>CM069877.1:28898208-33898208 GCA_036172665.1 Prosopocoilus inquinatus
CCCACCCCGAAAACGTCGGTGTCAAGTTCGAGTCCTTCAGCTAACAACGCCAATCAAAACACGCAGCAGATCAGCCAAGTCACAGGACCGCCGACGTCTCAGTCGAATACGGCCACTTCTGCCAGTGGAAAACAGACACCCGGAGAGAACAAAGAATCTCGGTCACCACCGCCACAACGACACGTACATACACACCATCATACTCACGTGGGTTTGGGTTATCCTATGTATCCAGCTCCCTATGGAGGTATGTATGTTAAAGAGCTCAAATTAAAGGAATGTGCGGTAGTTCGTCATCAGATAAGTTAAGTTTATTTATGAGAGACTGTTATAACCACAGTCTCTCAGAAATAAATCAAGAACGCGTTATTATCTCCTACTCAACAAGCACTTACATCCTAACGGGTTGTATAGCAATCGTTGACAGTGATACCCCTCTACTCGTGTCATGCCAATAAAAACTGAATTAAATTTGCGAGACCTTGGTTATAACCTGTAAATTTATGGCCTACATGCCAGCTAGTTATTCAACCAAACCTACACATACACTGCGATCGTAAATGGTTGAACGTGCCGCTTCATACAAAAATTTCTTGGTCCAGTTACTAGAAATCATGTACCCAATTTAAAGGCGTGCGGATGTAATTTCAACCTAAAAATTGTGTAACATTAATCATAAATCGAGACGCAAAGAACATTACTTACTTGTAAAAACAAAGTCAACTGAATAATAGTTTTCAAAAATACTTATTTACTGATTTCGAATGATTTAAACTGCAAATTGTAGAAAACTCAAACATAAACAAACCATACACGAACGCTACTGCTTGCCAGCTGATCTGGAGCATTCAAAAACGCGAAAATTCCCTCGGCGGAAAGTAGTTTTGATCACCTTTGGGTATTTACTTTCTCAAGGACGCTCAATCATTTACGACCACAGTGTACATTCAGAACGTCCATGTAAATGTATACGAAGAAATTAGCCCCCCAAACCCACACTATTATTCTACTTTCTGGTTTAAGAATTAAAAAAAAAAACTACGATTTCCTATAATTTGATGACGAACTACTGTTAATAGCACTTGGTAATATGAATTTTGTTCTTAGCCGCTGTTTTGGCGAGTCAACAAGCGGCTGCCGTCACAGTGATAAATCCCTATCCCCCGAAATGAGGCAGGCTCCATGGAGAAGAGCCGAAAAAGTGTAGAATCGCAAGCATTCCGTAGTAAGTGTCAGTAGAGTGCACGCTACCCCCAATGGACTTTCTTTTTACCCACGCTATTGAGCCAGCGACGTTTGTAAATTAAATTTATTATTATTTGTAACTGTAAATAGTGTAAAGACATCCAGTCTTTTAAAGTCATAGATAAATAATAATAATAATAATAACGATAATGTAATGATAAAAAAAATACTTTGTAGTAGACTGAATCTTTTGACCTCCTTAGGTACTATTGTATAATTTTTTTTTTTAATGTAAAACTCAGCTGTCTATTAATTATTGATGATTGTTTACTATTAGACATTTAATTTGTTTAGTTTATCACTCGTTTTACGATCGAGGTCATCTCAGTTTTAGTGGGGTGATCATTTGTACAATTAAAGAAGAAAATGTTCTTTTTTACTTAAACTATTGAAGTCTGTACATTTTGTAATATTCTCTGTACATACATATTTTTTTTAATCAGAGCCTGCACTGCGAGAGAGTACGAACGACGATGTATTATTGTTATTATTGCTCTTTCCTTCGCTTTTTTTTAATTATTGTCTTCCATTAAACACACTTCTCCTCTTTGCTTCCTTCTTTTCAATGAGAAATTTGACTGAGACCAAAAATGACATTAATTTCTAATCTTCAAAATAGTTCGAATTATTAAACAAACAAAATAGTACAGAGACGGGCTGCAAACGCTTCTGGTGAAGAAGTGAGAGATAAAGTTTTCTTATTTTATAGAAACTTACCAATTTGTACAGGCTACGAGACGCTTTAATGTAAAATTGCTTAATAAAAAGTAATAAATAAGACTTCCCTTTTCTTAATTCCTTCTCCCGAAAAACTGTTTTATTATTCATTCACGAAACTCCCGTGTCGTTTACAATTCCAATTTGAAAATTTTGGGTACCATACGAAAGTGTTCTCAATTTTTTTATTTTTTAATGGAAAACCCTATATATTTTTACATATTTGGAATCTACAGATCGTTGTAACTGTCCAAATATGTGTCGTTTGGTAATTTTTCCACGACATCAAAAAAAGGCACTGTGTGTAAATGAAAGGCTGGAATCTATTTATATCATAATGAAATTTACATTTTATAGAAAACCGACTTAATATTGAATCTTTAATTAAAACAGTGCAGTTTTCAACCCTTTTGCAAATTAGTTCTGTTTCGTCGGCATGTTGGTTTATGATTTTTCCGTAATTTTTCAATTCTTTACGTTTCCGAATAATTTTACTGGCTGTATCGCCTTTTTACATAAGTTGGGCCATTATTCTTTAATTTTCCTTTATTATAGCTACAATTAATTTCATTTGCACACAATATTAAATTAAATAATAACTCCGAAACAGTTAGGGGTGTGGATTTCACTCAGGGCCGTAGCCAGACCAAATATTCAGGGCAAACTCATCATATTGTAGGACAGGCTCTCTACGTTTTTATTCTAATGCTTTTGGTGTTTGAAAATTGCTAGTACAGAAAAAAGCTGTAACTTCTGGAAATTCTAAGAAATACAAGAAACCTATTTTTTAATTTTTATTTTTTATTTATTTTTTCCATAAAATAACATGTCCGTAAACTTATTATTTTTGTAAGCGACATTTATCTCGGCCATAATTACGTATCGAGTTGATTGTTGTGACAGCTTGTTACCTTATCTCAGTGACGCAACAATAATTTTGGCCAAATTTTCAGTAATTTTTATCTCAAAACTAAAGGACTTTTTTGCCGATGACTTCACTCACTATCACCAGCTATCAATTTTCTTTTGTACTGGCAATTTCCAAACACCTGGTATGTATTATAATCATAATATGCAAAATAAAAGACCTTTGCCAGCATTGCCTTGCGAGACATTAAACTGGCAACAGTGCCAGGGCCGTAGCTAGGGGGCGCCAAGAAAGGCAAAGTCTGCCCCGTACAATTTTAAGCCTAATACAAGATATTCTAATCTTTCTATATTTAACATCACACAAAGCCCTAAGAATCTATCAAGGAATTTGTTACTCAAGCATGTAACTAAATGTTAAGCAATGTTGCAATATTTCCTTTCCATCATGTATCGCCAAACAATAATAGAAAAAGAAGAACAATGAAATTAGATTAAAAATAAATTTAACGGACATCAAAATAAAACCAAGAGGCGAACTAAGTATAAAATAAAGCTAGAGGCGAATGATAAAATGTCACAAAAGTCAACAAAAGAAACCAGGAGGAAAGATCGTTGAAATAAAATAATAAAAGTCAAAGAAATTTATGATAAAAGAGGGTGGCGCAAGCGAAAAACTAGAAGCGAAAGAGAGAATGAAACGCAAAATAATCAGTAAAATGAAGCAACAAAAGACGATCAATAATGGCCGGTTGCATCAATATTTTAAGCAAGGCTTAAATTTAAGTTGTGTTTAGAGTATGACATTTTGGGTAAGTTCAACAAAATGTCACACACATTCTAATTGATACTTAAATATGTCAAGTAGGTGTCAGTCAGAATGTGATTGACATTATACTCACCAAGTATAAATGTCACAATCTAAACCTAATTTAAACTTAAAGTTCTGCTTAATATATTGGTGCAACCGGACATGAGTAGCTAAACAAAAATAAGAACGATAAAAATGAAAAATTTAAAAACGCAAAAATTAAAAAAATGAACAAAAAAAACGAAACAGAGAACGACATAATAAAATAAAACGAATGCAATAAAATTAAATTAAATGCAGACGGACGACAAAACAAAACAAAACAAGTGACGGCAGAACAACAAAACAAAAAAAACAGTTAATAAATACAAAAAGAAAAAAGAAAATCGATCAATAAAAAATTGAAAGAAACGGAAAACAAAAAGTGACCTACAGAATGAAACAAAAAAAGACGATCGATGAAATTAAACAAAATCGAAATGTATATTTAAAAAAAAAAAAAACGGAGAAATGCAAATGAGGAAAACAAACGTTGCAATGAAACAAAAAATGAAATTCGATTAATAAAATTGAAAAAAATAAAAGTCAAAAAATGGCATTAAAATGACACCGATCGCCTTTCGTTTCATTTCGTTGGTTATTTTATGTTTTGCCTTGTTGTTTGCCCTCTGGTTTTCGTTCGCATTACCCACAGGGGATCAATGAAAATAAAGAGAAAAAACAGTCAATAAAACAAATAAGAAAGAAAATCGATGAAATTAAATAAAAATCAGAAGCAACGAAGAACAAAAAGTTAGTAGCAGAAAGAGTCTAAAACGTGATCAATGAAGTTACACAAAGAAGAAAAATCGGCGAACGCAAATCAGGAAAAAAAGACGAGCGTTGGAATAAAACCAAAGATAAACGATAAAACAAAAGAGGACCGAGGTACCTATACCTAACATAATACACAGTTTTTATAAATGATTCATAGATCAGTGACTTTTGAAAAGTAAAATGAACATTTTCTATTAATTTATTAATGTTAGTCTTAACCATGACTGTACCATGCCTATACCGGCTACACCCTATACCATATATGTTGCATGCAGATACAATTAACGAATATCAAGTGATCAATTTCTGACATACCACAATTGCGTTTGCTAGAGAAAAAAGGCTTTTTCAAAATAAATAAATTTATTAAATTAATTCTACACTCTAATGGATTTCCGTCAGAGAATATTCACCGCAAAACGAACACCAAGATAGCACGGGAAACACAAATGAATAAAACCTTGGGTTAATTGACAATCAGCTGACGGAAATTTGCTCATTTTATGATCCGAAAAAGGCAGAACATACCTTCAACGCCTACTGACTCACTTATTCTGCATCGTTAAATATCTTGACCAATCCGGACTTAAATCCAATGAGTCATTTATAACAATTCTGTAGATAAAAGTCTTAAAAAGCTGAAACTTGACAACACCGGTTAATCTAATTTGAATTGTCACAACCTACTAACTTAAAATCACGTGGCCTGTTCGTGAGCAAATTAAATATTACAAATTAAATTATCATAATTGTTAGATATAACTTTGACTTTTATTTCACACACTTGGAATTTTTATTATTGACAAATTTCTAGCTAGGGCACTATTGCCAGTTATATTTTTCTCAAGGCAACATTGTCAGTGGTCTTCTAGTTTGTGAATTTGTAATAATATACAGGGAAGGACAAAAGTATGGAACCGGCTTCGAAAACTGTTTGACGTATCTACTTGAAATTTGGTATGTGATTTAGAGTCAATAAGATTTATATTATCAATTTGTTTCAATTGTTTATCTGCTCTTGTTTCTGAGATACAACGCCTACTTGATTTTTTTTATGACAACCTGCCGATTTTCTTCCTTTATTTAATAGTTCGTTTAATCCTCTAAATAACCATATAAAATATTTATGTATTACATAAGAAAATTTTGGAAAAAATAACGTTTCAATGAAAACATTGGAAAAAATGGTTTACGTTGATATTCGGTATTTGTTTTCATGCTTTTAAGGCAAATTTTATTAAAGTTGCCTTAGAAACAGCCCGTAATCCTGTGGCCTTTTAGTTTTTTTGTTAAGACTAGTATTTTTGTCGAATATCAACCAATAAATCATTTCTTCTAACTTTTTCATTCAAACGCTATTTTCTCGAAAATTTTCTGATGTAATAGACAAATATTTTTATGTGGTAGTTTAGATAATTGGACGAACTATTAAATAAAGGAAGAAAACCAGCAGGTTGTCATTAAAAAAAAATCAAGTAGGCGTTGTATCAGAAACAAGAGCAGATAAACAATTGAAACAAATTGATTACATAGGTCTTACGCACTGTAAATCACACACCTAATTTCAAACAGATACGTCGAACAGTTTTTGAAATATTAAACCGGTTCCATACTTTTGCCCTTCCCGGTATGTACATCGAACAGATTAAATGGGTTTGTTTGTCATTTATAAAATACTGTTACGATTTCGGGGTTCGCAAATAATACTCGTCGACTATTCTTAAGCACTTTTTTAAAACGCAACCGTTTTAATAAACAGAATACAATAAAAATACTCTATAACACTAAGTTATAAATAAAATCGCACTTCTATTACGTCGCCACTTATGGCTTCGTGATACCTCGCCTTCTTCGCTTACTGGATAAAAACTACTCTACCGGGCGCCGACCTCCCTTATATAGTTAGAGCGCCTATTTCTCGAACCGCATAGAAACGCCTGGACTCCTTCGGGAAAGTGCTGTAACCATCGCGAGTGTCAGCAGGTAAACAACGGTCGATGGTGCCTGCGTGTCTATCCCAACCCGCGGCGATGTAACACTGTCCCCTCCTTAGTTCTGTTCGTCCCGAGCAGAATATGGAGCCAAACCGTCGATGTGAACAACTTTCATCTTCCCACGGGGTAGCTTTTATATCCTGTAGACCACATCACTCATCTTCTTAATGATTTTATAGGGTCCATCCCAAAGCGCCTGTAGTTTGGCACACAGCCCACGAATTCTTCTGGGATTGTACAGCCATACCTGGTTACCTTCTTGAAATCCCGTTTCATTGGCTCGTCGATCGTAGCGGGTCTTCATTTTATCGGTCGCCAAATTGATGTTACGCCGTACGTACTCGTGAGTGTGAGTTAATCGACGTTCCAGATCTTGAGAGCACTCACTTAGTCGCATTCGAGTTTCCGGTTGCCCAAATTTTAAATCACAAGGCAAACGCATTTCTCTTCCAAACAAAACACTGGACGGTGTTCGTTTACTAGTATCATGCTCTGCAGAACGGTACGCCATCAAGAAAAGGGGAAGATGTTCGTCCCAGTCTCGTTCGTTTTTCGAAACGACTTTAGCTAGATGTCTTTCCAAAGTTCTGTTGAACCGCTCCACCATTCCATCTGACAGTGGGTGCAAGGGAGTGGTTCGCGTTTTGAAAATGCCCAGTAACCGAGTCAATTCCTGGAAAATATGCCCCTCAAAGTTCCTGCCTTCATCGGAATGGATCTCCATGGGTACTCCAAACCTTGTTATCCAGTTCTCTACCAAGGCATTCGCAACCGTTACCGACTCTTGATTTAGCAAAGCGTAACCTTCTGGCCATTTGGAAAAATAATCTGTCACTACCATGATGTATTTGTTCCCACGGTTGGTTTCTGGAAATGGCCCGGCTATGTCAATGGCAATCCGCTCGAATGGGGCACCGACGTTGTAAGGCTGTAATCTTCCGCGAGTCTTTTTCGCAGGTCCGGATACTGCAGCGCAAGTTGTGCATCTGGCACACCAGTTTTCTAGATCAGTTCTACATTTCGCCCAGTAGAACCTTTCTCGCACTTTCGATAATGTCTTATTGATGCCCAAATGTCCACCGATTGGCCCACCATGAATTTCTTCTAGGACCTCAGCGACTCTTACCCTTGGAAGTACTAATTGGTCTTTCACTCACTCCCATCAGGTGATTCCCATTTTCTGATTAACAAACCATCCTTCAAGTCCAGAGAATCCCATTGTGCCCAATATGTTTTGAACACTGGATTCTTTCCTGATATTTCTGCCCAGGTTGGATGTCGGTCCCTCTCCTTCCATTCGATTATGGCCCTTATTTCAGGATCTTCTCCTTGCTCCTTCTTGATAGTCTCCGGTTGCTATCTGTCTACTACAATACCGGTCCTTCTGATGGGAATTATCTCTTCCTTGTCTTCTGCCTTTGAGCAGTGCCGACATTCCTCAGGACAAGGTCCTTCTAGAAAGCGCGTCTGCGTTATTATGGACACGACCTGGACGATGCTCGATTGTGAAGTTGTACTCCTGTAATCTCTCTATCCATCTGGCGCCATCCAGTTGGCCTTCTATGTTCTTAAACTGAAGAAACCATTTCAATGCTGCATGGTCTGTGCGAAGATGGAACTGTCGACCATAAAGATACTTGTGAAAATGCTCAGTCGTTTTCACTACAGCAAGAAGCTCCTTCCTGGTTACACAGTAGTTCCTTTCGGCTTTCGACAAAACTTTACTGAAGTAACCAATAGCACGCTCTTGTCCATCTTGTACTTGCGACAGTACGTCCCCAATTCCATAGTTGCTAGCATCGCTATCGATGATGAACTTGCCCTCAGATTTTGGATAAGACAATATCGGAGCGGTCACTAAAAGGTCCTTTAGGTTGTCAAAAGCCTCTTGACAGTTTTCACTCCAGACAAATGTGGTCTTTTCTTCGGTCAGTGCATGTAGGGGTTTCGCTGCCTTTGCAAAGTCCTTAACAAATCGTCGGTAATATGTGCAAAGTCCCAAGAAACTTCGTAATTCATGCACATTTCTCGGTGGTGGCCAGTTCTTAACGGCTGAGATCTTGTCTGGGTCTGTTGCGACTCCAGCTTCAGAAATAACATGTCCGAGGTATTTTACTTCCTTCTGAAAGAACTTGCATTTGGCCGGATTCAATTTCAGCTTCGTCTCTTCAATCCGTTCGAAGACGTTCTTCAAACTCGCAAGGTGTTCTTTGAAAGCCCTTCCAACGACCATTACGTCATCCAAGTAAACGAGGCAAGTCTTCCAGCTATGTCCACGCAATACCAATTCCATGAGTCGCTCAAAAGTGGCTGGGGCGTTGCATAAGCCAAAAAGCATCACTTTAAACTGCCATAGGCCATTACCCGCAGTGAAAGCCGTCTTTTCCTTATCTTCGGGATGCATTTCAACTTGCCAATAGTCACTCTTCAAGTCCAGAGTCGAGAACTATTTCGCACCGGATAAGGTGTCAATTGTGTCGTCGATCCGGGGCAAGGGATAGCTGTCCTTTTTCGTCACGTCATTCAATCGCCTGTAGTCCACACAAAAACGTGTGCTGCCATCCTTCTTAGTCACAAGTACAACAGGAGATGCCCATGGACTTTGCGATGGTTCAAGAACTCCTTGGTCCTGCATCTTCTTGATTAACTTATCTTCTTTCTTCGCCAAAGGCAGTCTTCGTGCGGGTTGACGAATTGGATTTAAATCGCCAGTGTTGATTCTGTACTGCACAATGTACGTCCGGGTTAAGTCATCTTCGGTATAGGCGAAGATTCCCTTGAATTTTCCAAACAGTCCTCCTACGTCTGCGGCTTCCTTTGGTGTTAACAATGTTGTTGTATCTTTCAGCAATTTTTCCAGTGGTGGTAGTAAAATGCCAGACTGATGCCGAGCGGATGCATCGTTTGCTTGAATGTGGTTTATAGAAGCAATGGCTTCACATTTGCCCACCACTGTTCCGCTGGGTATGGTAACTGCGTATATTTGCAAGACGAATAGGAATTGTTTCTCGAATCTTCACCAGTGTCTCAGCCAGTAAAATGCCTTTCTTGGCGCTGCTGATCTTGGTTGGCTCTATGATTCCGGCAGGATAACCACCAAGATTGCCCTCCAATTTAGCCAAAATTAGCTTATCGGTTAAGGCGGGAATGTTTACATTTTCCTCCAGTTTAACTTTTAGCACTGTTGGTAAATTTCCAGGAACGTGAAGAGGTATTTCTTCAGACCCAATTCGTAGCACTTTATCTTTCAAATCTACAACTAAACAGTTTTTCTTCATGAAGTCAATTCCAAGTATGAAATCATCAACAATGTCTGCCACTAACACCCTGTGTCTAAATTTCTTACTTCCAATTTTAATGTCAATTTCAGCTTCACCACAAACTGGAGTAACCTCGCCAGTAGCTGTTTGGATGTGGCATACTCTTCCATTATTCATTAGCTTCCACTTTGGTAAAAGATCTGTTCTTATAATGGACACATTCGCTCCCGTATCAATCGTGAATTGGAAAGATCTTTTCCCAATCTGTCCATCTGCTATCAAACTGTTTTCATTGTTTCTTATTCTGGAAACGGAGATAATCCTGGGGCTATCCAGAGAATCAGTCAGCTTGCTGACTGGTTTTAGTTTAAAGACTCACTGTCGTCGTCTTGGCGCGCTCGTTTGCGCCGGCAGTTGGAACTCAAATGACCTGCTTTACCACAGTTACAACAGGTTGTAAACCGTCTGCTATTGTTCGTGGATTTTCTCTCTTCAAGGTGTTTCAGCCTTTCCAGGATTTCTGTTAAGGTACTCTCATCAGCAGCTTTCACCTCTCGTACGCGTACCAAAGTTCTGGAGGCTTGCTTGGCTGCCTCGGATTCTAATGCACGGACCAGAACATCAGTGCATTTAGAGAAGTTACCCAAACGCAATACTTGCTGCATTTCTTGGTCTTTAACGCCGTCGATGAATGCTTGGATAGCCAAGCGATGAAAAACTGGTTCGGGCAAGAATGTCTTTCAATGTCAAGTTCAAAATCTTGGAGTGACTCACCATTTTTCTGGGTACGTGTTTTTAATTGAATGGTATGAAGTTGCTTCATGTGTGCATCACCAAAACGCATTTCCAAATTCTCCACCAGTTGATCAAAATTGTTTTGGACTTCCTCAGGAATGGACTGTAAGGCGTTCAATGCTGGACCTCGCAGAGTCAAAATGAGTGCTGCAGCTTTGTCACAGTCATTCTAGCTATTAACATCAGCAGCAATATTGAACTGCCGAATGAAAGTAGACCACGGTAAGTCGCCTTCAAATTTCGGCGGTTTTAATTTCTGACTTGACGACCCGGCTGATGGTGCAATGGTACGACCAAGCTCCACTTTATGCAGTTGTTTAGCTAAGACTTCTAGTTTATCCTGGAACTGAATTCCACCAAATTTCTCTTCAAGTTTATCGTCAAACTCAAATTTTATGTCCTTAATTGCATTATCAAATTTATCTTGTACACGTTCAATTTTCTCGTCACATTCGGTTTTAAGATCTTCGATTTTTTTATCGATTTGCATCTTAATGTTTTCTATATTCAGATCCGTTTTTAAACTGTAAGTTTCCATTTTTATTTCCAAACTTTCAGTTCGTTTTCTCACTTCTTGCGTTTGCTCTTTTATATTTTCTTTCAATTCTTGCATTTCGAAGTTCATATATTCATTATCTTTTTCTATCTTTTCATCTACTTTTTCCATTTTTTCATCCACTTTTTCCATTTTTTCCTTCATTTTTATCAGCAAGGCTGCCGTATCTTCAATTTTGAATTCAAACGTTTCCGGGTCCTTTCCTTCATCTACAAGAGCTTGTTTCAGCCGTTCTTGTAAGACGGTTTTCTTACCAGAATTTTCTAGACCCCTTTCGTCTAATTCCTCACGCAGCTGAAATATTTCTCTGCTCACGAGTAGCCCAAGTAATTTTGAGTTAGTAGGTTGTGATAATTCAAATCAGACTAAACGGTGTTGTCAAGTTTCAACTTTAAGAAATGTCCAATTTTTTTACAGAGTGTTATAAGTACAGCATTGAGGAAAATAGCCCGTCCAGTCTCCCAGATGCCGATTACGCATCGTAACACCCCCGGTGTAGCGCAGATCTGCATCGTTCGATTGCCCGGTTTAACAGAGATGCGCGTTGTTGAATATTCTCAGGTATTCGAAACTCGAATAGGGAAGAAAATACTAAAATTTAATTAATTAATAATTAAATAATTAATAAAATTAATTATTAATTAACGTTCCAAATTTTCGTTCGTTTCGATTTGCCGTGAGAATGTCTTGTCTTTTAAAGCGAGAAAATGATCTCTCAACATAACAGGTTGTGAGAGACGCTTTCTGTAAGTAAATTTTAAACTCTTCAATGTTTACGGAGAGATTGAGCAATCAAATAAATGTCGAATCGTCAAAATCAAAATTAATGAGACGCAGAATTCGATCGTAGAATCCCCGTGCCTATCGGAAATGCAGCGAGAAATCGAGCCCCGCCGCGCGCGGAATACAACGCCTCTGAGTTTGGACCCTCAAATTCAAGGCCTTAGTTATAAGTGACTCATTAGGTGTGTTTGCACACACAGTTTTTCCGACAGTTTTGGAATGTACGCTCCAAGAACTTAGGCCAAAATCTCTTCGTGTAAATACTTGAAACGTACGGAAGTGCGTACTCGATCTACATATCTGGATGGCACTCCTGAACTACTAGTAGTTTGTATTCAGACGGACACTCCAACATTTGGGGTTTTAAACGTATTTGGCATGCCCTCTGAACTTTCCAACTCGGCGGAAACGACACGTGCCACTCCAAATCCGTTAAATTTCGCATTTATACGAAAAGTTTTGGATTGCACACTCTGGAATGAGAGTCCTGCGTGCAGGTTTGGAGTGTAAACTATTTTTCTTAACCTGCGCCAAAGGCGTACACTCCAAACCCTCACTCCAACGTGACATTCCGGAGCGGCGTGCCAAAACGGCAGTGGAGTTTACGTGTGAATGGGGCTATTAGACATAGATATTGAAGATTTGTTCTGTCGTTTTCAGGCTGTAAAATTACCAAATTTTCACCCGTTGGTTGTCAAACGTCACTTAATCTGTGGTTTTCGTTTGTATTTTTCAACAAAGCAATTTTGCTTTTTGCTTTATTTGAGGTTTGTTTTGTGGTGAAAATTTTTAAAAGTAATTTTCCTCTAACGGACGCAATTGCGGTAGGTGAGAAATTCATCAGTTGATGTTCGATGATTGAATTTGCTTGCTTTTACATTCAGATTCTCACTGCATCCTGCAATGGTAAGTATTAAATTAAAAGAACGTATGTATCATTTAATGTCAGGTTGGGCCATCGTAGGGCAGGCTCAGCCTATCTTGGCCCCCCTACCTACGGCTCTGCTTTCACTGTTAATTAGGCCTCAGAGCCCCGCGTAAGACAGATGCAATTCTCTTCACAAGTAAATATTTCCGCCGCAGAAAAATTACATTCTCGATGGGTCACGCTACAGTCAAAACTGCATCACTCTGTCTCTTTCCGTCTCTGAGTAATCGCGAGTTTTCTTAAAAAATACGGTGGATGCGCCAGGCATTAAATTAAATAATTAATAACTCCGAAACGGTTAGTTAGGAAGATGCGGATTTCACTATTGCTTAATCCTGAAAGCCCCCCGTACGACAGATGCAATTTTTTTCGTAATTGTTGAAAAGCAGGCAAGGTATTAAGTTTTAATTTGAAGAAAAAATGTGTCCACTTCACAAGTAAATATTTCCGCCTCAGAAAAATTACATTCTCGACGGGTCACGCTACAGTAAAAACGGCATCACTCTGTCTCTTTGCGTCTCTGAGTAATCGCGATTTTTCTAAAAACATATGGTGGATGCGCCGGGTATTAAATTAAATAATAACACCGAAATGATTAGAGTTCTGAGGATGCGGCTTTCAGTGTTGCTTAACCCTCAAAGCCCACCGTAAGACAGATGACTGTTGAAAAGCAGGCGAGGTATTAAGTTTTAAATTGGAAAAAAATGTGTCCACTTCGCAAGTAAATATTTCCACTGCAGAAAAATTAAATTCTCGACGGGTCACGCTACAATAAAAACGGCTTCACTGTCTCTTACCGTCTCTGAGTAATCGCGATTTTTCTTAAAAAATATGGTGGATGCGCCGGGTACTAAATTAAACTATTAAAAACTCCGAAACGGTTAAGGTTCTTACTTAGAAATGAAAAAAGACAGACTGCCATTTTCTGCGACGGAAAGTTTATTGTTAATGAACTCATTTTAAAACTCAATGCTATACCTGCTTTTCAACAATTCCGGAAAGAATTACACCTGTAATTACAGCTGTGCGGGCTAAGTAACGTTGAAAGCCACATCTTTCTAACTCCAACCGTTTCTAAGTTATTAATTATTATAATTTAATACCCGGAGCAACCGCCATATTTTTTTTAATTGCCGATTACTCAGAGATGAAAAAAAAATGAATGGTTGCCATTTTCACTGTTTCGTGACCCTTTCAGAATATTATTTTTTCTGGAGATATTTAGCCGGAGCTTCCGAAATCCGAATTCAAAATATTGGTCAAGTACGGTAGTGTCGAAAAGTTTTAAGACGAAATGAAATATTTCTGGCCGTACCCATGCTTTGCAATTATGAACCTTAACAACGTTTAGCCGGCTGACCTGCTTTTATGGTACGGCCGGCGGCAAGCCTAATAAATAAATATTTGTTACGGTTTCCAGTAATAATAACAGGTATCGTTGGTCCTGTGACAATATACATACAATGGAATGATTATCTCTTTCGGTAGTATGTGTTCCATTTCACAACGAAATTAAACAAAACTTTCCGACTCAAGAAATTGTTCAAAACTAAAAGATAATTAATTCGCAGCTTCTTATACACAGAGAAAAATCAATAGTAAAAAGTAACACAAATTGAAGTCAGAATAAAGACAGAAACAAATTGTAGCAAACATTAACACAATTGTAGTAAACATTAGCACAATTGTAGTAAATAGTCCGACAATTGACAATTTGTCTCCGTCTTCATTCTAACTACAATTTGTGTTACTTTTTACTATATATTTTTCTCTGTGTACCTACACACTAAATTGGGATAATATACGGTATTACCGGAAATTTTTCAGAAGACCAACATTTTACAAATGTAATAGGATGCAGAGGTATAAAATCATTCCTGCGCAAGATAATTAAACAGGATTAAATATTAGGACAATATCCTACTTAGTATTAATTTTCATTTTCTTATTAGATGCTTAAATTCCTCAATTTGTATTTAAATTACCGGTTTCATGAACAGAAATTTGCATCACTTTTAAGAATATTCTTTATCATACGTTTTCATGAATTAATTAATATAACAGTAAGGTCCGATTTCATAATAGGACTTTAATTTTAAAGTTATTTTAACCCAAAAAAATACATTTGTTTGCCCATTCTTAAATTGACTTAACGCTTCCTTGAAGTCTGATTATGAAAACGGCCATAAGTCCAATTAAAAATTAATGTGTCATTAAAAATACTTTGTTATTCATTCGATTTATACAGAAAAAATAGGATAATAAAATAATTTTGGTTTATTTAACTCGTTTTGTTTG
Source organism: Prosopocoilus inquinatus (assembly GCA_036172665.1). Taxonomy (NCBI): domain Eukaryota; kingdom Metazoa; phylum Arthropoda; class Insecta; order Coleoptera; family Lucanidae; genus Prosopocoilus; species Prosopocoilus inquinatus. The sequence continues at coordinate 28,913,279 of CM069877.1, forward strand.
ACTCTGTATAATAGTTTGATCTAAATTAGCGTTGAAAATTTTTAATTGCAACACATGAAACATAAAAAGTATTTTTCTTTTCTGATCACTTCGTTTGCTTATTATTATACAACAACAATAACACGTTCAAACTTAAATTTAAATTTAAATTTCAATACATTCCGAACTTATGGTAGTTTAAAACATTTTGATTTAATATCTTTCAATTTTGTTAACAATTTAAATATGAAAATCTAAATTGAATCATAAAAAAAATAGAATATAACAAAACCCGGGTAGGTATTATTTTTATTAACATTAAACTAAAAGCAATTAACAAACTAAACATGACTTCACAAAATATAACTATATACCTGAATTAATTTTATTAATAAATTACTGTCATAATACATTACAAATTACGCAGTTCTCATTACCTGGAATTTCTTTTTTCAATGCTTAACAGATTACCTGCTCTCGCAAATGAATTTTATGACCCTACTTATCCCCTGTTCAAGAGAGCTAGAGAGAAACGGGGAGGCTCGAATGCAGAAGGTTATAAACTCAGACGGGCTATTTCAATAAACCTCAAATTCCAACAGATTTACTGCTTTTCGTCTTAAAACTTTTCGACAGTAGTGTACAATTTTAATTCAAAATTTTGTTGCAAATAGTTTTTGATTGTAGCGAATCCCTCGAGCAGCGTCTGTACAGCTGTTTCAGCTCTATTTGGAGCTTCTTCGGCAGAAACATAGCTCGAGAAGAAGCTCTAAAGGGGGCTGAAACAGCTGTATAGAGTTAGGGTCCATCCGTCCGGCAAAAGGAGGACATGTCCTACTTGTACTAAAATTTTTAAGTCCGGCCGGCTGTTCTTACTCTCCGGCTTTTTTTCTGCAAAAGATTTGTGTCTATTTTTCCATTAATTTATGTCTGTTTTTTCATTCGTCCAATGTTGCAACAGGCCGAACAGGCGAAATAGTAACAAAATCTGAATTTCGTGCACAATTCGTATGTTTACGAACCAATGCAGATTTAATAATTGATTTGCTCTGTACCGTGCATACCAACATCATAGATTTAAGTAATTGAAACATTGGTAGGATCGAATTTTAATAATTTGAAAAATGTTCTCTTGTTTCTTGCAATATCCTCCTTTTTACCATTAAATGTTTTCCTTTGCCAGAAAAGCAAGCGGTAAGCTTATACAGAGGCTGCTCGAGGGATTCACTGCAATCAAAAACGATTTGCAACAGTTTTGTAAAACTTTCATTATGCTTTGACAGCAAGCATGGTCGCCTTATATGGGATGACTTATTAAGTAGCAAAATGGCTTCAACTTGTCAATCCTTATGCAATGTTAGGTCAAAAAACGACTGTAGGATGTCGCTGTTTCAGCTATTTATTACAAATTTAATGGTATCATTGGCAATAATGAATTCACTATTTAAGTTATTTTATCTATCTTTTAAAATATTTAACAATGTTTTACCAGGAGCCGCCGATTTCATCAATTAAATTGTTAAATAAATTCGCTTTTGCATTTCAATTCTCATTGGCCACATTCAGCAGAACAACGCGTGACTAGAGATGGGATTCCACCCGGTGCAATCGTTTGCACCGATGGAATCACGGAATGCACCCACAATCCACCCGGTGCGTTGGATGCATTGCCCGGTTGCCTACATTTACATAAGACATAAAAAATGCTTAAAAATGACACCAAATATAATATATTTTGTATGGACTATCGCTAGACAATTATTTTGTAACGTTAATTTCAAAAACTTACTTATTTTGTTCAGATTTTAAGCTATAAAGCTTCCGGTTAAACTTAAAAATTTACTATTCAGCTATTCACCATACACTATGAAATATTAAACATGTAAACCACCTGCAAACAAAGAAATAACATCAAGAAAAGATTATTTCTCGTTCGATTTGCGCGGGAAATTTAAATTTTTGAATGCACCCGGTACATTCATGTATGCACCCTGGTGAATGCACGCATGTGGGTGCTTTCAATGCACCGGTTTCATTCCCTGGCCCATCTCTAGTTACGACTGAACGCAAATATCTGCTGAATGAGCTTTCAAGTTTCGAAGCTACCGAAATATAATAAAACCGGACAATAAGTCATGAAATTTTTTTGTCATTTTAAAAGACCGTTACAATTCGTCATCAAGTGATCGCTTGCATTCAACAGAAAATGGTTGCGTTCAGGTAGAAAATTATTTGCAGCACAGCGCAAAGCTGTAGCGTTTTAAATTACCTGCACCAAGATTCTATTCTTTTGTAAAAGTTATGAACTCGTTGTGCTTAATGCAGCGCTGGAATGTATCGTGAAAATGCCACGCTTGATTAATGGCCATCGTTTTAAGAAATCGTTGCAAGTAAAGACATCATATGCACCTCGTTCAGGCTTACGCTTTATAAAAACTGGAGATGGATGGGATTCCACCCGGAGTATTCATTTGCACCGGTGCAATCAACGAATGTAAAATGATACCAAGTATAACATATTTTGCTTGGATTATCGTTATACAATTAACCAACCTAACGTTAGTTTTGAAAACATATTCAATATTTTATTCAGATTTTATGCTGTAAAGCTTTGGCTTAAACTGAAAACTAATACTCCACCGGGGATTATGAAACATATAAACCTGTAAACCACCTGTAAACGGTTAAATAACAACAAGAAAAGGTAATTTTTCGTCCGGTTTGAGCGGGAATTTTAAATTTTTGAATGTACTCGGTTGATTCATAAATATACAAAATCACTTACACGAGAGAGATAGAATGTTACCCAGAGCGCGCTTTTTCAGTTCCTGAACAAACCCCAGTTGCACAACACTTGGGTCTGCTGAATGCGATCAATAGATTAGGAAAGTGGGCGGTCCTAAAGCCGGCGCGAAATTTGAAACGGAGTCTATTGGACTGTAAAAATGCAAGGGTTACGTCAAACTGAAAATACTAGAGATGGGATTCCACCCGGTGCAATCGTATCCACCGGTGGAATCACGGAATGCACCCACAATGCTTTGCCCGGTTGCCTACGTTTACATAAGACATAAAAATGTTACAAAATGACACCAAATATAATATATTTTGTACGGACTATCGCTAGACAATTATTTTGTAACGTTAATTTCAAGAACTTGCTCATTTTGTTCAGATTTTAAGCTACAAAGCTTCCGGTTGTACTTAAAAGTTTAATATTCAGCAATTCACCATACACTATGAACATTTTAAACCTGTAAACCACCTGCAAACAATGAAATAACTTCAAGAAAAGATTATTTCTCATTCGATTTGCGCGGGAAATTAAAATTTTTGAATGCACCCGGTACATTCATGTATGCATCCTGGTGAATGCACCCATGTGGGTGCTTTTAATGCACCGGGCTCATTCCCTGTCTCATCTCTAGAAAATACTCACTGTTGTGTAAACTTTTGCTTATCATTAAAACTTAGGATGAAAAGCTTCAATAAAATTATTTTACTTGTACGTTATTAATTAATTTATTTGTTATTAAAAAAAATTTATAAAATGTTTGTCTGAGCTTAGTTCAGCTGCAGGCCAACAAATCATTAATAAACACAACCTAACAAAACAAAATTTTAAAAAATGTCTGTTGGAAAGCATGCAATGACTTTGTCAAGAACAAGATCCCAACTTATAAAACTGTAATGTCTTGTTTAATCTCGTTGTCTTAACATTTTTAAATGTTAGGTTATGTTTAGGTCAACTCCGATGTTACAGCGAGTATATTATGACACACGTCTGATTTATTAGACAAAGACAGTACATGACTCAGCTCCGCTTTCTATGACGTTTACTTTCCTAGTCTATTTTAAACTTGGGAGCAGTGTTGCCAATCTGTGGGTAATTTCTCAAATTGTGAGGAATTTTTTAACGTCTGAGTAATTTGTGAGCAATTTAAAGTTTTGAGGAATAATATTAATCCATTTAACGTAACATTGTATTCATTAATAAAAGCAATAAGTCCGTTTGTGGTAGGCCATGATTTGGTAAAAGCCTTCTAAACTATCGGCAGGGTTGCCAGATTGAGCGAAATTCCGCCATTTAGACATATTTGGCATTTAAAAATCTTATTTGGCGCCTGGCATCTGATTTGGGCTATTTTTGTTGTTGTTTCACATATGGCATTCAACAAAATCCTATATTCTAATATTATATTCGAGTACCTATCGTTTTCTTTTGTTTCCTTTTAATTTCAATTTTTTTCATTGTTTTTCGTTTTTTTTATTTTAAAGTATTTATGTTTTACATTTTATACGCGGTTCCTTCGTGTTGTTTTGTCTTTTTGTTTCTTGACTTGCAAGTTTTCGACCGAAGAATCGCCGTTTTTACATTTATTTATTTTGTTGTCTATCTATTCTTCTATTGTTTTTATTTTCTTCACTTTTTCGCATTCTTCGGATTTTATTGACTCTCTTTCTCTTCACTTCTGTTTTCTTAATGCATTTTTTGCTGTCACATTTCTCTCTTGTTTATTTTTATCAAATTGATTTTATTTTGTTGACTGACGCTTTTTTACACTTGGCTTTTGTTTTCCAATAGTTTTTTTTTTTAATTTTTCGTCTGGAGATTCATTTGTTTTTTGTTCAACTTAGTCTTCAATTTTCTTTTGTTTATGTTGATATTGACGAAAAGTCTTCTGACAATTTATTTACTCTTTTATTCACACGACCTGTTTCGCCTAATAAAAATTAGGCATTTTCAAGTGTACATATATGTAGATCAGGCCTGGGCATAAAATACGAGAAGAGCCACGTTGTAATATCTCCCACTATTCTATAGTCGTTAGTTATAAAACGTGTGGCTCTCGTGAAATACAAACATGAACCAAAATTATGAATTTAAGTACCTGTGTTTTATAAACAGTACAGGTAATGCAGAAATGTATTATTTGCGGTAAACTGTTGAGCGTAAAACGATATAATATTACTCGTCACTACAACATTTTCCATAAAGAATATTATCTACATAAGTTTTGTATATCGTTGGTTGTTGAAATTGAAGCGACTGAGCGTCAAGCGGGAACCGGCACTGCCTGTGCGATGGTAAGAAGGAGAATATGCCCCGACACATTCCCATCGCATGATTAGGCCTGATGTAGATTATAGGAAATTATTTTAAGAAAAATTGTAAATACGTATATAATGTTTGTTTCTTTCCTGTTCTTTATGCTTTCATCCTAGGAATTTCTGGCTTGCTTTTTCTTACCAAATCGATTTTTTGCTTTTTATTAACCCTTTTGTTTCGCTTCATGCCTTGTATTTTATTGCTGTTTTTGTTGTAGTTCTCTTTTGTTGCTGATTTTTTGTTTTTGATTTTTGTTCTGATTTTTAATATATCAAATCGGCGATTTTTTATTTGTTTTTGTTGTTTTTTGTCTTTATTCGTATTATCTTTGTTCTTTGTTCTACTCCTACTTTTAACAAAAAATAGAATAGTTCACCTTGACAACAGTAAAATTAATTACATTTGATCATGATTCGTTTTTGTTTTGTTATCACCACCGTACTTTTTGTTTTTTTATTATCACAGAAAATTACTTTCCCTTTATTTATTCTTGCTAACATTTCAATTAATTCGGAGTATTTTTTTGCACTTCGGGGTTTGGGTTACTTTTTACAATACGTTTGGATATATTTTTCAAGAAAAATCTGACAACCCTTCCTAACTGCAACACCTTTTGTGGTAACAGCAAAATCTGAAAATAACGAACAAAACAAACAAATTTAAATGCTAACAACTGTTTTTAAGTCATGGTTCACTGCAAAAATATTAGATTATTAGTATTTTGATATTTCAATTTAATTATTGGTTCTAGTTAAAAGAATACGACAATAAATCCACGCATTTTGAGGATTTTTAGGAATGTGGTAGAGGAATATTCTATCGAACGGTTGGCAACACCGCCAGAGAGATTTATTTCTGAACGTATTCCATATTAGTGACCGATGCAAATGATAAAACTTAATTGATGTTGAGTTATGTGGATGATCTGCATTAGTGTCGCTTTAAAAAATCGACTTTATGATTTACAAATGCACAGTAAACTTATTTCTTCCAAGAAAATAATAAAGTTGCTATTAACGAACGTACCCCAATAGCTGCTGGAACCTAACCTCAAAATCAAAATTGATAATTGCTTTTATAATAAATTACATAATAGATGTCTGCAATTCTGAAGAAATTGCTTTCCCGTAATGTGTTTAAATTGTCATGGAATCAGAAGAACGTCCACACTACGAAAATACTAGACTACTTGTGGGAACGTGATGAAAAAGCTGGCTACAGAGATGGTAGAAAATATCCTCCAACTACGCAGATGATCAGGGAAGGTCTGAAGGAACTGAAAACGGAGATCGCACTGTGGTCACAGGAGATGAAAGAGAGACTCGAAACTGATCCGATACTGATATTCAGACCTGGTGAGACAGATGTAATATGGGATTTCGGGACCGAAGAATCTTTGAAAAGATGGACAGTGACCAGTGACAGTGATAATAACGAAGGATACAGTAATTGCATGTTCAGTTTGAGCAAAGAAGGAAACGGTGTGTTTTCTGGTGAACTGAGCACGAGAGTACCGAAAGACGGACGAATTAAACGAGCGGGTTACTGCAATATAAGGACTTTAAGGGCCAGAGTATGAGATAAATAATATTTCTGTTACTTATTGTTTGCATTAATCTGTTTCATTTTAGAAGTCATTTAAACGAGATGCATATTTGGACTGGACCAGCTACAATATGTTAATAATGAAAGTTCGAGGGGATGGACGATCTTACATGTTGAACCTTTCAACAAAAGGTTATTTTGATGTTACTTGGAATGATATTTACAATTATGTTTTGTATACTAGAGGAGGGCCCTACTGGCAGGTAGCTAGAGTAAGTATATGTGTTTGAAAGTGATTATTACATAAATGACACACTTAAATCAACTTAAAATAACCTTTTCGATTCTATGATATGCTCAAAAATCAGCCTTTTAAGGCTTGTGACTCCTCAATAAGCCCAAAAATATGAGTTGGGGGACCTCGCAATCCTTTAATTGGGGTGGAGCAGTGGAAACAATTGAATTATTTACAATAAAAAATATAACTTCTGTACTCTTTAACAGAAATAAATGAATATTAGCTTGTTTTAAAGAATAGGCTGATTTTAAATTTGTTTTTAATGAGTCTACCTACTTTGTTATGAAGTAGTTAAAGGGCGCTATTTGTTTTTTTATTTATCCTTCATCAGAAATGAAGAAACTTTGATTTGTTTGAAAGAGAATTTGAAGTCAATTTAAAGTTTGTATTCAGTCATGAGGGTTGCCAGAAACTAAATTCTAGATGTGTACACTGAAGTTAGCTACAGTGCTGCCTACAGACCTTAATGCATGTTTCGAAAGATAGTTGCAGAAAATTTCAGTAGATGTCTCACTGAATTTCGGTAAATTATTATTAAATTATAATATTCGGTAATGGTTAAAAACACGCGTAACGCAATACTTATTCATAAAACGAACAAAAAAAGGGCGAAGTTAATAATTATGATAAAAAAGTACACAACATTATCATTAAACAAAAATAAAAGTAGCAAACAGCGGCGGCTCGTCGGGTTGGGCAGTGCCCACCCTGTTTTACTGAAATTGTAATTGAAGGAAGAACCTCACAAGTCTCTAATTGGTGAGAAGTGGTGGAAACAATTGAATTATTTATAATAAAAAAATATAACTTCTGTACTCTTTAACAGAAATAAGCGCACTACAGCTCGTTTTAAAGGGCAGTTTAGGCCGATCTCAAATTTGTTTTAATGACTCTGCCTACTTTGTTTTTAAAGTAGTTAAAGGGCGCTGTTTATTTATTATTTATTCTTTATCAGAAATGAACGAACTTTGGTTTGTTTGAAAGAGAATTTAAAGTTTGTATTGTCATCAGGGTTTCCAGAAGCTAAATTCTAGATGTGTATACTGAAGTTAGATACAATGCTGCCAACGGACTTAATGCATATTTCGGAAGATAGTTGCAATGCTTATTCGTACAAAAAAAGACGAACTTTATAATTATATTAAAAAAGTACACTGCATCACCATCAAACAAAAATAAAAGTAGCAAATTGCCAGCGGCTGCTCGTCGGGGTGGGCAAGGTTGGGCAGTGCCCACCCTGTTCTACTGAAATTGCAATTAAACTCGGTGTCCTGATATTTAAATCTGTACGTTCCGGTTCCATGTCGAGTCGGGAGCCTGTGCAAAATTATCGATATATCGATAATATCGATATACAAATCTATTATCGAATGTCGATAAGAAAAGTAAAAATTTTCGATACATTGATAAATCGATGTATCGGATACAGCCATACATCAATATATGAATTTAATCAAGTATCGATATATAAATATCCATCCAGATAAATTGATGTTAATATAAATCAGACCTATTTTATTCGCGGCTGTCAGAATGTTTTTAAATCAATATTTTCAACTTTACTTATTTGTAATTTGTCGCGTTTCGCAACGTCCTATTCCACAAAAAGTGTGGACTAATAAATACAAGCGATTTTACGTAAATTCGCTTGTATTTATTAGTCCATATTTTTTGTGTATCGTGATATGTCGACATATCGATGTATCGATATTATTGATGTTTGAAAACTTTCGTTATTCGATAGTGAAATTTTGTTATAGCCAGTGTTGTTAAAGGATGCGTTTCATTTGCGCGCTTATACGCTTTGAGCGCTTGTAAGCATTGCTTAACCTGTTCCCTTTGGCTTTGCAAACGCTCACGAAGCGCTAGGTGTCGATATGGAAACGTCATTGTGACGTCATAGCCTGTGCTCACAATCGCTTATTCCATCGAGGTAGGGCAGCAAAAGCGTGAGTGCTTAATGGCGCTTATGCCACAAATGGAACGTATGAGGGAATCAGCTGATCATCGTCAGACAGGTAGCAGTAGGTTATAAATCTTGCATTACAGCTATTTATATTTGATTTTATTTCACTAATGAAGTTCATTTTCATGGTTATAATAGAAAATGATTTTATGTGGCAGATTTTTAAAAATCTGTGCACTTTATTTCTCACATACTATATTTTTGTTTCAAAATACTAACAAGCAGATATCTTAGGTGTCCATATATTCTAATGATCCTGTCTTGTATATCCATTATTGATCAAATGCTATAAAACTTAAACTGGCACAGATCTGCCTAAAATTTTAATTTCTGCTAGCGAAAGGTTTGCAAAATGTACTTTTGAAATATTGCTGTTATTCATTTTTTTGTGAAATTTAACTGTGTATAATTTAAATGGCGTTGGTCTTTAGGAAAATAATTAATTGTAGCACAGCAGCACCGCACAAGTTGTAAAGGTTATGAATTTATTGTGCACACAACAGCCAAAAGAAACACTTTTGCTTATAACGCCTGATGCGACTAAGCGCCAAAGGAAACACCGGAAAATAGCAAATAGTATGAGCGCGCAAACGAAACGCACCCAAAGATACATTTCTAATAGTATCTAGATACAGATACAAAAAAAAAGTATCTGCAGATTATCAAGATTCTTGCAAGTGTAAAATTCACTAACGTATGCAGTAGTGGAGGTACGGTTGCGGTCCAAATCGCCTTTTTTTTTAAAAAAATTGACGAAGTTTTCGTATGAATATGTGAATAATGTACACACTAAAATCTGTTATAATTTTCACAATTTTTCTCAGCAGTATGTCTTTTTAAATAGAAAATTTATCTTTGTAATTAAGTTGATCAATAAGCTGATAATTGCCTGGTTTTGTATGAAACCAAGTCAAGTCAACGGAAAATATAAAGTTATCAACAGAAATGACTCTAAACAGAAATGACTCTACTTCCGTATCAGACAAGTTAAATGGCAAATGAATCTAGGATCCTTAGTTGTAACCTTGTTGTAGCTAAGAGAGCGTTCCCATAATCAAGAAAAGTTGATAAAATCAACAATACAGTCTTTTCCTTTTGATTTTCTCCTTTTGTCAATTATCTTTCCCAATTTTTAAAATAATTTTCAAGTTTCTGAACTATCAAATCGCATTTTAAATAGAACAGTCACATGACAAACTGGAAAACATAATTAACAAGAGGGGAAAATCAAAAGAACGAAACTGTAAAATCGGAGGTTGCATTTCCGCCAAGGTCTGCTGTTTTTATGGAAGTTCAAAATGTATCTAAAATGTATCTTATTATCTCAAATGAATAGTTACACTGTAATTGTATCTAGATGCAGATACAGTTACATTTTTTTAGTAGTATCTGAGATATGTATCTAGTATCTATACTCAGAAAGTATTTATATACTGTACCTAGATACTTAAGAACACTGGTTATCGCACAGCCCTAGTCGGGACACTCTCGCTAAACAAATTTATTTGGAAAATGCACCCATTTTCCCCTTTTGCTTTCTGCAGTTGTTGCCCACCCGCAGTAAATCATCACGTGCCGCCACTGGTAGCAAATAGGTGCAATAATAAAAATTTTAAAAAGACGTGCGATTAAAAAAACCTTAACGCTGTGTGTGAAACACGGTTATTTTGGTTAGTTTTAATCGTAACCTGACAACGACTTTACATTAAAGGTAATGGACCAGTTATACTTTTGTATAATAATTTAAATCGAACAAATTCATTGGAAATAAATGATTGTACAAAATATTTATATTTTTGCAATATCATGTGTTTCAAAAGTTTTCGGTTTGAAAACATAAACGTCTAAATAAATACATATTTATATGCAATAGACAGGGTTGGACAAAAATTTGTTTCGTCTTTTCAACTGTATTAATCAACTTAATGTTTGCCGAACATGAAATTCTCGAACAGGACAGTTGGGGAAAGAAGAGTAGGGTTGCCAGACCTACTATTCTTAACGATGATGATCTATCAAAGTATAATATTTTCAATTTTCAGACACTTCCGTTTATACCGGAAGTTTCTGCCAACTTTCTTATTTTAAATGGCACACACCCCATTTTTTAATGAATTTTTGAAATCTTTATAAAATTCTAAAAATATTTTGTGCAACATGTGACACAACGAAAATTAACCGTTTCCGAGATAATTTTATTTTTTAAAAATAACTCAGACTTGCACAATCTTGGTTATGATACTGCCATCTTTGTGCAACAAAACGCATGATGCCCATTTTTGGCCTGTGGTAGGCTGCAGTAACATTCTTTCAGATCATGTCCAGTTTTGCACTTGATTGCTTACAGGCTGGTGGAAAAGTAACTTCTATTCGAACTAATTTCAACTGTCGAAAATTTTTTTAAATGGAACGCCCAGTATATTTTTATACCATGTGACTCAGTATTAAATGTTCTTTCGTCCTGTATTAGCATTCCTTATACCTATCTCTTATAGTTCACTCGTTATCGATAATTTCTTTTTAATGCCTAATTTTTTTCCATTTTTCGGTGTTGTTTTTAAATAGTGGGCTATGAAAACTAGAGAAATTATAATTCCGTCTCGTAGCAATTAACCTTCCTACTCTCCTGCGGTATATGTTGCGTTCTTTGTCTATGGGTACGTCTAGACCCATGGCTGATATTTTTTAAATTATAAATTATTATTGTTAAATACTTGCATAAATCGAGGATACATAAACACTTTACTATAAAAAATAAGTAAAATGTCTATTTTAAATGTAGAAAGTTGTTCTAGTAGCATACGTACATGCTTAAAGTGGTGAAAGCATCGAAAAATTCAAAAGTAAAAGCATTTATTGTCATTTAGATTGTTTTATTCTATGCAACTTTTACAAAAAGTATTCACATGTTGTGGACAAACAAGACATTTGCATGACTGACATTTTGTTCGGGATTTTCTATCTTTTTTCCAACCACAGTCCTTGCAATGACCACGTTTCAAAGGTTCGTCAACATTTTCAGTTCTCCCTACTACTGCGTGCAAATTTATTTTAATTTTCTGTGTGATATTGTTGCCCATTCGAATGCTTCTACATTTTTCAGTTAATTTATAGCCCAGTTCTTTTAGAAAAAGGCGCCTTTTATACAATTTATTTATATTGTACTGCGGGTTGACATGCATGTGGACTACATAGGCGTTAATTGCTGCCAAATCTAAAATGTTGTAAAACAAACACACGGGCCACCTTCTTGTTCCTCTTTTACAAGTATAAGCTGATGCTAGTTTGTCAGTAGTGTCCACACCTCCTTTAGTCTTGTTATAATCAAGTACTATATTAGGTTTCTTATGTTCTTGAGAAGATATCTCCCCATCAAGGTGCATCGAAGACAAAAGTAGCACCGCTTTATTTTTTTTAGGAACGTATGACACCAGGGTCATATTTTTTGGAATCCAAAAATGGATGAAAAGACTTCTCTCTTTTTATTTGGCTGAAGTTCTGCAGGAATAAAATTTTTATTCTTCCGTAACGTCCCAATGAGTGTTAATTTACGTTTTAGTAATTCATCAGCCAAGTGGTAATCAGTAAAAAAATTGTCGGTTGTTATGTTTCGACCAGACTTTTCGAGATTTTTTACAAGTCGCAAAACCACATTTCTGCCTTGATTGACTTCACGGGGCTGATTTACTGCTTTTCCTGTATAGACTTCAGCACAATACACGTAAGCAGTTTTCACATCAGACAAAAGCCATAATTTGATTCCATATTTTCCACGCGGTTTTGTGGGAATATATTGTCTGAATGGACATTTACCACGGAATGGTACTAGCTGTTCATCGACAGTAAGATTTTCATAAGGTACAAACATTTTTGGCAGTTGAGCTACAAATAAATCAAAAAAGTCTCTAATCGGTGCTAGTTTGTCGTACCTTTGACGAAAAGGCCTGTCTTCTTTGTTATCAAATCTCAAAAAGCGACTTATGTTACAAAATCTCTTGAGAGAGATTGTAGCTTTGAATATAGGTCTACCATCAATAGCACTCCAAAGTTCATTCAAAGATTCTCCAGCGCCTTTATGTACACCAGCCAGAAGCAGTAAACCTTCAGCAAAAACATGCAACGCATTTCATAATTATGAAATTTGTACTTACCTATAAAAGCTTCTAATTCTTCTAATGAAATTTCTTTTACTTGCAACTTTTTTTCAGAACAGACACGACTACGTTCCCTATTAGTTTCTAGTAAAATGAGACGGATCATTTCATCGGTAAGAAACAATTTCATTGATGATATTGGTGACTTGTTAGTGTGTTGCTTAGCATATGTTGTGAGACCTGGTCCTGTGTTTAGTATATTCGCAGACCTGAAAAGGACTGAGGAATTAGCAAGAAGTAAACTAATAGAAAAATATCAATATAGATTTTACCTAGTACGTGATTGCGGTGGTGGATTTTTATCCCACACGGTTCCATCGCGCGCAGTATACTGTAAATTTTCCTGATTCATAACCTCCGCTTCAATTTCATTTTCAGAAATCTCTATTTCATCTTGAAGGGAATCTACCGTAGATATATTATCTTCTTCGTCAGACATATCTTCTTCCACAACTCGTTCTTCATCATCGTCGTCACTTTTATTGAGTTCAAAATTTTCCAATTCATCTTCTTCAAATAATTCCTCTTCTATAATCTTTCGTAATTCGTCGTCTGTAAGTCCCCGTTTACTGGACGCCATTTTCCAAAATATTTATATATACACTTATAAAACCAATATAAGTTTACACAAATCAAAATTCGGATATTTTTCTCAAATGAGTGCACAATATTTCTGTCTAAAAAGCTGAAGACCATCCGATTTACCAAAACAAAGACAGTTGCAACTACAAAGTCATATGAAACGAAACGTTCACTAACCAAAATAGTTTTCAGAACAATGGTGTCCTCTTCAAAATTTTGCTCGTAATAAAACAATAAAGTCAAAGAAAACTTTACATTTGCTAACCAAAAGAATTCTCAGTACGATGGTGCCCTCTTCAAAGTTTTGTTCGTAATAAAACACACACGGGTACAGGTGTACCCATAGACGAAGAATGTGATATTTTAAATTTACACAAATAGCACAATCATTTTCTTGAAGACAAAGTCGTTAATCTGTGTAGAATGATTAACTCAAGGATAACATAGAGCCATCACATCCCTATATTATTTACAACAAATATATGTTAATTTAAATTCAGCGAACGGGTCCAGGCGTACCCATAGGCAGTAGAAAGGTTAAGAAAACACAATGTAATCGCTACGAAGAACCAAAAAATAAATATTCAAACACAGACATATTAAACGTTTTAGACGATAAAAAAACCGACAATTCAAGAAGTTAGTAAAAAAAAATTGTTATATTGAGGAAAATATGTTACTACTGAGACACAATAGAAAGTTATTACTAATAAATAATAACAGAGAACCACTTAGAGTCAAAGAGTAAAAGGTCAAGAATTCTGATACATACGGCATATGTAAATAAAAAATTCTGATGATAGATATGTATTTAAATATTATTTTTCGGTTTTCAAAATGAAATTTAAATTACAGTCAGAAATTAATTTAAGACATCTCATTTTGTAAAATTTTTATAGTACACTATTTAGGAATAACACTAAAAAGTGAAAAAAATTGATATGTCAAAGAGAAAATCATGAATAAGAAGAGAAAGGTAAGAGATGGGTATAGGGAATGCTAATACAGTTCGAAAGAACATTTAATTGTGATTCTTATGGTATAAAAATATACTGGGTGTTCTATTTAAAAAAACATGACTTTTCGAAAGTTGCAATCAGTTTGAATCGAAGCTACTTTTCAACCAGCCCGTAAATAATTTTGTGTAAAATTAGGTATGACCTGAAAGCTTATGAGCATAGCCTACTACAAGCCAAAAACTGAAATTATGGCTTTTAGTACGCAAAGATGGCAGCATCATAAACAAGGTGCTGCAACTTTGAACTTTATTTATAAAATGGAAATATCTCTAAAACGGCTATTTTTTCTTGTACCACATGTTACACAAAATATTTTTAGAATTTCATGAAGATTTCAGAAATGCAATAAAAATGGGGTATTCCATTTAAAATAAGACAGTTGACAGCAACATCCGGTACAAGCGGAAGTGCCCGAAAGTTGGAAATATTATATTTTAATAGATCATTATCGCTAACTTATAACCGCAAAATATGAAATAGAAATTCAAAGAGGAAGTCCGTAAACTTTTAATTAATGAGTTATTTGAATCTCCCTGTATACTATAATGTGGTCAGAATCTACTATAAATTTGCGTCATTCAATAATATTGAACCAGACAATACATACTATTACGCTAGCTTAAATTTCTTTTAAAAATACGCTTCATTAGAATTTGAACCGCGCAAAATATATTTTCCCGATCCATAGTGATGATCAAACTGTTAAAAATGTTTTGGGTGCTTTAGTTTTCGAAAAATAATTAATCAAACATTATACCCAAATCCACGATACTGCACTGTTTAAGAACCAGCTGCCCGATGAAGGATATAAATACAGACATACGGCCCTAAGTTTTTTTTTTAGTTTTTATGGCTGTAGCAGCGAGTAATCGAGCGTGAATTTGACCTTAAGCGAAATTAAATGCAGGAAAAAAGCTTTAAAACACTTACTTCATTATGATAAAGGCATGAAATCATCTGTAGAAAATTTATTCAGTACTTATTTTGTAAATACGACGATGATTGCAATTTATTCCTACCAGCATTGCAAACTTTGTCTTTAAATTTGTGTCCGAAATCAAAATTTATGTGACCCAAATAGACTGGTAGCTTGTACAAAAATAAATAGATTTCGCCCGAAAGGGTTAATAAACAATTCGTCTGTATCATGTGATTTTAGAAATTGGTGACATTGACCTTAATTCACTCATTGCACCGCCCTATATTGTTGGGATAATAAATAATAGCGTTGCTGGCGATTTTATTGCTTTATTTTTAATACGATCCAAAGACGTTTTAGAAACATTCAAGTTAATATTGACAAATGTCACTAGTCGAAAACACCCCTGAGTGTTTCTTCTCAAAATTATATTTTTTTTTGAGCGGTAGAGGTAAATGGTAACTCATTTTACAGTAAGCATAATTTTCACGTTAGTGATTGGGTTATTGAATGCCCTACAAATTTAATTCGTATTTTATCTGTATGATTTGAAATCAACATTTTTTTCGTTCGCAACTGATTGAAAACGTTGTAGCTATTAAATAAATTTCACGGTCGGCCTTTATAGTTTTATTGCTCTGGAAAAAAAACAATAAAACGTACCGAAATACGATATCATAAAACTTACGGTTGCAAAATCAATATTTTAGTGTACACACATTGGCGTAACATGCTTTTTGGAGTCCTTTTTAATTAACTTATTACTTAATTTAATAAACAGCAGCAGGAAGTCAGCTTGCCCACATTCAATAATTTCAGTAAACGAAAATATAAGAAGTTATTCAGTGTGTATAAGCTTTCTTCCTTTCACTGTTTACCAAATCCTTTCCAAACATATACGAGGTCCCGCACTGCCTACCTAGTTGTACGAGTCAATCTGTATTTTGCAAAGTTAACGCTTTTTTGCAGATACCATTTTCCAAGTTCTTCCTTTCAAATAAGGGCAGGATACAAGACAAGCAGTGTCCAATACCACTACAAAGAATATCTCACTTTGGCATATCAGTGGGAGATAAAATAGAAGGTCCGTTTCAGCTAGAAATTGCGTATGTTGGCGTAGAGTTTGATCCGAATCACACGGAAGAATTTGCATATGAAATGTACCAAACTGATAAATACATTGCTGGAGTTTAATTCAGTCGTTTGAACTCAGTTTTCTTCATTCTGGCTGAGTTGCTCAGTGTCCGATTAAGGCCCGATCTTACCACCTCTTGATAAGTTTAACCGTCGGTTAATATCCTAGAAAACCATTATCAGCAAGGATATTAACCGACGGTTAAGTTTATTACGAGGTGGTAACATCGGGCCTAAACCAGCAATTTGTTAACTGCTAGTTAAGTTTGAAACCACAGTTTTCTTTCATGGTTAAACTACGTTTTGCATCTTAATCACTATCTGAACAACCAAAAAAAGAATAAAACTCTAGTTAACTTTAAACGTAGTTTAAACCTGAAGTGAGCAACTCAGCCCTCTGTGAATTAGCGTTAAATTAGTGCTAACTAAATAATGATGCGGTAGGTATTACATTTGCTGCATTGTGGGCGTCGAATTCAAACTCTAGGATCGATAACTTGAAAGTAAGTTGAGGGTCCAACGTGAAACTAAACTGCTCGATCTGAACAAATCACTTGAGACTCCAGATCCAAAGCCAAAAGAGGTGAAAGAACGGGCGCGGAAGCTAAGGACGTCCGTTAGAAGTAAATTTTTATAACAATACAGGGTGATTCATAATAAGTGTTCGACCCGTTACGGGCGTATTTACTAAAGTCATGCAAGTACCAAATTGCAAAAAACAAATTCATCGGAGACAATTCGAAAATCAACCTATTTTGAGTCCCAAATGGAAACCGTTTGAATAGCACCGATGACCATCGGAATGTAATGCGTAATGTGTTTTTAAAATCAGGTTGACTAACTGTTTCTGTTTGAAAAACTGTGTCACTGTGATGTTATGTCATGTATCTTACGGTTTTTGTAAGAGATATTCGATGTGATCTCCTTGTTATGCGCCTATTCACAAGATTGATGAATAGGTCGCCATACACAAAGCATCTTAGAGATAACTTATTCGGCTAAATTTAACTTATTATTTAATTAATTAAAACTTCAGTTACTCCTGGATGTACGTTTTGACTCGCGTTCTTGGAGTGAAAGATTTTTCTTCTTAGCACGAGCAAATCTGCATGCCAATCATCTACCTATCACCCAAGACCATCCGAAAGTTACGTTAATTCGATTCGCACATGAGGTATGCATGCTAAGTATCAATCACCCAAGAGCATCCGAAAGTTACGTGTGAATGTCGGCCTAATGAATCACGTGCGCCGGTCAGTGACTTGCATTGTTTTGATTTCTTTTGCTTTGCAAAAACGCAATTTCCTCAACTGTTTTAATGGAGTTTTCATAAACTGAATTTTTCATTTGGAATGTTTAATTAAACATAAGATTCTCTTCACTTTAATTCGAGTAATTACTTCGCACATGAAGTCTGCATGCCAAGTATCTATCACCCAAGAGCATCCGAAAGTTACGTGTGCATGTCGGCCTAATGAATCACGTACGCCGGGCAGTGACTTGCATTGTTTTGATTTCTTCTGCTTCAGCAAAAACGCAATTTCCTCAACGGTTTTAATGGAATCTTCATAAACTGAATTTGTCATTTGTAATGTTAATTAAACATAAGATTCTCTTCACTTTAATTCGATTAAATATTTCGCAAAAGAAGCAGTTGCTAATACGTTAAAACTCTGTGTTAACATATACACTACAGTCTTAAAATGCAATAATTTATAGTCTTAACATGGAAGAATTTCACTAAATTTCTGTGAACTGATATGCACGTTGACACAAACACGATTCGACTGACAAAACTATTATTGTGTCCCTACATACATAATAAAAAGAATTCAAGTTCATTGTTCGCATTATGCAATCTTTCAATTCAATGTTAAGTGTTCGAGTTTTGTGTTTTTTTTTCTCGGTGTGACGCATTCGGCTATTCCAGTGACCATCAACGAGTTTACATGTGAATTTTCAGTCCATTTTATCTCAAAAACTACACAAGTTAGACCCCCCCTCTGTCTACAGTTATTTGCTTTGCTTTTCGAGTATTATCTCTGGTTAACTCACAGACACAAAAATTATGTGTTGTTCACCACTATAGCGATATCTTTTAATTAAAGCAAAATTTTCTGAAAATGTATTTAAAAATTATGGTTAAGGAAACTGTAGCTTATGATTTTGCAAGAATTATTAATAAAATATGAAAAACCTAATTCTGCTGCGAAGTGTTTTTACCTGAATGCGTTTAACGCCGTTCGAATATTTAGTCCTTTTGGTAATAAAATCTGAGAGGTAAATAAAACAGGTGTAAGAGCGAAAATTTAAACATTTTTTAAAATTTATTTTCTGGTTTAACAGTTAATTTCCACATGCTTGATGAGAAGGTGAATTCGCTGATGATTCAGACCTTAGCGATTGCGGTTGCCGCCGTCTTAAGCCAGGCGCAAACCAAAGCAAAAACTTGCGCGGTGGCGATACGGCTATAAGAAGAACAAACAAATCCACCACTACGTTCATCATTGCGCGCGCATTTTGGTTTACGCCATGCTTTATTGTTGATATTTCTCCGACATTTGCATTACCTTGGGTAAACGCAGAAAACCCATTTCGAAGTACTAGCTACTACAGCTGTACACCGTAACCGTAAAAAATCCAAAATCCAAAAATTTCGCCGAATATTAATCGTAACCGAAACCGGAATTAGTATACCTGAAGTAACCCTAATCGAAATCGAAATCTTTATTAAAATTTCGGGTAATTTCGATATCGTTTCTTTATACCTACTAACGTCAGAGGCGGCCTTAATTGTTGCCTGGGAGCCCTGGGTGAAACCGACCCTTTGGGTTGGGTTGGTTGACAAATTACCACGCCCCCTCTTGTGATAAGGAAAGATTATTATATTATATATACCGGCTGTTTCAAATTGGGTGTGCACTGAAGGGATCTCCTAAACCGTAAGAGATACAAATTCGGTTAAATGGAAGAAAAGTTGCATTAATCAATGCCTAATTCGTATCCATTGAGAGAATGATTTTTTTCTCATTTCTTCTTGAGTTATTAATAAAAATGTGAAAAAATCGATTTTCTTTTTTTCTGTGTCTCTTTTATTATACATAATTTTGAAATTCTAATTTAACTTTCTACAGGCACTTTTTGATTCTGCTTCGAATAAGAGTAATATAATTGAAGTCAAACGTTTCGACTTTCCACTGCCATCATCAGTTTCGATTTTTTATATAAAACTTATGTCTTTTTATTGTTCTATTCGATAGCATTTTTTCTCCTGATTACAATGATATATCACACTTAATAGTTGATATTAATTTGAAGCTTAAATAATTTAGATTTTATATGAAAATTTTATTTAATAACATAATTTCATATTTTTTGTTCCTTTTCTTATATTTTTATTATTCTAGTCGAAAGCATTTTTTCAGGTGATTTCAGTGAGTATAATACTTAATACCTTTTTTTCAAGTAAAGTTGGAATATGACAAAAAAACTGATATCGTTTCGTATCGTAAATTTATTCCTAACCTCTTTTTTTTATTTGTTAAGTATTAGCAACAACATTCAATTGTCGGAAGGGGAAAAGTCAATAAATATTGACTAAAGATATGAGGTGGTTAACACAAACCAAATAAACAGCAGTATAAACATATTAAATTACAAGAACAAAATAAAGAAGTTGAATAGAAATTATAGAAGAAGAACATAAGTTTGTGAAATAAATAAATTAAAGTAAATCGTCGAAATGTCCTCCACTGTTTTCAAGACACAGATTCGTTCTTAATCCTATGTGTTGTCTAGCTTGTCGAACATGAATTCGCGAAACATTTCTGTAAGAATCTAATATTCGCCTTCTTAGTTCCTCCTTATTATTTATCTTAATGCTAGCCACTGTTTCAATGTCCAAAATATAAAGCCTACTTTATCCTGTTTAAATTATGGATGATGGTTCCGATATAACGTGCCAAACTTCAACTGGTTAAAACGAGTGAACTTAATCATATTAAAAAAATAAAATAAAGATAGTCAAGTGTTGAGAGCCACTGAGTGCTAAAGAAATAAAAAAAACATTGTTATAGAAAGTATCTTTCAAATTTATTACAAAAATATTAGTTTTAGCTGCCAATGTATTTGTAGAAGGCACTATTCAGTAATATCTAAATATTTTTAGTATAATTAGTATTCACTTTTTCTTTTAATCCAACAGTGCGTGTCAAAATTAAAAACTAGGCTTTTTCATTCCTATACTAACGCTGAGATACTGATCTAGCAAGTTATATTAGAACCACTAGATATTTTTCGGTAAAAATTCATTTTCATAAGTGCAATGCATTATTAAAATAACGATACAGAAAAACTGTATAGTTTATTATAGTTTACTCTATAGCTAAGAAAATGAACTAAAAATTTGAAAGTATGTATTAAATAAAATTTTCACATAAAAATCTGTATTATTTAAGCTTCAGATTAATATCAACTATTAAGTGTGATATATCATTGTAATCAAGAGAAAAAATGCTATCGAATAGAATAATAAAAAGACATAACTTGTATTTAAAAAATCAAAAGTGATGATGGTCGTGGAAAGACGAAACGTTTGACTTCAATTCTGCTACCTCTATTCGAAGCAGAATCAAAAATGCCTGTAGAAAGTTAAATCAGAATTACAAAATTATGTATAATAAAAGAGATACAGAGAGAAACAGAAAATCGATTTTTTCACATTTTCATTAATATTTCAAGAAGAAATAAGAAAAAAATCATTCTCTCAATGGATACGAATTAGGCATTGATTTGTGCAACTTTTCTTCCATTTAACCGAATTTGTATCTCTTACGGTTTAGGAGATTTTATATATATATATATATATATATATATATATATATATATATATATATATATATATGCTGTAGTATGCTTCCGGATAGTCCTCCGCGTTGAGTTCTCTAAAGAACTATTTGTCTTCTGACAACGTTTCGGCAAGGTCTCACTTGCCATCTTCAGGTCTTCGCTGCTGCTTGCCTGCTTCTGCTCCTCGTCGTTACTCGAGTCACAGTAACGACGAGGAGCAGAAGCAGGCAAGCAGCAGCGAAGACCTGAAGATGGCAAGTGAGCCCTTGCCGAAACGTTGTCAGAAGACAAATAGTTCTTTAGAGAACTCAACGCGGAGGACTACCCGGAAGCATACTACAGCATTCAACACCCGCGGAAGCCTACGGATTAACATATATATATATATATATATATATATGCTGTAGTATTCTTCCGGGTAGTCCTCCGCGTTGAGTTCTCTAAAGAACTATTTGTCTTCCGACAACGTTTCGGCAAGGTCTCACTTGCCATCTTCAGGTCTTCGCTGCTGCTTGCCTGCTTCTGCTCCTCGTCGTTACTCGAGTCACAGTGGCTTCTGGTCGCGCTGGTGGTGGTTTAAGTACCGTGTTGCGGTCACGCGTCGTTACGCTTGGTGGTTTTTCCGCTTGACTTCTTGTTGTTGGTTGATTGGGTCGTGCCTGTTGACTGCTTTCTCCTAATCCTGATGGTCCGGGGTTCGCTGGTTTCTGGCTTCGGGTTACTGGTCCTCGACGGTCGGTGGATTTTCGGATCACTGGCCTCCAGGTGGGTGGTAGTCGTAAGGCATCATCTCTGGTGTTTAAGTTCATCTGATGTTTCTCGATTTCTATCGCTTCTCGGATGATGCGTTTGGTCTTGTGTTCTACGCTGGCAATTGTTCTGGTGTTGTCGAAATCTATTTTGTGTGAAGTCGCTTTTACGTGTTGTGCCAATGATGATGTTTTCTCGTCCTTCTCGACGGCCTTTCGATGTTCTTCTCTCCTGACGCTTATTTTTCTATTTGTTTGGCCTATGTAGACCTTGTCGCAATCTTGACAGGGAATTCCGTACACGCCTTGGCTTTCCAGTTGTATTTTAGTTTTGACTGTTGGCAGGATGTTTCCAATTTTCTTGTCGGTGTTGAATGATGTCCGGATATTGTGTTTCTTGAGTATTCTGCTGATCTTCTCTGTTGTCCCTTTAACAAATGGTAGGCATGCTGTTCCTACTATATCTTTTTCATCTTCCTGTGTCTTGGGTTTGCGTTGGTGTTCGGCTTTCCTGATTTGTTTGTCCTGATATCCATTTTTTATTAAAGATGAGCGGATTTTCTTCATTTCTTCTACCTTGTTTTCTGAGTCAGCCAATCTTTGGGACCGGGTGACGAGGGTCCTTACCACTGATTGCAATTGTGCTGGATGGTGATGTGATTGTGCGTTCAGGTACCGTTCCGTGTGGGTTGGTTTTCGGTATACGGAATGTCCAAGGCTTCCATCTGGTTTTTTCTTTATAAGTACATCGAGGAATGGAAGTTCGTTGTTTTCTTCGATTTCCATCGTGAACTTGATCTTCGGATGGATTTCATTCAGGTGTTGCAGAAATCTTCGTAGTTGTTCTTCTCCATGCTTCCATATTATGAAGGTGTCGTCCATATATCTGAGCCACAGGTGTGGTTTGTGACTTGCGGTATCGATGGCCCGTACTTCGAAATCCTCCATGAATAAGTTGGCGATTACAGGAGATAATGCTGATCCCATGGGTGATCCTTCTACTTGTTTATAACGTTGGTTCTTGAAGATGAAGTAGGTGTTCTTCAAGCAGTGCTTCACCAGGTCCATGGTGTCGTCTGGGATGTGGTGTTTTAGATGAATGATATCCACTGCTTCGTCTATTGGTATGTTGGTGAATAGTGAGACCACGTCGAAACTTACTAGCAGATCTCCTGGTTCTACGGTGAAGTCCTTTATACGCTCGATGAAGTGGCCTGCGTTCTTTACGTAGGATTCTGCTTCTTCGGCGTATGGCTGCAGTCGTTTGGCCAAGAATTTTGCTAGTGGTTGTAACGGTGATCCGATGGAACTGACGATTGGCCTCAGTGGTATCCCTTCCTTGTGGATTTTTGGTAATCCGTAGAGCTTTGGGCATCTGGATGATTTTTCCCTCGGGATCAATTGTAATTGCTGCTCTTGACTGATTGAGCTGGCTTTGATTTTAGCTTTCGTTGTCTTCTCTAAGTATGTCGTTGGATCTGTGGCGATGGTGTTGTACGCTGGGTCGTTTAGTAGGACCTCCATCTTCGTTTCGTAGTCGTTACGATCCATCACAACGGTGGCGTTTCCTTTGTCGGCTGGAAGTATGACGATTTGTTCATTTTTCTTCAGCGTGTGTAGAGCTTGTAGTTCTTCTCGAGATAGGTTCCTCTTTGGTGGTTTTGCTCGTCTTAGGATTTGGGATACATCTTGTCGTATTGTGTCCGCTGTGTCCTCCGGTAATCCGATGATGGATGCTTCCACACTGCATATTATGTTCTCCATTGGTATGCTGGCTGGTGCTACAGCGTAGTTGAAACCCTTGGCCAGTACACTTTTGCTGGCTTCGTCGAGTGGATAGCTTGATACGTTATGAACAACTTTCTCCAATACGAGCGGTGTAACATGTTCCTTCGGCTTTTGTTCTTTTTGTAGGTGTTCGAACTTTTTCTTCTGCTTTCTTCTTGTCAGTTCGGTGTCCGTTTCTTCACGAAAAGCTGAGAGTTGGTCCAGTGTTGTCCATAACAACATACTTAGAGAAGACAACGAAAGCTAAAATCAAAGCCAGCTCAATCAGTCAAGAGCAGCAATTACAATTGATCCCGAGGGAAAAATCATCCAGATGCCCAAAGCTCTACGGATTACCAAAAATCCACAAGGAAGGGATACCACTGAGGCCAATCGTCAGTTCCATCGGATCACCGTTACAACCACTAGCAAAATTCTTGGCCAAACGACTGCAGCCATACGCCGAAGAAGCAGAATCCTACGTAAAGAACGCAGGCCACTTCATCGAGCGTATAAAGGACTTCACCGTAGAACCAGGAGATCTGCTAGTAAGTTTCGACGTGGTCTCACTATTCACCAACATACCAATAGACGAAGCAGTGGATATCATTCATCTAAAACACCACATCCCAGACGACACCATGGACCTGGTGAAGCACTGCTTGAAGAACACCTACTTCATCTTCAAGAACCAACGTTATAAACAAGTAGAAGGATCACCCATGGGATCAGCATTATCTCCTGTAATCGCCAACTTATTCATGGAGGATTTCGAAGTACGGGCCATCGATACCGCAAGTCACAAACCACACCTGTGGCTCAGATATATGGACGACACCTTCATAATATGGAAGCATGGAGAAGAACAACTACGAAGATTTCTGCAACACCTGAATGAAATCCATCCGAAGATCAAGTTCACGATGGAAATCGAAGAAAACAACGAACTTCCATTCCTCGATGTACTTATAAAGAAAAAACCAGATGGAAGCCTTGGACATTCCGTATACCGAAAACCAACCCACACGGAACGGTACCTGAACGCACAATCACATCACCATCCAGCACAATTGCAATCAGTGGTAAGGACCCTCGTCACCCGGTCCCAAAGATTGGCTGACTCAGAAAACAAGGTAGAAGAAATGAAGAAAATCCGCTCATCTTTAATAAAAAATGGATATCAGGACAAACAAATCAGGAAAGCCGAACACCAACGCAAACCCAAGACACAGGAAGATGAAAAAGATATAGTAGGAACAGCATGCCTACCATTTGTTAAAGGGACAACAGAGAAGATCAGCAGAATACTCAAGAAACACAATATCCGGACATCATTCAACACCGACAAGAAAATTGGAAACATCCTGCCAACAGTCAAAACTAAAATACAACTGGAAAGCCAAGGCGTGTACGGAATTCCCTGTCAAGATTGCGACAAGGTCTACATAGGCCAAACAAATAGAAAAATAAGCGTCAGGAGAGAAGAACATCGAAAGGCCGTCGAGAAGGACGAGAAAACATCATCATTGGCACAACACGTAAAAGCGACTTCACACAAAATAGATTTCGACAACACCAGAACAATTGCCAGCGTAGAACACAAGACCAAACGCATCATCCGAGAAGCGATAGAAATCGAGAAACATCAGATGAACTTAAACACCAGAGATGATGCCTTACGACTACCACCCACCTGGAGGCCAGTGATCCGAAAATCCACCGACCGTCGAGGACCAGTAACCCGAAGCCAGAAACCAGCGAACCCGGGACCATCAGGATTAGGAGAAAGCAGTCAACAGGCACGACCCAATCAACCAACAACAAGAAGTCAAGCGGAAAAACCACCAAGCGTAACGACGCGTGACCGCAACACGGTACTTAAACCACCACCAGCGCGACCAGAAGCCACTGTGACTCGAGTAACGACGAGGAGCAGAAGCAGGCAAGCAGCAGCGAAGACCTGAAGATGGCAAGTGAGACCTTGCCGAAACGTTGTCAGAAGACAAATAGTTCTTTAGAGAACTCAACGCGGAGGACTACCCGGAAGAATACTACAGCATTCAACACCCGCGGAAGCCTACGGATTAACATATATATATAATATTATAAAGAGCAGAAAAATACTAAATAAATTAAAAAATAATAAACGAACGAAAGACAAAATAATATTCATTTTCCTAATTACCAGGGCCGGAGCAAGGAAAGCAAGGTATGAGGACGTCAGTTAAAATCGATTTAAGCGCAACTTGAACAATTTCAAGGTCAACCAAACTCGATCCAACAACTGAAATAATTTTTCTTTTTTAATATTCATGTCCACCCAATCCAATTGAACCCGACTTAACTCCATTAAACCCAAGTAAAAAATTAAGAAAACGCAAAAATGTAAAATGCAAAAAAAATTTTAAAAAATTGTGCAAATCGCCTTTGATTGCAGTGAAAACCTCGAGCAGCCTCTGTACAGCTGTTTCAGCCCTGCTTGGGGCCTTGGTCAGGAGAGACGTAGCTCGACATTCCCACTGCAAACAAAAACGACTTGTCCAATTTATTCGGAATTCCGGTGTAAGAGTGATGAACAGATAAAATAGCGACATCTTACTATCGCTGGGGGACTTATTAGGAGCAAATCCCGCTTCAATTTGTCTATCCTACTGCAATGTCAGGTCAAAAAGCGATCGTATGATGTCGCTATTTTATCTATTCAAAAAATAAAAGTAAAAAATTAAAAAAAAAAAACTATTAAAGCGAGGTTCGACCATCGTCAAGGTCAAGCAAACTCGGGTCAACAACTGAACTCCATTCTATTCAACCTAAGCAAAACAAATTAAAAGGAGAAATCAATAAAAAATGATATTAATAATTAAAGAAAAAAATTAATGTGACATCAACCTAAGCTAACTCCAATTCAAGTAAAACACAACAAGGTCAACTGAACTCTCCCAACTTATTATATCATATTGCACTTCATTCTTCACAAGTAAAAGAAAAATGTTATACACGGATTAAAGTTAATTTAAACAAATCTCAAGGTCAATCCAATCTATCTGATATCAACCAAACGTCACCTAACATAGGTAAAAAATTAAAAATTTCTAGAAAAACTAAAAGTGAAGATGAAAAAAATATTGAAAATCAATTAGAAAGAAGTCAACGTTAAGGTCAATCTAACCCAACATCTCTCAAGCGTGTTCAGTTCAAATTTAAATTTGGACTGAACACTATTATGCACTCATCGATTCAATTGAAACTGAAACCTTAACCCTAACCTTTTATGACATGGGTGTACATCCCTGCTAGTCACATCGGTGTGTGGTAAGTGAACTCTTCCAGTTAAAAATAAATTGAAGGTAAGTGACCTTTACAGTTTAGTTAGGAACGACTTTTTAAAAATATCAAACATTCTTGTATTCCCCACCTATTTAAAGGGCGATGTTTGGTAAAAGACTCTTCGTGTTATCAGATTGCCACTTTAATGTATTGTCCTATACGGCGTGCTCTTTCAAAATGTCGCTCCCCGTCAAATGTCTTCAAACTAAAATGCGCAAGCCGCCTTGTTTCGCCATCGATATTTGCAGTGAAGGATTGCAGAGTTTCTGTAGTATCGAATTCGTTCAAGTTCGACCTTTCAGTACCAGCCACCTCGGGTTAAATTTTAAATGGCATTAGTATACATGCCAAAATTGATTTTTTTCATATACGTTTATATAAAATTAAACTAATTCCTGAATAGCTTCAATCAAAAGTAAACTGTATTAGTAATGAAATATCTTTGTGGTGCAAAATTTATGATTACAATAGCAGGAATCGCCGAATGATTTCTGATTTCACATGTTCAATCACAACCTTCTCATTTTAGGATTCGTTATTGCTGGACTAGTAATGTACTAAAGTAAGAATAACTTTAAAGCAATATTAACTTTTCAAGAAA
This sequence comes from Prosopocoilus inquinatus, assembly GCA_036172665.1. NCBI lineage: Eukaryota > Metazoa > Arthropoda > Insecta > Coleoptera > Lucanidae > Prosopocoilus > Prosopocoilus inquinatus. Next base: position 28,941,277 of record CM069877.1, read on the forward strand.
TGAGAGACAAAACTGTGTTCCGAATTTATTCTTAAGGCGAAAAAAAAATTGCGTTGTGCGGTGTATTTGACACAAATTTGCTCGTGTTCGTCGAAATTTTTATTGGTGCGGACCACAGTAAAGAACTAAAAGTCAACAGCGCGTGCGTTCGGGACGTGCACGTAACGGCGAGAAATATTTTAATGTTATCTCATGCTGAAGGATTAAACACCGTTCTCTCTCGCGCATTGATATTTGAACTCATCTTTCAGCTGTCGCTCTAGCATTTGAACTCGCGTTTTCATGCATGGCGGTGTGGTCTTGTGGCGAGACCCAGTATATATCGTTCACCGTGGTGTGGACGCAAGTAATTTCGTGATGAACAACGCATGCTATCCGCTGGGCTATCGGCAGGGATGATGTAATACGTGGCTGCTCCTTTCGTTACATGTATAACATTGTCACGAAATAATATTGGCCTCTACCATGTCACGAACGAGAAAAAAGAATTAAAAGTTTAAGCGCGGATAGGAACCTTCTGTTCATTTATTAGGATTTATTAAAATACTAACTTTACATGAAATGAAATTAAAATGGAATGAAAGTTATAATCAAAACTAAGATTAGCTTAAATTGTCTTTCAAGAATTCACGAAATATAATTATTCGTCGCAGTCACTCGCTTGCTTGGCAATACCGAACATAAAAATAATTAAAAATATTACTATTAACTCTTCGGTTACTCACGAAATAATATTGGCCTCTACCTTGTCACGAACGAGAAAAAAGAATTAAAAGTTTAAGCGCGGATAGGAACCTTCTGTTCATTTATTAGGATTTATTAAAATACTAAGTTTACATGAAATGAAATTAAAATGGAATGAAAGTTATAATCAAAACTAAGATTAGCTTAAATTGTCTTTCAAGAATTCACGAAATATAATTATTCGTCGCAGTCACTCGCTTGCTTGGCAATACTGAACATAAAAATAATTAAAAATATTACTATTAACTCTTCGGTTCTTCATCCGAGGCCAACAATCGTGAATTTACTAACTCACAGCGACGTACTCATTTCTATAAATAACTGGCCAATTGCCCGAATGAATAATTAATAATCTGCTGAATTATTACTTATATCAATAACAATAATGAATAATTGATTTATTAATTTTCTTTTTAAACTAACCGTACAGAATATAACAAAGAGCATTCTCTTATGTAAAAGTCCAGATCCAATAGTCGAGGTATCACGGGGGAACCATGAACTGAAAACTGAATAACCAGAAGTTAAGGCTAAATTAAGAAATTACGCTTAAAAAATGAGCACCGGAGTATATAGAATTGTGTAGTTATACAAAATTATGGACGACCATTCTATTTAAAAAAAAAAAACAGTTATTTTGTAGTTAAGCAGTATTACATATTTGAATCTTCAAATTTTTTAGCCCACGATAGATTAGTCAAAATACAGATTATCGAATATCTCTATAAACACAGAAATATTTGCGTATCTGTGTAAAATAAACATATTAGAAGCTAATTCAGTCAAAAAGAAAATTAAAGTCTTACTAATTTGTTAACTGTACAAATAGATCTCTTTAATACTCACTTATCAAATCGTACTTTTAAGGGAAACAATATTTCAGACCTGCTCTTATTCTAATAATAACATCTGTTGTGTGAGGATTAGATTTTAAATTCTGCAATAATTATGTGTCTTTCCTTAATATTTGAGTTTGATTGTGAAACGATCGTATTCCTGTAACAAAAACGGGTTTACTTTCAAAAATATATAAGTAAGTAAGATTATTGCGTTTTAGATTTAGTTTATACACTGTGTTGAATCGTTTTTCAGACATAACAAAGTAGCATGTAAAACTAAATATTTGCAATTGTTTGCTCTCTTGTAACTTTTAGAGCAAAATGGCAAAGGAAAATATTGTTCGGAATATTAAAATGCACTAAATATCATATTTAGATAACAGTTTCCAATCGGTTTTCGAGGAATTGTCACTGGTTTCTCACGGTAAATTCGAAACAAGCTGGAACCACACCTGTTTCATTTCAATATGGTTTGCACTGTAATTCAAACCGCTTATATCTGTCTTAGAATGCATGTGCACAGAAAATCTCAGAAGAATGGTAGCTTGTTTGTTCTGAAGCTCGCATCATATTTATACGAGTTTCGTTTCACGTGAAGTTTCTTATTTACTTTTACAAATACAATCCGGAACCCCTATACATACATTGTGAACATAATTGATACATTGCAGAAGTTGCTCTCTCGAGAATAGACGAAAATATAATAATAACATCTTTATTTTTCCTTCAAATGAATTACAAAACAAAAATTATTCAATTAGATAATGTGAAAGGAAAAGAATGGCGCAGTTCAGGTCACATCCATGAGGATGCTCCCTACTCTTCCATTCAACCTGTGATCGAATGGCTATCTACAATAATTCCCAAAATTTTGACAGATTCCTTTAAAGTCAACTTTTGATCATTAACGTATAAGCTATTCTTAGTTTTTTAGGACCCAACAGAATTACTTCCGATTTAGAACGATTTATGTGAAGAAAATGTTGCTCAAAAATTTTAATTAAGTTGCTAAGATCATTAAGAGTAATTGAGCTGCTGGAAAATTTTCTGGAATCTAGTAGGTCTAGAATTGTTAGCGTTTATCAACTGTCGTATTTGAAAAATTTGACGTTTTTCGCCTATAATTCTATTGACAGTTCCTATCCAAGTGAACTAGTTTTGTTTGTACAGCATTTGAGAAAAATAATTTTGTGTAAAAATGAAAATCTCCCGTGCAAATTTTCGTGCCAAACAATGCCTCGATCGGCTTCATTTGGCTTTTGGAGATGAAGCACCATCAAAGAGCAGTGTTTATAATTGGTTTGCCGAATTCCAGCGTGGACATACCTCTCTCAGTGACGAATTTCGTGAAGGTCGTCCATCAACATCTGTTGTTGCCACTAATAGATGCTGTGCGTGAAATGCTTGAGCGAGATCGACTTGTGACATACCCTGAGATTCAAGCATCCTTACGCATTGACATGAAAGCAATATACCAGATTTTGAATGATCATTTGAAAGTACGAAAGCTTTGCAGTCGTTGGATCCCACACAATTTAACGGAAGCACAAAAGCAGAGTCAAATGGTGCGAAGAAATGCTCAAGAAATTCAATGGAGGTCGTTCAAATTTAGTTTATAACATCGTTACTGGTGACGAAACGTGGATCTATTCGTACGAGCCAGAAAGTAAACAACAATCTACCGTTTGGGTATTTCAAAATGAACCAAAACCGACAAAAGTTGTTCGTTCACGCAGTGCTGCGAAGCAAATGACTGCTTGTTTCTTTGGTTTAACTGGACATGTAGCTACCGTGGCTTTAGAGGATCGAAAAACCGTGAATGCTGATTGGTATATTACAATTTGTTTGCCGGAAGTCATCGATCAAATAAGAAGAAACAATCGAAATCGACGAATTATTCTCCATCATGACAACACCAGCTCTCACTCAGCCCGTCAGACAGTTGATTTTTTGTCCAACAAAAATGTTGAATTAATGACTCATTGTCCATATTCACCTGATTTATCACTTAATTTCTGTTTGTTCCCAAATATCAAAAATAAAATGGGTGGTGAGCGATTTTCGTCGTCTGAAGCAGCGGTTGAAGCATTCCGGACACTCAGAGGTTTCTGAGGTACCATCTTTAGAGTGGAAACCGTGCTTTAGAAATTGGTTCGAGCGTATGCAAAAGTGTATTGACGTCAAAGGCTAATACTTCGAAAAACAATGATACCGCTTACCAAATTTCATATGCGTTTTTTCATACCGTTTCCAGAAACTTTTCCAGCAGCCCACGTATGCCTGTAGGTACGGAGAAAATACTTCTTTGTCCTTTGGAAGCCACTCCGCATCTCGTATTAATGTACGAGGTTAAAACAAGACACAAAGAGTCTGAGTGTACACTATTGCAAGAAAGTGCAACAAACGAACAGAACGAGTTAAGATTACAAGGATTTGCGGTTTAGAAGACGAACAGTGCACGTTGCAAAAAACTTCGATAGGTTTTAGGTTTTAGGCCACAAAAAGCAATAAAAAAATAGCATTAAGTTCGAATGCGAGTAGGCGTTCTGCATTTTTGCAACGAAAAAGAAACATGAACCAGTACAAATTTTTATAAAACTTCCACTTCCAGTTTGCTGTGTTGTCAAATTATCAGTAATCTATTTTTAATGATACCTTACCGATTTGTTAGCTAGCGTAACATTACCAACTGCATATTTAACTAAACATGAGATATACTCAATTAGAATTATCGGTTTAAATTAAATGGAATACACATCAGACATCACATCATTATTGTCTTATACATTTCTACAAGCAACCTATTGACATTCATTGATCCTAAGATATTTTTCTTATTCAATCCACACTTGTTTATTTTGAGTAATAATTAAATAATAAAATAAATTTACAATGCATATTTTAGTTGTGTAGTGTTCCCAATTTTGTCAAAAATTGTTAAAAAATAATAACGTTTCTGAAATAAATTCTTTATAAATAAATAATATCTTCACTGTTTTCCATATCTATGCTGATAACTAGAGCTGAGCTTATACAGGGTGCTGCATTTTGAAGCGCAACTTAGGAAATACCATGTTAATTTAATTGTGCTCGAATATTCGCTTCCCTAATTATTTTACAGCAAAATTTCTAAAAGTCAAAATGAATCTGTCTGTGATATTTGATAATTTTTCATACCCCGAGTTTTAAGAAATTAAAAAAAAGATTCTGTAACTAAATTCAATTTATACCAAACTATCAGCACAGCCGTGAACAATGATAGTGAGAACTGAACAGATAATTAATAAATCTAGTTCGTTTTTGAAAGAAATTGATAGAAAAAGCTTTGCAGTAATTTATTTTAACATTTACTAATTAGGGCCGTGCTGATAGTTTGGTATAAATTGAATTTCTTTGCTGATGTTTTTTTTAAATATTTTGAAACTGAGCGAATGAAAAATTATCCAACTTCACAGACAGATTTACCTTGAAGAGTACTTTGAAAAACCTCCATGAAATTTTGCTGTAAAATAATTAGGAAAGCCAATATTCGAGCACATTTAAATTAACATAGGATTTCCTATGTTGCGTTTTAAAACGCAGCACTCTGTACGCAAATTGCTTATTGACTTCTATGACGTATATGGGCAAAATTTTATCTTTTTGAGGCATACCAAACAATTTTGAATCAAATGAAGTACAGTATAACCTCGAGTGATCCGAACAGCGGAAACTCGAAACCATAATCCAAACAACATCTCTTTAATTCTAACAGCGAAGTGATTCCCGCCACATAAATGAGGAAATCCCTTGGTTTCATGTTTTCTAAGAACTGCTTTGTTAAAGTAGCTTTTCCTGTTTTGGAGATTTGGAGAACTGGAGTTATAGAGGGAGTACAAAATATGTATGTTTGACGCAAATTGTTAAAAAGGGAGAAAAATAACTTTTAAAACAACTACACGAACAGAAGGAGTATATTGAGTTAAGGGGAAACCCCCATGCGTCTTGAAATTGTCTCCCACCCCAGTAGGGGAAATGATCACATGATCAATGAAAACCAATGACTGAAATCTCCAAATATTCATTCTCCAAATCTCCAAAGCAGGAAAAGTAACAGTTCTGTTTATTGTTCATTAGAACGTTGACTGTTCAGTCAGTTGACGAGTTCAGTTTGCATTGTAATTTATAATGGAGATGACTTCTAAAAGGAAACACGTTAATTAATTGACAAATGACAGAATGAGGAAAGAATGAGATTGGTTTCTACAATTAGTTTTTTATTTGAAAATAAAGAACTTTTTAATGTGGGAAGATTAAATACGTAGGATAACTAGGTAACTGTTCTTTGTTCGATGATCCGAACACTTCGAAAATCCGAATCAGGCAGTGCAATTATTAGTTCGGATTAAAGAGATTCTACTGCAATTTAAAAAATGCGCATATTTTCGGTTCCTGAGCATATTTTTTTGAAAAAGTGCATATTAGTGCATATCTCTGCAATTTTTTGGAAATATTTTTTTAAATTTGCATATTTTCAGATTGAAACTTTGTAAGTCTGCGTAGAATACGAGCCCTGTCTCAGTGAAGTTGGCTCAATTAACGAAAATAGTTTTTTCTAAGAAAACATTTAATATTATCACAAATTCAAAAATCTATGAAAATTAAAGATAGAGTTACTACATGGTTACCGCTGTGTTATGTCGCCTTTTAGGCTTATTACCGCTTCTATACGTCTTTCAAAATAGTCCACTTGGTTTCGAAAAAGTGACTAGCAAATTTGATACATTTCAGTCATACATTTGAAACTGAAAATATCTGCGAATATTTTTAAGAAATACTTTTAGTAACATGTGGATGAACTAAAAACTACGTATCTTCAACCAGTTTTTCTATTGTAACATAAATTCAGAGTTTTCATATTTTTAATAGTTGGGCCAAATTCAGTGAGGCAGGGCTCGTATTTGCAGATGATAAACTCACGATCCTTCCCGCAGAAGTAAATATACTGGCAACTAATTTGGGCCATAAGGAATAAACTTAACAATTAAAAATAGTTTCACCAATGTTAACGATTTTCGTGGTAAATTCTTTTCCATATTCCGAATAATTTATTTGTTATCGTTTTTCGGTATCCAATCAATTTTTTTATGAGTAAGAAACGTTTAGGTCGGCCAGTAAATTTTTCTAATGAAACTTTTTAAATACATTTGTAAATTCTTTTATTGTTTTGGACCAACTTAAAACTTCAGATTTACGTAATCGTGGAAGGCGAAACGAATGCGTTCCACAGAACTGTTTTATGTTAATTTGCTCTGATTTGAAAGAAGAGTTATAAAACTTGAACATTATATTAAATCGAAGTCGACTCTTGTCCAATGAAAATTGCATGAAAAATTTTAAATCGGACACTACAGAAATAGCACGAAACCTCAAAGTTTCGCTATTGTCAGTAAAACTTTGATGTTTTGTACTATTTCTGCAGTGTCCGGTATAGAGATTAAAAACAATTTCTACATAACATTAAAGCAGTTAATTTTGCAATTTTTTTTTAATCGCATTTCAGAATTTAAGTTTTTCAAAATTGATAATCTTGAAATAATTCAGCAAACAGTATCGTTCAATGATGGTCTAAATGTTTGCTTATTTTGTTTGTAACATCAAAAAATATAATAAATAAAATTAGAATTATGTAAAGCAGAAATCTCTTATAAATTCATTCGTTCAGGCTTAAGTTAACATTTATTTAAAAAAAGTTTGTACAAATCGTTTTTGATTGCAGTGAAAACCTCGAGCAGCCTCTGTACAGCTGTTCCAGCCCTTTTTGGGGCTTCGTCGGCAGAGACGTAGCTCGACATTCCCATTGCAAACAAAAACGACTTGTCCAATTTATTCGCTTTGACAGCAAGCATGGCGGCCTTGTATGGGGGAATTATTAGGAGCAAATCCGCTTCAATTTGTCTATCCTACTGCAATGTCAGGTCAAAAAGCGATCGTAAGATGTCGCTATTTTATCTGTTGTTAACATTTATATTAAAAGATAATTTTATATACTGGATGTCTCATAACATACGGAAGAGATTTAAAGGGCAGCTTGGGGAGATCAAATTAAAGCTTCTTTCCCAATAAATTTTGGTAAAAAAAACAATAACTAAAAAGTTACAAGAGTTTAAAGTGAAATTACTTAAGAAACAAAAGTTACTACCTGGAGTAATATTGCACGTTTTAAATTCAAATTTGGGTAATTAAGAGTTAATTGAATGCTGCTTTACATGAAACAACTGTCTAAATAAATGTAGTCACATAAAAGTTGCGGCTATTTCATGTTTTCGTTTAACGCGCAAAAACGGATTTTCGTCTTGCTGTGCACCGATTGCTCTTTAAAATAAAACTTAAAATAGATTCACTTATGCCCGGTTTCTGAAACGATACATACTTTACGTAGAGACAAACTCAAGATAAACTCAGCGTAACTTCCAAAAACCGTTTCTTAAAACTTCATCTGTAGATAAAGTGTATACGTGGCAATGTAAATAATTTATACTTTTCATAAAGTTATCTGTCAAGAAAAATTTATGTTTACCTACAGTTATTTATCGTTTCAGAAACCGGGCAATAGACATTTTATGAATATCGGTTTCGATAAATTTAGAAAAACTTTGTGCAAATCGTTTTTGATTGCAGTGAGAACCTCGAGCAGCTTCTGGACAGCTGTTTCAGCCCTGCTTGGGGCTTCTTCAGCAGAAACGTAGCTCGACATTCCCACTGCAGACCAAAAACGACTTGCCCAATTTATTCGCAAATGCGATGTAAGAATGATGAACATATAAAATAGCGACATCTTACTATCGCTTTTTGACCTAACATTGCAGTAGGATAGACAAATTGAAGCGGGATTTGCTCCTAATGAGTCCCCCATGCAAGGCGGCCATGCTTGCTGTCAAAGCATAATGAAAGATTTTAGAAAAATTTTACGTTTCTGCTGAAGAAGCCCCAAGCAGGGCTGAAACAGCTGTCCAGAAGCTGCTCGAGGTTCTCACTGCAATCAAGAACGATTTGCACAAAATTTTTCTAAAATCTTTCATTATGCTTTGACAGCAAGCATGGCCGCCTTGCATGGGGGACTCATTAGGAGCAAATCCCGCTTCAATTTGTCTATCCTACTGCAATGTTAGGTCAAAAAGCGATAGTAAGATGTCGCTATTTTATATGTTCATGATAAATTTAGAGTTTATTTGACAATAAAGTTGCAGTTGTGGTGAAATAATTTTGATTAATTAAGAAGCCATAGGTGTAAATTAAAGAAGAAATTAAGACAGTTAAACTGCTGTAATTTTCTTATTAGTGGGTTTTGGTCAAAAGTGAATTAAAAAAACGCTTTATTTTGATCTCCTACAGCTGACCTTTCAATCTCCTCCGTAGGTTGTGAGAAACCCACACTGAGAAAAATGAACCAAATGATCTGTTCATTTGGTCTCAGTTTGTTAATAGATAAATTACTAGTAAACTGCAGACAATTAATTGTGTATCTTGCACAGATAAATGCTTAAATTTGGTAGGAGTCTTTATCGTTTATATACTAATATGTTTACCTACAGCAAAGTTTCCATTGTAACAAATAAACGTTTACACTAGGAACAATATGCATTAAAATAAATAGATAGTTATTTTACACAAAATACTCCCGATATAATAAGTAATATTATAAACATTAAGTGTTATGTGCACAAGTACATAATTTTTCTCTTATATTAGCAAAATGCAAGTTCTTTTGTAGCTAATACAACTTTAATAAAGAAGCTTTTCGCCAAATGCAGGCGCGACTCCTTCGTGTTCGGATTTTTTTATAATCTACGATTAATTTAACAGTCAACGTTTTTTACGATTTGCGTCTTCACATGTTCCCACAAGTTCAGTTTCCTACGCAGGATTGCAAGGAAGTGTTCTAATTATTGCAGTTAAGTTACAAGTTAAAAAATGTTTGAATATTTCAAGAATCTCGTAGATTGGGAATGGAAGAATACTGTCAAACTTTTGAAACACAGGGAATTAAAATTATTTGCAAATAGTGTTTCATCAAGAATCAATCTAAGTTATACGTTAGCAGTCAGACATCAGCTTAAATTATGTTATAAATTCGTTGAACATTCAGACCTTAATAGTTACTTAAATATCGGGAAAGGGAGTAACTTTTCTAGTATTTTTTCGATTTAATCAAATTTTGACGAAATCTGCTCTGCAAAAGAACAATTTGCTTCATTTAAAACAAATATTTCGATCACTAATAAAATCATCCTTCATGGAACATCTTATAAGTTGTCTGACATAATATTAATTAATAATTAATAATTATATCAGTTTGTTTGTTTTACATATAAAACGGTAGAAACTGTGAATTTTAATTCTCAATTATATGCTTACGAAATAAACGAAACGAACATCAAACGATATATTTTACAATCTGAACTCCAATGTCATAAGCCTTTATTATATTACAATTACAATTACATTTATTTATGCTAAAATGCAAACTTTATATTAACACGCGTCAATTTCTTGTTTATTAAGCATCCAACACATTGATTCGGGAATGGGAGCGTTGCGGTAATGTATGCTGAATATATGGGCGCTTGTCCATACCCTGCTGCAACGGTCCCGTTCCCACATTTCCACGTCAGTGTGCTGGATCCTTAACAGTAGAAAATACATTATTTTAGAATATCATTTTCTTTTTGATACATTATGCAAAAATGTAAGGTCATATTAAGCTTTTTATAAATTTATGTTAATTAAGTTCTTTTTGTGAGTTTTTTTAAGTTTGTTATATATTTATTCTTGAATGAATGAATTTTTGTTAAGTTTGTTATGAATTGTTTTTTTTATTTTTAGATTTTGCTAAGTTCGCTATTTGAATTTATGTTAAATTTATTATCAATTTATGTCAAATTTATTGTGAATTAGTATTAACTTAGTTAAGAATCTATATTGAATTCTTAGGAATTTATTGTTGTTATTAATTTCTGTAAAATATAAAAATATTGTTTTATTTCTATTTTGCAGTACCATTTGCAACAATATCATATTCATATGTCGCACTGGTTTATCAGCCGAGAAGCTAAGTGAACGGCTTTTACATACATAAATAGGTAACGGTGAGATTTTTAAGTTTGAAATAGTTTGTTTACTAATGTCTTCTTTAATTTATTTACGTAATATGGAAATCAATGTGTGTCTTACAGCAATTCGTGCCATTGTCAAAACAAAGGAGAAAACTATTTAATTAAACGTGGCGAGACATAAACTGCAACAACCCGACGACCTCATCCTATCAATAAGTTTTTGTTATTAACGTCTAATAATAATAGACTGTCGCATTTGCTTTGATCATTATGTTATGCATCAAATCGGTTTTCAATTTGTAATTTTATTTTAATAAATACCTCACATTAAGTATTCATATTATTTTGTTGGAGCGTTTTCATTAATGTAAAAATACTATGTACACTGAAGATACTTTTACCTGCGTACAAATTTAAAGTACACGTAAGAGATAATAATTAAACACAATAATTTACATAAGAAACAGAACCGTTCCATCTGTTTTGTAAATTATTGTTTTTAATTATTATCTCTTACGTGTACTTTAAATTTGTACGCAGGTAAAAGTATCTTCAGTGTACATAGTATTTTCACATTAATGAAAACGCTCCAACAAAATAATATGAATACTTAATGTGAGGTATTTATGAAAACAAAATCACAAATTGCCCCATTTTTTCGCCTGGAAGAGCCGAGAACTAGCTGCATACGTCTAAATTGAAGCTAATTAATAGTAGATGCACATGTTTCATACCACCAAAGCATTCAATAATTACCTTTAAAAGAACAGGCTTATAGTTACAGTTTGTCGCGTTTCATACCTATAAAACATTTGATAATTACCTATAAACGGACAAACTGTAAGTTACAGAGTATTAACTTTTCCTAGTAATAAGTCTCTTACATACGTGATGACATTATATCAACTTACCACAAATTACAATTTTCTTCGATTGGATACTTTTATACTCGGTATAAATTACACATTTCTTATTCACAATGAATAAGCTCATCAATGTATATGAAAAAATCTTTTAAGCATTAAGGTAATCAAACAATTTTTCCAAATCTCTGTCTTCTTGTGAATATAAGTACATTTCCATAATACCAAATAAAGTAATTCAGAAGAAAACTTTTGTTTACTATTAAAAAACATCTGTTTTGTCCCATATTTTATAGGATTTTTTCATAGTGTTTAAGGAAATTTTCATAAAGAGCAATGAACATTTTTCTCAGTGCAGTAATTGTTTCATTTTTTGTCACTTCTATGTTGTTTCCACATTCATCCGATTTTTTCTTCCCTGAATCCACATTAACATTACCTTCTGTTCCCGAATTTTCGCCCAAGATCTTTCCATTGGCTGTGACATTGGACCATAACTAAAGTAACCATACGTCCCGGTTTCAACACAACAGTACCGTTTTTGAAGACGTTGTCCCGTTGTCCTCGAGAGATCACAGAGGACGCAAAAATGTCCCGTTTTGAAAATCTTAGTTGCATTTCTCTCGTTATGAAAGACTTATATAGTCGTTATTAAACGATATTTTCAATCATTATTGTCCATGACATTTTTGGTTCGCAAATTACGTAATTTCTCCAAAAATCGATAGATGGTTCTCATCATAATTTTCTCTGCGGAGTATGACGACTATACCTGTTTACTTCAGGTGTTGTTAAAATATTTTGTATTTTTTACGGAATTTTGTTTTATTTTTCAAGGTCGTCCCGCTCTTGAATGGAAAATAAATGGTCACTTTAACCATAGCAAGATCATCTTCAGCACTAGTCAGTAAAGTTGCTGATGTGCGTCTCATACTGTGTCCTGTGTAAGACTCTCGTTTCGGTGATTTCAAAAAATCAGCTACTATTGATGGTATTTTCGATAGACTATTTATTCCCATTGGCTGTACTGTACATTTCTCATTTCTATAGCACAAAAACAGCCTGTTGTGAGAAGTATTCTTAGGTCGCAGAGACATATTTTGTACAAATATCCAATACATTAACAGAAAATCTTTCTTCCATAATCGTAAAGCTGCGTGATTTTTGTATCTGATCCAGATATCAACATTTCGGATCCTTTATCTTTTGCGATATCGACTGACATTTTGAATAATTCATTACATCGCACCCAGGCGGAATTTCATAAAGTCCTGGCCAAAACCCCAAAAATTAAAGTCACTTAAATCAGCTCCCGCTATTTCTTCCCTAGATGTCTACATCCCATTCTAACCAATGGCATGATTGCTTTTGATCACATGAACATCATGAACCAGATACAACAGAACAAAGTGTACGTTTAAATAAGCCGCGGCATTTATTCCTATTTATTGAATATTATTCATTATTCTTTATTTATAATAAATTTTTTCTAAATATATAAATATTTTTTAGTACTAATTTTGGAAAAATAATGGATATTTTCTAACTTAAAAGATATCTGATAACCATGGCAGTTCTTATAACACTTTTCAGAAAACGATTTGATAATTTAAATGTAGACGCTATTTCCGAGACAGCCTGTATATGATGTTTTATGAAAAAAAAGCTCAACATAGCATTTCGACATTATACCTATTATTATTTCGCTAGACAGATGCGGCGTATAAATACATCGTTTTCAGTATTTTTTTCTCTAAACTTCCTAAACATCTGTTTGGTTTCGTTTAGACACACTTTTTTCTCCTTTTCAAGCCGCATTTACATTAAAAAAATTCTTATGTGATTGTATAACACTTTTATGCAAATATATGTAGAACGTAACAAAAAAAATATGTTTCCGTTAAAAATTAAAATTATATTTCTACTCCAACGGTACGCCAGCGTACAAATAAGTGAACCACTTGAAAATATAATAAATTTACGTTTTACCTAAACGTTTTTACAGAACAAAAATGTTTCAGAAAGTATTTAAGGTACTATCAAAATCGACCTACCTTCATCAAATATTTTTTATTGTGTGCTTCTAATGGAAACTATTGAAGATGTTCTGTTTCAAGAACTTTTGCTTCCTTCGGCTTGTAATTTTTTGATTCGTTCTTCAAAAAAAGCGATTAACCTGCCATATTGTGAAATAACTGTATTTTCGTGAAGGTTTAATGTCGATCTTAACATGTTATATTTCCATTTCGTCCACAAGAGCCCATAAATCTTTTTTCCCGTTAAAGAAGTAACCCAACAGAACGTCTTCGCTCACCCCAGAAACGTCACTTCCTTGTTTCCAGTTATTGAAGTCATTTAATTCCTTGTAATGAGTATTTCTAGATTTCTTCAGTAGCAAACTTGATGTGGCGTATTCGGATTTTTTTCACGAAGAGAACTTTTTCTTTCCATTTCGATTAATATTACGACTGCAGAAGCAGTTTTTTTTGCAAAATTTTTCTGAAATAATAAAATTTTGTTGTAAACAAATAAACAATTTGTCATAGCAACCCCATGGCAATCAGCTCATGGGCTGTCAGTTTTGCTATAAAATTTTTGGATTTTGATGTGTTTTAAGAAGTTATAGAAGGAAGTGTTGGATAAAACTATGTATTACACTCGTGCCTTAATAACAAATAAGTCACTCGAGAAAAATTAGCTAAACATTTGTTTCGTTATTTATTTGCCTTATAAGACGCCAGTATAGCTATTTTTTTGACTTATTTTCTTTCTACTAAGTCAAAATAATAGCTATTTATTATAGTAATATCTTATAAGGGAAATATTATTTTGATTTAGTAGAAACAATATACTAAATAGTAAGGGAGACTGTGGTTTAAGAAATAATTAATCTCCGCACACAATAATTTTATATCCGTAGATACGTATTTTGGCAGTTAAGATGTCATATTCAGTACGCTACCAATTTAAAAGCACATAAAAAGATCCAAAACAACCTAATCATCCTAATAATCTAATCATCCTAACAGATATATATATATATATATATATATATATATATATATATATATATACATCCCGCTATCATTTGGGCGTCTCTATATTGTCAATTAGCCATCACTTGGGCGTCCCCCGTAATTGAGCGTCCGTATACGGACGCTCGATTGTATCCCATGCAAAAAAATTTTTGGAGACTCCTAGGACCTCTACCTGTCATTTGGCAAAATTTTTCTGGACGGCCGAATGATGATCAAATGGAAGCAGTCGTATATTTTTAGTTCCAGCGTATATCCACTGGTGGCGCTAGTATCATTTTCGTATATAGAACTGCAGATATACAACTTTCACTTAAGTGCAATAGAGCGTCCAGTAAATTTGTCAACACTGTAATCCTATTTAAACATGCTTCTGTGATTCCCGCTCGAAAAAAAATCGTAGTCGGTTGGGTTTGATAGACAACATGGACGAGAGTGGTCATTATTTTCCTGAAGAATACGTAAGTAAAATTTACTTTTTATAAAATATGTTACTTTACAATTGTACATGCTACGTAACATTTTTTAGTATGCTTTTACAGTCGCAAATTCCGCTCAAAAGAATGAAAGGTGATGGTGCAATCGTCCGTTATCACCGACATTACAAGTGTAATGAAAACGAGAAAAATGAAGTATGTTTATTGGTTTATAGTATCAATAGCATGTTTTTAAACTAGGAATAATAATTGCTTTAGGTTAATTGACACTGTATAGATTTATACAGGGTAGGGCAAAAGTATGGAACCGAAAACTGTTTAATGTATCTATTTGAAATTTGGTATGTGATTCAGAGTCAATAGGACCTACATTACCAATTTGTTTCAATTGTTTATCTGCTCTTGTTTCTGAGATCCAACGCCTACTTGGTTTTTCTTAAATAACAACCTGCTGATTTTTTTCCCTCTATTTAATAGTTCGTTTAATTCTTCAAACGACCACATAAAAATATTTATCTATTGCATAAGAAAGTTTCTAGGAAATAATGTTTGAATGAAAAAGTTAGAAAAGATGGTTTACGCTGATATTTAGTATTTGTTTTCTTGTTTTTAAGGCAATTTTTATTAAATTTTTCTTTAGTTCTATCTTAAAAACAGCCCATAATCTTGTGGTTTTACAGTTTTTTTGTTAAAACTATAATTTTTGTCGAATATCAAACAATTAACCATTTTTCCTAACTTTTTCATTCAAATGTTTTTTTCTCGAAAATTTTCTTATGTAATTGATAATTATTTTTATATGGTCGCTTAGAAAATTAAACGAACTATTAAATAAAGGAAAAAAATAAGCAGGTTGTCATTTAAAAAAATCAAGTAGGCGTTGGATCTCAGAAACAAGAGCCGATAGACAATTGAAATAAATTGATGATATCTGAAGTCTTATTGACCCTGAATCACACACCAAATTTTAAACAGATACGTCAAACAGTTTTCGAAATAATAAGCCGGTTCCATACTTTTGTCCTTCCCCGTATGTTTTTAAATTAACTTTTATTGAAGTTTGCTTTAGTTCTATCTTAAGAACAACCTTAATCTTGTGGTCTTCTAGTTTTTTTGTTAAAACTAATATTTTTGTCGAATATCAAACAATAAACCATTTTTCTTAACTTTTTCATTAAACGTTATTTTCTCGAAAATATTCTTATGTAATAGATAAATATTTTTATGCAGTCGTTTAGAGAATTAAACGAGCTATTAAATACAGAAAAGAAATCAGCAGGTTGTCATTTAAAAAAAAATCAAGTAAGCGTTGGATCTCAGAAACAAGAGCAGATAAACAATTGAAACAAATGGGTAATATAGGTTTTATTGACTCTAAATCACATACCAAATTTCAAGTAGATACGTCAAACATTTTTCCAAATATTAAGCCGGTTCCATACTTTTACCCTTCCCTGTATACGGTCGTTTAGAAATATCTCCCGATATTTTCAGGGTGATAGAACATCAAAAAATAAGGTCAGCTTTTTATACAAAGTGAACAATAAGAAATTGATAAATTTTATGTTTTAGTATTATGTAATAGGTGCATGCGAACTTTTAAACCTCAATTACTCCAAAATTGAGTTGAATCTGAACCTTTTTTGTGCCAAATAATCTAAAGAATATTTCTTTCACAAATTTTTGACGAAATGTGTAAACTGAAAAGTTAGGACTAAAGTATTAAAGCTACCCCTACAAAACTACTTTTTAAAACAATTTTTTTGCTCGGATTGTCTTTTCAGTTGCTTCCTAAAAATTACCTGCAAATTATTGAAGTGGCAGAGTCTCTAATAAAAAAATTACGTAGTCCGTTTTGCCTTTTTATGTGGTCCCTTTACACAATATTTATAATGTGTAAAGGTGCAAATATGCCGAAGAAGCCGCGTTGTTCACCCTCGATATTTAGGTCGCGCTTGATACCTCGATATAAAACAAATGGAACTTTGCATTTCAAAGACGAATAGCAGTCCATATCTTCGACGTGCACGATTCCATTTAAAACTATTCATTTGTTTTACATCGAGATGATATTGCGGTATAGAGCACGACCTAAATATCAAGGGTGAACAGCGAGGGCTCTTCGGCTTGTTGGTACCCTAAGGTCCAGTTTTACAATTGCAGCTCAACTTTGAGCTGAGGTTTAAACCCTTAGCAACGATTATTTCAACAATTGTTGTGAAGGGTTTAAGCTTCGGCTCAAAGTTAAACCGTGATTGTAAAACTGGGCATAAGTGGTTAACGGTAAAGTTCACTATAAACACACATACACCAATCCCTACAATTTATTGCTGGAAAATATTGCTAGAGTAACTCCGCTTAAAGAAGCAGTAAACGAAATTATCTTTTTTGTTCACATTGTTTAGACGAATTTGTCTTACGGTAATATAGCGCGAATAAAACAATTTTCACAACAAAAAGTGATTTTTTGTCTACTTGAATTTTTATTTAGTTATATAATTTTATACTGAATGACTTTCTTTTGGCAATTTTGCAAAATAAACACTTGTACATAAGTGTTGTGAAAATACATTTTTCATTCTAGTGGAGTAAAATGCTCTCACCATTTTTCAGTATTTCTATAAGAATGCCATTCAGAATAAAAAGAAATAACTAAACAGATTCATTCAGATTATTCGCTTTACATTAAGGCAATATTATCAACTTAATATTAGCGACATCCTGCGATCGTTTTCTAACCTGACATTGCTTCTGCTAGCGAGGACCCAAATAGGACTGAAACAGCTATAGAGGATGTTCGAGAGATCCTCTGTAATAAAAAATGATTTGCAACAAAATTTTGTAATCTTATAATTGAAGTTGTCTCTAATAATACAGTTGTCTTTAGGGTGAGCTTAGTCTATAACTAGCTACTTACCGTTGAATTCCTGGCTTCCGGTTGGAACCGCGTCTCTTCTCGGATTTCTTCTACTGCCGACGTTTCGTTCTCCATAACAGAAGAACTTCCTCAGGGCTGCTGCTGGTGGTCTTACTGCTGTTTCTTGTAAGTCGTTGATACTGAGTTGGTATGTCCGCTGTCGTCGTATTTGTAGTGGTCGATGGGCGCAACGGGTTCAATTGAACACAAACTAGAAACCGGCCACCAGATCCAATTTTCCGACACAAAACCCCTAGCCCGCTCGTCTCATTTGTTTAACCGAAAAATCCATGAATCTTTAGAAATTTTCAAACACTCCAATAACCTGAACCGTGATAATGGCTTCTACCTTCACAATACATGGAAACATCTCATTAACGGCTCGTCACGCACCAACAGACCAATCCCCGCCCACCGTTTCACCCCGCTGCCGCCATCGACCACTATAAATACCACGACTGCAGACGTACCAACTCAGTCTCAACGACTTACAAGAAGCAGTAGCAAGACTACCAGCAGCAGCAGCAGCAACCTTGAGGAAGTTCTTCTGCAATGGAAAACGAAATCCGGCAAGAGACGCGGTTCCAAGCGGAAGCCAGAAATTCAACAGCGGACGACGGCCGCGGGAGCCTTCAAGTTAAAGTAGCTAATTACCGTAATATTTGTGTCCTGACGAACATGTGTTTCACATTAACGATCCATTGAGAAACTGAAAATATTAGTTGCCTTTCTATTGATTACGAACGTTATTTTTTAAGAACTCTGGAGTAACGCAGTACTTTTGGATATAAAAAAGTCAGCTTCGTGTTTAAATTTCACGAAACGAAAACTCAGTTTCATGTTTAAATATCATGAAACGGAGAAATGAGTTTTATGTTTCAAGAAAACTTTCATAAATTTTGAAAGAATTTCATGACGGAATTTCGACGAGGTACCTTGAAGAACCCCCCTACCATTTAAGAACTTAGTAAAATTGACAACACTGCTGGAGCTTGCATTGCTTATCATATGGAAGCGTATACACAAAAAGGTCGCCTTATTGATGGTTAATCGGAGGTTGGTGTATATCAGCGGACGCCTTATGTATAGGACCAACGAAGGAGTTACAAATGATAGTGCAGTAGTAATATACACCAGGCCCGCCATGTTGGACGCTACATAGAACAGTTATGAAAGGAGCTTCCAGTGATACTGGGATGTATATATATATATATATATATATATATATGTTAATCCGTAGGCTTCCGCGGGTGTTGAATGCTGTAGTATTCTTCCGGGTAGTCCTCCGCGTTGAGTTCTCTAAAGAACTATTTGTCTTCTGACAACGTTTCGGCAAGGTCTCACTTGCCATCTTCAGGTCTTCGCTGCTGCTTGCCTGCTTCTGCTCCTCGTCGTTACTCGAGTCACAGTGGCTTCTGGTCGCGCCGGTGGTGGTTTAAGTACCGTGTTGCGGTCACGCGTCGTTACGCTTGGTGGTTTTTCCGCTTGACTTCTTGTTGTTGGTTGATTGGGTCGTGCCTGTTGACTGCTTTCTCCTAATCCTGATGGTCCGGGGTTCGCTGGTTTCTGGCTTCGGGTTACTGGTCCTCGACGGTCGGTGGATTTTCGGATCACTGGCCTCCAGGTGGGTGGTAGTCGTAAGGCATCATCTCTGGTGTTTAAGTTCATCTGATGTTTCTCGATTTCTATCGCTTCTCGGATGATGCGTTTGGTCTTGTGTTCTACGCTGGCAATTGTTCTGGTGTTGTCGAAATCTATTTTGTGTGAAGTCGCTTTTACGTGTTGTGCCAATGATGATGTTTTCTCGTCCTTCTCGACGGCCTTTCGATGTTCTTCTCTCCTGACGCTTATTTTTCTATTTGTTTGGCCTATGTAGACCTTGTCGCAATCTTGACAGGGAATTCCGTACACGCCTTGGCATTCCAGTTGTATTTTAGTTTTGACTGTTGGCAGGATGTTTCCAATTTTCTTGTCGGTGTTGAATGATGTCCGGATATTGTGTTTCTTGAGTATCCTGCTGATCTTCTCTGTTGTCCCTTTAACAAATGGTAGGCATGCTGTTCCTACTATATCTTTTTCATCATCGGATTACCGGAGGACACAGCGGAGACAATACGACAAGATGTATCCCAAATCCTAAGACGAGCAAAACCACCAAAGAGGAACCTATCTCGAGAAGAACTACAAGCTCTACACACGCTGAAGAAAAATGAACAAATCGTCATACTTCCAGCCGACAAAGGAAACGCCACCGTTGTGATGGATCGTAACGACTACGAAACGAAGATGGAGGTCCTACTAAACGACCCAGCGTACAACACCATCGCCACAGATCCAACGACATACTTAGAGAAGACAACGAAAGCTAAAATCAAAGCCAGCTCAATCAGTCAAGAGCAGCAATTACAATTGATCCCGAGGGAAAAATCATCCAGATGCCCAAAGCTCTACGGATTACCAAAAATCCACAAGGAAGGGATACCACTGAGGCCAATCGTCAGTTCCATCGGATCACCGTTACAACCACTAGCAAAATTCTTGGCCAAACGACTGCAGCCATACGCCGAAGAAGCAGAATCCTACGTAAAGAACGCAGGCCACTTCATCGAGCGTATAAAGGACTTCACCGTAGAACCAGGAGATCTGCTAGTAAGTTTCGACGTGGTCTCACTATTCACCAACATACCAATAGACGAAGCAGTGGATATCATTTATCTAAAACACCACATCCCAGACGACACCATGGACCTGGTGAAGCACTGCTTGAAGAACACCTACTTCATCTTCAAGAACCAACGTTATAAACAAGTAGAAGGATCACCCATGGGATCAGCATTATCTCCTGTAATCGCCAACTTATTCATGGAGGATTTCGAAGTACGGGCCATCGATACCGCAAGTCACAAACCACACCTGTGGCTCAGATATATGGACGACACCTTCATAATATGGAAGCATGGAGAAGAACAACTACGAAGATTTCTGCAACACCTGAATGAAATCCATCCGAAGATCAAGTTCACGATGGAAATCGAAGAAAACAACGAACTTCCATTCCTCGATGTACTTATAAAGAAAAAACCAGATGGAAGCCTTGGACATTCCGTATACCGAAAACCAACCCACACGGAACGGTACCTGAACGCACAATCACATCACCATCCAGCACAATTGCAATCAGTGGTAAGGACCCTCGTCACCCGGTCGCAAAGATTGGCTGACTCAGAAAACAAGGTAGAAGAAATGAAGAAAATCCGCTCATCTTTAATAAAAAATGGATATCAGGACAAACAAATCAGGAAAGCCGAACACCAACGCAAACCCAAGACACAGGAAGAGGAAAAAGATATAGTAGGAACAGCATGCCTACCATTTGTTAAAGGGACAACAGAGAAGATCAGCAGGATACTCAAGAAACACAATATCCGGACATCATTCAACACCGACAAGAAAATTGGAAACATCCTGCCAACAGTCAAAACTAAAATACAACTGGAATGCCAAGGCGTGTACGGAATTCCCTGTCAAGATTGCGACAAGGTCTACATAGGCCAAACAAATAGAAAAATAAGCGTCAGGAGAGAAGAACATCGAAAGGCCGTCGAGAAGGACGAGAAAACATCATCATTGGCACAACACGTAAAAGCGACTTCACACAAAATAGATTTCGACAACACCAGAACAATTGCCAGCGTAGAACACAAGACCAAACGCATCATCCGAGAAGCGATAGAAATCGAGAAACATCAGATGAACTTAAACACCAGAGATGATGCCTTACGACTACCACCCACCTGGAGGCCAGTGATCCGAAAATCCACCGACCGTCGAGGACCAGTAACCCGAAGCCAGAAACCAGCGAACCCCGGACCATCAGGATTAGGAGAAAGCAGTCAACAGGCACGACCCAATCAACCAACAACAAGAAGTCAAGCGGAAAAACCACCAAGCGTAACGACGCGTGACCGCAACACGGTACTTAAACCACCACCAGCGCGACCAGAAGCCACTGTGACTCGAGTAACGACGAGGAGCAGAAGCAGGCAAGCAGCAGCGAAGACCTGAAGATGGCAAGTGAGACCTTGCCGAAACGTTGTCAGAAGACAAATAGTTCTTTAGAGAACTCAACGCGGAGGACTACCCGGAAGAATACTACAGCATTCAACACCCGCGGAAGCCTACGGATTAACATTATCGACCTGCACGGGGAGGAGATACTACAACGAACGAAGAAGATGGAGAAACTACGGTCAAGAAGAGGTAAGCTACTGTGCAAATTGACTTTCCTGGAACGCTGCCGGGATAATAACATCGTGCCGAAGAGTATGAAAGTAACATTCCACAAGAAGAACAACCAAACCAAGAACATCCTGAGAAGAGCAAGTATGGCATTACTACGAGAAGCAATCCACGACACCAGGAAGGAACTGAATGAAGTTAACGTAAAGCTTCTAGCAATACATCTGGAGCTGAGTCGCACACTACATCCGTTGTTATGGACAACACTGGACCAACTCTCAGCTTTTCGTGAAGAAACGGACACCGAACTGACAAGAAGAAAGCAGAAGAAGAAGTTCGAACACCTACAAAAAGAACAAAAGCCGAAGGAACATGTAACACCGCTCGTATTGGAGAAAGTTGTTCATAACGTATCAAGCTATCCACTCGACGAAGCCAGCAAAAGTGTACTGGCTAAGGGTTTCAACTACGCTGTAGCACCAGCCAGCATACCAATGGAGAACATAATATGCAGTGTGGAAGCATCCATCATCGGATTACCGGAGGACACAGCGGAGACAATACGACAAGATGTATCCCAAATCCTAAGACGAGCAAAACCACCAAAGAGGAACCTATCTCGAGAAGAACTACAAGCTCTACACACGCTGAAGAAAAATGAACAAATCGTCATACTTCCAGCCGACAAAGGAAACGCCACCGTTGTGATGGATCGTAACGACTACGAAACGAAGATGGAGGTCCTACTAAACGACCCAGCGTACAACACCATCGCCACAGATCCAACGACATACTTAGAGAAGACAACGAAAGCTAAAATCAAAGCCAGCTCAATCAGTCAAGAGCAGCAATTACAATTGATCCCGAGGGAAAAATCATCCAGATGCCCAAAGCTCTACGGATTACCAAAAATCCACAAGGAAGGGATACCACTGAGGCCAATCGTCAGTTCCATCGGATCACCGTTACAACCACTAGCAAAATTCTTGGCCAAACGACTGCAGCCATACGCCGAAGAAGCAGAATCCTACGTAAAGAACGCAGGCCACTTCATCGAGCGTATAAAGGACTTCACCGTAGAACCAGGAGATCTGCTAGTAAGTTTCGACGTGGTCTCACTATTCACCAACATACCAATAGACGAAGCAGTGGATATCATTCATCTAAAACACCACATCCCAGACGACACCATGGACCTGGTGAAGCACTGCTTGAAGAACACCTACTTCATCTTCAAGAACCAACGTTATAAACAAGTAGAAGGATCACCCATGGGATCAGCATTATCTCCTGTAATCGCCAACTTATTCATGGAGGATTTCGAAGTACGGGCCATCGATACCGCAAGTCACAAACCACACCTGTGGCTCAGATATATGGACGACACCTTCATAATATGGAAGCATGGAGAAGAACAACTACGAAGATTTCTGCAACACCTGAATGAAATCCATCCGAAGATCAAGTTCACGATGGAAATCGAAGAAAACAACGAACTTCCATTCCTCGATGTACTTATAAAGAAAAAACCAGATGGAAGCCTTGGACATTCCGTATACCGAAAACCAACCCACACGGAACGGTACCTGAACGCACAATCACATCACCATCCAGCACAATTGCAATCAGTGGTAAGGACCCTCGTCACCCGGTCGCAAAGATTGGCTGACTCAGAAAACAAGGTAGAAGAAATGAAGAAAATCCGCTCATCTTTAATAAAAAATGGATATCAGGACAAACAAATCAGGAAAGCCGAACACCAACGCAAACCCAAGACACAGGAAGAGGAAAAAGATATAGTAGGAACAGCATGCCTACCATTTGTTAAAGGGACAACAGAGAAGATCAGCAGGATACTCAAGAAACACAATATCCGGACATCATTCAACACCGACAAGAAAATTGGAAACATCCTGCCAACAGTCAAAACTAAAATACAACTGGAAAGCCAAGGCGTGTACGGAATTCCCTGTCAAGATTGCGACAAGGTCTACATAGGCCAAACAAATAGAAAAATAAGCGTCAGGAGAGAAGAACATCGAAAGGCCGTCGAGAAGGACGAGAAAACATCATCATTGGCACAACACGTAAAAGCGACTTCACACAAAATAGATTTCGACAACACCAGAACAATTGCCAGCGTTGAACACAAGACCAAACGCATCATCCGAGAAGCGATAGAAATCGAGAAACATCAGATGAACTTAAACACCAGAGATGATGCCTTACGACTACCACCCACCTGGAGGCCAGTGATCCGAAAATCCACCGACCGTCGAGGACCAGTAACCCGAAGCCAGAAACCAGCGAACCCCGGACCATCAGGATTAGGAGAAAGCAGTCAACAGGCACGACCCAATCAACCAACAACAAGAAGTCAAGCGGAAAAACCACCAAGCGTAACGACGCGTGACCGCAACACGGTACTTAAACCACCACCAGCGCGACCAGAAGCCACTGTGACTCGAGTAACGACGAGGAGCAGAAGCAGGCAAGCAGCAGCGAAGACCTGAAGATGGCAAGTGAGACCTTGCCGAAACGTTGTCAGAAGACAAATAGTTCTTTAGAGAACTCAACGCGGAGGACTACCCGGAAGAATACTACAGCATATATATATATATATATATATATATACATTATACACATATATATATACATATATATATATATATCTAAATGTAAGTAAACATAAATTAATATGTGAACATCTAAAATTAATCGTCAGAAAAACCTTTTAAATAAGAGCTAACCAAACAACACGGAAATACGGAAATAAATACAGTCGAAGCTCCGTAACTAGAACTGCTAAGGGACCTGAGATTAAATTCGAGTTATAGAATATTCGAATTAAAGGTCATTGATGCATACCATACATATTCATTCATATTTTGTATTTATTTACATATTTTATTAAAAAGTAAAAAAAGAACATGTAAACAATAGTATACACACATTAAAATTTAATAGAATAAACATGGATAATGTTCTTGCTAGTAGTTTGTGTTCTTCAGCAATATTTTCCTTTTTGACGCCACTTTGGACTTTTTTTATAATTTCAAGCTTTTGTTGTTTTAAGTTGACGGAAATTTGTGTGTATGTAAAGACAAGACGACGAAATTAATGTCTCAGATCAGAAGAAGAGGATTCCCAGAAGCAGCGTCGCTGGAAACATAAAAAGGTGGGGTAAAAATTCGAATTATAGAGCTTTGTGAGTCCTCTGTTCGTCAAATTTATTTCGAGTTATAGAAATTCGAGATAAAGAGCGAAAAATCAATGCGAAACACTAGGCAACTGCAGGGGACAGTAAGCAACTTCGAGTTATAGGAAAATTAGAGTTATAGGACTTCGAGTTACAGAGGTTTGACTGTAGTCCAAAGACCCGAAATAACTTCTTATTCTAACGAATAAATAAATATATAATTCCCTGTTATTTGATACATAAAATTCCTGAAAAATAAAATAAAATATATAATGTATAACAACCTACAGATGAGAGCAAATCACACCCACACATCGCAAGTTTCCTAAAGTGCTGCAAGTTAAGAGCACTTTAGGAAAATTTTATCTCGAAGAATCCTCTTCTTATCAAATATCCAGTGCAAATGCGCTTAACTGTCTCCAACATCCCTTTATATATGATTTAGGTAGCGACATCTTGCGTATGATTTTTGACATAACAAGTACGACATCTAGCGGCCGATTTTTGACTTAAGATCTAAAAAATAATGATAATAATCATAATAATCATGTATATCTAAATATGAACCGTCAAATAACAACCTACAAATTAGAGTAAATTAAATAATACGTATTGGTCCGATGTCTGAATTCATTAAATTGTTTTTATTTTTTCAAATAAAAATACTTTTGTAAGCATTTAATTCACTAGTATTTGAAACTTCCTTAATGAGTTTTAAATTATCCTTAATAATACTGTGTCCTGTATTGTAAATATATTGTGCAACACTTGATTTCATCAAACAATATAAGTCAAAAAGTACATTACGCTTTAAATAAACAGTAATAGTACAGTAATTTAGCTGTAAAAAGCAATATACTTATGTGTTACTTGGGCTACATTCAACTCGCCGCTAAAACAATTCGTTAACACAAGTTTAGTTATCAGGAAAATGGGAATCGGGGTATCCACTTGCGCCAGCAAGTAGGACTGCTTTCTATTCACTGGACTAAAATCTTTACTAAAACAAATGATTGGAATTTAGTAGGAGTACTAAAATACGTGTTTACTTTCAGCAAGCATTAAAATCAAGTACTAGATCTGGATTTTAGTAACGGGAAATTTTTAAATGAGCTATAAATAATTTTTGTTTTATGTAAATGTGCATTAATTTATCTAAACAAGCTAAGTTTAAATTTTTATTTCTCAAATAAACCAGTTTGTCTATAAAACAAGATCTACAAATTAATACTAACACAGCAAGAGAATTATCGAACATGAGCATAACAAACTTCTACAATGTATCCATTACATCTCAAAATACTGACTGAGCATCTTTTTTTCTAATTGATCTGTTATTTTAACTAATGTGTCGTTTAATATTGATTCATAAATATGTAAATACACTTTTGTCGATATTAAAGTAAGTATTTTTGTTTATGCGGAACGCGGTATACTTGTCGATTCGTTAGAATCACTGGCATTGAAAATTATTGAATTACTGAGTGATTATTTAAAAATAAGACATTTAAATATGGAGTAACTGTCCACCTTTATTACTTAGTAAAACTTATTTGATATACATAATATATCGTTCATTGTGCAACCCAAAATAAAAAAAGAAACACCAAAGACCATTTATTAATTGCTTGTTTTATATTTTTTTGGTGTTAGCATTTTGTATCCTAAATTAAATTTCAAATGCCCAAACTGTTTTAGAAGTGCTCAATTACATTAATCGTTGATCAAAAAGGAAAATAATATCGATCATTTGGATTTGATTCATGGCCCATGTAGAAAAGCTCAGTCAGTATTTTAGAGGACACTTTCAATTTTTTTGCGTACTGAAATCATAATATTTAGATGTTCGATTAAATACATGCCTTTAGGAACTTGTACAACTCACTGGCCTCGTTTAAACTCACCTTTATTCACAAGTCGAGTTTGGAGCACGACTTTTCTCTGGATTGCGAAGTGAACTTTAATGTTTATTATAGAAATCATTAAAAACTTCCAAATGATACTTCTGTGTACTTACCGGGAAATATTTATAATGAAAAACCAGACTAATCTGCACTGAGAAAAATTCCTGTAAAATTACGTCAACATTACAGTATCAGTAGTTTAATTTTTACATTGTTGGTGATGCTTTCTACATTTTAATTATAATAATATATTTGCATAATAAATAGTTTTTTTGCATCGTCAAAAAATTACTATAATATCACATATAATATATTAAAATTAATAATAATCAAGAAAGATAAAATTATGTAAAATTATTTAAGCAGACATTCAGGTACATTTTTTACCGTATTCATATTATAATAATTGCAGCTTTATGTAAATAGTTGCAAAACGATGTGATATTACGGCACCAAAAGTAAAAAGAAAGATCATTTACTTATCACTTACTGTAAATTGCAATTTGGGAGTAATAAAACTACTACGTTGTCAGTCATTTTACAATGGGTCCGTAAAATATTTTTCTCTATGTGGTCCAATCCCTAATTCTACGAAAGACAATGAAGTTAATTATTAAGATTTACCGGAAGAGAAATTTATGATTTAACTTACAATTTTGAATATGTACTTAAGATCATAATGGCACACTTACCGAGTTAATCTTCTCAATTTCAATTTAAAGTAAAGTTAAATTTAAAGTTTACAATCGCACCGTAAGTATATCAAGTTGAAAAAGTTTTTTTTTTTAATTCATTAATATTACGATCAAATACTTTTACCCTTCACAGAAGGATGTTTGTTTGCCACCGTTAATACAATAACACGTGATCAATTTATTTTCCAATCGAGAGGTCTATGGAAAGAAAATTGTATGTCTTTGATTAATTCATGTTTTCAAATGTCATTTCAATTATGCGTCATTATGTATAACTATCAGTATCAAAGACCCTCGATTTTATTTCCACAGGACACTTATTTAGAAAAGATATTTATCACCAGTGGCGGCTCTTTGGGGTAGCCACCCTGCCTACCCTATTAAAGTTGCACATTCCTGTTCCATGTCGGGATAGACCTGAAAAACATTTATTTGGAAAATGCATCCATCTTTCCCTTTTGTAGTAGTAGTTTCCCACCTGCAGTAAATCATTACGAGCCGCCACTGTTGATCACGCGTTATACTAAAATAAATAACTTCATAACTTTCTAGAAGGCAAAAGTATTGAATCATCCTGTTATTACTTTAGTGTATTTCAATTTATTTATTATTGCTGTGTTGTGTTTTGGCAACAAAAGTATAAACGAATAATAATCGAGTTCATCATTTAAGCAAGCCAAGAGAGTATTTTTGATCAAGCAGCGGAATTTGATCGTTGTAATTCAAATTGAATAACCGCGCGCAATGATACGTCATAATTGTCGAAATCGAAGAGATTTTCGTTCTTGAATGGTAGTACCAACTGTTTTATCTTACCAACTTAAAATCAATTTCACTTTCTTTGCAGGGGGCCATTTGCTACACGGAAGATGTCAAATCAAAGATTATATTCCCAATAGTTTCCCCATTACCAACATGAAACCACTTCTTTTAAAACTTCAATTAAATGATGATGGGGCACACGAACCAGGAACGTTTGGGATGTGTGCGAGGACGAAAATCTGGAAAGAAAAAGTCAAAACTTCTTTATTTTGCTTTGTAGGAATCAATTTACCACATGTCAAGATTATATTCCCAACAGTTTTCCTATTACCAACATAAAACCACTTTTTTAAAAACTTCAATTAAATGATGGAGCACGCGAACCAAGAACGTTTCGGATGTCGAAAGAGCAAGGAAATCTAGAAAGAAAGTGTCAAAACTTTTTTGTTTTGCCAAGGTCTTGTAAATACGGAAGGTAAGTTCTTTAAGTTGTCAATTTGAAGATGACATGTCATTTCCCAATTGGTCCTTCAACCAAATTGGACGAGAAAACCAATAATTACGTGATGTGTTTAGTGCGCATGCGCAAGTGTCTTTTTTAATTGCTTCCAATTAATTTCGCGTTGTTCCAATGAGAACGGAAAGAAGATTATTTATGGGTTGTGCAGTTGCACGAAGTTTTTCATGTCGTGCTATGTTGGCTCTGTTCCCTCCAAGGCCGAAACAACTGCCAAATCAGCAAAATATCTCTTCGTCAGCAGTAACCCTAACGGTGCCCCTCCGACGAACATCGACCGCTGTTCGTAGCCGGATACGCTTATCGCCCTCGCCTCCTCCCTGCACCTCTCGACCATGTGATCTCGCACACGCTCGCCATTGGCGAAGAAACGCTACCATTTTGTGCTGTTGAATTTTCACTGGTACAGTACACGATGAGACTTGGGTGCGTTCACATTTAGCAAGTTAATTGCGAGCGGTTTTTTTTTCGGTGCGGTTGAAAAATGTCGCAGGAGTTATGTAGGTTATGTTTGGGCAGTGAGCGTTTGATATGCACGTTCGATACACGTTTATCCAACGCGCAAGAGTTACGTATGTGTGTGCTCTTGAGTACGGGAGTCGAGGTGAGTGATTGCTTTTGTTTATGTCAGCGGCTCTCAACTTGTTTTCATGTCCGCCTTAATTAATTCGGTTTTATGTGGTTCTAACCGCGCGAGACGATTAAATAATAATATGTAACTCACGAGGAGCTTCATTGATGTGACATTTCCTATTACTTGGCTTTATGTTAGTTTCATTTGTTCGATAATTCGGCCCATATTTTTAATTTACTGCAACATAAACTACGTAACTGGGAAAAATAATGGAGTAATAAAATTTTAATTTAGACATTTTAGTTTTTATAAGTTAATGATTAAAACAATTTACGTTTCTTATGAATAAAAATCCATTTATCAAAACAATAATAATAGAATTTTATAATAAATACATTTTTTTCCTAAGTTAAATAAACTAACAGATCTAAATTAAAATATTTTTAATGAAAAGTTTTTTTGAGTAAAGAATTTCATGAAGCATATTTGTATAGTGCTTTTCAATGAAAAATAGGTACAATATTTTATATTTTTTCCCACGAAACTATTTTTAGGAACAGCTTATACAAAATTAGAACAATTATTACCTTTTAAGTTCCAACATTTTATTTTCAAAGGAGCGCTTTAAATTTTTTTTTTAAACATTTTCTCTGGACGTTGACAGCTTTCTCAGGATAAATAATTTCTTCATTATTACCCCGCTGAATTAATATTTATATTTTTCACGATTAAGGTTAATTTAGTATTTCACTAACAAGATAAATACAGGGGGTGTTTAAAAATTCGTTTGCCAAATTTCTAGGGTAAGTAAAGGAGGCCAAAATAAGATTTTTTTGTTATGCATAGTGTCTCCGGATGGACCTGACTAACTATACTAACAGGGCCGGATCTAGGGTTTCGGCGCCCCGGGCTAAACAATTTTCAGCCCCTTTTTATACGATGATAATGTATATCTACTATTAAATTTAAGTCGGTATTATTGCTAACTTTGTTTATGGAAGCGATACATTGATGATTTTTTTGTTGCTTTTGTTCGAATTAATTGTATATATACTATTATACATTATTATTTTATTGTATTTATTATGTTCCTCCGAAAAATTGTCGATTTTTTGTTCTTTCCTCATCATATGCTTTATGTTTCGATTTTGTTTGTCTTCGTTTTTACATTCTGCCCAAAAATTGTCGATCATCTCTTGTTTTTTGTTCACCAGGTGCTGGCTTCATGTTTTGATTTTCTGTACTTGATCTTTTTCGTTTCTTTTTGTCGAAATATTGTTGTGCTGCAACTGGCACGTTTAAATCTGAAATATACAAAGAGAGCACTCTGGACATCAAATTAATATTAACATTTAAGTCACTACAGGTACAACAGGTTTGAGAAATCAAGTGTAGCGCAACATATTTGCAATACAGGACACAGAATGAAATAGGGAATGAAATGCTTACGAAAGCATTTTTATTCGGAAAAATAAAAACAATTTAATGAATTCAGACAATACCTAGTTCCGTATTATTTGATTTACTCTAATTTGTAGGTTGTTATTTGACGGTTCATATTTAGATATATACAGGACGTTCATGGGAAGCCGCTACAATAGCAAACTTTCTTGTTTGTATTTTTACGAAGTAACTTAAATTAGAAAAGTTTTAGGACCTTTCCTCCTCGTTATTATGGTACTTTCGGAAAAACGAATGGCAATCAGGGTTTAGAGATTTTCAATTGTTTTCAACTTTTTTTAATGGAATGTTAGGTTTTTTATCATCGCGTCGCGTTCAGGATGTTAAATTAATTATGTCTCTAAAATATCATCTCTCAAAGCCTACTATTTTAGAAATGATTTAGTAACAAAATCTTGGTGTTCACGGGAAATGGCTACAATAGCTAATTTTTTTATTTGAAGTTTCACGAAAAAGCCTAAATTAGAAAAGTTTCAGGATCTTCCGTGTTCGATTTTATGGTACTTTCAAAAAAACAAATTACAATCAGGTTTTCGAGATTTTCAATTGTTTTCAACTTTTTTAAATGGAACATTATATTTTTTATCAGCGTATCGTGTTCAGGATGTCAAATTAAGTAAAATATTCCCCTTCTAAGTCTACTATTTTATAAATTATTTGGTAAATTATGGTATTAGACATTTTAACATGTCGCGCTTTCAATATTTGGACCCAAGGGTTTTTAGTTTGAACTAAATTTAAACGAATTTTGAATCATGACAGTTCACAAAGGTATGACAGTTTGAACACATTTCCTTTATTCTCTTGTTTCGAAGCGCACCATTCACCATTCGTGAATAAAGGAAGAATAAAGGAAGTGTGTTCAAACTGTGTGTTCGTGAATAAAAAGACTATCATAACGATACACTTCTTCCCGCGAATATCAAAACTGAATTATTTATGAAATATTCTGTTTTGAGGATTATTATTTCACAGACATACTTAATTTGACATCCTAAATGCGATGCCATGATAAAAAAAACATAATGTTCCATTTAAAAAAGTTGAAAACAATTGAAAATTTCGAAAACCTGATAGTCATTTGTTTTTCCAAAGGTACCATAAAATCGAGCAGGGAAGGTCCTGAAACTTTTCTAATTTAAGCTACTTCGTGAAACTTCAAATAACAAAGTTAGCTATTATAGCCATTTCCCGTGAACACCAAGATTTTGTTACTAAATCATTTATAAAAATAGTAGGCTTTGGAAGATAATATTTTAGAGACATAATTAATTTGACATCCTGAACGCAATACAATGATAAAAAACCTAACATTCCATTAAAAAAAATTGAAAACAATTGAAAATCTCGAAAACCTGATTATCATTTGTTTTTTTGAAAGTACCATAAAATCGAAGAGGAAAGGTCCTAAAACTTTCCTAATTTAAGTTACTTCATAAAAATACAAATAAGAAAGTTAGCTACTGTAGCGGCTTCCCATGAACACCCTGTATGATTATTATGATTATTATCCTTATTAGTTTTTAGATCTTAAGTCAAAAATCGGCCGTTAGATGTCGTACTTGTTGTGTCAAAAATCATCCGCAAGATGTCGCTACCTAAATCATATATAAAGGGGTGTCAGAGACAGTTAAGCGCATTTGCACTGTACATTTGATGAGGAGAGGATTCTCCGAGATAAAAATTTTCCTAAAGTGCTCTTTTAAGAGCTTTTTAAGCTCTTTTTAAAGAGCACTTTAGTGAAATTTTTCCTCCGGGTGTGATTTGCTCTCATCTGTAGGTTGTTTTTTGACGATTTATACATATTATAATTTCAATTATTTGTTTTATCGGGCTTATGTTTCATTTCCCATTGACGCAGTTTAATTTCTTGTTTGTTTTCCTATAAATTTTTTTTATAACTTTTAAACAGCGCCCCACGTAACTGTTATTTTTTGTTTGTTTCTTCTTTCACCTTTTTGTTCATCTTTCTCGTTGTAATTTTTTCCTTTATTTCTTCTTTCTGCAAGCTTTTCATTAGTGTTATTTTTTTTAAAGAATTATTGATGATCTTGTTTTATTTATCGTTCCCGTATTCTAGCTTATTACTTATTTGTTCGCACTCTTTTGGTTTTTTTTTCGACGTTCTGCGCCCCTCAACAATTGGCGTCCCGGGCGGTCGCCCGTCTCGCCCGCCCCTTTATCCGGTCCTAACTATGTATACATACATATAAACTTGGTCATTCTTCATAAAAAGTTTCGTTTCTTCTAGGAAGTCCTCAGCAACCTTCAAAATTGCAAAATAACATACAGGATGTTTAGAAATCAAGACAGTGTGAAATTTGATTGAGTAAAGTACTTTTTATTTGAAAGAAAAGTAAAAGTATGTTTGTGATATCATTAGACGCTCAAATATCTGTACATATCTCAAGTATCAGTACATTGTATCTCTGTTTGTCTTCATTGTGATTAATAAGTAATAGGTAATGGGTATAAATTAGCCAACGTGATTATCGCAGTTATCTATGACAACAAATGCAACTGAGTGAAACAAGTGCAACTTAAACTTATTGACAATTGCAATGCAACTTAAATTTATTCACCAATTGTCAGTCAATACTTGAAAAATATTATCTTTAGAGTAGAGTTCAATCTCTAGAGTAGAGATGTGTAGTTCACGAACGAACTACGGTAGAACCTCTTCAATCCGAACTAATACTTGTACTGGTTGATCCGGATTTTCGAAATATTCGAATTGTCGAACATAAGACAGAGAGTATCTATTTTCTTAATCAACGTTCTCACAAAAAAAATCTTTATTTTTTAAATACAACATTAACTCGCCTTTAAACTCTTAAACTTTCTTGTGTCGTAGCGGAGATAACTGAGATACCTCAAATGATTGTATTTGTAAATATTTTCTTAAATTATAAATTGAAAATAATAATTTCTTTTGGTCCTCTAAAAATCTTTGATAAATATAATTTTTATAAAATTATTTAACTTTTTACATTTTAAGTTTTTATCATTGGGGTAACTTAATTACCCCGCTTGATAGCTTTTGTAACTGAAGCGATTTGTGTCTGAAAAGTGTATAAACCTGTAAAGCCTCTTTACATAAAGTGACCATACGTCCCATTTTCAACGGGACACTACCGATTTTGAAGACGTTGTCCCGTTGTCCTCGAGAGATCACTTAGAACACAAAAATGTCCCGTTTTGAAAATCTTAGCTATAAATGTCCCACTATACAGAACTTGTAACGCTGCATATAGACATGAGGTAATACATTCCTGAGTCGTATAAAATTGCACACTGGACTTTTAACATTACACTGCTATGGTTATTACTCAATATTCAACGCTGAATTATGTCAAAACTGTCCATAGGAAGTTATAAGGAAGCTATGTCCGGTATTATAAGGTTCACAGTGTATAGTCGTAATTAAAAGATATTTTCAGTTTCATTTGCCAACCTTAGAGTTTTAACAGTAGATCTACTGTTTGCTCAAATTCGGGTTTACGCTTCAAATATACGTTCTTTTTTTTACTACAAAACTATTGAACACCAATCTTTATTGTCCATGACGTTATTGATTCATAAATTCCGTTAATTTCACGAAAAATCGATAAATAACTTTCTAATACAATTGAAACGCTTAGGGCCAGTATTACAATCAATAGTTAAGCCACAGTTAACACTAACTGATCGGTTATCTCGAAATGTACGTTTTACAATCAACAGTTAACCAATAACGATTAGTTAACTGTTAACTGGTCACCCACGGAAGGTTAAACCTAAGTTAGCGTAACGTAACCTTATTATTTATTGTTGACTTGTATTTATATCTTGCAAGATATATAATAAATTTATTATGGATTGTTTATTGGGAGATTTAACTGATGATGAAGATTTTCTGGAACTATATGATCAAATGCTTCATCCAAGAAAAGAGAAAGTGTTCAGGGAAAGAGAAAACCATTTTGAGAAGTGGAATGAAAATGAATTTAAAATATCTGGTGACATAGCATCACAAACAGATCGGTAATTTACTTCTGTAGGTTCATATTGAAACACCTGATAAAAAAAAGTAATTTCTTTTAGCAACAAAGCAGTTACACCAGAAGAAATGGTTTTATTAACATTACGCTATTATGCTACGGGGAGCATTTTACAAGTAGTAGGAGATTTTTTGGGCATACATAAAACTACGGCAGGTCAAATAATACAGAAGGTGTCAATTGCTATAGCTACCTGTAAATCTGTATTTATCCATTTTCCAACAACCCAACAAGAAATATTAGAAATGAGGCAGAAATTTTTTAAAATAAGCAGATTTCCTCGTTGTATTGGTGCCATAGATTGTACACACGTAAAAATTCAATCACCGGGCGGTGAAAACGCAGAAACTTTTCGAAATCGCAAAAGTTTTTTTTCAATAAATGTACAAGCTCTATGTGACCCACAATTAAAATTTACAAACATTGTAGCTCGATGGCCTGGAGCTACACATGACTCTACTATATTCAATAATAGTAACATTCGGGCAAAATTTGAAAATGGCGAATTGAACGATAATTTAATTGTAGGAGACAGTGGCTATGGCATTAAATCATATTTAATAACACCATTGTTAAATCCTATAATCCCTGCAGAACAACTTTTCAACGAGGCACAAATTAGAACAAGAAATTGCATCGAAAGATGTTTTGGGGTTTGGAAACGTAGATTTCCTATCTTAGCTTTAGGAATAAAGGTAAATATCGAAAAAGTGCAACCCATAATTGTAGCATGTGCAGTGCTGCACAACATAGCTTGTTATATGGGTGATGATACCCCTCAAGTTGAAGAAGAAGTTGAAGCTGCAATCAATTTTGCCAATGTTGATATATACAATGCCATTGATGCTGGAGGATTGAACAACATCACTAGATTTTCTTTAATTCATGATTATTTTGCAGAGTTATTATAAATTAATTTTTGTGTATAACTTATTGCAAAATTTATATCGCTTCATTGTTATATTTATATTTAAAATGTTGACTTTCATCAATGTAATATGTAAGCATTTAACAATATACTTTTTGACACAATATCAGTAATACGAATTTATAAAATACACTTACATTCATTAAAATAAAAATAGCATCAATTTAATTAAATTCTTTTAAATAAAAGAAATTTAAAACAAATTTTTTTGTTGATTTAATTTCTTCAATAACACTACTTTCTCTAATTCAAGAAGTTCCATTTTTTTCAAGTGCTCCTCTTCATGATGTTTCATTCCTTGTTCGTGCTCTTTTCTTTGAAATTCTAATTTCAACTTGTGTTGTTCAAGAAAAGATTGTTTTTGAAGTTCGCATAACTCCGTTTTCGCCAATGTCCACTTCGACAATTTGTCTGATAAATTCCTCCTTTCATTTCCCCTTGATGTTCCTGAGAAAAGTATTTTATAAATGTATTTGGCTTTGAAATTATTAGAATAAGATATGCACTATTAGGTACCAAATATATTTTAGTTCTATTTCATTTTAAACAAGGTACACATTATGTTATATGTATTAATTTATAACTTTATAAGACCTGATTAAAGAATGCTTTTCATTTGAAAAAGTACCATAACTCCTTGTTCATTAAATTGCTTTGACAAATAATTATCCAAGAGCAAAGATACAAACCTGTGAATCTCCTGAGCGGCTTTTATGATATTTAAGAAGTGTTTGTAAAAACTATATTAATTATATTCTGAATGTCAATATTTCCGAATAAAAAATATTATAAGTGAAAATATACTTACGAGCTTTGTCAGACAAAGGTGCTGATTTGGGAGTCTTTAAAGCAGTTGGATTACATTTTGCCCAACTTGTGCCTGCTGGATTTGCTTCTAAAAAATATAAAATTGTAATGAATAGTTTATAAAACATTATGGCCCCATTCTAGAATCAATAGTTAAGTCTATCCATCATTTTATTTCCAAATTAGAAGGTATCGAAATAATTGTTTCTATAGGAAACAATTTTGTATTGTGAAAACTATATTAACTACATCGGAAGTATCAATATTGCCGAATAAAAAATTATTATAAGTAAAAATATACTTACGAGCTTTGTCAGACAAAGGTACTGATTTGGGAGTCTTTAAAGCAACTGGATTACATTTTGCCCAACTTGTGCCTGCTGGATTTGCTTCTAAAAAATTATAAAATCGTAATGAATAGATTATGCAACAGTACAGCCCTGTTATAGAATCACTAGTTAAGCCTATCCATCAATTTATTTTGAAATAATTGTTGAAATTATTGAAATAATTGTTTCCATGGGATTAAACTGAAATATTAGCTACTGCCAAATCAAGATGAGTGAAAAATATTTACCAGCTACATGAGGTAAGGGTGTTGACTTGGGATTTATTATGATAGGTGCAGTATACTCCGCCCAACTTAGATCTGCTGTCACAATGCAATCTAGAACTACAAAATTATAATAACTTAATTTTTAAACATTAATGTTTACCTGTCGGAGAAACATCTGCTTCTGATAAATTGTCTTCTACTTCCACAATGGCTGTTTGGTCATCGTCATAAACAGAGACCATGCCTGTAACCTGCTGTCCTAACAGCTCCTTTATGTCATCTTCTGCTTGAGAAAATTTAAAATCCTTAGATGGGCCACCACCAGTACCTCTTTGAAAGCATTTTTCATTGGCATGTTTCTTTTTTGTTGATTTTTTCATATTTTCATATTTCATTTTAATTGCCTTAACATCTCTGTAGGGCCCCCCGCAAATTGCATTAAATTCATCGCTTAACTCTACCCAAGCAGCTGCTTTTGTAGAATTGGATGTAGCATCAGTTCTTTTGCATTCGATAATAAGCTTCCGTTTTTTCACCAACTCTACAATTAAAGACTCCTCTTTACCAGTAAAATTTGCTGCTCTTTTCCTTGTACTCTCCATAACCAACAACCAAGTATTCACCAGAAAGCCAGTCAAAAGCTAAAATATAACACCCACCTATTAGGTATGTAACATGCAAAGTAGCAGTATCACAATAAACTCATCTAAATCTACAAAAAAAATATGTATAACAAAAAATCAATGTACTTACTAGGTGTAATTCAATGTAATAAACAATTAGAATACAAATATAAATGAATTTAAGTAATTAAAAAAACACCAATAAATTAAATAGCGAAGCGCGAACACAAGATCTTTGGCACGAACAGCGAATATAATTTTTGACAGTAAGGGCAGAAGTTGGCGAGCGTTACCAACCGCTTTAAATATGTTAGTTTAGCAAACTGCTGTTAAGAATCATTCATAATACCCACTGAAAAGTTAACTGACAGTTACCGCTAACTATGGATTTGCAAAACCATAGTTACCACAACGTTTATAATACTGGCCCTTAGTCTTTTCTACAATTTTAATTTCCTTTACACACCATCGGTTTCGTCAAAAAGACATTCTCAAGTGTACATATTGTAATATATTATTTTAAAACTTAATTTTGAGGTATAAATATATAGATAATATAAATATAAATAATTTTGTATAGAATTTTTTGCATGACAATTTTATAAATATAAACGAATCTACCGCGTGTGATGACTGTACTTCGGGTGTCATTGCGATAGATCAATAAAGTGATTGATGAAGCCATGGAAGCCCTAGACACTTAAATATTTTCGAACCACAGAAGTTCAACAGGAAAAATTCAACTGATGCTTGTTGTCCCGTTTTTGAATGAAAATTAAATGGTCACTGTACCCACAAAAGCATCAGTTGAATTTTTCCTGTTGAACTTCTGTGGCTCGAAAATATTTAAGTGTCTATAGATCCATGGCTTCATCAATCACTTCATCGATCTATCGCTTTATCGATAATTTGCTGAACTTATACGTCGCTTTATCGATCCATCACTTAATTTGTCCATCGATTTATGGCTCCATTCATCGATTTAGCGATCCATCATTTCGTTAATCCATCGCTTCATCGATTTGTTGGTTTATTAATCCACCGATTCATCGTTTCAATAATCCATTCTCTATGTATCATTTCATCGGCTCATCGCCTCATCCATTTCCATAGCATCATCGATCTATCGTTTTTTCGATTCATAGCTTTATCATTCCATTGCTTAATCGACGCATCGTTTCATAAATTTATATGTGTATGTACAAGTTTCATTTACCTCGCTTGACTTTTCGTAATATTTTTCTGAGCTTGGTCGCGAATGGGTTAATGAGATCAATTTTTTTCATTTATCGTCGTGTTTCGTCTTTGAAGTCATCTCTAAATTGCATTGCAAACTATACTCGGGAATAATGAACATTGTATTGAACGATGAAAAGCAAACTGAGCATTTCTTAGGAAACAGAAAACCAAGGGACTTCCCCATTTGCGTAGCGAGAATCACTTTGCTGTTCAGATTGAGGAGTCATTATTCCGATCATGGCTTCGAATTTTCGCTGTTCCGATTACTGGAGGTTCGGATTAGGGCATGTTCAGATTAAAGATGTCATACTGTAGTTCAACCGAACTGAGTCATCCGGGTGAACTAGAACGTTAATTTGTCAGTCTCAATCGAACCAACTCTGACATTTAGTTCTAGTGAACTAGTCGGCAATGAACTACATGATTTAACGTTGGTTTATTGCAAGAAATACGGTGACAAGAGTTCGATTTAATTATTCAGTCGTACTTATAGTTAGTTCCGTTGGTGCATTTGATTGAACATACATTCCGAATTTAGTAGTCATTAATTAAATGATCTTAAATCGACAATCAACTCGTAAATTGTTAGTATAATAATTTTTTTTATTAACACCCTGTATAGCATGAAAATATTTTATTAAAGACTATCGAAGTTCGAACGTGTTTTATTAATATTATTCCTAATTATTTATTTCCTTTAATCATTTCTTTAATCTCCAGCACCTAATTTTTCAAGGTGACTTCTCTCATATGAGTTGACCGCGCGAGCGACGGAGTACGAATCTAATTCTAAGTTCTTTAATATACATATTGGAAATACTTTCATCATTTCTTAGATCACCTAATTAGCGCCTAATTCTACTGTTATTGTTTTTTTTTGTTTATGCAGTAATTTTGTTTTTTTGTTGGAGGGGACTACCTTAATGTTAAGCTAGCCCCACCCAAAAAAAAAAAATTTCTAGCTTAATAGACGTGCTATTCTGTATCTAGGACTCTAAATTTAACAAATTCTTATTGAAAATCGTTTTTGATTGCAGTGAAAACCTCGAGCAGCCTCTGTACAGCTGTTTCAGCCCTGTTTGAGACTGTTGCTATGGTAACAACCAAACATAAAGCTTTATGAATGGTTGTTACCATAGCAACAGTCCGTTAAATTTAACGTACTCGATACGAAATGGGCCCTGTAATCCATTATGATTTTACAGAATGTTTCAATTTTGTTTATTAGAAAAAATACCATTGTATTTGAGTTTAATTTATTTATTTGGAATTGTTTGGATAAAGAGCCATTTAAAAAATCTTATTTGACATACTTGCTTATTTACTTTTACAAGGAGGGTAGGTTTAGAGTCAAGTTGGAAGCGGTAAACGAGAATAGTGTCATCTTAAGTAATTGAAGACGCTGATCCGCATCCGAAGTCCGTTTCTGCGTAATAATGGATTTTCTTCAGGCGAGGGGCGTAATTTTTAGAAAGCATTTTTTACGGTCAAATTACGAGCCATTTTATCGGAATAGAGAACATAAATCTAGAGGCTCAGTGGGTAGTGCTGGTGCCTTGTACAAGGAAGATCCGGGATTTGATTCCTTGCCCACCCACTTTTTTTTTTTTTTTTAAAGAAAGAATGACTTTTACAAATTACAATTATTTTAACTTTATAGGCGTACTGTGTTGGTTTCCTTTTATTTAATCATTTTTCTTTCTTTCTATAAACAGACATTTTTTCTCAAATAAAATCTAGTAGCTAAACTATTTGAATTCATTTGTTTAGTCCGATGAAATAGCCTTTTTAATTTGACGTAAAAAAAATCGTTCCTGAAATTATGTTCTTCATCTAAAATACTTTAGACGTTTTAGACTTTAGATTCGGACTCAGACTATTAGAGTCCCTAAATTGGCAACTCTTCCTAACTACGGCTTTCATCTAGGCTCTGTATACTTTCCTGGTCAGTTAGTTACTTTAGCCGAATCTCACAAATTACAAAAAAAAAAAACATTTTTGTAATCGGAAAGACATTTAAGAAAAGGCAGATTGAGATTATATTCTTGAAGGACGGAGGGCGCAGTGACGGCTCGTCGAGGTGGGCAAGTTGGATCATATCCATCTCGTCCTGTCCTATTGCAATTTGCTCCGCGCTAC
Source organism: Prosopocoilus inquinatus (assembly GCA_036172665.1). NCBI lineage: Eukaryota > Metazoa > Arthropoda > Insecta > Coleoptera > Lucanidae > Prosopocoilus > Prosopocoilus inquinatus. The sequence goes on from CM069877.1 coordinate 28,982,890, forward strand.
CGCCCTAATGGATGCATCTCGAATGATTTACATGTATTTTGTTCCGGAGTTGCACCGCGTTGCGCCTCTCCACCGACCTGGTGGACATTCAGTTTTAGGTGAACATTTCGTGTATTACGTTTTGGACACGTATTTTGAAAAACCCTATATTAACGCTTGCATATAATCACTACTGTTTCTGGTCTTATTTTATGTGCTAAGAGATGAACCCTTCGGTGTATAAACTCATAAAAATTTATGATATACAGGGTCTACCAAGTTGTGTGGCCTATTAAAAGTTTTCGAGGAAGGAAATATACAAAAAATATGAAACTTAGCAGGCTGCCGCGGCGGAAGGTGATCTTTCAGACTAAAATATTTTCACTTTTATATCACTTCCGGTTATACCGGAAGTGGCCGCTAACTTTCTTATTTTAAATGGAATGCTATATTTTTTATTGCAAATTCTGATTCTACGCATTAGTCTAAGTAAAAATTGTTAAGGCTTCCCTATACTGAAATGTAACCGATTTTGAGATATCTGGAGATTAATCTAAAAAATAGTTTTGGTCAGCTTTCATTGAAGAGATTGTATTTGTGACACTTTCAAATTTAGAAATTCAGGTGGCATGTCGTTTTGAAGTACTATCTTCAGGCTTTGAAGTAGTGTCCTAATTATCCCTGAAAAAATCACAGGCTGGTCATAAAATGGTGTCGAACCTCACTATGTTTAACTGCCCAAAACTCAATTTTCGTAAATGGAACATCCTATATATTTTTACATCATGAGACAGAGAATCAAATTCTACATCGATTAGTATTAGTATTCCCTATACCCATCTGCAGTAGTTTTCTTGTTATCAGCAGTTCTTTATTTTGTTTGAGTAATTAATGGAATTAATGCCGTTATTCGTAGCAAACTTTGAAAAAGAAACAGATATTGAACTGCTAATTTTTTAAGAATTAACTAATTGCCAACCATAACATTATTTTGGCGTACATAACGGCATAGATTTTAAAGAAGTTAGATACCTGCCGTAAGTTTACTATTTTCATAAACGAGCGTCTTAAAAACATAAGCATGCCATGAAAAACAATTTTCTATGTTAGTTTGACGTTTTTATTAAACAACAATACGTAAACTTTGTTGAGTGATAAAAACAACAATGAATAATTTTGGTTATTCTAATGAACAATTATTAAATTTATTTTACATTCATGGAGAATGCAATAAAATTGTTACGAAATCATGTAGAAGATTTAATGAAATGTATCCGCAGTTACCGCCAATAACCGAAAAAAAATGTAGAAGGTATGAACGTAACTTTTTAAGAAGTGGTACCGTTAGACCAAAGAAAACTTCGTCGTGTCCTGTAACTGGCAATGAAGAAAACGAAATTTCTGTTTTGGCATTCTTTCAAGTTTATCCGCGAGCATCTATCGCCGCTGCTGAACACGATTTAAATGTCGCACATTCATTCATACAAAGAATTCTGCACAAGCATAAATCACATGATTACAAGTTCGTTACTGTTAACGCTTCGCAACCAGAAGATTCGGCGATTCGAATGCGATTTTGTGAAGCACTTTTGACACATTATCAAGAAGACCACCGTTTCATGCAGAAGATCATTTGGACAGATGAGGCTAAGTTTACTCATGAAGGAATTTTAAATAGGCATAATTCTCACGTGTGGGCAAGGGAAAATCCACATTTTGTTAGAGAGAGAGGATTCCAAAATAAATTTAGTTTTAACGTTTTTTGCAATTTTGAAGGATAACAGATGTTCCTATTTTATTTATAACGAAAATCTAAATTCTCGTCGTTATTTAAACATTTTGAGAACTGTGGTGACAATTTTTTTAGAAAATTTACCATTAAATGCTTATTTTAATTGTTGGTATCAGCTAGATGGAGCTCCAGCACACAGTACTACGAAGTGGGAGAGCAGTTAAACGAACTTATTCCAAATCGATGTATAGGACCTTTGAGATGGCCCCCGCGATCACCTGATCTTACGCCATTGGATTTCTATCTGTGGGGTAAAATTAAAAATACGACGAGCAACCACAGAGGGTGTTGTATCACGAATAAGAAATTGCCTCCGCATGAATGGCAGGCAGTTTGAACAAGCTTTGTAGTTATTTTACGATGTTACAATTTTGCAATAGTAAGGATACCTTTCATTTGCTTTGTTAATTTTGTTAATTTCTTTGTTACTTGTTTGTACTGTATGTGATTTTTTAAATTTTAGATAAACGGAGGCCGTACAAAGATACATTACATAAAAATTTACTACAGAATTTCAAATAACTTCTTTTGTTCTTATTGTAGGTCACCACTTCCTCTTCTTTTTGCTTTTCATGGCCAGCTTTATATAAAATTAAAAAAAAAATCATGTTACTTATCTGTTAGTGTTATAATTCAATAAATATTTTTGTTTTCTCGTCACTTACTGCTAAAAAATACAATAATTCAAGAAAAATATACCATTATAATAAAAAAATTACTGATAACAAGAAAACTACTGCAGAAGGGTATAGGGAATACTAATACTAATCGATGTAGAATTTGATTCTCTGTCTCATGATGTAAAAATATACATTTACGAAAATTTTGGGCAGTTAAACATAGTGAGGTTCGACACCATTTTATGACCAGCCTGTGATTTTTTCAGGGATAATTAGGACACTAATTGAAAGCCTGAAGATAGTACTTCAAAACGACATGCCACCTGAATTTGAAAGTGTCATAAATACAATCTCTTCAATGAAAGCTGACCAAAACAATTTTTTAGATAAATCTCCAGATATCTCAAAATCGGTTACATTTCAGTATAGGGAAGCCTTAACAATTTTTACTTATACTAATGCGTAGAATCAGAATTTGCAATAAAAAATATAGCATTCCATTTAAAATAAGAAAGTTAGCGGCCACTTCCGGTATAACCGGAAGTGATATAAAAGTGAAAATATTTTAGTCTGAAAGATCACCTTCCGCCGTGGCAGCCTGCTAAGTTTCATATTTTTTGTATATTTCCTTCCTCGACAACTTTTAATAGGCCACTCAACTTGGGAGACCCTGCATAGATTGAAAACGTACACTTTCATGTAAAAATGGAGATTATATGTGGATATAATATATCTACTTTGAAATGAATATGGAGAAGATTTTTTTCAATCCATTTATTATTTTATATTTTATGTATTAATAATAACATTTTGCTGTACCAAAACAGTATTTTATTATTTCCCCGCCCGTTCCCTAAATATGGCTCGCCGGAGAAGATTTTCGACCGCGAGGCAACCGACTGTCCATCGAAGTTTCTTCGTTCAGAAAATTCCGTCGCCCGAAACAGACATGTACACAGAAGCGTCTACACTTTTGACGCGCTAGACCTATGTACGACTAATTCGTCAGGTATTAGATCATCACAATATTAAAAAAGAGGAAATTATATCAAATCAACCATTTTTTTTTTTTTTTTTGATAAACCGGACCACTTCCTAGTGAGAATAAAAATGGATGAAGTTATGTTTATATATATATATATATATATTTATACCTTGTGATCATATTACATGATATGGTATATATCAATGGAGATATATATAATAAAATTTAATAATCACATATAAAATAGTAAACTTAAGATAATCGTAAAAGAAATGTTTATAGATCAAAATATTCAGTTAAGGAATAAAAACTCTTATCAATGAGCCATGATTTTAAACGGACTTTGAATGTGGACAACATATTGATAGATTTCAACTCAGAAGGTAACTGATTAAAAACTCGAGTGCAAATATAGAGAGGGCTTCTTTAAAAAAGAGTTAAGCTGTGTGACGGAAAATTTAGAGTTTGTGCATTTCGAGTAGTATACCGCTGTTGTATATCTGAATTTCTTTTAAATGAGCCCGGATTTTTCTTAACATAGACGCAGCATTCGTAGATCATTAACGAGTAAATTGTCAATATCTTAAGACGTTGGAAAATAGGCCTACAATGAGTTTGTGTATTTAGTTTTAACATTGTTCTAAGAATTCTTTTCTGCAGTACAAAAACGCTCGATATTTGATTAGTTACTCCCCAAAACATTATGCAATATCTAATACGAGATTCAATATTTCCATAATAAAAGAGTTTTAGATTTTCTAAATCAACAATTGATCTAAGCTTCAATATTAAAAAGTCTAATGAGCTAGGTTTATTGCATAATTGATCAATGTGAGTAGTCCATTTAAGATATTCATCAAGATGCAAACCTAAAAACTTGAAAAAGTCAACTTGATGTAGGGATTTGCCCATAAGGCGAATTAGCAAACTATAATCATTGTTTTTAAAAGATTTAAAGTGTATAAAGTTGGTTTTCTTTTCATTAATAATTAGATTGTTTTTAGCACTATATTTAACGCTGTTAATGTTAGGGAGAAAAAGAGCAGAATCGTAGAGAATACAGAAATTGTGGCAGTTTGAGTAAAAGATGGAAAAAATGGAAAAAATTGTAAAATATGGAAGAGATATATTACAGTGCAAGTAAACGGAAGACGTGAAGAAGCGATGGTTTGTTGAAGAGTATAAAGAATTATTGGAACAGGGAAGAAAACATAGAATCAAAGTCATCCATCCATTCAGTCCATCGGAGGAGAACGTGGAAGCGCATAAAGAAGCAAGAAGGAAAGTTAAGCACGTATGCAAGAAAAAGGAAAGGAGAAAAAATCAGTTAAAAAACAAAGAGACAGAACTTGTTGAAAGAGATAAAAGAAAGATATCCGAGGAAGTAAAAGGTGTAAAAAGAGGGTACCAACCTATGGATGGAAACCTGATGGAAGATTTGAAGGGAATAAAACTAAGATGGAGGAGAACTTTTGCGAAAGTTTTAATGAACGAATGAGTCAAAACGAGGAAGCAGTTATACAGAATGCCTCCGAAAAACTATTCCTAACTTTCAGAAGTAAAGGGTGTCCCATAATTTACGCAAAATTTGAATTTGGCGCCATCTGATGGTACAGTGTTGTCAACGGAAAAGAAGATAACAACGTGACAGCTGACAGTTTGGGGTTAGTAAAAATGGAGTGCTATACGAAAGAACAACGCATTTATTGTTGAGCAATATTTTAAAAATAATGAAAGTTTGTCAGCCTCAGTTCGCAATTTTCGTACAAAATATAACCCACATAGTGATTTAAAACCATCAACTGTTAAGAGAATAATTGAAAAGTTCAGGGAGAGTGGATCAATTAGTGAGCGTAGTGCCTCTGGCCGTCCTGTTACAAGTCGTTCAGCAGAAAACATCGCAGCAGTTCGCGAGAGTATTGCTAACAGTCCAGGAACATCAATTCGGCACCGTAGTCAAGAATTGGGCATTTCGAGAAGCTCTCTACAGCGAATTCTCACGAAAGACTTGTAGCTTCATGCTTACAAAGTTCAATTGACTCAAGAACTGAAGCCTACTGACCACGTAGCGCGAAGAGAGTTCGGTGAATGGATTTTGGAACAACAACAAATGGATGCTGATTTTGCGAACAAAATCATCTTCAGTGACGAAGCTCATTTTCATCTGGATGGCTTCGTTAATCGTCAAAATTGTTGCATTTGGGGTTCAGAAAACCCACGAGTTATTGTTGAGAAACAAATGCATCCACAACGCGTGACTGTTTGGTGTGCATTTTGGGCTGGAGGCATTATCGGACCATTCTTCTTCGAAGATGCGGCTGGTCAGGCAGTAACAATTAATGGTGTTCGTTATCGTGCCATGATAACCCAGTTTTTAGTGCCTAAATTCCAAGATATGGATGTGACCAACATGTGGTTTCAACAGGACGGTGCCACATGCCATACAACCAGAGAAACAATTCAATTACTGCATGAGTCATTTCCTAATCGTGTAATTGGCCGTTTTGGCGATCAGAATTGGCCATCCAGATCTTGCGATTTAACGCCATTGGACTTTTTTCTTTGGTTTTTTTTGAAATCAAAGGTCTATGCCAACAAGCCCACGACCACCAACACCTTGAAGGAGGAAATTCGGTGGTGTATTAATGAAATTCAGCCACATTTATGCGAAACGGTCATAGAAAATTTCAATAAAAGAATTTGTACTTGCCAGCAAAGTCGTGGTGCCCATTTATCCGACGTGCTATTCCATACATAACCCCAATCTGTATACTCTATGAAGCAATAAAAAAATTAAACTTTCTAATAACAAATCTGTGTTTTCTATTAAAATTACATTTTGCGTAAATTATGGGACACCCTTTATTAGAGGACATGCAATTAAGCAACTATTAGTAAAAAAGTTGTGACCGGAAATGGTTCCATGTCAAGTTAAAACGAAATAAAGTAAAGTTTAAAATGCAAAAAATAACTTTGCCACTTATTTTATTGTTATTTTATATTATGAAAACATGAAAAATTCTTATATCGCTGGGGACGATTGTGAATGGTGTCAAACGCAACAATAATTCTAGCCACTAATTCCGCTTCTGTATTTATTTCGTTTTAACTTGGCGTGAAACCATTTACGGCCACAACTTTTTTACTAATAGTTGCTTAATTGCATGTCCTCTAATACTTCTGAAAGTTAGGGATAGTTTTTCTCAGACACCTTGTAGAATATGGTATAGAAAAAGGGTGCCAGCCTTTGGAAAAAGGAGAAATAATGTCACAAATTGATAAATTTAAGCCTCCACCATGTCACGAATCGATAAGGGACGTATTCCACCATATCACGTATGAGGAAAAAGAATTAAAAGTTTAAGCGCGAAAGAAAAGAAAACGTTCTGTTCATTTACGGGGGTTTATTAAAACACTACTTTTACATAAAAATTAAAATAGAATTAAAATTATAATTGACATTAAGACGGGGTTAAATCGTCTTTCATGAAATCACTTCCAGAAATATAATTATTCGTCGTAGAATCACTGGCTTGCTTGACAAAACCGAATATAAAAATAATTAACGTCTTATGTTACCCTTAATCTTAATGTACTTTGGCTCTTCATCCGAAGTCAACAATCGCGAATTCCCTAACTCTCAGCGACGTACTCATTTCTACAAATCACTGGCTAACTGACCGATTGAATAATTAATAATCACAACTGAATTATTATTGACTGAATCTCAGTAACAATCATGAAAAATGTCCTTATTGTGGATAGGATAAGTACATTTCAAAATGGAAAGAAACAAAAACACAAAGTAGCACAATCGCAAGGCGAAGTTCAGATTAGCCTAAGCTTTTGTGTTATTAAACTTAACCTTGGAATGAAAGAAGAGATTCCACATACGAGTGTATGCCTAAAATTAAGTCGTAACTAAGGACTAAGTTAAAGAAAAAGTCAAAAAATAATATACAGGTTCTAGAAAATTGTGCATGCAAAGCGAATAATCTTGCGAAGGGAGAAATATAACCTAAAGTAAATTTATTATTATAACAAGTGTGCAAAAAGTTTTCCATTGCAGTATTTTTTTTGTAATTTTTTGGCACATGCACGTATGTTTAACTCTTTTGCGTCATCCTTTAATAACATTTTGCAAAATAGGGGGAGAGTTGGTTGTTTGTTTACTTGTCTGTTTAGGGTTCAGACCAAGTAAGGAACGTACATGAACATGCCAAAAAGTTACAACAAGACACTAGATAGGAAAACTATTTTTGTACACATATTACATTACATACAGGGTGATCTATGACATGTGTGCCAAAGAGTAACCAGTGATAGGTAAGGTCATTTTAAGTAAAAAAATGTATACAAGTATACTGAGTGTCTCACAACATACGGAGGAGACTGAAAGGACTGTAGCTATAGGACATCAAAATAAAGCTTTTTTCTTAATTCGCTTTTTCTTAATTTCTTTAATTTACACCTATAGTTTCTTAATTAATCAAAATTATTTCACAAAATGCAACTTTATTATTAAATAAACTCTAAATTTATCAAAACCTTCATTCATAAAATGTCTATGTTAATCTGTTTCCTAGTTTTGTTTTTAATTAGTGGGCGGTGCACAACGAGATGAAACCCCGTTTTTGAGCATTAAGAGAAAAAATTAAATAACCTTTGCTGTAACGTGACTACATTTTTTTAAAACAGTTGTTTATTGTAAACCAGTGTTCAATTAACTCGTAAATGCGTCAAATTTGAATTTAAAACGTAAAATATTACTAAAATATTACTACAGAGAGTAACTTTTGCTTGTTAATTAATTTCACTTTAAACTCTTGTAACTTTTTAGTTATTGCTTTTTTACCAAACATTTATTAAGAAAAAATCTTTAATTTGATCTCCCTTAGCTACCCTTTTAATCTCCTCCGTAGGTTATGAGACACCCAGTATAATATCCAATCCGCTTTTGTATCTGAGTTATAACAAATTTAATTATTATTAGGACCCGTGGAGTGCTCTCCATGATGACCGGATTTAAATCCCCTTGATTATTACTTTTGGGGGCATCTAAAGCAATTAGTTAGTGAAGAAATAATTACACTGGAACTATTAATTTAAAAAATTAACAATTCTTTAGCTAACATAAATAAGAAATCTACCGATTGTAAATATTATTAAGTTATATCTCCGTTCTAGTTGATTTCCTAGCTAATCCTAGAAATAAATTCGCAGATAGGAAAGACAGACAAATTCGGTTAATTCTAAAAGCTGATTGATGGTTGTAAAAACACGATGCTCCCTCCGTGGGCTACTAAAACTTCACCCTCTGAACTATTGAGAGTTCACAGGCGGTGTGCAATGTGCACTATTCGTGGTTGTCGACCTCCTCCTTCTGAACTATTACCCACTTCAAAAACATGAGTTCTTTTTGCACCACCCTGTACAACCTGCTAGCTGCACAAAATCTCACGACACCTACAGGTTCATCGACCCACCGGAGAGGTAGATATCAACCCTTGGTTTTATAATAGGATTAAAGCGGCAAGTGGTGTAGTTGTTTCCCCCCTTTTTTTTTAATAATACTGTGAAAATAAATAATTACTAACTTTTAATATAAGTTTATAACAATGATTACGTCTATTATTAACCGTAATGTAAGCAGGATGTAAATTAGATCAACGCGAAACGTCATTTAACGTTTGGTACTTTTAGTTAAATGTACGGTGGTGTCGAAAAGTTTTCAGGCGAAATGAAATACCCCTGACCGTACGAATATCCGTGATTTGCAATTATAAACCTTAACAACATTTAACCGGCTGACCTGCTTTTATGCTACGGCCGGTGGCAAACCTAATAAATAAATATTGGTTACGGTTTGCAGTAATAATAACAGGTATCGTTGGTCCTATGACAATATACATACAATGGGCCTTATGAATAAAGTTTAAGCAATTGCTTTTCCTTGAAATTTACTAATAAATGCTTAGTATGGAAAGAATAAAATATTTAGCAATTACTTGACCTTGTAGCAATTGCTACGACACTAAGAAAACACTTATAGTAAAAGGTTTTGCTTAAAAGTTTCAAGTATTTGCTTAATGTTGTATGAATAAAAGGAGTAATTGCTTTTTCTTTTAAGCATTTGCTTGAAAAATTTTAAGGCTACTCTACCCCAGCCTTGCATTTGCTTGGAACACTTATACATTCGTATTCATCACATTTGCACGATAATAATTTTTACTTATTAGATACAGTCGACATCACGTAACATACGTTTGTACGTTTTATCAAGAATCAAATGATTTCCATTTGATTTAAAATATTTAATTTTAAAATTTTGTTCGTTGATATTAAAATGCGTTACATTCATTCAAAAAAAATTGAAGAGATAACTGTCATTCGAAGGGAGTGAAAAAGTAAATTTTGCGAAAATAATAGTCCCATCCCTTATTGCTTTTTTTTACTGCTTGTTTAGTTGTAAATGAAACGTTAAATATTTTCATATCATTATCAGTTATCTATTCTATAACTGGGCTGCAGTCAAAAAAGGGGGGTTGATAATAATACTCTTTTAAAGTTCAACCGAGCTTTCGGAAATTTATTTTCCTTTATCAAGGTTTCTACAAAACTGGGAACAAATATCTTTGGTAAGTAACTTATCAAAAGAAAAATTAATATTAATAATAAAATTTCTTTTTGATTCCACTTATTTCAAATCAATAATATTTATTATAAACAAATTCTTGGAACACCTATGGGTGCTAATATATCTCTAATTACTGCTCAATATGTTATGGATAAAGAGTGGATTCTATGCATGCATATTTTGCATATTTGAGCATTTTGTTCAATTTTCGCATATTTCTTAAAAACGTGCATATATATGCATATTTGAAAGAATTTGTGTCGAAGTGAGTAAATTTTTTCCTGAATTCTTAATTCGTCAGAACATGTTGTTGCATTAATTAGGGTCTAGTTTGCACCCTTCTTGGGCTTAAGCAGGCAGAATTTTCCAAGTAGTGAATTAGGGATTTCCAAGTACTTTCTTAACGATGCGGTGGGGCGTTCATGTTTGCAATATTGTTTCATCACTTCTTCACGGATTATTAGTCGGTTATTGCTGCGAACGTTTAGTTCTTCCGTAAAAGTATTTTTGTTTGTGAGAAGTGCAATATGCCGAAAGACAATTCGAGCCTGGTTAATTCCTGGATCAGAAGCTATCCCGAGCTTGCTTACACCAATGGAAGCGTATTCTGTAAAGCCTGTAGTAAAATGGTAAGTTTTAAGTTTGTTTTCTTCCTCCTTAGGTAAATATTTGCTTGGTTCTTGAATATTGAAAGTTCAGAGAGTTTAAAAAAATTCAAGTTCTTGTTGTAGATACCAACCCAACGAAAATTTTCGGTCACACAACATGTCGGGACAGAACTACACAAGTCAAAATGCAAGAAGATGAATGAATAGAAAACATTTCAATTACCCTTAGACAGCGGACCGTCGTTGATGACTTCATCTAATGAACAACAAGAATTTAATGCTGATTTATGCGAGGCGATGATTTGTGCAAACATACCTTTGAAAAAACTGCAAAATTCTATTTTTAAAAGTTTTTTGGAAAAATATACCAAGAAAAATGTTCCCGATGAAAGTACGTTAAGAAAAAATTACGTGCCTCGCATCTACAACGATACTCTAAAAGAAGTCAAGAAAATCGTAGAAAATCAATATATTTATTTTATTGTGGATGAAACTACTGATTCTTGTGGGCGTTACATTGTAAATTTGTTAATCGGGTCTTTGCGGGAAGATAAACCTAGTGAATCTTATTTAATAGCCTGTACACAGTTAGACAAAACTAATCATTTAAGTATTTTAAGATCTGTTAATGAATGTTTTATGAAATTTTTCTCACCTAATGTAGTTCCTACTGAAAAAATTTTAGAAAAATTTTGTGCAAATCGTTTTTGATTGCAGTGAGAACCTCGAGCAGCTTCTGGACAGCTGTTTCAGCCCTGCTTGGGGCTTCTTCAGCAGAAACGTAGCTCGACATTCCCACTGCAGACCAAAAACGACTTGCCCAATTTATTCGCAATTGCGATGTAAGAATGATAAACATATAAAATAGCGACATCTTACTATCGCTTTTTGACCTAACATTGCAGTAGGATAGACAAATTGAAGCGGGATTTGCTCCTAATGAGTCCCCCATGCAAGGCGGCCATGCTTGCTGTCAAAGCATAATGAAAGATTTTAGAAAAATTTTGTGCAAATCGTTTTTGATTGCAGTGAGAACCTCGAGCAGCTTCTGGACAGCTGTTTCAGCCCTGCTTGGGGCTTCTTCAGCAGAAACGTAGCTCGACATTCCCACTGCAGACCAAAAACGACTTGCCCAATTTATTCGCAATTGCGATGTAAGAATGATAAACATATAAAATAGCGACATCTTACTATCGCTTTTTGACCTAACATTGCAGTAGGATAGACAAATTGTTTTTGGTCTGCAGTGGGAATGTCGAGCTACGTTTCTGCTGAAGCCCCAAGCAGGGCTGAAACAGCTGTCCAGAAGCTGCTCGAGGTTCTCACTGCAATCAAAAACGATTTGCACAAAATTTTTCTAAAATCTTTCATTATGCTTTGACAGCAAGCATGGCCACCTTGCATGGGGGACTCATTAGGAGCAAATCCCGCTTCAATTTGTCTATCCTACTGCAATGTTAGGTCAAAAAGCAATAGTAAGATGTCGCTATTTTATATGAAAAAATTTTACTTATGGTATCAGATGCTGCCCCTTACATGGTTAAAGCCGGGCAGCAATTTAAAACAATTTATAAAAATTTAGTTCACGTGAGTTGTTTAGCTCATGGATGTAACAGAGTAGCTGAACATATTAGATGTGAATTTTCTGATGTAAATCTATTAATTAGTACCATTAAAAAAATATTTGTCAAAAGTCCCCTACGAGTTCAGTTGTACGGGGAAAAATTGCCGAATGTACCTTTACCTCCCGAACCAGTGTTGACTAGGTGGGGAACTTGGTTGGAAGCGGCAATGTTTTATGCTGAACATTTTGTAGCAATTAAGGAATTGGTTGTAGAGTTTGATGCCCAAGATAGTGCTGCTATTGCAAAGGCACAAAATATTGGAACAAAAACTTCATTGGCAAATCAACTGAACTTCATCAAAATGCATTACAGTTTTGTAATACAAACTATAAACAATTTAGAAAAACCGAAAATGTCTTTAATAGAATCCGTTAAAATTGTTAAAGAATTTAAAGAGAATATTTCAAAAGTTCCAGGTAAAATCGGCAGTTCAGTAAATAAAAAATGTTTATCCGTTTTAGATAAAAATAGCGGCTTCAAAACCCTTGAGGAAATTTACGAAATTTTGAATGGAAACTTTGAAATTGACTTAAGTATAGAATTTTCAGCTATGAGTCACTTTAAATATGCCCCAATTACCTCCGTGGATGTTGAAAGGAGTTTTTCAATTTATAAAAATATTTTGTCAGATAAAAGGCAAAATTTCCTGGTAGAGAACTTGGAAAAACACATTGTTGTAAATTATAATCGAAGATTTTTTTAGTCGTTATAATATTATTACAATTAAATATTAACATTAATTTCTGTACATAATAAAATCTCATTTAAGGTTTCAAAATTAATTTCGGTTCGCTGTTGATACGTTGTTATCTGTATTCTTCGTCAAACTTCTTTTTGTTGTGGTCGTGCAGGTTCTCTTATCAGAGCGTCCATCCTCTTCGCACTCTCGCTGGTAACGAGAAACTATCCTTATCCCTGCTTCGCGAATTTTCGTTCAGGTGAAAATAATAATTCATTATTCACTAAGTTTCCGCCTGAGAACGAGGTGTTTTCTTCGTAAAATTTTACTTTATTCTGCAAGCTGGTCTGACGGTATTTTTGGTGAAATTACCGAAGTTTTGAACTATTCCGAGGAATTTAGGCTACCGTCTTACCGCCACAATTTTATTTTGGTTTTTGAATAAAGAAAATTCTTCAGCACCTTCTGCATTTTGAGTGGGCTGGTGCGTCTTCTACGGAAGGTTTTAGAAGTTTTTCACTCGTCTCACGCGAAGAGAACGTTACATCAGGTATCTAAATTTATTTTATTTGTTTCTTTGTACATTTGGTCTTATATTCTGTTTTCATTTACTTCAGGTTCTTTTTTTTGTGTCTGGGAAAAGAAATTCTTAAGTTTGTTGAAAACTTTCTCCAATATTTTTTTTGGGCTACTTCTGGCAAGGTTAGTGGCACGAAAATTTGATCCACTCTGCCTACGGGGCCACGGAGCTCGCCGAATTATTGCCGCTCCCATTCGATCCCGCTAAGGAATCAAAAGGACTCTTCTTGGACCCATCCCGGATCGTCGATCCACCAGATAAGATTTTCCATTATTCCTGTTTTTTTTTATTGCATTTAATTCTGAAATTTATAATTGTTTAACTTAATTCAATTTAATTCAATCATTCCTTTTTTTTTCATTAATTTAATCTTTTTTTTTATTAATATTTTGTTAATTAACTTTTTTTGACTTTCTTAATTTTACCGGCAAAATTTTGTGAACCAATCAGATCTGAGCGGTAATTGCGACATTTTAGTCACTAATCAAAGTCACATAGCGCTAAATGTTGAACAGTGGAGTTTGTTGTAATGATTTCCATGTTTTTTGGGCTAATTAAAATTTATGTGCAATGATCCGATGTGTTTTCATGGTATGCGAAATAAAATAGGAGAGAAAAGAAAAAAACATACTCACCCCTTCTCGACTCGACTACCGGAGCAGTGTTGTTGTTATTTCAGCTACAACAACAACACTATAAATTTTTTTTTGTTAACGTGCGCGAAATTACAAACTACCCCGTTTTGCCTCTAACAATATTTACTTAATAATGTACATACATAATATACATACTTCCTTCATATAAGCGTTTACAAATAAATGTAAATAAATTGTATAAAATATAATGTTTTTTATTTGAATAAGAATGCCCATAAAACACAGTAGACCAGTTATTGCATTATTTGAAGTGTTCGGCCTATCTTGCACATATTTCGCCATTTTTAGTGCATATATATGTGCATATTTCATCATTTTTTAGTGCATATATATGCGCATATTTCATCAAAATTACTCGCATATAAATCCGCTCTCTAGTTATGGATGATTTATTAATTGAATGCATACCAAAGTTATCATTTGAAATTCCTTGGCTCAAAAAATATGTTGATGATATTATTTGTGTAGTTCCCCAAGAAGGTATTGATGAGATTTTAACGGTTTTTAACAAATATAATCCTAATATTCAATTTACTATTGAAAAGGAAACAGACAGGAGTGTTCCTTTCTTGGACAGGAAAGTTATTCGTTCAGAAAACAATAAAATCATTATTGATTGGTACACGAAACCTATTAGTTCTGGGCGTTATATTAACTTTCATTCTTGTCATCCATATAAAATGAAAATTAACATGATTTTAGGATTAAAAAATCGTATAGAAAAAATTTCTCATCCTTCTTTGTTGAACAAAAATTTGCACAAATTAAAAAATATTCTCATAAAAAATAGTTATCCTTTTGCAATGCTAAATAAGTTAATTTTCAATACTCTACAAAGAATAGAACCTATTTCTCAAATTAATAATAATTCACAAACAATTAATGTTGGTAAAGTTTTTAGATCTTTAATATTCATACCAAATCTTACATCTCAACTAATAAAAGTACTAAAAAACAAAAACATTCAGATTGCAACTAAACATTTATTAACAATTAAGTCTCTTTTTACAAACGTTAAAGATCCATTTAACAAATTCAAACAAATTAATTCTATTTATGAAATTCCTTGTCATGATTGTGATTCTGTTTATATTGGCCAAACATCAAGAACTCTTCATTCGAGAATTATTTCTCATAAGTGATATTAGACTTAGATGTGCTTTGTGCTTTATCTGAACATGCCAATAATGAAGACCATAAGATTAATTTTGAAGATGCAAAAATTTTAGATATTGAACCAATTTTGAGTCAAAGACTTTTTATTGAAATGTGCCATATTTTTTGTAATAAAAAAAAAGTATCAACAAAAGAACCGATATTGAGAAACTTAGTTGTATTTATACTTACCTATTAAATTTTAAAACTAAAAAGAAAGACAATCAAGATGTTGGAAATCAAAATTTACATCGTATTACCTAATAATGAATAAACAATTTTTCTATCGTGATTCAATTTTCTAAATTTCGCAATTAATTTAGCTGTCAAAAAATGTAAAATTCAAAATTTAATTTTAATGAAATTTAATATTATGTTAACTAGTGGTTTAACCTTTTGTACTCACTAAGGAGTAAGTAATCATGTGAAATTGTTCTTAGTGTTAATTATTAATTTTAAAATTTGTTTTGTAGAAACCTTGATAAAGGAAATAAATTTTCCGAAAGCTCGGTTGAACTTTAAAAGAGTATTATTATCAACCCCCCTTTTTTGACTGCAGCCCAGTTATAGAATAGATTCCTTAATTGATCAGTCGTGATCATATTCCGCATTATCAGTTATTATATGCAAGGCTTTCTCTTTTTATATGATTTATTACAAATAATTTTTTTTTTCATTTTCTAGCAAAAATAATTTTTGTCCAATTCGGCTTCAATATCAACTGTCTGTATCACTAGTATCCGATATTTTATTAAAAGCGAGTACCACTTTGATAAAGAACCTAAGATATTTTAGCTCAGCAGATATGCAAGTCCGCACAAATCATCCTAGCAATTGCTTAAACGAAGCCGGAAAGCTAGCAAATGCTTGAAATTTTTATTCATCTAATATTTCAGCAACTGCTTTTTCTTAAAGCATTTGCTTTTTCAGCTTTTGCTTTTGCTAATAAGCAAAAGCTTAAAGCAATTGCTTACTTTTTATTCATAAGGCTCAATGGAATGATAATCTCTTTCGGTAGTATGTGTTCTGCGTTCCATTTCACAACGAAATTAAACAAAACTTTCCGACACAAGAAATTGTTCAATACTAAAAGATAATTAGTTCGCAGCTTCTTGTACACAGAGAAAAATGAATAGTAAAAAGTAACACAAATTATAGTCAGAATAAAGACAGAAACAAATTGTAACAAATATTGACACAATTGTAGTAAATATTAGCACAATTGTAGTAAATAGTCCGACAATTGTGTGAATATTTGCTACAATTTGTTTCCGTTTTCATTCTAACTACAATTTGTGTTACTTTTTACTAATGATGTTTCTCTGTCTACCTACACACTAAATTGGGATAATACACGGTATTACCGGAAATTTTCCAGAATACCAACATTTTACAAATGTAATAGGATGTAGAGGTATAAAATCATTCCTGCGCAAGATACTTAAATAGGATTAAATATTAGGAACAATATCCTACTTAGTATTAATTTTCATTTTCTTATTAGATGCTTAAATTCCTCAATTTGTATTTAAATTTCCGGTTTCATGCACAGAAATTTGCATCACTTTTAAGAATATCCTTTATCACACGTTTTCATGAATTAATTAATATAACAGTAAGGTCCGATTTCATAATAGGATTTTAATTTTAAAGTTATTTTAACCTTAAAAAATACATTTATTTCCCTATTCTTAAATTGACTTAACGCTTCCTTAAAGTCTGATTATGAAAACGGCCATAAGTCATAAATTAATGTGTCATTAAAAATACTTTGTTACTCATTCGATTTATACAGAAAAAATAAGATAATAAAATAATTTTGGTTTATTTAACTCGTTTTGTTTGACTTTGTATAATAGTTTGATCTAAATTAGCATTGGAAATTTTTAATTGCAACACATAATACATAAAAAGTATTTTCCTTTTCTGATCACTTCGTTTACTTATTATTATACAAAACAATAACACGTTCAAACTTAAATTTAAATTTAAATACATTCCGAACTTACGGCAGTTTAAAACAAAAGAATCTAAATTGAATCATAAAAAAAAAGAAAATAACAAAATCCGGGTGGGTATTATTTTTATTAACATTAAACTAAAAACAATTAACAAATTAAACATGACTTCACAAAATGTAATTATATACCTGAATTAATTTTATTAATAATTTCTGTCATAATACATTACAAATTACGCTGTTCTCATTACCTGGAATTTCCTTATTCAATGCTTAACAGATTACCTGCTCTCGTGAATGAATTTTAAGACCCTGCTCATCCCCTGGTCAAGAGAGGGAGAGAGAAACGGGGTGGCTCGAATGCAGAAGGTTCTAAATTCAGACGGGCTATTTCAATAAGATTCAAATTCCAACAGATTTACTGCTTTTCGTCTTAAAACTTTTCGACAGTAGTGTACTAATGTGTATGTACATAGCCCGAAACAAGTAATGTCTCCCCCATAAAATGCAAATGTTCGGGCTAAGATATCGAGACCCACATTACAGGGAGACGGCCAAGCATTGCGGTAATCTCGCTTGTAAAATGTATTTAATCTGCCTGAGAGATACTCGTATTCGAAGCGTTCGACTGTCAAATTCCGTAAATATAATTACAAGACAAAGTGTTTTAATTTGATAAAGTCATACATTTTTTGCTTTGCAATACAAGTATGTATGTATGTATGTATGAATAAATCTGGCACTCTCTAATAATGAATCTCTAATACTAAATTATTAATAAATTTGGATTTGACTAATAACCAGAATATGTTTTTTTTATAAAAACTAAATACGTATTTCGGCAGCTATGCTGCCATCTTCAGTAGTTGCGACTTCTATCCTACTAAATGTGTGATTGTCCTGTGATTTAGTAGGATAGAAGTCGCAACTACTGAAGATGGCAGCATAGCTGCCGAAATACGTATTTAGTTTTTATAAAAAACATATTGTGGCTAGGAGTCAAATCCAAATTTATTGTTAGACAAGCCATAGTCTCCAATACATTAAACACTAAATTATTACTTACAAAATTTCAATAACAATAATGAATAAATTTTCGCTTTTAAACTATCCATACAGGATGTTACAAAAAGCATTTTCTAAAAGTCAAAATTCAACACGCGTATTTTCGAATTTGAATTTTGTGTAAAACCAAAAGTAAAAAACGAATTTAGAATATAATTGTTCAAACGTGATACAAGTCTACATGATATCAGGTGATTGGATACCAATAAGCGTTTTTGGCTCACTGATTCCAAAACTGTTGTTAATTTTCTTCTATCACGTCATATTAGAGTGCAGAAGAAGCTGAACGCGTTCACCAAGATATTAAGAAAATGGAAAAGAGAGAAATCAGAGAAAATTGAATGAAACTGTGATGAAAGAGTAAGGAAGCCAAAAAAGGGAAAGAGGGAAAATTAATGAAACACTAGTTGTTTCTTGTTTGTAAAAGAAAGTTCTTGCGTAAAATGGTGTTTGAATATCTACTTGTGCTAAAATCATGAAACCATAATTTCTTAATACGTGTAAAAACCTAACGGGAAGAACATCTACTTTTAACGATATCGTCTAAGAAAAAATTTAAAATACAAGTCAGTTTTATTACAAAGTGGTTTTAGTAGTTGTGGTAGGAGGTACGTTCGTGCGCACCTTCAGTGCTACAATTTGACATTTCTGTAAGCCTAGTGGTGCAAGGTCTTAAAGGGTAAAGTTTGCTTGCAAGAGGTGCAGTCTAGTTGCGCACGACTGTACCTATAAATGAGAGTGTAACTGCGTGAAAATTATTATTGATCATGTTGTACATCAACTTTGAAGTCCATTGAAAAGGAAATATTACATATTGTGATGATCTAAAGCAGACCTAATCATGCGAGGGGAATATGTCGGGGTGTATTCTCCTTCTACCATCGCACAGACAGTGCCGGTTGCCGCTGTACGCTCAATCGCTTCAATTTCAACAACCAACGATATACAAAACTTATGTAGATAATATTATTTATGGAAAATGTTGTAGTGACGAGCAATATTATATCGTTTTACGCTCAACAGTTTACCGCAAATAATACATTCTGCATTACATGTACTGTTTATAAAACACAGATACTTAAGTTCATAATTTTGTATTTCACGAGAGCCACACGTTTTATAACTTCTATTGGTACACGATCGGCTGGCAGGCTGGCTCATTGTTATCGACGTTTCATTGAGGCCTATCGAATAGTGGGAGATATTACGTCCTCGCTCTTTTCCTGTTTTATGCCCAGGCCTGATCTAAAGCGTACGATTTACACCCGGTGTTTTCACTCTCTGATAAAATTATCTGCCAGGTATTAGCCTTGGAAACCATTGAATCGATAATAGTTTCCGAGGATATTACCTGGCAAATAAATTTATCAAGAGGTGAAGAAAGCGGAAATTAGTCTTATATGCATCAGAGGAGCGCCCTTATACTTCGACAGATAGAATTTTCTGGGCGAAGAAACTTCGACAGACAGATGGAGCCTTCGCCAGACCGAAAAATCTCGTAAACCAGCCCGGCATATTTAAGCGATCGGGGAATTAAAAGACAGAGAGAGTTTACAATTAATCGTTCGGCTTGTGTTCAAATGAATTATTTTATATTCCGCGGTAAATAAATTAATGTTTTATTGTAAATAAAGTAAGTTTATTGAGTGTATCGAGTTCTTTTATTCAAAAATAAATTTAGCGAAACCTAAATTCGTAACATTTATTCAATTAAATGTAAAGAAAAACTAACTGGATATTAGTAGAAAAGTTTCCGTCGCAATCGAGATTCGAACTCGAATGCTCGTATACGTACTGCACTATTTTAGTACAAAATCTTATAAGTAAAGCTGCAATTAGATTCGATATTAATCTAAAAATAAGTACTGCAAAGGAATTTTAATGTAGTCCTCGTACCTCTTAAACCATTGAACTCTTAACAAGAACTACCTGTTGAATCTAAACAACGTTTAATTCATTCAGAAAGCACACTGAACCGCTCTGAATAAATGTAAATCAACAGAGAAAGGCAAATAATAGAGACGCGGATACGAGAGAGTTCATTCATCGCGAGCGTCGCGTCGTGGCGCCACCGTCGTTAGCTTACGCGGGCATCGTGATTGCATCATAAATAATTGGCTGCCGGGAAAATGAAATGCTAACATGCTAACCTTGACATGCTTTCTTTACTGATGCATCTGACTGCTGAATTTGTACCATCTGTGTATTAATTTTCTGGTGTTTAATTTTGCGCTGATAATTAATTTTGTAGCTAACAATGAGGGATGGTAATTTGTATTCGATAATTACAGTATAAATGAAGTATTTGCAATACATAACTATTTGAGGAGTATATTTAATGGTATAATAACTGGTATTAAGTTCCGTTAACGTGTCGTAAAACACAGAGTAAAATGCAATGGTATTGATTATGATAATTAATATACTAAGTAGTAAAAAAATAGCATTTACGTAAAGTGTGTGTTGTTTTGTTCTTGTATTTGAATATTTTCTCTTCCCAAAAACAATTAAATACTTGTAAATGGATGCCATAACATTAATAAAATTTCTATGTATATGCATTATTTAACCTCAAAATGAAAAGTATTACTTGTTAATATTTGTTTAAACTTCTTCGTTCTGCTAATTTCAATTAATAGATAGACACATTTGATAATAACTCGCGAATGAAGAAAAATAATCATTTCGAGTTTCACCACAATGTACAGTGTGGTCCATTTTTGATGGTTTTACAGGGTTTCTCAGTCATTTATAGGAATAGAAGAAAACCGTTTTCGCGACCCAATGCTACTTTTTCAAGAAAAACTCAGTGGAGAAAACAAAAGTTAGCTATCTCGATTCGTTCGGGAAATATCGGCCGAAAACGAATTTTTCCGACAAATTATTTTTCATAATATCTCAGTTGTTTGACAAGATATTTTGAAAATTTAAAAACTATTTTATTCAGAAATTAACACTGATTTTACTGACAGTATTATCTTTTATAGAAATTGCACCAATTCTGCGAAACAGACTGTAACTTTCTAATTTTAAATGGAAACCGCAGTTGGCTATGACACAAGTAAATTGCTTGTTTAATGAGGTTTTCAAAAATGTAAAGTTTGATATAATTATCTTTTCAAATAACAAAGATACTATTTATTTTTTGTTTTCCAGTAGCTAACAAGCCATCCATGACACCAAAAACAAAAAGAAATAGTTCAATTGTTTTCCCTAAAAATCAATTATTGTTAAGTAAAACAGCTAATTTAATTCAATAAATAAATAGCTTCCAGATAAATAGATCAGAGACTGACATAAAACCACAAGTATGTATTTAATAACGCTTTCAAGAACTTTTGTATATTAATAAATGCAATCGCGGATAGAAGTGAAATATCTAAGAAGTTTTGATAATATAAAATTTAAGATTTAATAATTTCAAAAGAACATACAACGTATAATTCTTCAAAACTGCATTGACAGTTAATTCACATTTACATTACTTGTAGTTTTACGAGTTCTCTAATAGCATTACGTATTTATTTTGTTAAATTTAATTACCTGTATTATTTATTCTAATAATAGTTTTTTTGAGGAAATCAACTGAATTTTCTTTTGTTTCCATTGACACAGATAGCTCGATAGGTACTGCAATATAATGAAAGTTAGTAACTTTGTTATTTATAAAAATAATTATATCAAACTTTATATTTTTGAAAACCTCATTAAACAAGCAATTTAATTGTGTCATAGCAATTAATTGGTGCAATTTCTACAAAAGATAATGATGTCGATGAAATCAACGTTAATCTCTGAATAAAATAGTTTTTGAATTTTCAAAATATCTTGTCAAATAACCGAGACATTGAGTGAAAAATAATTTTTCGGAAAAATTCTTTTTTGGCCGATATTTCCCGAACGAATCGAGATAGCTAACTTTTGTTTTCTCCACTGAGTTTTTCTTGAAAAAGTAGCATTGGGTCGCGAAAACGGTTTTCTTCTATTCCTATAAATAACTGTGAAACCTTGTAAAACCATCAAAAATGGTCCACTCTGTACACCTGTATACTGAAAAAGAAATACTTCTTCATATCATCCCTGGTGGTAAGTTTTAAGGTGGATCCTCCCATTAATGTATCGCATTTGCACATTTGATCGCGGTAATTTGGAATGCGTTTACACAGCCCGTTACAGTATCACGTATTCTGTCTTTGATATTTCGGCGAAATACCGATTCCAAGTTTGTAGTGTTGTATCATGTCAGCGTTGCAAATGATACAAGGACAGCATACAGGAGTATGTCGTAACACCAGGTCCACATTTGGCTGATCGTGGTACACAATCACAATCGGATACGAAGATACCATACTTTTGTGGACCCATCCTTAAACACAAAAAACTTACGTGAAGTTGATGGTTCAGGACAGGAATCTTCTTCTATTTGTATTTTTCATTTTGATACTGCGAGTCCTTAACTTCTCTAATGTCTCGTATTTTTGCGTAGAATTTAAATATGTTTAATTTATTAGGTTTTTCGGAAAAAATATGTCGTTTTTCTTCTAATTTAGAATGCTTGTATTAAACGAAATATATTAATTTTCATTAAACTATGCAATTGCCATTTTCATTAGTGATTTGCCATAATTCTGCCAGCATTTGCATTCCTCGATGATATCAGCCGACTTCTCTAGAGTCAAGGAATTCTTGATATGCCGTATCGACTTTGCGATATTCATTAAAATTTCTGTCTTTAAGGAAATGTTTCATCTAACAAAACATGTAATAATAATAATAATAATAATGATTTTATTGGCAAAAAAGAAAAGAAAAACTTATATACAATGACATAAATATGTAAAAAAAATGTAGAAATTATTCTTTTTTTGCTAAAAGGAATACAATCAGACTAACCCACAGAGTTGTCTGTTCCTCCTTGTATCCCTTCAACAAAAGAAAAAAAAACAAAATAGAGAAAAAAAATTAAAAAAAAATTATAATTTAGAGAAATTAATATGCACCATTATAAATAACCTTAAACCAATTAGAATGCAACTATAATTAGTACGTCGTAACGCCAAGCAGAAACCTCCTGTATTGCATTTTAAACGACCTTAATGAGACTGATGTCCAATCAAATAATATAGTATTCAAACAGTGACCAATATTGTACGAAAATGATCTTTTAAAAAGCTCAGAATTGTATTTAGGAACATCTATTAGATTTTTGCGTCTGATATTAATATTATGGACATCAGTTCTAAATTTTATTCTTAAGCATAGATATGGCGGTGTATTGAGTCTTACAGTTTTATAATAAAAGCACGCTGAATGCAAAGATCTTCTCTGTGACATATTCAACCAGTTCGCCCATTTCAATGTGTAAGATATTCTCTGAAATTTTCTTATTCCGTAAGTAAACCGCAGACACGAGTTCTGTAAACGCTGAATTCTATTAACATTTAAGTTTTTTAAGCATGGGTGGTATACTGCATCACAGTAATTAGAAAATGATAAAACTAATGAATCACATAGTAGTTTAACTTTGTTATTCAATATATGTCTGCTAGAAAAAAGTCTCCTTAATATTCCATAAGCTTTTTGGAGAATAAAAAACACATGATCAGTGAATCTGACCTCACTATCCAACATTACTCCAAGAACTTTAATTGTTTTTACCACAGGCAACGATATACCTCCAATTTTTATATTCAGATCTTGATTTAGAATTTTTTTCCCGAAAACAGTAACATTAGATTTGGACGGATTTATTTTAAAAAAATGTGATTCCGATGTCTTCAGCAATTATTGAAGATCCGCGTTTATTTTAGTTAAAGCTTCGTTTAAATGTTCATAAAGGAAAGAATAATATATGAGTGTATCGTCAGCATATAAATGATACTTACAATATTGTAATCGATACTTCCAATATTGTAATCCGAAGGAGCAATGTCTGGACTATATGCCGAAAGATGAAGAAAAAGTCCATCCAAGCTCCATCAGTTTTTATTGAAACCTAATTGTATTTTGCGGTTTTGCATTATCCTGGTGGTGGATCATGTGCTTTGTATTTACTAATGCAGGGTACTCTACACGTAAAATTTCATGTACTTTGGTAAGTTGAGCACAGCAGACTGCAACATTAACTGTATGGACATTTGAAACTAGTTCAAAATGGTTCACGCCAAAGATATTCCACCAAACACTGAATATTACTTTTCTTCCAAAGCGATCTTTCTCCACGACTGAAAAAGATACCTGTCGAGGATTAAGCCACTATTTATACCAGTAGAGATTCTTAAAAGAATTCATATTTCTTCATAAATCATGATTTGTCACAGAAAACGATTGTAACAGTAATTTTGGAGTAATTTTGTACAAATGTTTAAGGTGTTTAGGTTGAGATTCATTTAAATTAATGTGAAATTTTTGTAGAACGTTTAATAATCTTACTACGACCTCTTAAGTGGCACCAAATGGTTGAACTGAATTCACCCAACTCGACTGTCAATAGATATGTTGTAGTAAGGGCCGGTTTTTCAATCAAAAGTTAACTTTAACCTGCAGTTTATTGCCATGGAAACAATTGTCTTCGCACTTGTTACCATGGAAATAAACCGAGAGTTAGGGTTAACCTGTGATTGAAAAACCGGGCCTAACCGGATTTTCTTTAAAAAATTGCGAAAAGAGTCTTGGTTAATCTTTAAAAGGCAACCCAAGGTACGACTCCTTCGAAGAGTAAAATCGTCATTTCTAAATTTTGTAAATTCACGTTGGGCATGTCTTACATTAAGAGACTCTTTTTCTTCTTCTTCACAGATATTCTAAGCAGCCGCACTTTCTTTCTTAAACTTGTATAACAATAGGTTCAAGAATTCTTCGTTTTTGGTTATTCTTTGTAAGAACACACAATTAAGTACGGGTTATCATTTGCGTAGTATATTGTTTAGTGAAGTATACTCTTCAATTTGCAAAAAAAAAAAAATATTCGGATACCTTCCAAATAAGAATTAGTTGAAAAAAACGACACTTTTTCCGAACAACCTAATATTTTTATTGACAGAATTTTTCTGTCAGCACTAACATAGCTTTCTCTTTATGTTTGAGATTTATTTTCATGGATTTCTTTCTTTGATTGTTTTGGTATCTTCTCCACTTGAGGAAAAAAAATTATTTATAATAATAATAATAATAATAATTCTTTAATGCTGATTAGATCGGTAGTTATCAGATGTTAGCAATTGTCATACAAATTTGATACATATTAAAAGATAATTATTCCAAAATGGAAATTGTCAATTAAAATATAATATAAAAATAAAAATATAAAAATGCGACGAAAAAATACAATACTAACAATTTAGTTGAAAGATCACCTAATATCACAGTGGTTCACAGATGTAAAAAATTCTCCAATAGAGTAAGAGGCATTTGTTTCAAGATAGTACTTAATTTGTTTTTTAAATTTGTTGTTAGAGTTTAATTGTCTCAAATTAACAGGGAGATGATTATAAAGTTTTATTGCTATGTAAAACACGCTATTGTGGAACTTGGTTGTTCGATGTTGTGGTAAGTAAAATTTGAGTTTTCCATGTGAACGAGTATTACAGTTCCGAATATCAGTCTCTCTTATAAACAACTGTTCGTTATTCTTAACATACATTAGGCAATTAAGAATAAACAGAGAAGGCAATGTTAAAATTTTAAGTTCTTTAAAAAAGTTTCTGCAACTTGTGCTTTTATATCCACCATGGCTCTTACTATGCGTTTTTGAATTATAAATAAAGAATTCGATGAAGACGAATTTCCCCAACAAAGGATGCCATAATTTAATTTAGATTGGACGCAGCCGAAATAAAACATTTTAAAACTTCAAGAGATACGCTGCCATTAAGTTTTCTTAGTAAATAGCATGCAGAATTTAATGATTTTGCCAATTTGAGACAATGATCACTCCAAGTAAGGCTTGAATCAAAAGTTAGCCCTAAGAAATTTACACTTGTATCAATAGGAATGTCAACATTAAGATCTTCTAGTTTAACTTGCGCAGTGCTTAATGAATAAGGGACCAAAACTGTCTTGTTGACATTTAAAGATAAGTTATTGCAATAACACCAATCCATCATTTTCTTAAGTAATATCTTAAGTTTATGTGATAACTCTTTATGAGATGTGTATTTAAGTATAGATGAGGTGTCATCCGCATAATGAAGATTGTCTCCTAATTCAATAAATTTGCTCAAATCATTAAGGTAAGTAATAAAAAGAAACGGCCCAAGAATATATAATAATAATAATAATAATAATAATAATATATAATAATGGTAATAAGAAGACTCAACCAAATCACAAAATATCATATTCATATTAAGCTATTTCAGATCCACACAGAATTTTTCACTGTACACACATGCCTGACGTTGATGACAACTCGATCAATTTAATTAATAATGATGATACCACAGGATGATACTATTGTCAAATATCGTTCATTACCATACGCTCAAAATTTGACCCCCAATTTTCAAAAAATCACTACACATTTCGATGAAAACATAAATATTACCAGTAAACAAATTTTCAGTATTAGAAATTCCTTGCAAACAAAAGCTCGCAGCTTCGTTGTTTACACATATAGGTCAAACTTGTTCGCTCGCATTTCTTCACATAAAAGTGACGGTAATAATGAACAAGAAACTGCTTGTTGTGTCCTAGCTCAACATTTCAAACAAACCAAACACAAAAACTATTAAGCATTCACTTTTTTTTTTCTCCAGTATTTCGTATTCCAGTTTCTTTCAGTTGCTTACATGAATTCTGATAGATGCCAGAATCTGACAAGAAAATTATTACGCTAGCTATATACTCTCAAATACTCTCAAATACGAAAAAGCACCCATCAGCGACCGACTCTGGCATAAATAAGGTACTTACTACATCAGTCGAGGTAGTGTCAATCAGAGTTGGGCATTATCCGAATAAAGTTTTATCTATATAATTATCTGAAATTATTCGTGACTTTTATTCGGGAAATAAATTATCCGCAAATGACTAATTATTCGTCACTCACGGTTGACAAATAATTTTATTTTAGATAGTTATAATCTTTCTTGCTACGAATCACATTTTTAACAAAATATCGAGCTTGTAATTTTAGAATCTCAAAATTTCAAAAGTATTTGAACTGGTCTTGCAAACATTAATTTCAAATTGAAAAACAATGGAAACACAAGCACAAGTCACTGTGCTGTTGTTTACCTCATGCTTCCTTCATAAAACGACGCTCGTTTCCTAGGATACCGAGGCCGGATAAAGTTAATTTGAATCGCCAATTTATTCGTGCGACGAATAAATTTAATGAATAAATAAATTATTCGTCATTCACGGATAACGAATAAATTTTTTATCTTTATTCGAATAAATTTTGCCCAACTCTTGTGTCAATATACTAAAATCATAAATTTGAAATTCAAAGTAAACCGTTTCCTCTGACGTCTACATTTCATTGTGATACCAACAAAAATGTCACTCTAACTCGCCTACTCTGACGAAAAAAAAATGAATGCTTCATGGACATTTCCATTTAAACATGGAATCTACAGGGTTCCTCAGTTATTTATAGGAATAGAAGAAAACTGTTTTTCCGACCTAAAGCTACTTTTTCGAGAAAAACTCAGTGAAGAAAACCAAAGTTAGGTATTACGATTCGTTCGGGAAATATCGGCCGAAAACGAATTTTTCCGAAAAATTATTTTTCACAATATCTAAGTTGTTTGATAAGATATATTGAAAATTCAAAAACTATTTTATTCAGCAATTAACGTAGATTTAAATGGCGTTATTACCTTTTGTAGAAATTGCATCAGTTCTGCGGAACAGATTATAACTTTCTAATTTAACCGCAGTTGGCTATGACACAAATAAATGAGGTTTTCAAAAATATAAAGTTTGATATAATTATTTTTACAAATAATAAAGATACTAATTATTTTTTGTTTTTCGGTAGCTGACAAGTCAACCATGGCAACAAAAACAAGAAATTAGTTCAGTTTTTTTTTCCACAAAAACAGAATTATTGTTAAGTAAAACAGCTAACTTAATTCAATAAATAAATAGCTTCACGTATCTATTTAGATACTGACATAAAACCAGAAGTGTGTAAAAATGAATTAAATCCATTTAAACAGTTCTGTAATTATTAAAATGAACAGCTAAGAGATTTTTATATATTTTAAATTGTGTTAATTAGTGTGTTTCTTTAAGAAATTATTGAAGTGTCAGATATTTCATAAGTTTAAAAACGCTTTCAAGAGCTTTTATATATTAATAAATTTAATCACTGGTAAAAGTGAAATAAACACATCTAAGAATTTTTGGTAATTCAAAATTTAAGATTTAATAATTTCAAAGGAGCGTATAACATATAATTCTTCAAAACTGTATTGATAGTTAATCTATATTTATATTACTCGTAGTTCTCTAATAGCATTATGCATTTCCAGTTATTTATTTTTTTAAATTTAATTACCTGTACTATTTATTCTAAGAATGGATTTTTGAGGAAAACAACTGAATATTCCTTTGTTTCTAGTGTCATAGATAGCTTGATAGGTACTGGAAAGTAATGAAAGTTAGTATCTTTATTATTTAAAAAAATAATTATATCAAACTTTATATTTTTGAAAACCTCATTAATCAAGCTATTTATTTGTGTCATGGCCAACTGCGGTTTCTATTTAAAATTAGAAAGTTATAGTTTGTTTCACAGAACTGGTGCAGTTTCAACAAAAGATAATAACGTCAGTAAAATCTACATTAATTTCTGAATAAAATAGTTTTTGAATTTTCAAAATATCTTGTTAAACAACTGGGATATTGTGAAAAAAATTTTTCGAAGAAATTCGTTTTCGACCGATATTTCCCGAACGAATCTAGATAGCTAACTTTTGTTTTTCCCACTGTGTTTTTCTTGAAAAAGTAGCTTTGGGTAGCGAAAACGATTTTCTTCTATTCCTATAAATAACTGAGAAACCCTGTAAAACCATCAAAAATGGTCCAGTCTGTACTGAACTCATTTGCCATTTACATTCCAAATCAATCTTGTTTTTGGAATTAAAGTTCTGACGCACTTCTTGGAAAACCCTTTAATTATTTCAAACGTTGCTTTCTTGAAATGTATCTTTTCACTACAAATAACAGTTTAAATAAACAAACTGACATCTGTGGTTTTAGAGTTATTTATCAAAAGTCATTACAAAACTATAACAATAACATCAATGACAAGTTCAATTTAGATGAGTCGAGTTACGATGATTTGAAAATTTAAATGTTTTGAGGTTTTTGCGTTAGAATTTTCCAAAATACATCCGGCAGGTTACTGATAAATGTTTTTAAATTTTAAACTTTAAAGTTTTCAGAAAAATTTTGTGCAAATCGTTTTTGATTGCAGTGAGAACCTCGAGCAGCGTCTGGACAGCTGTTTCAGCCCTGCTTGGGGCTTCTTCAGCAGAAACGTAGCTCGACATTCCCACTGCAGACCAAAAACGACTTGCCCAATTTATTCGCAAATGCGATGTAAGAATGATGAACATATAAAATAGCGACATCTTACTATCGCTTTTTGACCTAACATTGCAGTAGGATAGACAAATTGAAGCGGGATTTGCTCCTAATGAGTCCCCCATGCAAGGCGGCCATGCTTGCTGTCAAAGCATAATGAAAGATTTTAGAAAAATTTTGTGCAAATCGTTTTTGATTGCAGTGAGAACCTCGAGCAGCCTCTGGACAGCTGTTTCAGCCCTGCTTGGGGCAAAAATCTTTCATTATGCTTTGACAGCAAGCTTGGCCGCCTTGCATGGGGGACTCATTAGAAGCAAATCCCGCTTCAATTTGTCTATCCTACTCCAATGTTAGGTCAAAAAGCGATAGTAAGATGTCGCTATTTTATATGTTTAAAGTTTTCATATTTTTTATAACATTATTTGGCCGTATTCTCATCTCATGATTAAAGTCGTCTCTAACTAAAGCTGTGATTAAAATAAACATAAATGATATAACTTTATGCTAATACCAATACGTCATTTTACTTGGCGCTTTATCATGTCAGCCATACATGCTGAACACAAGTTTTATCCAATTTAATCGTTTTAAATCCATTTTAACGTGTTTTGTTTTTGTCTTCACTGTGATCTACAATCTTGAATGTTATAATCAGTTTTTTTTTTGACGATAAAGTGTTTTTCTTGTTGCGATGTTAATGTAATTTTTAAAAACTTAATCTCAAACGATGTACGTAAGTAGAATGTCCAATTTTTCTAATTATGTATTTCAAATCTGTAGCAGCTCTGATGAAGCTAATAAATATTACCGAGAGTTTGGCAAATCCAAAAGAGTAGTTCTTTCTCTCCCCTAAGCTGACCGCTTTCTACAACTGATTCCTTAAGTTCGCAATCGCGATCACATTCTACTTTACTAAGAATATCTTATTACATTGCCTTGTAATTTACATTATCTTCGTATAATGATGCTCAACTAGAACGATATCACTCGGCAACTTCGTAGCCCTTATAGCAGTTGAAAGGAAGCGGCTACGATGAATCGTTTCAAATGCTTGGTACGAATGGTTTGTTTCTTCAAACTACGACATCAGTTTTAACAGTTTCATGAACGTCTTTCTTCGATATTTCAATACATCTTTTCCTATTAGTTCCGTATACTTTTTTTTAGCAAATCGGAAAATAATTCTGCCCGGGTAACTCAGGAGGGTATTTCGAACAATAACTGCATTAACGATTTGTATCATTTATAGAAGATTTGATAAGAAAAAAGAATATCTGCAATTTATAAATAAAACTAAACGATCCGAGGTATGCAGGA
The DNA here is from genome assembly GCA_036172665.1 of Prosopocoilus inquinatus. NCBI lineage: Eukaryota > Metazoa > Arthropoda > Insecta > Coleoptera > Lucanidae > Prosopocoilus > Prosopocoilus inquinatus. The sequence continues at coordinate 29,014,086 of CM069877.1, forward strand.
TTACAACTACTTAATTAAAGACCCACCATGTGGATATCGTAAACTATAAGATATACAAAGGCGGTTAAATTACAAAAAAAAAAAGTTGCGCTCTTTAAGGTTTTATAAAAATTAGTAAAAAAAAGATATTTCTTCCCTTCTTTATTCACTTCTGAAATATACTGGTCAACAAAATTAGGGGAACACTTTTTTATCCTTTTTTTTTAAATAAAAGATAAAACCCATTTTGTTCTTTTAACAAGAATCAATTGAGACGACTACGAAAACCAGAATGTTTCAGTAAAGTGTGTGCGCTCCTTTACTATCAGTTACAGCCTGGCATCATATTCAGTTCGGAGTTGCTACGCGAGCTGCTGGAAAATTTTCTGGAATCTAGTAGGTCTGGGATTGTTAGCGTTTCTCAACTGTCATATTTGAAAAATTTGACATTTTTCGCCTATAATTCTATTAACAGTTCCTATCCAACTGACTTAGTTTTGTTTGTACAGCATTTGAGAAAAAGGAATTTTGTGTAAACATGGAAATTTCGCGTGAAAATTTTCGTGCCATGATTTTTTACGATTTCAAATGTGGTCTAACGCCGAAACAATGTCTCGATCGGCTTCATTTGGCTTTTGGAGATGAAGCACCATCAAAGAGCAGTGTTTATAATTGGTTTGCCGAATTCCAGCGTGGACGTACCTCTCTCAGTGACAAATTTCGTGAAGGTCGTCCATTAACATCTGTTGTTGCCACTAATGAGGATGCTGTGCGTGAAATGCTTGAGCGAGATCGACATGTGACATACCCTGAGATTCAGGCATCCTTACGCATTGACATGAAAGCAATACACCAGATTCTGCATGATCATTTGAACGTACGAAAGCTTTGCAGTCGTTGGATCCCACACAATTTAATAGAAGCGCAAGAGCAAGGTAGTATCAAATGGTGCGAATTTCCGTTTATTGTCACTACGTATGATATTACCGCGGAAAATATAATTATATCTCTTCGAAAAATCTTCCTTTTAGAATCTGATAATGGATCACAATTTAAATCTAACGCATTTCAACGGTTTCCTAAATTAAATAATATTTATCACCGCACTACTGCACCTTTCCATCCTGCTTCTAATGGAGAAGCAGAACGTTTTGTACGTACATACTTTTAAAACGCCAATGAACAAATGCATGTAGGGAGGAGTATGCAAGCATGTTGAACTTGAAAAATTATTATTCACTTATCGCACTGGCATTGTGCGATTCTGACAACGAAAGAACTCCCGCAGAACTTTTGCATGGTCGAGAATTACGAACTCAGTTTTCATTAATGATATCAATATCAGATACGACATCAGAATATCTAACAAAATTCTCTGAGGAAGTTTTGGTCTATATAAAAATGTATAACCTCAACACCCACTACTGGATCAAAGGGCAGAATAATACGTCATCTAGGTCAAATGTTGTACCTTGTCGAGTCTCCAAAAGGCTACCATCGTCAAAATCAAAATTAAATAAGAAAAGTAGAAACTTCCCTTAATGAGAATGAGCATTATCTTAAGGGAAACATCAAATCAACCGGAAGCAGCAGAAGGGCCGAATGCTATTGAAACACATCGCACCACTACGTCTTGTACCAAACTCACAAAATTCGCAAGGGAGAAAGTTGTAAGATATTCAATAGTTTGGAAGAAAGTGAGCTTTGATATGCGTGGGCTGCTGGAAATTTTTTTGGAATCTAGTAGGTCTAGAATTGTTAGCGTTTATCAACTGTCATATTTGAAAATTGTTATGTTTTTCGCCTGTAATTCTATTGACAGTTCCTATCCAAGTGAACTAGTTTTGTTTGTACAGCATTTGAGGAAAAGTAATTTTGTGTAAACATGGAAATCTCGCGTGAACATTTTCGTGCCATGATTTTTTACGATTTCAAATGTGGTCTAACGCCGAAACAATGCCTCGATCGGCTTCATTTGGCTTTTGGAGATGAAGCACCATCAAAGAGCAGTGTTTATAATTGGTTTGCCGAATTCCAGCGTGGACGTACCTCTCTCAGTGACAAATTTCGTGAAGGTCGTCCATCAACATCTGTTGTTGCCACTAATGTGGATGCTGTGCGTGAAATGCTTGAGCGAGATCGACATGTGACATACCGTGAGATTCAAACATCCTTACGCATTGACATGAAAGCAATACACCAGATTTTGCATGATCATTTGAACGTACGAAAGCTTTGCAGTCGTTGGATCCCACACAATTTAATAGAAGCGCAAGAGCAAGGTAGTGTCAAATGGTGCGAAGGAATGCTCAAGAAATTCAATGGAGGTCGTTCAAATTTAGTTTATAACACCGTTACTGGTGACGAAACGTGAATCTATTCGTACGAGCCAGAAAGTAAACAACAATCTACCGTTTGGGTATTTCAAAATGAACCAAAACCAACAAAAGTTGTCCGTTCACGCAGTGCAGCGAAGCAAATGATTGCTTGTTTCTTTGGTTTAACTGGACATGTAGCAACCGTGGCTTTAGAGGATCGAGAAACCGTGAATGCTGATTGGTATACTACAATTTGTTTGCCGGAAGTCATCGATCAAATAAGAAGAAACAATCGAAATCGACGCATTATTCTCCATCATGACAACGCCAGCTCTCACTCAGCCCGTCAAACAGTTGATTTTTTGTCCAACGAAAATGTTGAATTAATGACTCATTGTCCATATTCACCTGATTTATCACCTAATGATTTCTTTTTGTTCCGAAATATCAAAAATAAAATGCGTGGTGAGCGATTTTCGTCGGTTGAAGCAGCGGTTGAAACATTACGAACACTGGTTTCTGAGGTACCATCTTTAGAGTGGAAAAGGTGCTTTAGAAATTGGTTCGAGCGCATGCAAAAGTGTATTGACATCAAAGGCGAATACTTCGAAAAACAATGATACCGTTTACCAAATTTCATTGCGTTTTTTCATACCGTTTCCAGAAACTTTTCCAGCAGCCCACGTATTAAGCGTATTCATGGACAAAGTTCTGACGGGTCCTTTTGTAATCCTTGCTCAAGCAAAGAACTCGAACAGGCCTGCGACAACTCAAGTTAGCCTTTTTAAGTCTTCCTTTAATCGTCTGATTAGAAATGATCACGCGGTGGCATAACGGAATAAATTTTGTAGGTCACGAGCAGTGGAATTTCGACAGTGCAAACAAGAATTGGCAATAGGTATACCTATCATCCCGATGAGTAGATTTTCTTCTGCCGCTCTGTTCATTTCAATTGTAACTGTAATACCTATCTAACCGTTTCTTGGTTCCCCTGCCACGCTCTGCAGATAACAGATGAACTCATTTGAAGCTGGTTTACCACGCATCGAATAGAACCATCTTCAATCAAAGCAATCGCTCTTGCAACTTGATTTAATGAACGCTATTTGGACTCACTCGCATCCACCAGTAGTGAAACTGTGAAATCTGCCGATTACTGTAAAGTTCATTTTCCTGCTTTGGAGATTTGGAGCATTGGTGTTTGGAGATTATCGTCATTGGTTTTCGTCGATCACGTGATCACTTTCTCTACTGGCATGGAAGGCATTGGTAAATTCTTCAAATAATTTGTCTTCACATTTCTTAACAACTTACGTCAAACATATATACATATTTCGTACTCCTTCCCTAATCTCCAATTCTCCAAAGCAAAGAATTTTGCTTTCCAAACAACTAATCTGATTACTAACTGATGCTTGTTTTGCCCCCCAAAACCACTTTATTTTGAAACATTTTTTTACGTTTCAGCGTCTGTAAAGAAAATGAACAAATGAATCAATATTGTAAGCGTTTAAAAAAGTGTTCCCCTAATTTTGTTGATCAGTATGAAGTATCTAGTCATAAGTATTTAGATAAATGTCCAAATACTTTTTGTGTATCTAGATACGTTACTAAAAATTGTATCTGCATCTGTAGCTAAACACAATTAACAAAAGAAGGTATCTATTCATCTGAGATGCCAAGTAAATGCAATTTTCCTTTCTTATAGTTTTTTTTTCTTTTGGTTTTCCCCTTTTGTCAACTATGTTTCCCACTTTTGTCAAATGGCTTTTCTGTTTGATAAACGACTTGATAGTTCAGAAACTGGAAAACCATTTGACAAATTGGGAAACATAATAATTGACAACAGGGAAAAACCAAATGAAAAAGACTGTTTTGCTAAATTCATCAGCATTTCTTAATTACGAGAACGCTCTCTTGGCTACAAAAAGGCTATAAGTAAGGATTCTAGATTTAACTTGTATGATAGTCAATGATGTGTGTCAATTCTGTTAGTAATTTTATATTTTACGTTGACCTGTTTTCAGATGATCATTTATCAACTTGTTCTTCAACTTCTTACAAAAGATGATTTTTCTATTTAGAAGAAACTAGGTACACTGCTGAAAGAACTGTATTGTTTGCGGTTCATTGCAGTGGCCGCATAACGACTAGGCTAACTAGGCTAAAGCACAGAATACAGAAAGGACAAAAGCCGTCGGCCCCTTTGATCTTCATGTACCCACTTTCGATGACCTTCAGCCATTTTGTAAAGCTGTTGAGCGGTAATATTTAAAAAGTAGGATATAGTACAAATATACGAATTAACTTTTCAGATGAAATATTTCTGTTTTTCTTATTATATAATAATAAACGACAAGAAACTACAAATATAATATATATTTTAAAGTATTAATAATAGTAATACAAGTATTTTAATTCGAAATTAAAGAGAAAGAAAATGTAACTGTACATTGTAGATTGTAGTTTAGCTACAGTTATCTTAATTTTATTATTTATTTCACACAGAACAATAGATATGCATTAAAAAATAAAACAAGTTTAAAGAATTACACATTTTATACTAATTTATTTATTTACATTACATATTTTGTTTATTATATATGTTTTAATATATTTAATTTTATATTAAATCCTTTGTTAGTAGAAAATTCACGATTTATATATTTTAAGCTATAAAATATTCTTAATCGTATAAACAATTTGATTAAATATTGCGTAGGAAAATTATCACATGGTGGATCATAAGCACCAGTTTGCATAATATTTTGTAATTGCAAACCTACTTGTGGAAATATAGATAGTTTTGGAAAATTTTCAATGAAAATTAATTCTAGCTTATATATATATGTAACAAATTCTTCAGCGGGAATAGTTAAATGTCCATACAGATCTTCATGCTCGGCTGCTTTCAGGTGGGAAAAAACTGTTGAATCCTTTAGTGTTGCAGACTGTTGATTTGATATATTTATACATATTTCACAGGTATGTTTATCTAAACATTTCTTATTAAGGTATCCACAAACATAAACAAAGGAATTTTGTTGCGGTAATTCCAATGTTTTATAGTCTCTTGTGTCTACATACAATTCCTTATTTTCTAAACTTATATTTACATTAAATAATTCTTTGATATTGGTTGGACTTGAAGCTTTTAATTGATTTAAAATCATGTCAAAATCATCAGTACAATTTGCTCCTTCAACATAATTAAAATAGTTCATGCAGAACAGCTTTTTAAATGCTCTTTTAAATTGTATAGTTGTAGGATTTCTTGAATTTCCACACTGTTGGCGAATTGTACCAAAAAAATTTTCTAAACTGTCTTGTTGTAATCGACGAGTATACAGTGTTGTCTTGTTTAAATCTTCCCACAACATTAAGATAGAATTTATTGTTATTTGCCAACATTTAAAATTTTTAATAATGCTTGTTTTATTTAACCCATCATAAGTGAAAACTTGCATAATTTTAAATGTATCCATCATTTCCTTTAAAAAATCAATTTGGTAGTTTTCTCCTTTAAATGGCTGATTGTAATATTTGGTAGAGGTGGTCGAAGAATTTAACAAGTCAAATAGTTTATCCATTTTTTCAATAAACGTAACAGTCCCTATAGCAGAGGCTGGTAAAGCACCAAAGCTCATGTAAGTAGACATTCCTGCTGCAACGGTTTGACTGAAAACTTGCGTAGCCAATTTTACCTTCATTTTTTCGAAGTTTGATGGGTTCATATGTGAATCTGTCAATTTTGGTGCACATCTAATTAATACTGCCTTGTCACCATTATAAAAAGATTCCAAATGTTTTTTATCTGTCAAAAAGTCATTAAATTGAATTTGATATTTAAAAAAAGTATTTCTTGTGGCTTTTACTAAATGAGGCGTATCAAACAAATAATAAATTTTGGTGTTGTTTACGTAGAAGAAAGGTCTTTCTGCTGTGACACCTTTGGATTTTGCAAATTTATAAAAATTTGAACCAGCATCTGACACAATCGCTTTTACATAGAGATTGATTGCACTCATTTGTCTAATTGTGTCAGATAAAATGTCTTCCAGATCTTTTCCTGTGCATCCACTGTGAGCACAAATATATCCCATGGGTTGCTTCCAATTAGAGTGTATGCCTTTAGCAAAAAGAACCATTGCAAACTTTGCAGGTTTATATTCGGTTGCAATATTTGTTTTATGAAACCCTACAATTTCATCTCTGCTCACGTTATAAAACAAATTTGCTTTCAAAGACATTTCGTCTATGCAAAGTATGCAAGCCCGAGATTCATCATTGAACTGGAGAGTCTTTAAATTCACAGCAGAAAAAATAAAGCTACATATACCGTCTGAAATGCTCCATTTTTCAGTAAATCTCCTTAATGTTCTGACACTTGGTAGTTTAAATATTTTACTGAGGTATCTGTATATCTTTGGTCCCAGAAAATATATATTAAGTGCAAATTGTTTGTATTCAGAGGTATACCTTACAGTTGCCATATCCTTATTTTTGGCATTAAATTGAACTATCGCGGCCAATTCTGGTGTTAAATATTTATTGGTCAACTGCAGAAATTCTTCTAATGAATCCGTACCAGATGTTGGGGTGTTTGCAAGTATTAACTTTTTTCTTCGTGCTTCTCTGAGGGCTTTTCTTAATTTTGTTTTCCTAGGAGACCTTGCAGTAAAGGTTTTAGGTGTCTGCACGGCAATAACACTGGTAAGTGTACTAGTACTACTGGTACTTGGGAGATTCACTGGAAAATGAAAATGTTGTAAAAAAAACCTTTACATGAATATGGTAGTAAATTTTATTAATTTTACTCATAACATTTTAATAACAATTGAAGAGTCCAATGAAAAAACCTCCAACTATCTCCATTTCCAGGCAAGATCTTAACATGATGCCTCATCATACAATGCAAGAATTAGGCGCCTATGTTTATTCAAACCCAATTCTGAGCCATAAGAGTTACTTGACGATTAATACAAACCAATTTTAACACATTTCCCAGCAATGCCCTGTTTTATCATAATTATCATTCTAACCAATTCAAGTAAACCTCATTTTTTCGTGGCGGACGGTTGTGGCTCTTATTTTGCATGGTAGTTGGCGTGTTTTACTGTGCAAAAACCGAGTATCTCCATTCGTTTTATTTATTTTAGAAGCTGGAATAATGCATTATTAAGTAGGTTGTTGTATTTTCTAGTTTGGCTAATACTACCTTATACAGTTTCAATCATAATTTTGAACTCTTAAGAACTGCATGCAAACGACGTCTTTTTGTTCTCCTGTAAAATTAGTAAAAGTGGAGATAACCGGTTTTTGCATTGGACCTTTCAATTGTAAGAAAAAAGTTTTGAACTTAAAACGGAAACTGTTAAAATGGGAAAGAACGCTCAATTTCTCAACATTGTTTAGTGAAACGTTGAGCATATTTTTCCAGCTTTAACAGTCTGTTTAAAGTTCAGAACTTTTTTTCTTACAATTTTTATTAGACAAGAGTGGATTATAATTTAGTTTTAATGACAGTCTGTATCTAACAATAACTTACCTTCAAATGATTGCTGAGGTGTTACTTCACAAGTTCTTGCTGCTGGTAAATCTTCTGGTAATATTAGTGTCCCTTCCACATTTGTATCTAATCTAATGTCAGACAAAATTCTAATTTTGGTTGGTGGTTCATTTTCTTAAAAAGAATACACATATGTAAATTATAAGAATGCAAAAAAGCAGTAATACTTACCTTTTGAATCTTCTACGTTTTCAAATAAAACTTCTTTTTCTTCACTCGGAAAGCTTCTAATATCAGCACTAAAGCTAAAAGCTAAAAGCATAAATTAATTAAAAACAATCAAAACAAGGCTAAAGTTAACTTTTTGATCAAATTCCTATTGTTTTCAAATTACAGTAACCAATAAATTTATTTTGATGTGGTTAACAATGAATTGAAAAACAGGACAGCTATTACTGTTAAAATAATTATAAAAACATCATTAATTTAAAAAAATTAAAAACTTAATTTAATTAAACTGATGTACCTTACCTTCTGCCTGAAAAGACGAACTCATTGATGAAGTTTCTTGAAATATCGTTGGGATGGCATGTACATGAAGCCGATTTTGTAAATCATTCAAAAACATGTACTTTTCAAAATGCTTTCCACAGACGTATGTTGTCCCTGAGAGTTTTGTTATATCTTTATTTAACAGATCTTCCCTTTTACAATTATATATCCACTGTAAGGCACTACAAATAAACAAAATTATTATTTATATATTATTTGGAAATGTTCTACAAATAACAATTTCTAGTAGTTTTGTTGCACTTTATTCCAGGCATAAGTTTTATTTCCAACGTACTGTACTGTTGCGGCAGAAATATTTAGGGCATTTTTTAAAATTTTCGCAAATTTTATGTGTGTGTACTGTTTCTCCCATTCAAGAAATTTTTACTTGCAATTAGAGAATGTGAACCAACTGTTATAGGTCATAACTTATAATCTTATTTTTACATTGAAATTGTTGGAAAAATTTCACATTAACAAATTGATTTACTTGACATTACAATTTAATAACAGTAACATCAACACACCATTATAAACTCTGTTTACTGTGGGATATTCACGCATTCCAAAAGATTTCGCTGCAAATGTACGTTAAATACATATAACTTACCGATCTCTATCTTTGGGGAAAGAAAAAAAGCTGTATCCCTCATTTCTGTTAGAATTATTTTTGCAACTTGGCACAGCACAATAACGTGATGCAAATGTCCTTTTTTCTTTATCCATTGTTTCTAAATATATACCCTATATACACTACGCACCAAATTACCACTTTTGTTAAAAAACAGTCTTCACGAACGACACAAACAGTAATGAAAATAATTATAATTACGTACAACTATTACAAAACTATAAATAATTTACATATAAAATAGCGACATCTTACTATCGCTTTTTGACCTAACATTGCAGTAGGATAGACAAATTGAAGCGGGATTTGCTCCTAATGAGTCCCCCATGCAAGGCGGCCATGCTTGCTGTCAAAGCATAATGAAAGATTTTAGAAAAATTTTGTGCAAATCGTTTTTGATTGCAGTGAGAACCTCGAGCAGCCTCTGGACAGTTGTTTCATAGTAAGATGTCGCTATTTTATATGTTCATCATTCTTACATCGCATTTGCGAATAAATTGGGCAAGTCGTTTTTGGTCTGCAGTGGGAATGTCGAGCTACGTTTCTGCTGAAGAAGCCCCAAGCAGGGCTGAAACAGCTGTCCAGAGGCTGCTCGAGGTTCTCACTGCAATCAAAAACGATTTGCACAAAATTTTTCTAAAATCTTTCATTATGCTTTGACAGCAAGCATGGCCGCCTTGCATGGGGGACTCATTAGGAGCAAATCCCGCTTCAATTTGTCTATCCTACTGCAATGTTAGGTCAAAAAGCGATAGTAAGATGTCGCTATTTTATATGTTCATCATTCTTACATCGCATTTGCGAATAAATTGGGCAAGTCGTTTTTGGTCTGCAGTGGGAATGTCGAGCTACGTTTCTGCTGAAGAAGCCCCAAGCAGGGCTGAAACAGCTGTCCAGAGGCTGCTCGAGGTTCTCACTGCAATCAAAAACGATTTGCACAAAATTTTTCTAAAATATAAATAATTTCTTAAAACTACGTACCTAATAAACTTATGTACAATTTAGAAAACTAAGGAAAACTAAAAAAAAAACGCACCAAATAAAAAAAATACTCCACTAATAAACTAAATACACACAAAAATATAAACCATTTAGACCAATATAAACGAAAAACACATGAACATATGAATATAACCAAGATTTCTACACGTGTTGCGGCGACTATTTACAACGAAAACAACAACTTTAAAACATGGTGGATTGGATTCTGCGCATAAAAATCTGGACCGAGCTTTGTCCGTTCTGTTATTCTGTGGCTAAAGCCTAGGGCGCCCCATAGCAAATAGGCGCGGCACTGGTACCGTTACTGTTAATCGTTTTAAAAGTACTTAAATCGTAGCCACAAATTATAGCATAGGCGCCAAATTATTATCAGCCTAAGGCGCCCAGCTGCCCTAAACCGACTTTGGTTCGTTGTAAAAATTATCTTAGGTTTCAGTACATGTAAATATTATTCACATATTCATAAGTCTCTCACAAGAACTCGATTTGGATTGCAGATAATACATTATTTCCGTCACTGTACAGGTTACTGAATTTTACGCTGTTACAGTTCAATTCATAAAGGAATACAATCTGTATCAAATAACTGCACTTCCTTAATCAGTACTTAGTATTTGAATTTAATTTCCGGCATGTAAAAATTCGTAGTGTTGATTAATTAGTGCAGTTAGTAGACACAGACGAGGTTTGTATATGACATGCATGTATTCTTTCATGAATTTTGATAAACTGCAGACACTGTATCTAAATATTTTCCGGCTGTATCTGCATCTACACCATTTCCAGCTGAAATTCAGAAAATATCAACTATATTTCGGAAATTTTCAAATATAATTCAGAAGTGTTAATTTAATTTCAGAACATGTTATTTAAAATTCAGATTAATCAAATCAGTTTCAGATTGCATCACTTGTAATTCAGATTTATCAATTTAATTTCAGAATTCGTTAGTTGTAATTCAGATTAATCAGTTTAATTTCAGAATATATTAAATGTAATTCAGAAAGCATGAATTTTAGACTATGCGTTTTCTTATCTACTTTAATCGTAAATCAAAATTATACAATTCTTTGGGATAAATAATGGGAATAAGTTTTTTTATTTCTGATTGTACAGTTGTTTGACGGAATTTAAACTCATTCATATTTCAATTAAAAGTTACGGGTTCTTAATTACAATTGATGTAATCTCAAATTAATTTAGTATATTCTGAAATTAAACTGATTAATATGAATAACATTTGACGAATTCTGAAACTAAATTGGTAAATCTGAATAACATTTGACGAATTCTGAAACTAAAGTGATAAATCTGAATTATACATAAGTGATACATTCTGAAATGAAATTAACAAATCTGAATAGCAATTGACGAATTCTTAATTACAGTTGGAAAAGGTGTAGTTACATATTTCTGAAAGTGTCTGTACCTGTATTAAGATACTGAGAAAGGTATCTTTAACAACACTGATTAGGAGTGACATTTCGTAGATACGATTGTCAACTATTTTTTTTCTTTTATAAACGCAACAGGTGCAGTTTGCATGTAGCAGTATCATATTTACGAGAATATATAGGGTATTATTCTAAATCCAATTTTTTTTTGTTGCAGATTGAATCTACTGACTTGGTAACGAAAATGGTTTGCCGAAACTGCCTGGAAGTTGCCCTAAAATTAGTGCAATTCAGAACAACTGCAATTGCTAATGACAAAGCTTTAAAAGTAAGTATAAATTTATACAGAGTCGTAAATACGTTACTTATTGACTAAACATAAGCGCTTCTTCGATTCATATCGTAGGCGTTCGTGCCTGGCGGGCACTGTTCCCCGGACGGTGTTATATCTCTAGCACATGTGAACGTGACTAGTCATATTTCTTTCCTTATTTTTATAGTACGCTCTCTGTTGCACGCATTATTTGTTATATTTATTTAGACAATTGTTATTTTTTTCTATACATATATAATAATTCCAATTTAAGCATAAGACCTTCATATCGGCATGAAAAAAAAAACATTTGAAACAATATATTTAAAAAGTTACTTATGAAAAGATATAGTTGTGTGAGGGTTAATTAAAGTAGAAGAATGTCACCAGTACATTTTTAGAGCTAGAACTTTTCGATTCGTTCAGAGAAATTTAAAAAAATCATTTTTGTCCGTTTTTGTTCATTATAGTACAGGTTCACGGAAAAGAAAACGCTTCCGTGAACCGTAACCAAAGTAAATAAATTAACATACTTTTGCTCAATCTACGTTGCTAAGGTGTTAATTAGTACAGTTACGCAAAATACAGTATTTGATACCAAAATCTAAACATTAAGTACTTTCATATTCTAAGAACTGATAATTAACTCGTTAAATATAATGGTAGGATCCTAATATACGTTGAAATAAATTGTTCATTTGGGGTGGTCATGGCATTAAGCAGTTTCACTCAAAAGTATACTACCACCTTATCATTTAATGTTTCGTGATTATTAAGCAATAAAAAACAAATAATGTATGTGATTATAATCATTTATCAGTACTACTAGTAGTTCTGGTCGTGTATCTGTGTGTCAATCTCCGTATAACCGGATACTTTTGTGTGCTTGTTTAAGATGTTATACTTGTTTAGTCAGTTTATTATAGATATATTTTAGCATTTTCGATTAATCTGTACTAGTTGCAGTCAGTGTATGTACATCTTGCTTTAACCTTATGTAATAAAAAGTATGTGTGAAAAAGACTCTTTGTACATACTAGGACAGTCAATCTAGAACGCTGCACATTACTATACTTAAAGAGCACGTCCGCGTCGGTCGGACCTACCTGTATTGCTCGCTCTTTTAGAGCCAAAGTGCAACAACGAATGTCCGGACTCAGTGGAGACGGGCATGGGGAACAGGAACTGGCTGGATAATAAAAAGGGGCGCCACCTGCTGGAGGTCGAAGCACTGCATCCCCAGGGGATCACTCCACAACGGATACTCTCGATTCAACACTAACTGACTCTTAACGTAAGGTGGGGGACGGGGAGGACAACTCGTGTGCACGAATGAAAGAAAAAAGAAAGAAAAAAGTCAACCTTGTACGGATTTATGGTCTGTATTGACAAGGGTTTGCCGTCAAGAGAAAATAACAGAATGACTTAATAAAGGAAAAAAGGCTATCTCAATCTGCAACTAATTTTGTAACAGGATAGGAAATCTTTGAGTACGGTCACAAACGCAAAGAAAAAATGGGACGCTCTACTATCCTGCAAATTATTCAATCAATAGCAAAAAAGTAACAAACAGAACGGGTATTCAAGTAACGTACAAGTAATTGGATTTAATAACTTGAAACTTAAGCTTGGGCGGGGTTCATAAATAAAAGTGCCACACCGCGCGCTGTTCTCCGATTTATAAACTCAGAAATAAATTTTAAAAGATTGATACCGGCTTCCCGGACAAGAGGTTACGATCACCCCGAATGCATCGACGAAGAGAAGAAAGGGGCGGGGCGTCTCTCTACACCGACTGAAGCGTCCTTGTGTTCTGCGGAAAATTCCACAGGACGACGCTGGTAATAAACTCCGGCCAAAATGGCGGCTTGCAACGAAGGCAATAGCACAGATCACAACGTGCAGCCTCTCTGGTATCGGACTCCCATTGACTTGGGTGAGGGGGTCAGAAGGAAAGGGGGGTCCATTACTCGGGGCTACGGTTCAATTCGAAAAACGCAATAAAACTTAAACAAAGAGAAACAAGAACAATTTTCGTCTTACCCCAACGTGTCCGTTAGGCTCTTGTAGAAATGAACGGCAAAGAACGGCGTTCAAATGGTAGTTTATTTCCAAACCAACGGGACATCGCGGCCTTAACACAACGGCCTAAAGCCACTGGAAAAGCTTGATTAAATGTCGGCTTGTCTTCAGTAATAGGCTTAAGTCCTCGCGTAGCAGTATCAGACCTCAGGGTATTATACCGGGTTTGGGGTCTGCGACGCAAGTATTTCGTTGTTGAGCCATGAAAATATATTCGCTCAGTTTACTAATAAAGACCGACAGATAACTGAAAATGGTAAATTTCTGTGTTGGACCGCAATTCAGATCAATTTTCAAGTCGGGGTATTGTCACGCTTACCGGGGTTGGTCCCCTTAGCAAGCTGCGCTAACAGGATAGTGCCTCCATCATGTCACGTGAGTGGAGGGATGGCGTAGGGTAGATGGATCCGCAAAGGGTAGAGCTTCAAAACAGTTGCTTACAAAAATTGATACCTTCTATTATAATATTAAGTTTTAAATAATAGAGAGTTCTTGTCGTGGTCCAAAATGGGGTGGTTGTGGCTCTGGTCGTCCGGGCGGACGGTTGGCCTGGTCCCCGATGGCGACTTCGCGTTTGAGCTGCGATGGTCAAGGACGTGGCTCGTTGCGATGCTTGCTGCATGATAACGATCGGCGGTGGATGAAATACGGTGTGAGAGCGGTGGTCTTGGGACTGGTTCACAGACGATCGATCCTTTGACCATGGAAGAAGTGGCGTGTCCTTGATGCGGCTAGCCTCAGCGTGACAGACTGGGCCGGCTCACCGAAATGTGATTGACCGAGGTGAAGATGGCAGCTTCTGGCTGGAGTTGACATGGGATGGCAGGGAGGCGTTCTTTATCAGCCTCAGTTGATGGTAATGGCGGGAACAGCGTCCTTGGTAGCCGGGATGGTTCCGAGCGGTTCCCTTCGTCGAGTTGGCACTAGTGCGCAGCGAGTCGATGCTTTGCTCGACTGTCGTCCAAATTTTAACCCGCGACTTTTGTCTAATCGAACATTGCATTGTTCGTAACAAGCCCTGTGTTCTTTTGCGTCACTCGATGTAAACTCTTGCCCCAATTCTGCCGATGTTTTATTGTGAAATATGAACCGTGTTATATCGGGTTACCTCACTTATTCTTTTTAAATTCCGACACAGTTGAAATTGCCCTTGATTACACAAGCCCGTGCTTTATTAATTACTTCTTACGGAAAAATCCCATTATGAGAGTATTCTACCACCTATATAATAAATAAATCAGGCCTGTATGAAGTGGGCTTGATCCAAACAAGGAGTAACAACGGCTAATACAACACTATCCAATTGGCAAGTACCCCAATACAAAAAGGCGCGTAAAAGCCCACTGCCTGATCAACTACTATTGCGTGCTCACGAAAATCGTCCGCGCAGCAACGCCAAACCAGTTTTTCGAAAGTTCTAAACAACACCAAAGGAACTAGGGCAAGATGAGAACTGAACACGCGACATTTCAAAACTAAAAGCATATACGAGAGTTTCGAAGGGAAACAGACTACGAAGTCTCAAAATTTCTTTCAAGAGAGAAAGAAAACCGGATCGATAGTGTATTACAAAAACTCAAAGTTGGGGAAACTGTCGAGCCAATGCGGCAATTCACCGAAAGGATTGCACTGTACGAAGCCCAACAAAAGCTACTAGGAATTACGCGCAGTTAAGAACATAACAACCATTATTGAGTGTAAAGGTGCTTATGTGAAAGTGTGAGGGCTGTTTGTACTTAAACTAAAATTTTACAAATTGACATACCCAGAAAAATGAAACCATTCTTCGTCTATATGCAGAATGTTCGATCCAGTAGATTATCCTTATCCACCTGATGTTAGATAAATCAACGACAGTGTACGTTTCTTACGTTTTAAAATCGCTGGTGACGTTTCAAGGATAGTTGATTTTCGTATAAAATTACATTTTGTTTTATTTTCGCGGTTGTAACCTTTATTTTCTTTTGTTTCGTTGCTCAACGATCGCTGTTAAGTAGTACATTTACCGCCGAGAAAATTGGTATAAAGTTTAAAATTCATAAAACTGAATCCATAAAATTTTACATTTTCAATGGCTCATTCAGGTTTTCTGTTAACCATTCGAAAATTAATTGTTTTCTGATTTATTTAAATGAGATACCACATCGTTCTTTCTACGCACTAATGAAAACTAAAGAAAATACTTTTGGATTACATATTTGCTGTATACCCAGTTTTTTTTTCGGCGACAACCATACATTTAATAATAATAATATGATTTTATTGAAACGAATGATAAATGTAATCAATAACATATGTAAGGGAAAGAAAAGATACAAAAAGAATTAGTTTATCATAATATACTCATAATCATTTTATTTCCGGCAATAACGATAGCTTATATAGAATATGAAAAAGAATTATGAATAAAACAAACAACATAGTATCACAAGACGCATCACTCGAAAAATTATAGTAAAGGCATTTACTTAATAAGTATTGTTTTAGTAGATTTTTAAGTCCAATTAATGGAAGTTAGAAACATCTTTAACGTTAAAGGCGTAGTAAAGCAATATTAAAACCTTTCAAGCCTACATTATAAAGAAAGGTGTTTGTTGGTTGCAGAAAGTCTTCCAACCGGAATGTGATAATCTTATTTCATTTTCGTATTCTAATGATACACCTGATAGTTCGGTGTGTAGTTTGATTTATGTTTATATACATAATTCCATTACGTAAACGCTCAGTCTTGGTAAACTACAAGGTGACCTGATACTTTTTTGGAACGACATCGTTGCCATTATCTTACAAATACTCTTTGTAGGCCGCTAAATGTGTTCAGATATATCTTGAAGAGAAAGTGAGAACTTTCAACACTTATTGCAAATGTGGAAAATTAATCCTTTTAATGGTGTTCTCTCGTACAAGTGTTATTTTTTCAACTATTCTAAGCTTATAACGAGTTCGTTTTTCATTCTCACCCGAGATATGAATTTTATTAACTCATGTGTTAATTTTAAATTCCAAAACAAATTATGTACACATGTTTGTTGCACAGAATAATAATAAATAATATAAAACCCGTCAGAATTTATCATGTACTGATTGGTTGAAATACTAAATTTCTTTAAGGTGAAAGTTGCTTGTACGTATTTGTTCGGTCAAAAACGACAGTTCATATTGTTAAGAACGGCTGATTAAATTAATTAATCTTATTAAAACAAAACTAGAAAACGAGTCAACGTAGACATTTTATGGATGGTGGTTTTGATAAATTTAAAGTTTTTTTAACAATAAAGTTGCAGTTCGTGAAATAAATTTTGTTAATTAAGAATTAAGAAACTATAGGTGTAAATTAAGGAAGAAATTAAGGAACTTAGACTGCTGTAACTTTCTTATTATTGGGTTTTGATCAAAAGCGTGTTAAGAAGAAAGCTTGATTTTGACCTTCTACAGTTGTCGTTTCAACCTCCTCCGTAGTTTAAAAGCAGACGGGTATATTTCCATGTCTAAAATTCGCCTTGTGTTTTGCGCGCTTTAGACTAATATTATTTAAAAAATTAATCGATTTCGCACTTACTTGATAGGAAATTCATGATCAAAGGTAATACAAAAGCATTAATGATATTCACTAGATTGTATTTACAAGAATGTTAACAATTGTTTCGACAACACAGACTAATAGAAATTAGACTAAATATATACACAAAACGAGATATGTATTTTACAACTACTACTCAGAATACATTATAAAGATTAACCTTACCAAATAATGACCGACCAGTTACCGATTTCTAAAGTTTAATAAGGAAGAATTGTTTAAATTTATTTGATCATTTGGCAAATTACTTGTATTTTTTAATTTACTTATTTCCAGACATTCAATAAGATTTAATTTCTTATTCTTATTCTTATAACCCTTTTAATTAGTCCTTAATGCCTAGAAGGTTCAAGCACCCCCAGTGCTTAGGTTTGGAGAGCGCTTTAGTAAGCACGTCGGCGGGTATGGCCTTAGTCTATACATGCTCAACTTCGTCTGTCCAGTCTCCAAAAGTTCCCGGACGAAGTGATGACGAATGTCGATGTGTTTAGTTCGTCCGTGAAATATTGGATTCTCAACTAGTTTTTGCGATCCCATGTTATCGTTGAGAATCTTTACCATATTCAGATCTTCAACTCCGAGCTCCAATAGGAATCGTCGTAGGTAAACGGCCTCCTTTGCAGCTTCCCTAAGTGCCAAATATTTTGTCTCCGTCGAGGACAGCGCAACAGTCTTCTGTTTCGTTGATTCCCATGATATGATCCCCACATTCCAAGTATGATCCGGTGTATGATCGGCGATCATCTGGATCTCCGCCCCAATCCGTGTCCGCATATCCGACCAGATTACTTTCCTGGGAGCCGAAAAAAATCCCAAGCTGCGTGGTCCCCCTGAGGTAGCGCAGCACGCGTTTTGCTGCCAACCAATGCTGCTTTCCAAATGAGGTGCAGTGTTGACTCAATACGCTCGCACGGTGTGATATGTCTGGTCTTGTGGTGACTGACAAGTACATAAAAGCTCCCACGAGCTCACGATAGGGCGGCTTCTTACCCAAATCCCAGACTTTGACAATTTTACGCTCACGTCGAGCGGGGTCGATGCGGGGTTGCAATCCAGCATTCCAAACCGTCGAAGGATATCTTCGATGTATCTGGCCTGGCTCACGCGGATGCAATTACCTGCCCTTACAAAATCCATGCCCAGGAAATGATTCAGATCAGCTAGGTCGTTGACTTCGAATGACTTCCTTAAGTGTTCTCTGAAGCTATCGATTTCGGCTCGGCATTCCGACATGACTAAAAGGATCAGCTTCGGATGGAACCGACCCGAAATTCTCGATCCAGCCGTCTGTGCCACACTCGGGCTGCTTGCCGTAGTCCATACAAAGCATTCTTCATTTGGCAGACCTTGTTCCTCTTCGACAGTGCCTTCATCATCCTTTCTGCTTTATTCATGATACCCTATTCTCGTCCTTCACGAATGATAAGGCCGAGAGCGTCCTCAGGTACTTCCATATATACCTTCTCTTCTAGGGTACCATTCAAGTACGCTGTCGCAACGTCGAACTGGTGTATGCTCATCCCTCGATGAGAGGCGGGAGCAACTGATAGTCGGATTGACTTCATGCGGGCAACGGGTGCGTAAGTGTCGTGGAAGTCCATTCCCGGTCATTGTGAGAAACCACGCGCAACTACTCGGGCTTTCCGTCTCTCCAGCTTTCCATCAGAATCGTGCTTATTGCACAGCACAATTCGGCTTCCGACGACTTCACTGTTCCCTGGCCGATCCACGATATCCCAAGTCTCGTTCTTTACGATAGATTCCACTTCGTTGGCTATCGCCTCTAACCACTCTGACGATTGTGGACTTGACATGGCCTGACCTATTAGAATCTCTGTTAAGAAAGCACAACCTGCAATATCACCTTGTTCTCCGCTGATACAGTGCCTTCATCATCATGAAGAATTTCCTAATGTGCTGACGCACATCCTCTCCTTCGTGCATTTTTTGCAATTTGAGCTGCTCGAGAAGTGTTTCCTTTCGTGCCTGTCCTTTGGACTGATATATGCTGTTTAATTTTTGCCAAACATCGCGGGAACTTTGACAGCCTTTCATTTGTTTTAGTTCGGAAGGATTTATAGATAAAATTAAATCAGACTTAGCTTTATTGTCGGCGTCCGTCCAAACTTTCACAGCGGCCACAGATGCGGGGTCGTTGCCGTTAAGTTCAGGCTTCGTTGCGGTGCCGGTCACATAATTCCAGGCACCGTTCTTTATCAATAACGCTTCTACCTGTATTTTCCACGTGTCTTGTGTCATGCTTCGATTCTAACCATGCTGTTCGAACTCATTTTCACACAAGATGTCCGACACACGTGTTCACACCGTATGATCACTCGTACTTTTGTATTTAACGCGACGCTTTCGCTTGCAATACTGGGCCCATAACCTGTAGAGAATGATAGAGAGTCGCGAGATACAATTACAAGTAATCACTACACTAAAACCCAGGATGAAGATTGATTTTATTGATACATGCTTTACAGTAACGTGAACACAACACAACTGGATCTGGAATGTACAGGTATGCCAACTACCGTTACGTTGAGACATTGTTCTAATATCTAATGCTCTAATTACTCTTATTCCTAATACTGTGTATTTGTATATGTGATATGGGGTCACTGATTAATGTTTGTTTAAAACTATTATAAATGGAAATTTCTTCAGTATAAGAATGTGTGGAAGAATTATGTAGAGTATTATCTGTGTGCACAGGACATATTTATATCTTTTAGGATGATTAGATTTTTGTTAGGTTTAACATTTTCATGATCTTGTCAGTATGATTAGCTTAGATGCCGAAATACGTATCTACGGATATAAAAATTATTGTGGACAGAGGTTAATTTCAATTATGTTTTAAACCACAGTCTCCTTTACTATTTTAGTTTTAAAAAATACAACGACTCCAATTACGCTAATCAATGAATTTCAGAAAACCATAATTTTGATGAAGGTTCAAAATATTACTATACATAATAAAAATAAGAAATTAAATCTTGAATGTCTTGAAATCAATAAATCAAAAAATACAAGTAATTTGCTAAATGACCAAGTAGATTTAAACAATTCTCCGTTATTAAACTTTAGAAATCCGTAACTTGGGCGGTCATTTCTTAGTAAGGTTAAGCTGCATAATGTATTCACAATAGTAGTTGTAAAATATCTCTTTTTGTGTATATATTTAGTCCAATTTCTGTTTCTGTAGCTGAAACATTTGTAATATTCTTGTAAATTCAGTCTAGTGGAAATCATTACTGCTTTTGTATTACCTTATTTTATTTACTTCTCCTGTTTCTTAGGTTGGGCCATAAAGACATTTATTATTATTATATATATTTTTTATGAATGTATTATATCACTTTTCTGCGATTACTATTGTTGTGTCTTGTGTTGTTTGTCTAGTTATTTCCCACGCGCCTTGCCCACAGTGCACTCGTATACAAGGTCAAAACATTTCGTACCTAAAACAGCAAAAGTACCGACACAAATAACCTTATCGCTTGGTTCATATACTATGCATATGGTGTAAAGTTTACTTGTTGGTGTTAGTACTTTCTGCAAGACATAATAAACAGTATATCTAAATGCATGAACGAAAGGACTGAAAAAGACCATGTTTTATTGCAGAATTATAATTAATATCACTTGTAACTTGTCACAGATCAACAAGCAGTTAGGCAAGAATCACAAGCGAAAATTGTCTTGTAACATTTTGTGATAAATACCTGTATCACATCACTTAGAAGTTTATCCGTCGTAGTTATTGAATGATGTGAACCTGGCGCCCAACTCCATCAAAAAAATTTTTTTTTAATTCGGTGGGTTTGTAGCAAGTTTGTAACCCGTTTGTACCACTTTTTATTTCGTTTGTACTGAAAGGGCAACAAAATGAAAAATACTCCTAATTGAAAAATAACCGGCGCCCAACTTTAAGATATTTTAATTTTGTTAACCCCATTCGATAGAGAATCGTTTGTACTCTTTGTACCTCTTTTCATTTCGTTTGTCCCTCAAAAAAATATTAAAAAAATAACCGTCGCCGTCGTCCAACTGTAAGATATTTTTATTTCGTCAATGCCATTTGATAGAAAATCGTTTGTACCTGTTTGTATCTCTTTCAATTTCGTCTGTACCTCAAAGGTAACTCTTACAGAAACTATCATCATGGAAATGAGTTTTCAGATGAATCACACTATCGCGAGAACTACTTTCTTTCAACTATCTAGTCAGGCGAGATAGTACGAAAGTTGTGTTTTGAAAGTGTGAAAGCCACTTACATGATGATAGTTGCTCTCATGACACTAAAAAGCTACTGTTTCGACAGTGATTATCACAGAAACTCTCATCGTGTTATATACCGATTAACGTTATTATCGAAACCTTAAAAACGCTGTACTTCGATTCCCATTGCGGTACAAACGAAATGAAGAGGCATAAACAGGTACAAACGATTCTTTATCGAATGACGTTGACGAAATAAAAATATCTTAAAATTGGATGACGGTTAATATAATAATAATTTTTTACTTCGTTGCCTTTTAGATAGACGAAACGAAGCGCAGTACAAATAATTAAAAATTAAAATAATTGAAATTAATCTCCGCCCACAATAATTTTATATCCGTAGATACGTATTTCGGCAGCTGTGCTGCCATCTTCAGTACGCTACCAACTTAAAAACACTTAAAAAATCTAAAAGCCATCTAATCATCCTAATAAAATCATAAAAATGTAAAAACCAACAACAATCTAATCATCCTAAAGAAATACATGTCTAAATGTAAGTAAATATAAATTAAAATGTAAACTAAAATAGTAAAGGAGACTGTGGTTTAAGAGATAATTGAAATTAACCTCCGCCCACAATAATTATTTACAATATTTATTTATTCGTTAGAGTAAGAAGGTTTTTCGGGGTCTTTGGACTATTTATTTTCGCATTTCCGTGTTGTTTGGTTAGCTCTTATTTGTAAGATATCTGACAGTTAATTTTAGGTGTTCACATATTTTTTTTCCAAGTTATACATAACATATATAGTTTATTTTAGATTTTCACATATTAATTTATATTTACTTACATTTAGACATATATATCTTTTAGGATGATTAGATTGTTGTTAGGTTTAACATTTTTATGATTTTGTCAATGTGATTAGGTTGTTTTTAGACATTTTTAGTGCTTTTAAGTTGGTAACGTATTGAAGATGGCAGCTCAGCTCCCAAAATACGTATCTACGGATATAAAAATTATTGTGGGCGGAGGTTAATTTCAATTATTTAATATGAAAACATCTAAAATTAACCGTCAGAAAAAGCTTACAAATAAGAGCTAACCAAACAACACGGAAATACGGAAATAAATAGTCGAGAGACTCGAAAAAAGTTCTTATTCTAACGAATAAATAAGTTTATAATTCCCTGTTATTTGATACCTAAAAATCCTGAAAAATAAAATAAAATATATATATTTTGTATAAATCGTCAAAAAAAAAACAACCTACAGACGAGAGCACCCCTTTATATATGATTTAGGTAGCGACATCTAGCGGATGATTTTTGACTTAAAATCTAAAAAATAATGATAATCATATATATCTAAATATTAACCGTCAAATAACCTACAAATTAGAGTAAGTCAAAAAATACGGAATTAGGTATTGGTCCATTGTCTGAATTCATTAAATTGTTTTTATTTTTTCGAATAAAAATACTTTCCTAAGCATTTAATTCCCTATTATTTGAAACTTCCTTAGTGAGTTTTAAATTATCCTTAACAATACTGTGTCCTGTATTGGTGTGATTTGCTCTCATCTGTAGGTTGTTTTTGACGATTTATACATAATTTATATGTTATTTTATTTATTTTATTTATTTTAATTAGAAAAATATCACGTTAAAAAATTAAAAAAAAATATTTTCTGCTTTGGATTTGAACGTGTAAACTTTCAATGACAAAAATCGAAAAATCGTAGCAACTTCGGCGCTAACTGCCCGGCCACACTCACACTGTTAGACAAGCCACAGTCTCCAATACATTAAACAATGATACAAACGAAATAAAAAGTGGTATAAACGGGTACAAACCCACTAAACTAGTTAAAAAGATTTTGATGAAGTTGGGTGCCAGGTTCACATCTGTCAGTTATTGTCTGCTTCACAGAGGTGCTTTCGTTGAATCTCGCGATTAACAATATCATATAATCGAGATCGCTATCTTGCGTGTTTTCACTTTCATATCACTTCCGGTTACGCCAAAAAACGTCGTTGATTTTTTTTATTGTTGCAAACCTCACAATTTATTAATTTCTAATTACTTCAAATCAAAAGGCTGAAACTCAGAGCGTGGTTAGAACGATAGATTTCGATCTGTGCTTTCATATTCTGCAAACAGAATGTTTATGCGAATACTGCATGAAAAGATATGGACGTTCAAAGTTAGTATTATTTTATTGCTGGAAATGCCGTATTTAATTAATTTTCTAATTACTTTAAATCAACATGCTAAAACTTTCTAAAGGCAGTATTAGATATGTACGTTTACTTTAAGACTACGTGAAAATTTTCAGTGAAAGCAATTGTTTTGGTGCAATATATGAATAATGACTTATGCTGGTTAAAATAGACATAGTTAACTTAATATCAAATATTTTTTTAGTTTCTTTATGTGAATGTAATCTACACATTATACTCTTTGCAAGAGATTAAATATTATTGATCTGTGATCGTTATTTTAGCGGTGGCAGCGTTTTGAAATTTCATAATTTTATTGCTGGAATTTTATTGCTAACTTCTCATCGGTGATAAACTAGGCGTTCAAATTGCAATCATCGTTATCTTTATTTTATAAAATTTGTACTAAATAAATTTTCTACAGATGATTTCATGTCATTATCAATAATGACGTAAATGTTTTAAAGCTCATTTTCGGCTACATTGAATTTCGTTTAAGGTCAAGTGCAGATTCGCCAGATTCCTCGCTACTACAGTCATAAAGCTAAAACATTTGTATCCTTCATCTGGCAGCTGATTCTTAAACAGTGCAGTATCGTGGATTTGGGTAAAATTTTTGATTAATTATTTTGCGAAAACGAAAGCACCCAAAATTTTTTTTACAGTTTGATTATAACCAGCGATTTGTGTTTCTTGTTTGGATTATTATCCGGGGGACTATTGAAGAATCACCCTGTATAATTTCTGTATACAAGTTACAGCGAAGCTGAAAAAGCTTACCGCACCAACCGAATTTGAATCATTATAAGTGATAGAGACGCCCGATGATCCTCGGTTTAGTTATAAGACATCTGGTATAGTTTCAGAATTTCAGCATTGTCCAGGAGGTTTCGCAACTTCATACAAAAAAAGCAGCTAATGAAAATAAAGGTGAAAGATAACAGAATTATACTCAGCAAGACATTAATAAATTTAAGAGATATAATTACATGTTTAAAAGCAAATTGCAGAAACTGGAAACTCATGTCATTGAATGTGGAATTAAAATCCTTTTAAAATGACGTACCACTCAACCTACAATGCCATTAAAAATTTTGAAATTCATAGCAAAGTTGGTAGAGCTGAACTGTGTATTAGAAGGTTGCGTTGATCAGGGGAGGGTAAAGACGGTGCGTAACCCGTTACGTCATGTACGTGAAAAATTCAATTGAGCATATTAACTAGGTTTTTGCATTATATGATCGATAGGACCCTTGAATTGATTCCATTTTTAATGAAATAGATTGAGCTTTAAGAAACAGATTAAAACTTACTCTATTTGCCTCACTGTGACGGATAGAAGTTTCGTGTGACGTCACGAGTTACTTTTGCGGGGAGGAAATTTCAAACTGCAAATTATTTGGGAATGAGGCAACCTGCTAGATGCAATATCAATTTTACCAACCTTGATTCATAGTACGCACACCTGTTTTATTTATGTCAAAGTTAGCGAGAGAAATGACTTGTTAGTTTAGACAATCACAAGTTTCCTTTATTAACTCAAAAATAAATGAAGACTGTTAAAAACAGACAAACGGTTATATGTAGAATTAATATTCCTTTAAAATATGCCAAGTAATATTACACAAAATTAAGATTTGCAGTTGTACAAATATCGATTTGTTTCATTTTGTACAAATTCTTCTTATACCGTGTTAGTCTAAAGTCAATTTGGAATACAAATGAGATACAAGATATTTATCTGTTTCTGCAATTTGTTTTTAAACATGTGACTACGTCTAAAATTATGTAAAAAATGGTCCATTATATTATTTTTCACATCTATTTTTATCAGTTGCATTTTTTTTGTATAAAGTTGCCAAACACGCTACATTTAACAATAAAAAGCTATCACGCCGGAGCCAATGCCGACCTACGAAAATTAGTTAGCTTTTCCAGCTTTCGACGGTGGATTTTCTTCAGCCTTCGCCATAACTTCCGGCACATATTCCATTACTACACATTTTTTCACCTAAATTCATGAAAATTCTACCGTTTATACATACTAAGTATGAAAGGTGCTTCACACTTTCATCTCGAATTCCATCGATAAAAATAAACATTCACCACGGAATTTTACATGTATCACTCCTCTCGTTCTCTTCTATCGATTCACCGCGAGAAAATATCTTTTTACCGGTGCGGTGGGAACACCAAACTTGCGAGCAATTCTCATTTTACGAAGCCAGCTCCCTTCGCCGGAACACAGAGGCGAACACCCTTTTCGCATCCCCGGTGTGCACGTTATACTAGAAGCGAATCTTGGGAGTGCCGGGGGGGGGGTCCCTGCGGAATACCCGTCGACATTTTGATGTAGGAAGCGGAAACCCTCGCTGAGAAACTCCGAACCCTCCCTCCGAAAATCCGTATTTACGCGGATCGATATCTTCAGTTCTTATATACAAGAGATCTCAGGAAAAAAGTAGGCAGATTGAAGCTATCCCAAAGCCGCACTAAACATAATATACTTTCTGACTATAATTAATAGATAAAACAGCGACACCCTACGATCCCCATTTGACCTAACATTGCATAAGGATTGACAAATTGAAGCGGGTTTGCTACATAATAAGTCACCCCATGCAAGGCGGCCATGCTGTCAAAGCATAATGAAACTTTTTTAAAAATTTTTTTCTAATTATAGTATGGGCTGGCTGTGCGACTGTACGTCGCACCGGCACTTCGTAATAAAACTCTGTCGCCGACTAGTGACGGCCAGGACTTTTCTTGCGGTCCTAACTGCTAACTCCTGCTTACTTTTCTCATACAAATTCCAGACACGTCTGAAACTGAATAGTTTACTCTTTTGAAACTAACTAGCTAATTTGAAGGCATCAGGAATAAAACAAGGAATGCCACAGAAACAAAGAAGAAAGGAATTCAAAATTTTAATTCAAAAAATAACTAGTCGTTATGGTATTGCTTGAGAAGCATTTATAAACTAAAATGTTACAAGTTAATCAGATCATAGATATAGATATTCCTTAATTCAACACAAATTGCTGTAGGCATCCTAATCTGCAGGCAAAAAAATTAAGGAACGTCCACCACCATTCAGCACTGTTACTTGATGGATGAAGACGATTTTGTTTTCAAATCAATAATATAAATTCCGTCTTTTTCCTTTTTTACTTCATCGTTTCTAATGAGAAAGTTGTTCGTAAAATAAAGATGCTTCAGGATATTCGCGAAATTGCTTTGACTTCATTAAGTTCAAAAAAATTTCTTTAATATGAAGTAAATCTGGAGTAACAGGAAACGAACATTTCAGAAATACATGATAATACTGAATGCCAAAAATTAGCTATGCTGTCACTCAATGTACTGTAAAACGAATAGCCTCCAATGTTAGCTGGACCTGGTGACAAGTCTGCGCTGGGTCTTTCACCAGCTTTTCCCCTCGGCTAGCTACAGCGAGAATTGGGAGTGGATAATATTCAGCCCGAGTATGTATCCGAACACTAAACATTACGTTTACATGTTATGTTAAAGTTAACGTTTGAAAACAACAGGCAGGATAACAGAAACGTTATATTTTCAAGTACGTATCCTCTAAAAATTCGTTCTGTTATCATACGTGTTAAGTTTAAAGACGTTATTTAGAATCAAGTTTTGGGGGTAAACAATAAAAGATGGACTTATATGAATATTTGCATGTTAAAAAGAAACAGAGATAAAACACGCTATTCTGAACAGGCGCATACCTTGTAAATAACAGGCAAGTAGGTTCTGTGATGTCATGAAAGTGTTGTTATACGTCGTACTTGGCAGTTCATTACCGAGGAAAAACATTTTATTGTTAAAAACGGGGCAACACAAAGTATTATCAAAAACAACCGAATTAGTTGAACTTTATGACAGAAAATAAGGTATTGTAAGCTAAAAAAATAAAACCAGTTTAAACTAACCTAAATAAACTTGTATCTAATTTCTTATGAGATGAGTTTTATTTTACGGTTTCCTATTTGCTATTTTGACAAGTTTATGGTGAATGCGGCAACTTGAACACAACACTCAGAAAAAATATTTACAATTTACTATAGCGAGCATCTGTTTAAACAAAATATTATTGATATTATTTAAATATTAGATTAGGTTTTAATTGCATCTAGTGCATCGAACAAACATTTTTTTTTAGGAAATAAATAATTTAATTAATTTTTAATGCAGTTTAGTCTGATTCGTCATTTTTTCAGCAGTTTGTGTATTAATTAATTTTTTGATCATTTTCAACAAATAGTTTTGTAAAAATTTTGATCTTAAAACGCATAAATTCGCCTCTGCACTTATTAAATAACAATTATAAATGCATAATTTATTAAAAATACTTCTCTTAATTACGTTTTCTCCACATGAATCGATAATTCTAATAACAATAAATTTAATGTGACTTCCATTTGAGTATTATTTTTCTGTAAATTAATTTTACACCTAAATGAATGGCGCTATTTGTAAACGTTAAGACATCCTTTAACGTCTGAGAATAACAACGACGTTGAGCGTTAACTGTTGCGGAAGAGATAGTACTTCGAAATTATAACGTGTCACAAAATAACGTCCGTCCTTCACATAACGTACACGTTGTGGCAACTGAACGGGATACATACTCAGGCTGATTGTGATGGTAAAGTATTCGGGCGCCAGTACGGACTCGAACCAAGCTGATTTCATAAAAGCACCTCGTCAGCGTCCCCAGACTAACTTGGTGATTGCAAAAGGTTCCAAACGAAACTCAAGGCTAAGCGTATCTCACTTGTAGGCGAAGGTAGAATACGAACAAGATACATAAATCCACAAAATTCTGTTTTTATTAAACTACAACAAGATTCAGTAAATGCAATGAGCGTAAACAATAAAACCACACGTACAACGTAACGATAATCTAGTTGAGCCGAAATTCGCTCTCCGTAAAGGGCATGATTCATCGAAACGCGATATCAAAATCGTTAAATAAAATAACATATGATCGACTCACGTATTCGAACGTCAAATGTGTCAGGTTATAACCCCGTTGCGGCATATTTCTATTACGTCACTGGTCCACGCTTTTATTTATATTTTGTGCATTTCTGTAAAGCCATAAACTAATGTTAAATTATTGATACAGAGCAGAATTTTGCAATTAAAATCGATAAGAAATCTACCCAAGCAGTGTAACAAGAAACTAGTCAAAATTGAAACGATAGATTGTTAGGTTAGAGTTAGAGACATTCAACGGTCATCAGCGTTTATATACTTTTTAAGAACACGTTTTGCATACTAATTTAATAAATAACAAGAGATGTAAAGCGAAAATAGAGAAAATAAAATTATGATTTATATATATATACTTATAAACGGAGTAGAAAAGAAATGAGCAAAAGTATTTTTACTAAACATGATGAAAATGCAAAGAAGCCTGATGTGTTGAAGATACAAATTATAAAATTAAATGCCTGGAATTAGTGTGCCTTTAATTGTTTGAAAGTGGCAGAATTACGAGGCCACGGAATGCACATGGATTGTCAACATGATGTTTAAGGGGTACAGGAAACTTGCATTAAAAGCATTCAAGATATGCATAAACAAGTACTAATTTTGTTAGATTTTTCTGAAACTCATATAATTTAACAGAACATACTAGTAAAATGGAAAGAATCGGAGGAAATTTGGATGTTCAGTACACTGACAAATAGATGAATACCAATATTCTCGGATCATATCGTATCGATAAAGAAGTATCGGGACAATGCAATACCATAGGGAAAAGTACTGGTTCATGCAGTACTAGTACTCTTCTGTATTGCCCTAATACTTGTTATATAGTCGGGCCGCCGAAGAAACGGAGTGATCACTCGCTGCTCTTGTGACACCGACACGGAAAACCGTATTTACATCAAACGCCAGAAATTACCACTTACCACTATTTTATTCAAATATTAAATTAAGTCTTAAGAAAGACTGATTAATAATAACGCCAATTTGTTAAAAATAGGAAAAATACGAACTACTGGACATATGACCACGTTGTTACTCTGCAGAGTGACCGACACTGTAGGCTAGTGTAAATCTGTCGGTACTTAGCTCACAGAAACAGCAATCACGTGTATATCACGCAGTTTTATTACTCCGTTTCTTTGGCGGCCCGATTATAGTGAGCAATGAACCGTACATCCCTAAAAGTAGATTTTTTACACTAAAGAAAAAAAGCATAATAAAATTACATTTTCCATTACGCTTAAAAAAATTGCTGATGAAGAGGATCGTATGTGCTGACCGCACTGTTCTTACTAAAGATTTTAGGGTTTATGGACATTAATATTCCTTTTTAGAAAATTTGAAGGACTTTCTTGCTTCTGCAACGCATATTTGAAACTGTATTAAAATTGCTGTTAATATTTTATTTTGAGCTACTTAGCCTGCTTCTGCTATAATTAATTATATGGCTTAAAAACGTTCATGAGTTTAAACCAGGATTTTATTAAGAAAATAAAATCTGCAGTACTGTTGGTTGTTTCATTTCAAGGATAATAATAGTAATAATTGCTTTAGTTTATTTTGACATTCTAAACTATCTGAACAAACCTTTTCGTTTTCTTTTAAATTTAAAGTAAGTACGGCATTTGCTTTTATTATTAATCTACACGATTTATTTAGTAGTTCAAATTTTAAGTCTCGCTCAAAACATTCCGGATCAAATTTTAATGAACAGATACAGGCATTTCTTAAATTAATTTTATCTGCCTGTTTGCATCTCGATATCAAAATTTTTCTTAATTCATTCTTTTCCGGAAAACGAAATAACGCCAAGTTTTTTTGTTTTTTGTTCTCCTTCAAATCAAATTTGCACACATATCACATTTTGAAGACATCTCTAATTACAAATATCACTAAATTAAAAATGATTATAAAATATACATTACATAAACCATATTATAAAATAATAACGAACCTCTAAAAATTTTTAACTTTGGTTTATTTCATATCCGCACAGTAGGCGCGAGTTGTGGACCAGTGACGTCACAATAAAACGTAAAATGTTTCCCGCACCCATAAACTGCATCCAACATAGCAAATATACAAACTTGAGCAACCTTTAACTTTAGTAACCTTGGTTGCGGCCCAAATGCAAGCAGCAATACCTGGTGATATGGGGTGTAAGCGAAAGAGTTTCGACCTCAGCCCAGGAGATGGCGAGTGCGTCTCGGTGAAAACTCAAAAGCCTGAAAAAGAAAGAAAGAAAGCCGTTAGCGTTCTTAATGGCCACATGCGATTCGCTAAATTTACCTGAGTTTACAAACAGCTCAGGCTTCGGATGAGGCTTTAAAATACCTCAAAACTCCCTGGTGGTGTAAGAAAAGATTCGGGCACAACCGTAGATAAGCTCTTCTGGTAAATTCCAGCAAGAACTTCGTTAAATTCATCACAACACCACAACACACCTTTAGCCGCCGAGAGCAGAACAACATGTAACAAGTAATCGCGGAACGCACTACGAAGCTAAGAATACCAGCCAATCAGCTGAAAGGTCAAATATGGCTTTAATGCCTCGATAACCAATGAAATTACTCGTGACCATATTTGGTCAGATAAAACGGAGAAGCAACGGCAAACAGTGTTGCCTGATAAATACGAAACTCGGTGGTTGAGTTGTTGCCACGTTTTGAAATGTACCAATGCATACCATTATATTTCATCTAAGGAAGTTCAAACTCGTCAGTCAATTGACTTTCTACAACTTTCTTTTAAGCTTGCTCTTTTGACAATTTGCGAGCCAAGGACCTGTGTATGTGGTACGATGTTTTATTAAACGTGCAAATCATTTTCTTTACAGGCTTAATAGGAAAAGGGCATTTTGCTACGAATTTGTCTTTAAAAAATTTCGTCTAATTTCTAACCGTAGCTTGTTTCACTTCACTAACAATAAAAGGTGCAGGCCTTTTTTCGAATTTCCAATGAATTCGTACCAGTAATTCGGCATTTCCATCCTTGTTTTTAAGTTCGTAAGTCTCATGTTCTTATCACATTCAAAATATGAATATCCTCTAATAGAGGTCGTAATTTTTACAGATTCTAGACGTTTAACCCAAAGGATCATAAAATGCATAAATCTGAATATTGTTTTTGTTTTGCCCCCTTGCAAAATCACAAAAAATATGCAAGTGTTTAACCTTAGCATCTAAATCTGCCGTTTCTGTGAATAGGTGGTTAAGTCAAATTTCACAACTTTTTAGTTCACAACTTTTAGGCTCTGAAAAGTTGTGTGGTTTTTTTTGTCATAAATCAGTAAAGATATATCACAACTAACTCTTTCAAGACAGTGCCTGACTTGGCTTCACATACACTATAGAAATCACCTCACTAGTGTTGAGGCAGATGGCCCTGAACATAAAAGTGAACAATTACAGCAAATGTTTTGTACTGTCGCCGCCATAAGAAAATGGACACTTCTTGACGTACATTTACATTTGCTGGGTAGTTGTAATTAGGAACTGTCATTTACGAATGACAAATAAATTAGCTTTTTAAAGATTCTAAAGATTTTCTATTTTTTTACCTTAGCTGTATGGCTAACATGAAACAATACTTTTCAAACCGAAATAATGACTGAACTTTATTAATTATTGTCTGTCATCCGTCTCTTCATAAATTCTAAAAAAAAATTTTACATAAAATTTGAGATCGATAAATTAAATAAAAAGCTAAATTTTTACATATTTGCAATCCACAGTTCATTGTGAGTCCGAATTTTGGAACACTTGTTAGTTTTGGTTTCCATGACAATGAAAATTTTTTCTGTTTTTTTAAATTTTCGAAGCTATAAATCCTGTATTTTCGTCCTAATGCGATCAAGTAATCGAGAAAGCCATTTACTCTGCAACAGCATATTAAATTTTCATTAGGTCGTAACTTCATTTTTCAAATGGAATTTATTACGACCTAATGAAAATTTCATATGCTGTGAAAATGTTAAAAAGGAAAATACAGTGAAAGAAGTGCTACGTCGAAATATTTTGCTTTTTATGTATTTTATCGATCCCGAAATTTATGTAAAAAATAAAAATTTTAGAAGAGTGAACACAGCATGGACACCCTATATTGAGTATTGGATATGGGTTCATTAGACTTTTTTTCTCATTTTGATCTCTACTATCACCTGCCAAACGTTGTATAGGTTTTTTATTAACGCCTTGTATATAAACAATAAATTCTTTGTACTTGACCTAATTACGGAAACGCGGTTCACGGCATAATTGCAAGGAAATTAAGAGTAGGGCGATGAGACGATGCCGTAGACAAATCATATTGCAATTACGCTATTCTCTTTTCTTAAAACGGTTACGTTATATTAATTATAAAAACTCATGCACGCATAAACAGAATGGATTGTCTTATATTGTCTTTGATTGTCTTGATTGTATTAGTGCTTAACTTAATAGTGTTAAATAAATAAATAAAGTTGTAATTAAATA
The DNA here is from genome assembly GCA_036172665.1 of Prosopocoilus inquinatus. Lineage (NCBI taxonomy): Eukaryota > Metazoa > Arthropoda > Insecta > Coleoptera > Lucanidae > Prosopocoilus > Prosopocoilus inquinatus. The sequence continues at coordinate 29,047,393 of CM069877.1, forward strand.
ATTAATATTTGTTATTTTCCAAGTAAATAATAAAATAATTTTTAAAAACGCCTTAACTGCTCTGGAAGATATAATTCATTATTAAATATACGCCAAAAAAGTCCACTTTTTTGGCAGCGACAGCAGCTACTGTGCACAGTACGATTAAAGGCCAGTATTATAAAGTCTAGTTGACCGAAGGTTGAACTCAACTCGGTTGAAGGATTTTAAAAGTATAGCCTTAACCAAAAGCCGAGTCCAACCGAACCTTCAGTTAACTAGACTTTTAATACTGGCCCTAAGGCCCGGTTTCTGGAACGAATTTAATGGGCCGAGTAGGTTAACCACTAGTTAAAGTAGGAGCTGAATTTCTGGAAACATTTCAATCAAGTTAGATATCGTTAAATAATTATACATGTCTATATACTTCAGGAATGGTTTAGTATTTTGCTCAAGAAGTGAGCATCAATTTGCGGTGTTTATGGTTGTAAAGGATTACTGTTTGTTATGGATATTATTACTTATTAACATGTCGCAATTGACGAACGCCGAAAAAAGAGCATTTCAGAGGAATGTATTCATAATGCGCTATTCCTAACATGCACACGAACACAAGAATCACTTTTTCGCCGAGCTCGTATCGCTAATGATGGACACTACGTCGAACAATAGGCTACATAACAGTTGAATCTGGATTCTGTAATTGTTATAACAAGCCACCTCAGATTTGAATTATTGATTGACAGTTCTTCTCCAAATAATTGCAATTCAGTCCAAACAAAACATAAAAATAGTTTGATTCCGAGGGGAAAGGGGATTATTGATCGGGGCTGAAATTTGAAAGAAAGTGGGGATTAATCCGTTTGCAAAAGAACGTCTGTCTTTCAAACTAAACGCGTTTAGATCGCGTTTTTGTGAGCGAAAGAAAGCACCTTGTCTATGATCAAAGAAGCAAGTTCCGTAAGTTTTTTTTTGTTATTTCACGAGCGCCAAATAAGGACGGATAAGACAATTTTTGTTTTGTTACAAAATTTTTTTTGTATTTTTATCGTGTTGTTTGTGCTGTCGACGTAGTGTGGTTAAAAATTTTGCACTTATTTGGCAAACACCCTGTATAACAGTTGCAACCAAAATTTAATTACATTACGGATAATTATGTCACTGTTTGTTAGAATTTTCAACATAATTAAATAATAAAAAAATACGTCCTCACTTTGTATCTATATTTTTCGTTTTCCCAATGACTATTCTATTGGAGTCAGAAATAAATTTAGTACTAATCAAATATTTCATGAAAATAATATAGTTACTAATTAATAAATTTATTTTATTTGTATAATAAATTGACATGATTCCGTTTGCTTCAAATTAAACTGCTCAAATTACTTTATTCCACCGATTTTGTGAATTGCGGCCATTGTGGATATTTTCTTTATACCCCACAGCTGTTGTGGCTCTTGCACCCATGGACAAACTTGTGCCATTAAATTCTGCTGTGCTCCCACCTACTTTTAATTTAATGAGAATACTAGTATTATAAGATGGCCATCTACCCGGTAAAACTGTAAAGTCAATATTCTTCCTATGCAAAAGATGGCGCCACTTTCTGAACGATATTTACTTACGCAATCTGACAAGCAGAGAATGTAATTCCCACCAAATGAAACGCGCCCTTAACAGGTTTGGAAAGTCTTGTTCTTCTTGTCTCATCGTTTTCAATCAAACGAACATACTTCATCTGATTCTTTATTGGTAAAATGTTTAGGGTACGTGTAAAAGATAGACATTCCTGATGAAAGTACGTGTATGTTCAATGAATATATACTAAAGATGCGTTCCTTTTGTCACAAATCTTACCTCAGATCAGGTAAATGTAATTTCCGATAGCACGAACAAGTAAATTTGAACTGAGACTTTAGCCTCCCACCTTGCCTCTCGAGCACTCCCATTAGTTGCTAGTTAAAATATACGTTCAAACTTACTTGTTCATCTTAACGGAAATGACATTTATCTAATATGAGATGGCATTGTGGCAAATGGAAAGCACCTTAAGTTGTCGCAGGTATACAGGTCATTTAGTGGGTACATTTAGGAGGTAGACTTTTCTGAAAATCCATTACAATTCTGAAAATCCATTGAAAAAATTCATCAGTTCTTCTCGCTTGATTTTTTGCCTTTCTTTTTTCATCACAGAATTTCTGAGCACTTCTCCTATGTAATTCGTTTTCTACTTTCAAATTTCTACTTTTTTTTCAGAGTTTCCTTCCTTTGTCAGTCTATTTACTCCCGCCGTAAATCTATCACATGCACCGTATGTGTCACCACCTCGGAAAACCGAAACTTATATTGAATTTGTTATTAAAAATCGTTCTGTACGTTTCATATGAAACTTTTACACTGGGAAATAGTTCTTAAAACATTTTGTACATTTTCTTTATGTTATGTTAGATATAACTTCTGGGTGGCTAAGTCTGTAAGGCGATAACCTTCCTTTAAAAGAATTTATATAATCCGTTGTTTTAGTGTATGTATCGTTAGGTATTTTTTTTAAAAAGGCCGCATGTTTATCACATTGATTTCTTGGTGATAACACCCCTACTCTTCAACGATTTTTGTACATGTTCCACTTTACCTTTGGAAATCCCATGAATGCTTAAGAACGCCTTGTAACACACAGGTACTTCCTTTAAATTATCAACTCCTTTTACCCGTTTCTTGTATTTAAAAGTGCTGTTGTGTTTCATAAAATTGGGCATTCCCTGTTTTATTCCTGCTGCCTTCATACTTATTCTTTTGAAATTTTATTCAAAGAACAGAACGAGTTGCTGGACAGCTAGTAATTTGAATATTTAAAAATTTACGTATGTTCTTACAGATTTCTTTCTTCAAAACATTCCATTGCTGCATTTTTTTTAAAGTTAGTATGTGTTAAAACTAAAATAGTAAAGGAGACTGTGGTTTTAAGAGATAATTGAAATTAACATCCGCCTGCAATAATTTTTATATCCGTAGATACGTATTTCGGCAGCTAAGCTGCCATCTTCAGTAGTCTACCAACTTAAAAGCACTAAAAAAATATCTAAGAACAACCTAGTCACACTGACAAAATCATAAAAATGTTTAAAGATGTATATGTCTAAATGTAAGTAAATATAAATTAATATGTAAAAATCTAAAATAAACTATTTACCGGGTGTCCCGCGCCATGTGCTCACCCTTCTAGAATCTTTATTTATTAATCGATTAACCTGAATTTTGGAGACGATAAACTAAACAAAAAATGGTTTTCCGACATACTGGTAGTCGTCATAGGACTTCCGGTTTCGCCGGAAGTGATATCAACTTTCTTATTTTAAATGGAACACCCTATATATTTTTACCTATTTGAAATCTACGGAGCATTACGAGTCCGAATACGTATCAATTGTTAAGGTATCAAAGTTCAGGTTAATCGATTAATAAATAAAGATTCTAGAAAGGTGAGCACATGGCGCGGGACACCCGGTATGTTATGTATAAATCGGAAAAAAAAAATATGTGAACGCCTAAAATTAACTATTAGATAAACCTTATAAATAAGAGCTAACCAAACAACACGGAAATGCAGAAATAAAAAGTCCAAAGACCCGAAAAAACTTCTTATTCTAACGAATAAATAAGTATATAATTCCCTGTTATTTGATACCTAAAAGCCTAAAAATCTTGAAAAATAAAATATAAATATGATGTATAAATCGTCAAAAAACAACCTACAGATGAGAGCAAATCACACCCACACACCGCAAGTTAAGAGCACTTTAGGAATTTTTTTTTAATCTCGGAAAATCTTCTACTTATGAAATATCCAGTGCAAATTATTTCATAAGGAGAGGATTCTCCGAGATTAAAAAAAATTCCTAAAGTGCTCTTAACTTGCGGTGCGGGTGTGATTTGCTCTCATCTGTAGGTTGTTTTTTGACGATTTATACATAATATATATATTTTATTTTATTTTTCAGGATTTCTAGGTTTTTAGGTATCAAATAACAGAGAATTATATACTTATTTATTCGTTAGAATAAGAAGTTTTTTCGGGTCTTTGGACTATTTATTTCCGCATTACCGTGTTGTTTGGTTAGCTCTTATTTATTTTATCTAACAGTTAATTTTAGGTGTTCACATAATTTTTTTTTCGATTTATGCATAACATATACAGTTTATTTTAGATTTTTACATATTAATTTATATTTACTTACAATTAGACTTTTATATCTTTTAGGATGATTAGATTTTTCTTAGGTTTAACATTTTTATAATTTTGTCAGTGTGATTAGGTTGTTCTTAGACATTTTTTAGGCTTTTAAGTTGGTAGCGTACTGAAGATGGCAGCTTAGCTGCCAAAATACGTATCTACAGATATAAAAATTATTGTGGGCTGAGGTTAATTTCAATTATTTAAATTTTTGATTATTTGTACCGCGCTTCACTTCGTCTGTATCTAAAAGGTAACGAAGTAAGATATTATTAAAAAACCACCTCATATCACCTCATATTTTTAAAAGCATTCTGCAGTATATTTAAAGAACGCTCTGTGTAATCCATTTTTTTATAACTTAAACTAATTTTTATAATCTAAATTTGTAAAACTATCTACTTCATCAAGTCACCAAGAATTTTTTATATTTTTTACTAGAGAAGTAAAACAACAGGTGTCTCAAAAATTCTGTATTCCAGACCGGTAAACCATATATGCAATATTAATATTAATATTTAAATATTGACGGTATGAGAAAAAATACTTTGGTTTATCAAACCCTCCATTCCAATTATTTTGCAATTCCGCAGATGTACGACAACAATCAAATGTAAACACGTAATTTTTATAACAAATATCTGCATTTAAAATTAAAAATTATATTCTAAATTGGTTTTTTACTTTTGGTTTTACAACAAAATTCAACCGCCTATTTTTCGTTTAAATTGACGAAATTGTTTAGTTGGCATTTCGCAAGTACGGCCAGCGACACTGGCTTAATTGCGGTGGAAATTGTCTACCTGTATTACGGATGTTTGTTTTTCTTGCAGATCAAAGTTCTTTTCGGTCTTTGGAACGCAGGCAAAATTGACGTTAAAAAGAGGGGATTTCACGCTGATAATTGAAATTCAAATTATTAAACTTACTTTCAATGTTGCACCAGCGGTTCATATTTCATTCAAAGCAATTAATTTGCTTGGTTATTAATATGTTTCGCTGAGACGCTGACAATTTCGATATAACGACTTTTGGACCCAACTTTTGAAACGCACTGTGTGCCATTCGGCACGGATGGTATAAAAAAGGAAAATTTGTACTTTACGAAGGCATTCATTATTGTTACAAACTGTAAGTCAGTTAGAATCAATGATTAATTTTAATTTCGGTGTATAATTGTCAATCGATTCCTGGGGAGCAACATTGGATTTAGTGCTGTACAGGAAGGCTAGGTAATGTAAACCTTAAATCAATTATTACTTTTCGTTCGCCAATGTCGTTACCTGCAAGCGAGTGCTCGATTTAAGGGAAAACTGAATGTTGTGGCAACCCCCTTGTAAAATAATTATAATAATTACGTTAACGATGTTTCCCTTACAATGTAACACGGTGAAAATCGCCGAATTTATAACTTCGCATCGCATAAAAAAACCTTATCTGATCGTGACAGGGCGGAGTCAGTTCGTGACATGGTGCAGGCGCGATCGTTACAATTATATCACTCCTACAGTGATACTAAAACGTTACTGAAATCGAATACTGTAACAAGTACACGTATTTTCGTTACATTATGTATCTATGTCACCCCTATGAAATGAAGCAATAATTCTGTCGCTAAATAACTTTGTGACCAAATACTGGTCGTTGCCGTACACGCTCGTGCCATAAAACTTGTACATTTTGGCGATGATATGGGTATAAAGCGGTGTTCCATTTAATAGTAGCTGTTTATCAAGGTTACTGTTTTAACATCGACCGTTAAACAACTGCCAAATAGGACCCCCTCAAGTATTAAATAATTACAGCTACAGCAGCTACTGCTAATTGGAACACTCACATAATATTTTGCAATTCAACACAAGCTAGCTACAAGCTACATATTTTGAGATGTACATACATAAATTACTTAAAGTAATAATTAATGAATCGCCGTGGACAAGATTAATGCGTAGCATTTTGTGTCCTGAAATCTGATCGAATATTAAATATCGGAAGGCAGTTAGGTATTGTTAGTTTTACTAAATATTGTATCTCTATTTTGTAGTTTCTTTAATATTTTGTAAAATACAACTTATGAAAAGTACATGTCAATATAACAAAACTATTGATACGTGGGCTGCTGGAAAAGTTTCTGGAAACGGTATGAAAAAACGCATATGAAATTTGGTATCATTGTTTTTCGAAGTATTCGCCTTTGACGTCAATACACTTTTGCATACGCTCGTTTTCCACTCTAAAGATGGTACCTCAGAAACCAGTGTCCGGAATGTTTCAACCACTGCTTCAGGCGACGAAAATCGCTCACCACGCATTTTATTTTTGATATTTCGGAACAAAAAGAAATCATTAGGTGATAAATCAGGTGAATATGGACAATGAGTCATTAATTCAACATTTTCGTTGGACAAAAAATCAACTGTTTGACGGGCTGAGTGAGAGCTGGCGTTGTCATGATGGAGAATAATGCGTCGACTTCGATTGTTTCTTCTTATTTGATCGATGACTTCCGGCAAACAAATTGTAGTATACCAATCAGCATTCACGGTTTCTCGATCCTCTAAAGCCACGTTTGTACATGTCCAGTTAAACCAAAGAAACAAGCAATCATTTGCTTCGCAGCGCTGCGTAAGCGGACTACTTTTGTTGGTTTTGGTTCATTCTGAAATACCCAAACGGTAGATTGTTGTTTACTTTCTGGCTCATACGAATAGGTCCACGTTTCGTCACCAGTAACGGTGTTATAAACTAAATTTGAACGACCTCCATTGAATTTCTTGAGCATTTCTTCGCATCATTTGACACGACCCTGCTTTTGCGCTTCTGTTAAATTATGTGAGATCCAACGACTGCAAAGCTTTCGTACATTCAAATGATCATGCAAAACCTGGTGTATTGCTTTCATGTCAATGCGTAAGGATGTTTGAATCTCACGGTATGTCACATGTCGATCTCGCTCAAGCATTTCACGCACAGCATCCACATTAGTGGCAACAACAGATGTTGATGGACGACCTTCACGAAATTTGTCACTGAGAGAGGTACGTCCACGCTGGAATTCGGCAAACCAATTATAAACACTGCTCTTTGATGGTGCTTCATCTCCAAAAGCCAAATGAAGCCGATCGAGGCATTGTTTCGGCGTTAGACCACATTTGAAATCGTAAAAGATCATGGCACGAAAATATTCACGCGAGATTTCCATGTTTACACAAAATTACTTTTCCTCAAATGCTGTACAAACAAAACTAGTTCACTTGGATAGGAACTGTCAATAGAATTATAGGCGAAAAACATGAAATTTTTCAAATATGACAGTTGATAAACGCTAACAATTCTAGACCTACTAGATTCCAAAAAAATTTCCAGCAGCCCACGTATATCAAAGCTCACTTTCTTCCAAACTATTGAATATCTTACAACTTCCTCCCTTGCGAATTTTGTGAGTTTGGTACAAGAGGTAGTGGTGCGATGTGTCATGCAGCCTTTCGATTGAATTATTGAATGCAAATGTCCGCGTATTGATTGAATTAAGATTTCTAATATACATATTCCACATCCAAAATGGCACATAGTCCTTCCAAAGGCTTCACTAATTTCATTTGATTCACTGGTCGAAAATTTTCTCTTACATTTCCGTTAAAATGACTATACATTCTTAAGAAGTCAATTTGACAAGTTATTTCTGACGTTCACTGACGGTAATAAATTAATTAGAGGGTTAGGGTCACGACCGTCACCAAGGAAACTTCGCACTATCAAAATAATCGGAAATTTCGTTATAAGACTTGTCCCGCTTTCTATTTCCGCAGCTGTACCTTCGATAAGAAAGTTGCATGATTCTTCAGAATTATCGAATATTATATCAGGACCAACTGCTTTTGAGTGTTTGTTCGCCGGACAGTATCGAATGCTGTAATTATAATTCATCATGAAAAGAGCCCAACTTGCAGTCGTTGCGAAATAGCTACCGGGAGCTGCTTTTCAGCTTTCAAAAGATTTTGTGGTCAGTTAACAATTCGAGCGAGCCGCCGTATAAATACTGATGAAACTTCTTCATTCCAAACCTGATTGATAAAGCTTCTTCTTCTATTTGACTGTTGTTCAGTTCATGTTTATTTAAAGTTTTAGAAGCAAAAGCAATGGGATGTTCCGTACCATTTATATCACGAGATAATACAGCTCCAATTCCATAAGAAGATGCGTCGGTGGCCAGAATTAAGGGTGAATCCGGTTCATAGTGGATAAGTGTTATGGCATTTTTAATATTTTTTTCTTTTAGTTTCTCAAAAGCCAATTGTTGGTCGCCTTTCCAGATAAATGTAGCATCTTTCTTTCTTAGAGCGTTTAATAATCCTGTAAATTCGGAAAAATTTGTGATAAACCTTGAATAGTAGTTTACTTTACCAAGAAAAGAGTGTAATTCAATGAGATTTTTTGGCTGATGTAATTTTCTGGTAGCTGCAATTCCAGAATCTAACGGAGATAAACCCTTGGCTGATATTATGTTGCCCAAATATTCGACTTTGTCTCTAGAAAGAACTATATTTTTGAAAATTGCAACGTAAACCAAAATTTTCCATGCGCTTAAGTAATTCTCCAAGTGTACCAAGATGTTCAGCATCAATTGAACCAGTGACTACAATATCATCATGATAGCTTGTACAGTTTGGTAATTCTGCAATCACTTTTTCAATGAAATGTTGGAAAATAGTAGGTGAACTCGCTATTACAAAAGGTAAACGTTGATATTCATATAATCATCATTTTCAGTGATCATTTTCAATTTCTGTACTGTTTCTGAAGAGTAATTTCGCTGATTCTGTAATTTCGTAAGTATTTGTTATATTTACGATGCCATCCAATGTAGGATTCTGTAATTGAAGGGCAGGTAATCTAACGCGTTCGTGTGGTGTATGAACTATGATGGTATCTCGAATATTGTTTTCTGCATAAGAACGCTTACATTCAGAATTACTGCAAAAAAAATCACAAGTGCATGCCAATCCTCTGAGATCAGCTATCCAATCAGCATACTTTTCTTTGGGTTTCATTACCCATTTGTGAAATTTACATCGGTGGAATACAATATGTGTCTTTACAATGTGTCTTTATAATGGTCATGACGCTTCCGTAGAAGATCGAAGACATTACACTTTCTGTAACAGCCTTTCGAATTTCTTGTGCATCCAATTGTTCAAATGCGTAGTTCCCAGTATAATCTAATAGGCCACTCATCGTGAATACCCCTGTATGTACATAGATAAACCGAGGTAAAATCGTGATATACAGGTGTCCCCGAGCTCCGTAAAAATTCCATAACTTTCTTGCTATTCCAGGTATCGACTTAATTTTTTTTTTGTATAATAGAAGCGCCTCCATTACACATTTTAAAATTATTTTCGTTTGTATACAGGATATCCCAGTATTACAAAAATATTAAAGTTACGTTTTTTTTTTAATTTTTTAATTTAAACGCCCCATTTTGACTTCATTTTTGTATTCTATACTAAATTCTGAGTAAAATTTATTTGAGTCATTTTTACGTATCAATCATACTCTTTGATGTGAGTCATTTTTTTCTTGAAAATTCCCGGATGCAAGGTTCCATTGAAAAATTCGTAACTTCTAAACCACTAAAGATAACGCGACCCATTTTTTTTCAGTCATTCAAGATCAAACTAAGTCGTGAAGGGATGTTTCAAGGCTTACTACGATTTTTTGAAGATGAATAATTATAAATAACAAAAACTCAATTTTTTCAAATACGACACCCTGTATATTTTCACACCATTCCATAGCGTTTTTGACAAACTTTTCAATGATATACAGTTTGTAGGGCCCAATTCTAATATTCGACGAATTATTGAGAGAATAGCAATTTTTAGATGTAAATATTTAATAAACAACTAAAAGTTTCTAGTAGTTTGGTACCAAAATGAAAAGCGATTAAAATTTTCAACCAATGTCGCACCAGTTACGGATATACTGTGTCAAAAAGTGCGAATTTGATTGGTTTAATATTTTATTCGCTGTGCATGATGATCCGCGATCAGTAGGACTGTGGCTTTAATTTCGAATTTATCCTCCCAGTTCGCGTGAAATAGAAGTTCTCTTGATGATTTATAAAAATTCTAACTTAGGTACTCCGGAGAAACTGATATATAAGTCAGTTTCTTTTGAGATTTCCCGAGTACTCAAGTTAGAATTTTCATGAATCGTCAATAGAACTCACATGTTTTTTAAATGGAACGCCTAGTATATTTTTGTACCATGTGACTCAGGACTAAATGTTCTTTCGTCCTGTATTAGCATTCCCTATACCTATCGCTTATAGTTCACTCGTTATCGATGATTTCTTTTTAACACGTAATTTGTTTCCATTTTTCGGTATTATTTTTAAATAATGGGCTATGAAAACTAGAGAAATTATAATTTTTGAAATCATCCGTCTAGTAGGAATTAAAAAAAAAGCAATTTAATCGCTACGAAGAACCAAAAAATGAATAATCAAACAGACATATTAAATGTATTTGATGATCAAAAAATCGACAACTCAAGAAGTTAATAAAAAATGTTGTTATACCGAGGAAAATGCATTATTACTTAGATACAGTAGAAAGTTATTACTAATAAATAATAGCCGAGGACAACATAGAGTCAATATTCTAACCAACAAATTGTGTATTATTTTTAATATTTCTGATTTATTTATTAGTTTTCATAAAATTTTGTATTCTAAGTGTAAATTACTCCTTGTAAATGTGTAAGAAGTCATACCAAGAATTCTAATACATGCGGCATATGTAAACAAAACATTCAGATGATAGATGTGTATTTAAATATTATTTGTCGGTTTTTAAAATGAAATTGAAATTACAGTCAGAAATTAATTTAACAAACTGAGGTTTGTTAAATTTTCATAGCACACTATTCAGGAATAATACTGAAAAGTGAAAAAACTAATGTGTCAAGGAGAAAATCATGAATAGAAAGAGAAAGGTAAGAGATGGGTATAGGGAATGCTTATAGTTCGAAAGAACATTTAATTCTGATTCTTATGGTATAAAAACATACTGGGTGTTCTATTTAAAAAAACATGACTTTTCGACAGTTGAAATCAGTTCGAATAGAAGTAACTTTTCAACCAGCCCGTAAACGATTTTGTGTAAAATTAGGTATGACCTGAAAGCTTATGAACATAGCCTACTACAGGCCAAAAATTGAAATTATGGCTTTTGTTTATCAATTCAAAAGATAGGGTGCCACTGCCACCGGTATAGCTTTACTAAATTATGTTTTTAAATTCAAAAATAGAAATTCAATGAGTTACATACCGCCCGGCTTGAAATATAAAATTTCAATATTTATGCTAATTATGACAAATACAAATTAAATTATAATAAAACACTTCTAGTGATCGTCCAAAAGTAGCGCACAGTCTTCTGATATTTTTTTTTTTTGCAAACACCTTGAGAAGTTTTAATGCTGGCAACACGAACAATTCCATCAGAACCTGCAAATACTTCGATGACTTTACCTAGTAACCATTGTAATGGTGGTTGATTATGTTCGATTAATAATACCAATGTGTCTTAATATTCTCTGTATTATTATTCCATTTTGAGCGCGTCTGTAATTGGTGTAAATTTTCACGTTGCCATCTGTTTAAAAAGTTTTGCTTTATTTTTTGAATATGTTGCCATCTGGATAAATGGTTGTCAGCAACTTCAACAAAATTTTCAGAGACTGGTTCCAATAAAGGAGAACCTATTAAATAATGTGCTGGCGTTAAAACAGTATCATCATTGGGGTCAGATGACAATGCCATAAGTGATCTCGAGTTCAAAACTGATTCAATTTCAGTTATTAATGTATAATATTCTTCGAACGTGTAGACGACTCCTTTTGTTACTGTATACAAATGTTTCTTCATGAGTCTTACCGCTGACTTCCAAAGTCCACCAAAATTAGGAGATTGTGGAGGAATGAATTTCCATGTAATTTTTTGCTTCGCCAAATTCAATGCTATGTGAGAGTTATTTTCAATTTAAAATCCATAAACGTGTTGAAGCTTTCGTGAAGCACCTATGAAGTTCGTAGCATTGTCCGAATAGATAATATTGTAGAGTCCTATTTGTGCTACAAATCTCCTTAATGCAGCTACAAAACTTTCAGTGGTAAGATCGGTAACAATTTCAATATGAACTGATTTTGTGGCAAGACAAACAAATATCGCAATGTAGTCCTTTAAAATATGAATACGGCCTCGTTCGACGACTTTCCCGTATTTGTATTGGACCGGCATAGTCCACGCCTGGATTTTCAAATGGACGGGAAAAAGTACTGATTCTTTCTCTTGGTAGATCTCCCATGATGCATTCCATTGGCTTTGGTTTAAATTTAAAACAAGCAATACATTCTCTTATGATTTTTCGAGGATCACGTGTTCCTGATAAATGCCACTATTTAAACCTGAATGGACTTAATAATTGCTGAGTTCCGCAATGTAGCAATCGCATTTGTTCGTCTCGTAACAAGATTTCAGTTGCATGTGAGGGTAATATTACAAGACGTTTTTGACTTTCTGAAATATTCGCATTTCGAAGTCTTCCTCCAAGACATATTAGATCGTTGTGATCAATGTAAGAATCAACTTCATGTAAGGATTTAAAGTTAGCAATGGACTTTTATTATTTACCTTATTTAGTTTTCTTAAATCTTGAATTTCTTGCCAAAAGATTTCTTCCTGTGTCCATCTAAGGATTCTATTCAATGAAAGATTTAATTCGTACACCGTTAGTGGACCAACTTCTTTTTCGAGCAGCATCGATAAATCTGTAGCAGTAAGCTATAATTCATGTGAAACTTTGTTATTGAAGAAAAATTACGTAATATATCGAATTTCGAACTGTAACTATTAACGCAATGTTATCTTTTTGCTCCGGAATTGAATTTAGTGCTGGAATATTTTGGTCTGGCCAATCTTAAATATTTAATATCCCAGCAGGTCCGTGCCACCAAAGATCATATTTTATGAATTGTTCTACTGAAGTTCCTCTTGACAGAATATCAGCGGAATTGTCTGTTGATGGTACATGGTTCCAGGAAAGTTTTGTTTAGCCTCCATGTATGTGACTAACGCGGTTAGCTACAAAACTTTTTCATTTACTAGGCGACGTGTTAATCCAGCAAAGTGTTATCGTAGAGTCACTCCACCAGTAAACTTCTTCAGTAGTTTGCTTTAGTGTCCTAATGCATTTCTTGATTAGTTTTGACAGAAGTAATGCTGCATTGAGTTCTAAACGTGGTAATGACAAGATGGCAGCATCATAAACAAGGTACTACAACTTTGAACTTTTTTCCAGTACAAGCGGAAGTGTCCGAAAGTTGGAAATATTATATTTTAATAGATCATTATCGCTAACTTACAACCGCAAAATATGAAATAGAAATTCAAAGAGGAAGTCCGTAAACTTTTAATGAATGGGTTGCCTGAATCTCCCTGTATAATGATATACTTTGTCTGAAGTAAGTTTTGCTTGCAAGTTATTCAACTACACTTGGAACTGATGAGGAAAAATTTCAAATTACAAAAGTCATGTTCAAAAAGTCGAATACAATATATAATACAAACGAAGTGTATAAATGGATTTTTATTGTTGGCGTTCAATGCATACAAGCGGCATCAGCGTAGCGCTGCAAAACATGTGCCGCCTCCAACAAATACTAGTAACCATGAAAACCACAAGCGTTGGTAAAAGCCTTCAAGCCTTTGGCCCAGCGAGAATGAATCCGTGCGACGATCAATACGGGATCACGCGACGAGTACTCAGCGACGTGGAGCAAGGTCACATTACATCGTGCTCATGTAGGTACAGTTGCGGACACAAAATTTCAGACATCACTACAATTCCACCAACATAACAGTATGAAACAGTGAACTTCCAACTACACCTTTGGCCTATCATAATCATCTCTAGCATTTTGACAGAGCGAAAGCAATTACGTACATCAATCACAGGATGTAAATGCTTGCGTTTCGTTGGCAGGTACTCTTGAACTACATTTATAACTCTAACCTTCTTGAAAGGCTGATAGTCAATCCCGGACTGAAAATTAAATTTAAATTTTACCGATTTTTTATGAAAATTATAAAAGGAACCAGTCCAATGCAGTCCGTTACTCTAGTCAGTGATGACAGGGGACCCGAATCACATATTTCGACGTCATTAATGAGACTATTTTACCGTATAACTCCTGTAAATCAATTGAAAGCTAGCGTGCTACGCAGATGATTCCCGAATTGTACAGTGACAACGAATTAAGATAAATGTTGTATGTTTTTCAACAAATCCTTCGTTCTGTTACTGACGACTTCAAAATATACTATGAATAGCTTTAATTTCCACGAGCTAAAATGATGATAATAACTAATATTAAAATCCTAGTGGAAACTCTGTGGGTGGAGCTTTCATGACAGCACTGTGCTTCTGCTTTTAAATCCGACCTACATAATTAAAACTCAAAAACAGTATACGGTTATACGGGAGAAGGTTATTACAAGGTAAAAGCCCTTTGTCGCAGAACATCAAATAAATGCTGCTTCCTGTATAATATGAATTTTGTCATTGCGTAAAGTGCAACACCTGCAGGCAGTTTGTTTAATCTCTGTACTCAAAGCAAGCCGATTTTCGTAAGATGTCAATCATCTCTGAAGTTTGCCATAATGGGTAACAGTTCGTTTGTTGTTGCGACTTCAAACAAGCCGAAAGCAGCTGTTACGTTTATTCCTGGGCTTCAGTTTTCTTGACGAGTAGGCTTCCTGTTGGGCTCTGCGTGTTGCTGCTCGCAACAGTTTGACTGAGCCGGGTAATGGAACTTTTTTAGATAGACAATTCTCTATAAGTCACGTTAGAGAACGGGTGTTGTTTGCAAGTCGTTTAACGAAGTGACATTGAGAGTTTTTAAAGTAATTAATTGTTGGAATTGGTGACTCGACCGTCTTCGGCGGATTATCTCACTTCGTTGTTTGTCAGCCCGCTGTTTGTGGGACCGTTTTCTAAAGGACTTTCCAACGTGGGAATTTATGGTTTTAGGCTTGTTTTTTCCCAAGCAAGGTAGTGTCATCTTGTTTATTCGTTGTGTTCCTATCTATTTTCCACGGGCGTGTATCATTCGTGAATATAACATGTTGTTAATTCCCTTTTTAGCGACTGGTACGGGGACGGATATTTTCTTATTCTCGCCCGCCGGCAGTGTGATACCTCGTGCTTGCACTTGTCTCGTCTAGAGCAACGTGTACGTCCTCCATTAACCACGTGCCTTCGTTGGAAAGATTTAAAAAAGTTGAGCTGCATCCGATTTGAGTTAGCAGCCACGTTTTCACCTCGTCCTGAAAGAATTCTGGAGCAAGGACTTTAATGTAGACTTGGGGGATGTGCCACAAATTCGGGCGAAGAGAGACGTGCTGTTGAGCGATGTGGCTAAGAGAATTTGGGGATCACGTCAGACTGAGTTTTCCATGTGTATCAATTGTGTAATTTACCTATTTTTTTGTAATTTCATCTTTGTATTGTATTGCTTCTCGGCTCTTTCTGAGCGTGGTTTTAATTTTCACAGGTTTTCGACCTTGCACTTCACGCATAAAGTTTATTTTAATTATTTTTGATCTTTTGATGTTTACTTTTGTAAGCATAAACGAGAATACTCACGTTAATGCGGATTTTGTTTGCTCCTGCGATTTCAAACGAATCGAAAGCGGCTGTTACGTTCATTCCTGGACTTTAACTTTCCTGATGAGTAGGCTTCCGTCGAGCTCAGAGTGTTGCTGCTCGCAATGAACGGTTCGACTGTGCCCGGTAGTGGAGTTTTCTAGATGGACAATTCTCTATAAACCACGCTAGAGAATAGGTGTTGTTTGCACGTCGTTAACGAAGTCAGATTGAGAGATTTTAAAGTGATTAATTGTTGGAATTGGTGACCCGACCGTCTTCGGCGGATTTTCTAACTTCGTTTTTTTTTGCCAGCTCGCCGTTTGTAGGACCGTTTGCTAAAGAATTTTCCAACGTAGCAATTTATGTTTTTAGGCTTCTTTTTTTCCTAAGTAAGGTAGATGCCATCTATTTATTCTCCGTGTTCCTGACTGTTTATCACGGGCGCGTATAGTTCGCCATTGTAATATGTTGTTAATTCCCTTTTTAGCGACTGGAGGCAGATGATCTTTTTATTGTGGCCCGCCGGCTGTGTGATGCGTCATGCGTGCCCTTGTCTCGCCTGGGGTAATGGTGCGTTCTCCATTAACCACGTGCCACCGTTGGAAAGATTTAGGAATGCCGAGTTATCTCCGATTTGAGTTAGCAGCCACGTTTATCTCGTTTTGGAGGAATTTTCCTTTTTTTTCTAACCGTCCGCGGAGTTCGCGTGAAGTCATCGTCCGAACGTATGTTCTACCATTATCGTAGATTTGGGGCCTGTGCTGCGGGAGGCTTCGTTATGAATTCGGCAAGGAGGGAAGTGCTGTTGAGCAACATGGCTAGGGGAATTTATTTTGGGGATCACGTCAGTTTACTTAGATTATGTTTCCCGGTGTATCAGTTGTGTAATTTATCTGTTTTATTTTTTTGTTTTTAAAATTTTATCTTTAGTTTGTATGTATAATGTTTATATTTCGATTTTTTGCTCCTTCCGAACGCGGATTAAATTTTGATGGGTTTTCGATCTGCGCTTCACGCATAAAATTTAATTTTAGTATACATTTCCATTATTCAGCAAGAGAATCGTAGTTCAGTAGCTTATTAAGCATCCTGATCTTCCACGGCGTCCTACTTAATATTAAAATTACGCTAACCTAACAATATCAAACTAATGCATTTAAAGTAATTATAGTATAACCGAGAATCAGCAATGATAAAAAAAGAGGAAAAAAACACTCAGCTCGAGAAATAATTCTTGCTTTAAGCGGTTTTTAAAAACGGATAATGAGAGAACCTTCAAATTGAAATACAAGTTATTTAAACATTTAGCCACATTGTAGCTAAAAGGTGTTTTGAAAAATAAATAAAGTTTTATATGCTGGAATGTCTTTGATGTCTTTGCGGCGAATGTTTATATTATGGGTATCCGTTCGTAATCCAATTTTTGTCAAAAGATATGGAGGAGTTTGAGTGTGTAGTATTTTATGACACAAACATACAAGATGTAAATTCCGCTTGTTATTCATATTTAACCATCCAGAAGAAAACAGTTTGTGAGAAATCCGATGAGGCCTCCTAATACCATACACGAATCGAAGGCATGAATTTTGCACAACTTATATGCGACGAGTATCAACAGAATCAAGCCAGGGTTCATAAACTGCGTTCGACAAAATTTTCGATCAAGTTTTGTCCACGGCTGTAATTCACACGTACCTCATTTAACGTAAGAGGTTAAAATCGATACTTTTGAGACAAATTCGTCAAGACGGCAACACTGCCTGTGCATTTTGTAATAAATACCTACTATTACAGTGTCTAGCTTGTTTAGTTTCTAATATTCTAGGATAGTTTCTAATTTTCTAGCATAGCGTCTAACGTTCTAGGATAGTTTTTGATTTTCTATGATAGTCTCTAACGTTCTAGGATAGTTTCTAATTTCCTATCATAGTCTCTAACGTTCTAAGATAGTTTTTACATTTGAAGGATGACATAGTTTAAATTAGATAGGTCATTGCGTGTCAATTCTAACTTCGTTACTATCATTTGATTCTTCTTTACAAATTTCATAAGCCATATTTTCGTTGAACAAAACTAAGCTAACGCTAAGCTAGGAAATCCCCTAGCAGCTATATGGAAAATTCTGACTCCAGATCACGGGGGTTTATGTCTATTGCCACAGTTTTAAACGCAATTATAATTCCCCCCAGGTCTCTGGGATGGCAGTGTTGTAATCTGTAATCTGATGTAATCTGTAATCCTTAGCATATTTTTAAGCTACCATGGTTACCGTTTATTGATTTTGAAAAGTTTGGAATCGATTGTCAGTAGCCAAAGTATTAATTCGATTTCTTCTTTAATTAAACGTTTAAATTTCGTTTGCGACCATCCCAGTCGAATGAACAGGACAATTTGTGATAAAAATAAGGTAAGAGAGAATGATAAGCGAAAGTGCACTTTTTCGGTTATCACGGCCGCGCGGCCTTATTAAGCGCCAGAGAGAAAAACAATCAGAGCAAAAGCAGTCGTAATTTATAGAAAGAAAATCACAAATTGTCCGTTTATTCTTCTGGAATAGCCCTAAACTAGTACCTTGGGCAAGAATGCAGCTCAATGTATTAGATTATTTAATTTCCTGAACAATACTTAAACCGTTAAAGCAGAAATATTTTTAAATTACGGGCCTTTTTTATTTTAATTCCCCTCAGGCCGCTCGAGGCACGCATTTTGTTGCTCCACATATACAGCGTTGGCTTTGACATCTAATATATCTTTTATCTATGCTCCAGATACAATTAAGCTAGAACTTTTTCAAATTTGTGCCAGATTTCAGTTTAAGCTTCAAATTTACTGTTTGGATACAAAACGCTTTTGAACACCAATCAATTGTTATCCATGACAGTTTTGTTTCGCAAATTGAAACATAGTTATAAAATTCTACGTACTTTTTAAATTATACGTATAGATGGTTCTCATCATAACTTTCTCGGCTGAGTATGATGAATATACTTAGAGTGTTGTTACAATAGGCGTCTTCCTTTTGCCACAAATCTCATCTCAACTCAGATAAACGTTATTTTCGTTGGCATGAACAAGTAAGTTCGAATTGCGATTTCGATCTCCCACCTTGTCACTCGTGCACTCCCATTAGTTGCCACGTTCAAACTTACTTGTTCGCGCGAACGGAAATGACGTTTATCTGAGCTGAAATAAGTTTTGTGGTAAAAAGAACACACCTATTATATTCTATTTTTTATTGAAGTTTGTTTAAATTTTCAAGGTTGTCCGTTTTTGAATGAAAAATAAATGGTCACTTTAGGTATACCACTGACCGAAGCGGGTCCTGGGGAGTTGTTTTTTTTTCTGGGACAAACAGGGATACATTTTTCCAGCTGTATATTACCGAAACCTTTTGGGTTGCGTAACCACCGCTGGGTGGTGCCCTTAATCGTAACACCTTTTGAAATTTCCCAAACCGCCTCCACTGAGTGGACATTGTTACACAGCTCTTTTCACCGTGGTAGTCTCCGAGGGTACGACCGACCTTGCTTCAGATTTGCAGTGGGTTACGGTTGGAGCAGGCTCATTCTTTTCTCTTCTTTGCGGACCAGAACGCGCTAAGCGCTCCTTTTCTTGCACCTCGTGACAGGGCATCCGTTTTTGTTAATATCCACCTTGCCAATCGAAATAAAAAAATGCGTCAGGTTGGAACCGAAAGACCAAAGTAAGCCAATCTGAGAACATTTGGGTTTATAAGTTCATATAATCGTTTTAAAACGAAGCACACTGAGCTCATTTTGGCACACAAGTAATCAATGTGCTTGTTCCACGTTAGCTTTTCGCCGATGTAAATACCTAAGAATTTTGTATTATGCACTAGTTCGATCGATTTACCTTTTAGTCTTATTAATAAACTGTTATTGATATTATTATTTTTGGTTACAAGGTTAATGAAATTTGTCTTGAACGAGTTCAGAACCAAAGCATTACTACAACAGTAATCGCACATCTCATTAACGATATTGCGTGAGTTGTAATTTAACGTTTCTAGATCACTAGCGGCAGTTAGCATAGTTGAATCGTCCGCATATAAAATGAATTTACTAGGTGTTGAAAGTGCTAGCATTATATTGTTAATAAAGATAATGAATAGCAACGGGCCTAACAATGATCCCTGTGGAACACCTGTATTATTATGTCTTAAAGATGACAGCGTGTTATTAATTTGTAGGTATTGAGTGCGATTATTCAAGTATTACGTTAACCAAGCGAGTGCCGGTCCACGAATGCCAATATTACTGAGTTTATTTCATAAAAGGGTGCGATCGATAGTATCGAACGCCCTTGACATATCAAAAAAGATTGCTGCGACTTTTTGCTTGTTGTTAAAGGAATCTAATATGAAATTAACAGCTTCTAAATTAGCAGTCTCAGTTGAACGTTTTTTTCCGAAAACCGTGCTGGTAAGGAGTGAGTAAATTATTTTTTTCCAAAAAGTTTACTAATCGATCACTAAAAGCGAACTCAAATATTTTTGCAATGGAACACTGTAAGGTGATTGGTCGATAATTGGCGCAGTTAGATGTTTGACCTTTATTTTTATAAACGGGAATTATTTTTGAGCGTTTCAATAAATCGGGATAATGTCCTTCGAACGACAAATTAATTAAGTGTGATAATGAATGATTCCGATATATGATCATTAACTTTGCTTAAATTAAAACCGGGAATGTTATCCGAACCGCTTGACTTTTGGAAGGAAAATTTATTAATAAGTTTTGAAATTTCAACACCTGTTGTGGGATATAAAAAAATTGAAGACATATTTGTTTGTGATGCATTATTTCCGGGGGTCGGGATTTGACTTGTTTTGAGTATGTCCAGAAATGCTTCATTGAGAGCATTGTCAATTTGCTAAGGATCTTTAAGAATAGTTTCGTTATCGTACAACTCATTAGGTATGTTGAACTTATCTTTACAAGATGTGGAGTTGATTATTTGCCAACATGTTTTCGATAAGTTACTAGATGCGGTAATCTTTTTATTGTAGTAATTCTTTTTTGATTCAATTAATTTTTGTTTGTATAGTTTCCGAACAAAAGCTAATCTGTGCTTCAAAGTATTAGTATTATAATATTTGTGCATGTCACTTAGTTCTTTTAGCAAATTATGTAGGTCTCTTAATTCATTACTGTACCAAGGTGTTCCGTTTCTATATTTCGTTTTCGATTTACGAATGGGGAAAGCCGAATTGAAATGCATTAATAGGCGATTATAAAAAGCGGAGAATTTACTTTGAAAATCTATTGCTTCTTCCATTTCCTGCCAGTTTTCATTTTGCAGTAAGTGCTCAAAATGCTGGATATTAATTTCCGAAAAAGATCAACTTAATGAATGATGCATGTCTTTTAATTTAATAGATATATCCAAAATTTGAAATGAATGGTCTGACAGATGTGTACCGGTCACTTGGACATTCGTTGGTAAAAATGTTCCATAAGTCAAAATGTTGTCGATTAGAGTGGCGGAATAATTTGTAACTCGTGTTGGAACGAATACGCTCTATTTAATATTCCTGTTGGAGGAAACGCTCGTTTATACAGGGAGATTCAAGCATCTCATTCATTAAAAGTTTACGGACTTCCTTTTTGAATTTCTATTTCATATTTTGCGGTTGTAAGTTGGCGATAACGATCTATTAAAATATATTTCCAACGTTCGGGCCTTTCCGCTTGTACCGGACCTTGCTGTAAACTTTCTTATTTTAAATAGAATACCCCATTTTTTATTGCATTTTCGAAATGCTCATGAAATTCTAAAAATATTTTGTGTAACATGTGAAAAAGAAAAATTAGCCGTTTTAGAGGTATTTCCATTTAAAAGAAAAAGTTCAAAGTTGTAGTACCTTGTTTATGATACTGCTATCTTTGTATAACAAAAGCCATAATTTCAATTTTTGGCCTGTAGTAGGCTATAATCATAGGCTTTCAGGTGATACCTAATTTTAGACAAAATTATTTACGAGCTGGTTGAAAAGTAACTTCTATTCTAACTGATTTCCACTGTCGAAAAGTCATGTTTTTTAAATAGAACAGCCAGTATATTTTTATACCATAAGAATCACAATTAAATGTTCTTTCGAACTGTATTAGCATTCCCTATACCCATCTCTTACCGTTCTCTTTTCATTCATGATTTTCTCTTTGACATATAATTTTTTTCACTTTTTAGTGTTATTCCTAAATAGTGTACTATGAAAATTTTACAAAATGAGATTTTTTTAATTAATTTCTGACTGTAGTATCAATTTCATTTTAAAAACCGAAAAATAATATTTAAATATATATCTATCATCTGAATTTTTTATTTACGTATGCCGTATGTATTAGAATTCTGGATATGACTTTTTACACATTTATAAAGAGAAATTTACCCTTATAAAACAAAATTTTATGAAAACTAATAAATAAATCAAGAATATTGAAAATAAAAACATTTAATATGTCTGTGTTTGAATATTCATTTTTTGGTTCTTCGTAGCGATTAAGTTGTGTTTTTTTTTATTCCTACGAGACGGATGATTTCAGAAATTATAATTTCTCTAGTTTTCATAACCCACTATTTAAAAATAACACCGAAAAATGGAAAAAAATTAGGTATTAAAAAGAAATTATCGATAATGAGTGAACTATTTTTGGTAGGTATAGGGAATGCTAATACAGGATGGAAAGAAATTTAATCCTGAGTCACATGGTATAAAGATATACTAGGCATTCCATTTAAAAAACATGACTTTTCGACAATTGAAATTAGTTCGAATAGAAATTACTTTTCAACCAGTCTGTAAGCAATCATGATATGATCTGAAAGAATGTTACTGTAGGTACAGGTTAAAAATGGTTTTTGTTGCACAAAGATGGCAATCTCATAACCAGGGTTCTGCAAGTCTGAGTTATTTTTAAAAAATGAAAATATCTCAGAAACGGTTAATTTTCGTTATCACATGTTGCACAAAATATTTTTAGAATTTTATGAAGATTTCAAAAAATCATTAAAAAATGAGGTGTTCCATTTAAAGTAAGAAAGTTGGCAGCAACTTCCGGTATAAGTGGAAGTGACCAAAAATTGAAAATATTATATTTTGATAGATCATCATCGTTAACTTATAGCTGCAAAATATGAAACAGAAATTCAAAGAAGAAGTCCGTAAACTTTTAATGAAAGTGTAGCCTGAATCTCCCTGTGTAGTACATATTAGACTCTGGCAGCTGGCGTGCATTTTTATTGGCTTCGCCGTATTTCAGAAAAACGTGTAGTTCAGCCAAAAATGAAAAAAAGTGCAAGTGCAGTATGGGGTCGACATTTATGACTGAAAATAAACAAGCAAAATTTAGATAATGTTGACAATTACTGTTACACAGCTTTTCGCCGTTTATTACTATTGCATAGCGTGAATTAGTAAACCGTTCTTCAAAGCTTTTCCAGACCTGCCCAGTTTGAGTTGGGTAATATGTGAATATCTGATTCTGGAACTGTTAACCACGTTGATTTTTTCATCATTATTTTATTAGGTATGGTTTATTCTATCTTTGGTGTATATAAGACAACCATGAAACGTAGACTGGAGTATTTTATTTTATTTTATTTAGGCTGCCCACTAAACTAAAGTATGGCCCACTCCTATTCTGTCAGCTAGCTGGAGAATATGACTTTGCTTTGTGCAACCTCTCCATGTTTTGTCATCTTTTGATGTTACCTCCCGGGCAGGATTTAAAATGGGGTAGGTAGCAACGCATAATGAGAATAAACTAAATATGTAGGTAAGATTTTCGCTTGTTCCTTGTACTATAACATCTTACTCACGAAATCACACGTCAGACATTCTGAGACTTGACGGTATAGTATTACAGACTTTCACAGCATTGCAAATGAAACTCCTTTCAAAAAAACAGGTTCTATGAACAGCAGCAGGTGTTAACATATCCCACATACCATAACGGTCTCCTGATCTGTGCTCAATTTCTTGTTTATATCTAATATAGACATGCGTTATTTCTACTAAACAGTCTATAATGGTCGACTTACTATGCTTTTAATCGAATTTGTCATCATCGATTAATTAGCCTTTGGTCTCGTTTGTTGATTAGTGGGCGCACTTATTTAGGATGTGTTGAGTAATAATAACTTTTACAAAAATTTCTTGTATTTGATATTTGTTGTATACATTGAATTGAAGCAAAAACTCATTAAATTATGAACTTACACTTTAAATTTAAAAAAAAAATGCTCACATACAGAAAAAATTGACTGATTCACCGTTCTACTTGCTGTTTGACAACATGTTAGATAGTTTAGGCGCCATTTTTGAATTACTCAGTATAATTTGGAAAAATTATATATCAAGAAATAAGACAGGAAAATGCACATAATACCAAAAAAGGAAAACAATAAATGCCGAGAATAAATTAAACTTTTATTAACCAGTATCTTGTGTACTAAATAAGTACAAATTATCGATTATACCTTTCACTTAAACATAGAACTAACAAAATGATATGCGATGAGAAAAGCACTGGGACCTACATACAATTTTCCTTACTTCGTGTATACAACGTTAGGATCCTTTGTCGAAGGCAACCCGGACCGCCTTGTGTTCAGGTTCCATTTTAGGGTCTGGCTTTGCCCTCCAGCTCCGAAGTGGTTTGTGTAGATCGATGTTTCTCGAGAGAACTTGGAGAGGACGGGAAAGGAAACTCGAGTGAAACCCAACAGGATTTTTTTTAATCTCACCGATCGTTGCCATGACAACGAATGGATAGTAGTGAGTTACGCGATAACTGTATAATACTTACTTCCTTGTGTACAGTTCGAATTTGTGTTCGTTTGATTTAAGTTATTTGGACACCTGCATATTTATTTACTGTATACAGCCTGTTTGTTTCATTGACGACGCATCACATTTAAGGGGGGGATACTTTCCTGACATTTATTTGGAACAAAATCTTAATCTTAATATAATTTCACAATCGAAGCAAGTTGAAATTTACAATTATTTGGAGTTGATACTTTTAGAAATATTACAGCAGTTGGAATCTCTGCCACTGAAACAAATGAGACGGTCGATTTAAATTGTTTTATGAATGGCACATAGCCAGGTTATTTCTTTTCTCGATAACTACCGACTTACCGAGATTAGTGCACTCTCACTGAAAGAGCGTGTATACAATTCTTAAAAGAAAAATCCTGTATGTAATGAATATAATATCGATAAATAAATTAGTAATTGAGATATTTATTTATATGTAGACGTAGATGTAAAAAAAAATTAATCTTTTTTACTCACAATTTCCACTATATTTTGTAAAGTTACAAAATTTCTTAAATACTACGACATGTTTCGCTATTACTATAGCTTCTTCGGGTAGTAACACAAAATATCTTGGGGTCGATTTTTATACTTAATATTGAAACAGATTAACCAATGGTGAATTGTTAAGGTCTAGCTGGCTATTCAATAAGTTGTCGAAATTCTTAAGCTTGTTTATTTCTGGGGATTCCAGGAGGTCTAATTTTTTACTTTTACTTTCTACGTGTAAAATTTTAAAATCGGTGTTGAAATTATGATGAGACTCAATGAGGTGTGAGGCGTAGTGTGAATCAGTTTTTTTATGAATGAAGCTAGAAAAATGTTCTTTAATTCTTTTAGAAAAACTTCTTCCTGTTTGGCGTATATAAGTTTTTGTACAATCCCCACATACTAGCTGATATACTCCTGACTTACCTTTTTTATCTATTTTGCTTTTACTATTTTTTATGTATTTTCCTATTGTATTATTGGTTTTGAAAGCAACGTTGATATTTAATTTAGTGAGATATTTTTCGATGTTTTCGCCCGTTTTGCCTGTGTATGTAATAATTTTATGATTGTTATCTTTTTCTTTAGTTGGGCTAGAATATATCAAACCTATTATTTTCTTAAAGAGTTTTTTATTTAAAATGTTTTCAATCATTTGTGACGTGTATCCATTATTTATTGCAATTTGTTTTATTATATTGAGTTCTTTTTGAAAATTTGATTTATTTAAAAGTATTGTTGTTAATCTGTGTATCATGCTGTGGAATGTTGCTAATTTATGTTGTCTGGGGTGATCTGATGAATTAAGTATTGTTGTGTCAGTGTGAGAAGGTTTATGAAATATAGAAAAAATGTGTCGGTTGTTTATTTTCTTAATCGTTAAATCTAAGAAGTTAATTGAATTGTCAGTTTCTTTTTCTATTGTAAACTTAATGTTGTCATGTAGACTGTTGATGAAATTGAGAAATTGGTCTAGTTGTCTATTTGTACCGACAAAACATGCGAGAACATCATCAACGTATCTGTGCCAATACAGGAATTTTTGGAAGATGGGGTGCTTGTAAATATTATCTTCTAGGAAGTTCATAAATATCTCGGCTAGCAGAGGGCTGAGTGGATTTCCCATTATTAATCCTTCTTTGGAACTATAATAACGGTTATTGAATTCGAAGTAGTTCTGTTCTAGACATATTTTAAGTGCTTCTAATATTTCTTGTTTTTTTATAAAATTAGTTTTACGGGATAACAAAAGTTTTTCTACAAGAAGTAAAGTTTCCTTTACTGGTACGCTTGGAAATAAATTTGTAACATCAAAAAAAAACAAATTTGGAATTATTTGGTAGTTCGATATTTTTAATTTTGTTTGTTAAAATTGGTATATCCTAGCCCAACTAAAGAAAAAGATAACAATTATAAAATTATTATCTCACTAAATTAAATATCAACGTTGCTTTAAAAACCAATAATACAATAGGAAAATACATAAAAAATAGTAAAAGCAAAATAGATAAAAAAGATAAGTCAGGAGTATATCAGCTAGTATGTGGGGATTGTACAAAAACTTATATAGGCCAAACA
This sequence comes from Prosopocoilus inquinatus, assembly GCA_036172665.1. Taxonomy (NCBI): domain Eukaryota; kingdom Metazoa; phylum Arthropoda; class Insecta; order Coleoptera; family Lucanidae; genus Prosopocoilus; species Prosopocoilus inquinatus. Next base: position 29,074,229 of record CM069877.1, read on the forward strand.
GGAAGAAGTTTTTCTAAAAGAATTAAAGAACATTTTTCCAGCTTCATTCATGAAAAAACTGATTCACACTACGCCTCACACCTCATTGAATCTCATCATAATTTCAACACCGATTTTAAAATTTTACACGTAGAAAGTAAAAGCAAAAAATTAGACCTCCTGGAATCCCCAGAAATAAACAAGCTTAAGAATTCCGACAACTTATTGAATAGCCAGCTAGACCTTAACAATTCACCGTTGGTCAATCTGTTTCAATATTAAGTATAAAAACCAACCCCAAGATATTTTGTGTTACTACCCGAAGAAGCTATAGTAATAGCGAAACATGTCGTAGTATTTAAGAAATTTTGTAACTTTACAAAATATAGTGGAAATTGTGTGTGTTGCTTGGAAAGTTATGTAAAAGTTATTCATTAAAAATTCTTGGAAATTAGATTAACATGTTCGTATCGAGGTGGAAAAGCAACGCACATGATGCAACACAGTGCATCTACAAGAAAATGCATTTGGTGACTCAGCAAAAGACTCGTGGAAAGTTCCGCTTCTCATACTGCTTTGAGTCAAGTTCCTAGAATCACCAGTTAATTTAACTCCCTTTCACGTAAAATAAAGCGTAAATACTGACCCCCAGTTTCACAAAAATTACTTAATCACTGATTAATTTAACCGTGTGATTGGTAGGGTGAAACAATATAATTGGTTGTTTCAAATCTATTGTTAATTTCGTCCAATGACGTTGCTTAATCAGAGAATTAAATTAATCGCTGAGTAACTTTTGTTTATGAAATTCGCCGTTAAAGAGATTTTCTCGTCAGGAATTCAAGGATTAATTAAACATTTACGACTGTAGATAATCTTGACTCTATGCAAATACATTTTAAACACAAAATTTGTCAGACTGACTCATACAGATTTTAAGGATTTAATTTAAAAAGAAAGCTTACCTTACCTAGGAAATTTATTTTAAGCTCGTGACCATCTTTCCCATTTTTCCTTGGAACATAGATTACTATCGTTTCTTTCCGGAAACGATTTGTTTAAATACTTTTCTTCTTATTCTAACAATAAGTAACAGATCCGTCGGGTATTCGGTCAAAGGTGGCACAATAAAAACCTTTCTTCAGCGCTGAGCTTTCTCTAAAATTTATTAGCTGCATCAGAGCGTTTTGTAACATCGAGTAATCAACAATAAAAATTTTTGAGGTTAAATAAGATCGTAACTTACGAATTGGTTTAAGCGGAAAAATGAACACATATCTATAAATGCATAACAACAATAGTCATCAAAAACATCACAGTAGCTGTTGTTTTAAATCTACTATTGAGCTAATAAATTTAGCACTGAAAAAAGGTTTTTAGTTTTTCTACCTTTGACCGAATACCCATAATACGTCTGTTATTTATTGTTATGATTTCCACTTGTTTGGAACTGCTGAAATGTGCGAGAAAGATAGGAAGGTCAACTTCACCTTCCTCTCGGTATGAACACGCCCACCGATACCGCACTCGACCTCGTTTATTAATTATTTTATTTAAAATTTTAATTCACTGAGCGAAGTAATATGTTTTTTGATATCAACTATCGACGAATAAATCCGAAAATTAAGCACCAATTAGGCAAGCGCGTTGAAAAATGTTCTTCCTTTACCCTTTTACGTAAATATACGTTTACTGTAATCTCGCTGCTAGCTATGAAAGTATTACTACTTACGGCCCATGGAAAAAAAGTAAATGTCAAATTTTTGTAAGTCTATTAAAAATAATATGGATTGAGAACACATACAATTTGTTTGTACCTCGCTTTTAATTTGTTCGGCAATTACGAACCGCAGCTTCTTGAATTGTACTAGATTTTAATTTAAAAATACTTACGCTTGTAATTACTTGCAGTGAAGTTAATTTAAATTGTAAACATTTTGACTGACCAGCTGATCGGAGCGGCTGATTTACGTCGTTCGTGCTAAACATCAAGTGAAGTACTGACCGACCCTGGCCTACTTCAGCTTCGGGTCACATTTGAAGAGACGGCCGCGTTCCACTTTTAGCTATGCCAGTTCTCAAACGGTTTGTGAAAATCTGCCACTGCATTTTTCTCGAAAACTATTAAATTTTTGTTAAGAACATATGACTTAAATCGTTGCCATTTATGTTGACATATACTGAAGTCTAGGGGGTAATAATAGACGTCTTCTTTTGCACACTAAATTCAGAGTTCTCAAGAATTCTACTAGTGCTATTTGAATTCAAGAAATACTCTACTTACTCATGAATTCTCTTCTGAATTCTGACCGAGTTCAAATAAATTTACGATTATAACGAGGTTAAGGATATGTACAAATGAATTCATAACAGTTTTTGGTATCAGCAAAACTATTTTAATTGAAAAAATTAACAGATATTCATCACCAAAAACAGTCTTAAACTATAAAAACGAAAATACAAAAAAAAATATTAAATTGAAATCTAAATTATTGGATAACCAAAAAAGTTAATGCATTTTCTTAAAATACAGATTGCCATTAAAACCATACAAACTTTTTACCCTACAAATACATTTCAAAACAAATTTTTAAACAAAAAAGTTTATTTTCCCATAACTCTCTGCAATCGGTCGCCACTTTGCTTATGATTAGAATTTTGTAACAACTAACAATATGTACTTTTTCTCTTAGAATCATTCCGCTTACCATCATATACCATAAAACTACGTCTGTTCTCGTGTGAAACCTGGGTCATTTCAAAATCAATGTCCGGCTCAAAACTGGTGTTTTTTGTTGTTTCATTAGCCAAAACAGAATTAATGTTGCTATCGCAACTATCAGAGTAAGGCTGAGTTGCACCGTCATCTGAAATTAAATGCCTTAAGTCAAGTTAATTAATCGGTGATTAAAATTTAATTCATGTTAAAACATCACCGACATATTTTTAACTTGAATTAGTTGATTTGCTACGTCACTAATACAGTATTAAAACTGACGTTTAGCATTATGATTGGCCATTTATCTAGTCCGTTTGTATTCAGGTGTGTCACTTAAGGCAGTTTCTATTTTGTGTGCGTTTAAAAATTGAAAAGAGAGAACGCAGATCTAATATTACGGATATTATTTTCACATGCGCACAGTCGCTGGCGCCAATCACTCTGAGAAATCGTCGTATTTGATGATATACACCAATAATTTTGTTAATTTTCATTGATGTCTGGGACATATAATTATATAAATTCTCTGGAATTTGCATCAATTTGCTTTGTAACACGTGGAAATATTCTACTGAGCTGAAGGTCCGCAACCTTCGCATGTGTCTGTTAATCTGTGCTGAAGATATTAATATGATCCGCTGAAACTTGCTGAAAACTTTCAGTAGCAAAAAATCGGAAAGTAATCAATAACTGTTTAATTGCTGATATTGGAAAATTTCTATTTGTTGTAAGCTCTAATGCAGTGTTTCTCAACCTAGGTTCAGCAAAGGGGTGTTAGGGTTCTTCCACAAATAAAAACGGAAATCGCACCACAGAAAAATTTGTCATGTAATAATAGCATATTGTCGATATTTTGAAGAAACATTATTTCATATTTTAGTGCTAAGGGGGTATCCGAATACATACGGATATAAAAATTATTGTGGGCGGAGGTTAATTTCAATTATCTTAACAAAAAACTTACTTTATTCTTTATCTTAATCAAAACTGAAACTAAATCATTATGAAAACTAGAGGGCATATCACAATACTATGGCTAGCTTAAACGATATAGTTCATTGTCATTTATAGTTTCTGCGGCTAGAGATGCTTCTCACCCTTACCAAAAATTGTGGAGACACCATTTAAGCGTTAGCACAAATTAGGCAAGTTTTACCCTACAAATTTCAACTCTTAAATCACAGTCTCCTTTACTATTTTAGTTTTTGTTAAGAGTATAATTGCATAAATTTCTTGCACGTTGGTAATTAATTAAATGATATGAAAAATAAAAGAATTTAGAAACAAGCAGAAAATATCTTGACGTATCCTAAACTGGTTGTTTGCTTTTGATAAAGCTTTCACATAAATTCTGTTATTATACTTCTCAGCATTTATTTTTGTTGGTTGTTGAACGCTTGATCAAACGATTAGGTGTGGGTTTGAATCGTTTCCTGGTATGTGTGGATTCTATGTGAGAAAAACAATTTTCATGTGTCGGTGAGTGTTCAGATTCTGACCGGCTCCTTGGAATTGGATTTTCTGCGTTTCTCCGGGTTTAAGTTGAATGCCGAAAGAGTTATAAACATCTGTAAGTTGGTCGTAGTCGCCACGGGCAATATTAATAACTAGCCAGTCGCCTCCTCAAAGGAATGGCTTTCTCGAATTACTTGATCGCAGAACGAAAATACATGATTTATAACTTTGAAAAAAAAAATAATTTCGTTGTCGTGGAAACCAAAATTAAATTAATTAACAAAGTCACACGTATTCGGACTTACAATGACCTGTAGATTCTGAATATGTAAAAATGTAAAAGGCGCTCCAATTAGAATAAGAAAGTTGATGTAATTTCCGGTGAAACCGGAAGTCGTACGGTGGCCAGTGCTACGTCAGAAAATTGTTATATAATTTATTTGTCCCAAATTTTATGTAAAAAATTAAAATTCTAGAAGAGTGAACATATAGCTTGGACACTCTGTATTGTGTATTGGATATGAGTTTATTAGAATTTTTTTCTTGTTCTGAACTCTCATATCACCTGCCAAACTTTGTCCAGGTTTTTTTTATTAACACCCTGTAAATTTTATGAAATTACGTTATTTTTTAATTTTTAAAGAGAAATTTGTATTGTTTTCAAATTATGTTAGTTCAACTACTAATTTCTTCGTGTTAAACAAACCACCGCTACTTGTTCCAATATAATAATAATAATTTATTATTCATTTTTAATACATTTTCGATTATAATCTTTCAGAAGAATGCATTATTTACGCTTCAGAAATTTATAATATATCCGTTTAATTCGTGTTAAACACTCTAATCAAAGAATAATGCCGAATTAACTAATTCAGATTTACTAATTATGATTAGGACAGGTTAATTGCCGAATCAACTAACTCAAGTTTGTTAATCATAGATTAGGGCAAATTAAGGTCGGTGCAACTGCAAAGTCGCCAATTCCGATTAGTTAACCTGTGTTAACGCTAATCAAGGTCGGTGCAACTCAGCCTTAATTTTATAATGGCCATTCTGTCCGTATACAAAGTTCTTCTGTTCTTCAATCTTTGGTAAAAAGTCTTCTTCTTCTACATTCACATTTATGTTCATCAAATATTTTTATTGCGCAACTTTTAGCTTGCTCAATGGTGTTTAAAATCTCGGCATCAGTAGGTAAGCTGTTTAATTAATGTAATGTAATTATTGTCTTCCACAGGTTTTTTTTCCTGTGGAAACTAAAAGAACTGAGTTGAACGTTGTATAGTAAATAAATTTGTAGATGAAGTCTCTTCAATCAGTGTAAAATATCCAATACATTGAAACTGAAATTTACCCCAGTACAGTTAGTAGACGTCCTAGATCAAGTGATGCGGAAAAATTGTTCACATATTTGAGTACTGCATAAAGGCGGTACATAATGTTGAGGCATATTTAGCTTTTTTAAAACCTGTAACAAATTTACAAGAACAATGCTAACAAGCGTCGTTTTGCTCAAAAATATTTCCAGTTACTGCTGTGATGGTAAAATTCGTATCACACATCAGAGTTACTGGAGTCCATCGAAACGTCAAATTTTACTAAAGCGTGTGAATTGAGTTCAAGACAGATATATGAATTACTCATGATAAAATTCTTCATCTTCGATTTTGGATTCCTTTTTATGATGGACTTCCAAGCCCGAAAATAAAATAATACCGTCCACATTTTTAAAATTCTGTCTATCGGAGTTGCATCACTATTCTCATATGCTTTCACATAATGTAGCATCATTTCTAAGTACAAGTAAGTTTGAGGAGCATAATCACTGTTAATTGGGGGCTAATTATTTTTTGAGCGCTTCTGGAGTTCATTTTATTCCGTATATCCAAGACAAAAGATGTTCATTTTTTGGAACTTCTTTTATAAGTTCAGACAGATCATTAATACTATTTCATTATTACCTATAAGTATTTTTTGTTGTCGACCTTTTGTATTTTCAGGGAGAGTTTTGAGCAATCGATTTCTCAATTTTGTGACAATGTATCCAGTATCTTGAGATTGTAGAATGAACGCAAAATAAAGATTGATGAACTTTCAGGATAAATCAAATCAGGGCAAGGGGAAAGAGGGGAAGAAAAAAATTATATGAATTTACTGGAATTCATACGAATTCAAGTGAATTCATACGAATGCAGGAGAGTCTCTAAATTCGTAAGAGAATTCATCTTGAACTCTTTAAGTTCAAAAGAAGTTAAACCAACAACAAATTGGCGTATATTTTAAACCAACGTATTTTCGTAATGAGAGATGGGAATCATTCGCAACCACATTGCAAACAACTCTAAAAACTTAAATTTCCGACCATGGACGAATAAGAAACCACTCTAACCTGTAAGTTGGCTAACTGGTCGCGTTACTGATTAAAAACCTTACTGCAATGTAGGTACAAAAATGTCTACTCTAAACACATATCGCATTCAGTAAAAGGGATCTACAGTCTCCAAATCAGTCCACATCTGTTTACACACAAAGTCAACAAGCTTGTCGACTCCCAAAGAAGATCAATCTTAAATTTAGAAATTAATATTACTCATTATGAGATTTCAATGATCCATCTTAACTTAAATAATATCAGAACTTATTTGAGACAGACGATCCCTCTACACATTTGTCAATCTTTTAAATGCTTTACATTTGATAACTATCAAAAACACTTTAATATTACTAAGAAACAACACATCAATAAAATTAATACTTTAATTTCTAATAGCAAAGATGTAACATCGATAAATCCTTCAGAAAAGTGGCTTGTAAATTTAACCATCGTAAACATTCCTGATAATATCAAACACATATTATCACTGGGTCCTAAATTGAATTTAAACCCTAATTGTCAAGTGCCAACTTTAACTATTATTAAAGATATTGAACACTGCATTCAGAATCAGCCCGAGGATGTTGATAAAGATTCCCTAAGGTCTACTTGCACCAACATACTAACAAACTTCCTACAATCCAACACTCACTCTTCCCTTACAGCGGTCGACAGGTGGTGTAACCAATCTAGATCCTTTCTTAAAGAACATCATAACATCATTTTAACCAGAGCAGATAAAGGTGGTGCTAGTGTTATTTTGTTGAAAGAAGACTATGTTGAACGAATGAATCATTTACTACAGGACAACAATGTTTACCAACATGTCAATAAAGACCCTACTTCTGGCTTTCAAATAAAAAACAACAAAATTGTCCGACAACTTCTAAAAGAAGAACTAATTGACAACGCTACAGCAAAACAGCTCACCACATACACTGCTATCCCCCCGAAAATTTATGGCCTTCCCAAAATCCATAAACAGAACCATCCACTTCGTCCCATTGTATCAAGTATTGGTGCTCCCACCTTTCAACTGTCAAAATTTATTACCAAAATTCTTTCCAACCTAAATCAGAAGTTTAATTTCAACATTAAAAATTCTTTTACCTTTGTACAAAAAATTAAAAACAACAATTCCCGATAACTATATTTTAATTTGGTTAGATGTAACTTCGTTTTTCACCAACATCTCAAATCAATTGGTACTCAAAATTCTGAATGATGATTGGGACCAAATACAATTACACACAATCATACCTAAGGCAGTTATCAATATGGTCGAGTTCTTGTTTGACAGCAGCTATTTCATTTTTGATAATAAATTTTACAGACAAATTTTTGGTACGGCCATGGGCAATCCAGCTTCCCCCATTTTAGCTAACGTAGTTACAAATTATCGTTTCCTGATCCCTTTTTATATTGTTATGTCGATGATATCGTTACTAGCATTCCTAGTGATTCTGTGGGTTTGATTTTGTCAAAGTTTAACGAGTTTTGTGATGAATTAAAATTTACAATTTAAATAGAAAATAATAAAAAGAACTTCCCTTCTTGGATGTGTTGCTTGAGAGATGTGATAATGGTAAGCTTATCACTGATTGGTTCATAAAGCCTGCCCATGCTGGCAGAATAATTAATTACCATTCTGTACACCCTTTAAACCAAAAACTGGCAGTTTTAAAGTCCTTAAAACACAGGGTCATGGAGCTTTCTGATCCCAATTTGTGGAAAAATAATTTTACTATCATTCAAAAACCGGATATACAAAATGGCTATCCAAAGAACCTCATTGCCCATCTATTGAGTGACAGACCCAATACTTCACAATCAGAAACAATAGAGTCTGAAAATTAAGTCAAATATTTCAAAATTCCTTTTTTTGCCTAACTTATAACATTGCCAGAATCTTAAACAATAATCAAACAAAAATAGCTTTTTATTCCTTAAAATCAACCAACAGCTTATGTTCAAAACTTAAATCAAAAACCCCTTTGCTTGATCAATGTAACGTTGTTTATAAAATAGATTGTATGGAGTGTGATTCCTCTTATATTGGCCAAACCAAACAGAAACTATGCCATAAAATAAGAAATCATACATATGATTGTAATCCATCTCAAAAATCAAAATCCGAAAAAACTGCTCTATCTACACACCATTTTTCCACAGGACACAGGTTCGATTTTGATAATGTTAAGATTTTAGATTATGAACCGGTCTTTACAAAAAGATTAATCTCTGAAATGATTCATATAAAGAATAATAAAAATTCTATAAATTTAAGAACCGATACACAAAATTTAAGTATCATTTACCATAACCTTATCAAACATCACACTGTCAATCGTTTGTAAGTTAATTTTCTTAGGTTGGCCAATACTTAGGGAATTTCACTCTAACCTGTAAGTTGGTTAACTTGTCGCGTTGCTGAGTAAAACCAGCTTCAGTTGTCATTTGGCGTACGTTTTCTAACGTTACTTTTAACTTTGTTTTATCCTTAATCATTTATTGTTAATTGTTAAAAATCATCGCATTATTGATGAACTTTGCTTTAAACATGTTTTAATGGAACCGTAAGTGTTTACATTTTTGTATCTACCAGTCTTAGACTGACTGTTGTTTTTCCTTTTTTACAGCGGCTGTTAGTACGTAAATTCACCCCAAATCTTACGATGGTTTGTAGTTTATCGTTTTTGTTTTAATCAGAGGTAAAATCTTTTTTAATTGTTAGTTGATAGAATCTCACTGTATACCTTTTAGACTCTGAGGAAGGTTTTGAAATAAAACCGAAACTGGTCAGCTGAATGATTTAGAATCTTTTTTGTCCTAAAAATCCGATCAACTGCCACGTTTTCAAGAAACCAAGTTCTCAAATTTAATCAAAGGTTGGGAATTAAGTCATTTATTTCGAAATTAAAATTACCAACCACCAAATTTAATTTAGTTTAACTTGATAGCTTCCGCGATCGTCGTCCATCGTTGAATTCCTGGCTTCCGGTTGGAACCGCGTCTCTCCTCGGATTTCTTCTACTGCCGACGTTTCGTTCTCCATTGCAGAAGAACTTCCTCGGGGCTGCTGCTGCTGGTGGTGGTGCTCCTGCTACTACTGGTGCTCTTGCTGCTTCTTGACAGTTTCAACGACTTAAATAATAATCAGAGGTGGTTTGGTTTTTTTTTATCTGCGGGTGTTTTGCCCAAAAGGGTCCTAAATCAAAAATTTGTCAGGACCTCAGGAGCGGAAGCGGTTTTGTGTATGTAAAGTGTTCCATGGCTTTGTTACTTCCAAACCTCCTCGCAATTGAAGAGGAAGCAGTATCGAGTTGTATCCCCAACACTAAATGATGCCTGAGTAAACTACCCCAGAGAAATATCTCGAGCGGGGTGCCAACCCACGATTAATTTAACTCATTCAAATATTCCTTCAGAAACAAAAAAAAAATCTCTCTTAAGGCCCTAAATTTAGTGTACCAGTTGTACCTTCTTTAGGTACATCTTTAAATCTTCAGTATGACCGATGCAAAAAAAAATTAATAGATAATCCTTGTTTATTAGTTCTGAAGGCTGATAAGGGCTCCAACACAGTGATTATGAATTTTTATTGACACCAAGGTTGTCAGATTACAAGGCACCTCAATCATATTGGAACCTACACTCTCAGAAAAGTTTATTAATGATTTTTCTGCACACCTATAAATCAAAAATCAACATTTTACATGCGCAAAAAAAGAGAGTCATATTAATTTCACATCATTTCTTCAAAAAAAATTAATCAAACTGTAAGTATCCAGATTCTGATCATTATATACCCCTCGATGAAAGGATGCTACATTCGGAAGTACAGCCTTCGATAAAACGATGCTACATTCGGAAGTATACCCCTCAATAAAACGGATTCTCTTTCAAGAAACAAAGAAAGCGTATGTTACCGAACCCACGCTTAATAATTGTACCAGGTACCTTAGATTCTACGAATCGTTTAAACTGTCTAGTTGAATTTTGTAACACAAATGTCTACAGATAAAATAGCGACATCTTACGATCGCTTTTTGACCTGACATTGCAGTAGGATAGACAAACTGAAGCGGGATTTGCTCCTAATAAGTCCCCCATGCAAGACGGCCATGCTTGCTGTCAAAGCATAATGAAAGTTTTTTTAGAAACATTTTGTGCAAATCGTTCTTGATTGCAGTGAAAATCTCGAGCAGCCTCTGTACAGCTGTTTCAGCCCTGCTTGGGGCTTCTTCAGCAGAGACGTAGCTACGTCTCTGCTGCTGAAATTTTTCTAAAAAAAACAAATGTCTACATTTAACAGCACACGTTTATGCTGTCGTGTCGTTCGGTAAATGACCAAGATGATTGCCAGAATCTACTTTCTGAGCAAACTTTGCGAGCCAACCGAAAAACAGTATGCGAAGGAACGTGGTTACGTTAGACCAATAAAAAGCCTTTCAGATTTCAAACGGCGCATTCACGTCACTTCCAGGAGATGTTGCCGAGTTTATAAACAACGCACATGCAACGCGTAGTTGCCGAAATGTACCAACACATGAAACTGTAATAGCTCATATTTTGTATGAGAATAAGATATCAACCTCTCTACTAAATAATTGTTAATTTTACAAATTCCTTGTACACTAATGTCGAAAAGTTTTATGACGAAAATCAATACCCCTGGCCGTATATCTTAACAACATTTAGCCAGCTGACCTGCTTTTATGGTACGGTGGGCGGCAACCCTAAATAAATAAATATTGGTTAAGGTTTCCAGTAATAATAAAAGGCATCGTTGGTCCTAAGTTAATATGTCGCAAATGATATTTCTTTCCCCGTTTTTCGTTGGAAATTTTAAATTGCAACACATAAAACACAAAAATATGTTCTTGTTTCTGATCACTTCGTTTATTTGTTATTCAACAACAATAACAAGTTTACTGCTCAAACTTGAAATTTAAATTTAAACGCATTCCAAACTGAGGGCGATTTAAAACATTTTGATTTAATATCTTTTAGTGTTTGTTAACAATTTTAATATGTAAATCTAAACTGAACATAAAAAATACAGTATACAACAAAACCCGGGTAGGTATTATTTTTATTAACATTAAAGTAAAAACATGACTTCACAAAATCTAACTATATACGTCACTTAATTTTATTAATATTTACTGTAATAATAATAAAAATGCAATACAAATTATGTAGTTCCTTTTACCTGGAATTTCCAACCTTAATGTTTAAACAGATTACCTACTCTCGTGAATGAATTTTATGACCCGGCTCAACCGTTCGTCATGAGAGAGAGAAACGGGGAGGCTCAAATGAAGAAGGTTCTAAATTCAGACGGGCTGTTTCAATAAGGCTCAAATTCCAACAGATTTACTGCTTTTCGTCTTAAAACTTTTCGACAGTAGTTTACATACCACTTCGGAACCTGAATTTAGAGTTTGACTTAATCTCGAATATTACCTGCAAGAAAATATTTATTCACAAACTCAAGACTTAAAACATAGTGTCTAATTTCTTCCGTTTTTGTTCCAGGAACAAATCGGACAGGAATATGTCATGCCTTTAAGCGATACACAAAACATAGCGGAACTCCACAAAGGTATTTTGGATGGTATGTCGCACATAAACGTGGACGAGTCAATCGAACAAATTTCCAAATATATTACAGAAAACGACGCCACTAAAACAAAATCCGCAACTGAGTCTTCCGCCGATTGCAAAAATTTTCACAATAATCAATCGACAGTTGAATTTCAACTAAGAATTGAAGCTGATGATCAGTCAATATTAGAAGAAAATAAAACAGATTCCCCGGATACTAGAGTTAATCCCACAGAAACACCTGCGCCTGAATCAATAAACCGACAAGTTTTTGACGGCGAAACTCACCTCTCTGTTAAAAAATTGTTCCAAATTTATCCAAACCTGGTACTAACGGATGATGTCCAAAATGAGAACGTTACGCCTTCACTGATTTTAGATAAAAGCGAGGCGAACAAATATCTCGACCAGTTGCAATATTACACCGAAACGGAAGAAGAAAATACAAGTTCCTTAAACGAGCAATATTATAATTTTAATGGTAATTTAGAGTGTAGTAAAAATGTAGAAAACACTGAAAGAAATGCCTTGGCGAAGCTAAACCTGCACAGAGATTCTCATCATAAGTTCTACCGGACCGACTATCGTTCGAATTACTACGTGGATCCAGATTATTACGTGTTTAAAACGCGAAAAAGAAAATACGATGACATCAGTGATGAATCGTGTAGTGATTGGGACACTGGGGAAAGTGATTTGGAAACGGACGAGTTGGCTCAACGTACCGCCGAGATGATAACCAGATCTTCAAAATATAAGTTTCCGAGAACTAGTTATACCAATAGCGATTCGGACTCGGAATTTTTGGGATTCTCGAAAGCTAACGAAGAAGTTCGTGTGTGTGAATACTGTGATAAAATATGTTACAGCAGGTCGCAGTTGCGGCACCACGAACGCACCCATCGAAAATGCCAAGTTTGCCATAAAATATTTAGAACCGATGAGGCGTTGAGTTTACATTTAAGGAACGTTTGCTACAGGAGAATTGAAGAGAATCAACCTTTCCTGCACATACTGCGTGTCGATGATCATCCTTTAGTGGTTAAGCAGTATCAAGAGGCTTTCGATTATTTTTTTAGTAGAATGAACGACGAAAGTTACGAAGGATACGGTAAACGTGGTAAGAATTTTCATTATTTTTCGATGAAATTAGTTCTTAGTAAATTTCAATTTGGTTCTTTTATGCATAATTAAACAGCGAGCTTTTTTTAATAACAAAGTCCGTCAGTACACGAACATTTGTTATGTGCCGTTTTAGAGTAATAGAGTAGTACTTTGTTTCTAGTTCAGAATTTGAATCAATTTCTACATTAATATTTTTAGATACATTGGTCGAAGGTAAAACAGGTTTTATTTATTCAGATAAATTTTGACTCAATTTAAATTTTGGGGACTTTTTAGTGCACAATGTAAATTGTTCAAGAAATTGCAGTTGTTGGGTTTTGTAATTATAACACCGTTCAACCTTGTAAGAACAATAAGTATATTTCGCCAAAAATGTAATTACGTACAACATCAAGACTGCAATAATAATATATATATTTTTTAAACAAGTGTACAGCCAACTTATTTAATTAATATTTTCAACACTCCCACTTTGATTAAATCATTTACTTTGAATGGAAAATTAATTTTAACATTATAAACAAGTAATTACTTCTTGATAATTCTCTGAATGTCGATTACTTGCAACATTTCACGTTGTTGCTGAAAAAGAACCTTTGGTAATGGTTTTGTCATTAAATCTGCTTGCTGATGTTTCGTAGAGATGTATTCCAAGCTGAAGTTCCCCAATTCGTATTTTTCACGATTGAAATGAAACCTTACATCAATGTGCTTCGTTCTTTTATGAAATTCAGGATTCTTTATTAGTCGAATGGCACTTTGATTATCCATCAACAAAGTTGTGCTTATTTCATTTGTATTTAGTAGAGGTATTAGTAAATTCTTCAACCAAATGACTTCTTTTATAGTTTGTGTTGCTGCAAGATATTCGGATATGTTGTGGATAATGCGAGTACCTTTTGTTTCTGTGAATTCCATGAAACTACTGATGATCCCAATTTCACTACAAAACCACTAGTTGATCTTCTTGTGCTGACATCACCAGCGTAATCTGCATCGCTAAATGCTGTAAGTTGTAAATTTTCTTCACGTTTGAAACATAATCCGTATTGTGATGTTCCTTTTAAATATTTTAAAATTCGTTTTACTGCATTCCAGTGAATTTTTGTAGGTTTTTCCAAATATTGACCGGTACTATTCACTGCAAATGTTATGTCAGGTCTTGTACAAGTTGATAAGTACATAAGGCTTCCAACAGCCTCTCGGGTACATTTGTCAAATTTTCTCCTTTTGGATGCATTGCAATACACATTTGGTGATGCCGATCAGCTGGAACTGCAACATAATTCGCATTCAACATATTAAACCGTTCCAGTATTTTCTTCGTATATGCTTCTTGATGAATAAAAATGGTCTCATCTGATAACTGTTCAATTTCTAAACCAAAAAAATATCGGGCTTCACTTGACGTGATATTAAATTCTTTATTTAATTGTTTTAGTAGCGAAAATATCAATTTTCAATCTCTTGAAGCAATTAACCGATCATCTATGTATACAGCTAGGATTATTTGAGAATCATTGGTGAAGTTGACAAATACACATGGATCTGCGTCTGTTACCATTAAATTAAAATTACTCAGTACATCCTTTAACCTGCGATTCCAACATCTTGATGCTTGCTTCAGGCCATAAAGACTCCGATTGAGTTTGCATACTTGATCAGTTCCATCTTCATAGCCAGCAGGTTGCTGCATATAGATGGTTTCTTCCAATTCTCCATACAAAAATGCTGTTTTAATGTCAAACTGTTGGAGTTTCATTCTTCTTGAAGCTGCAACAGATAAAATACTTCTTAAAGAATCAAACCGAATCAAAATCCGAAACCGGACTGAATGTATCGAAATAATTTAAACAATATTTTCGTTTATAACCTCGGGTTACCAGCCTAGCTTTATAACGATTGACACTTCCGTCAGGATATCGTTTAACTTTGAATGTCCATTTATTGTCAATTACCGCTTCGCCTTCTGGTAATTTTGTTAAAGTCCAAGTATTATTTTCTTTAAGTGATTTCATTTCATCATCCACGGCTTCTTTCCATTTACTGAAATCTTTACAATTGATGGCTTCTTCGTATGAAGTGGGCTGAGAATGTTCCGTAAGAAATGTAAAATCAGCGGACGTTACTGGTCGTTTTAGTTGCTTTCGATTTCGAAAATAGTACACCATTCGTGATTTTCCTTGTAGTTTATTGACATCTTGTAATTCGGGTTGCCCTTGAATCATTATTTCTTGATCATTCGCATGGATGGATTGGTTCAATTCTTTGCCAAATTCCTTATTATCCCTTTGAATAACATCTTCTGCTGGAATTAATTTTGGTTCTTCAAAGTTTTGGTTTTTTAGATTAACTTTAGAATTTTCATCTGTATTTACAGAATCTACAGAATTATAAAATCTATTAGTAAATTTGACATCTCGACAAATCTTTATTTGATTATTATTCTCAAACCAAATTCTAAAGCCTTTGGTATTCTCATCATATCCAACGAATACACCTTTTTCTGCCTTAGCTTCCCATTTACGTCTTTTTTCTTTTGGTATGTGAGTAAAACTTCTTTACCAAATATCTTGAGTTCTGTAACATCGGTATGCTTCTGATTCCATAAATCATAGGATGCTACACCTTTCTCACTACTTGTTCCAGTTTTGTTCAATACATATACCGCAGTTTTGACAGCTTCTGCTCATAATTTTATCGGCAGTTGCTTTGTGTATATCAGTGACCTTGCGGCTTCAACTGCTGTCCTATTTTCACGCTCAGCTGCCCCATTTTGCTGTGGTGTATAAGCAACAGATTTTTGGTGAATAATTCCATATCGATGTGTTAATTTTACAACTCGCTTATCAAATTCTAGTCCATTATCTGTACGCAGAATCTTCACTCCTTTTTTTAAATGTTTTTCTGTTTTTCTTAGGAAATCTTCAAAATGTTCTGGTACCTCAGACTTTTCCTTCAAAAAATAAACTTGCTTCCAATCATCTTTGAATAACAAAAAAAATACCGTGAACCTCCAATTGATTTTTCTTGCGTAGGTCCACAAAGATCTGCGTGCACAAGTTGTCCTATTTCAGTACTCTTCCACTGGGAAGATGGAAACGGGAGCCGTTGCATTTTTCCAAGGAAGCAGGCATCACAACAAATTTCTTTGTCTTCAAATTCAATGTTCTTCCTCTTTGATGAGCAAATTTCTCGTGCCAAACTTGAAGTGATTCCCTTGTGGCAATGTGAGCTTCCTTTACACTTGCAACTGATGCTACTTGAAATTTCATTTTATATAATCTCTTCTCTTTTTCTCCCACTGCAACAACATTTCCGTCACGAAGCAATTTACATGTTGTGTTATTCGATTCAAGTGTTAAGCCTTTATCTAAAGCGGTTCCCACTGAGAAAAGATTAAGTTTAATTTAGGTACATATAATGTTTTTGACAGATGTCGTTCAACCCATTTATGTCCGTCAAATGCCATAATATTTATATCACCTTTACCATGCGCGAAAATATATTGACCATTGCCCATACGCACTGGCAAATACTGTTCAAATTCAATAAAATTAACAAACCATTCTCGTTGGTTGCACATATGGTCGCTCGCTCCAGAATCCAGATACCATGCTGTAGTTTTAACATCAATTTCTGTCCCGGAGGTTAGTGTCTCACCCATGAGAGCATCACCTTGTGCTCCCACTTGAGATTTACTTACTTCCTTTTTCCTTTTATTTCTGCAGTTTCTTGCCCAATGACCAGGCTTGTTACATACAAAGCACCTAGTTTGTTTCTGTGTATGAGCATTGTCAAAGTGACAGTTTACTTTCTTCTCATAACGATTCACCTTGTATTTCCGAGCGGTAGTGAAAGCACATCCTTCTGTTTTATTCTGAGAATTCAGTCGCATTTCTTCAATGGATAGTCTTGAAATTAAGTTAGGTAAAGTTCTCTCTTCTGCACCAGTAGATTCCCAAGCACTAACGAAGTGATTGTATTGCATGGGTAATGTCAACATCAAAATTTTTGTCATAATTAATGAATTCGGAATCTGCTCACCCATGTTTTTCAGTCGATGTGCTAAATCTTCGAGTTTCGAAATATGTGTCGCAATATCATCTGCTGCATTTTTTACCAAAGTATACCACTGCTGTTGAAGCATGTGTACACTAGCATCTGACTTTTGTTCATGAACTGAAAGAAGCTTATCCCAGATTTCTTTTGCAGAAGCACAATTTATAATATGGAGCAGCTGGTGATCTGCTACCGTTGTTGCTATAATCTTCTGAGCAAAGTTGTCAGCTTTTGTCCATGTTGCGAGTTGCTTTTTAAAGACTTGTATAACTTCCAAATCTTCTTCATTCGCTGATTCTGGTTTTATGGACTTGACTGCATTTCCATTGGCAACACTCCAAGCGTCATTCGAATTCAATACAATACCCACTTGGAACTTCCAGAGTGGCCAATTTTCGCTGTTTTTGAGTTTAGTGATTCGTACAAGTTCACTTTCCATGATGTATTTCACATTGCACAAAGGCGGAATTCCAAAAAAATTGTCACAATTTGATACTTTAATTTCGGTGAACAGAAATTGACTTTTTAGGCAAAATATATATCAATCGGTGTCTCTGGGCCCATAACCTGTTGGGTTTTGTAATTATAACACCGTTCAACCTTTTAAGAACAATAAGTATATTTCGCCAAAAATGTAATTACGTACAACATCAAGACTCCAATAATAATATATATATACATATATTTTTAAACAAGTGTACAGCCAACTTTTTAATTAATATTTTCAACAGCAGTAAATCTTGAACAATTGCGCACAGAAAATTTTGGTTACCACCGTCATCTTACTGATGTAAGAACAATAAGTAACATCGTTGGGCCTGGACGAGACCCTTTTTGTGAATCGCACTAACAGCGTAGTTAACAATTAAGTTTCCAATTCGGCGCGGTTTCTTTATATGCGTTTGTTTACAAAAATTTGTTTATTTAACTAGATCGTGATATAGCACTTGAGTTTGTAAAAAGCTTGCGTGTATGTGTTCCAATTTCAACACTCCCGCGTCGCTTTTTGCTGAGTTCTATGATTCCATAAATTTTAAATAGTTTTATATAAAATTTAATTGTGACAATATTGACACTGGCAGAATTTACCTGTCACTAATTCACATGTACTTGTATTCTTCAATTAATATTATTGGTTTCTCTGTTAGGTATCAATATGCATAGCTAAAATGTTCCCTAAGGCTGGTTCACATTGTTGTGTTGGAGTTGTTGTTGAAAGAGCGTGGTGTCTGAAATTTTCCGTCCGCAACTGTACAACAAATAGAGTGGACTTGAAATGTCCTTTGAATACTTTATGTAAAAAAGTGGTCGAGTTAGCCAGTCAACTTGTATTAAAATTATCATTTGACGAGGGTCCGTCGTATTCAGCCGTTCTCCCTTGAATTTTCGGCGAGAGTGAGAGAAGGTTCTTATTTTTAAGCAGAGTATTAAAACAAAGATTCAAAAATTATAATAAATTAAAAATTCTATCATGTCCAATGAAAATTGTTTTATAAAAAAAAATATAAGAAATAGAAATGATATATTTATATGAACTATTTATTTATTGGGTTGAGTAGAGCAGGTGGCACCAGCATCATGATGCCACACTGGACTCCGCCTTTGAAGCTTCATCTTGTATTGATCAAGTATTACTTCTAATAAAGTCTTTATTATTATTATTATTATTATTAAATACTCGAAATGTTTCTAACGAATTAAAAAAATATATTCTAGGCAATTTTCCAAATAAAATAAAACAATTTACTAAACAAATGCATAAAATACTGACTAAAGATTAAATCGAATATTATCATAGAAAGTAATTCAGAATAAGCTCAAAATAACTTTTGGAGAGAGGGAGAGAGAAGACATGATGCGACTTTCTGTACAATAAAATTAAAACTATTACAGCGTTTTTTACTGACGTACACTTATGCACTGAGAACGCACTCAGTACATCTCTATCTTCTTGTAATCTTATGAAATAAAATAAGTTATAAACACCCTAATTGCGCACTCAGTGCATATAATGCGCGACAGTAGAAAACGCTATTAGTTATTAAAACTACATTTACCAATAAATTAACTTTTACGTTTACCAAACCATGGTGATAGATGCAGGAAAGTGTTGTTTGACAGTATATTGCTTAAACTTATTACAAATTATATAACATTACATAATTGCATTTTTACTGACTACATAATCGACAGTCTTGAAATACCTGAAACTAACATAAAGGACTTTTGCAGAGCACTATACTAGTACGTGATTAACACTTAAATACCCTCAAAATTAAAACAATCAGTATTTACGGGGTTCGAAATGAATTCGTCCAATTCAACCTATCTTTCAATACTAAACTGTCGTTACCAAATAATACATAGAAATAAATTCATATATGTAGCCAAGGCGCGCTACATTCCGTTGCACGCTATTAGTTAATGATGATGTCAGATACGTGCTGTGTTGATAAATACAGTCAAAATCACGAAAGATGAGGCCTGCGTCATTAATTACGAAACAAAAACCGTCATAACTCTATCCTTTTGTTATTCACCATGGAAACGGAAACAATACTGAAAAATTGCTCAGTTTTTGCTTCGGTTCCTAATGATGCAGATCTCATCTTTCGTGATTTTGCAAGTATTTAAAATGCAAAGGAATTTTTCCGTTGTTCAGTTTTATAAGAAATCTCACAATATGTATATTGCATTTTAAGTAAGTACTAAGTACTTTTATCAACACAGTATGCGTCTGACATGATCATAAACTAATGTCGTACAGCAGAATGTAGCGTGCCTTGCCTATAGCATAAAGCATAAACACATAAAAAATCAGACAACTTGAACTCCATTAAAAAAAAAGTGCAAATTACCTACTAAAGGAGTGTTGGTACTTTTGTTTGAGAACTTCTGGTCGATCGTGCGTAAAAACATCATAAAATAAAACTCCAGCAAAATTCAAGGCCAAATGCTTCATCGCATTTTTAAAAGCTGTAATGTTTTATGTAAACACAATATCAAATTCACAGTGTCCCGGTGGTTGCCCACGCGTCCAATTTGATTAGAGAAGATCATTTTAAATCTACTCACACAGATTTAAATTTCATAAGTTATATAAATAATCAGATCTTAGTATGAACCACATAAACATAAACTTTATTCTTTAATAAATAACTAAAGAGTCTTCAATAACGACATGACTAAATAAATAAATACGTAAAATCAAAAAGTATTCGACAATAATTTAAGTAAAAGATAGGTACTCCGATGAAAATTTCTGACATTAAATTTTCATGAAAAAATATTTATAATTAAATTATTTAAACAAAAGTTAAAATTTTGTAATTTTCAGTTTGTTTCAGATATTTTTCAGAAAAAGAAAACTACAAACAGCTCGTTGAAAATAAATGAAAGACAGTTACAAATAATCTAAGTTGATGTACTCAATGAAATTAAATACTTTTTCTTTATACCTATTGGAATTTTGAATTTTTACATAGTTTTAAAGTTACAGGGTGTTTAATAATACATATTGTAATTGATACCGAGCACCTTAAAATTAATTAAAAAATCCTTGGCAGCTGGATGTCTTCATGAGAAAAAAGAGAATATCATTATTTCTAAATTTACTTGTGAGTCATACTTACTAAAATTACGATATGTGAACCGATATACACCCTGTTTCAAAATAAGTCGGCGCCATTGGTAACTTATTTTTAGAGCTACAGAGTCGTTCAAATTAGCAAATTTGTTTGACCTCTTCCGCTTTTTACAAATATGAAAACAAAAGCAATTGAATGTAAAGTTTTCGAGATATGTATATTTTGTTCCATGTTTCTTTTGTAATGGAACACCCTGTATATTATCATCGTAAAAGAAAAAAAAATGAATTCTAGTAATAAGTTGTTATGTATGCCATATAAAAAAAATGTGATGTAACTGAGATATATCAACTTAAAATTGACAAGAAACCTCTCCTCTTTTTTTAATAATTATGATTCAATTCATTGGCCAACTCCAATGATGTAAAAAATAGTATTTTAGATTCTTTTGTACATACCTCGTGCATTGTAGCGTACGTTATCATAACCTAGCTTTGTTAGCTTATGATACAGAATAACCTAATACGGGGATGGGACGATTCGTCGTCGCCGATTTGCCGTCGCTAATTTGTCGTAGAAACAATTCGCCGGCGACCCAATTTACCGTCATTCCAATTTGCCGTCGCATGTTACTGCTTTATTTATCTCGATGAACTTTAAAACACTTTCTGACTACAGTATAACTTCTTTAAACTGAACATTCCCTGATCCGAACCTCCAGTAATCTGAACAGCGGAAACTCGAAGCCATAATCCGAACATCTTTTTAATCCGAACAGCCAAGTGATTCCCATCACATAAATGAGGGATCCCTTGGTTTCATATTTTCTAAGAATTGCTCTGTTAAACTTGTTTTTCCTGTTTTGGAGATTTGGAGAACTTGAAATAAAGTAGGAGTGTATGTTTGACGCAAATCGTTAAATATATGAAGAAAAAATTTTTAAAAAACTACGCGACCTGAAACAGCATATTGAGTTAATGAGAAACGCGCATGCGTCTTAAAATTGCCTCCCACGTCAGTAGGGGAAGTGATCACGTGATCAATGAAAACCAGCTAGCTTGCTGTTCATTGTTCATTAGTACGTGGACAGATCAGTCAGTTGATGAATTCAGTTTGCATCGTAATTTAGGATGAAGATGACTTCTAAGAGGAATCACGTTAATTAATCGACAAATGAAAGAATGAGGTCGCTGTCTACAGTTAATTTTTGATTTGATAATAGAAAACCTTTATTATGGGAATATTGAAATTCATAGGATAATTAGGAAAATGGATATTTTCTGTTCTTTGTTCGAAAATCCCAACATTTCGAAAATTCGAATCAACCACTACAATTATTAGTTCGGATTAAAGTGGTTCTACTGTATTTTAGATATCCTATTAGTTATACCTACGAATTGAATGAAAGTAACTATAATTTCAGTACGTTTCAAGTGAATTAAAAGGACTGTATTATTTTTTTTTATGTCAAACCAAAATAAATTCTTAATTACAGTGCCTTCATCGTAAGACACAAAATTACGAACAAATTGATGCTGTTAGAATTACTTCTTGGAAGAGCATTTTTATTTGTTTCTTGATCTATGTATCATATTTAATCAATGACAAATTATTTTATTTTCCATTAAATAAGTTAACATTTTTATTTTTATTACGTATAATTATCGTATATTATTATTCGTGTACGTGCCTGCATTTAAAACTTGAATCGCTGACGGCAAATTTACCGACGGCGAGTTTGCCAACGGTGAATTGTACCTACGGCGAATCGGCGACGGTAAATTGGCGATGGCAAATCGGCGACGGCGAATTGTCCCAGACCCACCTAATACAGCTAGTCACGTAAGGTGGTATTATACCATTTTAAAATGTTTATAAAACGGCTTTACGTCAGGTTTATAAAATACTATATTTCCAATGATCTTGTACAATTTTGTGTGTATTACATCGTATTTTATCCTAACTCCATTTTAATAGTGAGCAGTAGTAAATAATTTAACGTAGCTAGTATATATTATTGTATTATACTCATACTCTAATGGTTAAAATGATGTAAAGTTGTATTATATACGTTTTAAAATGCGTATAAAGGCGCGTTTAGATTTGAGCACGCACGCACTGATCCTCCGCGAACGCTCAAGTGTAAACGTCTATGCGCGCACGCTCACGTTGTGTTTTCCTGTGCGCAAACAGCCGCGAGCTCGAATAGCCGTAAATATAATTCCCTTTGGTGCATTTAGACGAGCACGCACGCACTGATCCACCGCGAATGCTCAAGTGTAAACGGCTATGCGCGCACGCATATCATGCGCGAATGGCTGGTAGAGCGAGCCGCTCGATGTCGGTCTCGGGTACGTGCTCAAAAGAATTAATTGCTTCACGCATGAATGCGTAGTTTGAACGAGAAAAAAGTCGCATATTGAAAGCCACGCGACACAGTCCTCGCAAAAAAAGGTTTCTGAATTTTCAGTTAGCTATGGAATGGACCAATGAAACAGCTTCGTTGCTTTGCAAGATTATGAAAAACTGCCTATTTTATGGAATGTGAAGCACGCAAAATATTATTTTTAAAAAATGACCTACCAGGAGCTTGTGAACAAATTAAATATTGAAAATTTAGACAGTGCGGAAGCACGGAAAAAGATAAAATGTTTATTGGGGCGATTTTAGTCATTGTAGTAAAATTTTTGAATTACTTATGACAACTCTCTGACACTAAATAATAAGTAGTAATTTATTTTGTCTCATAAAAATTAGGCGTTTGCCACGAAAGTCGATGTCTCGTTCGAATTTATTTTTTTTATTAAAATATGAATCACAATTATACAGCCGCTGCTATTTTGTCGTCCGTTGTGTGCGCGAACAACTGGATCAGCCCATGCGCCAGAAAATAAATGCTGGTGAGCGCGAACGAATACTGTGCGCGTATGCTCAGCTCGTTCGTGCTCAAATCTAAACGCACCTTAAGAGAGCTACCGTTTTAACAAGTGTGGAATGATAGATAAAACTTTACATCGTTAGCGGTATTACATTATTTACTACTTTGTTTAATAAAGTTAGGTTATGATAAAATACGGTACAATACGGGATGTACAAAATAATCTAAAATACCGTATTTTTACATCCCTAGGGGTCGTTAATGAATTCAATCAATATTATTAGAGCAAAAGAGGAGACGCTCCTTGTCAATTGTAAGTTCACGTATCTCAGTTATACGACATTGTTCAAATAAGGCGTACATAAGGAATAATGATTAAAATTCAATTTTCTTTCGTTTACGATGATAATATATAGGGTGTTCAATTAAAAGAAAACACGTAACAAAAGATATCTCGAAAAGTTTGCACTCTTTTTCTGTTTGCGTATTTGTAATGAGTGGAAGAGAACAAACAAATTTTCTAATTTGAACAATTCTGTAGCTCTAAAAATGAGAAAGTTAGCAATGGTGCCGACTTACTTTGAAATAGGGTGTATTAGTACCAAAGATATCCCCCTCACTGTACTAATATTCTATAATTAACTTTTAATTTTTCAAAACTGAAAACCATATTGAATTTACCCCCCCCCCCTTCCCGCTCCATGTCATTATTTTTCCCAATTTTCATTTCGGAAAAGAAACTCTCAATTTCAGTGCTGTTTTTTGTTCCAATAGACTGTCGCGTCGTAATAAATATTTTGTTAACTTAAAAAAATCATCAGATCTAGTACTTTTTCCTTTTTAAGTACTCAAGTCAAAAACTTTTTAATTTTTAATCCTTTATCCATAAATGTTAACGTTAATTAATTTAGCATCATCTTTTATACCAAATGAAGAAATTTTGAAAAGTCGTCTTGCAAGTTGTATTTATGATAACTAGACTGCGGAAGTTCAGGCATTTGCCTTTTCTGTTTGTTAAACACTACTTTGATAGGACCTTACAAATACGTTTCACGTAGATACTGTTCAAATAGTAAATTTTAATAATGCCTATTTTGGCCTATTTATGCATAAGTGCCTAACGATTGAAGGTTGAATCCAGTAGCTTTTAACAAAAAGAAATAAATAAATAAAAACAAGTGTCTCTTCTTTCATCCCCGACTTTTGTTTTTTATTTAACTAGCAGTCGATCGCCTTTTGTTTAGTTTAAATTTTCTTTAACTAAATTGGAGTTCATTTTATTTGACACTTTAAATCCGTCGATTCATCGTCGATTTTGTTTTCTTTCTCTGTTATTCGATTTGACTTTATTTTTTTATTACTAATTAAATTAATTGTTAATTTGCAATCAATGACTAAATTTGATTTATTTCAATTTTTAATTTAATCAGTTGACCAACATTTGTTTTCTTTTCTCTCTTTGATTCGTTGTTTTATCATCTTGTTCTCGTTTGCTCTTCTCTTTGAATTTTATTTGTCGCGATTTTATTTTTTTTAACTATCAATCGATCGTCTTTTGTTTTATTGTATTTTCTTTTACTAGATTGTAGTTCATTTGATTTTACTTTTAATTAGATGAGAGTTCATTTTATTTTATATTTTAATTCCTTCCTTCCTTTTCTTTCTCCGTTATACGATTTAACTTTATTTTATTTATTTAGTTTTTATTATTTTAACTGTTGGTTTTTTTCTTTACCTAATATTTCGCAGACTAAATTTTTGACTGCATTCGCCATTTTTTTAACATCGTAGGTTTTAGTGCAATATTTTATTTTCTTCCTCACCACATCGACGATTGACTTTTTTCTTTTCGTTCGTTTTGACTGTATTTCATTTTTATTTTAATAATCAATAGATCTTCTATTTGTTCTTCTTCTTGTTCTTCTTTCAGTCGAGTTAACACTCTGTAAAATGTTTAATTCACGTACAATTATTTGTAAATCTTCTACTTTTCTTTTAATGAGCTATTCAGAAAGGTTTGTACTAGACAAAAATTCATAACTAAATCCGATCCCGCAAGGGACCCTTAGAGGTTCATCGGGCCCCAGCCCAGCCCTCTGGGTTCATCAACCTCTTTCTAGCCTTCATTGACACCAAGGGGTCGATTCAACCCCGTTGGGAACCCCTGGTCTACACCAGCAAAGCAATAAATTGAACAATAAAATTCAGTCGTACCAAAACGTTTAAGATTAACTTTAAATGACTTTTAGAATGTGAGTTACATTAATGTTATGTAACTTCAAATGTCATATTATAAGCAATACTTAAATTTAAGGTCGGCTTAACTGCTCGGTGCAACTGGTCATAAGTAAGTTTCACTTTTTGGTATTTACACAAAATTCAACACGCGAATTTTAGGCATGCATTTCACAGGTGCGGTTATTAACGTGAGTTTGACATGGATTGTCCGACGCGACGCGACGTTTGCTTGCATTGCAGATCAAGTCGCTTAGATCAAGGAACGTACGCAAACGAACGTATAATAGTGGGAATTTCATAGAGGAATCCGTGTCAAATTTCTGAAATGTATCTGTATTATTTAATTGTTTAAATGATTCTAAACAGATAACAAAAATGCCAAAGAAACGAACAAATAAGTGCTTTATGCAACTATCAATTCATACATTCCTCACCGAGCCAGTTTCTAGAAAAGATCAGTTTTATGCAGACTTGGGTAAGGTATTTGCGGCAGCAAATATAACTAGGAGAAAACTGGAAAATACAATTTTTAAACAGTTTCTAGAAAAAAATCCGAAAGATCAGTTCTTCGGAGTCAACAATTCGAAAAGGCTATTTAAGATAAATAATAAAAATATCTTTGTAATTTACTTGATTTTTTCATTGTGATGAATTGTGATATATAAATATTTTGGAGACTATTTATACTTTATTTGTACCTATTCTGCATATATGAGCCTTTTTTAGGCGCCTAAAATTGAATTTTTTGGTACCTAAACTTCCGCAGATTAATGATAACAGTAGACTTTTTATATAAACACTAGCAAGCGACTTCGGTGCCTTAGCCGTGGTTTTGTTTACTATTAAGAACAAATCTGGCGTCTCGGTGAATAAGTGGCCTTAGGCCCAGTCTTTTCATCTCTAATGGCCAGTTGCACCGAACGCTTAAGCCGAGCTTAACTTTAAGCACCGCTTAGAATGTGATTTACTGAATGTTGTGTAACCTCAAATGTCACATTATAAGCAGTACTTAAAGTTAAGCTTGGCTTAAGTGTTCGGTGCAACTGGCCATAAGTAACTTTACTCGTTAATTTATTCCCATAGTTACAATTGTAGAGACAATTGTTTCTATAGGAATTAATCAACAGTTAAAGTTACTTAGAGATGAAAAAACCGGGCCTAAGTCGGATTTCGCTACTTTTCAAAGCACTACTTTTAGACTTTGAAAAGTTGTGTAAAATAGGATTTTTGTAACAAATGAATTTAACACATAACACAATTAACTCTTTTTCAAGCCAGTGCCTGACTTGGCTTCACATACATTACGGAGAAACCACCTCCCTGCTTCTTCTGAGCATTCAACTCATTTTGGATAAATTTCGACTTAACTAGTTATTCACCGAGACGACAGAAATAGACCTCTGTGTGTTTTTCGCAAGGTAGTATTCCAGAGTTGGGCAAATTGTATTCATGAGTATGAGTACTGATTACAAGTACTATGTAATCATACTCTTAATATGAGTAAAGTCTATGTAATCATTTATCATACAAAGTGAGAATGAGTAAAGTACATGTAATCAGTAATCATAAATAATGAGTACATGTAATCAGTAATCATATAAAATGAGTATGAGTACAGGTAAAAAGTAATGGCATGCTCTTTCAATTTTTCGTCTCCTGTAACTTTGACATTACTTAGCGGCACAATGCTAGTCCGCTGGGTCTCGCAATTCGCAGTGTTTGTACGTTTGCAAATTCGTCCGAATTGTACTGTACAAAGTGTTTCATCTTCGATGGCATTCTATAGATATTTCCGATATTTAAATGTGATAAGGACACTTTTTATTCAACTTTTAACTAGGTTATGATTTCTTCATTAAATCAATTAAAAATTCGTAATAGTACACAGGAAAACCCAACTGTGCATATTGTGAATGCCATTTCTTCTGAGCTACAGGAAAATATTATGGGTTCTCAAATATTATTGAATTTTATGTCCCCAAGGCAAAATACGATAAAAATTTACACTGCATCCGCTAGTTCTCAAACGAACATCTACATGTTAATGCTAATGTTTAAAATTATGAAGATTTACACAATTCTTTAAATAAAGAAAGATTTCGGAAATTGTAATCTTATTTAAAAACCCTATTTTTTATGTTTGATTTAGGCAAGCCTGTTAGCGCACTTGCTTATTTTCCCGACTTTCTTTCATCAAAAATCGAACTTTTTAATGGAACACTCGTTATAAATTACATAAATAATTTCAAACAATATAAACCAGCATGTGTCGCAAGTATTATAATCCAGACGCCTCTGACCAGTAAAAAATAAGTTTAATATTAACATTAGACATTCAGTTTTCAAATAGTCAAATATTACAATTCGTATTATCTCTTATGAACTCATGAGCATCTAGATTATAAGACTTTTGGGACACATGTTATATAAAAAATTGAATTCATAGTTTGGCTATTATGAAGTTTTCATGTCATTTAATTGTTAATTAAGGAACCATAATCTATGTTAAAAATCAAACAAAAATTATATATTATATAAGATGTATCTTTAAAAATAAATAAAGTTATGTGCATTTAACTTTATTTATTTGGTAAATTTTACATTTTTCAATCGTACCACAAAACAACAAGAAGCAGCGAATGTTTGATTTAACCATTTATATTAGCATTAAAAGTTAAAACTCAATATTAGGTTCTGGGTTCTTTTCTGTTTCCATTACTCATGAAGAAACATGTACAATACCATCGAAAATGGGACCTATGCACACATCTTAGATAAAACAAATAAAATCAAAATCAAAAGCTTAAGGATGCTCGAGGGATTCACCGCAATCAAAAACCACTTGCAACAAAATTTTTTAAAATAAAAATTTCCACAGTAAATTTAAGTCCGTTCACTTTAAAGCTTAGACCACGTGGTAAGCGTACAATTAACAGCATTTGGAAAAGCCTAAATATTATTAGACGTGAATAACGGATTTCTATTGGTACTCCATTATGTTTGTACTCATAAGTTCAGATTACAAAAAAAAAAAAACTCAATTACTTCTACTACTCAAGTACTTTGTACTCAATTAATTTTATACTTAACCACTGTGAGTAAATTTGTAATCGAGTACATTGTACTCATAATTATTGAGTGCTTTTGTAATCAATTACTTTTTATACTTTACTGCCCAACACTGTAGTATTCATAAATATTCTGATTATATTATTGTTGTATTTCGCGAAATATTAAATAAAGTTTTTAAAAACAATTGGCGAATTAAATTAATATTTTCTGCCATCAATATCCACGGAAACAAGAGTTTGATGATGTAGTAAGTGGGGAAGCAGGAGGTAAACAATGTTAATTTGTGCTTGTATTTTCATTGTTTTTTTTTTCAATTTATTAAGGATTAAAGTTTTTAATATTAGTTCAAATACTTTTATAGATTATTGTCACTATGCTCATGTCATCATTCATAGCAACATAAGAATTCTCCACTTACTCCGTCACTATTATGTAGTTGAAATTTTTCGGTTAGAGGTCGTGTCCTTAGCAAGATTCGCCAATACCATTCATACGCGAAATATAACATGCACTTACCCATCTAATCAATGCCATAAATATCAGCAGTTTAAAATAACCATCATTATAAAGTGAAGAATTATTGTATTTAATTGATGGGATTGTTGTGTATTGTTTTATTATTGTCAGAATTACGATTGTACAGTTGCGGAAATAGAAAGCGGGACAAGTCTTATAAAGAAATTTCCGATTATTTTGATAGTGTGAATTTTCGTTGGTGACGGTCGTGACCCTTTTAATTAATTTATTACCGTCACTGAACATCAGAAATAACTTGTCAAATTGAGTTCTTAAGAATGTATCGTCTTTCTAAGGGATATGTAACTGAAAATGTTCGACCAGTAAATCAAATGGAATTAGTGAAGCCTTTGGAAGAACTATGTGACATTTTGGATGTGGAAGATGTATATTAGAAATCTTAATTCAATCAATGTCCAGACATTGGCATTCAATAATTTAATCGAAAGGATGCATGACTGTTATTTTGTTTCATTTTATTTGGAATTATAATTTTTAATTATAAACGGAATGATTAATCATTTTACTTAATGTGAAGGTTGATAAATTACCATAGTTACCGAAATTTAAAAGTAAGGTTTAAAATAACGAAACTTTACTGTCCCGGTTTCTATTTCCCCAACTGTACCATCGACTCATCACATCAAATACAAAAGAAAAAAAGATGACGGCGTCATCTGTTACTACAATGTATGCAAACCTTAAGCAACATCTATTGCAAGAACTTACAAATTTCTTGACTCGCATATTTTTTTTGAATATTTCTGCAAATAACTACTCACATTCATTGATTGCTTGCGGTAGTTTCAGTACAATTTTATTATAATTTTCTCCGGCGTCTCATAAAAACACGTTTACGATTGCTAATAACTCTGTATACTCTACTTAGCGTTATTTCATCAGTGCTTTAAGTAGCGACTGCAAAAGGCAATCATTTTGTAAAGTGCTAATGAAATGCCACCGAGAGAACGATTAAATCAGGGTATGGATACTTTGTATTAAAAGATTCTTTTTTAAATAGTATAATAATAATAATAATAGTCGTTATTTGTTTAAATGCAACAAAATTAGGAGGATCGATACCATGCAGAAAAGTATCGATATTTTGAAGCGAAGTATGATCACGACGGATCAATTAAGGAATCAATTCTATAACTGGGCTGCAGTCAAAAAAAGTTGATAGTAATAGTCTTTCGTGGAGTATGATCACGACGATCAATTAAGGAATAAATTCTTGACTGCAGCCCAGTTATAGAATTGATTCCGTAATACTCTTTTAAAGTTCAACCGAGCTTTCGGAAAATTTATTTCCTTTATCAAGGTTTTCTTTAGTGAGTACACAAAGTTAAACCAAAGTTAAACCACTAGTTATAATAATAATAACTTTCATTAAAAATAAGTTTTAAGGGAAATAAATTTTCCGAAAGCTCCGTTGAACTTTAAAAGAGTATTACGGTAACGCAGTTATAGAATTGATATTTTGAAGTATCGTATCGTTATGCTGTAACAGTATCAATTAAATCACATACATTATTAACTTAAGAAGGAAAGATAGAAAATCATTAAAAATGTTACATCACAACATTCGCAATGACGACTGAATGCTACATGCACGCCACAAATTAATAAAGCCAAACTTGGCTACGCCCATAACTACGAAGAGAAGGGTTAGGCGGAATCAAAACTAACATGAACTAAACAAAAGCCAATCGTGCATAAGATGATATCAGTAAGAACCAATGGCGTCAAATGTCAAACGTGAACGTAATTTATGTTTCCGTCTAAATAACAAGTGGTCAGAAAAACGTAAATCGCAGGAACCAGATGATACAAAAAAAACTAAGGCGTCACGCGCATTGCAGAGTTTTACGATCAGTCTCGACGGTTAGAACAAACATTCGATTAAATTCCCACGAAATATGGTGAAATATAGCTTATGAAAGATTGTGCAACCAAAGCTAAAAATATTTACAAACTCTGGACCGATGGAAGTTCAACTTAAGGTAATTGTAATGACGAAACTACAAAATCGTAAGATGATTTATTGCCGGAGCGTTTTGAAATGCACGAAAAACAATTTCCGACTTGCACCACAAAATTAGATCGAGTTGTGAGACGCAATTGTGTGTTATAAAGGCTGCATTCAGGGACGCTCAGTGGCCGAGAGGTTTAGTCAACAATCGTTTGTGATTGGCTTACATTAACTTAATAGCCAATCACAAACGATTTCTGAGTAAGTCTCTCAGCCGCTGAGCATCCCTGAATGCACCCAAAAATATAATCAGCGACGAAAATTATGATAAATAATAAGAGCAAGCGAGAAAACTACGCCGCTCGTCGTTCACACGATAACTGTGCATCTTTCGAAAGCGGTTTTCAAAAGTTGAGTGATTGACGTGAGAAGAAGAAATTATTATTTTTTATAGTAGGCTTGAGCTGTTGTCTTTAGTTTAGCGATTGCGATACTTTTCGATTCCCAAATGAAAATATCGCGTTGAGGTAAAATATAATGAAGTATCGGTACTTTAAGAATATCGAAACGAAGGCTTCGATGTTCCGATGCCATTCGATATCCAAAAAGTATCAATACTTAAAAAAGTATCGAAGCATCGCATGCATCCCTAGCCTATACGCAACATACAGGATGGGCCAATAGTGCCTGGGCGTAATATTGTGGCGTTACCATTGAATTTTTTTTAAATCTGTGTGCGCAATAACATACATATCGGTTAGATGCACAATCTAAATTTATTTAGACTTATACAGAGTGTTCCGTAAGAGTGTGACGACCCTAACATATGTTTTTTTTTTTTTTTAATGAAACATCCTATATATTATTGCACTATTAGATGTCTCATTATCAGTGGACGAAAATAATATAAGGTTTTACTGACCTAAAGTTTATCGTTTTCGAGATATTGACAATTTACCGGTAAAAATGGCAAAATTTGTTACTCCATAAATTAGTTACTTTTAAATATTTTGCTTTGAATTTTGGTGGATACATTATTTAACTATTAGAAAACAGAAATGTATGATCATACTCGATTTTTTTCCGAGTACTTTACACAGGCTAATTCACGTCGCATATTACCATTTTTCTAAAAAAAATTAAACGAAACGCCCTGTATATGAACACATAGTTTAAAATATCTCTTACTAAGGTTTCCAATAGTATAAGACTTTTTACGTATAGCTATATTAAATAATTTATACATTATCATTCCGTTTATATACAGATTATCCTATGTTTCTTCTGGAGCCTTTTACTAATTGCATTTCATTGTATTCTGTAAACAGTATCGTAACAACTTGCAATCCGTTTCAAGTGTGATATCGAGTTAATACGCATCTGTTTTCAATTGGCGGTCGGCAATCGATTTGAACTACTATGAAATCGTGTCAAGTTCTCTTCAATTATTGAAGACCATATCGGTTGATGTGCATATCAATGTTACAAAATAGCCCTGAATAAATAACTTATTTCGCGGAATTATGTGACATTAATTACAAGTAACAGAGACTATCGAATTGTTTAAGACTTGTTGTCCTGGTTTATGATTCCATAGCTGTACATAACTTGTAAATAAATGTTATAAATGTCTTTTTTTGTTGCAGATGAAAATATTTCACTCGACGAAAACTTTCCCTTGTACCATACAGAAGAGCACATCGCAAATGAAAACGTTTATATCCTAGATATATTTAAAAAATTCCAAAGTATACAAAACGTTCCTGTAAGAAGAAATAAAATGAGTCAGACTCGAAAATCAGATATAATTATTAAATACAGCAATCAGAATCAAATAATACTCCAAGACTTGTTCTCCGATTTACTCACGTACAAAGTACCTATCCAGATGGTCGTCGACCAGAAAATTTCCGCTCACATATCGTATACTACGAAGCCGACCCAAAACAAAACCATGCATGATTGGTCGGACACGTGTGCAATCAACGTTGCTACGCAACCGAAGCTTCTTAATTTAACATCTGCATTGCCATCATTGCATTTTTTCAATCCTACGTCTAGCGTTCTTAAGACTGTAACCAATAAAAATCTATCGAGTATTCGTCCAAAAGTCGTGCATAAAAATAAAGGAGGGAGTGTAACTAAAACCGTTGCTAGTAATGCGAATGTTAAAGTTGTATCAAATTCAGGCAGTACCAAACCAGTGATGACCTCGGTAATAACCTCGGCTAATCAACAACAAATCCATAATATAACCAGAATCCTAACGGCTATTACAACCAACCCGCAAACACAGACCTACACGGTAACTAAAACTACCGTAAATGAAACTCCTGCTCATCTACAACCGAATACCGTATCGATTAAACACGAAGAACCATCAGAACCACTCAACACATGTACAACGGTCGCAGGACAACCAAACCAAGCGACCGCATACAATACCAACATCAACCTCCCACGTCAAAATATCATTTTTAAAATACCGTACAACCCTTCAAAACAAAACAACCGTTGCGAATCATTGATTAAGGAAGAGATACTGGATGGTATAAACGAGAGTATATCGAAGCATGTCGCAGCTTTGGAACACCCAAATAATACCAAACGTCCAGTATTTAGGTTCCCCTACAACACACAGAACCAGCACCAACTGTACCAAAACACAAATCAGAACGTAAACTCAAGCATGTACCCGCCTCAGAACGTACGATTGCAAAGTAGAAATCAGTACTTAATCCCCGTGACTTCCATGAATTCGCAGCACTCGCCAAATTCCGACCAAAACGGTTTACGTAACATAAGCCTCAACAATTTGCTGTTGCTAAAAAATCCAGGTGCCCCGAACTTAAACTCGCCAAATCTGCCTTCACCTTCACATGTAATCAACGGAAACGTTTTCTTTCCATCTAGAAACTCACCTATTCCATCTCCAATCAATTCAACTCCGTCGCCTATTCCATCTAAGATCTCCTCGCCTATTAACACAGTAGCTCCGTTCTTCACTTCAAATGCTGATTCGCTAAACGCGAATTCGTACTCTTCAAATTCGTACTCGGCTTCCAAAACGCCTCTTCCTTATCCACCTCTGAATTCTTATCAAGTTCCTGAGAATTCAGTCGCGTACGACACGGATCCATTTCCACCGCCGATCAATAACACCAATGCGTTCCCTTCCGAAAATCCGTACAACGCAAACCCTTATTCTCCTTCGGACGCGTATTCGTCGAACGGTTTCCGTTCGAATTCTTCTTCGTATTCGCCGAGCTCGTTTCAGTCTTCGGATGCGTACGCTTCAAATTATTCCCAGTATATTCCTCCTTATAATCCGATGAGCGAGTACGGCTACAACGATGGACATTCAATGCAGCACATGCTACCGCCTCAGCATGTCAACACCAATGCCGGAGGGGGAAAGGTCTTCCTGAGGGTCAAGCAACCCTGGGAACTAAATCAAAAGTAACTCGTTTTCAGGAATTGTATTTATTTTCCTACATATTTTTTATTATAACATGGATCTGTTACGTAGAGTGTATTTTAAGTTGATTAAAGACTTATTTTGTATGGTTGTTTGATTATCGCCTTTTCCTTGAGAAATTAATACAAACAAAAAGAAGATGAGGAAGTGAAGAGAAGGAAAAGGGTAAGTTTGAAGTCGTTAAGAAATGTTTTTTTTTTCTAATTCCAATCACGTAAACCAAACAAACCAAGTACTGATAAATATACAATAAACGTTATATCGATTGTATACAGAGAATTGTAACATACCAGTTTGCATAACGGCAAGGAGTTGTATTGGATAAAGACTAAACATGGTAAGACAGAAAGCAGTTGAGTGGGGACGCTCCCCTTTTGGTTTAATTAGCGCGGAGCTTCGCTTCGAACGCTGATGAGACATCACTTCATTTCCTCTCTTATTTATTTTATAAACATTTGATATAACTCCAGAATAAAAAATATTGATTCAATGTGACGCTTTGTCAACACTGTCAAAGAAATATGCTTTTTCTTTTAATTTTTTTTATGAAACCCGTGAGAAGTGAACTGACGATTGTACTGCCCTGTTGAGGATAGAAGTTATGTAATGAAATCATTGCTTCGAGATGTTCCTCATTTATTATACCACCGAATTTGAATATTATTTTATTAAAAATTGAATTTAACATTTGCTAAAAGCAGAATCCAATAAGCCAGAATATGTACACGCCATAAGCTAAGTATGTTAGACTTTATGGCGCCGCAAATGTGCGAAATGTAGATACGACTTGCATGCTTAACAGGACAGTGTAAGCAGCGTCCCTTAACTAATTTATAACAAGGTAACCGGAGTCACTTAATACAAAATTCAGGCCAGTTTTAAATCCTTTCAAAAGAACTTATGATCATATGTTTTCAGGGCCCACGCGACGCCAAAAGCCGCCCGCGTGCCACTCCGTATTTTGGCGCCCTTTGACAGATGAGTTGGGGCATGCGAAAACGATAAATTATCAAAATTATAAAAAATATTTAAAAAAAACAAAAAACTTGAAAGAACAAAATGTTTGTGTACTTTTACATGTAAAAAATGTGTATACAATGTAGACAACATAGACAATGTAGACTATGTAGAGAATATGGAAAATTATTGTCCGTTGACATTCACAGTTGAGGTTACATTAACATAAAGACAATTAAATTTTCGGTTCCTTCACACAACCTAAAAGAAACGAGAAAAATCAAAGAAACAGCAATAAAATACGAGCATGAACTAAACAAAATAAAAACAAAAAATACAACACGTTGAACGAATTGAAAAAGAAACGAATGCCGAAATAGAGTACGCAAAAAAACAAAAATCACAACTGAGACGAACACAAAACAAATGAAAGAAGATGAACTATAAAAAGAATATCAAAAGAAGATTGACGACTGAGGCCCGTTTCACACTGTGCAAGAATTGATATAAAATCTTGTACAAAGTGACAGAAAAGTATCGATTCAACTATGGTAACCTCTCTCTCATTTTGTATGTACAGGGTGGGCTAAATTTGACATTTTTAAAGGGGAACGCCTATATCTAGATGAGTTAGATAAAAAAGTGACCTCGGAGCTCGATTTTTATGACAAGTTTAATGGTAAAATCCGTATTTCGATATCTTAAACCGTTTAGAAGCTACGGGGTGTTTTTCAAAATTCTGCGATTTCTAAATACCTTTATAACTTTTTTGTTTATGAAAATTTTCTATTTCTGTAAAAACTTCCTTGAGGCACTTTTTAATGTAGAATCCATTACTGTTAGTTACATTTTTCTAAGACGCATAATTTTTGAGATATATGCCGAATTTCTGATTTTTTATATGGAACGCCCTGTATGTTTTTACATTTTTGAAAAGAGAATAAAATTACCTTTCCAAAAATTTAAAATACTTGGTATATTAATCAAAAAGTTTGCGAGATGCAGAATTTTAAACATTTTTTACAATATTCAAGTAGGTTATGATAGAATTTTTAAACAATTTCAGTTTTAAATTAAAAAAAAAAAAACAGAATTACTACGATGGAAAAAAATGAAAATCGACGACAGTTACTGCAAACAAAAACAAACTTGTAACGACTGTTACATTCACTATCGTCGCCTATCGTGAAATCTGAAAAAACAAATGAATCTCCAGACGAAGAAAACTAGTAGAAAACAAAAGAAATAAGTGATATAAGTATCAATCAACAAAATGTGAAAATCAATTTAGTATACTGAATAGAAACGCGAAAGATAAAATGATAAAGTAAGTTTAAAAAAAAACAGAACTACCAATACAATGGAAAAAATGAAACATGACGTGTTATTGCAAATAAAAAGAAACTCACAAGAAACAAAAGCGGCGAACAATAAAATGCGAAAACTAATTCGATTAAAAAGAAAAGAAATTCAAAAAAAAAAACAGAAAAGAAAACTGAAGAAGAATGAATAGACAAAAAACAAGCAAACAGTTTTGATTAAATTCAGCATGTTTGTTGTTGTTTTCTTCATTGCCATTTGGATCGTAAGTATATGGATCACAATTGCAAAAAGACGATCTTAAATTATTAGCGAATGCGCCTATTATTGTTAAAGAGTTCATACTTTTATGTTGATGATATGACTATGAGACATGAGAAAAAAAAACAATTGTTTACATTATCTACATAATAAAGTATGATGTAAACTACGTCATTGTCTACATGTATACAATTATGTAAATTACGTTCAATTCTCTACACGCACATCACTGCTTTTTTCTCATCTGTCTAAGGAGAGTAGAAATAAGAAACAAAATCACAAATGCAGAAGGAACTTAAATTTCTAAAAACTTAAAAAGTAAAATGTAATTGTTTTTTTTTAACCAAACCGCAACAGCTTACATAATTTATTTTCTTATCTAATAAAATTATTAAGTACATTAAATTTTTTATGAAAAATTTAGCACATGAAAATTGCAAATATTAAACTTTTAATTGCGGCACTTAACTTTTCTATTTTACTCGACGTTTTACCATGAGATTGGGGGCTTCATCAAGACAGTTCAGTCTTGTGGATAGTTTTTTCGAATAATTTTCACCAGACAAAAAACAAAAAAAATTTTTTGTCGAAAAAATGACGAAACGTGTCTGCGGCCAAGAGGCTAAATGCCGCCCCTTGAACATGGCACCCGCGTGCATTGCACCCTTTGCACACATAGTTACGGGGGCCCTGTATGTTGTCGATAATGAGTATGTACTAGACATGGTGTTTTCAAGGTTAAATGCTAATTCAATTATGTCCTTCACTCTTATTAATGGAAATGCAATAACAAGTCTCGAATAAAAGTCGTACAAGATCAAGCCTAATTTTCCACTAGTGTTGTTAAATTTCCGGTAATTTATTTTTAATGTTACCTTACCCGTAATATTACCAATTCGAGCTCAAGTGGCGACATCTCGCGCCGAAATTGCTAATTACACTTTTATCTAAAAATATACTTACTCAATTTTTTGATTAATTTGGTATCGGAAACATATTATATTTTTGTCTTGTCAATAATAAGGTATTTCCAATGTCTTTTGTTAATAATAAAGTTTCCAATATTTAAAATTATGTATTTCCACTAAATAAATTTACGGTAAACGAAATCATTTTAGGTTATGAAAGATTTAATTATTTTTATTTAGGATTTACCAAATCTCTGGTATTTACGTATTTCTTAAGTAATTGAAAATATTCCTTAACCATTTGTTTCATTGGTTTACTTGCATTTTGCAACTGTGCAACTCGAAATTACATTATTGTTAGGAAACATCTTACTATCGCTTTTTGACCTAACATTGCAGTAGGATAGACAAATTGAAGCGGGATTTGCTCCTAATGAGTCCCCCATGCAAGGCGGCCATGCTTGCTGTAAAAGCATAATGAAAGATTTTAGAAAAATTTTGTGCAAATCGTTTTTGATTGCAGTGAGAACCTCGAGCAGCCTCTGGACAGCTGTTTCAGCCCTGCTTGGGGCTTCTTCAGCAGAAACGTAGCTCGACATTCCCAGGGCTGAAACAGCTGTCCAGAGGCTGCTCGAGGTTCTCACTGCAATCAAAAACGATTTGCACAAAATTTTTCTAAAATCTTTCATTATGCTTTTACAGCAAGCATGGCCGCCTTGCATGGGGGACTCATTAGGAGCAAATCCCGCTTCAATTTGTCTATCCTACTGCAATGTTAGGTCAAAAAGCGATAGTAAGATGTCGCTATTTTATATGTTCATCATTCTTACATCGCATTTGCGAATAAATTGGGCAAGTCGTTTTTGGTCTGCAGTGGGAATGTCGAGCTACGTTTCTGCTGAAGAAGCCCAAGCAGGGCTGAAACAGCTGTCCAGAGGCTGCTCGAGGTTCTCACTGCAATCAAAAACGATTTGCACAAAATTTTTCTAAAATCTTTCATTATGCTTTTACAGCAAGCATGGCCGCCTTGCATGGGGGACTCATTAGGAGCAAATCCCGCTTCAATTTGTCTATCCTACTGCAATGTTAGGTCAAAAAGCGATAGTAAGATGTCGCTATTTTATATGTACATTATTGTTGTTGATAACTGAGGTAACATACGGTAACAAATGAATGTTAAGTTAAAATTAGAAATTTCCGTAAGGTAACGTGATAATATTACTGACTCACAACACTACTTTCCACTCCAATATTGAGCAAGAGGGCAGTCGCGAGTCGATTCCCCCCACATCAATGCTGCCAACAATCAAATGTATATTTCGGAAGTTTTTAAAAATTTCTGAAGATGCCTCTGATTTTCGGTAGGTCTAAGGTTGGTAGAGTTGAATTCTGCCAACCTTGCCTAGATAATTAATATCGTCCTATAGTTAAAGACCTGGAAAATAATATATAGTGATCGCCAAAAAGACGGTATCAAATGGGAAAAATGTTTATTTCTGATTTTTCGAAAAAACTTTTCGACAATAAATTTTGCTTGTTTGATGAAAACCTATTGAACTCCTATCAAATGTACCGAGTGAATTTTACTTAGTTAGAAAAAGTAGTTTTTAGAAATGGTCAAAATCGTAAAATTGTTAATAACTAAAGTTGAACAGAAATGGGAAGCTTCAAATAAAAGCAGCGCCATTATTACCATTTGTGGTGCCATCTATTACCCTGGATTGGATCGCATCATCGTTCTCTTTATTTGTGGAGGAAGAAATTGTTGAAAAACGCTCAGAAAAATCAAGAAATAACATCACGAAAAAAATAATAAAAATTTCGAATAAATAAAGTTGAACAGAAATGGGAAGCTTCAAATAAAAGTAGCGCCATTTGTTAATCTGTATGCAGTCGGAATTAATGTTGTTCCATAACAGTTTTGAAAACAAATGTCTTCTTCCACAAAGCGTTTGAGAAACAGTTGAAGCATTATTTCCGCTAGTTGTTAATGAACAGTAGACATACTTATATGGCGCCATCTGTAACCACGAGTCGTAACTTTGTCCCCCTCCATTTTTAGCTTTAGGAGATAGATTAAAACTCACTTTATTTACTTCACTGTGACAGATCGAAGTGTTAGAAGCTTCATTAGATGTCACAAGTTCCTTTTGCGAGGGGGGGGGGGGAGGATCAAACTACACGTCATTTAAATGGCAACGAGGTAACCTGTTAGATGCAATATCAGTTTTACCAATCTTGTTTATTAGCACTTGTAGCGCCATCTGTTATCATGGGTCCTAACTCAAAATATTCAAGCATGGCCAGCTAAATTGATACGTCATATACGGCCAGTCCAAATAGCATTAAAAATGTTTTTGTAAAATTGAGCGTCAAAAGCGTTGACATTACCATCACTTCCAAGTTTTTGGTTATGAGAAATGTCAATTCGTCTTGAAATTTAAGTTGTTAAAATCAGCGACGGTATCGTAACCTGGGTAGCACCTAATTAATGAGTGATAGAGGATGTTAGCTAACACACTCCATGGTTTGCTTTATTGGAACACATTTTTAGGCGAATTAGACTGGCCGTATGACTAAAATTACAGATTTTAATTTGGGTAAGGCGGGACAACACAATCCAACCCAACCAACCCAAGAAAACCGAAAAAGTCATTAATACATTAACGAAAATAAACGTACCTCTTTTAGAAAAATTTTGTGCAAATCGTTTTTGATTGCAGTGAGAACCTCGAGCAGCCTCTGGACAGCTGTTTCAGCCCTGCTTGGGGCTTCTTCAGCAGAAACGTAGCTCGACATTCCCACTGCAGACCAAAAACGACTTGCCCAATTTATTCGCAATTGCGATGTAAGAATGATGAATATATAAAATAGCGACATCTTACTATCGCTTTTTGACCTAACATTGCAGTAGGATAGACAAATTGAAGCGGGATTTGCTCCTAATGAGTCACCCATGCAAGGCGGCCATGCTTGCTGTCAAAGCATAATGAAAGATTTTAGAAAAATTTTGTGCAAATCGTTTTTGATTGCAGTGAGAACCTCGAGCAGCCTCTGGACAGCTGTTTCAGCCCTGCTTGGGGCTTCTTCAGAGGCTGCTCGAGGTTCTCAATGCAATCAAAAACGATTTGCACAAAATTTTTCTAAAATCTTTCATTATGCTTTGACAGCAAGCATGGCCGCCTTGCATGGGGGACTCATTAGGAGCAAATCCCGCTTCAATTTGTCTATCCTACTGCAATGTTAGGTCAAAAAGCGATAGTAAGATGTCGCTATTTTATATGTTCATCATTCTTACATCGCAATTGCGAATAAATTGGGCAAGTCGTTTTTGGTCTGCAGTGGGAATGTCGAGCTACGTTTCTGCTGAAGAAGCCCCAAGCAGGGCTGAAACAGCTGTCCAGAGGCTGCTCGAGGTTCTCACTGCAATCAAAAACGATTTGCAAAAAATTTTTCTAAAATCTTTCATTATGCTTTGACAGCAAGCATGGCCGCCTTGCATGGGGGACTCATTAGGAGCAAATCCCGCTTCAATTTGTCTATCCTACTGCAATGTTAGGTCAAAAAGCGATAGTAAGATGTCGCTATTTTATATGTACCTCTTTTAGTAGTGAATTATTTAGAGCGCCATCTGTTCATTCATTTGTCTTCATATTCTAAAAATGAAAGTTGCCTTAATCGAACTTCAAAAACGCGATTTCGTCTTGATACTCTTAGTAAAACTCTTTTTTTTTTTTTCAAAATTAAATTGAAAACAGAATCCAATGCGCGACAAAAAAGACAGAAATCATTAAGAGCGCCATCTTTTGACCAAAGGCGAAACTATTTTCATATTTCATCGCTACGTAACTACTCATAAACAGCTTTGTCTTGTATTAAACAAAATGAGTATTTTTTAACAACTTATTGTTTTCAACCGAAATAAAAAGGTTTTCAAAGAGATCTTATTAGTAGACTGACAAGAGAACCTAGTTAATAATATAATCTAATACTAGAACGTCTAATCTACAAAAGGTACATACTTTCAAGAAGCGGGACTTTTTTAAACTGTGCGGGACGCGGGACAAACTGTTAAAAACCGGGTCTGTCCCGCCAAAAACGGGACGTATTACCTTATAAATGACATATCAATTCAGCTGGCCGTGATTCAAGAAATAGCGTTACGAAAAACAATTTCGAATAAAGTTGAATGAGCTGGATTAGAACGCAAGAAGTAATAGCGAATTCCTTCAAGACAGAAGAACCTAAAACACAGCCTCCTGTACAGGGAGGAGGAAAGAGAACTGGAGGGAAGGTTACCATAAGGGCAATGTAAAATTTGTGTCCTGCGTAAGCC
Organism: Prosopocoilus inquinatus; assembly: GCA_036172665.1. NCBI lineage: Eukaryota > Metazoa > Arthropoda > Insecta > Coleoptera > Lucanidae > Prosopocoilus > Prosopocoilus inquinatus. Next base: position 29,117,079 of record CM069877.1, read on the forward strand.
CCGCCCCAAGCACAATTTATGACCCCATTTGAATTAGGCTCGCCGCAAAAATTGGTTTAGTTGAATGGTTGCCATAGTCGTCTCGTTACTCTACCTGGAGGGCGGTGATCGACAGATTGCAATATCCTAAAATTCTTGGTAGTAACGTACCAGTTTCCAAGCCAAGCCATTAGCCAGCGTGTTGTTTGTTTTAGTTTTTATAAACATTGCGGTTTAGTATCAGTGCTAATATTAATTTAAAATGATGAGCGAAAAAGAAAATTGCAAAATTTTGCAAAAGATGTAAAAAAAAACATGAAATTTTCAGAAAATTTTTCACCAATTTTTTATTCACTAGGCGCAATTTTCGAGCAAGCCCCTGATTTTTCCGAGGTAAATTATGTAAATATACTAATGTGAATAGACCCAACTAAATAGCCTTCGGGAGAAAGAAATGTATTTTTATAGACTGCAGAGTATTTAAAATGAACAAAAATATTGCAAAATAATTGCATATTTATATTAGAAATCCGTGCAATGTAAGCATTGGACGGCACTGGAAAAGGCAGCCATATTGAGACACCTTTTATTGCTTTCAGCATTTTGGCGCAGTTTCATATTTTTGAACTAACCTTCCCTCCAGTTCTCTTTCCTCCTTCCTGCTCCTGTATTAATAAAGCACAGAAGCAGTACTTTATGCGGCCCGTCGCGTTCTTAGTCCAAAGCAATTTTTCCGTTCCGAAGAGGGAGCCACACTACTGTCAAAGACTCAAAGGTTAATTCAGAGGTTATCATCAATCACAAATATCAGACAAGATACGGTTTTATGTTGTAATAATTGAAAGTTACCGACACACAATCAAGAATCATTGATAAAGAACACTCCTATTAAAATGTTATAATATTGTTACGAATTTGGGGTTCACAAATTATAGTCGTTAAATTTCAGAAGACTTTAATTATAAGCTGCGGCTTATAACAATTAACAGCACAATTGTAATGAGCTTGTCTATCAAATAACACTTTTACAAAATGTATTCTATTTATTCGAGGTACGGATCCTTCGCTCGCTAACTTCATAACTTATCACTCCTGACGGATCTGACGGATCGTAGGGCTTATATAGCAGAGACCTCTATTGCTCCAACATACTGGAATGATCGAGTAGTCTCCAGTCATGTTCTGTGACGCAAGGTGACGTACTGATGCTAAAAATAGATCTGTTTTCGCGTGACGGCTGTAACAATATTTTCAAATGAATTAATTTTGTTTACATGATACAAAGAAAATTGCAAGATGGAAAATAAAACACGGTAAATAAATATTTAAAAATCGATTTAATTTTAGGACTTTTCTTTGTTCAAAGGTTCAAGCGAAGAGCTTTATTTTCTCCAATTTGCAAATACAAAGTTTTACACCTACACACTTAAAACCCCTCCCATTTCAAATTTAAATCAAACTCTGCGGGCAAACAGCGACAAGAAACAAATATCTTTTGGATTGCAATCATTTACACAACACTTTCGCATATTAGATGGTAAAACGCAATAGTATTTATGATTAAAATTGACAAAACTACAAATTCGAATTTAGAATGTTATAATAAAGGTGGTAACTATGGCAAAAGCACATGTTTAATTCCAAAATAGTGTAGAGGGAGCCACGCTAACGACAAATGTCACGGAACAGGTTTTTTTCAAATGCGACGGGCCGTAATAACACAAAAAATTGTTAGAAAAAATTTGTGCAAATCGTTTTTGATTGCAGTGAGAACCTCGAGCAGCCTCTGGACAGCTGTTTCAGCCCTGCTTGGGGCTTCTTCAGCAGAAACGTAGCTCGACATTCCCACTGCAGACCAAAAACGACTTGCCCAATTTATTCGCAAATGCGATGTAAGAATGATGAACATATAAAATAGCGACATCTTACTATCGCTTTTTGACCTAACATTGCAGTAGGATAGACAAATTGAAGCGGGATTTGCTCCTAATGAGTCCCCCATGCAAGGCGGCCATGCTTGCTGTTTTTGGTCTGCAGTGGGAATGTCGAGCTACGTTTCTGCTGAAGAAGCCCCAAGCAGGGCTGAAACAGCTGTCCAGAGGCTGCTCGAGGTTCTCACTGCAATCAAAAACGATTTGCACAAATTTTTTCTAAAATCTTTCATTATGCTTTGACAGCAAGCATGGCCGCCTTGCATGGGGGACTCATTAGGAGCAAATCCCGCTTCAATTTGTCTATCCTACTGCAATGTTAGGTCAAAAAGCGATAGTAAGATGTCGCTATTTTATATGTACAAAAAATTGTATTCATCCAGGCGGCCGTGACATAAAATGATCGATAACTCCTGTCACTTTTTAGAAACTGACTGAAATTTTGTAACCCGGAGAGATGACTTCTAGCTACGCCATTGAAATGTACTGTGGCTTGCAAAAAAATCGCGTACATCTGCTTTTCGTTGTATTAACTTGGTCTTGAGATTTAATTTGTCAGTGTCAAACAATTAAAATTCAGACTGACAGAACGAGTAAGTTAGAAGACGAATAGTGATTCTCAGTAGTAGCGAATGATTATAGCTTAAATAATAATACTATGATGCACAAATAATATGTGGGAAGAAGAAAAATTTGCAAATGGAAAAGATGATTGGAGACAGATGTCCAAAAATATCGATTTACGATTCGGATAATGTCCTTCTGAATTAAGAGAAAATCCAATATAAACCGCAAGGGATTACATGTTTTAATAAATTTTTAAATACTCTTGTCACCAACACTTCGAAAATTACAAATTCAATTTTGAAGGGTCTTGTCAAGTGTTAAAAAAATTATATTAATTGCAGAACATAAGCAATCGACAATTCTATTTCGATTAAATTACATTTATGGGCTGTTAAATATTTGGAATGACGTAATATTTATTGAACAAATCATACTGTCCGACTCATACCAGGTAAAATAGTAATCATTTCAATCTAAGTTCTTAACCTGTACGTTTGGAAACATGACAAAATTCTCAAAATACCCATTTACAAAGCAAAAAATAGGTAAAAAATCGGCTACTTGATTTTGAAGGTGTACGCGATTTTATTGCAAGCAAGTGTACTTTCATTAAAGACATTTTATTTTTACAAAAAGAATTAAGTGCTTATCACAAGAACAAAGTGCAGTTATTAACAAATTAATAGGAGCAACCTCCGTTGAATCAGGAAAAGTGCTCTGATGACACATTGCAGTCTTTATTTACAGCTTGGTTATTTTACCTAGCAGCAAGTTAGCTGATCGGTCGCCATTGGACAGCTCCAACAGTCAAACTATCTGTTTTGAATGAAAGTTTATTCTGTGAATGAAAGTTCGATTAGTACCTCCGCAGTGCCTCCGCTATATTGTGATGGTTCGTTCATCAACTAAATGTAGGTTTAGCAAAAAAAAAGAAATCATCGAGAGCCATCTCTCGACCGCCAGCAGAACTGTGTAACTTTCGGCCATTTGGAATCTGTATAAAACTTGGGCATACAGGTATCTGTCAACATAAGAAATTGCGATGCATATGAATATCTCTTATTAGCATGCAATGATTTATGATCTACATAAACTTCGCCGTTAAAAAAAAATGGAAAGCGGAAATCATGTTATGCGTACCGCGTACAAACATTTAACGATCATTAGAAAGGAGCGAAACTTGATTGGACATTCCGAATAGCGTCCTACGCGCGTTCCCTCCCGTGAGTAGACGAGCGGCGGAGGTTAAGCCACGCCCTCGAACTATGAATGGTGGTGGCTGAGAATCTAGTTCACAGGATTGTGCATCGAAATTCTCAAGAAAAGATAAGGAATTATCGCTCACAGTTGCGTTAGTTAACTGTTTACACCTTTCCTTTCGTGCTAGTGAACTCGTGTACCAAATTAAAGCATACACGGTCGTCGAATGACACGCCTCAAAGCAACTGGTCGAATCTTTCCGAAGCGAGTTCGGAGCAGGTACGAAATCTGTTCTTGGTATGTTTTCGAGGTCGCTCCCCTCTACTACACCACGTTTCCCGTCGCGGAAGTCCGTTGTCCGCTTGGCGCTGGCGAGCGAAATTGTGAAGTGAATTGTTTGTTAAAATGTCGGTAAAATTATGTAGACTCTGTTTAAACAACGACCGTTTAATACACATGTTCGACGGTCGCTTGAATTCGCAGCAGCAGTTGCGGACGTGCATTCTTTTAGGTACTGGAGTGGATGTAAGTAAACGATCGCTTTTAACCTAGATTATTTCGGTTAGTGGGAGTTGATGACGCTAGGCGTATTACGAACGTTAACTCCTACGTTTATTATTTCCTTTTAATTGCGTATGTAACTTTAAAGAGTGTGTCGCAGAATTATTTTAGTCGTAGCAGCTGATGAAGGACTTTCATTTTGGTCACGAACATCGTTCAATGCGCATGCGCGCAGTTTTGCCACACCAAAATATATCCATCTAATGCGCATGCGAATCTCGACAGCGTTTTCGATTCATTGCCTCAAACTAAGGCACTTTTATCTCGTTTTAACTTAATGCAAAATAAAAGATGGAAATACTTTGACGTGATGATGCTCCGGAGCAGTAAATCGAAAACATTATTGACCTTTCAAGGTCGTAGCTTTAACTCTTTTCATTTTTGTTTGCTTGTGAGTGGTTAGAAGGTAAACGTACGCATATTCTCAGTGGCGTAGAGGCATAGTTAAAGGAAACACTTTGACGTGATGTTGCTCCGGAGCAGTAAATCGAAAACATTATTGACCTTTCAAGGTCGTAGCTTTAACTCTTCATTTTTGTTTCCTTGTGAGTGGTTAGAAGGTAAAGGTACGCATATTTTCAGTGGCGAAGAGGCGTAGTTAAAGGAAATACTTTGACGTGATGATGCTCCGGAGCAGTAAATCGAAAACATTATTGACCTTTCAAGGTCGTAGCTTTAACTCTTTTCATTTTTGTTTGCTTGTGAGTGGTTAGAAGGTAAAGGTACACATATTCTCAGTGGCGTAGAGGCGTAGTTAAAGGGGTCGCAAAGCAACCTGGCATCATACACGCCTGGTTTTATAACTCGTCGAAGATTAAAAATTAAATATTTTTGTTAACCAGCAAATGTTATTATTATTATTTCTAGGGTATTAAGTGATTAGCTGCCAAAATTTTAGGTTAGAAAAACGTTCGGTAACTAGCACTAAAGGAATTTGCTTAAATCTTCAACCAGAAGGAAGTCGTAATTCATTGAACGGGTCACAATCGCGTGCATAGACATAATATCAAGAAGGAAAACGAATACAGGGTGATTTCTAGGTTATTACACTCTTTTCACTGTACTCTAAACTATTCATAACTACCTAACTAGAAACAAAATTTTTAGGCAACACTGTACTTTAGATTCCTTAAGTTCTGTGCTGTTGTGCGCATGTCTAGAATAGATTGGGAAAGTAGGCGGTCTTAAAACTGGCGCGAATTTTCAAACGAGGCCTATTGGACTGTACAGAAATGCGTGGGTTTAGGCAAAGTAAAATACTCGATGCTTATTCCTAAAATTTATGAAGAAAATCTGCAAAAAAATGATTTCAGTTGTGGGTATTGTACGTAATGAGTTATTTAGTTGAAGTCGAGTCTTTTCCGATGAAATTTGTGAGAAAATTGATAGCTTTGAAGTTATTAAGCGATAGTGAAACGTTGAGTGTTCCTTCTGACTTTACAGTGTCCGTTTAAAGTTTCAAAACTGTTTTCTCATAATTATTTAAATCATTTGTTATTAAGAAAAATATACAAAATGCTTGTCTGAACTAAATGCAGCCACATTCAATAAAACGTTAACAAACCTAACCTAACAAAACAAAATAAAAATAATCGGATGAGAATGTCTGCGGGAGAGCATGCAATGAGTTTGTCAAGTATTTTCCAATGCATTATACAAGATATCAGCTTAAAGCTGTGAATTCTGGCTGGTTCTGGCTGAATGTGAGGTTATGTTTGCTGAATGTGAGGTTATGTTATGTTACACATGTTGGGTATATTGGACGAAGACAATAAGTGACTCATTTCCGCCTTCTGAGACCTTCACTTTCCTAAACCTGCTGGACGCATGTGCTATGTTGCCATATCTAATGCGTTTAATTTTAAACTCTAGTTTTTAATAGACACTTCTCTGTATCCGTACGACGACGTGTACCTACTTATTGGCCGAGTTAAGTGAGCGGTCAAATTGCACAAAATCGTCAAGTCAACGGTCCGACTAAACGCTTCGACCAATCAGCAATTGAGAAAAGTGGTCAGTGATTTGGTCTGATCACTTCGATCGTTCACTTACCGCAGCCATTGTGATGCATTTAGCTCCTCCCACTTTTCGTATCTTTATATGGATGCGTTAATCTTGCTGACTTCTTTAGGTACAATTGCGGCTTTTGAAAACTAGTACACTTTGACAAATACAATATTTCGGCAAAGTAAACTGATCTTAAATCTGGCGGGCTATTCTGGACTTCAATTCGAATACGAAAGTATTCGTTTCGAACGAATTTTCATTCGAATGTACCGAAAGTGTATTCTCGAACAGGTGAATTACTTTTCGTATTCAAATTTTACATCGCCCACGCGCTTGCATGCGAATTACGATTTTCGAATACGAAAATTGTTCGTGACATGCGCGAAGGCCGCAAACTTATAGATTTCGTACCGTGTATCGTGTTTGGTTTGTTTCTTTGATAATTAGCTACAAAAGCTACAAGTGGATCAAACATTATAAATTTTGGAGGGCATGTTCTACGACAAATTATAATTCAAATACACTTAGAATTAATTGGGGCAAACACCCCGTTTTTAATTAATTAATTAAAATCGTCGGGTTGTCCTTCTCTAACCAATGACTATAGATACAGGGAGTTTTCTAATCGTTGGTTATGCCACCGGCTATACGCGTCAAACGTCATTATAAAGGAAATATGGCCATTTAACCAAGTGTGTTTTTAAATATTTTATTTCTGCTAAACTAGCAACGAGCCCCAAATAAAAGTAATGTTATGAGACAACATATTATATAGCGGTGCTACGTGCAAAATTTGATCTTCATACGTTAACTTGTAGCTTTTGTAAACAATTACCAATAGTTGTATTGCATTGAATTACCTTTCGCCATTGGAACCATTCCTTTTTAGCTCCTGGTGAAGCGTTCAACTTGGTTGTAAGTTTCTTCCATAATTCTTGGGCTTTTAATTTCGAAAATGTTTGTGAAAATTTCCCACTTTGTAACTGAGGGTGATTCAATCAGTAATTCTCTTTGATGTTGAGTTATATTACCCAATCTTTTATTTGTTATTCTTTCTGCCATTCTGCTTTGCGATATAATAATTTATAAAAATCCCAGAAGCACTAGACCACTTTCGTAACAGCGTCTCTTGGTCTCTCACACGTGCAAAATTGAAGGAATGGCGGGATATATGAAATTTGCAAAAAGCCAACACAATTGTTTAAGTTTTTCTTGCCTCTTTGTTGGAAGCATTGAATTTATACATTGTTGTCATGTTTCCAATCGAAATATAAATTTCGTTCGAAACTACAGTTTCGAATCACAGTCGAGAATACCAACCCCAACCGATAGTTTCGTTCGAAACTTTTCGTTCGAATTATTCATCATTCAAAGATTTTCGAACGAAGTGGAGAATAGAGCCCCTGAAGTTTCTAAACGTCACTCAAATTACTCTATAACGTGCCAAAGATTTGTCAAATTTGATACTGACATAAAAATGAAAATAAAAAGTAGTTTGGAAGAAATGTTATTGTCATCGAAGGATTTACGGAAGATACATATTCAAGATGATGCGGTTTTTATAGCGTTTTCAACTGACTATTCACTGTAGTCTCGACGTATCTCCGTCCCCTTCTTTTTACTCGTACTTGAGTTTGAAACATACTCTAAGATTGCTCTAGCGCAGTCAATCGACAGTGCACTTATTTAAAGGATTTAATATAATTTTGCTCCTCCCTAAATAAAATCCTTTCTACGCCCATGTTGGCGTATTCTGTCATTTTTGGACACTTCAGTTTATAAGCGACTTAGGAACGAATTAAGGAGTGGTTTTTTAACTCGGAAATTTGTCTGCTTTGTAATATTATTAGAAACCATCGTCCATGCAATTGTCTGAGCAGGATATTTATGAGGTAGATACATTTAAATGGAGGTAAAAAAATACCTCTAAAGGAAGTGTTACAGGAATAGTGATAAACATAAATTTTATCTAAGCCTTACGTTATTCTTTTTTCAACACAGCATATAAGTTTATAATAAAAAAAAAATGTAAAGATGTTATTATTTATTTAAGCGTTGCGATTGTTAAAAGTAAACAATGTTTTGTTTCAGATACAACCGGATGATTTAGTTTCGAAACACGTCTGCCATAACTGTTGCATAATCGCAGTGAAATTATTCAAATACAGACAAAACGCCATCGCCAGTGATAGGGCTTTAAAGGTAAGGTTTGTTTTTGTAATCGATAGCAGGCCAATACATTAATGTATGTATTAAATCTTATCATAATAAATTTTCAATAGAAATTTCAGAAAAGTTTAAAGTTTAATTATAAAATTTTGTTGCAAAGCGGGAAATCCATTGCAATTTAAACCGACATGCGACAAAATTTTTAAAATGTTCAAATTTTCTGTACACTATTTTGCGGCTTCACTATATCGTGATCCAACCTTAATATGCAGTGAGGGTTTATGCCTCTCTTTCTATTTTTCATGGTTTTTCAATAACACTATCATTATCTTTCCAAATTCTCCATAAGGTTTGCGTACTGCATTCTAAGAGGGGAAGCGCTCTATAGTTGCTATGGGTTTGCCTCTACAATACAAGGTCAAAAAATAACCACGTGTTGTCACGATTTGTATCATTTAATTGTCATTTAATTAATATTGCAAACTTTGTCATAAAAGCAATCTCTTTAATTTGTACGAATTTTATAGCGTTTTCCACTGGCTGCACCAGTGCGCACTAACTATATCTCCATCTCGGTTCAGCTATATGTAATAAAACGAAATAAGACGAGATAGAGATACAGTCAGTGCACACTGGTGCAGCCAACGAAAAACACAGTTTACCATTGAGTATAAATGTAAGAAAATCGCTTAAAATTATTGTAATCTGGAGCCAAAGTCCATAGCGGTTGATATTGTCTTCTCAAGGGTCGATGAAACCTTTAAAAAAGAGTCTAACGACCTGTAGAGGTCGGTTAGGGTACAAAAAAAACTTTTGATTCAGTCTTTCGTGGGTTAATGAACTATTAGTGGTGTACTGGCAGTCCATTAATGAAATCGACTTTCTGTAATCCTATTTAATTATTATAAGACAAGGATAATACCCCATTTAAAAATTCTTTTGCTTCCGTTTCATTCTTTTAAAAACAAAGCTTATGAGAACGTCAGTGATGAAATATTATTTTTATAATATAACTAACCAACTCAGGTTTTTAGGTTTTATCCAGTTATGCTATTTTGTATTTTAGAGTTTTGTCACTAATGTATTTGACTCTTTCAAACTCGTTTTCTCGAAATGTGAACTTGTATTTACACACCTTAATAAGCGTAGCTTAGGTGATTTATGGCACCGAACACTTAAGCCGAGCTTAACTTTAAGTACTGCTTATAATGTGACATTTGAGGTTACGCAATATTCAATAAATCACATTCTAAGCGATGCTTAAAGTTAAGCTCGGCTTAAGTGTTTGGTGCAACTGGCCATTTGTAAAATATTCCAGTTTTATTTTGACTCCACTGTTTCATTTTAATTTTGCAAGAAATTGCTTTTACTGAGTATATTAAGACGAAATCGAGTTTATGAAGTTTAATTGAGGCAACTTTCATTTTTAGAAATGGAGGTGAATGTGTGAAGAGATGGCGCTGTGTACATACAGGGTTACAACTAATTAAAGGGCCACTATAAGGATCTCGTAAACTATAAGAGATAGAAAAATGGTTAAGTTATAGAAAAGTTGCGCTATCTTGAGGCATAAAAAAATATTACAAAAATCTTTTCTATTTTCATTCGTTTTTGAAATATCTTCAAAAAACTGAAAATTCTCATTTTCGAAAGTCTCGAATATCTTCTTTATTTCTTAAGATAAAATCATAAAATTCGGTGTTTTTACATTAAATTCGATGGGAAACATAATGCAGTTCGAAGAAATAGGTTAAATTTTTGTTAAAAAGTACTTTTTTATGTAAAAATGTAAATAAGTACCATAACTGAGTTTATTATTTTAATAATAATTTGTTGTATAATATACTATAATAATGTTTATTATTTTAATAATAATTTTACTTCTGAATGTTTACACGCATCCTCCTACTAGATATTTTTTTTTTCAAAATCTTTTGTAGTATCTTGATATTTTGTTTTAAAACGAAAGCATAAGTGTGTCGTATTGGTCATATTCAGATTTTGTTTTTGTATCATGGGGTATGAATACCCAAGGTAGCGTCCATGAGAAAAAAGACAGTTGACAGTCGTATCTGCAAAACTGTCAGTCCTAATCTATTTCTTCGGACTCTATTAGATTGGTCATCGAATTTAGTATAATATCGAATTTCAAGATATTCGAAATTTTCGAAAATTAGAATTTTTAGTTTTTTGAAGATATTTCAGAAATGAATGGAGGTAGAAAAGATTTTTTTGAATATTTTGATAGGCTCCAAAAGAGCGCAACTTTTTTGTAATTTAACCATCTTTGTATCTCTTATAGTTTACGTTACGATCTCCATGATGGCCCTTTAATTAGTTATAACCCTATATAATTCGTTCTCACGCATTTTGTTTTTAGCTTCCTGTTTTCATAAAATAATTGCAAAGCCAGAAGGCGAAGTAATTGCTGCGAATGTCAACGTAACTACGATATCCTGTTATCCGAAATTACTACAATGAAGCCGCTTTTATTTTTGATCAAGAGATAGTGTTCTGAATAATTTTTCACTTTCATTTTACATTTTCAATATAATTTTGAAATTAAAATCATTACTAAGTTAGAAGGCGAGTTTGATCAGAGCGACAGCATGAGGATGTAATGCTGCAATCGAAAATTAAAATATTTTTCATTTTTAAACAACAACAACTCTGAACGACTATTACGTAAGGTTCTAAATCTGCACACTTCCTGTTCAGGTAGCGATATTAGTGATTTTTTCTATCTATCCTTGTCGCACAATAATCTTATCTATTGTTAGAAAAAAACACAGTCGAATGTTTGTTAATCAAAGGGACGTTTCACAGATGGCAATTTACTATTGCTGCGTATAATAACATAACCTAATACATTTTTGACTAGACAGTCGGCCGTAATCTACTCCCATCATAGTAACCAGAATTTTCTAAAAGTGTTGACTTCCTTGTTGCTCTTGTGACATTTGTGTTTGTTATCTTTGTTACATAATAATCTCAGAATGGGAATGTGATTGCGTTACCTGAACACGTAAGTGTCTTGATTTGACCGATTTTCAATCAATCTGGATTGAAAATAGTAACAATAATATAAAAGATTTGTTACCGGTCAAGAAACAACCGTGCAATGTCCCTATTCTACTTGATACTGGACACTTTAACTTTTTGACCGAATCGATCAATCGAGCATTCCTAGAGAACGATAATGAAAACTAAAATATAATTACTTAACAAAAGAAAACAAAAACATCTGGCTACGTTTAGTTGTAATGAATTGTATGAAATGTATCACTTACGGGTCAAAGGAAAATTCTAATTTACACCATGAATATGAATTCAAAAACAAAGTTCGAAAATTAAAAAAAAAAGGAAACCTGCATACGTTATTCCTGTTCATCTGATATAATCCTACGATTTATACAGAATGAAATTTACAGATTATGAAAAGCACGTCAAAAAAAAATTACTTTCTAATACATATTTGTCTGATGTGTTGGTAATCTACTTTCCATTCGTAACAGGATCGCAAGGTAAATGTTTTAAATTATTCAAAAGTATTCGAAAGCATTATGCAATTTCTATTCTCTCAATAACAGGCCGTTCTGCTTTATCATAAAATTGATATTTCCTGGCTATAAACTATTAATAATTCCCGATGTGATCGTAACAGGCGAACTTACGAACGTTGATAATGCAATGCATTTATAAATAAATTTATAGAATATCTCAGGGTCATTAAATGAAGTGACGATGGTCAGTTCTAGGCGTAAGTTTTAATTAATAAATCCAACCTGCTTCGACTGTAGTAACAGCCATTATCGAGGAGCTACAAGTTCCAAAGAAACAGAAACGTTAAACTTGTGTGGACGTGGACGAAGAGGAATAATTACATACCTAAATTACAGAAAGGGGACGAGTTGAAATATAATAAATGGTAAAACCCTATAATTAAACAAATTCAGTCACTGATATAAGCGCATTAACATTACAAATAATATATAATTATACAGGGTGTTTGGTAATTGCCTGGACAAATTAAAACTGAAGATTCTGGTTACCAAATGAAGTATAAAAGTCCTACACATAATGTCCGTTTTGTCCATTTTTGAAAAATTTTGAAAAGTGCCAATTGTTTGGATCCGCTGAAGTATTTATTACACAACCGTCCATTAAAGTAAATATTCAAAAATATGCCCGAACGCATAAATCAGCGCCAACCTACGCTAGCACGTGCAAACCCATCCCTTTTAATAGCTCGGATAAAAGTTACCGCAGAATGGAACTCCAGTTAAGGCGCACTTAAAGCACGCAATGGCCTTGATTTCTCCGTTTTTTTGTGAACTCGTAACATGTTTGTAAATAAAATAACTTGTAAAAATTTATTTCAACGTCCTTTGATCTTTCATCACTCGTAAAGTAATAAAACTTTATTAGACACAATCGCAAGTGAGAAAAATGTAATAATTTCATTACTTGTGCGTATATTTATTTTGATCTGTACACTTTAAAAGCAATTGAGGCACTGACCTTTCATTATTTGAGTTAAAAGATGTAAGCAAAAAAAGAATCAAACCGTCAGCGGAATATATGGTTTCTGCACTGACTGACGATATTGATAGCATTGAATCTTTTTCGATTTTTGTTTCAATTTTTTTCTCGAAAACGAAAGCTGTAGCACCCCGGATTATCAAGCCTTTTTTACTTTACATACTGTCTGCAATAGGCTCAATTCTCACATGGCAGCGCGTCGCGTCACGTCACGTCGAGTCATTTTGCTGCCTCTAAAAGTTGCCAGAGTTTTAAATGAAGCAATTCTCAGTCGGCAGCATTTTATGTCAAAAAATTACATGTAAAAATTTGACGCGACGCGACGCGCTGCTCGTGTGGAATTAAGCCGTATATTGTGTAAACGTATCCAGTTAATTACCTAACACCCTGTATATGTATGGAGACAAAACTAACACGTTAATATTATTGAACAAAATGTAATATCCTTGTTTATTTAGGGTTAAACTGTTTTGTAACGAGGGACGTGGGTTATAATTTCTACTGAATTTAGGGGTGGTCAGCCTCAATATTCACCCGACACTCTTTTACCTTGAACAACAACGAAGAACCATCCCGTTCTACGGAAAAACCAACCTGCTCTTTTGACTCACGAACCACCGTTGGAAAGTATTTTTTTTGTTCGGTAGCTAGTTCGAGTTGATAAAGCCAAAAATACTGTCGCTTCGATGTTTTCCTCGGAAAAAGTCGGAACAGTGCCGTTAGTTGCCTTGAAGATTGTAAAATTTTCAACTCTCGTTGTCTCTCTCCTTATGAGGATTTCCTCTCCGGAATTCTTGATGAAGATGAGGTGAGCAGTGAGTGAACTTAAAATTAGTGACATAAAAAAGAACGGTAATTTTAACAAATTTATTGAAAGAAAAGAATAAAAGATAATACAAAAAAAAAACAATAAAAACCAACATCGTATAGATAAGTTACAAAATAAATCTTTAAAATGCTAACAAGATTAACGTAAAATGAAGTTTAAAAATACAAGGTGTTTACAAAATAAGTGCAAAATTTTTAACCGCAGTGGCCGACAGCAGGAACAACACGAAAAGAACACAAAAAGAATTCGTATAACAAAAAAAAAATCCTTTATCTGTCTCTTATTCGGCGCTCACGAAATAACAAAAAAAAAAAAACGGAACTTGCTTCTCTGATCGTAGGCAGTAAACATCGCCCCAAGCAGCAATTTATGGTAAAACTCGGGCACAATTTTCTTGTGTGTGAATCGTGTCGACACTTTTTATAGCACTTCTGCCTCAGTGCAAATTGTGTCCAAAATATTTATGTTTGTGTCTACACATTTCCAACTTATTGTATCAAAAAAATGTAAGTGTCTAAATGGTTACATTTGAAACACATATGTTTAAAATGTCTCTAATTTGGATTCTTTAAATATATCTGGGCACAGATGGGTCGACACTAAATAGACTCAGTTTGTCTGATTTGTTTCTTGTCACGATGTTTCTATTTTGTTACTGGAATGAGTTGAGTAGACACAATAATTTCCGTATGGGTACATTTTAAACATAGAGTTTCTTTATTGTTTCTACGATGTGTTTGTACGGGCACATACAGATCCGTACGGAAACATTTTACGCACATAATTTCCATTTTGTTTCTGCAAATGTGTTCTGTACATCTGGTCAAAGTGTTGTGTACATAATGCGCGTACGATAAATGTGGTACAGTACAAATCATGTAAACAAATTTCGAAAGCGCTGAAAGTGAGGTTACGAAATACGAATGTGTTGTGTTCGAATCACCACAGGCGCAATTTCAGATACAAATTTTCTGAAATGTATCCACTGCTAAATAAAGACGCATTTTGGACGCATACCAAACGCAGGTTTCTTACAGGTTACCGAATCGTATCTGTGTGACCGTTTACTCACATTGCAGCGAATTTTTGGCTACATCACGCGTACATTTGGATACATAAATCTAAATTGTTTCTTCCGGTTTCACATGTGTCAGTGTAGACAATTTGTAGGCAAATTTTTTTCACATTGTGGAAACATGTTCCTTTTTGGACATGGAAAAAATTTTATGGACAAAAATTCAAAAATCTAATTACTCACTATTTGTAAGGCGCGTTTAATTTTTAGAAGTACCATGTCAACTATTATCAGTAAACATGGGTTCGCAATAGTACCTACTCGAGTAATCCAGATATACAGAGGTAAAATCTTGTTTGTTTCGGCCTAAGAAGATGAACATGCTTAACATTCAACTCCTTCAATTTTGTCTTCATGATGTATCCAAAATGTATCGATAATAAACTTAATTTGTGTCTACTTGGGTTTATTTTGCTACACTACTGGATAGGAAATAATAATTCTGGTAAAATTTAGAACACTCTGTGCCGACTTTGTGACTATAAATAGATCAGAACAATGGAAACATTTTGGAAACAATGTGATCACACACCAGACACATACAAGTTTACATTTGGTCACATAATCGAAACATATTTTGATCAAGTTCGGCACAAAACAGATACATTGTGGACACATCAATGTTTTATTTTAGACACATGATGGGAACGAAAGACGCTCTCGAGACACATTTTACAAAACTTTTAGGTATTCTTTAGACTCACGTTTAGACATATTTTAGATATTAATTAGAACACATTTTGACTGACATTTTGGTCCCATTTCCCCACTTACAACGCTCCGAAAGTCGACAGTGTGCCTTAAAAATGTGTCGTGCCCAAATTACAGTGTCGACAAAGCGTCGACATTTCGTCCAAAATGAGCCGGATATTGCTACTTGGGGCGGCAATGACTAATACGCAAGACACTCACCGAATATCATTTGTGTGGAGGATCGCATACAAACAAACATTCACTATTAGATATTTACAAATGTTTATAACAATTGCTCGACGTGGCGTCCATCATTAGCGACACACAAACGAGCTCGGCGAAAAAGCGGTTCTTGTGTTCGTGTGCATGTCTGGATTAGCGCAAATACTGTCGACAGCATTATGAATACACTCCTCTGAAACGCTGTTCTCTCACCGTTCGTGAATTGCGGCATTTTAATAAGTAATAATACTATGAAGATGACAATCATATTTAGCTATAACTCGTTCAGTCACTTTTCACAAACTAAACTGTTGATCCCAAAGAGTACGGTGCAATACATTGTGTGTCACAATCATAAGAAAATGAAGCAAATTGTTACGCTCAGTTGTAATATGACTTATTGCGACTTTAAAAACAACGCTTTTATTGGCCTTTCGACTTCGTCAAAGGTCACTTCTGTTTTTGTTCCAACAAAATTTCCTTTTCTTGACCTGGCTCAAAGACATAGACATAGATTATTTCTTGTCCAATTTTCAACTGCGATTTTCTCGAAATGTGTAAAACTTTTGTTAAAGACATGTAAGTTCAAACGTTCCCATTTTTGGTGATGTATTTATTACAGGTTTAAATGTCTGCACTTCTTTCACAAACATCCGGTATAATAATATGAGAGGGAGAAAGAGTGAGAGAGGGATTTTGGATTTTTGGCATTGATTAGTACTTTAAGTGGAATTGAACCGACTTATCAGTAGAAGTCTAAATTAATCTTCTCTTATCCGCTATTTAAGGGTCACCTAAAAACAAATCAGAATTTAAATACACAAAAACTAACACTCTGCGCGGGGAAAACTTTTGCTTCCGCTCCCGATTATCAAACTATGGGAAAATTATTGAATTTAACGAAAGAAAAAATTAAATCCGAAGCGAATTAACTAACTCTTAATTCAATTGTTCTTCTACCACAAATGGTGGTTCACTTTTTCGCATATATTTAAATCACTATTAAAAAAAAAACAATTCATGACCATATATTTTTCGACGGCAGGACTTTTTGATGTCCATCTACTCGATTAATATTTGCTCATTAATAATTTCTACTTCTAATATTAAAATAATTAAATTAACAATGCACTTGTTATTCTGGTAACGTGTAACTAATTAGAAACTAAAATTTATTCAAATTTTTTAGCAGAACAAAAGTTGAGAAACCGAAACTCAAACTTGAGACTAAAGTTTTACCATGTAGAACCCTATGGCCACAGTTTAAAGAAAGAGCACCGTATATTTAGTTAGGCTAAAGCATACCTTTAAATAGAAACCATAAGATTACGTCCGATTTTAAGAACATACTGTATTAATGTTGAAATGTTAATTAGATCTGTTCGGTATAATGAAGCAAAACTTTTTTCCTTTGGCATTTTTTTTTTGTAAAATTAAAAATAAAAAGTGACTAATGCTCTAACTGAATATTGAGAAAACTATGCGATGTTCCATTGAAGTTTTTAAATTATAAAAGTTCATTTCATTTAGGAATATAGTTAGTTTGCAGAAACAAAATTTCATAAGCACATCATTAAAGGTATTCAGTTATTTCAATACTTTTGAATCACTGTATACAGGATGAGAAAGAAATTCACAATTCTTTTTTCTTTAATCAGTAACCGTGGTTTCATTGAAATAAAAATATGTATACTGACGTCAATCAATCGTCAAATATTTTTAAGAAACAAGTTTCAGCTGAAGTATCTAGGAGAATTGTTATTTTGGAGGATTCCCAAGAACAAATTCATTTTCGAATACATACATGTATGCAGATGGGACAGTCTATCATTAGCATTTCCCCTAGATCGTGGAAGACCACAAATTTCGAACACCGGAGATTTCTGGCAAAGAAAGGCGGCCAACTCTGGACTAACTGTACATACCTGTTTAGAATTTTTGACTTTGCAAGACTGGTGAAATGGATGGCATTCCTTGTAGGAGTTTACTTTCGAAATTACGAATTTATAAATTCTACTGTTCTAAATAATTTCTTTCAAATTTTGTAATCAGCAATACCTTAATGACATTTGCTATCTGACTAATCGAATTTATGCTAAAGAGGAAGACCCATCTTTGAAATCATAGATTTCATTTCGGAAGAGAAAAGGATAAACACACTAATCTTGCAAAGATATTTTTAATTGAACTCTTCTTAACGTTTTTTTTTTGACTCTCAGATAAATTCACTCGTAGATACATAAACCACAAGTGCGAATTCGCATTTTCACTTTTGTATTGAATTGCTATAACAATTTTTTACTAAAAGGAACTTATTTTCAGGATTATATAAATCAGAAGAACGAAGACCATCCATTGAATAAAGAAGAAATAACACAGTTGCATCGTTCCCTAATCGAAGACCTAACGAAAACCGAACTAAAATGGAGTCCCGATGACCACAAAGACGTTACGGGTTCAACTGCGGATAGTTGTGATAGAAGTCTCGACGTAAAATCGAAGAGTACCAAGGGAAATTCAGCTGTACACGCCAGCGTGAGGAAGCTTTTCAACCGCTTCCCCAGAATCGTCATCCCCAACGAGGTTTTACCCTTCAACATCGAACCTAAAGTTGCTTTAAAAAAAGAAAGAATCCATGATCTGTTGCGCCTTATAAAGAGTGAGAAAAGAACGAATGTGAAAGTTAGTGAATCCAATCTGGAAGCGATAGATCGCCTTAAACAATCATGTCCGTCTTTGAACATTGTCAGAGTAAAAACATCCATAGACAAAGATGGCGGAGACGACTTACGGAGTAATTCGCCTGGAACTTCCACATTAAGGAGGGAGACGGACACGACGCTTCGCCATCCTGCCTTGTTTAAAGCACTGCAAGTGAAAAGAAAACGAATTTCAAGTTCAAAGAGCCAAGAATCTTTCGAAGCAATAAAAGTCAAACGAAGACGAATTTCCATTAACGAAAGCGCATCATCATCATCCGACGATACGATGTGTACATCACCGCATAATACTATGTTGGGTGGTGATGAGGAAGATCACAATCGTTTTTCAACTGAAATTTCTCAAGCATTTAACTCAGAATCGAAATGCGAAAACCAAAATGCCATTAGTGTGCCTTCAACATCAATAAACGAACCGGAAGAAGAATTAAATCAAGCTCAAGTCTCATTATGTAGTTTCTGCGGTAGAATCTATGATTGTGAAGAGGAATTGAATTTGCATGAAGATCGCATGCATCCGGTTTGCTTCATATGCAAAGAGAGACAAAAATCTCCAACAAGTTTATCAGCCCATTTACACGAAGTCTGTTACAAAAATATCGAAACCAACCAACCAAAGTTGGAACTCGTTCGTGTAAATGAAATACCCGAACTGCGCGAGAAGTACAAGGAAGGTTTTGATTATCTCTTGGGCACAGATGATGAAGACGCAAGAGATGAAGATGATCCTGTGGAAATCGTAAATGAATTTAATTACGTGAGTGAAACAGAATTTGATGAAATAGTAAACGTAGGGATAACACCACGCGAGCACGATTATCTCTTCAATACTTTCATGAAGTACGCGAAAAGCGATTCTTTTATGAAGTCAAAGTATACCCGAATGCAGATGTCGAATATAAAAATAAGATACGATGTAAAGAATCGTATCATCATTGAAAATTTATATCCAGACTTGAAGATCTTCAAAGTACCTTTAAGTTTAAAAGTAGGTTCAAAAGTTGCCGCTCACGTATCCACCGCGCCCACGGTGAAATTAGACGATGCCAAAGATTCTTGGGATGCGTCCACAGCGATTGATGTAAAACCAAAATATAACTATGTGGTAACTAACAACTTGGACATGCCCAGTTTGGTGGTAACTGACAGCCCGACGACTCCAGGAAACATGCAAAACATCTTAGTGCTCCAGCCTACTTCTTCTGTCGCGCAAACTTCTGGAGTTACGTGTACAACTCCGAAATATATTTTCAAACCGAATCCTCCTAATAACTTAAAGGTCCCTATAAAAATTAATCAAATTTTGAGCAAATCGATACTGAAGAAGCCGGAAGGCGGCAACACGAACAATTCTGTGATAAACGGCATCAACTTGCGCGAGTTTTTTGTACCGAAGCAATCAAATGTAGGAGCAACGAAACAGTCGCCTCAAACTCGACCGACAAGTGCTCCGGTACAAAAATACAGTGCAAAATTAATAGTCAACACGAATCAGCCGAAACGAAATGAAGTTCGTTTAATTGCGCCGGCTCCTGCAAAACCAACCACCTCAGATAAACCATTGCAGACAGGACAATCGTTACTCAGAGTGAAAGCACCGTGGGAAATCAACAGTCAGTTGCTAAAACAATAGTATTTTTACTATTTAGAAATAAGCTTAAAGTTACAATAGAGTATTGTATAAATATAGCACTTTTCTAGAAGTTTGTTTTATTCTTTATTAATCGTTACTATGCACAGCGGTGACTAGCGATCGTAGCTATCGGGAATTCTGGTGTATTGCTTCTTACTTCAATCAAAAATAAAAACAATTGTACTTGCATTATCCATACATGGCCTGTGCAAGCCATGGCACTAGGAAACAGACTCAAATGTCCGTCGGCGGTGGTCACTTTTAACGCAATGTCGAAGGATCCACCGTATCTGTTAGCTGGGATTCCCCGGAGGGGAGACCTTGACCTTTTCCGTCCGACTGCAATTGGCCGTTGTTTAATTGTTGATGTTGCTTAGGGTTAACGCGCGTAAACGATTGAAAATCGGCCAACTGCAATCGGATACAAAATCTATAACCAGGCAGAAATTATATAATCGGTCAATTTATATTAGTTTTTGCCTAGGAAATATCCAGTTTCTATGAAACTTGCGTCCAACGATCTGTCGCCAAACAGCACTATGGTGATACTTTCTCTGCATTTTTTCTGACTCCCAGAGGCAGCATAAGGCGCGCCAACAAACGACCAGGGGCTTGACCTTAAACTGCGAAATTATAGTGAATAACAGCTATGCTGCTGTCCCATAAGATATTACATACAAAGCGCCCAATGTGAGCATAACAAGGTGCCATCCCTATTTTAAAGCTTGTAACAAGTCATCTAGATTTCAGTAGGGCTATCAATCAGAGTTGGGCAAATTGTATTCATGAGTATGAGTACTGATTACGAATACTATGTAATCATACTCTTAATATGAGTAAAGTCTATGTAATCAGTAATCATACAAAGTCAGAATGAGTAAAGTACATGTAATCAGTAATCATAAATAATGAGTACATGTAATCAGTAATCATCTAAAATGAGTATGAGTAGTGAGTACAGGTAAAAAGTAATGGCATAATGTTTGAATTTTTCGTCTCCTGTCACTTTGAAATTACTTTAGCGGCACAATGCTGGTCCGCTGGGTCTCGCAATTCGCAGTGTTTGTACGTTTGCAAATTCATCCGAACTGTGCTGTACAAAGTGTCTCATTTTCGATGGCATTCTATAGATATTTCCGATATCTAAATATGATAAGCATACTTTTTAATCAACTTTTAACTAGATTATGATTTCTTCATTAAATCACTGAAACATTCGTAATAGTCCACAGGAAAACCCAACTGTGCATATTGTGAGTGCCATTTCTTCTGAGCTACAGGAAAATATTATGGGTTCTCAAATATTATTGAATTTTATGTCCTCGAGGCAAAATACGATAAAATTACACTGCATCCGCTAGTTCTCAAATGAATATCTACATGTTAATGCTAATGTTTAAAATTATGAAGATTTACACAATTCTTTAAATAAAGAAAGATTTCGGAAATTGTAATCTTATTCAAAAACCGTATTTTTTATGTTTGATTTAGGCAAGCCTGTTAGCGCACTTGCTTATTTTCCCGACTTTCTTTCATCAAAAATCGAACTTTTCAATGGAACACTCGTTATAAATTATATAAATAATTTCAAACATTATAAACCAACATGTGTCGCAAGTATTATAATCCAGACGCCTCTGACCAGTAAAAAATAAGTTTAATATTAACCAATAATTGATATGGTGAATCAAATAAAGCCCAAGATTTTTAATTTTTTGCATAATTTGAATATTAAACATTCAGTTTGCAAATAGTCAAATAGTACAATTCTAATACATGTTATATAAAAAATTGAATTCATAGTTTGGCTATTATGAAGTTTTCATGTGATTTAATTGTTAATTAAGGCACCATAATCTATGCTAAAAATAAAAAAGTTATTTGCATTTAAAATGTAAATTTTACATTTTTCAATCTTACCACAAAACAACAAGAAACAGCGAGTTTTTGATTTAAGAATTTAAATTAATATTAAAAGTTAAAACTCAATATGTATTGTGGGTTCTTTTCTGTTTCCATTACTCACGAAGAAACCTGTACAATACCATCGAAAATAGGACACCTATACACACATCTTAGACAAAACAAATAAAATCAAAATCAAAAGCTTAAGGATGCTCGAGGGATTCATCGCAATCAAAAACGATTTGCAACAAATTTTTTTTAAATTTTTTAAATTTAAGTCCGTTCACTTTAAAGCTTAGACCACGTGGTAAGGGTACAATTAACAGAGTTTGGAAAAGCCTGAATATTATTAGACGTGAGTAACGGATTGGTACTCCATTGTGTTTGTACCTGGTTTGTACTCATAATTTCAGATTATAAAAAAAACTCAATTACTTCTACTACTCAAGTAATTTGTACTCAATTACTTTCATACTTAAGCACTGTGAGTATATTTGTAATCGAGTACATTGTACTCATAATTATTGAGTACTTTTGTAATCAATTACTTTTTATACTCAATTACCGCCCAACACTGCTATCAAGCATCCTCTGGATGGCTATTCCGGCCTCAATTGGGGTTCCACCAGCAGGAGAGTAGCTGGAGAAGCACCACCGCAATCCGGACGACTTTCCTGATTGACGAACGGCAAGCAGGCGACATCATTTATGCTGCAATTCTGAGCCCGATCGTAAGCTTGTAAGGTGTTACAGAGCCATTTATATACATAGACCGTAAATATGTTACGATGGTTACGATAGTGCTCAGAATTGTAGCATAATTTCATGTGATAAAAGTATTTAAACTCGATCACAGATAGAAGATATATTAGATGTCAAAGCCAACGTTGTACATGTGGACCAACAAAATGCCCGCCTAACGCGGCCTGGGGTGAATTAAAATAAAAAATGGCGCGTAATTTAAAAATATTACTGCTTAACAAGGCCGCGCGGCCGTGATAGCCGAAAAAGTGCACTTTTCGCTTATAGTTCTCTCTTACCTTATTTTTATCACAAATTGTCCTGTTCGTTCGCCTGGAATGGCCGCAAACGAAATTTAAACCTTTAATTAAAGAAGAAATCGAATTAATACTTTGACTTCTGACAACCGATTCCAAACTTTTCAAAATCAATAAAAGGTAACCATAGTAACTTAAAAATATGCTATGGATTACTGATTACTGTAAATAGAGTGCCATAACTGCCTTACCAGCGACCTGGGGGGAATTATAATTGCGTTTAAAACTGTGGCAACAGGCATACACCCCCGTGAACTGGATTGTGTTAGCAACTCACTTTTAGTTTTTCACTTGTTTTTTCAAATCAAACGTCAAACGCTTTTTAATTTACACACTTGCCAAAATACATCCGATCCTACTATCCTCTTAACAGAAATAATAATCGTATTGCCGACTACGCCTGCATCGTAAAGGTAGGATTTCCATTCACTGTCAGACGGATGCGTCTGACGTACACGTCTGACACTAGAAAACTTATTCAGCGTAAATAAGTGTTTGTGATTTCCTATAGCTGCGATCTGACGCTATGAAGTGTGTCGGACGAATCCGTCAACGAGACAGAAAGTTTTCTAGCGTCAGACATGTACGTCAGACGCATCCGTCTGATGGTGATTGGAAATCTTACCTTAATTGGAGGCCGATCACCATCTCCTTAGTCATATTAAGGCTGTGCAATAAGATAATGGCAAATAGACTGTCAACTCTGCCACTGCACAGCCACCAAAGAGGGTTCAGGAGTCTCGACGGAGTGCTTACCAATACGCTCACTATAGAACACCTTATCAAAGAGCGTCGAAAGAAAGGGAGACCGTACAACGTTCTGGCCTTAGACCTTAAAAAGCCATTTGACACGGTCTCCCAGGAATCTGTAGAAAGAGCACTCCGAAGATTTAAGATCGACACCATCATAACCAGGTTGATACTAGATGGATATAAAGACGCCACGACATATATCGAGATCGGGCAGGAAAGAACTGGGCCCATCACAGTCAGACGTGACGTCAAGCGAGGGGACCCCCTGTCCCCGATACTTTTCAACCTGGTTCTTGACGAGCTCCTGACGAGACTTGAGGAGAAGAATTTCGGTCTCCATGCTAGTGAACATCTGAACATCTCTGCACTAGGGCACGCTGATGACCTGATCTTAGTATCGGACACGGTAGGAAAGGCACGAAAACTGTTAAGTGAAACGGACAAATTCTGTCAGAAAAGAGGACTCTGTCTAAACATAAGTAAGAGTGTAGCTCTGTCGGTCGGAGCAGTGCCCGCAAAGAAAGTCTTCTTTACACACTCAAGAACTTTATTTTATGTCCGTTGAGAAGAGCTGCAGCAACTTGACCCGGAAGGCTTTTTTAAATATCTAGGCCAAAGATACAATTAAATGGGTCAGTCAAAGCCCTTTTTTGAGAGGCTCAAACACGATTTGGCAAACATCATGGAAGCTCCTCTCAAGCCAGCACAGAAATTAAGCCTCATTAAGACGTTTCTCCTACTAAAATATCTACATCACATGCAAACGCCAAGGGTGACCGATAAAATGTTGCGAGAGGCAGACAAGCTCGTGAGGGTCAATGTACGAAAAGCGTTACATCTGAATAAATCGAGCCCAGATGCATTCGTGCATGCCCCTGTGAGAGAGGGAGGTTTAGGGGTTATGTCTTTTAGAAAGGCAATTCCCACGGTGATGATCAGCCGCATTAACAAAATAGCTACTTCTGCAGACAGAACAGCCGCTGCAGTGTTAGTACTCCCCTCCGCAGTCGACCTATACGAGCGACTAGGCAAAATCGCAGGAGAAAGAGGAGCCAACAAAGAACGTATAAAGAGATGGTGGGCGGAAAAGTTGGAAAGGTTCTATTCAGGAAACGGGCTAAGACATGACGCCTGGTCACGGCGCAGTGGACACTGGGTAGACAATCCACCCGTGTTCTGGTTGGGCCGGGACTTTGTAGACGCGATACGGCTAAAAGGCAACCTGCTTCTAACCAAAGGTATGCCATCAAACCCACCCCAAGAAAGAAAGTGCAGGGCGGGATGCGAAAGAGTCGAGTCCTTGTGTCACATTCTCCAAGCATGCCCGCTAACGCACTACGAGAGGATTCGGCGGCATAACCGGATTGTAAATCGCCTGAGAGCGTTAGCCGAATCCAAGGGGTGGCTGGTAGAGGAAGAGCCGAGACTCAGACTGTCCAACGGTGCACTACGTAAGCCGGATCTGGTGTTCCTGCAAGGGGACCGAGCCGTAGTGTGCGACGTGACGGTTGTCTGGGAAGGTCCCAATGCGCCCGACGTGGCCCACGGCAACAAGGTGGGTATCTACAGCGAACCTCTGGTTTTGAACGCTTTACAGAGGAGATACCCAGGAAAGACTATCGTGGTCACTTCACTGGTAATAGGTGCCCGAGGTGTCTCGTGCCCGACTAACAGGTTAATTCAGAACATCCTCGGTTTAAGAGACCATGAAGACACCAACACAATAAATGGGAGTGTCTTAATACATAAAGGCTTTATGAGACTGGTTTACACCAGAGACCCACGATAGGAAGCCCAGCTTCAGCAAGGGGGTAACAAGAGGCTGGCTAGATCGAAGACGCGATTTTATGTGTGTGTATGTTGAGTGTGACGTCCCTATGATGTCCCCATACACCCATTTTAATATGTTATTATTAGGCTAAGTTTATCTATTTATATGTCAAATTTTTAGCTATTTATAATTATTTATTAGTTTAACATGTATTGTCCTGCGTAGTATAGATCTGGCCCTTAAAGTTACGCTACATTGCAAAGAAGCAGAATGGCTTATGGCATGAAGTTCTGATAGTATATGGTTGAATATACTAATCAGGAGCCCTCATGGCTAGGAAACATCAAGCCAAAATGTGTATTTCCAAAGATTTACATTAATGTAGGCAACTTACATTGCTTTAAGCGCGTTTTTCTATGGGAATTGACGGCTAAAGGTAGGATTTCCAATCACCGTCAGACGGATGCGTCTGACGCTAGAAAACTTATTCAGCGTAAATAAGTGTGTGATTTCCTATAGCTGCGATCTGACGCTATGAAGTGTGTCGGACGAATCCGTCAACGAGACAGAGACAAGTTTTTTAGTGTCAGACGTGTATGTCAGACGCATCCGTCTGACGGTGATTGGAAATCCTACCTTAAGGGTGTGCGCAGTGAATGAGACAAAATGTATGCTCGTATGGCAGGCTCGTACGGTTACGTCACTGAAATACAGGGTTACGTAAACGATTGTCGTTCTTTCAAAAAATCAAGTTTTCAGGCTTCATGCTTGTTTCTTTCACTACTGTCAAAATATTGTGAGTCATAATTACATGGTGTCAGTAGTAAATCAAATTATAATAGATACTCAGAGGCGAATTGTATTTGGTAAAATTTGGAAAAATGAAATTTGCTATACAATTAAATGTTTCGTAGCAATGGGTGTTCGGACGACTGTTTATCGCATTATTAGACACTTGAAAAACGGTGAGTGAATGAAACGCCTCCACAATGGTCAATGTTGCCGAAAAATGAGCCAAATTTCAAAAGAAAGTGCTTATTTGGGTAGCCATTTCGATAATGGGTTATATTTCTGAATCGGGCTTCTCTATCGATGCACACATATTCATAAAAAAGTGTATTAAAAAGCGTCTGTTACCATTTGTTAAAAAGGATTACAAAAATGGCGAATACATCTTCTAACCAGACATGGCACCAGCACTACACTAAAATTGCAACTTCTTGTTTTAAGATTCTTAGAATTACTTATTTTAGCAAAATAAGAATTACGCCAAAGGTGCCTCAATTTTGTCCAATAGATTAGGAAAGTGGTCGGTCCTAAAGCCGGCGCGAAATTTGAAACGGAGTCTATTGGACTGTAAAAATGGATGGGTTACTCCAAACAACCTGAAAACACTCGTTTCACAGAGAGCTGTTCTGTAAACTTTTGCTTATCACTAAAACTTAGGATGAAAAGCTTCAATAAAATTATTTTAGTTGTGCTTATTGTATGTAATTAGTTAATTTATTTGCTATTAAAAAGATGTATAAAATGCTTGTCTGAGCTTAGTTCAGCTGCAGGTCAACAAACCATTAATAAACATAACCTAACAAAACAAGATAAAAAAATGTCTGTGGGAAAGCACGCATCGACTTTGTCAAGAATTTTCCAATACAATGTACAAGATACCAACTAATAAAAGTATAATGTCTTGTTTAGTTTCGTTGCCTTAACATTTTTAAATGTTAGGTTATGTTCAAGTCAACTCCGGCGTTACAGCGACAGTAAGTTAGGACACACGTCTGATTTATCAGACAAAGACAGTAAATGACCCATCTCTGCCTTCTGTGACGTTTACTTTCCTAGTCCATTGAACGATTTTGCCAAATCTCAAATGTGAAGTACCGGGCGATCCAAATTGATTGTCCTGATCCTACACTACTTTCCGCGAAATTCGCATCAATATTTACGTTTACCAGACGAAGATTGGCACGGAAAGCAGGGGAATGCAGGGAACATTCGCAAAACTTACATCCAAATCGAACTTAATTAATAAAAACATCCGGTATACGTAAATATTGATACAAAGCTCACGGAAAATAGTATAGGATCAGGACAATCCATTTCGATCGCCCTGTATATACAAAAGGATGGAAAGCTAAGTCACCTATTGAATTGACTAACCCCCAGTTTCACAAAAATGATTTAATCACTGATTAATTTAACAGCGTGATTAAAGCTTTTGATTGGTTGGGTAAAACAATATAATTGGCTGTTTCAAATCTATTGTTAACTTCGTCCAATGACGTTCCTCAATCAGAGAATTAAATTAATCGCTGATTAGCAATTCTTTTGTGAAACCCACCGTGAGAATCAAATTGAAACTTCAGCAAATTTAGATGCTGATAATATTCTTGTATAGTTAAACAAACGTACATAAATTAAAAAAGTAATTATAAGTTGGTTGTTTCTAATTATTTTTATTTTAAAATGGTCTCATTAATTACTACACACGTAATTCGCATACGGATGCGATCTCCATATACTGCTTATACTCTAATCCTGTAGTAGTAGTAGCATTAAAGTAGTTTCACAATTGAAATAAAAACTGCAAATACCATGCGATCAACGGAATTTATAATTGGAGCAGGCTGATATTTTCCAAAAAGTTGGCAATACAGTTTGAAGTTGTCAGAATTGTGATATTAATTTTTTTTTTTGAATGATTGATAATAAACGGATTTGTCTTGTGCAACCGCCCCTAATATTCTAAAAAAAAAAGTTTAAACCAGCATCCATACAAAATAAAATAGCAAAATAAAGATTGTATAAATCACGAGCATAACCTCAAATATGACAACTGTCAACTTATTATTTATTTCTCATTGTATCCAACCACACAACATAAAATAGCACCAATCAGCCTCCTCTAATTATGAAGTAATAGTTAATTCTCAAACTTTGCAGAAAGAATCATCTCGAAGAGTACTTTAAAAAACCTAAAAGCCAATATTCGAGCACCTTTAAATTAACATGGTATTTCCTATGTTGCGTTTCTAAACGCAGCACCCGGTAGAATAGTTTTAAAACACTGAAATAATTTTCTTTAATTTGTGAGGTTTAATTTGATTATTCAATGTCACTCAGCGCTGTCAATCTAAAAATCGTTCACGCAAAATCCCTATTTTTATTTTCTTGCCTAGACATGCAAGCGACTGTTTTCAAGACAATTTGAAAGAATGGAAAATCAGTAATTTCAGACGGAGGTCGAAGAAATAATTTGTCTTCATCTCGTTGTCTTTTGTGCGTTTGAATGTTTGGTCTGAATTTGTGATTTTGCGTATCCGTCTGAGTTAAACATAGTATTTAAGGTAGTGCTGGCAAAAAACTGGAAAAAATTGAAACCGAATAATCGGTTTCTTTAAAAACCGATTTTGGATAAAACCGGTTATCCAAATAATTGTTAAAACCGACTATTCAAATATCCAAAAACCGATTATTCGGATATTCGAAAAACCGACTATTCGAGTATCCAAGAACCGAATATTCGGTTGTTTGAAAAACTGTCTACTTGAATATTTTCAAAAATCGACTTTTCGGATATCGAAATCTGTAATCAAAAAACCGTCTTTTGGATTATCCGAAAATCGGTTAATTACGTATTAACAAAAACTGATTCATAAAAAACAGACTGGACTGAATTTTAACTCTGAACGCCAATTTTACAATGGCCAGGTATTTTTGAAATATAAAATGAATTATGAATTACGTGTTACGTTACAGTTTATAGTACAGAAGAAAATACGATGTACTAGTGGTTTAAAAGTTTATTTCCAAGGCAATAATGTTCCTGGTTTTTATTCAGATGATGTTTCGATGTTTTCAAACATTTCAATTTTGTGCTTCTCTTGACCATTTTAAAGGATTAACTACATTTCTAATTTATAAGGACTCACATATCTAAAACGTGACACAAACTCACTCATAATAGTTTTCGTTTCCTTTTTGTTAAATACTAGATATGTCAATTATTCTTGTTCTATCTAATGAACAATATTCAAAAAATTGTAAAAGTAATGCAAATATTTTGTGCTGTAAAAATTCATTATGGTGCCCAACAACATCTGTACCATAATAAACTTTTATTGAATTCTCCGAAAGACGGTTCGGTGCGGTCGAAAACGCTATTCACAACGAAAACTAAAATTAATTTAATTCTTCTTCGACTTCTAACATGTGGATTAGAAGTACCACTTGACCACTTGCATTCTTTTTACGTAGTGAACATAACAGAAAAGATTTACCTTCATTTTTTTTAATACTTCCAAGATTTACTCATTTTCGATTTTATTTGAGTTTTAAATTTGCAGCCTCAAATTCCTAAGATTATCTTTAAAATGAGGAAAAAAATAAATACGGTATTGTGTATACAGTTATTTGAATTTCAGGTAGTTAGGATATTTAAATATTTTTCATCATTCGAATAACCGGTCATTCGAGTATCTGATTATCCAAAAACCGATATTATCCGAATATCCGAATATCTAAATAATTGGATATTCGAATATCCGATTATCCAAATAGTTGGATATTCGAATAACCGATTATCCGGATAACCGGTTTTCGGTTTTGTTTAAAACCTCGGATAATCCAAAACCGATCAACCTGTTATCCAAAAAACCGATTTGGTTACCAGCACTAATTTAAGGTCGAAATTCGTGACTGTGGTAATCGCCGCTGCTCTTTTTGTGTCTGTCTCGGATTTTATGAGTTTCAGTGAGACCCATTTCGAACCAAGGCGAGGGATTACTGCAACTTCGTTTATTTAAAGTTTATCGAGGCTTGACAGAGTTATAAATCATTTCAGGCCGAGCTAATTCTTTTTTATACCGGTTGTGACGAGAATTAGGGGTGACTTTATTAACTTGAACACGAGCTCTATCAGTCGAGTATCATTCACGATTTCTTCGGATATTATGGTGCTTTAAGGGGTAGTACCAACAAATTGGTACGGCTGTCCCAGGCGGACAGAACATATTTTCAAACATGTATCAAGTATAAGATATATATATTCCGTCTAGTTTTACGTAAGACGAAGTGTTTACACAGGATATACGGCAATGGAGATCGTTTGTGTTGTATTATACTATTACAAACGCATTACATAATAGTAAATCTTAGTGAGAGTGTTAATATAGTAATTTACTCTTATAAAGATTGCAATGTGTCGCACAATAAATAACTTTAAAAAACTTGTGGGTATTGCAAACATTTGGGTAACTTGGGTAGTTAACAGCTGCCCGTACCCGTAGAGATGCAAGACCTTCCCTGAAGTCCTTGCCCGCATAGTAATACAAAAATTATGCCACGTCATCAATTCCTTAAAGCACCAACTTGTCCTCCTCGAAGAAATTTTAAACGATACTGAGAACAGATAAAACAGCGACATCCAACGATCGCTTTTTGACCTGACACCGCAGTAGGATAGAAAATTGAAGCGGATTTGCAACAAAATTTTTGATACTGAGTACAGAGAGCACGCATTTAAATTAATAAAGTCCTAAAACGAAAAACCATCCGTGAGAGAATTGTAATAAAATCGACCTCGCAAATAAGGCCAAACTTGTTGGAAACAATAGAAAAAACTAACGCGGTGCCAGGATTCATGAACCTAATTCGCCCCTGTGGACACCAACGGTACGATTCCCACGAAATATTGTGAAATAAGATAAGGACGATCTAATAAAAGCCGAGATGAACACAAAAGAAAATTACGGACTTTGGTGTTTACTTAAAGAATACAGAGCCGCAAGGCTGACGCAATCACCACCATCGCTATTCCTATGCCATCGAAGAGAATTAAAATCGTCTGCCAGACAACACACAAAAGACACTGAGCCTTGAGAAATAATAAAACAGACATGTCAAGCATCATAGTGGGACGAAATTCCAATATACAGGATTACTCTAAACAACGGGATTTTTTAAACCGTAATACATTTTCACATTTAGATTACCAAAGGGAAATTTTAGAAATTGAATTTTTAGATGTAGCCGAGGAAAGAATTCAATGGTGTCAAGTCACGGGATCTTGAAGGCCAACTGTTGGAATATAGTCGAAAAATTAACATAATAAATCCAAAGACAAATCAACTACCGCGGCTAGTAGATTGAACCGTCATCTATCTTTGTGTCGATTCTTATCTTCGTCGTATTGAAATATACGCGTGTGATAGACACAATGGGTTGTACCTGCTTTTCGACGATCTAAGATGTCAGACCATTTTTCTTAACTATTCGCGGAAGCCACCGCTCATCCAACTTACGAACATTAAGTGATGCGAGCTCCTGAATTTTTGACCACGGCGACAAAAACAACTTGAACCCATCTTGTTTCTCATCTTATTAATTTTTTGTGAATCACTGTATGCACTTTTTTCTGTCTTCTCCCCTACCCTTTAGGATACACAGGGCGTTATTTTACTGTGTGCAAATAAAAGAATCTCAATATACGTACACGAAATGCTACCTTCTTCTTGCATTTTTTGGTGGCTACCGTATCACATCCAAAAAAAATTGGATGGACCACTTGTTTGGAACTGCTGAAATATGTGAGAAAGATAGGATAGTTAACTTCGCCTTCCTCTCAGTATGAACATGCCCACCGATACCGTACCCGATCTTCAACGCAGCGTTTCGTATTAATAATCACTGATATCGATTAATTATTTTATTTAAAATTTTAATTCACTGAGCGAAGTAATATGTTTTACGATATCAACTATCGATGAATAAATCCGAAAATTATGCACCAATTAGACAAGCGCGTTAAAAATGTTCTTCCTTCACCCTTTTACATAAATAAACTTTTGCTGCAATCTCGCTGCTGTCTATGAAAGTATTACTGCTTACAGTCCTTGGAAACAAAGTAAATGTAAAATTTTTATAAGTCTTTTCAAAATAATACGGAATGAGAAATTACAATTTGTTTGTACTTCGCTTTTAATTTGTTCGGCAATTACGAATCGCAGCTTCTTGAATTGCACTAGATTTTAATTTAATACTTAAATTTGTAATTACTTGCAGTGAAGTTCATTTAAATTGTAAACATTTTGACTGACCAGCTGATCGAAGCGGCTGATTTACGTCGTTCGTGCTCAAGATCAAGTGAAATACTGACCCTGGCCTACTTCGGCTTCGAAGAGGCGGCCGCGTTCCACTTTTAGCTATACCAGCAGTTCTCAAACGGTTTAGTGAAAATCTGCCACTGCATTTTTCTCGAAAACTATTAAATTTCTGTTAAGAACATATAATATTAATAATAATAATAGTCTTTATTTGTGTAAGCGCAACAAAATTAGGAGGGAAAGAACATGAGCTCATAAAACACACAAATCGCAAAGCGAAGTTCAGATAATAATCTGCTTTTAACCTTAACGTTGAACAAATTATTGAAAGAAAATAATCGTTATTGTCTACTAATTACAGTAAATCTAGAGTTAACGAAGCTAAGACGCAAAGGAAATTGTAAAGAGAAAATTGTGAACCCCAAATGAATGAACCCAAATTTTGTAATAGAGAAGGTTAATACAATAGCGTACAACTCAATTATTAACTACAAACAAGTAAATCAAACAAATCGTCCGTTTATATAATCCTACATGATATTTACCATTAGAGAAAGTGTAACTATATAACTTCTTTACATGGTTTAATGATTCTGACGATCTGAATCGAATTTTGTTGTACCAATATGGTGGTGTTTTATACATAATTATCTTATATGAGTTCAATCGTTTGCATTTATGGTGATATATTACAGGTTTAAATATTTGCACTCAGTAAAAGAACACCCTATATATTCATTTAGTCCTCACAATTCAGTGTTGGAAGTTTCAGTCATTATTTGCCTCTTATTTTCAGTGGCCGCTTTCCTTCTTCGTCTTTTAAGTTTTCCACTTCCTTCTTTCCATCAATTTCATGCAGTGATTTAATTGATTGTGTCAAAGTATATAAAAATACTTGTTGCCAAAGATTTCTGCCAGAAACTCTTCTTGAAATTCATCCAAACAATGCGGGATACTTGTCAGTCCACTCACCGTTTTATTTCATTTGAGAAACATGACTTATTACAGTTTCAAATCCTTTTATTATTTTGAGACGCCCCGTATAATAAAATTTTCCGGAGTTGAATCTTTCTTTTATCGACGGTTTATTTTATTATGCCGGAAAGTGGCGTGTCGCTGCGCTCGAGCCAAGTGAAACGTGTTATTTGTGGTTGCCTCGGGCTTAGAAACGCAGAATAGTTTTTGTGTGGGTTTCCGACGAGTGTATTTCGAGTCAAAAATACGCTTGTTTGATTTTCGTATAATCTGAAGGAAATTTATGGCTTTTTAAATTATTCCGGGCTGGTGCCAGTTAGACTGGGATTATTTTTTGCCCTACGCTACTAGCGTGTTGAGACATTTATTGTGCACTTTGCAATCGCTTTCATGACCCTTGGTATTTATTTTATTCTCGATCTCTTGTTTTTGTTGGTTCTCTTTTCTTCGCTCTCTGAACTGTGCTGGCAATAGATTCACTTTTCATTTGAAAATCGAGTGAACCCCTTGGGTTCGTGTTTGGTGTCCCATTTGAGTGTTCAAAAGCATTTCCCTTGGGGAGGTTGAAATGCAAGTCCCTGCTTAGAGCCGGATTTGAAGGTTCGCACCGATTAGAGTTGTGTTCATATGCGCTTGTGTCAGCTTAGCGGAGCCGATTACCTCCAGGTGAGTTTGATTTGTCTGTTGTCAACACGATCCGTGTTCTATGTTTCTTTTTTGTTTCCTCCCTTTACGCTAAATTGGAGGGGCTGAATATCCACTCTCTCGCCTCGAACTTTTCTCTGCCGATTGTGTCTTGGCCCGAAAGTGTTTCGCCAGCTGTGATGTGTAGGGCATGTCCCTTTCGACTTGGAGAATTACGAAAGCGAAAGCGAAGGCCGTTTTCCGGCTCGACTTCTCTAATTGAAATGCCAGTCCTTTCAGGACTCCCTGCCATAGTTTGACTATAATTACGTACCCGTAGATTAAGTGTAGTATTGTCTTTCGGAACAATTACCGTAATTTGAGGCCTTTTGCCTCCTCCTTTTTTTCGTGCGTCTTTTGCCTTTTCTTTGCGCTTTATTTTGACAATTTATTGATTGTGTAACTTTATTTATTTGTTGAATAAATTTGTTTGGACGTACTTTGGATGTACTGTAACGGTTAATTTTTACTACTTTTCATTTTATTATTTCTTGGCCGCTTCAGCGCCTAACACTTAGAGGACAATTCCTACATCGTCTTTGTTTTGATAATTCAATTTGATAAAAACTTTCAGGATTTGATCCGCAGAGTGGGGTCAGCGTTTTCGGCCGAGTTAAAGCAGGTTTTCCAGCTTCTTTTTCTCGTATCGACCGCCTTGTGTGTGTGCGGTACACCTTTTCGTTTAACAAAATTTACATTTCCTAAGTTAATTTCGGTGTGAAACTCCTACTATTTTTAGGAGTTTCAAAGCAGACGCACATTCCCTAATAATTTTTTTTTGGACGGCGTGGAGACTCCATCTTGTCTAAGCTAGCCGAGGAACATTCAGGAACCATTGACTTTTCTGGGCATAAAAGAAAAGCTTCTTAATTTCGGTTGTAAAGTACAAGTCAAGGACTCACCTCCGTCCAGGCTGAAACAAAAAGCAAGGCTGATTTATTTGGTGAGCGTTTTTGCTATTCTTACCTGTTTACTCCATTCTTCTTGTCGATGAGACGGGAACTGGGATAAAACCAAGGCAATAACTACACCCTGCATACCCGACGTGATTACGCAACCCTTTTGTTTATTATTTAAATTTTCTTTTATATTTTTGTAATTGCTTAATTATTATTTTTTTATTTACTATTGGTTTGAGCTGTACATATTACTGTAAACTGAGTAAAGCTTTACCACAGTACTATTCAAAGAAAACTGTCAATATTTAAGCTATTTTATTTAATTTTTGAACAATTTTTTTTATTAACCGTATCAGATTACTTAATTTTCTGAACGTCATTAAATTTTTTTTACATGTTCTTTTACCTTTTTCTTTACTTTAAAACTTTGAACCGAATCCGGCCCGTCTTCAAGCCAAGTATTTCCAATTTTTTTATTTGGCCGCAACATCCATACAAAAGAAAAATTGGTGGCGCCCATTATATTATCTTTTTCATACTTTACCCACGACCTTGGCCTCCGTCAAAAGAATATCAACTGACTAGCCGTAAGTATTGGTGTACTGAGTTTAGTTTAAGTTACAGTACCATGATTTTCTTAGTTTTTCCCGCGATCCCAAAAAATTGAGTGACGCCCTTTTGGCTTAGTTATCGCGTTGGTTTGATAAGAATCCCGATCCGTCCCATTGCAGCTACTGGCGACACCGAAGTTCTTCGTCACGGTGTAAACCTTTGCTAATTACCGGCACAGGTAGGTAGCAGACTCCACAAGAAAAGCCCTTTATTGTGCTGTAAGGACCTGTTACGGTGTGAAAAAACGTGTTTTCAGGGCGCAACTGTATATACGCAAATTATCCCTGAAAAGTACAAAACAAACGATTTATTTCTCGTCCAATTCTTCGTCTATTTTTCGTTACGCATTTAAACCGACTTTGTTAGCATTTGACGCAATTCATCTATTGTTTGTCGACGGTATAACTTCAAAGAAATTGTCGACAAGTATCAATATCAAAGTAACGTTTACGGTCGTAAATTACGACTTCAAACGCACGCTGCCTTTTGTCATGCCTAATGGTCCTCAAATTGCCGAAGGGGCGTGGCTTCTCTTAAAGTGTTGCGTTTCGGCGAGAACAAAGGACGCCGCTGAAGTAA
Organism: Prosopocoilus inquinatus; assembly: GCA_036172665.1. Lineage (NCBI taxonomy): Eukaryota > Metazoa > Arthropoda > Insecta > Coleoptera > Lucanidae > Prosopocoilus > Prosopocoilus inquinatus. The sequence goes on from CM069877.1 coordinate 29,153,549, forward strand.
TTGCCAATCATTTCAGCGTTGTTTACATTTGCCTAGCCGCTCTTTTCGTTCTTGGAGCCGTACCAGACGGGCCACTCAGTCGCGCCACGGAGCGGCGCCACAAAGTTTTTTTTTTCTGCTCAAATTGAAACGTGCAAGCGCCTGCCACATTCACTTGTGTCAATTGGTACTCTAAAAGTGCAGGGTTTTAATCGAAAAGCGATTCCTCGCCACTTGGTGGCGCGACTGAACCAGCTATTAAATGAACTCCTGCAAGACTTCAAAGACACCTCGTCTATTCTATTCTAACTTTATTGCTATATCCAGTCCAGAGAATTACAACTTTTGCACACGACGGAGTTTGATTTGCGTGTACTTTTGACCTTTTATACTATTGGCCTTCCCTTCTTCTGTTTTGATTCCATTGGTTCTTGATGCCGTCATGATGTTTTCGATTCGTGCGAACCCATATTTCGTACTTTAAGGATAGGATCAGTTTCGCCCATATAAACCTGCGAAGCGCCGGGTTGTTAAATATATGTAAGCAACTGTCTACAAGGAGCGAGGTAACTGGCGTCGGCGCATTAGCGGGAGTACTCACGCATAGCTTAGACTAAGAATAAGGCGCGAGGCGTGATAATAAAACAATAAATTTAATAAAAATTTTTGTTGTAAATCGTTTTTGATTGCAGTGAAAACCTCGAGCAGCCTCTGTACAACTGTTTCAGACCTGCTTGGGGCTTCTTCAGCAGAAACGTAGCTCAAAATTCCCACTGCAAACCAAAAATAAGAAACGCGAACAGCGATATGAAATTGAAAACCCATTTTTGGGCATTAAAAAAAAATGAAATAGCCGTAACTTTAATGTGACTACATTTTTTAAAATAGTTGTTTATTGTAAAGCAGTATTCAATTAACTCATAAATACCTCAAATTTGAATTTAAAACGTAAAATATTACTTACTTACAGGGAGTAACTTTTGCTTGTTAATTAATTTCACTTTAAATAGTCTACAAAGTAAGCCCGAGATAGTGGACGTCAGCGCGTTAGCGGGAGTACTCACGCATAGCTTACATTTATAAACATAAATAAGATGCGAGATGCGATAAAAAAACAATAAACTTATTGGAGAAAACCCCAAGAACATAACAATATAAACAATATAAAAAACAGTTGCAAATAAATAAATGCAAATTATATAACTACATTAACACAAACGCTCGCAAAAATGTAATAAACCACCTGACAACTTTCCGACAAATCAACAAAAAATATATATATATATATCAATAAGCTTCCCATCCCGTTGAGCAAAAGTTGAAGTGGACCAAAAATTGTAAGAATTTGTGGAAAAAAAGTAACCTCGCAACTGGATTGTCAAATATGTGCAACAGTCTACAAAGATTAAGATAGCGGCCGTCGGCGCGTTAGTGGGAGTACTCACCCATAGATTAAACTTTATTAACATAAATAACATGCGAGATGCGATAATAAAACAATAAAATTAATGAAGAAATTTCCAACAATATAACTGTGAACTTTAATAGATTCAACGAGACAAAAAAAGAGTGATAAATAAGAGAATAAACGCAAATTGTATAACTACATTAACATCAACGCTCGCGAAAGTGTAGCAAATCCCCTGACAACTTTATGACACTTCAAATATATATATATATACAGGGTGCTTTTACTGTGTGCAATTAAAAAAATCCTCTGTATAGGTACATGAAATGCTACCTTCTGTGCGTATTTTCCGGTGGTTACCGTTCTACAGCCAAACAATTTCGGAGGTACCGAGAGGTTTCGTAATAATAATCGATAATCACTAATATCGTTTAGTAATTATTTTATTTAAAATATTCATTCACTGAAGGAATTAATGTTACTTTTATTTAAATACTGCTTTACCTTAAGCGCGTCAATCGAAGAAGTGGCCGGCGTTGTAAACACACTTAAGAAATGGAAACGCAATTTATTTATTACTTGTGAAAAATAAAACGATGGATGACGATGATGTGATTATTTAACTCATCTGCAATTTTAAGGCGCATTTTTCGTCCAGTAATCATAATCGTCGGCCTATAATTTGAAAATACTTAATTACTTACTTGGAGTAAGGTTACATTGTTTTAATAAATCCAGGCGGGTTTAAAATGTTGACTGACCGGAAGATTTCGTAATCGAATTAATTGAATCTGTAATTTGTAAGATCGATTCTTTTTTAATACTTCGTGAAGAAGAATATGAACTCGCGTCAACCGAAAGTCTTCAAAATTAGTTTCCTTCCGCATGCAGAAATTTGCCAAATGGGTGTGAGACTTACGCCAGGTCTTTTTACCTGTTTGCAAAAGCTATTACGATCTGTTAATCAAATCTGCAGTAAGTTGGCCTAAGATTACTATTGCCACAATTCTAAGTTCGATAGTAAGCATGAGGCATTTACAGCCTATTCTTTCAAATGGTCTTACGATATTTACAATCGTAGCATAAATCGCTCAAGCTGTGCTTGCTAAGGTGTGAAAATACACATTGACATTTCTAGAAAACGAGTTTGCTAGTATCATGTAAATTATTTATTAATAAAACTCTAAAATACTAACTGGCGCTATCGAAACCTTGGATAAACTATCAAAGATATATTTAAAGCTCGCTATCTACGAAATTCTACTACAAAAAACCGTACTGCCGTACCTTAGTTTGCATAACTAACGTGATTAAGACGGGCGTCACACTGAGCGCACCTCAACGGGAATCAACGGACGGTCAAAATTTCATCATAAGATTGTGTAAAAGATTCCATTTTAGGCATAAACTCTGTATGACTGATTACGACTAAGCGGAACAACCGCTCATATTTTTAGTACATCATGTTTTATGTATGTTTTTATGTGCGCAAAGTGTCGAACTGAGCGATTGTATTCGGTCAGTTGTAATCAGTCATAAAGATTTTATGCTGTAGCGAAAATGTAATAATCTTAGAATTTTAATGACGCAATCCTCTTCGAGAAGTTTCTGGACAGTTCGATATTGCCTAAATGTTTTAATGAAGCTTTTCAGAAGGACAGGTGAAAATTCTTGGGGTGTAAAAGGCAGGGGTTTCGCATGACAGTCAGTCGCCGACGCATCCCACAAGCCGTACTTCTTTCACGCTTTATCTCGGTGATCCTCAATAAACGATTTTCGACGATCACGTAGTTTCATTTACATCAACGCCAAAATGCCAATAAAGTATTATAACTTTACATCTTTTACACTATATTATGATGAAATTTTGACCGTCCGTTGATTTCCGTTGAGGTGCGCTCAGTGTGACGCCCCTACGTGATCTTAAGTCGACCACATATTACCTCTCCCGACCACACAGCACAGCGTTGATTACCTCGTCGGTCCACTTACTTGTTTGAAAGACAAATTCAACGATCTTTTTAATGAAAACTAAGCCACAGACATGCGCGTTAATTTTATTTGATATAAAATTTAGTCTACATAGCGAGTTGGCTCCGCGTTTCTACTTTTTTCTGCACCGACGTGTCACATACGGATACTATGTAGGCAGGGCGTACTATTTAAAATGAATTTGTTGGAGAGTTGGTGACGAACGGAGAGAGACGGGCAGAGTGAAGTTAAGGTAGTGAAAATTAACGCATAGCAACAGCAAAACCGATGAACACCTACAGCGCAGCGCTGATGTAACACTAACGTGAACGACGGAAACAGGACAATGCCACTGGCGACCAGAATGCTGAAGCTCGTGAGCTTGTTTTTCCGTCTCTGCTGACGAGTATTCGTCCCTCAGTTCGAATGGGAGAAACTAATAATAACTTATTTACATAAAAAACGTATGCTCCAACGTTTAACATTGAAGTAGACGTTAAAAATTATTTCATGCAATTAAATGAAACCAATTTCACATTTCTTAAAATACTTTAATAACTTATTACTTACAATTTTGAAACTGTTAACCTAGAAATTTGCTCAGTTTTCTCTTCTTTAGTTGTACTAATAAGATCCGGGAGCTTAAATTTAAGTTGAAATTGAAACCCGTAACAACGATTATTTCAACAATTTTATAATACACTTGCCTTATCTAGTGTAATCTTCTGTATTTGTAAAAAGAACACAAGAAAAGTCATGATTATCATTCTTATGATCACTGAAAGGACTGGAAAAAGTTTAACGGTTTACTATTGCAACGAAGCGGTACGAAGTTATAAACACATGGCGGACAGAAAAAAGTGTAAAACTTTACTATTGCAACGAAGCGGTGCGATTTTATAAATAGATTGTGTATACGCCTCATATTTGCCGGCGCAGCGCGTCTAGCTGATAGTGAACAATCGGTAAGCCAAAGTAATAATGCATTCGTTAGGACGGCATGATTCACAATAATGTCGCGGTTGACTGCGATGCTCGGACACGATGCGCACGACAGAGTGTGCTGCAGAGACGTGTCGTGTTTCTATTTAGTTCAAATCAACCAAATTGTTATTTCTAAATTCAAGAAAGAGCTGTTATTAGCTTCCGGAATTATATTCGCGTTGTTACGTTGGCAATATTAGACTGATTGATTAAAAATCACGTATAAGCGAGCGGGACATTTAACGCTTCGATTTAGACCCCCGCGTCGATTCGGACTGCCGCTATCTCAAACTGATTCCAAGCAGTTCACTTTCTTAGATCCTCCCTTTGGTTATAAATAAATTGTGTACACAACTCAACATATCGCTGTACTAGAATGATAGTAAGATGACTTAAAAATGGTAGTTTTGAGTAATTTGGTGTTCGAGCAGAATTGTTGGTAAAACGTGAATACGAAAATTAGATACATAATAGAAAAGTGCGTAGACATGGATGGGGGTTACACTGAATAATATTTTCCTATATTAAAAAATAATAAAAATTTTCTTGTAATGTATAAGGCCAATTTAATTGCGGTTTCAATTTTTTAACAAAAGAAATGCTTAAAACAATTGAAACAATTAAGAATATACCAAATTTTCTTGTCACTCTACCTTGTGATTTTGATATAACTTGCCAGACTGATATCTCAGCTTTAGAAAAGGAATGAAACAACCTAATTTTGTAATTTTGGCTTACGCCGCTAGTATAAAAGAAAAACTGAATACTACAAAGATATTAGCAGCTAGAAACGAATATTTTGGTTACTAATTTGAAAGATAATTTCTATAACAATGTATTTTTAGTTTTTTTTAAACATCGTTAGATCCAAGAATGATCTTAAACTTTATCAGTCGTTTTGACGAGGTGAATTACCAGTGGAAGTTTAGTACTTTATATCGGGACCACCCTGTAAAATTTAAAGAAGATAAAAGAGGCTTTGGATTTTGGAAATGAATCAGTGGCTAGCGTTGGGATAACTAATAAGAATGAACTAAGAACTCGAATATTAGATTCTAGCAAAAATGTTTCACGAATTCATATTCAACACGCTAGACAACACAGGAGCAAGAACGGAAGTATGTCTTGAAAACGGTGGAAGATATTTATTTTAATTTATTAATTTCACTTTATTTGTTTCACAAAATTATTGTTATTCTTCTGTGATTTTTTTTATGTTATTGTTTATTTTGTTCTGGTAATTTAATACTCTTAAGTTTATACTGCTATTTATTTCTTTGTTATCCATCTAGTATAATTTAATTAATATTTAATGATATTTCCTCTTCCGATAATTGCCGAATCGGAGAGATTTAAAGAATCTGTTTTAGAAAGTGTCAAATGAGATGGAGCAGAAGATTCACGATTTAGGGGTTTCTATGAGAAAGCCTACATTGATTACACCTTGTATATTTTAACACATTCGAATAGCTCGTTCAATTCTGTTTCTAACATATGTAACTTGTATCGGTTTAAAGTTTACAGTTTTCGAGATAACTGCACTTATAGTTATAACTTCGGCCAAGAACAATATGTTAAGAAAATAAACAAATGAAAAGTACACAATTACGTTTTTCTATAAAATCTCAAGGAAGTATTGATATTTATAAGCGATATTTGCCGGCGCAGTGCAGTTTAGCGATAGTGAACCAAAGAAATAGTGCATTTGTGAGAACGGCATGATTCACAATGTTGTCGGGGTTAACTCCGATGCTCGGATACTCGTGACAGTTCCTGCTTCTATTTAATTCAAATCAACTAAATTGTTGTTTCTAAATTCAAGAAAGGGCTATTATTATTTTCTGGAATTACATCCTTATTTTTACCCTGATGATATTAGATTGATTGATTAATTAAAAATCACGTATAAGCGTGCGTAACATTTAACGCTTCGGTTTAGGCACCCGTGTCGAGTCGGACTGCCGCTGTATCAAACTGATTTCAGACGAAATACTTTTTCAAATCCACCGTCTGCTTATGATGTATTGACATTGGCGTTATTATTGGTGGAGTTAAGTGAACGGTTAAGCCACAGTCCTCTCAATAGATTATGATAGATTAAATGATTATGTTTTTATATTACCGTCAATATAGTTTGGCTTTTCATCCGAGGCCAACACATCACCGATTCACTAGCTTACTGCGACTTACTAGTACTAGCAATCACTGGCTAACTGATTTACAATTGAATGTCTACTAACTCACCACTGAATGATAATGAATGGTTTACAAATTTCCCTTCTTAAACTATCCGTGCAGGATATGACAAAGTGCATTTTCTAAAAGTTCACGGCCTAAGATCGACGTATTAAAACGGCCAGCGTCTCGTCGAAACTCATTTAATGAGCTTAATTCTTTTGAATGAAATACAATCTGCTGGTGTAACATTGTAAGTTCGAACCACTTGGATTTAATTTGTCAGCATGGAATTCCCTTTCTTAAAACGTAAGTTTTGCGTACGTTCCATTGATCGAAATGAACTTCGATCTTAGAGAGAGCTAAGCAGGTAGACGTCGGCAAATTTATTCTAGACAGTATCCGCGGCGATTACGCCCGTGTCGATGACCGTACTTGTGAAATGTTAACTGAACAATTTTGTCAGTTGACCTAAAATTAAAACCAAAACTAAATAACGAATTTAGAATATAATTTTTCAAACGTCAAAATATATTCAAATCGTCTGTAAATATCAATGTGATGGGTCAGTTTTTTTTGTCTCCAAGTGTACATTATTCATTGTTGTGGTTAAGGTTTTTATTTATTCCATTGCTTTTTGCGTAACTTTACAATATTTAGTGGAGTACGAAGAACATAATAATTGGCAATAGCGTCGAACAACAACAACAACTCTGTATTTGCTTTGCGCAGTTTCACATCTGTTTGTCTTTTGTCAATAACCATTCTAGACAAGTTTCCGAGTGAAAGAGTAGCCGAGTCTACCTTTTATAGCACACGTTTGTTTCACCGATTTTTTTTATAATTTTACACATAATTGTACATATTGAACAATTTTATTTAGATACTTAACGGGCTCGTTCATTAAAATTTAAAAATGATTTTAATCATTAAAAATACAATATTTCAGATCAAAAACTAAATTCTGTAAGAAAAATGTCCAGCAGAAAATTCTGTTAAGAGATTGTCGAGTTTAAATTCAGTAACCGTTTGAAAAGTTCAGATTGGCGCGTACCCGCATCTATCTGTGACATCAATGTATCCACAGCATCGAGAACTGGGGGACTGTGTCGTAAAACATAAGAAGTTCATGCGATCTACCGGTAATAACCACCCTAAATGGTATTTACCAATGCTTCCGAGCGACTACGTATTAATTGCGGTTTTTGAACAACGTCATTACGACGTAATCAACTTGTCCTTTGTTACGTCATCGTTATAACCGGTATTTACCTGGACTCCGACTTGTTTTGTTACTGAGGTAAGTATTGTTAGTTAGGCGTATTATTTGTACTGAAATAAAGAAATTTTGATCTGAAAAATTGTATTCGAGATAGAAAATAATAAGTAAAATGAGTAAAATTTGTTGTTAAATATAAATTTTCAGGAGAAAGCTTACCAAATTAAAGCTGAAGATCCAGCAATTGCGAATTTATTGCTAAATGGTAAGAATTGTGCATAATAATAAGTAATAAGTAAACGTTATGGCATTTTTGGGTTAAAGGTAAGGTTAATAAACATACAGAAAGTAGAAAATGCAAAGTTGTTACTGAGTGGAAAAGAAAGGTATGCGAGTTACAAGTTCAGGTTTTTCCTTCGACGACTAAACAATTTAATCGTGTTTAATAGTCAAAGGGTTCGTCGCATATTCTTGAGAGATAAAAGAATAAAGTTACCCTTTGAAAATATAAAATGCACGTGATAGTTGCTATCACTATACATTTTTAAATATTTAATTTCAAACAATAAAAGCACCTACAAGCCGACATCGTTATTGTCCTCGATGCAGCCAGTTGAGATAACTCCTTTCCAAATACTGCGGGCGGAGTTAATATAGCCCGAGTGTACTTGGTGGATGGCGGAACAAGTGGTCTGATTTCTTTTCCTTGGTTATAAATAACAACTGGTAATAATCACTCACTTTAAAAATACAAAACGGAAACAACGGTATAATCAAGGCCAATGACAATAAAAGGTATTATTGTGGTAAAAAACAAGAAATCGCTCGAAATTGATTATATTGTTACAATATACGGGCGTCTCCACCATGTCGCGATATGAGGGTATCTCCACTCTGTTATGAAATGAAGCCAGCACCATGTCATGATATACAGGCTGTTCTTTTACTGTGTGCAAATATTTAAACCTGCAATATATCACCATAAATGGCAACGATTGAACTCATACATATGTTTTTAACAAAAATGTAATAATTTTCGAGAAAAATGCATTGGCAGATTTTCACTAAACCGTTTGAGAACTGCTGGCAGAGCTAAAAGTGGAACGCGGCCGCCTCTTCAATTATGACTCGAAGCCGAAGTAGGCCAGGGTCAGTATTTCACTTGATCTTGAGCACGAACGACGTAAATCAGCCGTTTCGATCAGCTGGTCAGTGAAAACGTTTACAATTTAAATGAACTTCACTGCAAGTAATTACAAATTTAAGTATTAAATTAGAATCTAGTGCAATTCAAGAAGCTGCGGTTCGTAATTGCCGAACAAATTAAAAGCGAGGTACAAATAAATTGTAATTTCTCATTCCATATTATTTTTAAAAGACTTATAAAAATTTTACATTTACTTTGTTTCCAAGGACCGTAAGCAGTAATAGTTTCATAGCTAGCAGCGAGATTGCAGCAAAAGCTTATTTACGTAAAAGGGTGAAGGAAGAACATTTTAAACGCGCTTGCCTAATTGGTGCGTAAATTTTCATCGATAGTTGATATCGTAAAATAAATAAATGTAATATTACTTCGCTCAGTAAATTAAAATAATTAGAATTTTAAATAAAATAATTAAAAATAATATCAGTGATTATTATTACGAAACTCTGCGTTGCACATCGAGTGCGGTATCGGTGGGCGTGCTCATACCGAGAGGAAGGCGAAGTTGATCTTCCTATCTTTCTCGCACATTTCAGCGGTTTCAAACAAGTGGTCCATCCGAATTTTTTTGGCTATGATACGGTAGCCACCAAGAAATACCCGCTGAAGGTAGCATTTCGTGTACTTACACTGAGGTTTTTATTTGCATGAAGTAAAAGAACAGCCTGTATAAGGGGCTGTACTGCACCGTGTCGCGATATGAAAGTGTAATTGTTTACGTTACGAGTAAAAGAGAGAGATAGTTACGTTTTATGAAGAATATAATAAAGTTTATTAAGTTACATTTTAAAAATTAAATTAAAATTAAGATTAAAAATGGTGATCGTAAAAAATATTAATTGTTTTTTCCTAATTTATCGAGTAATTGGTTTACATCGTGGAACACTTGCTTAATCAACAATTAAGGGAGTCACTTGCTTGCTTCACATAAAAATAAATAAAATTTCTCATTACTGATTATTTACTCTGTCTCTTCCATCCAAGGACCACATTACGATTTCATTAATCCACTGCCGTACATATTTTTACAAAATATTGTCAATTAATGAGTACTCTCAATTAATGACTGACTTGATTAATGAATGACTTGCATATACCAAGTTCCCTATTTATGTCACTCGTGCCCGGATGCCAACAAAGTGCATTTTCTAAAAGTTTCGGTCAGTGGACGAATATCAAAAGTCAGCATCTCGCGAAAACGCAGTGAAAAAGCGAGCGTGTTGATTACTTTTTAGTAAACATAAAATTTGTATTAATAAAGTTAACAAAATCAAAATCGTGAACCTATATACTCTCTAAATATTCCTACATTTAAATTTACTGTCTAATCTTCTTAATTTTATGTATACTCTGATTAAATTTACTGTCTAATCTTCTTAATTTTATGTATACTCTGACTGACATAAATGTTAAAATTCTTAAGTTACGATTCCAAAAAGAAAACAATAATAATTATGTTATTAATACTAGTTCGGTAAGTATACACTGAAATTAAAAATTCCTTTCTCACCCTTTTGGTCAGATACTGTCGTCGGCCTTCGAGAGAATGATTTCTTGTTTCTTTTATCGTCATAGCGTACCACTGTGATGCTATTGATGAAAGGCTGCTGCCCGCGGAGTTTTTTCTTCTGTCGAATTTTTTTTTCGGGGACGGATGGGCACAATCCTTCAAGCGTAGTTGCTCGTCATCTTCTCTTGGGTATTTTAAAAAATTAAAAAATTGCATTTAAGTCCAGTTGCACCGACGTTTATTAAAGTTAACCTGTAGTTAAAGCGTGGAAAGTCTATGTTTAATCGAGAATTAGTTAAAAACGGCATCATATCAGTTTTATCACTCAATACATTTAAAGTACCGTGCCTTCAATTGAATTCCTCATTAAAATAAGCTGTGACTTTTTTCTGAAGTTGGCGACACAATTCTAGAGAAAACAGTTGTCATTAACTGTCAGTACTGATCATAACATCAAATAAAAACACAATATTAAAGTTTAAAGTAGATGCTCAAAGTGCTCTCCTTCAGCTTGAATACATAAGCGTACTCTGCGTTTCATGTTTTCAAACCCGTTTGGTAAGTGTTCGGGGGTTATGTTAGCACACACATCTGTAATGCCCGCACGAAGTTCTTCGATTGTGTGACGCGTAGTTCTAAAAACTGTGTTTTTCATGTGCGAATAAATGAAGTAATCCATAATTGTGAGATCCGGAGACCTTGCAGGAAAATTCACAATCCGATTATCGAAAAACTACTGCAGGAAAGTGATTGTTTAATGAGCTGTGTGGGCAGTAGCATTGTCTTGCTGAAAAAACCCTTCTGTAAGTTCATCATGTAGTTGATTAATGAAAGGTTCTAATAACTCATTTCGGTATTTTTCAGCAATTACCGAGTCGTTAAAAAATATTGGTCCGATGATACGCCTTCTTGACACTGCTAGCCAAACACCAATTTTTAATGGATGTAATGGAATTTCCACAAATTCATGGGGATTTTCTGCTGACCATATTCTCATATTCTGTTTATTTAAATACCCTGAGAGATGAAACCAGGCCTCATCGGAAAAGAAACACTTGTCAAGAATGCCGTCGTTGTTTAAGTTATCAAGAAACCACTGACAATATTCTGTTCTTTTGTGAAAATCTACTGGCCTGAGTTCGTGGACGGCTTGAATCTTATATGGATAAAGCTTTAAGTCTTTTTTAAGAATAGTGTGACATGTTCCCACTGATAGCTGAACTTCTTGTGGAAGTTTCACAATAGATTTCTTGGGAGAGTGTTCCATTCGATCCCGAACATCTTCAATGCAGGCTGCAGTCTGCAGTGAACAGCTATCAGTGCTGCAAATCTTAGGAGAAAATAAACAGTGAAATCATAGCCCACTTTAATGAGGAATTCAATTGAAGGCACGGTACTATTGCGGCCTTAAAATTTCACACGATTTTATGGAAATTTTAGTTTTGTCATCTGGCTATCTTTCAAATTTGACATAACATTGAAAAGTCATTTGGTTTTCACTTAGTTGGTTATATTTTAACTAGAGCATAAAAGTATGTAACTATTAGAACAGAAGTAATAGAATTTAAAAACACAGAAACATTAGTAAAACCTTTTTCTACTTCAGAAAGCATGTGACTTGGTATTTTAAACATTTCATCTTTAAAGTCTGAAATCTGCCATTCAAAATGATTAGATAGTTGTGACAAGTCATTAAAAATCGTTTTTGAAAACTGAGTCGTGCGAAATTTTAAGGCCGCAATGGTACATATTTCAGCAAATACAATGACGTCAGAATATGGCCGCACTACGTTTGAATTTGACCTAACTATAATTTTTTTGTTGATTATCTAGAAATTTAGATTGGTTGATTAAAGCACTTCCTAATTTAATAGTAGAATTTAGAATTTATTGTAGCGACCACGGTTTCGGTGTTTAAACCTTCATTAGGCTGCTAATGTCGAAAATGTAATTAAATATTGAATTACAAATGTTGAAAAAGAAAAATAATTAAACAGTAATGTCAAATTGCAATGGTTGGGAGAAACAGTTTCTTTTTTTGATACTTAGAACTCCTAAAAAAAATTCTCTTGAAAATAAGGTAATCTTAACGCATTTGTTTCGAAAAAAAAATTTTAAAAAATGTTAAACATTTTTTCATTACGGAAAACAAAAAACTAGTTCAAAATAGTTGACCGCTGCACCGTCTCCGTCGTCGCTGAGCTAACTCTCAAAATGGCGACGAAATTCGTGAACATTCCCCACCTACAGTACGCCGGCGTGACGTCACATTTAACAACAAATGATTATATTCGCTCGGAAAATAGCTTTGCATTTCTAAAATAACAGTTAATAAGTTATACATCCTGAAATAAGATCGACCCAATAAATTATAAACAATTACTTAACGGCTGTAATTTGTAAAAGCGTATTTACTTGTGAACTGCGCGTTAATTCGGTTTCGATGTTACCGATTCGTTCGGCCGAAGTTCGTTCTTGACGTGGTACCTGTGACGTCACACTCCCACCACCGAGTTATGGCCGCAGCGCCGACGATTCCGTTGTCTTGACATTTTGTTTTCCGTCGAGCCTAACAAAATAACGAGACTTGAGCGTGTTATTGTTGGTCGAAAGTAGAGCCAAACTAGGCATTAAAATGCCGCATAAACTGTGCAGATTGTGTTTGAGTAGTGATCGTTTGATATACATGTTCGACAGCCGATTGAGAACTCAGGATCAGCTGCGGGCATGCATACTGCTAAGCACAGGCGTTGAGGTAAGTACAAAATTTATTTTACGCCGTGCCTAATTTTTATATTTGGTTGAAATTCTCTCAGTCTTGTTATGACGACAAGACGAGGTCAATTTGATAACATTTTAATCAACAAGTCTGGTACGAGTGTGTAGCAAAGACGGTGAAAGGTGACGCCTCTTGATACGGCAACGTAAAAATCTCAACGTGTTTTTTCACGTTCAACGCTCAAGTCGTAAACAGTTTTGCTTCCTTGAAGCGGGAGAGTTATTTTATATCAATTCCCTTAGGGTACAGATGTTTTTCTTCAATTTTTTTTATACTGCTGAGCGGCAAAATGGTTTTAAATACATAATAGCAGTTCATAACTTCATGTGCCGCTTAACAGTTCCAGTCAGTCAGATAACTATTAAACCTGCATTTGCTACAGATATTTGTAGTTTTCTGTAAATTTGTCCTTCTAATGGTGATGCATTACGACGTTCATGTTTTACAAACTTATTGTGACAGTCCTAATCCCTACATTTTTTATTTCAGAGAAACAAGCTTTTTTTATAATTATAATTTTTCAACAATTTTTAAGAATTCTGTTCAAGATAAATCATTGTTTACTTTTAAATTAGAATTTGTTTATAGTTGTTAGACACGAAATAAACGAACTGCACACTTGTGCTACTATTTAGCTTTTCAGATAGTTGCTGGTAATATCCGCGCATTCACGATCAATTTCGCGCTCAGTTCTGCTTTTAGTCCGGTACAAGGCTAGATCGCAACACGGACGAACATAAGGCAACGCTTTACATATACGCCTAAAAACCACGGTCCGTAATCTACCGAGTTATTTAATTTTTTTATCAGCTCTTGTTATAAAATTTAGACGGCATGTCTTAAGGCGGCTTCCCACGACCCGTGACAGGCCGCGCCGTGCCGATTTGTGCGGACGAGTCCGCGCCTCAGGCAAACCCGGACCATCTCGGGAGGTACTCTTCCCACGGCGCGTCAAAGTCCGAGGTTTTTGCTTCGTACCGTCCTACAGGTTTACACTAAGTTGTTGGTTTTCTTTTTTATTTCTTTAATCGACATGTTACCGATCATACCGTCCTTTATTTTTTTTTCCTGCTCCTAGATCTTTTATTTACTTTGAATTCTTTTTAGAGATGCACCGATATGAGTCCTACCGATATATTTGGTTTCTGTAATAGACCATGTCAAATATCAGTTTTCTTGAAATTTTAAGTTATCGGTCAAAAATTGACCGATACTGGCCGATACCGATATCGCAAAAGAAGGCCGATATATCGGTGCATCCCTAATTCCTTTATCAACTCTTGCTATGAAATTTAGATGGTATGTCTTAAGGCGGCTTCCCATGACCCGTGATACTGCAGGCCTGGCCGCGCCGTACGGATTTGTACGCGCCTCAGATGAACCCGGACGGTTCTCTTCCCACGGCGCGCCCGGGTCCGAAGCTTTTTGCTTCGTACCGTCCTACAGGTTTACACTAAGTTGTCTACTTTCTTCTTTTATTTCATTAATCGGGATTTTACCGACAATACCGTCCTTTCATTTACTTTGAATCTTACTACGATCAATTTCTCGAATCACAAGAGTAATACGCGATTAATGACTGAAACTCATCTTAAAATACTAGAGAAACATGTACAATGCGGTAAACGAATGAGAATTGAGTTGGCAATGTATCGTCACATTGTCAAGTAAAAATAAAAGAGCGACATCCTACGATCGCTTTTTGACCTGACATTGTACAGAGGCTGATCGAAGTTTTCACTGCAATCAAAAACGATTTGCAACAAAATTTTTATAAACATAAACATTTGCACATAACTTCAGTAATTTGTTAACGTTTCGTGTGTCTGACAGTTGTACATCAATGTAGTTATTTTGACTGAGTGATGCTATAAGTTCAATTACTTCCAAATTCCATTCTAGCCATCCAAGAAGTAGTTATTAAGAAAGTAAATAAAATAACGCTTTGCCATTTTTACTGCAAGTACTTCATTTAAATTTCTGTTTGGCGCCACTACTTGTGGCAACGTCCATCATGAGCATGATGTCATTAGAAGCTGTGAGGCATTACGCTAACTTCGTAACGGAGACTGTGCGCCCATGGTTTATATTTTTATGGTTTGCACTTTTTGTGTTCCACAAAGCGGATTCTTTTTCACAAAACTTAACAATCGCGTCCACTCCGTATTAACGTAGGTTCGACAACACGGTCAACATAAAATGAACACCAAGCAAAAAGTGACACGTCGCACCTCTGAAGTTACCGACTCGTGACGGATCGGACGCGCCATCACGGATCTTCGCGAGCCACTTCGAACGGCTCCCTTTTCGTAGTGTGTTGGCGCAATCCGGCCTGCAGTATAAAGGGCCGTGGGAAGTCGCCTTTAGATTTACCGTCCGTTTCTTGACGTTCATTACTCTGAAACCTATTGAATTCTAGCCCGTCAACAGAGCTTTAAAATGTTTGTCGAACGCACTGGAATTGGATCGATTCGGTTCTCGTTCAGCAATGCACGAATACGTGTTACAGCACAGCGTCTTCCGTCCTTGATGTTGGAGTCCGTTCAGAAATAAAAGCTGCATTCGTTTATTCAACTCCGTTCACTCCATTTATTCATCTCACTTTTACTTGTATCAAAAGTGAGACAAAAGTGTGAAAAGAGTAAATAGAGTGAACGGAGTTGAATAAACGAACGCAGCTAAAAAGAGTGCGGACTGGGTAATATTCTTTCTCTCTCGTGTAGGTGTCTTGTAAGCGTTTTGCTTTTCATTTTAAACGCCCAAAGTGTTCCCGAGATACAGTTTTTGAATGTGGATACTTTGACGTCACGGATTCGAGTACCCGCCAATCTCAACTTTTTAAACGGTTACGAAATTTAAACTCGAACAGAATTTCTTTGCAGGAATTAATTTTTTTTACAGATTTTACTTTTTTCTCTGAAATAGTGTATTTTTAAAGATTTTTTAAACTTCAGTAAACGAGCCCATTCTGGCAGGATTTGAATATAAAAAAAGCCACTATCAACATGACCTTAACCTTCCAATGACTTTTGCATGCATGAAGGCAACAATTTTGGTGATCATTCTTGATTTTCTGATTTGTTTTTGAGCAACAATAGCTGTGGCGACAGCCGTATTATTTTCTGACCTCGTGAACAAATGTCATTTGTTTGTACTTTTAAAATTTCTCAATGGCCTGAAATAAAGGTTAAGGTTTTGTAAAGTTGCGTCATTAACCGATCGAATCATAAAAACACTTGAACCAGAACGATAAAAATAATTTCGTTTACACGAACTATTAAGGCTGGTGATAATGAAAATGTAAAAGTGTAAAGTGTTTACACGGTTTATAAAACCGGTGTCACTAACGCCACGACAAGGCTGTGTACTGAAATCGATGATTTTCGATAGAGTTTCAAGGACGAACATCTTTTGCGTGTCTAGAAATATCAAACTGTATTAAATATAGAATTTGCTCTTTAACCTTTTGCTTTTCTGGCGCAACACTTAAGTGACTACGTTATCAATAACATATTGACATTTTTTTAAATGTTTCACATTCGTTATCGCAACTGGTCTAGGTAGCGTAAAATCAGAGCGATAATATAGGGCTATGTAAGCAGAATCGTGTCGGTACAAACCGAATGTCAGCTGCTTTAAAATGACAATCTACATAGAACAATAAATTTAGCACTTCTGTTACGCAAACAGCGTGTGTCTGTTTCCTCGTGCAGCCGCACTAATGGTGAGTATGAATACCTTCGATTTTCGTCGGGGCACTCGAAGAACAGTTTTCGAACATACTGTAAGTACGTGTAGACTGGAGTTGGGATCATGCAGGGTGGTTCGAAAGTAATGGGACACATAGCAATAATGGATTCTTGACATCAAAATATTGCGATTTAGTTAAACTCTCCTAGTCCAAAAGTTGATAATAAAGGAGATACAGGGCGTTAAAATCAATATTTTAAATTCAATTTCCTTCAATAATTCTTAAAGTTTTTGACATTTGACGTGTGGGGTGGGGGTTTCTTGAGACGAGAAATAATTCTCTTCAAGTTGCCATTCTCAGTTTAAAATTTTTTCGACGTACCTCCCAATAGCGCCAAAGTTGACCATTTTTGAGATATTTGTTATTTTTTAGCCGTTACGTGGTTTTCATGTTGGTTATAAAAGTTTATTTACGTGTTTGATGAAGAATGTGTCGTCATTACAAAATACTACAAAAGAATGTGGATTTATTTTCGACGTTTCGGTTAAAAACCACGGATATTAAGTTACGAATACCACTGTTATTTCCATGAAAAATTCGTAAAGCGAAATGAATTTATGAATTTTTTGTAAAAATAAGCAAAAATCTGGAAAGCAAATGTCACGTGTTAGCGCCAATTGTAACTTATCGCGGGTGAAAAATTCCTAGAAACGAGGACGGTCGTTCTTTCGGAGGATACATGGTGTGGGTAAAAGTGTTGCGTAATTTTGCCCACTCAGTGACGTGGGGAATACATTAGATGTTACAGTAAAGGGTGCCATCCAACAACTTACGCAACACAAGAGTACGGAAGTATACCCTGCCGGGTTAAATACAGTTTCAAATATATAAGCCTAGTCTTTATTTTCTTCACAAAAAATAATAATATGTCATTATATAGTAATATAATATAACGTAATAGGCAAAGTTAGTTACAGGATATAAAAATAGCGTCGGCGCTTCAACGGGAATACTCACGCGCAGGCTTACACAAAAGTAAAATACATAAAAAAAGAATAATGTACAATAAATCACGCTGCTCGCAATAAATAGATGCAACACAAGAGTACGGAAGTATACCCTGCCGGGTTAAATACAGTTTTAAATATATAAGCCTTCATTTTCTTGATAAATAATAATGTGTCAGAGTGGCAAGCCTTTGACCGGATTGATAAATATAAGCAAAGTTAGTTACAGGGGAAAAAATAGCGCCTACGCTTCAGCGGGAGTACTCAGGCGTAGGCTTACACACAAGTAAAATACATAAAAAAAGAATAATGTACAATAATTCACTTTGCTCCCAATAAATCGACGTGGTGCTCAAAAATAAAAAGGAGAACCCTCCAACAATATGACAGTATGAATAAAATTGGGCGTTAACTGAGAATCCAGAGTTACAAAAGAAGCAAAACGTCGTGATAATTAAGAAGTGAATGTATAAATAAAATGACAGCAATAATAAAAATACTAAATTCCCCTAAAAACTTTTACGAAACTTTAACATGTTTAACTTCCCCACTAGTGATGGGAAAAATAGTTACATCGTTATTTTCGTCACAAATAATATGTCAGAGAGGCGAGCCTGTGACCGGATTGATAAATATAAGCAAAGTTAGTTACAGGATAAAAAAAAATAGCGTCGGCGCTTCAGTAGGAGTACTCACGCGCAAGCTTACACAAAGTAAAATACATAAAAAAAGAATAATGTACAATAACTCACACTAAGTATATACCTAGCCCGGTTAAATGCAGATTCAAGTATATAAGCCTTTGTTTTCTTCACAAATAATGATGTGTCAGAGAGGCAAGCCTGTGACTGGATTGATAAATATAAGTAAAGTTAGTTACATGGTAAAAAATAGCGCCGACGCTTCAGTGGGAGTACTCATGCGTAGTCTTACACACAAGTAAAATACTTAAAAAAAAGAATAATGTACTCACGCTGCTCGCAATAGAGGCGGGGCTCATAAATAAAAAGGAGAACCCTCCAACAGTATGAATAAAACTGGGTGTTAGACGCGGTAGGTTACTCTACCCGACCCAAATTTACTCCTGCGTTTGTGAATGTTAATCAGAAGCTAAGTCGGCTGGCACAACTGATGGCTTTAGTCACCAAACTACCACTTAAACGGCCGAAATAAAAACGGCATTAAATGCAAACTCTGCGATGTGAACGCTATGTGCTCTGGGGAAAAAGAACCAACTTTTTCATTGCCAAGCAAACCGACCGATACTTCAGCGTACCGCAACACACACACTATGCAGCGAAAAGGGTGGCCTAACCAGGTGAGACACAAACTCTAAATTTGCACGTAACAAATATCTCGAAAACGGTTAACTATAACGCTATTGAACAAGTAGATCGAATTGGTTAAAGAAAAACGGGAGAATAACATTTTTTTATTATTAGTTCTAAAAGTCACCTCACAAATAAGTTGAAGCATTTTATAAGGAATGATGATACCGTACGTAGCGCCCTCTAGCGCTATATCAAAATTGAAGGTGAATTATTATTTCTCACCCGAAGAAACCCCCGTACATAACCATTCAAGAAAATTGAAATAAAAATCTTGATTTGAACACCTTTTATATCGTTTTTTATCAACGTATGGACTAAGTGAGTTTAGCTAAATCACAAAATTTTTATGTTTTAGAATCCAGCGTTGTTCTGTGTTCCATTACTTTTGGACAGGACTCGCATTCTTCCAGATATACCATGGCTCTGATTACGGATTTATGTATGTTTTATGTTTTTTATGGAAAAACTTAAGGAATTTATTTTGACTTGTATAGTTGTGATTAATAGAGACGTGTAAGAACGGCCGCAAATTATCAGCGCATTTTTTTTTTCATTGTAATCAAAACGTTCACCCTTTCTTTCGGCTACTGGGTACCTTCTGCTACCGTCACCTCCTATTGACAAGTTGAATTCATGCAAGAATAATGTGTTTACCATCACATATAAGAGACAACAAGTATTTACCCGGTCCCCTGAGCCCTGACTGTCTGCACTTGCTCAACCAACCCTTGTGGTCTATTTCCAACTTAAATTCGTGCTTCCACTAGGGATACCGATACCCGATAATTTTTCTACCCGGGTACCCGTTACTGATAAATAAATAATTGAAGTTGGTTCTTGTCCGATGAAAATTGTAAGTACAAAGTTTTTTTTATCTCGAACCGGACAAAAATATGAAGGGAACACACTCAACGTTTCACTGTAGATTTATAGCTTCATCGAGAGAAACGAAAAGGTAACCTAAACTAAATACGAGTTGCCCGGAATAAAGGGAAAAGTAACTAGAACTAAATTGAAACTAATTTTTTTTTTCACTTTCAATTTCGGGTATCGGGTAATTATCGTGTATCGGATAGATATCGGGTAACTGGTATTCATAAAGTGGAACCGGTTCTATTTAAATAAGCAGGTACCCGTCGCCATCTCTAGCTTCCGATGGTACACCAACAACCTTGGGCCTTTCAATCTCTTTTTGTCTTAATACTCTGAAATGTTACTTCCAGAAACACACTCCACATGCACAGCATAGAGTCTCATTTAGGTACATGCAAAGACGCTCAACCTTAAATATTGGTGCTATCCGATCCATAGATTGAATCCCATCAATCTACTCTTGTAGTAAGGCGCCTCCCATCGGCCTCCACCTGCCACGTAAGGCTGGTGACAAGTCTTCAGGGCGGCCCGCTACATTCGGTCCCCAAGGGATCATCATGGGACTATGAACAGTACGTCGTTCACTGTCGGTTACTTTTTTTAACCTTGTTAATATGATCTCCCTTTGGGGGTGGCCACACATGGCACGACGTCCATGAGCCCCCCCTCCCCAACAAGGTCCAACTAGTTAGCGATCAAGCGATGCAGGACTTGCCACGCCCTGTCGAGCCTACACCCAGGGGAATCACATATCATGCAACTTGCGCTTTCAATGCTCACCATTGGCATCTCGATTATTAGAAGACATGGAGCAACGGTTAAATGGGAAATGTTTTGCAGAATTCAATGCTCGCAACAAATGTCATTTCAAATTCACCATAACTTTTTAAAATTTTAAGATAATTTAAGAAAACGAAAATTTGATGATTTCAATGTTCCTTAATAACTCGATAACACCTAATGTGAGGTCTGCTAAACTTTTACAATGTTCGGACACTTTTTTTAGACAAATTTTTGATGCAAACAGAAACCCCCGATTATCATTTGTTTTCAAGTTATTAGTGCTAACTTTTGTTTTTCACAGACCGGCTGTAAATTACTTTGAGATGATCTCGTCGTGATCTCATTATTCGTTTCAAAATTTTCGGTAAGGCTTAAATATTTATACATGCTGCATTAGTTACCAAGTTGTGTCGTCTTGTGTTATTATTTTCCTTAATTTAACAGTTCTAATATTAATTTTGGTATAATTGGCTTTAGAAATATTCAAAGTATTTATTTACACTTTTTTTAGCCCCAAAAATGTTTTTAAACTAATAATTTTTAAACTCATCAATGCAAACTTAAAAACTGTATGTCCATTTATCATTTTGTCCAATTCTACCGCGAAAATAAGATTTAATTATGGCCATTTTCTGCCCTTGCGTCAAGACTTTTGTCTGTAAATCTGTAAATGTAGGTGTAAGTCACGTTTCAAGTTTAACTCTTATTCGTCTTAACAACTGTCCAGAGAAATAATTTATTCTTTAGTCAAGGTGAAACATACGCTTTGAATTTCATATGAGTTAATAAAAAATTTTAAAAAAATCACAGCGTAAAAGCTGCCGGCAAACAGAAGCAAATACATGGAACGACAATGTCAACACTTCGGAAAATTCCATTCAATTAACTAAAACAATTTTGTGAACAAAACATCGAACGCAGGTATTAACAGTGTAATTTAATTTTTACTGGGGTCAGGTAGGCGTAAAACATTCCAATGCCCAAGTTTAATTATGCGCATTTTAACGGTTGCAAATTGTGACATCACGATTCTCTGAACGTAAGTTAAAAAAAATCTTAAAAATACATCGATTCTACTCTTCTGTACTCGCTGGGAAAATACTGAATTTGAGTGCAATGATTAAGTTAATAATCACAAACTTATAACTTATTAATTTATAAATTTAATTACAAATAATCGCGTTATATTTCGTGGGCAGTGACGTAAAATGATTTTAAGGTACTTTTTCAAATTATTCTAATTTCATAGAATATTTGAACACTTTTTCCATTTCTTTCTGCTTGTATAGAGTTTAGTTAAACAAAGAAAGCAATTTTCGCCTAATGGATGTGTACTAATAAATAAGCAATAATAATGCGGGAGCATATTCGTAACGCCTTTGTCGTTTCTGAAAAATAAGAAACTCCGTTAAGTGTTGATCATACCGGACCGGCCGTAGTAGCGACCACAACCACGGCGCGGTGGCGGTCAATCTGAAACCATGTGAGGGAAAGTGCACGCTACACAGAGAGGACATAGCGCGGACATCTGACGAAGACGTGGCGTTTTGCAACATTTCCTCTGTTATTAAATAATGGCAAGTTGCACATTGCATTTTCGTCACTGACTGAGAAATCACTGAGAACATATACGGTTCGCATAACTTTCGTTACGGTTTGGAAAACCAAATTTATTCTCGATTGCATAAACTTAGGAAGTCGCGTGTGTGGGAAAGCGCTTCATGCTGCTCCTATTTCGTCGGATTTTATTGTGTTTAGAAACAGTTTTTTTACCATCGTACTCGTCGCTGGAATATTTAAATTCGCAACACTTCAAATGATCTCACGCTTTGTGTTTTACGCAAACGCTTTTGTGGATTTGTTTAAAAATACTCCGGCCATGAAATTGTGTAAAATTCTCCATGTATGTGTCTTTTATTTTGTGATTTTAATTAAATAACATATTTTTCTCTTAAAATGAAGTAAAGATCTTACGAAGAATTCGAAGAGATAAAGATAGCTTTACTGGAAAACCATAAATGTTTTTACATGTAATTTTCTGACATAAAATGCTGCCGAGTCAGAATTGTTTCATTTAAAACCAGGATAACTTTTAGAGGCAGCAAAATGTCACGACGCGCTGCTATATGAGAATTGAGCCTAAAGTTGAAACGCGCTATAGATAGAATTGCTTCATCTTTTGTAAACATTTATTCTATTATTACATTTATTATATTCTACGCGGTTAAACAGTAAAAAAAATCCGCCAACGTGTTTTTCTTTTTACTGAACTAGTCTGTGACAATCACAATTTTTTGTTGTTTTGTTTCAACGGAGAGATTAAAATTACGAAGTTGTCTCATACAATATCGGACGGATTCGACATTTGTCGGTCACAAATATACGTCACTCGTTTAAGCTGAAGCTCCATTTAAAATCATTATGATAGTTGCGTTGTTATGGTAACGGCATGCGTCGTGGATAGTGACCAATTAAAATCGCCGTAGTATGGTCTGACGTCACTAGAAACCGCATCAACACCCCCACCAGCGCGACTAGGCGTTCGGCTTTTTGCATATAATTTCAAGTGGATGAGATAACTTCTCATATATTAACTTTGGGTAATTCTAACCTGTTTGTGGCTAACGCACCTCATGGTCAGTTGTGGCAAACTCCCAATCTGGACGTGTGAAAACGCCCTTCGCAAATGACACCAGAACGAACAAAAATCGCTGAAAGCCGGGTCCACGCTGTCGCTACACTGCTACCCTCTTAAGATCGTCACAGGCAACTTCAAGCGAAAACGCAAGCTAAAACACCACGACCACCGATGATTTCCACAACAAGGTCGTACCCAAATATCGTAATAAAATAAAATAAAATAAAAGGTCGCTTAAAACTAAAGTTGATCGTCCTAAACTGAAGCACGCCCAAGGTAAAAGCCGTTTACCCATGATAGAAGCCTGGAAGAGAAAGATAGATTTGCCAATAATAACCTGAACGAAAGATAAAGCACGCCAACCACATACTTACTCCTTGAAGACAGGCTGGGACAAGTCCTTTCCTCAGGAGTTTCTGTCTGCCAGCACCACGTCAAAGCCGACTCGTAGTAGTAACCAAAGGAGTCCTCCCCGAGGTTTCTCCCGAAAAGGCTGGTATGGTATCGTCCCCTGGACGATACCCGAACACCCCAATAGAGTGAAGCCAAAGGTCTCCAACAAACACCTCCAGGGGCCGTATTCTGGAATCGAGAAACAAACGGCGGCGGTAGTTGCGTTTGTATTATTGCAGCGTTGCAGGTGTTCTTGCTCTAAGGAAGTCATAAATCAAATCTTGCCTGTCAACTTGGTGTTTCCGACACTTTGATTTCGCCCAAAATACGCTTGTGATAATAACCGCGGGAACGCCTTAAATGTAATGCAGCATATGTCAACAACGTTGGTCGAAAATGCATAACGAAGAAACGAGAAATACATCGCGTCATTTGCACTTTTCGAAGACAATTACAAACTGTAACAAAATATTGTCAGACGTAATAAACGCCGGTAAAGAGTTGTAATTAATTATTTTAATATTAAAAGTTGAAATTATTAATGAGCAAGTATTAATCGAGTAGGTCAATATAAAAAAAATAAATGAGTCCTGCCGTATAAAAAAAGTTTGTGTGACAAAGTAATTTCTGACTTTGACCTACTCGATTAATTTTTGCTCATTAAAAATTTCAACTTTTAATATTAAAATAATTACACAACTATTTATCGGCGTCTATTACGTCTGACAATATTTTTTTTTATTTATGTGCAATAGATAATTGATATATAAAAGAGTCAGTTTTGTTGATATCCTTAAAGCCTGGGTTTCCTAGGATAACGGCACTGTAATGTGACGACCGTAATGTGACGGTGAATGACGTTACGTAGCGTTGAGAAGTATATTTGATATTATTCACATACACTTCATTAAATGGATCTTTTTACACACGTCATTATGGAATGACATTAGTAAAAACAATTGTATTTAGAAAGCGAGTAGCCACCAAAAGACGATTCCAAACGTTTAAAAAAACCTTTTATGCATTTTTAGACGACGGTGACGTTTACTGTTTTTTAGGAAATCAAATGTTCTTAATGTTCTTAGCACGTTTTACGTGACGTTATTCACCGACAACTTACGGCCGCGCTATTTTACGGCACCGCTATCCTAGAAAACCGAAACTTTAGTAAGTTTTTTCGTACCTTCTGGGACAAACAGCCATCTTGTCATCTCAGAATATAAGATGCACGGTTTTGTGTTCAGAGTTTTTATGGTCACTGTTCTAATCATTTTCAAGTTGAAAATGACTTAAGTAAATTCTTTGCTAGCTCTTAGTCTACAACGCTGTATACTTTCCGTATTTTCAATATTCAATTTCAATTTTGCTACCACTAGGAAAAAAGTCTTGGTTACCTACAAATTAATACATAAATGTCAACTCAGATCGACAAGAACTGTCATTTTTTGTATTTTCAGTTTAACCGTCGATAGGAACAGGTCGGGAATTTTTGAATGCCCGCGGCGGAAGCCAGGCTTTGCAATGTAATTAATTTTATGATTATCAAAACAAATTCATGAATTATACAACAAAATATAATAACGATCGACATAATATTATAAACTATTAATATTAACTGGTGAAAAGTCGTTTGCCTGTAATCGTGCTAACTCGCTCCGATTCGTTTAATCGAAGTTTATTCTTGACATGGGATCCGTGACGTCACGCTCCCACCACCAAGTAATGGCTCCGTTGTACCGTCAACGACCGGTGATTCTTCTGCTGCGACATTTTGTTCTTCGCCGCGCTTAATGCTTAATAAGATTACGGGATTTGAACTCGTAGGTCGAGGTTAATTTACCGTGAGTTTCGGGTTACAATGCCGTATAAACTGTGCAGATTGTGTTTGAGCAGTGAACGTTTAATATACATGTTCGACAGCCGCTTGAGAACGCAAGACCAGCTCCGAACCTGCATTCTACTTTGCACGGGCGTTGAAGTAAGTACCTACACGCTGATCTCTATTGCGCTCGCAAGTATTACGCATTTTGTTTATGCAAATTTCACATTGCGTCATATTTGTTTATAAATTGTGTTATTATGCTGTTATTAAGACGAGCAGACGAAGATGATTTTATAACGCAAACGATACGAGTGTGTAACAAGGACAGTGAAAGCTCTCTTGATTCCGGTAATGCGTAAAATGTCAACGTGTTTTTATACATATCACGTCACGCAAAGTCGTAAACAGTTCCGGTGTCTTGAAAAAAACAGTTATCTTGGGAATTGGAATTTAGGATGCACACGTTTTGGGCATTTTTCTAATATTACTCACTGTGAGCGGCATAAATGTCTTAAACAAGGAAACAAGAAGTAATAGTCTAGCGGTCACTAACTTCGTGCGTTCTAGTCGGTCAATTCGTTATTGCACCTGCCTTTACTGTTAAGGTTTGTAAAGCTTTCTGTATATGCGTTTGTAAAGCTTTCTGCAGGTGCACCTTCATGTTTAGAATAAGTACTAGTGTTTCTTTTTTTTTAATTTTACCAAAAAAATTAAATTTTATGGCATAATGTGTGTTCAGTAAAGGTTAAGACGATCGATTATACAACCAAACGTACACGTGTGGTAGTAGCACGCTCTAACTATCGCAACACTACAATTATGGTCAGAAATACGGGCAAATGTTAAATTTTGTGGCACAATATGTGTTCAGTAAAGGTTGAGACGGTCGATTATACAACAAAACGGACACGTGTGGTAGTAGCACACTCTAACTATTTCGACACTGGAATTAAGGTTAGAAATACAGACAAATGTCAGTTATTCCTAGTTCCTGATCTTGGTAATTTAATGGGTAAATTCGTTTTAAAGCTCAGAACACACAAAGTGCACAAATCCGTTATTTTTACTGCACGGAGTAAACTCCGTTACGTTCAAGATAACGCTCAAATGGCGCACGGAGTTTGCTCGTTGTGCTCGGGATTCATTCATGGAGTTCGGAGATGCGCATGCGCAGTTACTGTGTTATTGTTGTTGACGCATCAGCTGACGCTTGTATGTAGGCTTTATAGCCGTAATATCTTCAAATTTGAATAAAAATACTGTTACATGTTGCTATTTCGCTATCTGTGCTCTTAAGAAAAGGTTTCTATTATAGAAAATGTTCAAATATAAAATATAATATGTTTGCATTCAAGTCCAACAGTACTCAGGGCTCAAATATACATATGAACAATGGGTAAGTTCGTTTTAAAGCTCAGAGCACATAAAGTGCAAAAATCCGTTATTTTTACTGCACGGAGTAAACTCCGTTACGTTCGAGATAACGCTCAAATGGTGCTCGGAGCTTGCTCATTGTGCTCGGGATTCATTTGTGGAGTTCGGAGATCCGCATGCGCAATTACTGTGTTATTGTTGTTGACATATCAGCTGAAACTTGTATGTAGGCTTTATAGCCGTAATATCTTCAAATGTGAATAAAAATACATTCGCTGTTTCAATTTCTTGTTCCTATGTTGTTATTTCGAACCGGTTACGTTCTGTGCTCTACAGGAAAAGTTTCTATTATAAAAAAAATTTCAATCGGCATACATAGCATCATACTTACCTGACGTATGACGCTGTAAGACTGCCTCGTGAGCTCTCGGTTGTGCCTACTTAATATGGCGGAATTGATATGAACAATATAAAATATTTCGTTGTTTAACATGTTGGAGATAACCTAAAAATTTGACAGCTGATTAGTTTGCTCCACTCACGCTCCAGTGTGTTCGCGATAAACGGGAAGCCCCGTTAATGACATCATGAACTCTAGCTCTGTACTGCACGCTCAACGGAGTTTTGAAACGAACTTAGCCAATATGAAATATTTCAGATAAAATAGCGACATCTATGCAAGCATGGCCGCATGGGGGACTTATTAGGAGAAAATCCCGCTTCAATTTGTGTATCCTACTGCAATGTCAGGTCAAAAAGCGATAGTAATCTGTTCATCACTCTTACTCGCAATTGCGAATAAATTGGACAAGTCGTTTTTGTTTGCAGTGGGAATGTCGAGCTACGTCTCTGCTGAAGAAGCCCCAAGCAGGGCTGAAACAGCTGTACAGAGGCTGCTCTAGGTTTTCACTGCAATCAAAAACGATTTGCACAAAATTTTAATAAAATATTTCGTAATTTAACATGTTTGACATAACCTAAAACTATGACAGCTGATTAATTTGCTTCAGTCACGCTCCAATACGTTCGCGATGGTATAAATGGTGGGGTAACTCTGTTAATGACTTCATAAATTCAAACTCTGCACTGCACGGTCAACGAAGCTATCAAACGAACTTAGCCCTTATGTCACTAATTTCGCGTATATAAATTTCTAAAATAACGTCTTCATTTGAATATGTTTATTATAGAAAACGTTTAAGGTTAGGCGAAATTACTTCCTAAAAAGTGGCCGCAAAGTTAGTAAAACTGATATTGCATCTAGCAGGTTGTCTCGTTCTCATTTAAACCTGGAGGGAATTCATAAATGATCCCCTGATGAGTGAGCGTTTTACCAAGGCATAATAAAAGGGTTTGTAAATCAATTTCAAACTACATACACCTCACCCTTGAAGCGTTCCGAAATCGCAAGGGTGTAGCGCTCGGTGTGCGCTCCCAACTCCACGCTCAGGAGCAAGGCAAATTTCGCCCAATATGCGCAATATGTGAGGTCATAGGTACATGATAGATGTTAGGCGAAATAAATTGAATACATTATAAAATAAAATATCTGCAATACCCAGACTCATGTAGTAATAGTAACAAAAGTAGTAATAAAAAATACGCCACCCGGACGGCATCTCTAATCATTCAGAATTTTATGCACTTGCAACGCTGTGGATGAATCAACTGTCGCTACCCTCGGGGCAGGATGGGCGTCACACTAAGCGCACCCGGACGAATATCAACGGTCGGTCAAAATTTTATTACAAAATCGTGTAAAAGATGTAAAGTTAAACGTCGAACTGAGCGGTCAATCGTATTCAGTGATGCCTAAAAAGTATTAAAACTTTACATCTTTTACAAAATCTTGTAATGAAATTTTGACCGATCGTTGATGCTCGCCCGGTTGCGCTTTACTCTGCACTCTCTATTTATGAATGCATTTTTATAATTCGAAGCTCCCTCTTCCCGTGTAAAAGTAACTCGTGACGTCACACGAAACTTCTATGCGTCACAGTGAAGTAAATAGAGTGAGCTTTAATCGGTCTTCTAAAGTTTAATGGAATTTACTAAAAAAAGGAATGAATTCTGTGGCCCTATTGATCATTTAAACGAAAAAACCTGATTAATATGCTGAGTGGAATTTTTCACATGACGTGACATAACGAGGCACGTACCCTAGCCTCCCCCTAGATCAAGGCGACCTATTAATACACGATACAGCTCTACCAACCTTGAGTGACCGGTTCAATCGCAACACCGCGCGGCCAAGTTTTAACATATAATTGAGAGCAGATCTGACCTTTGCAATAATTTTTTGCACTTCTAAAAAAAGATTAAATTTAATTTAATTTTATGGAATGTCCATGGAAATGGATATTTGATACTAAAAAGTGGAAGTACTACGGCGCCAAATTCAAACTGTTCCTTAATCATTAAAGAGGAAGCTCTGCTGTTCTTTTATGAAGCATCAGTTGTAAAATGGTTAGCAATAGTTTGCAACACTGCCTAGGATTAATTATCGAAGCTTACTGGCATCGCTCTGAGAAAATTTGACACGACCGCAACACCAGCTGATGTATTTGTATGATATATTTACTTAAATAACAGTAAGGTCTGGGCGGTTGCTTCTCTGATTTACAACATGATGCTTCAGTAGCCAACTGAATGCATTACTATTTACAGCAGCGATGCTCAGGGACCGTTACAGCCCCAAAAAATATTACCTTTCACACACACACATGACATTATTCAATGCGCTCTGTTTCCCGTATAGTGATTGTCAATTAAATTAATTATATTTCATTGACAATGAAAGCAAAGACCAGCAATTTCCAGGATATTTGGTAAAAACCTAGGATATTTGGTAAAAATCTAGGATATCTGGTAAAAACCTAGGATATTTGGTAAACATCTAGGATATTTGGTAAAAACCCAGGATATCTGGTAAAAATACACAGGATTATAACAATAAGCAAAGCAGCGGCGAGTGCCTCGCACGTACAAACCGATTAACGGAGAAGTTGAAACCTGGGCGGCTGTTTTGTTAATCGTTACATTGATTTTTATCAGATATCCTAGGAATCACAGAACTTTGCTAAAATGAAATCAGTACACCTGTCTTTCGCAATCGCTCAGATTGTGGAGAATTGGGAAGCGCTTGTGAGGAGCGCCGAGTTACAGCTTTCTGTATTTGTCTATTGTCCTACCATAATAGCCAATTTAAAAATGGAGTAATGTATAATTACATAGTTAGAATTTTTTTATGACCTGACTTGATTAATATGCGTATTGGATACAAATCGTGGCTCAAGATTATATTGTATTAAATATAATTGTTCAGGATTGAAAAACATACAGCTAAGATAATTTCGCTATTAAAGATACTCGGTTTCTTCGTATCGTAAGCGTTCGTGGTCTGTCGACGGATGTTTTTGCGGGTATGCGGAGTTGCTTTTTTTATCATTTATTTTATTTTTTCCGTTAAAGTTACAAATATAATTTCAGTGATCATTCTCAGACGAATTACGTAAAATAAAGTTATATTTATATTGTGTTTCCTATCACGAGAATTATATAAGGATGTCAATCTGTATAAAATTATAATCCTTTAAACAGTTTATTGTCGATGATAATATTCGCACATTCACTGTAAATTTCGCTCTCGTTTCTGCTTTTAGATTAGTGAGAAATGTCGTACGACTATTAGGAATATAATACAGAATAGTGTTTTACATATTCTGCATTAGAAAATTACACACCGACTCAAGAAAGAAATAAGTAAAGTAACTCGCTCATTTACCGAATATTGTGAAGAATTTTAAACACGCGAGCTTTTGGTGACGTCGCAAGCGCAATATCGTATTTTAAAGTTATCGTATTATGACCGAAGAACGGCGGTGACCTTCAGGTTGACCTCTTCAAAACGCACGGAATTTATGAGCGCGCATGTGGTGCGCAATAATATCGTTTACTTATAACTTCTGCCGATGAACAACATCCCGGTTCTGTCGTACTATTTACATTCTTATATTTAATTTGCGAATATCGATATTGCATTAAATTAACCTTGTTTAATACTGTTGGTTTAGAAATATACAGATTAAACCACTCCAAGTAGGCACCGATTTGAAAACGGAATACATCGCATCGTACTTACGCTCACGCTGTAAGAGTGCCTCGTGAGCGTTCGAGTTTACCTACTTTATGTGGTGGAATCAGCATATATTTGCTGTTCTCAGTTTCATTGGTCTCAGAAACTACGAATGTTTAGGTTGCATAATTACATTCCGGCAAACACTATTCAAAATTTACCGTGGATGACACTACAAAGAAACCGATGCACACGTATTATTACATATAATTTTTTTAACAATTTTTTTATTCAAATTAGCATCTATCATTTACAAAAATGATAGCTGCCCTGCTGTCTCAGAGTATATTGCACCACTTGCAATTTCCGTTTTACCACCTTGCTGATGAGTATTATTCTGGCTCCACCAGGTCACGAACGGCCTTGACTGTGTCACGAGGAGACCTCCGGTTTGTAGGGGCGTAGGTAGAACTTCTAAACCAATTTGATTACAAAAGTATACTTCTTTTTTTCTCTGCCGGTCCGGGTTGGTGTCTGAAGACTTTATTTGATTTAAATTTGAGTTAAATTCATCTCTGGAAGTTGGGGTTTTCTCTACCGGTCGGGGTTGTTGGGAATGTCGCGATGAAAACTTTTGCGTTGCGTCGAATGGGGTGGATGATGGACTGGGTCAGACGATTACTTGGGTTGTTGGCGACGGCTTTGGCTTCGACGGAGCAGGTGTCCGAGGCCGGCAATTACATCTGAGCGGCGACGACAGTGCAGTGCAAGGGAAATGGCGGCGCCATCGTCAGGTGTTGAGACGGGACGTCACTAGATGTGAATCGGATTAACAATTTAGTTAACAGTTGAAGACCATAACTTCAAAAGTGCCAAAAACATGTTTTGCAGTTATTTAGAAAAAAATTGATTTACTAAATCTTAAACGCACATACAGATATCGCCATCGGTGATTCATTTATTACACTTTTTATTTAGCCACAGATATATAGACCCTTTTGCATGACATTGGGCTCTGCCTATAGACCCACTTGCTGTCAAAATATCTTTTTTTTTTTGGCACTTAGACCCTTTTGAAGTTACGGTCTTCAATTGAAGTTCCGAATTGGGGCCGGTCTATTTATACGCGTTTGTTTACAAAAATCTGCTTATATAACTAGGCTGCGATACAGCACTTGAGTTTGCAAAAAGATTGCATGTATGCGTTCCAGTTTGAACACCTGTGCGTCGCTGAGCTCTATGATTTCATAACTTGAATGTGATTAAGGCCCAGTTTTACAATCACGGTTTAACTTTGAGCCGAAGCTTAAACCCTTCACAACAATTGTTGAAATAATCGTTGCTAAGGGTTTAAACCTCAGCTCAAAGTTGAGCTGCAATTGTAAAACTGGACCTAAGAACCTACATACCTATCGTTTAAGTTTCTTCATTATTTCCGTAAATTTTAAATGGTTTTATACAAGATCTAATCGTTTCCATGTTCACTCGTCCTTTTACCTCCAAATGGCGCTAATCTATCAAAAATAACTGTGTCAAGTTCTTAACTTACATTAGTTTAAGTTATTTTAAGACAAGGTTCGAAAATATTCACTCTTGTACGAATGGGTTGTGGCGTTGATTTCGAGAAGTGTACGCGGAAATGAACAGTACGTATCTTTCCCTTTTGTTCGGGTTTATGGTAGATCGTGTACGCTAAAATTGTAAATATGACATATTTAATCAATAAATTACATTTGAGGAAGTAGAGTAGTCAGAGAATTTTTTTTTTCAGAAATTACATCGGACGATATTTGTACGTAAAGGTGAAGTAAAGTGGGCGCAAATCAAATGACGCGCATCAAATTAATCAATTTTACGCATTCATTCGCATATGCAAATGAAATGAGTGTGCTATGCTTTTCCTTACTGCACGTAAACATTTCACGTGCGAAACTAATTCTGTGATCAGTTCGTCAGCACTCGCTCTCAAGTGAGTGAGTGCGAGTGTTTTATGGAATCAGTTTTGTGCACTCGTTCGCTAGTTGTGCGGACACGAAATGTTAACATGAACGCTCACCAACGTGTCTGCTTCCTGGCGAGAGCCTTTATTTAATATTCGCTCACAAATGTCTCATAGTGTCCGTTTCGGAACCCTATTTTAACGTAGAGGTTAAGCGCTTCACATTGTTTTCGAATACTGTCTCGTACATTCAGGTCCATTCTATGAGCACTTCATATTGATTGTTAAGCTTGTTACGATTGATAAGCATAATAATTGATTTCCTAAAAATCGAATTCTCTTCAATTAATTGTTACGGCATATTGAAATTTGATTGGTGGGTTTCTGTGGTTGCTATAGTTACATATCAATTTATTTCTCTTCAATTGTTGTTAGATATCAATTGAAATGAGTTGATGCCTAACAGAATTCATATGATTGTGAAGTACAATAGAAATGAAAATATCATGATGCCGGTCGTATGTACATTTGTCGACAGTTGCCATTCGGATCTATTTATCGTGTACCTTTACACCGATTTCTGACGGGTCGGCGTGATTAGAGCGACGCAACATTTGCAGGAACATTGCTGTACCGCGTTTAACTTTCCCACAGCGCGGTAGATTTTCTCAATTTATTTGCCGGTTTGTCATAACAAAGCCCTACGCTATCGCATCCTCTGCGACTTCCACTCGGTAAATACCGATAATCTTAACACCGAAAACGTACAGTCCTGTAGCCGAACTTTGCAAATCCGTATGTAGCTGGGTATTTACTTTTATGGGTACGACATCGTCTCGGCATGTCGCGCCGATGTGCCACCGACGCTGTACCGACCCTTCTGAAATTTTCCTAAAACGAACGGGCAAGTGTTGAGCGTTGCCTCGCTACAATACGGTATCAGTTCGGTCATCCGGCATCAAAGTTAGTATATGAGAAGTTGTTTCATACAATATCGGACGGATTCGACATTTGTCGCATGGGTCTCAGGTATACGTATCTTGTCTAAGCAAGCTGAAGCTCCATTTAAAATTATAATAGTTGCGTTGTTATGGTAACGGCATCGACTGTGCGTGCGTCGTGGATCGTTGCCAATTAAAATCGCCGTAGTATGGTCTGGCGTCACCAGAGACCGCACGGACACCCCCACCAGCGCGACCAGGCGTTCGGCTTTATGCACGTAAATTCAAGCGGATGAGATAACTTGTCATATACTAAATTTGATCCGGCATCCCATTCGCTATATGATTCATACTGATGCGTATAACAGAAAGACAGCTGCTGTTACCGGTGCCGCTCCGTGCAAGGGTAAAACGGGAGCAGGTGACAACGCGCTACGCTAGCAATATGATCAAATTAAGAGCATTTTCACACACGCCGGCAAAACCAGAGCCGGCGCCAGATACCATGCAATCAAATTATTGTTTTCACACATAGCCATGTCCGGCATATTTGCCGGTCCACCAGAGGGTACCGACAAATGCAACCTGTGTGGACTAGAGACGCGCAGTTCACGAACGAACTAGTTTGTTGAACCTATTCCCTATGATGAACTAAATTCTTATTTAGCTCGCGAGTAGTTTAGTTCGTTTACTCGAACTAACTTAATTCGCTCTTGTTCGCACCCTGCCGGAGACATGAGCAAATCCGTCATCTGTTTGCGCCCGAGCGTCGAGCCCGTGAATCATTTTATTGGGTTACGACGATGGTTGATGTGACAGTCATTATTATGACGCTAATTCGGATTTTCACAACAGTGCAAAAATTGAGTTAAGTGTGAAATCATTTTAAAGTGGACAAAAACGAGTTTGTAAAAACTAAGTACTTATGCTGGTTCTACACTTTCCGAGAACATTTCGTATTCGTAATAATCTCAGTTTTTGCAAATTGTAAAACATACAAGCGCAAACTTATACGATTGTACCGATTAAACGTAATCGTGTCGGATTGTCTCTTTCTAAACACGCACTAAATGAGCTAAATGAACAAGGTTCGCGAATTAGCTCCAGACTGGGAATAAGACCAAAGAATCAGTTCGTGAGAATGAGCTAACTTTACCACCTCTAGTGTGGACCTCGACAAGCCTAATGTCAATTTCCAACTTGCCGATTTGAATGTTTTCTTATGTACACTTGTCCACTCAGGTTTAAACGCGCCGATGCCAGAATACTGTTTATTTCATTTTACTTCAGTATTGTTATTGTCCTTAAAGCAATAAGAGCAAATTTTTAAGGTTTTAGTTTATAATTTTCGTACATCTTTAATTGTTTGAAAATGAATAAATTGTTTAAGTCCGATGTTGTCAGCTTAATTGACTTTATTGAAAGTGTGTAAAAGATGTCACTGGCCGGCATCGGCGATGACCCCGGCATCGGCTCCGGTTTTGTCGGTGTGTGTGAAAACGCCCTAAAGCTTTGGTGTTTTGTCCGATCCGGTGGATTTGCCAGTCCGGCAGCCAATACCGCCGAATAATCAGTGCTGATCTCGACAATTCGATTATCGGTTTCAGTGTTTCCCTGTGCAATTTGTCTGCGCATGTCAGTATAATTTCCTCGAGCCCAAACATGTACGAACAACGACAGTACCGAAACTTAACTCACAATTCTCTGGCATATCTAAACTTTTGTGAACAAATTTGTAAAGGATAAAATAACCAACCGATAAATCGGAGACCAGTTCGACGTCCACATTTTCAAGATCAACACCGACATCCAAATTATCGAGGTCAGCACCGACATGTTTGCAGGTATCGGCAACCGAATCGGCAAATCTGTCGAACCGAGGTGTGTGTGAAAGCAATAATTTAATCACATTGCATCCAGTGCTGGCGTCGCACCGGCCTTGGGGCGTTTTCACACACAGCAGCCAAACTGGAGCAGGTAACGGAACCAGCTTCGGATGCAATGTGATTACTGTCGCTTTCGCACATAGCCCAATCCGGTAGATATTTTGACAACAATGCATTCGGTGCTAGAACCATCACCAGTTCCAGTTTTTCCGGTTTCACACACACCCGTAAAAACAGAGCTGGTGACGGCACCGCTACCGGATGCAATGTCATCAAAATATCTGCCTGACCAGGCTATGTACGGAAGCTATAACTTAATTATAATTGAATTTGGTGACCGACGCCGTAACCGGTTCCGGTTTTACCGGTGTTTGTGAAAACGCCCTAATGGTACAATGCTCCCCGAACTCAAATGCAACCAGTAGGTGTATCCGTCACTCAGAATACAGCACGTACAAGGCGAAAATGGTCGCGATTGGGCAATGTTATTTTGCAGTGTGAAGCTGTAGAGCTAAAATTATGAACGCGCTGCAAACAATAACGTCACAGGGACATTCCTTCAGTTTAAGGCCGCCGCCCACTACACTCTATCATCTATCCCGGCACATGCAAAAAAATATTCTTTGTATGTATTTATATGAGATAACGCCCTATATATTACCAAACAATTAACACATTTAAAACGTTATGCGTAATCGATGTAATGGTCTTGAATTCCTGGCTTCCGGTTGGAATCGCGTCTCTCCTCGGATTTCGCTTCGTTCTCCATTACAGAAGAACTTCCTCAGGGGTGCTGCTGCTGCTGCTGGTGGTGCTGTTGCTGTTCCTTCTGGTGGTGGTCTTGCTGCTATTTCTTGTAGGTCGTTGAAATTGAGTTGACATGTCCGTTGTGGTGGTATTTGTAGTGGTCGGTGGGAGCAGAGGGGTGGAACGGCCAGTAAGCAGGTCAGTGCGTTTGTTTTGGTAAACAAATCCATATAAAAACGCCGGGCCGAATTTGGGGAGACAGTCGTTCACTAAACCATTATTGTCGATTCAACGAGAGGTGCCCTCGCCTGGATATCATCTCATCTTGCGGATCGATGCTGCTGACCCGACCCTCGCCGACGTCTCAACATGAGACAACAATACACAACACGAGAATCGACGCATCGCCGGGACACAGCTGTTCAACGTCTGGACCAGACGCCGACGCCGCACCGAAATTCCAACGCAGTCATCAGACGCCCTGGTCCACAACCCTGCAACAACAACCTCCGTTCGTAGGGGCAATCACGCGTGGTAGTCTCAGCGAGCGAATTGGACACTGGCAAGAAACCGCCGCGACGTCGCTAGCCAACTCGAGCCCGATCAACTTCTACATCCGTCGAGAGGACGACAGCACTGAAGCTACGCCGTACATCATTGGCAGTACCTAACTCCCTGAATATTTTAAATGAATAAAAAACTAAATAAAAAGTATATTTTTTGTAATTGATATCATGTGAAAGCTCTATGCTCCTGTACATTTTGCACAATAGAGTGGATCGACGTATTGAACAGCCGTGACAATGTCGTTCAGTAAGTGGTCCCCACCGAACCGTGCCATGACCAGCCCGGTCCAACGTCCACGACACGCGACATTTTAAAACCGGTACGCGAGAGGCGGCATGCGAGCTAATCGCCTATGCACGGTTGTCGTCGAAAAATAACGGTAGCAAACGCGTTCGCACCGTGTTGTGCAGGTGTCAAAATGGGCATACAATGCATTGTGCCGGTGGTAGTACGATGCTGATCAGTTCTAGCATCCGGCATGCCTGTGCCGGCCCTGATACGGTCCGCTTAAGCCTCGATTTCCTAGAATAGCGGTGTCGTAAAATAGCGGCCGTAAGTTGGTAGTGAATGACGTCGCATTAAATATTAAGCACATTTGGTTTCCTAGAAAACAGCAAACGTCACCGTCATCTAAAAATACGTAAAAGACTTCTTTAAACGTTTGGAATCCTCGTTTGGTGACTCCTTGCTTTCTAAGGCCCGGTTTCACCAACACAGTTTAACTTTAAACTTCGCTTTATTCCCATGGTAACAATTATATGGACAATTGTTTCCACAGGAATAAAACGGAGCTTAAAGTTAAACTGTGATGGAAAAACTGGGCTTAAATGGATTAGTAACATCAAATCCAAATAGACCACTATGAAATATATCAAATAAATACACATCGTCGCTTTTTCGTGCTTACTTTATGCCAATGTACAACATTTTTGAACGTCACTTCACCGTCTTATTACTGCTGCTACACTACGGTGACGTTATCTTAGGAAACCGACGCTTTACGGTCCTGGTACGAAATGGTATAGTAAGCGACGGCCTCTACCTGGTCATGTCGCCAGATGAACGCATAATTACTTTAAATTATGCATAACCATAAATTGTGCATAATCGGGCTTTCCTTTTTTACTGCGTCAACAATTTGCTGCAACAAATTTGGAAATCATAAGATGTGTAATTCCCAATTTAGCAATAATCTGTTGTGTACAGGTCATTTGACGGTTATGTGATTACAGTAACGCGGGCGGCAGTGTAAAGCGCTCCAAAAATACGCTTGTAAACTTTTTCCATAATTTTATACATAATAATATATTTTTGTTATTTGTGTACATAGCAACTGTATGTAATTTTCAACGCATTGTCATACCGTAATCTGTAGGCAACCAGCTATACATACACAATGCTGACGTGTTCTTTATAAAAGTATACAGGATTACTATGTAAACAAATTAAAAAAATTACTCATGGTATACGCTGTGGCATAGTCTGCGGTGGCCTTGAGTGTTCAAAATTGAGTTTTGAAGATAAAGACACTAGAAAGAAACAAGAGCTTACGGCGCGCGCTCAGGGGTTTGACTTATACTGTGCGGATGTTTATAGCAAATGGCAACTGTACTGCTGCCTAGTAAGCTATAACGCACAAAGCGGCCAATGCGGACACTTTCGCGTGTCGTCACAATTTTATGCTGCAGTAAGTCTGCTCAAATTGCATTGAGGTCCTGAAGCATCCTATGTAGTACAGCGCTATTTCGTCTCTAATTGAGGCCTCATCTGCAGAAGAGTAGCTCAAGACACTCCACTGTAATCCGAACGACTTGCCCGATTTTAAATAGCGCTATACAAAGGATGCACCACTGCACTCTGAGCAGACTTGCTGCAGCATAAAATTGCAACGACACGCGAATGTGCACGCATTGGCCGCTTTGTGCATTATAGCTTACTGGGCAGAAGTACAGTTGCCATTTACTATAAATATCCGCACAATATGGTCAAACCCCTAGCCGCCTGAGGGCGCGCCGTAATCTGTTAAAACGGAGTAATGTTATTATTTACAATTCTGTTGCGACTTCGGGGTTCAAAAATAATACTCGTCAAATAATTTCAACATTTTAATAAAACCTAATCCTTTACATAACAAGGATGATACTGGTGTTACTCTGTACACTTATATTAAGAAATAACACGATAATTCGCAGTTTATTCGCCCGAGATGCGCTCACTTGCTCGGCAGCTCCCGATATTTGCTTTTATAGTCATTGCATTCGCTCTCGATACACATGGAAACCTCCAGAGTCTTTGCGGTCGCACTAGATTAGTCTACAGCTTTCCCGAAGGTACCTGCGGTATCGCAACCGTCTCTGGCAATCCTTGTCCAAACGCCGGTGCCAGCTTGTCTGGTCACAAAAATACATTTGCGCCACAGTCGTGACAATATACCGGGTGGAAGGTTTCAAACATAGCAAAGTTCCATTGAGAATTACGTTTCTGTAGATTACTGCTTGCCATTTAAAGATACAAAAATGGTAATGGTATTAAATGAAAGTTAAAATTAAGGCCAATGTTATCATGTTAAAATGATTCCTATTGTGTTAATACTTTTGAAATAGAAATTAAATTTTTAAATTTCAAATGAAAAATGTAGTCGCCTTAGTATGTCAGATTTGAAGTTTGTAATTCAATAACCAGAACTTTTTTACAATATGCTTTTTATTCAAAATAAAATTCCATTCATCTGTGTAGCATACTGACGATAAAAAACCGTTAGGATTTATTTTTTTTGCTCCTGCTTCACAAAATACTTTCCTACTATTCTTATAAATTTCAATACAATGTTGATGGCAACTGAATTTGTGGTATTGATGTTTTTTTTTTTAATATTCTTTACAGTTGTGTGTTACTTATTCTTGAACAGTGTGAAACTTATTTAATTTTTAGTACAATTGAATTTAAAACTGATTTAGTATCGACGTGTGTCGGTATTGATTGCCCATGTCATCATTTCAAGTTTATTGATAGTATCAGAAACAACAGTATTTTTGTATGCAATGACGTAGAATACAATTATCATTCTAATAAAGAAAACATTAACTGAAAGTTTCAAACCTGACATAGGCGACTAAACTTTTTGTTTAAAATTTGAAAATTTTATTTATATTCCGAAAGTATAAATATTTAGGAATAATTTAAACACCATAATGTTGTTCTTAATTTTCTCTTTTCTTTAATACCATTGCCATTTTTGTATTTTCAAACGACGAGCAGCAATTCACAGAAACATAGTTTGCAATACAAGTTTGCTATGTTCGGGTTTGAAACTTTCCACTCGGTATGTCTTGTCCAGGAGGAAAATATCCTTCCAATACCGGCTGCTGAGTTTCAGTGAAAACCGTTATTCAAAGTCGTACAAATTGGTCAAAAGTGATAAAAATAATGCTGATGGTTTTGTTCGATCTTCATGGTCAACGCAGACTACACAATTGTTTTAATATAAATAATCTTCGTTTAATAAGTTCATCGAGTTGGTTTTGATTTCTTGAAGAAAGAAGATGGAACTTCAACATTCACGTTTTGCGGACAGTTGTTGACTGCTCATAACCAGAGATAGGAATGGCGGATGTTCACGTCATGGTTTCAGTGGCGTTGTACGAATGCACCGAATGGGCACTTCGTGTAATGGGATTCTTAAAATAATTTACGACCTTCCTGCTGTGTCGCAATGTGACGAACAAGATGATAACTCTAAACCTAACGTTCACTGTCTCGCTGCTTACTCATCGCACCAACAGAAGAAAATACGACTTTCTTTCATTTTATGAGACTGTGTTAACTAGACCCGATGGCAACGCGATGCGAGCCTGTGAACGCTTACTAATAAGACCCCCTTTTGTTAAATATATTTTTTGGCCGAACTGGCTTATTACAAGAATTCTTTCTGAATATGGGATGGTGCGTTCATAGACATATTTTTAACTTAATTACAACAGTTTCTATATTTAGTTCAAATAGGGAAACATAAAATTTTGACCTCTAGCCTCTAGTTATCATAAAAGGTACAGCACTGCACAAATAATCTACAATCTGTATTTCATAAAATAAAAGTGATTGTAGCGAAGTAACACCTCTTTCCTAATGGTTTTAAAGAGAGTACGTAAGCTCTGACGACTTCTTTAAAACCAGAACGATAAAGTTGTTGTTTCATGGTGATCTTGTTTCCTCATCATTGATTTCGGTTGTACATGAGTATAACCAGTTTACATAAAGGGTGATTTCGAGCAGGGTGCGGTATCAACTACTGTTATAATTAATTTTTGTTTTACATATTCAACGTGGGATAATTCATTTTCTCTTTTTATTTTTCTACACGTCATCATGCGAAACCGAAACCTATGTGTAAGCTGCACTTGAAAAATGATAATTTGCATGTTCAATGGACGACTAAAAATGCATAAATAGTTTATGCTGATAACGATGTTTGAGGTTCAGGGACGATCGTGATTTTATTATTAATACAAGTAAAATCAAATTGAGTATTATATCTGCCTTTTAATCGTTTGCTCTCATTGACAACAGTTGAACTACTTTATTAAAATATCTATCTACCTTTAACATTGTGCGTTTTAAATTTCTCCACCCTTTGCAAATGATCGAAGTAGTTGTAAAAAGAGGGTAAATATTTATACGGGAGCAGCTGTTACGGTGCAGAAAAGC
Source organism: Prosopocoilus inquinatus (assembly GCA_036172665.1). Classification (NCBI taxonomy): domain Eukaryota; kingdom Metazoa; phylum Arthropoda; class Insecta; order Coleoptera; family Lucanidae; genus Prosopocoilus; species Prosopocoilus inquinatus. The sequence goes on from CM069877.1 coordinate 29,195,549, forward strand.
AATTAATTCCGTCGAGATTTAAGGAATTTATTTACGAATTTATTTAAATATTCGTTTTTTTTGCGTAATTCAATCTACATAATAAATTGTTTTCAAAATAAGAAAAGCGTGTTATGAGTTATCACCTGGATTAGGGGTTACGGGTTCCTTTCCTGGCGGCTCAGCAACTTACTGGATGTTTACGCACGGTTTCTGAAAATATCTGTTTATTTAAATCGGCTCACAAGTCACAACTTTTCCGAGTTCCCGATCTGAGCTTCTGGTGTATTGGAATTCGAAGCTGTTGAGACTGGAATCTTATAAACCTAACCCAGGTAATCACACAATATTTACGTTCGTCCTACATCCTACACAACAATGGATTCTTCTTTCACGTTATTCGAACTTTTGAACATGTCCAAAGAAAACTATAATAATAAAACATTTTCTTAAATACCAGTTTGAAACTGCTTTGGATTTTTGTTGAGAATTTGAAACGCATCCGAAGAACTAGGAACTCTGAAGGTGGTTCGGAGCGGTTTCAAAATGCAAAAAATTCAACCAACTTTGGAAAGTGAATATTTTAAATCTATATCATGTCACTACAGAATATGAGACTTTTCAAATCAGAAAATTATTTTAGAAATGTTACCAAGTTGGTGGTGTTTGGTACAAAATTTTATGAGAAAGTTTTGATCAGAATTTCCAGATTTTTTCCATAAATTACGTACATGCAGTTTAAAAATAAAAAAAATTAGACTGTTTCATTTCTAAATAAAATAGAGTACTTGCGCACATTAGTTTGTTTTTTAACAAAAATGACAGTTTTGAAAAGCCGGACCCAAGAAAGCCCGAGGTAAAGTAAGTAGGGGAAACTGCTGTATAGTGAGGACAGTATTTTTCAAATTAGCAGAAAAAATTCTATTTTTTATTTCCGTTTTTATTAATGCATTAAATTAGAATTATTAATTAAATTGATGAATGAAAAAGGTTTTAAAGTAATCAAAATTCGGCAAAAAACTGATAAAAGAAAGCTTGTCCCACATACAATCAAGTCCCAGTATATGTATACCAACCCCTTGTTTCATAGTGGGACCAAGACCTGTGTATAATGGGACATCTTAAAATTAGAGACGTGTATTTAAAGTAGTCCCATACAAAGATCGGGTTGGGTCATAAATCAAAACGTACTTGTTTATTAGGTTATTAAATTAAAAAAAAATATGTTTTGCTTTATTAAATGTAGCAGTACATAAACATTTGAAATAATTTAAACGAGATCTAGCGTTAATAACTTAATCAACCCAATCTAATATAATAAATAATCCTTGTTTATAATAATATGATAATATGTTTATTGATCCACTAACTACAAATACAAAAAATAATTTATATCTAAATGAAATATTTTGGATCAAAGGGCTCAGATTCAGGTTGAAGGCGAACCAACCACCTGATCTACCATCTGAGCCGAACTTAAATAAATAAATAGATTATAAAATGTTTGACTTGGAAAGACACTTACAATTACCAAATACTCTGTAAACGAAAGATTAATTGTAAATTATTATTGACCCAAATGTCCGTTCTTTATTTTCAGTAATAACTGACGCTTAAAAGGCAAAAATAATAATTTTTTTAGTTCCTGTGGTAAACAGTTCCATAATACAGCACAGTTGTAAGAAAAGGATAGCCGGAAAAACAGTGAAATATTGTGGTATGGTCATGACATTTTTACGCCGAATATTAATATTGTGAATGTCAGTTCGAAACGTTATTTTGTGGTAAAGATAGGCAGGAGTTTTGTTAGTTATGATTTTATAGAAAGTGCAAACGCTATCAGTCATATTTAACCAATTAGCTCTTTTCAACGTGTGAGATATCCGTTCATATTTTCGAATACCATAAATAAGTCTTAAGCAAGAGTTCTGAACCCTCTGATTACGAGATCTATCTGCTGCGTCAATACAAGGACCATACACGGGGTCACAAAAATTAAAACGTGACAATATAAGAGATTCACATAATAACAGTTTCAATTCAGGGCTGAGAAGGAATCTATTGCTATATAAAATTTTTTAAATTGCATAGGATTTTTGAACGAGAGAATTAATATGGTTTTTAAAACGTAATTTACAATCCAGAAACACGCCAAGGACTTGACACAATCCGCCAGACCTATTGTTTCACATCCAATTTTGATTGCAGTACATTGGTTAATCGTATCAATAAGATCAAGCGAACCGAATACTAATACAGAAGACTTTGAAGGATTTATGTTAAGATTATGATTTTTAGATAATAATCGAATATGCTCTAATTCACGATTAACACAATTAATTATTAATCTATATTGGTGTTATCCGAAAACGAAAAGAGGATCTGGGTATCATCCGCGTAAGAATACAACTTAGAATACGGAGTGATTGTATTAAAGCAAGACGTATATAAAATGTACAATAAGGGACCGCAAAATACTACCTTGTGGAACGCCACACTTAATAGAAATAAATTCTGAGACTTGATTTCTGATTTTTACTGCCTGTTTCCTATCTCGGATTAGGATAATTAGAAAAAAATTTAATGACATCACTGCTCATGCCTACGTGATACAGGATCGACAACAAAATATCATGGTCTAAAGTGTCGAAGGCTTTAGAGTAATCAATGGACACCATTAAACAAGAAAATTTCTTGTCCATTGAGTTAATAACCTCATCGGTGATACCTAGAAGTGCAGAGCAACAACTGTGACCAGGTCTAAAGCCAGACTGATGAGCAGGTAAAATATGGTAATGACTCAAAAATGATCTTATCTGTTCACTCACAATTCGTTCCAAAACTTTGGACAGAGCAGGCAAGATACTGATCGGGCGTAAGTGTTTGTAATCGGTAGACTTAATTATTTTGGGAATCTGAATGACTATCGCCTCCTTCCAACACAACACGAAGGAAAGACATTATGTTCTAGGCAGAAATTAACAATATGGGTCACATAAGGTACAATGAATGGACAGAAATAAGTTTAATGCTAAGTCCATCGGAACCTACAGTATTGGTTGATATATTACTTATTATCTTTTCGACAACAGATGGAGAAACGATGTGAAAATTAAATTCGTTAACAAAATTTGGACGTTTACTAAGGTAGGAAAAAATGACGTTAACTTTAGAAACGTTAGACGATGGAACCGAGTTAATAAAATAGTTATTTAAGTCATTAGGATTATCGAAACATTCGGGTAAAGGATTATTATTTTTATTCAGAACTAATTTATTGAGATACCTCCAGAGATGTTTAGGATTATGATTATTAAATTGCTGTTTTAAATATAGTTTTTGTTCTTTACGAATAGCAAACGTTGTAAAGTTTCTAAGTGGTTTGTAGTACTCTTTATAGCTTGGATTGCCTGTTCGTTTAAATCGTTTCAGGGCTTCATCACGTAATTTGGTTATTATGACTGGCCCATGTATGCAGTTCATTTATGCACCACGTAATATTGTATTCCACTATTACAGTAAAGAATTAATTTAAATATGACGTGTTGATTAACGAAGTACAGTTATTTGATACAGACGACAATTGTATATGACGTGCATGTATTCTTTCATAAATTGAATTTTATACGAAATTTAAACAGTAAATTTTTAACAAGTAATATTTCTCTAAAGATTAATAAAATTTGAAGACTGGTTTTTCAGTCAAAAGTTTAACTCTAATCTTCAGTTCGCACAAGAACAGTTGTTCTCGTAATAGTTGCTATGGGAAAAACAAATTTAAAATTAACTTGTGGTTGAAAAACCGGGCGTTAGAAGATTCAACGTTCAATACTAACGTAAATACGCTGGCAAAAAAACTAGAACTTATTATTATTCCGTTCATGTTACCGTTACTTTATTTTATTACTTATCATTTAAATTCTGGAGAACATTCTCCCGGACGAAGGCATCTTTGGTTAAGTCACATACCTACGTACTTTCTTTTAAGTTTTAAAAATAATAACATTTTACATTATGCAATCTATGCATGTATTTGACGATGTAAGCTGTTTTGAATTAACACGCAATATTGCGACGGTTAGTAATCTATCGGGTCAACAGTATTCCACACGTTTTATGCATAATTACGGCCTAGTCTGCGTTGGCTTTATGAACAAAACTGAATACTTACAGCTATCGCATAGTGTACTGTAATTCTAAGCCTGAGGCAGATCTTTGATCGAAACTAGTGCTGGCAACTAAATCGGTTTGTTGAATAACCGGGTTAACCGGTTTTGGATTATTAGCGGTTTCAAACAAAACCGAAAACCGGTTAATGGGTTATTCGAATATTAAGTTGTTTGGATAACCGGATATTCGAATATTATCGGTTTTTGGATAATAGAATATTCAAATATTTTCGGTTTTTGAATAATCGGATATTCGAATTAGTAAACCATTGTAAAATCGGGTCTTCGAATTAAAAAGTTAATGGAATATGTTTTTTATGAATCAGTTTTACTTAATACGAAGTTAACCGATTGTCGTTTAACCAATTCGGATAGTACAAAAATCGGTTTTTGGATATTCGAATTTCCAAATAATCGGTTTTTGGATGTTCGAATAGTCGGTTTTAACCATTGTTTGGATAACCGGTTATATCCAAAACTAGTTTTTAAGGAAATCATTTTTTTCTGGTTTTTACCAGCACTAATCGAAACCGGTAGATAATTTACTAGAACTATAAATTAAGAAGTACTAATATTTTAATTAACTGAATTACCTTAGAATATTCAATCAACAAAATTATATTACAATTATAATAATTACAAAGCAAATGCCTGTCTTTAGTCTTGATTAATTTCTCGTTCTAAATGCAAGCGATTATAAGAAAAATGGAGAATTTAAAAGTTTTCAAACCTTTGAAAATGTTTCCGAACAAAAATATCCAAAACCAAACAATTACCATACCGTGCCTTCAATTGAATTCCTCATTAAAGTAAGCTGTGATTTTTTTATGAAGTTGGCGACACAATTCTAGAGAAAACAGTTGTCATTAACTGTCAGTACTGATCATAACATCAAATAAAAACACAACATTAAAGTTTAAAGTAGATGCTCAAAGTGCTTTCCTTCAGCTTGAATACATAAGAGTACTCTCCGTTTCATGTTTTCAAATCCGTTTGCTAAGTGTTTGGGGGTTATGTTAGCACACACATCTGTAATGCCCGCACGCAGTTCTTCGATTGTGTGACGCGTAGTTCTAAAAACTGTGTTTTTCATATGCGGATAAATGAAGTAATCCATAATTGTGAGATCCGGAGACCTTGCAGGAAAATTCTCAATCCGATTATCGAAAAACTGCTGCAGGAAAGTCATTGTTTGATGAGCTGTGTGGGCAGTAGCATTGTCTTGCTGAAAAAACCCTTCTGTAAGTTCATCATCATATAGTTGATTAATGAAAGGTTCTAATAACTCATTTCGGTATCTTTCAGCAGTTACTGAGTCGTTAAAAAATATTGGTCCGATGATACGCCTTCTTGACACTGCTAGCCAAACAGCAATTTTTAATGGATGTAATGGAGTTTCCACAAATTCATGGGGATTTTCTGCTGACCATATTCTCATATTCTGTTTATTTAAATACCCTGAGAGATGAAACCAGACTTCATCGGAAAAGAAACACTTGTCAAGAATGTCGTCGTTGTTTAAGTTATCAAGAAACCACTGACAATATTCTGTTCTTCTGTGAAAATCTACTGGCCTGAGTTCGTGAACTGCTTGAATCTTATATGGATAACGCTTTAAGTCTTTTTTAAGAATAGTGTGACATGTTCACACTGATAGCTGAACTTCTTGTGAAAGTTTCGCAATAGATTTCTTGAGAGAGTGTTCCATTCGATCCCGAACATCTTCAATGCAGGCTGCAGTCCTTTTCTTAGCTGCTCCTTTCCCTATTTTGCGACCAAGTGATCCTGTTTCACGAAATTTAAGAAAACAAGCATGGATATGTTTAACTAGCTGTTCATAAGTAATAGCAAAATTAGGAAACTGCTGTCGAAACTTTTGTACACACTGATTAATTGAATAAACTAACTGTCCATTTTCTATTCTACCGGTTTGAAAATAACTTTCAACAATAAATATTTTCTGCTGTAATTCTAACATTTTGAATTAATTGAAAATACAAAGTGTCAATTTGACATTTGTTTAATTAAATAATAGAACAGCTATGAGTGCTGCAAATCTTAGGAGAAAAAAGCAGTGAAATCATAGCCCACTTTAATGAGGAATTTAATTGAAGGCACGGTATTTTTTCCGATATCATAAAATGTAGCTAGCAAAATCACAAAGTTTTCTTAACTTTTATTAGCTGTTTCTTGTGATTCTCTCTTTTTTTGTAAATTATTTACAACGTACATTTTGTTCTAGACATTATTTAATTCCGTAACAATCGTGGATACTGACTTTTTTAATTATTTGTTTATAGATTATGTTATTTCGTTGATTTTACACTTTTATTAATTATTCGTTGTTGAAATGCCGAAATTAAAACCTACACGTATTTAATCATTTAAACCTACGATAATATTTTTTCTTTCAGATCGTTACATTATGTCCCAGCCTTCAAACGATAGGTTGAAAAACGGGTTATTTTGTTTTTCTCTCCCTCGTAAATTCTCGGAATGAACGACCTTAGAAGGGTAGCGGCGGTCAACTTTCTAAACCTCTTTCCTAAACTAAAATGTGTATCTATGATATATACAAATAAATTTGTGAAAAAAATGTTTTTGTTTTTGTGATTGTTCGATCATTAATGTAATGTCATTCCGAAATCATTTTTAATAACAGAAAGTAAAAATTCTCACTCTTGAGATAGACTATTTAGAAGAAAAATAATTAATTAATTAAAATTTTAATTAATCAATGAAATCTTAACTTTTGAAAAGAACTTAAAAAATAGACTTTTTCTTGAAATGATCTATATTCAGAAAGATGAACAGTCAATAAATTTTAGAACTGATATAGTTAATATTAGTAACTTTTATTTTAACATTTTAAATATTTTAAACAACCAATAGTTAGTAACTTTTCTTTCAAACTAAATCTGCGTTAAAGTTCTGAACAATAATTTGGACTTTGCACTAGTCACCAGTTTGTATTGTACACATGTTTGTCGTGTCAATTTAACGTCTTTTACGATTTTAAAAGTAATTAATCTTTAATGTTTTACAATTATGTTCAAGTTTGTTAACCGACTTTAGAGTAGTCTCCAGTTTGTAAGTAATCTTACTTTTAACTTAAGCTTAATGTGACACTTGTTGATTCTTGTAGTTCTCCTGAGGAAGATTTTAATAAAATTCGAAATACTGAAATGAAACAAAGGAGATGATCCTTGTAAAAATGTCCAATCAGACTGCATCCCGTTATTCAATTGATTAATTAAAATTTTAATTAATTAATTACTTTTCTTCTTCACAAGTTACGGTCGTGACTTGCGAGACTTTTGTTTCTATAGAATGTTTATTCTAAAACACTTACTTTTTCTGTGTTTTGCATATATTTTCATTCTATAATAAGTTACAGATACATTCCGTAATTGAAGACCATAACTTCAAAGGGTTTAAGTGCCAAAAAATAAAGAAAATATATTTTCACAGCAAATGGGTCTGTGGGCAAAGCCCAATGTCATGCAAAATGGTCTGTGTACCTATGGTTAAATAAAAAGTGTAATAAATGAATCATAGTTGGCGATATTTGTATGTGCGCTTAAGATTTTTCTTCAGTTTTCTTTATAACTTCTAAACATGTTTTTGGCACTTAGACCCTTTTGAAAATATGGTCTTCAATTATGTTCAAATAAATACATACGTTGCCATGGTTTTTAAAATACTCAGGGCCGTTTTCATAATCAAACTTTAAATTTAAAGTTACTTTAACCTAAAAAAATACATTTGTTTTCCTATTCTTAAAGTGACTTTAAATTAAAGCTTCCTTAAAATCTGATTATGAAAACCATCAGTCAGTGTCAGATGTAAATATTCCGTCCCAGTTGTTTTGAGGCAAATTAATATAAATATTTAATAGGATTATAATTGCTTCAACAAATAACGTGTTTTGTTCAGATTTAATTGGTTTTGATTCATACTTTATGTTCGTGGAGAAAATACAGTCTGTTACTCGGTTTAGAAAGAAAATTCGATCTACTCGTGGTCTTCCATTCATATCGTACTTTCTTTATAACCTTGTTATACTATTGTTTGTTGTTTATATTCAGTCCACCATGAACGTACTGTTACGAATTTTGGGGGTTCACAAGTTAGAGTTGTTAAATTTCAGAACACTTTAATTAAAAGCTGACGCTTTACACAATTAAAAGCACAGTTGTAATGAGCTTGTCTATCAAATAACACTTTTACAAAATGTACTTTTTATTTATTCGAGGTACGAACCCTTCGCCTGCCAACTTAATAACTCACTCCTGGGGTATCGTACGGCTTATGTAGCAGAGCCTTCTGTTGCTCGGACGTACTAGAATGACCGAGTAGCTTCGGCCATGTTCTGTTCAAGGTGGCGTTACCGATGCTAAAAATAGATCTGTTTGCGCATCACGGCTGTAACAGTACTCTATTCATTTAAAAGTACGCTACTTTCGTTGTTGTTCGGTTGGGTTGGGTTGTAAGGCCGTATAGAGTATATTGTTATTTTGATGGTGACAGTTATTAATTGCAAAGGCACTAAGAAACACTTTTATTTCTAGTTTAATGATAGCACTTATAGTTGACCACCGGGGGGCGCAATCGCTAGGATCAACAATAATATTTATTTTATTAACAAAAATCTCAGAATAAGGTACAGCTTTGAGAGCGCCATTGAAAAAATTAATTCTGCACAACTTTGATTTTAAACTTATTATTGTATCATCATTAAAAAGAGTGGAGGAAGAAACAGATGAATTATTTATTTAAAAAAATAAAATCCTTACTTCTGTTTTCTTTATCAAAAATTAACGAACTTCAGCTCGATTGAAAGGGAATTTTAAGCTGATTTTTTTTATGTGTGATGTTTTTGCCCAACAGGGTCCTAAGTCATAGACTTGTCAGGACCTCAGGAGCAGGGGAGTGTATTTTTGTGTGTGTAAAGTGTTCCATGGCTTTGTTACTTCCAAACCTCCTCGCTGTTGAAGGGGAAGTAGTGTCGAATTTTCTCCCCAACACTAAAGGGTACCTGAAGTGAGTAACAACCCTCAACAAATATCTCGAGCGGATGCGAACTCACGACCTTACGATTGCAAGGCCGGTCCCTTACCACTGGATCGTTCAGACGTTAAAATTTGTATTCACTGACTGGTTATTTTGTTATAAAGTAGACGGTTCTAACTATCACGGTTTCCAAGGTTGGTAAAACTGATATTGCATCCAGCAGGTTGCCTCGTTCCCATTTAATATGCAGTTTGAAATTTCCTCCCCGTAAAAATAACTCGTGACGTCACACAAAACTTCTGCCTCTGCCCAGTAGAATTTATCACGTGACGTGACGTAACGAGATACGCACCCTCTGCCCCTCTGCTGATCAAGGCAACCTTCTAATACACAGTCTAGCTCTACCAACCTTGACGGTTTCGTGTATATTGCCTGTCGCCACCCTTACTGCGGCACACGGTATATTTCATAAGATAAGTGATGGTACGTAGTACCTTTACAGACAAAATCATTTAATTTTTCTTAATCGGGTACTTACACCGTTTGGTACGTCACCCCTTCCTCTTCCTTGCCTCTGAAGAGCACTGTTGCAATTTTGTTCTCGCTTAACTTCACTTTTACGAATTTGAATGATCCAGTTTCTTGAGGATGAAGATGAGACAGATGGGACTACACAGAGTAGCCCAGTAGTCCATAACAGACTTTTTGGAACACAAAAATCATTAGATTGGATTATGTTTTAAGGTTACTGGGGGGATTGAGTAGAGCAGAGCAACACAGACAAGCCAAAGAAATAGTGAATGGACTTGATAGAAGAAATATCAATAAAATTGAAGAGCTGTTAATGGCTGGTAGGAAATTTTCAATTTTCTTTTCTTCTTCAGTAGAATTTCTTGGTTGAATCGCATTTATTTATTCTTCCGCCGATGTTTAATTTTTCGTTACAGAAAAGCTTCAGGATCGTATAGGATTGCATTTGGCCAAACACGAATATATAAAACATAGTACTTGCCAACTGTACCACCACTAGGGCAAACACATACTGAAACATTTAAAGCAGTGTTTGATATTCTGGTATAAAATTGCAAGTACTTGCGTGAATTAACAGTTTCATTGACTGCTTTATGATCCAACAGCACTCCACGACAGTGACCAGGATGATAACACCGCCAAAAACTATACCGGTAATTATAAAATGATAATAGACTGCGCAGCTCTTGAGCATAAATATCGATATGCGCGAAGTTATAATCAGTGCTACAATTCCTGCTGATAAAAGAGCAAAGCCGACTACCTGAAAAGGCCTTTTCAGAAAAAGTCATATTACCATCCCACCCTTACCAGATAAAAGAAGGCAAGGATTATCTTCATAATATCAAGGACACCGATGTCGGTAATATTACCAGGTAGAATCAAAATTCAATTCCTTGAATTAATTTTGAAAAGACTTCACACCAAATATTTGCTTGACACACGATAGAGGAGATTGTCACATTTTTTATTTGAAAGTAAGTAAAATTTTAAAAAATTTGAACAAAATACATACATTTTGTAATGATTAAAGTGCCTGGATTTATCAAAGTAACGCAATTGGTAAGGACAATGAATTAGAGAGAGAACAATTGGTAAAGACCATGAGTTAGAGTGAGAACTATCGAAAATGAATCAGTATTTCATGACAGTTGTCAGACGATTTACCGTTAGCTTTCAAGTATAGTTGTTTTAAACGCAGATTTATGAACACTTATCTAACTGAAACGTGCGCTTCACGTTTTCTTGCGGTTTTGAACTCATCTGCGTGCACAAATCGGTAAGAAAAACGGCTGTTGATAAGACTTCAGCTTTCGCCGCATTCACACTCAGCAATCAAAATACTTCGATATTATCAATAAGTTCGTTTATTAAGCATAATAAATCAACATAGGGACTTGGAATTGTGATGGAATACTGTGAGCGGACGCCTTCGATATCAAGGAAAGTTGAATAGTGACTAAATTTAAAAAACGTGTTTCGCTACGAAACAAATAATTTTTATTTATTTTCAAGTTTATAATTTTTAGCGTTTATATTTTCATATGTTTAATTGCCCGCATATTCTCGTAAATTTTGTTATTCATAGTCATTTGAAACACGTAGAATTTCTTGTAAATTTTATCCAATGACTCAGATTCTTGTAACCTGCTTATCTAAGCGTATTTAGTAGGTAAAATCTTTATCCACTACGGGGCATGTTTCACATAATGGTTTTATTATGTTTTGTCAGGGTGCGGTCCTTCTTAAAAAAACCCGAGCGCTCTGTTGAGTAATTTAAATTCACAGAAATTGCAGACCACCATTAAGGGTTTCTTATGAAAATTTATTTAAACGTAATGTTAGACTATTCTAGATGTCCCCGGAGGCAACCAATCGCCTATCTTACTTACGTAAGCAACAACAAATGTTTTACCACCCCAGAATTATTCTGGTATAAAAAGTTTTTAAATTCCTCAACACGGGGTTAATAAGCAGTTAACAGTCAGTTAATCGGTAATACATAACGCGACTTACTTACTTAATAATGTACGGGATATTAGGTTTAAGTGATTAAATTAAGTTAAAAAATAACGACTTTTATTTATTCACACCTATTTTTCAAATTAACTTTTTCACCGACGATTAAATAAAGGTATATACGGCCTTACAACCCGTGGACGGTGAAGTGTCAAGCAACCAACGCAAACAAAACGTATAGGTATACATCAGTTACTTCGATTTGAAATTAATCTTTAGGAAAATGCTACATTCACAAGCATTTTAAAATAATCAAATTAATCGAAAGCGGAGGATGTCAAGGACCGCAGAAGTCGCCAAAGAGCTACAAAATTTTGCTTCCCTAAAAATAAGTAAAGAATACTTACGGCCTATTTCATAATAGGACTTTAAATTTGAAGTTACTTTAACCTAAAAGGAATACATTTGTTTCTCTATTCTTAAGTGTGGTTTATACAGTTTATACAACTAAGAAATTAAAAGGTCATACTGATACGAAGCGGTTTATACAACTTCACTAAAAATTAAGAATTCGTTTATTTCAATTCTTAGTGGAAAAGGCAGGATGACCGTAAATTTGACTGTACTTTCTCTCCAATTAATATTCCCTCCACGGAATTTTCACAGCTAGGTGTGCAACGAGCATGCGTAATTTTTGCTTGTATAAGCGCAAACTTTTGCATAGTTTTAATTTTAGTTATAGTTAATTTTTAGTTTTAATTTTAGTGACTGTATCAACCAAGCGTTAGGGCCGGTCTTTTCATCTGTCATTAACTATAATCGTTGATTTATTCACATAGTTACAATTATAGAGACAATTGTTTCTATAACAGCTAAAGTTTATCAGAGATGAAAAGACCGGGCCTTAAAGTGACTTTAAATTAAAGCTTCCTTAAAGTCTGATCATTAAAACGGCCATAAGGCTTATTATTATAATTAGAGAGCGGATTTATATGCGAGTAATTTTGATGAAATATGCGCATATATATACACTAAAAAATGATGAAATATGCACATATATATGAACTAAAAATGGCGAAATATGTGCAAGATAGGCCGAACACTTCAAATAATGCAATAACTGGTCTACTGTGTTTTATGGGCATTCTTATTCAAATAAAAAACATTATATTTTATACAATTTATTTACATTTATTTGTAAACGCTTATATGAAGGAAGTATGTATATTATGTATGTACATTATTAAGTAAATATTATAACGACTAAAAAAATCTTCGATTATAATTTACAACAATGTGTTTTTCCAAGTTCTCTACCAGGAATTTTTGCCTTTTATCTTACAAAATATTTTTATAAATTGAAAAACTCCTTTCAACATCCACGGAGGTAATTGGGGCGTATTTAAAGTGACTCATAGCTGAAAATTCTACACTTAAGTCAATTTCAAAGTTTCCATTCAAAATTTCGTAAATTTCCTCGAGGGTTTTGAAGCCGCTATTTTTATCTAAAACGGATAAACATTTTTTATTTACTGAACTGCCGATTTTACCTGGAACTTTTGAAATATTCTCTTTAAATTCTTTAACAATTTTAACGGATTCTATTAAAGACATTTTCGGTTTTTCTAAATTGTTTATAGTTTGTATTACAAAACTGTAATGCATTTTGATGAAGTTCAGTTGATTTGCCAATGAAGTTTTTGTTACAATATTTTGTGCCTTTGCAATAGCAGCACTATCTTGGGCATTAAACTCTACAACCAATTCCTTAATTGCTACAAAATGTTCAGCATAAAACATTGCCGCTTCCAACCAAGTTCCCCACCTAGTCAACACTGGTTCGGGAGGTAAAGGTACATTCGGCAATTTTTCCCTGTACAACTGAACTCGTAGGGAACTTTTGACAAATATTTTTTTAATGGTACTAATTAGTAGATTTACATCAGAAAATTCACATCTAATATGTTCATCTACTCTGTTACATCCATGAGCTAAACAACTCACGTGAACTAAATTTTTATAAATTGTTTTAAATTGCTGCCCGGCTTTAACCATGTAAGGGGCAGCATCTGATACCATAAGTAAAATTTTTTCGGTAGGAACTACATTAGGTGAGAAAAATTTCATAAAACATTCATTAACAGATCTTAAAATACTTAAATGATTAGTTTTGTCTAACTGTGTACAGGCTATTAAATAAGATTCACTAGGTTTATCTTCCCGCAAAGACCCTATTAACAAATTTACAATGTAACGCCCACAAGAATCAGTAGTTTCATCCACAATAAAATAAATATATTGATTTTCTACGATTTTCTTGACTTCTTTTAGAGTATCGTTGTAGATGCGAGGCACGTAATTTTTTCTTAACGTACTTTCATCGGGAACATTTTTCTTGGTATATTTTTCCAAAAAACTTTTAAAAATAGAATTTTGCAGTTTTTTCAAAGGTATGTTTGCACAAATCATCGCCTCGCATAAATCAGCATTAAATTCTTGTTGTTCATTAGATGAAGTCATCAACGACGGTCCACTGTCTAAGGGTAATTGAAATGTTTTCGATTCATTCATCTTCTTGCATTTTGACTTGTGTAGTTCTGTCCCGACATGTTGTGTGACCGAAAATTTTCGTTGGGTTGGTATCTACAACAAGAACTTGAATTTTTTTAAACTGTCTGAACTTTCAATATTCAAGAACCAAGCAAATATTTACCTAAGGAGGAAGAAAACAAACTTAAAACTTACCATTTTACTACAGGCTTTACAGAATACGCTTCCATTGGTGTAAGCAAGCTCGGGATAGCTTCTGATCCAGGAATTAACCAGGCTCGAATTGTCTTTCGGCATATTGCACTTCTCACAAACAAAAATACTTTTACGGAAGATCTAAACGTTCGCAGCAATAACCGACTAATAATCCGTGAAGAAGTGATGAAACAATATTGCAAACATGAACGCCCCACCGCATCGTTAAGAAAGTACTTGGAAATCCCTAATTCACTACTTGGAAAATTCTGCCTGCTTAAGCCCAAGAAGGGTGCAAACTAGACCCTAATTAATGCAACAACATGTTCTGACGAATTAAGAATTCAGGAAAAAATTTACTCACTTCGACACAAATTCTTTCAAATATGCATATATATGCACGTTTTTAAGAAATATGCGAAAATTGAACAAAATGCTCAAATATGCAAAATATGCATGCAATATGCATTTAGCATAGAATCCGCTCTTTAATTATAACATTATTTCCAGTTTCAAAATCTCTATCTCACTTTCAAACATTACGTTTACTCACTATGTCTGCAATACATTTATTTTAAAGGTGGAATACCCCTATTGAAAACATGCAAATCCCCAATAAAATTTTGTATGATATTGAATAGTTTACAACACCCCTAATTTACAGTAAACCAGCAGCACGTCCGAAATGAAGCCGTATTTTGTTGTACGCATCTGAATGTAAAAGAAATTACCTTTGGGTAACTTTAAAAGTTAAAAAACGGATAGGAAAGCGGGCCGCTTGTAAATTCATAGAGGACCGCAGTGTGTGCTTTCCTGCTCCTTTAATTGAAACTACGAGTAGTGGTCAAGAAGAGAACCAAAATTTGTTATTTGGCAAAAAGCAATAATAACAATTATTTTACCTTTTCATAGAAATTCTTTGAGTGTCCTTAGATGCGGCTTAAAGGTTCCAGCAGAGCTTGGTTTTCAATTATCCGTCCTTCGAAGCTATAAAAAGTCATAAAATCGGAGACCATAACTTAACGCACAGGATATTATACTTAAGGCCGGTCAAGTACCGTGCTTTTGTTAAATTTGAAAGGAGATAAATTTTGTAACTAGGTAAGCACTTTGCAGTTTAAAGTATTCTGTGCGTATTGTAATTATTAATTAATTGATGATTAGCGTTGTGCTGATCCGTACTTTAATAGTTTATAAAAATCCCATAATACAAAGACGCGATGACTCGACAGCAGATATTTTCAAACTGTGGTTAGTTAGGATGAAAATATAAAACCGCCACCTGTTGCATTATGTTGGTATAAAACATAAGTTCCCTATAAAACATTATTAAAATACTAAGTTGGCAAGATATTTGAAGTTTCATGTCAAAGTAATTTGTTATCTCAATTTGTCATTTTCCGCTTTTCATCGCAATGTTCATCATTTTGTAGGCTTTGCAACTGTTGCAAAAGAAATACACCTTTCCATTTATTTATTTATTTATTTTTTTGGAAAATTATGAAAAACTATTACTTTCCCAAATAGCGCCCTCTAGCTAATTTATAACGTAGTAGCCTGAGTTGTCGAATACAATCATTAAGTCAGCTTAAAATTGCCTTTCAAACCAGCTGAAGTTCGTTAATTTCTGATAAAGAGTACATACGGAAGTTATGATATTTTTTGAAGTAAATAATTCAACTGTTTTCTTCACCCTTATTAACGGTGACACGATAATAAATCTAAAATCAAAGTTATGCACGCTTATTCAGCTTTCTAATGACGCTATCAAAGCTGCAGCTTATTTTGAGACTCTTGCTAGTAAAATTGATTTTTATTGATGGCCTTATTGATTGCTTAATTTCAATAGTTTCATGTTACATTTTAACTTATGTTTTCGTTCATTTCTCTCTCTGCAAATGTAAAAATGTGTTTACATATCTGCCTACGTATTTTTACGAAAATTTCGTACTTCCTGACACAATGGATAATTACAGCTTGTCTGTTATAAAATTCTTCACGGACGATAAGGAAAAAACCACGAATCTGTCATAATTATTAAATTTAGAACCATGAATCTGTTCAGAACACATCACCAACCTTGTCGTTTATTTCAAGCACTAACCGTCAGTTTTGTTACCAAATTTCTAACTAGGACACTATCGACGGTTGTATTTTTCACAAGGCAACACCGCAAATGGTTTTTTAATTTGTGAACATAGAGGAGAAAATGTTAGTAATATATTTTCCATGTGTTTTTCGTTATCGAGTAACAAAATTAAAAAAAATATTAGATCTAAAGACCACCGAAAAATGGAATTCTTGCATCAACTGTAAAGTGTCAATTGTCAGTGAATGACTAACACTGTTGATTACTAAATTTTTGTTGGTTAGAGCCCATAATTAGGTAATATTTAAATTATATGAAAAGGCACTAATCTGTTAAGATACAGTTCGTTAAATGGATCTTTTTACACACGTCATTATCAAATGACACTAGTAATAGTATATTATTTTAGTATAAGTTTCACAAGAAGGGTTATTGTAGCAGGAGTGGGGTTGGGATACGACAAGCGTAGCGAAGCGAGTTGTGAATGCCAAGTAGAAAAAAGCAATTTGTATATGTAACTATCTACAACGTAGCTTTAATATTATGTTAATATTGATTATTTAAAAGTATATCGCTAACATTTGATCCATTAGCTAAATATTCTGACAAAGATTTGAAAAAAAAACTGTATAGGCTAGTTTATAATATTATTCGTAAAAACTAAGGCCGGGAATAATTTACGAGACGGACAGGACAATCCTGGAATGTCCCGCCCGTTACATAAGTCATTGTCTAAATCAGCGTTTCCCAAACTGTTGGGCGCATAAGTCTTCAAAGGAGGGCGTAACAGAATAAGTTGCAGAATCTTAACACAGCTCAAAAGGGGGTCAACGAAACCTAGAAGTTTGGGAAACGCTGGTCTAAATAGTAACTCTTATGTGTATTTGAAATTTGAACACAGGTAAAAATATCTTCACAGTTTACATAGTATTTTCACATCGATGCAAATGATCCAATAAAATATTATGAATACTTAAAAATAAGGTATTTATAAAAAGAAAATCACAAATTGCTCGTTTTTTTCGCCTCATATGGTCGGTCGTTGTTATAGTTTAGGAAATTCGTTTCAGAGAAATACGGTAATAATATTGTTATGCAAGAATATTGCTGAACCAATTCCACTACCACTGCAATTGATTTCCACAAGCAACTTACTGCCGTATTCATGGATATATGTCTATACCAATACTAAACTCTGACTACTAAGATTAACTTCTGACTAAATGCAACCATTCAGAAAGTGCTGCTATCTATATACTAACTAAACATCGGATAGTTAATCACACTCAAATTGACCACGGTACACTCGACCGCATTCCCGCAATAGAAGAATATTGTTACGTTTCTAGGGTTTGAGTTTATTTATTTAAACGAATAAAACACTCGATAAAAACTTAACCGTAATTTAATAAAGCTTAAAAACTAATTTATTTGTAACAATTTATTTACACACTAAAAATCTAACTTCGACGATCGCTGTTCGAATTCGACTGACTGGTGAGTCAACTCCGGGCGATTTTATATCATTTGCTGCCGTCTGGAATTCTCGACGCTGGAAGATTCGAGTTTGTTCCATCGCCGGAAAAGTCTAGGCTGTTCGATGTCGACCCCGGTGGCGTGGCAGATGACGCACAACAGCGAACCGACCTCCTGACGCCCTCAGCGTGACGCAGCACTGAGCGGCTCGCCACACTGCCCCCTTCTTAAAAACGTTTCGTCTCGAAATGTTCCTGGTGATAGTCTTGAAGGAGGATGTCGGAATCTACAAGCTGGCCCATTCTTGCAACTTCCCGTCTGGAAGAAGTAGTAGTCTACGGTTTTGCTGTTGCTGACTGTTGCCTGTGGGTGATGGCTGCAGACTAGGACTTCAATTCCCGTTCTGTGGAAGATGACTTCCAGCATGCTTCGTATTACTCTCCAGTCTAGTCCGTCCAATCCGCAGCCCAATTTGGGGATGGCTAACTTCATCTGATGGTTCTCTATTAGCTGTCTCCTCAGGCTATATAGGGCTCTCCACATACTTTGATAGTCAGGTTTACCGCTTGATGTCTTCTTAGTGACTAAATAATGCACGTGGCGCCTCCGATCTGCCGTCGAATCAATGATCTGCAAGCTCTTGCCTACCATGGGATGCTGTCTTCGTAGCTCCTCGATTTGGCCAAATTTCTTCCTAAACACCTGAGCGATTCCTTTGGACATTTTCAGGTCTTCTGCTACGCAGTGGGCCAGACTGTACTCCAGTGGCACTTTAAAGAGATCTTGTTGCTTCTCCGTGGTCACTCCAAACCGTGCCTTGCTTCCTTCGGCGTGATGAGACATGAAGGTTTCGAAGTTCACTTCGGAAACTTGCGCCCTTTGTACTGTCCCTTCATCTGCTTCTCCATGGTAAGGGGCTATCCGGTTGAAGTGGATTACTTTGGGTTTGCCATGGGGGACCTTCTTGATGCGGTAAACGACGTCGTTGATTCGTTTCATCACTTTGTAAGGACCTTCCCAAGAGGTCTGTAATTTTGGGGAGAGGCCTCGACGTCTTTGGGGGTTATAAAGCCAGACCAGTGCTCCAGGTTGGTATCCCCCGTGTTGAGCGTTGATGTCATAGTGCTCCTTCATCCGATCGCTGGCCGTCTGTATATTGTGACGCACTTGGTTGTGGATATCATCCATTTTCCTGCGTAATTTGCTCACGTAATCTTCGTCGGCAG
Source organism: Prosopocoilus inquinatus (assembly GCA_036172665.1). Taxonomy (NCBI): domain Eukaryota; kingdom Metazoa; phylum Arthropoda; class Insecta; order Coleoptera; family Lucanidae; genus Prosopocoilus; species Prosopocoilus inquinatus. Next base: position 29,214,736 of record CM069877.1, read on the forward strand.
AGACTTCGCCAGGCTTCACACCAAACTTCAGGTCGCAGGGCAGTCTCGGCTCTCGCCCGAATACCACTTTCGCGGGAGTCTCCCCTGTTGTCTCATGAACAGATGAGCGGTATGCCATTAGAAACAGGGGGATGTACGTGTCCCAGTCCCTCTGATGATTGGAAACGACCTTGGACAAATGTCGGTTGATGGTTCTATTGAACCTTTCCACCATTCCGTCCGACTGTGGGTGGAGTGCAGTTGTTCTAGTTTTTCGTACGCCGAGCAGAGTACACACGTTCTTGAACAAGGCCGATTCAAAGTTCCTTCCTTGGTCTGAATGCAGTTCCATAGGTGCACCATACCGACTGATCCATTCCCTGGCAAGGACTTCCGCAATAGTGACTGCCTCTTGGTTAGGTAGGGCGTAAGCTTCAACCCACTTACTAAAGTAGTCCATTACCACGACGACGTACTTGTTTCCACCATTCGTTTCTGGAAACGGGCCGGCTGCATCGATGGCAACTCTCTCAAAAGGACTTCCAACGTTGTACTGTCTCATGGGGGCCTTACCCCGCCTGTGGGGGCCGTTACTGGCTGCGCAGACTGCACATTTTCTGCACCAATCCTTCACGTCTTCCTTGCAGTTCACCCAGTAAAATCTTTCGCGCACCTTCTCCATAGTCTTCTTAACTCCCAGATACCCTGCCGAAGTTCCATCGTGAAGTTCCCTCAGAACTTCTGGCACCCTATTCTTGGGGATTAGTAACTGTGTCTTCTGTTCCATGCCTTCTGGATTCTCCATGCTTCGTCTCAGAAGACCACGATCCAACACTATGGAGTCCCACTGCGCCCAGTATGATTTTACGGACGGTGCACATGGTGCTACCTCTTCCCAGGTAGGCCTCGCGTCCCTGCTTTTCCACTCTAGCACTAATTTCAAATCCGGGTCGTTCTTCTGGTCTCTTCGCAGTTCTTCGTCTTGCCATTTGTCGTCAACAATGGCTGTCCTCGCAGTCGTGGCTACTTTCTCGTCCAAACGACTACAGTGCTTACAGTCTTCGGCACAGGGTCTTCTCGACAAAGCATCGGCATTTCGATGGCTAGTTCCTGCTCGATGCTGAATTTCAAAATCGTGCTCCTGAAGTCGTTCGATCCATCGTGCAACTTGCCCTTCTGGGTTCTTGAAACGGAGAAGCCATTTTAGAGCGGCGTGGTCGGTCCTCAGCAGGAAGCGTCTACCATACAAGTACTTGTAGAAGTGTTCTATCGTTTTTACGACGGCTAGCAATTCCCTTCTTGTGACGCAATAGTTTCGTTCCGGCTTTGATAGGACTTTACTAAAGTAGCCGATCACCTTCTCTTGCCCCTCTTGTATCTGGGAGAGTACGCCACCAATCCCAACGTTGCTAGCATCTGTGTCCACGACGAACTTGCCTTCCGGGAGAGGATAACTCAGAATAGGAGCACTAATCAAGTACTGCTTTAGTTGTTCAAAGCCAATTTGACACTGTTGGTCCCATTCAAATGGACGACCTTCTTCAGTGAGTTTTGTCAACGGCTTAGCAATGTCTGCAAATCCAGGAACGTAGCGCCGATAGTAAGTGCACAGGCCAAGGAAACTCCTTATTTGGTGTTTATTTCTGGGAGTTGGCCAGTCTTTCACCACCTGAATCTTCACAGGGTCCACGGCAATTCCATTTCCATTAACAATGTGCCCCAGGTAATTCACTTCCTTTTGGAACAGGTGACACTTCTTGAGGCTAAGCTTTAGTCCAGCTCCGCGAAGCCGCTGGAACACTCCTTCCAGGTTCCTTAGGTGGTCGTCGAACGTCTTTCCCACGACAATTATGTCATCAAGGTACACCATGCACGTTGTCCAGGACAGACCTTTCAGAACCGTCTCCATTAACCTCTCGAATGTCGCTGGGGCATTACATAATCCGAATGGCATCACTGTGAACTGCCACAGACCCATACCAATGGAAAACGCCGTCTTTTCTCGATCTTCGGGCGCCAGCTCCACTTGCCAATATCCACTCTTTAAGTCCAAAGTTGAGAAGATCTTTGAGCCGGCCAGGGTGTCCAGGGTATCATCAATCCGTGGCAGGGGATAGCTGTCCTTCTTGGTGACATTGTTGAGTAACCGGTAGTCTACACAGAACCTTGTGGACCCATCCTTCTTCTTCACAAGCACTACTGGTGACGCCCACGGGCTGCTTGATGGTTCTATTACATTATCCTTTTCCATCTCGCGAATAATGCGTTCCGCTTCCTCACGCTTCGTCAATGGTAATCGCCTTGGAGCTTGACGGATAGGTCTTTCTTCTCCAGTCTCTATTTTGTGTTTCACGACATCAGTTCTTCCCTTGGATCCATTTTCTACCTCAAATACATCTTGATAGCGGCCGATCAGATTCTTTGCTTTTGTCTTCTGGTCTGGAGTCAATTCCTGGGCTGTTGACATAACCATTTCCCATAATTTCTTTGGGACTTTCGCTTCTGGCACGTTTGTTTGAGGTTGCCGGGAGATGGAGGACACCATGGTGCAGCTTCCCAAGATTGTTCCTTTCTTGATATTGACAGAGAAACAATTGACGTTCATCAGGCGGACAGGTACTTCCTTCTTCGCCGTCAACAACATTTTCCCAACGAGGACTCCTCTTCCAATCTTCTGATCATCTGTATTAGGTTCAACCATAACGACCTGCCCATCTTGAAAAACACCGTTCAGTTTTGCGTCGACGATAACCTCAGTCCTGCTGGGTAATACAACGTCTTCAGAGAGGACTACTCGAGCGGCCACGTCTCCTCGTTGATGTAGAACCAACTCCTCATTATTGACCGCCATCACGCCACGCTTTAAGTCCAATTGAAACCCGTGGGCACACATGACGTCCATGCCCAAAATTGCCTCGTCCTCTATGTCTGCTACCAGTGCACGGTGTTTTATTAAAGTTGAACCAATGGTGATGATAACCTCTACTTCACCGTGGACAGTTGCTGATGTTCCAGTTGCAGTTTTCAGTCTCCACTTGGTCGGCTCGGTGCGTCCAGATGACTTAATTACGTCGGGTCTTAGGATGGTCTTCGTCGCACCCGTATCCAACAACATGGTGTGAGGAATGTCATCAATGGTAACATCCACGAAGACACTGCTGGTTAACTGCCGTAGGAATATTACTTGGTTGGCTTTCGTCTTTGGGGGCCTTTGAATACGGGTCGACGTTTGCCCCTCTGCACCGACCCGGCTTAGTTTAACTGTGGCTTCCTTGGATCCTGTCTGGGCTTTGGACATCGCCTGCGAGCATGTCCTTCGTCCTGGCCTTTCCAGCGGCTTTTTCTTCTTGATGACCTGTTCCACAATGCGGCGAACATCCTCGGCGGTGGCATATTCCTTGGATTGCCCCTTATTAGCAGATCCCACCTTGGCGTTGGCGGACTCTTCCTCTTCTTCCTCTTGGAAGTCCATAGCCGCTCGCACCTTGATATGCCCTCTTGAAACTCGTCTCGCCGCTTCAAATTCCAAGGCATAAGCCAATGCGTTCTTGGACGTCTTCGGATGGGTCGTTCTCAATGCCTGCTGGTTGTCTGGGTCACGGATTCCATCTATGAAGGTCTGCACCGTCAAACATTTGAGGAATTCAACGGGAGCTGTGGGATATGCCAACTGGGCCAGACGCGCTACGTCCGCTTCGAATTCTTGAAGACTTTCTCCGGATTTCTGACAGCGATTCCTCAACTGCGCATGGTATACCTCGGTCAGATGGGTCTGTCCGTAACGCATTTCCATCCTATTCACCAGCTTGTCGAAGTCTTCTTGTTCCTCCGGCGGCATCGTCTGTAGCACATCGATAGCGTCTCCTCTCAAGGCCACAATTAACGAAGTGGCTTTTTCGCTGGCCGTCCATCTGTTTGCCTTTGCTGCTGCTTCGAACTGTTTGAAGTAGTTGGGCCAAGAAGATTTTCCATCGAACGTCGGTGGTTTTATTTTTAATTTCGAATTTTCTGCTGGTCCTTCCACAATTCGGGTTTCATTATTTTCTAGTGTTTCTACTGGTGGCTGATCCCCGAACACTCGCAACCCCGCCATGATTTGTTCCAGATTTTTGATTTTGTTATCCTGCTGAAATATTATTTCCTCCACATTTTCTTGCAGGTTCTTTGTTTGTTCTAGAAATTTCTCGTCAAAATTTCTGGAGTGCTCTCGAAATTTCTCATCTAAGTCTCTAGATTGTTCTAACAATTTATTCTGTAATTTGTCCAAATTTCCAGATTGTTGTAGAAGTTTCTCCTCTAAATTTCTGGATTGTTCCATCAATTTAGTTTGCAACTCGTCTTTGAAGTTTACAGATTGTTCTCGAAGTTCGTCCTTGAAATTTCCAGATTGTTCTAGAAGCTTCTCCTCTAAATTTCTGGATTGTTCTCGAAGTTCGTCCTTGAAATTTCCAGATTGTTCTAGAAGCTTTTCCTCTAAATTTCTGGATTGTTCTCGAAGTTTCTCTAAATTTCCAGACTGTTCTTGAAACTTCTCGTCCAAATTTCTGGATTGTTCTCGAAGTTCATCCTTGAAATTTCCAGATTGTTCTAGAAGCTTTTCCTCTAAATTTCTGGATTGTTCTCGAAGTTTCTCTAAATTTCCAAACTGTTCTTGAAACTTCTCGTCCAAATTTCTGGATTGTTCTCGAAGTTCGTCCTTGAAATTTCCAGATTGTTCTAGAAGTTTTTTCTCTAAATTTCCAGACTGTTCTTGAAACTTCTCGTCCATATTTTTGGATTGTTCTCGAAATTCATCCTTCAAGATTTTATTAAAATCGGCGGGACCACACGAAATTTCGAAAAGGAACGTCTCTGGATCTTCACCAGCTGTCAACAAATCGCATCGGAGACGCTGTTGAAGTACGCCTTTCAAACCACCGGTTTCTAACTCTCGTTCTTCCAATTCGGTTTTTAATTCGGCCACTTTTAAGTCTTTCAACAACACTTTTCTCGTAGCCATTGTTTTTTTTTTCCGATACTGTACTTATTTAATAATCTGATTAAATTTAATTTACTTTAAATTGTTTATTTATTTGCACAAACCCGCACACCGACACCACTGTTACGTTTCTAGGGTTTGAGTTTATTTATTTAAACGAATAAAACACTCGATAAAAACTTAACCGTAATTTAATAAAGCTTAAAAACTAATTTATTTGTAACAATTTATTTACACACTAAAAATCTAACTTCGACGATCGCTGTTCGAATTCGACTGACTGGTGAGTCAACTCCGGGCGATTTTATATCATTTGCTGCCGTCTGGAATTCTCGACGCTGGAAGATTCGAGTTTGTTCCATCGCCGGAAAAGTCTAGGCTGTTCGATGTCGACCCCGGTGGCGTGGCAGATGACGCACAACAGCGAACCGACCTCCTGACGCCCTCAGCGTGACGCAGCACTGAGCGGCTCGCCACAATATATTACTGTGATTAAATTTGTTTTCGAAGTTGACTACGCAATCTAATAAAAGAAATAGAAGGATTACGTAAAAAATGTTATTGATTAGCAAATGTGTGCAATCACTTCCGCCCACGACGTTAGGCATTCCAGAAATGTCATCAAATTCATGTTTCTTTGCAGTCTGTCGCAAATTTAATAAAATTACTAATTTCTGAAGCAATTGCTCGAGAAATTTAAAACACTAGACGAGATACAGATGCTTGTGGAAATCAAGTGCTGTGGTAGTGGAATTGGTTCAGCAACATTCTTGCGTAACAATTATACTGTCTCTTGAACTATAGTTTTTGGAAATCAATTATAAAAATGTGCAGATAAAATAGCGACATCTTACTATCGCTTTTTGACCTGACATTGCAGTAGGATAGACAAATTGAAGCGGGATTTGCTCCTAATAAGTCCCCCATGCAAGGCGGCCATGCTTGCTGTCAAAGCATAATGAAAGTTTTTAGAAAAATTTTTGTGCAAATCGTTTTTGATTGCAGTGAGAACCTCGAGCAGCCTCTGGACAGCTGTTTCAGCCCTGCTTGGGGCTTCTTCAGCAGAAACGTAGCTCGACATTTCCACTGCAGACCAAAAACGACTTGCCCAATTTATTCGCAATTGCGATGTAAGAATGAACAGATAAAATAGCGACATCTTACTATCGCTTTTCGACCTGACATTGCAATAGGATAGACAAATTGAAGCGGGATTTGCTCCTAATAAGTCCCCCATGCAAGGCGGCCATGCTTGCTGTCAAAGCATAATGAAAGTTTTTAGAAAAATCCCGCTTCAATTTGTCTATCCTACTGCAATGTCAGGTCAAAAAGCGATAGTAAGATGTCGCTATTTTATCTGTTCATTCTTACATCGCAATTGCGAATAAATTGGGCAAGTCGTTTTTGGTCTGCAGTGGAAATGTCGAGCTACGTCTCTGCTGAAGAAGCTCCAAGCAGGGCTGAAACAGCTGTCCAGAGACTGCTCGAGGTTTTCACTGCAATTAAAAACGATTTGCACAAAATTTTTATAAAAATGTGATACTGACACAAAGTGACCGTATTTCTCTGAAAAGAATTTCCTGAACTATAACAGCGATCGGCCATTTCCAGCGAAAAAACGGGACAATTTGTGAGTTTCTTTGGAAAAATACCTTATTTTTAAGTATTCATAATATTTTATTGGATCACTTTTATCGATGTGAAAATACTATGTAAACTGGAAATACTTTTACCAGTGTTCAAATTTCAAGTACACATAAGAGTTAATAATTAAAGACAATGACTTACGTAACGGTCGGCACATTCCAGGATTGTCCTGTCCGTTTCGTAATTTATTCCCGGCCTTAGTTTGTACGAGTAATGTTATAAACTAGCCTATACAGTTTGTTTTCAAATCTTTGTCAGAATATTTAGCTAGGGGATCAAACATTCGCGATATACTTTTAATTAATCAATATTTTAACCAACAGCTCTAACACGTTAAACATCTATATTTTCTAATAAATCATAAAAATCATCCTCTATAATTCATCAATCCATTAATAATAAAAAATGAAAAGATAACACAAATGAACGAAAATAATATAACACTGTCGATTTCTTCACCTCTTGATAAATTTATCAGCCAGATAACATTCCTGGAAACCATTATCTCGATACTGATTTCCTAAGATATTATATGGCAGATAAATTATTATTTATTATCAAGAGATGAAAAATTGGGGCAGAGCCGTGACTAAAATATAATCATTGACTAACGAGTGATTAACGATAATACACTTTTAAACATGTCTATGAATAAGTATTCAAACAACTAAACAAGTAACCCGTTAGTAACGTTTTAGTAAAGACTAAAACTGTTTATGAATACGGCTGTAAATCTCGTACAGTGTTTTAAATTTCTCGAGCACTTACTTTAGAAATTAACGATTTCATGAAATTTCCCACAGACGCAAAGAAACGATATTGAAGGAATGCCTAACATTGTGGGCGGAAGTGACTGCACACATTTGCTAATTTCTTTTTTTAGATCGCATAGTTAACTTCGAAAACAAATTTAATCACAGTAATATATTCATCTATTGCGGTAATGCGCTTGCGTGTACCATGGTCAATTTATGTGTGATTAACTGTCCGATGTTTAGTTAGTACAGAGATAGAAGTACTTTCTCAATGGCTGCATTTTGTCAGAAGTTAATTTTGTACTAAGTAGTTAGAGTTTAGTAATAGTGTAGACATACATAGGTCTATGAATACGGCTGTTAACGTTTTGCTTAGACGCTTCCGGCCAGTAATTTTGATTTGTTGTTTGATTTACTGTACTGCTATTTGACGGATCCGCCGTTTGGTTAATTTTGTGATTATTTTCATGTTCATTTAGGACCTAATTTATTGCGTTGCAGTGCCGAAATATTGATTTGCATTCTGTCACGAACAGATTTCACGTTGCGTATTGTTGCTTGTTGTTATTTAAACCCGGTCCGTTTAGGAAATACGTTTGGTGGCGTTAAAGACCGTTCCAGACGGGCCACTCAGTCGCGCTACAAAGTTTTTTCTTCTGCCAGGCTCAAATTCAAATTGACAAACTCACGTCACGCTCGCTTGTCTGAATTGGTTACTCTAAAAATGCAGAATTTTAGTAGGAAGGCGACTCCTCTTCACTATGTGGCGTCACCGAGTGGCGCCACACAGAGAAGAAGAGTCGCCCGTCTGGACCAGCTGGTGGTCCTAAGCGTTGTGCGTATTGACAACTCCAGTACGTTCTCGTAAATAAATTGCATTTTGGGTTTTATTGATGTTTAACGTGTTGATTTATTAAATATTGCTACGTAAGTTGTGTCATTTCCTTTTCATGGTTGAATTCTTGGCTTCCGGTTGAAACCGCGGGATTTTTTCTACTGCCGACGTTTCCCTGTTGCTGCTGCTGGTGGGCATGTTGCTGCTTCTTGTAAATCGTTGAGATGTTGGGGATTGGTCAGTTGGCGCGTGACGTTAATGAAAAGTATTGTGAAGGTAGAAGCCATTGTCACAGTTCAAGTTATTGGGGTGTCTGAAAATTTCTATAGATTCACGGATTTTACGGTTAAAGAAATGAGTTGAGCGGGTTAGGAGTTTTGTGTCAGAAAATTGGATTTGGTGGCCGGTTTCTAGTTAGTGTTCAGCTAAGGCGGAGCCAGTAGTCTCTGAATAAGATTAGGTGTCGCTCTTTTTTCGCGTTTACTAATAACTAGGCCCGTCAAGTCTGTAGCTATCGGCGCTGCCGTATGTTAATTTTCTTAGGACCAATCTTCTACCAAATCGCTCAGGTAGGTAAGTCTGTGCAACTTTCACGTTGTATAAATTAATACGTATCTTTCGGGCGAGCCAATTAATTACGGGATACTACCTGCTCTTTGCTCCTAACTGTACAACAGCACAATGCGACCATTGGGAACCTCTCTGTGTTGGTCAAAAATTGTTCGAAAATTCCCAGCTCAGTAGAGATGATCGTGGGCGAGAGACAAGTAGCCAAACCCAGCTTCATTTTTACTGGGCGCAATTTGCAAATAAGGTCAATAAATATTTAGGGTAGGTTAACATTCACCGCAAGGTTAAAATAGTGGCAACCAAAATGTGCTGGCCGTTTTCCAAAAAGTTTTATTTTAACTAATTTTCTGAAAGAAAAATGCTGATTCTAAAATCATCCGTTGGAAGTTTTACGGATACACAGTCAAGCACTATACATATACTTTTCAAAATAGAACTTATTAAGAATTTCACTTTTGTTACAGATAAAAGAATCTGACGACGTGACGAAGTTCGTGTGCAACAACTGTTGCACCATTGCCGTAAAATTATTCAAGTTCAGAAGAAATGCTCTCGCTAATGACAAAGCGTTAAAGGTAAGATACATTTTGTAGGCATTTGTACGAACAATACGTATGCAGTAAGCGAATTTTCCGATTTAATAAAAAAATGTACATGAAATATTATTAAACTAATACTACACTGTGAGGCGAGATTAAGTTATTGTGGTTAACGAAAGAACTTTAATTCTATACACGATTACAGAACGCATTACGACAAAAAAAAATCCGTATTTTGGTAATAAATAACTGTAGAACAATACCTTCTTCTTTTTTCGGATTGCACGTATTTCGCCCCTTCTGGTAAAGCGAGGCTATTTGATCTCTACTAACTTTCCAGGATAACGCCAAAACTGATATCCGCAATACATTAGGCGGACTGATACTTTATTCCTGACTTCTGAGTCCTGACTCGGCACTTAGCTTGTAGGCTAACGATCATCACCATCCTGACGAATCGAACACAATCGACTCTTAGAGTCGATTGTGTTCGATCTGGTGATCCTCATGGTACGAGTTTACTTCATGGATGTTACGTCCAGTTTTTCGCTTCTTGTAAGGGCAATGGTCGATAAACGTTGGGGTACGGTGGGCTTGTCACGCCCAAAGGGTACCAATCAAACGTGAGTAGAGGTCACATAAGAGGCATCCTCCTCTCAGTTAGCAGTTAGTAAGGATTCTCCTGCCGGGATCAAAGCAATAATCTCCTATATCCTTCTTATTACACAACAAAAGGTCTACATCTCAAGAATTTTGCCAAAAAGATTGTGTGTATTGAATTAGCAAAATTCATTATTGAATATCCCCACGAAACATTAATGTAATCATATTGGTCAAAGAAAGGAAACTTTTTTCCTTTTCGGAACTTTCTAACCAAAGTGTAGAACCTAAAACTACAGAAAGTAAAATTATACATCAGAATATTAGGAGCCTACGTAACAAATGTGTGGATCTGGAAATAGTATTAGAATATGAACATCCGGCGTTTCTTTGTTTGAGCGAAACGTGGTTGAACGAACTGGAGACAGATACTGTTAAGTTGAATAACTATTACTTAGTGGCAAGTTTCTGCAGATCATCGTCTTCCCATGGTGGGTGGTGTTTGTATATTTGCACGTAAGGATATAGTTGCAACGTGTGTAATAGGATTAGATCAATTATGTGTAGACTATATATTTGAATGTGTAGCTGTGCAATGGGAAATACTGGACCAAACATATGTAGTCTCTTGTATTTATCGGTCTCCAGATGCTGATGTTAATACTTTTTTAGAATGCATGTCTAAATTGTTAAAAATATTGTCCAAAAAATCAAATGTATTAATTCTTTGTGGTGACTTCAATATACATTTTTTAACCAATAGTTTTACGAAGATAAATCTCGTTAACATGTTTCAGTCCTATAATTTGCACACATGCTTTGGTGTCCCAACTAGACTCACTAATCTGAGCAAAGACGACTATTATGCTGAAATACTAAATACCATGCTATTGGACCATACGGCTCAAAGCATTCGCGTTGTATTCAAATTAGACCTACAAAATTCAGCAGAATATCATTACAAACGCACATTCACAAAACATACTAAATCTGAATTCAGTAATCTGTTGAGAAATGAATCTTGGCACTCAATATTAGGCTCTCAGGAGAGTGTAGATAAATGTGTGGATTCCTTTTATGAGACTTTATTATATTATTTTGATGTTGCATTTCCTGTGAAACGCCGTAAAATTGATTTTATGACAAGAACACCGAGAGAACCCTGGTGTACACCAGGTATTAGAGTCAGCAGCGCGAAACTGAAATACTTATATCAAATAACAAAATGCAATCCTTCAACAGAGTTTCTAAATTACTATAGAACCTACAAAAAAGAATTATAAGCAAGTTATACAAGCTGCAAAAGCATTAAAAAAAAAACTATGTGCAACATTCATCTAACAAATCTGCAGCAGTGTGGCGCGTTATTAATAATCAGTTCCCAAAGTCAAAAAAAAACTGATTTTAAAAGAATTTCATACAAGGGCAAAGTAGTCATTGAACCAACAGATATTGCGAACTGTTTTAACCAATACTTTACCGAAGCACAAGATTTTCCTAACACCAGTCAAAATCCTTTTAATATTAGGTAGGGATGCAATAGCACAATGTTTCTTTCCCCAGTTATCGAATTTGAAGTATTTTCAATAATAAAAAGCCTCAAGCAAAGTGACTCCAGCGGACTTGATGAAATACCAGTAAATATTTTAAAAGGTTGTGCTATATATTTAGTAAAACCGATAACATATTTGATAAATTTATCTTTCTGTCAAGGTGTTTTTCCATCTGCTTTTAAGAGAGCAAAAAATCTGTCCTTTGTTCAAAAAAGGTGATAAATTTGATATTGTCAACTATCGTCCTGTATCAATACCGCCTTCTTTATCCAAAGTATTTGAAAAAGCATTTTTAATAAGGTTAGCTAAATTTGTAGATGACAAAAAGATAATTTCACAACACCAACATGGTTTCTGTAAAGGAAAGTGTACAGAATCTGCAGCACTAGAATTAATAGAAGGCATTCTAGCTAATATAGATACCTATAATAAGACAATAGCTACTTTCTGCGATCTAAGCAAGGCTTTTGATCTCGTCGAACACAAGCGATTATTAGATAAAATATATTATTATGGCATCCGTGGAATTAGTCATAAGTGGTTGTCATCATATCTACAAGGCAGATCACAGAGAGCAGAAATTAGATGTTTGGGTAAATGTAGATCCTCATCACATGATATTTACAAAGGTGTCCCTCAGGGGTCTATACTAGGACCAGTATTGTTTAATTTTTACATAAATGATCTACCTTTAAATCTAAGTACTGTTAATAAATGTGTAATGTATGCAGATGTCTTGGTTAATTACGGAAAAAACGTTGAGGTACTTTCAACTATGGCTAATAATGCGTTTGAGGATATGAAAAAGTGGCTTCAAGAAAATCAATTATTTCTAAATGAAACTAAATCTCAGTTCGTGGAGTTTAGCACCAAAAATCCAAATGAATGCAATAAAGCAATAATGATCTCTCTTCAACTGTATCCACAGTTAGATATTTGGGTTTTGATTTGCATGAGAACTTGGATTGGACTGAACACACAACCAATTTAACTAAAAAAGTCAGTAAAAATATATTTGCCTTAAGAAAACTTTCTTCTCTATGTGGCACAGAAACTTGCAGGATCTTTTATTTCAGTAAAGTATATTCTCAGTTAAAGTATGGATTACTATTGTGGGGGACAAGTTCGCATTCTAATATACTTTTCATTTTGCAGAAAACATGTATTCGTATTATTCATAAACCTTTTAGATCATCATGATCTTCATCAACTTGCTTCATTTAACTTTATCAAGTATGTATATGTATTCTGTAGCTGTCTATATTCGTAAAAATCTACATAGTTTTGAATCCAGCGCTGCAAGCGAAAACTATAGCATATGTCAGCCATCTTTGCTTTTGCCAAGATGCAGATTAGAAATGCGTAGAAAAGGTCCTCTTTGCTCAGCTATTAGAATTTACAATAAACTTCCCAATAGGCTGAAAGAAGCTTCCTCTCTCGCTGTGTTTAAGAGTAACTTAAAATGTTGGCTTATTCGGGAATGCTATTATTCTGTGAATGATTTTTTTCTGGTAAACTAATGTATGTGATAACGGTACACTGCTTAGTAAGTTTTTTTACAATTGTCCTAATTTTTTTTCTCTCTGATAATGTCTATATCTTTTTATAAGATTTAACGACCACTGGCGGAATGTAAGAGATGCGTTTTACCGATTTCAGACTCGGCTGTCTACCCAACTCGTTCCAAAAAAGTTCAATAGCATTAACGTCAAGACTGCATATTGGCCATGGCAAAGTGGTAATATTTTCCTCTTGCAGATACTCAGCAATCATCCTCGCAACGTGCGGCTGGGCATTGTCTTGCATAATAAAATTCTCAACTGCAGCAAGTGTACGTGTAACTTGGACTTGGAGAACCTCATCAATGTAACGCCGTTTACTTAAAGCTCCATTTCTTGTGACAACAACAGTTTTGTTGTCGATCGAAATACTGCCCCAGACCATCACTGAACCACCACCAAACGAGGCTCTTTCTTGTATTGAATTGGAAAGAAACCGTTTCCCTAGTCGTCGCCATACTCGAACTCGTCCATAATTTGAACATACTGCAAACCTAGACTTGTCAGTAAATAAAACTTTTCTCCAAAGGCGTACCTGCCCCTGGCAATTATTGTGTTCTGGAATGAATTGCATTTGCGCTTTTCGCTGATTTCTGGTTAAACGCATTGTTTTGACTGGACGTCTGGACCTCATGTTAGCTTCTCGGGGTCGGTTCCTCATCATCTGATTCGAGATTTGTCGACCTGTAGTCCGAAAAACATCGTTTTGTAAAGTATACGTTGTACTGGTACGCTTCTGAAAAGAATTCGATCGTTTAAGAGTGTGATTGCATTCTAACGGCCGTACCAAAGACAATAAGTAGCATTTCCGATATTTTGGTGTCGCTTTCAAAGCTTCTATATACAGACAGTCATACATTGACTTGTTTGGCAACATATCGCTATGTCTTACCTGCTTGCAAAAGTGTAGTAGCACCACTGACTTCTGTTACTGTCAAGTACACCTTGTTGAGCTACCACATTGCGTTGCAAAACAGTAGAAGTGTTATGTCAGATTAAAGAAAAGAAATTTCAAATTGAATCTTAGCAAATATCATAATTATTTTTACCAATATTACTTCTACTGAGTATTTTCTCTCATAATAAAGGGGTTATGTGACCAATATTTTATAGTATACCCATCATTCTACTCTACAACGCCGGTCTCCGCATAGACTCAACTAATCCTTGACATCATTTAACAGGAATCGAAACCCAAACCTTTTGTATAGTCTCCCATAAATCCTGTTCTTCGTACAATTTGTAATATAGCTGTTTTAAGTTCCCCCACAAATTTTCGATGGGGTTGAGATTTGGCAATTAAGCAGGCCACTGAACAATTTCAACCTCCGCTGCATGCAACTAGTATTTAACCCGTCTATGTTGTGTGCTTTGGATCATCATGATGCATAAAAATCTAACGTGTAGGCATATCACACTCTGCATGTTATTCTAAAGTATCTGTAAGTAGATGAACTCATCCATCGTTCCTTTAATTCAAAAAATTAGGCCCAAAACCATTACTGAAGCTCCACCGTGTTTCACTATCTTCCTTCTATACTGTGGTTTAAATTCTTAACATGGAGGACGTCTTGTATACTCACGGCAACCAGTTGCCCTAAATAATAAAATTTTACTCTCACCTGACCACAATATTGTCACGATGTCATTTTCACCCTTCTACGATCGCTTAGACCCAACATCACCTCCTTGATCTGTCTCCGAAGTCACAAAATACAACTCAGTCACGATTATAACCAATTTTATTAATGAATAATGAATTCTAAATACTGAATACCCGAAGAATTAATAATAATGAATGCTAATTGCTGACATCCCCCTGATTTGTAAAGTTCCCCCTATATCACCCTTGCCGGATGCCACAAAATGCATTTTCTAAAAATTTCGGTCAACGGACGAATGTCAAAAGATCAGCGTCTCGCGAAAACAGTGAAAAAGCGAACGTGTTTATTACTGTCTAATAACAATAAAATCCTCCGGTGCAGCGCAAGTAATGTTTATTTAATGACACGGAATTCTCCCATGGAATTCGCTTATTACACGTTTGTCTGCATATGTTTGTTAATTTACATTTGCAACGTGAGCAGACGACGCATCAGTCAATCCATGCTAGACCCGTGTCAATAACCGTACCTGTGAACTGCAACTAAACGATAAAAATGTGTAAAATTCAAATCTTGCTTTAAGATGTCTTTTATGCAAGAGAACGGCGTGACTGCGTGGTCTTCTTGCGGGCAAATTTGCTTCCAGTAAACGTTTGGGCTTTGCGGCAGTCGCTTGTATGCTAGCATGTGGGATTGCAATACTTCTCTTGTTATTCTTGTTCTCATTCAGGTAGTTTGTGGCAGTGGCATGTAGCACATATGTACATATATACACACGTTAGTCTAAATTATCACTGTATGATGAAATTTCTTTGAAAAAATAGTTTATATAATTTCCTTCCGTTTAGATTATGATTGAATGCGGAAGCCATCTTTGTGCAATAGTTAAAATTGTAAGTAAAACATGCCATCATGCGCACTAATACCAACCAAAATGAACATGAACAGTTCAGTCATATCACTTACGCTTAACTCTACCACAATCTGGTTTTTATTATTTATCATTATGATCATACTTACAGTTGGTAGAGCTGATGGTAATTAAGGGCTTGTTTCGATCAAGAGGTGAAGGTCACTCGTTACGTCATCATATTCACCAGGTTTTTAATTAACTGTCGATTATTATTTTAATTATAATAAATTAACAGATTAAAAAAACTGGCTCTGTTTAGTTCGTGATGCTACGGCAGTATTTTTGTATTGTCGTATTGTCACGATGACGTTTTCACCATGTCACAATCTCTTAGTCAAGATCGATTAGAAGCGCACTTCATGTCACGATACCGGACGAGTTGTTACAGATGACATGTGAGGAAAACATAGCTAACATTGTTGTAAGGGGGCGCCACTACTTTACGTTTTCCCTTATATTGAGCTTTCGCTTGCAGTACAGAACATTGGCGCACGAAAGTAATAGGAACTTTAAGGTCTACATTACCTCGCCTCCTTGCGCCGCACTTGACTCACAAACAAAACTCACAAATTGATTTCAACTAATTATACTAACTAAGTCACAAACTGACAATTATCATAATAATAATGAAATTATCATAATAATAATGATCCCAATTGATGACTTCCCCTGATTTATAAAGTTTCCCCCTTTACCTCCTGTGTCGGATGCCACAAAGTATGTTTTCTTAAAGTTGAGTCTTAAAGTGTTTTTCTAATAAAACTAAAATCCGCCAATGCAGCGCAAGTAAGGTTTAATGACACGGATTTCCCCATGGAATTCCCTCTGTTACACGTTCGTTTTAGTACGTTCTTTAACCTAAGAAACTTGATCCGCAACACAAGCAAACGTCGCGACAGTCAATCCATGCCAAACCCGCGTCAATAACCGCACTTGTGTAATGCAATTAAACGATTTTTACCCTAACATACGCGTGGTAAAATTTTGTGTAAAATCGAAAAACTAAAAGTAATATAGAATATGAGTTTTCAAATATGACATTATGACATCACGAGTACTTTTTTATGGAGGGAAGGAAGGTTAAGCTTCAGATTCAATGCAAGAGAGATAACCATAAGCTGTAGATGTAAGCTGTACAGTAGCTCCAAGTTTGGATGTCATCGTGCGCCGCACGTTACGGTTATTCATTCGTACGCATTTCTATAGAAAAGGTAACTTAAAAATTTCACAGAGGAAGTTTTTTCGAAACTTTTGCCGAAAGTTGAAAGGCAGTGCTGCTCGTCATTTTATCGTAGTATGTGATTAGTTGCTTAGGAATCATGTAATAAAAATTTCTAAAAAATGCCTTTCCGAATTGCTACTTACTCTTTAATTCACGGAGTACTCGCTCTTCTTTCCCTTTTTTATTAACGGAGTACTTGCCCGCGACGTGTGGTAACCGCTACGCTTATTTTCCCGAAAGCTGGAAGGTGGTGCTGTTTAGTCATTTTAACGTAGTATGTGAATCATTTAATGTAAACTTCTAAAAAATACCTTTTCGCTACGAAGTGATCACTCTTTGATTCACGAAATATTAATCCTAAAGGCGTCCGACGTGTGATGACCACCTCACTTATTTTCTCCAACACAAGTGGAAGTGTCATATTTATCTCTTTATTTTTATAGTGTGTTCCCTGTCGCACGTATTACTTCAAAATATGAAGTTAAATCTTTACCAAAAGTGTATTTAAAAAGTGTATTTACAGGAGCTACCGATAGAATTAAATTAATACGGATTTTTTTTCAACATGGCGCTGGTGCTTTTGTGTTTTAGTTGAAACTATTGTTTTTTCTCTCAGCGCCTTGTCATCAGTGCAGTCATCAGTAGTGTTGGTGTAACCATCAATATTGATATTGACACTACTAATACATTATTTAAAGTGATACAATGACCAGTCATTATAAAACCCTTCACTTACAAATATGTGAACGTCAACTGCATCCAGCAGTAGTTCTCACCGAATCTCGTTATCGCAAATGCTAACAGGATTTAACAATTTACGAAACATGGACGTAACTTTCTCGGAATTACATAAAACGTAACTTATCGTAAGTGTAGAAATGCCAGTAGTATAATTAGTGATGCAAAGTTAACTTGCCAACACTGAATGTTATGTAGTTCCATCATTATCTTTCAATAAATGATTTTACTCTACGATAATAAATTTTTTATCCTCTACAGCACAGATAATTTCATATTTAAATCGGAAATCTCGCTTGCTGCAGACCTAACTAATTGTACTATACGTATATAATTTTTTTTACAGGAATACGCGAATCAAAACTTTGTGGAACCGTTAAAAAACAAAGAAGACATCGCTAAATTCAACAGTACCTTAACCAGAGACATTGAGGAAGCGGAAACAAAACCGACCAAAGTCATATTTGACGGGCCCCGCTGCAAATCTCAGGAAACCGTAAACGCGGTACACACTTCCGTAATCGCTTTGTATAAACACTATCCCAGGGTCATAATTCCGAACGAATTACTCCGGCGTAACATCTATCCATTGGTGGCATTAAATAAAAATGCGACCACCGATGCGATGGTACACAAAGTTTACGAAGACGATAATTCAGACGAATTCGACAATAATTCGGATGAAATTGACTATTTTAGAAAGAAATTGCCTGGTATTAATATTGTTAAAGTAGGATTGAAGACCGCGCCGATTCTGAAGGCGAAAGAAAATAAGACAAAACAGGCGGACGTAAATAAGACGAAGATAAGCACAAATGAAGTCAAGAAACGGCAGCGTACAAACTCGGAGTCTCCAGAAGTTATTCCGCAAAAGAAGAGACGATTGTTCACTAAGGAGAGTAAGAACATTCAGAAAATCGACTTACCCGAAAGATCACCGAAGGATATCGAATCAAAAAAAATCATCTTCACGTCTTCCCTTGAACTAACAACTTCGGAGAAAAATAATACACCGAATATACCTTTACCGGACCGAATATCTTCGGAAAACAATAGTTTACCTGCAATACCTTCACCGGATCTAACGTTTCCGGAGAAAAATAGTTTACCAAAAATACCTCAGCCGGAGCTAATATCTTCGGTGAAAAATAGTTCATCAAAAATTCCTTCATCGAGGAACTTTATCAAGCCTGGCGAAAGACATAAAGAGAGTATAACGAAAAGTGATACGGGACCAAGTGAAAGTGAAAACAGTTTCTTGGAACCGCTGAGTAATTTGACCGTGGTAGTTTGCAAAACGTGCAGTAAAATATTTTTAACTAAAAAGCAGTGTAAAATTCACGAAAAGCGTGTTCACAGAAGTTGCATTATTTGCCTAAGAAAACACGAAAATCAAACGAATTCGTTTCAGCACTTACCCGAAACCTGTCGTAGATACGTGGAACTCAACCAACCCAACGTGCATTTAATACGTGCCGATGACATTCCTGAGATTGTCTCAAAATACGCAGATGCTCTTTCCGTGGAAGTAGACGACACTTTTTCGGTAGAAGAAAGTGCTCATTCGGTAGAAGAAGATGCTCATTCGGCAGGAGGAGACGCTCATTCGGTACAAGAAGAAGACGAAGATTACGAAACCTTAGAAAACTTCGGCGACGATGACGAATATTTAATCAGCGTTTTCAGAAGACACGTACATAGAGTTCAACGAGAATCAAGATCCATCCAGTCCTTCGCACCGGATGATGTCGTCCGATACGAACATCTAGGCAGTTTGAAGTTGCCCAATATGTATTCAGATTTGTTGTTTTATAAAGTTCCCGTTCATTTGAACATCGCACAAAAAATGTCTGCCACGGCCTCGTATTCCTTTAAACCGAAAGAGTACAGCGGAACATTTAACTGGGAACCTTTGGAAGCCGTCGACTTAATGAATAAAACACGAATATCTTCACAAGAACAAAAACAAAATTCGAGTGAGAGGATCGCTTCAAAACACTTGGTGAACGCCAACAACAATTATTTGTCGAAACACATCGACAGTATAATCGACTTAAATGACAAAGTGCTGTTTACCTCAAGCATTAAACCACGAAATGGTTCGGTGAGTGACACAGTGGATAGATTAGTGATGAATAAGATTAATTCTAGGCAAGTCGTCGATGAAAACTCTGTTGTAAATTTGTTGAACTTCAGTGCGGAAAAGACGCAACCCTTGGCCATTCCTAAGAACGCTTTTACAACCGACGCTTGTTTGAATCTGGAAGAACATTCATCTAAAGCGACTGATTCAAACAGTAACAAGTGCGTCTTAAGAGTGAAAGCGCCGTGGGAGTTAAATCAGTGTAAATAAAAATGTATTATGTTCATGTTTTTTTTTATATGAAGGTTTTGTTATTATGTTCTTTTGTTAATGTTGAAATACGTATATTTACCACTCCAGTGAAAAAAACATGTATTTCGTCTGTACAACAAAGAAAAATTCCAATATGTTCTTGTAACGTCGTTTTTAAAATCTGAAACTGTATTTTTTTAATCGATTACAGCGCAGTACATTTTGTTTTAGGAAATAACTTACAAATTATTACCTATTCACTCATTCAATAAGTAAATTTATGGGTCTTAATACACACGTCGCTGACTACGAGCTTCTGGTGACGTTACCAAGACTGCAGAGCTTGAATTTTCTCCAAATTTTTCTATCGTTCGCCTTTCTTCCACTCCTATGCTTCTCAAGTCTTTTGTGACGGCGTTTAACCACTTTTCCTTTGGATGTCCTTATTTGTTTCTTCCTCCTTCTTTTCTATCTAATATTTTCTCTGTCCAACGGTTTTCCTTCATCCTGACAATGTGGTCCACCGCGCAATTCTCCGTGCCTTTATTACTTGAAGTATTCCTGGTTTGCTGTGTAAAGTCCTTAGATCTTGGTTTGAAAGTCTTCTCCAGCATGTTTCGTTTATTCCTACTCTCCCAATGATCATCCTTACAATCTTCTTCTCCCATATCTCTAAAGTTGTTTCTATTTTTTTGTTTAACGCCCATATTTCAGCTCTATAATGCACTCTAAAGAACGGATCACTGTAGTAAACAAGCGTAATTATGCTCCTCCTGAAACTTTTCTTGATGTTAACATTTTATGGTGCTCATCCGCTGTCTTGCTTCTTTTCGCTAGCTTCTTATCAATTTCATTTATCTCCCTGTTGTTTATTAATGTTACTACTAAATATTCAAATCGTTTTACACTTTCAAATTAATGAATTTTATTGTTACAAAGGTAGATACTGTCACGTTTACCAGGATTGGTCTCCTTGGCAAGCGGCGATAACAGAATAGCGTCTCCACTACGTCACGTAAGTGGAGGGATGGCGTAGGGTAGAGCTTTAAACCCAAGTGTTTATAAATATTAATACATTTGGGTTTCTCGTGGTCCAACATGAGGTGGTTGCAATCCTAGTCGTCTGTCCAGGTGGCTGCAGTTAGCCTTGGTCTGGTCCTGGTGGCGACGTACCTGTGTCTGGGCTAGGGTTGTAGCTGCTGTCAAGGATGGGCTCGCTGCGTCGACTACGGTCACGGACGAAATGGTATGTCCTTGTTGCTGCAAGCAGGGGTGCGGTGGTGGATTCAGCTGGACAGACTGGTTCGGCTCACCGGGATTGTGGTTGACCGGGCGTTCACTTCTGGGTGAAGTTGACGTGGGTGGCAGGGAGGCGTACTACAATCAACCTCAGGATGATGGTGATCGTGGGAACAGCGTCATTGGTGGGTGGGATGGTTCCGCGCGACTTCCCTTCTTTGAGTTGGCACTAATGCCCACCGAGTCGATGCCTTGCTTGACTGCTGTCCAAATTTTAACCCGCACTTTTTATACGCAATTTTTGTTTATTCGATCATTGCATTATTCATAATATGCCCTATGTTCATTATATCACCTGATGTAATCGCTTGCCCCAGTTGCAGCCATTCTACTAATGTTTTGTTGTGAAATATGAACTCACTTATTGTTTTTAAATTCCGAGACTGTTGAAATTGCCCTCGATTTCACAAGCTCGCGTTTTAAACATTTTTTCATTATTTCTCACGAAAAACTCCCATCGCGTAAATACCCTACTAATAACATCGAAATTTCATAAATCGTTGAAGATTTAAATTTACAAATTGGGGCAGCGTTAGGTTATAAGCAAGGAAAACGTCACGACTCCGAGTCTTCCACAGAGCAAGTTTCCTTGCTCCGCAGCACATAATAAGTGAGTCACATTTACATTCGTTTACTCGCGAAGCGCATGAGATCAGGGTTGGAAAGGATCTGTAAATTTGAAGTTGGCCAACTTAATATGCCTAGTATGCGATTGGATACCTACCTAAAGTCGCAAGACTGGGCGAGAAAATTAACTTAGGGCCCCATTCAGCCAGTCAGGAGACGGGATGAATTCAATTAAATCGATAAAGAAGCACCAGTGCCTTTATTCCTTAAAGCACACACAATTGAAAGAAAAATACGTTGAAATTATCGCTATTGTCAAAATAAACAACCAACGTTACGAATAATGGGACCCGTATTTCGGTTACAAGGGTAAAATAAAATTTAGTAGCCGTGCAATAAATAAATGGTGATTATTACGATTAAATTGTCGCTTGTTAAAATGGCAGTAAGTCAAAATTGAATAGAGTTAGTGGAAAAAATCTTTATAACGTGAAACTTTTTATACGTTTAACAGAACCTGTTCTGGTATAATCAATGCTTTAACGCTAGTCGAGTAACATCCGTTTTCACAGCTTTCTTTAAGTAATACTGTAACCATACTTATTACTAAGCAATACTTAAAGCGAATATTTGGTTTGAACCGTTCATAAAGTTAACCTTTAAACGATGCTTTATAAAATCGTCAAAATCGAAAAATTAACGGAGACTTAACGCTATGAATTATATCCTTAATGAAAACTCATTCCGGAAAATGTACATTTTATAATAGTTATGAACTGTACTGATTCCTGAAAAAAACAAATTCATACGATGAATTTAGGAGATTGTAATATTTTGAAGATGATTTTGAAATTATAGAATTAATTGATTTTTAGATTTCCTCGGTGTGCATTCACACATAAAAAAATGGGTTTGACTGTAATCTCCCTAATTGATGTTAAATATGAATAAAGTTTTGCCTGAAAAGTTGTTAATTCTTATCTAATTTGTCTTGTTGCCTTTTCCCGATGCAAACTACCACAGTTAACGTTCATTGATTGAATCGCTGCTTCTTTGTCAGATGATCCCTCGTGTCCTCCAAAAAGTGTTACATTTAACTCCAGACTTTTGTGTGTGTATAAAAATGCCAAAAGGAAAGAAACCAGAAAAACGTTTTATGAAATTTCTACATTTTCTAATAATAATAATAATCCAAAAGAATAAATTACTTTCATCCTTTGAAAAAGCAACACTCCTCTTCTGTTTATGTAAATTTATCTATACTGTTTAAATGTTTTTATACACTGAAGTAATGTCAAGTCTAAATTTAAACAAGTGTGAAAAACATACAAAAAAATAACGCAATTTCGCTGTTGACAGGTTCACATTTACTTAAAGTCGACTTTAATAAGAACATCGAAAACGCGGGGCGGTACAAAGCGAATTCTTTTAACGCAGGCTTATAGTTTAAGCTTAAGACTTAATAAAGGAAAGCTTTGTGGCAGTACGGTTCAAACGGCTGTAAATTACCTTACTTTAGAACATACTCCATTTATATTCTCTTGCATGTTCACATGTTTTCTTAAGTTTACTCTTTATGTTGGCTGTTACGGGCTCATTTTGATTTAGGTGCATTGCTCCATTCTATTACTAGATATTGGCACCGTTATATCTTCTAAACCCGTGGTACCTACCTGCTGGGTGGATAGGTAGAAGATTAGTACCGTAGCAACGTAGAACGCTGATGACCAAATTCTTACTTGGATAACTCCGTCCAGGCTGTACTCAAGTGCTTGGGAAAGCAGCTTTGCAGTGAGTAGAACCATCAAAATCAGCCGAACACCGTGGGATTTTGTTTCACTCCAGGTGAAATAGCATAAACACTTAGAAAAAAATCACAACCAACGAAACGTGTGGTTCACTCGAAGTTTTCAAACAAAGTCAAAGTCAAATGTCGCTGGACTTGATCGAGGAGGAGAGAACAGAAAAACCAAGCGAAAAGAAAGAGATGAATTGGAAACCACCAATCAGTAAAATTCATGACATAAACTTCTACTAATTAACGTAAAGTTCAAAGGTCATGAGAGCGTCAGCGAGTTTCGCTCGACTATAAGCAAAAACAAACAGCAAACTGTCGCAGTCGAAAAAATAAAAATAAAACGAATCTGAAGTTGCTTTATTTTGCCAAGAATAAAACCATTCTTTCCTGCAGATAAAACGCTGAAAGTTTTGCTAAAAAACGATTTAATTAAGCGAGGTATAAATCTTAAAACAATAAACTCCCGGCGATGGAGCGGAAAAAACTCATTAACAAGCGAGCGAACGTCGAACATCGCCTATAAAAATAAATCCGGTCGGCCGGGCGAGATAACAAACGCGGCCGGTGATCCTGGAATTATTTGACGATTCATAAAATAAAATAATACAGGGTTTCTCATTTTACAAATGTCTTAAAATGAAAGGGGGGAAATAAACTGAAATACGCGGTATACCTAAGGCACTCGATCTCTGTCTAAAGACACAGGTTCTGCCATCATATGTTTTTAACAAGCGACAGTGGGTATTTGACCTTGAACAAATCAGTTGTCCAAAAATTATAAACTGGAATATTTTATGTAAATCAAGACGAAACATAACGCAAAATAATTTCAATTTTCATTTCATTGAGACAAAGTATAAATTTATAATAAAACTAAGCGACTACGAGGCGATATGACAGTAAATGGGAAAGTTTTCAGGTATTACCTACAGTTTTTGGACTGGGTCCTAAACATCATTTTTATCAAAAATGCTTATGGAATTCTCTAGATCCACTTATTTTCCAAGTCCCATTATCCAGAACCTAATAGCTTACCCAAGGAACTTGATGGAAAATTACAATCAGTTCACAATTTTTAATTTCAAAGTTAACGGCTAAACTACTGAAACTTCTATTTATATGGTCAACTGTTTAAAGATTTATGCCTTGAAATAGTTGCGGGATTTAAGTCAACTTAATGTTTTACAAAAATTTTTTGTGCAAATCGTTTTTGATTGCAGTGAGAACCACGAGCAGCCTCTGGACAGCTGTTTCAGCCCTGCTTGGGGCTTCTTCAGCAGAAACGTAGCTCGACATTCCCACTGTAGACCAAAAACGACTTGCCCAATTTATTCGCAAATGCGATGTAAGAATGATGAACATATAAAATAGCGACATCTTACTATCGCTTTTTGACCTAACATTGCAGTAGGATAGACAAATTGAAGCGGGATTTGCTCCTAATGAGTCCCCCATGCAAGGCGGCCATGCTTGCTGTCAAAGCATAATGAAAGATTTTAGAAAAATTTTGTGCAAATCGTTTTTGATTGCAGTGAGAACCTCGAGCATGGCCGCCTTGCATGGGGGACTCATTAGGAGCAAATCCCGCTTCAATTTGTCTATCCTACTGCAATGTTAGGTCAAAAAGCGATAGTAAGATGTCGCTATTTTATATGTTCATCATTCTTACATCGCATTTGCGAATAAATTGGGCAAGTCATTTTTGGTCTGCAGTGGGAATGTCGAGCTACGTTTCTGCTGAAGAAGCCCCAAGCAGGGCTGAAACAGCTGTCCAGAGGCTGCTCGAGGTTCTCACTGCAATCAAAAACGATTTGCACAAAATTTTTCTTAAATATATTGTTTACAGTTTTTCTTTGTCCATACGCGCATTTGCCTTCGACTGGTTACCGTGCACACTGCAGGTCTGCCAACTTACTTATTTTTTGTTTTAAAAATTTTACGTTGCTAACACTCGGTCACCCTGATGGATTGCGCGTCCTCGCACAATTTAGTGTTTGTAGATCTCGTAGTCGGCGACTCGCAGTGGTCTTTGTTTCTGTCTACCCCCTTCTTCAGTTTCGTATCTTCTAGGATTAGTTGATTATCTTCTCTTTCATCTGGCTCAACTAAATCTTCATCTTCGGCAACAAATTTATCTTCTTTCACTTCTAATTTAGGGCTATATTATTGATCTTCTTTTTCATGGTTTTTATAGAGTTTTAATTGGGACACATGAGCTGTTGTACTGTAGACTCTTCCTCTTTCTTCGGTGTTCCGCGTTTGTACTCGATATATTAGAAGTGTGTTTTGGTCGGTTCTCTTGTTTGTTGTAGAGTCCTTTTCATTACCACTATATCACCTATGTCGTAATATACACCCCTTTATATCTCTTCTGATCGTACCTTTCTTTGTATTTCTTTTGTACTTTCTTAACTCGTTCTCTAATCTCGTCTTGCACGTCTCACGGTCTGCTGTATCTTTCTAATCCTTTTACTATTCTCACTAATTTACTGTTCTCATGTAGAGGGTTATATCCAAACAGCCGTTTTTCCTAGTATTTAAGTCAAATTCCAATTTTTTCATGTTTTCATGCCAAGTTCGGTTCACTCTTTCACACTGTCCATTAGCTTGCGCTCTTTTTGTTGAATTTAGAATGTGATGAATTCCCATTTTTCTGTGCCTCTCTCCGTCATCAATACCGTTGGACTACCATAATCTAACACGAAATGATCCATAATCCGGACACTTGTTTTCACTCTTACATCTGGGAACGGCATACAATCTTACAGTTTTCGTCAACGCATCTATCATTACCACATGGCGGACAGAAAAAAGTGTAACACTTTACTATTGCAACGAAGCGGTGCGATGTTATAGATTGTGTAGACGCCTCAACACATTTGCCGGTGCAGCGCGTCTAGCTGATAGTGAACAATCGGTAGGCCAAAGAAATAATGCATTCGTTAGGACGGCATGATTCACGATAATGTCGCGGTTGACTGCGATGCTCGGACACACGATGCGCACGAGAGAGTGTGCTACAGAGACGTGTCGTGTTTCTATTTAATTCAAATCAACTAAATTGTTGTTTCTAAATTCAAGAAAGAGCTGTTATTAGCTTCTGGAATTATATTCGCGTTGTTATCGTGACGATATTAGACTGATTGATTAAAAATCACGTATACATGGGCGGAACATTTAACGCTTCGATTTAAACCCCCACGTCGAGTCGGACTGCCCGCTGTCTCAAACTGGTTTCAAGCAGGTCACTTTCTTAGATCCTCCGTTTGATCATTACCAATAGATAACTGTTGCCTTGGTCGCTCTTTATAAATGGTCCTAAGTGGTCTGCGTGTACTCTTCCAAATGATCTTTCTGGTGGAGGTATTGGATTTAAATAACCTGCTTGCTTACCGCTCGGAAGTTTTGTCATAAGAAATTCAAGACAAGAAGCTATGTATCATCTTACGTATCGTCTCATTACTTTGAACAAGTGTTCTAAGATTCTTGGAATCTTTTTGTCAATACAGATATATCCTTGCGTGTCGTCTTATTTTACTGCAATGCTTTTCCTCATTTAGTCAGGTATTACAAACAGTTTTCTTTCTTCTCCATTTACTACAACTTTCCGCCAACTGTAAGCTCGTAATCATTGGTTTTGCTCTCTTCTAATTCTGTCACTGTCACTGTCTGATTTCTGCATGAGTGTCACTTGGTCCTCTATCTCCACGGTTAGGAGTATTTCTAATATGTTTCCAGATACATATTTCGGCTATTTTCAGACCGGCGTTTGATTTCAAAATCGTGTTCCACAAGCAAATTATACTATCGCGCTATTTGTGGTTTCAAGGACTTCTTCTGATGCAGATAAACTAAAGCTTGGCAATCCGTAACGATCGTGAAATGTATACCAATTAAATGAGATCTCGATCTTTCCACACTCCAAATTATTGCCAGTAATCCCAATCTGCTCGAGTGATATTTTACCTCTGATTCTATTGTTTTCTTTGATACACAGTGCACTAGTTGCATTTTCTGTCAATGTCAGACTGTAAAAGCGTTCCTGCTGCTTCAGATTTTAAAAGTGCAAAGGCATTTTGAAGTTCTTCTTTCTATTCGACCTTTATGTTCTTTCTTCTGCGCTGGTATATTCTTTAGCTTGATGACCATGGCCACATTTAAACTGTAACGTACGCTCCCCGTTTCTAAATCTGCTCCTGGTTGTTTGCTTAGATTTTTCATTTTTTCTTTCCTCTTCTCACCACAGAAAATGATAATTCATTTTACAGTCGGAAAGGACACAAGTCAATGACATTGCAGATAAGTAATAGAAGTGATTTACTAGAGATGTTAGGCATAAGCATAATTTTGTAAGAAATATGTAACTCCCACATGAAATTTTGATTACTAGTGTAGTTGACCTGGATCAGCTCACGACGCAAGTGTATAGAAAAACATTTAGAAAAAAGACCAGGTATACATATCCTTCCACATGAATTTCATCTTTAGAAAGATACAACATATTATCTAGACACTTTCATTAGGACATCTTTTAAGGCCATGGCCATCTCGCCAGACAATAAAAGATTCGTGTATTATCCAGCAGTCGAGCAATCATTTGGACGTTTGAAAGGGACGTGGCGAAGATTGAAATATTTAAATATCACAAATATGTATATCTATATAATAATCTCAAATTTATAATGCATTGAATAAAGTTAACAACATTTTTATTGTTTTGTATTTATTTTATTATAAACTTCCACTTCATATTATTCTAAAAACTTTTAACAAAAACTCGTGAGATCATTAAAGTAACGGTATATAACTTCAACCTACTTTTGTACGTTGCTAGTGCTCGAAGCTTTTTTCTTTTTCAATATATCTTTTGTTTTTTCAAACAAGCAACGATTGAATAATTTCTTTTCCTTTTGATTCACAAGATATTTTTGACTTTTATTAGAGTTTTCCTTTTGTGGTACAGCCTCAGATTCAGGGTTATTAATAGGATGTTCACTACTTTCAGTTTCATCAGAACGTTAAAATGTATTGGAAATTGGTTTTTAGTACAAAGAAATTGAATTTAACCTCCTAACCACAAAAAGTTTGTTTAAATACTAGATACGTATTTCGGCAGCTATGCTGCCGTCTTCAGTAGTTGCCTTCTTCTTGATCACAAGAGACTTCACGTTTTCTTCACTTCTCTTGTGATCAAGAAGAGAAGTGAAGAAAACGTGAAGTCTCTTGTGATCAAGAAGAAGGCATCTACTGAAGATGGCAGCATATCTGCCGAAATGAGTATCTAGTTTTCAAACACACTTTTTGTGGTTAGGAGGTTAAATCCAATTTCTTCATTAGAACCTTAAAATTTTTATAGCTAAATTAAAATGTTTTGAACGACTGATTTACATCATTCGTGCACAAGGTCAACTTAAACACTAACCTATCTTCGGGTCGTCATTCAACACACGGCCGCGAGAGTTAGGTCACCATCCACTTATTAGCTATGCCAGCAGTCCTCAAACGGTTTAGTGAAAATCTGCCACTGCATTTTTCTCGAAAACTATTAACTTTTTGCTGAGGACATATGAGTTCAATTCTTGCCATTTATGGTGATGTATTACAGGTTTACTTCATGTTCCTGCATTTGGTTTGTAATTTCCTGCCATATTTTCATTTTTTACATTTTGGCTTTTGAAATTCGGATTCCCTTTCTAGTCGAAGTGTGGCAGTAATTTCACGTCTTTTAGCTCCCATCTTTTCGGCTTCGTTTCATTTCCATATTCTAACTGATCATATTCTTACTGATTTTAGTTTTATTTCATTGAATTCTGCCCCATATTTGGTAACATCTAGAAGACAAAAGTATGAGTATTAACTAGAAATATTTTGTGAAGTAGCTAGCTCCTTATACCGCTGGATATTTTCTTTATCTCTTCAGCATTTTACAAGTTACTGATTCACCATTCATCATTAAACGTCTTTCGTCTTCTCCTACCATTCTAATACGTTATAGTTGTCAGGCAAAGTTAGTATATGAGAAGTTATCTCATCCGCTTGAATTTACATGCATAAAGCCGAACGACTGGTCGCGCTGGTGGGGGTGTCAGTGCGATCTCTGGTGACGTCGGACCATATTAAAGCGATTTTAATTGGTCACGATCCACGACACAGGCACAGTCGGTGTTGTTTCCATAACAACACAACTATTATGATGATTTTAAATGGAGCTTCAGATTAGATGAGTGACGTATACCTTAGACCCCGCGACAAATGTCGAATCCGTCCGATATTGTATGAAACAACTTCTCATATACTAACTTTGGTTGTTAGGTACCTACTACAATTTGATTATTTTTATAATTTTATTCATATTACACAACTGCACTAAGGTAATGCATTTTTTGTCAAACGTTATTTTCCACCACAATTCTACCAAATCGTTTTCGGTCTGGCATTCGTTATTAGTTTGAAACACGATGGATGTCGTTACTTTTAACAAACGCAACCACACCAAATGATTGGAAATAAAAACATAATCATGGTGGTAGAACTTTGAAACAAACTACAAACCAATGACAAACTAGCATTTCAAAGGGTGCTTAATCGTCATTTGTGGGGGATGTTGCCAAGTTCACAAATGAAGCAAACCCGTACCTACGCGTAGTTGCCAAATCAAACTTTAACAGTGGATCTTCAGTACTTCAGAGCTGGACGTTTCAAAGTTGCAGAGACAACACCATAGCTAGAGGCTGGCAAGAGGGGCGTAGATCTGAAAAGGTGCAATTGCGAATATTGAATAGGCTTATTAATAAACAACAAAGTGCTGTGAGGGCTCAGAATCATATTTTGCCCTGAGCGTCAGAAACCACGACACAGAAACTACGACACTGTGCAGAGATGCCTTGATTGATGCGCGTTGCTATTCGTCTTCTACGTTTGTTTTACATCGAGGTGATATCCCCGCACAGTGGTCCAGCTGCCTGAAAACGTGTGACAAACTCCTCACTTTGTTAATTTAATATTTTTCCTAAAAATCTTTTTATAGCTGAGATGTTTGGAAGCCGAAGAATTTGATTCTGAACTTAGATTTATAATAACGTTATAATCCGAGAAAATTAATAGTGAAACATGTTCACAAGAAAAATTTATCGCTGAATATTGGAATGTATTCGTAATTCCCAGTAGCTATGGAAAGACAACAACAATTTTTAGTTAAGAATTATTTACTTTCTGATAAATTGACAGGACGCAATGAAAATTACAATTTGTTATGTATGAATAAAAGGAAAAGAAAAGAACAATTTCGTATGTGTTACATACACACATATTATTGAATGTATTATGAATTCACGGACACAAAGAAACTAGTAATTTAATTATTGTATGTATTATTAATACGCAACGAAAATGTTTAAAAATATTCATCGCTGCTTCCATTTCCTGTTTCATTCTAGTTCTTTGCGATATCAGCTTCTCCAATAACTTATTCATCTTCCTCGTGTTCTTCTTCATCTTCGTCTTCCTCGTGTTCTTCTTCATCTTCGTCTTCTTCTACTTGTTCTTCATCTTCGTCTTCTTCTACTTGTTCTTCATCTTCGTCTTCTTCATTTTGTTCTTTATCCTGTTCTTCTGGAGTCTGCTTTTATGATACGTGCAATAAGTTCATAATATCTGGACTCAAGTTTGCCCTATGTCTTTTTGGCTCATATCCGAATGAACTTAAATATGGATCCGAACTAAGCAATAAACTTTTGGAACCACTAATTGCTCACTTTTTGAATACTATTTGCTCATATCTTGAACACTGCTGTCGATAACTAGGTGTTTCAGAAATTAATAACGTTTTTCTTGTACTCAGAAATGGGAAGAAAATAAATAGGGCGGAGCCATTTAGTGGTAGAAGTAGATTACTGAATTTGAATTGGCCAGGAAATCATATTTTACCAATGAGAAGGGGTGGTTCAGATCACATTTCTGCGAAAATTGGGTTCAGAGAACATTTCTCATTAAATCCGCTTAGCGAGAAATACATAATGCGTTTGATTGTACGTAGTAGTCCTTCCAGAAAACATTTCGATGTCCATTAGAACGTCTTAATGAGCCATGCAGAATTGCATATAAAATTAAATTTCTCGGAAAGTCCGCAAAAGTGCACTTCAATTTTTCTTAGGTAATTTATCGACGCCTACGGCTATTCATTAAAATACGTTTTGTAAATTCCGATTTTTTCCGAAAAACGATATGTCACAATTAACATACAATTAATTGTAATTTACGGTGCCTTACAAATACTATCTTTTCAAATATTTTTACATATTTTTTTTAGTTTTAAAAATCGTTTTGTATAACACATGATACGTACTTTTAAATAATGTAATAAATTTTAATGTGTCGTTAATATGTAAATAGTTTTCATTCATTAAAGTTAGCAGACATTTTCTGTACATACGACATGCATGACCAAGCTGTTTTTTACGACTATTTTATTTTATGTTAGGTGCAGTATAGCACAGTAAAACTTATGCCATTTACAGATGAGATGTAGTAGAGAATATCGAAAATTAGACTTTTTCGCAGGTTTTTTGCGATTCGGACCACTGTGCGCCGTATCGAGCGCGAACTAAACATCCAGGGTGAACAGCGAAGCAGCTTCAGCATATTTTTACCCTTATAGTGCAGGGGTGGCTATGTAACTATGTCTGCCATTCGGTTGACGACGGCGACTGCCTCTGAAGTGAATAGTTTTACCAATTTATTCCCGAAATTCGTCTCGGATTATTAATTTCACCTGTGTATACATCATATTGCGCACACATACACAAAATTTTGTGAATGTAAATGTTTTCTTAATTGAGTCCTATTATGGTTTTGAAATGAAAACAATAACAATGTGCAATACTGCTGCTTTGTAGCAAAAAGTACTCCGCCCCTATAATTTAATCCGTGTGAGGTCTGTCACTTTGTATTTTCATAGGCAGAAAGGGATGATGTACATAATCTTTAAATGTTCTAAATTATTTTGTCATGCTTTGGTTAATAAACACCACGATGATATTTATAAAGGTTTATTAAGTATTACTTTGTGTACTTACAATTACTGCAAAGTTAAAACATTGTCAAAGCGTTTTGAGTCTGCCATTCTGCTTCTTCGTCTCATGCATTCGTTACACCTAGATGTCGCTACTACATATTTCCAATTGTTCTACTTCTGCTAATACACCCCTCTTTTTTCTGGTTACAAATTTATGAGAAAAATATTGCTCTTCAGCTGTGAACAACATTCAGTGGAATCAGTTTTCTGCTTTTTAACCACAAAGTCACAAATGTAGAAAGTAACATGGTAAGTATACTGAGAATTTATGTTTCCGTATACAAAATTATCATCTTATTCAGTGTCTTCATTAAATTAATGATCCTTAACTTCCAAACTTTGATCTCTAAAAACATCTGTTTTATATTTAGAAGAAACATTTAACATATACGTGTCGTCTTGAGGCAGGCAGTTCGCTGGTGATTTAGAAACAATCTGCATGAATCAGAAGTCTTTTATGATATGCTGCGGCAAAAGTGCTATTATTGAATACCCTTTTGGATAATACAGAAAATGTTTCAATATGGTCTTGTCTAAGCTTATATGATAATAATAATAATAATATAATAATAATAATCTTTATTAGGCGAAGTTTAGCATAGCTAGTCTTACACTTAACCTAACATGTATGAAAATTACTTTTAAATGCAAGTGAACAGAACATTCTTGTAATTTGTGATTTTTCGGAAAAACAAAACAGTGACTAATTCAATTAGAGAATGAAATAAATAAAAAAGTAAGTATATGTATACAATAAATGTAACTTAAATTACTGCCCGTCTCTGTTCACTCATTAACATGCTTTTAAATTTCTGACGAAATAGTTTGACAGAAAGATCCTTGAAATATGAAGGAAGATCATTATATAGAGAAACAGCGTTGTAAGTAAACGATCTGAGATAGAGTGCAGTCGAAAACTGCGGTAAATGGAAGGTGTTTGGATTACGAATATTTATATTATGCAACTGACTGCGCGGCACCAATTTCTTAAACAAGAAGGGTGGACTACCACTTCTTACTATTTTGTGAACTGCAGTGCCCATATGAAGTAACCTTCTGTTCGACATATTTAACCAATTTAAACTAAGGAGTCCAGGAGTAATGTGAGATCTTCTGGGAAGATTAAATATAAATCTAATGCAACTATTTTGAATTATTTGAAGCCGTAGTTTGTCAGAAGCATCTAGACATGGACCGTACACAATATCACAATAATTTAAATTTGACAAAATTAAAGAATCAGATAAAATTTTTCGTAAATTGAAATTTAAAAAGTGTCGACAGGAATAAAGAATTTTCAATTTACAGTAACTTTTCTGAATAAGACTAGTAACATGTTCAGAGAATCTTAGATTACAGTCCATAATTAATCCCAGATTTTTACAACTGCTACGAAATTGCAAAATATTATTATCTAATTTAATAGAAATGTCATTGGATAAATTTATTTGTTTAGAAGAACAGAACAGCATCACATGGGATTTACTAGTATTTATAGATAAATTATGCTGATTAGATAATTTAAGCAAGGCGACAAGATCTGAGTTAATAGCGACTGAAGCTGACTTCCCAGCATCCGCAAAAAAACTGTATTGAAGCTGGGTATCATCAGCATAAAACTGATAACTGCAATTTTTTAAGACCTTACCGAAATCTGAAGTATAGATGATGTAAAGCAAAGGTCCTAAAACAGATCCTTGCGGTACACCTGATTTTAAAGTGCGCGACAATGAGAATAAGCTGTTTAATACTACTTTTTGTTTTCGAGCCTGCAAATAATTTTCAAAAAACTCAACAGAATTATTATCAAAACCGTAATACTTCAGTTTAGCACATAGTAATCTATGATTTATACGATCGAAAGCTTTACTATAATCCAAAAGTATTAACAATGAAGCTTTACCATGATCACGTGCCTCAAGTATTTCATCCGTTACGTTTAAACAATGCAGATGCAGTACTGTAATCCGGTCGAAAGCCGGATTGCGTATCAGGTAAAATCGACTGCAATTTTATATAACGAAAAACTTGAGAGTGAACAACTTTTCCAAGAATTTTAGATAAGATTGGTAATATACTGATGGGTCTTAAATCAGAAAATGCTTCAGGAGATTTAACTTTCGGTAGTGGTAGAACAATTGCTTCTTTCCATTGATCTGGAAAATAACCGGGAATTAGACAACAATTTATAATATGAGTTATGTGACTTGATAAAAGCGGAAAACAGTACTTCAGCATCTTTAGTGATATCCCATTACAACCAGTGGCATTAGACTTAAAATTTGTTATAATTTTGTTAATTTCTTCAACTGCAACAGGCGAGAAACTAAACCTCGCGTTGGAATTAAAACTTCTATTTTCATAGCTAACTACTATATCATTAGAATCAATCATTACACTGTTGGCAATCGCAGAGAAAAAAATATTTATGGCGTTTGGATCCGCTAAATGAGGTGGAATTTCAATTCGATTGGTATTTTTTACATTACACATTTTTAAAACATTCCAAGTTCGTTTGGAGTCATTCTCTTTAGCGATGAAATTAATGTATGCTTTCTTTTCTCTACGAATAACAGACAGTGTATAGTTTCTAATTTCTTTGTATGCATTGAAATCCGATAAGTTTCTTGTCATTTTAAATTTAGATAAAGCCTCATCACGTAACTTTATTAAAATTTTTATTACATCGGTAATCCAGGGCTTTCCCGGCTTACGAACGTGAGCAGTGTAGATTGGACAATGTTTGTCAAAGAGAATTAATATATTATTAGTGAGATATTCGACCTTTTCATTGATATTATTTATATAGTATATGTTGTCCCATTTTATTTTAATTAAATCATAAAAATCGCAGTACGAAAAATATTTAAATTCTCTAAAAGTATGTAATTTGGGTGGCCATTTAGGAGGCTCAATAGATAATTTGCACAATATTAGGTGGTGATCAGAAATTCCCTCAGTTTCTAATGTACTTGTAGCCAGAACATGTAAATTACTAATAAATATTTGATCAATTAATGTACATGCAGTTTTAGAAATTCTAGTGGGTTCATTTATCACCTGTGTTAGGCCGAAAGAATCAATACATCTTTTCAAAAAATTATCAGTTGCAGAATTTGATGGACTAAGAAAATTCATATTAAAATCTCCTAATAAGATAACTTCATCAACTGCAGTTGTTACACTACTTAAAACATTTTCCACAGAATCAACAAAGTTGGTGATATTACCTCGTGGAGGACGATATATTACGCCAATGCCAATCAGTCTGCCTTTTAATTTGCACTGAATCCATAACTGTTCCATATCAGTAACATGAATGTTATGGTGCTCAAGGATTGAAGCAGAAACCGAGTTATGTACAAATATACCCACTCCTCCACCCCTTCCATCTCTATCTTTCCTGAAAAAGTTATAAGCAGTAATACTTACAACATCACTAGATATTTCATTATTTAACCATGTTTCAGTAATCCCCAAAATATGAAAACCGTTATCTGTCAAAAGCGACTGAAATTCGTGAAATTCTGTGAACAGAGAACGGACATTAAGATGCCCGACAAGCAGATTCATTGTAGAATAATTAATTAAATAATGTTAATAAAAACGATAAAACTAATTTAATTGGAAATACAAAACAAACAAAAGAAAAGTTCTCTTAAACTCAAGAAGTCTGCGCCAATGCAGTGCAAACGAAATAATTCAAAATAATCTTAATACAAAATGTGTATTTAAACAAATCAATAAAAATTAATGTTTTCAACATCGAGAATGGATCTGAATTTTATTATTTTGTTTTTAAATTTAGTGAAAATGACACCGTCGTGTGTCCAGACGTTTTTGTACCCCATCTTATCGATCACGTTCTTGTAAACATCAAGGCGCTTTTTCGTCAGATCTCCTTTGATTGCTATACCGGTGTTTCTTAACGACTTCTTTTTCGCCAAAACCATGGCTCGTGTTTCATAATTTGAAAATTTAATAATTATTGGGCGAGGTTTTAATTCCTTAGAGGACCCCGATGAACCAGAACTCGTACCAACCAAGTTGAGGACACCAACACGATGCGTACGGTCAATATCAGCAGCCGTTACGTTTAAACCCATTTTGTTTTTAAACAGGTTACAAACTAGTAATCTTACGTCTTCATTTTGCTGTTCTGGTACCCCAAAAATACGTAAATTGTGCCTTCTGGAATATTGTTCCAGGTTATCAACTTCGAAAACTAGTTGTGCATTCTGTTTTTTACCACCTCCAGCTCTTCAAACTGACGTTTATTTTCCTCCTTCAGCTTTTCAATAGCATCGGAATTATTTTCAATAGGCGTTTTTAGTTTCTCGTAGATATTTTTAGAGATTTCATCAACAAGTTTTTCTAAAAACTCTTGCGACAAAACGAACTCTGATACTGTACTTTTTATATTGCAAAAATTAGTTGTATCTTTTTCTTTGTCCTTTTTATTAAACCTGGTTTCCCGATCACTCATCATAAGTAATTTGTTATTGGTAATTCAGAAAATTAACACAAGTATTCACGTATACGGTAAAATGCAAAGCATTGGCACACACGTCTGGACACTACAAGCACACTCGCATGAAAGATGAATGAATAAATATAATAAATCTATTCTATATTTTTTTTCTACGATATAATTTTCCATAATTGCTTCTAATGATGTCATCTTAATTAACAAACCAAGAAGGCCTGTCTTGCATCTGGTAAAAGCTAACTTTTCTCCTGTCGAGGTTTTTGAAGACGAAATGTACATCTTTGCTTCTTTATGTTTTAATAAACAAGATATATCCTCCTACCAATGGTTTTCGAAATTTATTTTTGCTTAAACAATTTAAAGTGTCAAACAATTTATCTACAATGCGACAAAAATTCACCAACTGAATGCTTAAATAACCAAACATTCAAGTCTTTATCAGAATATTTTAGCGCATGAGTCTTGCTAGAGCTAAATTAAATAATTGTACTGCCAATTTCACTTTCATTTTTCTCATTTTCGTAATTAATGTCTCTTGGTTCTTCTCTTGTGACCTAACTAAGGGTGCGTTGTACCAACAAGAGTTAACTGCGAGTTAAATGTAATCCTGGTTTAAACGCGATGTATGCATTGTATGAAACTTAATTTGCTGATAATCTAGGAGTCAAAGCTGTCTTAGTTAACCCTAGGAATTTGGCCGATTAAGTCAGAGTTAACGTTAACCTTAAAACTGCGACTGTCATTGAATAACAATTTACTGCTTCCTACAAATGGATTTACGAAATTTGTTGGAAGTCAACGGATTAGAAAATGAATTAACGGATGATGAAGATTTTATTGAAGTGATAAATAATGTTTTAAGAGTGCCTCGCGTTTTTCGTGATAGAACAAATCATTTTGAAAAGTGGAGTGACTTCGAATTTAAAGAAAGGTTCAGATTATCAAAAAGAGTTGTCAGTCATATCGTGGATAGAATCAGAGAAGATATTTCACCAAAAACATACAGGTAGGAACTTTTATAAATGTACTTAATAAAAATTAAAGTGATAACTTTTTAGGAATCATGCTTTAAAACCAGAAGATATGGTTTTTATAACCTTGAGATTTTTGGCAACTGGATCTCTTTTAAGGGTTGTTGGAGAGCTTAGCGGAATAGACAAGGCCACTGTTTCACGAGCCATAACTAAAGTTACACGAGCACTAGCACAGTTACGCCCAGAATATATAGAAATGCCTACCGATGAGGAAGAAATTAGACGAGTGCGACAAGGTTTTTATAATATTGCCAAGTTTCCTAGATGTGTGGGGGCGCTTGACTGCACCCATATTAAAATCATCTCACCCGGTGGTGAGAATGCTGAACGTTTTCGAAATAGAAAGGGTTTCTTTTCTTACAACGTTCAAGTTGTCTGTGACAGTGAATTGATTATAAGAAATATTGTATGCCGTTGGCATGGATCTGCACATGACTCCAATATTTTCAACAATTCCTTATTAAAAATTAAATTAGAAAATGGAGAATTTGGAGAAGACAGCATTGTTGTAGGAGATAGTGGCTATGCCATTAAGAAATATTTGATTACACCACTGGCAAGACCTGAATCAGCAGCTGAACATCTTTTTAATGAAGCACAAATAAGAACTCGTAACCCTATAGAAAGATGTTTTGGCACTTGGAAACGACGATTCCTCGCACTCGCTTATGGGTTAAGGTTAAAAACAGCGAAAGTAGAAGCTGTGGTGGTTTCTGCAGCAGTATTGCACAATATTGCCATTTCTATGAATGATGCAGAACCAAGAGTTACTGTTGAAGAAGAAGCAGCCGTAGATCTGACAATGAATGTTAATAATTATGAACATGAACCGATACAAATTCGCAATATTAATGAAAACAATATATGCAGACATGTGTTAATTACTGGACATTTTGCAGGACTTGTAAGAAATATTTAATATTATGCAGTCTGAAGAGTAATAATAAAACAATTTAAAAAATATATTTACATATATATTTATTGTAGATTATAATTAAAAATGTAGTTACCTATTCACAATGATTTTGTTTCTTTAAAATACACATTTCTAATAAATATTTTTCTTGAATCATTTTCCTTTCATTTTCGAATCGCTCGCGTTGTTGCAAAAGAAACAAATCATGTTTTTCCTGCATATGTCTCATTTTTAGCTGATGCTCTTCTACTAAACATGATTTTTGCAGTTCTGCTACTTCCTTTTTTGTATTGGCCCACTTGCTTAATTTTGTTCTCAAGGAATTATCTCCTACAGATTCACAGAATTAGAAAAGAAAATTAATAAAATAAATAAAATAATACTTGCTGTGTTGTCTCTCGGCCGCAGTGATTTAGCAACGGGTGCCCTCAGTTTACGAGGACTGTAGGTACTCCAAGAAGAAGCTAAAATTATAAAAATATTTCAGGTTGGCTTAAGACGATTTTTTTTATAATTACCTTTATCCTCCTTGTTTTCCTTCTTTTCTGCTTCCCCTAAAACAAAAAGCATATTCAATCGCCATTGATTCATAAAAACTTTCTTATCTAAGCGATTTACTGAAATGTTAATAACATACTTGACGATGTTGAAGGTAATGACTCTGGCTCATTACAATTTTTATCTTCACTAATTGTATTGCTAGATTTATTATTTAATATGTTTGTATGTTGGTTTTTTTCACTTGTGGTGGCTTCCTGTGCCTCAATTGTATAGGTGAAGATGACATCATCATCAAAATGTGACAATTCCCCTGTGAGTTCACTTCCTGTGATTTCTAAAATATCTTCATCTACTGAATCATGATTTATCTCCTTAGGTGGCCCACCGCCTGTTCCCGTCATGTATTTTTTTTGTTGAATTAATTTGTTTGGAGTAATTTTTTTCAAATTTTTATATTTAGTTTTTAAAGTTTCCACGTCTCTGTATTTCTCTCCGCTCTGCTGATTATACATATCACATACTTGTTGCCAAAGCTTCTTTGCGAATCTGGTTATTATCAGCATCTGTTTTCCTACTTTCAATTGCATTTGCAAATCTTTTTATTATTGACATCAATAAATCAACTTCTTTATTAGTGAAATTTTCAGCCCTTTTTCTTTTTTCAGCAGCCATCTAAGGTTAATAAAATTATGTAATATTCCTTAATAATACCACTTTGTTAAAACATGCACTTACCTTTATTTATTTCAACTTTCAGGGTAGCTAAAAACACATTTACACTAAATACACTAAATGCACGTGGCGTTGTCATACGAACCGGGCGTGCGCAGTGAATATTTCTTCCATTTCATTGTAGCCAACCTTGGAGTAGCAACGAGTTAAGGAACTTCTGTTAAATTCGGAGATATACAACGAACTCTTGATTTAACACTGGCTTAAAGTTAAACCAGGTTCAGCTAACTCCTGAGTTAAACCTGCGCTATTACAACGCACCCTTAATCGTTAAACTACTACTATGCTTCTATATGCAATCTTTTAACTTTTATTATCCAATAACACTCGACCTAAAGCATTAGGTAATAATTTTACCATATGACAGGGTCTAATATTTATAATGAAAAGTTTCTCTTGTGTTTGAAAATGTAAGAAAAATGTCTTCATAATTAATACACTTAAATTAGATGCCTTTACCGCGTTACTTGAAGCACCATTAAAGAAACAACTTTTGCCCTGGCTGTATGGAGCATAAATAAGCAACCCTTCACTAAATCAGCTGTTAGACCGTATTAAAAAATAACCAACGGTGATTTTCTACCTACAATTAAAAATCCAGTACTTCTTTTGCTAATGACAAAGTATCGCTATCAATATTAATTCCAAAATTGACATAGCCTAGACTTCTACTTAAACCATTCCAATCCACTTGTTCCCTTTTAGATATCTCATCCATTTTATGAGCAAGCACGTCAGATATTTTTCTTTCTTTTTTGAGTTCTTCAGATTTTATTTTGCTGTCATTCCAACCATCTACTGTGCTGTACCATTTTCTGCGAATCTTAGGATGAGGCAAACAATTTCCGAAGGTTTTTCTTTCATAATCAAATGCTCGAAGTTCTGATTATAATAAAACAACTCTAAGATCATTCATATGGACGACCTAATTCCTGCACGGAAACGACGATAAATTTTCGAAAACTTCAGATTTTATTTTGCTGGCATTCCAATCATGTGCTGTGCTGTACCATTTTCTGAGAATCTTTGGATGAGGCAAACACTTTCCGAAGGTTTTTCTTACATAATCAAATGCTCGAAGTTTTGATTATAATGAAACATTTTGTTTAACCAACTCTAAGGCCATTCTTATGGACGACCTAAATCAGGCACGGAAACGACGATAAGTTTTCGAAAATTCAGATTTTATTTCGATGGCATTCCAACAATCTACTGTGCTGTACCATTTTCTGAGAATCTTAGGATGAGGCAAACAATTTCCGAAGGTTTTTCTTACATAATCAAATGCTCGTCGAAGTTCTGATTATGATGATACAATTTGTTTAATTAATTCTAAGACTATTCATATGGACGACCTAATTCCTGCA
This sequence comes from Prosopocoilus inquinatus, assembly GCA_036172665.1. NCBI lineage: Eukaryota > Metazoa > Arthropoda > Insecta > Coleoptera > Lucanidae > Prosopocoilus > Prosopocoilus inquinatus. The sequence goes on from CM069877.1 coordinate 29,256,339, forward strand.
CGGAAACGACGATAAGTTTTCGAAAACTTCAGATTTTATTTTGCTGGCATTCTTCAACCATCTGCTCTGCTGTACCATTTTCTGAGAATCTTTGGATGAGGCAAACAATTTCCGAAGGTTTTCGAAAATTCAGATTTTATTTCGATAGCATTCCAACCATCTACTGTGCTGTACCATTTTCTGATAATCTTAGGATGAGGCAAACAATTTCCGAAGGTTCTTCTTATATAATCAAATGCTCGAGGTTCTAATTATGATGAAACATTTTGTTTAACTAACTCTATGGCCATTCGTATGGACGACCTAAATCATGCTCGGAAACGACGATACGTTTTCGGAAACGTGTCAAATGATCTTATAAAAAATGGGTTTTCTGTCGCTTCTCATGCTTGCCAAAATAAACGGAAGAATTTACTCAGAAGTTATACTTAAGAGTTGCAAAGATCACGAAAGTAAAACCGGACTTGGACCATCAAGATTTCAGTTTGTTAAGAAAATAGTTTGAATTTCTCTGTATTGATTGATTGTTAGCACTTAATATACTCACTGCGTAACCTGAGAAAGAAACCACACTTTCAACAACAAACATCTACATACGTGCAGAGCTAAGTGAAACGTCAAATTTGTCAGATATTTGTCTAATAAAAATTTCTGCGTTACTTTCTTTTTTATTTGTGTTTTTTCCATTAAAAGTTACTCCAGATATGTCGACCTCAACAGGTGCAAAAAATTGTGTAAGTTTTCTAGAGATTCCAAATTATGGCTTTGACAATTATTCGATCCTGGCGAAATGGGCGGCATAAAATTAGATATTAATAATTAATGATTTAAATCAACTAACTAATGACTTACAGTTTGGGCTAGTATTTCTGATATCATGGCTTCTAATGCGTCCAAAAAAGTTTTCGAGTGGGTCCTGATTAAAGTTTCTTGTAGAAACAAAATTAAATGCGTCTTGCAAAAGGTCTTTTCGTTATATAAATCATACCCTTCAAGGTACGGATCCGATGTTAGACTGTTGGAGGTGTAATTTTATTCCTTTTAAAACTAAAAAACTCAATAGTTTCAAAAACATTGACAGCTTTCTCCCAAAACTCAAAATTACCAGAAGTTTTAGTTGTTGCACATCTAAGAAGCTTTCCTTTAATGGGTTTCACTGCCCATCCGTTGGCACTATCAAATACTAATACTAATTGTAAGTTTTATTTGGTTTATGCAGACCTTATTCTTCATCTGCAGTTACAGCAAACATTTTGAAAATATAACTCTTGATTATATATATTTTTTTTCCCTTATTAGTGTTTCTATTTACCCCACTGGATGGGGTGTACAGAAACAATAACTTGAAGTCATGACTGTTTCTAGTGTTTCAATTCAGTTTCAAATGGAAACACTTCTCAAATGATAACTCGATAGAAACAAATTTTGCCTCCAGAAAAAAGTTTAGTAGTAATAAGAGATATTTAATTAATTAATTAATTAATTTTACAATAAAAATAATTTAATCTCGGAAAATCTCATTGTTTGAGGATTTCGCTTATAAAATTTGCCTGTAAATCCAATACCTAAATGATGCAAAATTTTACAAAAATATAGCGTATAAGTGTTCTTTGTTTTACCAGACACTTTTACCACAACGAAATCTCCAGCAGCAAGATTATTACATTTAGTTGGAACGGTTGTGGTAATATCTTCTTCCTCTTCTTCAGGAGAAAACCAGTGTAAATCATCGTCACTGTCTCGAAGAGATAAATGTTCATCGTTAAAGCTCTGCGACGAGGATCGTTTTACGTAACGTTTACCGGATAAAACAGCGATCGCTTTTTGACCTGATATTGCAGTAGGATAGACAAATTGAAGCATTTACCCTTTTTCTTTGATGGGTGGAAGCTATAGTGATAGGATTTTCCTGAAACTTTTGGCTTGTAGATGTTTCAGTGATACTGATACATGATATCTGTCTTTTACCGGGAAGAACATCAATTTTTTTTTCTTCTTTCTGGATTTTGGGGCGTAATCATATCGCATGCTCTTTAAAACTCTCATCAATTGCTTCAGTTGTAGACGTCTGTATATTAACTTCCCTCGCTGAATCCGTTTGAGGCAGCGTTCTAAGAACTTGATCTCTGCAAACAGGCACTATCCCACGTTTTTAAATTCTGAAATAACGTTTTCCATTTTCAATTTGTCGCAGTTTGTTAAGCAGGCTCGGAAATTTATTTTTAGGGACTGTTGATTCTGACTTCTGCCAGATCCCTTTTTCCACTCTTCTAATATTCCTCGTCAGAGCAACTTCATCGGTCGGAAAAATGCCACGTCTAATGGTTGCGTCAAGTGAGTCGAATTGCTGGGTAGAAACGTAAGACAGGCGTTGCTATCTACGCATAATTTTATTGTTTCATCAGATAAATGAGAAGATAAATTATCTCCTATTAGGTACTCTTTTCCTTCCAGATTTCCAGATTCAAAACAGTACGCATCGAAACACCCAGATTTGGTTTGATTATATCGGGAATTTGTGGGACTTTGTGGCCTGTTTACCTTTTTTATCAACCTATAAAGGGTTATACAGGTGCGAACGGCACTCAGCTTTTTATGGGAGAGCAAAAGTCGAGGATTCAATAAATTAAATATTCCAATATGAAGCTGAACAAAACAAAAGTTATATTTTAACATAAATTTTGAAATTTGAGCGCCACCAATTTTTTTTATTATTATTAATAAAGGGATAACAAAAGAGCAAACAAAAGAAAATTTGGAAACCCACCAAAAATGCAAAAATGTTGAATTGAAACTAAATAAATAGAAGAACGTCCAGAAATATAGAAATATATTTAATAAAGTTGTTAAACCAAAACAATGGGTGATAAATGTGCCATTTAGATTATTTAAGTAAGAAATTTGTAGTTGCATTAAATTTGATAATAAATATGACTGAATACGTTATTATAAATTGACAGTTTGATAAGTTGCACGATATTGAATTCAATTTCGTTTCACATTGATAATACATAGAAATACTTTTCTTTAAATGGTAGCCCTAAAGGCAAATTAATTCTCAACTGAGTAATTAAATATTAAATGACCAAAATATTATTAATTATGTTAAATATAAATTATTAGTAAAAATATGAATTATTACGTAAACAAAGTACGTTAACTAAATCGTAACAAAACTTTACAATAGTAAGTAGATTAATATTAAACCAAGAAAAATTGTTATGTAAATATTTAACATATTTTATGTGTGATGAAATCCTGAAGGGTATTGAATAAATTTATTTACTTAGAAAGAATGGTTTTGAAGAGCGCAAATATATCCGGGCAAAATAAAAGAAGAATTTGACCTGCTACTGTCGATCCACACCAATGCCAGAAGTTCCTGTGTTTTTTTTTCCAGCTCATCATAGCCCATACGGCGATCGAACATGCTTCGTGAAGGAGGCGACAGCAAGGTAACGATTTCTTCGCTATTTCATTGATTGATATGTTATGAACGACGGAGGAATTTCAGCACTTGGCCAACGGACGATTTCGACTGAAGTAATTAACTTAAGGAAAGGTAAAACCTCCCTCGGATTTTCCTAAGAAAAATTTCCATTAGTGCCGTGGCACGAGCTTCCGGTAGCAACACAATGTTTTTGCAAAAATCCAACGAAAAAGAAAGAAATATTGAAATTAACTTGGATGACCAAGAAAATGGTAATTAAATGTTAATTTTTAAATAAATACTTAAACAACCACCATATTGGCTAGAATTCAAAACGGCAACTGCCCCTCGAAGTTTGAAATCGTCGGCCAATCCCACCGCTCAGCTTAATCCGACCAATGAGATGTGAGAGGATAAGTTCAGAGACGTAAGGCCGTTTTGACGAAGAACTTCGAATGCAGCCCAATGATACAGTATTGCCAATTCTATAAATCAATGTGAACGAAAATAAACAGATGAATAAATTACAATGTAAATTGTTGCAACATTCCTTTAAAGTGGTAAATGACAAAATCAAAATACAAAGAGACAAACAACATGTAGTCATATATGTAAACTCGTCCAATAACAACTGCGAAGTTAGTCACACAAAAGTAAACATCAGTTTAACCTTAAAATCAATACAATCGATTTAGTGCTGAAGCATGAAACAATGAGAAATTTTGCGAGGAGAATATTTTACGAGGTAAATAGCCATATTAATTTAATCATAATTTAACAATATACTGATGGGATGCTAAAAAAGATACAACTGATCCAAGATGCACATTTACAAACACCGAGTCATTTTAAATGTGACAACTTCCTTCCATCAAACTCGGGTATAAATGTTGAACGAAGACGACGTAAGCTGTGCCATCTCCTGCAGCACCAAAAACATCACCGAAATTGACGCCTTTGTCGAATTCATTATGCATCAGGGTATTTGCACCCTCTGCGTGTTATAACTAGAGACCGGATTTATAAGTTTTTTACGCTAACATACCTAAACTTGGCGTTTTGTATTTATATGTTTGTCGATTAGAGAAGCCCAAAAATGGTAGTTTTATTTCGCATATAACTTAATATTTTGACTTTTAGCGCATATTTATTTATTTATCCATATATTGATATAAATAACATTATAATTCCATATACGGTCAATATTCAAGTCTGCAGCTTTTCCAAGAAGTAATTTATTCTCCTCAACGTCTGGCCACTTTATTTTACGATTTCCAGGAATGTGATTTTCTGGGAATCTGTAGCGACTTGCACTTGCATTTTGCACTTATGTTTTGCATTTCAGTTTGAGATAAGAACTCCGTGAATGTGTGCGACTAGTGACTAGTGTATTTATCAACGCGAATTAGTTGTTATTTTCTTATTTAATTTAAAGACGAAATAAATTCAGTGCTTATCTTTTCAAAATGCCGAAAGTAGCATCCTCTCGATCCGAGCTATTGAAAAAATGGATTAAAGCATCTAAACATCTAACTACAGATGGAAAAGTTATTTTTTGCAACGCATGCTCAAAACAGGTAGATACCTTACAAATTCTCTTAAAAATCACATTTTCATTTTGACAATATTTTAAGGTGTCGTCAGACCAAAAGTACCAGATTGATCAACATTTGGCTACAAACCTCCATAAGGAGTCGGAGAAAAGATGTGTGTCTAACTTTAATCAGTCTTTTATTTCTTCAACAGCCAGTAACTCACAGGGCAGTGACACAGGAAATGAATTCTTTTTAGACTTGTGCAGTGCTATGGCAGAGTCAAACATTCCTTGGCATAAACTTGAACAAGCAAGTTTTCGAACTTTTTTGGAAAAATATTGCAATCGTCATATTCCAAATGAATCGACTTTGCGGAAAAACTATCTAAGTATATGCTACCAGCAACGGATGAAGAAAATAAGAGAGAAGCTTAGCGACAACAATATTTATATAGTAGTTGATGAAACGACAGATGCCTGCGGTCGTTATGTAGCAAATATGTTAGCAGGAGTATTAAGTAACACAGTTGCACCAATACCTTATTTGGTAAATAGTGCAGTTTTGGAAAAAAACAAATCATTCAACGATCGCACGTTTTATTAACGACAGCTTGACACTTTTATATGCACCTAATCAAGTTAAATCGGAAAATATATTACTAATGGTGTCTGATGCAGCAGCCTACATGATAAAAGCAGGACAGGCTTTACAGGTGTTTTACCCAAATCTGATGCACTTCACTTGTATGGCTCACGCAATGAATAGGCTCGCTGAATTGGTGCGACTAGAATACCCAACAGTAAATAAGTTGATCAATAACGGAAAAAAGGCGTTTCTTAAAGCCCCACTGCGTATACAACACTATAAAGAATTAGCTGCTGACCTGCCATTACCACCAGAACCAATAATTACAAGATGGGGTACGTGGCTTGAAGCAGCAAATTTTTACGCAGATAACTTTAAACAATTAAAGGAAATTTTCTTAGAATTGGATGATTCCAATTCACCGGCTTTAAGAATTTGTAAGGAATGCATGTCGAACACAAACATCGGGAATCAATTAGCATTCATTAAAACTCATTTTTCGGTTTTAATATCCACCATTAAAAAGTTGGAATCATCCCAGACGGCTCTATTAGATTCTTTTGAAGTGGTCGATGATGCAATTGAAAGTGTAAAATCAATTCCAGGGGAGATAGGAGAGAAGTTAATGGCAAAATTAGACAAGGTTCTATTACGTAATCCTGACTACAATAAAATGAGGAAAATCTGTTTAGTTTTAAAAGGTCAAAGTGAAGAGGATTTGGACATGGACCCCAAAGATGTAGCATCCATGAAATTTGCGCCCATTACTTCATGCGATGTCGAGCGTTCGTTTTCCTCTTATAAAAATATTTTGACAGACAGACGACAAAATTTTACCCCAAATAATTTAAATCAACTGTTGATTATATTTTGTAATCCTACTATTTAAGTGTTAAGTGTTAAAATTACTTATATGAAACAATTTATGTTTTTATTATTCTAAAGTATGTATAAGTAAAATAAAATTTTTATCGCATATAATATCCATATTTTGATCCATTTTAAACGCATAAAAAAAACTTATTTTCCACTTTTTTAGCACATATAAATCCGGACTTTAGTTATAACCTTCCGTCTCCCAAGATCATCGCACAGATTCGTTTCGTCGTAGTTTATGATATTAGAGTTTGGAATATCCTTAAGTTCCTCTTCTAATCTGTCAAAATATTCATTAATAATTTCTGGAGTTATAGCAGCTCTGTTCTTTTTTATATTTTGACACAACCTCATCGATGGGTCCTGTTTATGGCGACGCAAAACACAGTAAGTAGTACATATACAAAATCTCGGCCTGGCATACATTCTTTGAAAGACTTAACGGTCTTTCCCCGACGATCTAAAAAATTATTAAGCACCTCAGTGTGAACGAATTTATAGGGTATCCCCATTCTCCACATATTTGTAATCACTCTACAAGAAGTTTTCCCTCGAGAGCAGTTTGTCCGTCTTGTGTTTTCATTTGATTACCAATGCCTGTTAATTTCGGTGCATACTTGTGAGGTAGTTTGAAATCTTTTTCAAAAAATTGTACGATATGCGATCAACAATAAAATTATACTCCTATTTCATAAAGTTATTTCTTGTGGCATTCATTAAATGAGGAGGATCAAATAAATAACTAACTTTTTTACCATTCTTGAGTTTCATTATTGGAAATTCTGGTTTTACGCCCCAAATGTTTGCTCAATTCACAAAATTGGAGCCCATACCTGTAATCACGACATGAACTATTAACCCACATTTTGACAGTTTTCTAATGCAATCTTCAACTACAGAAGTAAAGCTTTCAGAAATTACGCGAATTTAACTTTCGATGAAAATTTAAAAAAGGCGCCGCGCAACTCAGCAATGAACTGCAGGAAATTATTTTAGCGCCACCTGCCGACTGAAGTAATAACTAAATTTTATAAACCGCGAGCGCACATTTAATATCGTATCCCATAGTTTTATTTGTAATCTTTACCATAATTATTAATGATCAGTCAGTTTTGTTATGTTTTTTTCATAAAACATTTTTTTTTTATAAAATATTCGTTATTAATTCATTCGTACTGTACACGTAAGTACATCACACGTCCAAACACGTATTACTGGTCGGCTCCTGCTTGCCCAATGTTGCCAACCCTTCATGACAAGTTTGTTGAGTCTATGATCTTTCTGCAACTTCCGGTTCTTCCTTCACGTTTATAAACGCGAATAATTTCTCATGCAGTATTACACTTGAAGTAAAAGTTTTTCTAAAATTCTTTAGTAATTCGTCCCTACTGAACTTTTGCTACTTTTTTTTAGCAGAAACAAGATTTGTGATGAGGAAGTTGCAGCACAGCCAGTAACTTCGGTCGTGATGTGAGTGCGATGTTCTATTCACCCTGAAAATATCGGGAGACGTTTCTGAATCACGGCGTGTATGTACCCTTTTAAGTGAATTGATGAAATAAACTTTGCTACTTCCTTTTTTTTATGGAGACCATTATGACCTGCCTTATTGCACTGGAAGTGGGCAAACAAGCTAAAATATTATTTAAAAAAAAATTGTTGCAAATAGTTTTTTATTGCAGTTAAAAGCTCGAGCAGCCTCTGTACAGCTGTTTCAGCCCTGTTTGGGGCTTCATCAGCAGAGACGTAGCTCGAAATTTCCACTGCAAAAAAGCGATCGTAGGATGTCGCTGTTTTACCTATAAAATATTATTATTATGACGTTGAATTGAAGTGTTTACACAGCAGTGAAATTGCGCAATATTTGTCCCATTGTACCTCCTACTTTATAGCAGTCTTTAGAATAAATATATATAATGTACATTAGATAGTGGTTTAGTTTAGTTTTCTCTTTTTTTAAATTAGTATACACAAACATACATAATCATTGATTGCGTATAAGTAAACTAAAACACAGATGAACGTATAGATAATATTAATCCTGTAGAAAACCAATTACTCCTACTATAAAAAAGAATAAATATTACCTGTATTATTACTTTCTACTGTCTTGTGGAACATTCTATGAAGTAATTGTTTCTCAATTAACGCATTGAAAAGCTTTCTATCTTCTTTTCGTTCTTGAAATGCCAATTCTAAGCGTCTTTCATTCAAAGTCATTTTTCTTTCAGCCGATGTTAATTTTCGTTCCTTGATATCTAACTACGTGGGCTGCTGGAAAAGTTTCTGGAAACGGTATAAAAAAATGCATATGAAATTTGGTAAACGGTATCATTGTTTTTCGAAGTATTCGCCTTTGACGTTAATACACTTTTGCATACGCTCGAACCAATTTCTAAAGCACGTTTCCCACTCTAAAGATGGTACCTCAGAAACCAATGTCCGGAATGTTTCAACCGCTGCTTCAGTCGACAAAAATCGCTCACCACGCATTTTATTTTTGATTTTGGGGAACAAAAAGAAATCATTAAGTGATAAATCAGATGAATATGGACAATGAGTCATTAATTCAACATTTTTGTTGGACAAAAAATCAACTGTTTAACAGGCTGAGTGAGAGCTGGCGTTGTCATGGTTCGTCGATTTCGATTGTTTCTTCTTATTTGATCGATGACTTCCAGCAAACAAATTGTAGTATACCATCAATCAGCATTCACGGTTTCTCGATCCTCTAAAGCCACCGTTGCTGCATGTCCAGTTAAACGAAAGAAACAAGCAATCACAACTTTTGTTGGTTTTGGTTCATTTTGAAATACCCAAACGGTAGATTGTTATTTGCTTTCTGGCTCGTACGAATAGATCCACGTTTCTTCACCAGTAACGATGTTATAAACTAAATTTGAACGACTTCCATTGAATTTCTTGAGCAATTCTTCGCACTATTTGACACGACCCTGCTTTTGCGCTTCTGTTAAATTGTGTGGGATCCAACGACTGCAAAGCTTTCGTACGTTCAAATGCTCATGCAAAATCTGGTGTATTACTTTCATGTCAATGCGTAAGGATGCTTGAATCTCACTGTATGTCACATGTCGTTCTCGCTCAAGCATTTCACGCACAGCATCTATATTAGTGGCAACAGCAGATGTTGATGGACGACCTTCACGAAATTCGTCACTGAGAGAGGTACGTCCACGATGGAATTCGGCAAACCAATTATAAACACTGCTCTTTGATGGTGCTTCATCTCCAAAAGCCAAATGAAGCCGATCGAAGCATTGTTTCGGCGCTAGACCACATTTGAAATCGTAAAAAATCATGGCACGAAAGTTTTCACGCGAGATTTCCATGTTTACACAAAATTACTTTTTCTCAAATGCTGTACAAACAAAAGTAGTTCACTTGGTTAGGAACTGCCAATAGAATTATAGGCGAGAAACGTCAAATTTTTCAAATATGACAGTTGATAAACGCTAACAATTCTAGACCTACTAGATTCCAAAAAATTTTCCAGCAGCCCACGTATCTGCTTTTCAAATTATGTTCTTTCTTAGTTTAACCGATTAGTTTTTTTTTCCATAATAGACCAAGTATTTTTGTTGGCTTTCTAGGTGTTCGCTTTGTCACTTTTGAATTTGAAGCTTCCTCCGCAAATTCATTGATAGATAGTTACAACGTCATTCATATTTTGATTGAAGTGAAAATCTGTAGAACTAAATTTAAGAAAATTTTGTGTCAGCTTTCTAACTGCATTTACGCTTGTTTCTGGATTGCCGAGAGTGGGACGGGACATAACAACCGTTATTTTAATAACTCCAAACCCGCGAAGTAATAGGCGTGGCGTTATTAACACCGGTTTTATAGTTCATGTAAACTTTTTACGCTTGTGGTTAACATTGCTACCAACCTCGGCTGGTAAATGATACTATCTTTTATTAATTGTCTATAACATAAGTGTAAAATTCTTTAGAACCATATTCATAATTCAATGTTAGAAGTTTTTCCGCCTTGATTAATTCAGTGCAAGCCTTATTTCTGAAGGAAAGTGTCGCCCATTTATCATCCATTAAACTGAAAATCCTTTCCACTTTGTTGTGATTGGAATACTTAACACGTATGAAGAAGGTTGTTATGTTTGGTATTTCGTTTTCTTTTACCTAGTGACGTACCTTTTTTAAAATTTCTTCTCCAGCCTTATTTGCAGAATATTTTCTTTTTATTTTATCCTTTTTAAGTTTTATACTTTTTTTGTATTTTCTTTATTTTGATTATAATTTAACTTACTTACTTTTCCAAGTAAAGTTTCCTTTGTATCCATGATACACATATTTAAATTGTTTGCTTTACTAATTCAATTTTGCTTTTGCATTCGTTTTGATTTTCAGAGTATTTCCTACATCTGGTCCAACTAATGTTTTCTTTGTCTCTTTTAATTCCTACTCTGCATTTTGTTAATATGTTTTTGTTAGAATCACCTCATCTGGATCTGCGTCTGTTTTAAAAGTTATATATATTTACATTGTATATCTAGTTGAATACTGATGAACTTTAATACCCAACCAATAGGACGTGTCCAATTACAAAACCATTGTTTAAATGAATCTACTACAACTAATTACAATAATACACAGGACGTTGATGAACTTTCAGTCTTTTTTAAAAATGGCTGCCGAAAGACATTTCGTGTTTCTAAGACGTGAATGAAAACACGTTCGAATTCCATCCAGGTATATTTAAGTTGATATAACAATAATTATATCCAATCATACTAATACCATGTCATTTTACCACAGTAATTTATTTATTTCCTTATGTTTCACAACTGCTCGGCGTTACAACATACAATTATTGTACTTCCTACTTATATCAAAAATGTATTTGGGCATACGGCACATAACAAATGCAGCTTCAAAGATTGTGTTAAATAAAATTAGAGGATTTCAGTCGACCATCCCGTGGGTATATGCTTGATTTTGAATGTAATTAATAAACTTAGGAATCGGCTTCTGGAGATGGGTAATATTTGTTAACACAAGCACATCTAAAAGCTAAAAAACACGAGGTTTAAAAAGAGCTAGTACTTATATTTTACAATCTTTAATCACCAGTCATATCAGCCGTGCAGTTTATCATTTTGCGAAGCTTAATTAGAATGACTTCTGTTACCTGCTGTTGTAAAAGTTGTAAAAAAAAATCAGGTACGAAAACAGCATCAACAATAACTGAAATGCTGAAACTATGCGTTTATACCTTGAAATAGTGGTAGGCTACCATTTTGAAGGAGTAAAGAGTAATTTGACAATTTCTTATAAGTTTCTGAACGAAATCGTTGAGGCAAAATAAGCCAGACATTCTCGCAATAATCAACCACCAAAGCATGAGGCTTGTTCCCGTGGCCCAAGAGAAATGTTTGTTACGATTAGTTAGGCAACTTAAGTGACTTCACTGACTAAAAAAGCTGATGGCATCTCTCGGGTATAATGGTCAAGGAAGCTTTAATATCCAGCGAAAGTCGTGTATTTCCTTTTCACTTTCTCACCACTCCACAATTTTATTAAATTGTTCTTCAGAGCCAATCGAGTACGATATATCTTTTTTTGTTTCCGTCTGTTTCGTTTGCCTTATGTCATAAAGTTGGTCTCTTGGGATATCTTAGATTGTGCCATACCCATAACCAGAGTCTTTCAAATTTAATTCGTTTTAAGTGGCATGACATTGGCAGACGGGCATCGCAATCTACAATTATTGCGCATTCAGTCATGATCTAAGTGCACGGTGCTGAATTGCGTTTAGAGGGAGATAGTAACGCGTTCTTGAATATTATTTATGAGAGACTGGCCCTTTTGGTATAATTTCAGGTCTAATCATCACTTTGTATAAATCCAGAGTCCAGAAGAACCTGAGCCCTCCAATCGTAAAATTTTGAAAGAAGTTAGTTATTTTTCCAAGAGTTACTAAACACGGTTAGTTTTCAAAATAGAAACTCGATACTTTCAACAAATTTATTATTGTAGGCACACCCATAAACACTAACTTGGCCTTTGTATTTTACTGGTAAAATAAAATTGATAACAATTCTTTTCCGGCTTAACGTCAGCACATGTTCCATCTCTCCTCGGGACTCCTCCTTCTCACTTGCGTCCTGCATTACCGATCTGCTTTTCGCTTACAGTTCGGCCACTTTTGATTAGTGCGCGGTCCCTGAGCACTTCTCTGCTTTTCTTCACTTCTTCGTCCTCATCTGGTTCATGGTCCTCATGATGTTCTTGGTCCTCATGATGTTCTTGGTCTTCATCATGTCCTTGGTCTTTGTCACTTTCTCGTTCATCTTCGCTTGTGTCATCCTGTATGCACAGTTTAATTCTTTCAGGCGAGAAAACAAGACTTGCACGGTTTTTGTGTACGTGGATGGCCCGGGATGTCGATAACTAAGTAACGATCGTTGTCCAAAACTCTGTTAACCATGTAACCCCACACAAATTTCGTCGACATCTTTAGGTTACCATCAACAACTCCGGTTCACTTTATAGAAACGAGATCTTCTTCTTTGAACTTTTAAGTTCCTTTTCGTTTTTCGCTATAGCGTATTGTCACGATTACGGAAAATTTGAAAATCGTATTTAATTAATTTAAAATGTATTTTTTCCAATGCAATACGATTTATTTGCTGATAAGCGGTTTGCTAGTGCAACGACTTAGGCGATGAACTTGTAGCGTGAATCCGCAAACTTGCAAATATGCAAATACCTAGGGCATTGTAGGAGTATTTAAACACAATCAATTAATTCACGATTTAATAGAAATGACGATTGGAAACAACGTGAAAATCCTGACATCATCTTTTTAGCAACCAAGCAAAGTACGGGTTCAATTAAAGTTTTGCGGAATTTGGTCATGACATCACGTACATTAGCAGTATAAAAGATGGCCGTAATTTGTAAAAGATATCAATTAATCTGATCGTCGACGTGGGATACAGTTATCTGTATTTCTGACCTTTAAACAATAAAGATAATCCTTGTTGTTTTAATGTTTCTTTGACTGTTCCTGATGTTCTCTGCCGATGTCTTCCCTGCATCTCTTCTCTTGTTCTGTAATTCTCAACGATGGATTTTTGCTGTATGACTTCGCCTAGTTCACTAGATGTTGGGTTTCTGATCTTACACCCAAACATTAGTTGTGATGGGTTATAGTCAATAGACTTTTGGATAGACTTCCATTTATACTTTGGTGAGTGTTTTCAAAATATTCCGTCTTCATTGCTTTACGAAGCATCAGTATATCTACTGACGATATTTAATAATAAATAATAATAATGATGATTTTTATTGGCAAAAAGAAAAGAAAAAACTTATGTACAATGACATAAATATGTAAAAAAAAATTTAGAAATTATTCTATTTTTTGCCTAAAGGAATACAATCAGACTAACCCACAGAGTTGTCTGTTCCTCCTTATATCCCTTCAAAAACAAAAAAAAAAAAACAAAATAGAGAAAATAAATTTTAAAAAATTATAATTTAGAGAAATTAATCTGCACCATTATAAATAACCTTAAACCAATTAGAATGCAACTATAATTAGTACGTCGTATCGCCAAGCAGAAACCTCCTGTATTGCATTTTAAACGACCTTAATGAGACTGTGGTCCAATCAAATAATATAGTATTCAAACAGTGACAAATACTGTACGAAAATGATCTTTTAAAAAGCTCAGAATTGTGTTTAGGAACATCTATTAGATTTTTGCGTCTGATATTAATATTATTGACATCAGTTCTAAATTTTATTCTTAAGCATAGATATGGCGGTGTATTGAATCTTACAGTTTTATAATAAAAGCACGCTGAATGCAAAGATCTTCTCTGTGACATGTTCAACCAGTTGGCCCATTTCAATGTGTGAGATATTCTCTGAAATTTTCTTATTCCGTAAGATAAACCGCAGACTCGAGTTCTGTAAACGCTGAATTATATTAACATCTAATTTTTTAAGCATGGGTGGTACACTGCATCACAGTACTTAACTAATGAATCACATAGTAAAAGTTTAACTTTGTTATTCAATACATGTCTGCTAGAAAAAAGTCTCCTTAATATTCCATAAGCTTTTTGGAGAATAAAAGACACGTGATCAGTGAATCTGAGCTCACTATCCAACATTACTCCAAGAACTTTAATTGTTTTTTTTGGAAACAATAACATTAGATTTGGACGGATTTATTTTTAAAAAATGTGATTCCGATGTCTTCAGCAAATTTTGAAGATCCGCGTTTATTTTAGTTAAAGCTTCGTTTAAATGTTCATAAGGGAAAGAATAATATATGAGTGTATCGTCAGCATATAAATGTTACCTGCAGTATTGAAGAGCGTCAGGCAAACAGCTGGCATAAATGGCGTAAAGTATTAGACCTAAAATCGAGCCTTGAGGCACGCCAGAGTTTACCGGTCGTTCCGCCGAAATTTTATCTAGAAGTTTCACACGTTGCTTACGATTTAAGATATACTGCGAAGTGGTTCCACTACATCTTTCGCCAGCCCTATGTAGTTAAGCAAGGATATCAAAATTTCATGATTCAAAGTGTCGAAAGCTTTTGAATAATCGAGAGCAATTAATATCGTTACACAATTATTATCGAGTGCCTTGAATATATTATCAGTAATATCTAATAACGCACTAGTACAACTGAATCCAGGCCGAAAGCCGGACTGATACATAGGAAGTATATTCATAGTTAAAAGATAATAATGCAATTGCTTAGCTATGATTTTCTCAAATGATTTAGAGAGCGTTGGTAAAATGCTAATTGGGCGAAGGTCGTTATATCCTTTAGGTTGCTTAATTTTCGGCACAGGTGTTATTAAAGACTCTTTCCAGCAGTTCGGAAATACTTTGGATGTAATGCGATAATTTATAATGTGAATTAAATACGGCAGAAGGAATGGACAACAGAAGTTAATCATTTTCAAGCCAATGCCATCAGCACCAACTGCCTCAGAATTCATGTTAATGAGTACGCTTAATAATTCGCTTTCGGTTATTTCAGAAAAGTGCAAGAGCACTGTGACAGATTCCTTAATGTTAGTGCCGTAATAATTTACCAGTTCAAATCAAGTGCAAAGGAATAATTCGAAGATGATATAAAGAAATCGTTAATTTCGTCAATATCGGCAATAGAACTTGGTATATTCTTTAAATTTGACGTATTGTAAATACCGAATTTTTTTACATGTTTCCAAAGGTCTGAGGTACTAGAAGTACGGGCTACATAGTTAATGTATAACTTCTTTTCATGTCTGATTGCAAAAGTTGTATAGTTACGTAGTGTTTTGCAATATTCCCAATCAGACTTGCAAGAAGTTCTTTTATACTTTTTGTAAGCTGAGTTTTTTAAATGTATTAATAATTTTACGTTGTCAGTTATCCAAGGGGAGAATGGTTTCTTAAAAATGTATGACTTATACAGGGCATGTTTATCAAAAAGAAAGAGTAAGTGCGTGTTTAGAAAAGCTACTTTATCATTGACGTCGGCCATATCATATATTAAGTACCAAGGCAGAGCAATTAAATCAGCATAAAAAAGATCGTAATTAAAATTTCTGAAGTTTCTAATTGTCTGAGGGCGATTACTGTTAACATATTGCCTTTTTAGAGAAAACGAACAGAAAATTAGGGAATGATCTGATATACCTACATCCAGAACACCACTATCCACTACTTCAGCATCGTTGTAGGTAATAACGTAATCTATAAGTGTGACTGAATTTAGGGTTATTCTGGTTGGATCAGTTATTATTTGGTTTAAACAAAAAGCATCGAGTAGTTTATTAAATTTTACACTGACGAGATTATTTACATCGAATGCATTTATGTTGAAGTCTCCCAAACAAACAAACTCGTCGTCGTTTCTTTATATCTTTTCAGAATTATTTGAGTTTCAAGTGTGTCTTCTATACGACTGATATAACTATATGAGCGACAAATAGGACTCGAGCAACGCTACAAGCTTATACGAGAAACTCATGTTCCACAATTTTTGTAATAGGATCTGAAGATTTACGCCGTCAAAAACATTTTGAAAATTACTGTAAATCACGTCAACTTATCTGGTAAATATTATCCAAATGATTAACTACAAACTGAGAAAAAAATGCTTGGGTTGGTGACAGATTTGTTTGTTGAGATGAGATAAGTTATTAAAAGGGTCGTATATCCATATTATCTTACATTACTATTTCAAATACTTATAATTTTGTACTCCTATAATATTAAAATGAAACCCTCAATTAATTATTGTTAAAAATTAAATAGTTAATTATTCTTTCCTAAAAGTGATACTGTAACCAGCAGGTTTAGTTTCTATAATTCTTACAGTTGTATACTTATAATAATAATAATTTAAAGGATAGAGACTCTTCTGCTGGTTTCTTTACAGAATAACTCAAGGCGTGAGTACAAACAAATTGCCTGGTACATACCCCACTATAATATTGATTATTTCTGGCAGTCTGCTACGTAAACGGCCTAACAATACAAACATGTGAAATGGGGTTATTCCAAAGATTAGCGCTTTTTCTGGGAATCAAGAGAAAAGAAGTGAACGTGTTGGTGGTGGGCCTCAACAACAGCGGAAAGTCAACCGTCATAAACCATTTCAAACATGAAGAGGAAAAAGTGACCGAAATCGTGCCCACGGTGGGCTTTAGCGTCGAGAAATTTCAAAGTAAGTCATTTTGTTTATCAATGGCTTTTTTTCTTCACGTTATCGTTTTACAATTATTGCAAATATGACTATTTTTAAGACACTACAACAAAAAAAAAAATATTAATTTTAAAATACCTTGCATTTTCATTTGAAAAATATTTTTACTTGGGGGGCTAAACCAAATTGTAATTGTTTCTATCTGTAACGTTCAAATTGAATCCAAAAACATGTTAACTTGCTGCTAAACTCTGATAAATTTATTTGCTAAAATTCTTTTGTTGTATCTAGGCTAGAAAAAAATTAGCTAATTCTATAGAATCTCATCAATAATTGTGAATTGAAAATGAGGTCTTTTTAAAGTCTTATTCAACAGTATTGGATCTAAATAAATTCTCATAGTATTTGCTTTTTTAACAATTAAGATGTTACTAGTCCAATCAGTGTGTTAATCTTCCTTCATCACAATTATATCCTGTGCGACTAATTTGACTAATTCCTGCTTTAACTGATTTCTAAAACATATTGGGACTCTTCTTGCTAGTTGAATTATTGGTTTTACCTAGAGATCCACCTGGTAAATTTCCATATCCTTGGAAATACATATTTATATTCTTCAATAATTTTTAGTGATTTTCTTTAATATCTTTCAATTCCTGAATCTGTAAGATAGTTTTTCTGTCTTATCATATTTTGCATGGCATTATGTAGCTAATAAAAACGGTCCATGATCCACTTCTGCTACGACCGCAAGCAATGCCTAGTTTTCCTTTAATTTTAATTGTGGAACCACCAAACCTGGTTGGTTTATATTTGAAATCTTCTAGAGTATACATATGTATATATCGTGCTCACGTAGTCAAATCGATTTTTCATGAATGAATGTCCACTTCATAAAACGCATCCGCTTAGTGTATGTAGGGTAATTCGGGGAGTGATGCCACATGTTTTTAAAATTAAATGATATACCCATCGTTTTCAATATTGTATTGAATAATTTTAAAGATTGATAAATAAACATATATAGAATACTATATACGCAAAATAAATTTTTATTTTTAAATTATAAGTTCAAAAAAAAATGTTTTTTTTTTGAAAAGTTACATTCGGCATCTATACCATAGCACGGGAGAGAGATGCCTGTGCGTAACGGGAGAGATGCCTGTTCTAGTTTTTTTTCGCTTTGAGAAGGATTTTGGCACACAACTCGCAAATATTGATAAACTTTGAACAGCACTCATGTATCCACTGATTGCAATGAACGCATTGTATCCAGTCGTTAGTTTTCTTTCGTTTTAAGGTATTCTTCTCCACATCCTACGCAGGAATTATTTTGACCATCCACATACTCACCATCGGACTCATCATGCAATGAAATATCGTCTGAAGAATCACTTGATGAACTTCTTCGTTTACATTTTTTTATATTTCCTCTTTTCGTTTGCTTAGATGGTCCTGGTTTTTCTGTCTCATCAGTACAATTGAATGGACCTTAACGTGGACGCCTCTGCATATTTTGTTTTTGTTCTTGTGCACCTTTAACGTCTTTCCATTTAACTAAATTTTCAAGGGAAGTCAAAACCTTCTCTGCCCTTTTCCCTCTTGTTTTTACACCAACTAAAGTTGTAGATTTTTTCTTAGATAACCCTTGGTTTTTAATCTCTGGATGCCTCTGTTTATTTCGTTTTCGTTCTTGTGCATTGTTAATGTTTTTCCGCTTAACTAAATTTTCAGGAGAAGTCAAAATCTCGGCTACTCTTTTCCTTTTTCTTTTAACACCAATTACTGTTTCTGGAACTTGGTCAAGTATTTTGCTCGATGTAATCACTTCAAGTGTTGTCTCTGTAATTGTGGGAATTGGACTAATTGTACGGGCATCTACAGAGTGAGCCATTTGATTTTAGTTCAGTGCATCTTGAAGTGACATGTGATTTTCTGGAGTGATCTGCTCTCGTTGCTGCTTTTGTTCTCCACCTTCATTTCGGTCTGCTGTTTGATCGGCTATTTGTGCTTGCTGTTGCCCTACACGACGGACCTCAACGAATTCATAATCTGGTATAGCTAACGGATTATATGGATAGATTCCTGTAACAGGCCAAGTTACAGATTTAATATACAAATTGCTGATCTGACCCAGGCTTGCTTCAATATGGATCCAAATGCCAAACGTGAAATTTTTCTATCGTTATGAGTTTTAACCCAAATATTTGATGCGGTATTAAATGCGGATTTTAATGATTTGAACACCGACCTATCGAGTGGTTGCAAATAGTGTGTTGTATGAGGCGGTAAACTCAGTAAAATTATCTCATTGTCTTCGGCAAACTTTAAAGTTTCCAAGTTGTTACAGTATGACGCATGTCCATCAAATATTAATAGATTCTTTCCTGCGCCCTTTCTAGGATGAAAATGCTCCTTAAGCTACTTCAAAAATATTTCAGAATTGATGTAAGCTGATTTAGGAGATATGTAAACCTGGGAACCTGGAGGCAAATCATTCAAAAATTCTTTTTTCGAATTTTTTCCTTTAAAAATGCATGCTGGAGGAAGGAATACCCCTTCAGCATTACAGCATGTTATCACCGTTATAGTTCCTCTGTTCTCTGCAGCGGTAATTGTTGTTACTTTGGATCCTTTCCGAGCAACGACGTTTCCAGGTTTATTATTAAGCTGCATACCTGTTTCGTCCATATTATATATATTTGAAGGTTTGTAAAATAATTCATTTTCTTCCAAGGTTTTGCCCAATAAATTAAAGTACTGTGTTGCATTTTCTTTATTCATTCCTTCACTGCGATGTTTTGAAAGTCCTTCAGCCTTTCTTATTACAAGTTGTGGATTTCGTCGCAAAAATGAACTAAGCCAATCATAACCAGCTAAACCTTTGACTCTATCAAATTTATGATTTATTTGTAGACGTTCTGCTAAACGGAAAGCCATCTCCCTTAGATCGTGCCTCGAAGGAGAAAAATCATGTTCCTGTAGTTTTATAACATGCCTAACTATTTTTTCTTCTGCTTCTGCACCTAAAATTGAAGGAGGCCCCATTCGTGTTTTTACAGTATTGTTATTCTCAATACGCCTTTTCAAAGTCCTTGCTGGTATTTCATATTCTGGGCAAGCTTCCCTCAAAGTCTTTCTATTTTCTCTAACGTTTGTTATAGCCAAAGTTAGTTGTTCTTGAGTCCAATTTCCGCGAGACGGACACGTTCTCTAATATTCAGTAGGCATATCAGCCTCTAAAACAAAAGAATGCTTGAAATTTACTTGTAAGTACTGAGGCATCACACCCGGCTGAATTTCGGCATCTCTACCTAAATTAAGGGAACAATTTTTAAATAATGCAGTTAAATTTCTAGCTCGATACTTAAAGGCACCTAACCTTTAACAATATATTTGACCACACATTGAATATTTTATCACATAATATCTAAAAACTACTGTAACTGTAGTAGTAGTTACTTACCAGCAAAATTTCTTCACCTTCCACCTTTCGCCCATACAATTACGACAGGATAGCTCTAGCATCGTGATTTTTTTTTACCGGTTTTAACTAACCACGATTCCTTATGCAAAAAGATCACTGCACAGTTGTCTGTAGTGTCATTTGTTCGTTATTAATTCAGATCTCGCAATTCGGCATCTCACCCGCTGGCGCATCTCTCCCCGAATTACCCTATCATCATTTGTATTCACTATCAGCACACAGTATTTTGTCCTTTCCATGAAACGGAGCAACTTTTTGTGCTCTCCCTGAAATTAATTACAACTTATAAAAAAATAAATAAAAGGTCAGTAATAGAAACATGACAGGGGCGACAGAACCAGCGCTGTTCTGGCAAAACTAAGAATTTATTATAAACTTAACACCTATGATAAAGCAAAACCAGGGAAAAAGTTTGCAAACAGCAGTAGGAAGTTATTTTTATGATAAATGAAATACAAGTTGTTAAAATAAGACTAATTGTAAGTACGGTAGCTAAAAGTAAGGTTACTTTATATTTTAAATAGAGACATCCTACGATCGCTTTTTGACATGACATCGCATTTTAGGATTTGTTATTTTATATGTAATAAAATTTTCTATAAGATTTAATCAAATTCGATTTCCCAATTTTTATCATTTTTTCACATAATTGTTCGTTTCTTGAAGTAACACCTATAAGGCCGTACACATGAAAAAAGTAAAATCGTCCAACAACTATTAGGATAAAATGCTATTTCGCTCCATGTATCCACTAGCTTTCGTTTTGGCGTGATAACAATGGATTGTCCATCGACATTTAATATATCTGATGTTGAAATACAGGATGTCTCAAAACCTCTATCTTTAAATGAAACTATAAGTTCCTCATTACATAACAGATTAATTCTCCAAATCTGAATTTTTTTGCCCAAAAATGAAAAACTGACCTATCACAAGCGAGCGCATCCCCTTTGTTTTGAAACCTCTGCTTGGTTTACGACTTGTTTCAGCAATTTATTCCGATAAAAGCAACAAGCTGCAATAAAACTTTTGATTTACGTTTAGAAGAACTTGGTCAAGGTTTTATTGTATACGAATATGAATCCGATTTGCGGACATCGGCATGTTTATTTGTATTTTCAACATGCGAGAAGTAAGAACGTTTGTTTATGCACCTCTTTGTAATGGACAATAACAACTATGTTAAAAACGAGTACCTAATCTTCGTTAGATTTTTGTTGAAGTAATTAAACATCTTCATACGCTAGTTTTGTAACTGCGTTGAAAATGCGTGAAATTATTTTTTAATTATCGCACTAATAGCTGCAGAATAAGTATTGCAGAGCAGAAACTATTCCTATTGTAAAAACGGAAAGCAAGAATTGGAGTACGATACGATGAAAAAAATTAAAATAAATTAGATTGCCTGTACACACAATAATCTATGGGTTCAAAATCAGTGATTGAGGGCCATTTGCACCACTTTCAGTTAAAATTTAAGCTCCACTTAATTCCATAGAAACGTTTGTTGCAACAATTGTTTCTATGGAGTTAAGTGGAGCTTAAATTTTAACTGAAAGTGGTGCAAATGGCCCTGAATACTTCGCTAGCTCTCAATCGAACTATTTTATTAATTGTTTACATTTCAACACAAAACACATGTTTTTATAAGGATAATATTGAACCTGTACTTCTGCATTGGCTTAAACCATAAAAACATAAAAGCTCTCGCCTAGTACAGACGTTTATTTCCTTGTTTATTCGAAGCTTTAATAAAGAAACAAATTTATTTTTGCTGTACAAATACAATAAACTTTAGTTATCAACATTGTAAGTTGATTATTGACAATTTACAAATTAATATGATGTAAGAATTTCCACTTTTCCGATCATCAATTAATGCAACACGCACAGAATATTTTAAACTATTAAGAACTTACCTAGTTACAAAATTTATCTGCTTTTAAAATTAACAAAAAACAGGATACTTGACCTGCTTTAACACGTTCGCTACTAATGGTGTATTTTTATTTCAACCTCACAGACCAAGTATTATTTTGATGTTAATGTAACTAAAATTGATGTTTTTATTGGTATGTATATACACAAAATGTTAGTAGGGATTCCTTAGGGAATTCCAATCCGGCTCACATACATATGTGACACTGGTCCATGATATAAACAGTTGCAAAATAGACCATGTGGTTCAGATATGAGATCTATAAGAAAATAACAATTTTGACTAAAGTATTTATTTTAAATACTCTTAGAGATAAGAGAAAGTAAAATAAATTAAACCCCACATTTGTAAAACATCTGATTTCACAAAGAAGGTAACCCTATTCTTCATGGTACTCCTTGAAGCAGGGATCGACACATAACCCAATAGTCTGTCCGTTCTTGTCCTTACAAACTTTGCAGACAAAAAAAGTTTGACTTCTGTGCTTTTTTGAAGAACAAGCACGACATCTCCTTTTTACAATTTTTTTAGGGTAATGCCCAAGCAGCAAGCAGTCGTTTTTATCACGTCATTATTTGGTCAAAGTTTGGTTAAGGACGTCGAATGACCAGTTTTAAACGTCATTTTTTCGTAAAAATTTTGTTTAAAATTTGACGTTTATAAAACACGTGAATAGAACGTCACTTTAATAACATAAATTTGACACTAATTTTAAAAGTTTCGTTTCGATAATATATTTAGTTATAGATTTGACATGATATTAGATTTTGTAGGAAAGTATAAATTATAAATTATAAACATTTATTAATACCATTTTAATACATAAGAAATTTACTAGACTTCTATTACGGGGTATGCAACGCATGCGCCGACACTCGATATTGGGGCATTGTTCTTGTGTATCGTAGTCGTAGTGCCCGTGGTGCTTAAGTTTAGTGCGATTTGTTTTTGAGCGTTAATTTATTATGTATTAGCTAGCTAAAGTATATTCTACTTGTACGTGTACTGGCTTTAGGTATTTATTGTTTTAGTTATTAGCAAACTGTGTAAAGAAGGTGGGTATTGGTAACTCATATTTCATAACCTGTTATATTAATATTTTAACGGTATTTGTAATAGGACTTGGGCACTTAATTCAATTGTTTTATTTCACTATAGAGTAGAATCAAACTGTTTAGTAATAGCTTCTTATGTTATTTTTATTTGGAACTTTAAAAAATATGTATGAATTTATTAAAAATATTATTTATTTATTGTTCGTAGGTATGTGTATACATATAATTATGTTCAAAACTCGCGAAGATGTGTTTTTAAAAATGCTTTATTTTACAAACTGAATAAATACACACTAGTTCTACAACTAAAATGAATACTTAATGCCCCAAGAAGGGTGAGCCCTGCTTATATATAGCTCTCGGTCCTTGGTGTTCTGGAACTTTCCGAAATCGGAATATTCCTTGAACGTCGCCGTGATTTCTAAGGAGCGTTCTATTATCGTGCACATAACTCCTCCCTCCTTAAGCCAGGACGTCCTCGGACTGTTCGGTGTATTGCAGCGGGAGGCCCTCTTCTTTCTGATGCTGAGCTTCTTTTTTCTTCTTGATCGCGTGGCTTATCTTATTCTTACATAAATAGAGGCAAATGCAAATGCTCAATACAATTATTATTATGGCGGTAATAGAAAAATGCGTTACATGTATTATAGGATTAATAAGGATATTATTGTCTAGCGTTTTTGCTTCTGATTTTAAGTTATTAATATCATCCAAATGCTTTATTCGCAAGTTTACAATTTTATTGGCTTTGTAATAAGTAATTTCAGGCGAGAAGTCGAAGGTGAAGTTACTCGATACATTTTCAAACGTGTGGTCTGCTATTATTAATTTACAGTTGTTCTCTGAGGATAGGACTGCGTTATTTTTAATTTTTACGTGATTAATGTTATGTGGACATTCTTCGACGGCATCTACGTCGCCTTTACAGGACACTAGGACTTGGCCGTCACTTAACTGTGCGTATAGTTCGTAATTATTGCTAGTTACGGAGAAGGTGCAATTATTCTTATGGCTAAGAGAACACTCAGATTCGCGTGGTTTATTGATGCAGACAGCTTGATTTTCGATCGACACACACTTTTCGTCTGTCCACAGTTCCTCTTTGGCACTTTTAAGGTGGTATTTCGCTGGTGGCAATAAGACGCTGTTCCACGGGTTAGGAATTGGATAAATTCTTGAATATTGATATGGAAAAGGATTTAGGACGGGTACATACAGTATACACGTTAAAACTTTACTTGCTGAAATGATGCGGAATTTTGAAAGCTCTAAGACTTTAAAGACATGTATGTTATCAAATTCGAGCAATTCTTCCGGGCTGTAAACTAATTTCAGGTGGTTGATAATTTCGATTAATTCTTGATCGGTCATTGTTTCTAAATTAGGAGTCTCTAGAAGCGCTAATGAAATGGTTCTCTCAATACTATATAGAGTGTCGAGAAGTCTCGAACAAAGGTAGTTATTATATTGAATAGTAATTTGGAGCGCGAGAACATTGTTCGTTTCTTGTACGGCATTCAGTGAAGAGTTTATGTTATCTTGAATGGTCAGCAAATCTCTAGAATACCTTTGTGTGATATGATTTGCGAAAGAGCTGTATTTTCCTACTTGTTTAATGATAGTTTCTTGATTTTTATATAAAGTTTTTATGTTATCGTTTATTTCTATTAGGTCGTTATCGTCTGGGTTACCCGTAATGTATTTTATGGCCGTTCCTAGGGCGTTCACAAGCGCGCGTTTTGTGCGTTGACTAAATTTCGATAATTGTTGTTCGACTCTATTGCAATTTTCTTTAAGGGCGGCGATTAATGATTGTGCTGAGGTATTTGTACTTTTGGTTTCTAAAATGACTAAATTATTTAATATCTTATAATAATTTACCTCTATTTCGCTTATATTAAAGTAAAAATAGAACTTATGATAGTGGTTTACAAACTTAACTAATCCTAAAGTTTCTGGGTAAAATCCGTTCGTTTCAATCTTCTTTACTTGAAGGCCCTGGCTGTGGCTCATCAAGGTCAGCCTGCAAAGAAAATTTTTTCTTAATACGTTTTATCTTCCTCTTATGGATATTTGCACGCCGATTCGAATTCTCTCTTATGCCTTCGATCTTGTTTTCATCTATTCCCGTTACGTTTACTTTGTCGTAACATGGATCTGTTTTCCTTATCCGTTGTCTCGTGAAATATACTATTGGCTCGTTTACTTCAACGGTGGGTTCTTTGTTTTTGTTTTTTCTTTCTAATATTTCGGTCCCTCTTTGTAATTGTTTGTGATACAGCTGTTCGTAAAACGGTAGTAATTCTTCTTTGCGTTTCGCGTTGTAAGTTTCGTAAATAGTCTTTTTTAAGTCAATTTCATGAGCGTTTAGGTTTTCAAAGGGGCCGTATAGTAGTGAGAAAGGAGTGTATCCCGTGGCGGAATGGACTGATTGATTATAAATTAGGATTGCGGATATCATTAGATTTTGTGACGTCTCGTTTTTATTCTGTGACTTAGCGATTTTCACCTTTTCCAATAGGGTAGAGTGAACTCTTTCAACTGGAGAATTTGAATTGCTATTGTAGTTGGTGGTATAGTGCAGGTTAATTTTAAATAGGTCGCAGTATTCCTGGAAGACATTATTTTTAAACTCCTTACCCTCGTCACATACGATTTTCTTCGGGTAGCCGTGGTGGGCGAAATAATGTCGGAGTTTGTTTAGTATTGTTATACCTGTGGTGTTTTCAATAAAGTATGCTTGCGCGTACCGGGAAAATAGGTCGATTACAGTTAGAAATTTACTATTGTCAAACCCAAACGTATCTATATGGATTACTTCAAACGGTCGTTTCGCGAGCATTGGTCCAGAGAGTTGGATTTTGTAAGGGTTCCTCTCGTATTTGTTAATGAGGCAAGTCTCGCATTCGTTTATGTTTTTGTTAATCCGGGTCTTCATATCTGGCCAGTAATACCTTGTTTTCAGATGGTTGTATGTTTCCAGTATCCCATTGTGTTTTTTCCAGATCCGCGGCGTGGGTATTGCTCTTTATAATTTGGACTTTATCGTTAAACAAGTTTCGAGCTATTCCTGAGAACGGGGTCTCCAGGTTTTTATCCTCGAAGTAGATTCCGTACACGGCTTTTGGATCGATAATTTGTTGTAGCGCGCGCGTTATATTTTCTTCTTCTTCTCCTTTTCTGATGGTTATATCGTAGTTGTGTTTCGAAAATGGCCTTCTGTATTTGATTTTATATTGATTTCCCGAGTGTAATATCAGCCTATTCATGAATTGATTGACGGGTTTGTCGGAGATTGGCATGGTGAAGACGGGGTTTTCTATGGCCGTATGCTGTGTGTTATCGGTGTTCGTATTGTCGTTGTCGTGTTTGTCATTGTCGTTGCTGTTTAGGATCTCGTCACAGTCGTCAGGTGTTAGTTCCTCTAATTCTCCGATATTGGGTAGGATGGACAGTAGATCTGAGTCTGGTTCATCTTCCAGAGTTTCTTTCGTATTAATCTCTATTCGTGACAGAGCGTCCGCAACTACGTTTTCCTTTCCTTTCTTGTATTGGATTTTATAATCAAATTCCTCTAGTCTCAATCTCCATTTAACTAGGCGCGAATTTGGGTCTTTGAGGGAGAACAGCCACACTAGCGGTTTATGGTCTGTTTCTATGACAAATTGCTTGCCATAGACGTAGGGTCGGAAGTGTTTGGTCGCTTCCACTATAGCCAGTAATTCTCTCTCTATTGTGGAGTAGTTCTTTTCCGCACTGTTCAGGGTCCTGGAATAGAATGAGATTGGTCTATTGTTTTGCGATAGGATTGCTCCTATTGCAACGTTTGAGGCGTCTGTTGTGACGTGAAATGTTTTCTCGAAATCGGGGTACGCCAGTACGGGGGCGTTGGTCAGTAGTTCTTTACATAATTGGAAGGCCTGGAGGTATTCTGGGCGAGACGTTTCGATCTTAGCTCCTTTTTTCAGGCATTTTGTAAAGGGTTGTACTATTTTCGCGAAGTTCTTTATGAACCGCCTATAGTATCCTACTAAACCCAAGAAGGCTTTTATTTCCTTAGTGGTCTTGGGAAGTGGATATTCCTGTACTGCCTTGATTTTTAATCGATTCGGTTTTATGCCTTCGGGTGTTATGACGTGTCCCAGAAAAGCCGTTTCCTTGCGGAGAAATTCCGATTTGTCAAGTGAGATTTTTAAGTTATATTTTCTGAATAGGTCAAAAATCTGTCGTATGTGGAGCATGTGTTCATGTAGGGATTTCGAGAATATGACGACGTCGTCCATATACACGAAACAGGATTTATGTAGGTGTTCGCGTAAGATGTTGTCCATTACCCTTTGGAACGTACTTGGTGCATTCTTTAGACCAAAAGGCATCCGGACGTATTCCCAATGACCGTTATTTACAGTGAATGCGGTTTTTTCTACAGAATTCTCATCCATTTCAATCTGGTGAAACCCTTGTGCCAGATCCAGGGTGGAAAAGTATGTACATTTTCCCAGGTTGTCGAGGATTTCCTCTATGCGCGGGAGTGGATATTTGTCCTCGATGGTTTTCTCGTTCAACTTTCTATAATCTATTACGAGGCGCCACTTCTTTTTTCCGCTTGCATCTAATTTCTTCGGCACTATCCACACGGGCGAGCTGTATGGTTACATGCTTGGCCTGATGATCTTGTTGTCTAGGAGTTTTTGAATCTGGTTTTGAATCTGCGTTTTCAGGTGATATGGGTAGCGGAAAGATCTGCAAAAAACGGGTTCTTCGTCGACGACTCGGATTTTATGTTTTACGGCGTTGGTAAAAGTCAAGTCGCAGTTTTCGTCATAAAATAGGTCTTTGTATTTTTTACATAGGGATATTATTTCGGCTCTCTCTTCCAGGTTGAGGTGCTCTGTTCTGACTACGTCGGGAATACTCAAATTCTTGTTTTCTGCTCTTGGTTTCATCATGGTTACATTGTAAACCGGTTGTACGTCTATTTGATTGAGGAAGTTGACCTTGATTTCTCGTTCTTCTGCAAATGGGATGGTACAGATCCCATTCTCTGCGTGGGCTATTGCTTCTGGTAAACATAGGTCTTCTATTTTTATTTCGGGGATGATGACATCACCTTCTTCGATATTCACAGGGATCTTTACGTAATGATTGACCGATTGCGTGGGGTATTCGAAGTTTTTCGGGTTAAGTTCCATAAAAAATGGAATTTTAACAGCGTCTATTTCTAATGTTTGTTGTTTATAATCTATTTTTGCGCAAAGCCTTTTAAAGTCTTCGCTGCCTATTAGCGCGTCAAACCTGTCATGCCATTGAATCACGTGAAAGTCGAGTTTTTTGTTTGAGCCGAATTCCTTGAAGAGGGGGTAACGTACGTTCAATTTGTCAGTCACGGTTTGGTTCAGGCTTTTGACGGTGAAGGGTTTTTCGAAGATGCAGTCGCTAAAATAGGTATGAGCCGGTGCGGGGTTAATGATCGAGTTCGAGGCTCCGCTATCTATTAGGATTTTTAGGTTCATGCTGGGAATTGTGATAAAAGGTAACTTAGGTCTACTAGCAATTGAGTTTAGGTCAATGTTTGTTCCGAGGCTGGTTCCTGAAAATTTTCGTTATGTTCGTATGCTTCTTCATAGTCCTGCTCGGTGTCGTCAGCAATGGGATATTCGTCGGGAAGTTCTGATTGGATATCGAGGGGTTCCTCTACGTTGTAGAGTTCTTCGGCTATGAAATTGCGTGGTCCTCTTGATGCAAAGAAGTTTTCTCTGCGATGGGGTAATTGCGGAGGCTTGGACGTATTTCTAGTGCTGATGGACATTGGTGTCGGTTTAGGTTCCGGCTTTCTTCCGAAAACTTGTGAGTTAGTAGGAAATTTGTTTTGGACAGGTCGGGTCTGAATGTTAATCGGCCCTCGTGGGAAAGGGTTTTGATTTTGCGTGGATTGAAACAGATTAGGTCGTCCGAAATTATTAGAGGGGAATTGGTTGTGCGTAGGTCGAAATTCGTTTACTTGTCTAAAATTGTGAGATTGCATGGGGTTCGAATGCTGAATGTTCGTTTTATGTTGTTGTGGTTTGTCGTTCTTTGTCGCATTGGTGTTTGTCGGTTTTTGTCTAATAAAGTTTAAAAAGTTAACCTGCTGTTTATAGTTGTCGTAATTACGTAGTTGTGTCAGGCAGTCTTCTAATGATACTACTGACCTACATGACACGTAGAACCTATATGGTTCTAGTAGGCCTGCTTTGAAAGTGTCAAGTGCTCTTTGAGCATACATAGTAGTTTTATAAATTTTAATATTGTTATTATTTTCCCTTATATTGATATGTTCTAAAAGCTGTTGTAATTTACTTTTAATTCTTTCATAATATTGTTCGTAAGATTCGCTGGTTAATTGGTAACAGGTGGTCAGATCATTTTCTAATAATATCTCGTTCCTTTGATCCCCAAATCTATTCAGGAGTGCATCTTTTACCTGTGACCAATTAGTGCAGCTTGATATAACTAAGGTGTCCCTAGCGGCACCTGTTAATTTCGCGCAACATATCTCAAAAAGTAATTTATTTAGCGTACAATGTTCTTGGCCCGGCGTTACGTTTCTGTACGTACTTATAAATTTCTCGCACTGTTGGATATAGTATGATAAATTTCTACTTCCTCCTTCGTATTGAGGAATAATTTCCTTAGCGATGTTAATTTCGGTATAATTAGCCATTACTATTTGGGAATTATTTTCGGGTTCGAAATTATCAACGCCTCTTCTTAAAGGCGATCTGTCGCGGTACTCGTGCATAAATTAAACTAACGAACGTGTATATTGCGATTACGGTAGGTATGAAAATGGAACACTTACAGGATCAGCGTCGTTATCAGCATGACGATATTCTTAAATCAGCTTCTCCAGGGGTAGGTGAGGTCCGTCTTCGGTAGAAGTCCCTCCTGGTCCTGGGGTTCGTACGACAGCTTCTCTTGTTTGGTAGCGAGTTTGTTCTCGGTGTTCAGCAAAGATTTAAAAATCACCAACACTTGAAGTAGAGTTGTCTGAACAATCCTGTTCGCAGCGCCAATTATGTTCGAAACTCGCGAAGATGTGTTTTTAAAAATGCTTTATTTTACAAACTGAATAAATACACACTAGTTCTATAACTAAAATGAATACTTAATGCCCCAAGAAGGGTGAGCCCTGCTTATATATAGCTCTCGGTCCTTGGTGTTCTGGATCTTTCCGAAATCGGAATATTCCTTGAACGTCGCCGTGATTTCTAAGGAGCGTTCTATTATCGTGCACATAACTATATATAGGGTTAACTTAATGCACTGGATCATGCGGAGGAAGAATAAGGGTAGTTCACATATTCCCTTAAACGTTGGGTCAGTACAATCTACCGTCTAGGTTAGCAAAAATCAAACTGATTAAAAAAAGGAAATATAAAATTCAATTTAAACAAAATTGATTGAAAAGAGATATCTGGTTACCTAAAATGCAAGGAAGGGTTTTCCACACATGCAGCAGGCAAAATAATTTTTTTTTTTTTAAGTTAGGCTTCTAAACTTCCTTTTGAGTTAGCTTATCCCGGGCCTCATACTGTTCTCCTAGGTTAGGACCGATCTTATGATTCCACCAAGGGTCGGGTTGCGACTACCTGGTTCTTCACTTAGTTTATCCGGTAGGGCTGTCTCTGTCAGTCCGTTCCACTTAACTATCACTGGGTTCTCGTAGGGCTGTCGCTGTCAGTCCGTTCCACTTAACTATCACTAGGTTCTCGTAGGGCTGTCTCTGTCAGTCCGTTCCACTTAACTATCACTGGGTTCTCGTAGGGCTGTCTCTGTCAGTCCACTACACTAATCCTATTGACACTAAAACTAATCTTAGTCCTTTTGCTGTCTTTCGGAACGGGGTGGGGGGGGATGTTATGAAAACAAACCTTATGGGACAAAGGGTTGGACTGGTTTCTTCTTAATTATACAACTAATCAACCGGTACACTTCAAGGGTCTTAATTGCGGCTTCTGCCACCAGGGTCCCTTCCCCCACTATAAACACACCCCTTTCATCGGACTCCGGGAGAAGCGCTCCGGGGTCCCAGGACACTTCTCCGGGCTCTAATAGGGGTTCTATTATACAAGGAGGTCCTTCCCACTTCTCTACGAGTTCGATCGGAAGAATCAGTTGGAGGGACACTCGTGGGGACACTCGTGGGCGGAACCGGGCTCCATTGGCGTCCCTTTCGTACAGGAAGTCTTCCGTATACTTGCCGAGGGTCCTCACAATTCCTTTCACCGCTCTCTCGACTTGAGAAACGAGTCCCTTAACTTCTATTAGTCGAGGGTCCTCATCCGGGGTCCTGGGGCTAATATAAATAGTAGCCCTACTCTCCTGACGGATCTTCTCCACCCGACTGCCCGAGGGTCCTACCACCATTCCAATTTTGTGGTGGGGGAGGAGGATCCTGGCCGCCGCCTGGTTCGCCATAAGGGACTTGATTATCTTTTCTAATATTAAGAAAAACCTTACTATCTATTATTCTGTATGCATGTATGAATGATGATTATTTATTAATTCCTTACATATAAACCATTGCCCTTATTCTTCCTTTCGCCCTATAACTACCTTTTCTAGACTTAGGTTCAAGGTTCTTCTAATGGGATTACATATATTCCCTAACCTTCTTCTTATTTCTATACTACATACTACTCAAGGGGCCTGACATCCTTTCTTACTCTTTCAAGCCTCGCTTAAGAAAGGAAGAATATCCTTTGTCGGCCAAGTTTCAAAATAAACGGATCTATTCAAAATTACCAATCCAATTCTGGTATGTGTAAACTTTTGACAAACCGAAAGTACAATCATTACTCAAATAAAATAATGAAATAAGATAAATCAAAATATTTCCTCCTCAAATTCTGAGATTTTACTTAAGAAACAAATTTTAGTAATGGAGCTCCCCGTTATTTTATTTTTATATATCCCAACTGAATTATTATCCATTACAGAAAAGTAGCACAAAGAAAAGTAAGACTTCACTAGAAAAAGAATTTCTTTCCCTTTTTAAATTTTGAAAACCCAAAACAAAATTAAATAAATAATGGAACCCTCCATTACAATTAACATTAGGAAGCTAAACTCCCTTTTAATAACAAAATGAATGTATAAAAAAAAATGTTTAAATACAAAAAAGAATCAATCATCCTTTAAATTTTGATAATTTTTAGATTAAATCATTGATCTCCTTCATCTGAAATATTTAATCAAACACCCTAAAACCCAAATGAGTCAAGAACACATAGTACTTCTCAAAATTTTGATTTTGCATAATCAATCAAAACATTTTTAGTTGTGTCTATCATTCCCCTAGATAAAGGACTGTAGGGGTTGGATAAGATATAAAAAGGTGAAAATTAAATAAAACAAAGAAAAATCATTTACACATTATGTCAAAGTGATTTCGTCCAAATTTTGATAATTTAGTTTAGGTTTGAAGTTTTTCTTTACTTCAGGGTATCCGCTATTTACCATTAATGTTTTCGGCATGACCCATGGCTGTGATTCTGTAGGGCCTTTACTTCTTGTACCGTAGCGATGTCCGCTACTTCCAGCTGTTTCCTTGACATTATCGCTTTCTGGGGTTTGTCCTTGATTTTCCTGAACTTCTGCCGAATCTTCGTTATCCGTTTCACCTTCCTCTTCGAAACTATCTTCTTCCACCAATTCGAGTGGTTCTTCATTTTGTATTTGGTAGTCTTCGGGTATTTCGTTCAGTGCATTAGGATTGAAGTTTACTACACGAGGTGCTTGGGGTTCGTCCCTCATTGACACCGGTGTTCCAATCCATGGTTCCACTTCTTCTGGAGCGTTTACATTTTCCTGCGGAAACGGCGTTGGTACTCCACCAAAATATGCTCTCTCCAACTCTTCAAAGTTTTCGGGAACCATTAAGTCTTCCTCAGACTCCGTATTTGATTCTGGATTATCTGAATCTTCTTGATCTGGTGCATCCTCTTTATGTCCTCCAGGTTGGGTTACATTTCGAACCTCATCCCCATCTTCATACCATTTCAAACTATTGACATGGACTGTTTGTTCTTCGTCCTTCCCTATTCTGGCGATCTTGTACGTTACAGGACCTAACCTTTCGATTATTCGATACTGTCCTTCCAACTGTTTACTTAGTTTTCTCGACAGACCTGGTTTTACCGCTGGGTTGTACAAGTAGACTTTATCCCCGAGTTTGAATTCGGTGGGTTTTGTCTTTTTATTGTACTGTTTCACCCGCTGTTCTGCCGATTTCTTGAGTTTTTCTCGTACGACTTCAAAGATTGAGTTCAACCTCACTACCAATTCTGCAGCGTAGTTTTCACTGTAGTCGTATCGTTGTCTGGTAGAAGTAAGATCGTCGTCATTAGGCAGTCTCATGTCCCTTCCATGAAGCAGAAAATAGGGTGTATCTCCAATAGAAGAGTGGATGTTGGCTCTGTAGGCCATTATTAACACATAAGGAATCCACTTATCCCAATCCTGTTGTGATTTTGTAACGTAATGAGGCAGCATATCCTTCAGAACTCGATGTGTTCGTTCTATCATTCCATTACTCTGGGGGTGGTATGGAGTTGTCTGGATCTTTTTAATACCTAGGATTTTACACACGTTCTTCATAAGTTCCGATACGAAGTTGGTGCCTTGATCGGAGCAACTTCCTTGGAACTCCGTGTCTGGCGACGATGTTTTCCACAAAAGCTCGTGCTACGGTGTCCGATTTCTGATCCGGTAAAGGTATTGCTTCCGGTAAAATAATCCTGAAAGGTTAACACATATTTGTTACCCTGATCTGTGGTAACTAGCGGTCCTACTATGTCCATTGCTGTCAACTCGAACGGGTACGACACTTCGCAAAACGGCTGCAAGTGTGCTGATTTTCGGTTGGTAGGTGTTTTTCGCGCATTACAAGAGTGACACTTTTGGATGTAATCCTTAACGTCCTCTTCCATTCCTTTCCAGTACATCCGCTCTTGCAGCAATTTTAGTGTTTTCGGTACGCCTTGGTGTCCTGCGTACGGCAAATCGTGGTAGTCACGTGTAGATTGTCGTACCAAGTTCTTCGGGATGACAATTCGGTCATTCCTTTCATTTCCGCGTCTTACACGGAAAATAGCACCATCGTCGTCGATATAATAAGGATCTTCTTTTTGTTCCTCAAGAATTTGTCGGTGCAAAATCTTGAGAACTGGATCCTGCCTTTGTTCGTCGGCTATCATCTTCTTGTCTAGGTATGGTACGGGCGTAACTTCTATTCCAATCCGGTTTCTTCTGGAAATCGGGTGAGTTACAATTTCTTGCCTGTCTCCTTCTGTCTTGGGATTCGTTTCGTGTGATGGTATGATTTTCATCCGATCTGCTTTCCTTTTTTCTTCTGTCCATCTTTGGAATTCTTCGTAACCTTGTACCTTTTCTCTATCTAACTGAGAGAATGTCCTTTCATATTTTCGGTCCCCCGGCTCGTCATCGCTGAGCTCTTCATTACGTGTATTCACTTCCACTTGAACATCAACTGGGACTGCTACGTTTCTTTCTCCGTAGCTGGGGTTCCAGGTTTCGTCATACTGACTCCAGACCTTCCTTTGTCCATACTTCGGTTCTTTCTCCATAACTTCTTTTGGGAATGTTGAACGAGATTTTCTTCCTTCGATTCCATATTCGGTGATCTCGCCCACTTCGTTGATTTTCTGTCGTATCCGACGTTCCCTTTTTAAAGCTTCGCTCAATGTATGAAGGTTAGTTATTCCTTTTCTCTTCATCGGCATTAAACCTCGGACCTGGTTTATACAAATTTCTGGTTCCTGTGAAGGATTTTCTACCATAGGCAATCGACTCATAGCATCAGCATTGTTGTTCCTTTTTCCTGGCTTATACTCTATTGTAAAGTCGTACTCTGACAAGAGTAGAGCCCACCGGGCTAATCTCGATGTTGGGTCCTTTAATGAGAACAACCACTTTTAAAGGATTTGCAAATTGGCCGATAGCATTAACTGCAAATAATATCGAGACTGCCTTTGGGACACAAATAAATCGATGTTTCGTCCACATTCCATAAACGGACTTGCAGAATATCTGTATTTTCTTCTAACAACTTTATAGAGTTTCCTTAAACCACTCTCTTATATAGTGATATAAATTTATTATGCGACATATCCTTATGTTGCTTTTTAAAATAGTCATGTCAAAACATGGTAACCATAGGCAACTAATGCCGCTAATTCAAATAATTTAAATGTCTAGGACACTTTGAAATAAAACCTTCCATACAAATTTTAAGATTACTTCATGTTTAATCCTTTTTTAAACAGACATTGAGCACAAGAAAACGTACACTTACTAAATTGCACTCACATGCAGTCCAAGAGAAAAAGTAAACGTCTGGTAGGAATAATAAATAACACACTGATTGGTCAATTTTTTATTATTTAAATCTTCTCCGCAACTCAATAGTTTCTCAAAATACAGCAGATTTTAAAGCCCCTGGTATCAACACGATGTCTGGTATTAACAAGATGGTGCTCCATCACATTTTACAATGAATTTTCTTAATACAATATTTCCTGAAGGATACCCACGAGCCAATAAGCTTGACTAGCCAGAAACTCTCTACGAACAAACTTATTAAGTCATTTTAATTTTTTAAAAAACTTATGCCCGGTTTCTGAAACGATACATAACTTTACGTAGAGACAAAGTCCAGATAAACTCACCATAACTTCTAAAAACCGCTTCTGAAAACTTTATCTGTAGGTAAAGTGTATACGTAGCAATGTAAACAATTTATACTTTTCATAAAGTTATCTGTCAAGAAAAATTTATGTTTACCTACAGTTATGTATCGTTTCAGAAACCGGGCATTAATTTCTCACAGACTTCACGGTAATACGTGTGTCACATGAAAAAGTCAACATGACAGATCGAAAATAAACGCAGAGTAAACTTTCACGAATGTTATGTTGGTTGCCTAGATTTACAATGCTTTGACATGATTTTCCTAAAATACAACATAGGGATATGTTGCACTGTATGTACTTTTTAAAATATATAAGTAATAAAAATTAAATGTTTTAAATGACAATAAAAACGTTTATTTTTTATTTAGAAAGAAACGAAACATAAAATTAACAGTCAAGTAATACGAAACAGTAAAATTAAAAAGTACCTGTACCTAGTAATACATTGTTAACCAGATGTATTTGTAATACTATTACAGACAAAACTTATGTCCTATATGTTATGTTTATTGAATATTCAAATAAAAGAATATCAGTTATTAAACATATTTAAAGAGATGTTCACTATACAACGGATGGTGACCAACTGGTCGTGAATGGTGGAGTGCGTCCCCCCCCACTACGCTGCTTGTATGCAACCACACATGCTGCTATGTCTATAATGTGTATACATAACAATTTATTATTACAACACCTCCCTCTTTCTACAAAGTAAAAAAAAAACATACTTAATCCTAAATTCCGCACTTATAAACACAATTTATTTTAACTTATAATCTTTTAAATATGTCGGAGTTTTGCGCACACGATTAGATTTTCTAATGATTACTGTTTTATTTTTCGATTCATCTTCTTTTACAGTCATTAACTACTCTTTCACTTTCACTCTCACTTTCATTTGTAGTTGGCTCTACTTTCATTTTCTCAAAAATTTTCTATTTCTATAAAACGGTCTTTCACTTGAATCATATTCTACTAAATAGGACCTTGGCCTATTTCTATCCTTTTT
This sequence comes from Prosopocoilus inquinatus, assembly GCA_036172665.1. Classification (NCBI taxonomy): domain Eukaryota; kingdom Metazoa; phylum Arthropoda; class Insecta; order Coleoptera; family Lucanidae; genus Prosopocoilus; species Prosopocoilus inquinatus. The sequence continues at coordinate 29,293,712 of CM069877.1, forward strand.
TATTACTTTCCCTGCTTTCCAGTTTTTCTCATCACCTTTTATTAGAATTTTGTCATTTTTGACATTTAAATTAGGGTTTAATAATTTCTCACAAATTGGTATGTGACTTTTTATTTTTCTTCCAAATAGAATCTCTGCAGGAGAAGGCACATTTGTTTCGATTGGTGTCGATCTGTATTCCAGCAGTACTAAATACATGTCTTTCCCTTCCTCCAACGCTTTTTTCAATATCTTTTTTATAGTTTGAATGTGTCTTTCAATGAACCCGTTAGACTGTGGATAACGCGGTGTACTTGTTTTGTGAGTTATCTCCCAATTTTTAAAAAAATTTTGAAAATCTTGATTCACAAATTGTGGGCCATTGTCTGTGTATAACAGATCAGGTTTACCATGTCGTGATAGTATTGATTTGAAATGTTGTATTACAAAATTGCTAGTAGTATTATTGTTTACACATGCAATTTCTGGATATTTAGTAAATGTATCTACCACAAGCAAGTATTCTTTGTTATTAAAATGAAAGAAATCAGCCGCAATAATTTGCCATGGTCTCACTGCTAATTCTTTTTTAATTAGAGTTTCTTTCTTATTTGTGTTTTGAAATTTTCCGCACGTATAACACTTTTTTATAACTTCTGTAATTTGTTGGTTCATAAATGGCCAATACATTAGGTCTCTTGCTTTTATGATAGTTTTATTTACGAGTATACCCATGTGACTGTAATGAAGTCTTTCAATCATTTCATTTCTTACTACTTTTGGTATTATAATTTGAGTACCTTTAAATAATATTCCTTTAATTTCATTTCTTCCCTAACTGACCAATAGGGTTTTACTAAATTGTTTAATTCGCTTTTTCTATTTGGCCAACCTTCTTTGATAAGTTTAGATAAGGCTCTTAATTCAGGATCTTGTGTTGTTTCTGTTTTTATTTGATCAAATCTCTCAGGACTAATGTTCATATAATTTATTAAATTTAATTGAAATTCAATTTCTTTTTCCAATAAATGAAACTTTTTATCGTCATAACTACTTCTTGACAGCGTATCAGCTAAGTATAAGCTTTTACCTGGCTTATATTTTACTATGAAGTCGTACTGCTGTAAATAAATTAACCCATATAATCCCAAGGAAGCTTAATCGAGGAAAGTTAATTTTTTGAGGTATTTGTGCATCTAAAATGATGTTGAAAATATAAAAATGGAAACAAAAAAAAAATTTTTTCCGTTTATTTAAAATTCAAGATGGTGCAAATACATAAACAAACTTAAATACAAAGTTTTTATTTTTACAATGTTAATGCTTAAGAACTAATACAATACATTCTGCTTTTTGGTAACACAGTATTTATAAACAAATTTCAAAATTCTGTAAAGTTTAAATAACTCAAACGTGCATCAAGGTGTTGGTGCAAACAAGCACCATTGGGAACTAACATGAGTTCGATTTTTTTATTTCGTGTGGTATTTTTCAAAACATTCTACATGTAAATGTGCATTACACTTTCGATACATGAATTGTGTGTTTATGGCAAATTTTACATCTTCTGCGTGCCTTAGATTCATGTGTTATTATAGAATAGCCATAATTATCAAATCGAGCTTCAGTAATAGATGTAGTTGGTAGACTGTAATGAATGATTATAGCTTTACCACATTTCATGAGGCGTAGAGCTATATAAGATTTAAAATCTAATTGCGAAATCTTAGTGTTGTTAGCTATATTGTATATTTTCCACGCATTGACCACTGTACTGTCGACAGAATTGATGAACACAGGCCACCACCATTTTTTCCCCAAAATTCTTGATCTATAATTAGCAATGCCATTGTCGTGTAGATCTACACCACCCATAAATTTGTTGTATTGAGATATTGCGTGTGGCTGACCAATGTTTATTTCTTTTCTATTATATCTTTTAACAGAATGTACAGGTTGAACATTTAAATAATCAAATAATCAAAAATCAAAACTCCCTCTCTCTTTCTTTGAGATGGTATTTACTCTGTCTATCGGACAATTTTTTTTTCTGTTGTCACGTATTGTTCCCGTAGCAAAAAAGCCTTTATTTTTTAGATGGGCAAACAAATCAAATGACGAAAAAAAATTATCAAAGAAAACTGTGTGACAATGAGGATTTGCTACCACCGTCAATAAGTCTACAACTACTCGACCACTCAATCCTAATTCTAACGGGTGCTTTTTATTTTTATTTTCGGCCCCACTGTACGGTTTGGAATAAAATAAGTACCCATTTGACGAACAGAGGCACCAAAGCTTGAACCCGAACCTCACTGCTTTGCCCTTGATTAACATTTTACAGGAATGACGTCCGAAATAAGGGATCATCTGTTCATCTACAGATAAATTATGACAAAATATGCCGAACTGAAGATTCTTTTTATTCATAAGATCAAGAAATGGCCTCACCTTTGTAAATTTGTCGCATTTATCTAATGAAGTATTATCGGATAAATGAATATTTCTTTTTATGTTCTGAAATTTATTGCGACTCATTGTTGTTTTGACTATTTCTATTCCCTTGTTTTCATCATTAGACCAGTACAGAGGTATTCGTGGTAATGTATGGTATCCGGAAAGTAGTACTATGCCCAAAAACTGTAAAAGCTGTGTTTTGTCAAACTGAAAATTTTGACGATTGTTATCACGTGCGTATTTTAGTGAAAAATTTACAATTAGATCTACAACTTCATCATCAAAATACAAGAAAAATATTTCTAATGGTGTCTTTCCTGCAAAACGTTCACGGATAACCTGTTGATCGCAAACTTCTGTCGATACCGAAGAATGGGTGTAATCTATCTCACCTTTTATCCATTTTGGATCACTAGATTTGATTGCTATAATTCTATGTCGTTTAGAAGCAAGAGTTTCTTCATCGGAAGAATCAAATTCTTCATCTACGTTATCTGCAGAACTTGGAAATTGAACTTCAAAGGTACCAGCGATATCTGCTTCTAGATAATCTTCCACAGGCACATTTTCGTCGTCGATGTTCTCTTCATCTGTTAGTTCGTCGACAGCAGGAGGTATATAAACAGCATCAGCAACAGCTATAAAATTAGAAATATAAAAAAATGCTTTGTTTTATGACTATAAAAAATAACTTACCTCCTTTTCTTTCTGCTTCTAAGTTAAGAACTACTTCTTCGAGAGCAATCTCTAATTCTTTATTAGTTAAATAACGAGACATTTTATATACACTGGACACTTCTCACTTGCAAAACACAAAAATAAAATGAATTCTGCAGTGGCTGTCGCATATACTAAGAGCAAATTCAGTCCTGCAAGAACTCGTCGTTCTGCAAAATATTACACGCGTAATCCCACTGGTGCATTATTGCACCACTGGTGTTCATAGTTATATTTTTTACATTATATGTAATTATTTCATCTTTCGAAATAAATACAACAAAGAAAACACTTAAAAGTTGCAAATAAATAAGATATTGATGATAAATTTACCTTATAAAAATTTTTGTTGTTACTTTCAAGATCTTACCATCTGAAGGGTAAATTCTCTACCAATTTAATTAATAAAAAAAAAGCCATCTTCGGAACATTTTATTATCATTGTTTTTGTGAATTCTTCTTAATAATATTACAGAAAAGCTATTGACGTACTCGCAAACGAAAAATATTGAGCTATGATTATGCAAAACATTTTTAGATGTTATGGTGTGAAAACGCACCGATGGGAGTAAATGGGTTAAAATTCTTTGTAGTCTTAAGGGACATTTGTTCAGAGGTTTTTTAAATATTACTTCAAGTGGCTTGTGATCTGTTTCGACCAAAATTTTTTTTCCGTACAGGTATTGGTGAAATCTCTGACAACCAAAAAGAATTGCTAGAGCTTCTTTCTCGACCTGGGCGTAATTTATTTGTGCTTCAGTCAAAGTTTTCGATGCATACGCTACAGGTTTGTTATTTTGTAAAATTACCGCCCCCATGCCAAATTTTGAACTGTCTACTGATAATGTTATAGCCTTTGTTTCATCAAAATATTCTAAAATTGGCTCTTTTGTTAATACCTTTTTCAAATTTTTAAACTCGTTTCCATGTAGTGTTGTCCATTCCCAAGTAATATTTTTTCGTAGCAGTTGCCTTAAATTATGTGTTAAATTTGTTAGATTTGGAATAAATCTGGACAAATAGGTTACCATTCCAAGAAATCTGCTTAATTCCTTACCGTTTTTTGGAGTTTGGATTTCCCTAATTGCTTCAATTTTGTGATCATCGGGTTTTATTCCATTTTCTGTCAAAATGTGTCCTACGTATTTAATTTCTTTTACTGCAAATTTGCATTTTTCCAAATTAAAACATACACCGTTTTGTCTTGCTTTGTCAAAAACTTTTTGCAAAATTTCATAATTTTCTTCCAAAGTTTTAGCATGAAATTATTAAGTCATTTATGTAAATTTTTATGCCTACAATATCTTTAAATATCTCTGAAAACGTTTTTTGGAAATTTCCGGTGCACACGATAATCCAAATGGTAATCTCAAAAATCTAAATCTGCCAAATGGTGTAGCAAAAGTTGTTAATTTAGATGCCTTTTCAGATAAGCCAATTTGCCAAAATCCCTTGTTTGCGTCTAAAATTGAAAAATATTTCGACCCAACTGTGTCACGTGTAATTTCTTCAAATGTGGGAATTTTAAAATGTTCTCTTTGTATAGCATCATTTAGATTTTTTGGATCTAAACAAAGTCGAATTTGATTATTAGGTTTCTTTACCAGTACCAGGGGATTAACAAATTCTGTTGGTTCACTAATCGCTGTGACTATACCATTTTTATTCATTTTTTCCAATACAGTTTTTAATGGATTTAATAATTGAAACGGAATTTGCCTACACGGTTCTACAGAAGGAGTATAGTGTTCTCTTAGTTTAAATTCGTATGGTTTTATATTAATTTTGCCTCAGCCCATAAACAAATCTTTATTCTGTTCTACTATTTCCAATTGTGTAACTGCTTTATTTGTTTCATTTTTAAATTCGTTTATGTTCACTTTCAGAAGGTTGAATAGATTGATTGTATGAATGCCTATAATAGGAGTTGATTTTTCATCAGTTTCAATAATAATAAAATTTACTTCTGCTAATTTACCCTTTATCAGAATTGATAAAACGCTTTCTCCCATAACTTTCAGTTTTGATCCGCCATAATTTGTAACATTAATTAAACTCGGTTTAAGTAAATGATTCAAATCCAATTTTGAGAAAATATGGTATGGTATTACATTTACTTACGCTCCTGTATCCAGTTTAGTATTTAAATACTTGTTACAATCTACAATTTTTATTTTAAGCCACAAATCATTATTTCCATTAATGATTTCCCCATTAATATTACCTAAAACAAAATTATTTTCAACCGAATCAACTACCAATTGCGCATTTTCAACTACATTAACATTTTTGTATACTCTTGTTTTACATTGACTAACAAAATGATTTAATTTGCGACATTTATTACAAGTTTTGCCGAAAGCCGGGCATTTTTTGAATACATGATCAAAACCGCACCGCTTACACTGACCTCATTCTTAATTAGTTGTCGGTACCTTTGACGATTGCGCTTTCACCTTCCGTCCGTGAGAAGAAGATGCCGCCTCCTTTTGATGTAGCCGCTGTCTCTGTCCGACGCCTTTGTTGATGCCGCCGACTTCAATTGCTGACGCCCGATCACGTAAATCCCTTATGTGATTTTCCGTTTGCTCTGCCGATTTGCAAATTGTAACTGCTTTTTCCAAATTTAATGTTTGCTCTCTCAACAATCTGTCTTTAATTTTTGTATTCCGTATTCCAAACACGATACGATCCATTAATAATTCATCCCTCATGTTTCCAAATTCGCAATTTTGCATGATTCTTCTTAGATCATTTAAAAATGTGTCAAAAGACTCACCAGGCTGCTGCATCTTGAGTTGAACCTATGACGCTCCACAGTTTTATTTGTCTTGGGTAGGAAGTAATTATCCAGTTTCGCTATTATTTGAGTACTGTCTGATTTTTCTTCTGCAGTTAAATTCATCGTGGACAATATTTCACGTGTTTCTTTCCCTACCCAATGTAGCAAAGTAGCTGCCTGTACTTTACTATCCCGATTTACGCATCCAGTTGCAACTGCATATATTTCGAAATTGTCTTTGAAGTGTTTCCAATTTGCACCCAAATCACCTTCCATTTTCATCGCTTCCGGTTGACTTAGAAATTCCATTTTCACTTTTTTTTGCACTCACTACTTTACTTTATTTTTAATTTTATTCCATGGCTTTACGCCACTGACTGCGCCATGTTATGATTATTGAATATTCAAATAAAAGAATATCAGTTATTAAACATATTTATTGAGATGTTCACTATACAACGGATGGTGACCAACTGGTCCTGAATGGTGGAGTGCGTCCCCCCCCCCACTACGCTGCTTGTATGCAACCACACATGCTGCTGTGTCTATAATGTGTATACATAACAATTTATTATTACACTATAGAAAACTAAACACATGTAATTTCAACTAATAATAAGCTAAAAATCACAAGAATTTTTTATTTCTCACTTTTAGTTCTGTAAACTTTTTTATTACCTCTTTAAATTTAGCTGATCAGCAATTTCATGCTCAATCGCCAAAGTGGCCGAACCATTAAGACGATTTTGCTTAGTAATAGAAAGTAAAAAGCTCTTAATTAATTTTAATTTAGAAAAACTTCTTTCCCCACTTGCTACAGTGATTGGTACAGTCAGCAATGTTCTTAAGGCAACACCAAGGTTTGGGGAAAAATTTAACATCGTTATTAATTTTAGTACATTGCTTACACTTTCTTTTTTTTGTTAAATGAACTAGATAATTCGAAAACAGAATTATTTTATTGTATTTGATTTCCGTACTTCTAAATTTAAACAAAGATGACACAATAATTTTTGAGTAAAATTTGTTATAAAGTGAGAGAAATGATTACTGATTTATTATTTGATACTTCTCTCTGTTTATAACAAATTTTACACAAAAATTATGAGATCCCATACCGTCGATAGATTTATTTTTTATAATTGACAGGCCAGAAAACTTATCATTGATAATCATAATTGAAGAAGCTTCAAATGATTACTGGAACTGGAATCAGAATGTTTTTCTCCTGCTTGATAATATTCTCGAAAAGGGAACTTTTATAAAAGCAGAACCGGGCCCGAGATTTACATCAAAGTTCTTCAGATACAAATAAATAAATAAATTTCAGAATTAAATGATTTATTTGTTTCAGACCAAAGTCTGGCGTTTACGGCTTTTGATATGTCCGGGCATGGCAGATACAGAGATTTATGGGAACATTACTACAAAGACTGTCACGGAATAATCTTCGTGGTGGATAGCAGCGATCGCCTCAGATTGGTGGTGGTGAAAGACGAATTGGATTTACTACTTCAGCATCCCGACATATCCAACAAAAAAATCCCGATCCTATTTTTCGCCAACAAAATGGATTACAAAGAGGCCCTTAGCAGCGTTAAAATTGCGGCCGCCCTGGGTCTGGATAAAATCATGAACAAACCTTGGCACATTTCGGCCAGTAACGCGCTCACCGGCGAGGGATTACAAGAAGGGGTGGAGTGGTTAACGCAGCAAATTAGAGACTTTATAGTGGCCAGAACGTGAATTTCAAAATGTTTTTATCATTATTATACACATTTACTAAAAAAGGAAATACATATTTATAAATTGTTCAGAAAACAAATTTTATTTTACGATTAATTCTTTTTTGTCAATGTATTTCTCTGCTCAGTGTAGTTATCATGAATATACGTATTTATGTTTCGAGTATTGCCATGACTACAAATACACGGACGATGAAATACACACTATTCATTGGCACTCTTTGCATGAGCAACATTTTTCTGATTTATTCGACCTCGTTTCTTTTAAGATAAGTAAGATTCTGATACCGAAGCTTGTTCGAAAACAAGATATATGTACGAAGTAAACTATGATAACTCTCTCCAAAGTTGCCAACTGTGTGTTATTATAATCGCATCCGTCCGATTATTTAACAGTCGGTATAGTAACATACATTTTATCAAGTCGCAGTTTCTCATCTAAATTGCATTATAAACTGGGTCTTGTCTTGACAAAATGTTTCCTCTTTAAAGTAGGTCATGTTAGGGCAATATTTTAATTAGTATATACTGTTACGGTAAAGTTAAGCCGCTTCACCAAATGTTATGGTAAAGCTATGGCGTTTCACCAAAAGTAACGTTTACTTTAGGGGTTGCGGGACGTAGTACAGACCTAACACAGCATAAAATATCTAATATTCCAATTCTTGGAAATACAAAATATAACTTACATGACAAATTGAGGACGCACTATACTAGACGACATGAATTCTTGTTGGTTTTGAAAAATCCCGATGAATCATTTTACTTTACTGGCAGCTGTTATTTTGTAACCAATGTGAACGATATGCGAATGTAGGCCAAGGTTTGTTTGTCAGAATCAGGAGCCGAACTTACATAATTATTTTTTCTGTTACAATATCACTAAAAAAATACGAAAGTCAGAAAATTTTCTTAGATTTTCATGATTATTGTTTCTCAAGATCAAAGGTTCCACATGCAAATATTATAGATTATTTAATTTACTTTAATTTTACCATTATTGCCCTTGATAAGTATTCTTTCAAATCACTAAGAAAGTCATTATTACAAAATAGTGAACTTCGTAATTTTTGATATGTCGAATTTTGACTTGCAAAGTGACTTCTATCCACGCTTCTATCAAATTACATGCAGGTAAACCAATGAAGCGAAAACATGAAGCTTTCAAAAGGTCATGATTCCTAAAAAACACAATAAAAGTAAATGACTGTGATTGTAAAAGATTTATTATTAAAAGAAATAATAAACTTTAAAAGCCTAATGGAAATTAAGTTGAAACACACAAAGAAAGAGAGAGCGGAGGGTAAACAAATCTCAATTTGTGTAGAGGAAACGTGGAAAATTAAAAATAAATTAAGTAAAAATTGGTAAACAATTAAAGACAAAAAAAATACAATCGAGAAACCCAATCATCACTTTTCAGAAATATAAAGACAATAAATAAGTAATGGACAAAACATCGAGTTAAAATAAATTGAAACTTACAATCTAATCTTTAATTAAAATAAGATGATGGTCAAATAATACCTCTTTTTATTTGTACGTTTGTACTGAACGGTAGTAGCAGGAATATATATATGAATGATTAGTTTACAGTGTGGTGAATTCTTGCTTTTATTTTATTACCTTCAAGGACATCGTCGTAAACTATTTCATTCTTAATTTTAAAACTGTCACTAGAATCTGATTTAAAAATCTCCTGTTTTGGGTTAGGATTCTTCTAGATTCTGTGTTTTGTGTTCTGAACTTCTTATGTTCTAGGCATGTCATTTATATTATTAATTTTTCCTGGTTCCCACAAACCTTTCTGATTTTGAATTCTAAGATGTTGGCTTTGTTCTAAGCCTATAAGATTCCTAGCATGACGAAAACTGATGGTATTTTTGTGTATCGAATTTTTTAGTTTGTTGTTCTTTAAACTCGTGTAACTTCAAGGAAATCTGGCATATTTCTACTAAACATTGGCTTATTCGGAGAATCTATATCTATCTGCCGATTTTAGAATATTTCTAAACTAACTGATATTGCTAGCAAGGGATCTTTTACCATTATTTCTCGGATAATGGGGACTGGAAGTTATGTGCTGAAATTTCGAAACTTTTACTGAAAACTTTAAATTGCTTGCTGCTAAACTATAGACCATTGACCATTATCTGATCTGATCTAACGATTTTAGGAATTCCAAATCTCGAGAAGACTGCTTTGAGCAGAGGAAGGACAGATTCTAACGTTCCTATTTGCAAACGACCTAGGTCAACATATTTTGGCTGATAGTCAACAACTATTAAATAAGTGCGGTTATCGTTACCTATATACATATATTACTTAGAAACGAATGTTTCTGAAACGTTTCAATAACGTGATATACATTATACAGTGAGAATCTTGTAACGCTGCACATAGACGAAAATTACAAGATCAGATAATACATTTCTGAATCATATAAAATTGCAAATAGGGATTTTAACATTACGTTGCTGTAGTTACTACTTAATTCTTAATGCTGAATCATTTACAAATTGCACATAGGAAGTATTAAGGAAAGGAATAATTGATCTATCTGGAAATTTGGCGGCAAATAACGCAAAGACCTCTGTCAATGAAGCTTCATTTGAGAATGATGTGTACTTACATTTCCACTTTTTCGGCGGTTGTATACATTTTACAATAAATCGAAAGAACAATTTAATTCAATCTGACAATTCAAAATCAGTAGTGTCAGTATTAACAACGCACGGTAACCGTGGCGAATAAAAATAATAATAATAATAATATAGCTTTATTAACGGCGGGGAAGCAGATAAAGGGGCGTATTCTGTAACTTATTAACGGGCCGTTAAAATTTAGAAGTGCTATAAAATTTAAAATACAGTCCTATGATTGGTTGTCACCATAGCAACAAAATTTAACAGCTCTTTAAAATTAACGCTCTTGGTACAGAATAGGCCCTAAAAGCTGTTAAGATCCCAACTGTGAAATTTCAAAGAATTACAACAAGATAATGTTTTACAGCAGAGTAACAGCATATTTATATTGATTGAGTACAAAATCGAAATAGGAATAACATATCGAAACTAAATGATAATGCGCATCAGTGACAGAACCAAATCGGCGGTAACAGGGGCGATTATTGACCGTTGCTCAAAAAATAAGTTTTCAAATTAGTTTTGAAACTAATAGAAGACAAATATTTAAAGTTTTGTGGCAAACAATTATAGACAGTCGGAGCTGCGTAAGAAAAAGATCCTTTAAAAATTGTTAAAAAGTGCTGAGGGATGTGGAGGTTCATTTCATGTCTAACGTTCCGTTGTAAAAGATCTCTACGATATTTTAATTTTTGTCTTAAATAAAGAGGTTCATTGGTTTGCAATACTCTATGTACAAAACAGCATAAATGTAAGTTTCTACGAGAAGCCATTTTTAATATATTGTTCGAAGCATAAAACGGAGATATATGTTCTCTGCGGTTAATGTTAGCAGCAAAACTTGCGCATGCATTCTGAACTTTTTGTAATCTATTTGTATTGTAAACATTAATGCAAGGGCCGTATACTACATCGCAGTAGTCAAAGAAGGAAAGTATCAAGGAATCAATAAGTTTCCACTTTAATTTTGTAGTAAGGATATACTTAAATCTATAAATACTTCTTAATCTTCCGTATACTAACTGAATAAGCTTTGTGATGTGTTCATTAAAAGATAAATTAGAATCTAACACAAGACCTAAATCACGACACTGCGAGACAGTAGATAAAGTTTGATTGTTTAAACGAACTGAATTTGTAACTGAATCAGGAAGTTTGACTAATTGTTTAGGGGTACCAATAAACATAAAGTGTGACTTTTCTACATTTATCTTGAGGCAGTTTTTAGAAGACCAGTTAGATAATCTCCCAAGGTCTTCATTAAGCATATTAATGTGGTGTACAGCTTCATTTGGGTGGAAAGAGATATAAAACTGGCTATCATCTGCATAAAAGTGATAATTGCAATGTTCGAAATTATCATGAAGGTCAAAAATATATAAATTAAAGAGTAAGAGTCTTAAAATGGAGCCTTGAGGCACTACAGATTTTAAGAATTGAGGTTCAGATAATTTGCAGCCGTCATTAGTTTGAATTTTGACTGTTTGAAAACGATTTACAAGAGAGTTTTTAAACCAGCATAGACATCGTTGAGAGAAACCTAAATATTCTAGTTTAGCTAAAAGTAGTTTGTGATTGATGCAGTCGAAGGCCTTAGAAGAGTCAATCAAAACTAAACCAGAAATTTTAGAATTATCCATTTCACATAAAAGACCATCAACTACATCGCTCAAGGCCGTAGCAGTGCTGTGGTTTTTTCTAAAAGCAGACTGTTTGGCACGGAGCAAATTATTTATTGAAACATATACACTAACTTTATAATAAACGATTTTTTCTATTACTGTGGAAAGAATAGGCAAAATGCTGATGGGCCTTAAGTCTGAAAAGTCAAGACGTACGTCTTTTTTAGGTAAAGGTATTATAAAGGCATGTTTCCAGATATTAGGATAAACACAATGATTAAATGAATAATTAATAATATGAGTTACAGCATCAATACAATATGGTAAACTGAGTGTGAGCATATCTAATGATAACAAATCTATGCCAGAGCTCTTTGATTTAACAGAATAAAAAGCCTTATAAACATCATCAGTCGAAATATTAGAGAATTCACAAGTGTCTGTTAAATAATTTTTAGAACTTGATATATAAAAATTTTGTAAAGTGAGTATTAATTAAGTCATGTTGGTTCAAATTTTCCGGAAGTGGATTTGTATTATTTGTTCCGTGTATACCCATGGATTTTAGATCTTTCCACAATAAAGCAGAATTGTTAATATTTGCATTAAAAAACTGTTGAATGTATGCTTGTTTTTCCCGACGAATTGCAGCCGTTACCAGATTTCTTAACTGTTATAATAAATCCATTTTGATTCCGTTTCATTCTTAGTTGCGTTTACATTTCTAAGTGACAATTTATAATTAATTAAGACATTATTTCTGGTTCGAATCATTCGCCTGATATTATCAGTTAACTAAGGAACATTTTTGTGGGGTCGAATTTCTTTTTTTTGTTATGGGAGCAACATGATCGAAAACAGATGATATAGAGTTATTCAAAATGTTAACTTTCTCATTTATATTTTCAACTGATAAAATAGAATTCCAATTAACTTGAGTCATTAACATATAAAATTCCTCCCTATTCATGCCTTTAATATTTCTGGAGTAAATAAATTTTCGTTGATTACATGGTTTACTAGTATTATAAAAACACAATACTATGATCGGTTAAATCATGTAAAGAATGCACTCTTGTTTTCGACACATTATGTGCTTTGTTAACTAGTATTAAATCTAACAAAGTACTAGAAGATTCTCAGTGTATGTCACGTTTATTGAAACGTTTCTGAAACATTCGTTGTTACCTGAAAATATATCAACACCAACTTTGCAAACTCATTTGGAAGATCAATGATCGATATTAATTTTCATTTTATTGACTTTTGCTATAATACATATGAGCATGTTTTACATTTTCCTATGTAGTCTGTTATTTATACGTTCACACCAGGCTAAAAGACCATTTCACAAGCACGATTGTTTTATCAAGTCCCAAATGACAATGATATAATTTGATTAAAATATCACTTCATAATGAACAAATTGTCTTTATATTATAACAATCCGTTGTTTTCAAATAAAGAATAACTAAAACTATGATGCGGATGGCTCAGTTCTGGTAAATCTTTAATTTCTGTTGGCCACTTGGTTTTTATCAATTTCATTTTCTATTTATAGTTCTTTATATTTTTTCTTGTCTCTTATTCTCTTTTCCTAATTTACAAGCAGAGACATGCATGGAAATGTCAAGCAAGCGCAAAGTGCGATATCAGAACGCCGTAACCACAAAACACACTTCCAACATTATAAACAAAAACATAAATAATAATAAATTAAATGAATGTCATAAAAAAGCGATTCAAGTGACTGTGAATCAATTTGAATACCATAAGTAGAAAAAATATGATCCATAAATTTAACTTTAGCTTTTGCTATTTAACACTTACTGATAGTAAATTTCACACTTGAGTTTTTACATTTATCAAAAAATTTGACTCAAAATTCTTTTATGTTCTTTTTCATCATTAGCCCAAATGATCGTGTCATCTATATAATTCTCTAAATTTGGTATTCCTTCAAAAATTTGTAAACTCTGTGAAATATTTCCGAGACGGTTTTTATACCACCGCAAGGCAATCTTTTAAAAATCGAAAGGCACCAAAAGGTCTTTGGAATGTTGTCATTTCAGAACTATTTTCTATTTAAGTCAATCTTGCTGTTTTTGTGTTTTTGCTATACGAACAAAAATATTTAGTAAACTAGTATCCATTAGATATATTGTTTTTAATTTGAATCTTCTGTTAACTGCAATTTTTCTTATGTCACATTAAACATTTTTATTTTGGCCTTGTTTTAAATTTTTTTTGGAACATATTGCTGTGTTATTTTAGTTCAAGGTTTAATTTTGACTGTATTAAATAAGTTTTACTTACATTTTTGGGATGTATTATTATGATTTCGCATCAGAATTTTGTTTAAAATCAAATCAAATAATGCTTACACTAAAACACAAATTTTATTCCATGAATTAAATAATATGGGTTACGACAAAACACATTGAACCGCAACCTAAAGTCAGTTTTGAAGCTTCTACGATGTAACAAAGGACTGCAGGACTTTGCTGATATGAAGGCATCTTTTAAGCCTAGCATCATCTTCGGCCAAGAAGTCTTCAAGCATCACGACAAGAAAAACATTCGTGGTGACAAAACAAGATATGTACGGAGATTATTGTTTGATATCTGTAAAGAGAATTTATTTAGGAACATTGTAAAACATTTCATAAGTCGGTAGCAACAGTAATAAAGAAGTAGTTTTTTTTGTGAAAAGCAATAAAACTCATTTAGCAAAAAAGTGTTTACTAAAAATTGGAAATAACGCGTTCTAAGGATAGTTAAAAAAAGAGAGGGAGGAGTTTTTCGTTTGTAATCTTTATAAGGGGATGGAGCGATTTTCGCAGGAAGTCACCAAAAATACCAGGAGTGCGTTCATAAATTGGTGACTGTGTTGGAGTGCTTGACGTCAGAGTAATGCGAGTGATCTGCCAGAGTGTCCCCTGAGCGTTGCGTATTTATGAACGGTTTAGAGTGTTCTGAGTTTAAAAATCGCCTGTTATCCAACTACTACCTTTTTGGCTTTGTAAACAAATTCATTCTTCACTTTGTAACACTCTTTCACTGATTTGCACTAGTATGAAATTACTAACAAGATTTTCTTTCATTTTGTCACTCATAAATATTTATCAATCTGCACAGTTTTCAGTAGTATTTACTTTGAAATAAACGCATCAAATATACGTGACATAACTAACAAATTAACCGACATAACCACACGCATAACCACGTATTTTCGTTCTGATTACTAATGCGCATGCCAAATGTTTTATCGCCGAGCTTTTGAGACCAGCAATTTTGGTGCACTCCGAGTGTTCCAAGAGCGCAATTTATGAACGCTGGAACAAGTAACTCGTTGGGCAGTGTGTGTATTTATGAACGACTTTTGTGTGAATGTTCGCTCAGAGCGTCGCTCGAGTGTTATTTATGAACGCACTCCAGCAAACATCCGCGTCGGGTGTTACTGAAAAAGTCAATTAAAAACGAAAGGATATTGTCGAGGTTATTACTGAATTAAATTTATGAACGAGTGCATGCGTGTACATTAATAATAAAGTGCGGATGGGACAAAAGCCGAAAGATGAACAAAAATATTAACATAACGTTGAGAACTGTTTAAATCACTTATCAATTTTCAATTTTAATAAAGGATTGAGTAATAAACATTTAAAGGAAAGCTGGCGTATCAGTATTGAAAAAATAAATATCAAACAATTAATAACTGCATTGCAGGAACTTAGTTTGTTATAACCCGCTTCAAATAAAGAAATACACTTCATTTATTGTTGCAAAATCAAAAATTTGTTAATTAAACCTATAGAAGAAAATAAACGATTTTAATTTGTTCTGAATTTCATTCAAATTATAATTGACAACGACTATAACAATTAGAAAAGAACCCAAATATTGTTATAAATAACAAACAAAAAGGTCACGACCCTGGACCTATAAGAGTTTCATGTTAACAAAAATTTATATACGTTATTATAAAAAAAATTGTTGTACGAAAAATAACAATAACGTAGCAATATGTCAAATAACAAAACCTTCTAAGTAATTTTATTTTTTGGTTTTTTTCGGCATAGAATTTCAACTGTGTGCCATAAGAAAAAATGAATTTGATAATGGTATCAATTTGACGAAATGTGTTGTGGAAAAGTAGAGTTTACCACTGTGTAGAGAATTGAAACGTGCCTTAAGAATGTTTTGTTCTTTTTTTTACAACTATTTCGAATAAGACTTAACGTAAAATTTTTTTCTCTCCGGATTATTAATACTCATCAAATTTATGAACGCGCTCCTGTTACCTGTTGATTATGATGCAGTGACACAGAACATGCCACTGCAACAGAGACAAAACACGCGTCACCGCCCAAAGCATAGATAAAAGATATATTAGATGTCAAAGCTGTTATATTATGTTTTATTAAAGAAGTCAATTAGTATTAATAGCACTTTATTAATAATATCCTGGTTTACCAAGATAAGTGTACAACTAGATTACACAAGAATGATCTGCACCTCCCCAGTCGTGCCAACCTCTCCGTCACAACTCCCCCCTTAAGCTAAAATATAATCTTTTAAATATAACGGACGCTTAATTGTTCTATTTCCTCGAACCCTTACATTGTCATTAGGTATTACAGTTTCCTGATGGACAAGAGTCCTATTCCTATCATGTACCACTCTATCTGTATAACTAAAACAATGTTTCATAAAAAATGTATTCCTTCTTAAAATTGTACCCGAACTATTTCTAATCCAGTATGACCTAGGGTTCTTATCTACTTCCACAATAACACCTCTTTCCCAACTATCAGATTTATTTTTCTTGTGCAAGATATGATCCCCAATTTTAAACTCTTGTCTGTTCCGTGCGCCTCTGTCATAATAATGTTTGCTTCTTTCCTGATTTCTTACAATCCTATCTCTAATAACTACGTTATCACTAATTTTCGGTTTTAACAAATTACAAGCTATGGGTAGTTTAGTACGCAACCTCCTACTCTGCAGTAATTCAGCTGGAGAGACACCTAAATTAGCAACATTAGAATTTCTGTACTCAAGTAACACAACACTTAAATCTGTCCTATCTTCTTCCGCCTTTTTTAACAACATTTTTCCTATCCCCACACCCTTTTCTGCAAGACCATTAGACTGATGGTAATTTGGGCTGGATGTAATTAACAAAAATTCCCATTCATTTGCAAAGTCCTTAAATTTTTGACTGCCAAAAGGATTATTGTCCGCTATCAGTACTCTAGGTATTCCAAAATTTGCAAACAAAATTTTTTAGTTTTTTAATTACTTCATCAGCTGTTTTATAATGCATTTTAATTAAATCCAACCACTTTGAATAGTGATCAACGACAGTCAGGTAAGTATCTCCTTTATATTGTAAAATATCCATGCTGATTTTTTCAAACGGTAAGTTTGGAGCCTGGTAACTCATTAAAGGTTCTTTTATATTATTCCTAGAAAAAGTTTCACACACTGAACATTTTTTAATACAATTTTATATATCAGTATTCATATTCGGCCAAAACAGAAGTTGTCTAGCTCTCGCTTTTGTTTTATTAATTCCTAGGTGAGGTTCATGCAAAATATTTAACATCAATTTCCTTAGACTATTTGGTACAATAACTTTATTTTGTAAACAGATAATTCCGTCTTTATTACAGGTAAGTAAGTCTCTTTTATTCCAGTAATATTTACAGTCTGGGTCAACTTTGTTATATCTTTCTGGCCATCCATTTTCATAGTAAGTTTTTACTTTTTGTAAAATAACATCGTTATTAGTATGATCCTTGAAAAGTTTTAATTTTGTTTTACTCGTAGCCAATTCTACATCTACATTGTGAACTGCCTCTTGATATGAGGAATCGTGCTTTACTTCCCTTTTTATGAAAGATGTAGATAACAAATCTGCTAAGATGTTCTTTTTTCCAGGTAAGTAATTAACTTCTAAATTATATTTAAGTATTTTCAACTGCATTCTTTGTAATCGTGAAGAGATTTTATGAATGTCTTTATTTACAATCGATACTATTGGCTTATGATCAGTAAAAACCAAAATCTTTCTGCCGTAAACAAACTGGTGGAATTTTTCAACCGCGAAACAAATTGATAAGAATTCTTTTTCGATCTGAGCATATTTTTGCTGTCTCTGTTAATGCTCTAGAAATAAACGCGACAGGTTGTTTATTCTGAATTAACGAAGCTCCAATGCCTTTTTGTGAAGCATCCACAAAAATTTCAATCGGTAAGGTATTATCAAAAATTTTTAAAGTAGGTGACTGACTAATTTTCTTTTTTAAATCTGAAAATGTTTTTGAATGATTTTCTGTCCACTGCCATACAACATTATTTTTTAATAAATTACGCATACCTTCTGTAGACTCTGACATATTAGGAATAAATTTTCCTAAAAGATTACACATACCCAAAATTCTCATTAATTCTATCTTAGTTTTAGGTTCTTCTAACTTTAAAATGGCTTCAATATGATCAGGATCTGGTTCAACTCCTTTTCCTGAAAATACTCTCCCTAAATATTTAACTTTTCCCACTTTGTATTGAACTTTATTTTTATTAAATTTGACGCCATTTTTCCTTGCTCTTTCAATTACTTTTGCTAATAAAGTATCATGTTCTGCTTCATTTTTCCCAGCAATAATCAGATCATCAAAATAAATTCCAATAGGCAAATCACCAAAGATTTTAGTATTATATCTTTGGAAAACCTCTGGACTTACAGAAATTCCAAATGGTAATCTACTGTATCTGTACTTACCCCAAGGTGTTATAAAAGTTGTTAAATAACTACTTTCTAATGTCAAAGGTACATGTAAAAATCCGTCTTTCATGTCTAATACTGTGAATACTGATTTACCTGCCAATTTTATCTCTATTTCCTCAACTGATGGTATAGGGAAATGATCTGGTTTTAAATGAATATTTAAATATTTAGGATCTAGGCATAATCTTATAGCTCCGGACTGTTTTTCTACTGCTACAAAATTGTTCACCCAATCCGTAGGTTTATCAACAGGAACTATTATATCATTGTCAACCAATTCACTTAATGTTTCTTTTAGAGCAAGTTTGATTTTCTCAGGAACCCTACGACAAGCATTTACTACAGGCTTAGCATTATCTGACAATTCTAATTTATATGGTTCATTAAACTTACCCACCCCTTGGAAAACATCTAAATTTTTTCTTATAAATTCCTGCTTAGTATCTGTAATTTCTAACTTTTTAATAACTTCAAGTTTCTTAACTAACTTAAGTTCACTACAAGTATCTAAACCTAACAACGGTTGTCCTTCAGTTTCTGTTATTATAAACCTAATTATACAATTCTGACCTTTCACTGAGCATTTTAAATTAGCTACACCTTTAACTGATATAGGCACATTTCCATATGCTAAAAGCTTGCTCTTACAGTTCTCTATTTTATTATTACAATTCAACTTTTTAAAAATATCCCACGGCAACACATTACACTGTGCTCCTGTATCCAGTTTGCAACTTATTTCTTCATCTTCAATGATGATTGATTGAAACCACTGCTTCTTTACTTCATGGATCCCAAACTTAGGAAACTCCTCTTCTCCCTCAAACAGCCAGTCCAGGAAAAAATCAGTCTCCTCTTGCAGCTCATTTACTCTCTTTTTATTCTGGCTTTTTTCTCCTACTACTTTTTTCTTGAAACAGCCCACAGCGAAATGGTTAAAACCCTTGCAATTATTGCATTGTTTGCCAAATGCCACACATTGTCCCTGCTTATGTTTCCGACCACATTTCTTACAATTGTACAAAACACTCTTATTTATTTCTTGTTGTTTTGCCTGCTGACTTACACCTTGCTTCTTTTTATCAATTGCATCAATTTCTACTTTTCCTACTTTTTCAGCCATTTGTTGAACCTGCTGCTTGCTTATTTGCCAGGAGTGGTAGATCTCAACAGCTTTTTCCACAGTAAGATCAGTTTCCCGTAGTAACCTTTCTTTTATAGCTTCATCGTGTATTCCCAATACAAATTTGTCACGAATCATTTCATTTGGATCCTTGAATTCACACGTTTTAGCTAAATTTTTAATTTCAGTCAGAAATTGATCAATAGTTTGTGATTGCTTTTGTGTTACACTGTAAAATTTGTATCTTTCAAAGAGAATGTTTTTTTTTGGTTCGCAGAATGAAGAAAACTTTTTTATTACCTTATTAAAATTCTTTTCCTCGCCTCTTGAGAATGTGAATGAGTTAAACAACTCTAACCCTTCGTCTCCAATAAGATTTAGTAGTATTGCAATTTTAACGTTATCATCCTCTGACATTTTTCCAGTTGCAACGAGAAACAATTCCAGTCTTTGCTGAAACTTTCTCCAATTTTCACTCAAGTTGCCCTCCAACTTCAGAGGTGCCGGAGTCCTGAAGTGATCCATTAT
Organism: Prosopocoilus inquinatus; assembly: GCA_036172665.1. NCBI lineage: Eukaryota > Metazoa > Arthropoda > Insecta > Coleoptera > Lucanidae > Prosopocoilus > Prosopocoilus inquinatus. Next base: position 29,314,106 of record CM069877.1, read on the forward strand.
CTTATTATTACCTTGCTTTGAGGTTTTCTTATTTTCCCTCCCAATTCTTCAAGCACACTTCTAACCTTACTTTTGCTTTTTATTATTATTATCGTTCTTACTTCTTTTACCTTGGCACCGCCTTTACTTCTGACACCATGTTATATTATGTTTTATTAAAGAAGTCAATTAGTATTAATAGCACTTTATTAATAATATCCTGGTTTACCAAGATAAGTGTACACCTAGATTACACAAGAATGATCTCAATGATCTGCACCTCCTCAGTCGTGCCAACATCTCCGTCACAAAAGCCACAGGGGTTTATTTCTATAGCCACAGTTTTAAACGCAATTATAATTCCCCCCAGGTCGCTGGGATGGCAGTGATGGCACTGTATTTACAGTAATCTGTAATCCTTAGTAAGTAGAAAGTTTTTTTAATCTCAAACCGGACAGAAAAATGAAGGGAAACACACTCAACGTTTCGCTATAGATTTATAGCTCCTGACGAAGCTATAAATCTATAGCGAAACGTTGAGTGTGTTTCCCTTCATTTTTCTGTCCGGTTTGAGATTAAAAAAACTTTCTACTTACTATTTTCATCGGACAAGAACAAACTTCAATTGTAATCCTTAGCATATTTTTAAGTTACCATGGTTACCTTTTATTAATTTTGAAAAGTTTGTAATCGGTTGTCAGAAGCCAAAGTATTAATTCGATCTCTTCTTTAATTAAACGTTTAAATTTCGTTTGCGGCCATCCCAGGCGAACGAACAGGACAATTTGTGTTAAAAATAAGGTAAGAAAGAATGATAAACGAAAAGTGCCCTTTCCAGCTATCACGGCCGCGCGGCCTTATTAAGCGCCGGAACGAAATACGATCCGAGCAAACGTGGTCGTAATTTATAGAAAGAAAATCACGAATTGTCCGCTTTTTCTTCTGGAATAGCCCTAAACTAGTATCTTGGCAAGAATGCAAGAATGGAACCCTAATAAGGCCGCGCGGCCGTGACAGCCGAAAAAGTGCACTTTTCACTTATCATTCTCTCTTACCTTACTTTTATCACAAATTGCCCTGTTCGTTCGCCTGGAATGGCCGCAAACGAAATTTAAACGTTTAATTAAAGAAGAAATCGAATTAATACTTTAGCTTCTGACAACCGATTTCAAACTTTTCAAAATCAATAAAAGGTAACCATAGTAACTTAAAAATATGCTAAGGATTACAGATTACTGTAAATAGAGTGCCATCACTGCCATCCCAGCGACCTGGGGGGAATTATAATTGTGACTAAAACTGTAGCAATAGACATAAAACAACTGCTGCATGAACGCCGCAAAACCCGATCCGTTTAACCGAGTAGGCAACTTTAGGAGGGTATAAATATCAGTTGATTGGATATCTGAACTTCCGTGTTGAAAGTCATGTAGATTTAAATTCACACATGACACATTGGTGAGTTGGCAACACTAACTACATTGTATTCTGCAATTTCATTTTTTGTCTTGACGTGTGCATTGAAACGCTCTATTTATTATTAAAATTAGAATGTTATTACTAACAGTTACCTAAAACAAAGAGCTTGATTTCTAGACATTTCTTCCATGTTTAACTGACAGGCATTTAACGCAGCTTCATTCTCCAACGCCCCTTTTCTCTCCCAAAAAAAAAAAAAACTACGGAATTCAGGTGAACATAACCTCACTCATTGACAGACCAAGAAACACAAGTGCTTCGTCTCTTTCTTTCTACTACATTCACTTACGGTAGCGAGTTAAAAGTGAATTGTTTCAAGTATGTCAGCGCCAAGTTTCCATTCATTTCGCAGTTAAAACGAACAGAATACGTTAATTAGCAAGATTCTACACTGTGCGAAAAACCGCGACTCAAAATGGTAAGAAGGGCCGTTAATAACTACATAAAATCTGCTAATGACCTGCTTGAGTTTTACAAGAAATTCAGGTCATAAGTTCAGAAATTATATCTGGTGCATGTCAGGAATTAAGACTGTACAAATGAATGCCCATATGTTGCAGGAGGTTAGCACAGATTTGTTAGTCGAGAAAACCTCAGGCGATGCTTCTGAGTATGATAGTGCGGATAGTTACAGTGATGAAGACAACAAGGAACACGATTCCAAACACAGGTCTCACGAGTTCAGCGGATCCGAGAGTGACGAGAGGATCAATTTCGAGCGGGAAGAAGGAGACGGACAGGAAAGTATACCTGTGAAGAAGGTCGATGATGACGAAGATAAAAAGAATCCCCAGTACATACCCAAGCGGGGCACTTTCTATGAACACGACGATCGAACTGTCGATGATGGGTATGTTTCAAGTGCATGCTTTAATGTTTCAGTTCTGAATTATTATTTTTATACTGAATTGCAGAGATGATGTGAATAGTGCAGACGCAGAGAAATTAGAGAAAGAAAGTAAAAAGAAAGTGTGGCAAGATAAAAGGGAACGTTGGAGTCACGATAAATTTAACGATAATGAGCAAGCGCCGAAATCGAGAGCCGAACTAATTTCCATTTACGGTTACGATATTCGAAATGAGGATGGACCACCGAGAGCCAGAAGAAGGAGACGTTACGGGTATCTGAATTTTTTAATATCATTTAGTTTTTTTTCATGATATTGTTATCATTGAACGAATCATCTGATTATGAAATGAAATTTGATATTTGCAAGCAACAGAGCAAATACTTCTAAGGTCAAGGTCAATTCACAGTACAGTGCTTATAATAATCTTCACCTTCTAATGCCTCATTATTATTAGACTGTTGTATTTAATTTAGCATTAACAGAGTACTGTTATTTTTTTGATTAACGGGCTATTTTTTTTTTTATTAAATGAAGGGAGTCTTCATAAACTATGTAAGTGCTGCATAATTTGGATTATCATTGTACTGTGTGCCTTTTTTTATCAATCAACTTTTTATTTTACATATCTTTTATCTGTTCACTTAAAACATAACAAAATTGTGTTTTAAATCTGGCTGGATTTCTTCATTTATTTAATTTTTTTCTTGCCAGGATTTTTTCTTATTTTTAAACTTTTTCAAAATTTTATTTCATTTAATTTTTTTTATAATGGTATTGATTGTCTTTTGTTTTTCTTACTTTCGTAAGGGATTTTTATTTTATTTTACCATTTGGACTGGATTTCTTGATTGTCGAAAATCTTCATTTTTTCTTGCTTCTAGTTATTTAATTATCATTTAATTAATTATTTCATTATCATTTGCCATTTTCAGTAATCATATGATTATAATTTTTCTAGGGATCTTTTTATTTTTTCCTTCCGATTGCGTTTCTCGATCATCAAACCTTTGTTTCATTATTCTTGTATTTCTGATTGTTTGCCCTTTTCTTTTTAGCATTTTTTTTCAGAAATTTTAAATCTAGTTTTTATAACTAATGCAAAAGCAAGAGAAATTTTTATTTTTGTTCAAAATCCGAAAATCAACGTTAATCAAAAATGTTTATTAAAAAAATTGTATAGTCTTTATTATCAAAAAGTGTTTTTAATTTTTCTTGTATTTCTGATTGTTTGCTCTTTTCTTTTTGGTATCTTTTTTTCAGAAATTTAGGTCTGCAATTTATATAACTAAATGCAAAAGCAAGAGAAATTTTATTTTTGTTGAAAATCTAAAAACGAGTGTTTTCATAAAAAATATTTATTAAAAATCTTATTAATCATACCAACTGGTAAATAATCGTACGAATCCCTTTAAAATCGTAGGTTGGCAACATTGGAAGGCAAAAAATTTGGTATCGCAAATTCTGATTGGCTTATTTTTTTAACTTTATTACATTCCGAGATAATCTACTGTGAGTTCGTTATCAAAGGCCAGACTTCATCAATTTTAGTTTTATTCTCTTAAAGAAAATATTACGAAAGCTTGACAACACTCAATTGAATGCATTAAATCAAATTTATTAAGGTCCGGTTTCTGGAAGCGATTTATGGGCCGATTAGTTTAACTAATGATTAGAATGTGACACAGTCAGCAGTATAACATAACGTATGTCACATCTAACCATTAGTTAAACTAATCGGCCAATTAATCACTTCCAGAAATCGGGCCCTAACTGATCAAATCGAATGCTAATAGACAGTTAATTTTAAAAAAATGAGTACAGGAGTACAGAGTGGACCATTTTTGATGGTTCTACTAGGTTTTTCAGTTATTTATAAGAATAGAAGAAAACGCGACCCAATGCTACTTTTTGAAAAAAAAACTCAGTGGAGAAAACAAAAGTTAGCTATCTCGATTCGTTCGGGAAATATCGGCCGAAAACAATTTTTTCCGAAAAATTATTTTTTACGATATCTCAGTTGTTTGACAAGATATTTTGAAAATTCAAAAACTATTTTATTCAGAAATTAATGTAGATTTCGCTGACGTTATTGTATTTTGTAAAAACTGCGCCAGTCCTGCGAAACAGATTATAACTTTCTAATTTTAAATGGAAACCGTAGTTGGCTATAACACAAATAAATTGCTTGGTTAGTGAGGTTTTCAAAAATATAAAGTTTCATATAATTATTTTTATAAATAACAAAGACATTAATTTTCATTATTTTGCAGTACCTATCAAGCTATCTATGACAATAGAAACAAAAAAAAAATTCAGTAGTTTTCCTCAAAAATCTATTACTAGAATAAATAATACAGGTAATTAAATTTAACAAAATAAATATTTAATGCTATTAGAGAACTCATAAAACTACAAGTCATGTAAATATGGATTAACTGTCAATGCAGTTTTGAAAAATTATATGCTGTATGTTCCTTTGAAATTATTAAATCTTACAGTTTATATTATTAAAAATTCTTAGATTTGTTTATTTCACTTCTATCCGCGATTACATTTATTAATGTACAAAAATTCTTGAAAGCATTGTTAAACAAGAAATATCCGACATTTCAATAATCCCTTAAAGAAATGCATTAATTTATACAATTTAAAATTTATAGAAATTTCTTAACTATTCTCATTAATAATTAAAGAAATGTTCAAATAGAGTTAATTCGTTTTTATACACTGTGTCCACATTTCGATGCTCACCATTGGCATCTCGGTTATTAGAAGACATAGAGCAACGGTTAAATGGGGAATGTTTTGCAGAATTCAATGCTCGCAACAAATCTCATTTCAAATTCACCATAACTTTTTTTAAATTTTAACATAATTTAAGAAAACCAAAATTTGACGATTTCAATATTCCTCAAAAACTCGATAACACCTGATGTGATCTCTTCTAAACTTTTACATTGTTCAGACACTTTTTTAAGACAAAGTTTTTGATGCAAACAGAAACCTCCGATTGTCATTTGTTTTCAAGTTATTAGCCGTAACTTTTGTTTTTCATATGGCACCCATATAAGGTTTTTAGTGAGTTAGATAATCTTTAAAAAGAGCTTTTCAACGATGTATTACATACCCAAAAAAAAAATATTTTTAGGGAGATATTTAGATTAATTTATTTTTTTGTTAATATCTCCCTTAAAAATAAAAATTTTTCGGGTATGTTATATATCGTTGAAAAGCTCTTTTTAAAGACTATCTAACTAACTAAAAACCTTATATGGGTGCCATATGAAAAACAAAAGTTAGCGCTGATAATTTGAAAACAAACGACAATCGGAGGTTTCTGTTTGCATCAAAAACTTTGTCTTAAAAAAGTGTCTGAACAATGTAAAAGTTTAGAAGAGGTCACATCAGGGGTCATCGAGTTATTGAGGAATATTGAAATCGTCAAATTTTGGTTTTCTTAAATTATCTTAAAAATTAAAAAAGTTATGGTGAATTTGAAATGAGATTTGTTGCGAACATTGAATTCTGCAAAATATTCCCCATTTAACCGTTGCTCTATGTCTTCTAATAACCGAGATGCCAATGGTGCGCATCGAAATGTGGACACAGTGTATACTTGTGGTTTTATGTCAGCCTCTGATAGATATACGAAGCTATTTATTTATTGAAATAAATTAGCTGTTTTACTTAACAATAACTGATTTTTGGGGAAATCAATTGAACTATGTTTTTGGTGTCATGGATGGCTTGTTAGCTACTGGAAAAGAAAAAATATAGTCATAGCCAACTGCGGTTTCCATTTAAAATTAGAAAGTTACAGTCTGTTTCGCAGAATTGGTGCAATTTCTACAAAAGATAACACTGACAGTAAAATCAGTGTTAATTTCTGAATAAAATAGTTTTTAAATTTTCAAAATATCTTGTCAAACTGAGATATTGTGAAAAATAATTTTTCGGAAAAATTTGTTTTCGGCCGATATTTCCCGAACGAATCGAGGTAGCTAACTTTTGTTTTCTGCACTGAGTTTTTCTCAAAAAAGTATCATTGGGTCGCGAAAACGGTTTTCTTCTATTCCTATAAATAACTAAGAAACCTTGTAAAACCATTAAAAATGGACCACACTGTACAGTTAATTTTTTTAAAATTTAATTCGTGTCAACGTGACAGATATTTTTGTCAGACTGCTGTCAAACTGGTCAGACCAAATCACGTGATCATTTTTCGCAATCGGTTATTGTATAGATGGTTTGATCTGTCCGTTGACTTGACGAATTCATGCAGTTCAAGCCTCGATTGCCTAGGATAATGACACCGTAATGTAGCGGCCGTAATATGACGGTGAATGTCATCATGTAGTGTTGAAAAATGACGTACATTGACATAAAAGAAGCGAGAAAAAGTGACGATATGTATTTATTTTATATATTTCATAATGCTCTATTTAGATTTGACGTTTTTAACATATTTAGAAAATGAGGAGTCCCCAAAAGAGGATTCCAAGCGTTTAAAAGACCTCTTACATATTTTTAGATGACGGTGACGTTTACCGTCTGGGACACGTATTGTGTCCTATTGTAAATATGACAAGTTAATTATTGTTGCTATGGTGTATTTGTCTTATATTTATTTCTGCGTTTTTTACGTTACCGTCGAAACAAGTTTAAAGTTGCATTGAAGTTAATAAAATAGCAAGTTTTGTGTGTCGTCATTCACCGCCGACTTACGGCCACTACATTACGGTGCCGTTATCCTAGGAAACCGAAGCTTTAGCCATTAGCTGTCCTCAACTTAAATTCGTTTCATTCAAAATCTAATTGATTTGATTTTGAAATGAACTGATTTTAAAGCGAACAGAGTTTCTTAAAAGTATATTTTAAAATTAAATGAATATAACGTCAAAAAATGTATGATATCACATCAATCTGAATACTGATTATTTTCAAATGATAGTAATGAAATTAGAATTGACAACCAATGACCTATCTAATTTCATTTATGGTGTCCTAGAAATTTAGAGACTATTCTAGAACATTGGAGATTTTCCTAGAAAATAGAAAATTAAATTAAATATCTTAAAATATTAGAAACTAGACATGTTAGACGGTGTAATGGTAGGTATTTGTATTAAGTAGTGATTTTTAACCAATAATTGCGAGTGTTTGATATTGAACAAGAGATATCAGCCTTTTACAAAATTTGATTGGGAATTTTGTCGACTTATATTTTTACATTAAACATTAAATTAATGTGTTAGCAGTAACTAACTCTCTAACAAAGTACCTATTGAATACGTGTGTTGGTAACTTCAACTTCGTATGTGTCACGTAGACTGTGTTTATATTTGTGATCTATCATTTCTTGAATTTTGAGGTGCTTTCTTTCGTTCACAAAATCGTGATCTAAACGCGTCTTGATTCAAAAACAGATATTCTTTTCTTTGAATCTGTCTATTTTTAAAACTTGTTTACATTGAATTATGGTTCTTTACAAATGAACTATGTCAATCAAAAATTCAAGTCAGGTGTTTAGTTGCAACAACTACGAAATATAGGTCCAAACTATTCGAAACACGATTCAAACTTTTAAGTGAAAGATAGCACCTCTCATCTGCGAGTTTGATCTCTCTGACGGATTAATTTTTTGATAGTTGACAACACTGCTCAGTGTAAAAACACAGTATACACATCAATCAGTAGGGACACCTGTATAAGTTCCAGTTGTAGTTATAAGAATTTTCACAAATGTAAAATACCTTCTATAGTCGCGATCAAGATAATCGAAAGCGATTGACACTTTTGTAACTTTTGCAGCGGTCTCGAATAGAATGATCGCGACTGTACGCACTGAGACATTTATCTCTAGACGAAATCTCTAGGAAATACAGGTGTTCGCCAAAATAATATAACTAGGAAAACTCGAAATTAGTGTTGTTAAATTTCCGGTAATTTATTTTTAATGTTACCTTACCGGTAATGTTACCGTAATATTACCAATGACAGCTCAAGTGACGACATCTCGCGCCGGAGTTACCAATTACAGTTTTACCTAAAAATCAGTAAAAATATTATTTTTACTCAATTTTCTGTAGTGTTGTGAGTCGGTACTGTTACCATGTTACCTTACGGTAAATTTCCAATGTTACCGGTGAGGTAACATTCATTTGTTACCGTTTGTTACGTCTGTTTTCAACATAATGTAATTTCGACTTACAAACCTGCAAAATGCAAGTAAACCAATGAAGCAAATGATCAAGGAATATTTTTAATTATTTAGGAGAAACGTAAATACTAAAAAAAGGAAATAAGAACTTCATAACCTAAATTATTTTCGCTTTGATATTAAATTATTTAGTGGAAATACATAATATTAAATATTGGAGAGCTTATTTTTTAACAAAAGTCAAAAAGTAATGTGTATCCGATATCAAATTAATTTGAAAATTGAGTAAATATCACATTTTTAATTAAAAGTGTAATTAATAACTCCGGCGCGAGATGTCGACACTTGAACTGTAATTGGTAATGTTACGGTAACACACAGTATACACATCAATCAGTAGGGACAGCTTGGGCTTTTCGCTCTTACCATTTCTGAGAGCGCATGTGCGAAATGAGCGGATATTCATCAAGCGGCCGAGCGTGGCGCAACGGTCAATGGTTGATGGCCTCGTTCAGGTAACCACAGGAGCTGTTACTAATTCATCATAGCTATTGAACAGACATGCTTTTGGAGTGCCAAGCTTCAGCAGCTAGTATTCTCACATTAACTCTTTAAGAACACGAATTGTTAACTTTCAATATGCTGAGTCTGCATCAGGGTCTGCATTCAGGCTCGGTGATCACCTGAACATGGCCAAAAAACGGACGTTCCGCCAGAATTCCGGCACATATTCAATATGGCCGTCAATTACCGTCAATATATATGTATATCTTACGAAATAAATAAGTTTTTCAAGTAGCGACATCTGGTGGCATTAGAATGACTGCCCGCCAACATAGGTTCGGAAAATTGTAGTATGAACTTCAAAGGTGCCGACAGAAGCTGCCTCTACTGATTGATGTCTATACTGTGGTAAAAACCAGCTTGAACAGTAAGGGGTGAGGACAGAGGAACTAACAACTTCTTTATCACTGATTAAAATTCAAATATGTTATAAGTGAAGGACGGCTATTGACTTAACTCGATTTTGACTTTTGTTATGAAATGTAACCTATTTATGAAATAAGACTTCAGAATTCATAAAAGACATGTTTACATCTGAAAAAAAATATCGTAAAATTTCGCATTCTTGATATTTTCATTGTACCCGATTTTTCTGCACTTTCTAACCCTTACTACAAGTTACATGATGGTCTTATTTATCTCCTATACATGAATTGATGCCCAGTAACTGCATAATTAAGTAAATAAGCATATTAGCATGATATTAAGTAAATAAGCTTGTAAGCACGATGGAAATCAAAAGTACAAAGATGAAAAGTCCTTTTTTATACATAACGTTAATTTGCAATATTATAGCAAAACCGACTAATCATCATTACCCTTGACCTCAATTAATCATCACTAGAAACCACGTCTCGACCTGTTTCTTCACCGTGATCATGATCCATTACACATAAATTACTTTTGTGTGTAACTTTACTTGAGCCATTTTTAATTCTACTTTTATTCTTTATTTTAACTACCTTTTTTAATTTATAACGATATATTTATAACGTAATGGTGCCTTTGCGCAAACTCTACAGGGTGTTAATAAAAAAAAAACCTGTGTACCGTTTGGCAGGTGATAGTAGAGATCAAAACAAGAAAAAAATGCAATTAAAATGTCTACGCTACATGTTCACTCTTCTAGAATTTTTATTTTTTATATAAAATTCTGAATCAATACGACGATACCGTACGACTTTCGAATTCGCGAAAAGTGACATCAACTTTCTTATTTTAAACGGGACGGCCTGTATATTTTTACATATTTACAACCTACAGATCGTTGTAAATCTGTATATGTACTTGATAATTTTGGTTTCTATGACAACGAAAATTTTTTTTTGTTTTTTAATTTGCAATGCTATAAATCGTATATTTTCGTACAAATGCGATCAAGTAATTCGCGAAAGCCACTCCTTTGATTTTTTAGATTTGGGATAAAATATTGTCTGCGAATAAACTCTTGTGTGTTCTTTACCCCAAAGTGTCCATTTTCATGTACGGTTCCAATAATTTCTGTTTGCATTTATCTCGGCTTAACAACAATAAACTCTCTTCCTTCGGAATCATACTTACAGAACAAATCATTCTTTTCTTCTTTTCTTGCTTCTCAAGAAATATTTTAATATGATTAACAAACTAACACTTGTGCTATTTACGTGTTGTTTTTTTTTTTTTTGACGATTTCCCGTAAAGGCGCAAGTCGACGCTATATGATCAAAATAGTTACATTTAAAACATTTCTGTTCTCTTAACTTATGAGAACGCTCCTTTGCTCGGTGGCTCTTTTCTCCACAATTAAAGCATTTTACTGCTGACTCTTCGTTTGTAGCGGTTATTTCTTTTTTTTGCGTTTTACGTCGGTTGTTAAATTGAAATTCATTTCTGCCTGGTCCAACTTCGTGATTTTATCGTCTGTTGTGTCTGGTATTCACCCATGTTTCAGAATTTATCGAAAGCTTCGCCATTCCTTTTAGACACTTTTTAGCATAAATTAACTTTTCTTCAAATTCTTTCTTCAAGATCCTTATGGTCCTATTCAGAAATATTTGAATTTAACGATTTAAAAATTTAAGAATTTTAGTTAAAGAACACTCTAAGGCTATTGTGACCTCAGTCTCGTTTAGTACGATTATGAAACAGGGCCTTGAAATTTTAAAGTTTAAAGTATTATAGGTAAGTGCCGATTTCAAAATAGGACTTTAAATTTAAAGTTACTTTAACCCCTTAAAGTTACTTAAATTTGCATTCTGAATCATCAACGTGTTTATTGTGTGATTTCAAATTTCAAGTTACCTTTCCGCAATGGCTTTCACTATGGAATATCACTTTCGACTTTTTAATCGAAATGGTACTAAACTTGATGGTGTTTGGGTTCATTCGATACAAAATTCAATCAGAGAATTTCAAACAGAATTTCCAGATTTCGCTGTAGATTCTGTGCAGTTAAAAAAAAATTAGACTGAGATGAAATTTTTAAATAAATAAGAGTAATTAATTGAGTTTTTTTTTTGACTAAAACGACCATAATTACACATAGCGTTTTGAATCAGAGATCAAATAAAATTACAGTTTTGAAAACCCGAGCGCCAACAAACCACGAGGTCAGTGACGAGGTAAAGTAAGTGAGTACAGGTAATACAGGTCCCCATTTCTTGAAAGCGGTGCTGTATTCATAGAGAGGTAAGCACAAATGGTAAATGAATTTTAAAAAGTCATTTTGTTAAAGTGACACACTCACTTGTATCTGTAATAGTTTCTTCCTGTCGATCGCTCTCTTCATCGTTTTTTTTCGTTGTTTTGATCCATTTTTGGATTAACGAAATTTTCAAGAAACGAAGTGAATAATGTTGGTCCTAATGGAACTACTTTTTAACTCTTTGTGGTAGTTCCTTGGAAATCATCCGCGGAAAGTGTCAGATTAAGGAACTAAATGTGCTTAAACTCTGAACTAAATAATGTGTCTGTTTATACAAAAGCTTTTAACAAATGTCGATAAATACTTCCACTTTATGTATATGAAAGTCATAATAAGGGAAAAATTTCAGGCTACTTAGTGTTGGATTCTTTTTAAGCCAAATGTACTATTTGCTCCCACTACCCTTCCACGGCTCCGAGGCATCGAATTGTTATTGAGTAGGAGGGGAAGAAGCGCAATGCGAGCGTTCTCATTTCGCGGAGATTGTTGTGGGCGTCGCCCTAACATAGTCCGAGAACTAAATTTTCGTATTGTTCACGGAACAAGTGGCCCGAATTCCCTTCCCTAGTCATAATATAAGTAGAACTTATCTAAGCTATGGTTGTTAATGCGTGGAAATTTTCATTTTATCGGAGTCAGATAATTGTATCGTAATTTTAACTATTTCCAGGGATAAAAATTAATCCGAAAAACTGAAGGATACATTCCTTTTAGCTGGAACTAACAAGACATCATGTTTTAGTCTCAAAATTACGGAGGGAATGAATTTAACTCTGTTAAATTTTTTGGTGTGTATTCTGTTAGCTATTTCTTCATGGCTATGGTCTGTAAATTTGATTGACATTTAACATGTCGAAGAGGGTTCGGAAACAACGTCAGATCCGCCATTTTTCCAAGCTCCTATGGTTTACGAAATAGCAATACACTATGTTTTATTCTTTCCAATCCACTGGACAATCATATCAAGTCAGGTCAGCCAACTATAAAGTCTGACATTACTAACCAAAATGACGTTGTGTTTCCGAACCCTCTCCGACATGGAGAATTGAATTCCTGAGCTTCCGGTTGGAAACGCGCCTCTCGGATTTCTTCTGCTGCTTCTCCGAGATGTTAAATGTCAATCAAATCTAGGGACCGTATCCATGGCTACCTGAATAGTCCAAATCGAGTACGTGACAAGCAACAACAGGATCATCTGTAGTCAATTTTTTCCTAATGTCATTCAATTTACGTTGCCTTACCAGACGACCTTCTGAACCAAATCGACTGTGTCAAACCAATACCATCTAAGTCTAATATGATTTACATTGGACTTACGTGGTATTGATTTGAGACCATCGAAATACAACTGTATTTATTTATATGTAAACTTTGTACAGCTTTAAGTTTCAAATTATACTCAACTTTTGGAATTCTCCCTAAAGTTGACATTTTGTTTGCTTCTGAAACTTCATTCAAATCTTTGGATTTTCTTGCGCCTTTCGAACATTTTCAATCTTGCGATTCTTCGGATCTTCTTATATTTTTCTCTCCTTCTTCTCTTCAACTTTGTGATACGCTTGAACCAACCTTGCCATCCTTCGTATACGTTTTGGACGTTGTGATGCCTTGTATCCTCTTGGACTTTGCCATCCCATACGAGCCCCCAAAAATTATAGGAAACACCTCCTTAAGATTAAAGAAGCAATTTTATTATATTCTGAGTTTCAAACTTTTTGAGAGCATCAAAACAACTTTCTTTTTGAAAAAAAAAAACTAAGTATTCGTAGTAACGGTGTCACCGCCATCTTTTCCCACATACATTATGAGCAAATAATAATCAATAACTTAAAATTAAACATTTGTTTTAGGCGAGGGCCTAATAAGTACACAAGAAACTGGGAAGATGAAGATGCTTACGGCAAACCAATTGTAGTCAGGAAAACAAACAATAAAAAACCCAGACCGAAAAAAGAACGTGAATCAAATAATGCCTACGAAAAGGAATTCGATGATCAAGATAATCACCAACCCGAAAAGGTCGTCGTAAAGGAAGAAGAAATCGATCGGTAATTTTCTAAGTAAGCTAAAAAAATTATGATGATAAATCTGAACGAAATGTTTTAGAATCGTTCCTGTGATTATCGAAGACAAAGCAAAAACTTCTGTTAAACCTAACGACAACACTGCCACTCCCCGGGTTCATCCTGGACCTACGAACTTGAACCAATCCGAACGTACCATCAACAAACCTCAGGCACGTGCTGGAACTGGCCGAATAGTAAAGCCGAAGCGGGAAATAACCGATTCTGATTATAAAGGCTTCACGAAGTCACGTCAGTATAAGAGCTCCAAATCGGAGCCAAAGATTGTGCATAAAGCTCAAAAGGAACCGGCTCAGAATCCGAATCAAAACAACAAGAACACCAGCGTTCAAGATCTAGAGAGAGATACGAGCAAGTTGAGCATTCAAGAGGGAAATTACAAGAGCAATTCCAAGCATAATAATCAAAGGCAGGCCAGCGTTCCGCCACGTCTGCAAGGTGAACAGAAAGGCTCCAAGAGGTACAGCTCTATTCGCCAGCGGTCGCTTCCGGAAACAGCCGCTCCACCGTTCAATCAACACCCCACCTACTACGGAAATGGTATGTTAATCTATTTTATTTTTTAAGTAATTATTTTACCAATTAAATCTTAACGATGTAACTACTTACAATTACGTATTAACAGAGCGTGAATTTCCAAGCAATCAGACAACAATTATAAAGCCTTTCATTTCATGCTCGCATTTTAAATTTACTACAAAAATATTTCTTTTAAAGATAATATGTGAAGGCGTTTCAAAAATATTGTAGTCAATTCAATTAAGTCATGTTTTAATGGATTTGACAAAATTATTTTCACAAATGATAGTTCTTGATGCTCGTTATTTGAGTGTGTCTTTTTCACTTCCATATATTTACAGATTTTTTTATTCTAATCAACTATGCTTGTTTTACAAAATCCAGTAGAGGGTGGTTCAGTTACGTGACGGATAACATAATGTTAAATCTGCAAGTTCTTAAATCAAAATAGAAGTATTCGCAAAACAAATTTCTTTATGTTAATTATTAAATTAGCAATAGTTTTGTTATTAAGTCGAATTGGATTGAATACGACCTTGTAAAAAAGTTAATTGAGAGGGCTACTCTCATATAAGGATACGCCTATTAGTCCCAATAAAATAGAATAAATATAACAATCAATATCGTAGTTTATGGGAAAAAATAAAAATAAACGATATTTTCTCTTACTTTTCGAGACATAATTGATCAATAACTTTATCCAAAAGAATGATACTGTCACGTCTGAAAACTTATATCCTAAATTCGTTTTTTACTTTTGGATTTACACAAAATTCAACACGCATATTTTAGGCAAAAATCGATTAGTTGCATTTCACAGGTGCGGTTATTGGCACGGATCTAGCATGGATGACCGACCAACGTCTGCTTACATTGCAAATCAAAGTCTCTTCGGTCAAATTAACGTCTAATAGAAGGAATTCCATGTAGAATCCGAACCGTTTAACCTTACTTGCAGTGATATACCAGCGGATTTTATTTCATTAAAAGCAATTAACGCGCTCGCTCTTTAATTGTGTTTTCGCTAAAATATTAACTATTTTGATTTTCGTCCTTTCTTTTTGGAAACCAACGTTTTGTATAAAATTCTTACCATAATAATAATAATAATAATAATAATAATAAAGGCCTTTATTTTGTTGGCGAAGTTCAGCTGCGCTGTTCTACCACTTAACCAACCATATAACCTATTTCAAAATATATATAAATGTAATAATACAACTTAATACTTACGCACTAATTATAAGATTAAAGCTGAATGAGAGAATAAGGAAAAAGAACTATGTCTAAGTAATCAAGTGCTCGATCATCTAATGCACAGAGAGCATACGTTCCTTTAATTTTCTTCTAAAAGAATTTATCGGTAACAGTCTCAGCTCACGTGGTATGGTATTATAGACTTTTGATGAATAATATGAAAAAGATCTTTCGAATAAAGTAGAGTTATGCAACGGAATGTCAAGTCCACTAGTACGTCTTAAATTTCGACTATGAATTGACTTTCTCTGTATTATTAAAGAACTGAGATATGGTGGTAACGAGGTAACACATACTCTGTGGATTAAGCAAGTGATGTGGTATAATCTTCTACTATACATATTCAGCCAGGTAATATTTTGAAGTTTATGACTAACATGTTCCCATTTTCTTAAACCGAAAATAAAACGAAGACAGGAATTCTGAGTTTTCTGAATTCTTTGACTAGTTATAGCATCAATGCACGGGCCACAGACAGCATCACAATAATTTTAATTATTGTGATGCTGTCTATGGCAAATTTTAATTTGATAAAACCAAAGAATTACATAATTGAATTTTTAATTTAAATGGTAGAAAATGTCGATTCATGTATAAAGATTTCAAAGAACAATATGATTTCTGAATTAATTTATTTACATGCGAAGTAAATCTCATGTTTTTGTCAAAAATAATACCTAAATTTTTAACCTCATCGGTAAATAAAAGCATACTGTCATTAATGAAAATACTCATGCAGTCTATGGCCCTCTGTCGATCTTTTGCATTACCAAATGCTATAGCAGATGATTTCTTTGGATTCACACATAAACAATGGTCATTAGATATTGATAGTAAACACTTCAGATCATCATTAATTAAATCAATTGCTAACTGTATGTCTGGTGATTTAAAAATGTAATATAGTTGAGTATCATCGGCATAGAAATGGGAAGAACATGCTTTAATATTTTTATAAAAATCAAAAGTATACAGGCAATATAAAAACGGTCCCAATACAGAGCCTTGTGGGGCGCCAGACGTAATTGACTGAAACGAAGATTTATTATTATTTACTACTACCGCCTGGGTTCGTTCATGATGAATGATCAATAGTGTCAAATGCTTTTGAGTAATCAATGAGTACCAATTGTCTCTCCCCTATCAGTTGCTCTCAGAATATCGTCCGTAACTTTCAGCACTGCTGTAGTGGTACTATATCCAGCCCTGAAACCGGACTGAACTGAAGGTAGTAAGTTATATTTATCAATGTATTTCTTACACTGATTTAAACATAACTTTTCAAGAACTTTAGAAAAAATAGGTAAAAGGGAAATAGGACGTAAATTATTTAACGATTCAACCTGCTTGACTTTGGCAACAGGAATAATTAATGCTTGTTTCCAAAGCTTTGGAAACTCTCCTCGAATGAAGCATAAATTTATGACATGTGTAATATATTTAACTAAAAAAGGTATGCATATTCGTAGCATATATGCAGAAATACCATCATTACCACTAGCATTAGATTTAATAGAATTTATTGTTTTCTCAACATCAATTTCAGTGACTGTGTGAAATGCAAATTTTGGTTGCTCATTATTAATACAATTATTAAGGTAGAAAGACAGAACGTTGGTGGGAACAAATTTATTCATTTGTTTAGTTGTATTTAAGAAAAAATTATTTATACTGTCAGGGTTATTTATTATATATTTATTATATATATCTGGCAAATTTGTAATTTTACGAGGTTTGCTTATATTCAAAGTTTGAAGAGTATGCCACAATAATTTAGAATTTTTTTGGCTGCATATATGCTGTAAATATGCTCGTTTTTCATTCCTTATAGCGCTAGTCACAAAATTCCGAATTGTTTTATAGTAATCCCAATCAGCAAGCAATTTCGTCCTTTTGAATTTACTCAATGCATTGTTGCGTAATTTAATCATACGTCGAATAATATCAGTAAGCCAAGGAGATGATTTCTTTGTAAGCCTAACAATCTTAACTGGAGCATGAATATTAAATAATAAATTTAAATTTGTTGTTATAAAATCAACTTTATCATCAATCGAATCTAAATCATAAATGTTATTCCAAGGTATAGATCTTAAACTATCGTAAAAATACTGAAAATTCATATTTTTAAAATCACGAAATGAATAAAAGCGAGCAGGCCGTATTTCAGTATTTAAGTTCAAGGCACAATGTACGAGTTTATGATCGGACACATGAACATCAAGAGTTCCAACATCAATTACCAATTCAGAATTAGCAGTAAAAATAACATCCAATAATGTACTACTGTTACCAGTGATGCGTGTTGGTTCATTCACAGTTTGTGAGAGACCAAACGAATCTAGCAAAGATAAAAAATGTTTAGAATCCTTACTATCTAAATTAAGAAGGTTGATGTTCACATCACCTAAACACATCAACTCATCCACCGTTGGAAAAATAGAAGCGATTGAGGATTCGAGCTCCTGAAGAGATGCAACAGCATTACTACTCGGTGGCCTGTATACTACACCAAAAGCAATTACTTTATTACAAATTTTAATATTTATCCAAAGCTGTTCTAAAGAGTCACTACTTTCTGAGCTAATATTTTTGTGTTGTAAATAAGTTTTTATATAAAAGCCTACACCACCTCCTCTGCTTTCTCTATCACAACGTACTAGGTTATAATTAGGTATATGTACCAAAGAAGAATTTATACCCACGTGTAGCCAAGTTTCCGTTACAGCTATGATGTCAAAAGAGTTACATTCAATAAAATCAGAAAATTCTCGAAATCCCGTGCATAGTGATCAAGCATATGCTACCTACCTGTGCTGTGCAGGTAATTAGGAAGGTTTACACCGTGCCAAATGATTACGGTGTCGCCATTAGCTGCAATGGGACCGGTCGGGATTCTTATCAAACCAACGCGATAATTACACAAACAATAACAATCATATGAAAGCGCAAAGAAAAATGCGACAAAAGTCTAAATTCGCGTTCGAACAATGCGCAAAACAAAGGGGGTGGGAGTGGAAGGCCTCAAATTATACTAAGTATACCTATTCGGATCCGAAAGAAAAAACACACACCTAATCTGCAGGGAAGCAAAACGTATTTATCGCCAAACAATAGGCGGGATGTCCTAAAGGGACTTGCGTTCTTAATTAAACCAGAACCAACCAAACAGGTCACGCAAGGCAATGCCAAACTAAGCCCAAAATTACCCGAGGTCCAACCTCGGACAGGACCTATGCGTCACAGCTGATCGTCCTCCGGCGAAACATTTGCGGGCCTGGACCTGATTGGCAGTGATAATTAGGGGCCAACCTCGGACAGGACCTGTGCGTCACAGCTGATCGTCCTCCGGCGAAACATTTGCGGGCCTGGACCTGATTGGCAGTGATAATTCGGGGCCAGAGCGTGGGGATTCAGCCCCTCCAATTTAGCCTAAAGGGAGGAAAAAAAGTAGAAACTTAGAAACAGGTCATGTTGGCAACAGACAAATCAAACTCACCTGGAGGAAATTGTTAAGTCAGGAAACATAATTAATTACGTATTAAATTGTAGAGACATTCGGTTTTATATAACATTGTAGGAGACACTCGCTTGGCATAAAATAATCAAGCCGAACAAAAATATAATCAACCAAAGTTTACTTTACCGTAAATGTTCTTTGGCTCTTCATCCGGGGCCAACAATCATCGATTTACTAACTCACTGCGACGTATTCGTTTCTACTAATCACTGACCAACTACCCGAATGAATAATGAATAATCACTCTCTGATAGTGACTTAATAATGAATGCATTGATTTGCAAATCTCCCTTTTTTAAGCTATCCGTATAGGATGTGACAAAGTACATTTTCTATAAGTCCGGGTCCAAAAATCGAGGTAACAAGAATGCGTCTCGGCGAAACATAATTAAGGAGCGAGCGCGTTAATTGTTGTGAATGAATCGAATGTTGTTTAGATGGAAATATATATCTTATACATTATTTTATTATTGCTTTATTATTTTTCTTTCTTCGTCTTAAAAAATGTTTGATTTTTGTGTTACGCCGTATTTATATAATCAATAGTAGGTTAAGTGGAAGAGCAGATGGATATACTATGTGTTATCCTTCTGAACTCTGCTTATAATTTTGTCTTAACAAACTGAATTTATTAATTGTTTTGTGCTGCCAGTCAGATAAAATAAAGACGCTTTATTATTATTATTATTAAAATACGATATGTTGGTGCATCACTGCAAGTAAATTCAACAACTTTGTTTCAATTGTTAGCACGGAATCCCCTCATTTAATTTTAATTTAACGTTAATTTTGCCCGCGTTTAAAAGACCAAAAAAAAACCGTTCTGCATATAAAGAGAAAGAGAGAGAAAAAAATATACTTACTCCAACGCGCATTTTAGGACAAAATAATTAATCGTACCTAAGGCCATCTCACAATTTTAATTTAGTTAATTCATATGCATCTTATTGTTAGTTATTACCAGGGAAATGAATTCGGACCACTTGCCCCGCGAACAATATGAAAATTTAGTACTCGGACTGCCTCGCCCAAAATAATCTCTGCGAAATGAGAACGTTGGCATTGCACTTCTTCCCCTCCTATCCAACAACAATTCGATGCAACGAAGTCGCGGGAAGCTGACGGAAGCAAATAGTACATTCGATGTAAAAGGTGTCCAACACTAAGTGGCCTGAATTCTTTTTCCTGGTCATTATAGATTGTAATTCTCGATGGTGTAACAAATACTAATAAATTTCACATACATCGATTCTTTATGATTCTGTTATAAGATGGATCAATCAATTGAGCAGTCAATTACATTATCTTAACAATCCTGAAATTGCTTTGAAACTAGTACAGGAAACGAATGTGCCGAAGAAACCAAATTGGTGGCCAATTTTTTTCAGAGGTTATAAATTATTCTTGTGCCATTTGATTCTTGGTATTATCGAGGTTTAACAACTGATAACTGCGAAATATGCAAGAAATTCTAGTGGGCATGGTATGCTTGTATTGCCATGATTATATTTTTTATAAAACGATCTAAAAATTACAGAAATAATTACTTAACACACTTCAACTTTATGCGTAATCGGATTCCAGTTACGCAATCCTTGAACTCGGTGGAAAACGACGGGGTTATGCGGTATAGGTGCGGGTTATGAAACTAGAACGCGAGCGTTGCAAATATTCCGCACACTCGGCGTTATATCGTGTCCTAGTTAAGCAAGCAGACCGTGTCATATCATAATTTTAGGATACATTCTAAATTATTTAAATTTAATAAATAAAAAAATTTAAACATTTTTCCCGTAATTTGTGACATATATTTTCTTATTGGTTTTATTTTATCGCTGTGTACAATTTTCGGAAAATTTAAATTTATTTTACAACCTGTTCCTTTGTTTAATGTACGAAAGAATGATTCTTTAATTATGGAATAGCTTTCATTTCGGAATCAATTATTCTCTTTCAAAGTAAAATGTACTTATTTCCTTTGTTTCAACTTTATTTCCAGTACTTAAAAAAAAAACCTTCAGGAAAGATTTCTGAAAATGGAGCTCTTGCTACCATTAATAAAACAACTGGAACTAATAAACTTTGTCAGTTTTACGTTGCTTAAGTAAAAAAAAAAAACGAAACTGAGCCACCCTTTATAAAAGTCAATTCGTATAATTTTATTAATTGTTATTTTTAATATTTTGTGTATTTAGATTACGGCCAGCAGGGGCAGGTTCCGCAGCAGCAGCAAAACCTAATACAGGCCAATGCTATACATCCGGCTTCCACACAGATACCTCAGATACCACCTGCCCTTCCACCGTTGCCAGCTCAAGTACCAGTAACCAACACTCCTATTTTGCAGGGTCCTCCTCAATTTGCTCCACCTTTCCCTCAAGCACCCCCATTTTTACAACCTGGCGTAGCTGCAGCACCCTTCATACCGCAACAAACTGCACCCATTCTTAATTACGTGCAGAGCCAACCTCAGTTCCCTCAAACTCCCTATCAGGGTTACCAGCAACAGTTTAATCCAGTTGTAAGTACCCCTTACAGCCGAAGCTAAAATAAATTTGATTAAACTGTGTAATTTAGACTCAGCCAACGGATTTGTTTCAACCACAAGGGGGAATAACTTATTATTCGACTCAAGAACAACAGATAACGCAGAGAGTTGTTCCGTTAAAACGTCCGACCGCTGCAATTCCGATAGTAGCGCCGCCGGAACCACGTGGCAGAGGTAGAAATACGAACCAGGCGGACACTCATAACGTTGGGAGTAATGAGATGGTATGTATATCTAATGAATCTGAAGAAAAATATGAAGACGTCTCCACTACAGCCACACCGTGATCGATAATTTACTTCTTTTAGTAAGGTAATATTTTTTGTTGCTTATGATAATTTTTGCATTATATTCTCATAATTTATTTAAAAAAATGGAACACTATTTATTATAAATAATGGTATATTTAGCAATTAAAATGTTTATGCTCTGATTTCAATTTCAAAATGTAGATTTGTTTTCGTTAAGTTCGCGTATCCCAAGGATGGTAATTGTTTATCAAACTGTATTTAAATAAATTGTTTAAAAGGAGAAACTGAGCATTTTATTTATTAAATTATCAGTGTCTAAAATGCCACAAATATTTGTACATGTATTACTGGGTCTCATACTGGATGAGTGTATCATAGGTACTAATACAGAAGAACTTCCTCAGGGCTGCAGCGCATCTCACCAGCAGCAGCAGCAGCCCCGAGGAAGTTCTCCTGCAATGGAGAATGAAACGTCGGCAGTTGAAGAAATTACGCAGACACGCAGTTCAAATCGGAATCAGAAGAATTCATTCAAGACTCATCTTACTTATTTTTATTAAAATTTGAACAGTGACATAAATATTTAGTATTAAAATAAGTACGCAGTATTAACAAAAAAAAATTTCTTTACCATTTTTGACCGTTTTTTTTGTTCAGCTAAAAAAAATTAGCCGGCTAAATTACATCACTACATTCTTTATATTTGGATTCCATTTAACGCTATTTTACTACAATTTTTTTTTGTGCATGTAAGAATACATGCACGTCATATACAAAGTCATATAACCAAGTTAGGTTTGGATCTCAAAAACAAGAACAGATAAACAATTGAATCAAATTGGTACTGTAAGTCTTATTGGCTCTAAATCACACACCAAATTTCAAATAGATATACGTCAAATAATTTTCGAAATATCAAACCGGTTTCATATTTTTGTCTTTCCGTATTTATTTTCATGTTTTTAAAGCAACTTTGATTAAAATTTTCTTTACTTCTATCTTAAATACAGCCCATAATTTTATGGTCTTCTAGTTTTTTTTTTTTGTTAAAACTAGTATTTTTGTTGAATATCAACCAATAAACCATTTTTTCTAACTTTTCCATTCAAACGTTTTCTCGAAAATGTCCTTATGTAATAGATTAATATCTTTATGTGGTCGTTTAGAGAATTGAACGAACTATTAAATAAAGGAAAGATATCAGCAGGTTATCATTTAAAAAAAATCAAGTAGGCATTGTATCTCAGAAATAAGAGCAGATAAACAATTGAAACAAATTGATTAAAATGATTTTTTAGCGAAGATACCAGTCGTAACCGGGTTATACATTTTGGTTAGTGGTGGTTTGTCATTAGTGTCATTTTTAAAAACCCCCTCCACTGTTAACGAATGTTTCGCTAAAACGTAGCTGTTTTAAAAACTGGTCAATGCGTGGTAGCCGTTCAAAGTTCTAACCTCACATCTTTTGTTATTAATCTTTGGTTCTAACCTCCGAATCCAACAGAAAATGAATCTGAAGAAAATAGAAATGTTTTATTTGTTAGATGATATATTTATGCTAAATGAAAGCAATGTAGTGTTTCAGTTAATTCAAAACTATTCGGACTGGAACGTGATATTTTCAACCCTACTGAAATTTAAAGAAGGACATTTAAGACTAGATCCAGAAGATTGCTGGACTGAAATTTAAAGAAGGACATTTAAGACTAGATCCAGAAGATTGCTGGTTGGATTGGTACAATGAAATTATATTTTTTCAATTATTCAGAATGAAAAAAGTAACATTTTACTGTTTATTGGATGAGTGTATAAATAATGACGTTTATAACATAATAAAAAAAAAATACAGAGGTGGACGTTACCCTATTCAACCGGAAAGAAGTTTACTGGTGTTTGTGTGGTATATGTCCAAGCAAGATACATTGCATTCTATTGGTGACAGATTCAATATGGTACCATCGACAGTTATGCAAATTGTTAATGCATTTTTATATATTATCAATTTCAAATTAAGATCAAAATATATTACATGGCCAACAACGGAAGAAGAATTTAATAATATCAAACAGCAATTTCAACATTATCCTAGTAAGAATGTGACTTTAATATTATTTTGCCTGTTATTATATAATATAATTTTTAGATGTAATCGGTGCAGTCGATGGAACCAAAATTAATATTAAGGTACCAAAAAATCAACATGATAGCTACATGGATAGGTATCACAATCATTCTATTACAGCAATAGCTGTATGTACTGCCTATAAAATTATTACTTACCTATTCATAGGTTTTCCAGGATCAGCCCATGATTCAAGGGTAATTTATTTGTTTTTATTACTAAAGTCATTTAATCAGTACTTTTATGGCAGATAAAAATTGTATTTCATTCTCCTTTTACAATTGTAAAGCTGAAAGATGATACTTGAAAGATTTCAAGTTACTGTTGAAAGCAAAAAATTATAGACAAAAACAGTTTCCTATCATTATTCTTTCTCAAAATGATATAGTTTAAAGATAACTTTACAGATAAGCTTTCAAATTAAACAAGCGTAAGACTTTGTTAAAATTTATAAACTCATTTTTAATTACTACCATTTTGAGAGAGAATAATTACAGGAAATGTGTTTGTCTACTATTTTTTGCTTTCAACTGTACAATAAATATAATTTGAACATAATCTTAATAGAAACTTTATATTCAGATTAAATCATCACATGCAAAATTTGCAAAATACATGCAATTAAATTTTATTTTATAGGTTTTTTCATATTCACTTATGGCACGGCATATTGAAGAACATGGAGCAAGAAAATATTTTCCAGATAGAAATTATCACTTAATAGGAGATAGTGCTTTTCCCTTGAGGGAATGGATGATGACACCTTATAGAACAAATGCAAACACAACACGTCAACAAAGAAGGCACAACTATCTCTTAAGTGCAGATAGAATTGCAATAGAACATACTTTTGGCCTCATAAAAGGACGATGGAGGCGTTTGATTTTCATAAATACTTATTCTGTTTCCAAGGCAACAGAGATTGCAAACGCAGCATTTATTCTACATAATTTTTGTTATCTACATGGAGATGAATGGCCTGAACCTTATGAGAATGAACGTGACGAAGAAGATTACTTTGTACAAAACAGAGTTGACAGAGTATTAGGTGAAATTAAACGAAATTATATCTGCACAATGTTAAATCAATGAAATGTATTTAATAAATTATGAATCAATGTATTATATTTGTTAAGTGATGTATTAATAATTCAATTAAAAAAAAAAAATTTGCTGCAAATCGTTTTTGATTGCAGTGGATCCATCGAGCAACCTCTGGACAGCTGTTTCGCCTTGCATGGGATGACTTATTATGTAGCAAATCTGGCTACAATTTGTTTTCCTACTGCAATATTAGGTCAGAAAGCGATCGAAGGATGTCGCTACTTATTTTTAATAATTCAATGTTTAATACATAACATAAAAAAATATTTCTGTAATAGAAACACAAATTTATCAATAATTCTGCAAACATGTATCTAAGTAGAGTATTTTTGAGTCATTTATTAATATTTCAATGTTTAATACATAACATAAATAAATAATTCCATAATAAAAACACAAACTTATCAATAATTCTGCAAACATGTATCTAAGTAGAGTATTTTTGAGTCATTTATTAATATTTCAATGTTTAATACATAACATAAATAAATAATTCCATAATAAAAACACAAACTTATCAATAATTCTGCAAACATGTATCTAAGTAGAGTATTTTTGAATCACTTATTAATAATTCAATGTTTAATACATAACAAATACATAATTCTATAATAGGAACACAAACATCAATAATTCTGCAAACAGGTATCTGGTAAAGTACATGTATATTTGATTTTAGTCAGATTCATCATTCTCTGTCCGTTTACGCTTGTTTTTGGTCTCTGCCATTTGTTCCAGAATTGATAGAAACCTTTCTCTTTGATTATTTTGCTCTCTTAATATGTCCTGTATTGCTGTAAATTGTTTTTCCCGAGCTTCCCTATCTGTGTGTAACTCGTCTTTCAGGCAGGTCAGTATTGTGGTAACATTTGATTGAGGTCGAAGGGTGTTTTTTGTTTTAAATCTACTTTTTATGTTAGAGGCAGTTGAAGAACTCATTTCACTTTCTGTTGATGTTTCTGAGTCTAAATTTGTATGTACTTCCGAATCTAGAAGAAATTCTGGATCCGTTTTATCTTTGCCTCCTATAAAATTTTGTTGTTTCATTTTAAATATTAAAATTAGTACTTTCAGAGAGAACAAAACTATACTTTAATCCGATATAATAGTAGGTAATGAATCTTTCTCTGTAAATCAAATCAGAGTAAAGTAAGCCTCGTTTCTTAGAATGTGTGTAAATAGATTTTCTATTTAAACATACCTAATATGGCGTGCATCAGGTCAAAAAAAATTTATTCTTCCTTCTTCCCCATTCCAGTCTTATTTAGTTGTTCCTTAACAAAAGTGAAATAGGTTTTCTGTAAGTTCGCAAATTTTTGACGACAACGTTCCCCACCACCAGGACCCAAAGAAAACCCTTCTTCTTGTAATTCTGTCGCGACTTGGGTCCACAATTTCTTCTTAACATTTTTCTTATCGTTAAATTTGTCACTTAAACGGTGTCTTATTTTCAGAAAACATTCGGTGGCTTCATTGTCCCGATCTGTGGGCTTTTTAGATGACCAAATTATATCTAGAATTACTGGTGTACAGTCTACGTAGAACATTATTAAGAATGTAGATATTTACCTGTAGAACTTTTAAAATTTGCTACATTTGTATGTTCACTACCGGGAATGACTTCTGTCACACCATTTTCAACAATGTATTGCTCTGCAGCTCGAGGATCTGAAAAACACGTGCTTTCCCAAACTAACCAACAAATTTAAAGTATTCTTACCGTTGAGCAAGGTATTTGCAGTGTTTATGTCTGTAATCACTGTATAATCGGTGCCTCTATTATTTAAAGTGATTTCGATTAAGTCCATTTCATTCATCTTACAAAAAATTTGGAAATAGAATATAAATCACCGCCTGTCGTTAAGAATTTTGTCGTTTGACATCAGACTTTTGACACTTCCCGGTTAACCGCCAGTAACTTACCTCAAGAACCTGGGAGGCTATTCTCAAATGTCGGGTGGTGACACTAGAAATCGACAATTGTCGAAGACTAAAGTCGCACAAGTTTTGATTTCTGTATTCTCAAACGCTATTCGAAGTGAATGTCGTACGCGAATCCGATTGTCGACGAAGCGATTTGACAACGTTGTATATTAGTTCAATTGAATAGCATTCGGCCGCATATTTCATATTATTTAAGTTGGCAAATCTGCAATTTACCACCATAATTTTTGTTTATCACTATCGTGCAGTAGAGGGCTCCCTCGTGCATCCAGACAACAAATTATGGAAGCAAATAAAAAAACAATATTGTAATGCGCGACAGAAAGAATTGTTAAGTAATTTAGTGCAGGTTGGGAATAATATAGCAATTTTAAGTGGAAAATTCACAAAAGACATATGAAATACATCATTGGCCCTTCATTTTCTTCTAAATTTTGAATAATAAATAATTCTTCTGCCATAATTTAATGCACGAAATCAATAACCACTTCAACACACCTGCGAAATGAAATTACATAACCTCGTTCTGTTCGTGTCGTACACGACATGACAAATGGAGAGTGGTTTTGACCACTCTACAATATCTCTATTAAAAATGTCGAAAATTTGTCGTACGCGACATTTGAGAATTAGCTTTAGTAGACATTTTAGCAATGTCGCATTCGACATGCACATTTGCTGGGGGGCTATTCTCAAATGTCGAGTGGTGACACTAGAAATCGACAATTGTCGAAGACTAAAGTCGCACAAGTTTTGATTTCTGTATTCTCAAACACTATTCGACAGCGAATTTCGTACGCTACTCCGATTGTCGATGAAGCGAATTGACAACGTTGTATATTAGTTCTATTGAATAGCATTCGGGCGCAGATTTTATATTATTTAAGTTGGCAAATCTGAAATTTACCACCATAATTTTTGTTTATCAGTATCGTGCAATAGAGGGCTCCCTCGTGCATCCAGACAACAAATAATGGAAACAAATAAAAGACAATATTGTAGTGCGCGACAAAAAGAATTGTTAAGTAATTTAGTGCAGGTTGAGAATAATGTAGCAATTTTAAGTGGAAAATTCACAAAAGACATATGAAATATATCACTTCCACTTCATTTTCTTCTAAATTTTGAATAATAAATAATTCTTCTGCCGTAATTTAATGCACGAAATCAACAACCACTTCAATACACCTGCGAAATGAAATTTCATAATCTCGTTCTGTTCATGTCGTACACGACATGACAAATGTAGAGTGGTTTTGACCACTCGACAATATCTCTACTAAAAATGTCGAAAATTTGTCGTACGCGACATTTGAGAATTAGCTTTAGTAGACATTTTAGTAATGTCGCATTCGACATGCACATTTGCTGATTTGAGAATAAGGCCCCTGATTTGAGAATAAGGCCCCTGTTCGTTTGTCACACGTTTGCTGCACTAGTTTGCAATCAAAGTATTTTCATCTCGTATTAATGTGTGAGGTTAGAACAAGACACAAGTAGGCTGAGCGTACACTAATCCAGCAAACGTGTGGCAAACGTACGAGCTAATGTTAATCAACACTACACGAAACCGGAAATACGTCATTAAATTAAATTCAAATAAAAAGTTATAATTTTTTTTTAATTTATTCTGCTGCTTATTCTATCAAAGTACTGCAAACATGCTGCTATATTAATTCCCTGTTTCGCGCCAACGTCAAAGCATTGATGATACCTGAAAGTAGTGTCCGACCGAAACCGATCTTTTCGCCGAAACCGAAACCGAATTTCGGCCAATGTCTCAGTTTCGGCCGAAACCGAAACCGAATCTTACTCGAAAGAAGTTAGAGATAGTTTTACTAAAGTCTAAATTAATAGTTTTATTTATTAATAACTGAAATCAAACAAACTTATATTGTAAAACAAAAAAAATTAAAATTTTTGTCTATCATATTTTACAAAAGTCAAAAGAGAATTTTTTTCAGCTGTAGCTCATAGACAAAATTCAAATGTGTATCTTATTAAAATTTAATTTAGGTCAGAATCAAAAACTTTGGTATTTTAGTGATTTAACGTCCTGTAAAGCGAATTCACTTTGATTTTGATTAATTTGAAATTTTGTGGTGAAGATTGCGTTAATATTGCAGTCTGCCTTTTCAAACTGGGGAATTTTGAATCAGCTTTTGAATTGGAATCGGTCAGATTTCAAATATGAGATAATACAGCTTTAATTCACTGTCAAAATTGACATTTACACAGTTAAAACTAAGTATCATTTTATTTGATATCCAAAAATTAATCAAGTTTGAAATTAATATGCATTTAAAGCAGAAAAAAGAAAATAAATGTAGTTTCAGTTGTAGCCGAAGGTTCGGTTGTTTTTTGTCCGAAACCGAAACTTTGACCGAACCACAAAATTATGGCCGAAACCGAAACCAAATATTCCGTCGGACACTACCTGAAAGTTTCTTGCAGTCATTTACTAAATTAGTCAATGAATTGCTAAGAATAGAAGTAGTATGCAATATTAAAACCGTTAATTGAAATATCTCAATCAACGATTAAAACATAGAAGTCAGTATAACCTGTAGATTTGTTTGCATTTCCCACAGTGCCATAGGCGTACCATCACAGTGGTGATCACAGCCCATGACCCAAAACTGCGTCATTTCTTTACCTGTGGGTCACGACTTCCATAATCTACTGAAAATATCTGTAGAAAATATCCAAAGACAAAGTTCACACGCGCTTCACCACTGAAATTTGATTTAGCCGATTTCAAATGCGTAAAACGTACGTAACGCCGCTGACTTGCTTACGTTTTAACCAACATTAACTGGAGTAACGAAACTGATTAGTTCCTGTAAAAAATGATACCATAAATAACACAGAAATTAAACGGGAGACAGGTTATCACATTAATTTTCAGCCAAAATTATTTATTAACACCCGAAATAAAATATTGTTTTATTAAGTCATCTCAGCTGATTGTGACCGTATTGCCATTGCATCCATGATATGCCTCTCGACCAGTCAGAAGTAGTGTTGTAAATTTACCGGTAAATTATATAATTGACTAAATTTACCGGATTTTTTACCGGTAAATAAAGTAAATAACAAAATGAAATAAAACTGGCTCTATTGTGTTGCTTTTTACTTAACCTTTCAGAAAAAAACCAAATACTGCTACCACACAATCCTGATTTTATGAGAAAATAATCTTTTTCTTATTTATGAATAATTAAAAGTCAAAATTGACTCTTATCTCATAAAGATTGTAAGAAAATGGTTTTTAAACTATAAACGACACATATTGTTTTCAATTTCACGTGTCCATTGAAAGTTTAAAAATAATTTTCTAATAATTTAAGGTTATGTTATGATCTTATAATCGGAAGTATTATAATAATTACAGGTAGGGGAAGTAATAGAACTTCCTCCCTAGGGTGGACAATAAGATGAAATGTGTGTGGAATTTCGAGAAAGTTTTTATATCCATAACTTTAAAAAGTTCAATTGCAATATCCCTATAGAATTTACGCCAAATTCAAAATAAATAACCACAGGTAAATAACGTAATTTACCGAGTGTTAACCGGTAAATAACCGGTTAATAATCCAATTTACAACACTAGTCAGAAGCTGTGACTAACGTAAACAAACCTACAGGTTATGAGGCATTCCGTGAACTGAACACTATACTCTTTCTAGGTTATATAGTTCATTGAAATTAGTCAATAATACAGTTTTTAGTGAGTAATAATCACTGTGTACAACGACCTGAATCACAGAAAATACTAATTAATTTTATAAATAAAATCGCACATAATTCGTAAATATTCTTTACTTGTTTTTAGGGAAGCAAACTTTTGTAGCTCTTTTTCGACATCTACGATCCTTGACATCCTCCGCATTCGATTAGTTTGATTATTCGAGTAAATGAGCTACCAAGAGATGGCGCTTTTAATAAGGAAAATAAAAAGCTGTCATTCATGTTATTCAATATAACTTGTTCTATTCGATCCATCGACATTTTGGTTACGTTTATTATTAT
This sequence comes from Prosopocoilus inquinatus, assembly GCA_036172665.1. Taxonomy (NCBI): domain Eukaryota; kingdom Metazoa; phylum Arthropoda; class Insecta; order Coleoptera; family Lucanidae; genus Prosopocoilus; species Prosopocoilus inquinatus. Next base: position 29,345,203 of record CM069877.1, read on the forward strand.
TACAAACGTATTTATTCGTATGGAAGCATCACATACAAACTATTTAATTTAATAGTTTTTATAGGTTAGCCAAATGCACGACCTACTAGATTTCACAAGACAGACTCTTTTATCCGGCCTGTGCAATTTATTTATTTAGTGCGGATTTTCTCCGTTTTGACGCTAGTTACCCAAATTGATGTTTTCAGACACTTAAACGTCAAATGATGCATATTTATAACAATGCGATTATGCGAATTATTTAAAACCACTTTGTTATAATTAGGAAATAATTTTTATTGAAAAGGCTAATGCAATTAAGCACGAAATTACATTATAAAGCTTCGCAAGCCAGGATCAGAATAAAAAAACTTGCGGTTTGAATGTACCATACTTGGCTCGCGTTTTAGCCATATTTGTCAAACATGGCACGTAATTTTTTAAAGAATTACTGAGTTGCGTAACATTGCAGGGTTCCTCTTTACGCTGCAACAAACAAAGAAGAAAGAAGACTATGAAGCAATTGGAGTAAGGAAAGTTAAGAAAACGATTTTTTATTTTGTACCTACCGTGTAATATTTCAAACTACTTTCTCTGGTAATTAAAATTCGGCCGTAATTAAATCATTTATAGAATTAGTACTGTCTACCGATACCGCCAAAAAACTGTATCTGAGCCAACCTGAGCAAAGGAACACAACTTTACTGAGCATAAACGCGAAACTGTTAAAATCAGCAGAACTGTCATATCAGTTAAAAATTACGTCGCGGATATACTTCCATTTCCGGTCTTTTGGGTAAGTGGCGCCAACGGAGAAACACTTAAACTAGTAAATAGTAGGTCGTGGCCGTGGAGGGAATATTAATTGGAGAGAAAGTACAGTCAAATTTACGGTCATCCCACCTTTTCTACCAAGGTTGTAAAAGGTCGTTGTAGAACAGCTGCTATCGTGGAGGGAGTATTCCCTCCGCAGCTGTTATTCACGCTGCCTATGCAAAATCGTACAAGGTACAAAGGCGCGTAGTTTAAAATGCGTTGTAAAAGGTCGTTGTAGGGTTTCTGCAGCTACAAAACCGGTTCCGCATATTTTACATTGCTAGTATAGGCTATGCTTCAACCAGTTAATACTCCAACCAAGGTCGTGGCCAAATGTCACTTCAAAGTTTTCCTTAGTATCGGTACCTTCGCAAAACTTCCGCCAGGTGTCAGCTACTCCGTGATTTTCTCGAATTTTGGAATACCTGTGAATGTAGCATTTTCCTGAAGATTAATTTCAGTTCGTAGTAGAGATGGGATTCCACCCGGTGGAATCACGGAATGCACCCACAATGCACCCGGTGCATTGGATGCTTTGCTCGGTTGCCTACAATTACATAAATCGCAAAAAATGCTTCAAAATGACACCAAATACCCGATATTTTGTACGGACTATCACTACACAATTATTTTGTAACGTTAATTTCAAAAACTTACTCATTTTGTTCAGCTTCCGGTTAAACTTAAAAGTTTACTATTCAGCTATTCACCAAACACTATGAATCATTAAACCTGTAAATCACCTGCAAACAATTAAATAACATCAAGAAAAGATTATTTCTCGTTCGATTTGCGAGGGAAATTAAAATTTTTAAGTGCACCCATGTGGGTGCTTTCAATGCACCGGGTTCATTCCCTGGCCCATCTCTAGTTCGTAGTAATTGATGTATACGTCTTTTAAATTTATAGTCACTATTCAACTTTCCTAGATATCGAACCGTTCACACTATTCCTTCATAATTCCAAGTCCCAATGTTGATTTATTATACTTAATAAATGAACTTATTGATAATATCGAAGTATTTTGATTGCTGAGTGTGAATGCGGCGAAAGTTGTAGCCATGTCAACAGCCGTTTTTCTTACCCATTTGTGCATGCAGATAAGTTCAAAAACGCAAGAAAGAAATCGTGAAGCGCACATTTCAGTTAGATAGGTGTTCGTCAATCTTTTGCATTTAAAATAGAATTATGCTTGAAACTCAAATTTTAAAGCTAACGGTAAATCGTCTGATAACGAAATGTCACTCCGTCATATTGATTCCTTTTCGATGGTTCTCACTCTAACTCCTGGTCCTACTCCTGGTCTTTACCAATTTTTCTCTTTCTAACTCATTGTCCTTACCAAATGCGTTACAATGGGCGTGTTTTTTTAATGCACCAATTCCTCGAAGCAAATGTGTTCGAACAAGCGCTCAGATAGCTCCAGAACTCTATGCTCGAGAACTTGCTCGATTATATAATTGAAAAACGCTTAAAGCCGGCAATACATGTTCCAATAATTTCACGTAAAAATTCATGTAAACAAGTGTGTATATATTCATGAATTGTAATTTGCAATACACGTTTCAATTATATTAATAAAAAGATGTTCTGCTAAATAGTAATTTAGAATGTTAATGTTGGTGAAGATGGTAACTCATTAATGCTTCTAACTTCAAGTTATTTTCCTCGAGCAGATGGGAATGTTGGATTATATTATCAAGAGTGTCATCCAAACGGAGAGCACTTGGGCATCACTGATTAAACTGTCTTGAAGCTAAAATTATTTATAAACATATACCTGCATAAACTAGCTGAAGTCGTTCTTCTTTCATCGGAACCAACAGTCAACAGCAACAATCAAAGTCACTAGAATTTACTAAAATTTCACGTCAAAAACCTTGAGAAATAGAACTTGCTCCTTGTTTTCAATTTTACATGTATAAATTCATGTAATTCTTTTTGCTCGCTATACACGTTGAAAAATAGGTTTTGTCATAAATTACATGTAAATTTCATGCAATTTGTGATTGTCTATTGCGGGCTTAAGAAAACGATGAAGTGTTCGCTGTATATGTACATAACCTAAAATATTGAAGCAAGGCTGTTTATTTTTATTAGCATTACACAGGGCGTTTATTAGTGAATCTACACCTATGTAGCCGTTTGTGTGCACAATTTAAAAACGTACCCAATGGAGTCTATTCTGTAACATTAATATGGACTTGAAACGTAACAATTATTGATACGGGACGTGACCTCGCAATCTCACTTGCTAAGCATATCAATTAATCGAAGAGGCCGTGCTGTCTAGTAAATTGAAACGCTGTCACAAAAATAATCACTGTTTTTACGTATGCAGAAATATAATTTTCCGGGCGTCAATGTAAATGCATTTTAAAACCATCTGCCAAGAAATACAGCGCTTGGTGGTACATACGTAAGCGTGCAGCATAAAAATGAAAATTTGTCCATAATTAGTCGTCGGGTTGTCGTCAAGTGAAAGGTTAGAAGAAGCGTGATTTTAACATGGATTTGGAAGGCCAAATTGTTACTCGTTTTTCTATTTCTCGTTATAAGTACAAATAAATCACGATAACCTTAAAATTGTCAACGCATGCGCAATCCATAAGTTGTGCACCTCTTCAATTCGCGTTCAAGTTCTCTACAATTATTGAAGACCTTGAAGACGCATAGCAATTGGTATGCATATCAATGTTACAGAACATGCCCGAATAGGTGCTTTCTTTCGCTCACAAAATCCTGATCCAAATGTGTTTTGATTCAAAAACAGACACTCTTTTCTTTGAAGCTCTCTATTTTTAAAACTTGTTTGGATTGAATTATAGTTATTTACAAATGAACTGTCAATCAAAAATTCAAGTCAAAGATGTTTTGTTACAACAACTACGAAATTCAGGTTCAAACGTTTAAAGCCCGCAATAGACGATCATAAATTGCATGAAATGTACATGTAATTTATGACAAAACCTATTTTTCAGCGTGTATAGCGAGCAAAAAGAATTACATGAATGTATACATCTAAAATTGAAAACAAAGAGCAAGTTCTATTTCTCAAGTAAATTTTAGTAAATTCTAGTGACTTTGATTGTTGCTGTTGGCTGTTGGCTCAGATGACTGAAGAACGACTTCAGCTAGTTTATGCGGGTATATGTTTATAAATAACGCTAGCCTGCGAAGGTTTTGCGGATGACATAAAACTAGGTGTATCTAGTAGATTTGGTGTTCCTGAGCCTGAGAAAAATATAATAATTTTTTCATCACGCACCACTTTTTTTAAATAACAATATTTCAAAGTAGCTTTTTTAATCATAATTTTCGATAAGCCAACTATTACTCACTTGTTTGCACATTTCCACTTGTTATTACTGACAGATATGTGCTAAGTGTTTGTACGTTTCATGCTATACAAAATATTAGTTTGTACTATACCGTGTGTTCCTGTTTAAGCAACTATTGAGAAAAAATGAATGATCAGGTAAATGTTACTAAAAGACGTTGTCTAAATGATTGTAACAGTTTTGCCACATTTATAGTTGAACTCAAAAAACACCAAAATAGGTTTTCTATATCCAAAGTTCCTTATAACCGGTAAATAAAAACAAAGTATGATTTAGTAAGGTTATAACCGAGAGTCTTCTACAGACGGATTCACTACAGCCGACCTTCACTCTACAGGGCTTTTGAAAGACAAACTACAATCGAACCTCCATAACTGAAATTTCAAGGGACCGGAAAATTACGAGTTATAGAGATTTCCAGTTAAAGAAATAGATAGCAGTTACATATAATGTGCAAGGACCATCACTAAATTTCGACTTACAGAAAACGTCGATTTGTGGAGGTTCGAGTTAAAGAGGTGTGACTGTATATATTTTTGGAAGTAAAAAGAGGAAGTTTTGTTAATTCGAGAAAATTTACTGAATTTTTAATCTAAAATATCAAAGAAAATAGTTTTTAAAACTTTAACTGGACAGTTCTCAAAATGGACAAAAATCGATTTCAATTAGAATAACAAAGTTGATTGTCATTTCCAATTGTCACTTGTTTTTTTTTAGTAAATTCTAGCGGTTCAGGTAAATCTCTAATGCCCGTTTGCACCACTTTCACTTAAAACTTTAAGTCCCACTTAAATGGTTAAGTAACACTTTTTCCATAATAGAAAGTGTCACTTAACCACTTAAGTAGGACTTAAATTTTAAGTGAAAGTGGTGCAAACGGGCATAAAACTTTTGCAATTAACATTCTTGGCAATAAAGTGTACAAGTACCGTACAAAATGTAAACAAAAACTTTCTAAAAAGTATAATTTTTTTTAGAATCCTGACGTGATAGAAAAAAACTAATAACAGATTCTTTTTTATAATGTTGAAATCTTTGAAGAGCACATAGTCTTATCTCATCCGCAAAAAAAAAATATATTTTTTCGCAGGCTAGTGTAATTTTAGCTTCAAGACAGTTTAATCAGTGATGACCACGTGCTCTCCGTTTGGATGACACTCTTGATAACATAATCCAACATTTCCAGCTGCTCGAAGAAAATAACTTGAAGGTAGAAGCATTAATGAGTTACCATTTTCACCAACATTAACATTCTAAGTTACTATTTTGCAGAACATCTTTTTATTAATATAATTCAAACGTGTGTAGCAAATTACAATTCATGAATTTATACACACACGTTTACATGAATTTTTACGTCAAATTATTGGAACATCTATAGCCGGCTTAAGCGAAAGAAAGCATCTTTTATTTGAGAAATGCTATCTTAAGTGCTTGGATAGGTTGGCAACACTGGCGGAATTTACCAAAATGGCAACACTGTAACTGCAACATTGTGCAACTGCACGCAATAAGAAAAACTCGTAATTAATATCAGGCGGGAAATGCTAAGAAATACTCTTAATTCGTCGGAATTTCACCGCCGTTTTATAATTTCAGTGAATAGCTATCAACATTTAAAATTGCAAATTCAAGGTGTATTTTATTATAACAAATTTGGTCGTAAATAAGCATGTCTGGCCCCTATATGCGTCGTCGGTTAGTCAATAATTTAAGTAAGTAAACCTACCGTAAGAGGGACAATTGGCGGGAAACATGTTATAACCTGGCAGTCGTTTGAGTCGTTAGTCGTTACTACTGGTGTGGTGTACACGTTTTTTTAATTTCAATAATCTCATCAACTGATTTTGTTTTCGTTTTAACGTAGATAAAGTGTTCAATAAAATGGCCAACGCAAAGACCAGAGATCATCCGTTCACCGTAATTGTGGAAGGAAATATCGGAAGTGGCAAGACGACTTTCCTGAACCATTTCAAAAAGTTTGAGGATATTTGTGTCTTAGCCGAACCCATAGAAATGTGGAGAAATTGCGGGGGAAATAATCTCTTGGTAAAGTTGTGTTTTGATGCATGAAACGAAACGTTCGATATTTTGTTACTTCTTGTAGGCACTATTGTACGAAGACCCTCAGCGTTGGTCTTTTACCTTTCAACTGTACGTATTTCTAACAATGCTGCAACAACATACGTTGAAGACAGGTCAACCTATCAAGCTGATGGAGAGATCTTTGTATAGTGCCAGGTTTGTATACTCTTTGATTGCTTTCACTTCACCTGATAGTGGTTTTATAAAGAGCAACAAAAAAAAGATATGTAAACAATTAGTTGGAAAAAAGCGCTGTGTGCAGTATGTTTGCTTCAAGGTACACGGCAAAGCATTGACTAGAGTACACAATCAAAGAGTATTTTCAATTGGCATGCACTAGGTGTACTGAGTGTGTCTTCATCTCGTTTTAAACTCGTGGAATAAAATGAGCTGAAGATACACTCAGTGCACATAGTTCTCCCCCAACTGAAATCGCTACAAGGCATCGAAGTACATTTCCAACATGTAATCCATCCACTCAGTTAAGAATGCATTATTTTTAACATACTGCAAGTTTCATTATTACTTTTTACTAGATGTGTGCAGAAAGTGAAAAAGAAAGAACAGTTATACGATATACAAACCGAAATGAAGAGAATGTGCACATATACATGCAAGTTTTTTGGGTAAAATATGTATATTTATAAAAGCTTGCATATACAGGTGTCCCAGAGCTCCGTAAAAGTTCCATAACTTTCTTGCTATTCCAGGTATCGACTCAATTTTTTTTTTTTTTTTTTTGTATAATAGAAGCGCTTCCATTGCACATTTTAAAATTATTTTCGTTTGTATACAGGGTGTCCAAGTATTATAAAAATATTGAAGTTACGTTTTTTTAAGTTGAAATACCCCATTTTGACTTCATTTTTGGATTCTACACTAAATTCTGCGTTAAATTTATTTGAGTCATTTTTACATATCAATCATACTTTTTGATGTGATTCAATTTTTTCTCGAAAATTCCCGTATGCAAGGTTCGATTCAAAAATCCGTAACTTCTAAACTACTAAAGATAACGCAACCGATTTTTTTTTCAGTCAATGCCAAGGCTGTAGTCAATCATTCGAGATCAAGCCACGTCGTGAAGGGATGTTCCAAGGCTTGCTACGATTTTTTGAAGATGAATAATTATAAATAATAAAAACTCCATTTTTTCAACAATAACACCCTGCATATTTTCACACCATTCTATAGCGTTTTTGATCAGCTTTTCAATGATGTACAGTTTTAGGGTCCAGTTCTGATATTCGACAAGTTATTGAGAAAATAGTAATTTTTAGATGTAAATATTTAATAAACAACTGAAAGTTTGTAGTAGATTGGTGCCAAAATGAAAAGCGATTCATATTTTAAAACAACGTCGCATTAGTTACGGATGTATTGTGTGTAAAGTGCGAATTTCATTGGTTTAATATTTTATTCGTTGTGCATGATTATCCGCGATCAATCAGTAGGACTGCGGCTTTAATTTCAAATTTATCCTCCCAGTTCGCGTGAATTAGAAGTTCTCTTGATGATTCATGAAAATTCTAACTTGAGTACTCGGGAGAAACTGATACACAAGTCTCAAGTTTCTTTTGAGATTTCCCGAGTAGTCAAGTTAAAATTTGTAAGTGACATACAAATCAGTTTCTCGTGAGATTTCCTGAGTATTGAAGTTAGAATTTTCATGAATCATCAATAGAACTTCTAATTCACGCACACTGGGAGGATAAATTTGAAATTAAAGCAGCAGTCCTATTGTACGAATAAAATATTAAATCAATGAAATTCGCACTTTTTGACACGATATATCCGTAACTGACGCGACGTTGTTTTAAAATATGAATCGCTTTTCATTTTGACACCAATCTACTAGAAACTTTCAGTTGGTTATTAAATATTTACATCTAAAAATTACTATTTTCTCAATAACTTGTCGAATATCAGAACTGGACCCTAAAACTGTACATCATTGAAAAGCTGATCAAAAACGCTATAGAATGGTGTGAAAATATGCAGGGTGTTATTGTTGAAAAAATGGAGTTTTTATTATTTATAATTATTCATCTTCAAAAAATCGTAGCAAGCCTTGGAACATCCCTTCACGACGTGGCTTGATCTCGAATGATTGACTACAGCCTTAGCATTGACTGAAAAAAAAAATCGGTTGCGTTATCTTTAGTAGTTTAGAAGTTACGGATTTTTGAATGGAACTATGCATACGGGAATTTTCGAGAAAAAATTGACTCACATCAAAAAGTATGATTGATATGTAAAAATGACTCAAATAAATTTAACGCAGAATTTAGTGTAGAATCTAAAAATGAAGTCAAAATGGGGTGTTTCAACTTAAAAAAACGTAACTTCAATATTTTTATAATACTTGGACACGCTGTATACAAACGAAAATAATTTTAAAATGTGTAATGGAAGCGCTTCTATTATACAAAAAAAAAAAAAAAAAAAATTGAGTCGATACCTGGAATAGCAAGAAAGTTATGGAACTTTTACGGAGCTCTGGGACATCCTGTATATATATGCACATACTCTCTTCGTTTCAGCTTGCATATCGTATAATCCCACCTCTAGTGATAATGTAGTAACCCCACTATTTGATAGCATCAGTGGAAAAATACATAAGGCATTTACTATAATTGGTGCGGTATATACTGGGTGTTTCTAAATTCCTTGGACATGGCTTAGGGCGACTTGTATAAAAGAAAGTTAACCGGTAGATCAGATAACAAAGAGATCAAATACGGATCACAGTAACAAAAGATCAAACGTAAAATCACTTGTTCAACGCGTGGTCAAATCATAGTTGACTAAGGTCCAGTTTTACAAATGGGGCTCAACTTTAAGCTGAGGTTTAAACCCTTAGTAACAATTATTTGAACAATTGTTGTGAAGGATTTAAGCTTCGGCTCAAAGTTAAACCGTCATTGTAAAACTGGGCCTTAAGCTTTACTAGAGATTGGCTACAATGAAGCGCCAAATTTGCATAAAGAAGAGATGATCTGATTCATTATCTGGGACCACTAAAAGAAATTATTGTACCAAACATTATTATTTTGAATCGTAGGTACTTCAAGTACCAAAAATTAACCGAATTAAAATTTTTGAAATATTTACTAAGACGCAAGGTGTTTTTAGTTTTGTTTTTGATTTGACTGTTTACTTTGAAAGGCACAAACTTTAAAACTAGGTCAAGTAATACCATTTACTACAAAGCTTTGAATAATGTTGTGCTATTAAATAGATTTTAAAGCTTCCCTTTATTGTGGTGTTGGTTCCTTGGTGGTTAGTGGGCCAATAAAGTGTGTTAGTGGGCCAATAAAGTGTGTAAAGTGCAGCATATGCAGGAAAACCATGACAAATACATCGAATGTAATGTCCGTATTAAATTTATGCAAAAGAAACATCATAACATTTCCGTTTGCCTTCCAATATGGTCAAAAATAAAATTAGGTCTATAATTATCTTGAATAATAAGATCCTGTACGATGGTTTTTGCAATTTTTTGTTCAATGTCATCATTTATATCATCCGGAGGACCGTTCCACATCGTATATGCAATATTATGAAGTACGGCGTAAGCAATTTTAATGAGTTGAACTTTGTCCAGCTTTGCCCTTATACCGTACGCTAATATAGGGAACCCTCGCTTTAAGACTCCAAAACATCTCTCAATGGAGTTTCGTGTAGATACGTATTTGTGACTCATTAAATAAATTCATCACGTAATCTCTCCATAATAGCAGGATAATTATTAAACTGTTGCAAGTACTTCTGACAACGTCAAAGTTTTAATAGCAGTTGACTCTTGTCCGATGAAAATTGTAAATTTTTAGGTTAATAATCCGTTAACCAAACAAAATTGGTTGGTTACCTTTACTTGTAGTTCACTAATGGATTACGGTTTGATTAACGTTTGAACAAAAGATACTTTGTTAATTCACTGATCATCAGTGGGTCACATTTGATCTTTTGGTAATTATCTGTTATACAAGTCGCCCTTAACCATAGATTCCTGGGCTCGAAATAAGACGATTTAACCAAACTTACCTATATCCTTAATGGTCTCGTTAAGCCGGTATTCTTCTTTAAAGTTCTTGAAGAGAAAGTTAATTTTTCTTATAACAAAGGAACGCCTGAACCGATTTGAATGAAATTTGGTATGAAGTTCCACAAGAACATAAGTCACATTTATAGGTGGTTTTAATTAATCGCAGTGAACCCCTAGCTTGAAAAATAGGGTTGCTACAACACATATCTTACTATAACTTTTTTGAGGTTAGGAAGATAGCTTTAGTTAATAAATTTTTAGGAAGAAGCATTCGATAGGAAATTTTTTCGTGTCTTTGTAACTGTTTGTATTTCTTACGATTTAGTCACAAAATAAAAAAATGTAAGTGACTGCAGCATTTTTTATTGAAAACAAGTGTACTTGTACTCTCTTTTAACTGCTTAATTTATTTATTTTGAGAAAAAGTCATTAATTAGTAAACTATATTAGGCTTTTTTTCTGTGTACAGGCTGTTAACTTGAAATTCTAAGTTTTGAAAAAAGACATTTTAGTCTTTCAGATTTTTTTTTATTTTCTGACTAAACTATGACAGATAACAAAGTTGGCAAAGATACATAAAAAGTTACTAATGAATAACTCTTTCCGAAAATAAATTAGTTATACAACTAGAAGGCACTAGAGCATATCCTTTTCCACAAGTAACTCTGCAGCCATTTAGATTTTCATTTTGTGACTAAACCGTAAGAAATATCAGAAGTTACAAAGATACAAAAAAGTTTCCTGTCGAGTGCTTCTTTGTAAAAATTTATTAACTGGAGTTATCTTCTTAACCTCAAAAAAGTTATAGCAAAATATGTGTTGTGGCAGCCCTGATCCTCACACTAGCGGTTAACTGCAAGTAACTAAAACCACCTGTAAATATGACTTACCTTCTTGTGAAACCTCATACCAAATTTACTCCAAATCGGTTCAGCCATTCCTTTATTATAAGAAAAATTAACTTTCTCTTCAAGAACTTTAAAAAAGAATACTGGTTTAACGAGACCATTATGGATATAGATAAGTTTGATTAAATCGTCTTATTTTGATCCCAGTAATCTGTGGTTAAGCTGAGTCCACGGAATTTAGAGACAGCCCTATATACCGGTTAATCTATTCTCTCACTCTTAACTCTTACCTTCATTAAACGCATTAGTTCTATCTTACTTTTCTACCCCGATCCATGTTATCTGTCCATGTTATTCGCTCCTATTGTCGTAAACGCCTATAACATTGAACTGGTTAAGATATGAATGTGAATTCATAGCAGTTATAAAAAATGTTTCATGTGTCTTGGGTTATTGCGATCAAGCACTCGGGTAAGGTTGGAGAGAAAGGGCATATACCTACCCCATAATATTACCCTACCCTGCTCTTTATGAAGTATGTTCTTGTATGAACCTTCAACCACATAAATCGCTTCTAAGATTATTCATACTTACAATTATCTGGTAAAATTGAAGACCACATTTGCAGCAGATTCTTCAATTTCTAAAGGTAGGCTTTCCTTCTTGATGTTCATTATTACACATTTCCCCAATTTTCACAAAATCTGTTGCAAAAACGTCGAAAACTGTGTTGTTGTTTGTAACTAATTTGACTGGTTGCCATAACATTAAAAATAAAATAAATCTACTTTGGATGCTTGATTTTGAATAAAAAAACTTATTTGTTATAAAATTTATTGTAACCAACCAGTTGATAACACCATATATTAATTAACACTAATTAAATTAATTAATTAAATTCAGTAACATATACTGGCGCGGAGATACAGTATTATTTGTAATCCAAACCGAGATTTTGTGTGAACGTTAGCGGAATTTTCATATCAATATGTAAATAATATACACGCTTAAACCTGTGTTAATTTTCACAAATAACTAGAGAACGGGACTTGGTACATGTACCGGTGGAAGGGAGGAGTAGGAGCGGGCAGTCGCGCCTTCGCGTCCTGCGATCCTGATTTGAATATAGTGGGACTGTGATTCGAATCAACGCAGGACGTGAAGACGCGACAGCCTGTTCCTACTCCTCCCTTCCACCGATACATGTACAAGTCCCGTTCTGTCAAATAATACAGTTCTTCTTTCAGCAGTGTATCTAGTTCTTTTTAAATAGATAATTCATCTTTTGTGATAAGTTGATCAATAAGTTGAAAATTGATCACCTGATTTTGTATGAAACCAAATCAAGTCAAAGTAAAATATGAAAATTATCAGCATAAATGACACTCTGCTTCTCTATCAGACAAGTTAAATGTCGAATGAATCTGGTATCCTTAGTTGTATCCTTTGTGTAGTTAAGAGAGTGTTCCCGCAGTGTTGCCAACAGAATAACACGGAAAATCTCAATTTCCCACTTTAAAAATCACCAGAAATCACCAAATTGAGACAGCGTTAATACGAAAAATCTCCAAAGTTTTATACAAGAAAGTATTTGTAATGTAAATTAAACAATTTATGAGTTAAAAAAGTTAAATAGAATTTGTTTGTGACGTCTGGGTACATTGCACAAAGTCGAGCTGTTAGTTTAAAATTTAAACTAACAAATATTTAAAAATGCTTTTAATGAATCAGCTTACTTGTTTTACGTTTCTTAAATGCCATCTCACAGTAACATAACATTTATTTTAATACATTTTAATATCAGAATAAACGTTAATTGATTGTTTGCCGTTGATTAAAAAATTTAAAACAGTGAGAAAGAGTGAAGTTTGGCCCTGTTGACTACCAACCTTAATATTAGAAAAATTACTACTGCATATGTACTCGAACCTTTTTTCTTATTTACTTATTTATGTCATTTTTGATTTTTCGTAAAAGTCGCACACTTTAAAATTTACCAGTTTTGAGACAGGTCGCAAATCATGTCAAAAAGTCGCAACCACTTGAAAAAAATCACCAGATCTGATGAAAAAAATCACCGAGTTGGCAACACTGTGTTCCTGTAATCAAGAAATGCTGATAAAATGATCAATACAGACTTTTTTGATTTTCCCTTTTTGTCAGTTATGTTTCCCAATTTGCCAAATCAAATTTTGAAAGGTCGCATACTGTCACGTTTGAAAATTTATTATATAAATTCGTTCTTTCAAAAAGCGATCGTAAGATGTCACTGTTTTATCGTTTTTTTTTTTAACTTTAGCCGGAGCTTATTTATAACAACACTGTGTTTTCCTCAAGCATTTTGCGGTTTTTTTCCCTTTGATTTGGAATTGATTTTGACGAATTGTAAGATAAGAATGAAATGTTGCCGGCATTTTATGGAATGCACGCACATAATTAATACCAAATTTGAACAATTGTTCAAATTCTGCTATTGTTTAATCTCTTAACGTCTTTTTAACTTGCTGTTAACGGTTTTCAGATATTGCTTTGTTGAAAAATTGACAAATGAGGGTACCATTCCAGGCCCTTCAGCAGCTGTACTTAACGAGCATTTCAAATGGGCTGTACAAAACACTAACGTCGGTGTAGATCTTATAGGTAGATATTATTTTAATTAACTTCTTAAAATTTGCTCTGTAGTACAAATTGTACATATTTTCTTTTTCTTGTTTCTCATCAAAAGTTTACCTTCGAACCAGCCCAGAAGTCGTCTACGAGCGCATGATTCAAAGAAACCGCGACGAAGAGAAAACCGTTTCTCTGGATTACTTGCGACAACTACACGAAATCCATGAAAATTGGCTGTATCGTAAAAGTATGTTTTCCTGCCCCGCTCCTGTATTGGTTCTTGATGCGAATCTCGACAAGAGCAGCATTATAAGAGAATATGCCAAATCAGAACTGCATATTTTTGACAAAGTCACAGTGCATGCGTAACTCAATACCAAAGAATCGCTCGAATAGTTTAATGTTCAGTATTTAAAAAAGAATGTTAAAATTTAACTGCACTAACCCCATTTTAATAATTCATGTTTATTTAGGGTAAGGTGTGGTTAATTTTTAATTAATGTTAGTAAGTACCAGCACGCACTGCGAAGGGAATTTTATGTAAACTTATATTATTCTAAGAATGCATTTATATTTTATACCTTTTGTAGTATTTGCAGTAGTTAGTTCATCTTTAAAATGTTTAAAATATTTTAACTTATTTTTCAATTTTGTAAGTTATGCCAGTTTTGTTTGTTAAAGGAACATTTCAGTAAAGTCTAATAATAAGCACATTCTTTTTTTTTAAATAAGTTATTAATAGTGATTTTCGATTTTTAACAGAAAATTCTGAAATAGGAATAAATTAACTGCCCCAAACCTCCTAAAACTTCAATGGTTGTAACAGATAACAATAGTTATTTATATTTATATTTATATAATTTATTTTGAAGACAGATTTTTTGTAGGAGTATAATTTTGGAATAGAATTAATTCAAAATCATTTGATACTTTTTGGGTAAATTTCTGTAAAAAAAATAAGTACTAATAATTTCATATCTTTTTGAAAAAGTGAATATTGCATATAAAGGACACAGAAAAATCGCCGATGAAGCTAGGAAACTACCTTGGCAGGCATAAAATAAAAGGCTATCGGTAGCCAGTAAACGGCGCCGTCATAATAACTTAAAAGCAAGCAATTGCCACATTCATCATCATCAACTAATTGATTTCTAACATACCGAAATTGCACCCGTTATAGGAAAGCTAGCTTTTAAATCTTTCATCGCAACACAATAAACACGGGAAACGCAAACGACCTTTGGTAAATTGATCAGCTAATGGAAATTTACTTATCAATCTGAAAAATAAGGAATATTTCAACGCCTACTATTTTTAGCGAACTATTTATAACAACTCTGCATAAGTTCCAGTTGTAGTTATAAGAATTTTTACAAATGTAAAATATCTTCTATAGTCGCGATCAAGATAATCGAAACCGATTGACACTTTTGTAACATTTGCAGCGGTGTCGATTAGAATGATCGCCACTGTACGCACTGAGACATTTATCTCTAGACGAAATCTCTAGGAAATATTGATGTTCGCCAAATTAATATAACTGGGAAAACTCGAAATTAGTGTTGTTAAATTTCCGGTAATTTATTTTTAATGTTACCTTACCGGTAATGTTACCGTAATATTACCAATTACATCTCAAGTGGCGACATCTCGCGCCGGGGTTACCAATTACAGTTTTAACTAAAAATCAGTAAAAATGTGATTTTTACTCAATTTTCTGTGTGTTATGAGTCGGTAATATTACCACGTTACCTTACGGTAAATTTCCAATGTTACCGGTAAGGTAACATTCATTTGTTTTCATTTATGTAATTTCGACTTGCAAACCTGCAAAATGCAAATAAACCAATGGAACAAATGATCACGGAATATTTTTAATTATTTAGGACAAATGTAAATACTAAAAAGAGGAAATAAATGTTTCATAACCTAAAATTATTTTCGCTTTGATATTAAATTATTTAGTGGAAATACATAATATAAAATATTGGAAACAATATTTTTCAACAAAAGCCAAAAATATAAGGTGTATCCGATATCAAATTAATCTGAAAATTGAGTAAATATTACATTTTTAATTAAAAGTGTAATAAATAACTCCGGCGCGAGATGTCGCTACTTGAACTGTAATTGGTAATGTTACGGTAACACTACCGGTAAGGTAACATTAAAAAAAATTACCGTTAATTTAACAACACTAATTTTCTGATTAATTTGATACTAAATACGCATTACATTTTTGGCTTTTGTTAAAAGTAAGGTTTACAATAAATAATATTACGTATTTCCTCTTTTTAGTATTTACGTTTCTCTTAAATAATCAAAAATATTTCTTGATCATTTCTTTCATTGGCTTATTTGAATTTTGCAATTGCGTAACTCGATATTACGACAGAGTAACAAATGGTGATAAATGAATGTTGCCTTATCGGTAATATTGGAAATTTACCGTAATTTGGTGGTAATTTTAGCGACTCGCAACACTACTCGAAATTCGTTCTTATTTCTCAATTAACGAAATTAGTGATTTAATAAAAAAAAACATCAAACAAAAATAAAAAAAAGCAACATAATCTTCAATCAAGTGCAACAAAAATGTTAAAAGTATGCTAAATCTATAGTGCGATCAAAAGAAATTTTACTAAAGCTGGCCGTGAAAAAACTTCTTGCTTTTAAACCTAATGCCCTGGTGGCGGCCGAGGTATGACCTAAATCTACCTCGACAATTACTTTTCCCTTGACAGCTAAGCAAGCCAATAACTCCCCCTCATCTAATAGAAAGTCAAGAGCAAAAAAGTAGACAATTTCAGTTTCCTATAATATTTCCTTCTCCAAGATGGTACTCTTGAAAGACGACTTCGTCTGTGATACTTGAAAATTTTGAAAGTTTTTAGATTGAACAAATTCAAAACATTTATAAAATCTGTGGATTCGTAATTAAAAGTTATCATTTTGGAGAGAGAAGAATTACAGAAAACTGTAATTGTTTTTTTTTTTTTGCTTTCGATTGAATCTTTTGTTTGATCTGGTTTCAACTAGGTTGTGAGTCGGCGCTAATTACCACGTTACCGTACGGTAAATTTCCAATAGCTGAGTTCGGCAATGCGCAAGAGTATGAGAGAGAGCGAATGCGTTTCACGTATATAAGTACGAATAAACCGAACGATTCAGAAGTGATTGATGAAAAAGATCGCATTGTCGAACGCAGTTAATGTTACCGGTAAGGTATAATTCATTTGTTACCAGGATTTGTTACCTTTCGTTACCGTTTTATCAACATAAAGTAATATCGACTTGCACACTTGAAAAATGCAAGTAAACTAGTGAAACAAGTCGTAAAGGTCTATATTTAAATATTCAGGAAAAACTTAATTACTAAAGAAAGGAAATGAATACTTCATAATTTAAAATGAGTTTTGTTTAGACATAGGGTTGTCATCTAAAATCTTTCAATATATATGAGATAGTAATGAAATATTGTTTTGTCAACGAGAAAGAAACAAGTCATTTCTATTGTAGTGGATCTTCAGAACATGCCCTTGACAGCTGTTTTTGCTCTTTTTGGGGCCTCATCAATAAAGAATTAATTCTAAAACTCTATTGCAATGAAACTGGTATCTGGAAATCAAATGCGCATATTAACAGTTTAAGCAGGGCCGGCCCGTCCATATAGGCCAACTAGGCTACAGCCTAGGGCGCCTAGCTTAGGGGGGCGGCGCCGACGCGGCATTTAATGTTTAATTACCATTTACATTTTTTTTATTCTTTAATATCTATGAAATAATAATAAATTAATTGGATGATATTATTATGTAAAACGAATAATTATAATGATAACTTAACAAAATTAATTCTAACAGTAATATAGGAAAACAACTGATTTGCTTATTTTAATTTCTAATGTGCAAAGCAGAAGAGATGGAGAGAATAGTCTTGTGTATTCGGACATCTGGTTATTAAGGACGGTCGAGATGTTTACCCCGGCATTGGCAGGTAATGCCATAAAATGTGCGACAAAGCTCAATTTCGCTAGGTCGTAAAAGGCAAGCAAATTTTCAATCTTTCTGTTTATAGTGTTCCGTGTACGCGATTGATAATTCCTTTGCTTTTCAAATTCGGTTGTCGACGACAAGCAGTAAACGTAACATTTTAAAATACCTGTATTCAATCGCGTTATTTTTGTGTCGCTGTAGCGCTTGGAGCGTTCCGCGAACAGATCGGTACTTCCCATCTCTACTTACGAGCTGCTGCTTACACTGCTGGTAAATGTTACAAATACCTAGTTAAATATCAAAGTTCTTCTATTCTTCATTTACTTCAGGTTTATATCATTCTTGAGACATGGCAGATGATAGAAGAAAACTATCTGGGGCACAGTTTCGTAAAAGAAAATTAGAGAAAGAATTATCGTTAGCAAAGCAAGCAGGATCATTCTTGAAGTTTCTGCGTCCACATCCTCAAGAAACTGATAAGAATGCAAATGATTTTCCAGAAGAATTATATGATCACCAAGCAGATGCAGGAACTAGTGCCACAGAAAATCCAGCTTTAGTTTCACAAATAGAGAATACCGAAGAACACCGTATAACTGAAGATCAAGAAATCAAAAAACAGAACGAGAAAAATGTTTCCGATTTTGTTTTGAACTTTAGTGATCCTGCTACGTGGGAAAAATGTACGGATCGTCTGCGTCAAATTCTAGTCGAACATGGGCCAGATCAAGTGCAAAATATCAACTTTCCATTAGACGTTAATCGTAGAAAGTTTTCGATAGTACACTACAAACGACGACTTATCAATGGAGAATGTGTGTCCCGTCCATGGTTGCAATATTCAGCATCAAAAGATGTAGTATTCTGTTTTTGTTGTAAGCTTTTTCCCACAGATGGTAAATCTGCTCTATGTAATAAAGGAGTGAATGACTGGAAGAACATTTCTATGATACTATCAAATCACGAAAAAAGCAGTAGTCACTTAAAATGCTACCAAGACTGGAAAGAGTTAGAGCTTAGGTTGAAGAATAATAAAACCATCGACGAAGAAAATTTGCGTTTAATAAGGGATGAAGAAAAGTACTGGCAGCAGATTCTGGAAAGACTGATTGCATTAGTAAGAGTTTTGGGAAGTCAAAATTTAGCATTTCGTGGATTACATGAAAAATTATTCACGTTTGACAATGGAAATTTTCTGAAATTTGTTGAATATCTAGCTTTGTTTGATCCTATTATGCACGAACATCTTCGAAAAGTTCGTGATAAAGAGATTCACATTCATTATCTCGGAAAAAATATTCAAAACGAATTGATCAATCTGCTGGTCTCATGCTGTTCAGGAAAAAATAATTGCTTCAGTTCTCTCTGCTAAATATTTTTCAATAATCTTAGATTGCACACCAGATGTTAGTCATGTAGAACAAATGACAATAATCGTTCGATTTGTAAACATCACGACTGATTTTGGAGAATGTAAGAGTGAAATTAAAGAACATTTTTTGGGATTTGTTTCTCTTACCGATACAACAGGCGCTGGAATAACTGAAACAATTCTTGGTAAGTTAGCAGAGATGTCACTCCCAATAGAAAATTTACGTGGTCAAGGTTATGATAATGGGAGTAACATGAAAGGTAAAAACAGTGGTGTTCAAAAAAGAATTTTAGAAATAAATCCACGAGCTTTTTTCGTACCCTGCAGTTCTCATACACTAAATCTTGTGGTAAATGATGCAGCTAAATGTTGTCTATCAGCTACATCTTTTTTCAATTTGGTTCAAAATTTATATGTATATTTCTCTGCTTCAACTCAGCGTTGGGAAATTCTACTGAAACACGTCCCTACTCTAACTCTCAAGCCACTGAGCGACACAAGATGGGAGAGTCGAATTGATGCCTTGAAACCATTAAGATATCAACTAGCTGATGTACATGATGCACTCATGGATATTTACGAAAATAATGCTCTGACGGGACCATCTGGAAATCAAACGCGAATTGAGGCGCAGTCGATTGCAAAAAAAATTGCTGATTTTAAATTTATTGCATCTCTTGTTGTGTGGTATAATATTTTGTTCGAAATAAATTTGACAAGTAAACTACTTCAATCAAAGGAAATTGATCTAATCGCTGCTACAAATGCACTGCTAAAAACAAAAACCTTTCTCGAAGGCTGCAGAAGTGATTCGGGATTTGAGAAAATGTTGGTGGATGCAAAAGACATTTCTGAAGAAATTAACATTTCCGCATCATTTGCACCAGAGGTAGAACCAACCCGCTTAAGAAAAAAGAAAAAGCAATTTAGTTATGAATCGGAAGATGAGCCGATCTGTGATGTCAAAGATCAGTTCAAAATTAATTTCTATTTTGCCGTTCTTGATACCGCAATAAATGCAATTGATGAGAGGTTTAATCAAATAAAACAGGTTAATTTTGTATTTGGTTATCTTTATAACGTTCATGAGTTGCAATATAAATCTTCCAAAATTATTTTGGAAAACTGTTTAAAGTTGGAAGGATTTCTGACTCACGGGAATTCTAAGGATATTGATGGTACTGAATTATGCAGTGAATTGCAAGCTATTGCAAGAAGAATGCCAATAAATACAACCCCGCAGGAAGTTCTAAATTACATTTGTAAAAATAAATTAGTGGATAGCGTACCGAATCTAGTCACTGTTTTAAGGGTTTTGATGACACTTCCTGTATCTGTGGCAAGTGGTGAGCGTAGTTTTTCTAAATTAAAATTAATAAAAACTTACCTGCGTTCTACCATGGGCCAAGATAGACTTGTTGGGTTGGCTACATTATCGATAGAACAACAGATAGCACAAGAACTTGATTTAAAGGATATTGTTTCTACTTTTGCTAAAGTCAAGGCAAGGAAAATGAAAATGTAGACTTAAAATTAAAATTTGATTGTTTACTTGTTTGTTTTAATCATTACAAAACTCCTACAAAAGTTGGTTTACAGAGGCGCTATTCTCTTAATTCGCCTAGGGCGCCAAGTTTGCTTGAGCCGGCACTGAGTTTAAGTTCCTTCGTCGCAGGATGGCGGTTTAGGTGACTGGTTATACTGGTTGCTTTTTGTCATTCTGACGTTTAAGTTAACTCCCTACAAGTGGATTTCTGTCTGAACGCGACCATTACCAGAACGACTTGTGTCAATAGCGTTGCCTTCGTATCTCACAGTCAGCAGTTCTAAAGTAGTCGATCACAAACTATAGTATTTTCATTTCTAAAATCTAGCAATTCATTATATAACATTTGATTATAGAAATAAAATAAATTGGAACGATATACCGGCTGTTTCAAATTGGGTGTGCACTGAAGGAATCTCCTAAACCGTAAGAGATACAAATATGGTTAAATGGAAGAAAAGTTGCCCGAATCAATGTCTAACTCGTATTCATTAACAGAATGATTTTTTTATTATTTCTTCTTGAGATATAAATAAAAATGTAAAAAAATCGATTTTCTTTTTCTCTCTGTATCTCTTTTATTATACATAATTTTAAAATTCTGATTTAGCTTTCTACAGGCACTTTTTGATTCTGCTTCGAATAAGAGTAAAAGAATTGAAGTCAAACGTTTCGTCTTTCCACGGCCATCATCAGTTTCGATTTTTTAAATACAGCTTATGTCTTTTTATTGTTCCCCTCGATGGCATTTTTTCTCCTGATTGTAATGATATATCACACTTAATAGTTGATATTAATTTGAAGCTTAAATAATTCAGATTTTATATGACAATCTTATTTAATACATAATTTCAAATTTTTGGTTCACTTTATTATCTTTTTATTATCCTAGTCGATAGAATTTTTTCTGGTGATTTCAGTGAGTATAATACTTAACACCTTTTTTTCAAGTAAAGTTAGAATTTGACAAAAAAACTGACACAGTTTCGTCATGTTTTTCTTAACAAGTAAATTTATCCCTAACCACTTTTTTTATTTGTTAAGTATTAGCAACTAAAATTCACTAAATGATATTAGGTGGTTAACACAAACCAAATAAACAGCTGTGTAAACATATTAAATTACAAGAACAAAATAAATAAGTTGTATAAAAATTATAGAAGAACATGAGTTTGTGAAATAAATAAATTAAAGTAAATCCTCGAATCCTCGAAATGTCCTCCAATGTTTTCAAAACACGCGAAATATTTTTGTAAGAATGTAATATTCGCCTTCTTAGTTCCTCATTATTTATCTTAATGCTAGTCACTGTTTCGATGTCCAAAATACCTACTTTATCCTGTTTAGAATATGGATGGTGGTCCGGATATAACTTGCCAAACTTTATCTGGTCAAAACGAATGGCAATATTTAGTGCTATTTTTGGACTTAACCATAATTTAAAAAAATAAAGATAGTGAAGTGTTGAGAGCCACTGACTGCTAAAGAAATTAAAAAAAAAATACATTGTAGAAAGTATCTTTCAAATTTATCACAAAAATATTAGTTTTTAGCTGCCAATGTCTTTGCAGAAGGCACTATTCAGTAATATCTAAATATTTTTAGTATAATTAGTATTCACTTTTTCTTTTAACCCAACAGTGCGAGTCAAAATTAAAAACTAGGCTTTTTAATTTCTATACCAAAGCTGAGATACTAATCTCTCTTCAACTTTCATTATGCTTTGACAGCAAGCATGGCCGCCTTGCATGGGGGACTTATTAGGAGCAAATCCCGCTTCAATTTGTCTATCCTACTGCAATGTCAGGTCAAAAAGCGATAGTAAGATGTCGCTATTTTATCTGTTCATCACTCTTACATCGCAATTGCGAATAAATTGGACAAGTCGTTTTTGTTTGCAGTGGAAATGTCAAGCTACGTCTCTGCTGAATAAGCCCCAAGCAGGGCTGAAACAGCTGTACAGAGGCTGCTCGAGGTTTTCACTGCAATCAAGAACGATTTACACAAAATTTTTCTAAAAACTTTCACTATGCTTTGACAGCAAGCATGGCTGCCTTGCATGGGGGACTCATTAGGAGCAAATCCCGCTTCAATTTGTCTATCCTATTGCAATGTTAGGTCAAAAAGCGATATTAAGATGTCGCTATTTTATATGTTCATCGTTCTTACATCGCCTTTGCGAATAAATTGGGCAAGTCGTTTTTGGTCTGCAGTGGGAATGTCGAGCTACGTTTCTGCTGAAGAAGCCCCAAGCAGGGCTGAAACAGCTGTCCAGAGGCTGCTCGAGGTTCTCACTGCAATCAAAAACGATTTGCACAAAAAATTTTTCTAAAATCTTTCATTATGCTTTGACAGCAAGCATGGCCGCCTTGCATGGGGGACTCATTAGGAGCAAATCCCGCTTCAATTTGTCTATCCTACTGCAATGTTAGGTCAAAAAGCGATAGTAAGATGTCGCTATTTTATATGTTCATCATTTTTTTTTTATTATTAATTATTATTTATTATATTTATTTTACGGTACACTTGACAATGTCTGATTATTATTAGGCGAAACCGGCCGTGTCAATAAAAAAAAAATAAAATAAACTGACAGAAGCATATAGCGTTTTCCATTGGTCGCACTTTCTTGCACTCAGTGCGCACTGAATGTATCTCCATCTCGGTTCAGCTTTATGTTATAAAACCAGATAGAGATACACCCAGTGCACACTGGTGTAGCCAGGGAAAAACGCTAATAGATAAAAGATATATTAGAACGTTGTATATGTGTAGCAACAAAATGCGCGCCTCACGCGGCCTGGGGGGAATTAAAATTAAAAAAGGCGCCTAATCTAAAAATATTTCTGCGTTAAGGGTTTAAGCATTGTTCATGAAATTAAATAATCTAATACATTGAGCTGCATTCTTGCCCAAGATACTAATTTAGGGCTATTCCAGAAGAATAAACGGACAATTTGTTATTTTCTTTCTATACATTACGACCACATTTGCTCGGATCGTTTTTCGCTCCGGCGCTTAAAAAGCCGCGCGGCCGTGATAGCCGAAAAAGTGCACTTTTCGCTTATCGTTCTCTCTTACCTTATTTTTATCACAAATTGTCCTGTTCGTTCGCCTGGGATGGCCGCAAACGAAATTTAAACGTTTAATTAAAGAAGAAATCGAATTAATATTTTGGCTTCTGACAACGATTCCAAACTTTTCAAAATCAATAAGAGGTAACCATGGTAACTTAAAAATATGCTAAGGATTACAGATTATTGTAAACAGAATGCCATCACTGCCATCCCAGCGACCTGGGAGGAATTATAATTGTGTTTAAAACTCTGGAAATAGACATAAACCCCTGTGGTCAGAAGACTTCGTCAATATCAACATAATTTCCGGTAAGGTAACATTAAAAATAAATTACCAGTAATTTAACAACACTAATTTCAACCATATTAATCTAATTAATAGGTATATTCGTTTTAGAAATGCTAGGTTTGCCACAATAGCGTCATCGTCAAGTAGCTGATGCCCATCTAGGTCAAGTTATGGTTGCATCAGAAATTGATCTAAAACGAATAGTTTGTGATGGGAAAGTTGGTACCCAGAGAAAATAAAAATGTTAAATCAACATAATTTTCGTTTGGGTACGTTCAATGCATTCATTTATTTAAAAGAAAAGCCATTATGTATTCTATTCAAGTAAAAAATGTCTGAATCAACAAGAAACTGCTTGAATTAATGTAAAGTGTGCATCATTCAAATAAATAAATGCATCGACTGTATTCAAACAAAGATTTTTCTGTGTGATGAACACCGACCTTGCTGAAAAATAATTAAATGAAGGTTAAGTAAACAATACTTTGGTGTTGACGCAACTAAACCCTACTCTGGAGTAGGTGCACATTGCGTCAACACCAGCACTGCCGCAGTGGCAATTAAAACGAATATGCCAATGTCAAATACAGCATGCCGAAAATCTAAAACGAATACACATTTCGTTGACGCAGGTGACTTGCGGCAACCTAAGTCATCTAAAACGAATATACCTAATATTTGCCGAACCAGGAGTTTCTGAACACGACTGATAGCGAAAGAAAATGATTATTCTGATTTACTTTTCTTTTTATACAAACTTGAAATAATATGAAATTTCAGCAGAATTAATTTGAATTCAGTAGATCTGTAGAATTAGTTCAAAATCGGTAGATGTACCGAAAAGTTGGTAGGACTGGCAGCACTGAATTTAAAAAACGTACATTGGCGACACTGCTTGTCGATCTTAAAATTGTCAGCAGGGTGCATGTTGTCAATAAGTTAGGTTATTGGTTATTCATATGCTGGAAACTGGAACTTCTTCTTAATATTTAATTTCCAAGCGACCTCTTTAAGCGGATCTATTTGTAAAATAATGGTAATAATTAAATTTAAACTCTTGTCAACGTTGTTTGTCAGAACGTTCGGTTTTATTTATAGCCAAGGAAGTCGAAGAAATTCATCGACCGCAAGAACGCGGTGACTTTTCACCTGGTGCACAGAAGCCAGCAGGACCCCCTGATAGCAGACGAAACTGCCCCACAAAGAGTATTGGTTCCCGAGAAGTCTAAAGTATGTATTTCTGAAAGTGATATTACAATTGCAGTCGCTGCTATAACTCACTTACTAGAATGCCAAGAAACGTCTGGAGGAACAGCAGAAATATGGCATTTTCTTCGATGATGATTACAATTACTTACAACATTTGCAAGATGCCTCTGCCACAATGGACTGGGAAAGGATGGAAAACGTGAAAAAGGGTGACGCAAAAATTATTTTGCCCAGTTCCGTGTTTGCGTCAAATGTTGAGGAAAATGTAGGCTTGTTAAATAAAGCTGCTCCTCAATCAGGTAATTTAATTTTTTATCCGACACCCGTTTATTATGAAGTCATAATAATGCAGATTTTGAATATGTTATGTGGTGTACAAAACACTAGTGGAATTATGAACACATAAGCTGTTATTCAAAATCGGCATTATTATGACTTCATAATAAACTGGTGTCGGATTATGTATTATACTTGTGCCTTAACTGCAAATAAGTCAAGAAAAATTAGCCCATTCGAGTGGGGTCGACTTGTGGCTAAACATTCCTCTCATGACTTATTTGTGTTAAGCGATTTTAATAAATAAATTTGCGATTCATGTTGCTTTAACCTTAAATTTAACTGCACTTTCTGTGGGAATAGGACATGTAATTTGAGCAGAGTTGCCAGATTTTTGCAGACAATGTACCAAATTTTTGATAAAAGTCACGTTCCTTTTTGCATTGATTCTCAGATAATCTCAGCTCACCCTTCATCGTTGAAATTACACGTTCCGTTTACTTCAAAATGAGGAAGTACAAGTGAGGAAGTTGTTTCCTCCCCAACCGATTTGAAGGAACCGCTAACCCTTCATCAGTAATGAGTGTTCGTCCAATTTGCCTAGAAATGTTCCAGTAAAGCAAGCCATGGAGCATGTCAACTAGCGCCCTCTCGTACTCATTAATTAGTTGTTACCATGGTTATGACACCGACGCTTATTTTGACAACTTAAATATCAAGACGAATTGACATTTCTCATAACCAAAAATTAGAAGATGACACTAGTTTTGAATTTGAGGGCGCCACTTGACACACGCTTTTCATTTTTTCCAAAAACATTTTTGAATGCCGTATATGATAAATCAATTCAGCTGGCCGTGTTTTAATCGTTCCATTTAGACAAATTTTCCTTCACTGTTTATGTGAGCTGAGCCACTCATTTCAACTAGCCTAAGCTCAGTTTATTTGTAAAGAAAACGCGACTAAAATGTAGCCAAAAGACGCCAACATGACTGTCGAAAGCAAAAAATAGTAGACAGTTACATTTCCTGCAATTTGTCTTTCCTCAAAATTGTACTGTTTAAATACGACTTTACAGGTGTCACTTTCAAGGTGATTTCGTTAATTTCCTCGGAGCGCTCTAGTTACTGTTTTTCTCTCTTACATGTATTGAAATAGAGTTCTTCTCTCTCACATTTTTACCACTGGCTACAGTTTCCCATGTTTTTTTTCTTCTCCAAAATGGTATTGGTTTAAGTATGACTTCACAAATTTTACAACAAAAGTTTCGAGCTTGTCAAATCTGAAAGCTTTCAAAAATTCTAAATGCAACTTCGAAAATTTGTTTGAATGTGGTAAAAATGTGGGAGAGAAAAACTCTGTTTCAGTAGATGTAAGAGAGAAAAACAGTAACTAGAGCGAGGAAATTAACGAAATCACCTTGAAAGTTACACCTGTGAAGTCGTATTTAAACAGTACCATTTCGTGGAAACAAAAATTGCAGGAAACTGCAATTGTCTACTACTTTTTGCTTTCACATACAAACCAATCACGTGTTTCAAAAACTGCTTTAGGTATATTAAAAACGTCGTATTTTTGCAATTAAAAATATAGCAGAAATGAACAAAAGAAATTTCAAGTGATATCAAAAATCGGAACAAATTTAAAACAGTCGGAAATAAAAGAAACAGCAACAAAGCATACAATGCACGAAATGAACAAAAAAAATCAAAAGAAGGTTGGTTACACCAAGTTGAATGAAAAACTACAGTTTTTCCGACGAATCAAAAAATTCGTAGAAAATGGTATTTTCTAAACTGTAAAAAGTCAATAATACTATAAAGAAAAACAATAAATAAATGAACGACGAAATACAGTGCGTAAAACAAAAGACGATCAGAACTGAGGTGGTCGCGAAACAAATAAAAAACGATGAACTTCAAAAAAAGCGTCGATAAAATGCGAAAAATCAATTCATTAAGAACAAAAGAGAAAAGTACACGGTATAAAACAAAAACAGAAAATAAACAAAAAAAGAACATCTAAAATGAACACAAAGCAAATGAATCTCCAGACGAAAAATCAAAACAAAAAAACTAGCAGAAATCAAAAGACAATTGTAAAAAAGAAACAACCAACAAAATGTGAAAAATCAATTTAATAGAAATAAACAAGAGAAATGCGACAGTACAAAATGAATTAAAAAAAACAGTAAAAAGAGTACCACGATACTGAAATAGACAAAAAAGAAATAAAAATCGACGAATGTTTTGGCAAATGAAAACAAACTCGCAGGATACGAAAGAGAATTGTAAAAAGGAGTCAATAAATTGCGAAAACCGGTTCGATTAAAAAGAAGATAGATGCGACAAATTAAAATTAAAACAAAAGGAGAATGAATAGGCAAAAAAAAACAGTAAGAAAATACAAGGCAAGAAGTGAACAAAGAAAAAGCAAAAGAAGATAAAATAACAATTTTTCGAATTAAAAAATTCGTAAAAAAATTTCATTTTCTAAACTCTAAAGAGTCAATAATATGTTAAAAAAAGAAATGAACGACGAAATACAGCGCGTAAAACAAAAGAGGATCGCAACTGAGATGGACACGAAACTAATGAAAAACGATGAACTACAAAATGCGAAAAATCAATTCGTTAAGAACAAGAGAAAAGTATACGGTGTGAAAACATAAACAGAAAATAAACAAAAGAAGAACGACTAAAATGAACAAAAAGCAAATGAATCTCCAGACGAAAAATCAAAACAAAAAACTAGCAGAAATCAAAAGACAATTGTAAAAAAAGAAACAACCAACAAAATGTGAAAAATCAATTTAATAGAAATAAACAAGAGAAATACGACAGCACGAAATGAATTTAAAAAAAAACAGTAGAAAAAGTACCACGATGCTAAAATGGACAAAAAAGAAATGAAAATCGACGAATGTAAAAAGGAGTCAATAAAATGCGAAAACCGGTTCGATTGAAAAGAAGATAGATGCGACAAACTGAAAAAGAAGACAAAAGGAGAATGGATAGACAAACAAAAAATAAATGAAAAAACGGTGAATCTCCGTCCGAAAACTTTTGCAAGCGAAGAAACCGTTAGGAAAGAAAAAGACAAAACAGAACAAATAAACCGAGAATAAAATGCAAAACATTAATTCCTTAAAACAAAATAAACGAAAGAGAAGGAAAAAATATGAACTGAACAAAAAACAAGAAGGTGATACTTAAAGTATTTTCATTGTTTAAGGGTCGGTTTCATAATCGAAATAAAGGAGGCTTTAAAATTGAACTCACATTCTAACCTATAAATAAATACGTTTTCACGTTTGTTTTGACATCTGACAGCTACTTTAAATTTAATTCAAGTCGATTATGAAGCTGGAACTTATACCTATAAGGCCCGATTTCTTCATCTACGGATAAATTTATCTGCCAAGGATAATACCTGGCATATAAATTTATCAGGAGGTGAAGAAATCAGGCATAAATTAAAGTAGACCGTCATTATTGATCGCATTAATATTGTGTTACGTGGTAACGAAAGGAACGCGCTGCGCGTTTTGATCCACAGTTTGTGCGAGTCCGTCAACCGTAAATTTCCATGTCTCTGGAAGCAAGGTCGGTCGTTCCCTCGAGTACTACGATGTAAAGGAGAGCTGCGTAACTGTACCCACTCATTGGAGACGGCGTGGGGGGATTCAAAAGGTGTTACAATTAAGGGTGCCACCCAGCAGATATTACGCAACCCACTAGTGGAGGAGGTTACACGGCCCTGTACCACCCCAGAAGGAAGAACACCGCAGGATCCGTTTTTCCAATAGTATGATGAAATATGAAAAGAAAAAGTACAAACAGAAGTGAATTTTGAGTTGCGTAAGCACCGCAAAAAAAGGTGTTTGAGTTCGGCAAGTATACAGGCCTTTATTACTACAAATAAATCAGGTCGTGACATCGAGCAATCCCGTGTTGGGATGTCGGACGGAATAAAATCGAAAGTATTAAAAATGTTATATTTTACACAACCCGAACTAAAAGGCGTTGGCGCATCGGCGTGAGTACTCTCGAGTTGCTTACAGTCTCTTAACCTTCCAAGCAAAATATCAAAATAATGACGTGAAGCGCGCAAGACTAAAATGTTCGTGAAATACGAAGCAAACAAAACAATATGTAGAAAAGCCACAAAATTACGAAAATTCGCTCACTGACTTGAGCCAAACAATCTGAGATTCAACAAAAAAACTAAAAATCCGAAAATATGGAACAATAACAGTGTATACAGACTCTAAGTGAATGCAAAAAAGAAAAAAACAAAAACAAAGACACCCCTGACTACGTTATCATAAATTGACCAGCGACAAAAAAATTAATCACAGACAAAAATATCCCTTCCGCCGAATTCGTGGGTGTAAGGAAATTTAGGCCAACGCTGACTCCGCCACTTGCTCGAAGGACGCCCCCTTTACCAATGTTCTCCGCGACAAAATCCCCAAAGATATTACATTCCGCGATATGACGTCATGCAACACGTTTTTGAGAACAGAAAAGACACGGAAAAGTCTTACGCTTTCTCTCCGGAGGATCAGGCAAACCTGAGTTTGAGTTACCTTTTCTATTTTTTAATTCGCTTTTAAATTGAAGGTTTTGCAATGATTCAAATCAAAAAACAAATACTTAGGCTAACTACTTACCTATTATTAAAAATAATCGTTTTAGGACTAAGATTAGATCTGGATCCTGATGTTGTGGCAGCAATGGACGACGACTTCGATTACTCCGACCCGGAAAATGAGCTGGAAGATAATTTTATAGAACTGGCGAATGCAGAAAGATCAGATGACGATGAAGAAGATGAAGATATCAGTTCCGACTTTGATTCAGAAGAAGACAAAGATGAAGTCGCTTCCTTGAACGGTCCGCAGTACAGTTTCAGAGAAGAAGAGACGAAATCTAGATTCACCGACTATTCAATGACCAGTTCTGTTATAAGAAGAAATGAACAACTTACTTTACTTGATGACAGGTTTGAGAAAGTATGTTTCTGACCTAAATGTAAAATATGTAGCTTATGTGTCCGTAATAAATCTCACTGATTTTTATACATTTAATGAAAAACATGAAAATGCAGTTAAATTGGAAAGAGAAGATAATCAGATTATATTGCTACGAATTCGGGGTTCACAAACAATAATCGTCACTTGATTCCACAATTTTTTTATTAAACACTCACTTAAAAAAAAAACAAGTCACACGAACTATAATGTACAACACTTATTTTAATAAATTACAATATTTCACCGTCTGTTTCGCTGAGTAAACGTTAAACTGCTCAAATCACGCGCCGTCCTCCTTTATATTTCAGTACGGCAGTTACTGGAAAAACATGGAACTTTCTAGAATATTCCGGGGAGATGGCGTGCATTCTCGAAAACGTCTAACACTCGTTTGCTGTTCAAATTCTCTGTTCGCAGTAAAGCCTCCAAATTACTTCAGATTCGTTTAACTTTAAAGTGCAAAATATAAAACTAACAGAAATATTTTTATTTCAACTTCTTTTTTTTATCAACATACGTATGCATGGTTACCAATTTAATTAGGCGTTATTAAATTGCATGTATTAACACCCTTCCTCAATTTAATAACCATACATAAAATTAATTTTTACAGAAACAATAAAAATGATTTAAAAATGTCTGTCGAGTTCAACTGCAGGCGTAGTTTTTCAAATTGACATCTTGGCAAACCTTTCGTCAGGATATCCGCTATTTGATTTTCAGTCTTGATATATTGGACATTTAAGATCTTAGCGTAGAGATCTCGAATGAAATTATATTTGATTTCAATATGTTTGAGACGCTTGTGTTCCCAACGCTGAAGTACGTGAATGCAAGCTTGATTGTCTTCAAACATCTTTACTGGCAGATGGACATAATTTCCGAGTTCGTCGAGTAGATTTTTTATCCACAATAGTTCAGTAGCGGCCACTGCCAAAGCAATATACTCTGCTTCGGTAGAAGATAAAGCAACACTCGTTTGTCGTTTCGTAGACCAACAAACTGTGTTTCCAAAAACTTTCAATTAATATCCAGATGTAGATTTTCTATCTTCTTCACTTCCCCAATTTGCATCGGCGTAACCCACCAAGCTCTTCTCATCTTCTTGCTTTTGTCGATAAACGAGTCCTAGGTCCAATATTCCCTTAATATACCTTAGAATTCTCTTCAAACCTTTCCATTCAACTTGCGTCCAATTATTTTGAAACCTGCTGTAATAATTGATAGCTGCGCTAATATCTGGTCTGGTTGTTACCATGATATACATAAGACAACCTGTCAACTCTCGATAGGGTTGATCCAAATTTTCATTTTCATCTTCTGATGTTCTTCCTGTTTCAGGCTTAGTTTCTATAGGTATAAAGCTTGATTTACATTCTTCCATGTTAAATCTTTTCAGCAAATTTTGGAGATAATATGCTGACTGAGAAATATCTCATTTTCTTTTCTGCAGGTGTTAATTCCCAAAAATGATTTTGGTTCCCCTAAATCTTTCATTGGAAATTTTCTCTTTAGTTGCGTTTTAATTCTTCGATTTTATCTTTATCATTTCCTATTAGCAATATGTCATCGACGTACTCTAACAGGTAAAGTTTCGTATTTCCAGACTTATAAATGTATAAACATTTATCAATGTTCGATTGAAGCAATCCAATTTTCTTTGTGTAAGTATCAAATACTTCATTCCAAGCTCTTGGTGCTTGTTTTAACCCGTATAACGTTCTATTTAACTTGCACACTTGTCCTTCTGTGCATTCGACTCCTTTAGTTACTGTCATGTAAATTTCTCCTTTCAAAGTTCCGTGAAGAAAAGCATTTTTCATATCCATTTGCTGTAATTGCAAATTTTCTTTGGCAGCTAGCGACAGTAATGTTCTAAGTGTGGTCAGACGTGCAACAGGAGCATAAGTTTCTTCAAAATCATATCCTTTCCGCTGGCTACAACCTTTTATCACTAATCTTGCTTTAAATTTTTCTACATTCCCCGCTTCATCTCGTTTTAATTTAAAAACCCATTTATTATTTATAAATTTCTTTCCAAGTGGTAATGTAGTTAAAGTCCAAGTTTTATTTTCTTCGAGAGCCTTTAAATTTTCTTCTTCTGTTCTTTTACACTCTTTTTTGTCGCTACTTATTTCTGCTCGAGCCCCCGGTCACGACCACATATTTATTTTTTATCGAGAGTGGCTTCTTGCAGAAAATTATGTCTTCAAAGTTTTCCAGTACATCATCTACGAACGTTTCAGCATTCAGAGCCAATATAGCATAATCTTCCAAATATTCTGGCCTTCTTCGATTTCTGCCACTACGTCGAACACCTTCTTTGTTTTATTTCGTGAAAAATTCTTCAGCTTCTTTGTTCATTCCTTCCAGTTTATCATCTGTTGCATATTTTTCTTTCTGCTTTGTCTCTGTAGACAATTCTTCTTTACTAAATTTATCCTTCAGAAAAATTACATTCTTTCCGAAAAGAATTTTCTTTTCTTCCAGACACCAAAGTTTGTATCCATTGGGACAATATCCTACAAGATAACATAACTTAGACTTCGAATCAAATTTACTTTTTCTGAGTTCCTTGGGGATCAGTAGATACGATACACAGCCGAAAACACGAAGTTTCTTCAAATTAGGTTTCTGTTCATACCATAAAGCAGCTGGTAGCTTTCCATTCAATGCTGAAGTTGGACTTCTATTTATCAGATATGTAGCCGTTACGACAGCTTCCGACCAGAAACTCTTTCCCAGCTTGCAGCCTAGAATCATACAACGAGCTCTTTCAAGAATAGATCTGTTCATGCGCTCAGCTACCCCATTTTGCTGCGGTGTGTATCTAATTGTAAATTAAAATTTTATTCCTTCATTCTCAAAATATTCCCTTATTTCATTAGAAATATATTCCCGCCCATTATCACATCGAAATCTTGATATTTTTAAATTAAATTGAGCTGTAGCAGTTTGAGAAAAAAGTTTAAAATATCGTAAAACTTCTGTTTTATCGTTTAACGTAAAAGTAGAAGTAAAATGCGTAAAATCATCTATGAAGGTTAGCACGTATTTTTTGTTATCGTTTGAGGTGGGACTAAAAGGATCAATTAAATCGCTATGAATTAGCTCAAGAGGTCTTTTCGAACGTATTTGTGATCTTTTGTAGGGTAATTGTGTCTGCTTACCTTCGATGCAATCAGTACATACTTTTGGCAATTGTTTTGCAATACCTGTACTCATTCCATCAACTTGTGACTTGAGCCTTTCGATTCCCTCGTAGTTTAAATGCCCCAGTATATAATGCCACAATTCCGCATTGCCTGTTATGCTTGAACTGAGTAAAGCCGTTTCTTGAGAAAACTTCAAAGCATAAAGTTGTGCGTTATTCCTTCGTGCTATAGCATTTGCGTCTTTAATAATTCCTTTTCCGTCTTCAAAAAACACTCGAAGACCATTCATCTCTAATTTCTTAACCGAGAGTAAATTATACTGTAATTCAGGTACTAGTAGAACATCTTTTATTGTAATAAATGTTGTTTTTCCATTAACAATGCTTGTAACATTTATTTCTCCCATTATTTTGGTTTCCAGAAATACTCAGGTTTTAACAACTCTTATTTTTAACGGATTTTGTAATTTTTTTTATTTTCCAGTCGAACATTCTTGCTGACCAAATGTTCAGTTGCACCAGAATCTAAAAACCAGATTATATCTGTGTTCGTGCTCTCTCCAACAAAAGCTGAAAAGCAAACATTTTGAGGGGTCGTTTCTGCTCTTGGTGCTACATTAGCTGTACTGTTCCCTGTATTCTTAGTTTTTGTCAAATTAACTTTACATTGTGAACGCATATGTCCACCTTTTGTGGATCCTGTCATTTTATGAGATGTTTGCGAAGAAAACACAGAGGAGGATTGCAAATTTCATTTCTTCATCCAACAGTCTATTTTTGACAAAACTCAGTGTTAGATGATCTACTGACAACGTTTCAAGAGCCATTACAACTACTTCAAATTCTGTAGGCATTGTTAATAGCAAGTTACAGACAACATCTATTTCCTCCAAATTAGCTCCAGTTGTACGCAATTCTCGAATTAATTTATCAAACTTCAAAAAGTGATCACCTAAAGTGTCATTTTTAATGTCAAATTTCATTGTGAGTAGTGTTTTGTGTATTAATAATTGATTTACCATACCTTTTCGCTCAAATGTAGCTGCAAGAGAAGACCAAAGATGATAGGCTGTCTCTTTGTCTTTGGCATATTCCAAATGGCTATCGGATATTCTTTGAATAATTTGGGACATGCACTTACGATCAAGTTTCCGCAAGTTATTCAGCTTTTCTTCCTTTTTGGCTTTTTGCTAAGCTGTATCCGTTGCGATTATTTCCACCATTTCCGTAAATGGCTTCTTCGCAAAATTCAACAAATCCAATTCATCAAGTAATGTCTCGATTCGAAATATGCAGTTGTTGAAATTTGTCCCGTCAAACAATGGAATGC
Source organism: Prosopocoilus inquinatus (assembly GCA_036172665.1). Classification (NCBI taxonomy): domain Eukaryota; kingdom Metazoa; phylum Arthropoda; class Insecta; order Coleoptera; family Lucanidae; genus Prosopocoilus; species Prosopocoilus inquinatus. The sequence goes on from CM069877.1 coordinate 29,380,213, forward strand.
GATATTTTTCTAATTCCGCTGTCATGCTCAATCAATTTATCATCAAGCTCACAAGACCAGTTTTCTTAATCTTGCACTTTATTCCAATCTGGGCCCATAACCTGTTCAAATTCTCTGTTCGCTGTAAAACTTCCAAATTACTTCAGATTCGTTTAATTTAACTTTAAAGTGCAAAATATAAAACTTGCGGAAATATTTTTATTTCAACTTCTTTTTTTTATCAACATACGTATGTATGGTTACCAATTTAATTAGGCGTTATTAAATTGCATATATTAACATTTGCCAATTACCAACCGGCGACAGAGTTGGTTGACCAATAGATGGCGCCGGCCGTGTGAACATAAAAATTTATTAGCTCACGGCTGTAATGTCAATACATAATATAGAAAAAGAAACTAGAGAAACTTCAAAAGTTTTTTTTTATAAATTATTATAAACAAGACAATGTTACGATCGCGACAATGTTACAATCGCGTCAGCTTCATATTGTACGGGAAGTTAACGGTGAAAATGAAATAATTTTTAAAAGGCCAAGTGCACTGACCGAATAGTAAACAAATAAAATATTTGCTTACGCCTGGTGCGGTGCTTTAATAATGCCGCTTAATTTACGCGTTTTTAACACGCATGTTGGCCGAGCGAAACTTGAAAAAACCAAATTGTTATATAAACCGTAGGTTCTTGAGCACAGGGGCGAGTACAAGAAAATGTTTTATTATTTAAAAACTTAATATATTTAAAAAGTTCTACAAAGCACGTACTACGAAGTCAACGGCGAAAATGCGGAAAAAAGAAATAATTTTGAAAAGGCCAAGAGCACTGACTGAACAGAAAACAAATAAAACATTTGCTTACGCCTGGTGCTTTAATAATGCCGCTTAATTTACGCGTTTTTAACACGCGTCTTGGCAGAGCGAAACTTGAAAAAACGAAATTATTAAATAAACCGTAGGTTCTTGAGCACAGAGGGATGAGAATAGGAAAATGTTTTATTATTGAAAAACTTAATATATTTAATAAGTACTACAAACTACGTATACACATAATGATGTAATGTTTCTCGCTTTTTAAAACCTAGCCCCCTACTTCATTGATTTGACTTCATTATTGTAAGCCAATAAACAACTTTCTCACTTTTTAACTCGGTTCACAGATGTATGCTGGATATGACGAAAACGAAATTGGTTCCTTAGAATGTGAAGAGATCGAAGGTTATGTACCCCCAGATTCGACCTTGCTTCTACAATGTGCAGAGGAATTCGAAAAACAGCAGAGAAAAGAACACCTAGACAAAAGTGCCATCATAAAATGCATTGAGTTACAGGATGACGCAGAAGAAGAACCACCAGAAGAATTAGTGTCTGTAAAAATACCTGAAGACCAAAAATGGGATTGTGAGTCGATTCTTTCGACATACTCGAATATCTACAATCACCCTAAATTAATCACAGAACCTCCGGTAAGACCGGAAACTACGTTTTATAATTTTGCGAATTAAATTAAAAATTTTGTTTACAGAAGCAAAAAATTAAAATAAACATGAGGACGGGAATGCCAGTTGATGTGCTGGGAAGCAACAAACTGACGAGCAAAGCCTTATCGAAACATAACGAGCAACAGAATGGAATGTGCGGAAGTCAAGGCCCTAAATCCGTCGGTATGCAGTCTGTGATTTCAACACTTTCGACTTTATCGATGAGGCCCAAAGATGAAACTCCAGAACAGAGAAAAGAAAGAAAGAAGTTACTAAGGGGATACAGAAAGGAAAGAAGGATTGAGAAGAAGGTTAACACGCAGGCGTTTAAGGAAGAAGCCAAACGCCAGGTCAAGGTTGCAATAAATAACAAAAATAATGTTCAAGGCAATCGAATTTTGTAGAATGTATTAATGTAAATTTCGAGTTTATTTTAATGTTAATAAACGACACGTTAATTATAGTTATTGTTTCTAAAATAGTTTATATTTAATTTTTTTTTTAACTTTGACTAAGGATCCTGTTTATGTTTTGCCGCATTATGTAACTTGGATGACAAATAAGTCGAGCAATAAAAAATTAAATCGACGCAAATTTAGATTGGTGAAGCTTTTGCGAGAGTTTTGTTTTCTAATTTGTGGTGAATGTAAAAAAAAAATTAGCAAAAATACAGATCTGATCGAAAAAATTTATAAGTACCAGAAAGTCTTATCTATTAATATAATTTCACCCTGCAATACACTTGAAAAAAAGTTAAAAATTGTGTTTGTGTATCAATCAAAATAAATACATAATACAAAATCTTCCATTCAGTGTCTAACGTATCGAAAGTTTTATTGGACCTTGAAAAGGAATGCAGGTACACATCACTTGTATGGAACTGCTGAAATGTGCGGGAAAGAAATGTTTAGAAAGGCCAATGACGCCATCCTCTGTGGTCAGTATTGTAAACACTCCCACCGATACCACACCTGATCATCAACGCAGCGTTTCGTAATAATAATCACTGTTACCGTGTATTAATTGTTTTATTTAAAATTTTAATTCACTGAGCGAAGTAATGTCACATTTATTTGTTTTACAATATCAACTGTTGATGAATCAATCCAAAAATCTATGCACCGATTAAGCGAGCGCGTTAAAATATTTTTACGTAAATCAACTTTTGCTAATCTCGTTGCTAGCTATGAAAGTATTACTTACAGTGAAAAGACAAAAAGTAAATGTTAAATTTTGACAAGTCTGTTAAAATTCACATGGAAACTGCAAATACAATTTATTTGTACCCTTTCAACTCGTTCGGTAAAAACGAATCACATGCGTTATTTGCAGCTTCTTGAGATGCACTAATTTTTAATTTGAAAATACTTAAACTTGTAATTACTTGAAGTTACATTTAGTTATTTTAAAAAAATCCAGACACTTTATGAATGCGTTTAAAGTGTCACTCATTAGCTATTTGCTAGCAGTTCTTTATTTTATTTGATTTTTTAATTTTTAACAATTTTTATACTTTTCATGTTCTTGAATTTTTAATTTTTATTTGTGTTAAATGGCGTTAAGTTGAAATCAGTTGAATTGAATTTATTTTGACGTTAATTGAATTTCATTTTAATTGATTTTCAATTTTTGTTTTTAATTTTTCTTTTCATTTTTAATCTACCTGTATTAGATGAAGTCAGGTTGATGTCAGTTGGGTTGGATTGACCTTGAGATCTCTTGAGCTTAACTTTAATCTATAAATTTTAACATTTCTTTTAAAATTTTTTTTAGGTATTTTGACAAAAATTGAAAATTTTCTTGGGTAGAATGGAGTACAATATGATGTAATAAGTTAGGAAACTTCAGTTGATTTTGAGATTCGTTGAAGTTCATTTTAGTCCAGGTATAAATTTTAACACATTTTTTTTACTTTTAATTTTTTTAATATTTGTTTTAGATTTTTAATCGAGTTCAGTTGTTGGGTTGACCTAGCATTGGTTGAAATTCGCTTTAATCTTTTTTTAAACTTATTTTGAAATGAATTTAGAAGGTTAAGTTTAGTTGAATTTTATTGACGTCGGGGTTGATAAAAATCATGATTTTTTAAAAACACAAAATACGATTTTTAGTAGCTTCTTGAATTGCACTAATTTTTAAATTGAAAAGACTTAAGATTGTAATTACTTAGAGTGAAGTAACATTTATTTATTTTAATAATTCTAAGCACTTCGTGAACCCGTTTAAAATGTTTTAATTGATACTGACCTAGCTTCGAGTCGCCATTCAACAGGCGACCGCATACGCGAGAGTTAGGTTACCATCCATTCATTAGCTATTTGCTAGCAGTTCTTTATTTTATTTTATTTGTAATTTTTAACAATTTTTATACTTTTCATTTTTTTGCAATTTTTAATTTTTATTTGTGTTAAATGGCGTTAAGTTGAAATCAGTTGAGTTATATTGACTTTGAGGTTAATTGAATTTCATTTTAGTTCATTTTCAATTTTTGCTTTCAATTTTTAATCTTTTACCTGTATTAGATGAAGTCAGGTTGGATTGACCTTGAGATTTTTTGAGCTTAATTTTAATCCACAAATTTTAACATTTTTTCCGTTTAATTTTTTTAAAGTATTTAAAAAAATTACTTGTGTAGAGTGGAGTACAGTGTGATGTAATAAAAGTTCAGTTGATTTTGTGATTCGTTGATGTTCACTTTAATCCATGTATAAATTTTAACAAATTATTTTTTACTTTTAATTTTTTTAATATTTGTTTTAAATTTTTAACTTGGGTTGAATGAAATTAGGTTGAGTGGTTGAGGTTTATATTGGGTGGAATTTGAAAATATTTTTTCAATTTTGATTTTTAATTTATTTTTTGCTTAGGTTGAACAGAATTGAGTTCAGTTGTTGGGTTGAGCTAACATTGGCCGAAATTCACTTAAATCGTTTTTATTTTTTGTTTTGAATTGAATACAGTTAGGTTGAGTTCAGTTGAATTGGATTGACCTTAGGGCAGTTACGGCTCGTGCGTACGAGTTTGAGTAGGCGACCGATGTGCGCTATGTATTGTTTGTTCCCTGTTCATGTGTGTAAGACAAAGGAAGCGATCTGGGAGTAAGTCTCCCGCCTACCCAAATATGTTATGCACAAGCCATCACTGCTTTAGGGTTGATAAAAAACGATTTTTTTCCTAAAATAACACGATTTTTATTGAGTTTTTTATTATTATTTTTTTACATAGAAAATGCAATAATTGACAATAACAATAACAACAAAAGGTCGCTTTATATGCAGCAGTTTTTGCATGCGATTCATTGCAGCAACTGCTCGCAGCGAGAAACTTAGCGATTTGATTTAAATCATGATTTAAATTTAAAAAATCATTTGATTTAAATTGTGATTTAAAGCATGATTTATATCGTCGAAACCCTGATTGACCTTGAGATTTGTTGAATTTGATTTTTTTTATTTTCTTAATATTTCTTCTGAATTTTTTTCTCGGATTGAATGAAGTTTGGAGGTTGGATTCAGATGCGTTGGGTAGACATTGAAACTTTATTAATGTTTTCTTTTTCTACTTTAATTTTTAAATCATTGATTTGAATTTTTTTATTGTTTTATTTTATTGCTTGCAATTTTTGGATCAAGTTTGGTTAACCTTGAGATTGTTCGAGTTATGTTTTAGACCCGATTTTACCACCTCCTGATAAATTTATCTGGAGGTGGTAAGATCGGGCCTTAATCGTCTTTTTAGTTCAGATTTTTTGGCGCCCTCATGCCTTGCTTACCTTACTTACCGCCTTCCGCCGGCACTAATAAGGAAGACATTTAACAAAGTAGCTAATACTTCGGCCAGCTTTCCCTTCACAAACTTAATAAGCTTTACTGATATGCCATCGGGTCCACAGCTTTTCTTATTTTTCAATGTGCTTATGGTTATTCAAATTTCCTGTTTGTCAAATGGAATTATGATCATAGACTGTGGGACATTTTCCATAGTAGTGCACGATTTGGATAAGACATTCCGAAAACGTTCATCTATTTTATGTTTAACATAAGGGTGCAGTTAGCCAGGGCCACAGCTGGAGGGGCGTCAAGAGAGGCTGAGCCTGCTCTGAAAGTTTTAACTCGTTGACCGCGGAACCCCTCTTCCCTTGTCATACCAGTGAAAACTGAATTAAATTTGACAGGTTCTGCTCATGAGTCACTTGATCAGATATTTTGAAAAAACTTCAAACTTCTTAATTTCAAAAACTATTTTATTTTGAAATTAACGTAGATCTCGCTATCTTCGTGAAAACTGCACCAGTTCTGTGAAACAGACTATAATTTTCTAATTTTAAAAGGAAACCGCAGTTGACTATGCAATGCGCACGCTCGCCGCCAGTTCATGAGCGCCGGGCTATTAATGCGATGAATACGCGATAACAAATGCAAATTACCCGATCGGGATGCCGCTTACCTAACATATCGCTTGTGAAAATGACATTTCCATTTCCATACACCCATCCAATGTTTAGCTATGACACAAATAAATTGCTTATTTAATGAGATTTTCATAAATATTGTGGCGCGCCACTCAGCTCACTACGTCACACTGTGTTATTGTGCGTCATCGACACGTCGCGCCGCCTCGCCGTCTATACCGAACAAACTCGACTTCTCCAGCATCTTCGAAGATGAAACAAATGAGAAGGCAGCGTAGAATATAAAATCGGCCGGGGGTTGACCCAGGAGTCAGTCGAGTTCTAATTAGCGATCGACGAAGTTAGATTTAGTGTATAAAATAAATTGTTGCAAATAAATTAGATGGTAATCATTATTAAATTACGGTTAAGTTTGTCACCGAGTGTTTTATTCGATTAAATAAATTAATTTAAACCCTAGAAACGTAACAATATAAAGTTTAGTATAATTATTTTTATGAATAACAAAGAGAAACTTTCCTCTGAAAAAGATGGCGTGCGGCAATCCTAATAAAGATTGTTGCACACAGTTTTTGTCCGTAACTGTACAGGAAGAATTCTGTAGTAATATTCCATTAAATTGATTACGATAATTTTTTTTTTCATATCAGCACTTAGCCAGGTCTCACGTTCGACATGTTTGTTAAAAATAAGTTTTGTTGCGATCCTAAACTTGGTTCAATAACCTTCAGCCGTTGAGTACATGAGTACGGAAAAATATTATTGATCTATATGACAGATGAGAGATAAATTGATCTTGTTTTGCTCATTATAAATAATTAGAAATAGATTAATAGCGCAGATAACACGATTTACTATTAATCCAGGATTTAGAAAAACAAAAAATGGAAAATTTTCTACGGTTTATTTCAGACAAATGAACAACTGATGCACGAACCGGCAAATAATCATTTGTTTCAACACCTTAGTTGAAATAAATGATAAAAAGTATCATCAAATAAATTTGACAGATCTTGATAATTTTTCTTCCGTGGAACCTCCATTTTTTTGTGTATCTTTTGTAATTAATTTCTCGGGTACCGTCAATGCGATTGTCAAATTATGCATATTGATGAAATCAGAATTTTCAAATCTACCCAAATCTGCTAAAAAATTGGGGGCGTGCTATTAAAAAAAAATGTCGATGACGTCATTGCGGAAAGGGGTGGGGGTTAGAAAAAAAGATAACTTTAAAAAAATATTCGCGCTAATAAAAATAGGTTTACCTGTCCGAGGATTTTAGCTGCAGATGATCTGGCACTTATTTATATGGATTATTCCACTCTAAACGTTCACAGTGTATAATAAATTGGGACAGTTCAGTTGTCCTTGAGGTTTGCCGAGGTTCATTTTAATTTGTATTAAATATTTTACTTGGATTGCAGTTAGCTTGGGTTGACGTCGAATAATTTTTTTCTTTTACTTGTTAACATTAATTTTTTTATTGTTTTTGGATTTTAATTTTTTTAACCAATGCAATTATTACTACGGATTAAAGAGGTCCTACTATATTTTAAAAATTGAAACGTGTCAAATTAGGCCACCAAATATACCGGGTGTCTCAAGACGGGCGGCGACCGGCGGTATATAGCTAACCATATTACCTACAGGTTCGGGAGAAAAAAAAATTATAGTAAAAGCGCCCAAGGGAAATTCATAGAAAATATTTTTAAGTAAGTTTTAAGTTGGCTGCAAGGGGGCGCAATCAATAGGCTCAATAATAAAAATTAATTTTACTAGCAAAAGTCTTAGAATAAGGTGCAGCTTTGATAGCGTCATTAGAAAGCTCAATTATTTCTGCACATCTTTAATTTTAGACTTATTATCACATCACCGTTAATAAGGGTGGAGAAAACAGTTGAATTATTTACTTTAAAAAATATCATAACTGCTGTACTCTTTACCAGAAATTAACGAACTTCAGCTCATTTAAAAAGGAATTTTATGCTGATTTAAAGTTTCTGTTCAACGACTACAGCTAATTGGTTATAAAGTGGCTACGATTTATGAAAGTAATAGTTTTTCACAGTTTTCCAAAAAAAAATAAATGGAAAGGTGTGTTTCTTTTGCAACAGTTGCAAGTCTATGAAATGGTGAACATTGTGGTGAAAACCCGAAATGAGTATCTTTTTTCGTTCTCGAGTTATTATCAAACACGTTTACTATGTGATGATATTAGCGGAAGGAGAAAGTTCAAACAAATGCTATCGAGTAATATTTTTAATTCTAGTGTTAAATAATGCCTATAAAAATTTTAATTAATGTTAGGACATTATTTAGAAGCATTTAAATGTTTTTGTGAATAAGGAATATTTAAACACAAGAATATAACAACAAATATAGACACAAGAATAATTCAAACACTAAATAAAGGCAATGAACAATAATCATGCACTGTAATCAACAAAGTTTCACTTTGCCGCTATACAATACATTTTTAAATGTCCGCTTAGAGTTGTGTAGAAATTATTATTGATATCCTTACGGGTAGTAAACGGCTATTTCGAAATGAAAGGTGGACAATTTTTTAAAAACATTTTAGGTGTAGACCTTCAATTATTGTAGATTACAATGTGTTTCATAACTGTTCAAAGTGTTTTCCGTCATTTAACACTTTATTGTTCGTTACTTTCCTTTAGTGCGTGTGTTTTTCTCATTTATACGTTTGTTTGCTGTATTGTTCTTTTATTTAAGTATTAGGCTCTCAAAAACAACTTAGTGCATTTAAATAGATAGAATGTCTTTCTATTTACCTCAAATTGAAAAGTGTCACTGGATAGCATTTGTTTCAGCTTTTAGATAGGTTTTTATTTTCAGTTAATAGACTCATTCGGTGATAACTCGAGAACGAAAAAAGTTATCAATTTCGGGTTTTCACCAAAATGTTCTCCTGATTGGATTCTTTGTAATCACTGTAGAAGAAATACCCCTTTCCATTTAAATTTTTTTGGGAAACTGAGAAAAACTATTAGTTTTGCAAATAGCGCCCTCTAACTACTTTATAACAAAGTAGTCGGAGTCGTTCAATAGAAACTTTAAATCAGCATAAAATTCCCTTTCAAATGAGCCGAAGCTCGTTAAGTTCCGAAGAATACAGAAGCTATGATATTTTTTTAAAGTAAATAATTCAACTCTTTCGTCCACTCTTTTCAATGGCGATACGAAAATAAGTTTAAAATCAAAGTTGTGTAAAATTAGCTCAATTTTCAAATGAGGCACTATCAAAGCTGTGCCTAATTTTGAGATTTTTGTTAGTAAAATTAATATTGTTGATCCTATTAATTGCGCCCCCTGGTGTTAAATTCTGATATTTAAAAATATTTTCTTTAAATCTTCCCTGATCATTTCCATTATAAATTTGTTTCTCCCAAAGCTGTAGATATTACGGTTTGCCATATAACGTGTCACAAAAATAAGTATATTAATTTTAATTGACAATAAAACTCGTCAAGAGTAACAACTTTCTAGTTATCGAGTTAAAATTAATTAAAAATTTGATACAAATATCACTGTCCGCCGTACACAATATTGCTGTTTTCTCCACCCTTAACGATAATAAGTCTAAATTCAAAGTTGTACAGAATAAATTCAGCTTTCTAATGGCGCTAGCAAAGATGCACCTTATTCTGAGACTTTTTCTAGTCAAATTAATTTTTATTGTTGAGCCTATTGATCACGCCCCCTTGCGGTCAACTCAGATACTTTTTATAGGCATTATTTAACACTAGAATTAAAAATATTACTCGATAGCATTTGTTTGAACTTTCTCCTTCCGCTAATATCATCACATAGTAAACGTGTTTGATAATAACTCGAGAACGAAAAAAGATACTCATTTCGGGTTTTCACCACAATGTTCACCATTTCATAGACTTGCAACTGTTGCAAAAGAAACACACCTTTCCATTTATTTTTTTTTGGAAAACTGTGAAAAACTATTACTTTCGTAAATCGTAGCCACTTTATAACCAATTAGCTGTAGTCGTTGAACAGAAACTTTAAATCAGCATAAAATTCCTTTTTAAATGAACTGAAGTTCGTTAATTTCTGGTAAAGAGTACAGCAGTTATGATATTTTTTAAAGTAAATAATTCAACTGTTTTCTCCACCCTTATTAACGGTGATGTGATAATAAGTCTAAAATTAAAGATGTGCAGAAATAATTGAGCTTTCTAATGACGCTATCAAAGCTGCACCTTATTCTAAGACTTTTGCTAGTAAAATTAATTTTTATTATTGAGCCTATTGATTGCGCCCCCTTACAGCCAACTTAAAACTTACTTAAAAATATTTTCTATGAATTTCCCTTGGGCGCTTTTACTATAATTTTTTTTTTCTCCCGAAGCTGTAGGTAATACGGTTAGCTATATACCGCCGGTCGCCGCCCATCTTGAGACACCCGGTATATTTGGTGGCCTAGTTTGACACGTTTCAATTTTTAAAATATAGTAGGACCTCTTTAATCCGAAGTAATAATTGCATTGGTTAAAAAAATTAAATTCCAAAAACAATAAAAAAATTGATGTTAGCAAGTAAAAGAAAAAAATTATTCGACGTCAACCCAAGCTAACTGCAATCCAAGTAAAATATTTAATACAAATTAAAATGAACCTCGGCAAACCTCAAGGTCAACTGAACTGTCCCAATTTATTAAAAATCACCCGGTATAATAGTATACTCCTAATTTATAACAATAAAAAAAATGCAAAATTGCAAGTTATTTTTACCTATTTTATTATATTTTTAAATTTATTTAGTATTATTTATTTTTCTGCTTTTTGTAATACGAAATATATAAATATCTTTCCTTATTGCAAGAGGGGGAGGGGGGAGGGGATTTATCAACCAACCCAACCTAAAGGGCCGGTCTCACCCGGGGCCTCGCAACAATTAAGGCCGGCTCCGGTGTTAGTGTAAAGAAACGATATTGAAATTAACAAATTAATAAAAGTTTGTTTCATCCGATTTAATTTTTAATTTTTCTACGTAGTGTAAGACTACGGTTCAAATCAAATGCGAAATTGAATCAATATTTATTTCTTTTGTTTATTTGTCACAGAATAGCAATATTATATGACTAACTAGCTGGATTATGTAAATGAACCACTGAAGTATTTTTCCGAAATCAGAATTTCATAGACCGATTACTTTAATCATTATGTAATGTACTGGCCGGTTCAACCATTATACAACAACTTCACCTGCTTCTAATATCGCTAATGAACACTGTTCTTTGTATAAATGTGCTCCTCTAGGCTAACCTTCGCTTTACACAGGAAACGCCATTTCGGTAATCAATGTAAGTCAATCAACTTTCAGCAGTAACTAAAGTCAGGCTTCCATGGTGGTAACCGTGAATCAACTAGTTTACGTTCAGAAACGCACAAACCTCCACGTTCTGCAGGGTCAACTTAGAAAATAACTATCATTAGCATTCCCCGGCTAGGATAACCATAGCCCGCTGTAGGTAGTGCAATGGAACCAAGGGAAAACGCACGAGGTTCCCTCCTCACAGTCTACTGGGGGAAAACGCACCCAGTAGGTTTCAGGAATCTAATCATAAACTTGTAAAACAGACTAGCATTCCCCGGCTAGGATAACCATAGCCCGCTGTAGGTAGTGCAATGGAACCAAGGGAAAACGCACGAGGTTCCCTCCTCACAGTCTACTGGGGGAAAACGCACCCAGTAGGTTTCAGGAATCTAATCATAAACTTGTAAAACAAACTAGCATTCCCCGGCTAGGATAACCATAGCCCGCTGTAGGTAGTGCAATTGAACCAAGGGAAAACGCACGAGGTTCCCTCCTCACAGTCTACTGGGGGAAAACGCACCCAGTAGGTTTCAGGAATCTAATCATAAACTTGTAAAACAGACTAGCATTCCCCGGCTAGGATAACCATAGCCCGCTGTAGGTAGTGCAATGGAACCAAGGGAAAACGCACGAGGTTCCCTCCTCACAGTCTACTGGGGGAAAACGCACCCAGTAGGTTTCAGGAATCTAATCATAAACTTGTAAAACAAACTAGCATTCCCCGGCTAGGATAACCATAGCCCGCTGTAGGTAGTGCAATGGAACCAAGGGAAAACGCACGAGGTTCCCTCCTCACAGTCTACTGGGGGAAAACGCACCCAGTAGGTTTCAGGAATGCCACGCAACGACCCGCCCGCATAACGTGGATTAGCAAACAATTAACTGGTATCAGTCAACGACTGCACCGACTTTTTAACCATCTGATTGATAAATTGTTACCAGCTGTTCATTCAGCGATATTAGCAGTGTAAAATCGTTAGACTCTATGTAAATAATGAACCCCACACTAACCTGGATTCTAATTTCTCGACCGGTGCACTTCACAAGCTCACACCACCGATGCTAACATTACACTGACTTACGATCCCTTACTTTTATTTTCCTTTATCTTGCCACTTACATAACTGACAATTTATAACGAGTTTTGGGCTAAATTTTCTTGAGCGGTGAATCATTTTAAGACAGGGACAATGTCGCTCTAATTGCACAACGGATGTACTGAAGTTATTTCTGATTAAATAATCCCAACACCCAAAATATTTAGTGTAAACAAAGGAAAATAAACTTTAACGAAAGAGAAACTTTATGTAACTCCACAGTAGTAAAGCTGTCATGCTTTTTAGTAATATCTCCGCTATAAGATTTTAAGTCGCGATCTGAAAGGTGAACAAACACGTGTTAATTTGATTTAGTTTTTATGTTGTGTTTGGTTGCATACTTGCTCGTTTGGTTGTCTGTGTTTTGGTCAGAAGCGATCAGGCCGCAGGTTAACTTTTATATGGGAGACATAACTAAAAAGCATGACTGTACAAGTACACGTAGATTGTATCAAATCAAGCCAAGAAACGTGAAAATAGATATTGGAAGAGTTTTGAACAAAATAGATTTTACGTATGTACCACCGAGTGCAAATAAAAGTAAACGTCTCCTAAGAGAATTTTGCGTTGTTTCACTTTTGTAAAACAAGTTTTTTTTTTATAAACATTTTGACAATCAGGTAATGTTAGTCCGTTGTCCAACATTAGTAAATCAAAGCCAGACAAACAACAGCGATTAAAATCATTTACTTTTCTTTGCATCCGTACATACATTTCGCAATAAAATACAAAAGTTGCAAATTTTCGCAACATAATCCGTGCGCATGGAAAATATATCGTACAGTATCAAAGAAGGCAAGAATTTTATAGCTTTCGTAAAGTAATATCAAATAAATCGTGTTTTATGCGTCCGCAGTAAAAACGGAAAGAAAATAATGCATTAAAAGTTTAATGAGGAAATAAAACTGATTATCTTGCAGCTAAAAAAAAAAGAAAGTGATGTTATGTTAAGAAACAAAATAGAATTTCTATAAACATACAGAAGTTTTATGTTGGTACCAAAAAAAGATAATAGAAGAAACTTGGGAATATTATCTTCATTATGTCAGAAAAAGGAAATGTTTATATTATTTCAAGTTATGTGTTTGTAAATTGTTATACATATTTATCTAGTTAGATATTAGCGTTTATTATAAAATAGTCACTTCTGCACATGATTTTCCAAAATATCGAAAATATTTTGAAGTACTCTTCGAGAACGATAATTACTTTTTTTTCGCTGAACGATGACCGTTGACATTATTCGTTCCGACAATCGCAATACTTCATTTCTGATAATTATAATTACAATTACATCATAGGCGTAGGAGGAGGAGCAGCGATAATTCAGCCAGGATGCAGGATTTGAGTTTAGATTACGGAAGAAAAAGAAGACTTCCTAACGCAAATGTTAAACCGAGGGCAGGCATTTATGTCACCGCTGAAATGATATTGTAATTCTGCAATATCACTTTAACGGTGGCATGTTCAGTGTCGCTCAATTCCGAGAAATATTCTTTGATGTTAATGTTATCTTCTTTGTTGTCAATGTTTTTTTAAAATGATGACAACGAAAAAGATAACGCCCAATATTCTTCCAATGCAACGAACGTACTTACTTCCTAGAATCAAGTAAAAATATCAGTTCTCTGTAGCAAATAGGTATATTAAGTACTTTTTCTGATATTAATTTAATTTATTTTTTATTTTTATTAAGGCCCATATAACACGATGATAAATTTTGAATAATATTTCTGTACAAATGCACACTGGAATTTAAAACTGCACAATATTTCACGCCACTGCTCAATATTTCGCAATGATTGCACCGATACAATAGCAAGAAAGTCGTATCTGTATATTTTATTGAAATCGAGGTATCCTAATTAGAGGTATATATCGATATTTCGAAATTTAATATCGATACATCTACTTAGTCCTTTCGCATTAAAAATATAAAAATTCTCTGAAGATAGAAACCAACCTGGCTTAAATAGAAAAATGTGATTTATTTTATAAAGACTTTATCCATTAACAAAAATATTAACTGTTCAGCGTGTTCGGAAGTTAAACTTGTTCTTTGATCTTCTACTAACGCCACATTTATTAAAAATTCCTTGAGAAAGAACGCTGATACCTTCCGCTGCTAGGTCGGAGTATTTTATAGCAAGTCTACCTAAATATGTAAACTTAAAAACCGAGAGTTAAAAATAAAATGTAAATCAAGCAGAAGCAAAGTAGAACGTGAATAATGTTACAGCCGTGACGGACGCGCAAATAGATCTACTTTTAGCATCAGTCACGCCATCTTGCGTCACAGAACGTTACTGAAATTTCTCGATGGTTCGCAAAATAGGGATCTACTATAAAAATCGTAACGGTCCCCCAGGAGTTTAGTTATTAAGTTAGCAAGCGAAGGCTTCGTACCTCGAATAAATGAAAAGTACATTTTGTGGAAGTGTTGTTTGATAGACAAGACTATTGTGTTGTTAATTGTGTAAAGCGTCAGCTTGCAATTAAAGTGTTCTGAAATTTAAGGACTATAATTTGTAAACCCCCAAACTCGTAACAATAACGTATCGATTGTTATCACAAATATAAATTTTTTGGCTGTGTACAGGCTGACTACGCGAGAATTTTTACTCCCTTTAATTCTTTTATTTTTGATTTTAGGAAAATATGCTTAATACAAAACTTAAAGAGACTAATTCAAAGTTTCTTGGTGTGTACAATTTCTGGTCGGATAAACGAGATATAAACTAAACTTAAGTTTTTTTTTAAATGGAACACCCTGCATATTATTACGTTTTTCGATTCTAAATTAAATTCTAATGAGACTACATGTATAATAACACTAATAATTTAGAAGGTGTCAACAGAATAATTCCTGCTAATTTTTTTTTATTTTTACTTCTGAAAGAAAAAAAGATAAAAGTAGAATTTATTTCAGTACTGCTACAGATACTCACAAAAACAATTGAGCGTGGGATACCCAAAAAAATGGTTAATCATATAATAGTTTTGGTTTTAAATAAAATAACATTAAATAAAATTTTATCATTAACTTATTAAATTGTTTTAGATATTTAAAAAAAACTTTTAAACTAGTAACGAAAAATGTTTCAGGAAATTGAACAGTAAAAAATGACTGAAAATTTAACGTAAAACATATTCAAAGCGTCCTCAATTTTTTTTACTCATAGTATAAATCCTTTTAACATGTTTTGAATCACATCTGTTCGTATAAAAGGATCATTATTCATGTTTTCTATTTTTAAAATTCATAAATAAAATAAATTAAATAGGAATTATTTTATAGACACCTTCTACATTATTAATTTTATTATATACCTAGGCCCAGTACAATTTAGTTTAGAATCGAAAATTCTCGCGTAGTCACCCTGTACATACTCTTAATTAACTCGGAATTGTCAAATGCTTAGGAATAAGATTTTTTTTTCGTTTCGAAAGTTTTATACGTTCCCAAATATTCAGGGATAATTCATCTAATTTAACCAACTTAATAAACTGCATGTCCAGGTTGAAAGGTTATATAACTTATGAGACACACTATACCTCTATTTAGATAAAGCACCTACTGGACAAAAAGATCCAACATTTAAGCCACTGAACTAAAATACAGAACACAAAAATAAGAATTCTAGGTGTAACCTTTTTTATAATTTACATGTAAAAAAATCATAATACAAATATTTACTTTTGCTGAAAATATACTGTGACGGGTTAATTCCTAGTTACTTTCGGCAATCACTGTATGCTTGATTTAGTAAGGTTGAAACAATGCGTCCCTCTGGATCAAACGCCGTTTGACATTAAAACTTTCATTGGTCTTAAGTGGTCACGTTATTCGCATCCTGTGTTTGGATTGGTCGCCATTTTGGCGAAAGAGTCGTCTCCAGCATCATCGAATCTCTCGCTTCGGAGTTCATTACCGTGAAACACATTAAGGCGAACACACGTGTTAGTGTATTGCGTGAATTGGTGCCAAATTATATTGCAGAATTCGAGAGAACAGTGTATCTGGAGTATGTATTTGTTATTTGATTCGCGTTTGAGCAAATCTTACGAGCGAATTAACCAGATTTAGGTGGTAATTAAGTTGCGATGTTCGCTTGAGCCATGTTTATAATTGATTTTTTTGTTTTAAGGGAGGAATCCGCTTTCCCTTTTCCTCATTTTTATTTTTGCGTCTACTTTTCCTAACGGGGGTGTGCAGCATAAACACGCTGTTGGAGTTCCACCTCTTCGTGGCTGACTCTAAGTGAGCGACGTACCTTCTCAAAGGTAATACGGAGTACGATAGTTGGTACGATCACCTTGGTTGAAGTTCGACGTTTCCACGAATGGCGGCGCTGTACCGCTGACTTTTGATTGTAACTGACAGACGAAGCACCATGATCAGCTGGAACTTCGCAACCGTAACGTACACACCTGTTCTTTAATTAACTTAGGGCCGGCCTTTTCACCTCTTAAATAAATTAATCGTGTTACAGTGAAGATTAATTTACAGGAAGGTGAAAAGACTAGCCCTTAATGGTATAATTTGACGAAAATATTCTAGGCACATATTTTTGCATAAGATTAACGTTTTCCCATGCATTTTAAACTTAGCTTAATTTAAGAAGAGAGGATTACCGTTTCATATTCTGTGAAGGTCAGTACTGAACCTGATTGAATTTCGTACTTTAAGTTGAATATAATAGTACCTTCTTTCGATCGTGACACATTCAAGTAACGCGTCGACAAACTATTTTGAATGTCAGTGCTAAAGTGTCTCTCGGTAGTTTTTGAATATCAGCGCACGCTGTAGATCTTTGGGTGCCGGTACTATAATGCGCGGAGATCAGGTAGGTTTTCCCTGCCGTCCTAAATATTTGTAAACCCATACCCTTCTGAATCAGAGGACTAGCTCGGGACAGCTGACTGACTCTTCAGCGCACCTTGCCACCAGATTTCGATAAGTATCCCGGAGTTAACGAAAATGGTAGCAATACGAGATGAAAAATAATGTTTTGTTGGTCTGTAATTCGATATTTCAATATGTGTCGATATATTTATGTCCGATATGTCGGTACGCATTGATATCCCATATTTCGATACATTTCGAAATCCGACATCCGATATTTCGATACAGAACAATATCTGATATGTCAATACAGCTGAAGATGTGTACCGATACAGCTGGCGTATCGATACGTATCAATATATCATGCTATTTACCTGTATAGATACAAGACTTAAAATTAGTGACGACTGTTTCGTCACCGTCGGCTTCTCAATGGTACGTGGTGGGTGTAACGAAATTCAAAATCAAATCGAATAAGCTACTCAATTTTTTTTTTGGCTCAATTAAATTTTTACGAAAATGCAAATCCAGTTTATACACATCCGAACTTTATTACATAAAATACGAAGTATATAATTGATACTTTCAATCTTATGATATAAATAGGTCAACGAACGGTGTCGCTAACTGTCATACACAAACAATAAAATTAGGGAAGTGGTTTGCAGACACTCTTCCCTAGTGCGAAAGATTCGGTTGCATAAGATAGATAGACAGATAAAATTTATTCATCTGCCAGTAGTGTCGAATCTTAAGTGATATAAACATATGAACATAAGCCGCAGGATTCGATCGAAACTCCCAGGTGACAGGTTGTGATCAAAATCACAGAAAAAACTAGCGTTAACAGGGTTATTCGGAGTTAGATAGATTGCCCTTCGAACCTATATTTCTTAAGCCGGAAAGCAATAAAACTTGGAATACAAACAAACTGAGAAGTATAGAAGGCGGCGTCTTTGCACTTGTTGTAGGTGGTCACCGACAAAGGAAAATAAGCATCTAGCTGGTATTTACGACGCGGCGGTAACTTTTGATCTTGCAAATACTTGGTATCACGCGTGTATTTTGAGAGGCAGCCACGCCCCTTTCGACCATTTAAGTAATATTCGCCAAAATAACAAGCGGTGGTAAGTAGAGCACAAAGGCGGTGTGCGTTTGATCTGTGCGATAAATAGCAAATATTTTCAATCGAATGTCGTAAGTCACATCCATACACGCCACTTTGATGTTTCCCACACTCATTTGATGTTTTAATCGTCAACACGCAGTAAAATGGTCGGCAGCGGTGAGGTGACAAGAGTGAATATTAATTTGCCGATATTAATTAATCCGCTTGCAAGAGAACACCTTTCTTTGAATCTAAATACGTAATGTTTGCGATAAATCATATTTAATAATTGCACACTCTTAACAAATCTTTCCACACAGCAGATAAAATTTCTTCAATTGAATTTACGATCTTTAATCTCTTTCGTTTTTTCTTTGTTCAGTTATTTTCACAATAATTTCTAATTATTGAAATTTTTAGATAGTTGTTATCTGAGGAAAACAAAACCAGATCAAACAAAACAGACGTATAAACAATAATGATTTTTTAAAAAGTTTGTTTATTAGGTTCGTTATCAGAAAAGATTAATTATTTATTAACAAAGAGTACTTCCTTAAAATTAAAATGAAACGCTTTCTTTTTTTTGTAACACATACCCCTTAACTTCCTCCTTCCATCTTTGGAAATCATTGAAGCAATTTCGTCCTCACGGTCTTTACTCGACCAGATTTACATATCACAGAGCGATCTCATTCCCTTTGAAAGTTTTACGTAAAAGTTCTCTTAAGCGATTGAAATTTAAGTGAGAAACCATTGAAATTTCACTTTGACTGATTGACTTGCAAGAGGATGATAAATCAATAGTGCAATTTCGTGCAATTTTTTTGTAGTTTTAGCGAGGAAATCTGCATATTTGATCACATTTTAGGCGATATTAAACAGAAAATAATTTGCTGTGAACTTCGATATCAATTAATTCAAAAACAAGCAAAGTTTTAAGAATATGTCTAAAAGATGTCTAAATTATATTATAATGTATAGAATAAGTTATTTATATGTTTTTTAAATATGCATTTAAAATAATCTAAACATATTACAAAAGATTTTGAAGCTAAATTATGAATTAATTCTTGTTAATAATATAATTCACACAAATAATTTTTTTTACAAAAAGAGTTTACGAAAGAGAGTACAAACGGTGTTAAATCTAATTTCGAATTTTTATATGTATGGAGCAGTGTGTGGAGCGGAACAGGGAGCACATTGAATGGAGAAACATTTATATATTGATGAACTGAAGATTTGAAAATGTTTACTAAAAAGTTACTCAATGTTTAAAAGTAAGTATATGTTATCTTTTTTAGTATTTTCCTCGCGTCTATGTAGTGGTAAGTAATAAACACCGTATTTTTATCTGTACAGGTGTCCCAATGTTGTATTTCTGTAAAACCTATGGAGATAGTACGAAGAGAAAAAAAAAATTACGAAAATTATACAGGGAGATTCAGGCAGCTCATTCATTAAAAGTTTACGGACTTCCTCTTTGAATTTCTATTTCATATTTTGCGGTTATAAGTTAGCGATAATGATCTATTAAAATATAATATTTCCAACTTTCGGACACTTACGCTTGTACTGGAAGTTCCTGTCAACTTTCTTATTTTACATGGAATACTCAATTTTTATAGCATTTCTGAAATCTTCATGAGATTCTAAAAATATTTTGTGTAACACGTGATACAAGAAAAATTAGCCGTTTTAGAGATATTTCCATTTTTTTAAAAAAGGTCCTAATGGCAGTACTTTGTTTATGATGCTGCCATCTTTGTGTAACAAAAGCCATAATTTCAATTTTTGGCCTGTACTAGGCTATGCTCATAAGCTTTCATGTCATACCTAATTTTACACAAAATCGTTTACGGGCTGGTTGAAAAGTATCTTCTATTCGAACTGATTTCAACTGTCGAAAAGTCATGTTTTTTAAATAGAACGCCCAGTATTTTTTATACCATAAGAATCAGAATTAAATGTTCTTTCGAACTGTATTAGCATTCCCAATACCCATCTCTTACCTTTCTCTTTTTATTCATGATTTTCTATTTGACACATCAATTTCTTCACTGTCCAGTATTATTCCTGAATAGTGTGCTATGAAAATTTAACAAACTGAGGTTTTTTAAATTAATTTCTGAGTATAATTTCAATTTCATTTTAAAAATCGACAAATAATATTTAAATACACATACTGAACTTTTTGTTTACATATGCCGCATGTATTAGAATTCTTGGTATGACTATTTACACATTTACAAGGAGAAATTTACACTTATAACACAAAATTTTATGAAAACTAATAAATAAATCAGAAATATTAAAAATAATACACAAATTGTTGGTTATAATATTGGCTCTAAGTTGTCCTCGGATATTATGTATTAGTAATAACTTTCTACTGTTTCTAAGTAATAACGCATTTTCCTCGATACTCAACTTTTTTTATTAACTATAAAAAAAGTTGAGTATCGATTGTCGATTTCTTTTAATCATCAAATACATTTAATATGTGTGTTTGATTATTCATTTTTTGGTTCTTCGTAGCGATTAAATTGTTTTTTTTTATTCCTACTAGACGGATGATTTCAAAAATTATAATTTCTCTAGTTTTCATATCCCACTATTTAAAAATAATACCGAAATCTGGGAAAAAATTACGTGCTAAAAATAAATCATCGATAACGAGTGAACTATAAGAGATAGGTATGGGGAATGCTAATACAGGACGAGAGAACATTTAATCCTGAGTCACATGGTATAAAAATATTCTAGGCGTTCCATTTAAAAAACATGACTTTTCGACAGTTGAAATTACTTCGAATAGAAGTTACTTTTCAACCAGCCTGTAAGTAATCAAGTGCAAAACTAGACAAGATCTGAAAGAACGTTACTGTACCCTACTACAGGACAAAAATGGGCATCATGGTTTTTGTTGCACAAAGATGGCAGTATCATAACCAAGGTTATGCAAGTCTGAATTATTAAAAAAAAATGGAAATATCTCGGAAACTGTTAATTTTTCTTTATCACATGTTGCACAAAATATTTTTAGAATTTTATGAAGATTTCAAAAATGCATTAAAAATTGGGGTATTCAATTTAAAATAAGAAAGTTGACAGCAACTTCCGGTATAAGCGGAAGTGTCCGAAATTTGAAAATATTATATTTTGATAGATCCATATCGTTAACTTATAACTGCAAAATATGAAACAGAAATTCATACGAGAAGTCCGTAAACTTTTAATGAAAGTGTTGCCTGAATCTCCCTGTATAGACTTCCGGGGAAATATTTTAAATATATTTGTCAACTATACAGACTGTTCCAAAAAAAGATAGTGTCTGTTAATTATTAATAATAAAAAAAATCAGGCCGCCTTAATATTTTAAATATTAATTTATTCCAAATATCAAAATATTATACAGGCTGGATCATTGGTATCGATTTCTTTAAATAGTGCCTTAATTACTAATTACCAAAGAAAATTTCTTCTACAAAAGTTATCGCCTATAACGAGTTCTATCCCAGCAAATTATTTCCATACGTACAGCATGTTCCATAAGTGAGTTATCTACCAAACTTATACATTTTTAAATGGAATGTACCAATTTTTAATGCAGGTTTCGATATTTCTCCCAAAAGTAAGCATTGTTTTTTATGTACGTTTGTACTGAAACAATTGAAGCTTAATAGTTTAAATTTCTTAAAAAATTTAAATGGAACGCCCTGTATATTTTAACACATTTAAATTAAAAATACTTTATGTTGTTTTCTAGCGATGATATAGGGTGTTCTCTTACTGCGTGCACATAAAAAACCTCAGCATAAGTACATGAAAAGCTAACTTCTATGTATATTTTCCGGTGGTTACCGTACTACAGCCAAAAAGTTTCGGAGTGACCACTTGTTTAGAACTGTTGAAATGTGCAAGAAAGAAATACAAGCAAGATCGCAACGCCTTTCTATAGTCGATACCGACACCGCGCTGAGTTCCGCATTCAAACCCATTTCGTAGCGTTTCGTAGTAATAATAAATAATCATTAATATCGTTTAGTAATTATGTTATTTAAAATTTTAATTCACTGAGGGAAATAATGTTACATTTATTTAAATACTGCCCTACCTTAACCGCGTCAATCGAAGAGGCGGCCGGCGTTGTAAAAACACACTTAAGAAATGGAAACGCAATTTATGTATTACTTGTGAAAAATAAAACGATGGATGGCGGTGGTGTGATATTTAATTCATTCGCAATTTTATGGCGCATTTTTCGTCCAGTAATTATAATCATCGGCCTATAATTTGAAAATTCTTAAAAATGTAATTACTTACTTGGAGTGAGGTTATATTGTTTTAATCAATTCAGGCGGGTTTAAAATGTTGATTGACCGGAAGATTTCGTAATCGAATTAATTGAATCTGTAATTTGTAAGATTGATTCTTTTTTAATACTTGAATGATGAATATGAACTCACGTAAACCGAAATTTTTCAAAATTATTTTCCTTTCGCATACAGAATTTGCCAAATGGCTGTGAGATTTCCGGCAGGCCTTTTTGCCTGTTTGCAAAAGCCATTACGATCTGTTAATACGCATTACACGAATCAAATGTATGTTCATTCACGACAGGATTCATGCAAACAGGCGTGCGCGAGAGCTTAGCCACCATACGTTCCTTAGTTACTCAGTTCTCAAACAGTTTGGTGAAAATCTGCCAATGCATTTTTCTAGAAAATTATTAACTTTCTGTTAAGGACATATGAGCTCAATCGTTGCAATTTATGGTGATGCATTACCGGTTTAAATATTTGCACACAGTAAAAGAACACCCTGTATAATAATATAATTTTAAAAATACATGTTTTTTGACAAATTTCTGTAACAAATTAAAAAAAGCTGCATTTTCATGATATGATTTAAAATGGCGGATAATACGGAACAGTCAGTTGGAATACTATGAGATAAGGAAAAATACGCAACACTTTGAATTAATACGGTGAAATATCAAAAGTTGTACTAATTTACAGTATAACACACTTACCTTGCTATAGAAGAAACACGTTTATTTAAAAAAAAATATGCCTAAATGCATTTTTCGGGAACCGCGCAAAAACTTCATTACATTAATAATTTAATATTTCCGTTATCCAAGGGGCATATGGCTTACGCAAAAGTACGGATTTAACAGGCGCGTGTAAGTCAGAGAGCATAATAAAATTAGGCGTAAAAATTTCGACTTTCTTATCAATATTTGACTCGAGGAAAATAGCATCTACAGAAAAACAAAGTAAGTCTTGTAAAAAGTTAGTATAATTTGCTATGTAATAAGCTACCCTGAGCAAGGCGAATAAATTGGTCAAGTCGTTTTTGGTTTGCAGTGAAAATATCGAGCTACGTCTCTGCTGAAGAAGTTTTCACTGCAATTAAAAAAGATTTGCACAAACGTTTTTATAAAAATATTTTTCATAATGGCTTAGAATAAGCTAAAGTACCAACTACAACTGTGTCGAAAATCTTTTCTCTAAAGTTAAAAATAAATAAAATATGAATAAATAAAATAATGGCTGCAAGCGACACTTTTTAGATAAAATGTTAAATATCTTCAGAACGGTTAGAATTAGACATAGATTATGGTGCATAAAAAATGTGTAGAATTTTATGTGCAATTCAGATTTGATATCATATACAGGGTGTGACATTTGAAATAAAAAAGTTGCATTCAGTACCGCTATTTTGATTCACCCTGTATAGGTGAAAATAATTTTATGTTGTAGACCTCTAAATTTGAAAACAAAAATGTCCTGAAACTTCTTTTGTATCTGTACTAGTTATCGAGATATAGCCCGAGAACGCACTGCTGGGACACCCTGTATAATACTATATGCCTAATTTATAATAATAAATAAATAAGTAAAAATATCAGTGAAAAATGTGTCGCAAAAATTATTTTACTTATTTTATTATTTTTTAATTTATTAATTTATTTAGTATTTTTCTGCTCAGTACCGCTATTTTGATTCACCCTGTATAGGTGAAAATAATTTTATGTTGTAGACCTTTAAATTTTAAAATAAAAATGTCTTGAAACTTTTTTGTATCTGCAGTAATTATCGAGATATAGCCCGAGAACGCACTGTTGGGACACCCTGTATACTTGGTGGCCTAATTTGACATGTTTCAATTTTTAAAATACAGTAGGACCTCTTTAATCCGACGTAATATTTACATTGGTTGAACCGTAGTTGCGAAATGTTCGGATTATCGAATGAAAGACAAAATTATATATATATATACACAAAATTTTATAAGATTTAAGTTTTAATTTAGGTTCAATCAAGTGAATATTAAATTAAATGTATGTATTCAAAGAAATTAAATTTTTAGAGTTACTCATTTCAAAAAGTCCAGTGATTTGTTTTTAATTTTTAGGAGCGTGGTGCGTCGCCTTTATTTAAATATTTCTTCGTCATTACTTAATTAAATAATGATTATATTTTATCTGCGCCTGCACTGACATTTTGCGAATTATTGCTGCAACATTTAATCTAAATATAATTTCGAGTGTCCCCGATTCATTTCAGACGTACGTCGCCGGGAAAAATTTGTTTTGTGCGTCCCGAAACCCGTCGATGGCTTCATTTCGGGCGAGGAAACGCATTTGTGGTGAACACACGGATATAATCCGTTGGAAATAACTCTGCAAGCGATTTCATTTCACCGGAGTAATTCCTTTGTGTACAAAACGCCAGCTGTTTTTCGCTGTCGTAGCATTCGACAGCGTTGCACATAAAGGCACTTGAAGTAAGCCAAGACGTACGAGCAAGGTACAAAGTCCGAATCCTGCGTTTGTTCCCCGTGGCGCTTACACCTAACTTACGTCTGGTGTAAGTTCGACACGGGAACAAAAGCGAATCGTATAGCTAGGTTCGATTTAATATTGTCCAAGCTCTGTTGTAGTATGGACGTAGCTCTGAAATGTGTAAAAGGTTTATACAACAAACGGTCCGCGATAAATCTCATAGAACCGAACGGTTTTATTAAATGATCGGTGTTTGCGTGTTGTGAGTTTTGGGCCAGCTCGAGTTCCTCCGACGTTTCGTCTTGATATTCGGCTTCAAAATCGTCCGTAAATATGTGGTGCTTCATTAGCCAGCCGAATTCTGTGATTTTCGAGGTTCACGTCGATCCAAAAGCCATAGGCCAAGACTGCCTTGAAAAGGTGAGTCCACCTTAAAATCAAACTGAACCAATTTTTTTTTACGTTCGATTAGCCACGATCAAATGGGCACAAGGTTGCCCATATGAGGACTTCAAATTAAATTTAATTAAAAAAAATAATAATAAAATAGGAAGTTGAAATAATTACTGTACGTAGTACTTACATAGAGGAGTTCATACCATTTGTTTCTAGTCGGGCACTCTTAATTTATTTATATTTGATTAGGTAGGTATACTGACTGTCCACTCTTAAAATCAACACAGGCAATATTTAATTAGAGGCTCTTTGTCATATTTCTACGTATAATAAAACAGTAAACAATTATAATCCAATAAGTTTGTTAACAATATTTATTAAAAACAGCAATAAGAAAATATAAATTAAAAAAAAAGTTTATTAGATTCTTATGTTCGGCTTTGAAATGAACAGGCGGTAGGTATACGGTTTAAAAAAAAGGGGACGAGGTTGATTATACGAGAGGACGTTAATTAAATTAAGTAACGCAGTAATAAACTGAGATATCCTGCAATTTATTTATTTAATAATCGCCGTACTCAGGAACGGACCTTTAACTTTACGGGCCCCGGGCTTACACTGTCATGGGGCTTATCCAATCAAACCAATTTTTTTTTTGTATAACTGACTAATGGTTACCATTCAAAAGACAACGTTGCCATTAACTTGTCGCTTACAGACAACACTTCACTTCTTTGAAAACTATAACAGAAGTTGATTTATGCTGTGCCTGAGGTACATTTTAAGATTTGCATGCCGTGGCCGAGGTACATTTCAAGATGCGCGTGGACTGGCGGCACATTCCATCTTGCGGTATTCCGGAGTAGGATTGTTAACTTCTAAGTTTCGTACATCGCGACATTGCTTTTCAAAAATTGAAACATGTTCAAAACAATTGGAACTTTATTAAAACATTTTTTTACGTCAGATTTGCAACGCAAACACAATAACGTACTCCCTAACTTAAGCTGACCCCAA
Source organism: Prosopocoilus inquinatus (assembly GCA_036172665.1). Classification (NCBI taxonomy): domain Eukaryota; kingdom Metazoa; phylum Arthropoda; class Insecta; order Coleoptera; family Lucanidae; genus Prosopocoilus; species Prosopocoilus inquinatus. The sequence continues at coordinate 29,406,710 of CM069877.1, forward strand.
GTCCCGATTTTGGCGGGACAATCGCAATTTTTTACAATTTATCCCGCGGAGCTTTAGAAAAGTCCAGCTTTTCGGAAATAATATACCTTTTAATATACTCAGTTTTAATTATTGTTTTTGTATTACCAATACATTCATGTCTCTACGACGAGAATACTTCGAGTCTCGTTTCCTTTTGTCTTATGTTCATTTCATTTTTTTCTTCTCTTGTTTTCTTTTTTTTTTGTTTTAAAGAATTGATGTTTTGCATTTTATTCTCGATTCACTTGTTTTATTTTGTCCATTTGTTCTCATGGTTTTTTGACTTGCAAAAGTTTTCGGCCGAAGAATCGTCATTTTTTCAACAATTTTTTTCTCTGTTCATTAGTCTTTTGTTTTTCGCATCTATTTTTTTTTAATCGAATTATTGGTTTTTCACATTCTATTGATTTCATTTTATAGTTCTCTTTTGTTTCGTGTGAGCTTGTTTTTATTTATAAAAAAATTTTCGTCAATTTTCATTTTTTGTCCCTTTTAGTATCTTCTGTTTTTTTTTTTAAATTCGTTTTATATTATTGTATTTCGCTTTTGTTTATTTTTATCTACTTTATTTTCCACATTTTGTTTGTAGACACTATTTTACAGTTGTCTTTTGTTTTCTATCAGTTTTCTTCGTCTGAAGATTCGCTTGTTTTTGGTTCATGTAAGTCATAGGTTCCGATACTGCATTTTTATTTGAAATATTTTGAAATATTCTCGGTGAAGTCCAAAGAGAGTAAAAGCCGATAGAGAGAGAGTTTTCGACAATAATTCTGAAAATCCATGTAAACGCCATTCGAAAACCAATTGGAAAATCGATTTTTGGCTTTTGTTTACCGAAAACCAGAAACGCTACTTACAAAGAACAGCTTTGTAGGAGTGTTAAAAGAATTGGGAACAAAAGGGTATAAAAAGCGGGTTTCCAGCGCCCGTCCGCATGCTTTTAGAACATCAATGCAACGTTTTCGTTCTTAATCCGTTCGTTGTTACCATCCTTTTCTATTGATGCTATCAAATGGTGAAGATGCTACTTTTTTCAAGAATTCTTGCCTAAGCCTAGTAAAAATGCAGGATGGCGGGAGTGGGATAGCATTCCGTGTGATTTCCGTATTGCACCCGCTCCGGCCGATCCACGTTGGTGTGTGGAATCCTTAAATTTGCTTTTAATTAGGGATGACGACGGGTACCCGGGTACCCGGGTACCCGTTTACTTAGATGGAACCAGTTCCTCTTTTTGAATACCCGTTACCCGATAACTACCCGATACCCGATAATTACCCGTTACCCGATATTCTGAAATTGCCGAACAACCAAGTAGTCTTCATTTCATTTTGCCTAATGTGACCTACATTAACATTTTGCTCGAATGAGCATTAATTATTTCAGATAATTCTATACTGGTTTTTTAAATTGTTAGTTGATACTTATCGGATAGCCAAGTAGTTGTCGAATATCGGGTACTTATCGGATACCCGGGTACTTATCGGGTAACGGGTACTTATCGGGTAACGGGTAACTACCCGGGTATCAATAACGAGTACCCGAGTAGTAAACTTATCGGGTATCGGTATCCCTACTTTTAATACTAATCCCTCTATTCTATAACTCCTAACGACATCGTTAGATAACGAAAATCGTTAAGTAACGTATTTTGACCAATCAGGTCTTAGATACAACGCATTTCTATGCATTGGTTAAAAAATCTCACTTAACGATTTTCGTTAGTTAACGGAGTCGTTAAGTGTTATAGAATAGGGGAGTAAGTCAATACGCGGTAAAACAATACACGTCATTATGGCTTATGGCGTAATTTTTTTTCCCACAACTTGATTCATAATTGCAGGATGTGTGTGCTATTTTCGAAAGGATAAATAAAATTGAACAATACATGAATGACTTTTAAATTAATTGTTTTTAATCATCCTTTCGTATTGTGTAAGAAATGGTAGACCTGGCCACGAAAACACGAAGAAAGCGAGCTCGTGGTAACCCCACTATTCGATAGGCATCAGTGGAAGAGTACGGCAACAACCGATTAAGAAACGAATGTGCACTTATAGAAATTATAAGTAGGATATATGGTAATTTAATTAATGTAATTTTTAAAAAGACTGGCCTAATGCATTTAATTCGTATTAATTATACCGTCGTTAGTGCAAAATGAATGAGAGTTTTGCCGGTTATATAAACAACTTTTTATATCCAGCCGACTAAAGCTGTTACTGCGTGCCGCATATACTTCTAGGGTTCTAGGGCTTTGACTGGTTTATTGTTTTGATTTTACGGCAGACAAGCATTGAAGATTCGTACTTTTTATGTTTATGACCGCTTCAGCATATTAGTGCTTCCTCGTACATTTAACGAGACCTCCCACCTAGAGATGGCCTAGGTCTGGTTGTAACAAAGTTTAATGTCGTTGAAGTTAAGCGGCAGCTGATATTGCAAAGGGAGGGCTGGTTTCTAGATGAGGCTGTTTTTAAGTAAGTAAATTATTATAATATAAAGGGTGATTCAGAATAAGTGTATTCACTAAGGTCATGCAAGTGCGAAACTGCAAGAAATAAATCTATCAGAGGCCTTTCAGAAATCAATCCCTTTTGAATCTAATATGGAAATCGGGTTTAATTTCTTACCTATACATATACAAGTACAAAATTCGAATGAATGAATTGCGTATTATACATTTTCTTCCCCAGAAAACCGTAAATAAAAATGTTTTACTGTTTTATTTCATGGTAAATGCCAGTGTTTCGTTCTATTCCACGCGAGTTCATTGCTGTCGTGACGCAATACAGCTGTACTAGTGCCCATCAACCAATTTATATCTGAATCTTCAATGTATTTTTTCTCAAAAACTATGGATAATAGACTCTCTGTGCATGTCAACTTTTTGTTTTCTTTTTCTGTGTACTACGTGTGGTTGACGGGTCGAACACTTATGTTGAATCACCCAGTATAAATAATTTCGGTCACTTGGAATTGGTGAAGCTTAATCAAACAAATTCGTTTTCAAGAAACGTTCAAAAATACCTGAACAAGAAATTATCTGAATATTAAAATGCGGCCCTGTTTATTTTCCATCTCATGCCTTTTACCGCAGCGTTATACATCCTGTTCCTGAAAATACGTGCGTGTTTGAAATTTTTAAAAGTGACGAAAACAAATGAAGCAACGCAACGCTGATTAGTCAGTTGTTTGGTTCGATCCTGCGTGATAGAATTGAATAATGAGAGGCAGGGTTTTGTAATCTCGCAGCCTTGTCCATCCCGGAAAAGAAAATCAGGACGAAATAATTCATTGGAATCGGATTATATGGATGTTCCAAATGCGATATGAATGCCGGGGCCTTGTTATGAAAGCCGTGTTGGACGGGGGAAAGAAACAAAAGAAAGCAAGTTGTGTTAAAATAAAATGCATTTATTAAGTCTGTCTTCGCAAAGCCAGAATAAAATGTTAAAATGAAACGCATTTATTAATTCTGTCATCGCAATGTCAGAATAAAACGTTAAAAACATTTGTTTGATGTTTGTAGCTTGCTTGTCGACGGTAAATGTTTTTACGAAATTAAATTCCGTGAAATTTCAGGACTGTATTTATTTAAAGACTTTAGGAAATAGTTCGTATAATTTCCTGGTTCCTTTGGAATTGTATCATAACTGTCACATAACACTTTTCCAACTGTTAAGAATTCAAGTAAAGTACGATGAATGCTTTGTCGGTTAATCTTGCCACGAAACATATTGTTTTTCGATTTCCGGCTTCGCAAATAATAATCGTCGACTGATTTTGAACATTTTCATTAAACAGAATCGCTTACTCATCAAAGACTATTTGTACTAATATTGATCTACTCTCTACAACACTTATTTAACAATTAACACTTCTATACCAGTCCGAGTTGCTCGCACTTATCGCTCGTTAAATTTAAACTGTTTAAATTGCGCGCGCATCTTCGCTTATACCGGGTGTCTCAATAAGGGCGGCGACCGGCGATATACCTACAGCTTCGAGAGCAAAAAAAATATAGTCAAAGTGACCAAGAGAAATATTTTTAAGCATCTGAGTTGACCGCAAGGGGGCATAATCAATAGGCTCATCATTAAAAATTAATTTTACTAACAAAAGTCTCGGAATAAGCTACATTAAAGCTGAATTAATTCTGCAGAACCTTAATTTTAGATTTAATATCACATCGCCATTAATAAGAATGGAGGAAACAGTTGAATTATTTGCTTTAAAAAATATCGTAACTTCTGTACTATTTACGCACGACCTTTCAAGGTATTAATTTTTCTTTTCAAAGTTTCTCAGCTCTCGATCGCTTAAATTTCGCATTCAACGATTAATCTCGTTTACCTCAAAATTATTTACCCTAGTGTACCATCTTTGGATGAAATTGTGAACCATTTTAGATACCTACGACCTTTCAAGGATTTCTAAGTCTATCCTAAATCTTCTACATTTTCCATTGCTCTAAACGCCGAGGTAAATCTTGTTGGTCTGGGTGGCTCGCGCAGCGCCATCTCTGGTTAAAACTACTTTATAAAAAACTATAGTTTTTAAGTTATTCCCAAGTTTTCTGCACTTTCTCTCTTGCTCTTAATTACACTATAGTTGTTCCTGTGTGCCCTAGCGCACCCCTGGTACCATCTCTGGACGAAATTTTTGATCATGCACAGCGCCAGCTTAAAACTAAATTACGAACTATCTTGACTAATATTTTTTTCCTAGAGTTTTCTTCACTAAATTCAATTTTCGTCCGCTTAAATTCCAGATTAAACCTCGTTTGCCGCGGAAATACTCGCCGTAGTACGCGCAGCACCATCTCCGGACGAAATTATGAACTATTTTAGATACCTATGACCTTTCAAGGTTCTCTATCTAAATCTTTCCTAAATCTTCTACAATTTCCCGTTCCTCTAAATGCCGAGGTAAATCTTGTTCGTCTGGGTGGTTCGTGTAGCGCCATCTCTGGTTGAAACTACTTTATAAAAAATACTATAGTTTTTAAATTACTCTCAAATTTTCTGCACTTTGGGCTCTTAATTTCACAATAGTTGTTCCTGTTTGCCCGAGGGCACCCCTGGCGTTATCTCTGGACGTAATTTTTGACCGTGCGCAGCGCTAGCTTAAAACTAAATTACGAACTATCTTGACTAATATTTTTTCCTAGAGTTTTCTTCACTAAATTCAATTTTCGTCCGCTTAAATTCCATTATAAACCTTGCTTGCCGCGGATGTACTCGCCCTAGTACGCGCAGCGGCATCTATGGTTGAAATTGTGAACTATTTTACACCCATGATATCTCAAGATTTTCTAAAGTTTTCCTAAACCTTCTACCTATATTTTTCGTCTCTTATGACCGGTTGCACCAATGTTTTAAGCAGAGCTTAAATTTAAGTCGTGTTTAGAACATGACATTTTATGTAAGTTCAACAAAATGTCAGACACATTCTAATATGATACTTAAATGAAGTTTAAGTTCAGTCAGAATGTGATTGACATTATACTCACCATGCATAAATGTTATGTTCTAAACGTGACTTGTACTTAAGTTTTACTTAAAATATTGGTGCAACCGGGCATAAAGCTCTTAACGTCGGGTCAGTCGAAGTGAATCCTGTACATCTGGGTTAGCCTAGCACCATTTCTGGACGAAACGGTTGACTATTTTAACCACCATTTTAATAAAGTTTTTAAAGTTTTCTACACTTTAGGCTCTTAATTTGACTGTGCGGTCTGTTTATATTTTTCGTTTGAATTTTCGCGCTCTTTGAGATGTGACCGGCATGAGCACAAGGGAAGGGCGGACTGGTTGCGAGCATGCGCAAGAGTGACGACAACGCCGACACACGATACTATTTCTGAGATACCAAAAAATGCATTAAAACATTTATATCAGTGCTTGTATGCTAAAATAAAGCAATAACGAACCAGTTATAAAGTTCATTCTATCGCAACATTGACGGTAGTTGTTCCCTCTTTGCCCGAGTGCAACCCTGGCACCATCTCTGGGCGAAATTTTTGACCGTGCACAGCGCCAGATTACAACAAAATTACGAACTATCTTGACTAATTTTTTTTTCCTAAAGTTTTCTTCGCTAAACCCAGTTTCCGATCGCTTAAATTCCACGTTAAACCTTTACTGCTGCGAAAGTATTCACCCGAGTGCGCTCAGCACCATCTCCGAACGAAATTTTGAACTATTTTAGTAACACCCGCGATATTTCAAGGTTTTCTAAAGTTTTCCTAAACCTTCTTTTAAATTTTATACTCGGACTGTATTATCTTCTCCCACGACAAATTGTGCGAGTACAAGCACTCGCATTGCACCCCTCCCTCTCACTCTATAACAATTACATGTATCAGAGCCACGGAAAGCTGCATTCGATGTAAAAGGTGTTCAATACTAAGTGGGCCGAATTCTTTTCCCTATTAATAATCTATTAAAGTGATTTAAACCTGTATTTTATGTCTGATTGTTTCGAGTTTTTTATTTAACTCGCCCACACACAAAAGCATGATTTTAATAGGTGATTAAATTCGAATCTGCATATTATTTTTGAACGAAATTAAATGCAAAACGATTGAGCAATTCTGAAAATTCTTTTTAGGTCAGAATGGATTACTTTCGATGGGCCAAGATTGCTCGCGATTATGTTATCAGTACACCTATTCAAACGCCAACATAATCGAAGTCCAAAGTTCGTCATTACAAATCCACTGTTCAAAGTTTAAGGTTCAAATAAAGGTAATTTAGTCAACGGCTCATGATGAGGAGAAAACCTACGCATACTGCTTTAAAGGCGGGGGGGCCTCTGCGCGCGAAGCGAAGCTAAGCTGAGCGAAAGTAAGCTTCTTGAAAATTAACTCTAATGTAATCTTACGCAGACGTGTTTTGTATCTTTGCAAATTTCGTTTTGCTTAGTCTTAGTTGTAGCGTATTACATTGGAGCTAACTTTAAAAAAAACTAAGATTCGCTCAGCTTAGCTTCATTTGGCGTTCAGTGCTCTCTTGTCTTAATAAATTGTAGACATTTTATAAGGGGTGATTCAAAATAAGTATTCAGCCACTTTCAAAAATCAAACTCGTAGTAAATCGTCAATTAAAATCGTTTGAATAGCATCAATGACTAGTGGAATGTAATCTGGTATATCTTTACCAGTGGCGTAACTTGAAGTCAAGTCGCCGGTTTGCAAAATTTACATCAGCGCCTTTTTTTATTACAAAATTTATTTTATGTCTTAAGAAAGTAAAACTGAAAAAAAATCTTTAAAAAGTTCATTTCTTTAGATGCATGCTTACTTTCTATGATAAATAAATAAAGACTACCGAATTTTTTTTGGATAATCCTATCTTAAAGTTGTAAAAGCTCCTGTAATTGATCTTTTTCTAAAATAGGGTTGTTTAAGTTCGACTTTACAAGTTTAACTTGAAGGCTTCCGCGGGCGTCGTCTATTCTTGGCTTCCGGTTGGAACTGCGTGTCTCGGATTTCTTCTACTGCCGACGTTTCTTGTAAGTCGATGATACTTACAACAAACAGCAGAAACATCAGCAGCAGCACCACCACCACCACCACCACCACCAACACCAACAGCAGTAGCAGCCCTGAGGAAATCCTTCTACAATTTGAGAACGAAACGTCGGCAGTAGAAGAAATTCGAGATACGCGGTTCCAACCGGAAGCCAAGAATTCAACCTTCGACTTTAAAAGTTGTATTTACAATGTCTTGAGGTTGTCAAATCTAAATTTTTAAGTGTCCCCGGTGAAGTCGTTTTCACACAGCACCATTTTGGAGAAAAAAAAAAAACTACAGGAAACGTAATTGTCTATTATCTTTTGCTTTTACCATTGTAACTATTAAATTTGTGAAAAATTGTGAAAAATTAAAAACAAAGTGACCATTTTACGATTTTTATTCTCGGTTATCATCGAGACACCCCTCGATCCAAACGGAAAAAAAATCCCGAAGCAAATAAGAAAAACAAATGACGATTGCAACATTTTGCAAGAAAAAAAAAACGAAAAAGAGTAACAAACAATCAGAAAAATGACAACTTTTTTAAAATTAAATATCGAGAAACACACATTGAAAATGGAAAGAAATGGAGAAATTCTAATTATTTAATTTCCTGAAAAATAGCAAGCAAAATAAACACAAAACAAAAAATTAAAGGCCTTTTTTGAGACTCATTTTCGCTTATCGAGAAACCCAATCCAAGCAGAAAAAATCCCAAAGAAAGCAAGGAAACAAATGATGACCGCAACATCTTCCGGCGCGGGAAAAAAGAAAAAGGTTAACGAACAATCACAAAAAGAAAAAAATTAAAACATTGTTGATTATGTATTGAGAAGCACAATGATGAATAGTTTAAACAGTAACATCCTACTATCGCTTTTTGGAACTCTAGAACTAAGCTTCTTGCTGATGAGGCCCCAAATAGGGCTGAAACAGCTGTACAGAGGCTGCTCGAGGGATTTACTGCAATCAAAAACGATTTTCAACAAAATTTCTAGAAAAATTATAATTGTGTAATTATTTAATTTCTAACGAATAATAAACAATTAAAACAAAAAAAAACCTCCAAGAAAAAAAAAGGAAAAAAAAACAAATGACGATCGCAATAAACCAAAATAAAAATTCAAAACGAACGGTAGATTTAAAATGTCTTTAAAAAATAATTAAGCAGAAATAAATAAATTAATAAGAAATACAAAAGACTATTGTGTTTATCCGCGAAAGAATTGCAATAAATGTCATAAATAAAACTAAAAAAGAAAGAGAGCTGTCAAAATTTTAGGTTAGGTTAGAAAAACTCCTCCCGAAAACTAGCGCTGAACGGACAACTGTTTACCAAACATTCTCTGGAAGAAATTTGTTTTCAACTGTTTTGGAAATGTCTTTCGGAATTTAAAGGGACCAAAATGAATTACGGCTACATTTCAACAGATCGCACTGCTTACGTTTGATATGATACCATTTATTTTTTGTACCATTTCTAGTCAACTTTATTTATTCGAAATTGTGTTTTGTAACATCATTTCTTGGATTTTCTTAGCGTTTTTCAGTTACCTTGAAGTTGCTTCCCGACAAATAAGTAGGACAACGTTACGACTCATGATAACAGATGGCGCCACAAATGTTGTTTTTTACTCAATTCAAGTTGTTCTGGAACCTTGATAGATGTTTCAGTTGTTTTTTTTTGGTAAATAAAGAGTACAGTGTTATAATTCAGGCTAACAGATGGCGATACATGTACTTTTACATTTTTTCGCTTTAACTTTTTAAGTATAAAACTTTATTTTTATTTATTTATTAGAAGTTATTTTTAAGACCATGTTTCTGAACGTTCTTAACTTTTTTACTTACCCTAGAGTATGGATGCATGACATAAAATGATTTAATGAGGAGTCATTTGTAAAGCAAAATGGCGGACTGAAATTTCAATGTCCGCCATTTTGTTTTACAATGCATTTTTCTCTTTAAGTTAAATTTTGCGATTGTGTCCTCTATGGGGCTATCTTTTTGTATTGTCCCCTCTTACATGAATTTTAATCTGTTTTTTTAATATGTGTAACTTTACTGTACAACTATATTATTGTACTATTTACATCTCCCTTTTTTTATTTAAAGTCTTTTATTTTGAAGGTGGCCTTTCACTGAGACAGAAATACGTCCATGATAAATATATATATGGAATCTTCTAAAATTTTCATCTGTTAGTAACCCAAGTAACCCAGAGATAGAGATTCTTGCTAAAAATAAAATAGTAACAAAAAAGAACTTGAATCTACACTTTGCAGTTTCCTAGGTTTCTTCTTCTTCTTTTTTTTTCTTAATTAACTTAAAGCGTCATAACTTGTACCTCTCTCTCAAATTTATTTATTAATAGAAACAATTTAAAAACGTTTTAATTATTTTGAAATATTTAAAGTAATGCTGATTAATAAATATTAGTCAAAAAATTTTTATTAATTAGTGTAAGCTGTATTTATATTTATTTGACTACTTTCCATATTATCTTTAAATTGTATTTAATGTAATAATAAGTAACTTAGAAAAAAATTAGTAAATATCACCTTGATTCCTCGTTCACACGATTATTTCTAATTTCAACAACGATGTTAGCAAACATCGATGTTTATCGTTCAAATAGGGTCTATTCTGTATCGAGAACGTTAAATTTAAAGCCCCTTGGGGCGTATTCTGTAACTTTTTAACGGGCTATTAAAATTTAGAGGTCCTTTAAAATTCAAAATACAGTACCATAATTGGTTGTTACCGTAGCAACAAAATTTAACACCCCTTTAAATTTAGCGGTTTTGATATGGAATATACCTCCTTAGGAGCTATTCTGTATCGAGTACGTTAAATTTAACGGACTGTTGCTTTGGTAACAACTAATCAAAAAGCTTTATGATTGCTTATTACCATAGCAACAGACCTTTAAATGTAACGCACTCGATACAGAATAGCATTTAATGTCCCATCTCTAGTGGGATGTACGTTAATTTCCTCTTTCTCTAATCTTGGTCTTACGAGTGGGTACATAGCATCATTACTAAGACTCGGACATTCCTAGGATATCTGGTAAAAACCAGTATAAAGATAAACAAAGCAGCAGCGTAGATTTCAATGTCGCCACTGAACGGTTTATATGCTCTCGTGCTCATTGCAGGAGAAGCAACCGTTTTTTTAATAATTATGAAAACTTTATTTTTCTTTAATGTAATTTTTAAAAAGACTGGCACAATAGCCGGTATTCTAACCTCGTCTTCAATTTAGCAACACCGTGATTAAATTCTCTCCCACTCGTGCTCATTAAATTCGCATAAAGCTATATCGTTTATATTTACTTTAATCACGGCTTTAGTTAGAGACGACTCTAATCATGAGATGAGAATACGGCCTAAAAGAGTTAATTCATATTAATTATAGCGCCGTCACTGCAAAAAGAACGCGTACTCATTTGGGAATCTTTCGGTTATATAAACAAATGTTTATATCTAGTCGATCAGAACTGAGCGGTTAGTGCGTGCCGCCCGTTCTCGGGCTTCGACTGGTTTATTGTTTTGTTTTTACAGGACAGACGTGTTAAAGATTCGATTTTTTTGGCTATGATCGCTCCAGCATATTAGTATAGTTCCTCGTATATTTAATGAGACCTTCCGCCTAAAATTCTCCTAGGTCTGATCATTACTGTACACAGACATGTGGAGATAGAGTAAAATTTCTTGTAAAATCAATACCCGTTGTGTTTATTTATGTTATTTATTTATTATTTATTTATTATTTATTTTTGTCTATCGCTTTATATAACTTAGGCCCGGTTTCACCATCACAGTGTAACTTTAAGCTCCGTTTTATTCCTATAGAAACAATTATCCTTGCAATTATTACCATGGGCATAAAGCGAAGCTTAAAGTTAATCTGTGATGGTGAAATCGGGCCTTAGTGTTTTTCCTGTTTTCTAACGATAACAATAACAAAAATAATTGCATGCGTGCTGATGATACCTTGGTAAACTTACTTCGTCGTTACGATTGTAAATTGCTGTTTGCTCGGTTTAAATCACGAGTATGTTGTTTTCCGCCTTTGTCGTTTTTAAATTTCACGGCGCGTTTCAGCTCGAAGGCCTTGCACGGCCACACGTGCCAACTTCGATTAAATTGCAAATGAACTAGCAGGCAAGTTTGTTCTGTAAATTCGTACGTACGAGTTACTTGCGAGATTAAGGAGACATAATTAAAAACACGAAACAAGAGAGTTGGTCACGAGGTGATTGGAGTTGCGACTGCACTTGAATGAGATATGTACTATCACGCTCAACGAAAACAATACGGGACACTTACTTTACATGCAGTAATTGAGATGGGATAGCTAAGACGCACTGCTTTAAGTGCTTGCCGCTGACTGTTCATAAGGCGCAGTTTGTATGCAAGTGTATCGTTTTTATTGAGAAGGATAGTATAGCCAACAGTTGTTGAATTATGCGTTTTTTTAAGAAACGAAACAATACGAAATTTGTAGGTAAATAAATGAATAAAAGAAGGCGAACATTTTTGCATTCGAGGGCAACACTTTACAGAGTCAAGAGCCTTTGGTCAGAGGTTTTGAAACTTGCCCCAGATTTATTTTTATTTTTCACTTTCAATACAGGAATTAATTAATGGAAAGCTTACACGAAATAAAGACAAGGCTGATTTATCTATCTAATGTCCGATTTCTTCACCTCCTGATAAATTTATCTGCTAGGTATTATCCTTGGAAACTATTGGATTCATAATAGTTTCCCAGGATACTACCTGGCAGATAAATTTATCCGTAGGTGAAGAAATCGGGCCTGACTGGAACTGTTAAGCGGCACATGAAGTTATGAACTCCTATTATGCATTTAAAACCATTTTGCCGCTCAGTAGTATAAAAATTAATGTGTAAACATTGGTTTGTAGATATAACTGTGTATTGGTACCAGGGTTGGAAAGTTTAAAACTGTTTGAAACATAGTGTTTAAAACACCAAATCAAGAACGTACCATCTGTTTTAAACAAAATGATTTAAACATGTTTTTTTTTTTGATAATGTTTTAAATTCATTTTTTTAGTTTTAAGCTTTTGATATACGTGTTTTTTTTGCAACGTAATACTGTGTAACCAGAAGTTAATTGTTTAGGGTCTGTATTTCACTGACAGATTAACTGTTGACTGATCACTAGAATAATACTTATATTGTAAAATTTTAAAATACCTTTTCAATATTTAACCCTTTATTATTACATTAAGTTTTGAAACATACTGGGTCCTCCGCTTCCCTGTTCATACTATGGGCTACGGGATGAGTTTTTATGTAGCAAACTGGCTTGAATTTGTCAATGATAATGGAATGTTAGGTCAAAAAGTGATCGTAGGATGTCGCCGTTTAAACTATTTATAACGTTATCGTTTCATTTGTCTTCACTGAATTTCTGCCGTGTGTCCCAAGGTCGTATATTCGCCCTTCTAGAATTTTAAGGTGTGTTTAAAATTTGAAAACGATGTATTAAACAAAAAATTAATTTGAAATTTCAGACATATACCTACTGGATTTCTGGTGTCGCCGGAAGTAATATCAACTTTGTTATTTTAAATGGAACATCCTACATGTTTTTACATATTTGAAATTTTTGTTTTCCAGTATTGAAAGCCACGAGTCATGTATTTTAGTTCTAATGCGATCAAGTAATTTGAAAAAAATATATCTTTGGATTGTATTTGATTTTAGTTTTTATTGGGAATGTTTTTCTCAGTATGTTGATATCAAATACTTCATACTTTCTTTGAAAATCATTTAAAACACCGCGACCGTAGATCCTAAATAAATCAAGCTCTTCCTTAAATGATTTAAATTACTGTCAAAGCACATACATTATTTTTAAAAGGGTACATAACCTAACATTACAAACTTTTCATCCTTCTTTTAATTAGAGATCAAATTTTAATAAATTCTTCTTTTTACACAAATATCAAATAATAATAATAATATATATCTTTTTATGTAAGCTGTAAGCGCAATTTAAACATTTAAAAGTTATTTTAAACAACTGTTAAACATGTTTGTTTAAAACATGTTTAAAATTGACCCTAAATTAAACATGTTTTAAACAAAAAAAAAACTATTTAAAACAAAAAAAACAGAAGTTTTGTGCTGTTTAAAAAAAAAGTTTTTTTCCAACCCTGATTGGTACACATTACGCCCGCTTATCATCCCCTGACGATCACCGACATAAACAATGAGCAACAAACAAGTGAAAAATGAGTATTGTTACGATAAGCAAACATTTTTATGTCCTTCAATTGGTTAGTTGGCCCTTGATTGTTAAAAGACTGCTACTTACCTGAGCAGAAGCGAGATTTGTGCTGATGAAATTAACGTACAGAACAGCCATCAGCTTCAGTCGTGATGGTTATGGGTGTTAATTAAACGCGACAAAAATTGAGCACCAGCTAATCTTAACCAGAGACGAGGAGAAGATCGAGGAGAAGGAAATAATGACTTAACTCGTGCAACAATAATAATTTATTATCGTCAACAAGTGAAACAATCGCAAGTGTGTGGCGAACTTCATCGAACGTCATTAATGTATATAGGATGTTCATGGGAATCCGCTGCAATAGCTAACTCGCTAACTCTCTTATTTGTATTTTTACGAAGTAACTTAAATTAGAAAAGTTTTAGGACTTCTCCTCCTCGTTTTTATGGTGCTTTCGGAAAAACAAATGACAATCAGGTTTTCGAGATTTTCAATTGTTTTCAACTTTTTTAAATATAATGTTAGGTTTTTTTATCATCGCATCGCGTTCAGGATGTCAAATTAATGATGTCTCTAAAATATCATCTCCCAAAGCCTACTATTTTATAAATGATTTAGTAACAAAATCTCGGTGTTCACGGGAAATGGCTACAATAGCTAACTTTTTTATTTGAAGTTTCACGAATTAACTTAAATTAGAAAAGTTTCAGGACCTTCCCTGCTCGATTTTATGGTACCTTTGGAAAAACAAATGACTATCAGGTTTTTGAGATTTTCAATTGTTTCCAACTTTTTTAAGTGGAACTATACGTTTTTTATCATGAAATCGCATTCAGGATGTCAAATTAAGTATGTCTGTGAAATAATATCTCTCAAAACAGAATATTTCATAAATAATTCAGTCTTGATATTCGCGGGAAGAAGTGTATCGTTACGATAGTCTTTCTATTCACGAATACAATATGGTGCGCGTTGAAACAAGAGAATAAAGGAAGTGTGTTCAAACTGTTAAACCTTTTTGAACTGTCATGATTCAAAATTTGTTTAAATTTTGTTCAAACTGAAAACCCTTGGGTCCAAATATTGAAAGCGCGACATGTTCAAATGTCTAATACCATTATGTACCAAATAATTTATAGAATAGTAGACTTAGGAGGGGAATATTTTAGGGAAATACTTAATTTGACATCCTGAACACGATACGCTAATAAAAGACGTAATGTTCCATTTAAAGTTGAAAACAATTGAAAGTCTCAAAAACCTGATAATCATTTGTTTTTCCAAAGGTACCATAAAATCGAGCAGAGAAGGTCCTGAAACTTTCCTGATTTAAACTACTTCGTAAAATTTCGAATAAAAAAGTTAGCTTTTGTAGCCATTTCCTGTGAACATTTGTTGATTTTGTTACTAAATCATTTCTAAAATAGTAGGCTTTCGGAGATATTTTAGAGACATAATTAATTTGACATCCTGAACGCGATGCGATGGTAAAAAATATAACATTTCATTTAAAAAAGTTGAAGACAATTGAAAATCTCGAAAACCCGATTGTCATTTGTTTTTTTGGAAGTACTATAAAAACGACGAGGAAAGGTCCTAAAACTTTCCTAATTTAAGTTACTTCATAAAAATACAAACAAGAAAGTTAGCTATTGTAGCGGCTTCCCATGAACACCCTTACGTATATTTGAAACATCAAACACAACTTTACGAAAATTACTAACATTAAATGAAATTGGAATAAGGCATAAATACCAATAATAACCGTAATCAACCAGAAGTCAGCATTAAAACAAACCAGATTTAATTATTGGCGGATCTGTCACCACCATTTCACAAATAATCAAATCATGTTCTCAAATAACATTGGCATTAAGCGCCCAAAATAACATTAAATAACAAATAAATTATTTAGCCTAAACAACATTAAAAATGCCTACAGTAAAATTTGGTATAAGGCCGTAGCACAATCGATCTAAACAATCTGAGCAATACCCATTCTCCTACGTCGGCGTGTGAGGACGTCGACACGATAGCTATAACGGTCCCCTTGTAAAACGGTATCGCAGAACGTCGAGAAAGCGTCGGACTTCCCAAACCAAGTCGTTAAACGTAAATCAAAAGACGAAACTTGTAGCTAAAAACGAAAGCTTGTTCTAAACCAAGAAACTTGTGCCCAAAATGGAAACTTGTATCCAAAATTAAAAGTCTTCATAAAAAGCCGAAACTAAAAGCCTACGGAAAAGAAGGAAAGCTCGTCAAAAGTAACGCGAACAAATGAAGAAGGAACAATCGCAAACATACCTGCCCGGAACTCCATTTTTGAGTTTGAGGCCTGAATACCCTGTATATTGTTTGCTAATATGAAAAACCATATTTTCTTGATTTCGAAAATATATAATATGTTGACATTTGGAGGGGTTCTTCATGATATATTTAAGTTTCATATATCAGCGTAATGACCTTTAAAAATCAAGAAAGCTTGGAAAGGTGCTTACAAAAGTTTTAAATGGCTGTTTTAGTTAGCAAAAAAACAGTTCCGGGGAACTGGGTGCGGCAAACGAAGCGTTTCCAGACACAGACGAAAGAATTTCTTAATAATGTAAATCGAAAATAAATGCGAGTCGAACGGAATATACAGGTCGTTCCCTGAAAGCGGTTTTCACACCGTAACAAGACTTAACAACAGAAGAGTGCTGCGTTTGGTTTCATATACTGATTGAAGACTTTTACTTTAGCTAATAGTCGTTTCTATACATTCGATTGAAGGGGAAGTGTATACCTACGTATTTGCCAAAACATTATAAGTTTCATGAACAACAAGAGTCGTGCTTGCATGGGCTAAAATTAAAGTATTCGATAAATACGTGTCAAAAGTAGGCAAAATAGTTCAGTTTGAACATTTTTTTTTCTTTATTTTTGACTGATATTGGAATGTTTTTGGCATAAATCAGGGGTTTTCAAACATTTTAGCCTAAGGGCCATCCAAACTGACTCTTGTACTAAGTCCCAAGGGTCAAGACCTAGCTAGATTATCACACCAATAAACTGTAGTTTTAAATGAAGCGCTAATTTTTGTTTGCGGCAAATTTTCAAATGCATTTCAAAATTCGCCGCAATACACAGTGGTCGAAACGCCTAATCTAGCTGTGCAGAATTCAAAGCATAAAAGTTTATTGATTTTAACGATTTGAAAAATAGTTTTTAAATAAAAGTTATCCATTTTTACTCTCAGATTCGGTTTTTCTCATCCCAGATGAACTCGTAGAAAGAAATTGTAATTATTTGTGTAACTAAAGATAGGGTTTTTAAATGCATATAAAAAGCAGTAAACGAAATTCTCATATTCGTCTTAAGCTTGATAATGTGTTATTTTTCAATTTCGGTTTTCCCAAACTTTCCTCTACAGGTAATTGAACATTGAAGATACCATGATGTTAAATTTGAACTTTTCTTTTAAATCAACTCGCAAGTTGTTGAAGTCTATTGCATAGTAACCAGTCAAATCCGTTGATTTTCGAGTTCAGATATGTTTGTGTAAAATCACTATTTAATTAACGAATACAAAAAAAATTGCAAATAAATATAAAGTGTGAATAAATATTATAGATTTTCCAAAAAAAAAATGTTTTAAATAAAAATTAAATGGCTAATTATTTGCCACAACTGGCTTTTTAATTTTTTTCTTGTGGCATCATAATTTTGAACTGTGATGTCATCAATAATTTTCTTTAAAACCTATATTTTTTTCTTCAATTTTTGCTGTTCACGACTTTATAAAATGTAGAGATAATTTCGGGGAAATGAACTTTATTTTGTGACTTCTCAAAATTTTTCTTATAAAATCCTACAATGTGTTTATATATGGCCGTAAAGAGAAAATATATTATCAATCTGGGTAGAAGAAATTAGACGTTGTAATTTAAAAAAATCATCGATGACCTCACAGTCTCAGATTGTGACGTCACAGTCCCAGATTATGATGTCACAGCCCCAGATTATGACGTCACAGTCCAAGATTATGACAGTTTGTGGCAAATAAATAGTAACTTTTACTTAAAACATTTTTTTGTAAAACCTATAATAGCGGCTCTATCATCACTTCAACCTTCCTTACTTTTTATTCACTCTGTATATTTGTTTGCAATTTCTTGCACATACTATTTTATTATTTAAATACAAACATTCTTTGTGATTGTACACAAAAACATATGAGCGGATATGAGTGATTACTGCATCATAAATTTCAACTGCGTGTTAGTTGACATAAAAGTATCATTCAAATTTAAAATGGCGGCTATTCAAAGCTCATATTACCTGTAGGAGAAATATCCATTGTTTCGGAAAACAAAAGTCGCAACAGAATCTTAAAAACAAGACGCACACCTTCAGGCTTAAGAAAAGACAAACATGAGCGTTTCGTTTACTGTTTTGTGTATTTAGGGTTTGAAAGCCTCATGCTCAGTTACTTAAATAACTAAAAATTTTATGATGTCGTCTTAGTAACTACCGAAGTCTATTACACAAAAAAAAACATCGGCTTTTTTAAATTGGTATTGCTTACTTTTATATTTTTGCACAGCTAGATTATGCATTTCGACCACTGTGCAATGACGTGATTTGATTGTTTCCTGCGGTAGGTGATAACCATAGATAAAACTGTGAGAACAAACTGATTGCTCTATCTGTCGTCTTGACAATTCTAGATAAAAAGAAAATGATGACGTCAGATGATGTGCCCAATCTGATGTCTAAAATTTTCACTCGATTTTGAGGTAGTCTAGAGCGGTCACAGTTGGAGTTCTTGAGCTACTCTCTTGCAGAGGAGGCCCCAAATATGTCCGAAACAGGTGATCCTCAGGAGATCCACTGCAATCGAAACTGAGTTTCAACTAATTGAATGTAAATTTTACAATGTAATCAAAATAAACTATGGCGGACCAGATAACGGGCATGAACGATTTGCTACCGCGGGCCGGATTGGTGGTGCTCGCGGGTCGTTGTTTGGCGATCCCTGGTATAAATGAAACATTAATATGTGGCTTTGGAACGGTCGGAATGATTTTAGATTCAGTCATATTTTGAATGAATTTTTGAACACGTCATCAGCACAGTGTACTTTTCCAAGCAGATACAATTTCAGCGAAAGTGTCGCCTCCAATTCGTTTAAAAAAAAGAAAAAAAAAACTTTCTGTGTAATTTAGACGGACGTCTTCATACCGGAGAGATATCAAGGATGAAAAATTGATGTTCGGAGCATGTTATGAAAAATTGATGCGTTTCGCCATCAATAACGAAGAGTGCTCGTGTCCATTCGAATCAGTCTCACTCGCGCGTAAAAGCCTTCCAGTTTAATAGAATTTTTACCGCCAATTTAAGTAAAAAAAAGGAAGCGTACAAGATGGGGTCCTCAATAAAATTAAAGTTACTCTCGGGTCTCTCTTGCTCTCTTTGTGTAGTTCATTCTGCCGCATGTTTTTTTTTCGTTTTTATTTTGCTTTAATACCACAACGCGTGCGTTCATTCCAGGGCTCTGCTATAAAATGCCCCAATGAAATTTGGAATTAATTGAATTCGCTCTTGTTTATGACGTGGATGTTAATTTATTAGCGCGCAATTTTTTTCGTTCATTTGCATTTTGTGTCCTGGTGTGAAATTGCTTTTGATTTCAAAATAGTGTCATGATAGCAGAAGAATTGTTACTGGGGCCTCTATCACCATGTCACTGATATCATAAGATTTTTATGCAAAAGTTGGTTTCCAAAACGAAATAAATTGTTGTCCTTTAGGTGCACCTGTATCATGCTGCGGGGCGTAAAAGAAACATAGTTAACGCAGTTATGTTAAAAGGGGGTTGCTACTCCCTTACGTTTTCCCTTACATCGAGCACTCTCTTGCAGGGGAGAACATTGTCGAAGAAAAGTAACAATTAATTTAAGGTCTACATTACCTCCCCTCTTTGCACTCGAGCAAACGCCAGCCCCAAGGATCGTTTCAGAAATCTCAAATAAAATTCACCAATACATGAAACTAATTATTTTAATGAATATTACAACTAATTCACAATGAATTACCAACAGCCTAATCACTACTAATTATTTACGATAATAATAATCCAACACAATGAATTACCAACTACCCCCATTGATTTAGAAAGTTCCCCTTTTAAACCATCCATACCGGATGCCACAAATAGCGTTTTTTAAAAGTTTAGATCTAACGGTCAATTATCAAAATAGTCACCGTCTCGGCGAGAAGAATTAAAGCGCAAGCGCGTTAATTGCTTTTAATAAAATAAGATCCGCTGGTGCAGCCCTACAAGTAAGGTCAAACGACACGGATTCAACATTCCCTCTGTTACAACGTTAATTTGCGTATGTTCCTTGACCGAAGAGATCTGCAACATAAGAAGACGTCGGTAGGTTCTTCATGCTAAACCCGTGTCGATAACCGCACTTGTGAAGTGCAACTAAACGATTTTTGCCCCTAAAATACGCGCGTTGAATTTTGTGTAAATCCAAAAGTAAAAAACGAATTTAGAATATGATTTTTCAAACGTGACAATAGGAGTGTTGTACTGTAATCACCTAAATTAACCGAAAGGAAATTGAAGTAAGCATGACGGGAAAGAAACGCAACAAAATAGAACAGTTAAATGTCAACCAAAAGGTGCAGGAGAGAAATAAAAAAAAACATGCAAATTTAATCAATACTCTAATAAGTTTATATTAGTAAATGCGTATTTCGACACCTACGCTGTCCATCTTCAGTGCGCATACAACATATACTTCATGAAATCTTTGATTAATAAATATGACTTTATTGATTTACGTCAGCAAATTTCCGGTGGAAGAGCGTTTAATTTTCTAATTCTGTCATCCTCTTTATCAATTCTTAGGGCCGGTTTTTCAATAACCAGTTAACTTTAACCTTCGGTTTATTGCCATGGAAATAATTTTCTTCATACCTGTTGCTATGCAAATAAACCGAGTTATGTTAAGGTTAACTTGTAATAGAAAAACGAGGCCTTAAAGAAGTTAAAAGAAAAAAGTGAAAATCGTGCTAGAGAACCAAGTAAGAGAAAACATAAACAATTGAACGGAAACATAAATCAAATACACTTAACAATGAATCATGAAACAAAATGAACATTATAGAAAAAATAAAAAAAAAGTAGTTTTTTTTGACGAGATACAAAGGAACAGACAAAAATTGAAAGAATTTGTGTACACTAGAAACAAATGGAAAACAAATTAAAGAGGAAAAGAAAACATAGAAAAGCAGCGCAGTAACAACGCAATTAAGAAGCAAATAATATTAACTACAGTTAAGTTGCGACATCGCACGGCGTGAGATTTAGGGTTTAGTTAATAGTAGTAAAGTCAAATATAAATTTACTGCCATGAATAATAGGGTGCGAATAAAACACAGAATTAAAATAGGAAACAAAACCTAAGCATTGCAATCAACAAACAAATGAAAGGAAACTCGTATACTCGTAATAATGGCAAATAAAATAAAAAAAGTATGAAAATTGCTTGATGTTAAAAAATAAGTAGAAACAGAACTAACAAGCAAGTAGAAGAAAAAAAGAAATAAACATAAATTGAGAATGAGAAACTACAGTTTTTTTTTTAATTAAAAATTAAGTCGACGTAGTTTTTTTTTTTACTGTTAAACACAAATAAGGATTTACATGAAAAATTAAAATCTCATTCTTTTAATTTTAAATATTTTCTCATTAATTTTTTATATTCTCTCTTCTGTCTCGATTTATGTTCGTTAATTTTTTTTTGTGTCTGTACTCTGTTTTTTAATTAGGGGAGGGATTACTTTGAAATTTTGGCACCTAAAAACGAGCTTTGTCGTTGGTCGAAAGAGCTTTGTCATTGGTCAATTCCGGCCAGTTACCAATGACAAAGCTCGTGTTTAGCGCCAAAATTTCAAAGTATTCCTCCGAATTAAAAAAAGACAGAGTAAATAACATATTTAGATGGGTTTAATGTTGTTTTTCTTTTGTTTTCGCTTTGCTTTCAACTTTTCGTTTTTCATTTCATATGCTTACCGAACCTGTTTCGTGTTTCAATTTTAATTTGTTTGCTTTGGTCTTTATATTAAGCCCTTTCTTTCGATTTTGTTTCGTTTTTTTTTTTAAATTATTTTATGGAATTTCAAGTAAGTAAACATACGGGGTGAATCACTCTAAATACGCCTTCTTTGATAGCACATTTGTTTTATTGAAGGAGCTTTCTTTTTGTAACAGTTTCTGCCTATTGAATCCTTCGGAAACATGCCGAACCCCAAGTTACTTTGATGTTTATGTTAATTCGAACGTAATTAGAGTAAGAAAAGACATACCATGCTTCTTTCTGTCTTAGATTGTGGCCGACTCGAAACATAAAAAAAGTTTTCGAATGATCTTTTTAAGGAATAACCTACATATGAACGGTCCAAAACGCCTGAACTAAGTCTGAATGTAAGTGGTAAGGACAACCGCAAGGTCACGGGTTCGAACCGCGCTCGAGATTTTCTCAGCTGTGGTCAGATCCACTTCAGGTACCCTTCAGTCTTGTGGCTACAATTCGATACGGCTGCTTCCTTTTCAATAGGGAGCAGGTTTGGAAGTAACAAAGCTAAGGAACACTTTACACACTCTTGCTCCCGAGGCCTTACACTCGAATCGTACGTAACTTTATATTATTGATTTTAGCGTAAAAATATACTTTTTTTAAATAATTAAAAAACGCCAAGTCGAAAACAAAACTGAAATATTTGTAGTTTTTTGGTAATTTGAAAATGTGACAATTGCGTAAGTTTTATCTTATGAAAAAAAGCAAATAAAATTAAAAAACCGCTACCGCTTCACTAGTCGCTTATCGATACCTGATGGCAAGCAAGTTGTGCTGAGAAGTCAATCAGCTATCCCGAAGTTAGTCTCTGAAGGAGGTGAGAGTGGGTTAACGAAACAATTAGGGGCCAGGGAGTAACCCCAGCTGACGTATGCACTACGGAACCGACTCCTAAGGATCCACAGCGTGCGTTGTTAATCGGAAACTTCCAGGAGGTATTCTTGGCACTCCTTTGTTCAAGGTAGCTTTTACGATGCAGCAAAACTCCAAAACGTATTTCATAATAAATATATTCAGGCACACATTTATGTTGAAACAAAATGTACATTTGCTTTAAAGGCTCAAGTTATCTAAGTTATCTACTATATTTCAGAATCGAATGGCGGTTCAATGATTTGACAAGATAATTAACATAAACAACGATATATTTCAAATAGATTCTAACCTTCACAGAGTCCTAGAACGTTAACTGATTTTTTTTAAATTAGGCTTGTCGTTTGCCGGAAATATTTATGTAAAAATAAAGTTTGTTAAAAATGAAACACACTACGATTTAAAAAAAACGTTACGGCTTTAAAAAATTTTGTTGAAAAACGTTTTTGATTGCAATGAGTCTCTCGAGCAGACTCTGTACAGCTGTTTCAGACGTATTTGGGGTTTCTGACATATTTGGGGCTTCATCAGCAAAAGCGTAGCTCGAAAGTCGTTGTTTAAGCTATTCGTTACGATGTGATGAAAATTTCATAAAATGTATAATTATTTTGTTGCGGATACTTGAAAAAATTGACACTTATGTCAACTTGTTTATAAATTTTCCCGAAGAAGCTATCAAACGCAGGGCGAAACGTCGACATAAGTCTCAATTTTTCCAAGTATCCGTAACAAAATAATTATACAGGGCGATCATATTTACTACCGCTTTACTACCGCGCTATTGCAAACTTCGTTATTCTTGGAGCTACGAAATCGTTTAAATTAACAAAAATGAACTGTTTTCACGCAGCATTACATCGGTGATATCAAATACACAATTGCGCATTGGATTCTCAAAATATTTGCATATGTAAAGTTTTCTTTAATTGAACACCATATATATTTTATTGGCACATGAAAGAACATCAAATTCTGAATACAAATCACTCTTTACTATTTCTCACTTAAATGTACTTACAAAAAAAAATCGGCCAGAAGAGCAGTTCGAGAATTCCACCGAAATCTGACCAATCCGGTCGACTTACGCATGGACAGTACTTAATTGCAAAGTATAAGTTGTGCCATCGTGCGACCGGATTTGAACCTAAAGGTAAAAGGTCAAAGTTAAAACGGCGGAAAATAATAACGTAACGACAATGCTGTTGTGTATTATTATTAATTACTATTCACTTTAAGACGAATAACAAGGATATTATTGCAATATTTGTAGTAGTCAAATAAAGTATGCTTAAAGACTTCATTTAGCCAGCTTGAAGCTGAATTCTCGAACTTCTCTTCTGCTGATGAGGCCTCAATTAGTGCCAAAATCGAACTTTTTAATAATTTTTTTTTGTAAATGATGAATGTAAATGTCACAATAACTCATTTATTATTCGCTTAAGTGTCAAATAGTAAAGAGTGATTGGTATTTAGAATTTCATGTTCTTTCATTTACCTATAAAAAATACAGGGTGTTCCATTGAAGAAAAGTTTTGAAAGGCAAGTGTTAGGCGAATGCGATGCACAACTTTCTTTTGGTTATCATCACTGTAATCCTGAGTAAAAACAGTTCATTTTTGCTAATTTAAAGGACTTCGTGGCTCCAATAATAACGAAGTTGGCAATAGTGCGGCAGTAACTTTGATCACCCTGAAGGTTTTAGTTCCAGCCGTTTTGTTGTGCTCCTCTTAACAGTCGCAATCAAATGTCAACGGTGAAGCGCCGTGAAGACGTCGAACTTCAGTCATCGCTATCGTACCTAGGGCGTTGACACTGGTTTTCGGTAATACCGAAAAACCGGAATACCGGACACTTTTATAACGTTCCTAAAACCGGTAATAAGGTTTGAAATACCGAAATTTTTCGGTATTACTAAATCAATTACTTAAGAAATTATGTCGCTTTTAATTGAGTGCGAATGTACTCTGTACCCCACTCTTTTTCGCACCTATCCAGTCATTAACTTATTCCAGATGTCGCTCGTTCCCGATTAGGGCATGAACACCGGTTTTCGAAAAATCTCTCAACGAAAAGGACAAACCACAAAACGTTAAGTGTGGAGAAACTGAAACTGAGGAAAAGCAAAAAGTGATACGAATTTATGAAAATGGTGGTTGTCGAGGTCGTTATATGAAGGAAGCGTACAGGGTGACTACGCGAGAATTCCTACCCCCTTTAATTATTTTGGTTGTAGGAAAAAATGCTTAATACAAAAGTTAAAGGGACCAATTCAAAGTTTCTCTGTGTGCTCACAGAAAAACAATTGATCGGATAAACGAGATATAAACTAAACTTAAGTTTTCTTAAATGGAACATCCTGTATATTATTACGTTTCTCGATTCTAAATTAAATTCTAATGGGATTGCACGTATAATAAAACTAATAATGTAGAAAGTGTCTATAAAATAATTCCTGCTTAATTTGTTTTATTTTTGATTTTAGAAAGAAAAAGAGATAAAAGAAGTTGTAGAATTTATTTCAGTATTACTGCAATATTCACAACAGACAATTGAGCGTCGGATACCCAAAAAAATAAACGAAGTTTTGGTTTTAAATAAAGGAACATAAAATGAAATTTTACCATTAATATATTAAATCGATTTAGATGTTTTCTAAAAAATAACTTTTAAACTAGAAACGAAAAATATTTTGGAAAAATTGAAGTGTCAAAAATTTAACGTAAAACATATTCAAAGCGTCCTCAATTTTCATTTACGCAAAGTGTAAATCTTTTGAACATATTTTGAATCACATGTCTTAGTATAAAAGGATCATTATTTAAGTTTTCTATTTCTAAAATTCAAAAATAAAATAAATTAAATAGAAATTATTTTATAGACACCTTCTGCGTTATTAGTTTTATTACAAACGTAGTCCCTGTAGAATTTAATTTAGAATCGAAAATCGTAAGAATATACAGGATATTCCATTAAAAAAAAACTCAAGTTTAGTTTATATCACGTTTATCCGACCATCAACAATTTTTCTGTGAGCACACAGAGAAACTTTAAATGAGTCCCTATAAGTTTTGTATTAAACGTTGTTTCCTGAAATCAAAAATAAAAGAGTTAAAGGGGGTAGGAATTCTCGCGTAGTCACCCTGACAATTATTTGTTGACAATTTCATCCATGAGTGTGGAATCAAAAAGAGCGTTTTCAGCAGCAAGTTATGTGTGCAATAAAATAAGATCTTCATTAAATGATAATAGTTTAGATGCTATTTGTTTTCTTCACATATTTTCAACAAATTAGAAGTCATTTATCGCCATCAAAGAAATTTATAGTTTTTTTTTTAAATTATTATTGAAGTTTGTTCTTGTCCGATGAAAATTGTAAGTACAAAGTTTTTTTAATCTCAAACCGGATTTATAGCTATAAATCTATAGCGAAACGTTGAGTGTGTTCCCTTCATTTTTCTGTCCGGTTTGAGATTAAAAAAAATTGTACTTAATTATTATTTTAGAAAAATTTTGTGCAAATCGTTTTTGATTGCAGTGAGAACCTCGAGCAGCCTCTGGACAGCTGTTTCAGCCCTGCTTGGGGCTTCTTCAGCAGAAACGTAGATCGACATTCCCACTGCAGACCAAAAACGACTTGCCCAATTTATTCGCAAATGCGATGTAAGAATGATGAACATATAAAATAGCGACATCTTACTATCGCTTTTTGACCTAACATTGCAGTAGGATAGACAAATTGAAGCGGGATTTGCTCCTAATGAAGAAGCTGCTGAAGAAGCCCCAAGCAGGGCTGAAACAGCTGTCCAGAGGCTGCTCGAGGTTCTCACTGCAATCAAAAACGATTTGCACAAAATTTTTCTAAAATCTTTCATTGCTTTGACAGCAAGCATGGCCGCCTTGCATGGGGGACTCATTAGGAGCAAATCCTGCTTCAATTTGTCTATCCTACTGCAATGTTAGGTCAAAAAGCGATAGTAAGATGTCGCTATTTTATATGTTAATTATTATTGTTTTCCATTAATTACACTGCTCAACAAATGAACTGGTCCACTTAAAAAAGTTATACTACACACACTTCATTTGTTGAATAGTATATTATCATTTACCACAAAGACAGAAGCTTTACTTTTATTTTTATTATTTATTGTTATTTAAACAGAATTGTTAATTATTTATTTATTTTTATTTGTTATTTAAATTATTTAAACAGAATCGTTAAATATTTATAAAGTATAACGTTAATAATACGTTAATACGTAATTGAAGTTTGTTCTTGTCCGATGAAAATTGTAAGTACAAAGTTTTTTTAATCTCGAACCGGACAGAAATATGAAGGGAAAACACTCAACGTTTCGCTATAGATTTATAGCTTCGTCAGGAGAATCTATAAATCTATAGCGAAACGTTGAGTGTTTTCCCTTCATATTTCTGTCCGGTTCGAGATTAAAAATACTTTGTACTTGTTGTTAATACGGTTTCGTTTCATTCTATGACTGGTTTTCTTTCTAAGAGCCTTTTTTATACCATTGCTCCTCTCTTTTATATTATATAATATCATATTTATTTTAATACCGAAAAAATACCGAAATCCCGGTATTTTAAACACGAATATCGAATGAATACCGGTATTGTAAAGTCTCCGGTAGTTCGTGCCCTATCGTACCAACTATTGTACGTCTTCGGGTAGGTACGTCGTTCAGTTAGTGTCGACCACGAGGAAGTGGAACTTCTACGGCGTATTCAGTCGTACACTTTCCGGTAGGAGAAAGTACAGAAGGACAAGTAGACGCAAAAGAAAATGTGGATTTCTCAGATTTTACTCGCAAAATTTGCTCAAAAGCAAATCAGTTGTCAGAAATTCTCTGAGAAACAAAAAAGAATTCTATTTCGTTCTATAAACGAGTTATCGAAGGAAGAAGGCGTGATGAAGAACTCGCCCTGTTTAATTCAAGTTTCACTAACAAGAAGAGTGAGTCTGAAAGCTATTTATTTATTTTGTAAAAATGTGAAAGGTGTAAAAGGGATAAAGTTTCAAGAGGGAACTTCCGTAACTGCTGACTTGTTTCCTGAAATCTGAATAATCGCTCTTAACGGCGAAAGAAAATATTAATTAATAACGAATAAGAAATCTGTACTTAAAACGAGAACGGATTTTGCGTAATCACTTGGTCGAAAATTGAATTACGCTTTGCTAATTTTATTTATTCGCAGAGGCAAAATTCATACACAACAAAATAATTAGCGTTTTCGAAATCTCTCTCTCTCTCTCTTTCTCGCTGCGAAGAAAATTTTTATTTAAAGTCCGGGCGGCGAGGAGAGTCTATGTAAGAGGAATTAATTATTTCGGACTCTCGAATACGTGAGCAAAAGCACGAAGAAGTCTCTAAAGGCAATTAATCAAAAGGAAAAGGAATTAAATGAGTTATTAAGTGTTTCGTCATTCATTTTACTTAGCAGCCGGCAAGAAAACATTTGTCGATTTAAATTAGGTTTTCGGACGCTTTCATTTGCATTTAAATAACGTTTCTTTCCGACGAATTAAGCAAATAAGGATTGAATTTTTCTGTGGCGCTCCCTAAATGAATTTGCATGCTCGTCGTCTCGCCTTCGGATCTTCCGTTATTATTTCTGCATTGAAATTTCGCCCGCGGCAGTAATAACAATAATAATGGGCTTTATTCCGGAGATGCCATTTTACAACGGCATTAAATTCTCGCCGCCGCCGTGTAACAGAAACCAATTTTATTAGGAGCGCGATTCGCCTAAGTTTTCTTTTCTTATTTTTTTTTGTAATTCAACATCAATTTATGAGATGCTGGCGGTAAATCAAGTGCACGCGAGAATTCTATTATTCGAGTGCCTAATTTAAGAGATCGCCCACCAGAATGCGATGTTGCAAATTAATGTCGAAAATTTACGATTCCAAATAGTGAGCTTGCTTGACTCCGACGTGAAATATATGTGAATTCTTGCACGGTCTGCACGAAATTAATTAAAATTCAACCGTTATCCGATTATCTTTCATCTAAGCCGAACCGTTACAGTCTTTATTAAAAATTGCAGAAAAAAAACCTAAAGATTACAGTGTAATACCTTGCGAATTAATTACATAGTATAACCCAAAAACGAACGATAAGCGGAACAATTTGTCTTGGCGTAATTAAAAATTATAATGGTGATTAGGGCTGGGTCGATGTTTTGATATTTCGATACGCAAGCCGTATCGATACACACATTGTCATCTGTATTGAATACCGATTACCCAACGAAATATCGGGTGATACGTATCGATATATCGATACGTATTGAAATATCGGATACCGATATGTATCGAAATATCGGGCATTGATACGTATCGAAATATCGATACGTATAGATATATCGAGTATGGATACGTATTGAAATATTGGATATCGATACGTATCGAAATACACCCACACGTATTAAAATTTCGAATTACGGACTAATTAAACATTTCTTTGTATTTATATGGTCGAATATTCAGCGTTATTATTTAAACTTTTCTACGTGGACATGCAGCTAGTGTCGACCGAATGTTCGGTTTCGGTTTCGGCCTGTTTCGGCTTCAGTTTCGTGGTTCGGCTGAAGTTTCGGTTTCGGCCTGTTTCGGCTTCAATTTCGTGATTCGGTCGAAGTTTCGGTTTCGGCCAAAAAAACAGCAGAACTTTCGGCTACAACCGAAACTACATTTATTTTCTTTTTTCTGCTTTAAATGCGTATTAATCTCAAACTTGATTTATTTTTGGATGTCAAATAATAATGATGCTCGGTTTTAACAGTGTAAATGTCAATTTTGAAAGTGAATTAAAGCTACATTAACTCATATTTGACCGCATGTTTGAAATGTGACCGATCCCAATTCAAAAGCTGATTCAAAATTCCCCAGTTTGAGAAGGCAGACCGTAATATTAACGCAATCTTTACCACAAAATTTCAAATTATAAAGTGAATTCGCTTTGCACGACGTGAAATCTCTAAAATACCAAAGTTTTTGATTCTGACCTAAATTTAATTTTAATAAGGTACACATTTGAATTTTGTCTATGAGCTATAGCTGAAAAAAATTCCCTTTTTTTGTAAAATATGGTACAGACGAAAATTTTAAATTGTTCTTGTTTTTTTCTTACAATATACAGTTGAAAGCAAGAAAAAAGTAGACAAACTACAGTTTCCTGTAATTATTTTTTCTCAAAATGCCATAGATCAAAGACTAATTCACAGACTTTACCAAAGTTTTAAACTTGTTAATTTTGAAAGCTTTTGAATTTTTTAAATGTTTTCTGTGAAGTCGTCTCTAATCGCTACCATTTTCAGGAAGAATGATTACAGGAAACTAATTTGTCTACTTTTTTTTGCTTTCAAGTATAAGTTCAGTTATTAATAAAAAAAAAAAAACTATTAATTTAGATTTTAGTAAAACTATCTCTAATTTCCTTCAAATAACATTCGGTTTCGGTTTCGGCCAAAACTGAGACATTAGCCGAAATTCGGTTCGGTTTCGGCGAAAAAATCGGTTTCGGTCGGACGATACATGCAACTTACGGATTCGTTTAAATTAAATGAGCTATTCCTAATCATTTTCGGACGTTCTGATACACTCTTTGTAGTAGTCGATACGCTATTTTCGTTACGCTTTTTGTATAGAATGTTGTAACTAGGGCTGGGTTGATATTATATCAATATATCGCAGGCTTCGAACTCAGTCACTATTTATGTAAAAGTATCTACTTTTATCAGAAGTACATATAAGTACATATTTATTAGATTGACTACGAAGATGATGTTTTCCGAACACAATTGTTTGTTACGTCTAACTTTGCAATGATTGAAATTTCAAAATTGAATCGAAAATCTGAAATCAATCAAGATGTGATGGGATTGTTTACAGCGCTTACAGCGCCATCTCTTATCCAAAAATAAAAGCTATTTTGTTCTAATTTCAAATAGGAAGATGCGTATTTATTATTACACCACTTCATGATGTATTTACGTTAAAATTAAAATGCAAAATATGAATCACAGCCTGACGGGAATTATTCAAAGCGCCTTCTCTTGACCAAATAAATAGGACAACAACAATCTTATCGAATTTCCTGTCATAGCATTTCGTCTTCCCGTATTTACAACACCACTACCAAAAGAGCATGAGAATTAGGAATTTGAACTAACCGTACGTCAATTTAAACTTTCATAAAACAGAGGCGTGTAGATTCAAATAAATCAAGAATCACCATTAGAGGTGAGCGATACGAGAAATTATGTATCGAATATCGGCCCTAAGATGTAACACATTCATTTTTGTCCAAACACCCAATAAAGTACTGGTCGGTTTTCCGGTTTTGTCACTATTATGCAGGGTGCTGGTTTACTTTACAAACCGGTACCCAAAAAACCGGTTTTCTCCTTTTCGTGCTTAAAAGAATATTTTCTCGTATTTTCATAATATTTATTTTTATTCAAATTATAATCTATAAAGACTACTCTACTTCTGATATTGGACCTTCACGCGTCTGCATGTCATGTCACTTACGATGCACCATATTCAACTGCTGGATAAAATTCACAAAGCTCTTAATCTGTGCTACTTTAAAAATGAGTAACTGCAGTCGCGAACAATAAATTTAGGTCGTCATTGATTTTCAAAGATTTGTACTTGACTTGTATTCAATTAAAAGTAAGGAGATTGACGCCTTAATTTTGAATACTGGGAATAATTTCTTTGAAATTTAATTGCAATTAAAACTGACGTTTTGTTGACAGTGGCGATCAAAATTTAATGCTCGCGACTGTACATTTAATGATACTGACATTCTGTTTTTGTAATTGTCTATCAGGCAGAACTTGATCACGGGAATACAATCAATTATGAAAAGTCTGTACAATCTCTACAATAATATTTGCGCAAGGAATTTTTGAGCTGCAAATTAAAATGTCATTTTTGATTATGTTGACCACACAATTTGAACTCTTTAAAAACGAAAGGGTAGTCTAAAACCGTAAAACTGCATTGACTTTAATTGAGCAAAGTTTAAATTACACACAAAACGATAGATAAACTAGTATTTTGTAAAACATGAATAACACGTTTCTATAAAAAATAATCAACGTTGAAAGAATCTAATATTGAGTCGATGTCATATCGATTTAAAAATAGCGAATTGCTAAAAAAAATCTTTTCATAAAATCTTTATGGTTGTAGACAAGCTTGTACTACAAATTAGTTTTTTTTCTTCAATAAAGAGTTTAAAAAGTAGAAAATTTTTTTTTACAAATATTTATTTAAACAATTAATTAATTTAATTAATCAAACACATCAGTCTTCTAATTTTAATGATTTAAAGAAGGACCTTTTATAGAATGTCTTGGAAATATTTCTCGCTCGATGATATAATAATTTCTATTTAAAAATACTTTCAATTTAATACAATAAAAAACACATTCGAACGTGAAGAAAATATCAATTCACTCAGAAATAAATTTTTATGAAAAAAAAAGAAAAAAGGGAAAATTGGTGTATGTTTGGTATCAAATCAATGCAGTTTTACGGTTTTAGACTACGCTTTCGTTTTTAAAGAGTTTAAATTGTGTGGTCAACATAATCAAAAATGACATTTTAATTTGCAGCTCAAAAATTCCTTGCGCAAATATTATTGTAGAGATTGTACAGACTTTTCATAATTGATTGTATTCCCGTGATCAAGTTCTGCCTGATAGACAATTACAAAAACAGAATGTCCGTATCATTAAATGTACAGTCGCGAGCATTAAATTTTGATTGCCACTGTCAACAAAACGTCAATTTTAATTGCAATTAAATTTCAAAGAAATTATTCCCAGTATTCAGAAATTAAGGCATCAATCTCCTTACTTTTAATTGAATACAAGTCAAGTTCAAATCTTTGAAAATCAATGACGGACCTAAGTTTATTGTTCGCGACTGCAGTTACTCATTTTTAAAGTAGTATGGATTAAGAGCTTTGTGAATTTTATCCAGCAGTTGAATTTGGTGCGTAGTAAGTCACGTGACATGCAGACGCGTGAAAATCCAATACCAGAAGTAAAGTAGTCTTTATAGATTATAATTTGAATAAAAATAAATATTATGAAAATACGAGAAAATATTCTTTTAAGCATGAAAAGGAGAAAACCGGTTTTTTGGGTACCGGTTTGTAAAGTAAAACAGCACCCTGCGTGATAGTGACAAAACCGGGAAAAACCGGCTAGTACTTTATAATCAAAAACACGGTATAATATAAGAAAATTTGTTAATGTTTAACATTCAGTTGTTTTTTTTTTATAGTGTAACATAGAGAAAACGTATCGATATTCGATACATAATTTCTCGTATCGCCCACCTCTAATGGTGATTCTTGATTTATTTGAATCTACACGCCTCTGTTTCATGAAAGTTTAAATTGACGTAAGGTTAGTTCAAATTCCTAATTCTCATGCTCTTTTGGTAGTGGTGTTGTGAATGCGGGAAGACGAAATGCTATGACGGGAAATTCAAATAAGATTGTTGTCCTACTTATTTGGTCAAGAGAAGGCGCTTTGAATAATTCCCGTCAGGCTGTGATACATATTTTGCAATTTAATTTTAACGTAAATACATCATGAAGTGGTGTAATAATAAATACGCATCTTCCTATTAGAAATTAGAACAAAATAGCTTTTATTTTTGGATAAGAGATGGCGCTGTAAGCGCTGTAAACAATCCCATCACATCTTGATTAATTTCAGATTTTCGATTCAATTTTGAAATTTCAATCATTGCAAAGTTAAACATAACAAACAATTTTGTTCGGAAAAAATCATCTTCATAATCAATCTTCTTCTACCCATTAGGATGTCGAGGTTTCCTCTTTCCTTAATTGTATTTTCTGTCTTGCTGCATAAATTTCTTGCATTTTTCCCTTTTTTTTTTTTGCTAATTTCCTAGGTGAGTTCTAATCACTTTCCTTTAATATTTCTTCTATTTTCCTGTTCCATTTGTGGCCTTCCTCTACCATTTCTTTTTATCGCTTTCGCCTCCTTGTGCTTTCCTTATGTTCTCATTCTTTTCTTTATCAATTCTCTTTACTGCTAAAACTATTATATGATTTTTCATCTCCGCCGCCTATATTCTTTTTTCGTGTCTTTCTGTTGGCACCCATACAGAAATTAATTTCTTAATTGGCACATAGA
Organism: Prosopocoilus inquinatus; assembly: GCA_036172665.1. Taxonomy (NCBI): domain Eukaryota; kingdom Metazoa; phylum Arthropoda; class Insecta; order Coleoptera; family Lucanidae; genus Prosopocoilus; species Prosopocoilus inquinatus. The sequence goes on from CM069877.1 coordinate 29,440,729, forward strand.
GAACGTTTAATATAATTCAATACAACTAAGTAGACTTTTTTGAATTAAATTAAAGAAAATTCTTTTTCATGTTTTAAGAGGCAGATAAGAGATTCTTTTTTGTTAATAGATACATGCCAAGGGTACAGAATTAAAAAAATTCCAAAACCGTGCCAAAATGACCATGGAAGTTTTCTAACTACTATTTATTTTTAACAAACAGGGTGCTTATATCCATCCTATATGTGACATAAAAATAAAATTCTAAAGTCTGAAAGAAAACTCTTACATCTGAAAAAATCTAATTTTAACATTATTCTTACATATCGTTTTGGAGTTACACAGTACCAATCAAGCTTCAAATGGAGGAAAATGGGGGTCGATGAAAACCTTCTTTTGTTTACTGGGCACGTTGCTTAAAAAAGGTTGGGAATCCCTGCTTTAAAAAGTCACAACTTTATTCAAATGAAACATCTGGTTAATCTTGCTTTTACATTTTGGGAATCACTGACGACGTATTGTACAAATACTGTGCACGACTGTTTGTACTGTAAATGGAAGAGGAAGAGAAATATACAGCGGTATAAAAAGAAATCTCCAAGCAAATATGTATGTACACAAATGCAGTAAAGTTCTATGTTTATTCCTATAACAATCTTAACTGATCTCATTCTTAACGACTTAAAAATAGTTTCAGCAGATTCAGGTAACCAGTCGCTGGTTTACTAATTGTAATCAAAGTATTTCCAGATTATTTTTATTTTGTACATTAAACTATTACTTTGGAGTATGTAAATAATTTCATTTCGTGCAAAACTATTTCGTTTATGTCGCTGTTACAAAAAAAAAAAAATCACCTGCGATGATACTACGTGCTACGTGCATTCGACATAAAAGTAATTATTTTGGTTGGTTGAAAACGGAACATTTCATGTGACAGTAAAATACTTCAATGTTCTATGTTCTATTATTATATCGGTCGAATAATTAAACAAAAATAGTATTTTTTTTGTTATTTTCATTGGGAATGGTTAAATTAAATGTTCGAATGTTATTTCAATGAAGTTAATATTATATGCGTACATTTATTTAATTATGTACATACATAGTTATATACCGACTGTTTCATTGAAACTTGAAGAACGGTAGATACAGAACGGGCTATATTAGAAAATAAACGATATAAAACCGTTTGTATTTTCTAGACAAAAGGTTTCGAATTAAAAAAGGCAGTGTTAAGACAAAAGGATATTAGGTGTATATTTATAAATAAACTGAAGCGTGTTTATACTTCAATTTATACAGCGATTTAGACGAAGCACTTCTTGATGAAATGCATGTTAATACATTTACACAAAAAAAAATTGTAGATAGAATTAAAAAAATAATTTAAAAAAACGGATTGCTTTGTCTTTTTTTCTAAAAAAAAATCGGCAAAGTCTTTGCTATCTTTGTTTTTCATTTCTTTGTTTGGTAACGAGATTCTTTATGAAATCGATCAACTTTTGAGCGTTTCTTTTAAGAAAAAAAATATTCTTTCGTTTATGATTTACTGACAGCCTATAAAATATTTTAAATTTCTGTTTGTGACAAATTAAATATTGATTGATCTTAAATGAATTAAACCAAAGAGAGCGAAAACTAAAGCACAGAAATAAATGTAGTAAAATTACTTTAAAAATAGTAAAAAAAAAAACTGTTGTTAATCTAGGGAAATAAATCTAGTTTGAAAACCTCAACTCGTTTTTAAGGAATAAAATAATTAAGCATAGTTACAGACACACTAAATACTAAATACAAATAGGTTGTCCTGTTTCTTAGAGTTAAGGTCGCCGCATACTTAACCGCTTTGTCACAGCTGGTTACGTTCCGTCGAGTACAACAGGAAAGTGACGAACAAAACCCTTTACAAGCCGCCGTAGAAAGACGAACAAAACCAAAAGCTAAACTACCTTAAAATCTACAATACATTTACACGTGGAAGATGATGATGTTTACAGTAGAATCAATAGAGAGAGGAAAAGTACACAGGGGTGAAGAGGGGGTCCAAAGACAGTGTACATAAATGAAAATGTCATTGTAATAAATCATAAGCTAAAAAAAATGACAGATGTTATTAAAATTAGTAATAGTAATAGTATGTGAATAAGAGACCAAGGGCATAATTTCTAGAGATGAATGAATCACCGGTAAGAAAAGACAATAGGAACTAAAGGTACAGGATGGCCGAAACTATTTTGAAGAAGTCCTCAGGAATTGGAACAAACAAACTTAGGTGTTAGGTAGACAATTGTGAAGGGAAATTGTTGACAGGACGAAAACACATAAGGATCTATACCTACAATTTAAAATCAGTACGTATCTCTTTTGGATTAAATAAAATGTTGAGATAAACACACATAATCCGCCTTTTGACTTAACAGGAAGTTAAAAGACCGGATTTTTATAGATGTATGTAGTTTTGTTCAGATTTTTTAAGCCCATATCATTATTATTTCTTTTCAAAGCTTTAAAAGTTCTTATGCACCTATTCCGTAATGTTACTACTCTAAAATTTACTAATTTCTTATTTTTCACTTTTAGAAAAAAAAAAATATATAAAAAGATGACCCTATTTTTTGATGTTCTATTCACCCTGAAAATATCGGGAGACATTTCTGAATCACGGTGTATACTGATTTTGTGGATTTCATTTTTTTTTTCTCCACGACCACCTCTACGAAATTTTTTGAGTTGCCGCTGGGATCACGTCGTGTCCATCCGTGACCACAACAATTTTTCACCAGGAAATCCAGCGTACGTAGATAAGAGTTTCGTTCCTCTATTTATTGGTACATTTTCAGTTATACTATTGTGCTGCTTAGAATTATCTCTAGTAATGAAAGTATATGTAAAATAAGATCTAATTGGTTCTGTTCTGGGTAACGTTTTTGATTCCTCTAAATTCAGAGAGTATTATTATATTTGGACCAAGAATCCTCAAACGAGAACCGAGCACGCGTTGAAATTGTGCCCAATCATGCACTGGCATCTAATAAATAGGTATGGTTTGCGTGCACGTCAAAAACTGCAACGTGAAAGCGATTTTGTCCGGGTTTTTGCTGGTGCTCCTCCTCGTTAAAAGACATGGCAAATATTTGCCGGGCATCCGCGTAGTAAGCACACGTTTTTACACGGAAAACCGCAAAACGCCTCGCGCTAAAATAACCAACCGTTTCCCTTTGTTTATGTTTTTGCTTTTGCAGTTGGCAAGTTCAAATGTTTGCTCTTGCTCATCGACCAGCGAGTCGGTATGTCCCGTTTAACAATTTTACGGCCCTGAAGAGATAAACGCGATTCGTCCTCGGCCTGTGTACTCAAACACAAGCGATGTTGGAGTCTGTTTGCAGTGAATTTTTCAGCTTCTCTATAAATAGGAGGTTAATACTCTCAGAACGTGTAAACAACGTCACTTGCTTTAATGTTGTTGTTGTTGTTGCTGCTCGTGATGCTTTATTAGCCTTATCTTATCAACATTTTCGTCTCAGCGTTTTATTGCACATTCATAAAGGAGATTTAATACACCCAATGGGCTTAAATAAATTGTTTTTTTTTCTTGACGTCAAAATTTTATGCATTTTGATCATATGATTATTTATGGCGTTATACCAAGTACAAATCACTGATTAATCGATTTGAATAAATGTGAAACTATACAGGCTGATTCAGAATAAGTGCCCGACCTGTTAGGAGCATATTCACTAAGGTCAGCAAGTGTGAAATTGCAAGAAATAATTCTGTCAGAGGCATTTCAAAAGCCAGCCTCCTTTGAATCCAAAAAGGAAATTCTGATTCATTTCTTACGTATACATACCCACGTCCGAAATTCGAATGAAGAAATTGCGTATTATACTTCATTTTTCCGCGGAAAGCCATAAATAAAAAAATTTTATAGTTTCATTTCAAGGTAAACGCTAGTGGTTCGTTCTATTTCACGCGAGTTCATTGCTCTTGTGACGAAATACTGCTGCATTAGTGCTCATTAGCCAATTTATATCTGAATCTTCAATGCATTTTATCTCAAAAAATATGGATATCAGACCCCCATACATACAAACTTTTTGTTTTCTTTTTTTGTGTACTATCTGTGGTTGACGGGTCGGACACTTATTTTCAACCACCCTATACCGGCTGTTTCAAATTGAGTGTGCACTGAAGAGATCTCCTAAACCGTAAAAGATGCAAATTTGGTTAAGTGGAAGAAAAGTTGCACGAATCAATGCCTAGTTCGTATCCATTGAGAGAATGATTTTTTTCTTATTTCTTCTTGAAATATTAATAAAAATGTAAAAAATCGATTTTCTTTTTCTCTCTGTATTTCTCTTATTATACATAATCTTGAAATTCTGATTTAACTTTCTACAGGCATTTTTTGATTCTGCTTCGAATAGGAGTAACAGAATTGAAGTCTTTCCACGACCATCATCAGTTTCGATTTTTTAAATACAACTTATGTCTTTTTATTATTCTATTCGATAGAATTTTTTCTCTTGATTGTAACGGTATATCATACTTAATAGTTGAAATTAATCTGAAACTTAAATAATACATAATTTCAATTTTTTTGTTTATTTTCTTAGCTATAGTGTATATTATAATAAACTTAAGTTTTTCAGTATCGTTAGTTTAATAATGCACTGCACTTACGAAAATGATTTTTTACCGACAAATATCTAGTGGTTCTAATATAACTTGTTAGATTAGTATCTCAGCTTTGGTATAGGAATGAAAAGCCTAGTTTTTAATTTTGGGTTAAAAGAAAAAGTGAATATTAATTATACTAAAAATATTTAGATATTACTGAATAGTGCCTTCTACAAAGACATTGACAGCTAAAAATGAATATTTTTGTGATAAATTTGAAAGATACTTTTATAACAATGTATTTTTTTAATTTCTTTAGCACTCAGTGGCTCTCAGAACTTCACTATCTTTAATTTCTTTTTAATATTAAGTCCAAAAATGGTACTAAAAATTGTCACTCGTTTTGACCAGTTGAAATTTGGCACGTTCTATCGGGACCACCTTCCATAATTTAAGCAGGACAAAGTAGGCTTTTATTTTGGACATTGAAACAGCATTAAGATAAATAATAAGGAGGAGCTAAGAAGGCGAATATTAGATTAATGCAGAAATGTTTCGGGAATTCATGTTCGACACGCTAGACAACACATAGGATTAAGAACGAATGTGTGTCTTGAAAATAGTGGAGGACATTTCCACGATTTAATTTAATTTATTTATTTCACTTTATTTATTTCACAAACTCATGTTCTTCTTCTATAATTTTTATTCAAATTATTTACTTTGTTCTTGTAATTTAATATGTTTATATTGCTGTTTATTTGGTTTGTGTTAACCACCTAATATCATTTAGTCAATATTTATTGATTTTTCCTCTTCCGACAATTGAATGTTAGTTGCTAATACTTAACAAATAAAAAAGTGGTTAGGAATAAATTTACTTATTAAGAAAAACATGACGAAACTGTATCATTTTTTTTGTCATATTCTAACTTTACTTGAAAAAAAGGTATTAATTATTATGTTCACTGAAATCACCAGAAAAAAATGCTATCGACTAGAATAATAAAAAGATAAGAAAACGAACCAAAAATTTTAAATTATGTATTAAATAAAATTTTCATATAAAATCTGAATTATTTAAGCTTCAAATTAATATCAACTAGTAAGTATCATATATCGTTACTATCAGGAGAAAAGATGCTATCGAATAGAACAATAAAAAGACATAAGTTGTATTTAAAAAATCGAAACTGATGATGGTCGTGGAAAGACGAAACGTTTGATTTCAATTCTATTACTCCTATTCGAAGCAGAATCAAAAAGTGCCTGTAGAAAGTTATATCAGAATTTCAAAATTATGTACAATAAAAGAGATACAGAGAGAAAAAGAAAGTCGATTTTTTTTACATTAATATCTCAAGAAGAAATAAGAAAAAAATCAATTCTCTCAATGGATACGAATTAGGCATTGATACGTGCAACTTTTCTTCCATTTAACCATATTTGTATCTCTTACGGTTTAGGAGATCCCTTCTCTGCACACCCAATTTGAAACATCCGGTATATTGGAAGAAATTCATTCTGTTATTTTAAGAACAAAACTAGTTCTTCGTATTGACAAAGAAGTAATTTAATCTGTATTATGTACGGTTTTCCTTACTTCATTCGACTTAAACCTATCGAATGGCTTTTTGGATTGGTGATTTAATTTAAACTTAATTACTTCTGCCTTATTTAAGTTCATATGGCAGTATGGTCTTCGCTTTCTCTATTTTTCCTAACCAGGGATTCCCTTAGAGAGAACTTGTGGAAGTTGAAGGCTTTGGAAGAGAGTGCTTCGCGCTGGGCTAGGATCTTTAAAAAGTGCGAAGGAAAAGAAAATAATTTTTAGTAGTTAATTAAAAAAAAAAAAAATTAAAAATCTAAAGAATTCAAGGAAAAGCAAACAATTTTGAATCGAAAATTTTGTTTTTGGTTTGGTTAATTTTTTTCGTAAAATTCTCACTTTCTTAAGTTTTTTTTTTCCTAAACGAATCTGTGCTTCCTCCAAAAAATACATATATTTTATTACCCTCTCTAAATCTATCGATGCTTTTTTCACATCAATAAAACTCTGTACATGATTTATAAATTTGAACTTTATTTTTATTTAATAATAAAAATAAAATCGAAAAAACATGTACAGGTTTTTTTTATATAGGATGAGTCATAATGGACGGAACAAATTTTACCAGCATGTAGGAGAGACAAGTAAAAAAAGTAAAAAAGTTCATATAAACCTACTTACAGGGTGCCACTACAACAGCTAACTTTCTTATTTATATTTTTATGAAGTAACTGAAAATGGGTTTTAGGACCTTTTCCCATTTTTTTGCTGCTTTCGAAAAAACAAATGACAAAATTAGGTTTTCGAAATCTTCAGTTGTTTTTTTTAATGGAACCTTATTTTTTTATCCTCGCAACGAATTCAAGATGTTAAGTTAATTTTGTCTCTAAAATATCTTCTCCCAAAGCCTACTATTTTATAAATGATTTAGTAACAAAATCACGGAAAATGGCTACAATAGCTAACTTTTTTATTTGACATTTCACGAAGTAGCTTAAATTAGAAAAGCTGCTCATTTTATGGTATGTTGGAAACAAATGACAATCAAGTTTCGAGATTTTCAATTGCTTTCGGCAAATTAAGTACGTCTCTAAAATATTTTCCTCCTAAGTATACTATTTTATAAATTATTTAGTAAATAATTGTATTAGACATTTTAAGATATCGCGCTTTCAATATTTGGCACAAAGGTTATTAGTATGAACTAAGTTTAAAGAAATTTTTAATCAAGGCAATTCACACAGGTCTGACAGTTTGAACATACTTCCTTTATTTTCCTGTTTCAACGCGCACAATACTGTGTTCGTGAATAAAAAGACTATTATAACGAGACACTTCTTCCCGCGAATATCAAGACTGAATTATTTATGAAACGTTCTGTTTTAAGAGATAATATTTTAGAGACATACTTAACTTGACATTCTGAACACGATGCCATGATAAAAAAAATGTTCTATTAAAAAGAATTGAAAACATTGGAAACCTCGAAAACCTGATAGCTATTTGTTTTTCCCAACATACCATAAAATCGAGCAGGAAAAGTCCTGCAACTTTTCTAATTTAAGCTACATCGTGAAACGTCAAATAAAAAAGTTAGCTATTGTAGCCATTTTCCATGAACACCGAGATTTTGTTACTAAATCATTTATAAAATAGTAGGTTTTGAGAAAAGAAATACAATTTATGTTTTTTTTTAATGGAACATCCTGTATATTGTTGGCTAAGGTGAAAGATCAATTTTTCCTGTTTTAAACATGTATAATATATTAACATTTGCAGGGGCCCTTCTTGATAAAATTAAGTTTAAAATATCAGCATAATGACGTTTAAAAAGTCAAGACGGCTTGGGAAGACGTTATTAATGGCTTTTTTGTTGGCAGAAAAAAACAACAGAAATTCGAATGTTGGAAACCTTACAAAATTAATTAATAATAAAGAAACTATAAACTAAGTATTTTAAATGATTAATTTATTGATATTCTAACCTCACATATCTTATAAGCGGCTCTTTCAAATATCAACGTATTATTTATTTTTGAAATCAGGAAAAAATGATTGGATTTATTGGAATGCCATATAACTTTTACCATTATTAGATGCGCTATTTATTTCTCTTTTCAATGATATAGTGTCACCGAATTCACTGTAAAACGAATAGCCTCCAATGTTCCCTGGACCTGGTGACAAGCCTGCGCTGGGTCTTTCACCAGCTTTTCCCCTCAGCTAGCTATAGGGAAAATGGAGGTGGGTAATATTATGATGGTAAAGTATTCGGGCGCCAGTACGGACTCAAACCCAAGCTGATTGCATAAAAGCACCTCGTCAGCGTCCCCGGACTGACTTGGTGCTTGCAGAAGTTCCAAACAAAACTCGAGGCTAAGCGTATCTCACTTGTAGGGGAAGGTAGAATACGAACGAGACATATAAATCCACAAAATTCTGTCTTTATTAAAGTACAACAAGATATTATAGTTACTGCTACTTAAGCCACACGTACAACGTAACGATAATCTACGGGTTCAGCCGAAATTCGCTCTCCGTAAAGGGCATGCATTCATCGAAACGCGATATCAAAATAAATAAAATAATCAACACCATAACACACCTTTAGCCGGCGAGAGCAGAACAACATGTAACAAGTAATCGCAAAACGAACTACGAAGCTAAGAATGCCAGCCAATCAGCTGAAAGGTCAAATATATTTGGTCAGAAAATGCGGAGAAGCAACGGCATACAGTGTTGCCAGATAAATACAAAACTCGTTTGATGAGTTGTTGCCACGCTTTGAAATGTAACAATAGGGTTGTCGTTGTCTGTCGTTAATAGTTTTTTCAGTATCTAGATTTTTCTTTACCATTCTTAAAAATACAGAAAATATTGAGACATTTGTTGTTAGTTGCTATGGTTACAGAGCAAACAGACTGTTTATTTTACCCTAAGATTATTTAGGGCGACTTGTACAAAGGAGGCTTAAACTGACGTTCAACTGAACCAGGTTCAAAGTAAACAAATTCGCATAGGATCTTAAGGACATATGGCAATTAATGCATTCATGAATAAAATTTGATGCGATTTTGTTCACTTTGAACCTGGTTCAGTTGAACGTCAGTTTAAACCGCCTTTGTACAAGTGGCCCTAAATGTTATGCGACGTTCAAAAAGTTAAAATTAATTTCTTACGTAAGAAGCGGTGATAGGTACGGATTTTACTCTTGTCATGGGTATCAAAGCTAACAAACCATAAGAAAAAACTTCCTTTGCTATGAGTAGATGCATGTGGAGACAACAAGACGTATTTCAGCAGTTGAAACATTTTGTGAATTGGTGAAGGAAAGGAATTCGTTTTGAAATGTTCTAACTGCTGAAGCACGTCTTGTTGTATCCACATGCATCGACTGACAATAATAGAAAAAATTTCATTGTAGAAACAAAATTTCTAAAAAACTTTCATAAAGGACGTAATTTCCTAAAATGATCATTAACGGCAATAAATGGTCGTCTCCATATTTTTAACTAACCCCGTACGTACCTGGGAAAGGACTGCCAAATCACATGCTGTCTGCAGGTGAAAAGTTTTGTTTTTTGCTTTCTTTTTTTTTCTAATACCTCCATTAAAATACCTTATTTTTTTGCTGTGGTTAAAAAATAACCAAACAATCTGAAAAGCAGATGAGTTTTCAGTGATATGTCATTGTTGTCAAACTTGAAGAGAAAGCTTTCGTAGTTTTCAGCATTCAAATTTCGACAAAGTCAGATTACTTGACTTAAAATTCGTGTGAAGTTTTAAGGTCGGAATACTAAGTACTTACACGCAGTATGGATATTTATTTAACTGTTTTTGTAAAGCGCACCAAAAAAAAAATAGAACTTGAAATGTCACTTTTTGAAATAAATTTGCTTTTAATTAGTCATGTGTAGCGGATGCCTCCAATTTGCAAATTTCGTTTTTAAGTTTACACAACATTTGTTGCTCTCCCCGTCAAACTTTGTGTACAGAGTTCCGAGCATGAACATCGAGATAAATAATAACCAGTACGTGATTGTAAACGGCTAATGGCTATTTAATTACCTATAATTTCGTAATTGTATTGATTTGGTGTCAAGTATTACATTACGCAAATTACGTTGCGAAAAAAGCACTCTATAATAAGACCTTTAAAATGGAAATTGATTTAACGCGGGGTTGGGGTAAGAGGGGTTAATTGCACTGGTTTCTATACTTAAGACTAAGGCCCGGTTTGTTCATCTCTGACAAACTTTAACCGTTGATTAATTCCTATAGAAACAGTTATCTCTATAATTGTAACTATGGAATAAATCAACGATTAAAGTTAATGAGAGATGAAAATACTGGCCCTAATAATCGAAATATCATTACAAGATGAGTTTGTTTTCAATTTTACTTACTTTCAAATAAAAAATGTGACAGTCTTCTCTGTCGTGTGTGTCAAGAAAATCTTTAATGTCAACTCTTTTCAAAATTAATTCAAGGAAGTGAATTTTGCTTCTACGTGGTAATATTACCACCATGGGAGACTTTAGTGTGAAGATAATCGTTGCCTTCTTGTATCTGGTAAGGGCGCGAAGGTAAAATGAGTTTTCCTGAATAAGCTCTTTTCAGGTTGTCGGCCTGGTTTTTTTAGCAGTAGAAATTGCAGCATTAATCATAAATTCGCGCCTATCGATATTTATTTTCAAGACATGCGCCGCCTATTATAGATTAATAATTGCCGGCATAGTTGTGGGAGGTTTTGTCATCCTAGTCGCTGTCGTAGGGTGCTGTTGGGTCATAAAGAAATCAACGAAACTGTTAATTCATGCAAGTACTTGCAATTTACCAGAACCAGAATATCGAACATTGTGTTAAATATTTCAGTATGATTTAGGCATATTTGTGGCGGCCCTGGCGATTTCGAGCATAACTTTCTACGCCTTCTTGGAGATGCGATTCTCTAGGCAATTCTCAGATGAATTGAGTGATCTGTATCAAACGTACAACAGGTCGGCGAAATCTGAAAAATTTTGGAACAACTTGCAGTCGAATGTGAGAATCAGTTAGTTATCAAATACAATAAGGGTTAATTGTGATTTATATTTTATCCCAGGCGTGGTGCTGTGGCATAGAAGGTCCCGAAGACTGGAGAGACGACATTCCGACTAGTTGTTGCACCAGCAACTCTGCCGATTACACAAAGTATTCGGACAAATGCCAAAACAAAATTTCAAACCGACCATATACGTATGCGGATGGTTGTGAGACCATCTTGAAGAGATATATTGCAAACCTTAGCAATTATACATTTTACCCGTCGTTAGGCGTAACCTTATTCACTGTAAGTTAAAAAAATAGTTAGGTCCGGTATTATAAACGTAAAATAAATTTGATATACAGTTTAATGCCTTAGTAATAATTGTAAATACAATGGTTACTGAGGCATTAAACTCTAGAGTAAATTTAACTTACGTTTATAATACCGGGCCTTATTCAGTTTTCTGGCCTTGGATTCTGCCTTGGATTTCAGATTTTCATGGTCATCTTCGTCAGTAACACATGTATAGCTGCAGTAAAACGCGAACAACTGTTACGACGTGAAAGAGAATCATCACCACGTGGAAACAATTCAGTTTATAGTGTGGAATTGTTCAATTGTTGCAAGTTTCATATGCGATTTAACGTAACAGGTGTACCACCACCAAATACACCAATTACATACAACATACCCACACGAGGAGGTAGGTTTTGAAGCACACCTACCTACTTTTTTATTTCATAATAATAAACGAATCTGAAACTTTTCTGTAACGAAAACTTCAACATCTACGGAAGAATAAATAAATGCGATTCAACTCTGAAATTCTACCGAAGAGGAAAAGAAAATCACCTTCAAGCAGCTACTTGAAAATTTCCTACCAGCCATCGGCAACTCTTCAGTTTTATTTTTGTTTCTTCCATCATATTCATTCCATCATATGACCTCAATCTAATGATTCTTTGAGTACCAAAAAGTTTGTTATGGGACGGCTACTCTGTGCAGTCTCTACTCTTTCTCTCGTAAATTATTCTTAATTCTTTTTCTCTGTCCTCGAGGAACTGGAACATTCAAATTGGTAAAACTGAAGTTACGCGAGAACAAAATTGCAGTAGTGCTCTTCAAAGGCGAGGAAGAGGAAAGGGTGACGTACCATCACTTATCTTATGAAATATACCGGGCGCCCCAATAAATATGGCGACCGGCAATATACACAAAACCTTCATGCCTAAAACCTTCTACTTTATAACAAAGCAACCAGAGTCAGTGAATACAAACTTTAAATCAGCTTTCAAACGAACTGAGCTTCGTTAATTTCTGATAAAGGCTACAGAAGTTATCACTTTTTAAAGTAAATAATTCAACTATTTCGTCCACTCTTTTTAATGACGATACGATAAGTTTAAAATCAAAGTTGTGCAGAATTAGCTTAGTTTTTCAATGGCGTTATCAAAGCTTTACCAGCGAGTATATAGGTACAGCTGCGGAAACATAAAGAGGGACAAGTATTATAACGAAATTTTCGATTATTTTGATAGTGTAAAATTTCCTTGGTGACGGTCGTGACCCTTCCAATTACTGTCAACGTCAGAATTAACTTGTCAAATTGAGTTCTTAAGAATGTATCGTCTTTCTAAGGGAAAAGTAAGTGCAAATTTTCGACCAGTGAATCAATGTACTAATAAAATGGATCATGAGTACAGAACAGATCTTAGTATACCGGGTGTCCCGCGCCATGTTCTCACCCTTCTAGAATCTTTATTTATTAATCGATTAACCTGAATTTTGGAGACAATAAATTAAACAAAAAATGGAATTTTTCGACATACTGCTAGTCGTCATAGGAGTTCCGGTTTCGCAGGAAGTGATATCAACTTTCTTATTTTAAATAGAACACCCTATATATTTTTAGATATTTGAAATTTACGGATCATTGTGAGTCTGAATGCGTATCAATTATTAATTTTGGTTTCCATGCCAACGAAAAAAAAAACTTTTATTTTTCAATCTAGAAAGCTATGAATCATATTTTTTCGATCTATTGCCATCAAGTGTTTCGAGAAAATCACTCTTTTGATAGTATTTTGATTTTTAACATTTTTACAGTATTTTAAATTTTCATTAGGTCTTAACTCATTTTTTTCAATAGAACCTCATATGTTTCTTAGCTTAGTTCAACAGAGCATTTTTTCTGAGTAATCTGATACCAAATACGTCGTATTTTCTTTGAAAATAATTTAAAATGGAGCATGTCTTATTGCAATTTTACATTCCCTTTATATCAAATGACTTTCAAAGAAAATATGATGTATTTGGTATCAACGTACTCAGAAAGAAATGTTCTATTGAAGTAAGCTAAGAAACATCTGAGTTTCTATTAAAGAAAGTGAGTTACGATCTAATGAAAATTTAAAATGCTGTAAAATGTTAAAAAGCAAAATACAATCAAAGAAGTGATTTTCTCTAAACACTTGATCGGATTAGATCGAAAAAATGCGATTTATAGCTTTCTAGATTGAAAAATAAAAGTTTTTTTTTCGTTGTCATGGAAACCAAAATTATCAATTGATACGTACTCGGACTCGTAATGATTAGTAGATTTTAAATATGTAAAAATATATAGGGTATTCCATTTAAAATAAGAACGTTGATATCACTTCCGTCGAAACCGGAAGTCCTATGACGACTAGCAGTACGTCGAAAAATCCCACTTTCTTCTTAATTTATTGTCTCCAAAATTCAGGTTAATCGATTAATAAATAAAGATTCTAGAAGGGTGAGCACATGGCGCGGGACACCCGGTATGTACCGGTGGAAAGGAGGTGTAGGAGCGGGCGGTCGTGCGTTCGCGTCCTGCGATAATTTGAATGTAGTAGGACTATGATTCAAATCAACGCAGGACGTGAAGGCGCGACCGCCCGCTCCTTCTCCTCCCTTCCACCGGTACTTGTCAGGATGACTACGGGAGAATTCCTACGCTCTTTAACTCTCTCATTTTTGATTTCAGAAAAAAAATGTTTAATATAAATCTTATGGGAACTAATTCATAGTTTCTCTGTGTGCTCACAGGAAAACAATTGAGGGTCGGATAAACGAAATATAAACTAAACTTAGGTTTTTTTTTTAAATGGAACACCCTGTATATTATTACGTTTTTCGATTCTAATGTAAATTCTAATAGGACTACATATACAATGCGTCCACGGATCAACTTGACAAGAGGAAAAAAATTTTTTTTTAATATAAATTTTATGAAAAAAAAATTTATACATGTTCTGTTTCTTAAGAAACTTCAGAAACAATCATTAAATTTAAATTTTGAGCTGCAGTCTGCCTAAAAATGGTTCTTAATATCGTGTCAAGATTTCAAAGCAACCTTTCCATTATCTTATCTTAGGCAAAAATGTATTGTTTACAAAAAATTCTACTGTTCGAGAATCTTCAGAACACACACATAAATTTAAGTTTTTTGACGACAGGGTGTTTGAAATCTTCAAATTCAAATAAAAATCAACAGTTTTTTTTTTCTATTGATTTTTTTTTATTGCATTCTGTGTAAAAACAATCACCTTCTCAGAAAATCTCAGATGCCATAATGAAATTTAAATCATGAAAAATACAGAGTGTCTGAAAAATTTATATTTTTGAGTTTAATAATATAGGAAACAAAGCAAACAAATTATTGCAAACCATGCAAAAATAATTTTAACAAATAATTCTACTCTAGAGAAATCTCGAAACTTGATGGCCCCAAATGCCGCAAATTATTACAAAGACATAAAATACGATAATAAAACTTGATAAATTAAAACATGAAATTATTCAGTGTAGCTAATATTTTTCGATTTGTGTTGGAATTGTGGTCATAATTGTTAAATATTTAAGTAAGTAAGCGACTATATTGTTTATTCAACACCGTTCACTCTATTTACTTTTTACATACTTTTGCCACACTTAATAGTTATATAAATGTTAAAAATCAAAAAGCCTTTAAAGAGAGCACTCTTAACAGTTTGAGTGTGGGAAGTACTTCTATCATGAAACCGTCTTTAATATTATAATAAATTCATTGTTTCATTCAGCAAGAAATATTATTTAGCTATAAAATTTAATGTTTTGATCAGCTAATTCGTTGACTTGCTACAAACTCTGGAGAACTGTAGCTACCATTTAAAACTTGGAATACATTTAGGTCCAGTTTTACAAATGGGGCTCAACTTTTAGCTGAGGCTGAAACCCTTAGCAACGATTATTTCAACAATTGTTGCGAAGGATTTAAGCTTCGGCTCAAAGTTAAACTGTCATTGTAAAACTGGGCCTCAGTCACTTATTTGATCCAACTACCGAGAATACCTTTCTTTCACAGATTTTAACTTTCGGCTTATTTTTTTTATGACACGATATTAGGGCCAATGTGTCAGTCACATTCAGAGTAATGATTATTTATGTTCGAACGTGTCGATATTAAGAAAGAATCCCTCTTACAAAGAAAGGTTTCTATTTTTCCAATAATGTAACTCCCATTTTGCCAAATAAATAAAAATTATTAACAAAAGAGATATTATTTAGGTGAAAAAGAGACAAATTAGATGGAAAAATTTGCAGTAGGTGAAAAAAATTGTAAAAAAGGTAATTTAGGTGAAATAAAATTTCGTCAAATGATGCTATTTCTGATGAACCGCAAAAAATCTTTAAATCCTTAAAAACTGAAGAAAGACATTTTACCTAAAATCCGGTCCTTATTGATTACCTACTTTCACGTGAAAATCCAAAAGAAAATAAACAGCTGTTGGTCTTTTTGCGAAACTTTTAGGATTCATATTTTTGTGTCTTTGATGTTTCAAATATTTGTGGTGTTATTTTACCAAACTTTTATTATTTTTTTTGTTTATAATTGTTATAAATATTATGATATTTTATTCTGAATTAAAGCTAGAAGCTAATATTTTAAATTTGAATTAAATTAATTATTAAATTAAGGCCACAAAGTTTAATAATATTAAATAATTTTTCTAGTAGTGAAACTTGAATTGCATGCAGCTTAAAAATTTTAAGTTATTTGGGTAGATTTTATTAGAAATAATTTCTTTATAACTGAATTCCTGGCTTCCGGTTGGAACCGCGTCTCTCATCATTTCGCTTATACATTTCTATCTCTCAAAGCTGTAGGTATTACGGTTTGTTATACAGGGTGTCTCAAAACCTCTGTCTTTAAATGATACTGTAAGTTCCTCATTACATAAGAGATTGATGACCGTTTTCATAATCAGACTTTAAGGAAGCTTTAATTTAAAGTCACTTTAAGAATAGGGAAACAAATGTATTTTTGACCTATCACAAGCGAGCGCAGTCCTTTTGTTTTGAAACCTCTGCTTGCTTTACGACCTGTTTCAGCAATTTATTTGGATAAAAGCAATAAGCCCCAGTAAAACTTTTTATTTATGTTTAGTAGAACTCGGTCAAGGTCTTACTGTATGCGAATATGAATCCGACTTGCGGACATCGGCATGTTTATTTCTATTTTCAACATGCGATAAGTTTGTTTCTTTGTAATAGACGATAACAATTATGTTAAAAACGAGTACTCTAGTTTTGTAACGGCGTTGAAAATGTGTGAAATTATTTTTTAATAATCACACTAATAGCGGCAGAATAAGGATTGCAAGAACTATTCCTATTGTAAAAAACGGAAAGCAAAAATTGGAATGTGAGTACGTTGAAAAATTTAAATAAATTAGATTGCCTGTACACACAATAATCTTAATATCAAAACATGTCAAAATTTATGCAATGCAATTCTATACATAATCACAATACCAGGCACAATCTAAATTTCTATTTGCCCACACCACGAACAGATTTACCAAGAATTTTATGACCTTCACTGGCTTAAAATTTTTTAACAAATTGCCTGAACATATAAAAAATCGCACTTCATTTATCTGTTTTAAATCGACTCTCAAATCCTACCTAATCAATTACTCCTTATACAATTTAGATGAATTTTTCTCCCTGTGACAACAATGTGTTCATTGTCTTATTTATAGTTTCTAGTCAATAATGTAATACATATGTACCTGACACACTCTACACATGTTCTTTGTCTTTGGAAGATTTAATAAACTAAACTAAAATCTTTGGCAGCGATGCCCTCGGGCGCTCCAAAAGCGCTATCCCCACTCTTGTTTGTTTCGGGAAAACGAGAATTCATTCATAGAAAACCGCGCGGCAAATAAATACTTATTAAATACAGCGATCGCAGTTGTAACACTTAGCGCGGTGGGGGCACGCTTCCCCGCTGACGCTCATCCCTGATCTATGGGTTCAAAATAAGGGATTGAATAACTTCGCTAACTCTCGATCAAACTATTTTATTAATTGTTTACATTCCAACACAAAACACATGGTTTTATAAGAATAATGTTGAACCTGAATTTCTGCGTCGGCTTAAATCAATAAAGACATTAAAAAAAAAACTCTCGCCTAGAGCAGACGTTTATTTCGTCTTTTCGTCGTAGTTTTAATAAAGAAACAAATTTATTTTTGGTATACAAATACAATAACTTTAGTAATCAACATTGTAAATTGGTAATTTACAAATTAATATGATGTAAGAATTTCCACTTTTTCGATCGCCCTTGGATTGAATTTTTTAAATTTAACTGTTAAAGTACGAATTTGCAAAAAACTAATCATCAGTTAATGCAACACGTACAGAATATTTTAAATTATTAAGAACTTACCTAGTTACAAATTTATCTGCTTTTAAAATTAACAAAAAACAGGATACTTGACTTGCCTTAAGTATAATATCTGTGCATTAGGTCATGGTCTGCGTTTTTATGACTTTTTATGGCCTCGAACGTCAGAGAATAGTTGAAAACCAAGCTCCGCCGGCACATTTAAGCTGCATACAACGACCCTCAGACAGTTTCTATGAAAAAGTAACATAATTTCTATCTGCGTTATTATTGCCATCTGACTAATAGTTGTATAACAAATTTTGCTTCTTTTCTTTCAATCAAAAGACACAGGGTTAGAGCCACGCTGTATAGCGCCGGTCGCCACCCTTATTGGAACTGCTGGTATACGTGGCATACTCTCCCAAATTAAAACGCTCTCTGAAACAAGCTCGTGTCCTTTCAACGAGGCTGACAGTTGTCTTTTATTCCTATCAATGAGCAAAGCGTCTGTGCTCTTTGATCCCTACTTTGTATGTAGTTCGCAACAGTTTCCGCGAGGGTTGGTCATGTATTTTTTAATGCCAGCTCGTAAGAGCAATATCGGGCGTTCAAAAATTCAGTGCCAATTTATAATTTAAATTTATCCGTCCCTGGCGAAATTCACGTCATTGAATCAACCCGACCGGTCGATACGACGTCAGTCAGGAATTGTTCCGACACGGGTGCACCAAAAGACCGCATCGATTACCACTGATTGTGAGAGGATAATAAAGCCTTTTGTCGGTAACGGCAGATATCATTGCGTGTAGCAATAGTTCTACCCGATTGTTCGTGCCACCAGTCGTAATGATTAGCTGATAATGATGTTGATTAATGTTCGTAATTTAATTTGTACCGCTACTGTCGTTTATCACTGTGAAACGGAGGATTGCAATTTGTAATTACCCACCGTTTTATTTTGACGCTTTCTTTTTTTGAGACATATCGTCTTGCAATTTGAGCAATTATTTAAAGGTAAATCGATTCCGGAGAGCCACAACGCCTTTTGATTTATCTCGGGCAAACTTCTAACATTCGTATACCCGTATTTTCATTAATCTCATTCTTGGCTGTAGAAAGAAAATAATAAGACCTCCTGGAATTATTGATTTCTTCAAATGTATTGCCATACTTATTGTTTGATAGTCTTGTCAGATCTATCAAAATTTGTCGTCTTTGGTTCCTTCAGTTTTTATTCACAGGAAAGTACCGAACGGTTGGTGATTTTTGAAAATGTCTTCCTGATTAGTACACGTTATGAGAGATGTTAAGTTATTGTGCCGATGATAAAGGAGAAGTGTGAAGTTAG
The DNA here is from genome assembly GCA_036172665.1 of Prosopocoilus inquinatus. NCBI lineage: Eukaryota > Metazoa > Arthropoda > Insecta > Coleoptera > Lucanidae > Prosopocoilus > Prosopocoilus inquinatus. The sequence goes on from CM069877.1 coordinate 29,459,940, forward strand.
ACAGAAAAAGTTTTTGCTGAAAAAAATAAGACAACCAATTTTTTTTGTTAAGTGGTGATGCCCAACGGAATTTATTTCTCGGACTTTTCGGGACCTCAGGAGTGTAAGTGTATTTTTCGTGTGTGTAAAGTGTTCCACGGCTTTGTTACTTTTAAACTTCCCCTTCATTGAAGTTATTGAAGGAAATCTCTGCTGATTTCCTTCTTCTCAATACTAAAGGGTACCGGAAGTATGTACCGACCGCCATCATGAATTATCTCGAATATGATTCGAAACCGAGAACTTGCGTTCACGTGGCCGATGCTTTTCCTACTGAATACTTCAGGCGTTAATGAATAAAAAATATTTTTCGGGAGAATGCGCAATCGCGATGAATGGAGTTCATCAATTTTTTTTTCGGAAATTAAAAGAGAACTGAACAACGAAAGAAAAAGCAAAACCCAATCCAAGAAATTAATTTTTCGACATCCATTCTAAGCCTCCAAAAGCACATCGTTTATGTCATTTTAACACCTCGTAGATCCGAAAAACAAACTTTACAGAAGAGACTAAAAACTGCCTGATTTGATTTATTAACCCAATAATTAGTTTTTTTTTCTATGGCGTTTGCCTAACGGGGTCCTTACTCATGGACTTGTCAGGACCTTAGGAGCGGAAGTGTATTTTTGTGTGTGTAAAGTGTTCCATGGCTTTGTTACTTGCAAACCTCCTCGCCGTTGAAGGGGAAGCACTGTCGAATTTTCTCCCCAACACTGAAGGGTACCTGAAGTGAGTAACGACCCCCGAGAAAAATCCCGAGCACATGCGAACCCACGACCTTACGATTGCAAGGCCGGTCCCTTACCACCGGACGGTTAAGGTGTTAAAGGTTTAATAATGATATTTGAATAAAAATATTCTATTCTTACGTGGTTTTGGTAACTATCTTAATATTTTAATTATTTACCTCTATTTACGTGGGGTACGAGGTTTCAGCTGGACTAACCTGCAAAATGATGGGTTATAATCTACCACTCATGAGGGATATAATAAGAATACGAATAATTTATTAAAATAATATTACTTTGTTTATTTTTCGTATAGTTCTTTGTCGTGAGAATTGCAGAAAGATATGAAACAAATGAAAACACCTTAGAAATCGAGGTAAAAATGTAATTTATTACCTTACTTGACGTTTCGCAAATATGATTAGATAAAGCAAATAAATAATCATATTTGTCAAACGTCAAGTAAGGTAATAAATTACATTTTTAGCCCGTTTGCTAAAGTATTTTCATTTGTTTCATATCTTTCTATTATTTTGTTTGTAAAAATGTGAATAAAACTGAAAAGTATTTAAAATAAGTATTATTAAATTCTGTGAGGTTTCTTTAAATTATCATAAAAACTATGATAATCTCTTGGTACGATATTTTTTTAGCCGCTGTAAATGATCCCATTTCAGAGCAGTTATTGGCCTTTCTTCACGGTTCAACAGCGGCCAATCTACTTACTGACTCCACTTCTTTTCTCCTTTGGGGCAATTCCTTCCACTCGTCATCGAAATCAATTTCGAAAAAAATGTGTCCTTGAGGAGGAGTATATTTTATACATCTTAAGTCATTAACAGTTGCAGTCGAAAAAATTCAATTATAATGTTAGGTGCTTTCCTTCTACCACATATCTCACCTCAGATCAGATAAACGTCAGTTCCGTTAGCATGAACGAGTAAGTTTGAACGGATATTTTAACCTAGCAACTAAAGGGAATGCTCGAATGGCAAAATGGGAGGTAGAAATCTCAGTTCAACGTTATTTGTTCGTGCCAGCGGAAATGACGCTTATGTTATCTGAGGCAAAATTTGTGGCAAAAGGAACGCAGCTATTAATAATACATCAACTGCTGCTGCTTATTAAATAACAGAGATGATTACTTTACTTAAGTTATTTTTATTATTACCTTTCCTGGACGATTGGAGTTGTATCTCTGATTCTCTTGTATGTTGTAATTCAATATCTGTATGATAGACCCGAATTATTTACTTCATACGGAGAAGGTGTTTTTCTGGCACCGTTAGTAATTCGAATATAATCTTCTGGAACGTAAATTGGGACACCCTTCAGTTTCCTTTCAATAACGGAGTGAATTGAATTACACTCCATTTGGGTGTGTCCTGCTATCAGGTATTTTTGAATAATTGTGATATTTTGTTTACAGCATAGTCAAGTAGCGCATTGGCGAGGACATTGTTTCTCTTCTGGTATGTACATCCGCCACTCCAGATTACTATTTTATCCTTATTATAATTGATAAACATCTTTGAAAATTTTGAAAAACTTCTCTAATTATAATTTGGAACAGTGGCCCATTATGAGATTGCAATTTGGTTAAGTCAATAAGAATTTGTTAAGGAACTTTTCTTGCCTCTTGTTTATTTTTACGAACAGAAGGCAACTTTCTTTTTCATCTACTTTCTGCATTGCAGTCGCTTATTCCATCTTGTGACTTCAATTTCCAGTCACGAATTGAAAATTGCTAATGTGCTTGTAAACATTTTTTTTATAAACTTGAATATTTTCATGTTTCACTGTAAGGAAATATTCGAATGAGTAACTTCATTCTTTTAATAGTTCCTTCTTTTTTCTATAAGTTTCCCCTTGGAAAGTATAAACTGTTTTTTTTTTGTCCCAATTTGATTAGAATTTTTTCCTTTCTTCCTGTGTGATTTGGCTACAGTTTCTTGCCTTACTCCTTAAATACTCCTTTGGTCTAAAAGTTAATCCCATTTCTCTTGCTTTTCTAATAACACCATGATATACTTTTCCATCTTTATCCTTTGAATACCCAAAATACTGTTCACCCTTCTCTGTAAATATTTTGGCTCGGCATTTAGTCCCACTTTTAGGATTAGCTGCATTACTTCGTTTTCTTGAGCTGGTCCTCTGTCAGAACAAGGTGCTGCTGCTTCACCTTCCTCTTGTTGGTATTAATTGAGTACTCACTTAGAACTTTTTACTATCGTCACCACTTAAGTCATTATCGTTTCTCAAACCAGAATTATTATCAATATAATTTTCAAAAGCTGTAACCATACCGTCATTCTTTTTTGAACTCGATGCCCTCTCTAAAACAATATTACACAGAAAGATTAATTGTACATCATGATTTCTTTTGTCTAATATTGATTTGCGCGTTGATTAGATGTACTATGATGTTCAACAAAAACGATATCCCTGCAAGCAAACTGTACTCTTATGAACATTGGGCGGAGCCAACTCGGACATTAAAATTGTTACTCGAATCTGGTCCGCTGTAATTTTATTGCTTCGGTTAAAGCTTGAGACGGCAATAATATTATTATATTAGCTGCGTAAGCGTAATTCTTTTGAATACGACGGGAATACTTAATGAGATTTCGACAACGGTTTACGATTTCTGGAGGAAATCCGTGTTTAGTAAAAATAATATTTTTCTTAAAGATATCACCTTCGCATCTTATTAAACAATTTGGTTGTTTCTTCAAACAGGAAAGTGTAAATTTTAATTTTCAGTCAATTTGAAATATTTATAATAAATAATTTATTTTAAAGAAATATTGGTTACTCACGGGAGGCTTAAGCTTCTTTGCAATCGTAAAACGAATTCGTTGTTGGAAAATAAATTTGATGGGAACACAACAGGTGAGAGAGAGTATACGGAAACTTAGTGCACGTATGAGTGAGACAGATAGAGAACCAAACGCTCCGAACGGATTAACTAAGTCGCCTTAAATATTCATTCTGTAATTTGTAGGAAAAAAATAATTCTTTCCTTTCACTCTAAAAACAGATAATTGCAACGTAACCAAATATTATTACAGGCAAGTAATAATTTGTTGCATGCTTTTACAGTGTAGTATTTATTCAATTGATATACATTTTTTAATTTTTAACACTGGATTAAATAAATTTCTTATTGCAAAATGTGCAATAATTTGTGACGTTAGGGATCAAGAAAAACGTGTTATCGAGAAAAACGAAACAATTTATCAAGGGCAATTTAACAAAAAAATGTATATTTTTTTGTGTCGACTTTTTTCTATTTAGACATTCGTTAAAATAAATTCAAATCAATCTTTTATAAAACATGAAAATCACACAATTGTTTACCGTTTCGTTATTAGTCGCTTCACTAGAGTGAAAAAAATTAATAAGTTGACAGATTTATTAATTTTTCACTGTTGACAAAGCTATCAATCTACACGGCAGTAAAAGTTGAACGAGTGTACAATTTTCAAAATGTACAAATTCATTAGACAAGAATCTACTACAATCATTACATGTGTGACATGTTTTTTCATCAGCAAATCATTGAATCATTTTCAATATGATATTCGATATATGATCATATCAAAATGTAAATTTAATTATTCAAGTTCTTTTGCTACAAGTATAAAACATTTCGTTTTTCAGACAAACAAGAACTTGTTTGCTCATTTCAGAAATATCCGTTATAATATTATAAACGAAGTCACTTATTGCAGGCACGTGTATGCATTCCTTTCTCTATATTTATTTTTTTCTAATTTTTATGCTATTTTATATACTAATTTTCAAAATGTATATGCTTTTTAAGCGATAATTTTGTTCTTAAAAATGACGAATTCATGATTCAAAGAAAATCGGATGCGAGCACTAACTTTACTGCCACTAAAAACGTGTAAACAAATCCACCAGTTTCCGCATGAAATACACTTTCAGTTTATTAAACTCAAAGTACAAGTTGCAAAATAACGATCTAGTAAAGCACAAAACAAAATACCTACGGAAAGCGCAGCGTCACAAAGTTCAGTTATAACATTCTAACAGTAATGATTATTCTTAAATAATCTGTGCATAATATTTGTTATTTTTCGGAGAAAATAAACACGATCGTATCCGGACGGCAGGTACCAGGCCTGACCATAGTCGACCAGTTACTTACTTCTAATAGCGATTTAGGCCTTCGTGTCTGTATATTGCCGTAAGGGTCAGGAAATTGCCGAGTCGTATCGTTTTTGGTGAGCACCATAGTACCTACTTAAATTTGATCCACTCATTGGCTGTGACCACTTCTCAACTTCAAAACGCTTTCTGTTAAAATAGCACCACAATCTTCAGTTCGTGCAATATTATGGTCACGTACATATACTAAAAGAAAAATTATAATATTGTTACGATTCAAATAAGTCATAGTAATTAAACACACAATAAAGGTATGCATTCTAATATTACGATACTTGCCTGCATATGATGTGAGTTGCAGTTTATTCTGTGAGAACACAAACTTCATAATACGTTTACCTCGAGGATGCATTATGATAATGATTCTTTACTATATTATTATTGTAAACAATACCAAAAAATAACCTAAACCGTAAACTTCATATGAATACAGAAAAACAGAAAAATAAAATGAAATATCAAACAAGAAACAATAAAAGGAAACGTGTTCAGATAAAATCAAACGTGAAGGTTATATGGGGATACGAGATTTTCTTTCACTATCAGCTGATTTGGGGTTACGAGGTATTAGAATACAGATTTATCCGTGATAATTATTTTTTTTTTTTGGTTACGATGTTTTTACGGTGTTTAGCAATTGGCAGAACTGCCCCGAAACCGCCAAATTTGAAAAAAATGAGTTTTTGTGGGTTACGGGGTATTAGAATTACATGAACGATATTCGGTTGATATCTCGTAATTTAAAGTGTATTTAATTTTCTTTGCCTATGAACTGACTCCTTAAAAACTGCGGAAATGCAGAAAATTCATTCGGAAGGAGCCGGAATGAATCCAAACACGTTCTACCTATTGTTTAGAACTCTACATCTTGAGTGGTTCGGAGGCGTACCTGTAACTTCTCAACCAAATTGTCAAGCCGTTGCCAAGAAACCCAAGTAACTCGGTCATGCAACTGCATACCCGTACTACTTGAAGTTAAATTAGAGATACCTGCAGTTTATGGAAAGTAACGCTAACAATTTCTGCACATGAATTTTTGTTCGATTGCAACAAGTTTTCCGATAATTCAAAGATTCTTCCGTTTTCAAAAGATTCGATTTTTGAATATCGCCATTCAGAAGCGTACTTATGAGAATCAATGATTTGTGAGAATTAGAATGCGAAAATAATCCACGCATAACTGAAATCCATTGCTAATGGAATCTCGTGCAAGTTTGGAATTAACGCTCAAGCGCAGAGGTGAATTTTCCGGTAAAAGCTTCTCCATAATTGAATTACACCATTATGGGGCAGACTCGATAGTTTTGTTGCGCGCGTTTTACAGTAATACCTTCTCGCTTCAAGAAAGCTCTTTTATGAAGTGAAAATTAGAATTTGGTTTGCGCACGGCGTTAAAAATTAAGAGTCGTAAGGAAGTATTTTTTTAAACGAAAGAAATAAATTGGTTTCACGTTTCATACATATAAAGTATTTCAGTAAAACAATGGACCTACTCTATTTTACGCCGCACAGTGGTCCAGAATGGAATTTTAGCGCGACAAAATTATTTTTTTTATATCTAAGTTTCCAAAATGATGAAAATAACTACATTCTCTATAGAAATCATATGATAGTATCACAATACAATTACTTCTATAAGGATTTTTGCCTAACTTTAGAGCGATTATGTTCCCTTATAAGAAAATCTAAATTTCTCTGCAGGGTGTTAATAAAAAACCTGTACAACGTTTGGCAGGTGATAGTAGAGATGAAGACAATCAAACAATTCTAATAAACCCGTGTTCAATACTCAATACAGAGTGTCCACACTTGGTATTCACTTTTCTAAAAATTTTATTTTTTAAGTAAAATTCCGACGTAGCACAGGTCGCCGTACGACTTCCGGTTTCACCGGAAATGACATCGACTTTCTTATTTTAAATGTAACGGCATTTATATTTTTACATATTTGAAATCTGCAAATCATTGTGAGTCCGAATATGTATCACTTAGTAATTTTGGTTTTCATGACAAAGAAAATTTTGGTTTTTTTTTTTTTTTTTTTTAATTTCCAAAGCTATAAATCGTGTATTTTTGTTCTAATACGAACAAATACAAATCGAGGAAGCCACTCTTTGATTGCATTTTGATTTTTAACATTTTTACAGCACATGAAATTTTCATTAGGTGGTGAAATGTTCTATTTGAAAAAAAAGTTTCACCGGAAGTGGTGGGGTGGTTGGCGTTGCGTCGAAAAATTATTATATATTAATTTATTTAATTTATCGATCCCGAATTTTACGTAAAAGTAAAAATTCTAGAAGGTGAACACATAACGTGGACACCTGTATTGAGTAATGGAAATGGGTTTATTAGAATTTTTTTCTTGTTTTGATCTCTACTGTCACCTGCCAAACGTTGTCCACGTTTTTTTTTTATTGACACACTGTAGAAAAATTTACGTTTTCTTGTGAGGTAACATAATCGCCCTAAAATTAGGTAAAAATCCTCAGAAACCTGCACTGCTATTAAAAAGAAAGAAGTTCAAAAGAGTTTATAAAAACGCACTAAAATGGTAATAATAAGATTTTCATATTTGTCCTATTGCAGTCAATAGAAGTGATCTAATAGTTCGGAGTCTTTTTATTTTTAAACTCTGTTTTCATTTTTACTTACATGTGGTATAGGTACTATACCTGCCAAGTCCTACTGTATATATAACGTGTTTTTACATTACCATATACAAGCTCCAAATAACAAGCTAAATGGCGTAAAGCTGCATTCAAACTAATAAAATAAGTCAAAAATGCATGTAGAGAGTTGTCCCAGATTTTTTTGGCGGCTATAGTACATGATTTAAAATTAGTTACAATTGAATTGTTTCGTGTGAGAGAACCAATAGCATATCCTATACATTATAGTTTATTTCGATTTGCCTTTAAAAGTAAAAAATGTTTTGGTGTTTTCCACACTAGATGTTTATCAAAATTTGGTATATAAATTTTATATTATACGAAACATCCTGTGCAATTGCAACTAATTTTTAAATCATGCATATATGTATATGACACGCAAGTAATAGCAAAAACAGATTTTAAAAAGCTGCATTAACAAAGACATTATCTATGGAATACGGAGTATTGGCTCACCCTGTATATGCACTAAAAAGTAATTAAATAAAAACTATTAATTTAGTTTATTAACATAAAATACGAATTGTTTTGAAAAATCTTAAATTGATCTAGGAATTTGAATTATTTCACTAAAATCGTATTTTCACATATTTTTGCTAATACCGCATTCTTTTAAATTCTAATCTTTTTAAGGAAATCTAAAAAGTTTTAGTTTTTCTAGAGATTTCTAGGCAAATAGAATTCTATAAAATATGACTTTCCTCTTGTCAACTCAATCCATGGACACACTTGCTTAAGACATTCTCATATTTACTCATATTCAGAGCCAAATCAAGAGAGAAATTTGACGAAATCTTACAAAGTAGCAAAAAGTAGCACTTGGTTGGACAAAATTATTTTAAAGTAAACTACTAACTATAATTACATAACTCGCAAAAACATCTCATTTGATCTCTTTTTTAATTCTTGTCTTTGAAAGTTTAAAACGCAGATATTTAATATACTTTTATTTGTTTTAAAAAAAGTATATAAATAAACCTTCAGATCCGATTGATCATAAATGGAATTATGTAAGAAAGAGTAAAGTAACAAGATCTCACCAAACTTACCCAATAAAACCTTCTAAAATATTGTCAGACTTATGTTTAACTTACTACATTTTCAATCACGTTTGATACCTGAAATGTTCTTGCGTGATTTGACAGCGCTACAGAAATGTAAATAAAAGAAAAGGTTGCGAAACAAATAAAACAAACATGGAAGGACATTAATAAAAATATTTTTTTTATTTTGATGTTTATTCAAATGTTTCAATTTTTTGCATTTTGTCGCGCTTGAATTCCACCGGCGCCCCGCAGAGAATTAAACTTTGTGTCTTGTTAGAAAAATAATTAAAAAATAGTTATTTATAGTACAAGAGTGTGAAGTAAGGCTTTTATGCACGAATCTTAAGGGGTGCATAAAAGCCTTTCACACACGTCATAAAACCACCTAATTTTGTTGTACGAATTCGTTGCTGTTTCGCGTCGTTATCAACAAAGTCAACAGAAATCATTTAATAATGATAGTTCCATTTAATTTACGCTAGGTTTTTGCACATGATTTAATTCACTTACGCACTTTTTATGTAATGTAGCTCTTCACACAAAATAACTTGTTCATTATAGGGTGGGAGTAGAGAAAAACCATTTTCCGTCATTTGTAATGATATGCCATTACTGTCAAACTTGAAGAGAAAACTTAGTTTTCAGAATTAAAATTTTGACGAGATCAGACTAATTGATCAAAAAAATTTATGAAATTTTAAGACCGGAATAGCAATTATGGACCTACATGCAGTATGGATATTTTTTAACATTTTTTATAAAGCGTACCAAAAGAAAATAGAACTTCAAATGTCACTCTTTTAAATAAATTTGCTTTTAATTAGTCATGTGTAGCAAATGCCTCCAATTTGCAAATTTCGTTTTTAAGTTTACACAACATTTGTTGTTCTCCCCGTCAAACTTTGTGGACAGAGTTCCGAGCACGAACATCGAGATAAATAATAACCAGTACGTGATTGTAAACTGCTAATGGCTATTTAATTAACTGTAATTTAGTAATTGTACTGATTTGGTGTCAAGTATTACATTTACGCAAATTACGTTGCGAAAAAAGCTCTCTGCAATAAGACCTTTAAAATAGAAATTAATTTCACTGCGGGTTGGTGTGAGAGGGGTTAATTGCACCGACTTCGATACTTATTAATCGATGTATTTACAAATAAATGTTATGCACCATTAAATAGGGTTTGGTGATTATAAACTTGTAATTAACTGTTTATTTTAATTGTTTTGTGGCACTTACGAAAACCAAGCAATCGCCTCTCTGGTTCTTTGCGCTAGAAAAATATTATTATTATTTCATTACAAGGGGCGGCAATTTTAGTAAAATAGGAGACAGATAACAATTGTAGAAATTATAGAAATAGAAATAAATCGAAACTCGTATTCACTCCGGAGTCGCACAAGGATCAATCCTTGGACCGCTACCTTTTTAACTTACGTAAACGACCTAATAAATGCAAAGTTATTATCTCTTTTTAGACGGTTCTATTTTAATTAATGTTAATTACTGCCCTCATAAACAGAAGTGCGGCATCTACTAGTCACACAGTTTTGAGATATTCGCCCTTATGCTGAATCTATTTACGTCAAACATAACGTGACGTTATCGACGAGTTTACGTTAAAATTCCTAATTCAAGAAAAGGTAACAGCACGTTTAAGTTTAACGTAAGTGGAACTAGATGGGACACAACAACTAGTATTTTTAAATTTAAAGCATAATTTTAGTTAAAGGGGGTTTGTAATAATTGTTATTTGAAATTTAAAATGTAAAATGAAAAAAATATGGGACGAAAAAGTAGTTTAGTTTTAATACAGCAGTATTATGAATAGAAACGCGTATTTTCCCAGCGATTAAAAAAGAACATCTTACGAGTATATAGAACAATAATTATTTATTTATTTAAACAATTAAGTGCACATTAATTACCAACTGATACAACAAATGACGTGTTTGTTAATTCTTAGATTTACGTTTTGATATTTTTTTTTTGTTTGATCCGGTCTAGCTTCTTTCTTGTCCATCTGGCTCTGATAAACTTTTCCAAAATACTGTTCGGTTTTCTGGCAAAATATTCTTTAATTTCCTTAGTAAGTTATTTGCTTTATATTTAGGAAATCCTTTGGGTTGTGTTTTTCCTAGTGGAAAAGGCATCCCACCTTTTTTCATAGCAGAAGACTTCAATTCTTTATATTTTTTAGTTTCTTCGTATGTTATTTTCTAATGTAAGGTATAATCTCCTCTTACAGCTTTGATATGTACATCAGCTAGACGATGTCGAGTTGGGTCTTTCATGTCCGGTTTTTGAAACGATAAATAACTTCAGTTAAACATAAATTTTTCTTGACAGATACATTTATGAAAAGTATAAATTGTTTACGTTGCTACGTACACACTTTATCTACAGATAAAGTTTTGAGGAACGGTTTTTAGAAATAATGGTGAGTTTACAAACTCAAAATAATTAAAATAATTTTCTTGGAGAAGGAAACAGGAGATCGCGCGACATATTCAAAAAAAAAATAATAATAACAATGAAATAAAATGAAAGCTTTTGTTGGTCGTTGAAACAAATTAGCAAATAAAATTCGAATAATTTTTATTGGTCACCAAAACCATGGAACTGGACTTGCATTGTTTACACACACACATACACACGCACATACATACACACACACACGCACACGCACACACACTAACTTGCATCAAGTTATTAATATGCTGTTTGTCCTAAAATGTACAGCATATATCAATTTAACATACAGCAATAGAAATCGTATTGATTCACCCTGCACATGTGAAAATAATGTTATATTGTACACCTCTAAATTCTAAAAGAAAAATGTCTTGAAACTTTTTTGTATCCGCAGTAGTTATCGAGATATTGCCCGAGAACGCACTTTTGGGACACCTGTATTATTATCTGCCTGAATAAATTTATACGTATTTATACACTCACCGGCATGGAAAACGGAACACCTGCATTTTCTTAAAAAAAACTAAAATAAATTTTTTTAGCTTTAATAATGGGTCTGCGATATTAAAAAATACTTAAAATCAGTTGTTTTGTTTAGATTTGAGCTAGAGAATAATTAATTAATCTTGCATATTTCCTGCATTTTTGCGAATGTAATTCATATAATGTTCTTAAATTCTTACTGGTTATGCGTACAAATTGCGGGAAATACGTACAGTTTTATGAATTATGGCGAATTGTAAACGAACGCAAGTTTAGTTTATGAATACGGGACTAAAAATCGAAATATCATTACAAGATGAGTTTGTTTTGTTCCACTTTTACTTACTTTCAAATAAAAAATGTGACAGTCTTCTCTGTCGTATGTCAAGCAAATCTTTAGTGTCAACTCTTTTCAAAATTAATTCAAGGAAGTGAATTTTGCTTCTCCCTGGTAATATTACCACCATGGGAGAGTTTTGTGTGAGGATAATCGTTGCTTTCTTGTATCTGGTAAGGGCGCGAAGGTAAAATGAGTTTGCCTGAATAGGCTCTTTTCAGGTTGTCGGCCTTGCTTTTTTAGCAGGAGATATTGCAGCATTAATCATAAATTCGCGCCTATCTATATTTATTTTCAAGACATGCGCCGCCTATTATGGTTTAATAATTGGCGGGAGGTTTTGTCATCCTAGTCATCCTAATCGTAGAGGGCTATTGGGCCATAAGGAAATCAACGAAACTGTTAATTCATGCAAGACTTGCAATTTACCAGAACCAGAATATCGAACATTGTGTTAAATGTTTCAGTATGATTTAAGCCAATTCGTGGTTCTCTTGGCGAGTTCCGGCTTATGTCTCTGCGCGTTCATCTGGATGTTATTACCTAGCAAATTATCAGATGAATTGAGTGATCTCTATCACACGTACAACAGGTCGGCGAAATCTGAAACATTTTGGAACAACTTGCTGTCGAATGTGAGAATCAGTATTCAGTAGGGTTAATTGTGATTTATATTTTATCCCAGGCGTGGTGCTGTGGCATAGAAGGTCCCGAAGACTGGAGAGACGACATTCCGATTAGTTGTTGCACCAGCCGATTACACGAAGCATTCGGACAAATGCGAAAACAAAATTTCCAACCGACCGTATACGTATGCGGATTTGTTCAATTGTTGCACGCTTCATATGCGATTTAACGTAACAGGTATACCACCACCACAACTACCACCAAATACAAACATACCCATGCCCACATGAGGAGGTAGGTTTTGAAGCACACCTACGTGAAAGCGAAGAAGACAATATTAAGTGATTTTTAATTTCATAATAATAAACGAACCTGAAACTTTTCTGTAACGAAAATTTAAACATCGGTGGAAGAATAAATAAATGCGATTCAACCCTGAAATTCTACCGAAGAAGAGAAGAAAATCACTTTCAAACAGCTACTTGAAAATTTCGTGCCAGCCATCGGCAATTTTTTTTGTTTCTTCCATCATATTCATTCCATTATATGACCTCAATCTAATGATTCTTTGTGTACCAAAAAGTTTGTTATGGGACGGCTACTCTGTGCAGTCCCATCTCTCTCTATCTCTCTCGTAAATTATTCTTAATTCTTTTTCATTTCACTCAAGGAACTGAAAAATTCAAATTGGCAAAACTGAAGTTAAGCGAGAACAAAATTGCAGTGGTGCTCTTCAGAGGCATGGAAAAGGAAGGGGTGACGTACCAAAGGGCGTAAGTACCGGATTTAAAAAAATTTAAATGATTTTGTCTGAAAAGGAACTACGTATCATCACTTATCTTATGAAATATACTGGATGCCCCAATAAGTGCGATGACCGGCAATATACACATAACCGTGATGCCTAGAGCCTCTACTTTAAAACAAAGTAACCAGAGTCAGTGCATACAAACTTCCAATCAGCTTAAAATTCCCTTTCAAACGAGCCGAAATTCGTTAATTTATGAGAAATAGTACAGAAGTTATAATATTTTTTAAAGTAAATAATTCAACTCTTTCGTCCACTCTTTTGAATGGCGATACGAAAATAAGTTTAAAATCAAAGTTGTGTAAAATTAGCTCAATTTTCAAATGGGGCGCTATCAAAGCTGTGCCTAATTTTGAGATTTTTGTTAGTAAAATTAATATCGTTGATCCTATTAATTGCGCCCGCTGGTGTTAAACTCTGATTTTTAAAAATATTTTCTTTGATTTTTCCCTGATCATTTCGATTATAAATTTGTTTCTCCCAAAGCTGTAGATATTACGGTTTGCCATATAACGTGTCACAAAAATAAGTATATTAATTTTACCTGACAATAAAACTCGTCAAGAGTAACAACTTTTTTAAATACATTTTTTTGTCAACGTTTTCTAGTTATCGAGTTAAAATTATTTAAAAATTTTGATACGAATATCATTGTCCGCCAGTGGAGTACACAATATTGCTGTGCTGTGATTGTTGCCTAATAACGATGACGTTAACAAACCTGATGCAGTGTCAAAAGTCTGTCGTATGATTTAATGTTTAATTCGGAATACGACGATTCAGAAACCGTTCCAGGTAAACGCGTAGGGCTAAAGCAGCTTTGCCCTGGCTTTTACCATAAATTAATACAATACCAGTGCATACATAATTTGAAAATGTAGGCATTGTGTAAGAAGAGCTATTTCAATTCAGACGCTTGACAAAGGTGACGGCAGGTTATTTTCAAAAGTAATTTATTTGACAAGCAACCGTAGAACCGTAAGAAACTTAAAAAAAATCCTATCGATAGAACCGTACCTAGAACAAGAGCAATAGAGGGTCCGTTAATTTAGGGGGGGAAAAATTAAAAAAAAATTGATTTTGAAAAATATGATGCAGAGAAAAATTGTTTAATTTGACGAGTTCTATTACCGGTTAAAATTAGAGCACTATTTCAGTGACACCCAGTATAGCGCTGGTCGCCATCCTTATTGAGACTGCTGGTATATGTGGCACACTCTTCCGAGTTAAAACGCCCTCTGAATACAGGCTCGGGTACTTTTAATGCGACAGTTGTCTTTTATTCCTATCAGTGAGCAAAACATCTGTGCTTTCATCCCTCTTTGGTACGTAGATGGCAACAGTTTCCGCGAAGGTTGGTCATGTTTTAACCCGAAACTGCGGTGAACAAATTCTCTATGTATTTGCCTTTCGCAAATATTAAATTGATTAAGTTTTCTTTCAGTTTTTTACTTCCATTTGGTTTAAACCTTTCATCGTCTTCTCCATCTACATCTGTATTATAGCATTTTTTCTTTGGACTTCCGCTCTGTAATGGTGTAATGGTTCTAAATATTCTCGTTTCTGTTAATAATTCTGATTTACTCGAAATTTAACTAGTCCAAGTTTCTATGTTCTTTTTCCAACGTGTAATTGACTATGGAGGGAAATAAAATTTTGTAAATTCTAATTTTTGTTGGTTCTAACAACTGACGATTTGTTTATTTCACATATCTTAGTTGATGAGAGTTTGTTGGGTCTTATTTGCAGAATTCCTTTCGATCCTGTGTTTGTGTTTCTTTCCGATTTCTTCCTCTCAGCTTTTCCTACTGTTTTTGCCACGGTATTCTTGGTATTCCTTTCTTTATATTTTTTAGATGTTTTGCCTTCTGTTTGTTTTCCTTTTGCTTTCTTCTTATGCGTCCGAATCACCCTAAGGCTAGGCGCACATTAGAAGCCACACATAACACAATCCGTACGATTTTTACATGAAGATTTAATTGAAATTCTTTTGAAATTTGAAAATTGACTTGTATACTATCTTAAAATTTTAATCTATCAACCATGAATAATTCAAAGTAACAAAATAAATAAATGTCAATGTAATTATAGCGTTAAATAAAACAAAATATACGCAAAATGGATTTTTGTTTCAACTCATCAACTCTGACTTCCTTGAAATACAGAATTTAACTTCAGCGCGGAACGTAGCGCGTAGTTAGGTCTAAAGGCTACACTCGAGGGGCTCGGATTTCTCTTACGGTCCCGCACCACTTAAGCATTATCCCCTTCCAGATTGCTGTGCATGTGGGGAATATTGGATGCAAAAATTATCCTTAATTGAGTGCAGAAATTAGGGACAATATCGCAGCTACCGAAAGGTCGATCTCGTTGTTCCTGATTGGAATCGTGCCGTGCGCATCTCAATTCCAGGAAATGCGGCCGACATATGAATGCATCTATTGCCGATAATAGAAGATTTTCCTTAGGGTTCATTAGCTTGGATGTCCATGGCAAGAGTAAAATCCGTGCCTATCAGATCTTCTTACGTAAGAGGGACCCTCTTAAAAATTAATTTTAACTTTTTGAATGTCGCATAATACTGATTAATTTATGGTAAGATAAACAGTTTATTCGCTCTGTAACCATAGCAACTAACAAATGTCACAATAATTCGTGTATTTTTAAAAATCGCAAAGAAAAATCTAAATACTGAAAAAATTATTGACGACAGATATCGACAACCCTGTATCATTGAAAAGAGAATTAAATAGCCCATCTAATAATGGCAAAAGTTATATGGCATTCCAATAAAAAAAATTAATTATCGTATTTTGAATATTCTCAAGTTCATTAATTTTTTTCTAAGATCTTATCTTGCTGGGATTGTTTCTTGACGGTGTAACTGAAGGAGCATTTCAAGAAGAAACTTTTGCAAAATTCCACAAGTCTCTAACGTCTTTTATTCGAAAGATATTTGCATTTGTTTGAGGTAATACAAGAGCGATAATTTTTTTAAAAAGTTGAATAACGCGAGAACGGTTTAGATTAGAACCTATGTATAATACACAATGTCACATTAAAATTTAGTCCAGAACCCGAAAATGTAAAAACATATAGGGTGTTCCGTTTAAAATAACGAAGTGACCCAAGGCCCAGGCTAAACGGAACACTCTGTACATGTCAAACTAATTTTATAGTATGCTCCATATGATATAGTGAAACTTTCATCTTAAGCATTTTTTCGTAAAATTAATAATTAGAGAGGTATGAAAGAAGCCGCCTGTACTTATAAAAGCTAAATATCGGATGAAAGTATGGAACTCAATGTCTTTCTCATAACCGGCACGTTAGGTAGGCGCTATCCCGATCGCATACTTTGCGTTTATTAGTGCGTATTCATCGCATTAATATCCCGGCGTTCATGAACTGGCGGTGAACGTGCGCGTTGCATACAGGTGGCGAAGTGACCGTGAATATCCATACAAATGTCCTAAGATAGATAATAACCTCGATAAAATTTATGTCTACAAAAAAATTGCGCAGCAGTTTATTTAAATGAAGCCGTGTCATAACATTGGCAAAAATTTGAGAACAAATTCAAGGTCAGAGATACAGCAGCGTTCCGGTAACAACGGGCAAAAATAAATTCAATGTTAACTGTGGGCAAAAATATCATTTTTTATTCTATTATCAGCGCCTTTGTTTTGCACTGGCTAGACAATTAGAACGCAATTTGCGCCCAAACAAAATTATTATGCCAGACCACGTTCCGCAATACTCGCAATTTCGAGAGCTCCGGCCTCAAGATCTCGCATAAAAAAATCGCAGATTAAGCGTATTACGAGCGATGAAGCGCGAATTTATCGGTGAATGAATGAAGCATGTCAGTTGTTGGTTGTTACATCTCTGTTTACTATTAAATCCGACTCTATCGCTTGCAGATAATCATTATAGTAAACAGTAACGAGAGAATTGTTATTGTTTGTATAGACAAGGTCTTGCATGAACGATGGGTGTTTGTAAATATTAAAGAAAGTCGTCTCAACATCAGTTTTTCTTTTTTATCAATCACAGACCGAGAATCCTAAAAGAACGTAAACATCATTGATTCGTACACAGGGTCTCTCGAGATAAGTAGCCTACCAAAGGTGTTCGAGGTAATTTCCAGTCTTACCGGAAGTTGTTATTAATTTATAGTTTTAAATGAATTTTTTGTATTACATATTAGTATACGGGATGATTCAGAATAAGTGGCCTACACGTTAACCACAGATAATACTCGAATAAACAACTGTAGACATAGGGGGGAGTCTAACTTTTCTAGTTTTTGAGATAAAATGGATTGAAAATTCACATGTAAACTTGTTGATGGTCACTGGTATAGTTGAATGCGTTACAACAGCAATAGATCTTCGAGAAAAATGTACAAAACACGAACATCTAACCTTGAACTGAAACTGCAAAACGGTTTTGCTTGCGACTCTCTGAGTAAAAGATTGCGTAATGCGAACAATGAACTTGTTTTTATGATGTAAGTAGGCATACGATAATAATTTTGTCAGTGGAATCGTGTTCGTATCAACGTGTGTACCAATTCACGGAAATTTAATGAAATTCTTGCATTTTAAGATTACTTGTCGTGACGAAATGCAGCAGTGAAGAATTGAGTAACGTGCTCTTAATGCCAAACCGTGGCCCTTTATGATTTTTTTTTTAATTAACCGTATGTGTTATGTATGTTTTACGTATTTGCAATTGCTTCGCGTGCGAGATAATTATTAAAACAATGCAAATCACTGCCTGGCGTACGTGATTCATTAGGCCGACATTCACTCAGAACTTCACAACTCGGCGTACCTGATTCATTAGACCGACATTCACGCAGAACTTTCGGACGTTCTTGGATGGTAGCATGCTTGGCACGCGGACTTGCTCGTGCAAAGAAGAAGAAAAATCTTGCACTCCAAGTACGCGAATCAAAACTTGCATCCAGGAGTAAGTGAAATTTTAATAAATTAAATAATAAGTTAAATTTGACCCGATAAGCTACCCCTAAGACGCTTTGTGTATGACGGTCTGTTCATCAATCATGTGAACAGGCGCTTAACAAGATCACTTCGAATATCCGTTGCAAAAACCATAAGTTGCATCACATAACATTTACTTTTGTTGACTCAGTGACACCGATTTTCAATATAAACATTGAAAAGTGTTGCCAATCGAATAAATATATCTCATCGATGATTGTTACTCGGTATACATTGTGCAGTATATGTTATTGTATTATATTAGTGTATCATCATCATCTTGTTTCAACCTTGTCCACTAAGAACGGATGAAGATAATATAACATAGAAACAAAAAAAAAGTGTCCTATAAATATGATGTGTAAAGTTATTTGAAACAATCAGTAGTAGTTAGATATTTACAGTGTACACAATTTACATTGCTTCTAGAATCTACAGATGAGATTTGTAGAGTAACCAAAGTTGTTCAGGATTTAATCCATTAGCATGAAGACACCGCAGTGTTTTCAGTTGTCCAAGCAATTCGGAACCAGACCCCGACTCTAATGGAAAAGAATCTCTTTTTTGCTCAATCAAATTGCCACGTACTGGTCTTGCTCTAGATCTCTCTAAAAGCACTAAAACATTAGCTACATAAAGCCATTGTCACAGTAATAAACTGGCAATTAAGTTAAGCGCTGATAAAGAAAAACTGGACCGGGGAGTTTACTTCACCGGAACTCGGCTTTTAATCTCTCTCACGTTGTCTGTCCTTTGGAATTAAAATTTCTTTTGTGAAAACGTAGAAGCCACATGAACTTTGCACCGCCACGGTCACAAAACAAAAGGATCTTATTTTTTTTAATATTTTAGCGTTGCCGTCCCTTTTCTCTTTATAATGAGATAATGTCCGCGAGGCCCTCTTTCTGTATAAAACCATTACCTATTTTATTGTGTGCGCTTTCGTAATTTAATTTTCTTAGTTTTTACCGGGAGTAATTGAAGTTTGCATTAGAACCCTTAAAACCAACAGCGTTAATTTAATGTACACTTGCGTGTTATGACTGGGACTGTTAGAAAAAAAAATATTTTTAATGCCTTTATGACGTATGAAGTATACTAAAAACCAGGGGGTCGTTTAACCTCGGTTAAAAAATATGTTACATGTAAGGGTCGGATATTTCTAGGATATCTGGTAAAAGTCAGTATAAAGATAAACAAAGCAACGGTGTAGATTTCAATGTCGTCGCTGAACGGTTTATATACCCGACGCACTCTCACCCTCGCTCTCGTTGCGTCAGAAGCAACCGTCTGAAGTAAATTACGTGTGTAACAGAATTGCCTTTATAGTTCCTTCAAATAATAATTATGAAAACATTATAATTCTTTAATGTAACTTTAAAAAAGACTGGCATAATACATTTAATTCATATCAATTATAGCGCCGTCACTGCAAAAAGAATGCGAGTTTATTTCGGAATGAATCGATTATGTAAATAAGTTTTTATATCAAGTCGACCAAAACTGTAGTGGTTACTGCGTGCCGCATAGACTTCTCGGGCTTCGACTGGTTTATTGTTTTGTTTTTACAGAACAGACACGTTAAAGATTCGAACTTTTTCCGACAATGATCGGTTCAGCATATTGGTAGTTTCCCGTATAATTAACGAAACCTTCCGCCTAAAATGCGCCTAGGTCTGGTTATATGATTCCTAGAATGTTTTATTTATAAAAAAAAGACCGCTTTCCACCATCTGATTTGCCATTTCATTTTGAATTTGACTTCAGAAATATAAAATATATTCTTCTTCACACTGTTTGAGTTTCTATTTGAGTTGCGCGCAGTGGCGTAACTTGAAACCAGGCCGCCAATATTTAATTTAGCTTTAGTAGGTAGTAAAAAAAGTCATTTAACTATTTTATTAAAAGTCTAAAGAACAAAATTTAATTTTTTTAAAAAAAGTTCATTTCTTTAGCTGCATACTTTGTATGCCAAATAAAGCAAAACTGCTTAATTGCTCTTGGATTATTCTATTTCAAAAAGTGACGAGAGTTGTGTGAAGTATCTAAATTTTAGGTTTAGGAGTGTGCTTAAATTGTTTCTAAAATACTATCTTGAAGAAAATTGTTTTCAGCTGTTTTGAAACTGTCTTCCTGAATTTAAAAAGAACAAAATTAATTGCGGTTACAGGTTAACAGATGGCGTTGCTTACGTTTGAAACTTCTTTCATAAAATTTCTTTTCAACTTTACTTATTTGAAATTGTATTTTGTAATATTATTTCTTGAATATTTCTCAGCATTTTTCAATTGCCTTGAAATTGCTTCCCCACAAACAGAGAGGACCTTAAGTCATGACTCACGGTAACAGATGGCACCACAAACGTCTTTTTTATTGAAAGTTGTTTTTAGAATCTTGAACGTTCTTAGGTTTTTCAATTCTTCCGCTTTAACTGTTTAGGTACAAAATTGAATTTATTCGAAATTGTTTTCAGAGTTTTCTTTTTTTTAACGTTCCTACCGTTTTTCAGTTGTTTTGGAATCTCTTCCTGGCAAATTACAAATTTACGGCTCAGATTAACAGACGGCACTGTAAATGTCGTTGAATCGAAATTGATACTTAAAACTTAGTCGTTTCGAAATTGTTTTCATGCAATATCTCCAAAAATTAAAATCCTCTTAGTTTATTATTTCTTCTTGTTTTTTTTTACTTTGAAATAAGTAAAAAAAAAACAAGAAGAAATAATAAACTAAAGTATTATGTACATAAAGTATTATGTACTTAAAAATTTGTATACATTTATTGGAAATCTTTTGAATTTGTGAATCTTCTTAGAGATTACTTCTTGGTATATCCTTTGTAGCAACGCCACTGTTAAAGCCAATTAAAATATTTCCAATTTTTTTCAACTTCATAAAACAAACGAGTCTGAGGAACGAGTAAGTGACGTGAATCACAGCTACGCTGTACAAGCAAGACTACTTAAGCTTGACATCGACTCATACTGTAAAATGAAGGAACTGTCAAAATTTTTGTTGAAGAAAGCGCCTGATAACTAATTTTTGGTGGAGCATATTTCAAATGTTTCTTTTCCCAGGCCCAACAAAACTGTAGGTTATGTGAATACAATTTGAATGTACATTAAACTAAATGCAATTAAAATATTTTGTTGTACCGCAAAAATAATTTTAGATAAATTAATCAGAAATATCCAGCTCCCTAATTCGAATTTGATATGTTAAAGGACACTTGTCAATGACATTGTCACACAACTGTAATTGTGGTGAAGTTGTAAAACACTCCGGTTCCTTCAATTTCGCAAAACTTGGTTAGATGTTGTAATTCAGCAGTAGACCATGATAATGGAAATTAGATATAAGAACGGCAAGGAAAATCAAAGTAAACATGTTTGTTTGTTTAAAAAAAAAAATTAAATTTCTTGCTTTCAAAGTGTCTTGGCGCCGGGTTGCTTTGCCAACCCTATTCCTACGCCACTGGTTGCGCGGTTTGCATCGTTTAGATTTGTTTTGTATTGTATTCGTCTTCATCTTCAGGCACACTTCCAAAAGCAGTTTTATTTTATGCACTGTATATTCCAGTATATAAAATGAAATTAAAAAAATCTTTTGCTATAATTTCTCGTACTTAAAAAAAGTGCAAAAATCGGTTTCGACAAACTGACGAATGAGTCGTCATAAACCCAAAACCCGAACTTGGATTTATTTATATTTATTGGGTAGGTCTCCAAGCAATAGTAGCCCAGGGCCCCCAAAGTTAACGGTCCGCCCCTGCTAAAAACAACACATTCAGTATGGTGACCTGTCTCTCTCACTTTAATGTAAGACAGCTGCACAAAAGAACATGTTTTTTTAAATACTTTTTCTTTGTCATTGTTTGCCAATTTTACATTACAAAGTTTAAAGTTCCATACTTTTTTTATTTTTGTGTCAATAAATTATGTCGGAGAAATGAGAGAGCCTGCGCCAATCCGTAACTTACCGCGGCACAGAAATCAATCGGTCGTCCTCTCGAAAACGAGATGGGATATCGGAGTTGCGTAACCGGTGCCCACTCAGTGGAAATGGCGTGGGAGAACTCTTAGAGATGTTACGGAAAAGAGCGCCACCCAGCAGTCGTTACGCAAGCCAAATGTGACAAGAACACACGGCCGGGAAGGTGTGTTCTTAGACATTCTCGTCAAGGGCAACCCCTTTGGACCCACTTCCTCAACAGCGTACCCCAAAGGGCGACGAAGGAACCTCCCTCTCCAAGGATAAACCAAACAAAAATTGTTAAAAAGATGCCTAAAGAATGAACAAAGTTCGTTACGGTCAAGAAGCAGTTTATTCACCCAGACAATCGTCACAAGCGATTTACAAATCACAGCAGACCGTCTGAGGAGCAAAAAGAGGGATGGAATGCGGCGTCGGAATCACCAGCTTGTTTCAAAACGGCTTCCTCACAATCCGGCGGGGGAGAGGAGGTAGCAAATAGACCTCAAATCAAATTATAATCCGCCAGACAGAGCTTGAAGTTCCGCCACATTTTGAAAAAATAAGCTATAAGTCTCGCTATAAAAATTACATCGATAAGAAAATAAATAAATGAGTAAACCAAGACTGCTTATTAATAACTTTTGGATTGTCCTATTTCAAAAAAGTAACAAAAGTTGTCAAAATTTTAGGTTAGAAAGTACCTGGAAAGTAGCGCCAAGCGGAGTACATTTAAATTGTTTAACGAGAAAAGAAATGTTTTTACCTGTTTCGCTCCTGAATTTAAAGAGAACAAAATTACTACGGCAACAGATTAACAGATAGCGTTGCCTTACGCTCGAAACCTTCGTTTGAAACCTGCTTGAAACTAATTTGTCTAACCATTTCTGTTCAATTTTATTCGAAATTGTTTATTGTAATATTAGTTCTTGAATTTCCCAAGCGTTTTACAGCTGCCTTGAAATTGCTAAATTCTGAAACAAAAGAAGATCGGTAATTCTTACGTCAAGAAGCTTGCGAATAAAAATTCAAATTACCAACAGAAAAATAAGATAAAAGAATATTCTGTGTGAAATGTTGAATCTAAATAAATGAATAAATAAGAAATTAATTCATGATCAAAAATTAAAAAAAAAACTCGAAAAATGAACGAAGAAGTGTGAAAGGAAAAGATGAACAAAAAATGAAAGGCATATAAAATCAAGGCTGACAATAAACTGAAAAACAAAGCGAAAACGCGAAGAATACCGCGAACAAAAAAAACAAGAGAAGGTGGGCGTTTCTGGAATGGGAAAACAAATGAAAACTTCATCTATTTGAATTTCAAAGACTACTCACTGAAAATTTTTCTTGATTACAAAAAAAAAATGCATACGAAGAAGCAAATGAAAGCTTGATTTCATTTTCAACATTTTTGTCATTTTTTTGCTTACGATAAGATATAATAAAATAAAAATTAAGTCGTGTATTTTTTACTTACAAAAAGGTGCAAGTAAAATAATGAACATTTTATTTAATCAAAATTGTTTTTGAACTTTACTAACGTTTTAATTACAATTTACGGCTCGCATTAACAGATGGCGTTACATTCGAAATTGATGTTTAAAACGTAATTTTCTTAGCGTTTTCTTAGCGCCGGGTTGCGTTGCAATCACCGCAACCTCTGCAGCTACGCCACTGTTTAAGCTTCGTTTTATTCCCATGGAAAAACTTTGGCAAACTCAAAATCAAAATTTGTGCAGAGTTCTCCAATCACCAAAATGAAGTACGCGGAGTTTCTCCAAATAATCCAGTATGTTCCAATAGCACGTGGCCTAGTTTTTAATGTTCTAGGATAGTTTCTAATTTTCTAAGATATCAATTCTAATTTCATTACTATAATTTGATAATTGAAGTTTGTTCTTGTCCGATGAAAATTGTAAGTAAAAATATCAAATTATAAGTACAAAGTTTTTTTAATCTCAAACCGGACAGAAAAATGAAGAGAACACACTCTTCATTTTTCTGTCCGGTTTGAGATTAAAAAAACTTTCTACTTATAATTTGATATTTTTACAAAATTTATAAGCCATAATTCCGCTGAACAAAACACATAAATGAGCAAAAAAATCCACCAGCAGCTAGATAGAAAATTCTGATTCCAGATATGATTTCAACTAAGCTAGAGCTACCGGGAAATCCGCCAAGTTGAAAACATTGCAAGTAAAGTCCGCCGCGCGTACCCAGCGCGTCGTCAACTTGCCTCAAAACGGAACGTCTCGCGCAACCTAACGGCAAAGAGCTGAAGTCGCACCGAAGATTGGAATCACGCTCCTCCAGCACAAGAAAAGCGTAACACACAATACATATACAGTGGCATTTGGTGTATTGGGGTTTACAGGCTTAAGCCTCTTTACATCCGGTGAACGTACAGTTGCGAGCAATAAGTTTTGGTCGTCATTGATCTTCAAGGATTTTAACTTGATTTGTGTTTGATTGAAAGTAAAATGTTTGGTAACATAATTTTGAATACCAGGAATGATTTCTTAAAAATCTAATTTATTTCCGATGCTCTTTTGATGGCAAACAGACCAGATTTTTATAAAAATTTCTAATTTTTAGAATTGAATGATACGTGACGGCCAAAATGTAGTGCTCATGGCTGTACTTATAGTAACGAGAAGATATAATGAAATAAGACCTGTAACCTGTGCACCATTCACATTCTAAACAACGCAACATGCATAACGTTGTTATGTTGAATGTACATTCATGTGTAGGCATTGCGTTATATTTTTCTGTTAGGCTGTGCAGGTTAAGTGGATGTATGTAAACAAGGCTTTAGAAAACATAATCTGTCGTCTTTCATTCTATTTCCGTTTTACGTTTGAAAACTTTTTCATCCAATCCATCATTCTTCGCCTGTTCGCTATACATAAAGTCCGTAACATACGGACGAGATCGAAAGGGGTGCATATGCATATGTATAAGGGTTGCCGCAAAAAAATCGGGGCGTGGCAACAGTGTAATTATCAGACGTTTGACATATAAACAATAGTAAACTTTGACATATTTGCTAATTGACAATGACAGGGTGGAAAAATGTTGAGTATTTCGCTTCCAGCATAATTTTAAAGTGCGCGATAGTGAAAACAAAATGGATGGGTTTAAGTCATGAACATTTTCTTCGAGTAAATGATTTTGTTTTATTTGCGATTGAAAAAAGTGAAAAGGAACGATGATCTAAAAACTGCTTTTGGTGAAGAGGCACCGTTGAGGATGACTGTTTTTCGTTAGTGCCAAGAATTTTAATTTAGTCGCAGTAGCCTCAGACGTAAAATTCTTGAAGTACGACCGGCAACATTAAACGCAGCGGAGAAATATTATGCTGAGTTGTGTTCATAAAGATCCCTTGAGAAGGTCATGGAACTTTGAATGACGGGTGGTATATGATCTCTGTTTATCCTGAAATGCGAAAAAGATATAGAAGATAATGCAAGCTCACACACAGCGCGACACACAATGTATATTATATCATGTCAAATCAAATTTAATTCAGTTTTCATTGGCAAGACATGGGTAGAGGGGTATCGCGATCAACGATTGCTACACATAAGATACTTTGATTATTATTTCACCAGTTAAAAGTGGAAATAAAATTTTACATTACATGTACGGACAGAAATTAAATCCTAATGACCCGCGTAGGTACGTTTCCAAAAATCAGAAATCCATCTTTTTCTAAAGCCCGCTAGAACTTTACGAAATACTTTTAAAGAAAACAATACGTTATTTGCGGTTAAAAAAACAGAGATTAATTGAAACGAGTGCATCCGTGGCGTGTTTATAAAGAGCTCGTAAACTTTTTTTATCGGCCGCTGCTTTCCTTTGTGAAGTGCGAAATTGTGAAACTGCGACTGGTTAAATTACATCAAACTATACTCCTGGTTTACTTGTACATCGTATTGCAACCGGAAAGAAAAAAGAGACAAATTTTTGTTGCAACCACTTATCACCACCGGTTTTATTTCAGTTTGATATGGCGACAAGGGAGCGCTCAGCGCTGTTTGGACACAAGACCGCGGTAGAAAACGGAGGAGGGCCTGCGCCAAATCGGAACTTACTTTATGCTCGGAACCAACTCGGTCGGACTCTCGAGAATGATGATGTTGATGAACAGGTTACGTAACTGTGCCCGCTCAGTGGAGACGGCGTGGGAAAACTCAAAAGATGTTACCGGAAAGGGCGACACCCTGCAGTGGTTACGTAACTCAAGAGTGTATAGGTTGCACGGCCGGGAAGGTGTATCCTGTTCCGTCCGCAGACGTTCCAACACCCTAGGACTCGTATTCGAGGCGAAATCCCAACAAAGTTCTGCTGACAGCAACAAAGTTCTCCTGACAATGGTATGCAAAAACAGCACTACAAAAAAAATCACCTCGGTCGTAAACCGGAACTTTAATTAATATAATATCGGTAGTAAGTTCGTGCAAATCGTACAAATCAAAATTTCGTGTAACTACGCCCTGATACGGGACGAGCAACGACCATGCCTTAAATAAGTTCATATACAAAGTCCAACTCGTAGACAGAAAAGGCGCCTTTACGGTAGTACTCACGCGTCAGCTTACACCAAAGCATAAAAACGATTCGCTTTAAACTTTATCCAAAAATACACAGAAAAACATTGAAATCATGTCAAACACTAAAAATATTACGACAATGTTCAGCGCTCTGAAGGAGCCTCTCAAAGGTGATAGCAAAATTTTAAATTTAAAACAATGTCCAAGAAGGAAAAAGAAAGAAATTACGACAAAGTTTAACGCTTTGAAGGAGCCTTTCCAACTGATTTCAAAAGTTAAATTCGTCCCCAAGCAAAAGAAAAAACAGGATACACGGGCCAAACGGGCCGATGTAACAAAGTATGCGCAGTGCGCCAATTGAAGCGCCGTGAGGGAAGGGGGGATTTTCTACTCAGCGGCGACGTAGAACAATGAAAAAAGGAGGAAAACGAAAAAAGAATTAAATAAAACGACCTTAAAATTGTCTCCGCCGCGGCGTCGACGACTCGGCGACGGTCCAACCTAGGACATTTGGGCAATGGCGGCCCGTTTTCGACGGGACAGAAGATGGCGGCTGTGAGGCTCGCCTTGCTAAAGCAAGAAAGGTGAAAAGTCGATGTTACAAAGGATTCGTCACTGCCAATCCACATGTGTAGCGGCCCCCAAGCCTGGGACTAGCACTATAATAATAAGGGAAACAAGAAGGGAACAATTAACAAAAGAATGACCACGAGGTCGTCAAGAAAAACTGGTCCTACGTTAATCGTAGGTACTGAAAAGATACCAAAAATCGCTGCCAGATCCGCAGTACGCGATCCTCGCTTAACTCTTGGGGGAAGATAACGACGGGTGAAAGTAATCCACAAAAATGCCAGCCGAAGCTCGGAAAATTCGTAACACAAACTTTAAAACCAGCCACACCCACTCGTTAGCGTTAATAGAGCTCGTTCTTCCGATGCGTGTCCACCTGCGTTTTCTCCCACCAAAACCGCAACGCGATCTAATAGCCGATACAAAATGGAACAGCAGGCGACATTTAAACGTCGGAGACTCAAGAGCGCGGGGGAAAGAAAGGAAACCAACACCAAACTTGATTACAGAAATCTTACCGTAACAGTATTTACTGTAGGCGTAAAACGGTAGGGTATTTTATCCAATCACCAGTATTCCGCTCTTCCTCACAACACCAGTTCCATTTCTTTTGAATACGCCCTCGTATATTACATACATCTCCAAAGTTCTCCAGTCTCCAAAGTTTAGTTTCCGCGAAGTCGGGAATTCCCGACAGTTGTTTCCGGAGATCGGGAATGGTGAAAACGGCAAATTTCCCGGGTATTCCCGGGGCAGAATCCCTAGTCATGCTAGAGGCGTAATGGTTCTTGATTTACGAAGCGCAGATTTTTGTTTATCTGTTTCTCTCACGCATTGATCTTACGTTCCTGCGCCCGTACTAAATGCACCGTCGCATCACCTAAATTTATCATCCACCGTGATTCTGCAGCTGAGTAGCTGTCAGAAGTCATTTGCATTCTTTCCTTCAGTTTCCGGGAAATGTGATAAGATCAGTGAAATTTGATACATTGCAACAATTTTAGAGCGACTGACAGTACTGGTTAGAAGGCGTAATATATTCAGTAGATTGTATAAATTACATAAGATCGATAAGGAGAAACCAATTTATTCACAGAAATATAGTTTCATGACAACGAAGTTATAAAGGACAAACACCTACGCTTCTGCGGCGTCTGGGCGCCAAGTTGGTTTACCCGTAGAGGCACCCCTTTGCTATTTATACCCTCTCTAATTTCATGGGAAAATATTGTTGCTATTGTTTTGACAAAAAATGTATCGATCATTAGTTAAGCCTTTTATTTAGTGTGCCTTACTATTTAAAAGGCAAAACAGCGTGCGTAATGATGAAAGTATGAAGTATCAGAAATGTACCAATCAAATAATAAGGCTCAGTTCAAAAGAGATAACTTAGTGAATAAATTCAAATTTGAGGTTAGCTTTTATACCACAGGCAAGTAATGTACGAAAAAAAAACTACTTTAGATACTGGGTGTTTGTGAAATAAGCGCAGAAATTTAAACCTGTAATACATCACCATAAATAGAAACGATTGAAGTTACATGTCCTTAACAAAAGTTTTACACATTTCGAGAAAATCGCTGTTGAAAATCGGGCAAGAAATAATCGTACGTCTATGTCTCTGAGGTAGGTCAAGAAAAGTAAAATTTATTGGAACAAGAAACAGAAAAGCAATCGAGCAGTGATCTTTGCCGAAGTCGAGAGGCCGATAGAAGCGTTGCTTTTAGCGTCGCAAAAAGTCATATTGCAGCTAAGCGAAAGAATTTGCTTCATTTTTTATGATTATGACACGCAATTTATTGGTCCGCATTCTTTGAGATCAACAGTTTAGTTTGTCATAAGTGATTGAGCGAGTTAAAGCTAAATACGATTGTTATCTGTACAGAGTGGACCATTTTTGATGGTTTTACAGGGTTTCTCAATTATTTATAGGAATAGAAGAAAATTGTTTTCGCTACCCAGTGCTACTTTTTCGAGAAAAATACAGAGGAAAAAACAAAAGTGAGCTATCTCCTTTCGTTCGGGAAATATCGATCGAAAACGAATTTTTCCGAAAAATTGTTTTTCACAATATCTCAGTTGTTTAACAAGATATTTTGAAAATTTAAAAACTATTTTATTCAGAAATTAATGTATATTTTACTAACGTTATTATCTTTTGTTGAAACTGCACCAGTTCTGCAAAACAGACTATAACTTTCTAATTTTAAATGGAAACCGCAGTTGGCTATGACACAAATAAATAGCTTGTTTAATGAGGTTTTCAAAAATATAAAGTTTGATATAATTATTTTTTTAAATAACAAAGATACTAACTTTTATTACTTTGCAGTACCTGTCAAGCTATCTATGACACTAGAAACAAAAGAGAATTCAGTTGTTTTCGTCAAAAAACCATTAGAATAAATAATACAGGCAATTAAATTAAAAAAAAATAAATAACTGGAAATGCATAATGCTATTAGAAACTCATAAAACTACGAGTAATATAAATAAGGATTAACTATCAATGCAGTTTTGAAGAATTATATGTTATATGCTCCTTTGAAATTATTAAATCTTAAATTTTGAATTACCAAAAATTCTTAGATGTGTTTATGTCACTTTTACCAGTGATTAAACTTATTAATATACAAAAGTTCTTGAAAGCATTTTTAAACTTAAGAAATATCTGACACTTCAATAATTTCTTAAAGAAACACACTAATTAATACAATTTAAAATATATAAAAATCTCTCAGCTGTTCATTTTAATAATTACAGAACTGTTTAAGTGGATTTAATTCATTTTTACATACTAGTGGTTTTATGTCAGTGTCTAATAGATACATGAAGCTATTTATTTATTGAATTAAGTTAGCTGTTTTATTTAATAATTCTGTTTTTGTGAAAAAAAAAACTGAACTAATTTCTTGTTTTTGTTGCCACGGGTGACTTGTTAGCTACCGAAAAACAAAAAATAATTAGTGTCTTTATTATTTGTAAAAATAATTATATCAAACTTTATATTTTTGAAAACCTTATTAAACAAATTATTTATTTGTATCATAGCCAACTGCGGTTCCTATTTAAAATTAGAAAGTGATAGTCTGTTTTGCACAACTGATGCAATTTCTACAAAAGGTAATAACGCTATTGAAATCTACATTAATTGCTGAATAAAGTAGTTTTTGAATTTTCAAAATATCTTGTTAAACAACTGAGATATTGTGAAAAATAATTTTTCGGAAAAATTCATTTTCAGCCGATATTTCCCGAACGAATCGAGATAGCTTACTTTGGTTTTCTCCACTGAGTTTTTCTCGAAAAAGTAGGATTGGGTCGCGAAAACAGTGTTCTTCTATTCCTATAAATAACTGAGAAACCCTGTAAAACCATCAAAAATGGACCACACTGTACTTATAAAAATGCCGCAATTCACGAACGGCGAGAGAACAGCATTTCAGAGGAGAGTATTCATAATGCCGTCGACAATATTTGTGCTAATCCTGACAGTCTCACGAACACAAGAATCACTTTTCCGCCGAGTTCGTTTGTTATAAACATTTCTAAATGTTTAATAGTGAACGTTTGTTTGAATGTGATCCTCCATGCAGATGATATTCGCTGAATGTGTCTTGGGTATTAGTCATTTTCGCGATGTTTACTGTCTACGATCAGAGAAGCAATTTCCGAAAGTTTTTTTTTAGTTATTTCATGAGCGCCGAATAAGGGACGGATAGAGGAAATTTCTTTTTGTTATACGATTTTTTTTGTACTTTATTCGTTTTGTTTGTGTTGTCGGAGTATTGCGGTTAAAAATTTTGCACTTATTTTACAAACACCTGTAGATTAAGGCCCGATCTTTCCAACCTCCTAATAAATTTATTTGACGAATAATTCGACGAATCACTATGACAAAGATCGATCCTAAGCCCTTTTTTTTAGAAATATTAATGAGTTGCTGATTTTTTATATTAATTAGCCGATTTCTTATAGTAATCAACCGATTTCTAATACTAAGTAGAGGATTTTTTTATACTAATTAGCCGATGTCTTATACTAATTAGCCGATTTTATATAATAATTAACCGATTTCTTATACTGATTAGCTGATTTCTTATACTAATTACAATGTCTCGAATATTAAATAATATTAATAGTAATAATTGTATTTTTTAAAATATTTGATTTTTGACTAAATAAAAATTTCCGTCAACCTCATTCAGATTTAGTTAATATTTTTAAAATAGTAAGTACAGATATAATAATATCGTTTTATGCACATTTAAAATGTTAAATTCTGACAATCTGTTGTTTTATTTGTCTTTATTTTCTTTAATTTTTTAAATTATAAGTTTTTAATTTTAGTTTTTATTTTGTTCCTAACTTTACCACCATCCTTTATTTTTTTATTACTCATTTGAATTCATTTTATTTAATTTTCAATATGGTCAGTTGAGGGAGGTATGTTTTTTCTTTTAATCGATTTCACTTGTTTTGTTTTTACTTTTAAATCTTCAACTCATCATCTTGTTCTTATTTTATTATACGTTTTAATCCCGCCGATCGATCGCCATTTTTGGCTTCGACTTGATTTTATTTATTTTTTAATTATTATCGATCATCTTTTTGATTTTATATCTTAAATTTTCGTTGTGACGAAAGTCAGTTTTTATATTGATTTGACTTATTGAGTCTTACACAATTTTTATTTTTGTCCTGTCTTATTCGACGATCGTCTGTTGTTTTTGTTTTAATCGGCTTGACTGTAATTTAGGAGTATTTTTTTATTTTGATAATAATCAATTTGGCGTCTTCTTTTTTCTTTATTTAATCCGATTAAAATGTATTTAATATTATTTGTAATTCTTTTATTTTATTTTTTGTAAACTATTTTGATAGGTCTTCATTAAAGAAGACTTAACAACTCCGACCTCCCTAAATGACCCGTAGAAGTTCATCGACCCATATCCTGACCCCTAAAGGTTAATCGACTCCTTCCAAGTTTTCATGTACCCCCAAGGAGTCGATACCGAATTCGTAGGAAACGAACCTTGGTATAAGGGTATAAAATCTGAAAAATCCTCTTAGACAACATTTTATTTGTGTAAACACAACAGAATTAGGAGGAAAATAACATGATCTCATAAAATACACAAATCGCAAGGCGAAGTTCAGATAATAATCTGCTTTTAAACTTAACCTTGAGCAAATTATTGAAAGAAAATAATCGTTGTTGCCTACTAACTTCAGTAAATCTAAATCTTTTAAAAAATAAGATTTGTTTATAAGAAGAAAGGTGACTATTATTTAAATTAAAAGTGCAATTTCATAAAATCATGGCAAATTTTTTCTCGCAGGATTTATTATGTGTGTGAGAAAAAGTAGACTATTTTGACTAGGCTTAAAAAAACCTTCACTTATTTCTATTACTATGTAGATATTTTATAAATGTGATTCAGGCCACTCTTAAAATAGTTTTTAATTGCCATTGATAATTCATTATTTTTTTTTTGGCAAAAGACTTCTTGCAAAATTTATTCTTAATTTCTTTTATTTGTTAATAATTAAAATAATACAGGGGGGTTTTCATTTATAAAACTAACCCTGTACATACTTTTGAAAGTGCTAATATTAGAAAAAGTATTGCTTTGGACATTTGTTTGCTTTCAGCTACTCTAACATGAAATCCTTCGCGTCGACATATTTTTAAGGGGTATTATAAAATGCAAGGCCGTCAGTGTCAGTGCTTATTTAACTCTTCAGCAGCGCCGTCCATTAACGGCAAAAAGGCCCATCCATGCTTCACGAGTAAATTAGGAAATTCAATTAAAAAGAGCGGGGCGCGTCCCATTTGCAAAAATAAGTGATCACCCGGCGACGAACTAATCCCGTATTCATGGAGGAGAAAATCCGTTTTTTTTTGCCGCGTCCGCCACTGGCTGGCTGGTTTTTTGCCCGGTTTTTATTCGACCCCATTTAAGTAAATGGCGGCAGTCAACCGCACGCAGTGTCACCGCAAAGTTACAAAACGTAAACAAGAGTTTACGATCGCCGTTTTGGGACCGAGACAAGGACCTATCCTACCTGGAAATCATCTTATTGATTTGCATATGTCGCTTGCTAAAACTTTCTATTCTACTAGAAAAGAAAAAGCAAAAATATATTTATTTGATTTTAAAATGAATATTACAAAGTAAATGAAGACTTTAAAAAATATTGCAATTGTGTTAAATTAATCTCTAGCTAGTGCTTACGGCTTACGTTAACGAGCAAATCTACTTCAACGTAAACTATTAAATATTTTATTATCACCAAAAGGTTTTTTTTTTCACGTTTCACATTTTTTTGCGTTTCACTGTTCTACTTTTATTCATACTTTTTTTGCAATCCGCTTTGAGATTTCATGTCTTTTCACTAGTCCAGTATTGACATAATTAAGAGATTAATTGCGTATTTCCTTATTTTGAAGGTACGATACTAACATGCTCACTAAAAGCGATACTCCTGTATGCAAACTGCACATTATAAATAATTTACGTCGAAGCTATTCCATTTTAATTGAACGTCATTGTATCTTGGGCTTCTACAGTTCGCCACCGGAGTAGAAAAACCTTGTAAAGGTTCGATTATTCAGATGCAAGTTTTATAAAAATTAAATAACATTATACCGGGTGCCCCGCGCCATGTGCTCACACCCTTCTAGAATCTTTATTTATTAATCGATTAACCTGAATTTTGGAGACAATAAATTAAGCAAAAAATGGAGTGTTTCGACATACTGCTAGTCGTCATAGGACTTCCGGTTTCGCCGGAAGTGATATCAACTTTCATATTTTAAATGGAACACCCTATATATATATATATATATATTTTTACCTATTTAAGATCTACGAATCATTACCAGTCCGAATACGTATCAATTGATAATTTTGGCTTCCATGACAACGACAAAAAAACTTTATTTTTTAATCTAGAAAGCTATGAATCGCATTTTTTCGATCTAAAGCGATCGAGTATTTCGAGAAAATCACTTCTTTTATTGTATTTTGCTTTTTAACATTTTTGCAGCATTTGAAATTTTCATTAACGTCGTAACTAATTTTTTTTAATAGAAACTCATATGTTTCTTAACTTCAACAGAACATTTCTTTTTAGAGTTCGTTGATACCAAATACATCATATTTTCTTTGAAAGTCATTTGAAATAAAGAGAGTGTAAAATTTCAATAAGACATGCTGTATTTTAAATTATTTTCAAAGAAAATATGACGTATTTAGTATCAGCGTACTCAAGAAAAAAATGTTCTGTGAATTAAGCTAAGAAACTTTTGAGGTTCTATCGAAAAAAATTAGTAGTTAAGACCTAATGAAAATTTCAAATACTGTAAAAATGTAAAAAATCAAAATACCATCAAAGGAGTGATTTTCTCGAAACACTTGATCGCATTAAATCGCAAGAATGCGATTCATAACTTTCTAAATTGAAAAACAAAAGTTTTTTTTTTTTGGTCGTTGTCATGGAAACCAAAATTATCAATTGATACGTATTCGGACTGGTAATGATCCGTAGATCTTAAATAGGTAGAAATGTATAGGGTGTTTCATTTAAAATAAGAAAGTTGATATCACTTCCGGCGAAACCAGTCCTATGACGATCAAAGCAAGTATGTTGAAAAATTCCATTTTTTGCTTAATTTATTGTCTCCAAAATTCAGGTTAATCGATTAATAAATAAAGATTCTAGAAAGGTGAACACATGGCGCGGGACACCCGGTATAATGTTATTTAATTTTTATATACTTGCATCTCTACGTACTGAATAACCGAACCTTTACAAGGTTTTTTTTCTTAATTAACAATTAAGAATTTTTTTTGCACAGCAAATGCAAAATCCGATATTCCCCACTTGCGTAACAATCAGGAAGGAGAAAAGTGCTTAGACAAAACGGCAGCGTACGAAGTCCTTCGAGTGAAGCCTTCTTGCCCTAACTACGCGTTACGCAAGTCTCGTTGGAGTTTATTTTTTTGAAGTGAGTTCCTGCCCGACGAAAATGTTTGAGACATTCCGAATTATCAATTTAAATAAAAGGTGCACCCGGTACAAAGTATTGATAACAGAAATTTATCGATGTTGACGTTAATGACAGAAATTTATCAGCAGTTTTGTATTTATCTTTCATTTAATTAAATTAAACACGGTTCCTGTCCTGTCCTGTTGCATTCTGCAGTCGCAATTACAGTTGTTTTCCTCATTTTTTTTCAAATTCAAATTCTATCGTTGTTTTTGATTTCTTTATTGTTTCTGTCATTGAAGTTAATAAGTGATCGTTTTTGCCAGTCTTCCAATTTTTAAGAATCCTGGCATCTTCTTGTTGCTCTAAAATTTTTGGAACACAGTGTACATTTCCAAGTGAAAAAATAATAAAATCTGTTGTATAAGAGGAACACAATTGTTCTTATGTAATAATGGAGGTAGTATTTGCTTTAGACAGTCAATTGGAAACGCTATAAGGAAGTATCAATTTCTTGCCGCTGGCTGCACAAAAATGTCAGAGGAGCCTCACTCAGGTTGGTTTGAGCAAGTTTGCAATATCCTTCCAAGATGTTCCTAGACGAGACATTTGATCTCCAGCGAAGATCATTTACAAAGCGGGTGGAAATAGAAACGACCGCATCCGCATGTTTTTGACCAAAGATGAGATTACAGATTGTCTGTGAAGCCTATACAGGGTGATCAAAGTTACTACCCCACTATTGCTAACTTCGTTATTGTCGCAGCTATGAAGTGAAGGATTTGATATTCTTTCGTTTCTAAAAAAAAAAAAAAAAAATTATAGGGTTTTCCATTAAAGAAACCTTTGCATGTTCAAGTATTTTGAGAATGTGATGCGCAATTGTTTTTTTTTATATCATCGCCACTGCAATCCTGAGTAAACAACAAAATAATTTCTGATCATTCTTAGTTCCAATGATAGCGAAGTTAGCAAGAGTGCGGCAATAACTTTGATCATCTTGTATGTCTTTGTAAACCGCTTTTGTATAGTTTTTTTATACATTTCCTATTTCTGTGCTTTAATTATTGTTCTCTGATTCATGGCTGAACGTTATTACCGATTAACTTTCGAACTTCGCCGTTAAATAAAAAAATATTTCTGCTCTACCGTAGAGTTTCCATTAGCCGTGTGTAAAAAGTGCAGATTGGTGTTGGAAAATCATTTTTCATCGCCTTTTGTCCCCAATTAAACAATCCGTACGAAGTTGGATCTCAATTTCTTTGTTCGTAGTTCGTCTGGTTTGGTAAAACAAGCCAAAAATCGATTTTTAAATTTGTTTTCCGCGCTTGCTCGAATGGCGTTTTACCTGTATTTTCAGAATTGTCGAAAATGTTTCGCATTTTTCTCTCCCTTTGGTTTTGCTCTCCTTGGACTTCAAAATGAAAACTCTACTTACGAGAATAACTCAAATAAAACTGCTCATTTTTTTAATGAACCATATATTAAAAAACGTTAAATTTAGTTTACAATTTAATCACATAAAAAAATAATGATATAGGAACAATTTTCGACGAAACGAGAAGAATGAAATTTTTAACCAAAAATTTTACAAATAACCAAAACTAACTCAATTTAACAAAATAAATGAATATCAATGAAATAGCGTCAATAAAACAAAAGAAAAAGACGGTTTGGGGGATAGAAGACGAATATTTGGTATAAAATAAAAAAAAAATAAGTAAAGCTTGGGTTAGAAACTAGCTTTTCTTCTTTATGCGGTAAAAATAGTAAAAAAGTAGAAATAAAAAAAGTCGGTTACGATTAAATTGACTACCAGAAAAAAAAAACACCCGTGAAGTATAATAACTTCTTCACGAAATTAATTTCTTTAAACTGAGGAAATTGACTGATTGAAAAAAGAAACTTCAACGAGTAACGAAGCGTGTACCTAATTAAGGTCAAGAGTAAAGTGCACCAGAATTGTTGCATTTAGTTTCCTGCTTGAGCTTTTGTGCATTTCCTTCTTACGTAAGTGGGGCATCCTACGTTGCATTTGCATTTGCTATGCAAAAATCGTCCTTAATTAAGTGCAGGAATTGGGGGTATAATTGCGGCTTTCGCCCACTCGATCTTATTCTTCTGTAGACGCAATCTTCACCGGGCGCAAATTCCAGGAAAAACATTGCATTCGTTGCATGACTCATTTCATTCTGACCCTAACCCAATTATAATTATGCGTTATGAATAATTGTAACATAACAATTTTAGTTAATTGTAACAATAAATTTTCTGAACAGATAAAATAGCGACATCTTACTATCGCTTTTTGACCTGACATTGCAGTAGGGTAGACAAATTGAAGCGGGATTTGCTCCTAATAAGTTCCCCATGCAAGGCGGCCATGCTTGACTTACAAACCATGTCGAGCTACGTCTCTGCTGAAGAAGCCCCAAGCAGGGCTGAAACAGCTGTCCAGAGGCTGCTCGAGGTTCTCGCTGCAATCAGAAACGATTTGCACAAAATTTTTCTAATAAATTTTCTATAAAATAGCGACATCTTACTATCGCTTTTTGACCTAACATTGCAGTAGGATAGACAAATTGAAGCGGGATTTGCTCCTAATGAGTCCCCCATGCAAGGCGGCCTTTTCTATAAAAACTTCGAAGGCACCTTTACATTCCGAATTTCCAAATCTTTACACGTGCATAATAGAACATTGACCATTCCTGTCGCACAAAGACTTTCATCAGAAATGGAATCGTAATGATAACAATTGACTCGTTTAAGCTACGGTTCGGTGACTTACAAACTTATGCTCTTAGGCCGGTGTTTTCAATCACAGGTTAACCCTAACTCTCGGTTTATTTCCATGGTAACAAGTACGAAGACAATTGTTTCCATGGCAATAAACTGAAGGTTAAAGTTAACTTGTGATCGAAAAACCAGCCCTTTTTGGTTTAGTTATGGATTGATGTTACCGTACGATGTTAAATTCAATTACACTACCTGACTTTTTTTTTTTTTTGTTTTAACCAATACGAAGTATTGTTTCCTCGAAGCGTATTCCGGGCGAAATTATTGGGCCGCAAGACTTGAGCGTGTTTAGGCCGAAAGAGCGCGAGGCGGACGTCGCCGATAGGTGGCTGTGAGTGAGTGTGGGGTGGTGAAAAGTGCGCGTTCGAATCGATTTGAATTGTTGTGAACTAACGCGCGGTCGTAAGTCATCTTAAGCCCCGCTCATTCCAATAACCAGACACATATTCACTCTGTCATTGGCTGATTTGTCTAAGTAATTATTTGCAACTTGTAACCAACTTTTCTGTGCTTTAATTATTGCTCTCTTATTAAGAAGTAAACGTTATTACCGATTAACTTTTGAACTTTGCCGATAAATACATTTCTGCTCTACCGTTGTGTTACGACAGCCGCGCAGAAGAACTAACCAAAACGTCTCTTGCTTCGAGAGCTGTATCGCAGTGGTAACCTTGAGTTCTTTTCGTCCTCGGTCCGTTTATTGAGGAAACTCAATCCTTGCCTTTTAATACTATGTTTCTTCCAATTGACTTATTTAGATCTTGGTTAGAGTTATGATAAAAGGACTATTGGCTTACGGTTGTAGTACACGTAATTTTTTTAGAATGGGTGAAAGAAATTATTCCGCCACAATTTCTTATACACACGCGGTATTCATATTTTATTTTTAAATTTTGCTTAAATTATCCTAATTTCATTTTATTAATATTATTCATTGCCCTTGCCAGTCCATACATGTATGCAAACATCGAATCTTGCAACATTATTAACTATTTGTCAATAATAAATTGATAATGTTAAGTGCATAGCACGCATTGAAACTGATGATTATCAGTACCCTGGAAGGTTTCCAACAACGTTACCTTTACCTGTCCAACGAGAGAAGAAAGGAAGATAAACAGAGACGTAAAAGTAGGTGCATTAAGAAACGGGACCGTGTATGTGTAAGCGTGCAAACATCGGCATCAGCGCGTAGAGGTAAACAGTCCAAAGTCCACCAGTTTTACCATCTCCAGCGGTTCCAAACAGGCGGCGATTAATAAAAGACCGCGAAAAGAATTTCACTTTCTATCCGTGCACTGGGTGTGTGAAATATGGCTTGTGTAAAAAAAAATATCGATTTCTCCTGCGATTCGATTCGGCTGCGTTAAAGTTAATTGCCCTCGAGTTTGCTTACGTTCTTTGTTACGTTAAGTAATCCTTTAATTTTTTTCTGTTCTTTCCGAACTTAGGTGATAAATGTTTTACAGTTACGTTACGAATTGTGTGCCATAAATCCGAAGCACTTCGCGAACGCCAATCGAAGCATCGCAGATTTTTAGAGCTGCGGTAGTATGCCGAGGGACCACTGCGCGCGTTGCGAAGCTAAGCGAAGCGAACTTTAGATAAACTAAAGTAAGCGAAACGAAGATACCTAAATAAATTCGTTTAAAGCATTTTGCATTTGGAATACTTTGCAAGAAAACCGTTTTATATTTTCATTTAAAATAAATTTATTGTTCATTTTATATTTTGAAAATGCAAAATAGTTTAAGTATACAGTGCGGTTTGAATTTTTGTTGTAATTTCGGTATTATTAGATAGGCAATTAATATGTTCGTGTCAACATGCGAATCAATTCACATAAATTTAGTGAAATTCGTACGTTTTAAGATTACTTGTCCTATGAACAATTGAATGTTGTGCTCTTAATGCCAACCGCCACCTTTTAGGATTTCTTTCAATTGAAGGTGTATATTATCACAGTGTTTTACGTATTTGCAATTGCTTCGCGTGCAAGATAATTATCAAAACAATGCAAATCACTGCGTGGCGTACGTGATTCATTAGGCCGACATTCACTCAGAACTTCACAGCTCGGCGTACGTGATTCATTAGACCTACATTCACGCAGAACTTTCGGACACTCTTGGGTGATAGCACGCTTGGCACGCGGACTTGCTCGTGCAAAGAAGAAGAAAAATCTCGCACTCCAAGTACGCGAGACAAAACGTGCATCCAGGAGTAACTGAAGTTATAATAAATTAAATACTAAGTTAAATTTGACCGAATAAGGTAACCCCAAGACGCTTTGTGTATGGCGGCCTACTCATCAATCATATAAACGGGCGCATAACAAGAAGGTCACATCGAATATCTTTTGCAAAAACCACATTTACATCATATAACATTTACTTATTGCTGACAAAGTGATACAGCTTTTCAATATAAACATTGAAAGTTGTGACCAATCTAATAAAATAAATGTCAGTCGTTGATTGACACTCGGTATACATTGTACACAGTATATTATTAGTATACATATTATATTAGTGTATCATCATTTCGTTTCAACCTCATCCAGTAAGAACAGATGAAGATAATCTAACTTTGAAACAAAAAAAGTGTTCTGTATAGAGTAAAGTTATTGGAAGCAATTAGTGGCGGCTAGATATTTACAGTATACACAATTTACATTGACTCTAGAATCTACAGAAAGAGATTTACAGTTTGTAGAGTAACCAAGATTGTTCAGGATTTAATCCTTAGCACGAAGAGACTGCAATATTTTCAGTTGTCCAAACAATTCAGAACCAGTCCAGACTCTAATGGAAGAGAACCCTTTTTTTGTTCAATTAAATGCCACGTGCCGGTCTTGCTCTAGATCTCTAAAAGCACTAAAAGCTACATAAAGTCATTGTCGCAGTAATAAACTGACAATTAAGTTAAGCGCTGATAAAGAAAAACTGTACCGGAGTTTAATTCACCGGAAGACGGCTTTTAATCTCTCTCACGTTGTCTGTCCTTTGGAAATAAAATTTACGGAAATTCGTGCATTTTAAGATTACTCGTCACGGCGGAATATAGCAATGAAGAATTGAGTAACGTGCTCTCAATGCCTATCGCGGCCTTCTGCGTTTTTGATGGAGCAAAAAAAATACAAATTTTGCAAATCACTGCCCGGCGTACGTGATTCATTAAACCGACATTCACGTAGAACTTTCGGATGCTCTTGGGTGGTAACATACCTGGCACGCAGACTTGCTCGTGCAAAGAAGACGAAAAATCTTTCGCTCCAAGTACGCGAGTCTAAACGTGCATCCAGGAGTACCTGAGGTTTTAATAAATCAAATATTAAGTTAAATTTGGCCGAATAAGCTACCCCTAAGACGCTTTGTGTGCGGCGATTTATTCATTAATCATGTGAATACGCGCATAACAAGAAGGTTACTTAGAATACCTGTTACAAAAACCGTAAGTTACATCACATAACATTTACTACTTTTTTTTTCAAACATAAACAGTTAGTCAGCCTGATCTTAAATCATCATCAGTGCTGTTCAAATGGCTTTCATTTGGGACTCAAAAGGCGTTGATTTTCGAAATGTCTGTTAATTTGTTTCTTCCAATTTGTTATCTGCATCACTCTAGTAAATACGCCCCTAACGGGTCGAATACTTATTACCTTGTATTTTCTAATTTCAAACTTCGCTTCGCTTAGCTTTAGCTGCCGCGTCTGTGTATATTTAGATTGGAGTTAATTTTCAAAAAAATTAGTTTCAATCAGCTTAGCTTCGCATCGCGGGCAGTTGGGTCCTTTGCCTTTAAGCCGAACAAAAACTTAACTGCTTCCAGCGATCAAGCTTAAAATTTTACAACGGAAGGAGGACAAGAAATTTCAGTTCGAGAGAGAGCATTAACTCTAACACTAAAAGCTCGAAATGGAAGAGCGCACACGTAACGGGTGATGCTCAGTTTCACTGATTGTACAAGTCATGTGAAAAGTTTTGCTCGAAATTGCAAATGCTTTGGTAATAGTTTCGTTTAATGTGTGAGGAAATTAAACACGATTAGAAAACGTTCCCTGAATTTTCCTCGACGTTCGTTATAAATATTTCCTTACGTATGATTTCCACATCCGTGCTCTTGATATTGATCTGAAAAAGAATAAATAAAAATTTCAGAGACCGATTGTAAAGCACTTGACAGTATATCGATTATCAGAACCAATGTCGTTGTGCTGTAATGTTTATGTACAGTTTTTCTAATATGCAAGTGCCCGTTTTTAAATCGTGTCGTGAATTAGAGTAGGCAACCTACTCTAATTCTGAAATATTGCTGCAATAAGAACACGAACGCGTTTTAATATTTTTAACTCGAACAATTCTTAACAAAATGTAATTGCGCATTTATACATTCGGTTCATTCGGCATTGGCCTTATTGTTCGCCTCGTCGTTTGTAGTGCGCTGAAAGTGGTATTTACACATTCGCTGCTAAATTCGTATGAAACGCGTGTACCTACACGTTTGTGCTTGAGTTTCTCCTGGTGACGTTCATCCATTCGCTTCGACGTAGTGAATTAAACAATCGTCGAATTTGTAAACTTTACGAAAATTTACCAAAAGAAATTCAAATGATGCGTAAATATTAACTGCAGACGAAATCAACAGCAAGCCAGCTTTAAAATAAATCAAAATTTAACCATTAGCGGATCTGTCACAATAAACAAAACATGTATCTAAACATTATTGGCGTGAAGCGCCCAAAGCGACGTTAAATATCAAAGAAAATATTCGGCGTGAAGTGTCCAAAACAACGTTAAATGCGCATGCAGTATAGTTCGGCATAAGACCGTAACGCAATCAATCGGAACATCCTACCTGATTAACCATCCTCGAAGATTTTTCTACAGCCTCCCACGTCGGCGTTTGACATTGACACCACAGCTACAGCAGTCTCATCGTAAATCGGAATTCGTAGACCGTCTGAAAAGCGTTGTTTTTCTAAGACAAGTCATACGTGTAGCAAAAGCTCATCATCGAAACGAAATGCTC
This sequence comes from Prosopocoilus inquinatus, assembly GCA_036172665.1. Taxonomy (NCBI): domain Eukaryota; kingdom Metazoa; phylum Arthropoda; class Insecta; order Coleoptera; family Lucanidae; genus Prosopocoilus; species Prosopocoilus inquinatus. Next base: position 29,503,291 of record CM069877.1, read on the forward strand.
GAATCTACACCAAGACAAAAGCTTTAGATCAGAACAAAACCTATGGTCCTAATTTGGACAACTTGTTGCCAAAAAGAAAACTTGCATCCAAAGCAAAAAGCCTGTGAAGGGAGGAAAGTCCGTCAATAGTAGTATGAACGAAAAGAGCGCCTAATCAAAACCGACGAAATGTCGTACGACGAGCAGCTCTCCTTCGAAACTCCTCAACAGCAAACCAAAATGTGGACCGGCCTTCAGGGCGGCCACAACGCGAAAGTGGGGCAGCGCCTCGTACAAAGACTGGGGATATCGCCAAACGACTGACCGCTCCGAAACCCGTTACAAATTAATAAAGCGAAACGTCCCCCAATGTTCGAAAGGAGGTGACATCAGCGGTAACCAACAAGTACCAACTTGACGACGTAAGAAAACCCCAACGGCGTTAAAGGGCGAGGGTGAGCCTAATTTAAACTGTCCGTCGAAATGTTATCTCGCGAAAAAACTATGAATCTCGTGCAATCAAGAATAAATGCGGAACATACTTCATGTACAGGTTGTTTACTGAAAAGCGGTTTTCACACCGTAACGCAGTTTCAGAAATTAACCAGAATAGTGAATTGTTAGATCCAAATCGATTCTGAACCTACTAAAACCACTAAAAGCACAAGTGCACGCGCAAATAAGTTAGAACAATAATTGCAGGAGGTTCTAGAACCGCCACCACCCTTTCTACATGATGATCAGAGGCGGATTATGGAACCTCCGCCTAAATTTGTGGATTACATCTTCGCATTACTTAAGATGCTTTATTTGGCTTGCTGCATCATTTAAGGAAAATCAAGAGTTTAATTTTGTATGTTATTGTTTTTGATTTGTTTTATTTATGTTGGTGTTAACAGGAAGATTCCTGTGATGCTTTAAAACGCTGATGATGTAAAATTAAATAAAGAATTATGTAAGTACTGGAATACTTTATTAAAGAACTGCCAGAAAAAATAAATAGTGGAGTACATTTTACAATTTCCCTCTAAAGCACAGTTCTCTAAAGTGTGGGCGTTAGAGGGTTGTAGAAAGGACTAGAAAAGCCAGAGAGGTTTTAATGCTGATGCAAATGGACGATAAGAAAAAAATTATTTTAGTCTGACATGCTGCAAAATACAAATTATACCCTGTCAGTCTTATGCTTGCAGAAAGGACGGTAAGGTCGGTAAGAGAAAAAAAAAGTTTGGGAAGTCATGCACTGAAGGCAGCACGCGGTTTTTAGAATTGCTGAAACTTTGCCAGCACTTTTTTTTCGCATTTTTCCAAACAATGCGAAAGTAGAGAGGGCAGGGCGTTCATGAACTCAATCGGGGTCATTAATTACATGAGACGTTGGCGTTGAAATTTTTATAAAGGCATTTTGTGTAGAAAGGAATTATTAAAAGCTATTTCTATTGATGAGATGTTTTACCACAAATTTTCTGTGGTTATCAGTATTTGGTGAACCCCATCGTAATCTAGTTACCCGTCCTCATTATGTGAAAAAAGGAACTAAACTTTGTGAGAAGTTCACCTCTGGCAGAATATAAAACAATTTTTGAATAATAAAATGAGTTTTTAAGTTTTTGTCCAAAACAGTATTGAATGGGAGTAAAAAATTAGCTATTTATTATACAGGGAAGGGCAAAAGTATGGAACCGGCTTAATATTTCGAAAACTGTTTGACGCGTCTACTTGAAATTTGGTATGTGATTTAGAGTCAATAAAACCTATATTACCAATTTGTTTCAATTGTTTATCTGCTCTTGTTTCTAAGCTCCAACGCCTACTTGATTTTTTTTAAATGACAACCTGCCGATGTTTTTCCTGTATATAATAGCTCGTTTAATTCTCTAAACGACTACATAAAAATATTTAACTATTACATAAGAAAATTTTCGAGAAAATAACGTTTGCTGAAAAAGTTAAGAAAAATGGTTTATTGTTTGATATTCGACAAAAATATTAGTTTTAACAAAAAAACTAGAAGGCCACAAGATTATAATTGTTCATAAGATAGAACTAAAGCAAACTTCAATAAAAGTTGCTTTAAAAACATAAAAACAAATACGGGGAAGGACAAAAGTATGGAACCGGCTTAATATTTCGGAAACTGTTTGACGTATCTATTTAAAATTTGGTGTGTGATTCAGAGTCAATAAGACCTACATCATCAATTTATTTCAATTGTCTATCGGCTCTTGTTTCTGAGATCCAACGTCTACTTGATTTTTTTTAAATGACAACCTGCTGATTTTTTTTCCTTTATTTAATAGTTCGTTTAATTCTCTAAACGACCACATAAGAATAATTATCAATTACATAAGAAAATTTTCGAGAAGAAACGTTTGAATGAAAAAGTTAGGAAACATGGTTTATTGTTTGATATTCGATAAAAATTCTAGTTTTAACAAAAAAAACTGTAAAGCCACGAGATTATGACCTGTTTTTAAGATAGAGCTAAAGAAAATTTTAACAAAAATTGCCCTCAAAACATGAAGACAAATACTAAATATCAGCGTAAAACATTTTTTCTAACTTTTTCATTCAAACGTTATTTTCTAGAATTTTTCTTATGCAATAGATAAATATTTTTATGTGGTCGTGTAAAGAATTAAACGGACTATTAAATAGAGGAAGAAAAATCAGCAGGTTGTCATTTAAGAAAAATCAAATAGGCATAGGATCTCAGAAACAAGAGCAGATAAACAATTGAAACAAATTGGTAATGTAGATCCTATTGATTCTGAATCACACACCAAATTTAGATACGTCAAACAGTTTTCGAAATATTAAGCCGGTTCCATACTTTTGCCCTATCCTGTATAAGTGACTTATTTGCTATTAAGGCTCGAGTGTAATACATACTTTTATCCCACGTTTGTTTATTATGAAGTGATAATAATGCCGATTTTGAATAACAGTTTAATTATGGGTTCATAATTCCACTAGTGTTATATAGACCACATAATATATTCAAAATCGGCATTATTATGGCTGCCTAATAAACAGGTGTTGGATAAATTGGTTTATATCCTAAAATTATGATGAACAGATAAAACAGCCTACGATCGCTTTTTGACCTGACATTGCTACAAAATTTCTAAAATTATGGTATAAATCGGATTTATCGGTATTGAATGCTTAATTTGCACATTTTAATTTTTCAGTTAGGTATACCATTCGTTTTGGTTGATAAACCTAAAAAGGAATTACTCATTCTCTAGTCTAGGAAACAGTTTTGTAATAATTAAAAGTTTTAGAACTTCTGATTTAGAATTACTGTTCAAAGTCCACGTGTCCGCGGCCCACCTTCTAGCAACCTCTCTCTCTCTCTTCCTCTCTAGCGCAGACATGTTCTAAATTAACCGCTCATTTTCACTAGGCTCCGCGATCATTATAAATAATTGTGGGAGGAGTCGGGGTTTTAATGCTGTGTACTTTGCTCTTTAACATTTTTATGCAGATGGTTAGGAAAGCGTAATTGCCTTGCATGACAAATAGGTCTGCGGACTTTGGACCCGCTTACGTAAATTGTTGTTGGCAGTAAGCAACTGAGCATTCCCATTCCTCGTCCGCTGTACGGTTGGCAGACCCGTACGTGTGTACCATTGCACTCACTTGTACTACTGGCTTTTTGCATATTATGGCAATTGCGGTTACGGAGAGTTAATTAAAAAGCTTTATAATCACTGTGTTTTATCGTAATTAAACGAAAAACAAAAACTTTAATAAACTAATTGCATCGTTAAAATACGCACGATTTAAATGGGGACGGCGAAGATAGAAAAACTTGTTTACACACATGAATATAAAATTGCACATTGCGTTAGGATGAACTGTAGAATTCTAAGACGTTAAAAATAAGTACTTAAGTATATTAAAAAAAAAGAAAAAAGAAATTGCTAGACAATCTAGCGCCGCTGCTTTTTTTATGCATCGCATTACGTTTTTCGGTGGCAGCGGTGGGATTTGACGAAAAGACTTCGGGACTCTTTGGATTTTGAGCACCTGTTACCCACCAAAGTCTTGTGCACCTTTCGAGTTCCCTTATGATCATATTAATTCAATATAAGATCAGTAGAAAGATTCAGTTATGAGAGAATACATACATAAAAACGTGAACACCTACAGTTTTAGCCATGAACGTAGCCAAGGCAGGGCAAATGGGGTAGAGTTTCTCACGCCTAGTTCACGGAGTGATTTCAATTCTCTATCTGTAAATATTTTAAATAAATAAAAAAAATGGGTTGTTGAGTAGAAAAGCTGAAACAAATAGATACTACCGAAAAAAAGATTAATGAGAAAAATGAGGTGAAAAGAGATAGAAAAGGTCAAGGAGATAAAGAAAAGGACGAGAAGAGAAGAGACAAAACAAGATACAAAGAATTCAAAGGAAGAGGACAACAAACCGATATGATTGCTTTAAAAACGCATAAGAAGAAAAACGGAAGCAAGAAAAGATTAATGAAATTCAAGAAATTCTTCCGTCTGTATTCAAATTGGCAATCTCTTTCTTATAGTTAAGCAAGTTATTAGATTAGTTGAGCTTCTTTTTAATTAATTAATTAATTAAATTAATTAATTCTAGATTCTGAATTTTTTTATTTCTTGAAATTTTTTAATATTCATTTCTGGTTTCCATTTTTAATATTCATTTCTTGTTTCCATTTTTAATATTCATTTCTTGTTTCCATTTTTAATATTCATTTCTTGTTTCCATTTTTAATATTCATTTCTTGTTTCCATTTTTAATAATTTCTAACATTTTAATTTTTTATAGAAATCTTTATCTTTAGTTGGGATGGGTTGACCTCGAAACGTTTCTTACGTTTTATTTTTTGAATTTGTTTTTAATTTTAAGTTTAATATTTCACATTGAAATGTATTGGAAACTGCGATTTGCAGAACAATAAAATTAGATTGAAGGTCCTAACCACAAAAAGTTTCTTTTTAATACTATATACGTATTTCGGCAAAAAATTTTCTTGTGATTGTTGTTTATTTATTGAACATTGAAAGTATTAGGCAAGCGAATGAACCGTTCGTTGAAACTATATTGTTGTGCTATTGATATTTGAACTTATTAATTCTTTTTTTTTTTTGATGTATTTTGATAAATTATTCACTATTAAGAAGTCATCTACTGAAGATGGCAGCACAACTATCGAAACACGTATGTAGTATTAAAAAACTTTTTGTGGTGAGGAGGTTCAATACAATTTTTTGTTTAACATTTCATGTTTCAATCTTTTACAGCTTTTTCGAATTTTCTTAAATTCTTTTACATTTTTTGTTTCGAATTTTGATAATTTCTTAATGTTTTATCCTTTATAAAATCCCGTTACTTTCCACTTAGATTCAGTTTAGCTGGATTGGTTTTTGAATGGGTTTACTTCAGTAGGGTTAGGTTCGTTTAGTTTCGTCCGGTTGGGTTGGGTTTACTTAAGTTCGGTTTAGTTTGGTTGACCTTGAAATATTTTTTTTTATTTTTAAGATTCCTTGTTTCAGTCTTCTACAGTTTAATTTTCGATTTTATATGATTTCTTACGTTTTTTCTATCTATTGTAAAATTCTTTTCTCGGATTGGCTTCACTTAAGTTCAATTCAGTTGGTTTTATTTTGATTAATTTTTAAAATATTTTTTCTTTGAATCCTGTACTGTTTTTTTGCGAATTTTCTTAATTCTTATTTTATTTTTTTATTTTATATGATTTGATCTATTTTTGCCCTCCCTTAAACTAAACAAGATCCTGGAGGTTCTAGTACTTTCTTATACATATTACAGACAGGACGATTTAAGTGAACCAATTTCGATAATTTTGAACATTACAAGAAGGCGTTGTGCGCCGCGCCGCCGTGGAAAACAAAATAAAAATCGATTTCTGGCTTTATTTTCGAGAACTAGGCCACAAACAAGGAAATTCGACGTTTCAAGCTGTGCACCGTCTGCTAAAAAGAATTGGCGACGAAAAGGGGTTAAAACGGAGATATATCGCTTTCTGGTTTCATTGAGGCCTAGCCGTAATTATCGTTGTTCTTTTTTTATCTGTCATCTTTTCAACCCCCGTCCGCTCGCTTACAATTGCAAAGGAATCTCCGAGTATCCCGTGGAAAGCTGACTCTGCCATATTCTTCAGCATAAGAATAGCTCGAGAACTCCAACACAATCTGACAGACTCGTCTATTTACCCTCAAAATGAAGTATACATTTAGGCGTTAGTTTAAACTCTTAATACTTTATACATGAGCGTCGAAAGGTTTTGGACAGAGGGTTTAAAATTCAAGGGAATTAACTCCCGAAGCGACGTCCCCAATTTGCTTTGGTCCAATATCATGTTTCTTTAAATCAAAAAACTTCCACCAAAACAGGAATTGATAAGGAGCAGGGGCGTACCCCACCATATCAAATTCGAAGAAAAAAGGGGCGATTATAAAGTCTATCCTATACCATGGATTAAAAAAGAGAATTAAAAGTTTAAGCGCGAATAAGAAGAAAACGTTCTGTTCATTTACGGGGGTTCATTAAAAGACTGGCTTATATTTAAACGATTAGAGTAAAATTAAGGTAATATTAGATTAACAGTTCCTTGCACTAATCGAGTAAATTGGTCCAATAAGTTTAAACTGAACTAATCGTTTATAATGACCAACACGTTAAGTCCGGAAACATAATTAATTACGTTTTAAATTGAGACACTGGGTTTTACATTATATGGTAGGAGATACTTGCTTGCCATAAAATAATAAAGCCGAACATAAATATAATCAGTCAATTTAATTTACCATAAATGTTCTTTGGCTCTTCATCCGAGGCCAACAATCACCGATTTTTAAACTCACTGCGACTTACTCATTTCTACCAAACACTGGCTAACTGCCCGAATGAATAATGAATAATCACTCGCTGATAATGACTAAATAATGAATGCATTAATTTACAATTACTTTCGAAACTATCCGCACAGGATGTGACAAAGTGCATTTTCTAAAAGTTCGACTCTAAAAGTCGATGTATCAAAACTATCAGCGTCTGGTTGAAACATAATTAATGAATGAGAGCGCGTTAATTGTTTTGAATGAATACGAACATTGCAAGTAAGTTAAGAAACTTCAATTTCATTTGTCAGCGTGGAATCCTCCTATCTAGAACGTTAACTTTGCCTCCGTTCTAAAGACCGGAAATGACTTTGATTTCCGGCAAAGCAGGTAATTCATGCTATGCAGTTTTCTTGGCGATTAAGCCTGAAGTCGTTGACCGTACTTGAGAAATGCTAACTAAACAATTTTTGTCAATTTAAACAAAAATTAACGATTATGACTCTGAATCTTTTTTTTTACTATAAAATGGCAACTTATGGTCTTAAAATGACTTGACTTTTGCTAGTTACGGTATCTTTTTTTAAGATGCATCGCCACATTCTTTTCCTTTTCTATTTTTCATTTTTGGCAACTTTTTACGTTATGCAAAAACTCATGCAAGGTTCTTCCGCGGTCCTTGGGAGATGGATGCATTTCGTTGGAAGGCACGCGTGCGTTCTGCCAAGTTCGCATGCAATCGCGATTGTTGTGAAAGGCAATATCCCGTGACTAAATGTCGAGTGGACTTTGGTCGGTCTCTCCTACTTGGAACTTAATAAGCGATCCGTTCGTCACGTGCACCAAGTGCACGGAATCTCCTTGCCATGCATGCTCTAAGAATTATAAATAGAGTGCAGCTCCGTGAAACTTTCACGGCTATTAATACAAATACGAATTTGTTCAACAGTTTCTTGTTGCAACTTCACTTATACAATTTTCAATTCGGAACATAGGCAATTAGCATGACTTGACCCTTGATAATGGATTAATTGTTGTTTTTAATCAAAAGTGGGTAGCAATGCCAATCTCCTAAGTTCCGGATTGAATATGATCACTCGGTGTACCGTGCCTTCATGAATTTCCCGGTCCCACAACTCCCACTCCCCCTAATTAACTATTTTTTTGTACATATATGCAGTTCATTTTGTCAAAACTGATTATCGCAGAAATGTAATGGGGGATATTTTATGTTAATTATTCGGGTGATCACGTGGGACTCGACAATAGTTGAAAGCACCGTACTTTACTGATTTACTATATACAGAGTGTCCCACTTAAGGTGGATTCTTTCATATATGTCTAGTTAATAATTTTACGAAAAAATCTTTCAAATTAAAGTTTCACTGCATCATGTGGAGCACATTTTAAAATTAGTCTGACGTATACAGTGTTCCGCTTAGCCTGGGCGTTAGGTCACTTCGTTATTTTAAATGGAACACTCTATATATTTTTACATTTTCCGGTTCTGGACTGAATTTTAATGTGACTTTGTGTAACATACATAAGCTCTAATCTAAACCGTTTTCGCGTTATTCAACTTAAAAAAAAATATCGCTCTTGGATAACCTCAAACAAATGCAAGTATCTTTCGAACAAATGACGTTAGAGACTTGTGGTTTTCTGCAAAAGTTTCGTCTTGAAACATTTTTTCAGCTATACTATCAAGAAAATAATTCAGCAACATAAGTTTTTACAAAAAAATTAATAAACTTGAGAATATTCAAACTACGATAACTGTTTTTTTCTTTTTAAATGGAATGTCATATAACTTTTACCATTATTAGATGCGCTATTTAATTCGCTTAATTCACTATTGGTCAATATCTGTCGTCAATAGTTTTTTCAGTATTTAGATTCTTCTTTACGATTTTTAAAAACACACGAAATATTGAGATATTTGTTGCTAGTTGCTATGGTTACAGAGCAAACAAACTTATCTTACCATCAGATCATTAAGTATTACGCAACATTCAAAAAGTCAATATTAATCTTCTTTTAATTACTCTTGCCTTGGGAACGCAAGCTAACAAACCCTAAGAAGGAACTTCTATTGCATGTGGAGACAAAAAGACTTATTTCAGCAGTTGAAAAATTTTTAACGGTTAAGTGGATTGGTGGAGGAGGGCCAGTTAGTTGGCCTACTCAGTATCTTCACTTGACCGTATTTTAGGGTTTCATAAAACAGCAAATTCGTTTAAAAATATTCCAACTGCTGAAGCACGTCTTGCATCCACATGCATCTATTGCGGATAATAGAAGTTCGTTAGCTTGGATATTCATGGCAAGAATAAAATCCGTACTTATCAGATCTTCTTACGTAAGAGACCTTCTTAAAAATTTATTTGAACTTTTTGAATGTCGCATAATACTTAATAATCTTGTGGTTATCAAAACAAACAGTTTGTTTTCTCTGTAACCATAGCAACTAACACAAAGGTCTCAATATTTCGGGTATTTTTAAAAATCGTAAAGAAAAAACTATTAACGACAGATATCGAGAACCCTATATCATTGAAAAGAGAATTAAATAGCGCATCTAATAATCAAAGGGAGGATCTAAGAAAGTGAACTGCTTGAAACCAGTTTGAGACAGCGGCAATCCGACTCGACGCGGGGGTCTAAATCGAAGCGTTAAATGTTCCCCCCGCTTATACGTGATTTTTAATCAATCAGTCTAATATCGCCACGGTAACAACGCGAATATAATTCCGGAAGCTAATAACAGCTCTTTCTTGAATTTAGAAACAACAATTTAGGTGATTTGAATTAAATAGAAACATGATACGTCTCTGCAGCACACTCTCTCGTGCGCATCGTGTCCGAGCATCGCAATCAACCGCGACATTATTGTGAATCAAGCCGTTCTAACGAATGCATTATTGTTTTGGCTTACCGATTGTTCACTATCTCCTAGACGCGCTGCGCCGGCAAATATGAGGCGTGTACACAATCTATTTATAACATCGGACCGCTTCGTTGCAATAGTAAAGTTTTACACTTTTTTCTGTCCGCCATGTGCTAATAATGGTAAAAGTTATATGGTATTCCATTAGAAAAATTAGTTATCGTAGTTTAAATATTTTCAAATTTATTAATTTTTTTAAAGAACTTATGTTGTTGGGATTTTTTCTTGACGCTGTAACTGAAAAAGCGTTTGAAGACAAAACTTTTTAAAAAAAAACCACAAGTCTCTAACGTCATTTGTTCGGAAGATATTTGCCTTTGTTTGTTTGCGATAATTTTTTTGAAAAGCTGAATAACGCGAGAACGGTTTAGAGTAGACCCTACGTATGGTACACAAAGTCACATTAAAATATAGTCTAGAATCCGAAATTGTAAAAATATATAGGATGTTTAATTTAAAATAGCAAAATGACCTAACGCACAGGCTAAACGGAACACTCTTTATACGTCAGACTAATTTTAAAATATGCTCCACATGATACAATGAAACTTTCATTTGAAACATTTTCTCGCAAAATTAATAACTGGAAAGGTATATAAGAGTACGCTTTAAGTGGGACACCTTGTATATTTTTTTGTTCCTTTTTCTCATACTCTTTCCTTGTGTTATGTGTGCATGTATATTAACTATGTTATGTGAGATACTTACATAAATACTATTTAATATTTACTTATTTATACAGTTATGTCAAACTGAGTAACTGGCGATTGATGTAAACGCAGAGGTGCCTAAACAAAATATATCCATAACAAAATTAAACCTGTATATATTTTGATTAATTTTCTGTTTTTTTTTTTGCTTACTTTGCTCGATAAAGTTTCGATAAACTATCATCAGATCACATCAAGGGAAACCGCCTTTGGCGTGCAGAATTTCGGAGTTTAATTAGATTTATTGACCTCAGCCGCCGGCCGAGGAGGGTCTTTGATTCTTCCCCAAGCCGAATTTGTTGGATTATTTTTAACCTACGAGGGCGCAATTAATTAAAATTAACTACCCCAATCTGGCGCACATGAAACGACGGCCCAACTTCATGATTAAAATCATATCTCGCCCGAGGGCGGCTCGTTTCAAACGCACGACCACCGATTTGTTTTACTTAAAATTCCGGAGGATAAAATTCGAAGTATAGTTAAATACTTTTAAATTTCATTTTTAATGAAAATTGTACTTATAATTATAGTACGTTTGTTTTTGTAAAAAGTGATTTCAAACTTGTACTTTTTTTAAATCGACATTCGACATTTATTTTTAAATATTTTCCCGCTAATTCTTGTAGTAGTATTTATTTTAAGTTATCTTTTTTAATTGAGTGTTTGGTTCCTACTATCCTGTATGTATTTGTATCGTCTGCGTAAGCAATGGCGTTATATTCTACATTTACTTCGAGTAAGTCGTTTACAAACAGTATAAATAGTATGTGTCCTAAAATACTTCCCTGTGGTCAACGGCTTAGTTATACGGGGTGTTTCTGAAATAAGTGCAGAAATTTAAACCTGTCATCACTACATCACTATAAATGGGAATGATTGAACTTACAACATATCCGTAACAAAAGTTTTGCACATTTCGAAAAAATCGCGGTTGAAAATCGGGCAAGAAATAATCGTACGTCTATCTCTTTGAGGTAGGTCACGAAACGGAAATTTTATTGGAAGAAAAAACAAAAGTGCAATCGAGCAGTGACCTTTGCCGAAGTCGAGAGGCCAATAAAAGAGTTGCTACAAATCGCTATGGGTTTGATTTTTCCTGAGTCTCTCAGTTTTTAAGTAGATGTGATCAGTACATGATGAAGATTCCTTGTGCGTTTTAACATTTATTGCTGGAATTCATCCATTTATAGCATAATTATTTTGATATTACAGTTTGCTATATGTATATCGCCCCCGGGGTGTCACTTTTATTGACATACCCGGTATATAAAAAAAAGTTAAATACATTTCACTCAATCATCCACCATAAAATTGAAATCATAAAATGTTATTGGCAGTGATATTAAGGGGACCCTACATATAGACGCCGGAATGTTGAATGGCCTAATCTGCCTAATCAAAATGCCGAATCCGATTGCTTAACTTCAGCATACTATAGTATCCGTATTGTGTAGGGTTCCCTGCTTGGGGTTACCAACATGAAATTCCTCTGGCGAACGAAAAAAAAATAACTTTAAAGACCAGCTTCTTTATTGCCAAAGAATCGGCCGAAATAAATAAATTTAAAAAAAAGAAACTGAAACTTCGATTTGCTTTACGATTGGCCTGATATTGCGCCCTCGTAGTTCGTTAAACAAAGAATTTAAAAGTTTTTTTTTTTTTATGTGTGTAGTGGAAAGTTTCGGGCCGCGTTCCGTTCGTTCAGGGCTGAACTTCGTAAATTGCCCGCGCCCACTTCCATGTCACCGAACCCCCTTGTCGCTGCGATTTAATATATCTACTTCCTTACAATCCTTGCCCAACTTTGTAGAATATCTAAATTACGAGGGGTCTTAGAGCGGTGGTAGTAAGTAGATTGCAGTTCGATTACTGCAACTTTAAAATTGAGTTCTGTGTGTTAGGCAAAGTCTCGTTCTGCTATTATAAATACCGGGTGTTTGTGAAATAAGTGCAGAAATTTAAACCTGTATTACATCACCATAAATGGAAACGACTGGACTTACACGTCCTTAATAAAAGTTTTACACATTTCGAGAAAATCGCAGTTGAAAATCGGATAAGAAATAATTGTACGACTATGTCTTTGAGGTAGATCATGAAACGGAAATTTTATTGGAACAAAAAGCAGAAGTGCAATCGAGCAGTGAGTGACCTTTGCCGAAGTCTAGAGGCCAATAACAGCATTGATTTTAACATATAAAATAGCGACATCTTACTATCGCTTTTTGACCTAACATTGCAGTAGGATAGACAAATTGAAGCGGGATTTGCTCCTAATGAGTCCCCCATGCAAGGCGGCCATGCTTGCTGTCAAAGCATAATGAAAGATTTTAGAAAAATTTTGTGCAAATCGTTTTTGATTGCAGTGAGAACCTCGAGCAGCCTCTGGACAGCTGTTTCAGCCCTGCTTGGGGCTTCTTCAGCAGAAACGTAGCTCGACATTCCCACTGCAGACCAAAAACGACTTGCCCAATTTATTCGCAAATGCGATGTAAGAATGATGAACATATAAAATAGCGACATCTTACTATCGCTTTTTGACCTAACATTGCAGTAGGATAGACAAATTGAAGCGGGATTTGCTCCTAATGAGTCCCCCATGCAAGGCGGCCATGCTTGCTGTCAAAGCATAATGAAGAAGCCCCAAGCAGGGCTGAAACAGCTGTCCAGAGGCTGCTCGAGGTTCTCACTGCAATCAAAAACGATTTGCACAAAATTTTTCTAAAATCTTTCATTATGCTTTGACAGCAAGCATGGCCGCCTTGCATGGGGGACTCATTAGGAGCAAATCCCGCTTCAATTTGTCTATCCTACTGCAATGTTAGGTCAAAAAGCGATAGTAAGATGTCGCTATTTTATATGTTCATCATTCTTACATCGCATTTGCGAATAAATTGGGCAAGTCGTTTTTGGTCTGCAGTGGGAATGTCGAGCTACGTTTCTGCTGAAGAAGCCCCAAGCAGGGCTGAAACAGCTGTCCAGAGGCTGCTCGAGGTTCTCACTGCAATCAAAAACGATTTGCACAAAATTTTTCTAAAATTGATTTTAACGTTCCAATAAGACGTATTACCGCTGAGCGAAAGAATTTGCTTAATTTTTTATGATTGTCACACAATTTATTGCTCGGTATTTTTCGGGATCAACAGTTTAGTTTGTGAAAATTGTTTGAACGAGTTAAAGCTAAATACGATTACTATCTGCATAGTATTATTACTTATTATAATGCCGCAGTTCACGAACGGCGAGAGAACAGCATTTCAGAGGAGTGTATTCCTAATGCCTTCGACAGTACTCGCGCTAATCCTGACACTAGGATTACTTCTTCTCCGAGCTCGTTTGTGTGTCGCTAATGATGGACGCCACGTCGAACAATTGTTACAAACATTTCTAAATGTCTAATAGTGAACGTTTGTTTGAATGTGATCCTCCACACAGACGATATTCGCTGAGTGTGTCTCGCGTATTAGTCATTCCCTACGATCAGAAAAGCAAGTTCCGTAAGTTTTTTTTTTGTTATGTCATGAGCGCCGAAAACGGGACGGATAAAGGAATTTTCTTTTTGTTATATGATTTTTTTTTTGTATTGTTTTCGTATTGTTTTTGCTGTCGGCGTATTATGGTTAAAAAAATTGTACTTGTTTTGTAAACAAAGAAATTAAAGGTGACCTAATAAATTTGTATTGTAGTATAAAGTGAAGCCAGTCAACTCGTATTAACTATCAAGTGCGGAATTCAATTCAGTTTCCTGTTTTCGTTTAATCACCCTTAATTAATTTACGTTCAGAGGAAACGAGCGCACGTTTTGTTGTTAAATCGGATCGTATTCTGGTCGATTTTCTGCATAATTTGCCCTTTGTCCCGTGCATCTTTTCACAAAGCAAGACGTCGCCGTCGTCTGCATCGCTGCGCTTTTCGCAATCGCATTAAAACCAGCGAACTGCCTGCCATATTTTGATATTAAGTGGCACTTATCTTTGCTTTGTTAAATTCCCGACTTTATTGATTAGGCAGCGCCTGTGTATGTGTGTGTGCGCCCTTATTTGAATAGGACTTCGAAATCGACTAGTTTCGAAGTCGGTAATTTATGATCTCCATTCAGGTTAATAATGAGTAATCGTGATTTTTTTGTTCTTATGTTGCCTTACAAGTAAATAAAGTACTGAATTTGAAGTTTTGTTGATCAGATTTAAAAATAAGATCGCGATTTTCAAAAGTGATCCAGAAATTCATTACCGAACAAACAAACAAAAACATATTTTTAATGCGTTCAATAAAATTTCGGAAAAGCATGGAGGAGGGGGGTAGCGTAAAATTAAAACTAACATAACCTAAAAATAAAAGTTGCATTTACAAGATATGATATGGTAACGAAAAAGCCCGATTTCGACGGTAAAAGTAACGTGACTTTAGTAACTTATTACAAAAGAACGGAAACTCGTACAGGAGACTGGTGGAAGGGAGCCGTAGGAGTTGGCGATCACGCATTTTCGCGTTCTGCCTTGGTTTGAATGCTCAGTCTTCAATTATTCATAGTAGTAGGATGCGTAATTTATATTTGGCGAGATGTAGGACCGAATGTTCGCTTTAATACTTCTTTCTTCAGTTTATTTTTTATTATACCAGCATTGCTTTTATCTAGAATACCAGTTTAATTTTATTTTGTGTTAACATAGAATTACTTTTATTTTATTCGGGCTTATTAACGTTATTTAGAATACTGTATATATGTATACAAAATAAAATTAAACCGTTATTCTATATAAAAGACAATAAGACATAATAAAAAAATAAACTCGAGAAGGAAGTATTAAGCAAATAGTCGGCCCTACCTATATCTTGTCAAATATTAATTATGCTCCTACTACGATGAATTGAAGACTGAGCAAACAAAACGTGGCGTGATCGCCAACTCCTACGACTCCCTTCCACCAGTCTGCTGTACGAGTTTCCCTTTTTTTCTTATTACAAAAGCGAAAAGACACTTTTGACGGCCAAACGTCAAACGTAATAACGCCGAATTTGGGGTTCACAAATTATAGTCGTTAAATTTCAAAACATTTTAATTATAAGCTGCTGCTTACAACAATTAACAACACAATTGTAATGAGCTTGTCTATCAAATAACACTTTTACAAAATGTATTTTCTGTTTATTCGAGGTACGAATCCTTCGCTCGCTAACTTCATAACTAACTACTTCTGACGGATCGTACGGCTTATATAACAGAGCCCTCTATTGCCGGAACATGCTAGAATAATCGAGTAGTTTCCGGTCATGTTCTGTGACGCAAGGTGGCGTACTGATGCTAAAAATAGATCTGTTTGCGCGTGACGGATGTAACAGTAAGTTCATTTTAAGAATAATATTTAACTCATTTTAAAAATAGTCTTTTATTTATCGGAAAGCAGGAAAATTCTTAAAGTAATTTAGAAATTAAATTCATAAGAGGTGGCTGTAGAGAATTGATCAATTGTTTTATCATTATCATCATTATATTGTAATAAAGATAGAAGTATCAATAGCGTCCAAAGTACTATTTAGTTAAATAGACTAAAAGTGAGTCGATCCGAAAAGTTTGTAAGGGAAGAAAAGTTCGACAGCTACTAAAGCGTGCACGAAAAGAGGAAACAACAGTCGCAAGCAAACTTATCCTGAATATCAAAGACGAGGCTGACACAACTCATCAGAAGGGCTTGCATGAATCGAAAACATCGTGACATCAGCTGGAGTATAAAGTGACATAAAATAGGCCCAATAGCGTTAAAGGTCGAATGTGAACGCAATTTAATCTCTCCGTCGTATAATTACAGAAACTTCTCCAGGGTCCTGCCGGAACCGAAATAGCATGCCTTGTTCGGCATGGAATATAGCTGCCCCCACACGAGACATACCCTGGGGATATCACAAGTCGACTCTGCTAACTCAAAAGCACGTTGCCCATTAATATAGCCAAAATTGGTCGTACACACTTTTGAAGTGAGGAGGGCTTGCACGAATCGAAACCATAGTGATATCAGCAGGAACCAACCGAGTATAAAATGACATTAAAGAAGGCCCAACAACGTTGAGAGGCCCGTAGACGGTCAATATTATTGTTACTAATATTGTCAATGATACTCACATTACTAGCCGATTGATGCCATGGTCAATCGTTGGAGAAGATTAATGGGAATGTATTCTTTGGACAAGTTCCTTCTTCTTTTATCTTTTTTCCGATTGCAGACAGCAGGAATGCTCAAGTCTGTATTTGAAACCATTTATACACACTCGAAATATCCACGTTACAACAGTGACGTTCGCAAAACCACTAAATATTGACGAAGGTATTGACGTGTTGATTGAAGCTCTATCAGTCACAGCCGTTAGTATTGTTGTGAATATTATTGATCGTCTTCGGGCCACTTTAAAGATTGAGAGTGAACGCAATTTAATCTCTCCGTCGAAATAATAACTCGCAAAAAACTACAATTCTCACGTCATTTTATGACCGTCTGGCTGCATAGACTAAATAATTTGCTCATTCCCACAGAAAATAAGAGCTGCGCCTAGAGGCGATTGCGGAAGATGATTCAATTATGAAGTGCAACGTTGATTGGGTTTTAGGACGTTATAAAATCAACACGATATCATTCGGCTCACTGTTTCGATTTATTTCAATACTCTTCACGAGAACCGTTGATATAGAGAATTAAAGTTGCAACCCATAACAGTTGGAGTTCAGAAAACAGCAAGCTTTCTTTAGCTTGAATTCCGACCGTTATGGGTTGTAGTTTTAACTTTCTATATCAGAGGCTCTGATGAAGGTATTAAATAAACCGAAACTCTGTGCTGAATGATATTGTACTGATTTTATAACGTACTAAAACTCTATTAACGTTGCACTTCAAACTTAGTATCGATATACTTTTTATGATGCAATTATTTCTGAAAATAGAAGCTCCAGACGGTATTATTTATTTAAGACAGTTAAAAAGATGCCGATATATCGACGATTTTACAAAGGTTTATAGCTAATACGAGTATATTGGAAAACAAATGCAAAAAAATCGTCTGAGTTGCATTACGATGATAAAACAGATTGTGAGACCATTTGCGTTTTAAGAATTCGATTAAATCTTTTGACGGAGGCAATGGTAGAAAAAAATATTTAACGCAGTAAAAGCAGACGCAATAGGCGTGACATGAAGCGTTTCCCATGCACACAATTTCTTAATATTGTACAATCAAAAGAATAAATGCGATTTAAAACTCGATATACAGGATGTTTCCTAAAGAGCGGTTTTCCAAACCGTAACAATTCCTCATAATAAATAATTTTGTTTGACCCTTCCATTTCTATAGTTTATTTTCATTTTTTTTTATTTGCAGTTAGTATTGTATTCTATCGTAATCTTTGCAACCTTTCCTTGAATAGTAAAAAGAATTTCATATTCTCACAAAATAAGATTTTATTTTTTGTTATTTTCACTTTTTTCATTTCTGATACCATCCTTTCTGCTTTCATTTCCACTATTAGATGTTAACTTATTTAATATTATTTTTATTATTATTTCTTTTTACGTCAAGAAGAAAAATCATTTTTCCAAGTTTCCATTTTAATCTTTTTCTCACAACTGTAACCCAAAAAAATTTCACGAGTTTTCATAAAAATTAATTAATTTCACTTCCTTTTTTTTCCGAATAGTAATTATGTAAGAATCCAGATTCTTATCATTATTATACTTGTACAATTCATTACACTTTATTTAATTAAGATACTTTACTAAATTAGAAATCTGGTCGAAGTATGATTAATCTGAATTAGAGATCATGTCGAAGGATGATTCATATTAAAATATAAAATTAAAAGCGTGCCGCTTATGTAACGAAAGCATTAGTCAGCACTGTCACTTTTGAGAAAGCTCTATGCATTGCGCAATGTAAGTCCCAAGCTTTCGCTGCTCCTTTTCATTCTGAGTCGTAATAAATTGCACCAGAGAAGAATATTGAGGTCAGTCCAGCAGAAGAGTTCCGAATATCATGTAGTCCGGGTGTGACACGCGTCTTTAAAATTAAAAATTTATTCCATCAGTCAATTTTTCTGATTTTAATTTAAATAAAGTGTAACTAAGAAACATCCACGACCGGTAAGGGTGACTTTGAATAAAGTATTATTGTTGACAAGTTTTTCAGAAGTAAACTGGTTTATGTAGATCTGCGCTTCTCTCTTTCATATTCTAGTTTCAACTTTATGCTAGTTATTAAAAAATTAATTAATTAATTAAATGAAATTCGCATATTCTTTGTTTCTCTTATAGTTGAAAATATATTTCGTTAATTAAAGATTCAAATTTTTTATTTGAATAACTATAAAGAAGGACTATTAAGTAAGCTGAGAAAGAGATAAGGAGTGGACCATTTTCGGCAAATCCTAAAAATATAAGTAGACGCCATTCGAGCAATTCGTGGAAAACGATTTGGAAATCGATTTCTGGCTTTCCATGGTAAAGCCAGTGCGCTATTAACAAAGAAATCGAATCCAATCCGTACAATGTGATTGCAGAGAATAGAGTTAAAAGCTCGTTTTAAAATTTTTTTTATTTGTTTCATATTCTCTGCAATTCTCACGAGCAAGAACTACCCAAAAATTAATTGTACGGATTGTTAAAAGAATCGGGGATAATAGGGGTTGAAAATTGGATTTCAACCCCGTCCGCACGTCTCACAATTACAATTTTATTACACACACACGTGTTTCTATTTTGTTTAAATCTTCTAACCCTCTGCATTCAAGAGCAACCTGTGCGAAGCTGGCGAGCTTTGCAATCAGCAAACCTGTTGTACTAATTTATTTTATTTTTAATTTTTAAATTTTTAATTTTATCATCAAATTGTTGACTCATTTACATTTTATTTACGTATGCAAATTTTGTGAACTTGTTTATTTTCTTTTTAAATTGCATTAAAATATTGAGTATGTACTGAGAAAATTGCGCAAAAATTTTTTCCGTATTTCTTGGGAATTTTGTTGAACAGCAGAAAATTTTTCTACATATTTTTTTAAATAAAAGCTAGCTATCAAAATGTACTTCACGAAGGTCGCAATACTTAACGCGCCGTGCGACTTTGGACTTTTGAACGCAGACTAATTGCAGCGCGACAACTTTGCTTATCATTTGACTCATGCTGGTAATTCATTTACTTTCGTCACAACATTTTTAAGTCCAATAATAACTAATTAGTAATGTTTTTAAAAAGCAGATGTTTATTGTTTTTCGATGTTGTTAATCATGCGGTGAGAAAATTTAGAATCGTGTGAAGCTTGTTAATTTGAAAGCAAACACAGTTTTAGGTATCTTTTAACATCATTAATTTTGATATCAATAAATAGCATTAGAGTAAGACAACGAATATATTTTCAAGTCAAACGATCAATCTTAATTCAATAATATACACTGTGTCCACGAATCGACTTGACAAGAGGAAATCTTTAATATCAACTTTACGCAAAAAACTCATTCTTTACAAAATGTTCTGCTTATCAGGAAACTCCAGAAACAATGCTTAAATTTAAATTTTGAATTAAGTCTGTCTAAAAAATTCTGTCTTAATTTTATCTTGCAGAAACCAAAGAAACGTATTTATTATGAAATGCTTTTCGAGAAACCGTCACACTGGATAATTTTATAAAAAATTTTTATCAAATCTGATTTGATAAAATGTTATGGAATTGGTAATGTCTCCTCCTAAAACTATGCGATTGATTTTTTTCATGAAAAGTTTCCCGAGACAATGATGTCACGTGAACCATTTCGATTACTTAAAAAGAAATCAATGAAACCGGATCAATATTGGATATGAAGAGGTCGAAGAAAATACTATTAGCGGTAAATTCCATAATAGAAAAACCCTTCAAAAATACGTACGTAATTTTGAGACACAAAATTCAAACTTGAGTATGGATTCTGAAGGTTTCAGAGAAGATGAATGAATATACAGAATGCAAATCAATAACAATAAAGTTTTTCTTTATAAATTTAATTATTTGAATATTTTAGACGCCCCTTAGTCAAAAAAATTAATTGTATGTTTGTTTTTGAAGTTGTTTAGACATTAGATTTTTTTAAAAGAATACACGTTTTGCCTAAAATCAATAATGAAAACTTTATTACTTTCACTGCAATCAGAAACGATTTGCACAAAATTTTTCTAAAAACTTTCATTATGCTTTGACAGCAAGCATGGCCGCCTTGCATGGTGGACTTATTAGGAGCAAATCCCGCTTCAATTTGTCTATCCTACTGCAATGTCAGGTCAAAAAGCGATTGTAAGATGTCGCTGTTTTATCTGTTCAATAATGAAAACGTTACTTTGATTTATGCCACATAAAATGAAGACATTTTGAATTATAAGACTAAGACTATAATTTAAAATTTAAATTGAAGTATTGTTTCTGAAGTTTCTCGAGATGGAAAACTTTATATAAAGAATAACCTTTCTTTCTTGCGTAAAGTTGATATTAACAAAGTTTTTCTTCTTGTCAAGTTGGTCCGTGGACACACTGTATGCTTTGAATGCTGTCGGTGAAACCATTTGCGTAAACAGATGTGCGTCAAATAAGAAAAATATTTGCTGCGCTAATTTGTTATTTTCATGTTAACAAAATTAACCTAATTTCAGTATTTGTGGTTATGTTTATTTATCAAACTTTTCATGTTATTTAAACACCAACATTATTTAAAATTTTATTGTCAAACGTAGGGTCAAGTGGGGTCAATATGCAACATGCAAAAATGAGAGTAAAAGTGAAACAAGCCTCTAATTAATTAATAAATGAATTTATTGTGAAACTGCAAGTGCTATTATTTAACACGTAGTTTCATTAAGAAGATACAAAAATATGAAGTGGTTGTTACAAATTTTGTACTTTCCATGAGGTATTTTCGAAATCGGTGTGAGGACATTTGAAGTAAATTTCACTTTTTGTGATACTACAAGTTTCCCTGTAACTGTAAAATAAATTGCATATTCAGTTTTATATTGATTTTACACAGAGCAAATAGGTCACATATTATAATGCCCTTTTTTTTCTGTTTTTCTGCTAATTAGTTTTTTTTTAAATAGTCTTTTAAATTATTGGGAAAAAGTGAAATAGCGTGTGGAAAAATGGAACAATTTTGCACAAGTTTGTGCAAGAGTCAACAAGAATTCGTGCTTCATGCTGTGAGAATACATAAAAAATAAGTAGCTGTGTGTGTGATTTCCACCGAGAAACCTAAGAAAAAAATAATTTTTATCTGGTTTGGTAACAGAAAAGAAGTTGATGTAAAATAGAAGACAGAAACAAATTGTAGGAAATATTCGTACAATTGTGGGGCAAGACGCTATTTATATCATAAGATTTACTACAATTGTTCGAATATTTGCTACAGTTTGTTTGTGTCGCCTATTTTACTACACATTCAACCAAAAAGGTACGTAAAATTTGATTTGGAGAACTAACATAATCATTAAAAAGGTTTGTCAATATAAGTATTATATTATTCACAAAAACAACAAGATATTAATTGTCCAACAAAACTACGTTATTGTAATTATTAATATCATTCATGTTGTCGCACAACTTAGTTATTTCTCTCATTGTATGTTCTTGTCGTGTCCAATAAATTCTGTTTATACCAATAATGAACTCATTTTTTGATTTCCTGAACTCTGTTTCGCCAAAACAATAAAAATGTTGATTGATTAACAAATATCTGATTTATTACAATAAGTGCCAATTTCATGATCGAACTAAAGGAGACTTTAAAAATCACAGCCGTAGGTCCAAAAAGATGCGAAAACGTAGTTATTTATACATCAGAATATAACGTTTATTCTAAATTCGTTCGATTATGAAATCGGTCCTAATTAAAGTAATTCATAACGTCAATAACTGTGTTCTGTTAGTGTATTGAAATAAACACCCAATAAATAAAATCGATTATACTGTCACGATTACGGATAATTTGAAAATCGTATTTAATTAATTTAAAATGTATTTTTTCCAATGCAATACGAGTTATTTGCTGGTGCAACGACTCAGGCGATGAACTTGTAGCGTGAATCCGCAAAGTTGCAAATACGCAAATAACTAGGGCATTGTATAAGTGTTTAAACACAATCAATTAATTCACGATTTAATAGAAATGACGATTGGAAACAACGCGAAAATCCGGACATCACCTTTTCAGCAACCAATCAAAGTACGGGTTCAATTAAAGTTTTGCGGAATTTGGTAATGACGTCACGTACATCGGCAGTATAAAAGATGTGCGTAATTTGAAAAAGATATCAGTTAATCTGATCGTCGTCATGGGATACAGTTATCTGTATTTTTGACCTTTGAACAATAAAGGTAATCCTTGTTGTTTTAATGAGTTAGTTTGCAGTTTCCCTGTTACTCCCTTTTCTCCCCCAAGCTACGCAACCCCCGCGTCTGGACGCCGACAGCTCGTAACCTGCTGGAGACGACCGACGCGTGACAATACCTATTTCAGATCTACTTTTCGAGATCCATTCACAAATCAACTCACATTAGAGATTCGACTGTTAATTTATTTCAAACATGAAGTGAAATTAGATAAATTTCAATCTATGAAGATAACCCGTTTGTTATATGATCTAGAAAAAGTGTTAAGAAATTTCTTTTTGTGTTATTTATTGAATCCAATGGCGCAGTTCGCGCGCATCTTAAGTGCACCTCCTGCACCCTTCAAACTTCTGCTGCAAGGTTCACAGAAATATCAAATTGTAGCATTTAAGATTGGCAATGAATAACAGAGGAAACTTGATTTATATGAGAGGGTTCATACAGTAATTCAAACAACAGAGATTTACAGTTTATATGTACAGTTGCGGCCTTTGAAAACTAGTACACTGAGAATTGATATCAATGTCAAAAATTCTTAATTTTGTAATGTGTAAATTGAACCTTAATCCATCATGTTAATTGCCAGTGTCAAATTTGACAAATCCATGGCAGGATTTAAAGTGATTTGAGTGACGTTTAGAAATATCAGATTTACAATTGAAACATTGTATTTTTTAAAAGGCCGCAACTGTACATTTAATTTTGAAACGGTAATTTAAAATAAAAACAAGAAAATTCAAGATTTAGCATAAATAAATATAAAAGTGTTTGTTGGACAAATTAAAAACAAATTTAAATAAAATATATTGGATGCTTCGTTTAGGGCAATCTTTTTCTACGAACGGAGAAAAATAGAGAGCACATTTTCTGCGGACAAACTGATCAATCCTTGAATTTCTTTTCTTCCCTAAACGAAACATCTTTTTTAGTATTTTATTTAAGTTCTTTGCATTTCTTTGTTTTCATAATTATCTTTCAAACATTAATTTCTTGATTAAAACTTACACATTCTGGAGGAAAGTCCGGGTTGAATAAATACGTAATTTTGAAGCGTATACATATCTACAGCTCGAACGAAATTTTTAAAATTGAATCGGTAAGAATTAAAAGGTATTAAATATAGGAAACCAAAATGTTGTCAGTCGCTTAGTGGCTTTCTCTACGAAACCATTTTGTTGTTAATAACATTCTGACCTAACCGCACAATATAAGCTATACTTTTCATCACCAAACAATGAAAAAAGACCATGCGAGCAACGGAATTTATAATTAGAGCAGGCTTTTAGAGCAGTATTTATCATAAGTTGGCAACGCAGGCTTGCAGTTTGAAATTAAAGATTTTAAGTGTCATAATGACATTTAGTTTCGAAAATGTTTGATATTCGACCTAACATTTTTCTCACTGAAAGTTATTTCAAAAATGCACAGAAATAAGAAAATGGGATATGGAGCTATTCGATTCCTGGTTGCATCCAAGATTTTCGGGAAGCATTCTCTAATTTCGGAGTTGATTACACCACAATTTCGAGAAACGAGATTTTTTTCTTTCAGTTTGCCCTTGTCCACTTCAGGGTTATTTTTTTCTTTATTTTTACTGATCTTTTATTGTTTAAGTTTAAGCGATCGATTTTTTTCTGAAATTTGTTGCTGCTTTTTTTTTAAATTTTCGAAAGAGAATCCCAAGGTACTTCCAATTGTGTCTTCGATTTTTATTATTTGTTTGATTTGTTTTATTTTGAAAATTAGAGCGATCATCTTTTGTTTCTCAAATCTGTTTTTTTTCTTTATTTATCGCTCGCGCAAAGAACATTCTTGTCTTCATTGTTTTTTTAATTTTTTAGATTTTTTTGCAAGATCGTTCGATTCTCTTTTATTCCTGCTATTTTATTTTATTTTAAAAAATTTTTCCTTTTTTTTCAATTTCAAATTTTCGAAGGAGAATCCTTCCCAAGGTACTTCCAATTGTGTCTTCGATTTTTATTATTTGATTGATTTTTTTTATTTTGAACATTAAAGCTTTTCTTTATGAAATTTATTAATTCTTTGTTTGTTTGTTGCTTGCGCAAAGAACATTCTGTGTTTGTTTTTTCGTTTTTTTAGCAAGATCGTTCGATTGTCTTTCGTTTTTGCTATTTTATTTTATTTTTAAAATTTTTCCGATTTTTCTCTTTCAATTTGCCTTTGTCCATTTCAAGGTTAGGGCTTTTCTTTATTTTGACTGATGTTTTGTTGTTTAAGCGATTGCTTTTGTTTCAGAAATTTGTTGCTGTTTTTTTTTCCCCAAATTTTCGAAAGACTCCTCTCCAAGCTACTTCCAATTGTATCTTCAATTTTTATTATTTGATTGATTGTTTTTTTAATTTGAAAATTAAAGCGATCGTCTTTTGTTTCTCAAATCTGTTTTTGTTTTTTCTGTATTTATCGCTCGCGCAAAGAACTTTCTGTGTTGGTTTTTCATTTTTTAGATTTTTTAGCAAGATCGTTCGTTTGTCTTTTGTTTTTGCTATTTTATTGTATTTTTAAAATTTTTGTTTTTTGCTTTTGTCTTTGAATTTTTTGCTTTTGTCTTTGAATTTGTTGCTGTTTTTTCTCCATGCAAGTGCGAAATTGCAAGAAATAAATCTATCAGAGGCATTTCAAAAATCCACCTCCTCTGAATCCAAAATGAAAAGCACGATTGATTTATTACGTATGTGTGTATGTGTGTAAGTCCGAAATTCGAATGAATGAATTTCGGATTATACATTTTTTCCGCAGAAAGCCATAAATAAAAACGTTTACAATTTGACTTCAAAGTAAACGCTAGTGTTTCGTTCTATTCCATGTGAGTTCTTGTAACGCATTACAGGTGTACGAGTGTTCTCGGACACTTATTTTGAATTACCCAGTGTAGTTCTTACGTATGGATTAAATTTATTAAAGAGAAAAACGTATTTATAAAAACGCATAATTTTATTAAGCAAAAATCATGACGCAAACTTTCAAAATCGGAGTATTTAATTAGTATTCAATTAGGGGTTCCCCCATTTTACATGCATGTAAATTATGGAAATCGTGTTATTTTTTTTTACAAATAACACAATTTGGCTGGATATTCCAAAACTAATAATTAAACTCGAAGGTGGCCTATCAAAACACAGAGATTCCGGGTAACAACGAGAGGGTTCAACCCTAGAAGCAAATATGGTTAATATTCAGGGTAAATACTAGCCCTGCTTGTATTTACAATAAGTCAAATTCTCGCCCGCATCAATTAACAAATTTCCGCATGTTTCTTGCACAAAAGAACGAATAATAAAATGGATCCGTTTTTTTAATTGTGCCTTTAAAACGGGTAAACGGGTAATAAGAAAATCAAATAAATTTTTGTCTTACGCGCATTTATTATGGTAAACCTCACAGCCGAATTTACTGTTTTTTCTTCTTTCTTTCTGGACAAAGATAAATCGAGAAAGGCGATTGTATTTATTGTATCGCTTCGAATGTGGAGAAACAACGGTCTTATAGGGCCACACTCGAAAAATCGATGTCGGGGTTCAACGGGAGACACATTTATTAGGAGTTTATAAGTGATTTATCAGAATTTTTGCGGTCACTTACTTTATTGCGCTTTGTTTTATCTGGGGATTTGATTCCGGCGATGCCAGGAATAATAAAAGACGATAATTCTTACTACGCGAAACTTTATTTCCTAAATTTATATTTTAATGTTTCTTCTTTTTAATTGTGTGTTTAATTTAATAAAGGAAAACTTATCCGTCGGAGTCGATAACAAAGTACAGCAGAAGTTATTCCTACGCCTATGCCAGTTCAGTGAAAAAAGTGGTGGATTCCAGATGTTGTAATAAAGCGAGCCAGGAAAACTATTTTTTTATAACACAGGAGAGGCCTTGATAAAATTTCGGTCGGTTAAGGGGTTGAATATTAGACAAGTACCGGCAGGGCCATATAAGCAAGAATTCTTGCGCAATTTGCGATGCACCGCACTCCAGCGAGCTTTGAAAGAAGATTCCGGGTATTTGTGAAGTACAGAAATTTAAACCTGTAATACATCACTATCAACAGGAACGATTGAACTTACATGTCCTTAACAAAAGTTATGCACATTTCGAAAAAATCGCGGTTGAAAATCGGGCAAGAAATAATCGTACGTCTATGTCTTTGAGGTAGGTCGAGAAAAGGAAATTTTATTGGAAGAAGAAACAGAAGTGCAATCGAGCAGTGACCTTTGCCGAAGCCGAGAAGTCAACAAAAGCGTTGTTTTTAACGTCGCAATAAGTCGTATTACAGCTGAGTGAAAGAATTTGCTTCTTTTTTTTATGATTGTAACACACAATTCATTGCTCCGTATTCTTTGGGATCAACAGTTTAGTTAGTGAAAAGTGATTGAACGCGTTAAAGATAAATTTGATTACTATCTACGTAATATTATTACTTATTAAAATGCGGCAATTCACGGACGGCGAGAGAACAGCATTTCAGAGGAGTGTATTCATAATGCCATCGACAATATTTGCGCTAATCCTGACATGCAGACGAACACAAGAATCACTTTTTCGCCGTGCTCATTTGTGTGTCGCTAATGATGGACGCCACGTCGAACAATTGTTAAATGATTAATAGTCAACGTTTGCTCGAATGTAATCCTCCACACAGGTGATATTCGATGAATGTGTCTTGCGTGGTAGTCGTTCCCGCGAAGTTTACTGTCTAAGATCAGAAAAGCAAGTTCCAAAAGTTTTTTTTATTGTTTCATGAGCGCCGAATAAGGGACGGATAAAAGGAATTCTCGATTTTTTTGTATTTTTTTCGTGTTGCTTGCGCTGTCGGTGTAATATGGTTAAAAATTTTGCACTTATTTTGCAAAACCGGTATGTTATGTAGAATGCATTGTGTTGAAAGTCATAAATTAAAAATAATTAATTAATTTAAATTTGTTTTGCTAAATGACTGCGTGTGTGCCGCAATCATCTCAGCAAACACGTATTTTTTTAACTGTGCTGTTGGGGTAAATTTGAGAAAAAATAAATTACCGGCTTATCCTGATGACTCATATAATAGCTCGGAAAGTGTTTGTATAATAACTTGTTTTAGGAAACGTTTTGACCTTAACTGCGTAAACCACCTTCAAGAAATTGAAGATGACGACCTACGCATGTGTGGAATTTTTAAATTGTGCAACCAAAACAAAAATAAATCAATTCGTTTTAGTATTTCCGACTTAAGAAACTCATTTATAATTAACAGATAATTGTTTATAATCGGCTTGTGCGTCGTGCGGGTTTACGAAAGATCAAGGTGACTAATATTCTTAACTTATTTAAATTGCTAATTCCGGTTCTTGTTTATTAGCACTTGCCAAATTATCATATCGAAATAAAAAAAAAGTAATACATACAGCATTGGCCCGTTGACTTTCAAACATAGGCGCTTCTTCGATTCGTTCGTAACCGTTCGTGCCTTGGCTCCGGACGGAATCTACCGGCAGACCTGTTCCAATACTGTATAACAAAAAGAGTAACTGTCTTCTTTTGCTAGTTTTTACATTTCGATAATGACAACGGTGACACTTTTCTTTTTCATCTTTTTTTGTTAGAATATCATGTCATGTCTGTGCCAAACTGACACTTTGAATTACGGAATCAGATAAACGCGCAACGTTTCATAAATTTCAGCGCTTCCCAGCGCTCGTATTTCACGCTGCTGAGGTCAAAACTTATCGACAACGTCAGTATATTTATATCAAATATCAAGAAGTAAGTGCATTCGCTGTTCCGTTGCAGCAGCAAAAACCACTGCAAAAGGAAAATTGAAATGGGGCCACAAATTTGCACGCCTTCGGTGAGATTCGACCCGAGATGGAGAGAAAGAAATGTTTGTGTGTTACGTTTACGTGGACTTCATCACGTGCACCGAACGTATTAACCAATCAAGCTGCAACTCATATACACGACTAAATTCGAATAATAAGTAATAACGGTCAGGGTTTCGAAATACTTTCTATTAAAATTATAACGAACATATAAAATAGCGACATCTTACAATCGCTTTTAGACCTAACATTGCAGTAGGATAGACAAATTGAAGCGGGATTTGCTCCTAATGAGTCCCCCATGCAAGGCGGCCATGCTTGCTGTCAAAGCATAATGAAAGATTTTAGAAAAATTTTGTGCAAATCGTTTTTGATTGCAGTGAGAACCTCGAGCAGCCTCTGGACAGATCGACAGCAGGGCTGAAACAGCTGTCCAGAGGCTGCTCGAGGTTCTCACTGCAATCAAAAACGATTTGCACAAAATTTTTATAAAATTATAACATTGTGCTGCATTATTATTTTCTGTATAACGATCTATGTACAGGGTGCTGCATTTTGAAACGCAACATAGGAAATCCCATGTTAATTTAAAGGTGCTTGAATATTGGCTTCCCTAATTATTTTACAGCAAACTTCTATGTAGGTTTTTTAAAGTACTCTTCAAGATGAATCTGTTTGTGAAGTTTGAGAATTTTTCGTACGCTGAGTTTTAAGATATTTAAAAAAATATTTTGTCACTAAATTTAATTTATACCAAACTATCAGCACAGCCTTGATCAATGATAGTGAAAACTGAACAGATAATTAATAAATCTAGTTCGTTTTTGACAAAGATTGATAGGAAAAGCTTTTCCAGTCATTTATTTTAACATTTACTGATCATGGCCGTACTGATACTTTGGTATCGATTGAATTTCGTTGCTGATCTTTTTTAAATATGTTGAAACTGAGTGAATAAAGAATTCTCAAACTTCACAGACAAATTCATCTTGAAGAGTACTTTAGAAAACCTAAATGAAAATTTGCTGTAAAATAATTAGGGACGCCAATATTCAAGGACCTTTAAATTAACATGGTATTTCCTATGTTGCGTTTCAAAACGCAGCAGCCTGAATATTAAAATATTAAAAACTTAAATTAAGTATTGCAATGTGTAACGATGGAAATCCTATTAAATTAGTTGTAAATTTGTTCGTTCAATTTTAAAATCCTTGGCGTTCTATTTTTGTAAGTAGCTTTAATGTATGTGCAAATTTGTATATGATCTGTAGGTGTGAATGTCGATGTTGGATGATTAGAACCTAAGAAAGAGCTATAGTTGCTGAATAAATGCTTGCTTTTAAGAGATCTATCGAAATCTGCAATAAAAATTGGTGCATTCCATTTAAAAAAGTGTAAGTTTGGTAAATACCGTACTTATGGAACATGCTGTGTATGTAAAAATAATTTGCCGATATAGAACTCGTTAAAGACGATAACTTTCGTAGAAAACATTTTCTTTTATAATTAATAATTAAGGCGCTATTGAAGAAATCGATAGCAACGACCCACCTTGTATAACGCCGGTCGCCGCCCCTATTGAGACACCCGTTGTAATTTGAATTTTTATCAGAATTAATTATACCAGGTGTTTGTGAAATAAGTGCAGAAATTCAAACCTGTAATAAATCATCATATATGGAAACGATTGAACTTACATGTCCGTAACAAAAGTTTTACACATTTCGAGAAAATTGCAGATGAAAATCGGGCAAGAAATAATCGTACGTCTATGTCTTTGAGGTAGGTCAAGAAAAGGAAATTTGATTGGAATAAAAAACAGAAGTGCAATCGACCACTGACCTTTGCCGAAGTCGAGAGGCTAATAAAAGCGTTTTTTTTAACGTTGCAATAAGTCGTATTACAGCTGAGCGAAAGAATTTGCTTCATTTTTTATGATTATGACACACAATTTATTGCTCCGTATTCTTTGGGATCAACAGTTTAGTTTGTGAAAAGTGATTGAACGAGTTAAAGCTAAATACGGTTTCTATCTGCATAGTATTATTACTTATTAAAATGTCGCAATTAACAAACGGCCAGAGAACAGCATTTCAGAGGAGTGTATTCATAATGGCGTCGATAGTATTTGCACTAATTCTGACATGCACACGAACACAAGAATCAATTTTTCGCCGAGCTCGTTCGTGTATCGCTAATGATGGACGCCGCGTCGAAAAATTGTTATAAACATTTCTAAATGTCTAATAGTGAACGTTTGTTTGAATGTGATCCTCCACACAGATGATATTCGGTGAGTGTGTCTTGTGTGCTAGTCATTGCCGCGATGTTTACTGTCTACGATCAGAGAAGCAAGATCCGTAAGTTTTTGTTTTTTTATGAGCACCGAATAAAGGAATTTTCTTTTTGCTGTACGAATTTTTTTGTATTTTTTTTTCGTATTTGTGCTGTCGGCGTACTGTGGTTAAAAATTTAGCACTTATTTTGCAAACATCCACTATATTAAAAAAAATGTGTTGCCCTCATATTTCTCTTTCTCTTTCTCTTTCTATGCTTTACTTGAATTCAGATTTTTGTTTTAATTCTGTTATTGTTATTGTTTTTTTTTTGATATTTCAAATACACCTTTCTTTATGAAATCTTAAAACTCGTTGGGAAACAATTAAAGTTTTGTAAACAGCGTTTCCTAACAGTGAAAAAACAAAACTCAATCGGTGTATTTCTATTGAATTACAAATAAAGCCGAAGGCAAGGCGTATAATTAAAGTGTGAACTTGACAAATGAGTAAATTTTCACGCCTTTCCCGTTGCCGTGGATAGTTAGTTGCTTCTGTGTTTATCTTGCACTTCAATTTACAGTTTCGAGATACAGAATCGTGAAACGAATTAAAGCGCAGAGTCAACAGAGTACCACTGTTTTCTGAAACTTGAGGGGGCGGGGCACTTGTCGTAGGAAGTCTTCATTGAGTTTTGTGTCTAATTGTGTTTTTCTTTGACGCAGTTTACGAACTTCAGTATTTCAATCACATCTTGTACAGTTTTTATTTCCGGTAGGCTTTAACCAGTGAGGAAGTCTTTGGTTTTAATCAGTATTAAGTTATGCCTAATAAATTTAGGGAAAAACTTTATTTTTATAAAACCCAAAAGTGTCTGCAATTTTACAGCTAATTTGAATTATAGAAATTTTAATTCTGTATATATACAGCTCTTATAAAGTAGGTCTACAATAACTATTTTGTTGCCTAATTACTGTGGACTTTTTTATACGAATTCAAAAAAAAAAACTCTTTCGCAGGATAACAGTTATATAGCAATAGTGGAGTTACATTTTATTAAGGTCACAAAATATCTTCTTAAGTATACCACGTAATTTAGTCTTCAGTACACCATGAAATACTGGAATTGTCGTTAGGAGGCATCGACGACTTTCTTTTTAAATCAAAATTCATCGTCAAAGTTGTTTCGATACTTCTAAAAACTTTGCGCGCCACGTGAAATACACAAATTAAAAAAATATTATTTTTACCTTAATTACCTTGTTATTGATTTATAGATAATTTAATTTAATAAGCAATTCATTATGTACATCATTTTATATTTTTTTAGGCAAAATAATAAATGGATTATTTTATTTTTATATGTGCTTTATAACTAGGGCTGCTACAACCTATCAAGAGGGAAACAAAAGTATGAAATAGAAAACCTATAAAAAGCTGTAATATCAACAGATATTTGAAGTTATTTATTGTGCGACATATTGAAACCTTTATAAGAGTAAATTACTCTCACTAAGACTTACTATTATATAATGTATTTTCAACAGTGTAACACAGCATGAACGATCCTCCTCCGAATCCTGTATAAATACTTTTGTTTACGTCATCCATGGGGTAATATGTACTTGATACGTGTTTCAAATTACCTTTATTTGTTGTCATCTTAAATTTCAAACATAACAGAAATACTGTGAGCTCACAAAATATGTAGTTATGAACATAACCTCCGTATCGTTATTAGAAATTATTTCAAACGCGAATTAGTAACCTGTAAGTAAAAATAAAATTCTGTTTTAAATTATAAAAAATTGTAGGTAAAATCTACAAAATTATTTTAGCTTTCAATGCACATTATTTCATTATTATGAATTGAAACTTACAAAAATGATCTACAAACGTGCTGTTATCAAGACATTAGTAACTTTTACTCTATAATTTTTTCAGTGTTGTAGCTTGGATAAAAATAAATAAAAATATTTAATTACTCCAGCAAAGGCCGTCAACGGTAATTGAATCTGCACCGCTCGGTTGTATGCCAAGCCGCTCTAACCTTAAAGTAAAATAACACCACGGTTCGAAAGTGTTAATCTAATTTATATTGGAATTAACACAACTAGAAAATGGTTTGCGTCGCTAGAAGAAACTTTGAAAGTTTCTGGAAACTAAGCTTGGTAGTTATATTCTAAAATCGTAACGTTGAATCCGTTCAAACGCGTAAAAATAATAATACATCTACGAATGTGGCTTTTACAATATTGTAATGAAGCTTTTTCTTTGCCAAAGCACCGCAAAAATCAGGCTTTTACTCCTTTTTAGACACTTTGAGATTAATTTTACCGAGAGAAAGAGTAATTTAATCGCCACCCCGCAATATTTTCTTTTATTACATCGTGTTGCTTGCGTTAATTACTTCCCTTACGCGCCTTTATTTATTACCGCTGCACCTTGGAGTGTCGAAAAAAGCAATTTAGAAAATTAATTGCTTTCTCGTTCCCAGTTCCTTTACCAAAATATTTTTTTTGTGTTGCATCTTGTTCAACTTTGAAAAAAAAATAACTGAGATATTATCTACTGTTCTTGAATAATTCGTTCTTCATGTGCAACATATGAGCAGATACATGGTATAACAAATGTAATAAAAACAATACAAGAAAGAAACTTATTAAAAAATTATTGATTATCGCATTATTAGAACTGATGAATTCGGTGGCCGATCAAATATGACCCATTTTTTGCATAAAATTAAAAATAACTCGGTCAATACTAAAAATAAGTTAATATAATTTATATCATTTTTATCGTTTCTACAAGGGCTAACCGAAACTGTAATAAAATGTATAGTATTTCATTTAAAAAATAAATGTTAAGTTCGTAACTTATTAAATAAACAACCTGTATATTTGAAAATCATTTTAAATTACGTGGAATGAAAACTTTTATTAAAACATTTTCTTGATACAATGAATTTAAAGAGGCTTTTTCGCCCTTTTAGGTTTGGGACACCCTGTATATTTCTTTTTGTGGGAATAAGATATTTCATTATTTTTGAATATAGTAGTAGTAGTAGTAGTAGCACTTTATTCAATAATAACAATAGCGTTATGTGAATAACAAGACAAAATATAGAGTAAAACAAAATACAAAATAAAAATTAACTAATACGAAAATCATAAATGATATCACAGTCATCAAGGTACATACGTTACAAAATATCACACAAAGAAAATAAAATATAAAACAGAATGATAACAGTCCTAATAATGAAAAATTGACTAGATCTATTCATAGAATTCGGAAAAGTTGTAATAAACACGTTGTAGCATAATTTTTTTTAATTCTGATTTAAATGTTTTTTTATTGTTGATATTTTTAAGTTTGTCTGGAATGGCATTGTAAAATTTTATTGATGTGACTAAAAATGATTTTTGATGAATGGTATTTTTAGAATAAGGTATTTTCAACATAGTATTAGTTCTAATATCATAACTATGATTATCAGAAACGTGTGGTGCGGTTTTATAATTGTCATACATATATAATACACATTGATATATGTATTGATTGATTACCGTCATTATACCTAGTTCGAGAAAAGCTTGCCTGCATGAATCCCTCGGACCGAGTCCTGCTAAGACACGAATTGCTTTTTTTTGAATTAAAAGAATATCTGATACGTAACTATAAGAGCCCCAAAAAAGAATACCATAAGTCATTACTGAGTTAAAGTAACCGAAATAGATATCGCGAAGTGTGTTTTTATTACATAATTTTTTGCAGTTTCTCAAACAGAACACTGCCTTGTTTAAGTTTTTTTTCAAACTATTTATATGAGTTTCCCATTTAAGATTACTGTCGATGCATAAACCTAACAATTTAACGTAGCTGCAATTTTTGATAGAAATTCCTTCAGCAATATTTATATTATATATTATAGTTTTATGTATTAAATTTTGTTTCAGTGTGTATTTCTCATGTTGATAATTTTGGCCGCTGATTCGATCTACTTATACCACTGTGCGATAGCACAAATACGAAAAATGTACAAAAAAAATTCGTACAACAAAAAGAAAATTCCTTTATTCGGTGCTCACGAAAAAACAAAAAAAAAAATTACGGATCTTGCTTCTCTGATCGTAGACAGTAAACATCGCGGCAATGACTAGCACACAAGACACACTCACCGAATATCATCTGTGTGGAGGATCACATTTAAACAAATGTTCTCTATTAGACATTTAGAAATGTTTATAACAATTTTTCGCGGCGTCCATCATTAGCGATACACGAACGAGCTCGGCGAAAAATTGATCCTTGTGTTCTTGCGCATGTCAGAATTAACACAAATACTGTGGACGGCATTATGAATACACTCCTCTGAAATGCTGTTCTCTCGCCGTTCGTGAATATCGGCATTTTAATAAGTAATAATACTATGTAGTAATCGTATTTAGCTTTAACTCGTTCAATCACCTCTCACAAGATAAACTATTGATACCAAAGACTACGGAGCATCAAATTGTGTGTCATAATTATAAAAAATGAAGTAAATTCTTTCGCTCAGCTGTAACACGACTTATTGCAACGTTAAAAAAAAACACTTTTGTTGGCCTCTCGACTTCGGTAAAGGGCACTGCTCGATTGCGCTTCTGTTTTTGTTTTCCAATAAAATTTTCTTTGACCTACCTCAAAGACATAGACGTACGATTATTTCTTGTCCGATTTTTAACTGCGATTTTCTCGAAATTTGTTAAACTTTTGTTAAGGGCATGTAAGTTCGTTCCCATTTATGGTGATTCATTACGGATTTAAATTTCTGCACTTATTTCACAAATACGCGGTACGTTATGTATTTGAAATTCATTTGAGAGAGTTAATTAGGTCTTGATTCATTTTTAAACTTATCGACAGAAATAAGTAAACTCTTTAACATTCAATTAAAGTGAACAGAACAAATAAATAATCATTATAACAACATGCGCCGTAAAGTCATAAAAATGCCAAGTGTAAAATTTAAAATGAGAAGCGTTTGTTATCCTCCACTATACAGACTGTCCAGAATAACTCGTCCACCATAGGAATCTCGCTTCTTATTAAAGTTACAAACAATGTTGGTTAAATAAGGGAAAAAAATCGTCTTTTGGATTTTGTTAAAGATATGTCACCAGATTTAAACTGACAGTTTCAAATTGTTCCCAAATTGCGGAGAAGCTGTGAGAAATAATTTAAATCTGTTGACACAAGTCTTTAGAGAAACCGGAAAGACGTAACTTTTTCCCCCAT
Organism: Prosopocoilus inquinatus; assembly: GCA_036172665.1. Lineage (NCBI taxonomy): Eukaryota > Metazoa > Arthropoda > Insecta > Coleoptera > Lucanidae > Prosopocoilus > Prosopocoilus inquinatus. The sequence goes on from CM069877.1 coordinate 29,539,529, forward strand.
TTGACCAACATTCGGCCATTTTCATAATCAGACTTTAAGGAAGCTTTAATTTAAAGTCACTTTAAGTAAAGGGAAACAAATGTATTTTTTTAGGTTAAAGTAACTTTCAATTTAAAGTCTGATTATGAAAACGGCCTATAGTAACTTTAATAATTTCTTTTAGAAGTGTGCTTAAATTCAGCACAAAGTCTTTGATAAACTCAATATGATTCATACTTATTCAAATTGACAAACCGTACATAGATGCGGGGTTGCTGTATTAAAACATATTTTGGGAAAAAATATGCACTGGTTCATGATAACAGACACACCTATTTATTATCTATTATCTGATTTTTTATGGAATTTAATCAGGATGTAAAAATATTCTTGTAATCGCAGATACTCACTTAGCCTTGACATTTAAAATTCATCTTTATTTTTAAACTGCATGCCAAATGTTTACTTTTTCTTTTTAGTACTTTACTATTCTGTTTAAAAAAGAAGAAATAAAATCAACTTCGATACTAATTGCCCGTACTCTTGAAAATTCCTGCCGTGTCCTTTTGAAGAACCCCATAGGGTCTGATGAAAGAACAAAGACAATTCTCGCAAGTGGTTTTTATAAAAATTAGTTTTTAATGAAAACGGCAAATAATTATGAGAGTTCTTCTAACTTAATTGAGTCAAGGCTTAAATTGGAAAGCTAGACACGACCACACTCGCATGTCTTAAAATAAATTTCCTGTTCTGTAGGTGTCGTTGCTGAACGACTTGTTTTGTGCCGCAAAAATCACACTTTGCTTTTACCTGACGTCGTTATACATTGCGGTTTGTGTTTTCTCCGAGATTATTATTGTTATTTTTAAATTAATTTCGCGAGCTGACGTTTTACAGAAAATGAAAACAAAGGGGGAACGCAAAACGCAGAGGATTGTCCCCGGGTTACTTATACACACTCCGTAATCTTATCTCAAGAGATTACAGGATTTCTGCTGCAGGATTATGTACTGGCGGAATTTTCCTTGTTTAAAGCTTAAGCATTCGTTGGGAAATGAAATATAATTCGCTGCGTTCCCGTTTTGTGCCCACCGAATTAAGCACGAACGTAATTCAGCGATATTTAATTCGTGCACGAATGCACTTCTTCTTCCACGAACAAATGAAAATAATAAAGTTGGTCGTGCCTTATCTTGAACCTACATGTTTTATGTCATCTAATATGCATATGTTTTTTTTTCTATGTCTAACATTCACGTTTTTGTTTACAGGTGTGCGAACATCTTAACATCGTCAAGGAATCAGACTACTTTGGGCTGAAATATGAGGGTAGCAAGGGCGAAGAACTGTGGCTGAACCTGAGGAACCCCATACAGGTTACTGGGCACAGTCACACTTCTCCGCTTCGGTTTGCTCTTCGTGTTAAATTCTGGGTGCCTCCGCATCTACTTCTTCAGGAATCCACAAGGTATTTACAATTTACCGTGCAAAAAAATTCTTTGCTTTTAAGATATTAATTTATTTGTCGTTTCTATGCTGTAAGACTGATTTCAGATGCTTGCATTACAACAACGTGCAGTAATGTTTGCTTTTCATATCGTTGAAATTAATTCATTTTGTCATTGTTTTTGTGAAAAATATTATAGACAAACAGTACTATCAGAAAAGGGAGTTTCACTCACCGTTAGTTAGTCTCTCATTCCCAATGTTTTTTTGTTTCTTTCTCGCTTCCCTGACCGCAGCAGGTGCGGAGGGTAAACGTTTTATCATCCGGGTACCGCATTCCAATTCGATAAGGACCATGCCAATTATAGGTGTTCACTTACGAGTTTCCATTCACCACTCCAGCGGCGAATCTTGAAACTGCAGCTCCCTCATAATGGCATTGGAAACTGGGGAAGCCGTCTTCGTACATTGATTTTACATTCACCTGTAGGTATAACTTTAATCTTCAGTATATTCCCATGGGAGTATGTGGAAATAAAGTCAGAAATCAGATGATCCAAACGACGGCGACGCGTATTCTTGCTTTCCAACTTTAATCAGACTCTCTTGAGTCACTCAAAATCGACGTCTTTTGGAATATTAACCTCGTCTCTTCATCGTAACGGTTGTAGATATATCTTTAACCTTGACATGACTCACTTGACCCGCCCCAAACCGCCAACTTTTAGCATTAACCTTTTCTCTTCATTGGAAAAGTTGTAGTTGTATCTTCGTTCTTGACTTCATTCACTTGACCCCACCCAACCCAACTTAAATTAGATGATTCTAACAACAGTATTTTTTATTTTAAGTTTTTTTTTTATCCCTAATGTATATGGCATCGACTTATCCACCCATTCGTTGGTTTCTTTTTAGTTTGTGGTTTCGATTCCATTTCATTCGAATATTTTTTCAAATATGGAATTCGAATAGTATTATATACAACTATCGAATATTTCGATGGTTTTTATTGTATAGTGCCCATCACAAAAATATTATAAATATCATCCTCGGATGCTTCCTTTGATACTGAAGTATCAGTATATTTGTTTCTTTTTCCTTAGTCTATGGCCGTTTTTAGAAGTGCTTTGGACAGTAAACCTTACTGTTTGACGTCTTTTTTTTAGCTAATTTAAATTCTTCTATCCCTTCGTTCTACATTTTGATACTAACTTTTTATCTTATCGTTGTATACAAAAATTGTTTTTAAATACATCAGTGTCATGAATGCTATTTCTTTTTATTGAATTAAGGAGCACTGAATGTCATGCACATTCTACATTTATTTGCATTTTTCGTTGTCTACTTAGATGTATAGTCTGTAATATTTACTTGTCCTGAAATAATATTAATATTGCCCTGTTGCATTACATTACATGCGGAATTTTGGATTTCTTTTACTGCAGATATGGCGTGTCCAATAAAATCCGGTATACTTCTTAAAATCTCGTTGGTTTCTTTTCTTGTTTCTTGTTTTTTCGTTATTATATTTTCTACTTTGCATTCACTTGATATCTTTCCCATTTTCCATATTTTTAGTGTCGCTGAAATTACTTATTTTTTTTCTCCAAACTGTCCAGCTTGACTCATAATTTTTTTTGTTTATTTTCTTTTCTAGTCTTTGACTTTTACGTCTTATTTCTTTTACCTTTTTTAACTTTTAGACTTTTCCATCTGAATCTTCTACTTTTGATATTTCTTCTATTTCATTGTTGTTGTTACTCAAGACCTCATAATATTACCTCTTTATTACTTCCATCTTTCTTATTCAATTTTCCGCAATTGCCCCTGTAACACCGATCCAGATAAGGAAAAACTTATAAAGGAAAACAGAGAGAGGTATAAAAGGAAGAAAGTCTCTTTCACTCACTCTTTTTCTTGTAGGCTTTTCTGCAATTTTTTTCTTTATCTGTCCTATAAAACATTAATTCTTATTCATTTCAATTAGTTTTTTTGTTATTTAGTTTACAATAATTTAATGTAAACAAATCGATAAGAAAATCAAAGCAAATCTTGAATTTTCTTAAAAATGATACTGCAGGTGAATTTTAAGTTCTAGTTCAATATTATAAAAATTTCAAAAGTTCAACATTATTATTTATTCATTTTTGTAGAAAGAAAACCAAAACAAAAAAAAATATAACTAATAGGTAATATACCCGTCGTTGAGAGCTCATCGTTCATTTGAAATTATAATTGTAAATTAGTCTGCTTGTTATTTTCGTTCATTTGAAAAACGCATATTTATTTATGACGTGCATATTTTTTTAAGTAAAGGTTGCGCAAAATGCTTTGTTACATTCTTTATTAAGGGGTCGCCTTCAGATTAATTTAGTCATCGTAGACTCAAAGTTTGCATTGTTTTGAACGTATGTAAATAAAAACGATAGAAATTGTAAAAACGTGTCATGCATTCTCTTTACGTATGTATGTTGAATTACTTACACATAATTAGTTACTAAAAGGATTCAGAAACCTAAAGAGTAAATTAAAAAACAGAAAATCTAAAAAGAAATAACTAAAATAAACTAGAGTAAAAATTATTTATTTAATATTCAAAATATAGATTTCATGATAAAACTCCGACTAAATATTTCTAATTTTTATTGATTATTGTTTTAATTTGTGATAAAATATAATAATAAAAAAAACACTTTAAAAGAATAAAAAACAAAAAAAAAAACATTCACGACGCCTCTATATTTATGAAACAGGACATTAACAAACAATAAATTGAATAAAACTTCTTTAACGTTTTGTATGTTTCTCTACTTCGTCCCGAAAAAAAAACGCAAAAGTGAGCTAAAAATATAACAATGATTGAGATTGAGATCGAATAAATTTTTACCAGCAAGAAAGACTCCTTACTTACAATTAGAAATTTTATTTGCTTGCATTTTGACTGAAGAATATGCTAAGAATTGTGCAAACGAAATGGAACACCTGTGTATAGAGGCAAATTCAAAATTCACTAAAAATCAGTTTACGAAAATTACCTGAACTGAACATTTTTACTTATTTTATTGCCATTTATTTACCCTTTTCATTTTATTTAAATTTTTTATTAAACCGTTTTTGTAATTCCAATTCTTGAAGTTGTCCACAACCGAACATTTCCAACAGGGGCGGACCTTTAACTTTGGTGGCCCTGGGCTGCTACTGTTTGAGGACCTACCCAATAAATTAACGGAAGTTTGCGTTTTGAATTTGTGACAACTCATTTGTCAATCAAAAAATCAAAAGGAATATACAGGCTATTTTTTGAAAGTGTGGCTGAAAATGAAGACGGACACAATATAAACAAATTTAAAATATGCAGATTAACATTTCCTTTTTTTTTTGTATTCATTTTGAAACGAAGAATAATTTCCTAAATTACTAAAAATTGGAACACGCTACTAATTTGAAATTTGTACTAGATTTTAAAAATTTTGACAAATGTGATATTTTTCCCTTATTGGGGACAGTTTTTTGTGTCAAATTTAATAATCAAAACCATAACGAAGCATTTTTTTCTAAGAAATATCTTAATAATTTATTTAAAGAAATTTTCTTATTCACCAGTGCCGCCAAGAGCGCGGTATAATACAGAAACAAAATACAAATTTTGATTTGTGCAATAAAAAGATTCAGTCGTGTATAAACATTTATACACAGTTATAATGAAAAAAATATTTTTAACAAATACCAAATAAATAAAAAATAAAATGTATTAGATATTACTTTTAATAACAAACAAGAAAATGAAACAACAAATTTTTAGATCAAGAATAAAAACGAAGAGAAAAACAAAACAAAGAAAAAAAAATGCAATATTAGAAGCCGCTTTACAATATCTGTTTTCCTATTTGATTTTGAATTTTACTTCAGAAGTATATATATATTAAAAAATAAGATTAGAATAGTTCTATTCTGTAAAAATCATGAAAAATCAAAGCGCGCAACTCAAACAGTGTGAAGAAGAATATATTTTATATTTCTCAACTCAAATTCAAAATCAAATGGCAAATGAGATAGTGTAAAGCTGCTTTAATTCTTATAAATAAAATAAACATTCTAGGAATCATTTAACACATTTTTTTAATTTTATAACTGCGAAAGGGGCATTTTGATTGAACGGGATCCACCTCTGATTTCGAATTAAATGAATTTAAAATTTTACATTTTACAACGTCCAATGCAATTTTAATTTTGGATGTTTCTCTGAATTGAGAATTATTTTTCCTTGAATTTAAGGTTTGGGTCTTAGAGCCATAAAATATATAATAATAATAGATAATTATTATTAAAAAAATGCAAAAATTTGTTACAAAGTAATAGAAACAGGTTACCATAGTTAATTTTGTTTATTGGTTAACTCGTCAGTTTTTCGTAAATTTTATACAAAAAATATCATGCGGGCCTTAATCGATTTTTTTCTTTTTTGTTTGTCAAATTCGTTATTATTATTATTTTTTAATATGCCTAAAGAAAAACGATACTGTTCTCTTTCGATAAAAAGCCAGAAATCGATTTTCCATTTTGTTTCCCGCGATTGCTCGTATGGCATTTTACATGTATTTTCAGAATTGTCGAAAATTCTTCGCCGTTTTCTCTGGTTTTTGTAACCAATTTAGAAAAATTTAAATATAAATATACACAGTGGAACCTCTTTAATCCGAACAATTAATTAATAAATAAATAAATGAGATGTTGAAATTGAAAAAATCATGTATAAAAACAATTTTATTTTTCATTTTTACATTTTTTTGCTTCAGGATTTGCAATAATTTTTAAAGATTCTTTGTTTCCGGAGCCTTTGTCCGTTGCTGTTACGTATTGTAATTTTTATTTTTTTTAATATTAGACACTGTTGCTTTACCCCCCCCCCCCCCCCCACACATACTCCATATTCTAACGTAACTTTTATTTTTTCAAAATATCAATTTTGTCTTTCAACTTTACTGTGAAATGTTTTCTTTTTGACATGTTAATGCGGGGAGTGGGGAGGATATCCATATACCAGTGTTTGCTAATTGACAGGGAAATTCTCTTTCTTCGGAGAATTTTGAAATATAAACTGGGAAAGGGATTTACACAATAATTGAGGGAAAAATTTTAAAACTATACATAGATTTCAGGAATTGATTTTAATTAGTCTCTAAAATTAATTTTTTAATCAATTAATTTAAAAGAGATGCCTTTCTGTTTTTTTTTTAATTTCCCCTTGTTTTTATTTATTTTTAGATTAAGAAAAGTTGTGACAGTAATAATTAATGTTTTAACGACAGTTTTATTTTTATTTGCTTAGCCAATGCACGCACATAAATTTTGACCTCGGCTTTTTATTATTGTAAGGGCAATTGTTTCCATAGAAATAAAGCGGAGTTTAAAGTTAAACCCCAATTAAAAAACTGGCCCTAAATGCGTTATCGTTATCGAGGTAGCGTTCGGATTATCAGAGTTCCGATTATTAGATGTTCGAATTAAAATTTGTTCGTATTAAAGAGGTTTCACTGTATTAACAAAAACATGAAACTTAGTTCACAATGAACAATTTTCTTTTAATTATGATCGAATGAAATTTTAAAATATTAATTAAATCAAGATTTTACAAACAACCCAAAACAATTCAAGTTAACAAAATAAATAGAAAATGAATTTTCGGGATATAACAAAAGAAGCCTTTGTTTGAATTACCTGGAAACGTTGATGAAACGTAAAATTTGAATTTAATAAAGAAAATCGGTTAAATTACATTGATTATCAAAAACAAAACACCGTGAAGAGTTGTATTTTTATTCGCGAAATTAATTTTAAACTGAAGAAACTGACTGATTAAAAAAAAAAAAAAATAGACTTCAACAAGAAACGCAATGCGTAATTAAACCAGCGAAATCTGCACTAGAATCTTAAATTTCGTTTGCTGCTGGAGCTTTTATGCATCTCTTTCCGTTTGGATTCGTAATAAGAGGAGGTGCATCAGACTTTGAATTTGCTGTGCCAAAAATATTCCTAATTCAGTGCATAAATTAGGCGCAATATTGCAATGTCCGTACCCTTGATTTAATTATTCTTGGTCGGGCATTGAGAATCGTATGCAGAATTCGAGAAAATTCAGTCTCCGCTACTTAACTCTGACCTTGTACGCGTTATTAATCATTATTTTACACATAACTTAATTTTTATAAAAACATTGCTTCTCGACGTACTGAATATTCGATCCTTTACATTTCTGACGTCAAAGGTTTTTGATCAGCAGTATTTCTAGATAGTGCTGCTGCTATTTTAAAACAATTAGTTGTTATGATATGTTGTGGGAAATTACTGTAATATGCAGACTGTAGTTCTAGGCTCTCTTGAAAATAAAAAAAAAATATTTGCGGATATTCTCCTGTAAATTACTTTATCATAATTAATTCATTAATAGCTTTCAAGTTAAAAAGCTTTTGCAGATTACTTCTCATTGACGGTGAGTTTCATGATTTTTTTTTTTAATTTCAGGCATCAATTTTATCTCCATGCCAGATTAGACCTAATGGAAAAGCGCCTGTTACCATTGAACTGGGAATGCCTGGCGAAATTAATAGCGTTAATAGCACAGGCCGAGGTCGGAGACTACAGCCCCTTGCATCCTCCCTCCAGCATTTACGTTCAGGCATCCAACTTGGTCCCTTCGGAAGACACGGTTTCTGCCCAGGACCTTCTGCAAAGGGTAATCGCCGAGCACAAAAGCATGACCGGCATGAAAGCGTCGGCCGCCGAATATTGGCTGTTAAAGGAAGTGTCCACCCTAGAGAGCTTCGGCGAAGAAATGTTTCACATGAAACCCGGAAACATCAAATTAGGGGTGGGACCGCACGGCATCACCAAGTACGAGGTCGACAAGGAAAAGCAAATCATCCCCTTCACGGCCATTCAAAGCGCGGCTTCCCACAGGCGGCTATTTAAGCTCGAGTACGTTTCGCATGACAACGTCCTAACGCACCTGGAAACTAAGCTCGAGTCGAATCACGCCGCCAGTAGTCTATACAGGGCGATCACGGAGAAACACGCTTTCTACAGTTGCGAGACCGTGCGAAGTGCAGTTACGGAACAGTTCATCAGGGATCTCAAGGGGACCATAGTCTCGATTTTCAACGAGGACTCATCACTTGGCAAAAAATACGTCTTCGACATTCGAAGGACTTGTAGGGAGGTGTACGACAACGCAAGGAGAGCTCTGTATGTTGAAAATCAAATGTTGGGACAAGTACAGGAACCTGCTAAAGTTGGCTGTGAGGGAAAACAATGCAAAGTAAGTAAATGAGGCAAAACAAAGTTTAATTAAATTTAAAAAAAGGAATGAATTGCTGTACTCCAGAGCGAATGAGAAAGCTTCTACTTTTTAAACCTTTTTTTAACCAGACAAGCAAAGAGATTAATGTCAACAAATTGAGATAGAAGTTATAATTACGCCAATTTAACTAATTTTATTACTGCCGATGGCATTATGAATAAACTCCTCTGAAATGCTGTTCTTTGGCTGTTCGTGAATTGCAGCATTTTAATAAATAATAATACAATGTAGATAGTAATCCTAATTAGCTGTAACTTGTTCAGCCACTTTTCACAAACTAAACGGTTGTTCCCAAACAATACAGAGCAATAAATTAGTGTCATAATCATGAAAAATAAAGCAAATTATTTCGCTCATCTGTAATGCTACTTATTGCGACGTCAAAAACAGCGCTTTTATTGGCCTCTGGACTTCGGCAAAGGGCACTACTCGATTGCACTTCTGTTTTTTGTTCCAATAAAATTTTCTTTTCTTGACCTACCTCAAAGATAAAGACGTACGATTATTTCTTGCCCGATTTTCAACTACGATTTTCACGAAATATGTCAAACTTTTGTTAAAGACGTGTAAGCTCAATCGTTCCCATTTATGGTAATGTATTACATACTTAAATTTCTGCACATATTTCACAAACACCCTGTGTACAGGAAACACAAAAACACGTTCAATAATAAGAAGAGAAAGGAGCATGAATCTCGTATTCATAATACTCATGCGCATTGGCACAGGTGATGATCATTCTCAGAATTGAATAGACCGAAGTAAATCAGAATAGTGTGTGAGATACTAGAAATTTTATCTAAACTTTACAACATGTACAGGTTGACTACGCGAGAATTCACACCTCGTTTAACTTTTTATTTTTGAATGAAAACTTATAGAGACTAATTCAAAGTTTTTACTGACGTTTACCGAATAAAAATTGCACATCGAATAACCGAGATATAAACTGACATTTGGATCCTAAATTAAATTCTTATAACAATTTCTCTAAGCAACTTTTATATAAAACGAGTAGTTTTGTAGATGTTTAAAACTATAAGTTCCGATACGCGCGTATAAAGCAGATTTTCCAAACTTTTTTAAAACCATCCACCCCTTACAAGAAAATAAAAATTTCCATCGACCCCCATTCAGATTTTATTAATATTTAAAAAAATAACAGCAGGTGCTAATGCTAATAATGTTTTATGCATATTTAAAATTTTGTTAAAATTAAACTGTGACAATCTATTATTCTGTTTGTTTTTATTTTATTTTATTTTTTAATTATACGGCGATAGTCTTTTCCTTTTTTTCAAACTTTCAATTAAAAATTCGCCATTGCTCTTGATTCGATTTGATTTTATGTTAATTTTATAAATTTTTATTCTAGTGTCATCTTCGTCAGCGATCATCTTTTGTTTTTTTTTAATTCCTCATTCGGCTTCATTTCATTTAATTTTCAGTATAATCAATTCATCGAACTTTGTTTTTTCTTTCAATAGATTTAATTCGTTTTGTTTTTATTTTTTAACTACCATTTACCATCACATGTCCGATTTTATTTGACTTGGTTTTATTTTTAATGATCAGTCGATTTGATTTTGTTTTCGTTCGTTTTCGTCAGTGTGAATTTATTTTACACTTTAATCGAATCGATTGTCCGCCATTTTATTTTCTCTTTTATTCCATTTATCTTTATTATGTTTTTTAGTTATTAACTGATCGCCTGGTTTCGTTAATATCTACAGATTATTCTTTGGATCGTGACAAAATTTGATTGTTAGTTTTAATAATTTTTATTTTGGTCCCAACTTTATGTTTTTTTAATTCTTCATTTGATTTTATTTTTAATATAATCAAACGATGGGCCTTTGTTGTTTCTTTTCATCGATTTCATTTGTTTTGTTTTTTTACTTTTAAATTAACAACTAATGACCTTGTTTTTTGTTTTCTCTTCGGTTTGATTTTATTTGACATGACTTTTTGTTTTTTTTTTTTAATTATCAGTTGATCGTCTTTTGTTTCTTTTTTATACGATTTAAGATTTAATTTTTATTTCACATTTGAATACTCACGCTGATAGATCGCCATTTCTATTTTGACTTAATTTTATTTTTTAATTATTAATTGGTAAATTGATCTTGGTTCTGATGAAAGTCAGTTTACATCGATTTGACTTAATCGAGTTTTACACAATTTTTATTTTCGTCCAGTCGTGTTTGACGAATGTCTTTTGTTTTATTCGATTTTATTCGTATTTTAGGAGTGTTTTGATTTTGATAAACTATGAAATGTCTTTTTTTTTCGAGCTGATTCAAATGTACTTAATATTATTTGAAAATCTTTTACTATTCAACTAGACCACCATTAAGCCAGACTTAACAACTCCGACCCCCTGAAAGATCTCTAGAGGTTTATCGATCCCCAGCCGATCCTTAAAAGTTCATAGACATCCAACAGGTCGATACCGACCTCGTCGAAAACCGCTGGTTTAAAATGTGAATAATCGTTTCTTAGACAAAATGTTAGGATTTAATTAAATAAAGTTTAAAAAAATAAAATTTGTTTGAAAAAAGAAAGGCGATTATTATTTAAGATTTCAAATATGTATTCTGTTGTTCATTATTACTTAATTCATTTTTTGACAGTGAGTATTTTTGTTGCTCTATAGATGATATTTGTTGGTAACTTCACACCCTAAGTAAAATGTTACACAGGAAGTAATTAGCTCAAGAAGGGGCTGGGCTACACGGAATCAAGGTAAAAACGTCAAAAAAGTTGTCTTAGAGAATCAAGGATGCTGAGCGCGAATCTAGAATCCATTTCTGCGTAATGTCTTTCTTCATTGGTGAGGAGTGCACTTTTTGAAACACGTTCCACTTCCTGTTCAAAGCTCTTTTACTTTTTTTTATACAATCAAACGTATTGCTATAGTACCAAAGGCTGTTGGCCAAAAGGCTATTGGTCAAAATATAATTGTCCTTTTATCGGCGACGCAGTAGTCACTTAAAACAAACATGGCATACCGTGTGTTTGTAATTTAATTACATAATAATTATTTACTCGAAATCGTTCTTTAATTAAAAAAAAAAAATAGAGAAAGGAAAAATCAAAGGTGACAGGACAGCGTATTTGCTCTAAAATTGCACCCCTCACCAATAAAAAAAGGTCTTTTCAGTCGATGCAAAATTAACGTTTTAATAAAGGGAATTCCATGCTGACAAATGACATCTAAGTCGCTTGAACTTACTTAAGAATGCTACACCAGCAGATCATTTAATTAATCTTTAAATGTAAAGTTACTCCGACGCACATCTGGAATGACATTATTTTAACCAAAACAAAACAAAATACCCAAATATCTTGTTACGATTAGGTATTTGAACTATCTCTCTCTTGCTGAGTTGAAGTATAAAAAGTTTTAAATCACGTTTTAAAATTTGTTTCAGGATTCCCACGAACGTTTGACGAGGTTGCTGGATGCGATGACCTGCAAGATCTGCATGGACAACCAAATAGAAACGGCGTTTTTCCCGTGTGCCCACGTGGTCGCGTGCTCGACGTGTGCTTCAAAATGTGAACGCTGCCCCCTGTGCCGTGCTGACATTAAACAATCCCAAAAAGTATACTTACCCGCAGAATTCGGCGAATCCGTTTATTAGTTTTAGCAAGCAAGAGATGCAAAATAATGCAATTTTTCTAAATCATTTTTTTTAAGCAAGAGAGACTTGAATGATTTTTATTTAGACCTGAGATTTTTTAATTTTTTTATATTTTTTCTAAAATCATCACGAATCACTTTTAAGTTTGGATCTGAAATGATGCTAGATTAAACGTGAGGATAACTACTTTGTGATAAGGAGCGTTGGAGCTGGATACATATCGATTTCATTTACCGTTCATTTGATACGTTAAGTCGGAAATTGTCTGGATTTTGAAATTTTGATGTACACCGTCATTTACTAACAACAATAATACTAACAAAAATTTGGTATGCTGAATTCGTTTTTATTGGTATCACTTAAGAAACAGTACAATATAATATTTTCTGTATTATTAAAGGAAATTATTTGTTTTAGATATTCAAATCTCATATTGAGGTTTCCCCGTTTTGTTGTTGAGGATTTTACTGTGTAAAATTAAGAGAAAAAAAAACTGTGTTAAAAAAATTACTTAAGTGTAAGTTTACAAATTTTTACATCTAATCAGGAGCACGTCTTTCAGACGTGCATCTGAGAATGTAACTCTTACAATTGAGTAAAAAATAATTTAGTACGTAAGGTCATTAATAATAAAAAAATAATAATAATAATAATAATATCCTTGACGACAATAGTCAGATATAACTATAATGCAAATTTCTACAAACATAGTCATTATCAATGCAAACTTTAGGTTAGGTTTAAGTCTTAAGACTTCATGTAAAATGTTGCTTTATCTCTTTCAAGAATAGCATCGAAAAAAATTGAGTATTATGACCACGCCTTGGTGATACAGGGACTTTATTTGTGATACTTTCTGTTGATAACTGTTCCATTTACCTTAGGAATAGTATCTATTTATTGTCTACTGTCTAAATTCCCGTGTTTCAGAATGTAAATATTTTACAAACAGAATTGTACTTGAAATACGTAGCTAGTATCATCTATAGTATTTTATTACTAGTATTACTATTTTATTAATGTATTCAATAAAAGATGAATATGTGGAAACGATTTTTCTTTTTCCTTCCTCTACAAACATCATATTTTCCTATTTCCTTATTGTGAGTTATTGGTATTATAATACATTTTATAAAAATACGAGGTGTTGTTACAGTCAGAATCCACCGGGCCAGTTTCGGCAACAGCGCTTCCGTGTTGGTTTGCATATAGGCGTGCCAACGTCGCTTCGTAAGCAAGTAAGGATTTTTGAGCATCGTTTGAAATGATGGCTCTTTATTTATCCTTTACTTCAAATATTCTGATGTCACCTTTTTCCGATTGGTCGGACCATCTTGGCACGATTAAGCAACTGTGAAAGACGGAAATGCGCTTCGGCGTGGTGGCTTCTCGCCATTATCGAAATCAACACGTTTGAAGCAAGTTGTGTATGTGTATTGTCCCGTAAAGTGCAAAATTGCAACTTCATCCAAACGAACTGTTTAATTTAAACAGGTATGTTTACCCCGGTAATTAATAGCGTTCTATGGCGCTATCTCTTTCGTTAAGCTTCGTTTTTAACCAGCTATTTTTATTTGGAGCTACTTTCAGTGGGATTATTTATACTTGCAGTTTATTTTAATTGGAGTTTATTGGATCTAACGGATTAATCTTTCCTTTTGTTTATTCATACTGACTGGGTATGAACGATCTTCCGCCGTCGAAGCCGAAATCAAGGAGTACGCACACGCCGAGCTGGGATGCACTTTGTCCACTCACAGTATATTGACTTCATTTTAACCTCATGGAATAAAATGAGACACAGAGTGCACATAGAGCACCTCAATCGAAAGCGCTATCAGTGAGCGACGCGACATTGAACCAATTGAGAAAGCAACAGCTACACCTGACATGTAGAGTATCCCTTTTTGCTTTACCTGTCTAACGCATCAGCTAAGAAGCAGCCATTTGCTTTGCTTGATAAGTAGCATAACTGATTCGCTAAATCGTAAAACCACTGTTTGTGATTCACAAATGTAAAGCTATTTTGTTACTTTGCATTATTTAATATCTTATTCAGTATTACATAGTTTTTGAAATTGTTTGTGAAAGAGGTTGTGCAATGTTTGTAAATCGTAACTAATACTCCTATTTTAGGTATATTAGAAAATATTTAATTTTTAGTCAAAAACCACTTATGCAGCACATTCAAATGAAAGCAGAGATGTTTTGGAACGCTTACAAAAAATGACTGTCGAGCTCGAAAAGCGCTCTCCCCACTTTCGTGTTCTTGGCAGAATCGTGATTTCATTCTGAGATACACGCCCGGCAAATAAATACAACCATCGCAGTTGGGGTAGCGGGAGTATGCTTCCCCACTACTGCTCATTCCTGGTTGAGCGAATGCGAATGCAGCTGTGGTAGCAACTCAACATATGTCAGCTAAACGCACCCATTACCAATTACAGCAAGAAAGCTCAGGTGGCAACATCTCGCGGTCGAAGTTACCAATTATATTTTTACTAAGAATTAGATTTCTACTGCAATTCTCTGATTAATTTAATTTCAAATATAATAATATATATAAATGTTTGTATATGTATTTTAGACCCCAGTGATTAGAGTATCTAGTCCAGTTTAAAATTAAAACAAATGAAAACGTTTTATTAAAATTGATCATACAAACTGTAAAGAAATTTATTTATTTTTAATTAATTAGTCAGAATTTTCTGATGGATTTTATGTCGAACGCAAACTATTGTTTCAAAATGTCTACCACTTTTCCAGACTAAAACCAAATAGAAACAGGCAATTTATTTCGTACAGAGTACAAAGTTCGACGTGTCAAAAATTATGAAATTTCCTTACTTTGTAATAATGACTGTTTTAATGATTTTTTTTCTATTATCTGTTTTAATCGAAAAAGCAATTGAGCATCAACATGTGTTAGATGTAGCAAATACATTCAAAATTTTAAACGGATTTTACCTAATTTTATTACGTTTTCTAAAACTATAAAAACATCGATATATCACATACCATAGTTATCTAATTAATCAGAAACATAAATCGATAATTAACAAATGTACGCTTACGTCGATTAGAGCTTTGTTGAAAAAAGTAGGCGGTGAAATTAAGTAGCACAAAATGCCTGTTAATTAACGGAGGTCACTTTGAACAAAAACTCTAGGTTTATGAACTTCAATTTTAAACCAAAATGCTGAACGTTAAGTGATGTTTTTAAAGAGTAAAAAAAACACCTAAAATACTACGGAGGTGAAACTTGGGTGAAAAAGCTAATTAAAGATTTAGGTACAATCATACATTCTTTCTCTGTGAAATTAATTTAATACGAAACGAACATTGCAAGAGTATCTACATACTTGACATTAACAGCAGTAGAATTGTGCAGTTCATATTCAAACGCTCATCCAAATGCAATAATACGCGTTGAGATTCAAACGGATTAATCCCCACTCCCCGAAAAAATTTCAATCCTAATTACCATAATCATGAAGCTCTAAACCGGGACAGGAGTGGGAAACAGGATAGGACGAAGAGAAACACATTACCCGACTAGCAGAGTGACGTCGGAATTACGTCATTTTTAGGTTATTTTACGTCATTGACGTCATTTGCTCCGAAAAAGATGTCAATATGATGAGTCGTACGACACGTATTAATAACGTCGTAAAAGTGACGTCATTAACACGTCAATAGAAAGTGATAAAATGTTACTATGTTTACTTTTGAAAATTATTAGTTTAAAAACATTTTTGGGACTAAACAAAAAGTGTAAATAAATACTTTGAATATTTCTGAAGCCAATTATACCAAAATTAATATTGGAATTGTTAAATTAAGGGAAATAATTACATGCATATAGTTGTGAACAAGAAATATCCCTACATAAATTTGGCTGCAACGTGGAGGCGAAACACGTAACTTCGTCGTCATTATCACATCATTATGTCGTTTATTTGTATCACAATTAACGGCAAAGGTACGTTATCTACATGATGTGATGTGGCTTGACTTATAAAGTAATTAAGATGTCGCTTAGACATCTTTTGGATGTTAAAATGACGACATTTTAGTGATAAAGACGACGGCTTCAAAACGCCCTTTCAACGTCACTCTGCTAGCTGGGTAGGCCGCTGCCAAAAAATGTTTTATTATTAAAAAGAAGCAGATAGATAAGGTACCCAAAGTATCGAAAATCCGCTGCAGCAGAAAATTAAATTATTTGAATTATTTTTTATACCATTTACATTTTAAATTAAACAACTTTCCATTTCAAATCAGAATTAAATAACGTGTGGTTGTCGTGCCGTGCGACATACCGGGACAAAATACCAAACCGGGCGGGACGCCGGGACCAATGACTGAAACCGGGACAATTCCGGTTAAACTGGCACATATGGATCTCGTAATAATTCTGAGTAACTTTCCCAAATAAAATTTCCGCGTAGCGTGGAAAATAAAGGTACTTTACTCTTATATCGATTTCAAATATTTTGATTTCCTCGGTATATGACTGGAGGTATTCAAACGTTGACACATGCATCTTAAGTTTGGAAAGATGAAGGAGCTTTCATAAACAATAAATTTTTTTGAGAAATCAATAACAAAAAATTCTCTCGTATGTAGCCAACTTTCTGCCGGTCACCAGGGTTGCCAGTATTTTTACAGTACAAGTCGCCATATAGATTAACCGATATCGCCCAAATCGCCTACTTTATACGATCCTTATCCTTACAGTGAGTATACAGGTTACACAACCCACAATTTTTTACTGGTCTACATTTGACACCAGTATTCTACAAAAAAGCTACGGGACTTTCGATTTTTGTTTGTTCTTTATATTTTAGCCTTCTTCCTAAACTGACTGGAAGAGTAGTCAATTGATTTTCAATCTACTTGAACTCCGTCTTTTACTTCTATGTTTAATATATGTAGATACATTTGAATTTTATATCTAGAGTTTATACGTTAGTAACAATAGAGGAAATACAAATACATAAACGTTTTTGAACGTCTTAACAACTGACATACTGTGAATTGACAACCAGAATTGCCATCGGCACCCTGCACGGCGAGTTGTTCAGTTTCTCACCAACATTTGAATAAAAATAACCCTGTGAATTTGATTACCCTGAGCATCTTTCTGAATTCTTGACTTATTTTAGCAATGTTTATGTAGCCCAAATCGCCTAAATTATTTCTTATTGTAGCCCAAAATGTCGCCCGTCGCCAATATATATTTTTTGTCGCAAAACAGACGTTAAAGGTAGCCCAATTGGCGACAAATCGCCCAAACTGACAACCCTGCCGGTCACTGTACATATACATATGCATTCCTTTTCGCTTGTTCTGCGAACAGGTTTCTCTCAAATATATTTTTAAGTTTCTAGAAGCAACTACTAGATGTCAGCAATATGCATGGAATGCTTTAGTGTTTGTGTTTTGTTGAATGCTTTAAGTATTAAATTATTGTATTGTTGCAATGTATTAGAGATATTGTTCAGCTTAGAAAATATTTGTTAAGGTTAATTCACGATTGCATTACTGCAAAAGAGTTTGTTCATTAACGTAATTAACAAAAATTAGACGATGATGATATTTTAAAGTGTGGTTACTTCTATAGAATTGAAATCTCCTTGTTTATTGTGATGATTATCGATTATAGTTGGGAAGTGTGTGTGTTGAAATTTGCGTTCCAACTTTTAAAAATTGGTCAGTGTGTTCGCGCTAGTGATTTTCCACCTTGTCGTTGAAAGTTGGTACTAACGCATTGCATTGTTGGAAAACCAACCAAAATGGTTGCCCTTAGCCGTGTAGTATGTGCAACTTCAACTTGAAAACAGTCCGTTTTAATTTCTCCGTTCCGGACATTTAACCAAAAAATTAAAAGTGCTACATTGTGCAGCAGATCGTCGATAGTTAGGTGTCGTGTAAATACGTGCATTCTGGTGTAGATATTAAGTTACAATGTAGTTTAGCCGACGTATAGCATAGTCCAAATGATAAGGACCCGTCGATGTTTTCAAGAAAAAGCGGATAATTTCGGCCGTTCCAGCGAGCACAACTGAGGAGGACTCTGGCGAAACGTAAGTTTTAAGTGCGTACGTGCGGAAACACTCCCTTGAGACGTCATCGAAAATGCTGTCTGTGTGTGCAATCGTAGACTTCATGGCGTAGATATTTCGAAATATTTAATTATTTTCTCTGTTGCATAAAAGCTCACGCAACGATTGCGATTTTGCAAAACCAACCGGGCCGGTTGTTAATCGCCCAGCTACGTTTCACCCGCATTGTGTGTACCGATACCTAATTGTTAAATATCGTAACAGCTGTTCTGCTTTAAGTAACATAAATATTTTTCATTTTTGTTTGCATTTTGTATGCCTGACCCATTTTATATTTCGCAGTTTTGCTTCCGACCTCGTAGTATTTTCGACTCTCCTCCGGATGAAAATTTTATAAACGTGCGCTCGCGTAAACTTGCTGGACTTCTTTTAAAATTCAAAGGAAATATATGGCTCCCAGAGTTATATTTTACATTACGTATTTATCTACGTGCATTTAAACTTAAGTTTTTCAATTTTAAGCCAGCGCTTTCCAAACGTGATGTATACAGTTCTCTGACAACGTTTCTTTAGCGTACAAATTCCCCCAGGAAATAATCATGGTGGATTGTATTTTTTTAAATAATTAAAAGAATTTCGAGGAAAAGATTATATTACTTAACTAATATAAAAATAATATTGAAATTATCATCTTTCCACCTACAATTTGAAATTCATCCGTGATGAGTTGCCGATGCCTTAACAAGTTTTTTTAAAAAAAAAACTTAAGTAACGAACAATGGAATGAATGGAATCACTCTTATAAAAATATAAAAATCAAAGTAGGTAACAACAGTTTAAATTCCAGTTAAACCGGTAAGATTTTTTGCATTCAATTATAACCTGATTCAATTAATACAACATACAAAACATTAAAAACATTCGTCTCTCTTGATGAGGTGATTTCATAATAAATAAATATTCTAATTCTCAAGGTGGGCAAAATCGCTGCTTCTTACTCATCGGTTTTTTTTACATCTTGCTGGAAATGAATTCTCGGAATGCACGGGACAAGAAACGGTTCTTGATGCAGGAATCTGCAGCGCAAAAGATGAAATCAATTAACTGGTAGTATGAAATGGGTGAAAAGTGAACTGCGTTTTATAATAAATTAACGGAATAACTTTTTTTCAACTGGCTATAATATCCAAGCCTTTTCTCCTAATATTGCTGTTTTAATTTGTCGTAACACGGTCGATAGCGAAAAGTAGTAGACGTTACAGTTTCCTGTAATTTTTCTTTCTCCAAAATGGTATTGTTTAAATAGTTATTTTAGGCAAGTACTATTTGCCTGGGCAAATGACTTTCTGAAGCTTATTTATATTTAAAGACTATTTTCCTAGGCAAATAGTATCTGACTGGCCCGCTTTGGGCAAATAGAATTTTGTTTTGAATATATTACAATTAACTGAGTTTATGTGCGTACACCTTACTTTTGAAAATCAATTATGCACACTTTTGTAAATTCTCGCCTAGGAAGTATTAGTCTTCAGTTTTATTAGTTTTTGTACTATATATATACAGGGTAGGGCAAAAGTATGGAACCGGCTTAATATTCCAAAAACTGTTTGACGTATCTATTTGAAATTTGGTGTGTGAGTCAGAGTCAATAGGACCTACATTACCAATTTGTTTCAATTGTTTATCTGCTCTTGTTTCTGAGATCCAATGGCTACTTCATTTTTCTTAAATGACAACCTGCTGATTTTTTTCCTCTACTTAATAGTTCGTTTAATTCTTTACACGACCACATAAAAATATTTATCTACTGCATAAGAAAATTTCTAGAAAATAATGTTTGAATGAAAAAGTTAGAAAAAATGGTTTACGCTGATATTTAGTATTTGTTTTCATATTTTTAAGGCAATTTTTATTAAAATTTTCTTTAGTTCTATCTTAAAAACAGCCCATAATCTTGTGGTTTTACAGTTTTTTTGTTAAAAGTAGAATTTTTGTCGAATATCAAACAGTAAACCATTTTTTCTAAGTTTTTCATTCAAAGGTTTTTTCTCGAAAATTTTCTTATGTAATTGATAATTATTTTTATGTGGTTATTTAGAGAATTAAACGAACTATTAAATAAAGGAAAAAAAATCAGCAAGTTGTCACTAAAAAAAATCAAGTATCATCTCAGAATAGATAGCCGATAGACAATTGAAATATATATCGTTGTCACACCGTAAAATGAAACAAAAAAATGTAATTGATGTTCTTTTAAGAGTAGTATGGTACTTAAACTAACAATTATTTTTTAAGTCTCTAAATCCAAGAATAAAATGTTTTTTCTTGTTTTGGTCTTTTGTTAGAGTATGGGGGAAATAGTAATTTCAAAATTTCGAGATTCTGTTTAGAGTTCTGGATAGCACCTCAAGAGTTCTAAAGAAAGTCTAATTATTTCCAACTGTTAACATTTTATAGCCAATTTTTAAATCCCGTTTTATAAACTTAACACCCCAAATTTTACAAGTCATTTTTTTAATGTTTAATCCGCCAGAACTCTTTAATTTTGACATAGAACTCCAAAACTCTTTGGGGTGCTATCAGAACTGCAATAAAAAATCACTTTTTTGAAAAATAAGGTGCCAATTTCACAGAGATAATTTTCAATATAATCTCCTCGAACAGTGATACATTTATTATCTATATTTCTCTATTAGTTTCTGTAAACCTTAAAAAAATAATTTTCTGATTTGTTTGCAAAATGTTCATTTACAGCGGCTTCCAATGACATTTCGTCCTCAAAACGTTTTCCACGGAGGTCCTTTTTTAGGTTGGGAAATAAAAAATTGTCGTTTGGAGACAGGTCAAGACTGTACAGGAGATAAACAATTAATTTAAAGCCGCACGACACTACAGCAGATAAAGCAATTGCGAGCCTTATGTACTAGGGTAGGTCAAAAAACCAAACTTTTAGATAATTTTACCTAGCAGCAAAATTATGTTGTCTTTCAGTGATATTAAGACACCTATGAAATATTTTTGAATTTAGTTAATATTTATGTTTGAATTTTTGAAATGTTACAAAAAAGATCTTATAATTGTACCACGAAAAGTTGGTATTTTTAATTATAATTTTAAAGTAACTTTTATTCCTGAAACAAGTTCAAAATTGTTGCACTAACGCTTCAGCCTGATGTGGGAGTGTATTGTAGTGAGCATAAGAACTTTATTCTCGCGATCATGCACTTGATAATAGACGTTTTTTTTTTTTGTCATGAACGTAACCCGAGACGCTTTCCAAGTGTCCTATCTTTGGAAATAGTTATGAATTAAAGACTAATGTTTTGCAAACTCAAGAGGATGTAATAAGGTTTTATGAGTGGACAAAACATCAGCTAAAAATCGAGAAAAATGGGAAAGACGTGTTATTCGCAGATGTTGCAACAATTATTACATCAAATTTAGAAGAAATATGCGCTTCGGCTTCAATTTCAGCGTGTCCCATACAAGAATAATTCAAATTATAAAATCTTTTCGTGAAAAATGTTAAAAAAAATATTTTGCTACCAGCTGTGGTAACCGATGAAGACTAAAAAGTTCGTGAACTCGGAGTTAGACAAATTCTAAAAGCACGTGATATGGATAAAACTACTGCCATTCGACCATGTCACTAACAAAATAACGTTTTTTTTTTGCTTTTACAACCTGATCGATTGACAAGAAAACTCATTTGAACCGCCAGTATTGAAGAGAATTTCAAACGAACAAATTATTGACTGAGAATAAAGGAGAGGAAGAGTTGTTATTTCTGAGACTTCCAAGTCACACCCAGGTAGGGAACAAGCCGTCAAAAAGGTAACAGTCTTCATCAGTACTGTACGCATAAAGGGCAAGAGAAAGTGCAAAAAAATTAAAACTCGAATCTTGCAGCAGAATGCCTAAATTCGATAGCAAGAAAGATTTCAATATTTAATTATTTGCATAAATTTTTCCGTTGTATTCATTTTTAAATTATCAATAAATGAATATTTTATTCTAAAAACCCTATTCTTCTTTAAACATCTATGTTATATGATTATTAGAACATATTAAAGTTTTTCGCATTTTGCAAAAACTTCTAAGGCACAGCGCAACCTGAAGATGAAGTGCTACTATATACCGTGCCTTCAATTGAATTCCTCATTAAAGTGGGCTATGATTTAACTGTTTTTTTTTTCTCCTAAGATTTGCAGCACTGATAGCTGTTCAATTATTTAATTAAACAAATGTCAAATTGATACTTTGTATTTTCAATTAATTTAAAATGTTAGAATTACAGCAGAAAATATTTATTGTTGAAAGTTATTTTCAAACCGGTAGAATAGAAAATGGACAGTTAGTTTATTCAATTAATCAGTGTGTACAGAAGTTTCGACAACAGTTTCCTAATTTTGCTATTACTTATGAACAGCTAGTTAAACATATCCATGCTTGTGTTCTTAAATTTCGTGAAACAGGATCACTTGGTCGCAAAACAGGGAGCGGAGCAGCTAAGAAAAGGACTGCAGCCTGCATTGAAGATGTTCGGGATCGAATGGAACACTCTCCCAAGAAATCCATTGCGAAACTTTCACAAGAAGTTCAGCTATCAGTGGGAACATGTCACACTATTGTTAAAAAAGACTTAAAGCTTTATCCATATAAGATTCAAGCAGACCACGAACTCAGGCCAGTAGATTTTTACAGAAGAACAGAATATTGTCAGTGCTTTCTTGATAACTTAAACAAGGACGACATTCTTGACAAGTGTTTCTTTTCCGATGAGGCCTGGTTTCATCTCTCAGGGTATTTAAATAAACAGAATATGAGAGTATGGTCAGCAGAAAATCCCCATGAATTTGTGGAAACTCCATTACATCCATTAAAAATTGGTGTTTGGCCAGCTGTGTCAAGAAGGCGTATCATCGGACCAATATTTTTTAACTACTCAATAACTGTTGAAAGATACCGAAATGAGTTATTAGAACCTTTCATTAATCAACTACATGATGATGAACTTACAGAAGGACTTTTTCAGCAAGACAATGCTACTGCCCACACAGCTCATCAAACAATGACTTTCCTGCAGCAGTTTTTCGATAATCGGATTGTGAATTTTCCTGCAAGGTCTCCGGATCTCACAATTATGGATTACTTTATTTATCCGCACATGAAAAACACAGTTTTTAGAACTACGCGTCACACAATCGAAGAACTTCGTGCGGGCATTACAGATGTGTGTGCTAACATAACCCCCGAACACTTAGCAAACGGGTTTGAAAACATGAAACGCAGAGTACGGTTATGTATTCAAGCTGAAGGAGAGCACTTTGAGCATCTACTTTAAACTTTAATGTTGTGTTTTTATTTGATGTTATGATCAGTACTAACAGTTAATGACAACTGTTTTCTCTAGAATTGTGTCGCCAACTTCATAAAAAAATCACAGCTTACTTTAATGAGGAATTCAATTGAAGGCACGGTACATCCTATTGTGTACAGGCGGATTACCGTGAAGTAGAAGAATACCTTTTGCCAACTTTCCTTGCCTTTTTTATTTTATAGACTCCCCAAACGAGTTAAAATGTTTGCATAATTAAAATGTTTGCATAATATGCTCCTGTAATGGTCTCCTCGTCCTTAGGCGTGCAATCTACAAGCACAATTCCTTGAGAGTTCCAGAAAATTGTCGCCATTTCCTTTCCAATCGACCGCTAGTCCACCCTTCACATGCCTCTGTTTTGATTCGTCTTGACTCAGATTTATAAAAATGAACCCATACTTCATCCTCAATCATAATCCTACCGATAACGACTGCCTGATTGCCTCCACAGAGCTCCAAAAATTGCTGACAGCTATCAACGCGGTATTGTTTGATGAGGTGTAAGGTTTCGGGAGAACCGTTTGTAATTCCATGGTGTTCATGAAGCATTTTGAAGGCAGTTGTTTTGGAAATCTTAAACATTTTTGCGATCTCTTTCAGCTTTAGTCGACCGTTTTCCATAGTGGCGAGTTCAATTTTCATGATCATTTCATGTGTCGTCACGTCACTTGGTCTTCCAGGGTGGTCATCCTTTTTTAATGATTATCTGCCTTGTATAAATAAGCGTGATCACTTATAAATCATACTTTTACCAGAGCAGTGATCTCCGTAAATAGTTCTCATTTCGTTTAAAGTCAGTGGGATGATTAGAAGATACAGAGAAACTGGAGCGTGCGCAAGAAGACGTGGAAATGGTAGGAAGAAGGCTGAAGGAATGAACTTTTTTTCGGCAACAGGTTTTAAGAAACAGGAAATGTATAAGTTCGAAGCTTAGTAGTGAACTGAGTTGTACCAGACAGAAATGTTAGGATTTCAGTTGTAACTATTAGAAAAATGTTAATAGCATCAGGGCTAGCTAACAGAAGGTCTGTAATTACACCGCTGTCACCACAGGACATAGAATGGCCAGATTAAGATTTGCGAGAGAGCCTGAACATTGGTCCCTAGACGATTGGAAGTGCGTCTTGTTTACCGATGTAGCAAGAATGTGCTTAAAATCACCAGACGGTCGGGAACGAGTATGGTACAGGCCTGGAGAAAGAATTGCTTCTTGCAATAACTCTGCAAGGGAACCATTTGGCGGAGGGTCAAGAATGTTGTGGTGAGGAATCTGATACACCTGTGCAGACTTAGTTCTCCTTTAACAAAGGTCAATGAATACTCAGTTTTACCTGGAGAATATTATTCTGGATTATGTCACGCCTGAACATTGGTCCATAGATGATTGGAAGGGCGTCTTGTTTACCGATGTAGCAAGAATGTGCTTAAAATCACCAGACGGTCGGGAACGAGTATGGTACAGGCCTGGAGAAAGAATTGCTTCTTGCAATAACTCTGCAAGGGAACCATTTGGCGGAGGGTCAAGAATGTTGTGGTGAGGAATCTGTTTCACCTGTGCAGACTTAGTTCTCCTTTAACAAAGGTCAATGAATACTCAGTTTTACCTGGAGAATATTATTCTGTATTATGTCACGCCTTTTGGTCCATTTACAGGCAATAACTTCACTTCTATACAGGATAATGCACGACCGCACATTGCAAGAGACGCGTTGGGTTACTTAAATGAGATCAATATTCAAGTAGTGGACTTGCCACCTCGCAGACTCCAGACTTGAACCCCAATAAGCACTTATAGGATGTTCTAAAAAGATAGTGAGGTGTCATGTACTCGCTCCTAGAAGTCTTCATTAACTTGAACATCGATAAGTAGTTGACCAAGAATCAATTGTCATAAACTAATGTTGCTGTCACAATAATGTTTTTGAAAATTACTTAGAAAGAATTAAATTTGTGAGACTTTTAGCCTAATTGTTTTTTTAGAGTGTGACCAATTCAAGCATTAAAACAAATATGGAGCATTACCGAGGAAGTTCTTACAAAAGGAAAGGAAGTTAAAAAGTCAGCGAAAGGTCGTAACTTTTTAATGAAGCTAAATTGTACCAAGATAAAAATGATTGGTTTATTTTGATCCACAGAAACCTTATGACAAAGACAGTTACAATTTTTAAAATTATAATGCTCACGAGAGTTGAGTAAAGGGGTATAAAATACATGCAAATATTTATTATATGACACATCAAATTGAGAGTTTCAATGAGAAAAAAATAAGAGCAATAATATCTGCTTGATAAATACAAATTTCACATAAAGCGGTTCTGTAGCCTTTTTTAATAGCTAACTTTAGTGGAAACATCCAAATCTCTATTACATACGAAATAATACAGGGTGGGGTCGATGAAGGCATGAAAGAGGTAGATGAACCTGCAAGGGTCGGGTGGGGATGACGAATCTCTAGGAGTCCTTCAGGAGGTCGAAGTTAGTTATGAATTCTTATCTAGTACATACCTATATTTGAATAGGCTATTAAAAGAAAAATAGAAGATTTTCAACTATTATGAAATACACTTGATTTAAAAATTATGTAGTGTCAACTCGAATAAGAGAAAGAAGAAAAATAAGATTGATTGATTCTCAAAATTAAAATTAAAAAAAAAATAATAAAATACAGTCATATCGAATGCAAACAAAAACAAAAGACGATCGCTGATGGGGTGATGATGAAAATAAAAATTATGCAAAATGAGTTCAGTGAGAGTTAAAAATTTAATCTCCAAATTTTAAAGAAAAAAGAGGAAAAGTAAATAATAGAAAATAAATAAAATTAAGTCAAAATGAACAAAAGAGGAAGGAAACAAAAATATAAAATAAAATGAACTTCAACCGAGAAGAATAAAACCAAAGCAACGACGGTCGACTGGTAGAAATAAAATTTAGGAAAATAAAAAATAAGAACAAAAGATGATAAAATTATAAATAGCTAAAACAGCGGCTTTCCACGATCGCTTTTTGACCTAACATTGCATAAGGATTGACAAACTGAAGCGGATTTGGTACATAATAAGTCACCCCACCCAAGGCGACCATGCTTACTGACAAAGCATATCGAAATTTTTTTGATAAATTTGTAGTTACAAATCAAATAATATATCAAATGAAATCGAACCAAAGAAAAAAAAGGTCTATCAATTGATTAAAACTGAATTAAAGTCGAATAAGGAATAAAAAAATAGACGATCGATGACGAAGATAAGACGAAAATATTCTACAGTCAGATCGAATCAAAAGAGAAAGTTTAAACAGAAGAAAACGAATAGAAGAGTATCAAACTAATTATGCGAATATAAAGTCAAATAAAACCAAGTTAAGAAAAGACAAATGATGATCGAATCGGTTTACAACTAAAAAAAAAAAAAATATGAAATAAGGTCAAACAGAATCATGTATTGCAATTTAATAAAATTCTGATAACATGTTTCAGAAATATTGATGAAATTTGAAAACGAGGTTGTTGAAAATTTTTATTTTTTTGTAAGGGGTTTATACTTAAAAAGATTGAGAACCCCTGGCCTAATCTACGGAGTTCAAATTCCTCTTAAATATCTACATCAAAGAAAGCCTAAACATATTTACAAACATTCTTTTCGAATGCGTGTGGAATGGATCTGCTGCACGCTTCCGGTTATGAAAAAACTGTTATTATTGGTCAGCTCTTTCCAAAGCCTCCAACACAAACGTGTTGAACAGTTTTTCCATAGAATTAACACTATTTATTTCTTTAACTAATTGTAAGTATATTATATCAGAAATAGATGTTTTTTTCTGATGGATTTGGACACCGCGATTTATAAAAATCTACTCGCAACAAAATACTCGCAATGTTGAGAATTCGCAACTTTACGAACGATAAAAACGTGAACACGTAAATCCACTCTTGAAGTGTGACATTCTTTACTGGACACCCAGTACACAGCGCGAATTAAATATCGATGGTAGAGCCGTTACTAACAATAAGTTTTAGATAAAAGTAAATTCATAACTGTTAGTCAGACACTGGCGTTATTCTTTTTTTTTCCTTGTGCCGTTCTTATGTTCTTATCTTATATTTGCAAGTAGAAAGTTTTTTTTTAATTTTTAATCTCAAACCGGACAGAAAAATGAAGGGAAACACACTCAACGTTTCGCTATAGATTTATAGCTTCGTCAGGCGAAACGTTGAGTGTGTTTCCCTTCATTTTTCTGTCCGGTTTGAGATTAAAAAAAAACTTTCTACTTACTATTTTCATCGGACAAGAACAAACTTCAATTCTTATATTTGCAGTTAAAATTATTAAATTTGGAGTTTGAAATATTAGGACGCATATACAGGAAGTTTCAAAAGCAATGCTCGTGTTTTAGGGATTTGATTTATGATCGATTTCTTCACCTCCTGATAAATTTATCTGATAGATAATATCCACGGAAACTATTATCGATATAATGGTTTCCAAGGCTAATACCTGGAAGATAAATTTATCAGGAGGTGAAGAAATCAGGCATTAGGAAGCTAAAACAAATCGAAATGAAAGAAAATCTTCGTTAACAAGTTAATCAGGCAAAAAGAAAGCCACTAAATTAATTTTTATTTAATGGTTATTAACAGAATAAACGATAATAGTAATTTCCCTGTCTAAAACTATTTCGAGAGTGTTCAAATGGGTTTTCTCCTATTCTAGTACAAACATTAGCATAATGCATCATAAAAATTATCATTTTTTCTTGAATAATTCCTTAACGAAGGCATTTTTTGAAACGTTTGTCGTTCTTTCAGTTCGACTTGTCAACGCGCCTAAGAATTTCAAACAAAAACAAAGCATTGTAAGTAAACAATTTGGTAAGCAAATACCTTAACAATCAAGATGCCTCAAGCAATTCTTGACCTACAAAAAACAATTTAATCTGAGTTTGAGTACCGATTTTACGAAGACGGAATAGCTCGCTTCAATTTTACTCTTGAACACGTGACTTGGCAGCCTCGAAACTGAAGACTACTTACTGTTCATGGCTCGACCTGTTGATCGGGTATGTGTTTCTAGTTTCTAGATGTTCAGCTGAACGTTAATCTGCTACAATTGTACGAGGGGATTTTTTTATGTTATCTACCTATCCATGAAAACAACGAGTTAAAGAACATACAAAATTTTATTTTTTAACCAAAGAACCATTAACTGTAACACCCGTATTGCAACGTTTTTCTATTGACGCTATGCCTTCGAAAAAAAAAATATTTTGGTAATTCTGCAAAATAAGAGTCCACGGCGTTTTCCAAGTCATTATTGGATTCAAAGCGAAGCCCTCTTAAGTGTTTTTAGAGTTTTGGAAAGAGATATTCGACTTAGGCAGGGGGCGAGATGGGGGACTGTAATGTGGATGTTGCAATTCCTCGAAGCCATATTCATTGACTACAGCTTGAACACTTTTCGCTTTATGCACTTTGCAATTGAAGAGTATTCACGCAAAAATGACGAAATTCGAGTTAGACATGGAATCAAAGGTTTATTATTGAATTGAATCATCTAGTGAGGTTCTATTCATTCATTTCTTGTCTAATAGGAGTATATCATAATATATCAGGAATTAATTAATCAGGTCTTACCAGACAATGTAACACAATAATAAACTCTTGATTCTCGAAGTTTGTCATTTTTGACTTATCAAGTTGAATGCAGAAGCAAGTTTTGTGAATATGTTTGTGGGACCTTTTTCGAGTATAGCCGCTTTCAAGTTCTTAATTGTGTCTTTGTAGACATTCCTCGTTATCATTGTAGTAGTCCCTTTTGCCTGTACTCAGTTAAGAGAGTCCCTTCGAGTCCCAGAAAACTGTGGCCATCAGTTTTCCCGCAGAAAATCGCCTCTTTGCCTTCTTGGGTGGAGGAGAGCCCTTAAGCTGCTTTTTCTGCTTTGGAGATTTACAGAATTGGGTATTTGGGAATTGCTGTCATTGGCCGTCGTTGTGCAGTTAACGAAAGTTACTGGTTATCTAGAAAAATTTTGTGCAAATCGTTCTTGATTGCAGTGAAAACCTCGAGCAGCCTCTGTACAGCTGTTTCAGCCCTGCTTGGGGCTTCTTCAGCAGAGACGTAGCTCAAAAAGCGATCGTAAGATGTCGCTATTTTATCTGTTCATTACTGGTTATCGTTGATCACGTGATCAAAGAAAACCAATAGCAGCAATCACCAAATACCCAATCTTCCGAGCAGGAAGAGCAGCTTTATGAACCTATTACATGAACTCTTATTTCATTGCAAGGTTCCAGTGGTGTACTAATTTTTCGTCTTCAGTTACAATTCTACAAAAGTTTTTATTTTGGGATAAATTTTAAGAAATTTTAAATCATCACTCACGTTCGCTTCTGTATAGTGACTTTAAATAAATGGCAATTGGTGACCGATTTTAACCAAGCTAAACTTCAAGATGCCTGACGCTCTTGACCCGATAGCGTTTTGTTTTCATAGCTAGGTAGATAACATAAAGAAACTTCCCTCGTATAAGAATTCGATAGATTTGGTACTGGTTTTGTAATGACTTGCTGTTAGAAAACAACAGAACTCGCGGTTGTCGAGGATGGAGCAGTGGCGTAGCTATAGGAGTTGCAGGGACTGTAAAACAACCCAGGTACTAAGACGCCGTGGGCGCCTGTTCGAAGCTTAAAGTAAAAGACAATGACAAATGAATATAAACTAAATAAAATTAGTTACGAAAACAATTGATTATACAAAACAATAATTTAATCATAAATGCAAGACATTCAGAATCTGCAAAGAGGTGCGAAAAATCGTTGAGGGAAAGACCAAGAATTTCTTTTTGCATTTTTGTAAATACAATGGACTACAAACAAAAGATGATCGATAAATAAATCTATAATCAAGTTTTTTTTCTTGGAAATGCAGTTTTCTTCTGTTTATCAAAAGCAAATAAAAACAAAAGACAATTGATTTTGAAGAAAAGGCAAACGATCAATTGACTAAAACAAACAGTCGATTGCAAATGAAAAACAAACAAATAACAACAAACAAAAGACAATCGAATAACAAAACTGACATTCGGTATTTGCAAAGGGAAAGAATAAGAGACTTTTTTAAAGTTTCTTTATTCGTAGTTGACGAAAAAGAGAATCAAAAGACAATCGATAACAAACAAAAAACAAATAACTACAATTTTTTTGTTAGGAAATTTTTATCGTTTAAATCAAAAGTAAGAAAAAAGGAAAACAAAACAAGAAGCAATCGACTTCCAACGAAAGATGACCGATTACCAAACGAAAGACAATCGATTATCAAAGAGAAAACGGTCGATTATTAAGAAAAAACAATCAGTTATAAAGAATTACAAATCTGTCGTTTAGAATTGGTAAAAAGAGATGCTAAAAATCTCTGGAGGAAAGAAAAAGTTTTTTTTTTTTTCATTTTGTAATTCAAAGTCGAAAAAAGAAGAAAAATAATTAAAAATACGGGCAATGCGAGCAAATACAATCAACTATAAACGATAACGAAAAAATAATACTCCTATATAATTTCCAAAAAATAAAATTGAACGGAAATAGCTATAGATAAAATGTTTCAAATATAAGTGGCGCTATCTATTAATCAGTGGTCGCAATTAATTTTGTTCCCTTTAATTTCCGGGGAAGAGTTTCAAAATAGATAAGAATTAAATTTCTTCTTCAAGAGAGTGCTTTCAAGAGAGAAATAATTGAAAAGTATTTTCGCTTGGCGCTAGTTTTCAGGAGTTTTTCTAACCTAAAATTTTTACAACTCTTATCACTAGAAGCAATTAAGCAGTTTTGATTTGAATTTTTAGTTTTACTTTATTAATAATAAATAAATGCAAGGCGCTGTTAAAAACTTTGCAATCCGGCGTCTTGACATTTAGTTACGCCACTGTGGTGGAGGCTTTTTGTAGTGCAAGACAGCGCAAGTGTACAGGACGTCCCAAATCTCTGGAAAAATTCAAAAATGCCCCTTTAAATTCATTTTATCAAGAAAATGTCTTAACAAAAGTTATGTCGGTTTTCATTCCGCGTAATTTAAAATTATTTTTAAATATACAGGTTGTTCATTTAATAAGTTGCAAACCTAACTTATTATTTTTTAAATGGAACACTATGCCACACATTTTTACAGAGCTTCTATGTGGGACATATTCGCAAACGAGAAAATGCACCACAGAATATTCAGTAGATAACAAAAACTCCAAGGAATGTAAATGAAAAGTCGACCCATCAAAAAGCTTTAAAAATACAAATAGTAGGGATGCAAGTGAATTTTCTCAAGTTTTTCTTTTGTTGCCAAAAATATAAAAAAGAATAAATAATTATGACCAATCACAGAAAAGAATGTAAATTTTATCGCATCTCGAAGGACTCAAAATCGAACCTAGAAAAATATACTCGAAAGTTTTTATTCGTCTCGTAAATTTTTAAGGAGGAATAAAATTTGACTTTACTGCGAATTTTATTTAAACGCGACTAGAAAATAAAATAAAAGTAACATAAACTCACGTGATAAATAACTTATCTCCATGTTAGCTGTCAGCAAATGCAAACTTTTAAGTTATAATTATTTCAGTTTGTGTATTACTGGTTTTGTGAATATTAAACACACCTGCCGTTATTTATTTAACGTTTACTGCGCCAAATCAATATTAATTTTCACAGACTAGATAGGAATTATATATTTTCATTCTTGCACTGCACGTTCAGCCAAACTAGTACGTGTTAGGATAGGTAACGAAAAAAAACACATTTGCATTTGGTGTACATGCTTTTACTTTCTGTATTAAAATGCAGAACGAATGCAAAAACTTGTAGACTGGTAAATAAGTGAATGTTTTCAAAATTAACTTTCACAGTACTCTGTTTTCAGAAATCGGAATCACGAATTAAAAACTTCTGAACCCAGTTTTTAACGCCAGTATTTTTTAAATGAAAATGCGTACCTGTGAAATATTTGTATTGATTTATAAAGAATCTGAGTCGGAGTCAGGGTTAGAATCAGAATCGGAGTCGGAGTCGAAGGTTTTAGGTACTGACGGTTTTTAATTTAAAAAATTATCAAAAATACTCATAACGGGATCTCCATTAGTTGAAAATGACTGGTTGTATGATTGGAATAACAGATCTTGTTGTCGATTTGCAATAAGAAATTTTCGTAAACGGTTTAAAATTTCGATCATGAAAGACTATGTCTAAATCGCTGTTGATAATCTAAACGTCAAAACCTAGCCTAACTGAACAGTCGACTTATGTTACAGGTTAAGAGCTTGTTTTATCTTAGGACATATGTTTTTGAGTCATGGCCAACTGCAAGGTACAATTTAGTTGATCACCCGATATGAAAATATAAAGAAAAAAAATTATATACGTAGCATCCACTTATCTTATACTGATTATTATCAAATCTCTAGCAAGATTGCATTCTGGTATCTATTTTTAATGCATAATGGAATGACGGTGTAAGCTTTTGTCACATACTGTTCAATTTATATACAGAACACGTCTATTTCAGGTGGTTGCACTACGTTAATCAACACTATTATTAATTTCGTGTTTGAATTTCATTTATTGATGCATTTCCGATACATAGAAATTCGGAAGGTGTTGATTAACGTAGTGCAAGCACCTGAAATAGACGAGTTCGGTATACGACGTGCATGTATTCTTTCCTGAATTGAACTATATTAATTTGCCTGTTTTTTATTGTTTCTTTTTTATTAAGTACCAAATCTGCCTTTTAATTTGATGCTCTTGATTCTTTTTATACCTTAAGTCATTGCTCATTTTACACTAGCTGTTATTATTACTATTATTCTCTTTTTTTTTAATGAAACGCATGGTTTCACGTCATCCGCAATTTTGTCTCCTGATGTGAAGTGATTGCGAATGTTTTGTAAACAATGACAGCCTTGAACCACTGTGCTCTTTTAGAAATGCCGTTTAAATGCGAAGAACTTCAGGCGGTCAGTCGGTGAACTTTGAAAGCGGATGTGAAAAACTAAAAAAAAAAAAAAAAATAAACATCTGTAATTAAAAGAGCAGCTTAGATAAGGATAAATCTAATCATTCTGAAAGTTGATCTACTCTTTTTGGTTATTCTGTTTTTAAATTGGGTATATCTATTTTGAAATGGCCGGGGAAGTACTTAATGAAAACGGAAAATCAAATCGTTTCGTAATATTCGCAAAGTTTTGTTGTACTAAATTAAAAAGAAGTTAGTTACCACTGTATAATGCTTAAAGCTATTTTTTCCTTTTACGAAGAGTATCATTTTCTTTTTGAAGTACCCAACAAAAATCGTCTATCATAGCAGGATTCCATCTGCCTTGGTATCTCCTTTCCATGACATATTCAATATCCTGGTGAAACCTTTCACCTTGCTCGTTAACTACAGCAATTGTACCTAAATTGTCGGGAAAGAAATCCAGATGAAAGTACAAAAAATTAACTTTTAATGACATACTACAACCTAACTTTTATAATTAATCAGTAAACCTTCCATAATTTCTTTGTAATTAGAATTCTTATTCCAAGAAAATTTTCATAAATTTTCGAAAATGAATTCCAGACAGCAAGTCTAAGATTATTCATTTTTCCTTTAAGTGTTTCGTCTTTGAAAAGTTTTCTTATTTGGTGACCAACAATTTTTCCCTCACGGATTTTGGCATCGCTTAACTTCGGTAATTTAACCTTGAGGTAATTAAAACTTTCACTTTCTTTATCTAAGGCTTCAAGCAACTGTTCAATCAATCCTAATTCTGTATGGAGTGGCGAAAGCATGACACATTTTGGGACTATTAGTGATTCAAATTTAACATTTAACTTCTCGATATATGATATATGAGTAAAGGTATACATATTTTGTTGTTTGAATTGTGAATTTGGGAAGATGCAAAAACTCACAAAGAATAATGTTTTACTGAGAACTCAATAATAAGAAAGTTTCTCATGCGTGTCCAATTTTCTGCCCGTCGCTGTATATCAAAAATGCCTATCCCAAAAAACGTGACGTCGTAGAACGTGAAAATATAAAAATTATCATATCTGCAAAATCACGTGGGATAGTGTAATTGACAAAACGTGAAAACCAAAAGAAAAAGACAGTAAAATATACAATTGCATTTCTACCAAAGTGTGCTGTTTTTATGAGCTTGCGTGCGTGTGCAGATTCTTTATTTATATGTTACCAAAAATTTTGTTAGCAATAATTTAAAACGGACCGAAATTAAACAAAATAATATTTAAATTAATTTTTTAACACAAATTTTGGAAAAATAATGGATATTTTCAAACAAGACAATATCGATGGTTTAACTTACGATATAAACATCAACATATAAAATAGCGACATCTTCCTATCGCTTTTTGACCTAACATTGCAAGCAGGGCTGAAACAGCTGTCCAGAAGCTGCTCGAGGTTCTCACTGCAATCAAAAACGATTTGCACAAAATTTTTCTAAGATATAAACATCATATTTGAGACACCTTGCATAAACGTATTTTGAAGAGTGTAGCCACGAAACTGGAGGATTAGGAACTTCACCCGACATTTAACGAAATAATGAATATTTATATTTTAAAATTTTCGGTATACCTATACGATTATTATTACTTATTAATTGTAATAGGTAAAAGTAAAAGATTAGAAAATTAGATTTCACAACAGTTATATACAGTCGGGGACAAAATTGTGGGTACGGAAGAGAGTTCTATCGTATTTGAAAAGAATATATACGCAGAATTAAAATATATACAAAAATAATCAACTGAATAGTTTATTGACAACTAAATATAATATTCTAGCAAAAAATGTGAAAAGATAAACGAAAAAACAAGTACTTTATTATAATAACTTAAATTTCTGAAATAAGAGGTGGACAAAATTATGGATAAAATTTCTTTTTTAAATTTGTTTTACATAAATTTCACCAGAATTAATATTTAGTATGACCTACCTTGGCTGCAATGACTGCTGTAAGTCGCCGTGGTATGCTGTCCATTAAATTTGTTATTATTTCTGCTGGAATTTCTTCCCAAGCAGCGATCAGTTTGTTAAAGTAAGATGTGGCATTTGTTACTCCTTCTCGTGAAATTTTTCCATCTAAATAAGCCCACAAGTATTCAATTGGGTTTAGATCCGTACTTTGAGGCGGCCACTGAAGGACTTCAATGTCATTTTCTTGGAAATAATAATTCTTAACAACTCGCGAAGTATGCTTGGGATCATTATCCTGTTGAAAAATAAAGTCGTCAAGGTCCATCTTTTCGAGCGAAGGATACAAATTTTCTTCCAAAATTTGTACGTATGATATTCCTGTCATCGTACCTTCTTTTCTGGCTAAATTGCCTACACCTATTTTACTAAAACAACCCCATACAAGAACATTGCCGCCTCCATGCTTAACAGTAGCTTCTACCATTTTAGAACTTAAGGCTTCTCGTGCTCACCTCCATACTCTACCTCTTCGTTTTGACCCAAAAAGTTCAAATTTACTTTCATCCGACCACACCACTTTTTCCCAATAGGATGGGGGTTTATTTACATGTTGTTTTGCAAATGCTAATCGTTTTTTCTTATTTCGTTCACTAATGAATGGTTTCTTTCTTTTAAAAAAAAACTTTCAAGGTCAGCCTCCTTAATCCTTCTTTTAATTGTTTTAGTAGAAACGTTTATATTGACACTTTCCCTCACTTGGCGAGCACTTGCACTAGGATTTTTTCTCACTTCCCGCACAATTCGGCCATCGTCTCTTGGTGTGGATTTTCTTTTTCGCCCTCGACCGGCGATATTTTCAGTCCTATTAGTGGCTTCAAATTTTTTACAAATACGAACAACAGCGTTCTTTGATACTTTATACTTTTTTGCTAATTGTCCGTAACTTATACCCACTTTCGGTCTTCGACAATACGTTTTCGAATTTCCAAAGCGATTTTTTTTCTGGTAGCCATGAGAAATTTTTAGTTTAAAAACGAACTTTTCACTATTAATTATTGACTCAATAAAAATGCCGTTTTTCAGATTAATCCACTAATACTGCGTGCACGCTAGAATAGTTCTGATAAAACTAAAGCTGCATCGTTGTACCCATAATTTTGTCCAACTAAAAACATCTATAAAATAAACAAAACAAACCCCACCATTTAGGGATTGGATTATTCATTTATGAAATAATGCCCAATAAATGTTATTTGCACATTTTTAAGACGCTGTTGTCGATTTATGAATGTTGCAGGTATAAAGGGATAAACGTTTGCGGGAAATAACCAGTAATATAAATATCGTACCCACAATTTCGTCCCTGACTGTAAGAAGGTGCAATAATATAAAAAGTATGTTACGTTTTTCTTGTTCGTTGAAAATTTAATTATGAAATTGATAAAAATTATTTTTAATGACAAATTGCAATCTCTATTTGTAGACAGCGCCATCTAGCAAAATGAATGCTTAAAACATTATACCTAACGCGTTGGCCCCTCCTGAAAATGGAATATTGTATATTATTGTATGTACGTGGTAAAAACATTTTCATTTTTTTTAATAATACTGTTTCCAAACGTTACAAGCGCCTGAAGCAAACGTTGACATGTATCAAGTGTCCAACAAAAAAATACCTCAAGCTAGCCTTGGAAACAAAAGTATGTATGGTTGCTTGTACTGTACAGGTGGATACATTTCGATATTTCATTTACAGTCGAGTCTTGTCCGATGAAAATTATAAATAAGAGATTTTTAAACTTTAAGCGGAAGTATTCAAATTGGAAAAGGCACTCAACGTTTCACTATCGATTGATAGCTTTGTCAGGATAATTCTTATGTCTCGGTAGCTATAAGAGAGACAGAGAGAAAAAGACTACTACCCAAGTCTTGATTTATTTATTTATTAGACATATAGTCAATGGTATCAACAGAAATTGGCTACCTTATTTTGTTTTCCAGCTATGAACAACAAAATTGCCTTTTTCGACTTTTCGTCAATCGAGTATATCTCGTTTATTTTCAAAAGTATTAAAAAACTGATTATAAAATTATTATTAGTTCAATAGTGTAGTTGATTTTTCGGTATTTAGTTAATTTTTTTAATTGGGTATAATTCGCAATTCACAAATTAAAAAACGAAGCCTTTAGAAAAATGGCAACAGTGTCCTAGTTAGAAATTTGATAATAGAATGACAAATATATGTAATGAATGAAAAGTTTATAAGCAGGGAAAAGAATTCGGGCCACTTGCTCCGGGAACAAGACGAAAATTTAATATTCGGACTGTATCAGGCCCGCCCACAATAATCTATATGAAATGAGAACTCTCGCATTTCATTCCTTCCCCTCCTACTCACTAAGAATTCGATACATTGGAGCCAGGGATAGGTGGTGGGAACAAATAGTATATTCGACGTAAAGAGCGTCAAACACTGAGGTCCAATTTCTTCACCTACGGATAAATTTATCAGTCAGGTAGCATCCTCGGAAACTATTATCAATGCAACGGTTTCCAAGGATAATATCTGGCAGGTAAATTTATCAAACCCGAAATCTTTTCCCTGGTTATGAGTTCTGAATTTTTAATAAACAGATTGTTTTGTAGTATCCTCGGAAACTATTATCAATACAATGGTTTCCAAGGATAATACCTGGCAGATAAATTTATCAAACTCGAAATCTTTTCCCTGGTTATGAATTCTGAATTGGTTCTGAATTTTTAATAAATAAAAGCAAAACAGATTGTTTGCTTTTTCAAAAAAAAAAAAAAAAATTCGAGATAAGGCAAATAAAAATCATATTTTTATAATTACTGTTAATAAGTATTTATAATAAATAGTAAATACATGTTATTTAAGTATTCGGAACGCAAATGTCGACAGTTCCTTCAAATTTTTAAAAGCTATCAAACGAATAATTATTATAATTTACTCGATACAAAAACATCTAGTTTTTTTCACGTGCAAAACGAACACCCTAAATGATATGTTATGTTTAAACCCTGGAAAGCAATGACTTTTCATATATTTTTGCGATTCGAATACAAAATAAACTTATTAGCATGATTAGACTAACTTCTAAGTAAATGAAAGCCTCTTAACAAAAAAAAAGAAAGACGTGGCATGATTTGAGAGGATAAATGGTGACCATTAAACTTTCTACATTGTAAAATTAGTAGGTACGGGCCGTTTTAAAACCTACAACTTAAGACAGAATAGAACAAACCTAGTGCCAGACGTCCCCTAAAATTAAAGAAATTAAATTTATAATTAGAAAAGTTGTTAACAAATTAATAGTTCTTAATCAATAATAATAGGTAATAATCTAGAAATAAAAAAAGTAATTGATGACATGACTTTTTGAACCTGCACAGGTTCACCTTCAGTGTGTCGTTTCCTCGCGTTTAAGGCGATTTACAACTCTTTTTTATAAAAATATTATGCAAGAAATAGAGAGGTGATAGAGCAAAATAAAAGTCAAGTCATTCTAAAGAGAAGAGAAATACTTTATTTAGTTCAAGGCCCTTCTACCATTGAGAAGGGGGGAGTTAAGTTTTGCATTTTTGTCTCCGTTGTTGTCTATCTTCGGTTAAAGTTCGTATTTTGCTCCATGCCATTCCTCTCCCATCTACCTCTTCTTTTATTCTGTATAACCATCTTGCTCTTGGTCTTCCTCGCCTATTTCTTCTCGGCATTCGCGTTTCGAACACTGTTTTGGTGAGTATCATCCGGCATTCGAAACACATGTGCAAACCATGTAAGCTGTCCTTCAATAATTTTCTCGTTGATAGGTTCAATTTGTAAGTTTCGTCTGAGTGTTTCATTTCTTGTTTTGTCTCCTCTGTTCTTGTTCTCTATTTTTCTCAGCAATCTCGTTTCCACTGCATTGGTACGGCATCTTGTCTGTTAGTTAGCGTCCATGTCTCACTGCTGTACATAAGTGTTGGTAATCCTCCTGTTCTTCCTACTTTTTAGTTTATTTCCTTGTCCATTGTCCCGTTCTCTTCTATAATGACACTCAGGTACTTTAAATCGGTCTACTTGCTTAATTAGTTTTCTCTCCAGCTTTATCTCCTGTTTCTCTGGTGTTTGATATTATCATAGTTTTTGTTTTTTGTACACTGATTTTTATGTTTATCTTTTACAGTTTTTCTTTTATTACTTCAGGGTTGTATTGTACGGGTTTCCTAGGTTTTTCCCTATATCTGCTATCAAAGCCATGCCGTCTACGAATATAGTTCATTTAGTTGTGGTATCTCATTCGCTGGTACCCTAATGTCATCTCTTTAGTTTTTTGCTTGGCCTTTGTTATGATCATGATCTGCTACCGTCATGTGCAGAAGTTAACTCAGTACATATCCTTGTTTAATCCCCTGCCCTGCCGCGCCACAATCTGTCTTTTAACAATTTTATTGTTATAAGAATTTTTTTCTTAAGAATCTTATAGTAAATTGCTGTGGGACATATCTTTTGAAAGTTAACTTACGTTTATTTGTTGTGGAGTAACAAATCAAGACGCCTCGCTATTGTTCAGATTGGATTATTAAATTTTCAGATAAGGCGAGCGCTCTGACGGCGTGTGCAGATCAAATGTCAAACAAGTTTATAAACAATTGAGATTGCGAACGACCTTTCCGATTTGGAACAGTGAATCGCAGACACAATTTTAAAACGAATTTATGCCAAATTTATTGGTATTATATGTGTGTTGTTATGACAAACAGAAACAGCAGATAGCTTAGTGCTACGTTGACGGTAAGTGGAAAGTCTAATGAGGTCAGTTTGATGAAGAAATCTCTTTAATTATCTAAACATTAAATTTTAAGAGTATTAATTACTGAAGAACATGTCATTTTCTTATTTCTCCGTTGGGTTGTCCCGGTAACGTTACATGTTTGCTCTTTTTGGATTCTAGATGGGTTCTTGTGCAGAATAGAGACACTTTCCTTGTGATTTTTCTTTCTTTTCCCATTGGACGTAATGAATTAATTTTTCCTGTTACCGATGAAAAAGTGGATTCATTTTTGCTGTATTCATCACCGATGAGAAGTTAGCAATAAAATTCCAGCAATAAAATTATGAAATTTCAAAACGCTGCCACCGCTAAAATAACGATGACAGATCAATAATATTCAATCTATTACAAAGAGTATAATGTGTAGATTCCCTTCATATGAAGAAACTAATTAATTCCAAGTGCGGAATGGAAAGTTATGATCATTTGAAGTTGGTCTGTGTGTCACTTTTAATTAATTTCTAATTACTTCAAACCAACCGGCTAAAACTCAGAGGGTGGTTTAAACGATAGATTTCGATTCGTGCTTTAATATTCTGCAAACAGAATTTTTATGCAAGTTCTCTGAGAAAAGTTATGAACATTTGAAATTGGTACTGTTTCATTGATCTGAGAGTCACTTTTAATTAATTTCTAATTACTTCAAATCAACCGGCTAAAACTTTCTAATGGCATTATTAAATAGATATGTATGTTTACTTTATGACTGTGTGAAAATTTTTAGTGAAAGCAATTGTTTTGGTGCAATATATGAATAATGACTTATGCTGGTTTAAATAGTCATAGTTTACTTAATATCAAATATTTTTTCAGTTTCTTCATATGAAGGGGTATCTACACATTATACTCTTTGTAATAGATTGAATATTATTGATCTGTGATCGTTATTTTAGCGGTGGCAGCGTTTTGAAATTTCATAATTTTATTGCTGGAATTTTATTGCTAACTTCTCATCGGTGTATTCATCTGTGAAGAAAATGTTATCAAGCGTAACGATTGTCAGCTTTGCTAGATGTAAAATGAGAAATTTTGGTAAAACTGACACTTGTTTTTGATTAACTTGCTTTATTTACTAACGAAAGCTTTTGATCAGACACAATTAAATAATGACATCAATGCTTTGTCAACAAAGAATGTTCACAGAAAATACATAAAAGTAATAAAAGACTTGAATACAATGTAAGAACACGGTTAAAATTAATTGCCACGCTAACAAAGGAAATCACAATTACTTGTAGAATACGGCTAGGAGACAGCCTGAGTCTGCTCTTTTTCAACATGAAATGTTGGAAGGACTAGTTTCCATGCAAACTTGTATTAGACAAAGCAACTACCGAACAAGTCCGGTACCGATAAAAAAAATAAACGCCACAGAAGACGCAAAAGAGGGTAAAACTAAAATTTCACAAGAATTAAAGGAACCTTATTAGCCCACATAGAACATACTTATGTCTATAGATAGAAAACCTATCGAAAAAACTACCTAACATGAGAGCAATAATAGTAATAAACAACTCGATGTTAAACAGGCAATATGTTTACAGCAAAATAAATAACGAAGAAAAAGCTATTTTAAGATACTTATTGAATGTGGTATGATACTCCGTTGTTCACAAACGCAGTTTCCTTCAGATTATATACAGTCAGTTTCATTTTGGAAATGCAAAACAATCACGATCTCGGTGTAAAGAGAGCTATTAAGATTGGAAGTGAGGACGTATCATTGTTTTCCATAGTTGTTAAGAATGGAGGAAGACATTTAAATGGACTTTTGAGTTGATTTGCGAAGCCAGATTTACGAACCCATTTGACCCGATCGATGGTTGGTCACGTAAACACTTTTTCTTCAAATTTGTTGGTCGGAGTCAAAAACCGTTGCTAGAATAAATCCATCATTTACCATTTCCATCGAAGAGTGTGAAATGGTAAAATTAGATCGGTTGTCTAAATGAATGACAGATTTTGCAAATTTCAGTATCCGATCTATTTCTTTTTTAGTTGCGACTTCTGAAGATATCTGAATTTATTTTATTCACAAGTCACCTTCTTTCGAAGTGTATTGTGGAATATTTAATTTTATAAGACACTATTGACCATCCATTGATAAAACTGAAAGCTTGTGCAATAAATTGTGTGAATCAAATTTTTCGTACAGCATAATGTGTTACAGTATAACTTAGGCTTAAATTTAATCCAGCGTTAAAAGTTTTATGCAATAAATTGTGTGATTCAAAATTGTTGGTAGTATAATGTGTTACAGTCTGACTTAGGTTTAAATTTAATCCAACGTTCGAAATTTTATACAATCCAGCTTTAGGGTTGCCTAATAACATTTAGACCTTTTGAAGTCAATTTGATTTTATCAAAGGTTTGAATATATTTAGGCTCGGTTTATTCATCACACGTTAACTTTAATTGTGAACTTGTAGTATTTTTTAATTCCTAAAGGGAGGTAAAGTAGGTAAACAATTTCTCATAAGTTAATTGATTACCTAAATGAAAAAATTATAACTATTCGACAAAAAATGTAGCTTACGTTAATTTTTAAGTAGATTCAACAAACAATCAGCCTTTAGTTTATAAATCATTGTGGAGGGAATAAATTTAACTGGCATTTTTTTTCTCTGTGTGTATTTTGGTGCTTATAAACAGAGGTGGGTGCTCTCCTATTCTGCGTTTGCAAATCGCATCGATAGGTTTTCCACAAAATGTACTAATTCATATAAAATCTAAAAGCTATAATTTTTATAAATGATTCGATGAGTGCATAATGGTATTCAGTCCAAATTTACTGTGTTGAGAAAACAACAAATAACTTTCTAGATTTTTATTTTAAGTGAATTATTGGCTTAAAATTCTTTCAGATAAGGATATATGAAGCCTCCTGAAGCCAATAATTCACTTAAAATAAAAATCTAGAAAGTTATTTGTTGTTTTCTCAACACAGTAAATTTGGATTGAACACCATTATGCACTCATCGATTCAATTGTTTGGCCGATTAAGATACATTCATTTAGCTTCTACAAAAGGTACCAAGAAACTTTCACAACAAACGAATTGGAGTAAGGAGAGTTTTTTATTGGAATTATTTTATTAATTAAAGAAGTATATACTTATTTAAATACGGAGTATGATCATGACTGATCAATTAAGGAATCAATTCTATAACTGGGCTGCAGTCAAAAAAGGGGTTGATAGTAATACTCTTTTAAAGTTTAACCGAGCTTTCGGAAAATTTATTTCTTTTATC
Organism: Prosopocoilus inquinatus; assembly: GCA_036172665.1. Classification (NCBI taxonomy): domain Eukaryota; kingdom Metazoa; phylum Arthropoda; class Insecta; order Coleoptera; family Lucanidae; genus Prosopocoilus; species Prosopocoilus inquinatus. The sequence goes on from CM069877.1 coordinate 29,583,459, forward strand.
AAGGTTTCTACAAAACAAATTTTAAAATTAATAATTAACACTAAGAACAATTTCACATGATTACTTACTCCTTAGTGAATACAAAAGGTTAAACCACTAGTTATCATAATATTAAATTTCATTAAGAATAAGTTATAAGAATAAATTTTGAATTTTACATTTTTTGACATCTAAATTAATTGCGGAATTGCGGAAAATTGAATCACGATAGAAAAATTGTTTATTCATTATTAGGTAATACGATGTAAATTTTGATTTCCAACATCTTGATTGTCTTTCTTTTTAGTTTTAAAATTTAATAGGTAAGTATAAATACAACTAAGTTTCTCAATATCAGTTCTTTTGTTGATACTTTTTTTATTACAAAAAATATGACACATTTCAATAAAAAGTCTTTGACTCAAAATTGGTTCAACATCTAAAATTTTTTCCTCTTCAAAATTAAACTTATAGTCTTCATTATTGGCATGTTCAGATAAAGCACAAGCATTAGGTCTAAGTCTAATATTACTTTTATGAGAAATAATTCTCGAATGAAGAGTTGATGTTTGGCCAATATAAACAGAATCACAATCATGACAAGGAATTTCATAAATAGAATTAATTTGTTTGAATTTGTTAAATGGATCTTTAACTTTTGTAAAAAGAGACTTAATTGTTAATAAATTTTTAGTTGTAATCTGAATGTTTTTGTTTTTTAGTACTTTTATTAGTCGAGATGTAAGATTTGGTATGAATATTAAAGATTTAAGAACTTTACCAACATTAATTGTTTGTCAATTATTATTAATTTGAGAAATAGGTTCTATTCTTTGTTGAGTATGTGTCTGTGAAGCTGGCGTATCATTTCATGGAATCTCATAAGTTCTAGTGAGTTCTGGCTTTATTTTTAATAGTTCTGTAGTTTCTGATAGATAAAATCGATAGTTCTGCTCATTAAAGCGAAAAAAAGCCAAAGTGCAAACTGAGACGCCAGGTTCACGCAGCGTCTCACTTTGTCCTACGCAAAATTAGCGGCCTATTCTTATAGGAAATTAAAAGATCTGTAGTTCTACATGAGTTCTAGAAAGAGTTCTAGACAAAAACATTGCTATTTTTTATTAGAAAACTCTAATAACACAATATGATTAGTTACGCAGATACAGATCAGACGCTGTCGAATATTCGACAGTTCTATGAGCTCTACATTTTTTTCCTTGTAGATCAGAACGTATCCAACGACTTTCTATAGAGTTCCGGCCACAAGTCTCATTAGATTATTTTTTGAGCAATTTTAAATCCTGGTAAATTCGAGTTATACACGTTATAACTAAGACGCTGTCGAATAAACGACAGTTCTGTGAGCTCTATATTTTTTTCCTTGTAGTTCGGAACATATTCAACGACTTTCTGCAGAGTTCCAGCCACAAGCCTCATTAAATTGTTTTTTGAGCAAATTTAATCTTGCGAAATTCGAGTTATACAGGTTATAACTGAGACGCTGTCAAATATACGTCAGTTCTGTGAGCTCTATAATTTTTTCCTTGTACTTAGAAACATATTCAATGACTTTCCGCAGAGTTTTAATTTAATTTAATTTTAATAAGATGTTAGAATACTTCTGTAATCATAATTGTTGGCGACATTTGTGAATGAATACCGAAGATGTGCTACTGCGCCACCACGTTGATAATGACTTTTGTTGATAACATTTGCGATAATTTTTGTTATTTATTTTCACTATTGGTAGCAAAATGTTACTGACTTCTTGTATTTGGATACCAGGCGTTAGTAACATGTGGATACCATTTCGTTGCTTTTTGAAAAGTAAATATCCTGTCAACATCGTTATGATTTAAAGTTTTGAACGTACCACCCTAGTTTGTTAGGGCCAGTTGTACAAAGGAGGTTTAAGCTGAGGCTCAACTGAACCAGGTTCAATGTGAACAAAATCGCATCAAATTTTATTTATTTGCCACACGTCCTGAAATTTCTATGAGAATTTGTTTACTTTGAACCTAGTTTAGTTGAGCGTCAGCATAAACCTCCTTTGTACAACTTGTCCTTCATCTTTTATTTATCTGTGTTCAAGTATTTGCATTTTTTAAAGCTCTAAGATGGAATAATCTGAAGAAAATAGTATCAAACGTATACATAGATAAAAATCTGGAGTTAATTCTAACACTTTTTGGACGCCAGAAAACACATTTTCGGTTTTCCCTCGCGTCCATCTATTTGTGGAGTTATAAAAAGGGTAGGAATAGAGCTTATCCTTGTTGGAGTAAACACTCACTTGTAGACACAATTTAGTCGGGAAAAGACAACAATAACGTCAAATTAGATAAGGATTAACAACTTTTCACGCAAAACTTTATCCACATTTAACACCAATTAAGCAGATTACAATTAATCTTAAAAATTTTTATGTGTGTATGTTTTTTTGCTATTTTCTTAGTGCATAAGCACCTTTTATGGAGTATTTAAATCCAACTTTGGTCAGAGATGCATAAGAAAAAGAAGATATTGTAATGGTTGGCTTTCTTTAGTCTTGAAGGGTCAGATGCACCAAACACTTAAGCCTAACTCAAATTTAAGTATTGTTTACAATGTGATATTTCTGGTTATGTAACTCACAATCTAAGGGTCGATTTTTCAATCAAAAGTTAACTTTAACCTTCAGTTTATTGCCATGGAAACAATTGTCTTCGCACTTGTTACCATGGAAATAAACCGAGAGTTAGGGTTAACCTGTGATTGAAAAACCGGGCCTAGGCGGCGTTTAAAGTAAAGTTCGGCGTAAGGGTTTGGTGCCACTGGTCCTTATTCTCTCTACTTTTTGGTAATATTTCAAAAGTTTTTTTGTTTGCAAGCTTGTAGATTGTCTTAATGGATAAGGCAAGCACTGACCTGTAGGTATATTAAAGTGGTGGAAGGAGGAAATTTGAATCATTTTATATGTTCCCTAAATTACTTAAAAATTTAGAAATTGCTACCTTTTGTCGAATAATAATCATCAAAATATGTTTCGGCTTTGTTAATTTCATTGGTGTTATGTTGAACTCACCTGTAAAAGAGAACGAAGATTGATCAAAAAGTATGTAAGTCCTAAAACTTTACTTCCAAACATTTGCCGGTGTTATCTGATTTGTAGTAAATTTTGTTAGCGAATACTTTTATTGCGTCAATAAAGCCTGTTTATTCGAAATTATCGCCCATGCTGTGCTAATGCAATGCACGTACCGCAATTGGAATTCAATATTATGCAAGGCAACAAACAACTACACAAACAGGTTTCAAACGTTTAGAAATTATTATGCTTCCGATAAGTGCCTTTTAATATAAGCTAATTTCCCTTGTTTGCTTATACGTAGTACATGGATCCTGTGAACTTTGATTAGTTGAAGAGTGAAATGAGATTGTTATTTGTTAATGATGATGATGAAATTCTAGGATGGAAAGTACTTTTACGACAAAGGTATTCTCGGTGAGGTTATTTAGTATTTTGTGGGTTTATGAAATCTAAAATGTGCCTGAACTGAACAGTCTATCAGACTGTCCAGTATAAGGAATGACAGCAGAACGGCAGCCTTTAAGTGGTCGAAGATGAAAATGAAATGCTGTATGTGATCAGTAATTTAAGAAAGTATTATAAGAAAGTTTACAACAGAAGTCATAATAATGTCGATTTTGAATGACTACGAAATCTATAAAACACTAGTGGAATTATGAACCCATAATTAAACTGTTATTCAAAATATGTATTATTATCACTTCATAATAAACAGATGTTGGATAAAACTATGTATTACACTCGTGCCTTATAAGACACTTGTTTAATAAATAATTTCTTTAAATGATTAGTAAATAATCTGCTTTATTTTTTTATTTCTTCAATTGGGCCATCATGATTTTACAAACGTTTTATTCACACAAGCTTTGTAAACGACTTGTTTGTAAATTTCCTTACGTCGCTGCAGGCTTATCTTGCATCACTAATTTGTCTTTTATTTGCTATCGATGATATAAAATAATTTACAAGTGATAAATATGGAAACTTTCCACATTCGTGTTTAATTTTAGTCGTCAAGTAATGTGATAAATAAATGCGGGCGAAATTGTTTTTTCTTCCCGGTTTTGCAGTCAGTCTGAATTTGGTCGTTCACATTTGTTGTGTATTTATTTCCTTTCGGTGACGTAAAAATAAGTCTCTTATGCAATGATAATCGCATACAACCCAAAAACTTATCTTGTATTAAACAGTAAATTTATTTTTATGTTTTTTCTTTTGGTAATAACCAGTTCGTTAATCAGTTTTGGTTAATGAGTATAATTATCCTATAAAAATCATCATGTTTTGTTTGTATTTTATGCAATAAAAGATTATATACGTAACACAATTTTTATTTAATAGTTGTAATTAAAATACAAATAATAAATAAATAAATAAACTAATAAAGTACATATTTATAAAATCTGGTTCAATTTATCGTCCTACTAATATAATCCTGATTTTTATTATTTATTGGCACGGTGAACTTCTGACTTTTTCTTTTTAAAAGTTGATCTTTTAGAAGTCGGATCAATAAATGTGAACTTTGCTTTCCTAATGACATCATTCGAAAATTTGCAAACTAACTTTTGAAATTCATGTTTATTAATAAATAACATACTGAAGTTTTCGCTGTTTTATAAAAACTTTTTTGAAAAACTTTCGAAGATTCGTAAGTATGTATGTATAACGCAGATTAGGGGCCATTTGCACCACATTCAGTTAAAATTTAAGGTGCAGTTAACGCCATACAAACAATTGTTACAATAATTGCTTCTGTGTGGGAAACAATCGCCGGTTAAAGTTAATCTAGAGTGGTACAAATGAGGCTAGAAAAACTGTAGAATCGTTATTACATAACTTTTAACAAAATTATTGATTATAATTGATCGGAGTTTGTAAAGTCAATTAAAAATCGACGTTTCTCTGCGGATTATCTTCTGAATAACCTTTTTAGTTACTTATACTTTCCTGAAGAAAGTGTTAATAAACAGCAAGTGGTCGACTTTAAATTCTATGCACTCTGTATATAATAAATACATAATTTGATGGTCATCAGTTTTTTATTAGTTTATGTTCTGACGTATTTAAGTATGATCGAAGGTTTATTTATCCTCTTAAACGAGTATTCTCGTATTATGTTTAGTCAAAAATGAGAAAAAGTGTTTGCTTTATGAATGTATAAACAAAGATGTGGTATAATTCGGTGAACATGGCTTAAAATACCTAATTAAAATAGCACCTTTTTTACTGCAACAATTTCAGGTCAGGTGATCTTGGAGAATATAAATATAACATCCTCGCAAATATCCAAGAGTTAGGTAATCTTGGACACCGTTGTCCATCTTCTGAAGCTTCCGGAGAATCGCATTAATATTTCGTCTGCGAAACGCTGTCGTCGGCAACAGACGAAACTTTAACGCCTTTCTTCGGATACTTATGAAGATTCTAGGATTCTTCATGTTCAATGCGCTCTGGCCCTTTTTTTAACTAAATGTGTGTAATGAGTTATGAGATTGGAAATTGAGAGGTATCTATATTGCATTCCAAACTACACCAAGTGTTTTAGGATTTTCATGTTGTCCCAATCGTAAAACATTAAATTCAAGATTTTTGTTTGCAATTTGTGCTAACATAGCAGCGGAATTAGACAAGTATTTTTTTAATTTAAGTCCTGCACTTTTGGGGGTGTACGTGGGCTGCTGGAAAAGTTTCTGGAAACGATATAAAAAAACCCATATGAAATTTGGTAAACGGTATCATCGTTTTTCGAAGTATTCGCACTTTGACATCAATACACTTTTCCATACGCTCGAACCAATTTCTAAAGCACGTTTTCCACTCTAAAGATGGTACCTCAGAAACCAGTGTCCGGAATGTTTCAACAGCTGCTTCACCCGACGAAAATCGCTCACCACGCATTTTATTTTTGATAATTGGGAACAAAAAGAAATCATTAGGTTATAAATCAGGTGAATATGGACAATGAGTTATTAATTCAACATTTTTGTTGGACAAAAGATCAACTGTTTGACGGGCTGAGTGAGAGCTGGCGTTGTCATGATGGAGAATAATTCGTCGATTCCGATTGTTTCTTCTTATTTGATCGATGACTTCCGGCAAACAAATTGTAGTATACCAATCAGCATTCACGGTTTCTCGATCCTCTAAAGCCGCGGTTGCTACATGTCCAGTTAAACCAAAGAAACAAGCAATCATTTGCTTCGCAGCGCTGCGTGAATGGACAACTTTTGTTGGTTTTGGTTCATTTTGAAATATCCAAACAGTAGATTGTTGTTTACTTTCTGGCTCGTACGAATAGATCCACGTTTCGTCACCAGTAACGATGTTATAAACTAAATTTGAACGACCTCCATTGAATTTCTTGAGCATTTCTTCGCACCATTTGACATTACCCTGCTTTTGCGCTTCTGTTAAATTTTGTGGGATCCAACGACTGTAAAGCTTTCGTACGTTCAAATGATCATGCAAGATCTGGTGTATTGCTTTCATGTCAATGCGTAAGGATGCTTGAATCTCACGGTATGTCACATGTCGATCTCGCTCAAGCATTTCACGCACAGCATCTACATTAGTGACAACAACAGATGTTGATGGATGACCTTCACGAAATTCGTCACTGAGAGAGGTACGTCCACGCTGGAATTCGGCAAACCAATTATAAACACCGCTCTTTGATGGTGCTTCATCTCCAAAAGCCAAATGAAGCCCATCGAGGCATTATTTCTGCGTTAGACCACATTTGAAATCGTGAAATATCATGGCACGAAAATTTTCACGAGAGATTTCCATGTTTACACAAAATTACTTTTTCTCAAATGCTGTACAAACAAAACTAGTTCACTTGGATATGAACTGTCAATAGAATTGGGTGCTTGCACTTTGAAATCAAGAAATTTAAATTTTTGTTTAAAACAAATAAACTTTCTCGTAACTGACTCTCCCTATCAATCTTATATCTAATTTCACTCTAAATTCCACGACCAGGACCTCTTTGAATTTGAATTTTAACTAAATATCAAATCTTGACCAACATTTCAATAAGAATGTCACATTTTGCGAAATTGCAGAAACTGTAGTGTTTACAGCTTGACAATGACAGTCGTCTTGTGAAAAAGCGTTACTGACATTTCGAATTCCAATTAGAGCGCTGAATATTTGTAATTAATTTACTTAAAATTATTTTTACTGTACAACACAATTTTTTCATTGGATTTAGTTTGATCACACAACTTACAGTCTTAAGCCCGGAACACAATGGTTAAGTAAGTGTGTTAAGGAAACGGAATAAGATACAAATCTATTTTACTTATAATAAGACATAATTTTTAAAGATAAGGTTTTAGTAATTTTAAAACTGACTAATCAAACTGAATCAATGATAGCTAACAAAGACAAACCCAGAAATTAGTAAATGCAACCTGTCTCAATCGTTAATGACAAAATCCTTATAATTTTTACTTAAGCATTGTGTTCTAAGCTTTATGGTTCTTGATGTTACGTCAAACATCTATCAAATAAATAGATCCGGTTGCAGTGTTGCAAACAGCCAAATAAAAAAGTTCTTATTTGAATTGCCAAACTCATTCTTGATCATTTTATAGTAGCATCGATTCGTAATTTTATTGACTGCACTAGAGTTTTATATAAACCTTGGTTTAATACTTCATGCACTTGATATTTCAATGCTTTGAGAGAAACAAAACCATAACCACATTCAGCAAGTTTGTATAAATACGCGTAAGTTAAATTGAGAATAGTAAAAGGAGACAGTGTTTGAGAAAGTAATAAAAAAATCTCTTACCGCAATGAGCTTGTTACGTAGATACGTATTTCGACGCTAAGATGCTGTCTTCAGTACACTTACACTCACAAAACGCATGAGACAGTAGTTAAAAGCACTTTATGAAATTTTGTTGTCACATCCAGTTGCAGTGTTGCAAATAGCCAAATAAAAATGTTCTCAATTGAATCGTAATTTTATTGACTGCACCACAGTTTACAACACTGGACAAATGTATAGTAGTAACACTAGCACTTCATGAAATTTTTGCTTGGTATGAACCGGATTTTGGCTTCACCAAATCTCGAGTTAAAATCGATATGTCAACTCGAGATTTGGCGAGGCGAACATCCGGTTCATAGCAAGCAAAGATTTCACAGTTTTTAAATTTTGCATGCTTTTAACTAGTATTTAACGTGTTTGTGAGTGTTGCGGTGGGTTTCACAAAAGAATTGTTAATCAGCGATTAATTTAATTCTCTGATTAAGGAACGTCATTGGACGAAATTAATAATACAGTTGAAACAACCAATTATATTGTTTCACCCAACCAATCATAGGTTTTAATCACGCTGTTAAATTAATCAGTGATTAAATAATTTTTGTGAAACTGGGGATAAGTGTAGTAAAAATGGTAACTTAGCTGTCGAAATACGTATTTTACGTATAAACTCATTGTGGAAAGGGAATTTTTTTATTTATATACCTATTATCGTCGCGGCAGAAGATTCCTGACATCAAAATGTTGTTAAGAATTAGCAAAACTCATTTAGTCCATATTCAAAATAATAATAATAAAGGAAATACAGGACGTTAAATAAAAAAAAAATTATTTTAATTTTTTTCAATAATTTTCAAAGATTTTTTTGACAATTTACTTCAAAAATTGAGGAAAGGGGGTCTTCTCTTAGGACGGGAAATGAGAATTTGGCCTCACTTTTGTTGCAGCAGACAGATGGCGCTACGTACGGTTTCATTCTTGCGTTATAATCAATAACCACCCCTTCTGTCTATTAGCGCCCATTTTTTTAAAGTTGATCTGATAAATAAAAGGCCTTTACTTTTTATTTGTCGGTGAAGTTCAGAGCTGATACCCTGATTTTAGTTGTCAACAGTTCTTTTTGGCATGAGCCAAGATCACTTTAGTTGGAAGATACCTAACAGAGTCAGTGTAAATCATTTTAATATTTTTTACAGTTTACGTGTATTCTTTTAATTAATTAATTCACAAAATGAATTTTCATTTGGACACTGTGTGCTTCTATTTTGTCTTCCTTTTTCTTTCAGAACCGTCTGAAGCGATGGATAAAGTTCAGATCAAAAAAGAAATACAGCCAGATATACAGATATTAAAGCAAGATATTTCCGAGATATGTTTCGTTTGCGGCAACCGAGGACATCCCCAGTCCTACTGGCTTCACATCAAACCGATCACGAATAAGCCCTCAGAACCGTATTTCCCGTTCCTGGAATCGCACGAGCCGCCAATTGGTTATGTGCCTAAGAGTGATGTAGCGGTACCATCTTGCTACTTGTGCTACTCGTTGTTGTTGCAGCAATGGGACGCCTATGAAAGAGCGTCCAGGCCACACACGGAAAGACTCTACTGGCTTAAGCGGGTAGATAATGGGCCTTACACAGGGGCGGACATGGGATTACAGGGTGAATACGCGGCTCAACTTTTAGGACTTAGCAACGAATCTAATGTCACAGTCAGACCGCCCAGTCAAAGGGAGGAAATTACTTCGCTTAAGCTTAAGACTTCACCTAGACCGTCTCAGGTAAATTTCATTATTATTTACCTTTTTTTTTATAATTAGATTTAAGGAATGTGAAATTATTAACGTTGAGAAACCTGAACTGTCTAATTAAACAAGCCACTGCGTTAGGCACTGATGTAAGTTTTAAATGGTACACAAAATGGAAACTGGGCTGAAACGACAACTTTCATTTCAGGTTTTTGCATGTCGATCGATAATGTCAGATACGTATTTTTACGGGATTTTTTTTTTGTAATTTTAATAAATTTAGGACGCATTCGTTGACACTATTTTATCAACTTAAAATTTACTGTGTGTGTTAAATATAAATGATACGGTGTATAAAATCTATTCGGAAAATACAGTTGGATCATACAAGCTTATCTAAAAGTATCGGGGCACTGTAACCATTTAGCTAAACTCCTTTAGTCCAAAAGGAGGTAGGGGATAGTACAAACAAAATCTTAATTTTCTTCAGAATTGCTTCCCAAGTATCCAACAGTGCTTTATTAAATTCTTATAAATGTTTATAAAAATCTCTTATAACTCTTATAAAATAGGTGTATAGTAACTATTTTGTCGCCTAATTATTGTGGACTTCTTTTATACATATACACTTTGGTTCTATCTCCCAACTTTGGATAACCTTGTATACTCCGCTATGCAAAAGTTGTGAGACAAAAACGTTATTGAAACTATTTCTTAACCTTAATACTCCGTTAAGAAATAGTTTCAATAACATTTTAGTCCTAAATCTAAAACTGATGTAATCAATAGACTTGAGGTAATTTATAACTCTTTCACTATTTAGTGAGTGTTTTTTGGTTTAAAATGTTTATTTTTAAAAAGTATAATGTTGCACATGTATACCGTATGCCCGTCTGCCATTAGGACATAGTGATTAACATGGGAAAACAGAAATTAATTTATATTATGTTCCTGAATAAATTCATACGAATTAAAAGGTTGCAGTCGGAAAGACTTGGGCATTTGAAGTATTTTGATATTAAATGTATGATACCTTAACTGTTAGTTACTTAAAAATAATGAGAAAAGGAAATAATTTTTATTTTGTACGCATAACAGTCTGATCAGAAAGGAGAAAAAAAAAACCATGTGCGTGGCCATGCAGTTAGCGGCAAAGTTGCTACAGTTTTTGTCGTTTTTTTTTGTCATTGAGAGGTTAGAGGTTCAAATTCGAAGCAGAAAATACATTTTTTAAATTTTTTAACATGATATTTTGCTAATTAAATAAAGCATATGAAAAAAAATAAAGAAGGAACTTGTTCTGATGCATTTTTAAAAAGAAATTCAATCTTTAAAAAAATTAAGAAAAAAGTCTTGGTCTGGGTTTGACATCACAACCTGACAGTTACGTAATTCGATCAAACTCGACACTACCCACTTGATCACGAGAATCTTTTACAACTTTGATGAAAACACATTGTTAAAGCCAAATAAAAAAAAATTTAATTGCTTTTGTCTTAATTTACAAAAAATTAGCAGCTAAACTCCAGCAAATTTTGTATTAAAATGTTTTAAATTTTATGGTCTTTCTGACTATATCGACTATATCAAAAACATCGACTTATAACAATCCATTCTAGACCCCCACGAAGTACTGACCTTTCCTCCCAGAGCACTTGGTATATAAAAATGGGAAAAATGTTTGTTATTAATTTTTGCGAAAGATTTTTACGGTGATTGGTTTGTGCATATAGTAAAACAAAAGGTAACACAACCATATTATCTACTTAATCGTTTATAATTTAGCGGAAGTAACTCGAAATATCGAAATTCTCAAAAAAGGAAAATTGCAGTAACTTGAAAACTATTCACTTTATATTGTAGAATTTATACAAAAAAAAGTGTAAGAAATTACTTACAACATTGCAAACCAAAATTTTATAAAAACTATGATAAAAATAAAAATATTTTTCGGATCTTTTTTTCTTGTGTGGTTTCAAAAGTTCATGCACGAAAAATTAACATTAGCAATAATTTGATGCAGGCCTAATCACGCGAAAAAATAAATATTAATAATACTTGTGAACTTTTTGGCGGTCACTGTTATATACTCGATGATCATGTTCAGTTTCGAACATAATAGGTTAGTATCACTACTCTTGACAATGACATTTTTAATTGAAATTAAAATATCAAAAAATATTATTTCTAAAGGTATAGTCCAGGCCTAATCATACGAGGGGAATATGTCGGGGTACATTCTCCTTCTACCATCGCACAGGCAGTGCCGGTTCCCGCTTGACGCTCAGTCGCTTCAATTTCCACAACCAACGATATATAAAACTTATGTAGATAATATTCTTTATGGAAAATGTTGTAGTGACGAGCAATATTATATCGTTTTACGCTCAACAGTTTACCGCAAATAATACATTCTTCATTACCTGTACTGTTTATAAAACACAGGTACTTAAATTCATAATTTTGGTTCATGTTTGTATTTCACGAGAGCCACACGTTTTATAACTTCTGTTGGTACACAGTCGGCTGGCAGGCTGGCTCATTCTTATTGACGTTTCATTGACGACTATGGAATAGTGGGAGATACTACAACGTGGCTCTTCTCGTATTTTATGTTCAGGCCTGATTTAATGTAATTTAATTTTAGTCAGAATATAAAATCATAATATAAATGATAGTCCATGCAAGTTCTCAACTAAATTAAGACGAGATATTCGTTTTAAATTTGTAGTAGCAATGTCGTCGTGCCCAGAAACACTTTTCATTTAGGAATTATTAAGTTTAGAGTAAAATTTATTAAAATTAAAATTAGAGTAGAATTAAATTACCTAGTTAATTTTAAAAATCTCTTCTTGAATGAATATTCATCATATGTTTCTCGTAGATTAGTTCAGACGTTAACTTTCTATAATCTTAAAATTACTTAAAATGATGTTAATTTACCGTGAATGAACTCGGCATAAGACGATAGAAATTCTAAAAAAAAACAAAACTAGTCTCATACTATGAATAATTGTATTTCTTTAGGAAACCTCACACTCAACATCAGTCTATTGCCTTAAATAAATCATTCGTTGTAGAATGAAAACTCGTTTTTGTTACCTTGTGCTCTTAATAAGTAATAAACATAATGTTTCCATTTATATTTTTGTTTAATGACAAGACATGACTATAAAGATGCTTTTTTCGTGCAAGACATGTTACATTAATGTACTACAGGCTCAAATGGGGTAAATGTTTTGTTGCAACAAAAAGTAAAACTTTCGATTTTTAGGGCACTGATGCTCGGTTTCTTAAACGATAAATAACTTTATGTAAGGATAAATTTTTATTGATAGATAACTTTATGAAAAGTATAAACTGTTGACGTTGCTACATGTACGCTTTATCCACGGATAAAGTTTATATATATAAAGTTATGTATCTTTTCAGAAACTGGACATTAGAAACATAAATTGAAATATTTGATTTTAACACTAGATGTAGTTTTACGTGATCTTACCGATAAAGCATGTTTGTTGTTTACATTACACATACATTGAGCAAAAATAAAATAAAATACAAACAGCGTTTCATTTTTAACCTAGATTTTGGAAAAAAATTAAACAGAGATGAGAGGGAAAATGTGAAACAAGGTAATAACTTGTATACTATACGTGTCATTGACACTTGCAAAGCAAACATGAATAAGCAGGAAAAGCTTTTTAGAAAACATGTGCCGCGTGCTTTTGAATTTTGAAATTAACTTCAAAACGCATCCGAAGGAGATAAAATTTCAGAAAAACTTTATTAAGCTCGAAAAAAGTTAATTAATTTGTTATAAGTAATGTAGATACATCAAAACTACCATAATATACTAAAAGTACGGTCAACAAAACAATATACAGAAAAAATGTGTAATCAAGAGTAACATAATTGTAGTCAAACAGGCGACAGAAACAAGTTGTAGCAAATATTCGAACAATTGTAGTAAATATTCGAACACTTGTAGTAAATCTCACGATAAGAATAGCGTGTTGCCCTATGTACGAATATTAGCTTCAGTTGTACGAAAGTTTCCTACAATATTTTTCTGTCTCCTATTTTATAACATTTTTTTTTTTGTGTCCCAAACCCGATAAAATATGAAAAATCCGTTCTTTATTCAGTTTCTCGGTCGAAATCACACATCCATCTCACTTATTCTTTTATATTCTCTCAAATTGTTTCATATTTTCCCACACGCAATTAAAAGATTTTCCCTAAACGATGTTTCACTTTTTCCCAAAAATTTAAATCACCATTAAAAAAAACTAATTAGGAGAAAAAAACGAAAAGGGCACTATGATCTGTGACCTAATTGCTCTGTGCAAAATCAGTATAATTTATTTATAAAATTTATAGCAACTACTTCATATTTTTGTATCCTTTTAATGAAACTACAAGTTAAATAGTAGCACTTACGGTGTTACAATAACTTCTTTTATTAATAAATTACAGGCTTGTTTCACTTTTACCCTACGTTTTGCTTGTTGCATATTTACCCCATTTGACCCTACTTTAGATATTTTAAAAATATTTAATATTTTCTTACGTTTAAGATGACATGACAAGACATGAGTACAAGGAAAAACAAATTTTTAATGCAAGTACAACCCCTGGAAGGTAAAAGTCACGTAACAGGTTTTTTCTATCTATCTCTGCAGTAAATTTTCCAGTCTCGTGATTCCTTGTGTAGTACTTACATATACAAAGTGATAGCACACCAACGCGCCAATTTATTAAAGCATTTCGCTATGATACAAACCGCGATAAATGCAGAAGCCTTAACCTTTATGATTAAAACAGGCCGAAGGCTGTTTAACATTGCATATCTGTTTGCTCTGTGACCTTCATAATTAAGTGAATATAGAATACACACGTTCTATTAATAAACGAAGAGTTGGTTTTAATTTTTTTTATATTACTTATTGCATTTTATAGAAATCGAAAAAGTTAACAGATTAAATACACGTATTAATTTTTTTTTTTAATGGGATGGGATAACAACATTCTGCGTGCACGTTTTGCTAAACGTTAGTAATAGTTCCGAATCCCCAATGTTTGAATGAGACGTTAATACAATTTGAGGTTTATGCTTAATTACCATGTAGTTTGCACACAGTCATCCGGCACATATTTGAAATGTTTTTGTATTTATCGCGTACACGTGTAGGATGTATATTTAGAGGTTCGCTGTTTTCTTTTTAGCAGAATCTTCAATTGTAAATTATATCAGGCTTCAGTTGTCGTATCCTTGAATTTGCTTAATTAGAAGAAGTATTACATTTAAATTAAAGAAGTCATTAAAGGGAGTTGAAACCGAAACGGCCGCGGTGGCAGTCACGGTCACGGTCACGATGGCGGTCAAATACAACACATACAATATAAACTTAACGCCTCCTATACAGTTGGGATGGGATTGAACACTAGCGTGGCCACGACCGCTCCAGTGTGTGAAGCCCTTTACATTTTTTTATTTTGTGATTTGTAATTTTTTGTTTTTAAGATTATACAGGGACAAATTCTGATTCAGCAAATTTCGGAATTGGTAGATATTCTGCAAGTTGTTAAATTTACTCACAAGTTTGATTCACCTAATTCCATTTATTTTGTTTTTAATGCTTTTGTTGCCATGCGACCCCAATTAAATCCTGTTTCAAAAGCGTTTTATTTTTGGCCAGCGCTGTCTTTTTGAACGTAATGTTTGTCAAAACGTTTAGCACAATTTTATTTACGGTTTTCAGATAGCGGCCGGCGCAAATAATTTCCGCAAAAATCCAGATGGAACCGTAAATTTGAAATTCTTGTTTGCTAAGCTGCTTGTTTAACTTCTTTATTTTCGACGTGGCTTAAAAGGTGTTGCATATTCAGGTGATAACAGAAAACTTACGATGTTAATGAATCTTTATTTTCAACTGAGGTACACAGATAAACAATGAAACTTCAAAATTATTTGGTATAGAGAATCATAATAAGCAAACACCTTTTTGATTGTGGACTTTAGGGAGAGTATTTTACCACAATGTATTTTCCCTTAAAGATTAACATCTAACATCTGTTTATAAGCGGATTCTCTTTAAAAGGAATTTAACGGACACTTTATTATCTTTTTTAAGGCGACAACATACATGATATTTCAAAAATACTATTCTAGTTTATTTTTAATAATTGCTTGCTGACACTTCGTGTTTCGACAAAAATATCAAAATTTTGTTCTTTCTATTAAGACATGTTAGATGCCGGTCCCCAAAATGCGACAATAGCACTCTCTATGCCAGAATTGGATTGAATAACTGTTGCGTGTAGAAATTGACCTGTATAAACGGTTTGCTAACAAAAGTGAGAAAATACATTGAGGAATAACTGAAATTATTGTTAACAAGCTGAAGAATTTGTTTTTCAAGACAAAAGAACGACATCTAGACGAAGAGAACTACAAAGAGTACTTGAACCAAAAAATAAAAACATTCTTTATTCATTTCTATCATCAGAAGCAAAGCAAAAGATTATTTTATTTTTTTAATATTTAAAATATTCAAATATCACATTATCGCTTTAAGGTGAGCTTGCAAGCATTGACCTAATAGACATTGAACACTTCAGAAGAAAACTCAGAACTCAATTACAAAGGGCTTTCACAATGCTGATGAAACTGGCTGGTATATTGCTTGTTGCCTTGAAAGATATTTTGTTTAGAATGTAGAAATGTACATAGCAAAGAAAAAGAGAAGATTTCAAAAGAGCGACTTACCATTTTGTGTAGGATAAGCTAGACTAGAGGAAAGAAACGTTTGCCTTGATTAGAAAGTCTGCCCAGCCTCGAATAATAAAAGAAAATAATTTGACATCATTACCAATTGCAATTCGTGGATAACAAGTGAAATGATGAACAAATAGTTGAGAAACTGATAGAAACGCAGCTTACGAAGAAGTTCTATTATTTTTCGCTGCTTGTCATCCGCAAAATGTTAGACTTGAAAGTAGTCAAATTACGTTGAAATTTTTGTCACCAAATACAACTGATAACCCTTGACCACGGGATGGATCATCAATATTTTTAAGACTTATATTAGATTTAATTTTGTCCGACAAAGTAATTTCTAAGCTAACATCAGCTCAAGACATGCTCTGCATTGAAGATGTGCATCACTTTTATTTTTTTTTTAAAAACATCTTTTATTTTCTATTGTCTTCACGAACTGTTTACAATTGACAAAGCTGACTATTTAGTTATAAATGGGCAATAGCTATTTCATACAGGCATAATTTGCTGCATAGTCTACCCACTGAGAAGGCGGTTATGGTATTTTATGCTTATTTGAAGATAAACATAACTGACATATTTATACCTAAAGGTAAGTACGTTAATCTGCATTTCTAACTTGGTACAAAATTTCTACCATAAAGATTTATAATGAAAAACGTCGTGTTCGTGGAAAATAGAAAAGATTTGGTCAACTCATGGTCAAGAGCAATTAAAATTGATTACATCGATTGGATAATTTCAAAAAAAGATGTTAAATAATTTTAGTCCTATGTTTGCTTCTAAACGTTCACGGTTGCTAAGTCACAATTTAACGTTAATCTTCAGTTAACTTCTATCTGTTCCTATGTAAAAAAAAAACTGAAGATTAAAGTTAAACTGTGACTGAGAAACCGGACCTTAGCTCTCTTTACCGCAATGTTGTTGTGATCAACAAATTAAGCTTATCCTCCATTATAAATAAGATTTCTAAACTTAATTTATACAAAGGGACTGATCCAAACAATGTTCCACCTTATTTCATTAAACCTCGTGTTGCCACTTTATTACTTCCACTGCAAATTTTTATTTAATAAATGATTTCAAGAATGTAGTTTTCCCAGTGTACGGAAAAATGCATACATTACTTCCACGCACAAGGAAGGATCTATTACAAACGTTGGTAATTGCAGACCAATTTTTAAACTGTCAATATTTGCAAGAAAAATTGAATCGATTGTGAACAACATAGTTTCAGAATCTATTAAACATTCATGCTGATTCCGCAGCAGCACCGTTTCTGCACAAAAGGAAATCGACATCCGCTCCTGTATAATTAGTACTTACATTCTGTCTTAGGTACTTCCGAACAGGTAGATGTCATTTATACAAATTTTCAGAAGGCGTTTGATGAAATAAATCGTCGTTGTTCTGGCTAATGGTCGTATCTCATTTTTTTTCTACAAACGGGATATTTTGCTCAGTAATCAAAACTTGCGTTATTTTTTTATATTTTTGCCAAATGAGCACAAATCTTCGAAGATGTAAATCAAAACAAGAATAATTCAATATCATGAATTAATCTTTTATGGCTAAATGTCGTATCTCGTATTTCCCTAAAATTGATATACAGTCGGGGACAAAATTGTGGGTATGGAAGAGTTCTATCGTATTTGAAAAGGATATATACACAGAATTATGTACACAGAATTAAAGTATAAACAAAAATAATCAACTGAACAGTTTATTGACAACTAAATATAATATACTAGCAAAAAAAGTGAAAAGATAAACGAAAAAACTATATAATAACTTAATAATTTCTGAAATAAGAGGTGGACAAAATTATGGGTACAATTTCTTTTTTAAATTTTTATTACATAAATTTCACCAGAAATAATATTTAGTATGACCTCCCTTGGCTGCAATGACTGCTGTAAGTCGCCTTGGTATGCTGTCAATTAAAGTTGTTATTATTTCTTCTGGAATTTCTTCCTAAGCAACGATCAGTTTGTTAAAGTAAGATGTGGCATTTGTTACTCCTTCTTGTGAAATTTTGCCGTCTAAATAAGCCCACAAGTGTTCAATTGGATTTAGATCCGGACTTTGAGGCGGCCACTGAAGGACTTCAATGTCATTTTCTTGGAAATATTTCATAGCAACTCGCGAAGTATGCTTGGTATCATTATCCTGTTGGGAAATAAAGTCGTCAAGGTCCATCTTTTCGAGTGAAGGATACAAGTTTTCCTCAAACGTTTGTACGTATGATATTCCTTCTATTCTAGCTAAATATCCTACACCGCTTTTACTAAAACAACCCCATACAAGAACATTGCCGCCTCCATGTTTAACTGTAGCTTCTACCATTTTAGAACTTGAGGCTTCTCCTGCTCGCCTCCATACTATACCTCTCCGTTTTGACCCAAAAAGTTCAAATTTACTTTCATCCGATCACACCACTTTTTCCCAATAGGCTGGGGGTTTATTTACATGTTGTTTTGCAAATGCTTATAGTTGTTTCTTATTTCGTTCACTAATGAATGGTTTCTTTCTCTTTAAACAACTTTGAAGGCCAGCCTCCTTAATCCTTCTTTTAATTGTTTTAGTAAAAACGCTTATATTGACACTTTCCCTCACTTGGCGAGCACTTGCAGTAGGATTTTTTCTCACTTCTTGCCCAATTCGGGCATCGTCTCTTTGTGTGGATTTTCTTTTTCGCCCTCGACCCGCGATAGTTTCAGTCCTATTAGTGGCTTCAAATTTTTTACAAATACGAACAACAGGGTTTTTTGATACTTTATACTTTTTTGCTAATTGTCCGTAACTTATACCCACTTTTCGGTCTTCGACAATACGTTTACGAATTTCCAAAGCGATTTCTTTTCTGGGAGCCTTATTGCTAATTTGAGTTGCGATCAATAGCCAGAACAGCGACGAAATAACCGTATTCTACTAAAAAACAAATTACTTTTCATGGAAACTTGCTTGACTGGATTAAGTCCTATCTTTATTGTCGGACGCAAGTTGTGGTCAAAAAAATAATATTAAGTAGGAGTATTATTACTGCAACATTTACTAAAATCAACAGTTTAAACAGCGACATCCTACGATCACTTTTTTGACCTAACATTGCATAAGGGTTGACTAATGCAGTGTTAGGGCAAAAAGCGATTGTAGGTTTAAACTATTCATTATTACCAAACGAAGGATCTAAGAAAGTGAACTACTTGAAACCAGTTTGAGACAGCGGCAGTCCGACTCGACGCGGGGGTCTAAATCGAAGCGTTAAATGTTCCGCCCGCTTATACGTGATTTTTAATCAATCAGTCTAATATCGCCACGGTAACAACGCGAATATAATTCCAGAAGCTAATAACAGCTCTTTCTTGAACTTAGAAATAACAATTTAGTTAATTTGAATTAAATAGAAACACGACACGTCTCTGCAGTACACTCTCCCGTGCGCATCGTGTTCGAACATCGCAGTCAACCGCGACATTATTGTGAATCATGCCGTCCTAACGAATCCATTATTACTTTGGCTTACCGATTGTTCACTATCAGCTAGACGCGCTGCGCCGGCAAATATGAGGCGTGTATACACAATCTATTTATAACATCGCACCGCTTCGTTGCAATAGTAAAGTTTTACACTTTATTCTGTCCGCCATGTGATTATTACATTACATTACATCGCAATTGTGACTATCGTTGGTCGAATCGTTTTTGTTTGCTGGAGAACTGGAGCTACATTTCTACTGATGAAGCCCCAAATAGGACTGAAACAGCTGTACAGAGGCTACTCGAGAAATTCATTGTAATTAAGAACGATTTGCAACAAAAATTTTTAATATAAATATCAATAAAATTTTAAGGTAAAACAATTTCTTTTGGCTCGGAATTTCAAGAAAATTATAATTTTTTAAAAGTTCTGAGTAATATTCATTGTTTTTAGAGAACGTCATTTTTCCGACGTAAGATTTTGGTAGTACATTGTTTTCGCTTTCGTTGTTAAAATTAAAATTACACAATTCATCAAAACATTTGACCTTCTTTAATGCCTGACCTGTGAAACTTAAAAATCTGCTCTACGTCAGTCCATTGTGGAAAACTTTTCAAATTCACATAGAATTAAATTTTGAATTGTCTTACATTAGCAAAACTATCTAAAATACTTCCTTTTAATCTTCAGCATTGCCTTTACATCTTCAAATCGACAAATTTTTCAGTAACACAGTGATTCCAAGTGATCTCTAAAAATTGCAAAAGTCGAAGCTGCGTCGTTTTTAGAATTGGTTTCTTTTTTCAGCCCAAATCGCTTCTGTTTTCAAAAAATAAATACAATATAGAAAGTAATGCCGCAATTAAATGGGATTCAAAGAAAATTTCCTCGTCGATGAAATACATACATCTCGGTATCATGAAGTTAAGGATTGTTTGTTGATTTGTTTGTTTAATAAACGTATTTATGAGAAAAGTGATCAAAAGAGAACACTGACCACAGGAAGAAGAAAAAGAAAGATCCATGTCAAAAAAGAGGACATGTTCTCTTTAAAAAAGACAACTGGCTACCCTAGATCTTACACGAACAACGAACGCACAGTGGGGCCGAGGTGGAAAAAAAAACTATTTCACAAGAGGATTAATTAGTTGATCTAACTGACTTTTCTTACATTACTTTAGTCGTAGAATCTGGTTGTGAAAGTGGTTTTGCGGTAGAAATTAGCTTTCATCTAATATAAGGGCTTAAATCTCATTCAGTAAGCCATAAAGCCTTAAAAAGAGTATTTTTGTATAATTCCGTCAACTTCGTGGATTATTTTTAAAAGTTACTCCATTATATATTTGGTTAGTACATACTAACAGCTTTTTGTAAAATAATAAGTTACTCTTTAAAGAAACTTAGACGTGATAATTAAGCCAAAATTAGATTTCTGGGCGTAATACGAATTTTTAGTAAGCATACAAAAAAAGCTTCACTTTTTTACCCTAAAAGTTTCACGGCCGCAATCAACCGCATGCGATATACAGGCTGTTTCAAATTCGACTCTAACCACGGGGATCTCTTTTATTTGAAAATATAGTTGGTATGTTTAAATTTGACACAGTTGTTAAATTTCATGAGCATTAATATCCGGAGAGAAAAAATGTTAATTCTTATTCGAAGTAATTCTAAAAAAAAGAAAAATTATCATTTTCTTATTTTGCCTCTATCTTCTCACATTAAACATTTTTATTCTGGCCTTGTTTTAAAGAATTTTTATAACACGTGCTATGTTGCCGTAATCGGTATAATAAGTAGGTTCTCTTGCCACTAAATTTCAATATGGGCGCTATAAGAAAAAATGAGCTTGATGATGGTATCAATTTTACGAAAGGTGTTATAGAAAAATAGTGCTTACCAGTGTGTAGAGAATTGAAAAGTTTCTTAAGGAAGTATTTTTATTTTTTTGATATCTCTTTAAATAACGAAGATAGAGATAAAACAAGAAAATGACAATTTTTCTTTTTTTTTACAATTATTTTGAATATAGAAACTTTTTCTCTGCGAATTATTAATGTTCATCAAATTTAGCAACTTTTCCAAATCTAAACCTACTGTTTATCTCTTCAAATAAGCGAGATCCCCAGTGAGGGTCGAATTTGAAACAGCCTGTATATTGAATACGAAGTTGAATAGAGATCAACACCGAGAACAGTACCAGCGGTCCGTACAAACATGATTTGTTGAATCAAGGAAGCTAACAGAGCTCCTCACTGTTAGTTTGTAATAGGTACATAAAAACGTGCTGCACTTGGAGTAAAATTAAAATGATTATACCTTATAAAAAAAATCTTTTTTGAAACTTTGAGAAAGTCAAAAATTGTTATTTAGTACCTTCTTGAAATTTCCTGAGTTTCACTTTGATCAGACAAAAATTCTGGGAATGAGATGTTTTTTCCATAAATCGAGCATTTGGCCCCACTGTGCGATGGCCGAATTGCCCCCGCCCTAGCGTTTAATTTAACACCCCACACGATGGATTTATATCGACGCGTTTCGACATCACACCACCGCCATCTTGGATTCACAAATGGCGTCGACACGACGGACGAATTGCCCTCGCCCGAACGTTTAATTTGACACCACACGAGGTGGGTTTACATCGGCGCTGACGCGTTTCGACATCGCACCGCCGCCATCTTGGATTCCGTATACAGAATAACTTATTCTTTCAATCCTATTGCAAATGGTGCTGACTCATCTTTTCCAGCCTGTAAGGAAACGTTGAGTGTATTTGCAATCATAATTCTGTCTGGTTCAAGATTAAAAAAAAAACTTTTTTACTTATACCGGCTGTTGTGTGATGTATTTCAAAGTTATGTATAATAAAAGAGATACAGAGAAAAAAGAAAATCGATTTTTTTACATTGTTATTAATATCTCAGGAAGAAGTAAGAAAAAAATCATTCTGTTAATGAATACGAGTTAGACATTGATTGGTGCAACTTTTCTTCAATTTAACCATATTTGTATTCCTTACGGTTTAGGGGATCCCTTCAGTGCACACTCAATTTGAAACAGCCAGTATAAGTTTATCTTCATCGGATTTGTATTATCTTTAGATTAATTCTTTTAGTTAGGAATACTCTTACCTTATATTCATTCAGCCAAATGAATGAGGAACACACCCTCTTAACTAGATTTTCTAATTAGCTAAATTTAATTATTAAGCGTTTCATTTTAACTTTCTTTTACTTTTTATGTACCACATGCGTATTACAGCGTATTATTTTTCTTTGTCAAGTTAATGTAACGGAAACAGCTGGTGTAAGTAAAGAAATAAAATAAAAGACTTGTTATCCGTCATTAAGAGCGAGACGTATTTTGTCCAAAATGGAGACCATTGCCACTGAAAATCAGTTAAGTGCTCCACAAACCCAAGCCGACGCGGAGACGGCAAAAAAAAACAATCTGCAACATCTCCTTTTAACTTTTATGAAACAGCTTGTCGTCGGAAGTCACGTGGTATTATTAACTGAAATTGAACTGTAGGTCGAAACGATCAAAATCAAGTAATTATGATTTTTAACAGCACTATTAAGCGTGCAACTTTGATGAATGCATGTTTCTAGCGGTTTCCAACCGCTCGGAAGATGCTGCTGGATGACTTGCATCAATGAGAACTTGATTTTTTCGTAAAGAAAGAATTGATACTCTCCCAGTTAATGTTTCAATTGATACAGAAAATTCTGTTTTTGCAGAGACTGACGTTTTGATAAGAATATTGAATGGTGTTGTTGGCAAAGTGTACCAAGTTTAAAGTAATTTTTTTCATTAATTATGATAATAATTTACAAACATACAAAATGTTAAGCTTTATGTAAATAAAAAAACTTTTAATGAAGAGCCAAGAGGGCACACTTCAATTTTAGAGTTCTTCTGCACACAAAATGAATTTTTATTTATTCGTTATAAAGTGTGTCCCAAAATTTACGCAAGATTTGAATTTGCTGCCATTTGTGCAGTAAAGTGTTGGCAACCCTGAAAAATAAACAGTTTAACAGCTCACAGTCTAGGGTTAGTAAAAATGGAGCGTTACACGACAGAACAACGTGTTTTTATTGTTGAAGAATATCTCAAAAATAATGAAAGTTTGGCGGCCACAGTTCGAAAATTTCGTACAAAATACGGTCGGAATGTTCATTTAACTTCGTCAACTGTGAAGAGAGTAATTGAAAAATTCAGGAAGACTGGATCTACTGGTGATGCTAAACATTCTGGTCGTCCAAAAACAAGCCGTTCAGATGTCAATATCGAAGCAGTGCGTGACAGTGTTGGTGAAAACCCAAGAACATCAATTCGACGACGTGGACAAGAACTGCAAATTTCAAGAAGCTCTCTACAGCGTATACTCACTAAAGATCTGCGGCTCCATGCCTACAAAGTTCAATTAACACAAGAACTTAAGCCTAATGACCATGCCCAGCGAAGAGAGTTTGTTGAATGGATTATCGAACATCAACAAATGGACCCTGATTTTTCGAAAAAAATCATCCTAAGCGACGAAGCACATTTTCACCTTGATGGCTTTGTTAATCGACAAAATTGCCGCATTTGGGGTTCAGAGAACCCACATGTGATTGTCGAAAAAAAAATGCATCCACAACGTGTCACTGTTTGGTGTGGATTTTGGGCTGGAGGCATTATTGGACCATACTTCTTCGAAAATGAGGCTGGTCAAGCAGTGACTGTTACTGGTACTCGATATCGCGACATGATAAGAGAGTTCTTTCTCCCTCAATTGGATGATATTGATGTGGAGAACATGTGGTTTCAACAAGACGGTGCCACATGCCATACAGCCCGTGAAACAATCCAATTACTGAATGAGACATTTCCTGGTCGTGTTCTCTCTCGTTTCGGTGATCAGAATTGGCCCCCTAGATCATGCGATTTAACACCATTGGATTTCTTTTTATGGGGTTATTTGAAATCTAAGGTGTACGCCAACAAGCCCACAACAATCCGTGCGTTGAAGGAGGAAATTCAACGCTGCATTACTGAAATTGGGCCACATTTATGCACAATTGTCATGGAAAATTTCGACAAAAGAGTGCGTATGTGCCAGCAAAGCCGTGGTGGGCATTTGCCCGATGTGTTATTTCATACATAACCCTATTGTGTGTACTTTATGATTCATTAAAAAAATAATAATTTAAAGAAAAATAAATGTGTTTTATATTTAATTCAAATGTTGCGTAAATTTTGGGACACCCTTTACCTTGTTAATTGAAGGAATCTCAAATCTTATTAATTTCTTTTTATTAAACATCCATCCAACTTGTTGTTTTTGACGCTTCTTCCATCAGATTAGCTGCGAAGTGCTGCTAATAGTTCCACGTATTATTTATGTACTTTTTCATAACCACATCTGGAAAACAGAATGAAATTCATTCTTTCTATTAAACATCCAGCTTGTTTTTTTTTGACGTTTCTCTCATCAAATTAGCTGTGAAGTGCTGCTAATTAATTCTACGTATTATTTACGTAATCACATGTGGAGTGTAGATACGTATGGTTTACGTCACTGTATTCTGGGACTACGGAAATTCGACATGATTCATAAAATCGCAATACAAAACAAAGTGAAAATTCCTATATTACACCTGAAAAGAAAAAGAGAAATTTAGAGAATTGAAAGCAGTTCCGGAGTGTTGCATTCCTTACCAATTGAATCATTTTGACAAACACTTTCAAAAACATAAATCTACCTACAGCATTCATTCGAACTACTTTTTTGATCCAAAGTAATGTAAGTTTTGTAAGTTGTTAATAATGCCGAGGTATAGTTGGGCACCTGATAGTACACGGCATTGTCCGCTTTACAGAATGAAGGGCATTTGCCCAACTGTTTCCCGGCGTTGGTTATCAAAAATGCCGGGAGAAAGAACTGATGCCAATAATTTTGTTTTTTTCAGATATCCAATCAAGAACGGGAAGACCGCGATGTAGTAAATGAATCAGCTTTAGATCTACGACACACAAGTTCAAGCACTCGAAGTTCTCCAATTTTGCAAGCCACGCCAATCTACCACAGCCACAATTCCAATTCATCCACGGGAACCGACATTTTAGACCTAAGCATGCCGGACAAGAACTCAACGACGGAAGTGTGTTACGTGTGCGGCGATGAATTCAAGAGAGGAAGTCTGGACTTCATCGCCGCCAAACAACTGCCCGAAGCACAGTCGCAACCGTTCTACCCGAGCTTGATGCTCCACCCAAGACCTAGTCGATCTCGTCCGATGGATTCCTTGGGCCGAATTCAAGCCTGCATCGAATGCCAACAGCACCTGTTGAAGCAGTGGAACACATTCCAAGCTCAAGGTACCCAACACTACGATAGGAATTATACCCTGCGCAAACGCCAAGCTCCAGCAATAGACACGACCACGTTCATTTGTTACACTTGTGCCTTGGAGTATCCATCCAGTAGTATTCGGCTTCTCTATTGCTGTCAGAATCCGGAAAAGGAACCGTACTTTCCATTCATCCAGACGCTGAAGGCTCCGCCCGGGGCAAGTCCTATCAGTCCTCAGGGGATGGTGCAGGTGTGTTCCATTTGTTACAAGTCCATTCCTCAGAAACACAAGGTTTTCAGTGGTGATCCGAGTGCGTTAGTGAACAATCATGTGTCAATAACTGATGTGCAATATCATAACAGTAATTCGTCGAGACCTAGTACTGTGAAATCACCTGCTAATAGTGCCGGCTCGGATATAAGATATAAACCGTATGAAATTAATAAATCTACTATCATCACAAGTAAAAAGAAGCAAGCTGCCAATGAGCTTCGACAAATGGCCAAGGTAAGACGTTCATTTATATTTATGTGTATATACAAATGTGTCTAGAATTGTTATATTCTTATGTAACTTTTATTTTTTTCAGAAACTTATAAGATTTGCAATATTAATTGGCGTGTCACATTCGCCAAGTACGCAAATAAATAAATAAAAGTAAATAAGAGGTATTTGTTTAACAGGCAAAACTGCAATGAATTTATTGCCTCGGTTGTGAAGCAACCGGTACATACAGTAAATCTGTTTCTCTCGAAGGTGCAACATTTTTTACCGAATTGTCAAATTTTGAAAATTTAATTTTTTTATTATTAATGTTAAATTTAAATAAAAGAAGATTGAATTTGATTTCAACTTAGAATCGCCCGGCACGAGAAAGGCGCGTGCTTTTTTTCTGAAGCTGAATCGAGGTCCGCGGATTAACTATCTGTTAATTCAATTGTTAAAGGTTTTTAATAACATTCAAGACGCATTTCCCCGCCTTCCCTCGGTACGCTCTTACCACAAATTCCTCTGTCCGCCAGGAGACGGAGTGATGTTGCTAAGGGTTTTTTTCTTAGTTTCCCACGCGCTTTTGGACTCATGCTTGAGAAATACATCGGCAGTTTTTCATCAAATCAATCATCAAAAAGTGAAACTTAAAGATCTTGCTGAATATCGTATTTCATTCAATGCGCGAAATTAAAGAAAACGTATTGTTTTCCGTAAAGAACTGTAGTTGCATTTCTCACCCTATAGCTTATCATCTACTTGATAAAAAATGAAATTAAGTACATTTCCTTAAAACATTGAAATTTCGAATTCTTACACCGTAGCAAAGGGATAAAGAAATTTTTGAAAGAGCCGGTACGTTCATTCATTTACGATGAACGTACATCGAAAACGCTGTAGAATTGCTATTATTAAATGAAATTGATCATAAACTATTTTTTTTTCGTACCGAGTGGAATGTGGAAAAGCTTTTGGTGTTGTAACGTACTTTTTTATACTCCTATAAGATTTTAATAAATGGGACACCAAACAAAATTCAGACCCTAGTCAACATTTTATTTTAAATTGCATTATATATTTTATGTTTGTACTTATGCTAAAAGAAATTTTGTGTCTGAATTAAAAGCGAAAGTCAAGAATTTAATTTTGAAAAAACCAAAATCTGCAAAAATCAAGCAACTATGGCTTGTACTAAAGCAACTGTTGGAAATTGCCACAATTCTGTTTCAGACACATCTTCTGTTGACGCCAATTATTCCCGTTAATAAAAATATTGGTGCCTATCTATCCATCGCCGAGATAATTATTTATAAAATCAGCATGGTAATTACTCTAATTAATGAGTTAGTTTGTTGCTTAACAAACTATTATACTGTTACGATTTCGGGGTTCGTAAATAATAATCGTCGATTAGTCTTAAACACCTGATTAAAAACACAAACGTCTACACAACAGAAGAACACACTAGAAGTACTCTGTAACACTTATTTTAACAAATCGCACTTCTGTTATGTCGCCGTTTATAGCTCTGTGATGCTCATATTCTTCGCTTGTAAATAGGAAATAACACGGCAGCACGCGCCGATGCGCTTTTATAGTTAATACACCTGTTTCTACACGCGTATGGAAACGTCCAGAGCAATCGCGGGTTCCACTAGATTGCTCTCTAGCTTTCCCGAAGGTACCTGTGATATCTCGAGCTTACCAAGCAACCGTGCATCGTTAAAAAGGTCGGTGCCGGCTTGTCTGATCACATAAAAAAAATAACTGTCTCGAACCCACAGCATGGCTGTAACAATACTTCTAACAAATACCGCCTATTTTTTTTAACTACAAATAAATTAAAAGTAATGCGCGTTATTAGAATTTATCGAATGTGTACGTTAACAAATACCACCAATTTTTTTAATTAAATTAAAAGCAATTCGCATTAGCCCTTTCGTAGCCAAGCTCTGAAAAATAACATGGAAAACCCAACGGGGTAACTGAATTACTCCAACGAAATTAGTCACTTTATATGCGAATTTGTACAGAAATTGATGGAAACGTGCATCGGTGCAGCAAAGGAATGATAAGGCTTCGAATCGATGAAAGGATAGAACGATGTTGCGATCAATCAATGAGTCGATAGATTGAAATAATTGATCGGATAGATAAATTAATGAAGCAATGGATCGATGAAACGGTGCATCGATAAAACGATGCATCGATAAAGCGATGGATTAATGAAACGATGGATCGATGAATCGATTGACCGATCCAGCGAACACTCGATGAAGTTATAATCCGATGAATCGATGGATGGTAATGTTGGGCGATACTTTATCGATACTAGAAATCGAAAAATTACCATTATAAGATTTTTTTAATCCAAAAGAAAGGATGAGTAATTATGTAATAAAAAAACAATGAAAATAATTTTTTTTTATTTAAATTGCAAATTTTCGCTTAGTTAAATAGTAATTTGTCATTCGATACTTGATTTAATTGTATTGATCCACCGATTATCGAAAGACAAAGTATCGATTACGAAAGATCGGGTATCGGGCCGTAAAGTATCGTTACGTATCCCCCAACACTAATGGATGATGAAGAGATGGAATAAAGCGGTGGATCGATAAAACGATGGCTCAATGAGGCGATGGATGAAACAGGGAATTGATGGATGTATGGATCGATGAAGATGACACGATGAATAGATACAGCGGTGGATCAATAAAACCATGGATCAATGAGGCGATGGATAGATAATATGATGGATCGATGAAACGTTCGATCGATGACACGATGGATTGATAACGCAATGGATCGATGAAATGATGTATAGATTAAACACGATTTACTGATGATGTGATGAATCGGTAAATTGTTGATTCGATAGATGGATCAATAAAATGATTGATCGAAGCGTTGGATAGAAAGATCACTTAAATATTTTCGAGCCATAATGTCTGGAGAAGTTCTACAAACGTTTTTTCTGTAGATGTGGAACAAGCGTGCAGAGTGGCTTTACACGTTTATATGTACATGTTTCAGATGCTAATTCTTCGGTTACAAAAGCGGTCAATCGGGTAATTAAGTTACTCCAATTATAAAATCGTCATTAATCTAAAACGTAAAGAAAGTAATTAAATAATTTTATAAAAAAATATATGTATTTATGAAAGTTTTTTTAACGGATTAGATGGCAAATTATCATTTTAAATTATTCATAAGGGAAAACCTTCGCTCCAAGTACACGAGTCAAAACGTTCATCCAGGTTCGCGAGGCTAAATTGTTGTTGTTGTAAAACTACGGGCAAATCAGGTTTTAATAAATTAAACAATGAATGAAAAATGGTCGATACGAGCTACTGGACTATTTACTGGCCAGAATTCATATTCTCCAAGTTTTTGTTAATATCTGCTGTCCAAGTATTTCAATTTGACTTGCAAATCTGTGGGCAATAGCGTACCCGGCTGGCTCGCGCGCCAAGTCCGCCACGAGCCAAGAGCGTCGGAAAATATCCGCGTGTCTTGTAGGGTAATAACGGAGAAAATTTCAAATAGTTGTTTTGGTAAAAACTATGGTTACTTAACTTTTGTGAATTTCGTTTTCTTTACATTTTTAAATATACACACGTTTGACTTCTCATTTTAATGTAGTTGTATTTAAAAACAAAATCCTAATTAAAATACGTATAGAAAAAATATATGATGTAATTTAAAAAAAAGAAAAACAAAGTTTACTAAGATCTGTCAAAATAAAAGGATCTTGTCTGGCGTATTATTTATTAAAATCGGATAAAAATAGGAAAGTTACGTCACGGTACGTATAGCAACCTCATTGCTACCAGCAGTAAGTTTTTTTAAGTTCTTCAAGAGTAATAGTGACACTGTTTTTCTTTTTGCATGGAGGAAGAAGTATGCAAAGGACGTTAGTTAACATTTTTCTTGAAAAATCTGTAAAAGCCAAAAAATTAATTGCAAGCTAATGGAAATTATTAGGAGAATTATTAAAATGCAAAGAATCACAATTGTCTTACTACAATTGGCAAACAGTTTCGGCAATTCACACCGGCTGGAATTCCCCCAAATTCGTCTAAAAATTGTTACAAATACAGGGCATTTTATTTTACTGTTTGATTCGAAAATAAATAGGCACTTTTTTGAAATGTAGTGACGTTAACGTTACTTTTTAAGCCTGTATTATCATTATCGTATAAAATGATATCAAGCAAAGGAATATCAAGTTTTAGGATAGCGTAAAATAGTAAAACAAAGTATGCCACCATAAAGTCGTACAAATATTGCAGTAAGTGTTAAGTACCGTTAAAAGTAAACGTTACTTTTTAAGCCTGTATTATCATTATCGTATAAAATGATACCAAGCAAAGGAATATTAAGTTTTAGGATAGCGTAAAATAGTAAAACAAAGTATGCCACCATAAAGTCGTACAAATATTGCAGTAAGTGTTAAGTACCGTACAGTGAATAGAAACTAAAGACCGTTTTCATAATCAGACTTTAAGGAAATTTTTAAGTCACTTTAGGCTTTAGGGGTTGTATCAAACACTTAAGTCGAACTTAAGTTTAAGCGCCGCTTAGAATGTGAATTCTATGTGTTATGTAACCTCAAATACCACATTAAAAGCAATACTTAAGTTTAAGTTCGGCTTAAGTGTTTGTTGCAATTGGCCATAAGAGTAGGGAAACAAATGTATTTTTTTTAGGTTAAAGTGACTTTAAATTTAAAGTTCTATTATGAAATCGGCCGTTAGTGCTCTAAAGATTAAAAATGATTTTTTTAACATCTGACTAGTTCCAATTTTTGCTTAGAGGACATTTTGGGCAATTTCTGAAGAAGGCTTCAGCCGCGTTCACGAGGCTATAATAAATTAAGAACAGCTTGCACTTCAAGGTGTTTGCGAAGACTAAAACAAATATTGATTTCTGTCTCTGCAACAATGATATTTTAAATAAATGGTTTTTAAACTTTAACCGGACAGTATGAAAAACGGAAATAGCACTCAACGTTTCACTGTCGTTTGCTCGATTAACTTCGTTCTAACGACGATATGAAAGATGGAAATTGCACTGAAACATTTCCAGGACGAAGCTATCAATTTGTCATGTTGTTCGGTTAAAGTCGTCCCTGACAAAGTTATCAATCCATAGTGAAATTTTGAGTTTCCAATTATAATTCTGTCCTGTTCAAGTTTAAAAACCATTTATTTACAAATTTCATCATTTTTTGGGTAGAATTTAGTTCCTAAAGTAGTAGGTAGGGTAGGGAAGCAAAATAAGTGAAGATCAATTAAAATGGATAATAAAAAAAAAACAAGAAATTCATTAGTTGCTTATCTAAGACCCGCTTGACACTGGAAGTTTTCTTATAAAATCTTTCACAAAATCCACGATTTTAGATCAAATTTGCAGGGTGTCAAGCGGGCCGAAGACCTGATAAAAAAGGTTCTGAGTTGCACGATGGAGGACGCACTACTGTCATTTATAATAGATCTAAAATATTCAGTTAAAAAGCGCAGTTTTAAAATGAAAAGGTTATTTTCGTAATAGGACTAAAAAGGAGGATTTGATTTAAAATCATTTGAAGTATTTTTAATTTTAAAGTAACTTTAAAGTTGATTACGAAGACGACCGACGACGTTTAAGTTAAGACTGTCCATTTACTTTCAAATTTGAAATTACACGTTCTTTAGTTAGTTAGTTAGTTAGTTTAGGGTCAATTAAAACACAAATAATTAAAATACCTATGTATCTGATTTTAACACTAGATGTAGTTTTGTATGATCTTATCGATTATGCATGTTTTTTGTTTACATTACATACTACACATTTAGCAAAAAAAATAACAGTAGCGTTTCACTTTTAATCTCGATTTTGGGAAAGAATGAAATAGAGATGGGAAAATGTGAAAGAAGATAACTTTTACACCACACGATATTGACATTTGCGAGAGAAAACTGAAATAAGTGAGAAACACTGTATAGAAAACATGTGCTGCGTGTTTTTACTTTTTAAATTAACGTCAACTTGCATCTGAAGAAGATAAAAATGTCAATAAGACTTTATTAAGCTCGAAAAAAATTTATTGTTTCGATATAAATAATAAAGATACTAGTGTTGGGCTATTCGTGAATGAGTCGCTCGCGAGAGCTGACTCTTTCAAATGAATGGTCATTCACTCACTCTTCAAAAATGAATGATCATTGATCATTCATGAATGGTATACAGAAATGTGTCATGAATAATGAATGACTCATTCACGAGTGAATGTTGTACGACACATTCAATATTCACGAGTGAATGGTGAATGACACTTTCACTATTCACGAGTAAATAGTGAATGACACATTCACCATTCACGAGAGCTTGACTATTTTATTCATTCACTCTTAAATAAATAAATATTTTATACATAACTTATTTTTAAAAGTTTTTAGACGCATTGTTTAATAAAAATGAATGCAAGGATGATAACAAATAAATAAAAACCAGATTCTTTTTACAAAGTACACAAAGTACATGTACAACGATGCTCACCATAAACGATACCATTTAACAATTTCGTAGCCCTTACGCTCAATGTTCTTAAGGGTCTGGTTCGCATGCGGGAGTATCATTTAAATTTAGCGTCGTAGTATCTACAAATTCTCACGAAGAAATATAATTTGTTGCACCTTTTTTTCCCGAAAGACCATGATCATTGAAATCATTCGCGTTCACTAGAACTGGCTCTCTCGAATGAATGGTCATTCATACACAAATGAGTTATTTGTGTATCGAGGACATTCAGTCGAAGGAGCCTGCTGTTGCTATAATGGTAAATGATCATTCATCCAAAAGGGGCAGCTCACGTGAACGATGAATGGTGAGTCGAATGGGGAATGAGCTCTCCGGAGAAGTGAACAATCATTTATGAACGACCATTTACGAATGACTCTTTCCGGTGAATGGTGAATGGTAAACGACTTCAGCAAAGCGAATGGTTTTTTCCATCACTAAAAGATACATCAAAGCTATCATAGTAAACTAAAAGTACGGTTAACAAAACAATATACAGAAAAAATGGGTAGTAAAATAGGCGACCGAAGAAAATTGTAATAAATATTCGAAAATTGTAGTAAATCTTATGATAAGAATAACGTCTTGCCCTACAATTGTACAAATATTTCCTTCAATTGTTTGAATATTTCCTACAATTTGTTTCGGTTTCCTATTTTACTGCAATTTTTTTTTCTGTGTACCAAACCCGACACAAATATGAAAAATTCTTTCTTTCTTTCTTCAATTTCTCGATCGAAATCACATATTCAACTGACTTGCTTTTTCTATTCTCACAGCACCAAGCACAAATTCCTGTTGACTCTTACACAAACCTGCATAAAATTGTTTCATATTTTCCCATACGCTATTTCACTTTTTCCCTAAATGGTGTTTCACTTTTCCCAAAAATTGAAATCATTTAAAAAAAACTACTAATTAGCAGAAAAATAAAACGAAAAGGGTGTTATGATTTGTAACCTATTTGCTCTGTGCATAATCAATACAAAACTGATACAGCAATTTATTTTGCGGTTACAGGGATAGTTGTAGTACAACTAAATGTGAAATATACTTCAAATATTCTCACACCAATATGGAAAATACATCATGGACAGTGCAAAATGTATAACTACTTACACTATATTTTTGTATCCTCTTTATGAAACAACAAGTCAAATAATAGCACTTGCAGTTTTCCAATAACTTAATTTAAGTACAAATTTTTTTTAATCTCGAACCGGACAGAAAAATGAAGGGAAAACACTCAACGTTTCGCTATAGATTTATAGCTTCGAAGCTATAAATTTTTCTGTCCGGTTCGAGATTAAAAAACTTTGTACTTACAATTTTCATCGGACAAGAACCAACTTCAGTAACTTAATTTGTTAATTAATTGTAGACTTGTTTCACTTTTACCCTAATTTTTGCTTGTTGCATATTTACCCAACTTGATCTTGGTTAGTTTATGAAAACTGGGATAAAATGTGTGCTGCAAATTCGTATGTGACACCCTGAAGATATTAACATGCCTTTTTCGTAGTGGATTACCGTTGGCTTCTTGAAGTTGAATTGCCTTACGCAAGTTACTTGTATTGCCTTATATGACTTCTTGAGCAGTGATTTCATGCAGAATAACAGAATACATTTCGTTACTTTGTATTTCGTATTCGTATAGCGAGAATGTAATACCAACCAAATATGTACTATCAGGCTCAATAAAAAGGCAGTCCTGCATGCAAACTGCATTGCAATGAAAATAGAACTTCGGAGGCATTTCCTTTTAAGTACTATAAGGGCCAAGAAATTGCTGAATGGTCTCATTTGAATTGAGCACGACAGCATGCGTTAATGATTCTTGAATTAATTTGTCTTTCGCAGCGATAGGTTGTTTTTGTATCTTCTATTTTAATCCGTAATTAAAATCACTGTTTTCCCAACGTTATCTATCTGTTTTGATATCACTTGCATTTAAGTTATTAATAATTTTTTAACTCCAATTAATCTTTCTTATACTCTAGTCAATCTCGGAATTATATGATCAAAAACAGGTAATAACCGTCCGTTTATTTTTTTTTGTGAGTTCGTTTTTCATTATAATAGAAAGTCGAGCTAGAAAAGAGAGATTTTTTTACTGTAATATCGAATTGAAAAATAAAATGTTGCCAACGTATAGGAATTAGAATTTTTTCTAATTTCCTACCATTTTCAGTACCGAAAACATGCGCTTTTGTTTGCTTTGTGTACACTGTACATAATTAAAACGACATGATTCCGTAGTACACTTCACCCAACATTTTAGATACTGAAGAGTTGATGATTGAA
Organism: Prosopocoilus inquinatus; assembly: GCA_036172665.1. Classification (NCBI taxonomy): domain Eukaryota; kingdom Metazoa; phylum Arthropoda; class Insecta; order Coleoptera; family Lucanidae; genus Prosopocoilus; species Prosopocoilus inquinatus. The sequence continues at coordinate 29,619,004 of CM069877.1, forward strand.
GATGGTACATACCACTTTCAATGTTTAGATAAGTAATTTCCTTTACATGCGTGTCAATGAAATGTTTACAGTTGCGATCAACTAAATCAACACTATCGAAGAATTTTGTAATACTTCTGACAATATACAAAGATGTGCCATATCGTTTCCAATGATTGTCGATTTTCTTTTTTCAGCATGGTGTTTTATGTTCTGGGCATTAAAATTTCTTATTATACTCATTTAGAATTCACTCAACCCAAATTAATCCTTTACTTCAGTCTTTTTATTCCAAAAGAACATTTTTCGCAGCTGTTTTTAAAAAATCCTTGGATTCATAAGTGACTTTGACCTGTAAATCAAACCAGCTCCTAAAAACCACTCATAAAACTCATAAATTACAATGATTATGTTATCTCGTTAAAAGGGCTCAGCCAGAAATATCTGGATTTTGAAGAGGATTCTCAAGTATCAGTGTGCGCATTTTCAGATGCGCGAGATCCAAGTACACGGACGGCATCGCGAATGTTTTCATGAGTTACCTGGTTCAGGTGATTATTAAATTTTGATAGTAAACGTGATATTTTCTGCTCAGCTATTGTTCGACGCTAAAAATAACCGCTAATTAGATAATTACCAGCGGGCCATTAACGAACTGATAAAAAATCAATTTCTTTCATCCTATTTTTTTCTATGATTATCGACATTACGTTACGCATGCTAATAAATTACAGTGAATTATTTATGGTTAACTGACTCATTTTCACAAGCTTTAGTGAGGTGTATGTTGGTGTGTACTTTTTGAATTTGAACTTGAATTTCAGTGAATCGAGAGTGTAGTAAACATTTTTTTTAAAGAAAATACGTGAAAAGGAAAAATAGTTGCATCATCGTCATTCACTGGTAAATGTTTCGTAAAGTTAATACTGATTCATTGATAAGCTATCGCGCGGTCTTATCTATTCAGTCTGTCGATGACGTTTGAGGAATTCATTAAACTTTTGAATATGTAGAGCTACTAATTTGATTGCATTCTATCTCGTTTTTATAGCACTTTAATTGCTTTCTTTGTTGTCTTTTCCATATTCTAAAGTGATTTGCATTATTTTTCTTTTGGAATAGATTTTTGAAATCATTAATTATTATTCTAATAAACGTAATAATAGAAAGTAATCTAGTATAACCAATAACTACGTATTAGTACTTGATGTAATTAGTTTATAAAGTGCTGCCTTTTTTCAGTTTCTCATATGTTGACGTTCTATAAACGAGTTTCATACATATGTGTTTTAGTTTTTTGACACATATTTGCAACTGAAGGCAACACGCCAGTTATCTACAAATATTTGTCATAAAATGTAATTGGTTTTACTAAACTTCTTGTAAATTTGATTTGACGTTTCTTGTTGTGTGCAATATTTTTTGGCTTTAGCAAAATGACAAAATAAGCTAACGAACGGGGACATTCACAAACTTTGCAATTATTCTTGAACGCTCTGTATAAAGAGAGACTATTTATGTATATTTTTTTTATATTTCGAAATGAGGAAAAGTGTTACTTGTAGGTATTACTTGTTCATGTTTGCTAGCTTTCACTTTGACTTTTGCAAAACATTTATCTTGCTAATTGCAATAATAAATAAATACGAAATATATTTTATTAAATTTTATTTATTTATTTTTTCTGAAAATACTTGCTTTCTAAACATATAACATTTATTTAATATTATTTAAATAACAATCTGATTTCATGGGTCGCATCATTAGTTGAGGAAAAGTCAAAAATATGACGAGGACTTAAAATAAATTTTGAAATTCCAATTGTAGATTTCTAAATCACTATAACTTCTAAATATAGCATATATTTTCTTAAAATTACATGAAGAGGCTGTAAACGAATCAGCTTGTACATGTAGCCAAGTCAGGCATTGGCTTGTAAGGGAGTTATTGTGAGATGTGTTTACTGACTTATTCCAAAAACATTGTTTTACGTAACTTTTTAGTCTTTGAGAAGCAGTGAAATTTGACTTGTCAAACGTACGTGAAGAATGCGAATAAGTGAGGAGCTTATGTTTAAAGTGCAACATGACTAAACATGTTTCTCCATAATGGGTTGAGATTTTCATGCTATTTTGTTTCCTTCAATAGGTATTGATTTGTGGACGTTGTATACATAGTTTGGTAAATATCTAATGGATACTTTATACAAGAATGAGAAAAAAGTTTTGGACTTGTTGCGTTTTGAAAAAAGAAGTCGTGATTTGAAAAAATAAAAAGAGAATATTAAGAGACCTTACAAAACAGCGACAAATGAATGTTACAATAAAAAAAACTTTAATATTACTTCTTTGGGCTCCAACGATTGAAGCAATGAAATAAGTAGAACACGCTCGCTATGTAAGAAAATCGGCATTCCTGATTGGCTGAATGGACATGCTGCCGTAAGAAAATGAAAATAAACAGGGTTTATTGCAAAATTTCAAATTTTAGACTTGTTGCGTTTTGAAAATAAGCTCCTAAAAATATATTTCTGCAAAAAATATATTAGAGTAAAATCGGCATATATGTAATAGACAGGCTAGTATGGAATACTCGGTGTTTTTGAAATAAGAAGCGCCATCTGTTAAACGACGCTGATATTAGCGTAAGTTTCGGTATTGTAGGTCACTACTACTACAGAGGTTCTCAGCCGGTAAGATTGCATAACTTTACAGTACATGAGTTTGTGAATTTATCGTTTTAGAAGTTTTTGCGCGACGCCAGAAAACGTATTTTGGAGTAAGTAGAAAGTTTTTTTAATCTCAAACCGGACAGAAAAATGAAGGGAAACACACTCAACGTTTCGCTATAGATTTATAGCTTCGTCAGGAGTATAAATCTATAGCGAAACGTTGAGTGTGTTTCCCTTCATTTTTCTGTCCGGTTTGAGATTAAAAAAACTTTCTACTTACTATTTTCATCGGACAAGAACAAACTTCAAGTATTTTGGAGTATTTTTTTTTAAATAAAAGTGTTTTTTTTACTGCAAGGTAAGTTTGTTTTAGTGTAAATTAGTACAATTGTTGATATTTTACCTTATTAATTCAAAGCGTTGCATATTTTCCTTATTTCATGCTTCCAAAACTGACTATTCTATATTACCCGCCATTTTAAAACATATCATGAAATTTTTGTTTTTCGAATTTATTACAGAAATTTTCCCAAAACACTTGCATTTCTTAAATTTTTTATGTGTATGTAACTCGCCAGAAAACAACATAAGTATTTTTAATTAAAATATTTGAGTATTTAGTATCTTAGTTCAGAATTTATGATGGCCCAAAGAATGGGTATTCCATATACATATACCGATTTTACTCTACTTATTAACTTTCTTCTTGGCAGTTTCGTAAGACATTCACCAATCTTCATTTTCAATTTTAATACATCAAAATATGTAAGTAGAACATCTACAAATGTTACTTTAAAACGGTGCTTTACATGGATGTTTAATTATGCAAAACACCTTTTAAAGCGAGCGAAAGTAAGTTTTATAAAATTAAAAGTGTTAGAAGGTTTTACTTTTCACCCTCGAACTTCATTTTAAATTTCATAATAAAAGTAACATATACTAAATAAATACAAAAAGATTTAGAGTTGATTATAAAGACAGACAACATGTTAAGAAAGGAAAGCAAAAAGAAATTTTTACCGAAAACGTTGGTTCCTTCTAGACGAAAGTAAGACAAGGGCGTGTTCAAGAATTTCTTGTGATCCAAAATACAAAAAATATTTAAATATTTTACAGTAAACGTAGATGATTGTGAGAAGTTGCCCGAATTGTCCTGAATTGATCGAACAAAAATATATTGCTTCTCGTTAAATTATTCACGCAGGCTCGTTACTATAATTTACTGGAAATACCGTCTACGCTCTTCCGTTATTTACGCAGGTGTTCCGATTTCGTGTGACAGATAGAATTATTAGATAGATAAGCACCACCTTATAAATTTCAAAAATCATTTTATACAATATTACATAACAGTACTCTGAAAAATCAAAAGAATCGTAGTTTGGAGTGTACAATCATTGTGCTTCACACCTAAATCTTTTCTATTTTCTAATTAGCTAATTTCAGTTGTAAGCAGTTCTTGTAGTGAACTTGTGTTCTCGGATTATTTACAAGTGTAACTTGCTTGAGGTTTAATAAATAAACGTAATCGTGCACTTTCCTTTTTGTTTATTTTCTTGAAATTTGGTTCTTGTCAGAAGTTGTGATTGTAAGTGCATTCAAAGGAGTTAAAATATACTGGGTATTTCAGTTTCATTTGTTTCTGTGCAAACGTACATAAAAACTGTTGTTATTACTCCTAAGGAATATTCTACACGATATTTATAATTAGTTAGGTACATAAAGACATTTTAGCTCTTTAATTCAATTCAATAGCTGTATATTGCGAATGCTTCGATTTAGTGTTATAGTTGCTGAATAAAAAATGCTTATTTTTAGAGATCTGCCAAAATCTGCAATAAAAGTTCTACAAATTCTTTAAATTCTTTAAATTGTTGATATTGAGAAAGTTTTTCTTTTTGATAAGTCCATCAGTGGACACACTGTATTTTTTACATTTTTTAATATTTTTTTTTACTAAAATAATTAGTGTAAAGTTAGTACAATTGAAATATTCAAATATCCCATTTTCTTTTGTCAAGATATTTACTTATTTTTAGATTGAAAATTGAAAGAAAAAACAAATGATTCTACATACATAGGTGTATTTTTAATGATGATCAGAAATGTCACTTCTTTATTATACATAACACACATCAATCACTTTTCTACCCTCCTCTCGTTGCGTTCCGCAAAAATCTGGTCATGTTATCAAAGGTCGATTTTAATTTGTGAAATGTCAAGTGACATTTGGCCTTTGACATTCATACTTGATATTGAGAAAATCTAAGCATTTTTAAATTAAAAACTGTAAATATTTTTTATTTACGTTCATTTACGTTATTTTTATACAAACCATTTCTTAAAAGGCAGTAATGTTTAAAGACGCCATCACAAGGAAGCTTTTTTGTCGCGGCAGCAAAAAAAAGCATTTCTTTCATTCATTTATTCATTACAAGTATCGAAACAAATTTAATGGTAAGGAATTTAATTCGAAAATGTGCATAGAGGTGACCATGACAATAATATATTTATAAATAGGAAAAATATGGACAAAAATTAAATCGCAGCAACAAATATGTATAGGCTTATTTGAAGTCCGATCTTCTTTTTATGCGTTCCAATTGCTCAGTTAATTCATACTTGAACGTAAGTATTATAAATATGATTCATATTATTATATGTATTACTAGAATCCTAGCGAGCGTTTTTATACGTTTTTTGTTATTTAATGTTTTTATTGCACCTGATCCGAAGTTGCTCTCTAAACCTAAAAAATCATTTGATGGTTTATCGCAACGCATTGTTTAAGAAAATACTTAACCTGAAATTTGCCCTACTATAGTATCAGTAGTTATGAGTATATCCTAGGTAGTGATGTAAAATGACGGTCATTTAAAATCATGACGTCATTTTGGCCATTTAAGTATAAATGACGGTCGTCATAATCGCATATTAATGAAATAAATACAAATTCTTACGAAACGAAATTTAAATCAAAACAACGAAGGTAATACCCTTAGGTATGAGGACAATTGTTTCCATAGGACTAAAACGGAGCTTAAAGTTGAACTCCAATTGAAAAACTGCTTCATAAATTCTTATAATTTACAGATAAGGCATACAACGAATAGCATACTGGCAACTGAAATTAAAAGCTTTTTATCTAAACAGTCATTAAAATTTATCAAAGCCAGAACGGTCCAAGTGGCAAGGGGGCCGGCCTGGCAATCTCAAGGTCGGTGGTTCGAACGACGCTCGAATTAATTCTCGGGAATGGTCGGTATTCACTTCAGGTATTCCTTCAGTGCTACGGATACAATTCGACACCAAGCTGATGACTTAATACCTCGTTGGCTATCTATCACCGATTTAAAAAATCTATAAACAAGTAACTATAAACATAAAAAGCAATAAAAATTGAAGAATAAATAGATATTTGCTTAAGAAAAGAATCTGAAGAAATTTGAAAATAAGAATGGCTATTTGGTAAATCACATTACATATTTGATATTATAATATTTTAACTGACTCTTCATCACTTATTTCAATATCAGTCTCCATTTGTTGATATCTTCATCAGTGTCTGTATCTGAACTTGACTGGACCTCTTCACGTTTTACAGTTAACTTGTTTCTTGTTTTTGTGTGAGGATATAGCCATAAGCACTGAAGGATTTTATATTTTTATTTTACCTGAAGTATTTTTCCAAGTGTGCTGCTGTACACGCACATACGCCTATTTGCACTAGAGTCTACGGTTTTGTACACGAACTCCGTGTAATAATATTCGCGAATTAAATTCAAACGTAATAATATACACGTGTTATTGTGCATTACACGTGTATTTAAATACCCGTGTAATTTACACGTTCGCTACGTTCAAATCAACGTACGTTACTTAGCAACTGATTTGTTTTTATTTACCGATAGCGGGAAGATTTATATAGAGACAGTCAAAAACAACAGCAATAACCGACAACAGTTTTCGATCCATTTTGTTGTTCGGCTGAATTCAGAAAAAAACTGGAAACAAAGTTTTTCCAGTTGTATATTTCATTCTATTTGTCAATTAATTGCCTACTTGACAATACCTATCAAGAAAATATTAACGTGTAATATAAATACACGTTAAAACAAATTCACGTGTAATATAAATACACGGGTACTCGTGTATTTAATATTACACGTACTAAAATTTGAATCCGTGTATTACACGTGTACTGACACATACGTGAAATAGGGACCTCTAATTCGCACGTATCTGTGTTTAATTTATTAAAATGACGATCATTTATTAAAATGTCGGTCATTTAATTAAAATGATTGTCATGTATCGTTCACAGGGTCATCTTAAAATGACTAATTATTGTGACGTGACCGTCATTTTTTTGTGAGCGCTGTCATGATCGATTGTCATTTAAGGAACTTACTTACTTACTAATCCTAAGTAGTATTTCGTTGTTGGTCAAACCGATATGTTATTCCGGTATATAAGAATTACGTTACCGAAATTATTATTTCGGTATATGCATAAGTGTAACGGTAACGTTTTTAGTGGCCTTAACCAATTCCGATAACAAAATAATTTGGATTAAAGTGTAAACCGAAATAAAATAATAGTATGATACCAGTATGAATACAGGCTGTCCATTTTTTGAGCCCAAGCATGGGGATCTCACTTATCTTAAAGAGATACGAGTCGATTAAATTAGGCCAAAGTTGCGTATTTTCATGCTGATTAATAATCTGAAAAGCAATTTAAATTATTACTTTTTCATTTTGAAGATATTGAGAAAAAACTAAAATTTTTCATTTTCGTTTTTATTTTTTAAATCGAAAACCGATAAAGCTAAACATTTTATAACTTACACATTATTAAGGCACTTTTTTACGTAGAATCTGAATCTGTCATTACATTTACCCGAGCTGTCAAAATTACAGAGATACGACTGTCAACTTTTTTTTTCTTATGGGCGCCATATTGGATTTTCATAACTTGTAAATAAAGATTTTTTTCCGATTCTAACAATGTATCACACTTTACGGCTGATTCGAGTTTTTGACCGAAATTATTATTTTTTAATTTTCACAAAGAGGGCTGTGGAAACAGTCAAGATGTTGACACTTATCTGACGCTAGTTAGATCTATTTAACACGCGGAAGAAATTCTGGAAACTCAAAAGCCACAATTTGAATTGTAAACAACTCTTGCTTTCAGTGCAAAATAATCCTTTTAGCTCAACAAACCAAATTCTTTCAAAGCTACCACATTAAGTGGTATGAAGAATGAAGAAAAAAAAATTACATAAAATACATTTATAAGAAGCCAGTTAGAAGGCAATACAAATTTCCTTCAAATTGTGATATGATCCGATGCCGCCGAGCCAAATACAAAGTCACCAATGATGAGTTCAAGCAACACAGCGAACATAAAAATCTTCTAGAAAAATTTTGTGCAAATCGTTTTTGATTACAGTGAGAACCTCGAGCAGCCTCTGGACAGCTGTTTCAGCCCTGCTTGGGGCTTCTTCAGCAGAAACGTAGCTCGACATTCCCACTGCAGACCAAAAACGACTTGCCCAATTTATTCGCATTTGCGATGTAAGAGTGATGAACATATAAAATAGCGACATCTTACTATCGCTTTTTGACCTAACATTGCAGTAGGATAGACAAATTGAAGCGGGATTTGCTCCTAATGAGTCCCCCATGCAAGGCGGCCATGCTTGCTGTCAAAGCATAATGAAAGATTTTAGAAAAATTTTGTGCAATCAAAAACGATTTGCACAAAATTTTTCTAAAATCTTTCATTATGCTTTGACAGCAAGCATGGCCGCCTTGCATGGGGGACTCATTAGGAGCAAATCCCGCTTCAATTTGTCTATCCTACTGCAATGTTAGGTCAAAAAGCGATAGTAAGATGTCGCTATTTTATATGTTCATAAAAATCTTTATTGTCTGAAAACGGATACCTAAATTATCCTAAAAAAAACTTTCTTGTGAAATACATTAATAAACAGTTGATTTCAACAAGATGGCTTGCTTTCTCATGACACCGGAGTTGTTGATTGTTTAACTAAAATGTTTTCTAAAATGAAATAACGAAGACATCGGCTGGCCAGCAGAGGGCCAGATTTATCTCCCACAGACTATTTTCTGATGGGTAGGTACAATGAAACACAATTTTATAATACAAAAAGTTGCAGATTTTAAGCTACATTTTGTGGGGTTATGGATATCGATTTTCCAATGACGATTCTTATGCTTCTTTCAAAATTCTCCACCTGGTATGGTATGTAAAACTGACTGCAGTTTGTCTTATTAAACCCGAAGAATTGTTTTGTACTTAAAGTGGGGGTTGTTTGCAATAAGAATATTATAAAAATTGAGTGATGAAAAATGAAATAAAATATATAAAATAAATAAAAATCAAAAAATAGATACTTCGGCCAAAAAATGAATTCAAACGTAATGTGTGACACATTGTTAGAATCGGAGAAAAAATCTTTATTTAGAAATATGAAAATCCAATATGGCGCCCATAAGAAAAAGTTGACAGTCGTATCTCTGCAATTTTGACAGCTCGGGTAAATGTATTTTAGAGATTTAGATTCTACGTAAAAAAGTGCCTTATAATAAAGTGTAAGTTATAAATGTCTAGCTTTATCGGTTTTCGATTTAAAAAATAAAAAAATTTAATTTTTTCTCATCTTCAAAACGAAAAGGAATAATTTTAATTGCTTTTCAGATTATTAATCAGCATGAAAATACGCAACTTTGGCCTAATTTAATCGACCTCGTCTCTCTTAAGGTAAGTGAGATCCCCATGCTTGTGCTCAAAAAATGGACAGTCTGTATACTGAATAAGGATATAAATCGTAAGAAGTACCAAAAGTTACAAAGACAGGAGAAAGTTTCCTATTAAATAAATGCTTCTTTCTAAAAATTTATTAACTATCGTTATCTTCCTAACCGTAAAATAGTTATAGTAAGATCTGTGTGTAAAACTTTTATTTATGGATTCGAGACTTATCATTTAGCACTAAAATGCAATATAAAGTACAGGCACTTCTGGGTTCTACACACTTCGGCTATTGTAAAATTCCATTACGAACAAACGACATATTTTATAAAATACGACGAGAAATTGCGCTAATTGCCGTGTAAATAAAAGACGGTCCCGCAGTTATCAACACGTCCGACTTATTTCGAGCTCAATATCGAAAGTAAATGTGGACGCTCGCCATTGTGGCCGTGTTTGTCCAAATCTTTAAGCCGGGCTATTTATAATCGAATTAGATTTTTTGCGGCTTTCGTTTAAGTGTTACAAAAAAATATTTGCTTTAGTTTTTATGTGTTATTAATGCTCAAACAAAACCAGTCCTTGCTGGGATAGTTTACTTTGTAGTTGCCATGTGGGAAATACTTTTTTATCGAGGACATTATTTTTAGTTTTCTGGGTTTTCTGTTCTCTGTCTGTTCTGTGTCCACACACTTGTGCCACTTTTTTCCTTTCCGGTTAAAAAGAAATTCAGCTAATCCACTGGAAAATTTTTTTTTGGAAACTTGTCTACATCACCTTTTACGTGTTCATCAGAGCGACCAGATCTGGTCTGTGTTGAGCAAGGTCCAATTCAATGAAGCCAGTGGCGTTGATAATTTTCTCAACTTTTCTTGCTTTGTGTATCTTACAAGATGGTTTTTATTCAAGAGCCTTTATCAGAGTTTTGAAGCGTGCTTCTGAAGCTTTTGCATTAGTTGATGAGCCTTTTGGTGTAGATCGTAGATATTACGATATCGTTACTATCCCAAAAAGTCGCAGCCATCAATTTTTCTGCAGAGTTTTGTGGAAGTGGAGAATCTTTGTGCATCCGTTGCATGGATTCTTTTTTGGTTTTGGGTTTCAAAAAATGCGCCCAAGTTTCATCGCCGATGATAATTCGATCTGATGACATATAAACAATTATTTTCATCAAACTAAAGCAGTTCAAACAGGTACACTCCTCATACATGATAACGTCAAAATAAGTGCGTAATTCCATTACTGAATGAAGGTTGTCCAAGTGGCGTTATCTTTTTCTCCTGATCTTAGACACATTCGTATGAAACTGTTGATTAACGAATATTTTGTTTCTAATGATTTTTCTTTGTTTTTTGTAATCGATATTATCAGCAATTCGATGAATATTGATAAAGAAAAGTCTATTATAGTACGTACGTATTTACCATTATGTATTACTGATAAAATCAAAATTTAAAAAAAATACAGAAAAGCAATTGGTGATAATAATGTATTGTCAAAATTAAAAGGAATGAGAAATACCACCCTACGGTCTTATCCATTTTGATTTGACCATAACTGCCTACTCGTTATACCGGTCAGAAGTAGTTTGGGCGCAATTTAACTTTTCATTAGAGAAACATTATTTTAATTCTGACTGTACGTAGGCCGAATCATTAAGCACGCCTTCTTCGATACCTCATTTTTTCTTTCACGTCTTCTTGGTATACTTAACCTAAAATTCTTGCGACATATACTTTTAAATTAAAATTGGTAGGATAAAAAGTAAAAGACTTCTATTTTTTAATGGTCTTCCTGTATGTTTTTATTGGAATAAAGTATTTGTGGCCTGCTTAACAATAATGTATTATAAAAAATAGTTAGCTTGTGTAACAAATTTAACTAGTTCCTGCAACAGAATTTGTCAATTTTTGTTGGTGGAATTTTCTCTTTAATAAAAGATTTTCGCAACTAAATAGTACAAGTGTTCGCAAAATCGTTGCCACAAGAAAAAAATTCCAATAGGGCCCAGCACGTTTCCATTGCGCCAATTGAAGCCGTGAAGCTTATTGGAGCGATTTGATTTTGGGAAGTATTTTCTGTTACTGGTTTGTTTTCTCCTGTGTACATTACATTGTGATAGCGTCATGAATATGCCGGAGAAAGAAGTTAATAATATATAAAGTTCGATGGAACCAATTTTGCAATGTGGAAATTTGGTCAGACTTTCTTGTTGAATGCAAAAGATTTGATGGATTTTGTTGAAAGATTAGATGCAGAACCACATTAAGAAAAAAGTTTAAATGATCGGGAAAGTTGCAAAAAGTCGTAGTCGAAAACGGCTGCGATATTATTGAGTTCAGTAGATCAATTGTTGTACGCAAGTCTGATAAATTGTGAAGATGCTAAGCAGCGTTACTGCCAACAGTTTTATGATTTTCGTATCGTTGATGATAAACTAGCAGCAACACAGATAGAAAAATTGGAAACTATTTTTAAGAAAATTGACAATGCAGATGACAAGTCGTCTGATTCTGCCTTGATTTCAAAGTTATTGAGTTGCTTGCCACCAAGGTTCTCTGCATTTACTATGGAATGGGAATGCACTGCAAAAGATTATGTGCACCTTATGTGCATTAACAGAATGGACGTGCAGAGCGAGAATACGTACAATTGTGAAAAGTGCAAGAACAATGATGATTGCAAAGAATATGTCAAATGAGCTGTGGTCTGTAGCTATGAATATGGCTGTCTACGTTCTAAATTGAAGTGTGTCTTCTTATGAAAAATGATTTAATCAAAAACCAAGAGTGAAGCATGTTTGAATTTTTGGTTATGATGCATATTTACATATTCCAAAAAGAAAACGAAGGAAGATGGGTATGAAAAGATGATTTTCGTGGGGTATGATAATAATTCCAGAAACTATCGATTATGGTATCCTGAAAAGCGCCAGATATAATGTCGATTTCAATGAATCGAAGAACTAACAAGTAAAAATAATGCAGAGAAAACTTTCTTAATTGATTTACATTTTGAAAATTATGATTACTGAATGATGAAGAGGCTGAAGTACCTCAACAGTTCACTAACGAGAATAATCGAGAATACAATTATTTTGACGCAAACAATGAAACTTAGTTTAATAATGAACCAGCAAGAGGGCAACTTCGAGACAGAAGTCGATTGCATGCATCCACGCGATGTGATGAGTATGCACTATCAGTAGAAAACGTTCCTTCAATATATGAGGAAGCAATTTCTAGTGAAAATAATTGAAATAGCAAAACGCAAGACATGATGAAATGACTGCACTGGAAGAAAACAACACCTTGACATTAATGAAACTTCCAGATGGCAAAACAACGATTAGCAATGCAGGGGTGTATTCTCTAAAAACAGACTCATGTGGAAATATTAAAGGTATAAAGCGAGAGTGGTAGCTAGAAAATTTTCTCAACGGGAAGGTAGAGATTATTTCGAAACTTTTGCACCAGAGGTTCGCTGTGATTCAGTTCGGATATTATTGGCTACTGCAGCAAGAGAAAACTTTGAAATTGCACAATTCGATATTAAAACCGATGTTAAAACTGAAAACGACTTACAAAGGACTTTGTACGCCGTATTATAACCGTCGATGAAACCTATGTCTACCATTACACTCCTGAAATCAAAACACACTCAAACAATAGATACACAAAGGTCCTCCGCCAACGAAGAAGGTAAAAACCGTTTTGTCAACAGGAAAGGATATGGCAAGGTGTTTTGGAATCATCGTGGTGATATCTTCGTCAACTATTTAGAAAAGGAAAAAACAATAAATGGCAACTGTTACGCCAACTTGTTGCAATAATTGAGGGAAAAAATCTAAGGGAAACGGCCTCATTTGGCAAAGAAGAAAGTGCTTTTCCATCAGGATAATGCACCTTCCCACAAGTCTGCGGTCACAATAGCCAAAGTTCATGAACTGGGATTCAACTTAGTACCTCATTCGCTCTATTCGCCAGATTTAGCTCCCAATGATTATCATTTATATCCAAATCTGAAGAAATGAATCGGTGATAAGAGATTTTCGTCCAATTTCGAGGTAATCGCAACAGTAAATAGTTACTTTGCGGACTTGGATTCATCTATCGTCAATGAAGGCATTACCAATTTGGAGTTACATTGGAATAAGTGTGAAGCGAGCAGGAGATTATATTGAAAAATAAAAAGTTTTATGTTTACAAGGTTTTATGTTTAGGTACAATAGATTGCAACACAATTCTTACGTCAGATGGTGCAGGTTCAATTTAAGTTTATCAATTTAAGTAGCTAGTAAACTGGAAGCAATATATGTATGTCTAAAGTCAACATTAACTTTGACTAAAATCCTGGGGCAATTGCAAATGCTGTTGCATCTAAGCTGTAGCTAACGTCTGCAAAAATGGTTCGATATGGGCAGACTTACCCGTCATAGGTGTAGTATGTACATTGGTGTGAAATCAAAATAAGGTAGTAATAACATGATACTAATATTTTCATATTTGATAAAAAACTTTTCTTGCGAAACAAAACTAACAGGTGATGGATGTTGCCAAGCTATCGTTAAAAAAAAAGAAGAAATACTGTCGACACTTCAGATAAAACTTGTGTATATCAGCTCAAGTTCAGTTTGCTCGCGGTACATATTCCTCCTAATTCGTTAGTCACATAACATCGCGTCGGTTTCGTCACTTCATAAAATTATAACATTATAAAAGCAGCAATAAAAAACAAACTTACAAAAATGTAAACATTCGGCCGGAGTAAAATATCAAGTGTTAAGTGCGTTTGCCCGATACTGACGGCGGATTCGGTTATTTCTGGTTACCGGATTCCGAGCAGTCGTTTTGTTGATATTAGAAAATTAACCGAGATAATATTTGTGTTGATAAAGGCCCGGTCCAGTATTGCCGGCTTACGATGCGTCGTTAAAGCATATCTAATCAGAAAGTTCAAGTGTTACAAATGTCAGAAGGTTTTTAAATAATTTTGCAAATACCTCCTCGCAGCGTGATGAGTCGATTTTTGTTCTGTAAGTACCAAACCGGATTTTGCTCATTTAATGTCAACAGGAAGAAAGAATTCAGGATACAGTAACCAGACGTTCCTCAAAAGGAGAGATATCCCCCTAGATCATCCCCTAGGTATTGTTAAAGTTGTTGCATCTCAATGACACCCATGTTCCACATTGAATCTGAATTTTTCCACCAAAGAAACTATGTAAAATGAACTTAAAAACAATGAATAAAATGCACGTAATACATTCATGACGTGTTTTGTTAAACGTTTGTTAACCTATTTAGAATATTTAGTGACTTCATTTCAGAAAAAAAATGAACTGACAATCAATATTAAGTTAAAAAAAGGCAACACAGATGAAATTGAACTTGAATTCCCCTCCTTAAGGATTAAAACAATAAAACGTACTGGCTATAATAGCTATTTATTATACAAGTGTCTTATAAGGCAAATAAATTACGAAAGGAATGTTTAGCCACGAGAGCTTGTTAAAGTGGGCTAATTTTTCTTGAATGACTTATGCCCGATTTGTTCACTCCTGATAAATTTATCTGCCAGGTATTATCCTTGGAAATCATTGTATCAATAATAGTTTCCGAGGATACTACCTTATTTGCTGTTAAGGCACGAGTGTAATATCGAACATATGAAGTCATGTAATATAAATACAGTCGGGGACAAAATTGTGGGTAAATAATATTATAGCAAAAAAAGTGAAAAGATAAACGAAAAACAAGTACTTTATTATAATAACTTAATAATTTCTGAAATAAGAGGTGGACAAAATTATGGGTACAATTTCTTTTTTAAATTTTTATTACATAAATTTCACCAGAAATAATATTTAGTATTACCTCCCTTGGCTGCAATGACTGCTGTAAGTCGCCGTGGTATGCTGTTAATTAAATTTGTTATTATTTCTGCTGGAATTTCTTCCCAAGCAGCGATCAGTTTGTTAAAGTAAGATGTGGCATTTGTTACTCCTTCTCGTGAAATTTTTCCGTCTAAATAAGCCCACAAGTGTTCAATTGGGTTTAGATCCGGACTTTGAGGCTGCTACTGAAGGACTTCAATGTCATTTTCTTGGAAATAATTCTTAACAACTCGCGAAGTATGCTAGGGATCGTTATCTGTTGAAAAATAAAGTCGTCAAGGTTTATCTTTTCGAGCGAAGGATACAAATTTTCTTCCAAAATTTGTACGTATGATATTCCTGACATCGTACCTTCTATTCTAGCTAAATTGCCTACACCTATTTTACTAAAACAACCCCATACAAGAACATTGCCGCCTCCATGTTTAACTGTAGCTTCTACCATTTTAGAACTTAAGGCCTCTCCTGCTCGCCTCTATACTCTACCTCTTCGTTTTGATCCAAAAAGTTCAAATTTACTTTCATCCGACCACACCAGTTTTCCCAATAGGCTGGGGGTTTATTTACATGTTGTTTTGCAAATGCTAATCGTTTTTTCTTATTTCGTTCACTAATGAATGGTTTCTTTCTTTTTAAAAAACTTTGAAGGCCAGTCTCCTTAATCCTTCTTGTAATTGTTTTAGTAGAAACGTTTATATTGACACTTTCCCTCACTTGGCGAGCACTTGCACTAGGATTTTTTCTCACTTCCCGCACAATTCGGGCATCGTCTCTTGGTGTGGATTTTCTTTTTCGCCCTCGACCCGCGATATTTTCAGTACTATTAGTGGCTTCAAATTTTTTACAAGTACGAACAACAGTGTTTATTGGTACTTTATACTTTTTTTGCTAATTGTCCGTAACTTACACCCACTTTTCGGTTTTCGACAATACGTTTACGAATTTCCAAAGCGAATTCTTTTCTGGGATCCATGAGAAATTTTTAGTTTAAAAACGAACTTTCTTAGGACATTTCACTATTAATTATTAACTCAATAAAAATGCCGTTTTTCAGATTAATCCACTAATATTGCGTCCACGCTAGGACAGTTCTGATAAAACTAAAGCTGCATCGTTGTACCCAAAATTTTGTCCAACTAAGAATTTCTATAAAATAAACAAAACAAACCCCACCATTAAGGAATTATTCATTTATGAAATAATGCCCAATAAATGTTACTTGCACATTTTTAAGACGCTGTTGTCGATTTATGAATGCTGCAGGTATAAAGGGATAAACGTTTGCGGGAAATAACCAGCAATATAAATGTCGTACCCACAATTTCGTCCCCGACTGTATATATAATATATAACGCTTTAATTATGGGTTCATAATTCCGCTAGTGTTTTATAAACCTCATAATATATTCAAAATTGGCATTATTCTGACTTCATAATAAACAGTGTTGGATAAAACATTTACCTTTAATTTTATAATAATAATAATAACAAACAACGATTGTATTATTTTCATCATACCTATCTTTTATAATACAACGTTCAGACGCTCGATGATCTGAAGCCAACATCTTTTTCCTCTCTTTCCAGGACTTCGTGTGCTAGGCGCTTCCAACAATACAGACAGAATAGCAATTGAAATGCAGCAGGTGCAATTTGAAAGTAAAATTGAACCTATTCATTATTACATAACCGGGAACAAAGGCTATTGTTAGTTTTATCTGGCGGAAAGAAAATTTGATTTAGGACTCGTTTCGAAAAAATGCTGTACGTGATGAAAGGTTTTAATTAAAAGTTTCGAATGAAGAATAATGAGGAAAGGTTTAAGTCTTGCGTGGTGTGAATGGTTTTTGGAAGTGCTCGGAAAGATTTTATTTTGAAAATATTCCTTATAAATAAAAATAAGTTTAAAAATTAATAATAAACACCTCTTTATTATGAAGTCATAATAATGCCGATTTTGAATGTATTACGAAGTCTTTAAAATACTAGTGGAATTATGAACCCCACTGTTATTTAAAATCTGTATTATTATGACTTCATAATAAAGAGGTGTTGGATAAAACTATGTATTACACTCGTGCCTTAACAGCAAATAAGTCACTTAAGAAAAATTAGCTCGCTCGAGCAAGCTCTATTGGCTAAACATTCTTTTCGTGACTAATTGCCTTATAAGACACTTCTAGCACACGTCTAGCTGTCAGTATACAATGGTTATAATATAATGTTATTATATTTTAATTGCGAATTAATAAATTTAGCGAAATTAAGATTTACTCAATTTACAATTCTTTGTGTATTATAGAAAGTCGAATTTATTGGAATATTTTTAACATCAGAAAATCGAGAAAAAAAATTCGATCACTCTAATTAAAAAGTTAGCCTCTTTATGGTTATCTTTTTAGTTTTCCTTGTCTACATGTTTTTATGCAGGATGATTCAAAATAAGTGTCCGACCCGTTAACCACAGATAGTCCACGAAGAAACAAAACAAAAAGTCTCCATGCATAAAGGGTTTAGTATGCATAGTTTTTAGGATAAAAAGCATTGAATTCAGATAAAATTGGTTGTTGGTCACTGGTACAGCTGTATTGTGTCACAGGAGCAATGAACCCTCGGTGAGTAGATTCTTTTACCCCAAAATTTTAAAATGTTTTTGTTTGTGACTTTCTGTGGAAACAATGTATAACACGCAATTCATCTTCTGTTTTGGACTCAAAGGAGGTTGATTTGTGGAATGTCTGATAAATTTATTTCTTGGAAATTCATCGTCGGACACTTATTCTGAATCACCCTGTATATTTCTCACTTCTGGAGAAGCTATCAAATTATAGAGAAAAGTTAGTTGAGTCATTGTACGCTTTTAAACTATCCATTATAAAGAAATTTGTATTTAAAACAAATGTTATGAATTAACTAATTGTAAACGTTTTTTCTAATTTTTTTCCGTAATTATTTTGTAGTACAGTTAATTCTTTTTCATCTGTTTACCCCACATACATCCTTAAATTCTAAACTGGTCGGTTCGAGAATTTTTAATTCAAAATAGGGAATTTGTACCAACTAGAAAGGGAAATTAAGTCTTTACGCGGTTGGCAACACTGATTCGCAGACCTCATCATTGCATTTTACGTACCCTATGGCGATTTGTTAACAACAAAAAGTTTAATAGGTATCACAAGTATTCCGCTACGATTTTGGAAATACCACTGAAACTTTCAAACGAAAAAGAAATATCCGCCAATTAAGGAATTTTCACAGAACTTTCCACTTTTCGTCAGTTTCTAAAAGTGTTGAAACCTCAGGAAATAACCTCAATCGTTTCCCCAGCCCTAACCAGGCAACATCAGCTCACGCAATTTCAATTCTGACAAAGTTGTCGGTCACAAAAGGCAACCAGAAACTATAACGGCATGTCTTGAGTTTGAAAACTTGCAGAGACTTTACTTTCCGCAAGTACCAAAGAGTAAAACGTGAAATGAGCCTACAAGAAAAAAAAAAAAATAGAGCGCAACGAAAAGAAGTAAATAATATTTGAACAGACAGACACGCAATAACAGTTTCTCTCACCTGAATCATTTTCAGGGTTTTTGGCCAATTAGTGCGAACAAAGCTGTAAACGTTGTAGCTAAGTGAGCCAGAACAATTCGCAGGCGAATTACATCCGTTTTGGAAAAAAATTCTAGAAACAACCAAACACACACAAACCCTTCCATTCAACAAAATCAATAATTATAAAGCTCCTAAACGCAATCATCTTTTCAAGCAATCCCCAACTTCAAATCAAAATATAAATTAATCCTCGGCTCAGAATTCCTTTCCACGCAACCTCAACCGTTCAATTAATGAAAATATTCATATGTCTGTTCCAGGCGCGAACAAGAAGATATCATGTGTCCAATTCGACCAATCAAAAATTTACATTTTAGTATAAAGGCTATTTTACATTATACAGTAGAATTCGTGCGCGGATTATACGTGTTGCGTATTATCCCTGCTTGGAAAAAAATATCTGTGCAGATGATCATCCGTGCCCAGACGGTAACGTTCGCTTAGTGAATCCCCTGTAAATTGCATGTTGAATCCTGCGTATGCAACACGTTCTTCTCGACTTCAAAGTGCATTCGCACTTCTGAGAGTGCGAAACGTGAAATCGTCAAAAAAACAAGCGCGCGGAATTAGTGTGTCATTACTTTTATTTTGAGAATCAGTCAGACATAGAAGAAATTGATATTTTAAATTTAATAAGGTTGAAGAATATTATTGGAAACAACGAGTGAAAATGCAAAAAACAAACAAAATTAACCATTTTTTTAAAGAAAATGTAAATACTGTCTGGTGCAACGAAAACGAAACAGACTGAATATCTCCCGAGAAAATGATTGTTTGAAAAGGTCGATTTATAATCCTGGGGGGACATTTTTTTATTCTACACCCAACTGTCATACATCATTTCCCTCTCTCCTAGCTCTTTAACCAATAGAATTTAAATAGGGAATGTACCATGAGTGGTATACCATTGAAAAGGTGATTTTATGGAGAATTCAGTAATGTGAATATGAATATTCGAAAATTCGATTTTAGCGCCCTCTTTCGAGGAAAATATGGTTATGTAATCCAAAGTGTGATAACTCATATGAAAGCTAATCTTACTAGTAATATAACGGGCGAAATGACATTTCGTTAAAGTAATGTCATTTCGTAAAAATTGATTAAAATAAATTTTTATGTCGAACCTAATTTTCAGATATGTACAATAGTACGTTAATTTCTTTTTTAAATGAATATTTTAATATTACGTTCAGCTAAAATGTAGTAAACTTTTATTTTCAAGTATTTATGTATACGTACAATATACATTACTATCAATATTTTCATCTAGTAAAGGCATACTTTTATTGTCCATGTTTCTCTATTATCCGTTTCATGCTCGATCCCGACGAGCACTGTTAATGGGGGTTCTACTTTACTAATTTTTGTTACGAGAAAATACCCCGAAAAAAATATTAGTAAAAAATGTTATGTTATGAAATCTATCTATTTCTAAATGATTTTATATGTAGTAGCATAATTTGTCATGCTGTTTTACACTATCTTGATATACCTTTTCTGGTATAATTTTATATCTCTGATGGAGTGTTTCTGCCTTGTTTATCGAAATGCTAATTTTTACCAGACATCCTATGCATCGCTGGCCTTTACTTATAACAAATTCCACCGAAAACCGGTCCTATAACGAGTCTTTAGTATGGCATAACGAGTGGAGTATAAAATCTCGTGCGCTTTGTCATCCACATGCTTACAAGTTATTTCCTGATATGTTTTGTAACGGTCATCTTAAAAATTTTTAATTGGAGTAAGTCATGATTTTAATAAAGATTGTTGGCAAATCTGTTACGGGCCCAGATTGCTTCAGCTGCATGACACTGGTCGCGGTATGTCACCTAAACCCGTCCATTTCTCTGCTGGTTTGTTGTGCTACATTCGACCAGAAATGTTGCTTTTTGTAAACCTATCGCTCTTTGATTACTTAGGTTGGCTTCTAATTTATTTGCTGCTTCTACTGAGCGAGTTACGCTCTCCGTTTTACCGGCGTCATCAAGTTTCCGACCAAAACGTCTCTAATTTTTTTATTTATCGCGTGGCCATGTTTCATCTTCAGTTTTGCCAGCAATTTTCAACTCTGTTACGGTCGAAGTCGCTTGTATTTGTGGTAAATATTTCTGTCATACAAATGGCACGCCTGACTGCCTCGTCAACTTCGTTCTCCATCGGCGAATTGTTTTCTTCGCTTGAGAAACACTTCTTTGGTGTCAAGGTCAGTCGTTAGTTACTGATTTCTTTGGATTTTCCTTAGGCTGAATTCATTTTCTCTTTTTTGGAAATTTACTTAAAATTTTTGACGTCCTTGGGGACAAGTCGTATCTCGTTTTGGATTACATTAGTACTATTAAACTTCCTGATCTGATTAATCAATCAGTATCAAACGGTTGTCCCAACATGGAAGTTTATTTACTCGAAGCTGAATCTCGAACACCGTTTACGCCTCATGTCTCCTCCGGAATGTTGGTGCCGTATTCCGAAGAGGACTCTCGAAGGAGCTTCGGGATTTAACCGTCGACTACCACCGCAGGTTCTGTCGTATAAGGTAACCGATTACATCTTTCTTTTCGTCACTTCGGTTGATCGTCGCAACACGCATCCGGACTCGTCGTCTCGCAGGATACCTTTTGTCCTTCCAACTTACGTCTGTGCAACTTTGGTTGCCTGGTTTATGTTTCACCCTTGCGTCAGACAATTTACTTCAATCTGATTTTTTTTTTATTAAAGTCATTAAATTCGCTTGATAACAATTGTCAATGATAACTTTATTTCTTTTGTTAACGTTTGAGTCAATTCAGTTACTAAATTATTCCTGTTACATTGGTTATTGTAAGACAAAGGGAAATTTCCTAACGCACACAGCATTTTGTATTTTGAAATATTTAAGATCAATTGATGAAATACTTAAAGCCAAACTTTAACGTTAACGCTTTATTTGTTGCTTTTTTCACCGTAATTTTTTTTTAGTCCGTCATTGAATTATTGTCTTGGACATATTCCGCCATTTTAAAACTGGAGTTAATTTTAAGTTCAGGAATTATAGTCGATACCGTGGTCTGTATGCTACATTTGGCACCTCCCGGTTAGTTATTTTTAAATATACTATTTTTATGTCAATTTCCTCTTTTACTCCACTCCTTCTCCAACCATAAAAAGCTGCCGTTTGTATCACGTTGTGTCCCTTGGTGACGTCAACAATTCAACTGCTGGGAATCCCGTGTACGCAGATAAGAACTACCCTGACTCTCTATGTGTACAATTGTTAAGGTCGTTGGTTTACTTGGTGGAACAATTCGGATCCCAACGGGTAACAAATCTGATGAGACAACTGAAATTTTGATTTAAATCATCAGATTGTCAGATAATTCAAATTGAATTAATTGAGGCCTGACTTATTCCTTAAAAGTTTACTTTAGCTGTTAGTTTATAAAAGTCATGGCTTACTCCAATTAAAAATGTTAAAAGTGACCCGTTATTTGCCATACAAGAGTGAGGACAACACTTCAAATTTTGACTCGTTTTCTGCTTGTGTGTTATTCCTCCAGTAGATTTAATCTCGATGATCTAAACATTGCGCGTGATTTGGAAAACTGTGCCGAAAACACGGGGTCTGCTCAACGCTGACCCTGGGTAATTGAAGTTGCCCGGTTGACTAGTAGGGGCCAAATGTTTTCAAAGAAATTGTAACAGTAAAAACAAATTTGATTTAAGATCCGACCGCTTGTGAGAAAGATGTGTGCTTATTGAAGCCGTCCGCAAGCAGAGCTTTCACTGTACTTGTTAAGCTTGTAATTCAAAGCGATGTTTACTATTCTTTTGTGTGCACAATATTTTTCTAATAATTCTCTTCTTTTTTGCTTTGTCCAAATGGTATAGTTGCGAAGCAATTTTCAAAAACTCACGCATTTTAAATTGGCGTTGGCTTGGTAAACGTATGTCGGTGTTCTACTCAGAAATAGTTGCAGCTAACTTCACTGCTTTTTTAAATGAATTCTGTTGGACGAATTCTCTCTCTCTGTAAATTGTTTGTTTTTACTTAGGTACTAAAAACGGGTATTTTAGGTAAAAAGTGTTGCTGCTCTCTGCTTGACATAAAGTGGTTTTCTCTTAAAAAAGAATAAAAAATTTTGTTGCAAATCGTTTTTGATTGCAGTGAAAACCTCGAGCAGCCTGTGTACAGCTGTTTCAGCCCTACTTGGGGCTTCGTCAGCAGAGACGTAGCTCGACATTCCCACTGCAAACAAAAACGACTCGTCCAATTTATTCGCAATTGCGATGTAAGAATGATGACGAAGCCCCAAGCAGGGCTGAAGCAGCTGTACAGAGGCTGCTCGAGGTTTTCACTGCAATCAAGAACGATTTGCACAAAATTTTTCTAAAACCTTTCATTATGCTTTGGCAGCAAGCATGGCCGCCTTGCATGGGGGACTTATTAGGAGCAAATCCCGCTTCAATTTGTCTATCCTACTGCAATGTCAGGTCAAAAAGCGATCGTAAGATGTTTCTGTTCATTAAAAAAGAATATTAACAAGGGTTAAATGAATCTGAAAATTACTTATTCAGTAGAGAAATGCATTGAAGAGTTTTGTAATATATACAGGGCGTAACAAAAATACAGGCCGCTACTTCACGGACGTATTCTACATATCAAAAGAAAGAAAAAACTGCATACAAACATGTATATAGGGTGTTCACGGGAAGCTGTAATAACAGTTAACTCTCTTATTTGAATTTTTACGAAGTAACTTATATTGGAAAAGTTTCATGATCTGTCTTGCCCAATTTTATAGCAATAATAAAAACATATTTTTTTTAACACCGCAACGCGTTCAGAGCGTCATATTAATTATGTCTTTAAAATATTTTCTTCCAAAGCCTAGTAGTTTTTTATATTATTTGATAGACAACTTTTATAATCAAGAAAGACGCCTATAACAGCTAACTTTCTTATTTTAAATTTTACGAGGTAACTTAAAATAGGAAAGTTTTAGGACCTTTTCCGCTAGATTTTATGACAGTCTCGGAAAAACAAATGACTGTTTGGTTTTCGAGATTTTCAATTGTTTTTGTTTTTGTATTTTCTTAGGTATCAGCTCTTTTATCACTACACTCCGTTCAAAATGTTTAATTAAGATCGTATCTAGAAAAATATTTTCTAGCTATCCCGCGAACACCATGTATACATGTTTAAATGAATTTCTACATTTACTTTAAAATTTTAATTAAAATTAAATATTTAATTTTCAAAATCATAATTTTAATAATTTAACTATAATATGAAAACAGCTGATTTCTTGGATATACGTTTGTTTGGACTTTTTCTTCATTTTGGTCAGTAGAATATCTTAGAAGTAGCAGCTACTTCAATGATATACAGATTAAAGTAAGGAAAAAATAACATGTAGAAGCCGTTTCGTAGCTAGAAATTTTTTTTTAGAGTCATACTGAATTAGATATCCTGAAACAATTGAAAATCTCGAAAACCGAACAGTCATTTGTTTTTCTGATGTTGCCGTAAAATTTAGCGGAAAAGGTCCTAAAACTTTCCTATTTTAAGTTATCTCGTAAAATTTCAAATAAGAAAGTTGGCCTTTTAGACATTTTCCTTGAATATCAAGATTTATTTACCAAATAATAAAAAAATACTAGGCTTTCGAGGAAAATATTTTAAAGACTTAAGTAACATGACATTCTGAATGCGATGCGATGATAAACAAATATGTTTTATTAAAAAAAAGTTAAAAACAATTGAACATCTCAAAAAAAACTGACAAGTCATCTGTTTTTCCGATATTGCTATAAAATTGGGCAGAACAGGTCCTGAAACTTGTCCAATATAAGTTATTTCATATAAATTCAAATAAGAGAGTTAGTTGTTGTTGAAGTTTCCTGTGAACACCCTATATATACAGGGTGTCCCAGAGCTCCGTAAAAGTTCCATAACTTTCTTGCTGTTCCAGGTATCAACTCATTTTTTTGTTGTATAATAAAAGCCCTTCCATTGCACATTTTAATATTATATGTATTCGTTTGTATACAGGTGTCCAAGTATTATAAAAATACTAAAGTTATGTTTCTTTAAATTGAAACACCCCATTTTGACTACATTTTTGGATTCTACACTAAATTCTGCGTTAAATTTATTCGAGTCATTTTTACGTATCAATCATACTTTCTGATGTGAGTCAATTTTTTCTTGAAAATTCCCGGATGCAAGGTTCCATTCAAAAATTCGTAACTTCTAAACCATTAAAGATAACGCAACCGATTTTTTTTTCAGTTAATGCCAAGGCTGTGGCCAATCATTCGAGATGAAACCAAGTTGTGAAGGGTGTTCCAAGGCTCACTACGATTTTTTGAAGATGAATAATTATAAATAACAAAAACTCCATTTTTTCAAATAGAACACCTTGTATATTTTCACACCATTCCATAGAGTTTGATAAGCTTTTCAATGATATACAGTTTGTAGGGTCCCATTCTGACATTCGACAAGTTATTGAGAAAAATTTTTAGATGTAAATATTAATAAACAACTGAGTTTCTAGTAGATTGGTGTCAAAATGAACAGCGATTCATATTTTAAAACAGCGTCGCATTAGTTACGGATATACTGTGTCAAAAAGTACGAATTTCATTGGTTTAATATTTTATTCGCTGTGCAGGATTATCCGCTATCGATCAGTAGGACTGCGGCTTTAATTTCAAATTTATCCTACCAGTTCGCGTGAATTAGAAGTTCTATTGATGATTCATGAAAATTCTAACTGGAGTACTCAGGAAACCTCACGAGAAACTGATTTGTATGTCACTTTCAAATTTTAACTTGAGTACTTGTGAAATCTCAAACGAAACTGACTTGTATAACAGTTTCTCCCGAGTATTCAAGTTAGAATTTTCATGAATCATCAAGAGAACTTCTAATTCACGCGAACTGGGAGGATAAATTTGAAATTAAAGCCGCAGTCCTACTGATCTATCGCGGATAATCATGCACAACGAATAAAATATTAAACCTACGAAATTCGCACTTTTTGACGTAATATATCCGTAACTAAATATAAATCGCTTTTCATTTTGGCACCAATCTACTAGAAACTTTCAGTTGTTTATTAAATATTTACATCTAAAAATTACTATTTTCTCAATAACTTGTCGAATGTCAGTACAGGACCCTACAAATTGTATATCATTGAAAAGCTTGTCAAAAACGCTATGGAATGGTGTGAAAATATACAGAGTGTTCTATTTGAAAAAATGGAGTGTTTACTATTTATAATTATTCATATTCAAAAAATCGTAGCAAGCCTTGGAACATACCTTCACGATTTGGTTTGATCTCGAATGATTGGTCACAGCCTTGGCATTAACTGAAAAAGAATCGGTTGCGTTATCTTTAATGGTTTAGAAGTTACGAATTTTTGAATGGAACCTTGCATTCCGGAATTTTCAAGAAAAAATTGACTCACATCAGAGAGTATGATTGATACGTAAAAATGACTCGAATAAATTTAACGCAGAATTTGGTGTAGAATCCAAAAATGAAGTCAAAATAGGGTGTTTCAATTTAAAAAAACGTAACTTTAATATTTTTATAATACTTAGACACCCTGTATAGAAACGAAAATAATTTTAAAGTGTGCAATGGAAGCGCTTCTATTATACAAAAAAAAAATTGAGTCGATACCTGGAATAGCAAGAGAGTTATGGAACTTTTACGGAGCTCTGGGACACCCTATTTGTTCGTATTTTTTTCTTTCTTTTTATTTGTACAATACGTCCGTGAAGTAGCGGCCTGTATTTTTGTTTCACCTTATATACATCCAACTTCAACTCTAAACATAGGGGTTTTTGAACGCGCTTAAAAATTGCTTCAAACCGTTTGAATGATTAAATTTAAATATTGCAAAAAAATAAAAGTATCAATCTGCATACCTATTACAATAGTTTATTATACACCTATCTTTTATATTGTCCTCTTTTCTAATTACATTGTTCTTTATTTTATTTCCGTTCTCATTTTATGCGAGTGCAACAATTCTACATATTTTATTATGATAAATTAAATATCCTTCGTTAATAATATAGTAATGGAGTTAAATTTCTTGTAGGCAAACGCTTCAAGTGTAAGAACTTCCTCTCCCACGCAGGAAATCAATGGCCAAACTGGCGGCCAGAGCTATCGCTGTTACATTTGCGCTGGATTATTTCCGCGCTCCCAAATGGAATGGCTTAGTACAAGCCCTGAAGGGATGAATTCTCACGCCATGCATTTTCCGTGCCTACGAAATGTGGCTCGTACGTCGGAGAACAGCTGCATGGATTCCCACGGGCGAGTCTTGAGTTGCACGAGGTGTGTTAACCATTTAGCTCAGCAGTGGGATACTCTGGAGGCCGAACGCGTTCCTCTGGAAAGGCGAAGGTAGAATTTGCTTTTAAGTACCCAGCACCTCGAATTAATGGTCATCACATAGTCTACTTTTGCCTTTGGTTTGTAGGTACGACATCCCAGCTCCGGATCCAAGTACTTCGAATGGGGATAGGGATGTTACACCCCCGAGCACCACAAGTGAACGTACCATAGCTAGTAATCCGGGCGGAAGTAGTATTTATTGTTTTCTTTGTGGGCTGCATTCGGAGTTTACCTTGGCAAGAGTGGTTTACAGTCGACCGCAAGGTAAGTCTGAATTGTTTATCCCAAATTTTCTGTTTTTTTTTCTCTCGTTAAAATAAATTTTGTTAAAGAAAATAATCTCCATGTTGTAATCTCATGATTAAAATCGTCTATAACTAAAGTTGTGGAAACAGGAAAACGGTAGGTATAGCTTTATGTAAGAGTAAGAGAGTTAGATTGATTGGACGTTGCCGTGAGAAATAAACGTGTCACTCTCTTACACATTAAACTGACATAAAACTATATCGTTTCTTGTTTATCTTAATTAGAACCGCAGTAAAGAATCAATGGGCAGCAGCGCGGGCGTTCGGAATGTGCACGCAACTGCGAGAAACATTTTAATGTTATCTTGTGCTGAAGGATTAAACATTTTCTCTCTCGTGCATTGATATTTGAACCCCTCTTTCAGCTGTCGCTCCCGCAATTGATCTCGCGCTTTCATGCACATATCGATACACGGCCGAGTGGTCTTGTGGCATAACCTAATATATCGTTCACCGTGATTAGAACTTTAGTTAAATACAGGTTTAATTATGAGATGAGATTATGAACCACTGTTCCCGTCTTTAAGGCCATGTTGTTTTCACAACTTCTATTAAAACGAAAATTTAGATACAGGGTCAAAATTATGTTAAAATTTTTGTGTTCTTTCAATTCAAAACTTATTTATTAAACTAATTTGACTCACAAGCTCGGGACTTTATGGAGAAAGATGAATAAGAAGGGCCATCAGGGTATCTCCAGAAATCGTCTATTTAAGAAAAAAGTTTACTTTAATTCAAGTAAAAAAGAAACACTACTTATTACGTTTCAATACGAAAGAAGTTTCAGGATTTAATATTTTATTTCCAAAAACTTATTTGGAGGAGCAAACAATCAGTTTTATTAAATAAATTCTTTTTCACTTATCACATACGTTTTTGTAATTATATCAAAGTATTAACGTTGAAGTGTCAACAAGAAAAATAATATCGTTGGGAATTTTCTAATCTAAATATAGTTACGGTTATTAAAATAAGTTGCCGCAATTAACTCTAAACGCTCTATTACATACATTGTATTGTTTGTGAATGTGAGAGAATTTTAATCGGGTTTTAATTGGCAACAGATGAATTCTAATTACTTCTCAGACTGCATAATATTACTATCGACATAACATTATGTGACGTAAGTATACGCGTAACTGCAGCTTATGTAAATGGTAAGGTGTGAAGAAAATCATATATTAAGCCTCGTTTTCACGGTGAGAGTTTCTGTGATAGTTGCTCTTATGAAAGTAAGGGTCGAATTCAGAGACGGATGATATGCATCACTCGCACCCCTTCTGAGTCGAAAGTTTCGTTTCCACGGTGAGAGTTTCTGTGATAGTTAAGGCCGCTGTCATGAGAGCAACTGTCACACAAACTATCACCGTGTAAATTACTACTTGAAAGTCGCTTCCAGGCTTTCATGACACAACTTTCGTACTATCTCGTCTGTTTAGATAGTTGAAAGTAGCTCTCGCGATAGTGTGACTCATCTGTGAGAGTTGCTCTCATAAGACTTGCTATTATGACAGCAAATAAGTAAGTAATTTTTTACTATTATGTATAAAGATTATACATTATGAATTTCCAACCAGACGGAAATGATGGGGTCGATGAAGGTCTAGGAATTTGTTAGGGTTGGCTGGGGGTCGATGAAACTTTAGGAGATTGATGAATTATTATTAGCGGCCCGAGTTACGAATTCTTATTTAATGGAGGCCGGTTTTTAACCTATTGAATAAAATAAAGGAAAGGGAAAAATTAGAAGATTAAATATTTCAGAATTCAAATAAATACGCAAATATTAATAAATTATTTCGAAATATTATTGTTATATACATTTCGTTTTATTTATTTAATGTTTCCTTGCTTTTTGTACTATACGCAAATAAGTGTCACGTTTTTATTTACTGTTATTGGCTTCAGGCTTGCTCTGAAATAGAATAGGGGCGTAAAAGAGAATTTTCCAAAAAAAAAGAGAGACCGCTTAGGCGATAAAATAAGCATATTAAAAAAAGCAAGTACTGGTAAAAGGACGCCAATTAAAGTATTGATTTCATCCAAACATAAATAACTTCAGTTTTAAAGACTTTGGATGTGTCCAAGACATCAAATCGATACTTCAGAATTACTTAATTCACATTTCATAACGACAAACGCATGAAGTTGTAATTAAAATTCAAAAAGAGCTTACAATATTTGTACAACATCGAAATTACTTAAATTAAGAATTAAAAATTCAAATTAAAAAGAAAAGCAGTAACTAATCGCGAATTAAATTTGTTTAATTTTTAAATGTTGTAAACAGTGAATTAAAAAATAATTTCAAAAATGGTAATTATTATCAACCGCAGCAAATATTTGTAAACACAATGCTGTCAGGTTATTTGAAGTTGGAAAAGCTTACGTAACGAACAGTACGTGGAGAGGTGACGATTTATCGTTGGATCTTCGGGTTTGGAGTAGAGTTACGATACACGACGAGAGATTCTTTTAAAACTGCAATAAACCTGTTAGCCGTTCGCAATCAGTCCGAAGACGAAAGCGTATTTAAAAATAATCATCTTGGGGTAAATGAGACTTGCCGGCAATTGGTCAAAGCATAGTTTGAGTAAAATGGACCAACAAAAAAAAAATAACTTACCAAAACAATCCAAAACAATTTACAAAATCGGAAGTGAAATACGGATGGATTGGCACTTAAAGAAACGCGTCTACAGATCAATCTAAGGAAGGGATGGCGAACCTTTTCTTACCAGTAGGTCAAATTTGAGTTAAAAAAAGTTGACATAATTTGACCCAAAGATAAAGGATCTAGGAAGATGTGACACTTAATAAAATAAAAATGGAACGAAGTTTAGTTCGCAAAAGTGGCTCCACCTGGATTTTGGGCACAGCAAAGGGGGGAGTTTTAAACTTTAATATTTTAAATAAATACTTATTTCAAGAGTTATAAAGCAATAATATGCGTTTTAAATATCCACACTTTATTTCAAACCAAGAAATTGACAGAGACAAAAACGAGAAGCAAATTTCCTTAAAAAATACTAATAACACTGCATAAATCAGATTCAATAATTATTCGGGATTTTCTGGAGGATTCGCCTTGATAATCACACTTCAAACGATTCCTTGTCTGTTATATTTGTTGTTGCTGTAACAATCATTGAACAGCAGTTTGTTGGACCTGGATATTTATATGCAGCTATGATGTTAATCGGAATATCGGCCGGTATCTTCGAATTGTCATTAATTTTTCACCATTGTCTCCATTTGCAATAAAACGTATTGTTTTCTCTGTTCCTTTCCCTTTTTTTTAAGTATCACAGTTACTGCGTACGTTTTAATAGAAGTAAAATATTTTTACCTGTGTCCGGGCACATAGACAGTTTTTCGGTGCAGTAAGTGGGAGTCAAATTTTGTCCGTGCAGAGATACCCGATACAAATTTTACGAATTTCACTAACAGGTGTACAGGGTGGATTAAATTCGATGTCTCTTATGGGCATCTCCGTAACTATAAGAGATAGAAAAAAACTAGTGACCGAGTCTCGATCTCTTTTTTGGAGATTAACTCAATAGCGTAAACAAAAATTGGCTATCTTCTTTTGTTTTCAAGTTATGGCCAAAAATTGACATTTCCGACTTTTCGTTTTTCGGTCATATCTCGTTTATTTTTAGAGATATTAGAAAACTGTTTGATCATTATTAGGACACTTTTTGGAATACAATTTAGTGGGGTAGTTGCTTTTTTAATATTTACTTAAATTTTCAATTGATAACATAAAGTTATATTTTTTAAAATAGAAATCATAGTAGTCATTAAATAGAGATTTTTTTTCTCTTTTCAAAAATATATACTTTGTTGGGTTTATTTCTTATAATTAATAGGTAAAATGCCATTTTTGTTATTAGCCTTGCGTATCCTAGTCTCAGTAGGCTGGCTTCAATGCAGTGCCGACATTTTTTTTGTTTTTATTAAATATTAACGAACTTTCATTTAGACAATTTTGGCCGCTTAAAAAATTTCACATGCACTTTATTTTACAAAATTCCGTTTGAGAAATGTAGCACCCATCGCAACCGATCTGGCAAAAGGTTTTTTTTTTGTTTTATTAAATATGAATGCACGCGAATTTAGTTTGATACATGTCCGATTTTGTTTATATTTTACTATTTGTGTGTTTGTTTTTGTTTTTCGTGTTTTTAATAAAATATAACTCAAAAGAAACAAAAAAAAAGAAAGCCTAATTTAGTTCTAATTTAGTAATTATTATACCTTTATGTTTATCCGAACAACTTGTATTTTAGTGTAAAATCATGTTATCTTTTCGCTTCTCTTGACAACTTGTTTATTTACATTTTTTCACTCCTGACGAAACTATGAAGCGATAGCGAAACGTAGAGTGTTTTTGCGATTTCACAATGTCCGTTTTAAAGTTTAAAAACTATTTTCTCTCACATATTTCATCGAACAAGAGTCGACTTCAATTACAAATTTTTTATTGAAGTCGTTTCTTGTCCGATGGAAATTGTATAAAAATTGTTTTCAATTTTAAAAAGACATTGCGAAAATTACAGGAACGTTCAACGTTTCTTCCTAACGAAGCTATAAACCGATAGTGAAACGTTGAGTATTCGTGCAATTTTGACTGTTTAAACATTGAAAACAATTTTTCTATAAATTGAATGATAAACTCATTTTCAATAGAAAGTCAGACAGGAACTCTTATTAGAACGGTCGCTCAAAACGATAAAACGGAAATTTGTAAATTAACGCGAATATGAAATTATTTACGCAGCCAAAACTTTGAAAATATTTTAAAGCTCGTTAAAATTTAATAAAATAAAAAATCGGCTCCGTATTGAACCTAGCCTACTGAGACTAGGATATTTACGCAAGGATAATAATAAAAATGACAGTTTTTCCTATTTATTATAGGAAATAAACCCAACAAAGTATATATTTTTGAAAACAGAAAAAAAATCTCTATTTAATGAGGGCATTGCCTACTATGATTTCTATTAAAAAAATATATAATTTTATGTTATAACTTGAAAATTTAAGTAAATATTAAAAAAGCAACTACACCACTGAATTGCATTCTAAAAAGTGTCCTAATAATGATCAAACAGTTTTCTAATATCTCTAGAAACAAACGAGATATGACCGAAAAACGAAAAGTCGAAAATGTCAATTTTTGGCCATAACTTGAAAACAAAAGAAGATAGCCAATTTTTGTTTACGCTATTGACTTAATCTCCAAAAAAGAAATCGAGACTTGGCCACTAGTTTTTTTCTATCACTTATAATTACGGAGATGCCCATAACAGACATCGAATTTAATCCACCCTGTACAGCAAATTATGAAAACAAACTAAACACGAAATGCACTAAAAGCATTTATACAAATGCATATCAAAAACGGTGGAAATATTCAGACTAGGTTAAACTTGTTGTGACATAAACATAAATGTTATTAAATTTTTTCGTACTTTGTTTCAAACATGGAATTATTTGATTGGTTGTTAGTAAAACACGAGCGCCAGCTGGTTTTTGGGCGGAAAAACAAATTTGGTACAGTTGCTAGATTCAAGTACCGAATCTTCTTAGATCCTTTATCTTTGATTTGACCTTTGAAATATGACATTTGAGACTTTCGCCAAGATCAGTTTAAATTCCATGGCTATGGTAAAAAATAGTTGAGATTAAAAATGTAAAAGACCATGATGGACAAAAATTTCTACAAAGTCGAAATCTTCATAGACTTTATAAATATCTACAGGGGTCACACTAAATTATCCAATGGGTCACTCTGTGACTCGCGGGTCATAAGTTTACCATTCCTGGTCTAGGGTTAGACTCACAGTCAGTTGAATTGTTTTATTTATAACCCACACTTCGCAGTCGTTTAGTACCAAAACTAAATTGATTCTAACTTGGTGGTAGGAATGGCGCTGTAAGCAAAGAATACATCAGGGCGGCATGTTAAGAGCGTGAAATATGCCTTAAATGGGTACCCATATTCGCCTGCCTGAATACATACATAGTTAACGTGTCAACTGTCAACTTTCTAGCACCACAGTTTACGGGATTGCGCCATCTGTAACTTACTGTGAATAGAGGTTTTCTGGAAGCGAGGCCGATCGTTCCTTCGGGGGTGACGAATGGTGTGGCGATACGTGTTACGTAATAGTGCCCACTCAGCGGAGACAACATAGGGGATGAAACAGATGTTACAGATTAGGACGCCACCCAGCAACTTACGCAACACGAGAATGCAGAGGGATACACGGCCGGAAGAGTATAACCCCAAATGACTCCAAAAGGCACAACACCCTAGGACCTGCTCCTACAACTTTATTACGACAGGCAAAAGTAAAAAAAAAGCAGTTGCATCCCTTCCAAACAGAATTAAAAAATATGCCTACGTGTATTATAAATATAAGAAAAGTAAATGTTTATTATCCTCAGACAAAAAGTGAAATATAATGGTAATCCAATGACCGGGATGGTTTTTATAAGTGAGGTTAATTAACCTCCCTCCTTTCTCCCAAAAAAAGGTCGACGGTGAGAGTACTCCCGCGTTGGCTTACACAAATACTGTATAAGAAATAAATAATCCAGAAACATTAACATTCTCAATGACGCTCTCGGGGCACGGACGACGATAACAAGAAGTAAAGAAACTGGCGGACACCCGGTACGAATATAAAAAGAAAATGGGTCGTAAACTCTTACTTCTGTTTACTCCAGATAAAACTTCTTGCATGGTGGAGGATGGAGGCGAGGTAGTCGTCGTAAGGAAAGGTCCTTAGCGGATGGTGGTCCTAACGAATCAGCGTCGGTTGCGCACAAGAATGGAACATGGACCGACTATTCGAGCCATGTCTTACGTAGAGCGCCTAACCGGTGAGGAACAGGCCCGTTGTTAAAAGAGGAAAAAGTCAAGAAAACGAGAAATTCGACAACGGTTACCACACGGGGACTGTTGCGTCAAAAGACAGGCAGATAAACATGGCAACTGAGCCCGCCATGTAGATGGTCCGTGAAACAGAGAAAAACAAGCGGTCACATGGACGGCGATAGACGTAGCGAAAATCCGAGAATGGTCCCTTATCCGGGGAAATCCCAGGTGTATACGTGTAATTAATCCGAAAACTACATCGGCTGGCACAATACGCAATCCTAAGACACCATCACAAGGCCAGAAACACCTACGACACTTAAGGCAATCTCCGCGACCTTCTTGCTTCGAGCACACGGAATAAAAGAGAACAAATTTGTCCAGTCGTGACGCGGAACAAATGGGCGAGACGTGAGGTCAACTACTTGCACACAGCACAAGGAAAAGGGTAGCCTAGTCAGGTGTAACACCAACATCAAAAACGGAACGTAGCAAGCCCTCAATTCAAAGATGTCCAGAACAATTCGGATTATAACAAAAAAGCAAACGATAATGCTTTGTAAAAATATAAAAGAATCCTTTGAAACGAGTAAGGACAGTGTACCTTACTGAATTTGATTTCAGTATTTACTCGGAAAAAAAAACAGTTCAGAAATATTGAGAAATTTTAGTAAAGTGGTTATAAAAACGATAAACAGGGACGGAGTTCAGGATAAGTCCTAGGTCTATAAAAACTGTTTTAGCGAACGAATTACGGAAAGTTTTTAAAAAATAAGTTGCAAGTCAGTTTCGATTGCAATAGACCTGCTGAGCATTCCCTATACAGCTGTTTCGCTATTTAAGAGGGGAGGAGCTCAGGAACTACATACAACTGCTACCAAACTGAAGTGTCCGGGTTATCTCAAAATCGTGTGATAATGTTGACAACAGTTTAAGCTTGTCATTTTGCGCCCAAATTTGTGACCTAAAGTTATGTCAGGATGAACGTACCTTACGAAACGGTCTAATGACGCCATTGCGGCGAATTTTGAAATGCAAAAAAAATGAGTTGCAAGTCAGTTTCGATTGCGTTGGACATCTTAAGCACCCTCTGTGCAGATGTACCAGCTCTATTTGGGGTCTCTTCAGCAAAGGAGTGGCATTTTAGGTAACAAACTAGTTGTTAAGGGTGCTACGTGTCATTCTGACACAATTTTGGGTTATTAGATATTTTCTAATTTTGTATTATTAAGTACTACAGTACAAAATTTCGGTTGCTTACATACTTACTGTTTTACTGAACGAAGTTTCAGAAGTAAGGGGTCACTGGACCTTACTATTTTCTTATAAAGAATTCATGTTCAGAAAAAGTTAGGAATCCTTGGTTTATATAAATAGCCAAAATAATATTTACTAACTGATCCAGGTTTAGAAGTTAAGGAATTTGCATGTGAAATTAATTGAAAATTTAAATAGAAGTTTGTTCTCCAAAATTAGAAAAAAAAGTAAGATTATTTTAAGTATGAAAAAAAATACAAGAATTGTGAAAAAGTTTATCACGTTGTAACAAAGAGAAATGGTATCAAGGTCTTCAATATAGGTAACAGTACAAGCAGCCGCCGTGTTTATTGGGTTGCCTACACTAGCACTTCTTGGTTTAAATTTTAAATGCTATTCAACGATATTCTCCACAATACATGCACATGATAATAAAAAAATAATTACACATCTATTATTTCTAATCTGAAATCAGGAAAACAATGTTTAAATATGTCAAAATTAGGAAAGTTGCAAAATAATAATTGCAGTCAATAGGTGAATCATGGAAAACTTTGAAAAGGCAGGCAATGTTTCAATGAAAAGAGTTATAGGAAAAGGCGGTGTGCGCTTGTACCAACTGTAATAAAATACCCAGGCTGAATTGCAAAAAAAAACAAAGAAATCACCAAATTAATGTAAATTACAAATTATAAATGTTGGCCAAAATGAAACTCGCCGCTCTAATTGTGGACAAGATAAAAATGATTCGAATTCGAATATTTAGGCAACACCAAAATTAAAAGTTACCAAAATCAACTAAAACTAGGTAAAACAAATCCTGAAGGGCAAGACTATTTTAACAGAATATTATAAACCAATCTGAAAAGGAAAATCCAAGTGCACGGATAAGAAAAAGAATAAAAAAAGGGACCTTTAACCGTAGTTCGTCACGTCAGCAAGGAATATCATGTCTCCTAAAGGAGAGTAACACGAGAAAACGAAATCAAGAATCTAATTAGCGAACGACAGCAATAACCTGGAAAATCTACTAATTGCCATGCTGGGAGAAGAAGCGCGTGAAGTCGCTGCTTATTCAGAGGTTAACCCCTTCAAAATCGGCCAAAGGCCGTGAATTATATTTCTCCTTCCTAAGGGCAATATTCCACAAACTCGACGAAAGACACGCAAAACACGTGTCGTTTACCCAAAATCTAAATAGGGAATGAAGCATCGCTAACTCAATTCGGAGAGCGGGGGAGAAGAGAAACAAACATAAAGAAAGAGGGATCGAGAAAAGTTAGCCAACCCGACGAAATGTGACCTAATATTTAATGTATCAAATTAAATGTCAGAGGTGAGAGGAGCGTTCGAAATTCAAGTAAGCAAAGATAGTAAAAACTTCTGGAAATGCGACAAAAAAGGTGTAGCCAAAAATACGTCGACCGGAGCGAAAAGAAAACGCATTTTATCTGTTGAAATCCACAAGAATAAACGAGTCGATTCTCTGTGTTTCGATTTGTACATCAAAACATGTATTTAAAAAAGAATAAAAATTTTAAAGAGAGACGATCCGGGCAATTAGGATTGTAAACATTTACGTACGTAGCTCAAAACAGCGATAGAAAAAGTTTTTGCTTGGCCTGAAAATCCGGCACTCCTTAAACTCGAGCGAGATTTTATTACCCGTCGATAAAGAAAAGATTCGACTCCGGTAAATACACTATACAGGGCGTCCCAAAATAACAAAAAACTTAAAACTGTAACACACCATAAATTTTTTATTGAAGTCGACTCTTGTTCGATGAAAATAGTATTAAAACTTTTTTTAATCTGCACGAAAATTGCACAAATGCTCAACTTTGAATGCGCTCGTGCAATTTTCATGATATTCGTTAGAGATTAAAAAAACAATTTTTATGAAATTATTGCAGTTTTTTTACGAAAAATGAATTGTTTTTTTTTTGTATTAGGATGACATTGATTTTCTGCATTTTTTCTAGGAAGAAACGCGCCATACTTTCCGGCTCTGCTGAAGCACTTAAGTCCGCCTAACGCCGAGCAGCTTCGCGAAGATGGCTCCGCTTTAGTTTGCACGTTTTGTTACCATACATTAGTGAGTCAGTGGAGGCGATACGAGGGTCAACCAGGTGCCCCATCGGCAGATCGTCGGGAGTATAACACGCACGACTACTGTTGCTATGTCTGCGGAATCACCACATATCGAAAACGAATAAGGGCACTGCTCATAAAGGTAGTATACCTTAAACGGAACGTGGAACGAAAATCGTTTTGTTTATTATACATGCGTTAAGTGAACACAAGCGTTTTGGACAACCAGTAAGTTTTGTACGTACCAAAAATCATCGAAAATCCGAAAGTTTTATCATAAATAATACCAGCAGAATGTTTTTCTTCCCTTCTTTTCTTTCTTATGTACAGCGCTGAAAATATGACTCAGTCTTTCTCATACATTGGGTGGGAGTCATACGTCGTTCTTTACGTCTCAAAGGTCTTATTCAGCTCCAGTTATGAGTAGAATGTCTATCGTTTTACTCACGTCGATATACTTGTCAGCGCTCGTTTTGGAAGAGTATACGGTACATGCCTCACAAAGCCTCATAAATAACGGCAGGCGACTCGGTACTGTATTAAAACAGAGCCGAAGATTGATACCTTAGATATAAGAAAAAATATTGTCATTAAAACTTGCTAATTTTGTATTCTATATTGTGTGTTTTGAAAAATAACAAAAAATATCGTATTTAATTTGGAAATTGTTCACTGGCTGAATCAGGGCAAATCTGGACAACAGTTTCTATTGGATTTGGACACAAAAATCAGTTTGAAATTTTGAATTTTGATTCGTTGTATTATTGTCTACTCCCTACGCTGAACGCACGAGTGTACGAAAATCTCCCGGGGGTTCAAGAATACCATCACACGCTGCTGGGGCTTTGTGGATCTCTCCACAGTGAATCCTTCAGCTGAGTTAATTTTACTGGCGCCCTTAGTTTACATCGTTTAATGACCCACTTCTTCTCCAAAGAGCTAGAATCGGTAACTGGAAAAGGCGGAAATGCGAGTTCTTGCCGACAGGAAAATTT
Organism: Prosopocoilus inquinatus; assembly: GCA_036172665.1. Taxonomy (NCBI): domain Eukaryota; kingdom Metazoa; phylum Arthropoda; class Insecta; order Coleoptera; family Lucanidae; genus Prosopocoilus; species Prosopocoilus inquinatus. The sequence continues at coordinate 29,657,883 of CM069877.1, forward strand.
TGTGTCCAGGAGTATTAACGTAGAAGCTTTAAGTGGTACCATTATATTTACAGACCCTACTGAGTACTACTGAAATTAATAAGAAAGAATTAGATATAATCTAATAGCTCTCAGGCCTTCAAGGAATCATATTATTTTTACAAATGATTTTTACAAATGTTAATAGATTGATGTTGCTTGAGTTTTAAATTAGACAGTACCTCCATAGCCGGAACCATAAAAGTATTATTGCCGGCGCTGACGTCAGCGTCAGTCAAAAATCGAAACCAGCAGCGACTGCGATGTTTTCAGGACGAGTTTTTTCCCCTCGGACGTTGGCGTCTTCTCGAAGCATCAACAACACAAAAGAAAACGGAAATGGAATGCGGCGTAGACCTCCCTAAAGACGGATTCCTCACAATCGGGGGTAGAAACTAGGCCCCATACCAAGTTGCTTTAGAAAAGGGAAGCAAACTCAAATTAATGAAACGCCAAGAATAAACGAAAACGTGGTTAACAAATGGCGCACATGCAACAGTAACGGGAAAGGACAAGACACCTCGTCGGCAAACCAACGACCCCCAAGAATTCACATGTCAACAGATCCGTAACAACGGCCCTAAAAGCAAACTGAGAAAACTCCCTTAAGGTGACAGAGCCCGAAAAACGGGGATACGCATAAACTTGTATCACAGCAAACAAAATCGTGTGAAGCCAAAAAAACGTATGCCGGGCACACTCAAGCGCGTCGTAAACTCGCCTCAAAACGGAATCATACGCAATCTAATGGCCGAAAACCTACGTCTCACCGAGATTTCAATCACGCTACACCAACACAAAAAAAAAACATAACATATTTTAATATTTTCTTCTGTGACACGATATTTTTCTTATAATTATGGTTTTAGTAATAAAAAGGCCTTAGCCTTACCTTAGCTAAAATTCTTTAGTTAAGCCAATTAAGCTTTTTGAAACTGATGACCCTGACATAACAAAAGTGCTACCACTTTCTACAGTTACGTTCCTCTTTGGGTTACTTACGATATTTGAGTGATTAAGAAATAAAAAAGTCGTCTACTGAAGATGGTAGCTTAGCTGCCGAAATACGTATACCTATAGTATCACAAAAAAGCATATTTAGGAGATTTAATCCAATTTTTATTTTTTTATGGAACAGGCTGAGACGAACTCTGTCGAGTTTTCGATTCACCAAGGCAACAGATTACAACTAACCGAAGTCATTTAGTTGCAGGAAACCTCCTTGAAGTTCTGCCGGTTCCAAATCAGGCATGTCTTGTTACTACGGACTATAGGTCGACATGGGGCCGCAGCCATAAGACATAAACAGAAGCTAACCGTGCATAAGATGATCTCAGTAAGAATCATCAAATTGCACAATGAAGCCGCTCCCTCAGCATGCGCTGCCGTTCGTGAACGTCTAAGAGATTTATTACCACTCATGCGATCAGAGTAGGGTTAGACATAAAACACAACAACCTAACGCAGAAAATATAAACGTATTAACTTACTTTGTGTTTGCCAAAAGACACGCTGAGCTCAAGTCATTCTAGTCAAACTGTTAAGATGAGTCCTACAACTATAATTTACACAGATTCTCAAAGTTAACGAAAACATGAGTGTGCTTTGGCGAGTAGATTTGTAGAATGAAAATCACAATAATGGCGGAAATCACTTCAATACAGAAAATGGCCGACCAATTAAAAAATAGATAGCAGTAGAACGTTGCTACGGCAGACCAAAAGCAAATTGATGTTTCAGACGACTCTATCGTCATTTTAGAGAGACGTTGCCAAGTCTACGAAAAAACAAACGCGTACGCGTAGTTGTCAAAACGGTTCAGCAGATTGAACTTTAACAATTTATTTAAAAAAAAATTTTAGAAAAATTTTGTGCAAATCGTTTTTGATTGCAGTGAGAACCTCGAGCAGCCTCTGGACAGCTGTTTCAGCCCTGCTTGGGGCTTCTTCAGCAGAAACGTAGCTCGACATTCCCACTGCAGACCAAAAACGACTTGCCCAATTTATTCGCAAATGCGATGTAAGAATGATGAACATATAAAATAGCGACATCTTACTATCGCTTTTTGACCTTTTTGTTAGGTCAAAAAGCGATAGTAAGATGTCGCTATTTTATATGTTTAAAAAAAAAATGTTCATTGATCTTTCATTCAAGCGAATGTAACGCGTGTGTGTGTTTTTTTTTTAATGCCGTAAGGGGTGGCTATGAAAAATGTAATTTATACTTTAGTACCATTCAGGTACTCTTCAACAACGTTTCAATTTCTAGGTCAAATTCTCAAATGTCAGAAATGATGCACTCGTAGCTCCTTGAATATGTTATTTACGAAACTTTGAAATTTCAAGATTCGAGTGTCTGTCGTTTGAAAGAATAATTTTTAGCCTTTCAAATCATAATCCTAATTAACCCTGAAAAATTTTCAGAATTTTTTCTTTCCACGAAAATATTTAATAGGCCACTCAAGTTGAGATGATAGATACCCTGTATGTATGTGAATCCAAACAATACTTCGAAAACGTATTATAACTGTTCAATGTAATTATTAATAAGTTGAGTTGGTGAAAAGTCTTTTTTCGAAAGTAAATTAGGATTATCATTTATTATACTTCAAAATTAGAGCGCTAAAAACGGACATTCTTTTCCGTACATTGCTCTATTTTTTCAGATGATTTTAGAATCAATACAATGTTACTGTATGAAACAGAGGTGTTTAAACTGTTTAAGAAATTGAATTATTGATTCACAAAAATAAGATTGTTTAAAACGATCTTGAGATTATGGCCTAGAAATCCCAATTCGCTAAAAATAATTTTATCCAAAGATTAAAAACAAATTAACATTTGAATTTAATTCATTAATTAATTAAAATTTAGCAATTAACTAGAATGTGAAAGAGAGAAGGGAAGATCAACAAAAATCAGTTCACTTTAAAAAACTTTGTTAGACACTGAGTTTTAAGCAACAAGATACTATTTTATTTAGGCTCACCCTCGCCGGTCATGGTGGATGCTTCTTGGTTACACTTTATTTAAATTAAATTAGGAAAATTGATTGATAGATAATAATTTTGAATTTTGAAAACTTCATGGGGAGAAAAATTAAGATGTTTTATCAATCAAAAAATACCATGTTCCGAACTGACGCGAGTTTTCTTCTCTTGTGGTATATATTACACGATCCAGAGTGATATGGGTAGCTTAAAGCTAGCCCTCCTTTCGCGGAATTTCCTCACACTGGAAGCTACATTACGGCAACACATAGAGCTTTACTATGACTCGCTGATTTAACGATACCTACTTTACATTCTGCAAAGCCATATAAATAAAAGGAGTTACAATTGAAATTAGTAATGTAACAATTGAAATTAGTAATGTAAATAAGTCCTCCGCTACGAACACTGCCCTATCTAAATCTCAAATACCCTATTTTCTTTGTGCAGGATTTTCCATTCTTGAGGTTTCATCCACAGCCTGAGCTTTCGCTATTATTGGAAAACGGAGACTACGCCGTCGTTTGTTTAGATTGCTACGAAACTCTGCGAACTCAAAGCTTAGAATACGAAAGATGGGGGCTGCCCATAGACAAAAGACAGTATAACTGGATAACTCAGCCGCCTCCACCTGAAGATAGTCCTGAAGCTAGCATTGCACGACTTCCCAGCGGACAGCGTAGTGATAAAGTGGTGAGTTTCTGCCTTCTCATGTCCCTCTTAATATGCTTCGCCTTTTTTTGCCCATTTTCAGGTTCCTCAGACGTTCGTTACTAGACCGGGTAGAAAAAACTGCTCGCCAAAGAGTGCCGAAAGGAAATCATCGAAGTCGGATTTAGGTAAGTGATTTTCATGTTGATGTTTATTCACAAAATGTGTATTTTTTCTGTGATTGTTGTCGTCATTTTTGGTAGTTTCGAAGAAAATTCGTATCAAAATAGAACTCTAATTTTTAGATAGACGGATAAAAGAGATAAATTGCAATAATCAAGGATTTTCTATCGTTTTCCCATTGACGTAATGTCATTAGAGAAAGCACGATTTATTCTGACTTATGATGTGAACTGTTGCGACGAGCGCATTTTAAGTTTACTATTTTTATAAACAAATTAATATTTTTGGTTATTTAGGGTGACTCAACGTTCATGAGCAGTGTCTCGCTGACTACTGAAGATACAAAAAAAGTTCCAAGACATTGTTGTTTTACATTTTAGGTGTCTACAACATAAAATTATTTTCGTCGTCTGTAAAGGATGAATCAAAATAGCGGTGCTGGATGCAATTTTTTAATTTTAAATAGCACATCCTATACATGTTGCGAAATTTGGATCGCCCATAAAATTCTACATATTTTCCGTAAACCAATATACATGTATAAATAAAAGGGTGACTGCAGACGACAATTTGAATATCAAATATTAAATAAGTACTCGTATTATTTAAACTGTAAAGGTCGAAATGCTGGATAATAATGGTTACACGAGGACTGGGATGGTTGCCAACTGATACCGCGTTGATGGTTGTCACCTAACGTTGTTTTTCTCTTAGTTTAAAAATTCCTATTTTTTTTGTCCACGACCCGCTCTTCCGAGTTTTCGAATTGACCGCAGGTATTACGCAGTGTCCACCTGAAACAATCGCAATTCACCAACGAGGAATTCGGTGTTCGCAAGGTAAGATCTGCTCATTTGTACAGAGAATAATCTCGTTGGTGAATTGCCATTGTTTCAGGTGGACACTGCGTAATACCGGCGGTCAGCTGGAAAACTCGAAAGAGCGGGTCGTGGACAAAAAAATAAGAATTTTTAAACCAAGAGAAAAACAACGTTAGGTGACAATAGAAGTATGTTTAAAATAAATATCGGTAGGTGCCAATTGAAGGTATTGATTGTTGCGTCGTCTACGCTTGACTAAAAAATCCGCAACGACACTCGTCGCACTCTTGTTGGGACGAGAGAGCGCTTTAGCGCGTTTTGTCTCAAACCAGGGGAAGTGAAGGCCTGCGCCAGTCCATAACCTATCTTGTAACAGAATCCAGGTCACTCGTCCTCTTAAAGACTAAGACGTAGATCAGAGTTGCGTAACGATGCCCACTCAGTGGAGACGGCGCGGCGTAGAAAATCATTAAACATGTTACGGAAAAGGGCGTCACCCAGCAGTGGTAGCAACCCAAAAGTGTCAGAGACACACAGCCGGAAAAGTGTCAGAAGCAAACAGCCGGAAAAGTGTGTTCTTGATCGTCCTCAAAAAGTACAACACTCTCGGATCCGCTTCCTTATTGGTATACTCCAAAAGTGTTCTGATAATCCCTTCCCAAGGGTATGTCACCCAAAAGTAGTGCTGTTAATGATCAAAATAAACTATAGTTCTGCCCAGAAACGACCTCTTTTTTAAAGCAACAGACCACAATGCATGCAAAGCTAGAACTAACCCCCTAATGGGATGGACTGCTGCAAAAATAATTAATTAAAGGATTGTAATAACAAAGCCCTCGACAAAGGCAAACAATGTTTGTACGTGAGTACTCTCGTGGTGGCGCACAACATAAACAGATAATAACATATAATAATATCACAATAACAAGCGTGTATTACCATATGCTTTGAAGGAGCCAGAAAACCCCACAAATTAATACAGAACGAAATAAGTATGATTAAAGTTTACAAAAGCAAGATAAACGGAACGGGGACAAACTAATAGGCACAATAGTTAAATATATAAAAAATGGCAGAGTAAGCCTCCTCTGGCCCCAAAATGCCAACAAATCGTGTGCCCCTCGGCGTTAGAACGTCAATAAATTCCCCGCGCTCCCAACTGATACGATGCCACTGACGAAACGTAGCAACGACCCAGCATTGCCGATGGCCGGAGAAAAATATAAAAAAAGGAATGCTTTTACATAGCATCATGGACGGATGGATGGATTCAGAAGCGGCCGTGACTTAGGCTTCTCGACTTCTTGCCCTTTCAGACTGGAGATATGCTCCTTACTAGATGCTTAAGAAAGGAGGGAAACGAAATAAGATTAAAACCGTGAAAAACAGACGCCTGAAATGGTTACTAAAAATGGCGGGTGTAAAAACTCATCTTGCTTTGACGAGCAAGCATCAACGTGACGACAGATCTGCACACTAACCAACCACTAAGCGTGATTACACAAAAGGAGGGAAAGGAAATAAAATTAAAACCGTGGACGAATAAACGCCTGAAATTGTTACCAAAAATGGCGGAGGTAAAGGCTCACCTTGTTTTGACGAGCAAGCATGAACGTGACGATAGATCGCCACGCTAATCAAAACGAGGAAAGCGAAATAAGATTAAAACCGTGGACGAACAAAAGCCTGAAATTGTCATCCACGGACGTAAAAACTCACCTTGCTTTGCTTTTAAGATCAGAAATGTGCCAACGCCAGCCGCGCATGTCAGGTTCGCGCAAAAATTTCCTTGTGTCGGAAGCTGACGGAGCCCGTCACGCTCCCTACCGCCGAACGGTCAAACTCGAATCAAGAACACGAGTAGAAAATTACGCCACAGTGTGGTCCACAACTAAAAGACGAAATATATACGTAACACGATAAATAAAATAAATATATCAAAGGTATCGATACATCGAGCCATAAATAACTTCAATCTTAAAAAGGTGGTCGTGTCTAAGACAACAATTGAATAATTCAGAAACGAACAAGATATCAAATAGCAATAATATCGCGATAGTTAACTCAAAATTTGATTTCGGTTATGATCAAGATGCAAAAGTGTCTTAATAAATATATTTCAGTAACATTAATCGATTCGTACCTACTCGGGAAATTTCCCTCGTCTCACACAAGTCAAAGTTATGAAAGCTACATTTTCAAATTTTCAACTATTTCAGATTCAAACAAAGAATAATGACTAAAAGGTGAATTAAATTGTTTTAAAAAATTATAATAAGAAATGATATCAAGTTGAATTTAAGTAAAATTTGCAATAAAAGTATTTCGCAATAAACAATCCGAAAAAACTCTCAACAATAGGAAAGATGGCGTTTACCTCGGAGTAACGTAAACTGTGCCTAGTGACTGGTAATCTGGATCAGTAGAAAGGCGGTATAAAGATCCGGGTCATTGATCCTTGATCCAGATCTATTTCGGATTCGAAGAATCTGTACATTAATTAAACCGTTCGCTCATACGGTTGGTCGGTTTCAAGGTTGGTAGAGCTGGACTGTGTACTAGAAGATTGCCTTGAACCAGAGGGGAGGGTTTAGCTACGCATCTCGTTACGTCACATGACCTGATAAATTCCATTGGGCATATTAATGAGGTTCTTGCATTATTTGATCAATGGGATCGCAGAATTGATTCCACTTTTAGTAATTAGATTAACTTTAGGAGACAGATTAAAATTCACTCTATTTACTGCACTGTGACAGATAGAAGTTTCATGTGACGTCACGAGTTATTTTTGCGGGGGGCTAAGGATCAAACTACACATTTAAATGGCAACGAAGCAATCTGTGCAACATACTCCTAATTAAATAACAAAAATTGTTACTTACCAGACTGACAACCTTAAGTTGAACAAGGACTCTCTTTATCCAGTCAGATTTTACTGTACAGGTCGCGGAAATTACGGAATCTTGGCTAGATTGTTGAGGGTTTTGAATAAAGCAGGGTTTTATAGGCGCCACTAAAATCTTTTTATTTAAACAAGTTACGTACACATTACGTAGAATACTTGTCAAACAAAATTTGTCTTAAATAAATAAAACACACTTTTTGTTGGTCAACAATAATAAACATTAATAAGTACAAAGTAACGCAGAATGCGATTAAATGTAACACAAGAATAAACTTAGTTTTCTTATTTTTTTTTTTCGACCAACAAATGCAATAATATAAAATTAGTCTACGTTAACTTAATTCAAAAGCTTAAATTGCAGCACATATATTACTTACACAAATGCAAATTGTTCCATACTCTGTGTTCGACAATAAATAAAATAAAACAGAACTCACGGATGATTTGTTGTGTTTGCTTCCGATGATCAGCTGAAACTTCTCGGGTGTCACGGTGTCATCGAAGTGCGGGGTTTCTTCTTGTCTTTGTTTTATATTTTTTCGTAGAAGAATACGAGAAAATATCCAACGATCGCAAACTTGATACAGACGGACGTACTACGTAGAATGAATTATTCTTCCCTTCGTGGATAAATACTGGATATCGTCAAACAACAGATGCAAAACAGACAGACGTACCACAATGCAGAATTCTTCATAAGAAATCAGATTCAAACGTATTATCCATCAAACATAACGTACGCATAAACAGACGGACGGACAAAAATTGTGTCATACGTTTTTCTCGGTCGGAGTAGCGGACATTTTCTGACGACTTAACCTTCAACAACTAAATCGTCGCACATCTTCTTCCAACGTTTAGATACGCCCAAAATATAAATCTTACGTACCAGATTCTTAACGTTCTTAATCTCAAAACATAATGCGGAACCTTGATGAAGATAAATAAGCACCGATTATTGCTTGATTATTGCACCATGACATTTACATCATCCTCCTTCTTCGCCTTGTAGAACGTGATCTTTTCACTCCAAACTAAAGATCGCGAAATTACCGATCCAAACTAAACTTGAAGAAATAACTTCCCTTTGAACTATGTACGTGCAAATTAAATTGCCATTAGCTCAGAAGACACTAATAACTCAGAGAACTGAAAATAGTATCGAAACAGAAAGTAATGAGAAGAAGGGTTTTGATGAGCACTGTTTTACCGACAATTGAATTCCTATCTTCCGACAACAAAAATTTGCTATATTTTATCACTCTAAGAAACGAAACCGTTACATCTGCTAGATGCAATATGAGTTTTATCAATCTTGGGTTGGTTTTACGTATTCTACCATCGTACGACCAGGTTAAAAACTAATAAACGGTTTAGTCGTGAACCACTCATCTCTAACTATGCTACGATGGGCTGAACAGAGCGATGGTTAAGTACAATCCGTATTCAGGACAGACAACAGAATCAAGCCTGTTATAATTATAAGCCGGGGAGCCTACATCTGAGAATTGCCTGGGGTCGAACAGGTCATTTGAATAATAGAATAGGCCGCTGAATTTGTGCGGTCTTGGGGTTTAAATGTAACCTGATTATGACAACTTGTCCATAAACAAGGGCGGAAGAATAATAAACGCCGGTCACAAGGAAACGATAATTGCCTACGAGTGAAACATTTACGTTCAAATTCTAAACAAGAGGAAAACTAACTTACCAAAACAATCCAAACAATTTACAAAATGACGAACGGAAATCGGATCTAAAACAGCTAAGTTAAAATTTCCAATAAGAGAAAAACCAGCTTATCAAAACAATTCGAACAATTTACAAAATTACGAACGGAAATCGGATCGACTGGCCTCAAAAGCACAATGAAGTATCAGCTTCGAGGGGAAATAACCACTTCTGTCGGATAAGGTTGGTATCGTCAAAATTGTTTTAGGTTAAAACAACAAATGGTCCCTAAACCATTCGTACCGGAGGAAAGAAATCGACGCGGTCGTTCAGTACCAGAGCCAAATTTTTAGTGACTAGGTAGAGAACGGATTGTATGACAAGACTGTTAGAATCTAGAATTAGGATAGTTACACAGAAATCAAAAATCTGGACAGCGATAAAAAAATAAATGCTTGAATTGAGTTATGCAAATCATTCAGTAGGGACTGAATTGAGTACAGTATAACCTAAAACTGAAACCGAATTGAGTACAGTATAACCTCTTTAATCCGAACATGCCCTGATCCGAACCTCCAGTAATTGAACAACTGCTCTTTAATTCGAACAGCGAAGTGATTTGCGTTACATAAATGGGGAAATCCCTTGGTTTCAAGTTTTTTTTTTAAGAAATGCTGTGTTAAGGCTGATTTTCCTGCTTTGGAGATTGGAAAATTAGGGATTAAAGAGGGAGTATAAAGTATGTACGTTTGACGTAAATTGTTAAAAAGTGTCAAGAAAAATTATCTATTAAAACAAGTACATGAAGAGAAACAACAGATTGAGCTAATGAGAAACACGCATGCGTCTAAAAAATGTTCAAGAAAAGTTGAAAACACTTGGAACACAGTGAAGAAGACTGATGAAGGGAATACCCAAATATTCAATTCTTCAAATCTGGAAACAAGGACGAGTAACTTTACCGTTCATTTTATTTATTAGAACGTTGACGAATTCAGTTTGCATTGTAATTTAGAATGGATATTACTTGTAAAAGGAAACACGTCACTTCATCGATAAATGAAACGAACGAAGCGGGTTTCTACAGTTAATTTTTAATTTGAAAATGAAGAAGTTTTTATCGTGGGAATATTGAAATTCGTTGGATAATTAGGATATGTTCTGTCCTTTGTGCGATAATCCGAACATTTCGAAATATAAATCAACCAGTGCAATTATCAGTTCCGATTAAAGAGATTCTACTGTACTTAGAAAGCGAACGGTTCCGAAAACGTTAAAATTTTCATAAGATACCTATAAAAACAATGGGCATGGCCGGTTTCAGGGCCACAGGCCACGGCATCAAAGATGAATTGAGCTAATGAATAAGGAATGCTTTTAAATTAAAATGGGCTGGTAACAAGACGTAGAAAAGAACAATAAATATGTAGAATTTTAAGGCGATTCAAATTTCGTATCATATACAGGGTTACAACTAATTAAAGGGCCACCACCATGGGGATCCCGTAAACTATAAGAGATGCAAAGTCGATTAAATTACAAGAAAGTTGCGCTATCTTGGAGCTTATCAAAATATTAAAAAAAAAAACTTTTCTGTCTTCATTCGTTTCTGATATATCTGCAAAAAACTGAAAATCATGAAATTCGATATTTTTATGTTAAATTTGATAGACTTTAATAGAGTCCGAAGAAACAGGTTAGGATTGCTAGTTTCGCAGATACGACTATCAACTGTCTTTTTTCTTATGGACGCTATCTTCGGTATTTTTACCACGTGATACAAAAACAAAATCTGAATACGACCATACGACACACTTATACTTTTGTTTTAAAACAAAATATCAAGATACTACAAAAATTTTTGAAAAATAAATATCTATTAGGCGGATGCGTGTAAACATTCAGAACTAAAATTATTATAAAATTAACAAATCTTATTCAATTATGGTAGTTAATTACGTATTTACATAAAGAATTACTTTTTAACATAAATATTTTCTCTTAAAACAAAAGCATAAAATATCATATAGTCATTGAAAAATTATTTCTGTATCACGTTCTATGAATATCTAAGGTAGCGTCCATAAAAAGAAAAACAGTTGACAGTTGTACGTACGAAACTGTCAAACCTAACCTATTTCTTCGAACTGCATTATGTTGTCCATCGAGTTTAATATAAAAACACCGAATTTTATGATTCTATCTTAAGTAATAAGACAGAAGATATTCGAGATTTTCTAAAATGAGAATTTGCAATTTTTTTGAAGATATTTCAGAAACGAAAAAAAAAAAAAGATTTTTTTGTATATTTTTTTAAACCTCAAGATGGCGCAACTTTTCTGTAATTTAACCATCTCTGTATCTCTTATGGTTTACCAGGTCCCCATAGTGGCCCTTCAATTAGTTGTAACCCTGTAGAGGATCTAATATTGAAGTAAAAGAAAGTTGCATCCAACATCACTGTTTTAATTCATTCCGTACAGATGAAAATAATTGTATATTGTAGACCTGTAAAATTTAAAACAAAAATCTTTAAACTTTTTTTAAGTTTCAACAGTTATCGAGATATTTTCCGAAATTGCACTGATGGGACACCCGGGACACCCTATGTTTTTATATTTCAAGCGAGCGTTTTAAAAGTATGTTTCTTAATATTACTTTGTTGATAATATTAAACAAAAGGTTTGCTTCTTTTTTTCTTTCTTTTTAATTGCAATTACATATTGATATTTTCATTATATTGTTTGAATAATCTGTAATAAAAGCATTAATACATTGGCTACTAAGAACAAATTGATAAATAAATAGTTCATAATTCATTAATAATTGCTGCAAGTTAATGACTCAATGGGATTTGAAGTTATTTAAAACGCGTTTCAACGCATTAGTTTTTGACGTTTATTTCCCTTACATCTTCCCGTTATCTTCATTAACAAAATGTGAAAAAAAATATTAGTGCATAAAACGTAACGCATGGATTTCTAATTATTTTGAATGTTCGAAAATTTAACACGGTAAGTTTTTTATAGAAACTATTATCCTTCTAAGTATTTTAGTTTGTCTGCACAATATTGTTACGATTTTAGGGTTCGTTTTAATTTATTTTAAAATAAAATACTGGATATACCAATTAACTATTTTTTTTTTTTGACAACGTTACACTAACACTAATTTATTTAATGCAGACTCTAAACCACTTTATTTTAACAAAAGCCGAAAGATCAGTTAGTTATAAATTCTAATTCGAACTGTATAAATATGCCGGACTGGTTTACGAGATTGTTCGGTCTCACGAAAGCTCATGCCATCCAGCGTCCATCTATCTATAGAAATGGCTTAGAAAATTCTGTCGCGGAAGCAGATAGACGTTCCGCGATGCTTCGAGATCCTTTCGCGCTAGATTCTAACGCGTGTAGTTTCCGACAAATGTCAATGAATCATCACAATACAAATTTAAGAATATGTAGGTACTTCTATAAAACCTTTAATTACTGTTACAATACAGGGTGTCCCAAGTTGAGTGGCCTATTAAATGTTAAAAATTAACACACTCTCCTAGGAGGAAGAGATCTTGTAGAATAAAATATTTTCACCTTTATATCACTTCCGGTTATACCGGAAGTCGCCATTAACTTTCTTATTTTAAATGGAATGCTATACTTTTTATTGGAAATTCTGATTCTACCATTATTCCAAGCAAAAGTTGTTAAGCCTTCCCTATATTTAAATGTAACGGTTTTTGAGATATCTTTGAATTTCTGAAAAAAAATTATTTCGTTGGTCTTTCATTTAAGAGAATGTATTTACGACACTTTCAAATTTCAAGATTCGATACGCTTTCCACGATACTTCAACGCCTCTGTTTGGGCAAAAGTTGCATAAAAACTGTAAAAATGTTCATGTTTTCTAAAATTGTTATGTTTTTATTTGCTTCTTGCTTAATTGGAAATCCACGTATTTGACCTTTTTTGATAGCTAATGTGAAATGCAACAGCAAAACCAAACGATAACTAACATTTGGAACGAACTGCAATAACCATAAATATGAGAAACCGAAATCGTGAAGAAATTCCGCAAATATTTTTTTCTTTATGATAACATTTTCACCGATTTTGACATTTTCAAAACAAGCGTCGCTTGGCAACGAACTACAGGAAATGATCTTAGCGCCTCTTGCGACTGAATTTGATAAACATAACGAAAATAAAGAATTTCTTGATATAGCTAGCGCCATCTGAAAATTGAGAAATCAACTTCACTTTTTCCTTGTCTCTCACACCCCCTGACCAATACTTTAAAGTGATACAAATTTTCCTATTGACTCGGACGGGGGTGCTTTTTACATTGCGTCAGGTTTGTTCACGTCGTCCTTGTTAGGCAAGTCACAGTACAGCAATATTGTATAATCTCCAGTGGCGGACAGGGATATTTTTAAAAAAATTTTAAATAATTTTAACTCGATAACTTGAAAGTTCACAGAAAAAATGTATATAAAAAAGTTGTTACTCTTGACGAGTTTTATTGTCAGTTAAAATGAATTAACTTATTTCTGTGACACGTTGTATAGATTTTACTTTTACTTATACCATTAATTTCTTTAAACGTTTTTAACTTAAGTCTTTGGTTGTTATCACGTTGTTGACAAACAGAGCGATACCAACTACGTTTTATCGTGATATCCATCGTGAAATGTACAAATATTTCTAAATTTATTAAACGGTAAAGCAAACGCTAAACGCATTTGAACAGCGTAACCCGGTTTCTAAATAGTGTTGCGCGCATGCGCACAACCTGATCATCTGTCGCTTAGCGTTACCGTATTTCTTTCTGAATGTTTCTAAAACTCTAGTGTATTGGTTTATTCACTCAACAGGATATAACCGACTTATTAACACGAATTATTAACACAATAAATTGTGTACGTCATATAATTTTACGTTAATATGAATAAGAGCAACATTTTTTTAAGTACGTTTGCACAGAAACTATTGAAATTTAAAAGATTAAATTTCTCAACAAATTTAAATAGAACGCCCAGTACATTTCAACATATTCGAATAGCTCGTTAAATTCTATTTCTAACAAATGCATCTTGTATTGGCCTGAAGCTTAGGGTTTTCGAGATTTCTGCACTTACAGTTAGTTACTGACAAAAAAAATATTTCAAAAAATAAACAAAAGAAAAGGGCACAATTATGTTTATCTATTAAATCTCAAGGAAGTATATGCATTTGTAAATAATCCGAGAACTTAAGTTCACTATAAGAACTGCTTAGAGCTGAAATTAACTAATTGCCAAAGTTCAAAGAAATTCAAAGTGTGATTTAGACTTAATGAAAATTGAACTGTCTCAATCCTTCAATTTATTTTCAAAAATCTAATTGATATCTTGGAAGGTATTGAGTATCTGCTAAAAATTTCTAGCTAATTTTTTGAAAAATTTGTCTTATTTTTTAATATCCAATTGTATTTGGTTGTATTAAAAAAGATAATAAGATACCGCGGACTAAAACATTTTCAATAACAAATAATTAGCATTGCATGTCGATTAGATGTTCGAAATAAATTTGGGGGGTTGATAGAGTTAAAGTTTCATTAAATGAAAATTACACTGAATTTCTTTGTTAAAACTTTTAGCAGTTAGTTAATTTCAGCTCTAAGCAGTTCTTATAGTGAAATTAAGTTCTCGGATTGTTTATGAATGTCAATATTTCCTTGAGAATTAACATATAAACGTAATTGTGTCCTTTTTTTCTTGTTTATTTTCTTGAAATGTGGTTCTTGCCAGTAGTTACAACATAAAGTGCAGATATCTCGAAAACTATAAGCTTCAGACCAATACAAGTTGCATTTGTTAGAACATAATTTAACAAGCTATTTGAAAATGTTAAAATACACAGGGCGTTCAATTTAAATTTTTTGAGAAATTTAAACTTTTAAGTTTCAATTGTTTCTGTGCAAACGTACATAAAAAATGTTCTTATTCATAAGGATTATTCTACACGATATTTATAATTAGTTAGGTACACTAAAAAAAAAAATATCCGCTGATTATGAATAAAATACCTCTACATTTTAGCTCTTTAATTCAATTGAATAGATGTACATTGTGAATGGTTCTATTTAGGGCTACAGTTGCCCAATAGAAAATGCTTATTTTTAAGAGATATATCGATATCTGCAATAAAAACTGGTACATTCCATTAAAAAATTATAAGTTCGATAGATAACTCACCTATGGGACGTGCTGTATATGTGGAGACAATTTGTTGAGATAGAATTCATTACACGCGATAACTTTTGCAGAAGATTTTGATTTGATTTGGGATTCTGTTATACGCCACTGCTTTACATTTATTGAAGTTAAAGTGCAATTTAGATTTAATGGACCAATTTACTAAATTTTGTAATTCTGCTTGCAGTGGTTCACAGTTTTGTACAGATCATCTGAGTATACAGATTGTTCAAAAATAACTCGGCACTATTGCTAACTTTTTTATTATTAAAGTTACAGATACGGTTAAATTAGCAAACTTGCAGTACCTTTTGCCCTGATTACAACGATGCATTCATTCAACGATTGAACATCGCGTTTATGAAATAAAGGGAAAAGAACGCTTTTTTCAAATGAAATCCGCTGTATATTATTTGACCAATCTTTATTTGTTCTTTATCATTTTATCGGAAATTAATAAGTAAAGAAGATATTTTGATTTTTTACAAATTTATTAAGGTGGCTGTGTTTCAAGAATAAAACATTTGAAAACGGTGTATGTATGTGAAAACATTAATTTTGGTTTATTTGTTTATTATAAAAGGTGCTTTTGTCTGAGTTTTGTAAAATTCTTGTAAGAAGATTTTTACAAAACTCACTTAGAAACACCTTTTATAATAAACAAATAAACCAAAATTAATGTTTTCACATACATACACTGTTTTCAAATGTTTTATTCTTGAAACACAGCCACCGTAATGAATTTGTAAAAAATTAAAATATCTTCTTTATCTATTAATTTCCGATATAATAATAAAGAACACTTTTAATTCAGAATTTTATTCTCTATCGATTGGTCAAATAATATACTGGATGTTCTATTTAAAAAAAGTGTTATGTCCCCTTTATTCCATAAACGCGATGTTCAATTGTTTGTTTGAATGCATCGTTGTAATCAGGGCAAAAGGTACTGCTAGTTTGCAAATTTAACCGTATCTGTAACTTTAATAATAAAAAAGTTAGCAATAGTGCCGAGTTATTTTTGAACAGTCTGTATAACAATATTCTTCTAGTTTGGACATCAACTATATCATTATGATTCTGTATCTTGCCATTACACTTTTCTCACGACAGTGTATTCAAACATCAAATAATAGATTACTTCCGTTACCAAAATAACGGTTTGTTACACGTACATAATGTTGGGTTACCTGAAAGAAAATATTTATCGGTGTCCATCGATCAATAGTTAATTGACATATACTGGCAGAATTAGGTACCTTTTGTAAGCGTGGTGAAGATTACCCGATATTACCATGTTAGGATTAGGGATTTGATTGTAATCTCATATACTGACGAAGTTCTGCCTACCTTTCCTACATAAAATACGTAACATTCGCTTACTCGAAAGAAACTTCTATTAATGTCAACAGATGGAAGTAACTGCTGATTGGCAGACTGACAGAATAGTGTCTCTGGGGCTAGCGAGTGCTGTCCACAACAGTCGGATTCACTCTAAGTACTGTAATCAGAAATTCAGTTTTTATTATTATTACTCGTACTATTACTCTGAGAACCCTAAATGTTCCATTTTTCCTTTTCTTAACTAATCCTAAGCGTCGACTAGTCTTCTCCATGTAACCGTCAAGTTTCCGAAGAGAAATATTTTCCGCACTTGGAAAATTTAATTTCGCAAATTGAGGGTAACAATTGCAATTGTATTTTTGTTTTCTCAAAATCTCGTGGAGGATTTAAAGAGCCGCTTACGGGAACAACTGAGACCTTGCCTCAACCCGAACAGGAAGTAAATAGAGACATCAATTGGGCAGATTGGGACACATGCGCGTCTCGTAGGGTTGTTGAAGCATTCTGCGGGGTGAGAGGCGTCGGTAGTGGGGGAGGGAACCCGCCACCCGCGTTCCGACCCTGGCGGGTGGAAATCAAGTATCGCAGACGAGAGGGTCGCGCTTGTCAATAAACGCCTTTTTGCGGTCTCTCACGCCCAAATATCGCTCTCGCTTTGTTTATCTGTGACTCCTCAGTGTTTTGTTATTCGCTGTGACGTCATTTTGTGCTACACACGTTCGCATTATAGTACGTGCAAATTTAATGACCGACGGTGGTTATTCCGTAACGTTATCTGAAGATCTAAGCAGCGGTCGCCTTGCGACTTCGGAAATACGCTTTCAGCTTTTTCTTTTTCTTTTCCATTTTAGCGCTATGGTTTTATTGCGTCGGCTTTCCAGCGGGAAACTCGTCTATGTGGCGTTTCGCCTGTTATTACTGTGACTTTACGTGACTTTTTCACATCGTCATTATTTGGAATGCAACGTTTTTCAAGAGTGAGATGATTTGTGAATGCTGCGAATAAGGAGTTATGGATTTTAAGTCGCCTCATTATCTGCCAAATTTCCCTCATTCTCATCCGTATTATTACCCCGTCCATGGTAAGCACTCATAAATATATTATACAGTGAAACACAAATTAGGGTTCATTATAATTTACTTGATACTGACACCAATTTAAACTTTAGATCTTTAAGGCTCGGTATTATAAACGCAAGTTAAATTTACTCTACGGTTTAACGCCTTAAGTAACCATTGTATTTACAATTGTTCTAAAGCATGAAACTGTTTAGTAAATTTATTTTATGTTTATAATACCGAACCTTAGACAGTTATTATTTATTAGGTTTTCAAAATCTATAATAAACAAACTGTTAGGCTGTTTTAAGGCAAACATTTTCGCGCACTGTATTTCAGATTCTTTTCGAAATTGCCAAGTCGTGCTTTCAATATTATTGCATTAACATTATAAATTTAAGAATTAAACGAAATTTGGAAATTTGTTCTTTAAATGTTCTACACACATAGAATTTTAGTGTCCTTAATCTTTATGAGTTCGATATATGTATAAATAGGGATGGTTTATTAAAAGTCTTTTGATAAATTATTTTTTCGATGAATTCCTAACGTTTTCGAACCTGGCTAGATTAACACTAAAGGTGAACTTAGCCAAGTTCGAAATTACTATGGGAATTAATAAAAAAAAGTATTATTTAAGGATCAAAACTTAATTACTCATCTCATACGCAAGTCAGGAAGAAGAAATAGCAAATTACAGTAGTTTACACAAGCACGTAAATCTGATTTTTATAAACCACATTCATACTTTGGCTTTTTTATATTTGTTGGATAAGTTTGGAGTAAGATGGGATTAAAAAAGTATTTTACTGTCAGTTTGAATTTTGAATAGGTATGAATTACTGCGTATCATAAAAGTAAATTTTGTTTCTCAGATACATTTCACAATTACCATTGCGGATATTAACTATAACAGGGTCTTTGGAAATTGCTAGTACAAAGAAAAACTACCATCTGGAAGTCCTAAGAAATCTAAGAATCCATTTTTTTTAAATTTTTATTATATATATATACCGGGTGTCTCATAACGTATGGAGGAGATTGAAAGAACAGCTGTAGGACATCAAAATAAAGCTTTTTTCTCAATAAAGTTTTGGTAAAAAAAGAACAACTAAAAAGTTACAAGAGTTTAAAGTGAAATTACTAAAGACACAAAAGTTACTACTTCGAGTAATATATTACCTTTTAAATTCAAATTTGGGGTAGTTAAGAGCTAATTAAACACTGATTTACATAAAACAACCATATAAAAAATGTAGTCACGTGGCTATTTCATTTTTTCTTTTAATGCCAAAAAAAACGGATAATCGTATTGTTATGCACCGCTTACTAACTAAACAAAACTAGGAAATAGACTTACATAGACATTTTATGAACGCTGGTTTCGATAAATTTAGAGTTTATTTAACAATAAAGATGCAGTTTGTGAAAAAATTTTGATTAATTAAGAAGCTATAGATGTAAATTAAAGAAGAAATTAAGAAAGTTAAACTGCTGTAACTTTTTTCTTATTGGGTTCTGGTCTGGTCAAAAGCGAATTAAGAAAAAATCTTCATTTTGTTCTACAGATGCCCTTTCAATATCCTCCGAATGTTATGAGACACCCAGTATGTTTCTATTTTTATTTTTCATAAAATAACACCATGTCCATCAACTCATTATTTGTGTAAACGGCATTCATTTCGGTAATAATAATGTACCGAGATGTGACAGCTTGTTACCTTCATTCGGTGGCGCAACAATAATTTTGGCCGACTTTTTAGTAATTTTTATCTCGAAAACTGATTTTTATTAAAAAAAAATTTTCCCGATGACCAACTGACCATCACCAACTACTAATTTTTTCTTGTACTAGCAATTTCCAAACATTTTATATTTTGTTCTGTTAATGTAAAACAAGGTGGCAATATGCATGGGTACAGTCGTAGTTTTTAGCAATGTCTCACCAATAAAATTTGAAACAAAGACATGTAAACACATGTTATATGTCTTTGTTTAAAAGCATAATGTATATTACTTCTCGCATATTTATTTATTTGCCGTCCAACGTTCTTCTAAAAAGTGCCTAAATTTAGCCACACAGTCAGTGTTGCCAATCAACTCGACCAAACATTCCTTTTTTTATTCGCTACTAGCTCTAGAACACACCATTATGTACACTGTTTTCAACCGTAGAACTGTCACTTTTTGACACTAACGACAACAAACTTAACTTCAAAATAAAGCACTGTTAAAAACAAATTAAGAAGTAAACTTTCAGGTGGGAATTAAATAGAACTCTTGAGAGATATTAAATTTCCCGGGCATGTGTGTCTGGCTGGGTAGCGAAAGCGAACAGCGCTGCAGTCAAACGAACATGTTGAGGTCAAGCTATGTTTTCACTCAAGAAATGTCAATACAAATTATTATTATTATTATAATTCATATTTAATAAAAACAAAAAGCTTTTGCTAGATCGGTTGCGATAGGTGGTACATTTATCAAAAGGAATTTTGTAAAGTAACGCGGATATAAAATTCTTTACGCCGCCAAAACTGTCTCAAGATTTCTAAGTTCACTAATATTTAATAAAAATAAAAAAAGAAGGTCGGTACTGTTTTGAAGCCAGCCTACTGAGACGATATTTATGAAACATAGTATGTATAAGCAAATTACTTAATTTTACATAAACTCAAATCAGTGGCTTAATTTACACTCTACTGTTGCAACTTGCCGTGTTAGGATTTACAGAATTTTATTTAATATAACTAGTTAAGTAAAACCTGCCCTAGAAAATGATATAAAATTTTATTTTCGTGCTATTGGTACAACAGAATGCTTGATTTACAATTTTATACCGTATATAATACGGTAGTTTACGTACAATTCCATGGGTAAGTAAATATGTGTGTGTTATACATTTTATATGAATATACATATTATACATGTAACGTATAAAATCCAAATGTCACGTATTATACTCGTATATCACCCCTGATTTTGACCATCTGTTTTAACTTGAAGTTCTAGAACAATGTTTGATAAGTAGGGAGCGAATGACCTTAAAATTTACTGAAGATCAGTCAAACTAAAACCATTATATTAACGAAATCTTATACATTTATTTTATATTCCTGTTTATTTGTCCATACTCATTCACCATCATGACCAAAATAAACTGTCTAATTCTGATATCAAAAACCTAAAACCGGCGCTCTCTAGTTATTTGCGCTTGTTAGATCTGTACTTGAAGAATACTATTGAGAGCAAAAAAAATAGTTTTAAACAAGAAACTTGTGCAGAGTTGTAATACAAAACTAATTGAGAGTATCAAAGTTGGCATTGAGTCAGATACTGTGATTTGAGATATTTATTTGGAATAATTTCTCGTATCATTAACCAGGACAGTATCAAAACAAAAACAAAACAAACAAATGCTTTTATTAGTTTTTATCTCGAGAACGATATTTGAAGTTGTTGTGGAACACCTTGTACGTGGGCTGCTGGAAAAGTTACTGGAAACGGTATGAAAAAACGCATATGAAATTTGGTAAACGGTATTATTATTTTTCGAAGTATTTACCTTTGACGTCAATACACTTTTGGATATGCTCGAACCAATTTCTAAAGCACGTTTTCCACTCTAAAGATGGTACCTCAGAAACCAGTGTCCGGAATATTTCAACCGCTGCTTCAGCCGACGAAAATCGCTCACCACGCATTTTATTTTTCATATTTGGGAACAAAAAGAAATCATTAGGTGATAAATCAGGAATATCGATAATGAGTCATTAATTCAACATTTTTGTTGGACAAAAAATCAACTGTTTGACGGGATGAGTGAGAGCTGGCGTTGTCATGATGGAGAATAATTCGTCGATTTCGATTGTTTCTTCTTATTTTATTGATGACTTCCGGCAAACAAATTGTAGTATACCAATCAGCATTCACGGTTTCTCGATCCTTTAAAGCCACGGTTGCTATATGTCCAGTTAAACCAAAGGAACAAGCAAACATTTGTTTCGCAGCGCTGCGTGAACGTACAACTTTTGTTGGTTTTGGTTCATTTTGAAATACCCAAACGGTAGATTGTTGTTTACTTTCTGACTCGTACGAATAGATCCACGTTTCTTCACCAGTAACAATGTTATAAACTAAATTTGAACGACCTCCATTGAATTTCTTGAGCATTTCTTCGCACCATTTGACACGACCCTGCTTTTACGCTTCTGTTAAATTGTGTGGGATCCAACGACTGCAAAGCTTTCGTACGTTCAAATGATTATGCAAAATCTGGTGTATTGCTTTCATGTCAATGCGTAAGACGCTAGAATCTCACGGTATGTCACATATCGACCTCGCTCAAGCATTCCACGCACAGCATCTACATTAGTGGCAACAACAGACACTTTAAAGTTAAAGCCTGCATTTTGTCTTATCCTGTGTATAAAATAGTAAAATAATTAACACATGCTTAATACTTTTTGTTTACTGTTTAAATATTTGAATAACTTTAAACGCATTCAGAGACTTCAGGGGTTTTTCTCCAAAAAAAATTGTTTTTAATGGCTTTATAACGTATTTAGCCTTGTTCTTTTTTTTTTCTTTTTGAGATATTAAAAGAAGATTTTATTCATAAGAAGTGCTCGCACAGGTTTTTTTTAAGTAATATGCTACGTTGCTTTATTAACTACAATGTCCTGAATCTTGGAATCTTTTAAAGAAAATGGAATCACCTTCCATTTTCTTTAAAACTGATCGTGATCTGTAATCTTCAAAAATTATATCAGAAGATCGTTCTTTCCTTTCTTTCTCATAATCCTTTAAACTTTTCGGTGGTAAGCACTGAACCGCATTGTGGTGGTATACATGGCCCATCCAAGTACCTAATCTGAGCGAAATTGCAAGATTCTGCAAATATCAAATCTGTCACACTATCACACTGCCGCGTCCGTTGGCTAACCAGCAATCTTTTTCAGCATTTTTAATTTTGATATCATCGAACGTCGAACTTTACGACGTTTTTATGTGCAAGAAACGTCCGCAATAAATTTGAATCACGTACCGGGAGAGATTGTCGTAGCCATCCCCGCGCGATGCGCCCTCTTTATATTCAAACTCCATCGTCTGGGGGGGTTTATTCATGAACGCGCCCATAATTTCGTGAGTATCTGGGCTGCTGCTAACACCGACGAAAAAATTGGATTTCAGCTTTGTCTTACCGTTTTATTTTTGACATAGTTATTTCATCAAAAAAAAAAATTAATTTAGCTTTAGTTAAGTACATTTTTCGTGTTAAAATTATTTATGTTTGAGAAAAACTTAATTTCAAATTACACTAGCCTGCGAAAAAAATATTTTTTTTTTGCGTATAAGATAAGACTAGGTGTTCTTCAATGATTTCGGGATTACAAAGAAGAAACTGTTATTAGTTTTTTTCTATCACGTCAGGATTTCAAAAAAGATAATGTACAGGGTTTTTGTTTGTGTTTTGAATGGCACACAATTTGTTATTAGACATATAAAAAATGGTAATTGCAAAAGTTTTAGGGATTTACCTGAACCCCCAGAAAAAAAAACAAATGACGATCGGAATTCTACCAAATGAGAACCAGTTCTGTTATTTTAAATTTAACACATATAAAAAAAAAATATACAGGGAGATTCAGGCAACCCTTTCATTAAAAGTTTACGGACTTCTCCTTTGAATTTCTGTTTCATATTTTGCAGTTATAAGTTAACGAAATGGATCTATCAAAATATAATATTTTCAAATTTCAGACACTTCCGCTTATACCGGAAGTTGCTGTCAACTTTCTTATTTTGAATGGAATACCCCAATTTTTAATGAATTTTTGAAATCTTTATAAAATTCTAAAAATATTTTGTGCAACATGTGATACAAGCAAAATTAACCGCTTCCGAGATATTGTCATTTTTTAAGAATAATTCAGACTTGCAGAACCTTGGTTATGATACTGCCACCCTTGTACAACAAAAACCATGATGCCCATTTTTGGCCTGTAGTAGGCTACAGTAACATTCTTTCAGATTATATCCAGTTTTGCACTTAATTACTTACAGGCTGGTTGAAAAGTAACTTCTATACGAACTAATTTCAACTGTCGAAAAGTCATGTTTTTTAAATGGAACGCCTAGTAAATTTTTATACCATGTGACTCAGGATTAAATATTCTTTCGTCCCGTATTAGCATTCCCTATACCTATTTCTTATAGTTTCCTTGTTATCGATAATTTCTTTTTAATACCTATTTTTTTTCATTTTTCGGTGTTTTTAAATAGTGGGCTGTGAAAACTAGAGAAATTATAATTTTTGAAATCATCCATCTAGTAGGAATTAATATACAATTTAATCGCTACGAAGAACCAAAACATGAATATTCAAACACAGACATATTAAATGTATTTGATGATAAAAATCCACAATTCAAGAAGCTAATAAAAAAAGTTGTTATATCGAGGAAAATGCGTTATTACTTAGATACAGTAGAAAGTTATTACTAATAAATAATAGCCGAGGACAACTTAGAGCCAATATTATAACCAACAATTTCTGTATTGTTTTTGATATTTCTGATTTATTTATTAGTTTTCATAAAATTTTGTATTCTAAGTGTAAGTTTCTCCTTGTAAATGTGTAAATAGTCATACCAAGAATTCTAATACATGCGGCATATGTAAACAAAAAGTTCAGATGATAGTGTATTTAAATATTATATCGGTTTTTAAAATGAAATTGAAATTACAGTCAGAAATTAATTTAAAAAACCTCAGTTTGTTAAATTTTCATAGCACACTATTCAGGAATAATACTGAAAAGTGAAAAAATTGATGTGTCAAAGAGAAAACCATGAATAGAAAGAGAAAGAGTAAGAGATGGGTATAGGGAATGCTAATACAGTTCGAAAGAACATTTAATTCTGATTCTTATGGTATAAAAATATACTGGGTGTTCTATTTAAAAAACATGACTTTTCGACAGTTGAAATCAGTTCGAATAGAAGTTACTTTTCAACTAGCCCGTAAACGATTTTGTGTAAAATTAGATATGACCTGAAAGCTTATGAGCGTAGACTACTACAGGCCAAAAATTGAAATTATGGCTTTTGTTACACAAAGATGGCAACATCATAAACAAGGTTCTGCAAGTCTGAGTTATTTAAAAAAAATTAAAATATCTCGGTAACGGTTAATTTTCTTTTTGTCACATGTTGCACAAAATATTTTTAGAATTTTATGAAGATTTCAAAAATTCATTAAAAAATTGGGTGTTCCATTAAAAATAAGAAAGTTGACAGCAACTTCCGGTACAAGCGGAAGTTTCCGAAAGTTGGAAATATTATATTTTAATAGATCATTATCGCTAACTTATAACCGCAAAATATGAAATAGAAATTCAAAGAGGAAGTCCGTAAACTCTTAATGAATGGGTTGCCTGAATCTCCCTGTATACAGTCGGATCTCTATAATTGCACCTCCACTAATCCAAATTTTGTATAAGTCGAAAATTGCTGATGGTCCCTGCACATTGTGTATAACTATTTCTTTAACTTGAAATATCTATTACTCGTAATTTTCCGGTAACCTGAAGTTTGACTTACGGAGGTTCGAGCCTCTGTGAAGTTGGCACCCCATTTTTCAAAAAAGTGATTTTTTATAGGAGTTCTGATAGCACCCCAAAGAGTTCTGGAGTTCTATGTCAAAATTAAAAAGAGTTCTAGCGGATTAAACATAAAAAAATGACTTTTAAAATTTGGGGTGCTAAGTTCACAAAACGGAATTTGAAAATTGGCTATAAAATGTTAATTGTTGGAGATAATTAATTTCACCATTAAGACTTTCTCTAGAACTATTGAGGTGCTATCCAGAACTCTAAACGGAATCTCGAAATTTTGAAATTACTATGTCCCCCTTATTCTACAAAAGATCAGAACACGAAGAAACATTTTATTTTTGGGTGCAGAGACCTATAAATGCTAAATAATTATTAGTTTAAGTACCATACTACTCTTAAAAGAAAAGAAATTCAAATTAATTTTTTTTTTCATTTTACGCTTTGACAACACTTCAATTCGAGAAACGAAAAATCGCTGGAACTTTTTTACTTTTGATTTTAGCGCTTTGATCTTTAAGGATAATCGTGAGCACTCGTGGGGTGCTACCCAGAACTCCATGGAGAACGGACAAATTTTCGAGAAAAATTTCCATTTTGCACTTTGACAAAATTTCATATCGAGACACAAAAAATCGCTGAAACTTTTTTACTTTTGATTTTAGCGCTTTGGTCGTTAAGGATAATCGTGAGCACTTGTGGGGTGCTACCCAGAACTCCAAGCAGAACGGAAAAATTTTCGAGAAAAATTTCCATTTTGCACTTTGACAAAATTTCATATCGAGACACGAAAAATCGCTGGAACTTTTTTACTTTTGATTTTAGCGCTTTGGTCTTTAAGGATAATCGTGAGCACTCGTGGGGTGCTACCCAGAACTCCAAGCAGAACGAAAAAAATTTCCAGAAAAATTTCCATTTTGCACTTTGACAAAATTTCATATCGAGACAAGAAAAATCGCTGGAACTTTTTTACTTTTGATTTTAGCGCTTTGGTCGTTAAGGATAATCGTGAGCACTCGTGGGGTGCTACCCAGAACTCCATGCAGAACGAAAAATTTTTGAGAAAAATTTCCATTTTGCACTTTGACGTTCATCTGGGATTTTATAAGACAAAACGCTGACAGCTAAGACAATAGGGTCTATTCTGTAACATTGATATGGACTTGATATTGCTCTGTTTCAAGTGACCTTGCAAAATTGATATTCTGCAAATAGTTTCGTAACAGCTGACAATCCGTTTCAAGTGTGATCTCGAGTTAATATGCATCTCTCTTCAATTTGTGGTCGGCAATCACCGTGAAATGTTAAAAAATCGTAATAAATTCTCTTCAATTATTGAAGACCATATCAATTGATAAGCATATCAATGTTACAGAATATCCCTGAATGTTATATAAAATAAATTTCAAATATCGCAAAAAGGACCAAACACAAAGAAACTATATATTTTTAGAATTATAAAAACAATCTTTCTTAATTCGTAAAAACATACTGAGTGTTCCACTTAAAATAACAAAATTTGTACTCATTTTTTGGGTTCCGACTTCCGTTTATTTCTTTTAAGTAAATTCTGACTGTTCAGATATAAGCAAAAACTGTACAGCGGCTGTGACCCCGTTAGTACCACTTTTTTTTTAAATACAATATTTCAAAGTTCAGGTTTTTTTTTAAAATATTTTGCACCCTATCTAGAGAGTTTATTTTAGAAGCTACAGGAAAACTTTAAATACAAAATTTGTAGGGTTTTATGCCTATTATCTTTTAGAGTTATCAGAAGAATCAAGAGCGCATCGGAAATTGGAGAAAAAAAATTAAATTTTTTTTTTTTTTTTTTTAATGGAATATCCTATATATTGTGCGCTAAGATGAAAGACAATATTTTTCTGATATCAAAAATATATAATGTGTTGATATTTGGAAGATCCGCTTAAGAGATATTTGAGGTTAGAAGATCAGTGAATTAATGTTTAAAATATTAAGGCGACCTGGAATTTTGTTTTCTATTATTAATTCATTGTATAGTTTCCACCAGTCGAATTTTTGTTATTTTTTGCTAACTATAACAGCCATTTAGAACTTTTTTAAGCACCTTAAGTTTTGATTTTTAAACATCATTATTAGGCTGATATTTTAAATTTAATATATCAAAATCTACAAAACCTACAATCTGCTGGCCTCCATCATTCTGGCCTTTGTTTCTTGTTTTTTTTTTTGAGTTTCTATTGTAAAAATAAAAAAAATATTTAGTAAATTAATGTCTAACGAATACATTGTTTTTACTTTAAACCCAAAACTATCTTCTGTTAGCTAGAATTTTTCTTATCTCACATTACATAACATAACATTTTATTCTGGCCTTGTTTTAAAGAATTTTTATAACATGCGCTATGTTGCTGTAATCGGCATAATGAGTACATTATTTTGCCACTAAATTTCAATATGGGCGCCACAAGAAAAAATGAACTTGATGTTGGTATGAATTTGACGAAATGTTATAGAAAAAAATAGTGTTTACCACTGAGTAGAGAGATGAAGAGTGCCTTAAGTAGTTTTATTTTTTTATCTCTTTAAATAAAGAAGACAGAGGCAAAATTAGAAAATGACAATTTTTCTTTCTTTTGCAATTATTTTGAGAGTTAACATAGATATTTTTTCTCTGCAGATTATTAATACTAATTAAATTTAGCAACTTTGTCAAATTGAAACCTACCATCTACCTCTTCAAATAAGCGAGGTGTCCATGGTGAGGGTCGAATTTGAAACATCCCGTATGTAAGTTCTTCTTAACGGTTGAAATTTTATTCTTAACAACTTAATGTTCGTTTTCCTTTTTTTAAGCGTATATCAAATTTGTAATAATTTCACACGAATGCTTAGGTTACTGTTATGTTAGTACATTTCTTCTCAAGTAATTGATATCAATTTTTTTTATTGCACGCGATTCGCACATTTTTCTTTTCTTTTTAATCTAAAAGCTTTCTGGAATAGATATTTTGCTCATATGTCGTTTATTTATTTAGTTTTTAATAAAAAGTTCCACTAGATATATTTTTTCTATGACAATAAAATTAAAAATGAATTATTTCAAATTCATTAAGTACTTGATATGAAAAATTGCGATCCGTAACCGTTAATAATAATTATTAAAATTATGTTATAAATAAGTTCGCAAATGGTATTCTCTAAAGCTGTAAAAAAATGTCAGTCGTAATGTCTCATGATTTTATTTGTTTACTTTTTTGAAAATTTCGTTTTAATTTTGATTTTTTTGATGAAAGAAGATCTTATACATACAATAAATAGTTTAGCTTAAAACAATCTTTAACCATACAAAAATAATCAAAACATTGAATATTTTGTTAATTGTCTAGCTTCCGGTTTTTTTATGTACCCTGTCCGCCAAAAAGAATCTGGGACAACTCTCTACATGCATTTTTCAGTTATTTTATTAGTTTGAATGCAGCTTTAAGCCATTCATCTTGCTATTTAGAGCTTCTTTCTTTGGTAATGTAAAAATACTCTGCTATACTTAGAATAGGACATTAGGATTACATGTCCTAGACTTTTTTGGCGGGCATAGGGGCCTATTCTTTATCAACAGCGTTAAATTTAAAGGGCTGTTAAATTTTGTTGCTACGGTAACATAAAGGACCGCTAAATTTAATGCCCGTTAAAAAGTTACAGAATACGCCCCATGCTGCGTTTAAATAAAGTTTTTATGGTGTTGTTAATGACGATTCTGATTACTTGATTTTAAATATAAATTGTATAATTTGTAATTAAGTTTCACGTATTCGTACCTGAATAAGCAATCACAAGTACACTGTAAATTTACCGAAATAATAAAAGTAAATTTGGAAAAAAAAATTAATAGCGATCGAACCTTTTAAAACATCACTGATCGCCATATTTACAAATATTTATTTACTTACTTCAAATAGATCACCGTGTAATGCCATTTAATGTAGAATAAAATTTTGAGCTGTACCTTTATTCACCACCCGAAAATAGAAGAATCACGAGAATCCAAAAGGAAGACTTGAATAAGAAATTGTAATAAATCTCATCCAAGCAAACTTACATTTAAAACGAACTTAAGTTGATCATTTGAATGAAAAATGGAAGAACAAGTTCTGAAAGAAATTCAGCCTGAACGCAACTGTGTTCAATTTACTGCCTTCAAAATCAAGAAAAGTATCAATGTAATAAAAACTCCTAAGGGAGTATGACATCCAACACTAAAGATCGAACGTTTAAGTCGTACGAAAGTCGAAAAAGGCGTATACCCAATTTAGATCACTTAATTATGAAACTAGATTATTGTTTTCTCATAGCAATAGGTTAAAAAAGTCCAAATTTTTTTTTAAATAAAACATTAAAAATTAAGCCATCATCCAGAATATTTTGTACAAAATGACGATGACGGCTTTAATGTTTTATTTAACTTTATTGGAACTTTTTAAATACTTATACTTTGAGAAATTAACCTTCTTTCATAAATAAGTGACCTCTAAATTAAGTATATGCATTTTTCCGACTTTTTTACGACCAAAGTCCGGTCTTTAGTAATAAGTGATTACATACTCCGTTGGGAGTTTTTCTTTTTTTTTGTATTTCTTAACATGATTCCGTATCGAATCGACTATCATTAGTCGCCTTTTCTTTTCATCTTGTGTTCTTTAAAAGCAATGTTCAAGATTGAGTAGTTAATTTTATTTTTATCACCATTGTTCTGACAATTTATCGGGTAGGTAATATTTTTCTTGTATTTCTTAGATTTCATTTCAGGAGGAATCTACAAACTGATCGCTGTCTTTCTTTTTCAAAAATCTTGTAAATTCTGACAATATATGTTTCTCATTTCTTTATTAGTAATGAGTCGATCGTCTTTTGTTTTCATGGGTTCGTTTTTTCTTTTATTGAAAGAAGAAATCTTCTAAAATTAACGGTTTCACTTTTTTATTTTTCGTTTTCTGCTTTTTTAGGCGAATTATTAATAGTATTTTTTTTTTTGTATTTTTTAACTTCATTCTGCATCGAATCTACTAATCGTTAATCGTCTTTTGTTTCATCTTCTGTTCATTAAAAGCAATGTTCAGGTTTAAGTGGTTTCGTTCTTTTTTTAATTTTTCATTTTTGTCACCATTTTTTAATAATTTATCGTTGGTATTTTTTTTTGGTATTTTGAAATATCATTTTTATGGAGAATCTACAAATCAATTGTCGTCTTTTGTTTAGTTTTCTGTTTACTTTTATTTTTTTCTTTTTTTTGAAAATATCTTGTAAATCCTGTCAATATATCTTTCTCATTTCTTTATTAGTTTCTAGTCGATCGTCTTTTGTTTTCGTATGTTCGTTTTCTCTTTAGTTTTTCGACATTTTTAAATGGAGAGCATTTTGTTTCCACCTTCTCTCACGCAACCCTTATGTCAAAAAAGTTTCTGAACTTGCTTCTTTGCAAGCGTCGAATTTTCAATCAAATTTTTGCATTTTCTTCTTTTTTCGTTTTATTTTTCGATTTGATTTTTTATTTTCTAAAATAATAGTCGCTATCCATGATCTTAGTGATTAAACCTCTGTGTTTGGAAAAATGGTACGACGGACGAATCATCGGATTTTTCTTTAATAAGAAATAATAAAGAATAAATTTTTGAGGAAGATTTATTTCTCTTTGTTTTTTCTTCTTTATTTTTCTTTCGTTATTTTCTTTTACTTTTACTTTTCGTTATTAAAAAGAAACCGACGATTCGTCGTAGCTTTCTTCCAAACAGAGCTTTAGTTTCACTTATCACTCTCTTTCTTAAAACAGCGAATCCAGCGATCGTATTTTGTTTTCATATTTTCATCTTCTCTTCTTCTTTCTATTTGCATCAACGAAGTTTTTACATTTTTCGAAAAAAAAATAACAAAATTCTGAACCTGTGTTTAAGTCTTTCATTTTTGACATCATTTTGCTTCGTACACACAATTTTTTTTTTTTATTAAGTGTTACCTTCGATGTCAAATATGGATAAAATTGTTAAACCTTATCTAATTTGACGTTGACTGTTTTATTTTCCCGACAAATTGCATCTAAAAGTGAGTGTTTACTCCTACAACAATAAACTCTATCCCTACTTTTAAAGGATAAACAATTTAACACAGTTTTGTTAACTCCACAAATGCATTGAGGAGAGGGAATACCGAAAAAGTCCGTCCAAAAGAATCAGAATTAACTCCATATTTTTATCGGTGGAAGGATAAATACACATGTAATTTCTGTCACAATTTTTTTCTATCCTAAAAACCACTATCTACTTCCGGTGATGAATAAAATAGTATTAATTTGATGATATCCTGCTGACATACTATTGTAAAGCGTACGAAACGAATTTTTACGCGTATATCACAAGGAAAAGTGGGAATAAAATAAAACGGAATAAAATTTGGTTCGGAAATATTCTCGAAAAGTTTGCAGTGGAATATGCTTCCGGTTACTCGGGAAGTATTATTCCCTGGTCGGCTTCGATTAAAATCAAGCGATCGCTCGAAGAGGCCCTTTGAACGTGTACACTGTCACCGGCAGATAAGTTGGCGCTTTTCAGCTGAAGTAGTGCGATGAGGGTGGAAGGTTAGATAAGTCACGAACACAACGAATGTGGAAGTGTACGTCTGGAAAGTTTGGACTAATTTGTTTTTTCTACTTTAATGACGTCAGATTTTTTTTATATCGCGAAAATTAAATCGAGAAAATACCACAAGGTACATCGATGTATCAGTCACGGATTAACTTTTAGCTTTGATTTATTCCCATTGAAACAGTTGCCTAATGATGGTGAACATGGCAATAAACCAAAGCTTAAAGCTAATCCACGTCTTAACAAAAAAAAAAAACAAATAAAAGTTATGTTAATTTTAGCTAATGCTGTATGTACCATACAAAACTGTTTTACCAAGACGTACGAAGATTGGTTACTACACAGAATCGGATTAGATTGCACCGTGAGGGTGAGAGGTATTACCTTCCTGCAACGATCAGACGGGCGAAGGATGGAATATCAAATACAAAAAGCAATGAATATTTGATTTTCTCCTGATAACTTTATGAATAACTTTTCGCCGACCGCCTGCTTTCTATGACGGAGCATTACCCGAAAAACTTCGGACGGTGTCTTTCAGATGGAATTTTATATTTAGGCGCGCTTTCAGTTGGTACCTATTCAACTAACATTAAAAAGACATGGGGTTTTAGAAGAAAAATAAATACATAAAAGATATTAATTACATAAAATAATCAAAAATTCAAGATTACAAAAATAAATAAATAAGTAAAACTGAAATTATAGCGTTAAATAGGAAAAAAAAATGGTTTGGAGGGAAAGGTGAATATTCAATAACAGAGTTACACTAGTTTTTCTTTAAAGCAAACTATTTTTTTTTGTTTCAACTCACCAACGCTGACTTTCTTGAAACACTGTATTTAAATTAACAAATTAGAAAAATATTGGTTAGGATTAAATTGATTACAAAAACAAACACACCGTGAAGAATTGTATCTTCTTTGGCAAAATAAAATTACAAACTAAAGAAACTGACTGATTGAAAAAATTTACAGTAAAGAAAAAATAAACTTCAATGAGGTACGAATCGCGCACCTAATTATGGCAGGAGTACACTTCGATCGCATTTCGTCTGTTGTTGGAGTTTTTGTGCAGTTCTTTCCCTCTTGGTTGGTAAGCAATTGGGGAATATCGGATGTTGCATTTAGACGCAAAAGTATCCTTAATTGAGTGCACAAATTGCAGGTAATATCGCAGCTGCAACTTCCCTACGCTCGATTTCATTCTCTCGGCGGTCGCATGTAAAATTCTAAGAAATTTTGTCTCTACCACTGATTCTGACCTTGTACGCATTATGATTCATATAATATAATTTAATCGCAAGTTAATTTTTATGAAACATTGCATCTCTACGCACTTCTACCTACCTGTAAAGGTAATTAGCAAGGTTTACACCCACCGTGGCGATTGATTTCGGTGTCGCCGGCCAGCAGCAGTGGGATGGGCGGGATTCTTGTCAAACCAACGCGATATTTAAGTCAAAAGGGCGCCACTCAATTTTTTTTTGATCGCGAGAAAAACTAAGAAAAACCTAGTATCAACAAAGAAACTTCAAAAAGCGTCCAAACGACGCACTAAGCAAAGGAGGCAGGCCTGAAAATGCCCTAAAATAAGTCTATTCGGATCCGAAATAAATAAAGCTATCCTAATTCTACAATTAATCAAGATATAACTTATGCCAAAATTATAGCTGGGAGTCCTGAAGGGACTGGCGTTTCAGTCAAGTTCAAATCCGCCCAAACAGGTCGCGCAAATCGTAAGTCCAAAAAAAGGAAAAGGTCCGACCCTCAGTATGATGTGTCACGTCTGCGTTGGCGAATCCTCCAGGTCCAACGTCGGAAGAAACGGGAACTATTCGCTATAATCAATCGTTTTCCAATGAAATATTCTCGGGCCCGGACACTATCGGCGAATGGGGCAAAAGCGTAGACAATCCCTCTCCGACTTTTAGCCTATAGAGAGATAACAAAGAAGAAACGTAGAACACAAATCGTGTTGGCAACAGACAAACTCAACTCACCTGGGGAAAATAGGTTCCACCAAGCTAACAAAAACTCGTGTGAACACGACTTTAGGCGAAGTAAACCTTGAAACCCGTCTCTATGCCTTCACCTTCATTTCGGCCTCCCTAAGAGAAATGTTCTCAGACGAGTTGTCAAACACAAACACTAGTGCTTTACTCGCGCTACGAGTGTAAAGTGATTCAATTGCCAGCACAGTTCAGGGAGCGAGAAAAAAAGAACCTACCGAAAAGAAAGGAGATCGAAAATATATAAATATATAATAAAAAATACCAGAAGTCGTAAAAAGCGCACAATAAATGTCGCAACACGCTCGAAGCAAGAGAAAAAAAAAGATTCAACTTGACCGGCACCAAACCGGAATATAGATTATTCCGGTTTGGTGCCATAAACTGCCTTGACATTATTCGTAGACCAAACAAGCGCATTTCTAAAACAAAATGCATTTTAAGAAACCTATAAAGAAAAAATGACGAATAAACGAGTCCGAGCAATTAACAGCCAATTATTTTCGCATCCAGGCATCAGAGCGCCCGAAAAAGCGTTTCGCTTAGCTCGAGCGCGGCGGCACACCTTTTTCCGGTGTAATAAAAATAATCCGTCATTAAAAAAATTAATTTATCTTTGAAACATTCGACTATACAGAGCGTCTCAAAACAATAAACGGATTTGAATTTGTAACAGTACTGAATATCCGAACCTTTACACATCCAGCAAAATTATCTTGACTTTCTTTAGAGTAGGTTCTCCGTTTGGTCCCCGCAATTTTGATTGTTCTTTAGATTCTACGGTATAATTATGAACCCGTATTTCATGATAAGGATTAAGTTGCCGCAAGAAATATGTTGTGTTACATCTGAAATATTTTTAAATTGTTCAACGACCGAGAGTATTTTTTCATATTCAATGCTTCGCGTAAAATAAAGCACGAGTTCCTTTGAAATGCCCACTGCCTCTACTATGTTTATGATTTCAACCGACGAACGTCATTTAGAACGAAATCGTGAACTGTATTAAACATTTTTGGAGTTGTAGCAGTTTTTGGACGTTCACTGAAATTATTCCTAGTCATTAACATCATGGATAATCATTTGTACACGTCCTTACATTTTTATAGGAGTATTTTAATTTTTTTCATTGTCTTCTATTACCTATCCCAGATATATTGCATTAATATTTTTATTTTCTGATTTTCAATCTCCACAATGTAATTCTGCCTCCTCCAAGTCCCTATTTTCACTTTCTATTTCCCTTCGTTAATAAATATCTTATTCTAATTCCTCTCTTCACACCGTAATGTATGTTCTGAGTCGGTCATATTGTAAGGCCATCAGCATATATTAGTTGCTACCACCTTATTACAATCACATTAACTCTTGGTCGCTTACCAATATCTGGTGGCAAGTTGCGCTGAAGAGTCTGAAACGCGTCATAGAGCAAGGGCGTCACCCAGCGGTGGTTACATAAACCAAAAGAATCAGATACACACGGCCGGGAAAGTGTGTCCTTATACATTCTCATCAAAGGAAATCCCCTCTCAGATCCGGTTCCTCCTCAATACACCCCAAAACATGGACTTGAAAATCCTCTCCCAAACGGAAAAAAATAGCAATCTCAGAATCGTAGATGTAAGCATCCAAAAAGAAATACGACACCGTTCGGCGCAAAAACAGTTTATTAGAATAGGAGAAAGCCCAATGGGGTTCACAGGTTAAAGCAAGCACCAGTAAGGGGTGGTCGGCAGTTTTAATAAATAAAATATTGACTCAGGCAAGGCCCAAAATAGGACAAAAATTGCTTGTGCGAGAGTACTTCTGTGTCGGTGCACAATAATCCGACAAAAACATACAAATACATACAGATTTGAGGTTCCGGTCGGTTGGTACGAAATATGTCAAATTTCGGTGCAATTCAATCGTACCAAGGTCCTAACTTGATCTCGAGCAGGTACATCGTAACGGCGACCTCGGAGAAAGTGAAACACTCACGGTACTCAAACGTAGAAGCGGAAACAGAAAACGTGAATAGAAACGGAACCAGAAACGGACGCCTTTGTGAAATCAAAGAAATCAATTACAAACGCGGCCCACGCAACATCGCAACCTAATTACTTCAGATTTTTATTGCAGATCCGGTTAATCCACTCGGAAAAAATTGCTCAAAAGCAAATCAGATAACACGTAGGGCTTATGTAAATCCAGATACACTGTTCTGTAGAATTTTGCAAACAATTTGCACCAAATCACGGAATACAGCAAAACGTGTGTTCACCTTAGCGTGCTAAATGGTAGAATGCGGGCAATGTGGAATACACCGAGTACTGGAAACGGCCCTATATTAGCCAAAAATGGCCAGCCAATTCAGATTTACTGTAATAATAACAACTTTCCTCTATATTTTTTACAATCTCTTTTGCCGTCTTTGTTTGTTCGAAATAAATAAGCTTTTTTCTTTCATATTCATGCTGATGCTTATTTTTTAATATTTCACTTTTTTTTTCTTTTCTATTATTTTTGTAATATTTGTGTGTAAATAGTGTGTGTATGTATTTCTTTAAATTTTGTTTTAAGAACATTATTATTTAAAATTAAAATTAAGAGAGAGAGAGAGTCTTACGGTAGGTTTCACAAAAAAAAAATTCTTAATCAGCGATTAATTTAATTAATTCTCTGATTAAGAAACGTCATTGTACGAAGTTAAGAGTAGGTTTGAAACAACCAATTATATTGTTTCACCCAACTAATCACAGGCTTTAATCACGCTGTTAAATTAATCAGTAATTAAATTTTTGTGAAAGTGGAGGTCAGCTTTCTTTCGTTACTAATTTGAACGAATAGATGTTTTTTTTTTAATTTGCTTTAGATGTTATGTCTTGATAGTTTACGGTATCACAACTCGTATTTACCTCATTCTGTATTGAATCAATGCCATATGCAAGCAAATAGGGATGGATATTCGTGACAGACTTGCAGGTAGATTCAAAAATATGTTTTTTTTTGCGTGCGTTGAGAAACTTTTCGCAGTTCAGGAAATCGTAGAAGTTTAAGTAGCAGGATTTGTGATACCACGACGGTTTGTGATTGACATACACGGTGTTTCCGGAAGGGCGACGTCGTAGTATCCGGCTCCGTTCCACCCCAACGGCACACGAATGGGGTGGGAACTGTTTTTGATGTTCTGGCTTTTGTTTAGTGCAGGCGGGATTTTTTGTTTGCTTCTCAGCACATATTTTTAGCTAACGCTTTATATTCTTAGATAAGATAGGTATCCTGGGACAAATCGACTAACGAATCATTCTGTGCATTAACTAAAAGAACTCAAGACAGTGAAAGCTTTCGGAAGTTATTACATCAGAAAATTGTGTTAAATATTGATATTTTTTTAATTAAGAGTTTTATTTTGTAGGAGTAATTTTTTTTATGGTCCTTACAATATGTCGTAGTCATTGTAGTTTTCGACTCCTGTATGTTCTTCCCCCAGTTCTTTTACATTTGTGGTATATTTTTATACAGGTGAGTGGTAAGTCGACGTATTTCTTTGAAGGCGTGCTAGTAGAGCTCATTTGCAATTGATTTGACCATACGAAATGCTATAGTTTGTGAGATATTTTAATTTTTGTGTTTTCCTTAGAAATACGCTTCCTATTACGATTGATCTGAAATTGTTCAGAGAATATAAAAGTTTTTCTTAATATTTATATTTTTCTGGTTAGACTAAATAATTGTACATGCTACGCAATAAACATTTAAAAACTTTAATAAGTTTGAAATACAATGACTGAAAAGATCTAAAAAAGATCCCATCTACTTGAACATTGATTCAGATTTATTTCCAAAAATTGATAATACAATCAGCTTGCAGATTATTCCAAAAACTTCTTTGATTTATTGCCTTTCAAATGAGGTATTAAGTTTTAGTAAAAATCTTTTACTTCCATTAGTAGTATCACTATACTAGGCGTAGGTATAGATTCCAATCTCGTTTTTATTAAATAATAAATAGACTAATAAATAAAATTCAATAAATTTATAATTCACATTTTTAACTACGTTAACCTACTTACAGCCGTTTGCACCATGTCTAGTTAAAAATTAAACAAGGTTTAACAGTAAACCCAGTTTGCACCGCGACTTAAACCGTAGTTAGAAACTCGCTAAACCAACTCAACGTTAAACCATCACGGAAGAGGGATTAAATTGAGTTGGTTTAGCCAGTTTCTAACTACGGTTTAAGCCGCGGTGCAAACTGAGATTATTGTTAAACCTGGTTTAATTTTTAACTAGACATGGTGCAAACGGCTAATAATAATTTAATCGGGTATTTCAGAAACTGCATGTCAGTTTTTGGTTGGAATTAAGTTTAATACAAATATCATTTAATAAGAACATGCTTTGAAAGAAAAATCACGTTCCAATTAATTCTCTTTGGGCCTAGAGATTCGGATTCAGTTGAAAAACGAAAAATCCAAAATATGAGCGTAAGTAGAACATTAATTTCCAATTTTGTGAAGTCACGGGACTTTTTAAGGGATTTCTCAATTTAATGAAAATTATAGAAAACTAATGCTTAACAGAAGCTGTGATCCTCTTAAATTGAAAACAATGAATATGCTACCTCGTATTTAATAATTTTTGCATAATGAATGTATGATGTATACAAATGTTTACTAAAATTTAATACCTCATTCGAAAGGTTAGAAATCAAAGAAGTTTTTAGAATAATTTGCAAGCTGAGTGGTTTATCAAATTTTGAAAATAAATCAGAATGAATGTTCAAGTAGATTGGATTTTTAGCCAAGTATCTTTTCGACCATTGTATTTGTTTTTAACTTAATTTTTGTTGCGTAGTATACAGGCTGTTCATTTTCGTGTGCCACTATGGGGATCTCGCTTATCTTAAGAGTTACGAAGTTGGTTATATTAGAGCAGAGTTGCGCATTTTCGCACTGAATAATAATCTGAAAAGAAATTTGAAATATCTTCAATAGTTTTGAGAATATCGCAAAGAACACAAAATTTTTGATTCTTTCTGGCGACCTTGATAAATTTAGTCAAAGAATTGTCACCACTGTCAGGCACAAGATTAGAAGAAGGGATGTGTCAAGAGCTACAGCAAATCTTAGGAAGAGAATGGCACTGTGCTTAGAATTAAGAGATGGACAATTTGAACACATGTTATGTTGTTACATTCATTAATTACACAGCCCTACAGAAAATTTTTTTTTTTCAGATCTATGTCTAATATATGTTTTCGGGGTCGCTGAATCCAAATCCGCGATCCATTTAACTCCATCACATCAGGTTTTACCAATAACCCCATATAACCCTATAACCCAAGCTGTCAATTCCTATTACACAAAAGATTCTGGAAAAGGAGATATGCACCCACAATAACCCTATAACCCTATACATTTAACCCCGAACCCCCTAACCTCGTAATCAATAATTCTAATAACCACGTTACTCAGTAGTTCGACTTTATCTCTCATCGCTTGCATACAGCGGGATTTACCAGGGCTCTATAAACGGAATATATTAAACTCTAATCCTCCAACACCTGTCCCCATAACCTTCTAACTCCACAATATCATAACCCTCTCTAACTCCACAATACCATATTTTCGAAATTGACGGAGAATTTACTAAAAATGATGAAACTGAGATCCAATGACGATGCAGACTATTTTTCTTCCATCAAACAACCGTAACTACTAAGTACTACCGTACTGCGTAACGTGGTTTTAGGAGTTCAAAATTATGGGATTATAAGGTTATGGAATTATGGGGTTAGGGGATTATAGGGTTTAATATATTCTATATATAGAGTCCTGTTCTATCCCACGATAAGAGATCAATTCAAATAACTGAGTAACGCGGTTACTGGAGGTATCGGCTATTTGTAAAACCTGACGTGACGGAGTTAAAAATCCAAAAAAAAAATTAGATCTGTAGGTCAGGCTATGTTTGCTAAATGTTTTCGAGGTCACTGAATCCGAATCCACGATCCATTTAACTCCATCACGTCAGGTTTTACCAATAACCCCGTATAACCCCAGAATCTAAGCTTAAGCGTCAATTACAAGCTATTACACACAAACGATCCTGTAAAGGGAGCTATGCACCCACAACCTGTAACCCTATACATTTAACTCCAAACGCCCTAACTCCATAACTCTATATCCCCATAACCGATAACTCCAATAACCACGTTACTCAGTAATCTGGCTTGATATCTTATCACGGGATATATCAGGGCTCTATAAACAGAAAATATTAAATCCTATAATCCGCTAACTCCAGAATCCCATGACTCCATAACCCTATAAACTCATAATCTTTAACTCCAATAACCATGTTACGCAGTAGATCGACTCTTTGATGCAAGGAACATAGCCTACACCATTATTGGCTCCCAATTTCATCATCTTGAGTAGATTTTCCGTCAATTTCAAAAACACCATTGTTACGGGGTTATGGTTTTATGAGATTAGAGGGCGATGGGGTTAGGTGTTGGAGAATTAGAGAGTTTAATGGATTCCGTTTATAGAGCCCTGATAAATCTCGTGATGTGTCCGCAATGAGAGATCAAATCAAACTACTGATTAACGTAATTATTGGACATATAAAATAGCGACATCTTACTATCGCTTTTTGACCTAACATTGCAGTAGGATAGACAAATTGAAGCGGGATTTGCTCCTAATGAGTCCCCCATGCAAGGCGGCCATGCTTGCTGTCAAAGCATAATGAAAGATTTTAGAAAAAATTTGTGCAAATCGTTCTTGATTGCTGAAGAAGCCCCAAGCAGGGCTGAAACAGCTGTCCAGAAGCTGCTCGAGGTTCTCACTGCAATCAAGAACGATTTGCACAAATTTTTTCTAAAATCTTTCATTATGCTTTGACAGCAAGCATGGCCGCCTTGCATGGGGGACTCATTAGGAGCAAATCCCGCTTCAATTTGTCTATCCTACTGCAATGTTAGGTCAAAAAGCGATAGTAAGATGTCGCTATTTTATATGTTCATCATTCTTACATCGCATTTGCGAATAAATTGGGCAAGTCGTTTTTGGTCTGCGGTGGGAATGTCGAGCTACGTTTCTGCTGAAGAAGCCCCAAGCAGGGCTGAAACAGCTGTCCAGAAGCTGCTCGAGGTTCTCACTGCAATCAAGAACGATTTGCACAAATTTTTTCTGTAATTATTGGAATTATCGGGTTTTAGGATTATAGGGATAGGGGGTTCGGAGTTAAATGTGTAGAGTTATAGGGTTATTGTGGGTGCATAACTCCGTTTAGAGGATCTTGTGTGTAATAGGACTTGACAGCTTGGGTTATAGGGTTATATGGGGTTATTGGTAAAACCTGACGTGATGGAGTTAAATGCATCGCGGATTTGCATTTAGCGACCCCGAAAACATATAGTAGACATAGTCTGACCTACACATCTGACAAATTTTTTTTTTTTGTGGGGCTGTGTTCTTATCTATTCTTGTTATGTATTTCGGAGATTCCATCTTCGAATTTTCAATAAAAAAGTGTCTGCATAATGTTTTGCTTAGAAATCTTTAATACGATTAGGCCCATATTCATAAACTAAATTTATGCTATGTGTTCGTTTAAAATTCGCCATAATTCGTATTTCCCGCATTTTGGGCGCATAACCAGTGAGAATTTAAGAACATTTTATGAATTACTTTCTCAAAATGTGGAAAATACGTATGGTTTATGAATTATAGCTAATTGTAAGCGAACGCATAGCGTAAGTTTTCTTTATGAATACCGGCATTAGTTTAGTGTACAAACGTAGATGACAAAGCTTGCCATAGGAACAAACAGTCAAAAACTTCTGTTCACAATAAAAGAACGTTTCGTTTTTTCAAAGTACTCTTCGCAAAAAATGAAAAATTCGATTTTTGGCAAAAATGTGATATTGGATCAGCATGTGATGTGTGTACAACGTTGTAAATACAAAATGTTAAAATCCAAAATGGCGTTCATAAGAAAATATTAAGTTTCTTGATCATCTTGAAAATTATTGAAAATGGAATGCCATATTCGAATTCTACATAAAAAAGTGTATCAATAAAATATACTGTTAGAAATGCCTAGTACGATTAGTTTATTGTGAAAAAATTAAAAGCGAAAATCAGAAATTTTTGTTTTTTTTGCGATATTTTAAAAACTATTGATGTTATTTCAAATTTCTTTTCAGATTATTATTCAGCACAAAATTGCGAACTTTACCCTAATTTAACCAACTTCGTATCTCTTAAGATAATCGGATACTCAAAATGGTACTCGAAAAATTGACAGGCTGTACACTATTATTTCGTCTAGCCAAGAAAACATGAATAGTAGGAAAAAAAAACCTTTGTACTCTCTCAGTAATTTTAGATAAATGGTAGTAGGGAGCGTATTTCAAACGAGAATCGAAAATTAAAATATCTCAGAAAATATTGCGTTTTATGTAATGCATTTTAGGGTCAAATCAATTAGCAATGCACTAATATGTCCTCAAAGGAATCCGTCGACTTATCAAACACTCTGTATAAACTTATTTTCTGTTACTTCGGTTAATCAAATAATACTTCTTCTTACCTTTCTGTCATTCTTTTAATATTTTGTTGCCCTTGTTTTGTGAAATATGTTACTGTAGACGAAGTCTCAAATGTAGTACAAAGAGTACTCAAGGTTATACCGATTATTGTTGTGATGATGCTACGAATGTCAACGGTGCGAATATAGTGGGTGTATCAGAAATACGTGTGTTAATTTTAACTCGGAGTGCAGTTAGCTGAATGAAATATTTTTTCTATTTGACTTATCAAATATCACATATCACATATTAAAATCTATACCCGCCTCTGGTTAAGACCGAAAAATTCTGTTGCGATAGAAACGAAAAAAGTTACATAAAAAAGTCAATTGTTGTATTGTCACGCTTACTAAATTTGAACAGAAATTGCGTTTATAACTTGTCGGAGACAAATAATTCGTTGCTGTATTATAGGTTTCCATAATCCTTAAACACAGCGAAGAAAAACTGTAATTGCACATAACTATTGCCGAAGTGCGTGTCTTCACGTAATTGTACCAGCAACAATTACAGCATCCAACATGTTTTCTTCAACATTGAGTACGAGGTCTGTCACGGTCTTGGGCTTAATTAAAGTTGAAATGAGCCATGATTCTGGAGAATTTGGACAGTTGATTGAAATATATTTCTGTTGGACAAAATATGCTTTAGCTTAAATACGATTAGGAAACGAACTGCAGTTTTCGTGCATCCATTCAGCATTTCCACAAGCTCTACGATACATCATGACAGTATCTGTTAATTCTTAATTAGAAAAGTTGTGTGCGTTTATAAAAATGACAACTGTCTTGACACATTATACATAATTAGCCGCTTTCCAATTACGAATTTCAAGCACCTGAGATGATCTAAACTGATTTGATCCAAACTAGACTTTCGAGATTTCAATGGGAACGCTGCATAAGTCATACATGGGTCGATACATGAGTAGTCATAGAAACAGGTGCGCGAGGTGAGGGGAAAAAGTAAAAAAGATCCGCACTCTGCAATTGGAACATGTTGGATCAGTTCGGAGGTGCTCTGAGTAGCTCATTTTGGCAATTGGAAAGCGGCTATTGTATCCGCCATGGTTGCCATGGTTTTTCGAAAGAAGGTTAAGTTCAAACACCAAACGACTTGTTTGTTACAGGGGTAAAAAGATTGCGAAAAATTGACGATATTTTCAAAGTGCCATAAAATAAAATTGTTTAGCTTGGCGAGTTCTTCAATGGTTTAAAATTACCACACGTATTTATTTATGATGCACCCAGTATAAATTTTACGAGTGTGCAGGACGAGACAAATTCGACCGTGCCGTTGACATGAGTAGCATCACCGCAAAAAAAGTCTGCACAACATTGTCTACGAATCGTATTCGGAGGACTATTCAATGAATCAAATCCTTCAATCTCGTTTTACACAAATTAAATAAACATTTTCATTTGTTTAAAATTATTACTTCCAGCACTAGTACAATATTGGACGTAATTTGTACGAGTACAATAAATTACCGCTGCAATTTTTTGTAACCATGGAAATGATTAAAATTAGTTTTTTTCGTTGGTTAATGAACATGAAATGACATGAATTAAATAGTCCCTAAAATTTAATTTGAAATCCAAGAAACTGTCTCTATCTTGCCTACACGATACACTAATTTATTTTTCTGAGTTTCTTAAAGCTTTGTATTATTTTTTTTTAATTCACAAAGTTAAAGGGTCGTGAACATTCTTGCATTGCCGTATTCGAGATAAATTTGCCCAAATTCAAGTGACAAAGTAATTTATACAAGATAAACTACAAGCTGCTTATTTAGGCCCGGTTTTATAAACACCAGGTAAATTTATTGTATAGTTTAAAGCCTTATTATTAGTAACCGTTGCTTTTACAGTTGAATCGATGAGAATTAAAAGGCACCAAATCCATGAACGCAAAAAGTTGTCAGTCGCTTACTGTCTCTCTTCATCAAAACATTTTCTTGCAGATGACACTCTAACTGAACCGCAGAATATAAGGCAGTTCGCAAAAATCTTTCA
Organism: Prosopocoilus inquinatus; assembly: GCA_036172665.1. Taxonomy (NCBI): domain Eukaryota; kingdom Metazoa; phylum Arthropoda; class Insecta; order Coleoptera; family Lucanidae; genus Prosopocoilus; species Prosopocoilus inquinatus. The sequence continues at coordinate 29,702,601 of CM069877.1, forward strand.
ACAGACCACCGCAGAGACATGTAATTTTTTTAGTTTGGCAATTAATTTCTTTTAATTCTCACCGATTCAATTGTAGCATTCATCGTACGTTTATAAAACGCGTATATTTTCAGTTAATTTGTAGTAAAGTATGAAAAATGAAAAACAATACATATGAATAAGTAATAAACATAAACTTATGCGGCGCGGTTCGTTTAGAAGGTGCGTAGATAAAACGTGAGCAAATTTACCGGAAAATTACCGCATTTCCGCCGCAGGAAAAACGACCGCATTTTCCGACCGTCTACTTTTTTCAACTGCTTTGCATAGTCTTCAAGTGACATCCGACCAAATTCGTTTCACACTTTTCTTGTGCTCGATAATGATGCTGATGCTGACTTTCACCGTTGCGGTATTTTTTGGAGCACTCTCCAGAACAGAAAATGAAAAGTCTCCATAGTAACCAATGATTGATAAAACACAGGGTGTTTGCAAAATAAGTGCAAAATTCTTAACCACAGTACGCCGACAGCACAAACAACACGAAAACAATACAAAAAAGATCGTATAACATAAAGAAAATTTCTTTATCCGTCCCTTATTCGACTCTCTTGAAATAACAAATAAAACTTCCGGAACTTGCTTCTCTGGTCGATGTAAACATTGCGGGAATGACTAATACGCATACACACCCACCGAATATCATCTGTGTGGAGGATCACATTCAAAGAAACGTTTACTATTAGACATTTAGAAACGTTTGTAACGATTGTTCGACGTGGCGTCCATCATTAGCGACACACACACGAGCTCGGCGAAATTGTGATTCTTGTATTCGTGTGCATGTCAGTATCAGCGCAAATACTGTCGACGGCATTATACACTCCTCTGAATTGGTGTTTTCTCGCCGTTCGTGAATTGCGGTATTTTAATAAGTAATAATACTACGTAGACAGTTATCATATCTGGCTTTAACGAGTTCAATCACTTTACACGAAGTAAATAGTTGATCTCAAAGAATGCGGAGCAATAAATTGTGCGTCATAATCATAAAAAATGAAGCAAATTCTTTCGCTCAGCTGTAATATTACTTAATGTGACGTTAAAAAAAAAAAAAACGATTTTATTGGGCTCTCGGCTTCGGCAAAGGTCACTGCTCGATTGCACTTCTGCTTATTCCGATAAAATTTCCTCTTCTTGACTTGCTTCAAAGATATACATAGACGTACGATTATTTCTTGGCCGATTTTCAACTGCGATTTTCTCGAAATGTGTAAAACTTTTGTTACGGACATGTAAGTCCACAGTCGTTCCCATTTATGGTGATGTGATGATGAATTTCTGCACTTATTTTACAAACACCCAGTATATTGTAAAGTACAGGAAAATCAAATGTAATCTTTTTGTTACTATGCTTTTTATTATTTGCCCATTCAGTGGAAATAGTAAAGGAATAAATCTACAAGTCATCGCAAAAAAGGTTCTGTTACTTCCATCCAAAGAGTTTTAAGTTTTATTATTTATAAAATTTTGTTTAGGTTGCAAGTGACCTCATTTATTTAAAAAATAATCTTCAGCGAGAATTGCCGTAGATAAATTCCTGCTTGATTTGTAAATTTTAAAGTTCCTTGCATTATTTATTCCGGTGTTGTTGCTTTATATTTCCCACTGGACGCGCTATAACTTATGTGGCAGAGGTTAGCGGGGTTACAGATGAGGCAAGTGTCAGAGGGCGCCCTGGTCAACGCTTAAGTCCTTGTGACCCTTAGTGACCATACGTTAACTATTCTCCTTTGGTTTCGCCCCGTTCTGCTGCTTTCACGTCGCTCGCCTTCGCTCACTTCCGCAACCGTCCAATAAAACCGCCTTTTACAAACGGAAGTGTGTAATTTATATTCGCCGCTAATACACTCTTTGTATATTTTTTTTTGTGCTTTCACACGACGTCCGGCTTGTCATTGTCCTTCAAATTCTTTTCGTAATTTCGATTACTTCTTTATTTCTGTCTCGTCATTGCGACGAAACATAAATATCTTTTGTTTTAGTATAAAGCTTTTAGGCCCGATTTTTTCACGTCCTGATAAATTTATCTGCCAGGTATTATCCTTGGAAACCGTAGGTTTTATTCCTGATTATATTTATAAAGGACGATTATAATTTGAAATCACATTGTCATAAATTTAAAGGGTAGGACTGACGAACAAGAAGACCATACAAGCTGTGATTTTCATTCAAAGTTAACTTTAGTTATATTATTCATTATTCAGCCAATTAATTACCCGAATTGCATCATTCAGTTAAAATAACTTAATGATTAAACTTGATATGGGGTGTAAAACGTTCCCCATAATATATTCTCAACATTAAACATTTCAAGTTCTGTCATAACTTTGAGAATCAAACATTGATGTATTATTATTATTTTACGACAAGTTGCATGATTATTGTTTTACGACTTTCTTTGAATAATTTTATAGTTATGTGCATAAATTTTGAAAGTTCATCTTATACAGGGTGTTCCACTTAAGACGGCTTACTTCCATAACTCTCTAGTTACTCATATTACAAAAAATAAATAAAATTGCTTCATGTCATGTGGAGCATACTTTAAAATTAATTTCACGTTTATAGTATATACAATTGAAATGAGAACACTATTTAAAGAAGTAAAAACAATGGCCGATGCAGAACTGGGAACGGAAAATAGATTGGTCAAGGCGGACTTGACATTGGAACCAGGGTTGGAAAGTTTAAAACAAACTGTTTAAAACATAGTGTTTAAAACACCAAATTAAAAACATACCATCTATTTTAAACAAAATGTTTTAAACGTGTTTTTTTTGATAACGTTTTAAATTCATTTTTTGTAATTTTAAGCTTAAAAAGAACTCTTGATATGTGCTTTATTTTTAAGTTTTAAACATGTTTTTTTTTGTTAATGTTTTAAATTCTTTTTTTTTTGTTTTAAGCTAAAAAATACCACTTTTGATATATGTGTTTTATTTTTGCAACGTAATACTGTGTAACTAGAAGTTAATTGTTTAGGGTTTTTATTTCACCTACAGATTAACTTTAAACTTTAGTTTGTTCTCGTGTCAATTGTTTTAATAATTGTAGACAATGCGTGGCTGAATTGATGACGTGATGACTACACTGTAGCTCTGATTTGAATTAAATTTAAATTGCATTAGATTGATTATAATCAATTAATTAATTATTACTGATCACTAGAATAATACTTATATTGTAAAATTTTAAAATACCTTTTCAATATTTAACCTTTTATTATTACATTAAGTTTTGAAACATACTGGGTCCTCCGCTTCCCTGTTCATACTACGGGCTGCGGGATGATTATGTAGCAAACTGGCTTGAATTTGTCAATCTTAATTCAATGTTAGGTCAAAAAGTGATCGTAGGATGTCGCTGTTTAAACTATTTATAACGTTATCGTTTCATTTGTCTTCATTGAATTTGTACCGTGTGTCTCAAGGCCGTGTATTCGTCCATCTAGAATTTTAAGGTTTGTTTAAAATTTGAAAACGATGAATTAAACAAAAATTTAATTTGAAATTCCAGACATATACCTACTGGACTTTTGGTTTCGCCGAAAGTAATATCAACTTTGTTATTTTAAACGGAACATTCTACATGTGTTTACATATTTGGAATTTATTGAAAGCCACGAGTCATGTATTTTAGTTCTAATGCGATCAAGTAATTTGAAAAATATATTTCTTTGGATTGTATTTGATTTTAGTTTTTAATGGGAATGTTTTTCTCAGTATGTTGATACTGTTACGTTTCTAGGGTTTGAGTTTATTTATTTAAACGAATAAAACACTCGATAAAAACTTAACCGTAATTTAATAAAGCTTAACAACTAATTTATTTCTAACAATTTATTTTCACACTAAAATCTAACTTCGACTATCGCTGTTCGAATTCGACTGCCTGGTGAGTCAACTCCGGGCCATTTTATATCATTTGCTGGCGTCTGGAAGTCTCTATTCGGGAAGATTCCAGTCCGTTCGATGTGGGCCCGACCGCGTGACGGCCGATGACACACCGAAGCGGACCGACTTCCTGACGCCTTGCGCTAAGTCAGGTTGGCTCGCCACACTGCCCCCCTCTTAGAAACGTTTCGTCTCGAAATGTTCCTGGTGATAGTCTTGAAGGAGGGTGTCGGAATCTACATGCTGGCCCATTCTTGCAACTTCCCGTCTGGAAGAAGTAACAGTCTACGGTTTTGCTGTGGCTGACTGTTGCCTGTGGGTGGTGGCTGCAGACTAGGACTTCAATTCCCGTTCTGTGGAAGATGACTTCCAGCATGCTTCGGATTACTCTCCAGTCTAGTCCGTCCAATCCGCAGCCCAATTTGGGGATGGCTAACTTCATCTGATGGTTCTCTATTAGCTGTCTCCTCAGGCTATATAGGGCTCTCCACATAGTCACATAGTCAGGTTTACCGCTTGATGTCTTCTTAGTGACTAAATAATGCACGTGGCGCCTCCGATCTGCCGTCGAATCAATGATCTGCAAGCTCTTGCCTACCACGGGATGCTGTCTTCGTAGCTCCTCGATTTGGCCAAATTTCTTCCTAAACACCTGAGCGATTCCTTTGGACATTTTCAGGTCTTCTGCTACGCAGTGGGCCAGACTGTACTCCAGTGGCACTTTAAAGAGATCTTGTTGCTTCTCCGTGGTCACTCCAACCCGTGCCTTGCTTCCTTCGGCGTGATGAGACATGAAGGTTTCGAAGTTCACTTCGGAAACTTGCGCCCTTTGTACTGTCCCTTCATCTGCTTCTCCATGGTAAGGGGCTATCCGGTTGAAGTGGATTACTTTGGGTTTGCCATGGGGGACCTTCCTGATGCGGTAAACGACGTCGTTGATCCGTTTCATCACTTTGTAAGGACCTTCCCAAGAGGTCTGTAATTTTGGGGAGAGGCCTCGACGTCTTTGGGGGTTATAAAGCCAGACCAGTGCTCCAGGTTGGTATCCCCCGTGTTGAGCGTTGATGTCATAGTGCTCCTTCATCCGATCGCTGGCCGTCTGTATATTGTGACGCACTTGGTTGTGGATATCATCCATTTTCCTGCGTAATTTGCTCACGTAATCTTCGTCGGCAGAGACTTCGCCAGGCTTCACACCAAACTTCAGGTCGCAGGGCAGTCTCGGCTCTCGCCCGAATACCACTTTCGCGGGAGTCTCCCCTGTTGTCTCATGAACAGATGAGCGGTATGCCATTAGAAACAGGGGGATGTACGTGTCCCAGTCCCTCTGATGATTGGAAACGACCTTGGACAAATGTCGGTTGATGGTTCTATTGAACCTTTCCACCATTCCGTCCGACTGTGGGTGGAGTGCAGTTGTTCTAGTTTTTCGTACGCCGAGCAGAGTACACACGTTCTTGAACAAGGCCGATTCAAAGTTCCTTCCTTGATCTGAATGCAGTTCCATAGGTGCACCATACCGACTGATCCATTCCCTGACAAGGACTTCCGCAATAGTGACTGCCTCTTGGTTAGGTAGGGCGTAAGCTTCAACCCACTTGCTAAAGTAGTCCATTACCACGACGATGTACTTGTTTCCACCATTCGTTTCTGGAAACGGGCCGGCTACATCGATGGCAACTCTCTCAAAAGGACTTCCGACGTTGTACTGTCTCATGGGAGCCTTACCCCGCCTGTGGGGACCCTTACTGGCTGCGCAGACTGTACACTTTCTGCACCAATCCTTCACGTCTTCCTTGCAGTTCACCCAGTAAAATCCTTCGCGCACCTTCTCCATAGTCTTCTTAACTCCCAGATGCCCTCCCGAAGTTCCATCGTGAAGTTCCCTCAGAACTTCTGGCACCCTATTCTTGGGGATCAGTAACTGTGTCTTCTGTTCCATGCCTTCCTGATTCTCTATGCTTCGTCTCAGAAGACCACGATCCAACACTATGGAGTCCCACTGCGCCCAGTATGATTTTACGGACGGTGCACATGGTGCTACCTCTTCCCAGGTAGGCCTCGCGTCCCTGCTTTTCCATTCTAGCACTAATTTCAAATCTGGGTCGTTCTCCTGGTCTCTTCGCAGTTCTTCGCCTTGCCATTTGTCATCAACAATGGCTGTCCTCGCAGTCGTGGCTACTTTCTCGTCCAAACGACTACAGTGCTTACAGTCTTCGGCACAGGGTCTTCTCGACAGAGGATCGGCATTTCGATGGCTAGTTCCTGCCCGATGCTGAATTTCAAAATCGTACTCCTGAAGTCGTTCGATCCATCGTGCAACTTGCCCTTCTGGGTTCTTGAAACGGAGAAGCCATTTTAGAGCGGCGTGGTCGGTCCTCAGCAGGAAGCGTCTACCATACAAGTACTTGTAGAAGTGTTCTATCGTTTTTACGACGGCTAGCAATTCCCTTCTTGTGACGCAATAGTTTCGTTCCGGCTTTGATAGGACTTTACTGAAGTAGCCGATCACCTTCTCTTGCCCCTCTTGTATCTGGGAGAGTACGCCACCAATCCCAACGTTGCTAGCATCTGTGTCCACGACGAATTTGCCTTCCGGGAGAGGATAACTCAAAACAGGAGCACTAATCAAGTACTGCTTTAGTTGTTCAAAGCCAATTTGACACTGTTGGTCCCATTCAAATGGACGACCTTCTTCAGTGAGTTTTGTCAACGGCTTAGCAATGTCTGCAAATCCAGGAACGTAGCGCCGATAGTAAGTGCACAGGCCAAGGAAACTCCTTATTTGGTGTTTATTTCTGGGAGTTGGCCAGTCTTTCACCACCTGAATCTTCACAGGGTCCACGGCGATTCCATTTCCATTAACAATGTGCCCCAGGTAATTCACTTCCTTCTGGAACAGGTGACACTTCTTGAGGCTAAGCTTTAGTCCAGCTCCGCGAAGCCGCTGGAATACTCCTTCCAGGTTCCTTAGGTGGTCGTCGAACGTCTTTCCCACGACAATTATGTCGTCAAGGTACACCATGCACGTTGTCCAGGACAGACCTTTCAGAACCGTCTCCATTAACCTCTCGAATGTCGCTGGGGCATTACATAATCCGAATGGCATCACTGTGAACTGCCACAGACCCATACCAATGGAAAACGCCGTCTTTTCTCGATCTTCGGGCGCCAGCTCCACTTGCCAATATCCACTCTTTAAGTCCAAAGTTGAGAAGATCTTTGAGCCGGCCAGGGTGTCCAGGGTATCATCAATCCGTGGCAGGGGATAGCTGTCCTTTTTGGTGACATTATTGAGTAACCGGTAGTCTACACAGAACCTGGTGGACCCATCCTTTTTCTTCACAAGCACTACTGGTGACGCCCACGGGCTGCTTGATGGTTCTATTACATTATCCTTTTCCATCTCGCGAATAATGCGTTCCGCTTCCTCACGCTTCGCCAACGGTAATCGCCTTGGAGCTTGACGGATAGGTCTTTCTTCTCCAGTCTCTATTTTGTGTTTTACGACATCAGTTCTTCCCTTGGATCCATTTTCTACCTCAAATACATCTTGATAGCGGCCGATCAGATTCTTTGCTTTTGTCTTCTGGTCTGGAGTCAATTCCTGGGCTGTTGACATAACCATTTCCCATAATTTCTTTGGGACTTTCGCTTCTGGCACGTTTGCTTCAAGGTGGCGGGAGATGGAGGACACCATGGTGCAGCTTCCCAAGATTGTTCCTTTCTTGATATTGACAGAGAAACAATTGACGTTCATCAGGCGGACAGGTACTTCCTTCTTCGCCGTCAACAACATTTTCCCAACGAGGACTCCTCTTCCAATCCTTTGATCATCAGTATTAGGTTCAACCATAATGACTTGCCCATCTTGAAAAACACCGTCCAGTTTTGCGTCGACGATAACCTCAGTCCTGCTGGATAATACAACGTCTTCAGCGAGGACTACTCGAGCGGCCACGTCCCCTCGTTGATGTAGAACCAACTCCTCATTATTGACCGCCATCACGCCACGCTTTAAGTCCAATTGGAACCCGTGGGCACACATGACGTCCATGCCCAAAATTGCCTCGTCCTCTATATCTGCCACCAGTGCACGGTGTTTTATTGGAGTTGAACCAATGGTGATGATAACCTCTACTTCACCGTGGACAGTTGCTGATGTTCCAGTTGCAGTTTTCAGTTTCCACTTGGTCGGCTCGGTGCGTCCAGATGACTTAATGACGTCGGGTCTTAGGATGGTCTTCGTCGCACCCGTATCCAACAACATGGTGTGAGGAATGTCATCAATGGTGACATCCACGAAGACACTGCTGGTTAACTGCCGTAGGGATATTACTTGTTTGGCTTTCGTCTTTGGGGGCCTTTGAATACGGGTCGACGTTTGCCCCTCTGCACCGACCCGGCTTAGTTTAACTGTGGCTTCCTTGGATCCTGTCTGGGCTTTGGACATCGCCTGCGAACATGTCCTTCCTCCTGGCAATTCCAACACACCAGCGGCTTCTTCTGCTTGAAGACCTGTTCCACAATGCGGCGAACATCCTCGGCGGTGGTATACTCCCTGGGTCGCTCCTTTATAGCAGATCCCACCTTGGCGTTAGCGGATTCTTCCTCTTCTTCCTCTTGGAAGTCCATAGCCGCTCGCACCTTGACATGCCCTCTTGAGACTCGTCTCGCCGCTTCAAATTCCAAGGCATAAGCCAATGCGTTCTTGGACGTCTTCGGATGGGTCATTCTCAATGCCTGCTGGTTGTCTGGGTCACGGATTCCATCTATGAAGGTCTGCACCGTCAAACATTTGAGGAATTCAACAGGAGCTGTGGGATATGCCAACTGGGCCAGACGCGCAACCTCTGCTTCGAATTCCTGAAGACTTTCTCCGGATTTCTGACAGCGATTCCTCAACTGCGCATGGTATACCTCGGTCAGATGGGCCTGTCCGTAACGCATTTCCATCCTATTCACCAGCTTGTCGAAGTCTTCTTGTTCCTCTGGCGGCATCGTCTGTAGCACATCGATAGCGTCCCCTCTCAAGGCCACAATTAAGGAAGTGGCTTTTTCGCTGGCCGTCCATCTGTTTGCCTTTGCTGCTGCTTCGAACTGTTTGAAGTAGTTGGGCCAAGAAGACTTTCCATCGAACGTCGGTGGTTTTATCTTTAATTTCGAATTTTCTGCTGGTCCTTCCACAATTCGGGTTTCATTATTTTCTAGTACTTCTACTGGTGGCTGATCCCCGAACACTCGCAACCCCGCCATGATTTGTTCCAGATTTTTGATTTTGTTATCCTGCTGGAATATTATTTCTTCCACATTTTCTTGCAGGTTTCTTGTTTCTTCCGATATTTTTACCACTAGTTTATCTTCGAGTCCTTTCGTCTGTTCTAGAAATTCACCCTTCAAATTTCCGGACTGTTCTAGAAGTTTCTCGTCGAAATTTCTGGATTGCTCTAGAAATTTCTCGTCTAAGTCTCTAGATTGTTCCAACAATTTATTTTGTAATTTGTCGAAATTTCCAGATTGTTCTAGAAGCTTCTCCTCTAAATTTCTGGATTGTTCTTGAAGCTTCTGTAAATTTCCAGACTGTTCTTGAAACTTCTCGTCCAAATTTCTGGATTGTTCTCGAAGTTCTTCCTTGAAATTTCCAGATTGTTCTAGAAGCTTGTCCTCTAAATTTCTGGATTGTTCTCTAAGCTTCTCTAAATTTCCAGACTGTTCTAGAAACTTCTCGTCCAAATTTCTGGATTGTTCTCGAAGTTCGTCCTTGAAATTTCCAGATTGTTCTAGAAACTTCTCGTCCAAATTTCTGGATTGTTCTCGAAGTTCGTCCTTGAAATTTCTGGATTGTTCTCGAAGTTCATCTTTCAAGATTTTATTAAAATCGACGGGACCACACGAAATTTCGAAAAGGAACGTCTCTGGATCTTCACCAGCTGTCAACAAATCGGATCGGAGACGCTGTTGAAGTGCGCCTTTCAAACCACAGGTTTCTAACTCTCGTTCTTCCAATTCGGTTTTTAATTCGGCCACTTTTAAGTCTTTCAACAACACTTTTCTCGTAGCCATTGTTTTTTTCCGATACTGTACTTATTTAATAATCTGATTAAATTTAATTTACTTTAAATTATTTATTTATTTGCACAAACCCGCACACCGACACCACTGTTACGTTTCTAGGGTTTATGTTTATTTATTTAAACGAATAAAACACTCGATAAAAACTTAACCGTAATTTAATAAAGCTTAAAAACTAATTTATTTGTAACAATTTATTTTCACACTAAAATCTAACTTCGACGATCGCTGTTCGAATTCGACTGCCTCGTGAGTCAACCCGGGGCGATTTTATATCATTTGCCGCCGTCTGGAACTCTCTATGCGGGAAGATTCCAGTCTGTTCGATGTGACCCCGGTGTAGGCCCCGGTGGCGTGATGGCCGATGACGCACAACAGCGAACCGACCTCCTGACGCCCTCAGCGTGATGCAGCACTGAGCGGCTCGCCACAATATTGTTACGTTTCTAGGGTTTGAGTTTATTTATTTAAACGAATAAAACACTCGATAAAAACTTAACCGTAATTTAATAAAGCTTAAAAACTAAATTATTTGTAATAATTTATTTTCACACTAAAATCTAACTTCGACGTTCGCTGTTCGAATTCGACTGACTGGTGAGTCAACCCGGGGCGATTTTATATCATTCGCCGCCGTCTGGAACTCTCTATGCGGGAAGATTCCAGTCTGTTCGATGTGACCCCGGTGTAGGCCCCGGTGGCGTGATGGCCGATGACGCACAACAGCGAACCGACCTCCTGACGCCCTCAGCGTGACGCAGCACTGAGCGGCTCGCCACACTGCCCCCTTCTTAAAAACGTTTCGTCTCGAAATGTTCCTGGAGATAGTCTTGAAGGAGGATGTCGGAATCTACAAGCTGGCCCATTCTTGCAATTTCCCGTCTGGAAGAAGTAGCAGTCTACGGTTTTGCTGTTGCTGGCTGTTGCCTGTGGGTGATGGCTGCAGACTAGGACTTCAATTCCCGTTCTGTGGAAGATGACTTCCAGCATGCTTCGTATTACTCTCCATTCTAGTCCATCCAATCCGCAGCCCAATTTGGGGATGGCCAACTTCATCTGATGGTTCTCTATTAGCTGTCTCCTCAGGCTGTATAGGGCTCTCCACATACTTTGATAGTCAGGTTTACCGCTTGATGTCTTCTTAGTGACTAAATAATGCACGTGGCGCCTCCGATCTGCCGTCGAATCAATGATCTGCAAGCTCTTGCCTACCACGGGATGCTGTCTTCGTAGCTCCTCGATTTGGCCAAATTTCTTCCTAAACACCTGAGCGATTCCTTTGGACATTTTCAGGTCTTCTGCTACGCAGTGGGCCAGACTGTACTCCAGTGGCACTTTAAAGAGATCTTGTTGCTTCTCCGTGGTCACTCCAACCCGTGCCTTGCTTCCTTCGGCGTGATGAGACATGAAGGTTTCGAAGTTCACTTCGGAAACTTGCGCCCTTTGTACTGTCCCTTCATCTGCTTCTCCATGGTAAGGGGCTATCCGGTTGAAGTGGATTACTTTGGGTTTGCCATGGGGGACCTTCCTGATGCGGTAAACGACGTCGTTGATCCGTTTCATCACTTTGTAAGGACCTTCCCAAGAGGTCTGTAATTTTGGGGAGAGGCCTCGACGTCTTTGGGGGTTATAAAGCCAGACCAGTGCTCCAGGTTGGTATCCCCCGTGTTGAGCGTTGATGTCATAGTGCTCCTTCATCCGATCGCTGGCCGTCTGTATATTGTGACGCACTTGGTTGTGGATATCATCCATTTTCCTGCGTAATTTGCTCACGTAATCTTCGTCGGCAGAGACTTCGCCAGGCTTCACACCAAACTTCAGGTCGCAGGGCAGTCTCGGCTCTCGCCCGAATACCACTTTCGCGGGAGTCTCCCCTGTTGTCTCATGAACAGATGAGCGGTATGCCATTAGAAACAGGGGGATGTACGTGTCCCAGTCCCTCTGATGATTGGAAACGACCTTGGACAAATGTCGGTTGATGGTTCTATTGAACCTTTCCACCATTCCGTCCGACTGTGGGTGGAGTGCAGTTGTTCTAGTTTTTCGTACGCCGAGCAGAGTACACACGTTCTTGAACAAGGCCGATTCAAAGTTCCTTCCTTGATCTGAATGCAGTTCCATAGGTGCACCATACCGACTGATCCATTCCCTGACAAGGACTTCCGCAATAGTGACTGCCTCTTGGTTAGGTAGGGCGTAAGCTTCAACCCACTTGCTAAAGTAGTCCATTACCACGACGATGTACTTGTTTCCACCATTCGTTTCTGGAAACGGGCCGGCTACATCGATGGCAACTCTCTCAAAAGGACTTCCGACGTTGTACTGTCTCATGGGAGCCTTACCCCGCCTGTGGGGACCCTTACTGGCTGCGCAGACTGTACACTTTCTGCACCAATCCTTCACGTCTTCCTTGCAGTTCACCCAGTAAAATCCTTCGCGCACCTTCTCCATAGTCTTCTTAACTCCCAGATGCCCTCCGGAAGTTCCATCGTGAAGTTCCCTCAGAACTTCTGGCACCCTATTCTTGGGGATCAGTAACTGTGTCTTCTGTTCCATGCCTTCCTGATTCTCTATGCTTCGTCTCAGAAGACCACGATCCAACACTATGGAGTCCCACTGCGCCCAGTATGATTTTACGGACGGTGCACATGGTGCTACCTCTTCCCAGGTAGGCCTCGCGTCCCTGCTTTTCCATTCTAGCACTAATTTCAAATCTGGGTCGTTCTCCTGGTCTCTTCGCAGTTCTTCGCCTTGCCATTTGTCATCAACAATGGCTGTCCTCGCAGTCGTGGCTACTTTCTCGTCCAAACGACTACAGTGCTTACAGTCTTCGGCACAGGGTCTTCTCGACAGAGGATCGGCATTTCGATGGCTAGTTCCTGCCCGATGCTGAATTTCAAAATCGTACTCCTGAAGTCGTTCGATCCATCGTGCAACTTGCCCTTCTGGGTTCTTGAAACGGAGAAGCCATTTTAGAGCGGCGTGGTCGGTCCTCAGCAGGAAGCGTCTACCATACAAGTACTTGTAGAAGTGTTCTATCGTTTTTACGACGGCTAGCAATTCCCTTCTTGTGACGCAATAGTTTCGTTCCGGCTTTGATAGGACTTTACTGAAGTAGCCGATCACCTTCTCTTGCCCCTCTTGTATCTGGGAGAGTACGCCACCAATCCCAACGTTGCTAGCATCTGTGTCCACGACGAATTTGCCTTCCGGGAGAGGATAACTCAAAACAGGAGCACTAATCAAGTACTGCTTTAGTTGTTCAAAGCCAATTTGACACTGTTGGTCCCATTCAAATGGACGACCTTCTTCAGTGAGTTTTGTCAACGGCTTAGCAATGTCTGCAAATCCAGGAACGTAGCGCCGATAGTAAGTGCACAGGCCAAGGAAACTCCTTATTTGGTGTTTATTTCTGGGAGTTGGCCAGTCTTTCACCACCTGAATCTTCACAGGGTCCACGGCGATTCCATTTCCATTAACAATGTGCCCCAGGTAATTCACTTCCTTCTGGAACAGGTGACACTTCTTGAGGCTAAGCTTTAGTCCAGCTCCGCGAAGCCGCTGGAATACTCCTTCCAGGTTCCTTAGGTGGTCGTCGAACGTCTTTCCCACGACAATTATGTCGTCAAGGTACACCATGCACGTTGTCCAGGACAGACCTTTCAGAACCGTCTCCATTAACCTCTCGAATGTCGCTGGGGCATTACATAATCCGAATGGCATCACTGTGAACTGCCACAGACCCATACCAATGGAAAACGCCGTCTTTTCTCGATCTTCGGGCGCCAGCTCCACTTGCCAATATCCACTCTTTAAGTCCAAAGTTGAGAAGATCTTTGAGCCGGCCAGGGTGTCCAGGGTATCATCAATCCGTGGCAGGGGATAGCTGTCCTTCTTGGTGACATTGTTGAGTAACCGGTAGTCTACACAGAATCTGGTGGACCCATCCTTCTTCTTCACAAGCACTACTGGTGACGCCCACGGGCTGCTTGATGGTTCTATCACATTATCCTTTTTCATCTCGCGAATAATGCGTTCCGCTTCCTCACGCTTTGCCAACGGTAATCGCCTTGGAGCTTGACGGATAGGTCTTTCTTCTCCAGTCTCTATTTTGTGTTTCACGACATCAGTTCTTCCCTTGGATCCATCTTCTACCTCGAATACATCTTGATAACGGCCGATCAGATTCTTTGCTTTTGTCTTCTGGTCTGGAGTCAATTCCTGGGCTGTTGACATAACCATTTCCCATAATTTCTTTGGGACTTTCGCTTCTGGCACGTTTGTTTCAAGTTGCCGGGAGATGGAGGACACCATGGTGCAGCTTCCCAAGATTGTTCCTTTCTTGATATTGACAGAGAAACAATTGACGTTCATCAGGCGGACAGGTACTTCCTTCTTCGCCGTCAACAACATTTTCCCAACGAGGACTCCTCTTCCAATCCTTTGATCATCAGTATTAGGTTCAACCATAATGACTTGCCCATCTTGAAAAACACCGTCCAGTTTTGCGTCGACGATAACCTCAGTCCTGCTGGGTAATACAACGTCTTCAGCGAGGACTACTCGAGCGGCCACGTCCCCTCGTTGATGTAGAACCAACTCCTCATTATTGACCGCCATCACGCCACGCTTTAAGTCCAATTGGAACCCGTGGGCACACATGACGTCCATGCCCAAAATTGCCTCGTCCTCTATATCTGCCACCAGTGCACGGTGTTTAATTGGAGTTGAACCAATGGTGATGATAACCTCTACTTCACCGTGGACAGTTGCTGATGTTCCAGTTGCAGTTTTCAGTCTCCACTTGGTCGGCTCGGTGCGTCCAGATGACTTAATGACGTCGGGTCTTAGGATGGTCTTCGTCGCACCCGTATCCAATAACATGGTGTGAGGAATGTCATCAATGGTAACATCCACGAAGATACTGCCGGTTAACTGCCGTAGGGATATTACTTGGTTGGCTTTCGTCTTTGGGGGCCTTTGAATACGGGTCGACGTTTGCCCCTCTGCACCGACCCGGCTTAGTTTAACTGTGGCTTCCTTGGATCCTGTCTGGGTTTTGGACATCGCCTACGAACATGTCCTTCCTCCTGGCAATTCCAACACACCAGCGGCTTCTTCTGCTTGAGGACCTGTTCCACAATGCGGCGAACATCCTCGGCGGTGGCATATTCCTTGGATTGCCCCTTATTAGCAGATCCCACCTTGGCGTTGGCGGACTCTTCTTCTTCTTCCTCTTGGAAGTCCATAGCCGCTCGCACCTTGACATGCCCTCTTGAAACTCGTCTCGCCGCTTCAAATTCCAAGGCATAAGCCAATGCGTTCTTGGACGTCTTCGGATGGGTCATTCTCAATGCCTGCTGGTTGTCTGGGTCACGGATTCCATCTATGAAGGTCTGCACCGTCAAACATTTGAGGAATTCAACAGGAGCTGTGGGATATGCCAACTGGGCCAGACGCGCAACGTCTGCTTCGAATTCCTGAAGAGTTTCTCCGGATTTCTGACAGCGATTCCTCAACTGCGCATGGTATACCTCGGTCAGATGGGCCTGTCCGTAACGCATTTCCATCCTATTCACCAGCTTGTCGAAGTCTTCTTGTTCCTCTGGCGGCATCGTCTGTAGCACATCGATAGCGTCCCCTCTCAAGGCCACAATTAACGAAGTGGCTTTTTCGCTGGCCGTCCATCTGTTCGCCTTTGCTGCTGCTTCGAACTGTTTGAAGTAGTTGGGCCAAGAAGACTTTCCATGGAACGTTGGTGGTTTTATCTTCAGTTTAGAATTTTCTGCTGGTCCTTCCACAATTCGGGTTTCATTATTTTCTAGTACTTCTACTGGTGGCTGATCCCCGAACACTCGCAACCCCGCTATGATTTGTTCCAGATTTTTGATTTTATTATCCTGCTGGAATATTATTTCTTCCACATTTTCTTGAAGGTTTCTTGTTTCTTCCGATATTTTTACCACTAGTTTATCTTCGAGTCCTTTCGTCTGTTC
This sequence comes from Prosopocoilus inquinatus, assembly GCA_036172665.1. NCBI lineage: Eukaryota > Metazoa > Arthropoda > Insecta > Coleoptera > Lucanidae > Prosopocoilus > Prosopocoilus inquinatus. The sequence continues at coordinate 29,718,604 of CM069877.1, forward strand.
TAGAAATTCACCCTTCAAATTTCCGGACTGTTCTAGAAGTTTCTCGTCGAAATTTCTGGATTGCTCTAGAAATTTCTCGTCTAAGTCTCTAGATTGTTCCAACAATTTATTTTGTAATTTGTCGAAATTTCCAGATTGTTCTAGAAGCTTCTCCTCTAAATTTCTGGATTGTTCTTGAAGCTTCTCGTCCAATTTTCTGGATTGTTCTCGAAGTTCGTCCTTGAAATTTCCAGATTGTTCTCGAAGTTCATCCTTGAAATTTCCAGATTGTTCTAGAAGTTTCTTCTCTAAATTTCCAGATTGTTCTAGAAACTTCTCGTCCAAATTTCTGGATTGTTCTCGAAGTTCGTCCTTGAAATTTCCAGATTGTTCTCGAAGTTCGTCCTTGAAATTTCCAGATTGTTCTAGAAGCTTTTGCTCTAAATTTCTGGATTGTTCTCGAAGTTCATCTTTCAGGATTTTATTAAAATCGGCGGGACCACACGAAATTTCGAAAAGGAAGGTCTCTGGATCTTCGCCAGCTGTCAACAAATCGGATCGGAGACGCTGTTGAAGTGCGCCTTTCAAACCACAGGTTTCTAACTCTCGTTCTTCCAATTCGGTTTTTAATTCGGCCACTTTTAAGTCTTTCAACAACACTTTTCTCGTAGCCATTGTTTTTTTTTTTCCGATACTGTACTTATTTAATAATCTGATTAAATTTAATTTACTTTAAATTGTTTATTTATTTGCACAAACCCGCACACCGACACCACTGTTACGTTTCTAGGGTTTGAGTTTATTTATTTAAACGAATAAAACACTCGATAAAAACTTAACCGTAATTTAATAAAGCTTAACAACTAATTTATTTCTAACAATTTATTTTCACACTAAAATCTAACTTCGACTATCGCTGTTCGAATTCGACTGCCTGGTGAGTCAACTCCGGGCCATTTTATATCATTTGCTGGCGTCTGGAAGTCTCTATTCGGGAAGATTCCAGTCCGTTCGATGTGGGCCCGACCGCGTGACGGCCGATGACACACCGAAGCGGACCGACTTCCTGACGCCTTGCGCTAAGTCAGGTTGGCTCGCCACAATACCAAATACATACTTTCATACTTTCTTTGTAAATCATTTAAAACACCGCGACCGTAGATCCTAAATAAATCAAGTTCTGCCTTAAATGATTTAAATTATTATCAAAGTACATACATTATTTTTAAAAGGGTACATAATCTAACATTACAAACTTTTCATCTTTCTTTTAATTAGAGATCGGATTTTAATAAATTCTTCTTTTTACACAAATATCAAATAATAATAATAAGATATATCTTTTTATGTAAGCTGTAAGGACAATTTAAATATTTAAAAGTTGTTTTAAACAGCTATTTTTTTTAAACATGTTTAATTTATGATCAATTTTAAACATGTTTTAAACAAAAAAAAACTGTTTAAAACAGAAAAAACAGAAGTTTTGTTCTTTTTTTCAAAAAAAAAAGTTCTTTTTTCCAACCCTGATTGGAACCCGACGAAAAGACAAAAAAAAACGCGACCGTAAGAGAATAAAAATTCAAAGACTAATGCCCGTTTGCACTACTTTCACTTAAAAACTTTAAGGCTAAGTTGCTTACTGTCCGAATAAACCAGCAATTTATTAACCGCTCGTTAAGTATGAAACTAAGTTTTCTTTCATAATTAAACTACGTTTTTCATCTTAATCGCTGTCTGGACAACCAAAAAAAGAATAAAACTCTGGTTAACGTTAAACATAGTTTAAACCTTCAGTGGGCAACTCGGTCTAAGGCCCAGTTTTACAATGACGGTTTAACTTTGAGCCGAAGCTTAAATCTTTCACGACAATTGTTGAAATAATCGTTGGTAAGGGTTTAAGCCTCAGCTCAAAGTTGAGCCGCATTTGTAAAACTGTACCTAAGTGTCACTTAACTGGTTTAGGGCCGATTTCTTCACCTCCTGATAAATTTATTTGCCAGGTATTATCCTTGGAAACTATTGAATCGATTATATTTTCCGAGGATATTACCTGACAGATAAATTTATCAAGAGGCGAAAGAAATCGGGCGTTAACCGCTTAAGTGGAACTTAAAGTTTAAGTAAAAGTGAGAAGAAGAAGAAACGGACCAAGACAGACAACTGAAGCAGAAGTTCCCTGATAGGGCACTGGAGCAACTGTGGGAACTACCAGGTGTCTGTGAAGTAAGTGCAGAAATTTAAACTTGTAATACATCACCATAAAGGGAACAATTGAACTTTCATGTCCTTAACAAAAGTTTTACACATTTCGAGAAAATCGCAGAAAATCGGACAAGAAATAATCTTACGTCTATGTCATCGAGGAAGGTTAAGAAAAGGAAATTTTATTGGAACAAAAACATAAGTGCAATCGAGCAGTGACCTTTGCCGAAGTAGAGGCCAATAAAAGCGTTGCAATAAGTCGTATTACAGCTGAGCGAAAGAATTTGCTTCATTTTCTATAATTATGACACACAATTTATTGCTCCGTATTCTTTGGGAGCAACCGTTTAGTTTCTGAAAAGTGGCTGAACGAGTTAAAGCTAAAAAGGATTACAGCATTTCAGAGGAGTGTATTCCTAATGCCGTCGACAGTATTTTCGCTAATTGTGAGTTGCACACGAACAGAATAATAATTTTTTCGCCGAACTCCTTTGTATGTCGCTGTTGATGATATTTAATCAAACAAAATATATATAATTCCTTTCCCTGGCTATAATCTTACAAAATACTTCTCTTTTTATAGGACTCTATGAAAGTAGCTCATTAGTGTTGGGTGCCATCTGTTGCCTTATAATGGAATACCGAATTTACTCTAGCGATTTTGCCACATGATTGAATAAGCAAAGATTTTTAATCAAGTTTGCTTCGAATGCCATCCGGAAATTTCCTGTAGTTGGTTTTAAATGTTCGCGTCAACTCGTCGTTAATAACGGACGTTCATTAAAAATTGGGTCAAGGAGGCTACGCTTTTCTCTTTCTAGTATGAACGTCACGTCGTCGTGGGGCCTGTTATGTACATTAGTTCATACGAATTGCTGCAAATTTGACGCTAACTCCGACGTCACACATAGACGAAAATAAAGATCCTAAAGAAGAATACTTGATGTGTATTAAAATAAGGAAATTGATGCCTCAACTTTAAATACTGGAAATAATGGGTGGTATGATTAGAAAGAGTATTTGCTTTTACTTCAAGTAGGAGTCTTTGCTTCAAAGTATTTTGTGGAATATAATCTTTTACATGAATTTCAATGGGAAATTTTTATTTAGGCTAGAAGTATAAACTACAGTAAATGCTAGGACGTGTTATTCTATTATTTTTTCGTGATATGGTACCAATAACCATGGAGCAATACCATATGCTTCATTCCCTAACAAGTACGCGTCATTATTATTTCCAGGAAAAAATATATGAACGGTTGAATATTCTTCCCAGTGAATTTTACATTTTGGATGTTCCCCATTCTGAGGAAAACATTTTTCGTCAACACAATTTTTTGTGAAACTTCTTTAATTATGTTTGAAACGGTTGTTTGGAATACACCCACATCTACACCAACACCTTGTTGAACCCAGGAACACATAGAGATCTTAAAAATATCTTCATTTTCGCAACATTTGACAAAGTGGCTGCTCGTTTGAATATGATTTTCTATGAACTTGTCTGCTATACATTCAACATTTTCTGCATTGAAGCTAAGAGAAGATGTTATCTAAAATAATTGACTTGTCGAAATATTTTTCTATGCAGTACCTCCCAATATATTCTACGTTCACATATTTCCTTCCTTTTGCTGCCATAATTGACAAAAACACCCATTTCTCACACTTTGTCAATCGAAGTAACATTTGTGAAGTTGCTCTATGGGTAGCTTCTTCAAAACTACACCAAACACTCCCAGTTTAAGGAAATACTAGACAGCACTAGCAATTACTGTAGCATTGACTTCTACATACCGAAGTAAATCAAGCAAAATATGAAGTAATTGCTCCTAGTACTTACTTTAGTCTTACTTCAAGAATAATATGGAGTAAAAGCTGTAATTTTTAGTATTTACTTGAAGTAAAAGCTCCACAGTGGAGCATTTACTTGAAGTAAAAGCAAATACTCCTTTTAATCATACCACCCAATCTCTTGAAAATTCATTAATTTTTGACACTTTTCTGAAAAAGACAGCAAATTTATTAAAAAAATAAATTAATTAATTAACTCCGACGTTACATACAGGGTGTTAGCAAAATAAAAGCAACATTTTTATGCATAGTACGCTGACAGCACACGAAAAAAATACAAAAAAAATTCGTATAACAAAAAAAAATCCTATATCAGTCCTTTATTCGGCGCTCATGAAATAACAAATAAAAACAACTTACGGAACTTGCTTCTCCGATCGTAAACAGTAAACATTGCGGGAATGACTATACGCAATACACCCACCGAATATCATCTGTGTGAAGGATCGTATTCAAACAAAAGCTCACTATTAGACATTTATAAATGTTTAATAGAATTGTTCGACGTGGTGTCCATCATTAGCGACACACAAACGAGCTCGGCGAAAAGTTATTCTTGTATTCTTGTGCACGTCGGGATTTGCGTAAATACTGTCTATGGCATTATGAATATACTCCTCTGAATTGCTGTTCTCTCGTCGTTCGTAAATTGCGGCATTTTTAATAACTAATAATACTATGTAGAAAGAAATCGTATTTACCTTTAACTCGTTCAATCATTATTCATAAACTGAACTGTTGATCCCAAAGAATGCGGAGCAATAAACTGTATGTCATAATCATAAAACATGAAACAATTTCTTTCGCTCAGCTGTAATACGACTTATTGCGACGTTAAAACAACGCTTTTATTGGCCTCTCGACTTCGGCAAAGGTCACTGCTCAATTGCACTTATGTTTTTGTTCCAATAAAATTTCCTTTTCTTAACCTACCTTGATGACAGACGTACGATTATTTCTTGTCCGATTTTCAACTGCGATTTTCTCGAAATGTATAAAGCTTTTGTTAAGGACATGTAAGTTCAATAGTTCCCATTTATGGTGATGTATTACAAGTTTAAATTTCTGCACTTATTTCACAAACATCCGATATAGTCAAAAATAAAGATCCTACTTTGTTTGTCAAAGAATAACACTTGATTTGTATTAAAATAGGGAAATTGATGTCTCAAGTTTAAATATTGGAAATAATCTCTTGAAAAATTAACATTTTTCGGAAAAATATAGCATATTCCACAAAAAAGTAAATGAATAAATAAGTTATGGGATTAAAATTGACGTTTGAATTGACAGTGACGACTAAAATTTAAGACTCGCGACTGTGCTACGCATTTAAAAATTAAATCTATATTCAATATTATTTTATCATAAAAAGCGACCACCATCTACTCTAAAATATTTTAATGCAAAGTTAAGTTAGGGCGTGAGGATTGTGTATCCCCCATAACCTCTAACAAAACCTATTTTTTAAAATAGCTTTTTGTGGAGTAAGTCCAAACCCAGTCAACTTTCGTTCCGTTGCGCAAGTAGTCTCTGCAACCATAAAAGATTTCTGTTCTAAAATAAAAACCGTTGTGTTGGACAAATAAAAAATAAAAATCGTCGTAAACTCGCTGGTTAGACACACGTTCGCAATAACAAAGCCCACAGCGAGCTTACTTGACCTGTTTTTTTATGAACGCTCGTTATGTTTCAAATGTAATTTATACTGATCGCATTTTTGTTAGGTGCAGCGAAGTATCGATATCTTTGGAATTAAAATCTTCGTTAAACTAACAAGAGCTTTGCTAGTGTACAATCGCGACTTTTAATAATGAGCTTGGAGGGACAAACATCCGAGAGAGACAAATACCGAAGGATCGCTAGCGCTTCGGCATTTATCTCTCTCGAATGTTGGGGACGCATATACTCTCTGCAAGTTATTTAATTTATTACTGTGTGTATGAATTTGTTTTAAAGAATACAGGTGTTTCATAATAAGTCTGACCGGTTAGAGGAGTGTTTACTACGATCCTGCAAGTACGAAATTTCAAAAAATAATTAGCAGGAACAAATCAAGAACAAATTTGATTAGAACTGATGACCATTAGAATGTGATGGGGTTTATCATTACTGCATGTATGAATTTGTTTTACAGAATATATGGTGTTCCATAATAAGTGCCACTTGTTAGAGGAGTGTTTATTAAGATAATACAAGTACAGAATTACAAAAAAAAAATAAATTTATCAGGAACAAATCAAGAACAGATTTGAATATCACTGATGACTATTGGAATGTGATGGGGTCAATCCGTATGAAGTGATCCAATAAAAATATTTTTGGTTGTTTGTCCTTATTTAAATATTTTAATTTTTTTTGTATGTTATTGCCATGTGTGCTGGGAGTACAAAAATGATGTTATTAAATTTTTACCTCAGTCCGTTTGTTTGCGGCGGCCATTTTTGTTTTGCAACGCGCACCAATTAGGAAATTTGCAGACGTTATCGTAAATTTATTTGTCTTAGGACTGGATTATGCTAGAACACTGCAACAGAGACCATTTTATTCAGCATTTCCTCTATTTAATTTTTTGTCTCAACATAAAATGCCTTATTTATTTCCCTATAGGTGAATATGTACCTTAGAGTTTGGCAACGCAATTTACCCAATGGAGCCTAAGTTTATGATGAAGGGATGCTATATCACAGTTGATTTTTTAATTACAATTACATATACTACTGTGTTCGCTGTAGCTAGAATCATAACACTGATAAATGTGTCCCTTAATTAAAAGACTTTTTGAAAATTGAAAATTTGCGAGTTTTTCAAAGATTGAAGCATATCTCTGGTGGGACATGGAATAGACATCAAATTTTTTACAGAGTGTCCACCTGTATAGGAAGAAACTACACTAAAACTTTCAACTTTGATATTTTACTATGGAAGAAGTTATTAAAAAATGTAAAAAATAACATGGAATGAAAGGACACAGTTATCGGTGTTGCACCTTAGGCTCCAAAAAGTGGCATTTGTTAAATTCCGTTGCCCAACTTTAAGGTACATTTTCACCTACATATAAAGAAACAAATAAGCCCTTTTTTTGTTGAGACACAAAATTAAAGACGAAGATATGCTCAATAAAATGGTCTTTGTTGCAGTGTAATCAAAAAATAAGTTTACGTTATGTTTGCAAACCAGTGTAGGGCATTAATCAATTAAAATTTCAATTAATTAATCAATTGATTAAAAAATTAGTTGATTAATGTTTAATTACAATTAATATCAATTGGAATATCAATTGGAATTTGTTGGCCACAATTAAATTTAATCGCAATTAATTGGTTTAATTGCAGGTTACAATTAAATTTAACCACAATTAATTTCTTAATTGCGATTTTTTAATTGCAATCAAATTTTCAATTGCAATTCAATTTTTAATTGCAATTAAATTTTCAATACGATTCAATTTTTAATTACAATTAATTTTAATAGATTGAGGAAATAATTAGGGCTGGATGGATGGACAGATATAAATATCCATACCTATCGATACGCTAGGTGTATCGGTACATATTTTCAGCCGTACTCATACATATTTTCAGCCTTATCGACGTATCGGATATTGATACGTATCGAAATATCGGTTATCGATATTCCGACACGTCTAATGAAGAAGATCGAAAAACAAGTTGCACCTCCAAACCCGCTGAATAATTAAATTTTCGTCAATGAATAAAAATTTTGTCAGTGAATATAATATTTATAAAATAAATCTTAATTTTTGTTTTAAAGATGTGTCAAATTCGAAACATATCGATACTATATTTAAAATTGTATGGGTAACCGACACTCGAATATAGAAATCATCGAAAATCGATACACAATTTCCCGTACCGCCCACTTCTACTAATAATTGCAGACAATAATTTACGTATAGACGGAACAGTCCAGAAGTGTCCTGTTCATTACGCAAATTATTGTCTTTATTCTTTCTTCATTAAAGACAATAATTTGCATAACGAACAGGACATTCCTGAAATATCCCGTCCGTTCCATCGACAATTTCCCGTACCGCCCACCTGTAATAATACAACAATTTGCGTAAAGGACGGGATAATCTTGAAATATCTCGTCCGTTACATCGACATCCGTCACATTGACAATTTCCTGTACCGCCCACCTGTAATACTACAATAATTTGTGTAACGGACAGGACAATCCTGAAATGTCCCGTCTGTTACGTCGACAATTTCCCGTACCGCCTACCTGCAATAATAATTAAAGATAATAATTTACGTAACAGACCGAACATTCCGGGAATGTCGCGAATTTCGATAAGTATCGAGTATCGGTTAGCGATACGTATTGAAATATCGGATTGGTACGTTTCGAAATATTGGACACAGGTTTAAATCAAGAAATTTGATTTATTTTACAAAGTGTACTTTAAATTTGTTCACTGATAAAAGTATCTTCAGTTTACATGGTATTTTCACGTTGATGAAAATGTTTGAATGTCCGATTACGAAGAATCGTGGAACGACCATTACTTAACTGTTAATTACGAGTTTATACATTACAGTTAATTGCGAGTCTCTGCAATTACAATTAATTAATTGTTAATTGCGAGTTTCTACAATTACAATTGATTAATTGTTAATTAATTACAATTGATTAATTGTTAATTGTGAATTTCTACGATTACAATTAGTTAATTGTCAGTTGCAAATTTCTACAATTACAATTAATTAATTGTCAATTGTTAATTGCCAAATGTAATTTAATTGTGCCCGACACAGCTGCAAACCCCCTAATTGGTGCACGTTGCAAAACAAAAATGGCCTGTAACAAAATAAACACTTTACATCATGACATATAAGAAACATCAAAAACTTACCTGGAGAAGAATCATGATACTCTGAGGGAGCACTACAATGAGGAACGTCATCACGTAACCTATGCTGCCAACAAGTGTCCACGACGATACCACAACACTGCTACAATGACGTACCTATCTTCGAAGCTACCAAAACGTTTTTGCTTTCAACAATTCCAGAACGAGCAATTCAACAATTCCAGAACGAGCAACCACAACATGTGGCTTCAACATAGACACCACTTGTTATCTACACTGTCACAGGGTGCAGTGTCCACGCGAGTCTTCAACAACGTTAACATGTGTCCTTGGTGCTGCTATCAAATCTCCTTGATATTGCCACAATATGTCTTCAGCAATTTCACAACGAGCAACGACAACATGTGTCCTCAATGATGCTACTACGTGTCCTCAACGCCACCACAATGGCAAGATCTATATACAACCACACCACTACACGGTAGGAACATTACCAGCCACTACACGACAAGAAGATATCACTTCGACATCAAGTGCAAAGTGCAATGAAACGTCAAAGTGACGAATCCGAAATGTGGATTGGGAAGTGTCAGAAATTATTTTTCGAAGTTATCAGTTCGAAAACGTTTTGGAATTTGGGTAAACATTAGCCGCTTTCCATTTATGAAATTCAAGCACTTGAGATGATCTGAACTGATCTGATCCGAACTACACTTCAGAGATGTTAATGGGAACACTGCAAAAGTCATATGAGCGTGATATACATATGTGTAGTCATAGATACAGGTGCATGAGGAGACGGGTGAAAAAGATCAGTTCAAATGTGTTTGCCACACTACTATTGGAACAAGTTGGATCGGTTCGGAGGAGCTCCGAGTACCTCAATTTTGAAAATTGGAAAGCGGCTGTTATAAGGAATTTGAATGTTTTTGAATAAATAGTATCAAAATTTAGGTTGTAAAAAATTAGGGATATTATAAAAACATGGATAGAGGGCAAAATTTTGATTCTCTGTAATTATTGTAGCAGGTGTAATGATAAATCCGTTCCGATAATTTCAGAAGGGAAGCAAATCTTGATCTGAATAAAAAATTAGACAAGAATTGTACTTCAGATATCCTGAGTTGCTTGATCCAAGTAAAACGACTTTTGCGAAAAAAGCCGTTATCTTTTTTAACCCGTCTTTTGCGAAAAATTCCAATTTTTACACACAACACTTCACAGTTTGTTACACCGGTAATACTCCTTGTTACAAATTAAGTGTTCTGAAAATTTGAGAGACTATACCGAAGAACCATTTCATACCTAAACTTGAGCCACGAGCACAACAGCTATACCACATTAACTTTTTTGCTCCCAATGTGCTGTTCATCATAACATTGGATTTTTTTCATGTCTGAACGTGGGACCATAAACAAAAATTCATATACAAAAGTGCCGTTCATCAAAAATACATTACAAAAAAAATTAGCCCTCAACGTGAGGGGCAGAACATCACTAACATACGTTCAATAAAAAAAAAGAAAACCTAAAGGATCGCAGGTCGACATTAAGAACTCACCAGTCAATTATTCATTGCTATGTGTAATTTTACTAAATTTCCGCGAATTGATACACACACATTGACACAGACACCAACACTAAAAAATTTGCCCTAACATAAGCATAATTGTATCCCTACTTACCTCATAAAAATGTGTGTGAGTCTTTTCTATGTACGCACTAACAGGCCCGAAGTCGACATTATCCAATATTTCGTCAGGAAACTGTAAACAAAAGCGTTCTACAGTTTCTAGTCAAGCTAGTGTTTTGTTTTGTTTTTTCTCGACAATTCATTGCTGTTGTGGGCAGGTGGTTGGCTCAACGATTAGCTTAGTCTACTTATAAAGACGTGTCACTCATCGGCTTGGGTTCGAATCCTAACATGGCCATGGATGTTTGTATTGTTTTGTTACCACCTGAATAAAGTTACGTTATTTTCTATTAAAAGTTACAACAAAGGTTACAAGTCTCCGCTGAGGAAGACAATCAGTTATTCCGAGCAGGGTTGGAAAAAAAAAATTTCAAAAAACAAAACAACACATCTGTTTTTTTTTTGTTTTAGACAGTTTCTTTTGTTTAGAATATGTTTAAAATTACCCTAAATTAAACATGTTTTAAACAAAAAGAACAGCTGTTTAAAACAACTTGTAAATGTTTAAATTGCCCTTACAGCTTACATAAAAAGATATATATTATTATTATTATTATTTGATATTTGTGTAAAAAGAAGAATTTATTAAAATTCGATCTCTAATTAAAAGAAAGATGAAAAGTTTGTAATGTTAGATTATGTACCCTTTTAAAAATATTGTATGTACTTTGATAACAATTTAAATCATTTAAGGCAGAGCTTGATTTATTTAGGATCTACGGTCGCGGTGTTTTAAATGATTTTCAAAGAAAGTATGAAGTATTTGATATCAACATACTGAGAAAAACATTCCCAATAAAAACTAAAATCAAATACAATCCAAAGAAATATATTTTTCAAATTACTTGATCACATTAGAACCAAAATACATGACTCGTGGCTTTCAATACTGGAAAACAAAAATTTCAAATACATGTAGGATGTTCCATTTAAAATAACAAAGTTGATATTACTTCCGGCGAAACCAAAAGTCCAGTAGGCATAGTAGGTATATGTCTGAAATTTCAAATTAAAGTTTTGTTTAATTCATCGTTTTCAAATTTTAAACAAACTTTAAAATTCTAGAAGAGCGAATATACGGCCTTGGGACACACGGTAGAAATTTAATGAAGACAAATGAAACGATAACGTTATAAATAGATTAAACAGCGACATCCTACGATCACTTTTTGACCTAACATTGCATTAACATTGACAAATTCAAACCAGTTTGCTATATAATAACTCATCCCGTAGCCCATAGTATGAATAGGGAAGCGGAGGACCCAGTATGTTTCAAAACTTAATGTAATAATAAAAGGTTAAATATTGAAAAGGTATTTTAAAATTTTACAATATAATTATTATTCTAGTGATCAGTAATAATTAATGAATTGATTATAATCAATCTAATGCAATTTAAATTTAGTTCAAATCAGAGCTACAGTGTAGTCATCACGTCATCACCTCAGTCACGCATTGTCTACAATTATTAAAACAATTGATATGAGAACAAACTAAAGTTTAAAGTTAATCTGTCAGTGAAATTATTATTATTACGTTGCAAAAATAAAACACATATATCAAAAGTGTTCTTCTTTAGCTTAAAACTATAAAAATGAATTTAAGACATTAACAAAAAAAAAAACATGTTTAAAACTTAAAAATAAAGCACTTATACCAAAAGAGTTCTATTTTAGCTTAAAATTACAAAAAATGAATTTAAAACATTATAAAAAAAACATGTTTAAAACATTTTGTTTAAAACAGATGGTATGTTTTTAATTCGGTGTTTTAAACATGTTTTAAACACTATGTTTTAAACAGTTTGTTTTAAACTTTCCAACCCTGGTTCCGAGCTAAAACTCAGATGGAGAAGGGCGGGGTCAGAATTCAAGAGCACCAGGGAAATACTCCCAGCTGATATTAGGCGACTGTAGAACCGTCTCCCAAGGTTCACAGCGTGCGTCAAAAATTCCGGAAAATTTACAGGAGAATAATCAACTCTTGTATACAAAATAATTGTTCGTCACAGAAAAACAACAATATACTTAAAATGTATATTAAACTCACAACAATTCAAATTACAACGGCTCACAAGTCTTGACTCTAACAAGCCACACGTACGTACGCTGCGTTAAAATCTGTGACTTAAATTCTTAAATACTAATTACTATGATGCATATTAAACTGCACAAAATGTGAACCGGTGCTCTGTTATCGTCAACAAAAAATTTTTAATTCGTCTTTTTAATATCTAAATCCTAGACTAAAAACAGCAGTTTCTCGTTTCCCAGAACAACTTTTCAAAAAATTTTAAACACGAAACATATCCATAGCTATTCGTAACCAACGTAAACGTAAACGTAAAAACGTTTAAAGTATCTCGGGTGTCTCTCTTCTTAAACTATAATCTTAAGTTTTCGCACTCGTATTATTAATAATTATTAAATTACTCAAACGAGACTTAAACCTGAGGCACACATATGTGCCGAAATATCTGCGTAATTATGAGTACAACGATGCCCACCATAAATGATACCATTTGACAGTTTCTTAGCCCTTACGCTGAATGTTCTTAAGGGTGTGGTTCGCATGCAGGGGTATAATTTAAGTTGAGCGTCGTAGTACATGCATTAACCAAGTAACGATAATAAAACAGATAAAACAGCGACATCCTACGATCGCTTTTTGACCTGACATTGCAGTAGGATAGACAAATTGAAGCGAATAAATTGGACAAGTCGTTTTTGTTTGCCGTGGGAATGTCGAGCTACGTCTCTGCTGACGAAGCCCCAAGCAGGGCTGAAACAGCTGTACAGAGGCTGCTCGAGGTTTTCACTGCAATCAAAAACGATTTGCAACAAAAATAAATTTGATAATAAAACAATACATTAAATTTGTAAGGGAGTTGGTTAACATAACCCTGTCATTGGTTTCCAAACGTCAAACGTAGTGGTGACACCTCGTGACGGTTCGTTGAGCTGACAATGCCTCATTTGTGTCGTTGACCTTCCAGATACGTTGCTGCCGTTGTATAATCGAAAGTCGTCATCAAAACCAGGTGGACGACAATCGGGAACGAAATGACGAAGAAAAGACGAAATTAAAAAGTACAAGAAAAAGAAGAAGTGCTGAAACAAGAAAATCGAATACGAGCATAGGTCACTCTAATGGCGTCACTAATTACATTTTCTATTTGTCGTAGAAACGCTTGGTAAAACTTGCTAATAACAAGATGACTCAGAAGGCACAAGTAATTCCAGTAAACAGTGTAGTTCATTTGAATTGAGCTCTAAATACCAACATATCACGAAAAATATTCATAACGTCTGAACCTCATGATGACGAAATGCCAAATAACTGCCGGACGAAAACGCTCTGACGAACAAGATGGCAGCCAATAAGATTACAGTAATAGATAACGTGACCTCTAGGACCCAATTAGAAGTCGTGATATTCAGGCGCCAAAAGGGGAACAGCAGTGTGGCCAACTGTCAACAACTAGATCATGCCACACATGACTACTAAAAATAACCAGTGAATTAAACTGTAACTGTCTTGAATTTAGATCCAGCTCGTTACATACTCTGTAACTGCCTGAACTGGTTCTTAACGATAAGGCAAAAATGGCTGGTACTGCGCATAGTGTAAGACAAAGAAAAAGAAGAATTGCTGTTGTGACACAGAACACCTATTATACTAATCGTTAATCATCATCTGAATTTTCAATGCATTTATCTTGAAAACTATACCATATTAGACCCGCTGTGTCTACAGTTTTTTTTTGTTCTGTTTTTTCGAGTATTATTTATGGTTAACGGGTCGGACACTATTTTGCATCATACGTCACGCTTAAGGTGGTGCCTCCACCATGTCGTGGTAAGTGTGTAGGGGTGGCGTAGGGTTTTCAGAGGGTAGAGCTTTAAACACAAACGTTTTACAACAGTTGATACCTTTTATTAATGTTAAATTTAAAAAAAAATTGTGCAAATCGTTTTTGATTGCAGTGAGAACCTCGAGCAGCCTCTGGACAGCTGTTTCAGCCCTGCTTGGGGCTTCTTGAGCAGAAACGTAGCTCGACATTCCCACTGCAGACCAAAAACGACTTGCCCAATTTATTCGCAAATGCGATGTAAGAATGATGAACATATAAAATAGCGACATCTTACTATCGCTTTTTGACCTAACATTGCAGTAGGATAGACAAATTGAAGCGAAAAAAAAAACGATTTGCACAAAATTTTTCTAAAATCTTTCATTATGCTTTGACAGCAAGTATGGCCGCCTTGCATGGGGGACTCATTAGGAGCAAATCCCGCTTCAATTTGTCTATCCTACTGCAATGTTAGGTCAAAAAGCGATAGTAAGATGTCGCTATTTTATATGTTCATCATTCTTACATCGCATTTGCGAATAAATTGGGCAAGTCGTTTTTGGTCTGCAGTGGGAATGTCGAGCTACGTTTCTGCTGAAGAAGCCCCAAGCAGGGCTGAAACAGCTGTCCAGAGGCTGCTCGAGGTTCTCACTGCAATCAAAAACGATTTGCACAAAATTTTTCTAAAATCTTTCATTATGCTTTGACAGCAAGCATGGCCGCCTTGCATGGGGGACTCATTAGGAGCAAATCCCGCTTCAATTTGTCTATCCTACTGCAATGTTAGGTCAAAAAGCGATAGTAAGATGTCGCTATTTTATATGTTCGTTAAATTTAAACTTTTGGGGGTTTTTCGTGTGTCAAAACGGGGTGGTTGCAGTCCTAGTCGTCCGTGTGGGAGGCTGCGGTTAGCGTTGGCCAGGCGGGGTGACGACGTACTTTGCGTCCCGGCTTTAACTGCGATGTCAAGATCGGCTCATTGCGATGTTTATGCTATCGGCGACGGATGCTTTCGGTCGGTCTTGTTGTCCTGGATAGAGTGGCGTGTCCTTGATGCTGCAAGCAGGGGTGTAGTGGCTTCAACTGGGCAGGCTGGTTCAGCTCACCGGCCTGTGGTTGACCGGGGTGAAGTTGGCAGCTTCTGACTGTGGGTTGACGGAAGCGGCAATCGACGCCAGGATGCTGGTGATCTTGGAAATAGCGTCCTGGGTCGCTAGGATGGTGCTGGGCGGTTCCCCTTCTTCGAGTTGGCACTAATGCCTCTCCGAGTCAAGCTGCGCTCGACTTCGCAGGCGGCTCCCCTTCTTAGAGTTGGCACTGATGCCTACCGGAATTGCTCCTGGCTCAACTGCTATCCAAATTCTAATCCGCACATTTTATACACAATTTTTGTTTATTCGCACGTAGCGTTGTTTGTATTATGTCCCGTGTTCTTTGCATCACTTGATGTAATCGCTTGTCCCAATTGCCGCGATTCTGCCGATGTTTTATTATGAAATATGAACCGTAATTTCGGGTTACCCCACGTATTGTTATTACATTGTGATACTATTGAAATTGCCCTCAATTTCACAAACCCGTGCTTTAATAATTTCTTCTTATTATTTTTTACGAAACACTCTCATCGTGACAACACTATTTATTTTTTATATGGGGTTTAAAACCCATTGCATTCTTAGGGATTCATTGATCAGAAACTGACGCATTAAAATAAGAATATTCATTCATTCAGATTCAATTCGCTCATAAAATCGTCAAAATGATTTTTAAATAATTCTGTTTTGCTTTCTTACAGTTGCACAAACACCAAAAGTATCAGCTTCAACGAACGGCAGTTCCAAACAACGCTCCAGCACGGGACACGCGGTTCCGGGGCCCGGTCCGGGGGCTCAGTCGCAGAGCTCGCATTCATTCGCCGCGGCTCTCAGGAATTTAGCACAGCAATCAGTTCCTGGAACAAACGAGCATTCAAGCGGAACCCAATCTACTTCCACCGAGCAGCTACGTCGGGATTCAGGCAAGTTTTTATAATACTAATGAAACTGTGATTGAGTTTTTGTTTGGGTTAAGTATCCATTGAAATACGTCGGTGGATCCGAAAGAAAAGTCTCGTAATCATGAGAGTTGAACACATGGAACTCATCGATAAATAAATTAGACTTTACCTTAAAATTGCACTTCTAACTGCCCCTGTCTCATAACAGAAAAACAAGTAACCAATAATTGTAAAAAAAGCCAGAATTATTAGGCTATAAGTTATCATCAAAACTAGGGACAGTCCAGACAGGCATGGGCATCCATGAATTTTGTAAAATCTGTTGTGTTAAATTCTAATATGGAATAGGTTATTTCTTTAAACTGTACAAACTTGTTTTTAACTATTTTTTATAATTAGTGTGTGTATGTTATTAAATGCATAAACTTATTTAGTATTTTCTCATACGTCGCTCATCAAACCTGTTTTGTAATCGATTTCATTTTTATGTTTTTCTTGTCTCGTAAATTTCGTTTGGGTAGATGCCGCAATGTTACTTTTTTCGTTCAACGCCGTACTGGTATTCATAAAAGTCTGCAAACATTCGACCGGAGTCATGTGTTTTGTTTAATTTAACGCGCGCATTCAATTATCGCAGCTTTGCAAAAAAGAAATCGTATACTTTCTCGGAATGTCGGGAATTTCCCAGACTTTGGTTATCACAGTTACCAACATTTAGAAATAACTTTAAATTAATAAGTGTTTACTTTCTCGCAGCTATACGTTATCCTCATATCACATTAAACTATTAGTTTCTTTACAATTCTTTTAAAAGTATGCCTAAATCCCTGTCTCCCAGCGACATCTTATAATTATTTTAAGAATTTTGTTTTTATTACCTTGCAAGGATGTAAGAAAGAATTGGTAATTATATAACTTATCAAATTGCTTTTCTCAAATTATACGGGGTGTCCCTAAATTCCGTGGACATGGCTTAACGACAGATTCCTGGGATCAAAATAAGATGATTTAACCAAACTTATCTACATCCACAATGGTATCGTTAAACCGGTATTCTTCTTCAAAATTCTTGAAGAGAAAGTTATTTTTTTTTATAACAAATGGACGCCTGAACCGATTTGGATGAAATTTGGTATGAGGTTCTACAAGAAGGTAAGTCACATTTACAGGTGGTTTTAGTTACTCGCAGTGAACCCTTAGCCTGAAAAGCAGGGTTGCCACAACGCATATCTTACTATAACTTTTTTGAGGTTAGGAAGATAACTTTAGTTAATAAATTTTTAGGAGGAAGCATTCGATAGGAAACTTTTTCATGTCTTTGTAACTTTTGATATTTCTTACGGTTTAGTCACAAAATAAGAAAATGTAAGTGACTGCAGCATTTTTTAATGAAGACAGGTATACTTTACTGCCTTTTAACTGCTTAATTTATTTAGTTTGAGAAAAAGTCTTTAATTAGTAAACTATATTAGGCATTTGTTTTTCTGTATACAGGCTGCTAACTTGAAATTCTAAATTAAATCATTTTAAGAAGAAGACATTTTAGTCTTTTAGATTTTTTTATTTTCTGACTAAGCGGTGACAGATAGCAAAGTTGGCAAAAATACATAACAGGTTACTAATGAATAACTCTTTCCAGAAATAATTTAGTTATACACCTAGAAGGCACTAGAGCATACCCGTTTTCCATAAGTAACTCTGTAGCCATTTAAATTTTTTTATTTTGTGACTAAACCGTAAGAAATATCAAACGTTACAAAGACACGAAAAAGTTTCCTATCGAGTGCTTCTTTCTAAAAATTTATTAATTAAAGTTTTTTTCCTAATCTCAAAAAAGTTATACTAAGGTATTTGTTGTGGCAACCCTGTTTCTCATACTAACGGTTAACTGCAAGTAACTAAAACCACCTGTATATGAGGCTTACCTTCTTGTGGAACATTGTACTAAATTTAATCCAAATCGGTTCAGCCGTTCCTTTGTTAGAAGAAAAATTAACTTTCTCTTCAAGAACTTTAAAAAAGAATACTGGCTTAACGAGACCATTACGGATATAGATAAGTTTGGTTAAATCGTCTTATTTTGATCCCAGGAATCTGTGGTTAAGCCATATGTCCACGGAATTTAGAGACAATCTGTATACGTTCCCGTCACACCACAATAACGCTCGTTTCTCTCGAATTCTTTTAGAAATATAAAATCCTTGTTTCCTGCCGACATAATAATTTTATTTCAGGAATTTTTTTATTGCCTACTAAATACCATCATTTATTCTAGATTGTCGATATTTATAGTGGCTTGCCAGAACGTACTGTCCTCAATTTTATTGCACGACGGAGGAAAAAAATAATCGATACGTCAAATCGCAAAAGCTGCTTGTGCAGTACCTATTGTCTCAAAAGTGGAACGGATGATCCAACGTTATCTAATTCTGTACGTTTGATTTTCGAAGAAAATTGTTCTGTTTTCTTTTTGATTAACTTTTTGACATGATAAGTACAGGCAAGCCCTTGAATCTAACCGTATAAAACCAAAGTTGATTCGTTTCATAGTATATAATTTCAATACTAATGTTTTTAAAGAAAATCATCAATATTCATCTCTCAACTGAATTAGCATTTGCTTAATGTTTGAATAAAGGGAGCAATTGCCTTTTCTGTTTAAGCAGTTGCTTAAAATATTTTAAGGTTACTCTACCCCAGCATTGCATTTGCTTAAACCAGTTATAAATTCGTGTTCATCATATTTGCACGGTAATAATGGAACTGTTTTTTTCTTATTAGGTACGTGGGCTGCTGGAAAATTTTCTAGAATCTAGTAGGTCTAGAATTGTTAGCGTTTATCAACTGTCATATTTGAAAAATTTGGCGTTTTTCGCCTATAACAGTTCCTATCCAAGTGAACTAGTTTTGTTTGTACAGCATTTGAGAAAAAGTAATTTTGTGTAAACATGGAAATCTCGCGTGAAAATTTTCGTGCCATGATTTTTTACGATTTCAAATGTGGTCTAACGCCGAAACAATGCCTCAATCGGCTTCGTTTGGCTTTTGGAGATGAAGCAGCATCAAAGAGCAGTGTTTATAATTGGTTTGCTGAATTCCAGCGTGGACGTACCTCTCTCAGTGACGATTTCGTGATGGTCGTCCGTCAACATCTGTTGTTGCCACTAATGTAGATGCTGTGCGTGAAATGCTTGAGCGAGATCGACATGTGACATACCGTGAAATTCAAGCATCCTTACGCATTGACATGAAAGCAATACACCAGATTTTGCATGATCTTTTGAACGTACGAAAGCTTTACAGTCGTTGGATCCCACACAATTTAACAGAAGCGCAAAAGCAGGGTCGTGTCAAATGGTGCGAAGAAATGCTCAAGAAATTCAATGGAGGTCGTTCAAATTTAGTTTATAACATCGTTACTGGTGACGAAACGTGGATCTATTCGTACGAGCCAGAAAGTAAACAACAATCTACCGTTTGGGTATTTCAAAATGAACCAAAACCAACAAAAGTTGTCCGTTCACGCAGCGCTGCGAAGCAAGTGTTTGCTTGTTTCTTTGGTTTAAGTGGACATATAACAACCGTGGCTTTAAAGGATCGAGAAACCGTGAATGCTGATTAGTATACTACAATTCGTTTGCCGGAAGTCAGCGATCAAATAAGAAGAAACAATCGAAATCGACGAATTATTCTCCATCATGACAACGCCAGCTTTCACTCATCCCGCTAATGACTCGTTGTCCATATTCACCTGATTTATCACCTAATGATTTCTTTTTGTTCCCAAATATGAAAAATAAAATGCGTGGTGAGCGATTTTCGTCGGCTGAAGCAGCGGTTGAAACATTCCGGACACTGATTTCTGAGGTACCATCTTTAGAGTGGAAAACGTGCTTTAGAAATTGGTTCGAGCGTATGCAAAAGTATATTGACGTCAAAGGCGAATACTTCGAAAAACAATCATACCCTTTACCAAATTTCATATGCGTTTTTTCATACCGTTTCCAGAAACTTTTCCAGCAGCCCACGTATAATAAACATCAATCTCCACGGATTATGTTATGCTCACCATAAATGATACCATTTGATAATTTTGTAGCCCTTACGGTGAATGTTCTTAAGGGTGTGGTTCACAGGAGTATCATTTAAGTTGAGCGTCGTAGTACATTTCATCAAGAACCAAACGATTCCAGTTCCAGAATTTCATTTAAACTATTTCGTTTCAAAATTTTGTTCGTTGATATTAAAATACTTTACTTTCGTTTAAAAAAATAGTAATTATAAAAAAATATCTTATAATACTGAATAGAGAATTAAAAGACCTTTCAAATGAGCTAATCATATGACCCCTCATTCCTGAAGAGTTAACTGTTATTCGGAGGGGGTACGAGGGTGAGTTGTATCTCTTGCGGTTTAGGAGATCCCTTCAATGCACACTCAATTTGAAACAGCCGGTATATCGTCGACACCACGTATAAGTGATGCCCTGCCGAGCCCAGTAGAACCACTAATGGCGTCAAGGACAGCAGGCGTAACTGCGGAATTCTAAAGTTTTTCACGACGCACCGAACGAGATGGAACTTAACTTCGGAAGTCGACGAAAGATAGCAATAAAATCCCTTAATGAAAGTCAGCAATAGCTGTTTTCCATTTGAAAGCGTAATGTCCATGAGGCACAGAACTATGAACTTCTCGGAGCAATATTTATTTACATATTTTCCACAAATTGATAATGACCTTAATTTTAAACTAATCCAGGACGCGTTACGCGTCAGATAGAGCCTGAAATAGTATCAACAAAATTGCCACTGGAGCTTCACGCTCCTGGTCAAAATCTGATTCTCGAGGAGAAAGGGGAAGGAACTCAATGAGACTTGATGCCCCATTTGCTTTGTGAGTCTCAAAGCAGTCTAGAGCTGCTCCCAAAGACAAACAGAGAGCGTCTAATGAAATCTAACTAGCAATAAATCTAGCGGTAAAAGAAAACTATCGGTAAAAGCCTGGAACAAATACGACATGCACTAAGAGTCGCCGTGATAACACGTGAAGAAAACTTACGGTATAAAAGGCTTGTCGCTCAAAATTAACGGAAGGAGATTCCCAAAACGGAGTCGGTTTGCATAAAATTGGAGGAATGTTGGCCAGTTGCACCAAAGACTTAAGCCGAGCTTAAATTTAAGTATTGTTTATAATGCGATACTTCGGGTTACATAACGTTAATGTAACTCACCTGCTAAGCGGCGCTTAAAGTTAAGCTTGGCTTAAGTGTTTGGTGCAACTGGCCGTAAGGCTCCCAAACAGAACTTAAACCACTTAAGGCGAGAATGCTGACGCAACCGGCTCGGGCGAGAGTTTGTATGTGCCGACATTACAATCAAATTAAACTCACTGATGCCAACTCACAGAAATTGAAAAATTTACAATGAAAATAAACTTAAGTTTTTTTTTACTAGCCCAGCCGACTTTGACAGTCGCGCCACCTGTCGACATGGGTTCGAATCCCACCAGATCCATGGATGTTTGTTGTCCGGATTATGACCCAGCTTATCAGTCAAAGTAAATTGGCGATGCCATAAGACAATAATGTGCAGAATGCTGCGTAAAGCAAGAAGAAGAAGAAGAAGCCTGTTTTACAATATCACATAAAATGATGTAAAACAGTAAAACAAATTGTATTATTATTACAGCAGCTACGTGCAACGCGCAAATATATCTATTTTTAGTACGAGTTACTCTACCTTGCGCCAGAGAATGTTATCGTAATTTTTCGTTGGTTCACGATTATTCTGGCAAAATTCCAGAAAACAGGAATCTTACCGGCCTGCCAGTTGATCAGTTATAAGTTAGCAAGCGCAGTGTTCATACCTCGAATAGTAGAAAGAGCATTCTGTAGAAGTGTTATTTGATGGACAAGACACATTATCATAAAATCGTACATCGTACAGATGTATTTTGTGACCGTTTCGTAACATTTCTTTTCTAATAGTTTTTGGTAATAATAAAAATATTTTTCTCATTAACAAATTAGTACCATGCGAGCAACAGAATATATAATTAAAGCAGGCTGTGGTATTTATTATAAGATGGCAGCGCAGGCCTGCAGTTTGAAATTAAAGATTTTAAGTGTCATAATGACATTTAATTTCGAAAATGTTTGGTATTCGACATAACATTTTTCTCACTGAAAGTTATTTCAAAAATCCACAGAAACAAGAAAATGGGATATGGAGCTATTTGATTCCTAGTTGCATCCAAGATTTTCGAGAAGCATTCTTCAATTTCGAAATTGATTACACCACAATTTCGACAAACGAGGGCTATTACTTGGAAGCCAGGTGCGAGGGTATTTTCAACAGGATAATGCAACTGCACACACAAGGAAAACCATTCAACTGATACAGGAGTTTTTTTGATAATCGTATTGTGAACTTTCCTGCCCGGTCTCCAGATTTGACAATCATCGATTATTTTATTTTTCTATTTCTGCAAAATACAGTGTTTATCAATAATCCGCACACATTGGAAGACCTGAGAGAAGCAATTACAGAAGTGTGCAATTTAATTACTCCTCAAAAATTGCAAAATGCGTTCGACAATATGAAGAAGTGAGTTACCCGGTGTATTGAAGATGACGGACAACACTTTGAAAATTTATTTTAATTTCTTCACACTTATTTTATTTCAGAGTTTCCACAAAATAATGTTTACTATATCATTGAAGATCGAACGCACAAAGCACGAACATAACCTCAAAAACAACAACATCTCACACATCATTAATTCATATTTGGAAAACTCTTCATTCCCACATATGTTTAAAACGTCCAAAATCATCCCAGATTTTAAGAAAAGGTGACAGATTCTCAGTTAATAATTACAGACCCATTGCGATATTGCCGTCAATCTCAAAAATTTTTGAAGTTGTCCTCAAAGATCAGTTATTAAACTACTTTATAAAAATAATTATATCAGTCAACGTCAACACGGTTTCTTAAATAATAAATCTACTTATACTGCTTTAACACAGATTACCGATGAAATACTAGAAAATCTAAATAAATCAAAACTAGTTGGGTGTATCAACTGTGATCCCTCGAAGGCGTTTGACCGGGTCGATCAAAATATATTAGTAAAAAAATTAGAATACTATGGTGTTAGAGGGAAAGCTTTAAATATCTTTAATTCATACATTAGCGGCAGGCAACAGTTTGTAAAAATAAAACACTTAAGCGACGAAGGCAAATACTCTATTCACAAATCTAATAAACTTTACAATTGTTCTGGAATACCCCAGGGTTCTATATTAGACCCGCTCCTATTTATCATATTTATAAACGACCTCCCAACCAACATTGACGCCACTACAACATTATATGCGGACGATACGAATATTGTGGTCACAGGTAACAATAGAGATGATCTTGTGAATAAATGTCAGACAATCATGACCCAGCTACTTCACTGGTTCAATAACAACAAATTAACCCTAAATATGGATAAAACTAATATTTTAATCTTTGAAAATAAATATAACGAAGATATAATAAATGATATTAATTTGAAAACTGTCACAAAATCGAAATTACTAGGCTTAACATTAGATAATAATTTAAATTGGTCTTTCCATTTGGAATCACTGCTGCCAAAATTAAATAAAGCCATCTTTGTACTATTAAAATTGCGAAGACTGTGTTATATTGCCACATTACGTATGATTTACTTCGCATATTTCAATTCAGCCGTAACATATGGTTTATTACTTTGGGGAACCAAATCCAATTTAAATCTAATATTGATCTTACAAAAAAAAGCGATACGCGTTATAAAATGTTTAAGTCCGCTGGAATCATGTAAACAAATTTTTATTGATTTAAACATTCCCACTGTCTTTAATCTATTTATCCTTCAATCAGCAATCTACGTGCATGAAAATATGAATAAGTTTACATCTAATTCTGATGTTCATCGATACAAAACTCGAACCCCAAACTTCATTAGAATCGATCAAATAAAAAGTAGTAAATTTTATAATTCACACATTTATATTAGCATCAAAATATATAATACGTTACCAGATGAAATAAAATCTTTTAATGGCAAAAAATTCAATCATTATATGAAAACCTTCTTAAGTAAATTTAGTTTTTATTCACTTGATGAATTTTTTAGCGCTGCACCTATACTCTGAATATTCGGAACAATATTTAATATTTATTTCTCATATCACTAACTTTTAATTTGTTATTATGTTATTGTTATTTATTATTTTATTATGTAGACCTGGTAACTACTTTTTGTCTTTGTAATTTGCAATTGTAAATTTCTACACCACTGGTACACAAGTTCAATATATATTATTATTATTATTATTATTAATTTCTCAGTCTTTCTAACCACGCAACGTAAAGAGCAACTCTCACAGCCTTCTCCAATTGTAAATTCCGTTGACCACCCGATATAATATTATACAGCATTTACGGAAAACGGCTGTAACAGTAACTTATGTTTTTTTTATAACAGATACCCGATATGACCTTATTATGCGCCTTAGTCGCATGATTGACGAATGACTTACGTATGTCGGGCAATAATTCATGTGTTGTGTTTGAAGGATTTTTTTTCACTGTAATTCAAACTTTAACCCATACCGGTGCACCTGGACTAGGGATTTATGTCGGGACAAACATACGTGTCCACCGCCAACTATTAAGAAATCCCACCTGTTTATTTGTTACCGAAAGAGGTTCTACGAAATTAAAAACAACCTATACAGGGTGTTCTTTTACTGTATGCAAATATTTAAACCTGTAATATATCAACATAAATGGCATCGATTGAACTCATATGTTCTTAACAAAAATTTAATAGTTTTCGAGAAAAATGCAGTGGCAGATTTTCCCTAAACCGTTTGAGAACTTACATAGCTAAAAGTGGAACGCGGCCGCCTCTTATTACCCGAAGCCGAAGTAGTGCGGGGTCGGTCGGTACTTCACTTGATCTTGAGCACGAGCGACGTAAATCAGCCACTCCGATCTGCTGGTCAAAACGTCTACAATTTAAATTAACTGCAAGTAATTACAAGTTTAAGTATTTTAAATTAAAATCTAGTGCAATTCAAGAATTCGTGATTGCCGAACAAATTAAATGCGAGGTACAAACAAATTGTAATTTCTCATTCAATATTATTTTTAATAGACTAATAAAAATTAAGTAATTAAGTAGTAATACTTTCATAGCTAGCAGCAAAAGTTATTTACGTAAAAGGGTGGAGGAAGAACATTTTATAACGCGCTTGCCTAATTGGTGCATAAGTTTCGTGTTTATTGATCGATAGTTGATATCGTAAAACAAATTACTTCTCTCAGTGAATAAAAATTTTAAATAAAATAATTAATAAACGATATCAGTGATTATTATTACGAAACGCTGCGTTGAAGGTCGAGTGCGGTATCGGTGGGCGTGTTCATACCGAGAGGAAGGCGAAGTTGACCTTCCTATCTTTCTCGCACATCTCAGCAGTTCCAAACAAATGGTTCATCCGAAATTTTTGGCTATGACACGGTAGCCACCAAAAAATACCCACAGAACGTAGCATTTCGTGTACCTACACTGAGGTTCTTTTGTTTGTACACAGTAAAATAACAGACTGTATAACTATATTTATTAAGCTTAATGATAACTTCATATTTTCGATTTGATTTTAAGGTATCTGTAACTTCTGTAAAATGTTGTAAAGTTATGTTATTCGCTGAAATAAATGTTTTAAAATTCCAGGGGCGCCTACTAGTTCCGAGAAATCATCCAAAGTGAACGTAGATATCCCGTTATTTACGGGAAACAACGCGCAAAGTGCACGACCACCTGAAACTAGGCTGCCTCCTACCACAGATCGGTATCCTACCGATCTTAGAAGTGGGTTTCAACCTTATAGGCCTGAGGATAGGTAAGTTTGTTTACATCGAAACACATTCATGGCCAATTAAGAATAGGTATATGTATATTTTTTTTTAATTAATATTTAATCTGTGTAATTCTTGTATAATTTCTCTTATTACATATCTTAAGAATGCTAGTGCTATTTCATAATAAGATAATTCACGTATGGTACGGAGATATCAAATAAGAAGGAATTATACGAAACTGATATCCAGAGAACGGGACCCGTATTTCGTTTGCAAACGTTAACAGATAACACTCGAGCTAAATCTTTTAACTATCATTGCGACTCCCTGTCGTCTAAAATAAATAAAAAGAACAATCAACAAAATTAAATATGCGAAACAATTTAACTAAAACCTGGCAGTGTCCCACCTTATTCGTTCGCCAGGTTAACATGTCACGTTTCCATCCAAGAGAAGATGTCCTAATATTACAGATCGACGGGCGAAGTGCTGCATCCGTATACATCCTTGTGTGAACCCTTCTTCTTTGCTAACAAGCAGCTTGTATGCTTCGGTCACGGAGTGCGGTCTAGCCACTCGTACAAGGAGCCCACTGATACCATTTAATTGCACATGTTCGGCCACGAAATATCCCAAAGAAAAACGCCCACGATAAAATTTAATTAAAAAAGAACGAAACAGACATTACGTACAAATTTGTGCACAGAAATCGTTTGTCATAAATACCTGAATAATTAAAATTCGAAAAGCATAAATGAATGCTTTGTTTTGAGTGCCTGTTTCAGAATAACAGTATTAATTTTCTTCGACCAAAAATAACTTAAGCATCACAAGCTTCATGAAACAACAAAATGGCTAAGAGTCCATGCGAAAACGAAGTGCACTCTCCGCGATTAGCAAATTTACTGGCACTTTTGTACGTGATTTTGCGCGAAATCAGAATCCAAGGCATGAATAGGAGTCATGTGACCCAAACTGGCCAATCACAGATTCCTTCGAACGAGGGGATTAAGAGCGACATGAAGGTGGATCGTCCCAACAGTAGCTATGTTAAAGCACGTTGCGTTAACGAAATTTAAAAACCTAACAATTCAATCCTTATAATTAATTTTTGAGATCTGGAGCTATAAAAGTGGGATTTCGCACAATGAATAAAATTGTAAATAGAGGTTTTTCCTTTGCATCATAAATTATATCTTGAGCAGAACCGTGTAATCGTATCTTTTTCATTCACAATTTTTTACGTACCATCGCGGCCAGAAAATACTGGGACAAAGCAGTTATCATTTTTGACGGAAATCAAACATGATTATGGTTCAAAGCCAACTTTTAACAAAAGGTAGAATGAAGTGTCTTGCCGTGGGCTTACTTCGACAATAAAAGTGTTTTTTTTTCTCTTATTTAAATCATCCGATTTTTCGAATGATGACACCATCATAAAATTTAGCAACAGCTTCTTCTTCTTCTTCTTCTTCGAATAAGCGTGCCAACTTTCAAGTATTTATAAATGTTGACAGATAAACGTCATTAAAAATCAATCAAAAATTCAAGTCAGGTGTTTTGCTGCAACTACTAAATTCAGGTCCAAACTGTACGAAACACGATTCAAACTTTTAAGCGAAAGAAAGCACCTATATTTGGAGTGAAGCGCCGAAGGCAATCGTTAAATACGAATAAAATATTTGGAATGACGTGCCCAAAACAACGTTAAAATGTAAATACAGTGAAAGTCGGCATAAGACCGTAGCTCTAACAATCGGAACACGCCACGTGATAGTCAGTCACGGAGATTTCCAAACATTCGGTTCACTCTGCATACCCGTTGTGGAGACGCCAACACCGACGATTTCGACTCGAAGCTGGTACGAAAAATTCAGTACGCTCCCTTGACTGGATCGTCGCAGATGTACACGTTAGGTCGAAAAAGCGTTGTAAAAAATAGGCAGTTCAAACCAAAATTAAATAAAGCCTGTAAGAGAAAGAAAGTTTGACAATAATAACCTGCTCAAAAGAAGGAACTACAGTCCCAAACATATCTGTCCTGATCTTCAAGGTCGAGGCTTGAGACAAACCCTTAAGGAGCTTATTGTTCCACTAGCGCGAAGTCAGTACCGTCGTACAAGGAGGAAACATTCCCTCCAAGATCCTCAACAGTAATCAAAATGTGAACCAACCTTCAGGACGGCCACAACGCGTAATAAGGCGCAACTCCCCTACCAACAACATCATCAACGCCCTTACCAACAATACCCCCAGGCGCTGGGAATATCGCTAAATGATTTCCGGCATAGTACGAGTTAATAAAATAAAACTAGCTGTGCCCCCAAACATATGAAGGAAAGGTTTACACGAATTGAAAACATCGTGACCTCAGTAGGAACCAACGAGTATCAACATGACGTAAAGAAAAACCATCGACGATAAAGGTCAAGAGTAAAATAAAATTAATCTTTCAGTCGAAACATTGGAAACTTGGACAAAACTGTAATTCACATAGACTGGTTCAATAAAAAAAATTAGTCTGCAGCGGAAATCTTATGTCTGTCAGCGTGGAATAATAATTTCGAACGGTTCTCACGAAACAGATGAAATGCGCTTGTAAACGTTTACAAAAGATGAGGGAGTCCTTTCTAACAATAGAATCTCCGAATAGTGGCGTAACTAGAAGTCAAGTCGCCGGATTGCAAAATATCTACCGACTACTAACAATAAAATTTAAAAGTATCGAAACCGCTTAATTGCTTTGAATTATACTCTTTCAAAACGTGACAAGAGTTGTCGAAATTTAAAGAAAAGCTCCCGAAAAGCCCACTGAAACGCAGCGCTAAGCAGAGTACGCTTGTTTCTAAAATACTTTCTTGAAGAAATTTGTTGCACGAAAATTAACTTCTTGAGCTCGGGCAGGCGCCTAGGATACTTCGGCGCCTGGTTGCTTTGCAAAGCAACTCCTTTAGCTACGCCACTGACTCCGAACGATATTTATTTAAAGCCACGAAGGAGTGTCGATGCATCAAGAATTTTACACTATTTTATGGTATTTTAAAACGAATGCAAAGAAAGTGTCCGAGTTAAATCATAAAGCGTGAGATCATTTGATGATGTTTACGAATTGAATTATTTCAACAACGAAGACGACGGTAAAAAAAACTGTTTTTATCACAGCAAAATCTGACGAAATAGGTGCAGCAGAAACGTTTTAAACACACAAAGAATTTCTTACAGTTGTGCAATCGGGAATAAATGCGAGTCAAACTTAATTTTTTCTTCTCTTGAAAAGCGGTTTCCACACCGTAACAATGTGACTGCATTTGCTAAAATGGATCACAAAAGTATTAGATTATTTAATTAACCTTCAATTTAAATAATAAAGCCAGGAAACATCTTATTTTAAATAAGTATTTTCCTCTTTTTTGGGCTCCTATCAATAATGCCACTGACTCCGAACGATATTATTTATTTAAAACTACAATGGAGTGTCGAGCAACGAGAATTTTACACTATTTTACGGCCGGAGTATTTTAAAACGAATGCAAAGAAAGTGTCTGAGTTAAATCATAAAGCGTGAGATCATTTGATGATGTTTACGAATTGAATTACTTCAGCAACGAAGACGACGTTAAAAAAACTGTTTTATCGCAATAAAATCTGACAAAATAGGTGCGGCAACAAGCGTTTTAAACACACGAAGCATTTCTTACAGTTGTGCAATCGGGAATAAATACGAGTCAAGTTTCCTGAAAAGCGGTTTTCATACTGTAACAATGTGACTGCATTTGCGAAAATGGATTACATATGTGTTAGATTAATTAATTATCCTTAAACTTAAATAACACAGCCAAGAAACATCTTATTTGAAATGAATATTTTTCTTTTTTTTGCGCTCTTAACAATAGGCAACTGAATAAAAAATATGAGTTATATCTTATTTGCTGTTGTGGTATTTTAAAGGATACCACAGTTACCTGTTGGATTGGATGTACCTGGATATCCTCCGTACCCGTATCCGCCGATGCTTATAGATGAGCAGTTGTACTTAGAAAGAATGGGTTTATTGAGGCCCCCTTGGCCCGCAATTGCGCCTACCTATTTACCGTATATGTTGCCTGGTGCAACTACTATGCCACTTTATATGCATGAGAGGTAAGGAGTGTCTGTGTTTTTGAATGAAACTAATGACGTGTTAAATGTTGGATCATTTCAGGCTGAAATTAGAAGAAGAACATAGACAAAGATTGGCCAGAAAAGACGAACACGTGGAGAGAGAATTTTTGGAACAGCGAGAGTTGCTGCAGCAGCAAAGAGAAAGAGAATTGAGAGAGAAGGAAAGAGTTCAGCGCGAGAGAGAGAAAGCTCAGGTCCAAGCTCGAATATCCCCGCATGTGACTGCGTCACACCTAAGTTCTCAGCCACCTCTTATGCTTCCCATGTTGCACCCTGGAACTATGCTGCCTCCCAAGGACATTTATCCTAGTCCTTTAACTTTAACGACGACTAGACAGTCTCCACTGAACGCTAGCTTATTACCTCCTGGTCCTTTGCCTTCTCAGCCGTATCCGATTCCAAGGTCTAGCCCGTCTCTGCAACGACACTCGCCTCATTCCAGTATTCATCCTATTACGTCGACATCTCTGCCGCACACCTCCCCGTACACTTTAAATCTCTCTCAACCACAAAGACATTCTCCAGTAATCCAACCATCTGGACCACTGATAAATAACTCGCTAGCGCCTCCAACTAGTCAAACGCCCAGTAGAGTTTCGCCGAAACCTTCGACTCCCAAACCGATTAAAACGCCAACCCTTTCAGCGTCTAACGCAAGCTCTGTTTCTTCTCCCGTAGTTATTAGTGCGGTTGCTGCGACCGATAACAGCACAGCCAATGTCCCCCCTAAGACGTCAGAGGAGCCTACTGCAATATCGAGCGCAGGTGAGGGGAATCGCGACAATGGAGACAGTGCCTGACCCAACATGCTTGTCGTTTTGTCACTTTCCCCAACTTATGTTTCGGTAATAATTCGTGGTTTTTGTTGGTTTTTATTTTTGCATGAAGTAATGAGCTGGTGCATGGGTTCTTTTTTTTGCGTTTGCCAGTGGTTGTTTACATTTTGTTTTTTTTTCTTTGCTTTTTACTGCAAATCGCAGATATATTTGTGGATAGTTCAGATAAAATTCCATATGAAAATGCCTTTTATGGGACGGACGAACCAACGCGTTAACGTCCAATTCACAAAAATTAAAAGAAAAAAAACGCCCGAGCTACGTATCATCGGATGCCTACCGCCACAAAATTAGTGGCTTAATCTATGGCTATACTTATGCTTGACATTAAATTAACACCTGAACCACAGAATACACAGAAGGCAAACTCTCAAGTGGGGGTAAAGTCTGCGCATCCAGACGCGCAGATGGATCGGCCACGTTTTACGGTTAGATTTCACTAGCGTACCGACATTTTTTATTTGCGACAGTTTGAGATTGTTTTATATTATATGTATGTGGGCTGCTGGAAAATTTTCTAGAATCTAGTAGGTCTAGAATTATTAGCGTTTATCAACTGTCATATTTGAAAAATTTGACGTTTTTCGCCTATAATTCTATTGACAGTTCCTATCCAAGTGAACTAGTTTTGTTTGTACAGCATTTGAGAAAAAGTATTTTGTGTAAACATGGAAATCTTGCGTGAAAATTTTCGTGCCATGATTTTTTACGATTTCAAATGTGGCCTAACGCCGAAACAATGCCTCGATCGGCTTCATTTGGCTTTTGGAGATGAACCACCATCAAAGAACAGTGTTTATAATTGGTTTGCCGAATTCCAGCGTGGACGTACGTCTCTCAGTGACGAATTTTGTGAAGGTCGTCCATCAACATCTGTTGTTGCCACTAATGTAGATGCTGTGCGTGAAATGCTTGAGCGAAATCGACATGTGACATACCGTGAGATTCAAGCATCCTTAGGCATTGACATGAAAGTAATACATCAGATTTTGCATGATCATTTGAACGTACGAAAGCTTTGCAGTCGTTGGATCCCACAAAATTTAACAGAAGCGCAAAAGCAGGGTCGTGTCAAATGGTGCGAAGAAATGCTCAAGAAATTCAATGGAGGTCGTCCAAATTTAGTTTATAACATCGTTACTGGTGACGAAACGTGGATCTATTTGTACGTGCCAGAAAGTAAACAATCTACCGTTTAGGTATTTCAAAATGAACCAAAACGAACAAAAATTGTCCGTTCACGCAGTGCTGCGAAGCCAATGATTGCTTGTTTGTTTGGTTTAACTGGACATGTAGCAACCGTGGCTTTAGAGGATCGAAAAACCGTGAATGCTGATTGGTACACTACAATTTGTTTGCCGGAAGTCATCGATCAAATAAGAAGAAACAATCGAAATCGACGAATTATTCTCCATCATGACAACGCCAGCTCTCACTCAGCCCGTCAAACAATTGATTTTTTGTTCTACAAAAATGTTGAATTAATGACTCATTGTCCGTATTCACCTGAATTATCACATAATGATTTCTTTTCGTTCCCAAATATCAAAAATAAAATGCGTAGTGAGCGATTTTCGTCGGCTGAAGCAGCGGTTGAAACATAACGGACACTGGTTTCTGAGGTACCATCTTTAGAGTGGAAAACGTGCTTTAGAAATTGGTTCGAGCGTATGCAAAAGTGTATTGACGTCAAAGGCGAATACTTCCAGAAACTTTTCCAACAGCCCACGTACACATCTGATATTCTGACTCGTAATATGGCTGCCATCTTGATGACAAAGGCCAAAGGCGGCATCGCCTTCTTATTCTGTGCCTGAACGGTCTAAGTTGCAATCGCAGCGTCATGGGTTCGAAGCGCGCTTGGGATATTTCTCTGGGGTAGTTGGCATCCATTTGAGGTACTCTTCAGTGTTGGGGATAAAATTGAATACTGCTTGCCCTTCAACGGCGAGGAGGTTCGGAAGTAACAAAACTATGGAACACTTTACACACATAAAATATACTCCCGCTCCTGAGGTCTTGACAAATAAATAACTTAAGACCCCATTGGGCGATCACCATAGACAGAAAAAAAATTAAACGTTAAAAATTGCCGTCAAATAAGTGTTAAGAGAAACTGTAAACTCTTAATTTTTCATGTGGAATTTTAGTCTGGAATGTACATCTTTTATTTTGTTAACTTTGGATGTTGTCCTTAACGTATTACAAACTGATTGTTTACTAAAGTTTCAACTTCGGCGATTTTTTGACGATGAAACGGCAAATCCTGATTATGATAAAAAGTATAGTAGCACTAGCAGTTAAATAAAACTTTACCACGTCATTAAAATTTGTCAAAAATCAAATATTGCAGCCCTTGTCTAATTTTATTGTTTAGTAGAAGACGGTAAAAACAAATAAAAATTTTGTGTGCGGTTCAAACAATTTGTCCGATTTGATCTGTAACGTCAAAAAAACAGACGAAGTCTACTAATAAAACTTTGGTTTCAGTTACAAAAAATTCCATTATTATAATGGGTGTGTGTATAAACGAAAAAGTCATCATCTTAGCTAAGATTTTTGGAAACAATTTGACGTTAATTGATTTTTATGAAAATGTATAAAATCAAAAGGTAAACTTTATGGTGATGACTTTTTCTAATGACATGCATTAAAAGGAAAACCGACAATTTTAATTCACTCAACTCTAACAAAGTATATACAGATCGTTTTACGCGATGTGTAACATAGCAGTTTGTTTGAGGGCAAATACAATGGAAAGTTCAAATGATGTTTAATTGATTAGTCTCATTAGAATCAAATAAGATTCACAAATGCATGTGTTTATTCCACATTACGCGTCTCAAAAAATACTGAGATAAAGCGAACGGCGCTAGTTAACGCAAGAGAATGGAGCGTCCGCGCATCATCTTGACCGCGTTTAGTCCAATAAAGCTCGACGCTCTTGTGCAAACTGCCCTGTTACATTTCTCCGTAGGCAATCTGTATTTGTTGTAAAATTTTTAAATTAATTAATTTAAAAAATCGTAGAAGTTTAAATGTTTTCAGAGTATTAAAAAAATAATTTCTGAATTAACGCTTCGCCCTTAACTTTAAGTCTCTATAAAAAAAAATGGATTAACATATTTTTGTAACAGTTTTGTTTTGATATTAGGTACCATCAGTGCAGTGTCGTGCCATTTAATTTTTTTACTAATTGACTAACTCGGCTAACTCCATTTTCTCTTAAACCAAAAAAACAAATATGTATTGCAAAGTGGGTCTTGTTTTTGAATTAGATACTGTCGCCGCCAAAAAAAAAATTGACACTTTTTTTGACGTAAATTTAATGATACTAAAACTTCTGCTGGGTAGCTGTAGTTATGAACTGTCACCTATGAATAACAAACAAATTAGCTTTCTGAAAGATAAATTTACTTTCCATTTTTGCCTTAGTTGTATAGCTAACATGAGCCAATATTTTTCAAACTGAAATAACGACTAAATTTAATAAATTATTGTCTGTCATGCGTAAGTGTCAGTTCATAATTACAGCGACCCAGCAAAATTCATACCATTATTAAATTTACGTCAAAAAAAAGTGTCCACTTTTTCTTGGCGGCGTCAGTATCTCAAAATACTTAAAAAATTATTACTATTATTATAAATTAACTTACAGAATGTTTACAGATAGAATTCATGATCGTTTTAAGAAAAATATGTTTGGATGTTATTTTAAACTGTTATCTGATTAAAAAGTTTTCACTCTTTGTAAATTAAATTTTAATATTACCTAACTTTAATCAAACAAAGAAAGGAAATAATCAAATAAACACGTACTTTTTTTCGTGGCTTATTTTAATGAAGTTTGTTTAATTTATGGGTGTGTTCCTTTTACATTCGACTCAGATCAGTAATTTCATAAATGAGGTGAAATTTGCTGAGATAAAAGTTCTTAAAAAGCAAGTTAAGTATTCCGCCATAACATACACCTGCATTCTAACTTAATTAATGAAATGGCGTCCTGAGTATGAAAGTAAACCTGATCGGGGTTAGGACGAAAAAATGATTTTAATCATTCAGCTGTCAAACATTTCAGATTACAAAAGTTTTAAGCTTGTCAAATTTAAAAGCTTTCAAAGTCATTAGATGTCGTCTGCGAAATTACTGTCAAGCAATATTATTTTGAGACCATCTTATAATTAATATTGCATCCCTCGTGTGCTGGTCCTCGATATGTCCCGTTTAAATGACAGTGAACGACTGCTTGCAACTATGAAGTGAGTTGCCTTATCAAACTCCAGATTTTCAATCAAAGTTAACGATTCCGTGAGTAGAGAATAAATAATAAAAATTAATATTGCATCCCTCGCGTACCAGGCCTCGATATGTCCCTTTTAAAGGACGATGATAATGTATTTCTTTTTATCTCCTGCTCGCAAGTATGAGTGTGTGTTGTCATGGGTAGAGAATCCTTTTGAATTTAGGGAGATACACCAAATTCCAAGATTCCCATTGAATTACGGAAAATTACTGACAAATAAATAATGTTTCCGTAAAGTTGTAAAATATTAACGCTATCTACATATTTATCGATCAAAATATGTTTCTAAATAAAATGAAAAAAGGAACACAGAAAGTTCTTTGCGCGAGCGACAAATAAAGAAGAAACAAAAACAAATTTCAGAAACAAAAGATAATCGCTTTAATTTTCAAAACAAGAAAAATCTGTCAAATAATAAAAATTGAAGAGACACAATTGGAAGTAATCTTGGGAAGGATTCTCTTGGAAAATGTGGAAAAGAAAAACAACAACAAATTTCTGAAACAAAAACGGCCGCTTAAACTTAAACAATAAAAGATCAGTCAAAATAAAGAAAAATCCTAACCCTGAAATGCACAAGGGCAAAGTGAAGAAAAATCGAAGAAATTGTAAAAGTAAAATAAAATAGCAAAAATAAAGGCAATCGAACGATCTGGCTAAAAATGAAAAAGCAAACACAGAACGTTCTTTGCGCAAGCAACAAACAAACAAAAATCAATAAATTTCAGAAAAATACGATCCCTTTAATTAAAAAGAAGGATCTCAAACCGAATCAAGTTAAAAATCGAAGAAAGAAACAAAAAATTACTTAAACTTAAAAAAAAAACTAACCCTGATTTGCATTTTGGGAAGGATTCTCTTTCGAAAATGTAGAAAAGAAAAACAAGAACAAATTTCAGAAATCAAAACGGCCGCTTAAACTTAAACAACAAAAGTCATCAGTCAAAATAAAGAAAAACCTAACAATGGCACATTGAAAAAATCGGAAAAATTTTAAAAGTAAAATAAAATAGCAAAAACAAACAATCGAACAATCTTGATAAAAAGTGAAAAAGCAAACACAAAACGTTCTTTGCGCAAGCAACCGACAAACAAAAAATTAATAAATTTCAGAAAAATACGATCGCTTTAATTAAAAAGAAGGATCTCAAACCCAATCAAGTTAAAAATCGAAGACAAATATGAAAGTATCTTAGTCAGGATTATCTTCTAAAATTAAAAAAAAAAAAAAATCAGCTCTTAAATTTAAAACAAAAATTACTTAAAAACAAAACTAACCCTGATTTGTATAAAAAGGTGAATTAAGAACAAAATAAGAAAAAGTAACTAACGTGAATTAAACAACAAAAAAAGGCAAAACACGATCTAATTGATATTGTTAAAGGAAATGAAAAATGACTTGCGCAAGCGATAAATGAAAAAAACAACAAGTTTTAGAAATTGATAGTATCGATTATTGGCAAACAAAAAGCGAGTACTTAAACTCAAACCAAAAAAATCAACCAAAATAAGAGGAGACGCTGGACGAAGGAAAGTTGAAGAAAGAAAATCAATCGCTTAAAAAAAAGGAAAAAGGAAAACAGAATATTCTTTGCGCACGCAACAAACAGAAGACAATCGCTCTAACTTAGATCAAGACGTTAATAATAATACAGTGTGTTCTTTTACTGTGTGCAAATAAAAAAATCTCAAAGGTACCACTGTTTGGAACTGTTGAAATGTGCGAGAGAGAAATACTAGCAAGGTCGCAACGCCTTCCTATAGTGTCAATCGAAGATGCGGCCGGCGATGTAAAAACCCACTTAAGAAATTGAAACGCAATTTATTTATTACTTGTGAAAAATAAAACTATGGATGACGATAATGTGATTATTTAACTCATCCGCAATTTTAAGGCGCATTTCTCGTCCAGTAATTATAATCGGCGGCTTATAATTTGAAATTAAAAATGTAATTACTTACTTGGAGTGATGTTACATTATTTTAATAAATCCAGGCAGGTTTAAAATGTTGATTGACCGGAAGATTTCGCAATCGAATTATTTGAATCTGTAAGTTGTAAGATCGATTCTTTTTTACTACTTCGTGAAGATGAATAGGAACTCACGCAAACCGAAAGTTTTTAAAATTCGTTTCCTTCCGCATGCAGAAATTCGCCAAAGGGCCGTGAAACTTCCGGCAGGTCTTTTTACCTGTTTGCAAAAGCCATTACGATCTGTTAATACGCATCAAACGAATCAAACATATGTTCGTTCACGACAGGGTTCATGCACAAGGCTAAACCACGTTAAACACTGATCGATTGACCTATTTTCGTGTCGTTCAAAGAACAGTCTGTATAACACTCATGTTTTAATCAATTCAAAAAAAAAAGCCAGAATTGAACGTATAATTTAAAAAGGTGAGAAAAATTAAATTGTACCATTTAAAATATGCAGATGAATAAAAAAATAATCAGATTAAAAATGGGGTAATTATGAAGTAGAAAGAAAAACAAATGAATGAATAGGACGTTGAAATTTAGTATATTTTCATAATTTCAAGCGACAATCTTTTTATTTGAGTAAAATTTTCTCCTAAATTTAAAAGGAATACCACTTTGCCTACACATATTTTATTTCTTCTTGCGTTATTTCCGCTACCTTGAAGACTTTCGGGATCAAATTTGGCAGAAATTCATTTCGCACCAAGCAGATCTGAATTGCAAAATATGAAATCGAAATTCAAAAATTTTTGGTGCATTATAATTATCGCGAACTCAATCTAGGGTCACGCTGTATATTTAAAATGTTGTAATAATAATAGTTTATAAAATCAATATAAATGTCGTTGTTTTGCTGTTTGAGAATTCCTTCAGGATGGAATTCATTTCATTGCATATCCTGAAGAAGCTGTCGTGAGCTGATCAGTAACGAGCTTTTAATAATTGGAAATTGGAAAACTTTTTAATCTGATAATAGCTTAATTGATATGTCAATGTCAATTACAAACAGTTAATTTATTCAAGTTAATAAAAATAACAAAAGGCCTTTCGTGGGACACCACGTGAAAATGCAATGTTAGCATAGACTTTTGTCTTTGTTTCAGCCAGGAAGCCTCCCATAGCAGCGAGTCAGTTATATGAACCTCCTATCACAAGCACAACAACGACGACTCTTGTACTACCTGTCGCTATGCCCCTAAATACTTTACCTTCTGTAACCAAAAGTAACTCAGAATTTGATGTGAAACCTATTTCAAATAAGTGCAAGCTTTACAATATCGATTCCATTGTTAGCCAAAACTACTCGCAGCATACAACTACGAACGAAAAAAACAGTCCTGTAGATGAATCAAAACCGGCAGCAGCTTCAACACTTAACCAGCACATGGAAAGCTTAAAGAACATCGCAAACGGAGAGGGACACAGAGAGCTTATTAATGATGTTTCAGTTTCGACCAATCAAGGCAAAATCGTCCTGTCCAATCATCATGATTTAGAAATGATTTCGCATCAAAAAAAGCCGGTGGATTTGATGAAAAATCAAAATCAAAAGCAAGAACCCCCCAGCCAATTCAACAGTGTGTATAAATTTTCTGATTTGAGTTCTGAAGTGAAACATGCAAGGACTCCGTTAAACGCAACGTCTCTGCAAACACACAGCCCTCAGCTTCCGATTCCCTCCCCAAACTATCCGGTGCAGACGCAAATAACTACGGAAATCTTGCATTCTGGTTCTTCTTCAACAATCCAAAATCAAAAGAGTGAAAGTAAAACGCAGTCGCGCAGCTCGGACACTCACTTACCAAATAATTATGTTCCTATGATTAATAATAATTATATAAACTCACCTCATGTAACTAGTCACAATAATAACAAAAGCAAAATCGATTGCCTACCACATTCCTTAATCAACGGGCAGAACATCGTTTTTCACAATGAACATCTAAAAAACGACGGACTTTTAACCAATTTAAATAATAAAACAGTGTGCGAAGAAAGCAAGGAACACTTAAATAACCCCGCGTTTACCGACGTTAATTTTAGCAAAGTGAACCCCCCGGACGGACTTGGCGCGTTCAATTGTGACGCGAAAAATACAGACGACAACATTCCACACTCCAATTACGAATCTTTGATCGGCACGAATCAGATCTTAAACTCCAACGTTAACAACAGTACAACACCGCCGGATTCGAAAGTCGGTGTTAAAGACGGCGCAGACGGCTTAATCTTTACGGTGCTAAACGTACCGAACTTGAACTTCCAGCCACCTGTAAAGCGACCGAAGTTAAGCAAGATTGACATAGCCACAATGAAAAGAAAACTCAGAAGGCAGAGGCGTCTGAAGCAAAGGGAACAGAAGATCACCGCGAAGGAATCCATGGAGAAAGTCGATGGTAAAAGGACAGATTTCGGCATTCAAGTCTACGGTTATTCTGACAGCTCCAATTCGAGTAGTTTTTCCAGTTCTGAGTACGACAGCGACGCGTCTGACATAGATACCAAAATCTTATCCGGACCACCTTTAAAGCCCGATTTGAAACCTGAGAAGGTTAATTTCTTACACATGTTCGAGTTGACGACTCACCAGCAAAAAAACTGTAAGTGTATTTTTTTATACAGGGTCTCCCAAGTTGAGTGGTCTATTAAAAGTTCTCGGGGAAAGGAACATACAGACATCTGAAAATTAACCCACTGCCCTAGGAGGAAGTGATATTTCAGAACAAAATATTTTCACTTTTATATCACATCCGGTTATACCGGAAGTCGCCATTAACTTTCTTATTTTAATTGAAGTTTGTTCTTGTCCGATGAAAATTGTAAGTACAAAGTTTTTTTAATCTCGAACCGGACAGAAAAATGAAGGGAAAACATTCAACGTTTCGCTATAGATTTATAGCTTCGTTAGAAGTGAAAAAAAGTAAATAAACAAGTTGTCAAGAGAAATAAATCGTCAAGAGAAACGAAAAGGTAACATGATTTTAAACTAAAATACGAGTTGTCCGAAATAAAGAGAAAAGTAACTAGAACTAAAAACTAATATTTTTTTCTTATATATAATTGACAAATCTATATCCTGTTTAAAGAGTCCAGAAAACTACAAAATATATCATTTAAATTTTCAAAGTCCGTACGTTTATTAATAGAATTTGGAGACGTTTTAATTTTACACATTTCTATGAAACGTCTTTTAAAAATATTACATTCACTGTACAAAATGTCAGTATTATCAAAATTATGATTATTTACTAATGAATGTTCTACAAGCATTGAATGATTTTGATTATTTTTTTGAATATGATATTTATGTTGGTCTAAACGCTTTTTTAAATTTTGGCTCGTTTCACCTGTATAAACAGAATTACAATTTGAACATTTGTTTTCATAAACCACGTTAGGTTGTTTTAATTTCGGTATTTTTTTGGTTTTTAAA
Source organism: Prosopocoilus inquinatus (assembly GCA_036172665.1). Lineage (NCBI taxonomy): Eukaryota > Metazoa > Arthropoda > Insecta > Coleoptera > Lucanidae > Prosopocoilus > Prosopocoilus inquinatus. The sequence goes on from CM069877.1 coordinate 29,759,640, forward strand.
TTCGAAAAAATTAAATTTAAATTATTCACAGATTTACTGGCTAAAATTAAATTATGTTTTTTGAAAATGTGTTTAAATGTATTGTGTAATGGTTCAATATAAGGCAATGATATGTATTTATGGTTCGAAGTTTGTCTAATGTTATTAGAGACATTTGAATTTTGTAAGTATTTAATACGATTTTTAATTGTACGAGTGAAAATTTATGTACCTACCTGACCAGGTAGGTTTATGAAACCAATTAGTAATTAATTTATCATTCTGTCTGATAATATTTACATCAAGAAAACTCAATAAATTATTATTTTCTTTTTCTACTGTAAATTGTAATCTATAATGAAAAGAATTAAATTTATTTAAAACAAAATCTACCTTATCAGAAGGCAAATTCAGTAAAATATCATCTACATAACGAAAATATAACGTTAAATCGAATGATAAAGAGTTAATAACAGATTTTTCTAGTTCTTGCATAACAATTTCGGCTAAAGCCGGAGATAAAGGAGAATCCTTTGCTGTACCAAAAATCTGTTTATAAAATTTGTCATTGAAAGCAAAATAAGATGTTGCAAAACATAAATCAACTATTTCTAAAAAGTTACCTTTGGAAATATCAGTAAAATCTTTAATCTCTAACCACCTATCATTAATACTTTTTAATGCTAAATCTTTAGGAATGTTAGTAAATAAAGAAATAACATCTAAAGAAATTATAATGCAATTATTTGGTACAGTTATTTGTTTTAATTTTTCTACGAGTTCAAAAGAATTTTTTATAAAATTCTGATATACTAGTAACCTGAGTAATGATTTTTGAAATAAATTTAGATAAGAAATATGGAAAAGAACCAATAGTAGAAACTATAGGACGAAGAGGTGTATTAGGTTTATGAATTTTTGGAATACAGTATAATTTAGGAAATATGGGATGTTGTACTTTAAGAGATTTAGCGACAATATTACTAATTTCAACGGATTTCTCTACCTTATTAATAATACTAAAAGTTTTACGTTGATAAGATTCGGTGGGATCGTTAGCTAATTCTACGTATGTATTGTTATCAGACAGCATAGTTTGAACTTTTGAAAAATAATCAGTTTTATCAATTAAAACAGTTACATTGCTTTTATCTGCTGCAGTAACAATAATATTAGGGTTATCTTTAAGAAATTTTTTACAAGACAAGAGATCTCTAATAAGAATCTTATACTTTGACTTTTCAAAAGTTTTATCAATATTTCTAATATAATTAAAAAAATTAGAACAAAATTTATTTCTTATTTGTATTTTTGAAGGTGAATCTAATTTTCTATCTATAATCTAATCTAATTTGATTAAAAATACCTTTCATTTTTTTGATTTTCAAAATTTAGAAAATTAGTCAATGTGATATTATCAAGAAAATTACTTAACTGACCTAAGGTATAATCTAATTTCCAAGTTAATTTGGTAAGAACTTTGAAAGTTACCTCTATTTCATATGAAAGAATTTTATTAGCAAAATCTGATACGTATCTGTCAATTTTGTGACATGACATATCGTACGCTCTTTTTAAAGGTTCAATTATATGACGAGGGAAAACTCGCTCTTTCCTACATTTAAGTAAAAAGAGCTTACGGTTTTTCATTTTGGTAATTTTAATTAAAGTATTAGAATAAATTTTGCACAGTACCTTATTTTAAATGGAATGCTGTACTTTTTATTGCAAATTCTGATTCTAAACATTATTCCAAGCGAAACTTGTTAAGGCTTCCTTCCGTATACTTAAATGTAACGGTTTTTGAGATATCTTCGAATTTCTGAAAAAATTATTTCCGTGGCCTTTCATTTAAGAGAATATATTTACGACGCTTTCAAATTTCAAGATTCAAGATGCCTGTCGTTTGAAAGAATAATGTTCAGCCTTTCAAATCATGTCTTGATTATTATTGAAAAATTCACAGAGTAGTCAAAATATGGTTTTGAACCTTGAACGTTCAACTGCCCAAAACTTCATGTTTTCGTAAATGGAACACTGTATATTTTTGTATCATGAGACACAGAATCAAATTCTACATCGATTAGTAGTAGCATTCCCTATACTTAAATTCATTAGTTTTCTTGTTATCTATTATTGTTTCTTATAATGGCATATTTTGCTAAAATTATGGTAATTTTTCGCAGTAAGTGTCGACAAAACAAAAATTTTATTGAATTACAAACTATATTAACAGATATGTACAAATAAAAAAACAAAGAAATTAATAAAATTAACAAAACAAATAAAAAAGAACCATAATGTTTAATCTTCAAGAACTACCACACGATGGTATTTTTTGTGCAAATTTTCTACAAAGTGAGAGAGGTTACCATTGTAAATATTTATTAGTTTATTTGACTCTTGGCTCCGTTATTTACAAATTTTATGCAGTATTTACTACCGTATCATAGGAATTCGAGAATAATAAATAAAGCTGTTTAATTATTTTTACCACTTTACCAATTGTAAGTTTTACTTTTGCTTTTTTTAAACAAAAATGTTAGTCTGACAAAGAGAATTGTTTTAGAAAATAGGTCTACTTATTTTTTTAAGACCCTTGTTTATGAAAATAGTAAGTATTTCGATAGGTATTTACCTATAGCTTTATTCCAAGATGTATGGCGAAATAATGCTACGGTTAGCAATTATTTATTTCTTTAAAAAATAGGAATTCAATATCTGCATTTCTTTCTTCAAAGCTAGACACGAATAACGTATAAATGCCATTAATTAACACAATAAAATAAACAATTCTTGAAAACAAGAAAACTAGTGAAAATAGATATAGGGACTGACTACTAATCGATGTAGAATTTGATTCTGCATCTCATTGATGCATAAATATACAGGGTGTTCCATTTACGAAAACTGAATTTTGGGCAGTTGAACAGAGCAAGGTTCGACACCATTGACCACCCTGTGAATTTTTCAATGATAACTAGGATATGATTTAAAAGGCTGAACATTATTCTCTCAAACGACAGGTAGCTTGAATCTTGAAATTTGAAAGTGTCGTAAGTACATTCTCTTAAATGAATTGAAATAATTTTTTTCAGAAATTCGAAAATATCTCAAAAACCGTTACATTTAAGTATACTGAAGTCTTAACAACTTTTGCTTGGAATAACGTGTAGAATCAGAATTTACCATCAAAAGTATAGCTGTCCCTTTAAAATAAGAAAGTTAATAGCGACTTCCGGTATAACCGGAAGTGATATAAATATGAAAATATTTTATTCTGAAAGATCACTTCTTCCTAGGGCAGTTTGTTAATTCACAGAATATTTGTATGTTCCCTTCCCCGAGAACTTTTAATAGACCACTCAACTTGGGAGAGCCTGTATAATAAATTGGAGACATTTCATCTTCAACTTTTTTTTTGGTTTCTAGTAATAGAATTATCCAAACTGGAAAGGCGAAAGTGGCATCATGTTTGGAAATATCCGGAAGATGTGGAAAAGAATGACGTTTTAGACCTACCAGTGCCTTCACATTCCCCTTTGGAACTCAACGGTGCAAAAGATTTTCAGCAGAAAATAAATTTTCTTGGCCGTCTTGGTCTCAGAACGGTCCCTCCTGTTGTTAAAAGAGGTAAGTTAAACACTAATATTTTTTTAAATACATTAAAATCTACTTGAGAGTACTCGAAACGCGATTGATGAAAATTTTCCAAGAGTAAAAACGCGTGCAGACTTGAGGACGAATGCATGTGGCGCAAGTCGCACAAAAAGTTACAAAAACTGTTTAGAGACCTCCTTTTTACAGAAATGGAATCGAACTGGATGAAAATAATAGAAGAACGAATCAAAAGAGAAGGTGAATCGAAGTTAACGAAATACAGCGTTCTGGCGCACAAGAGCATCATGAAGTACAACTGCAAGGAAAAAACGAACGGATTTCTGGAGATGAATAATTTCTACACGGATTTTACGGCGTCCTCCTCAATACCTCCTCCGATTTCAAATCATATTCACGTCCCGAAGAAGGAAGACTGCGCCAGCGTGTATGTTCCGAACTACTGCGTGCCTCTTACCATGGTCCTTGTAAAAAATCCCGTGAAAGAAAAATCGGTGCAGACGGACCCAGACGAACAGAGGATTAAGAGGCACGGGGTCAAATTTAAATGGCCAGGAGTTCAAGAAATTATGTGGTCGTATCAAAAATTTTCAAGAGGTAATAGAGACTTCAGAAACTAAACTCACCTTCCTCGTCACAGAAAGTAGGGATAATTTAAGCTCTGTGTTTCTTTTCACAAAACACAGCGAGCTTTCCATTGTTTAATTGTTTTCTGTGAAACGTTCAATTGAATCAAAATAACTAGACGGATATATATCCTTTCGCGTCAGCGGTCAAATTTTGATATTCTGATTTTAGAGTGAAGTATGTTTCCAGATTTGAAGGAGTTTTTCCAAGCGCGAAATCATATATCTGAAGGAAACAACAAAACGGAATTTTACTAAATTTTTTTCGTGTTTAATAAAGAAAGTGTATTTTTCTTGATTGTCGGGGAGTAAGACAGTGCGTTCTTTAAAATGTGACGCTGGTTTTTTATCATAAAGTGTGAATCACAAGCACTTAGATTATGAAACACATCAGGATCGCGCTTATAATTAAAATTGCCTCCCTCATATGCCGACCCTCGATACATCCCTTTTAAATGATTGTTGATGATGAAGATGATGAAGTATTTATTGACCCAAAATACAGGTTACAGGTATAAATTAAATAAATTAAATTCTTAACTTAAGGTCAATGGGAGCTGAATCAGTTGTTTCAAGAAACTTACTGTTCTACCTTCAGCATTGATTGTCTTCATAATTAATATTGCATTCCTCGTGTGCCGGTCCTCAATATGTCACTTTTAAATGACAATGATCATATATTTTTTTTTAACTTCTGAAGTGAACGACTATTTGCGAGTATGACTGGGAGTTGCTTGATTAAACTCCAGATTTTCAATTAAAGTTAACGGTTCCATGAGTAGAGGACAAATAATATAATTAATATTGCATCACTCGTGTGCCGGTCCTCAATATGTTTCGTTTAAATGACATTTTTTTTGTCTCCTGAAGTAAACGACTGCTTGCAACTATGACAGTGAGTTGCTTCATCAAACTCCAGTAGAGAATAAATCATAAAAATTAATATTGCATCCATCGCATGCCAGGCCTCGATATGTCTCTTTTAAAGGACGATGTATTGTATTTCTTTTTATCTCCTGAAGTTTTTTTTAACTTCTGCTCGCAAGTATGAGTGCGTGTTGCTTGATCAAACTTCAGATCCCATTTAAATGACAATGATTATGTATTTTTTTGTAATAAAAGTTTGGAAAGTTTTTGTCTTAAGTCACTAAAACGCTTTGAAGTAGAAGTAAAAAGTTGTTGTTTATTAACAAGAGACTAAGACGACATGTTTCGGTCGGTGACCATTTTCAAATTTACAAAGAATTTAAGGAATTAAGGCTTAAAGTATAAAAATCACGAACAAAACTAAGACAAACCTTATTAGGTCATACAATTAAAAAGGGTGTTGACAGGAAGACACTTTGTAAGTGAAAACCAAGTAAGGTAACATAAAAATGTTGAAGACAATTCCCTAGCTAAGGGGAGAATCTGTATAACAAAAGTTACTAAATCGATCTGTAATCTTTACAAAAAGGGTGGGGACAAAAAAAAGACATCAAAAAAGTCAAAACTTACAAAAATAAAATAATTAAATTTAACAACTGATGGCAAAATCTAAAGAACAAGTAGAATAAAATACATTAAATCCTAAATTAACTAAAACCAGTTAGATATAACAAAATTATTTTGATAGCAGAACGGCAAACTATTCCTATTTAAAAAGAACGAAGAATAAATAATGAAAGGAGGGGAGGGGAAAAGCGGCAATAAAAGTAAACATTAAGAAACATACCGATTAATGCATTCGAAAAAATTGAAATGAGGAAATACAGGGTGATCAAAATTACTACTCCACTATTGCTAACTTTGTTATTATTGGAGCTACGAAATCGTTCTAATTAGCAAAAATGTGATTAAATGTTATACCAATTACAAATATCGTTATAATTTCTTTATTATTTGTTTTAAAATAATAAGTTTAAGGTCATAATCCAGCTTTGCGATGTCGCAACTTAAGTTGTCCACACGTCCAAGTCGGCTGAATCGGACAAATTGCGATGGAGTTATTGCTGTTGAGGTCCTAATTAGAACCGAAAAAGTTATAGAGATATGCAGAAGACTCAATAGCAATTTAACTAATTTGTAGCAAATTTTTAATTAAAGTGAATTGTAAACGATGAAAACAAATATCGCAATAACTCCATTATTATTTGTTTTAGAGTGAAATAGCAAAGAGTAGTTTACATTTAGAATTTATCATTCTTTCGTTTGCGAAAATAAAGGGTGTTCCATTAAAGAAAACTTTACATACAGGGTGTTCATGGGAAGCCGCTACAATAGCTAACCTTTCTTATTTGTATTTTTATGAAGTAACTTAAATTGGGAAAGTTTTAGGACCTTTCCTCTTCAATTTTATGGTAATTCCAAAAAAAACAAATGACAATCAGATTTTCGAGATTTGCAATTGTTTTCAATTTTTTTTAATGGAATGTTAGGTTTTTTATCATTCTATCGCGTTCATGGTGTCAAATTAATTATGTCTCTCTAATATTATCTTCCAAAGCCTACTGCTTTTACAAATGATTTAGTAAGAAAATCTTGGTGTTCACGGAAATAGCTACAATAGCTAACTTTTTTATTTGAAGCTGCACGAAGTAGCTTACATTAGAAAAATTTCAGGACCTTCCCTGCTCGATTTTATGGTACCTTTGGAAAAACAAATGACTATCAGGTTTTCGAGATTTTCAATTGTTTTTAACTTTTTTAAATGGAACATTATGTTTTTTATCATGGCATCGCATTCAGAATATCAAACTAAGTATGTCGGTGAAATAATATCTCTCAAAACTGAATATTTCATAAATAATTCTTGTCTTGATATTCGCGGGAAGAAGTGTATCGTTACGATAGTCTTTTTATTCACGAATACAATATGGTGTGCTTCAAAACAAGAGAATAAAGGAAGTGTGTACAAACTGTCAGACTTTTGTGAACTGTCATAATTCAAAATTTGTTTAAATTTAGTTCAAACTAAAAACCCTTGTATTAAATATTGAAAGCGCGACATGTTAAAATGTCTGATACCATTATTTACCAAATAATTTATAAAATAGTAGACTTAGGAGGAGAATATTTTAGAGAAGTACTTAATTTGGTATCCTGAATACGATACGCTGATAAAAAATATAATGTTCCATTTAAAAAAGTTGAAAGCAATTGAAAATCTCGAAACCCTGATAGTCATTTGTTTTTCCAAAGGTACCATAAAATCGAGCAGAGAAGATCCTGAAACTTTTCTAATTTAAGCTACTTCGTGAAACTTCAAATAAAAAAGTTAGCTATTGTAGCCATTTCCCGTGAACACCAAGAATTTGTTACTAAATCATTTATAAAAGTAGTAGGCTTTGGAAGATGATATTTTAGAGACATAATTAATTTAACATCCTAAACGCGATGCGATGATAAAAAACCTAACATTCCATAAAAAAAAGTTGAAAACAATTGAAAATCTCGAAAACCTGATTGTCATTTGTTTTTCCGACAGTACCATAAAAACGAGGAGGAAAGGTCGTAAAACTTTTCTAATTTAAGTTACTTCGTAAAAATACAAATAAGAAAGTTAACGGCTTCCCATGAACATCCGTATGAAGATATTTTGAGAACGCGACGAGCAATTGTGTTTTTGATATCACCACTGTAGTCCTGAGTAAAAACAGTACATTTTTACTAATTTGAACGACTTCGTAGCTCCAATAACAATGAAGTTAGCAATAGTGCGGCCGTAACTTTGATCACCCTGTATAGTCTGGTCATAAAGTAGGGTAACGTCACCAATATTCTTTGCTAGGAAAATTTCTAAAGATTCAGCTATATTAAGTTGGAGGACTTTGGAAAGTTGGTGGAGAAGTTTAACAGAAGGATTAACATCAGATAGGTGTCCGGAATCTGCGAGGTGGGTAGCGAAGTTAGAATCCGTTTTGGCCAATCTAGCGGAAACCAAATGCTCTTTGACACTGGTAGCAAGATTACGACCGGTTTGGCCTATATAGATAGCATTGCAATGAGACTGTGTACAAGTAATGGAGTAAACATCACGTTTGCTCATAAAGTGAATCTCATCTTTAGAATTAGAGAGTTCAGTCATAAGGTTATAATCATTTGAAAAAGTGATCTTTACGCCCTCAAGTTTCTTAAAAGCTTTTCTAAGGTTTTCGGAAAAATACCCAAATAGGGTAACGAAACGTACACGAAGTTATTAGAAGAGATCGAGGTGTGCTCAAAGCTTGGGAAAACGGCTCTATTAATGAGAATATTCTTAGTTTTGTAAAATAGATTGGCGATGACTTCAATAGGAAAATTATTGTTGTGTGCTATTTGACAAATAGTTTGAATTTCTTTGGTGAAATGGAAAAACTCATAGGTATAGAAAAAAAAATTTACTTCGACTTAAAAGCGTTGTAGTGACTTAAGGCAAAAACTTTCGAAACTTTTATTGTATTAGTTACTTATATCAAATGGATAACCCGTTATATTTTTTTATCTCCTGAAGTGAACAACTACTCGCAAGTATGACTGAGCTGCCTAATCAAACTTAAGATTTTCAATCAAAGTTAACGGTTTCATAAGTACAGAACAAATAATATAATTAATATTACATCCCTCGTGTGCCGGTCCTCGATATATCCCTTTCTACATGACAACGATCATGAATTTTTTTATCTCAAGTGAACGACTGCTTGCAAGTATGACAGTGACTTGCCTGATTGAACTCCAGATTTTCAGTCAAAGTTAACGGTTCCATGAGTAGAGAACAAATAATGTAATTAATATTGCATCCCTCGTGTGCCGGCCCTTGATATGTTCCTTTTAAATGACAATAATCATGTTTTCTTGTATCCTGATGTAAACAGCTGCTCGCAAATATTACAGTGAGTTGCCTGATCAAACTCCAGATTTTCAGTTAAAGTTAACGGTTCCATAGACAGAGAATAAATGATATAATTAATATTACATCCCTCATGTGCCAGTCCTCGATATGCCCCTTTTAAATGACAACAATCATGTGGTTTTTATCACCTGAAATGAACGACTGTTCGCAAACATCACGTTTAGATACCTGATCGAACTCCAGATTGGCAATAATTGGTAAGTTAACAGCTCCATGGGCAGAGAACAAAGAAAAATGGTCTTCGGCAAACTGTCGCCGTTCCACAGTAAACGGCAGTTTCTTAAAAGACCACAGTTTATTTGATTGATTGATTGCTCCTTCTCTCGAGTTCTTTAGAATATTATAAGTTCAGGATAACTTACATTTTGTCATTTTTTCCGAATATTTCAACAAATTAAATGTAATAATGTTTATTCCAGAACGCTCTATGGAAGTATTGAGTTTGAAGAAGCGATGTAAAGAACTAAAAAAAGAAGTGCAATTGAAGCAAGCAGAATCAAAGTACCTAGAACGTAAGCATCGAGATTTACACTCGACTAGTTTTGTGTGCGAGCAAGAAAAAGTCCGACTACAGAACACTATCGATCACATGACCAACATAATTAAGTCGTTTAGGTAGCATAAGCTTACTTAATTTATGTATTCAGTCAACGCAGCTCAAGATATCTGTTAGACGTGAATTTATTTATATTAACGTTTAATTTGTACAGAATTTTTTGTTACGAGAGTGGGCGGAAATGCCACAGCAAGCTAAAAACAAAGACACAGTCATCAGTCTTTTAAATATTTTTGTTGTTTTCGTTATTATGGGTCGCTCGCCACCTGAAAACCAAACGACTGTGATTTTGAACTTCATACTAAAATTGGGAGAATTCTATTCACGAGAAGTATTAACGTTTCACCCACGTTGTTTTTTTAAGCATTATTCTCTTAAATTATTACTGTTAGTACGCGTTCTTTCTTATTCTCTTATTTTTTAATATCTAATGAAAATACCGAATTACAAATTCAAGTTGCTGTTTAGTATATTGAGTTGGTATGTAATTATAAGTTACGGGTTATTAGTTAGAAGAGTGGTGTTCACTGATTCTGTGATAAATACAATTTTAGTAATCTTGACGTAAACACTGTTTCTAGCATGACAACTTAATAAATGTACAGAACATATAATTTGTTTTATTTCTTTGGAAACGCTTATTGAAAATAAGCATTCCTTTTCCCAACATTGCCTTCATCTCTGACAATCTTATATTGAACCTATTGTTACGGCATTTCTGGAATAATGTCAGGATTAGATTTTCTATAAAACCATTTAAAATTTACGGAAATAATTAACACACGTAAACTTATGTATAATCAGTGCGTAATCACATTCCAATTATGAAATTGTAGAGCTTGGCGAAAAGCGACGCGCGGATGTTCAAATTGGAACGCATACATGCAAGCTTTTTGCAAACTCAAGTGCTATATCGCGACCCAGTTAAATAAGCAGATTTTTGTAAATGAACGCGTATAAATAAGCGAGCCTAATTCGTTAACTAAATCATTAGTTCGATTCACTCAAGTGACGTGCCGTCTCCAACCGTGACATCGGCGTCATTTCCCCTGCACTGCACTGTCGTCGTCGTCGCCCTTGGACTTTATATTTACTTCGTTGAAATCGAACCCGTCGCCAGTAACCTAAGTAATTGTCCGGCCCGGTCCATCGTCCATCCCATTCAACGCTACGCAGAAGTTTTCATCGCGATTTCCCAGCAACTCGAAGTGGCAGACCCCCAAGATTAATTTAACGCTGATCTAAATCAAATGTAGAGGTATATTTTTATTTTAAAAGCTCTACCTACGCCCCTACAAACCGAAAGTCTTCTCGTGACATGGTCAAGGCCACTCTTGACCTGGTGGAGTTTTCGTGACAACAAGAAACACTTTGCAAACCACGAAATTCCGTTTCTTATTTTCATTTCGCACACTTTTCAGCGCAACCTTGTCGATTGTAACCAATTTCATAATATAAAGTGTGAAACATTGCGAAATAAATTTTGAATTTAATAATTAATGTGAGGATGAGATGGAAACTTGGTGAATAAAATAACCAAACTCGTTAGCAAGTAAGTGCTTTTATTTCAGGTTGTTACAATTCTATAGTCAATCAAGACTTGACTAGTAGTTTTCTGAAAAGAAACTTTGCAAGTTTGTGTGCAAAACCTTATACCGTGTAGAAGAATTTCCAAGCGCAATGACGTCAAAATACAATCGAAATTTGTTAATTATATTCGATAATCATAATCGGCGTCTAACAAATTGGTTCGACAAAAATTTGATGCGAAATCGTACACTCCAAAAAATATATAGCCGCCGATTGTTATCCACATAACTCGAGGTGCAAAACCAGCAAACAAGCTGTAAAAGAAAAAGTATTAAATTTGAAAATTTAAATATGTTATAAAATAAAATAAAGATATTATTATTCTTATTATTATATATTTTTTTTATTTACAACGTGCGATTTGGTAAATTAGATCAAATAAATAGGTCATTATAAGTGGAGTGGATTCTTATGTTTCATTAAAAAATGTTATTTACTTTGCTTCAAACAAATATTTTTAACTTTTTAGAAATTTGAATGTTTGAAAGTTAGGATAAATTTCTGAAACCGTTTAAATTAATTAATCATAAATAAATAGTTACCCAGGAATCCCTTTCTCTTGATAAATGATTTTCATCACATTCCTTACAGTCAAGGCATTTGCCTCTGCATGCTTCTTATCTGCCAACATTATTCTAGTTTTTATAACATCTAACGGAGTTGTTACAGCCGCAGATATACCACCTAAAAAGCAAATGCTACTATCATGCTCAGTTAAAACCATCTGACAATTTGATGGTCCTTATAACAATTAAGTAAGGAGATAGCTGCAACGCACGGCTTTAAATACTTGCCGTTGTATGTTCATAAGAAGGCGGTTTGTTTGACAGGAGTAAGTACTTATATAAAATAAAAGTAGAAAATGTTTTATCACAATCGCTTGAAATTGAAACTGAAAATAATGTAACTAATTTTAACAAATGCAGGAAAAAAATTACTAATTCTAAGCATATTATCAGATAATTTAAAAGCGTACATTATGCATTGTAAAAGACACATACCCAAAAGCACCACAGTCCGGCGCTCTATTACTATAATCAGGCTTATTGTGTACTGTTGCGGTTTAAAATTTCGCACGCTTTTTTTGTCAAGTAGTCTGATTTTGTCGAAATATTAGCTTTGTTAACCAGGCTTTCTCTTCAAATTTGACACTAATGACATAACATTGAAAAGTCATTTGGTTTGTAGATATTTTAACTCCAAGAAAAAAGTAAGCAGAGACTCATGCTCTTATTCAAAATACCTGTATCAAGTCGTTATTTTATTTCGGTTTACACTTTAACCTAAATTATTTTGATATCGAAATTGGTTAAGGCCACTGAAAACGTTACCGTTAAATACCGTTATGCAAATACCTATACCGAAATAATTATTTCGGTAACATAATTCTTATGTATTGGAATAATATTTCGAGTTTACCAACAATGAATTACTACTTAGGTTATAGTCGTATTTGAGGTTATGCTCGTGCTTTATACAGTCTTTATTTTATTATTTTATATTGTACAGATGCTGGTGGACCCTTTTCTAGAATATTAGGGGGGATTCCGCAAGACAAATCTGTTTATTATCTATCATTAAATAAAATAAATATTACAATTCTGACACTTAAAATGTTTAATTTCAAACCACAGTATAGACATCAATCAGTAGGGATAGCTTCTGTCGGCATCTTTGAAGTTCATACTACAATTTTCCGAACCTATGTTGGCGCGCAGTTATTCTAATGCGACCAGATGTCGCTACTTGAAAAACTTATTTATTTCGTAAGATATACTTTTTATTTTAAAAAACAAAAGCTTGTTTTATTAGAAAAATTACAAGTGAGCTCAAAATAGTCGAAACATGATGAAATTCGATAAGATAATTTAATGGTTACTTATCCACCAAAACAGCTGATCGGTAATTGACGGGCATATTGAATGTGTGCCGGAATTCTGGCGGAACGTCCGTTCTTTATCCATGTTCAGGTGATCACCGAGCCTGAATGCAGACCCTGATGCAGACTCAGCATATTGAAAGTTAACAACTCGTGTTCTTAAAGGGTTAATGTGAGAATACTAGCTGCTGAAGCTTGGCACTCCAAAAGCATGTCTGTTCAATAGCTATGTTGAATTAGTAACTCAGCTCTTGTGGTTACCTGAACGAGGCCATCAACCATTGACCGTTGCGCCACGCTCGGCCGCTTGATTTCGCACATGCGCTCTCAGAAACGGTAAGAGCGAAAAGCCCAAGCTGTCCCTACTGATTGATGTGTATACTGTGTTCAAACTGTAAACCTATGTTGCCAACTTTTTGAAAATATCACAGCCAGCTCTAATTATAAATTCCGTTGATGTACTATCAGGTTAAGTAATCGACAAAATCAGGACAAATTGCAGTTTAAGAATTTTCTTAAACAGTACGTTGCGATGAATCATGACCGCATCAAACGATTTTTTTAGGTATAGGAAAACATTACAATAACCACCTTTTAAAAACCCGAAATCCAACTTCATTCATTCCTACTCATTTAAGTAACGCTAACGAAGTTAACAACTTTTTTATCAACTCTATCTCAGATATTATTAACGATCTAAATGTACCATCTACTGACAATACAGATATTGAAAGAATCTATGATAATAATTTTGAATTTCATGATGTTGAGGAATCAGATGTTTTGAAAATATTTGGGAATATTAAGTCTTCTGCAACAGGATCTGATTTGTTAAATATTAACATGATCAAACTGTGTTGTCCTATTATTCTTCCATACTTTACGCATATAATTAACTACTGTATATTTCAAAGCAAAGTGCCAACTAGTTGGAAACATGCAATTGTTAAGCCTCTACCCAAAGTAACAAATCCTGTTGTGTACAATGACCTGCGCCCAATTAGTATACTGCCTACTTTTTCAAAAATCCTTGAAACAGTAATAAGAAATCAACTTAACGATTATTTGAACAATTTTGCTATCTTATCCGATGTGCAATCAGGTTTTAGATCTGGCTATAGTTGTGCTTCCGCCTTGATGCATATTAATGACGACATATTAAGTAATATTGATGCAGGAAAAATTACTGCTCTTATTTTACCCGATTTTAGCAAGGCGTTCGACACCGTCGATCATTCTCTCTTGGTTAAGAAACTTGATCACATTGGCTTAGGACACAGAGCCGTTTCTCTTTTTCGAAGTTATTTACAAAACAGATATCAATGTGTAGAAATTAATGGAATTCGTTCAGATAACATGCATGTTAACTATGGTGTCCCACAGGGTTCCATATTAGGGCCTTTACTATTTTCTATCTATACGTTTGACTTTAACAGGTATGTCCGCTTTTGTAAACTTCACACTTACGCCGACGATACTCAAACCTATCATAGTTTTGACACAGACGCTTGGCAAACTGCCACTGCAAACATTAATTCGGATTTGAATAATATTCTGCAGATTTCTGCTGTACACTCTTTAAAATTAATCCAAATAAATCTGCAGTTATACTGTTTGGAAAGAAAAAGGTTTGCTCAGATTTATCTCAACTTGTCAAAATTTCTATTAATAATGCCGACATACCTATTGTTATTAAATCAAAAAGTCTAGGTGTTACTTTGGATAATACATTTCGCTACAGAGACCAAATAGCCAGTTACTTGAAAAAAGGATATATAAATTGAAAAAAACTGTATCCTTACAGGAGTGTTTTTCCTATTTCTTTAAAAAAACGCCTATGTGACACACTCGTGTTATCCCATTTTAATTATTGCGCTTCTTTGTATCACCCAGCTCTTGACCGTTTTACTGCATATCGCATACAAAAAATACAAAATATGTGTTTACGTTACATTTATGGAATAAAAAAGTATAACAGAATCTCGCACAAACTGAAAGATCTTAAATGGCTTTCTATGGATAATCGTCGAGAAATGCAAACTTTATGCTGGTATCACAAAATCATTTTTACAAACAGGCCCACGTATCTCTTTAATAAAATTAAATTTAGGTCTCATGTCCACACTTTGCCCACAAGGTTCCCCAATTTCATCTCACCGCCCGTGCACAGAACATCGATGTTTCAGCGCTCATTTTCGTATCATGTGTATAAATCTTATAATAATTTCTTTGGTTTATTTGATAATGCAAGCTTCTATAATTTTCGTAAAAAACTGCTAGAATTTATATTCAATAAACAATGTCAGTCCTACTCGATGTAAAATTCATTAAGGGAAACCGATGTGTTGAAAATATTGATTTGTATGAGGACCTTAATCTATTACCATATTTATTTCTGCTCTATTTCTTCTTTCGCAATATTTAGCAGCTGTGCGCACATAGCAATAATTAGACTTTTTTTCCTTTTAATTCTTCAATTTAGTAGTTTTAGTTTTTACCTACTCAGTGTTTAGAAGTAGGCATTTCACGAAATTTTATTTTTCCTTTTTATGCAAGGTTTAGATGTAAGAACAGGGGTAGGTTCATCTACCATCTGAATCTCACCTTGTGATTTGTGTCATGAAATTTATTCCCAGTTTCTTCTCATGGAATGTGTATCTCATTTGACACAATAAAGTTATTATTATTATTAACTGCGTGCCGCTGTTACGTTCGGCTCGGATGCAATAAAAACATTTAATAGCAAAAAAACGTATAAACACAGTCGCTAGGATTCTAGTAGTACAATAATATAAATCACATTTATAATGCTTACATTCAAGTATGAATTAACTAAGCAAATGGAACGCATAAAAAGATCAGGCTTGAAATAGGGCTGTACATATTTGTTGCTGCGATTTAATTTTTGTACATGTCTTTCCTATTTATAAATATATTATTGTCACGGTGGCCCCTTTGCACATTAAATTTGTCTCGACTCTCGTAATGTAAATGCAATAAATTAGTTACAAGTCAGTTTCGATTGCAGTAAACCGAAATATTATTTCGATATTAGATATGAGAATTACGTATACGAAATATTATTTCGGTTTTATTGTAAGAGTTTATCTAACGATAAAGGTTTGAGAACACCTGACAAATTACGTTACAAAAATTAATTTCGGTTGGATACATTCTCACTTTTATGTTATCGATATTATTACGGTATAAATTCCGTAGAACGGGAGTAATAGAAATTAACAGAAAAATAAAAGCAACATAAACAAAATCTTTTTCTACTTTAGGAATCATTTGATTTAGCATTTTTAATTTCAACTTTAAATTTGAAAACAGCCATTCAAAATGATTAAATAGTTTCGACAAGTTATTAAAAACAGTATTTATAACGAAAAACTGAATCGTGCGAAACCTTAAGGCCCCAATAGTACATACAATTGCTCAGCACTCTAACAGTGCAGTCGGACGAAATTCCAAAATACTAACAGTAACATCACATCAAAAATGATAGATTTCATTTATAAAAATACGCGGAAGCCCCTTTTCAGCATCATTTCCATCACAGGGTGCGTGAAGGAGTAACAAAAAATCGAAGATGATTATAGTTTATAACAACGAAATAGAGTCATATTTTTTCCAAGAAAAGCCTGATTTACCAAATTTGTGTTTGTACACATACATTTCAAATCCTTAACCGGTTTTATTGACCAGCACACTATTTAATTTCTACGCACTGTATGGTAGAAAACTGTAATTTGTTTACCAGCAATAGCTCCGCAAACTGCAACTTCCTGTGACTCCAACGTAATGTTATTTTTGTACTGTATTCTGTAAACTGACTTCAAATATTCTAAAATCGGAAGCTGTATAAACGAAAATGGAACTTCCCGAATTACAGTAGAACCAAACCCTCTATACAAGCCCTGGAATGAAACAGAAATGACTTAACGTAAATTGCAACGATGCTCTTCTTCTCACACCTTTATGAAACCCTCTGATCTGTAGGCACTCAACATTATCTTCAGCGAGGACTTATTACTTCTAGATACTTGTCGTCTTTGTTTCACCACTTCCATAGGAACTCTGATTAGGCAGGCAACCTAGGAATAAATATGGAGGTACAGATCAAGTAAACTTAAGTGTGGTGGTGTGTAACTGACGGTCTCTCCCAGCGATGCTCCGATCATATGGACCAGCGGAAGGGCGTAACTTGGAGTGTAGGGTGATGCATAGAACTTGAAGCTCTCATAGGTGCAGAAAAACAAAGCGGCTGGAAGCACAACGTAAAAGTAAAACATTACATTAAATTGGAATGTAGCTTTTACCTTGAGGTGCGCTGCCTATCACCTGTGGACCAATGCCTCTGTATATGCCCTTGAAACCACCGGACTTCCGAAAACCATTTTGGGCTTGCAATCGGGTCTTGATTGTATCCAACGGAAAAAGGACTATATCAACTACTAAACCTGCTGCACCACCACCCTAAAAACAATTAATTTTTTAAAAGATCTCTAAAAGTAATTATTAACGTGTTTTGCTACCGCTACCACGTAACGCAACGGTTTGAGCATACCTTAACACCGTACCGCGTTGGTTAAGGACTAGTTTCAATAATCAAGTGCTTTAGAAATACCTACCACCAAATGGAATTACGTTACCTCCTGATTACTGAATGAAAACGGTGGCAAGTTAACGCTGAAAGAGTCATCAGCTGTCTCAAGCTAGTACTCAGATGAGGAAAAGGGTGGGTCAAATCAAATTCAAGAGCGCCAGGGAGGTAAGACCACAGCTGTGTACTACGCCACTGTAAAACAGACTCCCAAGATTCCAACGCAGAAATCAAGTATAAGCACGGATCACGCTAACATTGACATGTTATTACCTTCTGTTCAAATAAAACGTCACAGAAGGCAACAAAGGATTCCAATATTTATTCTGCATCAACTAGTGTCCGACGAAACCGTTTTTTTTTCGCCGAAACCGAAACCGAATTTCGGTCAATGTCTCAGTTTCGGCCGAAACAGAAACCGAAACCGAATCTTATTCGAAAGAAGTCAGAGATAGTTTTACTAAAGTCTAAATTTATTTATTTATTATTATTTATTTAGTTTTATTTATTAATAACTGAAATTAAAGAAATTTATATTGTAAGACAGAAACAAAAACAACTTTAAGTTAGTTTTATTTATTAATAACTGAAATCAAAGAAACTTACATTGTAAGACAAAAACAAAAACAATTTAAAATTTTCGTCTCTATCATATTTTACAAAAGACAAAAGAGATTTTTTTTTCAGCTGTAGCTCATAGACAAAATTCAGATGTGTATCTTATTAAAATTGAACTTAGGTCAGAATCAAAAACTTTGGTATTTTAGTAATTTAACTTCCTGTAAAGCAGATTCACTTTGATTTTGATTTTTGGCGTGTTCTTTTATTCAACCAATTGATTTAATCGCTTCATCGGTGTGACGTCATCAATGAATGTCAAATAAGCCACCGATGACTCAAATTGCGCTGAATAAAAGAAGTCAACTTGTCAGCTGATCAGAGGTTGTTGTTGGTAATTGGAATTGGAATACAAATAAATAATCTACAGAGTTGGAAACATTTATATTTGCTAAAACTTGAAAAAAATTTACCATTCTTTATTATTTCGTATGTCGACGTATCAATTTCTACACTGACTGACACTCAAACGTTTTATCTTTATACGTTAGCACAACTGGTATGAACCGTTCTTCATTATTTTCATTCATCTTTATCAAATAACGTTTTGGTGTTTCTCATGTTTACAAACGTAACAAACATAACCTCTACAATTCTCTCTCCCCTCCCTAATTCATTGGTTCATTAGCAATAAATCCAGATGACTCCGATGAGTTTTCAATTACCTCATCGAAGAATAAAAGACCAGCATGATTACTTTCAAGGGGCCGTTTGACAATCACTTAACCATCTCTCGCGGGGCAAGGGTGCGGGACGTAAGACACGGAAGGCGGGGCTACAAGGTGGAGCCAAATCACGCGAAATAGATTCATCGTGTGCTATCGTTGAAAATCGTACGATTTTCAGAATTTTTGCAGTTTTACCAACGGCTTTACCTTGAGTTTTACTGCGAAAATTTAAAATTTATTACAGAGAGGGAGAAACATAATAGTTAATCTGGTAAATAAACATGTTTAAATCCGGTCTTTTATCTTCTTTCTAAGTTAAATAAATTTAATTTAATCCGACAAAGACATGGCAGTTTTGTTAAAAGGAAATTAAGAGTAATGGGACGCGGAACAATTGCTAAATAATGAAGAATATTAATTGTTGCTTCAGATATTTTATTATTCAGCAAAAATAATATATATTTTTACATAATTTTTACGTTCTCGAAGCAAGGTAACAAAAATATTTTTATTTATAACTAATATGCATTTAAATGACATCTAAAAATTCTAATCTGTCCCTGTTAATGACATTTGAATGAATGAATTTCACAAAAATTCTGTAAAAAATATTTTATAGCTGCCTAAATGTTTTTTTCCATATTTAATTTACCTGTTCAGTCAACTAATCAGGGAGAATATAAGACGGCCATGAATTATTCAAATGAAATTACTAAGAGGCATTTTCATAAAACGACTTTAATTTCAAACCACATTACAATACACAACATAAAAACAATAAGTAGGTAGTTATTTGTTAAACAAGACGGTACAATTGTGTGATCATGATTCTAGTAATTAGTGTGGATTGTTGTTAAATTGTTAAAAATTATTATTTTATTTACTTTTGCGGTTAAAATTCTGTTTTATCGACTGTTTTGAGTTGGACAAAGCAAACTTTAACGTTTGCTATTGAAAAAAAAGTAGTTTTACATTTTTATAATTTAATTCAAATCGTATTATTAAAAAAGCCCTCAAATTCTGTTTAAGTCAGTAGGACTAAGCCATATAAAGAAATATCTTCTGCAAAGTAACATTTACAAGGTCATTGCGAAATTAATTCGTTAACGGGAATAGAGAGATATTTAAATATGTATTAATTATTTATAATAATTATAAAAGGCACCTTGCATCAGAAACGGAAAAAATATGCAAAAATAATACTTTTCGGTAAATAATGAAGCAATACTTAATCTTTCTTATTTTTTCAAATTATAAATTTTGGTAGTTTCCGCCCTAAAAATATTAAATATTGAAATTAAGATTTAGTACCTGAAATTTTTAGAATATTCTAAAAGT
Source organism: Prosopocoilus inquinatus (assembly GCA_036172665.1). Lineage (NCBI taxonomy): Eukaryota > Metazoa > Arthropoda > Insecta > Coleoptera > Lucanidae > Prosopocoilus > Prosopocoilus inquinatus. The sequence goes on from CM069877.1 coordinate 29,779,988, forward strand.
TGAAAAATTCAATTTTAACAGAATATTAAAAAAAAATAAGTTGAAACTAACTTACGTTAAAAAAATCTCGTTGAAATATAGATTAATTTCGAATAAAATCGCTCGGTTAGGAGTTAAAAAGGTTTTCAGACAAGTAGAAATTATTGCCTTAAAAAGTTTCCTCAAAAAATCAAAAATAAAGATTTTTCCCATTTGATGCCGACATTTTGGCGATCACTGCAGGTGCAATACGTGGTAGCCACTATTTGTACTAATGTCGATTTCATAAGTTGTACAGATATTAAACTGGCCCAAAATAAAAAATTCGGTCTGCTTATGCCAGATTGGGATTACTAGAAAAATGTTATCAGGAAATTAAGTGATGAGACAAAATGTTATAAAGAAAACGCCTTGTGAAAAATTGTCTCAAATTTTCTCGTGCATGTAACAGAACCCAAGAGCAAATTTTATTTGTTTAAATATTTCTTATGGATATAAAAAACATTCTCTTATAGCTGAATAAATGAATAAACTAATCACTTGCAAGAGCTAAATACCAAACGCCCAATTGCCGCCTCTAACTAGAAAATGAAAAATCTTGTCCATTTTGTCAGAGGAGCAAGCGACACATTTTAGGCGTTTACGATAATTGGAGAACTCTATGGATCGGGGTAGAAAAGTAAGACAAAATGAATGCGTTTAATGCAAGTAAGAGTGAGACAATAGATTAACCGGTATAAACCGCTCCAATTATCGTAAACGCCTTTTGTAAAAACCTATTGGAACCATATTATTTTTTTTTTCGAATTTTAAATAGGTACCTTTTTGAACCACACTAAAAGCTGCTCACTGTTTCTGTCCTGTTTTTATTTGGTTAACGAACATACACAAAACACACAACTATTGGCACAAATTTTTTAAACTGCAAAAGATTTTCCCAAATGGTGTAACTTTTTGCCGTTCATTGTATACAATTAAAATAAAGAAAACAACACTACTGAATATTTGTTTGTTTCCTTAATTTATTGGAAGTTAACATGACTTCAAAAGAGTAAAAATGTAAACATCGTGGTAAATATGACTGCTCGCGCCTTCCGGTTTTCTCGAGATCACATGCAAAGGATTGTCTTTCAAATATAAGTACTACTCAGTTTACTTATACAATACTGTTGCGTTCAAAAACTGTAACGAAAGAGCACTTTGGGCGTTTAGAACGAAAAAAAAATATACAAAATCACTTACACATTGAGAGAAAGAATTTTACCCAAAGTGCGCTTTTTTTCAGTTTCTGAACGAGCCCCCCCCAGGTGAGAGAATTTTAGGCATACCGGATATTCCCCAGCCGTAAAATGTAAAATAAAAATAAGCCCCGCCTTCTGTGGCATCTCCGATTGCTTTCGATAGAGGGCAGCAGTTCGCAACTACTAATTATAAAATTTCGTAATTCATGTTTTATTTAAATATTATGGCCTTGATTAAGTTTCTATTGCTGTAGATCTTCATAAAATTAGTTGCTTTATCTCGGAAAGTTAATTTTAAGTTGAAAATCGACTTCTATAAGTAATAAAAATTATAAAAATTATTAGAAAATATTAAAAATGACTCCGAAATTCCTTATTAAAAAACAAAACGAAAATGTTTCGATGATCAGAGCAGTAGTGTTAGCGTTATTCTTGAACTAGGAAAGTGGCATAATGATGGCGACTGAAACGGGCTCTTAATCGTAAAATGAACGATGAATAAAAATACGCTTTGATGTTTTTCCAATTAATGCGCTTAGCTCCTTGATGAATAAACGCCTCTTTAATTCACTGTCATAATTGACATTTACACAGTTAAAACTGAATATCTTTTTATTTGATATCCAAAAATTAATCAAGTTTGAGATTAATATGCATTTAAAGCAGAAAAAAAGAAAATGAATGCAGTTTCGGTTATAGCCGAAGGTTCGGCTGTTTTTTGGCCGAAACCGAAACTTTGAATGAACCACGAAATTATGGCCGAAACCGAAACCGAATATTCGGTCGGACACTAGCATCAACATTACGCAACAATTCTCGAGATCACGCATACAATGTGCTCCTTGTAATGTCGAAACGCAAAGTGACGCTGAACGTGAGGATGCCGGAGGCGAGCAAGAAACATCCCAAAATGACGACCAATCAGAACACAGGAGTAGATAGCGTGATCATCTAGAACCAATGAGAGCCTTTGATATCGAACGGGAAACAATGTTACCACCTTATAACAGCAGATCTGTACCACACGTGGTTGTTGAAAGTAACGAAGAAAGCACACCAGGGCAGTAGCCAGAATAAACGTCCAGGGGAATTTTTATTATAATGCATTTTACGAATTTCTAAAATGCCTTGCAAATGGAAGAACACAACAAAGATAAATTGTTATTGCATAAAATAATAATCAAAACATTCAAAAGTAATTGCAGGTTTGGTTGTTCTAAACACATTTTGTTTAGTTTTCAGCAAACAGATATCTTTTCACAAATTAAAAGACCATTGCCAGCATTGTCCTGTGAAACATTAAATTAGCAATAGTGCCCTTGCTGGAAATTTCATGATAAACGCTGCTTCGTTTCGCTTAAAAGTTTAAATCGCAATTCGAATAATTTGGATCTGGATTCCATAGTTCTTGCAAACAAAACACCTCAGCTCAGGTTTGAATTATTAATTGACAGTTCACAGTGAATATCTGCAGTTCAATTCAAACGAGTCTTAAAAATAAAAAGATTCAATGAGGAAAGGGAATTACAGTCGAGATTGAAATTTTATGGGGATTTTGTGAACTGTAAAGGATCGAATAAACGGTATAACGTTGTTCACAAAGTAAAAAACCACCACCTGTTGCATTATGTTGGTATAAAACATAATTCCCCTATTAACATTAACAAAATACTAAGTTGGCAAGGTATTTGAAGTTTCATGTCAAAGTAATTTGTTAATTCAATTTTACCATTAGATTATTTACATTTATATTCATTTTAAGGAGCCGTTTCAATTAATTACAGTTTGTCTGTTATAGAATTGCTTGCGAACGATGAGGCAAAAACCATGAATTTATCATAATTATTAAATTTAGAACCAGGAATTTGTTCCGAACGTATAACCTTATCGCCTTGCCAATTTTGTCACCAAATTTTTAACTAGGACACTGTTGCCGGTTGTATTTTTCACAAGGCAACACCGCCAGTGGTCTTTTAATATGTGAACAAATTATATATAGAGATGCAAAGTTTTTATAGAAAATTAAATGTTGCGATTAAATTACTCCTTATTTTACAATGAATCATAACGCGTAGTTATAATTAGGTTAGGGGTTAGGGTCAGAATGAAATGAGTCATTCAACGAAGACTGTCTGTTTTTCTTGGAAATCGCGTCCGCAGAGAAATGAGATCGAGTGGGCGTAAGCCACAATGTTACCCCTAATTTCTGCACTTGATTAAAGATAATTTTTTCATGCATTTTTACCATTCTGGTGCAGTGGCTCTTGATCTAAGCGTACGCGCTTCATTCCTTGTTGAAGTTCTTTTTATTTTAATTTTTTTTTCCAATCAGTTTAAAATTAAATTTGAAATCTGTTTCAAGAAAGTAAGCGTTAGTGAGTTGCTCCTTAATTTTTTTCTGAATATTCGCCTTTCTCTCCCAAACTGTTTTTTCTTGTGTGTGTGTGGGCGCGCACATTTTCGTGCTGAATAATAATCTGAAAAGAAATTTGAAATATGTTCAATAGTTTTGAAAATATCGCAAAAAAAACAAAATTTCTGATTTTCGTTTTTAATTTTTTCACGATAAACTAATCATTCTATTGGTTCATTTCTAACCAAGACATTATTCAGACACCTTTTTTATGAAAAATTCGAATACGGCATCCTCTTTCTAATAGTTTTCAAGATGGCGGAGAAACACCTGGCAACTTCATTTTTTTTTATGGACGACATTTTGGTAGTATCCGACCGAATATTCGCTTTCGGTTTCGGCCGATTGCGGCCATAATTTCGTAGTTCGGTCAAACTTTCGGTTTCGGCCAAAAAACAGCCGAACCTTCGGCTACAACCGAAACTACATTTATTTATTTTTTCTGCTTTAAATGTATATTAATTTCAAACATGATTAATTTTTGGTTATCAAATAAAATGATACTCAGTTTTAACAGTTTAAATGTCAACTTTGACAATGAATTAAAGCTGTATTAACTCATATTAGACCGCATATTTGAAATGTGACCGATTCCAATTCAAAAGCTGATTCATAATTTCCCAGTTTGAAAAGGCAGACCGTAATTTTAACGCAATCTTTACCACAAAATTTCAATTTATAAAGTGAATTTGCTTTGCAGAACGTGAAATCTCTAAAATACCAAAGTTTCTGATTCTGACCTAAGTTCAATTTTAATAAGATACACATTTGAATTTTCTCTATGAGCTATAGCTGAGAAAAAATCTCTTTTGACTTTTTTAAAATATGATAGAGACGAAAATTTTAAATTGTTTTTGTTTTTGTCTTACAACATAAGTTTGTTTGACTTCAGTTTTTAATAAATAAAACGAACTTAAAATTGTTTTTGTTTGTGTCTTACAATATAAATTTATTTAATTTCAGTTATTAATAAATAAAACTATTAATTTAGACTTTAGTAAAACTATCTCTAACTTCTTTCGAATAAGATTGGGTTTCGGTTTCTGTTTCGACCGAAACTGAGACATTGACCGAAATTCGGTTTCGGTTTCGGCGAGAAAATCGGTTTCGGTCGGACACTACATTTTGCATTTTAACATTTTGAGATTACGCTTTTTTTCTGTTTACAATGATGTATCACATACTACACTTTCGCCAAAAATCCAATTTTTCATTTTTTGCGAAGAGTGCTTTGGAAAAACAAAACATTCTTTTGGATTTTTATCGAAAATGTGATATTGGACTCCCAGTGTAACACATCGTTGTAAAAAGGAGAGAAAACGCAATCTCAAAATCTTAAAAACCAAAATGGCGTGCATAAGAAAAGACGAAGTTGCCAGGTGTTTCCCGCCATCTTGAAAATTATTGAAAAGGGGATGCCATATTCGAATTCTTTATAAAAAAGTGTCTTAATAATGTCTTGGCTAGAAATGCCTTAGACGATTAGTTTATCTTGAAAAAATTAAAAACCAAAATCAGAAATTTTGTTTTTACCGCGATATTTTCAAAACTATTTGAGATATTTTAAATTTCTCTCCAGATTATTAGTCAGCATGAAAATGTGCAACTTTGCCCTAATTTAATCAACTACGTATCTCTTAAGATAAGCGAGATCTCCATAGTGGCACCCGAAAAATGGACAGCCTGTATATCCGTTAGATATAATTTAGACGTATCGTTAATATGTACTTAATAGCTACACTTACAATAACAACTTACAAAAAGTGCTGACAAATAGAGTCCTCTTTCGTTCATTATTATTTGTTTGAAACGTTTGCACTTCTTGCATTAACCCAATTTTATTAGGCACTCTGTAAAAACAAGGCATTCAAGCAGGTTAAAGTTATTACGTAGAAACTTGATCGTGGTTACAAGCAGATGCACTATCAGACTTTTAATTTCACAGTTTATCGGTCACTTTCTATTTTATGACTGGAATTAAAAACACAACATCCACAACGCTTTTAAAAACATAACCTAACTAAGGCAATGTGGTAGTTTTAAGTTTTAATAAATTCATAAATATTGATTAGAAGGCAGAAATATATTCTTGAGATGAAAAGTTATTAAGAACTGTTAATTCAAGATTTAAGAAAATTATAAATTTGAAATTATTTATTGTGTAAAATGTAAATAAAGATTACTTGGCTGCCGCTTGCTGCTAACTTCATACTATTATGATTACGTCATTCTATTTAATGATAACCTAGAAATTTGATTGAAACGTTAGCTTGCTGTGCGTGTACACGATGGCCAGAAATATTTTAAAAAGTAGCGTAGAAAATGCATCGTTCAGCATTATATTTCAGGTAAGTAAATGCCCCCAGTTTATTAAAAACAAACGTTGATGAATAAATTCATTTCAGATTCTATTTCGGTGCATAACTTTCGTGCTGAACGCCTTCATCATACGCCACGTAGGGCAGGATGTTTTAGGAATTATGAACGTACGTTTGCTTTTGTTGGAATCCACGATTCTGTTCTTATCCAGAGAACCGCTGCTGAAAGCGTGTTTGACGGACACGAAGGCGCACAATTGGGCCCAAGTTATCAATCAGATTTGGCTCTCGTAAGTTTTTCTAGTGCATCTCACCAAAAATTAGAACCGCGTTTATCACCAAATTTACCAGGTTTTAATTTAATAGGCAATTCAATTTTTTTATTGTGAAGATAAAATTTAATTGCTTATGAAATTAAGTTTAAGCTACATTTAAATCAAGATGTGGAAAGAAACAAGGTGTTACTATGCCACTTATCTGTACTTGGAGAAATACTTTTGGACTTTAGCTAAATTTTAACACCAATACAGGTAAATAAAACAATCTAAACTAAGTCTTAAAAGTTTATCCTCATGGCAAACTCTGCAATTGTAAGGATTTTTTAAGTAAACACATGTCTAAATGCTAAGTTGTATGAATAGGGGCGGATTTAGGCATGGTCTTTACGGGTTGCAGGCTAGTGTCCGATTGACTCAAAGGGCCCTTTCTGGTCAAAAAATAAAAATTAAATTAATTTAAGAAAAAATTAGGCTACGGAATCATTAGCTCCTAATAGATAAAAGTTTCAATCATTGATTTGTAACAAGCAACTGTATTGGATTTGGGTAGAATATCAGTATTTTAAATGACAGTACATAGAATTTTCTATTGTTTGTCGATAGCTGATAAAATCAAAATGTACTTTAGTCCCAGAAGTTCAAATGGTTATGAAAATTGATCGTCCCAAAATCTGTATGAAAAGGCAAAGAAATCATTTTATTTATTAATTTTTTTTCCATTAAAATACACTTATCGGCAAAAAAAACCAGCCACCCTAAGATATTTTGTAACTGAAAATTTAATCGCTTAAATTATATCTGAACAATAAATGGCTTAATTTTAGTGAAACCCAATACTGGGCCACACGTTAGACTAGTTGCATCAGAATATCTTATTTGTTGTCTTCGTCTAGCCTTATTAGAAAATTTCCAAAACCTGCAATTTGTTCTTCAAGAAGAATTTGTTCTCAATTGTTTTAAAGAATTTGATTTCATTCAATTGCTTGACTATTAAATGAAGTAATTTTAACAAGCCTAGTGCAGTTGCACCATTAATCATAATCGGGAAGATTACTAAAGACAGTCAACTTTAAATTTTACGTCGAATAAAAAATTGTGCTTTTACGGCGCACAGTGGGGCCAAATGCCCGATTCATAGAAACAACCTCTCATTCCCAGAATTTTTGTCTGATCGAAGTGAAACTCAGGAAATTTCAAGAAGGTATTAAATAACAATTTTTGACTTTCTCAAAGTTTCAAAAAAGAATTTTTTTATAAGGTATAATCATTTTAATTTTACTCCAAGTGCAGAACGTACTTATTACAAACAAACAGTGAGGAGCTCTGTTAGCTTCCTCGATTAAACAAATCAAGTTTGTACGGACCGCTGGCGCTGTTTTTCGCATCTCTATTCAACTTCGTATTCAATATATAGGCTGTTTCAAATTCGACTCTCACCGGGGATCTCGCTTATTTGAAGAGATAGACGGTATGTTTAGATTTGGAAAAGTTGCTAAATTTGATGAACATTAATAATCCGCAGAGAAAAAGTTTCTATATTAACTCTTATTCGAAATAATTGCAAAAAAAAAGAAAAATTGTCATTTTCTTATTTTATCTCTATCTTCTTTATTTAAAGTGATATCAAAAAAATAAAAATACTTCTTTAAGATACTTCTCAATTCTCTACAAAGTGGTAAGCACTATTTTTCTATAATACGTTTCGTCAAATTGATACCATCATCAATTTCATTTTTTCTTATGGCGCCTGTATTGAAATTTAGTGGCAAGATCACCTACTCATTATACCGATTACGGCAACATAGCACGTGTTATAACAATTCTTTAAAACAAGTCCAGAATACAAATGTTTAATGTGAGAAGATACAGGCAAAATAAGAAAATGATAATTTTTCTTTTTTTTAGAATTACTTCGAATAAGAATTAACATTTTCTCTCTCTGGATATTAATGCTCATGAAATTTAACAACTTTTCCAAACTTAAACCTACCAACTATCTTTTCAAATAAGCGAGATCCCCATGGTGAGAGTTGAATTTGAAACAGCCTGTATATCGCATGCGGTTGATTGCGGCCTTGAAACTTTCAGGGTAGTTAGATAAATATTATAGCTTTTAGAAAAACGATATTACAGACCGTAGGAAAGAGAAGCTTTTTTTGTATACTTACTAAAAATTCGCATTACGCCCAGAGATCTAATTTCGGCTCACATCTAAGTTTCTTTAAAGAATAACTTATTTTTTTACAAAAAGCTGTTAGTATGTACTAACCAAACATATAATGGAGTAACTTTTAAAAATAATCCACGAAGCTGACGGAATTATACAAAATTACTCTTTTTAAGGCTTTATAGCTTACTGAATGAGATTTAAGCCCTTATATTAGATGAAAACTAATTTTTACCGCAGAACCATTATCACAGCCAGATTGTACGACTAAAGTAATGTAAGAAAAGTCAGTTAGATCAACGAATTAATCCTCTTGTGAAATCGTTTTTTTTTTTCACCTCGGCCCCACTGTGCGCGCAAGATCTTTTAGTCCAGAGGTGGCGATGTAACAACGTCCGTCGTTCGATGCAAGACGGCGACGACCTCTGAAGTGAATCGTTTTACCGATTGGTTTTCGAAATTTAGTTTCAAAATATTTATGCCAATTGTGTTTACTTCATATTGCACACATACACAAAAAATGTCGATGTAATGATTTTTTAACTGGGTCCTGTTACAGTTTTAAAATGAAAACAATGATTGTACAATAATACTGCGCTGTTTCAAAAATACTCTGACTCCATTACGTAATCCGTGCGAAGTCTCTTCCGACTTTGCGTTCCTGTTAATGTTAATCTTGATTTCATGTTAATGTTAATTTTGATTTAATAAATTACTTTACAGGGTTCCATTGTCAGGTGTCTTGGGCTTGGTACTTGTATACGTTTGGAACAACGTTTTAAGCAGTACAGAAGATAAATATCTCTCTCAGTACCACACAGCTTGCTATGCAATAGTTTTATCATGCATCATCGATCAAATCACCCAGTGTGTGGTTTTGATTGCACAGAGTTACTGTTTTGTAAAATTAAAGGTAGTGTTAGAATTATTAGTTAGTTTTCCTGTAACAGACATTAGTCACGTTTCAGATAGTTTTCGAGACCATTTATATTTTAACAAGGACAGCCACATTCGTAATTTTAGTGTTGAAGTACCCGAACTATGCGATTCACGTGTTTTCAATCGCTCAAGTTACATCGGCCATTACACTATGCCTGTTATATTACGGTTTCTTTGCATGGTATACACGTAAGATTAATGAAATTCGGGCAACTGACGAGACCCGACTGAGGAGGTTAGATGATCAAAAAGCCACGCGAAATACGAACGATTTTAAGGAGAAAATGTTTGCAGACATGCAAGACTTCCACTTCGAGTCTATTTTAGACTTCTTTCCTGGTCACATGAAAAACTTTGTACGTGTGTGGAACTGATTGAAATTTTGATGAACTATCACCTTTCTCATTCAAGGACAGTCCTTTGAATAAAGAACTGCTTGTTCTGACGATCAGCTTCGTGAAACAGTGCGTGGTGAAACAGGTGCTGACGGAAGGAGAACGCTATGTTATGACGATTTCTCCGGTACTCACTTTTAGTCAGCAGTCGATGTATGATATTGTTAATAATTTGGGAAGTCTTGCAGCAAGGTACGTCCATCATTAATTTAATTTTTTTTTTTAAATAATGCAATTTGTACATTTTATTTTTACAGTAATACACGTTTTCGGATAAAATATTAGATTTGTTGGTAACAGTTTTCAACAGAGAATTGCATGATGTGAATATTTGTAGTAATTATAATACAAATATTTATTTGAATTACATTTTTTTCATATAAGGATGAGTCACATATTACTGGTCGTAGCAATAGATATGAGAGAGCATATGTCTCTATTTTTTTAAGTGACGGTCTGTGGACGCTCGCCCGTCATTAAAGGATGTCTTGGCCGAATTTTATTGTCAACTGCTGTACAGGGTGGGCCAAATTTGACACTTTTAAAGGGAAACACCTGCTTTTAGAAGAGTTAGACAAAAATCGACCTCGGTGTCTGGAGCTCGATTTTTATGACAAGTTCAATGGTAAAAACCGCATTTCGATATCTTGAACCGTTTAGGCGCTAGGGGGCGTTTTTCAAAATTCTGCGATTTCTAAAAACCTTTATAACTTTTTTGTTTATTAAGATTTTTAATTTCTGTCAAAACTTCTTTAAGGCACTTTTTATGCAGAATTCACCGCCCTAAATTACTTTTTTCTAGAGTGTTCGACATTTGAGATATAAGCCAGAACTTTAATTTTTTATATGGAACACCCTTTATATTTTTACATTTTTGAAAAGAGCAAAAAATTCTGTTTACGAAAACATAAAACACTTGATATTTTAATCAAACAGTTTTTGAGATACATGGCATTCAAATTTTAATAAAAAGTTTAATGTTTTTTGCAACAATCAACCATGCACTTGCATTTATTTTGTACTGCAGCGTTTCTAAAGATACACTTGTGCAAGGTATGAAAATAAGTAAAAATGTACGAAAAATACGACATGTTAAAGTGTTTTATGAAGTTGGTGAGAATATATAAGAAGCATGTAATCTTTACTACGAGCAATATCCTGAAAGAAGACGACCCTTTCGAGATATTTTCTTCAGGTTGAAAAACAATTTAATAAATTTTGGGTCATTTCTCATTTTCTCAGTGGTTCTTGAGAAAGTGCAAAGAATATGATGATTTTTTCCTAAATTGTATTTGGACCGATGAAGCCAACATAAGCAGTGCAGGGGTCTGTAAGGCCCAGTTTTACAATGACGGTTTAACTTTGAGCCGAAGCTTAAATCCTTCACAACAATTGTTGAAATAATCGTTGCTAAGGGTTTAAACCTCAGCTCAAACTTGAGCTACAATTGTAAAACTGGACCTAATAGATATGATTCTTATACTTGGTCTAGACAAAACCCTCATATTACTGTTGAAAGGAGAAACCAAGGGCGTTACAGTTTCAATGTATGGGCAGGCATTTTCCGAGACAGAATTATTGATCCCTATATTTACAACGGTACCCTTACGTCACAAAATTATTTAGAAATTTTACGGGAACAAATTGAACCTCTTGTCGATGAACTGCCGCTTATTCAACTGGAAACGGTTTACTACCAACAAGATGGAGCACCGCCTCATAATACTCGAGTTATTAACCATTTTTTAAATCAACTCTTTGGCAACAAATGGATGGGAAATCAGGGTCCTATACATTGGCCGGCAAGGTCTCCAGACCTAACGCCAATGGGTTTTTTTCTTGTGGGGAAGGATAAAGGATCTTGTTTTCAAACGGTCTCCCAATTCAAGAGAGGAATTAGAGGCAGCGGTGCTACAAGCTTTTGATTCTCTGCGTGCCCTTGAATTGGTAAACTCAGTTCAAGCTGTAAGAAAACGGTGGCGATTATGTTTGCAGCAAAATGGTGGACAATTTGAACACTTTTAATTTATCGTTAATTAATTAAACATATTTGTTAATAACAAAACAATATTTGTTCATAGCCCTTTAAATATAAAACATATTTAGTTATTGTCATTCATAGCCTACTTGATTGTTGCAAAAAAACCTCGAGCAGCCTCTGGACAGCTGTTTCAGCCCTGCTTGGGGCTTCTTCAGCAGAGACGTAGCTCGACATTTCCACTGCAAACAAAAACGACTTGTCCAATTTATTCGCAATTGCGATGTAAGAGTGATGAACAGATAAAATAGCGACATCTTACTATCGCTTTTTGACCTGACATTGCCTTGCATGGTGGACTTATTAGGAGCAAATCCCGCTTCAATTTGTCTATCCTACTGCAATGTCAGGTCAAAAAGCGATAGTAAGATGTCGCTATTTTATCTGTTCATTAAACTTTTAATTAAAACTTGAACGCCATGTATCTCAAAAACTGTTTGATTAAAATATCAAGTGTTTTATGTTTTCGTAAACAGAATTTTTTGCTCTTTTCAAAAATGTAAAAATATAAAGGCTGTTCCATATAAAAAATTAAAGTTCTGGCTTATATCTCAAATGTTGAACACTCTAGAAAAAAGTAATTTAGGGCAGTGAATTCTGCATAAAAAGTGTCCAAAATCGAGCTCCAGACATCGAGGTCGGTTTTTGTCTAACTTTTCTAAAAACAGATGTTTCCCTTTAAAAGTGTCAAAATTGGCCCACCCTGAACGTATTAAAAATTATTGAGACTAACAAATTGATAAGAAAACTCAAAAGCGGTTTTTGACTGTCGCAAGATTCCACAACAATAATGAGTAAAAAAGAGATTATCTATGCCAGAGATACCCAACGGCGTCGATATTAACCCCCAAGTGGTCGATGAAACTTGAAAGGGTCGATAGGCCTGTAGGGATCGATTAGTCATTGAAAAATTTAAAAAAATTTGAAATTTAATTTTGAAATAAAAAATCATAATTTTATATAAAAATAAATTAGAGTTGTTAAATTACCGGTACTTTATTTTTAATGTTACCTTACCGGTAATATTACCGTAATATTACCAATTACAGCTTTTATCAGTGGCGACATCACCACGTTACCAATTACACTTTTATCTAAAAATGTGATTTTCATTCAATTTTCTGACTAATCTGATTTTCTAATTAATTTGATATCGGATACACATTATATTTTTGCCTTTTGTTAATCAGATTTCTAATATTTGAACATTTTTTTTGTATTTCCATTAAATAAATTCACGTGTCAACGAAAATCATTTTAGGTTATGAAATATTTATTTACTTTTATTTAGTATTTACGTTTTCCTTAAGTAATCAAAAATATTCCTTGGCCATTTGTTTCATTGGTTTACCTGCGTTTTGCAACTGTGCAACTCGAAATTAACTTGTGCTTACAACTGAGGTAACAAACGGTAACATACGGTAACAAATGAATGTTACCTTACTGGTAACATTGGAAATTTACCGTAAGGTAACGTGGAAATATTACTGACTCATAACACTAAAATAAATACAATATCAGTTGATCAAGAGAAGACGCTCTGAACAGGGCCCCCGCGAGGCCAAAAGCCGCCCGCGTGGCAATCTATATTTTGGCGCCCTCTGACTGATGAGTTAGGGCAAACAAAAACAGTCAATTATCAAAATTATTAAAAATTAAAAGAAAAGAAATGGAAAAAACAGAAAAATTTTTAATCATTTTCTTTCACATTCTTTAAACATTCTCCTTCACTTTTTCTAAACATTGTCCTTCACTTTTTTTAAACATTCTCCTTCGCTTTCTTTAAGCATACTTGTTCACTTTTATTTAAATATTTTCCTTCATTTGTTCAAGTTCCTAGCTGCCGCAAGCCCCCCAAAAACGAAGGGAAGCGCTTTCTTCTCATCTGACCGAGAAGACCTCTGTTTAGACGCCCCCCCCCCCCCAGAATGCAAGTGGGCGAAGCCCGTTAGTTAGTCACAAAAGCAAAAGGAACATAAATTAATAAAAAATTAAAAAGTGAAACATAATTTGCTTTTTTGTGTTAACCAAGCCGTAACAGCTTACATAATTTATTTTTTTGCCTAATAAAATTATTACATTTTTATGAAAAATTTAGCAAACGAAAATTACAAAAATTAGACTTTTCTACTTTTAATTGCCACAGTTAACTGTTCTACTTTAGTCGACGTTTTGCCGTGAGGTTGACGGCTTCATCAAAACTTGTGGCTAGTTTTTCGAATAATTTATACCAGACAAGAAACTGTGTCCCATTATTTATCTTTTCTTGGGCGAGAGAAATGACAAAATATGTCCAGTGACCAAGACGCTAATTGCCGCCCCTTGAACATGGCGCCTGCGTGCACTGCAAATCTAAAATCAATGTTCCACATTGATTTTAGATTTTTAGTCGATGTTTAAAAAGGTTGAGAATTGCGGCCCTATGCGAATTGCTTTGTCTGTTTTAGGATTAACAGAAAACAAAAAGAAAAAGAAACTTAAAAAAGTACCGGCAATAAAAAAGACAGCAGAATCTAAATGAAAACAATGGATAATTGAAGTCTATTCTTATCTGATGAAATTTGTAACAAAATAGTTTTTAACCTTTAACCGGACACGATTAAAATTGGAAGGAACACTCAACGTTTCATTCCTGACGAAGCTATCAAGCGTTAGTGAAATGTTGATGAGTATTTTTTCCCAATTTTAATAATGTTCGGTTAAAAGTTAAAGACTATTTTTTTGAAAAAATACGAGTATTTGTTAGTCTTTGGTTCTCTAATACTAGCTGAGAATCGTGAAAATTGTCAACAAACGTCGAATTTTGTTTGTAATTATTCTTTTTTGTTTTAATTTTTATCCATTGAATTAATTTTAATTCTTTTTATTTACTTTACCTTTACCTCACTCCCTGCAGGATGAGAATCGTCGATCTTCTTCTGCGTTTTGCTTATCTGATTCTATTTTTCTTATTGTTTGTTGTTTTCTTTATGGAATTAACTTCGTTATCTTAAACTTTTCTTTTATTTTTTGATTTTTGAACAATTCGCTAACGGAGAAGCTTCCTCATTCTTTCATTTTTTTGTTTATCTTGTTATGCGTATTTAATTAATTGTTCTCTTTTTGTCAAACAGTTTTCTTTTGTATTTAGAGTCTTTTGTTTCTTGTTGTATTAATCATCTGTAATTTATTAATCGTTAATTTATTTCTCAAATATTTTTTTGTCGAATTATTTAATTCTATTTAGAATCTTCTTTTATTTCACATTAATCTTTTAAAAGTTATTGAAAATCGATTGATTTGCAAACACTCCCACAAAAAAAACGCCTTATTTCTCGACCTTCTTCTTCTTTCTGAAACTTTTTCCCTCTTTCCCTGTTGATTCTATTTTTCCATATTTATTTCATATTTTGTCGTAATCTTCTTGTTGCCTTTTCGTTTACCTTTAGGGGAAGGAATTTTAATTTTTATATTTTTCATTCTATTAATGATTTCAGTTTAATTATTACTATTGTTGTTTTTTTTTCCTTTTATGGATTTAATTTCCTTATTCCATGTAAATTATTCAAAAATTCATCCTTAACTTTCTACCTTGCATCCTTTTCTGATCTCTTAGACCATAAGTTCTCAAACTTTTTTAGTCGCCGCCTACTTTGCAAGACAAAAATTGCTTAACGCTCTCCATTCCATCAATAATGCAGAACTTAATACTTCAATGATCTTATTTCAAAATTTATTATTAACTTCGCCACCCAATTCCCCGTGAACTCGCTAACGCCCCCTTAGAACGCTTCAGCGCTCACTGGTGGGCGCTACCGCCCACTTTGAGAATCTATGTCTTAGACTATAATTCATTTTTCACACATTTCGCTATGACTGGACATACAATGCACATTGTCCGTTGGTTCGCGTACAACGTAACCATAGCAACGCTCCCGGATATCTTAAGTCTGATTATAATTAGCGTGTACTCCTAGTTTTATGTTTCTTTAAGCTCTCGTTGATCAGATTTTTTTCCAATTAACAAATATTCGAAACTCTACTTATTCCTTACCGCATACTTTTCTTTCAGATTTATATTTCGACCCATAGAAGATAGCGCCTATTTTTATTTCACGCAGATGATTAAGCGAGAAGTACCTCTTCAGCAACAAGATCAGGTAGGTAGATTACGTGTTAATAAGACCGTAAGGTTGCTATCTACGTACAATCGGATCAAACTAATTGAGACCAATTGACAGTTTTGTAACTCTTACTACCATCCTCAATAAGGGGATATTTAGTTTGCGTCGTCTCGATTACGATGATCGCGACTGTCTCTGTAAGCCGCGAGATTAAGAAAGAGGAAACTAAGGTACACATCCCACTGGCGGCTAATTCAATGGGACGGGTTGGTTCAAATTGAGCGCCAAATAATTTAAAGTAGGCAATTAAAAAAAGAGACACCAAGTATTGTATATTCTTGTATACATGTCTTTATTTGCACACGCAAGAATCATAACGAGTACCTCCAAGGTTACGTAATTACTCGAAACAAGAAATTGAACTTAAAGTAAAACTCACAAATTAAACTGTTATCCGAAGAACGGGGCCCGTAATTCGTTTACAAAACATTTACTGTTTACACCCGATAAATAATTTAACTATGATTCCGACTACGTCTCGTCCGAAATGAATAACAGAACGATTAACAAAGTTACATATTACACAAATTAAATATACATAATAATTTAATTATAACCTAGCAGTAGCCGACCTCATTCATTCACTAGTTTAAACCGACGAAATTTCGTCTGACTGAAGACGTCCCAACACAATAACGGACAAAACGTTGCGTCTGTCTGCGTCTCAGTATGAACCCTCCTTTATTGACGAGTAATGCTGTCTGCTTTGATCATAGAATCTGGTCCAACCGATATCAATTAATTACTCAGGTTTGACTTCGAAATATCTTAAGAAGAAAGGCTTACAATAAAATGCTAATTACATTACCTTCTGATTGCTTACTGAGATATGATGGCAAGTTAGCGCTGAGAGTCGATCAGTTATCCCGAGCTAGTACTCTGCTGGAGAAAGGGGTGGGTTTATAAATATTAAGGACGCCAGGGAGAACACCAGCTGCTCTCTCTCTCACTGCGTACTGTAAAACTAACTCCCGAGGGTTCACAGCGTGCGCCGATATCCGAAGAAGAAACTTTGGCACTCGAGTAGCTTATCGATATTTAAAAAAAAAATTCTAATATTTGTCAATACATTTTTAATTGCCGTAATTCATCAAGTATAGAAAATATTGTTTTAGGTTTTAGTCACAGAAGCTGCAGCTATTCTGAGCAAGTTATGCAAAGTGGTAACTTCAGTTGGTCTTGTTGTTGTGGTGTTTGGTCACACGTACAGTCACACGTTACTGTATTTATATGGAGGTCACACTCTGGTTTCAACAGATCTTCCAACAATTCTACTCAAATGCCATTGCATTGCTGTTCTATTGCTTGCCGTCAACGGCGTCACCGAATGCTACGTTTTCGCCACTATGAACACCAAACAACTAGACAGGTACAGATCCATAATCTTTTTTACTTAAAAAAATACTTGCACAAGGTGTACAAAAAATATTTTTGCAGGTATAACTACATAATGGTCGTTTTTTCAATATCGTTTTTACTGCTATCCTACATTTTGACAAACTGGTTCGGACCCGTCGGATTCATATTTGCAAATTGCTTAAATATGGCGGCCAGAATATTGCACAGGTATATTATTTTACACACTGCGAGCGCCTCGAGTTTTAACGAATGCTCTCTGCTTTAGCGTTTATTTCATTGATAAAAAATACAAGGAAACAACGCATCGTCCGCTGGAGGGGTTGAAACCAGGAATCAAATTCGCGGTTGTTCTGGTTTTATCAGGAATAGTAACCAAAATTTCGGAGGTAATATGTTCACAACATCCTGTACTATTTTCGCAAGATAATTTTTGCAGAAATATTTCTTGGCGTCTATTGATATACAGTCGGTTTTGCTGCACGTATTTACCGGAGGAATCTGCTTTGTAGTAGTCGGTTTAACCTGGGCGCATGAAAATAAGAATCTTCTTAAGGAAGGCATTGATACGTATAGAAGACGAGTATCATTAAAAGTCGACTGATTGTTATTGAAATATAATTAGGAATTTCAAAGGTTTGTGATTAAGAGATAAGTGTTACTTTGCCGAAAAATATTTGTTTTTAATTTAAGTAGCTAAAATAGTTATACACATTTGTTTCTTGTTTTTCATTTTATTTTTTTATACCAATAAAATACGTTCATGGAAATAAGCTTTTGAGCTTCCTGTTGTTGGAATGAAGCACGACTGATGTTTTGATTTATTAAACCCACAATCACAATACATAAAATGTGCAAACATAAAAGTATTTCCAATTTTTTGGCCACAATTGTAGCCTGTGCATTTGGTTGGTACGTTTCAAGTAATAAAACATCGTTTGTGAAAAACATTTTGTTAATTTTTGTTTGATTTAACCCTAATTTTAAAATGTTTATCCTAATATTTTCGCAGGATACTTAAGTTCTAAACTAAGAAATATTAACTTGAATTATTTTGTAAATTTATGTTTACAACAAACAAGTTCCGAATATCTCACTTGCTTTTAATTTATTGAAAAATACATAAAACAAATAATATCATTTAATCTCTGCTTTATTTAATTTAAGTAGGTTTACTCTTGTGAGGTAGAACTTTGTCCTTCGGCGTGTTTTCTTTTTTTACTGCTCGACAGAGCACCTTCGATGTACGTTGCGAAAGGAACGACGCCTTCTCGGGTGGCTATTCGTAAATTCCGAGCATATACCTTTGGATTAATGTACGGATTGTGCAGCTCGGCTATTTGAGTGGAAGATGCTGCTGCTGAATCGCCCGTGGATGCCAGTTTCCCGCTCCAGAATTCGTTTCCTGGAAGTGCGTTTCCATCCCAGGCGTAAGAAACCACCGAAAGTTTTCCTGCAACCACAATTGACTTTCTGTTAAATAAAGCCCCAAACGAACATAATGTAATTCAATTAACAAAAAATATTTTTTTTAATTCAAGGCGATGAATGTACTTGGAGTGTTGGAGACCGTCTACCTACATTTTTATGGCTAAAAATAGGAACGTTTTACGTGCTTTATTTAATAATACCGTAAAAACAAAAAAAAAACTCAAAAATACCATTGTAATATAAATCTGTTGTATTTTTAACATCCGAACAAATGAAATGTAGTTAAAATGTTGTATGTATAACAGTGAAAAATTAAAATTGTTGACATCTTTATCATAGGTATTTTTGAGTTTATTACTCCCACATACCGGGTGGAAAGTTTCAAACCGAACATAGTAAACCTGCATTCAGAACTACGTTTCTGCAGATTACTACTCGCCATTTAAAGATAGAAAAATGGTAGTGGTATTAAATGAAAGACAAAATTAAGGCCAATATTATCGTGTTAAAATTATTCCTATCGTGATAGTACTTTTGAATTAGAAATTAAATTTTTAAATTTCAAATGAAAAATTTAGTCGCCTTAGTATGTCAGATTTGAAGTTTGCAATTCAATAACCAGAATTTTGTACAGTATGCTTCTTATTCAAAATAAAATTCCATTCATCCGTGTAGCAAAAACTGTTACGATATATCTATTTGCACCTGCATTACTTCACAAAATACTTTCTACTTTTCTTATTAATTTCAAAACAATGTTGATGGCAACTGAATTTGTGAAATTGATGTAGTTTTTTTAAATATTCCTTACAGTTGTGTGTTACTTATTCTTGAACAGTGTGAAACTTATTCAATTCTTAGTACAATCGAATTTGAAATTGATTTAGTATCGACATGTTGTGTCGATATCGATTGCCCGTGGCATCCCATTAAATTTATTGATAGTATCAGAAACAACAATGCAATGTCGTACAATACAATTCTCATTCTAATAAAGAAAGAAAGAATTGTTATAACTTAAACGACAAGAGTGCCTACCTATTATTTGCTCTGTACAATAATTCATAATATTTTGCTGACGCATGACGTGTAAATTATTTTCCATTAACTGAGAGAAGTGAAAGTTTCAAATCTGACATAGGCGACTAAATTTTTCGTTTAAAATTTGAAAATTTATTAAATATTCCGAAAATATAAATATTTAGGAATAATTTTATCACAATAATATTGTCCATAATTTTCTCTTTTCTTTAATACATAGTATTAAAGATATTAAACATAGTATTCAAGACTAGTTTGCTATGTTCGGGTTTGAAACTTTCCACCCGGTATAAAACCACTATCGTGCTTTCCCCTTTTCTCCCCCTCTTCTCAAGTTTAAATGTTTCACTTTCTCGAAAAAACTTATTGGATTCTTTATTAAGGTAAAGAACGAAAATACGTTGAATTAACGTCGATTGCAATTATTATTGCAGCTATTTTATTTTTTGTTTACTGTTCCCGATGCGCATACTCCCCTCTATCTCAGCTTACTTAAGAGTCGTGTCTTATAGTAATTTAAATAAAAACCTGAATCTTTAAATAACGAAACAATACATATATGAGTTTTTTTTTAATTAATGATTTAAAATTTAACAATTACCACAAAATTGAATCTAGAATATGAAAGAGAAGGGAAGGTCAACAAAACTGCATTTCAAGCAATAATGAATCTATTTTAACGAAACTCACCCTCGCTGATAGTAGATGCTTTTTACTGCAGAGTTGCCAAGGGATTGTATAAATCGTACTGAACTTACTTCCAATCGAGGTGGTTGTAACGCTAGCGGATTATGCAGACCGTCCTTTGCTACTATTTCAATTTCAATCGCGCGGACCTTCAGTACAAATATTACGACCTCCTAGCAACTCTACTTCTTAAGTACACTTTATTTAAATTAAATTAGCAAAATTAACTGACAGAAAAATAGAATTAGAATTTTGAAAAACTTTACGGCCTCTATTTTGTTGGCGAAGTTCCGCTAATTACGGGGAAAATTAAGACGCGTCTCAAACCGACTACCTCAATGCGGAACTGCCTCTAACTTTCAACTTTCTTCTCTTGTCCTATTTACTACGAGACCTAGGGTGATGTGGGAGCTAAAGACTTCTTGGAAATCTCTGGCATTGCAAGCTGCCTTAAGATAACGCTTGGAACTGTCCCATGACTTGATTCATGTTCTGCAAAGCAGTAGGTACGCAGTGCAAGCTTGTTCTTTTTTTATACTCTAGTATGATTTAATTTCTAGGCACTTGGCAAGCTGACTGATGCTTTCCTTATATAAGGTGCAAGTGTAATTTTGTATTTTCAAATGTACTGAAGTGTACTGAATCGCACAAAAAAATAATGATAAGAATCTGGATTGTTACACTTAGGTTTACAATCAGTTGTCTTAATAACGAATGTTCGCCCGGTAGCTTTAGGTTTAGAGCAGAGAGGGACAGTAAATCTTAATTTTATTTCCATATAATTCAGTTAGTACATTTAAAGAAAACGCTTAATTACTTATATTGTGCGACCTCAGCAAGACCAGCATTCTTCGTGCGTAACACAGGGTTCTATTTGGTACAGAAAGAAAACGTCTATTTTCAATGAAACAAAACGAAAATGGAGAAAAATTCCAAAAGCCGACTATTGATAAAAAAGAACAACTTCACGTCATTTACATATAAAATGTAAATTCATTATGAAAAATAACAAACAGAAAATCGCACTTGTAAATTCTGATATACTCAAAAAAATATCGATTTTATTCGTCGAGACCAACGAATACCGAGTTACAAAATTGTAGTTCTGCTTCTTTATTGACAATATATTTTCTGTATTTCTCACACAATGACATAATATAATTTTAAGGTAAATTTGTAATTAATTCTTAAGGGTCATTTTGTGACGAATTTGTAGCACATTAGTGTTGGGCGATACTTTATATACAGGGTCTCTTTAGCCTCTTTACAAACTTTGCCAAATTAAAATAGATGTAATTTTATGAAAAAAAAAAAAAAAACTTGTCAACTTAGGTTCGAATTGCTTTTGTTTCAAGAAGTTCAAATCAAACTATTATATTTCTGAAAACCTCCTTAAACAAGCTATTTATTTGTGTCATAGCTAGAGAGCGGATTTATATGCGAGTAATTTTGATGAAATATGCGCATATATATGCACCAAAAAATGATGAAATATGCACATATATATGCACTAAAAATGGCGAAATATGTGCAAGATAGGCTGAACACTTCAAATAATGCAATAACTGGTCTACTGTGTTTTATGGGCATTCTTATTCAAATAAAAAACATTATATTTTATACAATTTATTTACATTTATTTGTAAACGCTTATATGAAGGAAGTATCTATATTATGTATGTACATTATTAAGTAAATATTATAACGACTAAAAAAATCTTCGATTATAATTTACAACAATGTGTTTTTCCAAGTTCTCTACCAGGAAATTTTGCCTTTTATCTGACAAAATATTTTTATAAATTGAAAAACTCCTTTCAACATCCACGGAGGTAATTGGGGCATATTTAAAGTGACTCATAGCTGAAAATTCTACACTTAAGTCAATTTCAAAGTTTCCATTCAAAATTTCGTAAATTTCCTCAAGGGTTTTGAAGCCGCTATTTTTATCTAAAACGGATAAACATTTTTTATTTACTGAACTGCCGATTTTACCTGGAACTTTTGAAATATTCTCTTTAAATTCTTTAACAATTTTAACGGATTCTATTAAAGACATTTTCGGTTTTTCTAAATTGTTTATAGTTTGTATTACAAAACTGTAATGCATTTTGATGAAGTTCAGTTGATTTGCCAATGAAGTTTTTCTTACAATATTTTGTGCCTTTGCAATAGCAGCACTATCTTGGGCATTAAACTCTACAACCAATTCCTTAATTGCTACAAAATGTTCAGCATAAAACATTGCCGCTTCCAACCAAGTTCCCCACCTAGTCAACACTGGTTCGGGAGGTAAAGGTACATTCGGCAATTTTTCCCTGTACAACTGAACTCGTAGGGGACTTTTGACAAATATTTTTTTAATGGTACTAATTAGTAGATTTACATCAGAAAATTCACATCTAATATGTTCAGCTACTCTGTTACATCCATGAGCTAAACAACTCACGAGAACTAAATTTTTATAAATTGTTTTAAATTGCTGCCCGGCTTTAACCATGTAAGGGGCAGCATCTGATACCATAAGTAAAATTTTTTCAGTAGGAACTACATTAGGTGAGAAAAATTTCATAAAACATTCATTAACAGATCTTAAAATACTTAAATGATTAGTTTTGTCTAACGGTGTACAGGCTATTAAATAAGATTCACTAGGTTTATCTTCCCGCTAAGACCCTATTAACAAATTTACAATGTAACGCCCACAAGAATCAGTAGTTTCATCCACAATAAAATAAATATATTGATTTTCTACGATTTTCTTGACTTCTTTTAGAGTATCGTTGTAGATGCGAGGCACGTAATTTTTTCTTAACGTACTTTCATCGGGAACATTTTTCTTGGTATATTTTTCCAAAAAACTTTTAAAAATAGAATTTTGCAGTTTTTTCAAAGGTATGTTTGCACAAATCATCGCCTCGCATAAATCAGCATTAAATTCTTGTTGTTCATTAGATGAAGTCATCAACGACGGTCCACTGTCTAAGGGTAATTGAAATGTTTTCGATTCATTCATCTTCTTGCATTTTGACTTGTGTAGTTCTGTCCCGACATGTTGTGTGGCCGAAAATTTTCATTGGGTTGGTATCTACAACAAGAACTTGATTTTTTTTAAACTGTCTGAACTTTCAATATTCAAGAACCAAGCAAATATTTACCTAAGGAGGAAGAAAACAAACTTAAAACTTACCATTTTACTACAGGCTTTACAGAATACGCTTCCATTGGTGTAAGCAAGCTCGGGATAGCTTCTGATCCAGGAATTAACCAGGCTCGAATTGTCTTTCGGCATATTGCACTTCTCACAAACAAAAATACTTTTACGGAAGAACTAAACGTTCGCAGCAATAACCGACTAATAATCCGTGAAGAAGTGATGAAACAATATTGCAAACATGAACGCCCCACCGCATCGTTAAGAAAGTACTTGGAAATCCCTAATTCACTACTTGGAAAATTCTGCCTGCTTAAGCCCAAGAAGGGTGCAAACTAGACCCTAATTAATGCAACAACATGTTCTGACGAATTAAGAATTCAGGAAAAAATTTACTCACTTCGACACAAATTCTTTCAAATATGCATATATATAGTTATGTGCGTTAGTCATTACAGCCCCGTTCCGCGAAGAGTGACAACCCTTCTTCCACAAATAGTGAATCAAGATATTATAAATACTAGTTAGGACAATGTAACATAGATCTTTTCTCAGTTGTTCTCTATGCGTATCGCTTGTAACAACGAAATTCATTAAAGTTAGTTTTTAAAAAGTAGTTTTCTCTTAATAAACATTTAACTGGCGCTGCGAACAGGATACTTCTACGGGCGGTATTGAAGTTCTAATTCCTGTCGGAAAAATTCATCAACCCGGAGTGTTTTAACACCTTAAGAAGTATCCGAACCCTGTCTATTGAAGACGTCTACGAAAAAGAAGAATTGGAATCATCTAGGACAATCAACGCGGTGAATTCAATCGAGATGAAGCTTCACCTCCTGTCGCTGTGAGTTTTTGAATCCTTTCTTTACCATTTTTCATACATTATAATTGCCATTATTTTATTTTACTTTTATGTCTGACACAGAAATTGAATTAGAATTAATAGAGTCCTTACAATCGTTTAGTTTTAAGAATAGAAGTGTATCACGTATTAATAACGCTGAATACATAAATAAAATGAATAATCAGCAGAATGCACCCGCCTCTGCTCAGAGCACACCCCAATTGCTTTGGTTTCAAGTAAATGAATTAACCGCTCTAACTAATTCTTTACCTGAATTTCAACCGGGGAATAATTTATCAACATTTATAAATGCTGTCGACAATTTAGCAAAATTTCTAGAGAAAAAGTTAAGTTCTACTCAAGAATATCTTTTTAACGTAGCAGTTTTAGCAAAAATTAAAAAAGAAGCGCGTGATTATTTAAGTTTCCATAACGAAACTGAATGGCCAGGTATCCGCGCGGCCCTTCTAAGAAAATACGGAGATCAAAGAAACGAGGAATTGTTAATTTCCGCGTTAAGAAACACTATTCAAAAACGTAATGAAAGTTATAACGATTATTATGACCGAATCTTAATAGCATTAAATGATTTGCTACAACGTATTCAATTACGAGAGATAGATGCTAATGTTTTTGTTTTCAAGAGAACTTATTATCAACAACAAGCAGTACAAATGTTCTGCGCTGGTCTATTAGAGCCATATCGCTCGTACATAATGCATTTTGAGGTAAATAGTTTAGAAGAGGCCATTAATAAATGCCGAATGTATGATAATAAAACTCAAGAAAACAATTACATGGATTATATCCGTAAAACCCAAGATGTCGCAAAATTTCCAAAGCCTGTCTTGCATAACTTACCACAGACAGTAAGCAAAAACTCAGTTTTCCCTCAGTTTCCCCAAAGTCAATTTCCTTTCGCGTATCTGCATAAACAGGTTCAGAGTTTTCCATCACAAAATACTTCTATATTTCAACAAGGAAGACAAATTCCAAAATTAGCACCCTTAAATTACACCCCTTTTCGCCAACAATTACAGCCAAAACCATTTACTGGATCAATTAACAAACCGATTCCTCAACCCCCTATGTTTACGAATAAACAAGTCTTCGGCACGAAACCGGGATCCTCGATTCATAGACAACAATATAAGCCTACGCCAATGTCCACCCAAAGTACTGTTCCCACATTTAGGAAACACCCATACCAGTCAATGCATAAACCTGCGTTCATTTCAGAAGAATTATTTAACGTAGAATCACAAGAGCCCTATAATTCGCAACAAGAAATATCTAATGTAGGACCCCATGAACCTATGAATCCACAACAAGATTTATCTAATATAGAATATCATGAGCCTTTTTTCTTGCAACAATTCAACGCTGATATCGAACCTAGCGAAATGTCAGAAGTTCAGATTGAAGAAGACGAAAACCCTCAGTTAGGAGCTTCGGTTATTGACTTGAACAATATTGCTTCCCAATCAAAATTACCTTTCTTTTATCTACCTGAAGTGGATCTTAAAGTTTTAATTGATACAGGCGCGACAGACTCAATAATTAATCCAAACAAAGCTTATTCAGAATTTTCTGCTTACCTTTTTACAGAACCGTTCACAGTTACAAGTGTAAATCGCGAAATAAATAATGATCAAAATATTTACATTCCGTTATTATCCGAATTCAATATTAATACTCCCATTAAATTAAGAATCATAGATTGGCATAAAAAGTTTGACGTATTAATTGGCACTAAAGATTTAAACAAATTAGCTGCTAATATTAATTATAAAAATAGAACACTGACTCTTCACAATATTCAGATACCATTTTTTTTAGAATATAATGATCAGCGAATTAACTTAAAATTTATTAATGATAAATCTTTAAAATTACCGGTATCTTTGGAAGAGGGAGAGGTAATTATTCCACCGCTTAAATTAACTAAAAACGTAACTTTACCCGAAAGCATAGCGGTAGCTCGTGAAGGTATTTGTACTTTACCCAATATTAATCCCAACCCAATTGCGATACATTTTCACGAACGAATACAAGTAGAACCTTTGTCGTACAATGAAATCATTAAAAATTTACCAAAAGAAAATGCTAATTTCAAAATTATAAAGAACATTCGAACAGACCATTTAAATTCCGAAGAGCAAAGAGAAATACTATATTTATGTCAACAATTCAAAGATATTTTTTATACCGAAAATGTCGACCTCTCATTCACGAACGCGGTAAAACATAACATTAGGACAACTGACGATCACCCAGTTTACGTAAAATCTTTTCGACATCCAAATGCCATGCAACACGAAATCCAAAATCAGATCCAAAACTTATTGGATAATAAAATAATTAGACCATCAATTTCCCCATACAGTGCTCCGGTATGGATAGTTCCGAAAAAGGCTGACGCGAGCGGTAAGAAAAAGTACCGGATGGTAATAGACTACCGGAAACTTAACGAAAAAACAGTAGAGGATAAATACCCCCTACCGAGGATTGATGAAATCTTAGACAACCTGGGCAGATGTACGTATTTCACCACTCTCGATCTAGCTCAAGGGTTCCATCAAATAGAAATGGAACCCAATTCTATCGAAAAAACCGCATTTTCTGTAAAAAATGGACATTATGAGTACTTGCGTATGCCTTTTGGCCTTAAAAATGCCCCTGCCACATTCCAGCGGGTAATGGATAATGTGCTACGGGAGTACCTTCACAAATTCTGTTTCGTTTACATGGACGATGTAGTCATTTTTTCTAAGTCATTAAAAGAACATTTGGACCATATCAAGAAAATCTTTCAAAAACTGAAACAGTACAACCTAAAGGTTCAGTTAGACAAGTCGGAATTCTTGTCCAAAGAAGTCACTTTCTTAGGTCATATCATAACCCCTTCTGGAATCAAGCCGAATCCTTCTAAAATTGAGGCTATCCAAAAATTCCCTATCCCTAGAACAGTAAAAGAAATCAAATCATTTTTAGGGTTAGTCGGCTACTATAGGAGATTCATCCAGAATTTCTCAAAGATAGTATTTCCCATGACTAAGTGCCTCAAAAAGAATGCGAAAATTGATATTACAGATTCGGATTATTTAGAATGTTTTGAGATTTGTAAGGAACTTTTAACCAACGCCCCGATTTTAATCTACCCTAATTTCGAAAAACCCTTCAAATTAACTACAGACGCATCTAATATTGCCCTAGGTGGCGTGCTCAGTCAGAATAACAAACCCGTTAGTTACTATTCCCGCACATTAAACTCAGCTGAGAAAAATTACTCAACAATTGAAAAAGAGCTTTTAGCAATTATTGATTCAACTAAACATTTTCGACCGTATTTATACGGAAGGAAGTTTGTCATTGAAACAGACCACAATCCCCTTGTTTGGTTATATAAAATTAAAGAACCTAACTCGCGGCTTATTAGATGGAAACTAAAATTAGAGGAATACGACTTTGAAATAATCTATAAAAAGGGCAAGGAAAATAAAGTAGCTGACGCTTTGTCTAGAGTGGAAATTAACGTAAACGAAATAGAAACGCTTTCTAACGTCCCACAGCCGCACGATTTACAAGACCCTAATGAATTAGAAGACGATCTACAAACTGCTCTGAATGACCACGATTCACCAGAATTTGATAAACTCATTAACGACTTATTGTCCTCTAGAGAAACTCAACATTCAATTAATGAAAACGATGACGGAAAGGTAATCCCTATCTCAGAATACCCCGTAAATCATTTTTCGAATAGAATAATAATTATACCGTCAAAGCAATACGAAATACGCTTTAAGCGATCCTTTAAAAAATTTAATTATACCGTTTTAGTAGAAGAGAGTAAACTAGAAGACAATTTACAGCAAATGTTTAAAGAAATTTTCAAACCAAACTGTGTTTATGGTATTTACATTAAAGACGATCAAATTAAAACTAAACTGCAAAATTTAGTAAAAACCCTTATGAACAACTCCATAAAATTATACTTTGCCAACGAATTTAAAAAGGATATCGTTGACGAAAACAATCAAAAAGACCTAATCACAGAATATCATAGTGACACACATACAGGAATTAACGAAACGTATAATCAACTTAAAAAAGAATTTTACTGGCCCAATATGAAACAAATGATTATAGACGAAATAAATAAATGCGAATTATGTTTGCAATCCAAATATGAAAGAAATCCTTATAATGTAAAACTTCAAGGCCCGCTGTTAGCAAGAAAACCTTTCGACACTCTTTTCCTAGATACCTTCTCATTCATGAATACCAAGTTCTTGACAATAATAGATTTCTTTTCAAGGTACGCGCAAGCCTATTATATTAAAGATGGAACCGGGATAACCGTTTTAAATAAATTAAGACACTACTTTAGTCATCACAATTATCCTAAGAAAATTGTTTGTGACCCAGGAAAGGAGTTCGACAATAGAACATTCAAAGAATTTTGTCAATTACATAAAATAGAGCTTCATTATATTACTATTAATAATCCAAATTCGAACGCCCCTATAGAGAGACTACATTCGACATTGCTCGAAAAATTAAGAATATTAAAACTAAAAGAACCAAAAGAAACACCACAAAATCACATGATTACAGCCGTACAAATTTACAATCAATCAATCCACTCAGCCACAGGATTCTCACCCTTTTCCATTTTATACGGACCATACGAAAATGAGATCGATATCAATCTAGATCTCACTATTTATGAAAATTATAACAACAAACGGAAAAACGAACTACTCCCCTTCATTGATCAAATTTATTATAAAAACAAAGAAAAAGCACAGAAAATTCTTGACAAAAGAAACGAAAATAAACAAGACCCACCAGAAAATCTACCCTCTGAGGTATACGTTAGGAAAAATAATCCTGGAAAATCTGACCCTTTATACTGTAAAATCCAAGTCACTAACACTCAAGATAATAAAGTCTCTGGGATGTCCGCAAAAAATAAAAATACAAATTCCAATATTAGAAAAGTTAAAAGACTAAGAAAATCAATTCCTTTGCAGGATCACTCTGTGGTTCCTAAGGAGCCAAGTCCATCCACTTCTCGTGACTCCAATTAAAACCAACGGCTATTTTCAAGAAAATATCGGAACTGCTAAACTCCTTAACTACTATCATAAGTTCTATTTTTATTATAATCTCACCTCCTTGGAAACCACTTTCAGACGAATAATTAGCAATAATGTTATCCTCGAACACAAATTCATTAATGATCCGATGCTTTACAGACAAACTTTAGAAATGAAACGTCGTATAATAGAAACCGAAAACGCGTTACAAAAAATTGTTGCCTTTAAACGAAAACGAGGATTAATTGATGTAGCCGGAAGTACAATAAAATTCATAACTGGAAACTTAGATAATGACGACCTAATTAACATCAATAGAAATTTAAAAGTATTAGGGGAACATCAGCACCTTCAGAATGTTAAATTATCCGAAATCTCAACGTTTGCTAAGCACATTGTGGATAGATACGAAAAAGATCTTGAAATAATAAATCAAAATCAAAATCAAACTCTACAAGCTATAACTAAAGCAGAAGAAAGAATTGATAATAACCTCATTTTAATCAAAGACAAGTAGAAATTTTAGAAAGAACAATTACATTAGCAAAATTAGAAGTTCCCAATATTGAAATTATCACTTTATCGGAATTACACGCAATGTTAGATTATTTAAGGCAAAATTACGGAAAAAATCAACTTATTAATATCAATGATACACACCTATTCGAAATGTTAGATTTGTCAAAATTTGCTCTAGCCGTAACAAAAGTAATGGTAGTTATGATATTAAAAATTCCTATCTTATCCGTGAAAACATTCCAACACTCAAGAGTTTACCCTGTTCCTAATAACCAAAACCAATTAATGATCCCTCCGTCTCAAAACCACCTCAAGTTTCAAGAAGAAGAGTTGTGGATCGAGAAATGCCTACATAGCAGAAATCAAGTTGTGTGTTATCCGCCAGCAATTGTTACTAAGTGCAAATTTTCCAAAATGAATTGTTGTCCGATCGCAGTAACGCAGAACTACAACGTGTACGCTGTTTTGCAAGATTACTCTATCCTAGTGAGCAATGACGAGCCCCAAGAAGTTATCGAAAATTGTGACATAGATGCACATAAAATAACATTGGTAAAAAGTAACTTAATAAAAACCGAGTGCGATGTCATTATACAAGGAAATGTAATCAAAACCAATACCCTTAACTTTACGTTATCTATCCCCGAAGTTAAAGAAGAAAAGATAATTCATAATTATCAGGTGCAGCTAAAATTGGAACACCTAGAAAACTTATCGAAGCTAAAGCAAGACATCCGAGAAATCCAAGATACACCGGTACAAGACCCTACTTTACGACAAACTCTGCAAACCAAGACGGACACTCAAGATTACCAAAGAGGAGTTCCAAGAAATGAAGACCCTGCATCCGCAACTAATCAACGAGGACGTTCCTTAAACTAAGGGAGGAGGAGTTATGTGCGTTAGTCATTACAGCCCCGTTCCGCGAAGAGTGACAACCCTTCTTCCGCAAATAGTGAATCAAGATATTATAAATACTAGTTAGGACAATGTAACATAGATCTTTTCTCAGTTGTTCTCTATGCGTATCGCTTGTACCAACGAAATTCATTAAAGTTAGTTTTTAAAAAGTAGTTTTCTCTTAATAAACATTTAACTATATGCACGTTTTTAAGAAATATGCGAAAATTGAACAAAATGCTCAAATATGCAAAATATGCATGCAATATGCATTTAGCATAGAATCCGCTCTTTAGTCATAGCCAACTGCGGTTTCCATTTAAAATTAGAAAGTTATAGTTTGTTTCGCAGAACTGATGCAATTTCTATGAAAGGTAATAACGCCATTGAAGTCTACGTTAATTGCTCAATAAAATAGTGTTTGAATTTTCAAAATATCTTGTCAAACAACTTAGATATGTAAAACCAACAAAAATGTACTGTACAATGGAAAAAAACGCAGTAGATATTTTAAAAAATTAAATAAAATTTGAGGTAGGTATTATTATTTACGTTACCGAAGAGTTTGTAAAGTGTATATTTTGAAACTAGCTAAAATTTACCTTTGTTTTCGCCTACAAGTTTTTCGTGTGGTTGCCTCTCCGCGATAAACACTTTTATCCCAGATTTCGGATGTCCGGCTATGGGTATTATCGATCCGTGTTTGTATTTTCCGCAAGCCGACGACTGTTTAAAGTACGCGAAGTAAATATCCGAGACGGAATGCAGATGTTTACCCAATGTCCTAAAAATAATTGAAAATAATACATACATTCAAATGAGAAAACACATCAACACATATATTATTTTTTCAAGAAATTGCGAAGAAAAATGTATGTTCTACTGTTTTGACTAATTTTGACAGTCATTAATCACGAGGACGAAGTTTGAAAAATCATCCGAGTTGTCATACTCATGAATAATATTATATTAATTTTCCTGAAGAAGCTGTCGAACACAGCGAAATGTCGACATAATTCTCAATACTTCTCGACCCCTCTTTATAATTTAAGAAATAACTTAGTAAATTACTGTCAAGCTATCGCCGCAGAGAGAAAGATTTCAAGCGAAGAAATGGAAATATCGTCAACGGATAAATAACCGTTAAATATACAGGCTGTTCACTGTGTACAAATATTTAAACCTGTAATGCATCACCATAAATTGATTGAACTCATATGTCCTTAACAGAAAGTTAATAATTTTCGAGAAAAATGCATTGACAGATTTTCGCCATAACGTTTGAGAATTGCTAGCGTAACTTAGGAGTGTAGGTGGCTAGCCTCTCGCGCAGGCGGCTGCCTATTTGAACGACGACACGAAAATAGGTCAGTCGGTCAGTGTTTAACGTGGTTTAACCTTATGCATGAACCCTGCCCTGAACGAACATAGGTTTTATTCGTATGATGCGTATTAACAGATGGTAATGGCTTTTGCAAACAGGTAAAAAGACCTGCCGCAAGTCTTACAGACATTTGGAAAATTTTTGCAGCCGAAAGGAAACGAATTATGAAAACTTTCGGTTTACGTGAGTTTATATTCATCTTCACGAAGTATTAAAAAAGAATCGATCTTACAAATTACACATTCAATTAATTCAATTACGAAATCTTCCGGTCAATCAACATTTTAAACCCGCCTGAATTTATTAAAACAATGTAACCTCATTCCAAGTAAGTAATTACGTTTTAAGTATTTTCAAATTATAGGCCAACGATTATAATTACTGGACGAAAATTGCACCTTAAAATTGCGGATAAGTTAAATAATCACATCATCGTCATCCATCGTTTTATTTTTCACAAGTAATAAATGAATTGCGTTTCCATTTCTTAAGTGTGTTTTTACAACGCCGGCCGTTTCTTCGATTGACGCGGTAGGGCAATATTTAAATAAATGTAACATTAATTCCCTCAGTGAATTAAAATTTTAAATAAAATAATTACTAAACGATAGTGATTATTGATTATTATTACGAAACGCTACGAAATGGGTTTGAATGGGGAACTCAGCGCGGTGTCGATGTCGACTATAGGAAGGCGTTGCGACCTTGCTAGTATTTCTCTCTCGCACCTATTCCTAGTTCCAAACAAGTGGTACACCACTTTTAAGACGAAAAACAGTAAATCTGTTGAAATTTGAGCCTCATTGAAATAGCCGTCTGAATTTAGAACCTTCTGCATTTGAGCCTCCCAGTTTCTCTCTCCCTCTCTTGACCAGGGGATGAGCAGGGTCATAAAATTCATTCACGAGAGCAGGTAATCTGTTAAGCATTGAATAAGGAAATGGCAGGTAATGAGAACTGCATAATTTGTAATGTATTATGACAGTAATTATTAATAAAATTAATTCAGGTATATAGTTATATTTTGTAAAGTCATGTTTAGTTTATTAATTGTTTTTAGTTTAATGTTGATAAAAATAATACCTACCCGGATTTTATTATATTGTATTTTTTATGATTCAATTTAGATTTTCATATTTAAATTGTTAACAAAATTGAGAGATATTAAATCACAATGTTTTAAACTGCCATAAGTTCGGAATGTGTTTAAATTTATGTTTGAACGTGTTATTGTTGTTGAATAATAAATAAACGAAGTGATCAGAAAAGGAAAATACTTTTTATGTTTCATGTGTTGCAATTTAAAATTTCCAACGCTAATTTAGATCAAACTATTATACAGAGTCAAACAAAACGAGTTAAATAAACCAAAATTATTTTATTATCCTATTTTTTTCAGTATAAATCGAATGAGTAACAAAGTATTTTTAATGACACATTAATTTTTAATTGGACTTATGGCCGTTTTCATAATCAGACTTTAAGGAAGCGTTAAGTCAATTTAAGAATGAGGAAATAAATGTATTTTTTTAAGTTAAAATAACTTTAAAATTAAAGTCCTATTATGAAATCGGACCTTACTGTTATATTAATTAATTCATAAAAACGTATGATAAAGAATATTCTTAAAAGTGATGCAAATTTCTATTCATGAAACCGGGAATTTAAATACAAATTGAGGAATTTAAGCATCTAATAAGAAAATGAAAATTAATACTAAGTAGGATATTGTCTCTAATAATTTAATCCTGTTTAATTATCTTGCGCAGGAAGGATTTTATACCTCTACATCCTATTATATTTGTAAAATGTTGGTATTCTGGAAATTTCCGGTAATACCGTGTATTATCCCAATTTAGTGTGTAGGTACACAGAGAAAAATCAATAGTAAAAAGTAACACAAATTGTAGTTAGAATGAAGACGGAAACAAATTGTAGCAAATATTCGCACAATTGTCGGACTATTTACTACAGTTGTGGTAATATTTACTACAATTGTGTTAATATTTGCTACAATTTGTTTCTGTCTTTATTCTGACTACAATTTGTGTTATTTTTTACTATTGATTTTTCTCTGTGTATAAGAAGCTGCGAACTAATTGTCCTTTAGTATTGAACAATTTCTTGTGTCGAAAAGTTTTGTTTAATTTCGTTGTGAAATGGAACGCAGAACACATACTACCGAAAGAGATAATCATTCCATTGTATATTGTCATAGGATTGTCAACGATGCCTGTTATTATTACTGGAAACCGTAACCAATATTTATTTATTGGGCTTGCCGCCGGCCGTACCATAAAAGCAGGTCAGCCGGCTAAATGTTGTTAAGGATCATAATTGCAAAGTAAGGATATTTGTACGGACAGGGGTATTTCAGTTCGTCTTAAAACTTTTCGACATCCCTGTACCTCCGAATTTTTTTGGCCGTAGTACAGTAACCACCGGTAAATACTCACAGAAGGTAGCATTTCATGTACTTATACTGAGGTTTTTTATTTGCACACAGTAAAAGAACACCCCGTACCTTCTTCATTAATCGAAAAAGCTGTAATAATGGGAATATAAAATTCAGTTTTATAATAATAAAGTATTGAATTTAACGAGTAAAGAAAGTTTCAAATTCGAGTAGGAAGTGCCGTGAGAAAATTGTCATAGAAGTGTTTGTTTGATGATAGCAAGGAATGTGAAGCTCTATTTTTGGACGATATGACATTTATTTAAGCTACTATTCCTGCTTTGGAGATTTGGAGAACTGGCTATTGGTGGATTGCTCTCACTGGCTTTCGTCGTTCACTCTGCGAAACTTCTCAATTCTCATATTAGCTGTGATGGACGAGATTAAAGAATTGAAAACCACTTACTCAATACGTGCGGCAAAAGTCTCCACGAACACTTCCTCTTGATGCAGGGAACAATTCCAAACACCTAACCCAATTCCAACAACATGAACAAACGCAGTTGTATTACGATCTTTAGCCCTTTGATTGGCTTCAATTAACAACGTATCTATACTGAGGGCCATTCTTTTGGCGTACGTTATATTGTCGAAATAAACCCCCTTGGATATTTCTTTGTAGTATCCCGGCTTGTTGAGGTCTTTGTTCAACAAAAACTCTCTGTAAGTAAACGCCGGCTTGCCATAAAAGCCACAGAAGTGAGTTGGAATGGTCGGCAGGCATGGACTACCATAACCATTGCTTTCGACGTTTTGCTCTTTACTAATTATCACTTCTTGATACTCCATGGCGACCTTTTTTTTCATACGCGCCCCAATCAACCCGATTATCACCCCTTCTTCTTCCACGTTATTTCTATTGGTGGCAGGAACTGCTTTGTTACGCCGATTTCCGTCATTTATAAAATAAGTGTAGGAACTTACTGATAGGAAAACGGAAAGCTTGATTTCGTCGTAACTCAAGCAATCGGTTAGGATCAGCGGTGCAGTTTCGTTTTCTTTCCCAATGGTTTCCCATTTACCACGTCCTTTCGTGCCGTTCATTAAAATGTAATCGTCCAGTCTTCCCATGAACATCACCGCCCGTTTCCTTAATAATCTGTCGACCAGTTGCAACACGTCCATGTCTTTGTATAATTTTCTTTCCGGTGCGCTGCCAAATTTTCGCTTGTAGAGTATAAAGTCGGCGTATAAGGGTAAAGTATTTTCATGCAACAATGGATATACAGAATTGATGTTTCTTTCTAAGACGCTTTTATTAACGGAGTTTTTCAGCGTTTTACATCTACCTGAATCTACGGGAAATTTAATCGGAAACTCCTCGCTGCGTTTCAGCACGTCGTTTAGGTTTGTATAGTAATCAGGCGCTTCTTCTGCCGATGGTTTCAGGAGGACTTCGCGAAGTCCGTCCTTCGTCCATCTTGGTGAATCGAGTGGCCAATTTGGTATGGGATACATCACGTTCACGTTTAAACTACTCGCGAATCGTGAATTCAATGCGTTCAAGTAATCATGTTGATACTTGTCCACGTAACTAAGAATGAATCATTGGCGTGCGTCGTTGTCCTCTGTGGTTTGATAGCATAAATACACAGAGGTTTGTAGGTGGTTGCCTCGCATGCGAGAAATCGATAGCATATTTTTAGCTTTTGTATAAATATTATTATCTGCCTGTTCATATTGTAGTAAGTCGCAGCGAGTTATATGGTTCAGGAAATTCTAAAAATCTAATTATAGAATTTTCGCCTTATGAGTAAAGACCGGATTTATATGTGCTAAAAAAGTGGAAAATAAGTTTTTTTTATGCGATTGAAATGGATCAAAATATGGATATTATATGCGATAAAAATTTTATTTTACTTATACTTTAGAATAATAAAAACATATATTGTTGCATATAAGTAATTTTAACACTTAACACTTAAATAGTAGGATTACAAAATATCAACAGTTGATTTAAATTATTTGGGGTAAAATTTTGTCGTTTGTCTGTCAAAATATTTTTATAAGAGGAAAACGAACGCTCGACATCGCATGAAGTAATGAGCGCAAATTTCATGGATGCTACATCTTTGGGGTCCATGTCCAAATCCTCTTCACTTTGACCTTTTAAAACTAAACAGATTTTCCTCATTTTATTGTAGTCAGGATTACGTAATAGAACCTTGTCTAATTTTGCCATTAACTTCTCTCCTATCTCCCCTGGAATTGATTTTACACTTTCAATTGCATCATCGACCACTTCAAAAGAATCTAATAGAGCCGTGTGGGATGATTCCAACTTTTTAATGGTGGATATTAAAACCGAAAAATGAGTTTTGAATGCTAATTGATTCCCGATGTTTGTGTTCGACATGCATTCCTTACAAATTCTTAAAGCCGCTGAATTGGAATCATCCAATTCTAAGAAAATTTCCTTTAATTGTTTAAAGTTATCTGCGTAAAAATTTGCTGCTTCAAGCCACGTACCCCATCTCGTAATTATTGGTTCTGGTGGTAATGGCAGGTCAGCAGCTAATTCTTTATAGTGTTGTATACGCAGTGGGGCTTTAAGAAACGCCTTTTTTCCGTTATTGATCAACTTATTTACTGTTGGGTATTCTAGTCGCACCAATTCAGCGAGCCTATTCATTGCGTGAGCCATACAAGTGAAGTGCATAAAATTTGGGTAAAACACCAGTAAAGCCTGTCCTGCTTTTATCATGCAGGCTGCTGCATCAGACACCATTAGTAATATATTTTCCGATTTAACTTGATTAGGTGCATATAAAAGTGTCAAGCTGTCGTTAATAAAACGTGCGATCGTTGAATGATTTGTTTTCTCCAAAACTGCACTATTTACCAAATAAGATATTGGTGCGACTGTGTTGCTTAATACTCCTGCTAACATATTTGCTACATAACGACCGCAGGCATCTGTCGTTTCATCAACTACTATATAAATATTGTTATCGCTAAGCTTCTCTCTTATTTTCTTCATCCGTTGCCGGTAGCATATACTTAGATAGTTTTTCCGCAAAGTCGATTCATTTGGAATATGACGATTGCAGTATTTTTCCAAAAAAGTTCGAAAACTTGGTTGCTCAAGTTTATGCCAAGGAATATTTGACTCTGCCATAGCACTGCACAAGTCTAAAAAGAATTCATTTCCTGTGTCACTGCCCTGTGAGTTGCTGGCTGTTGAAGAAATAAAAGACTGTTTAAAGTTAGACACACATCTTTTCTCCGACTCCTTATGGAGGTTTGTAGCCAAATGTTGATCAATCTGGTACTTTTGGTCTGACGACACCTTAAAATATTGTCAAAATGAAAATGTGATTTTTAAGAGAATTTATAAGGTATCTACCTGTTTTGAGCATGCGCTGCAAAAAATAACTTTTCCATCTGTAGTTAGATGTTTAGATGCTTTAATCCATTTTTTCAATAGCTCGGATCGAGAGGATGCTACTTTCGGCATTTTGAAAAGATAAGTACTGAATTTATTTCGTCTTTAAATTAAATAAGAAAATAACAACTAATTCGCGTTGATAAATACACTAGTCACTAGTCACACACATTCACGGAGTTCTTATTTCAAACTGAAATGGAAAACATAAGTGCAAAATGCAAGTGCGAGTGCCTGAGTCGCTACAGATTCCCAGAAAATCACATTCCGGGAAATCGTAAAATAAAGTGGCCAGACGTTGAGGAGAATAAATTACTTCTTGGAAAAGCTGCAGACTTGAATATTGACCGTATATGGAATTATAATGTGATTTATATCAATATATGGATAAATAAATAAATATGCGCTAAAAGTCTAAAATATTAAGTTATATGTGAAATAAAACTACCATTTTTGGGCTTCTCTAATCGACAAACATATAAATACAAAACGCCAAGTTTAGGTATGTTAGCGTAAAAAACTTGTAAAAACTTATAAATCCGGTCTCTACTTATGAGTACTTAAACAACGAACGGCGTGACACGGCAATGTCTAAATGTATAATTGAAGTTGGTTCTTGTCCAATGAAAATTGTAAGTATAAAGTTTTTTTTAATATCGAACCGGATAGAAAAATGAAGGGAAAACACTCAACGTTTTGCTATAGATTTATAGCTTCGTCAGGAGTGAAAAAAAATAAATAAACAAGTTGTCAAGAGAAACAAGTCGTCAAGAGAAACGAAAAGGTAACATGATTTTAAACTAAAATACGAGTTGTCTGGAATAAAGGGAAAAGATATAGAACTAAATTAAAACTAACTTTTTTTTTTATTGACAGATCTATATCCTGTTTAAAGAGTCCAGAAAACTACAAAATATGTCATTTAAATTTTCAAAGTCCGTACGTTTATTAATAGAATTTGGAGACAATTTTACACATTTCTATGAAACGTCTTTTAAAAATATTAGATTCACTGTACAAAATGTCAGTATTATCAAAATCAAAATTATGATTATTTACTAATAATAAT
Organism: Prosopocoilus inquinatus; assembly: GCA_036172665.1. NCBI lineage: Eukaryota > Metazoa > Arthropoda > Insecta > Coleoptera > Lucanidae > Prosopocoilus > Prosopocoilus inquinatus. The sequence continues at coordinate 29,819,249 of CM069877.1, forward strand.
AATAATAATAATGTTTATTTGCAATTGGATTCATACAGAATATTGCTTCGTCAAAATGGAAAAAGAAGCCGATGTGGGCGTACAAAGACACTTAAGTCAACGATACATTTTAACAACACAATAACCAGAAACTACAACTAAACATCCTCATAGCCAATTTTAGTACTAACCGGACTACTTTAGCGGTGATGTAGAGGATTCTAGCCATTTAGGAATTCTTCGAGAGAGTAGTAAGGAGTACTGAGAAATAGATGTCTAATATTTCGCTTGAATGAATTTCTATATAAATTAGATCGGATTTCTAGCGGTAATTTGTTAAAAATTTGAATTCCCATATAGCCAGTGCCCCTTGCCAAAAAGGATGTTCGATGAACAGGTACGCACAAATTGTCACTGTTTCGAGTGCTGTAGGATACATTTATTTCCATATTCGCCGGAAATCTTTCTAAGTTGTCATAGATAAATAATGATAAGTTGTATAAATAAAGCGAGAAGATTGTCATTACCTTGAATTGTAAGAAAAGAGGTCTACAATGTTCTCTCCAAGTTGCATTAGCAATTAATCTTATTATTTTTTTCTGTAAAAGGAATAGTTTATTTACATGACTGGAATTACCCCATATGATTATGCCATACTCCAGATGAGAGCGGACATGCGCGTTATAGTACAATAAAAGAACATTAACAGACACCACTTTTCTCAGGTTAAGGAGGGCAAAACATGAACTGCTCAACTTACTCGCTACACTGTCAATGTGGGACTCCCAGTTTAAGTTACAATCAACCCAAATACCCAAAAATTTGATGGATTGTTGCACAGGTATGGATTTATGGCCGCATTTTACTAGTATACTTTCGTGTAAGGAAACAGAATTTTTAATTGAAAACTGAACCATTGCCGACTTGTTAGGGTTAAGCAGTAAATTATTAGTTGCACACCAGTTATTCATTATTTTAGCCATTTCATTACACTTTTTTGTTAAATCCGATCGATTTTTCGTGCTAATAATCGTCGTTGTATCATCCGCGTATTGACATAATTTTATCAGTCCTTCACCGTATAATTGGTGTTGTTTTAACAAATCATTACTGTATAACAGAAACAGAAGTGGCGAGAGGATTCCACCCTGTGGCACACCAGAATTAGTAGTGATAGAGTTCGATCTGTAGACCGCATCCTTTACTCTTTCTGTATCCCTGTTTCACTTCGACAAATTGCCTGCGATCATGAAGGTAGGAGATGAACCAATTTACTACCGGACCATTTATACCGTGTTGACTTAGTTTCCATTGTAGCAGCTTGTGATCCAACACATCGAAGGCTCTCGTGAGATCGTAAAATATGCCTACCGTAGGGCATTTATTGTCCAGACTATTAATAATATGATCTATGACTGTAAAAAGGGCACTGGTGGTGTTTCTTCCTTCCCGGAAGCCATAGTGACTTTCCGCTAGTAGATTATGTTCTTCTAGAAAGCCTTTTATTCGAATGTACATAAGCTTATCAATAACCTTAGCAAAAACCGATAAATTAGCGACGGCTCTATAATTTTCAATGTTTGATGCATCCCCCTTCTTGTACACAGGTATTATCTTAGCAGTTTTCAGTTCATCGGGATACATACCTGTTTTGAAAGAACAATTAATTATTTCGACTAAGGGAGAGGCAAGCAGCTTTGCAACAGGACCTACCAGAAAACAGGGTACTCCATCTGGACCTTCCGAGTTTTTGACAGAAATTTGTTGTAATACAATTACCACTTCCTCTGTGGTAACCGGAGATAAAAACATAGAAAAGTTTACCAAGAAGGGAAGTACACTTGCATCCTTTGAACTAATATTGGTAACCCCGACGCTCCTTGAGAAGTAGTCATTAAACTTATTTGCAATTATCAGAGGATCATTTGGCTTATCTACATTATTATTTAGGTTAGGGGATTTGACCCGGTTAATTCTGAGATTTGCATTAATGACCTTCCAGCAAGCTTTACCGAAATTTCTAGATTTTATTAACTCCTCAGAAGTTGCCTTCTTTTTGGCGTCTTGCAATTCTTTGTTATATATATTTTTTAAGATCTTTATATTTGGTTAATAACATTTCATCATTAGTTTTTTTGTATAGCCAATTAAGATCTTTTAGCTGATTAGAAAGTTGAGTCAGTTCACTATTTACCCACTTCCTTTTAAAATTACCACTCCTTACCGATCTAGTATATTTTGGAAAAGCACCGTCCATATGATACTTAAAAATAGATATAAAAACGTTGTACTTAGAGTTAACACACTTCCCATTAAACACCGTAGACCAGTCCTCTAAAAGTAGCGCATTATAAAATGAAGCACAATTATGCTTTGAGAAAGATCTTTTAACAATAACTTTTTCAACTTCTTTCGTACATCCACTAACAACCGGGATATTAATAACAACCGAATGATGATCTGAAAATTCCGTAAAGATTACCTTTGATTGACACCGCTCGTAATTTGTAAACACATTATCTAGTAACGTAGTTTCATTTCTGGTAGGACTATGATTTAATTGACTTAGGCCAAACGATTTCATGATGCCCATTAAATCTAATCGCTCCCTTGAGTTGTTTAAAAAGTTAATGTTAAAATCGCCGCATACAAAAATAGTCTTCTTACTGTCATAAAGAATATTTAGCAATTGATCTAATCTATCACCGAAAATTTGAAGATCTCCTGTGGGAGACCTATAAAGAGACAAGAGAATACAATTTACATTACCAAGCTTAAAACTAATGCAAGTGTACTCGAAGTTCTGGTCCTCACATTGCACTTGACTATTGATAGGGTTCGCGTTAAGATCTATCCGAGAAAATATTACTGTACCTCCTCCGATGCCTGCTTTTCTTGAATAATAGTTTACCGCATAGTAACCTTCAATTTTAAAGTTTTCCCATTCGTCATCTCTTAACCAATGTTCACACACACTTACAAAATGCGGGTTCTTGAGATTATGTAGCATTGCTTCAAGATTAAGTTTTTTTATTTCTTAGGCTCCTAGCATTTATCTGTACTAAATTTATTATTTTTGAAATACCGGACGGATCCGAATCCTGTTCAACTTGTATGGGACGCACTACAGATGTTGGATCGTTATTTTCCTTTATGTATACCCCAACTTTGACCGACGTAGATGAAAAAAACTTGTTCACATGTATGCCGCTTGGCCAATAACTTGCCTGCAGTGCTTTATCTAGGTTTTGAGCGTGGATATCAACTTTGAACGAAGAATAGGAATCCGGGTGTTTAGATTGAAGTTTTTCCACTTTTGCCTCCGGGAAATCTTGTTCCAAATATTTGCAGACATCTTTCACAGCCGTTTTCGGATGCAGACTAATGAATGCTCTACAAGCATTGAATGATTTTGATAATTTTTTTGGATATGATATTTGTGTTGATCTAAACGTTTTTTTTTTTTTTAATTTTGACTCGTTTCACGTATATAAACAGAATTACAATTTGAACATTTGATTTCATAAACCATGTTAGGTTGTTTTAATTTCGGTATTTTGGTTTTTAAAATCGAAAAAATTAAATTTAAATTATTCTCAGATCTACTGGCTAAAATTAAATTATGTTTTTTGAAAATGTGTTTAAATGTATTGTGTATTGGTTCAATATAAGGCAATGATATGTATTTATGGTTCGAAGATTGTCTAATGTTATTAGAAACATTTGAATTTTGTAAGTATTTAAGACGATTTTTAATTATTGATTCAATAAGGTTTATTGGATAAGAATTTTGAATAACAGTTTCCTTTATTAAATTTAAGTTATCATAAATGAAAACTTTATCAGAAAGTAAAATAGCTCGATCTGTTAATGAAATAATAGTTGCAATTTTATAATTTTTGGGTGTGTAAGAGTGAAAATAGGTAGGTTTATGAAACCAATTGGTAATTAATTTATCATTTTGTCTGATAATATTTACATCAAGAAAACCCAATGAATTATTATTTTCTTTTTCTACTGTAAACTGTAATCTATTATGAAAAGTATTAAATTTATTTAAAACAAAATCTACCTTATCAGAAGGCAAAATCAGTAAAATGTCATCTACATAACGAAAATATAGACCAACGTAAATATCATATTCAAAAAAATAATCAAAATCATTCAATGCTTATAGAGCATTCATTAGTAAATAATCATGATTTTGATTTTGATAATACTGACATTTTGTAAAGTGAATGTAATATTTTTAAAAGACGTTTCATTGAAATGTGTAAAATTAAAATGTCTCCAAATTCTATTAATAGACGTACGGATTTTGAAAATTTAAATGACATATTTAATGTAATTGTAGTTTTCTGGGCTCTTTAAACAGGATATAGATGTCAATTAAAAAAAAATAGTTTTAATTTAGTTCTAGTTACTTTTCTCTTTATTCCGGACAACTCGTATTTTAGTTTAAAATCATGTTACCTTTTCGTTTCTCTTGACTTGTTTCTCTTGACAACTTGTTTATTTACTTTTCACTCCTGACGAAGCTATAAATCTATAGCGAAACGTTGAGTGTTTTCCCTTCATAATTCTGTTCGGTTCGATATTTAAAAAACTTTGTAGTTGTAATTTTTAGATTATCAATGTTATTAATCATAATTTTTACTTGATAGTTGAGCAAAAGACAAATCTTAGAGTATGTTCATGTCACACTTGAAGAAACGTCTAGCTCTATACATTACAAGTTCTGCGATACTCACGTTGGGAGCGTTAGCGAAACATTGAGTGTTTTCCCTTCATATTTTTGTCCGGTTCGAGATTAAAAAAACTTTGTACAGTCTAAATGTATGTTCGATTATAAAAAAAATTGAAATTTAATGAATTTAGGAATGAACATTAATTTTTATGTTAAAATAAAAAATAACAAAAATAAAATTTTCCAAAAATGAAAAACAAACCCTATTTTTCAAAGCGTAACAATAACTATAAAATTAAAAAGAACATAAAAAGCTTCTCTAAAAATTAAAAATTGATATAATGAAACACAAAATATATTTTTCAAAAATTAGACCTATAACCTAAAACTAATAAAGCAAACCGATTTTCAAGAATATAACGTGTTTTGTAATTTTCTTTATGTGAAAAGACATTAACACTTGCATCGATATCTACATTTTTTGGATTACCACAAAATATACGACGTATTCTTGAAAAACGGTTCGCTTTATTAGTTTTTTTTTTATTTGAATTGATTATTAAGTGAACGGAGAAATGATTAGGTGAACTTTAAAATTTAAAAAATAAAAAATTGATCATGAAACACTCAGTATTTCTGAAATGGTTTACTTTAGAACCAAATTTTATTAGTGGTTTTTACTCAGTTTGATTGATAAACACGTGGATAAAGTGATGACGCGGAACACCCGGTATAATTAATAATAAAACAGTTTGTGATTTCTTCTTACCACTCTTTTATATTCAGGATGCTGAAAAATAGCGATTCTAATAATCTTTGAGTCTAATCCTTACAACGAAACTTGCCGCTCAATTTTCAATATTCACCGTATACTTACAATACCATCACTTACACATATACATACATAAAAATTCTGCAAAGTTTTCTCACCGCAGCGAATTTCATATTTATTAAGCATTCTGTACCATCGAATTAAAAGGTCGCAAATAGGGCCAAATTATGTGGGCGTTAAATTTTGTAACAAGCTACCAATTCAAATGAGGCAAATGAACTGTAAGATGTTTGAAAAATGGGTAAAATCGTTTCTTTTGGTCAAAGTTTTTTAGTAGAGTATTAAAGACTATTTGGACTGTGATATCGAACTTTAATATGCCCCGACCTTTTTGTATTTTCTACTGTATTTTTACCGTCATCATCACTGTGATTATTATTACTATTATTTTTATTATTTTGTGTTGATTTTCTAAAATCTTATTACTTATTTGTCTTTTTTGCGTCCGTATTTACATAATTGACTGTGTTGGTTTTACAACATTTTATATTACTTATTTGTTATTGTACGTACCTATTTATACTTATTTTATTTATTCACTTATTCTTATTTACACATTATTTTATGTACACAATAATTTTATTTATATTTCTTTGTTATAAACTCATGGATTATTGTTTATTTGTATAACACATTCACAATTTTATCTCTATTTCAGTTTTCTACCCGTATTTACGTGTTCTCTGCCGATTGTAATATGTTGCTTGTTTGACGACTTTTAACTATGCCCATTGTTACAAATAAAATATCTATACCTATTTCTATTTTTCGTTTCCCTGACCCAAGTCAAAAATAACTTTGTTATTAAATAACATTGTTATTTAAAGTTCCATTTCCGATTCGATTTCATAAAAAATTAAATCGATTCAATAAGATGGAGCTGAAAAAATGATCAAGAAAATAATCGATATTTTTAGTTGAAAAAATCGATCTTGTAAAAAATCGATTCTTGAATCGGCATCCCTACGGTGAGTTGCTTTCATTAAAAGTATACTTTACATGTGGATTGGTCACCGTAAATCATTAAAATGATGCAAAAATGACAGATTTGAGCTTTCAGACAATTCAGACACGTTATGACGAGCATAGGTATTTGGTACAGAATGAAGAAATTAACACCAAGATTAGCAAAATATTTTACAAAAATATTGAAAAATAATTTACATGTACCGGGTGGAATATGAACAGCCTTTGATGCTGTAACGCTCTTATTTCTTATCTGATTTTAATAAATGATACGTCAAACAAAATTACTTAAAGAAAGCCACAATTTGAATCGATTTAACATTTTTGGCAGAAGACAGTCAACTTTTGTTTTTCAAATTGCACTACGATTTCTTTTTTACTCATTTTTATAGAAATGTTTTTCCTGAATTTGAAAATCTAAACAATTATACCCATGCATGGAAAAAGAACGAGAATTTAAGGAAGTAATTTAGAAATTTTAAAGATGAAACAATTACATTAAACAAAGACTAAGTGGGCTATGCATGTCTTATCTGTCAGTCGCGCATTTTACTAAAATTCTCACATTTTGTAATTAAAAAAAAAATTAAAATGGATAACCAGAAATACATGTGGATGTTATTGAGGCATACTTTGAATGTCGAAAAAATGCTTCAGCTGCCTTGAGACTTTACAGAAATCGTTTTCCAAACAAAATAAATAAAAAAATAAAATATTTTTTTTCTTTTTAATAAATAAATTGTAATGTAGATGTGTTTAGAAGCAAAATTTGTAATAGAAAAAGCACAGAAAGATATAGTGTAATTAAAAGAAAATTATGTTGGGTGCAATCTGTCAAAAAATAGACGTTAAAAATGAATCTATTGCAGGTCAGATTAAAATGTTTTTAAGGCAATTTTGTTTGCACTTCTTAAAATCGGATAAAAATTAAGGAAGTTACATATAGCATCAAAGATTTTTCATATTCCACCCAGTATAAGGAGTCTCTAACATTGCTTATTGATTGCGCAGTAAAAAGGAATCTGTCTTTAAATTAACACAGTAACTTCCGGCTTAAATAATAAGAGACTGATTTTCCATATTTGAAAGGTTCAAAAATGAAAAACTGACCTACCAAAATACAGCAGAGTCACTTTGTTTGTTTAGAAAGCTCTGCTCAGTTTATGAGTTGCATACGTAATCACATCCAATAAAGAGCAGTAAACAGCAAGAAAACTTTTATTTCCGTTCAGAAAAACTAGTTTCATTATAAATGAACAAGAATTCGGTTTGTCCAACAGCGCCATCGTTACGTTTATTAAACAATCGCGATTTAATTGCTTTACTTTAGGGAACCTCTAGCATTTATGATAAATCGGGAAGTTAACATTTCAGATAATTATCAAGAAATAGGCACTTCGATTTCATGTGTTGGAAAGTAACAATTTGCTACCTACCTCAGCAGATAGAAGATTTTGTACTAAGAAAATTAGCATAGAGCACAGCCAGCAGCTTCAGTCGTGACAGATGTGAGTGTTAATAAAACGCGAGCGCCACCTAATCTTAACCAAAGACAAGGAGAGGAATAAGCTACGGAAAAAAGAAAATAACTGAAATTATGCAACAATGATATAGAAAATGTAATACAAAATTCAACAACAATAAAACCAATGTTCAACAAATAAATGCATGCATCTAGGTTGATCGTATGTGCAAGGCTTAACGCCAGCAAAAGTACATATATCAATACGGACCGGGCTTAATTATTATCAAGCAATGTAACTCAAATTTAGATATATTCAACAACAAAATGAAACCAAAATGATATTACTTAACTGCAATAAATTGGGCATTAAACAAATATGAAGAGTTTTGGAAACTAACCAATTGGCGGATCCGTCAAGAAGCTGAACAGTAGTTCGTTAAGCAACTCAAAATTACTGACGTGAAGCGTCCAAGCAAAACGTTAAATTAGTGGCGTAAAAAATCTTAAACAAATAAACAACAATAAATGCAGAATTCGACCGAAGGCCAAGGCCGCGAATACATGTTGTTTCCACGTCGACATATGAAGACGTCAAACACCAAAGGTATCTCATCGTGCAAGGAAATTACAGAACGTCGAGAGAGCGTCGTTTCTTCTAAGCACAACGTCGACGTATACCAAAGGAGCCTGAGCTCAGCGCCAAATGAGAGACTGAAGATAACAGCAATTGCCAAAATACAAACGGTCCAGGAGCCCTATTCTCAAGTCACTCGACTAAAGTCGTATGCGAAAATGGTGTCAAAATAACGCAAATGAGTGATGAGTGAGAAGAGAGAACAGGGCCCCGGGACTAAAAACTTGTTATCCGACATTAAACTGGCAGCCAAACCAAAACTTGCAACCAACAAAAAAAAGCTAACGTAAAAAGCCTATGGAACAAGGAAAATTTGCTAATAACCTACGCGACCAAGGGTAACAGTTACCAACATACCCGTCTTTTCTTCAGGAACGAGGCTTGGACAACCCAAACAAAAAGTTTCAATCTATCGAGACTCTAGCAATAACCAGCGGAACGCCGTACATGAAGGAAACCTTCCTTAAGGTTCCTCCCAAAACGAAATTTGTGTCGCCCCGAAGGAGACGGTACAGACGAAAGGGTCTGGGTCCCGAACAAACACCAAATTGGTACTGGAGATGTCGCTAAAACAACTGACGCTTCGAGATACGTTCAATAGGCGTTTGTTTTTGTGACACAACTGTGTGAACAAGGTTGGTTCGTTGGTTTGAATTGTTTTAAACTGCAACGTCACTGTTTCGTATAACACGAAAATGCAATGGTTATAACATAAACTTCGATATCTTTCGGTTTGGCGGCAATCATTAACCATTTGAAAGTTTACTTACGTTCGGAAATGCTATTTTAATTGTTTAACCAGTCAAATGTATGCAAATGTAACGAGTGTTCAATAAAAGAAAACGGTCAAGTAGGCTGTAGCAGGCTTTTGTTGTCGAGAACGCATGTCGCGATTAACTTCATTTAAATTTCAACTTTGACAAGTTGACGGTTAAGCGTAACCAACAAAACTCGAAAGCTGCTTCTGCAATTTTTTTTTTAATATTTATACTTAATATAAACATTCGATAATAAAAGTTTCTTTTTGAAATGTCTTCGTTGAGTTAAAGTGAGGTTAGAAATGCAAGTGACGCTTCACGCTAGCCGTATGAAGAACCCTACGATAGACGTTCAGAATAAATTCATGGCTATCTAGACCGTTTTTTAATTGAACACTCATTATATTATCAATAGTTGTGTTCTTTTTACAGAAAAACTCACTTCAACTCAAATAAACGTCACTTCCGTTCGCGCGAACAAGTAACCCACTAAGCATAGAATGTTACATAGCATTTCTGAAACGTTTTCAGCACAACAACTTAGCAACATTTTGAACAAAATGTTGATAGAATATTACGAATGGTACATGGAATGTTATGAAACAGCAATGTAATGTTACCACATAACAGAATAATAACATTTATTCAAAATATCGAAATAATTTTACAGCTTGGCATGAAACATTACATAATATTGTTGGAACATGTAATTTTTATTATAAGTAACGTTGTATTGAAATGTTATAATAACAACCCAAATTCAACGATGTCACAATTATTTAATGCGCATGTGCACAATAATATGGCGTCGCAGCTTTCCCTTCACTCTTCACTAGTTCCGTCAATTTACTAAACTTATTCGACTTATTTTCCGATTGCTGCTGATAGTGCTGATTGTCGTGCTGTTCTTATTTTGGGGACATGAAACATCATCTATTTAATAAAGAGGTAAGCAGTTTGTGGGCTAATTTAATACTTTTATTTTACGTATTAAATTGTATGTTTATGAATCATCATTAACATGCGGAATATGTCGCAGTTTGAATTTGTACCTACCTCTTTCAAATGTTTAGTGTTAAAAACGCAAAATCTATAAATGAAAAATATATCTCGACTTCTTACGTGACAAAAACTGATAGCGTTTTCTACTGACGTGCACTACATGCACTCCAACTCATTTTATTACTTGAGGTTAGAAGAAGATGGGAGGTACACTGAGTACGACTCAGTGCATAAGATTCTACTTTTTTTATATCTGCAAATTAGCATATTTATTGGTGATAGTGACAATGCTAGAATAAATTTTGAAAGTACTATTTTCATATTTAAAAGAAAATAGCTTGAATTCAGGTTCATCGCATAACCTAAATTTTGTATTCTGACAGTTCTTGCGATTACCACAGAACATGTACTGTTCAATCTACAGTACGAACCATCTCGACCAAAAAATACTGGGATAAAGGAGTTCTAATTTTTTGTAGAAATTAAGCAAAATATTTTGGTTTTAACCCAACTTTGAACAAAAGTCAGAATGAAGTTTCTTGTTATGGTCTTACTTTGACAATAAAAGTAGTTTTACTGATTCTTAATTCGCGATGGTACTTTTGTTTCCAAGGCTACTCGAGGTGTATTTTTTTTGTTGAAGGCTCGTTATAAGAAATACACTTTTAAAAATTTATTTAAAAATGTTTATTTATTAAATGTAAAGATGTCAATACGGGAATTCCCTCCATCCACTACGCCCTTTCAATTCTAAATTTAGAGCAAAATAGTGGAAATCAACTGAAAATTTTTACAAATACAGCCAATTGTATTACTCTATAAAATTTGTGCTGGATTTATCTTACTTTTAAGCCAAAGCTAAGCAAAAAGAAAAACATTTGCTTTCATTTCAGATTTGGAAAGAGGCATTGTCTTAGGAAAAGGGAAAAAAAAACCTATGCAGTTAGGCTGCACTATCGTTTTTTGATAAATCCTCGAAAGTGGTGCTTTGCTGCAAGTACACCTATTTCGCCTGCTCAGATTAATAAGCTGTTTAGATTTTATAATTATTATGATCTTCACGGTTTATATTTTTATATTCGGTGTTTCAACATATTATTTTGATTGTAAATACATATATGGATGTCCACCCAAGTTTCATTAATTGTATTAATAAACACATTTAGAAAATATAATCTATGTAGATACTTTAATACAGGATATATTTATCTTTGCATTTGATCATTGGGACTTTCTTACAAGAGGATGGGTTTCGAATTTATTATATCTATCTCTGTCTCACAAAATAAGGAAATGTCAGGATAAGGAGAATTTGAATATTATACATATGTGAGTAAGATTCCTTTGCAATTACTTATTATGAATAGTTTCGATTACAGTCGGATCCCTTAGACAGCTGTTTCGACCCAGTTTAGGGGCTCCTCAGCAAAGGGGTAGCGCTGTAATGAAACATTTTAAAGTTTACAAGTGTTAAAGCAGCTTTATCGAAGTGGACGTTAGGATCTGTTACATTGCTTCATATTCTAAACTAAAAATTGCACCAATCAGTACGGAATGAACTGACATACAAAAACTATATTAGGTAGTGATTGCTGCGGATTTTTAGTTTGCAAAATGATGCGATGCTAATGTGCGGTTTGCTTTAAAGATATCCACTGTGTTTCACTTCTCAGCTACAAATACCTGACTTTTTTAATTTATTAACGGATCGGTTCTAAATATTTGCAAATTGCAAAAAAAGAACATATTTTTGATCTTGTTTAATCACGAAAAGTTACAAAGAAAAGTTGTTTAGAATCAGAAAATAATCCGAATTCTCAAATTTGGGCGAAAAATTTTAATTTTTAATTATTCAAAGACAAGCTGAAATAATACATTTACAGTGAAAGTAGTAGGAATAGGCCGATTCTGGAACCTCCTCCGACCTTGACCAATAAAATTCAAGGTCAAGGTCGGAGGAGGTTCCAGAATCGGCCTATTCCTGACGTGACATCACCATGACCTTCAAGTTCAAAGCCATGACATTGAGGTGGAGGTTCCAGAATCGGCCTATGCCTGACGTTACCTTACCATAATCTCCATGGTCAAGGTCATGACCTTGAAGTGACTCCAATGAAAATGTTATGTCAAGGTTAGAGGGACCTCGAAGTGACCTTGAAGTGACCTTCAGCGTGACTGCCCTTCTGCAAGGTTACAGCTTCCCTCCCACCTCCCAAGTGTTTGTAGGCCTTATATACCTATCTATGCAGTTAAATTTATTTTCAGTATGATTTTTTTGCGACTGAAATTAAATCTGGAAGCTCCTCCGACCAAACATTCCCCTCTCATTGAGGAGGTTAGAAAATCACTTTTCTTTTCAATGTCATTGATTGGGCATTGAGCAAACGTTCACCATGACCTTAAACTTCAAGGCCATAACCTTGAGGTGACCTCGATCAAGGTCAAGATTAGAGGAGGTTCCAGAATCGACCTGTTCCTAACGTATCCGAGAGGTAACTTTGAAATGACCTTGAGGGTTCAAGGTTAAGATCGGAGGAGGTTCTAAAATTTGCTTTGTGCCGATGTAACTACAAGGTTAAGGATCAAGTCAGAGGAGGTTGCAAAATCTCAATGTCATTGACGTGACCTCATCATTACCTCTAAAAGCGAGGTCAGAGGAGGGTTCCAAAAATTATCTATCCTTGACGTAACCTTAACTTGACGGAGGATCCAAAAACGGTTTATCTTGAATACGACCGTAAGGTTGGAGGAGGTAGGGACCCCCACCTAAAATCTTGTTATATAAGGTTCTTCATTTGGGAATAGATTCAGTTGTTACAGAACTGTGAGTTGTGTTGTTAAGTTAATCACCTACCTACATACATAAAAGTAAGTTTAAATCATCTTATTGTAATAATTTACAATTTGTATATTTTTATTGTATTTAACAGTGACATCTAAACAAGTGGATTTTTTCCTGAAGCAAAAGAGAAGGCACGTGATCGATCCTTTTGATGACGTACAGAAGAAAAGACTTCTGACTGAAAACGTTGACAAACCAAAAGAAGAAAAGCCGGATGAGCACGGTTTGAATATGCCCTCAGTTCGAAACGAGTTTCAATTTGAAATACTCTCCCAGCCTTACTTCACAGATGAAGATTTTCGTCAATGTGATACTAATGAGACAGCACCTTCCGAGATTTCAGAAGCAAGAGAGGTGACTGACGTAGATCAGTTGCCACTTTTAGCTCAAAGTGTATATTTTCTAAATAAGAGCCGTACGAAGTGGATTTGTGTCGGACTGTGTACCGAAACATTTTTTGATCCGATAATACGTATTATGGGTTCCAAAAGGCAAAGCATATCGTTTTTAGAAGAGGAATGGAAAGAATTTTGTTCTTATAACTACACTTTGAAGTCGTATTTTACTGAGAAGAAAACTATTTATCCGGTAATGAAAATCAGCTCAGTAAAGGCGTCTTTCGAACGCATCGAAGGAACGAAAATACTGAAATTAGAAAGAGGAGTGGAGACATTATATATATCTTATAAAGGTCTATTGGAACTCTGGAAATTGTGTGATATTATATTATATCGTTTAGAAGTTTTGAAACAATTGAACTATAAATCATTCTACAGCAACATGATTCCATGCTTGAGTGTTATGGAAAGTGATATGAAGACAAATGTTAAATCATTTCTCAATAATGAAATATCTGAGAAAGGAGCAATTACAAATGAATTAATGATGTTTGGAATTAGTAAATTAATTTTTGATATAAGTATGCATAAAGCTGTTAATATGTAAATGTTATGTGATTTAATATGTATACATTTCTAGATATGACACTGAAATAGTACACATGTAACATCGTTGACTGTTAGAAAGAAAAGCCATAAATGCGACGTCGTGTCAAAACAGATTACACTGCGAGAAGCACCTTAAAACGAAAAGGTCGTGGTTTACTTAATACGTTAATTAATAAACTACCAGTAGAATTACACTTACCAGGTTACAATTATTGCGGTCCGGGCACAAAATTAGACGTTCGACTTAAAAGAGGAGACAGAGGTGTGAATGCGTTGGATGAGGCGTGCAAGCAACACGATATCGCATATTCTGTAAGTAGCGATTTAGAAAAACGTCACGAAGCAGATAAAAAATTGTACCAAGCGGCAGTGAAAAGAGTGAAGAGTACAGAAGCGGGATTTGGTGAAAAAGCATCTGCGTTATCTGTAGCCGCCTTAATGAAAGCTAAGACAAAGCTTGGAATGGGAAACGGAGTGAAGAGAAAGCGTAGTAAAAGGAAGAAGCATGGTGGTAAATTATCATTTCGACAAGCTGTAAGGAAAGCACAACATGCAATTTCACGTAATGGTAACAAGAGTCTGTTAGAAAATGTGAAATTGGCGCAGGCTGTTTTAAAGAAGGACCACAAGAAAATAAGACCTCCACGTCAAAGAGTGATACCAATTCCTAAGAGAGGAGGGTTTTTACCTTTAATTCCATTATTTGCGGCTTTGGGTGCAATAGGATCGCTCGGCGGCGGTGCAGCTGCAATTGCTAAGGCGGTAAACGATGCAAAAGCTGCGAAAGAGCAACTGAAAGAGGCAGAGCGACATAATCGCGCTATGGAAACAAGAGCAGTGGGAAGCGGATTCTATATAAAACCTTACAAAACCGGGTGTGGGTTATATTTACGATCCAATCCAAAAAACTGAAATATTTGCCTCGGCGACCGTTGACTAACATTGACATACTGAAATATGCTAAAATATGGAAATTACCTTTCTTATATATTTATAAGAGAGGAGGAATCGTAAAATATTTTGACAGCTATGGAGATCTACGACCTCCAGTTGAAGTAGAGAAATATCTTTTGTCGAACGGATTGGGAGTTATTAACTATAATTATGAAAGGTATCAGAAACAAAATACACAAAATTGTGGACACTTATGTCTACAGTTTTTAAAGTCCTTTACAAGTTAAGTAAGAATGTAGTACTTGAAAGATGGTCAACATGGAATCTTCACCCGTTGCGTGTACATTCACTCTTACGGGAACTGAATCAGTTTTATTTTGTGAATTGAATCCACCACTATACCTCGATGAAGAGGCAACATATGAAATGTGCTTGTTAAATTTTGAAACGTTTAATGCAATACCTAACATAGATGAAAGTAATAATTTGATACATTATGAAGAAACAGGAAAAACGACGGTTTGGAAAACTATCGTTATACCTACAGGTACATATGAACTAGACGATATCAACCAATATCTGAAAGATTATTTTCAAAATAACAATATCCCTGATTATATAAACATTAAAGGAAATAATAATACTTTAAAGGCAACCATACACAGTTCGGTTAAGCTCGATTTTAGTAAACCAAATTCATTGGGAAAATTGTTGGGTTTTAAACCGCGAACGTTGAAAGTAAACGATAATAACATTGGTGATTTTCCGGTGGAAATAAATAAAGTAAATGCTATAAGAATAGAATGTAATCTAACCGGTGGATCTTATAACAACGGAGAACCCGGTCATGTTTTGTATCATTTCTTTCCAAATGTACCTCCAGGGTTTAAAATAATAGAATCCCCTCTTCAAGCTATTTATCTTCCAGTGACCGTGAACGTGATTACGAGAATAGTCATTCGACTATTAGATCAAGAGAATCGATTAGTAAATTTTAGAAACGAAGTAATTACTCTAAGACTTCATTTGAGAAGATTCACATAATGATTATTTACGATAGCAATTATTCGAAACGGAAAGAGTGTAGCAGAATTAGACGTAATGTATTATTTAAACCACGGAAACAGATACTGAACTGTTGTCGACAAAAGAAACTGAAATTGACACAGAGAAATCGAATATATTTAGAGAGTTTAGGTTATAAGGTGCTAACATAGGGGGAATTATTCTGTAGAAGAAACGTAACCGTCAAAGGGTGAACACCATCATAACACGTAAGGCAATCATCATCTAAACAGAACGACATGGATATTTTGGGAGTAACTGATAAAATTAAATTGAACACTTCAATAACCAGTATGGAGTTCCATTCACACTTACCATTCAGTTCATCATTTGGTAATAACGATGAAGTGCGTATCACCGTACCTGAGATCGACAATTACACCCTCCCTTGCGAAAGTTATTTGTACGTAGAGGGAAGACTGCGTTTGGTTAGTGATAATACTAAACACAGTGCGACGGCACAATTGATAAATAATCCGGTAGCTTATATGTTTAGCGAGATTAGATATCTTCTGAACGGAGTACAGGTGGATTCGGTAAGAAATGTTGGCATAACATCAACAATGAAAGGGTATTTTTCTTTTACTCGCAACGATACAGTAAAATTGGAAAATGCAGGATGGATTCAGGAGAATGATAAAATGAGCGATATACTCAACGTTAAGGGAGATTTCTCAGCAAGTGTACCTTTAAAGACACTATTAGGTTTTGGGGAAGATTATAAAAAGATCGTCTTGAATATGAGGCAAGAATTAGTATTGATCAGAGCAAATGATGACGTTGATGCAGTTGTGGAAACAAACAAGACGGAAAAGATTAAATTAATAATTGACAAAATTGTATGGCGTATACCTCATATTTCTGTTGGACTACGTGAGCAATTGGCTTTAACGAGAGTGACAGACAGAGATGTTGAAATACAAATTCCTTTCAGAAGCTGGGAGTTGCACGAGTATCCGTCGCTCCCAACTAGGACAAGTTATTCTTGGACAGTAAAAACGGCTCCGCAGTTGGAAACGCCAAGGTACATAATCATCGGTTTTCAAACTAAGCGAAAGGGTGTCGTCGATGCAAACATGAGTCTGTTTGATGACGTTAAGTTAAAATCATTAACGGTATTTCTAAATGGCGAACGCTATCCGTACGACAATATTGAAATTGATATTGAAAATAACAAATACGCCGTTATATACGACATGTATTCCAGATTTCAGGAAAATTATTATCATCGTGAAAGCAGTCAACCTTGGTTCAATCCAAAAGGATTAGCTAGTTGCCCATTAATAGGAATCGACTGCACTTTTCAGAGAGATGTAATGCATAAAAGTGCAGTAGAAATAAGAATTGAGTTTACAACTAAAGAAAATATTAAAGCTGATACTATTGCTTACTGTTTAATTCTGCATGACAAAGCGTTCTCTTATTCACCTCTCACCAAAATTGTCCGTCAGTTGATGTAAACCGTGAATGGCAGTATTAACAGAGAAGCTAAAACTATTTGATTTCATTTGATTTTATAAGAAGCAACATCAACCGAACCATGAAAAAACGATTTATTGTCATTGACATTCAAGGATTTAAGGTGGAAAATAATCAATTTATACCAAAAGAGTTGGCTTCTTACGATAGTGAAAGAAAAGTGAGTCATTTTTTATTTCAACCACCCACAAGTTTGTCAATGGTCCCCAGAAAATTTCAAAATGTTGCAAACTGGTTAATGACCAATCACCATTGCATTGATTGGAATAGAGGATTCGTCCCCTTATCTGAGTTTGACGCAATCATCACCTTTTTATGTTGTACAGCCAAAGTCGTTTACGTTAAAGGAGTGGAGAAGTCTCGATTTCTATGTGAAATTCTAGCGAAAAGCAATGGTGAAAGTGTACCTGTGTTAGATTTGGGTGAAATTTACGAAGATGTACAAAAATTGCAAAAATCCGAACCCAAGTGTCCATTTCACTCAAGAAAAAATTGCATGTGTGCTTTAACGAACTTGTTTGATTTACATAAATTTATTCAAACAAAGTTATATGAAGGATTTTTTACACTAAACATTTGTGATATATTATGAGGAAACTTTGGTTCTTAGTTAGTATAAGAAAAGTTCAGCTTCGCAATGGATTTCTTCTCCCGTCTATTTTGCAAGAACATTATAAAGCATGTTGTAGAGAAGGTTGGCGAAGTTATTGACCAGTATGAAAAAGATTGTTCGTTCAGTAGTATACCAGATAAGGATTTGAAGTACTTTCCAAAATCGTATCTATGTAGCAGAGTCACAGCCGTAGATCTAGAATACATCTGGCCTAAGTTGCCGATTCATTATCAACGCTGTAAATATCTACAAAGTCAGAGACTCTGTCACCAACATTGGAATCAAACCGAATTTTCTTTGGATGAAATAGATGGTCCACCTCCACGGAAGAAGAATTGCTATTTGTGTACTTATTCTTAAATATTATTATTAAAATATTAATTATTAAATATTGTTATTAATAATATATTATTATACAATAAACTATAATCAGAAAGGAGTTGTTATTTTATTCGTTATTAATTTTAATAAATCAATTTAAAGATTTAAGAAAGAATTTAGAAATACATTGCGTTATTAAATTATTTAGATTAACTCTTGATGAGCAATTTAGCTTGACAGATTTCTCATTTTTGCTATCTAATCGTTATAATAAGTAACAATCACTGTACTATGTAATGTCAATAAATTCCATTTGATATTTAACAACTTGCAATTGTTTTTATCGCTTATTACTAGAACCGTAACAATGCATGCTCGAAAATACGTTCTTTAATTTCAATACATTTTTCTGAATATCTTTATTAACCGATTTTGAAAATGTTTCATTTTCATTAAGTTCAAAGTTGGATTTGCTGCCTCTTAAAATGTAGATTTAAAAATAAAAATCAACCTGAGTATTTTTATGAAACCGTTTTCTTAACCATTTTATAGAATTTATCTATTACGTTCGGGAAACTGTGTATAACTAGAGACTGCTTTAGTTAATATCATTGATACATTAATGATGGGTTTTATTGGATTCTACATAACTCAAATTTTACTACCTTAGGATTTTACTGTATTAGGGTATGTAATTACGCCTGTTTCTTTTACCAGAATTTGAAGTTCTAAACCGTCTAAATCGTGTGCAGTGATGAAAATTATATCTAAATTCGTGCATTGCGCTTGCTCAGTATGGATTAGAACGGTTCAGAAGTTGAAATTCTGTCGAAAGGAACATACCTAATATTCTTTATCGTATTTAGTTTTATGCAGGATTCCTAGTACTTACCTAGATATTATAAATTTCAGTCTCCTTTCAAGAATTAAATTAACACATTTACTTTTTAACACATTAGAAATTGCCCATGCTTGTAGGTGATGAAATTTTCTGTATGCTGTTCTGTCACAGAAATATTCTATTTGTCCTAATCTTCCCACATTACAATATCTTGTGCTGGGCTGGATTATATTCGGCTCTCTTCCTATATCTAAGCCAAAAACAAAACTCAATTGTTTTCTTCGTACAATTTCATGCATACAAAACTGCGTGTAAGATTTTGGGACATCAAAGAACCGTTTCACAGCTCAAAAGTCCCACCGTACTTTGTAGAAACAACTACTCGTACTCCGGAGCGTCCTGAGCATCCTATCCTACATTATAGAGACAACTACCTTACTCGTACAACGGAGCGTCCTACCGTACTTTGTAGAAACAACTACTCGTACTCCGGAGCGTAGATTTGTTGTGAATTTACCGTTCAGAACTGATTCTTCGTCTGCTTTTTTGGTAGAGTAGGGACATGTAAAACGAAATTCTTAGTTTTTATGCGTTACATACCTACTGATAGACTGCAGCATAATACGGTATAAAGCAGTAAACTTATAAAATTATGCAGCTCTCTTTGTTTACCTAAAATGCGTTAATATTGTTTTTTTAGTTTCTAGTGCGGATACAGTATTTCCTAATTAATACACTTTTACACAGTACATTAATAAAATATTATACATTTATATTGTTTTGAACTTATTAATATAATAAACGTATTTAGTTTTTTCAGTTAAAAAACATAAACTGTGCAGTTACAAAAACGTTCATGAAAAATAATCAATAATAAGTATTTAAACTGTTATTGAAAAACGTAAAATATTTGAGTACAATACAGTATTTTATACGTCAGTTTATTATACAGTGTTATCCTTCGTATTATACTCTTAGATAAAACGTCTCCAACAACCCTGGTTCTAGGTGAGTCCAAAAAGTTAGATCTGAAACGATTCTATTCCCTGAAAATAAAACTTCACGCTATCCAAAATTGCGATCGATACACCTTGATTCTATGCATGAGTACAAGGGTACATGTCCAAGTTCAAATTAACTGAATCTTTTAACATTTCTTATTCCCCAAATAGTGGAATCTGACATTTAAAATGATCTCATTTCCATCTTTCTTTGATTTCGTAAGCATCAGGTTATTATCACTGGAAATATATAAAGATGTATCCTATGGTACTGATAGATCCTGAACAAAAGTGTTTTTGGAAAGTTTCTCTAGGCAATGAATTATGTAAATATAAATTAGATACAATTACCTATGGAACGGCTTCAGCTAGTTTCCTTTCTGTTTGTGGTTTACAAGAAATCAAAATTGATTATTAAACAGTCTTTCCAGACGTTAGTCAAGCCAATGACTTCTGTATTGATGATTTCCTTTCTGGAGGCGAATCCATTGAGGAAGTGGATAAAAGATACTATGCTTGTATCCTCACTTCTACAATCGGTTTGTTTTAATCTGCGGAAATAGTCTTCTGACAAACCTAAGGTACTAAAGGGTCTAATTCCTGACCATTCTTTTAATCATGAGTATTTTCCAGATCATGAAAGTACCAGAACTCTTGGAGTTTATTAGCCCCCTCTATCTGACAAACTGAAATACCGTGTCTTCAGAAAGTAATTATATCAAACTTCAATTACGCGGTTTCTCAGATTCTTCAATGAATGCCTGTTTCTACGTTCGTAGCATAGATTTAGTAGGAGACATCTAAAATTCATTGCTAATAGCAAAATCCAAGGTATCACAACTCAAAACATCTGGGCTGTGTTCGTCAAGTTTCCTCGAGTAACACCACTGCTTCCTTGTACGTTCATATACTTGAGACAGATGGGATAAACGACGAAGAATTAAGCTTGAGTTTCTTTTGCTCCCTCAGTCAGCAGAGTGGGAACATGGAGAAGATTGATGAAAATTGTTAAAATTCTGCTAGCCTATTTGTACAGTATAACTGTAAAAAAGTGAACTCGTTTGTAAAGGTGAAAAAATGTTAGTAATGGAACACAACTGCATGTATGCATGAAGTTATGAGAGACGCAAATGTACGTACTATAAAATGTAGAAGATAGGTTTCAAAACCTAAACATACTACCGCCAGGTTTAATATTATTTCTTGCAGTATTTTTTTCTATGGCAATATTCTCCATTATTTTAAACAAGTTCAACTATTTGAATTAATCCCATCGCGTTAATCAAATACAAGAGTTCACAATCCTACAGGCAGTGGACACGGGCAGCAACCATGCTCGCTGAGCGCTAGGTTTGTGTAACACATGAACAGAGAACAAACAATATACCATGAGTTTTCATTTGTATACATAGCAACTGTGTAAATTTTTCTAATAAAGAAAATGTTAACGCATTGCGTACTTGCAGTTAATGTCTACAGATTGCATTAAAACAATGCATTGACATATTTATAAAAGTATACACAGTTGCTATGTTTAGAAATAAAAAAATACTCGTGGTATAGCACACATCGATTACCCACCCAAATTCGTATGCATCATCTGCTATTGACCATATACAGTATTTAATTTCTACCTTCTTAGTAAATGACATTTTACAGGTCAATTTTGTTGTTTATGTTAAGCAAGTAAAAGGCAAATTATTGGAACAGACCTGTAAAATTTTACGGGGTTGTGTAAAAGACCAGTAAAATTTTACAGGCTTGCAGAAAAGCGAGCGAGTCAAATAATGCACTTAAAATATTAATTCATTTGTCTGAAAATAAATCATTTTTTGATATTATCCGTAAAATTAAAATAATTTAGTCAATTGGTAAAATAAATTAGCCAATTGGTAAAATAAATTAGCCAATTGGTGCAAATCTTAAACCTCAATCCCATTTCTTGACCTTGAAGGGATCCTTAGAGTTGTAGGAAAGTTAATAATTTTAATTTCTCCACGACCGTTAGTGAATGTCATAATTCCAAAATCGTTTTTAATGGAATGTAAAGATTGTAACTTTTGAGATAGAATATTTATTCTAAAACGCTCCCGTCTTATGTATTTTGCTTGTATTTTCATTCTATAACCTAGTCCTGGTCCTAGTTGTTTTGAGTTAAATTACTGTAAATATTTAATATAATTATTTCAATAAATAACTAGTTTTGTTCAGATTTAACTGGTTTTGAGTCAAACTTTCTGGTCGTGTAGAAAATACAGTCTGTTATTCAGTTTAGAATGAAAATTCGATCTACTCGCTGTGCTCGCGTTTGGAATCTTCCACTGTTATCGAATTTTCATTCTAACCTTGCTACAGAATGTACTATTCGCTTATTAAAAAAGTGTCCAATAATCATCTCATATCACAACATATTCATACTAAATTAATATTTCAATACGGATATATAACTTTAATGCACGCTAGTCCTCAACTCTTGTTCAGTGGAGAAAAATATTGGTCCATTTTGGAGAAAAATCTAGCCAAAGAAATCTACCATAAATGCATAAAATGTTTTCGTTCTAAACCAAAATTAATTAATAACTTCATCGTCTCTCTTCCATCTTCTTGGATCACGCCCTAACGCCCATTTTTTGTCACGGGAGTAGATTATGCTGGATCCTTATAGGTTCCAATAAAAAGGGTCGTACCTGAAAACTAGTAAATGTTATACCATAAGTAAGTCTTTGGAGATTTTGTAACAAAGAGTGTTCATCTAGAAATAGTATTTTCCAATAACGTGACGAATTTCATTGATGAAAATTCTGAACTTACTGAGCTAGAAAACTTTCTCCTATCAATGAACTCCGATATTTCAAATAATACATACACAGATTGAAGCGATCCTAAATTCTCGACTCTTTTTCTCGTATCCTGTGATCTATCGAAAACAGAAGCATTCACCCCATCGCATTTATTTTCGGGTATATCAACTACAACACTACTAGAGTTCTGGAAGAGCTGGCAGAGGGATTAGATATCTCAACTTCAGAATGGAAAGAAATGGAGAATTTCAAGCGCCAAGATTAAATATGGTGACTTAATACTTAATGCCTGTCACTGATGAAACAAGTCTTCCTCTCAAGTTAAGATAAATTACTTCCATACACACTGAAAAATGAACATTCAAATCGGTGAACAGCTATTTAGGACGAATGGGTCTTTAGGACGTGTTATTTCGAAAATATGTCTTTTTCCTTCTAAAATATTCACACAAGAAGCTACTAATAAAAAGTGTACTTTAATGTTACGTTTATTGAAGCTTTTCAACGTGAAACCATGTTAGAATCTTTAAATCAGATTCATACCACTGTATGTAACAGGCATGGATAGGTGATGCAAGAGGAAAAACTTTATTTCTGATTTCTCAAAAAAATTTATTCTTTATAATAATTTATAATTAAATTGTATTTGAAAATCTTAATTCTCGTCTTACTATTCCTGCATGTAGTAATTTAACGCTTACATTCACACATTTACACATTTTTGAACGTTGAAAGTTTCTACTTCATGTTAAACTTTCGAATCTTTTCAGCATATCGCAAGGAAATATCCTCCACACCATAACACTGAGCTAGGTACACGTTTTGAGGAAGCGTTAACTTATTTTTATTACTGATAATG
The DNA here is from genome assembly GCA_036172665.1 of Prosopocoilus inquinatus. Classification (NCBI taxonomy): domain Eukaryota; kingdom Metazoa; phylum Arthropoda; class Insecta; order Coleoptera; family Lucanidae; genus Prosopocoilus; species Prosopocoilus inquinatus. Next base: position 29,843,235 of record CM069877.1, read on the forward strand.
TAAAACGAGAATAAGTTAAGCATGAAATGGAAATTACAAACATGTCAAAATTATTATAAAGAATAAAATTTTCTGAGATCTCAGCTATAAGAAAAGCTTTTCCTCTTGTATCACCTATCCATGAGCACACTGTATATTTCACAATAATTTTTGGGCTAAAAAATAAGTGTACTATAAAAACAGTTATTGTAACAAATTAGACAGAAAATTTTTTTCTGAATCCATCATATTTATTATATAGCCCACTTAAAATTCTAAACACTTGATTTATTATCGTAATTGTTTAGTTTTGTTAAACCTAAAAATAAAAAAAGTTTTCATTCAAAAATTGTTATAAATAAAACGATCGTTTCTAGTTTTTAGTTTCAAAAAAATTAAACTTTGACAAAAATGTCTAATACGTTAGTCTAAGCATTTATTTCATAATAAAATTATGATACTACAGATTTGGCGTTTATAGTGATAGACGATAAATGCGAAGTTGTAAAAGACAGTGGCTCTCCTATTAGTCAGTTATTTGTGTTGTTTTTTTTTTATTTTATTATAAGATAGCAACTAGTTAGTAACGATTTGGGTCAAAAAATGGCATTTAAAAAATACTTTACCAAAAAAAGTTGGTAAAAATGAAAACAACCAATGACTTATTTTCCGTATTTTTCGACCTATTTCGTTTTTTATTCGAGACGCGATCTAAAATCAAACTATTACGTATTATATACTATAACGGTTATTTTAAAAGGTAGCATGCTGAAATTTGGAAGAAGTATTTATAAACGTCTGTATCTTCAAAACATTTACTAATTTTAAATATTGAATGACCATTGGCAAAGACTGCGTTTTATCCAAGAACTGTTCAATTACACAACTATTTTTTAATGGAGCAACCAAAGCTTAAAGTTAATCCAAATTATAGAGACGTTTTATTCTAACTAAGCATAATCGACCTTGATATTAAATTGAGATAATCATGAAAGAATATTACATGATAGAGAATGATAGAGAAAATTTATCTTACGTTCATAATACCACGCCTTAATTAATTTGAGCAGTATTTACAGAAAATAAACAAAACTCTATCTTGATTTGATTTGATCTTGAAATTACTGAGGTGAAATTGCTCCGTTGCGCTGTAAAACAGAGCTTCGAAAGATATGTAAAGGCTCCTCCGTACTATTTTTGGGAAAAATCTGAAATTTTTTAACTTTAATTAATATAAAACATATATAATTACATATATAGAACTACCTTTTCTGTACCTCATTAAGTTTTGAGACTTATTAAATGAGTTAAGTTATTTAAAACCTTATATAACAAATATTCAGCCCAGCGAGCATCTTTAACATGTAAACACACTCTACACTATTGTATTCTAATCTCTATTAAATGTTAATTCAAGAAACACAGGCAGCAAGCAACACATTTATCCTCTTTCCCATGCAAATACTCTACATTACTTTTCTCTCGATGGCATTTCATAGCTTTTACCCAGGTTATTCATTCAGGCACTAAGACTTTATTCATAGCTTTCACTCAGATTACTTATCTGGCTCTATGACATTACTAGATAAATGAATGCTACTAAATACATTCTCCGACTTTAACCGATAAAATTCAAGATCAAGGTCGGCTTAAAATGATCTTGCGGTGACCTTGAAATAACCGCAACGTGACCTTGGAATGACCTTGACTATTCATCTGGCACTATGACATCACCAGATAAATTAATGCTAATAATAATGCTCCGACCTTAACCAATAAAATTCAAGATCAAAGTCGGCTTGAAATGATCTTGCGCTGACCTTATTGTGACCTTGAGGTGACCCGAGGTGACCTTGAAATAACCTCGAGGTGACCTTGAAATGACTGACGAAACCTTGACATGACCTTGTATACTCATCTGGCACTATAACATCACCAGAAAAATTAATGTTAATAATAATAATGCTCCGACCTTGACCAATAAAATTCAAGATCAAAGTCGGCTTGAAATGATCTTGCGCTGACCTTAATGTGACCTTGAGGTGACCTTGTGGTGACCTTGAAATAACCTCGAGGTGACCCTGAAATGACCTTGAAGAGACCTTGAAGAGACCTTGAAGAGACCTTGATATGACCTTAAATACTCGTCTGGCACTATGACATTACCAGATAAATTAATGCTAATAATAATGCTCCGACCTTGACCAATAATGTGACCTTGGAACGACCTTCAGGTGACCTTGAGATGATCTTGAAATGATTTTGAGGTCTACTTTCGGCGGTCATTGATAGCTTTTACCCAGACACTCGATTTTTCATCTGTCGCTTTCGTTAAGGCAACTTATATTAGCTTCATCTAACAGTATGACATCACTCATAGCTTTTACCCAGGTTACACATCTGGTACTATGAAATCACCGGATATATTAATGCCACTAAATATTAATTCAAGAAATACAGACAACAAGCAACGCAGCAGCTATCATCTTTCACATGCAAATATACTCTACTCTTCTAATGCTATTAAATGTTAATTCAAGAAATACTGACAACAAGCAAGTAGCTATCCTCTTTCACATAGTTCATAACTTTATTCAAAAAATAGGTATCACAAAATAATTCTCATGCTACTGAAAAGAGAATTGAAAAGTCATTTAAATGAAGTATCAAGTGACTCCTCATTTCATTTAAAAATTTTAAAGGAGTAACTGTCACTCGAAGAGGTAAGAACGGAAGAAATAGAATTTTGTTAAAATATTATCATTTTATAATAAAAAATTGATAAGATTCAGGATGGTTTAAAATTAATCCATGACTGAAGTACCGACCCTTAGAAATAGAATGTAATGCACTTAAATATGTAAAAATGTTAAAGTATACAGGATGTTTCATAATTTTTTCAGAAACTTAAACTTTTAAGTTGCAAGTTGTTTCTGTGCAAATGCATATCAAAAATAATAATAATTATAGAAATAAAATACTCCTACATGTCAACTCATTTATCCAATTGAACAGTTATAGATTCGGTGTGTAATTCACTTATGATACATGCTGTATATACAACATAATTTATGGTTATAACTACGATTGATAATTTATAAACAATAATACGTACCATTGCTGCAGTTTTGGGCGTCTTTAAAAACTAATTAACTTACGAGTGATGTCGCATCGTAAAAATCCATTGTTTATAAAATTTCTCTTGGGAACGAATTAACTTATTTTATTATAACTCCTTTCACCTGCGAAACCAATTGTTATATTATAAATAATATTAAAAAAAGTTAAATGTGCATTAATTTATCTGAACAAGCTATTTTATTCCTCAAATAAACCAAATTATCTATAAAACTAAATTAACAAATTTCTAAATTATCTCTCAAAATAGTGAGTGATGATCTTTTTTTCTAATTGATTTATGATTATGATTTTAACTAGTGTATCTTTTAATATTGATTTGAAAATAAGTAGGTACATTTTTGTCCATATTAAAATACTATTTGAGCTTTTCGATGTAACTATTATGAAAAATTTAATATTTTTGGTTGTGCGGAAAGGGGGATACTTGTCAATACAGTAGTGCAATTCAGGAAAGAATACATGCACGTCATTTACGGAAATCGTCGTAGTTACACTATCTTTACCACCACTATGCGAATTTTTATGTTTCGGAAAATGCATCATTAAATCAAATTCAAATACGAAATTAATAATATTAATGTAGTGCAATCACCTGAAATAGACGAATTCCAAATATAACGTACATGTTTTCTTTCGTAAATTGAACAGTACCGAAATCACTCGCTATTGAAAATTACTGAGTTGTGTAATTATTTAAAAACATTTTCTTGCTCACATAAAAATGAATTATTATTTTGACGATTGTGACCAATCATCTTATATGACAGGGTTTTCTTTTTAGAATTATAGTGAGTGGTCAAAGAATGAACTAGTAACCTTGTTTTTGATATTTTTGTGATTATTGGAAATTGCACATGGTATATTTAAATTCAACTATTTATTCTTAAAAGAAATTTCAAGAAGTTCGGGAAATCTTAAAAAAAAAAAATAGATTCAGTATTTGGCAGAAGACAGGTTAAACAATTAATAATTTATATGCAATAAATGTTGCTTTGTGAATGTGTGATGAAAATTAAGAACCAATGTCCAATGTCACATTGTAAATGAAGGTCGTCGGGCACAAAAAACAAGTTTTTTCAAAAGCGAAGGTTACTTTGTCTGACTTAAAACAGTAAATAAATCGGAATTTTAACAGCAGGGGCAGGTAAACTAACAATTTTCGTATTAATCATAGCAATAATCCACACTAAATGCGATTGAAACGTGACTGCTCTCTTTATTTTTCTGCGAAATTAGTTAAATTTTGTCTTTACAAACGATGATAAAATTCAATTATCGACTCCTAAAAATTAATGCACTTGCTCCTTAAACGTTTTCACTCAACGATAAAAAATAATTTCACCGTCTTGTATAACAAATAACATTTTGTCATGAATTAATTTGGCATGCATTTGGAGCATTAGAATCCAGAACAGGATATACTTCATTTTCTTCATTTATTTAATAGGAGAGAGCTTCAAAATAAATAACCGGTAAAAATAATGATGCAATTTCTAGTTTTTTGTTTATACAATTTCTGTTTAATTCTAACAATTATATTATATTTGTTTTTTTTAAATAAATTTCAGGAAAGTTTCGACAATCAAAAGTAGATTCAGTATTTGACACAAACATATTTAGACGAAATATTAAATAAATACATACCAAAAAAGCCTAGTTTTGAACGTTAACAACGAAGAGCTAAAAAGCAACAACATCAGTATACGATATCTCCGCACCTTCGCGGAGGAAGAGGCTTGCCGAACTAGTGTCATAATAAAGATTATTTAGAAAAACAACATTGTTTTCTTCTGAATCGAATTAATTTGGTAAACACGTATTTACATGCGATGTCATACGTGCGGTAAATACATGTAAATATAAACTGCTGTATGCATAGTCGATAAGAGCCACTAACTACGATTTCTTTTGACGCTTTTTTGCAACGTTAGTAGAAGAATGGTAGAATCTTCAAAGTTACTATTGCTTTATACGAGTAAAGGCAACATTGCAGTATTTATAAAAAATAATAATAACTTTGAAGATTCTACTAACGTTCCAAAAAAGCATTAAAAGAAATAGTAATTAAATAGTGGTTATTATCGACTATGCATGCATCAGAAAGTTTTTAATTTGTTTACTGGAAAGTTAAAAAAACTAATTTGTCTATCTACTGAAAATAACTCTATTATATAAAATAAAATGGGTCTCAAATATTAGGATAATCGTATGCATTTAATTAATTTATCAAGAATAATCATTACTCTCAGGAATGCAGTCGTTGCCGAACCTCGATTTAGAATGTGTCATCCTTTCAACCAAAAAAACAAACGCCGGCTCCGTCTCAGTATAGAGGAGCAACTCGAGAACATCAGAAGTCTCAATACGTTTAAACACAAATGACGATTCATATTATCTATTCGCATAAATTGTTTGCCACACTGATTGCAATCAAACATGTTTTATAATTCTAATAAGCACTATCGCGTTCACTATGTTCAATAAGTTGATAAACTCAATCTGGGGGTCAACCGTCGTCTGCGGGTATCAAATTAAACACCTCCTTAAATAGGTACATATTCAATAACAGGTTGCGTTAGGGTTATTTCAAAACAATTACATTTGACTCACCGCGCTTCAAGGTCCGTTACGAGGTCACCTCAGTCATTTCAAGGTCGCCTCAAGGTCACCTCAAGGTCATTTCAAGGTCAACTCAAGGTCATTTCAAGGTCAACTCAAGGTTATTTCAAGGTCAACTCAAGGTCGTTTCAAGGTCAACTCAAGGTCATCTCAAGGTCATTTCAAGGTCACATCGAGGTCATTCAAGGTCACCTCAAGGTCATTCAAGGTCTCCTCAAGGTCGATTCAAGGTCACCTCAAGGTCATTTCAAGGTCACCTCAATGTCATGGTCTTGACCTTGAAGCTCATGGTGGGGTAAAGGTCACCTCAGAGTCATTTCAAGGTCACCTCGAGGTCATTTCAAGGTCATTTCAAGGTCATTTCAAGGTCACCTCAAGGTCATTTCAAGGTAACCTCAAGGTTATTTCAAGGTCAACTCAAGGTCATTCCAAGGTCGCATCGAGGTCATTTCAAGGTCACTTCAAGGTCACTGCAAGGTCATTCCAAGGTCACCTCAAGGTCATTTCAAGTTCACCTCAAGGTCATTTCAAGGTCACGTCAATGTCATTTCAAGGTCACCTCAAGGTCACTTCAAGGTCACCTCAAGGTCATTTCAAGGTCACTTCGAAGTCATCTCAAGGTCATTTCAAGGTAACCTCAAGGTTATTTCAAGGTCACCTCAAGGTCATTTCAAGGTCACCTCAAGGTCATTTCGAGGTAACCTCAAGGTCATTTCAAGGTAACCTCAAGGTCATTTCAAGGTCATTTCAAGGTCACCTCAAGGTCATGACCTTGACCTTGAAGCTCATGGTGGGGTCACGTCAGGAATAGGCCGATTCTGGAACCTCCTCCGACCTTGACCTTGAATTTTATTGGTCAAGGTCGGAGGAGGTTCCAGAATCGGCCTATTCCTACTACTAGTGAATATTTCCTTTTGTAACTGTCCCATGGAGAGCAAAATAACAGACCTTTTGAAAAATGGACACCACATGATGAAGGCTTAGTATAACATATAGATAATGATATTTTTGGTTCTGTGTATTTCAGCTAGCTAAATTTTGCTGTTAATCAAATAATTAAAAATCAAAAATTTTCGCTGAAATTTGGGAATTGGGGTTATATCCTAATTTTAAACAACTTTTCTTAATAACCTTTCATGATTAGACAAGGTGAAAATTTTACAATCGATGCGTAAATAAAATAAAAAAAAGGACAGGGGTGTGCAGTTGAGAAGTGAAACACAGTGTGTTGTACTGCAACAGTAGTGCATTGTTTCTAAAGGAACGTCAGTGACACATTCCTAAAGGAACGTTCATGAAACAAGTATATAGGAAACATAAAGATAATATTACATGTAAACATTAATAAAACATTGCAATTTATATTTATGCAGCGTTAATAAAGAGACGTCGGGTCAACATTTTTTTTTGTAACGTTATTCTGCAACATCGCTTACTAGGACATAGAACTATTGGCGTAACGTTACTTTCTACATTAAAAACGTTTAACCGTAAACATTACATCTAACAAAATAACGTTCACACAATGTTTATATAACATCTTTTTGCTTAGTGGGAAGTTTGAATGTAAATTTCAAAATGACAAACAATAGAAGTGCACGAGTGACAAGGTAGGAGATCGAAATCACAGTTCATACTTACTTACTACATCTCAACGGAAATGACGTTGTATCTGAGTTGAGATGAGATTTGTGGCAAAAAGAACACGCCTAATATATCCACTCTGATGGCAAGAAAGAAACCCGGTTACGCTTACGTACTTTGCGTCTTACTTCAGAAAGATATACACATTGCAAATCTTTCAATAATTCATTCTCGTATATACTTACTGTGAATTTATTTTAAGATTTATCATGCTGCTCATAATGCACTTTGTATTAATTTAGCTACCTCGACGTTCACTATAATTTTAAAATTGTCCTTTTGTCAGTATCTGTCATCTAACTTACATTAATTCACGCGTTTACCCCTCCATAAATTTACAAATTCGTTACAAACCGAGCTCCTAGCGCGGTTCAAACCAGCTTCAAATATTTTGAACCAGATGCGTGTGTGACGTCACCGTTGTAACACTAAATGTATTGGTTTGAAACGTTTTGAAATATTTCAAACCAATGTGTCACAAAAAAACGCCTAATGTCACGACGTCAACAGGGATCAACGAGTAACAATCCAACTTGAGCAAAAGCCAATCATGTTAAAGGCCAAAGGTGCAGCCAATTAGACCATCCCTCGAGATATTAACTCGCAAAATCCTGAAGTTCGCATGAACTGAGTTAAAAAAAAAAAAAAAAAACAGTAAAGTGAAAAGGTAAACTCATTAGTAAAATGGCTCATAATGGAATGCGGTTTTCTCTTTTTGACTGTTATTTGTGAATTCATTTAAAACATAAATGAAAGTTTGGAAACATGCTGTATATTTTATAATTATAAATTTCCAATTTGGAAAAGCAATAAGTACAATTATTGTTATAGGTATAGGTATATTTTTCCAATATTGTTGAATTACTTAGGAAACTTTTGACTGCTGATTTTCTCCCTATATTCATTCAAAGTCAAAATTCCGTTTGGTGTGGCAATTCGCAAATTGTGAGCACAAACTTTGGGGTTGATGTGAGGATTGTGCAGTTCTGCAACTTGAGTGGAACAAGCTGCTGCTGGATCGCCTGAAGCGTTCAATGAACCAAACCAAAATTCATTTCCGGGTAATGCATTGCTATCCCAGGCATAGGACACCACTAAAAGTTTATCTGAAAAAACTTATTAAGTCTCGATAGTAATAAGTGAAATAGATAATGCTGACCTTTATGTTCTCCAGTTAATTTTTTATGAGGATTTCTCTTGCCTATGAGCACTTTTATCCCTGTTTTGGGATGGTTAGATATTGGAATTAAATCTCCATGTTTGTATTTGCCACAAATGGAACCGTCGGGGAAGTAATCGAAAAATACATCCGAGATGTTCGGTAAATGTTCTCCCAATATCCTAAAAAATAAAAAATAAAAAGATTAATAAACAAATTTTAAAGAAATAAAATGAAAATAAAAATAAAGGAAATGAAAAGACAGCGCAAGTATAACATAGCATTTTGTGGTTGATCACCATAGAAGTTTTTAATTATGCAATAATAATAAAAAAATAAAAATAAAGTAGATTTTAACAAAAAATAATAATAGGAGTATAATAATAAACAATTTCGTTTGTGATCCTGAAACCTGAAAATATTGGGAGAAGTCTCTGAATCAAGGTGTCACCCTGAGTAGTTGGGAATTTAGAGAAATTTTTACAGTTCAAAAACGCTTTAAGAAAACAAACCTTTTCTTCAAAATTCTGAAATTTATGGAAAATAAAATACATAGTAAAACAGAAAATGAAATAAAAATTGCAAGGAATGTTTAGCGTTTAGTTAGTAAGTTGCCCTTTCGATATTCTACCTGAAGTAGACTACTCAAACCCACAAAGTTTAATTATTCTTTTCTGATTTAAAGTGGCCAAGTGAAATTCAAAGAAAATATTTTTAAGTATCTAAGTTGGCCGCAAGGGGGCGCAATCAATGGGCTCAACAATGAAAATTAATTTTACTAGCAAAAGTCTCAGAATAAGGTGCAGCTTTGCTAGCGCCATTAGAAAGCTGAATTAATTCTGTACAACTTTCATTTTAGACTTATTATCACATCACCGTTAATAAGGGTGGAGAAAAAAGTTGAAAAAACTCTTTACCAGAAATTAACGAACTTGGCCTCGTTTGAAAGAGAATTTTATACTGATTTAAAGTTTCTATTGAACAACTCCGGCCACTTTGTTATAAAGTAGTTAGAGGGCGCTAGTTTCTCAAAAAAATTTAAATGGAAAGGGGTATTTCTTTTACAGTGGTTACAAAGAATCCAATCAGGAGAACGTTTTGGTGAAAACCCGAAACTGATAACTTTTCTCGTTCTCGAGTTACCGAATGAGTCTATTAACTGAAAATAAAAACCTATCTAAAAGCTCAAACAAATGCTATCAAGTGACACTTTTCATTTTGAGGTAAATAGAAAGACATTAATCTATTTAAATGCACTAAGTTGTTTTTGAGAGCTTCATATTTAAATAAAACAACAATACAGCAAACAAATGCATAAATGAGATAAACACACTCACTAAAGGAAAGTAACGAACAATAAAATGTTAAATGACGGAAAGCACTTTGAACAGTTATGAAACACATTGTAATCAACAATGATTGAAGGTCTGCACCTAAAATGTTTTTAAAATATTGTCCACCTTTCATTTCGAAATAGCCGTTTACTACCCGTAAGGATATCAATAATAATTTCTACACAACTCTAAGTGGACATTAAAAAAAGTCCTTCCACTAATATCATCAATTCGACGTATTTGATAATAACTCGAGAACGAAAAAATATTTTCATTTCCGGTTCTCACCACAATGTTCACCATTTTATAGGCTTTTAACTGTTGCAAAAGAAATACACCTTTCCATTTAATTTTTTTTTGGAAATTACTTTCGAAAATCGCGGCCTCTAGCCACTTTATGACAAATTAGCCGTAGTCGTTGAACAGAAAATTTAAATCAGCTTAAAATTTCCTTTCAAATGAGTCGAAGTTCGTTAGTTTCTGATAAAGAGTACCGAAGTTATGATATTTTTTAAAGTAAATAATTCAACTGTTTCCTCCACCCTTATAAACGGTGATACGATAACAAGTCTAAAATGAAAGTTGTGCAGAATTAATTGAGCTTTCTAATGACGCTATCAAAGCTGCAGCTTATTCTGAGACATTTGCTAATAAATCAATTGACAGCCCTATTGATTGCGACCCCTTGCGGTCAACTCAGATACTTAAAAATATTTTCTTTGAATTTCTCTTGGATCATAATTTTTTTTCTCCCGAAGCTGTAAGTATTACGGTTAGCTATATACTGCCGGTCGCCGCCCATCTTGAGACACCCGGTATACTCTATTTTTTTATTGATAGATGGAAATTTACAGATTGTTATAACGCTTAACATAACTAGCAGACGTCAAAAATTTCAAAGTTGACCCAAATCGTTACTAGTTACTGTTTCAATAAAATAAAGAAAAGAACACACATAATTGACTGATATAGCAACAAGGTATAGCAACTCAAGTTAGTGCTCAATAAATTTTATTCTAGCACGAGGTATTTTATTTATTTGTACAGTTCGGAGTTCAAGAACTGCTTTCGAAAGAGTTTGAAAGAGTTATTAATGGTCAATTAAACAGGTTCCTTTTTTTGGCAGCAAAATTCCATTATTCAAAATTGTCTTTAACTCATTTAAAGCACGCTACCTGCTTGAATAGAAAATTATAGATAAGTATTGGGATTTTTCTTATTTCTTCTACTTTTTAAAAAGAAACCAAAAATAAAATAAAGACCCCGTTCATAACTGTTATTATTTCTTCCACTGCTAATTCTTAAAATTAAAATTTTTTTTTCTTATCATTAAATTATGAGACTACTTAAAAAATATAACTTAGGAGTCCAATTTACACGCAAATTAAAATTAGAAAAATTCATCTTGCGAATAAATATGTTTTTTTTTAATATTAATCACTACTTACTCGATTCTCCTTGCACATATTTGCAGGAACAATAGCGTTTTGTAAATTCAAATTCAATTCTTGTATCACATGTTAAACAAAATATTTTTAGAATTTCATGAAGTTTTCAGAAATGCAATAAAAAATAGAGTATTCAATTTAAAATAAGAAAGTTGATAGCAACTTCCGGTACAAGCGGAAGTGTCCGAAAGTTGGAAATATTATATTTTAATAGATTATTATCGTTAACTTATAACCACAAAATATGAAATAGAAATTCAAAGAGGAAGTCCATAAACTTTTAATGAATGGGTTGCCTGAATCTCCCTGTATATATATCTACGTAAAATCCATTTTAATAATATTAATCACTACCTACTCAATTCTCCTTGCACATACTTGCAGGAATAATAGACTTTGATGATTAAATATTCTCCAAACACCTAAACCAATTCCGACGACATGAACAAAAGCGGTGGTCTTTTTAGCTTCAGCCCTGACATTAGCCTCGATTAGCAAAGTATCTATAGACAAAGCCAATCTTTTCGCATAAGTGAAATTATCGAAATACAAATCGAACTGATGCGGAAAATTTTCATCGTCTTTCTTCTCCGTGGAAACATAATCGTAGGTGTAGCAAGGTTTCTCGTAAAACCGAGCAATCAGACTGGGAATTGTAGGAGTTGCTTGCTGTCCAAATCCGTTTTCTTTCGTATTTTGCACTTTCGAAATCATGATATCCTGATACTCCATGACGTTCGGTTTCTCCGTGCGCGTACCGATGAGGCCAACGATTATTCCTTCATCCTCGATTTCCTCCCTGTCCCCAGCTGGGTTTCCGCAATTGAAACGGTTCCCATCGTTAATGAAATAAGTGTAAGAACTCACTGATAAAAACGCCGACAGTTTTAATTCGTCGTAACTTAAACATTTTCCTAAATTCAACTTTCTGGTTTCTTGGTCGGTTCCAATAATCTCCCACTGTCCTATCCCTGTCGTCTTATCGATTAACCAGTAGCTGTCATTCGCGCCCAAGAAAGAAACTGCCCTTTTACTCAACAATCTTTCAACCAGTTCCAAAACGGTCATGTTTTTATAAAATTGTTTTTCCAATTGGTTTCCGAATTTGCGTTTATGCAGGATGAACTCTACGCAAAGCAACAGAACCTTTTCGTGCAGTAAGGGATAGACCGAGTTGATGTTTCTCTCTAAGATTTGCGTGTCCACTTTATTGGCTTTGAGAGTCTTGCATAATATTGTGCTAACGGGAAAATCTATGGGAAATTTCTTGCTCTTGTCCAACAGAGATTTCAAGTTGAAGTAGGGCGGTTCTTTTATCTGTTCCGCGAAAAGTAACCTCAGTGTCTCGTCTGTCCAAACAGGTTCCTCTATCGGCCAATCGGGTACCTCATACATGTTGCACAAACTTCGTTCACAATCACTTCGTACGTACAACTAGCACAGCTGATAACACGAATGCACGAGAAGTGAGATATGTAGGTATAGTATTAGAAAATCAGAGTAGATCATGGGCTGTAGAAATCGTACTAAACGTTCGCGCGACTGAAACTGGAATTGCGGTAACTTGCCAGGGTTACAGCTGATTAGATAGGAGAGGGAATTTTAGCAACCGTGGATCATCCGTTGGAAATACCTAATGTCATAAATAGAGACCGGATTTATAAGTTTTTACAAGTTTTTTACGCTAACATACCTAAACTTGGCGTTTTGTATTTATATGTTTGTCGATTAGAGAAGCCCAAAAATGGTAGTTTTATTTCGCATATAACTTAATATTTTAGACTTTTAGCGCATATTTATTTTTTATCCATATATTGATATAAATAACATTATAATTCCATATACGGTCAATATTCAAGTCTGCAGCTTTTCCAAGAAGTAATTTATTCTCCTCAACGTCTGGCCACTTTATTTTACGATTTCCCGGAATGTGATTTTCTGGGAATCTGTAGCGACTTGCACTTGCATTTTGCACTTATGTTTTGCATTTCAGTTTGAGATAAGAACTCCGTGAATGTGTGTGACTAGTGACTAGTGTATTTATCAACGCGAATTAGTTGTTATTTTCTTATTTAATTTAAAGACGAAATAAATTCAGTGCTTATCTTTTCAAAATGCCGAAAGTAGCATCCTCTCGATCCGAGCTATTGAAAAAATGGATTAAAGCATCTAAACATCTAACTACAGATGGAAAAGTTATTTTTTGCAACGCATGCTCAAAACAGGTAGATATGTACCTTACAAATTCTCTTAAAAATCACATTTTCATTTTGACAATATTTTAAGGTGTCGTCAGATCAAAAGTGCCAGATTGATCAACATTTGGCTACAAACCTCCATAAGGAGTCGGAGAAAAGATGTGTGTCTAACTTTAAGCAGTCTTTTATTTCTTCAACAGCCAATAACTCACAGGGCAGTGACACAGGAAATGAATTCTTTTTAGACTTGTGCAGTGCTATGGCAGAGTAAAACATTCCTTGGCATAAACTTGAACAAGCAAGTTTTCGAACTTTTTTGGAAAAATATTGCAATCGTCATATTCCAAATGAATCGACTTTGCGGAAAAACTATCTAAGTATATGCTACCAGCAACGGATGAAGAAAATAAGAGAGAAGCTTAGCGACAACAATATTTATATAGTAGTTGATGAAACGATAGATGCCTGCGGTCGTTATGTAGCAAATATGTTAGCAGGAGTATTAAGCAACACAGTTGCACCAATATCTTATTTGGTAAATAGTGCAGTTTTGGAAAAAACAAATCATTTAACGATCGCACGTTTTATTAACGACAGCTTGACACTTTTATATGCACCTAATCAAGTTAAATCGGAAAATATATTACTAATGGTGTCTGATGCAGCAGCCTACATGATAAAAGCAGGACAGGCTTTACAGATGTTTTACCCAAATATGATGCACTTCACTTGTATGGCTCACGCAATGAATAGGCTCGCTGAATTGGTGCGACTAGAATATCCAACAGTAAATAAGTTGATCAATAACTGAAAAAAGGTGTTTCTTAAAGCCCCACTGCGTATACAACACTATAAAGAATTAGCTGCTGACCTGCCATTACCACCAGAACCAATAATTACGAGATGGGGTACGTGGCTTGAAGCAGCAAATTTTTACGCAGATAACTTTAAACAATTAAAGGAAATTTTCTTAGAATTGGATGATTCCAATTCAGCGGCTTTAAGAATTTGTAAGGAATGCATGTCGAACACAAACATCGGGAATCAATTAGCATTCAAAACTCATTTTTCGGTTTTAATATCCACCATTAAAAAGTTGGAATCATCCCAGACGGCTCTATTAGATTCTTTTGAAGTGGTCGATGATGCAATTGAAAGTGTAAAATCAATTCCAGGGGAGATAGGAGAGATGTTAATGACAAAATTAGACAAGGTTCTATTACGTAATCCTGACTACAATAAAATGAGGAAAATCTGTTTAGTTTTAAAAGGTCAAAGTGAAGAGGATTTGGACATGGACCCCAAAGATGTAGCATCCATGAAATTTGCGCCCATTACTTCATGCGATGTCGAGCGTTCGTTTTCCTCTTATAAAAATATTTTGACAGACAAACGACAAAATTTTACCCCAAATAATTTAAATCAACTGTTGATTATATTTTGTAATCCTACTATTTAAGTGTTAAGTGTTAAAATTACTTATATGAAACAATTTATGTTTTTATTATTCTAAAGTATGTATAAGTAAAATAAAATTTTTATCGCATATAATATCCATATTTTGATAAATTTTAATCGCATAAAAAAAACTTATTTTCCACTTTTTTTAGCACATATAAATCCGGACTTTAGTCATAAATATAAACAAGGAAAAGAAATCGGGCCACTTGTTCCGCGCTCAGTACGAAAATTTAATACTCGGACTGTACTAGCTCCGCCTGCAGTATTTGGAAGGGAGTTATCTCATGTGGCTGCATCGAGCACAATACTATCGACTTGTAGGCGTTTCGATTGTTTGCAATTAAATATTTAAAGTATGTGGTGATTTGCAGCGACTATTACAAGCATTTTTATATTTTCAAAGAGAAACTTTCTTCTATTATCTCTCTAGGATGTGCGAACGTTTTGACGATTAAATACATTTAAATCGTTTAATCGCCGAAGAAAAAACCTGAAGTAACTCGCATGTCTTCCATCTCCATTAGAATTAGAAGCATCGCAGCCGCGCAAAGGTGAAAGGAGCGAACAGTACATTCGGCGTGAAAAACGTCTGTACTAAGTGGGCCCAATTCTTAAACTTTAATATAAACTTGTATTGTAGTATCATAGTGATCTACAGGCAAAATAATTCGGGCAACTTGTTGCGAAGAGTACGAAATTTGAAGGACGCGACGTTTGAAAAATTATATTCTAAATTCGTTTTTTACTTTTAGAGTTACACAAAATTTAACACAAGTATTTTTACGTTTAATTGACAAAAATATTTAGTTTATATTCCGCAAGTACCTTACGGTCAACCATACAGGCTTAACTTGTCTAGCATGAATGCTTGCAAATCAAAGTCCTTCAGTCTTTGGAACGTATGTCAAAATAAACGTTTAATAGAGGGAATTTCATGCTTACAAAGGAAAGTCAAGTTGTTTGAATTTACTTAGAATGCTACTCAGAACTTTGTATTTCATTCAAAGCAATTAACGCGTTCGTTCATTAAATATGTTTCGAGGAGATGCTGATTATTTTTGATACATCGACTTTTGGATCCGAACTTTTACAAACCGCACTTTGTGGAATCCTGCACCGGTGGTTTAAAAAGGCAAAATTTGTAGTTTAATTCAGTCAGTAATAATTCAATACTGATTCATTACAGATTCATTATTATTCAGACAGTTAGTAGTAATTAGGCTGCTGATTTATGAGTTGTGAATTTGTTGTATTGTCGGAATATACATTAATATAGTTAGTTTATGGAATGGTGAATTTAATTTGTGACTTCTGAATCGGTCCTTGGGGGCGGCGTTTGGTCGAGTGTGGTACGAAGAGGCGCGTAATGTAAATTTCTAAAATTTAAAAACCAAAATAACGCTACTTAAAAATCCGGTCGGCAAAGGCATTTCACTTACAATCAAAAAACGTGTTAATTTTTACACACCAGGTGTATCCTTTTTCGAAATCCAGAAACAGGAAAACTTTCAATTTTAAAAAGTTACTTTTTAATAAAAAGCCTTTTCTCGATTAGCTTTTGTTTTTACCTTGTGGCCTCAACGTAATTTTTTTTAATTGCAACCTTAAATTTTTCTAGAAAAAATTTGTGCAAATCGTTTTTGATTGCAGTGAGAACCTCGAGCAGCCTCTGGACAGCTGTTTCAGCCCTGCTTGGGGCTTCTTCAGCAGAAACGTAGCTCGACATTCCCACTGCAGACCAAAAACGACTTGCCCAATTTATTCGCAAATGCGATGTAAGAATGATGAACATATAAAATAGCGACATCTTACTATCGCTTTTTGACCTAACATTGCAGTAGGATAGACAAATTGAAGCGGGATTTGCTCCTAATGAGTCCCCCATGCAAGGCGGCCATGCTTGCTGTCAAAGCATAATGAAAGATTTTAGAAAAAATTTGTGCAAATCGTTTTGCAATCAAAAACGATTTGCACAAATTTTTTCTAAAATCTTTCATTATGCTTTGACAGCAAGCATGGCCGCCTTGCATGGGGGACTCATTAGGAGCAAATCCCGCTTCAATTTGTCTATCCTACTGCAATGTTAGGTCAAAAAGCGATAGTAAGATGTCGCTATTTTATATGTTTAAATTTTTCTATTCAGCTTTTGATTGTCCTTGTCATTAAATTGCTCAGGCAGATTGTCGCGTTAAAAATGGACGAATAAAAAGAACATGCATTCGTACACTTTAATTTAATTGCTCTAACGGCCGTTTTCATAATAGGACTTTAAATTTAAAGTTACTTTAACCTAAAAAAATACATTTGTTTCCCTATTCTTAAAGTGACTTTAAACTAAAGCTTCCTTAAAGTCTGATTATGAAAACGGTCATAAGGCCCGATTTCATAATCGAACTAAAGGAGACTTTAAAATAAAAGTCACAGTCGTACGTCCAAAAAGATGCGGAAACCTAGTTATTTATACAACAGATTGTGACTCTTGTTTAAAGTCGCCTTTAGTTCGATTATGAAATCGACCCTTACAGCCATTTTCATAATCAGACTTTAAGGAAGCTTTAATTTAAAGTCACTTTAAGAAAAGGGAAATAAATGTATATTTTTAGGTTAAAGTAACTTTAAATTTAAAATTTGATTGTAAAAACGGCCCTTAGTCCTTACAGTTTAACCTTATTTAATTTTTGATTTTATTCAGTACTTAGCTATGGCATTCGACTTAATCTTTAAATTTAAATTTAATTTACACTTTACTGATTTCTTAATTCAAGATTCAACTTAATTTACGACTATTCTTGTTCTTTACTATTTCATAAAGGACCTGACCCTCGGAGCAGACCCGCGATACACTATCACCACCTAACTCGTACTGTCACTGTTCACTGCCTTACTGATACCTCTTTTACTACTGCCTATCACCATCACTTATTTACTATTATCTTCCCTTCTCGTTTTCCTACCCTATTTATACATCTATAAATTCTACGTAACAATCGGTTTATGCCCTGGTGGCTGGGGGTCTGATCCAAAACTCAAAGTTCTTGGGTGTCAGCATCAATTAACCTTGTACCTGCAAAACGCTCTAATTGCCTCATTCCTAATTGGCACATGTAAACATACACGCCTGCATTCTGCAAAGTTTGGACTTTTTACCCAATCTGGAATGCGAGCGTGTGTAACAGGGTTGATCTACTGAAACGTTTAATGGATGCTGATGCGGCATATTTCTGTACCGTACATAATTGCCTCAATTTTGAAATGAATTTAGTTTGATTTTTGCCAGATAATTTTATCGGGACAAGATTCTCTGTCTTATGAGTCACTCACTTTTAGGGTTTGGGATCTTGTAAAAATCCGTAGCGGTTACTGCGTGCCGCATAGACTTCTCGGGCTTCGACTGGTTTATTGTTTTGTTTTTACAGGGCAGACGCATTAAAGATTAAAACTTTGTCCGACTATGATCGCTTCATCATATTAGTTATTCGTTAAATATACGAGGAAATTCGTATATTTAACAAAACCTTCCGCCTAAAATGCGCCCAGGCCTGCTTATAACCGTTGTTTAACGTAACTACGTTAACTATATTTCTTTAAAACTAACAAAGCGTAACAAAGCCGCTCTTGTGTCATAACTACAGCATCGAGGAAAATGGCCCGTCCAGTCATCTCTCACAACCTGTTATGTTGAGAGATCATTTTCTCGCTTTAAAAGACAAAACGTTCTCACGGCAAATCAAAACGAACGAACGAACGATAATTTGGAACGATATTTAATAATTAATTTTAATAATAATTAATAGCTGAGAAATGTTAGTATGTTCTTCCCTATTCGAATTTCGAATACCTGAGAATACTCAACAATACTCTGTTAAACCGGGCAATCGAACGATTCAGATCTGTGCTACACCGGGGGTGTTACGATGCGTAATCGGCATCTGAGAGACTGGACGGGCTATTTTCCTCGGTGCTGTAGACATAACATACATAGTGAAGGCCCTTAAATCGTAACAATACGAAATTATTAGCATCCCGCATTGTTCCTGGAGCTGCGGAAAGATAAAAGGAGTAAATAAAACTCGTGGGCTGAATTCTTCACAATGAGAGATGTTGAGCGTTATGTCTATCATTTTGCAAGCAAACACTTTTATAAAAAAATGCCTTATTTCGAAAATTCAAAAATAAAAAAAATCCTAATGTGAATCCATTTGATGGACACAATGTATTAGTGTATTATCCGTGCGTTATTAGACCTGTTCCAACATCAACTCTGGACTAGTACGAAACTGTCAGAAGCATTCGCCGATCAAAGCTTTGTTACCGTTCAATTTCTGTCCGACCCCGAATCATCCTGTATATTGTTCCCAGTGAAATTATTTTCACAGACCGCCCGGCAAATTCTTTGCGCTCCGTCGATTTGCTTTCAAAGTATTTCCCCATGTTATTCGTTTTCCTGTAAAAGTTAGGATAAGGAAAAGTTTGTGTTGCGAAAGTTAAATTCTCCGATTGCATCATATTGTGAAATCAGCGATTCCTTTCCCACGTTAGCTACACAGAAATTGAACCCTGGTCTTTAAGCCCATTGGTCCTCGTTGACGTAAGATTCTGTCACGGTTGGCGGAGACACACTATCTCTTCTTGTTTTAACCCCATCTCTTTCCGTTCGCCGGTGCGAAGCGATTTTGTCAGAACAGAATGATTTTCGTTCTTCTCGGTGTAACAACACGTTTCGTGTCGTTGTGCTTTCCTTTGTGTACGTTTTCGCCCAAAAATTGATGGTGGGTGAAGGCAATAACAGCTTTTCTTGGCTGATTATATCCCGTTACACGTGAAGAGAAATAATACATTCGTATTGTCTACGCCTGTTCCCTTCCAAACATATCTTGGATGAGACGTGGTTTTTCTTAATTTTTCCCCGCGGTTCCTTTCAGCCCAAAAGAAATTAAGTGGCGCCTTTATTTTGTTTTATTGTTTGTTTGATCAGAGCTAGTATATTTTTTTTTTGTTTTGTTTTACCCACCCTATCCCACTGGGGCTGGCCGGCGACGCCGAAACGTTTGTCACGGCGATCACCTGCGTCACCTGTACAGGTACGTAGCAGCTTCACAATTTAACACAGCTCTTGAAAATAGTGATTAATTCGACGGGTAAATATACCTGACAGTTTCGGACTATATTGGAACAAAGCTGATATTGGAACAAAGTGAACGGCAGAAAGTCAGCTACATATGGAAAGATTCTGAATTATTGATTTCTCAGAAAAAAATATCCTTTATAAAATCTCCTGCATTTTGCCAACGTCAAGTGGCACGTATCAAAATCTCTTATCATATACCGACATATACCGAGGAAATCAAAATATTTGAAATCAACGTAAGAGTAAGGTACCCTTATTTTCCAGGGTACGTGAAAATATTATACGGAAAAGTTACTCAGAATTATTATGAAATCTCAAATATAAAATCATAGCTGCCTACGATGGAAAAAAAAAATTGGCTACAAAAAATTGTAATTTTTAGGGTATCAATGTTACTGTTACTAATTATAATTTCTAGTTGATAGTTGAGCAAAACACAAATCTTAGAGTATGTTCATGTCATACCTGAAGAAACGTCCAGCTCTATACATTCAAAGTTCTGCGATACTCACGTTGGTACGAAGAAAATTGAAAAATACGCGAAATTCTTTTTTTTTTCTTCGTAGACAGCCACGATTTCATATTTGAGATCTCATAGTAATTTTGAGTAACTTTTCCAAATAAAATTTCCGCGTAGCATGGAAAATAAAACTACTTTACTCTTATATCGATTTCAAATATTTTGATTTCCTGGGTATATGATAGGAGGTATTCAAACTTTGACAAATGCATTTTAAGTTTGGAAAGATGCAGAAGCTTTCATAAAGAATACATTTTTCGGAGAAATCAATAATAAAGAATTTTCCCATATGTAGCCAACTTTCTGCCGGTCACTGTATATTGACCCGTTGGCCTAAAGGTTGTATAACAAATTTTGCTTCTTTTCTTGAATATTCTATGTGGTTTCAATTAAAGACGTAGGTTTAGAGGCATGCTCTACATATATTTTTTTTACAATTACAAATTTGTGGCTTAGAAAAAACAGTACAGTTAATTGTTAAATAGATATATATTTTTCGACGATTGTTGAATTACATGGATATCTTTTGACTGATTTTCTCCTTATATTCGTTCAAAGTCAAAATTCCGTTAGGTGTTGCAATTCTCAAATTGTGAGCACACACTTTGGGGTTGATGTAAGCATTGTGCAGTTCTGCAACTTGAGTGGAACAAGCTGCTGCTGGGTCGCCTGAACCGTGCAGGGAGCCAAACCAAAACTCATTTCCTGGTAACGCATTGCTATCCCAGGCATAGGACACCACTAAAAGTTTTCCTGAAAAGAAAAACAACTGCTGTAAATACGTATAAGTGTTTAAATAGAGAGGAAATTTTCTGTTTTCGTTTCGTAACACTTCAGAAATTTAATTCTCTATTTTAATAGTCTGAATTTATCTGAATATCCATTTATTATTTCTGCTTTTGTTGCTTTTTTTTGCATTTTCGGAAAGCGTCATTTCAACTGTGACTTGGTCTATTGCAAATATAAACTGTTTATTTTATTGTAAGTTAGAATAAAATTCGTAAATGAACTTATATAGGTTGTTTAAAAAATGTTCGGATATTTTACTCAAAGTCAGTTGTGTTTGTATTGATGTGATCTAAATCTAGGTAAAAAATATATGCACATATTTTGAAGAAACACTGTATATTCTGGGCTGCTAAGGTTGATTATAAATAATTTCTTGTTAACAAAAAAAAGTTCCCTCTACTATAAAAAGAGAACAGTTCTCTGAATTTTTATTTCAGTACAAATGTAATTAATAATAATAAAATTTTACTAAGAATGAAAAAAATATATATACATATACAGGGTCTCCCAAGTTGAGAGGCCTATTAAAAGTTCTTAGGGAAAGGAACATACAAATATTCTGAAAATTAACACACTGCCCTACGAGGAAGTGATCTTTCAGAATAAAATATTTTCACTTTTATATCACATCCGGTTATACCGGAATTCGCAATTAACTTTCTTATTTTAAATGGAATGCTAAATACTTTTTATTGCAAATTCTGATTCTACACATTATTCCAAGCAAAAGTTGCTAATACTTCCCTATACTTAAATGTAACGATTTTTGAGATATCTTGTATGATGATGTATTTACGACACAAATTTCAAGATTCAAGCTGCCTGTCGTTTGAAAGAATAATGTTCAGGCTTTCAAATCATATCCTTGTTACCATTGAAAAATTCACAGGCTGGTCAAAATGTGGTGTCGAACCTTGCATTGTTCAACTGCCCAAAACTCAGTTTTCGTAAACGGAACACTCTGTATATTCTTGCATCATGAGATGCAGAATCAAATTCTACATAGACTAGTAGTCACTCCCTATATCTATTTTCATTAGTTTTCTTGTTATCAAAAATTGTTTATTTTATTGTGTTAATTAATAGCATTTATACAGTTATTCGTATCTAGCTTTCAAAAAAAAAAACAAATATCGAATTCCTATTTTTTTAAGAAATAAATAATTGCTAACCATAGCATTATTTCGCCATAAATCTCGGAATGGAGCTATAGGTAAATACTTACTGCTTTCATAAATAAGTGTCTTAAAAAAATAAGTAGACCTATTTTCAAAAACAATTCTCTTTGTCAGACTAACATTTTTGTTCAAAAAAAGCAAAAGTAAAACTTACAATTGGTAAAGTGGTAAAAATAATTAAACAGTTTTATTTATTATTTTCGAGTCCCTGTGATAAGGTCGTAAATACTGCATAAAATTTGCAAATAACTGAAACAAGAGTCAAATCAACTAATAAATATTTACAATTGTAACCTATCCCTCTCACTTTGTATAAATTTTGCACAAAAAATACTATCGTGTCGTAGTTCTTGAAGATTAAACGATACGGTTCCATTTTATTTATCTTTATTTATTAATTTTATTAATTTCTTCATTTTTCATTTGTACATATCTGTTAATATAGCTTGTAACTCAATAAATATTTTTGTTTTGTCGACACTTACTGCGAAAAATTAATATAATTTTATCAAAATATGCCATTATAAGAAACAATAATAAGCAACAAAAAAAAACTAATGGAAATAGGTATAGGGAATGCTCTACTAATCGATGTAGCATTTTATTTTGCATCTCATGATGCAAAAATATACAGGGTGTTTCATTTACGAAAGCTGAGTTTTGGGCAGTTGAACAGAACAAGGTTCGACACCATATTTTGACCACGCTGTGAATTTTTCAATTATAACTAGGATATAATTTGAAAGAGTGAACATTATTCTCTCAAACGACAGGCAGTTTGAATTTTGAAAGTGTTGAAAATACATTCTCTTAAATGAAAGGCCACCTACATAATTTTTTCCAAAAATTCGAAGATATCTCAAAAACCGTTACATTTAAGTATAGGGAAGTCTTAACAACTTTTGCTTGGAATAACGTGTAGAATCAGAATTTGCAATAAAAAGGTATAGCATTCCGTTTAAAACAGGAAAGTTAATGGCGGCTTCCGGTATAAC
Source organism: Prosopocoilus inquinatus (assembly GCA_036172665.1). Classification (NCBI taxonomy): domain Eukaryota; kingdom Metazoa; phylum Arthropoda; class Insecta; order Coleoptera; family Lucanidae; genus Prosopocoilus; species Prosopocoilus inquinatus. Next base: position 29,866,828 of record CM069877.1, read on the forward strand.
CGGAAGTGATATAAAAGTGAAAATATTTTATTCTGAAAGATTACTTCCTCTCAGGGCAGTGCGCTAATTTTCAGAATGTTTGTATGTTCCTTTCCCTGAGAACTTTTAATAGGACACTCAACTTGGAAGACCCTGTATAACCGTTTGGTACTGTGAGGGACGGGGGTTAAATGATAAAAGAGAATTATCACTCTACAAGGGCTCATCGAGTTTAACCGTTTTCTTTGAAATCACTAATTAAAATGGCAATTACATAGTTTAATCAAAATTAATATTAATTTTGTGCAATACAAGCAATCTAAATTAGAAAGGAAGCGACATTTTTTTTCCGAACAACTTAATATTTTGTGAACTCTTTAGCAAACGCACACAAGAAAAGGCGTCCAAAATTTATTAAACATATTAAATAGTAATAAGTTAAATAAAACTACTAACCTTTATGCTCTCCAGACAATTTTTCATGTGGATTTCTTTTGCCTATGAGCACTTTTATGCCTGTTTTGGGATGATTAGGTATTGGTATTAAGTCTCCGTCTTTGTATTTGCCACAAGTGGAATCTTCGGGGAAGTAATCGAAAAATACATCCGAAATATTATGCAAATGTTCTCCTAATACCCTAAGAAAAGAGATATATGTATACACGTCACGTATTAATAAAAAAATATTAAATATTAAGAAACAAAATAATAATAATAACAAAGAAAATGAAATGACAGCACAATTTCATACAGTATGTTGGCAACATCTTCGAATTCTTCTTGTTTGCAGTTTGCATGACAACAATAACTGTTTACCATAGTATATCATTTGATGCATTTATATTGCACCAATTTATATATTTCTGTGTCTTTTGTTTTGGCTCATACCGTATTAACAAAAAAAAAAAATAGTAGAAATATGACAAAGAAATTGGATTTAACCTCCTAACCACAAAAAGTTTGTTTAAAAACTAGATACGCATTTCGGCAGCTATGCTGCCATTTTCAGTAGATGTCTTCTTCTTGATCACAAGAGAAGTGACTGTGTCATGCCTAGAAGCGTGCTCTCTAAAGCGAGCGTCTCACCGGATTGCGTCAACCAAGTCAAGCAACACGGAATCCGCCAAAGGCCCACGATCGGTATTCATTAAATCTCTCTTGTTTTTGTATATGAAAATGGTTTCAAACTAGTATAATTCCCTGTTGCTTGACGTTGCTTTTACTAACCTGAGATAGTTTAAATCTATTTTATGACAAAAATATGTTGGGCAACACCTGATTTTTCAGTTCTATTGTATTTTAAATGAGCTAAGTGTTCCTTAAAACGTGTCAGTATATTTCTTTTTGTTTGCCCAATATATTTTTAGTACACCCTTGACAAGATATTTCATAGATTCCTGATTTCTGATTTGGTTCAGTTTTATCTTTAGGGTTTTCCAGTAAATGTTTTAAAGTATTATTATTAGTATTTACAGTAACAATAAATAACCTCTTTATAACAGAAAACAATTTCCGTCTCGAACATTTTCCTGTTATTTTATACAGGGTGATTCATAATTCCGATGTTTATTTTACTCGGAACAGCTTATATTTTATGACTGAATTTAATAAGTCTTTGATTAAGCTTCACAGTGATATGAGTTTCAGTATGTGTTACACAACAAGCCTACACACAGTAAGATGTCAAATTTGGAAATTCATAAAACAGCTTTATTCCATCTTCTAATGGAATATTTTGTCTATAATATCGTTGATTTTATTTAGCAAATCTGTATTGAGTCTGCTTCTAGTTTCTAGTCTGTTATAAATAACACTCATTTGATTTATGACATCACAGACGATATGCATACTTAATTTTTATTTTACCAACATTGCCTGATTATTTTAAGTAAGATTGAGTAACGCTAAGGAATGCAACAAACGACAATAACAATACCAATGAAAATAACTGCAAAATTATAACCATAATAATAATAATAACAACTGATTTAATATTAATAACAAAATAGAAAATTTTCAAAATGATAACCGTGATGCTCTTCACATCGTTTTCTATGACAAGGAGATTGATTCATATTTAAAACAACTGTTATAGTTATTTGTATTATTACTGTTATTTTTACTGATATCTTTATTGATACCTTTATTGGTATTGTTTTTGTTGTTGGATGTTGTCTTATTTAAAATAATCAGATAGTGTCGATAAAATTAAAATTTTAGGAGTTAAGCATTAGTTTTGTAGGCAACGGAACTGACACTTGGAGAGGGAGAGGGGGGGCATCTTCAGACGTGGATTCGATTCCCACTGCTAGTGCATGTTCTATGTGAGAGATGGAATTTTCATCTGTCGGTTATTGTTCGGTTGAATTTGCTTCGAACTGGTGTTTCTGCATTTCCCTCGTTTGTAAGGCAAAGAGGGGAAACCATGCAGTAAGTCGGTCACAGTCACAGTTAATGATCATAATTACCAACCATTACAACTCTGCGACAAACCAGAAAGCTAGGAGCTAGGGTGGTATTAAATAAATATGCATACGGTTTTTTATATTACAGATCGAATAAATGTAAATTCTTAACACACTAATAAGTACAAACAGTCTCAATTCAGATATTTTAATCAAAATCAACCAAATTATAGACAAAATATTCCATTGGAAGGTTATTTTATGAGTTTACAAATTCGATATCTTACTGTGTGTAGAATTGTTGTGTAACACGTACTGAACTCCATATCATTGTGAAGCTTAGTCAAAGACCTATAAAATTCAGTCATAAAATATAGGGTGTTCCATTTAAACTAACCGAGTAAAATAAACATCGGAGTTAGGATTCAGCCTGTGTAAAATAATAGGAATATGTTCGAGATGGAAATTGTTTTCTGTTGTGTAGAGGTTATGTAAAGTTACTGTAAAATTTAAATGCCGAATTTTAATAAACATCTAATCTATAAAACATCAAATACCATTTTTTTACATTGAAATGACAATATCTCAAAAACTATTAGGTTTAGGTAATTAATATTCTTATAATAAATCTATCTATTCTTAAAGACAAATAGAAATAAATCATAATATACAGTATGTTCCATTTAAAAAAAACATAATTTTGGTCTGGCACAGCCACACGGAAAACTCTGTATAATTGTAACTAATTTTAAATTATGCATCTATACCATAGGTAAGTAATAGCGAAAACAGATTTTAAAAATCTGCAGTAATATAGGCGCTATCTACCAAATGCACACTATTGGCCCACCCTGTATGGGCAGAAATTACTTTAACCTTTAAAAATCGATTTTTCGTCGGCAAAACCGTCAGTTCTTCCGACTGTGCGACGACTAGGAGAAAGTGTGTCAGAAGAAGGAAGCCACCTAAGCCATTCATTTTTAGTATTTAGTTTTTGAGCTGAAATATTGTATTTTTAATGATTAAAATGTTTTTTAAATTTTCAGTAAACACGCCCGTTACTGTAATAAAATTCGGGTTTTTTATAATTGAATTATGAGACTATTTAAAAAATATAACTTAGGAGACCAATTTACACGCAAATTAAAATTAGAAAAATTCATCTTGCATATACACCTACACCTTCTGAATTTAAGGACCTTCGACCTATCAGTATCCTTCCTGTCATGTCAAAAATTCTAGAAAAAGTCATCAATATTCAATTGCGTGAGTTTCTTACAGTAAATAATATCTTGCCAGAATGTCAGTCGAGTTTTCGTCCGGGATATAGTTGTACCACTGCTCTTTTGCATATCACGGATGATTTCATTGCTGCCACTGATCAGGGTCAAACTACTGTTCTTGCTTTACTGGACTTCAGCAAGGCATTCGATACCTTAAATCATGTTACCCTGTTGGTTATTTTGAAATACATTGGTCTTAGTGAATCTGCGGTTACATTTTTCGAATCATATCTTTCTGGAAGAATGCAACGAGTTCGGATGCCAATAGGAGTTTCTAATCAAAGATCGGTATCTTGTGGTGTACCGCAAGGGTCCATTCTAGGGCCATTGTAATATATAATTTATACTTCAACATTCTATAAATACGTTAAAACTTGCAAAATTCATATGTACGCTGACGGTACACAGTTGTACCATTCATTTAACATATGTGATCGGCAGAATGCATTATCTGAAATTCAAGCAGACCTTACTGCTATCGTAAAACGATCTGAAGCGCATCCCTTAACTATTAACGCTTCAAAATCTGCCTTGCTTTTATTTGGTAAGTCCGATGACTGCACGTTACTACAAAACATATTAAATTTAAAAATTAAGGATGCCAAAATTCCGTTGCATGAAGCTAAAAATTTAGGACTAGTTATTGGTAATTCTTTTAGATATCGTGCTCATATTAAAAATGTGATAAAGAAAGCCTACTGTAATTTAAAACTTATTTACCCACATAGACGTTATTTATCTGTAAGTACGAACATTTTGCTCTGTGATTCCCTAGTTCTTTCGCAGTTAAATTACTGTTCTGAAATTTATGGACTTTGTTTAACACAGGACAGTATTGCTCAAATCCAAAGAGTCCAGAATTCATGTTTACGGCTTACGTATGGTATTCGTAAATATGACCACATAACATATAAATTAGGAGAAGTTGGCTGGTTGAATATGTCTAGCAGAAGAAAGCTATTAACCTCATCTCTCTATCACAAAATTATCATAGATCAGATACCGCTTTATCTTTACAGGAAAATTAAATTTCGTACTGATATTCATAATGTCAATATTAGATTCAAAGGAACACTTACGCCACCTATCCATAAAAGTACGTTATTTAAACGTTCATTCAGGTATCAAATATCTTACGTGTACAGGGTGGATTAAATTCGATGTATCTTATGGGCATCTCCGTAACTATAAGTGATAAAAAAAAAACTAGTGGCCAAGTCCCGATCTCTTTTTTGGAGATTAAGTCAACAGTGTAAACAAAAATTGGCTATCTTTTTTTGTTTTCAAGTTATGGTCAAAAATTGACATTTTCGATTTTTCGTTTTTCGGTCATATCTCGTTTATTTTTAGAGATATTAGAAAACTGATTGATCATTATTAGGACACTTTTTGGAATACAATTCAGTGGTGTAGGTGTACTTTTTTAATATTTACTTAAATTTTCAAGTTATAACATAAAGTTATGTTTTTTTAAATAGAAATTATAGTATGCAATGCCCTCATTAAATAGAGATTTTTTTCTGTTTTCAAAAATATATACTTTGTTGGGTTTATTTCTTATAATTAATAGGAAAACTGTCATTTTTATTATTATCCTTGCGTAAATATCCTAGTGTCAGTAGGCTGGGTTCAATACGGAGCCGATTTTTTATTTTATTAAATTTTAACGAGCTTTCAAATATTTTCAAAGTTTGGGCTGCGTAAATAATTTCATATTCGCGTTAATTTACAAATATCCATTTTATCGTTTTGAGCGACCGTTCTGACAAGAGTTCCTGTCTGACTTTTTATTGAAAATGAGTGTATCATTCAATTTATAGAAAAATTGTTTTCAATCTTTAAACAGTCAAAATTGCTCGAATACTCAACCTTTTACTATCGGTTTATAGCTTCGTTAGGAAGAAACGTTAAACGTTCCTGTAATTTTCACAATGTCTTTTTAAAATTGAAAATAATTTTTATACAAATTCCATCGGACAAGAAACGACTTCAATAAAAAATTTGTAATTGAAGTCGACTCTTGTTCGATGAAATATGTGAGAGAAAATAGTTTTTAAACTTTAAAACGGACACTGTGAAATCGCAAGAACACTCTACGTTTCGCTATCGCTTCATAGTTTCGTCAGGAGTGAAAAAATGAAAATAAACAAGTTGTCAAGAGAAGCGAAACGAAAACATGATTTTACACTAAAATACAAGTTGTCCGGATAAACATAAAGGTAATAATAACTAAATTAGAACTAAATTAAGCTTCCTTTTTTTTTGTTTCTCTTGAGTTATATTTTATTAAAAACACAAAAAACAAAAACAAACACACAAATAGTAAAATATAAACAAAATGGTACATGCATCAAACTAAATTTGCGTGCATTCATATTTAATAAAAACAAAAAAACTTTTGCGAGATCGGTCGTGATGGGTGCTACATTTCTTAAACGGAATTTTGTAAAATAAAGTGAATATGAAACTTTTACGCGGGCAACACTGTCTAAAGGTTTGAAAGTTCGTTAATATTTAATAAAAACTAAAAAAAATGTCGGCACTGCATTGAAGCCAGCCTACTGAGACTAGGTTACGCAAGGCTAATAACAAAAATGGCATTTTACCTATTAATTATAAGAAATAAACCCAACAAAGTATATATTTTTGAAAACAGAAAAAAAATCTCTATTTAATGAGGGCATTGCATACTATAATTTCTATTTAAAAAAACATAACTTTATGTTATAACTTGAAAATTTAAGTAAATATTAAAAAATCAACTACACCACTGAATTATATTCCAAAAAGTGTCCTAATAATGTTCAAGCAGTTTTTTTTAATATCTCTAGAAATAAACGAGATGTAACCGAAAAACTAAAAGTCGAAAATGGCAATTTTTGCCTATAACTTGAAAACAAAAGAAGATAGCCTATTTTTATTTACACTATTGACTTAATCTCCGAAAAAGAGATCGAGACTTGGCCACTAGTTTTTTTCTATCTCATATAGTTACGGAGATGCCCATAAGAGACATCGAAATTAATCCACCCTGTACAATTCAATTCCTGTTTCTTTTAAAGGTCTTTCCTCAGTCATGTTTAAAAAACGGTTTCGTAGTTATTTATTTCAACGTCAATAATGTAGATATATTCTTTGTAAATTTTTACATCCTCCATGTAATGTATCAGTACAGCAAAGTATGTATGTCACCGAATGTTATTATTTGTTTCATTATCTCCTTTTTCCATTAATTTGTGTTAATTTTAGGCTTGCGGGATGAATAATCAATACAATCATATAATGTCTTTAGTTAATTAACATAAGAAGTTAGTCTAGTGGTTTTCAAATTTATTTGTTTTAATTATGTTGTTTCAATACGCATTTAGGTTTGGAAATAAAGATTATTATTATTATTATTATAAACGTATTTTATTAGTATTAATCACTACTTACTCGATTCTCCTTGCACATATTTGCAAGAACAATAACGTTTGGTGATCAAATGTTTTCCAGACGCCTAAGCCAATTCCGACGACATGAACAAAAGCGGTGGTCTTTTTGGCTTCAGCTCTTGCATTAGCCTCGATTAGCAATGTATCTATAGACAAAGCCAATCTTTTTGCATAAGTGAAATTATCGAAATACATATTGAAATGATGCGGAAAGTTTTCATCGTCTTTCTTCTCCGTTGAAATATAATCGTAAGTGTAGGAAGGTTTCTCGTAAAACTCAGCAATCAAACTGGGAATTGTGGGAGTCGTTTGTTGTCCAAACCCGTTTTCTTTCGTATTCTGCACTTTCGTTATTATGATATCCTGGTATTCCATTACGTTCGGTTTCTCCGTGCGTGTGCCGATGAGGCCAACGATTATTCCTTCCTCCTCAATTTCCTCTCTATCTATTGCTGGGTTTCCGTCATTGTAACGATTCCCATCGTTAATAAAATAAGTGTACGAACTCACTGACACAAAGGCCGACAATTTTAATTCGTCGTAACTCAAACATTTTTTCAAATTCAAGTTGCTGGTTTCTCGCTCGGTTCCAATCACCTCCCACTTTCCCAACCCTTGCGTACCATTGATCAACCGATAGCGGTCGTACGGACTCAAAAAAGAAACCGCCCTTTGACTGAAAAATCTTTGCACTACTTTCAAAACGGTCATGTTTTGATAAAATTGTTTTTCCAATTGGTTGCCGAATTTGCGTTTATGCAGGATGAATTCTGCACAAAGCAACAGCACCTTTTCGTGTAGTAAGGGATAGACCGAGTTGATGTTTCTCTCTAAGATTTGAGTGTCCACCTTATTGGCACTGAGTGTCTTGCATAATATTGTGCTAACGGGAAAATCTATGGGAAATTTCTCGCTCTTGTCCAACAGAGAATTCAGGTTGAAGTAGGGCGGTTCTTTTATCTCTTTCGCGAATAGCAACCTCAGTGTCTCATTTGTCCAAGCAGGTTCCTCTATCGGCCAATCGGGTATCTCATACATGTTGCACAAACTTCGTTCACAATCACCTTATACGACTAGCACAACTGATGATTACACGAACGCACGAGAAGTGAGATTGGTAGGTACTTGTATTTAGTATATCATTTGGAAATACCTGAGGTATGACTAAACATATTAAACTTATTTTGCGGCAGTGATAGTGATCTAAAATATCTTACAGATTATTCACTTTTAGCTGTACAGCTTTGGCTACTTGAAAATAGAAAGCGCCGATGAGCGTATACGTAACTCTATACACGTATAATTTAATTCGACTTGTTGCTAAAATGAGGTGAGAATACTCTCAGTTTACATAAGTACAACAAGTCGAATTCGCCAAAAGTTAACATGGATGATAAACAATTACAGATAAATGTCCTTAATTAAATTCCTTTCAAATGATGTGCCACTCATGCCAGCTTGCCACCACACAATTTTGAAGTTAATAGTGTACACTAGTGATGGGAAGTTTCATTACTTTTAAGTAATCGGTACTACTCGTTACTGCATAAATCGTTGCTTGGCATTCGTATTTATTCGATACTCGATTATACTAATGGGTATTTTGGTAACTGGTATTGGTAGTATTTGTTGTTTTAGTATTCGTTACTTGGCACTCGTACTTGTTCAATACTTGATACTTGTTCGATACTTGATACTTGTTCGATTCACAATACCCGTTCGTGACTTGAACTCGGTAATCATTCGTTACTTTTATTAAAAGCAAACGGGTGGGTTACGAGTAAAATTACATAACTTTGAGGAAGTTAAAAATAATAGGAATGGTAAATTATGTTAACATTTACCTTTTTTATAAAAAAGACTTTTTTTTTGTAAATTACAACTTCAATCAATTCAAGTATTGAACAACGAATTTATTATAAATTGAATTGATGTATACATGTAAGTGTTGTGTGCTTTAAAAATCAAATAGTTTTGTAAAAAAAATGAATGAATGTTTTATCGAAAAAAAGTAACTGTTATGAGATTATTGTAGCTTATTTGAAAACTGGAATAAAAGTTAATTTTTTAACATCGTCCATTATTCTAAATCACTAAGATATAAAAGTGGTGTCAGAATTGGTTCCCCGTATTGTAAAATCTGAAGGTATTTATTATGGCTACCTCAATCTCGCCTGAATTGCTACAAACGTTGACCACAATGTTGGCTGATGCTCTTAAATCATCGTCAGCAAACATGGCTGGAGGAGACTCAAGAAGTCAGTCTTCTGCACAAGTTAGAAGACCACAATTTTCCATGGGAGAATTTCGTTCGTCTGATGGAGCGTCTGCAGAAGATTATTTTAAGAGATTCGATTGGGCACTTGAATTAAGTAAAATACCCGAAGATCAACATGCAAACTACGCACGTGTGCATATGGGTGTAGAACTAAATAACGCTTTAAAGTACTTAGTAAGTCCTCTTGAACCTGAATTGAGCAATTTCTACACGGTTTGGAAATTCGAGAAATGTGTGACGAAATTATCTCAAAAAATCCGGCAACTTTTAAGGAGGCTTACGAGATCGCACATGCACTGGAGGCGACACGAAATACCACAAATGAAGTTAAAAATGCGAGAAGCACAGGCTCATCAGCGACTCCAGAAACAACATTCAAATTGGGATACGCGTCACCAAAGGTGCGCAACCCGAAAACGTTAAATCGACGAGGATTACTCAATTATGGACAGAATCGAAGAAATCATTCGCAGAATACTTCAAGAGAAAGAGAAAATCAACGAGAAAGAGCTGATGTTGGTCAAAGAACATGTCAAGGTTGTGGAAGTAACCACGTACGGAGCCGATGCCCTTTTCTTGACGCCAAGTGTCATGCATGCAATAAAAAGGGCCATATTTCAAGAGTATGTCGTTCAAAAAAATCAAAATGCACTGCGGATCAGGTGACAGTTACAGACATTCCAGCTGAACACATCGACATCTTACAAAAACTGGATAAGGTAAACGAGGTCAACGGAGCTGATAAGCACGTGATCACGGTTGTGATTGATGGAAAGTCCATTGAAATGGAATTAGATACCGGAGCGCCGTGTGGAATTATAAGTAAAAAATGTTTACGCACGATCAAGCCCCATTTTCATTTACAAAAAACAGATCGTCAGTTCGCAAGTTATACTGGACACCGCATTAGTTGCATTGGTCGCATATCTGTCAATGTGACAATTGGAAAAACGTCAAAGTTTTTAGATCTCTATATTGTAGACGGTGCTTTTGATGCCCTATTTGGAAGAGAGTGGATCGCACCATTTGCTTATGAAATTGATTTTATTAAATTATTCTCTTCTTTCAAACAGATTCATAGCTTGCGTACCTCCACACCGCAAATATCTTCTGACCAAAAATTCAGAATCGATCAACTTTTACAATCTTATGCTGATATATTTAGTGATGTTGCAGGTAACCTCACTGGTCCACCGGCGACTTTGCAGCTAAAACCAGGTGCCAAACCAGTCTTTGCAAGAGCACGTGAGATACCCTTAGCATTACGTGCAGCGTATGCCAAAGAAATTGACAACAAAATTGCTACAGGATTATACGAAAGAGTACATTTTTCGGAATGGGCATCTACAACACATGTAGTTACAAAAAAGGATGGAAAACTAAGGATTACAGGAAATTATAAGCCAACTCTCAATCCAAGGATGATTATTGATGAGCATCCCATACCGAGAGCGGAGCATATCTTTAATAGAATGAAAGGAGCAAAACTCTTTTGTCATCTAGACATCACAGATGCTTATTCCCATTTGCCTGTTGATGAAGAATTTCGTCATGCTTTAACGCTCAACACTCCAACACACGGATTGGTTCGTCCTACACGCGCAGTTTACGGAGCGGCAAACATACCTGCTATCTGGCAGCGTCGTATAGAAACAGTTCTACAGGATCTTCAAAATGTAGTGAATTTTTATGATGACATTCTTATTTTTGGCGATGGATTTGAACAGTTGTTGTCATCTCTTGACGCAACTTTAAATCGACTCAAACAAAATGGATTGAGACTAAACCGAAAGAAATGTGTTTTCGCTACACCCTCTGTGGAGTTTTTAGGTCATAAAATTGATGATCAAGGTATTCACAAGTCTGATAAACATATCATCGCAATTCGAGATGCTCCAAAACCTTCAACGCCAGAAGAATTGCAACTGTTTTTAGGCAAAGCAGTTTATTACAGCTCATTTTTTCCAGATTTATCAACAAGAAATCGTCCACTTCGAGATATGTTGAAGACCGAACCTTTTAAATGGACACGAGAAGCCAATGAAGCCTATAATGATATAAAAAACATTTTAATTTCTCCACAGGTTCTCATGCCTTATGACTAAAGTCCGGATTTATATGTGCTAAAAAAGTGGAAAATAAGTTTTTTTTATGCGATTAAAATGGATCAAAATATGGATATTATATGCGATAAAAATTTTATTTTACTTATACATACTTTAGAATAATAAAAACATAAATTGTTTCATATAAGTAATTTTAACACTTAACACTTAAGTAGTAGGATTACAAAATATAATCAACAGTTGATTTAAATTATTTGGGGTAAAATTTTGTCGTCTGTCTGTCAAAATATTTTTATAAGAGGAAAACGAACGCTCGACATCGCATGAAGTAATGGGCGCAAATTTCATGGATGCTACATCTTTGGGGTCCATGTCCAAATCCTCTTCACTTTGACCTTTTAAAACTAAACAGATTTTCCTCATTTTATTGTAGTCAGGATTACGTAATAGAACCTTGTCTAATTTTGCCATTAACTTCTCTCCTATCTCCCCTGGAATCGATTTTACACTTTCAATTGCATCATCGACCACTTCAAAAGAATCTAATAGAGCCGTCTGGGATGATTCCAACTTTTTAATGGTGGATATTAAAACCGAAAAATGAGTTTTAATGAATGCTAATTGATTCCCGATGTTTGTGTTCGACATGCATTCCTTACAAATTCTTAAAGCCGCTGAATTGGAATCATCCAATTCTAAGAAAATTTCCTTTAATTGTTTAAAGTTATCTGCGTAAAAATTTGCTGCTTCAAGCCAAGTACCCCATCTCGTAATTATTGGTTCTGGTGGTAATGGCAGGTCAGCAGCTAATTCTTTATAGTGTTGTATACGCAGTGGGGCTTTAAGAAACACCTTTTTTCAGTTATTGATCAACTTATTTACTGTTGGATATTCTAGTCGCACCAATTCAGCGAGCCTATTCATTGCGTGAGCCATACAAGTGAAGTGCATCATATTTGGGTAAAACATCTGTAAAGCCTGTCCTGCTTTTATCATGTAGGCTGCTGCATCAGACACCATTAGTAATATATTTTCCGATTTAACTTGATTAGGTGCATATAAAAGTGTCAAGCTGTCGTTAATAAAACGTGCGATCGTTAAATGATTTGTTTTTTCCAAAACTGCACTATTTACCAAATAAGATATTGGTGCAACTGTGTTGCTTAATACTCCTGCTAACATATTTGCTACATAACGACCGCAGGCATCTATCGTTTCATCAACTACTATATAAATATTGTTGTCGCTAAGCTTCTCTCTTATTTTCTTCATCCGTTGCTGGTAGCATATACTTAGATAGTTTTTCCGCAAAGTCGATTCATTTGGAATATGACGATTGCAATATTTTTCCAAAAAAGTTCGAAAACTTGCTTGTTCAAGTTTATGCCAAGGAATGTTTTACTCTGCCATAGCACTGCACAAGTCTAAAAAGAATTCATTTCCTGTGTCACTGCCCTGTGAGTTACTGGCTGTTGAAGAAATAAAAGACTGCTTAAAGTTAGACACACATCTTTTCTCCGACTCCTTATGGAGGTTTGTAGCCAAATGTTGATCAATCTGGCACTTTTGATCTGACGACACCTTAAAATATTGTCAAAATGAAAATGTGATTTTTAAGAGAATTTGTAAGGTACATATCTACCTGTTTTGAGCATGCGTTGCAAAAAATAACTTTTCCATCTGTAGTTAGATGTTTAGATGCTTTAATCCATTTTTTCAATAGCTCGGATCGAGAGGATGCTACTTTCGGCATTTTGAAAAGATAAGCACTGAATTTATTTCGTCTTTAAATTAAATAAGAAAATAACAACTAATTCGCGTTGATAAATACACTAGTCACTAGTCACACACATTCACGGAGTTCTTATCTCAAACTGAAATGCAAAACATAAGTGCAAAATGCAAGTGCAAGTCGCTACAGATTCCCAGAAAATCACATTCCGGGAAATCGTAAAATAAAGTGGCCAGACGTTGAGGAGAATAAATTACTTCTTGGAAAAGCTGCAGACTTGAATATTGACCGTATATGGAATTATAATGTTATTTATAACAATATATGGATAAATAAATAAATATGCGCTAAAAGTCTAAAATATTAAGTTATATGCGAAATAAAACTACCATTTTTGGGCTTCTCTAATCGACAAACATATAAATACAAAACGCCAAGTTTAGGTATGTTAGCGTAAAAAACTTGTAAAAACTTATAAATCCGGTCTCTACTTATGACCCATCACTGCCACTACTATTGGCGACAGATGCGAGTAAAATTGGATTAGGCGCTGTGCTGTCTCATCGCTTGGACAATGGTAAGGAAAGACCAATTGCTTTTGCCAGTAGGACGTTGAGTTCAACTGAACAACGGTATCCACAAATAGATAAAGAAGCACTTGCAGTTGTCTGGGCAGTACAAAAATTTTTTCACTATTTGTATGCTCGACATTTTACACTAATTACAGACCACAAGCCACTTTCGCAAATCTTGCACCCTGAGAAAACACTTCCCGTTCTCTGCATCAGTAGAATGGCCAACTACGCAGACTATTTGTCACACTTTAATTTCAGTGTAATACACAAGCCGACAAAAGTGAATACGAATGCGGATTATTGTTCTCGTCTTCCATTGCCACAAGACAAAGACACAATTCACAACTTAGATGAATTTGATCAATTTGCCCTCTGTCAAATTAAACAATTACCCATTCGTGCAGATGATATAGCTCGGGAAACACGGAAAGATCAACACTTGGGGAAAATAGTTCAATTGTTAGAAAGTGGTCAAAACCTTACTCGAAACAATTACAAGGCCCCAGAAAGTAATTATATTTTATCAAGTGGTTGTTTATTATTTGAGCATCGAGTTGTCATTCCACACTCACTTCGACGAGCAGTTTTGGACGATTTACATGCTGCTCATGTGGGTATGGTGAAAATGAAAGGACTGGCACGCTCTTTTGTTTTCTGGTCAGGTATTGACGTTGAAATTGAAAATGTTGTCAAATCATGCAATGAATGTGCCAAACACGCACACGTTCCTCCGAAGTTTAGAGAACACCATTGGGAATATCCCAAAGGTCCCTGGGAGCGAGTGCATATAGATTACGCTGGACCTGTTGCTGGTGTAATGCTGCTTATAGTAGTTGATGCCTACAGCAAGTGGCTCGAAGTAAAAATCACTACTTCAACTACAACTTCAGCAACAATAGCCATTTTGGATGAACTCTTTGCAACGTATGGCATTGCAGTAACCCTAGTCTCGGACAATGGAACCCAGTTTACGTCAGCTGACTTTAAGGAATTTTTACAAACTAGCGGAGTGAAATTTCACAAACTTACAGCTCCATATCATCCATCAACAAATGGTCAGGCTGAGAGATATGTGCAAACGGTAAAGGATGCATTGAAAACAATGGCTACAACTCGAGAAACAATACAACGCAATCTAAATGAATTTTTACGACAATTCCGGAAAGCTCCTCATAGTACAACTGGACAGTCACCATCTCTGCTTTTTCTAGGTCGAAATATAAGAACTCGATTGGACTTAGTGCGACCAGAAATTTGAACACCAAAGTTACAGAAAAACAACAATCTTCATTTACTTCATCATTTCGTGAGTTTGAACCTAATCAGCTGGTATATTTCTTATCTGGCAACCCTCGGATGGACAAATGGATACCAGGATCAATAGTTGTATGCCTAGGAGATTTACATTACGAGATCGACTATAATGGCAATCGATATAAACGCCACATTGATCAAATCAGAACTCGTCTGTCATCCAAACCTAAAGTTTCAAAACATTCCCAGCTAGAAGATGAGGAGTCTGATAAACATCACAAATATCGAAGAGTGCACTTTTATGGTCATTTACAAAAAGTACCCGTGGTGTCACTACCAGCAGTACCGTCTTGTACTGAACTTTCACAACGACCCAGATCATCCATACGACAACAATTATTTGTTTCAGCACCATCAAGAAATCCACAATTACCTGAGACTCAGCATCTCCAGATTCCTCGTCGTTCAACGCGAATTCGCCATCCTCCTCAAAAATATCCATCATGAATCATACCAATACATAGACTAATTTTATTAAAGAAAAGAGGTGCGAATTTTAGTAAAGAGGGAAGAATTGTTATGTACTATAAAAATCAAATAGTTTTGTAAAAAAAATGAATGAATGTTTTATCGAAAAAAAGTAACTGTCATGAGATTATTGTAGCTTATTTGAAAACTGGAATAAAAGTTAATTTTTTTAACATCGTCCATTATTCTAAATCACTAAGATATAAAAGTAAGTAAATTTAATAAGTACATTTTTTGATTAACAAACTAAGATTATAATATATTAAGGTGAACAAAACAATCTGAGAAATCTTAATTTATAAAGACATTACAAAAAATGTATTGTAAAATGTATGTATACAGTGTGTCCCAGATTGTGTAGGCTACCATGGGTAACTTTCTTATAAGTGAAGATATAGATTTGGTTAAATGGGCAAAATTTTGCAATTTTGCACCTTTACATGACAATAAAGTTTTGCATATATTACATTGAGCTTTTTCTTTTGCAACTGTACTAAAGTGCAACCACAAAACAACTTCGTTTTTGAGTACTCACTTTCCCAGAATAATGAGGGAAGTTTTGTGATTCGCACACGGGTACATACACACAAAAATAAATAAAAGGTATTTTGTTTTCACAATATATAAGCATGTAAAAGTGTTATATCTATATACAGGAGAAATATATTTTGCGCGGTTTAAATTCTAGTGAAGCAGGCAATATAAAATATTAGACCGTAGTGTGTAAACAAACGCGAGGGCTGCGGAGACAATTAACGCCGCTACAGCAATGGTGTTACTCAGTATAACAAAAAACAGAGCAATATTGCCGCAATAAAAAATTACAGCTATGTAATCAACTCTTCTTGTTTAAATGTGTAAAGATTTTCAGAGTAATTAGTTGACCAGTTGTACCTCGACCGGCGGACTTTATTGCGACGTTGCGTCATTTAGTAAGAACGCCGTAAATTATTTTCACCGTCCCATTATACATTGTGCCTGTTCGATACATTTTTACGGCGCTACTGAAACGATGGCGTGTACTTATTCAAATCATATGCTTAGTTATATCTAAGAGTGCCTTAATTCAATTACTTTCAAACCTTAATTTATACTTGCAATTCTCAATAAAAAGTAATAAAATTTATTGAACATAAACGCTGTAACGCTTTGCACTGCACGTACGAATATATTTTTTTTCTAAATCCCAGTACATGTTTGCCAACGGAGAATTATGTGTTTTACAACAATGACGATGGTAATTTCATGTTTTCATAATAGGACTAGAGGAAAGTTTGATTTAAACTCACTTTGCAATAAAAAAAATATTTTACATTTTAAAGTGAATATCTTGAAATTTAAAATTATATTATTATTACAACGGCCTTAGTAATTTGATTTAACAGTAAAAGAAACCAAAACCACCATGTTCGATCTACTGATTTGAACATCTAGAATAAAATAAAGAAAAATCTCTTCGTTTAAGCAGTTGTAAAAGAACGTTTACATTTTTTCTGGAAATAATTAAAATATGTCAAGAACATAAGAATTCTGAAAAAATAAAGAAAAATAAATAAAAAACGATCTGATGCAATGTTAGCCTTTTCCATTATTTGATGTATATAACATCGCTTCGTTCATAATGTTTTAGCATCGTTCATTTTAATCCGCCAGCAAAGAGTTATTCAGTATGTAATTATAAAAATGAGTACCGATTTATTTATACTAATTTAATTTATAACATTCATAGTTTTAAATTTAACAGTTTATAAAAATAACGTTTTAATGAAAAAGTAACAATGTTCAAATAATCTACCATTACCAGTATTTTTCTTTAATATTATATTAGTAGCCCACACATTTGTTTATAACGAAGTAACGAACAATTGCCGAGTAAACAACGAGTTTCAAGTCTCGAACGCGTGTTGTGAATCGAACAAGTACACGTATTAAGTATCGAACAAGTATCGAGTATTGAATACGAGTACCAAGTAACGATTTCTGAAGTAACGAGTAGTACCGATTACTTACAGATGTTCTAAATTAATCATGTCTCAAGAATCAGTAATTTGAGCCTTGATTTTTTTTGCCCTAATTTTCTATCTTTATTTTGTCCAAAATTAAATTATTTTGTCCAAAATTAAAGAGGATGAGAGGGAGGGAACTTGCAACTGGCACAGTACTAGATAGTTACCCAAAACCGTAAACCATATCCAGAGCCGCACTTGGTGATGTGATAGATACTACGAATTCTCGGAAAAGTCCCTAAATGACCGAAATATCCAGTGGTCATTCATCCCGAAACCATCGATATCGTTAGTCAGCTTGTTATTCCTTAACAATTGATTGTTACTTTTTCCTTTTTTTAAATCTGTTCTTAAACGCATTCAACTCCTCACGTCTTCTTATCTTCAATCCATCTAAACCGTAATCTCTTATTCTGCTTTTATCCCTGCTGCGTTTCCATTTTATTTCTATTTCTTATCCTACTGTTTCAAATTTTCAAACTTTCCCGGTACTAAAACGAGAGAGTCATAATTCAAATCAAAATCTTCATCAAAAGACCGCTAACAGAATGGAAGGGTGGTTACCTAGAGTAGGATGTAAGATATAATCAGACTTTTTTTCTGTGGTGTGGTCAAAACAAAATTTAAAAAAATCACTAATAGAAAGTAGAAACGGGCAACTAAACGATTTTATGCAGTCCACTTACGCATTGAGTCTATTTAATGCAAACCCCAGTGGCGGCTCATGATGATTTACTGCGGATAAGTAAGAACTGCAAAAGGGAAAGTGGGTGCAGTTTCCTAATAAATTTGTTTTTCGGGGCTTGTAATTTCTGAACTAAATTTAAGCGTAAGATTTACTGATTTTTTTTTGTCAGCTTTCCAACGCCTTTTACCAAAAAAACAAAAAAAAGCAATCGACGAATGCATTCTTCAGTTACAAAAGCAATGTGTTTTCTATTTACTCAGTTGACTGAACGTCTCTCCCTCCTCTCGCGATCGTGCTTGTAATTTTTGAATTCAATGTAAGCGTGGGATATACAGAGATTTTTCTCATATTTCAAACGCCGTTTACCAAAAAACAATCGACGAACGCGTTCTCGAGTTACAATTAAAATTCAAAAGCAACACGTTTTTTTATTTGCTCAATTAACTGAATTCTCTCCATCCCCTCGGGATCGTGCTTGTAATTTTTCAATTCAATTTAAGCATGGGATTTACTGAGCTTTTCCTCGGCTTTCCAACGCTATTTACCAAAAAACAATCGACGAACGCGATCTCGAGTTACAACGAAAATTCAAAAGCAACGCGTTTTTTATTTGCTCAGTTAACTGAAGTCTCTCCCTCCCCTCGGGATCGTGCTTGTAATTTTTCAATTCAATTTAAGCATGGGATTTAGCGAGCTTTTTCTCAGCTTTCCAACGCCTTTTACCAAAAAACAATCGACGAATCAACAACAACTGCAAAAGGGGAAGTGAGTGCGTTTTCCAAATAAATTCATTCTTCGTGGCTGCCCCAACGAGGAACCGGAACGTGCAACTTCCATAGGACAGGGTAGGCACTGCCCGCCTTACCCACCTCGACGAGCCGCGACTGGCAAACCCGACTAAACTACAATCAATCAATTGATAATACAAGTCGACTTTCTAGTCAACTTCTCACATTGATTCATTAGGCCGGCCACACATTCACGAAGCAAAATCTTTTTTAAACAAAACGTTTGTTGCAATGTAAAACGTTTTGATTAGCCACACTCTGATGAAACAAAACGTTTTCAGGTAAAACTTTTTATTGCATTATAAAGCAATGCGACGTAGACATTAAAGAGACAAAAAATGTTTTATTGGATACCCAACTGAGAACAACCACATAATAATGTCACGAAATGTAAATAAAGCGCGCCCAATGGGTTCTGAATCAGTTGCTACAATGATTTTAGACGTTAAAGATATTACTGCTTTGAGTCTACGGCAGTTTTTGCAAATGTGTGCAAAATACACAGTAAAAAGAAATGCTTTTAGTAAAAACGTTTTGATTGCAATTGTTTTAGCGCGTTTTAAATTGTTTTTTCTTTTGCTCTTCCAGTGTGTGCCTGATCCTATTAAAAGCACTAGAAAGCACGTTCTAACAAAATTGGTCAAAAACGTTTTGTAGAAACTTGCTTTTGCTTTATAAATGTGTGGGCAGCCTTAGGGAGAATGCACACATACCAGACGTGGCGCAGACATCTGGCGAAAAGTTATGCGACCAGAATTTGTCAATATGTTCTCATACTTCTTCTATGCTATTTAAATGTATCTTTTTCGCGACGGCAGTGGCGATTCGGGATTTATACTACCGACCACAGGAAGGTGGCAGTAGTAAATAGTAAAATCGGCGTAAAAAGCATCCAATACAAAGTGGCCTGAATTCCTTTTTCCTGGTTATAGCGATAAATGCTTATGTTTCGAATAGCAGATAGTGTATTCAGTAGGAGTGTTATTTTTAAGACATGTGAAGCGACTGTTTGTAATTAAAGGTTACTGAGATTCGACGACGATAATTTGTGAACCCCGAATTCGTATGTATGTTAATTTTTCCGAAAGTAAACAATAACGCTGTTGAACTACTCTGAAACTTATTATACTCGAAGCAAAGACAGTGCTAGTGGGTTGTAACTTTTCTACTTGTCAGGCAGACTATTTTTGGTTGTTGTCCACAGTGTTGTTAAGTATCTAGATGCAAGTATCTAGAAACACTATCTAAATACTTTTTGAGTATCTAGATACATATCTCAGATACTACTAAAAAATGCAACTGAATCTACATCTGGATACAATTACAGTGTATCTATTCATTTGAGATATTAAGATACATTTTAGATACATTTTGAACTTCCATAAAAACAACAGACCTTGGCGGAAATGCAACTTTTGATTTTCCCCTCCTGTTAATTATGTTTTCCAGTTTGTCAAATGACTGTTCTATTTAAAATGCGATTTGATAGTTCAGAAACTTGAAAATTATTTTAAAGATTGGGAAAGATAATTGACAAAAGGTGAAAATCAAAAGGAAAAGACTGTATTGTTGATTTTAGCAACTTTTCTTGATTACGGAAACGCTCTCTTAGCTAAAACAAGGTTACAACTAAGGATCCTAGATTCATTTGACATTTAACTTGTCTGATACGGAAGTAGAGTCATTTCTGTTGATAACTTTATATTTTCCGTTGACTTGACTTGGTTTCATACAAAACCAGGTAATTACTTATCAGCTTATTGATCAACTTAATTACAAAGATAAATTTTCTATTTAAAATGACATACTGCTTAAAAAAAATTGTAAAAATTATCACAGATTTTAGTGTGTATATTATTCACATATTCATACGAAAACTTCGTCAATTTTCACAAAAAAAGTCGATTTGGATCGCAAATAATACCGTACCTCCACTACTGTATAGGTTATTGAATTTTACACTTGCAAGTATCTTGATAAACTGCAGATACTTTTTTTTGTATCTGTTTCTGTATTTAGATATTTTCCGGAAAAATTATCTGTATCTGCATCTAGATACATATTTGTGAAAGTATCTGCATCTGTATCTAGATACTATTAGAAATATATCTTTAACAACACTGGTTGTTCATTTGTTCCTAAAATTCCAGGATGTCCCTCTTTACTATATTGTTCTAATGGCAACAGAAGGACAGTAACGATTTCGTATCTCTTACCGTTTTCGAGGAACAGAATTTGTAAAAGCCTGTATACGGGGTGTTCTTTTACTGTGTGCAAATAAAAAACCTCAGTATAAGTACAGGAAATGCTATTTTCTGCGGGTATTTTCTGGTGGCTACCGTATCATAGCCAAAAAATTTTAGATGGACCACTTGTTTGGAACTGCTGAAAGGTGCGAGAAAGATAGGAAGGTCAACTTCGCCTTCCTCTCGATATGACCAAGTCCACCGATACGGCATTCGATATTCAACGCAGAGTTTCGTAATAATATTCACTGATATCATTTATTAATTATTTTATTTAAAATTTTAGTTCACTGAGCGAAGTACAGTAGTGTCCGGTTATAACGAACCATGAAATTGTATCAAAATACGTTCGTTATATCCGAAGTTCGCTATAATAGGTAATTCAAAACAAAGTGTGTTTTTAACAGTTACTTTTTTATTTTACATGAAATAAGTGTTGTAAAAAAGTAACATGAATCCTTTGCGAAACAGTTATATGCATATGATTAAGAACACAAGTCTACATAATAAAATCGGTCATATTTTGTAAATATTGTTCGAAAAGTTAACGTTATTTACATAGTTTTGAAGAACGCAGAAACTATCCCAAACATATTCTGGAAGACTGTGACTCTAAACGATTGCGACTTTTTGCCATTTTTTGGAGCATTTGGCTGTCACTGGTTAAAATGTTTGCAGTCACTGTTTCAATAATCTGTTCATGCTGCTATGTTATTATCAACCCTAACATATTCTTTCTTCAGCACGTTGGATATGTCCTCCAACAAAAAATCAAGACTCGACTGTTGAAAGGTCTATAAATGCATGTCGCTCGTAACAAGTAATCGGAGAATAGCGCGTAAATCTGGGAAACCCCGCCA
The DNA here is from genome assembly GCA_036172665.1 of Prosopocoilus inquinatus. NCBI lineage: Eukaryota > Metazoa > Arthropoda > Insecta > Coleoptera > Lucanidae > Prosopocoilus > Prosopocoilus inquinatus. The sequence continues at coordinate 29,888,950 of CM069877.1, forward strand.
AAGTTCGTTATAAAAGGAAAATTGTATTCCATTTTAAGTCATATCTGGTTCACTACATCCAAAAGTTCGTTATAAGCGAGGTCGCTATAACCGGGAAAAAATACATTGAGCTTATGGAAAAATTTTCGTTGCTTGAAATATAGGACGTTATAGCCGGAAGTTCGTTACAAACGGGTTCGTTATAACCGGACTTTACTGTAATATGTTTTACGATATCAACTATCGACGAATAAATCCGAAAATTTATGCACCAATTAGGCAAGCGCGTTAAAAATGTTCTTCCTTCATCCTTCTACGTAAATAAACTTTTACTGTAATCTCGCTGCTTGCGATGAAAGTATTACTACTTACGGTCCATGGAAAAAAAGTAATGTCAAAGTCCATTAAAAATAATATGGAATGAGAAATTACAATTTGTTTTTAATTTGTTCGGCAATTATGAACCGCAGCTTCTTGAATTGCACTAGATTTTAATTTAAAAATACTTAAACTTGTAATTACTTGCAGTGAAGTTAATTTAAATTGTAAACGTTTCGACTGACCAGCTGATCGGAGCGGTTGATGTACGTCGTTCTTGCTCAAGATTAAGTAGAATACTGACCCTGCCCTACTTCGGCTTCGGGTCATAACTGAAGAGGCGGCCACAATCCACTTTTTGCTGTGCCAGCAGTTCTCAAACGATTTAGTGAAAATCGGCCACTGCATTTTTCTCTAAAACTATTACATTTATGTTAAGAACATATGAGTTCAATCGTTGCCATTTATGGTGACATATTACAGATTTAAATATTTGCACACAGTAAAAGAACACTCTGTGTACTGATGCCTCAGTGTATTCGTTCGATAATCACTTAAACTGAAAACTGTTGAAATATTTGTAAAATATTTTGATTCTTATGGTGTCTGAAGATATATTAAATTTGCAGTTATTCGCGTGTAACCATTTCTAAATTGACGGATAAACCCTTAATCAATAAGATATCAAATTATGAGTATTTATAGTTTTTGGTAAAAAGTAAAAAAAAAATACTGATGACAGATGTAGGTAGGTACCTACATAGGAAAACTAAGAACCCCAAGGTTGTTTAAACTTTTGTGAGTTATTATTATTTCGTTAATCATAATGAATTACACAATACTTATATAATTAATAAACTAATAACAGCAATACGTTTTACATACAAAAATACTGTATATTGACATACACATACAAGGTGTGTCATCTAACGTCATTTCTTCATTAACACTGTCGAATATAAGAAAAAAGGGGAGCCAATCGGAAGACAGGACACGATGGACGTGGTTGCGTAAGACTAATGAAAAATCTTGATTTCAAACGGCGTGTACGGATGGAAAGAAATACTGCCACCTTGCTAAACCAAGCACGTGCAACACGTAGTTGACGAAATGTAACTAGGGATTACCATGATGCCTTTACATTTCAAAATAAGTTATATTATGCGATTCTGGCAGTTTGGAAAGGTGATTTTTGTTTTATAAAACACTTTTCGTTATACGTATTCAACCCGCTAGATTACATATTCTGTTTATTTTGAGATTAGAAATTTTGGGCTTCGGAAAAATAGCTAACTCATTTCATCTATTATTTCGTATGCCACAATCAAGTTTTATAGTTTCTTTTTTTTACAAATCTGTGTAATATCATTTATCATTTCATAAAACACGTTTGTAGCACAATTATTAAAGCTGCGAATTTTTAAGTAAGTGTGAACTGTTCCATAATTTGCAATATCGATACTTGGAATTATTTTTAAACTATTTGCAAAATTTTTGATTGATTTTCTCCTTATACTCGTTCAAAGTTAAAATACCGCTTGGCGTAACAATTCGCAAATTGTGAGCGCACACTTTGGGGTTGATGTGAGGATTGTGCAGTTCTGCAACTTGAGTGGAACAAGCTGCTGCCGGGTCGCTTGAAGTGTGCAGGGAACCATACCAAAATTCGTTTCCTGGCAAGGCATTGCTATCCCAGGCATATGAAACCACTAAAAGTTTTCCTGAAAAAAAAACCATCGTAATATCAAAAAAGATTGTTGCAATGTCAGGTCAAAAGGCGATCACAGGATGTCACTACTTAAGCTTTTCATCGTAATATCGTAAATATAATTTTTATTACAAGTATACTGGGTTATTCAAAATAAGTGTCCGACCCGTCAACTATAGGTAGTACACAGAAAAAGAAAAAAAGTCTATATGCATTGGGGATCTAATATCCATAAATTTTAAGATAAAATGCATTGAAAATTCAGATATAAATTGGTTGACGGGCACTAGAACAGCTGTATTGCGTCACAAGGACAAATACAATGAATTCGCGTGGAATAGAATGAAACACTAGCGTTTATCTTGAAATGAAACTGTATAACGTTTTTATTTGTCTTTCTGCGGAGAAAATGTATAACATGCAATTCATTTATTCCAATTTCGGACTTGTGTATGTATATGCAAGAAAGGAATCGTGATATGCATTTTGAATTCAAAAGAGTTTGATTTTTGAAATACCTCTGATTCACTCAAATGTAATACCTTAACAAATGATAGCTATCGTAAAACACAAAGGAGAAAATTACCAAAGTTAAACATAATTTTAACTGAAAGTTTTAGTTTTCCTTTACTGAAAAGTAATTTTACCAAGAGCCGTTTTCATAATCAGAATTTAAATTTAAAGTTACTTTAACCTAAAAAAATACATTTGTTTCCCTATTCTTAAAGTGACTTTAAATTAAAGCCTCCTTAAAGTCTGATTATGAAAACGGTCATAAGAATCTCCCCTAAATCCTTAAAGGCTTGTCAGTGGATACCCACTGAAAAAACAAATTCAAGTAACTTAAAGAATTATAAAATTTAGTACTTTGTAGTAACGACCTAATTCTGAAAAACTCTAGAATAAAACTAAAGAAAGACAAATTCAAGTGCTAATTATATAAGAAATGAAAAATTCAGGCATAAAAAATAAAAATGTAAAGAAACTTAATGTAAAATCACTGTTAAATTAGTATTGCAACAAGAACAATTGCCACGAAAAACAGAATTTTAGCTGGAAATCCAATGTAAAAGACGACATTGTATTCTTTGATTCGAACAAAGAGAGTATCTTAAAATCTGACACTCCTGGCGGAAAATTAAATCAAATCATTTGCAACAGCTCAAGTCTCTTTTCCGCTTCGCACTTCAGCTAGGAACATTTAGGGTCAGTTGCACCAAACACTTAAGGATAGCTTAACTTTAGGCGTCATTTAGAATATGACGTATACAATGTTGTCTCCAATGGTACATCATAAGCAATACTTAAATTTAAGCTCGGCTTAAGCATTTGGTGCAACTGACCATTAGTCATTAAAAAAAAAATCATCTAAGAAGTCAGCCATATTTATCAATAAACCAGTTTTTAACTTTTTTAGCCTTTTTTTTGTGGAAGACAAACTAAGAAGTTCGTATGGTACTTCGTTAAATGTTTTGGGAATTAACACTTCCAATGTCCGTTCTCCATATTTATTGTTAGATATTGGTACAAGTAATCTTCCCATATCCGTTATCTTTGTTATTCTGTGATGTAGGGTAAGTATTTTAAATCGCTAATCATAATAGTGTCTTACTATAAAAGTATAGGTACTTAAATAAATCTTTTATCCGTAAAAAGTTACATTTTTTATAAGCATATATCCAATACTGGAAGTAGGTTCCGTGATTAGTCTTTTCACTATTTCGTTTAAAATTCTTTGAACTCACAGAATGTGGCTATCCGATGCTGTGCCCCAAACTAAAATAAAGTACCTGCATTCCTGTTCCTTCAACCAAGGAACAGTATATTAACCGCAGAGTTTTTACAGGTAGTATCTCAGCTAGGTAATAAAATTTCGTAGCAAATAATTTAGTCTTCCACATAATGAATTCCAAAGGAAGGTCTCATCCACCGTCAATCTCAAGTATGATATTTCTTGCAATTTCGCACTTGCATGACCTTAGTGAAGACATTCCACACGGGTCGGACACTTATTCTGAATCACCCTGTATATTTAAGAAATTTAACTAATTATATTGTTGAATTTAAAACTTTTAAAGTTGTCTGATTACTCTGACTTAGGGCATGAATACCGGTTTACGGTAATACCGAAAAACTGGAATACCGGTTACTTTTATACCATTTATAAAGCCGGTAATAAAATTTGAAATACCGAAATGTCGATATCGGTATTATCTCACTTAACTCCAACAAAAATTATATTAAATTATAACTTTGACTTTTAGTTTTCATTATTCTTTGTCGATTATTTTCAGGAATTTACTTATGTGTTTGTTTTTTTATAATTATTATTGTTTTATAATTATTATTGTTTTCTAATAATTATATTGCTCAACAAATGAACCGGGCTACTTAATAAATTAGATTAAATGGGAAAAAAAATAATATAACAATTCGTTCGAAATGTCCTAGTGCCCCACTTCATTTTTTTTATTATTATTATTTCTCACTCTCACACTTATACTTTTACAATTAGTAAGTATTAATTGCTTGATTTATATTTATATTAAATATGTTCTATTGTTGATTAAGTGGCAGAACAGTTTGGCTGAACTTCGCCAACAAAATAAAGACGTTTATTATGTATAAAATAAAATAGATATGTTTATTATGTATATTTATTATTATTATTATTATTATTTATTGAGCAGTATATTATCACAAAGACAGAAGCATTCTTCTTATGTTAGTTATTTATTGTTATTTAATAGAAAATTAAATATTAAATTATGAAGTATAATGTTGGTAATATTAGTTTTAATAATGACTGATTTTCTATCTGAAACCATTTCTTGTACCAATGTTCCTGTCTTTTGTACTACATAATCATATTTATTTTAATACCGAAATCCCGGTATTTTAAATATAAATATCGAATGAATACCGGTATTGTAAAAATGCACCGGTATTCCATGCTCTGGCAAAACTTATTAATTTTAAACTTGATTTGTAAATAAATGTATACTGTTTCTTCTAAAAATAACCCTATTGTAAGTGCAATTAAATCTCGAACACTCTCTTATATTAATTCCAACGATTAAAACCAACCTTTATGTTCTCCAGATAATTTTTCATGAGGATCTCGTTTGCCCATGAAGACTTTTATGCCTGTTTTGGGATGATTAGGTATTGGTATTAAGTCTCCGTCTTTGTATTTACCACAGGTGTGACCGTCAGGGAAATAATCGAAAAATACATCCGAAATGTTACTTAAATGTTCTCCTAATATCCTGAAAAAGATACAAAATATTTAGAGTAAAGTTAAAGTAAAAAAAAGTAACAGTAATAAATAAAATTAAAGAAAATATGTAAGTGACCTGGATTCTAATAAATTGGGTAAAATATGTTATAAGACAATAAGAAACATTGAAGGCTGAAAATTGTTTAAAATGATGTTTTCAATGAACACTCTGACAGTATACCTCTTTTGTGATTTTAAAGTTATGGAGCAGGCTGTTAATCAGTAAATGTTAAAATAAATTACTGGAAAAGCCTTTTTCCTCAATGTCTTTCAAAAATTACTACAATTATCTGTCCACTTTTCATTATCATTGGTCAAGGTTGTGCTGATAGTTTGATTTAAATTGATTTTAGTTATAGAATATTATTTTAAATTCAGCGAAAGAAAAATTCTCAAACTTCACAGACAGATTCGTCTTGAAGAGCACTTTAAAAAACCTAAATGGAACTTTGCTGTAAAATAATTAGGGAAGCCAGTATTAGAGCAGCTTTAAAAATGTAGTATGGGATTTTCTATGTTGCGTTTCAAAATATAGCACCCTGGCATATTGCCGTCATATTACCTAGTATTATTATTTTGTTTAATTATGAATAATTCCGGGACAGCGCGCACGCAGTCCCGACTACCAAAAATTACGCGCCCGAGTTACTCGCATTAGGAGTAATCGCAGGGGTCAGCCCGACCGTAGTGCAATGGAAGGGCCTCACCCTGGGGGAACCGCCTTGCTGATCACGGTAGCCCCTACGCCAGGTAAGTATGCTCAGCGATCGGTTCAAGCAGGTTTTGTACAAAGTTGTCCTGTGAGTGCAAGCAATAGCCTACGTGCTGCCATCTGTCGTAATTTAGCGACGACCACACACCCTGCTTCCTGTTTGTGTGTACGCACACTCGCGCTCAACAAAATCCGAACGGAAAGGTTTGAAACTGTACTAAAATCGACTTCAAATCTAATTTGCAATTAGCATGAATAATAACAAGTAAAATTCCGATATTTGCAAAATTTGTTATGTGGTCAACAAAAACTTAACACACACACACAAGTTCGGAAAGAGAAACCTTTCTACTTTTCCGGCTCGTTTTTAATTAATAAAAAATTTTAATATAATTTATTATACGAATTAAATACTAGCTTAACGAAGCACTTTTAGACATACCGGGTGTCTCAATACGGGCGGCGCACAGTGGAACGATCTAATGTAATGCTTTGGATATCGGTCAGAAACTTAAGTGTCATCTTCAGAAAATCTTTTCATACATATTTGTTGCTTATGGCGGTAAGTTCAAACATGTTTAACTTTTTTTTAATTTCTTTAAAAAATAAGCGGCTTAATAGCTGAAAAGTAATGTCTTTTTTAAACTAGAAAAAATTTCAAATTTAAATTTCTCCGTTGATGTTTTTCTGAATTGCAATTATTTTCTGAAAAAAGAATGTCTAAGTACATTATCCCAGATATGTGAAATCTATGCTCCAATTTACTGTTTAGCAGGAAAATAAAAATTATTAATTTTACTCTATTATTGATAGTTTCGTAAAACTCTCGCAATATCGCGCTGTATAATGTGCTACATTAATACACTACGACAGTAAATTTTAAGCTGATTCCATTAGATTTTGCGACTTCCTGCGACCTTACAAGATATTTAAATTTTTATGAATATAGGGCGTTCCATCTAAGATGGTTCCTTTTGTACCTCTTTAGTTAGTCATTTTATAAAAAATAGTTTCAAACAAGTTTCATTATTTCATATAGGGTATATTTTAAAATTAGTTTGCTGTATATAGAGTGTTCCGTTTAAACTGGACGTTATATTACTTCGTTATTTTAAATGGAAGACCTTATATATTTTTACATTTTCGGATTCCGGGCTCTATTTTAATGTGACTTTATGTATCACACATATGGCCTAATGTAAACCGTTTCAAACAAATGATGCTAGAGACTTGGGGTTCTTTGCAAAAGATTAATCTTGAAATACTTTCTCACTTACATCATTACGAAACATTTCAAGTGACAAGGTTTTACAAACAATTTAAAGTATATTTATTTTCTTTAAAATGTATATTTATTGTACGTAACTAAAGTACATCGAGAAAGTATCAAGAGAAATTTTACAGTCTTTTGACGATATAAACCTGTGTTTTTTGAATTCTGAAGTCTTATCTTTCAAACAGGTTATATTTCATCTGTCACGTTGACATCAAAACTCACAATAACACGAACAAATCAGAAAAAATTAACTGTCCCCGATTTTTTTTTTTTAATTAACTGTACTTACCAGAAAAGTACAGTTCATTTAGCAGGTCATGATAAAAAAACAGATCCTGAGAAACGTCAAATTTTCTATTATGTTTGTCGATGGTTTGAATCTTTTCAATATTCAAGTTCAAGATTCGTTGTCCTCTGTGTTCTTTTAATTTTTCATTTTAATTATTCAACATTTGCATTGTTTTACATTCTTATTAATCTGATAAGATTGATTGATTATATTCGTAAGAGTGCCGGGTTTGTGAACGGAAATTTTAATTTCCATTCAAATTCGTTTGTTCGTTTTTAAATATTCGAACTGTGGTTATATGATTTTTACGTCGCTCTTTTTCTTATATAAGAAGGTAGACTTTTGTTGTTATGTATTCCTTTAATATTTTCTGTTCATGTTTTCTTTTTGTTCTGTTATTTTTCTTGTTATCTAACGTTTCTTTAATACCATTTTGTAATTTTTTGTGTATCATTATAATTGCATTAAATTTTATAAGAATATCTCAAATATAAAGAGTGCTGAATGTTAGCCCAGAATTAAATAAATTAATACAAGGAAGCCAACAGTAAGAGAATGAGAGAAAAATTCAACGTTTACAAAGAAAGCTTGTCGCGAAACCGAGAGAGACCCGGGTTCGATTTCCGGATGCGACAGAATTTTTCTGTCTTCCTATTAGTGTTTCCTTCCTTGATTAATGTATTTTATTAAAATTCCTCATTCTGTGGAATGAATTCTGTGAAAGTCTTGGTATCGGCAAAAAAGTACAAAACCTTTTTATTTCGTTGGGACTAATCATATTGTAGCTAAAAAGTGTGAGACCTATTATGGAACATGCTGTATATTACTACATTAACTTTTATATGTTACATATTTTAGTTAATGACACGACAAGTCTTTTTTTGTTTTGGTTATGAACCGATGAGTGAATCGTAATTTAATTTTCACCGTGTGTTGTAAATGGTATTGGTATTATTTATACAAATTTTTATAAAAATCTGTACATCTATGTAGCTATAGTAGCCATGTTCATGAGCTCCAATTACATCGTTCCACTGTGCGGCGACCGGCGATATACAGGCTAATCTGCTAGCCTCTTTGCAAACTTTGCCAAATTAAAGTAGATGTAATTTTATGAAAAAACCATCTTATTAACTTAGGTCCGAAATGTTTTTATTTAGAAGTTATAGTGATTTTAATTGTTCATTTACTAAAAAATATTTAATAACAAAAATTATGTATTGTAATTCTATGGACATAGCAGATGTTTAAAAATTAACACTCTCAACTTAATACTTAATTCGCAACGACAAAGGAAACTTGTATTTGTAGTAAATTAACATTATCTCTAATATCAGTTGCCGCATCTTGAATCCTTTGCACCAATTGATTGCGATCGTTTATTTCCACTTGATAAACGAGCTGTTTCAAATAACCCTACAAATCAAAATCACAAGGATTTAAATCAGGGGTTCTAGCTGGTCATGGTACACCTATTTAGAAAGTTGATATTTAATCATTGTATCCACCTGCCTTCCTCGATGAGACGGTGCTCCATTGTGTTGATACTACATACAGGGCGATCATTATTGATTGTCCTGATACTACATTGCTTTTCACGAGCTTGGTATCGATTTATTTACGTCCAATTATTGTTTTTTTATTAGTTAGGTTAGGTTAGATGAAAGTTTTATGGATGTTCTCGGCATGCCACTACTTTTCGTTCTAACCTTCATCTGGTAGATGTAAATATTGATATCAAGCTCGTGGAAAGCAGTGTAGGATTTTGCAAATATTATCGGTTGTAATTTTTGTCGGTACCCAGTTCAGTTTATAATATGTATAATATAACTTATTCATAAATTAAAAGACCTCTGCCTTATGAAAAATACAACTGGCAACGGCGTCGTAATTAAGAACTCGATAACAAAGTGACAAGTGTATGAAATAAATGACAAGGTTATGAGTTCTGAATTTTTAAGAATTACGATTAATTAAGGGCTTCTTTAATTTTAACAGTGAAAAGATTCTTTTCCATTTGTATTTGAAAAGGATGCTTAAGACGAACATAAATATGAATAAGATAATAAGATAAGTATTAAAATTGTCTTATCAACTAAGTATCAGGGAGGAGGAAAGAAAAGTTTTTCCTCATCCCTGTCTATTATTTTGATAATATTTTACAGGGGACTTGTGTTTTATACCAACATAATGCAACAGGTTGTGGTTTCTTGATTTGTGAACAAATAATACAGTAATAGCGTTTTGTACTGATGTACGCTATACGTGTACACTGAGTGTGCACTCAGAGTATCTCCAACTCACTTTATTACATGAGGGTAGATGATGGAGATACAGTGAGTACGCACGCAGTGCACGTTAGTAGAAAACGCTATAAGTATGCTGCATTCCTGCTTTGGACGGTGAACCAGGAAGAGCTAGCAATATTTTAAACAATTTGTAAATTTCTAATAATCCTGTTAATTATGGATTTTTTTTTAAAAAGCTATGTGACGTCAAATAAATTCTGCGTCAAATTATAATTTCTGCTTCTTTGAATTGACTAAATAAAAAGACACTACCATGACACTACTTTATAGTTGCAGGGTGCTCTCTAATAATTTTACACCCAACCCGACGATGCGGCGCCTATGGGCGTATCTTCCAGATAATCAACACGATTATTTTCTAAAAAAATAGTGATACATATCCGCATTAAGGTTTCCATTAAATAATATTCTAACAATTTTTGTTTCCATTGTTTTGTTAAATCATGGTTACCAATTTTTTTTTTTTAATATCTTTAATGGTTATAACCACATGGCGGACAGAAAAAAGTGTAAAACTTTACTATTGCAACGTAGCGGTGCGATGTTATAAATAGATTGTGTACACGCCTCATATTTGCCGGCGCAGCGCGTCTAGCTGATAGTGAACAAACGGTAAGCCAAAGTAATAATGCATTCGTTAGGACGGCAAGATTCACAATAATGTCGAGGTTGACTGCGATGCTCGGACACGATGCGCACGAGAGAGTGTGCTGCAGAGACGTGTCGTGTTTCTATTTAATTCAAATCAACTAAATTGTTGTTTCTAAATTCAAGAAAGAGCTGTTATTAGCTTCCGGAATTATATTCGCGTTATTACCGTGGCGATATTAGACTGATTGAATAAAAATCACATATAAGCGGGCGAAATATTTAGCGCTTCGATTTAGACCCCCGCGTCGAGTCGGACTGCCGCTGTCTCAAACTGGTTTTAAGCAGTTCACTTTCTTAGATCCTCCCTTTGGTTATAACTTCTAAATAAATGCACCGAGGAAGGCAGTTGATACAATGGTTAAATAACTACTTTCCAAATCAATATAAATTCTAAACAAAAACAATTCGGACCTAAGGTGATAAGATGTTTCTTTTTTTCATAAAATTACATCTACTTTAATTTGGCAAAGTTTGTAAAGAGTACTTCGTTAAGCTAGCATTTAGTTCTCAAAATTTTCGAAAAGAAAAATTAATTTGCTAATTATAAGTAATACGTGATTCAGTTTGGGTAATTTGATTTATCACCCGGAGGAAAATGTTGTCAAGTGAGAGGAGGGAGCGGAAATGAGGGAATATAATAATATAATATAAAAGTAAAAAGTTTTTTTCAATTTTGAAACGGAAAAAATTATAATAATTTTGTCCGTTTCAAGATTAAAAAACTTTTTTATTGCAATTTTTATCTGACAAGAATCAACTTCATTTTTAAATTATAAAAAGTTGAACAGATAACAAAATACCAAACACCTGTACAGGGTGGCCCAACGATGCGTATTTCTTCTGTGAGGCCTATAGGAAAAAAATCGATAAAGAATTTTATACTATTTTATACTAGACAATATGCGGCATATTGTAAAATTATTTTTATTTTGAAGTATACAGAGTGATCAGAAAAATGGTGGTTCGTGAAAATTATTTTTTTCTTAATGGTATACCCTGTATATTTTTAGATATTTGGATGCGCCGCAATGAGCAGATTACAACGGTATAAAGACATATTGATTTCATTGAACTACTTTCGTAAAATAAATTTTGTTCTTGAAGAATTCTTCAAAAAATCAGTCAGTTTGAATATGAATTTCTGATTAGTGAGATAACACAGACGAACGAAAATCTAACACGATATTTTTGGGTGTTTGGTCTTTATGAAAATGTGAACAAAATTAAGATATCTTTTTGCATTATACCGAGCGATCGATACTTACGAAACATTCGGTATCTTATTTTTTTCAAATGGAATGGCCTACTTTTTATTTCAGAAATGGATAGCACTTAAATGTAGCTTTTTGCCGATATAAGGTTATATACATTTATTTTTAATAATTTCGTCATTAAAAATTTTCTTTTTACAAGTATTTCAATGGTCTGTTTTTAAATTATTTTTGGTAAAATAAATCCTGTCGCGGGGCTATTCAAATTAGAGATCTTTGAAAGTAGAATCAAATGATCGAAAAATCACTTCGAATGATTGAATTTAGGTAGGAAAGTAGCAATACTGGGTGTATAGTTTAAAACGCCGACCATTGAAATACTTATAAAAAGAAAATTTCTAGTGACAAAATTATTAAAAATAAATGCATATAACCGTATATCAGCAGAAAGCTACATTTAAGCGCTATCCATTTCTGAAATAAAAAGTAGGCCGTTCCATTAAAAAAATGAGATACCGAATGTTACGTAAGTATCGATCGCTCGGTGCAAAAGAATATCTTCATTTTGTTCATTTTGTTCATTTTCATAAAGGCCAAAGTCCCAAAAATATCGTATTAGATTTTCGTTCGACTGTGTTATCTCAGTAATCAGAAATTCATATTCAAACTGACTGAACTTTTGCAAAATTCTTCAAGAAAAAAAAATATTTTACGAAAGTTATTCAATGAAATCAATATATCTTTATACCGTTGTAATCAGCTCACTGTGGCGCATCCAAATATCTAAAAATATTCAGGGTGTTCCATTAAAAAAAAATAAGTTTCCACGAACCAAGATTTTTCTGATCACTCTGTTTAGTTCAAAATAATTTTACAATATGTCGTGTATGGTCTAGTATAAAATTCTTTATAGATTTTTTTCCTCTTTTTTTCCCATAAACCTCACAGAAGAAATACGCATCGTTGGGCCACCCTGTATATGTATGTAAAGGTACATAGATTGTAAGCAATTATTTGGAAAATCATAAGTCACCATTGAAATCAAATTATGCGAATTAATAAATGTGGCCGGCCATTGCAGTAACTGTTTTATTCTGTCTCTTTTTATTTTGCTAACCACGTGTTTGTTAAATGCAGCCTAGTAATACACCATACACCTAAACAGAAATTATTTTTAGAATTTGCAAAACCACATTGAATCATCATTAAGCTATTCTGCGTATAACTTAATGCTGTAATACGCTGTATTTCCCTGCATTTATTTTTCTTTTCTAATTTTTATTCAAATTATCATTAGTAATGTTGGTAATAAAGTTATTTATACAGGGTGTCGCAGTGCTCGGAGGAAGTACGAAAAAGGCATTTTATATACAGGATGCCCCAGAGTCCGTAAAAGTTCCATAACTTTTTTGCTATTCCAGGTATCGAATCGAATTTTTTTTTATGTAATAGGAGCGCTTCTATTGCACATTTTAAAAATATTTTCGTTTGTATTCAGGGAGTCCAAACTTTATATCAAAATTATGTTTTTTTTTTTTTTGTAATTGAAACAACCTATTTTGACTTCATTTTTGAATTCTACAATCAATTCTGCGTTAAATTCATTTGAGTCATATGATACTTTTTGATGTGAGTCATTTTTTTCTTGAAAATTCCATTCAAAAATTTGTAATTTCTAAACCACTAAAGATAACACAACCAATTTTATTTTCAGTCAATGCCAAGGCTGTGGCCAATCTTTCGCGATATTGTCGAGTCGTGAAGGGATATTCCAAAGCTTGCTACGATTTTTTGAATATGAATAACTATAAATAACAAAAACTCCATTTTTTTCCGCCTGTGTATTTTCACACCATTCTATAGCGTTTTCGACAAGTTTTTCAGTAACGTACGGTTTGTAGGGTCCAATTCTGATATTCGAGGAGTTATTGAGAAAATAGTAATTTTTAGATGTAAATATTTAATAAAACACTGAAAGTTTGTTGTAGGCAGGTGCCAAAATGAAAGGCGATTAAAATTTTCAACCAATGTCGCACCAGTTATAGACGTATTATGTCAAAAAGTGCGAATTTCACTGGTTTGATATTTTATTCGCTGTGCATTGTTGTCCGGGATCGATCAGTGGAACTGCGGCTTTAACTTCAAAATTATCCTTCCAGTTCCCGTGAATTGGAAGTTCTCTTGATGATTCTTGAACATACTAACTTAAGTACTTGGGAAATCTCAAAAGAAACTAACTTGTATGTCAGGTCAAATTTTAACTTGAGTACTCGGTAAATCTTAAAAGAATTTGAACTTAAAGCTGCAGTTCCACTGATCGATCGCGGACAACAACGCGCAGCAAATAAAATATGAAACCAATGAAATTCGCACTTTTTGAGACAATAGGTGTGTTTTTTTTACCGCAAAACTCAGAGTAACTCAGCGGCACTCACTTGAAAATTTGTATGTTTTTTTACGCGCTCGTTGGTGAGATTTTGTGAGCTTCCTCCGAATCAATCAAATAGGGATTTAGGTTAGAATGCATGTGTAAGTAATGGCCGAATGTCTTGTTTGACATCTGCGCGATGGTAGTGGAAATAAGTAGTTTCTTTAGAAACGTTTTAACTCAGCAAAGCTCACCCCACTTCTGATATTTACTGAACTTAGTCGAAAGTAAACGAACACACCTCAGTAACTGATGTGACGTTGGTTTAAAATTTCAATCGTTTTTAATTTTTCTAGTAGAAACTTTCAGTTGTTTATTAAATATTTACATCTAAAAATTACTATTTTCTCAATAACTCGTCGAATATCAGAATTGGATTCTACAAACTGTATATCTTTGACAAGCTTGTCAAATCGCTATGGAATGGTGTGAAAATATACAGGATGTTCTATTTGAAATAAAATGGAATTCTTGTTGTTTGTAGTTATTCATATTCAAAAACCGCAGCAAACCTTGAAACATCTCTTCACGACTCGGGTTTATCTCGAAAGATTGGCCACAGCCTGGGGCATTGACTGAAAAAAATCAGTTGCGTTATTTTTAGAGGTTTAGAAGTTACGAATTTTTGAATGGAACCTTGCACTCGAGAATTTTCAAGAAAAAATTGACACATCAAAAAGTATGATTGATACGTAAAAATGACTCAACTAAATTTAACGCGGAATTTAGTGTAGAATTCAAAAATGAAGTCAAAATGGGGTGTTTCAATTTTAAAATAACATAACTTTGACATTTTTATAATGCTTGGACACCTTGCATATAAACGAAAATATTTTTTAAAATGTATGATAAGCGCTTCTTTTATACCGGATGTCCCACAGAAAACGCCCCAAGCCACAACGCCTTTATTTATAGATTAATTTTAAAAAAATAAAAAGACAAATGAAATGAGACTGAAAACACTATAAAATGTGGTCAGTTAATTTTTTTCTTGTATATACCTTATTTACCTTAAAGTGTTTTTAGTCTCAGTTCACTTTCCTTCTTGATTTTTAAAATTAGTCTTCAAATGAAGGAGTTATGGCTTGGGGCATTTTCTGTAGGGTATCCTCTATAAAAGAAAATTCGAGTCGATACCCGGAATATCAAGAAAGTTATGAAACTTTTACGGAGCTCTGGGACATCCTGTATATTTGACAATACCGATGTTAATATTCAGCTGTGAGATATGTAGAACTGATAAATCTGCTGCACGTTTCAGAATAGTTTATTTCTCTGTCAAAGTTGAAATTTTTACCTACCATTTTGAAAACTAAATTTTCTTGAAGCGAATACAATTTCGGTTTGTAAGCAATCACCTAGTTGATGTTCGTGGCAGTAATTGCATACTTGTATGTACTTTTCTTCTAAATAAATTACTTTATTTTTGTTTTATATAAACCACTGCAGTTTAAAAGCATATTTAAGGATTCCACACACCAACGCGGAACGGTGGTAGCGAGTGATGCGGGAATGTCGCCAGTTGCTAAACCTAACCAAACCTGATGGGATATGTACTAGGGGAAGGCCCGTTGAAGTACGCTCGTATACTGGGTGTCTCACAACATACGGAGGAGATTGGAAGGGCAGCTGTGGGACATCAAAATAAAGCTTTTTTCTTAATTCGCTCTTGACGAAAATCCAATAATAAGAAAGTTACAGAAGTTTAACTTTTTTGATTCATTTTTAATTTACATCTACAGCTTCTTAATTAACAAAAATTATTTCACAAAATGAAACTTTATTGTTAAATAAACTTTAAATTTATCAAAACCACCATTCATAAAATGTCGATGTTAATCTATTTTCTAGTTTTGTTTTTAATTAGTAGGCGGTGCACAACGAGATGAAAATAAATAAAATAGCCGTTACTTTAACGTGACTAAATTTTTAAAAATAGTTGTTTATTGTAAAGCAGTGTTCAATTAACTCATAAATGCCTCAAATTTGAATCTAAAATATTACTACATGGAGTAACTTTTGCTTGTTAATTAATTTCACTTTAAACTCTTGTAACTTTTTAGTTATTGATTTTTTATCAAAAATTTATTAAGAAAAAAGCTTTAATTTGATTTCCCCTAGTTATCCTTTTAATCTCCTCCGTAGGTTATGAGACACCCAGTATATGCCGCCACAAATATGTCTGGGCATTTTCGATTCGCCTGCACTGATTGCACTCAGAGTATTTGCATCTGGTTTTAACAAAAAGGGACGCAGATACTCTGAGTGCAGTCAGTGCGAGCGAATCGAAATAAGATTAAATGTTCTTTCGTGCTCTGTTAGCATTCCCTTTACCTATCTCTTATATTTCACTCGTTATCGATGATTTCTTTTTAACACGTAATTTTTCTCCATTTTTCGGTATTATTTTTAAATAGTGGGTTATGAAAACTAGATAAATTATAATTTTTTAAATCAACCGTTTAGTAGGAATTAAAAGAAAACTATTTAATTGCTACGAAGAACCAAAAAATTAATAATCAAACACAGACATATTAAATGTATTTGATGATAAACAAATCGACAATTCAAGAAGTTAATAAAAGAAGTTGTTATATCGAGGAAAATACGTTATTACTTAGATACCGTAGAAACTTATTACTAATAAATATTAGCCGAGGACAACTTAGAACCAATATTATAACCAACAATTCGTGTATTATTTTTAATATTTCTGATTTATTTATTAGTTTTCATAAAATTTTGTATTGTTAGTGTAAATTTCTCCTTGTAAATGTGCAAACAGTCATACCAGGAATTCTAATACCTACATTCAGCATATGTAAATAAAAATCTCAGATGATAGGTACGTATTTAAATATTATTTTTTGTTTTTTTTTAACGATATTGAAATTACAGTCAGAAATTAATTTCAAAACCTCAGTTTGTTAAATTTTCATAGCACACTATTCAGGCATAATACTGAAAAGTGAAAAAAATGTTGCGTCAAAAAGAAAATCGTGAATAGAAAGACAAAGATAAGAGTTGGGTATAGGGAATGCTAATACAGTTCGAAAGAACATTTAATTCTGATTCTTATGGTCTAAAAATATACAGGGTGTTCTATTCAAAAAACATGACTTTTCGACAGTTGAAATCAGTTCGAATAGAAGTTACTTTTCAACCAGCCCGTACACGATTTTGTGTAAAATTAGGTATGACCTGAAAGCTTATGAGCTTAGCCTACTACAGACCAAAAATTGAAATTATGGCTTTTGTTACACAAAGACGGCAGCATCATAAACAAGGTTCTGCAAGTCTGAGTTATTTTTAAAAAATGAAAATATCTCGGAAACGGCTAATATTTCTTGTATCACATGTTAAACAAAATATTTTTAGAATTTCATGATGTTTTCAGAAATGCAATAAAAAAATAGGGTATTCAATTTAAAATAAGAAAGTTGACAGCAACTTCCGGTACAAGCGAAGTGTCCGAAAGTTGGAAATATTATATTTTAATAGATCATTATCGTTAACTTATAGCCACAAAATATGAAATAGAAATTCAAAGAGGAAGTCCATAAACTTTTAATGAATGGGTTGCCTGAATCTCCCTGTATATATCTACGTAAAATCCATTTTAATAATATTAATCACTACCTACTCAATTCTCCTTGCACATACTTGCAGGAATAATAGACTTTGATGATTAAATATTCTCCAAACACCTAAACCAATTCCGACGACGTGAACAAAAGCCGTGGTTTTTTTGGCTTCGGCCCTTGCATTAGCCTCGATTAGCAAAGTATCTATAGACAAAGCCAATCTTTTCGCGTAAGTGAAATTATCGAAATATATATTGTACTGGTGCGGAAAATTTTCATCGTCGTTTTTCTCCGTGGAAATATAATCGTAAGTGTAGGAAGGTTTCTCGTAAAACTCAGCAATCAGACTTGGAATAGTGGGAGTCGCTTGTTGTCCGAAACCGTGTTCTCTCGTATTCTGCTCTTTCCTTATTATGATATCCTGATATTCCATTGCATTCGGTTTTACCGTGCGTGTACCGATGAGGCCAACGATTATCCCTTCCTCCTCGATTTTCTCTCTGTCCAAAGTTGGTTTACCGCAGTTCATGCGATTTCCACCGTTAATGAAATATGTGTATGAACTCACTGACAAAAAGGCCGACAGTTTTAATTCGTCGTAACTTAAACACGTTTTCAAATTCAAGTTTCTGGTTTCTTGATCGGTTCCAATAATCTCCCACTGCCCTACCCCTTGCGCGTCATTCATTAACCAATAGCGGTCGTGCACACCCAGGAAAGAAACTGCCCTTTTACTCAACAATCTTTCAACCAGTTCCAAAACGGTCATGTTTTTATAAAATTGTTTTTCCAATTGGTTTCCGAATTTGCGTTTATGCAGGATGAACTCTGCGCAAAGCAACAGAACCTTTTCGTGGAGTAACGGATAGACCGAGTTGATGTTCCTCTCTAAAATTTGCGTGTCCACTTTGTTGGCTTTGAGCGTCTTGCATAATGTTGTGCTAATGGGAAAATCGATGGGAAATTTCTCGCTCTTTTTCAACAGAGATTTTAGGTTGAAATAGGGCGATTCTTTTATCTTTTCTGCGAAGAGCAACATCCATGTCTCATCCGTCCAAACAGGTTCCTCTATTGGCCAATCTGGTATCTCATACATGTTGCGCACAAAATTCGTTCGCGATCACCACTGCAAACCACAAACGACTACACAGCACAACTAAATACACATTTGCACTGGATGTGAGATATATTGTTCGGAAATACCCAGAGTATGACTAAATATATATCAACTTATTTTGTCACAAACACAGTCTTCTATAGTTCCTTACAGATTCAGTTTTAGCTGTATGAGCTGCACTTTGGCTCTCCTAAAATAGGATGCGCTGATAAACGGACGCTACGCAAGAAATTTTAACAAATCTTGCAAGGTGTCACGCAATACAGTTTAGATAAAAGTGAGTTAAAGTTTCCTGCGTCTTTATTTCAAAATTCCTGTGAGTCGTGTATAGATGACGCTCTATGTTCAAGTTTTTTTTTTAAAGCTGCACAGTATACACATCAATCAGTAGGGACACCTTGGGGTGCCTTGGGCTTTTCGCTCTTACCGTTTCTGAGAGCGGATGTGCGAAATCAAGCGGCCGAGCGTGGCGCAACGGTTAATGGTTGATGGCCTCGTTCAGGTAACCACAAGAGCTGAGTTACTAATTCAACATAGCTATTGAACAGACATGCTTTTGGAGTGCCAAGCTTCAGCAGCTAGTATTCTCACATTAACCCTTTAAGAACACGAGTTGTTAACTTTCAATATGCTGAGTCTGCATTCAGGCTCGGTGATCACCTGAACATGGATAAAGAACGGACGTTCCGCCAGAATTCCGACACACATTCAATATGGCCGTCAATTACCGATCAGCTGTTTTGGTGGATAAATAACCATTAGATTATCTTATCGAATTTCATCATGTTTCGATTATTTTGAGCTCACTTGTAATTTTTATAATAAAACAACCTTTGGTTTTTTTAATATAAGAAGTATATCTTACGAAATAAATAAGTTTTTCAAGTAGCGACATCTGGTAGCATTAGAATGACTGCCCGCCTACTTGGGTTCAGAAAATTGTAGTACGAACTTCAAAGGTACCGACAGAAGCTGTCCCTACTAATTGAAGTCTATACTGTGAAAGCTGCAACCACACTGCTACCACAACATACAAACATTTTTAAGATCTCATCACCAATACGAAGCTTTGCAACAGACATTATCGTTGTCATTCTGTATTTACAGATGCTTTGTAGTGCGTTTTTGGGTGGTTTGTAAGTGTTTTCAAGATATATTGCTGAAAAAATCAGCTCCGTTGAAATGTAAACAATGGATACGAGTGCAAATAATGTGTGTGTGAAAGGTTCCTTTATTACAGATCTACATACGGAGAAAAATCATATGTTGTTAATTCAATCGCAAGCAGAATTGTTAGAACATTGGTGTTCATCAATATACAAATATTGAGTTGAGCGAAAAAGAAAATTTAGGTGCAGTTATAAAAATTTTTTAGAAACCTTCCGTTTAAATTTTGTACCCAAAAACTAGCTAGACAAACAACTGTTCGTGCTTATAAAGTGAGAGACATAGTATTCATAAGTTTAAGTTTGTTTTAGCAATACGTTCCCAAGCAGCAAGGTGTCGTCTTTTTCACGTCAAAAATTGGTCATCGTTTACGTCGAATGACCAATGTCAATGACGTATTAAAGACGTAAAAATGACGGGCAAATGTCACAGCCCGGCGACGTCGTTTTTGTACGTCAAATAGTCGTGTATTTCTGACGTCATTTTTGATTGTATTATGAAACTAAATCATATTTTAATTTTTATTCAAATATCTGTAATTATGTATACATATACCTACGAACAATAAATAAATAATATTTTAAATAAATTCATACATATTTTTTAAAATTCTAAATAAAAATAACATAAAAAGCTATTACTAAACCGTTCGATTCTACTCTATAGTGAAATAAAACAATTGAATTAAGAAAACGAAAAAGAAAAATGCCCAAATCCTATCACAAGGACCGTTAAAATATTAATATAACAGGTTATGAAATATGAGTTACCAATACCCACCTTCTTTACACAGTTTGCTAATAATTAAAACAATAAATACCTTAAGCAAGTACTCCATTACAAGTAGAATATAGTTTAGTTAGGTAATACATAATAAATTAACGCTTAAAAACGAATCGCACTAAACTTAAGCACCACAGGCACTACGATTACGATATGCTAGAACAATGTCACAATGTCGAGTGTCGGCGCATGCGTCGCATATCCCGTTATAAAAGTCTAGTAAATTTCTTATGTAGCAAAATGGTATTAATTCATAAATTCAATCATATCTATAATGTATATTTTCCTACAAAATCTAACATCTTGTCTAATCTATAACTAAATTTATTATCGAAACGAGACTTTTTTAAAATAAGTGTCAAATTTAAGTCATTAAACTGACGTTCTATTCACGTGATTTATAAACGTCAAATTTTAAACAAAATTTTTACGAAAGAATGACGTTTAAAACTGGTCATTTGACGTCCTTGACCAATTTTGACCAAATAATGACGTGATAAAAACGACTGCTTGCTGCTTGGGTTACTTCCATGTTAACAAATCATTATTAGTAGAGGTACAAAATATTGTTATGAAAACAACAAAATTAAGCTAAATATAATATAAATATAATCATTTTTTAAGCGTTCTATATTTTAAAATGTCGTTATGTTTTACGATTTCTGTATTTAAGATGTTGTTATGCCTTTTTGTATTATTCTACATCACTGATAATTGCTGATACTATGAATGAATACACTATTACTAGTAATAATGTTAGGTTACTGTCTGGAATCGAGTAACATTAACAAAGTATGTTGTGTGTCAGTTTCTTTTAAGCCCAGTTTTTCCATCTCAGTTTAACTTTAAGCTCCGCTTTATTCCCATGGTAACAATTGTGAGGACAATAATTTCCATAGGAACAAAACGGAGTTTAAAGTTAAACCCCAATTGAGAAACTGGCCCTTAGTGTTCGAAACAACGCTTGCAAATTTCCACAAGAAAGATGTTGAACTAACAATACATACAACATTTGTGTTGTCGATTTTCGACTTTAAATACTAAGGTCGGTACCCATGTTTGTTTTAAATGTGTTTCTGCGAGATGTTATTCAAAATTAACTTAAACTGTGTCGAGGTGAGTACTTTTTCATATTATAAATAGATATGATAACATGCAACATAAACTCATTCTAGGCACTATAGTGCAGTATAAAGATTCTCTAGTTAGAGTGTGGCGGAATAGTATGTGTTTTTAATTGGTTCCGCCATATTTCAGCAAAAATGTACTTCAGCCAATCATAAGAAAGAATGGAAATATAGTTTGGCGCCAATCAGCATCAGCACTTGGAGTGCGTTCGTGAAGTTGGGTGAATAGGTAGGTTAAAGTAAACACGCGGTAAATAGTTCCTTTCCTTTCCTAAAATTTCCAGGAACGCATAAAAGGAATCAAATAGAAAACTAAATTTTACTTGTTAGCAGTAGCGGCAGTGCATACGAATTTGTGTGGCCAGGCGATATGTGCTATACCTATATAGTCTGTTCTCTGTTCACTTGTGTTAGACAAAGTTAGCGCTCAGCTAGTATGTCTACTGCCCATCCAAATTCGTATGCAACAGCTGCCACTGCTTGTTAGCTTGTCACTGTCACAGATCACTCCAATTATACATTTTAATATATGAGTTTTCACTTTTTTAAAATAGTGGAGGATATTTCCGTACAAAGAAATGGGCCGTACTTTCGTTTCGTGATTAGAGTCGTCTCTAGCTACATCCGTGATTGAAATAAACAAAAACAATATAACTTTAGAATTTCATGAGTAAGAGAGTGAGAGAGAATTTAATCATGACGTTGCTAAACTAAAGGCGAGGTGAGAATGTAGACCTGTATCAAAAGAAATGTTCCTGTACTGACGGTATCGTCAGGATGTTTAAGTTTTGAAACTTATCTTTTATATTTTATAATAGCTTTGTTCCTATACAGTTTTAAATTAGTTCGGAACTGTACTGCTCATACACTCTTGCTAAATATACCATCATTTTGGCAAGAGCGCATGAGCAGTAGAGATTCGAACTGATTTAGAACCTATACAGGAACAAAGCTAATATTTCCATTTCTCAAGGACTTATAAATCCAGAGAAACTCAAATACCCCGACCTGTCAATTATTTCACTGCCCACAGTCCTTCAATACCAGGGGCGCACACGCATGTTACAAAAGATTATGGTTAAGGTTTCGGTTTTAATTTTAAGCTGGTTTCGCTTACGGTTTTCTGTCAATTTGGATTAGGTTTTTTTTTAGGTTTTCAAGGGGTGCACTCTTTAAAAAAAGAAGAGAAGTAAATACATTATTCAAGAAAATCAGCTATCAACAGAGGGCGTTTTTAATAATGAAAACAAAAAGCTGTCATTCGTGTTATTCAATATAACTTGTCTTATTCGATCCATCGATGTTTTTGTTAATTTTATTTTAGAAAAATTTTGTGCAAATCGTTTTTGATTGCAGTGAGAACCTCGAGCAGCCTCTGGACAGCTGTTTCAGCCCTGCTTGGGGCTTCTTCAGCAGAAACGTAGCTCGACATTCCCACTGCAGACCAAAAACGACTTGCCCAATTTATTCGCAAATGCGATGTAAGAATGATGAACATATAAAATAGCGACATCTTACTATCGCTTTTTGACCTAACATTGCAGTAGGATAGACAAATTGAAGCGGGATTTGCTCCTAAATCTTTCATTATGCTTTGACAGCAAGCATGGCCGCCTTGCATGGGGGACTCATTAGGAGCAAATCCCGCTTCAATTTGTCTATCCTACTGCAATGTTAGGTCAAAAAGCGATAGTAAGATGTCGCTATTTTATATGTTCGTTAATTTTATTGTTACAAACGTACATAAAAGTATTTATTCGTGCGGAAGCATCACATATAAACTATTTAATTTAACAGCTTTTACAGGTTGGCAAACTGTCATTGCAATGTTTTCCTTATTATAGGGCCTTTCACAAAACTTGTCAGTCACTTCGTGATTTTCTCGAATAATGAAATAACTTACATTTTTTAAACGCAAACATAAAATTCTTACATCGTTTTAAATAGATAATAAAATCCTGTGGGTTTGAAACTATCTGAAAAAGCATTCAAATTAAAGTTACTTTTATAAATTAAGTGGTAAACATTTAAACATACCATTATTTTTAAACTTAACATTTTACATTCTTGAAATTTAAGTACCTACCCGACCTTCAGAAATCACCTGAGATGTCGTGATGTTAGTATAAAGGAAAGGACAGCGGAATTAACCGAAAAATTAATAAATTTCGATTAATTTTCGTTTGGGTTACGACTAAGGTTTCAGAAAATTTTCGGTTTTTAATGGGTTTTGGATTTTTTACGGTTACGGTGCACAGGCTGTCCCATTTTCGATAGTATTCTAGAGGTATCTCCATTAATAATGGAAATATAAAAAAAAAACCAAGCACGTAATTTTGGCTCAATTTTTTATGCCAATTTCAATGGTTAATTCAAAAATTTGTTTTTTCTATCAATGTCTTTCAAGAACTACTAGATTTAGGTATTAATTATCTGTCCACTATTCACTATCATTGATCAAGGTTGTGCTGATAGTTTGATATATGTAAATTGATTTTAGTTACAGAATCTTTTTTTAAATATTATAAAAGCGAGAGAAAAAATCTCAAACTTCAAAGACAGATTGAAGAGTTAAATTGAACTTTGCTGTAAAATAATTAGGGAAACCGATATTCGAGCAGCTTCAAATTAGCATGGGATTTGTTGCGTTTTCAAAATGCAGCACCCTACGTACTGCCTTAATACCCAGTATTATTATTTTGTTTAATTATGAATAATTCCGGGACAGCGCGCACGCAGTCCCGACTACCAAAAATTACGCGCCCGAGTTACTCGCATTAGGAGTAATCGCAGGGGTCAGCCCGACCGTAGTGCAATGGAAGGGCCTCACCCTGGGGGAACCGCCTTGCTGATCACGGTAGCCCCTACGCCAGGTAAGTATGCTCAGCGATCGGTTCAAGCAGGTTTTGTACAAAGTTGTCCTGTGAGTGCAAGCAATAGCCTTACGTGCTGCCATCTGTCGTAATCTGGCGACGGCTACAATCCCTACTTCTTGCTTGCGTGTACGCACAATCGCGATCAACAAAATCCGAACGGAAAGGTTTGAAATTGTACTAAAATCGACTTCAAATCTAATTTGCAATTAGAATTAACAATAACAAATAAAGTTCTGATTATTGCAAGATTTATTCATTAGTTCAACAGAAACTTACTTTTTTTGTGCTGCAGAAAATCAAGTTCGGAAAAAGAACAGGTTCTACTTTTTCAGCTCGTTTTTAATTAAATTAAAATTTTAACACAATTCGTTTTACATACAAATTCAAAAGATGTCCCGCATGATCAATGAATATTCTTCTTGGTAGCTCGTCTCTCACTTTGTAGATATTACATGGTGTCGTAAGTGACCTTAAAATTGAATCAAGTCTTGTAATTGCTTGTATTTACTATTCGTTAATTCTTTTTTAAATTTATTGAGCAGATGTGTACAAGGTGTCCCGTTTTCGATGGTATTCTATAGGTATCTCCGTTAATAATGGAAATATAAAATAAAAAAACTGAGCACGCAATATTGGGTCTACTTTTTATGCCAATTTCAATGGTTAAATCAGAAATCTGCTATTTCTTACTGTTTTCGAGGTACAGTCGAAAAGCGAAAAATTGACCAAATCTTCAAATGCAAATAACTTTTATTTTTAATTTATTTATATATACCGGCTGTTTCAAATTGGGTGTGCACTGAAAGGATCTCCTAAACCATAAGAGATACAACTTAGGCTAAATGGAAGAAAAGTTGTACGAATCAATGCCTGCAAGATTACAGAAAAGATTATTTATGTAAAAGAGTGTTCTTCCTTCACCCTTTTACATAAATAAACTTTTACTGTAATCTTGCTGCTAGCTATGAAAGTATTACTACTTACGGTCCATGGAAAAAAAGTAAATATCAAATTTTTATAAGTCTATTAAAAATAATATGAAATGAGAAATTGCAATTTCTTTGTACCTCGCTTTTAATTTGTTCAACAATTACGAACCGCAGCTTTTTTAACGCGCTTGCCTAATTGGTGCATAAATATTTGGATTTATTCGTCGATAGTTGATATCGTAAAACATATTATTTCGCTCAATGAATTAAAATTTTAAATAAAATAATTAATAAACGATATCAGTGATTATTATTACGAAACTCTGCGTTGAATATCGAGTGCGGTATCGGTGGACGTGTTCATACCGCGAGGGGAAGGCGAAATTGACCTTCCTATCTTTCTCGCACATTTCAACAGTTCCAACAAGTTGTCTGTCCGAAATTTTTTGGCTATGATACGGTAGCCACCAAAAAATACCCGCAGAAGGTAGAATTTCGTATACTTATACTGAGGTTTTTTTTTTATTTGCACACAGTAAAGGAACACCTTGTATAATGGATTTTGAACAATAAAATGCGAGCAATGGAATTTATAATTAGAGCAGGCTGGGATATTTTCCAAAAAGTTGGCAACATTGGGTTACAGTTTGAAATTAAGTATTTTAAGTGTCAGATTTGTGACATTTATTTTTTTAATTGATTGATAATAAACGGATTTATCTTGCGGAACCCCCCTTAATATTCCAAATAAGGGTTTACAGCAGCATCCATACAAAATAAAATAACAAAATATGAATGTAAAAAGCACGAGCTTAACCTCAAACATAACAACTGTCAAGTTATTATTTATTTCTCATTGTATTCAACCATGTAGCATAAAATAGCACCAATCACACCTCCTCTTATTGCACCTCTTATGAATTCCATTGATCACTCGGTATGAAGTTGCCAGAAGTAACCAAAATTTGGATTCAATGTGTGGTGTCGTTTAAAAAACAATGCATTGTTTTATTACATATTTGATAGAAATCTAACTGCCGTCCGTTATTTAGAAATATTAGAAAACCAACTTTTGGATATCATGCCACTGGATCAGAGATCTGTTGTGTTTCAGTAAGACGAAGCGTCGGTCGTCGCACAATGCTTTAATAATTGGAGAATATCTAAATAAAAAATTTCCTGATAAGTGTATATTTTCTTTAAACAAAAGTTTAAAGAATCGTCGAACATTGAACATACATTTGACATACAGAAGTGTGTTATTACAATCACATTATACACTACAATACATTTTAAAATCTAAGTATTCTTCTTGGATACTATAAAAACAGTTACGCTTTAAGAAACTTTTAGTCCATTTTACCACTTTTGTCGAATTTTCGCTTCTAGTTGAAGCGGGAATTTATTGTAGATTTTAATTACTTGGTAGTTAGTGGTTAATTGTGCACGTTTGACTCGATGGTGTGGAACGGTAAAATCGTCGCCATGTCTGGTGTTATGCGTGTGGAAGTCTTGATTCCGACAGTATTCTTCTTCGTTGGCCTTGATATGCTTTACACAGGTAAGTATCTGGTAAGTATACCGGGTGTCCCGCGCCATGTGCTCACCCTTCTAGAATCTTTATTTATTATTCGATTATCCTGAATATTGGAGGCATTAAATTAAACAAAATTTGGAATTGTTTGACATACTACTAGTCATCATAGAACTTCCGGTTTCGCCGGCAGTGATATCAACTTACTTATTTTAAATAGAACACCCTATATATTTTCACATATTTAAAATCTACGGATCATTACGAGTCCGAATACATATCAATTGTTAATTTTGGTTTCCATGACAATGAAGAAAAAACTTTTTTTATTTTTCAATCTAGAAAGTTATGAATCGCATTTTTTCGATCTAATGCGATCAAGTGTTTCGAGAAAATCACTCCTTTGATCGTATTTTGATTTTTAACATTTTTACAGTATTTGAAATTTTCATTAGGTCGTAACTCATTTTTTTAAATAGAAACTCATGTGTTTCTTAGCTTAGTTCAACAGAACATTTCTTTCTGAGTACGCTGATAACAAATACGTTATATTTTCTTTGAAAATAATTTAAAATAGAGCATGTCTTATTGAAATTTTACACTCCCTTTATTTCAAATGACTTTCAAAAGAAAATATGATGTATTTGGTATCAACGTATTCAAAAAGAAATGTTCTGTTGAACTCCATTCCATTCCATTTAAAATAAGAAAGTTGATATCACTTCCGGCGAAACCGGAAGTCCTATGATGACTAATAGTATGTCGAAAAATCCCATTTTTTGTTTAATTTACTGTCTCCAAAATTGAGGTTAATAGATTAATAAATAAAGATTCTAGAATGCCGCTTTTTTTAAATAGGTCCCTACAGCTATGTTGTTGATCCCAGATTCCGAAGATGGCTCTTACAGCTTTCTTTTGCAGTTGGAAAACCGCCCTGGCTTCAGAAGAGCCTCCCCACATGGTAATGCCATAAGTAGTCGCAGCGTGAAAATTAGAAAAGTACGTGCACTTTGCAATTTCATAATTAGTTAGACTACACATTTTCCTGATACAAAATATCGCAGAAGCTAATTTAGCTGTTAGTGCTTCGGTGTGTGCCCTCCAGCATAAGGTGCCTTCAGAGAAAATTCCCAGGAATTTAGTTGGCATATCAGTAGTGTTTTTTGTATGGAATTTCACTTCTCGAATTTCAGGGATTGCGTTTTCTCCAAATTCATTTTTTATTTGTTGCTTCTGAGCCACGTGTCGGCCTCTTTAAGTGTGGCTTCAGTCATCTTCTGCAGGTTCGATGGAGTGTCCGACTTGACCAGTAGGGCCGTGACGTCTGCGTAGAGACATATCTCGGATGTGGTTATGTTCGTTAATGTAAATTATGAAAAGGAGCGGACCAAGATTGGATCCTTGTGGCACTCCGTATGTAGTTTCAGTTTCATGGGAAGTTTCGCCGTTGCAAAAAACCCTCTGCGTTGTATTTTCCAAATATGACTGTATAATGTACACAGTTCCTCTCAAGCCGTAATAATTTAGCTTGTGTAGCAAGACTTTGTGGTCTATGCTATCGAAAGCTTTACTGAGGTCGCAATATAGAGCTTCCGAATTCTATTTTTCGTCTAAGGCATTCGCGATACTCTCAGTGAGAGGAATCATAGCACTGTTGGTGGATTTATTTATCCGATAGGCGTGTTGATTATTTGTTATTATGGCATTTTTTTTCCAGAAATATTTTTATACGGGTGTTTATAACGCTTTCTAGTATTTTGGAGAACGTGGGTAGTATGGAGATAGGTCTGTAGTTTTCACAAAGAATTGAATCTCCTTTCTTTTGCTTTTCCTTCTTTTTTTGGGAATTATTATTGCTTTTTTTAAAGAGTCAGGAAATTGACCCGTTTCAATAGATTTATTAATAAGAAAAGTAAGTGGCGTCTTGATGTCCAAGATAATATTTTTCAGAAGTTTGGTAGTTATATACATCAGGCTTAGTCTTGCTTTTCGTCTGCCTAACAATTTTAAGAATTTCTTCTTCGTTGGTGGGCTTCGGAAACATACTCTTCTCATTATCTATTTGATGATTCTTCAAAAGGGTTTTGAAATTCACCGTACTTTTGATGTTTTCTGCTATTTCTTTCCCAACGGATGCGAAGTAATGATTCTTTTTGTTACACTCTAACTCACTTTCTTCTTTTTTCTTGCTCTTTGTTTTTGTTTCTTGTTTGATTAAAGTCCACGTTGCTTTTTGTTTATTTTCCGCGTTTTCTATAAACTGATTGTATTTCCTTTGTTTTGCCTTTTTCAATTCTGTAATTATCTTCATCCTTATCAGACTTGGTAACCATTCGGATGGTATATAATGCATCAACTTTACTTTTTATTTCTTTGAGGTCTGCCTTATGAAAGACATTTATAAAAAAAATGTAGAGATAATTTTTAACATGCATTCAGACATTTTCAAATTTCTAATGCCTTATCTTCAGTAAGTAAAAGATGCCTTTCTTGTTCAGCCCGAAATGGTGGTCATTTCGTCATTGTTTGTAGCTCCTCAGTAACGGAATACTAATTCTGTCGGTACTAATTTATCATTTATTAAAAGATTACAATTTAATGAATATTTCATTGTTTTACATGAGTCAAGGCCTATATATCGCATAAAAGTAACAAACAGATTAATTTGCTTACGGCTCGGCCATTTTCGAAAATAATACCAATATATTATATATTTTTGAAAAGTTTGAAAAATACTACGACTTCCATTAAAAAAAAAAAAACAAAAATTGGGTGCGTACCTCAACTATAATGAACTCGTGTGATTTAATTAAGAAATCATAATCTACGTTAAAAGTCGAAAAAAAGTGTAATTATCATTTTTTAATATAAAAAATATGTATATATAAATAAATTAAAAATAAAAAAGTTATTTGCATTTGCAGATTTGGTCAATTTTTCGTTTTTCGACTGTACCTCGAAAACAGTAAGAAATAGCAGATATTTGATTTAACCATTGAAATTGGCATAAAAAGTAGACCCAATATTGCGTGCTCAGTTTTTTTATTTTATATTTCCATTATTAACGGAGATACCTATAGAATACCATCGAAAACGGGACACCTTGTACACATCTGCTCAATAAATTTAAAAAAGAATTAACGAATAGTAAATACAAGCAATTACAAGACTTGATTCAATTTTAAGGTCACTTACGACACCATGTAATATCTACAAAGTGAGAGACGAGCTACCAAGAAGAATATTCATTGATCATGCGGGACATCTTTTGAATTTGTATGTAAAACGAATTGTGTTAAAATTTTAATTTAATTAAAAACGAGCTGAAAAAGTAGAACCTGTTCTTTTTCCGAACTTGATTTTCTGCAGCACAAAAAAAGTAAGTTTTTGTTGAACTAATGAATAAATCTTGCAATAATCAGAACTTTATTTGTTATTGTTAATTATAATTGCAAATTAGATTTGAAGTCGATTTTAGTACAGTTTCAAACCTTTCCGTTCGGATTTTGTTGATCGGGATTGTGCGTACACGCAAACAAGAAGTAGGGATTGTAGCCGTCGCCAGATTACGACAGATGGCAGCACGTAGGCTATTGCTTGCACTCACAGGACAACTTTGTACAAAACCTGCTTGAACCGATCGCTGAGCATACTTACCTGGCGTAGGGGCTACCGTGATCAGCAAGGCGGTTCCCCCAGGGTGAGGCCCTTCCATTGCACTACGGTCGGGCTGACCCCTGCGATTACTCCTAATGCGAGTAACTCGGGCGCGTAATTTTTGGTAGTCGGGACTGCGTGCGCGCTGTCCCGGAATAATTCATAATTAAACAAAATGATACAGGGTAATATGGCAGTATGCAGGGTGCTATATTTTGAAACGCAACATAAGAAATCCCATGCTACTTTTTTAAAGCTACTCTAATATCGGTTTCTCTAATTATTTTACAGCAAAGTTGTTCCGTTTAGGTTTTTTAAAGTGCTGTTCAAAATGAATCTGTCTGTGAAGTTTGAGAATTTTTCTTTCGCTGAGTTTAAAATATTTAAAAAAAGATTCTGTAACTAAAATCAATTTATATCAAACTGTCAGCACAACCTTGATCAATGATGGTGAATAGTAGACAGATAATTAATACCTAAATCTAATAGTTTTCGACAGACATTGATAGAAAAAGCTTTTCCAATAATTTATTTTAACATTTATTGATCAAGGCCGTGCTGATAGTTTGATATAAATTGATTTTAGTTACGGAATCTCTTCTAAATATTTTAAACTCAGCGAAAGAAAAATTCTCAAACTTCACAGACAGATTCGTCGTGAAGAGCACTTTAAAAAATTCAAACGGAATTTTGCTGTAAAAGAATTAGGGAAGCTAATATTCAAGTAACTTTAAATTAATGTGGGCTTTCCTATATTGTGTTCCGAAATGCAACACCCTGTACAGCAAACTGTGCAGCTTCAAGAGAGAAAAAAAATATAGCTATCAAAGTGACCAAGAGAAATTCAAAGAAAATATTTTTTAGTATCTGAGTTGACCGTAAGGGGGTGCAAAAAATGGGCTCAGCAATAGAAATTAATTTTACCAACAAAAGTTTCAGAATAAGCTACAGCTTCGGTAGCGGAAAATTGAATTAATTCAGTGTCAGTTCAAACAATGTCACAGTGTCAATCGTTAAAACTCAATTATACACGGTGAGTATTAAGATCCGCAACAAATTCATTATTTATTCCGTTTTTAAATTTTTTTGTAAAAGAATCCTAAAAGAGGTCCATTTTGTTTTCAAAAAAGATACTTTTTGACATAAAATGTTTATTTCTACCGTCATTGGTTTTCAAGTAAAGACGTCATCGAACATTTTTACTTTTTTTTAAAGACAATCTACTTTTTTCTTAATCAATTTTGATACAGTGGCTCACGAGCTAAACGACAGTGTAAAAATATTAATACCTTACATAATAATTTTTTTGACAAAAAAATACACATTATATAGTTCAAAAAACACAAATTATATTTTTAGGCAAATTCATGCATAATTTATAAAACTATGACAACAAATAAATATGACAATTGGTTCAATTGTGATATTTTGTTGAAAATTTCAAAAAATCAAAAGTTTTTCAATTTGGTAAAATAGCTCGTTTAAATGAAAAAGAACGAATTGAAGTTTTTATAGTGTTTAAAGAAGCTCATCCTGATAGATTTATTTACAGTCAGTAGAATAGTTGCTAAATTTGAAGAGATTGGAAGTATTAAAGATTTATCGCGTAGTGGTCGACCTAAAATAAACGAAGAAGTTAAATTGAATATTTTGCTTCAATCTCAAGAAAATCTCATGATTCCACAAGAAATTTGTCAAAACATAAAATTGTTTAAAAAAGTAAAATTTCATCCACGCAAGGTTCAATTAATTCACGAGCTTAATAAAGATGATCCAGATCGTCGTTTGCAATTCTGTGAAGACTTTATCGTAAGTTGCGATGTAATGAGAATCGTATTTTTTTAAATAACATTAGTATCTCTGACACAGCCACGTTTGACTTAAATGGATCAGTAAACCGCCACACTGTAGTTATTGGTCTCGGGAAAATTCTCACTGGACGCAAGAATCCCAGAGCTGACGTCAAGGCAAAAATGTGTGGGGATGAATGACAGGAAGTCGTCTTATAGGTCCTTACTTTTTTGACGGAAACTTAACGGGCGCCAGAACCCAATCTATTAAAACTGATTAAGAAAAAAGTAAGTTGTTCGACGACGTCATTTCTTGAAAATCAATGAAGGTAGAAATAAACATTTTGTGTCAAAAAGTATATTTTTTTGAAAACAGGATTTTTTACCAACAAATTTAATTACGGAATAATGAATTTGTTGCGGAACTTAATACTCATCCTGTATATTTGAATTTGGAAACATTTTATTTGAAAATCTAACCGTAATTTTAAACAAAAGCGTCACTGAACGTATACGTAAACAAATCATTAATATTTAACATAAAGAGTGGGAATTTACGTATATACCCACAAGATACTGACGTGATAAATGATTAAAACATAAATTATTCATATTTATTAACCGCATGTTTCCATTTTATTGAAATAATTGGTACCTTTAGTCAATGAAATTATTATATTTTTAATTCTTTGCATTCAGTAAATCACCAATCACTTCCGTTTTGGCTGAATGTTGAAATGTGCTAACTACGTTGCCATTTTTGGTTATAATAATTATGATTATATTTATGAGTAGTTCTGGCCTCGCACAGACCACTGCAATAATATTATTTAGGTAAATATTATATTTACGTAAATCAGTTTTGACATAATTGCATAACTTTTATTTATTATAGCTTTTCTTTTTTACTTTTTACGTGATCGCGATTGATTCATTTTGTAAATGTTAACTAAGTCAATAATTTCTAAACCTGGTTTTTATTGATGCAATTTACCTGCTTCTTCATTATTTATTTATGTACTATTAAATTACCCATTTTTTTTTCTTCTCTAAGCCTATTGGCTTATTGGCTTACAGATATTGAAAATTGAATAACCGGCCTCAGAAAAACCTTAAAAAATATATTGTGTAATATTGCAATATTTTTGTTCTAACTCTTAATGCTGAGAGTAAATAACAGCTGACCTAATAATAAGTAATAACAATTGATGAAACTTTTTGGGTTATTCGTTTTACCTCGACCTTCACCTGATATGTATTTGTAATCTCCAGATAAATTTTTGTTTTTGTGCCATGTTTAATTTCGCTCGTCGAGTAGTGATTAGTGATTGGTGATTGGTGATGAGTGAAAAACACATTGGATCGATCACATCTGAAAAATTTAGCCTGATTTTTATCGAATACAATTCCGAAAACATTAAAGTGTGTTGTTTGCTTCTCTCCTACTTACTCATCTCATCACCAGTTAATCTCGTCAGAATATTTTTGCCATTATTTCATTATCTGAAACGATAAAAAAGCATTTAACGTTTTAAAAATAAAAAAAAGTTCTATTGCAAAGTATCCATTCTGTTATAATTTACCTAAGAAAAACTACCGAAAAAATAATTAAATTTAACAAAAATGAAATTGATTCTTGTCCGATGAAATACTGACATTTTATTGATTTCGCCTTCCGATAAGGTAGATTTTGTTTTAAATAAATTTAATTCTTTTCATAATAGATTACAATTTACAGTAGAAAAAGAAAATAATAATTCATTGAGTTTTCTTGATGTAAATATTATCAGATAGAATGAAAATTCTAATTGGTTTTATAAACCTACCTGGTAAGGTAGAAACATAAATTTTCACTCATATACACCCAAAAATTATAAAATTGCAACTATTATTTCATTAACAGATCGAGCTATTTTACTTTCTGATAAAGTTTTCATTTATGATAACTTAAATTTAATAAAGAAAACTCTTATTCAAAATTCTTATCCAATAAATCTTATTGAATCAGTTCATTAAAAATCGTATTAAATACTTACAAAATTCAAATGTCTCTAATGATGTTAGACAAACTTCGAACCATAAATACATATCATTGCCTTATATTGAACCATTACACAATCCATTTAAACACATTTTAAAAAAAACATAATTTAATTTTGGCCAGTAAATCTGTGAATAATTTAAATTTTATTTTCTCGAACTTAAAAACCAAAATACCGAAATTAAAACAATCTAACGTGGTTTGTGAAATCAAATGTTCAAATTGTAATTCTGGTTATGTAGATAAAACAAGCCAAAATTAAAAAAAAAAAACCAAACATAAATATCATATTCAAAAAAATAATCAAAATCATTCAATGTTTGTAGAGCATTCATTAGTAAATAATCATAATTTTGATTTTGATAATACTGAGATTTTGTATGTACAGTGAATCTAATATTTTTAAAAGACGTTTCATAGAAATGTGTAAAATTAATAAGCGAACGGATTTTGAAAATTTAAATGATATATTTTGTAGTTTTCTGGATTCTTTAAATAGGATATAGATCCGTCAAATTAAAAAAAAATAGTTATAATTTAGTTCTAGTTACTTTTACGGACAACTCGTTTTTTAGTTTAAAATCGTGTTACCTTTTCGTTTCTCTTGACAACTTATTTACTTTTTTCCACTCCTGACAAAGCTATAAATTTATAGCGAAACGTTGAGTGTGTCCTCATCATATTTCTGTCCGGTTCAAGATTAAAAAAAACTTTGTAATTAAATTTAACTAAATATCAAACTAAAATTGAATCAAGGATGTAACTGTAGAATTAGGCGAGCCACAAACCAGAGCGAAAAGGCAAAGCTTTTGACGGGAACATCAGCGATTTTGTTGAGAGTATCGGCGTGAAAATTAAATGCTGTTATAGGAACTCGATTAAAATTTGTGAAAAGCTCACAGAGAAGTGTCGAATCGACTAATAAACGTTCAATGGGAAAACGTATCACTCTCATTTTGTAACAAAATTGGGTCGAGTGGGAATTGATGAAAATGCTTTTTTTTTCGAAAGGGAATTCCTGCTTAGAACTTGGTAAAAATTGGTTCCATAGATCAAATATTATCTAACCTAAACAAATTTGGACAATAGAAAATAGATGTAACCAAAAATCAAAAAGAAAAAGAAAAATTCTATGAACATTAAGTCTGTTTTCGATTCGTCCTGAAGTAATAGCGGTTATAAAGGGCGAGATGGATTTACTCATGCTCATACTGATCCTATATTATAACGATTTTTTTTTAAGATTAGCCTGAGTGTCTGAATTTGTTAAATTTTAAATTAACAAGACATTCTTTATGTTAAATGTATTTTGTACAAACTTAAATGCAGTTGTAATTTATCCGGAATTTTGGCACTATGGGCATAACCAGGATTTTATTTAGGGACTAGGGAGAGACAAAATTAGATCAAATCTCTTCGACTGACTGCTCAGAGGTAGTATTCTCAGAGTATCACCTTGTACCTTGTACGCGCTATGATTCATTATAATATTATTTAATCGCAACTTATTTTTTTGTAGAAAAACATTGCTTGCCTCTCTACGTACTCAAAATCCGAAGTTTTACAAAGTAGTTTTGAAAAAGAAACTGTTTTAGAGCATAATCACTATTAAAATGTGAACGAATGTAAGCGATATTTCTATGTCTAATTAGGACTTAAGTAATTAATTTCCAACACTGTTTGGACTGTGTCAAAATAATTATTTGTAAAGAGTTAGAGAGGACAAAAAAAAACATCAATTGAATTTCCAATTTGCAACAGAAGTAAAAATGAACACATTAAGATGGCAAACTTCACTCCACAAAACAAATATTATTTCGATTAGAAATACCATAAAGGAATAATTTAGCAAAAGGAAATTTCCAAAAACCACAAAGAAGTAGATTATAGAATAACTGATTCACTTTTGTTGACTTTGTTAACGATGTATTTCAAACAAACTCTACCAAAGTCCAAGATTCTTCATTCTTTTAATTAAACGATAAAAGTTTTCTTCTTTGTTTATGTATCTTATCGCTTGACCGTAATGTGTTATGCCAAGTGCACGCTGTCATTATTTAACTCCGTGTCCTTAGGCAATTCTTTCTGCATAAACGAACAGTTTAGAGTCACGTTTCTTGATAACATGGAAAGTTTGCAAATTTTAATCAGTCTTAATAATTATAATTCGTACGATTCTTTTTATAAAGAAAGCACACACACACACACACACACACACACACACAATAATTGTACAGGGTGCATTTTATTTGCATTTGATTAAAAAACTTTGTTAACGAAAGTTGTGCAGGCCAAAGTTATGCACAATTTAAAATTATTTTCAACTATACCGAGTGTTTCTTTATTAAATAATACACCAAATTATTATTTTTAATAATAATTATTAATAAAATAATGAT
Source organism: Prosopocoilus inquinatus (assembly GCA_036172665.1). Classification (NCBI taxonomy): domain Eukaryota; kingdom Metazoa; phylum Arthropoda; class Insecta; order Coleoptera; family Lucanidae; genus Prosopocoilus; species Prosopocoilus inquinatus. The sequence continues at coordinate 29,926,115 of CM069877.1, forward strand.
TTATTTTGTCCTTTTGTGTAAATTATTCCTAGGAGATTGCATCAATAACGACTACTTCTTTGAAACGTAAATCATTTTAATTCTTTCAGTTTTAGAGAAATTCTAATTTTCTGTTGATTTTGGACGGCGACATCTAGAAATTTGATAAAAAATAACAAGTGTGAATTATTATTGCCAGTTAATAGTACAAAACCGTCTTATAAAACACTTTCCTGAATCGAATAGGAATGCCGTACAGCGAAGTTCTGTAAGTTGTTTAATTAATTAACAATAACTCGGATGATAGTAATATTAAATGTACTAAGTGTGGTATCGTTGGAAAGTCAATAAAAAGCGCCATCTACTCGTGTAATAATATACAGGATGTCACTGCCACATTGTCAAACTATCAGCTGTGTTAACTAACGAGTAATCTGACATATTTGAAACTATTTATCAAAGACGAGAGGTACAAACGCAAAAGTAAATGTAAGGTATTCGCCAAAACAAGCAACTGGCAATTTCTTTAAAGAAAGGACATTTAGAGGGACAGATCTAAAGCAGGACACTCGAGAAAATAGAAGGATTGTCCCCGCCAAATAATAATAATATACTTCATTGTCTTTGTGAATCTACAGAGTAGTTATAAGACTAGTTATGTTGTCATCGTAGTGATAACTGTAGATTGTAGATTGTTAAAGCAGTTAAAGATAACATTTAGTCAAGGTTACAGACTAAAATAATTGGTTAAAAACCAGAAATGACTGTTAGTTTAATACAACACAAATAGACAAAACAGTAAAAATTTAAAAATTCAAGCGCCAGTGTACAGTTAGTATGTTTACATATTTACAAAATAAATTTTGTCTAAGCTGTAAGGACAAATATCTATCAGAATTGATTTGACACTTTTTAGAAAGTGTTACAGATTTAATATTTTTTTATGTCATCTGGTAATGAATTATATATCCTCAAACCCTGGAGCATAATACTGTTGTTAAAACAGGCAGATTTGTGAATGGGAATGTTGAAGTCTTCCTTATGCCTGGTGTTATAATCATGAAATTCGCCATTTTTAGTAAACTTATTTTGGTTCACAAAAATATACTCCAGAAGTTTGAAGGTATACAATCCGTACAAAGAATAACAATCCTGTATTGTTCGAAATAGACTCTGCATGACGTTCTGCTTTCACACCAGCCATCACTCTAATCACTCTTGTTTGAGCAATAAAAACATTTTTAAATCGAGATGAAGAGCCCCAGAAACAAATTCCGTATGCTAACCTGCTTTCGATTTGAGTGTAATAAAGCGACATAATTGCATCAATATGTAAGACTGATTTTATAATTTTTAGTTGGTATACTAAGGAATTTATTTTAGATATAGGATTGTTACAATGCGGTTCCCATGATAGATTTTGGTCAATAACTACGCCCAAAAATTTTACGGCTTTAAATCTGGCAAGCTTAATATTATTGAACAGATAAAACAGCGACTTCCTACGATCGTTTTTTGCGAATAAACAATTGCGATTAAATTGGACAAGTCGTTTTTGGTTTGCAGTGGAAATGTCGAGCTACGTCTAGGCTGCTCGAGGTTTTCACTGCAATCAAAAACGATTTCCAACAAAATCTTTAAAACTTAATATTATTGTCAGTGATATCTAAGTTCATGTCCTTTTTATTTACTTTTTGATGAAAACGCATATAACCAGTTTTAGTGGCATTCAGATAGAGTCTACTTGGTACGGACCATTGTTGAAGTTTTTTTAATACAACAGCACTGTCTTTACTATTAATAAGTACAGAGGTATCGAGAAATGCCCCCTCAAATAAGTTGGGAGGTTATTTACATAAATAAGAAACAGCGTAGGGCCCAATTCGGAGCCCTGCGGTACACCCAATTGGGTATCCAATTTCTCAGACACGTATTTTTTACGCACACATTTAGAATCATAAAATAGTTCGACGTATTGGGCTCTACCTTGCAAGAAAGAAGCGAACCACGTTCTAACAACTCCATGGATTCAGTACTTCTCCATACTGTCTGAAAAGCAACCCATGAAGCAGTCGAAGGCTTGCTGAGATCGCAAAAGAGCCCAACAGGATACTCTCCCGCAAAGTAGTCGCTTTTTTTTATAAATTCGGCAATTGCTGTGTTTGTTGACCTAGATGGCCTGAAACCATGTTGGTTGTCTACGATAACATCAAGCTTATCTAAATAACATAAGAGTTTTTTTAACATACAGTGTTCAAATATCTTTGAAAGACATGGGGCCAAAGCGACTGGTCTATAATTGCTGACATTTCGGTTTTTTGCGATGGGTACAATTTTACAAAGTTTTAGAGCTTCCGGAAACTTGCCTTCAGTAAAAAACAAATTGAAATGCGTGGCGCATTTGTTAAATAATTGAATGGGCATATTGTCTGGCCCAGATGAGCTTTTATTTTTAAATTTCTTTGATATTAACTCTAGGACATCCTGTACAGGGTGGCCCAACGATGCGTATTTTTTCTGTGAGGCCTATAGGACAGAAATTAGGAAAAAATCGATAAAGAATTTTATAATAGACAATACGCGGCATAATTGTAAAATTATTTTGAAGTATACAGAGTGATCAGAAAAATCGTGGTTCGTGGAAACTAATTTTTTTAAATGGAATACCCTGTATATTTTTAGATATTTGGATGCGCCGCAATGAACAGATTACAGCGGTATAAGGATATATTGATTCTATTGAATAACTTTCATAAAATAATTTTTTTTTTTGAAGAATTTTGCAAAAATTCAGTAAGTTTGAATATGAATTTCTGATTAATGAGATAACACAGACGAACGAAAATCTGACACGATATTTTTGGGACTTTTGCCTTTATGAAAATGTGAACAGAATTAAGATACCTTTTTGCATTATACCGAGCGATTGATACTTATGAAACATTTGGTATCTTATTTTTTTTTAAATAGAACGGCCTACTTTTTATTTCAGAAATAGGTAGCACTTAAATGTAGCTTTCTGCTGATATAAGGTTATATATCTTTATTTTTAATAATTTCGTCACTAAAAATTTTCTTTTTACAAGTATTTCAATGGCCTGTTTTAAATTATTTTTGATAAAATAAATCCTATCGCGGAGGTATTCAAATTAGAGATCTTTGAAAGTAGAATCAAATGATCGAAAAATGACTTCGAATGATTGAATTTAGATAGGAAAGTAGCAATACTGGGTGTATAGTTTAAAACGCCGACCATTGAAATACTTATAAAAAGAAAATTTCTAGTGACGAAATTATTAAAAATAAAGGTATATAACCTCATATCAGCAGAAAGCTACATTTAAGTGCTATCCATTTCTGAAATAAAAAGTAGGCCGTTCCATTAAAAAAAAATGAGATACCGAATGTTTCGTAAGTATCGCTCGCTCAGTATAATGCAAAATGATATCTTAATTTTGTTCACATTTTCGTAAAGGCCAAAGTCCTAAAAATATCGTGTTAGATTTCCGTTCGTCCGTGTTACCTCATTAATCAGAAATTCAAATTCAAACTTACTAAATTTTTGCAAAATTCTTCAAGAAAAAAAAATATTTTATGAAAGTTATTCAATAAAATCAATATGTCTTTATACCTCTGTAATCTGTTCATTGCGGCGCATCCAAATATCTAAAAATATACAGGGTGTTCCATTTAAAAAAAAGTAAGTTTCCACGAACCACCATTTTTCTGATCACTCTGTGTAGTTCAAAATAATTTTACAGTATGCCGCGTATTGTCTAGTATAAAATTCTTTATAGATTTTTTCCTAGTTTTTTTCCCATAAGCCTCACAGAAGAAATACGCATCGTTGCGCCACCTTGTACAGTAAAATATAATATATATAATATTCAACTCCGAAATGATTTTTAAAGGTTCCTTTTTGAAAAACATGTTGAATTCATTAGCCACTTCCTTTGGATTATTCACTATACTACCGTTAATTTCGAGTTCAATATTGGAGTGGACAGTTTTTTTGTCTGTCAATTCTGGTATTATGCCCCATACAGCTTTAGTTTGATTAGAACTATTTAAAATCTTATTGCCGAAATATTTGTTTTTTTCACTTTTACATAGGACAGTTTATGTCTATACCTGGCTGAGATATATGCTACTTTTAAATTAGGATATATTTTCGTAAGCGTACGTAAGTTCTTTAAATCAGCGCTTGATTTGCGTACCTCGTTAGTGACCCAAGATTTCGTCTTTTTAAGTACATATTTTGTTAGAGGAAACCAGACTTGAAAAAAATTCAAAATTGTTTCATGAAAATAATTAAATTTACAATTCAAAATCCGTGGTTGCATATACAGCGCCCCATTTTTCATTTTGTAATAGAGCAGTGAATTTGTTGAAGTTAGCTTCACTGTAAATTCTTCTTACACAAGAAAGCACAGGTTCGTTATTATTACTATTTGCCGATATGCCCGTTTCAAAAAACAAGGTACGATGATCAGACACCGTATTGTCCGTCACGTAACAGTTATCATCGTTTATTAATATGTATAGACGTATGGGGGCGTATTCTGTAACTTTTTAACGGGCTGTTAAAATTTAGAGGTCCTTTAAAGTTCAAAATACAGTTTCAGATTGGTTGTTACCGCAGCAACAAAATTTAACACCCCTTTAAATTTAGCGATTTTGATACAGAATAGACCCCCATGGTCACTTTATAATGAACATTCGAAATGAAACACCTTATTAAAATCAGTCTCTTTGGCCTGCAATAAATAAGAATAAATTTGATAGGATCCAATTTATATTTGCTGGTCATGTTGTTTACAAGTAGAATTTATTAAATCAAATGTAAATATAAACGAGTCATACTTGATGAGCAACCAGGTGGAAATAATAACCAACTTATTATTTTTTTCGTCAATAATATTTATAATGAAATATAAGCTTATTAAGTTGACGATAACGTTTCGCGCAAATTCCTAACTTTATTACTTAATAACTTTTATCGGGAAATGCTAGAAAACAGGTTTGTTTTGGTTATAAAAAAACACTAAGCGCGCTCTGCATGCAAGGTTGTGTGCCATATTTTGCTTGCACAGTTCAAAACGTTGGAGAAAAACGAAAACCTGAAGGAGAAGCCATCTTTGTCCACGACTTGAATGTAAAAAGTGTTTACGCCTTTTCTACCCTTTGTTTTGACATTGGTAGAGAAGCGTTGTTAAATAATAGATAAGTTTATTTTAATTTTAAGTTTCACGCTGCAACATTACACGTCCTGTAAAGTCGGTTAGGCTAACCACTGAGTCACGCTGCAGCCAGAAGTAGTTTAGAATAGAAATAATTGTGGACAAATTTCAGTAACCAATGTCTGGACCACTATGAATGTCGTGAATTTCATTTTACGAGATAAATTGCAGCAATTGGCCGTTGAAACACTTTCTCAATCACGGAGTGAGTATAAAAAGCAGCGTTAAAAACGGAACTGTGCGGATACTGTTGTTCTCCAACATCTTAACATTTTGCCTACGCAGTCAGTGTAAAAAACGTTTTGATTTTGCAGCACCACGTCATGTTTTCTAGTTAAATGGATGCAGCAAAATATTAGCTTACAAGAGTGGCCCCTGGTTTGGAGTTTTTCATTTTTCTTTCCCATATTCTTTTGCGTCTTCTTTCCACAGTCCTAGACTCCTACTTCTTTCAGGTCTTCTTCCAACCACACTTTCTCGAATCTCTTTTTTCTCTTCCTCACTTAATTTTTCTTTGCCATATTTTTGTCTCTTCTTTCCACAGTCCAGGTCTTCAAACTCTCTTAGATTTTTTTCCTCTAACCGTACCATTTTGGTTCGCCTTCTTCTTCTCTTGCCATTAAAATTGTTTTTGTCCATCTGTCTTCAGACATCTTAGTTACGTGTTTCAACCATCTAGCTCGCTGCTTTTTCATTATTTGGTCTTGAATAAGTCTTCTATTTCTTTATTTGTTCTGGTTCTGAATTTTTCGTCCACTTGAATTCTTCCGCAAATTTTCCTTAAGATTTTTCATTCCCACGCTATAAATTTGTTCCTTTTTTTGTTGATTGGCCACGTTTCACAAGGATCTTCTTATCTTCCTTTTGCTGTCCGTTTTTATATATGTTTTTCCTCTTCTTCCTTTCATGTTAGGTTAGCATTACCCACAGATAATTAATTTGTTCTGCTTTTTCTGTTATGTATTTACTGTTTCATTTGCTAGTGTCTCTCATCATCACATATTATTTATTATATTATTTAAGTATTTATATATTTTTCACATTTATATATTCCCTCTTCTGTTTTTTAACCTGTCTTATATTTCTTCGTACAAGGACTTTAATTTATATTGTAAAATTGTCCTGTAATTGGGGTTACCTGTTGGGCAATAAAGACGTTATTATTATTATACTTATATTTTCATTTTCTTTTCATTAAGTGCCAAGCCGTACCGATTCGTTTTTCCTTCCAGTAATATCAATGTGTTCCCTATTTTTTTTGGAGATCTAGTCCTACTTCCTGCACTAGGTTAAAGAGATCCGTGGATAAAGGATCGCTTTGAATCGGTCCACTTTTCACTTTGAATTCTCCCGAGCTCTTTTCTTCCCCCCAGTTTACACTTTATTTCCAGTTTTTCTAATTGTCATTTTAACCAACCTTTTAAGTTTGTTCGGTGTTACCAACTTTGTCATTCAGTCGACCAGCTTTCTCGGTACCCTCGTCAATAAATGTAATCAATTTTACAACTTTGGAATTTCGAAAATCTTCACTGGATTCATAATCTCATCGTATGAATCTGTCAGCCAGCGCTAAGAAAAAAATTAATATATGGAGGGGACGGATCTTAAGTTTGCATCGTTTCTAGAAAATTCAATTACAACTTGAAATTCAGTTTTTCTCCGTTTCGATTTAATAGTAGTTTTGGTACTTCTTTTTCCAAACAATGAAGACGATCAAAACTGTCCACCAAAGTACATATCTGGCTTTAACAAAAAGAGATTGCTTCCTATTCAGGGAATTTGTTAGGAGATTCTCTGATAAGTTGATAATTATGTAATAGGAAAACGCACAAGCGTTCTCTAAAGGTAGCTTTACACGATGCCTTATTTCTTGCATCATGATGCATGCGTTCATAACGCAACAATATGCATGCTTGACTGCATGCGTGATTTTATAGCGCAATGCACTATTTTCTGAGAGACAAGGTGACGCAAGCAAGAACTCCAAAAAGCTCTACGTCCATTTTGTAATCCGCAGTGGAACCAACTCTCGTAAAAATATTTTTACACATATTTAAGACGCACGGATTTCTTGAGTCCTATTGCATGCGTAGATGCATGCAATTAGCGCTTGCGTTGTCGCACAAAATGAGGCATCGTGTAAAGCTAGCTTAAGATGTTCAAGCGCACGCTTTTTTTAACGTCGTGAATAGAACTTATCGGTTTAAGTATAAGCGTTCTCACTAAATCGCTTTTTCAGTGTGAATACAACTATTAAATTTGATATGTTCTATTCAGGGCGTTAGAAAAAGAGAGCGCTTGAACGTTTTAAAAGACGCTTGTGCGAACGAGGCCTAATAGTTCGGACAGTATAGACAGAATAGCTTCGTCAGGAGTAAAAAACATTTTTCACTACTGACAAAGCATATTTTTTTCACTCCTGACGACGCTAGTAATCGATAGCGAAGCGTTGTGTATTTTCAATTATATTTCTGTCCGGTTCAAGATTAAAAAAAAAACTTTTTATTTATAAATACAGACGTTAATTAAATCTGATGGACAGTACTATACCATATTAATAAGTAATATTGTTTTAAAATAAGTTGCGCATGAAACGATGGACATCTAGTCTGATTATGATTACATTAACTTTATGATTTATTTTTCGTGTAGGTCTTGCTCATAAGAATTGCAGAAAGATATGAAACAAATGAAAACACTTTAGAAAACGAGCTAAAAATATAATTTATTAACTTACTTGACGTTTCGCAATTCCGTTATTCGCTTTTGATAAGGCAAATAATATTTGCGAAATGTCAAGTTAATAAATTAAATTTTCAGCTCGTTTTCTAAAGTGTTTTTATTTGTTTCATATCTTTTTATTTTTACCGCTTTTCTTATTTAACTTATCTTAACTATTCATCTTCAGGTAAAGTTAAAATCATAATTTAAAAAGCAAAACAATTTAGTTACTAAGAATTCTACCGGCCTGCGTCAATTTAATGTCTCTTGGGCTCGAGATCAATCAAATATCGTTTTAACTTATTCTATCCAATTACGTAACACAATACACCAATGCACGAAATAATCAAGCAAACAGCGATTTGAATATTATGACTACAATTATTAGCCAAAATTGTATTAATAAACCTACTAGTTTCAGTACCATAAAATACTGTAAGTACATTAAAGTAATGCAAATATTATAAAGTACTGCAAGTACTGTAAAGAGTAGATACTTAATACTGGTACTGGAATTTTTCTATTTTCAGTAAAATACTTGAAACTTTAAGTACTTCCTATAAGTACTGGTACTGATACAAAAATTTCCGGGCACTGGGTACTGAGTACTGCAAGTACTTCGTTGTGGTACTTGCAGCAGCTCTGATAAGTATACATAAATGATCCAGGCTTTCCCTAATTATTTCTTTGTATCTTTAGAAATTTGAATCACTGAATCAGCAGATTTAGAGGCGTCTGAAAATACTGGGTGTCTCTTAACGTACGGAGGAGATTAAAAGGGTAGCTACAGGAGCTCAAATTAAAACTTTTTTCTTAATTAACTTTTGGTAAAAATCAATAACCAAAAAGTTATAAGAGGTTCTAGTGAAATTAATTAAGAAGCAAAAGTTAATACCTGTAGTAATATTTTAGATTCAAATTTGAGGCATATATGAGTTAATTGAATATTTTGCGTTATAAATTTAAATTTTGAATGTTTAAGAGTTAGGTGAACAGAGCTTTACATGAAACGACTATTTAAAAAAAAAATGTAGCCACGTAAATATTAAGGCTATTTAGTTTGTTCGTTTATACCCAAACACGACTTTTTATATTGTTGAGAAGCGCTGATTATATAAAACGAAACTAGAAAACAGATCGACATAGACATTTTGTGAATGGTGGTTTTAATACATTTATAGTTCATTTAACAATGAAGTTGCGGTGTGTGAAATAAGTTTTATTAATTATGAAGATATAGCTGAAGAAGTTAAGAAAGTTAAACTGCTCTAACTTTCTTATTATTGCGTTTTGGTCAAAAATGAATTAAGAAAAAAAGCTTTATTTTGATCTCCTAAAGCTGTCCTTTCAATCTCCTCCGTACGTTATGAGACACCCAGTATAAAAGAAAAATTGATCCATCTTTTTAGGTAAACTGGCTTGGTTAATGACGTTAAACTTAGTCGTGGCTCTTACGTAACATCGTTTGGGACAATACCATCTTCAATGACAGTCATTCAGGGCTATTCTGAAACATTGATATGTACAGTCAAAGCTCCTTAACTCGAAGTCCCACAACTCGAAATTTTCTATAACTCGAAACTCGAAGACGCTTGCTGACCACTGCAGTTGCCCAGCGTTTCTCATTGATTTTTCGCTCTTTATTTCGAATTTCTCTAACTCGAAAATTTCTATAATTCGAAATAAATTTGACGAACAAAGGACTCACAAAACTCTATAATTCGAATTTTTACGACAAATCCCCATCTTTTTATCATCAATTTACGTTTCTAGCGATGGTGCTTCTGGGAATCCCCTTCTTCGGATCTCAGACAATAATACCATGCACTTGAGTTGCGTTTAGTGTTTCAATTAATTTTGTCGTACTTTCTTTACAAACATATAAATTTCCATCAACTTAAAAGTCTTACAGTCCAACAAAAGCTTGAAATTAAAAAAAGTCGAAAATGGTGTCAAAAAGAAAAATATTGCTGAAGAATACAAAATACCAGCAAGTTCATTATCCACGTTTATTATATTAAATTTTGATGTCTGTATACTATTGTTTATATGTCTTTTTTTACTTAAAATAAAATAATAATAAATTAAATATAAAAAAATATATAAAAATAATAAGATACGTATATAAATACATAATATGTATGAACGTGTATGGTATGTACTCATGTCCTATAACTCGAATATTCTATAACTCGAACTTAATCTCAGGTCCTTTGACAGTTCGAGTTACGGAGCTTCGACTGTATATCAATTGATATGGTCTTCTATAATTGAAGAGAACTTGATACGACTTCATAACAATTCAAGTCGATTGCCGACCGCCAATTGAAGAGAGATGCATATTAAGTCGTAAAGGATCGAATTTCTGTCTCAATTTCCTTTTTTGAAATCAAAAATTTCATTGAATTTATGGACCTACACACATTATTTTTTGAAATTGCTAAAGTTGAAATACAACCCTTCTTCAACGCTATGTGAAAAATAGTAATTAAATTATATGTCTCCACAATGCCGTATAACTTAATTTCAAATTTAATAAATCGTTATTTGAATATCCTCGTTTTTAAAGAAATCAAATATTGAGAAGTGCCGCCGTAGATTTGCCATTTACCTTGTTAATGAGTAAGCATAGGATTTCAGTAAGTACACGCCATCGTTTCAGTAGCGCCGTAAAAATGTATCGAACAGGCACATTGTGTAATGGGACGGTGAAAATAATTTACGGCGTTCTTACTATATGACGCAATGTCGTAATAAAGTCCGCCGGTCGAGGTACAACTGGTCAACTAATTACTCCGAAAATCTTTACACATTTAAACAAGAAGAATTGATTACACAACTGTAATTTTTTATTGCGGCAATATTGCTCTGTTTTTTGTTATACTGAGTAACACCATTGCTGTAGCGGCGTTAATTGTCTCCGCAGCCCTCGAGTTTGTTTACACGCTACAGTCTAATATCTTATATTGCCCGCTTCATTAGAATTTGAACCGCGAGTTATGTTAAACGCTCTATGACCCCTGATTAGTAATATAAACAAGTGACGCATTGTTATTGTCCACTCATTTATCGTTATCTTTACTAAATATACAAACTATAGCATATATATTAGGGTCAGAACTTTAGTTTAGTCATATCTGCAGAACTTGTAACCGTTACTCTGCCCATCTGTAACTTTAATAAATGTTTAAAAAAAACATTAACGTGTTTATAAAAAACATAATTGGCGCAGTCAGTAGGATAGTGCGGTCGCGAAAAAAGGTGCATCGTGCAAATTAAAATCGCGATTTGGGACTCCAGTTCCTTCAGTACTACCCAAAAGAACCCTGGACGAAGAAACTTCAAGAGAAATACATCGTGTAAGGCTCTGAAGATACCATTCGTCTTCCAATCCATAGAGGAGATCCACAGCTCTGGGCAACGCAGATATCAACCTTTCACAAAATAGACGACTGGCAATTCCCGGATTTGGTGAGACCAAATTTTGAGTATCCCGTCTAATTTTTTTCCATTATTTACCTGATTTCTTGTCTTATATGAACAGCAATTCAGTAAATAACTTAGATTTAGATTCTTTAATCGAAACATTTAATAATAGTATTAATCTATCTAAACCAACTGTAATCCAAGCAAAAATGCCAGAAGTAAATTATCAATTATTAAAATTATATGTAGACACAATTCCATCATACAATGGTGACCAAAATTCATTAGAAATTTTCATAGCGTCCTGCGACTATTTGTTCAATGAAATTAGTAACAACGACCCTCAAATAACTTCATATTTAATTAGAGTAGTAATTGGTAAATTAAAAGATCACGCACAAATCTTAATTGGCACTAGGAACGAATTAAATACTTGGCCTTTAATAAAAAATGCTTTAAGAACTAGTTTCGGTGATCAGAGAAATTTAGATTGTCTCGAACAAGACTTAATCACATTAACACCTTCAAAAAATGAACCACCATTAGAATTCGGCAAACGAATACAAATATTACGTAGTAGATTGTCTGCAAAATTAAACTCAATTAGTACAACGGAAATACCACAAGCCACAAAATTAGTATATTCTAAACAATATGACAATCTAGCATTAAAAACCTTCCTTCGTGGTTTATCGGGTAACTTCCAAAGCATTGTAAGACTAAGAAACCCTATATCACTAGAAAATGCAATGGCCTATGTAATAGAAGAAGAGAACTTTATGTATACTCAAAATCTTCCTAATATATTACATAATAATAAAAGCTCTTCTAACCAAATCAAAACGCAACCTCAAATGTTACCTAAGACGTTCAACTCATTTCCACAATATTCACACGTACCTACATCATTTAATCAATATCCTCAAAGATCTAACATGCAAATTCATCAAACACCTCTTACACAATGGCCACGAAATTTCTATAACCAAAATCCAAGACCCTGGACTTCTAACCAATTCCCTAGTCAACCTATTGACGTGAGACCAAGAGTAGTTCAACAAAAACAATTTACTAACTCTCAAGTTTTTGGTACTCCGAAAAATGTCTTTAAACCAACAGGACAAATCCCAACAAACAAACCGGAACCAATGTCAACCACATCCAGAATCCCAACAATTAGACAACATAATAATTATAATAATTATTTTAAAAACACTATACCAACATCAAGAAATTTTATTTCAGAGGAATTAAATCTCATGGAAAATAATTACTGTAATCACGAGCATACAGAAACGTACCCTGATCCTTCTTTAAACATCCCTGATCATTACGATAACAATATTTGCAATGAGCAAAACTATGAACTTAACAATGTAAATAATGAGACTGACGAAGAGATTAATGACGAATCCCAAATAAACAACTTTCAAAATTTTCGGATGACTCACTCAACAGAAGACGCGACGTAATTTACGAAATCAACAACACGACTTGTGATAATTCACTACCGTATATTAAAATTCAGAATCCACCTATTAAATTACTTATTGATACCGGATGTTATAAATCTATTATCAGACCTTCTATTGCAGAAAAATACTTCCCAAATAAAATCTCTCAAGAAACATCAATAATTAAAACACCCATAGGAGAAAAGAAAATTAAATTTAAAGCTCACATTCCAGCATTTAAAGAATTAGCAACTGACAAAGTAATTACTTTTATTCTTTTTGATTTTCATGATTTCTACGATGGCATATTAGGATTAGAAGACCTCAGAAACCTAGGAATATCAATTAATCTTGCAGAGAAGAATTTAAGTAACAGTAATACAATCATTCCTTTCTACTACAGATTGCCTAAAGAAAACTCTTTTACAATTAGTGTTAACACCCACGAAATTTTAAAAACTAAAGTTCCTGTAAACTATTATAATGGAGATGTGATAATTCCTGAACAAACTATAAATGACTTATACATCCCAGAAACTTTAACTACTGTAAAAAACGGTTTTGCATTACTTGAAATCTCCAATAATACCGATTCCAGAATTACAGCAAACCTCATAAAGCCATTTGAAATTATACCTTTTCCAGATAAAGAAAAGGAACAATATCAAATTTTTCATGCAGAACAATTTTTAACAGAAAATCACGCTGACAACGACACCGAGCATATTGATAAATTAATTAGAACTGATCATTTAAATCCAGAAGAAAAAAAAGCTACAATTTCCTTATGTCGTGAATTTTCAGATATTTTCCATAATAACAGTAAGAATTTGACTTTCACAAACGAAGTTAAGCATTCCATAAAAACTACCGACGCAATCCCAGTTCATACAAGATCATATAGATATCCTTTTATTCATAAGCCGGAAGTAGAAAGACAAATTAACAAAATGCTCGATGATGGTATAATTAGACCATCACAAAGTCCCTGGAGTTCTCCTATTTGGATCGTTCCAAAAAAATTAGATAGTAGTGGTAAACAAAAATGGAGAATTGTAGTAGACTACCGAAAAGTCAACGAAAAAACAATAGATGATCGTTACCCAATTCCGAACATTAATGACATACTAGATAAGTTAGGAAAATGTCAGTACTTTAGTACTTTAGATTTGGCATCAGGATTCCATCAAATTGAAATGGAGCCGCAATCTGTTTCCAAGACCGCCTTTAATGTAGAGAACGGGCACTACGAATTCGTCAGAATGCCATTTGGGCTTAAGAATGCACCTGCTACGTTCCAAAGGGTGATGGACAACATATTGAAAGACCTCCAAGGTAAAATTTGTTTTGTCTATATGGATGACATAATTATCTTTTCTACCTCTCTTCAAGAACATATTGCAAATTTAAAATTAATTTTTAAAAAATTACGTGAGTCAAAATTAAAAATCCAACTCGATAAATCAGAATTCTGTAGGAAAGAAGTAGAATTTCTCGGGCATGTTGTAACACCGGACGGCATTAAACCAAACCCGAAGAAAATCTCTGCAATTCAGAAATTTCCAATACCGAAAAATTCTAAAGAAATTAAAAGTTTCTTAGGACTTCTCGGGTACTATCGCAGATTTATCAAGAACTTCGCCAAAATTACAAAACCATTCACAAAATGTTTAAAAAAAGGAGAGAAAATAGAACACACAGAAGAATTCTGCAAAACTTTCGAATTATGTAAGAATTTATTATGTAATGACCCAATTCTACAATACCCTGATTTTGATAAACCTTTTAACTTAACCACAGATGCTTCTAATGTTGCTATAGGAGCAGTGCTCAGCCAAGGCCCCATAGGCAAAGATTTACCTCTTGCATACGCTTCACGTACGTTGAATCCGGCTGAATGTAATTATAGTACAATAGAAAAAGAGTTACTAGCTATTGTCTGGGCCACCAAATATTTTAGACCTTACCTTTTCGGGCGTAAGTTTGTTATCGTAACAGATCACAAACCTTTACAATGGTTATTTAGCCTAAAAGAACCTAACTCTAGACTTGTAAGATGGAGACTCAAACTCGAAGAGTATGATTATACAATCACATATAAAAAAGGAAACCAAAACACCAATGCAGATGCTTTGTCGCGTATTGAAATAAATACTATAGAAGGCACTGACGAAATTTCTAGACAATTTGGAAAACGCAGTGGTTTTTGCTAGATTAAATACCTTACATAACTCTGTCATATCATTTGAAGACATGAACAATATGATAGATACATTAGTTAAACTTTACGAAGAAAATAAAATTCTTAAATTCAAAAACATTCATTCTTATTACAATTTAGCTAACTCAAAGGTGACTGTTCATAATGACAAAGTAATCTTCCTTATGCATATTCCTGTCTTCAGTCCTATACAATTTGAATATTACCATATATTTCCTGTTCCTCAAAATAATTTTACCCTTGTACCAAAAAGTCCTTACCTGATACTCAATAACCAAGGCCATCAATATGAAGATGAAGAATGTCCAACGATTGAAAATACCTACATCTGTAATAATAGACCCTTTATAAAAGAGGAAGACTGTGTGACATCCATCATTCAGAATATCAAGACTACTAAATGTCAATTGACTCCCATATCTACGAGTAATACCATTTATGAACAAATCAACAAGAACTACATAATAATTGTACCTGCCAAATTGCCAATAAAATTACAGAAAAAATGTAAAACTACTGGATACAACATAATAGAAAAACCAAGCCTCGTCAAAATCCCTTTCCATTGTCAAGTAATGGACGGAAGCTTCAAAATCATCAATGAAGAAAAAATCATTCAAGGAGAACCCTTCATTCTACCTAAAATGAAAACAGAGGAAATACAAGAACTCCCAAATCTAGAACACCTGCACTTAGAGGACTTGAACCTGGATGACATCTCGAAGTTACAACGACAATCCAGTATGCAGCCAACTTCTAGAACCAGAGAATGGCACCCCCTGAAGATTTCCTTCTTTTTGAGCAACCTAGTTTTAATAATAATATGCTTTGTTTTCGTGTTCATCATACTCAAATATAGAAAGACCCAAAAACAATCAAAAGTAAGAAAAAGCGATAAATCAGAGGAAGCGAGGGATGAAAATAATACTTCACTATTATTTTCCAATTTAAAAAGGGAGGAGTTATGTTAAACGCTCTATGACCCCTGATTAGTAATATAAACAAGTGACGCATTGTTATTGTCCACTCATTTATCGTTATCTTTACTAAATATACAAACTATAGCATATATATTAGGGTCAGAACTTTAGTTTAGTCATATCTGCAGAACTTGTAACCGTTACTCTGCCCATCTGTAACTTTAATAAATGTTTAAAAAAAACATTAACGTGTTTATAAAAAACATAATTCGCGCAAAATATATTTATCCTATATATATTAATGAGCATTGGTTTTATTACTTGAACACACACGACAAACTTAAACTGTCCTATAGCATGCTCCGATGGCTGTTGTAATAAAAACGGTAATAAAAAACCGCTCCCCCCCATTGTTCAACTAACAAGCAGTGTATTTGGAATTTATTGGTTACATGGTGCCAAAATTGTTTGAAACGCGGAATTTCTTAATAGTTCGGTTTAGCAGGCCTCTAGGTTGGTCTCTCCACTTCCCCACATCGATTAAACCTGGTCTCAAATTAAAGCTAAAAAAATCTTATGTCTGATCGATCAAGGATTACACATGAACATTTTTTTCAGAAAAATAAAAGACTGTATTTTTGTCAATTGATGGTGTGAACTGTTTGTAAAATCACTTTTTTTTTCAAATGACCAATTAATTAATACTCCATTTATTAAATCGGATACTAAAATGAAATACGTTTAAATATTTCTGCTTTATGTTGTACTTTACTGACTTTACAAAAGCCCCTATTCACCGCAACTGTTTGTTTTTGTAATCGTTTAAGGAACGCACGTATGTATACCGAGAATGAAAGTTAATTGTGTTCTGAACTTATGTTCTCTTTGCTTGAAAGTTTCTAGCGAGACTTAACTGTTAAAATGCACGTAAAATCCCCCGTCAAAACATAAAAAGTCCGCCTGGAAATTCCGCACGGATTTAAATTTCAGAGTCGTTCGACGAACATGCAGAGATGGGTTCGTTCCGAAGTAAAAATTCTTTGACGCAAGCAAGCGGTCTTTCAGGTTAACGACGACGACGGCGAAATTGAACAAGAATCCTTGGCCTGCAAGTCGGCATACTTTTCATCGAATTAGTACATATACCGACTTGTGTTCAGGGCCGGACTCTCCCTACGCGTACGGATTGTGTAACACGTAACACTTGTCCTGGTAACACATTTTAAGGGGTATAAAAATGAAAATAAACATAACGCAAGAAATTCAAAAAATAACAGAAGGATAAATTTTATTTAATTTTCAGTACTCCTTTTTTGACAGAACCAATTTAATGAAAATTACTCAGAAAGAATAAAACTTTTTTCATACACGATTTCCTTCATTAGTTTAAAGAACGATATAAATTATGTAAATTTTTTTTCCGTGAAATAGAAATGCAAATCAAAATTAGCACTTGCCTAAAATACCTACAGCCCATAGTTACACACATATCTGTTTCTTAACACTTTAGTAGATATTCATTCAACGAACAGCAATGATTAAAAGTTTCGAAATGAAGAGTAATAAAATCATTCGAATTTGAACTTAAATTTGAACCTTATTGAAACGGACCTAAAATATTTCGAACTTTAAAGAACAGGCACTTTCTCCGCATCCCGAAAAGAAGGTTGTTGATTTTCCGCTTAAAAATGTAACAATTTTGTTTTTTTTTTTTCTAAATAATATTTTATTTTCTTAACATGTTTTTTTTTAATTTAGAGAAATGAGTATCTTCTAATAACTATTATGGATCAATGATGTAAATTATTTAAAAAATATATAATTATACAAAATTTCTGATCTTTCATTTCACAAAAACTTTATTCCATTATTCCTATTGTAGAAATATTTAATATGAAATTTCTGAGAAAATGTAAATAGATTTTTCAGAAATTTTGCATATACAGAAAAGAGCTGGGCAAGATTACTTCACTTACACTCTACCTCGAAGTTTTATTTTAGGAGGTATAGAAAAAGCTTATATGTATAGGAATTATCTTCGAGAGTTATCACAAGAAACTTTCTGCTAAGTGCATACAGGGTGTTCATGGGAAGCCGCTACAATAGCTAACTTTCTTATTAGTATTGTTATGAAGTAACTTAAATTAGAAAAGTTTTAGGACCTTTCCTCTTCGATTTTATGGTACTTCTAAAAAAACAAATGACAATCATCAAAAAATCTAACATTCCATTAAAAAAAGTTGAAAGCAATTGAAAATCTCGAAAACTTGATTGTCATTTTTTTCCAAAAGTATCATAAAAACGAGGAGGAAAGGTCTTAAAATTTTTCTATTTTAAGTTACTTCGTAAAAATACAAATAAGAAAGTTAGCTATTGTAGCGGCTTCCCATGAACACCTGTATATAAGTATATTGTTCGCTAAAATGAAACAGATAAAATAGCGACATCTTACGATCGCTTTTTGACCTGACATTGCAGTAGGATAGACAAATTGAAGCGGGATTTGCTCCTAATAAGTCCCCCATGCAAGGCGGCCATGCTTGCTATCAAAGCATAATGAAAGTTTTTAGAAAAATTTTGTGCAAATCGTTCTTGATTGCAGTGAAAACGTCGAGCAGCCTCTATACAGCTGTCTCAGCCCTGCTTGGGGCTTCTTCAGCAGAGACGTAGTTCGACATTCCCACTGCAAACAAAAACGACTTATCCAATTTATTCGCAATTGCGATGTAAGAGTGATGAACAGATAAAATAGCGACTTATTAGGAGCAAATCCCGCTTCAATTTGTCTATCCTACTGCAATGTCAGGTCAAAAAGCGATCGTAAGATGTCGCTATTTTATCTGTTTATCACTCTTACATCGCAATTGCGAATAAATTGGATAAGTCGTTTTTATTTGCAGTGGGAATGTCGAGCTACGTCTCTGCTGAAGAAGCCCCAAGGAGGGCTGAAACAGCTGTACAGAGGCTGCTCGAGGTTTTCACTGCAATCAAGAACGATTTGGACAAAATTTTGCTAAAATGAAAGGTTATTTTTCCCTGATTCAAATACACGGGGTGTCTCAATAAAGGTAGTGAACAGGAATATATTAGAAATCCGTAATACCTTCACCAGAAAAAAAAATATAATAAAAGTGATCAGGAGAAATTCAAAAAACCATTTTTAAGTATCAGAGTTAATAGTTGACCACAAAGCGACACAATAAAATTTCATTTTACTAGCAAAAGTCTCAGTATAACGGACTTTAAATCATTTTAAGATTCTCTTTCAAATAAGTTGAAGCTCGTTCATTTCTGATAACGAACTACTTTTTAAAGTAAATAATTCAACTGCTTTCCCCACTATTATTAATGGCGATACGATAATAAGCCTAAAATCAAAGTTGTGCAAAATTAATTCAGCATTCCAATGACACTATCAAAGATATACCTTATTTTGACACTTTTGTCAATAAAATAAATTTTTCTTGTCGAGCTTACTGAATGCGCCCCCTTGTAGTCAGCAATGACACTTAAGAATATTTTTTTTGAATTTCTCTAGGACATTTTGATTATGCTTTTTCCCGAAGTTGTACATAGGTATTACGGTTTTCTATGTAGTATCATCTCCGGCGCCCGCTTATTGCGACACCCGGTATATGTATAACATCTTAATGTTTGGATGAGTCGTTTGTAACATACAGAATTGGTATCTATCCCTTCAATAGCCCCTTAACTATTAATTATAGAGGAAAGACATTAACATTTAACCAGCTTGTTTTACAACACTAAAGTAATTAGAAATAGCCTGACTGGGAGTAACGGAAGAAAGGTTACAAAATATTTAAAACTATTTTGTTTTTATTGCATTTCCAAACGTTTTAATTCATTACTTATGTTTTAATTCACAATTATAATTAAGATATTTAGTTAAAAGAAGCAAAATTTCTAATGTTGGTAATTTTTCTTAAAAGATATAATAAAAGATCCCAAAAAGTAAAATTTCTCGGGAGCATAGTTCTTAAATTCTCGATTCCCAGGTAGTAAAAAAAAACGGGAAATCAGAAACCCTACAACTCACGAGCAGGCTGTAATTTCCGGTATTGTCAAATACCGGGTGATCAACGGAATTCATAATTAGAGGAGGCTCTGATTGGTGCTATTTTATACTCTGTGGTTGGATACACTGAGAAATAAATAATAAATTGATAGTCGTCATATTTGAGGTTACGCTCGTGCTCTGTACAATCTTTATTTTGTTACTTTATTTTGTATTGATGCTACTTTAAATCCTTTCTTAGAATATTAGGGAAGGTTCCATGAGATAAATCCAATATTTAAATCTATTATCAATCATTAAAGTAAATATATGTCACAGTTCTGACATTTCAAAGTTTTAATTTCAAACTGCAAGCCTGTGTTGCCAACTTTTTGGAAAATATCACAGCCTGCTCTGATTATAAATTCCGTTGATCGCATGGTATCAATTTTAAGAAATTTCCACTTTGATCTACGGAGTTGTTATAAATAACTCATTGGACATAGTAGGCGTTGAAGATACATCTTTTTCAGACTGGAAAATGATCCAATTTCCGTTTGTTGTTTGTCAGTTAACCGGAGGTGTTCGTTTATGTTTTCCTTGCTGTGTTGGTGTTTGTTTTGCGGTGAAAATTTTGAAAACTATTTTTTTCTCTGGCTGACGCAATTGCGGTATGTGAGAAATCAATCAGTTAATATCCGTTAATTGTATTTACATACTTTTAGGTTACAGTGGTGCCTAAGAACTAGTATTAAGTGGCAAATGTTCATTTCCTTATTTTTCAAAGGTCTTTCAGCAAAGGATCATTTATACACAAGTGTATGGTATTGTGGCGAGCCAACCTGACTTAGCGCAAGGCGTCAAGAAGTCGGTCCGCTTCGATGTGTCATCGGCCGTCACGCGGTCGGGGCCTACATCGAACAAACTAGAATCTTCCAGCATAGAGACTTCCAGACGCCAGCAAATGATATAAAATCGCCCGGAGTTGACACACCAGTCAGTCGAATTCGAACAGCGATCGTCGAAGTTAGATTTTAGTGTGAAAATAAATTGTTAGAAATAAATTAGTTTTTAAGCTTTATTAAAATACGGTTAAGTTTTTATCGAGTGTTTTATTCGTTTAAATAAATAAACTCAAACCCTAGAAACGTAACAGTGGTGTCGGTGTGCGGGTTTGTGAAAATAAATAAACAATTTAAAGTAAATTAAATTTAATCAGATTATTAAATTATTAAAAAAAAACAATGGCTACGAGAAAAGTGTTGTTGAAAGACTTAAAAGTGGCCGAATTAAAAACCGAATTGGAAGAACGAGAGTTAGAAACCGGTGGTTTGAAAGGCGCACTTCAACAGCGTCTCCGATCCGATTTGTTGACAGCTGGCGAAGATCCAGAGACGTTCCTTTTCGAAATTTCGTGTGGTCCCGTCGATTTTAATAAAATCTTGAAGGATGAATTTCGAGAACAATCCAGAAATTTCAAGGACGAACTTCGAGAACAATCCAGAAATTTGGACGAGAAGTTTCAAGAACAGTCTGGAAATTTAGAGAAGAAACTTCTAGAACAATCTGGAAATTTCAAGGACGAACTTCGAGAACAATCTGTAAACTTCAAAGACGAGTTGCGAACTAAATTAATGGAACAATCCAGAAATTTAGAGGAGAAGCTTCTAGAACAAGCTGGAAATTTCGACAAATTACAGAATAAATTGTTGGAACAATCTAGAGACTTAGACGAGAAATTTCGAGAGCAATCCAGAAATTTCGACGAGAAATTTCTAGAACAAACAAAAGGACTTGAAGATCAACTAGTGGTAAAAATATCGGAAGAAACAAGGAACTTGCAAGAAAATGTGGAAGAAATAATATTCCAGCAGGATAATAAAATCAAAAATCTGGAACAAATCATGGCGGGGTTGCGAGTGTTCGGGGATCAGCCACCAGTAGAAACACTAGAAAATAATGAAACCCGAATTGTGGAAGGACCAGCAGAAAATTCTAAACTGAAGATAAAACCACCAACGTTCGATGGAAAGTCTTCTTGGCCCAACTACTTCAAACAGTTCGAAGCAGCAGCAAAGGCGAACAGATGGACGGCCAGCGAAAAAGCCACTTCGTTAATTGTGGCCTTGAGAGGGGACGCTATCGATGTGCTACAGACGATGCCGCCAGAGGAACAAGAAGACTTCGACAAGCTGGTGAATAGGATGGAAATGCGTTACGGACAGGCCCATCTGACCGAGGTATACCATGCGCAGTTGAGGAATCGCTGTCAGAAATCCGGAGAAACTCTTCAGGAATTCGAAGCAGACGTTGCGCGTCTGGCCCAGTTGGCATATCCCACAGCTCCTGTTGAATTCCTCAAATGTTTGACGGTGCAGACCTTCATAGATGGAATCCGTGACCCAGACAACCAGCAGGCATTGAGAATGACCCATCCGAAGACGTCCAAGAACGCATTGGCTTATGCCTTGGAATTTGAAGCGGCGAGACGAGTCTCAAGAGGGCATGTCAAGGTGCGAGCGGCTATGGACTTCCAAGAGGAAGAAGAATCCGCTAACGCCAAGGTGGGATCTGCTATAAAGGAGCGACCCAGGGAGTATACCACCGCCGAGGATGTTCGCCGCATTGTGGAACAGGTCTTCAAGCAGAAGAAGCCGCTGGTGTGGCCAGGAGGAAGGACATGTTCGCAGGCGATGTCCAAAGCCCAGACAGGATCCAAGGAAGCCACAGTTAAACTAAGCCGGGTCGGTGCAGAGGGGCAAACGTCGACCCGTATTCAAAGGCCCACAAAGACGAAAGCCAACCAAGTAATATCCCTACGGCAGTTAACCAGCAGTATCTTCGTGGATGTTACCATTGATGACATTCCTCACACCATGTTGTTGGATACGGGTGCGACGAAGACCATCCTAAGACCCGACGTCATTAAGTCATCTGGACGCACCGAGCCGACCAAGTGGAAACTGAAAACTGCAACTGGAACATCAGCAGCTGTCCACGGTGAAGTAGAGGTTATCATCACCATTGGTTCAACTCCAATAAAACACCGTGCACTGGTGGCAGATATAGAGGACGAGGCAATTTTGGGCATGGACGTCATGTGTGCCCACGGGTTCCAATTGGACTTAAAGCGTGGCGTGATGGCGGTCAATAATGAGGAGTTGGTTCTACATCAACGAGGGGACGTGGCCGCTCGATTAGTCCTCGCTGAAGACATTGTATTACCCAGCAGGACAGAGGTTATCGTCGACGCAAAACTGGACGGTGTTTTTCAAGATGGGCAAGTCATTATGGTTGAACCTAATACTGATGATCAAAGGATTGGAAGAGGAGTCCTCGTTGGGAAAATGTTGTTGACGGCGAAAAAGGAAGTACCTGTCCGCCTGATGAACGTCAATTGTTTCTCTGTCAATATCAAGAAAGGAACAGTCTTGGGAAGCTGCACCATGGTGTCCTCCATCTCCCGGCAACTTGAAACAAACGTGCCAGAAGCGAAAGTCCCAAAGAAATTATGGGAAATGGTTATGTCAACAGCCCAGGAATTGACTCCAGACCAGAAGACAAAAGCAAAGAATCTGATCGGCCGCTATCAAGATGTATTTGAGGTAGAAAATGGATCCAAGGGAAGAACTGATGTCGTGAAACACAAAATAGAGACTGGAGAAGAAAGACCTATCCGTCAAGCTCCAAGGCGATTACCGTTGGCGAAGCGTGAGGAAGCGGAACGCATTATTCGCGAGATGGAAAAGGATAATGTAATGGAACCATCAAGCAGCCCGTGGGCGTCACCAGTAGTGCTTGTGAAGAAGAAGGATGGGTCCACCAGGTTCTGTGTAGACTACCGGTTACTCAATAATGTCACCAAGAAGGACAGCTATCCCTTGCCCCGGATTGATGATACCCTGGACACCCTGGCCGGCTCAAAGATCTTCTCAACTTTGGACTTAAAGAGTGGATATTGGCAAGTGGAGCTGGCGCCCGAAGATCGAGAAAAGACGGCGTTTTCCATTGGTATGGGTCTGTGGCAGTTCACAGTGATGCCATTCGGGTTATGTAATGCCCCAGCGACATTCGAGAGGTTAATGGAGACGGTTCTGAAAGGTCTGTCCTGGACAACGTGCATGGTGTACCTTGACGACATAATTGTCGTGGGAAAGACGTTCGACGACCACCTAAGGAACCTGGAAGGAGTGTTCCAGCGGCTTCGCGGAGCTGGACTAAAGCTTAGCCTCAAGAAGTGTCACCTGTTCCAAAAGGAAGTGAATTACCTGGGGCACATTGTTAATGGAAACGGAATCGCCGTGGACCCTGTGAAGATTCAGGTGGTGAAAGACTGGCCAACTCCCAGAAATAAACACCAAATAAGGAGTTTCCTTGGCCTGTGCACTTACTATCGGCGCTACGTTCCTGGATTTGCAGACATTGCTAAGCCGTTGACAAAACTCACTGTAGAAGGTCTTCCATTTGAATGGGACCAACAGTGTCAAATTGGCTTTGAACAACTAAAGCAGTACTTGATTAGTGCCCCTATTCTGAGTTATCCTCTCCCGGAAGGAAAATTCGTCGTGGACACAGATGCTAGCAACGTTGGGATTGGTGGCGTACTCTCCCAGATACAAGAGGGGCAAGAGAAGGTGATCGGCTACTTCAGTAAAGTCCTATCAAAGCCGGAACGAAACTATTGCGTCACAAGAAGGGAATTGCTAGCCGACGTAAAAACGATAGAACACTTCTACAAGTACTTGTATGGTAGACGCTTCCTGCTGAGGACCGACCACGCCGCTCTAAAATGGCTTCTCCGTTTCAAGAACCCAGAAGGGCAAGTTGCACGATGGATCGAACGACTTCAGGAGTACGATTTTGAAATTCAGCATCGGGCAGGAACTAGCCATCGAAATGCCGATGCTCTGTCGAGAAGACCCTGTGCCGAAGACTGTAAGCACTGTAGTCGTTTGGACGAGAAAGTAGCCACGACTGCGAGGACAGCCATTGTTGATGACAAATGGCAAGGCGAAGAATTGCGAAGAGACCAGGAGAACGACCCGGATTTGAAATTAGTGCTAGAATGGAAAAGCAGGGACGCGAGGCCTACCTGGGAAGAGGTAGCACCATGTGCACCGTCCGTAAAATCATACTGGGCGCAGTGGGACTCCATAGTGTTGGATCGTGGTCTTCTGAGACGAAGCATAGAGAATCAGGAAGGCATGGAACAGAAGACACAGTTACTGATCCCCAAGAATAGGGTGCCAGAAGTTCTGAGGGAACTTCACGATGGAACTTCCGGAGGGCATCTGGGAGTTAAGAAGACTATGGAGAAGGTGCGCGAAAGATTTTACTGGGTGAACTGCAAGGAAGACGTGAAGGATTGGTGCAGAAAGTGTACAGTTTGCGCAGCCAGTAACGGTCCCCACAGGCGGGGTAAGGCTCCCATGAGACAGTACAACGTTGGAAGTCCTTTTGAGAGAGTTGCCATCGATGTAGCCGGCCCGTTTCCAGAAACGAATGGTGGAAACAAGTACATCGTCGTGGTAATGGACTACTTTAGCAAGTGCGTTGAAGCTTACGCCCTACCTAACCAAGAGGCAGTCACTATTGCGGAAGTCCTTGTCAGGGAATGGATCAGTCGGTATGGTGCACCTATGGAACTGCATTCAGACCAAGGAAGGAACTTTGAATCGGCCTTGTTCAAGAACGTGTGTACTCTGCTCGGCGTACGAAAAACTAGAACAACTGCACTCCACCCACAGTCGGACGGAATGGTGGAAAGGTTCAATAGAACCATC
Source organism: Prosopocoilus inquinatus (assembly GCA_036172665.1). Classification (NCBI taxonomy): domain Eukaryota; kingdom Metazoa; phylum Arthropoda; class Insecta; order Coleoptera; family Lucanidae; genus Prosopocoilus; species Prosopocoilus inquinatus. The sequence continues at coordinate 29,951,874 of CM069877.1, forward strand.
AACCGACATTTGTCCAAGGTCGTTTCCAATCATCAGAGGGACTGGGACACGTACATCCCCCTGTTTCTAATGGCATACCGCTCATCTGTTCATGAGACAACAGGGGAGACTCCCGCGAAAGTGGTATTCGGGCGAGAGCCGAGACTGCCCTGCGACCTGAAGTTTGGTGTGAAGCCTGGCGAAGTCTCTGCCGACGAAGATTACGTGAGCAAATTACGCAGGAAAATGGATGATATCCACAACCAAGTGCGTCACAATATACAGACGGCCAGCGATCGGATGAAGGAGCACTATGACATCAACGCTCAACACGGGGGATACCAACCTGGAGCACTGGTCTGGCTTTATAACCCCCAAAGACGTCGAGGCCTCTCCCCAAAATTACAGACCTCTTAGGAGGGTCCTTACAAAGTGATGAAACGGATCAACGACGTCGTTTACCGCATCAAGAAGGTCCCCCATGGCAAACCCAAAGTAATCCACTTCAACCGGATAGCCCCTTACCATGGAGAAGCAGGTGAAGGGACAGTACAAAGGGCGCAAGTTTCCGAAGTGAACTTCGAAACCTTCATGTCTCATCACGCCAAAGGAAGCAAGGCACGGTTTGGAGTGACCACGGAGAAGCAACAAGATCTCTTTAAAGTGCCACTGGAGTACAGTCTGGCCCACTGCGTAGCGTGGAATCGCTCAGGTGTTTAGGAAGAAATTTGGCCAAATCGAGGAGCTACGAAGACAGCATCCCGTGGTAGGCAATAGCTTGCGGATCATTGATTCGACGGCAGATCGGAGGCGCCACGTGCATTATTTAGTCACTAAGAAGACATCAAGCGGTAAACCTGACTATGTGACTATGTGGAGAGCCCTATATAGCCTGAGGAGACAGCTAATAGAGAACCATCAGATGAAGTTAGCCATCCCCAAATTGGGCTGCGGATTGGACGGACTAGACTGGAGAGTAATCCGAAGCATGCTGGAAGTCATCTTCCACAGAACGGGAATTGAAGTCCTAGTCTGCAGCCACCACCCACAGGCAACAGTCAGCAACAGCAAAACCGTAGACTGTTACTTCTTCCAGGCGGGAAGTTGCAAGAATGGGCCAGCATGTAGATTCCGACACCCTTCTTCAAGACTATCACCAGGAACATTTCGAGACGAAACGTTTCTAAGAAGGGGGCAGTGTGGCGAGCCAACCTGACTTAGCGCAAGGCGTCAAGAAGTCGGTCCGCTTCGATGTGTCATCGGCCGTCACGCGGTCGGGGCCTACATCGAACAAACTAGAATCTTCCAGCATAGAGACTTCCAGACGCCAGCAAATGATATAAAATCGCCCGGAGTTGACTCACCAGTCAGTCGAATTCGAACAGCGATCGTCGAAGTTAGATTTTAGTGTGAAAATAAATTGTTAGAAATAAATTAGTTTTTTAGCTTTATTAAAATACGGTTAAGTTTTTATTCGTTTAAATAAATAAACTCAAACCCTAGAAACGTAACAGTATCTTAATGCTCTAGATGAAAAGAAAATATTGCAACAATATCTAAAATTTAGTTATACTGGGTGTCTCACAACCAACGGAGGAGATTGAAAGGGCAGCTATAGGACATAAAAATAAAGCTTTTTTAATTCGCTCTTGACCAGAAAAACAATAATAAAAAAGTTACAGCAGTTTAACTTTCTTAATTCCTTCTTTAATTTACACCTATAGCTTCTTAATTAATCAGAATTATTTCACAAAATGCAACTTTATTATTACATAAACTCTAAATTTATCAAAACCACTATTCACGAATTGTTTGTGTTAATGTTTCCTAGTTTTGTTTCTAATTAATAGGCGGTGCACAACGAGATGAAAACCCGTTTTTGCGCATTAAAAGAAAAAATGAAATAGCCGTTACTTTAACGTGACTACATTTTATAAAATAGTTGTTTATTGTAGAGCAGTGTTCAATTAACCCATATATGCCTCAAATTTGAATCGAAAATATTACTACAGGGAGTAACTTTTGCTTGTTAATTAATTTCAGTTTAAACTCTTGTAACGTTTTAGTTATTGCTTTTTTCCCAAAAATTTACTAAGAAAAATCTTTAATTTGATCTCTTTTAGTTATCGTTTTAATCTCCGTAGATTATGAGACACCCAGTATATTTGAGAACCAAATTTTTCCTAGATTCTCACAACATCCTGCGACGGTAAATATTGCAAGGTATGTATTATTTTATTTAAGATGGGCCATCGTAGGGCAGACTTAAAAATTTCTGAGGCAGGCTCAGCCTCTGTTGGCGCCCGTCCTAGTTACGGCCCTGAAGCAACGTAAACAAAACTTGATACAATTACTAACTCTTACAATTACTGTTTAAAAATGAATAACTCTATTTTTCGTGCCAGCAACATCCAATCTATTACTGTAATTCAGTAAAAAATTGTTATTTTTCTTTTGTAACTGCTGCTAGGCTCTTATATCTTGTAGTTGCAACGTAACCTTTGAAATAGGACACTTCTGTAATATGTAGAAAGACGTAACATTTAATCTTTAAACGAGAGATGGTACGTGATTATGTCAGTAAATTAAAGTAATTAAGACTTATGTACTTTTCTGATCTAATTAAATGTAATTAAATATTTTATTGAAAAAACCTTGATTTTCTATGCGTTCTTAGTTTTTTACCATTAATTTATTATTTGCTTCATCATAAAAAAAAACTTAAAACGCACAGAAAGGAACTTTAGTAATAATTAAATAAAGTGCGCTTGTTATTTTTATAGTTTCTGAAATTTGGCTTCAGGACATACCTCATTTGAAAAGAATTACAACTTCAATTTTATTAGAAAAAATAGTTTTTATCCTTTAACCGGATACTATTAAAATTGAAAAGAACACTTAAAGTTTCACTATCATTTCGAAGCTATGAAGCGGTTGTGAAACGTTGAGTGTCAAAGCTCAAGCGATAGTGAAATGTTAAGTGTTCTTCCTAATTTTAATAGTGGCCAGTTAAAGGTTAAAAATTCTTTTCTTACAAATTTCATGAAACAAAAGTCCGCTTTAATTTTAATTTTATCAATTTTAATTTTATAGAAATTTAATACGGCTGACAGTATTAATAATCGATTTCTGACGAAATAAATTCTGAAATAGTAAAGGAGACTGTGGTTTAAGAGGTAATTGAAATTAACCTCCGCCCACAATAAGTTTTATATCCGTAGATACGTATTTCGGCAGCTAAGCTGTCATCTTCAGTACGCTACCAACTTAAAAGCACTAAGAAAGGTTTAAAAGCACCTAATCATACTGATAAAATCATAAAAATGCTAACTAAATAAGGTTTTCTTACAGTTAATTTTGAGTATTCACATAATTTTTTTCTCCCGATTTATACATTAACATAAACATATATAGTTTACTTAAAATTTTTACATATTAATTTATAATAATAATAATAATAATAATAATATTAATAATAATAATAATTCTTTATTCAATAATCATGGTGCAATGATGTAGAATTTGATAGGTATACACAGCTTACAAAAAGAAAATAGCAACACAGATCATAAGTTACTTAAAAATATCAAAATGTACATAAATATCACAAACATGATCAGATCATAGCAAGTTATTAAAAATATTACAAAAAAATTTTTTTTTGTGCAAATCGTTTTTGATTGCAGTGCAGCTCGAGCAGCCTCTGGACAGCTGTTTCAGCCCTGCTTGGGGCTTCTTCAGCAGAAACGTAGCTCGACATTCCCACTGCAGACCAAAAACGACTTGCCCAATTTATTCGCAAATGCGATGTAAGAATGATGAACATATAAAATAGCGACATCTTACTATCGCTTTTTGACCTAACATTGCAGTAGGATAGACAAATTGAAGCGGGATTTGCTCCTAATGAGTCCCCCATGCAAGGCGGTCATGCTTGCTGTCAAAGCATAATGAAAGATTTTAGAAAAATTTTGTGCAAATCGTTTTTGAAACAGCTGTCCAGAGGCTGCTCGAGGTTCTCACTGCAATCAAAAACGATTTGCACAAAATTTTTCTAAAATCTTTCATTATGCTTTGACAGCAAGCATGGCAAAAATTAAAAAAAAATAGCGGTGTGAAGCGCCCAAATAAAACGTTACATTAATGGCGTGAAGCGAAACCAAAGATCGTAGACGAAAATAGTCAAACGGAAAGAAGAAAGCCGATACGTAAAGCCGGAACAAAAAAAGCTTGTACTAAAAAAAAGCCTGTAAGGGAAAGAAAGGTACGCCAATAATAACCTGCAAAACAAAGAGCAACAGTCACCAACATACCTGTCCTGCACGTCAGGAAATAGGTTGAGATAACTTCTGGGAGTTTAATCACTCAACACCATGTCACAGCCAACGTAACGTCGTACACAAAGGAGACCTCCCCGAAGTTCCTTTCCGAAAACAAAATTATGTCACCTCGAAGAGGCCAAAGGCCCGTATAAACACCACCCAGGTGTTGGGGATATCGTTAAAACCACTGACACGACGCTCCGAGACGCATCGCAGATAAAAAAGGAAAACCAAACATGTCCCCAACTATTCGAAAGGAAGGTTTGCACGAATCAAAACCATCCTGACATCAGCAAAACCCAATCACGTCAATGACCAAAAGCGAGAGAAACGATCCGTTGAAACCTGAAACATAATCTGATTTGACAGAGAAAGACGAGACGAAAAATTTTAAACCTGTCTGAACGCGTAAAATAATTTCTGCCGTACCAGAAAAAGAAATGCGCTTGCAATCAATCGTTTTGATAGATAATACAATCCTATCAAAAGAAAAATAGAATCTCCGAACGATACTCTTTATTTATAACCACGAAGAAGTGCCGAAGTGCGAGAATTTCTAACTCATGGCCGGAGTATTTCGAAGCGAAAGCCGAAACAAACATTTTAAATAAAAAGCAAAGCGCGATATTATTTCATATTCTCGATTTAAATTATTTCTGGCGATAATAAAAACCAGCCTGTGATTGGAATAAAGTTCCGAAGAAGTTGATGTGGCAAACGAAGCATTTTCAATGCAGAGAAAAAAAGATTTCTTAATGTTGCGAAGTCTGAAATAAATGCGAGTCGAACGGAATGTAGGAGTCGTTCCCTGAAAGCGGTTTTCACACCGTAACAGTCTGTTTATTTCAAATTATGTCAATAACGTTTCATAGAATTCAAAAATGAACAATGCACAATACATAACAAAGACTAAAATAGTAAAGGAGACTGACGTTTAAGAGATAATTGAAATTAACACCCGCCCTATGTATTTCGGCAGCTAAGCTGCCATCTTCAGTATGCCACCAACTTAAAAGCACTAAAAAATGTCTAAAAATAACCTAATTACACTGACAAAATCATAAAAATGTTAAACCTAACAACAATCTAATCATCCTAAAAGATATACCGGGTGTCCCGCGCCATGTGCTCACCTTTCTAGAATTTTTATTTATTAATCGATTAACCTGAATTTTGGAGACAATAAATTAAACAAAAAATGGAATTTTTCGACATACTGGTAGTCGTCATAGGACTTCCGGTTTCGCCGGAAGTGATATCAACTTTCTTATTTTAAATGAAACACCCTGTATATTTTTACATATTTAAAATCTACGGAGCATTACGAGTCCGAATACGTATCAATTGTTAATTTTGGTTTCCATGACAACGAAAAAAAACTTTTTTATTTTTCAATCTAGAAAGCTATGAATCGCATTTTTTCGATCTAATGCGATCAAGTGTTTCGAGAAAATAACTCCTTTGATGGTATTTTGATTTTTAAAATTTTTAGAGTATTTGAAATTTTCAATAGGTCGTAACTCATTTTTTTAAGTAGAAACTCACATGTTTCTTAGCTTAGTTCAACAGAACATTTCTTTTTGAATACGTTGATACCAAATACATCATATTTTCTTTTGAAAGTCATTTGAAATAAAGGGAGTTTAAAATTTCAATAAGACATGGTCTATTTTAAATTATTTAATATGACGTATTTTATATGACACATGAGTTTCTATCTAACAAATAGAAAAGTGGTTAGGAATAAATTTACTTATTAAGAAAAACATGACGAAACTATATCAGTTTTTTTGTCATATTCTAACTTTATTTGAAAAAAGGTATTAAGTATTATACTCACTGAAATCACAAAAAAAATGCTATAAGAATAATAAAAAGCTAAGAAAATGAACCAAAAATTCCAAATTATGTATTAAATAAAATTTTCATATAAAATCTGAATTATTTAAGCTTCAAATTAATATCAACTATTAAGTGTGACATATCATTACAATCAGGAAAAAGATGCTATCGAATAGAATAATAAAAAGACATAAGTTGTATTTAAAAAATCGAAACTGATGATGGTCGCGGAAAGACGAAACGTTTGACTTTTTGTTACTCCTATTCGAAATAGAATTAAAAAGTGCCTGTAGAAAGTTAAATCAGAATTTCAAAATTATGCATAATAAAAGAGATACAGAGAGAAAAAGAAAATCGATTTTTTTTACATTTTTATTAATATCTCAAGAAATAAGAAAAAAATCATTCTGTCAATGGATACGAGTTAGACATTGTTCGTGCAACTTTTCTTCCATTTAACCAAATTTGAATATCTTACGGTTTAGGTGATCCCTTCAGTGCACACCCAATTTGAAACATCCGGTATATGTTATGTATACATCGAAAAAAAAACGGAATCGGAATCGCAATTCTTTTTTTTTTGTTTTTTCCGATTTATACATAACATATATAGGTTATTTAAATTATTACATATTAATTTATATTTACTTACATTTAGACATACACTGAGAATCTTATAAGACTGCACATAGTAATCATCAAGGGAAGTTTTATTACATTATTATTTCCAAATTTATTTTCTTCGCCATGGTTACCGTGCGTGCATGAGTCATTACTAATGACAATACTGATTTTGAATTGTCAGATTGAATTAAATTGTTCTCTTGATTTATTGTAATGCATACAACCGCCGAAAAAGTAAAAATGTAGGTACACATTATTCTCAGATGAAGTTCATTGACAGAGGTCTTTGCGTTATTTGCCGCCAAATTTCCGGACAGATCAATTATTTCCTTCCTTAATACTTCCTATGTGCAATTTTTAAATGATTCAGCATTGAGAATTGAGTAGTAACTATAGCAACGTAATGTTAAAACCTCTATGTGCAATTTTATATGATTCAGAAATGTATTATCTGAACACGTAATTTTCGGCTATGTGCAGCGTTACAAGATTCTCACTGTATATATCTTTTAGGATGATTAGATTGTTCTTAGGTTTAACATTTTTAGACGTTTTTTAGTGCTTTTAAGTTGGTAGCGTACTGAAGATGGCAGCTTAGCTGCCGAAATACGTATCTACGGATTTAAAAATTATCGTGGGCGGAGGTTAATTTCAATTATAATAAAGACTGAAATTAATGTAGTAACGAAAGAAGGTAATAAGACGAGACATTTTCTTGTCAACATTTATGTTATTCGAAAGATAAGATGTGCCGTAGTATATCATACGAGTAATCTCAATCAATCCTAATAAGTAAAAACATTTATTATTGTTGATAATAAAAGAAACTTCAATTTGACTTTTGTTCAAAGTTGAATTTAAACCGCAACATTTTGCTTGTCGTTCGTAAAAAATGACAGCTGCTTTGTTACAGATATAACATTAAAACTATCATTGAAGTTTGTTCTTGTCCGAAGAAAATTGTAAGTATAAAGTTTTTTTAATCTCAAACCGGACAGAAAAATCAAGGGAACACACTCAACGTTTCGCTATAGCTTCGTCAGGAGTGAAAAAAACGACGAAGCTATAAATCTATAGCGAAACGTTGAGTGTGTTCCCTTGATTTTTCTGTCCGGTTTGAGATTAAAAAAACTTTGTACTTATTAAAACTATCATTTAAAGCTCGATACTGTCGATGAAAAAGAAAACGTGTCCGGGTTCACGTACTTACAAGCTGAGATATTCATTACTGCACGACGTGTAAGTTCTTCAGGTACTCCGTGCCCGCCTGAACTTTCTTAATCTGGGTTTATCCATTCATTGGCAATTTAGATACTTTTACATAATATCCTTAACATTTCATTTGTAGGTAACTAGAGTCGGAACTCGGCCGGAATCATGTCATTAGCATTACATAACGGAATAAGTAGGTCTTTGAAACAGAAACGGATCGATTATTCCGAGAGTTCGTGAACTAGATTAGCTTCGCCGGATCCTTGGCGTTTCACAGAAGCTGCATAAGTGCAACCGAAAGTGTTTCTGAGAAGTTTCTGAAAACAACTTTAGAGTTAAACTACGAAATGGAATGACACAGCTCTTTTCCTTAAAAACGAAACCATTTTGTTTCTGCTCCAAATATGCTGAAATTAGCGCAGAAATGGTTAGTTATTTTTTTTTGTTCCTAACAACTTTCAATTTTAATTATTACTATTGCAACCCAGAGTTCGAACGCCATTGTCCATTACTATGTGGGCTGCTGGAAAATTTTCTGGAATCTAGTAGGTCTAGAATTGTTAGCGTTTATCAACTGCCATATTTGAAAAATTTGACGTTTTTCGCCTATAATTCTATTGACAGTTCCTCTCCAAATGAACTAGTTTTGTTTGTACAGCATTTGAGAAAAAGTAAAAGTGATTTTGTGTAAACATGGAAATCTCGCGTGAAAATTTTCGTGCCATGATTTTTTACGATTTCAAATTTGGTCTAACGCCGAAACAATGCCTCGACGGGCTTCATTTGGCTTTTAGAGATGAAGTACCATCAAAGAGCAGTGATTATAATTGGTTTGCCGAATTCCAGCGTGGACGTACCTCTCTCAGTGACGAATTTCGTGGAGATCGTCCATCAACATCTGTTGTTGCCACTAATGTAGATGCTGTGCGTGGAATGCTTGAGCGAGGTCGATATGTGACATACCGTGAGATTCTAGCATCTTACGCATTGACATGAAAGCAATACACCAGATTTTGCATAATCATTTGAACGTACGAAAGCTTTGCAGTCGTTGGATCCCACAAAATTTAACAGAAGCGCAAAAGCAGGGTCGTGTCAAATGGTGCGAAGAAATGCTCAAGAAATTCAATGGAGGTCGTTCAAATTTAGTTTATAACATCGTTACTGGTGACGAAACGTGGATCTATTCGTACGAGTCAGAAAGTAAACAACAATCTACCGTTTGGGTATTTCAAAATGAACCAAAACCAACAAAAGTTGTACGTTCACGCAGCGCTGCGAAACAAATGTTTGCTTGTTTCTTTGGTTTAACTGGACATACAGCAACCGTGGCTTTAAAGGATCGAGAAACCGTGAATGCTGATTGGTATACTACAATTTGTTTGCCGGAAGTCAGCGATCAAATAAGAAGAAACAATCGAAATCGACGAATTATTCTCCATCATGACAACGCCAGCTCTCACTCATCCCGTCAAACAGTTGATTTTTTGTCCAACAAAAATGTTGAATTAATGACTCATTATCGATATTCCTGATTTATCACCTAATGATTTCTTTTTGTTCCCAAATATGAAAAATAAAATGCGTGGTGAGCGATTTTCGGCGGCTGAAGCAGCGGTTGAAACATTCCGGACACTGGTTTCCGAGGTACCATCTTTAGAGTGGAAAACGTGCTTTAGAAATTGGTTCGAGCGTATGCAAAAGTGTATTGACGTCAAAGGTGAATACTTCGAAAAACAATGATACCGTTTACCAAATTTCAAATGCGTTTTTTCATACCGTTTCCAGAAACTTTTCCAGCAGCCCACGTATACTGTGTTTTTTATTTCGGAGGAGTACTTTGAAATTTTGGCGCTAAAAACGAGCTTTGTCATTGGTAACTGGCTGGAATTGACCGATGACGAAGCTCGTTTGACCGACAACAAAGGGCGTTTTTAGGGCCAAAATTTCAAAAAACTCCTCTGAAATAAAAAAAAATAATCTAATACAGATAAATTAGAAACGCTTGGTAAATCAGTATTGCCTGACGGCTGGGTTAACCATTTTTACAAAATTAAAAGATGTATTTGTTAGTGCGAATTAATTATTTCAATAAATGTAAAGAAACACTGACTGAATATCGATCATCTAGAGTAAGACTCGACTCCTTTGGTTGGATGTCAGTTTTTAAGTCAAATTAATTAATTGTTTTTAATTATTAAGTTTGTTTATGAAAGATGTAAGCCATTTAATGCCGTTTAAGAGCCTCTTTAATCTGCGCATTTTTTTATTTGCGATTGTATTTGGTTAATAACGTTTATCATGAACATGATAACAAAAATTTAATATCGGAGAAGTAATAAACAAAACAAAAGTGTTATTAGTTACTTTTGTAAACATATAGAACTTCATAATAAACAGAAACAAACCGTAGATGTGTAACTATTAACAACTGCTGTTCCTTAGTTAGTTATGAGTAAGGCCTCGAATCTGAGGGTCCAAACTCAGAGGCGTTGCATTCCGCGGGCGGCGAGGCTCGATTTCTCGCTGCATTTCCGATAGGCACGGGGATTCTACGATCGAATTCTGCCTCTCATTAATTTTGATTTTGACGATTCGACATTTATTTGATTGCTCAGTCTCTCCGTAAATATTGAAGAGTTCGAAATTTACCTAGAGAAAGCGTCTCTCACACTCTGTTATGTTGAGAGATCATTTTCTCGCTTTAAAAGACAAGACATTCTCACGGCAAATCGAAACGAACGAGAATTTGGAACGTTATTTAATAATTAATTTTAATAACGATTAATAGCTGAGAAACTTTAGTATTATTTTCCCTATTCGAATTTCGAATACCTGAGAATACTCAACAACGCGCGTCTCTGTTAAATCGGGCAATCGAACGATTCAGATCTGCGCTACACCGGGGGTGTTACGATGCGTAATCGACATCTAGGAGACTGGACGGGCTATTTTCCTCGATGTTGTAGTTGTGAGCAAGGAAAAGAATTCAGGCCACTTGTTCCGCGAAGGGTACAAAAATTTAATACTCAGACTGTATCAGCCTCGCCCATAACGTGCGAACGCTCGCATTGCACTCCTTCCCCTTACACTCAATAACAACTCGATGCATCGTAGAGTACATTCGACGTAAAAAGCGTCCAACACTAAGTGGCCTGAATTCTTTTCCCTGGTTATGAGTTTATATTTAGGTATGGTATGGTATTTTGGACCATTATCTCTCTTAACCATTTCAGGCGCAACAAACAGATTTTAAAGGAACAAAATGAAGGATAGGCAGCATACAATTATCAGTCTCAAAAAGCCAATTTAAAACAAAAGAATGCAAACGAATTACGGAAATGCAGAAAGTGCAGAAAAATTAGAGAGAGAATTTGGGAAAGAAAATGGAAAAGGATATTCAGAAGTTGCTCGTTGGATGCAACAAATAATCTAAACAAAATAATTTATCTAATGAATATAAAATACAACACCGATAAGAAATGTAAATAGGGTTAATAGAAGTAAAAAAAGATAATTAAAAAACGGAGACTATACATCGTGAAATTTATTTCATTGGACTTTTATATTCTAACGTTTACTTATTGGTAATCGAGTTTATTCCAAAAAGTAACGTGTACTTTAGGGGTTGGGAGGCATAATCAGATTTAACACAACATAAAATACGTAAGGTACATTTGTTGGAATTGCAAAATGTATCCTACATGATAAACTGAAGAGACAGACATTTTACCAGACGACATGAGTTCGTGCACCGTGACAAGTGTCTTGATTTATAATCAGAAAAGCTAAATATTTATAGGCATGAATCCGATTGACCTAATTTCCAGTCTACGTAAGCTTTGTGTAAGCATTTGTCTTGGAAAACCCTGATGATGACGTTACTTTACTGGCAGCTGTTATTAAGTAACCAACGTGGATGTAGGCCAAGGCTTGCTTGCAGGAATCAAGAGCCGGTGTTACATAATTAATTCTTCTGTTATAATATCAATCTTTTTCGATTCCGTTACTTGACTGTTGAAAAACAGTATGATTTGCGATCCAATGTGAAAATTAACCTGGTTTAGTGTGAGAATTCTGACACATTCACACAAGAACGTGTTAATTTCAGTGGCGTAACTACAAGTCAAGTCGCCTGGTTGCAAAATTTTTACCGACGCCTTTTATTATTACAATATTACTATTAAGAAAGTAAAACCAAAAAAAATGTTTGGCTGCTTACTTTCAATGCTAAATAAATCAAGGCTGCTTAATTGTTTTTGGATTATTCTATTTCTAGAAAGGGACAAGAGCTGTCAATATTTTAGCTTAGCTCCCGAAAAGTAGCGCTAAGCGCGGTACGCTTAAACAATAGGTTTCCAAACTTTTTGGGATCTCCGCCCACTTTGAAAGACAAGAATTGTTTAACGCCCCCTCCCCACCCCACCCCTATCGGATAGGCAAACCGGAAGACTCATCTGCTGTGCCGGATCGATTATCAATAATGCAGAACTTAAATGTTCAATAACTTTCTGATTTTAAAATCGTGAAAATTATTAATTTTAAAGTACATATTTATTATTAATTTCGTCACCAATCCCTGGACTGCCTTAATACGCCCCAATTCTCCGTGACCTCGCTACCGCTCCGCTAGAACGCTTCAGCGCCCACTTGTGGGCGCTACCGCCCACTTTGAGAACCTATGGCTCAAACTATTCGAACACTTTCTTGAAAAAATTTGTTTTCAGCTTTGCTTTGAAACTATCTTCCAGAATTTAAAGGGAAGAAAAACAAGGGCAGCTACAGATTAATAGATGGCATTGCTTTTGCTTAAAGTTTCTTCGAAACACTTTTTTTAACCAATTCTGTTCAACTATTTATTCGAAATTGTTTTTAGTAACATTCAGGATTATTCTGTAACATTGATATGCATATCAATTGATATGGTCTTCAATAATTGAAGAGAATTTGTTACGATTTCATAACATTTCACGTCGATTGCCGTCCGCGAATTGAAGAGAGATGCATATTAAGTTGATATCACACTCCAAACGGATTGCAAGTTGTTAGGAAACTATTTACAGAATATCAATTTTGCAAGGTCACTTGAAACATAGCAATATCAAGTCCATATGAATGGTACAGAATAGATCCCTTTATCTCTTAATTAATTTCATGGATTTCCAGTAGCCTTGAAATTGTTTTCCCACAAATAAAGATGACAAAGTTGTGACTCATGATAACAGACGGCGCCATAAACGTTCTATTTTTTAATTTAAAGTTGTTTTAAGAACATTGTTCGTGAACGTTCCGAAATAAATTTGTTTTCAGCTGTTTTGTGACTGTCGGAATTAGAAGATAAGAAATTAATTGTGACAATAGATCGACAGATGGCGCTACTTAGATACGTTTGAAATTTCTTTGAAACTTCTTTTTAACCATTTGTGTTCGATTTTATTTATTTGAAATTGTTTTCTGCGATACAATTTTTTGAATTTCTTTAGCCTTTTGCAGTTGCCTTCAAATTTCTTACCCGCAGAGAAACAAAGAGAACAAAATTACGATTTATGGTAACAGATGGTGCCACAATTTTTTTTGTTTTATTCAAAGTCGTTTCAATGTTCTGAGATTTTTCAGTTATTTTCCGGTAAATAAAGATGTTTTTTCAGGACGTTGTCCTTGTCCGATACTTGACCAATACAAGAAAGGATGTACATACATGTCAATAGAAATGATTCGAATTGGAAATCAGAGATACATTACCTAAATACAATTTTATTTTTATGAGTAAAATTCCTACGTTCCTAACGTTTGTCAACTGTTTCGATATCTCCTCCTAGCAAATTACAAATTTACGGCTCGGATTAACAGAGGGCGCTACAAACATCGTTTATTAGAAACTGATAATGTTTTAGCGTTTTCCATATGTTTTGTGTCCTGTTTACCTTTTTTATCAACCTATAAAGGGTTATACAGGTGCAAACGGCACTCAGCCTTTTATGGGAGAGCAAAAGTCGAGGATTCAATAAATTAAATATTCCAATATGAAGCTGAACAAAACAGAAGTTATATTTTAACATAAATTTTGAAATTTGAGCGCCACCAAATTTTTTATTATTATTAATAAAGGGATAACAAAAGAGCAAACAAAAGAAAATTTGGAAACCCACCAAAAATGCAAAAATGTTGAATTGAAACGAAATAAATAGAAGAACGTCCAAGAATATAGAAATACATATATTTAATAAAGTTGTTAAACCAAAACAATGGGTGATAAATGTGCAATTTAGATTATTTAAGTAAGAAATTTGTAGTTGCATTAAATTTGATAATAAATATGTCTGAATACGTTATTATAAATTGACAGTTTGATAAGATGCACGATATTGAATTCAATTTCGTTTCACATTGATAATACATAGAAATACTTTTCTTTAAATGGTAGCCCTAAAGGCAAATTAATTCTCAACTGAGTAATTAAATATTAAATGACCAAAATATTATTAATTATGTTAAATATAAATTATTAGTAAAAATATGAATTATTATGTAGACAAAGTACGTTAACTAAATCGTAACAAAACTTTATAATAGTAAGTAGATTAATATTAACCCAAGAAACATTGTTATGTAAATATTTAAGATATTTTATGTGTGATGAAATCCTGAGGGGTATTGAATAAATTTATTTACTTAGAAAGAATGGTTTTGAAGAGCGCAAATATATCCGGGTAAAATAAAAGAAGAATTTGACCTGCTACTGTCGATCCACACCAATGCCAGAAGTTCCTGTGTTTTTTTTTTCCAGCTCATCATAGCCCATACGGCGATCGAATATGGTTCGTGAAGGAGGCGACAGCAAGGTAACGATTTTTTCGCTATTTCATTGATTGATATGTTATGAACGACGGAGGAATTTCAGCACTTTCGACTGAAGTAATTAACTTAAGGAAAGGTAAAACCTCCCTCGGATTTTCCTAAGAAAAATTTCCATTAGTGCCGTGGCACGAGCTTCCGGTAGCAACACAATGTTTTTGCAAAAATCCAACGAAAAAGAAAGAAATATTGAAATTAACTTACCCCTTTATGTTTATGGGGAAACAAAAGACATTATTAAACGTGAAATTAACTTGGATGACCAAGAAAAGGGTAATTAAATGTTAATTTTTAAATGAGTACTTAAACAACCACCATATTGGCTAGGATTCAAAACGGCAACTGCCCCTCGAAGTTTGAAATCGTCGGCCAATCCCACCGCTCAGCTTAATCCGACCAATGAGGTGTGAGAGGGTAAGTTCAGACACGTAAGGCCGTTTGACGAAGAACTTCGAATGCAGGCCAATGATACAGTATTGCCAATTCTATAAATCAATGTGAACGAAAATAAACAGATGAATAAATTACAATGTAAATTGTTGCTACATTCCATTAAAGTGGTAAATGACAAAATCAAAATACAAAGAGACAAATAACATGTAATCATATATGTAAACTCGTCCAATAACAACTGCGAAGTTAGTCACACAAAAGTAAACAACATCATTTTAACCTTAAAATCAATACAATCGATTTAGTGCTGAAGCGTGAAACAATGAGAAATTTCGCGAGGAGAATATTTTACGAGGTAAATAGCCATATTAATTTAATCATAATTTAACAATATACTGATGGGATGCTAAAAAAGATACAACAGATCCAAGATGCACATTTACAAACACCGTGTCATTTTAAATGTGACAGTTTTGAGATTGTTTTCCGGGCATAACACCTCTAAAAATTAATTTTCTTAGTTTTTCTTCTTTCTGTTTTCATGTTCTTTCTTTTTTTTTAAATTATTTCAGACTATTCTGAATTTGAAAATATTTTGAAAACCTTTGAAGTATGATATAAGATAGTAGTAAAGGAGACTGTGGTTTAAGAGAATTGAAATTAACCTCCGCCCACAATATTTTTTATATCCGTAGATACGTATTATTTAAATTGGTAGCGTACTGAAGATGGTAGCTTAACTGCCGAAATACGTATCTACGGATATAAAAATTATTGTGGGCGGAGGTTAATTTCAATTATTTGAAGTATGGTTTAGAGAAAAGCGTTTCCGTGAATCTTTAGAGATCCAAGCAAGAATTTTTACTTTAGACCCCGAACAGACTCTCGAGCAGGTGTCTTAGCGTAGGGTTGCCTTGCGATCCCTGAAACCCCTATAGCTACGCCACTGGTTAATTTTAACACAAAAATTTGGTGTGGACCGCAGATATCACAGGTCAGTTAATATTTTCAACAGTGTAGGGTCAATGTTGAAATAAATAAACATAAGTCATTTAATACAATTTAATTAAGAAAAACTGTTAATTGAAACACCAATTAAATAGTAGATGTCAAAAAAATAGTGCCCACTTTTATACGTTATCTGCTACTAGCCAATCCGACTCTAAAACCACTAACAAAAATTTTCTATGATGGTCATTCGTCAAGTTACTAAGTCTAAAATTGTATGTGCAGATTCTTTATTTATAATATGTCTTTAAAAATTTCGTTGGTAATCATTTAAAATAGTCAACAGTAATACTAAAGTTTGCTAAAATTAAATTTCTAATTCGAAATTTGGAAAAATATATCTTACAGTGGAAGACCAAAATCAGTGAATGTCAATAATTACCAGTGAATGTCAACATGCACCGAATACGATTGAATTCTTGGCTTCCGGTTGGAACCGCGTGCCTGGAATTTCTTCTACTGCCGACGTATCGTTCCCCACTGCAAAAGGACTTCCTCACACTGCTGCTGCTGCTGCTGCTGCTTCTTGTCGTTGAGTCTTGATGACTATACAAAAAGTAGCAACAAGACCACCAGCAGCAGCAGCGTGAGGAAGTTCTTTTGCAGTGGGGAACGACACCTCGGCATGCAGTAGAAGAAATCCGAGACACGCGGTTCCAATCGGAAGCCAAGAATTCAATCATGGACGACGGCCGCGGAAGTCTGCAAGTTAAACCAAGCACCAAACACGTTGGTGAAAGAACGAATATTTGCCGTTCGGACCTTCTCTAGTATATGTGGATATACGAGTTTCGGTAGGTGTTGGAAACGACAGGTGTTTGTTTTGTTCTCTATTTAACATTTAGCTACCAGAGGAAGCATTCTTGTCAGTCTTTCTCAAGATATATTACTCTGAAGAGCATTAACCTGATATTCTAAATTCTTTTTATAATGGCTAATACAGTGAACCTTGATAATTTTTTTTTGAAAAATTACGTGAATTAATTAACAGTGAACGAGAAGACAATTGCTTTTATTTTACTCGGGAAACTTAGTCTAAAATTCTTCCTGAAGTCATTTATTTGCTTCGGAATAAGATAATAGCTTTTACTACTCACAAACTTAGACTAACTCGAACTTTAAAAACTGTCTTTTTCTTTCACAACATTCTTACATTGTCTTACATTTGATTACCTTTCGACTCTGCTCTTTTCTTACAATCAAAGAATTTGTACTTCTCATTTTTTTTCTCTTTCCTTTTCAGCTCTCAGTATTTACTTTTCTTAGTTACCTTAAGCTAGTTTTAGGAGTTTTTTTTGTCTGGTTCAACTCTTTTTTATTTAAGGTTTGGGTGGCAGACCACCCTAGAGAACCCCGTCTTAAGATTTCCCTGTTTACATTTTGTATTTTTTGTTTATTCAATACCTAAAACTTCTTGGGAAATAAAAACGTTTATTATTATTATAATTATTTGAAGTGATTTCTGCTAAAACTAACTGTAGTACACCATTGGATTACAGACGTTTAAAACGTTTTGACATTTTAAGAGTTAGTGATGAAGATAAATTAATTATGCTAATAAAACCAAACGAGAAGAATATCCAATACTATGTCACCAATGACAAAATGTTCAACATTCCTACCAAAACTCATATTAGAACAGGCCACGGAGAAAGAACACGGTGCCTTAAAGACTTATAAAAATATTACTTATGAAGTTGTAAACACAGTGGCCCTAAAATATGTATTGTTGTCAAAGCAATGATCAGTTCCAATTTATTGAACTCGAGATGTCAAGTAGATCTAATAGATTTGCAGTCTCATAAGGATTGCGATTTTAAATTTATGTTGATGAACCAAGATCATTTATTGAAATTTGTTCAGTTTGTTCAGTTACGGCCCTTAAAAACCAAATCAGCTGAGAAAGTGGCTTATCACCTTCTACACATTTTCTTAACGTTTGGTGCCCCAACAATTAGCGCTTTCCTTTTATCAACGTCAACCGTTGCCAACTGCCCAAGTCTTCAAAGCCTGTTACTCCTTTTACTTTTGGCATCAAGCCTTAGGACGTTAAAACTGTCTTTTCCCTTCCCCTTTGTGGACATGCTTTTACCCTTTTTCAATTTGCTAAAAATAAAACATACCACGAAGGGATATGCCATTTTTCACATGAACTTACACTCACATGAACTGTTTTTTCCCTTATCCCTTGAGGACATGTTTTTACCCTTTGTTCAGTTTGCTAAAAATACAACATACCACGAAGGGATATGCCACTCTCCATATGAAGCCATGTTTGGTGTTAAACCAAGAAGGGGTTTAGCATCATCACTTCTACCTCGACAGCAAATTAGAAATATTGAAACTGAAGAAGAGTTTCCAGAAATTATTAATTCTGTCGAAAAGAAAATAAAGACGTTGGACAGGAGCAACGACCTGGCACGTCTTTATCTGAAACACAGGAGTTAATTTCTATTAAAAGAGCAGCAGCAAAAGAAAATCTTGTTCCACAAGCAACGAAAACCATACGATCCTCAAAAAGGAAATCTCCTCCTGCTCAAATTAGTGATACTGTACGGATACAAGACCCCGATGTTGATCGTGGTCGAACAGATCCTCGAAATGTGTTAGCAGTTGGATTGGGGAATATAAGATTCCGTTTTTTTATAAATTAGCAAACAAGAATGGTACCTTAAAGCAACTTTTTACACGAAATCAGTTTTGTGATTTGTAAAGAAAAGTTGCTTCCCGTTGATGCAATGTCTTCGTGAGAAATATCACTGAGAGAAGCAGCTTCAGCTAATTCAGAAAGTGGAGGACAGAGCTATAAGCATTGTAATTGCAAAAATACGTGTTCTACAAGCAAACGCATGCAAAAGCAAAGGGAGGCTTGTGCAATTCGAAATGCCGCATCATTATTAGTTTGTTGTAACGAATAAGTTTGTAAAAATATTTCTTTTTCTGTTATTTTAAACTAAAATAGTAAAGGAGACTGTGGTTTAAGAGATAATTGAAATTAACCACCGCCCACAATAATTTTTATATCCGTAGATACGTATTTCGGCAGCTAAGCTGCCATCTTCAGTACGCTACCAACTTAAAAGCACTAAGAAAGATTTAAAACTACCTAATCACACTGATAAAATCATAAAAATATTGAAGCTAACAACAATCTAATCATCCTAAAAGATATATATGTCTAAATGTAAGTAAATATAAATTAATATGTAAAAATTTTAAATAAACTATATATGTTAATGTATAAATCGGGAAAAAAAATATATATGTGAACACTCAAAATTAACTGTCAGAAAACCTTACAAACAAGAGCTAACCAAACAACACGGAAATGGTAGGTAGTTTTAAATCTTTCTTAGTGCTTTTAAGTTGGTAGCGTACTGAAGATGGCAGCTAGGCTGCCGAAATACGTATCTACGGATATAAAAATTATTGTGGGCGGAGGTTAATTTCAATTATTTCTGTTATTTTGTTTTTTGTTAGTGATTTGAGGTACGCTGTTTTATTTTAATAAAAATCATCTTATTTACTAAAAATGTGTGTTTTTTTTTAATTTTTCAACAATTACCACGTACGAATGTTGAACATCGTCATTTGCCGGTGTAAGTCAGAAATAATGTTATTTTGAAAATACCATGCACCGAATGACTTGGTTAATGTTGACATTCACCAGAGAATGTGGACAGTCATCCACTTTCGGTCTTTCACAGCAACATATATACACTACTTTTGAGGAACCCTGTATAATAGTGCGCCTTAAAGGGAACAAATAACAAAGGTAATAGAATCACTGTCTCTGTTCCTGAAAATGTTACAGAATTTAATTCTTACAACACAGAGGCGACGGTTGGCAAGTACGTAGAAGGAGGCGAAACGAAAAAACTAATAAAATAAGAAATTATAGTGAAGCGGGTCGTTCTCGCGAAGTCGCGGCAGTGGTTGCTTTCAAGAAGTTCGGAGGGCCGTCGAAAGAAAAGACTAGATGGACGTCGTGGAACCTGAGTAAGCGGTACCCTTCCAGGAAAGTGGCGAAGTGTTTTGGTTTCTACGACGCGACAGTCGAAGAATGTAGCTTCCGGAATAGTTCTTCGGATTGGACATGTATTTTCTAATACTACACTATGAACATCTCTTTAATGATGACATTCCCAAATAACCACGAATGCTTTATTAAACTCTTTGTTGTTGTTTACAAAGCATTTTTATGCTTTATAAAACTCTTGTAAAAGTTTATAAAACATTACTGGTTACTTGGGATTCCCCTACAGTGGACACTTGATATGATATTTCTTCATATTTATATGTATTAATATAATATGATATGGACACCTCTATAACGTGGATAATTCACTTTGGCCCATAAGTGCCCACCTCGGAGGGTTTTCTCTTCATAAATAATAATACAATTGAGAGAACGAACAATGTAGACAAACATTATTAGATATTACAAGACTATAAAAAAAATTAATAAATGAACAATACCTAGAAATATAAATCAATAAGAAAGAATGGAAGGGATACAGCAGGGCCATCCAGAGGATGAAAATAACGAAGGGCAGGATCAGATGGCAGATGACATGAGAAAAGCAGAATAATGAACTGCAAAAGAACATGATTAAACATGCAAGCGTTCATAAACCCCCGCATAATACATAAATTGTTAATCATAAAAATTAAACTGAACTCTTAGCACCGAAATGCTAACAGCTATAAAGGTTCTGCTAAATTTCCCATTTATTTAAAATAGTGGGATCTATATCTCAAAGGTGTATTTAGGTAGATAGGCTTAGTAAATTGTATTGCCAGCAACGTTTCATATTGTTAAAATTGTACTGCATTGTGTCTGGTGTTATACTAGATGCATTTTATGAAGAAGCAGTTTATAATGCAATTTAAACGAAAAACTGGGACCTGACAAAATGCATGCTAGTGTACTTCTACCTATTTTAAGGCACCTAATCCGTTCTAACCGATGACAGAACTAGCTTGTTTGTTCAAACAGAATAGATAAAATTACATGCAAAAAATACCATGCGATCAACAGAATTTATAATTAGAGCAGCCTGTGATATTTTCCAAAAAGTTAGCAACACAGGTTTACAGTTTGAAATTAAAAATTTTAAGTGATATTTATTTTTTTCATGATTGATAAATGGATTTGGCTTGTGGAACTCCTCCTAATATTCTAAAGAAAGGGTTTAAACCAGCATTCGTACAAAATAAAATAAACAAAACAAAATAAAGGTTGTATAAAGCACGAGCATAACCTCAAATATGACAACTGTCAAATTATTATTTATTTCTCATTGTATGTAACCATACAGCATAAAATAGCACCAACCACAGCCTTCTCTAATTATGAATTCCATTGATCACCAGATACTAGTTAACTACAAAGACGAAAACCTTTTTGAAACACTGTACACAGTTGTATGTACCTACACAACAATTGTTTTAGCGAAGCACAGAAAAGTCAAAAACAGAAGGCCATTCTAATTTTTTCAAATTTGAAATGATTTGTTTTCTATTTTTTTATCATGAAATCGTAAAACAATCCACATAGCGCATAGAGCGCTTTTAAAAATTTCTGTAGCACAACTAGTCATTTGTTTTTTTTTTGGAAAAAATAAAACTTAACAAAAAGCACAACATTTTTACAAAATTTCGACCGTTTTAAATGTTCTAGTGACGAAATTTATTGTGGACTCGATTTTATTAATTCTAACTTGGATTGTTTTGTTTTCTTTGTTAGGTGTTGAGATTCTTTGTGAAATCTATCGTCCTTTGCTTTATTTTCTTGTTTTTTTTATGGATTCGTCGTTCAGTATCTCTTTTTGTAACGATTTTCTGGGCGCACAGGTATAAAGTGCTTTACAAAAATCCTGTTGTTGACATATTAAGATATCTTTGGCGTCCTTTTTTAGACTGGCATCTATTGAATCGAAGGTCTAAATATTATGATTTCAGTACAAATCCACACTTTTATCACTTTTATCAGTTGTATTGCGATTTCAAGGACGAATATGAAAAGCTAGGACACATGACAAAAATTGAAACCGCAGAATCGCCTCAATATTTTTTACCACACCATGGAGTACTGAAGGAAAATAATTTAACAACAAAATTGCGTGTTTTTGATGGTTCCACAGCATGAAACACCGGAGTTTCATTAAATCAATCTCAATTTAATGGGTCAACTATTCAAGACGATTTAATGTCCATTGTATTAAGATTTCGAAAACATGGCTATGTAGTATCAGCAGATATAAGACAAATGTATAGACAAATATTGGTTCATCCAGACGATAGACGTTTCCAGAGAATTATATGGAGGAAGAATCCCCAGATCCAGTGGCAGTGTACGAATTGAACACAGTAACCTACGGTACAACATCAGCTCCTTATCTAGCAATACGTTCATTATATCAATTGGATATTGATTATGAATATTGTTATCCACATGCAGCAAAAATTATAAAGCACGATTTTTGCGTTGACGATATGCTAACGGGAGGAGACAGTGAAGAAGAAGTGATAGAGCTATGTCATCAAGTAAAGCAAATTTTAACATCAGCAAAGTTTCCATTACATAAATGGACATCTAACAGTTCAAGAATCATTAATATTATCACCGATGAACCCAACAGAGAAAAGGGCATTACAATACTTAAAGATGAAATCAATAAAGCATTGGGACTTTTCTATTCAAGCGAGTCAGACACACTAACTTACAGGTATGATATTCCATTTATTTCAAGTGAAACACAAATTACTAAACGAGCTATATATCTGCAAACATATATATATGTATATATATATATATATACCGGGTGTCCCGCGCCATGTGCTCACCCTTCTAAAATCTTTATTTATTAATCGATTAATCTGAATTTTGGAGACAATAAACTAAACTAAACAAAAAATGGAATTTTTCAACATACTGATAGTCGTCATAGGACTTCTTCTCATATGTTTCTTAGCTTAGTTCAACAGAACATTTTTTTCTGAATACGCTGATATCAAATACGTCATATTTTCTTTGAAAATAATTTAAAATAGAGCATGTCTTATTGAAATTTTACACTCCCCTTATTTCAAATGACTTTCAAAGAAAATATGACGTATTTGGTATCAGCGTACTCAGAAAAAAATGTTCTGTTGAACTAAGCTAAGAAACATATCAGGTTCTATCGAAAAAAATGAGTTAAGAGCTAATGAAAATTTCAAATACTGTAAAAATGTTAAAAATCAAAATACCATCAAAGGAGTGATTTTTTCGTAACACTTGATCGCATTAGATCGAAAAAATACGATTCATAGCTTTCTAGATTGAAAAATAAAAGTCTTTTTTTCGTTGTCATGGAAACCAAAATTAACAATTGATACGTATTCGGACTCGTAATGCTCCGTAGATTTTAAATATCTAAAAATATATAGGATGTTCAATTTAAAATAAGAAAGTTGATGTCACTTCCGGCGAAACCGGAAGTCCTATGACGACCATCAGTATGTCGAAAAATTCCATTTTTTGTTTAGTTTATAATCTCTAAAATTCAGGTTAATCGATTAATAAATAAAGATTCTAGAAAGGTGAGCACATGGCGCGGGACACCCGGTATATATACAAAGGAAAATCCAGTAGACATTTTGTTTCGTGGATTATCAGTAACGCATTTGATGCAGTCTGAGCAATGGTGGAAAGGACCGTCATGGCTACGTGATACAAATTACACTTTCATAAATTTTAAACCTGACAAAACTCGATAGATTTATTTTCAAGCTTGACAGAAAAATATTCCACACTTCTTAAAGTTAAAAGAGTAACAGCTTACATCTTAAGGTTCATTTACAATATGAAGCACTCAATAACAGAAAGACGACATGGACCATTAAATGTGTTCGAATTAAAGTAAGCCCTGCAATTACTAGTTAAAAGAACACAAACAGATGATTTTGAAGATGTAATCGAGTTATTGAGTATTAAATGTACATTACCGAAAAAACACAGATTGCTAAGTTATAGCCCGTATCTAGATCACGATGGTTTTCTGCGTGTTGGAGGTAGACTGAAACTATCGGAGTTGCCTCCAGATATGAAGCATCCTTTAATTCTATCTTCAAAAAATCAATTGACACAGTTAATTTTTGAAGACGCTCACAGAGCTTCATTGCATAGCGGCCCTCAGTTACTGTTATCAAATATACGCCAATTATATCGGCCCCTAAATGGAAGAAATTTCGCTCGAAGAACTGTTCGTAACTGCGTAAGATGCAGTAGATTTAGTGGCACAAATGTACAACCAGTAATGGGAAATTTACCTAAAGATACACGATAAAATATCCGTTTCAAATATCTGGAGTGGATTATGCCGGACCTTTCCATTTAAAGGATAGGCAAGAAAGAGGATATAAAATCACCAAGAATATGTCTATTTGTTTGTTTTACAACTCGAGCAATACATCTTGAAGTTGTATCCGATTTACGAACAGAAACTTTCATTGCATCACTTCGATGTTTTTCAGCGCGTAGTGTGGGAAGCCAAAAATTATTTATTCTGACAATGGTACCAATTTTGTTGGCGCTCGAAACGAATTACAAAGTTTAAAAAGTTTTTTGTCGAAAGTTAATACAGATATTATTACTATTATTATTATTATTACTCCTGACGAACCGTTGAGTATTTTCCCTTCATATTTCTCTCCGGTTCGAGATTAAAAAAAACCTTGTAGCTACAATTTTCATCGGACAAGAACAAACTTCAGATATTATTAACAGTTTAACAAATGAAGAAATCGACTGGAAATTTATTCCAGCACATTCACCACACATGGGTGGTCTCTGGAAAGCCAGAATTAAAAGTGTAGTCAAGTCTGAAAAGAATTCTTGGAAATGCACTTTCAACCCATGAAGTTCCAAGGGTTGCTGTACTGAAACAAGGGGGAATATGTTAAGAAAAACACAAATAAGTGCCATGGGTACGAATAATAATAAAAAAGAAACGTCAATTTCGAATGTGTCAATTTTCAATTACAAGTTGCATTGAAAACCTCAAATAGTATTTAGGCTGTTACTTTAATATCGACAAAAGTGTACCTACTTATTTATGAATCAATATTAAATGACACATTAGTTAAAATAATAGATCAATTAGAAAAAAAGATGCTCACTCAGTATTTTTAGATATTTTGTTACGTTCATATTCGGTAATTCTAATGCTGTGTTAATATTAATTTGTGGATCTTGTTTTATAGGCCAATTGGTTTATTTAAGGAATAAAAATTTAAATATAGCCTGTTTAGATAAATTAATGCTCATTTACGTAGATCAAAAATTTATTTATAGCTCATTTAAAAATTTCCCTTTTAGACCGACGACTCTGGACCAACTACGATCTCTGCACCACTGATTCTAAGATAATCTTACCTCACTTTCCCCTTATACGTTCCTTTGGTTTAAAACGAGAAAACAGGAGTTGATTCTTCTGTTATCGATCTCAAGAAACCGCAAACCGTTCATCAGTAATGAGTAGAGGGCGACCAGTTTTAGAATCCTTTTTATTCTAAATAAATCATATATAAGATGATGAATGTGTGTGGTTAAGTAAGTACACTTATAAAATAAACTTACAAGATCGCACAGAAATTAGATATTATAATTTAATGGTTGTGGTTTGAATAAGCTTAAGGAAAATCTAAGGTCATCCGCCTTGTAGTAATGAGCGTTCGTCCTTCCTTCTTCGGTGCTTGGAGAAAGTAATGATGATTAATGAACACAATATTGGCGCTGAAAAAAGTTTTTCCTTGAAGTAGTTGCTGAAAAATGTTTCATTTAATTGAATGAAACTCGTCATTCATTTTGTTAATGTTAAGTAACACTCCTATGTAGTAATTAGTTTCTTCCACTGTGGAGAGCTCACAATAATTTCCGCGAACTGCGAACGCTCGCATTGTTCTACTTCTCCTCCCTCTCAATAACAATTCGGGGCATCGGAGCCGCGGAAAGGTGGTTAAAGTAGATAGTACATTCGGCGTAAAAGTGTGAATTCTTTTCCTCGCTTATAATGTTTAGAAGTTTATAAATTTTGACATAATATGTATCTTGAAATAAAAATTTCCTCAGTTTTCCCCTCCTCGATCGTTTCATTTAGACAAATTTCTATTCACCTTTTTATATGAGCTGAAGCAGTTGTCTCACCGGTCCAAGTTAAGTTCCTTTGTAAAAGGAACGCAATAATTTTTTTGGTTTTTAATAAATAAAGAAAAAAAATCATCAGGTTGTGATTTAAAGAAAAAATCAAGTTGGCGTTGGATCTCAAAAACAATAGCAGATAAACAATTGAAACAAATTGGTACTGTAAGTCTTATTGGCTCTAAATCACATACCAAATTTCAAATAGATACGTTAAACAGTTTTTTAAATATTAAGCCGGTTCCATACTTTTGCCCCTCCCTGTATATAATACCTTGCAGCTTGTTTTATCGAACGTGAATACGACTCGCAAATTCTAACCGAATTAAGTAAGCAGATTTTTGTAAACAAACCCGTAGAATAGACCGAGTCGAATTTGTAACTTTAATCGTTAATTAAATCATTAGTTCGATTCACATTAAATGACGTGCCATTTCTACCACTGATGGCCGCCGTCATTTCCCTTGGACTGCAATGTCGTCTCCACCCTCGGACGCTACATCTGCTTCGTCGAAGCCGAAGACGTCACCAGTAACCCCCTAGTAATCGTCCGACCGTGAGATTCCTTTCGTGACAATATTTATTCCATTAATAAAAATAAGTTACCTTGGTTTGAATACCATGCAGTTTATTAAATTTCTTGTAAAAACTTGTGTCATTTGTAATTTTCTTTAACGCTGTAAGTGAAAAAGTTGATTTAACGTGCGGACACGAAATGCTTTGTTCAACAAACTATTTTAAAACATGGTCCACATGATATCATGAAACTTTCACTTGAAATATATATTTTTTTTTTGTAAACTGAGTAACTATAAGTGGTACAAAAGGAACCATTTTAAGTGGAATGGCATGTACAAGTAAGGATGTAAAGAGCATGTTTTCTATTTTACCGAAGCCATACATGCCTTCCTATACAGCGTGTCTCTAAACCTATGTCTTTGATTGAAACCACAAATAGTGGTCAAGAAAAGGAAGCAAAATGTGTTATACAACTATTGGTCAGATAGCAATAATAACGCAGATAAAAATTATTTAACTTTTTCATAGAAATTGTTTGAAGGTCGCTGAAGGCAGCTTAAATGCTCCGGTGGAGCT
Source organism: Prosopocoilus inquinatus (assembly GCA_036172665.1). Lineage (NCBI taxonomy): Eukaryota > Metazoa > Arthropoda > Insecta > Coleoptera > Lucanidae > Prosopocoilus > Prosopocoilus inquinatus. The sequence continues at coordinate 29,979,390 of CM069877.1, forward strand.
TGGATTTCAACTATTCTCCGACGTTCGAGGCCATGAAAAGTCACAAAAATGCAGACCATGACCTAATGCACAGATATTGTACTTAAGGCAGGTCAAGTATCGTGTTGTTTGTTAATTTTAAAAGCAGATAAATTTTGTAACCAGGTAAGTTTTAATAGTTTAAAATATTATGTGCGTCTTGCATTAATTAGTGGTTGGTTTTGTGCTAATCTGTACTTTAACAGTTAAATTAAAAAAATCAATCTAAAGGCGATCGAAAGAGAGGAAATTCTTACATCATACTAATTTGTAAATTGCTAATTAACAATGTTGATTACTAAAGTTATTGTATTTGTACAGCAAAAATAAATGTGTTTCTTTATTAAAACAACGACGAAAAGGCGAAATAAACGTCAGCCCTAGGCGAGAGTTTTTTTCAATGTCTTTATTGGTTTAAGCGGACACAGGAAATCAGGTTGAATGTTATCCTTATAAAAACATGTGGTTTGTGTTGGAATGTAAACAATTAATAAAATAGTTCGATTGAGAGCTAGCGAAGCGGAAAAAATTTTAATCTTTAACGCATCTGCCCTGTAAAAACAAAACAATAAACCAGTCGAAGCCTGAGAAGTCTATGTGGGATGCAGTGACCACTACAATTCTGGTCGACTGGTGATAAAAACTTGTTTACATAATCGATTCATTCCAAAATGAACTCGCATTCTTTTTACAGTGACGGCGCTATAATTGATATGAATTAAATGTATTATGCCAGCCTTTTTCATAGCTACATTAAAGAATTATAATGTTTTCGTAATTATTAATTTGAAAGAAACTATAAAGGCAATTATGTTACACACGTAATCGCGCAGATAATTTGTAAACAGATGTGAATCTATCTAATCTTATAAATTTCACACTTCTTGATGCTTCTGCTAGTCAGTATATGTATATGTGGAATTTAGGATCTTAAATAAATAAGTTCCGCATAATTTACTAAAAGTTACTTGCAATTTGCAATTTTCTTTCTCTTTTACTGTATATATTTTCTAATCGGCTTATTCTTTCTTACAAGAAAGTAAATCTTGATAGACAGGTAAATAGAAACATGTCACAATCAGAGAAACTGTGGACGTAAGATAAAATCAAGTCTAAAATCGAAGTTGTGCAGAATTAATTCAAATTTACAATGACGGTATCAAAGCGTATTCTGAGACTTTTGTTAGTAAAATTCATTTTTAGTGTCGAGCCAATTGATTGCGTCCCCTTGCGGTCAACTCAGATACTTAAAAATATTTTCTTTGATTTTTTCTTGGTCACTTTGACTATAACTTTTTTTTTCACCCGAAGCTTTAAGTATTACGGTTTGGTATACAGAGTCTCCCGAGTTGAGTGGCCTATTAAAAGTTCTCGGGGAAAGGAACATACAAACATTCTGAAAATTAACGCACTGCCCTAGGAGGAAGTGATCTTTCAGAATAAAATATTTTCATTTTTATATCACTTTCGGTTATACCGGAAGTCGCCATTAACTTTCTTATTTTAAATGGAATGCTAAACTTTTTATTTGCAAATTATTATTACAGATTCTGATTCAACACGTTATTCCAACCAAAAGTTGTTAAGGCTTTCGTATACTTAAATGTAACGATTTTTGAGATATTTTCTAATTTCTGAAAAAAAATATTTCGGTGGCCTTTCATTTAAGAGAATGTATTTTCGACACTTTCAGATTGCAAGATTCAAGCTGCCTGTCGTTTGAAAGAATAATGTTCAGCCTTTCAAATCATATTCTAGTTATTATTGAAAAATTCACAGAGTGGTCAAAATATGGTGTCGAAGCTTGCTCTGTCCAACTCAACTGCCCAAAACTCAGTTTTTGTAAATGGAACACCCTGTATATTTTTGCATCATAAGATGCAGAATCATATTCTACATCGATTAGTAGTAGCATTCCCTATACCTATTTCCATTAGTTTTCTTGTTATCTATTATTGTTTCTTATAATGGTATATTTTGGTAAAATTATATTTTCTCGCAGTAAGTGTCAACAAAACAAAAATATTTATTGAGTTACAAGCTATATTAACAGATATTTACGAATAAAAACAAAAAAATCAACAAAATTAAAAAAAAGACAAATAAAAAGGAACTTTACTGTTTAATTTTCAAGAACTAAGGCACGATTGTATTTTTTGTGAAAATTTCTACAAAGTGAGAGAGATATGTTACCATTGTAAATATTTATTAGTTGATTTGACTCTTGTCTTAGTTATTTGCAAACTTTGTACAGTATTTACAACCGTATCATAGGGACTCGAGAATAATAAATAAAACTGTTTAATTATTTTTACCACTTTACCAATTGTAAGTTTTGCTTTTGCTTTTTTAAAACAAGAATGTCAGCCTGACAAATAAAATTGTTTTTGAAAATAGGTCTACTTATTTTTTAAGACCCTTATTTATGAAAATAGTAAGTATTTCGATAGATATTTACCTACAGCTTTATTCCGAGATGTACGGCGAAATTATAAATTATAAATTATTTATTCCTTAAAAAAATAGAAATTCGATATTTGTTTTTTTTTTTCAAAGCTAGATACGAATAACTGTATAAATGCCATTAATCAACACAATAAAATAAACAATTCTTGATAACAAGAAAACTAATGAAAATAGGTATAGAGAACAGAAATACTAATCGATGTGGAATTTGATTCTGCATCTCATGATGTAAAAATATACAGGGTGTTCCATTTATGAAAACTGAGTTTTGGGCAGTTGGAACAGAACAAGTTTCGACACCATATTTTGACCATCCTGTGAATTTTGCAATGATAACGAGGATATGATTTGGAAAGCTGAACATTATAGTTTCAAACGACAGGCAGGAAAGTGTCGTAAATACATTAAGTGAAAGGCCACCGAAATATTTTTTTTCAGAAATTCGAAAATATCTCAAAAACTGTTACTTTTAAGTGTAGGGAAGTCTTAACAACTTTTGCTTGGAAGAACGTGTAGAATCAGAGTTTGCAAATAAAAAGTTTAGTATTCCATTTAAAATAAGAAAGTTAATTGCGACTTCCGGTATAACCGGAAGTGATATAAAAGTGAAAATATTTTATTCTGAAAGATTACTTCCTTCTAGGGTAGTGTGTTAATTTTCAGAATGTTTGTATGTTCCTTTCCCCGAGAACTTTTAATAGGCCACTCAACTTGCGTCCACCTTTATTGAATCAATGTCGGAAATATGTATTACTATAATCATTTTAAACATCCGTTAAAGGAACATCCGCATGTGCTAGACAAGTTTTTTATTATGTTTATGTAATTATTTCTAAGAAATGCGATATGCAAATGGTTACATAAATATGAGGAAATAATATATGACATTAAACAATAATAATACTATTAATACTGACATTACTGTGTGCTTCCAGGAAATATTTAGTTTTCTGATGTACTTTCCGAATGCTCTGCGTTTAACTTTTTCATAGAAATTGTTTGAAGGTCGCTGAAGGCAGCTTAAATGCTCCGGTGGAGCTTGGATTTCAACTATTCTCCGACGTTCGAGGCCATGAAAAGTCACAAAAATGCAGACCATGACCTAATGCACAGATATTGTACTTAAGGCAGGTCAAGTATCGTGTTGTTTGTTAATTTTAAAAGCAGATAAATTTTGTAACCAGGTAAGTTTTAATAGTTTAAAATATTATGTGCGTCTTGCATTAATTAGTGGTTGGTTTTGTGCTAATCTGTACTTTAACAGTTAAATTAAAAAAATCAATCTAAAGGCGATCGAAAGAGAGGAAATTCTTACATCATACTAATTTGTAAATTGCTAATTAACAATGTTGATTACTAAAGTTATTGTATTTGTACAGCAAAAATAAATGTGTTTCTTTATTAAAACAACGACGAAAAGGCGAAATAAACGTCAGCCCTAGGCGAGAGTTTTTTTCAATGTCTTTATTGGTTTAAGCGGACACAGGAAATCAGGTTGAATGTTATCCTTATAAAAACATGTGGTTTGTGTTGGAATGTAAACAATTAATAAAATAGTTCGATTGAGAGCTAGCGAAGCGGAAAAAATTTTAATCTTTAACGCATCTGCCCTGTAAAAACAAAACAATAAACCAGTCGAAGCCTGGGAAGTCTATGTGGGATGCAGTGACCACTACAATTCTGGTCGACTGGTGATAAAAACTTGTTTACATAATCGATTCATTCCAAAATGAACTCGCATTCTTTTTACAGTGACGGCGCTATAATTGATATGAATTAAATGTATTATGCCAGCCTTTTTCATAGCTACATTAAAGAATTATAATGTTTTCGTAATTATTAATTTGAAAGAAACTATAAAGGCAATTATGTTACGCACGTAATTTACATGAAACGGTTGCTTCTGGTGCAATGAGCGCGAGGGTGAGAGCGCCTCGAGCGTAAAAGCCGTTCAGCGGCGACGTTGAAATCTACGCCGCTGCTTTGTTTTCTTTATACTGGTTTTAACAGATATCCTAGGAATGTCCGACCCTTACTTATTTTGAACCCATAGATTATTGTGTGTACAGGCAATCTAATTTATTTAAATTTTTTTATCGTACAAATAGTCCAATTTTTGCTTTCCGTTTTTACAATTGGAATAGTTTCTGCTCTTGCAATACTTATTTTGCAGCTATTAGTGTGATAATTAAAAAAATATTTCACGCATTTTCAACGTAGTTACAAAATTAGCGTACGAAGATGTCTAATTACTTCAGCAAAAATCTAACGAAGATTAGGTACTTGTTTTTAACATAATTGTTATTGTCTATTACAAAGAAACAAACGTTCTTACTTATCGCATGTTGAAAATGCAAATAAACATGCCGATGTCCGCAAGTCGGATTCATATTCGTATACAATAAGACCTTGACCGAGTTCTTCTAAACGCAAATAAAATTTTTTATTGCAGTCTATTGCTTTAAACCAACCAGAGGTTTCAAAACAAAATCACTGCCCTCGCTTGTGATAGGTTAGTTTTTCATTTTTAGGCAAAAAAATTCAGATTTGGAGAATTAATCTCTTACATAATGAGGAACTTACAGTTTCATTTAAAGACAGATGTTTTGAGACATCCTGTATAATCGTTGGTCAGACTCAAACAGAAACATGTGGTATATGCAGGAAAAGCAAATTGTCACATTTATTCTTTTTTCAGAAGAATTATTAGGCGATAAGTTAAATATCAATCATAATTACAGGTCCTGATTTACAAAAAAAAAAATAGTCGTCAAAAATTTAATCGCATTCGGAAAATCCCGTTACACATAAATTTTGGATGTATGTACTTAATGAAAATTAATGTCATATGTAGCTACTCGGAATTTACATAGCTGAATATTTAATGCCGACGTTTGTCGGAAACACCGAGTAAATCAATAACACCAATTTTCTCGGACATGCTGCTACACGTTAATGGAACATCAATAATTCCCGTACTCGGGAAAACATTTTCTCACCGAACTTTATGCATATGTCTCGGAAACAAAAATCAATCTCAAACTTTAATAAGCTCATTAGAAGTTAAGTCTATGTGAATTAATTGACGTTGTAAATGACGCTGGGCGTGAAAGATGACGTCAAATTTCAATGGCTTATCTTCGATGATACCTTCCAATCCATCGCACCATATTATATACAGACGGAATCAGAGTGAATGGATTATGCATCGTACGTACGAGGAACAATTATCTTAACGGTAATTTACGAGCTGAGATTACATCTAAGCATCTCGAGTGTATTTACTCATCTTCAAACTATTTTATTTATTTAGAAACAGGTTTACATACCTTCAGGTGACTAATAATTAATGATTTTCAACTTCCAAAGTGTTTTAGTAATAATCATGGAACAGAATTATATATTTCATTCAATTAAATACAAACGAAGCGGCAAAATATATCAGTAATAATCAGGGAACGGAATTATTGCCAGCGTTTCTAGTATGTTATCATTTTTTGCCGGTCCAGTCTTGTTTTCCTTGCAATCTTTCTGAGAAAATTCATAATCCCATTTTAGGGGGATTTTTGAGATCATTCATAAAGAGGGTTGCAGTTTCCAAACAATGTTACCAGATGATCAAGGCAAGTTGCCGGACAACCAAAATAATCTCGCCTTAAAAGGATTTTTGAGATTAATCGGGAAGATGGATGTGATCAGGATAATCGCGTTTTAGAGAAATTTTCAGATTAATCTAGAAGCTGGATACAATTACTACATAATATTACCAGATCACCGGGGTAATCCTGTTTTAGAGGGATTTTTGAGATCAATTCATAAAGAGAGACGCAGCGTCTAACGAAGTTGCCCGAAGATCAAGATGATCCCATTTGAGGGGAACTTTTGAGATTATTAGGGAAGGTAGATATCATTTCTAAACAATGTTGCCAGATAACCAGAATAATCGCGTTTTACAGAAATTTTCAGATTAATTTAGATGATGGATATAGTTTCTACAAAATATTACCAGATGACCGCTACAATCCCGTTTTAGAGGGATTTTTGAGATCAATTCATAAAGAGGGATGCGCATGTTCTCTTAAAAGTTTTGTGGATATTTTTGGTGTTAATGAATTATTAATTATTACAATCTTTACACAGGCTTACAGTTTGAAATAAAAAATTTTAAGTGTTAAAATTGTGACATTTATTTATTTTAATGATTTATAATAAATGGATTTGTCTTTTGAATTCCCCACCCCCTAATCATCTACAAAAGGGTTTAAACCAGCTTCCGTACAAAATAAAATAACAAAATAGAGAGTGTATAAAGCACGACCATAACCTCAAATATAACAACTGTCAACTTATCTATTTCTCATTACAGGCAACCATACAGCATAAAATAACAAAATAGAGAGTGTATAAAGCACGACCAGAACCTCAAATATGACAACTGTCAACTTATTATCTATTTCTCATTACAGGCAACCACACAGCATAAAACAGCACCAATCACAGCCTATAATGTCTCCAATGAAATGCCAACAGAACCGTAGACGATGACCGAGGGGTATGAAGAAGAGAGTTTCTGTATAATAAAAAAAATATATATTTTTTTTACAAAGAAAGACTGATCGTATTTGATTCTTACACCCATCCGTTAATATTGTTATACAACGTGGGACGTGGGGTTCAAAGCCGTGACCTTGAAATTAATAATCTCCTACAATTTCATTATTATACAGGTTGCCCCAAACTTCCAGAAATGTGCGAAAATATTCTTTTATATATCAAAACCCCTTAGCAAAAGTCATGCAGGTTTTGTTTTCATTCGGCAAAATTTAAAATTATTTTCAAGTACAGAGGTTATTTGTTTAACAAGTAGCAAATCTAACTTATTATTTTTTTAAACAGAAAATTATGTATTTTATTGCAGTTTTGAACAGAAGTCAAAAATGACATAACAATTTATTTACTTGAATTTAATATTTACCGAGTTATTTTTAATTTTATGGAAAAAAATAGGTCATGTTCATCGGCGGCGGATGAACTACGTTGGATCTTTTGGTCACGGACGAAGTAGCGTGTCCTTGATGTGGCAAGCAGGGGTAAGGTGGTGGTTTCAGCTGGGCAGGCTGGTTCGGCTCACCGAGTTGACGTGGGGTGGCAGGGATGCGTCCTACCGTCAGCGTCAGGATGATGCTGATCGCGGAAACAGCGTCCTTGGTGGATGGGATGGCTCCGGACGGCTCCCCTTCTTCTTTTTTGAGTTGGCACTAATACCCAATGAATCGATGCTTTCCTCGACTGCCGTCCAAATTTTAACCCGCACTTTTTATACGCAGTTTTTGGTTATTCGAACATTGCACTGTTCGTAATATGCCCTGTGTTCTTTGCTCAGTTAATGTAAGCAGTTGCCCCAGTTGCAATGATTCTGCCGAAGTTTTATGATGAAATATGAACTGTGTTATATCGGGTTACCTCGCTTATTGTTTTTAAATTTCGACACTGTTGAAATTACCCTCGATTTAACAAGCCCATGCTTTAACAATTTTTTAAATTATTTCTTACGAGAAATTTCGATCGTGACAATATTTTACGGTCTTCAGATTGATAATTTGTTAGTTATTAATCAACTTTACAGCTATATCCGCGTTTTTAAATTCATCACCAAGTTTTTCTTCCTCTCCCCCTAAACTCTGCACGTTCTACACACCCACCTTCCATTTCTGTCCTTTATTAAACTGTTTCTGTTCCTGGTCTTATACCTTTTACATTGCCTGTCTTCATAATTTAATCTCTTCTTTTATTTACTAGTTTCTTTTGCCATCGTGCAATGGTTATTCTTCTCAGCTGTATATCAGTGATATCCCCGGCCAAAGATCTCTGTTCACTCTATCATCAATTATTAATTTACTTTCTTTTTCATTTAAGCCCTAGTCATTTACTTAAGTCTTACCTCTCGCTAGAGTGAATGAGTTGGGTCAGGTTGGTGTTCCATGTTTCTCTCCATCTTTTTCTATTCCGCGCTAAACTTGTTACCTCTTCCCACCTCACTCCTCTCTTTTCTACTACTCCACTTACGTCTTCTCGCCATGTCCTTGGTGGTCTTCCTCGACTTCGCTCTCTGTTCTCTCTAGTTTCATATACTCTTTCTACTAGTGTTTGTTGTCCTACTCTTTGTATGTGTCCAAACCACCTCAACTGATTTTCTTTTATTTTTCTTGTATCAGCTTTATTGCCAGCGTTTCCCGTATGTTATCAATTCTTATCCGGTCCAGTCTTGTTTTTCCTTCAATCTTTCAGAGGATTCTCATTTCGATGTTTTGTATCTTGCTTCTGTTTCTGTACTTTGTGCTGCTGTCCAGACTTTGGACTAACATGTAAGTATTGGTGTCGCCATCTTTTTGAAGATGTTGTAGTTTTGTTGATTTCGGTATTTATTTTTTTTGCGTAGGAATGTGCTCTTGCTATTAAAGAATTTTTTTCCCGCTGCTTCTGTCCTTGCCCTAATTTCTAACCTTTCATGCCTCGTCTTCATTTCATCCAAATATTTGAAGATGTCTACTCGCTGTAATTTTTCTTCTGGTAGGTATATTTTATGCGTTTTGGTCTCTTTGCTTATGATCATCCCCTTCGTTTTTTTCACGTGAATGTTCATGTTGATGCGTTCCAAGCTTTCATTATACAACTTTAGAATTTCATTCAAATATTCCTCGCTTTTTGCGATCAATACCATTTCGTCGTCGTATGTTATTTCTGCTATTCCGACTCTCCAAATTCCGGTAGCCACCCAGTATTTCTTTGTATGTTTTTTGCTGCCTTTATGGCATCATCTATTACTAACAGCATCATCTAACAGCAGGGAACGTGTCTGACGCCTTTTGATGTCTCGAAGCTCCATGACTTTTCATGTCTTATTCAAACATAATTTATTGTTTGTCTGTATAGATATTTAAATCCATTTGTTGTCTTTTCATTAATTCTTCTATTCTCGAGGTTCCTCCAAATCTTGTCCTACAGGTCTTCTCTGCCTATCTGGTAGAAAGCCTTTTCTAAATCGACGATGCATACATGTACTTCTCCTGCTTCTCTTAGAACTATTTCGCTCACTTGTCTGACTATGAAGTTGGTATCGGTCACTACTGTTTGGTCTGAACCCAAATTCTGTGTTTTCCAATCTTTCCTCTAGTTTTTCCCTCACCATTTTTCCATTACTCGTGCGTAGACTTTTCCTTCTACACTGAGTAGTGTGATTCCTAGGGAGTTCTTACAGTCTCTTGTGTCTCCTTTTTTATGTATCGATAATGTGATTCCTACTTGCTACTCCTTTAGTGCGATAACTTCTTTGCATATTTTGTTCATCAATATTGATAATATTCTTACCATTTCTTCATTCCTGGCTTTTATCAATTTAAACTGTTACGTCATCTTGTCCCGGCGCTTCACCTGCTTTCGTTTTCTTTACTGTCGCTTTGATTTTTTTCTTCAGTTACCTCTTTTCCCTGTTCGTCACTCTCTCTCCACCTTGCCTGGTTTAGATTGCTTGTTCTGTTCTAATAAATTCTTGAAGTATTGTCTCTATCTTTTCATTATTTTTTGTTCTCCTATTAATATTATCTCTTCTTCGTTCTTTTACGTTTTTTCGTATGATTTTCTTGTTTTTTATTCGGTTTCTCATCACTCCAATTATTGATTTTCATTGTACGCCGTCCAAATTCCTTCAACATTGCTCTCTTTCCATTTTTTGACCGCCTTCCTTTCTCTTTTGTATTCTTCGCAGTCCTGTTGTGTCTTTTTGTTTAGGTAGTTCTTCCATCTTTTCTTTTTTGTTCTGATTGCTTTCTTTATTTTTTCGTTCCACCACTGTGTCTTTTCGTGTTCTTTGCTTACAATTATTTTCCAATTATTAATTTATCATACTTCATAAAAGCTTTTAATTCTTCCGGCATAGCTTCTTTCATTTGCTCTACCAAGACTTTCCGAATTGGTTTCGTGTTACCTTCCTTGGTTGTTCTGATCCTTCTAACCACCTCCAGTTCTTCTTTAATATCCATTCCAACTGCAATTTTTGGTGGGACCTCACATCCAAAATCATCCAAATTAATTCAGGCGTTCCTTTGTTTAAAAATTAACTTTTTTTCAAGCACAAATGCGTAAGGTGTTTAATATGGATCGAGCTTGAACCTGGCATAGATTTTATTAATAATGTTGTTACATGCGTTTTGTTTACGTGCACGCCTCTAGGTCAAGCGTACTACTTTTTTTTTAATGAAGGACAAGTTAGGATAATAATGACACGACGTTATTTTTGGAATAGTTACTTCGAATGCACTCACTTATTTAACAAGTGAAATAATCACCAGTGGCGGCGTTTGGGAGCCAAAACTATGGGGGGAAAGCATTTGCTATTATAGATGGGGTGGGCAGAGGCGGCCTTAATAGTTGCCACGCCCCGGGCGAGAAATTTTTGCGGGGTATTTTGAGTAAGGGAAAACTTTCCCTTCTTTGCATTAAAAAAGTAAGTAAAATAATTTTTCAAACGTGCTTCATACGTGGGCTGCTGCAAAAGTTTCTGGAAACGGTATGAAAAAACGCATATGAAATTTGGTAAACGGTATCATCGTTTTTCGAAGTATTCGCCTTTGACGTCAATACACTTTTGCATGCGCTCGAACCAATTTCTAAAGCACGTTTTCCACTCTAAAGATGGTACCTCAGAAACCAGTGTCCGGAATGTTTCAATCGCTGCTTCAGCCGACGAAAATCGCTTACCATGCATCTTATTTTTGATATTTGGGAACAAAAAGAAATCATTAGGTGATAAATCAGGTGAATATGGACAATGAGTCATTAATTCAACATTTCTGTTGGACAAAAAATCAACTGTTTGACGGGCTGAGTGAGAGCTGGCATTGTCATGATGGAGAATAATTCGTCGATTTCGATTGTTTCTTCTTATTTTATTGATGACTTTCAGCAAACAAATTGTAGTATACCAATCAGCATTCACGGTTTTTCGATCCTCAAAAGCCACAGTTGCCACATCCAGTTAAATCAAAGAAACAAGCAATCATTTGCTTCGCAGCACTGCGTGAACGGACAACTTTTGTTGGTTTTGGTTCATTTTGAAATACCCAAACGGTAGATTGTTGTTTACTTTCTGGCCTCGTACGAATAGATCCACGTTTCGTCACCAGTAACGATATTATAAACTAAATTTGAACGATCTCCATTTAATTTCTTGAGCATTTCTTCGCATCATTTGACACGACCCTGCTTTAGCGCTTCTGTTGAATTGTGTGGGATCCAAAGACTGTAAAGCTTTCGTACGTTCAAATGGTTATGCAAAATCTGGTGTATTACTTTCATGTCAATGCGTAAGGATGCTTGAATCTCACGGTATGTCACATGTAGATTTCGCTTAAGCATTTCACGCACAGCATCTATATTAGTGGCAACAACAGATGTTGATGAACGACCTTCACGAAATTCGTCACTGAGAGAGGAACGTCCACGTTCGAATTCGGAAAACCAATTATAAACACTGCTCTTTGATGGTGCTTCATCTCCGAAAGCCAAATGAAGCCGATGAGGCATTTTTTCGGCGTTAGACCACATGTGAAATCGTAAGAAATTGTGGCACGAAAATTTTCACGCGAAATTTTCATGTTTACACAAAATTACTTTTTCTCAAATGCCGTACAAACAAAACCAGTTCACTTGGATATGAACTGTCAATAGAATTATAGGCGAAAAACGTCAAATTTTTTAAATATGACACGCTAACAATTCTAGACCTACCAGATTCCAGAAAATTTCCAGCAGCCCATGTACTCGACATTAATTGGTTAACTAAAACTGCAATAAAATATATAGTATTTCATTTAAAAAATAATAAGTTAGGTTTGCTACATGTTAAATGAATGGCCTCTACATTTGAAAGTAATTTTAAATTCTGCTAAATGAAAACAAGATCTAAATAAGTTTTGCTAAGAGATTACTTCATAAAACGTATATAAAAGGACAAGTTTGGGATACCCTGTACCCGATATTGTGCTTTCTTTTTCAAAATTCCTTTTTTAAAATTGTAAATCTTGCAAAAGTATTTATGTTCTCTCATAAGTTTTGTGCGTATAATGAATCATTAAATCTTTTTCTCTTGGTTTTCCCCCTTTTGGAAATTGTTTCCCGATTTGTCAAATGATTTTCCTACTTGACATACGACCGGACATTTCCGAAATTGGAAAGAGATTTGGCAAATCGGTAAACAAAATCGAGAGAGGGGGAAAACCAAAAGGAAAAGGCTGTAATATTGTTCTTATTAATTTCGTTCTGCACAAATTAATTGTGGAATTCGTGGAAGAAATCTTGAACTAAATTTAAAAAAATGGACATTTCGTTTTTCGACTGTACCACGAAATATACTCAAGTCACTTTTAGTTGAATCTGTGAAAAGATTTTAAAATGTTCTGGGGAATGTCATACAGAAAGAACATTGGAAATGAAATAACACAAAATGCGTGTTTACCGCGCAATCTGATTATAAATATATTCACGAAATAAACAGTATTTAATAAATATGTTCAGAGAATTCATTCAAGTAAAAACATTGTATTAACAATGAATGAATTCTCGATTAGATGGAATTAAATATACCTAAATGCATAATTGTTCAGAATCACAGTAAAGATTTAATAGGTAGTAGCGCGGGCGTTGGGAACGTGCACGCAACTCCGAGAAATGTTTTAATGTTATCTCACGCTGAAGGATTAAACACCGTTTTCTCTCGCGTATTGATTTTTGAACTCCACTTTCAACTGTCGCTCTCGCAATTGATCTCCTGCTTTCACGCGCATATCGAAACACACGGCCAAGCGCTCTTGTGGCGTCACCTTAAAATATCGTTCACCGTGCTCAGAATGCTCGGGTTGATAAAGCGAATGCTCGCGTATGCAAATGGGAAGCACCGCGCATAAAACACGTTTATTATTCACTCGCATGTTTACCATTAGCATACAACAAAGCAAACTCTGTCAGGTATTTTCCCTCTGCATTTAAATTTTGCAAGAACAGCTGCGAGATAATAAAAGTTACTGAGAAACGAAAAAATGGAACTTGGTGTGAGACGAGGCGCAAATGAGTTCGTAGTAAACAGATCGATGTCACGGCGAACTGAATTCGGGCCAAAACACCAATGCGGCGGTTTCATTGAACTTGTTTACTGAGCAGTTCATTGAATTCCAAGTTAAACAGAAGTTAAAAGTTTGGGTATTTTTATTCGAAAAATGCAAGATAATAAAAAATGTAATATACTCGTAGTTCTAAAGACTCATCTACATATAACTTGAATTACACATGTTTGTAGAATTGCTTTCACGACTTTATTTATGTCTCGCAACTTGCACTGTAAATTTACTTACACATTGACCTACTCGACTTTTTAGATACATCGTAGTTTTCATGAAAGCACAATTGAAATGCTAAAAATAAACGGGTTTTCCAGCATTGTTTTCGTACTTAAAATTAAATTATCTCTCTGAAGTTCCCACAATTATCAACGGTATTTTACTATTTATACATTGCAGGAAATGATTCACGTGATTATAATTCATAGCACCACATTTTTTTAGATAAGGAGGAAAAACTAGCCATGAACGCGTAATAATAGAGCATATCGTGATTCATACGATCATCCTATTACCAAACATTAATCACTATTTGTTTTTGTTTATTTATTTTATTGTTCATTTTAATGTTTGTTGTGCTAAGTGTTTGAGAAAAATTGTACTTAGACTTACGCAGAAAAGAAATGAGAAAGAAATGAATAAAAATGTTTCCTTGGGACAACTAGGATTGTATGTACAGGGAGATTCAGGCAACTAATTCATTAAAAGTTTACGGACTTCTTCTCTGAATTTCTATTTCATATTTTGCGGTTATAAGTTAATATAATGATAATGATCTATTAAAATATAATATTTCCAACTTTCGGACACTTCCGTTTGTACCGGAAGTTGCAGTCAACTTTCTTATTTTAAATGGAATACACCAATTTTTATTGCATTTCTGAAATCTTCATGAAATTCTAAAAATATTTTGTGTAACATGTGATACAAGAAGAATTATTAGCCGTTTGAGAGCTATTTCCATTCTTTAAAAAAAGTTCAAAGTTGCAGTACCTTGTTTACGATGCTACCACCTTTGTGTAACAAAAGCCATAATTTCAATTTTTGGCCTGTAGTAGGCTGTGCTCATAAGCTTTCAGGTCATACCTAATTTTACACAAAATCGTTTACGGGCTGGTTGAAAAGTAACTTCTGTTCGAACTGATTTCAACTGCCGAAAAGTCATGTTTTTTAAATAGAACACCCAGTATTTTTTATACCATAAGAATCAGAATTAAATATTCTTTCGAACTGTATTAGCGTACCCTATGCCCATCTCTTACCTTTCTCTGTCTCTTCATGATTTTCTCTTCTTTGACACATCAATTTTTTCACTTTTCAGTATTATTCCTGAATAGTGTGCTATGAAAATTTAACAAACTGAGGTTTTTTAAATTAATTTCTGACTGTACTTTCAATTTCATTTTAAAAACCAACAAATAATATTTAAATACACATCTATCATCTGAACTTTTCGTTTACATATGCCGCATGTATTAGAATTCTTGGTATGACTATTTACACATTTACAAGGAGAAATTTACACTTAGAATACAAAATTTAATGAAAATTAATAAATAAATTAGAAATATTAAAAATAATACACAAATTGTTGGTTATAATATTGGCTCTAAGTTGTCCTCGGCTATTATTTACTAGTAATAACTTTCTACTGTATCTAAGTAATAACGCATTTTCCTCGATATAACAACTTTTTTTTATTAACTTCTTGAATTGTCGATTTTTTTATCATCAAATACTTTTAATATGTCATTGTTTGATTATCCATTTTTGGTTCTTCGTAACGATTAAATTGTTTTTTTTATTCCTATTAGACAAATGATTTCAAAAGTTATAATTTCTCTAGTTTTCATAGCCCACTATTTAAAAATAATACCGAAAAACGAAAAAAAAATACGTGTTAAAAAGAAATCATCGATAACGAGTGAACTATAAGAAATAGAAAAATTTTGTGCAATGTCAGGTCAAAAAACGATAGTAAGATGTCGCTGTTTTATCTGTTCATTATAAGAAATAGGTATAGGGAATGCTAATACAGGACGAAAGAACATTTAATCCTGAGTCATACGGTATAAAAATATACTAGGAGTTCCATTTAAAAAACATGACTTTTCGACAGTTGAAATTAGTTCGAATAGACCAGTCTCTAAACAATCAAGTGCAAAACTGGACATAATCTGAAAGAATGTTACTGTAGCCTACTACAGGCCAAAAATGGGCATCATGGTTTTTGTTGCACAAAGATGGCAGTATCATAACCAAGGTTCTGCAAGTCTGAATTATTTAAAAAAATGAAAATATCTCGGAAGCGGTTAATTTTTCTTGTATCACATGTTGCACAAAATATTTTTAGAATTTTATGAAGATTTCAAAAATGCATTAAAAATTGCGGTATTCTATTTAAAATAAGAAAGTTGATAGCAACTTCCGGTATAAGCGGAAGTGTTCGAAATTTGAAAGTATTATATTTTGATAGATCCATATTATTAACTTATAACTGCAAAATATGAAACAGAAATTCAAAGGAGAAGTCCGTAAACTTTTAATGAATGGGTTGCTTGAATCTCCCTGTATAAGATATCCCAAAATTGAGAGGTTCATTAAAAGTTTTTAGGGGGGAGGAAGTTTATTAGAGAAAGCGATCTTTCAGATTGAAATATTTGCGCTTTCATATCACTTCCGGAAGTAGAAGGTATTTTTTTCATACTTTTTATCGCAAATTCTGATTCTACACATTATTCTAAATAAAAGTATTATGGCACTTATCCATATCTAACTCTATCCGATTTTGAGATAACTTATTTAGATTTATATTAAAAAAATTGTTTGGGTGGTCTTGCAATTAAGAGAATGTATTTACGACACTTTCAAATTTCAAGATTCAAGAGACAAGTCATTTGAATGTAATGTATTTACACTTTCAAATTTCAAAATTCAAGAAACAAGTCATTTGAAAGTATAATCTTCAGACTTTCAAGTCATCGCAGAAAAATTCACGTGGTGGTCACTATTATGGTGTCGAACCCCATTATTGGAATGTTGGAACTTTCACTAATGCTGTACTCTCAAACTAAATACTTTATTCTTGAAGTATCTTGAACGTTTTACAATATTAATTGCAAAACATTTTGCTACCGTGACATCCATCAATTACCAACTAACTTATTTCTCTATCTCGATTACCATCACAACACATCCCCTTTTCTTAAACAAAAGGAAATTGTTCAGTTCTGTAACAAGTGAATAAAAAAAATATCAAAATTAAACTTTTACAAAGTCGCTTCTAAGCTCCATTCCCTCATGGAGTTCCTTTGTCAGGGAATGGTAGATGGAATTAAAGAACGTCTGTTTCTGCTCACTTTACCCTCATTGGTCGCCATCTAATATGATCTCGATTCAGAGGTATGTCGGTTTACAACTCCATAACGTTTCAAATCGGTTATCCAAACTTTTTCTGAAAGGAAGGCAAAGGACGAACATTATGTCTTCTATTATAATTATCTGCTTGGTTTGCTTTGAGATGTTTCTGACTTCCTTTAAAATTTGGAGTAAAATGTTCATGGAATTTTGGACGTCTGTTTGAAGCACAAATATTTTCCCTATCACAAATTTACTCAATTTCCATTCTGTTGTTTTTATTGTAGAACTGATCCCAAACCATCAGAAGAAGAATCTGCAGAAAAACTTCAATTGACATTTGGAACAAATAACGCCCAAATCGAAGATTTCATCAGCAACTCTTTTATTTCTTTAAAAGAACTCTGCTGTTCTGGACCCCAACACCAATCTTTATCTTTCTCTAAATGCTCTCGAATAGGTTTTCAAATTGGAGCTGGTTTTGGAACAAATTTTGTATGATAATTAACCATACCTAAAAATCCTCTAAGTCCAGAAATGTTTTCAAGAGCTTGCAATTTTAAAATAGCCGTTAACCTTTTATCGTCCACTTTTATACCCTGCTCACTTACAATATGTTCCAAAAATTCGACTTCTTTAACTCTCCATTTACACTTGCTGCAGTTTAAATTAAAACCCGCACTTTGCAATTTTTCGAGAACGCGATTAACGTTAATATCATGCTTTTTCTCGGTTTTTCCGAAAACTAAAATATCGTTCATTTTAAAGTCCCTCCAAGATTTCAAACACTATTGGTTGAAATTTTTCTGGCGCGAAGGTAACTCCAAATGGAAGTCTATTAAAAAAGTAACGACCGAAAGGTGTAATGAAGGTGGTCAACTTCCTTGAATTTTCTGACAGTGGTATTTGCCAGCATCTAATTTCGTAAAATATTTCGCACCTCCCAGTTATCCCAAAGATTCATCGGCAGATGGAAAGCAGAATTTCTCCCTGTACGTAATGTTGGGATTTTCACAAATGCTGTAATAAATTACAGAACATTTGGCTACCATGACATCCGTCAATTATCAACTAACTTATTTCTCTATTTCGGTCGTAAATGGAACATTTTCATATCACAAGATAGAGAATCAAATTCCACATCGATTAGTGTCACTTATACCTATCTCTCCTACTTGGTGTGTGTTTTTATGAAAATTCTTGGCTTGCTAACTCTGCAACGACAGACAACAGACAAATAATATTTTGCGTGCACAAGAGTTATGATCAATCAATATACAGAGTGTTTGGAAATTGCTAGTGCAAAAAAATTAGTATTTGTTGATGGTGAATTAAAGTCTTCAGCAAGAAAATTCTAATAAACATTCTTTCATTTTCGAAATAAAATTACTAAAAATTTGGCCAAAGTTTTTGGTACGCTACTGATTATGAGTTAAAGTAACAAGCTGTCACAACAGTCACAACTCGGTACATTATTATTACCGAAATGAACACCGTTTACACAAATAATGAGTTGACGAACATGGTGTTATTTTATGGAAAAAAATGGGTTTCTTGGATTTCTTAGAACTTCCAGATGCCACAGTTTTTTTTTTGTACTAGCAATTCCCAAATACCCAGTGTATTTCTGAGGTATAATAGGTAAAAGTCTTGGTTGTGCCATCTGATATATAAAGATTTAAGCCTTCCCTGGAACGTATTCTGTAACTTTTTAACAAGCTGTTAAAATTTAGAGCTCCTTTAAAATTTAAAATACAGCTCCATGATTGGTTCTCACCGTAGCAACAAAATTTAACACCCCATTAAATTTAACGGTTTTGATACAGAATAGACCCCCCTATGCGCTAACATCTGAATTCACATGTACCTATTCTGAAAACTGAAAAGGATAAATTGCTCTGTTTTTCAATAGTTCGAATTATTGAAGGGATTATATGTGTGGTACACACATAAACAATTCTGTTTGTAAATACGTTAAATTAACTATACTATTTACATTATGCAGTTTAAATTGTTTACAAACAAGCGTGAGATAAATAATGGCGGGACGCTTGTTTTTGTTGACATTGTTGAATAAGGACAATAGAAAAACAAAAATCAGTTTTAAAGACGAGGTTGCATTTTACACAATCTTTAAAGCCACTAAAGGTAACATCATACAATATACGCGTGCGTCTATATCAACAAATAAGTACGTACAAATCACCTTGACTGATATACGCTTTCGTAAACCAGCAATCTTATAATCGTTTAGCTATTCGTTTGCGCAAATAAAAGCATTTACTTTATCTCGATCACTCTAAATGGAAACAGAAACTTTTAAATTTTTATAAAGCTAAAAGTGGCTGGCAAAATTTCAATTCAAGTTAAATGATTGCGAATATCATAAAGTTTAATTATAGTTTCAAAAAGAATTATTACTATTACTATCTATTGTCAAAAACCTTTGAAAAAATCAAATCAATATATATATATATATATATATAGAAATACAATTTTTGTGGCATAGCACGATTTACGCTGAGTGCTACAATGGTAATGAGATTCCTTACATCAAAATATTACGATTTAGCAAAACTTTCCCACCACCTAAATACAACTAATCAACTGTCCCGGGTTAGTACTCTCATGAAAAAAGGGATGGGTATTATCAAGATTAAGGGCGTCAGGGAGGCCCCCAGCTGATCTCTGCGCATTGTAAAACCGACTCCCGATGGATTCAAAGCGTACGCTAATATTCGAAAACTATCAGGAGAAACTTGACAATCGAGCATTCAAAACAGCTTATCGACGCAGCAAAACACCAAAAACATACTTACTTAAAAGGTACATATTTAGACACGAGTAGGTTATATATGCAACAGTATACAGCAAGTAGCTTAAGTAGTAAGCGAGGTTCAGTCAAGTCCAGTATAAGCCTACAAAAGATATAAAGCGATAATCCACTTTACTTAAATTAAAATAAATTTAAATTGCACGAGAAAATATTAACCTAATGCGCAAGCATGTGCCGTATTTACGTCATAAGATAACATACGCTAAATAAGAAACAATTGGGTACATTATTAATTCCGAGTTCAAATAGGTCAATTGTCACTCAGCTGTTGGTCACAAACAACCGTTACCGAGCTGCGCCGCCACTCGTGGAAACGTAGAACTTTAGTTACGTCGCTTGTACCAACTGTCGCGCAATGATGACTGAAAGCCGTTTACTAAGCGTCCACAACGTGTAAATGAAACTCCACCACATGGTCAAATCGTACACATCTTCGATAGGAAGAATAGTCGCAAAAGAAAGCGGGGAAACGAAAACGCGGATTCGTCTGTCAAAAGAAAGATTCAATTATAAGATACGCATGGCTCACGCTAACTTTGCCATCTAATTACCTCTGTTTTAAGTGCTGAAACGGTTAATCCGCACGGAGGAATTTGCTTAAAACGAAGCAGCTGACACTTAAGGCTCAAAGGGTTCCAGAAACACTCTACTTTTAGAATTTTGCATCACAATTATGCACAAACTCTCGGAAGACCACACACGTGTGTCATCTCAATGTGTCAAAACAGAAAATGATGCCGCAGCGTGAATCTTAAGAAAGCCGGAAGCGAGCGGTCAATCAGAACACAGAACGTAGACAGCGTAACCGTCTAAAACCAGTGAAAGCATTGATATCAATCAGATCAGATCAGGTAACGCAATGTTACCACTTTCCTACAGAAAACATATACCATATTTGTTACATTGTGTATAGCATATACAGTCTGTTTTACTGAAACTTGAAAAAAATTGCAGAGATAGAACAGGCTACAACTAAACATATATCGTTGTCACCAATGATTGAATATTTTCGAAATATTATCAATGTTTCATTCTCCAATAGTAATAGTAATACTATCTCGAATAATTATCTATGCAACGCAACGCTACGCAGTGCGAACAATAAAAAAATATTGTAGAGCGGCACATACAATCATTGATGATCACCCTCTATTATAAAATAAAAGCTACAAAACGTTACCTTGAATACTACGTCGCATCCCGTCGCATTTACTTTAAAACAAAAAGGAACAAAATATGCATACTTTTCAAGTTGAAATGAAACATACGGTTGATGGATTTTTATCATGATTACCGATGATTGAAAAAGATATTTATTTTAACGAACGATTTAGAATTAATGAAAATCATTATCCACTTCACTTACATATGTACAGCGTGGAAACTAAGTAGCGGATAAAATCCATAACTCCGTTAATATTTGTAATAAAGCAAAAATCTAAAAGGGGTATAGCGATTCAAATTACAGCGCATAATAAGAAGTATATTTTGAGATATTTTCATGAATTTTTTTTAAGTTATGACGTCATCAAGATTTTTTTTAAATGACAACCTATATTTTTTATTTTTTATTTCGGTGGGATTCTTTAACCTGCTTTCAACAGTATAAAATTTTGGATCGATTACATAACAAAAAATTCAAGAAAAACGGCAATAAAAGTTTAATTGTAAAGTTGAAGAAATAAACAGAACATCTAGTTAGCTAGGTTTAAAACGAAACAAAATTAAGGTGTAAATAAACAAAATTTGATTTTGACAGTCATTGAAATCACAATAAATGTTCAAACTGACGACCATGCACCAACTGACAATAACCAAGACGCTCATAAAATTCATTTATTACATTTTGAATAGTTTGAGGTGTTATTAACCTACACTCCTGTCGAATTCTTTCTTTAAGATCGTCTAAGTTGTTAGGTCTATTTTTATACACCTTGCTTTTTAAGTACCCCCATAGAAAAAAGTCTAATGGCGTTAGATCAGGGGATCTAGCTGGCCATTCCATTGGACCTCTTCTTCCTATCCATCTACCTGGGAACATCTCGTCCAAATAACGTCGCACATCAACTGCGTATTGTGGCGGAGCACCGTCGTGTTGCATCCAAATGTTATTGTTTGGTACGTCACAGTCATTTTCATTAGGAAATAATATTGCCAATGCAGGTACTAATTCGAATTGTAAGAAGTGTAGATATTTCTCACCAGTTAAATTACCTTCGATAAAGAATGGACCTAAAATTCTGTCACCGACAATTCCTGTCCATACGTTGAGCTTCTGGGGATGATGAGTATGAGCTTCTTGCATCCAGTGGGGATTTTCCCTAGACCAATATCGACAATTAAGTCTGTTAACAGTTCCATGTAAAGTAAAACTTGCCTCATCAGAAAAAATTATACGCTGCGAGAACATTGGATCACGATTGCAAATTTCCAACATTTCTTCACAAAATTCTTGTCTATGATCATAGTCAGTTTCTGCTAACTCATGGACTAATTTTACTTTATACGAATGAAACTTTTGCATTTTTAAAAGTTTCAGTACCGAGGTATGGCTCAGGTTGTGCTCTAAAGCAATGTCTCGACTAGTCGAATGCGTATTATTTTCTATTTCTAGTAAAATATCAAGCTGCACATCGTCAATTAATTTTGTCTTAGGGTGGCCAGTTTTTGGAAGGTCTTTCACAATACCGTAATTTCGAAATTAATTTTCTATTCTGCTGACTGTGGATTGACTTATTTGCTGATCAGGATATTTGTCTATAAAAAGTCGACACACCTCTTGATGAGTTCTAATTCGATCGCCATACCCAATCATCATTAGAACTTCAATTCTTTGTTTTTCAGTCAGCAACTCCATTTTGGTAAAAAGTTTTTAATAATTAGTGTAACTCCTACTATCCACAGGGAATAAAAATACTCACTTTATTGTGATAGGTATTTACAAGTTCTTGTCAATCAAACAAATTTTGTTTGTTTTACACCTAGCTAACTAGATATTCTGTTAATTTCTTCAACTTTACAATTAAACTTTTATGGCCGTTTTTCTTGAATTTTTTGTTATGTAATCGATTCAAAATTTTATACTGTTGAAAGTAGGTTAAAAAAACCCACCGAAATCAAAAATAAAAAATATAGGTTGTTATTTAAAAAAAAATCTTGATGACGTCATAACTTCAAAAAAATTCATGAAAATATCTCAAAATATACTTCTTCTTATACGCTGTAATTTGAATCGCCAAACCCCTTTTAGATTTTTGCTTTATTACAAATATTAACGGAGTTATGGATTTTATCCGCTACTTAGTTTCCACGCTGTATATCTCAGTAAAACCTCTTCAATCCCTAATTACATCGACACGTACCATTAACACGAGTTTCAGTACCGAAGAGTGTAACCGTAAGTCGTTGCTGTGGAATTACTTCAGTGACTAATTCATTAACAAAATAACTGAATAATAATTCATAAGTTGTCAAATGCCAGTTGTATTTAACTGCATTAATAATGGGGGCAACTGTAAACCACCTGCGAACACGCACAACATTGCAACACTTCGGTATTTTCCCTTTGTATATTTCATTTAACGTCACTGCTTAATTGATTAGACCTAGTTTATTATAGTTGGACGTCTTTTAATAATCCTACGGCCAGAAGTGACAAAGCTATCCAACATTAGGATAAATTAGAAAAAAGGTTTTTTTTATTGATGATTTAGTTCATAATTTAATCTTAGCTTTCTCCTTTTATCAATTATGCTTGTTAAAGATTTTCTTATTTTGGAAATGTCAATAAGTAAGTCAAATTGGAAAAACATTTTATAAATGAAGAAACACAGTTAAAAAAAAGGAAAGCACAAAAAGAAAAACACTGTGTATAAATATTATTTTAATAGAAAATTTAAACCAAAAAAGAATTTTACAGTTTCTGAAATTGTGCTTTCGGATAAACCACCATTTTCATTGATTCTGTATTAAAAACTCGGCTATGTCAAAAATTGCAGACAAATCTTATTTTATTCGGCAGTGAAATGTCTATCAACGACGCGCGACGTTACAAAAAGCAAGCGTTTGAGCTTTCAAGAAAGCTCTCGTTCGAACGTAGCCTTAATTAATAACATTCTTTTCATTTGGTTTCAATAAAATTAAACTTCAAAGAGTGATGAAGAGATTCACTATCGCAAAATCTGTTTGAATCGATCTGTTTTGTACGTGGGCTGCTGGAAAAGTTTCTGGAAACGGTATGAAAAAACGCATATGCAATTGGTAAACGGTATCATTGTCATAGGACTGAGACTTTTATTTTAAAGTCTCCTAAAGTTCAATTAAGAAATCGGGGGCCCTACAGATTTTCATTTTAGTCCCCTTCTTTATTTCCTTAATAAGAATTGGTTTCGTCTTACCTTCATTGGTTGTTCTGATCCTTCTAACCACCTCCAGTTCTTCTTTAGTATCATCCAAATCAATTCAGGCGTTCCTTTGTTTAAAAACTTACTCTTTTTCAAGCACTTTTAAGCATAATACGTGGGATGCTGGAAAAGTTTATGGAAACGGTACGAAAAAACGCATATGAAATTTGGTAAACAGTATCATTGTTTTTCGAAGTATTCGCCTTTGACGTCAATACACTTTTACATACGGTCGAACCAATTCCTAAAGCACGTTTTCCACTCTAAAGATGGTACCTCAGAAACCAGTGTCCGGAATGTTTCAACCGCTGCTTCAGCCGACGAAAATCGCTCATCACGCATTTTATTTTTGATATTTGGGAACAAAAAGAAATCATTTGGTGATAAATCAGATGAATATGGACATGAGTCATTAATTCAACATTTTTGTTGGACAAAAAAATCAACTGCTTGACGGGCTGAGTGAGAGCTGACGTTGTCATGATGGAGAATAATTCGTCGATTTCGATTGTTTCTTCTTATTTGATCAATGACTTCCGGCAAACAAATTGTAGTGTACCAATCAGCATTCACGGTTTTTCGATGCTCTAAAGCCACGGTTGCTACATGTCCAGTTAAACCAAAGAAACAAGCAATCATTTGCTTCGCAGCACTGCATGAACGGACAACTTTTGTTGGTTTTGGTTCATTTTGAAATACCCAAACGGTAGATTGTTTTTTACTTTCTGGCTCGTACGAATAGATCCACGTTTCGTCACCAGTAACGATGTTTTAAACTAAATTTGAACGACCTCCACTGAAATTCTTGAGCATTTCTTCGCACCATTTGACACGACCCTGCTTTTGCGCTTCTATTAAATTGTGTGGGATCCAACGACTGCAAAGCTTTCGTACGTTCAAATGATCATGCAAAATCTGGTGTATTGCTTGCACGTCAATGCGTAAGGATGCTTGAATCTCACGGTATGTCACATGTCGTTCTCGCTCAAGCATTTCACGCACAGCATCTACATTAGTGAGAACAACAGATGTTGATGGACGATCTTCACGAAATTCGTCACTGAGAGAGGTACGTCCATGCTGGAATTCGGCAAACCAATTATAATCACTGCTCTTTGATGGTGCTTCCTCTTCAAAAGCCAAATGAAGCCGATCGAGGCATTGTTTCGGCGTTAGACCACATTTGAAATCGTAAAAAATCATGGCACGAAAATTTTCACGCGAGATTTCCATGTTTACACAAAATGACCTTTTCTCAAATGCTGTACAAACAAAACTAGTTCACTTGGATAGGAACTGTCAATAGAATTATAGGCGAAAAACGTCAAATTTTTCAAATATGAAAGTTGATAAACGCTAACAATTCTAGATCTACTAGATTCCAGAAAATTTTCCAGCAGCCCACGTATATTCTGTACATTTTCTCGATTTTATGAAATAGTTGATAGTTGAAAAACTTGCGTACTGTCAGCAAGGCCGATCAATTTAGTGAAGTGCCAAAATTGTGTACTACAGAATGACTTCCTTAATTAGAACATGTCCTAATCCGAATCTCCAGTAATCCGAACAACAGAAATTTGAAGCTAAAATACGAACAGTCAATCTTTAATCCGAACAACGATCCCGTTACGTAAATGGGGAAATCCCTTGGTTTCATTGTTCATTAAAACTCTTGCAAACACTAAGTCTCTAAGTTTTCTCTCTCAAATTTCTGCACGGGTTATGTTCTCTATTATCCTTAAATAATGAAAGAATTGAGCTTATTAACAATTCCGTAACCATGTTCTGAAAAATAATAAGAAAAGCCAAGCGGGGTAATTGAAGTACCTCAACGAAATTAGCCACTTCAGATGCGAATTTATGCATAAATTGATGAAACGATGCGTCGATGATGCTATTGATCGAGAGAACGATAGATCGATGAGTCGTTGTGGTGATGTATCGATGCAATAATGGATTAATGAAGAGATTGGTTGATGGATTAATGAAGCGATGGATTGATGAAGAGATTGGTTGATGGATTAATGAAGCGATGGATTGATGAAACGAAGGATCGAGGATGCGATGGATCAATAAAACGATAATGATCGATGAAACGGCGTACACATCCAGAAAACTATCATTGAAGCGGGTGAAAGAATGGAGTTATGAATCGATGAAGCGTTGAATCAATGAGGTGATAGATGGATCAAGCGATTGATGGAAGATGCGATGGATAAATAAAGCGATGGATCGTTGAAGCGTTATATCGATGACGCGATGGGTCGATAAAACAATGTAATGATTAAACGATGGATTGTTGATTCGATGAAGCGATGCATTAATAAAGTGTTAAATATTTTACAGCCACAATGACTGGAGAAGTTCAACTAACATTTTTGTGGATGTAAAGAGATTTTACAGGTTTCTACATGTCTCAGATACAAATCGCTTCATTTTCATAAGTGGACAAGCGGGATAATTACGTTACTCCAGTTACCTCCCTAGTAGAACACAAAAGGGTTAAGAGTTCAGACGGGGTTAATTTTTTTATTTGAAAATAAATTCGCAGATAAATACTAAAATGGATATTTTCTGACTATCGCTCGATAATTCGAACATTTCGAAAATCCGTATCAACCAGTGCAATTATTAGATTGTATTAAAGAGGTCATGCTCTATGAATAAGACCGATCAATTTAGTGAAGTTATTTATTTTAATGAACTGCAAAATTGCATGATATTGAGAGTTTCCGAGCGGTGAAGTTTCTCAAGTTAATCATTTGATTACCACAGAATATAAATAAAATTTAAATTATTTAAACTGGTATATTTTAATAAATATATCAAAAACAGTATATTTATTTTACAAATAAAATTGCAAAGAGAATAGTAATTAATCTGATAGTAATTTTTGCGACATAACTGACGCTCAACAGATTTCTCGTTTCACGTCAGAAGAATTTGCAAATCAGCCGAAAAAATATTTTTATTTTGACTCATTTCAGAAAAATTTCATTCAATGCTTGTGCTCTACCTACAAAATCACGGCTGAGCCTCTCAACACAATGGACGTTTGCTTCGTCGAAATACGAATATGAGTCAAAATTAGGCTCTCAACATAGCAACCATTTGAGAAATCTGCCATGCGATATATGCATGAGATCGCAATCGCTTGGAATTAAAAGAAACCTCAATTGCATTCTTTCCGAATCAATAATCTCCATCGATAAAACCGGATAAACGAAAAAAGTTATTGTTTATGGCATGAGTCATTTATTTTTAGGAACGAATGCAGTTGATATGTGCAGGGAAATATCATGATTTATGTGAATGTTTTCGATACATATTTTTATTGAATTCAAAACAAATATGAGGTAAATAAGTTTGTTATTAACGTATTTTTTTCCACTTATGTATTAGATAAAAGTTTGTAACTTTTAGAAGAACTCAGATCAGAATAGGAACAGAGATGTCTTTATTTTCGTTGAAAATCGTAACTTCGATCAAAATAAGTGAAGAGTTCTGAGTACATTTTGCACTCATACATTCAACTCCAGATTGTCCAATGGTTAAACTTTAAAAATCAGTTCTGAATGGAATAATAAGGATACCACTATTTTCACTGTTACACTTGAGAGTGTATTGTGACGATCTAGGTATATTTATTCTAGAGCTATCAACACGTATATTCACGTCTCTAATTCTCTCACACAAAAAGACCTATTTTAGCAAAGCGTTCAATGTCTAGACTAGTGAGGATCAATCTTATGACACCTGACGCATGTAGTCGATGGAAAACGCGGATATAAAAAAGTAACATGATGGTAGAAAGTAATAGGCCTAAAACCATACCATCAAGAACACCTCTTCCTATTCTTTTAATGTCCAAAAAGTTTGATTTTCTTTCTTTTTCAATGTTTTCTTAATGCCGTCTAAAGCTTGATTTATTGCTGTCATTGTTGATCCATACTAGTTTCATTGTACCACGAAAGTATCTGTATTATGAACAGGAAAAGGAAAAAGAAATTGAAAGAAAAAAGAAACTGAAAGATATAATCGCACTCTTTTTTCCTAACCATGCTGCGTCTTTCCTTGTTTACCTTTTAGAAGAGCGAACAGCACACACTAAAATAGAAAACTCTGTACTTTAGACAGAAATCTGATTCCATCTAAAAGCAAAGCAGAGATGTTGACTTCTCACCACCGATGTCACAAGCCCGTGCTGACCCCTATGTTCACCGCCTCTCTGCCTTTCTGGATGCCAAGTTGGCGCCGGGATGACGGCCTTCGTCCGGACGTTTAATTTGACACCCCATACGACGGATTTGCATTGACGTGGACGTTTTTCGACAGCGCAATGTCGCCATCTTGGAACCCAAGATGGCGGCGGTGCGCTGTCAAAAAGCGATTCAAAGGATTCTAGGATGGCATCTGTCATGTGAAATATTAATTTTTGTTTTGTTTTTTCGCTAAGGAAGACGGGTTCTATTTTTGCAATGACGTAAAGTTATTACTGAAGAAAATCGGGATTCCCCATAATTCTATTAACAGAAAGTCTAACATCTGTTCTTCTACATAATGGAAACATGTTTCCAACTCTTCGTTTGGATTAGTTTATTCATGTTAAAACGACAGCGTAAAAATGCTTCTAGATTATAATAATAAAATAATAAAAAAGGAAAGTCACTGGGAAGTGATTGGATTTAAAATCACTTGAAGAGATATATCACAGTACACGTATTACCAAGAATACAATTGGCCAGCGTGATTGGACCAATTTCGAATTAGAACGATGTAATGTTAAATACGAGCCACTCGTCGACTCTCCTCTTAAATGATGCCTCCATTGTACACTAAATTGGGTCTCATGCAAAAATTACAGAATGAAAAGAGAGAAAGACCAAAAATTAAGAAAATTATTTAACTACTTATTAAGGAAATGAGAGAAAATGGTGATCCAATGAAACGGAATTAGTAAAGCCTGTGAAAGAAGTATGAGACAATCTGGTTGTACAATACAGGATTACAACTATTTAAAGGGCCACCATGGGAATCTCGTAAACTATAAGAGATACGAAGTTGGTTAAATTACAAAAAAAGTTACGCTATTTTGGAGCACATATTAAAATATTCAAAACAATCTTTTCTACCTCCATTCGTTTTTGAAATATCTTCAGAAAATTGAAAATTCGAATTTTCGAAAATCTCGAATATGTTATTTATTAAAATAGAATCATGAAATTCGATATTTTTATGTTAAATTCGATGAGCAATCTAATAGAGTTGAAGAAATAGGTTAGGATTGACAGTTTCGCAGATACGACTGTCAACTGTCTTTTTTCTTATGGACGCTAACTTGGGAATTCATACCATGTGATACAAAAACAAAATCTGAATATGACTATATGACACACTTATGCTTTTGTTTTAAAACAAAATATCAAGATACTAAAAAAAAGTAGGCGGATGCGCGTAAACATTCAGAACTAAAGTTATTATTAAAATAATAAATCTTATTCAATTATGGTCCTTATTTGTATTTTTACAGATAAAAATTACTTTTTAACAAAAATTCTTAGCAACCTAATATTTTGTTTCAAAACAAAAGCTTAAATTTCTGCGTCACGTGCTATGAATATTTAAGGTAGCGTCCATAAGAACAGAAACAGTTGACAATCGTATCTCCGAAACTGTCAAACCTAACCTATTTCTTTGAACAGCATTAGGTTGTCCATCGAATTTAATGTAAAAACACCGAATTTTATGAATTTACCTTAAGAAATAAAGAAGATATTCGAGATTTTCGAAAATGAGAATTTTCAGTTTCTTGCAGATATGTCAAAAACGAACGAAAATAGAAAAGATTTTTTTGTATATTTTTTAGACCTCAAGGTAGCGCAACTTTCTTTTCTATAATTTAACCATCTTTGTATCTCTTGTAGTTTACAAGATCCCCATAGTGGCCATTTAATTAGTTGAAACCCTGTATTATCACGGAAAGCCTTTGCGCCTTTACCATTGTTATGCTAGGACTTCCGGGTTGTAGGGGCGTAGGTAGGGCTTTTTAAGCAATTTGATTAGAAAAATATACCTCTTTATACCAGCTTCAGATCTATGGGGGTCGAGGGTTGTTTCTGCCAGTCCAGGGGTCTTCTTTGTCCTTGACGCAGGCAACGGGGTAGGGGGTCGTGTGGAGTGGAATGCATGCGGCGCTGTTGTAGGGGCTGGACAGTCTTGAGTTGTTGAGTTGTTGTTTTAAACAGTCGGCTCTGGCGGTGCGGCGGAACGGCGGTAGGAGTTTCTGACGACTTTGCAGTTTTTCTCCTGTCAAGTCGAGAGCTGATGGCGACGTAGTTAGAGATCCAAGAACGATGACGGTTCCAGCCTAGGGGAAACGAGGGCGACCATCGTTGTAGCCCTTTTCGTTTTGCACTAATTGCACTAACAGCTTAGTTAACGACTGAAGTTCCAAAACCGGCTCGGTTCAGTCGCGTTTGTTTACAAAAAATTTTGCCGGCATAACTCAGTCAGAATACTTGCGTTCCTGTTTCATCACCCGCGCGTCGTTTTCTAGGTTTCGTAACCGGAATGGGATTACTCACTGATTACACGAAAAGTTAATTATTTCCGTAATTTTCAAATTGTTTTATAAAAAATCTAATCGTAACAACATTAGAAGTCTTAATTCAATCAATCCTTAGACATTTCCATTTAAAAATTCGATCGAATCATTATTTTATCTTGTCCGAGTATAAAATTGTAAATAAAATAACTATGTATTATATTTCTATGATAAGTATTTGTTCGATATACGTAAAGCTGTACCGTCCTGCTTTATGAATCCGCGACTGTATTTAGTGACGAGCAAAGGAGGGCCTGGACAGCTTTAAGAAAAGACTACCATGGTTAAGGTTTCCTTGGAAGTAACAAAGCTGGAAATAACGAGTTGTTTACTGACGTGGTCGTGAACTTTAAAATCGGGGGTTGTAAGATGTCTCTCGAGATGTAGAGTACGTATGTATGTAACAAGCTACGTACTTGGGGATTAATTCGGTAAAGTTCTTTTGATCAGAAGAGAAAATATGAGATTGCTCGTTTTTCAATAATTTTCTTAACGAGAAATAAAGTCGGTGAAATTCCTGTAATGTACGTGTTTCATTTTAAAACTTAATTTTTACATTAAACTTTACAATACGTTCTCCTGGCCGCAAAACTCCTAAAGAAAAACATATTTTTTTCGCTATTTAAAAACATAAATAGTTCCCACAGGCGAATCTAAAAATTCATAATTGAATGCGAATATTTGTATCAAATTCGTGGCAAGTAGTATGACATTGGGACAATTAATTAAGATCTCTCAGTACAAGGAGATGTTTGCAAAAACAACACGAAAGAAATACAAAGAAAAAAATCGTATAAAAGAAAATTCCTCTATCCGTCCCTTATTCGGCACTCATGAAATAACAAAAAAAAAAACTTACGGAATTTGCTTCTCTGATCGTAGGCAGTAAACATTGCAGGAATGACTAGTACGCAAGATACACTCACCGAATATCACCTGTGGGGAGGATCACATTCAACCAAACGTTCACTCTTAGATATTTAGAAATGTTTGTAACAATTGTTCGACGTTCAGTATCCATTATTAGCGACACACAAACGAGCTCGGCGAAAAAGTGATTCATGTGTTAGTACGCATGTCAGGATTAGCACAAATACTGTCGACGGCATTATGAATACACTCCTCTGAAATGCTGTTCTCTCGTCGTTCGTGAATTGCGGTACTTTAATAAGTAATTATTCCATGTAGTAAGTAATCATACTTAGCTTTAACTCATTCAATCACTTTTTACAAACTAAACTGTTGATCCCAAAGAATACGGAGCAATAATTGTGTGCCATAATCATAAAGAATGAAGCAAATTGTTTCGCTCAGCTATAATGCGACTTATTGCGACGTTAAAAACGACGCTTTTATTGGCCTCTTAACTTCGGTAAAGGTCACTCACTGCTGGATTACACTTCTGTTTTTTGTTCCAATAAAATTTGCTTTTTCTTGACCTACCTCAAAGATATAGACCTACGATTATTTCTTGACCGATTTTCTACTGCGATTTTCTCCTAAACCTTTTGTTAAGGACATGTAAGTTCAATTGTTCGCATTTATGGTGAGATATTACAGGTTTAAATTTCTGTACTTATTTCACAAATACCCGGTATAGATAATTAAATAAAAGAATTTTTGGACCAGTATTTTCTTCTAAAAATTACTGCTTTTCTTCCAAGCATGATGCAACGCAATTACCTAATTGCCTTGCATTTACAGAAAAACCTGAAGCGCATCATTTATCTTACATATCGCACATATGGATCAAAGTGTTGTTACAGTCTAGCAAACACATTGCTTGCTCTCTATCAAAAACTTATTGATCCGAAACGCACATACAAGTGGTGCGATTTCATTTGGCGCGCAATAAACAATTATTTATCTTCGGATTTGATTTCGTTTGATGTTTTCGTCCTACGCCGAGTAAATCCATGGCTTATGGACTTGAATAATCACGTGGTAAGAGACACTGTATGATTTAAATCAAAAATTGAAAAAAAATCTGTTTATAATTGGGCCAAGATTGAATGTAAAATTTACAGCCTTGCTGCAATTTTTGTTGCGCAACTTGATTTGAATGTAAATTTGTTTACGCTTGGACAGTTTGTAAATCCTGCCATAAAGGAATTTTTCTCTGTCTAAATAAAAAACCAAATAAATCTTTACATTAATCTGTTTTCATTAAGTATTTACACTTACAGGAAAAATTAAAAACCCATAGAAAAACAAAATTACTTTATGATTTAATAGAATTATCAAATGTCATGGGCAGATGATTACTACTTCTATTTCTACTGGTACGTGTCAAAAAACAAAATTAACAGCTTAAAAAATAAGAAATTTCGACCGTAAACTAACAACGCTTGTTTCTTCGTCTTACGACCATACTCATTTCCATCCTTCTTGACATACTCCTAATGATATCTTGGACGTTTTCTTGAGGTATCTGCTATCATTATAATACAAGCAAATTAGACAGTTGTTCAAAAGTTAAAAAGCCCAGGAACACTTCTAAAGCCGCGTCCACATAAGCAAAAAGTTGTTGTTGTATTTTGAAATATTTGCGACGGCGAAAAAATAAATCCACCTGTACAGGTTAGCAGGTTAATCGTCCACATTGACACTAGTGTGGCCATGCAAATCTCTTTGGAGTTGCGGGAAAACCGTCAGCATGCATTGATCGTCGCGAAATTATTTGTTTGTATTTCTTTGCGGCACACAGTCCACTCCAACAAAAATTTCGACGAATACGAACAAATCTGTGTCAAATACAACGCACAACGCAAATTTTTATTGATTTTAACTCTGATAACTCTGATTTGAACGAGAGTCTATCTAATGATGCAGAATTATCAATTCTCCACCAGAACTGACGGATATAAATACCGATTCAGAAGCAATTTCAAACCAGTTTTTTGTTCACAACATACACTGTCAACTACTCACCACATAATGGAGTCTATTCTGTAACATTGATATGGACTTGAAACGTAACAATTATTGATATGGGACATGGCCTTGCAAAGTCACTTGCTAAGCATATCAATTAATTGAAGTGGCCGTGCTGTCTAACAAATAGAAACGCTATCACAAAAATAATCACTGTTTTTACGTATGCAGAAATATCATTTTCCGGTCATCAATGTAAATGCATTTTAAAACCATCTCTCAAGAAATACAGCGCTCGGCCGTACATGCGTAAGCGTGCAGGATTAAAAAATAAAAATTTGTCCATAATTAGTCGTCGGGTTGTCGTCAAGTGAAAGATCAGAAGAAGCGTGATTTTAGCATGGATTTGGAAGGTCAAATTGTTACTCGTTTTTCTATTTCTCGCTATAAGTACAAATAAATCACGATAACCTTAAAATTGGGAACGCATGCGCAATCCATAAGTTGTGCATATCTTCAATTCGCTTTCAAGTTCTCTTCAATTATTGAAGTCCTTGAAGACGCGTAGCAATTGATATGCATATCAATGTTACAGAGTAGGCCCGAATGTGTCTGGCGCTCTCCGACGCTAGCATAATGGCTCCGCGCTCTATTACTGTAGTCAGGTTATTGTGTACATACACTCGCCCAGCGCTTAATTATTGTAGTCAGGCGAATCCCCATACTTCTACACGTACACATCAGTTAACGCTGTTTACACGAACAGTCCGCCAGCCAAGTACACGTTTACGAAGTCCGCAGCTTTGCACCCGCGAAAACTGCAGCCTCCAGTAATTCATAGCATCAGAACACGCAGCTATCCAAGGAAAGTACGTGGGTAACTCTATCGTCTTGGATTCGACCGCTTTCTGAAGAGTTACGAACGAACCAGAGAGATGAATCATGCACCACATTTCTCTTCGTTCGACAACTCATTTCACCCACATCATCTGTAAATATACATGTCACTTCGCTAGAAAAACAGACTATTGAAGACCATCGTCGAGGTGCTATATCGTTCCAATCCAAGAGTGACGGCTACGCTACAACGAGCCTGCCAACGCTGTTAAAGACCATCGTCAAGGGGCCACTGTGTTCCAGTCCAAGAACACCGCTACGCTACGACAAGCCCGACAAGAGCTGCATCTCTTCATCACTTGTAAATACTGTACACAGTGCAAATACGTTCTTTCTTCGATATAAATATGTTTAATAAATAATATACCCACACCAGAAATGCTCAACAAGATTTAGATCTGTATTTTTTGCTGGTCATCCTAGAAACTTGCTACTGTGAGACATTCGTATGGGCGCCACTGAACAACAGCGCAGTTGAGATAAGATTTGATAACCGGGGAAGTACCAGCGTATGGAAGGAGGCAGATGCTGAGACAGCAGATAGCGTCAGCTAGTGCATATCCAGATACAGTCGAGTAGAAACTCAGCACTTACAGGATGTCTTAGTAATACCTAATTGTTTTCTAAATCTAGTAAAGATTATTGTACCGATAAACCAATTATTTTGTATTACTTCACGTGGTTTTCTAACACTACTCTTATGGCAGTTGTTACAACAACGGTTTCTTGCATTATTGTGGATTAAAATAAATTCTGGGCTAAAATTTTCAACATATGGATATAAATGGGATACAATAATATCGTTCCTATATTTTTGTTATCATGATAAATTGCATAGGATCACCAACTCTGTACTATAAATCAAAATTATCATCCCATACCATCAAAGATTCTCCGTCAACCTCCTCGACTACCCGAATATTGTATGCTTCACTGCCTTTCATCCCATTTAAGGTGGTTTGTAAATAAAAATTTAAAGTATTTTTTGCAATGCCGTAAGAAGCTTTCTTCTGATAATTTTAGCAGATATATCCTCTTCACTAAGTAAACGTAGATTATTTTTTTTAAATTCTGAGATGTTCCCTATTTCTAAAATTTTTCCTCGCAATTGTTTTGCTATTACCACTTTATTCTTTTACCTGCTCCTTTGGCTTACCTGAAAGACTTAGCGAAACACGACACGATTATGGAAAGTGGCAAGAAAATTGCGTAGTTCTGCGCGTAGTGCTCTTGCACGAATGGAGAGGTGGGTTATGCGTCGAACTTCGACGATAATTTATTTATGGGCGCCAAAGTTAATTGTTTTACCTCATTTACGTGGGCTGCTGGAAAATTTTCTGGAATGTAGTAGGTCTAGAATTGTTAGCGTTTATCAACTGTCATATTTGAAAAATTTGACGCTTTTCGCCTATAATTCTATTGACAGTTCCTATCCAGGTGAACTAGGTTTGTTTGTTCAGCATTTGAGAAAAAGTAATTCTGTGTAAACATGGAAATCTCGCGTGAAAATTTTCGTGCCATGATCTTTTACGATTTCAAATGTAGTCTAACGCCGAAACAATGCCTCGATCGGCTTCATTTGGCTTTTGGAGATGAAGCACCATCAAAGAGCAGTGTTTATAATTGGTTTGCCGAATTCCAGCGTGGACGTACCTCTCTCAGTGACGAATTTCGTGAAGGTCGTCCATCAACATCTGTTGTTGCCACTAATGTAGATGCTGTGTGTGAAATGCTTGAGCGGGATCGACATGTGACATACCGTGAGATTCAAGCATCCCTACGCATTGGCACGAAAGCAATACACCAGATTTTGCATGAACATTTGAACGTACAAAAGCTTTGCAGTCGTTGGATTCCACACAATTTAACAGAAGCGCAAAAGCAGGGTCGTGTCAAATGGTGCGAAGAAATGCTCAAGAATTTCAATGGAGGTCGTTCAAATTTAGTTTAAAACATCGTTACTGGTGACGAAACGTGAATCTATTCGTACGAGCCAGAAAGTAAACGACAATCTACCGTTTGGGTATTTCAAAATGAACCAAAACCAACAAAAGTTGTCCGTTCACGCAGTGCTGCGAAGCAAATGATTGCTTGTTTCTTTGATTTAACTGGACATGTAGCAACCGTGGGTTTAGAGGATCGAAAAACCGTGAATGCTGATTGGTATACTACAATTTGTTTGCCGGAAGTCGTCGATCAAATAAGAAGAAACAATCGAAATCGACGAATTATTCTCCATCATGGCAACGCCAGCTCTCACTCAGCCCGTCAAACAGTTGATTTTTTGTCCAACACAAATGTTGAATTAATGACGCGTTGTCCATATTCACCTGATTTATCACCTAATGATTTCTTTTTGTTCCCAAATATCAAATATAAAATGCGTGGTTCTTTGGTTTACGCCTCGCCTTAAAATTAACATCTTCTTACCTTATTCTTTCTCATTTACTATCTCACAATCGACTTGGTTTAATCTTATATTCAATGTTTAATGATAATGCCTATGCATATTTTAGAAAGAGGATTGGAACACAAAACATACTTTTGCACGTTTTTACCTAATTAATTAAATTATTATTAATAATTATTGGTTTTTACACTGAGGAAAATATATAGTTTATAAAAATTGTTTCCAATTTGTTGCAGAAAGAAAAAACATTTCGTGTAAATAATTATTGATTAAACTGAATACCGAGAACTTGGCCGTGAATATGATAACATGAGGAAAACACTTAACTGGAAGGCAAGACTTTATCAAATCGTTATGCAATCCGAGTATTTCGAACGGAGGAATCGCGCGAACAAGTTGAAGGCCGCTGAATAATCTGTTTCCAAGTGTGTACGTACTTTCCTGTTGTGATAATTTGATTAAAGAGTGAATTTCTGAGTGAAATCATCACAAGGTCGTCTCATGTCATGTCTGCCTGCCTGCATAATCAATTGAACGAGAACTGGAACTAATAAAACATACATAATAGCTTTGTTATGGTATGAACAAATGATTATGGAATACTAAGTAATAACAATAATACTAAAAAAATTTGTACACATAATGACACGTTATCATGTTATTTTCATTTAGTTTATGCAAAAAACAAAAGCCCCGTTAGGCAAAACACCACAGTTAAAAAAAATAAAATTATAAATTCCCATTCATAAATTAGATTTTTTTTCACAAATGTATGAGGCAGTGTCAAAGTAATTAAAAGAAAAAAAAAGGAATTTTGTGAGCATATTTTTTTAATACATTGTAATTAGAAACGGTTTCTTTTTGAAAAAAAAAAATCTGCCACTTTCTACACTTTACGTATACAATGCATATACAATGCGTGAGCCTTTGGAATTTTCCCGTAGTAAATATGTGTTACAAAAGTTTATGAAAAGTCATTGATATTTGTAGTGGAAGTCAAAAATGTTTAATCTCTTGATTTAGGACTAACATTTTACCGTTTCTACATCAAACAGCTACAAATACTAAAAGCATTTACTATACATGTTTTTAGTATACCCGTATATGCTTCTCCTATACAGATACTATTTCTTTTGTTCCTATTCAAAAGGACGAAAAGAAAAATTGGTATACTGTTGGTACATATGTACATTGAGTGGCTCATTGAGTGTAGTTTACTTCACTTTATTTCATGTATAGTTACCAAAAATGAAATATCTCATACAAAAAATTTCAGTTAGTATTGTTACTTATCTGCCGTTCACTTAATATGCCACTTCAAATTTTAAGTATTCTTTGTTTCTCTTATCTGATCAGTTCTTAGAACTACAAATATGTATTTGTATTTTTTTTCACTAAAAATACAATTTTCTGATTTAAGTGC
Organism: Prosopocoilus inquinatus; assembly: GCA_036172665.1. Taxonomy (NCBI): domain Eukaryota; kingdom Metazoa; phylum Arthropoda; class Insecta; order Coleoptera; family Lucanidae; genus Prosopocoilus; species Prosopocoilus inquinatus. The sequence goes on from CM069877.1 coordinate 30,017,849, forward strand.
ATCAATTCAGTCAATTGAGTAAAGTAATAACATGAATGAGAAGGACGTTTTAAAATTGTCTAAGCACCAAAAACTTCTCGCAGTAGGTCTATACAGGGCGTTTGCAAAATAAGTGCAAAATTTTTAGCCACGGTACATCACAAACAACACGAAAAAAAAATACAACAAAACGAAAATTCCTTTATCCGTCCCTTATTCGGAGATCATGAAATAACAAAAAAAAAACTTACGGAACTTGCTTCTCTGATCGTAGACAGTAAACATCGGAATGATTAATACAGAAGAAATATCCATCGAATATGATCTATGTGGAGGATCACATTCAAACAAAAGTTCACTATTAGACATTTAGAAATGTTTATAACAATTGTTCCACGTGGCGTCCACCATTAGCGACACACAAACGAGCTCGGCGAAAAAGTGATTCTTGTGTTCGTGTGCTTGTCAGGATTAGCGCAAGTCCCGCCGACGGCATTATGAATACACTCCTCTGAAAAGCTGTTCTCTGGCCGTTCGTGAATTGCGGCGTTTTAATTAGTAATAATACTATGTAGATAGTAATTGTATTTAGCTTTAACTCGTTCAATCACTATTCACAAACTAAACTGTTGACCCCAAACAATACGGAGCAATAAATTGTGTGCCATAATCATAAAAAATGAAACAAATTCTTTCGCTCAGCTATAATATGACTTATTGCGACGTTAAAAACAATGCTTTTATTGGCCTCTCTTGGCACTTCTGTTTTTTGTTCCAATAAATTTCCTTTTCTTAACCTACCTCAAAGATATAAACATACGATTATTTCTTACCCGATTTTCAACTGCAATTAATGTAATAAGAAAAGTTAAATTAAAACAAATGATTTGAACCAGATACACCTTCATTCTATCGTAACATGTTGGCAACCTTAAGAGTTTTTCTTAATATTTTCTTTTGTTTCTTTTTTTTATTATTTTATTTAAAATTGTATAGGACACCACCACGTATAGTTTGTTTTCAATTTTCAATTAATTTCGTTGTTAATTGAAGTGACCTACCTACTCACTTCTTAAGAGCTTCCTTCCTGGAGAGAGATGCTGATATATCTACTTAGATACCGGTTGTTGGATCAAACTGAGATCAGAGCAATCCAGTGAGAACAAATTGCCCAGATAATTGAAGACTGAATCGTGTAAAGTGTGCGTCGCCTATGTTCTCACTTTACAACAACGACCGGTAGATTCAGATATAAGTGCGTGTGCCATCTCATTTTTACGGTTGCAGTTACACTCAAACATTTGTATAATTTGTATAAAGCAAAACAATTAAAAGTAAAATAACCGCGGCAAATATCAACAGAAAAGAAAAGTAAACTATATAATTCAGGAGATTTTAAAAACGATAGAAAATACAAAGAAAAAGAAAAAAACAAGAGTGGACTAACTTTTCTTTTCCTGCTAAAGAAGAAAAAACTAAAAACATGTAAATGAAAAATTCAAGAAATCTGGAAAACAAAAATAGAAAGAAACAAGAGACGAACGGCTTGAAAACAAGATATAAAGAGAAAAATGAATGAAAAATATGAAAGCAAACGAATATTTTAGGAAAATGAAAAAAAAAGAGAAAAGACATGAATCATGTTTAGAAAAATAGTGAGAGAGAAAACAAGAAACTTGTTTTTTTATAGCTTGAAAGAGAAGTGGAACAAAAGGTGTCGTTATTAAAACAAAAGAACAAAAGAAAATCCAGTCTTCCTTCACTTTCGCTAGTCGTCAACGATTGTGATCGAGTATCAACAACCATCAACCGTCTAATTGGTTGTTGACATTCGATCGTTGTCGTTGGCGAACAATGAACGTGGAGGAAAAACAGAACAGAACAAACACCCGGTATAACAATAACTTTTAGTTTAGGAAACTAAAATAATTCCTTCAAAATTAATGTTTAAAGAGTTTAGCCGATTCTGCACAAAAAAGGAAATAGTGTGTGTTCCAAAAGTCTTATAATCTAACCGATAAGGTTGATCAGATAAACTCCGAAGCCTTTTTATTTCTGGGTCCAAAATAAAACTATTTAACCCAACTTATCTTTTTCCAAAGGTGCTTCGTTATTCTGCTTCACCCATTGAAAAGCAAGGCGTATTTTCAGATGGTATTAATAATTTGCGGTGACTTTTTTGACAATAGATTATAAAAATCATCTTTAAAAAACCATCAACATTTTTCGATAGCTTCCTGAGAATAAAAAAAATATTACTTTACACGGAACTAATATAATTAGCAGAACTAGAACATTCCGGACGTTGCCATGATTACACAATACGAGGACCAATGAATATTGTGCATTCACTGATAGCATCTTGCATAGTCAAAACTTCGCAACACCCGGAATGTCCTATGTATAATAATTTGTGATAAATTTCAATGGCGAAAAAGTGTTTCTATTATGTTAGTAATTAATCTAAATGGAAACTAAATTAATACATTTTTCTTATGAGAGTTGTAGTGTTGGGGATTTACCAGTCGTAATTTCCGATCACTCAGAACGGGAAATTCGCAAAAATTTAGCATTCCCGATTTAAAACAAAGACGTGGAATGTGGAAAATGAAAGATTTGAATCTATTAACATATGGTTAGGTATGTTTTAGTAATGCAATATTCGGTACTGATAAAGGATTTTTTAAATATTTTGTGTTACTTGTGCACGTATGAGGTAAACGGTTTTTTTTTGTTGCTAGGTATACGTATTAAAAAAAATATAATTATCCATTGATTTCTTTTACAAATTTGTTGATCTTTTAGTTACTGAGTTTAATATTTAATCAATTTTTAAAAAGTGTGCTACAAATGGGAATTTTCTTTATTATCGATTTTTATAAAATTTTAATGAGACATCCCTTAAAATCAAATTGAGAAATGTCAGATGAAATTTATCTTGAACGGTATACAGCCTGGACACCGAGAACTGATGGCCGCTTAAGAATAAAGTGCTCTTATTTCACAAGATAGAGAAAAAATTCTTCAGAATTAGAAATTATAGCCAAATATGAAATTGTAGTTTCCTACCTCAAAAACAAAAGAAATACAATATTTTTCAATTATTTCGTTTGGTTTTGAGTGATTACTTCAATGAATTGTTATCATGCTAAAACAAAGCACAAAGGACATTGAAATAATCACTCAGAAAAAAAATGAAAGAAATCACTCAGAAAAAAAATGAAAGAAATGAAAAATTAAAAAACGTATTTCGTGTTTTCCTATTCATATTATTTTAGCGGACACTTTAACCCCACCTATATTTCCTAATGGAGAGTATATAAAGAGTGATTCACAATAAATTGTGATTTTTTATATTTGAGATAGAAGAATATAATTTAATATCTTGCCATAGCTTTCTTTCTGAACAACTTATTCTTATGACATTTTTCTGTATCTTACAAAATAAAGGCACTTTACTCTTAAGCGGTCTTCATTTCTCGGTGTCCACATTGTATACAGTTCAAGAAAAATTTCATTTGACATTTCCCAATTTGATTTTAAAAGATGCAGAAGCGTTCTGTATCAATAAATTTATATAAATATCGATAATAAAAAAAGTTCCATTTGTAGCATACTTTTTGAAAGACACTGTATAAATAAATTGTAAGATGAAGCGTACACAAGTCTTACATTTTTCTTTTATTATTGCTTTATTCCTGGCGACATATATTTTCCAATAGAAATATTACAAAAGAATTATATTAATACATTTATCCAACACTTGTTTATTATGAAGTCATAATAATGCCGATTTTGAATATATTATGTGGCCTATAAAACGATTACAGTCAATTTTAGAATAATAAAGAATCGTTACTTTAGCAATAGTAATAGCAGGTGACAATTCTTCGACGAAGTTAAGTTTTTCTTTTTTTAATTAAAATAACTGGAAGTTACATGAGTTTCTTCTTGTACCACTGAAAGTCCTAAATCACCAAAATTCAGAAAATGTTTGGTTTCGTTTGTAAGCAAAAATACTTTAATTCCAACAACCGTTAAATCCAAAATAAAAATAAAGAGCACTTAATGTTGTCTGTTCATAGAACTGAAAATGAGTGTCAAAAATTGGAATCATAGCGTCGACGCCCGTCGCCGTTTTGGCATCGTTTATAACGCCTCTCCCCGTCAGGCGAATTAAAGTTTATTTTTGGCAGGCGCAGTATTATTTTAAAAAAGTAAATTCGCAGAAGATTTATTATTAAAGCTGTCGGTTTTGTTAAGCGCACATGTAGTTGGAAGCTCAAAAATAGAACGAGATTTGGGACTTAACATAAAATAAGCTTATTATACATTGATTCGCATTAGATTAAAAAAAAATATTATCGTACTCATTACTGCTATTATTGTACAACGTACAGTCTCAATCAAAATTCATGCACACTTACTAAAACTAATGATAAGACATCGTATTGGTCTTCTTTTAAACTGAGAACGTCGAATGCGAATTTTTGTGTAAAAGTTGTGTCATGTATTACGATTTCGTTTGTACGTATGTGTAATTTGCAGTTTGTCAAATTATAAAAGTTTTCTTGATTATTCGTGTTTAGCATTTTATTTTAAAATTCTCTTTCTTCCACATATGCAGTTCTTGCTATTATGAAAGGAGTTTTACGGAATTGCACATTTTTCCTTTCAGTGTAATCTTTCGTGTATGGATTATTTCCATTATTCTTTGTTGCTTTGCGAACATTTCTATTGTAAGAGTGTCTTGCATTTTACTTATTTTTAATACACTTTCATATTAAATATTCTCACATTAACATATCATTCGGATAAGATGTAATTACCGTTTGTTTGTCGACGACAAAAGTACAAAGTCAAACACGTTTTGGGTTGTCTAAGTCCAATATACCAAAATACAATCATTCTAAAACTGTTTTTAATGACAGAATAACCTGTCGTATTGTAAAAGCAGGTAATTAACCTTCCGTAACGGTAAAAGTTTATGGAGATGAAGAACCCTGTCGTAACTTGCACGCAGAGAAATTTTGAAAGGAATTTACCCCCTTAATACAAATAAAGTCGCATGTATTTACATTGAGTGAAAATTCACTTTGGGAACGCTGTGTCAAAGGAAACTAATGTTCAGTACGTTAAAGATACTCCAAAATCGAGAAAGATAATAAAAATAATAAACAAATACTCGCAGTACAGTATATGTACAGTCGCGATCATTCTAATCGAGACTGTTGCAAACGAACCACGCCCTTGTTGACATTGGTAGTGAGGGTTTCAAAACTGTCAGTCGGTCCGCACGAATAACTTGATTACGACATTTCGTTTTCGCCTTAAGCCACATATGTATACATATAGAATAAATGAACACCGAATAGTGAACGAGCAAATTTAATTTGACCAATGTATATGCGATGTGTTTGCTTCTAAAAAAGAAATGCATGTTGTTCGGAAACTCAGTTATTCACTCAATATTCCTTTATGGTTCTGAGTTCGTTCATTGTTCAACGTAACGTGTGTCCCAAAAACAGCGGCGGGGCCAGATCTAAATTTTGATGTGGGCAAGTTAAACTTTGCGAGGCGCTTTGGTGGCGCAAGACACATTTTATAAAAGAAAATTAAGAATCTGTCAATTTTTTATTCACAAAAATGCAAATATCTTCACTTTAACCAACAGTATTAAATAATAACTAAAGACCGAACTTTTAGGTCGCATATTATTATTACTCTCTCATGAGAGGTACTTAAAACGTCCAATAAAATTAAATAAAACATTAAATTTAAAATCATTATCCTGACTTTTGTAAAAACTTAAATAAATTGTTGGTTGTCTTTCACCTTATTTTGAATCGTTCAGATTTAATATTAATACTTTGTTCATCTGATTTACTGGCTTGCCATAAACTCTGTAGAACAATAAATTATCTTTTAAAACTTGAAATACATTTAATTATTATTTGATTCAGTCACTGAGAATGCCTTTGATTCAAAGATTTTAACTTTCCGCATATTTTCTTATTAGTTTATTATTACACTGTTTCGGTTTACCTGAAAGGGCCGCGTTTAGATCTCCGCAGCAGTTAAGTTACTGACTCAGCTAATGCATAGCACAGACAGATAGTTTATGGTGCTAAGTTTTAATAGTTCGCTATGTTATCCGTTCAGGAACACCATTCGCTGAAAGTCCACGTAATGGGTCAGCAATTCAACTGCTCCAGTTATCTGAATGCGGCCTTTGTAAGTCACATTGACGATATAATAACGACAATTTATTATTTATTTATTTTAGGCAGCGATAGCAAAAAGAATCCCGTTTAAATAAAAACATTTTTTTATTTAGGTGATAAAAGGGCAAATTAGGTAAAAAAAAGTTGCTATAGGTGAACAAAAATTGAAAAAAGGTACTCTAAGTGGCTCTTTTTCTAATGAAACGAAAAGATATGCAATGAGATCTGTAAAATCTAAAAATCTGAAAAATAGGTGTTTTACCTAAAATTCAGGTCCTTATATTTAATGTTCTAAAATGCAATAACTTATCTTTTACTGATATGTTGTGTTATACTGATATGCTATGACAATCAAATAGCTTTAATTAAAAATAGAAAATTTAATAATAATAAAGGTAATAAAAATTTTGTTGCAAATCGTTTTTGATTGCAGTGAAAACCTCGAGCAGCCTCTGTACAGCTGTTTCAGCCCTGTTTGGAGCTTCATCAGCAGAGATATAGCTCGACATTCCCACTACAAACCAAAAACGACTTGTCCAATTTATTCGCAATTGCGATGTAATAGTGATGAACAGATAAAACAGCGACACCCTACGATCGCTTGGTGACATATTAGGTAGCAAATCCGCTTCAATTTGTCTATCCTACTGCAATGTCAAGTCAAAAAGCGATCGTAGAATGTCGCTGTTTTATCTGTTCAATAAAGGTAATGTAGTATGAAAAAGAGTACCAGTTACCCAAAACTGTTCATTACCTTACCCGCATAAGGTAAATTTATCCGCAGTTCAGGTAATTATCCGTAATTTGGCAACACTAATTGTTAGAGTAGTTTTTTTTTTTAAACTAATGGCAGCTAAATACTTTTCATGAATTAAAGCAATGGTTAAAGAAAGCTGTATAAACCTTCGAGGCGCGAGGCTCCTCAGGCCGCGAGGCCGTAGGCGATGGCCCACGTCGCCCACGCCTTACGCCGCTTCTGCCCAAAAATCTTGTTGCCTAGATGTCTATGACATATGAAATGTGTACATCGTAGACAGTACGATGAGAGGAGATAAACTTCAAAGTCTTTCCTTTTTTGCATAATTTTAATATGTATTTGAAGATTGAATATATCAATATTCAAATAGTTAATAATAAATTTAGAGGTACGGTTTACCGGTCATAAGCGTTGTGGTTACAAGACTTTTGAGTCCCACAACACAATATTTTAATCGATTCAACCAATTTACATGCCATTATGAAACCTGTAGCAATGAGAGTTTAATCGATCTGTAATTCTTTATATGGATTAAATATGTGTTATCTAAGCCGCATACGCATGTTGTATTTTTAATGCGGGATTCACCATAAGATATTTTCACCACAAGAATTTCGTGTGCGTCATTCGTTATGCATCTACACGTTGTACATACACGTGCTTACTATTTTAAAACGGTACGCATTAAATATACGTCCACGTTACAATTGTTGCGACGCAAATTACTTGTCTATAACCTGATAACGAATCTCGTGCGTTATATCTAACGAAGTTTTTTCGTGCGCATTTAATACCTTCATGCTTTGATGAATTATTGACTCTTTTGCGAATACGAATTATTGCATCAGTTGCAATGACACACAATGGACATTTTTACAAAATGTTATCTCGTTACTGAATCATCCACCTGTTATTATATCTAATATCAGCATCTTCAAAGATGATAAATTCTTTAAAATTTCTGCTGGTGTTAACATATACTATTATTTGCGGGTCTGTTCCCGAAGTTGGATTGCAAATTAAAATATTCACAAATTAATTAATATTTGAGAAGTAGTAGAGGATTTTAGCAAAAAGAAGAAACTACACAATTTAAGTCCTCTAACCACACTTATCCACTTATGTGAAATTTTTTTTAAGAGCGAAAAATATGTACTTGTACACTACTGTCGAAAACTTTTAAGACGAAAAGCAGTACATCTGTTTGAATTTGAGCCTTATTGAAATAGCCCGTCTGAATTTAGAACCTTCTGCATTCGAGCCTCCCCGTTTCTCTCTCCCTCTCTTGACCAGGGGATGAGCAGGGTCATAAAATTCATTCACGAGAGCAGGTAAACTGTTAAGCATTGAATAAGGAAATTCCAGGTAATGAGGACTGCGTAATTTGTAATGTATTATGACAGTAATTATTAATAAAATTAATTCAGGTATATAGTTATATTTTGTGAAGTCATGTTTAGTTTGTTAATTGTGTTTAGTTTAATGTTAATAAAAATAATACCTACCCGGGTTTTGTTATATTCTGTTTTTTTATGATTCAATTTAGATTTTCATATTTAAATTGTTAACAAAATTGAAAGATATTAAATCAAAATGTTTTAAACTGCCATAAGTTCGGAATGTATTTAAATTTAAGTTGGAACATGTTATTGTTGTTGAATAATAAATAAACGAAGTGATTAGAAAAGGAAAATACTTTTTATGTTTCACGTGTGGCAATTAAAAATTTCCAACGCTAATTTAGATCAAACTATTATACAGAGTCAAACAAAACGAGTTAAATAAACCAAAATTATTTTATTATCCTATTTTCTCTGTATAAATCGAATGAGTAACAAAGTATTTTTAATGACACATTAATTTTTAATTGGACTTATGGCCGTTTTCATAATCAGACTTTAAGGAAGCATTAAGTCAATTTAAGAATGGGGAAACAAATGTATTTTTTTAGGTTAAAATAACTTTAAAATTAAAATCCTATTATGAAATCGGACCTTACTGTTATATTAATTAATTCATGAAAACGTATGATAAAGAATATTCTTAAAAGTGATGCAAATTTCTATTCATGAAACCGGGAATTTAAATACAAATTGAGGAATTTAAGCATCTAATAAGAAAATGAAAATTAATACTAAGTAGGATATTGTCCCTAATATTTAATCCTGTTTAATTATCTTGTGCAGGAAGGATTTTATAATTCTACATTCTGTTACATTTGTAAAATGTTGGTATTCTGGAAAATATCCGGGAATACCGTGTATTATCCCAATTTAGTGTGTAGGTACGCAGAGAAAAATCATTAGTAAAAATTAACACAAATTGTAGTTAGAATGAAGACGGAAAAAAATTGTAGCAAATATTCGCGCAATTGTCGGACTATTTATTACAGTTGTGCTAATATTTACTACAATTGTATTAATATTTGCTCCAATTTGTTTCTGTCTTTATTCTGATTACAATTTGTCTTACTTTTTACTATTGATTTTTCTCTGTGTATAAGAAGCTGCGAACTAATTATCTTTTTAGTATTGAACAATTTCTTGTATCGGAAAGTTTCGTTTAATTTCGTTGTGAAATGGAACGCAGAAAACATACTACGGAAAGAGATAATCATTCCATTGTATGTATATTGTCATAGGACCAACGATACCTGTTATTATTACTGGAAACCGTAACCAATATTTATTTATTAGGCTTGCCGCCGGCCGTACCCTAAAAGCAGGTCAGCCGGCTAAATGTTGTTAAGGTTCATAATTGCAAAGCACGGATATTCGTACGGCCAGGGGTATTTCATTTCGTCTTAAAACTTTTCGACACTTCCGTACATCGCGATCATCCTAATCGAGACAGCTGGAAACTAACCGCGTCCTTGTTGAGGTCGGCAATAAGGGTTACAAAACTGTCAGTCGGTCGCAATTTGTTTGATCGCGACTACACATACCCCATTGGATGTAAATAAAATTAAACTACTCCTCGATGATATTTTGCGTTATTTTTGTTTTGTAAAACCGACTTCAGCATATTTTTTTTGACAAATATTTGTTGCAATCAAGTAACATTAGTCCGTTACGATGCACTGGTAAATCAAAATTAGATATACAATAGCGATAAAAGTTGTTTACCTTTCTTTGCACCCAGATAGTACTTCACATAAATATTGTTTTCTGTTATTTTTGAAAAAAGGAAAACTAATCTGAATTTTATGACTTACTATTACAGATTTCTTCCTCGAATGGTATTAGATATTTGTGTAACTAAAGTTCAAATTTATTTTGCAGGCTAATAATAAATAATACTGCGAAGCTGGTCTTTTTTTAGATGTAGTGACGATATCATAAAGAAGAAAATTAGGACAAGTTTTAAACCAGTTACCAACATAAATACTTTACTTTTTTTGTCAAATCATTCAATGTATCTTTTTGTCACGTCGAAATTTTAAGCAATTAGTCTAAAACTCTGCATTAATGTATAATGAGTAAAATCGCAACAAATAATGCAAGGAAAAATTAGCGCCCTAAGTTTTACAGTATAATGTACACATACTTTTAACTTGATAACGCCTTTCGCTTGAAGTTTCTCTGATGTTTTCAAGAAACCACTGCCTGATCTATTGTCTAACGCCTAGTGCCATTCATAACGTCGTTACAAATTTAGTCTCTTAATCTGTGGCTGTACTTACGCTTAATGCCAAATTAAAGGTCAAAGATCAATTAGACATAGATGTGGCTTCGGCATAACAGCGACGCTTGCAAGCAATTATTTATGTTAGATTTTAAAACAATATTTACTTCAGGCATGACTGACAATTTCAAATAATTTTAAATTTATGGTTTGCAGTTTCATGCAACTTAAAATATCTTGTCCGAGTTTATGTTAGTAATAATACAAAATGAAAAATAAAATGTCCTTCTGCCTGACTTAAAAAATTATGCAATCTTGACAGGGATAGTCGGCGCCCTTGTGCAAAACAGTAATTGTCCCCCCCCCCCCCTCCTCAAAATGCAGGATGCCCCAAAAAAGTTGTCCCTCCTTCATAAGCTGACCTTTAATCCTTCGAGGATATGAAATCGATTTCGAAAAAATAACTACTTCCATATTTGCCAGACTTTTTTTTAAATTGAAAATCATTATTTTTTCAGAATTTGTATTAAAATAATCAATTTTAACAAATTTTTGTTTAACTTTAGACTATTATTTTAAATGATTGCCGAAACATTACCGAAAACTTGGCAGATCGAAAACAGTAGTTCTATTTCTGCCCTAAGTTGACTGCCTTCTGCAACGCCAATTGTTTCCTTTAAACGAATGCTACCGAAACTTTTGGAAAAAACGAATCGGCACATGCAGCTTCATTTTTCGTAACTTGAAAAATAACTGTCGTACATCGCCAGCCTTCTCTATTTTAAGATAGAGGAGGCTTTGATCATACCAACCATTTTGCATGTGGTGTTAAGTCTCGTTTTCACGGTGAGAGTTTCTATGATATTTGCTCTCGTCAGAATAACGCCCGAATTCAGAAACATGATTTAAGGCAAAGTAGACAGACTTTAGTCTCTCTTCACGGCGAGAGTTTGTGATAGTTACTCTCGTGAAAGTAGATAACTATTGCTCTGGTCACGGCAATTCCCACAGAAACCATCATCGTGAAAACAAATGTTTTTAGACGAATTACACTATCGCGACAGTTATTCTCAGCTATCTACTCAGACGAGATAGTATGAAAGTTGTTTCAGGAAAGCGTGAAAGCGACTTTCAAGTAATTTAAACGATACTTGCTCCGATGACGGCAGTAGTTACTTTCACGACAATAACTATCACAGAAACTCTCATCGTGGAAAGGAAACATCCGACTGAAAAACGGTGCGAGTAATAGTAATTTCTTTACTCCCACCAGAGCAACTATGACAAACTCTCACCGTGAAAACGAGGTTTTAAAGTCGGATTGATCGGTAGTAGTGGCGTACGGGGATATACCCGGTATACATTTTAATGTTTTAGTAAAGGTAACGAAAAGAATTACTATTACATAATTATTCCATGTAGCTATCACTAACAAATTTATCAGCAGATCTTATGCCATTTTTTAAAACAGCGTTTAACTTCGAGACGGTGAAGTAATTTTGGTGAATATATGGGAGCACCAAGTGGATTTTTGAACAATTGATGTAATTTATAGAAACAAATTTTAACAGGCATAGTTCTTTATGTAATTACTTTCCTGTTATGTCTTTAACGAAGACAAATGGCAATTATTTCAAAAGTGATGGTTTAATTTAATATACTGTATGCCCCCGGATGAACTGAGAAAGAGGAACAACTTTATGATTTTCAAATTTAAAGAAAAATATTCTTTATAAAAGTTTTTGCTTGTGCAGAACCAAACCAATATTCAATATCTCCTTCCTAATGAACAAACATTCTTTTCTTTCTTAACATAATACTTGCGTAAAGCATTTATGGAGATACACACATCGGGAAACTTCAATTTTTGCATTAGATGTTAAGACGCTTGTCCAGTTCCATAACACTGAACAAGATAAATTCTTTGATGAAGGGTTAACATTGTTTCAGCAATTATTAAATTCACTACAATTTAATTACTCAATTTAATAACTGGCTGACATTTACCTTCATTTTACTAAAGCTGCCAAACAAATTTTTCGTTTAAATGTTTAGAACGTTCTCTTTTATTTTACTTGAGAAAAACAACGTCTGGATTTTGTTTAGAAAATTAATAATTTTCGAACAAGCAAAAACTTAATTTACTAATATTTTCCTCTAAACTTGAAAGAAAAAGTTTCTCCTCTTTTTAAGTTCATCTCACGACACACTGTACGAATTTTTATTTCTTTATTTGATAGAAATAATTAATCAAGTCATAATAATTAATACTCTTAATGTACTAACAAAAATTTGGTTTTAAAATTTTACACCGGCGCGCGGCGCACTCATACTTTGCTTACCTTGTGCCGGCCCTGATTCTTAATACACTTTTACTACCACTACTACTGTTTACAATAATAATTTTATTTCTTTTTGTTTAATTACATCTACTTTTTAATTTTTTTTCGTAACTTACTTCAGAGTTGTAACAAAAAAAAAAACGAAATTACACAAATCAAGTCCTCGCACCACACTTTGGTGAACACTTTTTTACTGGCATCATAACATTACTTTATTGAAAAAAAAAACAGTTTCCTTGCTAATTTTAGGAAGCGATATTAAAGTTTAAAACAATTTCCTTTTCAATATGGTTAGAAACCATCTTCGCATTACTGCCTTGAATTATCGTCACGTTTCGAAAGTAATTATTAGTGATTACCGATAATAACTTTCGTAATTTATCTACAGAATTATTATTTGGAAATTCCTAGAAAATACCCACAAGAGAGTAGTTAAGGATATTTGTATAAGCTCTTAAGAGACACAAGAATATATACGTAGCTTGAATATTAGTAATTTCGTTTTGATAATTTTTATACTACAATAGGCCTTTTGTTACGTTTTATAGTGCAATTTATTGATCAGATGAATAACATAATAAAAAGACGTGATACTTTTGGTTTAAGTTTAATTTAGCTACCGATTTCGTTATTTACATCTTTATCAGAACTATAATTATACATTAGTAAAAAAAAATAGCTTTTAAAATTTCAACCGAACACTGTTTAAATTAGAAGAAACATTCAACGATTCACGATCGCTTGATAGCTTCATGCGATAGTGAAACGTTAAGTTTTAGAATCTTTTTACTTACAAATTTCATCGGATAAGAGTGTCTTCAATTACACAATACATTGAAGTGTGTTTTGTAAACTATTATTATTTGTGTGTATCTAAAAGGTTCGTATAAATTTAACCTTTATTTAAGACCAAATTTATATTCGAGAATCAAGTAAATTTATTTTTATACTAAAACCACATCCGACTAAAAAAATACCGAACGTTTAGCTACATTAAACAATGTAATTCAGTTATAATTTTCTTTCTAATTTACATTTACTTAATATGCTGTAATGTTTTGAAAACGAATTAGTTAAGAATTGTACATTCCAACGGGTCATACTCCTAAAAAGCTTCCAACTCACTGTTTCTGATTTGATCAGCGGCGTAACTAGTAGTCAAATGGCCGGGATGCAAAATTTTTACTAAACATTATCATTATACAGGATGTAACTTAATAATTGCAAAAAAATTGCAAGAGTTATTCATGGATTTGACCTTCTTCTCCAATCGTCTTCCGTATTTACTCGTTCATATATTGCTGACAGCTTTTTATGAGCTTGCAATACTTTAAGCTTGTAACACTGCACTAACAGTTAATTGAGTTAAAAAATATATGTATAATTAATAAAGAACAATGCATTCCAAGACGCCATTACATTACATGATGTTATGTTGGCAAATTCCAACTCATTTTTTCCGATAAAACCCTGACATGTTCGCACAGGTCTCTAAAATGTTACGGTACAGATTTTATGGCGCCATACAGTACATGTTAAACGCATTAGGAATTATTTAATTAAGTATTAAGTATTCCAACAGGTCATCATATTACACAATGTTATGCTGGCGGATTCCACGTTTTATAATTAAACCTCCAACTCATGATTATTGTTTCTGATGTAATTGAGACAGATCCGCACAGGTTTCCAAAACATTAGGTTTTATGACGCGGCGCCGGCCGCGCCGACACGGTACCTGTTAATTGCGCGATTAATTAGACAAACATGATAATCCCATAAAAAAAACGGCGCTTACAAGGAAAATCGGATGATTCTAATTTTAGTGAACGTTCGAGCTGTGAATCACGTCAAGGCTATCGAGATGTACAGATAAACACGACATACACACATAATGTGGAACGTTGACCTTACGATTAAGTGAAAGATAGCGTTGATAAATAAAAATCATTAAAAGAACAACCCAAACATCAATATTATACATCGGAACAAATAAATTTTTTATTCTATTAAAGAAAAATTTATTGGCATCTACTCGTTTGGATATATATAGAAATTAAACATCTTAATCTAAAATTAAATAAAAATTCTTCTTTTAAGTCTTGACCTTATCGTTGACGTTTCAGCTTTTCTCAAAGAACTAATGGAATGTTGATCAGCGGGAGTACAAACAGTTTTCGCGTCCGACATGCCAAATCGACTGAGGATTCTTTATATATATTCAATTTGTTTTATAAATATAAAATGATTTTCTAAATTTTGATAAATTTCAAAACCAACAAAAGAACCCACAGGTTCGTTTTTGATTTCGAAATGAACTCTTAAGTAACGAATTACTTCATCAAGCGCATCCCTGGACTTAGCAAGTAATAATCCATCATCTACGTAGAAGGTAAGAAATATATTATCGTTTTTTCGACAACCCTTGTAAATGCAGGGATCAGCTTGACTGGCCTGGAAATTAAAATTAACTAAAAACGAATTAAATTTAAAATTCCATTGCCTAGCCGCTTGTTTCAGACCGTAAAGCGACTTCTGTAGTTTGCAAACTTTGCCTTCTTCAGTCTTGATTCCTTCCGGCAGATCCATGTATATTTCTTCGTTAAGTACGCCGTACAGGAAAGCAGTCCGAACGTCAAATTGCTCGATCTGAAGGTCTTGTTGTGCAGCAATACTGAGGAGTACTCGAATTGATTCGTATCGTACAACTGGAGAGAAAACATCTTCATAGTCCATCCCTTTCTTTCGTGTAAAACCCTTGGCACAGAGTCTTGCTTTGTAAATTGGGGCGGTTTCTGGAGACGACTGCTTCATCTTAAAAACCCATTTACAGCTAACGGTGCTTTTGCCATCAGGAAGATTAGTTAACGCCCAAGTTTGATTGACATTCTGAGCGTTTAACTCATCTTTTATAGCACAGGTCCGTTTAGAACTCTCTGGACCGGTTGTGGCTTCGTTATACGTTTTCGGTTCTAAATATTGCACGTAGTTTGCTGTGTAACGGTCAGGTTTCTAGAGTGTCCGTCGATTTTTCAACCTTGGTACAGGTTCTTCTGGTAAAAGTTCTTCAGAAGATCTGTTATTTCTCGGTGCTTCCTCTTGCCTATTGTTTTCTTCTGTTATCTTTTCAATCTTCCTACTTATCTGTTCAACTTCTTGAAATTCGTCAGTCAACTTAAATGAGATCTGTTCATCATTATTTGTAAATGAACATTGACTTCCTTTTGCTTCATTGAAGACAACATCTCTTGAAATTGTTACTTTCTTCGTTCTGGGATCGAATAATCGATAATTTGAAGATTCCCTATCGTATCCGACCATAATTAATTTCTAGGCTTTTTCGTCGAACTTCTTCCTGAACTGTTTTGGAATATGGACGTATGCTTCGGATCCAAAAATTTTTAAATGATCTAATGTCGGTTTTTTTCCTATCTATATTTCATATGGAGTTTTTCCTTCTTTTCTTGAAGCAGGTGAGCGGTTCAAAATGTAAGCAGCTGTATTGACTGCTTCTGCCCACAATTCTTTTGAAAGATTCTTTCCGTGTAACATTGATCTTGCACATTCTACAATAGTCCTGTTGTCACGTTCTGTGCGTCCGTTTTGTTCCGGTGTATAAGGAGCCGTTGTTTCCAATTGAATCCCATGAGTATTGAGAAAACTCATCATTACATATTCTTTGCCATTGTCTGCTCTTAAAATCTTAATTTGACGTTGAAATTTATTCTGAATTAAATAATATAATTCTTTAAATTTCTCAAAAACATTTGATTTGTGTCTGATGAAATATATGTGCCGGAAACCAGAAGCACCATCTAAGAAATTAACATAATACCTGCAACCTCTAACTGACCTTACAGACATAGGTCCTCCAACATCAGAATGTATAACGTCACCTGGTTTTGTCTCTCGTGGTTGAAGATTCGGGTGAAATGCAGATTACAGGGAAATTCTCTTTTTGTGTTAAATAAGAATTTTTGATCATTTTCCGAAATGAAATGAATTTCTAGACCAAAATTTTGGCGCGGAAACTGATATTTACATAATTATAAGCTTATTTAATTTTCTTATAACAGTAAAACACAGTTACGACATGTTTTAGTTTTCTTGAATTTTCTGGCATTTTAATAACTGAAATATGCTACTTGGGAATATTTAAGCTGATTTTAATGAAAGATGGGGGATTATTCTTACAATTTTCAAACAAGTTTTCATCATTACTTGAGGAAGTGTTTCTTATTGTAATTGTCACTTTTGACGTTTAATTTTTACTTTGCCGGATATTTGTAATGGTTCTTGTGGTTAGGTATATTTTTATTTACCGTGCAATTATGCGTTTATCTTCTTCAGCGCATTCTGCATTTATCTTGTTCTGTTAACACTTCTTTTTTCATAAATGAAGTTGAACACCTCGATACTCCATTATATTTAGCTCTTCGCCTCGAGTCTAATTTACAAAAACTGCGCAAAAACTGTTTTGACCGTGTAGTTATTATGACAACGGGACTGTATTTTAAGTGATTTGCAATTTACAACGTCGGTAACGACTTGTAAGTCCTTTTTTAGATGCCACTTTTTCTTAATTTTAATCATTATTTTTCTATAATATCATGATTCCGCACCGTTTTTTATCCCCAGGAACCAACTGTTTTGCTCAAAAATATCAAAAAACCAAAAAAAATTGTAAAAATGAATTTCCCTGTATTCTGCATTCGCTCCGAAGATTCTTACTAAAAAGTAATTGATGTTGCTTGCCAAATTGACATCCTTCACAGACAGTGTCATTTTCTCTTGACAAATTGTCAAATTTTAAAATACCTTGTTTATTCAACTCTTTCATGGAATTAAAATTCAAAAATCCCAATCGTTCGTGCCATAACTGAGCGTTTGTGGCAGCAAAACATGTCTGATTCGTGGGAATAACTTGGTACATCATTCTATAGAGATTATTAGTCTGAATAATACCTTGAGCTTTCGGAATGTCATTTTCGTTTATGGTGACTCGAATGTCATTAAAAATTACTCTGTAATTTTTCTTCGTGCATGCTCCCCCGGAAAATAAATTCTCGCTAGAGTAGGGACATAAAGGACTTCTTCAAGTTTCCCATCGTACCAATCTCCGTGCACAAATCTCTTGATATAAATTGTGCCCTCCCCACTAATCTCGCATACTCGATCGTCACCGACAGAAACAAATTCGTTATTTTGCTCCAGAAAATCATGGAACCAATCTCTTCGAAATGACTTGTGTTTTGACGCTCCGCTATCCAGATACCAAACATCTGTCGAATCTTGATTTAATAAATCACTAACTGCCGTAAAAGTACTTACATTTGCCGAAGTCGAAGTTTTATTTTTCAGATTTTGCTGTTTTCTCCTCCTACAGTTTCTTGCAATGTGACAGTAGAAACACTCAATTGATTTTGACGTGTTCTTTCTTGCATTTTTCTGTTGCGTTCCAATTTTCACAGTAGACAACGCACTTGTAACATCTTCTGAAATTGACAGTCTACTTTCTTCCTTGATAAGTCTCGTGATCAAGTTTTCTATAGTTTGTTCTTCCAATGAAACACTATTCCAAGCGGACAAATGCATTAAATTTTGTTGGCAGACTGCCGAGTATCTTCGCCATTATAGTAACATCAGAAATTGTTTCACCCAAAGTTGACGAGCCATATTTTCAACTTTAGCGATGTGTTGAGCAACTGAATCGCTTGCTATCATTTTATAATCATGAAATTTTGTCATTAGCAGTAATTTGCTAACTGCACTCTGTTGTTCATGAATTTGTCGCAGTTTTGACCACATTTGTGCCGACGATTCGCATGTCAATAAATATTCTAACTGCGAAGCTTCCATTGACGATGACAAAATGAACATTGCCTTGACGTCTTTTCTTTCCCATTTTGACAGTGCTTCTTCTCCTTCAGGCTTATCTTCTATACCTTGAACGATTCCCAAAATACCGTTCGCTTTGCAGATTGCTTGCATCTGGAACTTCCATGCTTGAAAGTTACTTGCGTTGAACTTCGTCATATTCTTCACATCAATGGTTTCAGTCACGATTGCAAATAAAAATCGGCAATCCTTTGTCACTAGTTTTAATCACTTTTTCCTGGTATACCTCTTACTTATAACTGTATTCGATTATGAAGCCTTATCGGCGAATCTGGGCCCGTAACCTGTTGAACTAGTTCTTCTTCCACAGCAGCGGCGGAATTCAGAAAATTCAGGAAACCAAATTTTACAAGCAAATTATTATTGCCAAAAGTATATCAACTACATACATAGTTACGTTTTTTTTATTTTTGTAGGGTGCTCTGCTTTTGTGTATGTAAATATGAAAATATACTTCAACATCGATCTCCTGGCTTTTTTTACTATTCGTTTGTTATCCAGCCCTGAAATATGCTGATTCAATTGTTTTCGTCTTTCTCTCCGAAATCTACGACCGAGGTCCTGTATATTACATTGCTCTTCAATGTTTTGGTTCCTGAAGTCTCTTCTTCGTCTCTGATGTCCATAATAGTTGCTTTGTTTTACATTTTACGCTCATTGGCTTTATTTTTATGCATAAGTCAATATTAGGTCTTTAAAATCTTGTTATGCCTTCTGCTCCAAAACTTTAATTTCTCCATAATGCTCTCGAAATAATTTCTTAACTTTTTAAGTAAATTTTCTCCTTTGTTATTTAGGTACGTTCACTTTTCGTGAATTTATTTTATGCTTTCCTTCTTATAGCAATGAAAATTACAATAATAAAAGAATTATAATTAATTACAAAATTAACGAAATGAGCAACAACCGTCTCTAGCCATTAGTTTTTCAAGTTGACGTAGCGAGGCATAGAATTTATCAAATTTTAACAAATATTTGTAATTTGTATGTCTCAAGTTTGTTTTCTCAAATATCATAAATGTTTTAGCCGATAGTAAAATGTAACAAGTAGAAATAATATTTTGAGAATTACTTGTACCCAAAAGCTGCAATGCGATATTGCCCTGAACAAACGGAGGCTTATATAATGCAAACTCCGGAAATTCGTGCCGTGCGCAAAAATTAGATTAGACTTGATCTTAGCGAATCAGATTAAGATTAAGATATTCTTCCCTCCCAAAAGGTACACATTATACTGTCTTTTAAATACTGGAACGCGCATTACGGGAAAGCAATTGTTAGTGTTAAAACCCTTAAGCTAAAACCTAAAAAGTAAGTTTTATTATCTATTATTCATAATAAAGGTATTTGTAGTTGTATTTTAATCTGACTATGTCTCTGTTCCAAAATTACCGTAGCAACATACTGCAATTTTTTCATTGGCTGTCCAATTTCTAATTACTGCTGCACTCAGGTTTCCAATTGAATTTACGTCCGGTATTTTGGAAGACCGTGCCACAATTTCGACGATTTCGATCAGGGTACTCATTACTACTCATTAAGACATTTTTTTTACTGTGCTGTGTAAACAGGATGAACCGAACTATTATTGTGAACGAATATGATATGACCATTACTTGCAAAAACTAGACGCAAAAACAACATCTAGTTTGTTCGATTTTTCAATCCAGTCTTCTGATCTAATGGAGACGACATATACGTGGGCTGCTGGAAATTTTTCTGGAATCTAGTAGGTCTAGAATTGTTAGCGTTTATCAACTGTCATATTTGAAAATTTTGACGTTTTCCGCCTGTAATTTTATTGACAGTTCCTATCCAAGTGAACTAGTTTTGTTTGTACAGCATTTGAGAAAAAGTAATTTTGTGTAAACATGGAAATCTCGCGTGAAAATTTGCGTGCCATGATTTTTTACGATTTCAAATGTGGTCTAACGCCGAAACAATGCCTCGATCGGCTTCATTTGGCTTTTGGAGATGAAGCACCATCTAAGAGCAGTGTTTATAATTGGTTTGCCGAATTCCAGCGTGGACGTCTCAGTGACGAATTTAAGGAAGATCGTCCATCAACACCTGTTGTTGCCACTAATGTAAATGCTGTGCGTGAAATGCTTGAGCGAGATCGACATGTGACGTACCGTGAGATTTAAGCATCCTTACCCATTGACATGAAAGCAATACACCAAATTTTGCATGATCATTTGAACGTACGAAAGCTTTGCAGTCGTTGGATTCCACACAATTTAACAGAATCGCAAAAGCAGGGTCGTGTCAAATGGCGCGAAGAAATGCTCAAGAAATTCAATGGAGGTCGTTCAAATTTAGTTTATAACATCGTCACTGGTGACGAAACTTGGATCTATTCGTACAAACCAGAAAGTAAACAACAATCTACCGTTTGGGTATTTCAAAATGAACCAAAACCAACAAAAGTTGTCCGTTCACGCAGTGCTGCGAAGCAAATGATTGCTTGTTTCTTTGGTTTAACTGGATGTGGCAACTGTGGCTTTTGAGGATCGAAAAACCGTGAATGCTGATTGGTATACTACAATTTGTTTGCCGAAAGTCATCAATAAAATAAGAAGAAACAATCGAAATCGACGAATTATTCTCCATCATGACAACGCCAGCTCTTACTCAGCCCGTCAAACAGTTGATTTTTTGTCCAACAGAAATGTTGAATTAATGACTCATTGTCCATATTCACCTGATTTATCACCTAATGATTTCTTTTTGTTCCCAAATATCAAAAATAAGATGCATGGTAAGCGATTTTCGTCGGCTGAAGCAGCGATTGAAACATTCCGGACACTGGTTTCTGAGGTACCATCTTTAGAGTGGAAAACGTGCTTTAGAAATTGGTTCGAGCGTATGCAAAAGTGTTTTGACGTCAAAGGCGAATACTTCGAAAAACAATGATACCGTTTACCAAATATGATATGCGTTTTTTCATACCGTTTCCAGAAACTTTTCCAGCAGCCCACGTACGTAGGGTTTCCATGGTCAATCCGACAGGAAAAAAAACCATTTCGTTAAAAAAAAGTCGATAAGTCCTCTGTATAAATTCGAAAATTAAAATCTTCTATTTCAAATAGTAAGATTTGAGAGTTTTGGTATCTTTTTGTCACATCTCAGAGCAATTTGCTCATCCGTTTCCCGACTTATTTTTGAACAATCTGATTACGTTTTCTTACTCTTTCTTCCTATATCTTTTGATTCATTATAAAATTGTTGATTTTACAGATATGCATTGTTAAAGTTTGTTAATGTTGTATGTCTGATAAATAAGAACTGCGATTCATAAATTTCTCCAAACCTTTATTCAAAAATAGATATAATTAAGATATTACAAATCCGTTTATGATTTTCTTTTTTGTTTTGTAGTACTATCATATCTGTTCCTTTAATTGGTTCTGGGAATTTTCTGAACATTTGGGAAATACGATTATAAATATTTCTAGTAAGATAAGAAATACGAAAATGTAATATGTATTTAAATTATGTATCTTAAAAAGCATTATAATGATTAAAGAAATTGAAAAATGAAATGTGGGGGTTAAAGCTGCTTGGAATATCTTAAAATACGGCAACTGAAATTTCAAATCAATACAGGCAATACAATTACAAAATAAATCAAAAACGGAACTAATAGGAGTAATTGATATTCAGCCAGTGTGTAAATATATACAGGGTAGGGCAAAAGTATGGAATCGGCTTAATATTTCGAAAACTGTTTGACGTATCCGTTTGAAATTTGGTATGTCATTTAGAGTCAATAAGACCTGCTTTACCAATTTCTCTCAATTGTTTATCTGCTCTTGTTTCTGAGATCCAATGCCTACTTGATTTTTTTTTAAATGACTACCTGCTGATTTCTTTCCTGTATTTAATAGCTCGTTTAATTCTCTAAACGACTATATAAAAATATTTATCTATTACATAAGAAAATTTTCGAGAAAATAAAGCTTGATGAGAAAGTTAAGAAAAATGGTCTAATGTTTGATATTCGACAAAAATATTAGTTTTAACAAAAAACCTGGAAGACCACATGATTATGGGCTGTTTTTAAAACAGCGCTAAAGAAAATTTTAATAAAAATTGCCTTAAAAGCATGAAAACAAATACCAAATATCAGCGTAAACCATTTTTTCTAACTTTTTCCTTCAACATTATTTTCTCGAACATTTTCTTATGCAATAGATAAATATTTTTATGTGATCTTTTAAAGAATTAAACGAACTATTAAATAGAGGAAAAAATCAACAGGTTGTTAATTAAAAAAAATCAAGCAGGCATTGGATCTGAGAAACAAGAGCAGATAAACAATTGAAACAAATTGGTAATGTAGATCTTATTGACTCTGAATCACACAGCAAATTTCAAATAATTACGTCAAACAGTTTTAGGAATATTAAGCCGGTTCCATATTTTTGCCCTTCCCTGTATATAAATTTAAGTTTACATAAATAAATCAAAGTTGAAAAATAACTGCAGTTATTAATTTAAAGCAATATAATTTATTAGAATAAATGTTATAATTGTTACTGAAGAGTTGAAATTCAATAATTGAGTCGAATTTATTTATTTATTTCTTAGATAAACGTTGCCAATAATGAATCAGTACTAAACAGAAACAAACTTATTAATGTCGTATTAAATTAATAAACGACCCTAAAAACGAGCCTGCAATTGTCTTATAGCAGGCGTTGGCATGGTAGGGGAGCATGACGGGTATATCCCCTTTCTTCGCAATATTAGTTGCGCGCTGATCACACCAACCAATGCGATAAGAAAATTTTTGTGACTTCCATGAGATCACACTTGTCTTAATGGATTCATTTAGCCCATCGCATCGGTCGAAGAGAAGGGAAAAAACGACCTGGCCTAGCGGATTTATTTGCCCACGTTTGCCTTATAGCATCGCCATTTCAGACAATTTACCTTCTTTGATAAGCTGGGTCATAGCCCGGACAAAACAAGCATCCTTGGTCCTCTTAAGATTCGAACCCACACCGACAAGAGGCACGACTTTCAAAGTCGGCTAGGTTAACCGCTGAGCCACTCGCCCACCCTTCGTAAAGCTTCATTTTCACGATAATAGTTTCTGAGATATTAGTCACTGTCTTCAGAGCAACTATTACTGCCATAAAAGGAACTGTCACAGAAGCTATCATCATGAAATCAACGCTTAAAGTCTCGTTTTCACGAGTTTCTGTAATAGTTGATGTTATGAAAGCAATCATCAAAGAAATCCATGTAATGTTAAAGTTATACATCAAAAATCACGGCCCAATTGATGCAATGGACGATAACTTACATCGGCATGAAATGGCTGTCCTGACGTCCATCGTCACGGTGATTCCCTGTTCTTATGATAAGAAGAAGCGGGGACTGTACTGCATTATAACGAACAGTTCTGAATCAGGTATCGTAGACCCCATACGTTCTCTTTTATCAATAAATTTAAGTTGTTGTTTAAATTACCTTAATTACCACGATTCTAACAAAAAATACAAAGGAGAGTCGCTTTCAAACTATCGGTTTACACGACGATAGTTTCTGTGATTCTTGTTTTCAGGTCACCAACTATCAGAGAGACTGTCATCGCCAAAGCGAACCTTTTTAGATGAATCACACTATCGCAATAGCCACTATCAAGTAACAACTAACTAATCAGATGAA
This sequence comes from Prosopocoilus inquinatus, assembly GCA_036172665.1. NCBI lineage: Eukaryota > Metazoa > Arthropoda > Insecta > Coleoptera > Lucanidae > Prosopocoilus > Prosopocoilus inquinatus. Next base: position 30,042,352 of record CM069877.1, read on the forward strand.
ATGGTATAAAAGTTGAATCAGGAAAGCGTAAAAGCGACCGTCATGTAATTTACACGATGATAGTTTCTGTGATATTTGCTTTCATCACTATCACTATGAAAAGGAGCATTTAAGCTTTGATTTCATCATTATAATTTCTGTGACAGTGATGGAGCTTTCATAATAGCAACTATCACATAAATTATCATCCTGAAATCCTCTTAATACGTGAAAAGCATTAAGGGTGCCAGTATTTCAATAAGCTTCAAGTTTTTTTTTTATTGCAAATCCAGCGAATTCATTTGTTCTCGGTGCACAAGTTAAATAATCTTAGAAAAAGATTTTTAGAAAAATAGAAAATTCGTGAGAATTATTTAAAGTTCACTATTACTATTGTTATTTGGATGCTTCGATCAATTTACAAGTAAAGCTAAATAACAGTTACTGAATATTTCTGAGCGTTTGAAATATTAATACAGTACAGTACTTTAATAATTTTGGAAAATATTTTATTTGTATTACATTTTCTTATTAAATCAGATTTGACCAGATCAAGTATTAAATCTTATTAATAACCAGATATGGATCATTAGAATTGGAAAGGAACAAATGATAATGAATTTAAAAAAAAATTACTCCTATTATTTAAAAATATTCCTTCCTCGAATTGTCTCACCTTATTACCAACGATTAACATTGTTGACCAATCTCAGGATTTTTCCATATTTAATCACGCTTTAGTTTCTCTTTGTTTTTGATGTTTTCAATTTTTAAAATTCAATGACGGTGATAAGTTAATTTGGTTAACAGAAGTGTGCTGGTAATAATTTCATGCAATCGATTTAATAACATTACGAAACCTTCCGTTTCTACCAAGTCATTCATAAAAGTTTACTATTCGACTTCTTCAAACCAGTAAAACAAGATTCTTAAAGAACGATGAGATGGCAGTCTTCTTTTTGCTGAGTGTACACCTAAATGTGTGCTATGCTAAAACGTGTCCTGCTTTTTACAACCATATTTCATCATTTTTTGAAAATTTTAGCGCGTAAAATCAAAGTGATGTGTGTCCATTAACGTGGCCCTTGATTCGTGCGCTCGTGGATTTCTCTGTGTACACACCTTTTACGGATAAAAGTTAACCGAATTGCATAATAATTAAACGCGTTTCTACATGTGTGAAATAAAATAGAGATAGCGACGGTACGTGCCCACTTATGGGCGTATAAATAACCCTGTACGATTTTTTTCATAATCACCGATTAGATATGAGTTACAATGAATTACTCTTATCGAATATGTGTTTTACGCAAACAGTAATTTACAAATTTATGAACGCAGGCTCCGATAAATACCACTTGATTTGGTTGCTTGTACTAAAATATACATACGTGTACTTCTAAAAATCGTATCAGCTGTTTTGTACTTTCCCTTTCTTCATTCATTATGACTTTTTTTCTGAGTAAATAAAAAATTAATATTTTATTATTACCAACTATATATTAACATTTTATAAACTTTTGAAACTAACATAATTTATGCACCTTCCGCACGCAAACTTTACCCTTAAGACATTATGCCACAAGGCTCACGAAAATGTCAAATTTTACTCTCAGTAAACAAGGTGCGCACGACTACACATAAATAAATATGTAAACCTAAATCAAAGAGATTGTGTCACAGGGACCACATATTGGCCAATTCCTGTTGCAAAAAAACTAAATAAGTGGGCAAGGCATATTCTATCTCCAATGTGAAGAAATTTTTAACACGACGATATTAAAAAACATTGAAAAATTTAAATCCAATGGATTTTGTAAATATTTTGTGAATATTTTTGCATGAGGAAATCTTGCGCCATTATTTAATGATCTTCTACATAACCGAAAAAGTTCTATTAGTTTCTTAAAAACCGACATTAGTCGAATAAGAAATAAATGAGTTCTTAATAAAATCGTCCAGGCATAATATCGAAATTAAAAGAAAATTCGAAAAATATATCAAAGCTTTCGAGAAGCATGAAAATGACTTTTTATTTAACCAAAAAAGAAAATACCATATTATGATATTAAAATTTACGTACTTGGACAGTATCTTGCGATTAGGTTAATAAAGGGGAAACTTTTATAAATGATACCATTTAAGCGTTCCACGACACTTTTCTTTGATTTATGCTCTGTTTCCAAAACACTTATACATAGCTCTTTTTGTTTTAGTTTTATGTGATCGTTTTTTGAGGTTAAGTAATCGAGAAATCTTATTTTCGTTACAAATTTTCGTTTCCGAAATGTTATGATATGCTTTGTCCCTTTCTGTCTGTCCCTTTCTCTTTAATGTTTTATCAATTATATTTTTCGAGAAATGTTAAATTTACAATTCATCTTGAGTTTTTTTTTTTTAATGATCATAATTCAATTTTCTTTTTAACCGTGTTTCCCGATCATCAAAAATGTTTTTAATTTTTCTACTATTTCTAATTGTTAACCTTTTTCTTTTTCTTCTGACGCTTTTTTCGCAAGGTGTTATATTTATTTTGATCTTTCTTCATTTATTAATTTAATTTTATATTAATTACTTTTTATCAGAAATTTTAACCCCCAGTTTCACAAACATTATTTAACAATGATTAATTTAATAGCGTGATTATAGCCTGAGATTGTTTTGGTGAAACAATACAATTGGTTGTTTCAAATCTATCGTTAACTGCGTCCAATGACGTTCCTTAATCAGAGAAATAAATTAATCGCTGATTAATAAATCTTTTGTGAAACCCACCGTAAATGTATAGACCGTTTAGAGAGTATCCGGAATTTGAAAATTTTTTTCAATGTTGGCTTTCCCAGCAACTGAGGAGCGTAGTAGTTTCTGTCAAAATCATTTTTCCAAAGAATCAAATAAAAAAAAGTGACAAACGGGCATTGAATCCCAACAATTTTAAATAAACAAAAAGATTTGAGCAATTATGGCAAATTTAAAAAAAAAAGAAAAAATGTGGAGCATCTTTTAACAAAGGAATTCATAATTAAAGGAGAAGGTTTGATAAACATGTTTTGACCAAAAAACGTAAGTCATTTTGTGTACAGATGAAGTACCAGTTGTACTCAGGCGAAAGTTTTACAAAATTTTATTGCAAATCGTTTTTGATTGCAGTGAAACCCTCGAACAGCCTCAAATAGGGCTGAAACAACTGTACAGAAGCTGCTTGAGGGTTTCACTGCAATTAAAAACGATTTGCAACAAAATTTTGTAAAACTTTCATTATGCTTTGATAACAAGCACGGTCACCTTCATAGGATGCCTTATTATGTAGTAAACTGTCAATCCTACTGCAATGTCAGGTAAAAAAGGGATCGTAGGATATCGCTGTTTTAGCTACACAATTATATTTTATTGTTTATAAATAATTAATTAACTGCTAAAATATTGGACAATGAGGGTTATTCTGTATCGAGTACGTTAAATTTAACACACTGTTGCTATGGAAATAACCAATCACAAAGCTTTAAGATTGATTGTTACTATAGTTACAGTCTGTTAAATTTAACGTACTCGATACAGAATAGGCCTTAATGTAGTTAATTTCTGTATCGTATTGTCAATTTATTTTGCACTGTTTTAATGTTCAATAGCTAATATTTTGTTCTGATTTCTGTACAAAATTTCGTGTTCCTTTTTCCGAAAAGTAGTTTTGAATTTGTGATCGATCGTATGTACAACATTTCTGTGGTTTCTTGCATTTAATTGGTGAGTAATTATTATTTTATTGGTTGGATTGGATTGTCCCGCCTTGCCGAAATTAATATCTAGTCACCTTATGTATACATACACTAAATATTTAATCGTTTTTTTTTATATTTAATATTAATGTAATATTTCCAGGTCTTCAATTATTCGTTTTCTACCTGTAAAATTTAATTTTAATTCAATTTAAAATAATAAATGGTAGCAGTTGACTCGTGTCCGATGAAAATATCTGTCCGGTTAAATATTAAAAACGTACAAATGTTAATAAATACAATTTTCAATTAAAGTCTCAGAAGAATACTTCGATTTTATATGAAATTTTTTTTTCACGAATTCGTAAATCTCCGAAGCTTTCCGTTTTTCTCAACTTTATAGAATTGAATTAAAAGTAAGTTAAAAGCAGGATAGAGAGTAACATCGAATATTTACTGTTTTTTTGACGTTTAATAAAACTTGTGATTAATTTAAGCAATTGACTACATTATTTCTTGTACAAGATTTTGGTTTAAATTTACTACACACTTAATTTTTCTTAGAGATTTAACCAAACCTTTTACAAAAATAGAGTAGATCTTTAAACAAAACTAAAATCGAAAAGTGAAATTCCATCATAGCACTCGGAGCCCTTCTTTTAAATTTTTTGGTACTGGTTCAAAGGTATGATGATTTTGGTAGTACACTTTTAAAATTAGCCCAGATAACACGTGTTGGTATTTTATTTTAAATGTACACCGTTACCAGATCATATTCTGTTGTTTTAAGGGTGTCGGTAGCATTATTAAGTTGGTTCCAAAAATAATCAGTTAGTGGATGCCCAGAAGTAAAACTTGGAGAAACACAGTGTTATTGAAAGTTTCAAATTGAAGATAAATTAACTGAGCTAAGCCAGTTTGATAAACTGTAGCTTCTACGTTTTTTTTTTATTTTTTATAATTACTTACATCTTAACTGCTAACTGTATTAAAGAAGTTTTTGTTTGGGCCTGCTGTATTGGGCATATTGATCCTTACAATGTCTTTCAAAAAGTATGCTGCAAGTAGAATATCATTTTGATGTAGAACACTTCTGCATAAATTAAAGTCAAATTGAAAAATGTCAGATGAAATTTATCTTGAACGATATACAGCGTGAACACCAAGAAATGAAGATCACTTAATAGTAAAATAGTCTTATTTTACAATATAAAGGAAAATGTCGTAAGAGTAAGTAGTTCAGAAGTTTCGATGGGCGTCTTGTTGATAGAGTTTTTGAAAATGATACCATAATTTTTTTACAAAAGAAATTATTGAAATTTTCAATTTAATGTTTAATTATGAATAAAATATAAATTCAAGAAAAATCTTTTAAACAAATTAAGCAGTATTAAATTGCAAAAATATTGCAGTGCGATTTTCTTTAAATTTTACTTGCTGCCTCCCTCATTGGTGCAGGTTTTAACACGCGCAAATATTAGATTCAAGTCTCAACTATAACAAACTTGTTTCAACGTACTCATGACCTTTCATTCTCTGTGTATTTACGTAATTTATTCGAACATTTTCGGGAATCAAATTCAGTATAAACGTTAACGTAGACATTAAACTCAAATTGTTAATTTTTTAATGCTGTATCATTACGACCAGATTAGACCAAAAAATATCCGAAATTATATCAAAAACTTTATTTAAAAGAATACAGATAGATAGCTACTCTAATATTATCAACTATCATGCAGTTAGTTATTAGAATCTTCATGGCATGACTTGCATTATAATATTTAATACTACTTATATCATGCGTTCCAATTTGTTTGTGGCACGTGTGAACCAAAACTACACACGCACGCCTTCGTGTATTTGTGTATCTGTAAATTTTATTTTATAATAAATAATAAGTATTTGTTAATATTCGTTGACGACAGAAAAATTAGGAAAAACGTGTAACATCTTGAATCAATGACGTTAGCGCACGTTCGGAAAGAACACCAAACGACCTTCAACTTGACACGAACGCAGCAACATAAACAACAACTTTGAATTACGATCGCCTTGATTCCTATCTTGTGCGAACGCGCTTGTTATTATTTAAACATCAGTTTTCGGAATTTCTAACGGCCGTTTATGCAGCAAACAAGAAATACCAGATAATAAAATAATTTTGTTTTGCACTTTTGTACGTAAATGTTATCGTTGATAATTTCTTGAATTCCCTCACAAATATTTTCCTTGAGCGGTAGGAATCTATTTGATTCCCGCTGAGAGTGAAAGAAAACAAGAAAGGCCGAATAATAAATAATATTGTGTACGGTTAGGAAATATGTCGGTACGAAAGTATTGCGAAAATTGCGATTTCTAAACATTACTGCTTACAAAAATTAACGAAATAGGAAATCAAAATAGTAAATACATATTCTGGAATACGTTATGACGAGGTTGGTATTCTAAATGAAAAAAAAAAATCGTCAGTTATTACAAATTTTACAAATGAGATAACTCACTTTTCAAATGTTTAAAAAATAAGTTATGCTTTTCTTAGGCCTGGTTTTTCCATCACAGTTTAAGTTTAAGCTTCGTTTTATTCCCGTCGTAACGATTGTAAGGACAATTGTTTCCATAGGAATAAAACGGAGCTTAAAGTTAAACCCCAATTGAAAAACTAGCCCTTAGGGCCGGTTTCTCAATCACAAGTTAACTTTAACCTTCAGTTTATTGTCATGGAAACAATTGTCTTCGTACATGTTACCATGGAAATAAACCGAGAGTTAGGGTTAACCTGTGATTGAAAAACCGGGCCTTAGGCCCATTTTTTCAATTGATTGGTAAAGTGATGGTTACTTACCACTGGGATAAATTTAACCTGTTTAATAATGTGCTTGTTAAACAAAATCTCCATTTTCAATTATAAATCAAATACCAAAGAAGTAGAGTCGTACAGTTGCTCATTTTCTGTTCTAACAATCGGATAACACTAACAGTCACTTTACCAATCGATTGAAAAACCGGGCCTTAGACCAATACATCTATAACATCTACCATTATCCGTCTAATAATTATTGATCAGAATTAATAATTTTTAAAATATGCCCGGGTTTAGAAAAAAGTCTGGCTTTGCCCATGTAGGCATTCAAAAATTTTAAAGGTTTTAGACCTCGAGAAGGTAAACCACCTGGCGTATAGTGTCCTGTAACCCTTTTTTACTTTAGAAAATGAAATGGTATTGTGACGACGAGTAACTGAAGAAGAGGTTAAGAAAAAGCAGGGCCGGTGGAAGGCGGTAAGCAAGGCATGAGGGCGCCGATGCAAGAAGAGCGCCAAAATATGTTAATTACAAAACGATTAAGGTCCAGTTTTACAATTGCAGCTCAACTTTGAGATGAGGTTTAAACCCTTAGAAACAATTATTTCAACAATTGTTGTGAAGCCTTCAACTCAAAGTTAAACCGTCACTGTAAAACTGGGCCTAAGGAACAGCTCGAACAATCTCAAGGTCAACCAAGCTAAGCAAAAATTTGTCAAAATTAACTTTTTAGCATAAATTTTGAATACCTTCAAATTAAAAAAGAAAATTAGGCAACTATGAAATTATTTATAATACTTTTTCTGCAATTGATTTCGTACTCTAAAATAAGGGTTCCTAACGGGGTCAATGAACACTTGAAAGAGGTCGATGAACCCATAGAGGTCGGGTGATGGTCGATGAACTCTAGAAGTCTTTTATAGGGTCGGAGTTAGTGTCTGCTACAAGCCTACATGAAAGATATTAGAAGATTTAGAAAATTTAAACAGTATGCAGTGTTATCTGGAATAAACGAAGAAGAAGAAGAAAGAGGAGATCGATTGATTAGTAAAATAAAAATAAAACACAGTCAAATCGAATGAAAACAAAAACAAAAGACGATCGTCGATATAGTGTGGACCAAAAATAAAAAAAAAAGCGCTATGCAAAGCTAACAATGAGTCAAATCGATGTAAAAAATGACGAACGCGATAAAAAATTACTTTGTAAAATATTAAAGGAAGAAGACGTATGTACAGTTAATAATAAAAAGCAAATAAAAAAATAAAGTCAAATCGAATGACAGAGAAAGAAAACAAAATCGGTGGCGATCAATCGACAGAATTAAAATGTGAAATAATAAAATAAACTCCAATCTATTAAAAGAAAATATGTAAAACAAGACAAAAGACGATCGAAAGATGGTTAAAAATAAAATAAAATCGCGTTAAATGAAATTAAACAAACGAAAAAAAAAAAACGAAAACAAAAGATGATAAATCAACAAATGAAATGAAATCGAATCAAAGAAAAAAAAAGGAACGTTGCTCAATTGATTAATGAAAAATTGGATAAAATTAAAGTCGAATAAGGATTATTAAGAAAAAAAAAACATAAAGTCGATCGGCGACAAAGAAAAGAAGGAAATAAAAATTCAAGAGAGAAAGTTCTTTTTGAACAAAAGAAGAAAAACCGAAGAGAACGTTATAAAATCGAGTCAAGTAAAAACAAAAGACGATCGGATGGTTTATAATTTTAAAAAAAGAAAGAAAAAAACACGAAATAAATAAATTTTGATATAATTTTTAATTATATTTGAAATTTTTATTTTCTTATAAAGGGGTAAATGATTAAAAAGAGATACTGCATAAATTTACGTGAATTTGCTTCTACTTTGTTAGGAAAAGGGCGCCAGTTACTATTTTCCATAAGGGCACCGACTACCCCCTTCCTCCGACTCCGAGAAAAAGGGCTTCTTAATCGAACTTGGAATAGATTATGTTGGAAAATAAGTCAAAATTAGGGTATGGAATACCGGCGCATTTTTAAAATACCGGTATTCATTCGATATTTATATTTAAAATACCGGGATTTCGGTATTTTTCGGTATTAAAATAAATATGATTATGTAGTAGTACAAAAGACAGGAGCAATGGTACAAGAAATGCTTTCAGAAAGAAAATCAGTCATGTATTGAAACAAAATCATATTAAAACCAAGATTAGCAACATCATACTTTATAAATAATCAACTTTTCTGTTAAATAACAATAAAAAAACTAAAATAAAAACAACGCTTCTGGCTTTGTGATAATATATTACTCAATAAATAATAATAATAATAATAAATATACATAATAAACATATTTATTTTATTGGCGAAGTTCAGCCAAGCTGTTCTGCCACTTAACCAACAATAGAACATATTTAATATAAATATAAAAGATGCAAATATTACATACTAATTGTAAAAGTACAAGTGTGAGATTGAGAAAAAAAATAATAATAAAATGAAGTGGACCACTAAAACATTTCGAACGAATTGTTATATTAATTTTTTTTTCTCATTTAATCTAATTTTTTTAAGTGGCCCGGTTCATTTGTTCCGCAATATAATTATTAAAAAATAATTATTATTATAAAAAACAAACACATAAGTAAATTACTGAAAATAATCAACAAAGAATAATGAAAACTGAAAATCATAGTTATAAATTAAGATAATTTTGTTGGCGTTAAGTGAGATAATACCGATATCGACATTTCGGTATTTCAAATCGTATTACCGGTTTTATAAACGGTATAGAAGTATCCGGTATTCCGGTTTTTCGGTATTACCGAAAATTGGTATTCATACCCTAGTCAAAATCCTTTCAGGTTGTAAGGTTTTCTATCTAGCTTTTTAAATTCATTCAAATCATTAAGAATTGCATTCCATTTTAGCTTTAGCTTTTAGTTTTTTTGTGATAATTTCAAACGGTAGGTGTAAAAACCGACAACTTTTGTATTTAAAGTTCTTTTCTAGTTCCTAAAATAAAGCCTCCAGCTAAGCAGGCAAAATATTTGTGGATAAGGAAGTGCACCTAATACTTATATCTGCATTATTTTTTGAGAATTCATTAATAATAGAAGTATCTTCATATGTATAAATCCTAATCCTACATACTTGACAAAAATATTTATGTATTATGCGTATATTTTACTTTAGAGCAAAACAAAATATTTATAAAAGCGGTTTATTGCACGTACTTGCGTCAGCCCAACCTCTTTCAGTTAAGCAATATTAAACATTCGCGAGTTTAACAAAATAGCGCAACTATTTGCCAGTCTTGCATTATGGAGTGTGAATTTAATAAACGTGATTCATAGAAAAATTCAAACTGCATCAAAATCATGTTGGAGCACAGAGAATTGTTATGTTTGTTTATATGAATCATTCCGGATTATATACTTATTAAACCACATTAAATCATGTTCATTACTATTTATATTATTTATTTTATTCAGATTTTTCAGTAAGTTTAACTATTTAACTTATAGGTATTTAAATTGTTAATGAAAGGACACATCAATTTGTAAATTGTGAATTAAGTTGTTTGTAATTTGAAAAAGTACCTACCTAAAGTCATCGGAATAACATGAAGCAATAAATTTGTAGTGTAAATTAAATAGTGTTACGTGTGTACTTGGGTGTTCTTTTAAAACCCGACCACATAGTTAACACTTGTATGAATGTGCAACATGCGTCAAAAATGGAGTATGTACCATTGCACTGACATATTTTAGTAACTTGATCAGACTTGGAAACGCGGATATTCCCCGGTGTTACTCAACATTATTTGTCAACCGTAATCGTAAAGATAAAAACAATAAACGTATAAGGGGAGATTTTTAAGTAATTTACCTAGCCGTAAAAATACATAATTACTTGTGAATTTTGTAATTTTTTACCGTCATGCTTATTCTTTAATAAATAATAATTTGGTTTAATTAAGGATTTCGCAAAAACTAGGGAGTAGCGAGTAGAAGAAAATGAGTGAAGTGTAATAGAAACATTACATAGCCCTTAGAATAATGCTTCAAAAATTATCCATGCATGAAGAGATGGTTGAGGAAGATACGCCATGGCTTACATAAAATTCAATTTTAAGAACAAGCTGTAAAAGTGCTTATAACTCTAAGTAATAAAATATTTATATCACTGCACTTATAAATTTGTACCTTCTGTAAGTAGAATGGCGTTCGTGGTCGCTTTTCGTCTTTAAAGATTGTATAATAAACTCTTAAAAAAAAAACAGTGTTATGGTTTTATTACTGTTTTATAATGCGATTAGACACCGTAAAATAATAAATATACAGTAATTTGTCCGAGGGAAATATATTTGTTACATGTCATTACAAAAAGCTTTTATAAATGGAGACCATAACTTCAAAAGGGTCTAAGTGCCAAAAAGATGTTTAGAAGTTATTAAGAAAACTGATTTACTAAATCTTAAACGCACATACAGATATCGCCAGCTATGATAAATTTATTACACTTTTTATTTAGCCACAGGTACATAGACCATTTTGCATGACATTGGGCTTTGCCTATAGACCCATTTGCTGTGAAAATATCCATTTTTTTTTGGCACTTAGACCCTTTTGAAGTTATGGTCTTCAAATGATATACAGGATCTCCCAAGTTGAGTGGCCTATTAAAAGTTCTCGGGGAAAGGAACATACAAATATTCTGAAAATTAACACCCTGCCCTAGAAAGCAGTGATCTTTCAGAATAAAATATTTTCACTTTTATATCACTTCCGGTTACACTGGTTACTACATATTATTCCAAGCAAAAGTTGCTAATGCTTCCCTATACTTAAATGTAACGATTTTTGAGATATCTTCGAATTTCTGAAAAAAAAATACTTCGGTGGCCTTTCATTTAAGAGAATGTATTTACAACACTTTCAAATTTAAGATTCAAGCTGCCTGTCGTTTGAAAGAATAATGTTCAGCCCTTCAAATCATATCCTTGTTACCATTGAAAAATTCACAGGGTGGTTAAAATATGGTATCGAACCTTGCTCTGTTCAACTGCCCAAAACTCAGTTTTCGTAAACGGAACACCCTGTATATTCTTGCATCACGAGATGCAGAATCAAATTCTACATCGATTAGTAGTCATTCTTTATATCTTTTTTCATTAGTTTTCTTGTTATCAAGAATTGTTTATTTTATTGTGTTAATTAATAGCATTTATACAGTTATTCGTATCTAGCTTTCAAAAAAAGCAAATATCGAATTCCTATTTTTTTAAGAAATAAATAATTGCTAACCATAGCATTATTTCGCCATAAATCTCGGAATAAAGCTATAGGTAAATACCTATCGTAATACTTACTATTTCCATAAATAAGGGTCTTAAAAAAATAAGTACACTTATTTTCAAACACAACTGTCTTTGTCAGGCTAACATTTTTGTTTTAAAAAAGCAAAAGCAAAACTTACAATTGGTAAAGTGGTAAAAATAATGAAACAGTTTTATTTATTATTCTCGAGTCCCTATAATACGGTCGTAAATACTGTACAAAATTTGCAAATAACTGAAACAAGAGTCAAATCAACTAATAAATCTTTACAATTGTAACCTATCTCTCTCACTTTGTATAAATTTTGCACAAAAAATACCATCGTGTCGTAGTCCTTGAAGATTAAACGTTACGGTTCCTTTTTATTTATTTTGCTAATTTTATTAATTTCTTCATTTTTCATTTGTACATATCTGTTAATATAGCTTGTAACTCAATAAATATTTTTTGTTTTGTCGAGACTTACTGCGAAAAATTACCATAATTTTACCAATATATGCCATTATAAGAAACAAAAATTGATAACAAGAAAACTAATGGAAATAGGTATACGGAATGCTACTACTAATCGATGTAGAATTTGATTGCATCTCATGATGCAAAAATATACAGGGTATTCCATTTACGAAAACTGAGTTTTTGGCAGTTGAATAGAGCAAGGTTCGACACCATATTTGACCACCGTGTGAATTTTTCAGTGATAACTAGGATATGATTTGAAAGACTGAACATTATTCTTTGAAACGACAGGCAGCTTGAATTTGAAATTTGAAAGTGTTGAGAATACATTCTCTTCAATGAAAGGCCACCGAAATGTTTTTTTTTTTTTTCAGAAATTTGAAGATATCTCAAAAACGGTTACATTTCAGTATACGGAAGCCTTAACAACTTTTGGTTGGAATAACGTGTAGAATCAGAATTTGGAATAAAAAGTGTAGCATTCCATTTAAAATAAGAAAGTTAATGGCGACTCCCGGTATAACCGAAAGTGATATAAATATGAAAATATTTTATTCTGAAAGATCACTTCCTCCTAGGGCAGTGCGTTAATTTTCAGAATGTTTGTATGTTCCTTTCCCCGAGAACTTTTAATAGGCCCCTCAACTTGGGAGACCCTGTATAATACAGAGGATTGTGCGGGTTTTATATAACAATTATCGAACTGAAACGTAAATCGGAAGTAATATAGATTTATAAGTTATTGTTCGAATAAAAGTATATTAAAAATCGGGCTTCATAAAACGTTTTATTGATGTTTCGCAATCGATTTGCCAGCTTCTTCAGAATAGCACTGCAAACAGTGAAGTCGAATTCAAGAATGTTTATTTTATCAGTACAGGAAAAATTTAATATTCTGTAGCATGGAATAAAGTGATTAAAGATTGAAGGTAAAATTTTGTTGTGTCTCGTAAAACTGAAACACGGAAAACTACTTATTTACGGTCGCAGCAATCAGTTAAACGTGACTAAACAGGATCATTAAATTTCAATTTCCAGGCAAATTTTTTTAAATAACTAATTGGTAAACAAAAAATTAGGAATGTTCAAAGTGCAAAACCGTAAACTGCGAGTAAGTTTTCACGTTGAATTTCTCCTATCGGGTGAATTCCAAATTTTTTCTTAATTTTTATTTTAAAAGCAGTTGTGAAAAATAGGTATAGTAAAATATCAAAACGAAGGAGGAGACTGAAAGGTTAAAAATTTTGAAAAAATCAATACGAAGGAGGAGACTGAAAAGTATACAAATTTTTAATATTTATCTTCCGGCTTCAAAAATGATCAGTCACTCCGTCAATTTGTTGATGCTGATGCTTATGCGTCTATCAATTTTACTTTTACTTATTTTTAATACTGTTTTTATAAACTTCTCGAGGTTTATTTCCCTCAGGACTTCTTTTTAAAATAAATTGCGTTAATTTGAGAAGTAAAACAGTGGAATAAGAATTGAGTTCCAATACACAAGCATGAATTTAACAACTCAGTTTAATTGGCTGTTAAACACATAAAGCAAAATGCCGGTTTATACAGGAAGCGTCAAAATACACTGTGTACTCTGTGTATCGTTGTGAATAAGGCAGATCACGCTTTGTGGTCGTCTTAATTCTACGGAAACGCCGCTAATTAAGCGGCGTACCTGCCCCCAAGGTAAATGATGCACGGTAGTGACAGTAAAGTTCTCGTTTATCGGTGCCAGGGCCGACCATAAAGGGGGCTGCACTGGATGCAAAGCACCCGGGCCCCAGGCTACGCAGAGACCCCCAACGAAGCGTTAAAAATCCCCTAAACTTTTTTTTCACTTGACGCTGGTCGAATCCCGATTTTTTTTATTAGAAATTCCAAAAGGGCAAATAAGAAACTTTTTGAAGCAATAGCAGTTTAAAACCGAACATTAACATTTTACTAAATTATTTCATTTTAAATGGAACAAAATATAAAATTGTTTCCCATTCACTACTAAACACAGTGATCTAACCGTGAAACGAATGCGTCTTGGACATTATCAATAATTTGTAATTTGTGTTAACCACAAAGCGCCTGCACGCCTTTTATCTTTAATAATTATCTGTTTTAAGAGGCTGTAAAAATTTTCTCAGTGATAATCCGCTGTCAGTATTTCCCATTCATTTGATTTCGTTTGAATTTTTTTTCTTTTGTAATTTCTAGACTGCGTTTATTTAAAAAAAATTCTTACGTGATCATTTTTTTACGTAGATATACAATTAGGAGCATTAAATCTTGCTCGTCGCTGTCCATAACAATGTAATTTTAATTATCTTATAAATGTACTACGTTTTACCAACTTTTACCAAAAAGAATATCGAAAATAATTTACATTTTTAAGAAATTATAAAAAATATCTGGGAACAGAAATTTATAATTATGTGTAATTGTAGAGATAAGTCAATTTTATTTTAAAGTTCAAAATTTCGAGGAAAATTCAAATTTTCTGTAGATGCGACAAAAACAATACATCGACGAGACGGTAATTGTTTTGGATAAATTGCAAGTGCTTTCCATAATTGAAGCACTATCTTGTCCGATGAAAATTATTGTAGAATAATAAGAGTAATTGTTTTTGTACGAACGATCGGAAAAATTGTGTGGTAAGTCAACGTTTCGCTGTCAAACACAAACGACGACTTACTAGTCAATTTTAAAAATAATTACGTATCCTTTTAATAGGCCCTATTTTAAATTTAACGCACTCGATACAGAATAGCTCCTAATTTCAATTTAAAATTATAGTAATTATAAATACTTTGTACCGTGCCTTCAATTGAATTCCTCATTAAAGTAAGCTGTGATTTTTTTATGAAGTTGGCGACACAATTCTAGAGAAAACAGTTGTCATTAACTGTCAGTACTGATCATAACATCAAAAAAAAACACAACATTAAAGTTTAAAGTAGATGCTCAAAGTGCTCTCCTTCAGCTTGAATACATAAGCGTACTATGCGTTTCATGTTTTCAAACCCGTTTGCTAAGTGTTCGGGGGTTATGTTAGCACACACATCTGTAATGCCCGCACGAAGTTCTTCGATTGTGTGATGCGTAGTTCTAAAAACTGTGTTTTTCATGTGCGGATAAATGAAGTAATCCATAATTGTGAGATCCGGAGACCTTGCAGGAAAATTCACAATCCGATTATCGAAAAACTGCTGCAGGAAAGTCATTGTTTGATGAGCTGTGTGGGCAGTAGCATTGTCTTGCTGAAAAAAACCATTCTGTAAGTTCATCATCATGTAGTTGATTAATGAAAGGTTCTAATAACTCATTTCAGTATCTTTCAGCGGTTACTGAGTCGTTAAAAAATATTGGCCCGATGATACGCCTTCTTGACACTGCTAGCCAAACACCAATTTTTAATGGATGTAATGGAATTTCCACAAATTCATGGGGATTTTCTGCTGACCATATTCTCACATTCTGTTTATTTAAATACCCTGAGAGATGAAACCAGGCCTCATCGGAAAAGAAACACTTGTCAAGAATGTCGTCGTTGTTTAAGTTATCAAGAAACCACTGACAATATTCTGTTCGTTCTTCTGTGAAAATCTACTGGCCTGAGTTCGTGGACTGCTTGAATCTTATATGGATAAAGCTTTAAGTCTTTTTTAAGAATAGTGTGACATGTTCCCACTGATAGCTGAACTTCTTGTGAAAGTTTCGTAATAGATTTCTTGGGAGAGTGTTCCATTCGATCCCGAACATCTTCAATGCAGGCTGCAGTCCTTTTCTTAGGTGCTCCGCTCCCTGTTTTGCGACCAAGTGATCCTGTTTCACGAAATTTAAGAACACAAGCATGGATATGTTTAACTAGTTGTTCATAAGTAATAGCAAAATTAGGAAACTGCTGTCGAAACTTCTGTACACACTGATTAATTGAATAAACTAACTGTCCATTTTCTATTCTACCGGTTTGAAAATAACTTTCAACAATAAATATTTTCTGCCGTAATTCTAGCATTTTGAATTAACTGAAAATACAAAGTGTCAATTTGACATTTGTTTAATTAAATAATTGAACAGCTATCAGTGCTGCAAATCTGAGAAAAAAACAGTGAAATCATAGCCCACTTTAATGAGGAATTCAATTGAAGGCACGGTATATGTACTTGACTTTTTTCTATTTCATATCAAACATTTAACTTTAAAAATCAACGTATTTTATTATGAAGGAAATAAAATTCGATTTGATAAATAAACAAAATGAGGACTGCTAAATTTCAATTTGAAACACAGTTCAAGTGGAGAACGAATAGCGCCAAATGAGAAAATCAATCAGGAGCTTGCTAGATACCCGTATTCCCATTTAAAAAAAGGGACCACGGTTCTTATTGCACTCGGGCCCCGTCATTTAGAAAGCCGACGCCGACCCTGATCAGTTAACGCTGTGGAACCTTGGGAGTCGATTCATATAGTACGCTCATCAGCTGAAGTTACACCCTGGCGCCCTTATTGCTTTATTTAACCCACCTCCCATCTCCTTCAGAGACTAGCTTCGGGATAGCTGTTGACTTCTCAGCGCGAGTTGCCACCAGATATCGGTAAGCGACCAGAAAGAGATAACGTAATTGTGGTAAAGTGGTAACAAACTCCGCATAGGTATTTTCGCTAGATAAGCGAACACTCAGATCTGTCTTTAAAACATTTTGAAATAGTTGTATAAAGTGAAACAAACAACTGTTATTTTTAATCCGAAATAATTATTTCTCTTGTTTCCGCGTTACGGTCTTCTATAAGTAGTCCTGGGTCTTAAAAACCATTTAAAAATTGGAGAACTATCCCCGGCAAATAGAAAATGAAAATAGAAAATGATTAGGACAACTTCAAACTATCTTATTTCCTGTATATGCTGAAGTGACAGAATCTAAGTCTTGGATATGCTTTGAAAAACATTCCAAGCAAATTTCCATCTTCTTAACTTTAGTTGCACCAAATTTTTTTCGAAAATTCACCATAATTTTCTATTGCTGTTTAATTTTCTTTCGATTTGTTGAAGTTTTCTAAGTTAGACAATTTTCTTTGTATTTAATTGAAAACTGAAATTATCAATGTGCAGCAAAGTGTAACAAACTTTTTTAAAAGCTATTCAAATTACTTAATAAAGGAAAAGACTATCATGTTAAATTAAAAAAAAATACATGGAAAAAATAGTCATTTTAAAAGTGGTCATTGAAAGTAATAAACCTGTAAAATACTTATGCACGCAAACGTTTCTCTACTCAGTTCGTGACTTTGCTAGTTAACTCTGTGCTCTTTTCGCACTTTTGTCTCACTTTTAATATAAGTAAGAGTGAGACAAAACTACGAAAAGAGTATCTCACTTTTGATACAAGTAAGAGTGAGACAAAACTACGAAAAGAGTATCTCACTTTTGTTACAAGTAAGAGTGAAAATCAAAAGTAAGAAGAGTAAATAGAGTGAATAAAGGGTTGAATAAACGAGCGTATCTAATATTTCTCCTCAAGTTAGTCTACACGTTTCTTTTTAGTTTCAATTTTTAAATTTAAATTTATCTTCCTCTTTGAAAACTAATAACTTGTAGCTACACGGACATGGATGAGAAATCTTGTGTTTACCTGCGTTGGAGAAAGTTGCAACAAGTTCGAGCACGCTGTTTAATTTCATTGCTCTTATGTTATACGTCGTATAAAATCGATAGAACGTTGCGCTTACTCCAGAATAAACGAGAAAAACTTTCCATTTTTCTCCAACAAACTGTGTCAACTGCAAACTGACCGTGAATATTCCTGTATACAAAATCTAAACGTGATAAGATACAATACTGATTGGGAATAATTCAAAAATTATTTGAACTACTCGGCTCTTTTGATGATAGATATCGTTTGCACCATTTTAAGGATACACACTGTAACATTTATATGTATACGTCGCGTTGACTCTCAGACTTTCAGTATAAACAAAGTCCAAGTTCAACATTCAAAACAGATTAATTAAATATGGAATAATCCACAATTTATTTAAAATGTGTTTGGTTCCTGAATGATTTAGTATTTTTCCGTTTCCGGAAACTTTACACGTACGGTTATGTAACTAAAAAAAAAATCGTTCGGTGTTTAACTCTATTGTCTATGTCTATTCATTTAATTTTAAGGTCACAAGATAGTGTAAATAAAACATTACCTTTGCCGCGGCGTATAATTACCGAGTACGTAACGACTGTCCTTCGAACTGACCAGGAAATTTTGCTTTTCATCTTGGAAATTTTACAATTCAAACTGTTTTTCTAGGACACTAATAATATGGAACTAATTCTAAGTTTTAATTAATTGGTCGTGACGTTGTGAGTGATACGCATGAAATAAGATTCTGAGATTTAATCGAGCATACGGTTCAATCTTTCAGTGAAACTTTCTGACACACAGCTGTTTTTTGATTCTTTTTAGTGAGATGCGTTTTTGGAATTTGAATCTATGTACACTCTTAATATTTACAGTTTAGATAATCACAAATTTGGTATAAGCACGATGATTTGAACACCAAAATGTAACCTAGCTGTTCAGTTCAGTGTGTTATGATCAGTATTAACATCTTTTCTGGACCATACATAAGGGGAGGGTTATTTAGAGGTTTTATCAGTAACAACTAAGGGTCGGACATTCCTAGGATATCTGGTAAAAACCAGTATAAAGAAAACAAAGCAGCGGCGTAGATTTCAACGTCGCCGCTGAACGGCTTTTACGCTCGAGGCGCTCTCACCCTCGCGCACATTGCACCAGAAGCAACCGTTTCATGTAAATTACGTGTGTAACATAATTGCCTTTATAGTTTCTTTCAAATTAATAATTACGAAAACATTATAATTCTTTAATGTAGCTATGAAAAAGGCTGGCATAATACATTTAATTCATATCAATTATAGCGCCGTCACTGTAAAAAGAATGCGAGTTCATTTTGGAATGAATCGATTATGTAAACAAGTTTTTATCACCAGTCGACCAGAATTGTAGTGGTCACTGCGTGCCGCATAGACCTCTTGGGCTTAGACTGGTTTATTGTTTTGTTTTTAGAGGGCAGACGTGTTAAAGATTAGAACTTTTTCCGACTATGATCGCTTCAGCATATTAGCAGTTCCTCGTATGTTTAACGAAACCTTCCGCCTAAAATGCGCCTAGGCCTGCTAACAACTGAGCTGCTGTATAGAGTGCTCCAGTATTTAAAGACATTACGACGTGTTTCTTTTGGAAGAAGGAACATAGTTATCTTAATTTGATTCGCTAAGATCAGAGAGTTTGCATTACGCAAATCTCCGTTTATTCAGGGTAATGTCGCAGTACATCTTTTGGTTACAAGTAACTTTCGGAATATTATTTCTACTTGTTACATTTTACTATAGGTTGCAATATAATTTTCATTGCCAAATATTAGGCGATTACATTGTTATGACTTATGATTACCCAATTATCGATCCTGAGATTCGTTTCAATGAAGACAGCTTAAGTTGTTTAAACTAAAATGTCTTCTTTTTTATTCTGTTCGTTTCGATATCAGATACAGATTCTGTTAGTGTGAAAGTGACCCTAATGTTCCATGATTAAATGGTATTGCCTCGGGAATATATAGCGTTTTCGATACACTTGCACTGGTTGCACTCAAAATGTTTACATCTTGTGTCAACCTTTCGTAGTAATACGAGATGAAGATACTCTGAGTGCCAATTGTACCGGAGGGGTTTAAGCCAACGTTCAACTGAATCAAGTTCAAAGTGAACAAAATCGCATCAAATTTTATTTACAAAGATAGTAGCTGATGTATGTCCTTAAGGTCCAGTTTTACAAATGGGGCTCAACTTTGTGCTGAGGCTTAAACCCTTAGCAACGATTATTTCAATAATTGTTATGAAGGGTTTAAGCTTCGGCTCAAAGTTAAACCGTCGTTGTAAAACTGTTTCTGGTTCTGTAAAAATTAATAAAAAGAAGGAATCCAATGAAAAGCGATTGGAAAAGTAAAATATATTTAATTGTATCCACTGGAGGATTTTCGCACAGGCGCATGGGGCCTTTTAAATCAAGGGGGGTCGAATTTCAGGTTTCAAAACTAAAATTATAAATAAATTGTTTTATTTTTAATTCTATTTTACACCCATATTTAATACAGTTGCTCGATAATACTATATCTAATTTAACGTGAGAAGGTAAACAAATAAATAAAATAAAAATACTACTTTAATAAGTCTTAACTCATAAAAAAATTAACACTGAGTTTTTTTTTTAAGTTGTTTGCTGCTTTGTTTTCTGTAATATTAAATTCAAAATTGCATTAAATTTAATGTTGTAGAAAATAAAGTAATATTTTCGAACAAGGAAAAAATTATTATTAAAATTAATTTTTTATGAAAAAATGAATTTTTTTGTATATTTGTTATAAATTGTTAGCATTTATATTTTATATTAAAAAGAAAACTTAACAATAAAATGTTTCTTTATTTGAAGAAGTTGCTTGCTTTGTTTTCTACTACAGCATTAAATTAAAAAAAAAAATGTATGAAATTTTCGGTTACTGTGGCTGCATGATTCAAATCTGAGTGTAGTTTGTAAAGTTCTTCGAGAAAATGTAATTGCTTAAAAAATACTCGATTTTCTTTGGTTATTATTACAAATTTGAACATTATTTCTAAGACACTTTGTAGCAAAAAGAAATTTAATTTGTGTTTGGTTTTTAAAGTTGTTCGAATAGTAGAATTTTTATTTTTTTTTTGCTTAAAATCAATATGTAATAAGAACGTCAGGTATTTTGGTTTCTTGCAACATAAAATTAAGAAATTTAATGTTTTTAGACAAATTGTAGTTCAAATATTAAATTTAAGCAAGTTTATAGATAAGCAGAACGTTTTATAAATAATTTTACTGTTTTGTGCGGATATTAAAAAAGTTTTTCCTCTTCTCAACTCGAGTGGTGGACACACTGTACATGTCTAGTTAACCCGTAGCATGGGTTTGATTGACACCCAATAAAAGTATTCCGAAAGATGGCGCACCAATAGACTACTGTGAACTTCTGTTAAAATCGACAGAAAATTTAATAATTAAAAAAGAAAGAGCCCTGAGCACCTCTGTATTTCAAGGTTGTAGGCAGCAGCAAGGAAACATTAAAACCAGGTATAACCGTACATATTAAAAGTGTCAGTGTACAGTGCGTCCCAGGTAACATTTCCAGCAGGGGGATTTTGTTTATTATAAGAGATACGAATTCGGTTAAATTAGATGAATTATTCCTAAGCATTTGAAGAGTTACGAACTGCTTTGAAGTTGTGAAAATTCCGTTTGGATCGGAAATTATAGCAATAGAAATAAAAATTTCCAATTTCTTTTCGTAACAGATACAAGGGAGACCCCACGTTGGAAATGTTATCTGGGACACTATATATTATATTATTGATTTGTTTGTCTTGGTTGTCTTATCTTCGCTAAGTAAATAAAAACACTTTAAATACTGCTTTACACATGAAGTGATCGCCAAATTCTAATCAAGAATGAGACAACTAGATATACAGTGTCTTTCCGAAAATGTGCAACAAATGGGATTTTTTTATTACAGGTTATTACTAAATGTTATTGATGCAGGACTCTCCTGAATTCACCCAAATCTATTTGGGAAACGTCAGCTGAAAATTATTTTTTATGATGATAAACAGCGTATACACTGAGAAATTAATACGGCTTAATTAATGAATCAACAAATACCGGTGGAATTAAAGTATTCGCCATGGTATCAGGAATGGCGAAAGACTGAACATTTTATTGTTCCTTAATTATTTAATTTGGTTCTTCTAAATAAATTAATAATCAGTATGCTACGAAAATTTGTGTTTTCTTATTGCACTCATCGTTCACATTGAAAAAAAATGCAATGCATTTAAAATTCGTAGCATTTTCAGTGATAAAGCTTAACAGTAATGTTTATGGCAAAGTATAATTTCATCTTACAATATTTCTTTTGGAAATTCGAAACAAAAAAAGCTTTAAACAAAATTCCATTTGTTTCACACTTTTTAAAAGGCAGTAGAAAAAAAGAAAAGGTAGTACCGAAAATAATTAAGAGGGGCGTCTCAAAACTGATTGTAACAATTTGTTATGACAAACATTTATTAATATTCTTGTAGAGAAGCTATTTCATTTAATCATACGTTCATATACAGTGCTTTCTTTTAACTGTGGCCATAGGAATTTACGTGCTAAACATTTTTCCTCATGTTAACTTATGTTCTGCTCAAAATTTTAAGCAAATTTTTGTTTCTAATAATCAATTATGTACTTAATTTGTTACAAAATAAACATTACCAGAATAAGAGGCGCGTCATTAATTTATTTTAATATGTAAAGTTGAAATAATTATTAACGAAGAAATATGAATCGAGTAGGTCAAAATCAAAAATTAATTCGTCAGACAAGCATTTAGACGGCAGCCACTAAATTCTCTTTAACGTTGACCTACTCAATTCATTAAAAAATTTAACTTTTAATATTAAAATGATTAATCTAAAGATGCATCTGTTATTTGGGCAATGGGGTCTATTCTGTAGCATTGATATGGACTTGATATGTAACAATTTGCTATGAATCAAGTGACCTTGCAAAATCGGTAATCTATAAAGAGTTTCGTAACAACTCGCAATCCGCATTAAGTGTGATATCAGGTTAATAGGCATCTTCCTTCAATTGGCGTCGGCAATCAATTTGAATTGTTATGAAATCGTATTAAATTCTCTTCAATTATTGAAGACCATATCAATTGATACGCATATCAATGTTACAGAATAGCCCTGAATGTGTAATTTGTGATAAATTATGTAATTAATTATTAGATTAAAATTTGGAGCAGAACATGAGTTAAAACGAAGAAAAATTTTAAACACGTAAAATTGCTATGGCCACAGTGAAGAAAAAGCACTATACCGGGTGTCCCGCGCCATGTGCTCACCCTTCTAGAATCTTTATTTATTAATCGATTAACCTGAATTTTGGAGACAATAAACTAAACAAAAAATGGAATTTTTCGACATACTGATAGTCGTTATAGGACTTCTGGTTTCGCCGGAAGTGATATCAACTTTCTTATTTTAAAGGGAACACCTATACATTTTTACATATTTAAAATCTACGGATCATTACGAGTCCGAATACATATCAATTGTTAATTTTGGTTTCCATGACAACGAAAAAAACCTTTTTTATTTTTCAATCTAGAAAGCTATGAATCGCTTTTTTTCGATCTAATGCGATCAAATGTTTCGAAAACATCACTCCTTTGATGGTATTTTGATTTTTTAAATTTTTACAGTATTTGAAATTTTCATTAGCTCTTAACTCATTTTTTTTGATAGAACCTCATATGTTTCTTAGCTTAGTTCAACTGGAGATTTTTTTTCTGAATACGCTGATACCAAATATGTCATATTTTCTTTGACAATAATTTAAAATAAAGCATGTCTTATTGAAATTATACACTCCCTTTATTTCAAATGACTTTCAAATAAAATATGTCATATTTGGTATCAGTGTACTCAGAAAAAAATGTTCTGTTGAACTAAGCTAAGAAACACATGAGGTTCTATCGAAAAAAACGAGTTAAGAAGAGCTAATGAAAATTTCAATAACTGTAAAAATGTTCAAAATCAAAATACCATCAAAGGAGTGATTTTTTCGAAACACTTGATCGCATTAGATCGAAAAAATGCGATTCATAGCTTTCTAGACTGAAAAATAAAAAAGTTTTTTTTTTCGTTGTCATGGAAACCAAAATTAACAATTGATACGTATTCGGACTCGTAATGCTCCGTAGATTTTAAATATGTAAAAATATATAGGGTGTTCCATATAAAATAAGAAAGTTGATATCACTTCCGGCGAAACCGGAAGTCCTATGACGACAATCAGTATGTCGAAAAATTCCATTTTTTGTTTAGTTTATCGTCTGAAAAATTCAGATTAATCGATTGATAAATAAAGATTCTAGAAAGGTGAGCACATGGCGCGGGACACCCGGTATGTAATATTAAACATTAATTTTATTTTGAAACCTATTCGCATTATTAAAGAAAAAAATATTACGCAGTGGTTAGCCAAGTTAAATCGTATTAAAAATTGGTCTGAAAAAAATAGAACGTATTCTATTTTCTAACCGTAACCAACTGCAGCTTATTTTCATCCTTAATTCTTTATTTTATCTTATCAAATCCCCTAAAACGCAAACGGGAGCTGGCAATTCTAACCGCACCCTAAAAAAAAGATCTTTTAAATGTTATTACAGATTCTATTCAATTCAATCTAATCTTGTGCTTACAAGAAATAAAGTACCTAATAATTATTATTATAGGTGACCTGAAAACAAAAAAAAGAGTTTCAAATTTAAATAAAATATTTACATGCATACATGTCAATTTTAAGGCATTACGCCTTTCAATCCTTCGTTTTATTTGTTATTTTGCAAGACAAATTACCAAATTATACAAATAAACCAGATCCACCGCAGAACGTGCTTCTGAAAATTCCGGCGGGTAAACGTGTCAGAACAAGAAGCAACATGTTGGCTTGGAGATTCCGTTCGTTATCATTATCAAGGCAAGGTGGTCCGCCAACCAGTAAATATCCGCGCGCAAGTCAAAACAATCCAGTGAACGACCTTGCGGTAATAATTTATTTAATTATTAATTAGGGAAACTTTGCGCTTAAAATAGTTGCGCCTAAAAACCTATAACAAAATATATGACGGCAGCCAGATGGAAATTGTCCTTGCGCAACGAAAAAAAAAATTACGGGAATACTCGTTGTGTAATTGGTCGAGTTTACCCACACCTGCGGATTCTCGTTTAAGCGCGCACGAAATTTCTGAATGAGTAATACGCATCCGATTCGTCTCCGATCCGCGAACATAACATTCTCCGGGTATTCCTCGTATTGTGCTGGGTCATGCGCCAGGCCATCCCCCCTTCGCCCCCCGACGATCTATAAAAGCGCGCGCCTGAAAAGTCAGTGTCATTCCGAGCACAAGCGCAAAAGTAGAGAGTTTAGTAGTGTTCGATATCGAAAAGTTGCCTTGAGTTCAGGATTACACAATATTATTAAATAATTTGAAATTAAAAAAAAGTTTATTGAGCACTAGTTTTATAGTGTGTGTGTGCGCAAAGTGAAAGTGGTGGAAATTTGTTGTGAAATAGTTCCAACTACTAAAGAAGTGGATACAAAGCGCCAGTCCTATTCATCAATTGTAAAAATGTGCATCTCAAAAGTGAATCAGGATAAATGCGAAAAAATGAACAGGTATGTATTTCAAAAATTAAAAAAAAAAATGTACACGTGACTTTCAACAAAAAAAAAATGTACACGCGATGACTTTCCAAAAAAAAAAGAATTTCCATCGCGCGCCAGTTTGACGACTAAAAAAATAGCTTATCATTCTGACTTTCAACTGTTTCACAAAATGTGTGTTACGGTGTGAGATTACGATTAATTAATTTGCTTGACTAAACAAAATTAAGCGTGCGTTTTCGTTTGGAACATGTAATCACAAACGAATGTCAATTTTTTTTTTACAAACACTTTCTAGACCGCTGACGCGACATTCAATTTTATGAAATAATTTCGTCTTGATTTGTCAAACCAAACTAAGCATTTGTTTTCTTCATTTGTTTCAGAAGTAACATTGGAGGTGCAGTTAGCGGCGTCCTTGCCTGTGCCAAGGCCGAGCATCGCCTCATTTGCGGCCTTCTCCAGGCCATAACCTATCTCGAGGAAAAACCTGACGATGCCCTTCTCTGTCTTCTTCCGGAGACGAGGCCGGGCGATGCAGCATCGCACATGCAAACCGTACTGCTGCAAGCCTTCTGTTATGAAAACTACATTCCAGTTATTATGGTAAGTTTCCATTTCTAAAAAATCCCCCCTCCCCCGAGTTTGTTTGCTGGATGTTGCAAAACATTTCGTAATGTTTGGCTCGGCGTAATTTAAAAAAGTGAGACAACTTTCTTTTGGATTATGAAAACATAAGAGTGACGTTAATGAAAGCGACTGTAATTTAAAAAATAAAAATAAAATGAATGCGGGGTTTTCCCAAGTAATCGAAGCCGCGTGAAAGTTATCATCAGAAAACCGCGTGCGTCAATCCGCACATGTTCGAACCAGCGACCTCATTTTTATTTTATTCCACAACCTGAATTTACATAACGGCAACTTACATGTGACGTTAGAAAATCAAATCGCCGCTCGACTTTCATTTGTTCTAAATTCACAATTCTTGAACAGGATGAGTCAGCAAGCGTTACTTTAACAATCAATCATTTAAGTTCAAATATAAATCAAGAATTTCATCATTTTCATAAGGAAACATCCTGTATATTTTTGTTTAATTAATTTTTGATTTGTTTCTCAATAGGCATTCTTTATTTTGTTTAATTAATTTAAGTCATCAATCAACAACAAAAATCGATAGTACCGTAAATTCAGACTACAACCAGTTTAGTTAAATTAAATTTATTTGACTTCATTAATTACTCTCTTTTTCTACGGCTGATACTTTTTTCGAATTATTGAAATCTTTGTTATTGTACTTAATTAAAAGCGTTACACTGTATCTTCGCACCCTGTATGATAAATTAATTAAGTATCCACAAGTTGTTTCACCTTTTCAAATTACGCAATCAGAGTCAACATTGTTAACAGCCTTTAAATCTTGTTTAATCATTTATAATTTCAGTTTTTCTACATATTTTGTTTTCTTGTTGTTACAGGTTGACAGTTCAGAAAGACTAGCAGAACTCTGCGGTCTTAAACCATCCAACCGCAAGGGTTCACCCCCAACCACATGCCCTTGCGCCATCGTCTCAAGGGATCCAAATATTCCATGGGACGCACACTCGAACCCACCCTTGTCTCCGGCGGAAAAAACCCTGCAAGACTTTTACGAATGCACCCTCGAAGAATTCCCCCGGCCAGTAATTCAGCTGCCCATATGAATTCCGCCCTGAGCACAAATGAAAGCCTCCAGGTGGCGAAATTCCTGACGGTGGAAAACTAGGAAAAAAAAATAAATAACCGAAGATTTAGTGTTACTTGTGTTATAATAGCGTTATGGGGCTCTGACGTTCGTTTCGAGGGGGATTCGCGGAAGAGACTGCGAGCTGTGGCGTGCTTCCGATGAGAAGACGCCGGGTCACCATCATTTTTGCCCGGATTTTCGGTTTTGGTGGAAGGTTGTGACTAAGTTAAGAGCGCCAAAATCAAGCGATCGACATGATTTTTTATGTATAGCACGTTGGTTATCACGATTTTGTATTGTATCGTGCAGCATTTAATGCAAGAGTTGTTACTTTAGAGAAGTATGCAGTGTATTATATTTTTTTTTGTACAGAGATTGTGTACTTGGCCTTTGAGTATGATTTGTTAAGGGTTATATTAACCGAGTTGTTGTGAAAGAAAATCTTTATATGTATTTAGGTGATTAAATCACAAATAAATATGCCTATTATGTATACATCTTGTCTTTTATTATTTATTAACCGACGTTAATTAAAGCAAAGATTTTGAAAACGTATTCAAATTAAAAAAAAAAACCAAAAAAAAACTTAACAGACACTTTTGGATGAAAAGTATGCTGCCTCACGCCTCGCCTGTGAGGTCCACGTGGTGGATCATGTTTGCTTTCGGATACAAACAGCGTGGGTTCAAATCCCAATCCAGCGGTTTGTTTTTCTTAATTGTGCATGAACGTCAAGAACATGCCTTCTGGCACAGAAAGTAAAAGCGTAGGACCGTGTCAATACGAAATGAAACGCCTCCAGGTTTGGCTAAAACTAAATTCTTAATACAGGGTTGCCAGATTTTTCTTGAAAAGTATAGCCAAATGTATTACAAAAAGTAGTCCAATTACGCCAATCTCTGAAGTGTAAAAAAGTATCAATTAATTACGTTATTTTAAATATTAGCGGGATAAATTAAAAAAAAAAACTAGTAACAAAGAAAACATAAAATAATACCGTGTTAAAATTTTCGGATTAGTATGGTGATAAAATACAAAAACGCATCATTAAGTAATGCAAATGTAATTTATGCGACAGTTGTCGGGATGTACTATTATTTTTGTTTTGTTTTTTTGTTAAGAACAGGAGCGGAAAGAAACAAAAGAAAATTCAAGCAAAGAACAAAGATATACAAATAAGATAGCCAAAAAATAAAAACAAATAAAAACTTGGCGATTTGAAATATCAAAAATCAGAACGATTAAACAAAACCAAGTTAACCTGCAAAAAAATCAGAAACACAAGTAAGAAACAGCCCCGAAATACAAAGTGTGAAGCGAAAAAACAAAAAAAAAACACGAACGACGAAAAACAGTGCATAAAACTAAAGGAGAGCACAACCGTGATGGACGCAAAACAAATGAAAAACAGTAAACTACAAAAAAAAAACGCCAATAAAATCAAATTGGATAAGAAAAGGAAAAGAAAAAGCATAAGAAACAAAAGAAAACTGAGACGCCAAGACGAATAAAAAAACAAATGAATCTCAAGACGAAAAAAAAACTTGCAGTAAACAAGTGTAAAGAAGTGTCAGTCAACAAAATACACAAAATCAATTTAATAGAAATAAACGAAAAAGAAATCCAAGAGCATGAGATGAAGTTTAACTTAAAAGCTTCCGCGGCCGTCGTCCATGGTTGAATTCTTGGCTTCCGGTTGGAACCGCGTGTCTAGGATTTCTTCTACCAACGACGTCGTCAGCAGAAGAAATCCGGGAAACGCGGTTCCAACCGGAAGCCAAGAATTCAAGCATAAAATGAATTTAAAACAAAACAGAAGTACCACGATATCAAGATGGACACAAAAAAATGAAAATCGACGTAAGTTTTTGTAACTAAATGGGAACTCATAAGAAATAAAAACAAAGGAGTCAATAAAATGTCAATGAAAGCCAATTCGATTAAATAGAGAAGAATGCGAAAAACAGAGAAATATAAAACAATAGAAAAAACAGAGACTTTTCGGCCGAAAAATTAATTGGATCGACAACACCAAGCTGAACGAAAAAGCAAGTTTTCTGGACGAATCAAAACGTTCGTAGGAAATAAAAGCAAACTATAAAAAAAATCAATAATACGATAAAAGAAACTGACAACAAAATACAGTGCATAAAACGAAAGGAGAGCACGCAAAACATAGTAACTACGAAAAAGCGCCAATAAAATCCCAGGTAAAAACGAATGTTTCTGAAACGTTTCAGAAACATCCGTTGTTACCTGGGATGTGAAAATCAAAAAGAACAGAAAAAAAACAAAAGAAAACTTATGACTAAGACGAACAAGATATAAATGAATCTCAAGACTAAAAATTTAAAAAACTAGCAGTAAACAAAAGACAACTGTAGAAAAGGGTGAAAATCTATTTGATGAAAATAAACGAAACAAATCAAAAAGAACAGAAAAAAAAACAAAAGAAAATTGGTAGACTAAGACGAACAAAAAACAAATGAATCACAATACTGAAAATAAAAAAATAAACTAGCAGTAAACAAGGCTGAAAAAAAGCGTGAGAAATTTATTTGATGAAAATTAACGAAACAAAATCCGCGAAAAGCTGTCAATAAAATGTGAAAACCTATTCAGTTAAAAAGAGCATGCGAAAAACAGAAAAAAAAGAAAACAATAGGAAACTGGATGAACAAAAGTAAATAAATGAAAAAGCGGGGATTCTTCGACCGAAAACTTTTGCAACTCAAGAAACTGGCCAGAAACAAAAGGACAAAACAAAACAAGCGAACCATGAATAAAAAACGAAACATTAATCCTTTAAAATAAGAAAAATTAATGAAAAATGGCTAGACAAAAATAAATAAATGAAAAAATATGTAGATAACAGCAAAAGTAGTCCCAATAAGATTTTTAAACACCAAATTTGTCTAAAATCTCGCCCAATTGGGCAATCCGCCTCTAATAGGGTCGGGAATATTATCGTAGCAATTGGCGTTTAGCTACAGCAGGGATTCCCAACCGGTAGGTAAGTGTAAAGTCTATTTGACTTTCATTTCTGTTTCTATTTACAAACCGATCGTACTTTGTTTTTACTTGATTGACTTTGACTTTATTTTATATTTGAATTATAAAATTGATTTCTTTGTTTCATATAAAAAAAAATATTAGACTTAATTATTAAAATTACAAGTTAGTGGCGCCATCTGCTCGACATTAGAATAACCGTTAGTTCAGGATCAAACCACATCTAGCCCGATTCGGTTTAAAGAGCTCATATTTAATGGGCCGATTAAAAATTGCTTTTAGAAACCGGGCCTTTTTAACTGTTTTTATTTTCGCTTGAACTTCATCACCGATCGTATTTTGTTTAATTTTTTTCCTTATTTGATAGTTGAGCGGCTACCGGTGCGTACGAATTTGAGTACGGGACATCCGTTTTTTGGTCACGTTAACATTAAAAATAAAATGCCATGGATAACTAGTACTATCAAAATTATGATACGAAATAGAAATAACGCTCTTAATCGATATAAATTGTCTCTATCTAATATAAATTGTACTAGAGCAGATACCGAAGCGAAATGGATTTACTATAAGCAAATGAGGAACCTGGTCACTGCCGCTATATGCCGTGAAAAACGAGCTTATATAGAGCATGTGCTAAATGCCAATGTTGAGAATTCCTATCAATTGTGGAAAAATCTAAATATTTTAAATGTTCATAACAAACAGAATGTTAATAAACTTCCCTCAAATGTCAATGATCCTGATACTATAAATAATTACTTTGCAAATGCCGTAAATACACCATTTAGTGATGAAAGTGCTGTTAATTTTTTTAATAATGGTATTAGAGAAAATATGAATAGTTTTTGTAATATTCCTATGGTTTCTTCTGAAGTCGTTCTTAATGCTTTTAATACTATTAAGTCAAAAAGCAGTGGTATTGATCTTTTATCATTTGACATGCTGTCTTTAATCCTACCTTATTGTCTAGAATTTCTGACTCATATAATTAACTTTTCTTTTACTAATTCAGTCTATCCTAACATCTGGAAGCATGCATTTGTAATTCCTTTACCGAAAAATGATATACCCAGAAACTTTACCGATTTAAGACCAATAAGTGTTCTGCCAATATTCTCCAAAATCACTGAAAAAAGTATTTACAATACTATAACAGAACATGTCATAATAAATAAACTAATTCCTTCTAAGCAGTCAGGTTTCAGACAACATCACAGTACTGCTACTGCCTTAACCGACGTGGTGGACAATTTTCTCTCAGAAATGGATAAATCAAAAGTAACAGCTCTTGTCTTAATTGATTACTCTAAAGCGTTTGACTCCATTAACCATAAAATTTTGTTAGCCAAACTAAAATATTTAGGATTCTCTACTAAAGTCGTTGACTAGTTCTACAGTTATTTAATAAACAGATTTCAAACTGTTAAACTTCACTCCGATGAAAGTTGTCAAGGGTCCTTTCTAGGTCCTCTTTTGTATAACCTTTACACATTTGACCTAAGTAATAATCTAAGTTATTGTCAAAGTCATATGTATGCAGACGACTCGCAATTTTATATATCCTTCTCTGCTGATAATGCTCTGCAACAATTAAATTTACTCAATGAAGACCTAAAAATGGTTTGCGATTGGTCCAAAAAGAATTATTTAAATATAAATTCAAATAAATCTAAGGTAATGTTTATTGGAACTACTGCACAATTATCTAAACTGCCTGATTTTCTGAATACTCATATCAAAATAATTAACACAATTTTATCGGTAGTCGCAGAGACCTGCAGTCTTGGTTTAGTAATAGATTCCAATCTATCATTCAGTGAACATCTAAACAAAATTATGCAATCAGCTTATGGTAGATTAAGATGCATTTATAGAATTAAAACTATTTTGCTAACAGCTGTTAAGTGGAGATTGGTTGATGCACTAATACTCTCTTTATTTGATTATTGTGATGTGATTTATTGTTCTTGTCTTACTGCTACAGAATCCGAAAAGTACAGAACTCATGTGCTCGATTTGCTGGTAACATAAAAAGGCGAGATCACGTTTCACCATTTTATTTGTCTAACAGTATTCTAAGAATGTCTGACAGAAGACGCCTACACCTTTGTTGTTTCGTTCATAAAATTTTAACGATTAATGAGCCACCATACCTACGCGCGAAGTTAAATCTCCGAAGCGAATTGCTTGTTAGATCAGTAAGAAATGAAATAAATTTGGACATCCCTCATCATACTCTATCATTGTTTGAAAAATCTTTCTCATATAGTGCTGTAACAGCTTACAATAGTATTCCTACTGAGTTTAAATGTCTGTCTCTTAATAATTTTAAAAATAAAATAAAATCTGCCCTATTACAAGGTGCTTGCTAATTTGTGTTATTGCTGCCACCAATAACAAACAAAATTTCTGTATCTCTGTATGTATCCAAATTTTTTTTGTACAATAAAAGTGTAATATTAGTGGTTGGGTGAAACCAACTTTACTGCTGTAGACCCGCCTTAATAAAGTTGATTGATTGATTGATGTTCAGGTGATCACCGAGCCTGAATGCAGACCCTGATGCAGACTCAGCATATTGGAAGTTAACAACTCGTGTTCTTAAAGGGTTAATGTGAGAATACTAGTTGCTGAAGCTTGGCACTCCAAAACATGTCTGTTCAATAGCTATGTTGAATTAGTAACTCAGCTCCTGTGGTTACCTGAACGAGGCCATCAACCATAGACCGTTGCGCCACGCTTGGCCACTTGATGAATGCCCGCTTATTTCGCACATGCGCTCTCAGAAACGGTAAGAGCGAAAAGCCCAAGTTGTCCCTACTGATTGATGTGTATACTGTGACCAGACTAACCGGTTTTGTGAAGTTTCAACTTTAAGAAATTTCCACTTTTGTCTACAGAGTTGTTATAAAGGACTTATTGGACATAGTAGGCGTTGATGACATGATCTGTCTTTTTCAGTCTGTAAAATTAGCGGATTTCCGTTTGCTGCTGATTGTCAATTGTTTTCGTTTATGTTTCCCTTGGTTGGTGTTTTCAGACGGAAACTAATTTTCCTTTAGCGGATGCAATTGCGGTGTGTGGTAAATCAATCAGTTGATGTCCGTTAATTATATTTGCAAGTGAGCAGAGACATATTTCAAGTGTTAAGATGAAAGTATTCATCGCTCATTAATTTACCATAATTATTAGATATTCACATCCTTGTCATTTATTTTATACGCTTGGCAATTTTATCACAAAATTCTAGCTAGGGCACTGTTGCCGTTTTTATTTTTTGCAAGGCAACGCTGGCAGTGGTCTTTTAATTTGTGAACAGATATCTATTGAGTAAATTAAATTTGAACAACTAAACAAATTTTGTTTCAAACATCAAAAACTGCAATTACTTTGAATGTTATTGTCTCACGCAATAATAATTTATTTTTGTGTTTTTTATTTATAAAATATTTTAAATCCGTAGAAAGCATTAGAATAAGAAACTTATACACTGCGATCGTAAATGGTTGAACGTGCCGCTTCATACAAAAATTTCTTGGTCCAGTTACTAGAAATCATGTACCCAATTTAAAGGCGTACGGATGTAATTTTAACCTAAAAATTGTTTAACATTAATCATAAATCGAGACGCAAAGAACATTACTTACTTGTAAAAACAAAGTCAACTGAATAATAGTATTCAAAAATACTTATTTACTGATTTCGAATGATTTAAACTGCAAATTGTAGAAAACTCAAACATAAACAAACCATACACGAACGCTACTGCTTGCCAGCTGATCTGGAGCATTCAAAAACGCGAAAATTCCCTAGGCGGAAAGTAGTTTTGATCACTTTTGGGTATTTACTTTATCAAAGACGCTCAATCATTTACGACCACAGTGTAGAGCCTGCCCTACACTACGATAAGCCTCCCCTGAATATTTAGTCTGGCTACGGCCCTGTGATCGATCTTTGTTTTCTTTTATTCGATTTATAAAAGAAAACAAAGGTCGATCAATTGATTATATTAAAAATTAGACGAGTTCATGTGATACATAATTTATTACGGATCAAAAATTTTTGAATTCAGATTTCATGTTTCGAAGTTTGAGTCTGCAATGATATTTTTGTTTCATAAATAATGTAATTTCTTGAAAAATCGATACATGGTTCTCATCATAACTTTCTCTAATGGGTATAACATATACCTCATGTGTTGTTACGTTTTGTGTTTTTACGGAATTTTGTATGATTTGTCCCGTTTTTTAATGAAAACTAAATGGTCACTTTATGTATAAATTTGACATGATTTTAGTTTTTAATTATCAATTGATGGTTTTTTGTTTTTTTTTATTTACTCGATGTGAGTTTATTTTACATTTTAATTGATTGATTGATCACCATTCTTTTCTCTTTCATTCGATTTGACTTTATTTTTTAATTATTAATTGGTCATCTTTTTCTCTAATATTTACAGATTAAATGTTTGGTTATCTATTTCGATATCGATTTGTTAGTTTTTCGATTGTTAGTTTTACGGATTATATATTAATATATAATTTTGTAGCGGACACTTGTAAAAATTGAGATTTATGTCGACGTTTCGCTGTGTGTTTGACTTCCGGAAAATTTATACATTTACAAAAAAAAATATATAAATTTAAATATTTAGGAAAATTTACAAATTTATAAAAAAAATTATAAATTTAAATCTTCAGGAAAATTTATAAATGTAATAAAAAATAATTATTATAATTTTGAAGAAGCTATCAAACACACAGCGAAACGTCAACATAAATCTCAATTTTTCGAAGATAGTGCTTCAAGTAATTTTACACATTTTTGTTTTCGTCCTAGCTTCATCGACGATCACCTTATATTTTTATTTTATTAGATATAACGGTATTTTTATTTTGATAAACAATTGATCATCTTTTTTCTCCTTTTTTCTCGAGTTAATTTAATTCAATTTTGATAGAGAGCAAATTAAGTACAACAGCTGTCCTCCATTTAAACTCATTTCATCCAAAATCTAATTGATTTGATCTTGAACTGAATTGATTTTAAAACGAACAGAAAGTTTCTTAATGAATATTTCGAAAATAAATGAACATAACCTCAAAATATGTATGAAATCAAACACATCAGACTAAATACTGATTATTAAGCAGAGGATTTCAATAAGTACACGCCAACGTTTCAGTAGCGCCGTAAAAATGTATCGAACAGGCACATTGTGTAATGGGACGGTGAAAATAATTTACGGCGTTCTTACTAGATGACGCAATGTCGTAATAAAGTTCGCCGGTCGATGTACAACTGGTCAACTAATTACTCTGAAAATCTTTACACATTTAAGCAAGAAGAATTGATTACATAACTGTAATTTTTTATTGCGGTAATATTGCTCTGTTTTTTTTTATACTGAGTAACACAATTGCTGTAGCGGCGTTAATTGTCTCCGCAGCCCTCGCGTTTGTTTACACGCTACGGTCTAATATCTTATATTGCCCGCTTTATTAGAATTTGAACCGCGCAAAATATATTTATCCTATATATACTGATTATAAAAACCAGTAGGGGATGAAGGAGAAACTCAATTACTTCTTTATCACTGATCTCGAACTGAATAACTGCAAATGAAATGCAATCAGCGACTTTTAAGTGAATTTGAATCGATTAGAATTCAAATATTTTGTAAATGAAGAACGGATAATTTAATGCATTAATAATTATTTCTTAAACTTTTATTAGATTTATTGAAGTATGTACAGTTGTGTATTTGATACGAAATTTTTATCAAAAGCGTAACAATATGACAACTTAAGTATGATAAATTAGTTACTGTGACATTATACTGTCGTTACCTTCAGTGAATCGCACTTTAACTACGTCTTCTTCTTCTGAAGTTAAAGAATTAGAAGCTAACGATTTTTTTCAGGCAATTCTTGTCATATAAGAACATATACAAATGGATTGGATGATAGCTTGATAGAGCGTGGTAATGCTCATTTTTGGTCTTTTCCAGAGGTTTG
Source organism: Prosopocoilus inquinatus (assembly GCA_036172665.1). Classification (NCBI taxonomy): domain Eukaryota; kingdom Metazoa; phylum Arthropoda; class Insecta; order Coleoptera; family Lucanidae; genus Prosopocoilus; species Prosopocoilus inquinatus. The sequence goes on from CM069877.1 coordinate 30,078,713, forward strand.
GAACACCCTGTACACAGATGAAATAGACACACTATATTATTAGGAGTGCAAAAATATATATTCAATTCAACAGGCTCGCTCATTTTCCAATACATGTTTCAAAATAATACACAAAAAGCAAAAATGACTGACAAATGTGAAGCTGCAGCTTAGCTGAGAAAATATTTTCATCTAATGGCGGAGCGCGTATACCTCACCATAAGTCAAATGTCCCGTTTTGAACAAGGGTCCGATTGGAAGTACTGTCATGCTCTGTTAAAATGATACTAGTCGGCAGTTTCATGGCCCTTATTAAGCAGATGTATTGTTTTAAATGTTTGCTGCTGAGCGGTGTGGTTTGGAAGTGTATGTAACAGTGTCGTTTTTATTGGGCATGACGTTACAACTTAACCTTGAACTTAAATATCATCACAGAGTTTACAAGGTTCGCAGCTACAATTTCACTCATCACTCATTTGCAATCTCAATTTAAATTATCATATTAACAATACTCATAGACTGAGAATAAAATTTTAATAATAAATAAACAAATTTTATTAGGAAATAAAACCGTTGATACCCATTCAACTGTTTTTTTTTTAAATATCTCTGTTAACATTTTCGAAACTGACTAGGTTCATCCTCGGTTAAAAGTGAGGATTATTATCATTTGGGAGAGGCAATCACTTTAGGATTCGATAACGTTAAGCGAGAAATAAATTAAAAAAAAAAAACGTTGACCAAGCATCAAAAGTTCTGTTCCTAAATTATATTATTAATCACCAGCGAGTTTCGTAACAATTTATTTTCTGAGTTCACGGGAATTGTAAAAATTCATTTAATGAAGGCCCGTTGCGGCCTAAGGGATCGACGGGAAATATAATCATATCCTTTATCCAAGTCGGATTTAAAACTCTCCTTTCTATGGTCTCTGCCATTTGTGGATTTTCTGCGAGTAGGTCGTTAAAATTATCAGACGATACTACTATCCCCTGGTGTACGGCAGCCATTAACACCAAATATCTAAAACAAAGAAATAATAAAAAGACTTACTAAACAGCTAAACTAATCAGCACGTATTCTTATTAAATTAACAAAATTTAAGGCTGCACAGAACAACGACTGGTTACTTACAACCAATTAAAGAACCAACTTATACCCGATTTCTTCACTTCCTGATAAATTTATCTGCCAAGTATTATCTTTGGAAACCATTGTATCGATAATATTATGATGATATTACCTGGCAGATAAATTTATCTGCAGGTGAAGAAATCGGGCCTCAGTGATTTAGTAAACAGTAAAATATAAAATTATAGGAATACACAAAACCTGAAAGAAAACGAAAATTGTTTATTGTACGTTAATTAAATAATTAAGTTTTGGTGATTACATTAGATTTGTTATGCAATTAAAAACCGCATCTCCACATTATTGTGCCAATTGTTGGAAACAATACACAATTCATCCTCTTCAAAATTTATTTATTTATTTTTAAGTAAATTTGGACTGAACGTGATTCAATTCGATTCAATTAATTACAAAGAAATATTACTTGTTTCATTATAAAACAAATAGAGTACCAATCGCAACCTGTAAAAGTTTAGAAAATGTAAGAATTATTGAAAAGTAAATTGAAGAGACGAGAAAGTTTAAAATGGCAGAAGGGAGAACAAGAACAACAAAAACAAAATCACAAGAAATGAACGCAATTCCAGAAGAAGTAGAAGATTTAGGAGAAAGACAGAGAGTCTTAGATGAAAGAAATATAAGGGAACAAGGATATTAAAAGCATGTTAACGATGATAACAGGAAAGATAGAATAAACAACAGCCAGATTCAAGAAAAAAAATGAACAAAATAATATTAAATTGCAAGGACAAACGGGACAAAATAATTTTAAAACAGAAGAAAATAATAAGATTCAAGAACAATTAATACAAAACAATATTGAAATTAAACGAAATCCAATGGAGATAATTGAAAAAGTGAATGAGAAAATTCAAGAAAATAAAGAAAAAGTGTGGAAAATTTTCGAAGAATTTAAAATAGAAAACGAAGTGAAATTAATTAAAAAATAACATAGACATTGAAAGAAGTCGAACGGAGATAAAAGAAGAAATAATAAACGTTAGTAAAATAATACAAAAAAATATGATACAGGTTGAGCAAAAGTTATTTGATCTCGCTTATCTTAAGAGATATAAAGTTGGTTAAATTAGGGCAAGGTTGCGCATTTTCATGCTGAATAATAATAAGAAATGAAATTTGAAATATCTTCAAAATTTCGCAAAAAAACAAAAATTTCTGATTTTCGTTTTTAATTTTTTCACCATAAACCAGTTTAAAACTGTTTTTTTTTTAAAAGAAAAAGAACGAAACTTGTTTTTTTGTTTTAATTTTTTTTTGTTTAAAACATGTTTAAAATTGACCCTAAATTAAACATGTTTTAAACAAAAAAACAGCTGTTTAAAACAATTTTTAAATGTTTAAATTGCCTTTACAGCTTACATAAAAAGATATATATTATTATTATTGTTTGATATTTGTGTAAAAAGAAGAATTTATTAAAATTCGATCTCTAATTAAAAGAAAGATGAAAAGTTTGTAATGTTAGATTATGTACCCTTTTAAAAATAATGTATGTACTTTGATAATAATTTAAATCATTTAAGGCAGAACTTGATTTATTTAGGATCTACGGTCGCGGGGTTTTAAATGATTTTCAAAGAAAGTATGAAGTATTTGGTATCAACACACTGAGAAAAACATTTCCAATAAAAATTAAAATCAAATACAATCCCAAGAAATATTTTTTTTTCAAATTACTTGATCGCATTAAAACTTAATACTTGACTCGTGGCTTTCAATACTGGAAAACAAAAATTTCAAATATGTAAAAACATGTAGGATGTTCCATTTAAAATAACAAAGTTGATATTACTTTCGGCGAAACCAAAAATCCAGTAGGTATATGTTTGAAATTTCAAATTAAATTTTTGTTTAATTCATCGTTTTCAAGTTTTAAACAAACCTTAAAATTCGAAAAGGGTGAATATACGGCCTTGGGACACACGGCAGAAATTCAGTGAAGCCAATGAATCGATAACGTTATAAATAGTTTAAACAGTGACATCCTACGATCACTTTTTGACCTAACATTGTTTTATCATTGACAAATTCAAGCCAGTTTGCTACATAATAACTCATCCCGTAGCCCATAGTATGAACAGGGCAGCGGAGGACCCGGTATGTTTCAAAACTTAATGTAATAATAAAAGGTTAAATATTGAAAAGGTATTTTAAAATTTTACAATATAAATATTATTCTAGTGATCAGTAATAATTAATGAATTGATTACTAACAATCTAATGTAATTTAAATTAAGTTCAAATCAGAGCAGTGTAGTCATCACGTCATCAGCTCAGCTACGCATTGTCTACAATTATTAAAACAATTGATATGAGAACAAACTATTAACAACAATAACATTAAACAATTAACTTCTAGTTACACAGTATTACGTTGCAAAAATAAAACACATACATCAAAAGTGGTCTTTTTTAGCTTAAAACTAAAAAAATGAATTTAAAACATTAACAGAAAAACATGTTTAAAACTTAAAAATAAAGCACTTATTTCAAAAGAGTTCTTTTTTAGCTTAAAATTACAAAAAAATAATTTAAAACATTATCAAAAAAAACATGTTTAAAACATTTTGTTTAAAACAGATGGTATGTTTTTAATTCGGTGTTTTAAACACTATGATTTAAACAGTTTGTTTTAAACTTTCCAACCCTGCCATAAACTAATCATACTAGGCATTTCTAACTCAGACATTATTCAGACACTTTTTTATGAGGAATTCGAATACGGAATCCCTTTTTCAATAATTTTCAAGATAGCGGAGAAACACCCGGCAACTTCATTTTTTCTTATAGACGCCATATTGGATTTTAAAATTTTGAGATTACGCCTTTTTTTTTCTTTGCAACGATGTATGACAAATGGTGGTACAATATCACATTTTTGCCAAAAGCCCAATTTTCATTTTTTTGCGAAGAGTGCTTTGGAAATACAAAACCATCTTTTATTGTGAACACAAGTTTGACAGCAACAACCACCGAACAGGGAAGCTTCTTGGATCTGGATATTTATATGCAGCTATGATGTTAATCGCAATATCTCCCGGCATCATTGAATTGTCATAAAACGTATTGTTTTCTCAGTTCTTTTTCCTTTTTTTTTTAAGTATCACAGTTACAGTGTACATTTTAATAGAAATAAAATATTTTTACCTGTGTCCGGGCACGCTGCAGTAACTGGGAATCAAATTTTGTCCGTGCAGCGATACCCGACGAATTACACTAACAGCTGTAAACAAATTATGAAAACAAACTAAACACAAAATGCACTAACAGCATTTATACAAATTCACATCAAAAACGGTGAAAATATTCAGACTCAGGTCAAATATAAATGTCATTAAATTGTTTCGAACTTTCAATCAAACAGGAAATTATTTGATTGGTTCTTAGTACAACACTAGCGCTAGCTGGGTTTTGGACTGAGAAGTGAATTCGGTTCAATGTTCCTAGATTCAAGTGTCGAATCTTCTTAGATCCTTTATCTTTGTTTGCCTGCTTGATCCAAATTACGATATTGAATAATATCTGCTAAACTGCGTAATATGTCGTTTATTGCTTTATGAAAAATTTGATAGGAAATCAGGAATTCTATTAAAGAAAAACGCATTGAAATTCCTATGGTGGACACACGGTATAATCTTTGTATTATTTTCTGCGAACAGTATATTTGGTAATTTTTCCTTTATTTTCCTTTGAAAAGCTAACTACCTGGCCATACATACCCGGTTTATTCTTCGTTTCTAAACATACTATTATTAAGCCGACAATATGAAAATTATTAATTTTTTTCTTATTTGTAAGTATTTCATTAATCCTGCATATTTCCCCGTATTTTGGGAATGTAATTCATAAAATGTTCTTAAATTCCCACTGGTTAATCGTACAGAATGCGAGAAATACATAGAGTTTATTAATTATAGCGAATTGTAAGTGTGTTTGTTTTGTTCCACTTTTACTTATAGCGTTTTTCGCTGGTTGCACCCGTGTGCACTGAGTGTATCTCTATCTCGTTTTATTACATAAAGCTGAACCGAGATGGAGATACACTCAGTGCGCACTGGTGCAGTCAGTGGAAAACGATATTACTTTCAAATAAAAAATGTGACAGTCTTCTCTGTCGTGTGTCAAGCAAATCTTTAGTGTCAAGTCTTTTCAAAATGAATTCAAGGAAGTGAATTTTGCTTCTGCCTGGTAATATTACCGCCATGGGAGACTTTAGTTTGAAGATAATCGTTGCCTTCTTGTATCTGGTAAAGGGCGCGAAGGTAAAATGAGTTTTTCTGAATAGGCCCTTTTCAGGTTGTCGGCCTTGCTTTTTTAACAGTAGAAATTGCTGCATTAATCATAAATTCGCGCCTATCGATATTTATTTTCAAGACATGCGTCGTCGATTATGGTTTAATAATTGGCGGCATAGTTGTGGGAGGTCTTATCATTCTAGTCGCTGTCGTAGGGTGCTGTTGGGTCATAAAGAAGTCAACGAAACTGTTGATTCACGCAAGTACTTGCAATTTTATACGAGAATATAAAACGTTGTGTTAATTGTTTCAGTATCAATTTGGCCTGGTGGTGGCGCTCGTGGCGAGTTCCGGCTTATGTTTCTGCACGTTTTTCCGGATGCTATACTCTAGAAAATTCTCAGATGAATTGAGTGATCTCTATCACACGTACAACAGGTCGGCGAAAGCTGAAAAATTTTGGAACAACTTGCAGTCGAATGTGCGTATCAGTTAGTCATCAAACATAATAAGGGTTAATTGTGATTTATATTTTATTCCAGGCTTGGTGCTGTGGCATAGAAGGTCCCGAAGACTGGAAAGACGACATTCCGATTAGTTGTTGCACCAGCAACTCTGCCGATTACACGAAGTATTCGGACAAATGCCAAATCAAAATTTCAAACCGACCGTATACGTATGCGGATGGTTGTGAGGCCATCTTGAAGAGATATATTGCAAACCTTAACTATTATACATTCTACCCGTCGTTAGGCCTAATCCTCTTCACTGTGAGTTAAAAAAATATGTATTCAGTTTTCTACTTATTAGCCTTGGATTTCAGATTTTCATGTTCATCTTCGTATTTAACATATGCAGAGCTGCATTAAAACGCGAACAACAGTCACGACGTGAAAGCGAAGTATTGCCACGTGAAAATGATTCAGTTTATAGTGTCGAATTGTTCAATTGCTGGAAATTTCGTCTGAGATTTTGCGTGCCAGGTGAAGATACACACATTCACGCGCACACAGCCAACTGGTAGGCTTTGGATCACACGCAGACAGTTAGTGTATTAAGTACTTCTTTATTTCACATTAATAATAAACGAACCTGAAGCTCTTCTGTAACGAAAAATTAAACATCGGCGGAATTCAACCCGGAAATCCTACCGAAGAAGAAAAAAAATCACTTTCAAGCAGCAATTTGAAAACTTCCTACCAGTCATCGGTAGCTCTTCAATTTTATTTATGTTTCTTCCTTAATATCTATTCCATTGTATGACTCCAATCAAGTGAGTCTTTGTGTTCCAAAATGTTTGTTATAGTATGGCTACTCTACGTAGTCCCATCTCTCTCTCTCTCTCTCTCTCTCGTAAATTATTCTTAATTCTTTTTCACCATCCTCAAGGAACTGGATCATTCAAATCGGTAAAACTGAAGTTAAGCGAGAACAAAATTGCAATAGTGCATTTCAGAGCCAAGGGTGAGGAAGGGGTGACGTACCAAATGGTGTAAGTGCCAGATTTAAAAAAATTAAATGATTTTGTTTAAAAAGGTACTATGTATCATCACTTATCTCATGAAATATACCGGGTGCCCCAATAAGTAGGGCGGCCGGCAATACACATATAACCGTGATGCGTAGAGCCCTTTACTTTATAACAAAGTTACCAGAAACAGTACATGCAAACTATAATCAGCTTAAAATTCCCTTTCAAACGAGTCGAATTTCGTTAATTTCTGAGAAATATTACAGAAGTTATTATAGTTTTAAGTAAATAATTCAACTGTTTCGAACACTCTTTTTAATGGCGATACGATAATAAGTCTAAAATCAAAGTTGTGCAGAATTTGCAGTTTTTCAATGACGCTATCAAAGCTGTTCCTAATTCAGACTTTTCTTAGTAAAATTAATATTATTGCGCCGCCTGGTGGTCAATTCTGATATTTAAAATTATTTTCTTCGAATTTTCCTTGATCATTTTAGTTTATAAATTTGCTTCTCTCAAAGCTGTAAATATTACGATTTGCTATATAGCGCTGGTTGCCACCCTTATTGAGACTGCTAATGGGCCTTATGAATAAAGTTTAAGCAATTGTTTTTCCTTGAAATTTGCTAGTAAATGCTTAATATTGAATGATAAAATAAAAATAAAATCTGTAGCAATTACTTGACCTTGTTGCAATTGCTGCGACACTAAGGAAAAGCTTATACTAAAAGGTTTTGCTTAATGTTGTATGAATAAAAGGAGTAATTGCTTTTTCTTTTAAGCATTTGCTTCAAAAATTTTAAGGCTACTCTACCCCAGCCTTGCATTTGCTTAAAGCAATTATAAATTCGTATTCATCGCATTTGCACGATAATAATGGATAATATTAGATACAGTCAACATCAGTTTCTATGGATTGTATTACGTTTGTACGTTTTATCAAGAATCAATTGATTTCTACAATGCGTTAATAAATTATTTAGATCAACTCTTGCTATAAAGTTTTTAACGCTGCACAGTGAAAACCATTTTTGCACATTTATGAGTTTTATGCGGTAAAAATTCGCAAGTTTGATACGTTTAAAAGTTCAATCGAATAAAAGGATAGTTTCAAAGAATATGAAACAAAAATAAAAAAAAAAAACTTTTTAAAACGAGCTAAAAGAGTAATTTATTGACTTACTTGACGTTTCTCAAATATAATTATTTGCTTTATCAAAAGTGAATAACGGAAATATAAACAATTTAGCCTACTAAATTTTTTTAAAATTAATTGTGAAGAGATTGTTAGAGGTAAAAAAAATTATCAGCAAAGATATATGTAACTTGTAACCAAGAAAATATCATTACTGATGCGGCCAGGCCCGTCTTAACATATACTCCAGTATTTACTGCGAGAGTTAGGGAAATCCTGGTAAAACCTGACTAGAGTACGCAAATAAATTGTTGTAACAAAAATTACAATTCTAACAATAATAAACCAAAAAAATTAGATAATAATATAGTTTTTCTAAAAAATAAACAGGGAAGTTTCCGATTATTATAAGTCATTTAATGAACTACAAAATATATCGTTCAAATTTGCAAAATCTGTTATTTTATTAATTGAATTATTACCCATTTTTATTTTACACGTTTCAATAAATCTACGTTTAAACGTGTTAGATTCCTGATAAAGAATTTTAGCATTTTCAAAATCAAAAATATGTTTAGTTAAAAGTGAATGTTCTGCTAACATTGAATGACTCTCATTCTTTTTTTGGATATAATATTTATGCTGATGCGTTGGTACATTTGTTTGAGAACTTCTGATCAATCGTGCGTAAAGACATCATTAAACTCCAGCAAAAGTCAAGGTCAAGTGCTAGATCGCATTTTTAAAAGCTGTGATGTTTTGTGTAAACACAATATCAAATTCATAGTGTCTCGGTGGTTGCCCACTTTTGCAATTTGATTAAAGAAGACCATTTTAAATCTACTCTGACTGATTATATGGAATTAAATTTGTTTTATTAGATAATCGACAATAATTAGATCTTAGTGTGAATCACATAAACATAAACTTTATTCTTTATTGAATAACTAAAGAGTCTTCAATAACGACAAGACTAAATAAATAAATAAATACGTAAAATGAACAAGCATTCGACAATAATTTAAGTAAAAGATAGGTTCTTTGTCAGATACTCCTCGATGTCAATTATTTATACAGTGTAAGCAAAACAAAATAATCAAATCATAAATGAAGGGACGATGAATACCGACGTAACTTTTACTTATTGTTACACTTTTGTCAGCAGAAAATTAACTTAATTAATCCAGTAAATAATGAAACAAACGTGATGGATGTTTATTTTCTTTTGGTATGGAATTTCTGAGCGAAGATTTTATTGACCCAGCGCCCTTCATTTCGATGACGCTTTATTCCTTTATGTTTTATTTATAATATAATGTTTTGCTTAGAAAAATCCACACACGATCGGTCAGAGGTTCTCAAACAAAAAGACTCCGGGCTCTTGTGGGGCTTTAATTTCTTACATTTTTCACCAAAAAAATTAAGATATGCAGAATTCGTTTTCTGATGAAGAACTTACAGTTTTAATATGTGAAACTTATTTGATGACAGCCTGTATAAGCTAAATAGATAAAATAGTGACATCTTACGATCGCTTTTTGACCTAACATTGCAGTAGGATAGACAAATTGAAGCGAGATTTGCTCCTAATAAGTCCCCCATGCAAGGCGGCCATGCTTGCTGTCAAAGCATAATGAAAGTTTAAAAAAAAAATTGTGCAAATCGTTTTTGATTGCAGTGAAAACCTCGAGCAGCCTCTGTACAGCTGTTTCAGCCCTGCTTGGAGCTTCTTCAGCAGAGACGTAGCTCGACATTCCCACTGCAAACAAAAACGACTTGTCCAATTTATTCGCAATTGCGATGTAGGAGCAAATCCCGCTTCAATTAGTCTATCCTACTGCAATGTTAGGTCAAAAAGCGATCGTAAGATGTCGCTATTTTATCTAATCATCACTCTTACATCGCAATTGCGAATAAATTGGACAAGTCGTTTTTGTTTGCAGTGGGAATGTCGAGCTACGTCTCTGCTGAAGAAGCCCCAAGCAAGGCTGAAACAGCTGTACAGAGGCTGCTCGAGGTTTTCACTGCAATCAAGAACGATTTGCACAATTTTTTTTATATAAGCTAAATTACAACTTTGACAATTTACCGGATAAACTACATTTGGAATTTGAAATTTAGGTGTTTTTGTTTTTAAATTAGTAAAAATTATGTTAAAATTATCAGAAGATTTACTGGCTAAATGTAAATTAAATTTTTTGAAAAAATGTTTATAAGAATCATGTAAAGGTTCTATATAAGGTAATGATATGTATTTATTTCCAGATTTTTTTTGTGAATTGTTGGATATATTAACATTTTTTAAATGCTTTAAACGATTATTTATTACTGAGTCAATAAGCTTCACAGGGTAAGAATTTTGAATATGAATTGTTTTAATTAAATTTAAATTTTCAGTTATAAATAATATGTCTGAAAGTAATACTGCACGGTCAGTTAAACTAATAATAGTTGAAATTTTGTGGCTCTTTGGTTGATGGGAATTAAAGTTAATATATCTACCTGACCACGTAGGTTTATGATACCAATTTGTTATTAAATTACCATTTTGTCTGATAATATTTACATCTAAAAAACTTATGGAATTATTATTTTCTTTTTCTACAGTAAATTGTAACCTATTGTATTCTATATACTTCTTTTTCACTTCTCCTTTCTTATTGCTTATTTTACTACTTGTTTAGTTGTAAATGCAACATTGAAAATTTTCATATAATTTGAATATATGAGATTAAAAAGGACCTAAGACCAGCTGGAATGATTATGAGAAAATTAGAATAAAGATTTTAAAAATATATTATTTTCTTGATATGCAAAATTCTTCTTTCAAATTTCAGTATATTAAATTTCTATATATTTGGATATTATAACGACAGAAAAACGGTATTTCAATTGTTGGAACATTACTAGAAAAAATAGACAAACATACATGGACTTGGGCCACTTTTATTTTGAAAACTATTTTGACTAAACATCCAACTAAATTTTATTAATAAAGTATGATATTTATATATAATTAATAAATTAATTACATAAATATTAATAACAGGGCAAAATTAAAACTACATTCGGTAAATTAACAATGGTAATTAATATTAACTCACTTGTTTAATCTCATTTTTCATAATCTGATTTATTTGGTTCCTCTTCATTCATTTTATCTTCTGGTATATAATAATATAATAATTTCTATTATTTTCATCCAAAAAACGACACAGACAACGTTTTTAATTTTTACTAATTTTACAGTCAATTTCTATAAATTGCAGCCAATATGTATTAGTTATTCTGTGGAATAGATGAAACCATTCCACACAATACACGATTCTTTAACTTGACCAGACATATTATGTGACACAATAATCTCATTTTTAAGATACTCAGAAAATTTGGAAACTTTATATTTGGTCAGCTGAAGTTATTTTGAATTCTTTTCTGGAAAATAAATGCTTGGTGCTCCTTAAAATTTAAGAAATCTTTAAATATCAGTTTCTTTACTTGAAATCGTTGGAAATTAGATCTTGCCATTTTTAAATTGTTTGGACTCTCTCTTTTATTCGCTTTATTATAGAAAATAATCGGTCACAGGTTAGATAGATAGATTAGACAGATAGCTGTGCCAGAACAAAACAGACCCAAATAGACTTAGGTCCGTGTTCGTTTAAAATATATTTTCTAGCCGTTATGTAATCGGCTTTAATACCAAAGTTAGTTTTTTTTTTTTGGTGTCAAATAATAGGACAAGTACATAAAGTTTAAGTATCCGTAATAAACTGATTTTCAACAATTTCGGACTTGGACCGGAAAGCTAGCAAATGCTTGAAATTTTTATTCATCTAATATTTCAGCAACTGCTTTTTCTTAAAACATTTACATTTCCAGCTTTTGCTTTTGCTAATAAGCGAAAGCTTAAAGCAATTGCTTACTTTTTATTCATCAGGCTCAATATATGTGGCACACTCTCCCAAATTAAAACGCCCTCTGAAACGAACTTGTGTCCTTTTAACGGGGCTGATAGATATCTTTTATTCCTATCAATGAGCAAAGTGTTTGTGCTTTGGTCCCTTCTTTGTACGTAGATGGCAACAGTTTCCGGAGGGTTGGTTATGTCTTGACGCGAAACTGAGGTGAACCAATTCTCTATGTATTTTGCCTTTCGCATATTTCGACAAAAATAGATCAAGTTACCTTTTAGTTTTTTACTTCCATTTGGTTTAAACCTTTCATCATATACTCCCACAAATTTGTTTTTGGGATACCTCTGTATTACAACATTTTATCTTTGGATTTCCACTCTGTAATGGTTCTAAATTTTCTCGTTTTTATCGCTTCCAATTATATGTGCGAATCTCTTTTGTTCGAAATTTCACTGGTCCAAGGAAATTCCGTTTGAATTTTCTAAGTTCTAGTTCTTTTCCCTACGCATGATTGACTATGAAGAGAAGTAAGATTTTGTAAATTTTCATTTTTGTGGGTTTTGACAATTGACGATTTGTTTATTTCACGTATCTTTCATAAATTCTTGCTGGTAATTGGGCTTTCTGAGATAATCAAAAGTATCTATTATTTTTACTAAGCCTGAAATCTTCTGCCTTCTTACTTATTTACTCCTGTCCTCTCGCATGTAAGGGAGTTGATGAGAGTTTGCTGGGTCTTATTTGCAGAATTTCTTTCGATCTTGGGATTGTGAGTGAGTGTTTCTTTCCGTTTTCCTCCTCTTTTTTTCATAGCTTTTCTTATTGCTTTTGCCACGAAGCCTTTCCTTTTCTTTTTTTAAAGGTCTTGAAACAAAATGAAGGCTTTTTGTTTGGTCTGATGTGTCCGAACCACCTTAAGGCTAGGCGCACGTTGGAACTCACACGACACAATTCGTACGTTTTTCAAGCAAAGATTTAATTGAAATTCCTTTGAAATTAATTAACAACATTGATATTTGTACTTTAATTGATACTGCTGCAGAAATTTCACTGTTGTAATACCAATCAAGAGAATTAATCTGTTAACAGCTACAAAGAAGAAATTAGTTGTAGCAGAAAAAATATTACTCCTAATTGCTAAAGTTAAAGTTGGAGAAGTAGAAGAGGATATAGAGTTCGTGTTAACAACTGGATTGAGGAACAAGTGTACTGTACTACGGATATAAATGCTTTAAATAAATTAAATATGAAAATAAATATATAAAAGAAAGTTGATAGAGGTAAAGGGACGAAAAAGTGATTCAGAAGAAGAGAAGAAGAGAAGAAGAGAAGAAGAGAAGAAGAGAAGAAGAGAAGAAGAGAAGAAGATAATAAATAATATTGACATAAAAGAAAAGGTTGTAATAAAAGAAAAGAGATGTTTAAATAAAGCAAAAATAGTATGTAAAGAAGACTATAGAAATGAAATAATTAAAATATTATATGATAACAAATGTGGAAGTTTTCCAATTCCTCAAAAATATGAAGAACGGGTTAATGCAGAAAGTGAAAAAATGATTAAAGATGGTATTACAGAAACATCTGTTACTAACTACATAAATCCAGTAAGTAGTGATTAAGAAAGGAGATGGAGCTACAAGATTATGTTTAGGTGCAAGGCACTTAAATAAAATAACTACAGCAAGAAGGGAGACTTCGAAAATTATAGATACTATTTTAAACAAGTGTGGTAATTCTACGATTTTTACTAAACTAGATTTAAAAACTTCTTTTTGGTTTATTACGAGGTAGAGTGTTTTACGGCGAACGTGAGTCATTTATCAATCATGCGACTAAAACGCCTAATAAGGTTGCATCGAGTATTTGTTAGAAACATCGTAAGTAAAATCAGATAACATTCGGTTCTTGTTGACACACTGACAGTTTGCATTCAAAAGAGGTTAATTTTCGAAATGCCTCTGATAAATTTATTTTTTTGCATTTTTGCTCCCGCGGGTCGCACGCTTATTATGAATTTCCCTGCATTTCTAATGTAGTCAAAACTTAAAATATAACTTTATCCAACAGAAGATTGAAGTTTCTGCTAATCTACTTATATTACGCTCAAACAAGTTGCTAGTTTTCTGTTTCTGTTAAAAAACAAAACGTCAAAACCTATTAATTTATTAACGCCTGAACGGTCCAGTGCTAAGGGACCGGCCTTACAATCGTAAGGTCGTGGATTCGCTCCCCGCTCGAGATATTTCTCGGGGGTGGTCGTTACTCACTTCAGGTACCCGGCAGTGTTGGGGATACAATTCGACACTGCTTCCTCTTCAACGGCGAGGAGGTTTGGAGGTAACAAAGCCATGGAACACTTTACACGCACAAAAATATACTCCTGCTCCTGAGGTTCTGACAAGTCTATGACTTAGGACCCCGTTGGGCAAACACCACAGAAAAAAAAAATATATTTTTTGCATTTCGTACCGCAAGACCTAAGCAAGGCTGGGCAAAATACTCATTCTAATTTATTTAAAATAAAAATCATAAAATTGAAACACAAGAGACAATTACCCTTCGGGGATGACTTTAAAATACAAAATTCAAAATAGTAGTTGGAATACTTTGGAAAATACAAAATACTCCTAATTTCAATGCTTTTATTTTTTAAACTATGTTCCACATGTCTATCAAGTGTGGTTTTCTTTTCTAGCGTGTATGATACCAGACAAAGGCTGGCACTGTTTTTCTTTAATTTAAAAGCTCTGTAAGGCAAAATTATTTTCAACTGAACAAGGTTGACAAACAAAAAATGAAATGCCAGTAGATTTGAGATGCAGTTATGCATGATTTAAACTAAGCCTTACAGTATTTGAAAATATTCTGCTTTACATAGATCAATAGTTTTAGAACGTTCTTTCTTATGAAGTTAAAATGAAAATGTTTGAATTTTTTTAAATGAAACGCCTGTATCTAATAAGATAACCTTATGCAGAATTAAATTTAACTTTTTTTTATGAATACATACATCCTCTCCCAAAACCTAATGGTTCCTGAGGTAATTAAAATTTCTTATCAAGCCGACATATTCATCAGTTGTAGGAATGCCGTAAAGAACAAGAGCACTATCAAATAGAAATCGGAATTTTATTTTCGTACTAAAAAAGAATTTTAAATACTTCCGATTTGAATTTCTGAATCAATGTGTGCGTAATTTTATTTTAATTTACTTTCATTTTTCATCTTTTTTCATTATGTTTAGAAAAATTTTCACGTCCATATTTTCTTTAAAATTCATGAATGTTTCCATGAACGACATACATAAGTTCAATACACTTAAAAAATAGATAAATAATTTGTTTTTGTTATAAACCTATGAAATGGCATGAGATAATAAGTGTTAGCATGAAATGAAACCATAACGGGCAACGGTGAAGTAGACGTTCCAGAGAATTTAAAAATATGAATTCTTCAAATAATGTTTCAATTTTTCTTTTCATAACATTTCATAATAACTAAATGTATTTTGTGTTGTATTTGAAATACCAATTATAAAATGTAGTTATATTTCAAATATTGTATTTCGATTACAAATATTTTAAATACAGCCCAGCCTTGGACCTCAGTAAATACACCCCTAGCGGGACGCACACTTATTATGAATCTTCCTGTATTTCTAATCTTCAGTCAAAACTTAAACTTAATTAAAAAAAAAAAAACTTAGAATTAACTTTATCCAACAGAAGATTGAGATTTCTGCTAATCTACTTATATTACACTCAAACAAGTTTCCATTTTAATTTTTCTGTTAAAAACAAAACGTCATAACTTATTAACAGCGTTTTCGATTGGAGTGCACTGAGTTATCTCTATCTCATTTTGAGCACTGGAATAAAAAGAGGTAAGATACACTCAGTGCACATAGTGCACCCCAATCAGAAAACGCTATAATTTTTCAATTTGCTAACCTGTCATCATAAGGTACAATGTGCCTTCCTTTCACAGTCCTGGCAGGTGTAAAAACAACAAGGCCCCGATTTTCGAGCTTCTTCAAAAGCCCCGGATCCGAATTTTGACTGCGTTTCTTTCTAAACATCGGGACAATTGCGGTTACTTCGTGCCCCCGTTTTAAGAAGTAGTCTATGCATATTTTTAACCCCTTCACAGAAAAAAATCTGCCGTTCGAATGCCTTAAATTTAACAGTTTAGTAAGGAACCGACAAGATGTTGCAGCTTACCCCATTGCAATATTACTTCCATCGATAAATATTGGTCGAAGACCTTGGGTCCTAATCGGACCCGCACTTAAGAAATTACCCCCCAACATGTCCAAATTGTTGTATTCAAGCAAGCTCCTCGTCCTCTCTAAGCTGTTCTGTACATTTTCTTTAGCGGAATTCAAAGCGTTGTTGTTTCTTTTATCACCTGGCTCTTCAGGAATTGTGGCCAAGTTTGGTTTTGCAGCACAACTATGTGATCCGACGCATAAACATTTTATGCAGTTGTGGGTTTCTGAGGATGTGACTTTATTTGGTGTAGACGTGGCTAAGAAATGACCGAAATTCTGATGCAGAGGCGTTGAAGATTTGGTAATTCGCTTATTCATCTGGGCCTTCGATTTATTTGCTCGCTTCCTAATTCTTTTTTTAGGCGACTTCCTGAGTGGAACTTCATCGTCATCGATTACTATGACACTGTTATCAGTCTTTCTGTGTTTTGGGATATTCTCAAGTTCAAAAACAGATTTCCTTTTACCACCAATAAAAATTATGTCACTGTCATCATCGTTTGATTGCATATCATCAAGACATATCACATCGTTATTTTCAACATCAGAAGGTATGCCATCATTCCTAGGCATTGCAGAGGAATCTTTGACATCCGAGGAATCGGAAATTTCAATTACCGATGCATTATTAAATAAATTGATTGCATTGGCGTCACTTTTTTTGTTGTTTTCATCAGAATTAGACGCTACTTTAAGGTTGTTATTATTATTTTGTGCATTTACCTTATCATCTAGATTTAAACTCTGTAAATCTTGACTTACTTTTTCGTCTAGTTTGTTTGCCTGCGTAGATACTTCAATGTTCAAGCTCCTCACTCCGTGCACTCCTTCGTTTGTTGCAAATTTCCGACATGAATGGAAATCTTCAGTGGGTGCAATCGCGTAATCGTTGGTACAATTTCTTAAACTCTTTCTTTGATTGGAAACTATCCTGCTTTTATTCAAATGAGTCATACATTGAAATACTTCGCCTACGGGCATGGGTTGCAAATTTCTAGCATATTCGTTAATGACGCTACGCTTTAACGTCTTCAGTACTTCTTGAGATTTTTGAATTGATTTGTTAGACTTTCTCCGTTGGCCCCTGCTTCTTCGTTTTCGAAGGTTCATGCTCAGTCTGCTTTTCCTGGCATTATTTTTGACTTTACTGTTAGGGGTTGTCTTTCGCTTCTGATTTTTGGTGCGACGTTGCGGAGTCATTTAAAAGTTCTGCAAAAATAAATCAAATTGATCTGATATTTTCGATTAATCGACAACATTTATCTTAAGTAACTAATAATTATTAGCGCCAAATGTTGTACTGTAAATGAAATTAATAGTTTTTTGACAACTTACGTCCTGTCTAATCTTGTTTTTCGAACAATTTAATATGCTTGCACATTTGCAAACTGCCAAAAAAAAAAAATTCCAACCTCACTTTCCTACAGGAATCTTTCACCCATATCTTTCACCAAGCCTATCAACGGGCAGATGAAAATTTATTACGATTGTTTTTGCGATTAAATATTTTTCCTTAGACCACGTTAGACGTTGGAATACACTTGCATTTACGTTTTATGTTCTTTACTGAGTCTGTTCGTTTGTTGCACTTACTGAGTCTCTTCGTTTGTTGCACTAGTTTACACTCATAACACTCTTAAGCTGAACCGAGATGGAGATATACTCAGTGCGCACTGACTGCAGCCAGCGGAAAACGCTATCTGACTATTGGGAGGTCTGTTTGTTATATTGCACTAGCGTATACTAAAATATATGTGTCTTGTTCTAACCTGATACATTAATATGAGATGACAAAACCTTGAGTGCAAACTAATGCAACAAACGTGTGACAAGCAGAATTCACCACTATTACATCGCAATTGCGAATAAATTGGTCAAGTCGTTTTTGGTTTGCTGTGAAAATGTCGAGCTACGTCTCTGCTGAAGAAGCCCTAAATAGGCAGGGCCCCCGTAACCATGTGTGCAAAGCGTGCAGTGTACGCGGACGCCATGTTCAAGGGGTGGCAATTAGCTTCTTAGTCACTGGACATATCTTGTCACTTTTTTCGCCCAAGAAAAGAAAAATAATGGAAAACAGTTTCTTGTCTGGTATAAATTATTCGAAAAATTAGCCACAACTTTTGATAAAGCCGTCAACCTCACGGCAAAACGTCGACTAAAATAGAACAGTTAACTGCGGCCATTAAAAGTAGAAAAGTCTAATTTTTGTAATTTTCGTTTGCTAAATTTTTCATAAAAGTTTAATAATTTTATTAGGTAAAAAAATAAATTATGTAAGCTGTTACGGTTTGGTTAACAAAAAAAAAAACATACTGTATATCACTTTTTAAGTTTTATATAAATTTATGTTCCTCTTGCTTTTGTGATTTTGTTTCTTTTTTTCTAATAATAGTAACTAGTGGGCTTTGCATTCTGGGGGGGGGGGGGGGCGTCTAAACAAAGGCCTTTTCGGTCAGATGAGAAGAAGGCCCTTCCCTTCATTTTTGGGGGCTTGCGGCAGCTAGGAACTTGAAAAAATTAAGGAAAATGTTTAAACAAAAGTGAAGGAGAATGCTTAAAAAAGCGAAGGAGAATATTTAAAAAAAGTGAAGGAGAATGTTTAGAAAAAGTGAAGGAGAATGTTTAAAAAATGTGAAGGAAAATGTTTAAAAAATTCTCAGTTTTTTCTATTTCTTTTCTTTTAATTTTTAACAATTTTGATAATTGACCGTCTTTGTTTGCTCCAACTCATCTGTCAGAGGGCGCCAAAATATGAATTGGCACGCAGGCGGATTTTGGCCTCGCGGGGGCCCTGCAAATAGGGCTGAAACATTTCATTGGTTACTCTTTAGCACCTTGTTGCATCGTCCGTCGGCGTCGTCCGCTTCCAACGAAATTTAAATTTTTGTAGCAGAAATAAGTTCCACATACAAATTGTAAGAAATAATCTTCGGCAGTATCAGCATGTTTACAATACAATGTTTTTACAATTACAAATATCTACTGTAAATAATGTGGGCGCAGCAGGCCGGCCGTTCGATGAAATCCGAGTCGCTCATGACGATTTGAGAGGCCACTGAGGTGCGTTCAGAAACTGCATTGCGATTGCACTTTGGGCGTTTAAAATGGAAAGCAAAACGCGCAAAATAATTTACATGAGAGAGAAAGTATATTACCCAGAGCGCGCTTTTTCTTATTACTGAACGGGCCCCAGCTCACGATAATTCACGATCCTTGGGAGGGAATTTTAAAATAATAATGATGAAGACAACTTTTTTAAAATAAGATGAACAGTTTTAATAAATTAATATAGTCAAACTTTATTATAGAATTTAATTAAACTTTTATTTTTATATACGTCATTTATGTGTGAATTGGAATAAAGAATGTTTAATATATTTTGTAGGAAAATGTTCACGAATTCCAACTCGAAAGTACAGTACCCGAAAAAACTAATGTCTCCTCCATAAAATGCAAATGTTCGGGCTAAGCTGTCGAGACCCACATTACAGCAAGCCAAGCCAAGCAATGCGAGCAGGTAATCCCACTTGCGAAATGTATTTAATTTGCCTGAGATAAATTCGAAACGTGCGACTGCTAAATTCTGTAAATATAATTATAAAACAAAGTGTTATTTGTTTGGTAAAGTCATACACTTTTTGCTATGCAATACATGCAAAATAAAGTAAATTTTTAATGATTTTATAAAAATTAAGTTCAACAAAACGATTCTCATATGGTAATTAATTATTAATTAAAAAAATATTTCAATATTTGAGAATTATAATTCTTCAAAGATTTATTTCGGCATTTAACTTGTATTTAAGGAGTAATATTCATTTAATATTTTATTGTTATTCGTTTTATTTTTAAATCGTACAGGTTCAGTGTTCATTTCAAATATAAATTGTTTTGGATTGTGTCATAGTTCGTTTTATGAATTCTATTTTGCCAGGAACAAATGAAATACTGAGTTAAATTATTTTAAATTAGGAATACACAAAATTAAATAGAATAAGTTGATGTGACATCATCGATAATTTTTAAAACCAATAATACAATTTTTCTCGGTAATCCTGTACTTTGGCAGTTTCTGATTATGGCCATCGTGCGTATTTATATTTTTATCTTGGAAATAAAAACAAGAAATATGGTTAGATAAAACTATTACAATACAACGCTTTGTTTTTTGGGGAAGACATTACTTTTTTCGGGCACTGTACAGAGTGACTACACGAGAATTCCTACCCCCTTTAACTCTTTTATTTTTGATTTTAGGAAAAAATGCTTAATAGAAAACTTAAAGAGACTAATTATAAGTTTCACTGTGTGCTCACAGAAAAACAATTGATGGTCGGATAAACGACATATAACCTAAACTTAGGTTTTTATTAATGGAACACCCTGCATATTATTACGTATTTCGATTCTAAATTAAATTCTAATGGCACTACATATGTAATAAAACTAATAATGTAGATGATGTCTATAAAATAATTCCTGCTTAATTTATATATTTTAGATTGTAGAAAGAAAAAAAGATAAAAAAAGTCGTACAATTTATTTTAGTACTGCTATAGATATTCACAAAAAAACAATTGTGTGTCGGATACCCAAAAAAATAAACGAAGTTTTGATTTTAAATAAAATAACATTGAATAAAATTTTACCATTAACATATTAAATCGATTTAGAAATTTTCTAAAAATTAACGTTCAAGCTAGAAACAATAAATAATTCGGAAAAATTGAACTTTAAAAAATGACTGAAAATTGAACGTAAAACATATTTAAAGCGTTTTCAATTTTTTATACGCAAAATGTAAAAGTTTTTAACATATTTTGAATTACATCTCTTAGTATAAATGGAAGTTTTCTATTTCTAAAATTAAAAAATAAAATAAATTAAATAGGAATTATTTTATAGACAACTTCTACATTATTAGTTTTATTATATACGTAGTCCCAGTAGAACTTAATTTAGAATCGAAAATCGTAATAATATATAGGGTGTTCCATTAAAAAAAAACTTTAGAGTTCATATTTCGTTTATCCGACCACAAATTGTTTTTCGCTGAGCAGACAGTGAAACTTTGAATTAGCCCTATAAGTTTTGTATTAAACATTTTTTCCTGAAATCAAAAATAAAGGAGTTAAAGGGGGTAGGAATTCTCGCGTAATCACCCTGTACATGCGATCAACTCCTTTATTATAAAAAACTACGGTTGAATTCTTGGCTTCCGGTTAGAACCACATGTCTCGGATTTCTTCTAGAAGAACTATATTAATTAGTACTTAACTATTCTATTGATTCTAATTATTGTTAATTTTGGAATCTCGATTTCAACGCAAAAAATATCTTTATAGAAGTAATGTCAAATTACTAACAATATTGAACTTGAATTTTTTTTCCGAAAATATATTCAATTGCTAGTATTATTTATAGTCTTCATTAACAACGTATATTTTTAATTTAATATTTAATTCTAAATTTTAATTAATAATTTTTGTAGAAACATAATTAGTGTTACAGCTTATTTACATGACATATTCATTCATAACCAAAACTTTTACAAAATCAAATTTTATTAACACATTAATAAAATTCCACTTAGAAAAGATTTAGTAACGGAGTTCGAAATTTATTGACAAACATTTAAATATTTTCTAATTTATTTAAAAATATTTTCTTTTATTATTATATTCTCGTTATTGTCATTGTTGCAAATATTTCTAACATTCATACTTCCGACAAACATTTCAATTTTATAGTCTGTATAAGTGTAATTTCACTTTTCAATCGTTTCTTTTGCCTATATCTATGTTAAACTTACAATTCACGTAAATAAATGATTCAAAATGGTTTCAAAGTATTTTTCAAACATCGACAATATTCGGTCACTCCCGGCTCGGATCCAACCTGTCACCAGCCTGTCACAAGCTAATTTTTGTTTCTAGCCGCGATATTCTCTTAAACAATTTTTAGAGGAACAGAAAGAGAAGATATGTTTGCTTCCTCTTACTTACTTACTTACTTACCCTACCTTTTATCGAAGCGTGTCGTTCTATTTGTCTGAATTCAACTCAAACCGCCTCAATCTCAACACTACACATCACTAATACAAGAACTGAAAATTAATTCACGGATTTAAAGATAAACGAAATGAAAAATTATCTATAAAAATCATTAGGCTCGATACAACACAAAAACACTGAAACAAAAATAGTTGTATTAGTATCTTTGTACAAAAAAATTGAAAATGTCACTAATTTTTTTATAAATATCCGGGAAGTCGAGTAACAATTTTAAGGAGCCTGGAAGTTAAACATCCACAGCAGTTCTCCGTAATCACTAAAAATGTTTTATTATTAAGATCAGAAAATATGTATAAAAAAAATTACCTTTAAAAGTTATATCGCGCACAATGCAATACTGAATCAGCAAAAAAAAACAAATTTCGCCTTGGTATAATCTATCTCATCTGTGAAGACTTTATTAGCGAAGTCGATCTATTGTGCCACATTTGAGAAATGGATTTGATAATCTTTGTAGTCTCTAGAAAGAAAAGGTACAAAATTGAATAAATTTTACCTGGCAACACTGTAATAAATTTAAATTTATACAAGAAATATTATGTACAACATAAAAAAAAGTTAGTCGAACTTGACATTTTGCTTAATTGTAATTACTAAAAAGTATTTAAAACCATTTTACCTCTTCCTGATTGTACTCTTGCGTTGTGTGAGAGTGGTTCTCACAAAAACCAACTTCAACTGTTACCTTGGACGGTTTTTTAAGATCAAAAGTTACTTACCCGCTTATATATTCACAAAATATTACCTTTTTATCTTTCCTACTAAAATCAAAACTCTGCACAAGATTTACACTGTCACATTAAGTTAGTGAAATACAAAATACGACACTAAAAAAAAATTCAAATGTACTCACCGTACGGCAAACCAATCAGGAACTCGACGTGGGACTGAAATTATGCAAAAATAAACGAAATTGCCAAAAAAGAATCATATTCATGATACTTACCGTACCGTACCTCGAAGCGTGCCGTTCTACTTGCCCGAATTCAAATCCAACCGCCCCAGTCACAAACCACACATCAATAAAACAAGAATTGAAAATTAATTCATACATTTAAAGATAAACGAAATGAATACTTACCTATAAAAGTCACTAGGCACGATTGCAACACAAAAGCACACTGAAACAAAAATAGTTGTATTAGTATCTTTGTACAAACGAAAATCGTACAATAGTAGGGCAAGACACTATTCTTATCCTAGGATTTACTGCAATTGCTCGAATATTTACTACAATTTGTTTCTGTTTCCCATTTTACCACAACTGTGTTACTTTTCTTTTTTATGTATATTGTTTTGTTGATCGTATTTTTAGTGTAGGGGCTATTTTACTGGGAGCAGAAAGTGTCCTGCGTGATCTATCATCACAGGTCCGTTATGAACTTACCCTTCTATAATCTATCATCACAATTCCGTTATGAACTTTCCCTAAGAGTAAGTACATAATAAAGCTGTGATGATAGATGATAAATGGCTTTTTTTTTGCTCTCAGAAGAATAGCCCGTTTAAGGGTAAGTTCAGAACGAAGCTCTGATGATAGATGATAACCAAGATTTCGAATAGCGCTGATACAAAGAAACACGTATTCAAATGCTTGTGTTCATATCTCAGTTCGAATATAAGCGCTCTTATAAGCAATTTCTAGCAATGAAAATTAAACGGGCTATTCTTCTGCGACCAGAAAAAGCCATCTCTCATCTATCATAGCTTTGTTGGGAAGTTACCCCAATTCTACTGGAAATCTCCTATCATCATCTAACGATACAGCTTCGTCGTGAACTTACTCTTAGTGTAATAACGGATGGTCAGTTCCGCCATGAACTTACCCTAAGGATACCTTCATAATGGAGCTGAACTTACCCTAAGGGTAAATTCATAACGGAGCTGTATTTTACTCAAGAAAACGCCATTTCGGTAATCAATTAATTAACTTTCAGCAATAATTAAAGTCAGGCTTCCATGGTGGTAACCGTGAATCAAATAGTTTAGTTGTGTCCCGACATTAGAATGTCGGCGCTAGCAAATGCCACGGGAGCCAGAGAAAATACACAAAGCTCCACGTCTCAAGTCAGAATTTTTTTCAAATGGAACACCTCGTAACGTATGTGGAGTTACAGAAAATTTTAAATTCAAATTTATTTTCTGTTGTTTGCCGGTGTTGGGGTGATGAAAAACACAAGAAAATCTAGTCCAAACTCGTTAAAGGTCTCAGTTACGTAAGTGGTAAGAAAAAGGAAAATAAAAATAAGGTACCATGAATCAGTGTTATGTTAACATCGTTGGTGTGAACTTGTGAGGTGCGCTAGTCGAATAATTAAAATTGAGGTTAGTGCAGAGTATATTATTTACATGCAGTTTGACGATTTTGTAATAATAATATCGCTGAATTAACAGTCTGTAAGAATTTGTCAATCAGATCGCTAAAAGTAAGTGCAGTTTTTGAATAAAATTAGTTATTTGTTAATCCGTTTTGTCCGGGCGGATGGTTGCGTGATATTCCTAAAATCTTTTGGGTGGGTTTTCCCCCAGTAGATTGTGAGGAGGGAGCCTCGTGCGTTTTCTCTTGGTTCCCATTACACTACCAACAGCTGGTCTAAAGGTCGGGGAATACTAATGATTTATTAGTATTCCCGACGTAACAAGTTTGGACTAGATTTTCTTGGGCTTTAAGTCATTTTAAGTCAGGGACAATGTCGCTCTAATTACACATCACCCCAACACCGGCAAACAAAAGAAAATAAATTTGAATTTGAAATTTTCTCTGTAATTCCACATACGTTACGATGTGTTCCATTTGAAAAAAATTCTAACTTGAGACCTCGTGAGAAACTGACATACAAGTCAGTTTCTTTTGAGATTTCCCGAGTACTGAAGTTAAAATGTGAAACTGACATACAAACCAGTTTCTTTTAAGATTTCCCGAGTACTCGAGTTAGAATTTTTATGAATCATCAAGATAACTTCTAATTCATGCGAACTAGGAGGATAATTTTGAAATTAAAGCCGCAGTCCTACTGATCGATCGCGGATAATCATGCACAGCGAATAAAATATTAAACCAATAAAATTCGCACTTTTTGACACAATACAATGCGACATTTTTAAAATTTTAATCGCTTTTCATTTTGGCACCAATCTACTAGAAACTTTCAGTTGTTTATTATCTAAAAATTACTATTTTCTCAATAACTCGTCGAATTTCAAAATTGGACAAACTGTATATCATTGAAAAGCTTATCAAAAACGCTATGGAATGATGTGAAAATATGCAGGATGTTCTATTTGAAAAAAATGGAGTTTTTGTTATTTATAGTTATTTATATTCAAAATCGTAGCAAGCCTTGGAACATCCCTTCATGACTTGGCTTGATCTCGAATGATTGGCCACAGCCTTGGCATTGATTGAAAAAAAAAAACGGTTGCGTTATCTTTAGTGGTTTAGAAGTTACGATTTTTTCTTTTATACAAAAAAATATATTTAACATTTAGTCTAAAAGCAGTCGTTTGCAGCCATTATTTTATTTATTCATATTTATTTTATTTTTAACTTTAGAAAAGAGATGTTTGGTGCAAAAGTAGTCGATACTTTAGCTTATACTAAACGATGACTATTAAATATATTTTTATTGTTACGGAGTGATCATAGTACTAAGTAAAATATCAGAAATTTCAAAAGGACATAAATCAATTTTCTTAAATAGCATGCCCTCCATTTGTATATCTTAAATTGTTCGTTTAATAAAGAACTTTCGTTTTTGTGATGCATATCCTATACCTATCTGCAATAATTTTTTAGAACCCTAGACCTGCTTGAATTATTTCTTTTAAAACGAGTAATTGTCTAATGTGGTCAGGGAAAATAAACGAACCAATTGACATTCATAATTAGTTTGCTTGTTTTCCGCACTCACCTTATATAATTATACATTTAAAAGAAATAATTCAAATGGATATAAGGCTCTCAAAAAATATTGCAGGTAGCTATAAGACATACATTACAAAAACGAAAGTACATATTACATTACCTTTATTGAACAGATAAAACAGCGACACCCTACGATCGCTTTTTGACCTAACATTGCAGTAGGATAGACAAATTGAAGCGGATTTACTACCTAATATGTCTCCAACCGACCGTTTTATCTGTTCATCACTATTACATCGCAATTGCGAATAAATTGGACAAGTCGTTTTTGGTTTGCAGCAGGAATGTCGAGCTACGTCTCTGCTGAAGAAGCCCCAAACAGGACTAAAACAGCTGTACAGAGGCTGCTCGAGGTTTTCACTGCAATCAAAAGCGATTTGGAACAAAATTTTTATTACCTTTATTATTATTAAATTTTCTATTTTTAATTAAAACTATTTAATTGTCATAGCATATCAGTATAACACAACATATCAGTAAAAGATAAGTTATTGCATTTTAGAACATTAAATATAAGGACCTGATTTTATGTAAAACACCTTTTTTTCAGATGTTTAGATTTTACAGATCTCCTTGCATATCTTTTCGGTTCATTAAAAATAGAGCCATTTATAGTACCTTTTTTTTCAATTTTTGTTCACCTATTGCAACTTTTTTTTACCTAATTTGCCCTTTTATCACCTAAATAAAAAAATATTTATTATTTAAACGGGATTCTTTTTGCTATCGCTGCCTAAAATAAATAAATAATAAATTGTCGTTATTATACCGTCAATATGACTTACAAAGGCCGCATTCAGATAACCGGAGCAGCTGAATTGCTGACCCATTACGTGGAATTCTCAATGACTGAATCAAATAATGATTAAATGTGTTTTAAACGATAATTTTTGTTCCACAGTTTATGGCAAGCCAGTAAACAGATGATCAAAGTATTCATATTAAATCTGAACGATTCAAAATAAGGTGAAAGACAGCCGATAATTTATTTAAGTTTTTACAAAATTCAGGATAATGACTTTAATTTTAATGTTTTATTTAATTTTATTAGACGTTTTTAAGTACCTCTCATGAGAGATAATAATAATATACGACCTAAAAGTTCGGTCTTTAGTTATTATTTAATAGTGTTAGTTAAAGCGAAGATATTTGCATTTTTGTGAATAAGAATTTGACAGTTTCTTAATTTTTTTTTTATAAAATGTGTCTTGCGCCACCAAAGGGCCTCGGAAAGTTTATCTTGCCCACATCAATTTAGATCTGGCCCCGCCGCTGCGAAAGTACTTTATTAAAGGAACAGTTTAGGATCGAAAAATAATGGGCGTGATATTTAAGAGCATTGACTTCTGACAAATGAAATAATGGCTAAAAATGCCAATTTTTTGATAAAATATTAAATATTTTCAGTACGGTTAGACTTAGGTATAAATTATGGCGTACAAGAAATGTGTAGAATTTTATGAGCAATCCAAATTTGACGTCATATACAGGGTCCGACAATATTCTGAATTTGGTCATTTATGAGATTATTTAAGAAGATACTAAAAATTGAGAAAAATTTTTAGTATCTTCTTAAATAACTTCATAAATGACCAAATTCAGAACTTTTGCGAACCCTGTATAGAATGTGACCTTTGAACTAAAAGAATTGTATCCAGTACCACTGTTTTAATTCACCCTGTATACAAGAAAATAATTTTGGTCGTAAGCTTTTAAAATTTAAAACAAAAATATCTTAAATTTTTTTTCATAACTTCCGTAGTTATCGAGATATACCCCGAGAACGCACTGTTGGGACACCTGTATAGTTTTACACTTAAAAATAATAAGTAAGGATCGGACATTTCTAGGATATCTGGTATATCTTTTATGCCTGAGGCACTCTCACCCTCGCGCTCATTGCATCAGAAGCAACCGTTTGATGTAAATTACGTGTGTAACATAATTGCCTTTATAGTTTCTTTCAAATTAATAATTATGAAAACATTATAATTCTCTAATGCAGTTTTTAAAAAGACTGGAATAATACATTTAATTCATATCAATTATAGCGCCGTCACAGCAAAAAGAATGCGAGTTCATTTCGGAATGAATCGATTATGTAAACAAGTTTTTATACCCAGTCGACCAGAATTGTAGTGGTTACTGCGTGCCGCTTAGATTTCTCGGGCTTCGACTGGTTTACTGTTTTGTTTTTACAGGGCAGACACGTTAAAGATTATAACTTTTTCCGACTATGATCGCTTCAGCATATTAATAGTTCCTCGTATATTTAACGAAACCTTCCGCCTAAAATGCGCCTAGGCCTGATAATAAGTTACATTAGTAATTTATTAAATGAATAATCTGTATATTTAGGGTTGCCAGGCGTCTTTTTTAAGCGACTTTCCCCATCAATAGTAATAATAATAAATAGTTATTTAATAACGAACAAAAGTAAAAAATATGAAGTATTATCGTCTATTTTCCTCTATTCTCAATTTCAAAGTAGGAGACAAGAGCCATTTTTGATTCTGAAAGTAGTTATGTCTTTTAAAATAGAGGACGTGAAAATAATTTTAAATTGAGCGTAACGAGAACCTACACAACTTTTGTTAAGAGATTTTCTTGACAAAAAGAATTTAAAGGGGCATTTTCGCACTTTCCCAGAAGTTTAGGATACCTGTACAATCGAATATTATGTTTACACATTCCAGGGCAAAATAAGTTTGGAAATGACAATTTTTTCACGTATTGTAATTCCCACAATCCCAAAAAAAATTAACGAATTTCAAAGTTCACTTACCTTTACACGATCCTAATGTGGTTATTATAATCACTCACATTGTTTTAATTTACAATTAATTCAATTCAATTCAATAAATTAATTACTAAAATTTATACGTTCGAGCATTCGATTACGGAATTGTATGTGCACTGAAGGCGATAAGGCGATGTATCTCGTGCAGGGCTCGGTTTTTCTTGCAGTTTCTTTTGTTTCATGACACACTAGGGAAAACATGACTTTATTTTTTAAAACGTTTTTAATATTGCCAGGAGATATACCGACAAAATGATTATTTGAAATATAATTTCCTACAAACAGTAAAGCAATAAAAACATCCTAAATTTAAAACGCTTGCCTCTTTTCTAAAACTAATATTAAGTAATTATATCCAGGAGCAAACAACTTGTATCTTAAAGGTAGATGCGGACGAAGAGCGATGATATAATATACAGGGTGTAATAAGAATACAGTCCGTTACTTCAGGGACGTAAAATTATGTTATGCGGACGGTAGCAGCAATGGGCAAATTATATTTATACATATACTTACATACATTTTATACATTTTTTGCACTAAGTGTAAAAATATTGGAACTGACTTAAAAGGTAGTGCAAGCGTTACCGTGCAATTTTTTTTGAAATATCAGGAGAAACGGAGAAACATGTCACAGTGATCTATTAACAAGAAAAACGCATTGCTGTATCGAGAAATTATTAACAATTCAATTTTTTGCTTATTAATAATTATTGCATTTGGATTTTTTTTCTATTATAATAACTACAACAAATAGTTTCCTATTTTTACTATTTCTGTCAATATACGATAATTTTGAGGTTAGAATTTAATATGTTTCCGGCTTGTTAAGTATACTCTCAGATTACGTTTATATTCAATTGAAATATGCACTAGTTTCGTTTTCTGGCAAAGCTTAGTAATAGTTGCGAGGCCCCGTGCGGGAAATTTTTGCTGGGCCGCAGGAGTAGGGAAAAAGTTTGTCTTTGTCTTTACATTATAAGAAGCGGAAAATATTAAGTAAATTGAAAAAAGAAGTTAAAATAGTTTCACCTAAAAATGTAACTATGTATGGAAACAAAGGAGTAAAACTGTGAAATAAAAATATGACTATGAGATAAAAAGCTAATTATAAAATGAAGATAGGTATTTAAAAAAATAAAAAAAGACTTTTTTAATTAATTGATAATCAAAATAAAATATCCGTCAAATCTAATAAAACAAAAACAAGAAACGATCGTGGATGAAAATAAGCCACAAATAAAGATATGTAAAACTAAGAGAAAGTAAAATCTATATAAACATTGACAACCAAAAATTTATTCTGTAAGTATTGAAAATTAAGATGAAATAAACTCAAATTGAATAACTGAAAAAAGAACAACAAAAGTCAATCAATTAATAATTAAAAAAAATGAATAATCGTATCAAATCAAGTCAAACGAAAGAAAAAAACAAAAAATAAAAGATGATAGACGAAAATAAAAATTATATAAAAAAAATTAATCGTTAAATGCTAAAAAAATATAATTAAAAAATAAAATCAAATTGCATAAAAGAGAAAACAAAAATGGCTATCGATCGAAGGGATTAAAATGTAAAATAAACTCGAATCGAATAAATAAAATTAAAAAAAAAATACAAAGGATGAACAATTAATAATCAATAAATGAAACCAAATCATATAAAAAAGGAAACAGAAATGGCGGTCCAGCGAAGGAACATTTTAATCCCTTTTTTAAATTCAAATCCAGTATATTTACAGAAAAACAAAAACAAAAGACGATCAATTGATAATCAATAAATAAATAAAATAAAATCGCATAAAATAAAAAACAAAAATAGCGATCGATCGAAGAGATTAAAATGTGAAATAAATTCAAATCGTGTAAATTAAAACAAAAACAGAAACGGAAGACGATCAATTGATAAATAAAATATAAAATCGTAATGAATTAAAGATAAACTGATAAACAGATAAAACAGCGATATCTTACGATTGCAACAAAATTTTTGATAAACTGACAGTTAAAAAATAAAAATAAATTAAATTAAATCGAAAAAAAGCCGATGAATTAATTATACACTCAATATTTTCAAGACGTTTAATTTTTTTTAAGCGCTCGGATCCGTCAATTTTGTCTAATTGGGAGGGTACTATTAAAAAAAAATTAAATTAACAGTCGCTCAGCTTTTTGCAAACACCCGGTAGGATAAAAATAATTTCTGGAAAGGGTATAAAACTAGACGAAATTGACGGATCTGTCTTTTGAAAAAATCGATCGTCATGGAATTATCGCATTTATCCCCTGCTTAGTTTCCACGCTGTATTAAAAATTGAATTAAATAAAGTCAAAGAAGAAATTAAAAAAGTAAAATAAAGGTCGATCGGTAATAAAGATGGCATTTTAAGAGATGCAGAAGAGTCTTGCATAAATAAGTTTTTATAAAAATCAATAACAAAAAAAATTCCCATTTGTAGCACACTTTTTGAAAGACACTGTCCAATTTCAAAATTTGATAACTTTATCTTTATTAATAAATTCTTTAGCTTGGTTTAAAAATTGAACCCTCCGGACACAGACCCTTAACGGAACTAGCCAGCTTCCTTAGGACATGGGATGGTCGAGGTCAAGGTTACTAAAGTTAAGGGTTGCCCAAATTTGTATACTTGCTATGTTGGATGTACTTTACGGGCGCGGAGCACATTTGAAGAAAATTGTGACATCACTGGTCTACAACGCCACAACGCACAGTGGTCGAAATGCTTAATCTAACTGTGCAAAAATATAAAAGTAAACAGTACCGATTTAAAAAAAGTTGATGTTTTTTTAATGTAATATACTTTGGTAGTTACTAAGACATCATAAAATTTGTAGTTATTTAAGTAACTTTAGATTGGGATTTTCAAACCCAAATACACAAAACAGTAAACGAAACGCTTATGTTCGTTTTTTCTTAAGCCTGAAAGTTTGCGCCTTATTTTTAAGATTCTATTGGGACTTGTGTTTTCCAGAACTGCCACAAACTGGCGTTTTTTATTTTTCTTGTGACGTCAATCTTCAATTGTGACGTCATAATCTTAGACTGTGAAGTCATAATCTGGAACTATGATGTCATTCATGATTTTGTAAACTCGAAAATGTCGAAAATGAATATGAGTGGTTACTATGTAATAGACTTCAACAGCATGCCAGTTGATTTAAAAGAAGAATTCAAATTTAACATCATATCTTCAATGTTCATATTACCTGTAGAGGAAAGCTTTGGAAAACAGAAATTGCAACAAAATCTTAACATAGATTAGGCTAAGAATTTTGGTTATTGTTTTTTTACATCTGCATTTAAAAGCCCTGTCCTTAGTTGCTCAAATAACTAGAACTTTTTTCTTCGAGTCCATCTGGGATGAGGAAAACTGAATCTGATAGTGAAAATGAAACTATTTTCAAATCGTTAAAATCAAAAAACTTTTATGCATTGAATTTTGCACAGCTAGATTAGGCGTTTCGACCACTGTGCAACGCCACAATTTGCCTGGTCTCAACGCATTGTAATTTATCGGTCATAAATTCAAAATACTTTTCGGAAAGAGAGGGAGACGACATTTTTGAACAGAAATCAGAGCAAAGTATTGGTTATTGAACTTGAAAACGGTGTAACCCAGCCAAACCAATAAAATAACTGTTTCGAACTGAAGTCAAATCTTGTCCGATGAAAAATGTAAGAAAACAGTTTTTAAACTTTGTTTTTAAAGAGTATTCATTAACTAATGAAATTCCAAGAAAAAGTAACCGCAGAAATTCACAAATGTTGTGTTGTAATTTATCAGTCACAAATTCAAAATACTTTTCAGAGAGAGAGGGGGATGGGTACATGAAAACATTGCAAAATAAATTGATATTACGCTTACCAACTGGCATTCTTACTAAAATAAACGGTTAAACGTGTTTAGTGTAGAAAGTAACGTTATGCCGATAGTTCTATGTCCTAGTAAGCGATGTTGCATAATAACGTTATAATAAAAATGTTGATCCGACGTTTCTTTATTAACGATGTATAAACATAAATTGCAATGTTTTATTAATATTTAAACGTAATATTATCATTATGTTTCCTATACTTGTTTCATGATCGTTCCTTTAGGAATGTGTCATTGACGTTTCTTTAGAAATATTGCATTACTATTACAAGATAACACACTGTATTTCACTTCTCATCTACACACATATGTACTTTTTTTAAATTTATTAACGGGTCGATTTTAAAACTTCGCCTTGTTTAATCATGAAAAGTTATTTAAAAAAGTTGTTTAAAATTAGGAAATAACCCCAAATTTCTTTATAACTTTTCGTGATTAAACAAAGTCTAATATGTTAATTTTTTGCAATTTGTTTTTGACTGCGGCTTTATAATCAGAAAATGTTGGTTTTAAAAGGACGCACAATTGACAAAAATTTAGAATCGATCCGTAAATAAATTTAAAAAGTCAGGGATTTGTAGCTGAGAAGTGAAACACAGTGGATATCTTTAAAGCAAACCGCACATTATCATCGCATCATTTTACAAACTAAAAATCTGCAGCAATCACTACCTAACATATTTTTTGTATGTTACTTCATTCTGTACTTATTGGTGCAAATTTTTAGTTTAGCAATATGAAGCAATGCAACACATGCTAACGTCCACTTCAATAAAGCTGCTTAACAATTGTAAACTTTAAAATGTTTAATTACTTCGCGATCCCTCTGCTGAGGAGCCCCCAAACAGGGCCGAAACAACTCAACAAAGGGTGCCATTGTAATAAACTGTATTCATAATAAGTAGTTACAAAGGAGATCTTTCTTATTTTGTGAGACAGAGATAGATTTAATAAATTCCAAATGCAAAGATGAAGTATATCCAGTATTAATGTATCTACATAGATTATATTTTCTAATTGTAACACAGAAGGAATCTTACTATGCAAAGTGTTTATTAATACAATTAATGAAGTATTTACAATCAAAATAATATATTGAAACACCAAATATAAAAATACAAGCCGTGGAGATCATAATAATTATTAAATCTAATCCGCTTATTAAATACTGAACGAGCGAAATAGGCGTACTTGCAGGCGGGTGATAATAGAACGTAATCAGCTGTGTCTATTTGGTCCAAAACTTCTATGTAATTGCTGTTAATCATATATTTGTTTAAAAAAATTGTATGCCTTCATCATTATTTTCTCGTGCTAAAAATTTTGTTCTCGGTGAGGTTACAAAATTCTGTAAATATAAATGAAGAAAATGATATATAAATACACTATAATGTCAAAACAATTAAAAAAATCGTATTACTTACCCTTCATCAATTTTTCAACAATTTTTCCTTATTAACATATAAACATTTTAAATGATGTGACTGAAAATCTGAAATGTATCTCTTTTAAAAATACTAAAATAAATAAAACATTTTACCTCTATATTTTTCATGTGTGTTCTTTGCATTCTGTATTCTAACTTTAAAATGTAGCATTACTTTCGAGGATTTATCGCAAAGCGATAGTGCAGCCTAACTGCAGCGGTTTTTTCCCTTTTCCTAAAGCAATGTCACTTCTTAATTAGGAGTAATTTTTAAGTGTGTACTTCTTATGACGAACCTTCAATAAAAAAACCACCTCGAGTAGCCTTGGAAACAAAAGTACGTACCGCAGATTGAACAATACACAGGGCCCCCGTAACCATATGTGCAAAGCCTGCAGTGCACGCGGGCACCATGTTCAAGGGGCGGCAATTAACATCTTGGTCATTTGATATATTTTGTCATTTTTTTCGCCCAAGAAAAGAAAAATAATGGGAAACAGTTTCTTGTCTGGTATAAATTATTCGAAAAACTAACCACAAGTTTTGATGAAGCCGTCAACCTCACGGCAAAACGTCGACTAAAATAGAACAGTTAACTGCGGCAATTAAAAGTAGAAAAGTCTAATTTATGTAATTTTCGTTTGCTAATTTTTTCGTAAAAATTTAATAATTTTATTAGGTAAAAAAATAAATTATGTTACGGTTTGGTTAACAAAAAACAAATTATATTTCACTTTTTAAGTTTTTATAAATTTATGTTCCTTTTGCTTTTGTGATTTTGTTTCTTTTTTTCTAATATTAGCGCTTCCCTTCGTTTTTGGGGGCTTGCGGCAGCTAGGAACTTGAAAAAATGAAGCAAAATGTTTAAATAAAAGTGAAGGAGGATGCTTAAAAAAAGCGAAGGAGAATGTTTACAAAAAGTGAAGGAGAATGTTTAAAAAAAGTGAAGGAGAATGTTTAGAAAAAGTGAAGGAGAATGTTTAACAAATGTGATGGAAAATGTTTAAATTTTTTTCAGTTTTTTCCATTTCTTTTCTTTTAATTTTTAATAATTTTGATAATTGACCGTTCTTGTTTGCCCCAACTCAAATCTGTCAGAGGGCGCCAAAATATGGATTGGCACGCGAGCGGCTTTTGGCCTCGCGGGGGCCCTGACAGTACAGGTTCTGTGATATTCGCATTAACTGTCAAAATACAAAATTAAATATAGTATAGTAAAACAGTACTTTAAATTTCTTCTGGCATTGACCACTTTCACCAACAAATTTGATAATTTGCAGATATTAAAAAAAAAAGTTGAATCTTAATATCCACATTTTAAAATTAACTCATAGCGTTTTCTACTGACATGCACTAATGCATTGAGTGCGCACTCAGTCTATCTCCCATCTTCTTCTAACCTCACGTAATAAAATGAGTTGGAGATACACTCAGTGCATGTAGTGAAAGTTAGTAGAAAACACTATCAGTTTTTGTCACGTGTAAGAAGTCGAGATATACCGGATGTTTAAATTGGTTAAATTGGTTATTGGGGATGGTGAGTTAATGATCGGCAAAAAACAAATTCCAATAAAAGTCCTTTAATTTTCGAAATAAAAATTACTAAAAATTTGGCTAAAATTGTTGTTACGCCACTGAGTTAAGATGATAAGCTGTCACAATAGTCACAGCTTGCTACACTGTTATTACTGAAATGAATGCCGCTTACATGAATAATGAGGTGACGGAAATGGAGTTATTTTATGGAAAAAAAATAAAAAATAAAAATAATAAAAGAAATTTTTTTAAATGTTTTTTTTTTGGATTTCTTAGGACTTCCAGATGCCACAGTTTTTTTTGTACTAGCAATTTTCAAACAACCTGTATTTTTTCGATTGTCAGATATTTTATTTTTCATTAGGAAACTATGATTTAACGTTCCTACTCCTTTTCATTTTACGTTTTTAATAATAAACATTTGAAAGAGGTAAGAGGTAGTACAAATTCAATCTGCGACATATTGCACGTATGTTAATACAAGATATTTTCCAAATATATGTATAATATATATTATATACATATGTATAGTATACTTAAGGTGTCGCATTCAGTTTTATACGTAAAGTAGAAGTATTAAATTAGTCCATAAACTGTTTACCTGTTCATTAACTAGATGATGTTTCATGTCCCCAAATTAAGAACAGCAACGACAATCAGCACTATCAGTAGCAATCGGAAAATACCTTAAGTCTAGTAAATTGTCGAAACTAGTGAAGAGCAGCAAAAGTTGCGACGCCATATTATTACGCACAGGCGCATTAAATAATTGAGAAATATCGTTGAATTTGGGTTGTTATTATAACATTTAAATAAAACTTTACTTATCATAAAAGTATCATGTTTCAACAATATTATGTAATGTTTCATGCAGTGCTGTAAAGTTATTTCGATATTTTCAATAAATTTTATTATTCTGTTATGTAGTAACATTACATTGGTGTTTCATAACATTCCACATACCATTTGTAATATTTTATCAACATTTTGTTCAAAATATTGCTGTATTGTTGTGTTGAAAACGTTTCAGAAATGCTACGTAACATTCTATGCTTAGTGGGTTGGGAGGGAATTTTAAAATAATAATGATGAAGACAACTTTTTTAAAATAAGATGAACAGTTTTAATAAATTAATATAGTCAAACTTTATTATAGAATTTAATTAAACTTTTATTTTTATATACGTCATTTATGTGTGAATTGGAATAAAGAATGTTTAATATATTTTGTAGGAAAATGTTCACGAATTCCAACTCGAAAGTACAGTACCCGAAAAAACTAATGTCTCCTCCATAAAATGCAAATATTCGGGCTAAGCTGTCGAGACCCACATTACAGCAAGCCAAGCCAAGCAATGCGAGCAGGTAATCCCACTTGCGAAAGGTGTCGCATTCAGTTTTATACGTAAAGTAGAAGTATTAAATTAGTCCATAAACTGTTTACCTGTTCATTAACTAGATGATGTTTCATGTCCCCAAATTAAGAACAGCAACGACAATCAGCACTATCAGTAGCAATCGGAAAATACCTTAAGTCTAGTAAATTGTCGAAACTAGTGAAGAGCAGCAAAAGTTGCGACGCCATATTATTACGCACAGGCGCATTAAATAATTGAGAAATATCGTTGAATTTGGGTTGTTGTTATAATATTTAAATAAAACTTTACTTATCATAAAAGTATCATGTTTCAACAATATTATGTAATGTTTCATGCAGTGCTCTAAAGTTATTTCGATATTTTCAATAAATGTTATTATTCTGTTATGTAGTAACATTACATTGGTGTTTCATAACATTCCACATACCATTTGTAATATTCTAACAACGTTCAAAATATTGCTGTATTGTTGTGTTGAAAACGTTTTAGAAATGCTACGTAACATTCTATGCTTAGTGGGTAACTATCCAAAAGTAACATTTAACATATAAGTAAATAATTTAAATTTATCGAGTGTTACTAGCCAAATAATTAGCCAGTTATTAAATTTGAATGTTTTGATGTAAACTGGAAAAAAGCATATTCTTTCCAAAAAGCTGGATATTTTTAAAACTTCGTGGAACGTGGGACAAATTGTTAGAAATCGAGATTGTCCCGCTAAAATCGAGACGTATGATTACTTTAATTATGCTGTGCTAACATCTAACAGGGTTTTCGTTTCACTTGCACAAGAAAAGTTCGGGTCACACTGATTTTACATCATACTCTCAATAAATTTTGCCAGAAAACGAAACAATGCATATTTCAATCGATTATAAACGTAATCTGAGAGCATCCTTAACAAGCGGAAAACATTAAATTCTAATCTCAAAATTATCGTATGTTGCCAGAAATACTAAAAATGGGAAATATATTTGTTGTAGTTATTATAGTAGAAATTAAATCCCAAATGCGATAATTATTAATATTTGTTTCCTAAGGAACTCACCCCAGGACGGTAATTTTACGCATCAGATAAACTATACTTAGCAAAAAATTAAATTATTAATAATTTCTTGATACAGCAATGCATTTTTCTTGTTGTTAATATAACACTGTGACATGTTTCTCCGTTTTTTCTGATATTTCAAAAGAAATTGCACGAAAACGCTTGCACTACCTTTAAGGTCAGTTCCAATATTTTTACACTGTGCAAAAATGTATAAAAAATATATAAGTATTTATAAGTATAATGTGCCCATTGCAGCTACCGTCTGTATTGTAGAATACGTCCCTGAAGTAACGGCCTGTATTCTTGTTACATATATATTATAATATAATATACAGGGTATTATATTATCGCTATCCGTCTGCATCCACTTTTAAGATGCAATTCATTTGCTCCTGGATATAATCACTGAATATTAGTTTTAGGAAAGAGGCAGGTATTTTAATTTTACGATGTCCTCATTGCTTTGCTGTTCGTAGGAAATTATATTCCAAAAAATCATCTTGTCGGTATATTTCCTGACAATATAAAAACGTTTTAAAATAAAACTCATGTTTTTCGTAGTGTCATGAAACAAAAACTGCAAGAAAAAATGAGCCCTTCGCGAGATACAGCGCCTTATCGCCTTTAGTGCACATACAATTCCGTAATCGAATACTCGAACGTAAATTTTAGTAATTCTTATTGAATTTTCCTGTAATAAATTCGCTTAATTATAAATTAAAACGATGTGAGTGATTATAGTAACTACATTATTAGTATCGCGTAAAGGTAAGTGAACTTTGAAATCCGTTAATTTTTTGCGATTGTGGGAATTACAATGCGTGAAAAAATTACGATTTCCAAACTTATTTTGTCCTGGAATGTGTACATTCGATTGTACAGGTGTTCCAAACTTTTGGGTAAGTCAGAAAATGCCCCTTTAAATTCCTTTATCATGAAAATGTTTTATGAAAAGTAAGGTTTTCATTCCGGGTAATTTAAAATTATTTTCAAACATACAAATAGTTCATTTAATAAATTACATTACATTACCTAACTCATTATTTTTTAAATGGAAAATTTTACGGGGTGTCACACTGTGTGTTCTCGGGGTATATCTCGATAACTACGGAAGTTACAAAAAAAATTTTAGACAGTTTTGTTTTAAATTTTAGAGGTCTACCATTTAAATTTTCTTTATCACGGAAATCTCTTAACGAAAGTTGTGTAGGTTTTCATTCCACGCAATTTAACATTATTTTTAAATATACAGATTGTTCATATAATAAATTACAAACCTAACTTATTATTTTTTAAGTGAAAACTATACAGGTGTCCCAACAGTGCGTTTTCGGAGAATATCTCGATGACTACAGAAGTTACAAAAAAATTTTAAAACATTTCTGTAATAAATTTTAGATGCCTACGACATAAAATTATTTTCTTCTGTACAGGGTGAATTAAAACTCTGGTACTAGATACAACTTTTTTAATAAATGAAATTGGCGTCCTGTTTATTACGTAAATTTACCCCAAATCTTACGATGATTTATAGTTTATCCGTTTCTGTTTTAATCAGAGGTAAAATCTTTCTTAATGGTCTTCAAACTGGTCAGCTGAATGATTTAGAATCTTTTTTGTCCTAAAAACCCGATCAACTACCACGTTTTCAAAAAACAACTTTTTTAGTTCAAATAACACATCCTATATATGATGATATATTTGTATTGTCCATAAAATTCTACATATTTTTTTATACTATAATTTATACATAAATCTAACCGTTTTGGAAATATTTAACATTTTGTCTAAAAACTGGCATTTGCTGCGACTATTTTGTTCTTATTTTATTTATTTTTAACTCTAAAAGAAGATTTTTGGTACAGGTGTAGTTGATACTTAAGAGTATCATAATCCATTGTTAAATGTACTTTTATTGATACATGGTAATCATTGTAATAAACAAAGTATTAGAAATTTAAAAAGGACAGAAGTAAATTTTCTTAAATAGCACGCCCTTTATTTTTCGATCCTAAATTGTTCCCTTAATGAAGTACTTTCCTTTTTGTGATGCGTGTCTTATATCTATCTGCAACATTTTTCGAGAGCCTTTTATTTATTTAAGTTAAAAAAATAAATTAAATACGAATAAATAAAATAATGGCTGCAAACGACAGTTTCTTGACAGGACTATGGTAAGATAAGATTAAGATAAGACATGTGTAGAATCTTATTGGTAATCCAAATTTGACTTCACATAGTTATAGGATTGTACCATTTAAAATAAAAAAGTTGCATGCAGTACTACTGTTTTATTTTGTGTTATAGACCTCTAGAATTTAAAACAAAAATGTCTTGAAACTTTTTTATATCTGCAGCAGCTATCGAGGTATAGCCCGAGAACGCGCTGTACATTTTGTTACAGTTTCGGTTAGTCCTTGAAGAGACGATAAAACTGATATAACATTATATTTACTTATTTTTAGTATTTATGAAAGTATTTTTAATTTTATGCAAAAAATGGGTCATATTTGATCGGCTGCCAAATTGTCAATTTTAATGATACGACAATCAAACTCAGACCAAAACATTTCTAAACCTCTCTCCTTTTATAATCAGACCTAGGCGGATTTAGGCGAAAGGTCTTGTTAAATATACGAGGAACTATTAATATGCTAAAGCAATCATAGTCGGAAAAGTGTCGAATCTTTAAACCATCGTGCAAACCAGAGCGGAAACGGCGCGATGGCGGGTGCGGTGGCGGTACGGCCATAAGAGAAACATACAAATTCGCCACCGTGACCGCCACCGCGCGCGATTCCGCTCTGGTTTGTGTCTGGCTTAACGTGTCTGCCCTGTAAGAACAAATCAATAAACTAGTGGAAGCCTAAGAAGTCTATGCCGCACGCAGTAACCATTACAGTTCTGGTCGACTGGATATAAAAACTTGTTTACATAACTGAACGATTCCCAAATGAGCACGCATTCTTTTTGCAGTGACGGCGCTATAACTGAAATGAATTAAATGTATAATTCCGGTCTTGTCTGTTTTCATAATTATTAATTTGAAGGAAACTATAAAGGTAATTCTGTTACAGACGTAATTTACATCAAGCATATAAGCCACTGTTCAGTGGCGACGTTGAAATCTACACCGCTGCTTTGTTTACCTTTATACTGATTTTTGCAAGATATCCTAGGAATGTCCGATCTTTATTTGTAATATTCAACATTTTTAAAAATCTGGCGACAATCAACAAAAACTACGATTCAATTTGCATATTACAAAATTAGTCATTTTTTTTTTCAAATGGAACACCATGCAACTACACGTAACGTATGAGTTATAAAAAATCTCAAAGTTAAAATTTATTTTCTTTTGTTTGCGGATGTTGGGGTTACGTTGTGTAATTAGAGCGACATTGTCCCTGACTTAAAATGATTCATGGCTGGAGAAAATCTAGTCCAATCTCGTAAAAACTCTCAGTTACATAGTGGCAAGAAATAGGAAAATAAAAATAAGGTACCGTGAATCAGTTTTATGTTAGCATCGATGATGTGAACTTGTGAAGTGCGCCAGTCGAAGAATTGAAATTGAGGTTAGTGCAGAGATATTATTTACATACAGTTTGACTATTTTGTATTAATAACATCGTTGAAAGAACAGTCGGTAAGAATTTCTCGATAAGATCGCTAGCGCTAGTGCAGTCTTTGAATAAAATTAGTTATTTGTTTGTTAATCCGTTTTGTCCGGGCAGATGGTTGCGTGACGTTCCTAATATCTTTTGAATGGATTTACCTCTAGTAGACTGTAAGGAGGGGGCCTCGAGCGTTTCCCCTTGGTTCCCATTGCACTACCTACAGCAAGTCTAGAGGCCGGAAAATACTAACGATAGTTAATTTTTAAGTTGGCCCTGCTGGACGTGGAGCTTTGTGCATTTTTCCGGTCTCCCGTGGCATTTGCTAGCGCTGACATTCTAATACTGGGACAAAACTAAAATATTTTATTCCCGGTTACCTCCATGGAAGTCTGACTAATTATTGCTGAAAGTTTATTAATCTATATTTTTTCAATTTCAAATTGGGACTAAACACTTTCAAATTGGGATTAAACAATTTCAAATAGAAACTAAACAATTTCGAATTAGGTCTAAACAATATCAAATTGAGACTAAACAAATTCAAATTGGGAATAAACAAATTTAAATTGATCCGTGCCACTTTTCAATTGATGATGTTTTGAGAGAGGGCTAATTTGTCAAAAATCATTTGCTGAGATTTTTTCCGTACGGTCCAATGTTGAATCCAATTGAATTCGCGTGGTCTTGTCTAAATGCTGGCGT
This sequence comes from Prosopocoilus inquinatus, assembly GCA_036172665.1. Lineage (NCBI taxonomy): Eukaryota > Metazoa > Arthropoda > Insecta > Coleoptera > Lucanidae > Prosopocoilus > Prosopocoilus inquinatus. The sequence goes on from CM069877.1 coordinate 30,121,283, forward strand.
TAAAGAGACTTAGCAACCAAATGCCACAAATTTTATTAGGTGAAGCCAATCATTGCGCAGATGGAATATCGTTTACAAAATTAGAAAATATACATAGTGCGACAAAATTCATAACTGATGCGTTAAATATAATTAATGTAAAATATTGATTTAGGCATATAATTATTAGTTAGGTTGTTACATTTCCTTTTGTTATTATTACCTACCAGCTTGTATTACTTCTGAATTAAAATATTTTTTCCAATCTGAATTTGTTTATTCTTAATTTGAATTTGTTTATTCTTAATTTGAATTTGTTTAGTTCCAATTTGAATTCGTTTATTCTCAATTCGAAATTGTTTAGTCCTAATTTGTATTTGTTTATTCCCAATTTGAATTTGTTTATTCCCAATTTGAATTTGTTTATTCCCAATTTGAAAATGAACAGGTATACATTGATTACCGGGATGACGTTTTCTTGAGTAAAACGATAAACAGTCTAAGAATAAATTTACAAGGAAACTTTGATGATAGGTGACAGCTCCGTTATGAACTTACCCTGAGGGTAAGTTCAGCTCCATTACGAATGTATCCTTAGGATAAGTTCATATCGGAACTGACTATCCGTTTTCACACTAAGAGTAAGGGTAAGTTCATGACGAAACCGTGACGTTAGATGAAAGCGGAGATTTCGAATAAAATTAGGGTAACTTCCCAACGAAGTTGTGATGATATATGAGAGATTACTTTTTTTGCTCGCAGAAGAATAGGCCGTTTCATTTTCATTACTACAATCGGTTATATGAGCGCTTATACGCGAAGCTCAGATATAAACAAGCATTTGAATATGTGTTTCTTTGTACCCTTAAACGGGCTATTGTTTTGCGAGCACAAAGACCCATCTATTTATTATCTGTCATCACAGCTTCGTTATGTACTTACTCTTAGGGTAATTTCACAGCGGAGCTGCGATGATAGATGATAGAATGGTAAGTTCATAACGACCCTATGATGATAGATGATAGAGAGGACACTTTCTGCTCCCAGTAAAATGGCACCTAAACTAAAAATACGGTCAACAAAACAATATACAGAAAAAAAGTTTAGTAAAAAGTAACACAGTTATGGTAAAATGGGAGACAGAAACAAATTGTAGTAAATATTCGAGCAATTGCAGTAAATCCTAGGATAAGAATAGCGTCTTGTCCTACTATTGTACGATTTTTGTTTGTACAAAGATACTAATACAACTATTCTTGTTTCAGTGTGTTTTTGTGTTGCAATCGTGCCTAGTGATTTTTATAGGTAATTTTTCATTTCGTTTATCTTTAAATGTATTAATTAATTTTCAATTCTTGTTTTAGTGATGTGTGGTGTTCTGACTGGGGCGGATGGAGTTGAATTCAAGCAAGTAGAACGGCACGCTTCGATAAAAGGTAGGGTAAGTTTTATGAACAAGTTCTTTGTTTGGCAATTTCGTTATTTTCTGCATAATTTCAGTCCCACGTCGAGTTCCTGATTGGGTTGCAGTGCGGTGAGTAGATTTAAAAATTTCTTATATTTTTATTGCCTGCTAGTCAGAGGCGGCCTTAATAATTGCAAGGGCACGGGCGAAAAATTTTTGCGGAGCTCTTTGGGTAAGAGAAAAAGTTTGTTTTCTTTTCGTTTTAAAGAGCAAAGAATGCTAAATAAATTTAAAAAAGTAGGTAAAATAATTTTTGTATCACGCAAATATTAACAATATTATTTAACATGTTTCAATTTTAAATTTTTGGTAGCGTTGTTATTTGGTTCTGCTCTAGAGCACTCTCAGAATATGTATTCCTATAGTGTTTTAACCCAATATAAAAACAAAAGATGGAGTATAGGCCGAGTTAAGTGAGCGGTCAAATTGCACAGAATCGTCAAGTCAACGGTCCGACTAAACCCTTTTATCAATCAGCAATTGAGAAGTGATTTGATCTGACCACTTCGACCGTTCACTTACCGCAGCCATAGTCTCAGAATGCTTGCCGCTATAAGCTGAGAACGCTTAAATATATCGTTGTTTGAAAGTGTGAACTAAAAATGTAACTGTGGAAACAAATGAGTAAAATTATGAAATAAAAATATGACTATGAAAGAAAAGTTAACTATAAAATAAAGATTTGGTGTGACTTCCTCTACACTACACCAATCGGATCTAGAGCTTAACAATGAGGTACATACCTAGTGTAATTATTGCAAGTGAATAAAAATAACTTTAAAAGTGTGTGCGATTTTTCTTTTGGCAAAAATCTTCAAAATGTCTATAATCATTTTCAACTGATAAAAGACCTTCAATTTATTTTCAACATTTAATCGATATCTTGGAAACTATTGAATATCTGCTAATAATTTCCAGCTAATTTTTTGAAAAATTTGTCTTATTTTTTTAGTATCTCATCGCATTTTTGGTTGATTTAAAAAAAATAACTAATACTAGGGGTTAAAATATTTTCAATTACAAATAATTAGCGTTGTACGTCGATTAGATGTTCGAAATAAATTGATTGGGTTGATGGAGTTCAAGTTTCATTAAATGAAAATTACACTGATTTTGTTTGTTAGAACTTTTAGCAATTAGTTAATTTCAATTGTAAGCAGTTCTTATAGTGAACTTAAGTTATCGGATTATTTATAAATGTCAATATTTCCTTGAGAATTGACAGATAAACGTAATTGTACCCTTTCTTTTTTATTTATTTTCTTGAAATATGGTTCTTGTCTGTGTTGATCAATACAAGTTGCATTTGTTAGAAACAGAATGTAATGAGCTATTCAAATATGTTAAAATATACAGGACGTTTCATTTAAATTTTTTGAGAAATTTAAACTTTTAAGTGTCAATTGTTTCTGTGCAAACGTACATAAAAAATGTTATTCTTATTCATAAGGATTATTCTACACGATATTTATATTTAGTTAGGTAAGATTTTTTTATCCGCTGATTATGAATAAAGTACCTTTACACTTTAGCTCTTTAATTCAATTGAACAGATGTACATTGCGAATGGTTCCATTTAGGGCTATAGTTGCTGAATAGAAAATGCTTAATTTTAAGAGATCTATCGAAACCTGCAATAAAAACTGGTACATTCCATTTAAAAAAGTATAAGTTTGATAGATAACTCACTTATGGGACATGCTGTATATGTATGTGGAATTAATTTGCTGAGATAAAACTCATTACAGGCGATAACTTTTGTAGAAGACATTTTCTTTTATAATTAGTAGTCAAGCCGCTACTGAAGAAACCCCAATAACCCACCTGTATATAAAATTTTTAATTTTCTTTTTGACCCAGAACCCTTGAAAGCGCGGGGCCAGGGCGGTTGATCGATTCCCCCGCCCCTAAGACCGCAACTGTTGCTAGTAACTTTTTCTAATGTGAAGTGACAGTGATAACTTTGTGCAGTGTTTTTATTTTTACGAATGGATAAGATAGGTAAGTAACCTTATACTCTGAAAGACTAACGGTGGGTTTTACAAAAAAAATTGTTAATCAGTGATTAATTTAATTCTCTGATTAAGGAACGTCATTCGACGAAATTAACAATAGATTTGAAACAACCAATTATATTGTTTCACCCACCAATCAAAGGCTTTAATCACGCTGTTAAGTTAACAGTGATTAAATAATTTTTGTGAAACTGATGGTCAATTTTAGATCCGTGTCCAGATCATAGAACTTGAGTTGCGTTTTCGATTTTCAAACTTTAAAAAAGTCTTGCAGTCGTGCTTTGCTTCAGATTTCAAAGAAATTTCATCGAAAATGTAATAATAAAGCATTTTTAGTAGTTTCATAGAACTGCCGCAGATGTCTAACTTCCGAGACTCTTAAAATTGTTACTAGGCTTCACGGATGCTTATAAAAAAGGTCAGTCATTTTTTTTGTGCAAAGGTACTAATACAACTGTTTTTGTTTCAGTGTGTTTTTGTGTTGCAATCGTGCCCTGTGACTTTTGTAGGTAATTTTTCATTTCGTTTATCTTTAAATGTATAAGTTCTTGTTTTAGTGATGTGTAGTGTTGTGACTGGGGCGGTTGGAGTTAAATTCAGGCAAGTAGAACGGCACGTTTCGATAAAAGGTAGGTTTTTTTGTCAATTTTGTTTATTTCAAATTTTAATAAGCCCTCTAATATGTGGACAGTTATTGTTTTTTAATACAGTTTGTTTATCGTTTATTAGTGGGTAATATTTTATAATAAAGTGTGAATAAGGTAAGTGACGTTACCTGCACAGGTAATAGTTAAACCACAGACAACTAAAGCAGACCTGTCAGCCCTGTAGAAATTTTCCACCAGATTTATGTATTAAAATTTTACCGCGAGATGGCATACACTTAGTTGGTTGTACTTCGGAAATTAATTTTGAGCCTAGTGCAACCGAGAACTAAGACCGGAGGACTTAAAAATATCTTCCTCCCCTTCTGCGCGGATGTTTTAAAATTGAGATAATCTATGATTGCGATTGAGAATATGCCTACTAGAGTCTAGCCACTATCAGATCCGAAGGCGCCACGAAAATTGCCGAGCGAAAGATGGTATTTTCATTCATATTGAATTATGTAATTATTTTTCCCAGTGATTCAAAAGTACACACGTACATTAAAGAATTATTTAAAATTAATATAAAAATATTTGAAGTACTAAATACCTGGTTTCTGAAATTCAAGGTGTTCTTTTACTAAGATTATAGCGTTGGGATGTTGAAAAACATAAAGAAAAATACTGGAGGCGTTCCTAGAAATAAAAGAAATCAATCGTTCTTGTGTTGATTAGTAATCTCTTCAAACTAAATATGAAAAAAATAAATCTAACATTGGCGCAAAACGAACGAGCAAGCTACAAAGAAAAAATAAACTAATAATAAATAAGAATATTGTGCATTTTATTATTATAAATACTGTGTTGAAAAATTCGTTCGCCAAATTTCTAAGGTGAGACCAAATGACAACAAAATAAGCCACTTTCATTTAACCTGGGATTTGAAATTAATTATTGCATAAGACTGTAAAAGCCAAAAAAGTAATATTGCGACATTAATTAGTATTGTTGTCAGATGTGTGTAAAAGTAATCATTAGCTGCTTTCTTTCGCTTAAAAGTTTGAATCGTGTTTCGAATAGTTTGGACCTGAAATTCATAGTTGTTGCAATAAAACGCCTGACTTGAATTTTTGATTGACAGTTCATTTGTAAATAACAATAATTCAATTGAAACAAGTTTTAAAAATAAAGAGATTCGTAGAAAAGAACGTCTGTTTTTGAATCAAAACACGTTTGGATCACGATTTTGTGAGCGAAAGAAAGCACCTATTATCGACCCTAGGGAACATCGGATGTTAACATGAAAATTGTACACACTTTAATGGGATGGGAAATTTTTAGTTAAGCTGCCAAATTTTATGGCAAGCGTTAATAAAAATTTTAAAATATTACATTTGATATAAAAAAATTAAGAAGGCTAAAGAACATAAGATTCTGTCTTAACGTGAGGCAAAATATTTCCCACATAAAATAAATTTAAAGTCGACATTTCGAAGTTTTCTAACACTTAAATGTCGCAAACGTCAAATGCACATTTATGACAGTGCAACGGTGCGAATTAATTAAAACTACTTTGTTATAATTATTAAATTATTTTTATTGAAAGGAATAACGTAATGGAGCACGAAATTACATTATAAAGCTTCGCAAGCCAGGATCAGAATAAATTTGTCAAACAGAGCAAGTAATTTTTACGTTACATTATAGAGTTTCTCTTTGTGCCACAACAACCAAAGAAGAAAGAAGACTAAAGAAGTTTGAGTAAGGAAAGCTAAGAAATCGATTTTTTTATTTTGTACCTACCGTGTAAAATTTCAAACTACTTTACCCTTAAATTAAGATTTGGCCGTAATTAAATCATTTGTAGAATTAGTACTGTCTACCGATACCGCCAGAAAACTATACCTGAGCCAACCTGAGCACAGAAACACAACTTTACTGAGCATATATGCGAAACTGTCAAAGAAGCTGACATCTGTCAAAAATGACGTGACGGATATACATCCGTTTCCGGTTTTTTCGCGAAGTGGCGTCAACGCAGAAACACTTGAACTAACAAATTTCCTAGGCCGTATAGGGACGTCGTCTCGTGAAATCTAGTAGGTCGTGAATAAAACAATCATATATCGTTTATGTCCAATGATGTCATAAGGTTAGATGGAGTCTAGCGTCATTTTGAATAAGTTTTAACATTACAGAGAGAAAGATAATATGAGCATTCCCAGAAATGGCTGATACCACGTGGTTTGGGGCAAATGAAAGCTTAGTTCAGATGCATCCGGATACGCAAAAAACTAGCCAATCAAGAACAAATCGCAATAAATATTTTGCATATTCGCAATCATAGGGGTTTATGTCTACTGCCACAGTTTTAAACGCAATTATAATTCCCCCCAGGTCGCTGGGATGGCAATGATGGCACTGAATTTACAGTAAACTGTAATCCTTAGCATATTTTTAAATTATCATGGTTACCTTTTATTGATTTTGGAAAGTTTGGAATCGGTTGTCAGAAGCCAAAGTATTAATTCGATTTCAAACGAACAGGACAATTTGTGATAAAAATAAGGTAAGAGAGAATGCTAAGCGAAGAATGCACTTTTTCGGCTATCATGGCCGCGCGGCCTTATTAAGCGCCGGAGCGAAAAACGATCCAAGCAAACGTGGTCGTAATTTATAGAAAGAAAATCACAAATTGTCCGTTTATTCTTTTGGAATAGCCCTAAAGTCTTTGTTTTGCAGTGAGAATGTTGAGCTACGTCTCTGCTGATGAAGCCCCAAACAGGGCTGAAACAGTAGTACAGAGGCTGCTGGAGGTTTTCACTGCAATCAAAAACGATTTGCAACAATTTTTTTAAAAACTTTCATTATGCTTTGACAGCAAGCATGGCCGCCTTGCATGGGCGACTTATTAGGAGCAAATCCGCTTTAGTTTGTCTATCCTACTGCAATATCAGGTCAAAAAATATAGGATGTCGCTGTTTTATCTGTTCAATACTTAAACCGTTAACGCAGAAATATTTTTAAATTACGCGCCTTTTTTATTTTAATTCCCCCCAGGCCGCGCGAGGCGCGCATTTTGTTGCTCCACATATACAACGTTGGCTTTGATATCTAATATATCTTTTATCTATGATTCGAGAAAACAACCCCACAAAATCCAAAAAACTGGCTAACTAAATGCGCAGACAGCGAATGTTTTCACGTTTTGCCCCGACTCAGCTGATCGAGTCTAGTTTTCTCTCTCTCTCTCTCTGATGTTCGTCGCGATACCTCTCACTCTACTTTCCACCCCATACCAGATCATTGTTTATGTCACACCTCTCACGTGTACATTATGCAAAAGTATATTTTTTTCTATGTAATTGCAACTCAATTTAAATTTCCTTCAGGTATGCATTAAATATGATTATACAAAATTTGCTAAAATTATTTACAATCTTATGATTCTCGTTCTCAGGTTGCGAATGTCAAGATGTGTGAAATCTGTGGCGAAATGTAATGTTTACAAATACTACAAAAATACAGTGATCGTGCCTATTCGGAACAAGTCGTCATTGCTTGGTGGAAATTGAACTGTAATGGTTGGTTGTATAGACCAGAAGAATAAAAGACCTGTTGACTACTTCACAGACTTACTGTATCTACAACTGACGTCAGAGACACCTAGTTTAGTTGTAGACAATTTTCGATCTGATGGGGTGCATAAAAGTGCATATAGGTGGAACGTCTGCTTTAGTTGTTGTCTGTGGTTAAAGTCTTTAGATCTTAGATCTAAGTAACGTCCATGGTAACTCCAAGAAGTAACGCACACTTGCCGCCATATTGATTCCCTGCCGCGCGCCAAGTTCAAATATTGAGGACAGCTTAACGGTTCATGCAGCTGTTTACTGAATTAGTGAACAATAAAGCGAGTGGATGTGTGGAACGGCTTGGTTTGCAGAAAATAAAACAAGTGATCATAAAGTCCCGTCACTCCCTCTTAGAATGGTTCTTTTTAATCATAAAATTCCGTCATCCTTGATGTAAACGAACGTGTTTTCTTATTAGTCAGAATGACAATGGCCACGTTCACCAGACGAATCAACTTGCAATCAGTTTACAAGCTGCTTGCGATTTTTTTAGTGAACGCTATAGTTACCTTTCATTGGCCGCGATTATTTTTAAACGTAATTACGTTTAAAAACAATTATTTTTAAACGTAATTACGTTTAAAAATAATCATAAGCACTATAAGCAGCTTGCAAGCTGATTGCAGGTTGATTCGTCTGGTGAACGCGGCCATCGTTTCATCGGTGCATATCAAAACACTTTAGGCAAAGTTGACGATTAGACATCCAAAGTCGGGATTTTTTGATTACATATTACTAATTAATTTTATAAACAAAGCCGTAATTAATTGGTCAATATTATTGATTTATTTGTTAAGGAAGCAAAAATTGTCGCTATTTTCTACATCTCTGATCCTTGACGTCCTCCGCATTCGATTATTGATTTTTTTGAAATATCTGTGAATGTGCCGCCCTTAAGATCGATCATTCAGCGTAAGGGCTATGAAATTGTCAAATTATCATGATTTAAGTTGATCGTCGTAGTATCGTCACCTATCGTATATGTATAAATAAGACTTTTAAATGTACGTACAGTCACAGTTTCCTAAATAACGAAGGAGTCCAAACTATTCCATGACAATTCCAAATCTCAACACTTAATTGACGAATCTCGATTGTTGAATTTAAGTGCGGCAAAATTTGAAGCCTTATCAACAGCTTTTTCCATTGCACTTTTGTACGTGCATATGAGCCTAAAAACGCAAAATCTCGCGAAGCGTACGTTTCAGTTAGGTAGGTGTTCAAAAATCTTTCACGTTTAAAACGCAATTACGCTTGAAATTCAAATTGAATAGCGTTTTCCGCTGGCTGCACCAGTCTGCACTAAGTGTATCTCCATCTCGCCTTATTACATAAAGCTGAACCGAGATGGAGATACACTCAGTGCAGATTGGTGCAGCCAGTGGAAAACGCTTAGAACGAACGAGAAACCGTCTGACAACTGTTAAGACATGTCACTGCGTCAGTTTGATTCCTTTCTGATAGTTCTTTTCTAACTCATGATCTTTACCAATTTTCTCTTTCCAACTCATTGTCCTCACCAATTGCGTTACTCTGATAGATCTAGGGACTTTAACGTAAGTGTGTTGATTCAGAATCTTAGATTTTCTCGAATTTTAGCGAAGAGGTATCAAAGAAAAATTTCAAGTTAAATTCATTCCGTCCATAATTTGCAAACAATTGCGATAGTTCTAAATAAAAAATAAAATTGCTTTCAATCCGTTCAGAGACGTCTTCAGTTCTTTGTTTCTTTATGATCGTCGATCGTCCAGAACTAGAAACATTCAAAATGTTATTTTGGCAGTCCTGTAATTACATTCAACTTCACATCGAATCGATGTTGCCAACTCGTGGGGAAATTCCCATATTGTGGGGAAAATGATCTTAAAAAACAGCAAATGGGAAGAAGGGGGAGAGAAGCAAAAATATGTAAATTTATGGGGAGAAATAGTGAAAGTTTTGTAACATATGTAAAAACGAAAAAATAATAATTATATCAAACATTTTCGGAAAGTTTCTTGTTCTTTCCGGTTGGTACCTCAACAAATTTGAAAATGTCAATCTGCTTTGGTCAAGTTGTACGTTTACTTTGCCTTTACGTTTACCGGTTTACTAACAAGAAACGTTCTATTACTGCCATTTATTTTTCTGTAATTTGATCCAAAAGAACCTAATAGCATTGGTAACAGTAATAAAACCTGCATTGATTTTAAACCAAACAAGAGTCATTTTCAGTTACAGACGACCAAATATATTACTCCTATATACTTTTAAGAATTAAATTTCCCTTGTTATATACATATACTTATTAAATTTCCTTTGTTAACTTTGTTTTCTGTTAGAAATAAAATGTTGGTTTCTATTATAAAATAAAATTTTGGTTAAGAAATAAAACTTTGATTTTTGTTAATAAAATTTTGGTTTTTGTTAAAAAATAAAACTTTGTATTTTACTATTAAGAAATACATTTATTTTACTTTGTGAAAATCCTAGAATAACAATTAAAAAAAAAAATCAAAATCAACGTGCTTTGATTTTATGGGAAAAACGTGGGGAACTTTGTTTTTGCATGTGGGGGTAAAGGGGAAATATCAGCGATTTTGTGGGTTATTTCAGTCCACGGGGTGGTATCTTAAATGGAGTAATAAAAATCCTCAATTTAGTTTAGCGTCCGAGCACCAAAGCGCTACTAGCAACCCGCGAAAAATTAATTTGAATCGTTTTTGAATTTAAACTGTTCGGCTGATGTTCGGTTCGCTGATCGAGTTAGGACGTGGAATGCGGATGGTGATGACTCATTCTTTGTTTACAGAGTTGTGTTTGGTGGTTGCACGTGTTCGTCTTAATGAATTTAGTTACGATATTATTAGTATTATTAGTAATTCTTTAGAGTAGATATTATTATTTAGTGTGTATATAATAGTGTATTTTTGTTTAAAAGCGTTATTAAAAAACAATTACCGTGAAAATTTGTAGAAAGAGTTAAGGTGTGGTTAAGGTAAGTGTTAAATTTTTATTTGAAGTAGAAGTATACTGTAGTAATTATAATTTCAGTAATCTAAACTTCTCATTATGGGTTACAAAAAATGGTGCGTGCCAGGTTGTACAGATAAAACATCACCTCGCTATCGATTTCCACATCCTGTCTCCGGGAAGGCACGTTTCCAAGTGTGGTTAGAAATTATAAAAAATTCACAGTTGGAGGGCATGTCGTTCACAGACATTTATAATTACAAAAGAGTGTGTAAACAGCATTTTATGGAGGAACATTTTAGTGCCAATAAACGTAACCTGAATTATGGTGCAGTTCCAATAGTTAATGTCCACGGTAACGGACTCCCTTCTACTAAATCATATTGTTAAATTTTTCTCTTTTTATCGAACACTGAATTATTGCAGAGCTTATACTTATTAGCAAAACATCAAAAGCTCTGTATTAATTGTATCTGATAAAATCAGAGAGATTTTATAAACATTTTCACCAGACAAGATCACATTGCAATCATATTGTTAAAGGTTAACATTGAAAGAATTAGATTCGGTTCCAGAAAATTTATTTATAATTTTTGTTTTGTGTAGGTATGTTATTTCTGTTTCACTATCTTCAGATTCTGAGTAATACTTTTGGTATTGTTCTTTTGTTTTTCTAGTGACCAAAGCGGAATCCATAATTATAAAATTTCTAATTGAAATATGTTCCTGTCCAGTGAAAATATTGTTTAGGAAACCTTTCTTTAAAATTTGTAATGACAGCAAACTGTATTGTTAAAAAATTTACCAGAACCTGTTTGTGATGTGAACAGATAACTCAATAATTGTAAAAAGTGCTCATTGTTAATTTATCTGTAGGATATACTGTTGATATATAACTATGAGCTACCTTATTTCAAAGAATTAAAAGTTTGTAGTAAAGAAACAGAGCAATATTTTGTTATTAATTTTTGACTATTACTCTGATCTAGGAATTGAGGAGGCAAGAGCTTGGAGTCACAAGACATCTCAAGATTACCAGCCATCTAAGATGTCAATTTCTGCTGATGCCCATGACACACAGCAAGCCAGCACATCAGCAGGTACATAAGAATCATAAAAATAAAATATAAATATGAATAGATTACTATTTAACGAAGGAAAAATAAAAATGAATTGATGTTTATTTGCAGAAAGTGTTCCTTTGAACGTTCAGGCTGTCGGTATGAGTGATACTGATGAAATAATTCATACACCAACAGGTAAAAGTCTTAGAATTAACTAATATCTTAAAGGATATTGATGGCTCCAACGCAGTCAGTACATTGTAAATTAATTTTTAGCAAAATCAAGTCTTTAGAAGTTTCTCTAAAATATTTTGATTCTCCATCTATTGGCAAATTTATTACACATTATTTTCGTGTGTTACATTAGTAATGCTTACGAGGCACTGCTTTGGAGCCGTTACATATTATGTAACATGTGTCCAACAATTATTGTAGTCCTAAGTGTCTCTACAATTAAACATTTTTAACTAATTGTTGTTTCAGATTGCAATAAAACAAATACGTAAACAAGAATTTATTTCTTGTATGACAATCATTGTTTGAAACATCAATTCAATGATGCGACATAAGAATTGACATTCATACGTGATACCACAGCCACTCAGGACTATAATAATTGTTCGACACTTGATATTAATATTGATATTAATACATCTATATATTCAGGGCAACATTCCAAAGGCATATTAAAGCAACTGGGAGTGGTTCGTCAGGTACAATTAACACCACGTAATCGGACTCTGTATAATCAGCTTTCTCTAATGAAAAAGAAAATGTATGCTGTAAGCCGACGAAAGCTATCATTTAAAAAACGACTATCACTAGCTGTAAAATATAATATTCGTGACATGGAAAAATTCACTGCGCATTGCTCACCTACTGTGCAAAGATTTCTTGAGTCACAATTACGGTTAGCAGGCATTAAGTGTAAGGGACGTAGGTTCAAGTTTCAAGAAAAAGTGTTGGCTCTGGCACTATTCAAACATAGTGGAAAAGCTTATAGGTTATTGGAACATATATTTATTTTACCTTCTCGTAAAACTTTAGCTAGATTACTTAGACAAGTAAACTTGACAGCAGGAAGTAACAATGTAGTCTGTACATATCTAACGAAAGTTGTGCAGAAATTACACTACCAGGATCGTTTCTGTCTTCTTATTTTTGATGAGATGCAGTTATTTCCTCATGTTGATTACTTCAGCTCCAATGACAAAATTACGGGTTTTGAAGATTTCGGAAATGATCGAACTACAAATAAATTTACAGATCATGCACTTGTCTTCATGGCTCGTGGAATAAAAAGGCAGTGGAAACAAGTTCTTGGCTATACCTTTTGTCAAGGTCAAACAAACAAAGACCAACTGAGTATCTTGATAAAAGAACACATTAGACAGCTACAAGCTGCAGGGCTTACTGTAGTAGGAACAATATGTGACCAAGGTACTTCAAATGTTTCGGTCATAAAGTCTTTAAAAGCACAATCACAAGCCGAGTTTCTTCGTAAAGGTTCTGAGTATAAGTCTTTAGGATTTTTTGTGGACGATCAGGAAATTATACCACTGTATGATCCACCACATCTTATAAAACTTATACGAAATCATATGTTAGAAAAAAATCTAATATACACTGATGCTGATGGACAGGTAAAAACAGCCAAGTGGGACCATGTTCTTCAAGTGTACAGGGCAGATGTCTCAGAAAGTGAACTACGTTCGTTACCGAAAAGAACTGCTCAACATGTGGAAAAAAAAACAAAATTAAGAAAATGAAAGTGCGAATGTGCTCGCAAGTATTTAATCACAAATTCGCGAGTGTGATGCATCTACTATCTGAACGTTGTAAGTATCTACAAGCATTTTATATCCATTGCTTTTGTACTGTTTGTATTGTTTTTCAGCAAGACCTGAAGACATACATAATCCAGGATATGTGGAAGCAGCTGCGACAGAAACGGCATCTTGCTTTCTGTTTTTGGATAAGCTATTTGATAGCGTAAACGGTTCGAGGTTATCTACTCGACATGACAAAGTACTACGATGTGTTCTTCGCAATGGATCTGCACACTTTGCGTTCTGGGAGAAAGCAATTTCAGTTTTAAGTAGTATGCATTTTGTTGATACAAAAGGTGCGAGACGACGTCCCCCAACGTTAGATAGTTGGATTACAAGCATCCAGGGAATTAGAAGTATTTGGGGAAAATTACAGCAACATGGTTTCCGGTATTTAGTACTCCGTAATTTCAACCAAGACCCATTAGAAAATTAATTTGGATGTATACGAAGCCACGGCGTGCGAAATATTAACCCCACTCCTTCTTCATTCCAAAGCAGTTTTAAAACGTTATTACTTAACAGTATGATAACTGTTTCTTCAGTTGGGCGAAATTGTGAGGATGATCATACTACAGATCTTCTGGAGACAACAGTCTTGACTTTTTCAACTCCATTTGCCAAAGAAATGATGATGATCAACCAGGTTTCCCACATAAGTACGCACCACTAGCATGTCCAGATATGAGTAAACAATTTCGTGATTGTAGTGAATTTGCAAGTTCAAACAACAATGTATGTGGTTGGATATATTATCTTCAAACTGAAAAAAGACGTTTTTCAACAATGTGTGTTTTGTAATGACCAATTATTGTCTCAACAAGAAGGCGATTCTCATTTATTGATTACAGTTCGTGAGTATGGAGATGGAAAAATTTATGTTACCCTACAGCATTACCTGTGAAAGTTTTTGAATCAATTACGCAAGTTATGTGTAACACATTGCCAACTGTATGTTTTCAAATTGGAGTTAAAGATCAAGTTAAACGGCAAGTTCTCTGTGCAATACCTGAGAATATTAACTGGCTGCCGTGTATCCGGCATCCAAATGTACGTGATCAATTTATTGATGTTTCAATATGTACAATGTTGTACCATTGGTGTAAAATACTCAACTGCCGTTTGAATGGTACTGATTTACGTGTATCTGATACCACTGATACCATACATTTAAATGGCATAACTTATTATAATAAACATTGTAAATATCGGCGTATATAGATTGTATATTTTAATGTATATATGTGTAAATTATTTAAATGCTGATATGTATATTTAATACTGTGCGATCCAATGTTTTGTAAGTAAGGGGCGGTTACGAAAATTATTGTTTGGAAATTTTTTTTTCTTTTAAGGCCAGTTGTACCAAGGACCTTTAAGGTAGCGTTCTCTTCACTTTGAACCTGGTCCAGTGGAACGTGGGTTTAAATCTCTTTGGCAAACTGGCTCTTAGTCGTACACAGTTTTATATAGAGAGCTTTCGACGTGTCACTGTCAAGCTTTATAGTTTCTTCAGAACGTTCTCTATATACTTTCTTGCATACTATTTGTTATTGTTATTGAGTCTGGACGTACTGAGGTTTTTATAGCAATAGATTATTATTCATTTCCTATATTGGATTGATTCGACCTTTACTTAGTGAAAATTAATATCCCATTAATTAGTTAATCAAACAGTTTTTTTTTTTAATTTTCACTGCAACTCAGTTCATTAGTATATCTGATGAAGACACTGTGTGTCGAAACAATTATCAAACGTTATTAATAATAAACAGTGAAAATTGAAAAGAAAACTGTGTTTGATTAACTAATTAAAATTCATTTTCTAATGCAAGGGGAAGATTACGAATTCCACATTTAATTATATTGCAGTTAGTTGTTCACAACTGTCATTTTCAATAACGTAAAATAATGAATGTTATAACTATATTTTGTGTTTTTCTTTTGAATACATTATTACTTTTCATGTTGTGTTTATGATTTCTGTCCCTCGAGTTTATATCGCGTCGTATTTTATAAGCATTTTCTAAAAAGTACGATGTAATTTTCATCAGTCGTACAAACAACAAATAATGCAAAATAAAAACAAAATAGAATTTAATTTGAAGGCTTCCGCGGACATAGTTCATGGTAGTAAGGGCTTCTGGTTTGCTCCGCGTCACGAAAGGCAGACCAAACCTTTGTGACGTGGTGCAAACCCGAAACCCTTGCTACTTCAAAATAGAATCACAGAAAAAAAGATTTCATAATGCGCGCCTTTTCTTTTAGTTTTGCGTCCGAGCACCAATATATAGCGCCTTTTATTATGCTTTCCGTGTTTAACATTGACTGTCTCATCTTTTATAGTTATGATCTGTGTTTCAGTCCAAAGAGTTGGCAACATTGACATCGATCGATATACGTTTTTGACGCTTCTTGGTTAGCGAGAATTTTTAAATTATAATTGTAAGTGAACTATAACATATATGCTTCTTATAGTGACTGTATCGCATTCACGATTTCAAAGTCAGCACGAAAGGATTTCTAAAATTCACGAAATTCGATTTTCACGTTCAAGGTAATGACTGGTTGTTTTTGCAGGGCCGTCTGTTTTTCTGAAGCGAAAATGACTGAAGTGGAAGAGAAAGCGGAGCGAATTTATGGCGGTTGCGAGGGCCCCGACGCCATGTATGTAAAGCTGATATCGTCTGATGGTCATGAGTTTATTGTAAAACGTGAGCACGCTTTGACTTCGGGCACCATTAAAGCTATGCTGAGTGGACCAGGGCAGTTTGCCGAAAATGAGGCTAACGAAGTGAATTTTAGAGAAATTCCGTAAGTGCATTTCTTTTCAGACGTGTTTTTTTTACTCTGCGCTGGTGTACAGGGTGGATTAATTTCGATGTCTCTTATGGGCATCTCCGTAACTATAAGAGATAGAAAAAACTAGTGGCCAAGTCTCGATCTCTTTTTTGGAGATTAAGTCAAAAGCGTAAACAAAAATTGGCTATCTTCTTTTGTTTTCAAGTTATGGGCAAAAATTGACATTTTCGACTTTTCGTTTTTCGGTCATATCTCGTTTATTTCTAGAGTTATTAAAAAACTGTTTGATCATTATTAGGACACTTTTTGGAATACATTTCAGTGGTGTAGTTGCTTTTTTAATATTTACTTAAATTTTCAAGTTATAACATAAAGTTATATTTTTTTTAATAGAAATCATAGTAGGCAATGCCCTCATTAAATAGAGATTTTTTTTCTGTTTTTAAAAATATATACTTTGTTGGGTTTATTTCTTATAATTAATAGGAAAAATGACATTTTTGTTATTAGCCTTGCGTATCCTAGTCTCTGTAGGCTGCCTTCAATGCAGTGCCGACATTTTTTTTTTTTTTTATTAAATATTAACAAACTTTCAAACCTTTAGACAATTTTGGCAGCGTAAAGAATTTCATATTCACTTTATTTTGCAAAATTCCGTTTGAGAAATGTAGCACCCATCGCGACTGATCTGACAAAAGCTTTTATTGTTTTTATTAAATATGAATGCACGCAAATTTAGTTTTGATACATTTTGATTTTGTTTATATTTTACTATTTGTGTGTTTGTTTTTGTTTTTCGTGTTTTTAATAAAATATAACTCAAGAGAAACAAAAAAAGAAAGCTTAAATTAGTTCTAATTTATTTATTATTACCTTTATGTTTATCCAAACAACTTGTATTTTAGTGTAAAATCATGTTATCTTTTCGCTTCTCTTGACAACTTGTTTATTTACATTTTTTCACTCCTGGCGAAACTATGAAGCGATAGCGAAACGTAGAGTGTTCTTGCGATTTCATAGTGTCCGTTTTAAAGTTTAAAACTATTTTCTCTCATATATTTAATCGAACAAGAGTCGACTTCAATTATACATTGTTTATTGAAGTCGTTTCTTGTCCGATGGAAATTGTATAAAAATTGTTTTCAATTTTAAAACGATATTGTGAAAATTACAGGAACGTTCAACGTTTCTTCCTAACGAAGCTATAAACCTATAGTGAAACGTTGAGTATTCGTGCAATTTTGACTGTTTAAAGATTGAGAACAATTTTTCTATAAATTGAATGATAAACTCATTTTCAATAGAAAGTCAGACAGGAGCTCTTATCAGAGCGGTCGCTCAAAACGATAAAACGGAAATTTATAAATTAACACGAATACGAAATCATTTACGCAGCCAAAACTTTGAAAATATTTGAAAGCTCGTTAAAATTTAATAAAATAAAAAAAATCGGGTCCGTATTGAACCCAGCCTACTGAGACTAGGATATTTACGCAAGGATAATAATAAAATGACAGTTTTTCCTATTAATTATAAGAAATAAACCCAACAAAGTATATATTTTTGAAAACAGAAAAAAAATCTCTATTTAACGAGGGCATTGCCTACTGTGATTTTTACTTAAAAAAAATGTAACTTATGTTATAACTTGAAAATTTAAGTAAATATTAAAAAAGCAACTACACCACTGAAATGTATTCCAAAAAGTGTCCTAATAATGATCAAACAGTTTTCTAATATATCTAAAATAAACGAGATATGACCGAAAAACGAAAAGTCGAAAATGTCAATTTTTGCCCATAACAAAAGAAGATAGCCAATTTTTGTTTACGCTTTTGACTTAATCTCCAAAAAAGAGATCAAGATTTGGCCACTAGTTTTTATCTATCTCTTATAGTTACGGAGACGCCCATAAGAGACATCGAAATTAATCCACCCTGTACATTATTCACATATTCATACGAAAACTTTGGCAATTTTCACAAAAAAGTCGATTTGAATCGCAAATAATACCGTACCTCCATTACTGCATAGGTTATTGAATTTTACACTTGTATCTTGATAAACTGCAGATAGTTTTTTTTGTATCTGTAACTAGATATTTTCCGGAAAAAGTATCTGTATCTTCATCTAGATACATATTTGTGAAAGTATCTGCATCTGTATCTAGATACTATTAGAAATGTATCTTTAACAACACTGTGCATGGTAAATATAACAAGATTTTTATTGGTAATAATTCCCGTTTGTCAAAAAATCATTCTAGTTCTACTAACAAAGAAAGTGTCTGAAGAGTCCTTCGTCTCTTATATTGATGAAATTTATGTTTAAAACGTAGTTTTTCCTTTGGACGTTTTGTTAAAAATCACATCCTTAGACAAATTACTATTTGACAACTTACTATGCAGTACGGGGAAGAAATTTCGAACAATGTGATTTCATTGATTAAAGTTTATTTGGAAGTTTCATAAATTAACACTTAAATTTTTGTCGTAGTACTTACTAAAGCTTTTAATTAACATTGAGAAATCAATTGTAGATTGATAACATGAAGCAGTTTTTTTTATGAATAATCGTTTAGATATTCCAAAAATATTAATACGACTGTCTGAAATTCAAACAAAAAAACAATCAGGTAATTGCATCTCAATAGACTTTAAAGCTATAGATAGAATAAAAAAGCAAAACTCTCTGAAACAACCTGGATTTTATAGTGCCCTTTGGTTACATAATTTAAATTTAAGCATAATATCATTATTAAAGACCAGATTTTACGTAAAATACCTTTCTTTGGTTTTTAAGGTTTTAAAGATTTTTTTGCAATTTTTTTCGTTCATTAGAAATAGAATCATTTGACCGAATTTCATTTCCCCTTAATTAACTTTTTTCTATTTTTTTCACCTATTGCAACTTTTTTTTCCACCTAATTTGTCTTTTTTTTTCAATTAATTTGCCTTTTTTTTATCTGGTGGTTGCCCTATGGTGTTCTAAGTCATAGACTTCTCAGGAGCGGGAGTATTTTTTGTGTATGTAAAGAATCCCATGGCTTTGTTTCTTCCAAATAAATTCTGGATGATGACTTTAATTTTTATGCAAAAAATTAGTTGCAAGTCAGTGTAAATCATAATGGACCTCCTGAGCGCCTTGTATGTGTCGTGTCTTCAGAAGAGAAATATCAAGCGATTAAAAAAAAATGTATCAACTCTTGTCATGAATGTCAGGTTTAAAACACAGTCTAAAGTTTGAAGGTGCATTCAGTTTCCAGAGTTCTAGAATTGCGTAACTAAAATGGCGTAACTGTGATATGATGCACTTTGAGAGAATTGTACCGAGTGATTATTTTTTTTTATCAGCTCTTGCCAAGAAATTTGGTGGCGTGTCTTAGCTTTACTGTAAAATAACTTCAGTACGGTCAAGGACTTATTTTTCAATTAAGGCAGTACATGCCACCAAGTTTTATGGGAAGAGTTGATAAAAAAAATTTAAAAAATATTTGGTAGAAGTTGCGCAACTTTTCCTGCGTGAATTGTCTAAACTGATGATGCGACGAGTCGAGTAGAGTGACTGATTCTAATTACTTAAGTACTCAAATATCGACTTTAGAATTGAGGCTGGTCGAACCCTACCTTCACTTTGAAATTAGCGCCTAATATGCACACTACCAGAAGTATACCCGCGTTGCCAAGTTTAGGAATTTTTGTTTATATTTGGGGAATTCTTACTTATGGAAAGCAGTATAATTTATCGCTGGAAAGGGAAATTTTGCATCTGGCAACGATCTGGCGCCTTCAACGGCGACTCTCATGAACTAAATGGTAATTTAGAGCAATGTAAATATATAAATTAATCAAAATTGAAATGACTTTTAATATCGCTTATTGGTACACTGTTTTAAGTACATTACGTCGTTTAAGTGGACGTATTTTGTGCTGTGACAAATTTCTTTTAATTTGCTGTTCATTTAGATATCTAAAAGAGGAAAAAGGGAATTAAAAAATGTTTTTTTTTTTTTTTTCAAAACGGCGGGGTATATTTTTTATCGCTAATGAAATTAGTTTAGCCCCCCAAAAATTTAAAAGGCGCGTATTTTGATATATTACACACCAACAAAAAGTTTAATACCGAAAAAAGGAAAAACAGTTTTTTTAGGTGGGTCAGATTAGCCTTAAGGTCATGTAAACCATGTTTTCTTCTAAAGAAAATAGTTTTTATTTGATTAAACATGTAGTTATTTTGTATTTGATTTCTAATTTTTTATCAAATGGTGTTAAATAACTTGCAACTTTAGCTGCAAACTCGATTAAACAACTATCCCTGCTTATTTTTCTGTTGACAATTACGATATGGAATTTTTTATTAAAGAAATGCTGTCAACACGACGACGCAGTTTAAATATAAAATTAATTTCTTTCAGGCCCGATATTATAAATGAGAGTTAACTTTAACACCCGGTTTATTGCCATAACAACAATTGTGTTCACAATTGTTACCATGGGAATAAACCAGTTGTTAAACCTAGCTTGCCTTTTTAATACCGGGCCTCATTAACTTAAAACTCTGTATTAGTTTCAACAATCAAAAAAAGCCCATGGAGTAAAAGAAACTGAGTTTTGAGTACTCAAACGAGTTTGTTTGAGTTTAGTCTGAGCACTTGAATCTTTTAATCTAAACTCGAGTCCTCTTGACTATTGTTACATGATTATGAGGATGCATTCAGTACAGCTAAAATCATTATAATATTGACAAAAAAGATAAAGTTTTAACCATCCCACTACGAGAACAATGCTTCTCCAAGCAGAATTAAAAAAAGTAAATTAAAAAATTATCGTCATCTAACATGTGTTATGATTGGAAATACACTCAACATTTCGCTATAGATTTGTAGCTTCGCCAGGAGTGTAAAAGTAAATTAAAAAAAAATTATTTTGATTTAATTTTTTTTAATTTACTTTTTACTCTTTATTTAGCTTTGTTTTAAATTAATCTCTGGGGTCGAGGTTTTTCTGCCAGTACGGGGCTCTCTTTCGACCTAGACGAAAATCGTGCAAGGGATCGTGTGGGGTGGACATACTTAGGCGGTGTTGTAGGGAGCTGGGTGGCCTTAAGGAGTTCGCTGTCGGCGGTGGCTTCTCCGGGGTGTTTAATTAACCGGCTCTGGCGATAGCGGCGACAAAAGTTGAATATGTTGAGTCGAGGGCCGATGCGACAGTATTAAAGGTCCAGAGCTAATGGCCACGTGATTAAGATCCAGGGGCTGGGGGTGACAACATCCAGGGGTAAAAAACGGCATTTACAGTGAATCGTAATCACGACACTAGTGTTCCATTTATACGGGTTTGTTTGCAAACACACACAAAAATCTGTTTACATAAGTAGATCCCACTTGAGTATGCGGAATACTTGCAACGTTTGCGTTCCAGTTTCCTTATCCGCGCGTCGTTTTTCACTGAGTTTTGGAATTTCGTTAGTGTGGGCATTTTGTTTGTCACAGAAAGTAGAAAGTTAGTATTAAGGCTAAGGTGTCCCGGAGTAACTACAGGAAGATGGCAAGCCTAGAAGACGTAGGTGAAATCGATTTTTAATTTTTGTCGTGATCGATTTTCAATTTTATAGTATACCAAAGTCCGTAGCCATGTTTGCACTAAATGTGTATTTGGCGCAATATTGGGACACCTTGTGGGCAATAAAATCTGGGAACGTCAGTTGGATAATGTAAACTTGACTACTATTGCTGATCTTGGTATGTACCATCGCGGTCACAAAATATTGGAACAAGGAAAGATTTTATCAGTTAAAGTGCTTATCCGAAAACAAGAAGTAGTTACTAAATTAAATGATGGTATATCATCGTACGGACAATCTCCGATTAATTAATTAAGAACAAATAAGAACAGTTTTATTGTCGAAGTAAGACCATAACAAGAAACTTCAGTTTGACTTTTGTTCAAATTTGGGTTTAAACTTTCATATTTTGCTTGATTTCCGTCAAAAATGACAAACGCATTGTTCCGGTATTTGCTGGTCGCGCTGGTACCATCGTGGTAAATTTAAGTTTAGAAAGAAGGGAGAGTTGCTGAGGCATTTCAGTCTTTATATTTTGATATTTCCAATCATACTTTTGACAGAATCATAACCTCAATAAAAGCTGGATTTACCAAGTTTGTGTAAATACGCACGATGTATCAAATTTCTGTCCAAATTTTATTGTCCGCTACCGTCCCTACAATTTTTTTGGTGCACGTTAAAGTTCCTGAATTTTGGTGGCATTAACCTGTTTAATAGGGTTTACTCTTGGGTTTAGTATGTATGTTATTTTAAATCTGTTTTTTAAAGTTGCTGTTAATGATATTAGGGTACTACGAAGATAGGAGTAAAACGCAACAAAATTAATTCTGTTAATTAATCTGTGGTAAGTAAAATTTTAAAGAAAAAGAGATAAAGGTAGATACTGTCAAAACTCTTATCAGTTAAAATTGCAGGAGTTTAGTAACGATAACGGGTGTTCTAGATAAAATAACGCGATTCCAAAATTCTCGGAAAAGAATTTGAACGAAATCGATTTTATGGTTTGTAAATTGTACATATATTTTCTTTCTTTTCAGGTCCCACGTTTTGCAAAAAGTCTGCATGTATTTTACATACAAAGTACGATACACAAATAGTTCGACTGAAATTCCGGAATTCCCGATTGCTCCAGAAATAGCTTTGGAACTGTTGATGGCGGCAAACTTTCTCGACTGCTAATCGATCTGTTTGTTCATGTGTTAAACCGGCGTTCATTCATGCGCCGGCCGACTAGTTTTTGCTTTTCATTGGAAAATTGTTCTCGATTTATTTTAGCAAATTAAACGGGCGCATGATTATACCAGTGCTAGGCAATATTCAATGAACATACAGCATAAATAAGACAGGTAAAATAAATTATATTAAATAAGTAACAAGGCAGATTGCTCAAGTCTGGTGAAGAAATCTGTACAACTAACTTAATAAATAGTTTTAATTAATCTTCAATGTTTTTGATACATATGCTTTGTATCATTATGTAAATATTATATTACAATATTCTTTTGTTTACTTTGAAGTAGTTTATTGTGCTGATTTTATTGATATTAAATAAAGATCTCTAAACTTTTTTTTATCTTCACTTTTGCAATACTACGGCCACATATATATTTTTTTTAATTTGAAGAATATGCAGAAACTGTGTTGATTTAGTTTTTAAAAAATGTGTCAATTTTTTTGGACGTTTGCTTTTTGTTCAAATAAAATGCACAAGTTTAGAAATGGATCATAAAATTAATTATCCCTTTTACCCTTATAATTATGTGGCTGCGAGAAATAAAGTACTGTTTGATTCAATAATTATCTGATCTCGAGCGGCTGTGAAAAAGAAACTCGTGTCTTAACTTGAAACAAACGTTATTTATTGAGGTACATAAAACCTTTAACCTAAAAATTAAAAATGTAAGCTCAGATTTCTCTTTTAAGTAATTTACTTGGGACTCCAAATGTTGGGTGTGTTTTGAACGACGCGACAATAAGATTCTTCCCAACTACTCTTATTTGTGTCCAGCTTATCTATGCAGTAATAATTGAGATAACAACACACGCTCTCCCAATTTGTAATGTGGTTCATCTAAAAGAATATGATCACGAAGTTTTCTGATGAATTGCAATGCAGACTTTCCTCTTCATTTTCGTCGCTGCCCTTCAGCAGAAAATTTTATGATCCCGTGGTATAAAACACTTAATTACAAAATGTACTGTTCATATTGATGTAAACAATTCATGAACGTATTCTCCACCGTCGCAGGACCATCTACGAACAGTATTTGTTTATAAAAGTGTTAGAAAATATACTTCATAAAATTACCGAATGGGTACCATTTGTCTGCGTTCGGATTTGAATCAAGTCTTGCAGCAACGGCAGCCCTTCTGAGTGCAAGAGGAAGAGACACTGACAAACAGAAAGGTGGCTCCGCGGTAGCTAAAACACATTATTTTAGAACTCCAATGCAATGCAATCCAATTATTTTGGAACTGCAATGTAATGCAATGCAATTACATATTTTAGAACTGCTATGCATTGCAATTATTTTAGAACTGCTGTGCATTGCAATTATTTTAGAACTGCAATGCAGTGCAATTATTTCAGACCTTACTCACCTTTTGATTTTAGAACGCCTAAAGAGTTCGGGTTATTCTTGGGAAATTTAACCCGAAAATCAATTGGAATATCTTTAGCACCGGGGGGCTTATAAGTCCAAGTTCGGTTTGTCAGTAACTCGCCCTTATCATTCATTATTATCTGCTCTGTCGTCCAGTAACCTTGCCCCATGATGTACGCGCCTTCTACTTGACCAATATCAACTTCAGGGCTCATGCTATTCCCAGTGTCTTCCAAAAGGTCAACCCGCAATATCTGATGATTTCCAGTTAATAAGTCGAGTTCAACTTCAGTGGAACAAACTCCATAGATCGTGTACCCGTGCACTTCTGGATTCGTTGGATCAAACCTGTCGTTTATCATTTATTATTTACCCCCAACTTCTTGGTTGGTAAATCCCCCTATACAGACCTGTACATAGCGGAGAGATCTACATTTGCTAGGTAGCATTGGTCCACTAACTCGGACCAAGTAGGTTCGTTCATTTTTTCTTTGACTGGCTTCATTCTGTCTTTTAGTATTTTCGCAGCTTGTAATACTCCCTGAAATTAAAAGTTTTTTATTGTTGCTGCTATTTTTTTTTATGCTTTCACCGACAAAACAGACTGCTTCACTTGTAAGACTTCCTCCGGTTTGGAAACAATTCGGTGAGACTAACGAGGTGCTGGGTTTAACGGCAACTTTATCGAGAGGTATCCCGAACGTATAGGCACATACTTGGGCGACCTAAAAAATAATTATGTTGAATTTTTATACTTGTGTTGAAAATAGCATTTATTAGTTATGTGCCGGATCGTAAAAATCTGGAGATACGAATACGGATATTCGTATTTACATCCGTGGATGCGGATTCTTTATTTCTAGGTCCGCGGATATTGATACGGATATAGGCACCAAATAAGGTTAACGGAACAGCCTAAAAGTGCATCGAACCATTTTTCTTCGCGAATATCCGCGGATACGGATACGAATGTCCGGAACATCACTAGCACCGATCACTGGCATTTATACAATCATTTTGATTTTTTATGATATTTTGCTATGAAAAACAAAAAAAAAATAAAGACTGCTGTCAGTTTAATTTCTTCTAAAGTTCTTAAATTCTCCTAATACGCTGAAATCACTGAAATAAAGTCAACGGGTTATGGGCTCAGTTAAGGAGAATTAAGTGCAAATTGCCGTTTGAAGTTTTCGGGTCGCGAACAAGTAAAGTGCATATTACTTGAAGTGTCTGAACATTTTCTGCATACGCGAATTACCGGAAGCATTGGAGAATTTCAGAAGCAAAAATAAGCATTGCAAAACTGCAGGGTGAGAGCTAACTTGGGTGGAAATATCGCATGGAAATGTTGCTGATGAAAGAAAAGTTACGGAGCGTTCTGAATAAGGATAAACCAAATGATAGTTCAAGTATTGAAGAAATAATAATAATAATCATTTATTTCGATCCATTTGACCAAGTACGTGGTTTTGGACATGTAGCAACCGTGGCTTTAGAGGATCGAGAAAGCGTGAATGCTGATTGGTATACTATAATTTGTTTGTCGGAAGTCATCAATCAAATAAGAAGAAACAATCAAAATCGACGAATTATTCTCCATCATGACAACGCCAGCTCTCTCAGCCCGTCGAGCAGTTGATTTTTTGTTCAACAAAAATGTCGAATTAATGACTCATTGTCCATATTCACCGGATTTATCACCTAATGATTTCTTTTTGTTCCCAAATATCAAAAATAAAATGCGTGGTGAGCGATTTTCGTAGGCTGAAGCAGCGGTTGAAACATTCCGGACATTGGTTTCTGAGGTACCATCTTTAGAGTGGAAAACGTGCTTTAGAAATTGGTTCGAGCGTATGCAAAAGTGTATTGACGTCAAAGGCGAATACTTCGAAAAACAATGATACCGTTTACCAAATTTCATATGCGTTTTTTCATACCATTTTCAGAAACTTTTCCAGCAGCCCACGTGTGTACTGTTTTTTGAGCATTTAAAGTTAGATCGTTTAGTAAGTAGATATTTTGAATGAACAGTAGACATGAATTTGCCTCTTAGCTTGTTCACTAATGGCCGCCTGAATAAATAGTGACGTGTCATCTGCAAACATTTCTGCATTACTTAGTGGGAAGTCGTTGACGTACAACATATACAAAATTGACCTTAGAAATGATTGTGGTACTCCACGGTTTAATGGTGACATACAGACATACAGATTTGGTTTTATTAATCTCAATATAATGTTGCCTTCCCCTTACATAGCTACTAAACCACTGTAATGATTGCAAGAATGCAATTTATTAAATAATTTATCATGATTAACAAAGTCAAATGCTTTACTAAGATCGAGGAATATGCCTAAACTTGTTTGTCCTTTATCCAAGTTAGAATATAATTGATCTAAAAAATAGGGTAGTTGATCGACCTTTGCGGAAACCAAACTGAATTAGGTTAAAGGTTAGTTTTATGAAACGTGAACAAGTGCACACGTGTTTGTAGCGAGCTCTTCGTTTAATTTATTATAAACCTTAATTTCTATTATAAATACCACCAAATTTCGTAAAATTGTGAACATGAGACTTTCAACTTTGTGTGTGTAGTCAGAGTGACAATCGGACTTAATCCTCTGGTGTGAGGAGTTAAAAACTTAACCGCGCTGTGCGCGATAAGCTTTTTACCCGCATACCTGCTCATGCCAAACAATTTGAAATTATTTACGGAAAACCCATAAATTAATCACATACAACTATGGAAAATGAACCGGGATCAGCCTGTTTCTCGTGTAAATTACCATTTGATGATATCAAAGTGGTAATCCAATGCACCGAATGCAAAAATTTTCTTCACAAAACCTGCGGAGGAATACTTAATAAAAGAGGCTTCCATACGAAAAAAATATGGAAATGTCCGGAATGCGAACCAGAAAAAAGACCAAGTGTGTCATCGTTAGCTGATGATAACGCTTTTTCCGAGAATTCCTCTTCGAATGTCATTGCTGAAGGAATCCTTGAACATCAAGAAAATATTCCGGACCTAAGCAAACTTTTAACGAACTATGAAACACTATCGTCTAATGTTTTAAAGATGTTTGAAACCATTAATAAAAAACTGGAAAACCTAGAGAGACAACCAAGATCTGAAGAAAGAAAACCAGAACCTGCGAGCAGAAATCATGATCCTCAATAAAGATATTGCCGAACTACTCATGGCTAGCAAGGGTAAGGAAAAGCAACAACCCGAAATAAACAAAACCAATATCTCTTATAGTCAAGCAGTGAACCCCTCTACTAACGAGGGGATATTAACGAAACCAGAAACAATCGGTCCTAAACAATTTAAAAAAATGATTCCGAAGCAACCGGACCAACCAAGGCAACCAAGCTATAATACAATGGCCAAATCAATCTCAAAAAATTTGCTGAAAGCAATGCTAAGGAAATGGAAAAAACCCAACGCTCGATCATGAGCAAAGTTCTCGAACTATCGGAAGTTTCTGCCGAAAATTCCCAACCACCCGTGGATCTACCTCCGATAAACACCGAAGAAACTGAAGCTCAGAATTTTACAATCGTGGGTAAAAGAAAGAACAAAGAAACGGGATCAAAGAGAGTTAATGTGGCCTTAGCAGGCACCGCAGAAAATCTAGCGATCCGCGGGGCCACGAAATTCCAACATTTTCATTTCTTTGGTTTCGAGACTTCTACGACCCCAGTAGACCTGATCAACTACTTACACGGAAATCACTTCCAGAATGTCAAATGCGAGCAAATCCCCTCCAAAAGACCGGAGGAATATTTTTCCTTTAAAATTTCAGTTCCTGAAACTCAAGCCGAAAAACTAAAGTCATCTGGCTTGTGGCCGATAGGTGTCAAATTCAATCATTTTTTATCCCATCTTTTGAAGAAGAACCCGTCAAAATAACAGAAAAAGAGACAACTGCGTCCCGAAACTTGGCATTACTTCATCAAAATGTTCAATGCCTAGCGACTAGCATCGATGAAATAAATTCTCTTATTAACAGCATCTAATCCTGCGCAATTCTTTGCGTTACAGAACACTGGCAAACTGTCGACCAATTGCCTTTACTGAAAATATTTGGCTTCCGCCTTGGTTCCGCATACTGTAGAGAAAGGCAGAAACATGGTGGCACTGCGATATTCGTCCACAACCGTTTAAAGTGTAGATCTAGTTCTTTCGTCAATAGTGCCTCAATTCAGTACGAAATCGAGCTCTGCGGAGTAGAAATCGATCTCTTATATAAAATCACGATAGTGGCTGTCTATAGACCGCCACAGGGCAGCGTGGAAATTTTTATGCAAGTTTTGGAAGAGTTATTAAATGCACTAGCCCTCCGGAAAACTTACTTTATCATAACAGGCGACCTCAACATTAACACCCTGACAGATTCTAGTGCTACTAAGGACCTGAAATCACTATTGTTGCCTTACAATCTAAACCTGGCAATAAAAAGTCCAACACGCACTACTTCCCACAGCAGCACATGCCTCGACAATATAATCACAAATCTAAACAATTATGAATCAAGCATAATCGCCTCGCATATCTCAGACCACACCGCACAATTATTAACTTTTCCTGCTTTACAAAGGAAGTCAGCACAGTTCAAAATTTGGAAACGAGATTTCAACGATACCAGCACATCCAAATTTTTACACGATCTAAGCACAAAAGATTGGACGGTTTTAAATAGTCAGCTGAGTGCAAACGACAAATGGAATAAGTTCACTCTACTTCTATCTGATACTTTTAATTATCATTTTCCCGTACTTCAGAAAACACTTTCCAGCAAACCTAAAAAAATAAATCAAACCGAGGATATCCAACGATGCAAGAAACTTTTAGATACCCTGTACGTGTTAAAGAATCATGATGCTTCGATGGATACCCCGTATAAACAAACCAAAGCAATATACAACTCCCTGCTGAAACAAGCACGAACCAAACGTTATGATGACTTAATCACTACATCGGATAACAAATCAGCAGCCATATGGGAGGTTGTCTCAGATTGCTTGGGAAAGAAATCACCTAAAAATACCCCGACTAGTCTATCGGCAGAAGTTTTTAACACCAATTTTTCCTCCCGTGTAGAAGACATACAAAAAAGTAACATCGCCGGAAGAAGACGTTCCGGAAGTCAGTACAAATGCGATATACCATCCAACGATAAATCCATTTTTCTCCATCCCACTTCCATTGAAGAAGTCTTCGTTATTACTACCAAACTGAAAAGTAAAAAAAGTGCAGGTTTCGACAACTTCCCAATGTTTTTACTAAAAAAGAGTATTCACCTACTAGCACTTCCCCTCGTTGACATTATAAATACATCCTTAGCAACTGGACAGTTCCCTGAACACCTCAAACTTGCAGTCGTTAAGCCAGTTTTGAAGAAAGGGGATCCTGAAGATGTATCCATAGGCCCATAAGTCTGCTATCATCCTTTTCAAAAATATTTGAATATGTAGTGCTTGAGAGAGTACAGAATTTCATGCTACGACACAACCTCCTGAACACAAACCAACATGGTTTCTTGAAAGGGAGAAGCATCGAAACTGCCCTCTACGATTTCACTTCTACTGTCCTGCACAACTGGGAAAATGATAAATTGGCTTGTGGACTATTTTTGGATCTGACGAAGGCCTTCGAAACGCTAGACCACAACATCCTGTACTCAAAACTGGATCGCTACGGTATCAGGGGAAATGCCCTCGATTGGATAAAATCATATCTCTCCAACAGATTACAAAAAGTAGTTATGATGGACAAACACGGAAGCCAGGAATCTAAGCTAACAGAAATCTCCACAGATGTACCACAGGGCAGCGTTCTTGGTCCACTACTATTTATTATCTTTCTGAATGATCTGCCTCTAAAAAACGAAATACCCTCCTGCCACATATACAACTATGCTGATGACACTTGTATTTTAGTCACAGGTACCACCTTCATGGACATAAAACAACTGGGATGTCAATCTGTGAAGAATATAGATGACTGGTTGTGTACCAATAACTTAATTCAGAATGATGCTAAAACTAAGTGCATATTATTCAAAAGTTTAAATTTCTGTGATACCCCATCCCACATAAATTTAAACGGCAAAAAAATCAACTTGGATAACAGTGTACCGTACCTCGGTATACAAGTTGACGAAAATTTGAACTGGAAGACACATATTGACCGCCTCCGAAATAAACTTAGCTCCGCGTGTTTCGGACTTAGAGTTCTCAGTCGTTATGTCAGCTCCCAAGTGTTAAAAACTGCATATTATGCCAACATATATTCCCATCTACAGTACGGGATCATATTCTGGGGAAGCAGCACGCACATCAATCACGTCTTTACGTTGCAAAAAAGAGCACTACGAATTATGTTCAAACTGTCTCCACGAGAATCCTGCAGGGGAATATTCCAGTCGAAGCGCCTTCTCACACTACACGGAATATATATTTACAAATGCTTAATGTATTTATTCAAACACAGACATTTATTTGTAAATTTTGAAAACAAAAATGTCAGTAGATACGCTACTAGAAACGATAAATGCTATGTATACCCACCTCACAGGCTAACGAAATTTGAACAAGGTACTCAATACTCTTGCATGAAATTATTTAATCATCTACCACTAACTTATAAGCTAATGTTTGATTCTAAGAATTTAAATATTGTCAAGAATAAAATATTTAACCTGCTAGTAGAAATCGAACCCTATTCGCTAAATGATTTTTATCGTTTTGGGTAGTAATACGACAAGCTAACTTTATTTTCCTTGTTAGGACACTTAATTTTAGAATTATATACTTATTGCGATGTTATAACCATTAACTATTATTGTGACGTTTTCGAACTTATTGTTTTCAGTTTCGAAATAAACATATTATTATTATTATTATTATTAATAGATTATACTTCTCTAGAAAGAATGTTAATCCCACGTTCACAATTTTTCTATAATTTTTGAAAAACAATTTAACAGGGAAATAGGTCGGTAATTTTCAACTAAATGTTTTGAACCTTTCTTATGTAAAGGTTTAATTTTTGTAATTTTTAATCCATTTGGAAATATTCCCTGAGAAAAGGAATTGTTTATAATCACAGTTAAAGGAGTAACTAGTGCTTTTAAACATTCTTTAACTACAAATGGACTAATGTCGTCATGACCTGGAGTGTATTTTATTTTACAACTAGAGACACCATCCAAAATATCTTTTTCCGTGACTGTGAGTTTCATATGTATTGGAAATATTATTAAAATAACATTTAAAATAATTAGCTACTATAAGAGGATCTGATACTAGGTCATTGTCAATTTGAAGATGTATAGTTTTCTCTGTTTATTAGAATTTATGATATTCCACACAACTTTCGATTTGTTTTTTGAGTGCAGTACTAAGTTATTATTATAGTTGTTTAGCTTTGAGAATAACCTTTTTGTATATCTTTTTGTAATTAGAATAATATTCCTTAAATAATAGATTACAGTTCTTTTGTAGAAGAAATCAGAAATTGGCAGATGCGTGATGATGAAGTTCGAGGATGGACTGGTCTTTTGGTCGGTAATAGTCAGTTATGTGTAGAGACCGGATTTATAAGTTTTTACAAGTTTTTTACGCTAACATACCTAAACTTGGCGTTTTGTATTTATATGTTTGTCGATTAGAGAAGCCCAAAAATGGTAGTTTTATTTCGCATATAACTTAATATTTTAGACTTTTAGCGCATATTTATTTATTTATCCATATATTGATATAAATAACATTATAATTCCATATACGGTCAATATTCAAGTCTGCAGCTTTTCCAAGAAGTAATTTATTCTCCTCAAAGTCTGGCCACTTTATTTTACGATTTCCCGGAATGTGATTTTCTGGGAATCTGTAGCGACTCAGGCACTCGCACTTGCATTTTGCACTTATGTTTTGCATTTCAGTTTGAGATAAGAACTCCGTGAATGTGTGTGACTAGTGACTAGTGTACTTATCAACGCGAATTAGTTGTTATTTGCTTATTTAATTTAAAGACGAAATAAATTCAGTGCTTATCTTTTCAAAATGCCGAAAGTAGCATCCTCTTGATCTATTGAAAAAATGGATTAAAGCATCTAAACATCTAACTACAGATGGAAAAGTTAATTTTTGCAACGCATGCTCAAAACAGGTAGACACCTTACAAATTCTCTTAAAAATCACATTTTCAGTTTGACAATATTTTAAGGTGTCATCGTCAGACCAAAAGTACCAGATTGATCAACATTTGGCTACAAACCTCCATAAGGAGTCGGAGAAAAGATGTATCTAACTTTAAGCAGTCTTTTATTTCTTCAACAGCCAGTAACTCACAGGGCAGTGACACAGGAAATGAATTCTTTTTAGACTTGTGCAATGCTATGGCAGAGTCAAACTTTCCTTGGCATAAACTTGAGCAACCAAGTTTTCGAACTTTTTTGGAAAAATACTGCAATCGTCATATTCCAAATGAATCGACTTTGCGGAAAAACTATCTAAGTATATGCTACCAGCAACGGATGAAGAAAATAAGAGAGAAGCTTAGCGACAACAATATTAATATAGTAGTTGATGAAACGACAGATGCCTGCGGTCGTTATGTAGCAAATATGTTAGCAGGAGTATTAAGCAACACAGTTGCACCAATATCTTATTTAGTAAATAGTACAGTTTTGGAAAAAACAAATCATTCAACGATCGCACGTTTTATTAACGACAGCTTGACACTTTTATATGCACCTAATCAAGTTAAATCGGAAAATATATTACTAATGGTGTCTGATGCAGCAGCCTACATGATAAAAGCAGGACAGGCTTTACATATGTTTTACCCAAATTTGATGCACTTCACTGGTATGGCTCACGCAATGAATAGGCTCGCTGAATTGGTGCGACTATAATACCCAACAGTAAATAAGTTGATCAATAACGGAAAAAGGGCATTTCTTAAAGCCCCACTGCGTATACAACACTATAAAGAATTAGCTGCTGACCTGCCATTACCACCAAAACCAATAATTACGAGATGGGGTACGTGGCTTGAAGCAGCAAATTTTTACGCAGATAACTTTAAACAATTAAAGGAAATTTTCTTAGAATTGGATGATTCCAATTCAGCGGCTTTAAGAATTTGTAAGGAATGCATGTCGAACACAAACATCGGGAATCAATTAGCATTCATTAAAACTCATTTTTCGGTTTTAATATCCACCATTAAAAAGTTGGAATCATCCCAGACGGCTCTATTAGATTCTTTTGAAGTGGTCCATGATGCAATTGAAAGTGTAAAATCAATTCCAGAGGAGATAGGAGAGAAGTTAATGACAAAATTAGACAAGGTTCTATTACGTAATCCTGACTACAATAAAATGAGGAAAATCTGTTTAGTTTTAAAAGGTCAAAGTGAAGAGGATTTGGACATGGACCCCAAAGATGTAGCATCCATGAAATTTGCGCCCATTACTTCATGCGATGTCGAGCGTTCGTTTTCCTCTTATAAAAATATTTTGACAGACAGACAACAAAATTTTACCCCAAATAATTTAAATCAACTGTTGATTATATTTTGTAATCCTACTATTTAAGTGTTAAGTGTTAAAATTACTTATATGAAACAATTTATGTTTTTATTATTCTAAAGTATAAGTAAAATAAAATTTTTATCGCATATAATATCCATATTTTGATCTATTTTAATCGCATAAAAAAAACTTATTTTCCACTTTTTTAGCACATATAAATCCGGTCCTTAGTTATGTGATATAAGAAATTGCAGAACAGCAAAGGAAGCTTGTGTGGCTCTCGAAAATCACCACGAAAAGGATACGCTGAGCAATAAGGTATGTTTGATTCGACGTATCTGCAGTATAAAAATAACCGAAAATGACAACATGGAAGAGCATATTTCAAAACTGACAAACTTATTTCAAAAATTAATCGATCTTGGCGAGGAACTTAAAGATAGCTGGACTGAAATGATTTGAAGCAATTTATCGCGAAATTACGATACACTTGTTACGGCATTAGAAAAGAAAACCAAAGACGGATTTAACACTGAGTTTGGTTAAGTCAAAGCTGCTCAGTGAATATAATCGGCGAATGGAATTGAGTGATTTTCGGAAAGAAAGTAAAGAAAACAGTCCTTAAAACAACTCGGAAAAGTACATCTTTCTTTAGCAAACAGTCACATAAAGCGTGATTGTGCTAATATAGGATATGGAAAAAAACACATGGCAAATTCGAAAAAGTTAGGAAGGACCACCAAGTAAAGAACGAGAAACACCATAAAGTAGAGCAATGGAAAAATTCTTATTCATAGTTCACACTGGAAAAGGTGCAGGTTGGGCAATTGATTCAGGCGCCACCTATTATACAGGCTGTTCTTTTACTGTGTGCAAATATTTAAACTTATATGCCTTTAACACTAAGTTAATAGTTTTCGAGAAAAATAGATTGGAAGATTTTCACCAAACCGTTTGAGAACTGCTGGCATAACTAACGACTGGATGGTACGCCGCCTTACCTGAGTAAATGACGACCCGAATATAGGTCAGTGTTTTACGATGTCGTAAACGAACATCTGTTTGATTCACACGAGGCCTATTAATAGATCGTAACAGTCGAAACATTTTAAACGCGCTCACAAAGCGCCTGGATTATTTAAAACAAGTGCCGCTTCGCTTGAAGTAATTACAATTTTAGGTATTTTCAAATTATGAACAGACAATTATAATTACTGCACGAAAAATGTAGATGAGTTAAATAATGACATCACCGTCATTCATCGTTTTATTTTCGGATATTTTAATAAAGAAACTTTAAAATAATGTTGTAATTTATCTACTACTTGTACAGTTTAAAATCGGCTACATTAAGTAATCACACTAGGAAGAATAAAATAGTTGTTAAAACTGTTATGTGCTCACTATCTATATGACTGACATTAAATTTACAATTTCTATTAATTCAATTATGAAATTCGGCTAAGTAAAGCATTTTTAACGGGCTTGCATTGCAAATTCCAAAATTTACAAATTCATTAGTAACTTAAAGTATTCTTATACGCATTCGATAAAGTTGCAGATTCGCATTTCTTTTGATGCTTTTTATTACGGCAATTTTTTGTGTGGTTACAACGACGGCCGCTGTAATGCGTTTAAGGTGGGACAGTAATTCATTAGCTTTCTGCAGTTATGAAAAATTTGACAAACGAAGATATTTTGATTCGTAAAAACGCATATTAAGATCGTAATGGCATTAACAAATAACGATATGTTACTTTTGTACGGGGAAGTCCGCGGAAACGCACATAGGACCCGGACATTGTAATAAACGATATCAGTGATTTTTATTACGAAACGCTGGAGAATAAGTTTAAATGCGGGACTCATTTTATGATCGGCGCTGTGTGTAGGCACATCCACTGATTACAGAGGAAGGCGTTAATGACCTTGCTGAATGTTTCTCTCTCGCACATTTCAGCAGTTTCAAACTAGTGGAACCTCCGAATTTTTTTGGCTATGAATCGGTAGCCACCCGAAAATACGCGCAGAAGGTAGCATTTCACGTACTTATACTGAGGTTTTTTTATTTCCGCACAGTAAAAGAACACCTTGTATTGCAAGTGACAGAAAGTGTTTTATTTGAAATTGACTAAAAGGGAATAAAAGAGATTCACACTGAGACACTGATTATAAAAGCAGTTTGTCGGTGTAGAATTGTTTACAACCCCCTTTTCCCGTTTTTGCTAGGTGACAAATTGGAGTACGAATGATCAACAAGCTTACGAATTGTCCTGCTACCAGAAAGCTTTAGGGTTACAAATTCATTCTCTCTCTTTGATAAACGGAGATCCTATTCAAATTTCTACTTGCTTTATGTGCTTACTGTAGTTACTGTAAACAGTCGAAAATTGAAGCCTAAATTATTAGTTTAATATAAAAATTACCCAATTTCTTTCAGGTTACGGTGTAAAAATTAATTAAACGTAAAATGATCCAATATGTATGATAGTCACATTGGTGACGATGATCAGTTTGGGTCAAGTGACTTCCCTTCGTGCCTTGGTGTTTAGCTTCACGCAGAATCAGGTACAAACGCACCAGTAGATTTACTAAATGCGCAGAGTGTACATTTTCTCGTCGGCCGTTTTGTTATTTCATCAAGCTGTGACGCTTAGGTAATTTCCGAACGAACAAAATTAGTCGTGTTCTGAAAGAGGCACTCTACGCACAACAAATATTAATATTCATTTATACTTTTCAAAGCCTGACAATTATTAATTAATCAGGTATTCATGACTGGCGATTTCTGTGCGCAAATTAGTTCGTAATGTCTGTTTCATGCTTTCATTAACAATTAGGATTTTATCGAGGGCATTTCTCCTTCTTGGGATATTTTGAGTTTACAAGTGGTTAGACTGGATTCCGTGACCGAAGCAAACAACGTTGTATTTCAGTAAACGAGGGTTCAAACTAATGTTGGCAAAAAAATCGGAAAAAATTGAAACCGAATAATTGGTTTCTTTAAAAACCGGTTTTGGATAAAACCGGTTATCCGAATAATGATTACAACCGACTATTCGAATATCCAAAAACCGATTATTCGGATATTCGAGAAACCGACTATTCTAGTATCCAAGAACCGACTATTCGGATATTTGAAAAACTGTCAACTTGTATGTATTCAAAAACCGACTAATCGAATATTGGCGAAATCTGTATTCAAAAAACCAGCTTTTGGATTATCCGAAAATCGGTTAATTATGTAATAACAAAAAATGATTCATAAAAAAACAGACACGAATGAATTTTAACTCTAAAGTTCCTGGTTTTTATTCAGTTGAGGATGTTTTCAAACATTTCAATTTAGTGCTTCTCTTAGCCATTTTAAAGTATTAATTAACTACATTTCTAATTTATAAGGACTCACATGTCACTAATACGTGACAAACTCACTAATAATAGTTTTCGTTTTTGTGTTTTGTTAAATACTAGATAAATGTAAATTATTCTTGTTCTATATAATGAACAATATTCAACAAATTGTAAAAGTAATGCAAATATTTTGTGCTTTAAAAATTCATTACGGTGCCGAACAACATCTGTACCCTAATAAACTTTTATTGAATTCGCCGAAAGAGGTTGGGTACGGTCGAAAAGGCTACTCACAACAAAAACTAAAATTACTTTAATTCTTCTTCTTCGACTTCTAATATGTGGATTAGATGTACCACTTGACCACTTACATTTTTTTTTAAGTAGTAAACATAATAGATAAGATTTATCTTCATTTTCTTAATACTTTCAACATTTACTCATTTTCAATTTTATTTGAGTTTTAAATTTGCTGGCTCAAATTCCTATGATTATCTTTAAATGGATGAAAAAATAAATCAATACGCTATTGTGTATATAGTTGTTTGAATTTCAAGTAGTTGGGCTATTTGAATATTTTTCAACATTCGAATAAAATTCGAGAATCCGATTATCCAAAAACCGATATTATTTGAATAACCGATTATCCGGATAACCGGTTTTGTTTAAAACCTTGAACAATCCAAAACCGGTTAACCGGTTATCCAAAAAACTGATTTGGTTACCAGCACTAGTTCAAACGAGGACGTAGACAGACGAAACGTTTCGCCGTCTTCGTCGAATGAACAAGGTTGGATACTGCCAGGTGGGAGTTGAATTTTTTGGTATATTGAATTTGTTATCACTATTTTGTTGACTGTATTCTTATTCACTTTGGACGACACTAGTCGTTATCAAATTATTTATCGGGTGTTAACGTTTGTAAACGAAATACGAGCCCCGTTTTTCGGTTAGCAGTTTCGTCTAAATTGCGAGCCTTTGCGTTAATTGCATTTGTTTGTAGTAATTACGTAAGTTTGGAGACACACTCCACTGCGAATAAAGGCAATTGCTCGATTCGTTCCTCCGATAAGATTACAATCAATTCAGACGGATTGCAGTAGTATTGGATAACCCCTACCACTGATCATGTTTCTGAGGAAGCAGAGCCCTGTAAATTTCTGCTCGCTAAACCAAGACACTTTTTCTCTGGAAAGAACTTTCGATACTTGCTCGTACCATTTGAATTTCGACAGCAAGGCTAGAAAATGTAATCCACTTTGCAACGTCCGCCTGCTCGTAATGGTGGTACTATTCATCCACAGTTATATTTTATTGGATACATTTTGAAAACAGTACTAAGTAAAAGCATTACGTGAGTTTCACTGCATTTTGAAGAAAATATCCGAACATAGGTTATTATAGGTACGTAATATAATACCTTTGTGTTTATGCCCTGTCCCATTTCAATTCCTCCGTGTGCTACCGCAACGCTACCGTCAGCATGATAAATAGAAATCAGAACATTCCAGTTGCCGAATAAAAAGAAGTGATATGCCATAGGCACAACAGCCAAACCTCGTTTTACCCATCGATTTGCCTGAAGTATAAACCAACAATGAAAGTTATTACGGCTTTCTTTAAATCACTTTACCTGATTAAATTCTTCTACGCTTTTGTTTCTGTCGTCTAATTCAGCCCACTCTTTAAAGTCCTTAACGAAAGTGTCCAAAAGAGCGTGTTCCTCTCTGTTCAAATTATCAAGTCGTAATTGTAACGGATCAACATTTATGGTAAACGCTATGTGGTCCATAATGCTTTCTATCAAAGCAATGCCTTCGGTAGTACCTAAAATTCAGTTTCTTTAATATCGTCTGCAGAATTAATTTAGAAAAAAGGATGTACCAGGTGCTCGACACCAAGTGTTTGCAGGTACATCCGTTTTGACATGATTTCCGGTTATCTTGAAGGTATCGTGAACGTAAGTATTGATGATATGCTGCAGAATCTCAAACATCACTGCGTCGTTTCCTCCAACGCCGTAATCCGAATATACCGTAATTGTAAGATATTGGATGACACCCTTGTCATTGACCCCTACCTCATAGTCGGCAGAGCAAGGATACCTTTTACCTATGACGTTCATGTTGGTAATGAAAGGCATCCATATTTTAACAGGCTTTTGGAGTTTGTTTGCGGCCAACGCGGCCGCACAACTGATGAGGCCGTTTCGGGAAATTTTTGCACCGTAGGCACCACCCAAACGACGGATGGTAACATTAATTCTACAAATGTGTTTATCAGAAATTCGTATTTACACATTGCCTTCAATTTTATAACTTACTTGTTTGCCTCCATTTTCAAAGCGGAGGCTATGCCCTGTTGAATAATATCCAAGCCTTGCGATGCGGGAAACACGTCCAAACCGTCTTCAACTGGTACCACATTACAACATTGGTTCTCCATGTGGTAATGGTATTGTGAGCCAATATCAAATGTTCCTGTAATTACGTGCTTCACATCGGTGCCTTTGCGTGTTGGCTCGATGCTGCCTTCGTTGCCAATTCTATCCATCGCATTTTCTTTCAAAACTTCCCGAATTGTGAACAGTGGCTTGTGCTGACCCGGTTCGTAAGTAACCTCCACTAATTCTGCCGCCTTCTCCGCACCTTCTTGACTATCGGCCACTATAATCCCAATAGGTTGAAAATAGTACTGCACAGTACCACTGCAAAATATTTCCTCATCGATGGGAGGCGTAGGAGACATCGGTCCTTTCGGCATGAACGAGTTCACACCCGGAATATCGGATTTATCGAAAAACGCCACGACGCCTTTCACTTTCTAAAAACGATTTCACCAATTAGTTTATTTTGCCAACGACTCCAAATATGTATTCACCATGGCTTTTGATCTGTCGACTTTGTGAATTGTCGAATAGGGGGTGGCTTTCGCCAAAACGAACGCTCCAAACAATTGTCCCGGCCGGTCGGGCATGTCGATAATGTACTCAGCTTGACCTAAATAAAAAATTATTGTAGGTACATTTTGAATGTCTACCGTTTAGGTAAATTTACCTGAGACTTGAGCCCTGGCCTCTATCTTAGGAATCGGTTTGGTCAAGGGGTAAAGAGACGCGTTCGTTTCGTAATCCTGCGTGCCCTTTGATACAGGGCGGGTTTGTTTCTTGCCGCCACTTTTATTGCGGGGGGATATCAGATTATCGGGGGCGATGCTTAACACGAACTGTGAAGAGAAAAACAGATCAAATTTGTATTTTTTTTTCTCAATCGAAATGAGTACCTAGGTAAATACTATCTGGCAATTATTGCCAATTAACTAATTTATAATTTAATTTTAAGATTCAAAATTACTTTGGCGATATTTAATTTCAATTTAAACTGTCTCAGATTTAAATGAGTTGAACGGGAATGGCATAGAAACTCCTTCATTTTTCAGTTTTTTAAAGATTCAATTTCATTTACTTAAACACTTTTAGAGCTCAAGAACTCCAGTGTGTGAATTAATTTGATTAAAGTGGCCATAACACGTATTGTGTACTTTTAAATTTATCGTTTAGTTCGCAGACTTAATAATTTAATAGCGTTTTCGATTGGGGTGCACTATGTACACTGAGTGTACCTTCATCTCATTTTATTCCGTGAGGTTAAAACGAGATAAAGATACACTCAGCGTACATAGTGCATGCCAATCGAAAGCGCTATAAATATGGCAGCGTAATTTTAATAATTCGAAATTCTCCATATTTTTAGCTAGAAAGAATTAAGAAAAAACAAAGAAATATATTACCCAAGAAAATGAAATTAATAGTAACTGGTGAAAATATTTCGTGGATTTTGTTCATCTGGGTACAGGAAATAATTAAGAAGAAAACAAAGTAGAAGAAAACGAAAAACAATCGTAGCAACAGAAATGATGAAAAAGATGACGAAAAAGGTACTTAACACAAATTAAAAAAGGCATAGCACAGTTAAAACCGGGGAATGCACCGGAAGTAGACAACATTAGCCCAGAATTGCTCAAGTCTCTCTCAGAGAAAAGGATAATAGATATGCCCAGTTACTGGAAGAGAGCTAATCTGTACAATTTTAGTGTATGTTGGCGTTTTTTCGCGCTTAAAATTTGAAGTTGTTTTTCCCGCGTTTGGAAGTTGGAAGTACGCCTTCGTTAGTTCAGTTGCGCATGTGCAGAGTGGAAGAAGGTGCATTTTTCAGTGTGTCGCGGGTTGCAATGAAACGCGTATTGAACGAACGATTTATTGACGCTTTTTCTAAAAAATAATGTAGTAAATAGTTTGTGGCTAAATCAAATCAATGTTAATATTGTTATGAAGCGCATTTGCATGTTACAAATGTGAGAAATAAAGTTATTACTTTCTGAAATTTAACAACTAGTGTCGAAGCGTTTTATGAACAGTCCATTGTTGTGAGGGGGTGTACTCGGTACACCACGTTTTGTCACGTTCAACCCCAACATAATCTATATCAGCTTATAAGGGTGGAGACTATAGAGACTCTAATAATCCACAGCACTATTTGTCAGTTTATAAAATACAGAAAAAGAACATTGAAGGGAGACTCAAAGATAAAATTAGAACCGTCATTGCTGTATCCCCAGGCGGGATTTAAACCAGACCAGCCAATCCACTCAAGATTGGGTTTTCGTACTTAGACTTGTCACAAAAAAATATAACAACGAGCTAATGTATACTAATGCATTTAATCTGAAAAAATTTTCAAGTGAGCTTCAAGAGAAGAAATTGAGAGTAGTCAAAAGTCTATACAAGGAAACAGACAACGTTGTAAGAGTGTACAGCAAAATGACGAGCTAACCAAATTGTTAGACAAGGAAGTATTTGAGCCCTCTACTATTTCTCACTCTAATGGAGAACTAAGCCAGACGATAAATGCTTATATAAATGCGACATATACAGAGTATAGCTTCGTTTACAATTCAAAGAAATTCCATACAAGAGAGCTTTAGGTTAGATGTATGCAAAATTCTACCGTACGATTTTTTAAATTTTAAAAGGAGGCTGTGAAAAACAATATTCAGGTCTTAGCTTTATTCATTTGTATTCATATTTTGACGGCTGTCACATTAATTATAAATTTACTAACCCAGTAAATCAAAATGATATTTAAAAACCTCAGAAGGTATTCATCTTAGATTCCAATTTTCGCAGTGGTTAATCAAAATGGAGAATGGGCGTACTCTGCAAAACAATGTATAGAAGAGTTGCGCCAAAAATATCCAAATGAGATTTTTGCAGACGATAATTTCTATGATGTTCATGTGTTCCGCGAGACCCTCTTACATCCATAAAAGGTAGGAATTTGGATTGGAGTCTCTGGAAGACTGTTAGTGGGGCCTATATTTTTTTATGACACTGTCACTGCTCAACGATACCTGGAGCAGATTTTAGACACACAAGATAGACCAACAGGATATACTGCTGCTGTGCTACTGCTGCCACTATCAATTATTTACGTCAGTTATATGATAACAGAATCATAAGTTTACACTGCAATCCAGAATATCCCCCGAGGTCCCCGGAATTGACTCCATTGGATTGTTTTGTATTCCCCCATTTAAAAAACACAATTTTCAAGAATTTTATTCGTAATATCGATGAACTAAAAGGATTACAGAAGAATGCGCTAAAATTACACCGGAAATATTGCAAGGGGGTTTTGACAATATGAAAAATCGGGTTGCTTTGTGTGTGTGAGAGAATTGTTTCCATTTTCAACATTTGTTGTAGTTTCTTTTCTTTTACAAAAGTTGCTTATTCCTGATATTTAAAAATAGTTTTCATATTGGCTAGAAATCAATGATTTTCAACAGTCTCATTCACAATACCAACACTGACAGTAAAAATTTATGTATCAGTCAATTTACGCCATACGTTTTGCCTTTCAAAGCCTCCCTTTATCTAAAATTTAAAAATCGTATGGTATATTCTGCACTCAGTACGCAGAGTTGCCATGTTTTTCTAAGGAAATTAATTTTCGATTTAATTAATAACAGCAGTTGACTCTTGATCGATGAAAATTGTAAGTTTTTAATCTATAACCGGACAGAAAATAAATGAAAAAGCACTCAACGTTTCGTTATCGAGTGATAGTTTCGTCAAACGAGTGCTTTTCTATTTATATTCTGTCCGGTTATAGATTAAAGATTTAATTAATATTATAATGAATCATAGCGAGTACAAGGTCAGAGCCAGAAGCGAAAGCATAATTTCTCTGAATTTT
This sequence comes from Prosopocoilus inquinatus, assembly GCA_036172665.1. Lineage (NCBI taxonomy): Eukaryota > Metazoa > Arthropoda > Insecta > Coleoptera > Lucanidae > Prosopocoilus > Prosopocoilus inquinatus. The sequence goes on from CM069877.1 coordinate 30,164,932, forward strand.
TGGACGCGTCACACAGCGAGTGACCGAAAGATTGAGGTCGAGCTTGTGGCAGCTGCAATATTAGCCATAATTTATGCACTCAATTAAGGATGTTTTTGCAGAGCAAATGCAATGTCAGATAGCCTCCGCATATTAAGAATCCAAACGAAAAGAAGTGCATAAAAAGCTTCGGGAAAGAACAGTATCATTCCGGTGCAGTATTACTTGACCTTAAAAATTACGTGTTAAGTTCCTCGCTGAAATTTATTTACTTTATTTGAAAGTTTTTTTTTTAATCAGTCAGTTTCCAATTTCGCGAATGAAGATATAACTTCACGCTGCCCTTTTTTTAGTAATCAAATTAAATCGTATCCGAATATATTTTTTATTTAATTTAAACTCTGTGTCAAGAAAGATCCCAACTCTGCGGTGATGAGTTGAAAGAATAATTTATTTTACGCTTTTTCTAACAGAGGCGTTTTTTGATTCTGTACCCAATATTTGTTTTTCTCTCGAAACCATTAATTTTTTTCTATTTAGTAGCATTTCTATTTGAGATATTCTCGCGCAAGTAACATTTTCATTCTATTTGAAGTCCAAGGAGAGTAAAAAAAACAAAGAGAGGAAAGGGTGAAGCATATTCGATACTTCTGAAAAACACGTACACGCCATTCCAGCAACCGTAGAAAACAAATTGGAAAATCGATTTCTGGCTTTTTACGAAACCAGAAACGTTACAAACAATCGATATCCAACTTTGTATGAATTGTTTAATAGAATTGGGGACAATAGGGGATGAAAAATGGATTTTCAACCCCCGTCCGCACGTTTTACAGTACAGAGTATTGTCACGATTACGGAAAATTTGAAAATCGTATTTAATTTAAAATGTATTTTTTCCAATGCAATACGAGTTATTTGCTGATAAGCGGTTTGCTGGTGCAACGACTTAGACGATGCACTTGTAGCGTGAATCCGCAAACTTGCAAATACGCAACTAGGGCATTGTATGAGTGTTTAAACACAATCAAATAATTCACGATTTAATAGAAATGACGATTGGAAACAACGTGAAAATCCTGACATCACCTTTTTAGCAACCAAGCAAAGTACGGGTTCAATTAAAGTTTTTCGGAAACTTATGACGTCACGTACATTGGCAGTATAAAAGATAATTTGCAAAAGATATCAGTTAATCTGATCGTCGTCGTGGGATACAGTTATCTGTATTTCTGACCTTTAAACAATAAAGGTAATCCTTGTTGTTTTAATGAGTTAGTTTGCAGTTTCCCTGTTACTTCCTTTTCACCCCCAAGCTACGCAACCCCGCGTCTGGTCGCCGACAGCTCGTAACCTGCTGAAGACGACCCACGCGTGACATGGTGGAGTCTTCGCCTTCGCATTGTAAAGGTATAGATTTTTCAGGAATCCAGTTACCGAGTTCCGAAACATTTCCTGACACACATATCACTTCTTCTGGACTCAAGTCAGGGGCCTGAACCCTGAAGAGCCACTGCGTGTGTGGACGGACGCCCTAATAACTAATCCTCCCCTAGCATCCATTGCTGCATTTTCGTTATAAAAATCTAGAAAGCGTCACCTACAAAGCTGGTAACCCAATTGAAAAATCATACTAACTTCGAGGTTAAAGTTAAAACAAAAAAGAAATGCACTGGATAAAACGTAAGTTCCAATTCAACATCTCGTACGTAACAAAAGAGGCCAGACGAGACACATATATATCTCTCAACCGACCTTCTTATCACTAACTAACTAACTGAAAATCGTGAATTAATTGATTGTGTTTAAACACTCATACAATGCCCGAGTTATTTGCGTATTTGCAAGTTTCACGGATTCACGCTACAAGTTCATCGCCTGAGTCGTTGCACTAACAAACCGCTTATCAGCAAATAACTCGTATTGCATTGGAAAAAATACATTTTAAATTAATTAAATACGATTTTCAAATTTTCCGTAATCGTGACAGTATCCCAACGATGTGTATTTCTTAGAGAATGGCACTAAGGGAAAAACAGGTTATGAAAGTGATACTAGGCTTCAGCTGGCATATTTTACAATTAGTTTCAACTGTACTATACAACGCTATATTGGGTGTTCTAGAAAATGAGGTGTCTAGGGACTGAGCTGAAATATTCGAAAAAATACGCACTAATGGAAAAATAGGTTATGAAAGTGATACTAGACTTGAGGCGGCATATTTTACAATTATTTTCAACTATACTATATAACCCTATACAGGGTGTTCCAGAAAATGAGGTGTGTAGGGACTGAACTGAAATATTCGAAAAAATACAAACTTCACAATTCAGATGGTTTAGTCATAAGCAATATAAGCCGGATGAGGAATGGCACGAAAGTGAAAGATATGTGAAATAAAAAAAGAAAAGAAAAATATTATTTCTGGTTACTTCTACAACTACGGTAGATGAGATTCAGGAGAAACAAGTAAGAAAATCGCCCTCTATAAATTTTGAAGGCCAGAAAGATTACAATGGGGCAAATTTGCTGAGACTCAGTAAATGAAGTTTTTAAAAGATAATTGTAATGATAAATTCCTTTTTTTTCTTTGAGAGTAATATATAATTTTTTTTCTTAGTATTAATTATTCTTACTTTATAAAACAATGCAATTGCCAATTGCTTTCTGAACTCCGGATGCGGATCCGGCAGTACGTAATCGGGTTGCAATTCTTCGTCCAGACTCTTAAAAGCTGCTTGCAAAGTGTTATTGTCAAACAGCTTCTTTCCTATTAAGATCTCCTCAGTTTTCTTCGCATGAACAAACTCAGGGTTAATGCAACCGTACACTATACGTGCGGATTTAACTTCATTGTTGGCGTCCAGTGTTAGATGAAAACCTGCGTTTACCAACGCATGAGCGTTTTGAGCACGTGGCATAATCTGGAATAAAAAAATAACAAAATGATCTGATAATAAGAGTAGTTATAATAATTACAGAACGGAACTTGGTACATGTGCTGGTGGAAGGGAGGAGTAGGAGCAGGCTGTCGCGCATTCGCGTCCTGCGTTGATCTGAATGTAGTAGGACTGTGATTCAAATCAACGCAGGACGCGAAGGCGTGACCGCCCACTCCTACACCTCCCTTCTGTATTTATAATAAAAATGTTTTTGTAAAAGTAGAATAGTTCCTTTCAAGTCACGAAAAGATATTTTACATTTTTTTTTTAATTACTTGCATCAGTAATTTGATAACCAAATACAAGCCAACTAGAACTGACAGGTTTTTTTTTGTATGACTTGATATCTGCCTAAAGCTAAGGTTTCCTAGGAAATCGATCAGGCTGAAACTGACCGCGACTGACTGCTCAAAATAAAAACAATGAAAACCGAGCGAAATCTAGGAAACCATCCTTATTTAATTTTTCGCTTTTGGTTAGTACGAACGTCGGTCGCGGTCAGGTTCAGTTCGACGGACTCTCTTAGGAAACCCCAACTTAACACTTCCAATAGATTATTTGTATATATTTTTTTTTTATTATATTGAAAATAATAAAATCATAATTATTAGTTTTACCTTGTAGCTTTCGAATTTATGAGTCTCGTCAACTGCCGGCAAGACTATATTTTTCAAAACCTTTCCTTTCATGTCCAGCGTTAAGTAATCCACTAAATTAACGGTTTGTTCTTTTTTGTCCGGCCCCACTAAGAGAAAAATATTTTACAGATCATCGGTCATTAAATTAAATTGCTTCTAATCACTTACCAATAACTAATGATGCTCCGATTGCCTCTAAGAATAAGAATACATCAGATGGAAATTCGTGATGTTCGTGTTTAATCGACAAGTTTCCAGCCAAGCTTCCAACCTGAAAAAATATTAGTACATGGGACCTGCTGTAATACTTCCCCAAAAAGTTTGTTATTATTGGCCTAAGATAGCAGAAATAACATTTGAAAAGACACACTTGGGGCAGAAGTAGAAATTGAATCCGCAGTAAATAAACATCAATCTTCGAGAGCTAAGGTTAAAGCAGCTAAACTCCTCAAAGCCTAACTACTAATATGAATTACAAAAGAAAGACTTGAAGGCTTTCGCGACCGTCGTCCATAGTTGAATTTTCGGCTTCCGGTTAAAATCGCGTGCCTGGGATCTCTTCTATTGCCGAGCCGACGATTCTTTCTTCATTGTAGAAAAGCTTTCTGAGGGCTGCTGCTGGTGGTCGTGGTGCTATTGCTGGTGGTCTTGCTACTGCTTCTTATTACTCGTTGAGACTGTCTGTTGAGAAGTCTCTACTACTCCTGGAGAAGATCGATTTTTGATCATTCAAGCGAGAAGATAACCTTTTGCAACAGCTCGCTAACATTTGCGGAACTTTTTCAATGTAACTGGTACTAGAGTATCAAATCAAACAGATAGAAGCAAATTGTGGGAAGTTGGATTGACCTCTTACAAGACTTAGAGATGTCCTACTTTAACAAGGATTCACAAACGCCAGAGAAGAATATGGGCTGAACAAAGATTGAAAGAAACTACTCCTTTTTCACCAATGAGCATGTTCGTCGTTGCAAACGGGTCGTTGTTAAGGCTTCTGTATACTTAAGTGTAAAGGTTTTCGAGATATCTTAGAATTTACCGATGAGAAGTTAGCAATAAAATTCCAGCAATAAAATTATGAAATTTCAAAACGCTGCCACCGCTAAAATAACGATCACAGATCAATAATATTTAATCTATTACAAAGAGTATAATGTGTAGATTCCCCTCATATGAAGAAACTGAAAAAATATTTGATATTAAGTTAACTATGACTATTTAAACCAGCATAAGTCATTATTCATAAATTGCACCAAAACAATTGCTTTCACTAAAATGTTTCACGCAGTCATAAAGAAAAAATACATATCTATTTAATAATGCCTTTAGAAAGTTTTAGCCGGTTGATTTAAAGTAATTAGAAAATTAATTAAATATGGCATTCCCAGTAATCAAATAATAATAACTTTGAACGTCCATAGCTTTTCATGCAGTATTCGCATAAACATTCTGTTGGCAGAATATTAAAGCACAGGTCGAAATCTATCGTTCAAATCACCCTCTGAGTTTTAGCCGGTTGATTTGAAGTAATTAGAAATTAATTAAAAGTGACGCTCGGGCCAATGAAACAGTACCAATTTCAAATGTTCATAACTTTCCTCACAGACACTTGCATAAAAATTCTGTTTGCAGAATATGAAAGCACGGATCGAAATCTATCGTTTAAATCACCCTCTGAGTTTTAGCCGATTGGTTTGAAGTAATTAGAAATTAATAAATTGTGACGTTTGCAACAATAAAAAAAAACTTTACATTGCGCTTTGTGAATTACGGCCAAGGTTTGAACTTTGCATTGAGTACACAGGGTGTTCAAAGTTTTTGTTATACGCACACAACAACTTCGTTATTATGGAAGGTACGAAGTCGTTCAAATTGGCAAAAATATACTGCTTTTACTCAAGCATTGTCCATGCGTAAGCTGAGCGGATCAATCAGATTATGGTGGAATTCTCGATATGTTCTTCTTCTGATGAGGCCTCAATTAGGGCCAAAATCGCTATGAGAACCCTGTTGCAATTTAGCTGAATTGTAGCAGATTTTTAATAATTTTTTTTTAATGATGAGTACAAATATCGCAATAACTCCTTTATTATTTGTTCTGAGATTAAATAGTAAAGAGTACTTTATATTTAGAATTTACTATTCTTTCGTTTCACAACAAAAAATACGGAATATTTCAGTAAAGAAAAGTTTACAAGTGAAGATATTACGAGAACGCGATGCGTAATTGTTTTTTTGGTATCGCCGCTTAATTGTGGGTTCATTATTGCTGATGATTTGAACGATTTCGTACCTTAATAATTATGAAGTTATTGTATGTATACAGTGTTTCCCAAAAGTAACGGATAAATTCTATAAAATGGTTAAGAAAAAGAAGAATTCTCAGGTCGATTTTTATTTTTAAATCATCATTTGAGGGTGTAATTTTCAATCCCCCATCTCTAAGCTATAACGACCCCAGCTTTAAAAATTCAAGTAGCAAAGTACCCCTTGTGATACCTCGTTAAATAACACTTTTAATGCTGAAAATTTGTTAAAACTTGCGGTTTATATTGGATTTTCTCTTAATTCAGAAGGGCATTATTCGAATCGTGAATCGATATTTTTAGACATCTATCTCCAACCATCTTTTCTATTTGCAAATTTTTCTTCTTCCCACATATTATTTGTGCATCATAGTGTTTTTATTTAAGCTTTAATCATTCGCGATTACTGAGAATCACTGGGAAACACTGTATAATGGAAACTTTGATCACCCTATACAGACTGTTTAAAAGTAACTCGGCACTATTGCAAACTATTTTATTTTTAAAGTTACAGATAAAATTAAATTAGCAAACTAGTAGTATCTTTCGTCCTCATTGCAACGATGCTTCAAAAAAAAAAAAAAAAACAATTGCACATCGCGTTTATGAAATAAAGGGAAAAGAATACTTTTTTTTAAATAGAACACCCTGTATATTATTTGACCAATCGATAGAGAATAAAATTCTGAATTAAAATTATTCTTTATCATTTTATCTTAAATTAATAAATAAAGAAGATATTTTGATTTTTTACAAATTCATTAAGATGGTTGTGTTTCAAGAACAGAACATTTGAACACAGTGTATGTATGTGAAGCCATTAATTTTGGTTTATTTGTTTATTATAAAAGGTGTTTTTGTCTGAGTTTTGTAAAAATTCTTGTCAAATCAACCGGCTAAAACTCAGAGGTTGGTTTGAACGATAGATTTCGATCCGTGCTTTCATATTCTGCAAACAGAATTTTTATGCAAGTGCTGTGAGGAAAGTTATGAACATATGAAATTGGTACTGTTTCATTGGCCCGAGCGTCACTTTTAATTAATTTCTAATTGCTTCAAATCAACCGGCTAAAACTTTCTAAAGGCATTATTAAATAGATATGTATTTTTACTTTATGACTGTTGAAAATTTTTAGTGAAAGCAATTGCTTTGGTGCAATATATGAATAATGACTTATGCTGGTTTAAATGGTCATAGTTAACTTAATATCAAATATTTTTTTAGTTTCTTCATATGAGCAGAATCTATACAATATACTCTTTGTGATAGATTAAATATTATTGATCTGTGATCGTTATTTTAGCGGTGGCAGCGTTTTGAAATTTCATTTTTATTGCTGGAATTTTATTGCTAACTTCTCATCGGTTTAGAATTTCTGATAAAAATTATTTCGGTGGCCTTTCATTTAAGAGAATGTATTTACGGTACTTTCAAATTTCAAGATTCAAGCTGCCTGTCGTTTGAAAGAATAATGTTCAGCCTTTGAAATCATGTCCTAATTATTACTGAAAAATTCACAGGCTGCTCAAAATATGGTATCGAACCTTGCTCTGTTTAACTGCCCAAAACTCAGTTTTCGTAAATGGAACATGTGTATATTTTTGCATCATGAGATGCAGAATCAAATTCTACATCAATTAGTAGTAGCATTCCCTACACCTATTTCCATTAGTTTTCTTGTTATCAATTATTGTTTCTTATTGTAAATTTTATTTCTTGTGGTAAAATTATGGTAATTTTTCCCAGTAAGTGTCAACAAAACAAAAATATTTATTGAGTTACAAGAACAGATATGTAGAAATAAAAACAAAGAAATCAACATAAAAAGGAACTTTAATGTTTAATCTTCAAGAACTAAGACACAATTGTATTTTTTGTGCAAATTTCTACAAAGTGAGAGAGATAGGTTACCATTGTAAATATTTATTACTATTTTTACCACTTTACCAATTGTAAGTTTTGCTTTTGCTTTTTTAAAACAAAAATGTAAGCCTGACAAAGAAAATTGTTTTTGAAAATAGGTCTACTTATTTTTTAAGACCCTTATTTATGAAAATAGTAAGTATTACGATGGGGATTTACCTACAGCTTTATTCCAAGAAGTACGGCGAAATATTGTTATGGTTAGCAATTATTTATTTCTTAAAAAAATATAAATTCAATATCTGCATCTCTTTTTTCAAACCTAGATACGATTATCTCTATTAATGCCATTAATTAACAATAAAATAATCAATTATTGATAACAAGAAAACTAAAGGAAATGGATAAAGGAAATATTACTGCTAATCGATGTAGAATTTGAATCTGCATCTCATGATGTAAAAATATACAGGTATTCCATTTACGAAAGCTAAATTTTGGGCAGTTAAACAGATCAAGGTTCGACACCATATTTTGACCACTCTGTAAATTTTTCAATAATAACTAGGTTATGATTTGAAAGGCTGAACATTATTCTTTCAAACGGCAGGCCGCCTGAATCTTGAAATTTGAAAGTATCGTAAATACATTCTCTTATACGAAAGGCCACCGAAATATTTTTTTTCAGAAATTCGAAGATATCTCAAAAAACTTTACATTTAAGTATACGGAAGCCTTAACAATTTTTTACTTAGAATAATGTGTAGAATCAGAATTTGCAATAAAAAGTATAGCATTCAATTTAAAATAAGAAAGTTAATGCCGACTTCCGTTATAACCGGATGTGATATAGCGGTGAAAATAATTTATTCTGAAAGATCACTTCCCCTCCTAGGGCAGTGTGTTAATTTTCAGAATGTTTGTATGTTCCTTTCCCCGAGAACTTTTAATAGGCCACTCACCTTGGGAGACCCTGTATATGAGCTTTTTTTACTTTTTAAATCCATAGGACAATTACAATCGATCTCTTTCAACATTGTGCTTGCGAATGAAACATCTACATCTACTGTTTGATTCTTAGAAAGTAAATTGTATATGAATGCAAAATAATTTACTAGAAAGCACGTCTATTCTCTTGCCGCTTCTTTTTCAGTTGCTGCCAAATGAGTTGTAAGGACTTTTTGAAAATAATTCTTTAGTGAAACAGTGTACCAGAGGCTGGAGGAGACTCATGAGTGACCCAAACTTTCAAGCGACCAACACCCAGGGAACTTTTGGTTTAGACTTGAGTTTCGACTTGCTTTTAATAGATTATCAGTGGTTCAGTCAAGGAAATTTCTTCAGAAATTTTGGTAATAATCCGTTTTTCAACAATTATATGGGAATAGGATGGATTGAGTTGCAGCCTTACCTCTGAAAGTACTATTAACAATGATAACTATATTCATATGATTTTTTTTCATATTGACCCATTCTATTATTCCCCAAATTGTTTTCTTCTTCTGGTGACTCACTTTTTATTTTTCTTTTCAAAGTATTGATACTCTTTCGCAATAATGAATCAAACCTTTCAACGAATTTTCTATACTTTGAGTGGTTTCCTCTTCATTATACTTACGTTTCGCACAGGCACGTTTGCAATAATATCGATGTGATCAGCCACATTAGTTAAATAAGAAAATTTCTTATTGGCGCTTCCCAGTTTGTAAAACTGTTCCATCGCATCTGTCAGACTCATGTTGGCCCCCAAAGTTAAGGCATCGTTGTTTATGGTGTACATCAACAACTCTCTAACGCTGGATATGTCGATGTAAATGTCGAAAACTTTCTCGTCCCTGTACACACCTGAAATATTTTTTTCGTCAGCGTTAATGTATTCTTAATATAAACAACAACCTTTGGCGGTATTTCCTGATACCAGCATGTACGTTTGATTTGGATTTGTCGAGATGAGTTGCAAGATGTCATTGATCGAAAATAATTTATACCATTTGCTTTCGCCCAAGTCAAAACACGCAGGCTCGTTTTTGTTTGCGCAGGAATTGACGAGGCATTCCCGTTTGCATTCTTTGTCCTTGCATGCAGGGAGGTCTTCGATGTCCAAAGGGTAACCCCCGATGAGCTCCGGATCGGCGTCGGAACATAAAGTTTTAAAGGCGGCCAGTATTGGTCTGTACCCCGTACACCTGCAAATGTTGCCCCCAAATGAATTCTCCACATCTTTCATCGTGAGACTCTCCTTCTGGTATAACTGGAACATGTTCATGACCATTCCGGAAGAACAAAACCCGCATTGAGTGCCGTTAAATTGAGTCAGGACGTTCTGGATTTTGTGATATCCGATTTTTGGGTTGCCAATGCCTTCAACGGTCGAAATCCTCCAACCGTGACAAGAAAAAATCGAAACCAGACACTAAAATTAATAGAGTCATTTTTTTCTATTTGTCTTGTTGAATCTTTTTACTTAGCTTACTGAATTAATTGCGAAAGTTATCTGTTTGTTGGTAACCGGATGATTCGTAGTGGCCGTCACGATGCAACAGCCACAACCACCTTCCTGGCACATGACCTTCGTGCCGGTTAAGTACAGGTTGTTTCGCAGGTATTTGTTTAAGGATGTTTGAGGTGAAAAATCGGCGGCTTTCACTGAAAGAAATTGCAATTCATTTGACTAAACAGCATTTAATCATAATTTGACGGCGTAATTAAAGTTCAACGAGGAAATTACGTCATTTTCGGATAAAAAACAACTCGACTGCGCTTTCAAATATTGAACAAACATTATACAATAATTAGAAGTAATTTGTTCCTCCAACGTGCGCGAATCATTCAATTATGGTTTGAAGCAGGGTCGAATTTAGAATGAGGAGAGCCTTAACGTTTCCTGTATATTATTTGCTATACAAATACAGTAACATAGTACAGCCTCATTACTTTTTGTCGGAACTTCCGTTAATTCGAAAAATGAAATTAAAAAATGGAACGAAATAATGAATCCGGAAACGAGATCTATTACGGAAATTCTAACTAAATTGGCCGAGATTCTAATCTTCACTTGACATTTTAATCCTGCAAGTTTTATACATTTTCTTTTAAATGGTTTACGTTTTCGAAAAAAAAACAAAAAGAAAATTTTGATTTAAAAACTAAAAAACTCACTCACAGAAAAATCAATAGTAAGAAGTAACACAAATTGTAGTTAGAATGAAGACGGAAACAGATTGTAGCAAATATTCGCACAATTGTCGGACTATTTACTACAATTGTGCTAATATTTACTACAATTGTGTTAATATTTGTTACAATTTGTTTGTGTCTTTATTCTGACTACAATTTGTGTTACTTTTTACTATTCATTTTTCTCTGTGCAGGATAATCCAACTTGTATTCTAAATGATAGCATTACTTTGTTATTTTACGTTGTACACGGTGAACGGTATATTAGGTGACGCCACAAGAATAACCGGCCGTATGTCGACATGTACGTGAAAGCGCGAAATCAATTGTGAGAGCGAAAGCTAAAGAAGGGGTCCAAATATCAATGCGCAAGAGAGAACGGTGTTTAATCCTTCAAAATGAGTTAACGTTAAAATATTTGTCGCAGTTACGTGCACGTTTCGAACACCCGCGCTACTACCTATTGATTCTTTACTGTGGCTGTGTATTAAAGATATTTACCCGCATTCATATCTCATGTTTATCGTTTAGCAACGCAATTGTTAAATTAATAATAATACATAATAGATTTATATGCATAACAAGCAAACTTAAAATAGCACATATATGTAAATACAGATGTTTCTAAAGCGACCGACTAAAATAAACAACAAAATAAAAAATCACAAAATATTGACAAATTCGAAGTGTTTTGATTAATGAAGTGCAGTAGAGCAATAAAATGAATGCAGAATTAAAAGTGTTTTATAATTAATGATTGTTACGGCGGGCGCGAGTGCGATCTTGACCTTTAAACGGGTTTTTAATGTGATCATATGAATTAAGAGCTCCAAAACATTGTCAGTCTAAAATCACCTGCAGTAAATTTATTCAAGTACAAATTGTAGAAAATAACTCTAGACAAATAAAACATTTTTATTTTATATTACCTTATAATCTTTCAATTTTTTTCTCCTTTTGATTCATCAGTTTGATGTTTATTCGGTCTAACTTTATTAAAGTAGACGTTTTAGCTTTAAAATACCAAAACCAAGCTCGATCAGCAGCTTGTTTAGAACCAGAGACTGAAAAATTCCATGTGGATCCACTGAAAATGTGATGTAGCTTTGAATAAATAAAACATGTCTGGAACAGCAGGGACTTTTGTGCAAACATCAATAACTTGTAATGCAATTTGTAGGTAAGAGGTACTGATGAAGTTGATGTAGATTTGTTGATGAAAAAGCCATCGATTTAGAATTTATAACAAAATCAGTTGTTTTTTCAAAGGAGGATAGTAGTGGTCAACGGTACGAAATTATACTAATTTATTTCAATAGCCGAATGACTAATAAACTCTTATGAGAACTTGTTCTTCATTCACCGGGCGCTCGCTTTTATAATCCTGGTGAGTACGCGAATCTTCTTCGCTCAGAAAATTCTGTTGGGCAAAGTAGACAGACGTCCGTCGAACTTACGAGACTCTGACGCCCCAGGCCCTGACGCATGTAGCTTCGGTCAGATGTTGAATCAACACACTACAATCTATTTTATTGAAGGAACTAATTGGTTTAAGATGAAGATGCAATACTCAAGTTACGATTATATGAAAGTGTGAAGTTGATTAGTTTACAGCGTTAATCATGTTTTTAATTATGAGATGTGAATAATTGATAATTGAATAAGTAGTTAATGCACTGTGGAATAAAACTGTAAGGTTAAATAATTGATGGCATCAAAGAAATTAAGTTAGATTGTATTCTCATCAAGTATTACAATTAGAAGCTATTAATTATTTTTTAGTTGACATTCTGTTTGATAGCGCATTAGAACTCGTTTAAAAGAAGCTAAGCTTGTGAATAATTGATAATTGAATAAGTAGTTAATGCACTGTGGAATAAAACTGTAAGGTTAAATAATTGATGGCATCAAAGAAATTAAGTTAGATTGAATTCTCATCAAGTATTACAATTAGAAGCTATTAATTATTTTTTAGTTGACATTCTGTTTGATAGCGCATTAGAACTCGTTTAAAAGAAGCTAAGCTTGTTGCGTCTCGGTGATTTAGTAGTGGTAATCGTGGTCAAATTTATTGTGATATTACCTGTATACATACAAACTGTTTGGAAGCTGAGTTTTTTTTTCTCGGAAAAACTCAGAAATCATACTCAAAATTGAGTCCATTAAATACAGTGTGACCGTTTGTCCATGGATCGACTTGACAAGAGGAAAAGTTTTTTTTTTAATATCGACTTTACACAAAATATATTCTTTACGAAAAGTTCTCCTTCTCAAGATATAAATTAAATTTAAATTTTGAAATAGAGTCTGTCTAAAAAATACAAATTTCTTAATTTTATATAGCATAAATCAAAGTAACATTTTCATTAGTGATTTTAAGCAAAAAAAAAAATACTGTTCAACTTTATTTTTATTGATAGAAAACATCTGGTATAAGGAAACTGACAAGCCGGTGGTTTTCGCATTTATTTTATATTTAACTTCAAAACAAAAATAAGCAGGGGTAGGTTGGAGCAAATCAAATCAACGTCACAAGTAAAAAATATTAAAAAGATAACCTAGAACTATAATATAATACATCTTCGAAATATTCTTTTACACTGTAGTACGATTAGTTAACTAATAATTGTTTTACTAGATTTTTAAATGCAGATATATTTATTTGCATTTTTATGTTAATCATGTTTTTAATACAATATGTTTCATTAACCACCCTTTACACCTTTCTATCTACATAAACTTAATTTTACCTTTCTCACCAGTTGTTCATTATCGTCAGATTCATATTAAAAGATACACCATGCAATTATTATAAAAATGCAACATAGGTTTATGTCGATGCAATTATTATAAAAATGCAACATAGGTTTATGTCGATACGTTTACAACTTTCTCAGCTAAATAATTTTTGCAATTTTTCTACTGCACAAAATACACCCTATATTGCATTTTAAAATCAAGTGAATTGAATCATTGAAACTCTGTTTATAATAATAATAATAATGAATGAATAATGTTTTCCACCTGTTTATTTTCATTTCCCCTACTGTACGTATGACGTACACAGTTGCTTGCTTAATTACACACAATGCTTGGACATATCCCTAGGTTGCACTTTAAAATAATTGCATGGCATACTTAATCTCTAATAAAAACTTTCGATTTCTTTGAAGTTTTTCTATCAGATTTTTGTTTCAAAAATGATATTAAATTTACATTTTTGTATCCAATAACAAGTACAGCATGTTCAAAATAAGAAAAGCATGTTGAGTCATCATGATATACGTCTCAGCGGCATAAGGGCTCCATAAATTGTCGGAAAATTATTTACCAATGTTAGTTAGACCCAAAATTATACTATCAAAGAGATTTATTTTACCATAACTCTTGCTCGTGATATACAGGGTGTTTGGTAATTGCTGTTTACACAAATAATGAGTTGACTGATATGGTGTTATTTTATAGAAAAAATGGGTTTCTTGCATTTCTTAGTACTTACAGATGCCACAGTTTATTTGTACTAGCAATTTCCAAACAGCTTGTATGTATACAGGTATTATTACAATCAATTTGACCACTAAATCACCGAGGCGCAACAAGCTTAGCTTCTTTTAAACGAGTTCTAATGCGCTATCAAACAGAATGTCAACTAAAAAATAATTAATAGCTTCTAAATTGTAACACTTGATGAGAATACAATCTAACTTAATTTCTTTGATGCCATCAATTATTTAACCTTACAGAGTTTTATTCCATGGTGCATTAACTACCTATTCAATTATCAATTATTCACATCTCATAATTAAAAACATGATTAACGCTATAAACTAATCAACTTCACACTTTCTTAGAATCGTAACTTGAGTATTGCATGTTCATCTTAAACCAATTAGTTCCTTCAATAAAATAGATTGTAGTGTGCTGATTCAATATCTGACCGAAGCTACATGCGTAAAGGCCTGGCGCGTCAGAGTCTCGTAAGTTCGACGGACGTCCGTCTACTTTGCCCAACAGAATTTTCTGAGCAAAGAAGATTCGCGGACTCAGCCGGGTTCTAAAAGGGAGCGCCCGGTGAATGAAGAACAAGTTCGTATAAGAGTTTATTAGTCGTCCGGCTATTAAAATAAATTAGTATAATTTCGTACCGTTGTCCACTACCATCCTCCTTTGAAAAAAAACACTGATTTTGCTATAAATTCTAAATCGATGGCTTTTCCGTCAAAAAATCTACATCAACTTCATCAGTACTTATTACCTACAAATTGCAGTACAAGTTATTGATGTTTGCACAAAAATCCCTGCTGTTCCAGACATGTTTTACTTATTCAAAGTTACATCACGTTTCCAA
The DNA here is from genome assembly GCA_036172665.1 of Prosopocoilus inquinatus. Taxonomy (NCBI): domain Eukaryota; kingdom Metazoa; phylum Arthropoda; class Insecta; order Coleoptera; family Lucanidae; genus Prosopocoilus; species Prosopocoilus inquinatus. The sequence continues at coordinate 30,180,186 of CM069877.1, forward strand.
TGGATCCATATGGAATTTTTCAGCCTCTGGTTCTAAACAAGCTGCTGATCGAGCTTGGTTTTGGTATTTTAAAGCTAAAACGTCTACTTTAATAAAGTTAGACCGAATAAACATCAAACTGATGAATCAAAAGGAAAAAAAAATTGAAAGATTGTAAGGTAATATAAAATAAAAATGTTTTATTTGTCTAGAGTTATTTTCTACAATTTGTACTTGAATAAGAATACAAGATCGCACTCGCGCCCGCCGTAACAATCATTAATTATAAAACACTTTTAATTCTGCATTCATTTTATTGCTCTGCTGCACTTCATTAACCAAAATACTTCGAATTTGTCAATATTTTGTGATTTTTGATTTTGTTCTGAAGATTTTAGTCGGTCTCTTTAGAAACGTCTGTATTTACATATATGTGCTATTTTAAGTTTGCTTGTTATGCATATAAATCTATTATGTAGTACTATTAATTTAACAATTGCATTTCTAAACGATAAACATGAGATATGAATGCGGGTAAATATCTTTAATACATAACCACAGTAAAGAATCAATAGATAGTAGCGTGGGTGTTCAAAACGTTCACGCAACTGCGAGAAATATTTTAATGTTCAGAGAGAAGGAGAACTTTTCGTAAAGAATATATTTTGTGTAAAGTCGATATTAAAAAAAAAAACCTTTCCTCTTGTCAAGTCGATCCATAGACAAATGGTCACACTGTATTTAATAGACTCAATTTTGAGTATGATTTCTGAGTTTTTCCGAGAAAAAAACTTAAATTTGTGTTTGTTTCTGAAATTGCAGGAACTGGATTTTTTTGCTTATTGTCATTATCAATAATAAAAACGTTACTTTGATTTTTGATGAAATTAAGATATAGCAATTTCTTACACAGACTGTAATTCAAAATTTAAATTTAAGCGTTGCTTCTAGAATTTCTTGACCAGCAGAACTTTTTCTAAAGAATAAGTTTTTTTTGTGTTGGTTTTTTCTCTTGTCAAGTCAGACCCTGGACACACTGTACGTTATATAAAAAAAGACTAAAAATACAAAAGAATAATAAAAAATGTAATATAATAAATAACAGAAGTAAATTAAAAATTCAATTTTTGCAATAATTTTCAACGCTGTAGCTCTTATTAAAAACATACGTTTGAAAATAATTCTTTGTTCACCACTGCTCCTTGTCACTAAATAAATGTTTGTAGCTTGAAAATGCGCAGTTGTAGTACGACGCTCAACTTACATGATACTCCTGCATACGAACGACACCCTTAAAAACATTTAGCGTAAGGTCTACGAAACTGTCAAATGGTATCATTTATGGTGAGCGTCGTTGTACACACACTTAACTGCGCATGTAGCGGTTGGGTTACAATCATCGAAAATCTAATCACTTAAAAGATCAAAAATATTTATTTAAAGAGAGATAAATATGCAACACTTCCTGTATAATATTTCCAGTTTTAAATTGGTTTTAATGGGCTAGGCCTGGTTGTCGAAGTTAATTAAAATCGACACGTGTCGCTAGACATAAATAAAAATTTTACCTTCACAGAACATCTGACAGATACGTGTGGAGAAATTAACAAACCAATTTACAAATTGTAAACTTTTATAAATTGAAAATTCTTTTGTGCTTAATTTTAAAATCGAAAAAGCCGAATCTGTTACGTTTTCCCGGTGCTCGTTCAGGAATAAAACAGAGCGCGCTCTGGGTAATATTCTTTCTCTCTCATATAAATGATTTTGTGCATTTTGCTTTCCATTTTAAATGCCCAAAGTGCTGTCGCTACAATTTTCTGAACGCGACCCTATAAGAGAGTAATAAAAGAATTTGTAACAAGACCTTCGGTACGGTTTACCCATTTCTACTGTGATTTGATGGCCTTCCAAAATAAAATTATGGTTGCTATAAAGAGTGTCTACTATAAATTATCTTGTTTGTTTGATTTTGCCTTCGGCACACCACATGTTAGAGATTCTTAACTATCAAAAGCAAAAATTAATAAAGATTTAAACGATGTACATTTAAATATGCAAAATAAAAATTTGCATATGCAAATTTAGTAAAGTATGCATTTACGCATTATAGTAAACACAAAAAAATGCTATGAAACGATGAAATTTATGTAGAAACAAACTTGTCACAAGATATGCATAAAAATTCTTCCTATTATACTGGGTGTTCTTTTACTGTGTGCAAATATTTAAACCTGCAATATATCACCACAAATGGAAATGATTGAACTCATACAACATACAACATAAATGTAATAGTTTTCGAGAAAAATGCAGTGGCAAATTTTCACTAAATCGTTTGAGAACTGCTGGCATAGCTAAAAGTGGAACGCGGCCGCCTTTTCAATTACGACCGAAGCCGAACTAGGCCAGGGTCAGTGCCTTACTGGATATTGAGCAGGAACGACGTAAAACAACCCCGCTCCGATCAGCTGGTCGGTCGAAACGTTTACAATTTAAATTAACTTCACTGCAAGTAATTACAAGTTTAAGTATTTTAAATTAAAATCTAGTGCAATTCAAGAAGCTGCAGTTCGTAATTGCCGAACAAATTAAACGCGAGGTACAAACAAATTGTAATTTCTCATTCCACATTATTTTTAAAAGGCTTATAAAAATTTTACATTTACTTTGTTCCCAAGGACCGTAAGTAGTAGTACTTTAATAGCTAGCAGCGAGATTGCAGCAAAAGTTTATTTACGTAAAAGGGTCAAGGAAGAACATTTTTTACGCGATTGCCTAATCGGTGCTTAAATTTTCATCCATAGTTGATAACGTAAAACAAATAAATGTAATAATACTTCGCTCAGTGAATTAAAATATTTAAAATTTTAAATAAAATAATTATTAAACGATATCAGTGTTTATTATTACGAAACTCTGTGTTGAACATCGAGTGCGGTAGGTATCGATGGGCGTGTTCGTACCGAGAGGAAGGCGAAGTTGATCTTCCCATCTTTTTCGCATATTTTAGCGGTTCCAAACAAGTGGTCCATCCGAATTTTTTTTTGCTATGATACAGTAGCCACCAGAAAATATTCGCTGAAGGTAGCATTTCGTGTACTTATACTGAGGGTTTTTGATTTGCATTCAGTAAAAGAACACCCTGAGTTACAATTTGTACATAATCCAAGCGCCAGTTATAATCTTTTCTGTGTTATCCGCAGTTGATGGACTATAATTACTATCGCCAAAAGATGCAACTAAATTTTTGTTACTACAGTTAAAGGTCAACCTCGTCTATAATCGTAAAAAAATGCGTGGTGAAAAACGAACGATTAAACAATAGAAAATTTATATCTCTTTAATTTCAATTTCGAAAAATTGTAACTAAAAACTGGTAAAAAAGCGGACTTTCAATTGATACAAATGTTTTTCTTTCGTCCATAGCATGATATACTATTAACAATTTATTGAGCAGCCTTCGTACACCTTCGTTTACATAATTAAAAAAAAATAAGCGTAAGTACTCTAACTAGTTCTGTCTTCTCTATAATCGGCCTTACCTGTTTTTATTTTTCAGTTATTAATACGTTTACCTTGGTTGTAATGACTGTGATTTTTAAATAAACTTGTTACTCGGGAATACAGGTCTATTTAAATGAGGAAAATTCTTTTGGTGTTTTTAACACTTTATTTTAGTTGAGATTAATTTAAAAAATTCATTAAGATCAAGCAGAAGCGTTGTTCGGAACGGAAAGACGTTATAGAATTTTATATTAAATTGGACTTCCTTCACAGGAAAAATTCACATATCACATATTATACAAGAGCCGACAAAATGAATTGACTCTTTTTGTCATAAAAATGAACGGACATACATTTTTAAATAATCTGGCATTGGGATGCTACTTCGATATCTGGAGATTTAAAATAATACTATAAGTCAATGTCATCTGCGTAATAATGGCTCAAACAATGTTTTCCGCATTTATTTATATTACTGATTTAGATAGTAAACAGTAATGGGCTTAATATCGAGCCTTGGGAGAACTCCAGTATTCATAGAAGGTGCAAAAATTGTGGTCAGGATATCCTATCTGATATCTATCTTTAAATGAGAAATTCCGCAGGGTCATTAAATCTAATGAAATGCAAAATTGCGAAAAGTAATTTATGGTCGATCGTATCAAAGGCTCCGGAGTGGTCTAAGAGTATTAGAGCCGTAAGTTTATCAGTATCAGCTGCCTCTAGTGTTTCGTCCGTAATACGTGGGCTGCTGGAAAATTTTCTGGAATATAGTAGGTCTAGAATTGTTAGCGTTTATCAACTGTCACACACTCTCCCAAACTAAAACGCCCTCTGAAACGGACTTGTGTCCATTTAACGGGGCTGATAGATATCTTTTATTCCTATCAATGAGCAAAGTATTTGTGCTTTGGTCCCTACTTTGTACGTAGATGGCAACAGTTTCCGGAGGGTTGGTCATGTTTTGACCCGAAACTGAGGTGAACCAATTCTCTATGCCTTTTGCCTTTCGCATATTTCAGCAAAAACAGATCAAGTTACCTTTCAGTTTTTTACTTCCATTTGGTTTAAACATTTCATCATACACTGCCATAAACTTGTTTTTGGGCTACCTCTGTATTATAGCATTTTATCTTTGGACTTCCACTCTGTAATGGTTCTAAATTTTCTCGCTTTTATCGCTTCCAATTATATGTGCGAATTCCTTTTTTTTCGAAATTTCACCGGTCCAAGGAAATTCCGTTTGAATTTTGTAAGTTCTAGTTCTTTTCCCAATGCATCATTGACTATGAACAGAAGTAAGATTTTGTAAATTCTAATTTTTATAGGTTTTGACAATTACGATTTGTTTATTTCACGTACCTAGGCTGCAGGAAAATTTTCTGGAATCTAGTAAGTTTAGAATCGTTAGCGTCTATCAACTGTCATATTTGAAAAATTTGACGTTTTTCGCATATAATTCTATTGACGTTCCTATCCAAGTCAAATAGTTTCATTTGTACAGCATTTGAGAAAAAGTAATTTTATGTAATGAATTTTTATTATTTCAAATGTGGCCTAACGCCGAAACAATGCCTCGATCGGCTTCATTTGGCTATTGGAGATGAAGCACCATAAAAGAGCAGTGTTTATAATTGGTTTGCCGAATTCCAGAGTGGACGTACCTCTCTCAATGACGAATTTCGTGAAGGTCGTCCATCAACATCTGTTGTTGCCACTAATATAGATGTTGTGCGTGAAATGCTTGAGCGAGATCGACATGTGACATACCGTGAGATTCAAACATCCTTACGCACTGACATGAAAGCAATACTTCAGATTTTGCATGATCATTTGAATGTACGAAAGCTTTGCAGTCGTTGGATCTCACACAATTTAACAGAAGCGCAAAAGCAGGGTCTGGTCAAATGGTGCGAAGAAATGCTCAAGAAACTCAATGGAGGTCGTTCAAATTTAGTTTATAACATCGTTACTGGTGACGAAACGTGGATCTATTCGTACGAGCCAGAAAGTAAACAACAATCTACCGTTTGGGTATTTCAAAATGAACCAAAACCAACAAAAGTTGTCCGTTCACGCAGTACTGCGGAGCAAATGATTGCTTGTTTCTTTGGTTTAACTGGACACGTAGCAACCGTGGCTTTAGAGGATCGAAAAACCGTGAATGCAGATTGGTATACTACAATTTGTTTGCCGGAAGTCATCGATCAAATAAGAAGAAACAATCGAAATCGACGAATTGTTCTCCATCATGACAACGTCAGCTCTCACTCAGTCCGTCAAACAGTTGATTTTTTGTCCAAATATCAAAAATAAAATGCGTGGTGAGCGATTTTCGTCAGCTGAAGCAGCGGTTGAAACATTCCCGACACTGGTTTCTGAGATACCATCTTTAGAGTGGAAAACATGCTTTAGAAATTGGTTCGAGCGTATGCAAAAGTGTATTGACGTCAAAGGCGAATACTTTGAAAAACAAAACAATAATCCATTTAATATTGTATGTACGAAAGTTTGACCCGTAATTAGCCGTCTACAGTATAATGAAATTCCATTGAACATTTCAAGTACTTCGAAAAATGATAGTTGTTTGGGATAGATCTTATAATCTATGTAATATTTAAGCTTAAGTATCTGAATTGTACTATTTCAATTTACAATCTTGTTTTGAAGATAATATGGTGCCCAAATGAATGAACAATATTCTAGTTTAGAGCGCACGTATAAGTAATACAGGACGTCTAAAGCCTTCGACGTTTTGATTTTTTTAATATTTCTGTATATTAAACCTAGAATTTGATAGGCCTTTGTTACTATTTGATTTATATGTATATTAAAGGAGAGATACGTATCAAATGTTACGCCAAGGTCGGTAGTAAATGTTACTCTTTCAAGTTCTTCATTGTTAATTGTATATGTGTAATTAACAGTCCTTTTTTGTAAGTGTAAGACATTACTCTACATTTATTAACATCAATTTTTTTCAGACCATTTGCATATGCTACTTTTGTCTGCTTGTATTTTTGTGCAATCATCTTTACAATTAATTATAAAAAAAATTTTATATCATCTGCAAAAAGTAAAATGTTGCAATATCTCAGTTCATAAACGACGTCATTCACGTAAAGTTAAAGAAAGTAACGGTCCTAAGTTACTCCCTTGTGGGACACCAGACGTCGGATAAAATAATTTAGATTGATATCCATTAATTGAAACAAACAATGATCGATTGCATATGTAGTTATGTACCAAAAGTAGCAATGCAGGCCCGAAACCTATTTTATTGGCCTTTAGTAGAAGTCTGTGGTGATTGATTTTATCAAACGCTTTTGTGAAGTCCGTGTATATTGTATCTATCTGCAGTTTATTATTGTAAGCTCTATAAATATATTGTACAAAATTACATAGATTTGTTAAAGTTGATCTTTGCGGCATAAAACCATGTTGATTAATTGATACAATATTTTTATGTCTTTAAAAAGATTGTGATGATGATTTGTATATAGGACACACACGCGCACGTTTCCAAATTTTAGAAAAACATGAATATTTTTTTTTAATTTTTTTCTATTTTTTTTAATTTTTAATAGCAATATTAGTTACATTTCGTAAAACTTTGTAGTACTCAAAATGGTGAGTGTCATCATGCAATTTCATCATGAGTTTTAAATTTTACGTAAGCCAAGGAGCTTTAGGTTTCGTAATGCGACAGCATTTAATTGGCGCATGAAGGTCAAACAGATTTCGTATAACATTACTCAAGTGAATAACCATATTATCTACATTATTCATTTTTTAAATGTCATTGAGATTGGCAGCTTTGAGATCCAATTTGAATAATAATCAAAGTGACTGCAATCTCGAAAAAAATTCATAGAAGGAGTCCTCGATTTTGAATTTTCAAAGAGCTTACAGATTATTAATTCAAGATCAGAAATGTGATTAAATACTGATTACACTTATCTCTTGGATATGACCAGGATTAGAACAAATTAATAAATCAATTAAATTTACTGATGTAGGTGTCAGTATGATAGGTACATTTATCATTTGAGAGAGCCCGTATACATCTAACATTTCATTAAATTTAGTGGTAAATGTATAATCCAGATTTAGTAAATTAACATTAAAATCACCAGCAAATAAAATATCATCATGCTTTGGAATTAAAGAGGTCAAAATTTCTTCCAAATTTTCCATGAAATTATTATAATCAGAGTTAGGTGGTCGATACAATATTAATGGTTATCCACAACTGTTATATATCAACATTATCATCGAGATTAATAACTGAAAATTTGATATGATTTTATGTAAATACCCTTCCCCCCTCTATCGTGCCTACCTGCTCTTAGAAATCGAATTTATCTTCCGCGACTTTTACTTTTGGGGCTATTTAAAGAGAAAAGAAAAACCAAGAACCCTAGAGGAACTCAAAAGAAATCATGCGGATCAAGGCAAAATAAAAGCCTGAATTCGAGAAAAGCTTTCTGAGGAATTTGAGATCCTGATTTCGTTGGTCTGTACTTAAATAATGGAAACGCGAAAAAATAAATTATTGGATTTGGTACCAAATAAAGAATACGATATTATTAGTGTTTGGGATTAGTGGAAGAACTGGATCGGAAGTTGGTGTAACATGAACTTTAAGTGGTGATGATATTTTTGACTGACAATCAGGGATATACACATGTTATAAAAGGTTAGGGTTAAGGTTTCGGTTTTAATTTTAAGCTGATTTAGATTACGGTTTCAGTTAGGGTTTTCTGTCGGTTTGGGTTCGGATTGTTTTAGGTTTTCAAGGGGTGCACTCTTTAAAGAAAGAAGAAGAAACCTAAATACACTGGGCCGTATCCTTATCTCATTATTAGAATCGTCTCCAACTGAAGCCGTGACTAAATTAAAAAAAAAAACCGATATAGCTTTATGCGAATTTCATGAGTACGAGAGTGACAGAGAATTTAATCTCGGCGTTGCTAAATTAAAGACAAGGTGAAAATATGGGCCAGTATAGTGAAATAAAATGTACATTTTTTAAACACAAACATAAAATTCTGACATTTTTTTAAATAAATATTAATATCCTTTCTAATTAAATTTGCCTTTATAAATTAATTTGTAAACATTGAAACATACCATTATTTTTAAACTTTACATTTTTCATTCTTCAAACTTAAATATTCATCCGCCCCATCTGCAATGTGTGAATTTTTCAATTTTTTAACCCCTAATGGTTCAGTCAGATTATCGAAAATCTGCATAAAATCTATAATCATATAAATCCGGAAATATTTGCATATCTGTATAAAATGAATATATTAGAAGCTTATTCAGTAAAAAAGAAATTAGATCTCTGAATTTTCGTTTCTCTTAAAGTACGATTTGTTAACAATATTTATTTCTCAAGAATAACATCTGTTGTATGAGGACTAGATTTTATGACCTACGGTAGTTTTCTTGCCTTTCTGTAGAGTTTCAGTTTGCTTGTAAACAATAATTGGCGCCCCTCTTCCAAAAATTGCGTATGTGATTTTTAGAGTTATACAGTGTTGCCAACCGTAGCGATTTATCGCCACATGGGTTACCTTTGGTAACTGATTGGCTTACAGTTTTTTTTTTCTAAAATGTCGTCTAGCGACCAAAATAGGTGAATTAATTTTTGTTTTGTTGCGAGTGACAATTCTAAAGTGCGGCAAAATTAAGTTTATGACATTATTAACGAAATTTTTTAGTTCTTTTTATTTTTATTTAAATTTTTGCTTGGACTGAACAAAACTAAGTTGAGTTATACTGACGTTTTTATTTTTATTTTAATTTTTGCTTGGGCTGTACAAACACCTAGGTTGAGATGTTGACGTTGAGGTTGGTTGAACTTCTTTTTAATTGATTTTTAACTTTTAGCGATTTTTATACTTTTAATTTTTCTGGCAATTTTTAATTTGTATTTGTGTCAAATGAAGTTAAGTTGAGAGAAGTTGGGTTGTATTGACCTTGACATTAGTTAAACTTCATTTTAGTTGATTTAATTTTTTTTTAATCTTTATTTTTAGTTTTTCGAGTAATTTTCAATCTTTTACTTGTGTTGGATGAAGTCTGGTTGACGTCAGTTGGATTATATTGACCTTGAGATTCGTTTAACTTAACTTTAATGCATGTATATTTTTTTAAACATTTTTCAAGTATTTTTATTTGTTTTTTACTTGTGTAGAATGGAGTGTAATGTAATATAATAAGTTGGGAGAGTTCAGTTAACCTTGAGTTTTACTGAGGTTAATTTTAATTATTTTTTTTTACTTGGGTTGAAGTTAGGTCGGGTCGAAATCCTTTTTCATTTAATTGTTAATATTAATTTTTTTAATTGTTTCTTAATTTTCAATTTTTGCCTAGGTTGAGTAGGAGTTCAATTGTTGGGTCAAGTTTGGTTGACCTTGGCGATGGTCAAACCTGCCTTTAACCGTTTTTTAAAGTTTTCTTTATTTTTAATTTCTTGCACTTTAAATTTTCTGCTTCAATTGAATACAGTTAGGTTGAATTCAATTCAGTTCAGTTGAGACGGGTTGACCTTGGGATTTGTTAAGCTTCATTTTCACATTTTTTACTTTCAATTTCTTTAATATTTCTTTCTCTTAATGTTTTGCTTGGGCTGAATGGTATTAGGTCGGATTCAGTTGGATTAGGTGGACATTGAATATTTTTTAACATTTTTTTTCAGTTGTCTTATGCCTTGTTTCCCTTGCCAGCCCTGGTAATTAGGAAAATTGAAATTTGGTCTTTCGTTCGATAATCCAAACATTTCGCCAATCCGGATCAACCAGTGCAATTACTAGTTTACTAGTTCGGATTAAAGAGGTCCTGCTGTATTTTAAAAATTGAGACGTGCCAAATATCAGTCACGAATGTGTTGCAAAAAATTATTTTATTTATTTTATTATTTTTTAATTTATTTAGCAGGAATATTTTTCTGATGTTGATAATACAAAGAATATAAACGTCTTTCTTTATCGCATGGTGGGGGGGGGGTGGGGGTGAGATGGGCCAGTCTCGCTACCGGGACCCCGCGACTATTAAGGCCGCCACAGAAGTTAGTATAAAGAAACGATATCGAAATTAACCGCAAAATTAATAAAGGTTTCGAATTCGATTGGGGTTACTTCACGCATATTAATTTCGGTTTGGATTACGGTTTTTACTGGGTTTTGGGTTGTTTATGGTTATACCTCTGTTTACAATGGGTCAAAAAATCGTCTCTGACTCGTGATAGTTAATGACTCATATGAGCGAAACGAACCTTTACATTTGTATAATATATTGCCCATTTAAATACAAATTAAAAAAGAAACTAATTTTTTCAGATTTTATTTTTATATCTGAGGAATCTAAATGAGAAAGAAAAACTTAGAAAAACGAATATAAAAAAGAAGAGTATCTAGTAATAAAGAAAAAATATGTATAAACAATTTTCAATTAGTACACGTGTGTACAAATTGAATATTCTTCTTGGATAAACTATTATTATACTAAATTGAATTGAAATCAACGCGACACGAAATTATTAATGAATCATTTCTTGATATTCCGTCTGATGTAACTGAATTCTTTAGAGACGTAAAAATGGAATAAGAGAGAACATTTAATTAATCAGAATGACATTTCCTTTAACCAGCACGTGTCAAAACATTTTAAGGTAAAAATTTCCATGTATGCATCCAATGTCTATTAGGGTCACACGATTTTATTATCACATGTTAGTTTTGAAACTGATTATACTTTGTTTACGCATATGAAAAATGATTACAGATTGTATAATGATACTAGTTTTCATAATTGCAGAAACTAACTAATTTTATTTCTAATTACATAGTTACTGGAAACTCAATGTTCAAATAATAATTTAATGATTGAAGTCGACTCTTGTCGGATGAAATATGTGAGAAAACAGTTTTTAAACTTTAAAGCGGACACTGTGAAATCGCAAGGAATACTCTACGTTTCGCTATCGCTTGATAGCTTTCTGACGAAGCGATACATATAACTTGATTTTGCGCTTTTATTAATAACTCATAAAATTATTAAGAAAATAGTTTTTAAACTTTAAAACGGACACTGGGAAATTGCCCTTCCCACGAACACATCAGGATCATATAGGCATTGTTACTATACATGCAAAATTAAGCAATAACAAAGTTAAATCGAGTAATCCGACTACAGGCCGGTACTGAAAGAAACCTCAAGGAAGTACTGAGAATAAGAGCAATAGTTCTTCGCCATCCTATTATAAGTATAAATGAAAGAGTATGATGGCTGCGGATATGATTCGTAGTAAAAATGTTTTTTGCTGAAATATAAAGAGAAGTATATGTTACTGCTGAATTTAATATGTATGTATAATAATACAAGGAAGAAAACACTAACATAAGACAGAAAAATTGAAATCCCATAAGTGATAGAATTTTTCTGTTTTCTGTTTTTTGTTTAGTGTTTCCTTTTGTTAGTTTTCAAAATGTATTTTTTTCAGATGCTCCTAAAAAGTTAAAAAGAATTGCAAAACAATAATTCACATATAAATTAAGGTGGCTGTCTCTCAAAAACTAAGGTTGATAGAACAAAGGTAGAACAATAAAAATAATTTTGTCCCATACAGAGTATTGAATAAAAAATAAAACAATAAAATACGTAAAAGAAAAAATAATAAACTGATTTTATGTTACATTATTTCTAACTATACAATCAATTTATCCTATAAATACTTGTCCTAATCCTCTTGCACATCTAATTACTTTTGCAATTCTAAAATCTATTTCCTTATCTTCACTTTTTTATTTTTATTATAAGTAAATGGTTTTTAAACTCTAACCGGACATAATTCTAACTGGAAAAGCACTCAACGTTTCACTATCGATTGATAGCTTCGTCAAGAGAAACAAGTCGTCAAGAGAAACAAAAAGGTAACATGATTTTAAATTAAAATACAAGTTGTCCGGAAGAACTTGCTGCAAGTCATCTAGATATAAATGGCGTTCTGTATCTAGCTACTTCGTCGGAAATAAACTGTATAAAAATGTACTACAGTGTTATTGCTTACGTTGTATTTCGTAGTCAGTAACGTAATAGATCCTTCAGATAAAATTTTAATGTTCTAAAGTGAATATAAACCAAGTTTAAATATAAATAAGTTTCATAATATTTCGGATACTCTTATTAAAACATACTTATCGGAATTTCGGTCTGTTTCCTTTTTCAATTTTCAGATTGTTGTTGGAAAATTGAAGAAACGCGTTCAATATTATGAAAATCTAAATGTAAACAAAATTTATTTCTTTTCAGTACAGACAGAACAACACTGAACGTTAGGCTGCAGTTCCACTGTTCAAATGTGCCCAATCGTGCTGTTCAGTTTTAAACCAATGACATTCGAACTTTTTGATACAACACGTTCGTAGCTGATACACGTGGTGAGACTACTCACATTGTTACGTATTAACTTAAAATATAATCGCTTATGCATGATCGTATGTACTACGACGCACAACTTAAATGATACTCCTGCGTGCGAATCACACCCTTAAGGACATTCAGCGTAAGTTCTACGAAACTGTCAAATGGTATGATTTAAAAAAAAATTGTGCAACTCGTTTTTGATTGCAGCGAAAACCGCGAGCAGCCTCTGGACAGCTGTTTCAGCCCTGCTTGGGGCTTCTTCAGCAGAGACGTAGCTCGACATTCCCACTGCAAACAAAAACGACTTGCCCAATTTATTCGCAATTGCGATGTAAGAGTGATGAACAGATAAAATAGCATCTTACGATCGCTTTTTGACTGGTATGATTTAAGTTGAACGTTGTTGTACAGGGTGTCCCAAACCTGTGGAAAAATCCAAAAATGCCTCTTTAAATTCACTTTATCAAGAAAAGGTCTTATTAAAATTTGTGTAGGTATTCATTCCGCATAATTTAAAATTATTTTCAAATATACAGGTTGTTCATTTAATAAGTTACAAACCTAACTTATTATTTTTTAAATGGAACACTATATATTTTATTGCAGTTTCGGTTAGCCCTTGAAGAGATGATAAAAATGATATAACATAATACTTACTTATTTTTAATATTTAACGAGTTATTTTTAATTTTATGCAAAAAATCGGTCATGTTTGATCGTCTGCCAAATTGTCAATTTTAATGATACGACAATCAACCTTAGACCAAAATATTTCTAAATCCCTCTACTTTTACAATATTCATCATCTTTAAAAACCTAGCGACTATCAACAAGACTACGATTCAGTTCGCGTATTGTAAAATTAGTAATTTTTTACAAATGGAATACACTGTATATTATCGTACATTTGGATAGTGCTTTCTACGAGCTTTCCAACCATACATATTCTATGTATTGTTATTATGTATTCTTATGAGTTATTATCACTTCTCTATAATAAACTTACGGAACGTGCTGTATAATATTTTTATCGTCTCAGAATCATTTCAGATATGTGTCCATACAGTTTATCGTACTTTTAGTAATTTAAATAAAAATAAATAAATAAATTCATAAACTGAACGATTTTTTCAGGTAATTTCGGTCATGTAAGAACCCATTACGAATCGGTTGGATAATCACTGGTTAGAACGTGGTAATGCTTTGAAGTGGTTTGATGATTTGCCTCTCGACTTCTTTTCTTTTATGGGGATATGAGTAAACAAATGAAAAAATATTCTCTTAACACAATTTGTTTATAATCGTAGATACGTATTTCGACCGTCACGCCACTATCTTCATTTCTATTGGAGATTTAATGAGAATATCCTCTGGCTCATACTAACCAGAAGGTGTGCGTGTATGGATCATTGAAAATGGCAGCGTACCTGTTGAAATGCGCATAAAAACATATAATCTAATATTAGTATGAAATAAATTTCAAAAAACTATTACTAAACTGTTATCATCTGTACAATTCTTAATTTAAGGGAATAAGTAAAGAAACAAAAGTATAAACATGTACTCGGCACATGCAAAGAGAAGAAAATGGGTGTTTAGCAATATGGCAAAGTTTCTTTTAAATTTTTTCAATAGATTTTTTTAAATGATTTTTTAAACATATTTGTGACTGGAAACAATTTTGCTTTTTCTTAGTTAATGTGCAAAAAATGTTAAGATTTAATTTGTTTCTTTGATATGTAGCTTCAAAATAATAGAACCTTTTACCGTGTAAATAAATCCTTTCCATTCGTTTTCATAGTGTAATTAGAATTATTTAGTGGAAATCGTTCAGTTCCTGTATTTATTTTTATTGCAAACGCTAAAACAATGATAAAGAATTTGTTAATCTGAACAAAAATAAAGTGTTTGGATAAATGTCTTGAATGACACAGCGGATAAAATATAATAAATAAGACGAATTAAAATATTTTACAGTACGTTCCTTAAGTTGATTATAGAGAAGTGATAATAACTCACAAGTTAAGAAATTAACTGCAGAATATGATATGGTTAGAAAGCTCGTAAGAAGCACTATCCAAATATACTATAATATACAGGTGTTCCGTTTGAAAAAAATTACTAATTTTACGATACGCGAACTGAATCGTAGTGTTGTTGATAGTCGTTATGTTTTTAAAGATGATGAATATTGTAAAAGTAGAGATATTTAGAAATATTTTAGTCCAAGGTTTATTGTCGTATCGTTAAAATTGACAATTTGGCAGACGATCAAACACGACCCATTTTTTGCATAAAATTAAAAATAACTCGGTATATACTAAAAATAAGTAAGTATAATATTATATCATTTTTATGGTCTCTTCAAAGGCTAACCGAAACTGCAATAAAATATATAGTATTCCATTTAAAAAATAATAAGTTAGGTTTATAACTTATTAAATGTACAACCTGTATATTTGAAAATAATTTTAAATTATGCGGAATGAAAATCTACACAACTTTTGTTAAGAGCTTTTCTTGATGAAATGAATTTAAAAAGGCATTTTTGGACTTTTCCAGAGGTTTGGGACACCCTGTACATACATGATCGCTGAGTGGAATTGTAGCCTAACAATACACTGCATCAACATTCACTATAAATCAAAATAGCAAGCACAAGTATTTGACAAATTTTCCAAAACATACAATTCTCATATATAACAGTTACTGTAAATAAATTTGTACTGTTAGTAAAATCTATGAAAATTCCCGGTTGGGCTCCTCGTTAAATCCGACCCTGCTGTGAATTAATAACGTGTTTACTCTCCAATAAAATTGAATTTAATTGAGTTTAATGACTGATTACCATGTAAAAACATATTACCTGTATGTTCCTCGTCGTGTATGTAGAACCGAATATCCTTGACCCTAAACAATTAATAATAGTTTATTTAGCGCTTCGCAAAACCACTACATCAGCTTAAATAATTTACGTACTTAAGGTGATTCGTTACATAACTTTTTTTTTCGATTATTCCTCCTACTGCGCAGCGATTCGATGGCAAATTTGTTATTATTTAGGCAAGAATTCCGAAAGAAATCAAATCTGTTTCTAAAATTATTACTACTTTCTTAATCAAATATTCAAAAAGTAACCAATTTTTTTTTAATTTGAATTTTAAATGATTTAATTTAATTTATTATACAGGCTGTTTCTAGATTCCGTGGGCATGGCTTAAAAACACATTTTAGAGTTCAAAATAAAGTAGTTTAACCAAATTTATGTACATCCAAAACTGCTTCGTCAAGCCGGATTCATCTTCAAAGTCTTGAAGAGAAAGTTAATTTTTCTTATAACAAAGGAACGCCAGAACCGATTTGGACGATATTTGGTATGAGGTCCTACAAGAAGGTAAGTCACATCTACTGGTGGTTCTAGTTATTGGCAGTGAACCGCTAGCGTGAAAAACAGGGTTGCCATAATACGTATCTTGCTATAACTTTTTTGAGGTTAAAGAAATAGCTTTGGTTAATAAATTTTTGTCTTCAAGAACTTTGAAGAATGAAGAATGCCGGCTTAACGAAGCAGTTTTAGATGTAGATAAGTTTAATCAAATCATCTTATTTTGAGGTCGGGAATCGGGTTAAGCCATGTCCACGGAATCCAGAGACACCTGTACAGCGTGAAAATAAAATGTGGCACAAAAAGTATAGCAGACTAATTGCAATCCTCTGAATTTTTATTAATGATTAAATATGTTGGATTCTTTGTTTTCATTTATATCTTTGGTTATTTTATGTGTTATGTTTGATAATTATATTTGAAATAAAATTCTCCTTTATACTGGGTGAGTCATAATTAGGTGTATAAAATTTTACCACAGCTTCTTTATGCCAAAACAAAACAATTAACCTAATATATCTTAGTACCAAAATGCTCCCTTAAAAAGATACAGTTTATTAAAGAAAAAATGTTTATTTATAATTTGGAAAGAAAGCATTTGAAATTATGAAAATCTAGCAGCCTAATTTTGCTAGTCAGTTTTCATTTTAAAGCAACATCAAGACAGCGGCTATCATAAACAGCCATTAATTGTTTGAAAATCATAGTTGTATTGTTTTAAAATAAAGAAATGGGTGATTTTACTTCAAGAGAAATAACAGATATCGTTTTCGTGTATGGCTTTTGCAACGGAAATGCCTTAGCAGGCGTTAGAGATTACCATCGTAGATTCCCTAACAGAAGAATCCCAAATCATCAGGTTTTTCCTTCACATTTCGAAGACTGGGTGAGGTTGGTCTTCCGCGAGCCCGACGGGTAGATGCACAGCAACGGAAATGTAATACGCGAATTATGGAAATGAAAATGTTTTCTTTAATACCCTGTATCTTGCTACTAAGATATATTAGGCTAATTGGTTTGTTATGGCATAAAGAAACTGTGGTAAAAATTTCTACACCTAATTATGATTCAGCCTGTATATGAGTGTATAAATGGAAAAACTGTGAATCAAATTAACCACGTTGTCGTACAAGAATGTTGTAAAAAGTATATAAAATACATGTATAAGATCATACAGAGGAGCTGAAATGGATTCCGATCATATATTGGTAAGAATTAAAATTGATATCAATACTGCAAAAAAATGCGTGAAACTAGGAAGATTGGCAAAGAAATTTAACGTACAGGCATTACAAGTAGAACTAGAACCAAACTTTTATATAAAAAAAAGTAAACGAAATGGGTAACATTTCAGCTGTAAATCAAAATATCAACACGTTGTGGAAGAATATGGAAGCAACGATAAAAAAACAGAAACAAAAAAAAGCTGGTTCAACGAGGAACGCAAATACCACAGAATCATCCGAGAACAAGTTAGGCAGAAAATGTTACGAAGAGGAAGATATTGAAGAGTATAGGAACCAGAAAAGAAGAACTAAAAGAGTATGTGTATGGAAAAGTCAAAAGAACATATTTGGAAGACAAGATGAAGAACGTAGAAAAGAAAAGGAATAAAGAATAGTAAGAACGCAAAATAAAGGATTATATTTCGTAAGGATGCAGCAGGTGATTTGGTGGGCGACGAAAACGAAGCCCTAAAATTGTGAAAAAAGTAACTTGAGGTAATCTTGAATAAGAAAAGTAGTATAGAAGTTTTCAAAATGCAAATTATATGGCAAAAGATGCATTGGAACTATCGGCTCCAACTAAACCAGACATAAACAGATATAATCCGTCATTTCAGAAATTGGAAAAGTGCTGGAGAAAATAAATTATCAGCAGAGCTGATTAAAAATCTTGAACAAGAAAAGTGATGTAGAGCCAAGTTTTCAAAATGCAAATTATATGGCAAAAGTTGCATCTCAAGTACAGGCTCCAACTAAGTCAGAAATAACAGATACAATCCGTCATTTGAAAAATGGAAAAGCGCTGGAGAAAATAGAATATCAGCAGAGTTGGTTAAAAATGGAGGAGATTAATAATTAATGAATACTGGAGTTCCGTTAATCCAACTTATTTAGCAGCACGAAGAAATGCCCGAAGAATGGAAAATGGCCTGTATAATACCGTTACATAAAAAAAAAGAAAATAAGGCTGAATGCAAGAATTATAGACGAATTTTAGTGCTCGATGTAACGTACAAACAAGCAACAGCAACAGCATTACGTAACAGGTTACAAAGTTTCACAGATTCTGTAGTAGGAGACTATCAAGCAGGATTCCGGAAAAATCGTTAAGTTACAGATCAAATCGTCCCGCTAACGAAAATACAAATTATCTATTATAATTACAATATAGCAGTACATTGCATTTTCATCGACTTCCAGCGACCATATAACTGGATAATAAGAGAAAAACTGTATGAAGCAATGTCATAAATGAAAATTTTGAGCAGAACATAAGTTGTTAACACGAGGCAAATTTTTTAGCACGTAAATTCCTATGGCCACAGTTAAAAGAAAACACTGTATATATTTTTTCTATCGTACTCATCATAAGAGTCTCTGAGAAATAATTCAAGAACGCGTTACTGTCTCTGTCTCCTAATCAAGGCGATTCAGCTACGTCTCTTGACCTAAAATAAACGTCTTATTGACGTTAATGATTCACGTCATTTTCTGATCTATAATGTTTTGTCTTTTTCACGTGATGTGTTGGTTATTCGACGTCTCATTGATGTTAATATATCACGTCATTTTTTTATCTATAATGTCTCGTCTTTTTTACGTGATATGTTGGTCATTCTACGTCGATGACCAAAAGAGCCCAATTATTGACGTGAAAAATACATGACTCTGCTATCTGGGGAGTTAGCAAGAAATCGGAGAGATGGAAAAGATTTATGGAGCAAAAGATAGAAGACAGAAACAAGAAGAGAGGAAACCTCGACACCCTAATGAGTATAAGAGGACTGATTATGATGATATTTTTTTCGACATTTAAGTCTGAAATTATTATGTATTGGTAAATGTTTATTAATTTATTTCAGATTATACGTCAATTTTTCGTAGATATTGTTTTAAAATCTCCCAAGTTAGCAGTTAGTTATAGTTCTCTAACATAATAATAAATTTTAGAAAAATTTTGTGCAAATCGTTTTTGATTGCAGTGAGAACTTCGAGCAGCCTCTGGACAGCTGTTTCAGCCCTGCTTGGGGCTTCTTCAGCAGAAACGTAGCTCGACATTCCCACTGCAGACCAAAAACGACTTGCCCAATTTATTCGCAAATGCGATGTAAGAATGATGAACATATAAAATAGCGACATCTTACTATCGCTTTTTGACCTAACATTGCAGTAGGATAAACAAATTGAAGCGGGATTTGCTCCTAATGAGTCCCCCATGCAAGGCGGCCATGCTTGCTGTCAAAGCATAATGAAAGATTTTAGAAAAATTTTGTGCAAATCGTTTTTGATTGCAGTGAGAACTTCGAGCAGCCTCTGGACAGCTGTTTCAGCCCTGCTTGGGGCTTCTTCAGCAGAAACGTAGCTCGACATTCCCAATGCAGACCAAAAACGACTTGCCCAATTTATTCGCAAATGCGATGTAAGAATCTAAAATCTTTCATTTTGCTTTGACAGCAAGCATGGCCGCCTTGCATGGGGGACTCATTAGGAGCAAATCCCGCTTCAATTTGTCTATCCTACTGCAATGTTAGGTCAAAAAGCGATAGTAAGATGTCGCTATTTTATATGTTCATAATCATAAAATTCTTATTAATCTAAAGCCTAAATTAAAATAGTAAAGGCGACTGTGGTTTAAGAAATAATTGAAATTAATCTCCGCTCACAATAATTTTATATCCGTAGTTACGTGTTTCGGCAGCTAAGCTGCCATCTTCAGTATGCTACCAACTTAAAAGCACTTAAAAAGATCTAAAAACAACCTAATTATCCTAATAAAATCATAAAAATGTAAAATGTTGTTTGGTTAGCTCTTATTCGTAAGGTTTTTCTAACGGTTAATTTTAGATGTTTACATATTAATTTATATTTGCCTACATTTAGACATACATATCTTTTAAGATGATTGTTGTTAGTTTTTACATTTTTATGATTTTATTAGGATGATTAGGTTGTTTCTAGATCTTTTTAAGTTGGTAGCGTACTGAAGATGGCAGCTTAGCTGCCGAAATACGTATCTATGAATATAAAATTATTGTGAGCGGAGATTAATTTATTAATTATTAATCTAAAGCCCACTAAAATAAATTCAAAAATGTGAAACTAACTGTAGAAAAATACATGCATATTTTTGGTAAAAAAAATCTTTCTTAATTCGGGAAAATGTCATTTAAAATAACATAATTGGTCCTTATTTGATGGGTTTCTCTTCGCCATTTGTTTTATTTTTGGGTTAATTTTGACGGCTCAAACACATTTACGTTTAACATTTTTTTATTTGCCTAAAAATAATACGTGTAAGTACCGTTCAGAAACTCAGTTTCTCAACTCAATATTAATGTGGTGTAATAAACACTTATTGAAATGAAAAGGAATCAATCAAAATAATTAAATTCATTATTAATATGAAATAACGTAATAAACTGTTGCTGATCAATAAATAGCACAGATAATTGTCAACAATTTATATCCATTTGCAGTTTGCAGTTTTGCATTTTTTTTTAATTTGGTATTTATAATAATATTCGATGAAAAAATAAATACGCAAGTATATTTTTAACATAGGAAGACAAAGACAGCGTCCCAAAAAAATAAAATAAAACCAAATATACAAAAACCGGTACTGAAACAAGAATTTTGCGACCACCAAATTTATTATTAAAATTGAAAAAAAAAATAAAATGATAATTATATCTTATAGAGTACTTACGCAGTTATTTCTTGAGGGCTTTCCCATGGATATAAAAATTTGAAATAGTCCATTTTTTCTTAAATGTCGTATCACAATGTAATATAAGGTATGAGTTCAGATGTTCTCAGTATGTTGGTTTCGGAGGCTGATACTTTATGATACTGACTTGAAACCTACGTTACCACCATCCTTTCACTGCAGTAATTTTGCGAACTGAAAGCGAGATGAATCGAAAAGCAGCAAATCAAGTGTTGCAAACCACTAACCCGGGAGCTGAATTATTTAATCAAGACTGACCACGTACTTTATGAATGTTGATAAATAAACTTATTGGTGAAGTAGTAACGCGCAGATAATTTGTAAACAGATGTGAATCTATCTAATCTTATAAATTTCACACTTCTTGATGCTTCTGCTAGTCAGTATATGTATATGTGGAATTTAGGATCTTAAATAAATAAGTTCCGCAGAATTTACTAAAAGTTACTTGCAATTTGCAATTTTCTTTCTCTTTTACTGTATATATATATATTTTTTCTAATCGGCTTATTCTTTCTTACAAGAAAGTAAATCTTGATAGACAGGTAAATAGAAACATGTCACAATCAGAGAAACTGTGGACGTAAGATAAAATCAAGTCTAAAATCGAAGTTGTGCAGAATTAATTCAAATTTACAATGACGGTATCAAAGCGTATTCTGAGACTTTTGTTAGTAAAATTCATTTTTAGTGTCGAGCCAATTGATTGCGTCCCCTTGCGGTCAACTCAGATACTTAAAAATATTTTCTTTGATTTTTTCTTGGTCACTTTGACTATAACTTTTTTTTTCACCCGAAGCTTTAAGTATTACGGTTTGCTATACAGAGTCTCCCGAGTTGAGTGGCCTATTAAAAGTTCTCGGGGAAAGGAACATACAAACATTCTGAAAATTAACGCACTGCCCTAGGAGGAAGTGGTCTTTCAGAATAAAATATTTTCATTTTTATATCACTTTCGGTTATACCGGAAGTCGCCATTATCTTTCTTATTTTAAATGGAATGCTAAACTTTTTATTTGCAAATTATTATTACAGATTCTGATTCAACACGTTATTCCAACCAAAAGTTGTTAAGGCTTTCGTATACTTAAATGTAACGATTTTTGAGATATTTTCTAATTTCTGAAAAAAAATATTTCGGTGGCCTTTCATTTAAGAGAATGTATTTTCGACACTTTCAGATTGCAAGATTCAAGCTGCCTGTCGTTTGAAAGAATAATGTTCAGCCTTTCAAATCATATTCTAGTATTATTGAAAAATTCACAGAGTGGTCAAAATATGGTGTCGAAGCTTGCTCTGTCCAACTCAACTGCCCAAAACTCAGTTTTTGTAAATGGAACACCCTGTATATTTTTGCATCATAAGATGCAGAATCATATTCTACATCGATTAGTAGTAGCATTCCCTATACCTATTTCCATTAGTTTTCTTGTTATCTATTATTGTTTCTTATAATGGCATATTTTGGTAAAATTATATTTTCTCGCAGTAAGTGTCAACAAAACAAAAATATTTATTGAGTTACAAGCTATATTAACAGATATTTACGAATAAAAACAAAAAAATCAACAAAATTAAAAAAAAAGACAAATAAAAAGGAACTTTACTGTTTAATTTTCAAGAACTAAGGCACGATTGTATTTTTTGTGAAAATTTCTACAAAGTGAGAGAGATATGTTACCATTGTAAATATTTATTAGTTGATTTGACTCTTGTCTTAGTTATTTGCAAACTTTGTACAGTATTTACAACCGTATCATAGGGACTCGAGAATAATAAATAAAACTGTTTAATTATTTTTACCACTTTACCAATTGTAAGTTTTGCTTTTGCTTTTTTAAAACAAGAATGTCAGCCTGACAAATAAAATTGTTTTTGAAAATAGGTCTACTTATTTTTTAAGACCCTTATTTATGAAAATAGTAAGTATTTCGATAGATATTTACCTACAGCTTTATTCCGAGATGTACGGCGAAATTATAAATTATAAATTATTTATTCCTTAAAAAAATAGAAATTCGATATTTGTTTTTTTTTTTCAAAGCTAGATACGAATAACTGTATAAATGCCATTAATCAACACAATAAAATAAACAATTCTTGATAACAAGAAAACTAATGAAAATAGGTATAGAGAACAGAAATACTAATCGATGTGGAATTTGATTCTGCATCTCATGATGTAAAAATATACAGGGTGTTCCATTTATGAAAACTGAGTTTTGGGCAGTTGGAACAGAACAAGTTTCGACACCATATTTTGACCATCCTGTGAATTTTACAATGATAACGAGGATATGATTTGGAAAGCTGAACATTATAGTTTCAAACGACAGGCAGGAAAGTGTCGTAAATACATTAAGTGAAAGGCCACCGAAATATTTTTTTTCAGAAATTCGAAAATATCTCAAAAACTGTTACTTTTAAGTGTAGGGAAGTCTTAACAACTTTTGCTTGGAAGAACGTGTAGAATCAGAGTTTGCAAATAAAAAGTTTAGTATTCCATTTAAAATAAGAAAGTTAATTGCGACTTCCGGTATAACCGGAAGTGATATAAAAGTGAAAATATTTTATTCTGAAAGATTACTTCCTTCTAGGGTAGTGTGTTAATTTTCAGAATGTTTGTATGTTCCTTTCCCCGAGAACTTTTAATAGGCCACTCAACTTGCGTCCACCTTTATTGAATCAATGTCGGAAATATGTATTACTATAATCATTTTAAACATCCGTTAAAGAAACATCCGCATGTGCTAGACAAGTTTTTTATTATGTTTATGTAATTATTTCTAAGAAATGCGATATGCAAATGGTTACATAAATATGAGGAAATAATATATGACATTAAACAATAATAATACTATTAATACTGACATTACTGTGTGCTTCCAGGAAATATTTAGTTTTCTGATGTACTTTCCGAATGCTCTGCGTTGTCCTGCAATAAAAAAATATTAATATTTTGAATTAGCATTTAATAAGTATTAAACATAAAATTATGCATAAATTTCGTTAGTAATAATTAAAATTCGGAATTTTATACAGGGCGATTCGAACACCAAGTGCGATGTAAATGGTTGACTTTCGCTCGCTTATCGTCGTTTACATACCGGGCATGATATGTGTACACAAATTGCTGACTTTTTCGTAATTAACCGAACTAAACATAAAATACCGATCCCTAGTAATAAATCATTGAAATATTTAAGTGCGATTTTATCTTAAATAATTCAGTTTCATTTCTTACTTTAATACTTTCTTCTTCTTCGTTTATAAGCTTTTCTCTCATCGGCCGGGAGAAGAAATGAAGCTGAAAAACAAACAGGTTCAAATTTGTGTGACGTATCAATTACAAACTCTCACCTTATACAAAGCGAAAGTAATAACGCACAAGATAATTATGGCTACAATTATTGATACAATCCACAGCCAAAATCCCATTGCTTCTTTTTCTCCTTCGCGTCGTAAATGCGTGCTTACGTTAGCTGCATAACTAAAAAATAATAGGGAGTACATATTTCTTTTAGTTGCATATATTTATAAAAATGTATTAGAAAGTATATATGTATTTATAAAAATGTATTAGAAAATACCAGGTGATGGATAATATGCGTAATTTTAAATAAACCGTTCAAAACAACCAGCTTTGAATTGTACAGTTGCGTTCAAACTAATCAAGATCGATTGACAGTTCTCTTATTACCTGTGTCAATAAGCCCGCAATTAGCTGTCTCGATTAGGTTGATCGTGACTGTACGTGCCAATAGAAACAATCTGGATTTGCCAATGCAAAAATATTCAATGTGTCTCAAAAATTTACCGCTGCCAGTATTACCTTATGAAAAATATAACTGACAATAGTGTTCTAATTAAAAATTTGGTGACGTAAAAGACAAGTGAAATAAACGGCGGAGTTATGAGTTTTGAGTTTCTAATACTTGTAATAGATTAATGGTTATTTTTCTACATAAGAGCCCAAGCAACATGTATGTATTTAAGTACGTATATTTAACCATATTTTGGTATTTTTTGGTTTGGGAATATTTATTAAACGCTTAAAGTCAACGTATATGTTTTAAGCCGGGTAATATACAGGTATGGTATACCACTTTAATACAGACTGAGTTCTCATGTACTTATATCAGATCAATGTTTATTTGTGTTTTATTACATCATTCAGTCACAAAATGTTACTAATTGGTCTCCAATATTTGCATGTACGTGGGCTGCTGGAAAAGTTTCTGGAAACGGTATGAAAAAGCGCATATGAAATTTGATAAACGGTATCATTGTTTTTCGAAGTATTCGCATTTGACGTCAATACACTTTTGCATACGCTCGAACCAATTTCTAAAGCACGTTTTCCACTCTAAAGATGGTACCTCAGAAACCGGTGTCTGGAATGTTTCAACCGCTGCTTCAACAGGCGAAAATCGCTCACCACGCATTTCATTTTTGATATTTGGGAACAAAAAGAAATCATTAGATGATAAATCACGTGAATGTGGATAATGAGTCATTAATTCAACATTTTTGTTGGACAAAAAATCAACTGTTTGATGGGCTGAGTGAGAGCTGGCGTTGTCATGATGGAGAATAATTCGTCGACTTCGATTGTTTCTTCTTATTTGATCGATGACTTCCGGCAGTATAGTAGTATACCAATCAGCATTCACGGTTTTTCGATCCTCTAAAGCCACGGTTGCTACATGTCCAGTTAAACCAAAGAAACAAGCAATCATTTGCTTCGCAGCACTGCGTGAACGGACAACTTTTGTTGGTTTTGGTTCATTTTGAAATACCCAAACGGTAGATTGTTGTTTACTTTCTGGATCGTAGATTAGATCCACGTTTCGTCACCAGTAACGATGTTATAAATTAAATTTGACCGACCTCCATTGAATTTCTTGAGCATTTCTTCGCACCATTTGACACGACCCTGCTTTTGCGTTTCTGTTAAATTGTGTGGGATCCAACGATTGTAAAACTTTCGTACGTTCAAATGATCATGCAAAATCTGGTGTATTGCTTTCATGTCAATGCGCAAGGATGCTTAAATCTCACGGTATGTCACATGTCGATCTCGGTCAAGCATTTCACGCACAGCATCTACATTAGTGAGAACAACAGATGTTGATGGACGACCTTCACGAAATTCGTCACTGAGAGAGGTACCTCCACACTGGAATTCGGCAAACCAATTATAAACACTGCTCTTTGATGGTGCTTCATCTCCAAAAGCCAAATGAAGCCGATCGAGGCATTGTTTCGGCGTTAGACCACATTTGAAATCGTAAAAAATCATGGCACGAAAATTTTCACGCGAGATTTCCGTGTTTACACAAAATTACTTTTTCTCAAATGCTGTACAAACAAAACTAGTTCACTTGGATAGGAACTGTCAATAGAATTATAGGCGAAAACGTCAAGTTTTTCAAATATGACAGTTGATAAACGCTAACAATTCTAGACCTACTAGATTCCAGAAAATTTTCCAGCATCCCAAGTATTACGGATGAAATACTAGAGGCAGCTGATACTGATAAACTTACGGCTCTAATACTCTTAGACTACTCCAGAACCTTTGATACGATCGACCATAAATTAGTTACTGAATGAAGCCGATCGAGGCATTGTTTCAGCGTTAGACCACAGTTGAAATCGTAAAAAATCATGGCACGAAAGTTTTCACGCGAGATTTCCATGTTTACACAAACTAACTAACAAACTAGTTCACTTGGATAGGAACTGTCAATAGAATTATAGGCGAAAAACGTCAAATTTTTCAAATATGACATTTGATAAACGTTAACAATTCTAGACCTACTAGATTCCAGAAAACTTTCCAGCAGCCCACGTATATGACACGTTAGTTTTAATGTACGTAAACGAAATTTTATGAATTCTATCGTCTTTCGCCATAACTTGGTTTTGGTCGCTTACTTAAACCAATCAGCAAAATAACGTCCATTATGCTGACATGTCTGCGCCTGCTACTGCCAACGATCGCGATAGCATCGTATTCAGTATATGAAACACAAGAATTATCTTACGGACAATTTATTCTGTATTATACTCCTGGTGTGGACAAAATTTATACGTTTATTCAACTGTTGTGTTGCTTTTAGAGATCTTACGTTTTAAACAATTTACGAACAAGATATACAGGGTGTCCCAACAGTGCGTTCTCGGGCTATACCTCGATAACTATTACAGATATAAAAAAAAGTTTCGAGACATTTTTATTTTAAAATTTAAAGGTTTACGACATAAAATTATTTTCACCTATAGAGGGTGAATCAAAACAGCGGTACTGAATGCAACTTTTTTATTTCAAATGGCACACCCTATATATGATATCAAATTTGAATTGCCCATAGAATTCTACATATTTTCTATGTACCATAATCTATGTCTAAATGTAATTTCGACACTAGTTGATATTTTAGCTTATTCTAACCCATTATTAAATGTATTTTTATAGTTACAGGGTAACCGTGGTACTAAGCAAAATATTGGAAATTTCATAATGCATGGATTTTGTCATGGATGTTCTATACCCATCTGCAATATTTTTCGAGAGCCTTATTTCCATTTGAGTTATTTCTTTTAAAACATATAATTGTATAAGGTGGTTGTGGAAAACAGGTAAACTAATTATTAATGTCAGTTGGTTCGTTTGTTTTCCTTGGCCATCTTAGACAATTACTCGTTTTTAAAACAAATAATTCTTACAGGTCTAGGGTTCTAAAAAAATATAGCAGATAGATATAAGACATGCACGACAAAAACGAAAGTACTGTATTAGACGAAAAATTTAGAATATAAAAATACAGAGTATGCTATTTAAGAAAACTGACTTATGTCATTTTGAAATTTTCGATATTTTGGTTAGTACCATGATCACCCTGTAACGATAAAAATACTTTTAACAGTGGCTTAGAATAAGTTAAAGTATCAACTACATCTGTACTGAAAATTTTTTCTCTAAAGTTAAAAAATAAACAAAATATGAATAAATAAAATAATGGCTGCAATCCACAGTTTTTAGATAAAATTTTAAATATCTTCAAAATGGTTAGATTTAGACATAGATTATGGTACATAAAAAATGTGTAGGATTTTATGTGCAATCCAAATTTGACATCATATATAGGGCGTGCCATTTGAAATAAAGTAGTTGCATTCAGTACCGCTGTTTTGATTCACCCTGTACAGATGAAAATAATTTTATGTTGTAGACCTCTAAATTACAAAACAAAAATATCCTGAAACTTTTTTGTATCTGCACTAGTTATCGAGATATAGCCCGCGAACGCACTGTTGGGACACCCTGTATATTAGTTGTTAGAAATTGACATTTAATTATTATCTACTACCACCCCATTGAGAGTAGAGCACAGTATAAAATACATATACTTCTACAAAGAAGATCATGGAAAGTTGGAGAGAATACTAAGAAAAATTCAACAAAAAATAGAGAGGAGATAAAAGCACCAATAATTAGCGCTGCACAACGACTCAAATTTGTAATGACTGAAATCATGGAAAGAAAAGCAAATGAAGAATAGCGAATGGATATTATATAAGAATGATGACAGAACTGCCAAAATATTATAAAGAAAATACTTAGCAAAGTTAGAAGAAACTATATTCGAATTTAGACAGAACTAGTAATGTAAGTTCCTTAAATGATATCAGTCATAACAGAGGTCACAATAAAAATGACGGTCACGTCACAATGATTGGTCATTTTACAATTACCCTGTGAACAATACATGACAGTCATTTTAATAAATGACCGTAATTTTAATAAATGGCAGTCACAGATACGTGCAAATAGGCGTAGGTTCGTGTACTGCTGTTGGAAAAATACTTAATGTAAAATAAAAATATAAGGTTCTTCAGTGCTTATGGCTATATCCTCACAAAAAAAAAAACACAAACAAGTTAACTGTAAAACATGAAGAGGTCTAGTCATGTTCAGGTACAGACACTGATGAAGAAATGAGCAAATGAAGACTGCTAGTGAAATAAGTGATGAAGATGCAGTTAAAATATTATAATAATCAAATATGTAATGTGATTTACTAAATAGCCATTTTTATTTTGAAATTTCTTCAGATACTTTTTTTAAGTAAATATCTGTTTATTCTTCAATTTTGAATGTCCTTTATGTTTATAGTTACTTGTTTATAGATTTTTTTAAATCTGTGATAGATAATCAACGGGGTATTAAGTCATCAGCTTGGTGTCGAATTGTACCCGTAGCACTGAGTACCTAAAGTGACTACCGATCATTCCCGAGAATTAATTCGAGCGTCGTTCGAACCAACAACCTTGCGATTGCCAGGCCGGCCCCCATGCCACTTGGACCGTTCTGGTTTTGATAAATTTTAATGGCTGTTTAGATAAAAAGATTTTAATTTCAGTTGCGAGTGTGCTATTCGTTGTATGCCTTATCTGTAAACAGCAAGAATTTATGAAACTGTTTAAAGAGCAGTTTTCAATTGGCGTTCAACTTTAAGCTCCGATTTGGTCCTATGGAAACAATTGTCCTCGTGCCTAAGGGTATTACCTTTGCTGTTTTGATTTAAATTTCTTTTCGTAAAAATTTGTATTTATTTCATTAATATGCGATTATGACGACAAAATGACCGTCATTTTACATCACTAGACAAAACAAAGGAGGAGAGGAGACAGAAATAATGCAATGTTCATATTAAGATAAATTGGAAAGAGAGAAAGAATTGCTTCGTTAACTGGGAGAGATACCAGGAAGCATGCGAAACCAATTTGGCTGCTCCTGGTTTTAGACTAAGCAACAAAGAAAGCAAGAAAAGAAGCAAAACCATACAAAGCGGGGAACTAGAGGATAAAAAGGGTGGGAATGATTTGTTATTGTACTACGCAGACGATTTGCTGGTCATAGCCAAGGACGAAGAAACCTACCGTAATATAGAAATATACAAGAAGACATTAGGAAAATATGATGATAAGGAGGAGACAAAAAAGATTGCAGGTGCGAATAAAGAACAGCACAGTGAATTTGCCGGAAAAAAACAGGAACATTTAAATATTTAGGAACAATATTTTCCGAAGAAGAAAAGAATAAACAAAAGTACTAAGAAAGCCAATCGTTTAATGTTATAAAAATACAGATCTGCTTGTACAACGATGCTCACTATAAATGATACCATTTGTCAGTTTCATAGCTCTAACGCTGAATTTTCTTAAGGGTGTGGTTCGCATGCAGGAGTATCATTTCACTTGAGCGTAGTACAAGAGACTAATATATGGACAATGATAATTACATAAACTGACAAAACAACAGCGATAGTTGGTAAAGAAAGAGAAATTAAAGCATGGAACCATAAAACCAGGAACGCATCCAACAGGAAGAATCCGAAATTAAAATCAATACAAAGAATAATAGAAGAAATATAATAAAAATAACAGAAAAAGGACAGCTACGGTAATAGGACGTGTTAAAAGACTGATAGATAGAACAGTCAAGCAGGTATTTGAAGCGAAATCCGAAAGATAAAGACAAGATCAAGACTAAGGAGAACTTGGTTTGAAGATGAAAACATAAATGTGGCCAGACAGTTGATATGGAGAAGGCTAGAAAGAAATGTCCTTCCGCCCAAAAATTAATTAAATGAGTAATAAGTAGTAGTTTAGAAATAACCTATAAAAAAAATCTCTTAAGACAATTAGTTTATCTCCATATAATACATACGTGTTTCTAGGCTAAGCGTCATCTTCAGTGCGTGTGTGTAGATTGAAGACGCTCAGCTGTGGAAATATGTATCTTTGGACATAAACTTATTGCTGTGAGATACTTTTTACTTACTTATAAATCAATTAAATTCCAAAACCAAATAGATAAAATTCATTTTGAACCTCTTCCATTTTAGGTATTATTATATACATTGATGAAAAAAATTAAAATGAAATTATTTAGTTGTCTTTCTTCACGCATCTGAACTTTTACTGTTTTTTCAGTAGGATTTCTTCCAATTTCCTGAATCGAATCCTCAAAGCACAGACGTTACTTTTAAGACATCACGACGCCAGATACAAAGTCAAATAATTTAAGGGTTATCAGCTGTAAGATGATTTGTTATTCTCAGAAAGCTATCTACAAGTACTACACTGGACTTATTAATTTAGTTAATAAGATATACGCCGTCGTAGTGTGGCGAGTAGAAATTATATTCCAAGAATTAATTGTGGATAAAACAATGCGAGATGACCTACACCAACGCCCACTTCATACAGGCCTGATTCATTAGATGGGAGAATATCTCGACTTGAAAATTGATTCATCATTGAATTGCGATACAGTATAGAAATTCATCATTTTAAGTTATCTTTCCGTCCTTATTCGTAAACGAAGCGCATAGATCTTCACGGTTCATCAGCGAAACGCGTCCCAATTCTCGAAAACTGGGTAATACCCTGAGATCTGATATTCGTACGCTATTACTCAGGTCTGTTTTCGGAGACGGTGTTGCTCGCACTTATTTAAATAACACAACGCGTGCCTGACCTTGACACACGTGTTGCACATTCCGAGATATGATCTAATGCATCAGTTTACTCCCGCGTATGGCGCGCTCCCCCTTGCCTATAATGGCTGTGGCACACACACATAGCAAGGCGATGACGAAGGTTTCTTTTGGCTGTATTATTATGAGAGTGCGCACACTTAGGCGAAGCTACCCAACTAAAACCGGACGGCCACTGTGAGCGAAGGTAAGCTAAGCTAAGCGGAACTAAGTTTTGCTCCAATGTAATTTCATGGAAACGTTCGTTAGTCAAACTTCACTTCGTTTAGCGTTTAGTTACCGCATCTATATAAGATTATATAGAAACTAATTTACAAAAAATTTAATTTCGCTTAGCGTAACCTAGCTTCGCTCGCAATGGCCGCCCAGCTTAATGCAAGTACAGCTAAAAAAATCGCCGCGCTATATGTGCGACAGCCTGACGAAGATTTCTTCTGGCTGAATTATTATGAGAGTGCGCACATTTAGGCGAAACGCGGCGAAAGGCGAAGCGCGGGGAAGCTACTCAACTAAAACCGGGCGGCCACTGTGAGCGAAGCTAAGCTAAGCTAAGTTTTGCTCCAATGTAATCTCATGGAAACGTTCGTTAGTCAAACTTAATTTCGCTTAGCTTTTAGTTACTGTGTCTATATAAGATTACATAGAAACTAATTTTCAAAAAACTTAGTTTCGCTTAGCTTCGCTCGCAGTGGCCGCACATCCCCATTTTACATAGAATTGATAGATAACAACAGTATTGCCAATCTGTGAGGAATTCCTCAAATTGTGAGAAATTCTTTTTCGAGCGAGGAATTTGTAAGTAATATAAAGTTATGAGACATTTTAGGGGATACTGTTAACCTGTTTTTGTAACATGTGTTCATTAAAACTTGTATTAAAAGGGTAACCATGACTTGGTAAAGGTACCACATCTTTTGTAGTGACATCAAAACTCGAAAGTAACTGATTACCAAACGGCGGATCTAAGAAAGTGAACTGGTTTCATCTGGTTTCAAACAGCGGCAGCCCCAGTACGGAACCTGCATTACGTTGTTACCCGCGCTCATATCTCATCATATATGACTACTCGGGCTTTCGCGTAGTTCGATATCCTCAGAATATTCATAATTGCAAATTCCAATAGATAACAATAACTCTTCGCTGCTTTTGAATAGGTAAAATATAATAAATTATTACACAAATATGTATTTAAAATCGCGCGGCGCCCGACCGTTACTGATTATTGACAGTGAGGTTTCTCGCACGCATCTCTGGGCGAACACCCATTTAACCAGTACAGTACTGTGAGTAACGCCGCTTTCATGAATGCACTACTTCTTTGACTCGCCAATTGTTCAATATTGCTAGTCGCGCGAAGCCAGCAAATACGTAGAGCCGCCTAGATGTTGTATTTATAATATCTCGTCGCTTCGTTGCAATAATAATCCGAACCCTTTTTTTCAATCCTTTCAGTGCTATTATAGACATACGCTAAGTGTTAAGTTATGGCTGACTCCAAAACGGTTTTCGTGACGAATATGTCATATTTTCACTATTTCTGTAGGTAATATTCTTTTGAAAACGTAAGTTATCTGAACTATTCTTGCACTAAACTAATTCAACAGCGGAAATATGTTGCTGTCACAAAACAAAGTTTTGTTGCGTACGTAACAATAGAACTAAAGTAATTTTAAATAAAAAAAAAAAACAATCTAAATCTTAAATTAGCTCAGAGTTTGTTGGTTAATTGAAATTGAAAAAAATAATACGACTATGAATGCTATGGCTTGTGAGAACATTTCACAAATGTTGAGAACATGGTAGAGGAATATTTTACTGGACGATTGCCAACACTGGTTATCAAATCATTATAGAAACAACCCTCGACTGGAGCCCTGCAAGCATAAAGATGACCATACGTCAATATTAGGCGGTTGCCTAATACTGACATCTTCTGAAATATGGAAACTTGCTCTTAAAACATCCTGTATAATTTTTTTAATATACAGAAGGTAAATTCAGTTGTATATAATGTAATGTAAATTTTAAAAAAACTAAACTTAAATTTAGATAACAGATAAAACAGCGACATCCTACGATCGCTTTTTCGCTTGACATTGCAGTAGGATAGACAAATTGAAGCGGATTTGCAGTGGAAATCTCGAGCTACGTTTCTGCTGAAGAAGCCCCAAATAGGGCTGAAACAGCTGTACAGAGGCTGTTCGAGGTTCTTACTGAAATTAAAAACGATTTGAAACCATTTTTTTTAAATCTAAACAGAAATTTAACATTGTCATTCCAGTATATCGCAGCATTTTAGTTTTTTTTTTGCTTAAAATAAGTACCGGTATCACCTTTCAAAATCTCTTGCAATCATTAAGTTATTCCCTGCGTAATAGTAATAATAATAAACGGCGTTAGTAAATGCCGCAATCCGGCGATTTGACTTCTAACTACGCCATTGGCTTTTGAATTAGAAATTTATTTAAAAAATTGTTGCAAATGGTTTTTGATTGCAGTGGCTAACTCGAGCATCCTCTGTACAGCTGTTTCAACTCTGGGGTTTCATCAACAGAAGCGTAGTTCTAGAGTTCCATTGCAAACCAAAATGACTTGTCGAAGGATATTTGCAATTGCGATGTAACAGGATGTCGCTACTTAAGAAATTTATTATTTGTAAAAATTAAATAACTGCCAATAAATCGGTTAGCTTGTGTCCTCTTTTGGTAATATGTTTTTCTAATAACTAATACCATGCTTTAATTTCTGTAAAAAACTTTTCTCTCTTCGAAAAGTATTTTGAATTTGTGATCTATATATAACAGCACAATATTTGTGAAACTTGTTAGTTTTTTTTTTTGCAATTCATTGGTGAGCTCAAAAGTGCTCACCAATGCATTGCAAAAAAAGCAAGGTTATTTTATTGCTTGGGTTGGGTTGTCTCGCTTTACCGAAATCAAAATCTGGTCAGCTTATGCAAGCACGCAAGTTCGCTTTATTATTTTAAAAAATAAAGTATTTTATTCTGATTACGTTTCCTTATTCCAAAAATTAGCGCAACGGTAGTTTTAAAGCAGTTATGGCAAACTATGAAACAACAAAATATTGAAAAAAATTACGAAATATCGATAAATAAAAATAATTTCTGTGCTGGACCGCATTTCAGATGAATCAATTTTGCAGCCCCACCTAATGAATCCGGCCTGTATGAAGTGGGCGTTGATTTAATCGTTTTACAACATACACCATCAAGCTTGAAAATGCGTTAAATTGAACTGAACTTGCGGAATTATTTCTAATTGTGATTTTCGAGTTCTAGTTTACTTTTGTTTTACAGCCGTCTTCATAGACTTTTCTCGTTGGGGTTGATGGCTGATACCTACCAAAAGTGTCGATCGTAAATTTTAGTGCCTCCGACGGACGAACAAATTATGTTTCGAAATGTAAGGCCCAAAAAAGATTAATTTATTAATCTGAACAAACCTAAATTACCCTCCTGAATTTTGATTTTAGTTAAAAACAAAAGTCATCACTACTTAAAACCATTGTAGCCCGACATATTTTGCAACAAAATATCAAGAGTTTAAATTGAAATTGCAAAATAATTAACGATCCATCGGTATTAAAACTCGGTGAATAATTATATATAGCAGCAATGTGTTGGTTAATTTACTCTCTGCAATTATATTTTTTTTATGATCATCCGATATACTGGGTGATTCAAAGTAAGTGTCCGACCAATCAACCATAGTTAACACACAGAAAGAGAAAACAAAAAGTCAAGGGGTCTAATACGCATAGTTTTTGAGATAAAATGCATTGAAGATGCAAATATAAATTGGTTGATGGCCACGAGTACAGCTGTATTGCGTCACAACAGCAATGAACTTGCGTGAAATAGAACGAAACACACAGCGCTTTCCTTGAAATGAAACTATAAAACGTTTTTATTTGTGGCTTTCTGCGAAAAAAATGTATAATACACAATTCATTCATTGGAATTTCGGACTTGTGTATGTATACGTAAGAAATTAACCATGGTTTCCATTTTGGATTTAAAGGAGATTCATTTTTGAAATGCCTCTGATAGATTTATTTCTTGCAATTGTATGACCTTAGTGAATACGCTCCTACCTGGTCGGACGCTTATTCTGAATCACCGTGTATACATATATCTTACTACTTACATCATATTAGTTGCAATCGTGAACATTGAATTTATCACAATAACATCCTTCTGAGTGAAATCACGAAAATAAAAATTTGCTAAAAATGAAAATTGGTAGTCGAGAAAACTTGACTTTTTCAAGTGGTTCTTGTGCTCGTACTCACCGAGAGATGTTACGTTTCCTGTTAAGGTAAAGGAGAATCTTTTCGTGCTGTTCGCGTTTAATTGGCCCTCCATGCAAACGTATTTTTTGCATTGTACGAGTTCGTTGCTGCAGTTTATTGGAATCTCTTTGTAGCCTTTTAGATGTGCGGTTGAATTTGAATCAGAAACGGATCTCTTGCTCAATTCGTGCTTTGGGCGCTGCGAATCAAGCTCGCATTCTTCCAAATTAGTCTGCAAATTAAGTAGTAATTTTACAAAAGGTAAATATAATTATTTTTAATGATTATTAAATATTATTTCATTTCAACAATTGTTTATAAATAAAAATTGAGAAATTTGCGAAAACGAGGGGATATGGTATTTAGCTGATCTAGAACCCGATCCATAAAATGATCTCAGTAATGTAATGTAATGTAATGTAATTTAATGTTTATTGGTGATAAATACACAAGGTATTACACACGTCATAAAATAAATGTAATAAAATTTTAGTTACAATATACATATATTAGATACATAAAACAAACAGACTCATAAAAAGACAGTACATGTATTTTTTAAATGACATATGGATGCTGTAGAAAGTCTTCGAAGGAATAAAAGGCGTTATTCAACAGATACTCTTTGATTGTAGATTTAAATTGTGGCAATGGTTTTTCACGTAATTCAGGTGTTAAACAATTAAAAAATTTAATTGCGTAATAATTGCTACCATAGCGAAACTTATTTAGTCTATGTTGGGGCACTACTATATTCGAACTTTGTCGTATTCATGATATGTATAGTGGTCTACATAATTATTAATATTTGACTTTATGTGAACTAAACATTTTAAAATATAAAGTGAGGGGAATGTCAATACTTTTATTTTTTTTGAAAATTTCCTTACAGCTATCTCTATGACTGATGCCACCCATAATACGTATAATTCTTTTTTGAAGTAAAAAAAATTCTTTGTGTCTTTTTGCTCAGAACAATGGCCCCATATTAAAATTGCGTGATTGGAATAACCTATAATAGGCAGTTAACAAAGTATTCCAAAGAACTGAGTTTTTCAAGTGTCGAATAAGGTATATTGTTTTAGTTAGTTTATTTGCAACGTATTCTACATGTTCATGCCACTGTAGAGTGGGATCTAAGTAAACACCCAAATATTTGATGGACTTCACACCAGATAATTTATTTGCCCAATTGTCGACATTTTTCAAGGGAAAATACATGAAT
Source organism: Prosopocoilus inquinatus (assembly GCA_036172665.1). Classification (NCBI taxonomy): domain Eukaryota; kingdom Metazoa; phylum Arthropoda; class Insecta; order Coleoptera; family Lucanidae; genus Prosopocoilus; species Prosopocoilus inquinatus. The sequence goes on from CM069877.1 coordinate 30,217,552, forward strand.
TGTGTTTTGTCTTCGTTTAAACTTTGAAAAGTTTGTTGCTTAAAAACCAATTTTTAATATTTGTTACGGCTTCCGCAAATGTTAGGGACCCATTAATGAAACTGACATCACTTTTTAATAATGTTGTGTCATCTGCAAATAGTGTTATCTTTGAATTAATTACACCTTGATCAATATCATTAATGTACAGCAAAACAAGATTGGTCCTAGGACGGAGCCTTGAGGAACACCAGCTGTAACGTCTATCATATCAGAGTATTTATCTTGATATCGAGCAATTTGCCTTCTATTGCTTAAGTAAGACGTTATAAGTGTTATATTCACTGAATCGAAATTATAATACTTCAACTTAGATATTACAATATCGTGAAAGATACAATCAAAAACCTTTGAAAGATCAACGAACACTGAAAAAGCGTGTTCCCGCATCTCGAACACATTGGTGATGTATTCGATTAGTGAATCTATGGTAGCGACAGTGGAGCAACTCTTACGAAAGCCGTACTGATTTCTACTAAATAAGTTATGTGTTTCAAAAAAGAAACTATTCTATTACCGTTTCTATAACTTTAGATAACACAGGGACTAAAGAAATAGGTCGATAATTAGTGCATTCATCCGGGTTGCCTTTTTTTAATATTGGTATAACACACGATAACTTCAACGCATCAGGATATATACCGGTTTTGAATATTTTATTTATAAGCTTGGTAAGGGGAATAATAATAATTTTTACAAAATGTTTAATAAGTTGAACGTTAATTCCATATGCGTTTAGGCTTTTACTACCCTTCATTTGTACCATGATATGTATTTCTATGAAACTGGCGTCATTAAAATGAAAATTCTGGACAGGCTTTTTGACGTCAAGAAGAAAAGTTTCAAACGAGGTTGACGATGAATCTAGTTTGGAAATAGTTTCGTGTGCTATATTTGTGAAAAACGTATTAAATTCATTGGCTGAAATTTTATTTTCTATGGGAAAATTATTAAGTGAAGCCTTCTTTTGCACGTTAATTACATCCCACATCGCCTTTGCACTGTTATTCGAATTCTTTATGTATTTCTCGTTTGCAGTTTTTTTTTTTTGATAATTCTAATTGCTTGTTATATAAAATTTTATAGTTCTTATAAATATTTAAGTTATTTAAAGTAGGATATCTTTTTTTCATCTCAAATAAAAAGTTCAAATGGTCCCTCATTTTATATAAATCATTTGTAAACCAGTTCACTAATGTCTTTCCATTACAGGTCCTTTTAATTTTTTTTCCCCCAAAAAAATGTTTATGTGCACTAAGTAATATGGAAAAGAACTTATTAAAAGGATCATTTACATCAAAAGTACTATGTTCAAAAGACCAATCAATATTTGATAATGAGTTGTACATTTCTCTTAATCCGGAGGTTGTTATAATACGACGAAACAAGTATGTATTTTTGTTGGTACTGCAGGATATCCAATGGCGTCAAATGTGAACGTAATTTATATTTCCGTTGAAATAACAAGTGGACAAATGCCACAAAAAAACTAAGGCGTCGCAGAGTTTCGCAACGAGTCTCGACGGTTAGAATAAACATTCGATTTAATTCCCACGAAATATGATGAATTGTAGCTACGGACGCTTGTGAAAGACTGTCCCACCAAGAGTAAGAATATAAATTCCGGACCGATGAAAGTTTTACTTAAAACAATTGTAATGGCGAAACAGCAAAATCGTAAAATAGTTTATTGCCGGAGCGTTTTGAGATGCAGAAAAAACAGTCTGCGACTTGCACCACAAAATTGGATCGAGGCGTGGGACGCAATTTTGTATTATAAAAATACGATCATTCTGCGACGAAAATGATAAATAAATAATAAAAGCAAGCGAGAAACTACGCCACTCGTCGTTCACACGATAATAATGTTTCTTTCCGAGGAAAATATATGCGATTTAAAACGTGAAATATACAGGAGGACTTTTGAAAGCGGTTTTCCAAACCGTAATTGAAGCGAGAAGACGAGATTATTATTTTTTTATAGTAGGTTTGAGCCATTGTCATTAGTTTGGCGATCTTGCGATATTTTTCGATTCCCAAATGAAAGTATCGATACTATTAAATAGGTTAACATACTGGTTAGTAGGATTAAAATATTTAAAGAAAATATACAGGCTTACATCTACTTCGAAAATAGAAACAACGTTATCATTTATCGAAAAATTCTGCGGAATTTCCAAGAAGCTCCTATAATCCAAAAGGGGACTTGGTCCGGCATTGAACAAACTATATTCATGCACAAACATAATCGTCTCTTGCCCTTCTGCGTACAACAAATATTCAGGGGCGGAAAACCTAAAAAATAATTACGCCAACTCTAAATAATTCGTAATAATGTAAACGCAAAATTCATACCCATTTACGAGCAAGTTAGATACGTAACTTATCGGCAAGGTAAGTTCTGTTTTAGCTAGTTTCCCATCTCCTTCTCCAGTACTACCAACAGCCAATTGAATTTTTATTTCTTTCGGCATGGTATTCATATTCAGTGTATCCATTTCAAATCTCAATATTTTCTAAAAATTTAACTCATTAAGGCCCTCATCTTCTGATCAATTTATCTGCCAGGTGATATCCTCGGAAACTGTTATCCATTCAATGGTTTGCAAGGATGCTACCTGACAGATAAATTTATCAGGAGGTGAAAGAATTAGGCATAAGGCACCTTCTTCTTCACACCAACTTTAACTGCCCCATTAAGTCCCTGGAGACAATTATTTCTGAGGATATTACAAGGCAGATAAGTGTACAAGGAAGTTACTGTCCTTACCTCTTGATTGGATCTAAAATTATTGGCAATGTCGCATCGCAATTGATTCTCTTGCTTGGAGCACTTGGGTGGTAACTTTTTAACATCGGGTATCATGCTCACGTTTAACTTGCAGAGGTAAGCAGAATCCCCATGGTTTTGTATGTTCACCACGAAGCTGACCAATTCTTTTGAGCCAATTACGTACGGCAGTTGGTTTTCGAAATGAGCCTCTATCTTCAACTGTGGTCTGCAAATATCATCATCACCGCAACCGGTAACGAATGGGATTTGCTTTGTCAGAATATTATCTTCTGGGTGAGCAACAGGACAACTTGTACATTCTAAAAATTACAAAATATCTTTGTTTACTTTGTTAAATCAGATAAAATTAATTATTTAATGGTACTCACCTTCCAGTTTACTAACGATTTTAATAGATAATGGTAAAGGACTGTCGAAAGCGTGTGGCTGAAAAAGAAATGAAAATTAGAAAGAGAAAAAATCAGTACAGGATGTGACAAAGTTCATTTTTTACAAGTTCGGATCTAAAAGTCGATGTTTCAAAACAGTCAGCGTCTTGTCGAAACACATTTAATGACCGAGCGCGTGAAATGCGTATTTTATTGTGTATAAAAGAAATATTTAAAATAAGAAATTTACACTTACCTTTAACTGAACAAGAAATTCTGAACAATATGTTACGCCTATCGTCAAAGTTAAATCGATGATGCTATTGGGAATGTTGGCCCTGTAGTCTGTAGTGGCGGTCACTGTGGTATTTAAGTCGCCGGTCATTTTATAAGACTTGTAGGTAATGCAGTAAGGAAGAGAAAATTTTTTCGTGTTGTTCTGAATTCTGTCCACATCCGGATAAATATTCCCGGAAAATTTTAATACGGTCCTTGATTTTAAAATGATGACCTGGCTAGATTTATAAGCGCCAACTGCAACGTCTGTAAGTTTACAAATTAACCAAGAATAAAATGTCCAAGTTTGAATATTTATTGGATTCTGTTGAAAGATGTTACCGTTATTATCGTTATCGTCAACATCAATAGCATTCGATAAACTGAAACCGAAACTACGTAAGTTGTCATCTATGCTTTCGCCAGTAATTTTTTCATTTAGTTTGAATCCATTCAAGCTTCCCACATAAATATAAACAGAACCTCTGCCATCATTCTCATAGGGAGCTGAGACTGCAATATCTAAAAAAAAGAAACTCGAATGGCAGCTGCAGAAAATCTTAAATCCATACCTTCGTAAAAATCGCTGTTAATGTCACCAAGCTTTGTCATTGCGGTTCCAAATCTTCCGCCTCTTCGGGTACCACATATTTTGCTTTCCAAAAAGATATCATGCTAGAACGTAGTCAAAATAGTATCAAATCTAGAGATTCAACAATAACGAAATAGTGTGTTGATGACGTACATTTACGTATACTTACCAAATTACTGTTATACACAAAGATGCATCCTTCTTCGAAAGTTTTAGAAACGTACATCGGAGCACCAATGATTAAATCTGAAATTTTGTAATCGTTCCTGGGTGAAACCAATAGAGACGATCCGAAGTATGAACCCAGTTGATCGCTTTCAAAAATCTTCAGAGTATTTACAGTGTAAAAATCGTATTCGAACAGAAAGACCTGCAAAGTACGTTTAGAAACTATTCTAAAAAATATTTCTTACATATTTTGTACTTCTCCTTTGGATTCTCCTCCTCGAGGAGCTCCGACCACGTGAATTTTTCTTCTCCCTCGATACGGAAAGACGCCGTATTCCACAGAATATCCTGAAAATTGGAATCACGTAATCGTATTAACCGTGAAATGTTTTGGAAACAAAAATACTTACCTAAATAACTATCCTTGTCTAATTTGTATTCTGAATTAAAAACAAAATCCATAGAATTGGATTGGTGTACTATAAAGCTACCTGAAATATAATATTTCATTGTTTCTAAAAGTGTTAATAATTTGTTTGATTTGTGACTGGGAGTATATTGTAGCCTGCATTTTATGAAGTCGAAGTTTCTCGTATAAACTGCATTATAAAGTGCGACTTCATAAAATGCAAGCTAGTGTACACAGCGGTTAATAGATTATCTCGCTCTAGGGAGTCAAAGTGACAATATACTCTCCCTAGCGAGTTTTTATTGACACTTACGCTTAAGATTTTGAGGGCAGTAAATTTAATAACTCGCTGAGTTCAGTGTGTTTTGCTGAATTGTTCTTCCATCTGTTACATATCATTTTTCTTTCTAATAATAAACTTAAATTCGTTTATCCAACACCTGTTTTTAAATATATTATGTGTTCTATAAAACACTAGTAGAATTATGTACCAACAATTAAACTGTTAGTCAAAATCGGCATTATTATGATTTCATAATAAGCAGGTGTGGGATAAAACTATGTATTACAGTCGTACCTTAACTGCAAGTAAGGCCCGATTTCTTCACCTAGGATAAATTTATCTCGGAAACTATTATCTATACAATGGTTACCAAGGATCATACCTGGCAGAAAAATTTATGAAGAGGTGAAGAAATCGGGTACAAGTGACTTATATAATAAATAGCTATTTATGCCTAAGTTTGTTGTTAAATAATTTCCATCTTAATAGGATTATCAAAAGTGACACTCAGACTTATTGTAATTGTTATTCCTAAAAGTTTGGATTCTTCTACTTCCGGTCGTAAATAAAATAGCATATATGCAACAGGAGAGAATGGAATTATTTTCTTTCTTGCAATTAAAGATATTTCAATTTCGGACTCCGATAATAAACCACAGAATACTGATCTAAAATTAGTGGAACTTTTTATCTTACACCCTGCCGATGACTGTCCATTTAAATCAGCAACGCAGCAGCGATCCGACAGTATTACTGATTTAAATGTAGAGCTTCTGTTATAAGTTATAAGCAACTCCCGGATATATACCAGGTGTCTTACGGAAAACGCACCATGCTATAACTCTGTTATTAATTATCCGACTTTAGTAATTTAAAAACTACGCAAGACTACTTTATAAATACTACAAAATACACTGCTCAAAAAAGAAAAGTAGTCAGTATTTTTGGTTGTTATATCTTTACTAAGGCTTAAAATTTGTAAATAAAACTTAACATATCTGTAAAACTGTTACTTGTTTGGTACACCCTTAACTTGTATAAAAATTAATTAGCACTTAATCAAGTTAATATTTAAAAATGTTCAGCCATGCCAAATACAAGCCAAAACAAAAAAAAAATTTGAGTGTAACATATTTAATGTTTTTTTTTAATATGAAATTATTCTCAAGCGATAGTCAATTATCTTTTTTTTAAACAGCACTACATATTTTTTTTTCATTCACTTTGACAGAGAATCCTTTTCTAAATTCAACGATGTATTCAAATTAAATTTTTAAAATCCTTTAGCGAACTAATCTCGCTGTTAAAATAAAAATAAAGTGTGCCTTGGAATCCGATAGCAGCGTACGTTCGTCTTATTAGTTTTCGCCAGACCTCTACTTTTGGCTAAGGAGCTTTGTTCCTATTTAAATCGCCTTAAATTGATATGATTTTCATTCATAAATTCAAATTTAAAGATCATAAATTTAATTTGAATTTATAAATGAAGAACATGTTCATTTAAGGTGATTTAAGTAGGAACACAGTTCCATAGCTAAAAGTCGAGGACAGGCGAACACCAAAACACGAACTTACGCTATAATAGCATTCCAAAGCACACTCTATTTTTATTTTAACAGAGAAATTAGTGCGCTAAAAAGTTCTAAAAATTCAATTTGAATACATAGTTGAATTTAGGAAAGGATTCTCTGTCAAACTGAATGAAAAAAATATGTAGTGCTATTTAGAAAAAAAAAGTAGACTATGATTTGAGAAAAATTTCAAATTAAAAAAAATTGAAATATTACTATTTTGTAGTATTTATAATTTTATAACTAGTCGTGCGTAGTTTTTGAATTACTATAATCAGATTATTACAGAATTATAGCGTGGTGCGTTTTTTATAGACACCCGCTATATAACAATGCCATGCTCCGCCTACTATCCATATGCGGCCCGTCGTGTTAGCGTCTCGCAGAATAAATAGAAACGCATAGCTAACTCGCTGCATAGTTTACTTTTCATATCAAATAAAACACACACGTTTGCGGTTTTCATAGAAAAGTACGTTCCAAATAAACGATTGAGGCGACAGAAGTATTCAACCCGCGCTTATCAATAGAAAAGAGAAGGAATTTATGCAAATGTAAGAATGTAAGACCATTTTCATAAAAGGACTTTAAATTTAAAGTTACTTTAACCTAAAAAATACATTTGTTTCCCTATTCTTAAAGTAAGTTTAAATTAAAGATTCCTTAAAGTCTGATTATGAAAACGGGCATAAGTATTAGGATTAGGAATAGGGAAGCGACCGCTTCTTTAATAAAAAAAATATATGAAACCGTGCCCTACTTATAAGATTTAATACTCTGTAATTAATCAGACTCCGAGTTTAAGCAGTACCCCAGTCCAAAACAGGCCTATCTTTCTAGTAGGCATTGATTGAACTGAAACGATTCGGCATCTTTGATGGAAATCCGGTATTTTTTTTTTTTTTTATTTATGAACATAAAAAAGTTTATTAATTATAAGTTTATGTAATTTAAAACTTACCTTTCCAGGACAATAAACCAGGCGCTCCTAGTAAAATATCATTGTTTTCCTGAAAACACACAACAAAACAGTTTTTTTCTACTTTGCGTTCACAACAAGCTCATTTTGACACCAAAAACAGTTCCACAATGAACCACAGTTTCACAATGATGTTCATTGTGAAACTGTTTTTGGTGAAATTTTAGTCCTGAGAGTGACATATTGTTCAATCATGAAATGTCAAATGAGATTTTAACCTAACAAACTTTTATTTTATTTAATATAAATATAAATATATTTAATATAAAGCGTATTGTTCGGGGTTGCGGAGTTTTAGGAAGGAAGTTATAATTTTTTAGACCTGGTCAATTTTATTGATACCAATCGGTTTTGTGCAGCGTGATATTTAACAAAATCATGAACAGAATACTTACAAAAGCTAGGCAAAAAAATTATCATTTTGATTTTTAGAGTATTCATATCCAACAATTGGGTAATATGATAACGGAGTTAACAATAATATTTCCCAATTTTCCAAATTGGGAACTATTATTCTTAACTCCTTTCCAAATTGGGAAGTATTATTCTTAACTCCGTTATTTTTATTTTTGTTTAAAAGAGAAATTTGCCAGTGTTGATAGGCACTAAACAGATCCAATTTTTTTAAATATTTTTCATATTTTTGTTCAATAAATGATGCAAAGTAAAAAAAAATAATATATTTTACATGTTTCACAAGAGGCTCGTTCTGCTGGGGCACTCCGAGCTCGCTTCGCTACGCTCTTCGTATCCCAACCCCGCTCGTGCTACAATAAGCCTTCTTGTGAAACTTGTATAATAATATACTATTGTAATTGTGATTATAATAAATCAAAGCATACATTTCCAATAAGAGATGCTGCGGCCACTTAATTTTCCTCCCTTGTGATACAATGTAGTACAACTGAAAGCGTTCACTTGGAACTGCAAAGTCTGCCAAAACGTATCGCGTATGCCTGAAGATTTAAGAACGCTACGGTTGGCGTGATTCACAACAGCACAATTTTGGCATATTTTAATATTTGACCGGATAAATTTTCCTGTGACCTTTGTCGTTGTAACACGGATTTCTGGGTGAGCGAGATCATGTGCCGATGAAAATGCCATTTGACGAATGTCTTTAGGAACATATTGTCGAATGGGTCCGGTTGAAATATCGGTGTGCTTATAGGTGTCTCAAAATCTATGTCTTTAAATAAAACTGTAAGTACAAAAGAGATTAATTCTCCAAATCTGAAATTTCTTGCCCAAAAATGAAAAACTGACATATCACAAGCGAGCGCAGTCCCTTTGTTTTGAAACCTCTGCTTGGTTTACGACTTGTTTCAAAATTTATTCCGTTAAAAGTACTAGACCGCAATAACACTTTTTATTTACGTTTAGAAGAACCCGGTCAAGGTCTTATTGTACACGAAAATGAATCCGACTTGCGGACATCGGCATGTTTATTTGTATTTTCAACATGGGATAAGTAAAGAACCCACCTCTTCGTAATAGACAATAACAATTATATTAAAAACGAGTACCTAATCTTCGTTAGACTTTTGCTAAAGTAATTAAACTTCTTCGTACTCTAGTTTTGTAAACTATTCCAATTGTAAAAGGGGAAAGCAAAAATTGGAGTATGAGTACGAAAACAAAAATTAAATAAGTTAGATTGCCTAAAGACACAATAATCTATGGGTTCAAAATAAGTGATTGAATAACTTCGCTAGTTCTCAATCGAACTATTTTATTAATTGTTTACATTCCAACCAGGCCTAGGCGCATTTTAGGCGGAAGGTTTCGTTAAATATACGAGGAACTATTAATATGCTGAAGCGATCATAGTCGGAAAAAGTTCTAATCTTTAAGGCGTCTGCCCTGTAAAAACAAAACAATAAACCAATCGAAGCCCGAGAAATCTATCCGGCACGCAGTAACCACAGCTCTGGTCGACTGGATATAAAAACTTGTTTACATAATCGATTTATTCCGAAATGATCTTGCATTCTGTTTGCAGTGACGGCGCTATAATTTATATGAATTAAATGTATTATGCCAGTCTTTTTACAACTACATTAAAGAATTATAATGTTTTCATAATTATTAATTTGAAAGAAACTATAAAGGCAATTATGTTACACACGTAATTTACATCAAACGGTTGCTTCTGATGCAATGAGCGCGAGGGTGAGAGTGCCTCGGGCATAAAAGCCGTTCAGCGGCGATGTTGAAATCTACGCCGCTGCTTTGTTTATCTTTATACTGGTTTTTACCAGATATCCTAGGAATGTCCGACCCTTATTTCCAACATAAAAGACATGTTTTTATAAGGATAATATTCAACCTGAATTTCTGCGTCAACTTAAACCAATAAAGACATTACAAAAACTCTCGCCTAGTGCAGACGTTTATTTCATCTTTTAGTCGTAGTTTTAATAAAGAAACAAATTTATTTTTGCTGTACAAATACAATAACTTTAGTAATCAACATTGTAAATTGGCAATTTACAAATTAATATGATTTCCTCTTTTTCGATCGCCTTTAGATCGATTTTTTTAAATTTAACTGTTAAAGTACGGATTAGCACAAAACTAATCATCATTTAATGCAACACGCACAGAATATTTTAAATTATTAAGAACTTACCTAGTTACAAAATTTATCTGCTTTTAAAATTAACAAAAACACGATACTTGACCTGCCCTAAGTACAATATCTGTGCATTAGGTCATGGTCTGCCTTTTTATGACTTTTTATGGCCTCGAACGTCGGAGAATAGTTGAAACCCAAGCTCCGCCGGAACATTTAAGCTGCATTCAACGACCCTTAAACAATTTCTATGATGAAGTACAATAATTTTTATCTGCGTTATTATTGCTATCTGACCAATAGTTGTATAACAAATTTTGCTTCTTCTCTTGACCACTATTTGTGGTTTCAATTGAAAACTTAGGTTTAAAGACAAGCTGTATTTGCCTGGTGGTGTTTGGTAAGTAAAGTTTCACCATTTTCAATTTTGTTGAAAAATGTTCAACTCTTCTCCTTCTTGTACTTCTGCTAAAACGTCATAGTCAATAGATGCGAGGTCCATTTTATTTAATTTTTTCTTTTATTCAAAGGTAAATATAGCGTTTTACCGTCATTTGAGTTCACAAAATCACCGAAATTGTAATTTTAATTTTTTATTGAGAAAGTTGAAAGTGTTTTATGGTTAAAAGTTATAAGTTATATACAGTGACCGCCAAAAAGTTTGCACCATATGTGAAAATTTTTTATTCTTGATTTCTTTAAAAAACTTTTTGCGCCAATAGTTTGTGCATGTTCGATAACCAACTATAAGTAGGACAATGCTGGTGAGCAACTTTTAGCATTGCTAAAAATAGCACTTATTTAAGATACGATAATTAAAAAATTGTTGTAATTTGGAATAGCTGTACATATTAGACAAAATTTTAGTAGGATTCAATAGTTATTTATAAAATGTGTGTCTTTTTAGTCTAGTATTTCGAAAGAAGGAAGATTTTCGATATCCTTAGTTTTGCTCAAGATTTGAAGCAGTCAATGGTCATGTGGCATTTAACTCTTACGAGTGGTTAGCTTATTCATTCATACTCATAAAAAAATTTTAATAGAATAAATTTCCTCTTGGGTTCCGAATTGTTGGATGCACAAGAAAATTTGGAACAATTTTTCACGGTTTTGGTGCAAGGCCCTTTTTAAATAAGATTTCGTGTTAATGTTTTTGATTTCTTCATAATACGTTTCTCATAATCCCAATTTAGTCTAAGCAGACCGAAAATTGCAAGAATTGCATCTACTTTTCAGTTTGGACCCGCTTAATATCCGTACTTATAAAATCGATATTTTTCGTGGTAGCCATGAAGTCGTATTTACTGTTTGTACCAATGTCGATTTCATAAGTGCGGATTGAAATGGGTTCAAACCAAAAAGTAGATGTAATTCTTGCAATTTTCGGTCTGCTTAGGCTAAGTTAGGGATAGAAGATTTATGTAATCAAGAAATCAAAAGTAATAACACAAAATTTTATGTAAAAAAAGCCTTGCACCAGAAACGTGAAAAATCGTTTCAAATTTTCTTGTGCACGCAACAGTTAAAAACCCAAGAGCAAATTTGATTGTTTTAAATACTACTATGGATATAAATGAATAAGCTAACCACTCGTAAGAGGTAAGTACCAAATGCCCATTTATTTTTTCACATCTTGAGCAAAACTGAGAATATCGAAAATTTACTTTTTTTCGAAACACTAGATCGAAGGAAATTTTGTCTGGCAATCAAGACACACATTTTGTAAATAACTATTGAATCCTACTAAAATTTTATCTATGTCCAGTAATTTCAAATGACAACAATTTTTTAATTTTCGTACCTTAAATAAGTGCTATTTTTGCGACACTAAAAGTTGCTCACCAGCATTGTCCTACTTATATATGGTTATCGAACATGGACAAACTATTGGGGTATAAAGTTTTTGAATAAAATCAATAATAAAAAATTTTCTCACTTTTGGCGGTCACTTTATACATATTTTTATCAACAACGTGGTTTCTAAGCAAACATTTTTAAAATTAAAATAAATATTTAAGTGTTCAGTTTACCTCAACTACATCAGCACTGCATGTTTGGTGTGAAAAATGAATTTCCGATTGTTTTTATAAATTAAAAAAGAAAACTAGTTTGCAAAATCAGCTAAACTACGGCAATGTTGTTTACGCAAATAATGCTTTCGAATCAATTTGCCAATAAACCAATTCAATATCCACCGCGAAACCGATGACGGAACTGAAGAACTGAACCGGATATGCAACGCTTATAAAAAAAAATCTGAACGACACTTGACACTTCTTTACTAATTTAATAATAGTTTCAATTCCGTTCTTACAATAAGCATCTGCCTCGTGATTTTCTGTTAAGAATTCGTACAAGAAAAGTGTGTTACCAAAGGAAGTATTATTTGCAGTTCTAGATTCAAGAAGTACGTTTTCCGAAATTTTATATGCGTTTCTAGGACACCTATACAGGGTGGGTCATTGGTATCGATTTCTTCAGTAGCGCCTTAACTATTTTTTATAAAAGAAAATGTTTTATACAAAAGTGATCGCCAGTAATGAGTTCTATATCAGAAAATTATTTTCACATATACAGCATGTTCTATAAGTGAGTTATCTTACAAACTTAAACTTTTTAAATGGAATGTACCAATTTTTATTACAGATTTCGACAGAACTATTAAAAGTAAGCATTTTTTTATTCAGCAACTATGGCCCTAAATAGAACCATTCGCAATCTATAGCTATTCAATTGAATTAAAGAGCTAAAATGTAGAAATATTTTATTCATAATCAGCGGATAAAAAAAATTCTTTAGTTTACCTAACTAAATTACAAATATCGTGTAGAATAATCCTTATGAATAAGAACAACATTTTTGAAACAACAATTGAAACTTAAAAGTTTAAATTTCTCAAAAAAATTAAATAGAACGGCCTGTGTGTTTTAACATATTCGAAGAGCTCGTTAAATTCTGTTTCTAACAAATGCAACTTGTATTGGTCTGAAACTTACGGTTTTCGAAATATCGGCACTTACAGTTAGAACTACTAACAAAAACAATATTTCAATAAAATAAACAAAAGGAACTTATAACTTCAAAGGGGTCTAAGTGCCAAAAAATAAAAAATTGATATTTTCATAGCAAATGGGTCTACGACCAAAGCCCAATGTCATGCAAAATGGTTTATGTACCTGTGGCTAAATAGAAAAGTGTAATAAATGAATCACAGCTGGCGATATTTGTATGTGCGTTTAAGATTTAGTAAATCAAAGTTCTAATAAAGAAATAAAAAGTGTAATTTTGATTTAATGAAACTTGAACTCTATCAATCCTTCAATTTATTTTCAACGTCTAATTGATATCTTGGAAAATATTGAACATTTGCTAATAATTTCTAGCTAATTTTTTGAAAAATTTGTCTTATTTTTTTAATATCCAATCGTATTTGGACGAATAAAAAAAAAATAAGTAATACTAGGAGCTAAAACATTTTCAATAACAACAAATAATTAGCGTTGTATATCGATTAGATGAATAAATTGAAGGGTTGATATAGTTCAAGTTTCATTAAACGAAAATTGCACTGAATTTCTTTGTTAAAACTTTTAGCAATTAGTTAATTTCATCTGTAAGCAATTCTTCTTATACTATACTTAAGTTCTCGGATTATTTATAAATGTCAATATTTCCTTCCAAGAATTAACAGATAACCGTAATTGTACCCTTTATTTTCTGTTTAATTTCTTGAAATATGGTTCCTGCCAGTGGTTCTAATATTAAGTGCCTGTAAAATATACAGGGCGTTCCATTTAAATTTTTTGAGAAATCTAAACTTTTAAGTTTCAATTGTTTCTGTGCAAACTTACATAAAAAATGTTGTTCTTATTCATAAAGATTATTCTACAGGATATTTGTAATTAGTTAGGTACACTAAAGAAAATTTTTTATCCGCTGATTATGAATAAAATACATCTACATTTTAGCTCTTTAATTCAATTGAATAGCTACAGATTGCGAACGATTCTATTTAGGGCCATAGTTGCTGAATAGGAAATGCTTACTTTTAAGAGGTCTATCGAAATCTGTAATAAAAAAATGGTACATTCCATTTAAAAAAGATAAGTTTGGTAGATAACTCACTTAAGAAACATGCTGTATATGTGGAAATAATTTGCTGAGATAAATCTCATTACAGGCGATACCTTTTGTAGAAGACAATTTCTTTTATAATTAATAGTTAAGCCGCTTTTGAAGAAATCGATACCCATGACCCACCCTGTATATGAAAATTATTAATGCAGCAGAGCTAGAACCTTTATCGACACTAATTCGAGGACATTCTTTTTAGAAAAATCAACTTGCACTTGTTGATGATACCCTTGAAAAAATTCTGTGGGCGTCTCTGATAAACGCCTCCGTTCTGATAAGTTATTTCTTTGTGACTATACGATTAAATTGGCCTCTATTTTTAGACTTAAGATGTACCACTATTTCATAAATAACAAATAGAAACACTTTTCTTGAATCACAGTTCAAAAGTTACTAAGAAATTGAGGCAGAAGAAAAATGTTAGTATCGCGATAATTTCAATCAATATCTGAAATGATGTTATCAAAAAAAATGTATTGAAACTCAATTCGTTTTTAAAACATCTAAATACAGTAAGAAATTGATAAAGAGGTCTCTAGAGAGTTAAAAGGCGGCAAAGCAACGCAATTGCATAAGACAAAACTGAAGACGTAAAACGTAGAGTCAGTAGCATTGACACAATCAACGCCCACATCATACAGGCCCAATTCATTAGGTGGGAGTTTACTCCGACTTGAAAATTGATTCATTTGAAATCCGATTCAGCACATAAATTCACTAGTGTTGTCAGTCGGTAAAATTACCACGTTACCTTACGGTAAATTTCCATTGTTACCGGTAAGGAAACATTCATTTGTTACCGTTTGTTACTGTTTGTAACCTTTGTGGTCAATTGATATAATTTCCAGTTGCACACTTGCAGAATGCAAGTAAAACAGTGAAACAAATGGTTAAGGAATATTTGTAACTATTTAGGAAAAACGTAAATACTAAAAAAAATACTAAGTACTTCATATCCTAGAACGATTTTCGTTTAGACATTAAATTATTTAGTGGACATACATATTATTAAATATTGGAAAATTTACTTTTTAACAAAAGACAAAAATATAAGATGTTTCCCATATCAAATTAATGAGAAAATTGAGCAAATATCGCATTTTCAGTTAAAAGGGTAACTGGTAACTCCGGCGCGAGATGTCGCCACTTGAGCTGTAATTGGTAATGTTACCGTAACATTACCGGTAAGGTAACATTAAAAATAAATTACTGGTAATTTAACAACACTAAAAGTCACCATTTTAAGTTCTCTTTCCGTCCTTCTTAGTAAGACCTTTACTGTTCAACTGCGAAACGTTTGCGTCGCAATCCTTGGGCCGAAAGTTATATCAATTAAAGACTGTGCACGAAAAAAAATTGGTCGGACACTTTATCCATTTTGAAAGTTATTGTACTTTAATGAATAAATATACATACAATATTATAGAACTTAAACAAATTGAAATATTAATATTCCAAGAAAATAATTTTAATTCTTCCCATAGGCGAACTATCGAACTTTACGTTTAACACCTTCCATTAACATCTGCACAGATTCCCTGGACACCGATTTCACTGCTTTTTCACATTTCATCTTAAAACCTTTTTCGTTGCTAGTAACGGCTTCAGTTTTCTTTAAAATGCGTTTAAGATTTGCCCAGTATCTTTCAATAGGTCGCAGCTCAGGACAATTTGGTGGGTTTTGTTCTCGCGACACAAAAGTGACTCCATTTCCGGTATACCAATCTATTGCTTTCTTATCGTAATGAGCTGTCGCCAAAACTGGCCAAAAAGGAACTGATCCTGGATGATTTCTTAACATCGGCAATAATCGTTTATTTAAACATTCCGCTACATAAACATCTTGATTGATTGTTCCAGTCTTAACAGAAATTTTACTCCTCTGGCCACAAGTACAAATCGCTTGCCAAATCTGAAGTTTTCTTAGGAATTTTGAAAGTTTTTTTGTTTTAAATTTTTCAGAAATAACGTTTGGATTCTGTGCAGTAAAATATTCTTGATCTGGTAACTGTTTAAAGTCAGCTTTTACGTAAGTTTCATCTTCCATGAGTATACAATTAAAATTGAGTAACGTTGTTTCATAAAGTTTTCGCGCGCGTGTTCTGGCGATTTTGTTCTGTTGATCGTTCCGGTTTGAAGCAATAGACTTTTTAAAAGTCTTTAAATTATTCCGTTTCTTCACTTTTTGGATATATGAAGATGACATGTTAACCTTTTTAGCGACATCTCTTACTGATATGTTCGGATTTCGCTTGAAAACGGCTTGTTTTTGCACGTAGGACTTTCCTACCAGACCGTTGTTTTCGATCAATCGATAAACGATTATTGAAATTTTTTAGCACGTTTGTTACAGCAATTTCGCAATTTCTAAGATTTTTGCGATATCTTTATGAGACGCTTGTGGAGTTTTGTTGTATTCGTGCAAGATTTTTCTACGCAGTTCGTATTGTTTGGGGTTCCATGTTGTTTGTACATGAAGTGGTTACTACGGAAATAAATCAACTTAGTAACCGCTTTCCGTGGTGACAAATTGCAGGTAGCGCCACTTTCGCATTTATTATATTAAAACAGATAATTGTAATTATAGTTGACCAATTTTTTGCACATTCTTTAATCGGCGTACAAGAAACAATATAATATGTATAGTAACATGCATTTTATGAAGTCGCAGTTTCTTGTCTAAATTGCTTAAGAAACTGCGTCTTGCATACTACTTTACTAACAGACGTGAATAAAAATTTGACTTACTTTAATATATTTCGCCGAAAATCCAGCTTGTCCGTGTGCATAAAAATATTCGTTGGTTCCATTAAAGCTCTTAACTTGAAGGTGATCTAGCACAAGTAAAAATAATTGAAATAGTTGAAGATGATTATTTCAAGCGAAAGAAGTTACCGTTGCTTAATGGTGCCAGCAATTTTTTGCGGTTCAAGAAGGAAATATAACATCTTCCATTCGCCCTGTAAAGCCTGCTGTATCTGGGACTGCATATCTAAAATAAGATTTTTGAGATAAAGAAGGGCCTGGGGTAAATTTATAGAATGTTCTTACGATTACGCTGTCGTTGTAGGTGTCTCCTCCGGTTATGGTTGCGCCTAATAAGTCGTTAAACCCTGAAAACAGTGAATTCGATATGTAAGAGAAATAACTAGAAATTAATGAGCAATGTTTGTAATTTTGGTCTGTAAAGGTTCGGATATTCAGTACGCAGAGATGCAATGTTTTTCTAAAATAAAATTAAGTTACAGTTTAATTAATATCATAATTAATCATAACGCGTATAAAGTCAGAATTGGGTCAGAATGAAATGAGATGGCCGCATTTCCTAGAAGTGAGATGCGCACGGCACGACTCCAACCGGGAACAACGAGATCGAGCTTACGGCAGCTGCGATATTACCCCTAATTTCTGCGCGGACGTTCCCCATGTTGGGCGCCAAAAACTTCGTCACGAGCAGTGACGAAAGGACCGCTTAGCCCGTTTCGCCTCTAACCAGATATCAGGGTAAGGGCTTGCGCCATCCCGTAACCTACCGTAATACTGAAGCTGAGTCGATCGAACCCTCAAAGACTGTGCTGTTAACAGGAGTTGCGTAACGATTGCCCACTTACTGGAGACGGCGTGGGAAAGATCGAAAAATGTTACAGGAAACGGCGCCAGCCAGCGGTGGTTAAGGAACTTACTGGTTTCAAAGATGCACTGCCGGGAAAGTGTATCTTGGTTCGTCCCCGAAAAGCCCAACACCTCCGAACTTGCTTCCTGCTCGTATACCTCCGTAACTTTCGTGCGTGGGGAAAACTGATAGTAAAAGGATCCCAAACGGAGAGGTAGTTTCCCTGAATCCCTTCCTTCCAAGTGATGTAAGTGATGTAAGTAACAATACTATTCCCCAAATAAACCCTGTTTCGGCCCAAAATAATCCCTTTATTGTGGCAAAGTCGCACACAGATCGCAAATAAGAGTAAGCCCAGCGGAGTGATTATCCGTGATTATAATAATTAAATAAATAAAACTAGACCCAATACGTGAGCAAAAAGCGCTTCTACGGGAGTACTCTTGTGCCGGCTTACATGAAACCAACATCAAACTTGATTTGTAAACTTTTTCCTTTTAAATAAATCAAAAAAAGGTACAACTCAACTGAAGAGCGTGAAACAATAATGCTTGGAACAAGTCAACAATTACCACAAAATCAAACGCCCAAAACAGTTTAAAAAGCAATGCAAATATGCAAAAAAGAAAACGTCAACCATAAGGGCATATCACAACATGCGAAAGAAAAATAATTTAATCTAGGTAAGAGTTTATCATATAAAAAGAAAGAGGCAACACCCGATACGGCGCATACATCGCACTCTAAATGGTCGACGAAAGAAGAAAAATCTAGAACTTTCCTACTTGAATTTCGAAGAAAGCGCGTAACTGCGCTGCGAACTAATCCAGCAGGGAAAATTGCCCTCCTGGTGGTTTATTTCTTTGCAACGGTCAGTATAGTGGAAAACCTCACACCCGCTTAAATGGAAACGGCGATTTTGGGACGGCAAGACCCACTCATCGCCGGGAAAAATTGATTTGATTTGAGGTAAAAGTAAAGGAGGTATAGTAATAATAAATAAATAAATATAATAATAATAATGCCCCTCACCGGGTGATATAATAAAGGAATGATATGATAAAGGAAAAAAAGTAACAAACGCGTGTGAAAGGACGAGAAGGCAGTTAGTTATACAAAAAGTCGCTTACCTTGCTGGAACAAGCAAGCCACGACAACTCTCGCGTTCGCTCAACAAATCCGTCTTTCGGCGAACTCTTAACAACGAGGAAACTTCCAATGAAGTGGCATAATCCGCACAAGAAAGTGCCAAACCAAATTCCACACAGAAATGCCAACAATGGCGTGTTCACTTCGTCAGTTAGGGAACAAATATCCACGTCGCACGTACCGGTCAGAAAATCCAACCCTCTAACGTTAAATCACATTGCACCTAGCTAATAGCTAGCCGGACTCATAACCGAGGCGGCAAGAAAGAGTAATCTACACGTTTCCATAACAACCAAAAACAAAATATCATGTAACAACTTAATGAATTTGCTTAGCAAACGCAATATCCAATATTCCCCACTTGCGAAGCAATCGGGAAGGGAAAAGTGCGTAAGTAAAGCGGGCCGTACAAGAACTCGATCTACCTTGTTCTTCGAGTAAAGCCTCGTGTTCCTCGTTAAAAGATTGTTTATTTTTATAATAATAATAATGTCTTTATTCTCCAAACAACAGATAATAGAAATAAAATGAAAATTTAGAATAGGGTGTAAATTGTTTTCAATCAGCCAGTTTCCTCAGGTCGTAATTAATTTCTCGGATGAAGATACAACTCGTTACGGTCTGTCTTTTTAAATTAATTTAATCGTAACTGAATTATTTCTGTTTTATTAATTCAATCTCTGTGATTCAAGAAAGTCGGCATTGGTAAGTTGAAACAAAAATCTATTTTGCGTATAAAGAAAAGCTATTTTCTAAACCAGTTTTCTTTGTTTTATTTAAAGCTAAAATTTCATTGATACTTATTTATTATCTTGAATTACTTTTGGTTGATTATAAAGTTTTTAGTTAATATATCAAAATTTCATTCGATCTTAATTAAAAAGTTGTTCATATTAAAATTAGTTTTCTTCATGCAAATGTATTGAGAATTAAATTCCATGTTTTGTTAATATATTTCTACTTTAAAATTTTTCGAAATTGTAAAGTGAATTTCGCGTTTTTTGTTTAATATATTTTTGTATTTTAAATTTTCCTAAAGTATATTGTAAACAAAATTTTACGAATTTTTAATATATTGTTATAAATATTGGGGATTTTTACTTGAGATATTCTGGCAAATAAGAATTGCATTCTATTTTGAAGTCCAAGGAGAGTAAAAGACAGAGAGAGAGAGAAGGAAAAGACGAAGCATTTTCGAGCAACAGGGGAAAACAAATTGAAAAATCGATATCTGGTTTTTAACCAAACCAGAACGCTCCTCCCAAAGAAAATCGAGAATTGGTTTAACCAAACGCTACTCACAAAGAAAATCGAGATCTAACTTTGTGCGCATTATTTTAAAGAACTGGGGACAAAAGGGGATGAAAAGTGGGTTTTCCAACCCCGGTACGCTCATTTTTTACAAGTCAGTAATTGAAGTACCTAATTGGATTTCCATTGTACAAAGAAATGTACCTTGGATTCAGATCACAAAAAATGTTGATGCTCTATTACAAAAGCACAAAATAAAGAAAACCATGAAACTTACCGACAAGTGGGCTTTGAAATTTCAGGGTACAGTTGTTGTCATTGCCGACACAATAATATACTGAATCGGCTTTTGGGTCACCGACAATTGCCCTGAAAAAGTTAAGTTATACTTACTTTTAAGCGAATAAAAATATATCTACTACTTTATTAAAATTACAAAAATTGGTTGTTTTTACTATTTACAAAATTTCTTTGAATAAAATGAGAAATGAAATAATTATTAATGTAAATTAAATAAAAAACACTTTTTGTCTACGTAATGAACAAATACATAATATACATTAACGACATATTTAAACAGTGTTAAGAAAAATATATGAATAAGCTTATTATAAAATTAATTAACAGCACGAGCAGTTCTCTTAATTAAACATTTGACGCATAATGTTTTCATTCAGAAATGAGAAATGACTCACCTAAATTCTGTTTCGCCCTTCTGTAGTAGTACAGAAAATCCGAAATAATTTGATTTTTTGTATCTTACAGTAAAATTCGGATGAAATATGTATGCAAAACTAACAGACGAGAACACAGTACACACTATTAAAAAAACAACAACTTTTACCAATGTCATTTTAATTTGTGATACACTTAGAGCGCAATGATTTAAATGTTGATGATTAAACGGAAGAACGATAAAATTATCCGCTCCGCATTTGGCGACCTCTACATTGTTTTATCGCTAAGACTTGCTGCTTATGTCGGTGATGATTAACCGAAATTGACAATGAGAACCTTAATTATTTGATTTACATAAAAGTGAAGTAAACAAAATTCTTTTAGGATGCGCTTTTGTATAAAGGTGATTCAACTTATCAATCAGATCGTCTGATTTACATGGCTGCATGGTTACGGTACCATTTTTGAAGAAGGTCCTTCGAAATTGTCTTAAACACATGTCGTACTTTACATCCTCTGCTACTTATGGGAGGAGATAGCTTTAAAATTCTTAATGGCATCCCGTAAAAAATGCAATTTTGTATTTTACGATGGGGGTTGAAAAATTCTCTGCCTATCTGTTTATCAAATAGACTACTAATTGAACACCTTCCTATCAAATATTTTATTAAAAAAATTTATAAGTCGTTAGGATAATTTCACTTTGGATTTTTAATTCAATCTGAGAGTTAATGGTAACAACGTAAAATGTA
Source organism: Prosopocoilus inquinatus (assembly GCA_036172665.1). NCBI lineage: Eukaryota > Metazoa > Arthropoda > Insecta > Coleoptera > Lucanidae > Prosopocoilus > Prosopocoilus inquinatus. The sequence continues at coordinate 30,239,183 of CM069877.1, forward strand.
AAGATTTATTTATACTTACTCTTGCTTACTTACCTTAAAAATGTCATTTTTTTCATACCTTAAAGCTTAAAATTCAAAAAATATATGATCATTGTCTCCTTATTATCCGTATTCAGGCAACCAGAGTAATATATTTGTTATTGCAGTCACCTATAAAGCTACCTAAGCTCCATTCGTTAATAATAAAATATAGTGAGGCCGACGGAAAATCATTTGCGAATGCAGCTTTGGTAAGCAGGACCGTAACCAGAATAAATAAATGTTCAGGGGAGGCTTATCATATTGTAGGGCAGGCTCTATAAGTTTTTATTATAACGCATTTTACGAATTTCCAAAATATCTTATAAATTAAATATGTTATAATGATTCATAACGTGTAGTTATAATTAGGTCGGGGTCAGAATGAAATGAGTCATGCAGCGAAGACTGTTTTTCGTGGAATTTGGGCCCGGCGCGCAAATCGCATCAGCACAGAAATGAGATCGAGTGGGCGTTAGCCGCAATATTACACCTGATTTCTGCACTCGATTAAGGATAATTTGGCATGCAAACGCAACATCTGAAGCACCAATTACAAAAGAATCCAAGCAGAAGAAAAATTCATAAAAAATCGGAGAAAGGACATAATGCGATCATTCTTGATCTAATAAAGTACACACTTCGTTCCTTATTAAAGTTTTTTTTTTTATTTTAATTTTTTTTAATCAGTCAATTTCCTCAATTTGAACGTAATTTAGCGAAGAAGTTAAAACCGACTTCTTCTATTTTATTACTTTAATTTAAACTCTGTGTTTCAAGAAACTCAACCTTGGTGAGTTGAAGGAATAATTTATTTTAGTCAGTCGCCTTTCTCTCCCGAACTGTTTTTTCTTGTTTTATTTAACGCTACAGTTTCATTGATATTTAATTATGTTGTTAACTAAAATTGCTTTTGGTTATTTGTAAAATTTTTGGTTGAAATTTCCATTTCATTTGATCTTAAATTGTTTTATGAAATATTAATAATAATTTTTATAAATCCTTTAAATCAATGTGGCCATAAGACAGGTCAACACGCATAATTAGTAGCAGTAGTAGCGAGATTAATAAAAATATAAAGTAATATACTTTTATATTTGAAAATTTGGGCATTTTTATTTGAGATATTCAAGTACAGTTTTAGAAGTCCAAGAGAAGCACAATCAGGGAGAGAGAGAGATAGAGAGAGAAAAGGGCGAAGCATTTTCAACAATTCTGAAAATACAAGTAAACCGCATTCCAGCAACCGTGGAAAACAAATTGGAAAATCGAGTTTTGGCTTGTTTTACTAAACCAGGACGCTACTTACAAAGAAGCCTAATAATCAAACATAATTACTTACATCTTAATTTTTAATTTTGTTTACACAATTTTGTAATAATTTAATAAAATCTTTTTCATTTAAATTATTCCATTCTTGTACAGTTTTAGGAAAAAAGGAAAATTTATGAAGATTAGACTTCGAAAAGGGTATTTTATAAGTGAAGTTATGTTTTTTTCTAGTATAAAAATCATTTATTTTTAATTTAGATAGAAAATTGTGCATCGAATCGTGTTGAAAATGAATATAACAAAATAACTTTAATCTTGCTGTTTTTCTTGTAAAAGATAGACTATCCCATTTTAGTTCCTTGAGCATACGTGACGTACACGCAGTTGTTCTATGATCGTTACAAACATACCGAGCTGCTTTATGCTGTAACATTTCCAGATCTTGAATTAAATAATATTGGTATGGGTCCCAGACTTCCTGTGCGTACCCAATCTTAGGACTAACATATGTGATGTAAGCTTTTTGAAGTACTGGTTTACCAGAGCCTTTAAAATTTTTTGTTATGAAAAACAAAGATTTATAAGCTTTTTTTAAAATATTCTGAATGTGATTATTCCAATTTAAATCATTTCGAAAAGTAACTCCTAGTTTTTTGCATGTATCATCACATTTTATCAAGTCGCTTCCTAATTTGTGTGGATGAGCCTGGAAGAACATTGTGGTACCAAAAGACATTGCAACACATTTTTTTTGTATTAATTTCCATTTTATTTTCATTACACCACATCTGAATTTTGTCTAAATCTCCTTGGAGCAAAACCCAATCTTCTGCATTCTTCCTTTGATTGTAAATAACGCAGTCATCGGCAAATAATATTGTTTCACAACTCAAATATTGTGTAATGTCATTTATAAAAATAATGAATAATATAGGACTGATCACACTACCTTGAGGCACACCAGAAGTAACAATTAGCTCAGATGAAAAAATCTTATTTATTCTCACTTTTCGCTTCCTATCCGTCAGGTATTCATCTATCCATTTGATGACTCGCATGTCACACTTCAAATTTTGTACTTTTCTTATAATGATATCATGCGGAACTTTATCGAAAGCTTTAGTAAAATCAATAAAGATGGAATCTACCTGCCCCTTATCATCAACAATTTCTACCAATTCATTGTGAAAATTTAACAGTTGAGTAACACAGGAGAAATGTTTTGTAAAACTATGTTGATTCCTACTGATTATGTTGTGCTTATCACAAAAATATTGCAGGTAGTTTGTCAGAAATTTTTCTAAAATTTTACAAACAATACATGTTAAACTAATTGGACGATAATTATTGCAATCAGACTTCACACCAGATTTATAAACAGGCAGAACTATTGATATGTTCCAGTCATTTGGTAAAATACTATTATTGATTCTAATTTGAAACAGATGCTTTAAATATTTAGATACGTGATGACCTCCAATTTGTAAAATTTCAGCTGTTAAATTATCAATACCTGACCTAAAATGAAATAAATCAGAAACTTCTGTTTGATTTTCATTAAAATTTAGAATCGTATTATTTTTTTCATTAAAAACACTAATAAAATACCTATTCAATTCTTCTATTGTATCTGTGAGGTTTTCTAAAAGACGTCCATCTTTCTTTATCAAAATTTGAGAAGTTGTAGATTTATTCAAACGTTTCATTTATCTTAGAAAAATTTTGTGCAAATCGCTTTTGATTGCAGCGAGAATCTCGAGCAGCCTCTGGACAGCTGTCTCTGCTGAAGAAGCCCCAAGCAGGGCTGAAACAGCTGTCCAGAGGCTGCTCGAGGTTCTCGCTGCAATCAAAAGCGATTTGCACAAAATTTTTCTAAAATCTATCTGTTACATATATCGATATAAGTGATTTCCATTATCCTTGTCCATTAAGTGTATTAGGTGCTGTTCATTTACATGGCGCTTTGCTTCATTAAATTAAGATAATAATTGATTGTAATAATTTTTGAGTTTGTTTTGAGTAATAAATAGGATCAGTTGTAGATTTAATTTCTTTGCACGGAACATATTTTACAACCAAATTGTGAATCAATGTCACAAAAGATTTCCATAATTCATTAATGTCTCCACTGGAATTTACCCACATCGGAAAATTTTTCTCAAGTTCATTAATAATTAATAGATTGTCTGCATTCTGATACTGGTAAATTTTTATTATTTTGTCAATAATTATAGGCAATTGAAGATCCAAGTCAATAACGACAACATTGTGATCACTTACTCCATCTTCAACATCCCAACTTATCACCATATCAGATGGTCTAAAAATGGCAACATCTAGAATATTTCCGCGTGTGTCATTATGAAAAAGTCTAGTGGGTTTATTAATAATTTGAGTCAGTGAATATTATATGATCAAATCATTAATTTTTGATTGTAACTGATTACCAATTTTATTGCCTCTCCAATCAATACTTGGTAAATTTAAGTCTCCAATAATAGCAATTCTTTCAAATTGATCTTCTACATTATTTATGAAACTAATTAATTTATCTATGTAATTGTAATGATTACTGGAACAATATACTGCTACTATCAACAGTTTTGCTGTGGATATTTGAGCAATTACAGCCATAATTTCATATTCATCATCCCTCCAGAAATTATGGCAGTCGAAATTTCCTTTTACTAAAATAAAGACACCACCACCAATTCTGTCAATTTTGTCATACCTAAGAACCAAATCAGATCCAAAGATTTCACTAGAGGAAATGTTATCATTTAGCCAGGATTCAGTTCCCACGATAATATCAGATTCATGTATCTCAATTAACGAATTGAATTCCATTTTTTTATTTAGTATACTTCGTAAGTTTACATTTAGTATTTTCAATTTATCAATCGATTTAGAATGTGTTCATTAATTAATTTCAGAACAGAAAAGGAAAAAACAAATGACGATCGAAAATTTCACCACGGAAAACCACAAAGAAATGTGAAAGGAAAAGAAATAATTTCAGGAGATAAACATGAAAGAAAAGAAAAACATATTATTAATTCGAAACGATATCTTTTTTTAACAACAATAACGACAACAGCACAAAAAATGACAGCAGAAATATTCAAAGATATAAACAAATGACGATCGCAAGAAAAAAATCAAAAAGGAACGGAAATGTTTGCGAACAAATTTCAAACTTAAAAACAATAATTCATAGCTTTGATGATCGCGTTACATTAAAAAAAAAAATATATTTGTAACGTCATAATCGATTTTTTCTCGAAATTTGATGTTTTTGTTTAAATATTTTTCTTTCGATTATTTTAACAGTTATGCTAATAAATAATTTTTATTTGGTAATGTTTTAATCATGTTTTTATCTTTAACCTCCTTTTTAAATTGTGCCAGATTAATTTACTGACTGTCACTGTCTGAACAACCATAACAAGAATGAAATTCTAGTTAACATTAAACGCAGTTTAAACCTTTAGTGAGCAACTCAGCCATAACCTATCATATTCTAACTAACTATTAACTTTAATCCTGACTTAAATAATTTATGATATCCAGCCTCACTACTAGTTACAATATTTTTAAATAATTCAAACGTTTGCGGTGGCAGTCGTCATAAATGTTCAAAAACATTACCGCAAGGAATCACACAACAATGGTAGCCACTTTTAAACAAATTTACGTGAATCATTATAACCGCCATTGTGATCGCTACTGCAATCTCATTGACCGCAATCACTAAAGTGCGCAGTCCACCTTACAAGTGCCAGGGGCAAATCTCTAAGCAAAAGAAAAAAAAACAAGAAAAACATAAAAGAGTATATTTTTACTCTGTCATCTTAAATAAAAGGCAGTAAATGTTCCCAATCTCGAAATATAATAATAAAATATATTTTTTTGTCCTTTTAATACTAACGGGTATCATTAGCTGAATACGTGCAAAATAATTAATTTGACCGAAATTGAATTTTAAATTACTTTCATTTAAAACTAGAACATGCGCAATTTATTCCACTACATACTTTGTAAATGCGAATATGATCAATAGAGAAAATAATTAACTCAAACAGTTTGAATGCAGTGTCACTGAAACTCTAAAGTGTACATAAATAATACGTGAAGAAATTAATTTCATGCTACCGGACCAAAAGCACCTACATTATTTACATCCAGTTAACATTGTTGCATAACACTTTTTATTTGCTACAAACCGCCGTGTTTTATTACGCCGCAGGTATAAAATTGCGAATAAGGAACTCTCTCCGCACAACTTAGAATAACAAATAGTTTCAAATTATATTTTTGAATTATACATTATATTTATGGGGACTGATTAGGTCCAGTTTCCATTTTGTCACCTTTTGGGGCGATAAAAGTGTTGTATACCTACCTTAAGCCTGGCTTTAGTAACCTAAAATGTTAGCGGCATTTCCGATTAACATGTGAAAAAATAAATACTGAACAAATGTTACTATCATGTTGATAACTTTTGTTAGTCTATGTCCTTTCGTTAATCCGTTAATAACATTCTTCGTATTTGAAGTTTGTCCTTGTCCGATGAAAATTGTAAGTACAAAGTTTTTTTAATCTCGAACCGGACAGAAATATGAAGGGAAAACACTCAACGTTTCGCTATAGATTTATAGCTTCGTCTGGAGTGAAAAAAAGTAAATAAACAAGTTGTCAAGAGAAACAAGTCGTCAAAGAACTGTACCAAATAATTGCATTATAATTTCTTTAGATGTCATTTCTTTATTTACTAACATTCCTAAAGATTTAGCTTTAAAAAGTATTAATGATAGGTGGTTAGAGATTAAAGATTTTACTGATATTTCCAAAAGTAACTTTTTAGAAACAGTTGATTTATGTTTTGAAACATCTTATTTTGCTTTCAATGATAAATTTTATAAATCTGTTATTAACTCTTTATCATTCGATTTAACGTTATATTTTCGTTTTGTAGATGACATTTTACTGATTTTGCTTTCTGATAAGGTAGATTTTGTTTTAAATAAATTTAATTCTTTTCATAATAGATTACAATTTACAGTAGAAAAACAAAATAATAATTCATTGAGTTTTCTTGATGTAAATATTATCAGACAGAATGATAAATTAATTACTAATTGGTTTCATAAACCTACCTGGTCAGGTAGGTACATAAATTTTCACTCGTACACACCCAAAAATTATAAAATTGCAACTATTATTTCATTAACAGATCGAGCTACTTTACTTTCTGATAAAGTTTTCATTTATGATAATTTAAATTTAATAAAGAAAACTCTTATTCAAAATTCTTATCCAATAAATTTTATTGAATCAGTAATTAAAAATCGTATTAAATACTTACAAAATTCAAATGTCTCTAATAACATTAGACAAACTTGGAACCATAAATACATATCATTGCCTTATATTGAACCATTACATAATACATTTAAACACATTTTCAAAAAAAACATAATTTAATTTTAGCCAGTAAATCTGTCAATAATTTAAATTATTTTATTTATTTTTTCGAATTTAAAAACCAAAATACCAAAATTTAAGCAACCTAACGTGGTTTATGAAATCAAATGTTCAAATTGTAATTCTGTTTATATAGGTGAAACGAGCCAAAATTTAAAAGAACGTTTAGACCAACATAAATATCATATTCAAAAAAATAATCAAAATCATTCAATGCTTGTAGAGCAGTCATTAGTAAATAATCATCATTTTGATTTTGATAATACTGACATTTTGTACAGTGAATCTAATATTTTTAAAAGACGTTTCATATAAATGTGTAAAATTAAAATATCTCCAAATTCTATTACGGACTTTGTAAATTTAAATGACATATTTTGTAGTTTTCTGGACTCTTTAAACAGGATATAGATCTGTCAATTAATTTAATAATTAAAAAAAAATGGTTGTAATTTAGTTCTAGTTACTTTTCTCTTTATTCCGGACAACTCGTATTTTAGTTTATTTACTTTTTTTCACTCCCGACGAAGCTATAAATCTATAGCTAAACGTTGAGTGTTTTCCCTTCATATTTCTGTCCGGTTCGAGATTAAAAAAACTTTGTACTTACATTCTTCGTATTAGTAGTAATTATTTTGCGATCGATTTGGAGGCGGTCTCGATGAAAAAAGAGTGTTGCTAAGGAAATACAGGGTGTCCTAGCACTCCAAGGAAGTGCAAAAAGGGCATTTTATTAAGAGACGACTTTGTTAACGAAAGTTGTGCAGGCCCGCATTCTGTACAATTCAAACTTATTTTCACCTGAACATGGTGTTTCTTTATTAAGTTACACATCAAACTTATGGATTTCTAAACGGAACCCTATATCGGCTGTTTTAAATTGAGTGTGCATTAAAGGGATCTCCTAAACCGTAAGAGGTACAAATTCGGTTAAATGGAAGAAAAGTTGCACGAACCAATGCCTAATTCGTATCCATCGAGAGAATGATGTTTTTCTTATTTCTTCTTGAGATATTAATAAAAATGTAAAAAAATCGATTCTTTTTTTCTCTCTATAACTCTTTTATATACATAATTTTGAAGTTTTGATTTAACTTTCTACAGGCACTTTTTGATTCTGCTTCGAATAGGAGTAATAGAATTGAAGTCAAACGTTTCGTCTTTCCGCGACCATCATCAGTTTCGATTTTTTAAATAGAACTTATGTCTTTTTATTGTTCTATTCGATAGCATCTTTTCTCCTGATTGTAATGGTACATCATACTTAATAGTTGATATTAATCTGAAGCTTAAATAATACAGATTCTTATCTGAAAACTTTATTTAATACATAATTTCAAATTTTTAGTTCATAGTTTTCTTAGCTACAGTGTAAATTATAAAAAACTATTTAAAGTTTTTCTGTATCATTATTTTAATAATGCACTGCATTTACGAAAATTAATTTTTACCGACAAATATCTAGTGGTTCTAATATAACTTGCTAGATTAGTACCTCAGCTTTGGTATAGGAATGAAAAAGCCTAGTTTTTCATTTTGACTCGCACTGTTGGGTTAAAAGACAAAGTGAATACTAATTATACTAAAAATATTTAGATATTACTGAATAGTGCCTTCTACAAAGACATTGGCAGCTAAAAGCGAATATTTTTGTGATATATTTCAAATATACTTTCTATAACAATGTTATTTTTTTTTAATTTCTTTAGCACTCAGTGGCTCTCTCAACACTTCACTGTGTCTAATTTCTTTTAAATATGGTTAAGTCCAAAAATCGTACTAAATATTGTCACTCGTTTTAACCAGTTGAAGTTTGGCACGTTATATCGGGACCACCATCCATAATTTAAAAAGGGATAAAGTAGGCTTTATATTTTGGACATTGAAACAGTGACTTGCATTAAGATAATAACAATAATAAGGAGGAACTAAGAAGGCGAATATTAGATTCTTACGGAAATGTTTCGCGAATTCATGTTCGACACCCTAGACAACACATAGGATTAAGAACGAATGTGCCTTGAAAACAGTGGAGGACATTTCGAGAATTTACGTTAATGTATTTATTTAACAAACTCATGTTCTTCTATAATTTTTATTCAACTTATTTATTTTGTTCTTCTAATGTTTATACTGCTGTTTACTTGGTTTGTATTAACCACCTAATATCATTCAGTCAAAATTTATTGATTTTTCCTCTTCCGACAATTGATAGTTAGTTGCAAATACTTAACAAATAAAAAAAGTGGTTAGGAATAAATTTACTTATCAAGAAAAACATGACGAAACTGTATCAGTTTTCTTGTCATATTCTAACTTTACTTGAAAAAAAAGGTAGTAAGTATTATACTCACTGAAATCACCAGAAAAAATGCTATCGACTAGAATAATAAAAAGATAAGAAAATGAACCAGAAATTTGAAATTATGTATTAAATAAAATTTTCATATAAAATCTGAATTATTTAAGCTTCAATTTAATATCAACTATTAAGTGTGTATCATTACAATCAGGAGAAAAAATGCTACCGAATAGAACAATTAAAAGACAGAGTTGTATTTAAAAAATCGAAACTGATGATGGTCGTGGAAAGACGAAACGTTTGACTTCAATTCTATTACTCCTATTCGAAGCAGAATCAAAAAGTGCCTGTAGAAAGTTAAATCAGAATTTCAAAATTGTGTATAATAAAAGAGATATAGAGAGAAAAAGAAAATCGATTTTTTTACATTTTTATTATCTCAAGAAGAAATAATAAAAAAAATCATTCTGTTAATGAATACGAGTTAGACATTGATTCGTTCAATTTTTCTTCCATTTAACCATATTTGTATCTCTTACGGTTTAGGAGATCCCTTCAGTGCATACCCAATTTGAAACAGCCGGTATACTTTATAACATATTTGGGTAGCACTTGAAAAACTGATGAATATGACACAATAAATAACTTATTAACCTATTTTCAGTAACTTTCGAGTTATTTCGTGTTTTCTGTAAGAAACCATTCAAATTCAAACGTCTGCCTGAAGGGTATTTTGAAGGAAATGGCTAGAGTCCCGAACGCGGGATCGCTTCCAAAAAATTAAAATCCCGAACGGGCGTGGTTTATTAGAAAACGTTCGGGTTTCACAAAAAATTGTAACGATCCGGAACGTAAAACTTGCTGAAACTATAACATGTCAATCGTGCACTGCTGCATATTGCTCGCCTTCTAAATTACTATTATTACGAGCAAAAGTGATTGTGTTAGTTATCATTTTGCTTCTTCGGAAAAATTTTCTTATATGCACTTGAGGTTTAGGAAGACCTACAAAATACATACTATAGACAAATTTGAAAGACAAAATAAACTCTAGTTTAGGAAAAGATATACCAAAACAATAAAGTACATAAAGCATCTTGTCCTCAATATGTATTGTATAAGACGGTAGTAACGATCTTCTAAGAATAAGCTGATTTCATTATATATAGGTATCATGCTTGATAAAAGGGATACTCATACGCACGCAAACCACACCTTCATAAACATTCGATGGCAAAAATTTAAAACATTATATGCATATACGTGGACTGCTGGAAAAGTTTCTGGAAACGGTATGAAAAAACGCATATCATATTTGGTAAACGGTATCATTGTTTTTCGAAGTATTCGCCTTTGACGTCAATACACTTTTGCATACGCTCGAACCAATTTCTAAAGCATGTTTTCCACTCTAAAGATGGTACCTCAGAAACCAGTGTCCGGAATGTTTCAACCGCTGCTTCAACCGACGAAAATCGCTCACCACGCATTTTATTTTTGATATTTGAGAACAAAAAGAAATCATTAGGTGATAAATCAGGTGAATGTGGATAATGAGTCATTAATTCAACATTTTTGTTGAACAAAAAATCAACTGTTTGATGGGCTGATTGAGAGCTGGCGTTGTCATGATGGAGAATAATTCGTCGATTTCGATTGTTTCTTCTTATTTGATCTATGACTTCCGGCAAACAAATTGTAGTATACCAATCAGCATTCACGGTTTCTCGATCCTCCAAAGCCATCGTTCGGGATTTTAACACGCTGTATATTATTAGACGAGTGGCCAGCCCTTTTTATTGGCTTTCCAAAGATGTCGTACTTAATACGTTTAAGTTAATCATCCGCGTTATTGTTAATTCATTAATCAACTTACAGAACTTCGCTGTACGACATTCCTAATCGATTCGGGAAAGTGTTGTGTAAGACGGTTTTGTTGCGCTATTAACTGTCGTTCATTTTCAATTTCTAGATGTCGCCGTTCAAAATCGGTAAAAACTATGAATAAGGCATCACTGCCATATCGACAAACTACCAACTGCGTCAACTATTAAATTAACTTATAATAATAAATGACTTTATTTGTCATTTAGCATGAATGAATATCAGGATGATATTCTCTGAAATTGAAAGAATTAATATGTTTGACGTTTCGATGAAGTGGTCGTTATTGATAGAGTTTCTTTGCTAAAAATAATTTATCCCAACTTCCCAAATTAAATGGTATTATTTGTGAAAAAATTTATACTGGAAGTAATTTACACAAAATGACAAATAAAATCATTATTATTATAAGTTAATTTAATAGATAATGCAGTCTCTATGTTTGTAATATTTCAGTAAACCCTTACGAATAGTATTCTGTTTGGATATTTCTAGAAATTTAATAAAGTATGAATTCTAAATGTCAGTTAAAACTACAAAACTGCATTATGCAATATATTTCTTAATCGAATGGGAATGTCGCACAGTGAATTTCTGTAAGTTGATTAATTAATCAACAATAACTCAGACGTTTTTAAATTGAAATGTATTAAGTGTGGTATCATTGGAAAGCCAATAAAAAGACTCTTCTTCGTCTAACAGACAGGGTGCTCCATTTAAAATAACCATGTATTTTACAATTCTTGAAACGAGCCCAATTTTTGTACAGTAGTACAGACGTTTCGAAATATTTGTTGCCTTTCCCTGTATGTGGAAACAAGTTAGTAACATTTTGTTACTTTTTGAGAAACTAAATGCGCAGTCGCATTGTCGCATTGTTGTTATGATTTATACATAGTTTTGAACGTACTACTTTAGTTTGTTAGTCTTTTGTTTGTCTCTGTTCGGTATCTGTATTTTTCGATGCTCCCAAGATGGAGTGATCTACGAAAGTAGTATTAAATATAAAATATACGTGTAGAAGAGATCCGTGAGCCTATTAGTAACAACGTTAGTAGAAAATTATTATCTACGTTTTTATTAAATGAATGTTAATTACCAGCATTCATTGCTATCAACATGTTTTTGATCATTGATCTTGGCGATTTAATCATTCATAAGTGCTCTGCTACTAAATTTTGCGTTTGACATATTACCCAGAAATTAGATAAACTTTTTTGATATCTTTCCTATATTTACCTGTTAAGTACAGCATTGGTGAGTTGATTTTTAAAAACAGGCGTTTCTTTGACTCGTATCCTAAGTGTCCTTGTCTGTCAGACACCCGAGCGGCTGAAGACGCAAATCGAAGAAACGGCTATGTTAAGAAGCCAACTGACCAATGCTGTATGTCACAGGTCATAGGAAAGCTGTCAAAAAAAATTATCCAATGCAATCCAATGAAATAATCAATTACATTATGCTAAGTCACGTCCAGGTGACTAGTCATAATTCTTCTTTATTTTCGTAGAGCGTTACCTGTCACATGCATTAATCAACATGTTCACTTAGGGTTTTGCCAATTCTGTATATTCTCTTCCTGATTCTCTTAAGCAGGGCCGGAGGAAAGATAGTCGCCGCCCTTATACAAAGCAATTTTCCAAAAAAAGGAACAAGATTCATGTGAATTTGTAGTTGCTTCAAAAAATAGTGTGCATCTTTATAAGCTGACTTTAGTTCTTTCAGTTCTGAAATCTATTGCAGAAAAAGTAGTGTAATTGCCAGATTTTTTTTAATTTGGATATATCCATTATTTTTCAAGAATTTATGTTGAAAAGTTAATTTTGACAAATTTTTGCTTAACTTTGAACCAGTTTAAATGATTGCTACTGAAATTAGCTCGTAACTTATAAAGAAATTATCATAACAAAATTTCATATCTTTAGAGTCGGACAGTGTCACCAACCCTGGCGATTTATCACTAAATGGGCGATAGACCGTTGGCTATGAGTGGCAATTCTAAAATGCGGAGAAATTTCTAATTTTCAACCATTTTTGTACTTTTCTTTTTTGCGATTTTTAATTTAAATGTGTATTAAATGGAGTTAGGTTGAGATCAATTCCACTGAATTGACCTTGACGTTAGTCGAACTTCATTTTAATTGATTTTTAATATTTTTAAATATCTACTTTTAATTTTTTTTGTAATTTTTAATCTTTTGCTTGTGTTAGATGAAATTAGGTTGCATCTCAGTTGGGTTGGATTGATCTTGAGATTTGTTGAACTTAACTGTAATCCATAAATTTTACCTTTTCTTTTATTTTGAATTTTTTAAGTATTTAAAAAAAAATTTACTTGTGGAGTATGGAATGCAGTGTAGTATAATGAATTGAGTCTGTTCAGTTGACCTTAACATTTGTGAATGTTCATTTTAATCCATGTATAGATTCTAATATTTTTTTCTACTTTTATGAACTTCTTATTTCTTACTTTTAATTTTCTTGCAATTTTTAATCTTTTACTTGTGTTAGATGAAGTTAGGTTGTAACGTCAGATAGGTTGTATTGATCTGTTGAGTTTAACTTTAATCCATAAATTTTAACATTTTTTTATATTTTGTTTTAGTATTATTAAAAAAATTTTACTTGTGGAGAATGGAATACAATGTGGTATAATAAGGTGGGTGAGTTCAGTTTAATTTTTTAACGTGGGTGGTGGAATTAGATCGAGAGAAGTTAAATCGGATTGACTTTGAAAATCTTTTGTCATTTAATATTTTTACTGATTGTTTTTAATGTTTTTTGATATTTAACTTGTTTGCTTGGGTTGAATAGAATCCAGTTTAGTTGGGTTGAATTTGGTTGACTTTGACATTGGTCGAACTTCGTTTTAATCGGTTTTTTTAACATTTTTTACTCTTAATTTTATGCATCTAATTTTTTTGTTTCGATTGAATACAGTTAGTGCGAGTTCAGTTGAATTAGGTTGACCTTGAAATTTTGTTGAGCTTAATTTTAACACTTTATTTTTAATTTTTTTAATGTTTCTTTTTCTTATTTTTTTTTTATTGAAATCAAATGAAGTTAGGTTGGCTTCAGTTGGATTGGTTAGACGTTAAATTTTTTTAAAATTGTTTAGTCTACTTTAATTTTTTTATTAAAGTTTTGAGTTATTATAGAGTTGTGTTCAGTTCTTTGATCAAGTTTGGTTGACCTTGAGATTGTCCGAGCTGCTCGTTAATCGTTTTTTTGATCATACTGGGTGTTCTTTTACTGTATGCAGATATTTAAAAGTGTAATACATCACCATAAATGGAAACGATTGAACTCATTTGTTCCTAACAAAAATTTAATAGTTTTCAAAAAAGATGACAGATTTTTACTAAACCGTTTGAGAACTAGCTAAAAATGGAACGCGGCTGTAGCCGAAATAGGTCAGGGTCAGTACTTCACTTGATCTTAAGCAAAGGCGACGTAAATCAGTCGCGCCGTTCGGCTGATCAATCAAAACGTTTACAGGGTGCCTGGATTTATTAAAATTAACTTCACTGTAAGTAATTACAAGTTTAAGTATTTTTAAATTAAAAACTAGTGCAATTCAAGAAGCTGTAGTTCGTAATTTCCGAACAAATTAAAAGCGAGGTACAAACAAATTGTAATTTCTCATTCCATATTATTTTTAATAGACTTATCAAAATTTGACTTTTACTTTTTTTTCCATGGACCGTAAGTAATAATAAGGAAGGAAGGAAGGACATTTTTAACGCGCTTGCCTAATTGGTGCATAAATTTTCGGATTTATTCATCGATAGTTGATATCGTAAAACATATTACTTCCCTCAGTGAATTAAAATTTTAAATAAAATAATTAATAACCGATATCAGTGATTATTATTACGAAACGCTGCGTTGAAGATCGAGTGCGGTATAGGTGGGAGTGTTCATACCGAGAAGGTGTCGTTGACCTGAATATTTTTTTCTCGGACATTTCAACAGTTCTAAACAAGCGGTACCTCCGAAATTTTTTGGCTATGATACGGTAGCCACCAAAAAATACCCGCAGAAGGTAGAATGTCGTATACTTATACTGAGGTTTTTTTTATTTGCACACAGTAAAAGAACACTCTGTATATCATATTTTGGCGGCTCTCTTCAATCGACGCCCTCGTGCCTTACTTACTTTGCTCCGTCCCTGCCCTCGAGTTATTTAATAAACATCCTGTATAAGATTCAAAATTAATTCATTTCATAACTAAATAGTTGTAAATTTACAAACTTCAACTTCGAGTTAAATCCGTTTTTTACATCTTTTGCTGTTACTTGTTTTACGTTTGGATTTTTGTTTACGTTTTAATGCCTCTTACGAGGCGAGTTAACGACACATTACACGCATTTTGTTTATGTTGTCGTCCGTGTACGACCGACGACAGCAATGGTTAAAATTTACGCTGTTTTTATTGCATACCTTTTTAAATCTCGAATATCTTTGAATCGTTATAAATAGATTTTGACCTTTCTATCTCGCTCGGCTCTGATGCTCTTATCTCCGGTTTATTTTTGCATAAGCCGAACATTGTTTGATCGCGTTTTACTCAGCGGGATCTTCGCTAATCACTTGTAAATGTTAAATGATTAACTTATCTGCTTCAAACTTTTGTTTTTAATTTAATTTAATTAACTACGCAGGAACAGACGCTCGTTTTCAAGAACCAGTAGTATGCTATAGCTTTAGTGGCTACGTATTTCTAATGTTGTCCTTGTCTGATTCTTCGAGTTTATAATGATTTAATAAACAAAAAACGGGTGCTATTTACAGTAGGTACGGCTGTATTAAAAAAAAAAGAAAAGAAAAAAGCTAATGTATACACATACAAATGCGTAAGGTGTTTAATATGGATCGAGCTTGAACCTGGCATAGATTTTATTAATAATGTTGTTACATGCGTTTTGTTTACGTGTACGCCTCTAGGTCAAGCGTACTACTTTTTTTTAATGAAGGACAAGTTAGGATAATAATGACACGACGTTATTTTTGGAATAGCTACTTCAAATGCACTCACTTATTTAACAAGTGAAATAATCACCAGTGGCGGCGTTTGGGAGCCAAAACTATAGGGAGAAAGCATTTGCTATTATAGATGGGGTGGGCAGAGGCGGCCTTAATTGCGACGCCCCGGGCGAGAAATTTTTGCGGGGTATTTTGAGTAAGGGAAAACTTTCCCTTCTTTGCATTAAAAAATTAAGTAAAATAATTTTTCCAACGTGCTTCATACGTGGGCTGCTGGAAAAGTTTCTGGAAAGTATTCGCTTTTGACGTCAATACACTTTTGCATACGCTCGAACCAATTTCTAAAGCACGTTTTACACTCTAAAGATGGTACCTCAGAAACCAGTGTCCGGAATGTTTCAACCGCTGCTTCAGCCGACGAAAATCGTTCACCACGCATTTTATTTTTGATATTTGGGAACAAAAAGAAATCATTAGGTAATAAATCAGGTGAATATGGACAATGAGTAATTAATTCAACATTTTTGTTGGACAAAAAATCAACTGTTTGACGGGCTGAGTGAGAGCTGGCGTTATCAGGATGGAGAATAATTCGTCGATTTCAATTGTTTCTTCTTATTTGATCGATGACAAACAAACAAACAAACAAATTGTTGTATACCAATCAGCATTCACGGTTTTTCGATCCGCCACGGTTGCTACATGTCCAGTTAAACCAAAGAAACAAGCGATCATTTGCTTCACAGCACTGCGTGAACGGGCAACTTTTGTTGGTTTTGATTCATTTTGAAATACCCAAACGGTAGATTGTTGTTTACTATCTGGCTCATACGAATAGATCCACGTTTCGTCACCAGTAACGATGTTATAAACTAAATTTAAACGACCTCTATTGAATTTCTTGAGCATTTCTTCGCATCATTTGACACGACCCTGCTTTTGCAATTCTGTTAAATTGTGTGGGATCCAACGACTGCAAAGCTTCCGTACATTCAAATGATCATGCAAAATCTGGTGTATTGCTTGAATGTCAATGCGTAAGGATGCTTGAATCTCACGGTATGTCACATGTCGATCTCGCTCAAGCATTTCAGGCACAGCATCTACATTAGTGGCAACAACAGATGTTGATGGACGACCTTCACGAAATTCGTCACTGAGAGAGGTACGTCCACGCTGGAATTCGGCAAACCAATTATAAACACTACTCTTTGATGATGCTTCATCTCCAAAAGCCAAATGAAGCCGATCGAGGCATTGTTTCAGCGTTAGACCATATTTGAAATCATAAAAAATCATGGCACAAAAATTTTCACGCGAGATTTCCATGTTTACACAAAATTACTTTTTCTCAAATGCTGTACAAACAAAACTAGTTCACTTGCATAGGAACTGTCAATAGAATTATAGGCGAAAAACGTCAATTTTTTCAAATATGACAGTTGATAAACGCTAACAATTCTAGACCTACTAGATTCCAGAATATTTTCCAGTAGCCCACGTATAAACTACTATTAGTTATTAGGATTAACAAAAAAAAAACGTTGATTACAATTAACACAAGTAAAACTTTTAAATCAAAATTTATTGCATACCATGAAACCTAGTCCTCATACAACAGATGTTATTCCAGTATTAAGAGCTGATCGGAAAGGTAGTTTCCTCTAAAAGTACGATTTGTTAAAGGGCATATTAAGGAGATCTATGTGTTTATGTGCAGGTACAGCAAATGACTAAGATTTTTCTTCTTGTTTTTGATTCTTAAATATTTCCGTATTTAAACGATTATAAACAGATAAAATAGCGACATCTTACTATCGCTTTTTGACCTGACATTGCAGTAGGATAGACAAATTGAAGCGGGATTTGCTCCTAATAAGTCCCTCATGCAAGGCGGCCATGCTTGCTGTCAAAGCATAATGAAAACTTTTAGAAAAATTTTGTGCAAATCGTTTTTGATTGCAGTGAAAACCTCGAGCAGCCTCTGGACAGCTATTTCAGCCCTGCCTGGGGCTTCTTCAGCAGAGACGTAGCTCGACATTTCCACTGCAAACAAAAACGACTTGTTCAATTTATTCGCAATTACGATGTAAGAGTGATGAACAGATAAAATAGCGACATCTTACTATCGCTTTTTGACCTGACATTGCAGTAGGATAGACAGCCTTGTATGGCGGACTTATTAGGAGCAAATCCCGCTTCAATTTGTCTATCCTACTGCAATGTCAGTCAAAAAGCGATAGTAAGATGTCGCTATTTTATCTGTTCATCACTCTTACATCGCAATTGCGAATAAATTGGACAAGTCGTTTTTGTTTGCAGTGGAAATGTCGAGCTACGTCTCTGCTGAAGAAGCCCCAAGCAGGGCTGAAACAGCTGTCCAGAGGCTACTCGAGGTTTTCACTGCAATCAAAAACGATTTGCACAAAATTTTTATACGATTATAGATCAAAATTTCCCAATCTTTTTCAAACAAAAAAATTAAAATTTTCCTTCAACCCCCTTTCAAATTTAGTTAATATTTCTCAAGCAGTAGGTCTATTTATTTGATAGCATTTTTTCTTTTTAAATATAAAACCAATCGCTTCTTCTCTCTTTTTTTTTAATTCGATTTGACTTTGTTAAACATTTGAATTATCAATTTAATTTTTCTTTTGTTTTTGTTTTGCTTTCCTCCTAAACTTTCGGTTAAATATTCGTCAATGCAGTGCCGTAACTACTTGTGTTCGCAGGGGTTCCGTGCAACACGGACCTGGAACTGGTAAGGACCCGCCGACGTTGACGTTAGACTCCACGCAGGATTGCCAAATTGTTTAAAAATCCGCCATTTGGGCCACATTTTAGATACCGGGTGTTTGGAAATTGCTAGTACAAAAAAAATTGGTAGTTAGTGACGGTGAGTCATCGGCAATAAAAATCTAATAAAAATCCTTTAGTTTTCGAGATAAAAATTGCTAAAAATTTGGCAAAAATTGTTGTTACGTCACTGAGTCAAGGTACCAAGCTGTCACAATAGTCACAACTCCGCACATTGTTATTACCAAAATGAATGCCGCTTACACAAACAATGAGTTGACGGAAATGATGTTATTTTAAGGAAAAAAAAATTTAAAAAAAATAATTTTTTTTGGATTTCTTAGGACTTCCTGACACCACAGTTTTTTTTTTTGTACTAGCAATTTTCAAACACTCTGTATATGTGGCGTTTAAAAGTCTTATTAGTGCCTGACGTCTGATTCGGGCTAGATATTATATGACGGGAATACTTGCGAGTATCGCTTTCTTTTGTTTTTTGTTCATTTCGTATATTTTCTTCTTTTTTGTTTTTTGTTTCTGTTTTAAGGAATTGAGGTTTTGCATTTTGCGTTGCCTTTGTTTTGTCCTTTCCTTTTCTGCCCGTTCCTTGACTTGCAAATGTTTCTTACCAAAGAATCATCGTTTTTTCGTTTGCTTTTTATTGTCTATCCATTCTTCTTTTGTGTTTTTTGGGTTTCGCATTTTATTGACTCCATTTTACACTTCCCTTTTGTTTTTACGGGTTTGTTCTTATTTGCAAAAACTCATCGATTTTAATTTTTTTGTCCATTTTAGTATCGTGCTACTTCTGTTTTCTTCTTTTTAATTTATTCTATACTTTCATATTTCTCTTTTGTTTATTATTTTCAAATTGATTTTTTACATTTTGTTGATTAACGCTTTCTTGTAGTTATCTTTTTTTTCTACCAATTTTTTTTTTAATTATAAAATTAATTTCTTTTTTCTTTTTTCTCTTTTGTTTTTCTTATCAAATTGATCGATCGCGTTTTGTTAACACTTTTTGTAGTACATCGTTTTTCGTTTGTTTTGTGTCCATCTCAGATATGATCTTCTTTTGTTTTACACAGTATATTTCGTCGTTCACCGACCGTCTTTTGTTTTTTTTTTCCTTTTAATTCCTTATTTGACTTTTTTTATTTAATTCAGTTGTTAATGTAATGGATTGATCGACCTTTGTTTTTTTCTTTTAATGGATTTTCTTTGTTTTGTTTTTGTTTTAACTGTTATCTTTTTTGTCTTTTGTTCGATTTTGTCTGACATGTTTTTGTCTTTTTTTTAATTATGAATTGATCGTCGTTTGTTCGTTCTACACTTTAATCCCGTTGATTAATCGCCATTTTTGCTTTCTCATTTATTCAATTTGAATTTATTTTATTTTTAAATTATTAATTGATCGTATTTTTCTTTAATAGGACAAAATTCGTCTGATTTTAAATCAATTTGATTTGATACTGTTAGTATTATACATTTTTTTTTTATTTTGGTCCTAACTTTATCATCAAGTTTTCGAATCTGTACTTTAGATTAAGTTCTTTTTTTTTTCTATTGTACGGTTGTTTCTTAAATAAACGCATTGCATACATCATTTATTTTTTATTCCTGATTATTTTTGGTTTGACTATACTATTGGCATTCTTTGTAGGATTTTAATTTAATTTAATTCACCTTTTGTTTTTTACATTATTATTGTGACTAATTGTTAACCTTAACAGTCAGATCAATAAACGTATTATTATTATTATTATTATTTGACTTTATTTTATTCAATGTCATTCTTTCTGTATTTTTTTTTTAATATGAATTTATCAATGTATTTTTTGTTTTTTTTGTTTTGTTTTATTTTATTTGACATGATATTTTAATTTCTATTTATCAGTTGATCATCTTTCCTTTCACACTGTCGTCGATTTTTCGCCATTTTTGTTTTTTTTTCTTTCATTCGACTTGACTTTATTTTATTTTTCAATTATTAACTGAACGTCTTTTTCTTTAATAATTACAGATTTGACTTAGGTACTGAATTTTACAAACTTTACTTTCGTCCAATCTTCATCGAAGTAAATCTTTTGTTTCTGCTTTATTTTGGAAACATTTCTGTTTTGATGATCGATTAATCTCGTCTTTTTTTTATTCGAATTAGTCAATTGTATATGTGTTAATATTTATTTTTCAAACTTTTATTGAACTTTATTATTAGATCTATTAAAGTACAACTGTGTTTATGACAGGAGTAAATTGCATAAAAGTCTTTATTGAATTTTATGACATTAAACGTAGAACTACCAATTAAAGCCGGATACTATCTAGGAAAAAAGAGTGTCCCGTTATTTATGTTCGTCGCTGTACAATGCTTAATTCTAGTTTACATATACCATTTAGCCTCCACTAAATAAGAATTCATAACTCCAACCTCCCAAAAGACCCCCGACATTCATCGATCTCCAGTCCAGCCGTAGAGGTTCATCGACCCTTTTCAAGTCTTCATCGACCTAGTTGGGAGCCCCTGTTTAAGCGGATACTGGATAATCTTAATCCGGACGAAGCTATCGTAGGTTAAAAAATTGAAAAATTCACATATTGTAAATGGTGCGGGGCCCCGGGCGGTAGCCCGGTTCGCCCGCCCCTAAGGCCCCCACTAGGGGTGCGTTGAAAATAAAAAATGTACAGTCACAAGCAATAAATTTCTTTTCAGTCGTCACTGATTCCCGAAGATTGGTACCTAACTTGTATTTTATTAAAAATCTGGAGATTAATGTCTCTCTTTTAAATTCTGTGCTACCTACCAGAGTAGAAACAAGATTTGTGCTGAGGAAATTAACTAACAGTACAACCTGAGGCTCAAAAATCGTGAAAGGCAATACTTATAGCAAATAAAATGCCGCCACAGCAAAATCGTACGATTATTTATTAACATTGCGAATTGTAGTACAAAACTAAACCGAGGCGTGGCACAATTTGTGTTATAAAAATCCAAATATACTGTGACGATGATGTTAACAACAAACTTATTGCCAACGTAATAAAAGCAGGTCAGAACGTACTTACACCGCCAGACATGATTTCATATAATTAACGAATGTTGCACCATCAAGAATAAATGCGATTTAAAACTTGGCATATACCAGTGAGTGACTTTTGGAAAGCGCTTTTTCAAACCGTAACAACTGGGAATGAAAATTTGATTTACACTTTTTAATAATAATAGTGTTTTTGTCCGATTTATTTATTTACTAATTTGGCATTTTAAAAATTAAGAACGATTTTGCAAGAAAAAAAAACAAGAATTTGGGGATGTGGCAAGGACATGGATGATAATATATTTGTGATTGATCTCCCAGTAACAGATGAGAGTTAATAGAAATGCTAGTACCTAATTTTTATGAACTTAACAAAGTGTATGTGACTGACAAAAAAAAACGTGATACAAGAAGCTTCAATTCAGCAGAAGCTGTTCACCAGATGGATGTGTACGTGTGCGACGTGGCGTAGACAACGAGGAAGATAAACTGAAGGTGTTATACCTTCAAGGACCCTATTTGGTGGACATCAGAGATCCCTGACGATTTGAACAGTTATTTTCATAAATGATCATCCGGTATTTGTGCTTAGGATAATCAATCAGCAATCACGACAGATTAACGTGTGATAATGACAGGGCCTGCAGCGTCGCTTTATTAAAGTAAAGAGGCATCCATACGCTCGTACAAGTTCACGAACATGTACGTACGCTGTTTTATGAAATGTAGCAATTTTTGCACAATTTGAATTCTGTAGATGAAAAGCTGTAATTAATAAAAGTTATTGCTTTAATGTTTCAATACATAATAGGAGTATGATTTTTGGCAACGAGGATATTGGATTACCTAAGTAAAAGCACTGAAAACATTAGAGTGGTGTATGAGAACCTACACGACAAACGAAGCAGGAAATGCATTACAACTTCAAAATTACATTCCTTCGATTGGACATGTTGGACCTTTTGACATCAACGCATCATGGACAAATTATCAAGAACGACTTGAGTTTTTCTTTGAAGCAAATAACAACTAATGATAGTACGGCTTGGTCTTTTCATCTCTGAGTAAATTTAACCTTTGATTAATTCCTATAGAAACAATTGTCTCTACAATTGTAACTATGGGAATACATCAACGGTTAAAGTTAAGGAGAGATGAAAATACCGGCCCTAAGAAACGAGCTATTCTGCTACCACAATTTGGTGCTTTGGCGTATGAAACTTCGAGATCATTGGTGACACCACAAGCACTAAGTGATGTAATATTCTAAGAGATCGAATTGTATGTGGTGTCGCAGACGAAGGATTATTGTAAGAAATTGTTTTCAGAACTTAGTCTTACATTTGAGAGAAGAGACCGTACGGAAAAATGTGGAAGGCGTCAGAACTTTGACAGGAAATTCAATACTAATGATTAATAAGCAAGAAACTGAGCAACAAGAACCAAGAAAATTAAAGCCCTGTCATCATTGTGACAAATTACATGACGGGGAAAAAATGCAAATTGAGAGACGCTGTCTGCCATTACTGCAATAAGAAATGACATAGACAAAACGCTTGTCTCAAAAAGAATTATGAAAAAAGGAAAGAAGAACCACATAGAGCAACAAATAAAAAAATCGAGTAAATCAAAAAACTGCACCTGGGTTGAGGTTGACGGGTGTCATTTGTGTAGTCTTAATTCGATCCATGCAGTTGAGAAGAATGAAGAAAAATTATGGCGAATATCAAGCTCAATGGAATGCCAGTTCTGATTGATGGAGGTGAATTCTGGTGCAGTATGTATTGTTATCAAAAAAAGAGACATGGGAAAGAATTCGAATGAAATCAAAGAAATTATAAAAGAAACATGGAATATACAGATACGGACCCAACAAAAAATTAACATTTTGAGTGAGACGGTCATTAAAAATAATCAAAAACTTAAAAGTTGTTGTTTCGGATGACAGAGGTTTGTGATCTGCTGAGAAAAAATTGGTTTGCAGAATTGGGTAACACAAAAAACGGTGTGTGGACTCGTGCACTTCACCACTACTGTTATTTCAACACTACCCTACAGTTTTTGGAATGAAACCGGGCAAATTCTTCGGAGATCCAATTAAGCTGGACTTGAAGGACAATGCATCACCTGTTTTCCTGAATAACAGACAAGTTCCTTTCGCCATTAAGCCAGTAGAAGAAGAAGATGATAAGTTAGTCCAACAGGGAGTTCTGGAAGCATATAATTATTCGAAATGGGCTACACCGTTGATAATTTCAAGAAAGTACGATGGGGAAAATAAGATTATGTGGAGTACGATTAATAAGGAATTAAAAAACTCATATCCTTTACCTACAATTACCGAGATGATAACATACTCTGAAGTTTTTGAAACTGGATCTATCTCACGCTTACCAACAACTTCGTGTTGATGACGACGCAGCCAAGGTCATTCAATTTCAGGAGCAAAGGCTTATTTGGATGATATCATTGTATTCGAAAGAAATCATCAAGAAGAATATGACAGTAACTTAAGAAAATTTGGATAAATTGCGAGATACAGGACTTACGTTAAAGAAATCTAAATGCGAATTTGGATTGAAGAATATCCAATATTTAGGATGTATAATTGAAGAAGATGGAGTACGTCGTACAGATGAACTTATGAAGGCAATTAAAGAATCTCCAAGGCCCACAAATGCAATCATTTTTAAGAATGGTAAACTTACAGTGGTTTTCTAAAAAATAAATCAAGTATAGTCGATCCAATGCACCGGTAATTACCTAATAAACCAAGGTGATGGATTGAAATATATGAAAAAGCTTTTTGCAAATTGAAAGATCTATTGAATTCAGATTTAATTTTAACGCACTGTGATGAAAACAAGAAACTAATCGTCAATTGCGATGCGTCTCCATATGGAATTGGCGTAGTTTTGGCTCACAGGAACAAAGACATAGAGAAACCAAATTTGGTCTCGCTCATTGGGAAAATCCGAAAGAAACTACGCCCAAATAGACAAACTAGCTTTGGCCATTATTGAAGGAGTTAAACATTTTCACCAATATGTCGCCGAAAGAGAATTTACAATTACAACAGATCATCAACCTCTTCTAGGACTATTAATAACCAAAGAAGCCAATTCTGACGGTTTTGTCACCAATAATGTTAAGATGGTGTTTGACTTTGAGTGCTTATAATGACATTCTGGAATATAGAAAAGAGAAAGCTGATTGCCTAAGTCTATTGTCACAACTTTCAGTTGAGGACGAAGTGGTAGCTCCAGGAGACATATTACTGTCGAAATTTCAGAACAAACCCATTCCAGTCAAGGAGATTCAGAAATATACTCTGAAAGATGAAGTTTTGAAGAAAGTTCTTTATTGGACTCGGCATCAATGGCCGAGTACAGAAATTTCTAAAGAACATAAACCATTTCACTGCAGAAAAAGTGAAATTTTAGTACATAAAGACTGCTTACTTTGTGGGAAATGGATAATAGCACCTGAAGTTACATGAAAAGATTGAAATTACACGTAAATCGTCCGGGAATCCTAATTACGGAAGCTATGTGTGGTGGCCTAGTATAGGTAAGGATATCGAAGAAAGTATGGCAAAATGTGAAGTATGTTAGACTCTTGCAAATAACCAACCAATAGCACTGCGACAATCCATGGAAAGTCCCTTAAATCCGTGGTCCAACTTGCATATAGATTTCTCAAGCCGTCACAAAAACACAATATTCTTAATTGTTTTGCAGTATCAAAATAGCTTGAAGTAAAAGTTATGAAATCAATGGCATCAACCAATTATTAAAATCTGTTGGAAAGAGACCCAAAATAGTTTATGGCAGGTAGAGTTTCCAATTTATCCTTGTTTTCTATAAAAAAAATCCAGACATACGATATGCTCGTAACTATCTGAAATGTTGAAACTTTATTTGTAGGCCAATACGAATTGTAGCACACAGGGCTTTGTATGTTAACATTGACATTGACAAGAGACAGTTGATGTTGGAAGCTTGCAAGGTGCAAACTTCGGCAAGAAATTTATAGCAAGCACATGGGCCTTAGAAAGGACAGCTGACAGTAATAAAGTGTTCGTTAATATTGTTTGCATCAACAAAAATTTCTGACGGTAACTGATAACGTGTGCGCATACGAGGTCATCAAACTTTTGTCACATCTGTTAGGTTCTGAGACTTCTAAGTCAGACAGTTAATGTAAATGGTTTCATAATATTGACCATACCTTGTGAAGTTTTGTGCTGGCTTGAAATTCAATGTAAATGAATCGAATTCACACTTGTCCGCGAACGTGCACACGCGTCTGGTTTTTACTTTAATTTTAGTTTTCGAGTTATTTCGCATTTACGCGAGAAACCACGTCTACTTGAAGATTATTTTAAATAATATCAGATTTAATTTCGGAGGAAATATTTAGCACATCTAATATTCACCAGTAGTTTTAAATATCGGATGCCCAATCACAAAAATAGAGCCAATTTCAAAAATCATGTAATATTATGGAACATTCTGTATAGGTGATTTAGAATAAATGTCCGATCTGTTAAGAACGAATTTACTAGGGTCATTCAAGTACGAAATTGCAAGAAATAAATTTATCAGAGACATCCCAAAAATTTAAAATTGGTCTCTGATACACCTACTTCCGGTTGACTTTGAAAGATAATTATATCGCCATTAAATGCATCATATAGCTTTTTGTTATTAATTTTTTTGCAACTTCCTCTGATTTCTAATTTTCGAGAAAAAAGTTGGCCCGAAACAGCCTGTATTTCAATTACCAGCTTATGACTAGGGATGACTCTGTTTACTTAAACGGAACCGATTCCCAATACTAGGCAAAGTGAACAACAGCCGAGTCAGTGTTGCCAACTTAGGAAAAAAGTCGTTAAATCTGGGGATAATTTCCAAAAAAAAAGGAAAAAGGAAAAAATTGCAAAAACTCATTAAAATCTAGGGAATTTTTCGACTTCTTGGGAGCAAAAGAAAATGGCTACATTTTGCAAGAATAAAGACGATAAACAATCAGAAAAAAAAAGTCAAGAACATTTTTGAAGACCCAGAAACAGAATCTAAGTGAAAAAATTAAAATTTCCAAAGAAATTATAATAATTATTTGATTTCTGAAGAATTGGGAAAAAATGAAAAACATTTTTGACAATCGAGAAATCCAATACAAATGAATAAATATCCTGACCTGAAGTAAGAGAAACAAATGACGATCATACATATAGAAGAAAAGAACTCAAAAAACGAATTGTGGATTTAAAATTTAAAAAAAAATAATAGTAATAAGGAACATTCAAAGCTAATAATAATTCAAACTTCACAATAATCAACAAATAAAACAAATTTCTATTGTGATACTTATATATGTACGAAATGAAACTTTTAGAAGAAAGTAAGAAAAAAACAAATGAGGCTAATTATTTGTGGAGGAAAAAGAAACGCAAAACATTTTTGTTTCATTAATTTCAGAACGAAAAAGGAAAAAAAAAACAAATGACGATCGTAAATTTTACAATTTCGAACAAAAAAGAAAGTAGAGAAAAACAAATTATTAATTCAAAACGGCCACAGCACCAAAAAAAGAAATGAGAAAGTGACAGAAATATTTGAAGATGGAAACAAATAACAATAATTCATAAACAAGTGACGATTATGTTACTTGAAAAATTTTCTTATTATTAAGGGCCATCACGGGATAATATGATTTTATACGTCAAAATCGACTATTCTTAAAAAAAGGAACGAACTTCGAAATTTGACGAGTTGGCAATGCTGCTTTTGATTTCTGCAAAGTTCAAGGTTAGGTTGTTTTAATATATTGGTTTCATTTGTTCATAATTTTTATTGTTTTTTTTTTGTTTTCGTGTTTTTAACCTCCTATTTAAATTTCCCTGATTAATTTAGGGAAGTCTAGGGAAATACTGTATTCCGAAAAAGGAATTTTCTAGTCGGTTGGCAACACTGAACCGAGTGGACTTCATTTCAATTCGGTTGATGTGACCTTCATTACATTTTTTTTTATTGGTCCACAAAGTACATGCATTACATGATGTGTCGGACAAGTCATCAAACAAAAACGAGAAAACGAAACTACCAGGTACCAGGGTACCAGGCTTCTTATAGGCTAACGGGTAACTATCCGGGTAGCAAAATTATCGGGTATCGGTATCCCTACTTATGACGTATTCTTATTGTGTAAATCGGTCTGCGCTTGCAGCGCCGACTGCAATATTTTTAAAAAATAACTAAGGGGTTCTCAAACTTCCTTAAGCATTAACTCCTTACAAGTAAATAAAAATTTCCATCGATCCCCTTTAAAATTTCATTAATAGTTCTGAAATAGTATTTGTATATATACCTACTAATACTGTTAAATTTAAATTTTGTTAAACTTTTATTTTTATTTTATTGCGATTTGTAATTATACAGAGTGTAACAAAAATACAGGAAGCTACTTCACGGACGTATTCTACAGATCAAAATAAAGAAAAAAGTTCATATAAACATGTATACTGGGTGTTAACGGGAAGCTGCAATAACAGTTAACTCTCTTATTTGAATTTTTATTTTTACGAAGTAACTTATATTGGAAAAGTTTCAGGATCTGTCCTGCCCAGGTTTAGGCAATCATGTGTTTTCTATAAGCACTAATTCATTTCAATTGATATCTAACAATAATTGGAGAGAAATGAATTGATATGTAACTATAGCAACCACAGAAACCCACCAATCAGACTTCAATATGCCATAACAATCAATTGAAGAGAATACGATTTTTAGGAAATCAATTGTTACGTTTGTTAGTTATCAATCGTAACAAGTATAACAATCAATATGAAGTGCTTACAGAATAGACCTAATTATCCGAAAAACAAATGACTGTTTTTAACTTTTTCTTAATAAAACAATTTTTTTTATCATCACATCGCGTTCAGAACGTCATATTAATTATGTTTCTAAAATATTTTCTTCCAAAGCCCACTATTTTTTTATTATTTGGTAAATAAATCTTGATGATAAAGGAGAATTCCTAATACAACTAACTTCCTTATTTGAAATTTTACGAGGTAACTTAAAATAGGAAAGTTTTAGGACCTTTTCCGCTAGATTTTACGGCAGTATCGGAAAAACAAATGACTGTTTTGCTTTCGAGATTTCAATTGTTTTTCTATATTCGTTGCGGAATAACAGTTTTCTGTTACTGCATTCCGTTCGGAGTATCTAATTAAGTTCGTGTCTAAAAAAATATTTTCTAGCTATCGATACGGTTTCTCGCGAACAGCCTGTATACATGTTTAAATGATTTTTTTCTACGTTTACTTTATTACATTTTAATTAAAATTAATATTTAATTTCGATTTCATAATTTTAATAATTTAAGTATAACAT
Source organism: Prosopocoilus inquinatus (assembly GCA_036172665.1). Lineage (NCBI taxonomy): Eukaryota > Metazoa > Arthropoda > Insecta > Coleoptera > Lucanidae > Prosopocoilus > Prosopocoilus inquinatus. The sequence continues at coordinate 30,268,367 of CM069877.1, forward strand.
AAAAACAGCAGATTTTTGGATATACGTTTATTTGAACTTTTCCTTCATTTTGGTCAGTGGTCTCAGAAGTAGCAGTTTGTTCAATGATATATCCTATAAATTAAAGTAAAGAAGAAAAAAAACATATATAGAAGGTGTTCGCGGGAAACCGTATCGTAGATAGAAAAGAACTTTTTAGAAGCATACAGACTTATGAACATATAAAATAGCGACATCTTACTATCGCTTTTTGACCTAACATTGCAGTAGGATAGACAAATTGAAGCGGGATTTGCTCCTAATGAGTCCCCCATGCAAGGCGGCCATGCTTGCTGTCAAAGCATAATGAAAGATTTTAGAAAAATTTTGTGCAAATCGTTTTTGATTGCAGTGAGAACCTCGAGCAGCCTCTGGACAGCTGTTTCAGCCCTGCTTGGGGCTTCTTCACCAGAAACGTAGCTCGACATTCCCACTGCAGACCAAAAACGACTTGCCCAATTTATTCGCAAATGCGATGTAAGAATGATGAACATATAAAATAGCGACATCTTACTATCGCTTTTTGACCTAACATTGCAGTAGGATAGACAAATTGAAGCGGGATTTGCTCCTAATATATATATATGTTCATCATTCTTACATCGCATTTGCGAATAAATTGGGCAAGTCGTTTTTGGTCTGCAGTGGGAATGTCGAGCTACGTTTCTGCTGAAGAAGCCCCAAGCAGGGCTGAAACAGAGGCTGCTCGAGGTTCTCACTGCAATCAAAAACGATTTGCATAAAATTTTTCTAAAAAAAAAAAAAAATTTTTCTAAAATCATACAGACTTAGATATCCTGGACGCGACGTGATGATGAAAAGCTGATATTCGGTTAAAAAAAATAAATTAAAAACAACTGAAAATTTCGCAAACTAAACCGTCATTTGTTTTTCTGATATTACCATAAAATCGAGCGGAAAAGATCCTGTATCTTTCCTAATTTAAGTTACCTCGTGATATTTCAAATAAAAAAAGTTAGCTATTGTAGACATTTTTCTTGAACACCGAGATTTTTTTACAAAATAATTTAAAAAAAAATAGTAAGCTTTGGAAGAAAATATTTTAGAGACATAATTAATACGACGTTCTGAACGCGTTCCGATGATATAAATTATTAAGTTTTTATTAGAAACAGTTAAAAATAATCGAAAATCTCAAAAAACTGACAGTCATTTGTTTTTCCGATATTGGCATAGAATTGGGCAGGACAGGACCGGAAGCTTTTCCAATATAAGTTACTTGGTGAAAATTCAAATAAGAGAGTTATTATTGCAGCTTCCCGTTTACACCCTGTATACATGTTTATATGAACTTTTTTCTTTCTTTTGATCTGTAGAACACGTCCCTGAAGTAGCGGCTTGTATTTTTGTTACACCTTGTATTTGAATTTTTAAAAATTATAAATCGGTCGATTCACCTGCATGAGTAACAGATAGTGTTGCCAGATTTTTTTTTTCGCAAGTAAGGAACAAAGGACAAAATTGCTAAATAAAACGGGATTTCGGCTTTTATCCGGGACAAAAGAAAATTTCGTATACCGGCTGTCCCGCGCCATGTGCTCGCCCTTCTAGAATCTTTATTAATTCATCGATTAACCTGAATTTTGAAGACAATAAATTAAACAAAAAATTGAATTTTTCGACACACCGCTAGTCGTCATAGGACTTCCGGTTTCGCCGGAAGTGATATTGACTCTCTTATTTTAAATGGAACACCCTATATATTCTTACATATTTGAGATTTACGGATCATTATGAGTCCGAATACGTATGAATTGTTAATTTTGGTTTCCATGACAACGAAAAACAAAACTTTTTTATTTTTCAATCTAGAAAGCTAAGAATCGCATTTTTTCGATCTAATGCGATCAAGTGTTTCGAGAAAACCACTCCTTTGATTAAATTTTCTTTTTAACATTTTAAAATATGTCGTATTTGGTATCAGCGAACTCAGAAAAAAATGTTCTGTTGAACTAAGCTAAGAAACATATGAGGGGAAAAGAAAGAGTTATGATCTAATGAAAATTTCAAATACTGTAAAAATGTTAAAAATCAAAATACCACCAAAAGAATGATTTTCTTGATCGTATTAGATCGAAGAAATACGATTCATGGCTTCCTAGATTGAAAAATTAAAAAAGTTTTTTTCCGTTGTCATGGAAACCAAAATTAACAATTCATACGTATTCGGACTCATAATGATCTGTAAATTTCAAATATGTAAAAATATATAAACATATAAAATAGCGACATCTTACTATCGCTTTTTGACCTAACATTGCAGTAGGATAGACAAATTGAAGCGGGATTTGCTCCTAATGAGTCCCCCATGCAAGGCGGCCATGCTTGCTGTCAAAGCATAATGAAAGATTTTAGAAAAATTTTGTGCAAATCGTTTTTGATTGCAGTGAGAACCTCGAGCAGCCTCTGGACAGCTTCAATTTGTCTATCCTACTGCAATGTTAGGTCAAAAAGCGATAGTAAGATGTCGCTATTTTATATGTTCATCATTCTTACATCGCAATTGCGAATAAATTGGGCAAGTCGTTTTTGGTCTGCAGTGGGAATGTCGAGCTACGTTTCTGCTGAAGAAGCCCCAAGCAGGGCTGAAACAGCTGTCCAGAGGCTGCTCGAGGTTCTCACTGCAATCAAAAACGATTTGCACAAAATTTTTCTAAAAATATATAGGTGTTCCATTTAAAATAAGAAAGTCGATATCACTTCCGGCGAAACCGGAAGTCCTATGATGACTAGCGATATGTAGAAAAGTTTTTTTGTTTTTTGTTTAATTTATTGTCTCCAAAATTCAGGCTAATCGATTAATAAATAAAGATTCTAGAAGGCACATGGCGCAGGACACCCGTATTTTTCATTACGTTGCGAAACAGGTCATAAATTAAATAACGCGAAATGTCATTTAATGTTCAGCTCTTTAGTCGTCTCTTTTTCGCTCTATCTCTTACATCACAAAACCAACTTGATGAATCTTTCAATTGAACGGGACGGTTTTCTATTAAATAAAACAATTATTATTACTCCGCTATAAGAATAAGAACCAAATTAAAATTGGTTTACTTGGTAGATTAGATTAGATTTGTATTTAAGGCGAAAAAGCTGGACGTCCCGTAAAAAAAAGATGTCTGGCAATGCTAGTAATTGCATCTTGTTTCAACCCGAGGTAATAATACGAGACGGAGTAAATCCCGAATGCATATTTATTGGTGCAGTCTAGCGAAAACTCTACAAACTGTATATTTTGACCTTGAAAAGCCATCGTTCAAGTATGTGCAATCTTTTCTGGACAGCCTGTAGGTATAGTTTTAAAGGGGTTGAAAGCAGTGGCTCTGTGTCAACGTGAAAAGTATTAGAGAATCACCGCCCTTGATTATAAAACAAGTGTACCCGAGAAATAGGAAATAAGTGAAATTGAGATAAACGCGACGATTAAATCCGAACGTAGGTACCCAGCGTTTTAAGAACGGCAGATGTTAAAATAGAATTTCACTGACATAAACATTCCGATGGGTTTAATGTTTGTTAAACATTTTCTTTCGTTTTATGGTCTTGAAGCCAACAAACAAAAAGTCGTATACTATGGATTTGAAGATGCTTGCGAAAATTGTTGCGTCGATTATTTAATCGAACATCTCGATTTCCGGTATCGAAATTATTACGAGATGTTAACGAACCATCATCCCTTTCTACATATCTTTTCAGGAAGAAGACGTTTACCTAAACTAGAATAATGAAAAGCAGCGCCACCAGCGGCCAAACAACAAACCACCAAATCAAAATGGCGATATCGCTCGTTTCGTGTGCATTTGGTGCTAAGCATCTGCAAGAAGTGTTTCCCGATAAGGGGGTATAGTGCGATTGTAAGTCGAATCCAGAGTGAAAAACGAAGAATCTCCGCTAAAAATCATAAGCATGAGTGCAAAGGTGGCCATGAAAGACGCCGAGGCGAATTCCGTTGGTACGCTCACTCGCCAAGATGACGTCGTCCAGCTGGATAGCGCGCGCGCAAGCGGCAAACACGAAGACCGATCGAAGTTTACCGACGCCGGCGAAGTTCCACCGAAGAAGAGGAAGACGAGGCGCGGCAAATGCAAACGGCGTTATGCCCACCCGTACATAAAAAAAGGCATGAAATCCAACAAGGTAGTCAAACCAGAGGCTCCCTACAATAGCAACCGTTTCTTGATCGAGGACCACGGCAGTGGTGATGACATCGTCGAGCGTTTAAGAAACAACGACCAAATATCGACGTCGACGCTCACCAGAACGCGCGACTCCAGCTTTAGCATCGACTCCGAAGGTGATTTCTATTCCACACCCGACGACGAGGAAGAATTTTTAATCAAGGACTTCGATGATCAATACGAGAGCCTACAAGCCGAACGTCTGCACTCCATGACCAAGAACGAACTCATACAAGAGTACTTGCTGTTGGAAAGTCGAGTCGAATCATTGAACAAGCGACTCATGACCAGAGACTCCACAATCGACAGCGATGATAAATCAATCGATGAAATGTACGCAGTGGAGCCTCAAAATTTCGAATTCCAAAGGGAAATTGAGCGTCTGACCATTGAAAACGAGAATTTGAAACGCGAGAATGAAACCCTGAAGAACAAACTGTCGAGGACTTGCAGCTCGGACTCGGCCGACTCTGAAACGGACTCCAGTGAATCGTGTAGTTCGACGAGCATGAGCAGCATGAGCAAGCCGTCTTCACCCGTTGTAGATTACACCCAGACAAACGGACATTCACCAGCATCCGTACAAGAAGCTGTTTAAGAACAAAACATTTTAAATTTCTGAGGAAGAAAATTGCCCTGCCCCGCTAAGAATGAAAAAATTAAGTCTCCATTCATAGATTTAGCAGTGCGTCAATTCAAGAATAAATTGGGAAGGTTGGCAAGAGTGACGCACTACTAAACCCCCCCAACCCCAGAGGCGACATACACAGGCTTTATCCTTTGAAATTGTGATCGTCAATATTTTTCATGTAATTGGTAATTGTTATAGCAGATCGTAGACACAATGTTTAGTTTTAGACAACAATTGTTAACGTAATAATTTTTGAAGTCAAGTTTTTTAAAGAAAGTGACAAGTTAATAACATGCGGAATAAGTTTTCAATCTGACGACGTCAAAACAAGCTGGAGTAGTTAAGTAGTTTACAGTTCAATACACCGACAGTTTATCCCAGTGTTTAAAAAAATTAATTAAAAAAATTCATTCCTTACTGTGAATATAATAATAATAGACGTAATTACTTCCGATAATGTCTGCTTTATGTTTGTTGTGTTATTATTATTATTAATATTAATAATTCTTTTTTTTAACATAGACTGTTGATAAACTTAAGTACAATTTTGTTTCGATTCGGTGATAAAAAACATGTATTTTTTAACAATCGTTTTACCCGGTAAGTTATTATTCTTCGAATGTTATTGAGCGCGAGTCGAGTCAATATATTATACATATTATAATAAATGCATACATGTTTTTTATATATGAGATGTTGTATTAATGCGAAGTAAAAAATTGGATATATTAGTTTTTAAATTATTGTGTAAAAATTTAAGATTCGTTGTATGAATTCAGATGTTTGTAATATATTATATTAATGTGTGCGTGTGTCTGCTTTTATTTTTTTTTATTTTGTTTTAATAAAACGTCGCAAAACTTCCTTTTCAAAAATCTGTATTTTAAGAGCAGTTTTGTTTATTTTTAATTGGAAGACGCTGAAAAACCTGTTTTATTTACTCTTTTTATCTTCAAAAGTAAATTATTTTCAGTACACACTACTTGTTTATTTAATTAAGTAATCCTTACATTATCAACATATTTTTTTATCTTATAAATCACTAAAGATGAATGGCATGCTTACTTAAAAAAATACTTAAGTGCTTTGGGTATGGTTGGTTCATGGGGAACAGTTTGAATAGTTTTTTAATTTTTACTTGTTTTTGTTTTCAATTTCAGGATGATCATTAAAATAAAATTATACAGTACAACCTCTTTAATCCGAACTAACAATTGCACAGGTTGATTCGGATTATCGAACAAAAGACAGAAAATATAAATTTCAGTGCAAATGGAACTTACAATCAGTAAAGCTTAGGCTTAAGGACAGCGGTACCGTAATGTAGCGGCTGTCATATGAGCGCAAATGTAAACAAAAAGAAAACTAACGATCTGTATTTATTTTACCTATTTCATAATTGTCCAACTTGACTTAACATATTTGGAAAATAAAGATTCACCGATTCTCACGAGCAAGAACTGTACGAAAATAAAGTTTAAAAAATACTTTTACGTTTTCTTACGTGACGGCGATATTTCTAGGAAACCACATATGCTTATTATCATTTCTTGTGTAAGGAATACATGATATTTGGCTGCACATTTTTGGAATCCCGTGCAGATGCTTAGTTGAAAAAAATATGTGTGTTTAGAGCCCTTCAAGCTTGGAAGCATCTCTATCTCTCTCTGTCTCTCCCCAATTTCCAAATTGATTATGTTCCTCTATGTCTATTTTAAATAATAACAAGAATTCCTTTGAATTTTCTTATTTGAACATTATTTTTTTTTGTGACGTCATTCGCCGCCAATTTACGACAACTACTTTGTGCTATCGCTATCCTACGAATCCGAGGATAGTGGTAATAATGATAAGCAGTATAAATAAACAGGACATATTTCAGAAAACTTGAAACCCAGGGATTTTCAGCAAAAATCACTTCGCGTTCGGATTATGGCTTCGGATTTCCTCTGTTCGGATTATAGAGGTCCTACTGTATTTTTGAACTGTAATGTCTAAACTGGATGAAAAAATGTAGTTAGCATTAATGCATTAATGAATAATGATGACGTCACAGCGGAAAAACAGATGCCAATCATGGAAGAGATTTTTGCAATAAAATGTTTTTGTTTTCGATTTCAAGGTTATCATCAAAATAAAATTATATTTTTGAATTGTAATGTATAAACTGGATTAAAAAAAGAGTGCCGTTGGTATTTAAAAAAATAAAGATGACGTCACCGTGGAAAAAGAAATGCCAATCAAGAGATAGATTTTTGCAGTAAAATGTTTTTGTTTTCAATTTCAAGATTATCATTAAAATAAAATTATATTTTTGAACTGTAATGTCTAAACTGGATAAAAAAAGTGTATTTGGCATTAAAAAAAATAATGATGACGTCGCCGGGGAAGAACAAAAGCCAATCAAGAAGAGATTTTTGCAGTAAAATGTGTTTTAAAATTTAAAATATATTTGCAAAAAAGCGCTCTTGCGCAAAACAGTAATTGGTGTCCTTTTTAAAATAAATAAATAAATAAAATAAATGAAACAATTTCACGTGAATTGCCTTGAATTTAATTGTGGCGCCTCACAGTAGCTCTTATAAAGTATAAGTCGATTGCAGAAAAAGTATTTTAATTCCATAGTTGCCAAAATCTGTGTTAAAAAGTTAATTTTGACAAATTTTTGCTTAACTTTGAACCAGTTTGAATGATTGTTACCGGAATTAACTCGTAACTTAAAAAAATAACCATCATAAGAAAATTTCCTATGTGATTTTAGAGTCAGACATTGTTGCCAACCGTGGCGGTTTATCGCCAAATGGGCTACTTTTGGTAACCGTTTGACTTACTTTTTTCTACAGTGGTAACTATTTTTTTATTTGTTCGTAATTGATACTACTAAAGTCTGAAAAAATTAAGTTTAGTTTTGGTTTGGTTATTTTTATTTAATTTTTGCTTCGATTGAATAGAACTAGATGGGGATATTGACACTGAGATTGGTTGAACTTCATTTTAATCGATTTTTAATTTTTAACAATCTTTATACTTTTAATTTTTCTTGCAATATTTCATTTTTATTTGTGTCAAATAAAGTTAAGGGGATCAGTTGGATTGGATTAACTTGACGTTAGTTGAACTTCATCTTAATTGTTCTTTAATATTTTTTTAAAATCTGTACTTTTAATTTTTCTGGTAATTTTTAATCTCTTATTTGTGCTAGATGAAGTTAAGTTGATGTCAGTTGGATTGGATTGACCTTGACATTTGTTGAGCTTGATTTTAATCCATGTATACATTTTTTTGCTTTTAATTATTTTTTAATTTTTGACTTCTGTAGAATAAGGGTTAAGTGCAATTGGGTTGGATTGACATCGATTTTTTGCCATTTCATATTTTACTTCAATTTTTGTATTATTTTCTGTTTTTTTAATTTTTGCTCGGTTTGAATAGAACCCAGATCACTTGATCTTAACAATGGCCGAACTTCACTTTAATTGTTTTTTTTTAAATTTTTTACTTTAATTTCTCCGCATTTTAAATGTTTTATTTTAAAATGCGGAGAAATTAAAGTAAAAAATTAAAAGTGAATACAATTGAGTATGGGTTGAACTCGAGATTTTTTTAATTTTATTATTACATTTATTTACCTCCAATTTTTTTAATAATTTTTTTTCCTGTTTTTGTACTTGGTTTGAATGGAGTTAGGTTGAGTTGGACTGGGTAGACATTTTTTGCATATTTTAAATTTTTTGTTTTAATATTTTTATTGTTTTTGGATTCTTAGAAAAATTGATTCTTTATGAAAATTCCCGTATCTTCCCAAACCTAAAATACACCTGTCAAAATCTGAATGTCTATCGTCACATACCGAAGAGATCGAAATGTTTGAAATCGACGTAAGAGTAAAGTACTTTTATTTTTCAAGATACGCGGCAATGTTATTTGGGAAAGTTGTTCGGGAAAGTTATGAAACTTCAAATATGAAATCATGGCTGCCTACGATGATTTTGTGATATCTCAAAAACTATGCGTTTGCGGACCTATGTTTATATAAACTTTTTTCATATTTTGATGTGAGGAACTGGCCCGTAAAGTTTGGCCCTTCATTGAAGTTACACCCTGTACATGGCGATACTATAATTAGTTCAAAATCAAAGTTGTGCAGAATTAATTTAGCTTTCCAATGGGCCTTGAAGCCTTTCCACAATAATTTAACGTAATAAAATTAAATTGAGGAAATTAGAGTGTTAATTTATGCGTTCTTAATAAAGGAATTTTTTTGTTCTTCGTATGCGTAAGTGCCGAAGTATTTACAAACTGTTCAACTCGAAGATAAAACTGGAAATATCTGAATGTAAGCAACGTAAATTAATAAAATGAGCGAATAGTAATATTACATTTCTAAACAATGCTTCTAACTTTTATTAAATGATTAATTTTGTTACGTTAATTTGTTGTGAATGGACTTTTATTCTGAGATTTTTGTTTAGTAAAATTAATGTTTATTGTTGCGCTCTTATTGATTGCGTTCTCTTGTGATCAACTCTGAGACGTACTTATTTTTTTATTTCTTTGGATCACTTTGTAATTCCTTTTTTTCTCTCAGAGCTGTAGGCATTGACACTATGTATACCGGCTGTCCCGTGACAATAACGTGATGTCACCACTTCAATCATTCAAACCAAGTAAAAAACTCTAATAAATTTTTGTTCTAAAGTAAACCGTTACAGAAATACCAGGTGTTAAATGTTCAAGTTTTTAGTTTTTTTTTTTAATTTTAAAGTTCACCTAATCATTTCTCCGCTCACCTAATAACACTAGCCTGCGAAGGTTTTGCGGATGACATAAAACTAGGTGTATGTAGTACACTTGGTGTTCCCGAATTCGAGGAAAATATAATAATTTTTTCATCATGTACCGTTTTTTTTAAATACAATATTTCAAAGTACAGTTTTTTTATATTTTGCACCCTATCTAGAGGGTTTATTTTAGGAGTTAGAAGAAAACTTCAAATACAAAAGTTGTAGGGTTTCATGCCTATTACCTTGTAGAGTTATCAGAAGAAACAAAAGCGCATCGCAAATTGTAGAAAAAAATTAAATTTTTGTTTTTTTTAAATGGAACGACCTGTGTATTGTTTGCTAAGATGAGAGATCATGTTTCTCTGATTTGAAAAATATATAATATGTTGAAATTTGAAGGGGTCATTCCTGATATAATTAAATTTAAAATATCAGCCTAGTAATGACGTTTAAAAATCAAGACGGCCTGGAAAGGTTATAGTTAGTAAAAAATAACAAAAATTCGACTGCTGGAAACCATACAAAGAATTAATAATAGAAAACAAAATTCCAGGTCGCCTTAATATTTTAAACATTAATTCACTGATATTCTAACCTCAAATATCTCATAAGCGGCTCTTCCAAATATCAACATATTATATATTTTTGAAATCAGAAAAATATGGTCTTTCATCTTAGCAGACACTATATAGATATTCCATTTAAAAAAATAAAAATTTAATTTTTTTCTTCACTTTCCGATGCGCTCCTGATTCTTCTGATAACTGTAAAAGATAATAGGCATAAGGCCCTACAACTTTTTTATTTAAAGTTTTCCTGTAGCTTCTAAAATAAATCGTCTAGATAGGGTGCAAAATATAAAAAAAAAACTGTACTTTGAAATACTGTATTTAAAAAAAAAGTGGTACTAACGGGGTCTCAACAGTTTCTACTTATACCTAAACAGCCAGAATTTACTTAAAAGAAATAAACGGTCGTTGGAACCCAAGAAATGAGTACCGATTTTATTATTTTAAATGGAACACTCAGTATATTTTTACGAATTAAGAAAGATTGTTTTTATAAATCTAAAGATATATAGTTTGTTTATGTTTGGTCCTTTTTGCGATATTTGAAATTTATTTTTGTTTTGAAATGTTTTGCAGAGCTGGTTCTCATTTAGTAGGATTCCGATCCTCATTTGTTTTTTTTTTAAGTAAATTCTGGGGGTTCAAGTAAATCCCTAAAATTTTTGCAATTACCATTTTTTTATACGTCTAATAACAAAATGTGTAGGTGCCGTTCAAAACACAAACAAAAACCCTGTACATAATTTATTTAATTGTTTTGAAATCCTGACGTGATAGAAAAAAACTAATAACAGATTCTTTTATGTAATGCCGAAATCATTGAAGAACACCTAGTCTTATCTCATATGCAAAAAAAATATTTTTTTCGCAGGCTAGTGTAATCAATCTAAATAAAAATAGAATTTATTAGGTAAACCGATTTTCAAGAATACAACTCGTTTTGTAATTCTTGTTTTTGAATCTAGTTTTTTTTTTTTGAATAATCGCAAAGCTATGTCGTATTCATGAAAAACGGTTTGCTTTATTTTAAATTTAAATTGATTATTAGTGAACGGAGAAATGATTAGGTGCTTTTTAAATAAAAAAAAAAATAAAAATAAAACTTGAACATTTAACACCTAGTATTTCTGAAACGGTTTACTTTAGAACAAAACTTAATTAGAGTTTTTTACTGTTTGAATTGATTATTAAGTGGGTGAATTAGTGACATTATGTCATAGAACACCCGGTATAACGCCGTCCAGTCGCTACCCCTTATTGGGATACCCGGTATACGCATTAAGGCACTGGCGAGAACATAATATTTTCTATAACAAGTGACAAAAAAACCTGGTTCTCAAATGCATCAATCCCATTCGTATAAAATGATTTGAATTTAATTATTCCAATTGTGAGATTCTCGTTTTTCCCTAAAAAGAAGTAGGTAGGTATCACTCATCGTTCGTTTTAACGCAAACAAATCCATTCGTGTTAACTACGCACTTGAGTAACTCTTTGTTTGGTAGTGTTGCTTTGTATTTGGTAATTAATTATTCATCGCACGCTGTCTCATTTGTGAGTAAAACTAGGCGGGTCTTAATCGGCGTATGCGTCGAAAAACGGTGTTGATAATGCATTGGTAAATAGGGCCCGGTTCTTCGTCCGGAGGACGCTTTCTAAGAAAAGCAGCCGCACGTGTCGCCAGGCACGTTTCTAATTTACGTAACTTTTTCTCTCGACGGCGCTGCCGCTGTTTTCGGGAGAGGAGCAATAATTAAATGCCAATGCAGCGCAGGTACAAATAGCAACTCTCTGGAAAGAATAACTTAACACGTTTCCCACTAGACGTGTTGCTGAATTAAATCCTTTAAATAATTACAGTGAGTGCAAATATGTTTTATAAACTATTGAATATTTTCGGTTAGGAAGAACTTTCTACTTCTACAGTGTCTTTCAAAAAGTGTGCTAAAAATGGGATTTTCTTAATTATCGAATTTTATAAAAATTTATTGCGACAGGACGCTTCTGCATCCCTTAACGTCAAATTGGGAAAAAGCGTCACATGGAATTTATTTTGAACGGTATACAGGGTGCTCCAAACCTCTGGAAAAATCCAAAAATGCCCCTTTAAATTCATTTTATCAAGAAAAGGTCTTACCAAATCTTGTGTAGTTTTTCATTCCGTGTAATTTAAAATTATTTTCAAATATACAGATTGTTCTTTGAATAAGTTACAAACTTAACTTATTATTTTTTAAATGGAACACTATATATTTTATTGCAGTTTCGGTTAGACCTTGAAGAGACGATAAAAATTATACAAGTTGTCCGGAGAAATTTACTGCAAGTCATCTAGATATAAATGGGGTTCTGTATCTAGCTACTTCGTCGGCAAAAGACTGTATAAAAATGTTCTACAGTGTTATTGCTTACGTTGTATTTCGTAGTCAGTAACGTAATAGATCCTTCAGATAAAATTTTAAAGTTCTAAAGTGAATATAAACCAAGTTTAAATATAAATAAGTTTCATAATATTTCGGATACTCTTATAAAAAGATACTTATCGGAATTTCGGTCTGTTTCCTTTTTCAATTTTCAGATTGTTATTGGAAAATTGAAGAAACGCATTCAATATTATGAAAATCTAAATTTAAACACAATTTATTTCTTTTCAGTACAGACAGAACAAAACTGAACGTTAGGCTGCAGTCCCACTGTTCAAATTTTCAATAGTGCCCAATCATGCTGTTAAGTTTTAAACCAATGACATTCGAACTTTTTGATACAACACGTTCGTAGCTGATAACGCGATGAGACTACTCACTTTGTTACGTATTAACTTAAAATATAATCGCTTATGTATGATCGTAAGTACTACGACGCACAACTTAAATGATACTCCTGCATGCAAATCACACCCTTAAGGACATTCAGCGTAAAGCCTAGTTCTCATTACATCCGATATCCGACGTCCGATGTACGAATCGGATAACGCAAACGGACGTACGAAAGTGTTCGTTCACATATATCCGAATTTCGTTGAAAATCCTAGTGCATTTTAGTAACAATTATAGGGGATTTAGTTTGACATCTAGTGATTTTACCGTTTGTACATTGACATTGGTGTCTTTTTATTTTTATTTTTTATTAGCAACAGCAAGAGCATTAAGTTAACATTTAATAACTTTTTGCGAGAGCAGTTATAATATTCACGTAACTCGCCCACCATTTTTGACAAACAAGTAAATTGAATTGTTAATTTGTGAGGTTATAATCGCATCCGATATCGGAAAAAGTTGAAAATAGTTTAACTTTTTCCGACGTCGGACAAAAGTTGAAAGCTATCGGACAAATTTTAGCGCTAAAATATTTTCAAATAATTGGCCAATAGGAGCGTGTTTTAGCCGTCGGATATCGGACGTGGGATGTAATGAGAACTAGGCTTTAAGCCTGGGCGAGTTAAGTGAATATTATAACTGCTCTCGCAAAAAGTTATTAAAGTTAACTTAATGCTAAATAAACAAGTATCAAGTGGTCACCGGATAAGAGGTTTAAGATACATATTTGAGATTAAGCATTAAATGGCATAAGGAATAAAAATTATAGTGCCAATGTACAAACGGTAAAATCACTAGATGTCAAACTAAATCCCCTATAATTGTTACTAAAATGCACTAGGATTTTCAACGAAATTCGGATATATGTGAACGAACACTTTCGTACGTCCGTTTGCGTTATCCGATTCGTACATCGGACGTCGGATATCGGATGTAATGAGAAATAGGCTTAAGTTCTACAAAACTGTCAAATGGTATGATTTAAGTTGAACGTTGTTGTACAGGGTGTCCCAAACCTGTGGAAAAGTCTAAAAATGCCTCTTTAAATTTATTTTATCAAGAAAAGGTCTTAATAAAATTTGTGTGTTTTCATTTCGCATAATTTAAAATTATTTTCAAATATACAGGTTGTTCATTTAATAAGTTACAAATCTAACTTATTATTTTTTAAATAGAATACTATATATTTGATTGCAGTTTCGGTTAGCCTTTGAAGAGATGATAAAAATGATATAACATTTTACTTACTTATTTTTAGTATTTCCCGAGTTATTTTTAATTTTACGCAAAAGTGGGTCATGTTTGATAGTCTGCCAAATTGTCAATTTTAATGATACGACAATCTACCTTGCACCAAAATATTTCTAAATCTCTATACTTTTACAATATTCATAATTTTTAAAAACCTAGCGACTATCAACAACACAACGTTTCAGTTCGTGTATTGTAAAATTAGTAATTTTTTCAAGTGGAAAGCCCTATGTATTAAAGTATATTTGGATAGTGCTTTCCAGGAGCTTTCCAACCATACCATATTCTAAGGCCTTAAAATGTATAACTTGTGAGTTATTATCACTTCCCTACAATCAACTTAAGGAACGTGCTGTAAAATATTTTCATTCGACTCAGAATCATTTAAGATATTCATCCATACAATTTATCGTGGTTTTAATGATTTAAATAGAAATAAATAAATAAATTCAGGAACTAACGATTTTTTCAGGTAATTCCTGTCATGCAAGAACATATTACGAATCGGTTGGACAATCGCTGGATAGAACGAGATAATCCTTTGAAGTGGTCTCCATGGTTACCACATTTGTCTCTCGACTTTTTTATGGGGATACGAGTAAATAAACGAAAAAAAATCTCAAATCACAATATAATACAAAACAATCGTAGATATGTACTTCGACAGCCATGCTACTATCTTCATTTCTATTGGAGATTCAATGAGAATATCCTCTGACTTATACCAACCAAAGAGTGTGCATGTGTGGATGATTGAAAATGTCAGCGTACCTGTTGAAATACGCATAAAAAGGTATAATCTAATATTAGTATGAAATAAATTTCAAAAAACTATTACTAAACTGCTTTCACCTGTACTATTCTTATTTTTTGGGGATATGTAGAGAAACTACGGTATAAAGATGTACACGGCAAAGTAGTTTAGTTTAAATTTTTATGATTTTTAAACCTCCTGTGACCGGAGACATTTTGCTTTTTCTTAGTTAATGTGTAAATAAATGTTAATATTCAATTTGTTTCTTTGATATGTAGCTTCAAAATAAAATAATCTTTTACCGTCTAAATAAATTCTTTCCATTCGTTTTCATAGTGTAATTGGAATTATTTAGTGAAAATCGTTCAGTTCCTGTATTTAATCAATATTTTTATTGCAACCGCCAAAACAATGATAAAGAAATTGTTAATTTGAACAAAAATAAAGTGTTTGGATAAATGTCTTGAATGGTACGGCAGATAAAATATTTCTGAGACGAATGAAAATATTTTACAACACGTTCCTTAAGTTGATTATAGAGAAGTGATAATAACTCACAAGTTATAAATCTTAAGACCATAGAATATGGTATGGTTAGAAAGGTCGTATAAAGCACTATCTAAATATACTATAATGTACAGGGTGTTCCATTTGAAAAAAAAATAAAAAATACTAATTTTACAATACGCGAACTGAATCGTAGTGTTGTTGATAGTCACTAGGTTTTTAAAAATGATGAATATTGTAAAAGTAGAGAGATTTAGAAATGTTTTGATCTAAGGCTGATTGTAGTATCATTAAAATTGACAAAAATTAAAAATAACCCGGTAAATACTAAAAATAAGTAAGTATAATGTTATATCATTTTTATCGTCTCTTCAAGGTCTAACCGAAACTGCAATAAAATAAATATATAGTGTTACAACCTGTATATTTGTAAATAATTTTAGTTATGCGGAATGAAAACCCACACAACTTTTGTTAAGACATTTTCTTGGTAAAATGAATTTAAAGGGGTGTTTTTGGACGTTTTCAGAGGTTTGGGACACCTTGTATAGCGTGGACACCGAGAAATGAAGACCGCTTAAGAGTAAAGTACCCTTATTTTACAAGATACAATAAGAATAAGTCGTTCATAATTAAAAGTTATACCCAATAATATGAAATTAAATTACTTCAATGAAAATTTTAATGAATGGTTTGTCTGAATAACCCTGATAATGTAGGCAGAGGTGTACACCATAACCGTAAAAAACCCAAAACTCATTAAAAACAGAAAATTTTCTCGAGCCTTAATCGCAACCCAAGCTTGAAGGAATCCTAATCGAAATCGAATTTTTCGGTTAATTTCATTTCGATAACTTTCTTTATACTAACATCAAAGGCGGCCTTAATATTTGCGGGGCCCCGAGAGCGAGCGCGGTCCTTTGGGTTGGTTTGGTTGACAAATCCCCCCGCCCCCCTTGCGATAAGGAAATATATTTACATTTTTTGTATTATAAAGAGCAAAAAAAATACTACTCCTAAATAAATTAAAAAATAATAAAATATCTAAAATAATTTTTTTTTGTAACACACCCTTAACTGATATTTGATAAATACAGCAGGGCCTCTTTGATCTGAACCAATAAATGCACTGGTTGATTCGGATTTGAGAAATGTTCGGATTAACGAACGCAAGACAATGTAATCATTTTCCTAATTACCTGGACCGGAGTTAAGTAAGGCATGAAGGCGCCGATTAAAAACGATTAAAGTGTAACTCAAACAATTTCAAAGTTAACCAAATTCAAAAATTTTAAAAGATATTCAATGTTCAGCCAATCCAACTGAACACGACCTAACTCCATTCAACCCAAGTAAAAAATTAAGATAAAGATTGTATGTATTAAATAAATTAAAAGTAAAAAGAAAATGTGAAAATGAACCTCAACAAATTCCAAGATCAACCTAATTCAACTGAACTGAATTCAAACTAATTGTTTGAAGCGAAAAAAAAAACTAAATGCAAAAAAGTCTACCAAATTCGACCCAACAATTGAATCAAAAAACAATAAAAAATGGATGTCAACAATTAAATGGAAAAAATTTCGACATCAAAAAATTAAAAATTAATAATTAAAATGAAGTTTAACTAACGTTAAGGTCAATCCAATCCAACTTCTTCAACCTAACTCCATTTAACACAAATAAAAAATAAAAATTGCAAGAAAAATGAAAAGTATAAAAGTCTTTAAAAATTAAAAAACAATCAAAATGAAGCTCAACCAATCTCAACATCAACATAACTCAGCCTAGTTTTGTTCATTCTAAGCAAAAAATAAAATTAAAATAAAAAATCTATAAAAATCCGTTAAGGCTGTTTGCTCGGCCCCAAAATCGTTTTTCCCATTTCCTGGGCTTATTTTTCATTAAAATCGTACCAATTTTTCGCGAAAAATTTTTAAATAGATTCTGTTAGGCGGCTAAAGGCTCGTTTTTCGAGAATTGCCAAAAGGGCCTTAAAAAAAAATTAAAATTAAAAAAATTCGAAAATGTAAGCCTTTAGCCGAAATTTCGCAGTATTCAATAATAATAAACCGTTCAGTTTTATTTTTTATTTTTAAAAATAAGGTCAGGAAATGGGAAACAAATTTGAAATTTTCGGAATGAAATCGCTGAAATCAAATGTGGTATGTGATACACGCTAGCTCCGCCTTCGGGCCTAGTGCAAGAGGGGCGAATTCGCACATTCATTCTCCCGATTTAGTGACAGATGAAGAGTATGAGTGAGAGCGAATGCGTTTCAGTGCGTGTATGAGTGAAACACAGAATACACGCACCGTAAACACACGAACGCTACCGAGCGCTGCCAGAAAATAATTCTACAAAGATTTCTCTTTTCAGAGTCGTGCTTTTTGGTAAATTTTTTTACGGTACATTGAAAGAAACATTTTTGTCATAATAAACTTCTGCAAATCTGGTAGTCATGCACTTAATTAGTTTTAAAAAGGGGATGTTCAATATTTTGCTCAATATTTTGTTATTTATTTGTGTACACATTTACCTTGACATCATTAAAAATGCCTGTTAATGCATGTAATTAATATTATGTGATAACACAGGAATAAACAATAAGTAAAATGGGTCGGTGATGTAACATTTTGAATATCAAGTTCACCCAAATAGTGAAACGGAACTGCGTCAAATAATTTTTGTTTCTACACAACTAATTGAATAAAATATAAATACTTGATGAATACGAGGATTCAGATGTTTATTTCCGTGTTTTTTAAATTTCTCTAGAAACAAGTTTAAAGTTGCATTAAAACTAATAGCGTTTTCCACTGGCTGCACTAGTGCGCACTGAGTGTATTTCCAACTCGTTTCAGCTTTATGTAATAAAACGAGATGGAGATACACTCAGTGCATACCGGTGCAGCCAGCAGAAAACGCTATAATAAAATAACTCAAATATGTATGCACAACAATTGTCTCAATTTTTTTTTAGTGGACATAGTACAGTTAGATATTATATGGCATTATATAATATGGAATCTTGCAGAGCAAATTTCAAATACAGATCTATTTCAGAATTGTCACCAGATTATCAGAAAGAGGTTTCAACTGTCCAGATCGATCAGGATCGTTATTTTAATTTTCTTTTAAAGCCAGTATAGGCAGCATATGTTCTAAATGAAAATATTTTAACTTCGGCTTCATTTTATGCCAAAAATTGTCATCTTTTTTAATCTGAAAAAGAAAACGTATTACAGGTGTGTTGTAAATGTAAATTGCTTGTTATTTTTTCTAAAATCGTCTATAATATCTATTTTATACACTAGTCTTCAAAACCAAATCGGTTTTACTTATTTTATTGTCAAAATTATAGCTTTCGTGTGCTTAAAAGTTGAAACTATTACAAAAATAATCTTATAAGATTTCAGAAAAAAATAATGTATTATGATGAATTCAGAACTTTCTTGACGTTTATGTTCACATACGTGTATCATTCCCAAAGGTGTCCATACAACGAATTATCAGTCTTCTATTCGTTAGAGCCAACTGCCCTTGAATCTGATAGTAGTAGTTATGTGTTTTCTTCAGTTTCACAGTATTGCCATCCAAAAAGAAATAGGGCATAACTTTCATCTTTGCTGCTTCCTGAGGAGTTATTTTGAACTTCGCTAACTTATAGGGACACTTGATCTCAATTATAGCATCCTCCAACTAGTCCATCAGGACTAGCTCCAAGATACGGCATTTCTTTAGATATAAATAATCCGCCGTTCAACTTTATGTCCAAATTCCTGTGAAAATTGTTTTCTCGCAATTTATTCATGGTTACGGCACCAATTTGTAACTATACTTTCGAAAAATTAGAGGAAATTAATTTTTACGCCAATTTTTTGGTATCAGTTGTTTGACGTCTTTTACAGACAATACCAAATTTCGTTGCTGTTAGTTTTCGCTCTTTATGCCATTTCACTTTGGTGTTTTGGCCAACAGTGTTTCCCTCTAACGATTCTAACTCTACCTGGGTCCTGCTCAAGTAGTTCATTAAAGATGATTTATTTTCTTCTAAGTTTTTAAGAGGGATCACCTCTTCTATTAGTCCGTAGTCACCCTCAGCTTCGGCTGCCTGTTTTCTTTTCTACCTCGCCCAAGAAACAGTCGTGCTCTGCATTTTCGGTAAAAACGTCTCCTACGCAACTTTGACGTATACAGTGTACCCGGATAGAAAGATGATTAAATTAGCAAAAGGTGCAGGTTCGAGAGCTTATTAAGAATCCATTTTCAAATATTACTTGTCATGGCCAACTTGATTATATTGAGATGCGGTTTGAACTAGTTTGCACGATAATTTAAGTACTTTTATGGGCACTTAATAAAACTAATCCCATTTTTACAAATTTTCAATAATCTAACCTAACCTTAAAATTTTAAATTGGTGATTTTGTTGGCCCT
Source organism: Prosopocoilus inquinatus (assembly GCA_036172665.1). NCBI lineage: Eukaryota > Metazoa > Arthropoda > Insecta > Coleoptera > Lucanidae > Prosopocoilus > Prosopocoilus inquinatus. The sequence goes on from CM069877.1 coordinate 30,288,336, forward strand.
TTTAAGAGAGACTTTTTTTCTAAATGCAATGATGTATCACATGATATGGAAACTTCTTCAAAATTTTGGGAAACAGAACTTATTCTTTTTATGAATAGAAATCGCTAGTGCCATGATCACAAAACTTTGTTATCGAGACTGTTGCAAGCTAACCGCGCCCTTGTTAACGTTGGTAATAAACGGGCGTTTACATTACATACATATTTGTATTATACATGTGTCATATACATATTGTTTGACAAGTCTGGAATGAATCTGAAATTTGTCTCATACTACTATTACATTTTTCATGTATTTGACATGTATCCGACATGTTTTACCAGACAGATTTGTATTCCAAATTAATGGAAAACACAGCGATCGCAGACCATACAAAGGTACTTTACGCACGTGCAGAATAGTTAGCTGTTTTAAACTATTAAGCGATCTGATGGTTTGTGACGATGGAGTGATCCAAAAAGAGCATAGTAATATTATGCTGCCGCGGCCAAAAACAAAAATTGATTGTCATCTTTCACGAGCGATACTTTTTCTTATTATTAAATACTAGATATGTAGCGAACAGGTCACATAGTGTAAACGATGTCCTGTGCTAGACTTGTGCTAAAGATTCATCAGGATTTGTATGCGACAAGACGACAGTTTTGTAAAGATTTGTTTTTGAATTTATTGAAGACATGTATGTAATATAAGCACTCCTTAAGGATTGCAGAACTTTAAATAGGTCTCGATTCACTTGATTGCGACTATACGTATACCAAGTGCTACAAGAACGTAGAACTTACTCGTGAAATATACGAAGCTCAGTATCCAGAAAAGGCTACACAGATGAAGCTGCAGTGCCACTGATCGTTCGTGGACAATCGTGTACAAGCGATTAAAATTTTAGACCAATGAAATTCTTATCTTTTTGGCACATCATACCCCTAGCTGATGTGATATTGGTTTAAAATTTTAATGGCTCGCTCACCATTGGCTGCAATCGATCAGTGCCACTGCAGAATAACTTGATAAACAAAAAGCAACATTTCTGTGATCATGGCACTAGCGATTTCTGTTCGTAAAAAGAATAAGTTCGGTTTTTCAAAATTTTGAAGAAGTCTCCATATCGTGTGCTACATCATTGCATTCAGAAATAAATTTTCTCTTATAAAGGTCAAGAAAATTAGGGAGTACCAATTTAAAATTTTAAGGTTAGGTTAGATTATTGAAAATTTGTAAAAATGAGATTAGTTTTATTAAGTGCCCATAAAAGTAATTAAATTATCATGCAAACTAGTTCAAACCGCATCTCAATATCTTAAATAACAAAAAAGTTACGGCAAATAAAAGAAATGAGGAGATATTGGTTTTAGTAAAATTTTAACCAAGTTGGCCATGACAAGTAAGTTTGAAAATGGATTCTTAATGAGCTCTCGAACCTGCATCTTTTTGCTACTTTAATCATCTCTCTATCTCTTCAAAGACAGAAGTTACCCATGCTGTCCCTACGTATCCGGGCACACTGTATACTTTGGTATATTTGCCTGGACTTTTCCCGATCATTCTCTTATAAATGCGGTGGTGATATTGCTCACTGAAATTTTAAGAAAGGCTCGCAGCGTGGCATTTCACTTCGTAGCTATTTTTCAAAGAGAAGTTAACTCTTTTTCCACCAACAAATTTTGAAACAATTGAAATGTACGTCTCCGCTGCATTAATGTTCATATTTAAAAGTAAACTGTGCATTATGCGTCAAATGATTGCAGCAAGCAATAATATCATGAAGTCATCCACATTCTACTAAGTCTGGAACTGAATTAATTTCATTATCTTTGAACCCGGTGCAAAAATAAACGTCACAATCAGAATGATCGCCGATTACGTGCTTAGGGCAATGAATTATCCTCCTTTTTTAACGCATTAACTTGCTCTATGAGCGTCGGTACATTAGAGCAGTATTAATTCCTATTCCAATAATCATAAGCACAATTATTCTGTATAATGTATATTTTTTCTTTACGTCCACTTTAAACCGCAATACTTCATTGTGCCTAATTTTAGTGCAGGATCTAGTCTAGTGTAGTCTAGATAAAAAAGCAACCCACTTAAAATTTAAAAAAAAAAAAACAATTTTATAGGGGTAATAATAACGGTAATGAAACAACAAAATGACGTTATTGATTTAGAGAGGAACATGCTATGCGTTTTTTTTTGTGTCGTTTCAATTCTGATAAACTTTCACTTTCCGACAGACGTAGTTTTATTTTCCGAGTTTTACATAGTTTCTGTGTTAGATCAGGTCGCCGTTTTTATTTACATCACTTTTACATAAAAAAATTTACTCATCTGAGTGTGCGCTCGACCTTAGAATTTGCAGGAGGCCGCGGGCGGTAGCCATGTGAATGAGGCCTTATCGGAATATTCTCTTGTGGGTGTGTCAAACTGACACGTAAACCAATCAAAAATAAAGATCAGTGACAGCAGAGTCATAAATTACAAGGAAAATGTTTAGGTGGTAATTCTGTTCTCTGTTCTTTTCGTTTGTGTGTAAAAATGCAGGAACACATGTTGAACGTATGTTTCTTCTAAATATATGCGAAAAATAGTGATACGCCCATTTGAAATCGAGTTCAGCTGTAAGCGAGCATACAGCCTTAAATGCCATATACTTAATTTTTCCGTACTTTAAAATTGTCACTCACAACAAAATAAAAATTAATTCGGCGATAAATCGCAACGGTTGGCAACACTGTCTGATTCTAAAATCACATACTCAATTTTTGGAAGAGGGACGCCAATTATCGTTCACATTGTTTGAATTCTACAGAGGCAAAAAAAAAATATATTGCAGGCCATAAAATCTAGTCCTCATACAACAGATGCCATTCTTGGAATAAGAGCGGGACTGCAATGTTGTTTCTCAGATATTTGATTTCTTTTTGACTGAACCGAATAAGCTTCTAATATGTTCAGTTTATACAGATATGCAAATATTTCTGGATTTATTTGATTGTGGATTTTACGCAGATTTTCGATACCTAATCTCAATTCTGACTAAACTGTCGCAGTTTAAAAAATTGAAAAATTCACACACTGCAGATGGCGTGGATGAATATTTAAGTTTGAGGAATAAAAAATGTAAAATTTAGAAAAATGTAAATTTTATTTCATTGTACTCTATTTACTTCTCTTCCTTTTTTCAAGAGTGCGCCCTGAAAATCTAAAAAAAAACCTTAATCCAAACCGACAGAAAATCCTAACTGAAACCGTAACCGAAATCAACTTAAAATTAAAACCGAAACCTTAAAAATAAATGTATTTTACTTTCTAAAATTCATATTTTTTAATTTAATTGTTTTTTACTTTTGACAATCAATTAGTTTATGATATTTTGATATTTGTTTTTTTGTTTGGTTTCCATATAAGGAGGTTATCTTCAAGCCACACTATTATTCAAAACTTGTTTTGTCGAGGTAATGGCGAGAAACTTGGTCGATAAAAGTAAAGTAGAAGATACCATTTTTTTTGAAAATTTCTGTTCAACGTTAAATACTAAAAACAAATATATTTTTTATCTCGGATGAAGCTTTGAACAATACTGCAGTTTGATGATCATCTTCTCATGAAAAGTCACTTATACAGGATGATTCAGAATCAGTGTCCGACCCATTAGGAGCGTATTCACTAAGGTCATACAGGTGCGAAATTGCAAGAAATAAATCTATCAATGGCACTTCAAAAAAATCAAACCTCCGTTGAATCCCAAATGGGAATCATAATTCATTTTTTACGTATACAGTTTGAGCCAATAGTGCGTATTCGATAGATAGCGCCTTTATTAATGCAGATTTTTTAAATCTGTTTCCGCTATTACTTACTTACCTATGGTATAGATGCATGATTTAAAATTAGTTACAATTATACAGGCTATTCCGTGTGACCACGCCAAACCAAAGTTGTTTTTTTTTTAAAGAACATACTGTATATTATGATTTATTTCGATTCGTCTTTAAGAATAGATAAATTTACTATAAGAGTATTATGTACCTAAACCTAATAATTTTTTAGATATTGACATTTAAATATAAAAAATGCGTTTCTTGATGTATTATAGATAAGTTGTTTACTAAAATTTGGTTTTCAAATTTTACAGTAATGTTACATAACCTCTCAGAAAATAATATTTGAATTGAAAACATTCTGCTTATTTTACACAGGGTTATTCAAAACGCGGATGTTTATTTTACTCGGTTATTTTCAATCGAACACCCTGTATACTATTATTGAATTTAATACATCTTCGACTAAGCTTTAGAATGATATAGGGTTCAATATGTGTTATGCTTCAAACTTACGCACAGTGAGAGCTCAAATTCTTAAATGTCTCAAATGTCTTTTTTTACAGCGAGAGGAATACGTTCGATTAAGGCCCGGTTTCACCATCACAGTTTAAATTTAAGCTCCGTTTTATTCCTATGGAAACAATTATCTTTGCAATTGTTACAATGGGAATAAAGCGAAGCTTAAAGTTAAACTGTGATGGTGAAACCGGGCCTAATTCATAAATGGTTTTGCAAAAAATATTTTTCAGATGTTAAACTGCCATCAATAAAAAATGGAGCAATAACGTAATTATTCACAATTCCTGCCCACACATTAACAGACCATCTTGGTTGTTCCTCAAACAAGTGAGGCTTTTCATCTGAATAATAATGAAAATCGTGACGATTTACGAAACTATTATGAAACGTTGCTTCAACCGTAAACAACACCTTCTTTAAGAAGTCGATATCTTCGTTTATTTTATTGTTTGTCCAGTACAGAAATTTTGCCTAATTTCAAAATCTGCTTCTTGTAAAGCTTGATGTAGTTGCACATGGTAAGCATGAATCTTTTTTTTATTATTTGTCTTGCAGTTGTCCGGCTTATTTCACATTCTTTCCTTAACTGCCCGAGTACTTATTTGTGGATTTTCAATAATGGTCTCCATAATTAAAACTTCATTTTGCTCTGTAAGTTTCCTTTTTGGTCGTTCGCCTTTTGCATACTGAACACTTCCACTATTTCCCATACGTTCGATCAGTCTTTCAAATGACTATGGCGTCGATATGAATATTTTTGTTTATAAATGTGACATACCAATAAACATTTTTTTTCACATTGTCCCAATGTAAATACCATATCCATTAATTCTTCGCGAGAGTAATTCATAATTCCAGTTCCTAGACCTCCTTCCAATCTGCGCTGCGTTAACGCTAACAATTAGCGCTACTCCAGTTTCAATCGCACGGACTTTTGGCGGTATTTTTACTACCTTCTTGGCATCGCAAAACAGACCGCATCATTTGAAGTCTAGAAGTTTTATACGAGGAGTATTCCGCAACCTGATATCTCGAAAGAAAAAAATAATGAAAAAGAAATCAATGCCAACCATTCACCATAAGGATGTTGGAGAATCTAAAGGCTAAGGTCTGTTTCATTTAAATATTTTTCTCTGATCAAGGCTACTCTTATCTTTGAAAATATTGTCATTTCCAGCAGTTTCTTTATTCACTTCTGTTAATTCGTTGGAGAATGTTGGAGGATCTAAAGACTGAGAACTATTTTATTTCTGGTCTACTCTATTTTTATCTTTATCTAACTGAAAACAACGAAAAAGTAGAGATGGGCCAGGGAATGAACCTGGGGCATTGAAAACACCCATATGGGTGCATTCACCAGGGTGCATACATGAATGTACCGGGTGCATTCAAAAATATTAATTTCCCGGGCAAATCGAACGAGAAATAACCTTTTCTTGATATGATTTAATTGCTTGCAGGTGGTTTACAGAATTTAATGTTTCATAGTGTGTAATGAATAGCTGAATAGTAAACCTTTAAATTTAAGCGAAAGCTTTATAGCTTAAAATCTGAACAAAATGAGTAAGTTTTTGAAATTAACGTTACAAAATAATTGTCTAGCGATAATCCGTACAAAATTTATCATATTTGGTGTTATTTCGAAGCATTTTTTACGTCTTATGTAAACGTAGGCAACCGGGCAATGGACCCAATGCACCGGGTGCATTCTGTGATTCCACCGGTGTAAACGAATGCACCGGGTGGAAACCCATCTCTACGAAAAAGTAATCAATGCCAACCATTCTCCAGAAGAATGTTGGAGAATCTAAAGGCTAAGAATTATTCTATTTCCTTTAAATCTTCTCTGGTCAACTCTATTTTCGATCTTCTTTTGTTTTTAGATTTGTTTTTTTCTTCTTCATATGTCCATGCCGCTTGTTCTACATTTACTTTGCTTCTTTTAGTCGGGTTATTATTGTTACGAATTGAGGGGTTCACAAATTATAGTCGTTAAATTTCAGAATACTTTAATTACAAACTGTCGGACGTAACGTAAGTATCAAATTATTTATCAGTTTTCATGTTAAAATTTGTATTCGGCAATCTGTTTTTTTTTTTTGCGGAACTAAACAAGCTTTTCGTAAGTACAAATTTGTAGTTAAAAGTAAAATTTTAATTACTAATATAGCATTTTTTAATTATATAAAATTCCGGTTATTTTTTGCGGCAGGTGACAGTTGTAAATAAAAGTATAAGAACTAAGACATACGTTCATTTCTCGTAGTCATTTCAAAACATGCTAGAATTTTTTCCAAGTACACATATGTTAATGCATTTCCTTGACACTTTATCCCCGGCTTTGCACCGCCCGACACGTTTTTTCATCGTTCTCTCTTTCATCATGTCGCTTAATTCATTAAATCTTTGTTTTCATTCTACCGAATGTCCGCCAAAGGGGTTTCATTTACTTGTACACGGAGCCACTCCCTTCTTTCTTACTTCATTGCTTTTATTGATGTCAGACGTGTTCTCTAAGTCCTAAGACTAATTTCTTTCCAACCGCCAAGTTTGTTATTTGTCCTTGTATTATGTTAGCATCTACAGATTGGGCCAAAGTGGAAATGAACTTCGTGAACAAATGCATGCAACAGAAAACGCACTATAAAAATAAAGAAGAAACATGGGTAATCACGTCCACTTGCATTGGCGGGGCTAGGGGGCGCATACATACCGAATATTCACAATTAGTACAATTAGCACTCCGAGAACCAAGAAGAATGCGTTCGTGACGGATAGACATTTTTAAGAATTTTATATTACAACTACATAACAACTGTTGTTACAAAATCGGTTCAGTAACGCCACACCTGAGAGGCGACAGGTGTGGCGTTGGTAACACCGGTTTTATAGTTTGTGTAAACATTTACACGCCCGTCGTTAACGTTGCTCGTCTGTTTGAATGATCCTAACTTTTTTCGTTACGCATACTCGTCGTAGTTGTGTACTTTCTGTTTCATTCACAAACAGGGCTCGAAAACCCCCGTTACTAACAACCGACGTTATTGACACCAGCCTTAAGAGTTCGTGTAAACGCAGGCAATAATTTTATTGTTCATTAAAAAAAAAACATCCCTGGACCTTGTAAATTATTTTATTTAAAAATTGGTCCTCAGGAATGATATAAAAACATTCCTGTTTTAATTGAATTTTTAAAGAAAAAATTTGTCTCGCGAATAGCGCTTTGATTCAGATATTTCTCTAATTTATTTTGAACTATGGTTTTAAACTACTTACAAATCTTTAAAGTACTCATTTTTATTACTTACAAATCAATTTTAATTTCCAAATTTCAGGCCCGATTTCATAATCGAACTTTAGAAGACTTTAAAATAAAAGTCACCTACGTTTTTGCATCTTTTTGGACAAGTGACTGTGACTTTATTTTAAAGTCTCCTTTAGCTCTATTATGAAAGCGTGCCTCAGTTTGATAACTATAATGAACTATAATGTTCAGAATAATTTTAATAGATATGTCTGTTTTTCTTTTAGTTTAAAAATAGCGTTTACACGTGTAATACACCACATGTGGACTCACCGCCTTTAGTGCAACCAAATTAATTAATTAATCAAAATATGTTTCACAATTTGGATGACCAAAATGAGTCGTATTGTTTCAGGTTGTGACAATCACATAATGAAGTAAGATTGTAAAAATTTAATAAGACTCCAGAATTTTTTATTATTTCAAGGAATAAAAGTGTTCAGTGTTTTTTTGTGAAAATTGACGAAGTTTTCGTATGAATATGTGAATAATGTACACACTAAAATCTGTAATAATTTTCACAATTTTTTCGGCAGTATGTCTTTTTAAATAGAAAATTTATCTTTGTAATTAAGTTGATCAATAAGCTGATAAGTAATTACCTGTTTTGTATGAAACCAAGTCAAGTCAACGTAAAATATAATTTTTTTAGAAAAATTTTGTGCAAATCGTTTTTGATTGCAGTGAAAACCTCGAGCAGCCTCTGGACAGCTGTTTCAGCCCTGCTTGGGGCTTCTTCAGCAGAGACGTAGTTCGACATTCCCACTGCAGACCAAAAACGACTTTCCCAATTTATTCGCAATTGCGATGTAAGAATGTTTATCCTACTGCAATGTCAGGTCAAAAAGCGATAGTAAGATGTCGCTATTTTATCTGTAAAATATAAAGTTATCAACAGAAATGACTCTACTTCCGTATCAGACAAGTTAAATGTCAAATGAATATAGAATCCTTAGTTGCAACCTTGTTGTAGCTAAGAGAGCGTTCCCATAATCAAGAGAAATTGATAAAATCAACAATAGTCTTTTCCTTTTGATTTTCTCCTTTTGTCAATTATCTTTTCCAATTTTTAAAATAATTTTCAAGTTTCTGAATTATCAACTCGCATTTTAAATAGAACAGTCATTTGACAAACTGGAAAACATAATTAACAAGAGGGGAAAATCAAAAGAAAAAGACTGTAAAATCGGAGGTTGCATTTCCTCCAAGGTCTGCTGTTTTTATGGAAGTTCAAAATGTATGTAAAATGTATCTTAGTATCTCAAATGAATAGACACACTGTAATTGTATCTAGATGCAGATACAGTTACATTTTTTAGTAGTATCTGAGATATGTATCTAGATACTCAAAAAGTATTTAGATACTGTATCTAGATTCTTGCATCTAGATACTTAACAACACTGCTTATTCAGCATTAAGAAGCTGAATTAGAAGTTGTATAAATGGCGAGTAAACGTTTACTCAACTCTTAAACAGCTAAAATTGGAGAAGTTATTCAGTAAAGGCTGATTAAAATGGCCATAAAAGCGTTTGTACAACTTTTATACAACCTTTATAATAAAAATTTTGTGCAAATCGTTTTTGATTGCAGTGAGAACCTCGAGCAGCCTCTGGACAGCTGTTTCAGCCCTGCTTGGGGCTTCTTCAGCAGAAACGTAGCTCGACATTCCCACTGCAGACCAAAAACGACTTGCCCAATTTATTCGCAAATGCGATGTAAGAATGATGAACATATAAAATAGCGACATCTTACTATCGCTTTTTGACCTAACATTGCAGTAGGATAGACAAATTGAAGCGGGATTTGCTCCTAATGAGTCCCCCATGCAAGGCGGCCATGCTTGCTGTCAAAGCATAATGAAAGATTTTAGAAAAATTTTGTGCAAATCGTTTTTGATTGCAGTGAGAACCTCGAGCAGCCTCTGGACAGCTGTTTCAGCCCTGCTTGGGGCTTCTTCAGCAGAAACGTAGCTCGACATTCCCACTGCAGACCAAAAACGACTTGCCCAATTTATTCGCAAATGCGATGTAAGAATGATGAACATATAAAATAGCGACATCTTACTATCGCTTTTTGACCTAACATTGCAGTAGGATAGACAAATTGAAGCGGGATTTGCTCCTAATGAGTCCCCCATGCAAGGCGGCCATGCTTGCTGTCAAAGCATAATGAAAGATTTTAGAAATCAAAAACGATTTGCACAAAATTTTTCTAAAATCTTTCATTATGCTTTGACAGCAAGCATGGCCGCCTTGCATGGGGGACTCATTAGGAGCAAATCCCGCTTCAATTTGTCTATCCTACTGCAATGTTAGGTCAAAAAGCGATAGTAAGATGTCGCTATTTTATATGTTCATCATTCTTACATCGCATTTGCGAATAAATTGGGCAAGTCGTTTTTGGTCTGCAGTGGGAATGTCGAGCTACGTTTCTGCTGAAGAAGCCCCAAGCAGGGCTGAAACAGCTGTCCAGAGGCTGCTCGAGGTTCTCACTGCAATCAAAAACGATTTGCACAAAATTTTTCTAAAATCTTTCATTATGCTTTGACAGCAAGCATGGCCGCCTTGCATGGGGGACTCATTAGGAGCAAATCCCGCTTCAATTTGTCTATCCTACTGCAATGTTAGGTCAAAAAGCGATAGTAAGATGTCGCTATTTTATATGTTCAACCTTTATAATGTTCAGAATAATTTTAATAGAAATGTCTGTTTTTCTTTTAGTTTAAAAATAGCTGAAGTTTGTTCTTGTCCGATGAAAATAGTAAGTACAAAGTTTTTTTTTAATCTCAAACCGGACAGAAAATTGAAGGGAACACACTCAACGTTTCGCTATAGATTTATAGCTTCGTCAGGAATGAAAAAAAGTGTGTTCCCTTCATTTTTCTGTTCGGTTTGAGATTAAAAAAACTTTGTACTTTAAAAATAGCGTTTACACGTGTAATACACTACATGTGGATTCAGCGCCCTTAGTGCAACCAAATTAATTAATTAATTAAAATATGTTTCACAATTTGGATGACCAAAATGAGTCGCATTGTTTCAGGTTGTGACAATCAAATAATGAAGTAAGACTGTAAAAATTTAATAAGACTCCAGAATTTTTTATTATTTCAAGAAATAAAAGTGTTCAGTAAATGAAGAATTAATTTACATCGCTACATATTACACAATTAAAATAAACACAGAAAAAATGAAAGTGAATAACTAATTAGTAAATGTAAAAGGTTTGAATCACTTGAACTAAATTTAAGAGAAGTTAAATGTGTGTAAGGGCCGGTTTCCTAACGGGATTAAAGGAGACTTTAAAATAAAAGTCACATTCTGATGTGTAAACAAATATGTTTTTTTCATTAATTTTTGATATCTGACTGTGACTTTCATTTTAATGTCTCCTTTAGTTTGATTACGAAACCAGCAATGTTCATTCACTGCTGTTAACTTCATTAGTAATTAAGATGTTAATGTTATTATTTTCTTGCTCTGAACATAAAAATGAAGAAAATTACATTATGCTGTGTGTTACTTAGTTTATGCTAAACCTCCTAATTTGTGTTATACCTGTTTGGTTATATTTTACAAATTTTTCAATTTTAGAAATGTTCATGCAAAACTAATTATTGCTATATTTTAATGTCCTCTTTTTTTATTAATGAAGTTACCAACATTAGGCAATCGAAGTACAGAAGAATTCCAAAAATATCAACAGTAAAACCCAGTCAATTTCTTTTAAATCTAACAATTATTATCACCTCATCAGGTTAACACTAAAACAAAATCAAATCGCTTCATGAATCAAACCATGATGAGAAAATATACATGATTTCATTCTAGTGTCCCACAATCTATCTACAAATTAATAAAATTAAAAGAAAGTAAATCTTATTTTATACCAGAAGTGCAGGTGCGGGTTTCTTGCCGGGCCATGCTTCCTTGGCGTACTTCTTTTTCCGAGGTTCCAAACTATCATTTACTTGAACTTGAGGGGGTACAAACGGTGTAGGCTGAGTGTAACTCTGATCCATGTCCACATCAGGGGCCGGATTCGGCAGGACCATTCCCAGACGCGTGCTCAACGTACTGTAAATACTGACGCTCGATGAAGAGGGAGAATTTAACTCCGGGGGTAGATCCTGGTAAAGCTGAGGCACAGCGGAAGTAATAGATTTAGGTATTTTGAATTCCAATGTTGGGATCCCTATTGCATCGCTTAATTTCTGTCGTTTATTAGTTGCCGGAATTACCGTTGACTGAATCAAATTCCTGAATCTCCCTATCGACGGATCTATATCTTCGGGGTTAATGATTTCTTCGTCTTCATTAAAAGACACGCCACGTCTCTTCCTTTTCCTATTGTTATTTCTTTTTTCCGTGTCATCCGTTATTCCTAACATGGATATCCTTCGATTATGAGCGGTATTAAACTCTGTTAAATTCTAAAAGTAAAAATAAATCATTATTAAATTAAGATTATTGGAGTATCTGTTTGAGTTACGTCTAATTCAGTTTCCGTTTCAGGGAGGCCCAGTAAGCCTCCTTCGGTTTCTTCGCCTGCCTTTTCGATTTCGTCAATGATAGGTCGTATTCCGGCTTGCGGTCGTTCCCTAATTATGTAATTTCTAGTTGACGCGCCGAAATGAAAACTGGAATCAATGGGCAATTGAGTTGGTTTATATGATTCAAGTTTCAGGGAACCTATGTATGTTCCGTGAGCTAAAACTGGCGTGTTATTTAAGTCAAATTTAAGCGAAACCGGTACTTACTGCTTCCTAAATCGACCAGGAAAGCACGATTTAAGTGCTTGTGGTAAACTAGAGCTGCGTGGACTCTCGAGCAAGATGCATGATCGATACAGAAATCGTTCATTTGTGCGTTCCTTCCAAATAAGTAACATTTTTTTTCGTCGATCATTAGCTTTTGTATGAGCTTTTCGCCCTTGAGGACGTCCAAATGTAAACCCACTGGAGGTTTGCCGGCCCTGCCAAAACAAGCCTAAGAGTGTAATGATTTTAAATAACATGAACAATTTTCTACGAATTTTCTGTGCGTGTAACAATCCAACAATGCCGCAAACCTATTAGGAGTTCCTCCAGCAGACAAAATAAAAAATGACATAACCTCAATATATTAACTTTAATGAAATATAACATTTCTTCGTGAGGACTAGTTTTATACAAGAGTTTGGCCCTCAGAATTATCCAAATGTAAAACTACTGAGAAAATCTCAAAATTCAATGACATAACCTCAAATAACAAAATAAGCAATTTTCTTTATAAAATTAAGATCTTGATACCCACATTGTGATTAAATGATATGATAGTACTTACCAACTAGGCACTTCGTAATGATTAGCCATTTTCCAATATATTTACCATAATTAATCAACAATAATTGTCAATGCCTGCACTCTAAACAAGACAGGGCCGTACTTTGCGCTTTTATTTTATTTTTTATTTTGTATAACTTTATTCACGTTTGTATGTCTGTATCGTGTAGTATCATCATACAGAACTGTAGTGACTGTAGTGTAGTTTGCAGTATTTTATACATTTACGGTGAATTTAAAGCCATACAAGAAATTTAAATATTTATAATAATTTATTTATAATTTTAATTTGCTTGGAAAATAGTACGAAATTTTCATGTTCGAAAAAGGTTTCCTGGCTTAGGAATTGAAATTGTGTTGTCAGGTGCTTTTACCGAAGTAAAAAAATGTAAATTATTCTAAAAATCCGGCTAAGGCCCGATTTTTTCACCTCTTGATAAATTTATCAGTCAGGTATTGTCCTAAAAAACTGTTATCGATACAATGGTTTCCAAAGATAATACCTGGCAGATAAATTTATGGAGGTGAAGAAATCGGTCATAATTCCCGATTTTTTCACCTCCTGATAAATTTATCTGCCAAGTATAATCCTTGGAAACCATTATATTGACTGACGTTATTATGAAGGAATTAATTAGCATTGTAAATATTGGTAAAATAAAGAGGTAAATCAGAGTTGTCGGGTTTTTTTGCAGGTAATGCCGCCAACTTGTTGATGAAAAGTAGCCAGAAAGCGCCAATTTCTTCTAGGGAATTCAAAAATCATTTTGGTATATCGAAAATCAGAGCAAAAAAAAACAAATAAAAATTGCAAAAAATCAGAAACCAAAGAGAAAAGAAAGAAAGAGCTTAAAGAAGAGAAAGAAAATTGACGACAAAGTCCCACTTGACACTTGTATAAGAATTAGTATAAAATCTTGGTACAAAGTTACAGAGAGGTATCGATTCAACTTCGACATTCGCACTATGGTAACCAGGGTTGGAAGAAAACTTTTTGTTTTAAAAAGAACAAAACTTTGTTTTTTTGTTTTAAACAGTTTTTTTTTGTTTAAAAGTTTAAAACATGTTTAAATTGACCCTAAATTAAAAATCTTTCAAACAAAAAAAACAGCAGTTTAAAATACTTTTAAATGTTTAAATTGCCCTTACAGCTCACATAAAAAGGTACATACTATTATTATTATTTGAAATTTGTGTAAAAAGATACGAAGAATTTATTCAAATTCGATCTCTAATTAAAAAAAAATAATGTATGTACTTTGATAATAATTTAAATCATTTAAGGCAGAACTTGTTTTATTTAGGATCTTCGGTCGCGATGTTTTAAATGATTTTCAAAGAAAGTATGAAGTATTTGGTATCAAGATACTGAAAAAAAAAGCATTCCCAATAAAAACTAAAATCAAATACAACCAAAGAAGTATTTTTTTTAAATTACTTGAACGCATTAGAACTAAAAAACATGACTCGTGGCTTTCAATACTGGAAAACAAAAATTTCAAATATGTAAAAACATGTAGGATATTCCATTTAAAATAACAAAGTTGATATTACTTCCGGCGAAACCAAAAGTCTAGTATGTATATGTCTGAAATTTCAAATTAAATTTTTGTTTAATTCATCGTTTTCAAATTTTAAACAAACCTTAAAATTCTAGAAGGGCGAACATACGGCCTCGGGACACACGATAGAAATTCAATGAAGACAAATGAAACGATAACGTTATAAATAGTTTAAACAGCGACATCCTACGATAACTTTTAGACCTAACATTGCATTATCATTGACAAATTCAAGCCAGTTTGCTACGTAATAACTCATCCCGTAGCCCATATTATGAACAGGAAAGCAGAGGACCCAGTATGTTTCAAATCTTAATGAAATTATAAAACGTTAAATACTGAAAATGTATTTTAAAATTTTATAATATAAGTATTATTCTAGTGATCAGTAATAATTAATGAACTTATTATAATCAGTCTAATGCAATTCAAATTTAGTTCAAATCAGAGCTACAGTGTGGCCATCACGTCATCAGCTCAGCCACGCATTGTCTACAATTATTAAAATAATTGATATGGGAATAAACTAAAGATCAAAGTTAATTTGTGAGTGAAATACCGACCCTAAACATATCAAAAGTGTTCTTTTTTAGCTTAAAACTAAAAAAAAAAATTTAAAACATTAGCAAAAAAAATATGTTTAAAACAAAAATAAAGCACTTATATCATTAGTGTTCTCATTTGTGTTAAGCCGGCTACTCATTACGCGGGACTTGGCAAGTACTTGCCAATACTTAGCAAGTACCGAGTAATGTGTATTAAGACGCGACGTGCAACTCGGCACTACTTGCCACGTTACTTGTACTTCCCGTTCATTGTCGGTAAACTATCCAAAGTCAAATGGGTAAGTGTTAAACGGACTGGCTATGTAGAAGTAGCCGAGTAATGTGTACGGTTCGACTTTTACTTGCACAAATACTCGCCGAGTACTTGCCAAGTTAAGACACTTGCCAAGTACCGCGTAATGAGTAGCCGGCTTTATTTGATGGTTCGTATTTAGATAGATATATCTTAAGTCAAAAATTGGCCGCTAGATGTCGTATTTGTATGTCAGAAATCATCCGCTAGATGTTGCTACCTAAATCATAAATAAAGGGGTGTTAGAGACAGCGCATTTGCACTGGATATTTCATAAGGAGAGGACTCTCCGAGATAAAATTTTCCTAAAGTGCTCTTAACTTGCGGTGTGTGGGTGTGATCTGTAGGTTGTTTTTGACGATTTATACCTAATATATATATTTTATTTTATTTTTCAGGATTTTTAGGTCCTTAGGTATCAAATAACAGGGAATTTTTTCGGGGTCTTTGGACTATTTATTTCCGCATTTCCGTGTTGTTTGGTTAGCTCTTATCTGACAGTTAATTTTAGGTGTTCACATAATTTTTTTTTCCCCCGATTTATACATAACATATGTAGTTTATTTATATTTATATATATATATATATTTATATATATATATTTTATATTTACTTACTTTTAGACATATATATCTTTTAGGATGATTAGATTGTTGTTAGTTTTAACATTTTTATGATTTTGTCAGTGTGATTATGTTGTTTTAGACATTTTTTAGTGCTTTTAAGTTGGTAGCGTACTGCAGATGGCAGCTTAGCTGCCGAAATACGTATCTACGGATATAAAAATTATTGTGGGCGGAGGTTAATTATTATAGGAGAAAGGAAATGTTTAAATTCGTTGATGAAATATGGTCACGTAGAGGTTTACAGCAGTATACCAACATTAAAATTGAATAGTACTGCCAATCTAATAAAATAAATCTCAGATAGATGCTGCGTTTTCGATTCATTTGCACTGGTTGAACTCAGAGTATCTTCGTTTTTTATCACATGAGGTTAAAAGAAGATACAAATCTTCTGTGTGCAGCCAATGTAACTGAACCCAAAACACTAATAGACCCGATATAAAGAAAGCACACAAAAGTACAGAAAAATTAATTTTTAATTTTTGCTTCAACTTTTGAAATCAGTGATTGTTAATATTATTGTGTTCTCACCCTTACTGTTAAGAAACAGTTTCAAACAGTCCTTGATAGGCCGCTTCAAAACAGAATAAGGCAAGGCGCAAACCGTACCGCTATCGCACGCGCCCGCCCCGCCGTTTTCGCTCTGGTTTGCACATCGCTTAAGGCGAGGCGCAAACCAGAGCGAACGCGAGTTTTCGCTCTGGTTTGCGTCTCGCCTTAATAAAGCCTTGATCCCACCGGCGCGGCTACGTTGACACGGTCGCGGTGACGTTCCCACGCAGCCTGCGTAAACTTCTTTGTGAAGGGACCTATAATAAGGAAAACATTGAAATGACATTTGAGTAACCTACAAAAAAACATGAAATTGCATAGCTTGTTCGTAACGCTTTCAGACGAATAAATAGGGTGCGTTTCGTTTGCGCGCTCATACGCTCCAAGCGCTTACGCTTACAAGCGCTATTTTCTGCTGTTTCCTTTGGCGCTTAGTCGCATCGGGCGTTATAAGCAAAAGTGTTTCTTTTGGCTATTGTGTGCATAATAAATTCATAACCTTTACAACTTGTGCGGTGCTGCAGTACTACAATTAATTATCGTTCTAAAGACCAACGCCATTTAAAATATGCATAGTTATATTTCACAAAAAAATGAATAACAACAATATTTCAAAAGTAAATTTTGCAAACCTTTCGCTTGCAGAAAATTAAAATTTTAGGCAGAACTGTGCCAGTTTAAGTTTTATATCATTTGATCAATAATGGATATACAAGACAGGATCATTAGAACATATGGACATCTAAAATATCTGCTTGTCAATATTTTGAAACAAAAATATAGTATGTGAGAAATAAAGTGCACAGTTTTCTAAAAATCTGCCACATAAAATCATTTTCTATTACAACCATGAAAATTAACTTCATTAGTGAAATGTGTGACGATGATCAGCTGATTGCCTCATACGTTCCATTTGTGGCATAAGCGCCATTAAGCGCTCACGCTTTTGCTGCCCTACCTCGATGGAATAAGCGATTGTGAGCACAGGCTATGACGTCACAATGACGTTTCCATATCGTCACCTAGTGCTTTGTGAGCGTTTGCAAAGCCAGAAGGAACAGATTAAGCAATGCTTACAAGCGCTCAAAGCGTATAAGTGCGCAAATGAAAGGCACCCATATTCTATCTACGTTTGAAATGTTAATAAAATTAAAAAAAAAAAAACATTAACGGATTGAATAAGAGAGATTATGCTGAATAACATGAATGACAACTCTGCTTTCCTTATTAAAAATTCCAAATACGTGGGTTGTTGGAAAAATTTCTGGAAACGGTATGAAAAAAACGCATATGAAATTTGGTAAACGATATCATTGTTTTTCGAAGTATTCGCCTTTGACGTCAATACACTTTTGCATACGCTCGAACCAATTTCTAAAGCACGTTTTCCACTCTAAAGATGGTACCTCAGAAACCAGTGTCCGGAATGTTTCAACCGCTGCTTCAACCGACGAAAATCGCTCACCACGCATTTTATTTTTGATATTTGGGAACAAAAAGAAATCATTAGCTGATAAATCAGGTGAATATGGACAATGAGTCATTAATTCAACATTTTTGTTGGACAAAAAATCAACTGTTTGACGGGCTGAGTGAGAGCTGGCGTTGTCATGATGGAGAATAATTCGTCGATTTCGATTGTTTCTTCTTATTTGATCGATGACGTCCGGCAAACAAACTGTAGTATACCAATCAGCATTCACGGTTTTTCGATCCTCTAAAGCCACGGTTGCTACATGTCCATGTCCATGGACATGTAGCAACCGTTAACTGCAGTTAAACCAAAGAAATAAGCAATCATTTGCTTCGCAGCACTGCGTGAACGGACAACTTTTGGTGGTTTTGGGTCATTTTGAAATACCCAAATACCCAAACGGTAGATTGTTGCTTACTTTCTGGCTCGTACGAATAGATCCACGTTTCATCCCTAGTAACGATTTTATAAACTAAATTTGAACGACCTCCATTGAATTTCTTGGGCATTTCTTCGCACCATTTGACACAAATCTGGTATATTGCTTTCATGTCAATGCGTAAGTTTGCTTGAATCTCACGGTAAGTCACATGTCGATCTCGCTCAAGCATTTCAGGCACAGCATCTACATTAGTGGCAACAACAGATGTTGATGGACGTCCTTCACGAAATTCGTCACTGAGAGAGGTACGTCTACGCTGGAATTCGGCAAACCAATTATAAACACTGCTCTTTGATGGTGCTTGTTAATATATGCAATTTAATAACGCCTAATTAAATTGGTAACCATACATACGTATGTTGATAAAAAAAAGAAGTTGAAATAAGAAATATTTCCGTCAGTTTTATATTTTGCACTTTAAAGTTAAATTAAACGAATCTGAAGTAATTTGTAGGCTTTACTGCGAACAGAGAATTTGAACAGTGCTTCATCTCCAGAAGCCAAATGAAGCCGATCGAGGCATTGTTTCGGCGTTAGACCACATTTGAAATTGTAAAAAATCATTGCACGAAAATTTTCACGCGAGATTTCCGTGTTTACACAAAATTACTTTTTCTCAAATGCTGTACAAACAAAACTAGTTCACTTGGATAGGAACTGTCAATAGAATTATAGACGAAAAACTTCAAATATGATGTGTCGAAAATCTGCGATCGCTGTGCACTTTTATGATATAATAAAATATGGCCAATGTTTTGTTAAAGTCATTTTTAATAGGTACTTTTTCTATCTTAAAAGAGTAAAAGTAAAACTATGTAGAAATCAGATAAAACTCAATCGATTATTGAAGAGCGTCTTTTTCAATCGAAAGACGAAAAGAAAAAAGTGAAGGAAAACAATGATTACAGAAGACAATCCAGAATTTTTTAATTTTAATTTCTACTTCATCCGAACCAAAAAAATTAGAAATCAAAAATGATTGGCATCTTCAACAAAAGTCAGGGTCGACAAAAAAAACCAAAGCCCTTCGAATACGATGGATTTGGTTCGGTAATCCTTTCTTTTTGTATCTAAACCTACGAAAGTGTATCGAAGACAATAAATGAAAATAGAAGATGATCGAGTATCTAACATAAATATTTCACCAATTCGTCGGAAAGACAAGAAGGCAAAAAGACCATTGACAACTTCTATTGGTTCTTTGGTAAAAAGGAAGTTAAAAAAACAGAAGGCGATCAGTTTGTTATCAGGAATTTTAACCGTTTACTACGTTTACTTTTTTCGTTTACAAAACAAGGAATAACACGACGACTTTCTTAACAAGACGAAAAAAAAACGGAAAGGTGCTCTATTTCACGACAAACTTCGTCCTGTTCTCAATAAAAAGATATAAAAATCAAAATAAATGGCGATCGACGTTACCGACTTAAAAAAAATTGAAAAATGAAACAAAAGGCAATCGGCGATCACATGGAATTTCGACGTTTTTTCAGAAAATGACTTCTTTTGCATTTTGGAATGTTTTTTTTTTTAAATATTAATGTCGGATATTTATTTAGCCCTATATCTCACGTGACCTGTGACGCATCAAATTAATTACCGAACGATTGGCTACCAGGCGGAACTGTAACTAATTTTAACTAAAGTGCCATTTTAATTCTGTATAAAAATTTTGTAATATTTATCAACGTATTGTTACGAGTTTAAAGTTTCTTTTTATTTTAAAATAAAATACTCGATAAATGTAATTAATAACTAATTTGTTAACAATGTTGCATTAGCACTAATTTATTTCATGCAGACTTTCAACTAATTTGCAAAAGCCAAACGATCAGTTAGTTAACTTCAATGCAAACTCTCGATGTCTGTTCTTCCCATTTTCCTCGTTCCTTTGTATAACCGGGTTGATTTCGCAGAACTTCTTAGCCTAGAGAATTCCGTCGGCGCCGGCAGAAGCATTTGGACGGCCGTCGAATGTTCGCGACTCGACTGGGCTCTGACGCATGTATGATTAATTCGTCACGCATTCGATCCTCATAGAGTTTTTCGAATTTGAAAAACAGTGTGGTTTTGAAGCAAAATAAAGTTAAGGAAAAGTAACGAAAATACTGTTGGTTAAAACATTTATTAAAATTTGTTATATAGTATAATTATCAGACTCCTTTACTTAACATACTCAATTACAAAGTAAAAAAATGTTTAAATTAAAATGCATTAAAACAAATTCGATAACGTAGGCCTAACCTAAAGGTTACTCATTTAAAGAATATTGGTTTAATTTGGGATACCGCGCGAATCATCAATCAGTCAATAAGAGGAATAGTATTCATTCATCAAGTACAAAGTAATATTTATATAATTAATTAATTATAAACGTTCTAAAGCTCACACCACCTGTGGAGATCTGCAGAGCCAATAAATTAATGCGATACTCTACCTTATTATTTAAATCACAAATTATTACTCGTTATTTCTCATCTGAAATTGCTATTATTCATTAATAGTTATATTGATAATGTCTTTTATATGTATTATGTATTTCATATACTATAATATAATACTTTTCTAATATAGTGTTATTGCAAGTGTTAAAAATACTTAAAATACACTCTTCTTAAAATATTTCTTATAAGAAAACCAGCCTTGTTTTACTGCAACGGGGGAAACTGTTACACATTTTCTTTTTCTTTTTTTTAAATATAAATGCTTACAAAAGTCTATATGGTTCACAGAAATTATTCAATGTAAATTCAATATTCATATCAAACAATGATTTATTATTTTACTTTTAAAAAGGAAACTATCATTAGGTTTTTAATATGTTATATGGAAAATTATAAGTTATATCTTTATGCTAATTTTTTGTTTCAATGAAAATCATTAACTGTAGGTGCCGTTCTCCTCTAGTGAACTCGTCGGCGTCTCCGGGTGGTAATCCCCGACGCCGCCGTTTAAGTTGAATTTCGGAATAAACGTCGTCCATTCATTCGTGTTCTTATCCAGGTATTCTAAAGTGTTGAGGAAGCTTTTACCTGAAATTCAATAATTAATGATCGTGCTGCGAGTTTAGTAAGTGGGGGGATTTACCAGAGAAACCTCCAACGGCATAAAGTCGGTCACCAACCACGGCGACTTCAACGTTAGCCCTCGAGGTGGTCATGCTCGGGCCAACTTCCCAAGTCTTCGAAGTCACGTCGTACACTTCAGTTGAACTTAAAGTGTGCGAACCATCTGAGCCTCCAACGACGTAGATTTTGTTGTTGAAAACGGCAACGCCGCAACCTCGTCGTGCTGTAATTATCGGTTTGGACATCGTCCAGTCATTTGTCTGCGGATCATAGATTTCAACTGAATTCAAGCAATTCCACGCATCACATCCACCGATGGCATATACCAGACCGTTGTAAGCAGTAACTCCGGCTTGGTACCTTCCTTTAATGTAACGACATTAATTGCCAAATGATTCAAACAAAAGAATTAATTATCGCCAACTTACCGATGTTTAATGGTGCAATGGACGACCAGGTCTTAGTTTCCGGATGGAAAACATCGCACTGCTTAATTCCAACTTGGCCATTCCAACCACCTATGCAGTAGATTAAGCCGTCCAAATCACATACGCCTGGATTACTCCTTGCCAATGGAAGTTTAGGAAGATTGACCCATTTACCTGGGCAAGAAAGAAATGAGTTAGTTATACTGCACAAGAAAAAAAAAATGTAAGAGTCATACCAATTTCCAAGTCCAACATTTCCACAGCATCAAGCTCAGTTGTGCCATTGCTACCGCCGATGGCGTAAACCTTATTCGATAGTATCGCAATCTGAAACCTTCCTCTGCCTTGCCTCATTTGGGGAAGTGAGATCCACTCATTGGTTTCTGGAATGTATTGTTCGACAGTACGGAGACACTCAATTCGATCGTAACCACCTAAAGATGAATTAAGTTTAAATGGGGGGTGGGGTTTTGCGGATTATCAATTTTACCGCAAACGAGGAGGGTATTATTTAAATTTCCGCAACCAACGGCGCAACGGGGATAAGCCATATTGGCGACGGTGTAATAAAGATCTGGTTTTTCTTCGCTGGCTGGTCGGCTAGGATCAGGCGTTAATACTGGAGATGGTGTCGTAGGTGCATTTAATCTAAAAGAAAAAAAAAAAGAAACATTAATTTGATGGAATTATTTCTTTTAAAGACAGTTACCTTAATTGGACCGATAACGTGGCTAGTTTTCCCTGCAGAGTCACAAGAGCAATGTAGCTGTGGTCCCCGACCTTCGAGGTCGCTATGAGGTTCCAATGGGGCTCTCTCTCGGAATCCAGTTCTTCCCCGATTTCCTTCGAGTAGATTAGAACCCTTGGTTTGCTCGGCTGACCGAGTTGCTTGCGCTTGCCCTTGTTATTCGGGTTGTTCTTGAGGGAGAGCTTCTTGTAATCTCGAACGATTTCCGTATCACAGACGTCTCCTGTAAATATTATTAATCAGAAAAAATGTACAGGGTGTCTCAATGCTCCGAGAAAGTACAAAAATGGAATTTTATGTACATTTTATATAAAAAAAAAAAATGTTAATGAAAGTTGTGCGGGTCCCTATTCTGCACAACCGACAATTACACACAAAACTTATGTTTCCTTATATGTAACCTTAAAAAATGTTAGTATATACAGGGTGGGCCAATAGTGCGTATTCGGTAGATAGCGCCTACACTAATGCAGATTTTTAAAATATGATTTCGCTATTACTTACCTATGGTACAGATGCATGATTTAAAATTAGTTACAATTATACAGAGTATTCCGTGTGACTATGCCAGACCAAAGTTATGTTTTTTTTTTTAATGGAACATAGAGTGTATTATGGTTTATTTCGATTCGTCTTTAAAAGTAGATAAATTTATTATAAGGATATTATGTACCTAAACCTAATAGTTTTTGAGATATTAACATTTCATTGTGAAAAAATGGTATTACTTGATGTTTTACAGTTTAGATGTTTATTAAAATTCGGCATTTAAATTTTACAGTAACATTAAATAACCTCTACGGAACAGAAAATAATTTCCATCTTAAACATATTCCTATTATTTTACACAGGGTGATTCATAACTCCGCTGTTTATTTCACTCGGTTAGTTTAAATGGAACACCCTATATTTTATGACTGAATTTAATAGGTCTTTGATTAAGGTTTACAATGACATAAGGTTCAGTACGTGTTTCACAACAAGCCTACACACAGTAAGATGTCAAATTTGTAAATTCTTAAAACAACATTATTCAATCTTCTAATGGAATATTTTGTCTGTGATAACGTTGATTTTATTTATGACATCACAGACAACATATGTACATACTTAATTTTTATTTTACCAACATAGCCTGATTATTTTAAGTAAGATTAAGTAACGCTAAGGAATGCAACAAACGACAATAACAATACCAATGAAAATAACTAAAATTATAACTATAATAATAATTTTAGAAAAATTTTGTGCAAATCGTTTTTGATTGCAGTGAGAACCTCGAGCAGCCTCTGGACAGCTGTTTCAGCCCTGCTTGGGGCTTCTTCAGCAGTAACGTAGCTCGACATTCCCACTGCAGACCAAAAACGACTTGCCCAATTTATTCGCAAATGCGAATAAATTTTGTATATATACCTACTAATACTGTTAAATTAAAATTTTGTTAAACTTTTATTTTTATTTTATTGCGATTTGTAATTATACAGACTGTAACAAAAATACAGGACGCTACTTCACGGACGTATTCTACAGATCAAAATAAAGAAAAAAGTTCATATAAACATGTATACTGGGTGTTAACGGGAAGCTGCAATAACAGTTAACTCTCTTATTTGAATTTTTATTTTTACGAAGTAACTTATATTGGAAAAGTTTCAGGATCTGTCCTGCCCAGGTTTAGGCAATCATGTGTTTTCTATAAGCACTAATTCATTTCAATTGATATCTAACAATAATTGGAGAGAAATGAATTGATATGTAACTATAGCAACCACAGAAACCCACCAATCAGACTTCAATATGCCATAACAATCAATTGAAGAGAATACGATTTTTAGGAAATCAATTGTTACGTTTGTTAGTTATCAATCGTAACAAGTATAACAATCAATATGAAGTGCTTACAGAATAGACCTAATTATCCGAAAAACAAATGACTGTTTTTAACTTTTTCTTAATAAAACAATTTTTTTTATCATCACATCGCGTTCAGAACGTCATATTAATTATGTTTCTAAAATATTTTCTTCCAAAGCCCACTATTTTTTTATTATTTGGTAAATAAATCTTGATGATAAAGGAGAATTCCTAATACAACTAACTTCCTTATTTGAAATTTTACGAGGTAACTTAAAATAGGAAAGTTTTAGGACCTTTTCCGCTAGATTTTACGGCAGTATCGGAAAAACAAATGACTGTTTTGCTTTCGAGATTTCAATTGTTTTTCTATATTCGTTGCGGAATAACAGTTTTCTGTTACTGCATTCCGTTCGGAGTATCTAATTAAGTTCGTGTCTAAAAAAATATTTTCTAGCTATCGATACGGTTTCTCGCGAACAGCCTGTATACATGTTTAAATGATTTTTTTTCTACGTTTACTTTAACATTTTAATTAAAATTAATATTTAATTTCGATTTAATAATTTTAATAATTTAAGTATAACATAAAAACAGCAGATTTTTGGATATACGTTTATTTGAACTTTTCCTTCATTTTGGTCAGTGGTCTCAGAAGTAGCAGTTTGTTCAATGATATATCCTATAAATTAAAGTAAAGAAGAAAAAAAAACATATATACAAGGTGTTCGCGGGAAACCGTATCGTAGATAGAAAAGAACTTTTTAGAAGCATACAGACTTATGAACATATAAAATAGCGACATCTTACTATCGCTTTTTGACCTAACATTGCAGTAGGATAGACAAATTGAAGCGGGATTTGCTCCTAATGAGTCCCCCATGCAAGGCGGCCATGCTTGCTGTCAAAGCATAATGAAAGATTTTAGAAAAATTTTGTGCAAATCGTTTTTGATTGCAGTGAGAACCTCGAGCAGCCTCTGGACAGCTGTTTCAGCCCTGCTTGGGGCTTCTTCAGCAGAAACGTAGCTCGACATTCCCACTGCAGACAAAAAACGACTTGCCCAATTTATTCGCAAATGCGATGTAAGAATGATGAACATATATGATGTCGCTGTTTTATATGTTCATCATTCTTACATCGCTTTTGCGAATAAATTGGGCAAGTCGTTTTTGGTCTGCAGTGGGAATGTCGAGCTACGTTTCTGCTGAAGAAGCCCCAAGCAGGGCTGAAACAGCTGTCCAGAGGCTGCTCGAGGTTCTCACTGCAATCAAAAACGATTTGCACAAAATTTTTCTAAAATCTTTCATTATGCTTTGACAGCAAGCATGGCCGCCTTGCATGGGGGACTCATTAGGAGCAAATCCCGCTTCAATTTGTCTATCCTACTGCAATGTTAGGTCAAAAAGCGATAGTAAGATGTCGCTATTTTATATGTTTATAATAATAATAATAATAAAAACTGATTTAACATTAGTAACAACATAAAAAATTTTCAAAATGATAAGCGTGGTGCTCTTCACATTGTTCTCTATGACAAAGAGATTGATTCATATTTAAATCAATTGTGAAGTATGATCACGACTGATCAATAAGGAATCAATTCTATAACTGGGCTGCAGTCAAAAAAGGTTGATAGTAATACTCTTTTAAAGTTTTCGGAAAATTTATTTCCTTTGTCAAGGTTTATACAAAACAAATTTTAAAATTAATAATTAACACTAAGAACAATTCCACATGATTACTTTTTTATGAGAATATTTTTTAATTTGTGCAAGTTTTTATTCAACAAAGAAGGATGAGAAATCTTTTCTATACGACTTTTTAATCCTAAAATCATGTTAATTTTCATTTTATATGGATGACAAGAATGAAAGTTAATATAACGCCCAGAACTAATAGGTTTCGTGTACCAATCAATAATGATTTTATTGTTTTCTGAACGAACTTTCGTGTCCAAGAAAGGAACACTCCTGTCTGTTTCCTTTTCAATAGTAAATTGAATATTAGGATTATAATTGTTAAAAATCGTTAAAATCTCATCAATACCTTCTTGAAGAACTACGCAAATAATATCATCAACATATTTTTTGAGCCAAGGAATTTCAAATGATAACTTTGGTATGCATTCAATTAATAAATCATCCATAACATATTGAGCAATAATTGGAGATATATTAGCGCACCCGTAGGTGTTCCAAGAATTGGTTTATAATAAATATTATTGAATTTGAAATAAGTGGAATCAAAAAGAAATTTTATTATTATTAATTTTTCTTTTGATAAGTTACTTACCAAAGATATTTGTTCCTAGTTTTTTTCAATACTTTGTAAGAATAAATCTAAAGGTATGTTGGTAAAAAGTGAAACAACATCTAGACTAATAATTACATAATTATAATTGGGATTAATCAGTTGTTTGCAAATTCAGAAAATTCAAAAGAATCTTGAACATAAAATTCTTTACTTTTATTATAAGCATTGGTTAATATTTCAGTAATAAATTTTGATAAATTACTATTAGATGAATTAATAGAAGATATGATAGGACGTAGAGCCAACGTTGGTTTATGAATTTTAGGTAAGCCATAATATGGCCATTGGACAACAAGAAGAATAATTCT
This sequence comes from Prosopocoilus inquinatus, assembly GCA_036172665.1. Taxonomy (NCBI): domain Eukaryota; kingdom Metazoa; phylum Arthropoda; class Insecta; order Coleoptera; family Lucanidae; genus Prosopocoilus; species Prosopocoilus inquinatus. Next base: position 30,315,544 of record CM069877.1, read on the forward strand.
TTAATAACTTAGCTGTCTCTTCGTCTATCATATTTACAGTCTTTAATTCAGAAATAATTTGATTGGCTTTCGTTTCGAATGAACCAGTAGGGCTTCTTTTTAAAATCTGATAATAGTTGACATTATTTAATAAATCCAAAGATTGATAAAGGAAATAAATTTTCCGAAAACTCGGTTGAACTTTAAAAGAGTATTACTATCAACCTTTTTTGACTGCAGCCCAGTTATAGAATTGATTCCTAAATCAACTGTTATAGTTAATCATATTATTACTGTTATATTTAATGGTATCTTTATTAGTACCTTTGTTGGTATTGTTGTTGTTGTTGGGTGTTACCTTATTTAAAATAATCAGATAGTGTCGATAAAATTAAATTAAGTCTTAATTTCGCAGGCAACGGAACTGACATTTGGAGGAGGGGGGGGGGGGGGGTAGCATCTTCAGGCGTGGATTCGAGCCCCACTGCCAGTGCATGTTCTATGTAAGAGATGGTATTTTCATCTGTCGGTTATTGTTCGGTTGAATTGGCTTCGAACTGGTGTTTCTGTATTTCCCTGGTTTGTAAGGCAAAGAAGATAAACATGTATAAGTCGGTCGCAGTCACAGTTAATGATCATAATTACCAACCATTACAACTCTGCGACAAACCAGAAAGCTGTGAGCTAGGGTGGTATTAAATAAAAGTATGTATACGGTTTTTTATGTTACAGATCAAATAAATGTAAATTTTTAACAGACTAAAAAGTACAAACAGTTTCAATACAGATTTTTTTATTAAAACCAACAAAATTATAGACAAAATATTCCATTGGAAGATAGAATAAATGCTGATTTATGAATCTATGATTTTGACATCTTATTGTGTGTAGGCTTGTTGTGTAACACGTACTGAACCCTATATCATTGTAAAGCTTAATCAAAGACCTATTAAATTCAGTCATAAAATATAGGGTGTTCTATTTAAACTAACCAAGTAAAATAAACATCGGAATTATGAATCACCCTGTGTAAAATAATAGGAATATGTTCGAGATGGAAATTGTTTTCTGTTGCATAGAAATTATGTAAAGTTACTGAAAAATTTAAATGCCGAATTTTAATAAACATCTAATCTGTAAAACATCAAATACAATTTTTTTACATTGAAATGTCAATATCTCAAAAACTATTAGGTTTAGATACATAATATCTTTATAATAAATTTATCTACTCTTAAAGATGAATCGAAATAAACCATAATATACTGTATGTTCCATTTAAAAAAGCATAACTTTGGTCTGGCACAGCTACACGGAACACTCTGTATAATTGAAACTAATTTTAAATCATGCATCTGTACCATAGGTAAGTAATAGTGAAAATTAATATAGGCGCTACCTATCGAATACGCACTATTGGCCCACCCTGTATTTCGACAGCACTTGGAGAGCTGATGAAAATGGTACAACAACATACAGTGGAACCTGTTTAATCTGAACAATTCAATGTAAAGAGTCGTATAAATTAGCGAATTGTTGGGATTATTGGATAAACGTTAATGATAATTTGCTAAAACCATGTATAAAAACATTTTTTTTTTTTCATTTTTACTTCAGGATTTGCAATAATTGTTTTTCTGTTTCCAGAGCCTTTGTCCGTTGTCCGTGTTACGTATTTCAATATTTTGTTTATTTTTGTTATCTAATACTTTTTATTTCCAAAATCTCAATTTTGACTTTCAACTTTAATGTGAAACACCTTAATGCGCGGGGGGGGGGGGATATGCACTACCCGTGTTATAAAGAGGCAGTGAAATTCTCTTCTTTCCGGAAATTTTTAAGTGAAAAGGGGAAAAGGGAATTTACATAATAATTGAGGGAAACATATGATTCTGAACATTTGTTGCTTAATTTCTTAATATATTTTTGAAGAAAATTTAAAAGTTTAAAATGTATTAAATTTTTCTACGGATGGAAAATATAAAACTACAGATTTCAGGAATTAATATCAATTAATCTCTAAAATTAATCATTTTTTAATGAATGAATGAAATTAAAAGGAGATACCTTTCTGTATGTGTTTATTTATTTTTACCTTAAAAAATTCTGTTATGATCATAATAACTACCAATAAATGAAGTAAGGGAACTTTATGTGATTTATTTATTTTCTAATATGTTTTCCGTGATTATGTTTTAACGTCACTTTTATTTTTATCTGCTTGCAGCCAACTTAAATTTTCAGTTGGGAATTTCGAGAATTTTCGATTCAAAATATAAAACTAGTATCACTTGGAAAGAGAACTCTTTGCAGGGTTGGCGACAATGGCGACTTACGTACTTGTGATGAGGAAAAGGCAGGACGCTGAACAGGTCTCTAGCAGTAACGTTCGGATTATCGAGGTAGCGTTCGGATTATCATCAGGATTTCGGAGCTCGGATTATCGGATGTTGGAATTAAAGTGCGTTCGGATTAAAAAGGTTCCACTGTATTAACTTATTTTCTGTAGTTATTTTGTATTTTCTGTAAGAAACGATCTAAATGTGCTCTTTTAATATTTTTTAAATTTTTTTTCTCTATATAAATACTTAAGACAAATCAATTCTTAAGAAAATTTTGTTTTCGAGCGTTATAAGTATGAAAAAATAAAATAAAGTTAGGTCAAATTCAAACGCAGTACGGTCATTTTGTGACGTCATTGTATCCGTGCTGTTATTGGCTGTTTATACGTTAAATGCCTTTAGTGATTTTACATTACATATGATTTATTTAATTTTACTACTTGTTTCAAAGTTAATTAGGCATATTTAAAAATAGAAAAATGTTGTTTAGTATTCAGATGTCAAAGTATCATTATGAGCTTTATTTTTGCAACTACCGGCAGGTGATCTGGTAAACTTAAGGAAATGTGAAAGTTAGACAGGCATTGAACAACAGAAGAAACACAGTCACATTAAATAAACAAATGCCGTATATTCCTATTAGCATTTACTTGCAGTGCCATCGCGGTGTAATAAAATTTAATAGGATCAAGCAGAAAAACGAGCAGTTTCTCGAACGTGTGAGTCACTCACGTCGAACAAATCTAATGATCAGTGTTGCCAATCGGCTCCATAGAATATTGCTCTACCATGTTTCTAAAATTCCTCAAAAATTTTCAAAATTCCTGGCATTTATAGTCGTGTTTTTTTAACTAGGACGAATAATTTGCTGGATCGATTCAAGTGTAGTTCAGTTGGAAAGGTAAGGTTTGTTTTTTTTTTTCTTATGTAATGTTCTTTTTTAGTTCTATTTGTAGGATATAGGTTATGTTCTCAACACAAATCGCGATTGGATGGATCAATTTAATTAAAATATCAAAATATTGATAATCTAGTGTTTTTCGAGTAAGCTATAACTTCCAGGTAGTCAGGGTTGCCAGATTTTTCTTGAAAAATATAGCCAAACGTTTTACTAAAAGTAGTCCAATTACTCCAAACTCCGAAGTGCAAAAAAATATAACTTCTAATTAATTCAAACATTAGCAGGAATAATTAAAAAAAAATCATTAATCGTATAAATGTAATTAATTTGACAGTTGTCGAGGTAAACTATTCTTTTTTTTTGTAAAAATAGAATAGAAGGACACAAAGACAATACGAATAAAGACAAAAATAAACAAAAACAAATAAAAAATCGCCCATTTCATATACAGGGTGTAACAAAAATACAGGCCGCTACTTCAGGGACGAATTCAACAGATCAAAATAAAGAAAAACATTCGTATAAACATGTACACAGGGGGTTCACGGGAAGCTGCAACAACAGTTAACTCTCTTATTTGAATTTTTAAGAAGTAACTTCTATTGGAAAGGTTTCAGGACCTGTCCTGACCAGTTTTATGACAATATCGGAAAAACAAATGACTGTCAGGTTTTTGAGATTTTCAATTGTTTTTAACTTTTTTTTAATAAAACGTAATATTTTTATCATCGCATCGCGTTCAAAACGTCGTACTAATTATGTCTCTAAAACATTTTCTTCCAAAACCTAGTAATTTTCTATAATTTGACAAATAAATCTTGATGTTTAAAGGAAAATGCCTACGACAGCTAACTTTTTTATTTGAAATTTTACGAGGTAACTTAAAATAGGAAAGTTTTAGGACCTTTTCTGCTAGATTTTGTGGTAGTATCAGAAAAACAAATTACTGCTTTTCGAGATTGTCAATTGTTTTAGTATTCTCTTACGAACTATCAGCCTTTTACCACTGCAACCCGTTCAGGATGTTTAATTAAATTCGTCTCTAGAAAAATATTTTCTTGCTATCGATACGGTTTCCCGAACAATCTGTATACATGTTTAAATGATTTTTTTTTCTACATTTACTTTAACTTTTTAATTAGAATTGAATATTTAATTTTCAGTTTCATAATTTTAATAATTTAACTATAACATAAAAACAACTGGATATACGTTTATTTGAACTTTTTCTTCATTTTGCTCAGCAGAATGTCAGTAGCAGCTACTTCAGTAATATATCCTATAGATTAAAATGAGAAAAAAAGGAAACATGTATACAGGGTGTTCGCGATAAACCCGCATCATAGCTAGAAAAGAAATTCTTAGAGACATACTGAATTAAATATCCTGAACGCGTTGCGATGATAAAACGCTGATATCCCCTTAAAAAGTCATTTGTTTTCCTGACACTGCCATAAAAAATCGAGCGGAAAAGATCCTGTAACTTTACTAATTTAAATTACCCTGTGACATTTCAAAAAAAAGTTAGCTATTGTAGACATTTTTCTTGAACACAAAGATTTCATTCACCTAATAATAAAAAAAAAAATAGTAAGCTTTGGAAGAAAATATTTTAGAAACGTAATTAATATGACATTCTGAACGCGTTGCAAAGATATAAATTATTATGATTTACTAAAAAAAATTCAAAACAATTGAAAATCTCAAAAACCTGACATTCTGGACGCGATGTGATGATAAAAAAATTACGTTTAATTAAAAAAAGTTAAAAATAATTGAAAATCTCAAAAACCTGACAGTCATTTGTTTCTCCGATATTGCCATAGAATTGGACAGGGCCTGAAGCTTTTCCAATACAAGTTACTTGGTAAAAATTCAAATAAGCGAGTTTGGTTGTTGTTGCATTTTCCCGTGATTTTTTTTCCGTTATTTTGGTCTGTAGAATACGTCCCTGAAGTAGCGGCCTGTATTTTCGTTACACCCTGTATATTAAAAATCAGAACAAATGAAAACCAACCGCAAAAAATCGGAAACAAAACAGAAATGCAATAAAAACAGCAATAAAATACAAGGTATGAAGCGAAAAAGAGATCGACAAGTGCGTAGAAAATAAGATTGTAAAATCTGCAGTATTAAAATCTAAAGGAATGTTTCTTTTTGCTTAAACTGTAGGAATGTTTGCATTTGCTATTATTTTTTTTTTAAATTAGTTATACCTGCAATTAAGACTGGTGAATTTAGCATAAAATTCATTAAAAGCTTTAAACCTATTTAAAATTTACGCATGCGACGCTCATAAAATTTGTTTTGAAGTCGATTTCATTTTCATGTTTTTGTAGCTGCAAAAACAAAACGTTCGCTCGGCAATAAAGCTCATAAATTACCTTTGATTACCTACGTTCCGCAATCTCACTCTTTTTGTTGGACGCCGTACTAGTACTCGTAAAAGTCGGCATTCATTCGACCGGAAACCTGTACTTATTTGATTCGTTTTACATGTCTGCTCAATTGCCGCATATTTGCAAAAAAATCATATACTTTCTAGGAATGTCCGGAATTTCCCAGTCTGTGGTTATTAGATCTACCAAAGCGCAGCTGTGTGTGTATGTTATGATGTTAATAAAAAATTACTGAAGTTGGAAAAAAGCAAAAAAGAAGTAAAAATTTTGCACTTACCTGTTGGCAAGCTGTTGCAGTCTTGCAGTGAGTTATCCATTGCGAGGTAGAGCATGAAGTTATTTTCGGATAAGGTAGATAAGTTGAGGGATTCTTCTGTGATTTGTCTTCGAATCCAATCGAGGACCAGGCGGCACAGGGAACTCGGATTAACCAGCGACATTTCCTGCTTCGATTGGTTCAGGACTTCTATTCGAGCGCAGTAAAGGTTCAGCAGAGTTGAGCTTTGACTGATCTCATCGAACTATACAGAGCAAAACGAATTTTAAAATTGCCAATTGTATGATACAAAATAGTATAACACAAAGTTTTAAGAAAAATGTTAAAATTATGAAATTTTTCTTACGTTTGCTGTAATGAAGGTGTCTACTTGCTGGATGAAATCCTTGTTCTTTGCAATGCCGGGAAGCGAACGAATTTCAATGCAGGTCTCTGCTGATAGATGTTTTATCAGATGTTGAGCGCACTGTCTTGCGACACGGTCGATCTTCAAGTGGCCTGCTGCTAAAAACACGGCCTTCACCTAAGAATATCAGTATATTACCAAAAATATCCAAGAAAACAAAGATCAAGTATACATACAGGCAACTCAACATTCAAATTTTTATATTACTATTGTTTTAATTGCATCGATCAAGATCGATTTAATTATTAAATTACTCTTCATCATTAAATTAAGTAAATCATAAGTGATCAGTAAAAGAAGTTACAGCCTTTTGACAATGGCCGTATTTTATTCGTTTAATGGTCTATTCTATTCAAAGTTGTTGGCTACAAAGATTGCCATTAAATTACGAGGTTTGGCATTGTTCAGTATTGTAGGGTTCTGTACGTCACGTAGCAACCGAAGAAGCAACGTCAAAACTCGGCGCAGAGCTGATTCAAATCAGTATCTTGCCAGCACCTACACTGATAATAGTCACTCACACCTGCGTCGCGCGCTCTCTCTTGTAGCCGACGTTAACACATCGCACATGCACAATAGCGCAGCGCTCCGTTATTGTAGTCAGGCGAAACCCTCACACTGTTTCACATACAATCAGCCAACCAAGTACGTTTGAAAGTCTTCGTGTCCACAAAGACTGCAACCTCTAGTAAAGAAAAGTATGTGGTTAACTCTATCCCGCCTTCTGAAGAGTTACAACCGAACCAGAGACACAAACCAGGGACTACGTTTCTTCAAGTTCCATCTCCAACTCATCAGCCACTTCGCCGTCAGAGAAGCAGACTGCTCAAGACCCATTCATCGGCGTCGTTGAGATATCACTACATCCCTCCGTTATTTGTTATACGTTGTTTATATGATTACATAAGTTCCTTCATTTGTTATTTGTAGAATAAATATGTTCACAGTGTATTAGATCTCAACCTCATCTATGTCTTATCCTTTGGCGTCCAAAAACTGCAGTTTTTTTTTTAAAGCTATTGGTAGTAAGAAAAGGGCGTTGGTTATTTGGGAAAATCTTCGAATTTGATTTGACCTTGAGCTTGAACAGACTTTACACGAAGGTGAGATGGTTGCAATACAAAAAATGAAAATGAAAAAGAAAAAAAAAAAAAAGAAATTTTTCAACGAAGATATTGCTATTTGCTATTGAAGAAGATAAAAGTTTGAAAAAATGAACGATGTTCTTCACCTGGCGCTGAACAGGAAGCAAACAAGATGATCGCTGAAAAACAAAATTAAGCAAAAAGAAAAAATAGAATGGGAATGAAAAACAAAAATGAAAGACCGAGAAGAAGGCGAAGGTGAAAATAACAATCCCGAAGAAAACAAAAATTTGTAACGACCGGAAAGTGAGGGTGAAGAAGGCATTACTTATAATGTCGAAGAGGACCAAAACCACAATAAAGAAAGGAAATGTTGAAATGGAAATGTTTGACATAACGAACAAGGGAATTAGGAATGAATCAAAAACGTACAAATACTGATTAATGTATAAATGACTATTAAAAAAACGGAAGAGCAAAAGTGAAGATGATTTTCTTGATGCAGAAGAACCAAAAGACGAACATTAAAGCAATTAAAGATGGAAGAGCGAAAATGAAGAAGTGAATCTGATAATCGTGAAGAAGTCAAAAAAATTACCAAAGAACCATAATGTTCAAGGAATAAAGAAACGACGACATCGTGGAAAGCATAATTAAAAAAAAACAACAAAAGTGAAGAAGTACTACTTGTTACTAAAAATTACGAAGAGGATTAGAAACCAAGTTGAAGAAAAAATGCTTCATAAAGAAAGAAATAAACTGAAGAACGGACGGAAATGGTGAATTTTGTGAAACAGACAATGTTCAAAGAAACAAAAGGCTTGATATAGAAACGAAGGAACAGACTAAATTGCTGGTCATTTAAGATAAACATACAAAGGATAAACAAATCATTTTATTTTTCACAACGTCAATTCAGTCGGTATATCAAATTTCTTTTGCCAAACTTCGAACCTTGGCTGTCACTTTCAAATGCCCTCTTCTCATTCAATTCGTTCTTTTAGTCTTCCCTATACTATTGACAAAGCAAAGTTAAAACTTTGCGATTCTTCTTTTCAAATGGATTTTTTTTTGTTTTCTTTCTCTTCTAAGAAGATCTCTGCTTCTCTTCTCATATTGCGACGAGAAATCGTTGCTCAAAATTGCAATAATCCACTTTGAAGTAGCTTTCATACATTGACAAGGTAAAGGAAAAGATCATCTGATGTGATGTACTTTCTGTAGTGAGATGGGAATACGTCAATCAAAATTCCATTTAATTTCAAACTGTTGTCTTTCAACTGGCCTCTTCCTATTCAATTCTTTCTTTTTTGCATTTCCTGTACTACTGACAAGGCAAAGAGAAAACTTTGCGATTCTTTTTTTTTTTTTGAATGGCTTTTGGTTGTTTTTCTCTTCTAAGAATGGATTTTCTTCTTCTTTCTGAGTGCTTTCTAGCTCCTCTTTATTTCCAAGCTCCCCGACATTCTGCTCTGACACATCGTCCTGTTATAAAGTGGAAAAGTTTTAATCTAGCATTATTATCTATCTGTTGGGCTTCTTCTAATCCCTTCCTTCATTTCCCAGATGTCTGAAATCAATTCTTTAACACCAATTCATCAATTTCTTATCTTCTTCGAATTGAGTCTTCTAGTTCAATATTTTCTTTTTAATTTGTTTAGACATTGACGGGATAATTATCACATTGTTTGCCCATTTCTTTCTTTTTGGCCTTAAGTTTTTCATCCATTCATTCAAATAATTCCAGTAAGTGATTCAGGTTCACTTTGTCAATCTTTTAACTTCGTTCAAGTTTCGCACACCAAAGTTCTTTCTTCGCCATCTGTTACAGGTTAATTCTCTGGTTCTTTTAATATTCATGTGTGGCATGTTACGTTGGTAGTTGGTCACATTGCCTTTTTTGTTTTTGGCTTTTTTTTTGTTTGAATTACCATTTCTATTGGGTCCGGAAGTGACGATATTTTGGCCGTGTTGGAAACTGGTTCCAGCTTCTCCGCACCATTCGGCATCTTGCCAGCACAAGGTACAAACGTGTGTATCGTACTCCCGTGAATTGTCGCTAATTATTGTGCAATTCTACCAATTACAGTGTTTTACTGGTAATTTCTGTGCCCTGTGAACTCGTTGAGTTGATTTAAACAGCTCCTTCCCAGCGGATTTTCTCGTTTCAGCGTTAAAAACAGTCAGGTATTTATGCGACGCCATTTGTACGACCCACTCTTACGTCAGATTTCTTTGTTCTTACAGAGAAATTCGCTTTTCTTTTGGGTTCTACTCTTTGTTCCGTTTCCTTTCTCGTTGTTCGAACTTGTTACATTTCGGCAGCCCTTTTCTGGCTATTGGTTGTCTGTTTTGTCGTCGAGTGAAGGGTGATTTACGCGAAGTTTACCGAGGGCCGCGTCGCTTCGCCAGTTCAGCGAATCACTGCTAGAGGTCACTACGTGGATCGACACCAGACAAATCTGACAGCGACGTCCAAAACAAATGTATTGTTCGTTTTTAAGTTAATGTTTAAAGTAAGAATCTCGGCACTTGCGTGAGCAATAATTGTACCTAACGTTTTAAGGCGAAGTTAAGTTACGTTTAGTTGGAAGATTATTTAGCAGCATCTCACATTTAGTGAAGTTTGAAATTGTACCAACGTAGTGAACGTTTAATTGTTTAAGCTTTAACGCCTCGTACGTACGTTTGGCATATTCGAAACAGGCTTTCGAGTCTTATAGTGGCGACAAACCAATACCTCGAATGCCCGAGTGTTTGATTTTCTTGGAATGTTTCGAATTTTTTGCTCACGCCTTGAAGGCGGTTAGCGGTGGCGTGACCAATCAGCTGGGGCATCTCTTCAGAGTTCTTCTCATTCTGAGAAGCTAGCTCGGGACAGCTGATTGTTTTCGTCAGCGCTAATTTGCTACTTGGTTTCGAAAATAGTTCAGGAGGTAGATGAAGTAGAGTCATTTAAGTAGTAGCACATCAAGACCTTTTATTTTTTCAACTCTGAGGTCTTCTGTTTTAATGGTAGCACCGACCTATCCCTCGGGTTTCCTTTATATTCTTTTTGATTTATGTTTCAAACTGTCTAGGTTTCTTCATTGCACGCCATTTCTTAGACTGTACGCGATTTTACAATTGTTTGTAGCGCAAGGACCTTTGATTTTGAATACTTTTGAACTTTCTGTTTTGAAAACGAGCAAAGTACGAAAAATGATGCCTTCAGTTCAGTTGTACGTAAATAAAAATAAAAAGAAAAACCAAAATATTAAATGTGTACAATCATGTTTTATCTCAAAGTGAATAACATTTATTTATAATTGGAAAAGCATGATAGTGCAGTGTTAAAAAACCTCAGTGCAATTTTGTTAATTTATGATTAATTGAAAAACGTTAAAGGGTTACGATGTAAGCTATATGTACATTTGAGTTAATAAATATGGACTGTTGATATCATCATTACTGGCTTCGAATTGATGCGTGTATTAAATAATATTGCCCTTACGGTTCAGATTCAGATATTGATACAAGTAAAATTTATGTAAGAAAGCTTGAATCATGTACTGTAAAAGAACACGACGTCATAAGTAGTCTTTACATTAGCTTTGCTCCTTTGTTCTAAATCAATTCCGAACTGTACTGCTCATGCGCTCTTGCTAAAAGTGCTGTGTATTTAGCAAGAGCGCATGAGCAGTATGTACAGTTTCGAAATGATTTAGAAACAAAGTTATTAGTAGCCCAAATGAAAAACTTTTGATGAATTAAACTAAACATAAATGAATATTTACTTGACTGCTTGGTACTTCGAGTTGCGCGGTGTATGCGTAGTCAATAAGCAGCTGGAAGGCTCCTTTATCAAAACTACCATTAAGCTTGTAGGTAATGATGTTTTCCTTCCTCTTCTGGTCGATATCCGTCGAGAACATTTCGAAGAGGTAAGGCGATACACTTGCAAGTACAGCACGATGTGCATGAATTTCTATGTTTGCCACCTACAGAACAAAAACGATCATATTGACGTTGCCGGGGCTGTACGTGAATGTGGTCTACCCAAAGACAAAATTCTTGTAATAATGTACGATTAATAAATAAATATAAAAATAAATAAATCAGGTTACCATCAAATACACATCAAGTAACGCTTCTGCAAAAACACTAAAAATTAAAACATTTTATGCATATCGAAAATGCATAAACAAATCAAACAGAGAAAATAAAAGAATAATAATAACAGAGTTTACCTAACGCCGAATTTCTGATTAGGATTTTTACGTTCTGTAATTATATAGAACATTAATTCGGATTCCTTTTACCATATCTACACTAACTATTCATTTTATATAATATGCGAGCTTAAAAGTGCAAAGAAATGTACACGTCAGAATTTGAAATGACTAGGTAGGTACTAGTAGATAAAAATTTCTTTGACTTATAGCTCACCTATCAGATGTGAGTAGCTAATTAGAATATGGTAAAATGCAAAAAACACATTACAAGACCTTACAGCGCAGTAAAACGACCACCATCGATTTAATAAAAACAGACTTAAAAGCTACTCACTACTGGTCAAAAATAGTCAAATATGATGAACAGGGCACCCAGTAGTGTCTCTGGCCGTAAACGGTTACAATTTTACGATATTTCAGTCAATCATGGACGGTCTGTTTTTTTTTTCGTCTGAACAAAAATGCACGAAAGGGTGAGATGTCTTTTTATGCGTGAGGAAAGTTAATGCCATGGTCGACTGAAATCTGTAAAATGTGACGGTGTATACAGCCAGTGCACATACGTGAAGAATAACGTCACAGAAATGACGGTTTTTCCTCATCATGTTCAAAGCTGACAGGGTGTTCGTCTGGAGATCTAAATCCAGGAACTTCAAGCCCGCCTCCGACTGCTCCGAAAAGTCCATTGACGCCATGGTCGTGGGCGAAATGTTTCCTGCAAGAGAAAAAAAAAATTATTCAAATTTTCTGTGTGTATACCGGTCGTTGATGTAAAATGAGAACATAGTTTATACGACTGACAGGATATAATATACATAGGTGCAGGCACGGAAAATATAATGGAGCAAGTCTACCGGTGATTGTGAGTGGGTGTTATAGAGATGTCAGTTCATAGACACAAGTATGACTCATGTGCGTCACTTCTGTCAAATAGGCAGTGCAATTAATCAGTTTCACTTTGAAATACATTAAAAACAATGATATCAGATTCAAATTATCTTCAATCTATAAAAGCAACAGTTTCCAAAAAATTAATAAGAACTAAAGCAAAGACTGAACAAACAGTGATGAATCTGGCAGTGAAGGAGAAGCAACGGGAAAATGACGGAAATTGCAAAGTAACTGGTAAAATACAAAACAGATAATGCAGCCTTACAAGAAATAAGATGGAAAAATTCTGGACAAATAGATAACAGACAATAATACACTATTATTATTATTTAAAAGAGGCGATAATTACAGGGCGCATAAGTTTACTCTCCGCCTTTTCTAAGCGTTTTGAACATGTTATTCACATCAGAATTTACAACTTTATTTCCAAGCACAACTTGTGGAACAACGTACAACACGGTTTCTTGAAAAACAAAAATACTGAAACGGCATTATACGAATTCTTAAATAACATCTTAGGAGCATGGGAAGGAAACATCACTTGTGGATTTCTCCTGGATCTAACTAAGGCCTTTGATTGTTCAGATCACAAAATATTATACACAAAACTCGAAAATTATGGCATTAGACGCGTTGCTCTGAAGTGGATACAATCGTACCTCTGGGAGAATCCAAAAAGTAGTATTTGAGAATGCGAAAGGAAAGAAAGAGTCGTCTCTAAAAAACATAACAATCGGAGTGCCGCAAGGTAGTATTCTTGGACCTCTTCTATTCCTGCTCTTCATAAATGATTTGCCTTATTATTTACAAGCAGTGGAATGTAATACACACAACTATTCCGACGACACCAGTATTACGATCAGTAGTAAAACTTTTCCGGAAATAGTGCAAGTTGCCTCACAAGGATTGCATTTAACTGAAGAATGGTTCAACTCCAATGGACTGATATTAAATAAGGCCAAAACTAAATGTGTTTTGCTTAAGACGAGAAAGTTTGAAGAGGAGCCACAAAACATCAATATTAACAACAATGTCGTTCAACTCAGCGAAAGTGCCACGGATCTTGGAGTGCAGATAGAAGAAACCCTAAACTGAAAATTGCATATTAACACCCTGTGCAAAAAACTGAGTTCGGTATGTTTCGAAATTCGGACACTTAGCAAACACACCAGCAGTACAGTTTTAAAAACAGTTTACTACGCCAAATTTTATTCGTTTTGCCAGTACGGTATAATCTTTTGAGGTAGACATCTGGAAATAAAAAAAGTTTTCGTTATTCAATAAAAAAGTTCTTCGTATTATGTGCAAGGTGCCTTTCAACAGTTCCTGTAGAGGTTTATTTAAAATCAACAATTTACAAAAAATGAACAATTATTCTCGGAATTCAGAAGTGACCATATAAATAAGTTCAACACGAGACACGCCGATTTATACTTATTTCCGGCCCATACTCTAACGAAATATGAACATGGTCCACGCTATATGTGTATCAAACTGTACAACAAGTTACTAAACAACATTAGAACTCTTGAAAGCTTAAAACATTTCAAGGAAGCTGTCTTTGCCCATTTAATAGACTGCGAACCTTATTCTCTACAGGATTATATAGAATCATAATACTAAGTTTTTCTTTTTCGACATATGTTAACTTTATCTTTTTCTCTACATTTTCTTTCTTTCTTGCGTATTATCTTTTCTTAGTTTCATATATTTTTTGACTAATTTCAAACACTGTAACATTTTTTTTGTCACAGTTTATGTTTTGAAATAAATTTGATTTGATTTATACTCTGGTAGAAAACAACAAGGAATAAACGGAGTGGGATTCATGATCACGGAAAAAATGAAAAACAATATCAAAGAATTTAAGCCGATAAACAAAAGACTAGCTTACCTTAGACTAAACGCAAAGCCTTTGAACATACTTATTGTGAATGTAGGTACATATATGCACCAAAAGAAATGGCAAAAGACGAAGCAAAAGACCAACTGCATGAAGAAGTAGAAGGTTTTTATGACCAAATGCACAAAGAAGACACCGACACCGTATTAGGTGATTTCAACGCGATACTATGCAAGAAAGGCTTTTTAAGATCAGTCTCATGGAAGCAAACATACACGAAACAACAAATGACAATGGCCCAAGACTGTATAACCTAACATCAACAACAACATGGTGATAGTAAATACAAAATTTAAACATAAAAAGAGCACAAAATAACACGGACGGCGCCAGGTCAAAATTACGGTAATCAAATTGACCATATCGTAATAAACAAAATAAAACAGAAGTAACCATTTCATAGTTACAGCAACAGTGAAACTAACATTAACAGCAGTTGAGAAACCAGAAGAAAGGACGAAATGGAATATAGAGCAACTAAATAATATGGAACGAAGAAGAAGTACCAAAACAAGAGATACAGATTGAAAAGACAGAACAATTATTGAGGAGGCATAAGCTGTCCTGTTAAGCATAGAAGTCGTATCAACATTTCGCACATTTGCGGTATCATAACGTCTACATTACTTACGACGTCTACATGACCTACATGTTCTGACTTATTGGACTCTGCAACCTTTTCAGCAAATATTTCAATTCAATTTTTAATAAAATACTCAAATTTGTTTGCCCCATAAATTGTACTAAATGAGGAACATCTCTAAGCAATGATTTAGTCAGTTACGACTTCTATGCTTAACAGAGCAGTGCATAAATTAAAAGTTGGAAAAGCTATACTAGTTAGAGAAGAAAACAGAATTAAGAAAAAAAAAAGGTTGCAAACCAACAAACCAGAAGATAAAGCTAAATATGAAAAGAAAAGAAGGTAACAAGTTATAATACATAAAGATGAATTAGAAGAGGATGATATAAACAATGAGAAACTGACCTTTGATGATATAAAGGAAATAATAAAAAACAGCAAAAATGGAAAAGTCCCCATAGCCAACTTCGCCGATACACTCTGCAGAAGGTCAAGCTCTTTGAGGGCCAAACCTACGCCAGTTTCTTTGTTCAAACATTCCAAATCCTGCAAGTCGTGATTTTCATATTTGGGCGGCGTCTAGCCTTCTTGTTTGAACTAATGCCAGCGTATCTAAATCAGTTTCAATCTTGAAAGTATTGTCTTCAATTTGAGTTAAGTTCACCATAGTACTTTCACCCAAACTATCGGCGTGAATTTTCAAAGCTTGAATTTTTCTAGCAAGCTTGATTTCGTGGAAACTTTCCGCTTCACCCCTTTCCAGCATCGCCACATTCAAATTCGTGTCATTACTTGAAGCATTGCCTTCTATTGAAACGAAATCTACTCGAGTGTCTTTATCCAAACTACCGTCATCTAAATTCGAAACATCAATTTCACCTTCAAGCTTAATTTGTGTGGCAGTTTCCTTTTCACTCTAACGTAGCCATTCTCAAGTTTGTGCCATACTTCCATTTAGGTCAAATTCAGTCCAGTACCATCATCAAAAGTGTCGTCAACAAAATCCGTAATGTAACTTCCACTTTCCAAAGTGATTTGGGTGGAACTTCCTTCTGTTTCATCTAATTTTAACGCTGACACATTTCAATCGGCGCTATCTCCTTCCACTTGGGCCAAATCTACTTTAAACCCTTCGCTCAAATATTCCCCATCACCCTCACTCGTAATTTGGCTTTCGAATTTGTTTTGGGTGGAGATTTTCTCAACATGGGCAAAATCTTCTTCAGTCTCGTCGCCCAAACTTTTACCATCACCAGTATTCGTAATTTGGCTTTCGATGATGCTTCGGGAACAGCTCTGAGGTATTCGAGAACACGTCATGATACCTGGAGGGAGAGTCGCGACTTCCGCCTGGAGTTCCTCGATGAACTTCCTAACTGCCAAATAAAATTTGCTTTGGGCAGCGGACAGAGCAAAATGGTTTGCACGAAAGAAAACGGGACATTGGGTAAGGTTGCTCCACCCGTAGGCCACCTAATGTGATGTCTTTTCCCTTGAAACATCCTGCTTCAGTTTAAACAGGAAGACTTCAATGACTTTCTATTTTAAAGCAAATAAACATACGTCTTTGTGTTTGCGACGGTTTCTTGGTTGAGCAACGAGTGAGACGATTAAGTAATTTCGATGGAAAAGAAAAGCGACGTGCTTGCCCAGTCAACTGGCGTAGATAACACTGACAGGAGCTGATTAAACATGTAGAAGAAAAATACCAGGATGAACTATTTAAAAAAAAAAAAAAATGGATTACTTAACAGATGTCTGCAGAATGAAAAAAAGGCAGTAGATTATCAATTCGGTTTCACAGACGGAAGGTCAACAGAAGATGCGATCCATATAATCAAACAAGTAATTCAGATCGCATGAAATACTTTTTGTATCCTTTAAACAGGTTTTTGATTCAACTAGAAGAGACGTTTCAATTAAATCTTTAAATGAAATGAAAATCCCGATAAGTTGAGAATCCCAAGTAACCAGAAATGCTTTATAAACATTTACAAGAGTCTAATAAAGCATTCATGGCTACTTGACATGTTACGGTTCAAACAGAATTTGGAGAAACCCAGGAATTTCAAATACGTAGATAAAGGAGTAAGACAGGGTGATGCTTTATCTGCCACCCTTTTCAACCTAGCATTGGAGTATGTACTCCGTAAAATAAACGAAAGGCACACTGACAGTAAAGGGCGGACATGTACATAGTTGCATATGCATATGACAGAGTGTTACTAATGAAACAGAACAATAATGGAAGCACATCTGAAAGAAATAGAAAATGAAGGAAGTGGGCCTGGAGATAAATAGAGAAAAACCCAAATTTCATGAGAATCTGTGGTCAAGAAAGAGCCAAAACAGGGATGAAATTAGGAAATTATGAATACGACGAAGTAAGAAAATTAAAATATTTAGGAATTACTATAGCAAGTAATGGACACAATCAAATAGAAACGCAGGAGAAAATTCAAACTGCAAATAGAGCATGCCAGGCAAATAAAAAGATACTAGGAAGCAGAGTAATTAGTATAAAAACAAAGAGCTGAATTTATAAATCCATAACAACACAAAGAGAGCAACAAAGATTAAGAGTATTAGAAAGAAAGATAATGAGAAAAATGTTTGGAACAACAAGAGAAGATGAAGACACAATCAGAATAAAAACTGATGAAATAGAGAACTGTTGAAATAGAGGAAAAGTCGGAAGGTAAATAGCGAGATATATTAATAATGAGAAAAATATTAGGACCAACAAGAGAAAATGAAGACACAATCAGAAGAAAAACAAACCATCAAATAGAGGCAAATTGGAAGGTGAAGTGATAGTGAGATATATTAAGTCAATTAGAATAAAATGGCCAGAACATGCATGGAGATCTGGACCTTAAAGCACTTTATGGGAAATTATGGATTGGCAACATGTATGTAAAAGAAAAAGAGGAAGACCGAAAAAAAGATGAGGTGGAAGAAGATATCAAGAATAGAATTTCCTTACAGTGCTTACCCCCTTAACTTCTGTTAAGGACCTTGGTGTCATTTTTGACGATCAGTTAAATTTTAGACGCCATATTTCTTCCATCAGTTTATCCGCTTCTAAAATGTTAGGTTTCATAATGCGTAATTGGAGGCATTTTACTGATCTCAGAGATCTAAATTCTCTATATTACTCTTTAGTACGTAGTCAGTTGGAGTACGCTTCTATAATCTGGCAGCCTATATATGTCTGTCATCAAATACAGCTAGAACGTGTTCAGAGACGTTCCTTAAAGTTCTTGCACTTCAAAAAGTTTAATAGATATCCGGAACTTAATTTTGATCATACTGCCTTATTGTTACTCCAAGGTTATCAATCGTTGCAGGTACGTAGGGAAGTATGTAGTGTGCAATTTTTTACAGACTGCTGAATTATAAAATAGACTGTCCCTACTTACTTGACCATATCTACTTTGTTGTACCACGTATTTCTTCTAGAAGCAACAATAGTTTTTACTCCTGTAGGTCTAGAACTAACATTATGATTAGAAGACCGGTTGTGCAAATATGTAGAAACGCAGATAAGTACTTTGATGATGTATTTATTGGTCTCAGGCATACAACATGATTGCTACACCGTTTATTGCTCTTTGTTGTGCACTATCTTTTAAAGTATTACTGTAATTTCTACTTAATCAGTCAGCTCTTTTTACTTGTCTCTTTGTACCTCTTTCTTTTTACATTACTTTACACTCACTAAGAATTGTTTTCCAGTAATCCTCAGTAACACGTAATTTACATTTAAACATATTTTACATTTATATTTATATATTTACATCTTTAGTTAGCATTTAGTGTAGTTAATGTACACGTAGTTGGTTTGTTGTGTCGTACTGTTGGGCACATTAATAAATTATTATTATTATTATTATTAATATAGGAATAACTAACTGGAAACAAAAGACATGAAATACAAATAAACGGAAACGGAAAATAGAGGATAAAATGACGACCTAAACGACCAATGCGTAACAAAGGTTTTATGAAAGGAAGGTGAATAAAATTTATATTTTCAGTTCGAACTAAAGTGTTTCCTTTTTCATATTCTGTCGGGAGGGAGAGTTTAATACAAATTTTCAATCTACTTTTGTAAAGGTAAAACACAGATAAAAAATTAAAATGACGTATGTATAGTCTTCAAGCATCGTAAGAAATTCCAAAGATTGGAAATATTATCACAATTACTGAATATCGTCATAATTTAAGAAAGAATTGACATCACCCTGTTTACACTTGAATATTCCAGAAAATCTCAAATTGGCCAAACACGTGATTCATTATCATATTTTTATTTTATCGAACTTCGCAATCTATAATTCCGTTTATCGCGTCGGCGAAAAAATCGTTTGTTTATACACAGAAAAACTCAGCTTTGTTTGTTATTAGCACCTCGTTGTGCGAATTTTTCAACCTCGTAAAATCAACAAAGACGCGCTTATTTACTTAACGTCTTTTTTTAGTACTTGTTAATCTCGAACGTCAACAGAGCCGACGGTTTAATGACTCAAAAATTGCGCCTAAATCCCTGTACAAATAGTGACGCCTCGACGTAATTCGCCTGCATTAATTCCTATTCGCCTTCTTAATCTTCTTCGTTCTATATCGCGGTGTTCATTACAAAAAAAAAGAATGGAAACAGCAAGTGAATCTGTTTCTGTATTTCTCGAACTTCATCTGATTCTCCCACAAAGGTTTAAATTTCTATTACAGAAAACGGGACCACTTATGCTAGCACCAATATGGCGACTTCAACAGGAGAGCATTTAAGAATTTAAGCCCACTGACTTTCGTAACTATGTTTGCATGAGGCAATCTTGCGTTATTATTTCTGAACCTTGATAAAAAAAAATATGTACTATAGCGCGTTCCACTCTTAGAATGCAGAGAAATCGGAGAGATAAAGATAGCTCTATTGAAAAACCGTGAAAGGGATGCATATAACCACACTTCATACTAAGCTTGAAACGTGCTATAGGTATGTATAAATAAATAAATGACCGTATTTCAATTAGTATTTGTTTAAAGTATTTATGTATTTCGAAAACAAGAATAAAAATCTTACATGCTGAGTACGGTCGTGTTTATTGTGGCACTCATTTATGTAATGATATTCCTGATAATTGGTTTATTGTCTCCTATTTTTCCTACCGCAATAACCACGAATAGCTTAAGATGCCATTTTTTCTTAAAACTAAAGAAAACTATGCGAATTTGTTTTATTGCAGGAATGAAAATAATAAATTGCATTGTCAATTTGACAGAATGTACGTACACGCATCAGTATGGCGGAAAGGAGGTCGTTTTCTTATACACGACTCTCTAGGTACGTACTCCGAACAATCCACACTTGGTCGCAGTGGCAACACTGTCGCCTTTCGGCCCAATAGAAAAGTATGCCGTTTGTGCTCTTTTCCAATAGCGTTTTCCTCTGAGGTTCACGGTATACACTGACAAAGAAGGCGCACTCAGAGTATCTGTGTCTCATTTCATTAGATAAGGTTAGAATGTAACGTTCATATTTGTCACTGGCTGTTACTTTACATTCTTTCATTTTGTTTTAGTTTCAATTTTAAAGCGGACGTTGTCATCTTAGTGACGAACTTTTCTTCAGTCATACTCTGTGGTCACTCGACTTTATTTTTCGGAAATTAATCTCTAGATCTCGCCAGCGGTCAAATAAATCAATATATTTATCGATGCTTTCTCGACGTAAGCGGATATTACGTAGTGTTTTCCGTGACGTATTTTCCTTTCGTTTCACAGTTCATCGCACGACATACGTAATATTTAAAAAGCAGTTTTTCTTTTCTCATTTTTAGGACGGATCTTTCCACCTCCCTACAAATTTATCTACCGGAATAATTTCCTTGGAAACTATTGTATCGATAATGGTTTCCGGGGATACTATCTGGTAATAAATTTATAGGAAGTGGGAAAAGTCGTACTTTTATCTCCTTATAAATTTATCTGCCCTCCGATAACGGTTTCTAATGAAATTACAAGGCAAACAAATTTTCAAGGGAGTTAAAAGGCCGGGTCTAATTTTAGAAAGTTAAGAGACTGGATCTAATGGAATCATTGAAAAGTAGGATAAACTGCTATGTATACTCCATTTATTATAAGAACGTAGTCGAAATATCGTACTATATCTTCTTCCTTGCGTTGACAGTAACAAGTTGTGCAGAAATTTAATTCCTAACGACGCTGACTCAGAGGGTGATTGGACTGAACTATACTCCTACAATCTTCTTATAATGAAGGGAGTGTAATATTATAGGCTACCTCCATGGAAGAAAATATTGCCGTGTAGCGTGTGGTTTTGTAACTGTAGCTCATTAATTTCTTTTATAAGTTTTTCAGGGTTGTAAAGTTCGTAGAAGAATTTACTTTTCTATTTATTTTCTTCCTCTATTTCTGTATTAGCCACGGTAAAGAATCAATAGGTAGTAGTGCGGGCGTTCGGAACATGCACGCAACTACGAGAAACACTTTAATGTTATCTCATGCTGAAAGATTAAACACCGTTCTCTCTCGCGCATTGATGTTTGAACCCCTCCTTCAGCTGTAGCTCTCGTAATTGATCTCGCGCTTTCATGCACACATCGACACACGGCCGAGTGGTGTCACCTAATATATCGTTGACCGTGGTATTAGCTTATTGATTATTAATTTTTATTCAGGCCATCAAAGAAATTACTAAGGGTCAGTTTAAAGGGTTTAAACTGACTTTCAACTGAACCAGGTTCAAAGTAAACAAATTTGGATACGATCTTAAGAATATGACATTTATATAAAATTCGGTGAAGTTTTTTTCACTTAGAACTAGGTTCAGTTGTACGTTGATTTAAACCCCCTTGGTGCAACTGGCCCTAAGATTTGCATGCTCGCTTTTCCTCCCGCCTTTGCACAGATATATAAATCAATAATGTTTTCTTTAATTTAATGAAAGAATAAATTCGATTTGCACCAAACAAATGGTGAGCTATCCAGACGATCTAACACGACTTGATGTCACTGGACCGGAACGGAGTGGTCCTTCACACTCGCGGAGTCGGTGACATTAACTGATCTTAAGAACCTATGCTCGGGAGGCAAGGTATATTTAATGAATTTTTTTCTATTACTTTAAATGGCTAGGGTTATGAAAGTTTTGCAACAACCAGCCCTAACTGCTTTGGGCCACGAAAGACTTCTTAAAATTTAATCTAATTTTTAATTTAAATTTTCTGAACAGATAAAACAGCGACATCCTACGATCGCTTCTTGACCAAGAAAATTTTTAAATTTTTAATTTAAAAATAATATAATAAGTAAATATACAGAATGTCTCGATTTTCTGAGGAAGTAAGAAAATTGCATTTTATGTACATTTTATAAAAAAAAAAAAAAAAATATTCTTAACAAACTTTGTGTAGGTTCGTATTTTGTACAGTTTAAAACTATTTCAAAACTATACATGGTACGTCTTTATTAAGTTACACATCAAATGTACGATTTTTTAAATGAAACCTTACCTATTTTATTACACATTTGGATAGTAATTGAAGAGCTGTTTAAAATTAAATAAAAACTTATTAATATACAATTTAGTACATTTCGAGTTATTTCTCGTTTTCTGAATATTGTATTGCCATTAACAAAAATATTTACATTGACATATTTACAACCCTTTTTTAAAGGCTACTTTAAAAAATCAAGAGAATGTCAGTGAGAAGTCACTTAAGGCTGTTTGCTCGGCCCCAAAATCGTTTTTCCCATTTCCTGGGCTTATTTTTCATTAAAATCGTACCAATTTTTCGCGAAAAATTTTTAAATAGATTCTGTTAGGCGGCTAAAGGCTCGTTTTTCGAGAATTGCCAAAAAGGCCTTAAAAAAAAATTAAAATTAAAAAAATTCGAAAATGTAAGCCTTTAGCCGAAATTTCGCAGTATTCAATAATAATAAACCGTTTAGTTTTATTTTTTATTTTTAAAAATAAGGTCAGGAAATGGGAAACAAATTTGAAATTTTCGGAATGAAATCGCTGAAATCAAATGTGGTATGTGATACACGCTAGCTCCGCCTTCGGGCCTAGTGCAAGAGGGGCGAATTCGCACATTCATTCTCCCGATTTAGTGACAGATGAAGAGTATGAGTGAGAGCGAATGCGTTTCAGTGCGTGTATGAGTGAAACACAGAATACACGCACCGTAAACACACGAACGCTACCGAGCGCTGCCAGAAAATAATTCTACAAAGATTTCTCTTTTCAGAGTCGTGCTTTTTGGTAAATTTTTTTACGGTACATTGAAAGAAACATTTTTGTCATAATAAACTTCTGCAAATCTGGTAGTCATGCACTTAATTAGTTTTAAAAAGGGGATGTTCAATATTTTGCTCAATATTTTGTTATTTATTTGTGTACACATTTACCTTGACATCATTAAAAATGCCTGTTAATGCATGTAATTAATATTATGTGATAACACAGGAATAAACAATAAGTAAAATGGGTCGGTGATGTAACATTTTGAATATCAAGTTCACCCAAATAGTGAAACGGAACTGCGTCAAATAATTTTTGTTTCTACACAACTAATTGAATAAAATATAAATACTTGATGAATACGAGGATTCAGATCTCATCAACTGTAACCTAATCTACAACCACGGTTTCAAATTTGTAAGTGCATCTGCATTATACGATATTTTTAAACATTCGTCAAGCATCTCAAAAAAAAAAATTAAAAGCTTGTTTTTGATCCTGTTAATATTAACGTTCTGGTGATAATAGTGCGGCCATTTTGACTCATATTGTACTACACACTAAAAGAATCTGGAACACGTAATACGTTCTGTTGTAAATACGAGGAGTTAATTATTGTTGCTATCATGTATTCGTCCGTTTGTTTATTTCCGTGTTTTTTAAGTTTCTCTAGAAACAAGTTTAAAGTTGCATTCAAACTAATAGCGTTTTCCACTGGCTGCACTAGTGCGCACTGAGTGTATTTCCAACTCGTTTCAGCTTTATGTAATAAAACGAGATGGAGATACACTCAGTGCATACCGGTGCAGCCAGCAGAAAACGCTATAATAAAATAACTCAAATATGTATGCACAACAATTGTCTCAATTTTTTTTTAGTGGACATAGTACAGTTAGATATTATATGGCATTATATAATATGGAATCTTGCAGAGCAGATTTCAAATACAGATCTATTTCAGAATTGTCACCAGATTATCAGAAAGAGGTTTCAACTGTCCAGATCGATCAGGATCGTTATTTTAATTTTCTTTTAAAGCCAGTATAGGCAGCATATGTTCTAAATGAAAATATTTTAACTTCGGCTTCATTTTATGCCAAAAATTGTCATCTTTTTTAATCTGAAAAAGAAAACGTATTACAGGTGTGTTGTAAATGTAAATTGCTTGTTATTTTTTCTAAAATCGTCTATAATTTCTATTTTATACACTAGTCTTCAAAACCAAATCGGTTTTACTTATTTTATTGTCAAAATTATAGCTTTCATGTGCTTAAAAGTTGAAACTATTACAAAAATAATCTTATAAGATTTCAGAAAAAAATAATGTATTATGATGAATTCAGAACTTTCTTGACGTTTATGTAAATAACATTACTTGTTCACATATCATTCCCAAAGGTGTCCATACAACGAATACAACTATTCGTTAAAGCCAACTGCCCTTGAATCCGATAATAGTAGATATGTGTTTTCTTCAGTTTCACAGTATTGCCATCCAAAAAGAAATAGGGCATAACTTTCATCTTTGCTGCTTCCTGAGGAGTTATTTTGAACTTCGCTAACTTATAGGGACACTTGATCTCAATTATAGCATCCTCACCAACTAGTCCATCAGGACTAGCTCCAAGATACGGCATTTCTTTAGATATAAATAATCCGCCGTTCAACTTTATGTCCAAATTCCTGTGAAAATTGTTTTCTCGCAATTTCTTCATGGTTACGGCACCAATTTGTAACTATACTTTCGAAAAATTAGAGGAAATTAATTTTTACACCAATTTTTTGGTATCAGTTGTTTGACGTCTTTTACAGACAATACCAAATTTCGTTGCTGTTAGTCTTCGCTCTTTATGCCATTTCACTTTGGTGTTTTGGCCAACAGTGTTTCCCTCTAACGATTCTAACTCTACCTGGGTCCTGCTCAAGTAGTTCATTAAAGATGATTTATTTTCTTCTAAGTTTTTAAGAGGGATCACCTCTTCTATTAGTCCGTACTCACCCTCAGCTTCGGCTGCCTGTTTTCTTTTCTACCTTGCCCAAGAAATAGTCGTGCTCTGCATTTTCGGTAAAAACGTCTCCTACGCAACTTTGACGTATACAGTGTACCCGGATAGAAAGATGATTAAATTAGCAAAAGGTGCAGGTTCGAGAGCTTATTAAGAATCCATTTTCAAATATTACTTGTCATGGCCAACTTGATTATATTGAGATGCGGTTTGAACTAGTTTGCACGATAATTTAAGTACTTTTATGGACACTTAATAAAACTAATCCCATTTTTACAAATTTTCAATAATCTAACCTAACCTTAAAATTTTAAATTGGTGATTTTGTTGGCCCTTTTAAGAGAGACTTTTTTCTAAATGCAATGATGTATCACATGATATGGAAACTTCTTCAAAATTTTGGGAAACAGAACTTATTCTTTTTATGAATAGAAATCGCTAGTGCCATGATCACAAAACTTTGTTATCGAGACTGTTGCAAGCTAACCCCGCCCTTGTTAACGTTGGTAATAAACGGGCGTTTACATTACATACACATTTGTATTATACATGTGTCCTACATATTGTTTGACAAGTCTGGAATGAATCTGAAATTTGTCTCATACTACTATTACATTTTTCATGTATTTGACATGTATCCGACATGTTTTACCAGACAGATTTGTATTCCAAATTAATGGAAAACACAGCGATCGCAGACCATACAAAGGTACTTTACGCACGTGCAGAATAGTTAGCTGTTTTAAACTATTAAGCGATCTGATGGTTTGTGACGATGGAGTGATCCAAAAAGAGCATAGTAATATTATGCTGCCGCGGCCAAAAACAAAAATTGATTGTCATCTTTCACGAGCGATACTTTTTCTTATTATTAAATACTAGATATGTAGCGAACAGGTCACATAGTGTAAACGATGTCCTGTGCTAGTATTTGTCGAAGACTTGTGCTAAAGATTCATCAGGATTTGTATGCGACAAGTCGACAGTTTTGTAAAGATTTGTTTTTGAATTTATTGAAGACATGTATGTAATATAAGCACTCCTTAAGGATTGCAGAACTTTAAATAGGTCTCGATTCACTTGATTGCGACTATACGTATACCAAGTGCTACAAGAACGTAGAACTTACCCGTGAAATATACGAAGCTCAGTATCCAGAAAAGGCTACACAGATGAAGCTGCAGTGCCACTGATCGTTCGTGGACAATCGTGTACAAGCGATTAAAATTTTAGACCAATGAAATTCTTATCTTTTTGGCACATCATACCCCTAGCTGATGTGATATTGGTTTAAAATTTTAATGGCTCGCTCACCATTGGCTGCAATCGATCAGTGCCACTGCAGAATAACTTGATAAATAAAAAGCAAAATTTCTGTGATCATGGCACTAGCGATTTCTGTTCGTAAAAAGAATAAGTTCGGTTTTTCAAAATTTTGAAGAAGTCTCCATATCGTGTGCTACATCATTGCATTCAGAAATAAATTTTCTCTTATAAAGGTCAAGAAAATTAGGGAGTACCAATTTAAAATTTTAAGGTTAGGTTAGATTATTGAAAATTTGTAAAAATGAGATTAGTTTTATTAAGTGCCCATAAAAGTAATTAAATTATCATGCAAACTAGGTCAAACCGCATCTCAATATCTTAAATAACAAAAAAGTTACGGCAAATAAAAGAAATGAGGAGATATTGGTTTTAGTAAAATTTTAACCAAGTTGGCCATGACAAGTAAGTTTGAAAATGGATTCTTAATGAGCTCTCGAACCTGCATCTTTTTGCTACTTTAATCATATCTCTATCTCTTCAAAGACAGAAGTTACCCATGCTGTCCCTACGTATCCGGGCACACTGTATACTTTGGTATATTTGCCTGGACTTTTCCCGATCATTCTCTTATAAATGCGGTGGTGATATTGCTCACTGAAATTTTAAGAAAGGCTCGCAGCGTGGCATTTCACTTCGTAGCTATTTTTCAAAGAGAAGTTAACTCTTTTTCCACCAAAAAATTTTGAAACAATTGAAATGTACGTCTCCGCTGCATTAATGTTCATATTTAAAAGTAAACTGTGCATTATGCGTCAAATGATTGCAGCAAGCAATAATATCATGAAGTCATCCACATTCTACTAACTCTGGAACTAAATTAATTTCATTATCTTTGAACCCGGTGCAAAAATAAACGTCACAATCAGAATGATCGCCGATTACGTGCTTAGGGCAATGAATTATCCTCCTTTTTTAACGCATTAACTTGCTCTATGAGCGTCGGTACATTAGAGCAGTATTAATTCCTATTCCAATAATCATAAGCACAATTATTCTGTATAATGTATATTTTTTCTTTACGTCCACTTTAAACCGCAATACTTCATTGTGCCTAATTTTAGTGCAGGATCTAGTCTAGTGTAGTCTAGATAAAAAAGCAACCCACGTAAAATTAAAAAAAAAAAAAACAATTTTATAGGGGTAATAATAACGGTAATGAAACAACAAAATGACGTTATTGATTTACAGAGGAACATGCTATGCGTTTTTTTTTGTGTCGTTTCAATTCTGATAAACTTTCACTTTCCGACAGACGTAGTTTTATTTTCCGAGTTTTACATAGTTTCTGTGTTAGATCAGGTCGCCGTTTTTATTTACATCACTTTTACATAAAAAAATTTACTCATCTGAGTGTGCGCTCGACCTTAGAATTTGCAGGAGGCCGCGGGCGGTAGCCATGTGAATGAGGCCTTATCGGAATATTCTCTTGTGGGTGTGTCAAACTGACACGTAAACCAATCAAAAATAAAGATCAGTGACAGCAGAGTCATAAATTACAAGGAAAATGTTTAGGTGGTAATTCTGTTCTCTGTTCTTTTCGTTTGTGTGTAAAAATGCAGGAACACATGTTGAACGTATGTTTCTTCTAAATATATGCGAAAAATAGTGATACGCCCATTTGAAATCGAGTTCAGCTGTAAGCGAGCATAACTTTATGTAAAGATAAACTCAAAATAAACTCGCTATAACTTCTAAAAGCAGCAACGTAAACAGTTTAAATTTTGTATAAAGTCATCTCTCAATGAAAATTTATCTTTGCATGAAGTTATTTATCATTTTAGAGACCGGGCATTAGTTACTTAAGTCAACTCTATTGTTTTGTCAACTGATAGAAGTTGTAGAGGCTTCAATATTAACTCAGAAATTAAGAAAGTTAGAATAATTCCTCTGAAACAACTTGGTATTTATCACGAAAAATTGGAGGAAATGAATGCTTCCGTTGTTAATACTTTCATCGACAAGAACATCATATTCTTTACTTAAACAAAATGTTGTTTTGTATTGGTAATTGCCTGGAGTATCTACAATTTTTTCTGAGTCAGCTAAAGGAAGGTAAAGAATAAATTTAGTGATTTGGTGATAAAAAAATGATGTGCCCACTTAGTCGTATATTTAGTAAATTTAGAATTTAAGAAAGTTTATATATTCTCAATACACCTGTAAAGCATGAGCAAGTTTATTTACATCATTGGTTTAGTAATATGAGACGAGGGTGTGTCTGGTTCTAGTAAGAAAAGAAAAAGATTACAGCAATCTCTCGGGGGTTAGCGCGAAGGTTAAACGTATGCAAAAGGGCATTAATATTGTATTGTATTGTATTGTATTGTGTTTATT
Source organism: Prosopocoilus inquinatus (assembly GCA_036172665.1). NCBI lineage: Eukaryota > Metazoa > Arthropoda > Insecta > Coleoptera > Lucanidae > Prosopocoilus > Prosopocoilus inquinatus. The sequence continues at coordinate 30,344,459 of CM069877.1, forward strand.
TGTTCATTTACATCACAGCTGTGATACAGAACACATTAAAATAGTAAATTAAATTGTAAACAAAAATATAAGATTAAACACATAAATATATCACATAACATTGTAAATAATATAAAGAAAATTATAAGTTATAAAATTCATTGAGAGAATAAAAGCATTTGTCACTCAACCATTTCTTTAATTATCTTTTGAAAGACAATATATTTGTTATAGTCTTCAAATGACGTGGCAAATGATTGTATATCCTTATACAGTTGTAATGTGGACCTTTTTCAAACAGAGACAGAGAATAAATAGAATGTGATAAAGCGTCACAAAATGGTGTATTGTACCTTTGTTGAATGTCGCTATTTTTTACGAATAGTTTAGCAATTTTTTTCACATATACAGAATTAAAGAATAAATAGATCAAATACAGTAGGTATAGCTAATTTGAGAAATATCGGCTTACAATGGGAAAGAATATCAGCACCACCCATGTTATGAACGATTCTTTTTTGAATAATGAAAACCCGATTTACATGAATCGAATTGCCCCAAAATAAAATACCATATCGTAGTCTTGACTCAACATTCGCAAAATAAAATAATTTTAAATGTTCTAAGTCTAAAATTGGCTTGATATTATAGATCAGATAATTAAAAGAACATAAACGTTTTGATAAATCGGTGATGTGAGAATTCCAGTTTAAATATTCATCTATATGGGGCCCCAAAAATTTAACAGATTTTACCTGTTTAATAGATTCACCATCGGTACGAATCCATAAGCTACACTCAGACTGTTTAGATGTCTTAAAATAGATTGACTGTGTTTTGTCTTTATTTAATATTAGATTATTTTTAGAACAGTACCGAGCCATTTCATTACAACCCACAGTGGCACTATTGACCAACTCCAATTTAGATTCATTGGCAATGACCACAGACGTATCGTCGGCAAACTGACAGGTAAGACCAGAACTTAGTACTGAAGGTAATTCATTCACGAATATTATGTACAATAGCGGGCCAAGTATGGACCCCTGTGGAACACCCGCAGATATTAAAACTGGTTTGGAGCTGAAGTTATGAATGTGTACAATTTGAAATCTGTTGGAGAGGTACGAACGAAACCAACTTAGAGCTTGACCACGAATACCATTTAACTTGTCCAAGAGTAGCGTATGGTCTACTGTATCGAATGCACTACTGTTGTCGAAGAATATGCACAGAAAAGATTTTTTGGCATCAAGGCTGCTATAAACGTAATTTAGAAAATTATGTAATGCCATACATGTGGATTTGCCCGGTAAAAATCCAAATTGATTGGGGGACAAAAGCTTAAATTTAATAATAAGTCGGGCTCGCGAGTGTGGTTAAAATGTGCATTGGATATTTATTTATGTTTTGATGATAAAGCTGGCCGAGGAAATGCAAAGGAGGATAGATATGGTAGTCTTCGAGTGTATGCGACGTGAGAACCGCATCGGTAAAAAGAACTAGGGACTCTATTCTCAAGTCACTCGATTAAAGACGTATATTTATTTATTTCTTTGTATAAAAAAATACAACGTCTACTTAAAAGCTACTTTTTTATACTCTTTCGCAAATCCTCTAAGAACTTATCTACTTGTTTCGAGGTCTCGTCCAATTGACGTCAAAATGACGCAATTTTCAAACGGTTTGTAAAGATTTGTATGAGAATCTACTTGATGTCGTTTTCGTATAGGACTTTGGTCGAGTGATTTGAGAATAGGGCCCCTGGTGTTAAATTTGGAGGCCGCGGTGCATGGACGAGCATTAACTAGAGGGCGGCTGTAGGTGTAATAGGGCGATACACCTGTTTATTGACAATACCGTACGAGGGTCATGCAGTTATATGGAGTTATTCTGGTAGCAGAAAATATCTTGGTGGCGATGACCAGGCTAGAGAATGGTACCACGCACCAGCATACGGTATCATGGGTCTTGTCGCAGTGACAAGCAGCACTGATGGAGTACACGGTATCGGCAAGACAGTTAGTTGCATTCTGTATTCATTGTAAACACGAATTCATGTCTGACATGACATGATGTCACTGGACCGGAACAGAGTAGTGCTTGAGACTCACGCAGTCAGTAACATTAACTGATTTTAAGAACGTAAGCTCGGAAGGCAAGGTATGCAATATGCCCACCGGAAGGCGGTTATATCCACAAGTGAATTTGAGGGTTAATGCATGCGAAGATAAGAAGTCCATGTGCGAGGATGATTTCTCCAGTCCAAGTTCAATGTGAGGGAGTCGTTGCTGGAGTGGGCGGGGCTGGAAGAAGGCGCCGGTAAGTAAAATGTTCCATAATATTGAATAGATGCTCGTAAATGGTTTGCATGACCCTTGTCGAATTGGAATGCGCTGCCCGGATGTTAACACGATTACCCACAGTCCCTGCTGCGGTCAGGGAAGCGAGAAAGAAATAAAAATAGAACACAGGGAATGAGAGACCTCACCGAAGGTGGGTAAATGCTTATTGTAACTTGGTCCTCTGACAGTATCAATAATATATTAACAAAAAAATGTAGCTAACAGTTGGGATTTTTTTATACTCTCCTACATCTAAAATCTCATTAACCAACACAGTAGCACAGACTATCACTGGTCACCCTCCTACCGTAGGACATTTCATTTATTCCAACTATTTCCAAAAATATTTGTTTTCTTTGGCTACGGTGAGTTAAAAAGATTCTAAAATTCGAGTCCGGCCAAGACTAACGCAATCTAGAAATCGACTAGAATTACGATTTCCGTTAAACCGAAGTTACATAAATCTCTCGTAAAAATAACCACCAAACCTTAAGAATGTGGTTTGCTCGGAACACAGAGGTAAGTACTACTTTTTATTGCACAACATTTTTGTTTGAATTAATTAACTTCTTGCATAGTCGGAAATTCCATCTCAGGTTTACCACTTTAATTGTTTGTTTGTTTGTTCGCGGAAATATTGTGTTTACTGCGGTTATCAAGTTTCACCAGACAATGCAATGACATGAATCTTGTACTACATTGATAGGTATGTATACAATGAAGTTGTTTACAGCATACCATCCATTGTTGAAATAGGCGGATCCGAGACCCTTGCTCTTGCTCTAAAAATAAATTGCGCAACTTTTAATCGACTTTATATTTGTTGTAAATTCTGAACGAACGGTGCGGGAAATTGAGTTTTGTAAAAGAACACGTAGCACGCAAGAACGAAATAAAAGACAATTTTAATTGAGGACTTCGAAAGCAATTTATGTGTACATATACCAAGAATACTTTTATGAAACACGAACACTTTTGACTGCGTTTTTATGTACAGTGCGATTCAATTTTATTGCTCTCATAAAGCTGTCATTGGTACTGGGGCTCGGGGATTTAATTTAGAAAATAAAAAACAAAAATATCCTGAATTGAAATTAAGATAAGCCAACAATATAATTTATTATTCTTGGAATAAATATTTTATTATTAGTCGTTAAAGTAAAAAAAAATATATGTTTATATAATTTTGATCAGGTGTGGGGCATAAAAGCACTATAAGAGCGAGGATTGTATAATATTAATTTACTATTCGATAGCAACAATGGAAAAGCCTTGTTATCCAGAGGATGCGATGTTGTAATGTGAGAACGTTTATGGCAGTAAAATACAGACAGGAAGCGGTACAGGCACCTAAAGAAGATAGAACTTGAAACAACGTCCTTTACCGAAGTGTGTCGCTTCTCTAATTATAATGTTCTAATTACATTGTCTTATAAAACGCAGTTTCGTTAGTTATCTGTTTTGTTTATTGTACGACTTTTAAAGTGTCCGAAAAAATATTATAAAGAATTGTGATATTAATAATTTTAAGGCGGTGTTAAAACCAAAACTCAAAAATCAAATTTAAAAACCAACATACATACATATCGGTTAGTTTTCAAGATACAATCCAAAAATATGGATTTATTTAAGGAATTTCTAAAAATCCTAGCATGCATTATTCAGGATGTTCAGTTAGAGTTTTGCCAATTCTGTATAAGTTGGACAAAATACTGTTTTCCGAGGGTCGTCCGATATTAAGCAGGCATCGGAAGGAAAATACAGTTTCTTTAAATTTTTTTATTATATGTGGTAAGAGAGGCATTTTGAATTTCAAATCGATACAATATTTTAGTACGATTTTGACAACCCTCGCCAGACAATGTTTTTGGACAATGTTTAAACAATAAAAACAACCGAAATTCACGTTATTATAAGGTTTGAAGGAAAAATAAATGGAAAACAGAAAAATGAGTCGCTGAACAAACATTTGGAGAAGTCTTCTCCATCGTATTCCTCAAATGTAAAGGTTCGGATATTCAGTTCGCAGAGACACAACGTTTTCTAAAAAAAATAAGTTGCGATTTAATTAATATCGTAATGAATCATAACGCGTACAAGGTCAGAATGAAACGAGTCGCTCGCATTTTCTGGAACTGAAATGCGCACGGCACGTCGCCAACCGGGAACAACGAGATCGATTACTCCTAATTTCTGCAAACAATTAAAGATAATTTTTGTATAGCAAATGCTATATCCGATAATCCCCACTTGCGCAGCAATTTGGAAGACAATAATGCTTAAGTAGTGCGGGAGCTTACAAGAAATTGATCTTCCGGGTCCCTCGGGTGAAGCCTTTAGACCAGCGTTTCCCAAACTGTGGGGCGCGGCCCCTCAGGGGGGAGGGGCGCATAAGTCTTCAAAGGGGGGCGCAGAATAAATTAAAAAAAAAAAACTTTATCATATTGTCTTTTACAGAGATTGCATATACATACAGAAGCGAGCAATAAATGTTGTTAATTTTCAAAGGTTGGCATCGATAGTATTTTATTAAAATTAAGGAGATTTGTGATTCGTGTCTTTAGTAATCTCTCAATTTTTGCTTTGACACTTTCGTGGTAAAACACAAATAAAAATTTCTAATTTGTGCTATTACTGGCGGTTACGAAATGTAATGAAGAGTCTCAAATATTTCAAAATATTATGAAACCATTTGATAATCGGTTAGAAAGAAGTTCAAGTTCGAGATTCGATGGGAGGGGGAGGGGGGGGGCGTGAATGATAACACAGCTCAAAAGAGGGTCGCGAAACCAAAAAGTTTGGGAAACGCTGCTTTAGACTATAAGTTCCCAATCTTTTTGGGATCGCAGCCCATTTTGCAAGACAAAAATTGTTCAACGCCCCCTCCCCGTTATAATAGCTAAATAGCAAGTAATGATACATGATTACGCATCTATACACAGTGTTAAAAAATTATTGGAATTCAAGGTTGTAGCACTATCCCATGATTTTAAGAAGAAAGTAATAATACAAAAATGTAGTAATTAGATACGAAGTTCAAAGTTGAAAATGTTATTAATTACAATGAACTTTGCAGCGAAACGACGAATAGAGATGTCCCAACGTATCTATACTTCTTTTTTGTAATTGTGAAAAAGATAAGGTTGTTTATTCTTCGTTTAGAATTCCTACTTTTAACCCTTACCTGCGTCATAAAAGTTGAAAATTATTCAGAGTTATTCTTAATTGAAACGAATTCAACAAAGGCATACAAAAAGTGCTAATAAACCACAAAAAATATAAAATACGGTGAACAAATGATAAAGAAAAGTAATGAATCTATCCATCCTACAGTGATTAATAAAAAGAAGGAAAAAAAAACTATTAATGAACTAAGTACAAAAAATTAAAGAAAGAAAAAGAATTCAAACCGATATACAAATAATGAAATTAAAAAAAAGCAAAAGAATTTTAACGACATTCCATAGTGGAAGTTAAAGACTATATGGGGATTAACAAATTCGAGTTTCCTTTTACTTTTACATAAATTTCAAGCATTATTTTACAGCATATTTTGGTTGTTTTTTTATAAATGAATGCATAACTATTTGACATTTTCTTGGGTTAAATTTAAATCTTGATTTTTTTGATTATTCGTAAACATTTTTTGTTTAATTTTTTATCCTTTCAATCGGTTTTAATTAAAAGAAATTTGTTCATATTAAAAAAAAAAATTTTTATGTTATTGTTTCGTGCACTAAATTTCAAGTTTTGTTAATACATACATTTTTATATTAAATTTTTTCGAAACTGTAAACTTAATTTCACGTTTCTGTTCAATATATTTTTTGTATTTAAATTTTCTAAATTGTAAAGAGTAAACTTAATTTTACATTTTTAATGTATTATTATTTAAAAATTTGGGCATTTTTATTTGAGATATTCTCGCTAGTAAAATTTTCGTTCTATTTGAGTAGGGAAAATAAAAATACAAGTAAATCGCCATTCGAGCAATCGTAGAACACAAATTGAAAAATCGATTTCTGGCTTTCTATCCAAACCAGGACGCTATTAACAAAGAAAATCGAGATCAAACTTTGTATGGATTGTTTAAAATAATTGGGGACAAAAGGAGATGAAATGTGGGTTTTCCAAAACCCGTCCGCACGTTTTTACACAATTGTTAAAATGCGGGGGTAAGTTTCAAAAGCTCCGAGATTGGAAGTTTAATGAATGGAATCATCTCCAAAGTGACTATCGAAAAAATCCACAAAATGTTAATGGAAGATCGTCGACTGAAAGTGCTGGGACTTAAACAAAGTTTTAAAGTCAATCATTTGGATTTAAACAAAGTCTGTATACGTCGGATGCACGTTGATTAACAGCTGACGAGGATGAGCAACGCAGTTTTATTTCCGGTGAGTGCTTGGCACGCGTCCAGAGCAATCCTGATGACTTATTGCAGCGGTTTTTGACCGATGGTGGAAACGTGGATCACACTATTACAAGCCAGAATTGGATGAGTAATCGACAAAGGGATGAAAAGAAGAGACGTCGAAGAAGGTCAGGATCAGATTTGGGTGGCTGAACACCCTCATTTAGTCCAGAAAGAAAATTTTCGAAATGTGCGCGGCTTAGCCGTAGAATTCTCATAAGTCCTATTTTTTTTTTGAGGGAACACTTAATGCTCACCGGTGCAAGACTGAAATTTTGGAACCTTTTTCTGAATCAAGTCGCGACACTGAGTTTCGTGAAGGATTTTTTCAACAAGATGCTGATACCACTGCTGAAATACTGATTCTAGTACGCGACTATTATAACCATCGAATTGTCACTCGAAACACGAACAATAATTTGCCCCTACGATCCTGTGAACTGATTCCACTAGATTTCTTTCTATGACCTTATCTGAAAATTACTGGATCTTGAAAAATTTGGGCAATCGAAGATAGAATCATCGAAAAATTTGAAGTTGAAGAATAAAAACATCAAAAGTTAAAACTCTAATTCGTTTTTCAATTGATCGCTTGTTATTACAGTCAATCATTTGGATTTAAACAAAGTCTGCACACGTCGGACGCACGTTGATTCACAGCTGACGAAGACGAGCAACACATTTATATATTCGGCGAGTGTTTGGCACGCGTCCAGTGCAATCCTGAAGACTTCTTGCTGCGGTTTTTGACCGATGGTGGAAACTGGATCTCACCATTACAAACCAGAATTGGATGAGTAATGGACAAAGGGACGAAAAAAGGAGACGTCGAAGAAGGTCAAGATCAGATTTGCTTGGCTAAACTGCCTCATTTAGTCCAGAAAGAAAGTTCCTTACAAAACATCGGTGCATACTAACATACTGGTATACAGTGGCAAACATTTATAAATTAGACCAAGAACGAAACGCGACAAATTTGGCCTAGTATGGCTTTGCCCTTTTTCCGAACTGGAAGAAATGGCTTCACTATAATTGGTTCAATGACAGTAACAAAGTCATTGCTGTCATGGCGAGCTATTTTTCAGTGTTTGCAGAGTTACATTTATGAAAAAAGAGTGAATGACGCCGGCAGAAGTACATTAACTTCATACTGAAAGGACTTGAAAGGAGAAACCACGATGAAAAATAAATAAAAAATAAATAAATAAATTCTCAAATTCTCAATGATGAGGCTGTTCAACGACGATTAGGGCCAAGAATCAATGTGCAACAGTCCTCGTGTAAAATCAGAAAAGTTTTCACAAGGTTTGGGGAAAGGTACCTGTCATTTTGTCTAGTGTCCTATTTATATTTATTATGGCCGAGAATTAATAAATTATTTGGACGGACGAAGCTAAATTTTCTAGAGCAGGAATATTTAATCGGAAAAAGCAAACATTTTTGAGCTTAGCAAAATCCACACGTAATAAGAGAAGCACGTTTTCAAGAGAGATTTAGACCGGTATTCACAAACCAAACTTACGCTACGCGTTCGTTTACAATTCGCCATAATTCATGATATGTACGTATTTTCTGCATTTTGGGCGCATAACCAGTGAGTATTGAATAATATTTTATGAATTACTTTCACAAAAGGTGGGAAATACGAAGGACTTACGAATTATAGCGAATTTTAAGTGAACGCATAGCGTAAGTTTTGTTTATGAATACCGGCCTTAGTTTCAAATAATTTAATTTCAAATAATGAAGAGCGCTATGGAAAGTATAATCAAAATTTTAATAGCAGTAAATATTTAGAAATATTTAGGGGAATTGTAACTGAATTTCTAGAAGAGTTTCCAGAACTACGAAGGGAATATCGGTACCAATTAGATGGAGCTCTGGCACATTCTCCTTGAGAAGATTGTAACGTTTTGGAGGAGATATTTGAGGAGAGATGGAATGGTAATGGTGGACCATGGAGGTGGCCGCCTAGATCCCTGGACTTTAAAGACCCTTGGCTTCTACTTATGGGGATACATTAAGGATCAAGTTTACGATCAACCAATAAATAGTCTTGAAGAACTTCATAATCGTGTACAAACATCTTTAGAACAATTAGAAGGGGAAGAAATACGCAGGTCACATCACGCAGTCACGGCACATTCTTCTACAGAAGTTCATACCGTTTTGGAGGAGATGTTTGAGGAGAGATGGAATGGTAATGGTGGACCATGGAGGTGGCTGCCTAGATCCCTGGACTTTAAAGCCCCTTGGCTTCTACTTATGGGGATACATTAAGGATCGAGTTTACGATCAACCAGTGAATAGTCTTGAAGAATATCACAATCGTGTACAAACATCTTTAGAACAATTAGAAGGGGAAGAAATACGCAGGTCACATCACGCAGTCACGGCACATTCTTCTACAGAAGTTCATAACGTTTTGGAGGAGATGTTTGAGGAGAGATGGAATGGTAAGGGTGGACCATGGAGGTGGCCGCCTAGATCCCTGGACATTAAAACCCCTTGGCTTCTACTTATAGGGATACATTAAGGATCAAGTTTACGATCAACCAATAAATAGTCTTGAAGAACTTCACAATCGTGTACAAACATCTTTAGAACAATTAGAAAGGGAAGAAGTAGAAGTTCATAACGTTTTGGAGGAGATGTTTGAAGAGAGATGGAATGGTAATGGTGGACCATGGAGGTGGCCGCCTAGATCCCTGGACTTTAAAGCCCCTTGGCTTCTACTTATGGGGATACATTAAGGATCAAGTTTACGATCAACCAATAGTCTTGAAGAACTTCATAATCGTGTACAAACATCTTTAGAACAATTAGAAGGGGAAGAAATACGCAGGTCACATAACGCAGTCACGGCACATTCTTCTACAGAAGTTCATAACGTTTTGAAGGAGATGTTTGAGGAGAGATGGAATGGTAAGGGTGGACCAAGGAGGTGGCCGCCTAGATCCCTGGACTTTAAAACCCCTTGGCTTCTACTTATGGAGATACATTAAGAATCAAGTTTACGATCAACCAATAAATAGCCTTGAAGAACTTCAAAATCGTGTACGAATATCTTTAGAGCAATTAGATAGGGAAGAAACACAAAGGTCTACCACCTTGGAAGTATTTAGAAGACATAGTTTTACGGTGCCGAGAACAAAACGGACAGTTTTAGAAAGATTTAGTTATCAACAATAGTTAATGTCACAAAACAAATATATTTCATTTCCATAGCAATCTTAGAAACCTATATCCTGAGTAAATAGTAATCCAATAAAAATTAAGTACAAAATATCTAATTACTCAAAAACCATGAAAGATAGGTATAGGGAATGGTAATCAGTTCGGTGGAGTGTTTAATTCCACACACGATGGTGTATTAACATATTGGGAATTCCATTTGAAAAAAAAAGTACTTGCGGGTTTTTGAAAATCTTCAAGTTGAATTGCATTTTTAGAGACCCTGTAGCTTAATACATTATGTTTATAGAGATCTGTCGACAACCTTATAGCCAGCATTAGCTGTTACAAATAAAATTGCCTTAACAATAGCTGTAAAATAATTTTTTGAAAATTAGATTGCAGAATTCGAATTTCTGAGAGAACTTAAAAGATCTCGAAATCCGTGGAATTTAGGGATAGGGAAACGTATTGAAATTTTACATATTTTTACATGTAGAATTCAGAAACGTAATACAAAATATAGCATGTGGTTTAAAATAAGTTAGTTGATAACAACTTCTGATATAACCGGAAGTGACTGGAGGTCAATTTTAATTTATTTGAAAAGATCCTCCTTCGTAAATTTCAAATTTCTTTCTAAGCTTCTTCGTTGAAAACTTTTAATGAACATATTGCGTGAATAACCCTGTATGTATTAACAATTTAACCTTTTCATTCCCAGTATCGACTTGTAAACAAACAGTAGTAGCTCAATTTCGTTACGCAAGAGTTAAATATTCTACACGCACGTTTGTGTACACTCCTGCGCGATGCATTATGTATTTTAAATTTAACCGCAGATTAAAGATAAGGAGAAGGCACCTCGGTTTGTGTAAACAGCTCAACTGCCAGAACGATAATGACGTTAATTGTACATACCACCTACTCTTTGCTTCAAAAAGAACTTGTAGTAACACAAAACAGATGCTGAACCCTCACAGAAATATTTCTCAAAATTTGATCCATTTCATGAAAATGTTATTTATCAAAACAAATGTGTACGTAAAATACGAGTGAGTATTTTCGTATTAAGTATAAAAACTGAACTTTCGGAAATCACAAATAAATATATTAGTAAATGGAATTTAAAATTTCATACTTTCAAGCTTCGTTTTGTAAACGACATAAAACTGGAATGCTACTACTCGTATTTTGTTTTGGACTGTTGACACTCAGGGGAATTCCCCAACATATTGGTATTTATAAGTGCAGCTTGGTAACTAGCAGAAGAAACACCACCACACATTCATATGTCTGAATTACAGAGGCTTTATTTAGAACAAGGCGATTTTAAATTACATGAACGTTAATTTGGATTACTACAGTTTTGGTATTGTATTAACCTTCGTTCAGATTACCGAAGGCTACTAATTTTGCGTTTGATAATTTTGGAGACTTTTTAGAATTCATCAACTCTACACTCAGAAAAATGTGTTGGGTCAGTTGCATTGTTTATATACATCCCAAAAGTGATGTTAATTTAACGTGTTTTCTGTTGACCCAACTCATTATTTTATTCAGTGTACACTCTCAACAGAAAACACGTTAAATGAACATTACTTTTGGGATGTATATAAACAATGCAACTGTTCCAACACATTATTTTTCTGAGTGTATAATATTTTTTTCTCTTATTTTGCACATGCTTTTATTTTGGTGAAATAAGTTTATCAATAATATCAGAGTGTGAATGATTACACCGGGTGTTTGTTAAATAAGTGCAGAAATTTAAACCTGCAATACATCACCATAAATGAGAACAATTGAACTTACATGTCATTTACAAGTTTTACACATTTCGAGAAAATCGCAGTTGAAATTCGGACAAGAAATAATCGTACGTCTGTGCTTTGAGGTATGTAGGTCAAGAAAAGGAAATTTTATTGGAACAAAAAATAGAAGTGCAATCGAGCAATGGCCTTTACTGAAGTCGAGAGGCCAATAAAAGAGTTGTTTTAACCATCGCAATAAGTCGTATTACAGCTGAGCGAAAGAATTTACTTCATTTTTTTTTTAATTATAACAATTTATAGCTAAATACGATCACTATCTACATGGTGTTATTACTTATTAAAATGCCGCAATTCACGAACGGCGAGAGAACAGCATTTCAGAGGAGTGTTTTAATAATGCTGTCGACGGTATTTGCGCTAATCCTGACATGCATACGAACACAAGAATCACTTTTTTGTTGAACTGGTTTGTGTGTCGCTAATGATGGATGCCATGTCAAATAATTGTAAATAAATAAATGTCTAATAGTGAACGTTTGTTTGAATGTAATCCTCCACACAGATGATATTCGGTGATTGTCTTGCGTATTAATCATTACTGCGATGTTTACTATCTACGATCAGAGAAGCAAGTTCCGTAAGTTTTTTTTTTGTTATTTGATGAGCGCCGAATAAAGGAATTTTTTCTGTTATACGATTTTTTTTTGTATTTTATTCGTGTTGTTTGTGTTGGCGTATTGTGGTTAAAAATTTTGCACTTATTTTGCAAACACCCTGTATTACAAAAAAGTTGAAAATGTTATTAATTACAATGAAGTTTGCAGCGAAACGACGAACAGAGATATTCCAATATGCAAATATTTTTTTTGTAATTTTGTTATATAAAAGATAAGGTTGCTTATCTTTCGTTTAACATTCCTACTTTTAAGTCTTACCTGCGTCATAAAAGTTGAAAATTATTCTAGTCGAAACAGACTTATCCTTAATAGAAACGAATTCGACAAAGATATACAAAAACAGGTAATTAGCCACAAAAAATATACAATTGGGTGAACAGATAAAGAAAATTAACAAATCTATACGACGAACGGTGATTAATAAAGAGAAGCTTACTAATAAAGAAAAAAAAATGAAATAAGTACGAAAAATTAATCAGATAAAGAAAGAAAAAGAACTCGCTTCAGTACATCAATATACATATAAATAATGATATTAACAAAAAAACAAAAGAATTTTAATCACATTTCAGAGTGGAAGGTATTAACAAATTTGAGTTTTCTTTTACTTTTTTATAATTTTCAAGCATTATTTTACAGCATATTTTAGTTAATTTGATGAATTAATGTATGATTATTTTACAGTTTTTTTTGTTATGCAAATATTCCGCGTGAGAAATACCGTTAATCTTCTTTTGTTTTTCGATCATCTCATTTTGTTTGCTTTTTAATTTTTAATTTTTTTCGAATTTCTAAATCTTGTCTAAATTTTATCAATATTTTATCGATTTTTTTTAATTTTATTTTTTAAATTACGCGTTTTTTTGAGTATTCATTTGTTTTTGAATTAATTTTTGGTGTTATATCGGTACTTCACATAGTTTCTTTCTTTGATGTTTTCTGCTGAACGTTTGGTTTTCTTTTTTTTCTTCTTGATTTTCATAATTTAATTTATAATAATTTTACAATTAGTATCAATAATAACATTGAATTAATTTTTCATATTCACTTCAGTTTTTTGCAGTTTCTGTTTCTCTTTGTTTTCTGTCGGTCTTTTTAATTTGATAACATTTTCATAAAAGAGGGTAGGTCAGTCTGATATGTCGGAGTTCTTGAACTCCCCCCTTGCCGAAGAGGCCCCAAATAGGGCCGAAATAGCTGCATATGGGATACTCAAGAGGTACACTGTAATCGAAACTGACTTGCAAATAATTTTTTACGTTAGTTTATTAAAAATTATCTGATTGGTTTACTTAAGATTATCTGATACATGAATTCAAGACCGTTTACTTATTAAAGTAAGATTTATTATTTCTTCATGTTTAATAATAAAAATTAACTATTTGAGTTGAAAAAAGAAAGAAAATAGTTTGCTTCATGTGCTTCAAACATAATACACGATAAAAATACGGAAACTGATAAACTTGAAGAAAAAGAAAAACAAATATACCGTATAATCATCATGTTCTTAACGTTTTTGTTTTGTCATCCTTACGATTAATATTACTAAGTACAGATCCTTGAAAACTATTAATCATCAGTTTCATTATCAAATTTTTTCTTACCTCATTCTTTTTTTGTGTTACACAAATATAATTACATATCTTAGGCTCGATTTTATAAATGCAAGATATTTTACTGTGCAATTCATTAATCAATCAATCAATGCATTTTCTCAGACTACAAACATGTAATATGGAAGTAGTCATGATAATCATAGAACTAATCTAAAGCACATTAAAAAAAAAAATGTAGTAATGATTTATCAATTTAGTCACAAAAAAATTTATTTGGTTAGTGTCACAAATTTATTGAAACAAACCAAAAGGAGCCAAAAGGTAAATAGTTGTAAAAAAATCACTAATGAGTAGATACTTTTTTCAGAGATGAAAGTTTTTAACTTTGATACGAAAAACTGAACCGGAGTCGATACTTCTAATGTCTTGAGGCAAACTGTTAAAAAGTTTTATAGGCCATACCATAAGCACTTTTGGCCAACATAGTTAATCTACGTTGAGGAATCTCTGCTCTAAGTTTATAACGTAGGTTGTAAGCTAGAATTTTGTTATCATTGGAATTTTTCTCTGTGAGAATGAACGTAGATAACACAAGATATTATGTTGAGCGATATTACAGTTAAAATACTGCCTTAATACTAACCATTGTGAAACCCTAAGTGTTAAAGTAAATTTTTGTTTTTTTTTTGTTTAAATTCTTGCCAATCTGCTGAAGATAGAGGATAAAATAGCTGTATGAATTATCCTCTACGCTTTTAAACGTAAGGTGTGACTCATCAGCAAATTATTTTTCTTCTTTTTGTACACTCTGTTTTAAACTGAATCAACATCACTGTTTTAAATTTCTTACGGCAGTAACTCTGTATAAATTACACGGCCCCACAATTTTTTTTTTCAGATCTGAAGGTCAGACTATGTCTACCATATGTTTTCGGGGTCACTGAATCCAAATCCGCAAATCCATTTAACTCCATCACGTCAGGTTTTACCAATAATCCCATATAACACTATAGCCCAAGCTGTCAATTCCTATTACACACAACATTCTGTAAAAGGAGATATGAACCCACAATAACCCTGTAACCCTATACATTTAACCCCGAACCCCTTAACCCCATAATCTTGAAAGCACATAACCAATAACTACGTTACTCAGTAGTTCTACTTGATCTCTCTTCGCGGCCATATAGCATACATTATCAGGGCTCTATAAACGGAAAATATTAAACTCTCTAATCTCCCAACACCTGACCCCATAACTCTCTAACTCCACAGTACCATAACCCCGTAACCATTATATTTTTTAAATTGACGCAGAATCTACTAAAGATGATGAAACTGGGAGCCAATAACGATGCAGACTATTTTTCTTCCATCAAACAATCGAACTACTGCGCAACGTGGTTATTGGAGTTAAAAATTATGGAATTATAAGTTTATGAAGTTCTGGGGTTAGGGGATTATAGAGTTTAATATCCCGCGATAAGAGATCAAGTCAAATAACTGAGTAACATGGTGATTGGAGTTATCGATTATTGGTAAAACCTGATTTGATGAAGTTAAAAAAAAATAGATCTGAAGATCAAGCTATATTTACTACATGTTTTCGACATCACTGAATCCGAATCCGTGATCCATTTAACTCCATCACGTCAGGTTTTACCAATAACCCTATATAACCCCAGAGTCCAAGCTATTATACAAAAACGATCCTGTAGAGGGAGCTGTGCAACCACAACCTGTAGCCCTACACATTTAACTCCAAACACACTAACTCCATAACTCTATAACTCCACAACCGATAACTCCAATAACCACGTCACTCAGTAATTTGACTTGATCTCTTATCGCGGGGTAGGGCTGTGTAAACAGAATATATTAAATCCTATAATCCATTATCCTCATAACCCCATAACTCCATAACCCTATGAACCCATAATCTTTAACTCCAATAACCACGTTACGCAGTAGTTCGATTGTTTGATGCAAGGAACACAGCGTACATCGTTATTGGCTCCCAATTTCATCATCTTGAGGAGATTCCCCGTCAATTAAAAAAATATCGTGGTTACGGGGTTATGGTATTATGGGATTAGAAGGTGATGGGATTAGGTGTTCGAGAATTAGAGAGTTTAATGTATTCCGCTTATAGAGCCCTTATAAATCCCGCGATGAGAGATAAAATCGAACTACTGATTAACGTGGTTATTGAAGTTATCAGTTATGGGGTTAGGGGTTAAATGTATGGAGTTAAATGGATCGCAGATTTGGATTTTGGATTCAGCGACCCCGAAAACATCTGACAAATCTGACAAATTTTATGTTTTTGTGGAGTTGTGTTATCATTTATGCTTCATTAACAAATTATCTTTTTAATAAAGTAAAGTCTTCTACTGCTCTTCTACTCTTCCACTGCAATTAATATGTATTTATTGGACCAGATCGGTCTCGCTCGTATAGCATATAAAACATTTAGGTACACATGTTATTCTCTAATGTATAGAGGGTGTAAAAAAAGTGTTACAAACCCTAATTATTAAGGCTTTTTGCATTTTTGCGCCATACTATGCCCCACTCCCTCTATGACACATTTTAACACCCTGTATGTAAGATGTACGTCTTTTTCAAAGTAAGTCGACGCGACTGTTAACTTCCTTATTCTTAGAGCTTCTGCTGTATTATACAAGAGAAAGTAATTTCTAGAGTAATAATAAGTAATAGCTAGACGTACGTGCCATACAATAGTTATTAAAATCGTTTACTTTTCTATGCACCCGATGATACCTACTGTCTACAGACTGCGTTCAAAATAAGATAAGCATTTGTAGTCATCAATCACAATATGGTAAAATTATTTATTAACAGTGATATGATACATGTTGTGATGACTCGACGTGCTTATCTTATTTTGAACGCAGTTTACAACAATTTATTCATGGATTCATTGGCATTATTATAGTATACCTGGTGATTCATAAAAAATACACTACAATAGACTCAGATGTCTCGGTAATATGATATTTAAATAATCGATAGTCTTTCTTAATGTTTATAATTAGTGGAAAAACTGAGATGAGAATGTCAACCAATCAGTCGATTCTGTAGGTAATTGATAATGGTTAATGGTAAAATGATTCACTTTGAGATAGGTTGTATGTCTTCGCGGGTATATTTTTATATCATAAATATGGAACACAGTTAAAAAATGTATAAAATGGATATTTCTATAAATGCGCACTATTTTTGAGCTTAAGTATACGCACTATTTTTCACCTTCAGTATAAGCACTATTTTTGAGCTTAATTGCACTAAAAAAAAATCTCAACTGAAAAAAGAATAATAGTAAATAGATCCGCTTACATCACACAGCTGTAACGGCAAACAAATAGTTGGCAACCGTGAGGCTGACCGGCGCAAAACTATTCGCAAAGTGGAAGTAGGTCGGACGCTTCTTCTTCCGTTTTGTCTTTATTCAATTGTACTGTCAACGTCTATCAATCTACATATATTCACGATGGTTCTGTTGAAAACTGAACTGGGCTCGGTCACGACACGATTATGCAATAAACAGGAAAATCGATGTTAACTGACAGACGACGGACTAGGCATGTACGTGAAGTGACAGGAGCAGGAGCAGGACTAATCCTGTTAGGGGCTAAACTGAATAATTGAATTTGCGGTTTACGTAAATGTTTCTTTTTGTGCTTGATTGGAAATATTAAACACGTAATTTCGATTATTTCAAAATCTAGAGAAAAAAACCTTTGCAAATTCTCTGTAAATAATACTTTATGTTATGCCAAGATGAATTGTACGATTTTGGGTTTGCAGAAACTGCGTGAAATACAAATACAAAAATCGATAGTTACGATACGATACTGCCTGCGGTTTTATAAATAAAGCAAAACCTGGAGAAACTGCAATAAAGTTTGAACTGTTAAATTGTGTCCCCTATTTTGCAAGACCGGATACATAATTTTTTTGGCGAAGTCAGTTTCTTTACAGAAATGACAAGTTCTTGACCAATTGAATCGAATTGAATCGATGAGTGCATGTTCAGTCCAAATTTACTGTGTTGAGAAAACAACAAAAAACTTTCTACATTTTTATTTTAAGTGAATTATTGTCTTAAAATTCTCTCAGATAAGTATATCTGAAGCCTACTGAAGCCAATAATTATTTAAAATAAAAATTTAGAATAAGCTAAAGTTGTTTTCTCAACCGGGTGAATTTGGACTAAACATGATTATGCACTCATCGATTCAATTCCAACAGATTTTGGAACTGACTTCACACTGGATTTAGATTTGTTTTGAAACTCAGCTTTTCGAGCACTGTTAGAATCACAATCTAGCACTGTTACGTAAAGAATTTGTGATATCTTTAAAAAAAACTGACTTCGCAAAACGAATGGAGGTATCCGGTTTTGCAAATAAGGGACATAATTATGAGAAATTAGATTTTGTATTTTAAATGGAAACTGTAAAATCGGAAGAATCACTCAACGTTTCGCTATCGTTTGACAGCTTCGTCAAGAGTGAAAAAATATCATCGGACAAATAGTCAACTTCAATTATTGTTAAATAAATGTGAATGTATTTTCTTAGAATTTTTTATCAACTATTGACATTTCCTTTGACAGACACACGTCAAATTATTTTAAGAAAAGATTCGGATACTTTGACGGCCCTGGGCTAACACTGTCTGGGGGCCTACACATTTAACCCACGTTTTGGTATTACTAACAAATACGTTACATGGGTTACCAGATTAAATGACGATCAAATGTAATCTGAAAATGCAAGGACGCCATATTCAGAAATTAAAAAAAAAAACATTGTAATCCAAGTCTCATTATTGTCAAATTAATAATAACAAGGAAAATTATAATTATAAGATTTCAGAATGTCCAATATAATTTCATGTTTATCTTAGAATAATTTGAAACAACTTTGGTAAATATTAATATTTTTAATTTTCCAAATTTTCTTGGAAAAAATAAAATACTTTGAGGGGGTTCATTTTAATTCAGGGTCATTCATAATAGGTAGTTAATTATAATCTATATGTCCGTCTTGATAATAAATATAAGAAAGTGTTAAAAAAATTTTAAATGTTAAAAGATGATGCGCCTATTTATTTCTTTCCATTTACTTATTTGCATTATGGATTTCAAAAGTTTAGTTTTGTATTAATTTTATTTGTTTTGATTTAAAATTCGGATTTTAAATTTCGTTTGAACTATTTTACCCTCCTTACATTCAGGCCAACAATGAGACGAACACACGTACTCTCGTTCTGCATAAAAATCAAAATTCACCGCTAAGTGCAACAATACAAGAAAACATCCAGGGTCACCCTCTTTGCCCTGTCGCTTCAGCTTAGGACACCGCATCTCCGATTTAAGGACTTTTTGTCTCCTTTTGAGCCACCGCCGATTTTTTAAGCAAAAGATAACCTCTCTTCTGGATGTTTTGAACAGCTTTAAAAAGAATTACGATTTTCTTTTAGACAATTTGGTTTTTGGATTGAACCATTCCAGTCTACTCTACGCACTCAGTTAAATCGACTCAACGAACTCAAAAGTAACAAAATATTTATTTGTCTTCATTCCTTCATTTTAACTTAGAACATCACATATTATTATCTCTACCTATTATGGATCACTCTATGTATTAACTTACAATGCCTCGTTTTACTTTCTAAATTCGAATGATGTTTTTAAACTTAAATTCATCACATTCGCAGATTAATTTCACGCTCTCGCAAAATTCGAATTGGGAAGATTGATTTGCAAGAATTTTTAAGCATTTTAGATTTGTTTTTATACCAGTTTTGCCCGATTTCTTCACCTCCTGATAAATTTATCTGCCAGGTAATATCCTCGGTACACTATTATCGATACAATGGCTTCCAAAGATAATACCTGGCAGAAAAATTTATCAGGAGGTGAAGAAATCGGGCATTTAATAAGTACAAAAAAATTAATAAAATTGATTTCTTTTCCTTTCTAACCAAATTTTGGGCCAATTTTCATAACCATTTGAACTTCTGGGGCTAAAGTATATTTTATTTTATCGGCAATCAACAAACTGTCATTTAAAACATTGATATTTTACTCAAGTCTAATACAGTTGTTTGTTATTGTTGCTTGTTGCAAAATCAAGGATTTAAACTTTATCTATTAGGTACCAATAATTTTGTATAATTTATTTTTTCTTAAATTAATTTAAATTTTTATATTTTGACTGCGAACAGGTCCTTTGAGTTAATGGAACCCTGGGCTGCAGTCCATAAAGACCATGCGTATATCTGCCCCTAAGTCTATTAGGGTGACGCGATTTTATGATCACATGTCAGATATCAGATGGTTTCAGAGATTAAAATCGATATGTTTTTACGCAAATTGATACTCGCTAGGAGAGAAACATAAATGGTAACAATAGAATTATTAATTATTTGATTATACCAGTTTTACAAGCATTTTATCAATTTTATACAACGATAACTTAACATAAATTTTTGTAAAAAAAATAAAACTGATATAATTAATCGGCTTAAAAAAATATTCATGTCTTAACACTTATCATTCCTTTGACATTCTTCCGCTTTTTCAGAGTTCACGTGAACATTTAATGATCACTGCATTTGGTGAACGATTTGACACCATATCCGTAGGCATAATGTTTGAGATTATCTACTCTTGAATGCGTTTTAGCTGCCCACTTGAGATAATTTTTTTGATAACCGATCACTGCCGTTCGAGTTATATCTCATCTCAAGGACATCATCTTATAAGATAATTTAAATATCTTTGCGCCGCTGCTTTCTTTCAAGTTTAGATGTGCTTCACTTTTTTTTAACTATGTTCCTGTAGAGTATCAAAATTATCTTTCCCTTGTTTAATCGTTCGACTTGTGTTGTTTACTCTCCAAGGGAATAAATTAAAAAGATAATGACTACGTTAGAATTCCCACCCCCTTCATTTTCTTTATTTTTGAACTCAGAAAGAAATATTTGATACAAAACTTATACATTCTGATTCAAAGTTTTTACTGAATACTGAATGCACATCGAATAACGGAAATATTTGTACATATTTGGTTCCCATATTAAATTCTAATAACGATTTCCCTAAAGAATTTTTATACAACGTGTCTCTAAACCTATGCCTTTAAATGAAACCACAAATAGTGGTCAAGAAAAGAAGCAAATTTGTTATACAACTATTGGTCAGATAGCAATTATAACGCAGATAAAAAATACTTTTTCATAGAAATTGTTTGAGGGTCGCTGAATGCAGCTTAAATGTTCCGGCGGAGCTTGGTTTTCACCTATTCTCCGATGTTCGGGGCCACAAAGTCATAAAAACGCAGACCATGACCTGATGCACAGATATTGTATTTAAGACAGGTCAAGTATCGTGCTTTCTGTTAATTTTAAAAGCAGATAAATTTTGTAACTAGGTAAATTCTTAATAGTTTAAAATATTCTGTGCATGTTGCATTAATTGATGATTGGTTTTGTGCTAATCCGTACTTTAACAGTTAAATTTAAAAAATTCAATCTAAAGGTCATCGAAAAAGAAGAAATTCTAACTTCATATTAACTTGTAAATTGCCAATTTACAAAGTTGATTAGTAAAAGTTATTGTATTTGTACAGCAAAAATAAATTTGTTTCTTTATTAAAACCACGACGAAAAGACGAAATAAACGTCTGCACTAAGCGAGAGTTTTTTTATGTCTTTATTGGTTTAAGACGACGTAGAAATTCAGGTTCAATATTATCCTTATAAAAACCAGTGTTTTGTGTTGAAATGTAAAGAATTAATAAAATAGTTCGATTGAGAGCTAGCGAAGTTATTCAATCACTTATTTTGAATCCATAGATTATTGTAGGCAATCTAATTTATTTTAATTTTTTTCATAGTACTCATATTCCAATTCTTGCTTTTCGTTTTTATAATATGAATAGTTTCTGCTTTTGCAATACCTATTCTACAGCTATTAGTGCGATAATTAAAAAATAATTTCACGCATTTTCAACGCAGTTACAAAAGTAGAGTACGATGTTTAAATACTTTAGCAAAAATCCAACGAAGATTAGGTACTCGTTTTTAACATAATTGTTATTGTCTATTACAAATAAACAAACAAACGTTCTTACTTATCGCATGTTGAAAATACAAATAAACATGCCGATGTCCGTAAGTCGGATTCATATTCGTTCTCCTAAACGTAAAAAAAAAGTTTTATTGCGGTTTATTGCTTCTATCGGAATAAATTGCTGAAAGAAGTCGTAAACCAAGCAGAGGTTTCAAAACAAAGGAATTGCGCTCTCTTGTGATAGGTCAGTTTTTCATTTTTGGGCAAAAAATTTGAGATTTGGAGAATTAATTGCTTACGTAGTGAGGAACTTACCGTTTCATTTAAAGGCAGAGGTTTTGAGACACCCTGTATACCCCCATTCAGATTTAAATTAAATCCTTACTGGACTTTATTTCATTTAATTTTCAATATAATCAATTGATCGAGCTTTCTTTTTTCTTGTAATAGATATCAATCGTTTTGTTTTTATTTTTTAACTACCATTTACCATTTTTTGTTCGATTTTATTAAACTCGGTATTATTTTTAATTATCACAAATTGATTGCTGTTTGTTTTTGTTTTAGTTTAGTCGATGTGAATTTATTTTAAAATTTAATCCAGTCGATCGATCACCATTTTGTTTTCCCTTTCATTCGATTTGACTTTATTTTGATTTTTTAATTATTAACTGATCGCCCTGTTTGGTTAATATTTACAGATTATTCTTTGGATCCGGACAAAATTTGTCTACTTTTAAAATCGATTTGACTTTAACGTTAGTTTATACAATTTTTATTTTGATTCTAACTTTACCATCGTCCTTTATTTTTGTGCATTCCACATTTTACTTTAATTACTTTAATTTTTAATATAAACAATTGATGGTCCTTTGTTTTTTCTTTCAATCGATTTCATTTGTTTTTGTTTTCCACTTTCAAATTAACAACTAATTATCTTGGTTTTTGTTTTCTCTTAGATTTGATTTTATTTGACATGACTTTATCGTTTTAATTATCACTTGATGGTCTTTTGTTTCTTTCTTTACTCGATTTAAGATTATTTTATTTTACTTTTCAATTTCGCCGATTGATTATTATTAAATTCAATAAAATTGTTGGTTCTGATGAAAGTCAGTCTATATCGGATCGACTTAATGAGTTTAATAATTTTTATTTTCGTCCTGTCTCGTTCAACGTTCGCCTTTTGATTTTATTTTATTCGAATTTATTCATATTTTAGGAGTGTTTTGATTTTGATAATCAATTGAACGACTTTTTTTCTCTTTTGTACGAGCTGATTCAAATTTATTTAATATTATTGTAAATCTTTTACATTAAACAAGATTCTGACCCGTAGCGGACCCCTAAGGGTTCATAAACCTTGCAAGGGGTCTACGAAATGACTCCAAGAACTCGATACCGACTCCGTGGGTAGGAGTAGTTTCCAATGTATTATAATAGGCACATGGCGGACAGAAAAAAGTGTAACACTTTACTATTGCAACGAAGCGGTGCGATGTTATAGATTGTGTAAAGCCTCAACATATTTGCCGGCGCAGCGCGTCTAGCTGATAGTGAACAATCGGTAAGCCAAAGAAATAATGCAAGCGACAGGACGGCATGATTCACGATAATGTCGCAGTTAACTGCGATGCTCAAACACGATACGCACGAGAGAGTGTGCTGCAGAGAGGTGTCGTGTTTCTATTTAATTCAAATCAACTAAATTGTTGTTTCTAAATTCAAGAAAGAGCTGTTATTATCTTCTGGAATTATATTCGCGTTGTTACCGTGACGATATTAAACTGATTGATTAAAAATCACGTATAAGCGGGGGGAACATTTAACGCTTCGATTTAAACCCCCACGTCGAGTCGGACTGCCGCTGTCTCAAACTGGTCTCAAGCAGTTCACTTTCTTAGATCCTCCGTTTGATAATAGACCACTCGCCGTGAACATCCCTGTATAGTAAAAAGATTTCGAAGACGCCAAGAATTAAGGTTTACGTAACGTAATGACTTGAGACGCGTAAAGAAAATAGCGTCATTACCGCTAATTCGAATCAACAGTCCACAGTCAATTAGCACTTAATTTGCTATGCTAGGCTGGAGAGCTGATGATTTTTAATAAGGATTGCGGCAAATCCAGCTACGTCAATGTGACGCAATTAAAATGTAATTTACCTCCAAACCATGTATTGTGTCAAATTCTGAATACATTATTATGTTTATGTAGGACGCTTTGAAGGTCTTTTCATATGCGATAATTTCGTTGACGACAAATACTTTTTTTATTTCGTGAATGTCCTTTTCTGCTTTTATATAAAAAAATGCGCTCTAATTACATACGTACATACTTTAAATTAGGTAGGTGCTGTTTTCTTAAGCCCAATACATTTACACTGACCGTTACGATTAAGTTTTATGCAAATGAACCTTTACAGAGATTTTCCTATAATTTAACCTTTACTTTGACTGGGGAATTAAAAAAAAATTAAATTGAAACCCATCCGTGTTATACCTCCGATATTGTTTACAATTAACGTATCCATCCTCTTACAACTAATGATTTGAACTGTTTGAATGCCCACGAAATGCCGAAGTTGCTGTTAGGTTTTAGGCTTGTAGCTATCCAAGTCGAGTAATTCTGAGACGTGAAGTCTTTTTTTAACGATTGGAACGTAATTTGAGGGGAATGAGATTATTTCGAAAGCCTCATAAAAGAACTTAGATGGTAACTGCCGGAAGGATAAAAAATTAAAAGTGATCTTTATACTTATTACTTATTCGCAACCTCGTCTACCATCGGTGTAGAGATTATGATTTTTTTCCAATTTTTTCTGTCTTTAGCCTCATTTTCCGCTTTCGCCCAACTTAATCCGCTCTTTTTTAATACTCCTGTATCAAAAACGTCCTCATTCCATCTTCTCCTTCTTCTCTTCGTCATTCCGGTTTCTGTTTCCCAAATCCCTTTCACTGCCCTATCTTCCTTTATTCTTACCATGTGACCAAACCACCTTAGTTTTTGTTGTTCAATTTTTTGTACTACGCTTATTAAATTTAGATCAGTTCTTATTGTTTAGCTTTTTACTTTATTCATTCCGTTCCTTCCTGCAATTTTCCGTAATACTTTAATCTTGCACACCGTTATTTTTGTTTTGGTCTGTCGGTTAGAACTCAAGATTCGCTTCCATTTTTGTTGATGAATGGTTTGTATAGTGTTCTGTACAATGCAATCATTTTTTTTTTACTTATTCTGCTGTTTATTTCTTCTACCAATTTTCCATCTGTTTCTCTAGTTGTTCATCTTTTTTTTACATTTTTCTTAAATTGATTTTCCCTGTATTTTTAATTGTACACCTTCGGGGGTTTCTTCCTTCTTTTATTTACTTGCTTTGACATTTGGTCCATAACAATGATAAACAGTAGAGGGCTAAGTACTCCTCCTTGCCTAACTCCTCTGGTTGTTGTAGAGCTTTCTATTGTTTTTCCTCCCACTCGTACTACATTTTCCGTTTTTCTGTGTAGCTTTTGCGATAAGTTTTTGATTTATTTTTCTTGCGTTTAAGATTTTTCAAATTTCCTCTCTTTTTACACTGTCAAACGCTTTTTCGAAATCTATTATTGCCATTAACACTTTACTATCCGTCGATGTTATTTTTTCTATAATTTGGTTTATTACGAATATCCAATCCTGTGTTGATCTATCTGCTCGGAAGGCAGCTTGCGACTCAATGTTTTCTCAGTTTTTAGTCTTTAGTCTCTCTTCTTATATTCGTTTGTATACTTTATAAGTAGCGCAAAGTAGCGACATACTCCCGTAACTGTTACAATCATTGTAATTCCCTTTTTTGTGTATTGGGGTTATTATTGCTATGTTCCATTCGTTAGGTATTGTTTGCTTTGTCCATGCTAAGTTCAACATTTTGTTATTCCATGTGTTTAATCATCTCCGGTCTTATCTCATCTATACCGGGCGCTTTCCCTGTTTTGATTCTATTTATTACTTTGACTATTTCGTCTCTTGTTATTTCTTCTTCCTCGTCTTCTTCGTCTAGTCCTTTTTCATCGTCGTGCTCTTCCTTTATTATATCCATTTTTCGTTTCGAAATATTGCTTCCATCTTTTAGTTATTTTGTTTTCTTCTGTAATTATTTCTCCTTATTTATTATTTTTTTTCTCTCCCTTTCTCAGCCCTTTTAAAATATGGTACAGCGTTTTAGCGTTCCCTGAGGCGTTTACTTCTCCATCTTGGTTCCGAATTCCTCCCATGTCTTTAACTTGGCCTCTTTTACTTTTATTTTCACCGTTTCTCTTTGATTCTTGTCTCACTTTTTCCATAAATATTTTTTCTACTTTATTTCTCCTTTCTTCATTCCACAAGTGCGTTAGCTTCTTTTTGTTTGTAGTTATGTTTACTACACAGATTTTCGTTGCTGCTGTCATGATTATTCATTTATATGTTTCCCATATTTTTTCTAAATCTGCTCCTTTTAAGATGTTTTCTCTTTCTTCTTTTAACCTCTCTCGGTATTCTTTCTGATTTTCTTTACTTTTTAACTTATATGTTTTAATACTAGTGTTTTATTTCCTTCTCATTTTTCACTACTGTTTTCTGTATGGAGTTTTATTCCTTATCGTTACGTGCACTTAGAAATGATCGCTTCCTAATTCATATCCCCTCTTCATTCGTATATCTTTGAAGTTCTTCAATAATTTTTTCCCTACCAGGAGTAAGTCGATTATGGATCTTCCTCCTCTGCTGCACATTTTTCGAGTATACTTGTGAATACCTTTGTGCTGGTAGAATGTGTTACCTACCACCAAGTTGTTCCAAGAGTTCATCTAACTCTGCGTTTTGGTATCAAAGACAGAAAAGGAATATCAAAAAGATTGATGAGAAGAGAAATAGAACAAAACAAAGAAATACTGAAAGCGTACGGACCAAACGAAGGAGCGTTTGGTTTCATTTTCTATTTCCTACTCAGCAACTGGCAGAAGTTCCACTAAATGTTAGACAAACGATATTGTTCCAAAATGATCGGGGTACCTCCTCATTTTCAAAGGTATTAGGGTGATCACCTTATAAGAATTTTAATTGGTAATTGAACGAGGTGTGTAAAATATTTGGAGCCCTTTCATTAAATCTTAATTCTGTTGTGGGACAAATTTGTAAAGAAAAAGGTGATGATTACCGTGAGGCCGTTGTAAATGAAGATGAATTATGGGAAAGAATTACTTCATTATATCCTGCAGCTTCTCTTGAATCTCCTGAGTAAATGCATTCTGAATGTTTATTATAAGCAAGTGTTGGGGAAAATGGCACAAGTTGGGTTAGTGAGGCAAGATGAAAACAAGATCACGACGAACTGATTTTTTTTTAAATTTTAGTACAGGTATATTCACAAGACTTTATGTCACAACTTATAGGATGTCTTAGATTAGTATGGTAGGAATACGATAATTGACTCGCACGCGAGATATTTAGTTTCTCAATTTGACACTTTTGTCCAAAATGTTATTCGTTATGTTGCCCTTGGGACAGTGTTATTTAAGGGACAGTTATACAAAGGAGGTTTAAGCTGACGCTCAACTGAACCAGGTTCAAAGTGAACAAAACCGCATCAAATTTTGTTTATGAATACATTAATTGCCATATGTTCTCAAGTTTCTATGCAAATTTGTTTAATTTCAGTTGAACGTCAGCTTAAACCTTCTTTTGTACAACTGGCCCTAAATGGGAACAATTATTATATACAGTAAATTTAAGTGAAAAAAGTGTAACTGAAAGTCCTGGACAGGTTTTTGGAGTTTCTGAAAAGTTGGCCTTTGGGAAATAGTGTGTTTTGGAAAGGAAGTTCACAACTGCAGCTGGGATAGATCTCATTTATCCCATTCGCAAGAAGTAAATCTGGTTTTGACTACAAAAAAGTTTGCCAGTAAATAAAAAAAAATCGTAGAAATGACCCGAATGATACTTGTACATGCTGCGAGGATAGACCGAATGTATTAAATGCTAGAAATGAGTTTACTGCTAGTTACCCGATAGAAATGGAAATACGGTACGAGAAGTATGCGAATCTTTTTAAGAATACCGTTTTTCCAACATGCTGTCTTGTTTAACTGAAAATTCCATCCAATTGCCCCATGGATAGGTCAAGATGGGGCGTGTTACATCATTTTATTTTTTTTTTGTTAATTACCAAAAACTAGTCAATCCCATGTGCTTTGCTTTTTTAAGAAAAATATATTAGATAATCTATGCTTCCAATTTGGTCTATTTCCTATGGAATATTTGTTTAAAGAAAAACGAATCCAAAATTAAAAAAAATCTTTTTTGTTCCATTCTCTCTTGTTATTAATTTGTATTTATCTGGCTTAATTTGTTTAAACTGTTTATCAGAAAATAAATTTCTTGATTTCGACGCATACTATTTTCGTATTCTAATCTTTAAAATTTTAAGAACATAATTGGCGTCGTTTCTGATTAAACTGATGCGTTACTTATTCCAAAATATTAAGGTTACAATAAACTAAAAATGTTCGCTCCGATTCAAAAATTTGAGTCTAAGACGTGCCTTTCTGATCAAAATTAGAAAGATAGGTCCCATAAATAGGTAAATACGCATGAACAATGCCCTTGAGTGAGAGCTTAACATTTTTCAGCTACGCCACTGAAAGGATAGTGATAAAATCTATTATGAATAGGTTCACAACCGTTCTTTTTTAATTTTTATTTATACGAGAGCTATTTGTTTCTTTTGAATATTTTAAGCATCTGGAATTATATTGAGATTGTCATCAAATCAAATCAATCAAATTGTGAAAGTCGTATTATAATTGGTACTGTTACATTTCGAATAAAAAATTAAGTTTTTTCTGTAGCGAACATTAAAGTGTATTTTAAAAGCAAAGGTAGATAAAGTAACACTAACAGCAAGGGTAGATAAAGTACTTATTGTTTTTTTATTTATGAACCATAGCAACAACCCACAGTGGTTACTGGGGTCATGATCATACAACGCGATTTTCAGATGTGATTGCTGTTTTTATTTTCCTGCGAAATTCTTTAAATTTTGTCTATACAAAAAAAATATATAGAATGTTATACAAGACGGTAAAATTTAATTATCGACGCGTGAATTAGTTTTCACTCCTCGATAAAAAGATAATTTTACCGTCTTGTATAACAAATAGCTATTGATTTTCATGTTTTATTGTCATAAAAAAATAACTTAAAAACCAGCCTCCTAATCAGTCCAATCAACAACGGCTTTAGCGACAGCGAGATAAAATCGATATTACGAAATTTATTTGCAGATTAATACAAACCAGTTCTACTTAAAACCTTCAGATCATATCTCTCTGTACATATCACGTGTGCAAAATCTACGAAATGTATCTAAGACATGGCATGTTATCAAGGTCTTAATAAACTGGCCCAGATATTTAAAAGACTATCATACCTACTTGCTGGTTGGCGTGCACGAAAAAAAAAAAAATGGGGACACTCATTTATTATTGAGCATAGAGTTAACGAAATGGATTCGATACGAGGAGATTTGGATGGTAATGGTAAGACGGAAAAACCGAACGCCTGAGGTGATGATGTGATCTGATTTCTGTGAGACTAATTAATTAATATTACTTCGAGCATTAAGTAAACTTCAACGTAAAAAGGTTTTTGGTGTCATCATGCATCCTTTCAATTTTATATTTTTGTTTTGTGGTTTCAGGTAATTTATGAAAGAAAAATATTTCTGGATCGATAATATAATTACAAGTGTCAGTTTTGTTTCGTATAGTTGAGATGTTTAGTGACTTATAAATTATAGATGTTCCTTTTTGAGATATGCTCTAAATCAGGGATGACCACTGGCGGGGAAAGGTACCTCCACCGCGTTAGGCGTTACAACTGCGTTCACTGTATTTATTAAGTATTTATTTGTCGCGCGCTTCTCTATAAATGAGTTCTCGTTTTCCCGAAACAAACAAGAGTGGGGGTAGCGCCCGAGTGAATCGCTGCTCTAAATTTTTCGATAGGGGGAATTACAACCTGTGCAAGCATCCTTTAATAATGTCCATGGAGTATTAGTTTCGCTGTAACCAATAAGAAATCATTTTACACAAAAAAATGTGATGACCGAATACAATTTCACTTGTCTATTATTATTGGAGAGTCCAGAATTGTCTTAGAACCGTCAAGAGCATGGACCTAACTTTGTGATACGAGTTATGTGTATAAACATTCGGTATAACAACGTATGTACATATGTACTAATACGTTACAACACAAACAAAGGTAATATAAAAGCATTATAGAATTGTGTCGTTCGCGAACGATTGAGTTGTTTCGAACGAATCTTTTGACTAAAGATTCGTTCATTTCGTTGTGATTTAGAGTCAATAAGACCTACATTACCAATTTGTTTCAATTGTTTATCTGCTCTTGTTTCTGAGACCAATGCCTATTTGATTTTTTTTAATGACAACCTGCTGATTTCTTTCCTCTATTTAATAGTTCGTTTAATTCTCTAAACGACCATAAAAATATTTACCTGTTACATAAGAAAATTTTCGAGAAAAAACTTTTGTTGAAAAAGTTAAGAAAAATGGTCTGATGTTTGATATTCGACAAAAATATTAGTTTAAAAAAAACTAGAAGACCGCAAGATTATGGGTTGTTTTTAAGATAGAACTAATGCAATCTTCAATAAAAGTTGTTTTAAAAAGATGAAAACAAATACGGGGAAGAACAATAGCATGGAACCGGCTTAATATTTCGAAAACTGTTTGACGTATCTATTTGAAATTTGATGTGTAATTTAGAGTCAATAAGACCTACATTA
This sequence comes from Prosopocoilus inquinatus, assembly GCA_036172665.1. NCBI lineage: Eukaryota > Metazoa > Arthropoda > Insecta > Coleoptera > Lucanidae > Prosopocoilus > Prosopocoilus inquinatus. The sequence goes on from CM069877.1 coordinate 30,375,316, forward strand.
CCTATTTATTTCAATTGTTTATCTGCTTTTGTTTCCCAGATCCAACGCCTACTTGATTTTTTTTAAATGACAACTTGCTGTTTTTTTTCCCTTTATTTAATACCACGTTTAATTCTCTAAACGACCACTTAAAAATATTTATCTATTACGTAAGGAAATTTTCGGGAAAAAAAACGTTTCAATGAAAAAGTTAGGAAAAATGATTTATTGTTTGATATTCGACAAAAATTCTAGTTTTAACAAAAAAACTGGAAGACCACAAGATTATGGGCTATTTTTGAGATAGCACTAAAGAAAATTTTAATAAAAATTGCCTTAAAAACATGAAAACAAATACCAAATATCAGTGTAAACCACTTTTTCATTCAAACATTATTTTCTCGAAAACTTTCTTATGTAACAGATAAATATTTTTATATGGTCGTTTAAAGAATTAAACGAACTATTATATAGAGGGAAAAAATCAGCAGGTTGTTATTTAAAAAAAATTAAGTAGGCATTGGATCTCAGAAACAAGAGCAGATAAACAATTGAAACAAATTGGTAATGTAGGTCCTATTGACTCTGAATCACACACAAACAGTTTTCGAAATATTAAGCCGGCTCCATACTTTTGCCCTTCCCTGTATATAGAGACAAAACTAAACGCACAAGCAAAGAGGTCTTGTTTTTATTTGGTGTTAAGCTATTCATAATTAATTTCCATATTTTAGAAATGACAAATATAATGTTGTATGAATCGTTGGCATAAATTGATGTGTGTAAATCTCGAGTAAAAAGGCCAAAACCTCTTGGCTTTGTGAACTATGTATATTGCCCTCGAATATAAAATTTCTTGCCCTAGGTATATGAGTATTTTATTCTTGTCAGCATCACGTCTGAAGTATCTACAAACCTTATATGAATATAATTACCGTAAAAATATGGCAAAAGTGAATAAAATTGTTTGAAATGTGAGTATCACGCAGTTCAGAAAATAGTTAGCGAAATAACATTTCTTTTTACCAACGAACTGATTTTATAAAAGAAGATTGTCATGGTAACGTTAATTCAACCATTTTGAACCAAATGTTGGTGCATATTTTAATGTATTTGTCCAAGTTTTCTTTCGCAATAAGAAATAAATTTTTCATCGACCCTGAAACTATTTTGCAATGTATTTCAATTACTGTTTTTTATTGTCGTATTAATTCCTTTTAAACCAAATTAACATTGAATGGAACTAAACATATGCATATATATATCTTTTCTACTGACTGAGTGATTCAAAATGCTATTAATGTGTTTGATTGACAGTTTAAGTGACAAATAAGAGCGTCATTCTGTGATCAGTTAAAGTTAAGCTAGTTTCAAGTGGTTAGAACTCGAAACGATTACAGAAACGATTATAAAAGTTTTAAAGTTTTAAGCTTTAATGGAAGCGCTATTTAAACGACAGAAAATACCAGTTGTTTAGCTAACGAATCGGCAAAAACAACAAAACAAAATACAAGGATATTGTTGTGGAGATCTGAAGTACAAGAGAAAAGGACATTGTTGAGAAAAGATGAGAAGAATTCTCGCCCTTTTGGGTTGATGTTTTTTATTTTCACTTTTTTTTGTACATCAAATAACATTCGAACATGCTAGATTCTTATAACAGGTAGATTCAACTCAAAATCCTTACAGCCAAAATTAACTGTCTATGTTTACATTTCTTCAAACATTATTGTTTAACAGTCAATTAATTTAGTTAATAAATCTGTCTTTAGTACCAATTATTTTAGCTTTAAATAGATTATTTGTTATTACTATAGTTATACAGGGTGCGGAAAAGTGATGAAACAAGCCCATACATTTTTTATTATCGTCTTTAGAAAAAGATTTCAAATAATAATAGCTAATGGGTAAGATATGTTCTTTACGCCTGTTAACTTCAGTTTATCTTGATCATCACTTCTAAGTACTACAACATGCAACTTCCGTTTTTGAAACAGTCGACTTTTGTTAATCGCCTTATAGTGTGTCTGACGGTATAAAATTTTCTAGTTTGCACAAGTACTTTTCGAAAAAAAATTTCCATATTTTATTTATTCATTTATTTTATATTTATTTATTTTATATTTATTTAAGACTTGGTAGAAGTTTGTGGAATTACTTATTTAAAATGCCCCTTTTAGTCGTGAAAACTTAATTTACGCTAAATCAAGTTAACGTTTAAAATTTTTAAGCCGTACTAAACACACACCAACAAACCCAACAAACAGGAATGACTACTTTTATTTTTTGAGTAGTGTTAATGAAAAAAAAAATGTCGGTCAATGTAAATAGAAAATTTAATAAATGTTCAAAATGTTTCCTGTTATATGTATATGTCAATCGGAAGCATTTTTCTGAGTTCAACTAGATTCAGTGAAGTACAAGTTCTTGAATGTTTTCTTTTTTGAAAATTTGCTTAAGAAACCTACTTGAAATTTTGTTTGAAATTTGGTTTCATCAGAAGCAAAAGAATTTTCTGATTTCTAAATGATGAAAAAAATAAAAGTTTTGTTGCTAATTCTTTTTGATTGTAGTGTATCCCTCGAGCATGGCCGCTGTGTATGGAATGACTTATGTTGCAAACTAGACCTGTGAGTATCTTGAAGAATAGATAGATACTCTTTCAGATACAAGACACTATTTACGAAATAAAGATACCCTCAAAAAGTAATTTGAATACTAATAAAGTTTTTAAGATATTTAAAAGCATTTAAGATACTAAACAGTATTTAGAATATCTATGAACCGTTGTGAGATAGACTGCGGAAATCGGCAAAAAATTCACTGTAGCGAAATTGCAGGCTGTTTTAAATTGTTTACTGCATTTTACTGATTTTTAGAAGTAATTATTATCATTAATAGTTATACATCTATTGCAAATTCACAAAAGCAGTTAACTGAAGTAAATGTAAAATACTCCTAGTAATTTGTACGGAATTCATAGGCCGGTATTCATAAACTAAACTTACGCTATGCGTTCACTTAAAAATTGCAATAATTAATAAATCCAAATCCTATCCTTACTCACTATACTGGGCGTCTCATAACGTACGGATGAGATTGAAAAAGCTCATCCCTTAAACTTGTAGCCCTCTTCCTATCCTGTCTACGTCTTCTTGCGGATGCCCCAGTTTCTCTGTACCTTCTAATCATCCGACTAACTGATAAATGGTCAACACCTAGCAAATTAGCTACATATCGCATACTTTGCCTGGTTCCTTGATCTGGAGAAAAACTCATTTTCAGTTCTGCATTTATTTAATAAAAATCGAAATCTAGTAACAAGCCACGGTTTAAATTTATTATTGCTCGCCAAAAGAAAAGAAAACTTCATTTACATTTTATTGACTTGTCAAAAGAAAATCGTAACTCTAATGATGCTATTCAGAAATTTTGAATGTAAGGATTTAAAAATTAAAAAAATTTAGAGCCGATTTCATAATCGAAGTAAAGGAGACTTTAAAATAAAAGTCACATTCTGATGCATAAATAACTACGTTTTCCCATCTTTTCGACATATGTCTGTGACTTTTATTTTAAAGCCTCCTTTGGTTTTAGTTTATTATGAAATCGGGCCTAAGTTAAAGCAAACTTTAAAAGAAGGAGTTAAATGGTGCTATTCAGAAAGCAAATTTAAGTAACTGTAATTATTTAATACTCTAAACTTTAAAATTTAAAGCGTTAAGGCGAAAATCCGATTTTTGACGATTCTTGAATAGTAAATTTGAAAGTTTAAAACGTTAAAGTTACTTAAATTTACTTTCTGACTACCACCATAAGTCATATACAAGATCTAAGGACTGCTTATATTCAAAGAACACAATTAACATAGTACTGTGAACATTTGAAAGTAGTAAACGCAAGTGATTTGATTTATGAAAAATTATACACGAAAAGAATTATTACGTTATCTAAAATACACAAATATTGAACTTTGAAATAGCATTTATTTAATATAAATTGTAATGAGGTTACTCATACAACTGATAATGTTATTGATGCATCATCCGCCTAAACAGTTAGTTACCATTGTCATCTATCGCAAAGATCATTTCCAGAAGTAAAGGTAGGTTTCCACTGAGGACGCCGCCTGGCATACAGGGAGAAAAATGAATTTGTCAAATAACAAATATCAGGAAGACAACATTTAGGATGTAGTTGTCTTTTTGTTTATTGAACAGTTTTTATTTATTTATTTTTGAGCGTCTACCTTCATAAACAATTGTTTTTTAAAACATCCAAAAGTGGCCTCAGACTAAGCAAACACGATTGAGCAACAAGTAGGTGAAGTTGCAGTCCATTAGGTCTCTGTCATTAGGAATATTTGCTACGTTGATCGATACTTTCCCTATTTTAAGTATTAAAGTCTTTCTTCCACCAATGTATATACAACATTATTTAATATTGTAAACATAAGTCTCTGCCATAGGAATATTTGCTACGTTGATCGATACTTTTAAGTATTAAAGTCTTTCTTTCACGAAAGTAAATATTCTCTATTTTAAGAAATGATTTGCAATGTCCATGACTTAGGTAGTTTCCTTAGAACACTTGAATACGGATGTCCTGCGAAAGATTTCGTACGGCCAATCTATTTTTGTAATAATCTGTCACAATTCAGTAATCCTGAGAGTCGTATCACGATTAATTTAGTGTACTATTTCAAGCCTATCTCTGAACATTGTCATTAATAGCAACGTGTAAAAATTCTCCTCGCTAGATATTTTTAATGTCTCCAGTTGTATACACGTAAGCGGCGAATAAATCACGTGCGGACGTCACTTGATTGTTTGAAACCTTGCGTAAATCTGACGTTGCTAATCGAGTCACATAAACGAGGCATTAACTCGGTGAAGTGTTTACAAACACTAAATTATGGGGATTCAAATCTGCGACCAAACAATTCTTATCGTCGTGTTTGTTGTCGTCCTTTACATTACATCGGCGTTTGTTAATTAGAGCTTTATCAGATTGATTTTCGAGCTATTTGCTGATATGTGAGCTTTTGATATGCAGGCGCAGGTTAGAAATATTTTTAATGAATCTGATGATATAAAGTTAAACTGCAGTTTAATCAGCCACACAGACAATGGTATGAATATTTAAAGAGCGTAACAAGAATTAAAATCATCAAATTTATAAGAATTTAAAATGTAAAAGAAAAAAAGGAGAAACTTTTCAAGTTTCTATTTGATTAGATTTGTTTCTATTAAAAACTTAAATATGAGTTAAAACATGCAAAGTACCGTGCCTTCAATTGAATTCCTCATTAAAGTAAGCTGTGATTCTTTTATGAAGTTGGCGAAACAATTCTAGAGAACACAGTTGTCATTAACTGTCAGTACTGATCATAACATCAAATAAAAACACAACATTAAAGTTTAAAATAGATGCTCAAAGTGCTCTCCTTCAGCTTGAATACATAAGCGTACTCTGCGTTTCATGTTTTCAAACCCGTTTGCTAAGTGTTCGGGGGTTATGTTAGCACACACATCTGTAATGCCCGTACGAAGTTCTTTGATTGTGTGACGCGTAGTTCTAAAAACTGTGTTTTTCATGTGCGGATAAATGAAGTAATCCATAATTGTGAGATCCGGAGACCTTGCAGGAAAATTCACAATCCGATTATCGAGAAACAGCTGCAGGAAAGACATTGTTTGATGAGCTGTGTAGGTAGTAGCATTTTCTTGCTGAAAAAACCTTTCTGTAAGTACATCATCATGTAGTTGATTAATGAAAGGTTCTAATAACTCATTTCGGTATCGTTCAGCAGCTACTGAGTCGTTAAAAATATTGGTCCGATGATATGCCTTCTTGACACTGCCAAACACCAATTTTTAATCGATGTAATGGAGTTTCCACAAATTCATGGGGATTTTCTGCTGACCATATTCTCAAATTCTGTTTATTTAAATACCCTGAGAGATGAAACCAGGCCTCATCGAAAAGAAACACTTGTCAAGAATGTATTTTCTTGAAAATACAAAGTGTCAATTTGACATTTGTTTAATGAAATAATTGAACAGCTATCAGTGCTGTAAATCTTAGGAGAAAAAAACAGTGAAATCATAGCCCACTTTAATGAGGAATTCAATTGAAGGCACGGTACAAATCGTAAAAGTTCATACGCTCTTAATTTCACATATGTCAAGTATCAAGAAGTATGAAGGTTTCGTTCGTGAGAACTTGGCCACGCAGGATACAATCAATTATAAAGACCCTGTATATACAGATTTTCGTCCGTTTTCTATTCAAGATATCTAGTTTTGGATAAGCAAATCACGAACGAAAACCTGTATGTACATATCTAGACTAGATGATATCTAGTCTAGGGTAAGTAAATCACGAACGGAAATCTGTATATAGGATCAGGGTCTTCATAATTGATTGCATCCCATATTACCAAGCTCTCTGCTTGACAGCTAACAAAACACTCAATGGTAGAAGACGGGCAACATTAAAATATATAGTTACAGGGGCTTTATGAATTTTATTAACTGATACCTTATTGGTTTGGCATGTCGAAGGTCACATGGGATACAGAATTAAAAGAAAAAAAAAACTTGAGAAAATCCCAACTTAAGGAGTTGCTTTTTTAAAACCTGAATCACAAAATAGCCAATACAACCGCGGAACATTAAATAGGCTTAAATATAAGATTATTATTATCTCCTTTGTGACAAAGCGTTTTTACAATTACAAACATTCATGACCAAGAAGATTCCCGAAGCACAAATAGATTGTCAATACAATAAAATCGGACTCGGCCGAAGAAGCGACTTTTTCCTTTTCAGAAACAACTGATGACGAACTCGTGACACTCATTCACGTGAAGTGGAATTGTGAATTCTATCAATTAGCGAATGTTCACGTGTACATAAATTACACAGGTTTTGAACCTATTGTCTTCACGAATGAAGAGAACACGAATTTTGTAATACAGTGGCGTAGCTAGAAGTGCTTGCTTGGATCTACATGTGAATAATTTGGAATAGAGTAAACTTCCTTTTTTAAAAATTTGCAAAGAAATATTTTTTTTTTAAATTTTTGTTTGGGCAGACATTTGCAATTCGTTTGTAATAAATAAACTGTTACAAAATTGCTTTGAAATAAAGATTATTATTATTATTATTATTACCATCCAAACAACCAATAAACACGTATTGTGCTAGCCTGTCATTCAGTTTGTAACAAAAAAATCTGTCTAACATTCACAAGTAAACGTATGATGATTCTTTAAGTTGTTCTAGATATTGATGCCACGATTCTAAACCTACTGTATACAGGGTCCAGAATGTTGGCCAGTATTCTGGCGTCTACGACGGCGACGTGTCCGAAAAAGTATGCAACAAATGGGAAATTTTTTTATTACTTAAGTCTCTGGAAATTTTATTTAATATACAAAAGTTCGTGCTTTGTACTGAACTAATAAAACACTTACGGCCGTTTTCAAAATCAGACTTTAAGGAAGCTTTAATTTAAAGTCACTTTAAGAATAGACAAACAAATGTATCTTTTAGGTTAAAGTAACTTTAAATTTAGAGTCCTGTTATGAAATCGGCCCTTAAAACAACTGACATGTCACTGTAAATGACAAAGATGCAAGTTTGTTTTTTAAATTACTTTCTCACTTTTTATAAAAACATATATTCTAGTTTTTGACAATCAATTTAAGTATGGCAGAATGATTAACGCTACAAGAAAGAGCAGAGTTAATGCTTATATGTGGTGATATACAGTGGGTTTATCAAAAATAATGGACTAGCTAAACGTAGTACGTTTCTGGAACTAAAAATAACAGTTACACTTTTTAGTATTATCTCCCTCACAAATTTTAAATTGCGGCCTGATGCCTTCTGACCATTATGACAGATAAACAAACAAGCAAACCAGCAAGTAGGTAACCAAATACATATGAAACACAAAATAAAATTCAACGCGTGTTTGTTTAGCTGTTAGATATCGACTTAAAATTTCATTAGGAAACATTACTTTTAATTATGACCGTACATCTATAAAAAATGTTCGAAATGAACTCTACGAGCAGTAATGTAAAAATTTTCGGTTGCCATAATTCTTCAATCTTTACATAAACTTTTTTACTTGTTTTTAATTGTAGAAACCGACTACCACCACTATTTTTATTATACCCTGTGTATCCGTAGAGAAGTAGCTGCATTTTTTTAACGAAAGGCACACTTAAAACACATCGTTATTCAAAGGCGTCAAGAATTTTACGACAATTTAAATAAACAGGTATATTTAAATTTTGTTTTAAAAACGACCATGAGAGACCAATAAGAAATCTTCATAATTCGTTTAACATACACGTTACAAAGTGTAACTGAATTCTGGAAAATGTTATCAGCGACTTTAATAGGCGAACAATTTTATGTATTGAGACAGAAGGGCATCAAACAGGCGGATTTGTAATTAAATCAGGACTATTATATTTTACAATTTCTAATCTTGTAATTAAAAATACAATTTTAATTGAAGACTATGAGGCCTTTTATGGGTTTTAGATAAAGTACAAGCTCTTATAAAGTTTAGCTCACTTAAATTGCGGAAATTATAGAATAGAATACGTTGGGCAATACAACATTATAACAACTTCTTTTATATGAAAAGTAAGGCGTAAAAAATTATTGTCATTTATTACAGTTCTAATTTATGACGTCAGATAACATTTCCGTTAAATAAAGTAAAACATCAGAGCCAAAATTTATGATAATGAATCAACCATTCCAAAACTTTATTGAGCGATCTTCAACAACAACAACAACACCTTAATTCGTTTTATATCAAATAACTTGTATTGAAACTTTATCCAATTGAGATATTTTCATATTACAGTGAAATCTCTGATAAGCGGACACCAATCGTTGCCAATTATCTGTCCGCTTATTAGAAATACGAACCGAATAAATGTGTTTTACGTCTATTCTTCATTGTATACCTAAATATTTAAAGAAAAACAGAAAAATTACTGTGCGATACGAAATTAAAATAAATTCTCAAACAATTTTGAACAATAATTTAAACTGTTCTTAAACTTTAAAACGGACACTGTTAAATTGCAATGAACACTCTACGTTTCGCTATTACTTGATAGCTTTGTCAGAGTGGTAGGGAAACGTAGAGTGCTCAGACAAGTGTAAGAAAGCATGTACAACATTATTTAATATTGTAAACATAAATTAAAATGAGTACTCTTTAATACCTGGCCTTTGACCGAATGATGGGACACGATAAAGGTACGTTCTTCCTTCGCGATTAATACGTGACTCAAAATTCTTCTGTATGTTTTCCTTCTTTTTTATAATTTCTGTTTTTCTAAAACTGAACCCGAATTGCTATTCCGCGTACTTTATTATAAACTGCAATTTTCTCTTGCAATGTTAAAAAGCGTTTCTTTTTTCGGCGGCATTATAAACAATACCCATTTAGCTTTACTAAAGTAATACGAACCGATATCGACCGACTGAGTGATCCCAAATGCTCATGAACTTGTTTCATCATATTCTCGTCGAATGGAAGCAGGGGCCCTTTTTAACGGCGGCGGACAAGTGATATTTTACCGACTTGTGTCCGTTCAAGCTTAATAGCAGAATTTAATTAAAAAAATCCGTCGCCATAAAATTGTCCGGTTACGAGAGGTGTCCGTAATGAGAGGTTTCACTGGGTTTCACTGTATAAGACGAAACATATGAGAACAAATTATCGGCTTCATTTTTTTATTAGTTTTTCAAATGTGCATCTACCGTTCCAACAATTGGGACCACATTATCTTCGGTTGCAGTTGTACAAGTTATCCCTGTTCATTGCTATTCTCAGCAAAATTGTATTATTGAAAGAAGACAGAAAAGCGAAATTCAGTTTGGTTTTGCCAACCATTATTTGCAGGATCACTGAAAGGATAATAAGAGGTATGCACATGAAATTTTTTTCCTCAACTTTAACGGCGGTTATGATCAACATGAAAGCAGTTTTTAAATTTAAGTTGCAAAAGACTTAATTAAGACGTCAGCTAGAATGTAACTGGTAATGCGTTGAACCTATACTGGGCGATTCAAAATAAGTGTCCGACCCGTCAACCAATGATAGTCCACAGAAAAAGAAAACAAAAGTCTATATGCATAGGGGGTCTAAAATCCATAGTTTTTGAGATAAAGTGCACTGAAGATTCAGATATAAATTGGTTGATGGGCACTAGTATTGCTGTATTGTGTCACAAGAGCAATGAACTCGCGCGGAACAGAACGAAACACTAGCGTTTACTTTGAAATCAAACTCTAAAACGTTCTTATTTATGGTTTTCCGCGGAAAAGATGTATAATACGCATTTCATTCATTCCAATTTCGGACTTGTGTATGTAAGAAATAAATCATGATTTCCATTTTGAATTCAAAGGAGGTTGATTTTTAAAATGCCTCTAGATTTATTTCTTCCAATTTCGCACTTGCATGACCTTAATGAATACGCTTCTAACGGGTCAGAATCTGAATCATCCTGTGTAAAATGTTCTAACCGTGGCTTAAATTTAAATTCTGCTTAAAATATTGATAACGCAGGCTGCAATCGTTTAATACTAAATAAATGAATAAATTTTAATTGTTTAATCTCTTCCTGTTAAATTCAAACTGAGATGCATCCCATTTTTAGTTCTTAAGTATTACGCACGAAGAATTCTTTCAAAAAAAATATGATATAAAACCGAGCAATTTTTTTTTCAAATAAAAGAAGTACAGTCTGCGCAATTTTAGCAATAGTTCATTCGCAGCATTCAATTTGCTTTTAAAAATGCCTTTATGTGTGCAACAACTTATTGATTGATGTATCTATACAAAGTAGGCTATATTCTTAACGACTCTCTTCAAATTTTTATAATATGTATGTAGGTACTTCACACACGGTCGCAATTTTATTTCATAAAGAAACGGTAGGTATCGAATTATCACCTCTACAGACCTGGTTTTAGAGGTGGCTGACATAAATTAAGATCGTAATTGTGTGCACTCTTCAGATTAACGCATCCAAATTTAGCGGTACATTAATAATTTATTATTAAGTGTTAAAAATAGAAGAGGAGTTAACATATAGGCTTCTGTGAAATACTTTTGTTAATAATTACACTTAATCAGGATTCTAAATCTCTGTGCCTATCATTATAAACACAGTTTTTCACGAATAATTCAAGAATGCGTTACTGTCTCCCACTCAACGCGATTCAGTGCCATGCAATTAGATCCTGACAAGATGTGTAGCAATCGTTGATCGCTATACCACTGCTTATACCCATGTCGTGTCAATGACAACTGAATTTAAATTTCAGAGACTATAGTCGCGTTCCTTTCACAAATAAACTGAGCGTAAGCTAAATGAAATGGAAAACTGAGCAAGTTCTTAGGCTAAGACAATATCAAAATTTCAAAGCCGACACTTGTAAATAATACGTTAAAGCCCGGTATTATAAAGGCAAGTTAGCTTTAACTGTTATTTTATTCCCATGGTAACAATTGGGAACACCAATTGTTGCTATAGCAATAAACTGGAAGTTAAAGTTAACTTTCGTTTATAATACCGGGCCTAAAAGTTATTTAAGGATGTTTGAAATGGATTTCTTTTAATTAAATGAAATATCTTTTAGCGACTTCTTCAAGAAAAAACTTTTCAGCATCAAATATTTTGTTAAGTAACATATGATGAATTTCCCCCACTATTGAGGGACGAACACTCATTACTGATGAAGGGTTAGCGGTTTCTTCAAATCGGTGAGGGGAGAAGCAACTTACTCACGCAGGCTTCCTCACTTACAAGTAAAAGGAACGCGTAATTTCAGTGACGGACGGGAAATGAGGTAAGATTATCCGAGAATCGGTGCGAGAGGTATGAGGCTTTTGATTATAACTTATTTTCGTAGAGTTTTTACTCGTTGATAATTGCAGAAACGACAAGAAAAAGAGAAGACTTTAGAATAAATTGAAATTTTTTTATTTACCTTTTATCATGACGTTTCGCAAACCGGATTGTTTGCTTTCGCCGTCCTCCATTTAAATTCATTTTATCTAAAATCAAATTGACTTGATTTTGAACTGAACTTATTTTAAAGCGAACAGAAAGGAATAATAGAAAGGAAAATTAAATGAACATAACCTCAAAGTATGTATGAAATCAAATCAACCTGAATACTGATTGTAAAAACCAGCTTAATCAGTAGAGGGTGGGAGAGAAGAAACTCAATCACTTCTGTATCACTGATTGTCACCTGAATAACTGGAAATTAAATGCAATCAGCGATTTTTAAGTGAATTTGAAACGATTAGGATACAAATGAAGTTGTTTCTTGTCCGATGAGAAATGTAAGTAAAAAGGTTTTTGAATCTTAAACCGGACACAATTATGAATGGAAATTCACTCTTTTCGCTATATCGTCAGGAGTGACGAAGCTATAAATCTATAGCGAAACGTTGACTGTATTTCCATTCATAATTCTGTCCGGTTTAAGATTCAGAAACCCTTTTACTTGATTAGGATACAAATATGTTGTGGCTTTTATCAAAAGTGAAGCAAGCTTTTCGATTAGCGAAACGTCAAGATAAAAGCTAAATTATTAAAGAATTACATTTTTAGCTTGTTTCCAAATACTCTCCTTTTCTTCAAGTCTTTCCGTTATATTATAACGTTTATTGTAGATTGTTTTCTCTCATTTTCTTCTACTTTCCATCAATTATTTTGCAGCTCATTTTAATTTTTTTTTCTGCTTTACTCTGTTTAGTATGCTTTAGTTATCTCAATCGTTCCTATTTCTTGTCAATTGCTTTATCTGTATCCTCACTCATTTCAATGTTTTAATTTATGCAACATTTGCTTTTTCTTTCCACGTGCTTCTCGGTTTCTATTTATTTTCTACTCCGATTTCGAAGATTTCACTTTCCCTCATTTCAGTACATATATTACAATCAACGTTCAATTTCTTTTTGTTATTTTTAAATTTAATTTTTATTTTGTATTCTTTTCTTTTTTACTGTTTTCTTCCTATTTTAAATCGCTTCTTTAATTCTTCTCTATTGCACTGAATATAATATTAAAATATTAAAATTCTGCAATATTATTTTCCTCCGTGGTACTTTTTGTATTTTACTTTTCAAATGCTTGGAAAATGTAAGTGGTTCTCTAATATTGACACACTTATAAATAACTATTTTCTTAAAAATTTGTTGACACTTTTTCATTACTCGAAATGATTTATGTATCTTTTCGAACGTACTTTATTTATTAACAACTATTTTTATATTTATGTGATTCTTTTACTAAATGGGCAGTTCCAATGTCACTTACGCGACAATCGTAGCGTGATTTATGAGCTTTATCACTTAATATATTTTAACTCTTTTACCAATGTGTGTGTTTGAGCGCGGTAAAGAAACGTTTAATAGTGAAAGTTTCAACTAACGCTTACTTTATGAAAGATTTTACAAAATTCTAGTAACTATTAATTTTTTAATTCACCGTCACTTACGCGGCCGCTTTGCAACCTAAGTTAAAGAACATTGTTAAAAACTGCCATTATCTCTGAAATTATGAAACAGATTTGGAATACATCGATATATTCTTAGCAACAAAATAAATCGAAAAATTTCACGTCACTTACGCGACACAGATTTTTCACTTACGCGACATTGCGAAATAAAAGAAGTAAAACATTTATAATACGAAAATATTATTGCAAAACGATAAATTACAATCAATTAATAGTAATTAGTTAATCTGTCCTCTTTTATCTATCTAAATGTTTTAAAACAGAAAATCAAGACAAATATTTGCAGAAAGAGATTGTAAATTTTTAAGTGATTATTAAATTGTCTTAAATTGGTTATAAAATAACTGTGTTTTTGTCACTCCACGGAGGGTAAAAAAATTGAAGACTTTGTAATTTTTTTTCTTGTACTTCAAGGCTAATTTTTATTATTAATGTGACAATTAATGAATGTTAAATAAATACAGAAAATTTAAATTTAACATTTTTGCAAATTGTTTATGAAAAATAGGACAATTAAACCTAAAAATTATAAATTATCCCTCAGGTGGACCGTGGAATTGCCTAAACCTAAATACTAAAAAAATTAAAAACTTAAAAGAAGTTCTTTTTGTAAAGTAATTGAAAGTATTACAAGAAACCAACCCAAAAATGAAGTTTGATTGTTACTTTATGAATTCAGTTGTTTAGCAAAGATTGTTGTTTACGATTATTGCTATCTCAATATTTAATGTTTTATTTCTTTTACTTTATTTTCCATTGTTTGTATAAATTAACCGTTAAAAAAACGATAAATTTTTGACAATAAGTCATTTAAGTTCATGCTTAGAGGGTTCTACAAAAGTATACTTAACTCTCGTGGTAGGGTGTGCTTAAGATTAAGCAAGCTGTATGAATATCGCATAAGCAGAAGCACTCAAACAGTGGTTCACGAAGCTTATTGCATCTCTTCGTTCAGTCTTAACTTACAGCCCAGAAAAAAATCGTAAAGAAAAGTTGGGCTGTTTTGCTTGTATACTTTACTTCAGTATCAAACGCCAGTTTTGGAATACTTTGTATATGGTCTTATACGTAATATTCTGTACTTTTGGATCAAAAAATCGTAAATTAAGATATATTATTTAAAAGCGCATCTATCCAATAAGTTACTGCTGTTCTAAGAAGAAATAACCTAATCGTGATTTTGAGGAGTTTGGTTTAGGCCGGTGTTACACTATAAAAGATACATGTTGGATCTGCTACAAAAAATACTTTATAAAAAAATGGTCACCACTCAATATTTCTCTAGAATAGTATTTTATTATTGAACTGTTAACTTTATACATATAGTGTAATACTCAGAATCGCTAAGGAAATTAATTTTAATAACCCGTGGTTCATAGAAATTCAAGGAATAACAATTATTGTAAAACTTTCCAATTCCTTTTAAATAACGTCAGCAATTTTTTAGCTACAACTTCTTTCACTATAAATTTAAATCTTATTGTGACAGTGAGAGGCAATTTTCATTACTTCACCCTTTTTATTTCCTTTTCACTTAATTAATCTCGAGCGTTATGTTTTTGTCAACAAAATTAAAACTCACTAATCAACTTTACCTTGGTGAAGCATCTTGGGGTTTCCTTCTGCCAGTAATTAATTCGCCGGTTTTTGCATATCACTCGCGAAAAACGGTGTGCAAAAGCGCGGGAAAACGCCGAACGGTGCAACACAAACACGGAGATTCGAACGTGTTCCTGGCGAGCGTTTGTTTTGCGTTTCGCGTTCCACGTAACCGCGCCGTTAAGTAACCTGCGGTGCGAGTGGAAGAGAGAGACGGAGGAGGAAGTGACTGCATACTATTGCGCTCTCTACCGGGTGGCACCGGCCGAGAGAGCAATCAATACCTACAAGTCTGGTTGGTACAGTCCGGCACATAGGATATCGAGCTCGTCCTTCAGGACGATCAAATGGTGCACGTCAAGGTCGCGTCGGCGTCGGTTTGTTTACCTTTTCTCGGTGAATAAAACTTTTTCTTCAAAACATTGTGGTAGTAGCCTTGGTGGAATTATAAAAGATTTAAAAGAATTTTTTCACTTAACATGTACCACGTGAAATGAATTACGAAAGGTACCTATAACGGACTGATTTTCATTTATTTAGTATATCAGATCTCTTCATTTCCATACTTGCGCCTTTCACCAACAGCTGATCAAAATGATTTTACCATCATCCCCCCCTTCCATCTTAGTGAGCTAGCCTTTTTTAGATCCTCAATTACCTCCTTGCAAATCGGCTTATTTTACACTCACTTATCTACTCATCTCAACTGAACCTAGTAGTTGTGCTGGTGACCTTACCACAGATAACACTGGCCAATAGAATTTTTACCCACAGTTAGTAATGGATAAAATTAAACAGCATATATCGATTGCAAATTATTCGAAAAGCAGTAGTATTGGCTTAGCTCTGGTTACAGAGAAAATACTGGTTAAGACTTATTGTTATTGCGGACATGATAAGTATACATGATACTTGGGCTGCTGGAAAAGTTTCTGGAATCTAGTAGGTCTAGAATTGTAGCGTTTATCAACTGTCACATTTGAAAAATTTTACGTTTCTCGCCTATAATTCTATTGACAGTTCCTATCCAAGTAAACTTGTTTTGTTCGTACAGCATTTGAGAAAAAGTAATTTTATGTAAACATGGAAATCTCTCGTGAAAATTTTCGTGCCATGATTTTTCACGATTTCAAATGTGGTCTAACGCCGAAACAATGCCTCGATCGGCTTCATTTGGCTTTTGGAGATGAAGCACCATCAAAGAGCAATGTTTATAATTGGTTTGCCGAATTCCAGCGTGGACGTACCTCTCTCAGTGACGAATTTCGTGAAGGTCATCCATCAACATCTGTTGTTGCCACTAATGCAGATGCTGTGCATGAAATGCTTGAGCGAGATCGACATGTGACATGCCCTGAGATTCAAGCATCCTTACGCATTGACATGAAAGCAATACACCAGATTTTGCATGATCATTTGAACGTACGCAAGCCTTGCAGTCGTTGGATCCCACACAATTTAACAGAAGCGCAAAAGCAGGGTCGTGTCAAATGGTGTGAAGAAATGCTCAAGAAATTCAATGGAGGTCGTTCAAATTTAGTTTATAACATCGTTACTGTGACGAAACGTGGATCTATTCGTACGAGCCAGAAAGTAAACAACAATCTACCGTTTGGGTATTTCAAAATGAACCACAACCAACAAAACTTGTCCGTTCACGCAGTGCTGCGAAGCAAATGATTGCTTGTTTCTTTGGTTTAACTGGACATGTAGCAACCGTGGCTTTAGAGGATCGAAAAACCGTGAATGCTGATTGGTATACTACAATTTGTTTGCCGGAAGTCATCGATCAAATAAGAAGAAACAATCGAAATCGACGAATTATTCTCCATAATGACAACGCCAGCTCTCACTCAGCCCGTCAAACAGTTGATTTTTTGTCCAACAAAAATGTTGAATTAATGACTCATTGTCCATATTCACCTGATTTATCACCTAATGATTTCTTTTTGTTCCCAAATATCAAAAATAAAATGCGTGGTGAGGGATTTTCGTCGGCTGAAGCAGCGGTTGAAACATTCCGGACACTGGTGTCTGAGGTACCATCTTTAGAGTGGAAAACGTGCTTTAGAAATTGGTTCGAACGTATGCAAAAGGGTATTGACGTCAAAGGCGAATACTTCGAAAAACGATGATACCGTTTACCAAATTTCATATGCGTTTTTTCATACCGTTTCCAGAAACTTTTCCAGCAGCCCACGTATCTCGTTCACTCGAGAAACGTAAAGATCGTGGAGGAAATAGAAAAGGATGTTTCTTTGTCTACATGCAGTTCGGGAGCGGAACACGTTATCTATTTATTTAGACTTTAATTTAGTTCTGCAAAGACACAATCATGTTTGTGGAAAATTTTCTCCGTTAAATAAGAGAATTTGACGAGCCTATGAACTTTACTTTGGTATGAGCGTCAAAAATATAGACAAACCATGGGTTCCACGTCTAATATGTAGTACATGCGCCAGATATTTGAGGATTTGGTTTTCTGGACAAAGACATTCTTTACCTTTTGCCATTCCTATGCTGTGGAGTGAACAAAAGAACCCTGTTGAAGGTAGCTATTTTTGCCTTAATAAGAGCGCAGCACTCAATAGCCGTAAGAAAAGAAAACATGATTACGAGGAAAAGCTCAAAAGCTCAAAAACCTCAATTACTTGACGAACAGCATCCAGTTCCTCAATTCCCAATTGACAAATAAAACGAGGAGAGAAACAGTACTACTTCTGATGCTAGCTTTGAAGAAATTGAAAATTCAACAGATCCTGATTTTTTATTCCATTTACTTCATGCGAGCCACATTTAATTACTCAGTTTGAATTAAATGACTTGGTGCGGGATTTAAACTTATCAAAATCAAAAGCGGAACTTCTTGGGTCAAGATTAACAACAATGGAATCTTTTAGCAAAAGAAACACGAATTAGTATTTTCCGTACCAGATATCAGAATTTTGTCGATTTCCTTAGCATGGGCGAAACTTTAGTCTACTGTAGTGATATTTGTAAACTTTTTGAAGCTCTTGGAATACATCACGGCCCCAGTTTGAGGAGATTATTCATAGATGCGTCGAAGAGTAGCCTGAAGGCAATGTTGTTACATAGTTGAAACTTTTACATTTCTATCCCAATCGGTCATGTTTTTTCTATAAAGGAAACTTATGAGAATTTAAAAACTTTGTTAGAAAAAAAATATGAAGACTATTTCTGGTATATTTGTGCTGACTTTAAGATATAAGATAATCGCAATTATTTTGGGTTTGCAAGCAGGTTATATCAAATATTGTTGCTTTTTATGTCTTTGGGATAGTTGCGATAGGGAAAAACTTTATATCAGGTAAGAACAATGTACGCCATCAAATATTAGTGGAAAAAGGAAAGATTATAATACCACCCCTACGCGTAAAACTGAGGCTCATGAAAAATTTTGTTAAGGCGCTGGATCGCGAAGGTGAAACCTTCGAGAAAAGTTTCGAAACATTTCAGAAGGAAAACTAAAAGAAGGTATTTTCGTTCGACCTCAGATACGGAAAATAGTAAAATATGGAACATTTGGAACAAAATTAGCAGCACGAGAAAAAGCAGCATGAGTGTCCACGGTACAAGTTTTTACCAGTTTCTTGGAAAACAAAAAAATCAGAAAATTTGCAAAACTTTGGTAATGAATATGATTCAAGCTTTTCATGCTGCTTGCTGCGCTGCAATACGTTCCTTAAAGTGCACATTCTACATTCTCACTTGGACTTTTGTCTTGAAAATATGGGCGAAGTTAGCGATGAACACGATGGGCGCTTTCATTGAGAAATTTTGAAAATGGAAAAACGATATCAGAGTAAACGGAATCCTGTGGAATGTCAGCAGATTACTGTTGGACATTAAAAAGGGAGGCTGTGGATATTGTTTATAAACGACAGTCTAATATTTCTTCGCATTTCTAAAGAAGAATTTCAAATATACAATATTGTAGGTTCCTTTCGTTATAAGCACAAAAATCTTTCTATTAAAATCCAAATGAATTTAGAGCTGACCTGATGATCCAAATTTTTTTTTGAAAATAAATCTTTCTATGTTTTCTATTAAAATCCGTGTACGTCATTTAATGGCAAAACCAAAAGTTGAAATTTGTTGGTCAAGCTTAAAAAACAGCTATTTTCTGCAAATAAAACGGATTCATTAAAAAATATCAAAATAAACCATAAGTAGTGCGTTAATTTTGAATATGAGTTCGTACCTAAATTTGGTTCCAACATTCGTTTATCGATGGACTGTTCCAATAAGGCCAGGGGCATGAAAATTAATGCCGAACATTAGAGTTCGTTACATCCACAAAAATATGCACCGTGTGGTGTGGATTGCAGGTGGGTGGTATCATCGGACCTTATTTCTTTCGAAATGCATTGCAAGTGCACGTTACCTAAATAGAATGCGTTACAGAACGATGAGCAATGATTACTTGGTTCTAAATTTGCAAGACATTGATCTAGAAGGCATGTGGGTCCAACAAGATGGTGCCACATGCAATATTCCTATCGCAACAATTGAATTATTGAGACAAATATTTGACGACAACAATAGGTGTCTTCGTTTTACTTTCGACTTAGATCAGAAAATATCAGAAGTCAGGTGAGAGTTCTTAAAAAATAAGTCAATTCCACTTACATCGCGCAAATGTCAAACGAGACATTCGACCATTACATACACACACTTTCTTACTTAAATTCCTATTTGATTGATTCGAAGGAAGCTCACAAAATCTCATCAACGAGCGTGTAAAAAAATCATACAAATTTCCAAGGTTACTGAATGCCGCTGAGTTACTCTGAGTTTTGCGGTAAAAAGAACACACCTAATATCTCTAGAAATGGACTAGTGAATTGGCCTGAACGGTCATATGATTTGACGCCTCTCGATTATTTTCTTTGGGGGTATGTGAAGTCTCAGGTTTATGCTAATAAACCAGCAACGGTTAATGCACTGGAAGCCAACTTAACTCGCGTTATTGCGGACATAAGGTCCAACTTACGTGGGCTGCTGGAAAATTTTCTGGAATCTAGTAGATCTAGAATTGTTAGCGTTTATCAACTGTCATATTTAAAAAATTTGACGTTTTTCACCTATAATGTTATTGACTGTTCCTATCCAAGTGAACTAGTTTTGTTTGTACAGCATTTGAGAAAAAGTAATTTTGTGTAAACATGGAAATCTCGCCTGAAAATTTTCGTGCCATGATTTTTTACGATTTCAAATGTCTAACGCCGAGACGATGCCTCGATCGGCTTCATTTGGCTTTTGGAGATGAAGCACCATCAAAGAGCAGTGTTTATAATTGGTTTGCCGAATTCCAGCGTGGACGTACCTCTCTCACTGACGAATTTTCAACATCTGTTGTTGCCACTAATGTAGATGCTGTGCGTGAAAAGCTTGAGCAAGATCGACATGTGACATACCGTGAGATTCAAGCATCCTTACGCATTGACGTGAAAGCAATACACCATATTTTGCACGATCATTTGAACGTACGAAAGCTTTCCAGTCGTTGGATCTCACACAATTTAACAGAAGCGCAAAAGCAGGGTCGTGTCAAATGGTGCGAAGAAATGCTCAAGAAGTTCAATGGAGGTCGTTCAAATTTAGTTTATAACATCGTTACTGGTGACCAAACGTGGATCTATTCGTATGAGCCAGAAAGTATACAACAATCTACCGTTTGGGTATTTCAAAATGAACCAAAACCAACAAAAGTTGTCCATTCACGCAGTGCAGCGAAGCAAATGATCGCTTGCTTCTTTGGTTTAACTGGACATGTAGCTAGCAACCTTGGCTTTAGAGGATCGAAAAACCATGAATGCTGATTGGTATACTACAATTTGTTTGCCGGAAGTCATCGATCAAATAAGAAAAAACAATCAAAATCGACGAATTATTCTCCATCATGACAACGCCAGCTCTCACTCAGCCCATCAAACAGTTGATTTTTGTCCAACAAAAATGTTGAATTAATGACTCATTGTCCATATTCACCTGATTTATCACCTAATGATTTCTTTTTGTTCCCAAATATCAAAAATAAAATGCGTGGTGAGCGATTTTCGTCGGCTGAAGCAGCGGTTGAAACATTCCGGACACTGGTTTCTGAGGTACCATCTTTAGAGTGGAAAACGTGCTTTAAAAATTGGATCGAGCGTATGCAAAAGTGTATTGACGTCAAAGGCGAATACTTCGAAAAACAATGATACCGTTTACCAAATTTCATACGCGTTTTTTCATACCGTTTCCAGAAACTTTTCCCGCAGCCCACGTACTTGAAAAAGTAGCGCAAAATTGGACTGATAGAACACGTTATATCAGAAGCAGTCGTGGTGCACGTTTGCCCGAAATTATTTTTAAATATTAATGTCATAGAATGGGCTTTCGAATAATCTTAATATGTTATTATCCAGTCAATTAATTATAGAAATAGTTTTGACGGTGCATAAAATATTTAGTCTTGGAAAGCTTTTTTAAAGTCTAATCTGGTCCCCACGTGAAGGCTACAAGATTTTATTTTTCACTATCCAATCAGAACGAATTGTGTTCATCAAACTGGAAGCGAAATTATTTCTCATCTTGACTAGCTAGAAGAGAGTTCTCGGTAATTTAATATTCTATTATCTTGTCAACATTTTTATTCTGTGTAGCGTAGAGGTTGATACGATATACAAACCTAGGTCCTAGGTATAGTGTTTATGGGAACAAAAATAAATAAATTCTGTAAGGTCCTCATTAAATCTAAACTATGCTCTGCATTATCCTTTTAATTTTCAATAGTTCCAACGAACTCGTCGATTCTCTTAGGCCTCTCATGAGGTTCAATGATCTACATTCAAACAAGAAAATTTATTTGCGAATAGGAAATTAACAACTTTATTAACTTCTTAGACCTTTGCCAAAAAAGACAAATTAACTTTCTAAATTTATAGAAAACCTACACACAGTGACATTTGCGTTCCTTTCAATTTTTCAACTCATTGTTTTATAGAGTTCCTGTGTCACTCTCAGATTTTATAATCCCAATATTTCCTTTGACTTTTCTTCCACTCAAAAACAACAACTCTTTAGTACTTCGTATGTTGGTCAAATTTCACATAAAATAAAACAATATTTCACAAAAACCACCAACTTAAAATTTCCTTTTTTAACAAAAGTAAAAACTACTATTTCCCACACGAGAGACAAAATTGATTTCCTAGACCAGAGTGGTGTTTATTTTCTTTCTTGCAAAACTGCCTTCAATTTTGCTAATCATCTTAGATTCTTTACGATTTTTATGTTCATGATAATGTCACCTTGATATATAAGTCAAACAAAGGTTATTTATTTAATATTGCTGAGAACTTATACTTTGATAAGAATGATAATAATAAATTCAACATCATGATCAGTTGATGGGAATTTTTCAAATTTACCGCCTTTCTGATATCACTCCTCTGGAATTTCTAATGTGCTTTAATTTTTTTCAATTAAAAATTATTTTTAAACGCAGTAACTCTGTTACTTCAAAATACCTTTACATACTTACTATGAATTACGATGCTCAACTTAAATGATACTCCTCCATGCGAACCACATCCTTAAGAACATTCAGCGTAAGGGCTTCGAAATTGTGAAATGGTATCATTTAAGTTGAGCATATTAGCCTAAGGTATGTTATTATAATGATTTAATCGCTTAATTTTAGTTATGACTTTTCCTCTACTCTGTAGTGGCTTTGCCCCTGAAGATGATCATTTCTGTGATTGAAACAGGTTGACATTAATAAATAAATAGCATTTCGAACTGATCATCGTTGTACTTAGTAGCTAATCGACATATTCTAAATTATGTATTATTTTTTGCATAACTTCATTTGCTACAATCGCACTTTTGTTTGACTTTTTATTAAAATACAATAAAACTTACAAATAAGAACAAGAATACTATTATTACTATTATTGCTGTGACTGGATGATGAACAATTCCTAATCAAGAAACCGTAAACAAATTTTATTACGTTTCAATCAGGGTTTTCAGTTATATAGCCATATTGTTTAGTGTAATGAATTAACATTTACGATTTTAAGTTTAGAAATTACAGATTGTTAATACGCGTTAGCCAGTGGCGGCCCGTGATGATTTACTGCGGATAGGCAATAACTGCAAAAGGGAAAGATAAAAGCATTTCCCAAATAAATTTGTTTTTTAGGCTTTGAATAGCCATAAGAGTTCTTGATTCTACCTATTTTTCCCCAAATCTCAAAATTATCAGTAGACATCTATGCAATCTTGTAGCCGTTGGATGTATAAATGCAAGTCTTTTCTTAAAGTGTTTTGACGTATGTGTGGATTACAGAAGATGTCATTTTGATTAATAAAATGTTCTAAGAAAAGATTACGTTTACCCTTCCAGCGCTTATTAGGATGACGGAATGAATGATATTTACAAACTAAGTCTTGCATTTGATTTTTCAACCATAACACAAGGAGGCTCATCAAACTCAAAATTAAGAAACTTGCCTTTGTCTGTGTGCTTTCAGGTTATTTCTAGAAAATTAGACGATTGTGTTAAATTATTGTAGCGAACAAAACGTGAGATTCTATTTCAGAAGAAAACTTGGTCATTTCCCAATTTATTTGAACTCACATCCTGTTCAAATTTGAAAATTTCTTCCTCAAAAATTAAGTAGTTTTAAAATAGTACCTAAGTATTTCCAGATTTTCATGCCTGCACATTGGTTACAAAGGTACTTGCAAATAAAAATCCAAATTAGTTCCTGCAATTTATAACCGAACAAGGTCAAGACGAGAAACTCTTGACCTTATTCAGTTATGAATCGTTCACATAAAATATCTAGCAAATTGAATGAACTAATTTTGTTTGTCTGGATGCAAAAACTTTATGGAGTCTACGAACGCAATGGATACAAGGCACAACGAAATTTAAGTTGACTGATTAAATATTTGTGACGATAACATGTTTTGATCGATTGATTTCCAACACGCAGAGAAAAGTAATAAAATAAGTTGTTTCTTAGGTAATCAATACAACAATCAAGTTATGGCGCATTTACTAAATACCCCGACTAAATTTTGGGTTGGAAAACTCCGAATTTTGTTTAACTGGAATATTATGCAAAAATTTAATTCAAGGAAGTCTTAAAAATTCCGTATTTAATTAACGCAAATAAGGAATTTCTGTGTGGAAATAAGAAATTTGTTTGTGGAAAAACCGGATTCTTCCGGCACAGAGGATGTGATTGCGCAAGTTGTCTGCCTGGTCACTTTCACTTATCGAAAAGAATGTGGGCTGAAATCAGAAAATATGTAAATTCACGTCTAATTTCATTTTAATTATTGACCGATTGTTTATCTAGTTTTATTCAGTACAAGTTGCAATGAAGAATATTAGTTTAGAATGATGTCTGAACAAACAGAAGCTGGTTCTCTATTTAATATACAAGTATCCTAATCTCAAGCTGTTTAGAAAGTTATACACACCAACTTATATTCCAAATTACTCCTATGAACAATACTTATCATTTACATCAGAACATAAAAAAAAGAAATGAGGTTGAAACTGGTTAAGTTAAATCAGTTTGCTTGAAAATAATAAATTTTATTTACCTTTGACGAATTAATTTCACCAGACACACACAGCGACAATAAATATTAAATATAACTATTTATTTTTATTTGAATAACCAAATTTATTCTTATTTCTTTTATTATTTCTCGTCACTTTTACAACGGTTTCAAATCTTCAAGGTTTAAGTTTTTCACAAAGAAAGAGTTTAGTGAAAAATCCAGGTAGAAAAAATGTGTGAAGATAAAATGCATTCGACAAAAAAAGGACAAAATTTAAATAATGTTTAAAACTTATATTATCCTTTCTTTTTAATTTTAAAATCTGATGTATAAAATCAGAAGAAAACAAAATTAAGGAAACTTTGCGCGAATATTAATTGGTGTAATGCGAAGTGCAATTGAATCGGTGAGTGCATAAGCGTGTTCAGTCCAAATCTATTGTGTTGAGAAAACAACTAATAACTTTCTCTAGATTTTTATTTTAAGTAATTATTGGCTTCAGGAGGCTTCAGATATCCTCATCTGAAAGAATTTTAAGCCAATAATTCACTTAAAATAAAAATGTAGAAAGTTATTTGTTGTTTTCTCAACACAGTAAATTTGGACTGACCATGATTATGCACTCACCGAATCAGTTAGACATGGCAATGGTTGGTAAATCACGTTACAATTGCTACACCAAATTCAGATTATTATACTAATGAAACAAGTCCAGTTAACAACGATTATCTCAACAATTGCTATTAAAGGTTTAAGGTTTGATTAAAGCTAGAAACTGGAATTGTACAACTTAGCCTAATGTCCGATTTCTTCACCGCCTGATAAATTTATCTGCCAGGTATTATCCTTGGAAACCATTGTATCGATAATAGTTTCCGAGGATACTACCTGGCAGATAAATTTATCAGTAGGTGAACAAATTGGGCCTAAGGATGACTTACTATAGTAGTGTGTTTGTTAACTGTACTGTCCGTACGCCGATTAAGTTGGTATGCTCGCAACTTGATCAACTTGTAGTGGCAATCATGCCGGTTGTGTCAATTCTGACAGAGTATATTGGCGGTTCGTTAATCGTATTTTCTCGGTGGTTTTACGGAAGATCCTTGATGTTTATTTTCTTTAATTTCGAATAGTTCTTTTCATAACTCCTCAATTAACATTTGTGAATCGGATGTAAGCAATAATTTAAATTTCAAGTTACGTTCGAATAGATAATTTGTTATTTAGCTTTAAACAATTTTCTCCATTACTATCAAAAATATTGATGGCTGAGCAAGATGCGTAAGTACGTTCTTTCGAGGTACAACTCGAAACCTGGATAATGAAATGTTTTCTGTCATCACCAACGTTAAATGCTACAATGATTTGAGAGAGATAACTGTATTGGTAAGGTAAATCAACCGGGTGAGTTAACTGTACCTGTTGTCAATGTTCTTCAAGCATAAGTAGACTAAAGTCAACAAATCATTGCGAAAGTTATCAGCACGATTTTTGCAGGCATAAGGCCCGATCTTTCCAACTCTAGATAAATTTAGCTGCTAGATAAAATCCTAGGAAACTATTATCGACACAATGGTTTCCAAGGATATTACTTAGGTGGAAAGACTGGGCCTTAGTAGAGCTGGTTGCGCAGGTTACGTAAGGAGGATTATCGAACGTGTGCTGCGGAGAAACCTCATACATTTGTTGAAACCGAATTATACCTGATGATATTCTTCTTCTCTGCATGTACCAGCATAAATTATTTACGAGAGTTTCATGGAAACCATATCATATGCGCAGATGTGTGACCGTGGCCACCGAAAAGTTCAAATTTGACACCTCCAGACTATTTACTTTTCAGACATGTGAGAAATAATGTTTTATAAAAACCGCTTGCACAATTTGGATGAACTTGAACAGATAATTGCTGATCTTGTGTTTACAAAAATAATGGAAGACACCTCCAACACATAAAAATAAAATTATTTCCTACTTATCAGAATTGTTTTCAATTAATAAAGCGCTTATTACAATTCCCACAATTAGCAAGCCTAGATAAACATAACCCTACGTTTCAAACAATTTTCAGACACAGTTCTAAACTCCTGTTCAAAAATCGTCGATAGGTTTGTATTTTTGTAACCATTATTCAATAACAATTTACCTTAAAATAAAAGCTGAAAATTAGATAAAACAGTACAGCAAAACGTGTAGCACCACTTCCAGCTCTGATGACTGCCTGAGTTCGACTTTGGTAAGCTATTTATCAAATTCTGGATAGTCTCTTGTGAAACGTTATCCCATTCTGCAAGACCGAGATGTTCTAGTTCATGTAGACTTCTGGGAGCGAGTACATGACACTCACTGCTTTTTTCAGAACATTCCATAAGTGCTCAATGGGATTCAAGTCTGGACTGCGAGGTGGCCAGTCCAATAGCGAATATTGATCTCATTCAAGTAACTCAATCTTTTACAATATACGGTCTAGCATTATCCTGCACGAAACTGAAGTTATTGCCCATAAATGGCGCAAAAGGCATAACATAGTTTAGAATAATGTTCTCCAGGTAAAACTGGGCATTCACTGATCTTTGTTGAGTGGGAACGAAGTCTGTACGGACTTCAAAACTGATTACTTATCAGAACATTCTTGACCCTCCACTAAATGGTTCCCTTCCAGAGACATTGCAAGCAGCAAATTTTTCTCCAGGCCTGCGCCGTACTCGTTCCCCTCGTTCACTCTGGTGTCATCGGTAAATAAGGCTTGTTTCCAATCGACTATGGACCAATGTTCATGCTGTCTCGCAAATCTTAATCTAGCCATTCTGTATCCTTGCAGGTTTTCTACTGGCTAGCCCTGATTCTTATATCATTCTTCTAACAGTTACAGCTGATATCCTAACATTTCTGACTGTTACAAGTTCATTACTAAGCTCCGAACATGTACATCTCCAGTGTCTTAGACCCTGCTGCCGAAAAAATGCTCATCGCTTAAAATTGTAACCCTCTTTCTATCCTGTCCACGTATACCCCACTTTCTCTGTACTGTCTAATCATTTGACTAATTGATAAATGATCAATATCTAGCAAATTAGCTACGTATTGCATACATCGTCCTTCGTTTAACAAAGTTGATGCTCTGATGCAACCATCAATTGTTAAATATTGTGGTCGGTTCATGTTATTAGGATGCAAGAATATAAACTGATATTGTGTTTAACATTCACTAGATTTCAATACTTATTACCTGAGGGAACCAAGAATTAATTATGTTAAATTTCAATTTAAATTTAAACTTAATCGTATCTTAATGAAACAACTTCATCTAACGAACAGTCTGATGGATTAACAAGATTTAGTAATTGTCAAAATGTATTTAGTTTGAAGTAAGTTACCTATGATTTAATATAAAACATTAGTAACTTCGCCAATTAAAAAAAAATTAAACAGGAGTTTATATTAAAGTCTTAAGTGTGGTTTATACAGTCACTAAAACTAATAACTAAACATTAATAACTATCAACTAAGACATTAAAAGGCCGTACTGATACGAAGCGGTTTATACAGCTTCACTAAAAATTAAGAATTCGTTTATTTCAATTCTTAGTGATAATTACACTAGCCCGCGAAAAAAATATTTTGTTTTGCGTATGAGATAAGATTAGGTGTTCTTCAATGATTTCGGCATTACAAAAAAGAATCTGTTATTAGTTTTTTTCTATCGCGTCAGTATTTCAAAAAAATAAATAAATTATGTACAGGGTTCTTGTTTGTGTTTTGAACGGAACCTACACATTTTGATTAGACATATAAAAAAATGGTAATTACAAAAGTTTTAGGGATCACCTGAACCCCAGAATTTACTAAAAAAAAACAACAAATGACGATCGGAATCCTACCAAATGAGAACCGGCTCTGCTATTTTAGATTTAACACACAGTTTATTTTCTCGAATTAACAAAAATAGCTTTTTTCTAATTTCAAAAGTATATACAGCCGGATCTTTATAACTCGCACCTCCACTAATCCAAATTTTGTATAAGTCGAAACTTGCTGATGGTCCATGCACATTGTGTATAAGTATTTCTTTAACTTGAAATTTCCTTTACTCGTAATTTTCCGGTATCCTGAAGTTTGAGTTACCGAGGTTCGACTGTAGTTTGTTTATATTTTAAGTTTGAAATTAAAAATTAATTTACTTTGATTAATAAGAATTTTGTTATGTGTGACAAGTATTAACTACAAAATTAAAAGACTGCTCATCTGGGTCATTTTATAAGACAAAACGCTGACAGCTAAGACAATGTTATATAACATAAATTTGTAAAAACATTTCAAAACAAAAATAAATTTCAAATATCCCAAAAAGGACCAAACATAAACAAACTATATATTTTTAGATTTATAAAAACAATCTTTCTTAATTCGTAAAAATATACTGAATGTTCCATTTAAAATAACAAAATTGGTAATCATTTCTTGGGTTCCGACGACCGTTTATTTCTTTTAAGTAAATTCTGGCTGTTTAGGTATAAGCAAAAACTGTACAGCTGCTGTGACTCCGTTAGTACCACTTTTTTTTTAAATACATTATTTCAAAGTATAGGTTTTTTTATTTATATTTTGCACCCTATCTAGGGTTTATTTTGGAAGCTACAGGAAAACTTTAAATACAAAAGTTGTAGGGTTTTATGCCTATTATCTTTTAGAGTTATCAGAAGAATCAAGAGCGCATCGAAAATTGGAGAAAAAAATTAAATTTTTGTCTTTTTAAATAGAATATCCGATATATTGTTTGCTAAGATGAAAGACCATATTTTTCTGATTTCAAAAATATATAATGTGTTGATATTTGGAAGAGCCGCTTATGAGATACTTGAGGTTAGAATATCAGTGAATTAATGTTTAAAATATTAAGGCGACCTGGAATTTTGTTTTCTATTATTAATTTATTGTATAGTTTCCAGCAGTCAAATTTTTGTTATTTTTTGCTAACTAAAACAGCCATTTAGAACTTTTTTAAGCACCTTTCCAGGCCGTCTTGATTTTTAAACGTCATTACTAGGCTGATATTTTAAATTTAATTATATCAGAAACGACCCCTTCAAATTTGAACATATTATATATATTTCAAATCAGAGAAATATGATCTCTCATCTTAGCAAACAATACACAGGTCGTTCCATTAAAAAAAAAAAAATTAATTTTTTTCTACAATTTGCAATGCGCTTTTGTTTCTTCTGATAACTCTAAAAGATAATAGGCATAAAACCCTACAACTTTTGTATTTAAAGTCTTCCTCTAGCTCCTAAAATAAACCCTCTAGATAGGGTGCAAAATATAAAAAAAAACTGTACTTTGAAATATTGTATTTAAAAAAAAAATGGTACGTGATGAAAAAATTATTATATTTTCCTCGAACTCGGGAACACCAAATGTACTACATGCACCTAGTTTTATGTCATCCGCAAAACCTTCGCAGGTTGGTGTTATTAGTTAAAATAATTATTTTTTCTTCTCAGATTGGTATTATTGCTGGGAGGAGGCGAATTTTCACAGATAGGTGTGCAGCGAGCATGCGTAATTTTTGCTTATATAAACGGAAACTTTTGCATAATTTTAGTTTTAGTTAATTTTTAGTTTTAGTTTTAGTGACTGTATAAACCAAGCATTAACTCCTTTCGTAGACACTAATGCATATTTAAATAAACGGATGAATAAAACCAGGTTAAAGTAGATATTATGCAAAAAAATCTATGGGAGAAGCATTATTTGTATGTATAGGTTTTAGCAAGCCGAAGATTTATATAAGTTTCTGCACCTGGCGAATAATGAAAACCAGAATAGCAGCTGTAGTCCATTTCTATAAAAATATGCATGAAAATAATACCGGTTGCACATACTTGTTCGTTCGTTTAAATACCACACGTCATGTAAACCTATAATAAGTGAGTATTGTACATTTCGAATGTTAATGATTTGTCTTGTTTTTCTTTTCTTTTAGAAAAGATTGTAAAATGAAGTCGACGTGTTATTTATTATTCATAGCCAGCATTAAAATCTTAACTGAAGTCAACTCTTGTCTGATGTAATTTGTAAGTAAATATTTTTTTTAATCTCGGACCGGACAGAAATATGATGGAAACACACTCAACATTTCGTTATAGATTTATAGCTTCGTCAGGAGTGAAAAAAAGTAAATAAAAAAGTTGTCAAGAGAAACAAGTCGTCAAGAAAAACGAAAAGGTAATATGACATAACTAGAACTAAATTAAAACTATTTTTTTTTAAATTGACAACTTGTATTTTAGTTTAAAATCATGTTACCTTTTCGTTTCTCTTGACGACTTGTTTCTCTTGACAACTTGTTTATTTACTTTTTTTTCACTCCTGACGAAGCTATAAATCTATAGCGAAACGTTGAGTGTGTTCCCATCATATTTCTGTCCGGTTCGAGATTAAAAAAATTTGTACTTACTATTTTCATCGGACAAGAATCAACTTCAATTGTAAGTAAATAGTTTTTAAAATATTAGAAAAGGAATAATAAATAAATAAAAGGAATGCCATTATTGAGAAAAAATTCCACACTGAAAAAATAAAAAAAATATATTCTTTACCAACACCCTGTAGTATTAAAAATATTTCTTGGAAGAGGTAAAAAAATTAGATAAAATTGGCCAGTCCTAGAGGCGTTTTTTCGAAAAAATTCGTCGTCTTAAAAAGATTGAATTTATCCGTTACTTTATCATGAACGTGTGTATGTACATACATATTATTATGTTGAAATAATGACAAGTTTTCTTTTTCATTCAACATGTTCATTTTTTTTGTATTTTATTTTTTGTATTTTCTTTTTCATATCGCTGGCCGAGTCGCAGCAAACACTGAGGGCGATTGAAATGGTATCAAAACTGGTACTGGCAAGATAATTCGTGTTAACGAGCTTTCGCTTTTCCGAGGCAGATGTTCCGTACGTTATCTCGGAAAATCGAGACTCTACTGTATGTTATTATTCGGAAATAATTCAATTTTGGTTTCAATTCCAAAAGAATTTTTAAATAACTATCTTATCGTCTACCAAAATAGGGTCGAATTTTTAAGAAATTACTCGCAGTATTCAAAATTAAGACTTCTTAATTTTAGTAAAACACAAGTTAGGTACTAATCTTTGACAATCAATGACGACCAAAATTTATTGTTCGCGATTGTATATTAGCCTGCATTTTATGAAGTCGTACTTTAAAATGCAATTTAAACGAAAAACTACGACTTCATAAAATGCAGGCTAGTGTACAGGGTGATGCGAGAATTCCCAATCCCATTCGCTATTTTTATTTTTGATCTTAGAAAGAAATGTTTAATAAAAACTTGTATCACAAATTAAGTTCTGATAACACGTTCTCTAAATAATTTTTATGTAAAATGAGTAGTTTTCGAGATATTTGTTTCAACAATATACTGCCCTCATAAGCAGAAGTGTGGCATCTATTAGTTACAGAGTTTTGAGATATTATCCCTGAGTATAATTGATCGATAATTTGGAGCTAAATGGGAAACGGCAACTACTATTTTTAAATTTAAAGCATAATCTGTAATAATTATTTGAAATTTAAAATATAAAATGAAAAGAAATATGAGGAAAATAGTAGACACTGCACTTCTGCTTGGGATTCCCTGGACTTGAAGGATGGTTTGTTAATCAGAAAATGGGAATCACCTGATGGGAGTGAGGTGAAAGACCAGTTAGTACTTCCAAGGGTGAGTCGCTGAGGTCCTAGAAGAAATTCATGGTGGGTCATCCGGTGGACATTTGGGCATCAATAAGATATTGTCAAATTCAGATTATATACAGGATGTTTGAAAATTACTAGTACAAAAAAAAAACTGGCATCCGGCAAGTCCTAAGAAATCCAAAAAAATCCCATTTTCAACTATTAACTATGTAACAATTTACAAACACCCGGTAGCAATATTATGAATAGAAACATATACATATGCGGTATTTACCTTGCGATTAAAAAATGATATCTTAGGAGTAAATAAAACAATCATTTAAACAATTAAATGCAATGTAATTACCAACTGATACAATAAATGATATACTTATTTGTTAATTCTTAGTTTTACATTTTCATTTTTTTTTTCTGTTTGATCCGATCTAGCGCTAGTTGATCTGTCATTCAAAGCATAAACGCGGCAAATGCATAAAACAATACAAAAGTGCGGTTTCTGCGAGTAGATGCAGCGTTTATGTTTAGAATTCCATTAGAAATCTATAAATACCGCGTTTTTATCCGGTATTGTACTTATAATTTGTGGAGATATGACGATTCATAATATAAAAGTTACAAAAAAAATTGTTGCAAATCGTTTTTGATTATAGTGAAAACGTCAAGCAGCCTCTGTACAGCTGTTTCAGCCCTGTTTGGGGCTTCATCAGCAGAGACGTAGCTTGACATTCCCATTGCAGACCAAAAACGACTTGTCCAATTTATTCGTAATTGCGATGTAATAGTGATGAACAGATAAAACAGCGACGTTGCAATGTCAGGTCAAAAAGCGATCGTAGGATGTCGCTGTTTTATCTGTTTATAAAAATTGTTGATATGTTTTTGAAAATATCGCAATTTTGAGCTATATATATATAGAAAAAAACCGGTTTCGTCCTATGACATTTTCAAGTGTACATATACTACAAATAGAAAAATATTAACAGTAATTGTTATAATAAATATAAAGTTTGTAAATTTACATAATATCTTGTTAATAATCCTTATTTTTTTATAATTTATATAAAAATAAAAGTGGAAAAATATAATATTATTTCTTACACTTACATTAACAATTTGTAGTATATGTACACTTGAAAATGTTATAGGACGAAACCGGTCGTGTAAAAGAAATTAAAAATTGTAGAAAGACACAGCATTTCAATTATATTATAATGTCTTCAACGTATTCCAATTTATGGTTTTCGTGATCGAAATATTACAAAAGACACAGCATTTCAATTATACTAAATAAAATCTACAAACAGCAATGCAAGATTACAATATTAAAAGACATTATATTTCGACGTGGTACACTTGGGGAAATAGAAAGCGGGACAGTAAACTTTCCTTAGTTTAAACCTTACTTTTAAATTTCGGTAACTATGGTAATTTATCAACCTTCACATTAAGTAAAATGATTAGTCATTCCGTTTATAATTAAAAATTATAACGAACAAATACCTCATATAAATAAATCATACTAGTGTAATAGTTTTTATTTTATTTACAATTATTGCCATGCGAAATAAACTGAAACGAAATAACAGTCATCCAGCCTTTCGATTGAATTATTGAAGGCAAATGTCCGTACTGAATTAAGATTTTCAATATACATATTCCACATCTAAAAATGTCACATAGTTCTTCCAAAGGCTTCACTAATTCCATTTGATGCACTGGTCGTAAATTTTCTCTTACATTTTCCTTAGAAAGACGATACATTCTTAAGAACTCAATTTGACAAGTTATTTGTGACGTTCACTGATGGTAATAAATTAATTAGAAGGATCACGACCGTCACCAAGGAAACTTCACACTATCAAAATAACCGGAAATTTCGTTGTAAGACGTGTCCCGCTTTATGTTTCCGCAGCTGTACATTGGTACATATTTTTTGAGGAAATTGTGCGGATGTTGACAGAATCTTCACTCTTCAGAAAAAAATTGTCAGAATAATGGCCAATATTCCTTCAAGAAAACTAGTTGCAAGTAATTTTTTAAAGTGAGAGAAATAATGACTGTACTATCGTTGTACATATACAAATTAACTACATAAGCAATAACTCTGGATTAAGTTCAACAAAATAAGGATTTCCACGAATACTTATCCTTTTAATCGTTTGACAACAGCGCAGAAAGGTCCAGAATATATGGGACTAAAACGCTTACAGAAAATACGCTCTCTTTACAAAGGTAACCTGCCGAAAACACGTAAAACATAGTTTCAAGTTAAAACTAAGTTTCCAAAATTGATTGATTTCTTTACACTGTGATTTCCTGAGCCCTTATACTATTTATAAGTTTTACCTAGATGTTTGTGATTATTGTGTATTTTTACAATCTATTATTTGTTATCTGTTTGTATGTTTTCTATTTTTGACAAGTCGGATATCAGGGCCGGTGATTCTTCTAATCATTTATTGTACGCCTTGATTTAATGACAAATAAACTATTATTATTAATAAAATAATAGGAGTATAATTTTTTTGAATCAGAGTCACGTATTTTTTCTTTTCTTGTTGTTCGTTACATTAAAACCTTTTCGACAAAGGTTTTTGTCATTTTCAGATGACAAAAAACAAGAAAAGAAAAAATACATGACTGTGATTAAAAAAAATTATACTCCTATTAACATTTTCCAGTCAAAAATTTATGAACTTTAATAAAAAAAAAAAACTATTATTAGTATATTTTAAAAAATGACTAATTTTACAATATGCGAACTGAAATGTAGTGTTGTTTAGTCACCAGATTTAAATAATTTAAAATAGAGCATGTCTTATTGAAATTTTACACTCCCTTTATTTCAAATGAATTTCAAAGAAAATATGACGTATTTGGTATCAGCGTACTCAGAAAAAGTGTTTTGTTGAACTAAGCCAAGAAACATATGAGGTTCTATCGAAATAAATGAGTTAAGAGCTAATGAAAATTTCAAATACTGTAAAAATGTTAAAAATCAAAATACCATCAAAGGAGTGATTTTTTCGAAACACTTGATCGCATTAGATCGAAAAAATGCGATAGCTTTCTAGATTGAAAAATAAAAAAGTTTTTTTTTTCGTTGTCATGGAAACCAAAATTAACAATTCATATGTATTCGGATTCGTAATGCTCCGTAGATTTTAAATAAGTAAAAATATATAGGGTGTTCCGTTTAAAATAAGAAAGTTGATATCACTTCCGGTGAAACCGGAAGTCCTACGACGACTATCAGTATGTCGAAAAATTCCATTTTTTGTTTAGTTTATCGTCTCCAAAATTCAGGTTAATCGATTAATAAATAAAGATTCTAGAAGGGTGAGCACATGGCGCGGGACACCCGGTATACTGTGTTCACGGATTTTCTGCAATAGGGGAGAAACTTTTTTATTTTACGTTTTAGGAAAAAAAGTTATTCTTTATAAAAACTTTTGCTTGCATTAAAACCTACAAAAATGATAGAAAAGGTCACGAACTTCCTCGTTTATGACTTTAAATTTAGAAAACATGCTCATTTACTCTCAAAAATTTGTTCAAAAGTTCAAATTACATTTAGAATTATCGCATTAGCTGGATCTGTCAAAGTAATTCATGAAATTTATTCCTAAGCTCTAGTTGGCGGTTAATACCACATTAATACTAATACCTCTAGTTAAAGTTATGGGAAATGACTTAACAAACAACCATTGATAAATTTGATGTAAAATATCCTAATAATTAAACGTTTGCAAGGAAAATAAGATACGTCCATACAAACTTAAGTTTATTGACACTTCGGATCATGAAGACTATAGATTTAGATTAGAATTAGAAATTTACTTGTGGGTTGTAGAAAATGAAGACAATCGACTTTTCTTTATCATAAAATTTT
The DNA here is from genome assembly GCA_036172665.1 of Prosopocoilus inquinatus. Taxonomy (NCBI): domain Eukaryota; kingdom Metazoa; phylum Arthropoda; class Insecta; order Coleoptera; family Lucanidae; genus Prosopocoilus; species Prosopocoilus inquinatus. The sequence goes on from CM069877.1 coordinate 30,411,678, forward strand.
ATTTTTGGATGAAGCCCGCTTTTCTACAAACGGGATTTTTCGGATGAAGCCAGCTATTCTACAGACGGGATGGTATCATCTCAAAATTGCAGGTTTTGGTCAAAAGGAAATCCAAATTTTAGAATTTAAAACAAATAATCAAAGATTTAGGAATATTAATGTGTGCAGAGGGATGTTGGGAGACAAAATTATTGGCTCTTAGTGACCATTTCCTTGGAAGATGGATTGAACATTTTGGACCAATACATTGGCCATGGTATACAAATTTGAAAATTAAAAAAAAAAAAATACAAAAATTGAAACGTTAAGAAACGTGTATGGGAGGAATTTAGTTAGGGTAGAAAAGTGCGTAGAAGTGAATGGGGATTACACTAAATAATTTTTCCCCATATTTAAAATTAATACAAATTTCGTCTTAAGAAATGTGTAATTGATAAGGCCAATTTAATTGCGGTTTCCATTTTTTTAATAAAGGAAATGCTTAAAACAATTGAAACAATGAAGAATACAACAAAATTACATGTCACTCAACGTTGCAAAAAATCCGTGGACACACCGTATAGTGTTCCATATAAAAAAACAATAAGTTATGTTTGTAACTTATTAAATGAACAACTTGTATACAGGGTTACAACTAATTAAAGGGCCACTATGGGAGTCTCGTAAATTATAAGAGATACAAAGATGATTAAATTACAGAAAAATTGCGCTCTCTTGAGTTCTAAAAAAAAATATTATATCTTTATTTTTTAAGGTAGGAATCGTAAAATTCAGTGTTTTTATATTAAATTCGATGGACAAAATAATACCGTTCGAATAAATAGGTTAGGTTTGACAGTTTCGTAGATTCGACTGTCTACTGTTTCTTTTTTTATGGACGCTATCATAGATATTCAAAGCTCGTGATGCAGATATAATTTTTGAATACGTTCATTTATGCTTTTGTTTTAAAACAAAATATTAGGTTACTAAGAATTTTTGTTAAAGAGTAATTTTTTATATAAATACGTAAATAAGTACCTTAATTGAATAAGATTTGTTAATTTAATAATTGCAAGCATTCGCGTAATAGATATTTTTTCGTATCTTGATATTTGGTTTTAAATCAAAAGCATAAGTGTGTCGTATTCAGATTTTATTTTAGTATCACGTGGTATGAATACCTAAGATAGCGTCCATAAGAAAAAAGACAATTCACAGTTGTATCTGCGAAACTGTCAATCCTAACCTATTTCTTCGGACTCTATTACATTGTTCATCGAATTTTAGCATAAAAATATCGTATATCACGATTCTATTTTAACAAATGAGGAAAATATTCGAGATTTTGGAAATTAGAATTTTCAGTTTTTTGAAGATATTTCAGAAACGAATGAAGGTAGAAAAGACTTTTGTGAACATTTAGATACGTTCCAAAATAGCGCAACTTTTTTGTAATTTAACCGTCTTTGTATCTCTTATAGTTTACCAGATCCCATGGTGGCCGTTTAATTAGTTGTACCCTGTATTTGAAAAGTAAATTTAAATTGGGCGGAATGAAAACATACACAACTATTGTTAAGACATTTTCTTGATAAAATGAATTTAAAGGGGCATTTTCGTACTTTTCATACAAACGTACAGGGTCCCATTTAAAAAATACAATTTCAGAGTAGGTAAGCGATGTTCATTTATTTTTCTGTGAACATCAGCGAAAACTTTGAATTATTCTGTGTGAGTTTTGTAATAAACATTTCTTTCTAAATTCAAAAAGGTGGGAATTCTCGCGTAGTCACCCTGTACATGTTCCACCGGTGAACTGTACTTGCTGGCGAATTGGCGACGGCGAAAATAAATTAGATTTTTAATATTCTTATCCAGTCTCCTTATTTTATAATTACATTACATTATTTTCTCGTCATAAATTTTGGGTAATTAACCCGGAAGTTGTGATTCAATTAATTATTATCAATTATCAACCTACTTAATCACGTGAATTAATAATTGTTGGTGATACTTAATACCGGTAAATAATGTAAAAGTGCTATTTCTTTGCACATGAAATTTCATACAATACAGAAAAGAACCAAAAGCTTCAGAAATCAAGAAACATGCTGGGAAAATGACGGAAGATGATGTAAAAAGTAACTTACCGTTAGATGAAGCCTTAACCATCTTGGCCGGTGTCTGTTTTTACCTGAAACAAAGCAGCTTGTTTAGAAACACCCTTTTTCTTTTAAATCCTCCCGAAATATGACTTTAATTATCCAAATCAGATAAGACATAACGCATGCCGATGACCGCATGGTCTCGGCGGCGTGCTTTATTTCTTGCATAAAAACGAAAGAGTTAAAATTCAGAGGGATTTTACTTACGGTCTTGATTGCAATGAGATCTTCAGATTAGAAAAGAAGGAGGTGGCACAGGTCGAAACACACGGTACTAACACGTCAACGTCTACATAAAAACCGTGAAAGCCGCAACGCGTAAGCCATATTTAGTGACCCTTTTGACAGGCGCAGTGAGTTCGACACAGAAACTATTCTTCTTTGTTCCAGAAGTTGCTGGATTTATTCGCTTTACGCAGCAGTAACTATGGCGGCCTATCGTTCTAAAATCGTTCGATACGATTGTAAGTATTCTTAAATTGGTGGCGTATTTACTTCAAACTCTGCACCAATTTTCTCCAAAGGGAAGTTGGTTGTCTACCCGCCAGGAAATTGTTATTGACTAACTCAACGTTGTATACAGAGAGATTCAGGCAACCCTTTCCTTAAAAGCTTACGAACTTCTCTTTTGAATTTCTGTTTCATATTTTGCAGTTATAAGTTAACGATATGTATCTATCAAAATATAATATTTTCAAATTTCGGACACTTCCGCTTATACCGGAAGTTGCTGTCAACTTTCTTATTTTAAATAGAATACCCCAATTTTTAATGCTTTTTTGAAATCTTCATAAAATTCTAAATATATTTTGTGCAACATGTGATACAAGAAAAATTAACCGTTTCCGAGATATTTTCATTTTTTTAAAATAACTCAGACTTGCAGAACTTGGTTATGATACTGCCATCTTTGTGCATCAAAAACCATGATGCCCATTTTTGGCCTGTAGTAGGCTACATTAACATTCTTTCAGATCATGTCCAGTTTTGCATTTTATTACTTACAGGCTGATTGAAAAGTAACTTCTATTCGAACTAATTTCAACTGTCGAAAAGTCATGTTTTTTAAATGGAACGGCTAGTATAGTTTTATACCATGTGACTTAGGATTAAATGTTCTTTCGTCCTGTATTAGCATTCCCTATACCTATCTCTTATAGTTCAATATACAAAAATTATAATTTTTGAAATCATCCGTTTAGTAGGAATAAAGAAAAACAATTTAATCGCTACGAAGAATCAAAAAATGAATAATCAAACACAGACATATTAAATGTATTTGATGATAAAAAAATCGACAATTCAACAAGTTAATAAAAAAAGTTGTTATATCCAGGAAAATGTGTTATTACTTAGATATAGTAGAAAGTGATTACTAAAAAATGATTGCTGAGGACAACTTAGAGCCAATATTATAACCAACAATTTGTGTATTATTTTTAATATTTCTGATTGATATATTAGTTTTCATAAAATTTTCTATTGTAAGTGTAAATTTCTACTTGTAAATGTGTAAATAGTCATACCAAGAATTCTAATACATGCGGCATACGTAAACAAAAAGTTCAGATGATAGATGTGTATTTAAATATTATTTGTCAGTTTTTAAAATGAAATTGAAATTACAGTCAAAAATTAATTTAGAAAACGTCAGTTTGTTAAATTTACATAGCACACTATTCAGGAATAATACTGAAAAGTGAAAAAATTGATGTGTCAAAGAGAAAATTTGAATAGAAAGAGAAAGAAAAAGAAACTAACACAGTTCGAAAGAACATTTAATTCTGATTCTTATGGTACAAAAAGAAACTGGGTATTCTATTTAAAAAAACATGACTTTTCGACAGTTGAAATGAGTTCGAATAGAAGTTACTTTTCAACCAGCCCGTAAGCGATTTTCTGTAAAATTAGGTATGACCTGAAAGCTTATGAGCACAGCCTACTACAGGTCAAAAATTGAAATTATGGGTTTTGTTACACAAAGATGGCAGCATCATAAACAAGGTACTGCAACTTTGAACTTTTTTTAAAATTGTAAATATCTCTAAAACGGCTAATTTTTCTTGTATCACGTGTTACACAAAATATTTTTAGAATTTCATGAAGACTTCAGAAATGCAATAAAAAATGGGGTATTCTATTTAAAATAAGAAAGTTGGAAATATTATATTTTAATGGATCATTATCGTTAACTTATAACTGCAAAATATGAAATAGAAATTCAAAGAGGAAGTCCATAAACTTTTAACTTTTAACTTTGTTGCCTGAATCTCCCTGTACAATCTGTGCCGAACGAGTGCGCGATGAAAGAATTGATTCCTGTTTGCTTCCTTTTTATGTACACATTTCTTCAACAATTCTTCGAGCAACTCTTACTTTGTTGAGTAATTCATTTCTTGTAAATTAAAAACTAAATACTTAATCAAATACAATCAATGAATAGTTATAAATTAAATTTTTTAGAGTATCAGTAGCTTGCCTTTCTGCATTAAAAAAGACCATCGGCTTGGCTTTTGGAACTTTTATTGTTCACATTCACGTTCAAATATTTGAATTAACGATTTAAAAATACAGGATCTCCCAAGTTGAGTGGCGTATTAAAAGTTCTTGCGGAAAGGAATATACAAACATTCTGAAAATTAAGGCTCTGCCCTAGGAGGAAATGATCTTTCAGAGTAAAATATTTTCACTTTTATATCACTTCCTGTTATATCGGAAGTCGCCATTAACTTTCTTATTTTAAATGGAATGCTATACTTTTTATTGCAAATTCTGATTCTATGTGTTATTCCCAGTAAAAGTTGTTGAGACTTCCGTATACTTAAATGTAACGGTTTTTGAGATATTTTGCAATTTCTGATAAAAAATATTTCGGTGGCTTTTCATTTAAGAGAATGTGTTTTCAACACTTTCAACTTTCAAGATTCAAACTGCCTGTCGTTTGAGGGAATAATGTTCAGTCTTTCAAATCATATCCTAATTATCATTGAAAAATTCACAGGGTGGTCAAAATATGGTGTCGAACCTTGCTCTGTTCAACTGCCCAAAACTCAGTTTTCGTAAATGGAACACCCTGTACATTTTTGCATCATGAGATACAGAATCAAATTCTACATCGATTAGTAGAGCATTCCGTATACTTATTTCCATTAGTTTTCTTCTTATCAATTATTGTTTCTTATAATGGCATATTTTGGTAAAATTGTGGTAATTTTTCTCAGAAAAATATTTATTGAGTTACAAACTATATTAACAGATAAGTACAAATAAAAAACAAAGAAATTAATAAAATTAACAAAACAAATAATAGGGAACCCTAATGTTTAATCTTCAAGAACTACGACACGATGGTATTTTTTTGTGCAAAATTTCTACAAAGTGAAAGAGTTAGGTTACCATTGTAAATATTTATTAGTTGATTTGACTCTTGTCTCAGTTATTTCCAAATTTCATACAGTATTTACGACCGTATCATAAAGACTCGAGAATAATAAATAAAATGTTTAATTATTTTTACCTTTACCAATTGTAAGTTTTGCTTTTGCTTTTTTTAAACAAAAATGTTAGCCTGACAAAGAGAATTGTTTTTGAAAATAGGTGTACCTATTTTTTTAAGACCCTTGTTTATGAAAATAGTACGAACTACGATAGGTATTTACCTACAGCTTTATTCCGAGATGTAGGGCGAAATAATGCTATGGTTAGCAATTATTTATTTCTTAACAAAATAGAAATTCGATATTTGCTTTTTTTTCAATGCGAGATAATTACGAATAACTGTATAAATGCCATTAATTAACACAATAAAATAAACAATTCTTGATAACAAGAAAACTAATGAAAGTAGGTATAAGGAATGCTACTACTAATCTATGCAGAATTTGATTCTGCATCTCATGATGCGAAAATATATAGGGCGTTCCATTTATGAAAACTGAGTTTTGTGCAGTTGAACAGAACAAGGTTCGACACCATATTTTGACCACCCTGTGAATTTTTCAATGAAAACTAGGATATGATTTGAAAGGCTGAACATTATTCTTTCAAACGACAGGCACTTTGAATCTTGAAATTTGAAAGTGTTGTAAATACATTCTCTTAAATGAGAGGCTACCGAAATAATTTTTTTCCAGAAATTAGAAGATATCTCAAAAACCGTTACATTTAAGTATAGAGATGTCTTAACAGCTTTTGCTTGGAATAACGTATAGAATCAGAATTTGCAATAAAAAGTATAGAATTCCATTTAAAATAAGGAAGTTAATGGCGACTTCCGGTATAACAGGATGTGATAAAAAAGTATTTTATTCTGAAAGATCACTTCCTCCTACGGCAGTGTGATAATTTTCAGAATATTTGTGTGTTCCTTTCCCCGAGAACTTTTAATAGGCCACTCAACTTGGGAGATTCTGTATAAGAATTAAGGGCCGATTTCATAATAGAACTTTAAATTTAAAGTTACTTTAACCTAAAAAATACATTTCGTTTTCACGTTTCGCTATTCTTAAAGTGACTTTAAATTAAGCTTCCTTAAAGTCTGATTATGAAAACGGCCATTAGGTAAAGAACACTTTAAGAGAAGGAGTAAAATCGTGCTATTCAGAAATCAAATTTAAGTAATTTAATACTTTCAACCTTAAAATTTAAAACGTTGAAGTGAAGTGATGTGAAAATGCGAATCTGGGCGATTCTTTAATTTTAAACTTTAATTCAATTTGTCTATCCTACTGCAATGTCAGGTCAAAAAGCGATAGTAAGATGTCGCTATTTTATCTGTTCATCACCCTTACATCGCAATTGCGAATAAATTGGTCAAGTCGTTTTTGTTTGCAGTGGGAATGCCGAGCTACGTCTCTGCTGAAGAAGCCTCAAGCAGGGCTGAAACAGCTGACCAGAGCCTTCTCGAGTTTTTCACTGCAATCAAAAACGATTTGCACAAAATTTTTCTATTAAACTTTAAAGTATTAAAGAGTTAAAGTTACTTAAATTTGATTTCTGAATAACACCATAAACAAAATAATTAAAGAATACGGGACTTAAAAAATTGAAGTTTTGTACAAAAGTAGGGAAACGATCTTGTCACACCAGACAATTTATGCAGCTTGTAAATTTTGATAACAATATTTGTTGTTGATTTCCTAGCAAACTTAAAACAAAAACATTAACAATATCGACTCTTCTGTTATCAGCTGATAAATGCCTAATGTATTTATTCAAAATTACAATGTGCGTTTATAGAATACAGTGAGATTTAGTAAACAATTCTTATAACAATTTATAATAACAGGCGTCTAAATAAAATCTGGTTGAGAAGGTTATAACGGAGGATTTACTCGCTGCCTGCAGGTAGTTTCTTGGTTCAACCGTCAATCTGTCAAGTGTAGTTTTGCGACGAGTCGAGTAGACTCGGCATCAGACTCGATTCTCAAAGGTACTCATTGTACTCGAGCAACTAATTCTGTGAACCGGAGTCAGCGGTACTCGAGTCAACTCGAGTACGATACAAGTACTTGAGTATCGACTTTAGAATTTGTAGACTCGTCATCAGACTCGAGTCCCAAAGGTATTCGTTCTACTCGAGTAACTGTTGCAGTGACACCGAGTCAGTGAAACTCGAGTCAACTCGAGTTCGATTCAAGTAACTCGAGTACCGACTTTAGAATTAAATAGCGCTGCAACGAGTCGGTAGACTCGATGTCAGACTGGATTTTATTGGATTCTCTTTATAGAGCCTCCTCGTCAGTTGGTAACGAGTGAATGGGTACCGAGTTTAGAATTGAGATTAAGCGTGGAGGCAACAAGCGTTAACGTTTGACAAGTTTCATTCGTTTTAATAGTACTACGCTTTTTCCTTTTTATTTTGCACAGTGCCTGCACACTTTATTATGAGACATATCAAATAACATTACATAGTTACAAAATTTTAAATTTATCTGAACCGCCAGAATATATTAAAAAAGAAAACACGTGACGATCGGAAATCAAGTAAAATATAGAATGAACTTTGTTATTTTAAACGGAATGTTCAATTTATAGTTGAAAACAAAAAAAACGTAGACAAATTACAGTTTCCTGTAATTATTTTTCTTCAAACCGCCATAGATTAAAGCCGAATTCACAGATTTTACCAAAGTTTTAAAATTGTTAATTTTGAAAGATTTAAATTTTTTTTTAAGTTATTTATGAAGTCGTCTTTAATCACTACCATTTTCAGAAAGAATAATTATAGGAAACTGTAATTTGTCTACTTTTTTGCTTTCAACTGTAAAGTCGGCATATATGGAATACCCATTCTTTGGGCCGTCATAAATTCTGAACTAAGGTACTAAATATTCAGATATTTTAATTAAAAATACTTTATGTTGTTTTCCAGCGGTTGTATACAATAAATTTAAGAAATAAATATTTTTTGGGAAAATTCTGAAACAAATTAAAAAAACTGCATTTTCATGATATTATTTAAAATGGATAAGTGGATAATATGGAATAGTCAGTTGGGGTCACCTGAAATAAGAAAAAATGTACAATACTTTGAATTAATAAGGCAAAATATCAACTGTTGTACTAATCTACACTATAACAAACTAACTTTGGTTTAAAAAATACTTTTATTTTAAAAAATAAGCCAAAATACATTTTTCTCGTACCGCGCGAAAACTTCCAAAACGATAAATTCACAAAATCATGTACTGAAAAGTTATTCAGTCTTACCAGCTAAGAGCCTCTGTAGTAGTGACCTATTATACCGAAACTCATGTTAATGCCAGAGTCGCTTAAGAGATGGCGCTTCTTATTTCAAAAATACTGGTTATTCCATATTAGCCAGTCTATTTCATATATGTATGCTGACTTATCTGTAGATATTTTCTTGGATTAGAAAAAATACTTAATTCCTAATTGAAAATATACACATGTTTATGTTCTTTTTTTATTTGCATTTTCATTTTTTTTACGATATTTAAGTTTAAAAAAAAATGTGTATTTATTTTAGTAGACCTTTGCATTAACAAGAGTTTTTAATGCGTAACAAGAGCTAATTGTAATTAACAGACAAAACGTTAACAGCTAGAACAAATTAACATTATAGAAAAGATCAAATTAAAGACTTTTTCTTAATAAACTTTAGGTAAAAAATAGTAACTAGAATGTTACAAGAGTTTAATGTGAAATTAATTAACAAGTAAAAGTTACTACCTGTAGTAATATTTTACGTTATAAATTTTGGTATTTAAGACTTAATTGAACACTACTCTACAACCATTTAAAAAAATCTAGTCTCGTAAAAGTTACGGATATTTCATTTTTGTGTCAATTAAAGAAGAAATTAAGAAACTTAACTGTAACTTTTTTAGGGTTTTGGTCAAAAACGAATTAAGAGAAAAGCTTTATTTTGATCTTCTACAGCTGCCCTTTCAATCTCCTCCGTACGTTATAAAATAAATTAATAAAAATAAATCAAACCCTAATAATTTCAAGCTCAAATATCACGAAAAATATGAAACCAAATATAGACAATCTATAAATTGTTGAAATTAGGAATCTTTCTTAAATCAAAAAAATATGTTGCGAGTTGAACATGAATGCTTCTACGGCCGTCATCGATGATTGAATTGGCTACCGGTTGAAAACACGTCATTACTATTTCTTCCACTGCCGTCATTTCGCCCTTCATTGTAGAAGAACCTCCTCAGGACTGCTATTGCTGGCTGCAGCTTTTTCCTAGTCGTTGAAACTGATGGGAAGCAATAGAACACCATTAGCAGCTCTGAGGAATTTCCTCTGCAATGAAGAGCAAAACGTTCGCATAGGAAATATCTTGATGCGGTTCCAAACGGAATCAGTCATTTGGGTTTCCGATCGGCACTTGTTTAATTTTTTCTTAATAATTTCTTGATTCAAACAAATTCCTAAAAGTTACATTTTACATATTTTAATATACGTTTCTAAAATAGAGTGTTGATACCGTTAAAACTGTAAACAAAAACACTGCACCTTTAATCTACTGATTCTACTAGCAGTAAGTTCAGTTAAATGTTCGAAACTTTTAATGTAGACTCGAGTCAAAACTCGTATTTTTTATAAAAAAAGTTCAAGTTTATTACATTCTTTAAAACGGCGAGTTCTGAGTTCGATTCGAGTACACGAGTACTTTTATCTGAACTCGAGTCGACTCGATTCTTTCAAACGGCGATTTTCAGTCAAGTACTTGAGTCTTTTGATCTGGACTCGAGTCAAGACTCGATTCTTTTATAAAAGTATTCGAGTCGACTCGATTCTTAAAAACAGCGACTCGTCACATCACTAGTCAGGTGTGGCCAGAGGTGTACCACGGTGCTCACCAAAAACGATACGACTCGGCAATTTGCTGACCCTTACGGCAATATACAGACACGAAGGCCTGAAACCGCTGTAAGAAGTAACTAACTGGTCGACTACGGTCAGGCCTGGTACCTGCCGTCCGGATACGATCGTGTTTATTTTCGCCGAAAAATAAGAAATATTATGCACAGATTATTTAAGAATACTCGCTACTGTTAGAATGTTATAACTGAACTTTGTAACGCTGTGCTTTCCGTAGGTATTTTGTTTTGTGCTTTACTAGATCAATATTTTGCAACTTGTGTATTTTGAGTTTAATAAACCGAAAGCGTATTTCATGCGGAAACGAAATTGGTGGATTTGCTTACACGTTTTTAGTGGCAGTAAAATTAGCGCTCACATCCGATTTTCTTTGAATCAGGAATTCGTCATTTTTAAGAATAAAAAAGAACAAAATTAGCGCTTAGAAAAGCATATACATTTTGAAAATTAGTTTGAAAAGGCATCTTTACCAAAAAATTTCAAATTATAAAGTGAATTTGCTTTGCAGGACGCGAAATCTCTAAAATACCACAGTTTTTGATTCTGACCTAAATTCAATTTTAATAAGATACACATTTGAATTTTGTTTATGAGCTACAGCTGAAAAAAACCTCTTTTGACTTTTGTAAAATATGATAGAGACGAAAATTTTAAATTGTTTTTGTCTTACAATATAAGATTGTTTGATTTCAGTTATTAATAAATAAAACTATTAATTTAGACTCTAGTAAAACTATCTCTAACTTCTTTCGAATAAGATTCGGTTTCGGTTTCTGTTTCGGCCGAAACTGAGACATTGGCCGAAATTCGGTTTAGGTTTCGGCGAAAAAATTGGTTTCGGTCGGAAACTAGCAATAAATGGCTTCGTTTGTAATATTATACCGGATATCTCCGAAATGAACAAACAAATTCTTGTTTGTCTGAAAAACTAAATGCTTTATACCTATAGCAAAAGAACTCTGAATAATTAAGATTACATTTTGATAAGATCATATCATATTGAAAATAATTCAACGATTTGCTGATGAAGAATATGTCACACATGTAATGATTGTAGTAGATTCTTGTCTAAAGAATTTGTACAACAAATTCTTTTTAATTTTCTAATATTTTGAAAATTGTACACTCATTCAAATTTTACTGCCGCGTAGATTGATAGCTTTGTCAACAGTGAAAAATTAATAAAGTTGTCAACTTGTTAATTTTTTCACTCTAGTGAAGCGACTAATAAGGAAACGGTAAGCGATTGTGTGATTTTCATGTTTTATAAAAGATTGAATTGAATTTATAACGAATGTCTAAATAAAAAAAAAGTCGACACAAAAAAATTTACACTTTTTTTTGTTAAATTGCCATTGATAAATTGTTTTGTTTTTCTCGGTAACACGTTTTTTTTATCCCTAACATCACAAATTATTGCACGTTTTGCAATAAATTTATTTAAAGTTAAAAATTAAAAAAAATTATATCAATTAAATAAATAGTAAATCAGATAATTGGCAGTCAATACATATCTACACTCTAAAAGCATGCAACAATTTATTAGTTGCCTGTAATAATATTTGTTTACATGGCAATTATCTGTTTTTAGAGTGTAAGGAAAGAATTAGTTTTTTTTCCTACAAATTAGAACAGAATGAATATTTAAAGCGATTTAAGGCGATATAGTTAATCCGTTCGGAGCGTTCGGTTCTCTATCTGTCTCACTCATACGTGCACTAGGTTTCCATATGGTCTCTATCTTTGCTGTACCTGTTGTGTTCCCAGCAAATTTATTTTCCAACAAGAAATGAACTAGACGAATCTTAAGGTCAATCTAATCCAACTGACATTAACCAAATTTACACTTACCCTACAGAAGTTAAAAGCCTATTTTTTTGATAGCCCTAAGACATGTTGATCTTGAAAAAATTTTGCCCGTTGCTTTATGCCATTCAACACTTACATAACTCACCACAGTTTTTACGACAATTTTGTTTTAAGATACGTCGTAAAGCCATTCAATTTCTTGGTGTTATATTGGAAGTTCACCCTGAATTCAACTTCTCTTCTATCGATCATGTTGTTTTTAAACAATTTCACGATATTTCGTAAGGTGTAACGTGATAACTGCAACTATTCAGTAATTTTCCCACAAGAACATCCGGAATTTGAAAAATTTATAATAACTACGTAAATCATTAGATAAACTTTTACCACGTACCATTTTCGAACTTTAAATTCTGATATAAGGTGACTCGTACGCTGTCAAAACTATATCTTGAAAAGCAATTGCTTTATTTCAAAAGCTATTAAGATCGAAAAAATAAAACTTTTCTCATTTGGGATAAAAAAGAGAATTGAATCGTTCTATTAATTATTTAGTTGGAATTGTCTGACAATTTATTAACGTTTATTATTATTATTATTATATTATTTATTATTATACTGAAAGTATTTGAAATATCTTTAAAACCCTTGAAAATCATGATTAAGGAATATTAATCATAAATAAGAAATATTTACGTTTGGGTTTTTAAAATAAAGTTATACAGGGTGTTCTTTCACTGTGTGCAAATAAAAAAAAAACTCAGTATAGGTACATGAACTGCTACCCTCTGTGCATATTTTCCGCTGGTTACCGTACTAGAGCCAGAAAATATCGGAGGTTCCATTTGTTTGGAACCGTTGATATGTGCGAGAGAGAAATAGAAATACTTGCAAGGTCGCAACGCGTTCCTGTACACGGACGCCGTACTGAGTTCCGCATTCAAACCCATTTCGTAGTATTTCGAAAAAATAATCATCACCGATATTGTTTATTAATTATTTTATTTAAAATTTTAATTCACTGAGCGAAGTAATACGGTTTACGATGCCAACTATCGACGAATAAATTTAAAATTTATGCACCAATTAGACAAGCGCGTTAAAAATGTTCTTCTTTCACCCTTTTACGTAAATAAACTTTTACTGTAATCTCGCTGCAAGCTATGAAAGTATTACTACTTACGGTCCATGGAAAAAAAGTAAATGTCAATTTTTTATAAATCTATTAAAAATAATATGGAATAAAAAATTGCAATATGTTTTTACCTCGCTTTTAATTTGTTCGGCAATTACGAATCGCAGCTTCTTGAAGTGCAATAGATTTTAATTTAAAAATACTTAAACTTGTAATTACTTGCAGTGATGTTAATTTAAATTGTAAACGTTTTGACCGATCAGCTGATCGGAGCGACTTATTTACGTCGCTCGTGCTCAAGATCAAGTAGAGCACTGATCCTGGCCTACTTCGGCAGCGGGTCTTAATTGAAGCGGCGGTCGCGTTCTACTTTTAGCTATACCAGCAGTTCTCAAACGGTTTAGTGAAAATCTGCCACTGCATTTTTCTCGAAAACTGTTAAATTTGTGTTAAGAAGATATGAGTTCAATCGGTGCCATTTATGGTGAAATATTACAGGTTTAAATATTTGCATACAGTAAAAGAACATCCTGTATAAAACGTTACTTGTGAAAACGTAACTGGGCCAAACGATATGATTCTGGGCTCGTACGTGGGCTGCTGGAAAAGTTTCTGGAAATGGTATTAAAAAACGCATATGAAATTTGGTAAACGGTATCATTGTTTTTCGATGTATTCGCCTTTGACGTCAATACACTTTTGCATACGCTCGAACCAATTTCTAAAGCATGTTTTCCACTCTAAAGATTGTACCTCAGAAACCAGTGTCCGGAATGTTTCAACCACTGCTTCAGCCGACGAAAATCACCACGCATTTTATTTTTGATATTTGGGAACAAAAAGAAATCATTAGGTGATAAATCAGGTGAATATGGACAATGAGTCATTAATTCAACATTTTTGTTGGACAAAATATCAACTGTTTACCGGGCTGAGTGAGAGCGGCGTTGTCATGATGGAGAATAATTCGTCGATTTCGATTCTTTCTTCTTATTTGACCGATGACTTCCGGCAAACAAATTGTAGTATACCAATCAGCATTCACGGTTTTTCGATCCTCTAAAGCCACGGTTGCTACATGTCCAGTTAAACCAAAGAAACAAGCAATCATTTGTTTCGCAGCACTGCGTGAACGGACAACTTTTGTTGGTTTTGGTTCATTTTGAAATACCCAAACGGTAGAGATTGTTGTTTACTTTCTGGCTTGTACGAATAGATCCACGTTTCGTCACCAGTAACGATGTTATAAACTAAATTTGAACGACCTCCATTGAATTTCCTGAGCATTTCTTCGCACCATTTGACACGAGTCTGCTTTTGCGCTTCTGTTAAATTGTGTGGGATTGCAAAGCTTTCGTTCGTTCAAATGATCATGCAAAATCTGGTGTATTACTTTCATTGCAATGCGTAACGATGCTTGAATCTCACGGTATGTCACATGTCGATCTCGCTCAAGCATTTCACGCACAGCATCTACATTATTGGCAATAACAGATGTTGATGGACGACCTTCACGAAATTCGTCATTGAGAGAGGTACGTCCACGCTGAAATTCGGCAAACCAATTATAAACACTGCTCTTTAATGGTGCTTCATCTCCAAAAGCCAAATGAAGCCGATCGAGGCATTGTTTCGGCATTAGACCACATTTGAAATCGTAAAAAATCATGGCACGAAAATTTTCACGCGAGATTTCCATATTTACACAAATTTACTTTTTCTCAAATGCTGTACAAACAAAACTAGTTCACTTGAATAGGAACTGTCAATAGAATTACAGTCGAAAAAAGTCAAATTTTTCAAATATGGCAGTTGATAAACGCTAACAATTGTAAACCTACTAGACTCCAGAAAATTTTCCAGCAGCCCACGTATATAAAAGTGTTTGTATTATCCCACGTTCGCGCATACGAGGCGCTCCTTCCTACCTCGGTGGCGCTTTAAAACTGCGCTCTCGCGGGAAAAAGGTATTTACGCACTCGGTTCATAAATAACTATTAATGTGTTATTTTTTAAACTAAATAAGAGATGTTAAAAAAGAGATAACATATTACTTTTCTATTAACCATGGATTACTTTCGATGTTAGTCATTCATTTCAGCTTGAAAACGTACAAGCATGTTTTATCGGCTCGTCTTAAGTCCTTTGTTTTTTTCACATATTTCAAATTTTAACAAAATATACGCTATGAAGGTTCTTACTAACTCTTTCAAGTTTGTGAAAATTTAATTGGGAAAATTTTCACTCACACTTTCCTTTACAATCTTTTCGCACGTGTTCTCCCACTTTTTGTTTGCGGTGATTTCACATCATAAAAATGTCACCACCACTTCGACGATCACCGATATTTGCATTCGATTTGCATTTGCATTTACATTTTACATTTCCATCGTGACCGTGACGCTGGGCACAAGGAGAGAAATTTAGGTGCGTCGGGTGATCTCATTCGGCCAACGAGTAATTAATTATTATTTGTTCGACTGAAAAATTATTGCCGTTCACGTTGAGGCTAGCCATACACTGACCATTATTCAGTCGAAGTTGAGACAGATCGAGAAATTGTTTGTTAGAGTTTTCGAGGCGTAAAATTTTTGGCTTGCGGTTCAGACAGGAGCAAGGAAGTATTTGCGGTTTATATCAAGGAAAGAAAGCTTCTTATCAACATAAAATTCGTTGATATTGCACACCGGACACCAAACTTAAATTTAATAGGCGTGTTATACTTCGAATTCACGCAATTATTACTTTATCATTAGCTTATCAATTGTTTCTCCATTTATACATATATTTTATTGCACTAAATTAATTCACATTTTTGTATTAGGTCTACATATTGCTACGTTATGTCTATTTGGATTAACAATCATTGTTAATAAACAGCTCATATATTTTTTAACTTTAGCAATACTCAATTAATATTAGCTACATCCACTCGTGCAAAAAGTTTGTTTACGTTTAATTACAATGATCCTCGACACGGTTGTTCTTATGTTTTTCGTCGACTGCTCCTGAAATCGCGTTTTCTCTATTTATGGGCCACGTATAAAAAATGACTCCTGCCCCTTAAATTGCCAGTCATACCACGTCATACATGATTCAGCCAATCGACAATTTTTTACTATTTCGTGAATTCATTTCGTTAACAAAAAAACAAATTTCTTAATTTTGATTATAGAGACTTATGCAAGGTTTTAAACTGTTCCTAATGAAATTCTCATTGCAGATATCAAACAATAAAATTCGTACATGTATTGGTCCTGTTGCACTCGGACTTGCATCTTCTTGTTACGATGCTTGTTGAGTTTCTTGACTCTTGATGACTATTTCAGCTCACGATGTGTTCACCTTTTGATTTGACTTTGGAAATGCCTTCTACGTACAGCAAATCCTGTAGGGTTTTGCGCATCGTAATGGCTTCGAGGCTGGCTTAGGTTTCGGTCAGTTGTGGTTCAATGTGTTTTATTGATCCCTGTATCATATTGTACTTCTAACGAAATTTGTGTTTTAGTGTATTTTGTTCAGCTGATGAATTCCTTTGAGACTGACGTCATCGCACCGCTCTAATCAGTATTGACCTAAAATATAATGTAAATACAATAATTTTTACGCTTTCTGTATTTTAAGATATTGTTATGTCTTTTTGTATCATTCTGCGTCACTGATACTATGAATGAATAAACTACTACTACTATTCAGCAATTTTCCTACTTCTTTTTTGAATTAAGTTCACGGATTTTTATGGAAAATTTGTAAGATAGGACAAATAGACTGATTCACTGAAACTTTAAAAATGACAGGGATAGAACATAGTACATTATAAAATAAATGGTATGAAACAAAATTTTTCGTGTTGTTACTTTGTTACGTATACTTTGCTTTAGATTCTATGAACATTAATAATATGAACATTAAAAGATTCAAGACTAGAGCGTGCAAAATATGCGGGTACGTTTTCAAGTTGAAAGGAAACATGCGGTATGTACTTTGACTAAATACATATATACAGGTGTCCCAACGGTGCGTCCACATGTAATATCTCGATAACTACTGTAGTTTCAAGAAGAGTTTCAAGACATTTTTGGTTTAAATGTTAAAGCTCTACAACATAAAATTATTTTCGTCCAGGATGAATCAGAACAGTGATACAGGATGTAACTTTTTTATTTCAAACGTCACATCCCATATCATATTATAACTCATAAAATTCGACACATTTATTGTATACATGATCTATGTCTAAATTTAACCGTTCCCCAGTGGGACAGAACACTCTAAAAGTGCCCAATATTCCATTTTTAGTTTTAATTCTCTTAAAATGAGTCCACAAACGTAAACCAACGATTAAAAATAATTTTCACGACATTGACGTTGTTTTCCGGAGACTTGGTTTATACCGGGTGAGTTACGGTTCGGTATTTCAAAATAATTTTCTCATTTTCAGAGATAGAGCAAAAAGTCTTTAAGAAATGTTACATTGAATGTTAAGTACTCTACAAATTCGACACCTGCAGCGACCTCGATCTACAATTGTTCTAAAACAGCTAAGCCTTCTTCGATTTTTTTTTTAATTACATACATAGTGTACTTTTTATGGCAAATTATAATAGATTAGATCTATATTTAAAATATCTTTTATATTTTGAAAGATTGAGCAAAAAAATGTTTCAGGAAAGTCGTATGGGATATTAAAGGTACAATCTTATTACTTCTAAGACCTCGATTTCCAATTGTTTTCAAGAGATTTCAGTTGGTTAAACAGGATATTGTATCTTTAATGACGGTGTAAAGAAATATTCGTTTCTCATAAAATAGCAAATAGTAGCAAGTAAATTTTATGTATATTTTAGGGTAAGGCCTTCTGTATTATTTGACACACAACAACACATGTTCATAAAACTGCTTGAAAAACAGATTAAATGTTTCAAATTTACTAATATTGCTAGAAAAACGAAACTGTGCGTGCTATAGAACTTATCTTGAAGCGAACAAAGATTCAGTTGAAAAACTTATTATTTAGAGCTGTGGTAAAGCAGCAAAATTGGCGTAGAAAATGCCTTCACTTCTAAAGCGTTGCTCATGATTTAAATGGTAAGTTTGAGATGGAATATCAGGCAGAAGAGTTGTTTAATGATCTCCTTATTCTAGGGAAAGATGAATCAACTATTTAATAACAAATTTGTGAAAAATTGTAGATCTCCGAACACTTTTAAAAAATTTCACAAAAGCACTTGATATGAATGATTGATACTTTAAATAGAATACGTGGGCTGCTGGAAAAGTTTCTGGAAACGATATGAAAAAATGAGTCATTAATTCGACATTTTTGTTGGACAAAAAATCAACTGTTTGACGGACTGAGTGAGAGCTGGCGTTGTCATGATGGAGAACAATTCGTCGATTTCGATTGTCTCTTCTTATTCGATCGATGACTTCCGGCAAACAAATTGTAGTATACCAATCAGCATTCGCACTTTTGCGATCCTCTAAAGCCACGGTTGCTACATGTCCAGTTAAACCAAAGAAACAAGCAATCATTTGCTTCGCAGCACTGCGTGAACGGACAACTTTTGTTGGTTTTGGTTCATTTTGAAATACCCAAACGGCAGATTGTTGTTTACTTTCTGGCTCGTACGAATAGATCCACGTTTCGTCACCAGTAACGATGTTATAAACTAAATTTCAACGACCTCCATTGAATTTCTTGAGCATTTCTTCTCACCATTTGACAAGATCTTGCTTTTGCGCTTCTGTTAAATTTTGTGGGATCCAACGACTGCAAAGCTTTCGTACGTTCAAATGATCATTAAAAATCTGGTGTATTGCTTTCATGTCAATGCGTAAGGATGCTTGAATCTCACGGTATGTCACATGTCGATCTCGCTCAAGCATTTCACGCACAGCATCTACATTCGTGGCAACAACAGATGTTGATGGACGAACTTCACGAAATTCGTCACTAAGAGTGGTACGTCCACGCTGGAATTCGGCAAACCAATTATAAATACTGCTCTTTGATGGTGCTTCATTTCCAAAAGCCAAATGAAGCCGATCGAGGCATTGTTTCGGCTTTAGACCATATTTGAAATCGTAAAAAATCATGGCACGAAAATTTTCACGCGAGATTTCCATATTTACACAAAATAACTTTTTCTCAAATGCTGTACAAACAAAACTAGTTCACTTGGATAGGAACTGTCAATAGAATTATAGGCGAGAAACGTCAAATTTTTCAAATATGACAGTTGATAAACGCTAACAATTCTAGACCTACTATATTCCAGAAAATTTTCCAGCAGCCCACCTATTTAAATAACTTATTTTATTTATTATTGCATTCAAAGCTATAACAATATATGTATTTCACAGAGTTAAGGTTTTAAGATTTTTGTTTTTTAATTTATGATTTTGTATAAAATCTTAGATCGAATAAATACATGTTTAAGTTACTACTGTTTTCGTCTTAAATTTATTTTAAAATAAAGTCTCGATATAATTAACAGACTAGTTATATAAACTATAAACACCAATTTATGTTAATGCGGAAAATAACACTTATAATCTAATTTATATAAGTCTAAGTCGAACGATCAATTCCAAACTTTAATGTGAAGTCAGCTCGAATCTCCCTGGCCGATCGCTTAAATATCTCGGTCAACGAAGAATCGAGGCTGCGTGGCGACAAACTGTACATCGAATTTTCTACGTCGAGAAAATTTCGTCTCGCGAAGCAGACAGATGTTCTCGTAGCGTCGAGGCTTGACGCGACGCGCTCTGGTGCAGGTAAGACTAATTCGTTACACATTAGATCGTCACACTATTAAGTAACTTTTCTTTATTCGGTGTTTAGACGTTATCATCAGTTTATCTTGAGTTTATCTCTACATAAAATTACATATCGTTTCAGAAACCGGGCATAAATGAACTGCAACGAACACAAGAAAAATCGTTAAAAAGGCTCTGCAAAATTCGAAAGGAATTTTATTTTTAATTTTTTTAATTTTATCCTGTAAATAACGAATGAACATTTTTAACATACTATGGGGCGGATACTGTAACTTAATGGGCCGTTAAAATTTAGAGGTCCTTGAAAGTTTGATATACAGTTGTATGATTGGTTGTTATCGCAGTAACAAAACTTAACAGCCCTTTAAATTTAACGCTTTTGCACAGAATAGGCCTCTATAGTATTCTAATTTTAAAAGAATTTTATTATCTAAAATTATTTATCGATGTTATCTACATTACAAAAGCATTTTAGGCTGTAAAAAGAAATTTATCATTTCAAGCCAGGCTGCACACTTACATAGCAAATCCTTTAGATTACCGTTCTGTTTAAAAGTAAGGCCGCCGTTGTCAAGACAAAGGACAATTGCGATGCATCCTTGCAAAACAAAATCGGCTTTTGTTTTGAGATCGTTCTGCATACAAATTTCTTGCTTTGTCCTTTTTTTTGTGTACTACCTGTGGTTAAGGGGTCCGACACTTATTTTGAATTACCCTGTTTACTGAAAAAGCCACAAAATTGAGAACGCCTCTCTACTGCAAGAAGTAACTTCGGGGATCGGTTTAAATGGTTCTGAAATTTAGAAATTCGTAATCATGTAAATAATTTAATGAACTTAGAATCAGAACTTTCATTTTCGAATTTATTCTAATTTAAAATTTTTAGTATTAACTTTTTTTGTGTAGAGGAAGTTCAACCCTCTAAAAAATGAGGCCGGATATCTCTTTTAAATATTTCGTTGCCCACCCCTGCGTCAGGGTTTATTGTCTTTATCGTGGGCGAAACGCGTATTCGCTCTTAAAAAAACGTTCAGGTGGGCAAGATGAAGGGACTCGGGGATTTGTGTAATGTACTTGTACATTTACTTGAATTATTAAAATGCACCCTTTTGGTTTTGTAAATAGACTATAATTAGAAAAATTTTACAAAAAATCTTATTTATTGTACACGCGAGACAAATTTTTTGCTGATTTGTGAAATTAATTCTTGTGCGGTGTTCGCACGAGCGGTTTCTGAAACGTTCAAGCGCTCGCTTTTTCTAACATCCTGAATAGAACTTATCGGTTCAAATACATGCGTTGGCAATAAAGCCCCTTTTCAGTGTAAGCATAACTATTAAATCTGTTATACGTTCTATTCCGGGCATTAGAAAAAGCGAGCGCTTGAACGTTTTAGAAAACGCTCGTGCGAACGAGGCCTTAAGGCGCATTCCCATTATGCCGATACTATGCATTATGCCAAGAGTAATATGGACGTGTGGTCGTTGGCCTGTGTGAGTTTGCAAAATTTTGCCAAATGTCATACCATTTTTGGCTTTGCTAATTGTCAGGTACCGCCATAATGTGAACGGGCCTTTACTTATAATCTTTTTTGCCCTTTTTTGTGTTTCCATGGTTAATTATTTTAATGAAATTGCACTGCAATTAACTTCTCCCGGTCAATAGCAGGTTTATCTCGCTCCGCTTAACTTCGTGCATTCGATATCATCCATGTAAGTTATTTACATGCACGTATACTTCGTAACGTAAACATTTCCCAGTCATATTTAACCACGCCGGCGATTCTTATCAAGACGTAGAACTCTGGATTCAATTAACATTAATCGCAAGGAATCATTAGTGCATGTATATTTGCAAATAAGAAAAAATGACAGGGCGTTAGTTTTAAGTTTCCCGTACAGATTAACCGTTGAGAGCTGCTTAGAAAAGACGTTCTGTAAACACTCGACGGTTCTCAAGAATGTAATTGAAATTGAAACTGAAAATTTTGCATACACAATTCTAAAAGATTAGCATTACCCTTGAGTCATTTCATACGGAAGTAGAAGTCTGTTCTGTAAGAAGTACAAGTTAATAAACCATTACAATTTAATACCATTCAATAGGTCTTTAGCTATATGTACTATATACAGTTGCACTATTTAGTGCATCGTATACTATAATCTCCGGTTCAAAATTAACGCGCCACTACAATAATCGTCGATATTTAGGTTTGTGATTTAGCAACACTTGTTCAATAACAGTTTATCTTAATATAAAAGCTGACAATTAGATAACATTAATACAACAGCAATACAACGAAGTACACTAATAGAATCTTTAATGTTCGTGAATTAAATTTATTATTGTTATTATTAAAAATTAAAAAAAAAACAAATTTGTTGAACACCGTAAACATAGAAAAACTGAATACTGTAAAAAATTAATAATGTGTAGCACCACCTCTAGCTCTGATGACTGCCTGAATTTGTCTTGGTAAGCTGCTTATCAAATTGGTATAGTTTCTTGTGAAATGTTATCCCATTCTGCAAGAGCGAGATGTTCTAGTTCATGAAGACTTCTGAGAGCGAGTACATGACACCTCACTGCCATTTTTAGAACATCCCATAAGTGCTCGATAGGGTTCAAGTCTGGACTGCGAGGTGGCAAGTCCGATACCGTATATTGATCTCATTCAAGTAACTCAATATATCTTTTGCAACATACGGTCCAGCATTATCCTGCGTGAAACTGAAGTTATTGCCCATAAATGGCGCAAAAGGCATGACTTAGTCCAGAATAATGTTCTCCAGGTAAAACTGGTCATTCATTGACCTTTGTTGAATGAGAACAAGTCTATACGGGTGTCAAAACTCATCAAAAAATTCTTGACCCTCCACGAAATGGTTTCCTTTCAGAGACATTGCAAGCAGTAAATCTTTCTCCAAGCCTTTGCCATATTCTCGTGTCCAACCATGTGGTGATTTTAAGCTCAGTCTTGTTTTATCGGTAAACAAGATTCGCTTCCAATCGTCTATGGACCAATGTTGATGCTGTCTCGCGAATCTTAATATGACCATTCTGTGTCCTGTGGTGAGCAGCGGTGCAATAGCAGGCCTGCTGGCTAGCCCTAATTCTCTTAGCATTCTCCTAACAGTTACAGCTAATATCATAACATTTCTGACACGTTCATTACTGAGCTCCGAACTTGCACAACTTCTGTTTCTTAAAACGTGTTGCCGAAGAAGTCGAAGGAGATGCTCAAGCATCATCCGACTAATTGATGAATAGTCAACACTGTGAAAAGATGTAACAACGTTGGATGGAATCAGTTTAATGTGAAGATTAATAAATTAACGCACAATTAACATTAACTTGTTTGATGTATCACTTGAGCGGGCTATGTTGTTGCAGCATGGCCAACTCGTGGCAAACACCTAGCTTAAGAACTAACTACAAATCGCATACTTCGTCGCTCGTTTAAAAAAGTTGATCCTCTTATGGAACCTTCATAGTTAAATATCGTGGTCAATTCATGTTTTTGGTATGCAAGAATATAAATTGCTGTTATGTTAATATTCATTTGTTTTTCAAAGCTACAGAGTGTTGAAGTGAAAACATTTGCGTTTTACTGAAACTTAAAATGAAAAACTTCAAAATAATTACTTCAGTTGTGCTTATTTTATGTAATTATTTAATTTATTTCTTATTAAAAGTTGTACAAAATACTTGAGTGAGCTAACTACAGCCACACGTTAACAAACCGTTACCAAACATAATCTAATAAACAAAATAAAAATAACTGGATGAAAATGTTTGTAGGAAAGCTTATTAAACTGTGAGTTTTCGTCATTTCTCGTTGTCATAATCATACTCCTGGAGAACGCCATGCCATATAACGTGTATTACTGAAAACCGGTCTGGGCGCGGGCCTCTTGCATAGCAAAACGAACGGAGTGTGGAGTATTGCGCATTTTGTCATACACGTGTTATGTTCTCTGGTGCTCTTTACTTTTGCCGTACAAGAGAAGGGAGAGCGGGTCCGAAAATCGACTCGTGTCCTACTCGCTCTTTACTTCTCCAGTACTTAACCTCCATAGTCATAATATTCTTCTATCCTTGTTTACGAAAATTCTACCGAAGTGCATCTTTTTCACCTTTTTTACCTGTATCTATTAGAATGTGTTAGTAACGCAATTAACGAATTATTTTTACCTGATCCCGAGCTTTCACATTACGATCCTTTAGTAACGTAACTAACAAATTACTTTTGCCAGATCCAGAGTTTCCGCTAATGTTAACGCGAATAAATCACTATCATCCAGGCTTCTTCTGCCCGTTGTTGTACTAGGCAAGGATTTATGTGGTGAGTGGTGTAGGTCATACAAATAAAACATTCTTACGAAATCAGTTCTTGCCTCAAAAGGTTCTTCTTTCTCACATTTCTACCGCGGTTATGTACCGATTGTAATGATCGTAAACGCCCAATGTTATAGTTACATCAACCTCAGCGTTACAGAGGCAATAATTTACAATATACGTCCGATATAACTGACAAAGAAAGTGAATGAATCAACTCCGCCTTTTGTGACGTTTGCTTTCCTAATACAGGGTCTCCCAAATTGACTGGCCTATTTATGATGTTTTCTGATTCTACATGTCATTCCAAATAAAAGTTGTTAAGGCTTCCATATACTTAAATGTAACGGTTTTTGAGATATCTTCGAATTTCTGAGAAAAATTATTTCGGTGGCCTTTCATTTAAGAGAATGTATTTACGACACTTTCAAATTTCAAGATTCAAGCTGCCTGTCGTTTAAAAGAATAATGTTCAGTCTTTCAAATCATATCCTAGTTATCATTGAAAAATTCACAGGGTGGTCAAAATATGGTGTCAAAGCTTGTTCTGTTCAACTGCCCAAAACTTAGTTTTCGTAAATGGACATTTTTACATCACGAGATGCAGAATCAAATTCTTTAAATTGTATTTCTGATTGAGTAAGGCCCCATTTCTTCATTCTTGAGAACCATTGTGTTGATAATAACACAAACGAGAAACAGTGAAATTCGTCTTATCAGGGTTCATGAATAGTTTATTTATATTAAACCATTGATTGAGTTCATGAAGTGGTAAATTTCCTGTTATTCTTAGATCTTCAAATTTTTTTTCAAAAAAAGTGTCATCTGCATACATAATCAAAGTATAATTAATAAATAAAGCGATGTCGTTTATAAAAAGCAGGAACAAAATCGGACCCAATATCGAACCTTGCGGGACACCGATAGTTACAGGTAAAAGACATGAAGTTACTTCATTGATTGTATTATTTGCAAAAAAAATTACTTTGACATATTGATTACGACCGCTTAAATAGGAAAGAAACAATTAGAAACAGTGCCACGAATGCCGTAGAGACCAACCGGTATCTCGCCTTTATCTAACGCTGAAGTAACTGCGTTAATAAATGAGTGAATGGCTGTTATTGTTGAAAACCCCTTTCTAAACCCATGCTGTTTATTAATTATTATTTTGTCCTTTTGTACTAGCTTTAATATCTACAATTGGAGGTTTTTTATACGGCAGATTAAATTTCAAACCTTCTCAGTGAGTAAAGTTGAATACTCATTGACAACCAAATTTTCAGTTATTGGATCCTGGGCTATAACTGCTGGTGGTAAAAGTGACCGGAGTTTCTTTTTATGAACCAAATGCACTTTCTTCATTTTGTGTGCAACGACTTCATGCATGCCATTCAAAAACTGCAGCCAAAAAGTGTTTTCTACGTCGGTCAGGTTTTTAAGAAGTTTTAAATGTAGATTATATTTTTCTAATTCTAATTTACTACGTTTACTGTGCAGGTACTTGATTTCTAAATCTAGCCAATTTTGTTTGGCAGATTGTACAATTGCTTGTTGTATTTTCATTTTCATTGAATCTAATGTTTATAAATTTTGGGAAAACACCAAAAGTGTCACATTTTTTCAGAAAATTTATATCTGCAGAAATTTTACAGATTTTTGCACCTAGTTTTTTTTGAGTTCCTTTGAAGGAACCGTCATTTTTTTCCACACCTAACGGGTAACAGTCTAAAAATTAAAACTAATTTTAACATCTAAGTTATAATCTAATTTTAACAAATTTACAAGATTTATTGCTCCGTGTTCTTCGGGATCAACAGTTTAGTTCGTGAAAAGTAATTGAACGAGTTAAAGCTAAATACAATTAGTATCTACATAGTATTATTACGTATTAAAATGCCGCAATTCACGAACGGTGAGAGAACGGCAGTTCAGAGGAGTGTATTTATAATGCTGTCTACAGTAGTTGTGCTAATCCTGACATGTACACGAACACAAGAATAACTTTTTCGCCGAGCTCGTTTGTGTGTCGCTAACGATGGCCACCACGTCGAACAATTGTTATAAACATTTCTAATTGTCTAATAGTGAACATTTGTTTGACTGTGATCCTCCAAACAGACAATATTCGATGAGTGTGTCTTGCGTACTAGTCATTTCCACGATGTATACTGTCTACGATCAGAGAAGCAAGTTCTGTAAGTTTTTTCTTGTTATTTCATGAGCGCCGAATAAGGGACGGATAAAGGAATTTTCTTTTTGCTATAGGAATTTCTTTTTGTATTTTTTCGTATTGTGGGCGTACTGTGCATTTATTTTGCAAGCATCCTGTATATCGTGATTGAGCCATTGTTTATGCCTGCTGCCCTGTACATTTGACAATTCGTATATCATTCTGCTTTATGAGTGTGTCCTTCTGCAAAATTGATCTCTATGTATGTGGATTTTCTGTTTACGATAATAATGTCAAAATTTATTTATTTTTTTTAATAATTAAAATATTAAAATAAAATGACAGGTGAATAGTATCTCCAACAATATCTTTATTTTATTCATACGCTGATGCAGTTAACAGTACAAGTACAAAAGTAATATCGGGGTCGTAAAAACGCAATTACGAAACCGCAAAAAGAAAACTGCACGCACTTCATCCGGCCGTCGAAAAACGGTTTCTCCGTTCCAAATATAACTGCATATAAATTGCACATTATCGCGCTGTTTACTTTGTAAACACAAATCGTGTCATTGAAATGGAGCGCGCGGAAAAAATATTTATTTTATTAATGAGAACGGTCATTATTAATAGCGACAGTGCAAGGCACCACGGTCGAGCATTTCGCGACCGGTATAATCGAAATGGGCAATGAAACGACGAATGCAATTAACTTTTTAATATTTAAAGCCGATACAATGTCACGGTGTTATCGGCGGAACGAAAGGTTTTCTTCTCGACCGCAACGACGATTTTTGTGCACGTCTGTTCCTTGCGGTTTTTTGGTCAGACGTTAGTTGCGTATTTTTTTATCTTCACGCACGCAACATACTAGATAAAACTATAAATAATTAAAGGAAACGATTTTTAAATGATTCATTATCCAAACATCCTAGGAAAATGTACAATATCAGACAAAAGTAATGAGTCATAGCGGAACAAGTTACAGGGATTCATTTATATTGAAATTTTATATTATATTTCTGGTGAAGTGGATCATGGTTTGTATGTATAAAACCAGAGCTTCAAAAAGAATCTAATCCATTTCAGTTCTGCCAACGCCTGGTAGGACTCTGGGATTCAGCTGCTCCCTACTCTAAAATGCAGCCTGCCGATACGTGGGCTGCTGGAAAAGTTTCTGGAAACGGTATGAAAAAACGCATATGAAATTTGGTAAACGGTATCATTGTTTTTCGAAGTATTCGCCTTTGACGTCAATACACTTTTGCATACGCTCAAACCAATTTCTAAAGCACGTTTTCCACTCTAAAGATGGTACCACGCATCTTATTTTTGTTATTTGGGAACAAAAAGAAATCATTAGGTGATAAATCAGGTGATTATGGACAATGAGTCATTAATTCAACATTTTCGTTGGACAAAAAATCAACTGTTTGACGGGCTGAGTGAGAGGTGGCGTTATCATGATGGAGAATAATTCGTCGTTTTCGATTGTTTCTTCTTATTTGATGGATGACTTCCGGCAAACAAATTGTAGCGTACCAATCAGCATTCGCGGTTTTTCGATCCTTAAAACCACGGTTGCTACATGTCCAGTTAAACCAAAGAAACAAGCAATCATTTGCTTCGCAGCACTGCATGAACGGACACCTTTTGTTGTTTTTGGTTCATTTTGAAATACCAAAACGGTAGATTGTTGTTTACTTTCTGGCTCGTACGAATAGATCCACGTTTCGTCACCAGTAACGATGTTATAAACTAAATTTGAACGACCTCCATTGAATTTCTTGAGCATTTCTTCGCACCATTTGACACGTTCTGCTTTTGCGCTTCTGTTAAATTGTGTGGGATCCAACGACTGCAAAGCTTTCGTACGTTCAAGTGATCATGGATAATCTGGTGTATTGCTTTCATGTCAATGCGTAAGGATGCTTGAATCTCACGGTATGTCACATGTCGATCTCGCTCAAGCATTTCACGCACAGCAGCATCTACATTAGTGGGAGCAACAGATGTTGATGTACGACCTTCACGAAATTCGTCACTGAGAGAGGTACGTCCACGCTGGAATTCGGCAAACCAATTGTAAACACTGCTCTTTGATGGTGCTTCATCTCCAAAAGCCAAATGAAGCCGATCGAGGCATTGTTTCGAGTTAGACCACATTTGAAATCGTAAAAAATCATGGCACGTAATTACATAAAATTACGTTTTCTTAAATGCTGTACAAACAAAACAAGTTCACTTGCATAGGAACTGTCAATAGAATTATAGGCGAAAAAGTCAAATTTTTCAAATATGACAGTTGATAAACGCTAACAATTCTAGACCTACTAGATTCCAGAAAATTTTCCAGCATCCAACGTAATAGGCTATGGTGAGTTGGTTTCGGTTCCCGTTCACATTCCTCTCTATAATCAAATATGTGATTCATTAATAACGTAACGTAAATGAAGATAGCGTAGGCGCTTTTTCTTTGTTATTAAACATTTAGCAATAACATCAGTAATAACGTGTTTGTATATAAATCAGAGATATTGTACGTCAAACAACTCACCAGTATTGTTAGTCCTCTGTCACATCTGTCTGTCTCCCTTCAATATGCAGAGGGGTGGTAAGCATCCAGTTAAAGCAGCCGTTCGTGTGGTTTACATGTAACAACCATGCGGTGTTTACGTCCGATGTTCAACAATAACAACTGTTATCCACTCACCGGGGGCTCCTCTGCCCCCTTCCCCAGACAGCGGTGAAACTAGAAGCTCTAGCTCTCTGTTTGGGGAAGAAACTCACGGCGAAGGTATCCACCAATGTTAATCTTTGTATTTCGCATGCATAAAGATAAGCCCCAGGTGGATATTAGCATACCTTGCCTCCTGAGCATATGCCCTCAGGATCATTGGTGGAACCGCCTCCTTCAAGTGCCTCCAGCACTTCGACCGAGCACGGATATGTACCAAGTCATGACCGTTATTGGGAAGCACAATGCAATCCACTTGGTCAGGTATACAGATAGCTGCGTTTCCGACATTAACTACCCTTAATCCAAGCAACTGGCGGATACAGAACAATGTCGTATGCAGGTGGAGGCGATAATCTACTCTACCGGCAATGGCGAATAAAGATCTATCGCTTAGGTATCACAACCTCAGAACATTACTCAGGATAATCTATTCTACCAATCATTAGGCGAATACAGATCTATCCCTCAGGTAACATAATCTCAGAATATTACTCATCCTCAACAACCTATGTTCTGAATCAACCCCTTAATCACATCTCACTGCATTTCATTAACCCACGAACAATTCGATTTACCAGCGCCTTCCGTAAGATGCTTTCACCCTCGAATATAGCCCGAGAATGCCCCCCCGAACGGACCTTTTTTTTTCTTCGGTCTCATTAACTCAAGTGTGTTGCTGTTTTGGTTATCGCAGACAAAATAAACACGGCCCGACCGAAATATAGAGATTTATTTATTGACTAAATAGGATTTATAACTTAATTCTAATTTTTGTAAAATTATACAACTACAACAATAGAGATTAAGTTTAATGGAAAAATAAATGACCATTAGTCCAAACTTAACGCTTAATAAATCTTTGAGAGCTTTCATTCTTTCGAAAAAAATCTACAATTTCATTTTCATATATTCTAAATCTTGATTTATCGTCAATAAAAAAGTATACATTTGAAATCTTACGGTAGGTAGAATTTCTATGGTAAACGATGAGATGAGCTGAACGACAATTTGTATTAGAGGAAAGGGCTTACACGCATTGGACAGGATATCTGTTCAATTCAAAGGCATTATTACATTTTTTTTAATGGCGGGCAATTTCCACGGGATGATCTTCAAGTTCTTGTAAACAACCAATTACTGCGGCTTTGGCTTCGCTCGTCCGCCGTTCTCAATCGAAAAAGCTCACTATAATCCGTGATTAATTACAAAGAAAAGTTGCCTGACTATTTCTCGCAGTCTGAAATCAATGCTCGCAAAATGCTTTTTTTTCTAAAAAAAAAAAAAAAAAAATAAAAAACCTCGCTTTGAAAATAATTGCTGAACTTGCCTGTGAGTATACGTATACAGATTAATGACTATCAAGTTATAACCTATAGTGATTTTATAGAAGAGTAACAAAGAGCATGCGACTCGCAATAAATTGGAAAGAAAAAGCATTCTTTACGCAGGCTTCGGATACGCTCATTATTCATGCAGGGTTACAACTAATTAAAGGGCCACCTTGGGGATCTCGTAAACTATAAGAGATACAGAGATGGTTAAATTACAAAAAAGTTGCGCTATTTTGGAGCCTATCAAGATATTTAAAAAAATCTTTTCTACCTCCATTCGTTTCTGAAATATCTTCAAAAAACTGAAAATTCTAATTTTCGAAAATATCTTCCTTGTTGATCAAAATATAATCATGAAATTCGATATTTTTATGTTAAATTCCATGAACTGTCTAATACGAGTCCGAAGAAATAGGTTAGGTTTGACCGTTTCGTAGATACGTCTGTCAATTGTCTTTTTTCTTATGCTACCTTGGATATTCATACCACGTGATACAAAAACAAAACCTGAATACGACCATACTATACACTTACGAAATTTTGTTGCAAATCGTTTTTGATTGCAGTGAAAACCTCGAGCAGCTTCTGTACAGCTGTTTCAGCCCTGCTAGGGGCTTCGTCAGCAGAGACGTAGCTCGCAATTCCCACTGCAAACCAAAAACGACTTGACCAATTTATTCGCAAATGCGATGTAATAGTGGTGAATAGATAAAACAGCCACAAAAAAAGATTTGCAACAAAATTTCTTAAAACTTTCATTATGCTTTGACAGCAAGTATGGCCGCCTTGCATGGGGTAGCTTATTATGTAGCAAATCCGCTTCAATTTGTTATCCTACTGCAATGCCAGGTCAAAAAGCGATAGTAGGATGTCGCTGTTTTATCTATATACTTATGCTTTTATTTTATCTTTCCGCGTCAGCGGAAGCTATCTAAAGTTATTCCTGTCCTCGAATCTGGGGATCCCAAAATTATGTCCAATTACAGGCCTATTTCGATCTTATCGAACTTTGCTAAAATTTTTGAAATTGTCATTTATGCCAAAATTTATCCCAGCGAAAAAATCTTATATCTCTCCAACATGGATTTACCGAACGGCGATCTACCGTAACTAACCTAAGCAGTTTTGTACAGTTTATAACTGAATCACTTGACAAACGAGGACAAGTTGACGTAATTTACACTGATATTAGTAAAGCTGAATGGGGGGCTCCCCTGGGATTTGGAAGTGGTGAGAAGAGGATTATTGTGGAGAGCGAGAAAGGGTGCGAAATTGGGCAGTGTGAGTGAAGGTCTGATGAGTGTGAATGAGGTGAATGCGCTGGGTCCTGTTGAGTGCAAGAAGTTGTTGAGTGAAAGATTGTACGAAAGGTGGCAACACAGGTGGGATGAGAGTGAGAAAGGAAGAGTGACGTATGGGTTTCTGAAAGACGTATGCTTTGCTGAGAAGAATGAATGGTTTGACCCTGGGTTGCCAATGGGATACTTGTTGACTGGACATGGAAGCTTGAATGCGTTTTTGTATGAGAGATGCTTGAGTGAGACTGAACTTTGTTTATGTGGTGAGCGTGAGGATTGGAAGCATGTTCTGGCTGCATGTGGGATGTATGATGATCTTAGGAACTTGTGAGTGGGATGTGACAGTGAATGTGAATGGTGAGATTGATGTGAGTGGAGTGTGTAGCGATGAAGCTAGGTATCAGGGAGTGAATGAATTTGCGAAGAAGGTGTTTCAGAGAAGGAGGGAAATGTATGAGGCAGGCGTGTGAGTCATATTTTTTTTTTTGCGTGGGTGAATGGAGAACGAATGAATGGTGATGACGAGACGAAGCTGTCCAATTTTACCGCACGCCGTGGTGAGTGAGGGTGATGTAAGCAGGGAGGTTTCCTGCTGATGGAAAGCTGGGATCGTGTGGGACCCTGTGCTTCGGCATAGGTGTCCTTCCGTGACCCGGTTGGAAATCAGAAAGGGACCTTTGGGCATGACGACCCCACCTATCCGAGTTGGCTGATCAGAGCCGGGGCTTGCAAGGGCCCCATCTGAAGGGTTTCGGCCCGAAACGTCCCACCAGTGACGTAAGCTGGTACTATGGGGACCGGTTGAGCCCCGGGGGTAGACTGGCTTGCTGGTCTGCTCCCGTCCGGTCGATTGGGTTGGACTCGTAGTGGCAGTGGTTGACAGCCCGCCTGCTGGGCTAGGGGTGGTTTCCCCACCTCGGCGGGTGAGCTACGTTTTTTTAGCTCGGGCACTAGCCTGCAGAGCTAGTAGAGAGTGGATAGTCTCTCGCCTATACCAGAGGGGGTGCGGGGCTTGCAACCCAATCCATTCTGGGAGTCCGCATGTTGATCAAGACATGCGGGCGCGTTGATTGGGCGTATCTCAATCCCGACGCCATAGGTGGCCGTGTAATCGAGCCCTTTGGGCGGGTGTTGCACGTAAAATCCTCAGGACTTCTGATATTAGTAAAGCATTCGGTAGCATTAGCCACTCAATACTGTTAAATAAATTATCTGGTTTTGGTTTTCCTGAAAACCTAATTACATTTTTTAAACCTTATCTGGACCAAAGACTACAATACGTCCATCATAATGGCTTCAAATCCCACTATTTCACAGTCCCATCAGGTGTACCACAAGGATCGAACTTGGGTCCTCTCCTCTTTGCACTCTACATAAACGACCTATGCCAATCAGTTGATTGTGAAGTTCAGCTGTTTGCCGATGATGCCAAATTCTTCCATTCAATCAACTCATTTCAAGATTGTGTTATTTTACAGCTAAACATTGACAGAGTTAATCAGTGGTGTGCGGAAAACAGTATGCATCTTAATATTGACAAATGTAAAGTCATGACGTACTCTAAGTGCATAAAGAAGTGGATATTTGAATATAAGGTGGGTCAAGCTCATCTCACTCGAGTTTACAACTGTAAGAAATCTCGGGATAATCTTTGAATTTACCTTCTCTCAACATGTGCTGTCACTGGTAAAATCATCAAATAAAATGACAGGTTTTATTATTAGAAATTGTAGATCTTTCACCAATGAAAAAGCCTTAAAAATGCTTTATTTCTCTTTAATCCGGTCCACATTGGAATATTCAGTGATTGCTTGGATACCGCTATTGAAATGGCATTCTTCTATCTTAGAAAATGTTCAGAGAAAATTTTTCAAATATGTGTGGTTCAAGAGACATGGTGTATATCCTGAGAGAGGGCTAGATCAGGAACAGTTAATATCAAGATTCGAAGATTCATCACTTAGTCACAGGAGAAAATGTATTGTTGTTACTCTTTTGTATAAATTAGTGCATAATATAGATTGTCCGTTTCTATTAAACAAATTAAACTTTTTAGTACCAAGACCCGAAGCAAGAGAATTTTCGACTTTTTATCTTTCCGTAGCAAGAACCAACAGGTTATTGAGGTTTCCAGTTCATTTAATGTGTTCAATCTATAATAACATCTGTTTAAAATATGACATTTTCAGTGATAATCTTGTCT
Organism: Prosopocoilus inquinatus; assembly: GCA_036172665.1. Classification (NCBI taxonomy): domain Eukaryota; kingdom Metazoa; phylum Arthropoda; class Insecta; order Coleoptera; family Lucanidae; genus Prosopocoilus; species Prosopocoilus inquinatus. Next base: position 30,445,996 of record CM069877.1, read on the forward strand.
CAATAGTAAAGCTTCTAGATAATGACTGATTTCTAAAGTCTCATTCTTAACCTTATTACCCTTTTTCTCCATTCTCCATTCTATTTTTCATTCTCCATTCTATTCTCCATTCTCCATTCTATTCTCTCTTCTCCAAGTTATTGTTTTATTTAGGTTAATTTTAACATCGTCTGCGATTCTGCTACATGCTTATTGTTATCGCTTAAGTTAAGATTTAGTTAAGTTAGCTAAGCTTAGTTAATTAATTAGTTAATTAAGGTTTAGTTGTAGCTTATAATAAGTTAATCAGATAAGCATAAACCTCTATACTGGAGTAGCATTTGCCTTGTAATTAGAACTTTCTGTTAGGCAATATAGAATATTATTATTATTATTATTAAAAGAAAATATCAAGATACTACAAAAGTTTCTCAAAAAAATAATATCTACTAGGCGGATGCGTGTAAACATTCAGAACTAAAATTATTATTAAATTAATAAATCTTATTCAATTATGGTACTTACATACATATTTAAATTAAAAAAAAATATTTACATAACACAAGTTATTAGTAAACTAATATTTTGTTTTAAAACAAAAGCGTAAATGTTCATATGGTGGTATTCAAAAATTATTTCTGCATCACATATTATGAATATCTAAGCTAGCGTCCATAAGAAAAGAAATAGTTGACAATCGTATCTAAGAAAATGTCAAACCTAACCAATTTCTTCGAAAAGAATTAGGTTGTCAATCGAATTTAATATAGAAACACGGAATTTTATGATTGTATCTTAAGAAACAAAGAAGACATTCGATGTTTTCAAAAATGAAAATTTTCAGTTTTCTGAAGATATTTTAAAAACGAATGAAAATAGAAAAGATTTGTTTGCATATGTTTTTAGACTTCTGTAATTTAATAATATTTGTATCTTTTTTAGTTTACGAGATCCCCATAGTGGCCTTTTAATTAGTTGTAACCCTGTATAATGGTGGCCTTATTTTTTAATGTTGTATTCATCCTGAAAATATCGGGATATATTTCTGAATCACAGTTATGGAGCTACAAATTGTGCGTATCCATGAATAAGGAATGAATTATGCACAAAAGAATGCACTGTTAATGTGAATTTCATGCATTTTTGCAATTGAAGGTGTGCGTAATAGGAAGTTAAAGCTAATAAATAAATTACGACGCCTGAGGTGGGCTGTAAGAATTTTTTCTTTAATAACTGTGAGTCAGTGATGTGTCGTAAAATCACGATTCGAAATGGAAAATAAATTTTCTGATCGAAACTTTCCACTATTCTAATAATAATTTTCATTGTGCACTAAACTTGTTAGACCTTTATAAACACGAAGAATTACCAAAAAACTATACGTTTTTTTGTTTCTGTAAAGTACACTGGTTAAACAATAAAAGTAGTCATAAATCACACATTTTTTTATATTTTATTTTAAACAGTTTTGTAAAATTTCAGTCTCAACACTGGCACGTCACTGTCTAACTCAATCATATCGGTAAACGAGACTCGCTTTCAATCGTGTATGGAACAATAGGCGCGTTCAGCGGACGCTTAGCGGCTGAGTTGCTTACTCAGCAGTTGTTTGTGATTGGCTATTACTTTAATATGAGCCAATCACAAACGATTGCTGAGTAAGCAACTCAGCCGCTGAGCATCTCTGAACGCGCCCAATGTTCATGATCTCTCGCAAAATCTTAATTTGGCCATTCTTGTCCTGTGGTGAGCAGCGGTGCAATTGCAGGCCTTCTACTGGCTAGTCCTGATACTTCTGGCATTCTAACAATTACAGCTGAAATCCTAACATTTCGGACTGTTCTAAGTTCGAACTAAGCTTCGAACTTGTTGAAGAAAATGCACATCCCTTAAACTTATAACCCTCTTCCTATCCTGTCCACGTCTTCTTGCGTATGCCCCAGTTTCTCTGTATCTTCTAATCATGCGACTAACTGATGAATGGTTAACACCTAGTAAATTAGCTACGTATCGCATACTTCGTCCTTTGTTAAACAAAATTGATGCTCTCAGTAGTTAAATATCGCGGTGTTTAACATTTACTAGTTTTCGATACTTATTACGTGAGGAAAGCAAGAATTGATTAGAATAGGGTACATGAACATTTTTTTTAAAAGATTTCATTTGAAAGTAGGTAAAAATACGATAATTTAGATATATTTCTTTTTTTTTCATAAATGAATATTAAAGCCGTAAAAATTAAAGAAATTTGAATTGATTAAATTCTGACCGTGTGACGTCAATGTTCATATGTTGTCAAATCGTAATAAGTGTATATCAATACGAACACTTAAAACTCATTACAATATATAGTAAAACATATTATCAGTATTGTGCTGTGTTATAATGTAAAAATACCTGTGCAAGAACTCCGAATAAATGATTTATAAGCGTTTCACAAAATTTAGTGTTACCAATCTTACTTCTCAATGGCGAAAAGTTCCCGTTTCCACCACAAATTTCTCACCAACAAAGTAAAAAAATACAGTAATTTCTTTAAGATATTCACTTAGTAATTGTTGCTTAAATTAAAACTATATTTTTCAGCACATATTAAGAGCAAACATTCAAACTATTTGACAAGGGTTTGCATACAACATAAACGTCAAGGACAGTGTATGAACACTGACGTCACAACGAATGGGAAGCCTTTCGAAACCACGTGATTTATATTCGAATATTTTCAATTTTATTTATTCATTTAAGAGAATAATAAATAGAAACCGCGTACAAATTTCGTGTTTTCGCGTGTGTTATTGACTATAGTCTCGATTAGAGAGCTTTAATTAATAATTTTATATTATTGTCATGTACCCTATTTAAATTTTTACTTGAATCGTATCTCAAAAAAAGAACTTTATCTGACGAACCGTTTGATGGATTAACAAGATGTAAAGTAATGTCAAAATTTATTTATTTTGAAGTAAAATGGAAGTAAGTAACCTATGATTTAGTATAAAACATCAGTAACTTTAGCAATTAAAATGGTCTCCTTAAATTAGTATTAATTATAGTTAATATAACAGTTTCAGAGAAGACTTAACTCAACGTGTGATAGCGTCTTCTAAAGCAAGTCCTGGAAAGGTAAACCGAGAACAGAACAAAAGTCTAATGCCCGGTTGCACCACTTTCACTTAAAATTTTAAGTCCTACTTAAGTGGTTAAGTGACACTTTCTATTATGGAAAAAGTGTCGCTTAAACTTTTAAGTGGGACTTAAAGTTTTAAGTGAAAGTGGTGCAAACGGGCATCAGAGACCAAAATTGGGTCCCATCGTTTTCACTTAATTTTGCATCTCGCTCACCTTTTCCAAGAAATCTCATGTTTACATTATTTCGGTGAAAACGGTTGAACTTTTCATGTCGTTGGCCTAATGTGTTAACCTGCCACTTTTGGTCGAATTTTACTTTTTGATGCAATTAAACGGTGTACAAGTTTCTACAACGAATGATAGTCGGAGAAGTCACATGTGATTTCAAATTTCTGAAATAATCGATGATATGTAATACTGCTGTACAACCAAGCACCAAATCTCAAACGGAATACCTGACAAGTCCCGAATAATCGGCCATTTAGTACAGAAGTCATGTGAATACCAAATGGCGTTGTTTTAATTTCGTTTACTTATGCCCGGTTTCTGAAACGATAAATAGCTTTAGGTAAGCATAAATTTTTCTTGACAGATAACTTTATAAAAAGTATAAATTGTTTACGTTGCTGCGTATACCCTTTACCTACAGATAAAATTTTGAGAAACGGTTTTTAGAAGTGGAAGAAATGGTGAGTTTATCTTGAGTTTATATCTACATAAAGATTATGTACATTATGTATCGTTTCAGAAACCGGGCATTAGATAAGTTGTTATTAATACGAGTAATAATCAGGGAAAAGAATTGAGGCCACTTAGTGTTGGACACTTTTTACGTCGATATGTATTATTTATTCCTGCCATCTTTCCGCGACTCCGATGTTTGAATTGTTATTGAGTGGGAGGGGAAAGAATGCAATGCGATCGTTTGCACTTCGCAGAAATTATTGTGGACGAGGCCGAGTACTAAATTTTCGTATCGCTTGCGAGACAAGTGGCCCGAATTCTTTTCCTTGGTAATAATGAATATTTTACGTAAGCACGGTGCCTTAACTTAAAAAATACATTTCACAAGGTGAATCTGAACAAGTCATAACTGAGAGTGAAACGTACGGTCAGAATGAATTGTTGCAAATTCTGAAAAACGTTGAATAGTTTAATTTAACGTCAAGTCTAATTAAGAATGTTATTTGGCTAAAAGTGACAAAAATTTTGAAGAGGGTACCAAAGCGTCAAATATTCAAGAATGTGAAAATTTGAATTCTTTTAAGCATTTTTTGAAGATCAGTTACGCTGATCTATTTTACTAAAACTTTGATTAGTACTATTGATAAAAAAGTATTGTTACTACAAAATGTTTGATGTTTAGTAAATATTTGCTTATGAAGTACCTACATCAATTTTATCTATATTTGTATACCAAAATTCATTCAAATTACTGCTAACTGCTAAGTACCAAACTAGTTGTAGACTCTAACAAGTAAAACAGACAAATCTATTAATTTGTGTTTAATATGAAATGAATTTTCCATATCTTGCACCTTCAAAATGAAAAATAAAAATAATTAAACCAACGGAATTTTAGAAATTATAAATTCAGGATTATTTAAAGAAATATTAAGTTTTTTCATGACACTGTAAAGTTCATTAAAACGGACTAAGCAAGTTAATAAGTTAAGGCGACGATATTCCACTTTCAAGTACAGACGAAGAAAACATGTTTGTTACTGTGGAAACCACGCTTGATTCAGTTCCTTGCCATTCTTGTGGGCGTTTTGATAATCAGACTTTAAGGAAGCTTTAATTTAAAGTCACTTTAAGAATAGGAAAACAAATGTATTTTTTTAGCAGATAAAATAGCGACATCTTACTATCGCTTTTTGACCTGACATTGCAGTAGGATAGACAAATTGAAGCGGGATTTGCAATCAAAAACGATTTTCACAAAATTTTTCTAAAAAAAGTATTTTTTTAGGTTAAAGTAACTTTTTATTTAAAGTCCTATTATGAAATCGGCCCTTAAATGAGACACAAAAGGTACTTTCCTTTTGCAACAATTCTCACCTCAGATCATCAAATAAAGGTTATTTTCATTGGCATGAACAAGTAAGTGTGAATATATGTTTTAACCTGGCAACTAATGGAAGTGCTCTAGTGGCAAGACGGGAGGTCGAAATTTCGCTTCAAACTTACTTGTTCGTGCCAGCGGAAGTGGTCTGAGGTAAGATTTGAGGCAAAACGGAACGCATCTAATATGCTTAAACTCATTTATACGAGAGAGACTATCATATTCGCCGAGAGTGACCTTAAAGTGAAGTTTATGAACTCAACTCATCGTCAAGTTTTATGATATGAACATTTTCTACATTGTAAATCCTCGTACGCATTTATAAAAATCCGAAAACTTCAACCTGTATAATTGTAAAAAAAATATTCATTTTCTTTCCTGTATCATGTAGACGTTAAAAACTGTGAGATCTGCTTCGACAGGGAAAAATAATATTATTGCTTACCTCCAATGCTATACGATATTTTATAAAATCCTTAAGTTTCATTTTAAGTTTAATCTAGCACGTACTGTCGAATCAGCTTTCTCGGCCCAGGTCTGAGAGCGTGGGAAGTTTAGAAAAAAATAAGGCAAAATGACATAGTTACGTCATCTAGTTTTGAAAGCATCTAGAGTAGAAGCTCGACCCAGGAACGCGGGGAGAAAGTTGCGAGATAATTCATAAAAAACGTTAACATTTGATTTTTCAATTAGTTAATCCGCGGAACTTCTTTCAGCTTCAGAAAAGCTCGCGTTTTCTTCCTCGTACCGGGCTATTTTAACTGAATTTCAGTTTTATTTGTTTATCTCATTAAAGTCAGTAAATTTTTCTTCAAGTTTTAAATTCGCGAAAGGAAGGCAGAAGCTTTCCTCGTGTGGTGAATATCTGTGTACTTAAAACCGTCCGAACTGAGTACCTTTTTTTTGCTTTATATAAAATTTACTTAAGTTTTGTTTTGGATTACGAGAAGACCTTTCGATTCAGTTTAGTAAGCCAATAAACCACTTGAAACTAATTACTGTAATCGAATCTGCAATCCTTATCTCTCTCCCCCGTTTTGTTAATGTTATTATTTGTATGTAAAGTTTTGATTCCTTGTTTTTACAGTGTGTGTATCTATACGTCAATTTGTTTTTTTTTTCTTTTTGTTTTTATCATTTTAATTTTGTTGTTTTCATATTTTTTTAAATTTTTAATAGACTGGTTAAATTTATCAAACTCTTTTATTTATTAAGTTTAAGTTCACTCTTTACGTTCTCCAAGAAGTCCGAGGAGAATATCTTCATAAGGAGAGAGACAACGACAAGAAAGAGATTTGACAATCTTCAGGGACTAAAACGGCACTGTTTCGACTTTTCGGGGAAGATATCGTCGAAAGCACATTTTTGGCTCATTTCTTATACGTTAGCTACCGAACAAGAAAATTGCTTTCCACAGTGGCCCGTGGGTCAAAAGAGCAGGTTGGGTTTTCTATAAGACGCGGGGTGGTTTCGGGTTGTTAAGGGTGAAAGAGTTTCGAGTAAGTATAAGGCTGACCACCCCCAAATTCTGAAGATAGATAACCCGCGTCCGTTACACATTGAGACATTATTTGTCTGCAGACTTTTTATGTAGACCGTCTAAAATTTGTATTAATAATGTATCGGGACATGAAAGAGAACTATAGTATTGATACAAAATTTTGTTGGAAATCGTTTTCACTGCAATTAAAAACGATTTGCAACAAAATTTTGTAAAACTTTCATTATGCTTTGACAGCAAGCATGGCCGCCTTGCATGGGGTAGCTTATTATGTAGCAAATCCGCTTCAGTTTGTCTATCCTACTGCAATGTCAGGTCAAAAAGCGATCGTAGGATGTCGCTGTTTTATCTTTACACGGTGGCCAGAAAAATGCGGACAAACGCCACGCAGGCCAAATCTTTGTTTAATTCTGAGTTGACAATCTTAATTGAAAAAAGTAGTACAGTGCTTTCTTAAGTCACACAGCTTAAAAGAATTGTAAATTTGGCAACACCTAATCAGACAAGTACTGTGGTAGTAATCATTTTATTATTTACTATAAATCAGGTAAATACGCAAATTAGCAAGAATTTTATGTTAACATGGATACCAATTGTATTCAAATTTAAAGATAATATGAAAAAATTATAAGAACTGTTCAAATTGGTAGCCATCAGTTTCCAGACATAATTCCAATCTTCGAGGAAGCGAATTCAAAACGCGCTCCAACATATCCGGGGTGATTAATCGAACTGCCGCCGTAATTTTATTAATTACATCCTCTTTGTTCACTGGAGGCGTTGCATAGACCTTTTCCTTTAAAAACCCCCAAACGAAAAAGTCCAGAGGATTAATATCGGGAGATCTTGCCGGCCATGCTATTGGACCGTTACGCCCTATCCACCGATTCGGAAAGTGTTCGTTTAACCAATCCCTAGAAATTCTGGCATTGTGAGCAGGGGCTCCGTCATGCATGTACAACATGTTGGGTCTCAAATTCAGTGGAATATTATCCAGTACTTCTTCTAAAACGTTAACGTACTCAATTCCATTTAGACGATTTGGAAGAAATATTGGTCCAACAACTCGGAGATTTAAAATCCCCAGCCAAACATTTACCGAAAATCTTCTCTGATGTCCAATTTCCCTTACTGCCTTGGGATTTTCGTCCGCCCAAAAATGAAAATTATGGCTATTAAAGACGCCATCTCTCGTAAACAAGCATTCGTCGCTCCAGAGAATATGCAATAAAAAGTTCGGCTCTTCTTGAATCCTTTGTAAAATATTGTTACAAAACATTCTTCTGTGCACATTATCGTTCACATACAAAGGCTGCACTTTCCTTGCATGAAACGGATGCAACAAATTTTGAGATAGTACTGAGTGCACTGTTGTTTTGCTAGGAATATTTAGTTCCCGAGCTATTTGTCTTGTGCTGGACGTCGGATCTTCGTAAACAGCATCCAATATTTGCTCTTCTAATTGAACTGTTCGACGCCCTCTAGGTCTACCGCTGTTACGATAATTCGGTATAAAGGAGCCAGTTTCTCTAAGTCGCTGATCCATTCTACGGAACGTGTTGGTGGATGGATGTCGCCGTTGAGGATACCGTATTTGATATTCTTCTTTTGCCAAGTTTGCATTTCCATTGCAAAATCCGAATACCATATACATGTCGGCGTATTCTCCAAAGGTAAACTTTGTTCGGTACTAAGAACAGCACAAAATGTTTATCTTATTTCAAGAGCCAAATGTCACATGAGAAACGTCAAAAATTGACAACTACTTACTACTTTTAAACAAGCAGCCTTACAGTACCACGTTGCCATATGTACTTTAATTTCAAAAAAACCAATGAAGAAATGTTAAAAATGTAAACCATTGGTATTAATCGATTAGTTACATCAATGCATTTGAGATAATTCCATTTCTAAATTTCACCACAATGATTTTACATAGATAAATTTGACGAATTTTGCTAAATTTTAGCCGTACATCTTAAGGTTTGATGGTCTCGTGCGCCTTAAGGAAGGACCGCATAACTTTTTTGGATTAAGATTATCGCCTCAGAATTGAACAAAGAATCGTTCTACCTGGCGTTTGTCCGCATTTTTCTGGCCACCGTGTATAGTATTGATGGCAAGAGACAATAAACTAGTAGTCGAAAAAATTAAAGCAAGAGCACCCAGGATCTGATGAAGAGACAGTCATTTGTAATAACTTGTAATAAGCAAGCAAGCAAAAAGTTAATAACTAAAAAGAGAACATTACGGTTCCTGTTTTATCTTATAGTTTCCGGTGCTGCAGCTCACCAGTTACGTAACGGTGGCATTTTAATACGCTGGCCTTCGTCTGCAATAATGACTCTAGGTCAACTATTGCATTTTTGGTCTTGGTATTATGGCCTGTTTTGACCGTCGAACGGCGCACAGGAATATTTGCAATCATGCAATTTCACGCTTTAACACATTCATAACGTACACACGTCTTGTTTGTGTTTCGATATTTAATTGCTTTCGCCTTGCAATTTTTCACGTTAATATTCAACTCACGTAACTCTATTAAAATTACTTTTTTTTATTGGAAAGCTATAAAGTCAACTGTTTTGATAAGTCATAGAACAGAAATCTAAGTTAGGTTCTGAAGTATTGAAAACTTGAATAATTAGTTTAATTATTAGTTTAATTCGGCTGTCGTCCATGGTTGAATTCCGGTTGGAACCGCGTCTCTCTGATTTCTTCTACCTGGCAGTAGAAGAAATCCGAGAGATGCGGTTCCAACCGGAAGTCAGGAATTCAACCAATAAGTCTGATTAGTATAAATCTGAAAGGGTTTGCCCATATTATGCAGAAAATTCGAGAACCTTAATAATTAATTTAAAAAAAAAATACTTTACCTTGTCAAATCGTGACATGTGTGGCATTATTTTTCGATGGACCATCTGAAATTAAAAATTAAAAAGAAAATGTTGTATAGCATTAAAACGAATTAAATAAACGCTACACTGAAAGCTTCAGAACTCTAGCTAGCTTTTTGAATAATAATAATAACCTTATTTAATTCAATGTTGTAGTAAGTTTCAGAATAATTATGCTTTATTTTAAAACACAGATTTAATAAAATTACATAATCCTAGGTCATGAGCATGAAAGTGTGTTACTGTGATGTAATTAATTGTCGCGTAATACATTGTTCCCTAATTACAAAAGTGCTGTGCAGATAATTTGTGTCAATTAATGTTGCATATATCTTGATGGTTCATGTTCTAATTACAAAAATACCGGGCAAACAAGTTATGTTGTTATACGAATAATAACTCTGTCTTCAAGCTGATTATAAATTGAGTATAAATACTCGAAGAAAAAGAAAGAAACGAAATAAACTGACAAATTAAACAAGAACAGACATATGCACACATATGCTTCATAGACATGGAGAAAACCTTAGATTAGGAAAGAGAAGGGATGCCTTACGCCGTATCTAATGCATGAGCGACCGCTGTTACCTGAAAAGACCAAACCAAGGACTTCGCATTGTACAAATCCATTGCAGCCAAAGCGAATTTCAGTGTTTTTCTTAAAATCGTGAGTGAAACAGATATTGATAGTTTATTGAAACAATGTGCAATGTGTAGCAAAGTCGGCCGGAGAAGGAAGAGCCCGGAATAATATTTCACAGGTAAAAAGAAGTGTCCTTGCTGTGGACCCTTTTAGTATCACATGTGCCCTGCTTGTTCGTCATCCCCTCTTACCTAATCTAAGGAGAAAACCTTCGACAGAGAGGACATGTGGGAGATGCTAAGAGTAAGAGGAGTAAGCAGAAACATCATAGAAGTAATAGAAGATATGTAAAGGGTAAATACGAATATATTTAGAACAAACAACGAAGAATTAAAAGAATTTGAAACAAGACAGGGTGTTAAACAAGAATGAAAAGGAAACCATCCCTAACGTTGTAGATGACCAGGAGCTTAGATAAGGTCGGTTATAATCGAATAAAATGATACTCATTATATGATTCGATTGCTTTTTTGCGATTTGAATCTTGAATTCAAAATTTAAAAACTATAAAATTAGTTAAGGATTTATTGAAATGAATCCTACAACTGACTTAAATGATAGAATAACAGAAGAACATGTCTTAAATATTTTATAAATGATCGAAGTGCATTATTCAAGACAAAACAAAAAAAGTCGAAGAAAAATTGAAAACGAGAATTCCTATATCCGTCCTTTGTTAGGCGCTCATAAAATAATAAAAGAAATTCAAACAAATGTTCACTGTTAGACATTTAGAAATGTTTATAATAATTGCTCGACGTGGAGTCCATCATTAGCGACGTACACGAGCTCTGCGACAAAGTGATTCTTGTGTTCGTGTGCATGTCAGGATTAGCGCAAAAACTGTCAACGGCTTTATGGATTACACGCCTCTGAAATACTGTTCTCTCGCTGTTCGTGAATTGCGGCATTTTAATAAGTAATAATACTACGTAGATAGTAATCATATTTAGCTTTAACTTGTTCAATCACTTTTCACAAACTGAACTGTTGATCCCAAAGAACACGGAACACTAAATTGTCATAATCAAAGAAAAATGAAGCAAATTCTTTCGTTCAGCTGTAATACGACTTACTGCGACGTTAAAAACACGCTTTTGTTGGCCTCTCGACTATGATAAAGGTCACTCTGCTCAATTGTACTTCTGTTTTTTGTTCCAATAAAATTTCCGTTTCTTGACCTACCTCAAAACCATAGACGTAGAACAATTTCTTGCCCGATTTTCAACTACGATTTTTTCGAAATGTGTAAAACTTTTGTTAAGGATGTGTAAGTTCAATTGTTCCCTTTTATAATTTTTGGATAGTTCTTGCTCGTAAAAGTTGCAGAGGATATGAAACAAATGAAAAAGTTTTTTAAAAACGAGCTGAAAGAGTAATTTATTGACTTACTTGACGTTTCGCAAATATAAATATTTGCTTTATCAAAATGAATAACGGAAATATAAACGATTGTGCCTACTAATTTTTTTTTAATTAATTGTGAAAAGATTGTTGGTGGTTAACAAAAAAATATCCGGAAAGATATAACTTGTAAAACAAGAATATCATTACTGATGCGGCCAGGCCCGTCTTAACATATACTCCAGTATTTACTGCAAGAATTAGGGAAATCCTGGTAAAACCTAACTAGAGTATGCAAATAAATTGTTGTAACAAAAATTACAACAATTCTAACAAAAATAAACCAATAAAATAATATAATAATATAGTTTTTCTAATAAATAAACGGGGAAGTTTCCGATTATTATGTCTCATTTAATGAACTTAGAAAACTACAAAATATATTTAATATAGGGGGAAAAAATTAAAGTCAAACCCAATAATGAAACATTCAATTTGCGATTAAGTTGTAGTAAACATTAGACTTCAATTAGGCTTTACTAGAAAACAAGAATTTGAAATTCGAGGTGTTGGCTCTATGACGACGAAGTAGGTGACGGTAGACGATATACGCTCTCTCTCACACGCATGCCTCTGTATAATCGCCTCTCTGTCGCACCCACATGAAATCTTCCATAATACTTTTCGCAATGTTACGACCATCGAAATGGTCTCGCCAGCAAGATTTATCAATTATACAGCAATGTGAATATTCTGTATAAAAGACAGACGGTGTAAAACATTTTGAGTACGATACCCAAGAACGCAACTTTGCAATGGTCTGGCAGCAACTTACGTTCGACTAGGACGTCTGTCAATTTTGTATATTACTGAAAAAGGTGTTAAATGTAATGGGTTAAAATTTGAAGAGGTATACTTCTCTTTTACTTAACGTCATTTTTTGCAATTTCAAATTTTTTTTAAGTACGCTGACGCACCGATTTGTCCCTCCAGAACGACGACTTCGTATTCAGATAAGCGCCAAAAATCTTTACAGAAAATTTCAACTGGTATAAAACTCTTTGTCAAAAAAGTCCACTGGCTCCCAGTCTACATCCTCTAAGATTTGCCTTTTGCTCAACTGTCAACTAGAAATTATGATTAATAACATTGATACCCTAAAAATTACAATTTTTTGTAGCCAAATTATTTTTTTCCATCGTAGGTAGCTATGATTTCATATTTGAGATTTCGTAATAATTCTGAGTAACTTTTCCAAATAAAATTTCCATAGCGTGAAAAATAAAGGTACTTTACTCTTATATCTATTTCAAATATTTTGATTTCCTCGGTATATGACAGGAGGTATTCAAACTTTGACACGTGCATCTTGAGTTTGAGAAGATGCAGGAGCTTTCATATCCAATATTTTTTTCTGAGAAATCAATAATAAAGAATTTTTCCATATGTAGCTAACTTTCTGCCGGTCACTGTATATGCTGAGTTACAACTTTGACAATTTATCTGATAAACTTTCATTTGGAGTTTGAAATTTAGGTGTTTTTGTTTTTAAATTAATAAAAGTAATGTTAAAATTATCAGAAGATTTACTAGCTAAATGTAAATTAAATTTTTTAAAAAAATGTTTATAAGAATCATGTAAAGGCTCTATATAAGGTAATGATATGTATTTATTTACTGATTTTTTTTGTGAATTGTTAGATATATTAACATTTTTTAAATGCTTTTTTGATTATTTATTACTGAGTCAATAAGCTTCTCAGGGTAAGAATTTTGAATAAGAATTTTTTAAATTAAATTTACATTTTCAGTTATAAATAATTTGTCTGAAAGTAATACTGCACGGTCAGTTAAACTAATAATAGTTGAAATTTTGTAACTTTTTGGTTGATAGGAATTAAAGTTTGTATATCTACCTGACCATGTCGGTTTGTGATACCAGTTTGTTATTAAATTACCATTTTGTCTAATAATATTTACATCTAAAAAAACTTATGGAATTATTATTTTCTTTTTCTCTAGTAAATTGTAACCTATTATGAAAAAAATTAAATTTATTTAAAATGTAATCAACTTTATCATGAGGTACAATTAATAAAATATCTCAACATATCTATAATATAAAATCGAAACATAAAATTATTATTTCTATAAAATTATTATATGAAAGGTCAATATATTCTTTAATTTCTAACCACCTATCTTTAATACTTTGTAAAACAAGATCTTTTGGAATATTAGTGAGCAAAGAAACAACATCAAGAGAAAGAAGAATATTATCATTTGGTACTACAATGTTTTTAATTTCTTTAACCAATTTAAAAGAATTTTTTACAAAAAATTCAGGTTTACATGTAACATTGTTAATAATTTTAGAAATAAATTTTGTCAAACAAAATATAGAGGAGAGCCAATAGTGGAAACGATAGATCTGAGAGGAATGTTTGGTTTATGAATTTAAGGAATGCAATATAATTTTGGAAAAATAGGATTCTGTACTTTTAGAGGCTTTGCGACATTATCACTACTTTCTAAAGATTTGTAATTTATTGATCATAGCTAGAGTTTTTCTTTGATAATTTTGTGTAGGATCGTGATTGATTTCTAAATATGTGATCAGATAACATGATATTAACTTTAGGAAAATAATTTTCTTTATTTAATAAAACAGTAACGTTGCTTTTATCTGATGTTGTAACTATAATAGTAGTATTTGCTTTAAGAAATGCTTTACATTGTAAAAAATCACGAATTCATTCATATATTTATATCTTTTTTATTTGTTTCATATCCTCCGTTCAATCGTTCCCATTTATGGCGATGTATTACAGGTTTAAATTTCTGCACTTATTTCACAAACACCCGGTTTACAATTATGCATCTCCTTGTAAAACGGTACATGCTGTTATTAAAATATAGCCTGTGTGTAAAGTACATAAATATCGCTCAGGTCTAGTTCTGACAAATTATACTATTAAACTAAAAACATTCCACAACACTATTGAGTTTTGAAATTAAGATATCAGAATAATTATTTTATTTCAAGAGAGGGAAATAAAATTCAATTTAAATTCTTGAATAATTTCGAAACGTTCGTTGAATAGCAGACATATTTCGCTTTAAGCTCAATTAGCTCGGCTTGTTTTTGCTGTAAATAAACACTGACCTGCACCGGTTGAACGAGTGTGAAAGCATTTTTGCTGACGGTTCGTGTCAACTTGCTAATGCATGTGCTATGTCTGATGACATCTCCAAGCAAAACTGTCGACATAAATGTTTTTTTTTTTATCGGCCGAAACGAAAATATGCTACGGAGTTTTAATGCTGATATTTATTAATTACCGTCATCATATCACTTAATAAATAAACACATACAGTTACTATTACGTGGGCTGCTAGAATTAGTTTCTGGAAACGGTATGAAAAAACGCATATGAAATTTGGTAAACGGTATCATTGTTTTTCGAGGTATTCGCCTTTGACGTCAATACACTTTTGCATACGCTCGAACCAATTTCTAAAGCACGTTTTACACTCTAAAGATGGTACCTCAGAAACCAGTGTCCGGAATGTTTCAACCGCTGCTTCAGCCGTCGAAAATTGCTCACCACGCATTTTATTTTTGATATTTGGGAACAAAAAGAAATCATTAGGTGATAAATCAGGTGAATATGGACAATGAGACATTAATTCAACATTTTTGTTGGACAAAAATTCAACTGTTTGACGGGCTGAGTGAGAGCTGACGTTGTCATGATGGAGAATAATTCGTCGATTTCGATTCTTTCTTCTTATTTGATCGATGACTTCCGGCCAAACAAATTGTAGTATATCAATCAGCATTCACGATTTTTCGATCCTCTAAAGTCACGGTTGCTATATGTCCAGTTAAACCAAAGAAACAAGCAATCATTTGTTTCGCAGCACTGCGTGAACGGACAACTTTTGTTGGTTTTGGTTCAATTTGATATACCCAAACGGTAGATTGTTGTTTACTTTCTGGCTCGTACGAATAGATCCACGTTTCGTCACCAGTAACGATGTTATAAACTAAATTTGAACGTCCTCCATTGAATTTCTTGAGCATTTCTTCGCACCATTTGACACGACCGTGCTTTTGCGCTTCTGTTAAATTGTGTGGGATCCAACGACTGCAAAGCTTTCGTACGTTCAAATGATCATGCAAAATCTGGTGTATTGCTTTCATGTCAATGCGTAAGGATGCTTGAATCTCACGGTATGTAACATGTCGATCTCACTCAAGCATTTCACGCACAGCATCTACATTAGTGGCAACAACAGATGTTGATGGACGACCTTCACGAAATTCGTCACCGAGAGAGGTACGTCCCCGCTGGAATTCGGCAGACCAATTATAAACACTGCTCTTTGATGGTGCTTCATCTCCAAAAGCCAAATGAAGCCGATCGAGGCATTGTTTCGGCGTTAGACCACATTTGAAATCGTAAAAAATCATGGCACGAAAATTTTCACGCGAGATTTCCATGTTTACACAAAATTACTTTTTTTTTAAATGCGGTACAAACAAAACTAGTTCACTTGGATAGGAACTGTCAATAGAATCATAGGCGAAAAACGTAAAATTTTTCAAATATGGCAGTTGATAAACGCTAACAATTCTAGACCTACTAGATTCCAGAAAATTTTCCAGCAGCCCACGTAACACCATTTATTATAGTATATATTATATTATATATAAGTATACTGAACGTATTATATTTAATACTCGATCTTTGTAAATAGCAAATCTTAAAACGAATACCAGGATTTTACGAATTTTCAATGATTTTTGAACTATTGATTTGTTTTCAGTTGTTTTTTTTTTGTAATTTAATCATGAAGTTTAAGTACTGAATCAAAGTTTGATCTTTGTGTTGGGAAGGGTTTCTATTAGGAGGATATCAAATAGGTATAAAAACGTGTTGCACCTACGGGGGTCCACTGAGAGTCGAAAAACTTACAGGAGTTGATTGGAGATCGATTAAAGAAAGAATTAAAAAAAAGCATTGGGTAAGGTCAAAAAGAATCAATCGCCTGGCCGGATAAAAAATCGCCCAAAGTTGAAATGAAAAGTCCTTAAGGATCTACTGGGAAATTAAGAAAAATGGAATGCTACTCTACTGAAGATTGACAGAAGAGACAAAAAGTAGGATGCATGACGATATGGGTTCTTATTTTGCAAAGCAATCTGAATATTATATCGGCGAATATGGACGCGGCTCACGTTCCGAATCTGAATGAGTGAATCTTGTATTTATGTGCAGGTCTGCACTAGCGCAAATGCTGTCCACGACATTATGAATACATTCCTCTGAAATGCTGTTCTCTCGCCGTTCGTGAATTGCGGCATTTTAATAAGTAAGGATACTATAATCATATTTAGCTTTAACTCGTTCAATGACTTTTCACTAACTAAGCCGTTGATCCCAAAGAATACGGAGCAATAAATTGTGTGTCATAATCATAAAAAATGAAGCAAATTCTTTCGTTCAGCTGTAATACGACTTATTGCGACGTTAAAAACAACGCTTTTATTGACTTCTCGACGTCGGTGAAGGTCGATTGCACTTCTGTTTTTTGTTCCAATAAAATTTCCTTTTTTTGACCTACCTCAAAGGCATAGATGTACGATTATTTCTTGCCCTATTTTCAACTGTGACTTTCTCGAAATTATTAAAACTTTTGTTAAGGACATGTAAGTTCAATCATTCCCATTTAACAGTAACCAGTGACAGCGAAGAGGTTGACGAATTCTTTTTTTCTTCATAAGAAATGCGAGAGAGTTTTTTTTAACTACAGTTGAAACGTTGCAATTTACATGACCTGCCTTAATGAATATGGTCCTCTCTTCCTGCAAGGAATTTCACGTATTTACTACAGAAGAAGTTTATTTTGATCCACATACAATCTTACATACAAAAAATTATTCAATCACCTTACACCATCATAACGGTAAAAAATAATTCCTATCGAGAACAATACATTTACGTAATGGATTTGTTGCATAAATTTCGTCGGATGTCCACGACGAATAAATTCGTGAGCGGCCTTGGTTCTCGGCGGCCCGTATTTTATTAATTACCCAATAAAACGAATTGTCGAGACGCTAAAAATATAAAATGACGCCGATTAGGAGAAACTGGACGAAGAAAAGTACGCAGCCTGGCACCGCTCTTCGAGATAATAAAGACGCACAACGGTACTTTCAGGTCAAAATATTTATTCTTGGGATTTTATTGCGGCGACCACATTTCATAAACAGTTTGTTTTCATTCGCGCGATTTACTTTATTGGTGTTGTGCGTTTAAAAGAAATCGCTTAAAAGATGTTTTGATCATTAAATTGTTTGTGTTATGGCGTAAAATATTGATATGTTTGATATTCTTTTCATTAAATAAATCAGCACGAAAAAAGTGAGCTTTCAATGCAAGGAAGAATTAAATCGATACAATTAACAATGGAAAATGACAATGTTAATTATGTCAGAATCATTACATTTAAATTATCGTACAGTTATCCGTCACAACACCACCATTTGCTTACACCAATTCAACCATATGCTTACACTTTCCTGGTAGGAGGCGGTTACACCAATGATTCTAAGAATGTGCGCACAAAAGGCAAGGTGTGCTAATATTCACCTGGAGGTTATCTTTATGCCTGCAAAGCATGAAGAAGGGAATTTCAACGATTCGACGTGAGTTTTTATCTCAGTAGAAAGCTAAGCGTATGGATGACGGTCCCGGTAACACCATTGGTTAAGTCTCTCATTCCCAATGTTCTTTCTTTTTTTTTCTCGCTTCCCTGACAGCAACAAGCGCTGAGGGTAAACGTCTTAGCTTTCGGGAATCGCATTTCAATTGGATAAGGACCGGGCAAATTGTAAGTAACCCTTTACGAGTATCTATTCAGCAAAATTAAACATTCCACTTACCGGGGCCGTTTTCCCGGCCCCATCTGCTCCAGCGGCGAAATCTAGAAGCTGTAGCTCCCTCATGATGATATTGGACACTGAGGAAGTCATCCTCGCACGTTGACTTCTTATCTTCGCATGCATTACCCCACATTCACCTATGGATATAAAACCCACCCTTCCCGATGGATATTAGCATACCTTGCCTCCCGAGCATACGTTCTCAGCATCAGTTGATGTCATTGGCTGCGTAAGTTCAAGCACCACTCCCTACCGGGACAATGACATCATCATGTCAGACCTTTCTGGATAGCTCAATGCTATCACCTGGTCAGGAATGTAATCAACCGAATTCCCACTCACAATGAATGCAGAATACAGCTAATTGTTTTGTCGGTACCGTGCTCTTCATCGGTGCTGCTTGCACACCGCGACAAGCCCCACGATACCGTATGCTAGTGCACGGTAGCATTCTCTGGCCAACGCCCCGGATCGCGTCCCGGACAATATTCTGCTACCAGAATACCTCCGCATAACTCATGATTCATGACTAAAGAGCGGATTATATGCTAAATGCATATTGCATGCATATTTTGCATATTTGAGCATTTTGTTCAATTTTCGCATATTTCTTAAAAACGTGCATATATATGCATATTTGAAAGAATTTGTGTCGAAGTGAGTAAATTTTTTCCTGAATTCTTAATTCGTCAGAACATGTTGTTGCATTAATTAGGGTCTAGTTTGCACCCTTCTTGGGCTTAAGCAGGCAGAATTTTCCAAGTAGTGAATTAGGGATTTCCAAGTACTTTCTTAACGATGCGGTGGGGCGTTCATGTTTGCAATATTGTTTCATCACTTCTTCACGGATTATTAGTCGGTTATTGCTGCGAACGTTTAGTTCTTCCGTAAAAGTATTTTTGTTTGTGAGAAGTGCAATATGCCGAAAGACAATTCGAGCCTGGTTAATTCCTGGATCAGAAGCTATCCCGAGCTTGCTTACACCAATGGAAGCGTATTCTGTAAAGCCTGTAGTAAAATGGTAAGTTTTAAGTTTGTTTTCTTCCTCCTTAGGTAAATATTTGCTTGGTTCTTGAATATTGAAAGTTCAGAGAGTTTAAAAAAATTCAAGTTCTTGTTGTAGATACCAACCCAACGAAAATTTTCGGTCACACAACATGTCGGGACAGAACTACACAAGTCAAAATGCAAGAAGATGAATGAATCGAAAACATTTCAATTACTCTTAGACAGTGGACCGTCGTTGATGACTTCATCTAATGAACAACAAGAATTTAAAGCTGATTTATGCGAGGCGATGATTTGTGCAAACACACCTTTGAAAAAACTGCAAAATTCTATTTTTAAAAGTTTTTTGGAAAAATATACCAAGAAAAATGTTCCCGATGAAAGTACGTTAAGAAAAAATTACGTGCCTCGCATATACAACGATACTCTAAAAGAAGTCAAGAAAATCGTAGAAAATCAATATATTTATTTTATTGTGGATGAAACTACTGATTCTTGTGGGCGTTACATTGTAAATTTGTTAATAGGGTCTTTGCGGGAAGATAAACCTAGTGAATCTTATTTAATAGCCTGTACACAGTTAGACAAAACTAATCATTTAAGTATTTTAAGATCTGTTAATGAATGTTTTATGAAATTTTTCTCACCTAATGTAGTTCCTACTGAGAAAATTTTACTTATGGTATCAGATGCTGCCCCTTACATGGTTAAAGCCGGGCAGCAATTTAAAACAATTTATAAAAATTTAGTTCACGTGAGTTGTTTAGCTAATGGATGTAACAGAGTAGCTGAACATATTAGATGTGAATTTTCTGATGTAAATCTACTAATTAGTACCATTAAAAAAATATTTGTCAAAAGTCCCCTACGAGTTCAGTTGTACAGGGAAAAATTGCCGAATGTACCTTTACCTCCCGAACCAGTGTTGACTAGGTGGGGAACTTGGTTGGAAGCGGCAATGTTTTATGCTGAACATTTTGTAGCAATTAAGGAATTGGTTGTAGAGTTTAATGCCCAAGATAGTGCTGCTATTGCAAAGGCACAAAATATTGTAACAGAAACTTCATTGGCAAATCAACTGAACTTCATCAAAATGCATTACAGTTTTGTAATACAAACTATAAACAATTTAGTAAAACCGAAAATGTCTTTAATAGAATCCGTTAAAATTGTTAAAGAATTTAAAGAGAATATTTCAAAAGTTCCAGGTAAAATCGGCAGTTCAGTAAATAAAAAATGTTTATCCGTTTTAGATAAAAATAGCGGCTTCAAAACCCTTGAGGAAATTTACGAAATTTTGAATGGAAACTTTGAAATTGACTTAAGTGTAGAATTTTCAGACTTTAAATATGCCCCAATTACCTCCGTGGATGTTGAAAGGAGTTTTTCAATTTATAAAAATATTTTGTGAGATAAAAGGCAAAATTTCCTGGTAGAGAACTTGGAAAAACACATTGTTGTAAATTATAATCGAAGATTTTTTTAGTCGTTATAATATTTACTTAATAATGTACATACATAATATACATACTTCCTTCATATAAGCGTTTACAAATAAATGTAAATAAATTGTATAAAATATAATGTTTTTTATTTGAATAAGAATGCCCATAAAACACAGTAGACCAGTTATTGCATTATTTGAAGTGTTCAGCCTATCTTGCACATATTTCGCCATCTTTAGTGCATATATATGTGCATATTTCATCATTTTTTAGTGCATATATATGCGCATATTTCATCAAAATTACTCGCATATAAATCCGCTCTCTATTCATGACCCTCACACCGCAGTGCCAATCGTGACAATGTACCGTCCTAACACTTCTGCTAGAACATAGCATCTCAGGTCATATTCTGCAGACACCATCTAGCTAATTTCCGGCAACACACCGCGGCCAGCACATAACACATCGCTAATAAATCATCGCCTCCTCAAGGCTAATATTTCGTGGACAGCCCTCATCAAATATCCACTTCACATTTTAACCACATTCGCGAGTCCTGGTTATTCCACGTTCACCTACCGCGCTAAGCCTCGGGAGACTGTCGTTCCTCTTCCGTTTTCTTTGCTGCTCAAACTAAACACGTCCCAATATCATATTACCAAACTAATAACGTAAACAAATATGTTAGTGTTTCAGAGATATCCCGAGAAGGCGTAAACTTTCTTAAACTCTAAACTTGTAAAATAAATAACTACAACGTTTGAATGCTTATCGTGTATAATTACTTGTAATTTTGCAAACCGATATTATTTTTATTTTTAAAATGGAGATGTGTGTTTTAATTTCCTCTTCGTTTTAAAATTACACTCCATATTAAGTCATTTCTTTAATAGGTTCATCTCATGTCATAATGTTTTAATAAAAAAAAATTTAATCGTCAAAATTTTTAAACTCGTTTTGTCCTTCCTTTGGATGTTTTTTCTTTAAACTTAAAGTGGACATTGCAAAGTTGACTCTAATGGCCGTTTTCATATTCAGACTTTCAGGAAGCTTACGGCCGATTTCATAACAGGACTTTAAATTTAAAGTTACTTTAACCTAAAAAAATACATTTGTTTCCCTATTCTTAAGGTGACTTTAAATAAAAGCTTCCTTAAAGTTTGATTATGGAAACGGCCATAAGTCTATTTACATAGCGATAAGCACTGCATGAAACTGATATGCAGATTGTTATTCCGGCGGCAGTTAAGGTTAATTTTATTTTTAACCTTCATTGTAAGCCATTTCTCCTTCTTCATTAACTGCACTTTGATCTGATTTACTTTCAATTCCAAAATCCTGAACATTAAACCCTTAAAAAAAAACCCACCGAACCTCAACACTTAACGTTCAATTAGTATATTGCCCGCAATGTCAAAAGTATTTGAAAAGATGCTTGAAATGCAACTTCGCAATGATGTTCATTCGTACAACATTTTGCAACTCGTACAGTCAGGCTTCAGACCGTTACATAGCTGCACGACAGCTTAACATTATGGATGACATCTTAAGAGCAACTAACGCAGGCTCAGAAACAATTTTAGTTTTACTGGACTACAGTAAAGCCTTCGACTGCATCAACCATAAAGTACTATTATCAATTTTGTTTTATATAGGTCTGTCTGAAAATGCTTGTATGTGGGCTGCTGAAAAAGTTTCTAGAAATGGTATGAAAAAATTCGCCTTTGACGTCAATACACTTTTGAATACGCTCGAACCAATTTCTAAAGCACGTTTTCCACTCTAAAAACGGTACATACCACAGAAACCAGTATCCGGAATGTTTCAACCGCTGCTTCAGCCGACGAAAATCGCTCAACACGCATTTTATTTTTGATATTTGGGAACAAAAAGAAATCATTAGGTGATAAATCAGGTGAATATGGACAATGAGTCATTAATTCAACATTTTTGTTGGACAAAAAATCAACTGTTTACCGGGCTGAGTGAGAGCTGGCGTTGTCATGATGGAGAATAATTCGTCGATTTCGATTCTTTCTTCTTATTTGATCGCTGACTTCCGGCAAACAAATTGTAGTATACCAATCAGCATTCACGGTTTTTCGATCCTCTAAAACCACGGTTGCTACATGTCCAGTTAAACCAAAGAAACAAGCAATCATTTACTTCTCAGCACTGCGTGAACGGACAACTTTTGTTGGTTTTGGTTCATTTTGAAATACCCAAACGGTAGAGATTGTTGTTTACTTTCTGGCTCGTACGAATAGATCCACGTTTCGTCACCAGTAACGATGTTATAAACTAAATTTGAACGACCTCCATTGAATTTCCTGAGCATTTCTTCGCACCATTTGACACGAGTCTGCTTTTGCGCTTCTGTTAAATTGTGTGGGATCCAACGACTGCAAAGCTTTCGTACGTTCAAATGATCATGCAAAATCTGGTGCATTGCTTTCATGTCAATGCGTAAGGATGCTTGAATCTCACGGTATGTCATGTCGATCTGGCTCAAGCATTTCACGCACAGTATCTACATTAGTGGCAACAACAGATGTTGACGGACGACCTTAACGAAATTCGTCATTGAGAGAGGTGCACTGCTCTTTGAAGGTGCTTCATCTCCAAAAGCCAAATGAAGCCGATCGAGGCATTGTTTCGGCGTTAGACCGCATTTGAAATCGTAAAAAATCATGGCACGAAAATTTTCACGCGAGATTTTCATGTTTACACAAAATTACTTTTTCTCAATTGCGGTACAAACAAAACTAGTTCTCTTGGATGGGAACTGTCAATAGAATTATAGGCGAAAAACGTCAAATTTTTCAAATGTGACAGTTGACAAACGGTAACAATTCTAGACCTACTAGATTCCAGAAAATTTTCCAGGTGCCCACGTAAGTACACATCGTTGCTTTTTCTTGCTTGCTTTACGCCAATGTACGCCATTTTTCAACGCTGCATGTCGTCATTCACCGTCATATTACGACCGTTATATTACAGTGCCGTTATCCTAGGAAACCCAGACTTAACCCGTGACGCAGAGTGTCGATATCTTATAATGTGTTAGTTATCTCCGTTTTCGGACGCTTACTTAAATGCTTGTTACAATTTGCAATTTAAAATTGTTACAATTTATTTGTCTAACATATGCTTCCAAAATAAAAAAATTGAGGCTAAGGAAATTTTGTGCAGTACAGTGTCAGGTTCTTTACGCTTCGGTTGGAATCGTTGCCATCAATTGCAGGTGTCTATTTGCGTCAGTGTCGATCATTCTACAATAAATTGTGTTTTATGCCTCGCTTCAATTTTTTTTTTATCTACGAGTAAAAACTGAAATAGAAAAAAATATTGTGTTTCATAGGAAATTTTGGTGCACTTGTCCATTCGAAAAGTTGCCTTCGGCGAGTTATTTAAAGCTGGACGCTTGCGCTATTCGGTCCAGAACCAATTTAATGTTTTTTCCAAGTGTTGTTCAAAACCTGAGTGTGATTTATAATTTTTTTTGCAGCCTTCTTAAAACTATGACGATATGCAATGACTTCCAATTTTGTCACATAAAAGATAATTTCAAATTGGTTACCCGCGATTTATGTTTTAGATATTCTTGAGTTTTTGATTTTTCTTTTACTTTCGAAACGTGATAATTCCATCTCGTAAAAATTCTGCCGCCGCAAAATCTAAAATTAGCCGTCCATCATAAAGAAAAATGCGGCGAGAAACCAAAGTCGTATCTTCTGTTATTGTGTCACAGTTAGGTTTACAGCGTCGATAATTTTTTAATACTCGTCGATAACGCGTAATATTTATTTATACTTGCGCGTATGATCGCTCCGGCGGCGAGCAAAATAATAATCGTCTAATTAGCGAAGTGTGTCAAAAAAAAACTTATTAATGCCTTGCAGATGCGATAATAAATAACGATTTAGAAACGCCGACGACAACGACGACGACGACGCCTGCATTTTCATGAAGCGTTTGTGGGATGCATCGAGGGCGCTCGGACGGGACGCCCCCTTCCCTTCGCTCCGTCCCCAAATAAATGACACGTTTCTAAATCGACGACATGAATAAAATGTATATCAAGTGAAACACTAATTATCTCGCTATGACCGCGCATATCAGTGTATTTTTATCTCGATGCGTAGGCAACTTGCAAAACTCAATGGGGAGCACCTTTAGATCCGTAGTCCTTGGGATCAGTAGTTGATTGTAGTTGGCTGTGTAAAGTTAACAAGTGACATTCGGGTCGGTTTTAAATTTACGCGGTAAGTGTAAACTGATTTCGCTTACTTACACTTTTCGAATGAAATTCGATCTGTCACGCATGTTTGTACTATGCCCCTTGAATTTCAACCTTTTTTCATATATTCTCAGTATTTTTTATTCTAATTTCATAAGTCGTTAATTTATGAAATTTTATGTTTATTAAAGAAAAAAATACATTAGCAAATTGTTGAAATTCCTTACAAGAACTTCCAGCTATCGTATTGTGTTAAAAGTGCGAAAAGTATTCGATATCTTCTTCTCTTTGGATATGATATGACAGGTGCTTGAAGGTCTCAAGATAAAAAATATATATACATTTTTTTCAAGAATTTGCTTAGAAATAATTTTTCTAAAGTAAAGTACGAATGTGTAAATAGATTTCTTACGTCGAAATTTATTTGTTTTAAACATAGAATTTATTTCGAATAATGTTAACGTTGGAAGTAAATGCTTAACTTTGTTGATTTGATTTATTTAAAACGAGGTAATAAAATTTTTTTAAAGAATTTCACTATGTATTGTATAATCAAAAAGTCGATAAATTTAATGATACTGAAAAGTAATAGAATTAATTTAAATAAAATTAGCTTTTTTTTAGAAACGGAATCGGAGATGAAATATGTCATAAAATACATAATCCAATAATTCGTTTCGAATGTTGTTACTGCAAACTTTTAATTACAAGTTTAATTATTAACTGATTTTTTTGTAATTAATTCTGTTAATTCTTTCCTTAGTGATGACTAAAGACCGAACTTTTAGGTCGTGAAAAACTCGAAGAAAAGGTAACCTCATCTAGGTTTTTGTTTTCTTTTTGTAGGTAATTAAATAGGTCTAATAAAATTAAATATAATATTACAATTAAATAACAGTTTGGGGGGCGTATTCTGTAACTTTTTAACGGGCTGTTAAAATTTAGAGGTTCTTTAAAATTTAAAATACATTTCTATGATTGGTTGTTATCGTAGCAACAAAATTTAACAGCCCTTTAAATTTAACGGTTTCGATACAAAATAGGGCTCAGGGAACGCCATCTTGCGACCAGCTGCACAGAAGAAGGTCAATAGTTCTATTGAAACCTAAACTAACGTGCCATAAATCTTTTGCATAAAAATTGAAGTCATGCAGAATTTTCTATAAAATTAAGTAAATCGGACCGTGTTTTTCCTGCCGTATTAAATCGTTCTAAATTCAAGGTGGAAAAAAAGAGTATTATTTAGTCTTTAGACAAGAAATTTAATATTTTAATCAACTGACTTCTACATACAATCTCTGCAAAACAATAAGTTACTGTTTAAAACTTCAACCACATTTATGTCAGTTATTTGATTCAGCCACTGCGAACGCCTTTTCGTCACATATTTGTTTTAATATATTGTAATCTCTTGAAAGGGCCGCGTTCAGAAGCTAAGTTGCTGACTCAGCTTTCCCATTTAACGGACGCATTTTTAGCGCAAGTTCACGCTGCTCGTATTATTTTAAAGTTGCGCTACATTACTCGCTCAGGAACACCATCGCTGAACGTCAATAAGCTGGGTAAGGAACTCAGGTGCTGCAGTTTTCTGAACGCGGTTATTGCAGCAATATATTTTCAATAACAAAAATTTACGTTTGGAGATATCGATACTAAGAAAAAATTCTCGTTTGGATACAAAAATACTATTTTTACTAAAAAGAAAAGTGTTATTTAGGCCAAGAAAAGCAAATTGGTCGAAAAAAAGTTGCAATAAGTGGAAAAAATTGATGAAAAGATAATTTAGGCCAAATGTTTCTATTTGTAATGAATGAAGAAATATGAAAGAAACATTTTTAAAATATTAAACACTAAAGAAAGACATGACAACAAATTTAAATTGCTTTGCTGATATTATGATTTATTACAATAATTATTATCTCTTCTCGTGATAGTCCTTACCCATGCCATTAGTCGCGGTGACTTGATCCATGATTCTTTTCGATCTTTGTCCAAGTACATCAACCGATTTTCCATTTATTAAAAAAAAAAAATAAAAGATAAAGGAAATAGAAAAGCTTCAAAGTAAAATTTGTGAGTGTAATCTATTATATCTTATATTAAAATTTAACGAAATAAAAAAATACAATAAGATTTTCGAATTTCAATTTTTGAATTAAGAAATGGAAATCCAATTTTTATTAAAAAATATATATGTATTTCCGTTAGTACGTCATTCATTAAGTGATTTTTAAATCAAAAATGAAATAGGGGATACTCAAGAAGCTCACGTACATCACATGTACAGGGTGTACCTACACAGACGTATCTTTGCAAGAAATATTTTCTTTGTAAAAAATCTACGTTCGTATGAACATGATACACAAAACTACAATCAACTGAGGAGTATAAACCACAATTGAGAGTTCTTCAAACGTAGCCCACAATATGACATCTGGCCCTTACAATGTTTGACAGCTTCTTCAGAATAAAAAGATTATTATTTATCCTGAAAAAGCTGTGCATTTGACAGCTCCAGGATAAATAATCATAATTTTAATATTTATCTTGAACAAGCTGTCGAAAACGACTTTCAACTCAATTTTTCGAAGAAAATAATTCTATATTATTTATCAAATGGCGTTGATTCTTATCCGATGGGAAATGTAAGTAAAACGTTTTTTTTCTTAATTTTGAACCGGACAGATTTATGATAGGAATTGCACTCAACGTTTCGCTGTAGATTAATAGCTTCGTCAGGAGTGAAGAAGGTAAATAAAAAAGTTATCAAGAGAAACAAGTCGTCAAGAATAACAAACAGGTAAAATAATTTTGAACTAAAATACGAGTTGTCCGGAAAAAAAGTAAAAGTAACAAGAATTAAATTTTGAACATTTAAACGACATATTTTGCAGTTTTCTGGATTCTCATCTCATCATCTCAAAATAAATCATGTTTTAACCTTTTTGTTACTCTTAGCGACTTGTTTTTCTTAACAACTTGTTTATTTACTGACGAATTTCGAACTTCTCGCTTATACAGGCTGTTTCAAAATAAGAGTCCGACCCGTCAATCACAGGTAGTAAACAAAAATAGAAAACAAAAAAGTCTATATGCATGGGGGGTCTAATATCCATAGGTTTTGAGATATAAACTGGTTAATGGTTAATGGACACTAATGCAGCTGTATTGCGTCACAAGAGCAATCAACTCGCTTGAAATAGAACGAAACACTAGCGTTTACCTTGAAATGAAACTGTCAAACGTTTCTATTTATGGCTTTCTGGAAAAAAAATGTATAATAAGCAATTAATTCATTCGAATTCCACGTACAGACTTGGGTATGTATACGTAAGAAATGAATCATAATTTCCATTTTGGATTCAAAGGAGGTTGATGTCTGAAATGCCTTTGACAGAATTATTTTTTGCAATTTAACACTTGCAAAACTTGCATGAATCACCCTGTATTTTCGTGTTCTTTAAAGTAACATTGTTTCTTCTTTTCTTCCTTTCCCGTTTCTCCGATTTTCTTCCAAAACTCGTAATCCCTTCCCTATTTTCTTCCCTTCAGTACCCTCCTTTTGTTTCAGTCTCTTTGAAAGCTTCCATTTTCTCTATGGTGATGCACTTTTTCTATTTCGATAAGTTCAATAATCGCTATGTTTTTCTTTACAAACTCCTGGAAGTATTCTTCTATTTTTTTTTGTTCTGGTCATTACTGTTCCTTCTTCATTTTTAATTATTATATCATATGTTCGTCTGTTACATGTAAGCTTCCAAAGCTCCGTTGAAGAGTTTTTTGTTTTGTTTAATTTTTCTTTTTATTCATCAAACATCGAATTCGTTCCATCTATTTTGCTTTCGAACCAGTACTTCAATTTGTTTCATTTCTTCTTGATATTTTTTATAGTTATTTTGTGGCATCTTATTTAGCAATTTTCGTCTTTTTCCTTTTGCACAGGGTTTTATTTTTTGGTTCCATCACATTCTCGATCTCTTCGTACTATATTTTTGCAAGTAAAAACTTGACAACTTGTTTATTTACGCTTTCCACTCCTGACGAACCTATTAATCTAAAGCGAAACGTTGAGTGTATTTCCTATCATAATGCTGTCCAGTTCAAGATTAAAAAAAAATACTTAGAAAAATGGCACGTGTGCGAGTTTTTTTAATTTAGAAAATATGTAAGGCGTTCCAAACTTTTCATCTGCGTCGTATATCAAAAATCAGTTATCAGTAAAACAAACAAAACCCGTGAAAAATGTCTCTCCTAGTTTTTGAAACAGATAGGCAACAATGTCGTTCACTTTTGCTCCTTCTGTGTTTCTCATAAATACCGTTTGTAGCTTTCGATCGCCTCAAGCCGCAATGTGGTTTGGCTTACCCATCTAAAGCGGTGTTTCTCAACATTTTGTAGAGTATTAGCCGTAGAGCACTTAAAATATGAGATATTTAATATTTAATCAAAATATCGACATTTTGCTACTTTGACATGATACATTTCTTGTTTTGTGATTTCCGTTTTTATTTGCGAAAGAACCCTAAACACCCCTTTGCGGAACCCTGGTTTGAGAAACACCGATCTAAGGAATAATCTATGCTGTATTTTTTGCCTGTGCAAGTAGAAGATACATATATCACGCATCCAGAATGCAGTAAGGCCAGCCCCCTTAAATTTAAAAATTAGATAATAATAAGAATATATCAAATACATCTCTAACTTTTGGATTCAATTTTGAATCATTCTTCTTGTCAGATAAATGGTAATATAAATAATATGGCATATTGTCGCAATCAGGTAGAGAAGATTCCGTCAAAAAAATAGTGTTGCTATTAAAAAAAATATTGGTGACGTCATATCCGTTACTTCACTTGTACCATCTACGAAATTTTCATATCAAGATGTGGACGAGAAGAAATCGACGTGTCTGAGGATATTTGTCGAAAATTCAGTTAAAATGTATTCCGGACTTTTCTAAAGCACTTTATACCTAATTGTAGAAGTCATTACAAAATATGTCAGTAGCACCTACGACCTGTTTTTCTGTTTATTTATTCATACTTATTCATACATCGTTTACAGTTTTAATTGCATTCTCAAAGATAAATTTCGAATTAGCTGCAACTGTAATGCTCGTATACATTAAAAAATTGCGATTTTTCTTTTATCTTATTATTACTGTCCTTTATTTTCTTGTTGATTTGATAAGAAATAAAAAAAAAACATGAAAATATACCTTGCTTAGTCCATAAAAATGTGAAGATAGTTTAAATAGACTACGTTTTAAATTCACCAAAAATGTCGGTAAAATAACTTGCAGTCGAAATTCATAGAAACGTTCAGTGAAAATAGTCCAAGGAGTAGTCCCCTCTAATGTCATCGATATTTTCGGTGAATTTAGACTGCAGGCTATTTTCACCGAATGTTTCGGTGAGAATAGTCTTCTCAAAACAAACTAAAATTCATTTTTTGTTTTTTTTTTTTTTTTTTTAAGGTAAGAGGATTATTTTGAAGTATATTTATTATTTTTTGGAATTATTTTGTGTAATTTTATTGTAAATTGTCTTTATTTTTATTAAATTTTACATACAATTTAAATGAATTAAAAAAAAATATATTGATATTATGCCTATTCGTAGTTGTTAATATAATAATGATAATAATATTTATAAATAAGTATGTATAAATAAAATATAACCAAAGTTTATGATAAGTTTGTACCAACGACTGTTTGTACCTAATTCGTTCGAAATTGCCAAAAGCTCGCATTCAACAAAGTAGTGCGTACGATAGATCTGTCAAAACCGATCATTACTTTGTTGGGCGATTGATTCTGAAGGTCTTGGACTAGTCAGAAGTTGTCGTTGGAACAAATCGAAACCAACCAATTTCAAGAACTCAAGAAATAAAAGAGAACGTACTTTTAATGTGTTCAATTCCTACTTTATTAAATATAGTGTAAATAAGTAAGATAAGGAAAATAATAATATTTGATGAATAGATAAAACAGCGACATCTTACTATCGCTTTTTGACCTGACATTGCAGTAGAATAACAAATTGAAGCGGAGCAGCCTCGGTACAGCTGTTTCAGCCCTGTTTGGGACTTCGTCAGCAGAAACGTAGCTCGACATTCCCACTGCAAACCAAAAACGACTTGTCCAATTTATTCGCAAATGCGATGTAATAGTGATGAACAGATCAAACAGCGACATCCTATGATCGCTTTTTGACCTGACATTGCAGTAGGATAAACAAATTGAAGCGGATTTGCTACATAATAAGTCCCCCATGCAAGGCGGCCATGCTTGCTGTCAAAGCATAATGAAAGTTTTAAAAAAAATTGTTGCAAATCTGTTTTGATTGCAGTGAAAATCTCGAACAGTGGCAATTTCGGAAACAGCTGTACAGAGGCTTCTCGAGGTTTTCACTGCAATCAAAAACGATTTGCAACAAAAATTTTTTAATAATATTTGATAATTGAAATTAACCTCCGCCCACAATAATTTTTATATCCGTAGATACGTATTTCGGCAGCTATCTTCAACACGCTATCAACTTAAAAGCACTAAAAAAACTAAAAGAAAAACTAAAAAAGTACTAAAAAACACATGTTTAACATTTTTATGATTTTGTCAGTGTGATTAGGTAGTTTTTAGACATTTTTTTAGTGCTTTTAAGTTGGTAGCGTACTGAAGATGACAGCTTAGCTGCCGAAATACGTATCTATGGATATAGAAATTATTGTAGACGGAGGTTAATTTCAATTATCTCTTAAACCACAGTCTCCTTTACTATTTGAATAATATTTGAGTTAAACAAATTAAATTATTTATAGATAAACATGTCTTTAACGATCAAAAATAAGTAAAAATTCGGCAACATTATAAACATAAGATTTGTTCGCTGTGCTTTATTTGAACTTGTTAATGCCTGATAAAATCTAAATTAAACATAACGAATATATAATGTTCTTGTGTTTCTAATTCTATTAACTGTTAATTAAAATGTATTTATTTGTTATCTACTGCTTACATGTTCTTCCGTTAGGCCCGGATGATGTGATGTTGAAAATTTATTGTATAAAATTTGTGAAAAATTGACACAGATTTGTCGAATTAACCAATAAAAATTCATAGTGTCTAAAAAAAATATGTCCTACCTCCGAAACCATATTCCGAGTCTAAAATTTTTTTGTTCCAAAAATTATTGTAGAAAATGAATCGAATTTTGTGCAAGAAATAGAGTAATCTGAAACGACCTTGTTGTTGGCTGGAAGATAACAAAAAGTGTGCTAGATCAACAGCCTTTGGTAATATTTTTTGGAGGCGTTTTACAGCTGAGGATTTAATTGTAATATAATCCTTATTTTGTAAATCTGCGTTTTGAAAAGATAAACTCCAGTGCATAAATATTAAGTGTATTATTGCTATTTAATGGTACTCAAAACAATATAAATCTCAATCTAAATCTTAAGACAAACGAAAAAATAAGGATGTCAGTTCTCCAATAGAACCGCTCGGATTTATTCGAAGAGGAATTAAAAATAGCGTGCATTCCACCCACTTAGCGGCGTTCAAATTGCAAAGGAACACATGTACGCACTTGTTGTTGAAGTGGCCCCGATTCGCACGCCAGAAAAAATCGAAAAGCGGTGATCCACCGTTGTTTCTCCGTCGGAAAATATCGAAACCAGGGCCAAATGTGACAGTAAATTTTATTTTTACAACTGTGTGTGCTTTTTACGAGTTACAACTCTACTTTTAAACACTCTGAAAACGTGTGTGTGTGTACAGTCGCGATCATCCGAATCGAGACCGCTGTAAGCTAACTGCGTTCTTATTGATTCTGGTAGTAAGGTTTATAGAACTGTCAATCGGTCTCGATTAGCTTGATCGCAACTGTAACTTGCAGAGACAAGCAGTGCAAAAAGAGATAGATGGATGTTCAAATTGCTTTATTTTGAATTTAGGTATACAATAAATAATCTATCATACATCATTGTTGTGTTCGTAGTGATAGGTTTAGCATTTGATCAAATAAATCCGATCTTAACCGAATTTTGAAAACTAGACCGGACTCAGCCCGGATTTTGTTAGCGACCGGATTCTTCTTCATAACAACTAGTAAAGTAACAGTAATAAGCAGGGAAAAGAATTCAGGTCACTTAGTGTTTGATGCTTTTTACGCCGAATGTACTGTCTGCTCCCGCTATCCTTCCACGGCTTCGATGCATCGAATTATTATTAAGTAGGATGGGAACGAGTGCAATACAAGCGTTCTCATTTCGCAGAGATTATTGTGGGCCCCGCCCTAAGACAGTCCGAGTACTAAATTTTCGTACTGTTCGCGGAACAAGTGGCCCGAATTCTCTTCCTTGGTAATAAGCCATTCTAATCAGTGAGAGTGAATGAGTTATGTTTTCTGTATTAGACACGCGTGGAGTAACAGTGAAGTGATTGCCATTTATCCATGATAAACAAAAACAATGTGTCATCATTAAGGTCGCTTTCACATCAATCAGAATCAAGACGAATCAATCGAACACTGATTCACATTTTTCAAGCTTACACACATATTCTGCTACCTACCTGGTGTAGGAACAAGATTTGTGCCGAGGAAATTAACTTGCAGCATAGCCAGCAACTACATCGTGACGGGTGTTAGTGCTAATTAAACGCGATAATAAATGAGCGCCACCTAATCTTAACCGGAGATCAGGAGAGGATCAAAGGAAATGGAAATTACTCAATTTATGCAATAACTTTAACAGCAACAAACTATAGTCAAATGCTCGGCACAGTGTGTAGCGAGCTTAAAGCCGCGAAGTGTGTCAGCGCCTTAATGGATCAAATCAAACTATGCCGAAACGTCATGAATTTAAAATGTTGAAAGGTAATAACTTCAACGTGAATAATTAGTAGCGAGCTTAAAGCCGCGAAGTGTGTCAGCGCCTTAATGGATCAAATCAAACTATGCCGAAACGTCATGAATTTAAAATGTTGAAAGGTAATAACTTCAACGTGAATAATTAGTTGCGAACAAACTTAAATATTGAAACAACTTAAGTATTCAGGTTAACCAATGGCGGATCCGTCATAAGCTTTACAAATATCGAAACGTGAATTTAAATATAACTGACATGAAGTGCCTAAAGCAAAAAGATAAGAGTCGGTCTTGTTTCATGCCATGTTGACATATGAAGACGCCAAACCAAAATGACTCCGGTTTGGAAACAGGCAAATGAGTTAAAAGTTGTTCAAAGTAAAGTATCTTTTTTGCCCTATTTGTTGTGATGTGAATACAGCAGGACTTCTATAATCCAAATATGCCCTAATTCGAACCTCTAGTAATCCGAACAGCGGTAATTCGAATCCACAATCCGAACAACACCTCCTTAATCCAAAGCGAAGTGATATCTAATAAATGCCCTGTTTAGTTATACTATTTGTTGTTCATTAGAATGTTGACCGTTTAGCCTCGGATTCGTAGGATAGCGGTAGAAGAAAGTAGCGACCGTAAATTGGCGGTGAATGACGTCACAAAAAATTAAATGTTCATATAAGCAAATTCAAAGACAGAGACATGCGCCGAAGCTTGAAGAGCTCCGAACGAACTCTTTTTTGTAGTATGAACTGCTTTATTAAAAAAAATCGGTGTACACCAAGCAAGTAAGCAACTGCACGGGATTCCAAAAATATACAGCCAAATATCTATTCTTTACACAAAAAATCTAATGGCATTAACCACATATGATTTGCTAGAAACGTCACCGTCACGTAAGAAAACGTAAAAATATTTTTAAACGTTTGCAATTCTGGAGTTTAAAGTCAAAGCAAGTTGAACTATTATGAAAAATGTAACATTTTCTTTTTGCTTACTTTATGTCAATGTACGCCATTTTTCAACGCTAAATGGCGTCGTTCATGGTCACAAAATGGCCGCTGTTTTACGATACCGCTGTTCTAGAAAGTCAAAGCTTTACTGATTGTGAGTTCAGTTTGCATTGAAATTGCGTCTTTAGTTCGATAACCCGTACATTTACAAAATCAAAACAAAAAAACAAAAATCAACCAGTACAATTATTAGTTCGGATTAAAAAGGACGTACTGTACTGTCTAACACAATAAATAGAAGTACTGGGAGAAGCAAGCAAGAAGCGAGTGAAGCTTGGAGTAGGTGCTGAATTCAAAATGACTCAGTTGTTACGGTTTGGAAAACCGTTTTTCAGAGTCACCTGTATATAGGTAAGCAAATTATCGCCGAGAAGTGCGAAAGCTGTGATTCATCTCTCAACATATTCGTTACACATATATTTTTCCGTACCTATTGCATTCAACCCATCGCGATCGACATTCTATTTAATTATCTTATTGCTTGCCGGCGGTATGAGATCAAAGAAATGTCGGCAAATATCAAAGTGATGTTTATGGGTATGATTTATACATTCTACTTAAATACCTGTTGTCTGTCGTAAAGAACAAACGCACACAGCTGTTGTGATTACATTTTACATGGCTTCGTCTTAAAATGCAGGTGTTATTCTGCGTTTCGCAAAATCAAAGGATACCGCTACGTTATTCATGTCAATTATTTCGGTGTTGATTACGTTAGCCACGACGCTTGTTTTTCCTTTTAAATGAATACCTGCATCTACTTGCAACGATGCCGTCGTCTGTTGATCGGTTTGTTTGCATTCCTTGTTTTGTTGCTATATACGGTTCTGAGAATTACGATTTTTTCACACGACGGACGGTTTAACTTGCATTTACATTCGACCTTTAATACCATTGGCCTTCCCTACCTCTACTTTGATTCTATTGGGTTTGAATGCTGTAACAATGTTTTCGATTCGTGCATATCCCGCTCTACCTTGAAAGGTGGTATGGCTTTATTAATGGTGGACGTGCTTGGAGCAGGCAGAGCCCGCCTCGTGGTGACCTCGTCAGCACCTGGCTGGTGTTTGGAGGAGCTTTTGGCCCTGTTTCGCGTGTGCGATACACAATTTTGATTCTCGTGAGCCTCGGATGGTAAGTTTCCTCAGTGTACGATATTTCGTTGGTATTGACATGGTGCTGGTGGATTGAAACTTCTCGGAGTTGTCTCAGCTTCGTCTTTGACGTGCAGGACAAGTATGTTTGCGACTGCCTTCTTCTTTTGTGCATATCTATTTTTATAGTCGAACTTCTCTTCCCTTACAGGCTTTTATTGTGGGGCGACGGACTATTTTCATTTGTGAAAAACCTACTGTAATCCTATTCTATTTTGACTGTTGTTGTCATTTGCATCATGTCTAGCAATATTTTTTTAAATTTTTTGAAAATTCGTTGCTCTACGTCCTGCTTGTGTGACAACCCAGGCATTATTTTTGACTAACTAAAATTATGTTTAGCCGAATCACCGAGAGAGAATCACCGACCTGCTTCTTCTGTTTGTCTCGTTCTACTGAATTTTAGTGAATTCTTTTGGTGTGAAAGTGGCATTATTGAACAATTAACTCCGTTCCTTGCCTGATGCCTCATAATAGATGGATTATACTGATTTTGGAAGCTCCGCCAACCTAGATCAAAATATTCAAGGTTGGTCAAAAGAGGTTCCAGAATTATTGATACATCTTTGTGAACAGTTTATGCCGCCGCCAATTTTTAAATTAATAGGTTGACTAGCTGACATGTTTCTGAACAAATCCCATTTTCAAAACTTTAAGTCGAATCCGCAAACGCCGCCATTTCTAAACTAAGCCGGCCTAGTTTGTGATGTTAATAAATTTGTAATGGTCCTAGAACTGGCATATATCTAACCTTGATCTTTTTAGAAATTTTTAATAAAACGTATTAAAATGTATGTATAAATAAACTATACTATTGCAATAAGCTACGCACTACGTTTTATTTGAATTTATCTTGCTAAAAAAGTCTAGTACACTATACTCTTTTTTTATTGGCAGGCGGACTTTACAGTTTGGCATAATTTACTACATAACTAACAGACGACGTTATAAAACTTCAAAGTTAACCCCAATCGCTGCTAACTAGTTGCTATTTTAATAAAATAAAAACATGTATAAATGACTAATAGGAAATCCAGATTCTTTTATAATTTCGGATTTACCAGCTACCAATAAAAAATAGAGTATAGATAAAAATATGAAAAATCACTACTTAGAAGAAAACACGGTAGAAGCTCACTTCACACCTTCACGCTTTTCTTCACTGTTTTTTATTCTCAGTTTTTTCTGGCCAGTTTTTATCTTCCAGGTCATGAATAGTCTTCACAACACAACAATTATTCACTTTCTGTAATCCTATGGGTTATTTTTTCTATCTTGTCTTTTTTTACGTCTTACTTCCGTAAAGCGTCATTGACCATTATCTAATACAATCTTATCTCTAACATATTGTCTTGATATCTGATTTGATTGTAAAATTCTGTTTACTATTGCTCTTAACTAATCTCACATTTATCTCTGGATTCTTCACATTTGCTGTTTATTAGGGTTCCTAAGTACAATACGGTCAAAAGACAGTCTGAAGAAAAATACTTTTCAGGACGGATTGTATGTACATATCTATCAATGTTTAGGTCAGAGTTACGTGAACTGTAAAACCCGCTAGTTAGAACTTGCGGTGGCGTTCCTTGGCCTATATTTGTTGTTTGTATTTATTTATTTCATTTTAAAACAGTCAGTCAGTAAGACTGCTTACATTAAAAACCTATTTCGTAGTAATCACAAAGCAACACAGTGCTATCCTCCAGTACAAGAAGGTGCCATGGTACTATCATGTTCAATTAAAATTATAATACTCGATAATGTCGTGACCCTTACAGCAATTGAGTGCCTGCCTAATGGAATCACTTATTTGAGGAACACTGCTTGTCCACTTTCCAAATGTTTTACCAAAAAAATGGGTCTGTACGAGTAGAGGCAAGTTCTGTGAAGAAAACCCACATGTTCGACGTATAACTCGGTTAGCTGAATGCCTCGACTTACAGATATGTAACTTCTTCCGTATAAATTAATTTTTATGTTTTTTCTCAAAAGTTGCTGCAATGGACTTGTTGTGTTTCTCAAATAACCAATTCAATGTTCTTGTGTAATTTGCAGGCAGGACCATTCGTTATAGTAAATTAAAGGTGCGGTATTGACAGTCATTATTGATTACAGTTTTCTGCTTTTTCAAGTTCTACTGAAGTCTTCGACCCTATTTGCAATGTGAAATTTGCCGTAGGGTCATTTGCACCACTTTCAGTTAAAATTTAAGCTCCAGTTAACTCCATAGAAGCGTTTGTTACAATAATTTCTTCTAGGGGAAATAATCACCGGTTAAAGTTAATCTACTTAGGCCCGGTTTCTCAGTCATAGTTTAACTTTAATCTTCAGTTTATTTACATAGGAACAGATAGAAATTAACTGAAGGTTAAAGTTAAACTGTGACTGAGCAACCGGTCCTGTGGTGGTGCAAATGACGCTTATTGTTCTTACGATCGATCATTATTAGGTTCCATAAATTAAAATTTGGATCGCTGGCTACGGTGTTTCTTTGACATGTTTCCCTCTTCTTCTTTTTATTGAAGAAAAGTGTCTTCTGTTTTCTTCGGTTTAGTGCGTACCATCAGGTGCAAATAAAAGTAAACGACTGTAGCAAAGATATTTGTGCGTTATTTTAGTTTTGTAAAACCGGCTGCAGTATATCTTTTTGATAAATATTTAGGACAACCAAGTACATAATATTAGTCTGTTATAAATCAAAATCAGACATGCAAAGGCGAAAAAATAGTTTACTTTTCTTTACACTCAATGGTACCTATAATACTTATAATTCTGTTCTTTATATTACACTCATTTAAGCATTGGAGGACGGGCGTAAGATACTTCTGTCTTCTGAGGCATCCGGCATACAGGTGATCCTGAGAAACGGTTTTCCAAACTATAACAATCGAATTATTTTGAATTAGATACGCTTCAGCATCTGTAACCAAGCTTTACTCAATTACAACCCTTTGGACACTTCTTTATTGACTAAACTAAACGGGTGTTATTACGATTCTTTTATTTTTCAACAACCACTTCTGGAATAATTACGTCATTGCCTTCTTCAACAGCTGTTAGAACTAAAGATTTTTTTTCTGCAACGGCCTCTTCAACGATGGTCAGTTCGGATGGACATGCCATTCGCGATTTTTTTCAAGGCAACGGCCTATTCAGCAACAAGAACTACAGGGGTTACTTTCTCCCCTGTTAAACCACCTCCTACCTTAAAGGATGGACACATGCCATCCGCAATTGTTTTCAAGGTCAAAGGTAGCTATACTACTGTCACCTTTTTATATTCCTATTTTTTTTCTCAAAAAGTGAAACGGTTCAGTTTATCGAAATGCAGCAAGGGAACCTTTCTGCCAAATAATCGAAAAAATATTTTTTTCGCAAATTTTTGATGAAATGTAAAAAATAAAAATTTAGGCACAAAATACTGAATGTTACCCTCTCAAAACCATCCTTTAAAAAGGAGAGATGACCTGACAAATATATAGTATATTGCTCATGGGCAATTTGGTACTTTAGGTATATTTGCATTTACAATATTAGTTTGAAAACTTAAAGAATCCAGAAGATATTGCTAAAAAACAATATTTTTCAGGCCTTTTTAATACGATAATGAATGGCGTACAGTTTCAAAGCATTTCTTTACGTCGTTAGCTGCTATAGCTTAGAGAATTTTCAGCTATTCTAATAGTATCTGACGTAGAAAGTGGGATTTCTTGTGTTGCTACGAAGTCTATGGTTTCTGTTCAGTAATTTGTTTTGAAATAACACACAATTAATTTTTAAGAATATTATAACAAAAATGTAGAAGGAATTAGGAGTATTAAAATTGAGGGAATCATCACAGAATCTCTCAAAAAAAAAACTTAGTCTTTCCTATTAAAAATAACGTTATTAACAACATTTTAAACACAGAATTTTAGTGACAATAATTAGATTTAAAGATGTATTACTACAAATGTCAACGGCTCTGGTACATGAATTTGACGTTACGCATCACGAGTCAAATTCGACAGAGCGACAAATTCAACAATATTCGACAACGCGTTGACATGAGTTGCATCACCGCAAAAATGATCTGCACAACACCGACTACGAATCATATTCGGAGGACTATTTATTGAATAAAATCCTTCAATCACCCCAGTATCACCGCAAAAATGATTCTCATGAAAACTTGTTTAAAATTATAAAAAAAATCGGGGGTTTCATTAAAAAAATACATAATTATTATCGTGTGCTAACAGCACCAATTTGTTCGTAATTTTGTGTCTTATGATGGTAGTACTGTAGTTAAGAATTTATTTTGGTTTGAAATAGAAAAAATAATAGTACAAGCCAATTTAATTTACTTAAAACATACTTAAATTATAGTTGTTTTCATTAAATTCGCAAGTATAACTTGGATATCTAAAATAGTCACAAAGTGTTTTATAGTCATCAAACTAAATATAGCAGTAACATGCGATGGCGAATTGGGCAGACGGTAAATTGGGTCGACGGCGAATTGCTTCTACGACGAATTGACGAGGGTGAATCGACGACGGTGAATCGTCCCATCTCCTACCAAACAAATCCAAAGTAGCCTGGGAAATTATTAAAGAAGAAGTCAACATAACGAAAAAGAATATGTATCCCTCCAGTTTTTTTGACGAAGTCAGAAATGAATGGAAAGCAAATGAGAAAGCCGCCGAAATTTTCAATGCTTATTTTTTTAACTCGGTTAAAAACTCCAATTCCAGTAACCCGCAAACATACGAATTTGGCCGAAGCAGGAAAGTATTTCCAACTATGTACCTAGAACCTGTATGCGAAGGGGAAATATCCAACATAATAAAAAAAGTAGCTGTGGAAAATTCAGTAGGTTCTGATGGAATACCTTGTAAACTATTATTTTATATTATTCCAGAAATTTCTCCAATACGCAGCTCATCAACGATTCCTTCGTGAATGGTATGTTTCCGGATGAATTAAAAACTGCTTTAATAGTACCAGTTCATAAAAAGAATGACATTACAGATATAACTAACTACAGACCAATTTCTCTGTTATCAATCTTTTCAAAAATATATGAACCTGGCTTTTCCAACAGACTGAAGAAATTTCTGGTTGCGAACAAAATACTCAACGAACAGCAATTTGGCTTCCAAGAAGGAAAATCAACCAATGATGCAAGTTCTACGTTTATAAATTTTGCCCTGGAATGCCTGGAGGATAGAAAGAACGTATGCGGAATTTTGTACGACCTAACCCGAGCGTTTGATAAAGTAAACCATCAACTTCTTTTGCTCAAATTAAACCACTATGGAATTCGCGGGGTTGCAGAAATGTGGCTAAAATCTTGTCTCTCTAATCGCTATCAAAAGGTTGTTATCAATTTGGATGGAGCTAAACATCATTCAAATCTTTTACCGATTACTCAAGGAGTACCTCAAGGAAGTATCCTAGGCCCATTGCTTTTTTTGTTATTTACGAACGATCTGAATACAAACGTTGCTGCAAACTGTATGACTTCATATGTTGACGACACTTCTGCTCTTGTAGTTCGCAGTTTCTCGTCTGAACTGCATTATAAACCGCGTTTTCATTAAATGCACCTTAATACTAAATATCTTTTGTATAGTTTTTTTTTAACATCTTTCTTCCTTCCAATTAAATGTTCTAGTTTTATTCTGGCGAAGAAATGGTCTGAATCTATCTGCATCCGCTCCACAATATGATTAACAATCGTTATTAACCAGAAGAGGGAAATAAACTCGTATCTTCTTCACAAAAAATGTTTAATAGCTGATGCGTTACATATACATACAGGGTGGGCCAACAGTGCGTGGACGGAAGATTGTGGCGTTACTATTGAAAATTTTTCAAATCGATATGTATGTTATTGCGCACACAGATTTGTGTGCGCAATAACATACATATCGGTCAGGTGCACAATCTAAAATTATTTAGACTTATACAGAGTGTTCCGTAAGAGTGTGACGACCCTAACATATGTTTTTTTTTTTTTTTTTAATGGAACACCCCATATATTATTGCATTATTAGATGTCTCATTATCAGTGAACGAAAATAATATAAGATTTTATTGACCTAAAGTTTATCGCTTTCGAGATATTGAGAATTTACCGGTAAAAAATGGCAAAATTTGTTACTCCATATATTAGTTATTTTTAAATATTTTGAACGTCCTGTATATGAACACATAGTTCAAAACGTCTCTTACTAAGGTTTCCAATAGTATAAGACTTTTTACGTATAGCTCCTAAACTTTGAACGTAGAAATTTTAAAAAATTTTATGTTTAAAATCTCAACTGTATTGTAATTTAATAAATAAAATTGGATTTTGTTTTGTTTCTAATGCACATACATTTGGTAATAACATTGTTAATAACCTTGATAATAATAACGGTAGATGTATTTTAATGTTTGAACCAACATTTAGAACGCACCGATTTTTTTTAATTAAAAAAAAAAACTATTAAATTGAACTAAGTTTAATTTCTTTACAATCATATCATTGTTCAATTGTTTTGCATTGCATTCATAGTACGAAATATACAAAATACCGCAAAAGCAACAACATAAATCTTAGTTAACAAAAGAAAATCCAGATTTAACAAACATGCTCAAATATAATCCAATTTATTTTATGCATTTTTAAATTGGCCATTAAAAAATATATTAAAATTTATTAATAGTGCAGACATAATACATACAAATGCAATTCTAAATAATTCTGTTTCATGATCTCGACATCCATAGGAGATTTACTAAACCCATTTATATTCTGGCGTAAAAAATAGTGAAATCAGACGGAAGTTTGGGTAGCAACTCAAAATTCTTTCGCATTTGATTTATTGAATTAACTATTTAGTTAAATCATTTTCTAGTGTCATTGTTGTAATATGATGGTACTTCATCATGCTTAAACCACATATTTTAATCGCCATTTCGGGTAACACTCGTCAAAAATTGTTATATAATAAGTTGATCATAAATTTCTGTTTTCTAATAGTTAAGTAATGTATCCACAAAAATTCAACTCTTACGGAACACTCTGTATAAGTCTAAATGATTTTAGATTGTGCACCTGACCGATATGTATGTTATTGCGAACACAGATGTCAAAAATTTTCGATAGTAACGCCACAATCTTCCGCCCACGCACTGTTGGCCCATTCTGTATATGTTTCGGCCTTACATAATGAAATTTAAAATTTAAAATTAAAGGCCATCTTCAGGCTGAAAGGTTAAAAGGTGAGAGTTAATCTCAAGATGAAAATATTCATTAAATGGACTTAATTATATAAAACAAAAAACAAAAATTTAAGACAACAAAAAGAGTGAAAACGTCGAGGCATGGCAAAGCCAAAGCCGCGTGTTAACAGGAACAGAAAAACACTCACTCTTTTTGTTTT
Source organism: Prosopocoilus inquinatus (assembly GCA_036172665.1). NCBI lineage: Eukaryota > Metazoa > Arthropoda > Insecta > Coleoptera > Lucanidae > Prosopocoilus > Prosopocoilus inquinatus. The sequence goes on from CM069877.1 coordinate 30,489,651, forward strand.
CACATCATGTAAAGTTTAATTTTAAAATGTCTGTTTTGTTTTGTTTTATATAATTTGTGGTAAGTCCTTTTAATGAATATTTTCACCTTGAGATTAACTCTCATTTTTTAACCTTTCAGCCTGAAGATGGCCTTTAATTTTTAATTTCATATGTAAGGCCGAAACATATACATATGTATATGTAGCGCATCACCTATTAAACAATTTTTGTGAAGAAGATACGAGTTTATTTCCCTTTTCTGTTTAATCTTGTATCTTCACTATGAGTATACGTAGGTTTCACACAACTTCAATCGTTATTAAGTTATTTTGTTCCTTTGTATGTTTTTCTTCTTTTAAAATAGTTGCTCATAATTTTTTTGATTAATACAATACATTAACGTTGTCGCCTTGATATTTGTTCTCGCTTCCTATAATTTTGCGGTATATTTCTTATTTGCCTGTTTTTGTATTCATGCATCCCACTGTCAGTTTTATGTAATTTCTCGGTATCTTCTCTATTTCGTTTTCGTCTTCGTAGATCTTCTCTTATGTATCTTCTTCATTTTCTACGTGCTAGTTTTTTTCTTCGTGGTGCAACGTCCTGAATTCTATTACTTCTTCCACACACACACTCCTTCCAAATTTCACTCCTCATTATTACCAGAATGCATAAAGTAAACATTGGTTATCAGCTGGTGGTTGCATAATTGAGTTGGTTGTGTCCACTGGCAACGAACTTTTGATGCTTGCTTGGGTAACTATAAGTATGGATTCGATTCCTACTCACAATAAGTTCTATGTGAGAGAAAGAATGTTCATGTGTCGATTAACGGAGGAGTCAAACTAAATCCCTTCATAAAGAGAACAATTCGCTTTTGACTAAACTATTAATCTTCCACACTATCACAACATACGCAAACTCTTATTATACCTAGAGGAGTCTATTGTTGAGATGTATAAACTGATGTTTTTTTTTTTTTTTTGTGAAGAATGAAAATATGAAAGGAGAGTGATAGGTCGAGGAGAAAACACAATTTATAAGACGAATATGAATAGATTTAATACTTTTCTATATTTTATTTTTAGGATCATGTACTGTATATAACTACCGCTCATAAAAGAAACGTGTCAAGTAGGCTGGCTGGTTTGGGTTTTCTTAATATGAACGTACATATGTCGAGCGAATGACGTTGACAGTCAGTTCGGTTATGTTTGCAATAACCTTGTCATTGAATTTAAGAATGTATGCAGTGGCCAAATGTTGGCAAAGCAACGAAACCTTTACATTTATCAGTCCCCATTACATACAAGGCAGGTGTGTAGAAAAGTGAAAATTAAATAAGGGAAGTTGGAAATAAATAATTATATTCATAAACAAAATGTTCTCTTTGCAAATTGTTTATTTATGAAGTCATACTCGCTCAAGTTGCTTTCGAACATCTTTCATCACATCTGTTTGTTTACGGGCCACCCCTGAACGTATAATACCCCGACGTTTCTGATCAAGCGTACACGACTGATTGATTGGCGTTTGTTTCGCGTTCGAAAAGGCAACACAGCTGTCGATTTTTGGGGCTGCACGTGTTTACACCGTCCGAATGTCTGCCAAGTATCTCGTGTTGTGCATAGTTTCGAACCACGTAACTCACCTTCCAAATACCTCTCCTCTTCGTCCGTCCGCCAAATTAAACCCAGCTGGAGCGCGATTTTATTTCGGCAAAGTGACTTCATGTTCCAAGTTCATGTTGTGTAAACACACGCCTAGCAGATCTCATTTGCAATTGCAATCAATTTATAAAAGTCACGTAGAAAATGAAACTTTTTTTTTATTTTATAAGATTTGAGGCTGGTACATCCATGCAAGTACCCCCCCTAGTGACACACGTCACTTTATTTATTTCTTGTGTCGTTTGGAACGAATAAATGTATGTGAACTATTTTTAATATCTCGCTCGTCATCTCTACTATCTTGTAAACATACGTATCTAAAGCCACTTCATCTGTATCAGTCAAATCAGATTTAATAAGCTTGTTTACAAAATTCTACTTGGTATTTTTTAATCTCTTGAATATGAGCATAGTTTTTATTTTGTCCTTGGTGTTATCATCATTTGAATTATGTATTACACTGGTCGTTACACCATATTTCTCACGTATAATAAAAGCCTGTTCCAATTTTGTTGCGATGTTTTGACGATTTACGGGCCGAGCTGTTTAGTTTTGCTAGCTTTTTCTAAATTCTTTTGCATTTTATTCAGTTTCCTAAATTTTTTTTGTTCGTCATTTTCATTCATCTCTAGACGTTTGACGACTTATGAGTGAATAATTTATTTGAAAATCGTTTAATGATAATTGATAATTATAAAAGAATGAATTTTGCTCCTGGTGGAATCGCATCACCTTTCTTCTGGGCTGACGTTTCATACTTCATCATAGAAGTTTCTTAGCGACAACAACGAGATGAAGAGTATAGAACGAAACGTCAGCAGAAGAAGAATCGCGGACACGGTTCTATCGGAAGTCCCAGAAAAGACTCAGAATTGTTAGTTTCAATTTTCTGCTTTTAATTTCACATGTTAGAAAACCTGCAGTTTATAAATATGTTAGGTGAGCTTGAAAGCTTGAAATCTGTAGATCCTCTCTGGTGAAGAGCTTTTTTTACACACACTCACTCTTTTAAAATAAAATATGTTTATGTGTGGGTAGTTTCTCGTCAGTAACTCACATTTAAATGTATTTTTGTGAGAAAATTAATAAAAAGCGTAATTGCATATGATGTCTGTCTGATTCACGAAAACTGTACAGGTGGTAGGCAGTCAAAACATGTAAGTCTAAAGATAAGCTTCTCATAAAAAAATGGAACTGGGGCAACAGGATTAGTTACAGAACTTTTTTTAACCCTGGGAATAATATCGTCCGTCGGTCTACAAGAGAAGGTAGTTTTGAGTTATTAGAATTTTAATATTTGCTTATGATTATAAAATCAATTATTTTATATCAGGTTAGTTATATAGATTTTTATGAACAATAGAGTTTCAAGAATATGTATTTTAAATTAAAAAAGATTGAATGTAAGGTACATAGACATTAAAAACTAAAAAATGTAAAATTTTGGACTTGACCACCTCCTGTATACCGACGATATATTTTATAAGTTTTAATATTTTTTTAATGCCATACAGCACAGAAAAATATAATCATCAAATTCAAATTCGATTTGTGAACAAAATCATAATTATATTATCATTAACAACATATAAGTACATGACTGTATTTAATCTAATAAGTAATACTCTCTATTACTTCAAAAAAAAGATTAGGACATTATCTAATTCAGTTATTGCCTGATTGGTGATTTTAATATTAACACATTAAATCCTGATAGGCCTGCCATAGTTTTACTGAACGCTGTTCTAAAATCTTTAGATGGTCATCAATTAATTGATTATCCTAATAAAGTAACAAATACTACGTCCTCTCTGATCGATTTAATTATATCATTCGATAAGGAGACTGAATTCAACTCAGACGTTAAAGATTGGCCATTTTCGGATCATGACCTTGTTACTTGTACGCTCAACTTAATGTTACCAATGAACTCTCTTTTCCACACAGCAGGAACTTTAAAAGGGTTAATTTTGGTGAATTCAATATGGACTTACAAAGTATTCCCGTTCACAGATTGTTTTATACTGATGACATAAACTAAAAGTGAAATTTCTTAATTTCTTCAACCAAAATGGTCATTGTTTGAAACGCATGCGCCAATAAAAAAAAAATGTAGATTTTAGAAGCCGAATTTATCGTCGTAATGTTATATCATCATGCTGGAAGCTTGCTTTTGTCAAAGCGTTACCAAAAATTATCCAGCCTTTTGGATACAAAGATCTTCGACCCAAATATGTCCTACCGGTTATGTAAAAAATTTTTGAAAAATTAATTTATGTTCAGTTGAGCGATTTGAACGTTTCTGAGAACAATATTCTCTTTTCGGTTCAGTTAGGTTTTAGGGCGGGTCGTAGCTGTACTTCCGCGTCGATGCTAATTACTGATGATATTCTAACTGCTCCCTCAAGGTTCTGTTCTGTTTTAGGACCCTTATTATTTTCTATTTATACATCTAATTTTTTAAGCCATGTTCAGTTTTGCACAATGTGTAGTATGTATGCAGATGACATCCAATTATACTATTCTTTCAGGATTCAAGATTTACGCCTACAAAAAATTAAAAATGTCTGGTTGAGATACGTGGGCTGCTGGAAAAGTTTTTGGAAACGGTATGAAAAACGCATATGAAATTTGGAAAACGGTATCATTGTTTTTCGAAGTATTCGCTTTTGACGTCAATACACTTTTGCATACGCTCGAACCAATTTCTAAAGCACGTTTTCCACTCTAAAGATGGTACCTCAGAAACCAGTGTCCGAAATGTTTCAACCGCTGCTTCAGCCAACGAAAATCGCTCACCACGCATTTTATTTTTGATATTTGGGAACAAAAAGAAATCATTAGGTGATAAATCAGGTGAATATGGACAATGAGTCATTAATTCAACATTTTTGTTGGACAAAAAATCAACTGCTTGACGGGCTGAGTGAGAGCTGGTGTTGTCATGATGGAGAATAATTCTTCGATTTCGATTGTTTCTTCTTATTTGATCGATGACTTCCGGCAAACAAATTGTAGGATACCATTCAGCATTCACAGTTTTTCGATCCTCTAAAGCCACGGTTGCTACATGTCCAGTTAAACCAAAGAAACAAGCAATCATTTGCTTCGCAGCACTGCGTTAACGGACAACTTTTGTTGGTTTTGGTTCATTTTGAAATACCCAGATGGTAGATTGTTGTTTACTTTCTGGCTCGTACGAATAGATCCATCCACGTTTCGTCACCAGTAACGATGTTATAAACTAAATATGAACGACCTCCATTGAATTTCTTGAGCATTTCTTCGCACCATTTGACACGACCCTGCTTTTTGCGCTTCTGTTAAATTGTATGGGATCCAACGACTGCAAAGCTTTCGTCCGTTCAAATGATCATGCAAAATCTGGTGTATTGCTTTCATGTCAATTGAATCACACGGTATGTCACATGTTCATCTCGCTCAAACAGTTCACGCACAGCATATACATTAGTGGCAACAACGGATGTTGATGGACGACCTTCACGAAATTCGTCACTGAGAGAGGTATGTCCACGCTGGAATACGGCAAACCAATTATAAACACTGCTCTTTGATGGTGCTTCATCTCCAAAAGCCAAATGAAGCCGATCGAGGCATTGTTTCGGCGTTAGACTAAATTTGAAATCGTAAAAAATCATAGCACGAAAATTTTCACGCGAGATTTCCATGTTTACATAAAATTACTTTTTCTCAAATGCTCTACGAACAAAACTAGTTCACTTGGATAGGAACTGTCAATAGAATTATAGGCGAGAAACGTCAAATTTTTCAAATGTGACAGTTGATAAACGCTAACAATTCTAGACCTACTAGATTCCAGAAAATTTTCCAGAAGCCCACGTATGTGCAGAGTATTCGTAAACACAACAGAATTAAACCGCAGGCGACTGCAGACGCTGTATATGTATCACAAAATTTTAAAAACCTGTAAACCTACTTATTTAAATGTTAAAATAAGATTTAGATATAATGTTTATAACTTGTCAACAAGATGTAATATATTTATTTCTCTTCAAAAATACAAGATCTCTCTTTTCCAGCGGTTATTCTTTTATCTCATCTATATAACTATATAACCAGGGTTCGGAAGTGGTCACTCATGCGCGCACATGAACCAATAAATCTACTCACAGTTCACTCACGGACGTTGTTAAATGCGAAGCGTACGCACAGACGAGCAATACGTTCTTTCGCTTTTGTTCAGCTTCATGAGCAAGTCGTGGACGCTCGTGTGCGCTCGTTCCGGTACATCAAGACCAAAGCCTTAGTAACGGACTTTTAGTTCTTTTTTAAAATTTGCGAATCAATCTCAATAAAATTTGCGAATATTTCTCAATAAAATTTGCGAATATTTTTCTCCGAATATTTCTCTATCATAAAAATATGTAAGCGGTTATTTATTTTGCAAGTCAAACCTATTATTCAATATTATAAAAAGGCTTATTTTGCTAATAAAATTAATGATTATTGTGTATTGTTCATTGGTTTAAATTGTCGAGGATTTTAGCGGCTTGTCTGTACACATTTCGTATGTACTGTGCCCTGAGCAACTTGTGTGCGGTGGCCGCTGTTCTCTCATAAGTCATGAGGTCTTACGGAATGAGTTTTATGTCTTCGTTCATGTCCCCACAAGAAATGATAACGTTCATTCTCACGAAGACGAGGACGAGCATTTTTTTTCTATCACATTTTTTACTCACTCACGAGTGGTTCGTGACTGAGCGTTTCCGAGCCCTGCTTATAACATACTTCATAGATATACTAAATATATACTACACTAAAGAAAAATAAACGTTTCCTAAGGGAATTTTTGCGTTATTCTAGTTTTGTAAACCAGTTTCAGTACATTTTTTGACAAATATTTGTGACAATCAAGTAACATTAGTTCATTACGAAGCATTGGCAAATCAAAATCGAACATACAATAGCGAAAAAAAATCGTTTACTTTTTGCACCCGTATCTTCATTCAACTAGGATTTAATTTTTCTAAAATTAATTGCGGATTCTTTTTTTCCCCCAAATATTTAATTGAGTTGATTCTATTTTTTTAATGTTGTATTGCAAGTAACCAAATAAATCCATTATTATTATTTTTGTTAATAAAGTAAACTGCCTTCCTTTTCTTTTACATTTTACTTTTACGATTATTACATCGTTGTGTTATGGGAAAGTATATACGTATAGTAACGTACATAAACTACAAAGTAAATTAAAAATGTATGGACTTAATATACAGGCAAGGGCAAAAGTATGGAACCGGCTTAATATTTCGAAAACTGTTTGATGTATCTGTTTGAAATTCGGATTTAGAGTCAATAAAACCTCATTACTAGTTTGTTTCACTTGTTTATCTACTCTTGTTTTTGAGATCCAACGATTACTTGATTTTTTTAAATGACAACCTGCTGATTTCTTTCTTTAGTTAATAGTATGTTTAATTCTCTAAACGAACACATAAAAATGATATGATACATAAGAAAATTTTGAAGAAAATAGGATTTCAAAGAAGAAAGTTAGGAAAAATCGTGTACGTTGATATTCGACAAAAATATTATTTTGAACAAAAAAAAAACAGAAGGCTGAATTAACTAATCATGGTTTCAAACAAAATAAGAATTAGTTAGTGATTGTCAATCATTTTTACGCGTCCTGTGACGCTATGGCACATTTAACCGAAAAAGAATGCATCGAAATACTAATGATGATTGGATATGGAGATCGGTATCGTAGCCATGCCGAAGTGTGTACCCTTTTCAATGTTACGTATCCTAACAGAGTCTCAATCAGTAAATCTGTTGTCACAAAAATTTTAAAAAGGTTCAGAGAGACTGGAAATGTTAAAGAGCGTCGTAAACTTGGGCGCCCTAAGACAAATGAAGAAAGCAGTTTCAATGTTAAGCAGGAAGTTGCAGAAGATCCAAAAACTTCTCTACAACAATTAGCCCTTAACAATTAATTTAAGTAGAAAGTCAATACATAAGATTTTAAAACACCAACCCTATAAAATCAATCTACTTCAAGAATTAAACGAAGATGATTATGATTGCCGAATTCAGTTTTGTGACACAATGGCTCAAATAATAGAACAAAATCTCCAGTTTCTGCGTTCTGTAGTATTTACAGATGAATCTACTTTCTTGCTGAAATGGTCATGTGAATAGATACAACTGCAGGTATTGGTCAGATCACATACACACTCAGTATCCACAAAAGGTAAACGTTTGAGGTGGGATTGTCGGCAACCGTATCACAAGGCCATTTTTTATAAATGGGAACCTTGCTGCTGATCGATACTTGCATTTACTACAAGAAGAGGTCATCCTTTACTATCCAAATCACGAAAATAATGTCTAGCTTCATCCGCCACTATGGTTCCAGCAGGATGGAACACCACCACATTATGGTCGGCAAGTTTGCGATTTTTTAAATAACATTTTTCCAGGTAGATAGATTGGACGAAGAGGTAACATTGAATGGCCTCCTAGGTCGCCTGACTTGATTCCGCTTGATTTCTTCTTATGGGGTCATCTAAAAAGTCGTGTTTACGTAAATAGTCTTGCTAATTTAGAAAATTTAAAGAACCGCATAAGGGAGGAAATAGCTAACATTAGCCGTATTTCCTTAGACGCTACTCTAGACAATTTTAAACAAAGACTATTTTCAACAATTTAACGGAAAGCAATTTGAGCATCCGCTGTAATTTACAAAAGTACTACTTAAGGTATTTTTTGATTGTTTATTTTTCGTTTTGTTACGTTTTGTTACTTTTTTTCGAGAAACAATATTATTTCAATTTTAAGATAATGAGAAATAGGAATCATTAATTATTTCCGCATTCATCATTTTCTTGAAAATGTTCTTATGTAACGTATGAGAACTTTAAAATGACCGGTTAGAGAACTAGGTTCTATTGCTCCTAAAACACATACCAAATTTCATTTAAATACAAATTGTTTTCCAAATATTTACCCGGTTCAATGTGCTACAGCGTCAATAGACTCATAGAAATGATCGACGAAAACTGAAAATCTTATTTTGTTTTAAACTGTTTTTTTATGGTTTTGTTTTTGTTTAAAATAATGTTTTTGTTGAATACACGTACACGATTTTTCCTAACTTTTTTCATTAAAATTTTCTTTTCTCCAAAATTTTCTTGTGTAACGCATCAATTTTTTTACGTGTTCGTTTAGAGAATTAAACGTACTATGTAAATTTCAGATAAAATGAAAACTTTTTTCAATGTGTACTTATGTTATAAATTGTTATTTTGATAAACATTGTATTAGACTATCGTTTCAAATTTCGGCTGCTGATATCATCGGGAGTCTATTTTGTGTGTATTAATTTGCACCAGCGACGGTTCTGCGTAACATATTTGGGTAGGCGACCGTTGTGCGTCGTGTATTGTTTGTTTTCTGTTCATGTGTGTTAGACAGAGTAAGCGCTCTGGGAGTATGTCTGCCGCCTACCCCAATATGTTACGCACGAGCCGGCGCTGATTTACACGTAGAATTTTCTTGCTGGTATGTTCAGAATATACGTTTGGTCTTAAGTTTTAGGCCAAAGTATAATAAATCACGTTCGCCAGAAAAAAACAAGCACAAGTGAATTCGACGAAACAAGGCAACAAAAACATTCAAGAATTTCTTTTATTTATCATTAGTTGCTGAAACAATCGTATTATTGTTAATAGTTATACGAAGAAAATTATTTCCAAGTGCTCGTAAATAACGTTTTACTCTGGAAAAGATAACGCTATTCCCATTCCGTGTGACCTTAGCTTCCGATTAATGGGAGTAGACTGATTCATTGTTTTGTAAATTTTATTTTCTTAATTTTGTCCTAAAAATATATATAAATATTCTGCAAAGCTGTGAAATTGAAAACGACTAAAAAAGTCTGAATCTAAAAGGTATATCTAGCTTGAATCTGCAAACTTGACTGCTTGCCAAAATTAAATAATTAATAAGAAAGAAGAAATATGTAGAAAGTGTATGTGAGGTACAAATTAATAGAAAACTATGGCAGAAAAATGAAGAATAGTTTCTTCTAATGGGGATGAAAGTTCACGTCATCAGTCGCGTTGCTAGATGGCTGGCCAAGGGCCCCGATGCAAAAATAAATCGGGAGACCTAACCAAAATAATTCAATAAAAGCAAGATTATAGCAGAATGGAGTACTAGATCGACTTGAATAGGGTGTAATAAGTGGAAGGAATGTAGAGTATAGCAAAAGTAGTGACCGTGCTTTTGGACTTCGATTTAGAAAGCTAAAATAAATAGAAATATACATATAGAAAAAATATTTAATTATAAATGAATTGTAATAGGTAATAATACCAATGTCTAGTTTTTATAAAAAAATTCCTCTTACTTCAGTGCAAACAATAACACGATACAACGTGGGACTATAAATGTTTCTAAGCACTTTGTTGATCAATTCCGCAGTAGTAATTTTTCTCATTTATTGTAGTTTATGAACAAGCATGTGTGTGTTCGTACACTAAATTCTAAGAATGATCGCACTCCACCTCTTTTGCGTATCTACACAGCTTTCTGTCAATTGTATCATCACCTATGCGCTCTCTGAAGAACAACAACCTGTATGTGGGCTTTGTAAATGTTTCCGTTAAAAAGGAATGGCTCAATATGTTTCAAAGACGCTTCTTACTGCACCGTTCCACATTTTATTACTTCTATAAAATTATTTCTTTTTTATACCAAGGACACCTTAACAATTACTTACATGTCAAGAGCAAGAACTTATCAAAATCACTGTTAGTTTTGATCGTTTCCAATAGTTCTTGAGTTATTAGGCTTTATTTACTCCCAATATTAATTATTGACGGTTCAGGCGGTTATTAATATTATTTAAAAAATTATAAATTTTAACATATTAATTAAAACAAGGCATCTAGGAGTGGGCATTTACTGAAACATTTTACTTGTTTTGAATAAACGGTCAATTTGCTACATTTATTAAGTCCTAGTTGTATAAAATGTTGTTAAACACATGATTACCGAATTACTTATTTCACTGTTAAGGGTTGCGACAGGTCAAACAGTAACGACTGAAAAATATTTGATATTTTTAAGTGTATTGCTAAGTTTCGTCCAAAGATAATGCTCACCTAAATCATTAACCTGATCATCTGGTTAAGTGTTGTTTTATAAATTGGTCCTAGAACTTCTTGCAGTTAAGTTTTTAAAACTGTTGTATTTTTATCAAATAATAAATACGCCGTATACATTTTTTCAATTAAATTTCAACCTAACAAAACTAAATACTGACTTTATCAAATAAAAGCGAAACTAAATACTGACTTTACAAAATAAAAGCGAAACCTTTAAAAATTGCAGAAATAACAAAATAATTCTAAGGGTACGAACATGCCGAAGATACCTCACTGTTCATCCTCGACATTTAGGTCGCGCTCGATAGCTCGAAATAAAACAAACGTATAAATAAACGTATAAATGAAATTGTGCATGTCGAAGATACACGCTATTATTCACTGTCGATATGTACGGTTCTATTTAAAACTGTACGTTTGTTTTACACAGAGGTTATCGAGGTATCGAGCGCGACCTAAACATCGAGGGTGAACAGTGAGGCATCTTCGGCATATTCGTACCCTAATATCTAACTTCACCTTAAGTGTTCAGTTTATACAATCGTGGCTTAATAAACTTAGCAAATTGCTCTTTACTCAAAATTAGTAAAATGTTTCTATAAATACTCACTCACAGATATCTTTATTTTAAATAATATGGCAGAATCCAGAGTTTTTGAAGTAATATTCAAAATCTCCTCGACCGTTAATAACTGCTATGGAGAAGCGTATAATCAATTGAAAGATAATTTTATGGAGCATCTAACTACGATATAAAAATGATACCATTCCATTTAAAAAAACAAAAATGATTATCCTTCAATTGTTATCAAAAAGAATATAGATTTACTACATCCCTAATTACTAGAAAACAAATTTTGTTACTACGGTAGATACCTCCTACTTAGCTTGTAACAGTACCATAATATCTGCTTTTTTTAAGTTTCTTCACTAATAACATAATAATCATAAAAGTTACATCGGTATTTCATGAAAACCGTAAATAAAGCCTAACAACTCAAGAACTATTGGACTTGGGCATAAGGAACCCTTATTAAACTTACTTTAAAATAACTTTTAAAATTCAAATACTCAAATTCGTTATAAAATATAGGGGGTTCAATTTAAAATAACGAAGTTCCATATCGTACAGACAAATCGAGACACCCTGTATTTGTGAAAGTAATTTTAAATTACGCGATGCTTCGGAGGATTAAACTTTTGTATAAAACATTTTTTTATATATTCAATAGGAAAGATACTATTGAAGAAACTCTGTTGCGTGACACCCGGTATATTTTGCTAATAACTTTCCTTGTACAGGAAAGTGCTTTAGGTAGTAAGTTTCACGATGTATTCTTGACTGGTTGAGGTGTGTACATGTCTGCATTTTATGAAGACTTATTCAATGGCTAGCATAAGTATATCCATTATTCCTCATTCATTTATAAGAATTACGGTGGGTTTCACAAAAAAATTGTTAATCAGCGATTAATTTAATTCTCTGATTAAGGAACGTCATTGAACGAAGTTAACATTAGATTTGAAACAACCAATTATATTGTTTCACTCAACCAATCACAAGCTTTAATCACGCTGTTAAATTAATCAGTGATTAAATAATCTTTGTGAAACTGAGGGTTAGTATTATTAATAATATTTTTATTTTTATTGTTATCAATTGTTTAGTTAATTATGGCTGATAATTACTATTGATTTTATTATATTTCTCTTCTGGAACTTGACTTTCAGGTTCTGAAGGTAGAGAAAAAAGGATAGAAATGCTGATTCGGAACCTTTACTCAGCAAAATAATTTGGTAAAACTGATTGAACATGTTTACTTTAGCCAATAATAGTGATTTCCTAGCACTGCACATTACAGATATGCGAATAACGCTTCTCCAAGCAAGCAAACGTGCTATGTGTATCATGTTTCTTGTTGCTATTGGCTAAAATTAAAGCCTTCAGCTGGTATGTTTAATGTTTTTGAAAAAGTTACGTATGCATAAGAAGTTGCGGTTTGTTTGATAGTTTCACCAGTAAATGCTTTAATTAGAGCAAAAATTTATGGACGATGGTTTGCAATTGCAATTGAACAGGTCAAAAAGGACCATCTTGTATTTCTGTAAAAGGAATTGTTTACGCAAATCCTTGAAAATGTGACTCCAAAGTCAAAATAAAAATGTAAGCTATAGTTCTACTATTTTCGTGATATATTTCAGAAACATTGTGGTAATATACTTTTAGGGTAGTTTAAATTCATTTAGATTTATTACTACGGAACGGATCTTGGTACATGTAGCGGTGGAAGGGAGGAATAGGAGCAGGCGGTCGCGCCTTCGCGTTGTACGTTGATTTGAATCACAGTCCCATTACATTCAAATCACCGCAGGGTGCGAAGGCGCGACCGCCCGCTCCTACTTCTCCCTTCCACCGGTACATATACAAAGATCCATTCTGTACTTATTACACAGACTATTTTTAACATTTTCCTGTAGTATGTGGTACATTAATTCTTTCTGTTTTTCTTTTATTATGCCAGAATCACCCTGTATACAGGGTGTCACAAACCTCTGGAAAAGTCCAAAAATACCTCTTTAAATTTATTTCATCAAGAAAAGGTCTTAACAAAAGCTGTGCAGGTTTTCATTCCGCAAAATTTAAAATTATTTTCAAATATACAGGTTGTTCATTTAATAAGTTACAAACGTAACTTATTATTTTTTAAATGGAACCTTATATATTTTATTGCAGTTTCGGTTAGACCGTGAAGAGGTGATAAAAATGATGTAACATTATACTTACTTATTTCTGGTATTTACCGAGTTATTTTTAATTTTATCCAAAAAATGGGTCATGTTTGATCGTCTGCCAAATTGTCAATTTTTATGATACGACAATCAACCTTGGACCAAAATACTTCTAAATTTCTCTACTTTCACAATATTCATTTTTGAAAACCTAGCAACTATCAATAACACTACGATTCAGGTCGCGTATTGTAAAATTAGACATTTTTTTCAAATGGAACACTTTCCAACCATACCATATTTTATGGTCTTAAGATTTATAACTTGTGTTATTATCACTTCTCTATAATCAACTTGAGGAACGTGCTGTAAAATATTTTCATTCTTCCCAGAATCATTTAAGATATTCATCCACACAATTTATCGTATTTTTAGTGATTTAAATAAAAATAAATAAATATATTCAGGAACTGAACGATTTTTTCAGGTAATTCCTGTCATGTAAGAATATTTTACGAATCGGTTGGATAATCGCTGGATAGAACGTGGTAATGCTTTGAAATGGTCTCCATAGTTAACAGATTTGTCGGTCGACTTCTTTATGGGGATATGAGTAAACAAATGAAAAGAAAGTTCTCTTATCACAATTTATTTATAATCGTAGATACGTATTTCGACAGAAACGCTACTATCTTCATTTCTATTGGAGATTGAATGATAATATCCTCTGGCTCATACCAACCAAAGAATGTGCATGTGTGGATGATTGAAAATGGCAACGTACCTGTTGAAATACGCATAAAAAGATATCATCTAATATTAGTATGAAATAAATTTAAAAAAACTATTACTGAACTCCTTTCACCTGTACTTTTCTTAGTTTATGGGGATATGTAAAGAAACAAGGGTATAAAGATGTACACGGCACATGCAAAGAGAAGAAAATGCATATTTAGTAATAAGGCAAAGTTTCTTTTAAATTTTTTCAATAGTGTAAATTTTTATGATTTTTTTAAACCTATTTGTGAGTAGAGACATTTTGCTTTTTCTTAGTTAATGTGTAAAAAATATTAAGATTCAATTGTTTCTTTGATATATAGCTTCAAAATATTAGAACCTACCTTTTACCGTGTAAATAAATCCTTTCCATTTGTTTTCTTAGTGTAATTGGAATCATTTAGTGAAAATCGTTCAGTTTCTGTATTTATTCCATATTTTTATTGCAACCGCTAAAACAATGACAAAGAAATTGTTAATTTGAACAAAAATAAAGTGTTTGGATAAATGTCTTGAATGATACAGCAGATAAAATATTTCTAAGACCAATGAAAATATTTTACAATACGTTCCTTAAGTTGATTATAGAGAAGTGATAATAACTCACAAGTTAAAAATCTTAAGACTACAGAATATGATATAGTTAGAAAGCTCGTAGAAAGCACTATCCAAATATACTATAATATACAGGATGTTCTATTTGAAAAAAATAACTAATTTTACAATACGCGAACTGAATCGTAGTGTTGTTGATAGTCGCTAGGATTTTAAAAAAGATGAATATTGTAAAAGTAGAGAGATTTAGAAATATTTTGGTCCAAGGTTGATTTTCGTATCATTAAAATTGACAATTTGGCAGACGATCAAACATGACCCATTTTTTGGATAAAATTAAAAATAACTCGGTAAATACCAGAAATAAGTAAGTATAATGTTACATCATTTTTATCACCTCTTCACGGTCTAACCGAAACTGCAATAAAATATATAGTGTTCTATTTAAAAAATAATAAGTTACGTTTGTAACTTATTAAATGAACAATCTGTATATTTGAAAATAATTTTAAATTATGCGGAATGGAAACCTACACAACTTTTGTTAAAGCCTTTTCTTGATAAAATGAATATAAAGGGGCATTTTTGGACTTTTCCAGAGGTTTGGGACACTCTATACATTGTGACGAGACTTTATTACTATTGCTTAATGCAATAATAATATACTCTTGGAAAATAATTATTTAAAATTTAATTTTTAACATATTAATATAATAATAATAAACAAAGATTGTCCTACGATCACGTGCAGTGGCAGACTTAATCACCGGACAGTGCAGTACACCAGGGCCGAAAGCTTGAAGAGACTCTTGATCAATCCTGAAGTGCCTTCCATGCGAAATATGTTAATTGTGAATTGAAAGGAAGAGATTGATCCGTTGACGGAATTAATTTAATTCTCTGATTAAGGAATGTCATTAGACGAAGTTAACAATAGATTTGGAAACAACGAATTATATTGTTTCACCGAACCAATCACATGCCTTAATCATGCTCTTAAATTAATCACTGATTAAATAATTTTTGTGAAACTGGGGGTGAATCTTTTAGATTTTTTTTTGTTTTATTATGGAGAAAGTGACGTGAATGCTGAGGATGTCATTGCTTCTTCTTCTTCTCATAATTTTCGTGAAACAGAGCAAAGACTCTGACCTGAAACCAATAAAGTGTGATACGGTTTTGTGGTGTAAGTTGTTAAACATTCCTTGAGTTACAGATCAGAACGTTTTTTTCTTTTTTAAATATTGCTAGTGCATTAGAATAACAAGCCTCAAATACCTCTGACCCGAGGTGTTTGCGGCAAGTAACGTCCTCTAATCATAACATTGCCCAGAACTGCTGCGCTAATCCGGATGGCATTCTTGAGCGTTCACATTTTTCCACTTTGCCCTATAAAGTCGCCGCTTATTAATTTCAATGGCGGAAGTGTACGGTCGCCGCCGTGAGTGATTCGTGACAGAACAAGATTGAAATTGTACACTTTGCGGCGGGAAAATGCGCGCTCTTTATTGCCTGCGGATACCCCTCATCATCTGTGAAATTGCTCACGGAATAAGGAAAACAAACGCCCTGAACGACGTAATGATTTGCAAGTGCATGCAGTGAAATGAAAGCGTATGCTTTTTGAAATATCAATGATCTATGCGATTACGTTCATTATGAGGAAGTTGATGTCAGTGATTTAACTTTCTTATTTTCTTTTCGTAATTTTTGTTATCGTTTGAAAGCCATTATTTATTCTCCTAAAACAAGTACATAATTATCCATTTTTTTGTTCAATACCTATTTTTAAAACGTGGTAATGCGTATACATAAATTCAAGTAATCTTTTCCTTTAACTGATGGGCGCCACTCACTTGAGACACATGATTAGTATGACCAAGAATGACATGTTGCTCCAGCTTAACCATTTTGGTCCATTAAACTCCATCGCTCCTGATGATCAATTTGGAATTATAGATTCATCTTCTGACATTTTTCATAAACGAATGTTCTGAAATGTTGTTTCCAGAACCACATGCCATGTGCAGCACAGATAATGTAATAGTCATGTAAACATATTAATCCTGCGTCTTGATGTAGATTCTTTTCCACCGTCTACTCTTCTTACCAGGTTGTACATTTTAATGGCCGCGTCGCATCCTCACCAGCTGACGCCGGCCTAGTACGTAAGTAGCAAGGGCTGTGATAATTTAATAACCTTAGTGCTCTCTATCCGCTGCATCAAGTCGTTAAGGGGTGATCATCGAACCATAAGTAGTATGTCGTTCACTTTAGGAAACGTTCATTAACCTTGTTAGTACGATTTCCCTTACCAAGTGGGTATTAAGAATTTGTGTAAAATTGTGGTAAAAATTCAATTAGTCACTTTGACCGGAAAGAATAAAGCTCTACGTGTCTACTGAGTGTTTTGTAAACATCCTTGCCAACGGGTTTGAAACGATTCTTAGAATCTAAGGTACGTAGTACGATTATTAGGTGTGGGCCCGCGGTTACATATGCTTTCTTTGTTTTTTGGAACAGAAACCGTTGCATCAAGGAGTATATGTCCGAATTTAGGACCGTTTTATTGCGGTTTTTTTTCCGAATATTTTGGGGACCGTTACAAGTACGGTGAATTACGCTGTTGGGCTACATCATTCACGTTCCCACACGGCGTCGAAGGTCATCGGCGGAGCATAATTTCGACGGTTTCAAGAGAATTCAATCCTCATCTAACCAACAGAAAACGCTATGGAATGTTATCAAGCAAGAAACCTCACATGACTCTGGTAAAAATCTCAACACCCCAAGCAGCATTGATCTCAATAATTTTTTTACCAGCATCGCAAATCGGATATCCAAGGGAACACCAAACCAACAACAAAATTCTGATGTTTACTTAAAACAAATTCCTTTGAATAATTCAACGTGTTTTAGTCCCAGTTACTAGCGACGAAGTGGAAAGGATTGTACAGAAACTAAAATCCAAAGAAACTACAGACATATACGGATTAAACACCAAAATTTTAGAAACAGCAGCAAAATATATAACACATCCTCTGGTTGAAATCATAAATTCCTGCTTCGAAGAAGGAGTTGTTCCAGATGGAATGAAAACAGCAAAAGTGATACCTCTATACAAAAAAGGAGATTCAACGATTCCCACTAACTACGGACCTATCTCCATTTTACCAGTAACATCAAAAATTCTTGAAGCAGCCCTTTGAATTCGACTGAAAAACTTCTTCAGCGCACATGATATCATCTCCAAACAACAATTTTGTTTTTAAGAGGGAAAATGTACAACAGATGCGATTTTCTCGCTGCTAAATGGTATTTTGACGCCTTCGAAGAACATTCCGATTGTGAAGCGTTAATGTATGATTTGACAAAAGCGTTTGATTGCGTGCAATATCCTTTACTATTATCAAAATTAGAACGATACGGAATTCGTGGAACTGTACTTCAACTAATAAATAATAAAATAAATAATAATACCTTGTGAATAGAAAACAGGCTGTATATCACAACGGGCAATGCAGTCCACTCCAAATGTTCAACAGTGGAGTTGCACAACGCTCAATTATTGGCCCTTTCTTATTTTACGTCTTCATTAACGATTTAACGAATATCATATCTACCAACATTGTTTTCTATGCAGACGATACAACAATATTATGCAGCGGCAAAAATTCAAGTCAATTATTAGGAAAAATAGAAAGAGCAAATAAGGAAGCGTCTAACTGGTATGCAGCCAACCAGTTACAAGTCAATCCAGATAAAACAGTAAGAATAACATTCACTACGAAACGGACAACACAACGCAATGAAGTCAACCTTTTAGGTTTAAGGTTTGATACACGCCTGACTTGGAGTGTATACATAAATACCCTTTCCAGTAAATTAGCGTCAGCAACATATGCGGCAAGACGTATAAAACAAATTATTGGGAAAGATGCTGCGATAACTTCACACCATGCCCTCTTTCACGCTAGAATGACTTACAGATTGGTAGTTTGGGGAGAGTCAGCACACAGTGAAGAAATCTTTATTATGCAAAAAAATGCCATTCGCATAATCGAAGGTGTTCCGCCCCGTACGCATTGTAAACCTTTGTACAAAAAACTCGGCATAATGACATTAACCTCGTCTTACCTCCGACAGATGATGCGAGTACATCAGAAATCCACAAGCCTGTACAAAAGGGAGGATGTGATGCCATTCGATTTAAGAACCAAATCGAAACTCCACATTCTTTCAGAAGAATCAGTGCTACGGTTGCGCAAACTCGACACATGTCACTATACAATTTGCTACCTAATTTCTGGACTAAGTTACCTGTCAACGAATTTAAATCCACAGTCAAGAATTTTTTTATTAATAATCCTTTTTATAATGTGCAAGAATTTGTTGAAATTATGGCTAACAAGATAACTACCATAAAACACACGTATATGTACTTAAATTTGCTAATCTGTATTTAATTTTTAACTTCTTACGATGTACAATGACACGAACTGTAAACTTTGAGTTCTAATTAAATATTATTATTATTAATTAACGCGAGCTTCAAGTTACAAGATAATAATAAAAAACATACAGGGTGTTTTTTTACTGTGTGCAAATAAAAAAAAACTCAGTATAAGTTTATGAAATGCTAGCTTCTATGCGTACTTTCCGGTGGTTACCGTACTACAGCCAAAAAATTTCGGAGGTACCACTTGTTTGGAACTGTGGATATGTGCGAGAGAGAAATACTAACAAGGTCGCAACGCCTTCCTACAGTCGAAACCGTCACCGCGCTGAGTACTGCATTCAAACCCATTTCTTAATAATAATCAATAATCACTGATGTCGTTTAGTAATTAAGAGGCGGCCGGCGTTGTAAACTCACTTAAGAAATGGAAAGGCAATTTATTTATTACTTGTGAAAAATAAAACGGTGGATGACGATGAAGTGATTATTTAACTCATCCGCAATTCTAAGGCTCATTTTTCGTCCAGTAATTATAATCGTGAGCCTATAATTTGAAAATGCTTAAAAATGTAATTACTTACTTGGAGTGAGGTTACATCGTTTTAATAAATCCAGGCGGGTTTAAATTGTTGATTGACCGGAAAATTTCGTAATCGAATTAATTGAATCTGTAATTTGTAAGATCGATTCTTTTTTGTTACTTCGTGAAGATGAATATGAACTCACGTAAACTGAAAGCTTTCAAAATTCGTTTCCTTCCGCATGCAGAAATTTGCCAAATGGCTGTGAGAATTCCGGCACGTCTTTTTACCTGTTTTGCAAAAGCCATTACGATCTGTTAATACGCATCATACGAATCAAACGTATGTTCGTTCACGACAGGGTTCCTGCACAAGGTTAAACCACGTTAAACACTGACCGACTGACCTATTTTCGTGTCGTCGTTCAAACAGACAGCCGCCTGCGCGAGAGCTTAGCCACCCACACTCCTTAGTTATGCCAGCAGTTCTCAAACGGTTTGGCGAAAATCTATCAATCCGTTTTTCTCGAAAATTATTAAGTTTCTCTTAACGAGTTCAATCGTTGCCATTTATGGTGATGCATTACAGGTTTAAATATTTGCACACAGTAAAAGAACAGACTGTATAAAGAAAAAAATGAAAACATAAGGAAAGCATTTGAAGTAAGATCGGTTGGGGAAATAGTAAAGGAGAGAAAACTTGTCTGGTTCGACTACTTGGTCAGAATGAAAGAGGAAAGTGAAAAGAATTTGGGAAGCGAAAACGATAGGAAGAAATGTTAGAGGCAAGCCGAAACGAAAATCGAACAGAGAAATAGAAGAAATATTGGAGGAAAGAGGAAGTGATTGGAACTCAGAAAGGGAATAAGTAAAATATCGGAAAAATGGAAGAAATTTTTGCAGTAAGACATAGAAGATAGAAATAAGAAGAGAGGAAACCTCAACACCATAATCGGTATAAGAGGATTGATTATGATGATAATTAGAGAGCGGATTTATATGCGAGTAATTTTGATGAAATATGCGCATATATATGCACTAAAAAATGATGAAATATGCACATATATGCACTAAAAATGGCGAAATATGTGCAAGATAGGCCGAACACTTCAAATAATGCAATAACTGGTCTACTGTGTTTTATGGGCATTCTTATTCAAATAAAAAACATTATATTTTATACAATTTATTTACATTTATTTGTAAACGCTTATATGAAGGAAGTATGTATATTATGTATGTACATTATTAAGTAAATATTATAACGACTAAAAAAATCTTCGATTATAATTTACAACAATGTGTTTTTCCAAGTTCTCTACCAGGAAATTTTGCCTTTTATCTGACAAAATATTTTTATAAATTGAAAAACTCCTTTCAACATCCACGGAGGTAACTGGGGCATATTTAAAGTGACTCATAGCTGAAAATTCTACACTTAAGTCAATTTCAAAGTTTCCATTCAAAATTTCGTAAATTTCCTCAAGGGTTTTGAAGCCGCTATTTTTATCTAAAACGGATAAACATTTTTTATTTACTGAACTGCCGATTTTACCTGGAACTTTTGAAATATTCTCTTTAAATTCTTTAACAATTTTAACGGATTATATTAAAGACATTTTCGGTTTTTCTAAATTGTTTATAGTTTGTATTACAAAACTGTAATGCATTTTGATGAAGTTCAGTTGATTTGCCAATGAAGTTTTTGTTACAATATTTTGTGCCTTTGCAATAACAGCACTATCTTGGGCATTAAACTCTACAACCAATTCCTTAATTGCTACAAAATGTTCAGCATAAAACATTGCCGCTTCCAACCAAGTTCCCCACCTAGTCAACACTGGTTCGGGAGGTAAAGGTACATTCGGGAATTTTTCCCTGTACAACTGAACTCGTAGGGGACTTTTGACAAATATTTTTTTAATGGTACTAATTAGTAGATTTACATCAGAAAATTCACATCTAATATGTTCAGCTACTCTGTTACATCCATTAGCTAAACAACTCACGTGAACTAAATTTTTATAAATTGTTTTAAATTGCTGCCCGGCTTTAACCATGTAAGGGGCAGCATCTGATACCATAAGTAAAATTTTTTCAGTAGGAACTACATTAGGTGAGAAAAATTTCATAAAACATTCATTAACAGATCTTAAAATACTTAAATGATTAGTTTTGTCTAACTGTGTACAGGCTATTAAATAAGATTCACTAGGTTTATCTTCCCGCAAAGACCCTATTAACAAATTTACAATGTAACGCCCACAAGAATCAGTAGTTTCATCCACAATAAAATAAATATATTGATTTTCTACGATTTTCTTGACTTCTTTTAGAGTATCGTTGTAGATGCGAGGCACGTAATTTTTTCTTAACGTACTTTCATCGGGAACATTTTTCTTGGTATATTTTTCCAAAAAACTTTTAAAAATAGAATTTTGCAGTTTTTTCAAAGGTATGTTTGCACAAATCATCGCCTCGCATAAATCAGCATTAAATTCTTGTTGTTCATTAGATGAAGTCATCAACGACGGTCCACTGTCCAAGGGTAATTGAAATGTTTTCGATTCATTCATCTTCTTGCATTTTGACTTGTGTAGTTCTGTCCCGACATGTTGTGTGACCGAAAATTTTCGTTGGGTTGGTATCTACAACAAGAACTTGAATTTTTTTAAACTCTCTGAACTTTCAATATTCAAGAACCAAGCAAATATTTACCTAAGGAGGAAGAAAACAAACTTAAAACTTACCATTTTACTACAGGCTTTACAGAATACGCTTCCATTGGTGTAAGCAAGCTCGGGATAGCTTCTGATCCAGGAATTAACCAGGCTCGAATTGTCTTTCGGCATATTGCACTTCTCACAAACAAACATACTTTTACGGAAGAACTAAACGTTCGCAGCAATAACCGACTAATAATCCGTGAAGAAGTGATGAAACAATATTGCAAACATGAACGCCCCACCGCATCGTTAAGAAAGTACTTGGAAATCCCTAATTCACTACTTGGAAAATTCTGCCTGCTTAAGCCCAAGAAGGGTGCAAACTAGACCCTAATTAATGCAACAACATGTTCTGATGAATTAAGAATTCAGGAAAAAATTTACTCACTTCGACACAAATTCTTTCAAATATGCATATATATGCACGTTTTTAAGAAATATGCGAAAATTGAACAAAATGCTCAAATATGCAAAATATGCATGCAATATGCATTTAGCATAGAATCCGCTCTTTAATGATAATAAATACAGAACTGTTTGTTTGATTCAAACAATAAGCATTATTTCAAATAAAAAAGATACTCTAGCACATAGTTCCTTTTCAGTAAACGAGATCGTCTAAGTACGTGGATGAAATAAATAAATAAATAAATGAGTAAGTAGAAAAGCGTTAAATGGAATACTGAATGTGAAACGCTGGACACGCTATCCTTCAAAAAAGGCTAAAACGTACCAAGCCTGGATTACTTCTTAAGCGAGGATTTCCGATTGCATTTCATATAATTGGTCGTAACGTGGTATTTTTCTTTGACGGGGAATTACTTGATTCTTCGACGAACAGAAACTACAAAGCATCTTTTATTATTTAATAATGTCCACTGTATTCGACTTTACGTTATTAATTTGAGTTCAAGTAATCGCACAGTGAAAGTACAAGTTCGGGAAGTGTTCCTTAATAACAACTTCCGGATATTTTATTATTTCTCGATAGAAAGAAATATTTCCCCATTTTGATAAATAATTAAATATACGGGGTGCATCGATTGGTAACGATTTCTTAAATAGCCGTTAAAATGACTAATGACTCCTACAAATGTTATCGCCTATAATGAGATCTGTATTAGCAAATTATTTTCACATATACAGCATGTTCCGTATGTGGGTTATCCACAAAGCTTATACCTTGTGAATTTAAAGCAGAAATTTTATTCAATATTTCGATAGATCTTTTAAAAGCAAGCAGTTTTATTTAGCCGCTCTAACCCTAAATCGAAACATTCACAACGTACAGTAAGATTGCATTAAAAAGTTGAAATATATTTTGTTCACATAATTATATATTTTATTCATATAATTCATATAATTAACGGCCAAAAATATTATTTTTGATGTGCTTGCACAAAAGCACTTGAAACTTATTTTTTTTCAAAAAGAAAATTAAATGGACTGCCTGTATAACTTGGTACATTTGAATAGCTCGTTAAATTCTATTTCTAACAAATGTAACATGTATTACTGGTTTAAAGCTTACGGTTTTTGAGGCATCTGTACAATTACAACCTTCTGACAGGACCATATTTCAGGAAAATAAACACAAAGGAGAGGGCACAGTTACATTTATCTGTTGAATCTAAGAAGAAAACGAAGTTTAGCAGATTTTCAAGATATTTTGTGTTTTCGTGTTTGTTAAAATTATGTAAAGAGCGTGTTAAGTATATTTTAACGCTGAATAATTTTATTTAAAATAAATCTCCGCTAAACGACGTGATTAAACCGTAAATTAGTCAGCGCAAATTGAAAAGTAATGTTAAACGTGTTTGCTTCTCGCGGAAGGCCAATCGTATCTCGCATTCGCGTAAAAATGGACAATGTTATCTGGCACTTCCTATTGATAACGCTTTTGTTACGTGTTCTTGAAATCTAAGGCCTTTATTGCCGTTTCACGCTCGAATCTCCGTTCGTTCGTGAAGATAATTTGATAATGAAATTAGCGCAGCCGGTGATCATCCTTGAGCGCATTTTTCTGGACGAGCTCGAACCTATAAATTCGATCGGAATGCAAATGTATGCAGTGCATTTATAACAACAGTTTGGGTATGCACCGTGCAGGATAAACGATTCAGAGGTAAATATTTACGTATTTATTTAACTGGCTTATTGAAGGAATTTTGTTTACGAAAGTTATCCCGAGTTCGGATAATTTGTGCGAAAAATTATATGTACACAATAAAATCTGTCAATAGCCTAAATTATTCCAAGTCCTGTTATAATAACATGATTTTTTTTGTATTTCTTATCGCATAATAGAAAGAAAATTCCTTTATCAGTCCCTTATTCGGCGCTCATGAAATAATAAAAAAATACTTACGGAACTTGCTTCTCTGATCGTAGACAGCAAAAATAAAGGGTCTAAGAAGATTCGGCACTTGAAACTAGGAACATTGTACCGAATTCACTTATTCGCCCAAAACCGAGCTGGCGCTAGTGTTTTACTAAAAACCAATCAAATAATTCCATGTTTGACTTTGAAATTCATTTCATTTCGGAAAATGATCAAAAATTTTTATTTAACACAAAGAAAGAATTTCTCTGTAATCTGTATTTCACCCGAAAATTGTAAGAATAATCTCCCATCTTTCATTAAAATCAGCTTAAATATTCTCAAGCAGCATATTTCAGTTATTAAAATGCCAGAAAATGCAAGAAAACTAAAACATGTCGTAACTGTGTTTTACTGTTATAACAAAATTAAATAAGCTATGTCTCTGCTGACGAAGCCCCAAGCAGGCCTGAAACAGCTGTACAGAGGCTGCTCGAGGTTTTCACTGCAATCAAAAACGATTTGCACAATTTTTTTAAAAATTAAATTAGCTTATAATTATGTAAATATCAATTTCCGCGCCAAAATTTTGGTCTAGAAATTCATTTCATTTCGAAGAATGATCAAAAATTCTTATTTAACACAAAAATAGAATTTCTCTGTAATCTGCATTTCACCCGTTTGACTGAAACAAAAGTACGAAAAAATTTAATGACATTTATGTTTATGTCGTAGCCTAGTCTGAATATTTCCACCGCTTTTGATATGCATGTCTATAAATGCTTTTAGTGCATTTCGTGTTTAGTTTGTTAACTGTGATACTTTTAAAAAAGGAAAAAGAACAGAGAAAGCAATATGTTTTATTGTAAATGGAGACAATGGTGAAAAATTAATGACAATTCAAAGATACCGGCCGATATTCAGATTAACATCATAGCTGCATATAAATATCCAGATCCAAGAAACTTCACTGTTCAGTGATTGTTGCAGCAAAAACAAATATAAAAGACAAGGAATCGTTTAAAGTGTGATTATCAAGGTGAATCCTCCCGAAAATCACAGAATAATTATTGAACCTGATTTATGCAGTGAGTTATTAGTATTTGTTAAGGAAATGTGCTTCTCGTTTTTGTATCTGTCAATTTCTTAGTTTGAAATAAAGTGTGAATATTTAAAACGCGTATTATTGCTTTATAACTTTTGAAATAAGTATTTATTTAAAACATTAAAGTTTGAAACTCCCGCCTTTGCGGTGCCCAAAATCCAGGTGGAGCCACTTTTGCGAACTAAACTTCGTTCCATTTTTATTTTATTAAGTGTCATCATCTTCCTAGATCCTTTATCTTTGGTAGACAGTAAACATCGCTGAAATCACTAAAACGCAAGACACACTCATCGAATATCATCCGTGTGGAGGATCACATTCAAACAAATTATTAGACATTTAGAAATGTTTATATCAATTGTTCGACCTGACATCCATCATTAGCGACACAAACGAGCTCGGCGAAAAAGTTATTCTTGTGTTCGTCTGCCTGTCAGGATTAGCGCAAATACTGTCGACGGCATTACGAATACACTCCTCTGAAATGCCGTTTCTCGCCGTTCGTGAATTGCGGCATTATAATAAATAATAATACTATGTAGATAGTAATCATTCGTTCAATCACTTTTCACAAACTAAACTGTTGATCCCAAAATATACGGCGCAATAAATTGTGTGTGATAATCAAACGGAGGATCTAAGAAAGTGAACTGGAATCAACCGGTTTTAGACAGCGGCATCCCAGCATGGAACCGGCGTTACGTTGTTACCCGCACTCATATCTCATTAATATGACTACTCGGGCTTTCGCGCAGTTAGATATCCTCAAAATATTCACAATTGCGAATTCCAATAGATAATAATAACTCTTCTCTGCTTTTGAATAGGTAAAATATAATAAATTATTATACAAATATGTATAACTACTTCTCTGACTCGCCGATTGTTCCATATTGCCAGTCGCGCGAAATAGGCAAATACGTAGAGCCGCCTAGATGTTGTATTTATAATATCTCGCCGCTTCGTTGCAATAATAATCCGAACCACTTTCTTTAATCCTTTCAGTGGTCATAATCATAAATATGAGTTCTTTCGCTCAGCTATAATACGACTTATCGCGACGTTAAAAACAGCGATTTTATTGGCCTGTCAACTTCGGCAAAGGTCACTGCTCGATTGCACTTCTGTTTTTTGTTCCAGTAAAATTTCCTTTTCTTGACCTACATCAAAAACATAGACGTACGATTATTTCTTGCCTGATTTTTAACTGGGATTTTCTCGAAATGTATAAAACTTTTGTTACGGACATGTGAGTTCAATCATTCCCATTTATGGTGATGTATTACATGTTTAAATTTCTGCATTCATTTCACAAACATCCGGTATAGTATCTTCACTGTTGTCATCATCACAAGTCATGCTGACAATCATCAGTGTACAGTGGTCAAATACAATACAATACATACATGTATGTACTTAGACCTGGTTTCTCAATCGCAAGTTAAGTATAACCTTTTATTTATTGCAGCGAGAACAACTGTTATCAACAACTTGTTACTGTCAAAATAAACTGAAAGTTAAAGTAAACTTGTAATTGAAAAAGCGCCTTATGTTAGTCGTATATGCAGGTAGGTGCAATAGAAACAAACAAGTTAAAATACTCCCGAGTAAAATTATTTATAACTGAAGCACTATCTTGTCCGATGAAAATTATTCGGGGTATAAAATATACCGGGTGTCCTACAGAAAACGCCCCAAGTGCACCCCAAGAAAGGACCCTCAACGTTTCACTATCGGTGACAAAGTTATCAAACGAAAGGGAAACATTGAGTGCTCTTTCCAATTTTAATGTGTCCGGTTAAAGTTTAAAAACTATTTTCTTGTACAGGGTGTCCCACAGAAAGCAACGCTCTTTTGTTTATAGACTAATTTTAAAAAACAAAAAGAGCAATGAATTGAGACTAAAAACACTGTAAAATGTGGTGAATTAATAATTTTTTTAATGTTACGTTCATGATCAAACGACTGTCAACTTTTATTTTTTAAATAGCTCTGTATATTTTTTATTGCTGTCTGGTAGAGGTACTTTTTCTAAATTCAACGTATGCAACACTTTAAATTTTGCCCTAAAAAGTCTGCCTTCGCTCAGGATCATTTCTTTCTAAAGCATGTAATTTTTGAGATTTTTTTTTAATTACTGTCATAGTGAAACGACTATCAACTTTATTTTTTAACACTTAATACGCGTCTGTCTTAATTTTTCATATTTAATTCAAATAGGCCATGGTTAAAAATTCAATTTGTGTTTGTAGAAAAAATGTTCAAGTGAGCTGTGAAAACAATATCATTAATCGTCGTTTTGGGTAGATTAAAATAAATATAAATGATCAAGCTTTATGTCAATTACATGAGTAAGAGAATGAGAGAAAATTTAATCACGACGTTGCTAAATTAAAGACGAGGTAAGAATACCGACCATTGTTTCCTAAAAGAAGAATTTATCGGATAGCTTAGTTTATTACAGTTTAAAAGTTTAAAATTGTCTGGCAGAATAAGCCATCTTTCTTTACAATACTTTCCAACCTTGTTTGCTCTTTCAAAGTCAAATTTTAGCAAAAAGTGTCCCGTTAGTGTCAAGTTGACAATGTTACCTAACTTTGGCTGCGGTAAGTGAACGGTCGACATGGTCACACCAAATCACGTGATAATTTTTCTCAATTGGTGATTGATCAGAGGGTTTAGTCGGACCATTGGCTTGACGATTTTCTGCAATTTGACCATTAACTTTGCTTCCGTTTGCTTGCTTAATTTCAACATCAAAGTCAAATGTTGGCGCCAAACTGTACTTTAAAATTTAAAAACCACTGTTTGTGAAATTAGTAGTTTGATTGGGATATCAAAATTTACTGTGCAGACTCTTTTGACAAAGCACAAATTTCATCCGTACATTCCTCAGGAAGTGCATCGCTTAGGAAGAAATGATCCTTAGCGAAGACAGGTTTTTTTGTAATTTTTATTTAAACAAACTACAAAAGGATCCACTTTTTTTCGAAAAATTATGTCCGACGAGTGCTTTTTCGGCAGTATTGGCATCTTTAATAGAAACAATCACCATTGGTTAGGTCTCTCCTTCCCAATGTTCTTTCTTTCTTGCTTCCCTGACCGCAACAGGCGCTGAGGGTAAACGTCTTAGCTTCATTCCAATTCGATAAGGACCATTCAAACCATAAGTAACCCTTTACGAGTATGTATTCAGTAAAATGGAACATTCCACTTACCGGTGCCTTTTTCCCGGCCCCACCTACTCCAACGGCGAATCTAGAAGCTGTAGCTCCTTCATGATGATATTGGACACCAGGGAAGTCATCCTCGCACGTTGACTTCTTATCTTCACATACATTACCCCTCATAATCACTTGTGGATACAAAACCCACCTCTCCCGATGGATATTAGCATACCTTGCCTCCCGAGCATACGTTCTCAGGATCAGTTGACGTTATCGACTGCGTAAGTGTCAAGCACCACTCCGTACCGGTTCAATGACATCATCATGTCAGACCTTTCTGGATAGCTTAATGCCATCACCTGGTCAGGAATACAATCAACCGAATTCCCACTTACAATGAATGCAGAATACAGCTAATTGCTTTGCCGGTACCGTGCTCTTCATCGGCGCTGCTTGCATGCCGCGGCAAGAGCTCCGATACCGTATGCTGTTGCACTGTACCATCCTCTGGCCAGCGCCCCGGATCGCGTCCCGGACAATAGTCTGCTACCAGAATAACGCCGCATAACTCATGACTCATGACCCTCAAACCGCATTGTCAATCGTGAGAATGTACCGCCCTAATACTTCTGCCAGAACACACCATCTCAGGTCATATTCTGCAGATACCGTCGGGACGTTTCGCCTTCCGCGCTAGCCCTCGGGAGACAGCTTTTTCTGCCGTTTCTTTGTTGCCAAGACTAAACACGCCCCCATATCATATTACCAAACTAATAACGTAAACAAATATGCTAGTGCTTAAGAGATATCCCGAGAATGCATAAATTTTCATAAATTCTAAACTTCTAAAATAAATAACTCCAACATTGTGGAAACTAATTTTCAACGGAGATTCAGTCTAAATGTTTGGTGTGGCATTTTAGGCAACCGATTAATTGGACCATTTTTCATAGATTGTATCTGAAGCCAACAAAAGTACTATGAACTTTTCACTGAACGTCTACAAGATGTTTTAGATGAATTGCCATTAGCTGAATACAATGATATTTATTTTCAACAAGACGGATCTACACCACACAATGCCAGAATTAACGTTGACTGGCTACATAAAACATTTGGGGCAAAATTAATAGGAACCTTCGGACCAATTCGGAGGCCTGCACGCTCCCCCGATCTTACGCCACTAGATTTTTGGTTGTGGAGTTTTCTTCTGGATCACGTTTATTTAACACGTTCTGAATATGAGGAAATATTGCAAAATAGAATTATTAACACTTGTCATGCTATACCTCCTGATACTTTATTGAGCGCGATTTACCGAGTAGTTAAAAGATGTTGGCTTTGTGTCGAAGCAGTTGGTCGACAATTTGAGCAACTTCTGTAGATTTTTGGGCACTAATTTTTCTGGTTTTTCTCATGTCACTATTTAGTTTGTTGAATAAATATTTTACACGTTTTAGTTGTTTTCTGCCATATTTGCTGGTCAGAACTTAAGATGCTGCACATCATTGAATTTAGAGAAAGTAGCTCTACGAGATACAATAATAAAAAAGTATACAGAGCCATTTAAAAAATAAAAGTTGATAGTTGTTTGATCATGAAGGTAACTAAAAAAAATAATTAATTGACCACATTTTATATTGTTTTTAGTCTCATATAATTTGTCTTTTTGTTTTTTAAAATTAATCTATCAACCAAGGAGCGTTGTTTTTTGTAGGACACCCTGTATAAGAAATTAGTTTTTAAACTAACCGGACATATTAAAATTGGAAAGAGCACTCAATGTTTCCCTTTCGTTTTATAACTTCGTCACCGATAGTGAAACGTTGACTGTCCTTTCCAATTTTAATGTGTCCGGTCAAAGTTTAAAAACTATTTTCATTGAAAAAAAGAGTCGACTTCAATTATAATATACTCCTATAATTATTTTTTTGTACGGACACTTGGAAAAGTTGTATACTAAGTCGACGTTTCACTGCCGTGTTTGACAGTTTCTTCAGGAAAATTATAAATAAACAAGTTGTCAAGGGAAACCAGAGAAGAAAACGTGCTCTCGTCGGACACTAAATATGTAAGTTGTCAAAAGCAACTAAGCAAGTCCTCAAAGGAAACTAAACAAGAAAATGGAAAATTAAATTATTAAAAAAAATCCAGTTTCTTGTTTAGTTTTCCTTGGACATTTGTTTAATTACGCTTGACAACTTATTTAGTTTCCATTGACAACACTTTCTTTTTCCTGGTTTCACTTAAGAACTTGTTTATTTATAATTTTTCAAGTGTCCGTACAAAAATAATTATAAGTTTTGTAAGAAATTATTTATATTTTCAAAATCATGCTTATTAATGATGAAAATGCATGTGAAATAAGAATATAACTACGAAATTAAAAAAATAACGCCAGATTGAGGCATTGCAAAGAGTAGTGTAGATATGAAACTCATTTATAAAGCTAACCTTTTTTAAGTAGAAAGTTTTTTTAATCTCAAACCGGACAGAAAAATGAAGGGAAACACACTCAACGTTTCGCTATAGATTTATAGCTTCGTCAGGAACGAAGCTATAAATCTATAGCGAAACGTTGAGTGTGTTTCCCTTCATTTTTCTGTCCGGTTTGAGATTAAAAAAACTTTCTACTTACTATTTTCATCGGACAAGAACAAACTTCAACTAACCTTTTTTATCTACTCGCTTCACTTATGCAGTGAACTTCTTATTCCTAAGGAAATACATGCGTTGTATAAAGTATTATTTATAGATGCAATGAGAATGTTTTAAAAACTTGTTAACTTCACACCTACCCATATTTCTGGGACTTTTTTTTTGTTGCATTTGATCTGTACCTAAATGGTGGAATATCTTTTTTGTGTCTGATATTATGTTGATCTGAATGAGTATTCTGGAGTTACATTCATTTCATTTCATTTTGAAATAAATTATCCAATATAAATATGCAAGAAGGAAGAGTAAGATGAAATACGGTTTAAAACGTTCCCTATTTGATACTTTAGCAGCTATGGCCGTACAGCACGCCTTTCAAAACAAAAATATTATGTGGGTTTGTTGTTGAAACCCATAAAAGTAGACATCATAACAAAATGAAATTTATTAAAGCATAGCAGGTCATTTTGAGAGTGTCAATAGATAAATAGTGAATAAAAAATCGGAGGCTAGTTTATTAATTAATTACTCCTATTATTTATTGATATGGAAGTTCCAATTTAATTGTGAGTCAAAATTTAATTCCAAGAATTAAACAAAGACATCATAATTGTAATAGTTAACCAATTCATAACGTAGATTTTGCATTCTATCATTATTTAAATAAAGTTGGTCACAGTTCAGCCTTCAACGCCTCAACTGTGCAGCGCATAACATTTGTAGACCCGTATCGGGCAGTTAATATTGTTACATCATCAGTAAAGCTTACTTTAAGTAAATATTCTACTTAGGATCCCTTAATTTTGTAAATAGGATCAACGATAAAGTGGTCAGGATCCAACACCGAACTCTGCAACGCACACACTCTTACGTTCTAACTCAAGCAATTCGTGTGTCTTGGTAGTGCCGGATTTCTACCGGCTAAAATCCCCCCCCCCCCTCCTTCAAGGTCTCCCTTCAAATCCTGAAACTACTCGAGTATGATATCAGGACGTATATGTTTTTACCTTTCTCCTATGGCCTTCTTTCTCCTATGGCCTTCTTCTTCTCTTCTTTCACTCTCCTCTTCGTGGCTTAACGAACTAGCTTTTCATCGCCCCGTATGGTCAATTCTTCTTTTCTTATTTTCTCGTCTTCGTGATGTTAGCTCAACATTTATGCTGACAATTCCAATGAATCCAATTCCACTGAAGATCGGTATGTTTACCTATCTCTTATGGCCACTTTCTTCTCTTCTTCCATGCTTCCTATGGCCAATTTCTTCCCTTTTTGGTCTTTCTTCCTCGTGGCTTTAACAATAATTCCATCGCATCTCAAATTTTTTGGACGGTTCCAAAATTCTCCTCATAAAGGTTCTCTGTGTTTACCCGTCTCCTATAGTCTCATTTTTTCTCTTCTTGTTCTCATTTCTTCGTGGCTTTATTAATTAGCCCTTCATCGCCTCCCGATTTTAGCGATTCCATCTTCTCCTTGGCACTTCCTGTGTGGTCACCTTTGACCGCAATGACTCCTCCAGTTCTTTCATCTCCTTCATAATGACACGGTTTTAAGGGGATCCGTAGGTTTTCCTATCTCCTTTTTCTTTCTTGTTTTCATGGCTTTTTTTACTAGGCCCCTCATCGCCTCTCAGTTTTCTATTGATTCCTACATTCTACCCACAACGTTCTGCGGGGCCAGCGTCTGGCTAAATAACTTCCCTCCTCTCTCTTAACCATCTGTCGCATGTCAAATCCGCGTGTTCTGCGTCATCTCGGACGGTTCTACAATATTCGCATCATGCATCTTCCACTTTCCTTAAACGCTTAGACAGCTTCTGAAGCAGCCATGGCTACTGAGGAATCGGGCCAAATAATAATTCAACTCCCCACGGCCCCTCTCGCACCACGTCCTTAAATCAGGGATCAGCATGCTGATCCATTTGCCTTCTCCGCCGTACTCCAAGTCTTGTACTCTCTTGTTTTTCATCCTGTCCAGCTATCTTATTGTCTTATCTCATTGTAGATATTAAACAAAAAAATCCGTACACGTATTGCTTCTGTTTTACTCGGACTTGCATCTTCTTATTATGATGCTTGGTGACTTTCTTGGCTGATGAGGATCAACTTCAGCTGATCGTGTGTTCACCTTCTGATTTGACTTTAGAGATGTCTACGTACAATAAATTCTGTAGAGTCCTGCACATCGTAGCGGCTTCAAGGCTGACTTAGATTTCGGTCAGTTGTGGTTCAATGTGTTTTATTGATTCCCATATCCCTTATTGTACTTGTAATAAAATTTGTGTTTTATTGTTAGTATTATTTCTTTCGAAATACCTTGGAATTACAACTTTCATTTGACACACGAAAATTATCTGACGTTCAACAAAATTTCAAAGTGAATCATTTTACAATACATTCAAAATCGTAAGAGAAACTCATTCAATACAATTAAAATTCAAACTTTCAAGTAAAATAACGTAGCCAATATGCATCTCGAAATGATTTTTTTCTTTTTAAAATTACATGAGCTTTCATATGGTAAAGCTTGGTGGTGAGCTAATAAATCACCCTGTAGTTCACATGCCTGACCTCAACATAGCGTTATCACTAAAACCGGAACATATTAGCTTATTTAGTAGAATGTCATGCGATACATAAGCCGAAGGTCCGAGGCGTATTTTCTATTATGGAAGATCTCCAAATTTTTTTCGATTCTTTGATTTTGGAAACAACTTGTTTCCTTTTATTTGAGCCTTTTACAGTTAAATTTATACCATTTTTAATTCTCTGTTAACTGGCCCACGCCTAAAAGTAGTATAAATTGGAAGGTCGGTTATGCGTGCTTTTCTTGTAATTTTCACGTCTTTTTGGGGATGATTCTGAATCGATTTTTAATCAAGTAAGCGATGGTCCGATTTTTTCACCTCCTCACATACAGAGAAGGGCAAAAGTATGGAACCGGCTTTATAGTTCGTAAACTGTTTGACATATTTATTTGAAATTTGGTGTGTGATTTAGAGTCAATAAGACCTATGTTATCAATTTGTTTCAATTGTTTATCTGCTCTTGTTTCTGAGATACAACGCCTACTTGATTTTCTTTTAATTACAACATGCTGATTTTCTTACTTTATTTAATAGTTCGTTGAATCCTCTAAATAATCATAAAAATATATTTATCTATTGCATAAGAAAATTTTGGAGAAAATAACGTTTGAATGAAAAAATTAAAAAACATGGTTTACGTTGATATTCGTATTTGTTTCCATGTTTTTAAGGCAACTTTGATTAAAGTTGCCTTAAAAACTGCCCATAATCTTGTGGCCTTTTAGTATTTTTATCGAATATCAACCAATAAACCGTTTCTTCTAACTTTATCATTGAAACGCTATTATCTCGCATACACATATTTTTATGTGGTCATTTAGAGAACTGAATGAACTATTAAATAAAGGAAAAAAAATCAGTAGGTTGTGATTTAAAAAAAAAATCAAGTTGGCGTTGGATCTCAAAAAGCAGAGCAGATAAACAATTGAAACAAATTGGTAATGTAAGTCTTATTGTCTCTAAATTACACACCAAAATTCAAATAGATACGTCAAACAGTTTTCGAAATATTAAACCGGTTCATATTTTTGTCTTTTCTCGTATTTGTTTTCATGTTTCTAAAGCAACTTTTATTAAAAATTTCTTTACTTCTATCTTAAAAACGAACCATAATCTTGTGGCCTCCTAGTTTTTTTGTTATAACTAATATTCTTCCGAATATCTACCAATAAACTATTTTTTCTAACTTTTTTATTTAAACGTTATTTTCTCGAAAATTTTCTTATGTAATAGATTAATATTTTTATGTAGTCGTCTAGAGAATTAAACAAACTATTAAATAAAGGAAAAAAATCAGCAGGTTGTCATTTAAAAAAAATCAGGCAGGCATTGTATTTCAGAAACAAGAGCAGATAAACAATTGAAACAAATTGATAATGTGGGTCTTATTGACTCTAAATCACACACCAAATTTCAAATAGATACGTCAAACAATTTTCGAGGTATTAAGCCGGTTACATACTTTTGCCCTTCCCTATATTTGTGTACCATATAATAACCTGTGAAATCATTATCGACAGGGACATTACCTGGCTTACAAATTTATCAGGAGGTCAAAAAAACGGGCGTTAAAACCAAACCGTAAGTGCGCGGTTCGCTTAACTGTACATGTATTTTTCTACGACTGTGCGCCGGCGAAAAATGTAACAAATATTCTGTAGATAAAACTTACGTTAGTGTAGTAACGAGTTTATCGTTCATTCATGATGACTCAAATAGGAAACGCAGTTATACATAGTTATTTATGTGCACCATTTGATAACAAATTACGTTGCTCCACGGTCGAACCAAAATATTCTTGTACGTACACTGACAAGCAGAGATTTTTATACGACATTTAACTTATATAGAGATTTATTTCTTGTCAAATAAAAAATTACGGTGATTGGGTTTCGAACCTCATTATAAATGGAGCATTTAGTTTTGCCATAATAAGAGTACATATTTAGGTAAAATATAACCTTGAAAATAACAAATGTCGCTTGAAATGAAATAATCTGCGATATTTTACGCCAAAAATAATTTGTATGTAATAATTATGGTTTCGGAAATTTGATTATTTGCTTTTTTGATAAACCAAATAATCAAATTTGCGAAACGTCAGGTAAGGTGTTTTTATTTCTTTCATATCTATCTGCATTTCTCACGAGCAAGATCTTTACGAAAGTTTCATACTTTTTAAATGTCTGAGTTTTTGAAAAACAAACAAATTACACTGGTCAACAAAATTTACACTTTTATCTGTAACTTTTGTGCAATTAAGTCTTTCCGCTTTATTTTGGCTCAGTATTTGTAATGAAGAGCATTAATCTTAATCAAATAAGAAATTTGTTGCATCACTGTAAAAAAATATTTTAGAAAAACTAAAGCTGAAGTGGAACAATGTATTAGAGAAATCAAAACGTCTATAAAAGATTTAAACAAGTGTAAAAAAGTAGATACATCAGAGCAATCTAAAAATGAAATTAAAACAAACATGAATATTTCAAACTCAAAAACAGCACAGTACGACGTCTTTTTGATTGTCTCTTATAGATTTCACTTGGAGTGTCTCATTTGATGGTCCAGCAATATTCTGCGAGCATTTTAGAATTCCATCGTCCTTGGTAACGTTTTTCTATTGGAAAATATCCCGTTGGAAACGCTCTCCATGTTCGTCGCTCACTTCACCACAATTTTTGGAGAAAAGATCAAGATGGCAATGCTTTTTTAAAGACATGTTACAATTCAATTTGTGATATGATAACATCATGTTTTCCACTAAGTTACCGTAGTTTTCCGCTTTATTATTACCCAAAAAGTTTGTTACAACCATTTTAAAACTCTCCCATGAATCCTTTTCTGGTCTAATCAACACGGCATCAAACTGAGGATCGTTAAACAACTTTCTTATCTGAGGCCAACATACACTCCATCTTTTACTTTTGCATCGTTTAAATTATGAAATTTGGATCGAAGGTAAATAAAAGCATCGCCGTCCTTATTCATAGCCTTCACAAAAGTTTTCATTAGCCCCAATTTAATATGCAGGGGCAGTATAATGACTTTTTCTGGTTTAACCAAAGGTTCATGACTGACGTTTTTGGTGCCTACTTCAAAAAATCTGCGTTTTGGCCAATTTTTCTTTTTGTAATGAAGCTCTGTTTCTGCTGTCCCAC
This sequence comes from Prosopocoilus inquinatus, assembly GCA_036172665.1. Classification (NCBI taxonomy): domain Eukaryota; kingdom Metazoa; phylum Arthropoda; class Insecta; order Coleoptera; family Lucanidae; genus Prosopocoilus; species Prosopocoilus inquinatus. The sequence goes on from CM069877.1 coordinate 30,527,215, forward strand.
TCACAGAGAAGACAACAATATTTTGTATATCCTGGTTGAAGAAGACCTGTTAAAATCCAAACGAAATAAAATATTTTCTGAAGAAAAAAGTAAGTTACTAACCTAACAAAATAGCGATTACTTTAAAATCACCACAAATAAGCCATTGATGTTTCTCGTAATTGATGCCTTTTAAAATGTTTTTGAAATTTTCGTATGTTTCTTTCATGTTAGTTAGCATATTCGACAGGTATAGATGGGAACATATGCAACAAAACGTCTTTTAAGCTAAATTTGAAGCATCTATAAAAAGTCTCCAGTTTACAGGCATGTAGTCAATTTTGAATTCTTCCATTAACCCTTCAATCTTGGTACACACTGTGACCGAACTTTCTGTTTTAAAATAAGGAACGAAGCTTTTGGATCGTGCTCGAAAATATGAAGCTGAGACGTTAGAATCTAAATGGTTCCACTGCTTTAATCTTGACGCCGGAATTTCGGCTTTGTTTTTTGGTAGTTCAAACTCTCTAACTAAATCATTCAGTTCAGATTGAGTTATTTTGTGTGAAGTCAATTCGTTACAAAGAAAGTCGCAATAAGATTTAGTAGATATCGCACAGTCATAAAATTCATATTCGACTTCTTCAGATAGTGACAAAACTAATAAGGTTGACGAAGAAAGAGTCTTAGGCCTAGTGATTTCTTTTTCTTAGAAATACCACTCGTAAGAGGAGTAGTCAAACAAAAATAACAATCAACTACATGATTGGTTTGTTCGCGCCACAATGTAGGGGTACAAAAAGGCATGAATTGTATCTTACCTTTCTACATTACATATTGAGATGAGGCTTAAAGGTAGGTTACTCCAAAAACGAAATTCATCTTTTTAATACGAAGTTAAGGGTTGTAGCAACAAATAGAAGGGGGCAGAATGCATTTATCGCCGAATTTAAATTAAACCCATATGAGACAAAACAAATACAAAATAGGAAATAAAAAAGAAAGATCCGTTTTTTAAAAAGGAACTATTCTCTTTAAAATAGACATCTGGACACCCTAGCTCAATAATAACGTCAAAGTCTTCCACCCAGGCGCTGTTGGCCCATCCTGTATAACTAAATTGACTGCTGTCTGCAGCAGAATTGTAATCAGTGCCATAATCCTCTTTTTATTAATGTACAAAATTGAATTTCATTTAATTATTTAACTTAGTATATGTATTTATTTAAAAAATATCAATTTGCTACTTTTTCTCCATTTACTATTATTTTTATGAATCTTTTGCTTTGAGTCGGTGAAGATGAATTTTAGAAGCATTATAAAAGTCGTTATCATCATTAGCATTAGCAAGATCGTTATCATCGATGTACAGGGTGCAAAAGTGAAGTAATTAATAAAAAACGTATTAGGTTAATTTTTATAAATGTTTCTATCATTTACCCACTTTCTTTGATACGGCATTGCAAAATAATTATTGGAGAATCTTCATATCAGGTATGAACGAAATTTCAAATTTCGATCCTTATACAGGTTGCTTGCAAAATAAGTGCAATTTTTTTAACCACAGTACGCCGACAGCACAAACAATACGAAAAAAAAATTGTATAACAAAAACAAAATTCCTTTATCCGTCCCTTATTCGACGCTCATAAAATAAAAAAAAAAAATTAGGGAACTTGCTTTTCTGATCATAGACAGTAAACTTCGCGGGAATGACTAATACGCAAGACATACTCACCGAATATCATCTGTGTGGAGGATCACATTCAAACAGACATTCACTATTAGACATTTAGAAATGTTTATAACAATTGTTCGATGTGGCGTCCATCCTTAGCGACACACAAACGAGCTTGGCGAAAAAGTGATTCTTGTGTTCGTGTGCATGTCAGGATTAACACAAATACTGTCGACGGCATTATGAAAACACTCCTCTGAAATGGTGTTCTCTCGCCGTTCGTGAATTGTGGCACTTTAATAAGTAATTATACCATGTAGATAGTAATCACATTTAGTTTTAACTCATTCAATCACTTTTCACAAACTAAACTGTTGACCCCAAAGAATACGGGGCAATAAATTGTATGTTATAATTATAAAAAATGAAGCAAATTCTTTCGCTTAGCTGTAATACGACTTATTGCGACGTTAAAAACAACGCTTTTGTTGGCCTGTCGACTTCGGCAAAGGTCATTGCTCGATTGCATTTCTGTGTTTTGTTCCAATAAAATTTCCTTTTCTTGACTTACCTCAAAGACATAGACGTACGATTATTTCTTGCCCGATTTTCAACTGCGATTTTCTCGCAATGTGTAAAACTTTTGTTAAGGACGTGTAAGTTTAATCGTTCCCATTTATGGTGATGTGCTACAGGTTTAAAATTCTGTACTTATTTCACAAACACCCGGTATATAAACGTATATAAACATGGAATGTGCTAAATCGGCATTATTCGAACAATGTCAACTGTGCATATTGCTTCTTCGCAAAGACCTCATAAATGGATAACTTACGAATTTAACCCAGCAACTCGGTCACTTTTCTTTTTTTAGTTCGTTTCTTGTATCTGAAAGGAGTGCTGAAAACCTGAAACTGCTTCCTCATAAAACAAAATTTCGTTGCGGTTGATGTCCTCTCGGACTGCTGATGTATATCAATTATGAGCACTATGACTCAGACAACATAAATTTATGATGAGCCTACACATGACATGATTCCAAAACTAAAACAGAGTCAAGTGTAGAAATTCCATTCACAAAGGCACTCACTTGGCAGTGGCATTGTTTCCAAATACCAGCCACTTGCCTCTCTCTCATTTACCTCAAAGATCATTAGCGTCGTCATAAATCAAATCGAAGCGTGCGCCTTCTAGTCGGTAGCCATGACCTATCTTAGCGGACATAATTTGTTTTTAGAGAGAACACGACGTGAATTTATGAAATTTATTTACCATATACGGTCGACTGTTTAGTAAAACTGCGGCGTTTGATTGCGATCGCCTGGAAAAATTTAAATGTTACAAAAATAAACGTTGACAAATGTGCGTATCCATGACCTGCCTTCCACCTGAGATAATGACGGCTCATTAAGGCGCATGACGTTTTCGTTTACAATGTCAGGGAGCGCGGATAACTTATTTTTAGACCTACATATGGTAGATGTTATGTTATGTTATAAATTCGAGTGGAATTTGTTACTTAAATGACCGTCATTAATCAAACGTTTTTTTTATTCGCGTTCAAGAATCATAAAATGACGCAAAGATTATGATACATACTTAGTGTCATTTTTTTTCGTATCGTATGAATTTATATAAATAAAAATGTACAACAAATTGCTTCACAGATAAAGAGAATAAAATCTGTGTTTTAAACTATTTTTAAGTATGACTTAAATTATGTTATAGGTATGTAATACATTAAAGTTGTAATTTATTAAGCTGGAAATAGCGCCAGAATGTTTTGGGAAATAACGTGTGCTGGTTCATTAATCTTAAAATCTTAAAATTTGAAAATTTATGTGGGAAAAGCGGACTTGTTATATTAACTCTTTTCAGAAAGAAATGAGTGCATTCCCTGGATAATAACAAAATTATACTCTTTCTCAAGCTTAGGACACCATTGTGATTATCCCATATTATTATTATTATTATTATGGATTTATAATTAATAAGCAAGAAAAAGTAATAGTACTATTATTCATATTATTTCGTATAATAAATTTTTATTTGAAAGAACTTATGCTGCAATTCTGGGCTCGATCGTAAGCATCGAAAAGTATTAACGTGTCATTTAAGTATACAGGACGTAAGTACCTTACGATGCTTACGATCAAGCTTAGAATTGCAGCATTAAATTTTGTAAAAGTCTACTAAAACACGTACTTGTTTCAAATAACTTACTTAATCCTAAAGATTTTTTATCTTTACGGGTGTCAGGCTAGTGTAAGTTGGGTTATTTCTTAAGCGCTCTTCCTTCCATTGTCTCCTATTTCGTGTTTTCTCTTGCACTTCTCGCCACTATACTCCCCTTTTTCTGCTGCCGCTTTTACTTCTTCAGTCCATGTTCTTCTGGGTTTCACCTTTTTTTCCTTCTGCAAGTTCTTGCAGTGAAAACCTCGAGCAGCTTCTGTACAGCTGTTTCAGCCCTGTTTGTCAGGTCAAAAAACGATCGTAGGATGTCGCTGTTTTATCTGTTCATGGTTATTTACATAGTTTTGAAGAATACAGAAATTATTCCATACATGTTCTGGAATTGTATGTGACAAAAAAATTGCGTAATTCCGCCATATTTTGGAGCATTTGACTCTGTCACTGGTTAAAATGTTTGCAGTCACTGTTTTAATAATCTGCTCATCAGTTAACACTTTCTGGCTGCTATGTCATTATCAACCCTAACACATTCTTCAAAGTTAAATTTAGTCAGCACTTTGGATATAATGTCCTACTCCAACAGAAAACCAAGACTCGGCTGTTATAAGGGTTATAAATACACGTTACTCGTAACACATAAGTGAAGAATAGCGCGTATATCGGGAACCCCCCCCCAGTTATAAAAGGATAATTGTGTCACATTTTAAGTCATATCTGGTGCACTATATCCGAAAGTTCGGTATAAACGTTGTTCGCTATAACCGGCACAAAATACACCGAGCTTATAGAAAAAATTTTGTTGCTTGAAATGTAGGATGTTATAGCCGGAAATTTGTTACAAACGAGTTCGTTATAACCGGACTTTACTGTATTTTTATTTTTTTCTTCTTTAATTCAAAACAAACAACTTTTCAAAAATTCTCGCTGTCATCGCCTTACAGATGTTACAAAATAAAATGGACAAATTTAACGACGACGATCATGCAACGATACTTTCAGAAATTTATTTAGTTTCTATAGTAACATGAACAGCAATGTTTCATATTAAAATAAAATCACAGTGTAATATTCAAAAGCAGAAAAATGAGTCTCGAGCCTAGAAATCGAAACATATCTTAAAATTAAATGCTCAGAATCAGTTATATGTTGTATTTATTTTAAATTACTTAAGAGCAGTTGTATCTATATTACATTTATTTTTTTAATTTGTATAGAAGTTATTAGATCAAAATTCAAGTGAAGTTATTAGATCAAAATTCTAGTGAAATTATTAGATCAGTTCTAGTGCAGCTATGTACGTTATGAAGTTATTTGATTTTTTTTTTATTAAAGTTGTACGTTTGATTATTATGACGTTATCGTTATAACCACATTATAACCTAAACTCTTAAAGATAGACTTTAAGAATAAAAAAATAGTTCACGTTTTTCGACACGAGACTGTACATTTATACTCGATCCCATTAGAAAACGTAAAATATGAAAGGAATTTCTTATCTAAGAACTCAGAGATGTTTTAAAATTAAAATTAAAATTAATATTAATAATAAAGAAAAAAAAAATACTTTTAAGTTTTGATCGGACACTATTAAAATTGGAAAGAGCACTTTTAATGTTTCACTGTCGATTGATAGTTTCGAAGGTGAAACTTTGAGTGCTCTTTTATAGTGTCCGGCTAAAGTTTAAAACTCTGTTTAAAAATCTGCTTTGAAATTGTAATATTTGAGTAGTTTTGATTTGACTTTTTAATGAATTTGGAACAATTTTTATTTTTACTCTTATGCTTTTCTAATTCTCAAATAAATGTCACACTTTTTTTGCAAATCGTGCCAGAGACTTTTCTTATTGTCTTTTCCTTCTTTAGTCCAATAAATTTTTGATGTGAACTCGAACGTCTTTGATCATTTTTTTTTTGCTTTTGACAAGAATCCTCTAGAAATAGTTTACCGACTATTATTTTTGTTTTATTACTGTTGCAAAAAGAAAGTTCTTAACACGTTCTAATTTCATTTGTTTTCCTTAAAAAAATGAAGAATATTTATATTAAATCCACGATTCGTTGCCTTTTTGTAAGGGAGGGGTCGATATTTTTTGTAAAATCGATCTTTTGTTTTAACTGAAAGACCATTATAAACAGCCGATTATCTTTTACATTTGCTTTTTCAATTTTCTTTTTAACGCAAAAAATTAAAAGCACGTTTGTTATGTTTATTTGATTATTTTCTGTTTCAATTATATGTATACATACGCGGTGATTATTAAATAAAATCAAATAGAGAACATCTGAGATTATGGGCAAAATGTTAAAAAATCTATGTGCTTTAGTTCCAACAATAATTAACCCAGAATTATACCCAAACACCTTTGTAGTTTCTAAGACCGTTTTGATTTTGTTTAATTATTATTTAAATTGTATTTTAAATAAGTTATCAAATATTATATGGTTTAATCCAGCACACAAAATACGTTCATTTTTAAATTATTTTATGTTGGCCGCAATCAGAATTTAAAACATTATAAACAGTACCCTAGTAGCAGGTTCGTTATCTGCTCGGTTTCTTTTTATCATAAAATTTTTCGTTTTGTGAGCAGTGTTCATTGAGAAACAAATTTTATTGTTGTAATTATGTGTATTATCTGCTAACACAGATAGGTATACAGGGAGATTCAGGCAACCCATTCATTAAAAGTTTACGGACTTCTCCTTTGAATTTCTGTTTCATATTTTGCAGTTATAAGTTAACGATAAGGATCTATCAAAATATAATATTTCCAAATTTCGGACACTTCCGCTTATACCGGAAGTTGCTGTCAACTTTCTTATTTTAAATGGAATACTCCAATTTTTAATGCATTTCTTAAATCTTCATAAAATTCTAAATATATTTTGTGCAACATGTGATACAAGAAAAATTAACCGTTTCCGAGATATTTTCATTCTTTAAAAATAACTCAGACTTGCAGAACCTTGGTTATGACAATGTCATCTTTGTGCATCAAAAACCAGATGCCCATTTTTGGCCTGTGGTAGGCTACAGTAACATTCTTTCAGATCATGTCCAGTTTTGCACTTGATTGCTTACAGGCTGGTTGAAAAGTAACTTCTATTCGAACTAATTTCAACTATCGAAAAGTCATGTTTTTTAAATGGAAAACCGAGTATATTTTTATACCATGTGACTCAGGATTAAATGTTCTTTCGTCCTGTATTAGCATTCCCTATACCTATTTCTTATAGTTCACTCGTTATCGATGATTTCTTTTTAACACGTAATTTTTTTCCGTTTTTCGGTATTATTTTAAAATAGTAGGCTATGAAAACTAGAGAAATTATAACTTTTTAAATCATTTGTCTAATAGGAATAAAAAAAAAACAATTTAATCGTTACGAAGAACCAAAAATGGATAATCAAACAATGACATATTAAAAGTATTTGATGATAAAAAAATCGACAATTCAAGAAGTTAATAAAAAAAAGTTGTTATATCGAGGAAAATGCGTTATTACTTAGATACAGTAGAAAGTTATTACTAGTAATAGCCGAGGACAACCTAGAGCCAATATTATAACCAAAAATTTGTGTATTATTTTTTATATTTCTGATTTATTTATTACTTTTCATAAAATTTTGTATTTTAAGTGTAAATTTCTCCTTGTAAATGTGTAAATAGTCTTACCAAGAATTCTAATACACGCGGCATATGTAAACAAAAAGTTCAGATGATAGATGTGTATTTAAATATTATTTGTCGGTTTTTAAAATGAAATTGAAATTACAGTCGGAAATTAATTTAAATAACCTCAGTTTGTTAAGTTTTCATAGCACACTATTCAGGAATAATACTGAAAAGTGAAAAAATTGATGTGTCAAAGAGAAAATCACGAATAGAAAGAGAAAGGTAAAAGATTGGTATAGGGAATTCTAATACAGTTCGAAAGAATATTTAATTCTGATTCTTATGATATAAAAAAAACTGGGTGTTCTATTTAAAAAAAAACATGACTTTTCGACAGTTGAAATCAGTTCGAATAGAAGTTACTTTTCAACCAGCCCGTAAGCGATTTTATGTAAAATTAGGTATGACCTGAAAGCTTATGAGCACAGCCTACTACAGGTCAAAAATTGAAATTATGGCTTTTGTTACACAAAGATGGCAGCATCATAAACAAGGTACTACAACTTCGAACTTTTTTTAAAAATGTAAATATCTCTAAAACGGCTAATTTTTCTTGTATCACGTGTTACATAAAATATTTTTAGAATTTCATGAAGATTTGCAAAATGCATTAAAAAATGGGGTATTCTATTTAAAATAAGAAAGTTGACAGCAACTTCCGGTACAAGCGGAAGTGCCCGAAAGTTATAAATATTATATTTTAATAGATCATTATCGCTAACTTATAACCGCAAAATATGAAATAGAAATTCAAAGAGGAAATACATAAACTTTTAATGAATATGTTGCCTGAATCTCCCGTATAGGTATATAAAAAGTTTAAACAAAATTCCCCAACTTTTTTTAACGCACTTCATTACCCGATTGCAAATCGTACCTCGTTTAACTGTATAATATGTAACTATTATTAAAACTTACTGTGTGATTTCGGATAACATAATTGCTTTTAATTAATATCAAAATTTATTCGAAGAAGGTCTAACATTGTTTTTTTCATCAGATCGTTAACATCACAAAGGAATTTCATCTATTATGTGTCACGGTAAACAGCTTTATTCTCTGAGTAAATATCATAAAACGTTTATAACACATTTGCATTTGCGAATGTGGCGTTCTAATCTGTAACACACTGGCGTAACATACTTTTAAGGCAAATTATTTTTAATTTATCATAAAAAAACTGAATTTTCTTAAATATTTTTGCATTTTGAGATATTGCTATACTTTTTTGTAAGTAAATATATTTAAGAATTACCTTGCATATTCGAATTTATTTGTTTTTAAATTTTGTGCTACACATTTTGTAAACGGTGATGTTGGGCCGTCTTTTAGACTGATTGCTCACGTGATGTATAGGTTTTCTCTGCGCGAGGACCTGGTTTTCCATTTCCCCGGACATCTCAAATTTTCCTGTCGGACTTCCCTGGAGATCTGAAATTTTTCTGTCGGACTTACCCGGACGTCCCAAACATATTTAGAGAAATCAAAAGGTACGGTAATCGTTGATGATAGTGAATGATAAATGAACTGATCGCATTTTTTGTATTTTTTAATGCAACTTTATTTACTACTCTAGCTGAATATGTGATGTTCATGAAAAATACGGCTTTAAGATCCATTGAGAAATTAAGAACGGAAATAAGTAATTTTTAATATAATTTTCTAAAGAACAATTTCAAATTACATCAAAAAAATTGCATAATCACACTAAAATTCCTAAGAAAACTTGCTACGTTTGGAAGAAATTTGAAGTAATATTAAAAAAAAAACACTTTCAACTACACATTTAACATAAGAACGTCACTGTTCATTTTAATGATATGAGCATAAAGTGTAGTCTAAATAAATATGAATTGATAAGCGCTTGTAATTGGGTCGTTATTCTGTTTTGTTCAAACAATACATACGTACTTATCAGACATTGGCGGTAAAATATTTAATAGAATAGCTTGGTTTAGCCGTAATTTTAATTGAATGAAATGTCTAACCTAAAATTTAATTACATATCTTTAAAAAAAGTAATTATAGCCTGGCAGGTAAACGACATAAACCTGTTGCTTTAATAAAATTATCATCATCGCATAACCTAAATGTAACAGTTTTATTTATTTATTTTTTTTATCATATATGTATTGTTTTCATTTTAATTTTGCCTGTCGTCGAGTGTGATTATTTTTCCTGAACCTTTTCTATCATAATATCCCCTTAGTTTATATCTTTCTTTTAGTAGATCTCCATTTTTATTTCTATTGTTATCGGTAGGTATTATAAAATATCTTACTGTCTAAGAAAGATTCGTTTTGTGACAATGGATTGCCCGGATTAGACTTGAATCTGCTTAGTATGTTAACGGAGAACGCGACATTATACTCTTCTAACTCTTTAACCATTGGAATATATAAAGGTTTTGCGTCGGCCAAACCGAATTTTTTGGAGTACATCTCCAGGGTACGTTCTTTGATGTAATTCTACCGTTCTAATCGTTTCAATTTCGAATCCAACTAAATATTATGGGTTGTGCATGTTTTTACTCCAAATATGGATTTTAGATCTTTTATTATTATATTTTATATTATTCGGGTACCTTTTCTGAAGTAGACATCACCAACCTGTCGTCAACATACAATGCAAGGTACAGTCGATGATCAACTTTCCAGCCGACATGAACACAATCTGCTGGAGATTTTCTTAAATCAAAACTCTTCAATATCGAATCAAATTTTCTATTCCAACAATTAGGGGACTACTTCAAACCATAAAGACTTTTCCTCAGCTTCACAATTTTGCTTGCATCTCGCCTTGGTCCACTGGATAACGTGACCCATACATCTTCTTTTACTTCACCTTAAAGGATTGCCGTCTTAACACTCCCTTGCGCTGAACGTAACCTTTGCCCACTGATCTTTACTTGAACAGATCAGCCTCTCTTGGTGTATGCTTTAATTTAAAAAATCACTTTCCGATCTTCTGGAAGTTTTTCGTCAACCCAGGTTTCAGTCCTCAAAAGAGCCTCAAATTCTTCATCAGTGACTACTGGCCGACTTTAACCACTGCTGGCTTCTTTCCAATTCTTCGGTTCGACAACTGTTAAACATACGCTAGTGATACCCTTTTTCGGTGAGTAGCAAATATGTTTTATATGTCGTAATTCGTACGGCTCTCGTGAATTTTCAAATTAATTCGATTCTCTATCTGTGCTCCTACCTTCTTTGGTGAGAGTGCTGTTGTCATTTCCACAATGCAATAGAGTGAATGTAAAACTGAAAGTTTTGTCGGCAGCTCCAATACCCCCACTACCATCTTTTGTTCGGGCAAGTCGTTTTTCGCCACTTGGCACCGTCTACTTTACCGGATTTGGCTGCCTGTTAGCTCAACGTCCCTCCACCGACTATCTTCACTGAGCTGGGCATTAAATTTTGATTTCTCGGCCGCCCCATTAGTCTTGGAAATTTCTGCCTGCTTAGTTTTTACGCCAGTTGACGCCGTCTACTCTACTGGATTCAGCTACCTGTTAGCTCGGCATTCCTCCCACGACCATCAGCACTGATCTGGGTACTAAATTTTGATTTTTCAACATAAGTCTTCGGAATCTCTGCCTGCTTAGTTTTCACAAATATTCCTGGCGCTATTTCGCAAGCGTTTTTCCTGCTTCATTTGTATCAAAACGGACAGTAGCTGCGTGATTATTTTACATTATATTCATTATAAACAAGTGCATTTTCAGATTCTCCTTGATATCCAACGTAGATCCATTTTTCTGCCTTCTTGTCGAGCTTTCGACGCAAAGTCTTTGGCACTTGTGAGTAGCATGTCGATCCAAATACTTTAAATTCGGACAAATTAGACACTTCACCATGCCATCATTCTAAAGATATCTTTTCTCTATCCTTCGACGTCTTCACACAATTTAACAGTTGTACAGCATATTTTACTGCTTTGGGCCAAAGATACTTATAGGTGGATCTCGTCTGTACATCGATAATTGTTCTAATGGCTCATTCTGCCTTACCGTTTTGTTCTGGCTTGTGTGATACTGGTGTTTCGTGGATGATGCCGGTATTACTGAATTCCTTCGCCAATGTCTTGTTGATAAATTTCTCGACCCTTGCCAGATCTGAAATTTAATTTCACAGCCAAACTTGTTCTTGACCTTATTGCAAAAGTCAATAAGCCCTGACGTCATCTCATCTTTGTGACATAAAATATATGCTTCTGTATGCTACTATGTACTACTCACTTGCCTATTCTTCAGAATCAAGAAATATTTAGCTCCCTTGAATCCTCACACGTCCATGTCGAATTTGTATTCTTAGGATCTGAACTGAAATGAACTGTCATTTCCAATAAGGGATGAATCCTTCACCATTTGTCGAAGCTTATCCATGCTGACGTGTCCAAATCGTTCATGCGACTTTTTTTAGCGATTACACTTCAACTGAAATCGCTTGCTCTGGCCATATAGTTCAGATACATTCTGTAGAGGCCACCAGATTGCTTGGCAATCAATATCGGTCTTCCTTCCGGATTGATTAATTTGACATTTTCATTGAATATAGCTGGATATCTACGTTCCGTAGAAGAACTGACACTGCACAAGTTCTTTTTCAGCTGAGGCACCTACCGAACATTATCCAGGATCGTCAGCTCCCTCTTTCCTTCTATAAAAAAAGTCAATTTTGATAGTTCCAATACCTTTATTTGATGGTTGTCTGCCAAAGTGTTTTCTCTCCATTGCCTTTTTCAACAATTTCGCTAAACGTGGTTCTGTTGTGGCACATGTGATGACTTGCGTCACTAATAGCAACCAATCATTTTCCGCACGAGCTGAATTAGTTTCATCCGTCACACATATTAAACTTTCGCCTTTCTTTTTACTTCTACAACTCTTCACATCTTCATAATTTGTTTTCTTCTAAATAAGTCTTGGATAGCATGGCCAAATTGATTATACGTGTAGTTAAAATACCGTTCAAAAAACTATTTCTTAGTATCACTTTTCTTGTTGCCCCTCCATTGACTACTCTGGTTTACCTTCTTAAACTTTGTTGAAGCATTCATCGCGATTAATTCTTCGTCATGTTTCTGAAGACATTCATCATCCGCTGAGAGATTATTCGAATTTGGTCGATTGTCACAAGTATTAATAAAATATACAAAATTTAACACAATGGTGTACACCATACTGTCTTCAATGTTTCCTTTTGCTGCTTTTATATTTGCCAATTTTGATTGATTGATTATTTGATTGCCCAGATAATCTGAAATTGTCTGATCAGGTTCCTTCTTCAAGGTTATCGTTGGCTGTTGCAAATTTTGAAGTCGTTGTTATGACGTATTTTCGAACAGACTGAGTAGTTTTGACCACATTTCAGCCGATGTACTTCAGCCCATCAAATGACTAACAATTTTCTCGTCGATAGAAGTTGCTATAATTCGATGAGCCGAGAAGCATCCATTCAGAAATCTTCTTTTCACCTTCCTCTGGTTTCAGCACTTTTCCTGTCACCACATCATATATGCTCTTCTCTTTAAGAATAATTGTAATATACCACTTCCACATTTGAAAGTCAAGTCCTCCTGGCCTTTAAGCTTCTGCCTGAGCCAGATCATTCGACGTCATCTTTGCAGGTATAACTTTAGATGTCCGCTAAATGTTCATTTTATACATATTAACCAAGTTTAAACTTTCTTCCCGATCCTTGCAATCGAATCTCGGGTTTGTCAGCACTTTAACCAGAACTGTTATCGATTAAACTAATAACTAATTAAGTTTCAATTAGTATTCAATCTCGCAGTGGAAGCGTGCTGGGGCCATAACCTGTTGATTTTCTTCAACTTTAACTAGCAGAGGTAGTGGTTTTGATTTAGTTTATTGAAAAGATAAACTTAATGACACGTAGAAAAGTACAGTATCTAAATTGTTATTTGTCAATTATTAAACAATTTAAAACAACCTACATAATAACACTTTTTATAAATTAAGTCTGTATAAATTGTCTTGCAACATTTAGTTTCTGTTTCAATATTTCTTCATTTTCATTGTTCTCTCTTACAGATTTTTGTTTTATTTGTATTATATACTCGTGGACAAAAATATTGCATATTTTTAATTACATTAATAAATCCAGCAAAATGTGAATTTTTTTGCTTGAAATATAACTTTTATGCAAAATTACTATTTTAGGAGGCTGTGACAAACATTTGATTTGTTTATCGTTTTAACATTTATCATAATTGGGCTATTTTATAAAAGCAGTGGAAACAGTGCGTTTCTTCGATAAACATTATAAACGATATTTTTGACAAAATTTTGGTTTTCCTATCTATTCTTTATTGCTTCGTGTGTAATTAAAAGCCTTTCGTAAAAAGATGCCGCGAAATAATCACAGCAGCGAACCACATGCCACAAAAGTGGTAACTTGACGGAAAGAAGGTTACAGAGAGAAAAACATTGCCAGAATTGTTCAATTAAATCAATTTACGCTTTCTCGAATTATAAAACGAAACCAAGAAACAGAAAATCATAAAAGAAGGACATAGCAAGAACGGTGAAGGTGCTGCTGATGTTCGCTCTGTACAACTTCAGTCATTAAGAAGTCCTGAATTTGCAACCTCTCGATAAAGATTGGCCTACGAAACGCAAGAAAGGTTACTGTTAGTTCTAATACGGTAAGAGGGTGGTTAAGAGAAGTCGATTTGAATGTCAGAGTACCTGCGGTAGTGCTTTGTCTCTTCAACAACACAAAAAGCAAAGATTAGAATTTGCTAGAGTTCATACTAATTGATCTTTGGAGGAATGGAAGCATGTTTGTTTTACTGACAAAGTGAGAATTCAGCTTTGGACGCCTGACGGACGAAATAAGGTGTATAAAATAGTCAGAAAGAGTTATTAGAGCTGTAATTTGGTTAATAATGTCAGCTTTAGAGGTGGTGAAATAATCTCTTGGGGTGGTTTAAGTTGGGAGGCACGTACAGAGCTTGTGGAGTTTAGCGGAGGAATGAGAACTCAAAGGTACATTGAAGACATCTTAGAAGAGTATGTTATGCCCTATGTTGAAGTTATAGGGTTTGGAGATTAGTGCTAATGCACGGTAAAACTCGCCCCTACATAGTAGCTACATGATGCAGTAACTCGATGAGGTTAATACCAGAATATTAGAATGGCCTTCACACAGTCCAGATTTTAATCCGATCGAGCATTCATGGGACTTGATGAAAAGAAAGATCCGGCCCAGAAATCCAGCTCCTACGACCAGAAATGAACTTAGAACTGCTGAAAAAGAAAAATGGGAATCGACTCCCCAAGAAAGAATCCAAAACTTTCCTTTCAGCCTACCCAGAAGAATGAGGGCAGCCATTCAAGTTCGAGGAGGAAACACGTGCTACAGAAATTCATTTGTTTTGGTATAGACACGTTTTTTTTTAATTATTCTGCTAAAGTTCATTGTTCAATAAATTGCGTTGTGGATTTTATATACCAAGACTTAATTGCAATTTCCTTGACAGATAGATTAATTTAAGCTTAAAACCAATGATTCAGCACTGTTATATCCTTATTACTTCTTAAACAGAAGAATAAATGAACAACTTAAAAATATGCAATATTTTTGTCCGTGAGTGTATATCTTTCACAACTACATTTTTTTTTCTTATACTGCATTTTCATGTCCAATTCTTGCTTTTGTTTTATTCAACAATTGATACTTACACACTTTTTATTATTTGGTCTCTATTTCTCTTCACCTATTAACATTTTCTAAATGTTGGTAAGTTTATTATATTTATTTTCTGTTTTGTACATTATATGCATAAGTAATTATTTCTTGTTTATAGGTTTTTTTTTAGAAAATTTGTTTTCTAAGAATTGCAGAACTAATGCAAATTTTTGTAGTTGCTAATATTGCTGAGAAAGCAGACGACACACCCAGCCATGTATGCCTAACTTGCCCAGACTTGACATTAAAGTATGTTTAACGAAAAACTATGATCATAACACGCCTAATATTTCTGAAAAAAGTATAAATTGCACAAGTGGTTACCAGCGCAAATATAGTGAATAGTAGATATATGACTTTTAAAGGTATTCTCCCAATACCGCTATACCAAACCGACTTATCTACAGGAAGAAAATAAATCAGCGCCCAAAATAGAAATCGCAGAACTCAAAAAAATGAAACCAGTTATGGCGATATTTAAATTAATGTTGTTGGGGCCAGTTTCGTCTTCTTGCTTTTAATGTTTACGTCCCGTAACGAAATTAATAATTACGAGCCGCATTCCAAGCCATTTAAAATACAAACGAAATTACGTCATAAGTCAGGAAAAGGAATTGACGAGGAGAAAGGAAGACCCGTGTAAAACTATTAAGAAAATCGGTTTCCGAGTAGCCCGTTCCCAAAAAGGAAAACGGGCGAAAAGTGTCGAAAAAGTAAACGGATGTGTGCCTTATCGATGTTTTTTTTTATGTACCTAAATGTACGCAGCGGATAAGTTAACAGCCTCAAAGATAAAAAAAAACCTGTCCCAGTTCATCAATAAGATGAACGAACCAATTACACGTGTTTTGATTTTTGTTGCTGCTACATCGTATTCGACCTAATTAAGAGAGACGTGAGGCAATTTATTTTCTCATTTATTTATTCTTCCTGTTGTCCTGAGGCATTTTTGTTGTGTGCATTGACAACTGGATTGTAAATAAAGCTGTAAATATTTTCTGTACTTTTCAATTAAGGATTACTTCTTCGAGAAACAGTTTTGTGTCATCAGTTTTAAATAATTATCATTCTTTTAGTATTCTATTCGTATTTATTAATTTTTTGTATTTCACTATTCTTGAAATGCAAAGTCAAAATTATCAATTATTATTAATTTCAATCACCATTAAGGTCGTAATGCCGGCAATTTAACTTTCTGTCGTAGAGAGACATTACTTTTAATTCAGAGTGTACATTACAATAAGTCAAACTTATAAGAAAATAGAAGCAGTAATAATATAAAAATTCGATGAGGAAGGATACAATGAGCGACCAAAAAATATTCACAAACAATAAGGTGGGTTGTAAATTGTGTTAACTATGGTTATTTAACTACCAGATTTTGGAAGGAGATAAATTCAAAATTTCTCACATATTTTTAGAACGTTCTACAAAGGATGTATCTCCAGCCTTAAGCGCAATTTCTGCAGATTGCAATCTGAAGCCTCTGATTTATACGATCAAGGAAGCATTGCATCGATCTTCATATATCATTAGGAGCTGACGCAGTGTTTCCGTCACGGAGGCGTTCTTTCGACTGCCCTCAGGCTGTGCCACGTCAAACTCTTCAGACTGCAGTTTTCAATTCGCCTCGCCTTGGCTGCAGGATTTTTATTAAACTGTTAAATCTGCAGTGTCAGTATTGCACGTTCTGAGTTTTACATTTCGTTCCAAGAACACCTTCAAATCGCGATTACACAGTAGAAACTTGACTTTCAAAGACTCACATACAAAACTCTACTTATATTTGAAAACATTTTTTCTCACCTACGGAAATGTCCAATTTTTGATTAACGGCGTTCTTCTAGAACGGCTTGTATGAGGTCAGCTTTATACTTATATTTACATTAAGTTTATCGGTTTGTTAGTGACGAAGTAATACATCATGCCAGAGATAATTTTTTTGCAGAAATTAATTTGTCAACATGTTGATATTTAAGATGGGAAAACATGTGTTTTGCGTACTCTTGTTTTGTTCTTTAACCTCGATTTTTTCCACGAAAATTGTATTGGCCAATGTTTGATTGCTGGTTGGTAATTCAATCTTTAACATCCAATCTTAATTTTACACACTTTTCTCCAGGTTTTAAGTAGGCAAGCAGATAATCCCCTTCAATCGACATTTTCTGAAAACAAATTATAAGAACATCATTTTCATTTCTATTAATCAGATACAAAATCCGAACGAACCATGCCTGTCTTAGTCTTACAGAGATTGCACTGTATACAGTGCGTGCTCAATTTTACTTAACATATCGAACGTTTCTTTTTTATTTTTGTTGAGAAATTTAGGGAACTTAGATTGGGAAATCTTGCAGACTAATGGAAAAGAATAAATCGTCCTGAATAACTCTACCAAACCATTTATTGGGGTAATTATTATTTAACCTTTCCCTAACCCGTCGAGAAAAATGGGGAGGATTGCCTCCCAATTGTAAAATCATGTCGCGCCTTTCAGCAAGCGACAGGCGATCCAGAATTTCTGAAAATTCTGTTTCCATGAAATGCTCTGGAAAGCTCTGACCAGTTATTTTTTTTACTAGCTAACATTAACTTTTTTGAATACTGACCACGGCATTCTTTCGACCAATGTGGATTCTCTGTGCGCCAATATAGTGAATTTTTTGAACTGACTACTCAGTTATTAGTAAAGACCGCTTCATTAGAAAAGAAATTTTCACTGAAAAATGTTGAAAGTAGCGAAATACAAAAAATTCCGATGTGTCCTTTAGTTGTCCTTATGTTTTCATTTTTTAAAAAAATCAAAACGAATTTTCGAGCTTTAGTTTCATAATTATAACTTACATGTCCGCATTTCATAATATGTACTGATACTGATTAAAGATCGGATTCGTATATTTTGACATCATAAATGAGAGAACAAAACTTTACGTTTGATTTGACAGTTCGGTCTCCGCCTTTCGAAGAATCGATAGTATTTTTTTTTATTTTTTTTACCTGTTTGATTTGGTCACAATAATTTTAATTAGTTTTCTGCATTTTGTATTTATTTGTGCTCTTGTTTTTTTTTTCTCTCTGCGGTTCTCGCATTAGTCGATTGCCTTTTGTTTTTTCGTCTTTTGTCCTAATGAACTGAAATAGTTTCTCTCGCTGTTTTGACCTGTATTTTTTTCTTTGTTTTGCAGTTTAAAAAAATATCAAATTACAAAAAAATTCCGACGTATATTTCAGTTGTCTTTGTTTTCGATTTTTCAAAAATTCAAAACGAATTTTGGAGGTTAAGTGTTTCAGAACTGTAAGTTACAGGTCCATATTTTTCATAGCATGTAATGACTAAAGGTCGGATTCATATATTTTGACGTCATAAATAAGGGAACGAAACTTTACGTTTGATTTAACACTTCGATTTCCGCCTTTCGAAGCATTGATAGTATTTTTAATTTTATTTTTATTAGTTTTCTGCATTTTGTGCTCTGTTTTTTTTTCTGTCTCTACGATACTTGCGTCAGCGAAGCCCTTCATTTTTCTTCCCATTGGTCTTATTTAATTAAAATATTTTCTCTCGCTTTTTTAGTTTGTATTTTTTCTTTGTTTTGCAGTTTTAGAAAATTTCGAAATACAAAAGAATTCCGATGTGTATTTTCAATTCTTCAAAAATTCAAAACGAACTCTGGAGGTTTAGTGTTTTATAATTATAAGCTGTAGTCCGATATTTTTCATAGCAAGTAATGACTAAAGATCGGATTCATATTTTTTGAAGTCATGAATGAGAAAACGAAACTTTACGTTTGATTTAACATTTCGATTTCTGCCTTTCGAAACAATGTAGTCTTTTTATTTTATTTTTTCACCTGTTTGATTTGGCCGCAATAATTTTAATTAGTTTTCTGAATTTGGTGTTTACTTGTGCTCTTGTTTTTTGTCTCTCTCTGCGGTTGTCGCATTAGTCGATTGCCTTTTGTTTTCTCGTCTTTTGTCCTATTGAACTAAAATATTTTCTCTCGCTTTTCTTGAGCTGTCTTTTTTCTTTGTTTTGCAGTTTTAGAAAATATCGAATTACAAAAAAAATCCGACGTATATTTCAGTTGTCCTTGTTTTCGATTTTTCAAAAATTCAAAACGAATTTTTGAAGTTAAGTGTTTCATAATTGTAAGTTACAGGTCCATATTTTTCGTAGCATGTAATGACTAAAGATCGGATTCATATATTTTGACGTCATAAATAAGAGAACGAAACTTTACGTTTGATTTGACACTTCGATTTCCGCCATTCGAAGCAGTGGTAGTATTTTTTATTTTACTTTTTCACCTGTTTGATTTGACCATAATCATTTTAATTAGTTTTCTGCATTCTGTGCTCTGTTTTTTTCCTCTCTCTGCGGTACTTGCATCAGTCAAGCCTTTTATTTTTCTTCCCATTTGCCTTATTTAATTAAAATATTTTCTCTCGCTCTTTTTGCTTGTATTTTTACTTTGTTTTTCAGTTTTAAAAATTTCGAAATACAAAAATATTCCAATGTGTGTTCCAGTTGTCCTTGTATTTTCAATTCTTCAAAAATTCAAAACGAATTTTGGAAGTTAAGTATTTCATAACTGTAAGTTACAGGTCCATATTTTTCGTAGCATGTAATGACTAAAGAATGGATTCATATATTTTGACGTCATAAATGAGAGAACGAAACTTTACGTTTGATTTGACACTTCGATTTCCGCCATTCGAAGCAGTGGTAGTATTTTTTATTTTATTTTTTCACCTGTTTAATTTGGCCACAATAATTTTAATTAGTTTTCTGCATTTTGTGCATACTTGTGCTCTTGTTTTTTGTTTCTCTCTGCGATTCTCGCATTAGTCGTTTGCCTTTTGTTTTTTCATCTTCTGTCTTATTGATTTAAAATATTTCCTCTCGCTTTTTTGGCTTGTATTTTTTCTTTGTTTTGCAGTTTTAGAAAATTTCAAAATACAAAAAGATTCAGATGTGTATTTCAGTTGTCCTTGTATTTTGAATTCTTCAAAAATTCAAAACGAAGTCTGGAGGTTTAGTGTTTTATAATTATAAGCTGTACGTCAATATTTTTCATAGCAAGTAATGACTAAAGATCGGATTCATATATTTTGACGTCATAAATCAGAGAACGAAACTTTACGTTTTATTTGACACTTCGATTTCCGCCATTCGAAACAGTGGTAGTATTTTTTATTTTATTTTTTCACCTGTTTAATTTGGCCACAATAATTTTAATTAGTTTTCTGCATTTTGTGCATACTTGTGCTCTTGTTTTTTGTTTCTCTCTGCGATTCTCGCATTAGTCGATTGCCTTTTCTCTCGTTTTTTTGGCTTTGTTTTGCAGTTTTATAAAATTTCGAAATACAAAAAAATTCCGATGTGTATTTCAGTTGTCCTTGTATTTTCAATTCTTCCAAAAATTCAAAACGAACTCCGGAGGTTTAGTGTTTTATAATTATAAGCTGTAGGTTGATATTTTTCATAGCATGTAATGACTGAAGATCGGATTCATATATTTTGACGTCATAAATGAGAGAACAAAACTTCACATTTGATGTAACAGTTCGGTTTCCGCCACTGATAGTATTTTTATTTATTTATTTTTTCACTTGTTTGATTTAGCCACAAAAATTTTAAATAGTTTTCTGCATTTTGTGTTTATTTGTGTTGTTGTTTTTCTTTCTCTCTCTGCGGTTCTTGCATTAGTCGATTGCCTTTTGTTTTTTCGCCTTTTATCTTATTAAATTAAATTATTTTCTTTCGGTTTCTTTTTGACTGCATTTTGTTCCTTTTAATCCGTTTTCCTGAAGTTCTTGCATTAATAGAACGTCTTTTATTTTATTATTTTTTACTTTTCGTTTCATTTTATTACCTAATCTACCGTTTGTTTCATTCCTTAAAAGGGATTTATTTACCTTTGCTTTTTCAAAAGAAAGAAAGTTCTCCTTGATTTTTCTCCTGCTTTTCAATAATCCCATTTTTTTATTATTTACTTGTTTGATCGATCAGTGCAGTCGGTCATAATTTACCAATTAATAGCATCTTATGTTTCTGTGTATTTTCTCGTTAGAAATTTGTTATAAGTCAGTTGAACA
Source organism: Prosopocoilus inquinatus (assembly GCA_036172665.1). Classification (NCBI taxonomy): domain Eukaryota; kingdom Metazoa; phylum Arthropoda; class Insecta; order Coleoptera; family Lucanidae; genus Prosopocoilus; species Prosopocoilus inquinatus. Next base: position 30,548,556 of record CM069877.1, read on the forward strand.
GAATGAAATCATCTTCTTGACAGCTATTTCGATCGTATTTGAGAGAGAGGAAGGGAGGGGGGGGGGGGTTATCAGTGGAAAATTGTTCGAAAATTGTACTGTTGTCAAACTGACCGGGTGCATTCATCTTCTAAATGACCCAAAAGTTGTGCGAAAAAATTCAAAAGCCAATCAAGTTTCTTTCTATTGATTTGATTAATTTAGAATGGTCAGTATTTTTTTGCTAGAAAGAATATTTAATTGGGTACAAATTAAAATTTGCTCTTTCGGTTGCTTACAATTTATTGTTCGTCTTAATTTTTCGAATTTAGCAGTTTCGGAATAAGCAAAACTTTTCTACAAAATCAGTTTTTTTCATCTAAAAAACGAAAATAAAAAGAAATTAAGTAAATCTGGGCACACTCTGTATATTTCTGGAAAGAAAATGTAAATATTCAAAATTTAATAAAAGAATCAAATATTAAATATTTTTTTAAATAAATTGGTGCATTTCCCAATCTCAGCTTATAAGGAAAATTAAATACAAATACACTGAATCCAAAACTACATTATGACAAGTAAAACTAACTAATCCTACTTTGTAGCGCGTTGATATTAATAATGGAATAATTAATAATTTATCAGCCACCACAAAAACCTTATAACCTTATAAATCTTTCTCGTTTCATTCCTCTTGACAGCTTCGATAGCGAAACTGAGATTTATACATTACAATTGCCAAATAATTTTTTGATAAACAGAAGCCATGGAAAAGAGCACGTATGTCGTCATAGTTTAAAATAATATGCAGTCGAGGAATTTTGCTCGAAAGTTTCCATATAGGCTCGAGTACTGAATGGGTATTGAATGTTAATTATCCTTTTTTTATTTTTGACTGCATTGCAGAAATAAGTTTCACAGAACAAAATATGTGTTCAGTAATGAAAAACTTGCGGAAATTTAATAGGTTGAGTCTAACGACCATGCTAATTAATTGCTGCATTCTCAGAGAAATGTTTTGATTTTCATGGCCAAAAAATATTCTATTTTATTTTTAATGTCGCCTGTTATCGTATAAGAATCCTTGTATCATTCATGATAATGTAGGTATGAAGACGATTCCTTTTTTAAAATAAAAACTTAGTTTCTATTTGGTTTCGAAAATAATAAATAATAATTAAATCAAAAATACTCAAACTTGATTAAGATTTAGAGCTAATGACTCTCGTTAAAAGCCTTTACTACAATACGACTATTCAAGTGCGAACATGCGCTCGACCATCCAAAAATCCTTTTTGATAGCTATGGTATAAGACAGAGAGGATACTAAGTCCTCTATTTTTCATATGTGTTATAGATGAAGTAATTCAAGAAAGAACAGCGTTAGAAATGAATATGAAAAATGTGGGTAAAAGAACTATACAAAAGAAGAAAAAAACCATAAAAACAGTTTTATTTAGATATAAAAGAAAATAAAGTAGAACAAGTTCATGCAACAATACAAAATACGTGAAAGTGAATAACAGAGGCAATCAAGAAGAAGAATTGAAAGCAGCAGATAACTTAGGAGATGAGACATCGTACCTTTCTTCTTTTAATCTTACTAATTGCAGACGAGAACCAGTAAAGAAGTTTAATTGGCTTTGATGCTGTGCTTTCTCATCATGCGCAGTGGCGTAGCTAAAATTGCTAAAATATAACTTAATGGGTCAACGAGATGAGCATTTATTGTTTATTTATTTGCAGGTTTTTAAAATTCAGGTTCATTATTTTATTTTTGTTTTACATACTGGCAAAAACTTGCTTATTTTATTTGGTAATAGTTACGATAATAAAAAGGTATTTTATAGTTTAACATACAGTATACAAGTTTACCGGTCTGAAATTTAATTTTTGTAATCGATTTACGTGAAATTTGAAATAAAACACTTTAAGACCGTAAAGTAATGAATTTATTCTGTATACATAAAATTTCAGTTTTCATTTATTTACAATCGGTTAATATTTATTTGTTTTTTAATGTTGCAATATGCATGTTTAAACGATTAAACGTAAACCATTATTATTAAATAAATTTTATGTAACGAAAATATACCACCCCAAATAATTATACCAATGTCAATGACCGTACCTTGTCGCAGGTAGAAAATAAATAATCTCACACAGATGAGCAGAAATTAAGAACTTTAAATTCGCATTTGCTGTAAGGCGGAAAATATTTTAGGGGTATTTCAATAAGGTGCATTTTTGGTGAGGTTTATTGCGATCTGAAAGGATACTTTTCGCAGGCATTGTACATAAAGCTAAAGGGTTTTTCCAAACAAGTATTACTTACTTCACTACGCAGTATGACATTAGTGAATAATACACTTAATTCCCGGTTTTTGAAATAATGAATAACTTTATATATAGGTGTCCCACTTAAGGCATATTCTTTCATACCTCTCTAGTTATTAATTTTACGAAAAACTGTTTCAAATGAAAGTTTCACAGGATCATGTGGAGCATATTTTTTAGTTTGACGTGTACAGAATGTTCCGTTTAGCCTGGGCGTCAGGTCACTTCGTTATTTTAAATGGAACACTCTGTATATGTTTACATTTTCGGATTCTGGATTTAATCTTAATGTGACCTTGTGTACCATACATAGGGTCTAATCTGAACCGTTTTCGCGTTATTCAACTTTTTAAAAGAATTATTATCGTTCTTGCAGTATCTCAAACAAATGCAAATATCTTCCGAATAAATGACGTTAGGGACTTGCGTTTTTTTGCTAAAGTTTCGTCTTGAAACGCTTTTTCAATTACACCGTAACGAAAAAATTCTAGCAACATAAGTTCTTTAAAAAAATAATAATGAACTTCAAAATATTCAAACTACGACAACTATTTTTTTTAATGGAATGGCATATAACTTTTATTATTATTGGATGCGCTATTTAATTCTCTTTTCAATGATACATAGTTGTCGGTATCTGTCGTTAATAGTTTTTTTATACGATTTTTAAAAATACATGAAATATTGAGACCTTTATGTTAGTTGCTATGGTTACACAGCAAATTGTTTGTTTATCTTTCCCTAAGATTATTAAGTATCACTCGACATTCAAAATTTTAATTAATCTTTAAGAAGGTCTCTTCCTTAATAAAACATGATAGATACGGATTTTACTCTTGCCATGGATATCCAAGCTAATAAACCCTAAGAAGAAACTTCTATTGCTGAGGATAGATACTTGTGGAGACAAGACGTATTTCAGCAGTTGAAACATTTTTTAACGAATAAGTGGATTCGTGGAGGAGAACCAGTCAGTTGACCTGCTCAGTATCTTCATTTAACCGCTTTTTAGGGTTTCATAAAACAGCGAATTCGTTTAAAAATGTTCCAACTACTGGAGCACGTCTTGCTATGTCCACATGCATCTATTCACAGCAACAGAAGTTTCTTCTTAGGGTTTATTAGCTTGGATATCTATGGCAAGAGTAAAATCCGTACCTGTCATGTTTTCTTACGCAAGAAACCTTCTTAAAGATTAATTGGAACATTTTTAATGTAGCGTGATACTTAATAATCTTAGGGAAAGATAAACAAACAATTTGTTTGCTCTGTAACCATAGCAACTAACATAAGAATCTCAATATTTTCTGTATTTTTAAAAATCGTATAAAAATTAATACTGAAAAAACTATTAGCGACAGATATCGACAACCCTAATCACTGAAAGGAGAATTAAATAGTGCTTCTAATAATGATAAAAGTTATATGGTATTCCATTAAAAAAAAACAGTTATCGTAGTTTGAATATTCTCAAGTTTATTATTCTTTTTAAAAGAACTTATGTTGCTAGAATTTTTTTTTTGCAGTGTAACTGAAAAAGTGTTTGAAGACGAAACTATTTCAAAAAAACACAAGTCCACAACGTCATTTGTTCGGAGGATATTTGCATTTATTTGAGTTACTGCAAGAGCGATAATTTCTTTAAAAAGTTGAATAACGCGAGAACGATTTAGATTAGACCCTATGTATGGTACACAGGATCACATTAAAATTCTATCCAGAACCCGAAAATGTAAACAAATATAGGGTATTCCATTTAAAATAACGAAGTGACCTAACGCCCAGGCTAAACGGAGCACTATGTATACGTCAAACTAATTTTGAAATACATGATCCTGTAAAAGTTATATTTGAAACATTTTTTCGTAAAATTAATAACTAGAGAGGTATGAAAGAATCCGCCTTAAGTGGGACAACCTGTAGAGATACTCAAGATAAATTCTTCTAAGAGCTGTTTCTCAAAACTTTATCCATAAGTATAATACGTATAATTTAATTATTACATAAAGTTTCAGAAACTGGGCCTGAGACAAGTAAATAAATATTTTATAACGTACTAAAGAAAGACGAACTTTCATTGCACTTAGAAACAGCGTCGTTTATGATTTATAACTGAATTGAGATTATGGTTTTACAATGGATGTAGGCATTCTGCGTTTTTCTGCAGGTCTAATTTTAGACTAAACTTCAAAAGTATAAGCACCACTCATTACGTTACCACCGTAGTAATCTTGTAGGTAATATTTTTCACAGTATATCGTCGGTCTAATTAGAAAAATTCGTAACTCCACTCATACAAAGAAGGAAACCACTAACTCCGATAAAACTGGCAAATAATTAAGTTTAATTCGAAAATTGCAATTTTATTATCTTTTTAATAAAACTAATATTGAACACCAACATACATAAACGTTTGTCTAATTTCAAAACCTTCAAAGAAAGGAAAATAGTTTCTTTCGGTTTCCCTAAAGTTGCAAAAGTTGGAGTTACGAGTTTTTCTAATTAGACCGACGATATTAAACTTGTAAAAGATGTTTTGCACTAAATTTATCAGACGTTGCTACTTCGTAGAACACAAAAAATGCGTCTTTTATTTAAGATTTGGATACAACCATGATCCTGACCCTTAGAAAATGCACAGTTCTTGCAGTTATACTCAGTTGATCGATCTTTGTCATGTCTTGAGTAGTGTTAGCAATGAAAAATAAGGTATGGAGTTAGTTTCTTGTGTTAACTCTTCAAGAAGTTGCTCTGATATCTGATAATAATAAATAAAATATTTAAATGTGCAATAATTGTTTGATGATTCATAATAATTTGTTTAAATAAACTTAAACAATGTAGAAGTTGAATGGGGCAATTAAAATCGTATTGGCTTGAAAAATAGATGACACGACTTGGCTGATTGCCGCTAATTCAATTTTGCTATTCATTAGAAAATGCAAACTTTCCTCGAATTGAAAGCAGAAGAAAATCGAATTGTTATATTCGAAGTCATTGCTGGCACATTTCAATTTTTTAATGAATTGTATATATGCAAAATTCAATTTAACGAGACATTGGTAAAAACAATTTAACAAAAAATGTTTTGAAGTACATAGTTATAACTTTCTATGATGGGACCGCTTCATTGAGATGTATTAATGACCAATCTTAGGACATTTGTATGGATATTCACGGTCACTTCGTCTCCAATGCGCACACTCGCTAGTTCATGAGCGCCGGGCTATTAATGCGATGAATATGCGGTAACAAACGCAAAGTCGCGATCGGGATATCGCCTACCTAACGTACCGCTTATGAGAATGACATTGAGTTCCATACTTTCATCCGATATTTGGTAATGAAGATTTCGCTCTAAGAAAAAATGTATTTTGTACAGTAATTTTTTTTGATGCCAGTTTTTTTGATGACTAAACTTTTGATGTACCATATAATTCTTTTTATCTGAAAGCTGAGCGGTCTTAATTTTAAAGGTTTTTGTGTGTTACGTACAGCGTGAGTTGGTTTTTATGTTTTAGTAAAGAGTAGGGTCTAAAAAAGAAGAGACACTCCGCGTCGGTTGGTTTGATCTTTGCCGTTTTTAGTTTATATGAAATTCTGGCGCTAAAATCGAGCTTTGTCATTGGTCAAATCCATCCCTACCAATGACAAAGCTCGTTTTTAGCACCAACATTGCAAACTACTCTTCCGAAAAAAAAACAGGATAGTATGTGTCGATCGGTAGTCAATGAATTGTTAGTGGTGAACTGGAGGATCGATCAGGTTAAGATTAGATTAAATTAAGGGTTGATGACTGAAAGGGGTCGGTGAACCGCTAAAATCGAGCTTTGTCATTGGTCAAATCCATCCCTACCAATAACAAAGCTCGTTTTTAGCACCAACATTGCAAACTACTCTTCCCAAATAAAAAAAAAAAAAAAAAAAACAGAGTATAGTAGGGGTCGATAGGTGGTCAATGAATTATTAGTGGTGAACTGGAGGATCGATCAGGTTGAGATTAGATTAGATTAAGGATTGATGAAAACTTGAAAGGGGTCGGTAAACTTTCGAGGTGGATTGGGGGTCGATAAACTTGTAGACAGGGTTGACTTAGTACTTGATGAAATATAGCTATTAGTGGTGGAGTGAGGGTCGATTAGATAAGATCTACGCTGTATTAGATTTATTTTTCTGAACTAAATTTCTTTATTTTAAAAATTTGTCAGCGTTATTGAGCAAATCTTGAGGCTTGCTGACATTAAATGTTTTCTAGTCGTTATGTATCACAGGTAATAAATTTATAATACGGGTCCTTTGGACTCGTCCATTTATTCACGTGAATACTATCAAACACTATTTATTTGTTATAATCTTCCACAAAAACTGTCTTACTGTTACAGTAAAAATTGAGTTTGAGAGGGTTCTGTTATGAGTTATTTCTTTCCTTGTAAGGGATCGATGCTTAAGTACGGTTGGAAACCCGTTTGTTAAAAAAAAAACTAACTTTGAACTCATTTTCAGCGTAATGTATTTGCGAATTTTACTTTAATAAAATACTTGATTAGTTTCGGACACAAAGACACATGCTCTGATACTATATTTTGCAATTTGTGTCGAACATCCTCTGTAGTATACAGTTAAAAATGCATTTTCTTGCTGAAATTCAATACAAGAGCAGTCACCATATTTCAGTGCTTAATAACTTGCTTGTTCACCATAATTCTTTTATTTATTTTTACAATTTCTATATTGCATCAAATTATCATTTAAAACCGTATAAAAACAAGGTTTAAGCGAGGATCTATGCACGTAAAACGTATAAATTTGAGAGACTGAAATTTAGTTTTATCGACTGTACAATATAATACATTATCAAAATAGTTCAAGGCCATATCCAATGATACGGCAAACATTTTAATTTTATGCCTCCCATTGATCCGTAGCGTCGTTAAACCGCATTTGATTATCTGCCTTATTAATTGGGCACATTCTCGAAAGCTGATCTTTTTAAATATTCCCATTCAATAGTGCCAAATAACACGAAATTAATTGAGCTGTTAATTTAATCGGGGGGTCTTTATCTCTATGAGAAAGTTGTTAACAAATTAACGCCGACATGACGAGTTAATCTCGCGTCTCGTCGAAAAGAATTTCGCCGAACGTTACTATACATAATATAGGAACGATTGTTTACAACAATCGTGAATCACATGCGTCTTATTTATTGCTAGTGGTGCGTTATCGTCGACATTTAACAATGAAATCACAGTGTAGTAATTTGTTGTTTCGCAATAGGTCTTGTAAATATTTTTTTGTTTGTGATTGTTTATGATAGGCAGGCGTATCGGAGAGCCGTAATGAATATTTTTAGCAATTATTCATGCTGCATTTTGAATTAATCATAATAATGAATAATGCCCGGAGATTAGAGAAAGCAGATATGGAATTAATTGACTGTTAAAACTGTATAAGTACATAATTGCCTATTAATGAAAGAAGTGAATTTATTCAAGGTCCATAGTTTTCTACATTTATTGGAAATGTATGTATTTCATTTGGTGTCTAGATTTTTATCTTACCTCAAATGTTTTACACAAAAAACCAATTATGTATCTTTATATGTATCTGGTAAGTACTTATACAGGGTGCTGCGTTTTGAAACGCAACATATCAAATCCCATGTTGATTTAAAAGTGCTCGAATATTAGCTTCCCTAATTATTTTACAGCAAAATTCCATTTATGTTTTTTAAAGTGCTCTTCAAGGTGAATCAGTCTGTGGAGTTTGAGAATTTTTCATTCGCTCGGTCTCGAGATATTTAAAAAAGATCTGTAACGGAGTTAAATTTATACCAAACTGTCAGCACGTTCTTGATCAGTAAATGTTAAAATAAATTAACATAAATGTTTTTTCTATCAATCTTATTCAAAAAACGTTTTAGATTTATTAATTATCTGTTCAGATTTCATTATCATTGATTAAGGCTGTACTGATAGTTTGGTATAAATTGAATTTAGTTACAGACTCTTTTTTAAATATCTTAAAACTCAGCGTATGAAAAATTCTCAGACTTCATAGACAGATTCATCTTGAAGAGTACTTTATAAAACCTAGACAGAATTTTGCTGTAAAATAATTAGGGAAGCCAACATTCTAACACCTTTAAGTTAACATGGGATTTCCTATGTTGCGTTTCAAAATGCGGTACCCTGTGTATTAAAATTCATTCCATGATTGCAGTGCTACCACTTTATTAAAAATACTTTAACTCCTGGTCACTTGGGGGCAAGTAGCTCTGAAAAGTCAATCAGCTGTCCCGAAGTTAGTCTCTGAAGGAGATGGATGTTGGTTAAAAGGGCGCCACGGAATAACCCCAGCCGATGAGTGCATTATGAAACTAATCACCTAAAGATATTCAGAAATCGTAGAGAGTTTGACGTCGCTTTCTCAACACCTACACGAACAAGAGGAAGAAGTACCTAATAACTTGTTGCAAGTGACATCATCGGCTCGGAAAAGGTGAAAAATCCATTCGTTAAGAACGTGCATTTAGATCTTTTAAGGACGATTACGATGTTTAAATATATGCCATCTAGTTTCTAACGATTCTTATCGTTCTTATCTCCGGTTTCAGCTAGGATTTCTTCAGCACATGCATCCACACAGTAAATCTTCAAATCACGAATTAAATAAAGCCTCTTACAAAAGCGTCTGCATAACATCGGCTCGTTTAATTCTTGTGTGTATAATTAAGATGAAATCTTCCATGCCTCGGCAATTCGCTAACAAATTCGAGCGATTAACAAATAGCACTGGACGCGCGAGCATATATCACGCTTAATTTAATTCCTGCGTTTAGATAACCGTAATTCATGTGACGGGAATGTTTTCTCTTGCTTCTCTAATTGATACGCGAACGTGCAGACTGCGTTCCATGGCCGAAGGCTTAAACTGTTTCTTTTTGTAATTTTTGGCGCCAGCGTTCGTTCTTTTTTTCGCCGAGTCACCTCGAAATGTGATTGCACATACATTTTATGAAAACATTCTAAAAGCCTGGATTTGGATTCGTATATATATATATACTCGTGACAATGTTGATGAGTGATTCCTTGTTGTCTTTTTAATACGTACAATAATACTCTTTGGGGTTTTCTTTCTAAAATGATATAAAACACAAGAAACTCAGTAAGTACACACTTTAAGCTAGTAATATGATTGAACCTCTTGTGTTGGCTAGATTTTTTTTTATTTAAATATAGTATTGACAAACTGTACCTATTAACAGAGGACGGAGTTACAATAAATATTCATTCACCGTTATTTAGGTCTCTCATTCTGTGTTCTTCCTTTCTCGCTTCCCTGACTGCAACAGGCGCTGAGGGTAAACGTCTTAGCTTCCGGGCACCGCATTCTAACTCGATAAAGGCCATGCAAATCACAAGTAACCCATTGCGAGTATCTATTCAATAATAAGAAACATTTTACTTACCGGGGTCGCTTTCCCGGCCCTGCTCACTCCAGCGGCGAAGCTGTAGCTTCATCAGAATGATATTGGACACTTGGGAAGCCATCCTCGCACTTTGACTTCTTATCTTCGAGTGCATTAACCCTTACATTTACTTGTGGATATAAAACTCACCCCCTGATGGATACTAGCATACCTTGCCTCCCGAGTAAACGCTCTCAGGATCAGTTAATGCCACCGACTGCGTGAGTGTCCAACAACTTCATCATATCAGTTCCTAGATAGCTCAATGCTTTTACCTGGTTAGGAATACAACTAACTGAATTCCTACGAACAATGAATATAGAGTACAGCTAATTAGTGCTGTAAAAGTAACGAAAAAGTTTGTACTCGCATCTATTCGTTACTTTAGATTTCGGTACCCGTTACAAAGTATTCGTTACTCGTTACGTTCGTTACTATACTATCATTAAATAATCAAATAACACGCGAGAATATAATTTTCAACTTAAAATCGTAATACCCAATAAGATTACTTTTATTATAATTTGGTTTATTACAAAAAGAAAAAACGCTTTTACTACTTACTAAAAATGCATACATAAGCCGTGGACGGTGCGTACAAACAATGTACTTACAAGTATAAACAGTTGATAAACAATCTATTAAAAACGTAAACAACTTATAACTGAAATTACTAAATTACCAACTGATCGGGAGCTCGCATTGTTTCGTATCGATACGTGAGCGAAATCGTACGCTATGGTCATACGAGTAACGAAATGTTTTGGCAAGTAACGAATCGGTACTTCGTATCTCATATTATACCCTTTACTTAGTAACGAATACATACGGTTTGCAACAGCACTACAGCTAATTGTCTTGCCGGTATCGTGTTCATCTGTGCTGCTTGTCACTGCGACAAGCCACACGATATCGTATGCTAGTGCACGATAACATCCTCTGTCGCATTCTTTTCCGTTTCTTTGCCTGCCTAGGCCAAACACACCTCCATATCATGTTACCAAACTTAACATGCTCGTGTTTCACAGATTTATCGAGAATGCATAAACTTTCTTAATTCTTAACTGCGCGTGTGTAGACGGCTTCTCTTTACTGGAGAACTTGAGGTTTAATGAAGACTATTCATATTTGTTCAGTGATAATGATTTGGCGCGAAACTATTTCTCTTTTCCGAAGGTTGCCGCCAGGTGCGTTCCGTTCAAACATCCAGGATGGCAAGAAAATAAACGCGTGCGGTTTCTGCATTAAAAATAAATTATAAATCCAAATATTTATTTCGCACTTGAAATTCGCGTGTACATCAGCACTCGAAATTTACACATCGTAATAAAAACTCGGGTAATAACATCCGAGGTTTGCGCAGTATTTCATAGCGAAATAAAGTTGGCCATTCCGATTTCAAAAGTACGTTCAGGAAGCTTTGCAATCAAAATGTTTAGTATTTAGATTTAAGATAGAGGCTGTAGTAAAAATGTGAGGTGCTGGACGAATATTTTTCGTTTAGCAGACATTTTTAGCGTCGCTTGACGGATGAAGGTCACAGCGTAAGAGCAATGTCACACACGGCGGTTTTCGTCGAATCGGTATACTTCATAGTTGTTATGTTTTTATTTTAAAACGAAAGATACAATTATAAATTATTTTCAAAAACAAGTGATCCCTCAAAACTTCTGTTTATCAACAAAACTACACCATTTCCAGCTGTAATTCAGAAAATATCAACTATATTTCGGAAATTTTCAAATGTAATTCAAAATTGTTAATTTAATTTCAGAATATGTTATTTAAAATTCAGATTAATCAGTTTAATTTCAAAATATATTAAATGCAATTCAGAAAGCATGAATTTTAGACTATGCGTTTTTTATCTGCTTTAATCATAAATGAGAATTATATAATTCTTTGGGATAAAGAATGGGAATAAGTTTTTTATTTCTGATTGTACAATTGTTTGACGGAATTTAAACTCATTCATATTTCAATTAAAAGTTACGGATTCTTAATTACAATTGATGTAATCTCAAATTCATTTAGCATATTCTGAAATTAAACTGATTAATCTGAATAACATTTGACGAATTCTGAAACTAAATTGATAAATCCGAATTATATGTTATACATTCTGAAATTAAATTAACAAATCTGAATAGCAATTGACGAATTCTTAATTACAGTTGGAAAAGGTGTAGTGCAGTCTTGTGCCGACTAGATTAATTTATTTGTGGACGGGCGTATCAATAATGATAACTTTCCTGTATCACTTTTAGGGGTAAGTCCATAACGAATATGATGATAGATGACACTTCCTGCTCGTAGAAGAACAGCCAGTTCAATTTTCCAATTTTGTAATAATCGCTTATATGAGCGCTTATACGAGAAGCTAGTACCGCAAGGTATTAAATTATTTAAAAACCAGGCAGTAAATACATTACTTAGAATTGCAGCAACATGTGATAATAAATGTAAATAATTTATTATCACAGATTGGATTGATTTCACAAAGGTATAGTTCAGCGGCTCTCAAACATTATAGGTACTACCCTAACTGTCTTATTAAGTCGAAGGGAGATTAAAAAAAGAACTAGAAATGTTACGTGCATAATCCCAAGACAATAATTAATCGCCGATAGCACAAGTACACAAACTAGTGATAAGTAAATATTATTATTTGCACAGCATATCAAAGTGTAATATGTATAAATACTAAAAAAACGTATAGTTTATTTAGCAAAGTTCACGGAACTTCCTTTTTGAAAATCGAATGTAATCCATTCTTTTTTTTTTTTCAATACTTTAATAGCATATTTATATATTGATTCTTTCATTATACAGTAGGACCTCTTTAATCCGAATTGCACTGGTTATTCCGGATTTTCGAAATTTGCAGATTATCGAACAAAAAAAAAGAAAATATCTTTTTTGAGATAAAATTCTTGATGAATTTGGTGATTTAATTTATTAATTAAGAAAAAAAAACACTTGAATCGTTGGTCAGTGGTTTATTCACAGTAAAAAAATTGTAGTAAAATACGGGATAGCTACAATTGCAGCAAATTTTCTTACAAATTGTAGAGCATTTTACTACACACACATTTTAAGTTCGTGAAATTTACTACAATTACATGAAAAATTTCTACAATTTGTAACTATCCCCTATTTTACTACAAATTGTAGTAATTTTTATTACACAGTTTTTTCTGTGTTAGTTTCTTTTCTTTAAAGGTGTGCTTCCTCATCCTGGGTAGAAGCATCACGCACTCACCTTTTGCTTCTGGTGATGGACCCGGCCGGGCTTGAAAACGTTAAAGAAAAGAAACTAATAAACTACTGACCGAGGATTCAAGATTTTTTAATTAATAAAGAAAATATTCATTTTCCTAAAGATCTAAGAATTTCAAAATTTTCACAATAAAAAGTTCTTTATTTTCAAGTCAAAAATTAATCCCCCTCTAAACTCTTAACCCTCTGGGGCCCTAGATAAGTCCCAAATGCATGTGTTTATACCGATTCCACCACATAAAGTAGGCACACCCGAGCGCTCACCAGGCAGTCTTACAGCGTGAGCCTAAGTACGATGCGATTTAAATTCTTTGTCTATTTGGAGTGGTTTCATCTGTATGTAATTTCTTAAATTGCACAATTGGATTTAACCTCCTAACCACAAAAAGTTTGTTTAAAAACTATATACGTATTTCGGCAGCTACGCTGTCATCTTCAGTAGATGCCTACTTCTTGATCACAAGAGAAGTGAGAGTTCTCTTGTTTTTAAACAAACTTTTTGTGGTTAGGAGGTTAAATCAAAATACTCGTTTATAATTTTTATAATATTATTTTATTATTTTCTTTATATTTTACATGATTGAAGATTTTAACGTTGGGGTAACTAAATTAATTACCGTCAATTAAGCTTTTGACGTTCTTGTGGATGATTAGAGCCTTTACAGGTTTTTACGCGTTTCAGATACAAATTGCTTCAGTTATAAAAGCGGCCAAGCGGGGGTAATTAATTTAGTTACCCCAACGTTAAAATCTTCAATCATTTAAAATATAAAGAAAATAATAAAATAATATTATAAAAATTATAAACGTCATTGAGGTTTGAAAATATTTAACTGTGTATCGATCCATCACTGTATTTAATCCACCGCTTAATCGAATCAACGATCTATCGATCCATCGCATTATAGGTTCATCGTGTCATCGATCCATCGTGTCATCGGCGTCAATCCAACGTTTCACCAATCCATCGCTTTATCTATCCGTCGCGTCATCCATTAAACGCTTGATCTACCTATCGTTTCACCATTTTATTTATCTAGCAAAATTTTGTGCAAATCGTTCTTGATTGCAGTGAAAACCTCGAGCAGCCTCTGGACAGCTGTTTCAGCCCTGCTTGGGGCTTCTTCAGCAGAGACGTAGCTCGACATTCCCACTGCAGACCAAAAACGACTCGCCCTATTTATTCGCAATTGCGATGTAAGAATGATGAACAGATAAAATAGCGACATCTTACTATCGCTTTTTGACCTGACATTGCAGTAGGATAGACAAACTGAAGCGGGATTTGGTCCTAATAAGTCCCCCATGCAAGGCGGTCATGCTTGCAATGTCAGGTCAAAAAGCGATAGTAAGATGTCGCTATTTTATCTGTTCATCATTCTTACATCGCAATTGCGAATAAATTGGGCAAGTCGTTTTTGGTCTGCAGTGGGAATGTCGAGCTACGTCTCTGCTGAAGAAGCCCCAAGCAGGGCTGAAACAGTTGTCCAGAGGCTGCTCGAGGTTTTCACTGCAATCAAGAACGATTTGCACAAAATTTTGCTAAAAACTTTCATTATGCTTTGACAGCAAGCATGGCCGCCTTGCATGGGGGACTTATTAGGAGCAAATCCCGCTTCAGTTTGTCTATCTTATTGCAATGTCAGGTCAAAAAGCGATAGTAAGATGTCGCTATTTTATCTATTTTATTTATCCATCTATTCATCGGACCATCGATATATACGTCGCTTCATCAATCCATCACTTAATTTATCCATCGATTTATGAATGGTTCCGTTCATCGATTTAACTGTCCATCGTTTCATTGATCCGACGCTTCATCGTCCTCTCGCTTCATCGATCTTTCGTTTCATCGCATCAAATACAATTTGCCTTACGCAGCACATAAATTAATCCTTCGCATCACACAAATTCGCCCTCCGCAGCACATAAATTGGTCCTCCGATCTATTGCCTCATTAATTCATTGCTTCATTAATCCATTGCTGCATAGATCCATCGATCTATCACATCATCAACTCTTCGACTCATCGATTCATTGATCCACGACGTTATTACCAATTACCATTACTTTCCTTAATATTGTTTAGAGTTTGGTCACGAAAATGTTAATAAGTTGATTTTGTCATTTATCGATATGGTAACGTGTTTCGTTCTAGAAGTCATCTTTGCTCCAAATTGCAATGCTGAACTGAACTCAGTAACGGTCAACATTCTAATGAACGTTGAACAGCAAACAGAGCATTTCTTCTTAGAAAACAGGAAACCAAGGGATTTCTGTCTCTCACTTACGTAGTGGGAATGACTTCGCTACTCGGATTAAGGAGTTATTGTTCGGATTATGTGTTCAATTCCCCGCTGCTAATTACTGGAGGTTGGGATTAGTGCATGTTCGGATTAAAGAGCGCACACTGTCGTTCTGTAGAGGATTGTATTCATGGCGATTCTTCGCCGTATCCAATACTGACTGTCTAAGTTTCTATTTTATTACTTTTTTTTCTTTACTACTGAAGGGGTGCAACTTCTGGATGGGTTAACTCAGACCCCTCTACCCTCTTCTCAGTGAAATTTGCATGCTCCAGTATCTCTTCTGAAGGGGTGCAAACTTCTGTTTTAATGGTGCTTCAAGATGCATTGAGGATGCAAATATTTGGTAAAGAGAAACTTCAAAATATGTTACTGGAGAGGGGGACAAGTTAACTGACTTCCCTGCATGTCCATAACTTAATAGTTTTAGAGAAAATTACGGTTGATTCCAATACCGTTTGAAAACCGCTGCCACTACTTGCATATGGACAGTAGAGATCTCAAACTAATCAAGCAATACATATGATAAAGTATTGTGATGATTCATCGACATTAATTGACGCTGGTTACACACGTCGGAACCTGACGCGACATAATCCCGAAGCTTCGGCGACAGTCTGTCTATTTCCATGACGGACTTTTCTAGGTAAATACACAACAAACACCGTGATACTCGAATGTTCGCCTGACAGAAAGACTGCCAATCCAGCTCGAAAATTTCAGTAAACGACCGAAGCAATCGAGTATTATTTTAAATAAACTAAAACGAGTCGTAAATTCGTAACAGTATGTAATGAGCAACGTAGGTATTTCGATTTCAACTACAGTATGACCTAATCCGAACTTTCAATAATCCAAACAGCTGAAATTGGAAGCCATAAGTGATTTCCAGTACGCAAACGGAGAAATCCCTTGGTTTCATGTTTTTTTAGGAAATGTTTGCTGTTCATAGCTCTTTAAGATGTTGAACGTTAGTAAGTTTAGTTTGCATTGCAATTAAAATAGAGATGACTTCTAAAATGAACCAGATTATTTTATCGATAAATGAAAAATGTGAACTCTTTAACCAGCTCTGAAGAATATTAAGAAACCTAATGGGGTAATATTAAATGAAAAAATGTGCCAATGATACAAGTACAAGGATTTTATTTTCACCAAAATGTGATCGCGGTTTCGTTTAAAGAGACATTGTCAAGCAGGATTAGCCCATGAGCCCACGCGGACACCGAAGCTTCCAGAAACCAAAGGAGTAATTAAATTACCAAATGGGATAACTGGATTTCTTTATCGACATTAGACTTTTTATGTGCAAATTTCTGCATAAATTTATGAAACAATGTACGAGGTAATGGAATGATGAAGATAGAATAATCGATCGATGACGCGATGAATCGATGAGTAGATGAAGTGATAGATTGATGAATCTACGTTATATTAATGAAACGATGGATTCATGGATTAATGAAGCAACGGATTGATCAAATAATGAATTGATGAAACGAAGGATAAATGTAGCGACAGATCGATGAAGCAATGGGTCAATGAAAGAAGAATCGATAAATCGATGAATGGAGCCATAAATTATGATGGATCGAAGAAGCGACGTATAAATTCAGCAAACTATCGATGAAGCGATAATCCCATGAATTAATGGATGGTTAAAGCGATGAAACCATGAAGTGAAGTATCGATGAAGCAATGGCTCAATAAGGCAATACTTGGATAGATAGAAATGGATCAAGCGACTGATTGCTGTTGCGATAGATAGATAGATAAAGCAATGGATCGATGACGCGATGGAACAATGAAACGATGTGGTGATTAAAGGACGAACCTTTGATGCGATGATCGATGAGGCGATGAGTTGATGAATCGACGCAATATTAATGAAACGATGCATCTATGGATTAAGGAAGCAACCGATTTATGAAGTGACGGATCGATGAAACGAAGGATAGATGTAGCGACAGATCAATGAAGCGATGGATCAATGAAAGACGGATCGATAAATCGATGAATAGAGCCATAAATTAATGGATAAATTAAGTGATGAACCGATGAATGGATGGTCCGTTGAATAAATGGATCGATGAATGAATGGCTCAATAAGGCGATAAATGGATCAAGCGACTGATGGCTTGTTGCGATAGATAGATAGATAAAGCGATGGATCGATGGCGCGATGGAACGATGTGTTGATTAAAGTATGAACCCTTGATGCGATGAGTCGGTAGATTGTTGAATCGATGAAGCGACAGATCAATAGAGTGATGAATCGAAACGCTTGATTGATAGATAGCTAAATATTTTCGAGCCACAATGATTCGAATAGTTCAACTGACGTTTTTGTGGGTGTGGAGAGGTTTTGCAGATTTATATACGTTTCAGATACAAATTGCTTCATTTACGAAGACATAAAATAATTAAGTTACTCCAGTGATAAAATCTGCAATAATTTAACATGTAAAGAAAATAATTAAATAATTTTATAAAAATTGCAGGAGTATTTTTTAAGGTTTCATAGAGGATTAGATGGCATATTATCATTTTCAATTCATAATTTAAGAAAATATTTACAAATACATACAATTTAGGTATCTTAGTTCCCCCTTCCAAAAAAGGGTTAAGAGCTTAGAGGCGGATTAATTTTTCATTTAAAAATAAACAATTTTTTAACTACAAAGTTTTTTTAATCTCGAACCGGACAGAAATATGATGGAAACACTCAACGTTTCGGTATAGATTTATAGCTTCATCGGACAAGAACCAACTTCAATTAAAGAATTTTTTTATTGTTAGAATGTTCAAAT
The DNA here is from genome assembly GCA_036172665.1 of Prosopocoilus inquinatus. Lineage (NCBI taxonomy): Eukaryota > Metazoa > Arthropoda > Insecta > Coleoptera > Lucanidae > Prosopocoilus > Prosopocoilus inquinatus. The sequence continues at coordinate 30,566,738 of CM069877.1, forward strand.
TCGCAGATAATTGGGAAAATTTATATTTTCTGTCTTTTGTTCGATAATCCGAACATTTCCGGGTCAACCAGTGCATTAGTACGGATTAACCCTTAACGGGTCATGTGGAGTCTGACAAAATACGCGATGTGCGAATTTCGCCGCATAATGTTTGGTTACCGTGCATTTGATAATTTATTTTTGCGACTTCTAGACACAAACTGATATAAATAATTTTAAATAATATAATATAAGGTGTCTTTCTAACATACGAGTAGCTATTACACAATTAAAACAACAAAAACCACAGTTTTATTATTATTTAAATCCGTGATCTGTCAGACGCCACATGACGATTTGGCCACAAAAATTTCACATGACCCGTTAAGGGTTAAAGAGGTCCTATTGTATTCTGTTTTCTATATGTTGATATTATGAAGATATAAATTGAACAAAAAAAAACTGATTACCAAATGGTTTGCACGCCAAGGTTGCACACTTAAGTGTTATATATTTTTTAGAATACATAGGTAAATACATACAAACCCTTTACACTTACGGAACATGAAGAAGATAAGAGGCAGTATAATCAAAAAGATAACGAGATTTCATATTATGCAATGAGTTCGTTAAATGTTTCGATTTACAGAAGCTTTGTTAAAAAAAAAACTCGTACAATTTTTCTTACTTTGTTGTTCCTTCTGTCATTTGTAAATAAAAATTGAAATGAATGAAATAAATCTTAAATAGCAAATTGCATTGCGCATCAAAGAATGTGCACTTGCTTTAGGTATGTACGGCTATTTTTAGACCACAGAAACTGTTATCATATTCACAATCAGAAAAATCAAAAGGGGATTACAGACGTCCGTACATGTTTGATGCGATACAAATTCCTTGATATGATGAATGCATTTTATAAAACTTTTATGCAAAGCAAGAGCAGTTATACAATTACGCAACAAGTGTTTACTATACCATCTAAAACTTGTTTTGAAAACATGGTACATCGCCTACGAGTTTAAACTAGAAAAACAAATTATGTTACCACAAAATAGTATACATAGAAATATGAAATTATGAAATACTTTTTTTTTATAGCTGTCTATTTCTATTTCTCTCGTTATATGTAGAAATTACTGCAATGTGTAACAGCCTTTGGAGTTCTTTTAGAATTCTCTGAACTACATAAACTCAATAATTCGAAACCGTTAATTAAAGATAATAAAATCGAATAACTGTTTCAATAGGCGCTGTCACTTAGAACCGACACTTAAAAATAGAACAGTAATTAAAAATATATGGCATTTAAGTGACAACATAAATAAAAGCACTGTCAGCGCGTTAATAAAAGATAAACATCAATAATTCGAGATGTCGGGCACCCCGCGCTCGCTCAATCAAGATCCCAGTGTGACAGTCCGTGGTTTTATTTTAAAACCAGTAGCCAGGAGGCGCACACATGCACGCGATAATAGATTCGGCCTTGGCGCGGCCTTGAACTACAGGAATGCGCCCCCTTAATTACGTATGCATCGGGGAAAAAAAATATGAGTCGGTTTCTATTTAGTGCAATACCAATCGGAACGATCAAGGCGAGACGGAAAAAACGTTACGTAATTATTCCGCACGTGTTCCGCGTTGGTATGTGACACGCGTGGACATGTGGATGTAAGTACATACTTACGTAGCTCAATTCGATTTTAATTGGATGCATTTATTTTCGGTACGTAAGAATTATTAATAGAATTAATTCAAATCACATTGAAAACCTTTCTGAAGGATCCAGCACACCAACTCGGAACGATGGGAACAGGAGCGATGCGGGATATGTATGAAGAGCTGCACTGGTACATTTCATAGCATCTTTAGCACCCCGTCATTTTCGCGTTGCTCCTGTTCCTACCGTCCCGCGTTTATGTGCTGAATCCTTAAACCAAAAAACAATCAGCACACTGACTCGGGACGGAGGAAACAGAAGCGGTGCGAGAATGATACGCAACGATAAATACATGACGGTATTGTAAAACAGCCTGTAATCAAATAAGTTTCACATATTAAAACTGTAAGTTCTTTATCACTCAAGAAAGTGATTTCTGCAAATATGAATTTTATTGGTGAAAAATTAAAGAAATTAAAACCCCCCCAGAGCCCGGAAACTTTTTGTTTGAAAACCTCTGACTGGCCGTGTATCAGTGTCTACAAGCGCATCATAAAACGTCGTAAAACAATAAAGCGTCATCGAACTGAAGCGCACTGGGTTAAAATCATCGCTTATGTAATTCCATAACGGAATAGAATTATAAATATCCATCGCGTTGCTTATTAAATTAATCAATTTTCTCAATTTTCACGTAATTGTTAATAGTTTTCTGCCCACAAAACTAAAAATAAATAAAAATTAGAAATTCCATTTTCTAAAATTATTTTACTAATTCATACGTATTCATCGTGTACTTTATTTGCTGGTCGTCAATAAACTGCATTGTTATTTCTTTATTGCGCAAAATGTTTAAGAATGTCTTTTCTTTCTGCATTTCGGAAAATCATTATTGAATGCAGTCATCGCTTTCATTATTTTGTGGAACCAAAACAATAAAGCGTCATCGCACTCGAACTACGAAGAAACGTATTCGTTAGTGGAAATAATTAGCAAAGCAACAATCAATCAGAGCGACTAATATTTTTTTAAATTACTTTAATACGCGAAATTAGCACTGTAAATCACGTGTACTATTGGTTTACAAAGACCAGGATGTCAATATCTAATTATTGTCGATTATCTAATGAAACAGATTTAATTCTGACCAATGCAAGCAGATTTAAATTGTTCTCCTTTAATTATAATGCACACACGGGGCACGACCGAGAGGTTGTCGATTTGAACTGTCGTCTTTACTGGGTCGGTGATTCTATTTTATTGTGTTCCCATAAAGCTTTTAAAATGCGATCAAGCAATTGACCTTGAATTTTGCTGGAATTTTGTTTTATAACGTCGTTTTTGTGCACGGCCGACCAAAAGTTCTCAAACAAAAGAGTCAATACTCCTCCACCAGGTCATTTTTTTATTTTTGAGCTAGACTTTTGGTAGTTGCAGCATTAATTCTCTTACATGGTGAGGAACTTACGGTATTCATATGTGAAACTAATTTGATTACACCCTGTATAATGTTAATTTTGTAAAATGTTTTACTGAATTTCTTTTGGGTTGTTTACTCGTAAATCCACCTGTGAGAGTACGTTTTATATTTAAACAAGGCAGTCAATAAATAGATACACACGAGTACGGGTGTTTTAATTATTAATAATTTATAATGCACGGCATTATAACCTGGCACAGTCAGTATGAAACAATAAATTAAATAACAGAATTGTTACGTTATGATTTGTTGTTAGTGTGTTAGTTTTTTTAAAATGAAAAAAATGTCCGAGTTTCAAGGATTACAGCCGATGTGCATGGAAGGAAACGTTGCTGAAAACTTGAAATTATGGCGTCAGCGGTTTAAAAATTATTTACTGGCCACGGAGTACAGTAAAAAAATCTGAAACTACTCAGTGTGCGCAATTATTACACTACATAGGAGAGGAAGGTTTCCGTATTTACAATACTTTTACTTTTGCCGAAGAGGAAAGAAATAAGTTAAAAGTGTTACTTCAAAAATTTGAAAATTATTTTATACCTAAAAAGAGTGTGGAATATGAACGACACAAATTTTTTATTCGGAAGTAATTATAAGAAGAAACCGTTGAACAATACGCAACTGCTTTAAAAAAATTAGCTCTATCTTGTGAATTTAATGAGCTGAAAGAAAGTTTGATTAAAAGTATTTTAATATGCGGATTAAAAAGTGAAGAAATGAGACAAAGACTTCTAGAAAAAGAGGGAATTTCCTTAGAAGAAGCTATAAAAATTTGTCGAGTGGTAAGAAGAATCCAGAACAATATTTGATGAAGTAGCTAAGAAAAACTGTGCAGTTGATACATAACGTCATAAAGATATAGAAAAAAGAAGATTAAAAACTGTTTACAAATCAGGGAGCGGAAAGAAAACATTTCTGAAATCAACGGTTGCGGGACCCTCAAAAAATAAAACCGTACAGGAAAATTATAACTGTGATCGTTGCGGCAGATACCACCAACCCCGTCAGTGTCCAGCATATAACAAGTTATGTAATTTGTGTAAAGTGAAAGGTCATTTTGCCCAAATTTGGTTTAAAAAAGTGCATATCTTACAACAGCATGAAGAAATACACGATGAAGGTACCTTATTTATTGTCTCAATTCAAACAAAAAACACTAACGAGTGGTGTATTTTTATGAATGTTAATGATAAAAATACAAAAATGAAATTAGATACTGGTGCGATGGCTAACAATATATCTTTGAATGTATTAAAAACATTAGATTTTGATAGTAATTGTTTACAAAAATGTAATGTAAAATTAACGACAATTACAAACGAAAAACTAGAAGTCCTAGGTCAATTAAATTTAAGTTGTTTTTACAAAAAAAAAGAAACGAACTTAAAATTTTATGAACATATAAAATAGCGACATCTTACTATCGCTTTTTGACCTAACATTGCAGTAGGATAGACAAATTGAAGCGGGATTTGCTCCTAATGAGTCCCCCATGCAAGGCGGCCATGCTTGCTGTCAAAGCATAATGAAAGATTTTAGAAAAATTTTTGTGCAAATCATTAGGAGCAAATCCCGCTTCAATTTGTCTATCCTACTGCAATGTTAGGTCAAAAAGCGATAGTAAGATGTCGCTATTTTATATGTTCATCATTCTTACATCGCATTTGCGAATAAATTGAGCAAGTCGTTTTTGGTCTGCAGTGGGAATGTCGAGCTACGTTTCTGCTGAAGAAGCCCCAAGCAGGGCTGAAACAGCTGTCCAGAGGCTGCTCGAGGTTCTCACTGCAATCAAAAACGATTTGCACAAAAATTTTTATTAAAATTTTATGTTGTAGAAACTAATACGCCTACAATTTTAGAATTAGAATAATCCAGGTTAATTTGCCAAAATCCATTATTTGCCTCAAGTGTACTAAATATTTAGCACCGGTTAAATTACATGTAATTTCATCCAAGGTGGGCAATTGAAATATTTCTCGTTTAACCGCTTTGTTTAAATCTTTAGGGTCTATACACACTCGCAAAGTACCATCGCCTTTTTTTACTATTACCATGGAATTAACCCATTCCGTTGGTTCATTCACTTTTTTGATAATACCGTCAATTTCTATTTGTTTCAATGTCTCTTTTAATTTTTCCATTAATGGTAATGGTACTTTACGAGGTGCTTGCACAACAAGGTTAACATTTTTGTCAATATGTATGTGACATAATCCAGGAATAGAACCAGTTCCTTTAAATAAGTTTTCAAACTCTGATACAATGTCTTGATGTACATTATCAATTCGTTTGATTAAATTTAAGGCTAAACAAGCTTCTAATCCTAAAATTGTAGGTGTATTAGTTTCTACAATAAAACATTATAAGTTCGTTTCTTTATTTTCTGCACTGCATGTATCCAAATAGCAATTCATGGCAAAACTCGGACACAATTATCTTGTGTGTGAAATGTGCCGACACTTTTCATAGCACTTTTGCCTCCGTGCACATTGAGGTCTATTCTGTGAACTTGATACGTAAATATTAATGCTATATTTCAAGTGACCTTGCAAAATCGGTATTCTGTAAACAGTTTCTTAACAATTTGCGATCCACATCGAGCGTGATATCAAATTAATACGCATCTCTTTACAATCGGCGGTCGGCAGTCCACTTGAATTGTTATGAAATCGTATCAAGTTCTCTTCAATTATTGAAGACCAGATCAATGTTACAGAACAGCCTTGAATGCGTCCAAAATAGTTATGTTTGTGTCTACACATTTCCAACTTATTATGTAAAAAAATGTGCGTGTCTAAATGACAACATTTCGTACACATGTGTTTAAAATATCTCTTCTTTGTGTTCGTTTGGACTCCTCAAATATACACATTTGGGCGCAGGTGGGTCGACGCTAAATAAACTCCATTTGTCTGATTTGTTTACTGAAACGAGTTGAATAGAACATTAATTTCCGTATGGGTACATTTTAAACATACAATTTCTTTATCGTTTCTACAATGTGTTGTTCGGGCGTATGCACATCCATCTGGAAACACTTTACACACATAATTTCCATTTTGTTTCTGTTTAGTTAGTCTTGCCAAAATGTTTGCGTAGAGTTGCGGACAGAAAATTTCGGACACCATTGTTATCTGACTGACGTAAAAATAAGAAACCTTTCTTGGTATGAACCAAACGTGGGCATATAAAACTGAAAGGAGCCAGCTAGTAGTATCCCTTCTCTTCGACGGTCTGAATGAATGATCTCAAGGAAGTCACAAAAAATGTTCGTGTCGCATTGGTTGTTGTGATTAGCGCGCAACTAATATTGCAAAGAAAGGGAATATACCCCGTCATGCTCCCCTACCATGCCAATGTCTGATGTAAACCAATCTTTATTGTCAGGTCGACTCTTGCTTGAAAATTAAATATTAGTAATAGTTTTTTTCTATTAGGCATAAATTGTCGGATGTATCATCTTTTAATAATGTTACAATTATAAATAGTTAAAATAGCGACTAAAGATCGCTTTTTAATTTAACATTGCAACAAAATTTGTTGCAATTATAATTATTGTTTAAACATACACTCTTTAATCCTTTGTTACGGTTCCAGATTGCTTCAGCTGCATGATACTGGTTGCGCTATCTCACCTAAACCCGTCCATTTCTCTGCTAGTTTTTTTGTGTTACATTCGATCAGAAATTTTTGCTTTTTACACTCTTCATTTTACCCGCTTCATCGAGTTTTCGACCGAAACGTCTCTGTAAATTTTTTGTTTAACGCGTGGCCATGTTGCATCTTCAGTTTTGTAACCAATGTTCAACTCTGTTACGGTCTAAGTCGCTTGTATTTGTGGTAAATATTTCTGTTAGACAAATGGCAGCCCTGACTTTCTCTCGACTCCGCGCGTCCATTCGGCCTTCGTTTCAGTGTAAAACTTTCTCTGGTAAGGGGCGCACGTCCGAGTTTGCTCGTGTAGAAGCTAACAGTTATTAACTTGTTTTGATTGACGTAAGCTTTTCCCCCAGGGGCGAATTGTTTTCTTTGCTTGAGAAACACTTCTTCGGTGTGAAGGTTTATTACTGATTCGGGTTGACTTGGTGAGTTCATTTTCTTTATTTGGAAATTTTACTTAAAATTTTTGATGTCCTTGTAGACAAGTCGTATCCCGTTTCCTATTACGACAGTACTATTACACTTCGTGATCTAATAAATCACTGGGTATCAAACAAGGAAGTTTATTTAATCGAAGCGGAATATAGAACACCGTTCGCGCCGCGTGTTTCCTCCGGAAGGTTGGTGTCGTACTCCGAAGAGGACTCTCGAAGGAGCTTCGAATCGTCGACTACCACCGTAGGTTCTGTCATGTAAGGTAACCGTTTACACCTTTTTCTTCGTTACTTCGGCTGATCGTCGCAACATACATCCGGGCTCGTCTTGCAGGATACCTTTTTCTGTCCTTGCAGTTTACGTGCAGCTTTGGTTGCCTAGTTTATGTCTCACCCTTACGTCAGACAATTGAATTTAATCAATACAATTCTTTTTTTATTCGTTACTAATTAATTTTTGATCGATAACATTTGTCAATGGTAATTGTATTGCTTTTGCTAACGTTTGAGTCAAATCAGTTACTAGATTTTTTTGGTTACGTGGGTTATTGTGAGACGACAGGAAATTTCCTAACGTACACACCATTTTGTATTTTGAAATATTTAAGATCACTTGATGAAATACTTGGAGTCAAACTTTAACGTCAACGTTTTATTTGCTGCTTTTTACTGTAAACTTTTTTATTCCGTTATTGAATTGTTGTCTTGGACATATTCCGCCATTTTAAAAGTGGAATTAATTTTGGGTTGGATTTATAGGCGATACCGTGGTCTATATCCTCCAGTTGGCGCCTCCCGGTTAATTATTTTTAAATATACTGTTTTTGTGGATTTCCTCTTTTACTCCACTCCCTCTCCGGCTATAAAAAGCTGCCGTTGGTATCACGCTGTGTCCCTCGGTGAGGTCAACAATTCAACTATTGGGAATCCCGTGTACGCAGATAAGAATTACCTTGCCTCGCTCCATGTACGTTATGTTAAGGTTGTTTATTTACTTGATTGTAACAATTTGGACCCCAATGGGTAACATGTTCAAGAAAATACCGAAACCGACAAAAATTATTTGCCACTGAATCGTATGCGTTTAAACTCTGCGATGAATACGAATTTGACGAGCCAAAAGTGAGGTTAATTGTTTCTAAAGTCTGGTTCATGCTACTATAGGCGTTTACCGAAACTCCAATCTGACTAACCCGAGCAGAAATGTGAAAGAGAACTTATGGCAACTTCGTGCATGTAAAAGTGAGAAATTGTATAATGATCGGATTAATCCAATCGGAGATTCTGTAAACGTCTTGTGTTGGTGGAATGACAGTGGTGTCCGAAATTTTGCGTCTGTAACATAATTATGTTTAAAATTAAAAAAAAAAAAAACTGTGCATAGTAGAAAGTATTAATTTTGAACACTTACTGAACACGGATTTCTTACTGTATTTGTGTGACCATTCAGTCACGTATCAGTGAATGTTTGGTCTACATTTGGAAACATAAATTGTTTGTTCTGTATTCACTGAAGACAGTTTGTAGGCAAATTTTATTCACCGTGTATAAGTAGGCCACATACAGGCTGATTCAGAATAAGTGTCCGTCAAGTGTCATTCAAGTACGAATTTGCAAGAAATAAATTTATCAGAGACATTCCGAAAATCAACTTCCTTTGTCTTCAAAATGCAAATTGTGATTCATTTCGTACGCATGCATACACAAGTTTGACGTCTGAAAGAATGAATTGTGTGTTATACATATTTTCCGCAGAAAGCCATAAACGAAAACGTTTTAAAGTTTTGTTTCAAGGTAAACGGTAGTATTTCCTTACTCCGCGAGGGTTCAACATAAAAATATTTAGTTTTTCTGTTGTTCTGCTTTCTTTTGACTTTTGGCATTATTTAGGGCAACATTGTAGTAAACTGATGCCCTAAAAAATGAAAAATCATCGGTATTTGATTTTGTGGAGGATTTAAAAAATATTTTTCTATGGAAAAGAGAAACAAAAATCAAGTTAATTGTAATTACTTGTTCAATGTAACCCCCATCCACTTCTATGCCCTTTTCTACCCTAACTAAACTCTCTATACACGTCTCTTAACGTCTCAATTTTTCTATTTTTTCTTTTAAAATTTCTACATTTGTACTATATCCAAATTCACATCCGCATGTGATGGTAAAACAATACTTTCTAACATTTGCAAATAATTGAATTGATTCAGATAAATTTTCTTCGAAAAAATAAGAGCCAATAATTTTTTCTATCAAAATCCCTCAGCACACATTTATATTCCTAAATCTTTGATTATTTGTTTTAATTCTAAAATTTGGATTTCCTTCTGACCAAAACCTGCAATTTTGAGATGATACCGTCCCGTTTGCAGAAAAGCTGGCTTCATTCGAAAATTAAATTTTATGATAAAAAAGTCGATTGCCTCCATTGTCTTCAACCCACAGGCAAAATTCTAATTCTAATCGAAACCCATTGTCTTGATGTGTCAATAAACTTAGGTTGGTTTGTATGGACGTATCTTATTTTCCTTGCAAACTTTTAATTATTAGGATATTTTACATCAAATTTATCAATGGTTGTTTGTTCAGTCGTTTCTCTTAACTTTAACTAGAGGTATTAACGTGGTATTAATCGTCAACAAGAGCTTAGGAATAAATTTCATTAATCGCTTTGACAGGTCCGGGTAATGCGATCATTCTAAATGTAATTTGAACTTAGACAAATTCTTTAGAGTAAATAAGCACGTTTTCTAAATTTAAAGCCATAAACGAGGCAGTTCGTGAACATTCTATCATTTTTGTAAAACGTAAAATAAAAAAAAATTTTCCCTATTGCAGAAAATTCGTGGACGCAGTGGCGGCTTTAATAAAAAAAATGAAACCAAATGTATCTTCCTTCATCCCCGACTTTAAAATTTTCTATTTACAGAAAATGTATCTACATACAAAATACAATTTTTAAACAGTTTCTAGAGATAAACGGATGGTCAGTTCTTTCGGAGTCAACTATTCGAAAACGCTATTTAAGATTAATAAAAATATGTTTCTAATTTACTTCATTTTTTTATTATGATCAATTCTGTTACATAAATGGATATTTTGGAGATTATTTATACTTTATTTGTGCCTATTCCGCACATATATGAGCCTTTTTAGACGCCTAAAATTGATTTTCTTGTGTCTAAAGTTCTGCAGTCGAGTAATAAGAAAGAGAAATGGTGACAGTGCCGAGTTTCTTCCTTTATACAGCACATTCAAACTACGACTACGTGGTTCAAGAACATTAGCGGCAAGGAGTTCCTTTCGTTCAACATTGGCAATGTGTGGCCGCAAAAAAACCGTATATTTAACAATAATTAACCGGGAGGCGGCAACTGGAGGATACAGATTATGATATCCACTATAATTCCAACCCAAAATTAACTCCAGTTTTAAAAAGGCGGAATGCTTCCAAGACAACAATTCAATGACAGAATGAAAAAAACAATTTCCGGCAAACGGAACGCTAACAATAAAGTTTGGTTTAAAATATTTCATCAATTAATTTTAAACATTTGAAAACACGAAATGGTTTGTATGTTCGGAAATTTCCCGTCGTCTCACAATAACCCATGTAACAAAAAAAAACATTCTAGTAACTGAATTGAATCAAACAAGAAAAAGAAATGGTGGCAGCGCCGACTTTCTCCTTTTCTCCGTTCGAACGGTTAAAGTATTTTAAGATGGTTAAATTAAACTGAATGTCAGTTCAATTGCTCGTTACTTTTTAGAAAGACATATATACAAACATTTATATTTAATAATGTAATAATTATAAAAAAAATTGTTGCAACTCGTTTTTGATCGCAGCTCGAGCAGCCTCTGTACAGCTGTTTCAGCCCTGTTTGGAGCTTTGTCAGCAGAGACGTAGCTCGAAATTCCCACTGCAAACCAAAAAACGACCGTAAGATGTCGATGTTTTATCTATTCACCACTATGTAATAATTATAATAATGTTCGACATAGAGAATTATTAGAAGAATAACGTAAGTTAAATCCTTTTCAAAACTGTCGGAAAAAAATTATCTTAAAACTACAAAAAAAATTGAAAAATTAAAATAGGAATTAGGATTTTTTTAGCAATCTTCCCCCATTCTACTGTCATTACCAGGCGGAGGATCTAAAAAAGTGAACTGGATTAAATTGGTTTCAGACCGCGGCAGTCCCAGTACGGAACCTGCGTTACGTTGTTAACCGCGCTCATATCTCATTATATATGACTACTCGGGCTTTCGCGCAGTTAGATATCCTCAAAATATTCACAATTTCAAATTCCAATAGATAACAATAACTCTTCGCTGCTTTTGAATATGTAAAATATAATAAATTATTATACAAATATGTATTTAAAATCGCGCGGCGCTCGACCACTACTGACACTGAAATTTCTGGCGCACATCTCTCGCAGACATCCATTTAACCAGTACAATACTGTGAGTAACGCCGCTTTCATGAATGCACTACTTCTCTGACTCGCCGATTGTTCAATATTGCTGGTCGCGCGAAGCCGGCAAATACGTAGAACCGCCTAGATGTTGTATTTACAATATCTCGCCGCTTCGATGCAATAATAATCCGAACCACTTTTTTTTATCCTTTCAGTGGTCATTACTCTACAACAGATGCTTAACAGCGAGGAAGTGTATCCCCACCACGCTAGACGTTACAACTGCGACCGTTGTATTTATTTGCCACGCGCTTCTCTGTGAATGAATTCTCGTTTCCACAAAACAAACAAGAGCGGGGGTAGTACTTTCGAAGCGCCCGAGAGCATCGCTGCTCTACAACTTGGCGGTTTAGGTGCCATTTTTGAATCATCTGGCATTTGGATGGGGATTTCAATAAAAATGCATTGCATGAAAAATGTTGAAGGTGCTTGGCCTTATTTTTTAATCACTATTTTTTGTGCTATTAATTATTAAGCGTGGATTCTAAATCGATTATTCTGATGTGAAGTTAGTAATATTCGTCATTCTGAACTTTGATTTGGAAAGTAAGTTCCCTTTTTTACTTTTGCGTGTGCGGAAACTTTCGAAATGTGTTCCGCAAATCCAGTCCGAAAAGAAACGCATGATTTTAGAATTTCGGAATAAAACGATCTTGTAAATACATTGAGTTGCCCACTCATTATACTGAGGTGTGCTTTATTTACACTGCTCTACCTCAGTTAAGTACTGTGCCAATTCTTATTATAAATTGTGAGTTCACCTGCATTTTTACGGCCAACCAACCGACAATGCTTAGGCCCACTTTCGTATGCACGTTAGTACATAAGGCACAGATTGGTCCCTGTTTTAGTTTTCACTCGCCCTCCTTCGAACTCACACAAACTCCTCGAACGCAAATCATAACATCGAAGAAGAATTTTTACGTGAGTACTTTGTGATGATGATAACTTTACGACAAACGCAGCGCGGCTCCAATTTAACGGTTGATAATAACGAGGACGGTAAACAAGATTTTTCGAGCGCGGATATTTTCCAGTGGGTGTAACAAAACGGACGTTCTGGAATTTTAATGCGTGCCGTTATTTTCATTTTCTCGTTGTGTTATCTTTAGCAGAAGTGCATGCGATGCAACGAGATTCGCGTTGACGGCGGATTTATTTTTAAACCGGAGCTGCCTCGCGAAACGCGTCCTCTTTCACTTTCTTTGTTTTGCCTCCTTGCCAGATTGACTGCTTCAGTTCACTTTGTAAATATTTTGGTTACTTTTTAGCACAGTGTGCGACTGTTGTTACGGAAAAGAATTAAAGTTAAATGTTTATGCGCGAATAAGAAGAAAACTTTCTGTTCATTAGGGGGTTTATTAAAAAAAGTTAAGTTACATTTAAACGTTTAGATCAAAAATAAAGTAATATTAAGTAAAAGTCTTTACACTAATCGATTAAATTAGTCCATTATGTTTTAATTGAAGTAATCGTTTATAATGACCAATATGTTCAGTCCGGAAACATTCAGTTACATATTAAACTGTAGAGACACTCGGTTTTACATTACATTACGTCGTAGAAGACACTCGCTTGGCATAACTGAACATAAAAATAATTAAATCAAAGTTTCTTACTTTACCATAAATTTTCTTTGTCTCTTCATCCGAGGCCACCACATTACCGATTCACTAATTCACTGCGACGTACTCATTTCTACTAATCCTACTAATGAATAATGAAGAATCACTTCCTAATAATGACCGAATTGATTTATACAAATTTTCCTTTATAAAGTATCCACGGAGGATGTGACAAAGTGCATTTCCTGAAAGTTCGAGTCCAAAAGTCAATTTATCGCAACTGTCAGCGACTCGTTGAAACACCATTAATGAGCAAGGCATTTCAAATAAGTTCAGTAACTTGAATTTCTTTTGTCAGCATGTAATCCCTTCAGTTAAAAACGTTAATTTTGCTTACGTTCTAAAGACCGAAAAGGACTACAAGCAAACGTCTGTAATTCACGTAGACAATTTCCAATTAAGTTCCTGCCGCTGACCGTACTTGCAAAAGGCTAACTAAACAATTTAAACCAAAAAATACGCATGTTGAATTTTGTGTAAAACCAAAAGTAAAAAAACGAATTTATAATATAATTTTTCAAACGTGACACTATTTTCTTTCCCCACATGTTTCTTATCTAAAAATATAAATTTGCAGTCGTGCTTTAAGTAAAATTAAACTTGAGAAAATTCGCTCTTGTTTCAAGCACCGGAAAATACACACCAGTCGTAAAATTTCGGGAAAGTTTTGAGAGGAAATCTAATTCGTTGAAACTTTATAATTTTAATGGTGGGCGTGTCGACCTCCTGCTGCTATGCAAGCTGCAATTCTTCTAGGCATGCTATCTATTAAAGCAACAATCTCCTCTTTCTTATTTGCAGAGGATTTTGAATGCCCCTAATCTTTCTGTCGACAGTGTCCCAAAGACGCTCTATAGGATCAAGGTAAGGACTACATGGTGGCCATTCAAGAACATTGGCATGCTATCTGTTAAAGCAATAATCTCCTCTTTGCAAATTGCTGTCCAAATCTCGTACAAATTACTGAAGAGCGCATCTAATGTTTGCGGAGGATTTTGAACGCCTCTAATCTTTCTGTCGACAGTGTCCCAAAGACGCTCTATAGGGTCAAGGTCAGGACTACATGGTGGCCATTCAAGAACATTGGCATGCTATCTGTTAAAGCAATAATCTCCTCTTTGCAAATTGTTGTCCAAATCTCGTGCAAATTACTCAAGAGCACATCTAATATTTGCAGAGGATTTTGAACGCCCCTAATATTTCTGTCGACAGTGTCCCAAAGACGCTCTATAGGATCAAGGTCAGGACAACGTGGTGGCTATTCAACATTAGCATTCTAGGCATGCTATCTGTTAAAGCAACAATCTCCTCTTTGCAAATTGCTGTCCAAACCTCGTGCAAATTACTCAGGAGCACATCTAATGTTTGCGGAGGATTTTGCTGTCCAAATCAATTATGAACAGTGTTCGATATTCCGCTTCGAGTAGATAAACTTCCTTGTTAAGACGACCATTTGATACCCAGTGATTTATCAGATCAGGAAGTGTAATAGTTCTGTCGTAATCGGTAACTAGATACGACTTGTCTACAAGGACATCAAAAATTTTAAGTAAAATTTCCTAAAAAAGAGAATGAACTCACCAAGAGGACCCGAATTAGTAATAAACGAGTCTGACCATGACACCAAAGAAGTGTTTTTCAAGCGAAGAAAACAATTGGCTCTTGCGGAAAAAGGTTACGTCAATTAAAATAGGTTAACGCCTGTTAGCTTCTGCACGAGCAAACTCTAATGGACGCGCGCCCCATACCAGAGAAAGTTTTACACTGAAACAAGAACTAAATGAACGTACGGAGTCGAGAGAAAGTCAGGGTTGCCAATTGTCTAACAGAAATATTTACGAACAGATAAAACAGCGACATCCTACGATAGCTTTTTGACCTGACATTGCAGTAGGATAGACAAATTGAAGCGGATTTGCTCCTAATAAGTCCCCCATGCAAGGCGGCCATGCTTGCTGTATAATGAAAGTTTTAAAAATTTTGTTGCAAATCGTTTTTGATTGCAGTGAAAACCTCGAGCAGCCTCTGTACAGCTGTTTCAGCCGTGTTTGGTTTGCAGTGGGAATGTCGAGCTACGTCTCTGCTTATGAAGCCCCAAACAGGGCTGAGACAGGGCTGTACAGAGGCACCTCGAGGTTTTTACTGCAATCAAAAACGATTTGCAACAAAATTTTTAGAAATATTTACGACAAATACAAGCGACTTCGACCGTAATAGAGTTGAACATTGGTTGCCAAACTGATGATGAAACATGGCCATGCGTTAAACATAAAATTTACAGAAACGTTTTGGTCGAAAATTCGATGGCGCGGGTAAAATGGAGAGTGTAACTCGCTCGGTAGAAGCAGCAAATAAGTTAGAAGCCAACCTAAGTAATCAAAGAGCGATAGGTTTCCAAAAAGCAAAAATTCTGGTCGAATGTAGCAGCCAGAAAACTAGCAGAAAAATGGACGGGTTTAGGTGACATAGCGTGTCATGCAGTTGAAACAATCTGAGCCCGTAACATATGTTTTTTTTTGCCTTGTCCTCATCGCCTTTGATAGCTACCAGCCTCTGAGTACCTCTACAAAGCTCCGTTGGCGTTCTTGACTCTCCCCTAATTGTTAGCCAGCTTCTTGCTGAGTATAGCCTTCTTCCATCAGGGTCACCAATTTGAGTTTCAGATAACTGGCGAATTTGTATGTTTTTGATCATGACGAATGTGTTTTCAAGCTTTTTGATGCGTTTTATTTCAAAAAGAATTTCTGTATTTATGGCTTTTTTTTGATGAATATGTTCATACTTTATTTACTTTTGGAATATCAAGAATACATGTAAAATAATATTTTAATTTTAATATAGGTTTACTTATTTGAAAATATTCAGTAAATTTTCGGAAATATGTAATACTCCTTTTAAAACTGCTCGTTTGTTAATAACAATCGTAAACAAATAAGAAGTTTTCAAACCTACAGATTCTACACAATTACCTTAAGTAAATGTATCTGCCTCAAGGAATTGATTTAAATAAAATCAGAAGCAATTTAAAGATTTTGTTTATTTCTTAAATTCATTTTAAACGCTTGGACGGTCCTGGTGTAATCGCATGATCGTGGGTTTGAACCACGCCCGGAATATTTCTCGGTCGGTCTCCACTTCAGGTACACTTCATTGTTGCGGATAAAATTCGACACTGCTGCTTAATGAAGAACAAATGAAATAAATCAATTTTGAACCCCAATTAAATGAATACATCCAAGAATTCTTAAAGAAATTTTACGGTTTATATTAATATTTAAAAACTATTTCTTCCCGTATTTCATTGGACAAGATTTGACTGCAATTAATTTCAAGCCTTCATTAACTATTGACTAGTTTTATTCGTGGGAAGAGTGTACATAATAATTTCGTTCGGTGGTAAGATAACAATTTTTACAGTTCAAGTCGCAACATCACGCGACCATAAGTTTGACTTGAAACGTTGCGATAAACAGCAAATGACAGCAAAGCTATCAACGTGTATTTTGTTCGATTGATTGCATTCAATAATTGCCTCAAAACGCCTGAACTGCCAAAACGCTTGAATGGTCCAGTGGTAAGGGACCGACCTTGCAATCGTAAGGTCGTGGGTTCGCATCCTGCTCGAGATGTACCTCCGGGGTGGTCGTTACTCACTTCAAGTACCCTCCAGTGTTGAGGACTTAGAACCCCATTGGGCAAACACCGCAAAAAAATCCTCCAAAAAAATCTTATACTTTCTAGGCATGTCCGGAATTTCCCGGACTTTGGTTATAAGGTTTCGTTTTGTCTTAAAAGTAATCAATTAATTTACAATAATAAAATTACGCTAATTTCTGAAATAATGCATTCTTAAATTAATGCCCTTAATTTTAGCATATTTTTCAGAATTTTCTTTGTTGCGTTTTATAATTTTCATTTATTGAAAAAAAAAAGAAAAATTGAAAACTGACAAAAAATGTCGTCCCATCTCATTTTAATTTTAGTTCTGGCCAAAAACAATTAATAAACCCTGCTTTCGCGCGTCAGTAAAAAATGCTAAGCACGCGCTCAAAATAATAATTAAAGGCGACGAAAATAAACTGTGACTTGTTGAACGTAATGCAATTTTAAGAGCACGTACTTGAACCGTTTTATTTATAGCCCGAAAGGTGGAATGCTTCGAAATATTCGAAATTTATTTTTTTGTTAAAGTGGGATATAGTGATATCGACGCGATCGTTTTTTAAGATGACACAGTTGCAAGCGATCGAGGAAGCAAAAGTGCACATCAGAGTTAATAGTGCATTAAATTGGCTGCGGCGTGATTTTATGTTGAAACCTGGGCGCATAAATAACGGCACGAAAACGTGCTAGCATAAATTTAAATTTGTTTTATTTACAGTTTTTTTGGCGGTACAGTTAAATTTTGAAAAGAAAATATTTCACGTTTATGTGCCCCAATTTGCGCGATCCAGTGTGAAACGGTCTGATTTATGTTTGCGTTTGCGTATTTAGGGATTTCCGAATATTTTTGACCGGGAATGCGTGTGAGTAACACATCGTATTTTTGACAAAATTTACAGCTGACCTAGCTTTTTCAATGCAAGGAATCTCAGTAACCACAAGGTTCTTGTTTATTTAAAACAAATTGGACCCTACACTACAATACTTTTTAAGCCAGGCTCTCATATTTGGCACATAAGGTTAGAGACGGCAGATTCTTTCTGAAAACTTACTAAAAAATCGCAAGTAATGCAAAAACTTTAAAAGAAATTTAGGCTAATATCCGCCGAAGGGCCAGGGCTATATCCTTTGGTGAATGTAAGGGTTAATGCATGCGAAGATAAGAAGTCAACGTGCGAGAATAGCTTCCACAGTGTACAATATCTTTGTGAGGGAGCTGCAGCTCCTAGATTCGTTGATGGAGTGGGCGGGGCCGGAAAAACGGCCACGGTAAGTCAAATGTTCCATATTACTGAAAAGATACTCGTAAAGGCTTATTTGTAATTTGCATGGCCCTTATCGAATTGGAGTGCGATGCCCGGAAACTGAGAAGCTTACCTTCAGCGCCTGTTGCAGTCAGGGAAGCGAGAAAGAAAGAAAGAACACAGAGAGTGAGAGATCTAACTAACTGTCTCCGTCCTCTGATAGTATTGTTTGTCAATAATATTTAAACAAAAAAATGTACTAATCAAGACAAGAAAAGGTAAAGCAAAATGACAGAAAGGGGCAATGGCAAGACTGGGAAATAAAGTTGAAACGGACCGACGAAACAATAATGAAAACAAAGCAATACATATACACAGAACGACGAACAAATAAGAGGAAAGGACGAATAATTAAAATTAAATTACCAACTTAAAAACATTGAGCTACGAATAGAGAAGAGGAAACGGCTGTGAAGAGAAAAGAGAAAATAAAAAAAGGAGAAGGTAGGAAGAACTATTTAATTAAGTAGAACGAATGGCTAAGAGAAGATCTTGATGGAATGAATGACTAAAATCTTGAAAATAAGAAAGTAACGCGGGGTGAAATTATGAAATTGAAAACTAAGTCGAAGTGAAGAATGTAGAAAACTTAATAAGAAAAGAAGATGAACTCAAAATAAGGTTAGACTTAATTTTTCGTAGAGAGAGACAAGGAAGGGAAGAACTATTAAATGAAATAAATACTTATAACAATAGATAAAACAAGATACTGTCGTGGCCAAAAATAACGTAAATTAACTGTGGTTAAAATTTTGCCGGATGGCTGTAGTTATGAACTGACACTTACAGATGAGAGACAATAAATAATTAATAAAAATCTGTCATTTACCAATCATTTAACATTATGAATTACCTAAAATCATCGATTTAGAGCGCCTGAACGGTCCAAGTGGTAAGAGACCGGCCTTGCAATTGTAAGATCATGGGTTCGCACCGCGTTCGAGATATTTCTCGGGGGTCCTGACAAGTCTATGATTTAGGACACCGTTGGGCAATCACCACAGATTAAAAAAAAAACACAGCACGTTTTGTATGAAATGACGATACAGCAGAGGTGAATATTATTTGAGTTCGAAAAATGCCGGCTCATGATAGGCCATGGTAGCGTTGGGGAATGCAAAAGAAAATGGGAACCCAAAGAAATGCACCTTTTCTTGTTTCTGAAACCCCTCCCCAGAGGTATGTGTCCCAACCAGAGTAGTTATTCAGGAAATAAACCCTACAAACTAGTTCTGACAGAATAATTCAAAGTTACAAGTCCCAAACGAGGGCAAAAGGCGCTTCAACGTGAGTACTCTCCTATCTGCTTACAAATACCAACGTCAAATATAAGTAAATCAGAAAAAGAGCTGTATGTATGAAGCCCATAGGCCGAAAAAGGCATAAATCTTCTTTCGCACTCTGAAAAAGCCATAAATTAAAACAGTAAACATTGAACCACGTAACAATTAAATTTCAAAAGCAAAAAGTAAATAAATAAATAATAAATAAATATGACTCTAAATATTATGACGTATACACCAAAAAGAAACCTCCTGTGGCCATGTTGCCCAACAACTAGCGCGTCCTTACTCGCTGATTTCATTGCCGAAAATTCCCGCAGCCCAGCTCAATTCTATGCTAAAGGCGAAACGCACGCCCGGGAGCAATGACGTCACGAAAAATTCCGCAGACGAGAAGACAAATCAGATTTTCTCCGCGGCAAGATGATAGTACGTGGTTGCCACAATACCTTTTATTTCCTTACACCGATGGCAAAGGGGGGCAGGGAGAGGGGGGACGCTCCCAGAGCACAGACGTAATTCCCGAGGTTAAACACCCGGTGCCAAACTGCCCCTTACCAGCTGCTATAAGGGAGGTATCAAAATAAAATTAACGAACGCGAACAATAAATGCACGTGAATAACAGGAAGGTATCAAGATGGAATAACAAGATGACTCTTACCTTGCTCGGAGAAGCGAGCCCGAAAAGATGTAACTTTTACGTCCAGAAAACCCATAAAACAACGTTCCCACCAACAACGGGAAAATATCTAACGAAGCGAGTGTATTCGCAAAAGACGGTAGGGTAACCAAATCCAACGAAAACTTCGCTTTCACAGACTCGCCAATTCGCTTTGTTAACAACGGTTAAAAGCACACCTGTCTCGTCTCGTGGCTGACAGGAAAGAACATATGGCGCACGGCCAACTTGCGACCCTGCGGCGGACAACAGCGCTAAAAACAAATGTGCACGTAAGTAATGATGAGCAATAATTGAAACAGTAAGCAAAAAAAAAAGAAAACTTTGCAAATATTGAAAGCGATTTGTCCAATAGACAAATAGTGCAACAACTAAATGTGAACAAGGGCACGATAGCAAAAACAGTAGAAAAAACGGTTTAAATCCATATTTTACTTTTACCGTATCAGTACATAGTAACATTCCTTTTAAGAACTTCAAGCTCGCATTGACTAATTCTCTGCGGTTGAGAAGTGTTCTGTTACTTAATCAATTGTTTTAGTACATGCATGAAAGTTAAGTGACTGGAGGAGTAAATAGCGAGCATAAAATGGACCGATTTACGGATGTGAACTTTCCTCTCCTGTACAGTAAAAATAAAAATTTTAGAAAAATTTTGTGCAAATCGTTTTTGATTGCAGCGAGAACCTCGAGCAGCCTCTGGACAGCTGTTTCAGCCCTGCTTGGGGCTTCTTCAGCAGAGACGTAGCTCGACATTCCCGCTGCAAACAAAAACGACTTGCCCAATTTATTCGCATTTGCGATGTAAGAGTGATGAACAGATAAAATAGCGACATCTTACTATCGCTTTTTGATCTGACATTGCAGTAGGGTAGACAAATTGAAGCGGGATTTGCTCCTAATAAGTTCCCCATGCAAGGCGGCCATGCTTGCTGTCAAGGATAATGAAAATTTTAGAAAAATTTTGTGCAAATCGTTTTTGATTGCAGCGAGAACCTCGAGCAGCCTCTGGACAGCTGTTTCAGCCCTGCTTGGGGCTTCTTCAGCAGAGACGTAGCTCGACATTCCCGCTGCAAACAAAAACGACTTGCCCAATTTATTCGCATTTGCGATGTAAGAGTGATGAACAGATAAAATAGCGACATCTTACTATCGCTTTTTGACCTGACATTGCAGTAGGGTAGACAAATTGAAGCGGGATTTGCAGCGGGAATGTCGAGCTACGTCTCTGCTGAAGAAGCCCCAAGCAGGGCTGAAACAGCTGTCCAGAGGCTGCTCGAGGTTCTCGCTGCAATCAAAAACGATTTGCACAAAATTTTTCTAAAATTTTCATTATCCTTGACAGCAAGCATGGCCGCCTTGCATGGGGAACTTATTAGGAGCAAATCCCGCTTCAATTTGTCTACCCTACTGCAATGTCAGGTCAAAAAGCGATAGTAAGATGTCGCTATTTTATCAGTAAAAATAAAGAAAACCAGAGAATGTGTGATAAAGTTCGCGATACTCCACACTACGTTCGCTTTGCCATACTAAAGGCCCTGCGGCCCGACCGGTTTACAGTAGAACACCTTATAGGTATGGCACGCGAGACTTCCATCTACTTCTGGAATGAAACAGGAACTTAGTGAACTATTTAGAGGTATTCTAGTTAGTGCCGGCATTTCCCAAAATCAACTAATGACTGACGTTTATATATTTATATGTGCCATCTTATCATCCACAGTGACAGTTTATAATTACAACCACCCAGCAAAATTTTTACTATAATTAGATTTAAGAACACATACATAAGAAAGTGTCCAGTTTTTTGGCCAAGGCCGTACGTGTCATCAATAAAATAATAGGAAGCCGCTCTTGCCGAGAGAATCGGCAAGAGCGGCATTATTTCAATACTAAGAATTACAAAGCTAAAATGTTCGATAATCGAAACATAAATTAAAGAAAGTGAAAATTAATTTAATCAAACTTTTTTTAGATTGCCTTGAGATCATCAAGCGGGGTAAAAATATACGAAGTGTTCTATTAAGAAACAATCTCTCGATAGCTACGAAGTGTAACATCCTCTAAGTTAAAAATAATTTTGCAAATTTATTTTTGCTTTGTCGCGAAAGAAATCCAGAATCCTTAAAACATTAGATTGTTATTTTAGTTTGAATTATTGAACATTTGTTCTTCTACAATTTTTATTTCTCTCAGTTAAGTTATTCAACTCTGTACATTTTCTCTTTCATTCTTTGATTTTTTTCTCCAGCTACGCCATTTTCTCTTGAACTTTTCCATTTTTTATCTTTTATTATTTCTAAAACTAAGTATCTGTGTTCTCTCGTTCAAATAGGTTTCTTTACTTACTTCATCTTCGTGTTTTGTTACTACGTTAGGATTTGCTTTGTAGTCCTTCCATATTTTCATTGCTACTTCTTCATCACCTTCGATAATTTTTATACCTTCATCTTTCCAAGAAAATACACTTGCTTTTTTTAAATTTTTTATCTCTTGATACAAACGCTCTTCTTTTGTAGTGTTCTTTATTACTATTTGCTTTTATGTTGCATTTCTGTCTGCCTCTCTCTCTTTGTCAATCTCTTCTGCGTCTGCTGCTCGTTTCTTTATATTTTGCACTATCAATTTGCAAAAAAAAAAACAACCGTAAGTGCTTTGCAAATTATTTTGGAGTGATTGACAAATAACGTGTCCCAGAAGCCCGTTTACTTGCTAACCAAAGTCTGTTATGTTAATGGAGGCCCTCGAACAACTACTAAAAATCTTGTTTGTTTGCTTGTCGAGCGTATTAAAAACAAGCGGGTTTACAACTTTATTATTAATGCAATCCTTAAATCAGTTCCATGTGCTAGTTGATAATATACAAAATGATTCGTTATCTACTTTGGCAAGTGAAACTAAATGTAATCTTATGAAAAGAACATCCTATCAACAAAGATCTAATTTACTTTGTTTTAGAAGTTACAGTGATTTTGATTTTGTTTTCAAGACTAACACGTTGCGCTGAAGTTTGAAATCCATCTTGACTTTTCTTTCATTTTTTTTCATATCAAAAGCTCTGAATAACTGCAATGCAGTTAATGACCGGCCGATTTTAGTGCGGACGGTGTTTAATGCCCGCACTAAATCAAGAACGGATCGTAAAGAGTTGCGTATCAGAAAACGATTTTCGATGTTTCCTTCCCGAAATATTGACCTACTCCCGCCCGAAAGTGAAATACTCTTGCCCAACCGTACCGGGGGGCTGCAGGTTAATCATTTGTGGCACGTACGAAAATAACAGTCCGAACGGAACCATTGCCAACGCATATTTTACCATTTTTTTGCATCAAAATCATTCAATTCGCTCATCGGGGGCGAGCTAAAAATACACTTCGTTTTTCATAATATACGTACAGTGCGCGCTTTGCGTTCAGAATTTGAGAAGTGACGACAAAGTAAAACACTTCCCAATGTAAAGAGAAGAGAGGACACACGGCTTTGGTAGAAAGCCATAAATGGAACGTGAGCTGAATATCTTCTAACGTCGTGTAATAAAACATCAAAAAGACTATAAACACTTTATGGGTTTACTTTGTTGTAGCGCATTAATTAATGCGACAATAATGATAATTGACTGCGCCGGAACGAAAACTACAATAGCAAGCAAATTAATATTTTATTGTGTCTATGTCGTGTAGAAATACCAGAAAATTAATTTTTAATGTCCGTGAATGTGATGAACTTTTAGTAAAACGACTTTCATAATGTCAGTGATGGGGAGAATTTTAACTTTTAGAGATTGATACATGCTCACATACAGGAGGAGTCATAACATCTCTAAGGGTACGAACATGCCGAAGATACTCCGATACCACTTCGATGTATAACAAACGTATAGTTTTAAATGAACGTCGAAGATACACGCTGCTATTCATCTTCGATATGCACGGTACTATTTAAAACTGTACGTTTATTTTACATCTAGGTGATTTCGTAGTATCGAGCGCGACCGAAACATCGAGGGTGAACAGCGAGGCATCTTCGTACTGTAACATACACAACGAAGCTGTGATGATAAATGATAGCGTAGATTTCGAAGAACGCTGTTACAAAGAAACGTGTATTCAAATGCTTGTGTTTCATATCCGAGCTTCGAGTATAAGCGCTCAAATAAGCGACTGTAACAATGAGAATTAAACGGACTGTTCTTTTGCGAGCAGAAAAAGCCATCTATCATCACAGCTCCGTTATGAACTTGTTGATATCGAGGTAAAGCTGAAAATAGAGTGGGTTGAAGCTTATCGGTTCAAGAATCAAATATTCAACAAGAATATCTAATACGTTCTGTTTCAGCTTACAGATCGCAGCAATGAGGGGAAACAAACTCGCAAGAGAACGTGACGTCAAAATGGCGCAGTTCTCCTATGCAGGCCTGCATGCGAGGCTACGTCATTTTGACGTCACGTTATCTTGTCACCGCGACAAACCCCATGATACCGTGTGCTGGTGCACCCCGAACAATATTCTGCTACCAAAATACCTCCGCGTTACTTCATGATTCTCATACTGCGTTGCAAATAATGAGGATATGTCGCCCTACATACTACTTCTACCAGAACGTACCACCTAAGATCATATTCTGCAGGCATCCTCTAGTTCATGCCCAGAAACACACCGCGGCCAACACATACAACATATTTCTAATAAACCATCGCCTCCTTCAGACTAATATGTCGCGGACAACCCTTATCAAATATACACTACACATTTTAATTACCTTCGCGAGCCCGACTTACTTTACGTTTATCCTTCGCGTTAACCCTCGGGAGACTGTCGTAATCTCTTTCGTTTCTTTCCTGCTTGGGCTAAACACGCCCTCGTATGATATTACCAAACTAATAACGTAATGAAATATGCTCGTGCTTCACAGATATCTCGAGAATGTATAGACTTTCTTCAGCAAATTCTAAACTTCTAAAATATACAACTACTACAGGTGTGATGGGCATCGATGGTCCGCCTTCAAACTCTATTACACGATTATACTGCTTCGTAAACGATCGTGTATGCCTAATTGTGGTGGCGGACCCGGTGTACGGCGACTACAGGATTACATTTCATCTAGAAAACGTTAACAAAACCAATCGATTCGGAGGTAGAGGAAAATTGAAACATTGGAAGTTGTTTGGAAAGATGGAAAGAAAACAGAAAGAGTGCAATTCACAATCTCATATTTGGCACTTGTCAAAGTGAAAAAAGACCTATTTTCTGAATTTATCCACACATGATTGGACAATGTATTCACTCATTTCGAAAGTTAGATACAACTTTTATGGCCGATGTACAGGGTTCGAGAAAACTCTTACGTTAAAAGCTTTCGAGACTTGCATTCGTGATTGTATTGACACGTTTCGAGAAGTAATCGTATGTTACATTATAGAGAGTTACATATCGCCCGCAAATATCACCGCAACTTCAAAAATTGAAGAATTGCCACATTTTTTGGAGGCAATGTCGCCAACTTGTTGATAAATTGTAGCAAAAGGGCGCCAATTTTTTTTTTCTTTTTTGAAGGAAGAAGAGAAAGAAATCTCAAGCAAAGCACAATGACATGGCAAGAATAAATTAGACAAAAAAAAAACAAATAAAAAAATTGCCGATTTGGGATATCAAAAATCCAGAATAAATAAGAAAACACCCAAATGAAACCTGCAAAAGCAGAGAGCATTGAAAGGAACAGAAAATAAAAGACATGAAGCGAACAAAAAAAACAAAAGAAGATTTACAACACTAAGCTGAAAGACCAGTAGAAAATAAAAGAAAATTGAAAAAAGGCAATAGTACGATAAAAAAAACAAAAAATAAATGAACCACTAAAGAAGATCATAACTGAAATGGACACAAAACAAATGAAAAACAATGAACAACAAAAAGCGTTAACAAAATGCGAACAATCAATTTGATAAGAAAAGCAAAAGAGTATGAAAGCATACAGCAAAAAAAAGACAAAAAGTTGACGACTAATAGGAACAAAAAATTACCAAAGCAATCACCAGACAAAAATTTTAAAAAGAATAGTACCAAGCAAAAGACAACTATAAAAACGCGTCAATCAACTAAATGTGAAAAATAAAATGAATAAAAAAGAATGGAAATGCCACGATATTAAAATGGACAAAAAATGAAAATAGACGAGTTTGCAAATAAAAACAAACTTGTAAGAAAAAAGAAAAATGTAAAAAGGAGCCAAAAATGCGAAAGCCAAAAAATACAAATGAAGAATGGATACACAAAAGAAAGAAATGAAAAACGCTGATTCTTCCTGCCGAAAACATTTGCAAGTCAAAAACAAGATAAGACAAAATAAAACAAACGAACCGTGAATAAAATGCAAAACGTCAATTCCTTAAAATAAAAGAAGAAAACAAAACGGAAGAAAATATGTATATGAAACATATGCCTAACCCAAATCAGAAGCGAGGAGCAAATAAGATTTCTCAATGCCAAATATGTACTACGATGCTCAACTGAAATGATCCTATTTGGCAATTTCGTAGTCCTTACTGAATGTTCTTAAGGGTGCGGTTCATACACGAGTATCATTTAAGTCGAGCATCGTAGTACATGTGTCTAAATGTAGCCTGTAGCCTAAATGGCGGAATGTGGCAAACCTACGTGGAGTCTCTCGTCGGCGTCAGAGCACCCGTACCAATGCCGGGCCCGTGTTCTACGGAACCCCTGCGAACACCGGCAGTTACGGCACTGCATTCGAGTTCGCACACATCCGATTTGCGCGCGCATGTTCACAACATACACGATTCGAGCTCGCATGTAAATAACATTCGAGGGCTTCACGTGTCAGATTTCTCAAACCGTGTACATCAACCGTGGCTTTATGCGAGATAAAGACACCGATTCAGCACATCGATAAATAAAATTGAGACTTTTCATTTATCTTACCAAAGCTTTTGCTTGTGTTGACCATAGAAAAAACTGCTTAGGTATGGTATTAGGGATGTTTCTTTAAACCTTTTTATTTCATACCTGACAAAGTACAAATAAAGAGTTAAAATTAATGATATTGCTGATGATCAATTTAGTGTTTCGCAAGGTTCCATTCGTGAGCCCACTTTATTTATTATTTTTTATTAATGATTTAGGATATTATCTGTGCGACACCGATTGCTCTTTGGTTTGTTATGCTGATGACACCAATACACTGGTAACAGGAAATAGTCTTCCAAAGGCAGTACAGGCAGTACAGGCAGCCCTACGTATAATTAACTAAGATATTGGTTGTCCAAAAATAAATATTGTATTAATGATGATAAAACATTTCTGATTCACTTCTCATAATGACTGTACACTTGAATGAGTTGTTCCTGTGATCTCTTTTTCGTTTCTACTTTTTCATATTTTCTGTAATATCTGCCGTTTATCTATAACACTAATTTTTTTTATATTTTGCTTGACCTACGATAATTACGATAATTGCAATAAAATAATTTTCTTAATAATTTCTCCGTACTTTCTCTCTCGAGTTACGCTTCTGCTGATGAAGCCCTAAGTAAGGCTGAAACAGCTGTACAGAAGATGCTTGACGGATCCACCGCAATCAAAAACGAATTGCAACACTTTTTTTTTTAATTTTCATTATGCCTTGATAGCAAGCATGACCGGCTTGCATGGGATGACTTATTATGTAACAAACTTGCTTTAATTCGTCAATCTTAATGCAATATCAGGTCAAAAAGCAATCGTAGGATGTCCCTATTTAAACTACATATATCAAATTTCACTACGTATTACAAACGTGAAAAATTGCACCATCTCGTTGCTGACATACAAGAGAGAGAGAAAGATGCGATGAGAGACTGTTCCAAAACGAACATCTACACACCTAACATGCGTGCACAAAGGGAACCCTGCTCGACTGCAACGACAACAGCGAAAAATAATTGTAACAATGAAACAATGAAACTTCCATATAAAAAATGTTATATAATAGTTTTAAACACCGATAAATATCTAATTTGTTTTGCTTTACACTTTTGAAACTGTTAACACCCTTATTTAGGTGACGCTGGATACCTTAACAAGATTGATAACTAAATTTTAGGAGCTATTTTCTATCGAGTACATTAAATTTAAAGGACTGTTGCTATGGTAACATCCATAATAAAGGATTTATTTTGTGAACAGATAAAATAGCGACATCTTACTATCGCTTTTTGACCTGACATTGCACATTGCAGTAGGATAGACAAATTGAAGTGGGATTTGCTCCTAATAAGTCCCCCATGCAAGGCGGCCATGCTTGCTTTCAAAGCATAATGAAAGTTTTTAGAAAACTTTTGTGCAAATCGTTTTTGATTGCAGTGAAAACCTCGAGCAGCCTCTGTACAGCTGTTTCAGCCCTGCTTGGGGCTTCTTCAGCAGAGACGTAGCTCGACATTCCCACATTATTTGTGAATAGATAAAACAGCGACATCCTACGATCGCTTTTTGACCTGACAATCAAAAACGATTTGCAACAAAAGATTTATTTTGTATTGAGTACTTTCAATTTAAAGGACTATTGCCATACCAACAATCCTAATATTTACTTAACAAACTTTTCAAGGTATCAAGTGTCACCTGAACAAGGTTGTAAGTGAGCTTTAGGAACGTTAAATAGTCGCGAAAGGCAGTAGAATTGTCGGTTTATAAAGCATAAATACGAAAAGTGTAAATAAGCACTTACATTTTTTCAATGAAATTTCGAATTTTTGTGATGAATAAAAATTAACATATCCTATGCAAAAGGTTTAAAATAATATAATAATCAGAAAACATATAATAATACAGTAATCAGGAAAGAATGATTCAAAGGATTATCCAGTAACTAGATAAAAAATTTATTTTTCACGGAAAAAGTAAAACACAAAAGAATGTATGAATATATGAAACACAAAAATACTTCCCAACGTTTGTTTTCTTTCTCGATCGTTTTTAGAGTTCCTAACTTGAAAATTATGTTGACTTGCAAATTATTTTCATGCCATCCGTCAAAATTTTTTAAATTTTAAATTAACTTGCGCATTTTTCTTTGCTGATTTTGATTGAAACGGAGTCTATTTTTATTTAACAAAGAAAAAACAGCAACAATAATTTTATTTCTTATTTTCCAGATGGGGTGCCTAAATTGGTTGGTGGTGGTATCCGCCACGACCTTATTCGTTTTAGTCCAGGCCGTTCCTTACGCACCAGATTTAGCGGGCGATTATTGCAAAAGAGTCTCTTGCTGTGATGGCAGACAAGACCAGTGTTCATCCCCAATAAAAGGTAGCGGGTAAGAATTTGCCTGTTCTTTAGAATTACGCGGGATTTTTTCTTTCCCAAAAAGGCACTCTGTGTTACTGCGACGAATTCTGCGAAACGAATAGAATCGACGATTGCTGCCCCGATTACTGGGAAATCTGCAAGGGGTTACCACCGCCACCAGAGCCTTTGCTCACCTGTCTCTTCCAAGGCCAGCATTATTATCCTGGAAAGAAGGCCAAGATAAACTGCAATGAATGGTATGAGACCTTCTTCGATTTTATCTACTCTCTCTGATTATTCTAAACCATTTTATTTATTATCAGCAACTGCCAGAAAGTTTCCAACAATAGGACCGAAATGCTTTGCGAAAACCACGTGTGTTTGATTGATGAGAAACTCACCAGTACAGTTAATGAGCTTGGCAGACGGTATGCTTGGAGGGCTAGCAATTACTCGGAATTTTGGGGAAGACGCTTGGAGGAAGGGATCAAGCTTAGGTAAAGTCAACCAACTAGGCTAAGTAAAGAAAAAGATTTTGTGTGTTTGTTTTAGGTTGGGCACGCTTCAGCCACAAAGGTTCGTCAGAAGCATGAATCCCGTTAGAAGAATTTATGATCCCAGTTCTTTGCCGAAAGAATTCGACTCGGAAACAGTTTGGCCCGGATATATTTCGCGGGTACAAGACCAAGGATGGTGTGGTTCATCGTGGGCCATTTCAACAGCCGCTGTCGCATCAGATAGGTTAGAAAAAAATGTCAAAATACTTTTTATTCCCTAGGCTATCAATCATTTTTGTTCTGTAGATTTGCTATCATCTCCAAAGGTAAAGAAATAATCACGCTGAGCGCGCAACACCTGCTTTCATGTGACAATCGCGGTCAGCAAAGTTGCAATGGTGGTTATTTGGATAGGGCGTGGATGTACATACGTAAATATGGGTGGGTATGGATAAAATATGGATTAACATTTTGAATTTACCCCCAACTTTCCACAGCATTGTCGATGAGAAATGTTTCCCTTACGAAGGCAAAAGCACCAAGTGTCACATTCCCAGGCTAGGCAATTTATTAACGACTAGGTGTCCTCCTGCAGCAAATAAACATAGGAAAGATAAGTATAGAGTCGCCCCAGCTTATCGACTAGGCAATGAAACGGATATTATGTTTGAAATTTTGAAGTCCGGTCCAGTCCAAGGTACGATTTGGCCTTACTTAATCAATCAGTCTAATGACTTCTACTTCTTTTAAAGCCACTATAAAAGTCTACCATGACTTCTTCACTTACCAAAGCGGAATTTATAAGCCTACAGATTTGGTGATGACGGACAGGACTGGTTATCATTCAGTTAGAATTGTTGGTTGGGGCGAGGAATACACTGCCGTAGGTCTGCAAAAATATTGGGTAAGCATTTTTTTTATCGTAAAAAAGACTGAACAAACTCATTCCGAATATTTCTTGTAGAAAGTTGCGAACAGTTGGGGTAGTCAATGGGGAGAGAATGGTTACTTTCGGATAATCAGAGGTACCAACGAGTGTGAGATTGAATCTTTCGTACTGGCAACATGGCCGGAAGTTCAGATGAAGTAGATCATCGTCCGTCGACTTAGCGCGTTTTACATAAAGTGATCTTGTGCCATTTTTTTTTGTTTGTTTGTTTGTTTTCTACTCCTTGTGTTCATTCACTGAGCGAAATGTCTCTCGTATTTATTTTTGTTACATTGTCACTGTTTAAACAAACTAATAACTGCCAGGTCAATGTGTTCCCTCATTCTTGAAGCGCACGGAAATTTTTTTTTGACTGCGCGCCTTCAAGAATGAGGTTTATTTACTAAGCCAAACTGCTCGAGGATTTTGACGTCGCTCGACGAAGAAAAAAAAAGTGATGAGGTACTTATTTACTTTTTACCAGTCCAAAAAAAAGGAATGCCAAGCTTTTCTATGTACGTAGATCCGTTTTGCGGTTTAGACGAAGTTACTGTGTATGTAATAATGATTAATAACAATGTAGACTCGAATTATTATTATAGGTAGTATATTAATGCAGTTATTTTTTTTAATGCACATTTACAATAAAATTTATTTTTCTATGTACCATAAAATGCTACAGACCTCCCATGTTTGTATGTAAAGTATAATACTGTAAATAAAATATCACAAAAAGATCAATTGGTGTCTTTTTTTCCTCATCTCTTAAATAAGGGATTGCTAGACGTTCGTACACGTTCTCGAACTTGTACGGTGCGCAAAGATTAGAGACTATAAAAAAATAATGAGTTGCTTTTTCTGCAATCATATACCGGATGTTTGTGAAACTTGTGCAGAAATTTAAACCTGTAATACATCATCATAAATGGAAACGATTGACCTTACATGTCCTTAACAAAAGTTTTACACATTTCGAGAAAATTGCAGTTGAAAATCGTCAAGAAATAATCATACGCCTATGTCTTTGAGGTTGGTCAAGAAAAGGAAATTTTATTAGAGCAAAAAGCAGAAGTGCAATCGAGCAGTGACCTTTGCCGGAGTCGAGAGGCGTTGTTTTTAACGTCGCAATAAGTCGTATTACAGCTGAGCGAAAGAATTTGCTTCATTTTTTATTATTATGACACACAATTTATTGCTCCGTATTCTTTGGGTTCAACAGTTTAGTTTGTGAAAAGTGATTGAACGAGTTGAAGCTAAATACGATAACTATCTACATAGTATCATTACTTATCAAAATGCCGCAATTCACGAATGGCGAGAAAACAGCATTTCAGAGGAGTGTATTCATAATGCCGTCGACAGTAAATACGCTAATCCTGACATACACACGAACACAAGATTCACTTTTTCGCCGAGCTCGTTTGTGTCGCTAATGATGGACGCCACGTCGAACAATTGTTATAAACATTTCTAAATGTCTAATAGTGAACGTTTGTTTGAATATGATCCTCCACACAGACAATATTCGGTGAGTGTGTCTTGCGTATTAGTCATTCCCGCGATGCTTAATGTCTACGATCAGAGAAGCAAGTACCCTAAGCTTTTTTTTATTATTTCATGAGCGCCGAATAAGGGACGGATAAAGGAATTTTCTTTTTGTTATACGAAATCTTTTTTTGTATATTTTTCGTGTTGTTTTTGCTGTTGGCGTACTGTGGTTAAAAATTTTGCAAACACCCTGTACATACAAAGAGATATACAATTGGTATGCTTTATCGGTAATCAAGAATGTAAATACGCACACCCATATAAAAACAAGTTGAAGTAAATAGTTATAAACAGTCATAAACCGCCGCGCCGTCGTCGTTGATATTCGAAATCTTCTTCGAGCTGCCAATAAAACAATAAATATATAAAAATAATTTGGACGATACGGATGTATAAATTGATTAGATTGCTACGTTTATGATTCTATAAAATAGGGCACGCTTACAAATTCAAGAAACTCACAAAAAATATAGGTACAAATATTTTGACAACAAATTTTAATAATGTTTAAATTTACGTTTCATGCCGCTTATTGTGCATTTTAATAAACTTTTCACATCACCTATATAAACTTTCTGAGATTACCTGATCTTGTTGATTTCTGCTTAGGAATTTGAAAATGATCCACCACTGATCAAATGTGCGATTTTGTATTCAGTTTCGTGAACGCGTCCGGGCGTCTAGATACGCCCTAACTCTTTAAACCGATTCTAAATTGATGCAAACTATAAATTAAAGCATAAATCGCGTGTTAAAACAACTGAAATAAATAATCCCTGCTCAATTACTCGTACAATCAAAATAATCGTGAGTGGTTTGGTTAAGATTTATTACTAAGCGACTATGGATGGCTATGGAACGAGGCCAAATTCAAATTGAAAAAAAGAAACTTCAGTTTAAATTATTGATAAGTATAAAAAAGATTTAAATTTCAGAATGAAATTACATCTAAAATTATATTTCTCCTCCGTAAATTCGAATAAACGAAAGTGTGATCAGACTGATTCACTAAATCAGATGGAATGTAGGAAGTTTATAAAAATAATCGCGGAGGCAGAGCAGTGTTCTGAGCCAAGAATTTCTTTAATGTTTTTAATATTTTTTTTGTTTTTCACTTTTCAAGAAAACGCGTTTTCATTAACACCTCAATTGCACCACAGTACATTTACATTTAATGTGAAATGCGGTGACTCGTTTGATTAGTCCATCTTTTCTTCAAACAAGAAGATATATTTGACGCTTTATTCTTTATTTATTCGGTTGTATTCCAGGAGATGTTAATAGTTACATTTGTAAATGCATCTTTGACATTTGAATATTTGTTAACCGGAAGCACTTTAATACGGCTACGTTACTGTCCTGGTTACTTACGATATCTGGTGGTAAGTCGCGCTGTGATTTCAGTAGCTGCATCGAAGATGCAACTCTGAACGAGATTAGGGGGGTTGAACGATAAAATACGGGCGTCAGGGAACAATCCCAGCTGGTGAATGCACGATGGAATGGCTGACCAAGATCCACAGCGTGCGTTGATAAACGAAAATTGCCAGGAGTCTTATTGACAATTGTACGTTCGAGGGAGAGGTTGAGACACAGCAAAACACCATGATGTAAATACCGTGCCTTCAATTGAATACCTCATTAAAGTAAGCTGTGATTTTTTTATGAAGTTGGCGACACAATTCTAGAGAAAACTGTTGTCATTAACTGTCAGTACTGATCATAACATCAAATAAGAATACAACATTAAAGTTTAAAGTAGATGCTCAAAGTGCTGTCCTTCAGCTTGAATACATAAGCGTACTCTGCGTTTCATGTTTTCAAACCCGTTTGCTAAGTGTTCGGGGGTTATGTTAGCACACACGTCTGTAATGCCCGAACGAAGTTCTTCGAATGTGTGACGCGTAGTTCTGAAAACTGTTTTTCATGTATGGATAAATGAAGTAATCCATGATTGTGAGATCCGGAGACCTTGCAGGAAAATTCACAATCCGATTATCGAAAAACTGCTGCAGGAAAGTCATTGTTTGATGAGCTGTGTGGGCAGTAGTGTAGTTGTCTTGCTGAAAAAACCCTTCTGTATGTTCATCATCATGTAGTTGATTAATGAAAGGTTCTAATAACTCATTTCGATATCTTTCAGCAGTTACTGAGTCGTTAAAAAATATTGGTCCGATGATACGCCTTCTTGACACTGCTAGCTAAACACCAATTTTTAATGGATGTAATGGAGTTTCCACAAATTCATGGGGATTTTCTGCTGACCATATTCTCATATTCTGTTTATTTAAATACCCTGAGAGATGAAACCAGGCCTCATCGGAAAAGAAACACTTGTCAAAAATGTCGTCGTTGTTTAAGTTGTCAAGAAACCACTGACAATATTCTGTTCTTCTGTGAAAATCTACTGGTCTGAGTTCGTGAACTGCTTGAACCTTATATGGATAAAGCTTTAAGTCTTTTTTTTACGAATAGTGTGACATGTTCCCACTGATAGCTGAACTTCTTGTGAAAGATAGATTTCTTGGGAGAGTGTTCCATTCGATCCCGAACATCTTCAATGCCGACTGCAGTCCTTTTCTTAGCTGCTCCGCTCCCTATTCTGCGACCAAGTGATCCTGTTTCACGAAATTTAAGAACACAAGCATAGATATGTTTAACTAGCTGTTCATAAGTAATAGCAAAGTTAGGAAACTGCTGTCGAAACTTCTGTACACATTGATTAATTGAATAAACTAACTGTCCATTTTCTATTCTACCGGTTTGAAAATAACTTTCAACAATAAATATTTTCTGCTGTAATTCTAACATTTGAATTAATTGAAAATACAATGTGTCAATTTGACATTTGTTTAATTAAATAATTGAACAGCTATCAGTGCTGCTAATCTTAGGAGAAAAAATCAGTGAAATCATAGCCCACTTTAATGAGGAATTCAATTGAAGGCACGGTATATTGGCACAGCTTTAATGCTTGTGACAATGTAGATTAGCTTTCTTGACTAAAGTAAACCGAATGATTCAGAGAATTATGTAACTCAATATGTTAATTAATTAAAAAAAATTTTGTGCAAATCGTTTTTGATTGCAGTGAGAACCTCGAGCAGCCTCTGGACAGCTGTTTCAGCCCTGCTTGGGGCTTCTTCAGCAGAAACGTAGCTCGACATTCCCACTGCAGACCAAACACGACTTGCCCAATTTATTCGCAAATGCGATGTAAGAATGATGAACATATAAAATAGCGACATCTTACTATCGCTTTTTGACCTAACATTGCAGTAGGATAGACAAATTGAAGCGGGATTTGCATGGGGGACTCATTAGGAGCAAATCCCGCTTCAATTTGTCTATCCTACTGCAATGTTAGGTCAAAAAGCGATAGTAAGATATCGCTATTTTATATGTTTAATTAATTAACACAACAATTGAAATAATTAAAGATCAATATTGGCAGCACAGAGTCGACTCGAAGTCCTAAAGCTTTAAAATCTGCTAAACTATTTTAAATTTAATTTAAAAGAGCATGAGGGGTACGTTACTCAGGTCAGCTATCTAGGTTCATTTTCAAGTCGATGGGCATCTGACTTCTGCGACAGCGCCTCTCACGGGCAGTCGTTCAACTTCCGTTCCGCCCCTTTCGCGATAATGGCGACGACCTTCGACGCCGCGCCGGGCGAAACGAGAATGCACCGCACCCTATTAGAACCATGCAGCCCAAAAGCGTAATTCGCCGTACTTGTAACGGTTCCCAGAATATTCGGAGGTACATTCCGCAATAAAGCGATTTATTCCAGTAAACGAAGCAAGCATATGTAGCCGCATGCCCATGCTTAATAATCGTACCATATAACTTAGATCCTACGAATCTTTTCATCCACTGGCAAGGATGCTTACAACCTCAACAGACACGTAGAGCATAATTCTTTCCAATCAAACTGCTTAGCTGAATCTTGTAATACAATCTTAAATTTTAAAATAAAAAATGCACTTTTTCAAATTTTCGCGCTTTGTTGCTTTGAATACCCTCTTCGTTCACCTTTCATTTTACAGTTGACCAATTTATTTGAGCGAATAGAATTTCACTATTGAGTCCGTCGTCACAGTGGTTGTCTTTGAGTATTGCCAAAGATGATTGCGGGAATCCGCTTTCTAAGCAAACATGGTGGGACAATAGAAAACAGTACGCGAAGGAACATTGTTACATCAGACCAATGAAAAGTCTTAATTTCAAACGGCGCGTTCCAGGACATGTTGCCAAATTTATAAACCAAGTACAGGCATTCGTGTAGTGGCCGAAACGAATCAGTAGATGAAATTGTAATAAGCCAGGAAGAAAACCAACAATATACTTGATGACAGAATAATCTTTTATAATAACCATCGCAGTTATACAGTTATACAGGATGTTCTTTTAATGTGTGCAAATAAGAAAACCTCCGTATAAGTACGTGAAATGCTACTTTCTCCGCGTATTTTCGGGTGGCTACCGAATTATAGCCAAAAAAATTCGGAGGTTCCACTTGTTTGAAACTGCTGAAATGTGCGTGAGAGAAACATTCAGCAAAGTTATTGACGCCTTCCTCTGTAGTCGGTGGGTGTGCCCAAAAAAAACAGCCTCACATTTAAACTGCAGCGTTTCGTAATAAAAATCGCTGATATCGTTTATTACAATGCCGGGGTCCTACGTGCATTTCCATGGATTTCCCAGTACAATAGTAACATATCTGTTTTTTCGTTATTTGTAAATGCCAGTACGATCTTAATATGCGTCTTTACGAATCAAAAATCTATCTTCGGTTGACAAATTTTTCGTAACTACAGAAAGCTAATAAAATACTGCCCCACCTTAAACGAGTTACAGCGGCTGCCGTTGTACACATACAAAAAATTGCCGTAATAAAAAGCATCAAAAGAAATGCGAATCTGCAACTTTATCGAATGCATACGAGAATACTTTAAGATACTAATCAATTTGTAAATTTTGGAATTTGCAATGCAAGCGCATTAAAAATGCTTTACTTGGCCGAATTTCATAATTGAATTAATAGAAGTTGTAAATTTAATGTCAGTCATATTGGTAGTGAGCACATATCAGTTTTAACAGCTATTTTATTCTCTCTAGTGTGATTACGTAATTCGGTCGATTTTAAACTGTAAAAAACAGTAGATAAATTACAACATTATTTTAAAGTTTCTTTATTAAACTAAAGAAATTTTAATCTTTTTAATTAGAAATGTAAAGGCAATTTATTACTTGTGAGGGTAAAATATCTGAAAATAAAACGATGAATGACGGTGATGTCATTCTCATTACTCATCCGCATTTTTTGCCCAGTAATTAAATCGTCGGTTTATAATTTGAAAATACCTAAAATTGTAATTACTTGGAGCGAAGTGGCACTTGTTTTAATTAATCCAGGCTCTTTGTGAGCGCGTTTAAAATGTTTCGACTGTTACAATTTAGGCCTCATTCGAATCAGGCAGATTATCGTTTATGACATCGTAAAATACTGACCTATATTCGGGTGGTCATTCACACAGGTAAGGCGGCGTATCATCCAGTTGTTAGCTATGCCAGCAGTTCTCAAGCGGTTTGGTGAAAATCTTCCAATGCATTTTTCTCGAAAACTATTAACTTGGTGTTAAGGGCATAGAAGTTTAATCTTTGCCATTTATGGTGATGTATTACAGGTTTAAATATTTGCACAAAGTAAAAGAACACCCTGTATATTAGACTGATAAATTGTCCCTAGTGGTATTAGAGTAGGTATTATTATTAAAGAGTACTTAAATTTTATAAGAGCATATAACTCGCAATATGTTAACAAGAAAAAATCCATTTTTAACGTGAAAAATGAAATTACGAGCTACAGCAAATACTGCATACGTACGAATGACAACCAATTTTTAAAATCAGCAACAAATTAATAATAGTTGCTTGTAAAGGATTTTCACTGTAATACCATTTAATGATTTCATTTTTTTTCACATTAATAAATTCCAGGCAAATTATTCAGCTGTAACTAAAGGTTTGCTATTTGCCAAACTTATTTTCCAAATATTTTCTGGCAACAACCCGTTTACACCACATGTGCCAAATAATTTGCGTGGAATAAATCTTTTTTTTTGTAAGTATTACAATGTCCATTCGTTTTTCCTTTTTTTTTCATTTCCGATTGAAGCATTTCTTTTTTTTTTTTTTTTTCATTTCCATTTCGATGACTTTTTTCCAAGAGAAGTGCTGTTTTTTTTTGTTTTAGTTTTTACGTGAACATTTTCTGAAATTAAATAATCGAAAACTTTCTATGCTTCTCCCTCTTTACATACATTCGATTTTGAAGAAGAAATCGTACGTCGTACCAACTGCTAAATAATCGTAGGAATATTTTTATAATAATAATAATGATATATTTATTACAATAAAGTAGAAAGTACAAAAAAGTGCAATGTACAAGAAATATGTCGTAAACAAGGTTGATAATTAAGATATCTTTTTACAATTATCAGTAAATTCAGATACAGAATAACAGTTTAATGTTAATAGAATGTCTCTTATTTGTTTTTTTTTTTATCTATTAAAATTACATTCACTTTTAATACGCCGTGGAAGGCAATTAAAGAATTTACAGCCCATGTAAGAAAGACCTTTTTGAAAAAAAAGAAGATCTATGCGGGGGAGGTAACAAGTAATTATAATTACGAGTATTATAATCATGAATTTGAATTCTCTTTATTTTTAAATACAAAAAGCAATACTTCTAGTATAAGAATCTAAGAAAAAGTTTTCAAAGTACTGAAAGTGCAAGATTTCTTAAGTTTTTAAGTAACCCTAGATAACGAATTACAAAGATAATTTACATGTGAAATCCAATTCAAATCCTCGTCGATGATCACGCCAAGTAACCTTGAAGAATCACATTGAGAAGTAATATCTTCGGAAAGTTTGAAATTAGATATTTTATATCTGCAATTGTTTTTAAAGATTATACACTTAGTTTTTTCATCATTTACAGCCAACTTGTTTGCAATCATTCAACGTAAAATACGTGTATAAACAGATTTCGCTCTTGCCATCAACTCATTAGCACTGGTACTACTCACTGTAAAGTTGATATCATCAGCATAAAGTGCAATATTTGAAGTTTTGGTGCCGAGAAAGTTAGTCATTAATGTATATTAAAAAGGGAGTGGGTCCCAAGATAGATCCTTGAGATACACCGATATTCGAATGACCTTCCGTAGACAGTTGGGTATTTATTTGAACTAATTGCGTACTATTCGAAAGATATGATACAAACCAAAGATAAACTATACCATTAATCCCATAACGTTTTAATTTATGGAGTAATATATTATGACTAACACAATCAAAAGCCTTAGATAGGTCTATGAAAATACCTAAACATATTTTACAACTGTCTAAATCATTATAGATGTACTTCAAAAATTCATATAAGGCAGTATCAGTTAATTTATTTTGTGTAATACCATGTTGATTAGATGAAAGCAACGAAAATTGTTTAAAATAAAGAATGACTTTTTTATTCATAATACTCTAATAAATTTTACTAAAAGTTGACAAAATACTTATCGGACGGTAATTTTCAAAAAGATTACTATTACCCCCTTTATGTAAAGGTTTGATAATGGCTACCTTTAGTTTGGAAGGAAAAACTCCTTGCTGGAAAGACAAATTAATAAGATAGGACAATATTTCGCCTATAAAATGTGAGGATGTTTTTATAATAACAGATGATACACCATCTATTCCAGCTGTTTTAGAAGTATTTAGGTAGGAAATAGTTCGAAAATATCGTAACAAGTAACAGGTGTGATAAAAAACGACGCTGACTTCTGGGTTAAATGTTGATCAGTGAAATTATAATTTAAGTTAGTATCATACTTCGTTATATTCGCACTTATCAGAACTATATCATGTTTGAAAAACAAATGATCAAAATTTAGTTTCTTTTTGTGTTACACGCGTATTTTTAGGTTTAATTAACAAGATTCATAGAGAGCATTACGCAAGTACGGTAATCGACGCGATATTATCGTCGAAGAAATTGTCTAGCATTATTTACCTACTTCTGCTTAGCTTGCAGATCAAAATTCTTTTCGGCCTAAACACATAACATACTGAAATGTACGTTTTAATAGAGGGAATTCCATACCGACAAATGACACCAAGTCCATTGAACTTGCATGAGGAATCCAACATAAATGAGTCACATTACACAAAGCAATTAACGTTCTCGCAGTTTGGAGAGACGCTGACAATTTTGGTACGTTGATCTTTGGACTCGGACTCGACTAGAATAATACGAGAAAAGCAGTTTGTGACATCCTGCACGGGTAGTATAAAAAGCAAAACTTGTAATAGAAAAGGAGTTATTAAGGAGGCAGTTAGCGGTTCGCAGAGTCGGGAAGAAGTTATGAAGTAATTAGTGAATTTATTTGTGACTTGTTTGCCTCAGCTGTTCATTGTTTCAGTTAATTTACAAAGTTTTTTATTAAACTGAATAATGTCTCGGATTTTTGTCCAAGGTTCCATGACATTCTACTTTGATGCATCTCTTGAAACTGAAAAAATACGTGGCACAAACGAGGAACTGGCCCACCATCGCTACATCTTCTCTGTTTGCATTGTGCTATTTGTTTACGTCTTCCACGTCTTCGCCAGTCGTATACGCCACGTCCTCTTCTGTGTGGTACACTAGAAGTCACGTGAACGCTGCTGGAAACATGGTAGGTACACAGAACAGACGTGAACTATAGTATAACTCTAAAATCTCCATTGTCAAGAAGCACCCTATACACATATATCTGTCGTACCTGTGTTTAGTGGTAAGTCCAATTTCCAAAGGTACCATAAAATCGAGGAGAACTAAACATTTTATAATTTAAGTTACTTCGTAAAAGTACAAATAAGAGACTTAACTATTATAGCAGCTGCCCATGAACAGCCTGTGTATGCATCCAACCCGCCGCGCCGTTGCCGACATTCTATGCAATCGTTGCGTGTTGGAGGTTAAATATCAAAGAAGTGTGGGAAATATCAAAGTGCATGAGCATGATTTACGATATTTGATTGAAAAAAACCTGCGATTTGTCGCAAAGAACAAATGTACACCGTCCTTGAGCTCTACTTGTCGCGTTTAGTTTTTGGTGAATATTATTTAAATGGCCAAAAGGGGCGTGGCTTTCTCTTAAAATGCGTGCGCGTATTTTCAAGATCAAAGGCTAACGCCGTGTTATAAATGCAAATCATCCTAGCTTTGTTTACAATTGTCTAGACGCTCTTTTCCTCTTAAATGAACACCTGTAATAACTTCAACGACGCCTCATGAGTTTGTCACTCGTATTTCAAATTATATTGTTGTAGCCGGTACACGTAAATTCTTGCACTTGTGATAGATTGTTTGCACTTCCACTTGAGAATCACAGAGTCGGGGGCCCTCTCTTTAACTCCGTGTAACTCCGTTATGGGGCAGTTCTTCCAAAGTATTCAGTGCGTTCTCAGTGATTTTGATCACAACCTGTCACCCATGGGACTTGACGAAATCCTACGGCCTATAGAGTCGAATCTATCGCACTAAGGAAGAGTGTTTGCAAACAACTTCTCGTGCTTTTTCTCAGCTTGTCGGAATTTAGACCCTGTACAGGTGTGCTCGTCGTTTGTTGAGTTTTCAGTTGGGCAGCTGAGAATTTAGGTGAATCAAGAGCAGATTTCCTGTATTTTGATTAGGCGGCCGAAATAGGAGTTGGGGCAAGCGTCGGAGATTACACAAGGTTTTCAGTTGGGCAGCTGAGAATTTAGATTAATTAAGAGTAGATTTCCTGTATTTTGGTTGGGCGGCCGAAATATGAATTGAGACAAGCGTCGGAGTTTTTACAAGGTTTTCAGTTGGGCAGCTGAGAATTTAAATAAATCAGGAGCGAATTTTCTGGGTTTTGATTAGGCTGTCGGAATTTAGGAGTTCGGCAAGCATTGTCTTTCGGTTGGGCAGCTGAGAATTTAGGTAAGTCAGGAGCGAACTTTCTGGGCTTCGACTGGGTAGTCAGAATTTAGGAATTGGGCAATTGGGGTGACGGTTTCTACGAAGTTTTTGGTTGGGCAGCCAAGAATTTAGATGAAGCAGGAATGGAATTTTCCTGGTTCTAGTTGAGCAACTTAGAATTGGAGGACTGGTAATTTTTCTTACCGAATTGATTTGGGTTCAGTTTAGGTTACATGTTGGAAGTGACAGTGAATATAGAGGCTTGCGAATTTTTATTTAGGAATAGACTTTAGTTATTTTATCATGAACTTTTTGAACAATTTTTATTATGAATTGATGCTGATTATCTTGTTTTATTTGAGGATTTTGGAATGGGATTTTGCTTATTTTGAGTTGAGAGTTGAATAATAGGAAAAAGTTAAATTTTAGGGTATGGGATTTAGCTGAAGAAAGTAATGAGAAGATAAAATTGACGGGTATGGGATCTAGCTTCGTTTTTGAAGATTGAAGATAAAATTGATGGGTATGGGATCTAGCTTACTTTTTGAAAATTAAAGTTAAATTAATGGGTGTGGGATCTAGTTTAATTTTTGAGTGGATAAGAAGGGGTAAGTGGGTGTTGAATTAATTTTGTTTGCACTAGGGAGCGGTGCTGGATTTGAAAATTAATCTTGTTTAGCGGGGCTGAGTGTAGGTTGGGGATTTGGATATAGTAAAAGTGAAATTAGTCACTTTTCTCAGTTTGAAATTAATTTCGCGAAAGGGAACACAATTCTTTAGGGTGTGTTTGTTTTTCGATTTAATCGTAACCGAATATTATTAATTTAATTTAAATTCTGTGTTTCCAGAAAATCAACGCATTGGTGGGTTAAAACAAAAAAAATATTTTGCTCATAAAAAAAAAACTATTTTCTAACACGAGAAAGGTCCGTTATAATTTATGTAATATATTACATGCAGCTTTTAAGGTTTTTGTTGAAAACATACCTTGAATCTAAGCTCTGTTACTTTCGAGTTTTCAATTTTGGCCAAGTGGATTTTTTAATCTAACGGAAAAAAGTAAAATACCTACCGAAACGAAGACAAAAACAAAAATGAAAGACTGATGAAGATAACGTTACAAGACACGATTAACTTTTATGCTTTCCTCAGCAAAGTCAATAACGAATCGCTATTGATTATTTCCACCTGGCTGTTGCGCCAACTCAGGTGAATACAAACACACACGAGCGCGTACACTTAGACGAAAAAAATCGACACCAAGTACCTTATGGATAAACTGATTAGGCCGGTGTTTACCTTGGAATTAAATTACAAAATAGTTCCTGGTCTTATCACCGTCGGTAAATACGATGGCACACATCCCTGTCTCACGGCTGCCACGACGGCAGATAAGGTGAGTACCGATTGGTGTAAGTAGGTTAAGCTAGGGGAATCAAGTAAATAAAACTTATAATGTACAAGTGTTCCAAACCTCTGGAAAAGTTCAAAAATGCCCCTTTAAATTCATTTTATCAAGAAAATGTGTCAAAATTGTGAATTTTAATGATACGACAATAAACCTTGGACTGAAATATTTCTAAATCTCTTTACTTTTACAGTATTCATCATTTTTAAAAACCTAGTGACCATTAACAACACTACGATTCAGTTCGCATATTGTAAAATTAGTCATTTTTTTTCAAATGGAACATCCTGTTTATTATAGTATATTTGGATAATGCTTTTTACGAGCTTTCTAACCATATCACATTTTATGGTCTTAGGATTCATAACTTGTGAGTTATTATCACTTCTTTATAATCAACTTAAGAAACGTGCTGATAATATGTATAATATGTCTCAGAAATATTTTATTTTCTGTATCATTCAACATATTTATCCAAATACTTTATTTTTGTTCAAATTGACAATTTCTTTATCATTGTTTTAACGGTTGCAATAAAAATAAGAAATAAATACAGGAACTGAACGATTTTCACTAAATAATTCCGATTATACTACGAAAACGAATGGAAAGGATTTATTTACACGGTAAAAAGTTCTATTATTTTGAAGCTACATATCAAAGAAAAAATGGAATCTTAACATTTTATTTTTCACATTAACTAAGAAAAAGCAAAATGTCTCCAGTCACAAATAGGTTTAAAAAATCATAAAAATTTAAACTATTGAAAAAACTTTGCGATAAACTAAGAATACGTGG
This sequence comes from Prosopocoilus inquinatus, assembly GCA_036172665.1. NCBI lineage: Eukaryota > Metazoa > Arthropoda > Insecta > Coleoptera > Lucanidae > Prosopocoilus > Prosopocoilus inquinatus. The sequence continues at coordinate 30,611,454 of CM069877.1, forward strand.
GCTGCTGGAAAAGTTTCTGGAAACGGTATGAAAAAACGTATATGAAATTTGGTAAACGGTATCATTGGTTTTCGAAGTATTCGCCTTTGACGTCAATACACTTTTGCATACGCTCGAACCAATTTCTAAAGCACGTTTTCCACTCTAAAGTTGTTACCTCAGAAACCAGTGTCCGAAATGTTTCAACCGCTGCTTCAGCCGACGGAAATCGCTCACCACGCATTTTATTTTCGATATTTGGGAACAAAATGAAATCATAGGGTGATAAATCAGGTGAATATTGACAATGAGTCATTAATTCAACATTTTTGTTGAACAAAAAATCAACTGTTTGACGGGCTGAGTGAGAGCTGGCGTTGTCATGACGGAAAATAATTCGTTGATTTCGATTGTTTCTTCTTATTTGATCGATGACTTCCGACAAACAAATTGTAGTATACCATTCAGCATTCATGGTTTCTCGATTCTCTAAAGCCACGGTTACTACATGTCCAGTTAAACCAAAGAAACAAGCAATCATTTGCTTCGCACCACTGCGTGAACGGACAACTTTTGTTGGTTTCGGTTCATTTTGAAATACCCAAACGGTAGATTGTTGTTTTCTTTCTGGCTCGTACGAATAGATCCCCGTTTCGTCACCAGTAACGATGTTATAAACTAAATTTGAACGACCTCCATTGAATTTCTTGAGCATTTCTTCGCACCATTTGACACGACCCTGCTTTTGCGCTTCTGTTAAATTGTGTGGGATCCAACGACTGCAAAGCTTTGGTACGTTCAAATGATCATGCAAAATCTGGTGTATTGCTTTCATGTCAATGCGTAAGGATGCTTGAATCTCAGGGTATGTCACATGTCGATCTCGCTCAAGCATTTCACGCACAGCATCTGTATTAGTGGCAACAACAGATGTTGATGAACGACCTTCACAAAATTCGTCACGTCCACGCTGGAATTCGGCAAACCAATTATAAACACTGCTCTTTGATGGTGCTTCATCTCCAAAAGCCAAACGAAGCTGATCGAGACATTGCTTCGGCGTTAGACCACATTTGAAATCGTAAAAAATCATGGCACGAAAATTTTCACGCGATTACTTTTTCTCAAATGCTGTACAAACAAAACTAGTTCACCTGAATAGGAACTGTCCATAGAATTACAGGCGAAAAACGTCAAATTTTTCAAATATGACAGTTGATAAACGCTAACAATTCTAGACCTACTAGATTCCAGATAATTTTCCAGCAGCCCACGTACAACATAACAAGGGCTTCCTTCCAACATTCAGGAAATTCCCCACGTAATAGACAAAAATTAATGATGTAGCTAATATTATACAATCAAGTGTGGACAACAAATTTTAACATTCGAAGGCTAATATTGTCCGAGCCACATGAGTTGCTCCTCATATGTTGTAAGTGGTTAAGGACGTCATCTTCAGTAACAACGCGAAATGAAAATAGATTCTCAAAATCAGTGATTCTATTATGCATGTAAAACGTAACTAAATCTACCTGAGGATTTAAAATTGATGTATTTAGGAAGTGAGAATTTATTTCGTTTACATCACTTAAATGAGTTGTTAAGTCCATTTTATTTTTTTTCCTGAATATACATGTCTTCGAGATCTCTCCAAAATCTGCTGTAGGTTTTTTTTCTCTCTTGGAATGGCGGATGTCGTAAAGTTTCGTAACATTTACGTATAAGTACGTTTATCGTACGTTTACCTTTTTTGAGTTGTGCATCCCGAAGCGACATTAAAAGCCTAATATTGTCAGTGAGCCACGGTGCAGGAGGCTTGCAGAAAGTACTTGTTTTGAACGGAGCATGAGTATTAAAAAAGAATTGAGGTATTATAATTAAAGCGTAGATAATTTGTATTTGATTAAAACGAAATTAAAAGTTAATAAAACATTTTTGGTTAATAATATTGAGATCTGTGGGTAATCAAACCATCAGGATTGCATTAGCAACGAATTGGAACTCGTTCTAAAATTAAATTTCGTCATAAGGCATCTGGTTCGTTTTAAATAAATGCAAAATTAGACGTGAATGTACTTCGCCTGTGGAAACTTTTGCATCTTAACGAAAACCAGCAACGTGCTTCAAGATTGCACTTTTATCAGTTTTATTGTGACAGGTGCTAATACACAGTCCGCACAGAAGAACTGCCATGACCACGGGGCGAGTGATATGGTCTGAATCGAACAGGGAAATTGCAACACTCAATATAAACCAGACGATAACAGCCTTAACTGCTGGAATTTTGTTGCCCAATGAAGAAAAAGATGTTTTAATAGTGGGTAAGTTCGACGTTAATTTGTTACCGTCTCGAAATCGCATACTTACATATTTTATTAAAATGACAGTACGTTCCTGTTTAGGGGAAGGGCAGACTGTCTGTCTTCGCAGATGTTCTGCTTTCGATCTGTCTAGCCTTCAAGAAAACTGCCTTAAATTTATATTGAATTTAAAAGTCGTGTTAAGCACATGATCGCTATAGTATTTGTGAACCGTATATTGAAAATCGGAAATCGATTAAAAAATATGACCAACTTATTTCTATTAAACTCATAACCAAGACCAAGACATAGTTGGACAAATGTCCTCCATTCTATAGAGAGTGGACAATGCTAGCGATCAGGTGACGACGTACGCTGTGGCATACGCGCCTGCTAGTCCGCTCTACTGAATGGGTGGTATTTGCCCAACTATATCTCGGGCTTGCCCGGAACAGACATAAAAAGTAAATAATGTTTCATGTTGAAAATTGTTGGATTTATTTCAGGCACATCTACACATATTCTGGCGTATCATGTCCACGATAATAAGGACGTTTTCTACAAGGAATGCGTCGACGGAGTCAACGCCGTGGTTTTGGGCATTTTCCGAAACAATAAAGCACCCCTAATTTTAGTTGGGGGTAACTCATCCGTGCACGGTTTTGATCATGATGGGAATGAGGTATTTTGGACGGCGATCGGTGACGTTGTGACTTCTCTTATACTCATGGATTACAACAAAGACGGCCTAAATGAGGTTGATACGTGTCAAGTCGAGTTTTCGATTCCAAATTATGATTCTTTGATTTAGTTAATTGTGAGTTCCGAGGATTTTAATATCAGAGTTTACAAAGGAGATCAAATTATCGCGGAGCACACGGAAACGGAAGTCGTCACTGGCTTGGTAGCCCTATCGGAAAGTAGATTCGCATATTCCGTGTCGAATGGAACCATCGGTGTCTATATTCAGGATGTCCGGTTGTGGCGAGTAAAAGTAAGGAAGACACGTCTTGACGTGATAAGATTAAGTTTAATACTAAAGCAGGCCAATCACTAGGCAACATGTTGGACAACATGTTCGTCAATATATCTTTAATAGATCACACACTAGATAACATGTTGGACAACTTGCTCCGCAACATGTTTGTCAACATACCTTAAGCAGGTCATAACTTACAACATGTTAACCATCCTGTTCACACAAAGGCAAACTTATTGCTGTGAACATGTTGTCCAGTGAGTGGCCTGCTTAAAAGCAGTTATTAAGCTGAATTTAAATAATTATTTTCCCTTTTCTCTTTTTAGTCTAAGAACTTTGCTATTTCCACTTACTGTTACGATTTGCTGGGAAAAGGCATTCCTCAACTAATAACCGGTTGGTCAAATGGAAAAGTCGATTGTAGAGCCATTCAATCAGGCGAAGTCCTCTTCAAGGACATGATGGCGCATGGCATTGCCGGAATCGTCGAGGGGGACTACAGATCGATTGGTAAGACCGACTTAATTTGCATCTCAGTCGAAGGTGAAGGTAATTTCCGTCTTCCTTCCTCCTCCTCGATTTCAATTTGATTTGAGCTTAGTTCGAGGGTATACGACGACGAAGTCTCTGAGTTCAATGCAAGGAACTGAAACAGAACAGGACATTGCGAGGGAGTTGCTCGCTCAAAAACAAGCCTTGCTCCAAGAACTAAAGCACTATGAAAACAACACCAAATACAATGAAGACTTATCATCAAAAACTGACGATAGCTTGAGCAGCATCGGGATACCTGCTAACACAAGGCTGCAAATCGAGATTTCTTCTACTTCAAGTGCAGAAATCGCAAAGGTAACTTTTCTATTCTTTTTTTTTTTTTGGTGCAAAGGGTGAAGTTGACCATTTATAATATGTAGAATTTCGTCGACGTTTTCATCGCAACGAATAACAACACTATCATCAAAGCGATCATAGTCTTCGCAGAAGGGATTTTTAAGGGCGAGACTCACGTCGTACATCCCTCGCCCGCGAAATTAAGCAACACCTTATCGGTGCCGCTGCGACCACCAAAAGACAATCCAGTCGATATACACATGAAGGTAGGTAAATTAAAAATTGATTTCCCCCTCCATCCAAAAAGAAGTGCCGCGACCACCAAAAGACAATCCATTAGACATACACATGAAGGTAGGTAAATTAAAAATTGACTTCCCCCATAATCCAAACACAAAAGAAGTGTAATTTGTCGAAATTATCCTGGGCAGGTTCTAGTGGGTTATCCAGGCAGTACCCAGTTCCATGTTTTCGAAATCACTCGGCAACTGCCTCGATTTTCCATGTACGCTCTTCTGGAGAACAGTCAGGCCAAAACGAAGCCGGAAAGCTTCGTAGAATTCAAGGTCAACGAGCGATTGCAGCGCGTATGCATGTGGATTAATCAAAATTTTCTGCTCCCGAGGGATGTAGAATTTGAGAATGAGCCGGATATTCGCCTGGACATGAGATGTCTACGCGATAGTAGCTCCCTGGTTATGATTTTTGAAGTTTCTGGTCGTGTCATCATATCTACAGACAATTTGGCGCTGGCGTCCGACTTAGTACAGTCCTTGTGCATGTTTTTAAATTTGGATTCGTTAGAGGTAAGAGTAATCCAAATTTTATACCGTTTGTTGATTTCGAATTAATTTAAAAGTTTCAATCTCTTGACCTTAAACTAGTCGCTATTAAGGTAGAAGTTGTGAACAGAAGTTTGTCATTTTACAGTTGTACCATAATTAGTACCTCCATCCTTCCGGTCGTTTCTATGATCACATCGCTGACAGTTAATTTCCAAGGGCGTGCTTTAAAAGGAAAGACTCTGTGTCCAAAATATGGAACAAACAGAACAATTTTCGGTTTCGAGCAAAATTTATTGCTCACGACTGTATGAGTTTCAACCCAAAAAGAAAGCCTGTCGTCTTCAAAATAGTTCCGTTCTGAATCGATAAACAGCTGCATGCTGCCAATGCTCAAATCAATTGTTAAAATCATTTTCAGAAAGTCATAAAGTGTCTCTCTCTTTCTCTCTCTCTTCTGGTATCGTACCTTCTAGTGACCTATTTAATCTTTGAGAAGGGATAAAAAGTTAAGTCTGGTAAATAGGGTAGTTAATCAAACTGAAAGCTCCTTTACGTATTACAATGACAGCGGGTTATTTATCCATCAATTTAGGCCCGGTTTTTCAATCACAGGTTAACCCTAACTATAGTATATTTCCATAGTAATAAGTACGAACACAATTATTTCCATGGCAATAAACTGAAGGTTAACGTTAACTGCCTCCTTAGGGACATCTAAAACTAAAACACTCGTATTCAAAAAGGGTTGGCTGTATATAGTATAGTATACTATAGTATGTATAGTATAATATGTATATGTATAGTATAGTATCATATTTTCTTCAATTGGTCAAAACTAACGCTCAAATCAACCTGAAATCTGACCTCTTGTGTTTGGATCCCCCTTTTAACCTGTTAAGTTGTAGTCACCGAAATCCATTAAGTTGCCTACTCCTCAAGTGATTGTCAGGTATTTTTAAGGGTATTTTAAACTAGCTGTGTTCCTTGTGCTGGTATTTTCCTTACGCACTCGGGGTCTTTATAAATAATTTACTTATTTTACCGTATCTCACGGATCTTCTGATTATAAGATAGTCGTATTTTAGCTACGAAATTTACGTTAGAATCCTCTATCAATGCGAATATTTCTATACGTTATAATTAAAGCTCGCATTTTCTTTGTACATACTTTTACGTTATTGTTATTTTTCGTACAACAATTTTTGTTTATAATAACGCCTATAAATTTTTGTTAACATGAAATTCTTATAGGTCCAGGGTCGTGACCTTTTTGTTTGTTGTTTATAACAATCTTTTGGGTTCTTTTCTAATTGTTATAAATAAAAGCTCAATTATAATTTTGAATGAAATTCAGAACAAATTGAAACCGTTTGTTTTCTTCTATGGGTTTATTTAAGAAATTTTTGATTTTGCAACAATTAATGAAATGCATTTCTTTATTTTAAACGGGTTATAACAAACTAAATTCCTGTAATGGAGTTATTAATTGTTTGATATTTATTTTTGTGATACTGATACGTTAGCTTTCCTTTAAGTGTTTATTATTTGTCTTGACATTTAACGTTGAATTTAATTGAACAATCCCTTATTAAAATTGATAAGTGATTTAAATAGTTCCCGACGTTATGTTAATAATTTTGTTCATCTTACGGCTTTTGTCCCATCTGCACTTTATTATTAATGTACACGCACGCACTTGTTCATAAGTTTAATTCAATAGTAACTTCGACACTATACTTCCGTTTTTAACCGACTTTTTTGGATAATACCCGACGCGGATTGTTTGCTAGTATTTTGATCACTTTTTTGATAATACCCGACGCGGTTTGTTTGCTGTTATTTTGATTACTTTTTTGATAACATCCGACGCGGATCGATTGCTGGTATTTTCATCACTTCTGCGAAAATCGCTCCATCCCCTTATATAGATCATACAAGAAAAACACCTCCCTCTCGTTTTCTGACTATCCTTACAGCGCGTCATTCCCAACTTCTAGTAAACACTTTTTTGTTAAATGAGTTTTATTGCTTTTCACAAAAAAACTACTTCCTTGTTACTGTTGCTACCGACTTGTGTAATGTTTTAAAATGTTCCTAAATGAATTCCCTTTACAGATATCAAACAATAATCTCCGTACATGTTTTGTTTTGTTACCGCGAATGTGTTTCTTGTTGGCGTGATGCTTGAAGACTTCTTGGCCGAAATTACCATTTTGGCTTACGATGTGTTCACCTTTTGCTAGGCTTAAGAGATGCCTTCATATCAGCAAAGTCCTGCAGTCCTTTGTTACATCGTAGAAGCTTCAAGACTGACTTTAGGTTGCGGCTCAATGTGTTTTGTCGTTACCCATATCTTTTAATTCATGGAACAAAACTTGTGTTTTACTGTAAGCATTATTTGAAGCGAAATACCTTGGAGTTACTATTCTCCCTTGTTACACGAAAATTACACTGACTTTAAACAAAATTCTGATGTGAAATCATAATAATTCATTCCAAAAATGCAAGTAAAACTTATTTAACGTAATCCAAATTAAACCTTCAACTAAAATAACATAGCAATACGTTATTTTAATTTAATAACAAAGTGTTAAAATTTTCGGCCGTAAGTAAAATTAGTTATCTAAAAATCAATGTTAAAGAGATTAATTTCTAGTCGAAAGTCTCCTTCGTGAAAGAAGAAGAAAAACTGAGAACATTGATGACGAAACTGACAGAAATACAAGAAGCTCGTTTGCGATTGGGTACTGATATAGCCGACAGGTTAGGACTAATTCGCGAACTGATCATTAAGGCGGAAGATAGTCGGATAAATGATCTGTGAGTGAAATCAGAACTTAAAAAAAAATAGAAAAAAAAACAGAAGGAATGTTTTTTTTTTTTTCAGAAAAGAAATGCCTAAATATTACAACGAACTAAACAATGTTAACAAGGAGCTGATCAATGGTTACAATATTCGACTTTCTAACTACAACGAAGGTTTAGAAACTATGAAAAGCATCAACTCTATCATTCAGAAAGCATCTCGTTTGCGAGGTAAGTTTGCAGGGTTGGATTAATGTCTTTTCCTAATTTATTTTATTTTTGAAGTTGGTCAAAAATCATCGGCGATGATTAACTGTTGCAGAATTGCTATCAAAAGTAACAACATCGACGGTTTAATAAAAATAATGAGGACAGGAATACTATAATTTTCTTTTTTTTTCCAAGTGTTTTGTCATTTTTTTTTTTTTTCAAATAAGGCACTGTCGCAGAATTTCGCACTTTTCAAAAGAAAATGATAGCGAATAAAAAATTAAATATGGACGCACTCATTTCAATCAATCACATTTAACGAAAATAATGGTTCTAGAAATGATAGATCAAAGATGAATATCAACTGGTTATATATTCTAGATTTTGTTATGTGGTTGACTAAATAGTAGTAATGGATCTCTTATCTTGTTCTCTTTATCTTGTACATTGCTACCACCTTAATACAATTACGTTAACTCCTCGTGACTTACCGAAATCTGGTAGCAAGTTGCGCTCAAGAGCCATCAGCTGTTCCGAGCTAGTTCTCTGAAGGAGAAGGGTATGGGTTTACAAACAATTAGGGCGCCAGGGAGGACCTCAGCTGATCTGTGCACACTCTAGAACCGACTCCCAAGGATCTACAGCGTGCACTGATATTCGGAAACTACCAAGAGGTACGTCAATACTCGAACATTCAAAATAGTTTGTCGACGCAGCAAAACACCAAAACGTACTTAAAATAAATATATTTGGACACGGTTAATTTGATTCACAAGTCTACACTAGCCTTAAGGTCTTAAAAGACTATTACCTATATGAATCATAACCGTAAAACGGTAATCCACTTAGCTTACGATACGGTATTCAACTTAAACCAGAACGAAAATCAAATAGATGCAGTACTGACCTTCACAGAATCGTCAAACGGCAATTCAAACTTTTTAATTTGAACTTGGCTTAATACTACCACAAATATGTGCCGAAAATATTTATGTAACCAGTTAAATTACGTCAGTGATAAGAATAAAACGGTATGTTACTCTAATTTCACTTATACTGTAAATCAGCATGGACGATCGCAGTCAGTGGTGAGCAGGGTGACGCCCTCTCGTGTAAGCAAGTCGAATTTTTTGTCAACGGTCGAGTATCCTTGTCGCACCACAATGACCTTCGCCAGGCGTCGTTTCGGCGGCCACGAAGAAAATGGGATTATGCACAAATTCTGGAAAGACCACAAACGCATAGTCTTCTTTACGTGTCGAAACGATAATGTCGGCGGAAGCGTAAGATCGAAGAGGCCGGAAACGGTTATCTACGAGCAAGATGGCGAGCTATTCTAAACAACGACGTCGAAATATAACAGACTCGGTATTGAATGCGTTTGGAGGCCAGTATTTTGAAGGGAACAGGGTGAGACGTAAGAGGCGGTATCCTCTTGTGCAGAGTTAGTAAGGGGGATAAGATTCACTTTCGCACGGAAGGGGTAGCATAAGGTTCACTTTCGCACCAAAATCCAGCAACCCCATGAACATCATGCTGACAAACAAAACTGGAAATAATTCAAGTTGACAAAAAAATTAATGGAAAATGGCTGCTGGAAAATTTTCTGGAATCTAGTAGATCTAGAATTGTTAGCGTTTATCAACTGTCATATTTGAAAAATTTGACGTTTCTCGCCTGTAATTCTATTGACAGTTTCTATCCAAGTGAACTAGTTTTGTTTGTACAGCATTTGAGAAAAAGTAATTTTGTGTAAACATGGGAATCTCGCGTGAAAATTTTCGTGCTATGATTTTTTACGATTTCAAATGTGGTCTAACGCCGAAACAATGCCTCGATCGGCTTCATTTGGCTTTTGGAGATGAAGCACCATCAAAGAGCAGTGTTTATAATTGGTCTGCCGAATTCCAGCGGGGACGTACCTCTCTCAGTGACGAATTTCGTGAAGGTCGTCCATCAACATCTGTTGTTGCCACTAATGTAGATGCTGTGCGTGGAATGCTTGAGCGAGGTCGATATGTGACATACCGTGAGATTCAAGCATCCTTACGCATTGACATGAAAGCAATACACCAGATTTTGCATGATCATTTGAGTACGCAAAAGTGTATTGACGTCAAAGGCGAATACTTCGAAAAACAATGATACCGTTTACCAAATTTCATATGCGTTTTTTCATACCGTTTCCAGAAACTTTTCCAGCAGCCCACGTATCAATGAATTTATAGCGTGAAATAAAACAAAAAAAATGATTTGAGAGAGACAGGCGATTATTCAGTACAAAATAAAAAAAATAAAGCCTGTGTTAAAGAAAAGCTTTTCTTTATGCGTAAAATGAATTTTTATTTCAAATCATCAACGCTGACTTTCTTGATATACAGAATTTAAATTAAATTAATTAATAAAGTAGAAAAACTCGGTTATGATTAAATTGATTAGCAGAAAAAGAAAACAAACGCCCGTGAAGTGTAGTAACTTCTCCGCGAAATTAGCTTTAAACTGAGGAAAATGACCGATTAAAGGAGAATTAAAACAGAGAAAGAAGAACTTCAATGGAATGAACACTAATTAGAGAACTGCATTTATAAAACCTGCAAGAATGCCTTTTTTTCTACGGTCCTGTTCTACTTAAGCCCTTTGCACCTTTCTGGTTGGTACCCACTCGATCTCATTTCTTTGCAAACGCGCCTGCGCCGGATGCAAAATTCCAGCAAAATCAGCCCTCGCTGCATGACGTATTTCATTCAGTTGCGTTATGATTCATTGTAAATATTATTTAATCGCAGCATAATTTTTATAAAGTTTTTATAAAGCATCACTTCTCTACGCACTGAATATCCGAATCTTTACAACTAGTATAATCCCTATTAAACCTGCAGTTAAATACGATATACTCCTCATCAAATCTCCATTTTCAATGATGTTTTGATGAGGACTAAAATATCGTGTGGTTGTACCAAAGATTTCATGCATTATTTAATAATAGTCTTTATTCGATTAAACTTACCATTACAAATAGGAGTGAGATAACAAATTAACTAATTAAAAAAGTAAGAACGACCGAACCACAGGGCGAGCTTCAGGCTTAGGAATAATCCTACCTGCTTTACAAGCTAACCATGATTGCTAGAATAGATTAAAAGAAAAATAGGACTGCCTACATTACAATTCTGCGACAGGCGAAAAAGCTTAGAAATTAAACGCAATTTCAATAAAAATATTACAACTAAAAATCGAGCAATCAATTAACGTTGCATGAAATAACTAAAGCATAATGAAAAAAAAACACATATTCAATGAGCGAAAGAAAAAGCTATTTGTGTTCTAAAGAGCATATCTACATATAACAAAAAAAGAGTAGAACACATATTAAATCGTTAAGTTATTATTACACAAGGTAATTAATATAAGAATTTTCGCACACATCAGCAATGCTCCAAAAATGAAATTTTATATAGTTCACATTTAAATTTAGACATACTTAAAGATTTTAGTGATTCATTTAATGGATTATAAAGATGATAAATTTGAAAGCTGAAAGAACGTTCGAACAATGTGGTCCTATGGAGAGCTGGAGAAATTAAACCTCTAATGCCCGTTTGCACCACTTTCACTTAAAACTTTAAGTTCCACTTAAATGGTTAAGTGACACTTTATCAATTACAAAAAGTGTAACTTAAACATTAAGTAGGACTTAAAATTTTAAGTGAAAGTGGTGCAAACGGGTATAAATCTTGTTGTGATGTTATGTATATCACACCGGAACTTGATTTTGTAATATAAGTAAGGCGGTGTTTTTGTTAATAAAATTTTGTGATATAGTACAAGGCACTGCAGTTTCCTTCGATGAAACATGTTAAGCCATTTAATTTCCTTTAATTTATGTGTAATATGATCATACTTTTTTATGCCATAAATAAATCGCAAACACGAGTTTTGCATCATTTGAATTCTATTGGAGGTATATTGATCTATTGCAGAGTGATAAATTTGGCTGCAATATGAAAAATGAGACAGCAAAAAGACTTCACATAATTGTTTTCTTAAATTAACAGATAGTTCGCGTCTATGAGGATAAAGTTTTTTGAGGTTCATATAAGCAATTCTGAAATAATTAGAAATTTGGTCTCTAAAGCGTAATGAGTTATCTAAAACTAAGCCAAGACTTTTAGCGGACTGAACTAAAGGAACGTGAGCATTGTTAATAGTGATTTTTATAAGATCTTGGATGTCACGGCAAGCAGATTTATTTCCAAAAAGTAAGAAGGCCGGTTTGTCAGGATTTAACTTGAGGGAATGGTTAACAGATGCCTCAGAGAGGTATGCTAAATCTAAATTTATCTGATCCATTGCTGTTCCCCAATCAGAAGGTTTAACGGACTTATAAAGTTGAGTATCATCAGCGAATAAATGTACATTACAAAACTTGAGATGCTTAAATATGTCGCTGGTGTATATGGAGAACAACAAAGGATCAAGAATGGAACCCTGAGGGACACCTCTTGCTAGTGGCAAACAATGAGAGGTTTTATCGTCTAAAACTACGCTCTGGGTGCGACTGGTTAAGAATGATTCCAACAAGGCTATAGGATTTGCACTTAAACCAATGAACAAAATTGAACATAAGACTGTATTACTAATCGTATCAAATGCTTTGCTGTAATCTAATAACACAAGAGCAGTCAATTTACCTTCATCGGATGCACCAATAATACCATCTAACACATTCAATAGTGCAGTGGTGCAACTATAATTTTTCCTAAGTCCGAACTGAATTTGAATTTTTTCTTTAGTAATAAAAGACAGAAGTTGATCTTTAATAACTTTCTCAAAAACTTTGGATAAGGTAGGTAGAATACTGATTGGACGAAGGTGTTTATATTCAGATGGCTGAGCGATTTTAGAGATAGGTAACACAAGAGCATGTTTCCATATATCAGGAAACTTACTGGTAAAAATGCACTCATTAATTATGTGAGTAATAAACGGGACTATATGAGGACAACACAACTTTAACATTGTAATATTGATGTGATCATCTCCCATGGAGGACGATTTAATTGACATTAGAGTATTCAAGATGTATGGCGGATCCACCAACTTAAATTTAAAATTTTTACTGTTTGCATGTGAAGAAGCATATTGGCTTAAATTTAAGTTGGCACTATCAGAAAAGGAAGGAACGCTATTTATGAAGAAATCATTAATACCGTTCACATTCGCCAGATGGGCAGGAATAGTTACCTTTGGTTTCGTTGGCAAATCAAGATAATCTAAATGTTTCCATAAGTCTTTTGGGTTTTTATAACTTTCGGTGTACTGAAAGTACGCTCTCTTTTCCCTCAGTAAAGTGGAGTTGATCAAATTACGTAAAGACTTATAGTAACTCCAGTGATGCGGCAATTTAGACTGTCTATACCTAGATTTTGCTTTGTCTCGAAGAGCCATAAGTAGTCGCATATTAGGAGTTATCCAAGGCAAATAAGGCTTCGTAAAACGTTTAGTCATCACTTGAGCGTGCTTATTAAACAAGTTTAAAATCTGCGCATTAAAGAAAGATACTTATCTTCACAGAATCTATATGAAAGATGTAATGAATGAGAATACGTTGCAAATCAAATGTAAAAGAAACGTGGTTAATGTTGCTGATGCATCGAAAAGTTCTATATCGGACGGTTGAAGGATTTTGGCAGATCACTGTGTAAAATACTGCATCGTGGTCAGAGAAATGACAGCCTATGATACCCCTCTGGGAAATGGACACATCGTCGGTACAAATAATGATGTCAATAAGAGACATAGAAGATTCAGTGATGCGAGTGGGTTGATTTATTATTTGCTTGGCACCTACCGTGTCTAATACATTAAGGAGATATGAGGAATCGAGATTATCTGTCTTCAAGATATCGATATTTAAGTCTCCACAGCAAATAATTTGCGTGGATAATGGCAAGTGAGATGCAAGAGAAGTTTCGAGTTCACTAATAAATAATTTATAGCATTTCTGAGGAGGTCTGTAGAGAGATCCAACTATTATTTTCTCATTGAGTACATGAACCTTGTCCCGGAGTTGTTCAATTGTGTCATTAGAATATAATACCTTACATTTGAAATAAAAAAGAAGAAGAAATACAAAATAATTAATTTGATTTATTGAAGCCCGATCTTTCCACCTTCCCATCCCCATCGGTAATGATATTACAAGATAGTTAAATTTATAAGGAGGTAGAAAGACCGCACCTCAACAAATTAATTCACTATTTCAGTAAATATTAAATAATTTGACAGAATGTTACATTTTTCAGTCAGAGTTTCGTAAAATCTTAAAATAACGTTTATATTGTAACCAGCGTCAACGATGTATGAAAATTCCCATATCTAATTCATCCTTTGAATATAAAGTGTAAGGAAGTAGCCTTTCGAATGTAAAACTTGCCCGCGATGGATTTTACAAATGGCCGACGAATATATCCGGTTACCAGTGGCGTACTTATTCACATTCAATTTTTTTTTTTAATTGCATCTTTAAAATAAAAGGTCTCAGATTTGAATTATTAATTGATAGTTCGTCTAATTGCGATTCAGATGTGTCTTAAAAACAGAACGATTCAGAGGGAAAAGAAGGTTACAGATTACGATTGAAATTTTAAGGGAAGTGGGGATAAATCCGCTTGCAAGAGAACGTCTTTTTTTGAACCTAAACGCGTTTGGATCACGATTTTGTGAGCCAAAGAAAGCAGCTAAAATATACCATGATTTACGTCGTATACAACGATCATATCAGTAAATCAAACAGTGCCCTTAAAAAGGTGTTCGAAACTAACAAAGTCACCTACGCAATTTGAGATTTAAAACACTTAAAATTAGTTTATTATTATTAGAATTAGTACAGAAGCTGCCAATTAAAAGAGTGTGATATTTAAAGCTATCCAAGGAATAACGTAATAACTTTATATAATTTTCATGAGACAAATATCTAAAACGAATTACTTTACCACAAGCGATGTCTTGGAAAATTTTATGTTGGTTAAGAAAAAACAACAATTTAGTAAAGTTACTAGAAGAGATAGCTACCGAAATTATTGTTCTGTATTAGAATATTTTCATTTTTGAAGTTTTTTATGTTAACTACACCTACGACTGTTGTTGACATTCTACATTTATAACTTAAAAAGTATATAACTTGTTTTTTAATTAAATATATATATTATATATATATATATATATAATATATATATATAATATATATATATATATATATTGTTAATCCGTAGGCTATATATATATATATATATATATATGTTAATCCGTAAAATGTGACTCGAGTAACGACGAGGAGCAGAAGCAGGCAAGCAGCAGCGAAGACCTGAAGATGGCAAGTGAGACCTTGCCGAAACGTTGTCAGAAGACAAATAGTTCTTTAGAGAACTCAACGCGGAGGACTACCCGGAAGAATACTACAGCATATATATATATATATATATATATATACAGGGTTAGTTAAAAGTATGGAGACGGCGACTTATTGTCGTTAATATTCATTTTAGGAAACTATGTTCGATACAAAAGTTTGTTATGAAATTATTATCTACATTTGAGGATACTTGAATTTCTTTTTCTTCAATTGTTTTTAAGTTACGACGTCATCGATATTTGTTTGAAATGACAACCTATATTTCTGATTATTGATTTCGATAGTTCATTCTATTCTCTTTTCAACGGTATACAATGTTCAGTATGTTACATTTGAAAAAAATTGAGAAAAAATCTTTAACACTACCGGTTTGTTCAAAGCGTTTTAAGGTTTTACCAACAACGGATTTAGAAATTGGATTTCTGTTTGGATGCGTGTCATTAAATAAATTACAAACGTCTTGTAAACTTCTGCGTCTATTTCCATAACCCAGCATCATAAGTATTTCAATTCTTTTACGTTCACTTAAACTCGCCATTGCTAATATTAACAGCAACAAATTGCACAATTGAAATATGTCAACTATTTGACATAAACAATAACCACTGATAAAGTTACCTCGCTCGCATTTGTTTATCGCCTCGCTTTGGCTATCTAGATTAATTCTGCTAATTTAATGGATCTTTAATATTTGAACTTTAAGGCATTTTTTCTCAATTTTTTTCAAATGTAACATATTGAACATTGTATACCGTTGAAAAGAGAATAGAATGAACTATCGAAATCAATAATCAGAAATATAGGTTGTCATTTCAAACAAATATCGACGACGTCGTAACTTAAAAACAATTGAAGAAAAAGAAAATTCAAGTATCCTCAAATGTAGATAATAATTTCATAACAAACTTTTGTATTGAACATAATTTCCTAAAATGAATATTAACGACAATAAGTCGCCGTCTCCATACTTTTAACTAACCCTGTATAAATTAGAAGGGTAATTCGGGTAATTAAAATACTTACTGATGAAACGTTATTTCTAAATTCTTCATCTTCATAAAGTCCGAGAATATCCACAAGCTGCACAGCTAACCATTTTTGTCACGTTACAATATCACTATATATACTTAAGATTAAATAATAATAACAATAATGGTGTACAGTAATTAATCCGCAATCACTCAACGTAAACTGAAATACTGGTACTGAACCGGCAAATCGAATAAATTCGTTTCTACGTTCAAATAACACAAGCATCAACGGCCGATGACAGCTTAAAAGGGTTTACAAGATGGCCGCCTCTGACAAGCTTTTCCTTAGCGATGAATGTAATACATGGTCCTTCCTCCCACTTTATATTCAAGGGATTCATCGCTAAGTTTAGATGATGACGCCTATAACCAAGTGCACAGCGGCGAGATTTCGCGTCGCCGCCGCGGGTTACACTCCGGGAACGCTCCGGATCTTTAAAACTCCGGTGTCTACAGCCTAAAAATACTCTGGCATTCCCGAGCTCAGCAAGGGCTCCGGAGTTTGTATATAAAACCAAACCGACAGCAAGGCACGGAAGCAGTCGGGTTCTAGTATAACCTATATTAATAATAACCTATATTAATCTAATGTATTAATGAAGTTCCAAATTATTTATGTACTAACTTAATAAATGTATCCATTATTTTGACCACGTGTCTTATTATGAATACCTAAAAGGCAACCGTAACATTCGGTAAAGTGTAACAATTGGTGCTTTCTTTCGCTTAAAAGTTTGAATCGTGTTTCGACTAGTTTGCACCTGAATTTCGTAGTTGTTGCAACAAAACACCTGACTTGAATTTTTGATTGACAGTTCATTTGTAACTAACCATAATTCAATCCAAACAAGTTTTAAAATAGAGAGATTCAAAGAAGAGAATGAATCAAAACATGTTTGGATCACGATTTTGTGAGCGAAAGAAAGCACCTAATGTCGACGTTTCAAACGCGTCTTAGCCTGCCGCTTTACATTGACGTTTCTAAGATACATCGGTTAAGGAAAGGGTTACGGTAACAATTCGCATTAACAAGATAGGTTTCATTTAAAAAAAGCTTTAAAATTGATCACAGCTTGTTTATGTTACCGAGTGACAACTTTGGGATCGTCTAACATAAAAAAAAAACTTCAAGCGTGAGAGTAAACGGCAACCTTTCGCGTAAATGGTCCTAAAGTCAACCGAAGCCTTACCAAGGATTCTAGCGGTTAAAATGCCCCAAAATTTTTTGTTCCAACTGCATCTTGTAGTTATAAATACAATGTACAGTCGCGAGTATTAAATGCTGGGCGTCTCTGTCAACCAAAACGTCAGTTTTAATTCCAGAATTAAATTAAAAGTTTTTTCAGAGACTGATGAAACGTCGTCGAAAAGAAAAAAATTTACTACAGAACACTGTTTTATTTGTACACATATCAGTTTAGAGTTAGATAAGTCATAAGTAAGTTTGAATCCATGCTATAAGTCACTGATGTTTAGAAAAATCGAGAACTCCTACCCCAGACAACATACTGATACACGATGGACACTTGTGAAGATCTGTTAATGGTTGACATAATAGTCCAGTGGACGTCGTGAATTCCTCTACTGGACTTCCCACAGGCACAGTTTTTAACCAACATTAGAGGTCCACTGAACATCGACTAACGACGTTCACTGGATGTCCGTTTTCTATCCTGATGATAATTTTTTTTTCACATTCTTTTTTTTTTCGTGTTTTGCTCCGTGCGCCTAAATACTCAAACCCATAAATTTTATTCTACCTCTTAGAATAAATCAGAAACTTATCGTATGTCGATCAATTATAGATGCAATGCAGAAAAAATGTATAAAAAAAACAACTTGTAAATGGTAACAAACTTGTGTAACAATGATTCAAATTTAAAGCCTTAAACTACCACTAACAATCATATCATACAATTCTCTATTTAGGTTTACGTATTTCCCTAGTTTAACATCATAAAAATACAAGAGGCTGTCTTTAGCTGAATCGATGTTGTACCCTTCCTGCTGCAGATCCCCTTTTATTAGTTTGTAAGTTCCCGTTAGCGGCACGGATTTCATCACTCTTAGAAACAAGGGTTGAGCGTACGCAGGAAGGTTCGCTTTGAGGCATTTGCAAAGTTGCTCGAGGTTTAACGAGTCATCCAAATCAACGACTGCCGCCATGCCGACCTTACCCTCATTCCCTGGAACCTGAAAGTTACTTCTGATAAGAATGTTATTCTTGGTTAAAATGGAAAATGGACATACTTCGACTCCGTATACGGTGGCGTCGTTCAAACCTACTACATTACTAATCACAGCTTCAACTTCGGAGGTGGAAACGTTTTCTCCTTTCCATCTAATAAACCAAATTTAATAATTTTTCAATGGGAAACTAATTATAATATATCATTGTCACATACCTAAAAGTATCACCAGTTCTGTCTTTAAAGTAATAATAGCCTAGCTCGTCGCACATCAGCACATCTCCAGTATTGAAGTAGCTGTCACCCTTTTTGAACACGTTTCTCAGAATTTTCTTTTCAGTCGCGTTTTGGTCGGCGTATCCGGAAAACTGGTTGACTCCTCGCTTCGCCTGGATTTTTCCGATTAATATACCCGGTTCGTTTACCTTGCAACGCACACAGAGGCCTTCGTTGGTACGAAGTGGCGCCTTGGATTTTTCATCCCACTTAATCAGTGCTACGGGGTAAATGAATTCTCCGTAACGAGGAATGAAACCCACAGCTCCTGGTGTACTATCGATGTTAACTGAAAAGAAGATCTTCGATTTGTCATAATCTGTGATGGCGATTTCAGTTAAATAATTTGCAAATTTAAAAACCAAATATAAATTTTGATAATTGTGTTATGTAAACATGATTCAGTACCGCCAAGATCTCATTTATCTACGCTTACATAAATTTGAATTTCCTTCGGTAGATCCATAAAACTCACGGACTTCACGTACGCCAAACGTCTTCACAAACTTTTTCCATATTTGTGGTTTCAAGCCATTTCCGATCACTGCTCTTACGCTGTGTTTCGGACATGGATCGTTACCATGAGCTGCCAGAAGATACCTGCAAATTTCGCCTATGTACTGCGCCACCTAAAGAAGAAATCGACAATAAACAAATTGATGGATATCCCAAAGTTTATGTTGAAGATGCTTACGGTGCACTTGTATTTAACGCAGTCTTTCCAGAAGTTAGAGGCAGAAAATTTCTTGCGTAAGACGACTGTCGCACCTTGTATTAAAGCTTGACCAACTCCACAAATACCGCCTGCTGTGTGGTATAGTGGTAAAGTGTTGTATACACAATCGGTGGATTGTACGGCGCCCATCAAATGCGTGCCCATCGTCAGGAATAGAAACCTATTGAAAATGTAGTCCCTTGATTAATTCTTTAGCCAAAGTGAATACTCTTGATTGGGTTTAGCCAAACCACAAGGCGAAAACTTAAAAATTTTCCAAACTGTAATTAGCATTAAAAGAATTTCTTACCGCAAGTTTGTTATCACCGCTGCCTTCGGCAAACCAGTTGTGCCTGATGTGTAAATATAAAGCAAGCTGTCCCTGATTTCTCCATGTTCCATGCTCTGCATGGGTGGATCGAGGGAAGCAGCGTCTATACCGAGCTTCAAATCTTTTGCTCCCTCTAACATTTCCCCACTGGTACTTTCCTTTTCGTGGAACTCGTAGAATTTTAGGGACGCTATTTTCGGCAATACATCCGAGACAGCTGAAAATTTAATATTACTTTACCTTTAATATCAAAGGGTACGTAAAACACTTGATGCATAAGTTGCGATAAAATGATAGGCGTTACTAAAGGAATAGGACTTCGTTCAGGAAGTTATATCGAGAGGTAAGTCCTAGCGCCGATTTACACCAAGAGGCGTCAACCCCCCCCCCCCCCCACGAAGATCATCGCCGTCGCCCTGGATCACAACGCCGACGCCATTCAGCGCGTCTCAACAGGCAATCTAGTCGTTCACTAAGACGTTAGTGCCGATTCACAGCAAAAGCGCCCTCGCTCCCACGGTGGCTAGCATCGTCCCTGGATTCAACATCGACTCCGTCGCCCTGAAGGACTAAACCACCCAACCACAACGTGGAGTCATCGACGCCATCACTATCAACCCCGTTTCAACAGACAAGCCCTTGCCGCCCCAGAGAACATCCCGAGAAGCCGTCGATCAACTTGAGGTCGATCAACTCCCACAAATGTTCCAGAGTACGACCGCCCATACGACCCTAAGCGCTATTTATACACAAAGATATCAAGTTCCTCACTATATACAAGATGTCAAATACAACAGCATAATAATATAAATTACAAACATCATACCGAGGCTAAAATTACAGGTCTTATATAAAGCACCAAACGAAGGAGTTGAAGAATTCACTCAACATGTTGATGGAGTACTAGAAAAATACAAGAACATGATAATTATAGGGGACACAAATATTGATTGATTGATAAAGACACTAGAAGCCAACAAAGCTATAAAGAAATGATCCAAGCCAACGGATATAAGATCATAAACAATATTAGCACAAGCCACCCTACGAGGATCACTGAAAACTCAGCAACAATTATAGATCATGTGATATCAAATTATAATATTAATAAGTCTGAAATAGAATTAGAAATGGTAGAAAAAGATAACATAGATCATAAAATGATATTTATTACCGTAAATAACTTAAAACTTAAATTAAAAAGGATGGAAAATATTAACCTAAAAATTATCAACAGAAAAGAACTTAAGAAAATAGTACAAAATGAAATAAAGTACGAGAAACTGACAGTGGAAAAGCTCATAAACATAATTATTAAAGCAAAGAACAAATGTACATTTATTAAAAAAGTGAAAAACAGGAATAATAGGTGGATAACACAAGTATTAGTTCATGAAATGGAATTAAGAAATAAATTATACAAAAAGTTCAAAGCTAATCCACAAATACAGGAATATAAAGACCGATATAAAGAACAAAGGAATAAAGTTAATTGAATGGTTAGGCAAGAAAAGCAAAAATGCTTTAACACGAGAATTACAGAAACTAATGACAACGTTAAACACTTGTGGAACATTATCAATGAGACAATGTACAATAAGGAATACATTAAAATAACCACTGAAATAGCGGAAATAGAGGAGGGGAACAACATATATCAGGAGCCAAGAAGCATAGCTAATAGAATGAATGATTACTTCAATAATGTAGGATGTAAGTTAGCTGATAAAATAAAAGAGATAAGTAAAGACTTAGATATTGTAGCAACAAAAAACAAAAGAAGAACAGAAACTATGTTTTTACTATCTACAGATGAAGAATAAATACGAAAAATCATAAAAACATTGAATCCAAATACCGCACCTGGACCAGATGGCATATCAATCAAAGACATTCTTGAACTGGAAGAAGTTACCTGCCCCAAATTGGCTATAATGATAAGCGATAACATGGAAAAAGGAATATTTCCCGACTTACTGAAAAAAACAATAATCACACCAATACATAAAGGAGGAAACAAATTAGACCTATGAAATTATAAACCAATAGCATTAACCAACCTTTTTAGTAAGATCTTTGAAAAAGTAATTAAAATCAGAATAGTTCATTTATTATGAAAACAGGAGCGTTAATAGACAGTTGCGACCAAATATACAAGCAACTAGACAAGGGTAATTACGTGGCTGCAGTATTTATAGATCTACAGAAAGCCTTTGACAGAGTTAACCATGAAATACTGCTCAACAATATGAAAGAACTAGGAATTAGAGGAGTAGAAAATAAATTAATTCAAAGTTATATAACAAACAGAGCAATCAGGACAAGAAACGGACATGTTAGCGATGAAGTGATAATGAAGGTAGGAGTACCGCAAGGAACAGTTCTTGGTCCCTTGCTTTATCTGATATATATCCAAATATCTTATTTGACTGGGGGTTATATAATAAACAAAGGGCAAATTATAGAAATAAGAGTTCTATTAAATGTACACAATTTGTTAGCTACATACATATCAATAAATAAAAAAAGCATCATCAAACATTTAAATTAATTAGATTTGTTGAAAATCTTCTAGTTTCCCGTCATACCGATCTCCGTGCACATATCTTTTGATATAAATTGTGACCTTCCCTTTAATCTTGCATACTCGATTGTCACCGACAGAAACGAATTCATTATTTCGCTTAACAAAATCATGGAACCAATCTCTTCGAAATGACATGTGTTTTGATGCTCCGCTCTCCGGATACCAAACATCTTCCGAATCTTGATTTAATAAATTGCTAACTACCGTAAAAGCACTTAAATTTGCAGAAGTCGAAGTTTCATGTTTCAGATTTTACTATTTTTTCTTCCGAAAGTTTTTTGCAATGTGTCCCTTTTTTCCCTTTTTTCTTGAATTTTTCTGTTATGGTCCAATGTTCACAGTACTTGTACCATCTTCTGAAATTAATTATTTGCTTTCTTCTTTCACAGGTCCCGTGCTGTTCATGAATTTGTCGCAATTTTGACCAAATTTGTGCCTATCGATTCGCATGTCCGTAAATATTCTAATTGTGAAGCTTCCATTGACGATGACAAAATGGCGTCTTTTCTTTCCCATTTTGACAGTGCTTCTTCTTCTTCAGGCTCATCTATTTCTTGACCGATTCCCGAAATAACGTTTGCTTTATGAATTGTTTGCATTTGGAACTTCCACGTTTGAAAGTTACTTCCGTTGAACTATTCTTCACATCAATGGTTTCAGTCATGTTTGGAAATAAAAATCGGAATGCTTTGTCACCAATTTCAATCACTTTCCTGGTATACCTCTTGCTTATAAATGTAGCACGATCTTGAAACCTTGTCACCGAATCTGGGCCCGTAACCTGTTGAATTTCTTCAGAGTAGCGCACAGCAACAAAATTCGTGTCTTGAAACGTTGGTTTGTTAAGCAAAAAAAAAGCAATAGGATACAGCGGCGGTAGAATTCAAAAAATTCGGGAAACCAAATTACCAAAATTAATTATCTTGACAAAAGTTTTATCAGTAACTTACACAGGGTATAATCAAATTAGTTTCACATATTATATATTATAATACCGCAAGTTCCTCATCATGTAAGAGAATTAATGTTGCAACTACCAAAAGTCTAACTCAAAAATAAAAAAATTTGAGAACTTTTGGTCGGCCGTGCACAAGAACAACGTTATAAAACAAAATTCCAGCAAAATTCAAGGTCAATTGCTTGATCGCATTTTAAAAGCTTTATGGGAACAAATAAAATAGAATCACCGACTCATTAAAGACGACAGTTCAAATTGACAACCTCTCTGTCCTGGCCCGTGTGTGCATTATAATTAAAGAAGAACAATTTAAATCTGCTTGCATTGATCAGAATTAAATCTGTTTCATTAAATAATCGACAATAATTAGATATTGACATCCTGGTTTTTGTAAACCAATGATACACATGATTTACAGAGCTAATTTCGCGTATTAAAGTAATTTAAAAAAAATTATTAGTGGCTCGGATTGATTGTCGCTTTATTAATTATTTCCACTAACGAATACGTTTCGTCGTAGTTCGAGTTCGATGACGCTTTATTGTTTTGGTTCCACAAAATAATAAAAGCGATGACTGCATTCCATAATGATTTTCCGAAATGCAGAAAGAAAAGACATTCTTAAACATTTTGCGCAATAAAGAAATAACAATGCAGTTTATTGACGACCAGCAAATAAAGTACACGATGAATACGTATGAATTAGTAAAATAATTTTAGAAAATGGAAACCCCTATACCGCCCCAGTCGTAAGATGGTAAAAGCACCGCTAGTGTGACAATATCGAAACTTGATCAATACATCGAGGGAACCTAATTTAAAGATGAGTTGGTAGCATCGGGACTTATGGAATCGATGAGTTAGTTGTGAAGCTGACTCTCCAATACTCGAAAAACATTGGTATGCTGGTACGCAACGATATCTACGTCAACACATTCGGGGTTGTAAAGGGTCGGATATTCAGTACGCAGAGATGCACTGTTTTTATAAAAATTTGGTGCGATTAAATATTATAATGAATCAGAATCAAGGTCAAAACGAGTAGTGGAGGTTGAGAATTTCTTCGAATCTTGTTTTTACATGGAACGACGTGCAACGTGGATCCGTAGAAGAATAAACAGAAGTTACGAAAGTGCAATATTGAATCTAATTTATGCACTCAGTGAAGGGTATTTTTTGCGTAGCAATTGCGCACCTGATGCTCACTTACGCAAGAATACAAACGGGAGAAAATGCATAAAAATTCGGACCGAATAATACGCATTTTGGTGCGATGTTTCGATCTAAGTATTGTGTTATGTTCCTCAGCGAAGTTAATTTTTTTTATTTTCAGTCAATTTCCTCAGTTTGTAATTAATTTCGCGAATGAAGATATAACTTCACGGTTTGTTTGTTTTCTTTTTAGTAATCAACTTAAATCGTATCCGAATATTTTTTTTATTAATTTAATTTAAATTCTGTTTCAAGAAAGATTTCAACTCTGCGCTGGTGAGTTGAAACAGTAATTCATTTTACGCATAAAGAAAAGCTATCGACCAAATCAGTCAAAAAGAAAAGCTATTTTCTAACGCCGGCTTTTTTGATTTTGTACTTCTTGTACCGCGTTTCTCTAAACCATTTTTTTTTCTTCAATTTAACGCTGGAATTTCGGTGGTATTTATTTTTGTAATCTTGAATTTTGATTATTTGTAAAAAAATTAGTTTTGAAAAAGAAACCGTTTATTTAATTTATTTGGAAGTATGCATTTTTTTAAATAACTATATTAGATGTTATACTATGTATGTAAGCGTTGCTGCGTTGACCCTTTTCAACACCATACAGTGTAGGTCTATGTCTCTACAGTATATTTTCACGGCTAATTTAAAATGGCCAAAATGTTACTTTACCCCTTTCAACAATGAACGATTCCATTGTACTGTGAATAAAATTTCACGTTTTGTTAATATATTAAAAAAAAAAAATCCTGAATTGTAAACAGAATTTCACGTCTTGTTTAATATATTTTTGTATGTACATTTTTTCTAAACTGTATTGTAAACTAAATTTATGTATTTTTTTGAATATTGTTATGCAGTAGAATCTCACTAGTCCGGACACATAGTTTTCTGCCGCGTCAGATTTGCAAGGTATCCAATTTGGCGGGGAACAAAGTTTATTGAATAATAAAAGCACCGCCATGTGTGTTTAACCTACATTATATATTATAAAAATATGTATGTAAAAATGTAGATAGATTGAGTTTACAAGAGAGAGAAAGTTTATTTTTAATTTACAAAAGAAATGTTGATTTTGATTTTTCCTTTAACATTTTTTTTTGTAAATGTATCAATAAACTTTTTTCGCTCTGGTAAACTTAGTCAGGGACATACTGTATATTTATTTATTTTTGTTACTAAAAAAAAATTTTTTTTGGGCGGTCTTTTAAGTCTTAAATCTTATTTTCTTCCGCACAGTTATTAGAAAGTCTTCTTCGCTATTTTCCGGCGTATATTTATTTTCTTTTAAAGTTATATTTCTTCGAATTAAGTTTTCTGCTTTCTCCCTCATTTATAAGGCGAATGCCGGAGGAGAAAACTATCTCGTAAGTCGGTCGCAGCCGCAGCCTAAATATTTTAATTTTCATCTCTAATTTTCACTCTAAATGCCTGGACACACAATAGCCAAGGTTATCAATTATGTACTGCAGTTACCGATTTTTTATGGAATATCAAGAAAATTGTCCGGACTGTAGAGTTAAAAATTTCAAAGCGTCCGAAATATATAAAGAACCAGATTACTGCAGTGACCGACTCGGAGTGTGTCCGAATTAACGAGATTCTACTGTATTTAAAAAAAAAATGGGCATTTTTATTTGAGATATTCTCGTCAGTAAAATTTTTATTCTAAAGTTCAAAGTAGAGTAAAAATCAGAAAGAGAGGAAAGGGCGAAGCATTTTGGACAATTCTGAAAATACTTGCAAACGCCATTCGAGCGACCGTGGAAAACACATTGGAAAATCGATTTCTGGCTTTTTACCAAACCAGATGCGTTATCAACAAAGACAATCGAGATCCAACCTTGTACGGATTGTTTAAAAGAAGGAGAAGGCAAAAGGAGAAGAAAAGTTGGTTTCCGCACATTTTTACAGGGTCGTGAAAGTGCATTTTATTGAAGATTCCATACTATGTTGTAAAAAGATTTAACAACAAAAGGAGAAATAGAGATAGTAAAGAAAGTATTTTCCTCACTCAATTCCAATAAACGGCAGTGAATACCAAGCACTTACAAATATAGAATGACCTCAACTTCACAATATTATACAGTATGGCTCTGAATAGAGTTTAATTCTGCAAAAACAATGCAAATTATGACTATTGACTATGACTAAATTGCAAATTTAGAAATAATCGGATTGGTAGAACTAGCCCAGTTTTATGACCGTCAAGAGAAAGTTAACATTTAAGTGAAGGGATTCCATACTGATAATTGAAATTCAAGTTGTTGAGCTTTAAACTTAAAAAAACTGCCGTACAATCTTTTTGAACTTAAGTAATGTTGCAAGATTATTTTAGTATTACTAGACGTAATAGAATAGGAAACTATCAAATTATTAACACTTTACTTAAATTTAGTTTACAAATGCAAATGTCTAATACCTTTTGCAAAATCAGATCCAAATATAATCGCTTTACTATTGGCGGCATTGATGCTGTGCACTAGAGGATCCTTCGTTAGATTCGTGTTAATTAGCGCCGTCACGACGCCGATTTTAGACAGTCCCAACCAAAGACACACGTATTCTGGTCTTGACTCCAGGAGTAGAGCGACTTTATCTCCTTGAGATAAACCTTCCGCCGTAAAGTAATTAGCAATTCTGTTGGTGTATTCTTCAACCTGTAAGTAGTGAGCATGAGAGTTCTTAAAAAAAAATAAAAAAAATAATAAACGAGAATAAAGGTCTTTTTTCGTTGAGAAAATTTTTGTTTCTTCATTTACTCTTTATAATACCAGTTGCAAAAGGAAACTTTTTCGACTTAGGCTTCTAAAATTGGAGCTACATATTTATAGATACTATTATTCTGTTGAAAAGCTCACTAAGTTGTATTTGACTTTTTCATGAAAGAGGATGAGATGACTCAAATTAGGAATGACAGTTACCAAAGAGTTGTAATCTTTAGTTACTTCTGCAATATGAGTATCTGTGACACTTTTTTGTTCACTGTGTTCAACTTAAAAAATAAAACACAGTCAATCGAAATAATATAAAAATGACCTTATTAAAAGTCCAAATTTCCTCCTCAAAGTAATAAGCCACTTTATGTGGTTGTCGGATCGCTGTTTGTGTAAATATTTTGGCAACAGTCATATTGTTCTTTTCCCATTGCGAAAGGCATCTGGTGAGTTTTACTAAGTTAGTTACAACCCTGAAACAAACACCTAATTAATGTAAATATACAATATACAATGTTTTTTTTTAATCTTCTAAATAAAACATAATTAATTTATGACAGACGACCTTCTTATCAGTTGTTGATGATGAATTGCGATATTCGCTAGACAAAAAATAAAATAATTACTTCTTAATCATCTAAGAATTGAGATGAGATGAGATGGTGTTCAGTGGCGTTGAGTGAGGTTGCTTCGAAAATGAATTTATGCGTAATATGGAAACGGCGTAGATGTGAAAAATTATTTGAGTTAGAAAAAGTAGTTGAACGATTAGAAACTGTAATAAGGTTTTCAAATCAGCTCCGCAGCACTCCGTCGCTTGTCATTCATTACATCAGCGTTTCCCACTGTGGGGCGCACCTCCCTAGGGTGCGCGTAAGTCCTCCAAAGGGGGCGCAGCAGAATAAAACTAAAAACAAATGAACGCAAACTGCAACTAATTTATCATATTATTTTGTCCAAGAAGTTGCTTATACAGGTTGTTCTTTTACTGTGTGCAAATAAAAAAACCTCAGTATAAGTAGTGAAATACTATCTTCTACGCGTATTTTCGGGTGGCTACCGAAGCATAGCCAAAAAGATTCGGAGGTTCCACTTGTTTGAAACTGCTGAAATGTGCGAGAGAGAAACATTTAGCAAGGTCATTGACGTCTTCCTCTCAAGTCAGTGGGTGTCCCCACACAAAGCGCCTATCATAAAAAGACCCCAGCATTTAAACTCATTTTCCAGCGTTTCGTAATAAAAATAATCCATATCATTTATTACAATGTCCGGGCCCTATGTGCGTTTCCGCGGACTTCCCCGTACAAGAGTAACATCTCTTTTTTGATTTTAAACTGTAGGTACAAACAGTAGATAAATTACAACATTATTTTAAAGTTTACTTTTTTAAACTAAAGAAATCTTAATGTATTAAAGCTAGCACTAGAGCAACTAAGTCGGCAGAACCGCCTGAATCGACAAACAAACCGCGCCTGCTTGTGAGGGTAAATATCCGGAAATAAAACGATGAATGACGGTGATGTCATTATTTAACTTATCCGCATTTTTTGCCCAGTAATTAAATCGTCGGTTTATAATTTGAAAATACCCAAAACTTGTAATTACTTGGAGCGAAGTGGCACTTGTTGTAATTAATCCAGGCGCTTTGTGAGCGCATTTAAAATGTTTCGACTGTTACAATCTATTAATAGGCCTCATATGAATCAAATAGATGTTCGTTTACGATATCGTAAAACACTGACCTATACTCGGGTCATCATTCACACAGGCAAGGCGGCGTACCGTCCAGTCGTTAGCCATGCCAGCAGTTCTCAAACGGTTTGGTGAAAATCTTCCGATACATTTTTCAATATTTGCCCACAGTAAAAGAACACCCTGTACATTAATTGCCATAAGTTGGCACCGAACTTGAATTTTTAAATAAAACTAAGGATATTCTAACTTCTGGAATTAAAATTGACGTTTTCATTGACAGTGACAATCAAAATTTAATGCACACGACTGTACATATACTGTATATCTACGACAGCTACGAAATGTATTGATGAGTCTTAAAATATTTAAGAAATAAGCATTTAACAATTATTTAGCACTGGTGCTAAAGTTCAAGTTCGAGTATCGACGCACACTGTGGCCAAGACACGGCAAAAATCAAAATGTTAAAATGAAGGTAAACGAAAAAAAACTTAATAAATTTTAGATCAGGAGTTAATTTATTATTTATCGTAAAAAGAGGGTAAGTACCTTTTTAAATTATCGAGTAAGTGCTAGACAAAGTGTCATATTAATTGTTATGTCATTATACTCGCCAGAAATTTATCGCAACATTGTTAATTATATTTTCCTTCTGAAGTGAGTTTGTTCAAAACTGAACTGTGTAATCAAATATGGAAGGTATGTTTAATTAACGTTTCACCTCTTATTATTATTTTTTGTAAGTACAAAGTTTTTTTAATCTCAAACCGGACAGAAAAATGAAGGGAAACACACTCAACGTTTCGCTATAGATTTATAGCTTCGTCAGGAGTGAAAAAAAGTAAATAAACAAGTTGTCAAGAGAAACAAGTCGTCAAGAGAAACGAAAAGGTAACATGATTTTTAAACTAAACTACGAGTTGTTCGGAATAAAAGTAACGAGAACTAATTAAAGCTACTTTTTTTTTTTATATATAAAATTAAAATGTCTGGAAATTCTATTAATAAACGTACGGACTTTGAAAATTTAAATGACATATTTTGTAGTTTTCTGGACTCTTTAAACAAGATATAGATCTGTCAATTAATTAATTATATATAAAAAAAAAAAAAAAAAAAAAGTAGCTTTAATTAGTTCTCGTTACTTTTATTCCGAACAACTCGTAGTTTAGTTTAAAAATCATGTTACCTTTTCGTTTCTCTTGACGACTTGTTTCTCTTGACAACTTGTTTATTTACTTTTTTTCACTCCTGACGAAGCTATAAATCTATAGCGAAACGTTGAGTGTGTTTCCCTTCATTTTTCTGTCCGGTTTGAGATTAAAAAAACTTTGTACTTACTATTTTCATCGGACAAGAACAAACTTCAATTATTTTTTGTGTTTAATAGTTTAGAAATAATCGTACAAATCATACAAATATTTTACACCGTTATATCTTTTTGATGAAACTTTTTGTTTAGTAATTCCGAATATCACCCGTTGGAGACCTATGTTTAAATGTTCTATACACTTTGTGTTTTCATAATAAAACTTGCGCGTTTTTCGCGCCACTCTGACTTTTTATATATTATTTGTTGTAGGTCACTTCGTGGAATTTTCTCGACATGAAAATCATATTTTTCAAAAAATCAATGAAAAATGAATTTTAAAGAATTTAAATAAACTAGAAAATTTTAGTAATTGCGTCAAATTTAAGAAAAGAAAAAAATATGGAACATTTCTTTCATCAGAGGAGTCATAATTACATACACATTCAGGAATTGGAAGTTGCAGCAGTATTTTATCCTTTTCCTGCTACTCTCTATACGGAGTGTAAAATAAATTCTATTATAGACTGAGGATAAAAGTCTGGAACACCCTAAATATTTGCTAAACTATTTTGTTTTTACAAGAACGCTCGAACTCGATTCCTACATTTCAGGTTATTTATTTTCAGCAATCATTGGGGTACAATATACATTTCTTTTTTCGTAATAAATCTCCATTTTCATTTTTATTTACCTAGTGTTTTAATGAATATTTAATTTTGAATGAAGTAAATTAAATAAATATAAAATTATGGCCCGTTCACTATTAAACAGTGAAACGATGCATTTTTGACATTGACATTTTAGTCCAATATTTTGTTAGTCACAGTGCACCTGCATTTATCTTTAATAATTTCCTTTGAAGAGACAGTGAGTCATGATAATGAGCGTTGATGTGATAATCTGCATTCAAAATACTTCATCTATTTGTTTTGTTTCTTAAACTTGAACATTTGTACCAAAAAGATTCTTATGTGACTATAATTTTTTTTTTGTAGTTGTACGTAGAAAAATGTGCCCGCTTGGAATTTGTAATAAAAATAGAGGTTTCCATTAAAAAAATAAAGTTGTTTTAGTACCCTAATGGTACGCCACTGTACAAATAAATGAACTGAAATGTAGATTTATAGTAATAACTTTTTGTCCGAGCATTTTTGCAAAAACAAAATATTTTCGGAAATATTTACTTTACCAGACTTTTTCTTCACATTTTATGTATTGTCTTATCGTTCCTAAAACGAAAAAGTACTTTTCGAATTTTTATATTTTTCATGTATATTTCAATGTAATATAACTATTTGTAATGAAAAAGAAATTTAAATAATTTTGTCCAATTTTTTATTAGTACTCAGCAACACGACGTGCGACGGGGGGAGGAAGCGGGGGCGTGAACCATAACACAGCTTAGAAGGAGGTGGCGAAACCTAAAAGTTTGGAAAACGCTACATTACATGAAGTTAAAACTAGATGAGAAGACTCTGAACGTGCTCTAGAGCGGTCAGTTGAAAAGACTATCAATGAAATGATAAGACTCAGGATTACGCTTGCACACATAAGTATTATCGTCGTCCTCAAGTGCCACGTACACATGAAATTAAATAAATACAGTTCTTTAAGGACTTTTTTATTTTTTTTTTACATTTATGAAAACAAACTTTCCTGCAATAACTGAAAGTCACTAATTTATAAATTTCACCTTTGAATACGTATGTCACCTGTGTCCTTAAAATACAAAAAGGAATTGTAATATACATATATGCGCATATTTTCATAAAGACAATGCTGTTTTTGAAATATATATTTTTTGGATTCGGACGTCATAAATAGATATAGTAGAGCTGCGTTATGTCGCTAGTCACACCAAAATCAATCAATGTTATTTCGAATACACATGAAAACCATTCCTTCAGTGGAATGCTATTGGTTGATTTCGTCACGACGAAGATCTATTAATACCACTTCGAACGCTATCATGATTTTATATGTCGTTTTGTAGTACAGGTTGTCCATTAAAGATCGTATATAAAGTATAAAATACAAGAATTAATTTCCTGTATTCCATTGATTCATTTGATCTGGTATCTACACTACCGCTCATAAGTATTTGGGCACCCATAATTTTAGTAGAACTCATTAAAAATCATCAAAAATTTCAGATTATTTCCAGTCTAGTCTTAAAAGGAGAAAATTATTTAATTTCAAATTTAAAAAATAAAAGAAATGTTACTACTGTTTTATAGTATTTGTAAACTAGTCTTACATAGTTTTTGAATCACTAAAATCGGATTATTAATAATAGAGTTACAGCGTGAAATGTTTTTCGTAAAGAAACTGGTACGGTGGTGTCGAAAAGTTTTAAGACGAAATGAAATACCCCTGGCCGTACGAATATCCGTGCTATGCAATTATGAACCTTAACAACATTTAGCCGGCTGACCTGCTTTTATGGTAAGCCGGCGGCAAGCTTAATAAATAAATATTGGTTACGGTTTCCAGTAATAATAACAGGTATCGTTGGTCCTATGACAATACAGGGTGTAATCAAATTAGTTTCACATATTAATACCGTAATCATGTAAGAGAATCTATCTCAAAAATAAAAAAAATGACCTAGTGGAGGAGTATTGACTGTTTTGTTTGAGAACTTTTGGTCGGCCGTGCACAAAAACGTTACAAAACAAAATTCCAGCAAAATTCAAGGTCAATTGCTTGATCGCATTTTAAAAGCTTTATGGGTACACAATAAAATAGACTCATTAAAGACGACAGTTCAAATTGACAACCTCTGGGTAGTACCCCGTGTGTGCAATATTATTAAAGGAGAACAATTGAAATCTGCTTGCATTGATCAGAATTAAATCTGTTTCATTAGATAATCGACAATAATTAGATCTTGATATCATGGTCTTTGTAAACCAATAGTACACATGATTTACAGTGCTAATTTCGCTTATTAAAATGATTAAATAAAAATATTAGTCGCTTTGATTGATTGTCGCTTTGTTAATTATTTCCACCAACGAATACGTTTCTTCGTAGTTCGAGTTCGATGACGCTTTATTGTTTTGGTTCCACAAAATAATAAAAACGATGACTGCGTTCAATAATGATTTTCCGAAATGCAGAAAGAAAAGACATTCTTAAACGTTTTGCGCAATAAAGAAATAACAACGCAGTTTATTGACGACCAGCAAATAAAGTACACGATGAATACGTATGAATTAGTAAAATAATTTTAGAAAATGGAATTTCTAATTTTTATTTATTTTTACAGTTTTGTGAGCAGAAAACTATTAACAATTACGTGAAAATTGAGAAAATTGATTAATTTCATAAGCAACGCGATGGATATTTAAAATTCTATTCCGTTATGGAATTACATAAGCGATGATTTTAACCCAGTGCCCTTCAGTTCGATGACGCTTTATTGTTTTACGACGTTTTATGATGCGCTTGTAGAAACTGATACACGGCCAGTCAGAGGTTTTCAAACAAAAAGTTTCCGGGCTCTGGGGGGGTTTTGATTTCTTTAATTTTTCACCAATAAAATTCATATTTGCAGAAATCACTTTCTTAAGTGATAGAGAACTTACAGTTTTAATATGTGAAACTTATTTGATTACAGGCTGTATACATACAATGGAATAATTATCTCTTTCGGTAGTACGTGTTCTGCGTTCCATTTCACAACGAAATTAAACAAAACTTTTCGACAAAAGAAATTGTTCAATACTAAAAGATAATTAGTTCGTAGCTTCTTATACACAGAGAAAAATCAATAGTAAAAAGTAACACAAATTGTAGTCAGAATAAAGACGGAAACAAATTGTAACAAATATTAACACAATTGTAGTAAATATTAGCACAATTGTAGTAAATAGTCCGACAATTGTGCGAATATTTGCTACAATTTGTTTCCGTCTTCATTTTAACTACAATTTGTGTTACTTTTTATTAAAGATATACCTACACACTAAATTAGGATAATACACGGTATTACCGGAAATTTTCCAGAATACCAACATTTTACAAATGTAATAGGATGTAGAGGTATAAAATCATTCCTGCGCAAGATACTTAAACAGGATTAAATATTAGGGACAATATCCTACTTAGTATTAATTCTCATTTTCTTATTAGATGCTTAAATTCCTCAATTTGTATTTAAATTCCCGGTTTCATGAACAGAAATTTGAATATAAGAATATTCTTTAACATACGTTTTCATGAATTAATTTATATAACAGTAAGGTCCGATTTCATAATAGGATTTTTATTTTAAAGTTATTTTAACCTAAAAAAATACATTTGTTTCCCCATTCTTAAATTGACTTAACGCTTCCTTAAAGTCTGATCATGAAAACGGCCATAAGTCCAATTAAAAATTAATGTGTCATTAAAAATATTATATATATTATATATTATATATTATTACTCATTCGATTTATACAGAAAAAATAGGATAATAAAATAATTTTGGTTTATTTAACTCGTTTTGTTTGACTCTGCATAATAGTTTGAACTAAATTAACGTTGGAAATTTTTAATTGCAACATAAAAAGTATTTTCCTTTTCTTATCACTTCGTTTATTTATTGTTCAACAACAATAACACGTTCAAACTTAAATTTAAATTTAAATACATTCTTTACAACTTATGGCAGTTTAAAACATTTTGATTTAAAATCTTTCAATTTTGTTAACAATTTAAATATGAAAATCTAACTTGAATCATAAAAAAAACAGAATATAACAAAACCCGGGTAGGTATTATTTTTATTAACATTAAACTAAAAACAATTAACAAACTAAACATGACTTCACAAATTATAACTATATACCTGAATTAATTTTATTAATAATTACTGTCATAATACATTACAAATTACGCAGTTCTCATTACCTGGAATTTCCTTATTCAATGCTTAACAGATTACTTGCTCTCGTGAATGAATTTTATGACCCTGCTCATCCCCTGGTCAAGAGAGGCTATTTCAATAAGGCTCAAATTCCAACAGATTTACTGCTTTTCATCTTAAAACTTTTCGACAGTAGTGTACACGTATTACCTATAACGACCTCAGTTTGATGCGATAAGGCAAGGTTCTGGAGAAGCCATTCTATCACTTTTATGATTATGAATATTGGGCTATTGCAGGTAATAAAGTGACGAGCATTCAATAATACTCATTTCCTTAGATCTCAGCATTAAATTATACAAGCAGTGGAATAAATTACAGATGCCCAAATACTTAGGAGCGGTAGTGTACATCTCGTTTTACTTCATGATGCGTGTAACCGATGCAAGTAAATCGAAAACGCACAACAATGAAATACGATTTGATGAAATCGTATTTAGAAGTAGGCTAATGAACTTGTTAATAAACTCTGCAAGAAAAGATATGAAAAATATAAAATATAACAATTTCGTTTTCACTATTTCACAATAACTATTAAAAACATTACATTCTGACTTAATTTATTACAAGCTAATACGGAATTCAAATCGACAGAAGTTCAGAATTCTTCTCACATTCGAAAAATCCAAAAATTAATCCAGAAATTAATCCCTTAGAAGAATTTATTAACGTTGTCGTCTAAAAAAAGCACTTTTCACATTTCTTATTAATACATTCCCTGTTTTTTGAAGTACACCTATGTATTTAGATTTTGGTTAATATATTTTTTTTAATGTTTCCAGAATTAAACTTCACGGGCCACTACTGATTATAAAATTATTTGAATACTTTATTCGTGCGTTTACTTTATTTTGAACCGTGCCAGTGTATTTTACAAAAGACATATTAATTATTGTTATATGTTAAACGAAATGGCGTTAATAAATACCAAAATTATTTTTACCAAAATCATCAAACAATCTTTTGGATTACTGGCAGTCATTCAGACAATCCTCGAATATTTTAATTGGGCGTCACTTGTAATAATAAATTTAAAACAATTTTGTTATACGTAATTTTAGATTGATATACTGATTTAGCATGCAATAAATTTACACTCTTTAAGGCCCGTGTAACACGATGGCATTTCTTGTATCAAATTTACAAAAAACAGACAGAGAAGTGTCGAATTAACAAATAAATTTTCAATATTACAATCTGTCTCTCTTTTTGTAACAAATTTTTTACCAAAATTATCATCGTGTCATATGCAATACTTGCACCCACACTTATTTACCTTATATCTCTAGGAAAAGTCTTGTAAATTATATAAAACCATCTGTATCGTTTCTCCTTAATTAGAAGTCGTAGTAAACCAAGAAAACCGATCAAACCTAAAACCATCCACTAACACACAAAAATTGTACTTATCCAAATTTCCGAATAAATGAGTTCTCTCACCATTCTTTTAGAATTCACACGACAAAACGACCGATTAACTACACGCAAAATGTTTACTTGTTTGCAACCGTTTGCGTTCGAGCATGCTTGAGTAAACTTTATAAGCAATGTTATTCAAATTGAACTTTATACATAAATGTATGTATTTAGTTTACGTTAGGTAAACACTAAGGTGTCAATTTAAATTTGTACTTTGAAAAAAGTTAAAAAAAACAAGTTTGCTAATTATAAACCTTAATAACAACAAGAAAACAGGCTAGGACAGCTTTAGCATGTGTAGATAAATTAATTCATGCGTTAAACTTTTTTAAATATTGATTAGCAAGGTGGGCCAACAGTGCGTGGGCGGAAGATTGTGGCGTTACTATTGAAAATTTTTGAAATCTGTGTGCGCAATAACATACATATCGTTTAGATGCACAATCTAAAATTATTTAGATTTATACAGAGTATTCCGTAAAAGTTTGCCGGCCCTAACATATGTTTCTTTTAAAGGGAACACCCTATATATTATTGCACTATTAGATGTCTCATTATCAGTGGACGAAAATAATATAAGGTTTCATTAACTTAAAGTTTATCGTTTTCGAGATATGGACAATTTACCGGTAAAAAATGGCAAAATTTGTTACTCCATATACTGGGTGTCTCATAACCTACGGAGATTAAAAGGGTAGCTAGTGGAGATTAAATTAAAGACTTTTTCATAATATATTTTTGAGAAGAAAGCAATTACTAAAAATTTACAAGAGTTTAAAGTGAAATTAATTAACAGTAGTAGTAATATTTTACGTTTTAGATTCAAATTTGAGGCATTTATGAGTTAATTGAACACTGCTTTACAATAAACAACTATTCAAAAAAATGTAGTCATGTTAAAGTAACGGCTATTTCATTTTTTCTTTTAATGCACAAAAACGGCTTTTCATCTCGTTGTGCACCGCCTACTAATTAAAAGCAAAACTAGGAAACAGATTAATATAGACATTTTATAAATGGTGGTTTTGATAAATTTAGAGTTTATTTAATAATAAAGTTGCATTTTGTGTAATAATTTAAATTTATTAAGAAGCTACAGGTGTAAATTAAAAAAGAAATTAAGAAAGTTAATCTGCTGTAACTTTCTTATTATTCGGTTCTGGTCAAAAGCAAATTAAGAAAAAAGCTTTATTTTAATGTCCTACAGCTGCCCTTTCAATCTCCTCCGTACGTTGTGAGACACCCAGTATGTTATTTTTAAATATTTTGCTTTGAATTTTGGTGGATACATTACTTAACTATTAGAGAACAGAAATGTATTGTCACGATAAGGATTTAATTTTTAGCCTAAAATTAATAATTATAAAATGTAAAGGAGTCGCGACGAAATATTTCCGCGAGGAATAAAGTAGAACAATTAAGACAGCAATCTTGCGAAATCTAAGCTACAAGCGGTTCACGTTTCATAACAAAACACGCGCTATATGTGGGACAAATTAATACAACAGGTGACGAAAAGAGAACACAGAAACATGTCATAACAGTCGAATAGACAGATTTTCGCCTATATAACGTACGGAAGAAGATGGGAAGGCGGTCGAACCCGACTCCGGTAGGCTTAGTGCCTACTGTAAGAAGGGCAGCCGCCCTCGCAGTCGAACCAGCCGTCGACTCAAGTAGGCCTAGTGCCAACTTCCCCAGGAGGACCTTCCTCACCAACGCCGTGCAACCGCCACCCGCATCAGGACGCTGCCGTTTCCAAGAAGGATCATCATCACCGACGCCTTGTTGCCGCCACCCTCATCAGGACGCTGCCCGTTCCACGGAGGCATCCTCACCGACGCCTTGCCGCCGCCACCCTCATCAGGACGCTGCCCGTTCCACGGAGGCATCATCACCGACGCCTCGCCGCCGCCACCCTCATCAGGACGCTGCCGTTTCCAAGAAGGATCATCATCACCGACGCCTTGTTGCCGCCACCCTCATCAGGACGCTGCCCGTTCCACGGAGGCATCCTCACCGACGCCTTGCTGCCGCCATCCTCATCAGGACATCTCATCGTAATTGCTGCATCCCTCGAGACATGGTGGAGGCGCCTCGCTGTCGCAGCTAACCACGTGACATGGTGGAGGCGCCTAAAGTCCCAAAATAATACGTCGTGACGATAAGAAGGGGATGCCAGGTCCATACCAAACAAGATCAAACGCAGCAAAGGAATCACCGTTTCATCCACCTCATCGCAGTACAGAAGTCGGATACGAAGAAAAGGAAGTTTTTAGTCCCAAGGTCACCTCCCCGCACACCAAGAAAGAGTACAAAAGAAGACAGCGACGTGTCAACAGAAATAGAACAAACAAGTACAGAAAAATTACGAGGTAATGAACAGATTCTAGAAATTTTTACAGCAACTGATAACAGACACACGAAATCTGTACGAGGAAATAAGGACCCGAATAAATTGGAAACGGAGCAAATAAGGAAGAAAATGTCCAACACAACAATTCCACAGGCGCTCTCGTTAGATAGGAAACAGAAAAAAACCAAATTAGTACCCCAAGACCCAGGAGCCACGAACCAGCGGCCTTACTGTTTGACCAAAATGGTAATTTTTCCTCCAGAGTACCACCGCGTGCAACGATGCACAGTACATCCAGCGGATCCAAGACTTCGGTACGACGTGCATACGCCCGACTCGGCGAGGAAGCCAGTCTCCGATACGTAGAGCTATAATCACTAAATTAAGAAATGTAATACTAAGAATTAGTTATTTAGAAGAATAATTAGGAAAATTAGTGATGAAGTGGATATGGGGACCAATAAAAAAGAAAAAACACAGTTCACGAAATAACCATCAACCAAGGGAAAATGGAAACCTTCGAAGACAGATTTCAGCATGCAGGAAAGAAAATACAATGGATAGAAGAATGGAGCAAAGAGAGAAGGAAAATTTGAAGTAATGACGGAGAAGATTAGAGACGTTTGATTTTTTTAATGTGGTAATGCCACACAGCAACAGTTGGACGATTAAATGGCAGAAGATGATGATATCCGAAGGACTATCAAGAAATTGACGTGCGGACTAGAGACAGAATTACAGGAATTTGGAACCAATTCAAAAACAAATTAGCAAGAAGTAAGACAGTTGAAGACACAGATAGGAACATGGAAAATTCCAGCATTAAGCTATCTAACACCACACATCACAAACAAAAATTCATATCTTAGGTAGCTCGATGAAGCACTTGGATATCCTGTCCACAGAAGAAGAAGATTTCGACAAGATTCCCTTGTCCCGGCCTAGAGGAATAGAAAGTGCACTCATCCTCCTGGCCATTTGGACAACGTTGAAATTTTTTGTGATGAAGCCGACTTCTTGGATACAACCTGTATACACAAACCTGTCCGGATGTATCAATCCAAACTGGAGCCTCAGGATCATCAAAATGAGTAAATCAGCAGATGAAGAAATTAAATATGTGAGTTATGCTAAGAATTGAGCATTATGTTATTTAAAGAACTGCTACAGCATTTACGGCAACGCCAGTCCACTGTCTTCAAGAGATGCACGAAGTAGTAGTATATGTCGCTACAATTGCATTTGTTATTATTATGATTGCTTTAAATATAATGTTGTTAAAGAGATTACTAGGCAGAAAAAGAAGAGAAGAAACTCGAAGAAACAGGACCGGGCCATCCTGTGAAAGAAAAGGAGACGCATTAAAATGGACCAAACCATAAGCTGCATCAAGGAAAAGACCCTCTGGATCGTGCCAAGTCCTCCTTGAGCCACAAGGTTGGGAAACTCCATTAGACGCTCCGAAGAAAGAAGCAATCAACATTAGAATGAGTATACGAAGATATAGAAGATATAGATATAGAAGAAAATGTGCCGTCAGAAAACCAAAACGAACATGCTCCCTGCCAAGCCAATCGTCATCCCAAATCCTGGCTGAAATACGAAACGGAGGTGAAGAAATTACCAAGGTATCATTAAATGACTTATGCTTACGTTTTATTTCAACAGAACATTGAAAAAATTAAATGTCAAGGTGGTAAATACTATGTAATATAAGAAGTACGCGCCGCGAACTATAAAACTTTAGCATACTCAACGGTTTTCTTTTTCAAGTACACGCGTGCAATTGTTTCGTGATCTTACGCAACAGACAGTTTTCCGCGTGACGCGAGTTATTCTTGTGCGGGGACGCACAAGCTTAAAGGGGAGGGAAATGTCACGATAAGGATTTAATTTTTAGCCTAAAATTAATAATTATAAAATGTAAAGGAGTCGCGACGAAATATTTCCGCGAGGAATAAAGTAGAACAATTAAGACAGCAATCTTGCGAAATCTAAGCTACAAGCGGTTCACGTTTCATAACAAAACACGCGCTATATGTGGGACAAATTAATACAACAGGTGACGAAAAGAGAACACAGAAACATGTCATAACAGTCGAATAGACAGATTTTCGCCTATATAACGTACGGAAGAAGATGGGAAGGCGGTCGAACCCGACTCCGGTAGGCTTGGTGCCTACTGTAAGAAGGGCAGCCGCCCTCGCAGTCGAACCAGCCGTCGACTCAAGTAGGCCTAGTGCCAACTTCCCCAGGAGGACCTTCCTCACCAACGCCGTGCAACCGCCACCCGCATCAGGACGCTGCCGTTTCCAAGAAGGATCATCATCACCGACGCCTTGTTGCCGCTACCCTCATCAGGACGCTGCCCGTTCCACGGAGGCATCCTCACCGACGCCTTGCCGCCGCCACCCTCATCAGGACGCTGCCCGTTCCACGGAGGCATCATCACCGACGCCTCGCCGCCGCCACCCTCATCAGGACGCTGCCGTTTCCAAGAAGGATCATCATCACCGACGCCTTGTTGCCGCCACCCTCATCAGGACGCTGCCCGTTCCACGGAGGCATCCTCACCGACGCCTTGCTGCCGCCATCCTCATCAGGACATCTCATCGCAATTGCTGCAGCCCTCGAGATTGCCCTGGATCCGGTTAGCCGAATCGTCGGGTCTCTTCAACCCCAGCACAGAGGGATTCCTCATCCTCGCTGTCGCAACCGACCCGTCGCGATTAGGATAATCACGAAAACGCACCCCCGCACATTTAAAGATCGTCCGCCGATAGATAATAATATTCATTAAATAAAGGTATACATTGTTTTGGTAAACTGTCTTTTCAAGCTCTACCACTGAGAACCCGCTACCTACCCCTAACCACGTGACAGTATGATCAACTCGAAATTTTGATTGTTTCATCTCAGAAGCGGAAAATAAATTAAAATATTTTACACTACACAAAAGTCGAACAATACTGAAATTTACACGATTTTTATAGCATCCACTCACAAGGCATAAAGTATTGATATTCA
Source organism: Prosopocoilus inquinatus (assembly GCA_036172665.1). Lineage (NCBI taxonomy): Eukaryota > Metazoa > Arthropoda > Insecta > Coleoptera > Lucanidae > Prosopocoilus > Prosopocoilus inquinatus. The sequence goes on from CM069877.1 coordinate 30,653,503, forward strand.
AATAAGCTTTTATAATAAATTTTAATTTGTAAAGGAGAAATGTGAGCCTTAAGTAGCCTTGATAATTATCAACTTAGTGACAAGTGGGTCCATATTGTTACAACCGTGACGCGCAAATAAATCTATTTTAGTTTAGGTATTAAGTTAGCAAACCAAGGGTTCGTACCTCGAATAAATAGAAAGTACATTTTGTAGAAGTATTTTTTTGATAGACAAGCTCATTACTATTGTGTTGTTAATTGTATAATGCGACAGCATGTAATTAAAGTGTTCTGAAATTTAATGACTATAATTTGTGAACCCCCAAATTCGTAACAATATTAACAATTTATGTCTGAATATTCCTGACGCAAACCTTCAATTATTGTTGATCACAGTGTAGTATGTTACAGTAAACCAAGGCCAGTTTACATTATTCGACTTTTGTATTTGATTTTTCTGTTTGATTTTATATTCGAGTTTGTCTCCAATGAAACTAGCTTCTCGAATGGAAAATTGAATAGTATAAAGGCAAAAATATCACATTTGAGCTACTCGAAACTGAAAATCAAATGCAAAATCGAATAATGTAAACTAGCTTTTAGGCTTCGATATACAGATACCTTATTCAATGGTGTAATTATTAGTCGCGTTCAGGTAACAGACGGCTGAGCTCAGGAGTGCGTTCATAAATAACATTTGACCTAACATTCACACCAAGTCAGCCTAGCGTTCATAAATTACACTCTCGGAACACTCGGAGCGCAACAAAATTACTCGGCATGTAATCAACATGAAAATATGTGGTTTTGCCGATTAGTTTGTCAGTTATGTCATGTGTACTATCGATTACAATGCGAAGAAATCCATGTTATTAATTCATTGTAGTGCAAACAAATGAAAGAGTATTACAAAGTGAAGAATAAATTTGTTTACAAAACCAAAAAGGTACGAGACAATATTAAAACTCAAAACGCTCTAAACCGTTCATAAATACGCATCGCTCAAGTGACACTCCGGCAGACCACTCGCATTACTCTGACGTCAAACACTCCAACACAATCACCGATTTACGAACGCACTTCAGCACATTTTTAAAAGTAAACGGTTTATGTTCCTAAATGAACAATTTAGAGTAATATAAAAGTGCCAGCATTGCAATTTAGTGCTTCGAAAGCATGTCCGTTAAATAATTTTGCTCAGCAACTCAGCCGCTAAGGTCATCTGAACGCGACTATGATCATTATTAGCTATTTTCGCGGAGCCTCGAACAGATCCTAACCTGAACTACTTAAAAATTTTAACAAAATTCGGGACTTTTGTTTATGGAAAACGAGAATCTCACATTTTGTTACAATTTTAAGTAATTCAGGTTAGAATCCATTCGGGATATGCTCGGGATTAGTCGCGAAAATAGCTATTAGTGGCCAACGCTTTAGAAAGTTTTACTCATGGAGACATCTGTCGCTAAACATGAATTATTACTCAGACTCAGGACAATTTTCATAGCAAGTAAGATGACAAGACACTTTAATATTTCATTTAAATCCTCATTTGGTGACTTTAATCACTCTTAAGAATAAGAAACGTATGTACTTTACATTTTAAAGTATTTTTTATTTTAAATTAACTTTAACTTATGAAAACCCTTGGATTACAAAAGTAAAGTTATGTGCAATAAAATTAAGTACAGTAATTGAGTCGGTTCGTTTGTTGCTCTGGACTCAGAGTAACGAATGGGCCTATTATTTCATATAAATATGTTACTGTCGCCGCCAAAAAAGTGGACCTGTTTCTGACGTAAATCTAATAATGCTAATAAATTTGCTAGGTGATTGTAATTATGAACTGACATCTACCGATGACAGACAATAATTAATAAGGTCAATCATATTTCAGTTTGAAAAATATTGGTTCATATGAGCCACATAGATCAGGTAAAAATGGCAAATAAATTAACTTTTTTAAAGGTAAATTCTTTAAAGGAGACTTTAAAATAAAAGTCACAATCTGATGTATAAGTACCTGCGTTTTCGCATTTTTTGGACATATGACAGTGACTTTTATTTTAAAGTCTCCTTTAGTTCGGTTATGAAATCCGGCCTTAATATTGTTAAATTTACATTAAGAAAACTGTCCACTTTTTTTGGCGGCGACAGTACATTGGCAACGAAATGAATTTGTCAAAATTGAAATATTTTTGTATTGTGTGCGTCAAAAGGTACCGTGCCTCCAATTGAATTCCTCATTAAAGTAAGCTGTGATTTTTTTATGAAGTTGGCGACACAATTCTAGAGAAAACAGTTTTCATTAACTGTCAGTACTGATCATAACATCAAATAAAAACACAACATTAAAGTTTAAAGTAGATGCTGAAAGTGCTTTCCTTCAGCTTGAATACATAAGCGTACTCTGCGTTTCATGTTTTCAAACCCGTTTGCTAAGTGTTGGGGGGTTATGTTAGCACACACATCTGTTATGACCGCACGAAGTTCTTCGATTGTGTGACGCGTAGTACTAGAAACTGTGTTTTTCATGTACCGATAAATGAAGTAATCCATAATTGTGAGATCCGGAGACCTTGCAGGAAAATTATCCGATTATCGAAAAACTGCTGCAGGAAAGTCATTGTTTGATGAGCTGTGTGAGCAGTAGCATTGTCTTGCTGAAAAAACCCTTCTGTAAGTTCATCATCATGTAGTTGATTAATGAAAGGTTCTAATAACTCATTTCGGTATCTTTCAGCAGTTACTGAGGCGTTCAAAAATATTGGTCCGATGATACGCCTTCTTGACCCTGCTGGCCAAACACCAATTTTTAATGGATGTAATGGAGTTTCCACAAATTCATGGGGATTTTCTGCTGACCATACTCTCATATTCTGTTTATTTAAATACCCTGAGAGATGAAACCAGGCCTCATCGGAAAAGAAACACTTGTCAACAATGTCGTCGTTGTTTAAGTTATCAAGAAACCACTGACAATATTCTGTTCTTCTATGAAAATCTACTGGTCTGAGTTCGTGGACTGCTTGAATCTTATATGGATAAAGCTTTAAGTCGTTTTTAAGAATAGTGTGACATGTTCCCACTGATAGCTGAACTTCTTGTGAAAGATTCGCAATAGATTTCTTGTCTATGTTTAAAATTAGGAAACTGCTGTCGAAACTTCTGTACACACTGATTAATTGAATAAACTAACTGTCCATTTTCTATTCTACCGGTTTGAAAATAACTTTCAACAATAAGTATTTTCTGCTGTAATTCTAACATTTTGAATTAATTGAAAATACAAAGTGTCAATTTGACATTTAATTAAATAATTGAACAGCTATCAGTGCTGCAAATCTTAGAAGAAAAAAACAGTGAAATTATAGTCCACTTTAATGAGGAATTCAATTGAAGGCACGGTAATTTCTTTCGCTCACAAAATCGTGATCCAAACGTGTTTTTATTCAAAAACAGACATTCTTTTCTTTGAATTTCTCTATTTTTAAAACTTGTTTGAATTGAATTATGGTTATTTACAAATGAACTGTCAATAAAAAATTTAAGTCAGGTGTTTTGTTGCAACAACTACGAAATTCAGGTCCAAACTATTCGAAACATGATTCGAACTTTTAAGCGAAAGAAAGCACCTAAAATGCCTTGATGTATAGATGATAATGCACCAGTTCGAATTATTACTAAAATAAGAGACGGTTTCTCAATAAGGGAAATAATAATAAGATTTTACGGTCTGTAAGGCATTTTAAATATCAACAAATAAAGTTGTCGAACGAGTGACGAAGGTGATATTTTTTGAACGAGAGACCAGTGATAAAGTTCGCTAGCTTAAGAAAATAATTTCGACGAGTTCAACACTATACTTTTTTTACGACCCGATTTACTATTTCTGGTGGAGTATTAGGAAGATTTAAATCACTTTCTGAATCAGAAATCATAACAAAGGTCCGATGAACAGCACACTGACATTTAATAATAACGATATACAGCGATAGCAGGCAACTAAATGGATTAGAATTTATTTACATCTCTAGAGGCGAAAATTAACGTTACGAGATTTTTCCTCACTAGTTACGGAAATCAAATTTTCGCTGGAAGTATTCGGTGACAGTAGAATATCTTTTCATAAAGGGTCGTAGAAAAACATGTATGTACCAACACGCTAAAGGTATACTCCTGTACGCAAACTACTCTCTTATACAGGGTGATTCAAAATAAGTATCCAACCCGTCAACCACAAGTAGTACACAGAAAAAGTAAATAAAAAGTCTATATGTATAGGGGATCTAATATCAATAGCTTTTGAGAAAAAATGCATTATAATTTCAGATATAAATTGGTTGATGCGAATTAGGACAGCTGTATTGCGTCACAAGAGCAATGAATTCGCGTGGAATAGAACGAAACACTAGAGTTTACCTTGAAATTAAACTGTAAAACGTCTTTACTTATGGGTTTCTGCGATAAAAATGTATAATACGCAATTCATTCATTCGAATTTTGGACTTGTGTATGTATACGTAAAAAATGAATCATGATTTCCATTGTGGATTCAAAGGAGGTGGATTTTTGAAATGCCTCTAATAGATTTATTTCTTGCAATTTCGCACTTGCATGACCTTGGTGAATACTCTCCAAACGGGTCGAAAACTTATTCTGAATCACCCTGTATGTATGAGCGGCAAGCATTTAAAACAATACTTGGCAGCCCTCTCATCACTACAAGGACCACGATATTGCCGAGTGGCATATTAGTGAAAGTTCGAGAAACATTGGTAATTTATATACGACACTTTTGGTTTATGTTTTAATTATCGTGCTTATATTTTTACATAATGGCAGTATGTGCTTGAAAAAATATTCTTTGACTAAACGGATAGGTATTTTACTTTTTGTATACAATTGTATGACAAGCAATTAACAACTCATTTGCTTCAGCTTTAATGAACAAAACATTTCGGAGAAAATTTAACACGTAAATAAATACATACCCAGTACACACACATATAGTACACTACTTTCAGTAAAAATGAAAATTACAATATAAACAACAAATATTGTTTAGTAGTAATCCTTAAGATAACCTTTTGCTACAAGTAGCCCATTGCAACTCATTAGGAAATTCGATCTTGAAATACTAAAGACAAGGTTGCAATTTAATCAAAATAAAACATTTTCAGTCTGTTAATTAACCACAGTTGTAATAAAATTGCCGAATTTGATGTTCTCGTACGCGAAAAAAGTTGTGTGGAATCCAATATTAAAACGGCACGCGCGAAAGGTAGTTTTTTCATTTTATTTATCACTTATTTTTTATGGAAAAAAAAACATAGATTGCGACATGTGTACATCTGTATCTGGTTAGTTGCGGAAATGTTTTTTTTTTTTAATTTAAAATGCGATCAAATTGCTTAAGAAATATGTAATGAGTTGGCAATATCCGATAAGGACATATCTGTTTACTGCTTTTAATAGGATGACGTAGATGAGACCTTTCGAAAATTGATTAGCTTAGGCGTTTCTAAACAGAAAGTCTGTTTGCCATTTCAAAAACTGTTTTTATTACATTTAGAACACAGTATAAAATAATATTAGATATTAGATGTAGAAAGAAGTACTAAATATTTATCCTTTTTACTTATAAAAGGTGTTTAACACAGAAGACATAATTTCCGCGTTATACTTCTCCACACTATCTAAATGTAATCATATAACAACAATATAATATAGAAATCGTTATTAAATATGGAGATGGAGATAAGAGAGGATAGACCAGGAAAATAGTAATTAGAACAAAATTGCTCTACTTTCTGTTCCTTTTCTTTTTCCCCTTTTTTTCCTTGTTTGTCTTTGTTTTTCTTTCATTTGTGTTCTTTTTCATTCCTTCCCTTCTTTTCAGTTCCCTCCTTTCAGTTTTGTTATTGCTTCCTTTCTCTCTATTGTGGTACACTTTCTACCATTTTGAAATTTTCGACAATTATTTCATAGAATTCACGCTTCTCGTCTTCCTCTGTGTCTTCGGTTGGGACATGAGTATTAATTATGTTTAATTTTTCTGAAATCTCCTTTTATTCTAAATCGACACATTCTTTCTGAAAGAGTTTCGGATTCTATTGTCGCTTGATTCGATTCGTTATTGACAGAGAAACCTACTCCGAGTTTCCTGTCTTTGTTATGTGTATTAATAATTCTTTCTCCTTTTGTTTAGTATCCTGTATTTCCCGCATTTTTTTTTCATTATTTTCACTAAATTTCTTAAATCTTCTGGTTTAGACGTGCCTCTTACATTCAACGATCCTATTTATATTATACTATTTGCACAACTCTTTTTCGTTTCATGATGTCCCCGTTCGAACTTTATAAATTGTTTACGCATTTTCATTCCCCCCTTCCGTTTCATTTATTTCCTTCTCTCCTTTACTTTGTTAGGCTGTTGAGAACAGCTTTCAAGGACCGACCTGTATATTCCGTTCGGCTCGCATTCATTTCTAATTGCACAATGTTTAGAAGCTTTTTTTTCGCGCCATGTTTAAAATATTACGCACCCAGCATCTTGGCCAGCTTTAATTACCCCTGAAATAATTACATTCGAAATCACCAAATAATCTCATGCTTTGCCTTTTATTTTAAAACATTTGTTTGGGCTTCATTTTGAAATAATCCGGCCGCGAACTGGTGCGAATTTTCTGACGCCTTAGCTCTTTTGTGGTTTTTAAATAAATATTGTTACGACTTCAGATTTCGCAAATAATAATCGTCATTTGATTTCAAAAACCTTAAATGAACAAGCGCTTAAGACAGTACAAATAATTCGAACAATAGCTTACAACAATTATTTAGATAAATACTTAAATATTTTACGCTGTATTAAGTCTGTTCAGATTGTAGTGGGGCCCTCAAGCATCCTCTGTATAGCGCTAATTCGGCCCCAATTGGGGCCTCGTCAGCAGAATAGTAGCTCCAGAAACTCCACCGCAATCAGAACGACTTGCCAGATTTTAAACCGTAAACGCAGTAATAACAGACGACAGCTTAGGGCGTGCCCAAGACTTGAATATTTCATTGTTTATTTTCCCCAAGTAGCACACACTTCGCTAGCTAAATGTAAACTTTTTGAATTGCACGCCGTCCGCACTTATTTATACGATACCGCTGTGACTAGAATTATATCGGACAGGATGGAAGTAACACGAACTTTCTGGAATATTCCAGACAGATGGCGTAGTTTCTCAAGAACGCAAGTTTCCAACAACCCGCGAAGAGTCGCTTGACGTCACTCCTCTGAATATAAATTTATAATATTATTTGTTATATAAAATTTATTAGCGTTTGGCTGTAACAATTATCGTACGGAAATCCTATTTCTTTTGATGAGATGTAATCATCTTTCGAAACAAGTGTAGGCGTATTTTATTTGGTTTGAGCGATTTTTATCGCGAAGTTATTATTTCAGGCGTTCATATAGCCATAAAATGTCCGTCTCGCCTTTTCTGTTTTTTTTTTTGTTCATGGGAATTTCAGGTTTTTGCGAGTTAATAGATAGATGGTCTAATTGGCCTCACCTTTGATCTTTAACGTGATTGGGTTTTGCTCACGTCAGATTTTTACCCATTGATCCCTGTTATTTTCACATTGGTTTTGACTCCTGCAAACCCTTCTTTTCAAATATTTGGAGGTAGGTTTGAATTCGCGAAGTGTATCAGGTGGCACTTTTCCTTATACCGATCGCTCCACACTAAGTAGGCACACCTGAGCACTCACGAGCCAGTCTTGCAAACTGTTTGGAACTTATTAAATTAGAGTAGGGATACCGATACCCGGTAAGTTTACTACCCGGGTACTCGTTATTGATACCCGGGTAGTTACCCGTTACCTGATAAGTACCCGTTACCCGATAAGCACCTGGGTATCCGATAAGTACCCGATATCCGACAACTACTTGGCTATCCGATAAGTATCAACTAACAATTTAAAAAACCAGTATAGAATTATCTGAAATAATTAATGCTCATTCGAGCAAAATGTTAATGTAGGTCACATTAGGAAAAATGAAATGAAGACTACTTGTTTGTTCGGCAATTTCAGAATATCGGGTAACGGGTAATTATCGGGTATCGGGTAGTTATCGGGTAACGGGTATTCAAAAAGAGGAACCGGTTCTATCTAAGTAAACGGGTACCCGGGTACCCGTCGTCATCCCTAAATTAGAGCGCTTCACGCCGGTAATATTTGACTTTCTTGGTTAATACTTTTTGACGGATCTGCCAGTTGGTTCCTTGAAGTGATTTACATGTTTGTTTGGTGCGGCAAGTTTTGTTGCAGTTAATTTACCGCACCTCTTTGCTATATTTTGACGTTCAATACAATTTAAAATTTTATTAAAACTGTTTGGAATATCTTAAGACGCGTACTCTTACTCATATTTTGGATTTCTGGTTTTGATTTTGGAATGTTAATTGGATATTATTGCTAACGCATTTTGCCATTAAAGTCTTGCTTCTGCTCAGGTAGGCAGCAATTTTTTTTTTATTTTTGTCTTAGTTCTTAGTTCTTATTGTTTTTGATTGATCCATTCTTTGGCTCTTCTTTTTCTCATCTGTTTCATAAATGTCCATTCTGTTGTTAGTTTGTATAAGCTGTAAGTCTTATTATTCCTCTCTGATATTTTTCTTTCACGTCGTTTCCTTTTCCTCATTCGCTACATGTCTTAAATCTCTTTGTAAATATATTCCGATCTTGTATTGTCCAATCATTTTCTACACGTAGGTCTCACCTTCATTCTTTTCTTTAGTTGCCAATCTCGTATCTTCACCGGAATGATCCCATTCTTAGTTAAGAATGCATCTGTGATTCCTTTTGTATTTCAAGCTTTTCTCTTAAGTAAAATAACTTTTATAGCTACATTTTCATCAGTTATTTTCTTCGCGTTCTTTAAGGTAACATCCTTTTCTTTATTTCGCGTTTTTTCTGATTTTCTACCAAAACTTGTAATTCCTTACCATTTTTTCTTCATTTTGTTTCAATCTCTTTTAATGTTTCCATTTTCTCTAGTCTGCTACAGCTCTTGAAAGTATTCTTCTGTCGATTCATTTTTTTTTGTTGTTTGTTATTAAGTCATTACTTTCTCTTCTTCATTTTTAATTCTTACATGAGATGCTAGTGTGTTACTTACATAACCTTCCAAAATTTTGTTGAAGACTTTTTGGTTTTCTTTGTTATTTTTTATATTTATTTATTCTATTTTGCTTTCGAACTAATACTTTAATTTGTTTCATTAGTTCTTCTTATTTTTTACATTTATTTTGTACTTAAAGGTAGACGTAAAAAAGATTTTTGTTTTTTTACGTCTACGGCTACGTCTACATTTAAACGGATTTCCACCACGTATCGGCCAAATCAGTCAAATTATTTTGTACTTTCTTATTTAGCTATTTTCTTCTTCTTTTCTTTTAGTTGGTGTTTTATTTTTTGATTTCATCACATTCTCGGTCTCTTCATACTATATTTTCACATGTTTCGCAAATTGATTGGGCATCTACCATTTCTTAAATGATCCTATTTCTAGTTTGTGTTGAGTCCGAGAGTGTGTGCTGAGTTTAATCGCTATTTAAGACAGTTTTAAAACACCAGAAATTCTTACGCATGAAACAAATTAACGATGGCTTAGTGGCAATAACGCGTGTCGACATTTTGCCAACTTTTCAGAAGAAGGTAAAAACTGTCTAAAATTGAGACATAGAAAGTTTTATTTGTGACAATTTTGATTTGAATTTTGTTTCCTTATCAGCACTGCATAGTTCCAGCAAAGGTTCTCAAAATGACAAAAACTGAAAATTGGCAGATTTTGATGATACTCTGTAATGCCATTAAGCCATCGTTATGCTTATTTTCTTAATATCTGACATCATAGCTATCTACGTGTATAGGTTAATACGAAGCACACATAACAGGACCCAACATCTCCCCTAAGAAAATAAATCTTTTGGAGTATAAGTCTTTGACTTCCAATCCACATTACATCGTTTCGGGGATCTACAGTTACGTGATGATCTGCGAAATGGAGTTTCAGGAGCTGACGGCAAAGGCTCTTCTTGTGCTTGTTGACTAGGCCGATGTGACGTCTATTTTGCTGGTTCGGCGGTTTCTATTATGGTTTTACCTGGAGTGTCGCCACGGCTATTTGTAAAATGAAAGTCTAAACTGAGCCGCCTTTCCATACGTGATTTCGGTGTCGTTAAATCATTTGTCGTGACTGTACACAGATTTTCAGATTCCGTGACAAAGCGAGCAGCTGATTTCAGTCGACAACGAATCAAAACAATAACATTTTCTTCTTTTTCGAAAATTCTGTTGCGAGCACCGTGATGGCGATCGGATGGCAAAACGTACACAAAGCTGTACGTATCGGTCGATCTAAGAAAATTTCAGCTGGTGTTTCACCTTCTGGTTCTGCAGAAAAAGGTGTATACCGATAGCTGTACAAACAATTGCAAATTGCCTCTCGCCAGTGATCTCCGGATTTCTTGACAAATTATTTAGGCCCGATCTTACAACCTCCTGATATATTTAGCCTTCGGTTAATATCCTTGGAAACCTTTGTGCCGATAATGGTTTCCTAGGATATTAACCGACGGTTAAATTTATCAGGAGGTGGTAAGATCAGACCTTAATCGTATCCACAGCTTTCCCTACTTGATCATTTGACTGGGGATGATTAACAGGAGAAAAAGTGTGATAAATACCCATTTCTTCACAAAAATTCTTAAATAACTCCAAGGTAAACTGGGTACCGTGGTCGGTTACAAGAAATTCTGGAGGGCCATATCGACTGAAGAATTCACGTCATAATTGAGCAGTTTGACGTGCATAAAATCCATATGTACTTGTCCCATTGGTTTTATTGAGGTTGGTCAAAGTTTTAATGGTTGCTTAACAGGCAACTTTTGATGCAGACTACACTTGTCACATTTACGTACATGCCCGTCATTATCTTTTCCGAATCTTGTGGCGAGCTTATCTTGAAGATTCTCTAATTGCGGCACACGTATTGTATGAAAATTTTTTAAATTGTGTTAGTTTGATTTCTTAGATCGAGTGCGTCGATAGCGTCCAAACCTAACAAATTTATTCCATTCCGGTTGGCTACGAAAACATTCAGTTTCCTCCAAAAACGTTTAGTGGTTGTCCGCCAGCATGCTTAATGCTTAATATCTTGCGATTGTTGCAACGGAGGACTTTCCAAGTGAATCCACGCGTTCTTGCTTATTATGGTTCTGTCGGAACCAGTGTCATGTTGCATCTTCACCTTTTTGTCATTAATTCGTACAGGAATACTGATGCGACGATGATGAACAAACTTGATACTTGCGACAACTAATTGATTGTTTCTGGGCGCATGATTTTGTTTAGAGCGGCAAACTTTCCCGAAATGCCCTTTTTTATGACATTTATAACATTCAGCTTTTCGAAGTGGACAATTAACCCGAGTGTGCGAATCACCACATGCTCCACATTTGCAATCCACAGGCGCAGAAAATTTGCTTCCTTGTTGGTCGTTTATCGGATGAGTGTTTAACAGATTCTTTCCATCTTTCCTTCTTTTCCGTGTCGATTAAAAACGGGTTTTGATTGAACAGCCTGAACGTGAGTTTCATTCTTGAGGGGATTCTCAAGTTCTTTAAGACCACTTTCTACAGTAATTTCAGCTTCAATTTCGGTCAGGAGAATAGAAAATTTTCCATTTAGATCCTTTCCCAGCCATCAAAAGAGCGAGTTTCTTAATCCGTTCGTGACGAGGAGGACGGGCAAAGCTTAAACCCAAAATCAAAAGTAAAATTCATAGTTGATCGTCCTTGAGCGCTGACAGTTCAAATTTAGCTGCATTGCAATTAACCATCACAGCCATTTCACTAAATAATAAAACGAATTGTAGACTTAAAATTTAAAAAAATAATATTCAAGACTAATAATAATTCGAGTTTCACAATAATCAACAAACAAAAACAAATTTCTATCATAATACTAATTTACGAAATGAAAATTTTTAAAGAAAGCAGGAACAAAATGACGCCTAATTGTTCGCGGAAAAAAAGAAGTGCTTAAAGTTTTTGGTTAATTAATTTCAGAGCGAAAAAGGAAAAAGAAAAAAATGATCGTAAATTTTACCACGGAAAAACACAAAGAAATACGAAAGGATACGAAATAATTTCAGGAGGTAGACAAAAGAAAAGAAAAATAAATTTATAAATTCAAAAAACGGCGACGTCTTCTTTTAAACAATAACAACAGCACCAAAAAAATCAGAAAGTGGCAGAAGTACTTGAAGGTAGAAACAAATGACAATCACAAGAATAAGATCAAAAAGGGACGAAGATGCTTGAGAACGAATTTCAAACTTAAACATAATTCGTAAACAAGTGACGATGGCGTTATAATCACAAAGCAACACAAAACCTGTGGCTGTAATCCAAATAAATAGTGAGAAAACCCCTCGACCACATTAATTCACTGAAAGCGAAAACTCACTAGTTTATGCATGAATCAAAATTTCTTTAAATTTAACAACGAGTTTTACCAACAATTGGAAGGGGCAGCCATGGGAAATAGCTTGTCACCGTTTATGGCAAATCTGTTTATGGGTAAATTTGAAACGGAACTTAAAGCCTCTTTAGATTATTTCCCTAAAATCTGGGTGAGATACGTCGATGATATATTTTGTGTTTTTGACCAAAGTAAATGTTCAATAGAGGAATTCCTTAAAAGTTTAAACTCTAAATTCACCACCATCAAATTTACCTATGAAATTGAAACTAACAATAAACTACCCTTTTTAGACACATTAGTAACTAGAAATAGTAATAAATTAGAATTTAACGTTTATAGGAAATCTACTAATGTTAATAGATTCATTCCCGCGGATTCAAATCATTGCAAACAATATAAATTAGCGGCCTTAAATTTCTTAGTGCATAGGATGCTGACATTCCCTTTATCAACTGTTAATTATAGTAAAGAACTTCAAGAAATTATTAAAATCGCCACGTACAATGGTTACCAATCCGATGTAATCTATAACATTATTAGAAAACAAAAACAAAAATTAGAGATTAATAAAATAACCACACTAAAATCTGACAAAATAGGTGAGGTAGATTATAAGAAAATTGTAAAAATGCCGTTTTATCCTCAATATACTAAAGGGTTGAATACAATTTTTAAAAAATTAGGTTTAAGAATAGTTTACACCAACAATAACAGCTTAAAATCGTTGCTGGGAAATCCAAAAGATAAAGTAGATTCGGAGGATAAATCAGGTATATATAAAATTAGTTGTAAAAATTGTGATCAAATTTATGTAGGGCAAACAAAAAGATCCTTAAAAATTAGATTCAAAGAACACTTGGCTCATTTAAAATACAAACGCTTTGATAAATCCAGTGTTGCCTTACACATGCTTGAAAACAATCATTCGGTAAATAAAATAGATTTAATCAAACAAATTAATAACAAAACAAACCTAGATTCTTTCGAAAGCTTGGAGATTCACAAAAATAGGAATAGATTAATGAATTTTGAGAAGTCCGGGCCGACCGCTTCTTGCCTCTTCGACCTTTAGATTTTCGAAGAATCCCGGTTTGCTTTGCATGCATAATACGGTACAAAGAAAGTGAGGGGGGGAGTGCGGCTAGTCTAGTTTAGTTTATTTGTTGTTTTAAAGTTTAATATCAGTTTAGCGCTGAAGATGGTAACTTCGTTACCGAAATACGTATTCGCTTTCAGTGAATTAATGTGGTCATGGCGTTATAGTTAAAGAAAAACAATACTGCAAACATTTGTTTAATTTGAAGGCTTCTGTGGCCGTCGTCCATGATTGAATTCTTGGCTGTTGAAACCGCATGTCTCGGAGAACGAAACGTCGGTAGCAGAAGAAATCCGAAACACGCAGGTTCCAATCGGAACAAAAACTGCAAATTTTTTTTTTTTTGAAAAATCTAACCTAAACGCTACTATCTTTTTCTATTCAAAAATAACTCTTTTTTCATTTTTTTTTTTTTCTTATTTTTCTCATTATTATTCAGCGCCATCTCGGGATAATTCTATTTGTAACAACAAAATCGATTTCTTTTTTCTTTAAAAAAAAGGTACGAACTTCGAAATTGTATGAATTGACAATACTGCTTCCGATTGTTGCAACGTGTAAGATTAATTAGATTGTTTTAGTATTTTTCTTTCAAGTGCAAAGCTTTAACCGGACAGAAATATAAATGGAAAAGCACTCGTCGACGTTCACTGTCGATTGAGAGCTTCGTCGATAGTAAAACGTTGAGTGCTTTTCCATTTATATTTCTGTTCGGTTAAAGATTAAAAACGTTTTACTTACAATTTTCAGGACAAGAGTTAACTTCAATTATTTTTCTTTCGTTTGTTTTGGCAGATAAATACAGAAAAATATTAACTATGTATTTGCGGTGTATAGGCATGCTAATAAATAATTTTTATAGTATTTTTTTTCTTGTGAGCGTAACTTTAACCTCATATTTAAATTTCACCGATTAATTTAGGGAATTCTAGGGAAATACTGTATGCTGAAAAAGGAACTTTTGGTCGAGTCTGTTGGCAACACTGCTTGTTTGTCTTCTGTTGTTGAAACCAACTCACCAGATCTTCCTATCCTCTTCGTCATCGGTCATACTCTTGTACAGTGAAACTGGAAGAAACTCAGTACGAAGGAACGGTATTTAGTTACAGATTAATCTGAACATCGTACAGGATGGAAACCTCAACTTTAGTTGCCCAATTTGGCGTAGAAAATTCAAACAACTCTAACTTTTCAAAAAATAATACTTCTGTTTTCCTGCACTTGCACATATATCTTATATTTATAAAATAGTGTGCTTAATAATTTATTTGTGATAAAGACAAAAAAGTATTTCACACGTCATATATAGCATATGTGTATAAAACAATGTAAAACATAAAGTTATACACGGTGGCCAGAAAAATGCGGACAAACGCCAGGTAGAACGATTCTTTGTTGAATTCTGAGGCGATAATCTTAATCCAAAAAAGTTATGCGGTCCTTCCTTAAGGCGCACGAGACCATCAAACCTTAAGATGTACGGCTAAAATTTAGCAAAATTCGTCAAATTTATCTATGTAAAATCATTGTGGTGAAATTTAGAAATGGAATTATCTCAAATGCATTGATGTAACTAATCGATTAATACCAATGGTTTACATTTTTAACATTTCTTCATTGGCTTTTTTGAAATTAAAGTATATATGGCAACGTGGTACTGTAAGGCTGCTTGTTTAAAAGTAGTAAGTAGTTGTCAATTTTTGACGTTTCTCATGTGACATTTGGCTCTTGAAATAAGATAAACATTTTGTGCTGTTCTTAGTACCGAACAATGTTTACCTTTGGAGAATACGCCGACATGTATATGGTATTCGTATTTTGCAATGGAAATGCAAACTTGGCAAAAGAAGAATATCAAATACGGTATCCTCAACGGCGACATCCATCCACCAACACGTTCCGTAGAATGGATCAGCGACTTAGAGAAACTGGCTCCTTTATACCGAATTATCGTAACAGCGGTAGACCTAGAGGGCGTCGAACAGTTCAATTAGAAGAGCAAATATTGGATGCTGTTTACGAAGATCCGACGTCCAGCACAAGACAAATAGCTCGGGAACTAAATATTCCTAGCAAAACAACAGTGCACTCAGTACTATCTCAAAATTTGTTGCATCCGTTTCATGCAAGGAAAGTGCAGCCTTTGTATGTGAACGATAATGTGCACAGAAGAATGTTTTGTAACAATATTTTACAAAGGATTCAAGAAGAGCCGAACTTTTTATTGCATATTCTCTGGAGCGACGAATGCTTGTTTACGAGAGATGGCGTCTTTAATAGCCATAATTTTCATTTTTGGGCGGACGAAAATCCCAAGGCAGTAAGGGAAATTGGACATCAGAGAAGATTTTCGGTAAATGTTTGGCTGGGGATTTTAAATCTCCGAGTTGTTGGACCAATATTTCTTCCAAATCGTCTAAATGGAATTGAGTACGTTAACGTTTTAGAAGAAGTACTGGATAATATTCCACTGAATTTGAGACCCAACATGTTGTACATGCATGACGGAGCCCCTGCTCAAAATGCCAGAATTTCTAGGGATTGGTTAAACGAACACTTTCCGAATCGGTGGATAGGGCGTAACGGTCCAATAGCATGGCCGGCAAGATCTCCCGATATTAATCCTCTGGACTTTTTCGTTTGGGGTTTTTTAAAGGAAAAGGTCTATGCAACGCCTCCAGTGAACGAAGAGGATGTAATTAATAAAATTACGGCGGCAGTTCGATTAATCACCCCGGATATGTTGGAGCGCGTTTTGAATTCGCTTCCTCGAAGATTGGAATTATGTCTGGAAACTGATGGCTACCAATTTGAACAGTTCTTATAATTTTTTCATATTATCTTTAAATTTGAATACAATTGGTATCCATGTTAACATAAAATTCTTGCTAATTTGCGTATTTACCTGATTTATAGTAAATAATAAAATGATTACTACCACATTACTTGTCTGATTAGGTGTTGCCAAATTTACAATTCTTTTAAGCTGCTCGTGTGACTTAAGAAAGCACTGTACTACTTTTTTCAATTAAGATTGTCAACTCAGAATTAAACAAAGATTTGGCCTGCGTGGCGTTTGTCCGCATTTTTCTGGCCACCGTGTATAGTCAAAATCAATCACATAGATAATACATGTAGGTATTTTAAAAGACATGAGAATGCTCAAGAAAGTCCTCGATGGAATAAAAGGAATGCATTATCAAATACTGTTTGATGATAGATTTGAATTGTGGTAATGGTTTTTGACGGATTTCAGGTGGTAGCTTATTGAAAAGTTTAACCGCATAATAATTGCTGCCATAACGAAACCTGTTCAATCTGTGTTGTGGCATCACTATATCAGATTTAAACCTGGTGTCATATTCGTGGTTCTTTTGGTGGTCAACGAAATTATTAATATTAGATTTTATAAAGAGTTTCCCTACAGCTATCTCTACACCCTAAGCCACCCATAATACGTATTATTCTTTTTTGAAGTATAAAAATTCTTTTGGCCTCAGAACAATGGCCCCAGACTAAAATTGCATACGATATAATTGATTGAAACAAACCGAAGTAAGCAGATAAAACACTATTCCAAGGAACAAAAGTTTTTAAATGTCTTATGAGATATATTACTTTAGTGAGTTTGTTCGCAATGTATTCTGTATGTTCGTGCCATTGTAAAGTGGAATCCAAATATACTCCTAGATATTTGATGGACTTCACACTGTCAAAGTTATTTGTTTGAAGGTTCAAATTTCTCAGAGAGAATTTCATGAAATGCGTTTTTTCATCGTTTAAGCTAAGTTTATTACTTAAGAACCAATTTTTAATACTTGTTACAGCTTCCGCAAAGTTCTGAGATCCATTAATGAAACTAATATCTCTGTTTAGTAGCGTTGTATCATCCGCGAATAGAGTTATCTTAAAATTGGGAACACATCGATCTAAAAGTAATAAAAGGGATATTCAGAGGTAAAAACTTACATACGAAAGAAATTGGTTCGATTAGAGAATTATGATCTAATTACAATTCGAATCTTTGAAAGGATACGCATAAGTGAAAAAAGAACCCAACTCAAATTCGAATTAACAATTAACCGTTTTACGTACAAAAAATATTAATTTTCTTCATAGATAGACACAATAAAAATATTTTGATTTCAGTATTTTTTATTGAAAAAAATCCTCCGTCCTTGCTTTTTGCTTCTATCTATTTCCGCCTCTCAGAAATTATTAAAGTACAACATTACATAATTGAATGTTGCTGCTGTGTTATCTTCCACATACACTTCAATTATCGCGCTAATAATAGAAAAAGCCAATCTAGAGTATCACGAACGTTTCGGCCCTGATTGATTTATCTAGAATCGAATCAACAAGCACAAATCAGACAAATAGCATACATATGCTGCTCTTGCATTAAGCGCCGTTGATTACACATAATATAATATCGTGTATGTTAGCCAAGAATCGTCTGGCCTCTCGTTGATAACCTCCGCGGTATTAAACTATCCTCAAAGAATATACGAAAAACAACCACATCTTTGACGAGTCTCTACCGAAACGGACCCTTCACGACCATGTCGGATCCGAACGTACGAGGGAAGATTTTATCCGGAACGGAAGTGGCCGTGTAAGTTCTTCGACATTAATTCAAACAAACTATGATTTTAATTGCGACCGAATTTAGAGAAATCCAAGGACAATTAACTAAAGATGTGAGACAACTCGATGAAAAACTGCCGGGGTTTCGGCCTGGACTTGCCATCGTGCAGGTTGGAGGACGCGAGGATTCCAATGTCTACATTCGCATGAAGACGAAGGCAGCAAACGAAATAGGGATTAACGTGGACCACGTTCGTTTGCCAAAATCCACTACGGAAGTTGAGGTACGTTACTATCTCTTTAATGGGATTTATCTAAACGACTTCTTTAAGATAACATAGTTTTTTCATTTCTTCATTTCTCGTTTTTCTCCCAAAACTTCTTCTAATTCCTTTCCTTTTCCCTTCATTTCAATATTTACCCTCCTTTTGATAATGTTTCCATTTTCTCTAGTGTGAATATACATCTCCTGAAAATATTCTTCTGTCTGTCCTTCATCATTTTAATTCTTACATCAGATATTGGTCTGTTACATATATAAGCTTTCAAAGCTTTATTGAAGACTTTTCGGTTTCCTTTGTAATTTTTTCTGTTTTAGCTTCTTAACAAACTGCGCAAATTGAATGCGGACCCTAAAGTACACGGAATCATAGTGCAGATGCCTTTGGACAGCGATAACAAAATCGATTCACATTTGGTGACTGATACGGTGGACCCCGAAAAAGATGTGGATGGGTATGTCCTACTTTTTGGAAAAAATATTGAAAAAATTATCAAAATTATAATTTAAATTTCAGATTGAATACTGTGAATGAGGGAAGAACTGCCGTCGGAGACTTGACTGGATTTGTTCCTTGCACCCCTAACGGAGTTATGGAGTTGATTAAGCGATCCGGTGTGAAAATCGAAGGTGCAGAGGCTGTTGTTTTGGGACGTAGCAAGATCGTCGGTACTCCAGCCGCGGAACTTTTGAAATGGAACCACGCGACTGTCACTGTCTGTCATTCCAAAACGAGAAATCTACAAGGAGAGGTAATATTTGAAACTGCTTGAGACATTCAATCAACAAATAAACAAAAAACTGTTTCTTGAAAGTTGGATCGTGGAGGTATTTGGAGGATTACCAACTTTCAAAAATTGTTAGGCGTTTACTACACAGATTAAAATTTTACATGGTTTAGGGAGTAAATAGTTGAAAGTGTCCACAAACGAGGAAAATTTTTATCTAATGTAACAAAATCTATTTTTTATTTCTACAAAATAACACTTCTTACATATATTTAACAATCAGTAGTTAAACATTTTTAATGCACGAAACGGAAAAAGTTTTTATTCATATGTTGTTAAACATAAACTCCTGAACGGTCCAAGTGGTAACGAGATTCGACCTTACACAGTAAAGTCATGGTTTTCAACCGTACTCGAGTTAATTCTCGAGAGTGGTCTGTATTCACTTCAGGTATCCTTCAGTGTTAGAGATATAATTCGACATTGCAAAGCGCTTGGCTTTGAATTCGAATCTTGATTGCGGCGGAAGTTTTATTGCCAGCGTATTTTATATCCCTTGCAGAGGAAATCTATTTCTTTCTTGGAGTGGCTCAGTCGTTTTGTACATCTACTTGTGTAAATGGCCGGGAGGGACAGGGAACAGTGAAAAAAAGTAAAATTGGTGTAATATCTAACTTCGGTTTTTTATATGTGTTAGCAAGCCGATCTTAAAACTGTAAAACTTGTTGTAACTTTGGAAAAATATTAATTTGATGATTAATTAAATTAATTTTTGTTTTATTCAAAGTAAAGTGAATATATTCTCTCTTATAGATAGATTTGTCTTAAAAAATAAAATATAGATGCAAATTTTGAAGCTCACACACTAGGAATTCCCGCTTGAAAATTTTGGCTTTCCTTTCAACTAATCAAATATTCTACTAGCAACACTGTTTATCAAAACTTAAAATCAAAATTTTCATAATTACACTGAAAGGTGAGATTGAAAAGCAGTATCGAATAAAATAAACCAATAACAAATTAAATAATTAATTTGACATCCTAATTGCGATGCGATGATAAAAAAAAACCTAACAAAAACAATTGAAAATTTCGAAAACCTGATAGTCATACGTTTTTCCGCAGGTACCAACAAATCTAGAAGGAGAAGTCCTAAGACTTTTCTAATTTAAGTTACTTTGTAAATCTGCAAATAAGAGAGTTGGCGGCTTCCCATGAACACCTTGTATGTGCCATCTTTTTTCTTTTTAAAGAAACGGTCATCCTCATTTGAGTATTTTTAATTTTGAGATTTTTATTTGCTATCTTTTGAAATTTTAATTTATTTAGATAGTTAAATTTTTCCAGATTTGAATTTATTTCGAATTTCGATTTTTGGTCAATATTTTTGCGTTTAGATTTAATTTTTTTAATTTAATTTTTTCTTGGGTTCATTTTTTTTATTTTTTTCGTTTTAATTTCTTGTATTTGGATTAAATTTTTTAAATATTCGATTTTTAAATTTGTTCGTAAGTTCAATTTTTAATTTTTTGCGTTTTAATTTCTTATTCGGTTTGAGATGAGTCCAGTTAAGTTAGGTTTGGATTCGAATTAAGTATCATTAAGCGTTTGACATTTTGAGTTTTAACATTTGAAAATTCTAATTTGTTTTGAGTTTTTAATATTTTTGTTCTTTCAACTCTTCAAATTTTTGTACAGAATGGAAAGTTTAAATGGAAAAAATTCTAAAAAAAATTCAGGTCAATTTTAGTTTTTCATGGCGCATATTACAAAAGGGTTTCTTTAACTTTTTAATTATTTGGAGGGAGTGAAACAACTCCTAACTATTTTTTTAATAGAAGGGTAAGTAAAGTAATTTTTTCCTTAAAGCTTGTTCAATAGGGAATACAACTACTTTTTTATTTTTTTCTTACTGTTTAAAGTAAGAGAGAAAAAAATTAAAATAGTTTTGTGCTAAAACCGTTTTTAATTTAAACATTTATCTCTCTATTTGTTGTAAATTGATGAGAGGAAATAGTATTCCATGCGTTATTTTTTGCGATTGGCCAATAGATGGTGCTGTCAATACGCTGTTTGGCTGATTTTTTAAAAAGAGGATTGGCAATACTGAGTTTTCGAACGTTCACTGCTGTTTTGAATGGGCAGTTAGAAAGAAAGTAATAAACTACTCAAAACAGCCGAGAACGTCCGAAAACTCAGTGTTGCCAATTTTTTTTTAAGTTAGCTAAATATCGCATCTATTGGCCGATCGCAATAATACGACGTATGGAATGCCATTTCCTCTGATCAAGTAACAAAAAATTTCAGTTCTTAAATTTTTAACATTAAAAACGGTTTAGCAAAAAAAATATTTTAATTTTTTATCCCTTTTACTGTTTAAGAAAAATAAAAACGTAGTTGTATTTCCAATTGAACGAGCTTTAAGAAAAGAAATTATTCTACAAACTCTTCCATTTAAAAAAAAAATAGGGGTTGTTTCATCCCTCCTCTAAATAATTAAGAAGTTAAAAAAACCGTTTTTTAGAAATCGTAATTTTCTAAGTTACAGTATTTAATCCGATTAAACTTTCCACTCCATTTATTTTCCTAAAAAAATTAATTTGATGATTAATTAAATTAATTTTTGTTTTATTCAGAGTAAAGTGAATATAACGTATTCTCTCTTATAGATAGATTTATCTAAAAAATAAAATATAAATGCAAATTTTACACTAGGAATTCACGCTTGAAAATTTTGGCTTTCCTTTCAACTAATCAAATATTCTTCTAGCAACTCTGTTTATCAAAACTTAAAATCAAAATTTTCGTAATTACGGCGAAATGTGAGATTGAAATTCAGTATCGAATAAAACAAACCAATAACAAATTAAATAATTAATTTGACTTACTGAACGCGATGCGATGATAAAAAATCCGACAAAAAAAATTAAAAATCTCGAAAACCTGATAGTCATATGTTGTATCTAGGAAGAGAAGTCCTAAAACTTTTCTAATTTAAGTCACTTTGTAAAACTGCAAATAAGAGAGTTAGCGACTTCCCATGAACACCCTGTATATGCACATCTTTTTTTCTTTTTCAAGTTAAAGAAGCGGTCATCCTCATTTGAGTATGTTTAATTTTGAGATTTTTATTTGCTAACTTTTGAAATTTTAATTCATTTAGATAGTTAAATTTTTCCAGATTTGAATTTATTTAGAGTTTCGATTTTTGATAAATATTCTTGCGTTTAGATTTAAGTTTTTTTTCTTTTAGTTTTAATTTCTTATATTTGAATTAAATTTCTTCAATATTCATTTTTTTAAAACTTTTTCTTAGGTTCAATTTTTAATTTTACAAGTTTTAATTTTTTATTCGGTTTAAGATGAGTCCAGTTAAGTTAGGCTTGGATTCGAATTAAGTGTCGTTAAGCGTTAGAGATTTTCAGTTTTATTTTGAAAGTTTTCATTTACTTTGAGCTTTAACTTTCTAGTTCTTTTAAATTTTTATTTTTTATTCTACTTTGTTCTATTTTTTAATTACATAAAACGTTTTTTAATTTAAGTTTAATTTTTTGAGTTTTATGCCCGTTTGCACCACTTTCACTTAAAATTTAAGTCCTACTTAAGTGGTTAAGTGACACTTTCTATTATGGAAAAAATGTCACTTAACCATTTAAGTGGGACTTAAAGTTTTAAGTGAAAGTGGTGCAAACGGGCATTAATATCTTGTCCGCCTAGGGTCGAGTTCAACAGGATTGGACTTTATTCCGACTAAGTTTTGAGACGTTTCAGGTTGTGAAAGTTTTAATTTATTTTGAGTTCTTACTTTTTAAATTCATTTTGAGTGATTACTTTTATTTTTTGGCTTTGTTTTTTTTTGTTTTTGGTAAAGTTGAAAGAATAAAAGATGACGACCATGCTTGCGACTAAATATTGGGTGGTTCAAAATAAGTGTCCGACCCATCAACCAGAAACAGACACACAGCACAGAAAAAGAATTTTATTCTCAAAAATAACCTGCTTGAAAAATGAGACTTCAGGATTTAAGAGAACCGGATTTATATTATCAAAGATTTCGCACTCTTGATTTTTTCGGTATTTCCAATTTTCCTGCAATCAACTGCACATCGAATATTTACGATCAATGTGTCTGAATGAATCCATTAACAAATAAGTATGATCTCATAGAAGTCACAAAAAATGTTTGTGTCGCATTGGTTATTGTGATTAGCGAGCAACTAATATTGCGAAGAAAGGGAATATACCCCGTCATGCTCCCCTACCATGCCAACGCCTGACAGGAGAGTATTTCTGCTGCGCTTTATTATCGATCGAAGAAAAAGTCTATATGCATAATGGGTCTAATACGAATAGGTTTTGAGATAAAATGCATTGAAGATTCAGATATAAATTGGCACTAATACAGCTTTTTGCGTCACAAGAGCAATGAACTCGCTTGAAATGAATCATGATTTCCATTTTAGATTCAAAGGAGGTTGATTTTTGAAACGCCTCTAAGAGATGTATTTCTTGCAATTTCGCACTCCCAGACCCTATTGAATACGCTCCAAACGGGTCGGACACTTATTCTACATCACCCTGTATATGAGACAAAACCAAAATAAAATGCAATTCAATTCCACTGCAGCAAACTTTGCGCGAGAAACATGTAGGTATTAAAACTATATGTCAGTTAATTAGCCAATTTGTAAACAGACTGTACATACATGCCAATCTTTTTCTTTTTCAAGTCAAAGAAGGCGACCATCCTCGCACTTTCTAAAATAGAATATCAGTTTCTTTTTTTAGCGAAACACTTACGCAACACAACTACTCTATTATTACAACTCTTATTAGCAATTAAATATGCTTTGACCCACCAAACATTCAGTCAAGGTTATTCTTAATATAGTGCGCAATTTAGCACGGAACTAAAACTAAAAGACGATTTTAATTTCAGTGCAAGAAAGCTGATATTTTGGTGGTTGCAATAGGCAGGGCCGAGCTGGTCAGGGGTAATTGGATTAAACCCGGGGCGGTGGTCATCGACTGTGGCATCACAGCAATTCCAGGTATGTCTTTGTTTAATCAATTGTTTGCTGTTTTTAACTGGCAATAATAATTTTAACAATTTTCAACAGAGTGATAAGGTGTTTTTCAACAATTGCCTTGCAGATTCCAGCAAAAAGTCAGGCCAGCGATTAGTCGGTGATGTGGCCTACGAAGAAGCAAGACAAGTGGCCTCTTACATTACGCCTGTTCCTGGTGGTGTGGGACCTATGACGGTCGCTATGTTAATGAAGAATACGGTTCTGAGCGCTCAAAGAGCCGCAGCCAGGCTGATCGACAACATGTGGAATCTTCGGCCACTGCCACTTAACATCCAGAAGCCAGTACCTAGGTAACATCTTTTTCACTATATTTATCTTATTGCTACCGCTGAAAAGAAAGAAAGAAAACATTCATATTCTTCTGTCAGTACCAAAAGAAATAATAGTGGATCCAGCAAAGACCCCTGAGGAATATTTTTAACTTTTCCTAATTTATCACGTCATACCAACAGGATTAACATTAATCTTTTTACCTTATTAAATGCTATTTTTATTAGTGATATCTCGATTGCTCGCTCTCAAGAACCCAAAGACATCGCTCAACTGGCCAATGAGATCGGGCTATACCCTGGTGAGGTCGCCCAGTATGGTAGCAAGAAGGCGAAAATCTCGCTGTCCGTCCTGAAACGTCTTGAACACCAGCAAGATGGAAAGTACGTCGTCGTCGTGGGGTAAGTCAAAATTTTCCGGTTGTTAAAATCGAAAATGACCTGATTTGCTTCATAGGATCACCCCGACTCCTTTGGGTGAAGGAAAAAGCACGACGTCTGTTGGCCTAGTCCAGGCGCTTACCGCGCAAAAGAAGAAGAACGCGTTTGTTTGCCTCCGTCAACCATCTCAAGGACCGACCTTCGGGATTAAAGGCAAAAGCTCAAGAGATTTTTTTCTTATATTTTAATCTAAGTGGTTTAAGGTGGAGCTGCTGGTGGCGGATATTCCCAAGTGATTCCAATGGATGAGTTCAACTTGCACTTAACGGGAGACATCCACGCGGTAGCCGCCGCCCATAACTTGTTGGCTGCCCAAATGGATGCCAGAATCTTTCATGAGGCCACGCAGGCGGATAAAGCTCTCTACGACCGATTGGTTCCCACGATCAAGGGCGTGAGGAAGTTCTCTAACATCCAACTAAGAAGACTGCAACGCCTTGGCATCGACAAGACTGACCCGAATAGCTTGACCGAGGAAGAACGAGTCAAATTCGCCAGGCTCAACATAGACACCCAAAACATAGTATGGAATAGAGGCAAGCAACGTTTAAACATTAAACAACATAAACACCAAGAATAATTTTTTACAGTCGTCGACATCAATGATAGATACTTAAGGAAGATTACCATTGGGCAATCGCCCACTGAGAAGGGCTTGACAAGGGAGACCAGCTTTATGATAACCGTCGCCAGCGAAATCATGGCGATTTTAGCGTTAGCCAATGACCTAACTGATTTTAAGAAACGTCTGAGTGAGATGGTGGTGGCCTTCGATAAAAGCGGAGGTCCGGTAACCGCCGATGATTTGGGGATGACCGGGGCGCTTTTAGTCTTGCTCAAGGATACCGTCGAGCCGACTTTGATGCAAACGCTCGAGGGATCCCCCGTTTTAGTACACGCCGGTCCTTTCGCCAACATAGCCCACGGGTGTTCCTCAATCTTGGCCGATAAAATAGCCTTGAAGTTAGTGGGGGAGAGGGGTTACGTCGTCACCGAGGCAGGTTTCGGTTCCGACATCGGTAAGTATTTTAAATATTTCACTGTTTAGTTCAAACTTGGAAAATTTGCGGATTAGGAATGGAAAAGTTCTTCAATATTAAGTGTAGGGCATCGAAAAACGTTCCGAACGCTGTGGTATTGGTAACGACCGTAAGAGCACTTAAAATGCATGGCGGTGGACCCGCCGTCACTCCGGGGGCTCCCCTAAAACCAGAGTACACTAAGGAGAACTTGGACTTATTGGAAAAAGGACTGCCCAATTTAATCAAGCACATCAGTAATGGAGCGAAGCATGGCGTGCCCGTGGTTGTTGCGATCAACGTTCATGCGACTGATACTGAATCCGAATTGAATTTAGTGAAGAAAGCCGCCTTAGAGAATGGGGCTTTCGACGCTGTCGTCTGCACCCATTGGGCTGAAGGAGGTGCTGGGGCTTCCGCTTTAGCAGAAGCCGTCATGGCCGCTTGTGATAAAGAGAACAGTTTCAAATTTTTGTATGATGTCGACAGACCAATCACAGAAAAGATAGAAACCATTGCACGGGAAATGTATGGGGCGGGTAAAATTGAATACACCCCGAAAGTTAAAGAAGCCGTCCAGCAGTACACGGCTCAGGTACTCCTCAACATTTTTTTTATCAAAATTTTGTTGCAAATCGTTTTTGATTTCAGTGAAACCCTCGGGCAGCCTCTGTACCTCCCAAATAGGGCTGAAACAGCTGTACAGAGGCTGCTTGAGGGTTTCACTGCAATCAGAAACGATTTGCAACAAAATTTTGTAAAACTTTCATTATTCTTTGACAGCAAGCTTGACCCCCTTGCATGAGATGACTTATTATGTAGCAAACTGTTTGAATTTATCAATTCCAATGCAATGTTAGGTCAAAAAGCGATTTTCTTATCATCCTGTATTTCTCTACGGTAATTTTAGGGCTTTGACAAGTTACCAATCTGCATGGCGAAGACTTCTCTTTCATTGACAGGAGACCCCGCGGTTAAGGGTGCACCCACCGGATTCACGTTGAATATCAACGACATTTCCATTTCCACCGGCGCAGGTTTTATCGTGCCAATTTGTGGAGAGGTAACAAAAATCGACTATAATTATTGTTTATTGCGTTGTTAAATTATATCGAAATTACAGATCACCAAAATGCCGGGGCTTCCCACGAGACCGTCCATTTTCGACATAGATCTGAACACCGAGACCGGTGAAATCGACGGCCTATTTTAATGTTTAATAATATTAATAAGATTTTAATAAGCGTGTTAATGTGAATCTTGTTAGAATATAAATTAAGAATGATTAATGTTAGTATAAAGCGGGGCGCAAACTACATCGAAAACGCGCATGGTGGCGGATGCGGTGGCGATACGGCCATAGAAGAACAAACAAATCCGCCACCGCGCGCGTTTCCACTCTAGTTTGCGCCTCGCCTAATACAGTTTGCTTGGTAATTTAAGTATTGCAATTTCTTTGTAACTACGAAGAAGTAATAAACTTATATAAGTTACAGCCCTTTCAGTTTTGTTATTTTGCGCTGTTATTTAATAAACTAGTTCTGTCATTCACTTTATGAAATCGAATTGACTGTCATTCCTTGTATCGACGTTGTTCACTCTGTAGCAATGACTACAGATACACGAAATGTTAAAGAATGGTGCAAGGCAAACTAAATTTACGAGAAAGTTAAAAGACCTTTTTTATATTTCGCCTTATTTGAGCTATTTTCTTATCTTACTTATCTGGCCCACTTCTGTCTTTCAGTGTAGAGGGTGTGGAGTTAAGTTTTGGTTCCCTTTATAAAATTCTGTACAATTGTCTTATTCCTGCTCTTCGGTATCCTCGTAGCACTATTTGTTACAGTTCATTTTTCTCCTGTTGTTTTGGAACATCCTGTGTAGTAGGGAATCTTATTTTAACTACGTTACTAAAAGCCGTGATTCTAAAGCGATGTGGAAGGAATTAAATACTTTAAGTATTTCAAAATCCAGAACAATCATTCCAGATTGCTTGCAAAAACCGGACGACATCAACGATTATTTTCTTGAGAGTTTACCTGTTATGCGTGCTGTTAATTCCGATATTCTAAATTTTTATACAAATAATTGCTTAAATAACAATATTCCAAAACTTTACTTTAGACCTGTTGAGTCTTCGGATATTTTAAAAATTCTTAAGCAACTCAAAAGCAAGGCAGTCGGTCACGATGATATTAGTTTAGATATGATACTTTACTCTTGTCCTCATATAATTCCATATTTATCTCATATTATTAATTCTTGTTTGTTATCTAGTTTTTTTCCTAGCTGCTGGAAAGATGCTATCGTGATACCGGTACCTAAAATTTCTACACCTTCTGAATTTAAGGACCTTCGACCTATCAGTATCCTTCCTGTCACGTCAAAAATTCTAGAAAAAGTCATCAATATTCAATTGTGTGAGTAAATAATATCTTGCCAGAATGTCAGTCGGGTTTTCGTCCGGAATATAGTTGTACCACTGCTCTTTTGCATATCACGAATGATTTCATTGCTGCTACTGATCAGGGTCAAACTACTTGTTCTTGCTTTACTGGACTTCAGCAAGGCATTCGATACCTTAAATCATGTTACCCTGTTGGCTATTTTGAAATACATTGGTCTTAGTGAATCTGTGGTTACATTTTTCGAATCATATCTCTCTGGAAGAACGCAACGAGTGCGGATGCCAATAGGAGTTTCTAATCAAAGATCGGTATCTTGTGGTGTACCGCAAGGGTCCATTCTAGGGCCATTGTTGTATATAATTTATACTTCAACATTCTATAAATACGTTAAAACTTGTAAAATTCATATGTACGCTGACGATACACAGTTGTACCATTCATTTAACATATGTGATCGGCAGAATGCATTATCTGAAATTCAAGCAGACCTTACTGCTATCGTAAAAATATCTGAAGCGCATTCCTTAACTATTAACGCTTCAAAATCTGCCTTGCTTTTATTTGGTAAGTCCGATGACTGCACGTTACTACAAAACATATTAAATTTAAAAATTAAGGACGCCAAAATTCCGTTGTATAATGAAGCTAAAAATTTAGGACTAGTTATTGATAATTCTTTTAGATATCGTGCTCATGTTAAACATATGAATAAGAAAGCCTATTGTAATTTAAAACTTATTTACCCACATAGACGTTATTTATCTGTATTGATGTAAAATTGTTAAGCTGTCTTTACATAGAAGGCTATGTAGGCTTGTAACTATGTATGAATGTTAGTATATATTTTTGTCAATTCCATTGTTTTTGCCCTAATAAAAGCATATTGTGAAGTTGTGTTTTTATAAGTATACCAAGAATCCTCCAGATCCACAATATGGTAGCAGAGCGTGGTTGTCTTGGTGTATGAGAGATTTGTCTATTTGTCTCCGTCTCTGAAGTTTTGTCAGAAAAAAGTCCAATTGGATAAATTGCTTTTGCTGTAAGTTCTTGGGTGGAATTTTTGCTTTGGTGCCGTACGGGTATGGATTTCCATGGAATCGAGAAACTTGGTGGGACTGAAAATTGGACCATTTGGAAGTTCGCAATAAGGAATTTGTTACGCGGGACAGAAGGTGCATATGAAGTATGTATTGGCGAAATCAAGAAACCAATAGAGTTGACAAGTGATGCCACTATAGAGGAGCGAGATACTTACAACGTATTATATAAGGCATGGGACAAAGCTGATCGCAGTGCTAATAAAATTATAGTAAAGACTGTTGAGTCCAAAGTAATGGCACTGTTAGTTGCATGTGAATCTGCTCGATATATGTGGACGAAACTTCATGCAGTGTTCGAACAGCAAACGAAACAGGCCTCACATGCTGTTCAGTCAGAATTTTTCGAATTTAGTATGATTTCCGGCGATGATATGGTGACGCATATTGCTATTGAAGGTCTGGTTTTACGTATGCAACAACTTAATGTAAAGCCAGATGAATCGTCGTTGATGGTAAGGCTGTTAGATAGTTTGATAGATATGAAAGCTTGCGTCAGTCTTGGTGGGCAAGACCTGAAGAATGTCAGACACTTAAGAATTTGATGTGTTGACTTCAGATGAAAAACGACGATTACAACGTGCGGTGAAACAAGATGAATTAGTTGCACCGATGGCACCCAAAGCACGAAGAAAAGAAGGTAACTCAGGAGTTACTGTTGGTGCATATTGTAAGTCAACAAAGAAATTTACCAAGTCACCACATGAGAAAGAAAAAGAAAAGAAGTTTAAATGTTTTGGCTGCGGCAGCGTAGGTTACATCAAGCGAAATTGTCCAAATAAAAAACAATGTCAAAGTAATGTGTCAAATTCTGGAGGTGATCAAGCATTTATCAGTGAAATTATGAATGCAGAGAGTGAAAATGATTTGTGGATCGTGGATACTGGAGCAACAGATTACATAACAAATCAATTCGGTTAGTATTCGTCGTTTGAATATTTTTCAACACCCATAAAAATTCATATTGGTGACAAATCTACGATGGATGCACTTGGAAAAGGGACCATTCAATTTGAATCATCTGTTGATGGAAAATGGATACGCTGTCACATGGAAAATGTTCTTTTTGTACCGGCTGCCCGGAGAAATCTATTTTCTGTCATGTCTGCTTAGATAAGGGCCTGTCATTCAATTCATCAAAAGTAGAATGTGAATTTGTGAAACATGGTGTTGTGAAAGCGTGTGGTGTGCGTTATGGCCAGCTATTCAAGATGGAAATTCGAATAATGAAATTTGAGCAACCTTATGTCTCCGAAACAAATCTTATGTCAAAGCAAACATTACAACTTTGGCATGAGCGGCTGGGTCATCAGAATAAGCGTTACGTTCAAAAGTTTCTGAAAGCACGTGAAATTGATATCAAAGATGATGGCGAATTTTGTGGTGCATGTGTTCAGGGAAAACAAACTCGAAATAACTTTCAATTACGTCAACAACGTGCAATGGAATCAGGTGAAGTGATTCACGCTGATTTGTGCAGACCAATGGAATGTACATCACTTGGTGGTGCAAAGTTCTTCCTGTGTTTTACATGTGATTATTCAAAATTTCGCATGGTGTACTTCTTGAAAGAAAAGTCAGAGACTGCTTCAAAGATTCTAGAAGTGCTACAAATAGTAAAGAACAATTGTGGACGTACATTAACAGTATTCCAATGTGATGGAGGATGAGAATTTAACAACTTTGAAGTGCAAAATTTAATGAAATCGAACGAAGTAAGCTTTGCTGTTACCAATCCTTACACTCCGGAGCAAAATAGCTGTGCTGAACGCACGAATAGGATAGCGGTCGAACTGGCTCGTACGATGTTGTTAGCTAAGGCCCTGCCTAAAATATTATGGGCGGAAGCTGTAAACACCGCTGTACACGTCCTCAATCATACGGTTCCAAGTCATGAAACTGAAAAGACTCCATACGAACTCTTCATGGGAAAGACGACTCATTTAGACAAGTTTCACATTTTTGGAACCAAGTGCTACGTGCATGTGCCGAAAGAGAGAAGAAAGAAATGGGACTCGAAAGAACAAGAGGGTTTGTTTGTTGGCTACTCAGATGCTATGGATGGATTTCGTGTTTGGATGAAGCCACACAATCGAGTCGTTTTAAGCAAAAACGTGGTGTTTGAACCAGAAGATATTAGAAAAACGACGGTACTATTTCCAGAAGAAATTGTCAATATTTCAGGTACTGATAAAGAAGATACTGCGAGTGACTCAGAAACTGAGAGCAGACATTCTTCAGGATCTTCAACTGAAATGTTGAAGACTGAATCTTCCGATAGAAAACTAAGAGATCGACGTAATGTTAGGCCACCTGAACGCTTGATAGAAACGATGTTAGCTGAAATTGATGAACCAAGAAGTTATGCAGAAGCCATAAACTCTGCAGAATGTTAAAAATGGAAAAGAGCTATGGAAGAGGAAATGACGTCGTTGCAGGAGAATTCAATGTGGACTTTAGTTGAGTTACCAACAAGTCGTAAGTCTGTATCAAATCGCTGGGTATTTCGAATCAAGCGCAAGGCTGATGGTCAAATTAGTCGTTACAAAGCACGACTAGTTGTTCGTGGATAAAGTCAGAAAATAAGCATTGATTACAATGAAACCTTCAGCCCTGTTACTCGATTTGACACAATTCGATCTGTTTTAAGTGTTTCAGCTGATGAGCATTTAGAACTGGCACAATTTGATGTCAAATCGGCCTTCTTAAATGGAGTCCTTAAAGAAGAAATATTTATGGATCAGCCTGAAGGATTCGAAGACGGTACCGACCGTGTTTGCAAACTCCAAAAAAGTTTATACGGATTAAAGCAATCGCCAAGGTGCTGGAATCAGCGCTTCAAAGACGTGCTGATGAATTTTGGACTTTGTGAAAGTAAGGCGGATCCATGCTTATTTTATCGAGAAGGTCAACGAAACAAGTTGATAGTGGTACTTTATGTCGATGACGGTTTAGTGGCAGCATCAAGAAAGCGTGATATTGAAGAATTCCTGCAGCAGCTAAAAGCAGAATTCAACATTACAATTGAGCCGGTTGGTTACTTTCTGAAAATACAGATTACACGTAAGATGGTGTTATAAAAATTAATCAAGAAAGGTATGCTGAGGATGTACTTCGACGTTTTGCTATGGCTGAGGCAAATCCGATTTAGACACCTATTGACCAGTACTTTCAACCAGGGGAAACAACCGAGCCTGAATTAACTTCTGCTCCATATCGAGAAGCAGTCGGTTGCTTGATGTATCTGGCTGTTGCTACCAGGCCAGATATCGCTTTTGCGATAAGCTATGCTTTGCAATTTCTAGAGAAACCAGAAAAGAAGCATTGGAATTTAGTGAAAAGAATTCTGGCTTATTTTAAAGGTTCAACGCAATTGGGCATTGAGTACCAAGCAAGTACTGAAAACAATAGACTCAAGATCTACAGTGATGCTGACTTCGCAAGTGATCCTGCAACTCGACGCTCAGTAAGCGGAATGATTTCCAAATACGGTGGAGGAGTCATCACCTGGGCAAGTAAGCGGCAACAGTGCGTATCCTTGTCAACAACAGAAGCAGAATACGTGGCTGTGAGCGAGGCAACAAGAGAAACAATTTGGTTAATGAGACTCTTTAACGAAATTGCCCCGTTAAGATATGTTCCTGTACTTCTAGTGGATAATGCGAGTGTTATCAAATTAGCAAAGAACCCGGAATTTCACAAACGTTCAAAACATATAGATGTGCGATTTCATTACGTTCGAGAACAAATTCAGGCGGGTTATTTGACAATCGAACATGTACCTGGTGATAAACAGGCTGCAGATATTCTTACCAAACCTGTTCCGCGTTTTCAATTTGTTCGTATGCGTTCATTAATAGGTATGGTATAAGTTTTTTTTTTTTTTCTAAAAACAGTGTAAAATTTTAGGGGAAGTATTGATGTAAAATTGTTAAGCTGTCTTTACATAGAAGGCTATGTAGGCTTATAACTATGTATGAATGTTAGTATATATTTTTGTCAATTCCATTGTTTTTGACCTAATAAAAGCATATTGTGAAGTTGTGGTTTTATAAGTATACCAAGAATCCTCCAGATCCACAATAATCTGTAAGTACGAAAATTTTGCTTTGTGATTTCCTAGTTCTTTCGCAGTTAAATTACTGTTCTGAAATTTATGGACCTTGTTTAACACAGGACAGTATTGCTCAAATCCAAAGAGTCCAGAATTCACGTTTACGGCTTACGTGTGGTATTCGTAAATATGACCACATAACATATAAATTAGGAGAAGCTGGCTGGTTGAATATGTCTAGCAGAAGAAAGCTATTAACCTCATTTCTCTATCATAAAATTATCATAGATCAGATGCCGCTTTATTTTTACAGGAAAATTAAATTTCGTACTCATATTCATAATGTCAGTATTACAGCGTTTTCCACTGGTCGCACTTTCTTGCACTCATTGCGCACTGAGTGTATCTCCATCTCGGTTCAGTTTTATGTAATAAGACGAGATAGAGATACACTCAGTGCATCTGGTGTAGCCAGCGAAAAACGCTATTAGATTCAAAGGAATACTTACGCCACCTATCCATAAAAGTACGTTATTTAAACGTTCATTCAGGTATCAAATATCTTACGTGTACAATTCAATTCCTGTTTCTTTTAAAGGTCTTTCTCAGCCATGTTTAAAAAAACGGTTTCGTAGTTATTTATTTCAATTTCAACGTTAATAATGTAGATATATTCTTTGTAAATATTTTACATCCTCCATGTAACTCTATATCAGTACAACAAAATATGTATGTCACAGAATGTTATTATTTGTTTAATTATCTCCTTTTTTCATTAATTTGTGTTAATTTTAGGCTTGCGGGATGAATAATCAATACAATCATAAATTAAGTTAATCTTAAGCATCACACTCGATTGTTTTTTTTTTGTAATTTCATTTCTAGGTTTCGGTGGAAGATCAATCTCAGCTTTTGCTGTGGATTGAACCGCGCCTAGTGGTTTTCAAATTTATTTGTTTTAATTATGTCGTTTCAACACGCATTTAGTTTGAAAATAAAAATTATTATTACTATTATTAAATTATATGCGTATTATTGCTTTGCTTTGCAATTTTTTTTGTATACAGAAAATTGCGTGGCAACTTTAATAGCAACTTTGCTGTGAGAGTTGCTGATAAACGGGGGCCGCAAGAATCGACCCTGCAAAATACAAGAAGTCGCCTTCCACATCCAGCCCAGGAGGAGAAAGTGTTTTCCTTATTTCGCACGCGAACGAAATATTAAGACAGTCCACCGCAAATGCGACGCACGTCTGTAGGCTGTTCTTCGACGTCCACACGGCGGAACGTGACAGAAAAATCGTCGTCACTCGACGAATAAAACTCCAACGATTTCGCCTTGGAAATTGTTTCGCGAGTTATCAGCGCTGAAAATTGTTAGTGCGTCGAAAAGTGCTGAAAAAAGAACCTGTTCTATGCGGTGTGGCGGAAGAAAAATGTAGTTTTTGGGTTTTTTTAGCGAAGGGGCGGTCGGTCGAAAATGGCTCTGGTGGAGAACTGCTTTTGCTGTAGGTTGGCGATAGCCGGAGGATTCTTGGCGGTTTATCTTTTGGTAAGAAGGAGCGTGAAACTTACAGTGCGCGCAATACTTACTTCCGGTTTTCTGATTACAACAGAAAATTGCAAAAATCACAAACTACCTAGTTACCATAATTTCTGAATGAAATTTTATTATGGACTTAACTTATCTACATACAGGATTCTGTGTTTTGAAACGCAACATAGGAAATCCCATGTTAATTTAAAAATTCTCGAATATTAGCTTCCCTAATTATTTTCAGCCATGTAGGTTTCTTAAAGTGCTCTTCAAGACGTATCTGTCTGTGAAGTTTGAAAGTTTTTCATTCGTTCAATTTCAAGATATTTAAAAAAGATCAATAACAAAATTCTATTTACACCAAACTAGCCTTGATCAATAAATGTTAAAATAAATTACTGGAAAAGCTTTTTCTATCAATCCTTTTAAAAAATCTGACTATCATTTTATTTTGTCATGGAAATTTGTTTTTGTTTGTTGATTATTGTGAAAATTGCAAAAATCACACATCACCTAGTTACTATAATTTCTCAGTAAAATTTTATCATTAACTTAACTTATCTACATACAGGATGCTGCGTTTTGAAACGCAACATAGGAAATCCCATGTTAATTTAAAAATTCTCGAATATTAGCTTCCCCAATTATTTTACAGCAAAATTCCATTTAGGTTTCTTAAAATGCTCTTCAAGATGCATCTGTCTGTGACGTTTGAGAATTTTTCATTTGCTCAATTTGAAGATATTAAAAAAAGATCAATAATAAAATTCTTTTTACAACAAATTATCAGCACGGCGTTGATCAATAAATGTTAAAATAAATTACTGGAAAAGCATTTTCTATCATTCTTTTTTAAAAATTACTAGGTTTATTAATTATTTGTCTAGTTTTGACTGTCATTGATCAAGGCCGTGCAGATACTTTGTTATACTTAGAGAATCTTTTTTTAAATATCTTAAAACTCAGCATATGTAAAACTCTCAAATTTCACAGACAGATTCATCTTGAAGAGTACTTTAAAAAAAACCTAAATGGGATTTTGCTGTAAAATAATTGGGGAAGCTAATATTCGAGAATCTTTAAATTAATATGGGATTTCCTGTTACGTTTCAAAATGCAGCACCCTGTATAATTTATAAGATAGGTGCTACAATGTATAAAATGCGGTCTGAACTTTGGGTTTATTTTTAATTTTTCCGCTGTACTTGGAATTTTTTGTGTCATATCATTTAATTTACGACTTTCATTTTTCAATTTGCACCAATATAAGTTTGAATCCTTTTCATTCATTAGAAGAATTAATTGTATAAAAGATCACTTTTAACGCATTTACGAGATTGACGTAATTTATTTGCTTTAAGTTTAGAGCTTTTGGCTAACCGTAACATGCCTATTTTCCTGTTAAATGTGTTCATTAACCATTACTATTTAACACAATCGCGCGATTTTGTATTTGATTCATTCTTTTTATAAAAGTCACTTTTTCCTCCTAAGAAAATAAACTTCGCAGCAAAATTAGGGGATAATCAACAAATACCAATAATTCGCAGATAATCGAAGTCTGGTGGTAACTATGCCTATTTACAATCACTAACTAAAGCGAGGATTAAATAGTACCTAGCGTCGCAGACTTACGATTTTGATCGAAGTGTTGGAGTTATTGTCACTTGGCATTTTCTCAGGGCTCATTAGCTATCGTATACAGGGTTACAATTAATTAAAGGCCATAAGAAATGAAAAGGCGGTTAAATTACAAAAAAAGTTGCACTTACGATTGTCAACTGTTTCTTTTTTCTTATGGACGCTGTCTTAGATATTCATATCACGTGATGTAAAAATAGAATCTGTTTTTATTTTAAAACAAAATATTAAGTTTTGTTTTATCTTGAGTGAGTTTCATCCCTTTTTATTTGCTCCTCCTACATATATAACCATTTCTGGTGTTACCTCGTCGATTCCAGATGATTTTCCCGTTTTCAGTTTCTCTATAGCTCCTTCTACTTCCTCAATCTTGATCTTTGTAACCTCCTGTATATCTGTTTTTGCTCCGCTTCATCCTCAGTTTCTTCACTTGTAAATAATTCTTGGAAGTACTGCTTCTATCTGTCCATGACGTTTCTGTTCTCCTTTAATATTGTGTTCTTTATTTCATGAAAGGTATGATTCCTTTTATTCCCTAGATTCTTTGATACATTGAAAAACTCTTTCTGATTCTCCTCATAGGATATTCTGTTTCCAGGCTATCTTTTTGACGTTTTTTTATTTCCTCTTTTCTTTGCCTTCTTGTTTTCTTCATAATCTCTCTCTCCTCTTTTGTGTTTAGGTATTTCCTCCATGTTACTTTCATGTCTTTAACTATTTTCTGTATTTCTTCGTTCCACCATTCTCTTTCTTCAGCATTATCTTCCTTTATTTTTGTAGTCCCATACGTTTTTTTTGCTATTTATGTAATTGTTTTCTTATACTTTTGCTAGTCCATTCGACCCGTTTCTTGTAGTCATCTGATAGCTTCTTAATATCTTTTTCTTGTTTTCTCGTCTTTCAACTCGTAGCTTTTCATTTTCTCTTTCTTACGTCTTTTTATCAATTTAGGACGGGTGGTTGTTTTGTAAGTATTTTGGCTTTGATTAGATAGTGGTCGCTTCCAATTTCGTGGCCTCTGTATACCCTTACATCTTTAATCTTATTCCATAACTGTTTGTCCGCTAAAAAATAGTCAATGATTGGATTTTTCTTTACCACCTTTCCTTTCTGATGTGGTCTTGTGAATTACCTTATGTTTAAGCTTTGAATTTGAATTTGCTATTATTATTTGTTGATCCCTACACAATTCTCTAATCCTGTTTCCTCTTCGAGAGAAATCTCCATCTAAGCTGCTCGAGAATTTCTTGAGGTCTTCGATGGTTTGAGGAGAGCGTGGAAGTTACCGAATTTTTCTTCGTATGATACTCCAAAGATTCTCAGTCGAACTTAAGTCAGGACGTATAAAACTCGAATATTGGCGACAATAATCTCATTATTAACAATTTCGTACAAAAAACTCCACAATTATGTGTTGTCATCACCATCACCGATATCTTTAAATTTAAGCAAAATTTTCTCAAAATTTATTTAAAAATTATGTTAAAAAAGCCATACCTCATGATCTCTCATGTATCTCAGTAAGATCTCGCAAGAATTTTTTTTTTTAATTTATTAGTAAAATATGAAAAATCATAATTATCTCCTAACTTTACTGCGAACTGCACTAAAGCTCGATAATCGATATCCTGTTACATTGTATTGTAGGCCTTTCGCCGTTAATTTTATAACCATCATTATGTTTTACAGCATAATAAGCTATACGAATACAATCTATTAGTAATGTATTAATTCTAATGAAGCTATCAACTGAAGCTCTGATGGGTGACGTGCGGGAGAACTTAAGCTTATGTGCTTATGTAATACTTCATGTTACTTTATAACTACTTCTGAAAAACCTATTTCTTGAAAAGTTAAATTAAAAAATCGAACACAGCATGTAAGTGTACACCTGTAATAGATAATACTATCTGGAATCATATAAGAATTGTCTGCCTGATATATATATGTATTTAAACATGTTCAATTACCTTGAGATTTGAGGTTAGTTGAGAAGATAAAAACTAAAACCATAAAACGCATAATCTTAGTTCTTTCTTGATCTTATTGACTGTATGGAACAATGTCGCAAGTAATAAAATTGAATGCCACAATGATTAACTTTTTAACAAAAGAAGGATTCACATCATATTAAATAATGATTGGATGTAATATAAGGCGACTTGTTTACTTAATATTCTACCCGTAAGAAAAAGGGAAACTGTCTTCATTTGAGAAAACAATAACAAGCTAGAGATGGATCAGATTCAGGAAACCCTTTGGAAAAAGAAACAGTTAGCATTAGGTTTGCTTCAGCAGCAGTTTTTGAATTGCTAGTTCGCAATCTCAAAATCAGATGCCCACCGAAGTAATGACAGATTAATACATGGGCTGCTGGAAAAGTTTCAGGAAACGGTATGAGAAAACGCATATGAAATTTGGTAAACGGTATCATTGTTTTTCGAAGTATTCGCCTTTGACAGCAATACACTTTTGCATACGCTCGTACCAATTTCTAAAGCACATTTTCCACTCTAAAGATGGTACCTCAGAAACCAGTATCCGGAATGTTTCAACCGCTGCTTCAGCCGACGAAAATCGCTCACCACGCATTTTATTTTTCATATTTGGGAACAAAAACAAATCATTAGGTGATAAATCAGGTGAATATGGACAATGAGTCATTAATTCAACATTTTTGTTGGACAAAAAATCAACTGTTTGACGAGCTGAGTGAGAGCTGGCATTGTCATGATGGAGAATATTTCGTCAATTTCGATTGTTTCTTCTTATTTGATCGATGACTTCCGGCAAACAAATTGTAGCATACCAATCAGCATTCACAGTATTTCGATCCTCTAAAGCTACGGTTGCTACATGTCAAGTTAAACCAAAGAAACAAGCAATCATTTGCTTCGCAGCACTGCGTGAACGGACAACTTTTGTTGGTTTTGGTTCATTTTGAAATACCCAAACGGTAGATTGTTGTTTACTTTCTGGCTGGTACGAATAGATCCACGTTTCGTCACCAGTAACGATGTTATAACCTAAATTTGAACGACCTCCATTGAATTTCTTGAACATTTCTTCGCACCGTTTGACACGACCCTGCTTTTGCGGTTCTGTTAAATTGTGTGGGATCCAACGATTGCAAAGTTTTCGTACGTTCAAATGATCATGCAAAATCTGGTGTATTGCTTTCCTGTCAATGCGTAAAAATGCTTTAATCTCACGGTATGTCACATGTCGATCTCGCTCAAGCATTTCACGCACAGCATCTACGTTAGTGGCAACAACAGATGTTGACGGACGACCTTCACGAAATTCGTAACTGAGAGAGGTACGTCCACGCTAAATTCGGCAAACCAATTATAAACACTGCTCTTTGATGGTGCTTCATCTCCAAAAGCCAAATGAACCCGATCGAGGCATTGTTTAGGCGGTAGACCACATTTGAAATCGTAAAAAATCATGGCACGAAAATTTTCAGGCGAGATTTCCATGTTTACCCAAAATTACTTTTTCTCAAATGCTGTACAAACAAAACTAGTTCACTTGGATAGGAACTGTGAATAGAATTATAGGCGAGAAACGTAAAATTTTTCAAATATGACAGTTGATAAACGCTAACAATTCTAGACCTACTAGATTCCAGAAAATTTTCCAGTAGCGTGATCGTTTGGGTAAAAGCATCATCAATGTTAAATATTCAGAAATAAGCGTCTAATACTCTACAGAGTGTGCATATACAAGAGGGCAGATGGAGTAAAGGTATCCGGATGAAAAAGAAAATATTTCAAAAACGACAAAGTTTTTTTTTGGGATTGTGAATCCAATACCTCTACGTTATTTACTCTAAAAGTAACGAAAGGAATGCGATACCAGCACACGAATGAACCTATTTTACAGTGAGTGTTTCGTAAACTGTGATACATGATTGCGATTCCAAGTAATCGACCATAGCTACAGCCTTGATATGGCTTCGAGCTGAAGCTTTAAGAAATTCGTTTTAATGATCTTACTGACCTGAAAACTGCATTTAAGTATACATTTTGTCAATACTAAGTAAAAGAGGTATTAAGTTGTTAATTACGTGGTATAATAAGCGTACTAATTGAGGACATTATCATTATAAAAAGTATTCTTGTAGGTATTGCTTTTCCTTCTAGCCTTCTCGTGTTAGATCGAAAATTGATATTGTTTATCTCGTACAGGACAAAACGTAGGAATACCACAGAAATCAATTCTTGGGTGCGTTCTTTTTGCTGTACACATTAACGACCCATAACTCTTTGCGCTTTTTTATGATTGTCTCTGAGTTAGGGCTGTGGCGATTTCAATTATTTCTTTTTTCTGGTCGGGTATCACATCTTGCACATGTAAATCTTGTAATTGTATGAAACTTACTGTCAACATTTGTCAGCTTTTCGTATATGTCATGAATTTTGATTTCGATTGTACATTTATACATTTATACTCCTCTATTACACGTACATAAAATCATCATCGTTAAAGAAATTTGTGAGTTCGGTAAAATTTCATATCCTAAATAAAAGTACGTACAGTACTTTTATTCATGAGACGAATATCTAAGATACTCAATTTGAATGAAATCTGAATTTCCGCTTTCTTACACCTCGTTGCCTTTGCACTGCTTATGTATATTTACGTGTGATGTATTGTAAGATGAGGTGGTTTACACAAATTGTTTGTGGCTCATCTACCGTTTATGTGGTTGTTTACAAGTTGTTTGCTGCTTATGTACCTGCTATTGTCTATCGTTACCAAACCTTTAAATTCGTTTACGCAAGTGATTTGCATAAACTATTACGATGTGTTTAGTTTACTCGTTATTATATGAGCTCTGACTTATCCAACACAGATTATCGAGTTCCGTCAGTACAATCTTATTATTACATATTTACGTTTTGTGTTTTAGATGCACTTAGTATATAATTTTCAAATTTGTATTATGCAGTACGTGATGTATAGTTTAAAGTATTTGTGACTTATCACGTACAGCAATACGTGTGACTTAACTATACTTATGCTAAATGAATTGCAGTTATTTGTATAAAATATTCGTGACTTATCCTTAACAAGAAAAAAGAAAATTGAGTACTTACTGAATATATCTGCTAACACTTTAAAAAATTAATCAATAAAGACGGCATGTATTAATTAGCCTTTTTGGTTACCCATTTTTTTTTTTGGTACTATAAACACCTTCGTATTTTCCTTCCGTTTGGAATATCATTTTCTCTTTCTTTTATGGTCCTAATGCAGTACTGTATCTCAGTAATTTTTGAGGCGTGGACTTACTTTCTTAAATTATGTTATGGTTGTAACTTTAATACAACTTTTTAGTGCATGGGTAATTCACTGGCGTAACTAGAAGTCAAGCCGCCGGGTTGCAAAGTGTTTACCTGCACCTTACAATTATTTATTGTTAATAAAATAAAACAAAAAAAGATAATTTAAATCGCTATTTCATTAAAACTTTCAAGAAAAAAATTTAAATGTTTATATCTTTAGCGGTCTGTGGATTATCTAATGTCAAAAAAGTGACGAGAGTTGCCAAAAAGAGTTCTAAGTTAGAAAAGCGGGAGATATTTTAAATCTTTCTCAAACACTTTTCTCAAGAAATTTGTTCTTTTGGAACTTTTTCTCCAAAATTAAAAGAAATGAAATTAATTGCCACTACAGATCAGCAGATGGCGCTACTTATATTTCAAACTTTTTTTGATCTAGCTATTTCTGTTCAATTTTATTTCTTAGCGTTTTTCAATTGCTTTGAAATTGTTGCCGCGCAAATGAAAAAGACTAAGTTACGGCTCATGGTAGCAGATGACGTTATAAACGTTCATCGTTTATTAGCAAAGCTCCCGAAAACTCCGCGTTAAGCGGAAATATGCTTCGACTGTTTCTCAAACACTCTCTGGAAGAAAAAAAAAACGATTTTCCAGCTGCCTTGAAACTTCCTGGGAAATTAAAGAGAACAAAATTATTTGCGACTACAGATTAACAGAGGGCTCTACTTATATCTGAAATTTCTTGTGTTCAAGCTATTTCTGTTCAAACTTTATTTATTCGATATTGTTTGTCGTAAGGTTTTCTGAGCGCTTTCCTGTTTCGAAATTGTTTCCCCCACAAATAAACAGAACAACATTACGACTCAAGGTAACAGATGGTGCCACAAATGCTCGTAACTTCTTTCACTTTGCGCTTAGAATGTTATTTATCCGAAATTGTCTTTGAACATTCTTAATTTAACGTTTCTAGATTTTTCGAAAATTTTTTTGCAAATTACAAATATAAGGCGCAGGTTAACAGATGGAACCACAAATGTCATTCATTGGAAATGAAGATATTCTTCGAATTTTCTTAGCCTTTTCCGGCAATAATATTTCCAAATATTAATCCTCTCAGGTTTGATTTAAAGACGATTCAGTAAATTTCTTTTCTGTTTCGTTTTCTTTGTTTTATTTTTTTCTTATTTCAGGCGAACGTATATTCTGTATTCGAAAATATATACTTGACACTATCAGAAATTTTCCGCGCTTGTGAATATTTTCAGAGATCAAGAAAATATAAAACTCTCTGTATATTTTTTGCTAATAAAAATTTTGATTTTGACTTTTTAGGCTTTGGAAAGGCGCCTGTGGCGTCTTAGCGCCGGGTTGCTTTGCAATCCCTGCAATCCCCATAGCTGCGCCACTGCAGGGTAATTAATCTCCTTTCCTCTTGTAAATTACTATCGATTTTGTCCTTCATTTCCGTAAACTCCCCGTCCTCAAAATACGTGATTCAAATATTAATTTTTTTTTAAAGTACAATCAAACATGTTAGGAAAAGGTAACTTAGAAGTAAGGGTCAATTTCATAAGAGGACTTTAAATTTAAAATTACTTTAATCTAAAAAAATACATTTGTTTCCCTATTCTTAAAGTGACTTTAAATTAAAGCTTCCTTAAAGTCTTATTATAAAAACGGCCTTAAGCATAAGGAAAGCCAATGGAAAACAAAATTGGAAAAGACGGGCTCGAACAAGTGGAAGAATTT
Source organism: Prosopocoilus inquinatus (assembly GCA_036172665.1). Lineage (NCBI taxonomy): Eukaryota > Metazoa > Arthropoda > Insecta > Coleoptera > Lucanidae > Prosopocoilus > Prosopocoilus inquinatus. The sequence goes on from CM069877.1 coordinate 30,697,319, forward strand.
AAGCAACTGAGGGGAGGGGGTTAATCCTAAATGGTAAAAGTGTATAAGAAAACGAAATAGGAAATAAAACCAGAACAAAACGAGAACTTACAATGCGATAAAGTTTTAAAAACTTTGTTACCAGAATGTCATCGCCAGAAGTAAGCTGACTATGTACAAAACAAGAAAGACCATCATCACCAAAAGTAAGGTGGCGGTGTACAAAACGGTATATGCCCCAATTTTAGGTGTGGAACTGAGAATTGGCTATGGAAGGATAAGCGAGAAGAAATTTCACAACTTGTCCAAATGATTTTCTGAGAGAAATTACTAGAGTCAGAGCAGACGGCAAAATAAATGAAAAAAAAAACAGAGACCGACTTAAGACAAAGATACTGAAAACCAAAGTAGAAGAGAAGAAATTAAAATAGCCTTTTGAATAATTGTTAAGGACGACTAAAAGAGACATTTTAAAAATATATGAAAGGTCAGAAAAATAGGCAAAAATATAAGGGCACGACTGCGTAGGAAAAGAAGACATGCGAGGAAGACAAATCTGTAACCAACGAGAGAAAGATTTGGTGCAACTTTGTAGAAATTTCAAGTCTTGATACTTCCGGTATCCAATGTATACATATATACATAAAACAATAAGATATCTGGTGAATTAATCACGAAAAAAAAACAATCTTTTTGTATTCTTTTCTTTTGTACATATTAAAGTTGTGTATCACTTCTCCTTCTTTCTTCTAAGTCAAGCTAAAACAGAATAAATTCAACCAATTAAAAAATGTGCATCGTTGCGGTGTAAGAGTATGTGCCAATTGACTTGATCCCCATCTGCTGATTGTTGCCACAGTCCTTCCTGTATACAAGTGGTTTTCATACTGCAAGTTATCACGGACCACTTTAAAAAAATTAATCTTGCCGCTTTCCCCTTCCACTTTATTTCATAAAATAATACAGAAGTTTATTTATACGTGCATATTTTTTTATAAATACGTATATGTTTCCACCGCGTCTCTTAGTTAAGACGGAAAAATCGTGACAGAAAAATATAAATAATATCCATAGGGGATGAAAGTAGTTGCATACTTCCTAAGCAGATTTCGTTACGTTGACACTTATGCTTATCGTAGATATTATTTGATTTTGAAGGCAGTAAATTGAGCACCGTTTCTCTGGCCGTGTTCGGCACTTTTTTTTGTCGAGGTGCTTGTACTTTCAGTTTTTACTAATTTTTCATTCAAATAATAAACTCAAATTCTTTTGTATTATCGCAGATAATGAATGTGGACGACTAATAATTTCCAAAATTAATTAAATTGTCAAGTCACTCGGATTTAGGACATTTTTTTTCTAAAAGTTTGGAAAGATACTTATGATTCTTCTAGTCGCCGTCGTAAATAAAACGGTATGTACAGGGTGGATTAATTTCGATGTCTCTTATGGGCATCTCCGTAACTATAAGAGATAGAAAAAAACTAGTGGCCGAGTCTCGATCTCTTTTTTGGAGATTAAGTCAACAGCGTAAACAAAAATTGCCTATCTTCTTTTGTTTTCAAGTTATGATCAAAAATTGACATTTTCGACTTTTCGTTTTTCGGTCATATCTCGTTTATTTTTAGAGATATTAGAAAACTGTTTAATCATTATTAGGACACTTTTTGGAATACAATTCAGTGGTGTAGTTGCTTTTTTATTATTTACTTAAATTTTCAAGTTATAAAATAAAGTTATATTTTTTTAAATAGAAATCATAGTAGGCAATGCTCTCATTAAATAGAGATTTCTTTTCTGTTTTCAAAAATATATACTTTGCTGGGTTTATTTCTTATAATTAATAGGAAAAATGCCATTTTTGTTATTAGCCTTGCGTATCCTAGTCTCAGTAGGCTGGCTTCAATCCAGTGCCAACAGTTTTTTTTTTTGTTTTTATTAAATATTAACGAATTTTCAAACCTTTAGGCAGTTTTGGCCGCGTAAAGAATTTCATATTCACTTTATTTTACAAAATTCCGATTGAGAAATGTAGCACCCATCGCGACCGATCTGGCAAAAGTTTTTTTGTTTTTATTAAATATGAATCCACGCAAATTTAGTTTGATACATGTCCGATATTGTTATATTTTACTATTTGTGTGTTTGTTTTTGTTTTTCGTGTTTTAATAAAATATAACTCTAGAGAAACAAAAAAAAGAAAGCTTTAATTAGTTCTAATTTAGTTATTATTACCTTTATGTTTATCCAAACAACTTGTATTTTAGTGTAAAATCATGTTATCTTTTCGCTTCTCTTGACAACTTGTTTATTTACATTTTTTCACTCCTGACGAAACTATGAAGCGATAGCGAAACGTAGAGTGTTCTTGCGATTTCACAGTGTCCGTTTTAAAATTTAAAAACTATTTTCTCTCACATATTTCATCGAACAAGAGTCGACTTCAATTATATTTTTTATAGAAGTCGTTTCTTGTCCGATGGAAATTGTATAAAAATTGTTTTCAATTTTAAAAGGATATATAAACCGAAAGTGAAACGTTGAGTATTCGTGCAATTTTGACTGTTTAAAGATTGAAAACAATTTTTCTATAAATTGAATGATCATTTTCAATAGAAAGTTAGACAGGAACTCTTAGCAGAACGGCCGCTGAAAACGATAAAACGGAAATTTGTAAATTAACACGAACACGAATTTATTTACGGAGTTAAAACTTTGAAAATATTTGAAAGCTCGTTAAAATTTAATAAAATAAAAAATCTGCTCCGTATTGAACCCAGCCTACCGAGACTAACTAAACAACTAAATTTGCGTGCATTCATATTTAATAAAAACAAAAAAGCTTTTGCCAGATCGATCGTGATGGGTGCTATATTTCTTAAACGGAATTTTGTAAAATAAAGTGAATATGAAATTCTTTACGCGGCCAAAACTGCCTAAAGGTTTGAAAGTTCGTTGATATTTAATAAAAATAAAAAGATGTTGGCACTGCACTGAAGCCAGCCTACTGAGATTAGGATACGCAAGACTAATAACAAAAATGGCATTTTTCCTATTAATTATAAGAAATAAACCCAACAAAGTATATATTTTTGAAAACAGAAAACAAATCTCTATTTAATGAGGGCATTGCCTACTATGATTTCTATTTAAAAAAAATATAACTTTATGTTATAACTTGAAAATTTAAGTAAATATTAAAAAAGCAACTACACCACTGAAATGTATTCCAAAAAGTGTCCTAATAATGATCAAACAGTTTTCTAATATCTCTAAAAATAAACGAGATATGACCGAAAAACGAAAAGTTGAAAATGTCAATTTTTGACCATAACTTGAAAACAAAAGAAGATAACCGATTTTTGTTTACGCTCTTGACTTAATCTCCAAAAAAGAGATCGAGACTCGGCCACTAGTTTTTTTCTATCACTTATAGTTACGGAGATGCCCATAAGAGACATCGAAATTAATCCACCCTGTACAGTGTGGTCCATTTTTGGTAACTTTATAAACAGATAAAATAGCGACATCTTACTATCGCTTTTTGTCTATCCTACTGCAATGTCAGGTCAAAAAGCGATAGTAAGATGTCGCTATTTTATCTGTTCATCATTCTTACATCGCAATTGCGAATAAATTGGGCAAGTCGTTTTTGGTCTGCAGTGGGAATGTCGAGCTACGTCTCTGCTGAAGAAGCCCCAAGCAGGGCTGCAACAGCTGTCCAGAGGCTGCTCGAGGTTTTCACTGCAATCAAGAACGATTTGCACAAAATTTTTCTGGTAACTTTATAGTTATTTATACGAATGTAAGAAATCCGTTTTCGCGACCCATGCTATTTTTTCGAGAAAAAGTCAGTGGAGAAGACAAAAGTTAGCTATCTCGATTCGTTCGGGAAGTATCGACCGAAAACGAATTTTTTCGAAAAATTATTTTTCACAATATCTGATTATTTGACAGGATATTTTGAAAATTCAAAAACTATTTTATTAAGAAATTAACGTAAATTTCACTGACGTTATTATCTTTTGTAGAAATTGCACCAGTTCTGCAAAACAAACTGTAACTTTACTGTAACTGTTTTTTTTTTGTTTTTATTTTGTCTTATGGGTGACTTGTTACCTACCGGAAAACAAAAAATAAGTAGTATCCTTGTTGTTTATAAAACTAATTATATCAAACTTTACATTTTTGAAAACCTCATTAAATAAGCAATTTGTAAAATGTGTCATAGCCAACTGCGGTTTCCATTTAAAATTAGAAAGTTACACTCTGTTTCGCAGAACTGGTGCAGTTCCTACAAAAAACAATAACAATAATAAATAATAACGTAAGTGAAATCTACGTTAATTTCGGAATGAAATATTTTCTGAATTTTTAAAATATCTTGTCAAACTGAAATATTGTAAAAAAAAACAATTTTTCGGAAAAATACGTTTTCGGTCGAACTTTTGTAATCTCCACTGAGTTTTTCTCGAAAAAGTAGCATCGGGTCGCGAAAATAGTTTTGCTTTTATTCCTAAGAATAGCTGAGAAACTCTTTGAAACCACTCAAAATGTTCCATTCTGTACATCTCAGAAGAGATGATTATTTTTCCCTCGGTATTGTTTTTGTAAAATGACAGCAACTGAAAAATGTAGTTAAGTTGTAAAATAATAATAATCTTAATGTTTTCCCACACGTTGATAAATATAAGTTGTTCGGTATAAAAGATAAACAGCGAAAAGACGACTTAATTTTACATTAATTGTCGCAGAAATTAATTATGAATTTTAAATACACATTTTGTGGTAAATTTCAAGTCTCAAAAGCTCCTTTTATAAAAAAAAATTAGATGGAAATACTTCCAATAAATATAAATATGGATGATATAAACATACGCATTGTCAATAATCCTAACCAGTGATTTACACATATTTAATGATGGATTTGTAAAAGAAGCAGAAACTAATCAGGTTTTTAAACACTGATATAAAATATCATATAAAATACGTATATTCCGTCACTATCAAGCCTTTCCATTTAATTAACTATTTCTACGCTATAATGAACTTCCGTCAAGAAGTCATAAATATTTAATTAATTATAAAAAAAACTATATAGCTTGTCTTCTTTTCACCCCACCAAATGTCCATTGTGTACTGGGTGTCTCATAACCTAGGGAGGAGATTAAAAGGGTAGCTAGAGAAGACCAAATTAAAGATTTTTTCTTAATAAAATTTTTGATAAAAAAGCAATAACTAAAAAGTTACAAGAGTTTAAAGAGAAATTAATTAACAAGCAAAAGTTATTCCCTGTAGTAATATTGTGCGTTTTAAATTCAAATTTAAAGCATTTATGAGTTAATTGAACACTGCTTTACAATAAACAACTATTTTAAAAAATGTATTCACGTTAAAGTAACGGCTATTTCACTTTTTCTTTTAATGCCCAAAAACGGGTTTTCATCTTGTTGTGCCTACTAATTAAAAAGAAAACTAGAAAAGCCCCTTTGATAAGTTTAAATAATTGAAATTAACCTCCGCCCACTATAATATATAATGTAAAAAACAAAAGCTGCATTAAACTGACTACCTAAAACTACAAATCTTTCACCATTTAACCGTCTTTCTAACTCTGCTGGTTCAGTGTCAACTGAAAATCAAAAGGCGTTACCTCAAATCTTCTAATATTCTTCCAAAGAATAATAATAATATTCAAAGTTAACTACTATCATCTCGTGGTGCAGAGAAACCAGCTTCTTTACCTTTAGTGAAAGATACCAACATTCATTTCGTTTACAAGAAACAAATTTCTTAATTTTCATCACAGAAACTTATGCAAGGTTTTAATCTGTTTCTAGTGAAATTCTCGTTGCAGATATCAAAACAAAAAAATCCGTCCGTACATGAATTGGTTCTGTTGTACTCGGACTTACATCTTCTTGTTACGAGGCTTTTTGGCTTTCTTGGGTGATGATGCCCATTACAGTTCACCATGTGTTCACCTTTTGATTTGACTTTGGACATGCCTTCTACGTACAGCAAATCCTATAGGGTTCTGCAAATCGCAGTGACTTCAAGGCTGACTTAGGTTTTGGTCAGTTGTGGTTCAATGTGTTTTATTGATCCCCATATCATATTGTACTTGTAACAAAATTTGAGTTTTAGTGTTCGTATGATTTGAATCGGAATACCTTGGGAATTACAACTTTCTCTTGGTACGCGAAAATTGTCCTACGTTGAACAAAATCTCAAAGTGAATTATTAACAATACATTCAAAATCGTAAGTAAAATTCATTTAATACAATTAAAATTCAAACTTTCAACTAAAATAACATAGGCATATGTACTATCATGCTTAATAAAACCGATACTGCCCTCTCAAGTGCTATAAGGGCAGCGAAATTGAATCATGAATGGTATCATTTTAGAAAAATTTTTTTTTGTGCAAATCGTTTTTGATTGCAGTGAGAACCTCGAGCAGCCTCTGGACAGCTGTTTCAGCCCTGCTTGGGGCTTCTTCAGCAGAAACGTAGCTCGACATTCCCACTGCAGACCAAAAACGACTTGCCCAATTTATTCGCAAATGCGATGTAAGAATGATGAACATATAAAATAGCGACATCTTACTATCGCTTTTTGACCTAACATTGCAGTAGGATAGACAAATTGAAGCGGGATTTGCTCCTAATGAGTCCCCCATGCAAGGCGGCCATGCTTGCTGTCAAAGCATAATGAAAGGTTTTAGAAAAATTTTGTGCAAATCGTTTTTGATTGCAGTGAGAACCTCGAGCAGCCTCTGGACAGCTGTTTCAGCCCTGCTTGGGGCTTCTTCAGCAGAAACGTGGGAATGTCGAGCTACGTTTCTGCTGAAGAAGCCCCAAGCAGGGCTGAAACAGCTGTCCAGAGGCTGCTCGAGGTTCTCACTGCAATCAAAAACGATTTGCACAAAATTTTTCTAAAACCTTTCATTATGCTTTGACAGCAAGCATGGCCGCCTTGCATGGGGGACTCATTAGGAGCAAATCCCGCTTCAATTTGTCTATCCTACTGCAATGTTAGGTCAAAAAGCGATAGTAAGATGTCGCTATTTTATATGTTCATCATTCTTACATCGCATTTGCGAATAAATTGGGCAAGTCGTTTTTGGTCTGCAGTGGGAATGTCGAGCTACGTTTCTGCTGAAGAAGCCCCAAGCAGGGCTGAAACAGCTGTCCAGAGGCTGCTCGAGGTTCTCACTGCAATCAAAAACGATTTGCACAAAATTTTTCTAAAACCTTTCATTATGCTTTGACAGCAAGCATGGCCGCCTTGCATGGGGGACTCATTAGGAGCAAATCCCGCTTCAATTTGTCTATCCTACTGCAATGTTAGGTCAAAAAGCGATAGTAAGATGTCGCTATTTTATATGGTATCATTTTAGTTGAATATGATAATACGTAAGCAATATAGTTGCCTAAGACCATAGTACACGCTGGCGTAGTTTTATTTTTGGAAATACGATACATTTTTTTTTAATGGTTGGTTTAAAATCGTGTCGTTATTGCCTAGTTATAGACGTCTGTTTTTATTATTATTCTAAAATGAAGGGTTTGAAAGATTTATGATTCGTGAACCTTTTAGAATTAGTATTCGGGTTCGATTCGAAAAAATTTGGGATTCGTCGAATCTCTAATTCTTATTATTTCGAAGTCTTCATACTTCACTCATTCTGGATGCTTTTCACATCACCATTCGGTATATTTTCATCTTGGCATGCTTCCTTTTAGAACAGCCGAGCCAGGAATCACGTATAAAACACATTGTCTGCATTCAGGGTCAGTTCCAAACACGGTCGATTTATTCGGACGACAAAGCCGACGACGACAATGGAGACAACGCCGCGTCGTAGGAAAACCATTGCTTAATTCTTACATTCTCTTCGTGGTAATCGTTTACGTAAACGCTGGTTTCGTCTTACAATTAGCAAATGCAGAGACCATCACCGCCCGAAGAAGGATTTTGATCGCCGCATTTGCATTTCAAATCTGCGCAGGTATAAATCGAAACCGCGAAACCAGTTTTGGTCAATGAAAGCGGGCGAACGGCCGGCTGCCACCTGGCAGGTTTTGTTTTTGTTTGGTCTCCGAAAAGGGCAAAAAATAAAAACAAATAAAAAAAGTAAGTCAGGTAAATAAACAGAGCGACGACGGCTGCGACGGAGGTGACGCGACGCACTGATAATTCCTGCAATGTTCTCTCTGTCCTTGTGCTCGACTTCTTTAACAACGAATTCACTTTCACGTCGTTTAGGACAAGGCTCGGCGGACATTCAAGGACCCGGCGTGCAATTTTTTGCTTGGAGTTTGCTTTTCTTTCTTCTGGCTGGCCAAAAGACCGTACGATATGTACAGTACAAGTAGAACAAATCGCAAAAAGCTGCGAACTTGCACCGTTAGATTTGAGCTTCCACATTTACTTTCGTCGTATACAGGGTGTTTGCAAAATAAGTGCCCACTGTACACCGACAGCACAAACAACACGAAAAAAAATACAAGAAAAAAATTCGTATAACAAAAATAAAATTCCTTTGTCCGCTCATGAAATAACAAAAAAACTTACGGAACTTGCTTCTCTGATCGTAGAGAGTAAACATCGCGGAATGACTAATACGCAAGACAATCACCGAATATCATCTGTGAAGAGCATTCAAACAAACGTTCACTATTAGACATTTAGAAATGTTCAACAATTGTTCGACTTGGCTTTCATCATTAGCGACACACAAACGAGCTCGGCGAAAAAGTGATTCTTGTGTTCGTGTCCATGTCAGGATTAGCTTAAATACTGTCGACGGTATTATGAATACACTCCTCTGAAATGCTGTTCTCTCGCCGTTCGTGAATTGCGGCATTTTAATAAGTAATAATACTGTGTAGATAGTAATCATATTTAGCTTTAACTTCATTCAATCACTTTCACAAACTAAACTGTAGATCCCAAAGAATACGGAGCAATAAATTGTGCATCATAATCATAAAAAATGAAGTAAATTCTTTCGCTCAGCATAAAATATGAAAAATATAAAATGGTAAGGATTTGACCTGTTAAAATGTCAGATTATTACAGGAATTTTTTTATCCATACATTATTCAGCCAACATAATACGTAATACGACTTATTGCGACGTTAAAAACAACAATTTTATTGGCCTCTCGACTTCGGTAAAGGTCATTGCTCGATTGCACTTGACCTACACCTGAAAGACTTAGACGTAAGATTATTTCTTGCCCGATTTTCAACTGCGATTTTCTTTATATGTATAAAACCTTTGTTAAGGACATGTAAGTTCAATCGTTCCCATTTATGATGATATATTACAGGTTTAAATTTCTGCACTTATTTCACAAACACCCGGTATCATTCACGCTCTGAAAATTTTTCATTTTTCCCTTCCCAAGATTAATTTCTTAAACTTTTATTTTATATTTCCTTGTACGTATAATTACTATTTAATTACATTTCATTCTCTTTAGTAAGTACAAAGTTTTTTTAATCTCAAACCGGACAGAAAAATGAAGGGAACACACTCAACGTTTCGTTATAGATTTATAGCTTCGTCAGGAGCTATAAATCTATAGCGAAACTTTGTACTTACTATTTTCATCGGACAAGAACAAACTTCAATCCTCTTTAGTGTTTTCATTTTATATTTCATTCAATCTTGGACGAATTCGATTTTAAGTCACATAATTCAATTGAAAATAGAATGTTAGTAGCGGCTCGTGATGATTTACTGCGGATAGGCAACAACTGCAAAAGAGAAAGTGGGTGCATTTTCCAAATAAATTTGTTTTTCGAGGCTTGTAATTTTTGAACTAAATTTAAGGTTTTTCTCAGCTTTCCAACGCCGATTACCAAAAAACAATCGATGAACGCGTCCTTGAGTTACAATTAAAATTCAAAAGCGACGCGTTTTTATTTGCTCAATTAACTGAACGTCTCTCCCTCTCCTCGCGATCGTGCTTGTAATTTTTGGTTTAACTTTAAGCATGGTATTCACAGAGCTTTTTCTCAATTTTCCAACGCCTTTCACCGAAAAAAACAAAACACGAACACTTCTTGAGTTATTATTATTTGGTCAATTAATTGAATATCTGTCCCTTCCCTCGGGATCGCCTTGTAATTTTTAAATTAAATTTAAGCGCATGATGTACTGAGATTTTTCTCAGCTTTCCAACGCCTTTCACCAAAAAACAATCGACCAATCGACGAAAACTGCAAAAGAAAAATAGGTGCATTTTCCAAATAAATTGTAAAATAAAAAAAATTGTTTTTCGGGACTGTCCAGACGGGGAAGCAGAACGTGCAAATTCAGTAGGGTCCACCCCGACGAGCCGCCATTGGAATGGTATACTTAAGTTTAATTTTATAACAGTACTTTTGTAAGTGTCGTTTTTATTTTATTATTTTATATTTTACATTACAATCTCAAGAAACCAAGATTGGTTGAATCGGTGCACCAATCAAAATGTCTAGCATACTATATTCTGTTCTTTAATTCGGAGGTGTACTTTGAAATTTTGACGCTAAAAACGAGCTTTGTCATTAGTCAATTCCGGCCAGCTACCAATGACAAAGATCGTTTTCAGTGCCAAAAAGTACTCCTTCTAAATATAAAACAGAGTATAATCGACTTAATTACCCAAATATCTTTATGTCGTCCTTCTTCCAATTTTGTTACTGCCAGTATTAAGAGTCAGAATGTGTATGCCACAAGTTACAACTACGTAGAAAAAGGGAAATACATTTTTCAACTACTTATTACCCCCAACTTGACGACAATCAAGCTAAAATGAGGCCTATGCTGTTTTTGAAGTTACAATTAGGTAGAAGGAAGGAAATAAATTGTTCAAGTATTACTCCAATTTGACGACAATCAAAGTAAAAGGAGCACTAGACTGTTTTGACCTAGCACTCATTTATTAAAAGTAGAATTTTACACTACATCTGACTCAGAGTAGTTCAGCCAAGCTGCCATATCTTTACCATCGGAGCTTTGTCCTTGCAGACCACGAAAAAAATTACCTGAAAATTTCGCAAGTGAAAGCTTTGAATTCTTACTGCAGCGCTCGTGAAAAAAGGGTTTCTAATTAATTAATTATTTAATTAATTAATCGAAGAATTTATCGTTCCTGTCCTGAAACGACATGTCAAAGAAACGCCACCTTGGCCTTCTGCGTATTTGTTAAATGACATGTCGGATCATAAGCTACTATGTAGAAACTATTTGTAAAATTTTTCTTCAATAACAGGAGTACGACCGAATTTTATACGGAACAAAGCATGACAGTGAAGAACCAGCAGTTCGAGAAGAAGAAACTCTCTCAAAACACGTGTAATAATACTGATAAACTAAATCAGCTAAAAAGTGAAAAATTGTGAAATATAATTCATTGTGGCCAGTTTGAACAGTTAAAGAAGCTTCAAGAAACCTCAGAAAATATTGATCCTACAGAGAACAACATGTTATTCGCAATGGTATTCTTTTCATTTCAATGAATATGGTCCTTTGATGTCAAAATGCAGTCAGTTGGGGCATAAAGCAATACAAGGAATAATATATTTGATTTTATCCATGGCATCAAGTATCAAGTAGCATCAGATTTGTTTCGAGTTAATGAAAAAAAATCCTGGCAATAGTAGATGCGTTTCCTAGCTACTTTGATTTCGCTGAAATTAAGCAAATAACTTGTTTTTCTCTAACCAGTGTCTTCCCCTAACAGAGAACTCGTGGAAATTGAAACATTTGAAAAAGTGCTTCGCGCTATTAGGGCCGCTCTCCTTGGGAGCATTTGGTACATCAAACACATCAATCACTGATAAGGGAAGACAATTTCTTAGTGAAGAATTCGAAAAATTTTAAACTATTTGGCAAATCGAATATCGAAATTCAAGCATTTATTTTGCTAGGTCTACGAATCAACTAAACGTTATGTACTAGAAGCAAAAAAAGATATTATCAAAATGCTTGGAAGAAGATACTGACGTACATCTAGCGTCACTAGGTCATCGAAATACACCAAGAGCAAAAGTTTAGGTTCACCTGTACAAAGGCTAATTGACCCGACAAGACATTATTGCCGACTTACTACAACTCAAAATTAAAAATATAAAAGAGAAATTGCATTTAAAGAAAGCAAAAAATTACATGACATATGAAATGGTTGCCTGGTAAAGTACTTGAAGAAACTAAAGCGGAATGTTTGGTAATAATTCAAGATGCAGATAGAATGCAGTATTGGTAAATTCGTGATTCCTGCGACGTAATCGCAAATGAAGATCGAAAAACTACCACAAAATAATTGAAATTAACCGCCCACAATATTATTGTGGGCGGAGGTTAATTTCAATTATCTCTTAATTCACAGTCTCCTTTACTATTTTAGTACTACAAAATAAGACAAAAATATTCAAACAAATAAAAACAGTTATACCTAACATACCTTTATAACCGCAAGATATAACAGTACGGAACCTAAAACATACCTTTAATATCGCAACATGATATTACAGAAAAACGAAACATTATATAACCTTCTGATGCTACAAACTTTCAGGAAACTGAAAATGTCATGCAATGATCAAGAGCGAAGCAATCGTCAGATCATCAAACCTAATCGTTTAATTTACTATTGGAAATGAGGATGTCATGTTTTATATTGTCATAACATAAGTAATTCATAATAAATATTTCGGTAAATATGTTAATGTACTTCAAAAATAAAGAATAACTAAACACCATGGCAACATATTGGTGTTTTGGTGGTTCTGTAAAAAAGTGAGGGTAGGTGTAGTCCACAATAAAATTCTGTGAATTGATTTGTCCAGAAAGATGAAACCATGCTTCGTCTAAATAGAAAATCCGATCCAATACATATCGTTATCCATTAAATGCTGTACAAACCAACGGCAGTATAAAATTCGTTTATGGTAATCTGTTGGCAAACGCTTGCGGAAGACTTGCATTTGGATGGATGGATGCAGGTCTTTCTTCAGAATTTTTCGATAGGTACTGTATGATAAACCTATTTCTTGACATAATTGTCAAGAAATAGGTTTAGGTCGTATGGATTTTCTGGGTTCATCATCCATACGCTGTCCTACATATTCAGTATTCAACAGTATCTATGTACATTTCTAAGAAAAGTTGTAACGACCGCGCAGATTATTTCTCTAATAAATTTAGAGGTTGTCAGCCTGAATACTCACCCGAAACTTTTTTACCCTGGTAAACAACGAAATCACCTTCGTTCTACAGATAATCCAATCTGCTTTTTTTGACTCACGAGCCACCGCTGGAAAGCGATTTTCTTGTTCAGTAGCTAGTTTGAGTTGATAGCCGAAAAATGCTCATAAAAAGTGTTTCCCTTGAGACGTCAAAACAGGACCGTTATTTGCCTAAAGGTTGTCAAATTCTCCTTTCTCGTTGTCTCTCTCCTTACGAAGCTTTTTTCTCGAATACTTATTGAAGGTATAGCATTAGAAATTAATTAGAATTATTTTACCAAATACATACCGGGTGTTTCAGGATGGGCGGCGACCGGCGGTATATAGCTCACCGTAATACCTACAGCTTCAGGAGAAAAAAAATATAGTAAAAGTGGCCGAGAGAAATTCAAAGAAAATATTTTTAAGTATCTGTGTTGGCCGCAAGGGGGCGCAATCAATAGGCTCAACAACAAAAATTAATTTTACTAGCAAAAGTCTCAGAATAAGGTGCATCTTTGCTAGCGCCATTAGAAAGTTGAATTAATTCTGCACACCTTTCATTGTAGACTTATTATCGTATCACCGTCAATAAAGGTGGAGAAAATAGTTGAATTATTTACTTTAAAAAATATCATAACTTCTGTATTCTTTATCAGATATTAACGAACTCGTTTGAAGGGGAATTTTATGGTGATTTAAAGTTTCTATTGAACGACGCTGGCTACTTTGTTAAAAAGTAGTTAGAGGGCTCTATTTGCAAAAGTGATAGTTTTTTTCAGTTTCTCAAAAAAATTTAAGTGGAAAGGGGTATTTACAAAGAATTCAATCCGGAGAACATTTTGGTGAAAACCCGAAATTGATAACTTTTTTCGTTCTCGAGTTATTACCAAATGAGTCTATTAACTGAAGATAAAAACGAATCTAAAAGCTCGAACAAATGCTATCGAGTGACATTTTTCATTTTGAGATAAATAGAAAGACATTAATCTATTTAAATGCACTAAGATGTTTTGGAGAGGCTAATATTTAAATAGAAGAACAATAAAGCAAACAAACACATAAATGAGAAAAGCACAGGAACTAAATGAAAGTAACGAACAATAAAATGTTAAATGACGGAAAGCACTTTGAACACATATGAAACACATTGTAATCAACAATGATTGAAGGTCTGCACCTAAAATGTTTTCAAAATATAAACCATCTTTCATTTCGAAATAGCCGTTTATTATCCGTAAGGATATCAATAATAACTTATACACAACTCTAAGCGGACATAAAAGAAAGTATTGTATAGTGTCACAGGGAAACTTTGTTGGTCACAGTGCATGATTATTGTTAATTGCGTTTATTTAGTGCTTGAATTATTCTTGTTTCTATATTTTTTGTTATATTCTTATATTTAAATATTTTCTGTTCCCAAAAACATTTAAATGCTTCTAAATAATGTCCTAACATTAATAAAAACTTTTATAGGCATTATTTAACCTTAGAATTAAAAATATTACTCGATAGCATTTGTTTGAACTTTCTCCTTCCGCCAATATCATCAATTAATAGACATATTTGATAATAACTCGAGAACGAAAAAAGATAATTATTTCGGATTTCACCATAATGTTCACTATTTTGTATGCTTTGTAACTGTTGCAAAAGAAACATACCTTTCCATTTAATTTTTTTTGGAAAACTGAATAACTATTACTTTCGTAAATACCGCCCTCTAGCCACTTTATAACAAATTAGCCGTAGTCGTTGAATACAAACTTTAAATCAGCATAAAATTCCCTTTCAAATGAGCTGCAGTTCGTTAATTTCTGATAAAGAGTACCGAAGTGATGATATTTTTTAAAGTAATTAATTCAGCTGTTTCCTCCGCCCTTATTAATGGTGATACGATAATAAGTCTAAAATGAAAGTTATGCAGAATTAATTGAGCTTTCTAATGACGCTGCGACTTATTTTGAGACTTTTGCTAATAAAATTGATTTTTATTGATAGCCCTATTGATTGCGCCTCCTTGCGGTCAACTCAGATAATTAAAAATATTTTCTTTGAATTTCTCTTGGTCACTTTAACTATAATTTTTTTTTCTCCCGAAGCTGTAGGTATTACGGTTAGCTATATACCGCCGGTCGCCGCCCATCTTGAGGCACCCGGTAAATTGAAAGAAACGAACAAAACGATAATAAAATAAAACGACAACCAATAGTTGACAAAATAATTCCTTTATAATTACACCAATGTTAAATACAATAAAATATAATAATAACACGAGAGGGACAGACAAGGATTTTTAGTCGTTTGCAATGATTAGTTTTCAAGCGGTATTGATTAGCTCACCAAACTGGATCGAATTATCTTCTCGTATCCAAAATTTTATAACGCAATGACTTTATTTAAAAAAAAAATCTAAATGATAAGACTACTGTGCGAAACGATTTGGATACACACAAACACTTCGCTTCTCAGGAGAGCGTTTGCTTTAAAAAAAATGGAATCTGGAGTTCAATTTAGCATCGCCCGGAACGAGATAAATCGTGTGCTTCTTCTGAAGCTGTTCGAGTCCACGTAAAAAGTGACTGCTAATTCAAATGTTAATTGTTTTATCAACTTCTGTGCAACATCACCCGGTCTTCCTGCGGGACACTTTTACCACACATACTTTTGTCCGCTAGGTAGCGCAGTGATGTCTTTTGCTGATCTGTCATGAAAATATTGTTAAGCAGAAACTGAGGAAGAAACAATGTAAATTAAAAATGAAAGGAAATTCAAAAACAAATTGGGATTATCAGCTAAGAAGGTGGTTGCTGAAGGTGTGCTAAATCTTACAACCAGTGTCAACGGAAACTCATTTTTTCTATTTTATAGGTAGGTACAATTCATTAAGAGTTTGTTACTTTGTTTAATTTGTTTTTCGTTTCTTTCGTGGTGGTCCTTTTTTAATTCAGTTCCAATAATTGTTCTAAGGAACGTACCTGTATTTTTAAAATTTTAAAACCCATAAAATATTTCTATGCAAAATCGTAGTTTATGGTTTTTTTTTTAATTGCATCGTTAAAATTCCTTCATCATTTTAATCAACACCCATAAATCCCTCCTTCCATCCAAATAGTTCTCGAGTCGAGAAAGCGAAAACGCAAAAATTTAAATCGCCTCGGCACGTGTTCGTCTCGAGAGTGGGCATATACAGGCTCGGCCCGGAGAAGAAAGCTACCAGAGATGCGTTTAGTGTTTGTCAATCATGCAAACCATGACCAATTACGGTTTTCCCATCTGGCTAGGACCACGTAAACGTATATTTCTACGAGATTGCATTTGTCGTTGGTGAGTGATCAACGTGAGTAGGCTGCAGTGTGATTGTGACAACGAATCCGCCTGCATTGCATGATTCATTAAGGGGAGAATGCGAGATGGCAATCGCTGTTCTATTTTGTTGAATGGAAATGTCGAAAGTCGAAACTTATGCGATCTATTTTTTAAGAATTCTTTGTCTCTTCTTCCTCTTCTCAAGAAGTTTTAAGATTGTTGCGTCTTAAATAAATAAATTGAGTGCAAGAAATTTAATTGTTTGAGAAAGTGGAAAAAAGAAAAATCAGATGGTTTGTATGGTCTGTAAACGTAAAAAAAAAAGTTTTACCAAATTACACGTTTCATCAATGTTTTCTTTTTTGTTTCTTTTCCATGCCTTAGATGGAACTGCTTACTTTCAAGTCGCTCTGTTTCTCATTATCTTTTCAGACAAGAAACCAACAAGATTTATTTTAATTTCTCAACGCCAATCTGTAAACATTTATTATAAAATTTTAGAATATTCCTCCTAATCCTAATACATTCAATGAATCAGACTTCTCCTTCTTACTTTTTCTCATGTATTAAATAGGTTTTTTTATTCATATTCAGAATTATATCCCATTTTTTCTCGATAGACGATAACATACAGATTGTTATAACTTATTACATAACTACAGACGACAAAAAAAAATCAAAATTGACCCCAATCTTACTAACTAGTATGCAAAATTTAGTTATGTGTAAATATACCGTGTGTCCCAGTGGAAATGAGTTACAGAAAACTTTAACATTTCTTAAAAAAATACAACTGACTGTTTGAAATTAGGAACCATTACGTTGCAATTATTCAGCTAATAAAATTTCATTTCATACGTGGGCTGCTGGAAAAGTTTCTGGAAACGGTATGAAAAAAGGCATATGAAATTTTGTAAACGATATCATTGTTTTTCGAAATATTCGCCTTTGACGTCAATACACTTCCGCATACGCTCGAACCAATTTCTAAAGCACATTTTCCACTCTAAAGATGGTACCTCAGAAACCAGTGTTCGGAATGTTTCAACCGCTGCTTCAGACGATGAAAATCGCTCACCGCGCATTTTATTTTTGATATTTGGGAACAAAAAGAAATCCTTAGGTGATAAATCAAGTGAATATGGACAATGAGTCATTAATTCAACATTTTTTTTTGGACAAAAAATCAACTGTATGACGGGCTAAGTGAGAGCCCGCGTTGTCATGATGGAGAATAATTCGTCGATTTCGATAGTTTCTTCTTACCTGATCGATGACTTCCGGCAAACAAATTGTAGTATACCAATCAGCATTCACGATTTTTCGATCCTCTAAAGCCACGGTTGCTACATGTCCAGTTAAACCAAAGAAACAAGCATTTGCTTCGCAGCACTGCGTAAACGGACAACTTTTGTTGGTTTTGGGTCATTTTGAAATATCCAAATGGTAGATTGTTGTTTACTTTCTGGCTCGTACAAATAGATCCACGGTTAGTCTCCAGTAACGATGTTATAAACTAAATTTGAACGACCTCCATTTAATTTCTTGAGCATTTCTTCGCACCATATGACACGACCCTGCTTTTGCGCTTCTTTTAAATTGTGTGAGATCCAACGACTGCAAAGCTTTCGTACTTTCAAATGATCATGCAAAATCTGGTGTATTGCTTTCATGTCAATGCGTAAGGATGCTTGAATCTCACGGTATGTCACATGTCGATCTCGCTCAAGCATTTCAAGCACAGCATCTACATTAGTGGCAACTACAGATGTTGATGAACGACCTTCACGAAATTCGTCACTGAGAGGGGTACGTCCACGCTGCAATTCGGCAAACCAATTACAAACACTGCTCTTTGATGGTGCTTCATCTCCAAGAGCCAAATGAAGACGATCGAGGCATTGTTTCGGCATTAGACCACATTTGAAATTGTAAAAAATCATGGCACGAAAATTTTCACGCGAGATTTCCATGTTTACACAAAATTACTTTTTCTCAAATGCTGTACAAACAAAACTAGTTCACTTGGATAGGAATTGTCAATGGAATTATAGGCGAAAAACGTCAAATTTTTCAAATATGACAGTTGATAAACGCTAACAATTCTAGACCTGCTAGATTCCAGAAAATTTTCCAGCAGCCCACGTACAATAATTACAATATTTACAATTTTTTATCGTCTACACTGCACTTTTATTGTTCCATTACGATAAAATTACGATATGTACACTGTAAAAGTGTAAAGTTTGGAATAATCATTTTAATGCGTACATTATTGATTTCTAAGAAAATTCCAAAAACCGGTTAATTTTTGATTTAAATTGCGCGTTGTTTGGCATTGCATCTGAATACACATAGTGTTACAAGTAAGAGTGATGAAGTCACTGACATTTTGTTTTAATAACAACCCCCAAATTTGAGTTGATATTTCGATAGCCCCCGTGACTATCAAAATAATTCCACAAAAATTCTCTTTCATAAAAAGAGAAAATTAATAATGAAAACTAAAAAGCAGATTTTTTTAATTTTAACGTTCTCAAATGCATTTCAATTAAAACATAAGTAAACTTAGGATATAAAACATCGTAAATGAATAAAATTATGTCAAATTAAATGTTCAATGTCTGCCACAAACTTCTTGGCAGTATGCCAGTCTAGCTCAATTACCGCCCCACAAAAAAGGGGAGAAACAAGAACGAGCGTAAAACGCAGATCGTGTTAACAGCAGACGAATAAAACTCACCTTGTGAAATCTTTTCTGCCAAGCTTACAAAAGCACGTGTGAACACGCCTTTATTTGAAGTAAACCGTAAACGCCGGCCCAAAGCCATGAATTACATTTCAACCCTCCTGTGGAAAATATCTCTCGAACACTAAAACTGTTCACCCTCACCGACCACAAGTGGTTTGCCCGAATTCTAAATGAAAAGTAAATCTGTTGACAACAGGTTCGGAGAGCGAGAAAAAAGAAACCAGCGAAAAAAGAGAGCTCGAGAAAAGTTAGCCAATCCGGTGAAATGTGACATAAACCTTACCCAATCAAATCAAATGAGTCATGAGGGGTTATGAAAGGGGCCGCGAAACGGATGAGAAATGAAGCAAAAGACGCTTGAAACGAAGATTTTAAAAAATCCTGGACTGACTGACGTCACCCGGAATAAACCCAAAACACAGTAAAATTCGCTTAAATTTTACGAAAATAAAACGAGTGTATTTCTGACTCGAAATAACACTCAGAGAACGCGATTTTATTACCCACCGATAAAAGAAAGATTCGACTCCGGTAAACACGCTATACAGAGCGTCCTGAAATAACAGATAAATTTGAAACTGTAACAAATTTTTCTTTCGTTATTGAAATAATTTTCCATAATTTCAAATATTAAGGGCCGTTTTCATAATCAGAATTTAAATTTAAAGTTATTTGAACCTAACAAATACATTTGTTTCCCTATTCTTAAAGTGACTTTAAATTAAAGCTTCCTTAAATTATGATTATCAAAACGGCAATAAGTTATATTTACTTTATTTAAAAAACAAAAATAAGTGAAACGACTCTTGTTAATTCCTTGCAGCTGCGGTCGACTGGGATACCCGGTATGTAAAATCGGCATTTTGTAAGTGTAATGCGTGTAACGCTAAGCTTAATGCGACTAGGTTATAAAAGCAAACGAAATCTCGTTATAATACTTTGTCAATAAACCTTACTAGTTAAATATCAGTTATTTGCTGTGGAAATAATGCCGCTGGCACGGGCACAGACGTTTTGTACTCTCGACTTAATTTACGCAGTCGTTCACTACGTCAATAAACTTCTAATTATAACAATAAATTAAATTAACAAAATGAAAGTAAACGCCAAGGAATCATAACTCGGACTAGTTAGTTTCATAGCAAATGATTTAAAAACTCATGTACATATTCAGCATTATGCAATCGCCTTCACTGCCTAAAAAAGTCTTGTCATTGCCAGAAACATTTTGAAGAATGTGTTCTAAGTCGCACCTCAAAGTCTCCTTCTCAAATTTGACAATCTCACCACGCTACGGTACGTATGCTCTTTATTTAATGGAATAGCCCTCTTTTCCGCCTCACTCAAGTTCCAGAATTCGATGTAATCTATTCCAGAATTCTCCAGTTTCTTCTTTGCCTGAACAGTGATTGAGAAATTCGTTAGTTTCTCACACCTTCTTTATTTGTTTGCATTCTTTATTTGTTTGCATATGTAGGTTATTTGTTTACATAAGTTGGATTTGCATTCAGCATCTTCCATTTTTTCTTTCAAAGATCGACATTTAGGGAATGCCTTTTTCTATTTTAATTTCAGCCATTCCGTATTTTAATCTTAGAAAATCGAGAAGCTGCGAACTAATTTTTTTAGTCTATTTATCTTACTCTTCTAAACCACCAAATTCATCAAAAGCAGAATAATAACTTCTTTCAAGAGGAATTATTTGGCGCCTTGAAACATTCTTCCGATATTCCAAGAAAAAACATTTCAGCTAAGCGAGTGATTCCTAATTCCAAATGAATTATGATTTTTTGTGTCATGTGCAACACTACATACTTGGTCACATTTCCAAGTTCTTCTCTTCTTCTTCCTGAGCCTGAAACAAATTTTCTTGAAGAAATATTTCATTTCTTATTTATTGTAACTTTTCGAACACCAAACATATAGTCACGATTAGATTTTCTGTAGAACCATTTAAAATATATGGAAATAATTAGCACACTTAAACGTTACGTGAAATCAGCGCGTAATCGTATTCTAGTTACGAAACCCAGAACTCAGCGAAAAACAACGCGCGGATTGAAAACTGGAGCGCTATTCGCGAGCCTTTTACAAACTCAAGTGCTAATTCGCGACCAAGTTAAGTAAGCAGATTTTTGTAAACAAATACGGTTAACAAATAAGCCGAGTCGAATTTGGAACTTCAGTCAATAACTAAATCGATAGATAAGATAAGGCCATTCGTGACCTTAGTGGAGTCCTTCGTGATAATAGTATCAAAAGGCCCTTAAAAAGAAAATCATCCCCAATGAGGAATTTTCTCGATGTAAAACACCAATTCTTTCGATATTTACCAAAACGAAACATTGATTTGGAAAGTTTTGGAAATTGATGGTCAGAGGTATTTCGATTTTTTTGAGTATAATACGTTTTAAACTCCAAAATATTATCTAATACATATATATTGATTACTAATTTTATTCACTTTAAATACACATCACGGTTAACAGGACTATTAGCATTGTATTTAGTAAAACAACTATTTAGTCACCAAACATTGTCAAAATTCCAAAACGTACATTATCTATTTCTAATCAAAATCATTCCACTATGTTAAGTTGATCACCGAACAAAGTAGTTGTTGGTAACTTATATCACAAGATGTCCTAAATACATATTCGCTTTTCCATTACCTCCCACCAAGCTTATAACAGCCCGGAAAATATGTTAACTGCAATGAAAACAGCGAAATGGGATTTGTTAACAAACCAGATTTAAATGAGATGCATAATACCAAGCAGCACTATCAGGCATACTAACTCAGGGCTATTGTGTGCTTAGTGGTACTATATCTTTGGCAGGGCTATCCATACACGGCCCTCACATGATTTTTCTTTTGTTACATTCGAATTTTGTATTAACCGTTCCGGTCGGGTAGGCTTCCCCCTGTACACGCATGTTGAGGGCATTATGGTTGTTTGATTGGTGGCGCTTACTCGATGTCAGATAGTATTCCAGCAGAGCGGTTCGTTCCCTTTCGACAACGGACAAATGCATTGTGAAGTTGTGATCACGTCTCTAAAGGTCGTGAGCTAGGTGTTATTAGGATTGATTTTGTTGATGGATCAACCGTCTTGATCGGATTACAGCCACATCGTTAGTTGCTGTTCCAGCAGGTTTTGAGACCATTTGTTCGGCTTTGAGTGGCGTGTTAATATTTTCCGACTTGCTATACATCAACAAAGTAAGCGCCACGTTGATTCACCATTTTGTTCCTTGGTTGTTTTCCACGTGCGTTTACCATTTGTGAACGTGAATTTCACACATTTTCTTCGTTCTAGCAAGTAGCCCCGGGCAGATTTCCACCGCCGATTCAGTGTAGGGTATTGACGTTTCGCTTTTTCTCGTAAGTGTTGCTCCGAGGGATGACACGTTCTCCTCGTTTTTTCTGATGAAGAAAATAAGTTAAACCGTTCCCGTTTTCGGGCTGTAACGGCCGTTCCACCGATGTTCCGCCCCGGAGAGATTGAATAAGAAATTTGTTTTTTTTTTCTTTTCGTTCTCGGTCGATGGGTGTTTCCAGTGGCGGGGTCTAATGTGGGCTTGCAGTATTTTTCACTGACCGACAAATTCGGCGGGAGAGAGACTTTGTTTGCAATGATAACGTAGTCAGGAAAGCTTTTAATTTTTTTTGTACTCATAAAATTTAATTAAACTCCTGCTGTCCCGTATTTTGCGAATTTGACTTGTATTTGACGGGTACAAGTCCATAGTCCATAGGGAGCTCTGTCACAAATTGTTTATTTTGCGTGAAACGGACTTTAAGTTTAAGTTTAAAACTAATTTTATTGAAAACGGTTTAAATTTTATGAACTCTATTTATTGATGAACAGATAATACAGCGACATCCTACGATCGCTTTTTGACCTGACATTGCAGTAGGATAGACAAATTGAAGCGGATTTGCTACCTAGTAAGTCATCCATGGCCGCCTTGTATGGGGGACTTGTTAGGAGTAAATCCTATTTGTCTATCCTACTGCAATGTCAGGTCAAAAAGCGATCGTAGGATGTCGCTGTTTTATCTATTCATCACTATTACATCGCAGTTGCGAATAAATTGGACAAGCCGTTTTTGGTTTGCAGTCGGATTGTCGAGCTACGTCTCTGCTGACGAAGCCCCAAACAGGGCTGAAATAGCTGTACAGAGGCTGCTCGCGGTTTTCCCAGCAATCAAGGGAACTCAAAGATTATCACTTGTAGGCCTTGTTCATAAATTTAATTTGGGTTATACCATTGGAGATGCGGGTTCTGGGGAGTTGTACTTTCAGGGCACGTACAGGAATACATTTTCCCGGCCGTGTATTGCCTTTTATTTGAGGGTTGCGTAACATTTGTCGGATGGGTGTTGTTTTAGATGTTTTTTTTTATAATATTCTGGTCTGTGCGCTCCACGCCATATTTTTTGGATATACCTTTTTGACGTTAAGAGATTGTAAGCAACGGGAGAGTACTCACGCCGGTGCGTCAATGCCCTTTGTTTTTTATGCAGTGTAAATTTGAATATTTTTGGTATTTTTGCTGCCGTTAACCCTATTCGTGGTTGCGCACATTCACGACGTTCTGTTTATCTATGTGTTTTAATAAACGTTCTATTTTTGGCCAAACCTAGAAATCTTTTTTTGTTGAGCTTATATTTTCCAGGGGGAACTCAAAGATCATTTGTTTATGAATTTCATTTGGGGTATACCACTGAAGATGCTGGTCCTGGGGAGTTGTTCCTTAAGGGGGCAAACAGGGATACACTTTTCCGACCGTGTATTGCTCTTTGTTTGTGGGTTCCGTAACATTTGCTGGGTGGCGCCCTTAATCCTAATATTTTCTGAATCCCTCACGTCATCTCCACTGAGTGGGCACAGTTACGCATCTTCTCTTCACACCTTAGTCTCCGAGGGAACGATTCATCTTGCTTCCAAAGGCACAGTAAGTTACGGTTAGCGCAACCCTACATATTACGGGCTAAGCTTCTTTCGTTACCACGTAACACTTTTTTCTAAAGTTTTCGAAGTGTCGATAAACATTATTAACCGTAAATCTCCAAGCAAGTTAGACTACATATGGTCCTCAGAAAAATCTTCCTTTTTCTAATCGGCCCCAGATTAGTTAACTTGGCTGATGGGTTTAAAGAAGTCATTTTGTCGCGTAATGACCAGAAATAGCCCAATTCCTATTGGGAATTAGGACATTTTTCTCTTCATTTCCGCTCTTACCATCGAGGTAAATGTCTGCGTCGGGCTACGTGTAATTGTAATGCAGTGTCGATAGGAAAGCCATGTTACAGGAGCTATTATGTAACCTAGTCGTTCTAGACATGCACTCGATTAGCATAATCTCGGTCTCCTTCGTCGGACGTAACAAAGTAGCACAATAAAATTACAATGCGTTTCGAGAGATTTTCCCCCCTGGGCAAAAAAAGCAGAAGTAAAAGGTAATGCAGTCGCGTTAATTGCTCAATTAAAATTTTCAAAGCGGTGCTCTGCCTTGTCGTACTTAGGTTTGAGTAGAAACCGTCGCGTCGCCGGGGAGAAAATGTGGGTCATGGGATAAGAAACGCGGATCAGGAATGCGGCGAATTATGAAAACTCGCCGCTAATTATTGTTTGTTGCCTCGTAGAACAATTGCAGCAACACTAATGCGTCGTTTTATAATTGTGCGTAGCCGGTTTTAAGTTTTATGTTCTCCTAACACACATACCTGTTCTTTCTTTTCCGTTTTATATTTTAATTTCCGCGTGATAGACTTAAAAAGTAAAACTGGTGTGCCGCATGGTTTTATCTTCAGGTCTTTACTGTCTGTTTCAGGTAGGAAAGATACATCGGGTGTGATGATAACAAAGGTCTCTTGATGATACATCTACCCTTCAGATGTGGTGATAACAAAGGTCTTCTGATGATACATCTACTCTTCAGGTGTGGTGATAACAAAGGTCTCTTGGTGATACATCTACCCTTCAGTTGTGGTGATAACAAAGGTTTCCTGATGATATATCTACCCTTCAGGTGTGGTGATAACAAAGGTTTCTTGGTGATACAACTATCCTTCAGGTGTGGTGATAACAAAGATCTCCTGATGATACATCTACCCTTCAGGTATGGTGATAACATGATAACAAAGGTCTCTTGGTGATACATCTACCCTTCATTTAAAGTCATCGGGTATGATGATGTTAAATTATTAACTTCTAATTTGTCCTTATTTTTATTTATACTTCTTCTATTTCTACTTTCGAGTGAAAGGCCTAATAGAATAGTCGCTCTGTAGTGATGACGACAAACAGGTATACTGCATGATCCTTTCTTTAGACCGTCGGTGTTTAATGTACTGTATTGTAAGAAAGATGATGAAACAACTCACATGACATCAGCAGGCACTCTTTCAAAAAGTTCTTTTCATCAGAGGCTTTTTTTTCTTTGATTTTTATTTCAACACTATCATTAATAACTAACTAATTAATCGCCTATCTACGTAAACACCATGGCCTTTACGTTCACTTTAAGCCATCCGACTACGTTGAAGTTCAAATTAAATTATCACCTTCATTAAATCACAACCGAACAGTCAAACGTAACCTCGTATTTTGAGAGTTGCCCCGAAGAAAAATTTTTGCTGCCCCTCTACGTTTCAATCAACTCTTCCAAATTGTGGGTCTCATTGTTTGCCTTAGCAATTCTTGCGGAATGCAAATCGCCTTAAAAACGAAAAGGCTCGCACGTGTTAGCCTGCCAGCACAATGAATATTTATCAATTATTAACGGGCCTGGCATTCGAGTTTCACGACGACGGGCAAATTGTTAAATGTTACGCGAGGTTGGGCAAAGAGAAGAATGCCTTCGAAAACTCGAGATTTTACAAGCTTTATGAATTCATACACTCAGGCTATAGTCTTGCTTGTAGAAGCTATTATCTTCAATTAGAACTGAAAAGCTTCATTGTTTTTCAGCGTTAACTTCCTCTATAATTACATTGGTTTTATGCATAGTACTCGTAATTAAAATAAAATATAACAACTTGTTATGGCAGATTTATGTGCGTGTGAGAGTAATAAATAAGTTTAAAACAATTTCAAACTTGATCTTAATCTTCTAATCGATTTTTATCAAGAAGAAAATTACGCCGGAAAAGTATACTTACTCTGACCTTGCTTTAAAAATTTGAATGGAGATCAAATGCCACGAGATCTAATAATCAAGTTATGTTTATTAACATTTTAAAAGTTGTATAATTTCTTATTTTATGATTTCATCTAATTAACACAAATCTTTCAATATTTCAAATTCTTCTGATCCAAAGTCTCGTCGACAATTTTGTTGTTTGCTTTCCGTGTTGTTTTAACTTCCATGACATCGCACGTTACACACTTTCAGTTTAATGTTTAATCAATCAACTTTTTACACGAATAAATTAAATAAAACACTATTTTAGTATATATCACTCTATTATGAATATATTATGAATATAGTGATATATACTAAAATAGTGTTTTATTTAATTTATTTGTGTAAAATGGAATATCACAAAATAACAGCTAACAGTATCAATTATTTATAATCAACTTTTTCTTGTCAACTAATCACCCACTACATTTGGTTGCTTTCTTATAGTTTTTTTTTCCGTAATTAGTACAGAACGGAATTATATATTTTGTTCAGTTTATTTCGAACGAGGCGGCAACGAACGTGTGTGCATTCACACGTTGCTGCAGCGTTTGCCGACTCGTTTGCATATAATCGAACAAAATATATAATCTAAAATAGTAAAGGAGAGAGGTTTAAGAGATAATTGGTATTAAATGACAGAAAAAATACTACAGTATGCTCTTTCTTCCCTCTTTGATACATTTAACAGCATTTTCGATTGGGGTGCACTACGGGTACGAAAAGTATCTTCATCTTATTTTATTCCGTGAGGGTAAAACGAGATGAAGATATACTTAGTACATGTAATGCATGCCGACCGAAGACGCTATCAGCAGAGAGGTGCATAAAAATATCAAGGTGAATGTAAGATAAGCGCAGAGCGCGTTATCTGTCCGTTGTAACCACAGGCGTCACTTCCAGCATCAGAAACGGAAGCAGATGATTTACATAAATAATTATAAATTAAATGAAAAGAAAAAAGAAATTCAAGCGACTGTTGGAGTTAACCACCCCGCCATAATATACTAATCACGTCAGTTAGTCGGCAAACGCTGCAGCAACGTGTGTGCATTCACACGTTGCTGCAGCGTTTGCCGACTTGTTTGCATGTAATGAACAAAATATATAATCTAAAATAGTAAAGGAGACTGTGGTTTAAGAGATAATTGAAATTAACCTTCGCCCACAATAATTTTTATATCCGTTTACGAAATTATTGAGAGTGGAGGTTAATTTCACTTAAAATATACAGTGTGAACGTTTAATTCATATACATGAGTACCAGATCATCCGCGGTCGAAATCCTCGGACAGGTAAACCTATTTTCATTAGCGCGAATATTTTTAGTCATCTTTTTTTCCACCCCCACCCCTTTGCGCAATGACGTCATCGACATTTTTTTTTTAATAGCACGCCCCCAATTTTCTAGCAGATTCGGGTAGATTTGAGTTTCATCAATATGCATAATTTAACATTCGCACTGACGGTACCCGAGATATTAATTACGAAAGATACGCACAAAAAATGGAGGTTCCACGGAAGAACAATTATTACGAACTGTCAAATTTACTTGATGATACATTTTATCATTTATTTCAACTAAGGCGTTGAAACAAATGATTATTTGCCGGTTCGTGGATCAATTGTTCACTTGTCTCAAATAAACCGTAGAAAATTTTCCATTTTTTGTTTTTTTTCGTAATTAATATCTCGGGTACCGTCAATGCGAATGTCAAATTATGCATATTGATGAAATCAAAATTCTCAAATCTACCCAAATCTGGTAGAAAATTGGGGGCGTGCTATTAGAAAAAAAATGTCAATGACGTCATTGCGGAAAGGGGTGGGGGTGGAAAAAAAAGATAATTTTAAAAAAATATTCTCGCTAATGAAAATAGGTTTACCTGTCCGAGGATTTTAGCTGCAGATGATCTGGCACTTATTTATATGGATTGTTCGACACTAAACGTTCACAGTGTATAATTCCGTTCCCTGATAATCAATTTTTCTATCATCTATAATCTTGCCTTCTGTTTATACGACGACTGTTGATACTGGTCCTGTGATTTTAGTGCGTCGTTGTATGGTCCTTCTATACTATTAACTATCGTTACTTTAGTCTTTCCTAATTTTTATTTAGAAGTGGCTAGAGTTCCGAACGCGGGATCGTTTCAAAAAATTAAAATCTCAAACGGGCATGCTTTAATGGATATGCTGGGATTTTATATAATACAATACCGATCCCGACGACTTAAATTCTACTTAGATTATGCTTTGAAGCAAAATAAAATGAAAACCAATCAACGCAAAACAAGTTTCATATTAAATAGTGACGTTAAAATACAGAAACGTACTTTTGTCATATTATACAATTTTGTACTATACTGTATTTTGTTTTAAAAAAATAGTAAGAAAGGGAAAGAATTAAAAAAAACGATAGGAGGAATTAAATAATTTAATTAAAATAATAAAACATGAATATTTGCTTCTGTCAAAAAAATAAAAACTCCATAAAACTTAAATATTTTCAATAAAATTAAAAAAAAAAAACGTCAGTAAAATGCACGTTCAACTCTCAGTGTGCTTCTCCCGCTTTGAACATTTGGAGAATTGGTCTTCCTCTTTTTCTTCTTCCGCCTGCTTATCTTTTCAGTGCCACCCTCGTTGTCCTGGTCTCTGGCGTCTTAATTACGTGCCCTAGCCAGCGGATTCTTTGACATTTAATCACTGCTACTATTGATGGGGCTTTGTATAGCTGCATTATTTCGTGATTCGTCCGTCTTTCCCATATATCACCTGTCTTTGTCCCTCCATATATTTGTCTGAGGATTTTTCGTTCCCACACTTCCAGCTTCTTCTCTTCCTTTTTATTCATGATCCACAACTCACAACCGTACATTAAGGTTGGCTGAACTATCGTTTGGTATACTCTTACTTTGGTGTTTCTTGATACTGATTTGGAGTTTAGCACTTTCCTCAATGCTCCAGCACTTCTGTTGGCATTTGTTATTCTTGCCTTTATCTCTTCCTCTTCCGAGTTATTATTGCTCATGTTGACGCCTAGATATCTCACACTGCTGACATTCTTAAATTTGTACATTTTGCTATCCACCAAGCTTTTGAGGACTAAGTCAGTCTTGATCAGTTACGCTATTTCCACATCTCATCACCATGTATTTAGTCTTCTCCTCGTTTATTTCCATACCATTTTTTTTGCTACCTTTTCGACTCTTTGTACCACCTCAATTAGCTCCTTTTTACTTCTAGTCAATAGCGCAATGTCATCTGCAAACGCCAAACATTGATGCTTACGATTGTAAATACTTCCTTGCGTGTTTTTGCTTTGTCGTAGTACATTTTCCAGCGTAATGTTGAAGAGTGAGGTTGATAGTGGATCTCCTTGTCGTACCCCATTTTTTATGTTGAAGCTGTGTGACTTATAGCCGTTCATATTTACTTTATTTTGAAAATTTGTTAGTGTCAGTTTTGTCAGTCGAATTATTTTTGTGGGAATTCCCAGTATTTTCATACTTTCGAAAACTTTCTCCCTATTGAGCCGAACGTATGCCTGTCTGAAGTCAATAAACAGTACATGTAGCGCTAGGTTATGCTCGTGACTATCTGCCATCATCTGTTTTATTGCGAAAATTTGATCCGTAACCGATCTTCCATTCCTGAACCCACATTGATAATCACCTAGTATGTTTTCTTCATAATTTTTTAAATGTTTCCTTATTACATTTGCAAAAATTTTATAAACAACATCCAAAAGCGCTATGCCCCTGTAATTTTCACAATACGTTTCATCTCCTTTCTTCAAAACTGGTATTAAAATCGCTTCGTTCCACTGTTTTGGCATGTTTTCCTCTACCCAAATTCTTTTAATTAGATGTAATATTATTTCTTTTAGATTTTCCCCTCCTTCTTTTAGCATGTCGTTTGTAATGCCTTTATTTCCTTCACTTTTATTATTTTTAAATCTGCGTATTATCTGTTCTATATCTTCTTTCTGGTTCTGGGATATTTTCTTCCTCTTCTGTTACATTCAGGTCCAACTTTTCCGCTGGTATGCCTATGGTTTCATGATTCAATATTTGACCGAAATATTCCATCCAACTGTTAAGACTTTCCTGCGTTCCTCCGATCAGCTCTCCACTTTAATTTCTGCAGAATAATGTTCTTTTCTTCTAGCCTTTGTTTTCTGTTTTTACTGCTTGGTAAAAATTCCTTACTTCTTTATTTGCAAAGTTTTCTTCTATATTTTTTATTTTCTTCTCCAGATGCAGTCTCTTTTTTCTTCTACATATGCTCGTTTAATTGTTTTCCTCAATTTTATTCCGTTCTTGTACGCTTTCCTGATTTCCCTGCATTTGTTCCTTCTTTAGCTTTTCCCTGTACTGGTCTTTTATCTTCTTAAAGATGGTACGGTCGTAAATGCAATAGTTTTCCTTTCTTGAACCTATTTCTCTTTTTGGTTTCATTTGTTTCAATTTAGCCCTTACAAGATAGTTATCGCTTCCGCACTCGGCGCCTCTGTAACTTCTGATGTCCTTTATACTCTTCATGACTTTCCTTTCTAACAGGAAGTGGTCAATTTGGTTCCTTATTTTTCCATCCGGAGATACCCACGCTTCCTTATCTTCGTTTTTGTGCTGGAAAAAGGTTCCTGCTATTCTCATTTCTCTTTCTGCTGCGAAATCAATTAGTTTGTTTCCATTTTCGTTTGTCTCTGAATGTTTGCTGTATTTTCCTATTATTGGTTCAAATATCTGTTCGTTGCCAATTATCGCATTAAAATCTCCTATTATTAATTTTATGTCATGACTGGGTATTTTATTGTATGTTTCTTCCAGTTCTTCATAGAGATTATTTTTTGTTTCCTCATCTTTCTCTTCTGTATGCGCATGTACGTTAATAATCGTAATATTTTTATAGTTGCCTCTTACTCTTATACTGCTTAGTCTTTCGGAAATTGATTGGAAGTCAATTAAGTCTTTTTTGACTCCTTTATTTATTAAGAACCCTGTTCCTAAAAATTTATTAGTACCGCTGTTTCATTTATTCCTTTTTCTTTTTGTTTTGACGAAATTATTGGTTATTATTAACTATGAATAACTAATCTTCCAAGCAATATCTGAAAAGTCTTCATCAAATTCTTCTTCGTTTTTTTTACTTGAAATGACTTGGTGCCCAGTGGACTGAAATTCCTGGGAGTTGTGTCAGCCTCCTCTTGACGTTCAGGACAGGTATGTTTGCAAATATAGCTTCCTCTTTTCGTGCTATTGTCGAACTTGTCTTCCCTTTTGGACCGGCTCTCATCATCTCCGGTTAAGATTAGCTGGCGCTTACTTATTGTCGCGTATAATTTACTTACACCCACACCCGTCACGACTGAAGTTGTCTACTGTGGAATGCAGTGCAGATACAGTGTTTTCTGGAAGGCGTGCAATCCGTACAGAGTATTCCAGAGAAGACGCGAAAAGTTTCATATTTTTTGGGAGCGTGCGAGTAGCTCAGGGATCAGGCGCGCCCTTCGGAAGTTCTTCTTACCAGCAATAGTGCTAGGCAAATGAATAAACCGTGAAATATAAAATTGCTACTTGTTGTAGTGCATTCCTTGTTGTGTAAACGATTGTGTTTAATTAAAATGTTTTAAATTCTCGTAGCAGAATTGTGTATAAAAAAAGAAGAAACTATTTTATACAGTCTTAGTGGAATTAAAAAATACAGGCCTAATCAAGGAAAAAAGGCGTTAAATTATTCGTCGTATCAAGAAATTATTACTGAATCCTGTTTTGTTAAATAGCCTATGGTAGCATCCATAGCATCATACAATGATGCAATGCAACTTTAACCATGGTCAATGATTTAATACTCCTTAAATTTATTTTCTTAAACATTTTAGAAAACAGGTACATATTGATACGATACTGAAGTTCGTTATCCAGGTTGAGTCAAAAAAAAAAAACGCGTACATGGTATAATTATTGCAATAAATTCTTAAAGAATTTCTTTTTCTGCGTTCAACAACGTGCTGCATTAATCACTTATTTTCTTTAATTACTAGAAAATAATTAAAAGAAACAAATTCTTTACTGACATGAAATGACGTTAATAACCGGTTGCTGAACAATAAATGGTACAGTTTTAGGTGTTGCCACACAGGGGAACATATGACGATAACTGTTAACATTTTATTCCATTATCAGATAGTTTAATTTTGGTGGTTTATAAAAACTAAAAATAAGAACAACGAAATAGCTGATATACCAGACAGAGAAAAATGTAGGTACGAAGCAAATTTTTCGAAAATAAGAAACCGGAAATATTGAAACGAAAATTTAGAAAATAAGATATTTTTGATTAAATTTTGAAGAAAATCTTGAAGTATCAACGCGAAAAACTGGTCAAAACTTGCCGATTTTGGAAATTGTTTACAGTATGTTTATTCATGCCACATCGTAGCTCTCAGAAATTTAAATTACATTTGGAGCATATCAGTTAATTCGTTTTTGTCCACATTTTCCGTCTTATAATCTACAAGGAACCGAACTATCTAACAACGGAAAAAAATGTTAACAATTGCCGTCTTTTGTTTGTCTGTGCAGGAATACTTATAAATGTTACATTATTTACTGCAAGGGCAAGCGCGTACTGGCGACTTTCTGTTGCGCAACTTTTTGTTTCTCCTACGAAATCTATGTAATCATAAGTAGTGACGAGGCTATGTGCATGCGCCTACATATGTTAGTGTAGACTTCGCAGGGGAGACAAAACAGTTGCGCAACAAAAAGTTACTGTAAACGATCGTATATTTTATGCCAAATTTTAATTTATATTGATTTAAGATTACAACGGACAGAATTTATTAACTTTCCCAGTAGATAAGAGCTGGACAGGAAACATTGCAGACTAAATAATTCACCCGTAGAAACGTGCGAACTCGTCTCAGTTCCCTGCCGTGCCAAAGTAATTTTAAAAGTTGTTAAAATTGCCCCTGATTTAGGCAACCAAAGATTTTCTAATGCGACTTTTGTCTTTCTTTAATGCTCCTTTTATCATTAAATTAATTCGCGTAACCAAGGGAGGTTTTCCCTAATTGTCTAATTTAAAAAAAAATCTCATTTAAATTAAACCGGCCTCTTTGCCTTAGAAGACCACGTGGTGCTACAGCGTTGTGTTTTCTACTTTTCCAAATTAAAATCAACGTTTAATAAGGCAGTTCCTGCATCGCCATTGCGCGGTTGCCCTAAAAATGTACCATTTATTGTTCAGCTCATTACGTCATTTTATATTGATTATTATTTTCTATTTAAAAAATAACAGTTTATTGCAGTGTATTATTAAATACAGAGAAAAGTTTTTTTTTTCAAAATTTGTTACAGTAGTGCTGCCGTAGCATTAAAAAAAAAAAACTAGAGTTGACAGGTGTCACGCAGTTGTCTTATAGCCTGAGACCGGCAGAATAATGTCACGACTGTGCAATAGTCTTTGCATTAAAGTGGCTAGCGTCGTTGAAACAGCGTTTATCGAATTGTGTTCGTTGTGCTTGATATTAATGATATTTCACCGTCTTGGTTTGTGCTGCGAATAAAATCTAACTGACGTGATTAGTATATTATGGCATGGTTGACACTCGCTTGAATGTATTTTTTATGAGTTACATTTAATTTATTAGGAGTATTATTTACGTAAATCGTCTGCTTCCGTTCCTGATGCTGGAAGTGACGCCTATGGGTACAGCGGACACATAACGCGCTTGCCTTAGAGTGATCTTGATATTTTTATGCACCTCTCTGCTTATAGCGTCTTCGGTTTGCATACATTATGTGCACTAAACTGAGTATTTTCATGGATTAAAATGAGATGAAGATACACTAAATTCTCGTAATGCACTCCAATCGAAAATGCTGTTCAATGTATTAAAGAGGGAAGAAAGGGCTTACTGTAGTATTTTTTCTGTCATTTAATACGATTTTTTGATAGTTCAAATCCGATAATAACACTGACATATGCGTACTCATGTAAGTGTTTTTTTTGGGCTCAGCTTGTATTCAGTAGACCTTAAACTTTAAATCAAGAAACCTATTTAAAGAAAGAAAAAAAAATTATGTATCTAACATAACAGATTTTTGTCAACTTTTTCTAAAAACATTGAGGTAATCGTGTACAAAAGAAAAATTAAATTTTTCATGGATCTTTGGAGCCCTAGACTCAGTCGACAAGGTATTCTTGAGGAACGACCGCATATATATTATCCGCAATTTAGAATGACAGACAAGATCGTCAACTTGCTTATGGAATATTCTTAGATCTTGCTAAGGCGTTCGATACTTCAGACTGAAGGTTCCCAACCTTTTTTTAAACAACGACCCCTTACGAAATTAAAAATTGCAATCTGTGATTCCATTTGACCTTATTTCCTGTTTTCTTTTCTTAAATTATAAACCGGTCCGATAGTCTTTTGTCTTTACTCGCTTTTATATGCTTGTTTCTTTTTAATAATCCATATTCCACTTTATTTAATTCAATTTTTAATTCAATCAATTGATAGATCTTTGTTTTTTTTCTTTGATTCGATTTCTTTTCATTTGTTGATTTATCATCTTTGTTCTCGTTTTTTCATTGGTTTCATTTTATTTTATTTATTTTATTTTTTCTGTCAGTTGCTCGTTGTTTTATTTGTTTGTTGGTTTGTTTTATTTTCTTTTAGCAGATTGAAGTTCATTTTATGTGACTAGTTTGGAGTTCATTTTATTTTGCTCTTAATTTCCGTCGATTGATCGCTGATTTTGTTTTCTTTCTTTGTTGCTCGATTTGACTTTATTTTATTTATTTACTCCTATTCTTTTATTATTAACTGTTGGTCTTTTTTAATGTTTTGCAATTAAATGTCTGATTCCGTTCGTCATTTTTTACTGAACAGTTTAAACAGCGACATCCGACGATCGCTTTTTTACATCGATTTGAGTTATTGTTAGTTTTGCACAACTTTTATAATTTTTGTCCTCACTATATTAACGATCGTCTTTTGTTCTTGTGTTCATTCGATTTACCTGTTATGTTATTTTTATTTTTGATAGTCAATCGATCTTCCTTTTCTTCTTCCTTTATTCGGGTCGACAGTGTAAAATGTTCAATTCATTATTTACTTAAACTTATTCGTAAATCTTCTACTTTTATTTTAATGAATTATTCAGATATCCTTGTACCAGAGAAGAATTCACAACTAACTCCGACCCCTAGATCCGATCCCGAACCCTAGAGGTTCATCGACCTACAGCCGACTCCTATGGGTTCATCGACCCCTTTCAACTCTTCATTGTTTTAGAAAAATGGTAATTTGCGTTGTGCGTCACCCTGTGTAAAGTTTCCGGAAAAATTTCGAGTTGATCACACAGTTCTACTTTCCAATAGTTAAATAATATATTCACCAAAATTCGAAGCAAAATATTTAAAAATAACTAATTTATGGAGTAACAAATTTTGCCATTTTTACCGGTAAATTGTCAATATCTCGAAAACGATAAACTTTAGGTGAATAAAACCTGATATTATTTTCATCCACTGCTAATGAGACATCTAATAGTGCAATAATATATAGGGTGTTTCATTTAAAAAAACGTTAGTGTCGTCACACTCTTACGGAACACTCTGTATAAGTCTGAATAATTTTATATTGTGCATCTAACCGATATGTATGTTACTGCGCACGTAGATTTCAAAAATCTTCAATAGTAACGCCACAATTTTCCGCCCACGCACTGTTAGCCCACCCTGTATAGGTACGGCACGATAGGAAGAGTTGTACGTCATTAGTTAATGATGATATCAGACGCATGCTGTGTTGTATATACTTAAATACTTAAAATAGTTTTATAAAAAAATCTCACGGTATGTTTATTGCATTTTAAGGAAATAAGTGTATTTACAACACAGCATGCGTCTGACGTCATCATTAACTAATGACTTGCAACTCTACCTATCGTGCCGCCCTTATACCTAAGTACCCCTTCGTATCGTATTGTTTTATCTGCTAAAAGCGAAAAATAGTAAAAAAAAACAACATAACTATCGCCTTTTAACTTTCATGAAACAGAAATTGAATTGGAAAATCATCTTTTTTGAGACGTAAGCTTCCGGAATTACCGGAAGCGCATGTTTCTCGGCGAATCATGTAATTCCCTCTTCTATAATAACTGATATGCAACGCCAGCAATAAAAGTGTTCATAATCGCGCATTAAAAACGAACGAACGCCTCGTTACGTCCTCATGCAATATTCATGACCGATGATGGCATACAGTTAAAGCGCTGATTCAAGCCGCCTCATATTTAGATTTTCTTTACAAGGCAGACACCGAAAAGCGCACACATACCTGCACACACAATTTATCGAATTTCGAACGGTTCTGCTCGTTAGAAACGGCCGACTTTCGTCGGGTGGGAAATTAAAACCAACGAAAATCGTTCGAACGGGTTCAGTGGGTGATCATAACGGACGATAGACATTTTAATTGCTCTTGTTTTTGGTTTGACACGATTACGTACATACCTACGTTAATTGCTCTATGAACTAGTTAACTAGAAAAAGAGAAATTGTTCATTTACCTGAAAAAAGAAGAGGACGGAGAACTTTTTTAGAATCAATTTAAATTGTTTTTTAAATTTTGTCTATTCTTCACTTTGTTTTTGTATTATAATTGTACGAATCCTTTTTCCTTCATTTGAGCTTTCATTTACTCATGCTGGTTGATATATGTATTTTTCTTCGTGATTATTATTTTAGCTGCCAATCCTTTATTTTTGCATCTGAGTATCTAAATTAGATAAGAAATTAACGAGTTACCAAATTCTGAGAAAAGTTAATGAAGACAATCGAGGAGAAAAGAGCTGAGAGAATAGCTATTTATTATACAAGTGTCTTATAAGGCAAATATGTCGTTAAAGGAATGTTTAGCCAAGAGAGCTTGCTCGAGTGAGCTAATTTTTCTTGAGTGACTTATTTTCTGTTAAGGCACAAGTTACATAGTTTTATCCAACACCTGCTTATTATGAAGTCATAAAAATACCGATTTTGAACAACAGTTTAATTACGAGTTCATAATTCCACTAGTGTTTTATAGACTTCATAATATTTTCAAAATCATGTGTTGGATAAAAAATTAAAAATAAAAATTTGTACTAGATCCCCAAGTACTAGGGATCTAACATCCAATTAGGCATTGAATCCATGGACATCTAAAGAAAAGCAATTACCGCAAAGGCCAAGGGCCTTAACGACACTTATGTTTTAATTTTATTTATATTTATACAGGAAGATTCAGGCAACTCATTTATTAAAAGTTTACGGACTTCCTCTTTGAATCTCTATTTCAAATTTTGCGGTTATAAGTTAGCGATAATGATCTATTAAAATATAATATTTCCAACTTTCGGACACTTCCGCTTGTACCGGAAATTGCTGTCAACTTTCTTATTTTAAATGGAATACCCCATTTTTTATTCCATTTTTTAAATCTTCATGAAATTCTAAAAATATTTTTTGTAACAAGTGATACAAGAAAAATTAGCCGTTTTAGAGATATTTCCATTTTTTAAAAAAAAGTTCAAAGTTGCAGTACCTTGTTTATGATCCTGCCATCTTTGTGTAACAAAAGCCATAGTTTCAATTTTTGGCCTATAATAGGCTATGCTCATAAGCAAGCTTTCAGGTCATACCCAATTTTACATAAAATCGTTTACGGGTGGTTCAAAAGTAACTTCTATTCGAACTGATTTCAACTGTCGAAAAGTCATGTTTTTTTAAATAGAACACCCAGTATTGTTTTATACTATAAGAATCAGAATTAAACATTCTTTCGAACTGAATTAGCATTCCCTATATCCATCTCTTACCTTTCTCTTTCTATTCATGATTTTCTCTTTGACACATCAATTTTTTCACTTTTCAGTATTATTCCTGAATGGTGTGCTATGAAAAATTAACAAACTGAGGTTTTTTAAATTAATTTCTGACTGTAATTTCAATTTCATTTTAAAAACCGACAAATAACATTTAAATACACATCTATCATCTGCACTTTTTGTTTACATATGCCGCATGTATTAGAATTCTTACACTACAATACAAAATTTTATGAAAACTAATAAATAAATCAGAAATATTAAAAATAATACACAAATTGTTGATCATAATATTGGTTCTAAGTTGTCCTCGGCTATTATTTATTAGTAATAACTTTCTACTGTATCGCATCGTATCGTAATAACGCATTTTCCTCGATATAACCACTTTTTTTTATTAACTTCTTGAATTCTCGATTTTTTTATCATTAAATATCTTTAATATGTCTGTGTTTGATTATTCATTTTTTGGTTCTTCGTAGCGATTAAATTGTTTTTTTTTTAAGTTCCTGCTAGACGGATGATTTCAAAGTTATAATTTCTCTAGTTTTCATAGCCCACTATTTAAAAATAATACCGAAAAATGGAAAAAAAATTACGTGTTAAAAAGAAATCATCGATAACGAGTGAACTATAAGAGATAGGTATAGGGAATGCTAATACAGGACGAAAGAATATTTAATCCTGAGTCACATGGTATAAAAATATACTAGGCGTTCCATTTAAAAAACATGACTTTTCGACAGTTGAAATTAGTTCGAATAGAAGTTACTTTTCAACCACCCTGTAAGCAATCAAGTGCAAAACTGGACATGACCTGAAAGAATGTTACTGTAGCCTACTACAGGCCAAAAATGGGCATCATGGTTTTTGTTGCACAAAGATGGCAGTATCATAACCGAAGATCTGCAAGTCTGAAATTAAAATTTAATTAAAAATTAAAAATTTAAAATTTTTTAAATTTAATTAAAAATTAAAATATCTCGGAAACGGTTAATTTTTCTTGTATGACATGTTGCACAAAATATTTTTAGATTTTTATGATGATTGCAAAAATGCATTAAAAATTGGGGTAATCCATTTAAAATAAGAAAGTTGACAGCAACTTCCGGTATAAGCGGAAGTGTGCGAAATTTGAAAATATTATATTATGATAGATCCATATCGTTAACTTATAACTGCAAAATATGAAACAGAAATTCAAAGGAGAAGTCCGTAAACTTTTAATGAAAGGGTTGCCTGAATCTCCCTGTATATATTTATTTTTATTAAGTTCTGACTTTTAGATCAAATCTCTATATAACTTTTGTCATTACTTTATTTAATTTATTTAAAAGTTTATGATCCTTCCAATACTAACCAAATTTTTTACTATTACAGATTGCGTATCTAATAGCCTTCGCTTTTGAATTGCTCTGGATACTGGAAGCCATCGTCGCACTTCCTACAGGTGCAATTCTTCTATGTGCCGGTTACTTCACCTTGGCGATCTTCGCAGCCCTCTTGATCCACGGTTTAGCCACGGTAAGTTTACAAAGCAATATACACTCACCGACACGAAAAACGGAGCACCTGCATCTACTTAAAAAAACCTTAAAATTTGTAATAACAATTTTAAAAACTTAGTGAACAATGATTTAGTATAAAGTATAAAACTGTTTTTGGTACAACGGAAAAAAGGGCGAAAAAACAATTTTGTTTTGTAGGCAAACGACGCACAGTGGTCTAGAATGAATATTTAGCGCAAAATAATTCGAAAAATTAAGTCTTCATATATCACGTAAAGGAAATAATTCTATTAATAAACATCACACAGAATATGAAAAAATTATAGGTTTGCATAAATATTTTTTAATTCTGAATAAGCGATTGTCAAACTTATTAATTTATTAAATCGTCATTCGTGTTGTCATCAGTCGTCTTTTTAAAGTTATCTATGTTTATTTCTATGTCGTGTTATATTTTTTCAATGATAATCATATACTGAATATGTAATACATTTGTAACTATTCTGTCTTTGATGTAAATTACTTGCGTGTCAAACAGAAATAATTTCAGAAATTAAGTGGACCCACAAAAAAGGCAGATGTTTGCAGATGTGGAAATATACTTTTTTAAGATCAATGTGTATTCAAAATTCATTATTAGAAAAAACAAAGTGCAACTGTGTGCAACTTTCTTATTCTTATTTTTTTTTTAGGTGCATTACAACAGATATCCATACGGACTTGCTATGAAAAAAAAATATTGAAAGAGATCTGAACTCTTTTCTTAACTGAAACAAATATATTATTAAATGAAATAAAAATTTTAACTTACAGTTCCCTATTACATGCCTCGGAAGCCCCGCTCTGCATGTAAAACTAGGGTTTCCCCTATTAAATTATTTTAAATCTATTTTAAAAATTAAATAGACTCACATAAAGATACGTCTCTGCAGATTTTGAAATGTCCTTTTTTACGATTAGATGCATATTTAGAATACAATATTTAAGAAAGTAAATGCGTCTATGTGCGACTTTCCAACTTATTTTATTTTTTTTTAGGAACGCGCATCACTAAACATAACCAATATTATAACTACATTTACATAGACCTGTTTCATGGATGTTAAGAACAAGAATGTTTGAAGTGATCAGAACTCTTTTTAAATAAAATAAATATATTATTGAATAAAAAAAAACATCAAATAAAATATATGGTTCATTTGTTAAATTACTTGTTATTTTTAAATGGATAAAACGTGCATGAAGAATTAATTTTATTAATAAAAAGAATTATTAAGGTCCTCTAAGAAAAAGACCGCAAAATGCTTTTTCATTGTTATTTAATTTAGGAAAGAATTAGTTGAAGCTTATAATAATCTAATAATAAACTTACATGTTAATTTAGAAGCAAATCTTTTTTTGTTACTTATAGTTACATTTATTTTATTTACCTAATACAGTTGATCTTTCCAATTAAATTTTCTGTGAAAGTTCTAGCATGTTTAACGGGGGGAATTGTATATTCATTCATAAAAATATTATTTGTTCAGAACACGAGTAGTTGAATACACTCGTGTCATTGTTCGTGTTTTTTATTCTTTTTTTTTGGGGGGGGGGGGACAGAAACACCCTAATAAATACCTAATATGTATGTATTTATACTATTTACTGTAGCAATTACCTGCCATCATATAAACACAGAAATAATGTGTTATGGCGAAATCAGTGGTTTTAAAATGTGTGACTGCTAAAAAAGTTGGGAAACACTGTTTTAGAGAATAAAATTATTCGTTTATTATCACTGTATGCTTTACATTTCTTGAAAATTTGTTTCATTACGAAAAAGAATTATTTAAGTAGAATTCATAATTATTTTGCGCTAAAACTGCAATCCGCACCACCGTGCTACGTCACATGTAAATATATATACTTAATTATTTGTTTCTCGCATTTGTGCCTTAAAAAATGTCACCGGAAGTT
This sequence comes from Prosopocoilus inquinatus, assembly GCA_036172665.1. Lineage (NCBI taxonomy): Eukaryota > Metazoa > Arthropoda > Insecta > Coleoptera > Lucanidae > Prosopocoilus > Prosopocoilus inquinatus. Next base: position 30,739,138 of record CM069877.1, read on the forward strand.
ATTTTTTTTTTTTACTATTGCCAAGTTTTATGTCTAGTTTTAAAAAAGGTCAATTTTATCATAAGGAAAATCTAACACTCCTCAATTACTGCGAGAGAAAGAAAATATATCGGCGGTAATAATTTGCAGAAATTGCAGGACTTCTAATTTCATTTTAAAATTTCACAAATATTATGAAGGCATTAAATTTGTTTCATTAAATTTTGTTTTCTTAGCAATTTAGAATCTAGATTATTATTATTATTTTTCTTGTTTTACTTTATTTAATTAAGAAACTTTATTAAATTAGAAATCATATCGGAGTATGACTCATTTGGAAACACAAAATGCAATACGTGATACGTGTAGCTGCGAGGTTTAATAACGAAAGCATTAGTCAGCTTAAAGTACTACAGCAAGAAATTAGATCCTACCACCCGCATCAAGTTAAAAAAACAAGCTTACAATATGCTGTAATAAAATGCAGAGCGCAAAATATTTTTGAATCATACCATGAGTGTTTTTTTTTTTATAAGTAGACATAGCAAGTGTGTATAATTAAAACAAAAACATGTTAATGCATTGTTTTACTGCACTCTGTAGGCAACCAACTACACATATTCAATGCGTTGACATGTTGAGTCATAGGAAAGCTCTTAGCGCAGCTTCTAGTGCGAGCGAATTCCAGGAAATTCTGGGATAGCTTAAGCTACTCACGTTACCCTGTATCATATAATAATTGCCACAAGAGAAGAAAAATGGAGTTAATTACGAACTTAACTTTGTTTGACACTGCGTCTCAATTTTCCTCTTCGAGAAATTCTTCCAAATTTCCAAAAATTGTTCTTCTCTCAATCAATTTTTCAAGCTTAATTTAAATAAAGTGAACCTAAGAAGCACCCACGACTGACGAGGGTGAGTTTGTAGAAACTAGAATCGTTGTTGCTTAAAGTCAAAGTTTATAAAAGTGTACTGATATTTCTTTTATCATATTCGCTTTTCTCTTTCATTCGTATTAATTGATAAATTTAAATTGTGACATTTTTCCAGTCCAAAAAAAGGTTTTTATCTCTTTGTTGTAGTACGAAATTTTCTCTTATATTTGAGTATACTATTTTGTTATTTAAAAATTCGGATTTTTATTTGATCTATTATTACTTGACGAAGCTGTCAAACGATGGTGAAACGTTGGGTGTTTTTTAATATATAATTCTGTCCGGTTAAAAATTAAAAACTTTTTACTTTGAACTGTTATTATGAGTAAGAACTACTAATTCAGTTAAAAAAGAGATAAAAAGTGGACTAATTTCTGAAAATATAAGTGGACCCCATTCGAGTGATCCGTGGAAAATGAAGCAGAAAACGATTTCTGGCTTCCTTTTCGAAAACCAGGCGCTACCAACAAAGGAAATCGAAGCTTAACTTTTTACGAACTGTTAACAGAATTGGAGACAAAAAGGAGGTGAAAAGAAGTTATTTGGTTTTCTAATTACTGTTGAAACAAGGAAAAGAATTCTTCCCTTCTTCTTTTATGAACCTCCAACTGCACGTTTTACAGTTACGTACTTTGTATCTGTGACCATTTTTTTTCTGTTTCAAGCCTGACATTGAATTTTATAAATGGTACTATTCACAAATATTTAAATTTAAGGATTTAAAAATTTAAGAAATTAAGAGCCGTTTTCATAATCAGACTTTAAATTTAAAGTTACTTTAACCTAAAAAAATACATTTGTTTCCTATTTTTACGGCCATTTTCACACACTTTAAGGAAGCTTTAATTTAAAGTCACTTTAAGTATAGGGAAACAAAAGTATTTTTTAGGTTAAAGTAACTTTAAATTTAAAGACTGATTATGAAAATGGCCCTTAAAGTGACTTTAAATTAAAGCTTCCTTAAAGTCTGATTATGAAAAGAGCCATAAGTTAAAGAAACTTTAAAAGAAGGACTTAAATGGTGCTATTCCGAAAACAAATTTAAGTAATAGTAACTCTTTAATATATTAAACTTTAAAATTTAAAGCATTAAGGCGAAAGTGCGATTCTGGACGATTCTTTAATTTTAAATTTTAAAGTGATAAGTAAAGCGTCAAAGTGTTAAAGTTACTTAAATTTACTTTCTGAATAGCACCAAAGCCTATATTACTATAAAATGGAAGAGAATAAAATTCAATTTTATAAATCGGCAAAATGAGAACTACTAAATATCAATGTTAAGCATTAGTTCAATTTCAGGAAATGAACGTCAACGAATGAAAAAATCAAGAGGATTTTTAATGGCTTTTTAACCGCTATACTTAATATATATACTACACCATAACAATGTGCTTAAAAAGGGCCTCACAGTGCACCCTGGCCTTGTTCTTTTTAATAATTGAAATTAACCTCCGCCCACAATAATTTTTATATCCGTAGATACATATTTCGGCAGCTAAGCTGTCATCTTCAGTACGTTACCTACTTAAAAACACTAAAAAAAGGATCTATAAACACTCTCACTAATCATTGTTGTTAGGTTTAACATTTTTATGATCTTATCAGTGTGATTAGGTTGTTTTTAGATCCTTTTTTTTGTAATTGAAGTTTGTTCTTGTCCGATGAAAATCGTAAGTACAAAGTATTTTTAATCTCAAACCGGACAGAAAAGGGAACATACTCAACGTTTCGCTATAGATTTATATTTAAGCTATAAATCTATAGCGAAACGTTGAGTGTGTTCCCTTCATTTTTCTGTCCGGTTTGAGATTAAAAAAACTTTGTACTTACCTTTTTTTGTGTTTTTAAGTTGGTAGCGTACTGAAGATGGCAGCTTAGCTGCCGAAATACGTTTCTACGGATATAAAAATTATTGTGGGCGGAGGTTAATTTCAATTATCTCTTAAACCAGTCTCCTTTACTATTTTAGTTCTTTTTATTAACCACAGTCCTTAGTCCACTTTTCTTTTTCGCTCAATATCATCAGCATCACACAGTAAAATTGTAACAAGAATGGTCGCTTACTTCTTCCTCGATGGCATCGTAATAACTAAAGCGAGGATTAAAAAGTTCCTGCCTCAGTTTAGGACTTAACTAAAAGGGCGTTTTTTCTTCCTTATTAAAACTACGCTAGTTGCACCTAAGTGAGAATTAAAAAGTCCTTGCCTTAGTTGATCAGCAATTTCGCAAAACAATAAATTTAAGCTCTAGTCGACCACGTAGTAGCGGAAGGCCCCGCTGCGACGGTACTATTTCATCCTCGCTGTAGTAATAACGTATACATATAGAGAGTAGTGGATGTTCAATAATCGATTCTACTTATCTAAACGATTTTATTTCCAATTTGTAGTATCAACTTTCAGTGTGATGCATCGTCCAACTTTCATATATGCCAAAATGTGACACTTTCCAACTTGCAGTACAATGCATCATCCGACCTGCAGTACAACAATGAATCATACTGCAATTGTACATAAGAATCATAGATCTTTGCGTCTGGAGGCTCCTTTAATTGTCTTTGAAATGTTGTTGAACCGAAAATACGAATTTCCATTTGATTTTCTTAGAAAGTGCAGGGCGTAGTCAGTTCACGTTAGCCATTATCATTCATTCAAACCGTGTGAAACCGAGAAAGTGTTCGATTTTCGATTTTTCTTGTTTAGGAAACGCAAGTGTTTCCGATCGTGGGATGTTTTCACTTTCAGGTGGAGAGCGAGGCAATGGAAAGGATACACTTTCGATGCGTACATAATTCGGAATGCGGGCGAGATTATTGATTCACAGAATTCACGCTTGTTTGTTGTATGTGGACGTGACAAATAAATTTACTTTTCTAATTACAACCCATTTGTTCCTAATGTTAGAAATTACGAGTCGTTTTCATGATTACCCCAAAGACTGAATTTCTTTTGAAAATTGTAATTTTCATACCCGTTTAAAATCGCTCACTTATCATCGTTTCACTTAATCACTTGATATTCCCTTCAGGATGAAATAAAGACGACAGAGTTTAGTTAGTTTTAAAGCTGTAGTGGTTTTTGTTCTACCTTCAGAGCAAATTTCATACTAATTCTGGGATTTAAATCAATTCTGAATTTTCTTCTTTAAATTTCAGCGACCTTGCGAAATTTATAATGTTCTATGCTGCCTTGAACACGCTGTATGTTAACGTCTTAGTTCATGTAATCGGCTCAGCGCACTTGATATTTATGTGTTTGCCTATTAACATTGTAAAAATCTAACGTTAAATAATGTTTGAATGACGTATCGTTTATGCAATAAATAAAAACTTGCACTTTTTGCATGTTTGCGAATAAATTCAAACTGAGAAATTCAGGCTTAGAATTGCAAAGTAAACGGAATTAATTTCACGTTCAAATAAAAAGCTAATCTAATCCAGATTTTATTATTATTACTTTTTTTTAATAATGGACATATTATTATAGAAAGCATATTTCACAACAAATGAACTACTTTTTGCTTATTTGTTCAGCAAGTAAAATTGATGAATTAAACTCTGAATGTTCGGAATTCGATTGTAAATTACAATGACCGATGAGAATTGCATAATAATAATAAACAAAGAAGATGATGTCATCCGATCTCTTAAATTATTAAAATCATGTGGCATGCAAGGTTCCACGACAAGATTTGTATAAAAGTATAATTTTGACTATACGTTGAATGCGAATTTAAATATCGAATAGTATTCAAAAACTGCTAGCTATCAAATTAAATGACGGAATCATCATGCGAAGAGTCTCCGATTAATTAGAAATAAGTAAAAACGGTTTTATTATTGTTAATTGAAGTTGACATTTGTTCGATGAAAATTGTAAGTAAAGAGTTTTTAATCTTTAAGATTAGAATTATAATTGGAAAAGCACTCAACGTTTCACTATCGATTGATAGCTTCAAAGTAGAGATCATGACAAGACTCTTCACATTGATTTTTGTTCAAAGTTGAGTTTAAACTGTGGTTTAAACCACTTCTAACTTGATTTCTATCAAAAATGGCAGGTGCTTTGTCCCAGTATTTTTTGGCTGCGATGGTACAACAGAAAATAATACAGACTTGTTGACGAAACCATTTCAAAGATAGTTAAAAAATGTTTTGTTCTGCACTTCTAATTTTTGACGAACAAAACAGAATGACCTGATTATCAACCTGATTATAAAGCCCCTGGATAGCTAAAGTACCGTTCAAATATGTACCGCCATTATAGGTCAAAGTAAGCGCGCTAAAATATAAATAAGAAAATGATACGAATATTTATACGAAATGCTTTGTTTTAAAGTTGTACTTGATTTGTAATTAGTTTTAATGAATTTAGAATTTAGAATATTTAGAAAATGTATTCTTATTATAAATAACTTAGTTATATTTGGTTACTTTTAAGTAGACGTCAGTGCCAAAGGTCATGACAAGTCGAAATTGAATTGAGAAGATTTTGTTACGTATAAATAAACTCGAAATCAATAATTTCTAAATCTCATTTCACGATTATGTGATTCAAATTTAAGAATATTTGGTATGTACGTACCTCTTGCTTCTAAAGAAACTTTTTAAAATTTTAGACAGTGTGTCCAGTAACATTAGTAATTAAACAAAATGTGCAATTTTTACACAGAAGAGTACGCGATTGTTCAACGTCAACGTTTCATTTCAAAAAAAATTATACAAATGAATTTGATGAACAAATTGATTACTGCTTACGGGCCTGTATGTACTAAGGCATATTTTAGTACTAAAAATAAATTATTCCTCAGATCTACCGTGCCACACAAAGAGCACACCAATCAAAAATCACTTCGTTAGGACTACGTCTCGTTTCTTACAGTCTTTATGATCAGTTTTTGTAATTTTAAAACTGCAGGTCAGACTTTAATATTAATAATAATAATATTTATATACTGTCGCTTATCAATAGATATTGACATTGTCATATTGGATTTGTTTGTGATATGGACATTGTCATTATATTGTTTTTTATTAATCTGTCAAAGTTAACAGTACCTCTGAGGACGTTTAGCCTTCCATAGTTACGCGCAATTTAGCCGCCATTTAAGAATTTCGGGGATAATTTCGAATATATTTCATAAATTAGTATCTATAGTAAGTTGGCTTTTGGAACATTTCTCCATTAGAGGTCCGCCTGTAAAAGCAAAACCGAAGGCGAAATTTAAACAGTTTCTACTCTAAAAAGCGAGAGTGCGAAGAACGAAATATTTGTTAGTTAACTGTTTAGTATATTTAATATATGTTGTTTTTAATCAGTAGAAGTTGATTTATTCATTCATTCAGTTTAGAGGATTCAATAAAAGTATCACAAGGTAATAGTTTTTGATCTTCTACCAGATGCAGCGAAAAATTACGAAGCTATCAAACGATAGTGAAATTTTGAGCGTTTTTCGCAATTTTTCACAATCTCTTGTAAAATATTAAAAACTGTTACCTTACAGTTCTCATCGGACAAGAGTCAACAACTTCAATCAGAAAACTATCAGCGAAAATTATTTGGAAAACTTCTCTGCGCTATTAGTTTTCGAATGAAGTACGAAGTTTTAAGAAATATTTTTAACTTGCTTAAAAATAATACGAGTATAATCAGATACGAACTTCAATTTCATCTTTACCACAGAGAAAAAAAAACTTAATAGATACATTACGTTTTATTTACTAGAGGTTACAATTCTTTTCCAAAAATCAAAACCTTTAAACCTTCTTGCCAACGTCTGTTATAATTCTAATAGAAACATTGTTTTGCATGACTGCTTCTTGTATGTTTATTTCTGATACACTCACTTTTTTTAATCATTAATTATTCCATAATTCCATATCAAAAATATGCATTTTATCAAATTTTTGAAATAAGACCCGCATGAATGTTTAATTGGGTTGCAACTGTTTTAGATAAGTGCCTCGTTACCCGGCAGTTGAAAGCCGGAGGGGTTTCATTTCTAAGAAAAACGCTAAAATTAAAATATAGGGACTATTTTGAAACTGTATTTACGTTTTCCTGATGGAACTTTAATAAAAACCGAAACAGTATAATTGTAATTGGCGACGAGAATAGTTTCATATAAATAAAGTTTGACCACGGCCAGCAGATGTCTCTATATTGTAAATTAGCAATAATCCGAACAACTCGTTATTGTTGCTTAAAATTTTTTTGGAGGAGATTAGATTGACCCCAGAAAACCAACTTATAGATTCAAAATAACTATTGTAAATGATTTTAAAATAGCCGATTTCTGACATTTGCATTACTTTTTTTAATAGCATACGTTGATTAGGAGAGTTTTGGTATAAGAAACTACCTGACTGTTCCATACCAGCTGAAAATCATTTGTAACTCCCAGAATCTTGCATTCACTAGTATATTTTATATAGATTGATTTAGATGGTATTAATAAGGTATTTATTTGAAAATATTATTACATTTGTTTTTTCAGTGTTTAAGAGGAGTCTATTAGTCTTTGGTTTATTTAATGCTCTATACCTATCATGTCATCAGCATACATCGTTATTTATCCAGGAACACTATAAGGAAAATCATTAATAAAAATGTTAAAAAGTAGTGGCCCTAAAATGGGCCTTTGTGGAACACCATGACTAAGAACTGAACGACAGGACTGACAACTACGATACACTCCAGATTTATCAAAATATGCAACATCGACATGCTGTTCTCTATCAATTCGATACGAGCGTAGTAAATGTAACGAAACTCTTCGGACACCATAAAATTTAAGTTTTCTAAGCAATAAGCTGTGGTCTGCCAAACCAGGAACGTTTGACAGATCACCAGCATATCGCCGCGATCACAAAATAATTTTTATTCAAGCTTTCGTAAATGTTCTTAAGTGTAGCATGAAGTGCTCTAGTAGTTGAACGGTTTGACCTGAAGACCTGAAGCGACATTCAAAAAACGTGACACTCCAATATGAATTGATAATGCTGAGGATAAGATTAAATTGCGAAATGCAGTCAAAACAATATTACCAAAGGGTTGTGTTACATTTCCGTAACTAATAAATTTGGAGAAGACTGTACTCCGTTTCTTTTTTTTTTTTAATTTGGAATACTTTGAAATTTTAGCACTAAAAACGATCTTTATCATTGGTCAAACGAGCTTTGTCATTGATAAACTGTGTTCGGATATTCAGTTCCGTGCTCTCTATTTACTCCTTTCGTATTTTTGTCTCACTTTCACTTAAAGGAAAAGGAAGACCAACAGTGCAAAAGGAGTGAATTGAGTGCACGGAACTGAATATCCAAACATAGCTATAGCTAGCCGGAATTGGCCAATGACAAGGCTCGTTTGACCAATGCTAAAGATCGTTTTTAGCGCCAAAATTTCAAAGTACTCCTCCGAATTAAAAAAAAAAACCGAGTATAGTTGAATAACAACCAACAGAATAGCGTCAATTTTAGCACGACTGTTTCTTTTAATTTCTTTAAGATGTTTGGTTTTTCTTTGTATTTTTGCTTCTAACACCCGGTGACATAGGAGATAATTATAATCGCCGATTTGCATGCCAACGATTTATTTTTATTAATTTATTAACTATTTAGTTAAAAATTTATGCCTGTATAATGTATGTTATGATTAAATGAATTATAAGGTCTTCAAAGATATACATCGATTTAATAGATACCCTATATAACATTTACAAATAAAAATTAATTGTTTTCAAAGTTTAGACTTTTGAAATATTTTCATACTTACATACAAATTGAGGGTTTTATTTTTTTTACCATTGCAGTACATTGAAAATATGGAATTAAATATATCTTGAGATGGTCATTTGTTTTCCTAATGATATACAGTCTGCCTTTAATTTCATTCAAATAAAAAAAAATTAACTCCAAACCATTTCCTACGAATACCGTGCTTGCAAAATATAACATTTTTATTTTTGTTCTAATTGAAATTAATAATTTTTGAGACCCTTAAAAATTCACAATCTTTATAGTCACATTACACACATTATGCATGTGTAAACTAATGCATTTTAGGAAGAACAGTCATTCTTCATAAAAAGTTTTTGTTCTTGTAGAAAGTCCTCGGCTACTACAAAGATTTCGAAATAATATAGAAAGTAGTTAGAAAACAAGACAACGTGACAGTTGGTTAAGATTAAACTACCTTTTATTTTAAAGGAAAGTAAAAGTATACTTGAAGAATATGTTGAATTCAAAATCTGAAAAATTTGATAGTCATAGTATACCCTAAAAACAAGTATGAGATCCGGAAACTTTTCTGATTTAAGTTACTTCGTAAATATGCAAAATAAAGAAGTTCGCCATTATAGCGTGAACACCCTGTGTGTCCAAATGATTTTTTTTTTCTTAAGCCGGCAATACAGGATCATAAATTGCATGAAATTTACATGTAATTTATGACAAAACCTATTTTTCAACGTGTATAGCGAGAAAAAAGAATTACATGAATTTATACATGTAAAATTGACAACATAGAGCAAGTTCTATTTTTCAAGGTTTTTGACGTGAAATTTTAGTAAATTCTAGTGACTTTGATTGTTGCTGTTGGCTGTTGACTCAGATGAATGAAGAACGACTTCAGCTAGTTCATGTGGGTATATGTTTATAAATAATTTTAGCTTCAAGGTAGTTTAATCATTGATAACCAAGTGCTCTCCGTTTGGATGATACCCTTGATAACATAATCCAACATTCCCAGCTATTCAAAGAAAATAACTTGAAGTTAGAAGCATTAATGAGTTACCATTTTCACCAACATTAACATTCTAAATTATTATTTAGCGGAACATATTTTTATTAATATAATTGAAACGTGTATTGCGAATTACAATTAATGAATTTATACACACAAATTTACATGAATTTTTACGTGAAATTATTGGAACATGTATTGCCGGCTTTAAAACTAAGCTTGTCGGCGAGTTAATAAATCATCCTGTATAAAAGTGACTGAATTATAAGAAGTCCACAAAATTGTAGTTTCTTTTCCACTTTATTATTTAACTTATTAGAATTATAAGCGCACAGCGATAAGTTAATAAACGGATCACTTAACTTCGGACATCCTGTACCTCAACCAGTGGCGTCGGTATTTCAAGCATTTCAAAAGATGTCTTAAAATAACTAAGAAAAAGTTCTACTCTAAAATAAATAGTCTCCCGTTTTGAAGAGAAATTGGTACTGAAGAAGTATTAAGACGAGTCAAGGCAATAAATATTTTTTATACTAATTCATGAATTAATCCAATTTAACAAAAGTATTTTCTTCTTGCAGAAAACGTCGTTTTGCTTGATGGCTTGGATGTTCGCCGTCACGATTCTGACGTTTCCGGAAGCCGGACTGGTCATCTACATGAGCATCCAGTATTGGGTAAGTTCTGACACTCTTTTTGGCTTGCACAGGTTGATTCATTTTATTAAAGAGGATCGAATCCTTATATGGAATGACAGAACTTGCATGCTGGTTGGCCCGAATTTTGGCAAGCGTCATCGCGTTAATAATCATCCAATCGCTCTACACAACATGGAAGGAAGAAGAACTGGTGGCGAAACGCCTGCGGGACCTCAGCCTGACGGCCGTCACGATTCCCAGGGACGCCACCTTGGGCCCGATGCCCAACCAGTTTTACCAAAACAACGCGTACGAAAGTTCATTGGAGCAACTCAACGCCGGAATCAAAAGGTATATGGCCTTTGGATGTCTTTGGGAATGTAAATAGCTTGGTTCTTTTTTTTTAGGGCAACGTCATTGCCTCAATTGTGGACAGGGGCTGTCCCGAATAATATGGCGGCGTTTCCTTTCGATGGATATCAGTTTTGTACGACGCAGAGCGAATTCAACGCGAGTATTTTCGTGCCTAATTTCGTGCGTGGTGGAGAAATGGCGGATGACTTTTCAGGTTGGTATTATTGCATAATGAAAGAGAGAATTAATAATATTAAAAGTTAACAATCAAATTTGATTTCTAGCTTTGTCTTCTTTAAGTTTTCTGTACGTTTTGCAATTTTCTTTAGAAACTAATTTTTACAGCATTTGCGTTGGTTTCTAAACTTGTCTTCCTAGGACAAGGATCTTTTTTCCATGACCTAGAAATAGAAATCTCTATGTTTAAGAATCCTTTAAGTCAATTTCTTTTATGGCTTGATTTTGTCAGTCTCCAAGACTGTCGTGTTTAACAAATATTCTTTTTGTACAGCAAAAAAGGCTCAATCCTTAATGGACCTCCGCATTCTGGAGGATCACCCGATTATCGAAGACAAGCTTTCGCACGAGTGGCAACCATGGATGTCGCATTCAATCGCTCGAACGACGAGCATGGCAATGCCCCATTATGCCCTAAGCTTGGACAGGCGGACGTCCCCCAAAATGAAAAAGTTCGCATCACTAGATGACCTAAACGAATCCGGAAAGAACGGCCACGTTATCCAGCACCGTACCGGCTTCTACGCCCAGCCGATTCCTAATTACGGCGTGCCCATTTACTACGGTCCGCTGGACGGGCCGGACTTTTTAATTTACAAGAAACAAGTCGATAAGCTCAGCAGTAAAAACTCGCTGAGTAACACGTCGACTGATGATGTGCAGAAGTATCGAGACGTTGCGTTGTGATAACGAAGGATTACGCGAATCGTTTCGGGACGGTTGCAATAGTGATTTGGTCGTGATCGTTACTACGAAGTGCGAAAAGAATAAACTGTGATAATGTTTGTAGTGAATCGTTGCTACGTTTTCTGTTTATAATGTTGAGTATTTTTCGACTATTTTTTTGTACAAATAAAAGATTAAAGTTACGCGGTTCAAATATAAACGGAATAATTTCTGTTGAAATAAATTTATTTTCATTTATCATTCCACAACTAAGAGAGGATTTTCTATGTTAAATTTTCTTCTTCTAATTTATGGCAGACGCCCATGGAGGTGTCATCGGCTGAGGGTTTTGGAGATATGACATAACGATGGCCGAAATCGACAGCATAAAGGAACTTAAGATCTGCAAAAAAAATGCCATTAAAACATAGAATAAAAAATTAAGTTCAGTCACCTGTTTTGTATCATCGGAAAGTCTGGAATTTGCGAAGCTGATGCAAGAGCAGTACAGGGCGACCCATGCGCACCATTTCAACCTCATCATCAACCCACACATACTAAATATCATACCTGACAAAGATGCAAACATTACTTTAAAAAATTGCAAAAACGAGTAGATATATCATTTAAAACAAAAAAGAAAATGAGTGCGATATATTATGAAGAGCATACGAAAATTTTATCGAATCCCTAATTTCATATGCGTGTTACGCCAATGTATTTTTAAAAATTTAAAATCTTCCGTAAGCAACTGATTTATGTACACTATAAGTCATAACCACGCCTGTTTCAGTCGACCTTCGTTAACACGAACAAACAGAGACATTATAATAATAAGTTTCCGATTTCCTGTTTGCTTGCGGGTTGCGAAATTCGTTCTTGCAGCAAGCGAAACGCTGGGTCGTTTTGCCGCAAAAAGTGAAGGCGGAAGTCGTTAAAATGCACGTTTGAGTAATATGCCGTAAAGCCGACGGCAATTAATTAATTCGTTAATTAATTACGAGATGAATTATGAAATTAGCACAGTGGCGTAGCATAATAGGCAATCTTACTTTCGTACACCCGCACTGTAAAATATTTACCTACTTACTATTAGTTAATTATTAATAACGCATCAATTGTTTTTTTTTTCAGAGGAACGAATTTAAGACGGTACAATTCTTTGTATAAAAAGTACATGCACCACAATCTTTTCTTTTGATTTTCCTTTTTTGGAAATTATGTTTTCCACTCAAAGTCAAATGTTCCTATTTGATTACGGCTTGACTTTTCCGAATCTGAAAGAGAAAAATGATTTGACAAATAGGGAATCTTAATTGACAAAAGGGGAAAACCAAAAGAAAAAGACTGTAATCAACGACGAATTTAAAAAGTGAATGAAATAAGTTTAAGTTAATGATTACCTTTTGCTTATTAAATTTGTAGCAAAAAAATTGTTACATAAAGCATACTTAACAACGTTTAAAGCTTTTGGAAGAATATGTAATGTAATGAGCGGAAATGCGCTCATTTAGTATAATATGAATAGGTAAAAGGTGACGTAGGATGAAAAGCATTACGTTAGACAATTAACAAAGCTGTAAAGAATTTACTAAGCGATTGAATAACAAAGTGATTCAACAGTAGAATATTCTGAAGATCAGAACATAACTGTTAAACTGCACAATTTATACGTAACACAATTTATGTTTTGTAATTAATTAATAATTCATGACATTCGATCGTCAGTGCTGTTAATTCTCATATTTATGTCCTTATCGTACTGTTTCTATATTTTACTTAGCCGCAGTACGAGTATTTCCAGAAAAAAGAGTATTTATTTTTATTATTACTAGATGTGCTTACAAAATACAATGAATTCAATTTTTAATCATTTCTTAATTCAAACAAACTCAACGTTTTCACATATCTTTCGCCTTCGGTATTCTTGAATTAAAAAAAGCTTTTAATATTTTTTATACTTTTAAAGAAAATTAGGGTTGTTATGAGAAACGAAAGGAGGCAAAAATTTAGGCACTTAAGAACTGAAAATAGCGAAAGGGAAATTTATGTTTGGTGGATATACGTGGGCTGCTGGAAAAGTTTCTGGAAACGGTATGAAAAAACGCGTATGAGATTTGGTAAACGGTATCATTGTTTTTCGAAGTATTCGACTTTGACGTGAATACACTTTTGCATACCCTCAAACCAATTTCTAAAGCACGTTTTCCACTCTAAAGATGGTACCTCAGAAACCAGTGTCCGAAATGTTTCAACCGCTGCTTCAGCCAACGAAAATCGCTCACCACGCATTTTATTTTTGATATTTGGGAACAAACAAAATCATTAGGCGATAAATCAGGTGAATATGGACAATGAGTCACTAATTCAACATTTTTGTTGCACAAAAATCAACTGTTTAGCGGGCTGAGTGAGAGCTGGCGTTGTCATGATACAGAATATTTCGTCGATTTCGATTGTTTCTTTTTATTTGATCGATGACTACCGGCAAACAAATTCTAGTATACCAATCAGCATTCACGGTTTTTCGATCCTCTAAAGCCATGGTTGCTACATGTCCAGTTAAACCAAAGAAACAAGCAATCATTTGCTTCGCAGCACTGCGTGAACGAACAACTTTTGTTGGTTTTGGTTCATTTTGAAATACCCAAACGGTAGATTGTTGTTTACTTTCTGGCTCGTACGAATAGATCCACGTTTCGTCACCAGTAACGATGTTATAAACTAAATTTGAACGACCTCCATTTAATTTCTTGAGCATTTCTTCGCACCATTTGACACGACCCTGCTTTTGCGCTTCTTTTAAATTGTGTGGTATCCAACGACTGCAAAGCTTTCGTACGTTCAAATGGTCATGCAAAATCTGGTGTATTGCTTTCATGTCAATGCGTAAGGATGCTTGAATCTCACGGTATGTCACATGTCGATCTCGCTCAAGCATTTCACACACAGAATCTACATTAGTGGCAACAACAGATGTTGATGGACGACCTTCACGAAATTCGTCACTGAGAGAGGTACGTCCACGCTGGAATCCGCCAAATCAATTATAAACACTGCTCTTTGATGGTGCTTCATCTCCAAAAGCCAAATGAAGCCGATTGAGGGCATTGTTTCGGCGTTAGACCACATTTGAAATCGTAAAAAATGATTGCACGACAATTTTCACGCGAGATTTCCATGTTTATATAAAATTACTTTTTCTCAAATGCTGTACAAACAAAACTAGGGATAGGAACTGTCAATAGAATTATAGGCGAAAAACGTCAAATTTTTCAAATATGACAGTTGATAAACGCTAACAATTCTAGACTTACTAGATTCCAGAAAATTTTCCAGCAGCCCACGTAACTCGCATTCATTAAAAACAAACTCGTTATGCGTACTTTCGGAATGTATAAAAGTATACTGGATATTCCATTTAAAAAAATATAACTCTGGTATTGCTCTCAGTTACTGAACAGCCTGTATAGCCAAAAATAATTTTATAAAATAGAGCTGACTGATTTACACCACAGCTTGTTTGATTTTTTTTGTATCTTGCATACTTTAGACGGTAGAGAAGACCGCGGTACTCGGCGGACAGCCTGTATATTGACGACATGTATTTAAATGCATGTTCTACATTAAAAAAAAAAACTTCAAAATATTATTCGTCACCGACGAAGTTAAAAAAAAGAGGCATGTTGCAGTAATATCGAAGTGTCGCACTTAACTTCACGTCTTTATTTCTAATATTGTAATTAATAATTAATAACAAGTCACTAAAACTAATTTTATTTAAACAAATTTTTACAAGGTGGTTTAAAGAAATACACCAGTTAATTTAAATAATCAAGATTGGAGATTGATTTATTGCATCCAAGTAACAACTGAAATACAATGTTACTATCGAAACCCTTAAAAATGTGTTTGTGAAACGGTTCTTTCAAGTGCATACTGAAATATTAAAATGCTTATAGTTTAATTTATTTATTTTTTGTTTTTTTTTGTATAGAAAAATCAGGCAAATCGAAAAAAATTATACAATATTTTATTTTATCTTTTCTAATTTTGCGCCTCCATAGTTCGTGCGCCTGGAGCAGTTTTCTCCAACTGCTCCACGGTAGCTACGCCACTGTCTAGGGCCTCTGGTGTGAATTAGTTCATATAATTCTATAAAATTTGACGTAATAAAAGAATGTTAAGCAAATGGTATTATATTACATTAATATTAATATTATTAATTAATATTAATCGCAATAGCAAAACCCGCAACCAACCTATCTGACCCTGTTTTTTTGTTTTTTATGGACGCTCGTTAGTATATGTATTGGTTATAAACGGATGACTTTTCTTAAAGTGTTTCGATGTGTGCCAGTTAAACAGGGCCCCCGTAACCATGTGTGCAAAGTGTGCAGTGCACGCGGGCGGCATGTTCAAGGGGCGGTAATTAGCTTCTTGACCACTGGACATATTTTGTAATTTTTTTCGCTCAAAACAAGAAAAATAATGGGAAACATTTTTTTTGTCTGGTATAAATTATCCGAAAAACTAGCTACAAGTTTTGATGAAGCCGTCAACCTCACGGCAAAACGTCGACTAAACTAGAACAGTTAACTGCGGCAATTAAAAGTAGAAAAGTCTAATTTTTGTAATTTTCGTTTGCTAAATTTTTCATAAAAATTTAATAATTTTATTGGGTAAAAAAATAAATTATGTAATCTCTTACGGTTTGGTTAACAAAAAAACAAATTACATTTCACTTTTTAAGTTTTTATAAATTTAAGTTCCTTTTGCTTTTGTGATTTTGTTTCTTTTTTTCTAATATTAGTAACTAGCGGGCTTCGTCCACTTGCATTCTAAACAGAGGTCTTCTCGATCAGATGAGAAGAAAGCACTTCGCTTCGAAGAAAAATGTTTGAATAAAAGTGAAGGAGAATGCTTAAAAAAACGAAGGAGAATTTTTGAAAATAGTGAAGGAGAATGTTTAAAAAATGTGAAGGAAAATGTTTAAAAATTTTTCTGTTTTTTCCATTTCTTTTCTTTTAATTTTTAATAATTTTGATAATTGGCCGTTTTTGTTCGCCTCAACTTATCTGCCAGAGGGCGCCAAAATATGGATTGGCACGCGGGCGGCTTTTGACCTCGCGGGGGCCCTGCAGTTAAAGGATATGTTAATCTGATTAATATAGTTTTATTTTAGTGCGAAGTATGATTACCACTGATCAGTTAAGGAATCAATTCTATAACTGGGCTGCAGTCAAAAAAGGTGGATCGTAACACTCTTTTAAAGTTCAACCGAACTTTTGGAAAATTTATTTCCTTTTTCAAGGTTTCTACAAAACAAATTTTAAAATTAATAAATAATTAATAATAAGAACAATTTCACATGATTACTTACTCCTTAGTGAGTACACAAAGTTAAACCACTAGTTATAACAATAATATAAAATAATTTGCGAAATTTTGAAAATTGAATCACGATAGAAAAATTGTTTATTCATTATTAGGTAATACGATGTAAATATTGATTTCCAACTTCTTGATTGTCTTTCTTTTTAGTTTTAAAATTTAATAGGGAAGTATAAATACAACTAAGTTTCTCAATATCAGTTCTTTTGTTGATACTTTTTTTTATTATAAAAAATATGGCACATTTCAATAAAAAGTCTTTGACTCAAAATTAGTTCAATATCTAAAAAAATTTGCATCTTCAAATTTAATCTTATGGTCTTCATTATTGGCATGTTCAGATAAAGCACAAGCATTAGGTCTAAGCTCGGTTGAACTTTAAAAGAGTATTACTATCAACCTTTTTTGACTGCCGCCAATTTATAGAATTGATTGTTTTATTTTAGTACATTCTAATAATTCGTGATACGTAAAATATGAAAAAGAAAACACTTTAGTTCAAGTCAGTTTTAAGAAAAGAAGTACCGTTACACTTCCAAGGCCTGTAAAAGTAATAAAACTAAATGAACACGTGTTAGAAACTTCTATTACGCCTTAATTGCTCATACATGTTAAAACTATAAGGATTTTAAATGATAAACATTTCTACAATTCGGGTATCATTGCATTAACTTGTAACTGGAATTTGCATTTTTAAAATTTCGTCGTTCTTTTCAAAAATTGAAAGCAAGTGTAGTCAACAAAAAAGATATCGAACCTAAAAAATTAAACAAAAAAGAAACTTATTCATTATTTAGTTACTCCACAAAATTATTAATCACGGACATTGGAATGTATTTTTAACGATTCTTTTTCTGTTAAGAGAATGATGGGATGGCAGTTTTCCCCGACTTGTCAAAAAACTAACAAATTTTCACATTTGACTGCGATTACGCAACTTTCCTGAATTTTATTGTGTATTTAAAGCAACTTTCTATTTATTTCTGATATCAGAACGGAATAATTGGTGTACAAAACTCAGCTCAGCAATTTAGTTTATTTTTAAGTTTCCACGTTTGCTAATTTTCCTTGTAAGAATCACGAAAACAAAAATACCAAATTTGCCGCGGTTTCACTAAATTTATCCATTTATTTGTTTTTTTTTATATTGCTCCTTGAGCCTTGTATGAAGACTAAAAGATATACCGTCTGTTTGATTATAAAAGCCCCAAGCTATAACTCACTTATTTTTATTCAAACGCCAAATAAAATAAATATATACAGGCTGTCCCAGAGATCCGTAAAAGCTCCATAACTTTCTTGCTTTTTCAGGTATCGACTCAATCTTTTTTTGTATAATAGAAGCGCTTCTAATGCACATTCTAAAATTATTTTCGTTTATATACAGGCTGTCCAAGTATTATAAAAATATTAAAGTTACGTTTTTTTTTTAATTGAAACATCTCGTTTTGACTTTATTTTTGGATTCTACACTAAATTTGAATTTAAATTTATTTGAGTTATTTTTACGTATCAATCATACTTTTTGATTTGAGTCCATTTTTTCTTGAAAATTCCCGGATGCAAGGTTCCATTCAAAAATTCGTAACTTCTAAACCACTAAAGATATCGCAACCGCTTTTTTTTCAGTCACTGCCAAGGCTGTGGCCAATCATTCGAGATCAAACCAAGTCGTGAAGGGATGTTCCAAGGCTTGCTACGATTTTTTGAATCTGAATAATTATAAATAATAAAAACTCAATTTTTTCAAATAGAACACCATTCTATAGCGTTTCTGACAAGCTTTTCAATGATATACAGTTTATAGGGTCCAGTTCTGATATTCGACGAGTTATTGAGAAAATAGTAATTTTTAGATGTAAATATTTAATAAACAACTGAAAGTTTCTAGTAGTTTGGTACCAAAATGAAAAGCGATTAAAATTTTCAACCAGTGTCG
Organism: Prosopocoilus inquinatus; assembly: GCA_036172665.1. Classification (NCBI taxonomy): domain Eukaryota; kingdom Metazoa; phylum Arthropoda; class Insecta; order Coleoptera; family Lucanidae; genus Prosopocoilus; species Prosopocoilus inquinatus. The sequence goes on from CM069877.1 coordinate 30,758,021, forward strand.
CACCATTAACGGATATACTGTGTCAAAAAGTGCGAATTTCATTGGTTTAATATTTTATTCGCTGTGCATAATTATCCGCGATCAGTTAGTAGGACTACGGCTTTAATTTCAAATTTATCCTCCCAGTTAGCGTGAATTAGAAGTTCTCTTGATGATTCATGAAACTTCTAACTTGAATACTCGGGAGAAACTGATATACAAGTCAGTTTCTTTTGAGATTTCCCGAGTACTCAAGTTAAAATTTGAAAGTGACATACAAATCAGTTTCTCGTGAGATTTCCTGAGTACTCAAGTTAAAATTTTCATAAATTATCAGTAGAACTTCTAATTCACGAGAATTTAGAGGATAAATTTGAAATTAAAACCGCAGTCCTACTGATCGATCGCGGAACATCTCTTTACGACTTGGTTTGATCTCGAATGAATGATTGATACGTAAAAATGACTCAAATAAATTTAACGCAAAATTTAGTGTAGAATCCATAAATGAAGTCAAAATGGGGTATTTCAATTTAAAAAAAAAACGTAATTTTAATATTTTTATAATACTTTTACACCCTGTATATAAACGAAGATAATTTTAGAATGTGCATTGGAAGCGCTTCTGTTATATAAAAAAAAATTTAGTCGGTACCTCGAAAAGCAAGAAAGTTATGGCACTTTTACGGAGCTCTGGGACGCCCTGTATATTCTTGAATGGGACATTGACATAATTTTTTTGTGTACTCTGTATAGGAATGATGACGTCATCGACATTTTTTTTAAATAGTAAAATATTTTATTTGGGGGATATGATTCTTTTCTTTTTTCAAAGCATATAAAATTTTTATATCCTTACATAAGAAAATGTTCGAGAAAATTCAAAAACGGTTCTAATGAACAATAAGATGTTAAATGACGCAAAGTACTTTGAACATTTATGAAATACATTGTATTCAACGATGATTGAAGGTTTGCACCTAAAATATTTTCAAAATATTATCGAACTTTCATTTCAAATAGCCTTTTATTATGCGTAAGGATATCAATAATAATTTCTATACAACTCTATGCGGACGATAAAAAAGAATTCTGAAGCTGCACAGTAAAACTTTGTTGATCACAGTGCATGATTATTGTTCATTGCTTTTATTTAGTGTTTGAGTTATTCTACTTTCTCTATTTGTTATTTAGTTCTTGTTTTTAAATAATCTCTGTTCCTAAAAACAACATTAATAACAAAACAATAAATGCTTTGCTTAACCTCAAAATGAAAAGTATTACTCGATAGCATTTGTTTGAATTTTTATATTCTCTTTATCATCAGCCAAAACTCATTTGATAATAACTCGAAAAGAAAAATTTATCAAGATGTTCTGATTGAATGCTTTGTAATTACTGTAAAAGAAACACACATTTGCATTACTTTTCTTTTTTGGATAACGGAAAAACTATTATTTTTGCAAATAGCATGCTCTAGCTGTTTTATAACAAATTAGCTGGAATAGTTGGATAGAAACTTTAAATAAGGTTAAAACTTCCTTTCAAACGAGCTGAAGTTTCTTAATTTCTAATAAAGAATACAGAAGTTATGATTTTTTTTAAGTAAATAGTTCAACTGTTTCCTCCAACTCTTATATTGGCTACCCGATAATAGGTTTAAAATCAAAGCTGTAGCTAATTCTGAGACTTTAAAATATATTTAAGTTTAAGTTATTTAACTACAGAGTGTTTGAAAAGTTCATTGTAATAGCCAGAAGTATTCTTTATCTTATTCTTCTGGGGATTCTTCCACAAAAGCCTTTCAGAGGGTTCTTAGAACTGCAAATACATATGATTGGATAGCAACGGCTATTATCCAAAAAAATATTATTATTACTCCGTATTTTAAGACTTAAACTTTCAAAACAAACATGATTTCTGAAGTGTTCAGGAAGATGAATGTACTTACAGAGAATGCAAAAGCGTGAAACCAATAAGAAAAAAGTTTTGCAATTTCTTTAAATTCAGATATATGAATATTTTAAATACATTTTAGTCAAAAAAAAAAAACTTAAATGTATGTGAGTTTTGAAGGTGCTCGGACAGTAGAATTTTTTTAAAGAATACATTTTTTGCCTTTAATCAATAATAGAAACGTTACTTTGATTTCTGCAACACAAAATCGAGAAATACGGATTCTTTTAGTCTGAGTGTAGTTCAAAATTTAAATTTAAACATTTTCTCTGAAGTTTCTTGAAAAGCAGAATTTTTTGCGTAAAGTTGATATTAAAAGTTTTTCCTTTTGTCAAAGCGATCCACTGACACACTGTATAACCTACGGTTGGAAATTAACAATAACGTTTTGAGACTGTAAAGTGACTTTGGTTACATGAACGTAAGATATAATAAATTAATTTCAATTCTTAGTTTATTAAAACGCTTTCAAGTGAGGAAGAATCCGCCACCTTAAGACCTGATTTATATTACAATTTAACTAAACTCGCTTATTACTAGTCCAAAAGTTGATAATAAAGAAGATACAATTAAAATTTTGATTTTAACGCCCTTAAATCACAATATTTTGATGTCAGGAATTTCTGTTGCTCTGCGTCGCATGACTTTTGGTTTTGGACGGCCCCATATTTTACGACCGGTTTACACCGTCTGATTTTAAATTTGATTTCAGAAATATATGTTCGTCCGAGTTTTTATTTGAATTGGGCTGTTTGCTTTTTCATGCAACTTCTTATAACGACGGAATTGACCATTTAATTTTCTCAAATACACAATCAAATAATGGAAACTGATAGTGTAAAGCAGCTATTAATCTTAGTTTTCTCTTGAAACTAGACATTTAATAACAGAATCCTCAAACAAACCGAAAAGAAAATTCGACCATGTTAGTATTGACTCTGTCAATCTATTAAATAAACTTTTTATTTTAAACCGAAAAAATCAAAAGAAGAAATTTGTCCTGGGATTAAATATACTTTATTTTTATTTTAAATATCTGCAATAGTGTTGTAGTAAAATATAGATCGGTTTAAGAGTACTTAGAATTAAGAATATCTTAATACAACGGACAATAAATAATGCAGCAAAAAAAAAAAACGAAAAACAGAGTCAAACGCATTTGATGATGATAATAATAGTAGTAATAGTAGAGCGAGCAGTACTCTTACATACAGTATTTCGCTACAATACAGGAAAAGAAAAACAATTACAATAACTTTCTTAACAACACAGCCATAAAAGTCTACATTCTCAACTAGTAGTTTATTTATTATTATTATTATTATTAGTTAATTAATCTAATATAATTGATTTCCTCATCTATAACATTCATCTTCTTTTTCGTTTTCGGTCTGTTTCTGAATAACAAACTCTCCTAAATCTCCTTTAATTTTACAATCGCAACAGTTGAAAATTTTCAGATGCTATAAAACAAACTCTTTTACAGTTATTAATTATTTCCGTGTTAAATCAGATCGTAATACGTGCCTACTGTGCTAATATTTTTGCAATTGTTTTTAATTCTTTTTCTAACTCATTTTACTACTATGCCAGAGGTCGTGTCCGTTTTAAACAGAATTGATGGACGTTCACTGCGAAAATTGTGTATAAAACGCACACTAACTACGATCTAATGCAAAAAAAATAAAAATAAAACAGGTTACATAAATGGATTACGCTACGCTAACTACGGGGGGCGGGGGAGGGCATATTCCAAGCCAAAATTTACGTGTTTAAATTTTATACAAATTTGCTCAGTATATTCCGCACGGTTTCAAAATATATAAAAATAGTTGGTGATATATTTGCGAGCTTCATCTCGCTCTTGTTCATTTTCTTGAATATTCCACAAAGGAGATCGAGCACAAAGAAATAATATAAAGAGCACAAAATCACAGATTCAAATAGCACCAAATTCAAAATTTGGCTTCCAATTCTAAAAGGTATCGTCGTTAATATTTATTTATATATATCTACACATATAATTACAAAATTTACAATTTGCTTGCAATCGGAAGTCGCAGATTCGAAAGCGAAGGGACAAGCAAAAAACCAAGTGTCTCAACTCAAGCGGGGAAAGAAAAAAATCATGAACCTTTTGTTCCTTACTGAAGCTACAATGGGTGATGATAATAATGATGATATAATAATACATTTAGGCATGACGGGACTAAAAGGCGGTGCACTCAACAGTAAAATCAGCATTTACTCGTTCGTGATTGCATCCGTTCTACTATAGCTTACTTAGTGTACAAAAAAATCTCATAACAATAAAATACATAACGATTACAAGTGAGAAGTAAAAAAATTAGCGAATACAAAAAACTTAAGAGTAAAAGAAATGGTCGAAGCCCAATTACTGTGGCGGGTCGGGTGTACCATTCGGGTTCAAATTCTGATTCTTTGGGATCTGCGTCTTCAAATAGTTATTCTCGGTTTCTAGCTGTTGAATTTTCTCCATCAGCTCGGTGATTTTTTCTTTGAGTATTTCAACCTCCTCCCTAACCGTATACATAAGATGGCTTTTAACCAAGTCCATCGCCTGCTCGATTTTGTTATCGATTGCGTTGACTTGAGGAACAACGGGGTTAGCCTTAGACGAATCCTCGGAGCTGAGATTATCGCTTGAAACTTCCACCGCATTTGATATTTCCTGAGAGTTCTCTGATTGACTCTCGGATGATTTTTCTGGGGCTACATTGTTTATATTCGCAACGAACTCGGGGTTTGCGTAAATGCTACTGGGTACCATCGGGTCATAACATTGCTGGAAAATGGGAATCATTTGGCTAACACTTTGCACGTTTGGGTTTCCACTTCCAACACTAGTCGGGATTAAATTGACAGTCGTTGCAATTGTGGTGAGTGGAACTGTTGTTTGTATAGGATTACTGGTGGGAATTTGGTTTACGTTGGTAACCGGAATTTGTTGGTAGTTTGTGTTTGGTTGTATGGGCTGCGTGTACTGTTGGTTTGGCACGACTGCCTGCACAGGAACTCCTTGAATTTGAGTAGGGGGTTGTTGATTATTCTGAATTTGTCCTTGCGAGTTTAAAATTGCGTTTTTTGCAGCCTGTGTTGGTAAACTGCTTGGTACTTGCTCATTTTGAGAGGGTGGAAACGCATGCCCGTTGACCATAGGTTGAACCACACTGGGCTGAGAGACATTTGGTTGTCCAGCGTAAGTCTGGCTCTGTTGGAAGTTCGGAGGTATTTGCGAGTTGTTCACGTTCTGAGACGTAGGAATGAAGGCGCTACCTTGGTTTTGAATCAAATTTGATGGGACGTACTGGACATTCGGGTATCCCTGGACGCTGAATCCGATGCTGTTGGGAACTACATTCGGCTGCATATACGGCTGAGTCGTTGAGATGTATACGGGTTGAACATTGCTGGGAGTGACGCCCATCTGTTGCTGTGGTAAAGTCTGGGTTTGCATGTTTGGTACCGCCTGAGTGGGGTAAAAATACTGATTCTGTGGTATCATCTGCGAAGGTATGTTTTGGTAGAACTGCGGATTGTTATAGCCACCTTGTACGAGCATCTGCTGAAAATGTTGCTGAGGAAGGCTCTGTGTGTGCATGTAAATGGGTAAATTTCCCGCGGCTTGAGTTACCTTAGCGGAGGTCGTCGTGACCGGTGTGGTCTGATCAACGTAGTCCATACATTTCCACCTTCCCCTTCGAAATGGTTCCAAACTGGCGATCTTAACCACTTTAAAACGATCATTCCGACTCGGCGTGGAATGCATGTCTTTGCCATCACCCTCGCCGACTGATTTGGCGGTTGTTTCCGTCAGTGTATCAGTTGAAGGAGTGCCCGATTCCGACGCTATGTCGTTGGATGTTGTGGAAGTCGGGGGCAAGCTAGCAATACCATATTGAGAGCTTGTGGGTATCACACTTATCGGTGCTGCCGGGTTGTTCTCCAGTTCTTGGATTGATCGGTGTTCTTCGGATGTCTCGGCAGCCACTTCCGCATTTGCCGTGGTCGATTCTGGACCTACGGAATGCCAGGCATTAATCAGTTGTTTTAGACAAGCTCAGCATGAACAGTGCGTACCCGACATCACTCAATATGGTCGCTAGGTAAAAGCAATCAACAACTACTTTTAAAAGCTAGTGCACGATCGACCTTGGGAATCTTCAGGAAAACGAAACGAAAAGCAAAATTTTGAAGCCGATTTTTCAATCGCAACCTTCACTTTATTGCCATAAGTACAATTGCAACTATGGGAATAAACTGAAAGTACAAAATTGGGCCCCTACATAGTAAGTCTATATGACATCGTATTACAAACGAACATACAAAAGTTAGTTTTCTGCTATCAAAGATACATTACTTATTCAACTAATAAACATCTTAAACTATTAGACAGAAAGCTGAGTTCATTACTCACCCAATATATTCATGTAATCTGGAGTCAGGTCATCCCCGGGTGCATTCCCATTCGTCTGGGAGGGCTTATACCGCTGCACCTTATCAGGCCGTCGAGAATCAACATTGCTGGGAATCATCGTGACAATCTGTAAGAAATCATAAAATTAAAGCACAGGAAAATCACCGCACTGCAATCAAATAAATAATTATTAGGTTTTACGTGTATTCTTTAATAGGTTGGCATGAACTGTCATAACACTTCGTCGGGACATTGCGATATTCGGGACGAAAGCGAACACGGGCACCGCGAAAACTGATTCCCGACAATCCGGGAACGCTGGGCTTTCGATTACGTGTAATTTGAACGCGGAAATTTCGGTTTCGGGCGCGGAAAAAGCGTAAATACTTACGCCAGCCTTTATCACTAACTATGGCCGACGGCGACAATCGCTTACAAATGTCAAACTGATCAGGGACCAGGGCTACCAACAGACCAATTAAACCATCAGAAAAAATTAATGTAACAACTAAGAGAAAGTTAAAACTATTTATTCAGGGTTGCCAGATTGGGCGAAATTCCGCCACTTAGGCCACATTTTAAGACTTACTTGGCGTTTAAAAACATTTTTTGGCGCAAGACGCCTGATTTGGTCTACTTTTTTTTGTAGTCTTCACACAGTGGCGTAGTTACAGGGGTCGCAGGGATCGCAAAGCAACCCGGCGCTAAGACGCGATGGGCGCCTGTTCGAAAGTCTGCATCGGGATCACGACGAATAGAATTCTATTTTTGTGACGTCATATCGTCTCTAGACGACTGCTTATTGTATGACGAGCGTCTGGCGTTGCTAAGCAACGTGACGCCACAACAGAGTAAAAAATTTTGCCTGAATTTCTAAAGATTTACAAACGCGGAAACGCTTTTCTGTAAGTCAGCGTTTTCCAAATTTTTAGGTTTCGCGACCCCCTTTTGAGCTGTGTTATGATTAGAGAACGGATCTTGGTACATGTACTGTGGCTTGCAAAAAAAAAAAACGCGTACACCTGTTTTTCGTTGTATTAAGTTGGTCTTGAGATTTAATTTGTCAGTGTCAAACAATTAAAATTCAGACTGACAGAAAACGAGTAACTTAGGTCCAGTTTTACAAATGGGGCTCAACTTTGAGCTGAGGCTTAAACCCTTAGCAACGATTATTTCAACAATTGTTGTGAAGGATTTAAGCTTCGGCTCAAAGTTAAACCGTCATTGTAAAATTGAGCCTAAGAAGACGAATAGTGATTCACAGATGTCCAAAAATATCGATTTACAATTGAGATAATGCCCTTCTGAATTAAGAAGAAATCCTTTATAAACCGCAAGGGATTCCATGTTCTAATAAATTTTCCTAAACTCTTCTCATCAACATTTGGAAAATTACAAATTGAGCTTTGAAGAAGAGTCTTGACAAGTGTTAAAAAAATATATGAACAGGACAGCAACCGACAATTGTATTTCAACTAAATTACGTTACATTTATGGGCCGTTAAATATTTGGAATATCGTGAAATTTATTGAATAGCTACTGTCTGACTAATATCCGGTAAAATAGTAATAATTTCAACGGCAGTTCCTAACCTGTATGTTTCAAAACATGACAAATTTCTCAAAACACCCATTTACAAAGCAAAAAAATAGGTGAAAACTGGACACTGATTTTGAAGGTGTACACGATTTTATTGCAAGCAGGTGTACCGATGGAACGCAGGAGTAGGAGCGGGCGGTCGAGCCTTCGCGTCCTACGTTGATTGTTGATTTGAATCACAGTCCTATTACATCCAAACAACGCACGACGCGAAGGCGCGGTCGCCCGCTCCTACTCCTCCCTTCTATCGCTACATGCATCGAGACCCGTTCTGTAGTTACGATTCAGGTCCCGCCCCCCCTTCACCGTCGAATCTCGAACTTGAACCTGAACCAGACCTAAACATAGTAGGTCTGTGTCAGGCCTTTATAAGTTATATGGCCGACCTTCTGTCAGAATTTTAGTTCGTATTCCAATCAACAGAGGGCCAAAAGCAGTAAACTTTAAATACAGCATTCTACTGACTGGAACGCCGGAAGATATGTAATTCCACCGCTAACTAAAAATTTTATTTTTGTATAACTTGCCATCTGTTAGAGATTAGAAGCTCAATTCTGTTAAAAGTATCCTCTGATTAGAGATGGGATTCCATCCGGAGCAATCGTTTGCACCGGTCGAATCACAGAATGTACTTACAATGCACCCGGTGCATTGGATGCTTTGCCCGGTTGCCTACATTTACATAAGACATAAGACATGCTTCAAAATGACACCAAATATATATATGTATTTTGTACGGACTGTCGCTAGACAATTATTTTGTAACGTGAATTTCAAAAACTTACTAATTTTGTTCAGATTTTAAGCTACGAAGCTTCCGGTTAAACTTAAAAGTTTACTACTATTCAGCTATTCACCATACAGTATGAAACATTAAACCTGTAAACCACCAGCAAACAATTAAATAACATCAAGAAAAGATTATTTCTCGTTCGATTTGCGCGGGAAATTTAAATTTTTGAATGCACCCGGTACATTCATGTATGCACCCTGGCGAATGCACCCATGTGGGTGCTTTCAATACACCGGGTTCATTCCCTGGCCCATCTCTACCTCTGATCCATTGAAACGTTGTCTTGGAAGCATTTGGAAGTTCTACTTAACTGAAAACCTGATATTGAAGTTGTTGAGTCATCCTTAAAAAATGTGGTTATAGGAAGACATGATGCGGCATCCAGAAATTGTACTTAACGATAAACGGTATCCATACGGTAGTAGTAAATCGAAATTAAATCTTTCTGTACGTTTCTGAAGAAAACCAGTCCCGGTTTTGGGTAGAAATCAAGGAAGAACTAACATAAATTTCACAATTGTCAAATTTTAATTCATCGCAAAGAATTTTGTTGATATTGCGTCTTAGTATCTGTAGGCGGAAGAATGATTTTTAACTGAAGAAATATCGAATGTTTGAAGGAAGAATATCATCAAATTTTAGTCAGAAAACATTCAGATGACAATAATTTCGGAGTACAAAAATTGAAACAGTTCAGAGCTACTTATTCAATGGAACGTTTGGTGTGTGACGTCTTATTAACAGGAACATGGAGCTTAAAGTCCCTGAATATTTTGAAACTGCTTTTTGATGTGAAAGAAAAGCACCTAATATATAAATTTGTGCACCTATTTTTGTAGTTTTTACACGGAAAGACATTTCATTAATAACAAGGTAAGTCAAAAGTGCCATTTTGACTTGCTAAGTTAGGCTGGATTCAGAGACAACCGACTTACTGATAAAATTTTATTCGCTCAAACGAATTGGTCCATTGCAAAGTGAAAGGTGAACGTAGAGGGCGTTCAAAGCAACAAGGCGCGAAAATTTGAAAATGCGTATTTTTCATTTTAAAATATATTTAAATATTTTCTTTGGCAACTGGCGCAAAATAAGGCTACGTTTAAAATTGCATACATATATTTTTTTACATTGTATGTAAATATGACAATGCCATAATAATACATTGCACAATATGAATATAATTACAGAAAAAAACACTCAATATATTACAAAATTTAACTTTACAATTGTTTATAAGAGCCACGACAAAACTCAATTTTTTTGACATCCAAAGTCTCGTTTATTCATTTAATTACATATTTACCTTCGTTCGCGTACGGTCCAAATTGTGTTCGACTCGTCCTGTTCGAACGCGTCCGCGCGCGGCCTTCGCGAACGCGAGAGAGATCGCGTCGGTTTTAGGTTACGTTCCGGTGCACCCTCCTTTCTGACCCCCGGGGCCACGGGCCCCCCCGACTGATAATATATGTAAGTGTCAAGGTTTCCCTACCACACACGACCGCCCCCGACAACGACTTCGTATCGACATTCACGTTAAGTACTTCAAACAAAATTTAAATTAATTGGTGTAACCGGGCTTATTCAGAACAAGCAATTAACCTACGAAATAATACTGTATACTTACTTACAATGCACTGTTTTGAAAGTACGAAGCACGAGGTAGCTAAAAACGCGCGCAGACTTTGACGCGAACTTAAATTATGAAATTGACGAATGACAGTTGTTGGCGCGTAAAATGTTACAGCTGCGCCACCTACGTCTACCTTTTATTTCGTATGACAAAAACAACGCATACCAGAGAGATATGTGACAAACAGAAATAGCGCACATCTGGTAAAAGCGAATAAATTCGCTAAGGGAGTTATAGTTGTCTCTGGCTGGATTCATTGCTAGGCGTTTTGCGTTGGCGTTAAAATTCTACGCGATACCATTGGCCCAATTTAAAAGTTTATATTTTGTTTAATTGAACGAACGAATCAGATAGCTATCCCGTAACGCGGCGATGACAAATCGCCTAGCAATGAATCCAGCTTTATTCATGGATACCTCAGATTGCGGGCAAACCGTTCTTCATTATTCTAATTCATCTTTATCAAATAAGGTTTTGGCGTTTCTCATGTTTACAAACATTACAAATATAACCTCTACAATTCTCTCTCTCCTCCCTAATTAATTGGTTCATCAGTAAAGTCCGGATTTATATGTGCTAAAAAAGTGGAAAATAAGTTTTTTTATGCGATTAAAATGGATCAAAATATGGATATTATATGCGATAAAAATTTTATTTTACTTATACATACTTTAGAATAATAAAAACATAAATTGTTTCATATAAGTAATTTTAACACTTAACACTTAAGTAGTAGGATTACAAAATATAATCAACAGTTGATTTAAATTATTTGGGGTAAAATTTTGTCGTTTGTCTGTCAAAATATTTTTATAAGAGGAAAACGAACGCTCGACATCGCATGAAGTAATGGGCGCAAATTTCATGGATGCTACATCTTTGGGGTCCATGTCCAAATCCTCTTCACTTTGACCTTTTAAAACTAAACAGATTTTCCTCATTTTATTGTAGTCAGGATTACGTAATAGAACCTTGTCTAATTTTGCCATTAACTTCTCTCCTATCTCCCCTGGAATTGATTTTACACTTTCAATTGCATCATCGACCACTTCAAAAGAATCTAATAGAGCCGTCTGGGATGATTCCAACTTTTTAATGGTGGATATTAAAACCGAAAAATGAGTTTCAATGAATGCTAATTGATTCCCGATGTTTGTGTTCGACATGCATTCCTTACAAATTCTTAAAGCCGCTGAATTGGAATCATCGAATTCTAAGAAAATTTCCTTTAATTGTTTAAAGTTATCTGCGTAAAAATTTGCTGCTTCAAGCCACGTACCCCATCTCGTAATTATTGGTTCTGGTGGTAATGGCAGGTCAGCAGCTAATTCTTTATAGTGTTGTATACGCAGTGGGGCTTTAAGAAACGCCTTTTTTCCGTTATTGATCAACTTATTTACTGTTGGGTATTCTAGTCGCACCAATTCAGCGAGCCTATTCATTGCGTGAGCCATACAAGTGAAGTGCATCAGATTTGGGTAAAACACCTGTAAAGCCTGTCCTGCTTTTATCATGTAGGCTGCTGCATCAGACACCATTAGTAATATATTTTCCGATTTAACTTGATTAGGTGCATATAAAAGTGTCAAGCTGTCGTTAATAAAACCTGCGATCGTTGAATGATTTGTTTTTTCCAAAACTGCACTATTTACCAAATAAGATATTGGTGCAACTGTGTTGCTTAATACTCCTGCTAACATATTTGCTACATAACGACCGCAGGCATCTGTCGTTTCATCAACTACTATATAAATATTGTTGTCGCTAAGCTTCTCTCTTATTTTCTTCATCCGTTGCTGGTGGCATATACTTAGATAGTTTTTCCGCAAAGTCGATTCATTTGGAATATGACGATTGCAATATTTTTCCAAAAAAGTTCGAAAACTTGCTTGTTCAAGTTTATGCCAAGGAATGTTTGACTCTGCCATAGCACTGCACAAGTCTAAAAAGAATTCATTTCCTGTGTCACTGCCCTGTGAGTTACTGGCTGTTGAAGAAATAAAAGACTGCTTAAAGTTAGACACACATCTTTTCTCCGACTCCTTATGGAGGTTTGTAGCCAAATGTTGATCAATCTGGTACTTTTGGTCTGACGACACCTTAAAATATTGTCAAAATGAAAATGTGATTTTTAAGAGAATTTGTAAGGTATCTACCTGTTTTGAGCATGCGTTGCAAAAAATAACTTTTCCATCTGTAGTTAGATGTTTAGATGCTTTAATCCATTTTTTCAATAGCTCGGATCGAGAGGATGCTACTTTCGGCATTTTGAAAAGATAAGCACTGAATTTATTTCGTCTTTAAATTAAATAAGAAAATAACAACTAATTCGCGTTGATAAATACACTAGTCACTAGTCACACACATTCACGGAGTTCTTATCTCAAACTGAAATGCAAAACATAAGTGCAAAATGCAAGTGCAAGTCGCTACAGATTCCCAGAAAATCACATTCCGGGAAATCGTAAAATAAAGTGGCCAGACGTTGAGAAGAATAAATTACTTCTTGAAAAAGCTGCAGACTTGAATATTGACCGTATATGGAATTATAATGTTATTTATATCAATTTATGGATAAATAAATAAATATGCGCTAAAAGTCTAAAATATTAAGTTATATGCGAAATAAAACTACCATTTTTGGGCTTCTCTAATCGACAAACATATAAATACAAAACGCCAAGTTTAGGTATGTTAGCGTAAAAAACTTGTAAAAACTTATAAATCCGGTCTCTATTCATCAGCAATAAATCCAGATGACTCCGATGAGTTTTCAATTACCTCATGGAAGAATAAAAGACCAGCACGATTACTTTAATCGTAAAATGAACGATTAATAAAAATACGCTTTGATGTTTTTCCAAATAATGCGCTTAGTTCCTTGATGAATAAAAGAACACGCCTGCAATAATTAAAACTTGTTTCTTGTCCAATGAAAATGGTAAGAAAATTATTTTTAAACTTTAAGCGGACACTGATAAAATTGGAAGGAACGTGTTATTTTCAATTTTAAGTTAACCGGTTAATAATTCACTTTACAACACTAAATTCACGCAAGATATGCTATATTTGGTATCATTTTGAAACATTTTTTATTTCTTATAATATAAATGTAGGTAAATTGACAATGCACCCAATACACCCCGGGTGCATTGTGGATGCATTCCATGATTCCACCGGTGCAAACGATTGTACCGAGTGGAATCCCATCTCTAATTCTACCGTACCGGCACCGGTATGTGCGTTGCTTGACTTGGGCTTTGCTTCTAATCTATGCTTTGCTTTATTGAAGCGCTGCAGCGCTGGATGGCTGAAGTCGCCTGAACGCGAGCAATAACATGCTGTCTTAACATTTTTTTTTTAAATTTCGTTAAAGTTTAAATTAAATTTTCAGTGTATTAAACGAATGTTTTTGAATTTCAGAACTTATGCAACCAAACGAGTGTTTTCTGTCACATTGACATCCGATAACGTAACAGGTAACCTCGCAAGCGATTAGAATTAAGTAATTTTTATTATTAGCGCCATATATTTAGATCCCGTATTTACTTGACTGCATTCGACGAACTTTGAAAACCCAAAAAATGGCCAAAAAGACGGAGGACGACTCCTCTTCGCTCTTCGAACAATTCAGTAGCCTAATGGAGAAGAACATCAAAGGAGTGAAGGTAAAAGTCAAACAACACCCATTCTTGGTTCTCTCATTTCATTTCATGTTGTTATTACCGTAGATTGGATGTTATACTGTTGCATTTATAGGCCTAACATATGCCATGAGGAAAGTAAGACCGGTAAGACCCAGTTTATTAAATCTACTCGGACATCAATCAATACTATGATATATTTTTTTAGTTCAGCCGATTCAAGAAGCCTTCAGACTTACCGAAGCATTTCATAAAAGAAAGGCGAGAGTTAACTGGCACTGTTAAAAGAATAGAACCAAATGGTGCTCTCCTAATGGTCGATCATAAACCCCTGGTTGCTCTTCCCGGAGTACGAAGGGGAGAACTCCCCGTTAAAATCGCTGGAATTAACATAAACGGACATGGCATTAGTTGGCTTCAGACTTTGGTTGCTGGAAATAACGTCGTGTTTGTCCCTGTTTCGAAAACGAAAGATTTTGTAGAATGCGAAGTTAAAATGACTCAAAAATTGCCACATGATGTGAGTTGTCAATCAATCATTCAATGTAAAGTCGTTAGTTATTAACTGTAACTTTGCAGAAAAAGAGCCGCACGATCGATCTGGCCGATTCTCTTGTCTTCGTGGGTTTTGGAAATATAATCGAGAGACCTTTGATCACGAAGAAAGACCCAAGTTTTCGATATTACATGCATTTGAAAGTAGTTGAGGAGGCCGCTCTGAAGAAGCAGATGGGGATGAAGTATTACATCAAGCCCACGAAGTTAGTTTTAGCTGCAATCGCCAGACAACTTCAGAGGGCTGCTACGACAACCATCAAAAGAATAACGACCAGGAAGAGAGTCGAGCCTAAAGTTGCCACGGTTGCGGTTACATAAACTATAACATTATGAAGGCTTAGGCAGACAGTACCTCTGTCATGTATTATACTTTTGCTATTTTTGTTTTGACTCATGGGTGTATTATTATTTTTTTTTGTGGTACAAAGATAAGCATAGCAACGACTTAAGGCAAATGTCTGTGACAGTATTTTTCTTGATTTTTTTTGTAACAAAATACTTCTCGTAATTCAGATTCTTGCTGAATATTAAGCTCCTACTTTTTGTAAATAATTTCGAAAATGTAAAGTCGGGTTGATATTAACTGCCTTTTTGCATTTGTGTACTTCGAATATTTTGCTTTGAAGCCATCCATTTATTACTCTAGACTGAAGTTGTTATGTTACTGTATATTCATCGACAATAAAGTTTAATTTTTATAACCAGATTGGTAAATAAGTTTTATTTTGGATGCTGCGACAATTTTTTTTTACTTGTTATACAATCATTGCTCTTTGTGAGATCCTATGGAAAAGATGTCTAGTTATTATAAATATCACTCTTGCTAATTATGTCAGTGTTGACAAAACATTAATTTAATTAATTAGAATTAAAATAAAGCTCTTAAGCTTTTGATAAATAATTATTTTTAAACAAGTTGGATGGAGCAAATATTATCTGCTTTTTGTATTTGTTTTATCTTGATTGGTGAATAAATACAGTTGAACTTCGATAACTCGAATTATGACTTGGAAAAGTTCCAGTTTTTAAAACTTCAGGTTGTTAAAAAAAAGAATACATAACACGATATATAAAATGATACTTCTGTATGCGAATCACACCTTTAAGAACGTTCAGCGTAAGGGCTACGAAACTGTCAAATGGTATCATTTATAGAAAAATTTTGTGCAAATCGTTTTTGATTACAGTGAAAACCTCGAGCAGCCTTTGGACAGCTGTTTCAGCCTTGCTTGGGGCTTCTTCAGCAGAGACGTAGCTCGACATTTTTTGCTTACATCGCAATTGCGAATAAATTGCACAAGTCGTTTTTGTTTGCAGTGGAAATGTCGAGCTACGTCTCTGCTGAAGAAGCCCCAAGCAGGGCTGAAACAGCTGTACAGAGGCTGCTCGAGGTTTTCACTGCAAACAAAAACGATTTGCACAAAATGTTTCTAAAAATTTCATTATGCTTTGACAGCAAGCATGGCCGCCTTGCATGGGGGACTTATTAGGAGCAAATCCCGCTTCAATTTGTCTATCCTACTGCAATGTCAGGTCAAAAAGAGATAGTAAGATGTCGCTATTTTATCTGTTCATCACTCTTACATCGCAATTGCGAATAAATTGGACAAGTCGTTTTTGTTTGCAGTGGAAATGTCGAGCTACGTCTCTGCTGAAGAAGCCCTAAGCAGGGCTGAAACAGCTGTCCAGAGGCTGCTCGAGGTTTTCACTGCAATCAAAAACGATTTGCACAAATTTTTTCTAAAAATTTCATTATGCTTTGACAGCAAGCATGGCCGCCTTGCATGGGGGACTTATTAGGAGCAAATCCCGCTTCAATTTGTCTGTCCTACTGCAATGTCAGGTCAAAAAGCGATAGTAAGATGTCGCTATTTTATCTGGTATCATTTATGGTGAGCATCGTTGTGCATGTTTGACTGTAACCATTGGTTAAGGAGTCAATCATAGCTCTAACTCCAATCAGTTTGATTCGAGTTATCGAAGTTCGACTGTATGTACAGGGTCCGAGATAAAAAGTGCCGAAAGGCAAACTGTTATCAGTAGCACAGCTAGAAGTCTAGTCGCCGGGTGGAAATTTTTTTGTCTAATACCTTTTATTACCTCTTATAATACAGGGTACATAAAAAGTTTTGCACCAAATAGGATTATGTAGAATGCCATTTTCAAAAATGCATTGGATTCGAATATTATTTTTTTCGCATTTCGTCGACGTCGACTTTTAAATACAAACGAGCTTGAGGAATGAACAATAATTTAACGCGTATAGCCTAGATACTTTTTAAAGTCAAATTAAAACCAATTAAAATATTTCAAAGTTGGTAACGTGTAATTTTTAGTTTGAATTCACGATTGGGAATTATTTAGAAAAAATATAATCAAATATATTTTTTTAAGTACTGTCGGAAACAAAAAAAGTAGACAAACCACAGTTTCCTGTAATCATTGTTTCTGAAAATGGCAGTGATGATTAAAGACGACTTCACAGATAGCATTTAAAAAAATTTAAAAGCTCTCAAAATTAACAAGTTTAAAACTTTGGTAAAATCTGTGAACTGTCTTTAATCTTTACTGTATTGTTACCTGCAGAAAAATCGACCGCAACGAAAAAATCAGTGCACGAAATCTTACAATGTTTTTGCTCTAAATCTGTCTTTTTTTTCTGAATTCTCATTTTTCAAGTAATTTACATTTCACAATAAAAATACTGTCACATTAACAGAAACAAATTAATCTAAAGAGAATTAACTGTATTCGATTTTTTTGAAATTATAGGCTGAGTTAAGTGAACGATCAAATTGCACATAATCGTCAAGTCAACGGTCCGTCTAAACCTTCTGACCAATCACCAATTGAGAAAAGTGATCACGTGGTTTGAACGAAAGGTTATTGAGAAATATCGTAAGCTTACAACACTATTTTATTACTTGAAATAAAAGGTAAAGAAAATATCGCAAGAAAAGTTTGTAGATCAAATTCGAATACAACAAAATAAAACGGGACTGTAGACGACTGTCAAATGTTCAAAGTGTAGGTCAGAAGATTGCGGGGCATGGTAGAGGTAAATTTGTTCGTATATTTTCCGTTCGCCAAATTTACTTTATCGGACTCTAACTATACTTTGAAAATTTTCATTCATGTCAGATATGTATATTCTTCTTTGAATTTTTTTCGACCTTGATTCATTAATTCAAATAAACCCTATTTTCTGAGGTAAAGGACATGTTAACACTTGACGTAAAGAGTCGTAAATCATGGTATACTGTATCTATATACACTGTGGTCGTAAATGATTGAGCGTCCTTGAGAAAGTAAATACCCAAAGGTGATCAAAACTACTTTCCGCCTAGGGAATTTTCGCGTTTTTGAATGCTCCAGATCACCTGGTAAGCAGTAGCGTTCGTGTATGGTTTGTTTATGTTTGAGTTTTCTACAATTTGCAGTTTAAATCATTCGAAATCAGTAAATAAGTATTTTTGAATACTATTATTCAGTTGACTTTGTTTTTACAAGTAAGTAACGTTCTTTGCGTCTCGATTTATGATTAATGTTACACAATTTTTAGGTTAAAATTACATCCGCACGCCTTTAAATTGGGTACATGATTTCTAGTAACTGGACCAAGAAATTTTTGTATGAAGCGGCACGTTCAACCATTTACGATCGCAGTGTACATATTTTTACTGCAATACTTTATTTCCTGTGCAAACAGGCAAGACTTGTTAATCTTGGCCTTGGTTCAACCTGTTACTTAAAAAATGGAAGAACTGTCAAAATTTTAGGTTAAGAATTCGCCCAATTATCAACTTAGGTTGAATACGCTTCAAGTGTTTCTCTGTCCATACCGGTTAGAAATCGTAATTAATTTAACATGCCACAATTATGTGAATTAAATACAAGAAAAATCAGTTATGCAAGAAAATTTTACTTGTTATCAAAAGATTTAGTTTCTTTTATCTGGGCAGAGCCCATGATACCTCAGCGCCGGGTTGCTTTGCAACGCGTGCAACTCCTGTTGCTACGCCACTGACTGTTATTAATAGCGTTTTCTAATGATCACGCTGGTACACAATCAGTGTATGTCTATTTCTTATTATTACATGGGGTTAAAATGAAATGAAAATATACTTGGTGTGCACTAGTATAACGCTATCATCGGAACCTAACCTTACAGTTTACTTTGAATAAGGGCGTTAATAAAAAGAAAACCTGTACAAACTCTAGCAGGTGACAGTAGAAACCAAAACATCTACACTCCTAGACTGACTGCTAGGAACAATCACCTCTTCGCTGTTAAGAAATTTAGAACGAATGTGATATGTAAATAGGGTTGTCAGATTCTTTTTGCAAGTAAGGGACAAATGCTAAGAAAGAAACGGGATTTCGGTTTTTTATCCGGGACAAAAGAAAATTTCATATAAAGAATTTAATTAATGTTCAGCACTTTGGTTTGATGCACTCATGTGTACCACATTGTACTGTTCAATTCAAG
The DNA here is from genome assembly GCA_036172665.1 of Prosopocoilus inquinatus. Classification (NCBI taxonomy): domain Eukaryota; kingdom Metazoa; phylum Arthropoda; class Insecta; order Coleoptera; family Lucanidae; genus Prosopocoilus; species Prosopocoilus inquinatus. The sequence goes on from CM069877.1 coordinate 30,777,108, forward strand.
AAAGAATACGGAACTTATTTATTTCAGGTGGTTGCACTACGTTAATCAACACCTTGTGAATTTTTATGTATTGGAAATGAATCACTAAATCAAGTTCAAATACGAAATTAATAATAATGTTGATTAACGCAGCGTAGCTAATTGAAACAGACGAGGAATGTACACGACGTGCATGTATTCTTTCCTGAATTGAACAGTGCATAAAAATTCGCATAGTGTTGATTAATGTAGTGCAATTATTTGAAACAAAACGAGTTCCGTATATATACAAAAATTGTTTGACATGTTAAGAACTATAACTTTGTTAAATCCAAACCGTTGTAAGTTATATAGCCGACCTTCAACCAGAATTTTAGTTCGTATTTCAATCAGCAGAGGGCTATAATTAGTAAATACAGAATTCTACTGACTGGACGCCGGAAAATAAGTTATTCTACCGCCAACTATAAATTTTATAATAAATGAAATTGGCGCCCTGTTAAATTTTGAAAACGTGGTAGTTGATCTGGTTTTTAGGACAAAGAAAAGATTCTAAATCATTCAGCTGACCAGTTTCGGTTTTTATTCTAAACCTGTTAAACAAGTTGACTTGTCGCGTTACTGAGTAAAAAACCGAAACTGGTCAGCTGAATGATTTAGAATCTTTTCTTTGTCCTAAAAACCAGATCAACTACCACGTTTTTATAAATTTTATTTTTATACGACTTGGTGTCTGTCACAGATTAGAAGAACGTTTCTGTTAAGTGTCCTCAGATCCAATGAAACGTTGTCTTAGAAGTTTTACTTAGATGAAAACCTCAAATTGAAGTTATTGAGTCATCCTTTTTAGAAAACGTGATTGTAGAAAGACGGTGTCGTGAAATTGTACTTAACGATAAACGGTAGCAGTGAATCGAAATTAAATCTTTCTGTGCGCCGCTGAAGAAGACCAGTCCCGTTGTGGTTAGAAATCGAGAAATTCACAATTGTCAAATGTTAATCCATCGCTAAAAATTTTGTTGATATTGCGTCATGGTACCTATATGCAGAAGAATCATTTTTGATTGACGCAATACCGAATGTCAGAAGAGAGAACATCATCAACTTTTTAGCCATAAAACATCCAGATGATCACAATTTTGAAGCTGTGACACCCGGAGCACAAAAATTGAGGCAGTTCAGAGATACTTGTTCAATGGAATGATTGGTGTAACGTCTTATGTTCAGGAACAAGAGCTTACAGTCCCTGAAAAATTTGAAACTGCTTTTTTATGTAAAAGAAAAGCACTTAATATATAAATTTTTTGCAGATTTGTGTATTTTTGTAGTTCTTACACGCAAAGTCATTTCATAAATAACAAGGTATGTCAAAAGTGTCCTTTTGACTTGCTAAGTTATTCATGGATGCCTCAGATTGAAAGCAAATATTAAATAATATGTGTAGTAGGCCACCTGCTCAACAAGATTAGTTTTTATTCCAATCACAAGGGAGCGCAGAAACTTGTCTGAATTTCTCAGCCTTCTCGATTCCAGTCTGTAGAGTAGTTAGTCCATGGTTAAATTAGTTAATAACGATCTGCAATTGTTTTCGAGCGGCCACGCCTCCTACGATTTTTTTAAATTACACGGTACATTTCTAATAAAGGATTTTGATGGGGAATTTCTTTTTCTTTTTGATTGTGTAGCTACCTTAGGTGATAAAAATTTTCAGAAAAACACCAAAAACTTTTCCATCGCAGTAATACGGACATGGTGCGAAAATTTCACAAGTCTGGACTGTTTTAACAAATAATGATCGCAAACAATAATCATATACTAGAACTAAAACCTAGCGAATGACGAAAGAGCTGACCACACAGGGTGGTTTTAACTAACTGTAGTATCTATAAATTTGTAAATTAATAGTGAATTTCTTGTGATTTTTTGAAAATTACTTCAATCCTAGCAAAGTTAATAAATAAAACTACTTTAACAAATTTTTCAGTTATCATAATGAATAACTCCTTAAGAAAAAAATCAGTTAAGTAAATGTTCAATTTTACGTTATCTTCTACAGCAATACATTTCCTCGCTCTTTTAACGAAAATTGCAGAAACAGCAAAAACTCTGTCTTTTAGGCACTCTTCACTGATAAATATCACATTTATTAATTCTTCATGAACATAATGTATATTAATGAGAAACAAATACCTATTTTTTAAGTTAAAACTGTACCTTTTAAGTTTAGAGATCCTAAAGTCTCGTACAAACTCTGTGAGTTAGTAGAAAATGAAGGATTATTGTTTATTTTATTAGTCACGGGCAATTAGATTTAGAGATAAAACATATTTATCATTAAATTTATTATAAAATTAGTAAAGAACCCTTTAAATTGTACGAACATCCTTTGAAAATGATATCCAAGGAATAAAATCACTTTCGCACCATAATCCGTGGCTTAGTACGAAAAGTTTTTGATCTTTTCTCTCTTACATCATCAGAAAAAGAAACAATTTTTTTATCAAAATTCATCATTAGAAATATACTATGCAATTTAAAAAATTCGAAGGAGGCCTTGGCATGCCAAAAAAATTTTCTTAAAAGTTTTTTGCTCTATTTCTGCTGATAAAAAGTTATTAAAGAAATGCAGATATATGTCTCACCCGGTATATAAATCTGTTTACTATACGTAGATTTAGATAGTAATTTTTTAATCGTACATATAGCTTCATAGGAGAAAATACGGGACAAGCTCTGTCCCGACGGGACATTTGTATTTAAGTCGAAAATAGGGACGTCCCGTAAAAAAAAAACGATGTCTGGCAACACTATGTGTAGAGCACCTATTGTTTACTGCTCCGTTAATGCTAATGACTTATTTAATGATGTATTTTTTTTAAGTAAACAAGATTAATTTCTTGTAATTACTTCCATTTTGTTATTGGCGCCTAACTTTTGTATTGTTGTCCTCTAATTAGAATTGATATTCTGTTGAGCAATTAATAAATTATTGTTATTATTATTATAAAACAAGAAAAAAATTCCAATAAACCCACGTCCAATACTTAATGCAGGAGTATCCACGCCAAGTGTTCGCTCTTCCAGAATTTTTATTTTTTGTATAAAATTCAGGAACGATAATTGAAATAAAAATCTGAATTTTCCAACATACCAATGAAAATGCAATAACTTTTTTCTACAAGATTTTTTAATTGAAGTCGATATATAATCATTAATAGGACACTGTGGAAATTGCACAAACCCTTAACATTTCACTATCGGTTGACGTTACGCTATCAACAAAAAAAAAACGCACAAAGGTTTGACTGTCGATTGACAGCTGTCAACAGATAGTGAAACGTTGTGCGTCTATTCAATTTTCACAGTGACCGGTTAAAGATTAAAAAGAATTTTAATAAAAATTTACGAACTACCATTTTTTTTTGTATCTACTAGCCATTTCCAAACATCCTGGATGTAGTTGTTACGGGTTGGTATACGTGCGTGTACGCCGTACCGATGGTAAACTATTAACCAGCTAGTGGTTATTTGCTTACGCAGGGTTCTTAATTAATTTCCCGAAAGTACGCGTTGTGAACACTTAGCAGGACACGCAGTTTAGCTGCCTCCGAACTATGTTGGCCGACCAAACCTGGCAGGCGAAGGGAAATATAAGAACAACATAAACGTGAGTTTTTGGGCACAGGAAGCAAGAATTGAAAGATGGAAGGGAGGAGTAGGAGCGGTCGGTCGTGCCTTCGCGTCTTGCGTGATTTGAATCACAGTCCTATTACATTCAAACAACGCAGGACGCGAAGGCGCGACCGTCCGTTCCTACTCCTCCCTTCCACCGGTACATGTACCAAGAGCCGTTCTGTAGTTATTATTAAACAAATATATTAAAATAAGACTTAAAAATACTTACACATTGTATACCTTACACTTACTACTACTAACTGTACACTCTTGACTAACTATGTCTCTAACTGACCATAACTATTACTCTATCACTAACTGTCTATAACTGGCCATCCCTAACTTCTTTACAACCCTATTTATCATCATCTTATACCTGCTTCGCTAACTTACGTATTACAAGTCGAATAAACATGCTTACAAATTATATTATGATCTCAAAATGGCCCATATTAGTACTGTTATATTATCCAAAAAAAATGTTGCAAATCCTTTTTGATTGCAGTGAAAACATCGAGCAGCCTCGGTACAGCTATTTCAGCCCTATTAGGTGACAGTACTAATATGGGCCATTTTGCAATTAGATCGTAACATATATAATTTGTAAGCATGTTTATTCGACTTGTAATGCGTAAGTTAGTGAAGCAGGTATGAGAAGATGTTAAATAGATCGAGCGGCCTCTAATAGGGCTGAAACAGCTGTACAGAGGCTGCTCGATTTATTTAACATCGCTCGATGTTTTCACTGCAATCAAAAACGATCTGCAACAACATTTTTTAAAACTTCCGTTATGCTTTGACAGCAAGTATGACGGCCTTGCATGGGGTAGCTTACTATGTAGCAAATCCACTTCAATTTGTCTATCCTACTGAAATCTCAGGTCAAAAAGCGATCGTAGGATGTCGCTGTTTTATCTGTTATATTATCGTAATAAATTAAACAAGTAGTTCACATTTTGAAATAATAACTCATTATGGCGCAGTTTACATTTTAGCCGCTTTCCCATTGCCAAAATGGGCTACTCGGAGCTCCTCCGAACTGATCCAAAATGTTCCAATTGCGGGGGTGCGGAACGCACTTGAACTTGATCTTCTTTACTTTCCCCCGTCCCCCCGTACCTGTATCTATGACTACACATACAGTGAGAATTCTATAACGCTGTACATAGACGAAAATTACGTGATCAGATAATACATTTCTGAATCATATAAAATTGCACATAGAGGTTTTAACATTACGTTGCTATAGCTACTACTCAATTCTCAATGCTGAATCATTTACAAATTGCATATGGGAAGTATTAAGGAAGGGAATAATTGATTTATCCGAAAATTTGGCGGCAAATAACGCAAAGACTTCTGTCAATGAACTGCATCTGATAATAATGTGCACCTACATTTTTACTTTTTCGGCGGTTGTATGCATTTTACAATAAATCAAGAGAACAATTTAATTGAATCTGACAATTCAAAATCAGTAGTGTCATTACTAACGACGCACGGTAACCATGGCGAAGAAAATAAATTTGGAAATAATAATGTAATAAAGCTTCCATTAATTAATACTATGTGCAGTCTTATAAGATTCTCAGTGTATATCACCCTTATATGACTTATGCAGCGTTCCCATTAGAATCTCAGAAGTGCAGTTCGGATCAGATCAGTTCAGATCATCTCAGGTGCTAGAAATTCGTAACTGGAAAGTGGCTTTTGAAACAATTTCCATAACATAAATAATTTTGAACTACATATTTAGAAACCTTTTCAATAATAATAATTTTGAACAAAATAAATTTTCCCAAAATATTCGACCCGTAACATAGTCTAATCTATCCCTGTGTACCCTAGAGTGTAGGAAGTATAATTTTTTATATCCGATTATTATCAGCTGCTATGTATAAATAAATTGTCTCCACTCCTTTCTGTCGCTCGCCATCTTCCTTGCCTGTGCCTGTCTGCTAATACGTCTTTCACACTTTCGTCCCACGTTTTTCTAAGTTTTCTTTTGAGTCTCTTCTTGTATACTAAAATAGTAAAGGAGACTGTGGTTTAAAAGATAATTGAAATTAACCTCCACCTCCTCAGTAACGTTGCCTATTGGTAATCTGTTTTTTACCAAGAAGTAACGTATTAGGGGTTACGTAGCTGAATTAATATATTTAAAAATTATTTAATTATTTATTTAAAAAGTATAAGATACACTTACCTGTCAGAAGCACTATTACGGACGACATACATCGTTCTCGCACTATAATCAGTATAACAATGACTTCTCTCTTGTTATCGGAAAATCTCTATATATATGCCTGGAGTTGATCTACTTTCTGCTGCGTGGGCGATTGACGTGTAGCTCTGTGTTCTTGAAGCTTTCGATGATCATTTTTCTCTATTGCCGGATTATTATGTAATTATGTGCAAAGTTACCGATCAAGGTTTTTGTTTACACTGTATGGATCTCAAATAATTATTTAGATAATTATTTCTTCTGTTACAATAAGTTTTATATCCGTGGATACGTATTTCGGCAGCTAAGCTGCCATCTTCAGTACGCTACCAACTTAAAAGCACTAAGAAAGATTTAAAACCACCTAATCACACTGATAAAATCATAAAAATGTTAAAGCTAACAACAACCTAATCATCCTAAAAGATATATATGTCTAAATGTAAGTATATTTACTTACATATGTAAGTATATTTATCTCTTCTCGTATCTTCTTGCTGACCTGGTTAAATGTTCAAATCCTGAGCTTCTGGTCTTCAGTTATTTTCAGTATTGGTTCCACTTTTAGTCGTTTTCTTATCTCCGTATTTTTTAATTTCTTCCTTTTAAATAGTAACTCCAATTATTTTACGGAGATACTTCATTTCTATTGCTTGTATTTTGCTCTTCATAGTTGACGTAAGAACACAAGTTTCGTATCCAAAGATGAGGGTCGGAGCATGTACAGTTTTGTATACTCTAACTTGAAGGCTTCCACGGTCGTCGTCCATGATTGAATTCTTGGGTTCCGGTTGGAAGCACGTTTCTCGTCAGATTTCTTCTATTGCTGACGTTTCATTCTCCATTGCAGAAGAACTTCTTCAGGGCTGCTGCTGCTGCTGGTGGTTTTGCTACTGCTTCTCAACGACAATGGAGACCGAAACGTAGGCAGTAGAAGAAATCCGAGATACGTGTTTCCAACCGGAAGCCAGAAATTCAACCCGTTTTGTATACTGTTATTTTGGTGTTCTCTGCGATCCCATTTTATGAAATCACACTTTATAATGCAATTTAAACGAGAAACTGCCACTTATACCCTCTGTTATTGATATTTAGTCGTAGGCAATTAAATTTCTCGACTTGCTAGAATATTTTCCTATTTGACACGATATTTGCCGACAAGGTTTCTCTACCAGCTACCATTACTTATACAATATTATCTGCGAACGCATATTCATTTAAGTATACTGGATTCATGTGCTTGTGTCCAATGTACTATGACCCTCAACTTAAATGATACTCCTGCATGCGAATCGCACCCTTAAGAATATTTAGCGGCGTAAGGGCTACGAAACTGTCAAATGGTTTCATTTATGGTGAGCGTTGTTGTACATCTTTGTCGTTATTTCACTTGTTTCCTTTGTGGTGTCATTGTTACCTGGAAGTTCTTGACAATGCTTATTATCCATTCTTACGTAATTCCTATTCTCTTGGTCTAGACTCACTATTCAATTCAGGAAAGAATACATGCACGTCATAGACGGATCGGTATTTGAACTTGATTTAATGATGCATTCCAGATACATAACATTCGCATGGTGTTGATTAACGTAGTTCAACCACCTGAAATAGATGAGTTCCGTATATGACGTGCATGTATTCTTTCCTGAATTGATCTGTCATTAGGGCAGCTGTTAAGTTGTCCTCCACATTTCTCTTTTTCAAGGATGTTCGCACTTTGGATCTTGGGATTCGATCGAAAGCCTTTTCTAGAGATGCTTTCTTTCGCTCACAAAATCGTGACCCAAACGTGTTTTGATTCAAAAACAGATATTCTTTTCTTTGAATCTTTCTATTTTTAAAACTTGTTTGGATTGAATATTTGAATTATTTACAAATGAACTGTCAATCAAAAATTCAAGTTAGGTGCTTAGTTGCAACAACTACGAAATTCAGGTCCAAACTATTCGAAACACAATTCAAACTTTTAAGCGAAAGAAAGCGCCTTAGGTCTACGAACGCCTGATATATCACAATGCTTCTTTCTAGGGACTTTTCTGCGATTTGTTTTAGTGCGAAAATTTATGCTACGCCGCTTATTAAATCCACTCTGCAACTATTTCGTCCTTATTTCGACCTTCGAAGATGTTGCTCAGTATCTCTTTTATTGAAGATTGGTAAATACTACGATGAAGATTGGTACTATGATGGCAGTTTTCCAGTTTAACGGCGTTTTTCTTTCTGTCCAAGTTTAGTTACATATTGATGTTAGCATCTCCATTCCTTTAAGACCCTCATTTTTCAATATTTCGCGGATTATTCGATCGTGTCCTGCTGAATTTCCCTTTTTAAGCGCTTTTATGGCTTCCATCACATCCGCTTGTAATTCGTTTATCATTGAATCTCTTATGTATTCATTACTTTACTTCCTTATTGTCTTCTCCTCGGCTTCCTTTGTACATTAGAGTTCTTCAAAGTACTGCTTCCGCCTGACCATTATTTGGTTCCCTTCAGTAAGTAGATTTCCTTTTTTTATCTTTGATTTGTTTGATCCCAACTAGTTGATTTCCTGTTCTTCCCCATATACCGTTAAAAAACGGTCCAGTGTAAAAATTAACATGGATTTAGTGCGAAAGTTCTTATGGTATATTCACCCAATAATGTGTTAATTTTAACACAAAGATTCGATGTGGAAATCTCTACCCTCGCTTAATTAATGGGGCTCTCGCTCCCTTGGCTTTAAAGTCGGAAGTGTTAGTTCTTGGCTACAGAACTGTACGAGTTTTATATGGCATTTTAATAAGAAAAGAAATGAATAATTGATTACGACGCAAAAATGAAACAAAAGTTCCTTGAAGGTGTGAATAATAAGGATATATTGAACGCCTTAATTTTACATTAAAGGAAAACAGAAAATAGAAAAGGGAAATAAAAAAAACAATAATAATAAACGAAACAAAGCGATGATGGGACAGATTTCAAGGCGTTTCTTCCTCAAGAATAATGGAGAATTTTAAAAGGGGACAACATATATTTTTCTTACCTGTTGGGCAGGGAAACTCTGCTTCGGAGAACCTCTTTCTTTTACTTTTCGGAACGTGGTTTGACAGGGGTTCGCTCTCCTTCCGGAGGTTTCTACCATCACACTTCTCATCCACCAAAACTCTCCAGAGTTACATTTATATTAACAATTTTGACAAAACGTCTTATTTAAATTAGGGCCGAAGGACGACTCCTCAGCATTAATTATCTCCCTTCTTGCCGGAAGGTTTGTTTTAAAAACCCCCTGCGCTTCAAAACTCTCCGACAACTGGCGCCATCACTCCAGCGTGTCCCTTCGGAACTACGATTTTTGCGTAGGTGTGAAACGTTTCCCACGCAATCAGCAAAAGAATTTTGAATTCGTGACTCGAATTTCTTTTTGTGTGGGAATTTAAAAAAATACGCTGGATCATTTAATATTTGATGGAAAATAATTTCTATTTGAAATTTCGGCTGTTTACAACAGATTCTGCTTGCTGGAAAAGCTCGCAAAAGAAAAGTTGATTCATTTATTTGGTATTCGAAAAAATCACGGATTGGCTGACATCTAGCGAAAGTTTTGTGAAGGTTCCTATAATAAGGAAAACATTGGAATGATATTTGGTTAACCTATAAAACATTAAATTTAAATGTTTGTGAATTTTGTGACGCTTCCTTATTTTTAGCATAATGTACAAGGTGACTACGCGAGAATTCCTACCCCCTTTAACTCTTTTATTTTTGATTTTAGGAAAAAATGCTTAATACAAAACTTAAGGGGACTGATTCAATGTTTCTCTGTGTGGTCACAGTAAAACAATTGATGGTCGGATAAAAAAGATATAAACTAAACTTAAGTTTTTTTTTTAAATGGAACAACCTGTATTTTATTACATTTTTCGATTCGAAATAAAATTCTAATGGGACTATATGTATAATAAAACTAATAATGTAGAAGATGTCTATAAAATAATTGCTGCTTAATTTTTTTATTTTTTATTTTAGAAAGAAAAAAGGATAAAAAAAGTTGCAGAATATATTTCAGTACTGTTACAGATACTCACAACAAACAATTGAGCGTCGGATACCCAAAAAAATAAACGAAGTTGTGGTTTTAAATAAAATAACATTAAATAAAATTTTACCATTAACATATTAAATCGATTTACATGTTTCTTAAAATTAACTTTTTAACTAGAAACGAAAAATATTTCGGAAAAATTGAATTTTAAAAAACGTAAAACGTAAAACATATTCAAAGCATCTTGAATTTTTTTTACGTAAAGTGTAAATCTTTTTGACATGTTTTGATTCATATCTCTTAGTATAAAAGAATCATTATTATTATGTAAATAGTAATTATTTTATAGACACCTACATTATTAGTTTTATTATATACGTAATCTCAGTAGGATATAAGTTAGAATCGAAAATCGTAATAATATACAGGCTGTTCCATTAAAAACAACTTAAGTTTAGTTTACATCTCGTTTATCCGGCCATCAATTGTTTTCCTGTGAGCGCACGGAGAAACTAAATCAGTCCCTATAAGTTTTGTATTAAACATTTTTTCCTGAAATCAAAAATAAAGGAGTTAAAGGGGGTATGAATTCTCGCGTAGTCACCCTGTACACACCATAATAAAACTAACGAAAAGCGTTGATAGATAGATTAGAACAAGTTATACTGAATAACATTAATGATAGCTGTCTGCAAGGTTGGTAGAGCTGGACTCTGTACTAGAAGGTTGCCTTGATCAGCGGAGGGGCGGAGGGTGCGTATCTCGTTACGTCACGTCACGTGATAAATTCCATTGGGTGTATTAACGAGATTTTTGCGTTATTTGATCAATAGGACCATAGAATTGATTCCATTTTTAATGAAGTAGATTAAGCTTTGAGAAACAAATTAAAATTCAATCTGTTTACTTCACTGTGAGAGATAGAAGCTTCGTGTGACGTCACGAGTTACATTTGCGGGGAGGAAATTTCAAACTGCATATTAAATAGGAACGAGGCAACCTGCTAGATGCAATATCAGTTTTACCAACCTTGGCTGTTTGCATTAAAAGCACCATCTGTTGGTTACTAATTTTCGCGAATGTTATTTTAGCGTCTATCAAACTTATCTATTTCGCAGGTGTATTCTAACAGCGGTTTCGATTCACCTGCATTGGTTGCACTTATTTGCATCTTATTTTAACCTGAGTACAATCAAACAGTGCAGGTAAATCGAAAATACTATAAGTGACCTGTATTTCTTGTTTCAGAGTAAATGCGATTTTCCCCCCTTTTTATTTTCCGCTTCAGTTCAGAACAAACTTAAACGAAATACTTCACAGTCAAAATTGGGAGAGGCACAAACCGGTTAACTTAATGGCGCACGCTAAATTCAATTACTTCGGAATTAATTACTGTCGATACAGGCGAGTCAATAAATTCCGCTAATTAACGCAGATTCGAAGAACTTGTAAATCTCTCGCGTCGAGTGTCGTACGTGCTCGAGGGTGACGGTCAAAATTCGAGGGGTGAATTGCTCGTGATGATGGTGTTTTATGTGTACGAGCGAGGAACGTGTAATTGTCACACGACGTGAATTATTCGTTCTAATTAAATTATTCTGGATTGTTACTCTTGCAGACTAATTTCCCAATTACTAATTTAATGTGAATAGAAATACCTAGATAAGGCCTTATGACATAATTTTTAAGTAAAATTTGTTATACAGGGCCTTCTTTTGCTACGTGCAAATAAAGAAACCTCAGTATAAGTACACGAAATGCTACCTTCTGCGCGTATTATTTGGTGGCTACCGTATCATAACCAAAAAATTTCGGATGGACCACTTGTTTGGAACCGCTGAAATGTGCGAGAAAGATAGGAAGGTCAACTTCGTCTTCCTCTCGGTATGAACACGCCCACCGATACCGCACTCGATGTTCAAAGCAGAGTTTCGTAATAATAATCACCGATATCGTTTATTAATTATTTTATTTAAAATTTTAATTATTTTAATTCACTGAGTGAAGTAATATTACATTTATTTGGTTTACGATGTTAACTATCGATGAAAATTTATGCACCAATTAGGCAAGCGCGTTAAAAATCTTCTTCCTTCACCCTCTTACGTAAATAAACTTTTGCTGCAATCTCGCTGCTAGTTATGAAAGTATTACTACTTACGGTCATTGGAAACAAAGTAAACGTAAAATTTTTATAAGCCAATTAAAAATAATATGGAATGAGAAATTATAATTTGTTTGTACCTCGCTTTTATTTTGTTCGGCAATTACGAACCGCAGCTTCTTGAATTACACTAGATTTTAATTTAAAATACTTAAACTTGTAATTACTTGCAGTGAAGTTAATTTAAATTGTAAACGCTTTGACCGACCAACTGATCGGAGCGGCGCTGATGTACGTCGTTCCTGCTCAAGATCCAGTAAGGCCTGGCCTACTTCGGCTGCGGTCTCGTACTTGAAGAGGCGACCACGTTCCACTTTTAGCTATGCCAGCAGTTCTCAAACGGTGTAGTGAAAATCTGCCACTGCATTTTTCTCGAAAACTATTATATTTATGTTAAGAACATATAAGTTCAATCGTTGCCATTTATGGTGTTACATTGCAGGTTTAAATATTTTCACACAGTAAAAGAACACCATGGTACTGAAAGAAATCATTCAAATAAGAATTCACTATACTATGGTACAGAACAAGTATGAGGCATTTAATCCAATCGTGTATTCTCCTCCCTTCCTCTGAATTAGTATTTTACAGTCATTTCTTTTCTTCTTTATTTTATTCTGTGGCCAAGGTTATTTCTAAGGACACTTGAATCCGGTAAGCGCTGAGCCAACAAACAAGGCAAACTAGGCTGAAGTGTAAAAAGACATCTTCTTTTGTGATACAATTAAATTTTGTCTCACTTTTGAGTTATGTTATATTTTTAACTTCTTAGAATTCCTCAACTATGCACATTATAACATAAGTTCATAGGAACTTCTCGACTCTAAAAGACTCCCTCTATCTACTGGTTAAATATTTTCCACCTATTATGATTCACCCTGTATTAGAAAGCTTCATTTTTTTTACTTTACTATGTTACAAATTAATAATATAACGTTTTGCTCTGTTAATTAGGATAATTAAATTTGTGATTGAATTTGAAAATAATCTCAAGTCTATTTAACTAATTTGTTATTAGCTCCGGCACACACCAAAACTGCACGAGGTTCATGCACAGTGTTGATGTTAGATGGCGCCAAAATTGACAAAATGAAAAATGATGTTTACTAAAATGTGAAGTGCAAAATTGAATATTCGTGTACAATTGCGACTTGAAATAGCATATGGAAACAGGTAAATAAAACACAATCTTAATAAAAATATTTTTTTGGCGCAAATTTTCTGTTTTATCGTCAACAGCTCGTTGACATTGGTTGACATTTCAAATACAGTGGAGGTTAGCAAATATTGTGTTGTCTGGCAGCCCTTCTATGCAGTCCAGATATGGAATCAAGCCACGTATCCAAACTACATCAAACTTACTCCCGGCACCACCCATCTGGCGTGGGCGGTAACGGAAGAGGGCCCCGGTGAGTAAAATAGTGTAGTATATATAAATTCTCGTAAATGGAATCTAGACGCTGTTATTTATTTATTTATTACCAATAAAAGTAATCAATTCAGGTTCCTTGCGACGCCGCGCCGCCTCTATTAGAAATAAAAACTTAAGCTTTAACTTTGATTTTGAGTAATGGAAATGATCTCTTAGGTCCAGTTTTACAAATGGAGCTCAACTTTGAGCTGAGACTTAAACTCTTAGGCCCAGTTTTACAAATGGGGCTCAACTTTGAACTGAGGCTTAAACCCTTAGCAACGATTATTTCAACAATTGTTGTGAAGGGTTTAAGCTTCGGCTCAAAGTTAAACCGTCATTGTAAAACTGGGCCTTAGAAACGATTATTTCAACAATTGTTGTGAAGGATTTAAGCATCGGCTCGTTAAACCGTCATTGTAAAACTGGGCCTTAAAACAATTAATTTATCTTCGACACTTTCTTGGCAAAACGCGGAATAGTTACGTGAAAATGTTTAACTTCTGACGTTTTCACTGCGACTGTACCTACGAATTTTTGGCCTTTTCCGCGTTCTTAAAGTGTATCAACTCAGTACACCGCAGCGTTTCATGTCAAAATTTTTGCATGCAAAACCATTTTCATAAATTCAATTTTCATTTACAGTATGGAACAATTTACTCTCCGGGGCCCTTTCTCGGCACCGCCCACGCCAGCGGTGAATTTACAGGCTGCTATTTATTTATTAGAAAGCTGACCATGATACGTTATTTTTTTTATTAAACATCAAGTTTTTTTAATGTATTTCTGTCGGGTAGGTAAGAAAATGAAACTTATTAGTCATTTGAGAATTTGGAGTTATGTTCGAATTTATCAAACGTGTGCACTTACCGATTTCAAATTTGAAGTGGTTGATTGATTTGTTGAAACTTACATTCCGATTTGTGCCATAAAAATATTACAGACTGCGTCGGGTGACGACGTAAGAATAATAGAAAACAAAAGTGTAATCTACGAAACGAAAACGAGGGGGGAAAAGATGATCGAGGATGACACGAAACTAAAAAAAAGCACAAATGACGCTGAAATAAAAATTCATGTAGAATTGACAAAAAAATCTTCGTTACAAAAAAGATTATTTTTTGCCAAAAAAAAAGATGCAGGAAGAGAAACGAGTGTGGGCGTCGTTTATTTGATTGTTTAATAGAGTTTCTTTCTTTCTTGGTGGGAATTCAATCGGCCATAAAATGTCCGTCTTACCTTGTTTTTGATAGCTCAGCTCACGCGACTTTAGGTTTTTTTGTGCGTTAACTACGTCTCGCTGGGTGTTTCATTTGGCTGCAAAACCAATCTACGAAAAAAAACGACGGAAAAGACGATCGAGGATGAAACGGAACCGGAAAAAAACACACATGTAAACGACGCTGAAATGAAAAATCATGTGGCACTCTCCGTTACAAAAGAGATTGTTTATTGCAAAAAAGAAAAAAATATGCAGGAAGAGAAACGAGTATGGGCGTCGTTTATTTCATTTAATAGGATTTATTTCTGTCTTGGTGGGAATTCCATCGCGAATTAATTATTTCAGATTTTCTCCGGCCATAAAATGTTCGTCTTGCCTTTTTTTTTTTTGGTAGTTCTGCTCATGCGACTTTAGATTTTTTGTGCGTTAACTACGTCTCGCGCGGTGTTTCATTTGGCCGTAAAAGCAATCTACGAAACAAAAACGAGGGAAAAGGTAATCGAGGAAGAAACATAACAAAAAAAAACACACACGCAAACGACGATGAAATCAAAATTCATGTGGGACTGATAGAAAATCTCCGTTAGAAAAGATTTTTTGCGAAAAGAAAAAAAGTGCTGGAAGAGAAATCTGAACGACAAATGTTTTGCTGAAGCGTTATCAAAAAAATAGAAAAACAAGAGACGATTGGTTGGAAAGAGTAGTGTTACGAAACAAAGGATTTTAAATGCAAAAAGAAAACATTTTTATGATGAAAAAAATCAAAAATAAAAGTTTTGAAAACGAACCTTATAAACAACATAACAAAGCAATATTTTGTAATTTACGTATTTAACTATGTAGTTAAAGTAGATTTCCAAAGAATTAAAACTTCGAAAAAAGTCAAAGCAGTCAATACCTTGTTTGGTAAAAACCTTTTTTAAGGCTGACGACAAAACCCTCCAACAAACTTAATACTCAATTTTCTTACTGGAATCGAATCGTATTGCTTCCGCATTCGATCGCCGACAATGCGGAGCTTAAAGACAAAGAGAAAAACTCTCGAAAAAAGAATTTTAAACAGCTCATTAAAACTAAGAAAACAAAAGTTAATCGCCAGCATTGTTCGCTCGAAACAATGACGAGCGAAACAGTTACAATTAAACGCCCTTAATGACGATCCGCTTTGTGAATCAGAAGTGGGATTCGAGGAGACACTCGAAGCCGGGCCCGCACATTTCCTACTTCCAGACATAATAATTTAAGAGGCTTAACGGAGTTTTTGTTCGGGATCGTTTCGAGAAGCGGACCAACGTTGCGAATGTGAATGACATCTGCCCGGTCGTTCGTCCGTCCGTCCGTCCGTTCGCTCGTCAGGCCCTTCAATGAAATTCCATGCGATTTTGCACTCTAACTTTGAAGGGCGTACGTGCGAATCGTCACAATCTGCGAACATTAAAATGCAACGACCGACATTATGGTCGTGAGATATTTGATATTACGACTTTTCGCATTTTTTTAATGGTTTAAATGTGAGATTGTAATTCGTTGTCTTATTGTTATAAGCTTTGGGTCTTGGGATATGTATTTTTTTCAGGAACGATTTCATCTTACATTTCTTCATTGTACTTAAAGTAGGTGTACATTCTTGAATTTAGATTATTTTGCATTATCCTTCGATTGCTTCACTGAAGCTTGAAAAAATTCTACATATAAAAATTAGAGAATTTGAGACAAGGATTAGGACGCGCAAAACGTTTTCAAAATAAAACGAAACATATTGGGGTGATAATTGGCCAACCCTAAAACAGAAAATGTATAGAAGAGAAAGGAATTTAACAATATTCTTACTTTTAATTATTCTAAAGAAGAGATAACAACATCAAAATTGGCTGTCGTAAATAATATATTTAATAATCAAACATTTAGCAACTCCACAACCTGTAACAAAATGAACACTTAAACATAAAAACATGAAAAAGAAGAAGAACTATTACAATTTGAGGGGGCTGAAGAAAACAACACTCCACAATGAGGAACAATAACACGTGTCCTCAACATTAACATCATCGTCTGTTTCAAACGATATAAACACTGTGCACGTGACAGCACCTTGAAATATGTAATAATGATTTTTGTTAAAGAAATAAGTTCAGAAGAGGATAGAAGTGAAGTGTTTAAAAGAAACTTTCAAGAATTAGCTCTATATTTGAAGAAGCGACTTGGAAAATCCGCTTATCTATGTACGCGCGACATTAGCCCAACACAAAAAGAAATCAAAAGAGAAGTCTTATTTACCTAGAAAACAGTCGAAAAGTTCGAGTAAAAATGGCATTAGTTGAAGATGTGGGTGTTGGTTATCAACATTTGCTAAAATGACATTAGAAGCGTGTTCGTAAACTCTCCAGGATCCGCTTCTTCGTTGGTATACCGTCAAATATTGAACGGTAAGATCTGGATGGAGAAAAGGGGACCCAAAAAGGAAATAAACTGCAGCCTTTTTTTCTGACAACCCCTTCTTAAAGACATGTGTCCAAAACAATTGCGTTATTTAACATATAAACTCCAAGTCAGTCCAAAAACATTTCATGTATTAATGCAATCGCCAACACAGAGTTCCATTCACCTAGTGCGGTGGTCGATTGTAATTTTATTAGAAAATTTATATAGATAAAACAGCGACACCCTACGATTGCTTTTTGACCTAACATTGTATAAGGACTGACAAATTGAAGCAGGATTGCTATATAATAAGTCACCCCATGTAAGGCGGCCATGCTTGCTGTCAAAGCATAGTTTAAATTTTTTGGAAATCTCGAGCTAGGTTTCTGCTAAAGAAGCCCCAAATGGGGCTGAAACAGCTGCACAAAGGCTGCTTGAGGGTTTTACTGCAATCAAAAACGATTTACAATTTTTTTTTAGAAATTTTAAAGGTTACAGAGCCCAAATCAAGGGCAAAAAGTGCTTCAACGTGAGTACTCCCGTATCGGCTTACACAATCCGACATCAGACAAAAAAATTAAATAACAACTCCAAAACAAACGTTGCGCGTGAGGCGCAACAACAGAACTAGCACAAAATTTCGTTTGCGCTCTGAAGGAGCCAATAAGTATAATAATAGAGTATAAATAAAAGCAAAAACAAAGAAAATAATAGACACAGTCAGGTGAATATAACTCTAAAAGTTTTAACGACAGACACAAGAAAAAAGGGACGAAACCTCGTCTGGCCACGTACTACAGTGAAATCGCGCTTCTGTTTCAAACGATACAAACACTTTGTGCATGTGACAATACCTTAAAACATGTTTAACGTTGTGTTACACCATTTTCATACATATATTGTTATTTTTTATTACTATTGCACTATTTTGAAGAAAGTTGATTGTCTATCTTTATCCAAGAACCAGTACGTAACCTCGACTCACAACTGGGGCCATAAACAAAATTAATTACGAAAGTGTCCATCCGCATAACATTACAATAAAATATGCATAGGTATAGAATGATCAAACAAGAAGCATTAGTTTAAATCGGATTAAAGACTTATAAAGCATGAGAACTGTTATAAATCCTCGACTTCATTCATTATTCTTTTTATTATTGCTCCCGATTTGACTATTAATTGGTTTACTTCTTTTCCAACTTCCCCTTACCTATACATATGGGACTTCTGCAGCATACCATTGTTTTCCACTTGTTACTAGTTGCTTCTTTATCTATTCCTTGATTTCTACTTCCTTTTCAGTTGGTGTTGTATTATTACATGTTATTACTTCGAAATCTTATCAATTTCAATGCCAGATGCCAGTGTTGTCGCCCCATTAGCTTAATACTTTTGTGACGTTTGTCTCGTTTTTGAGCAAGTGACAAGAGGAGCATTTAGCGCGTTTTGACGCAAACTGGAATATAAGAAAGGGCTTGCGCCAATCCGTAACCTATCGTATCACAGAAGCCAAGTCCGTCGTTCCCTCGAAAACTAAATTGTACAGCGGAGTTGCAGAATAGTGTCCACTCATTGGAGACGGCGTGGGAAAACTTATGCGATGTTATAAGGTCACTACATCAATACACTTCGTATTCAGGTAGCGACATTAGTGATTTTTATACCTATCCTTGTTGCACAATAAACTTGCCTAGGGATAGAAAAAAAAACACTGTCGAAAGCTTGTTAATCAAAGTGACGTTTCAGAAATGGTAATTTGTATTATCACATAACCAAATACATTTTTGACTAGACAGTCCATGATAGTCGGCCGTCAACTATTACCATCACAGTAAACAGAATTCCTTAAAACTGTTGCTTTCTTTGTTGATCTTGCGATATTTGTTATTTCTGTTACACAATAAACTCAGATTGGGAATGGCATGGCGTTACCTGAACACGGAAGTGTGTTGATTAAGTGAACTTAGGATGTTTCGGAAAAGGGCGCCACCCATCGGTGATTACACAACCCAATAGTATCGAAGACCAAACAGCCGGGAAAGTGTATCCTTAATCGTCGTCGAAAAATACAATTCTCCAGCACCCGCTTTTTTGTTGGTATACCGCCAAATATTGAACGATAAGGTCTGCACGGAGAAAAGGGGATCCAAAAGGGAAATAAATTGCAACCTCTTTTATTGAAAACCCCTTCCAAAGATGTGTCCAAAACAGTTGCATTATTTAATAAATAAATCTAAATCGGCCCATTATTAAAGCAATCGTCAACGCAGAGTTCGGTATGAGATCAAATCCCCTATTGTGGTGGTCGTTCGTAACTTTATTAGAAAATTTATAGGTTGCAGAGCCCAAATCGAGGGGAAAAAAGTACTTCAACGTGAGTACTCTCGTGTCGGCTTACACAATTCGAAATCAAACAAAAAGAAATTTAGATAACAACTCCAAAACAAATTTTGTGCCTGAAGCGCAACAACAGATGTAGCGCAAAATTTCGTTTACGCTCTGAAGGAGCCAACAAATATATATAACAATACAGTATAAATAAAAGCAAAAACAAGGAAAATAATAGACACAATCAGGTGAATTTGATTCTAAAAATTTTGACGACACAAGAAAAAGGGGACAAAATCTCCTCTGGCCACGCATTACAATCAAATTGTGCGTTCCTCTCTGCGAAATACGTTGCAACCCAGCAACCTAGCTCAATGCGATGCGACGCCACTGGCAAGGCGGATGCATCGCAGAAGAAAAGAAAAATTTTGAACGTATTTACATGGAATTCCTCCGTATAGGCTGATGGTGCGTGGTTGCGATGATTTCAAGTCGGGGCGACGATACCTTCTTCAAATTGCAGTATTTTTAAGCGGTGGCCCGAGGGGTGGACGCTTCTACAGCTCAAATGTCGCTGAATGGTTAATTCTGGACCACCAAACTGTTGCGGTAATTCTGCTCCTTTCCAGGTGCTTAAGAGGGGAAATACACAAAATAAAATTAGTGATCGCGAAAAGTAAATGCACATGGCGTAACAAGTACAACACAAAATTGTGGACGATGTGATGTCACTGAATTTACTGTAAAACGAATAGCCTTCAATGTTAGCTGGACCTGGTGACAAGTCTGCGCTGGGTCTTTCACCAGCTTTTTCCCTCGGCTAGCTACAGCGAGAATGGGGGTGGGTAATATTTTGATGGTAAAGTATTCGGGCGCCAGTACGGACTAAACCCAAGCTGATTACATAAAAGCACCTCACCAGCGTCCCCGGACTGATTTGGTGTTTGCAGAAGGTTCCAAACAAAACTCGAGGCTAAGTGTAACTCACTTGTAGGCGAAGGTAGAATACGAACGAGACACATAAATCCACAAAATTTCATTAAAATTTTATTAAACTACAACAAAATTCAGTAAATACAATGAGCATAAACAATAGGACTTACGTTATGGTTACTGCTACTTAAGCCACACGTACAACGTAACGATAATCTATGAGTTCAGCCGAAATTCGCTCCCCGTAAAGGGCATCATTCATCGAAACGCGATGTCAAAATCGTTAAATAAAATAACAGATGATCTTCTCACGTATTCGAACGTCAAATATGTTAGGTTATAATCAGGTTAAACGCCGTTGTGGCGTCTAGATCAAGCAGCAACACCTGGTGATATGGGGTATGAGCGGGAGAGTTTCGACGTCAGCCCAGGAGATGGCGAGTCCGTCTCGGTGAAAACTCATTCCTATGGAAAAGACGATTAATCTACCAAAGAGCAGTATCGTACTTGAAGCAGGGAAGTATAAAGCGATATTAAAACTGCAGCTGCAGCTGAAACTGCAACTGAAGATTAAAGTAAAACTGAAGGTAAAAGTAAAAGCCTGAAAAAAGAAAGAAAGAAAGAAAGTCGTTAGCGTCCATAATGGCCCCATGCGATTCCTAAATTTACCTCAGTTTACAAACAGCTCAGGCTTCGGATGAGGCTTTAAAATACCCCAAAACTCGCTGGTGGTGTAAGAGAAGATTCCGGCATAACCTTAGATAAGCTCTTCTGCTAAATTCCAGCAAGAACTTCGTTAAATTCACAGCAACACCTTAACACATAAACTTTTAGCCGGCGAGAGCAGAACAATAAGTAACAAGTAATCACGGAACGCACTAGAGAGCTAAGAATACCAGCCAATCAGCTCAAAGGTCAAATACGGCTTTAATGCCTCGATAACCAATGAAATTACTCGTGCCCATATTTGGTCAGAAAACGCGGAGAAGCAACGGCATACAGATGCCAGATACGAAACTCGGTAGAGATGCGTTGTTGTCATGTTTCCAAATATAAAAATGACTTACCTTGCCGCATAAGGCAAGCTCTGGAATGAAGATAATTCCCCACGGCACCGAAAATCCGTGTAATCACGAATTTCCAAATAGCAGGGAAAACTTCTAACGAACGTAGAACGGTGGGTCTACCAAACTAAACGATGATACTACCAACCCCCTTTCGTTTCGACAGCACGTGGAAAATTGTCCGGCCGTAAAATGCTCTTCATCGGCCAGATAAAGATCAGAAAACGGTAAGCGCCTCGCCCTCTAGCAACGGTCAGCCGCACTCGAACCAACAACGCACGTAGGGAAGCCTACTCCGAATTGTGAACGACGCGATGACAGAAAAAGAAAATCTGAGAAAATTACAATTAAAATCAAACCGCGTAATTCAAATAAAAACTCAAAAAGTGTACAGACGAACGTATATTTTATACAAATTCAAAAACAAATTGAACAGCAGATAGTTATAGCGGCTTTTAAGTTGTGTAGTCACTGTTTTCATTTTCCTTTTCATTTTTAATAGCCCGCCACATACGCACATACTTTCAGACGCTCCTGGCACGTCGCATACCTGTCGCGTATGTTCAGGGAGAAAAACCCTCACTCCAAGTACGCGTGCTAAAATGTACATCCGGGCTGGCGAGCCTAAATTGTTGTTTTAAAACTAGTTTTATTTATTTATTATTTAATTGATCAAAACCTGATTTGTTAGTATCAAGTTTTAATGAATTAAACAATAAATTAAATAATGTACGAAACATAGTCGATACAAACTATTGGGCCATTTCTCTGACAGAATACACACTCTTAAAGTTTTATTCAAATTTGTCGGCCAGAGTACACATTCTTCAAGTTTTTGTTCAAATTTGTCGGCCACAATACACATTCTTAAAAGTTTCAAATATACCGCCGAGGTATTTCAATTTGGCTTGCTAATCTGTGGGCAACAGCGTTCCCGGCTTGTGACGGACTTGGCTCACGCGCTAAGTCCTCCATGAGCTGACTGTGTCGGAAAGTATGCACGTGTGTGGTGGGCTAATCTCTTTGCTTCCTAGATTACATAATGCTTGTGAAATGTTCGGTGGCGTTACAGCTAAAAATCTTAAACAAACAAAATGCTTGACATGTGATCTCCCTATTATTTCTTCACTTTCGTTAAAGGCACTTTAATTTATCGAACTGTTCTTTGAATGACATGATTCATTTGTCACTCATCTCAATCACCATCACAAAAACGCTCATAAACGACAAACCACATTCATATTTTTATTCCCACGGATTGCGGTAGGTAGGTCTCTGTGCTCTTTGGGAGAGGAAACCCACAAGCCATGTCGTTACATCTAACTGAAGAAGACTCATGGCTTGCAACGAAACGTTTGTGGGTCTCCTCTCCCGAAGAGTAAAGAGACTGACCTAGAGTGAGTGCGCTATTCATATACAGTATCTCTCCGTATCTGTGCATGCGAGAGATACCTCGTATCAAATAATCCCTTGTATTCACGACCGACAAGCCATTGTCATGCCTATCTTTGATCAAATCCTCGGGCATGCCGTTGTGAAGCGGGCGACCGTCTGCCACAGCCCACCGTATCGTAATTACTTGCATTGTTGTTGCTGGCCGTAATGCTACGTTATTAAATACCGCGTGCATTTTTGTGTACCTCACTTTTCCTCTGTAATTTCTTCTTGGCTTCGTCTTTTTTTCTGCGTTCGCTGTTGTTGTTGTTGTTGTTGTGGCGGTCGTAATTTAAATTTTCTTCGGTTCCGTTTGTGCGCGTGCACGCAAGCAGAAACTCGATTCGAGCGTGACAGTGACAATGAATAACTTTCATCAACCTGAAGGAAGAGTTTTTTTCAATGCTGCAATACGAATTTTCGGGGACGAGGACGTTGTGGTAAATTTGTTCGCAGCAGTTCCGGATTTTGTCAATACTTTTGCCTTGTATGTACAGTCACGATCATTCTAACCGAGACAGCTGTAAGCTAACCGCGTTCTTGTTGACGCTAGCAGTGAAGGTTATAAAACTGTCAATCATTCCCTCAAACATTAGAAAGGAGACTTGGCACAAATCGAAAACATCCCGACATAAGCAGGAACCAACCGCGTTTCAAATGACGTCGAGAGACCCAATGGCATCAAAAGGTCGATCGTGAAGCTAATTTAATCTCTCCGTCGAAATATTAACTTAAATAAAAAAGTGTAATTCACGTGGACTAGACTAATAGAAAAAAAGAGGGCGACGGAAATTTTATGACTGTCTGAATGCGCGGAATAATAATTCCGAACGGTTCTCACGAAACGATGAAATACGTCTGTACTCGTTTATGAAAGATGATGCAATCCTGTCTGAAAATAATAACCCCGGAAGGCAAGAAAAGTGCCGATGCATCGATAATTTGCACCATTTGATGGCCGGAGTATTTTAAAACGAATGAATGTCCAAACAAGCGTCTAAAATAAAACGCAAAATGTGAGATTATTATTATAAGTTGACGAAAGTCATTATAGAGTTTCTTTCAATGCTGCAATACGAATTTTTGGGGACGAGGACGTTGTGGTAAATTTGTTCGAAGCAGTTCCGGATTTTGTCAATACTTATGCCTTGTATGTACAGTCACGTTCATTCTAATAGAGACCGCTGCAAGCTAACCGGGTTCTTGTTGACGCTAGCAGTGAAGGTTACAAAACTGTCAATCATTCTCTCAAATATTCGAAAGGAGACTTAGCACAAATCGAAAACATCCCGACATAAGCAGGAACTAACCGCATTTCAAATGACGTCGAGAGACCCAATGGCATCAAAAGGTCGAGCGTGAAGCTAATTTAATCTCTCCGTCGAAATATTAACTTAAATAAAAAAGTGTAATTCACGTGGACTAGACTAATAGAAAAAAAGAGGGCAACGGAAATTTTATGACTGTCTGAATGCGCAGAATAATAATTCCGAACGGTTCTCACGAAACGATGAAATACGTCTGTACTCGTTTATGAAAGATGATGCAATCTTGTCTGAAAATAATAACCCCGGAAGGCAAAAAAAGTGCCGATGCATCGATAATTTGCACCATTTCGCGGCCGGAGTATTTTAAAACGAATGAATGTCCAAACAAGCGTCTAAAATAAAACGCAAAACGTGAGATTATTATTATAAGTTGGCGAAAGTCATTATAGAATTTCTTTCAATGCTGCAATACGAATTTTCGGGGACGAGGACGTTGTGGTAAATTTGTTCGCAGCAGTTCCGGATTTTGTCAATACTTTTGCCTTGTATGTACAGTCACAATCATTCCAACCAAGACAGCTGCAAGCTAACCGCGTTCTTGTTGACGCTAGCAGTGAAGGTTACAAAACTGTCAATCATTCCCTCAAACATTCGAAAGGAGACTTGGCACAAATCGAAAACATCCCGACATAAGCAGGAACCAACCGCGTTTCAAATGACGTCGAGAGACCCAATGGCATCAAAAGGTCGATCGTGAAGCTAATTTAATCTCTCCGTCGAAATATTAACTTAAATAAAAAAGTGTAATTCACATGAACTAGACTAATAGAAAAAAAGAGGGCGACGGAAATTTTATGACTGTCTGAATGCGCGGAATAATAATTCCGAACGGTTCTCACGAAACGATGAAATACGTCGTACTCGTTTATGAAAGATGATGCAATCCTGTCTGAAAATAATAACCCCGGAAGGCAAGAAAAGTGCCGATGCATCGATAATTTGCACCATTTCACGCCCGGAGTATTTTAAAACGAATGAATGTCCAAACAAGCGTCTAAAATAAAACGCAAAACGTGAGATTATTATTATAAGTTGACGAAAGTCATTATAGAGTTTCTTTCAATGCTGCAATACGAATTTTTGGGGACGAGGACGTTGTGGTAAATTTGTTCGAAGCAGTTCCGGATTTTGTCAATACTTATGGCTTGTATGTACAGTCACGTTCATTCTAATCGAGACCGCTGCAAGCTAACCGGGTTCTTGTTGCCGCTAGCAGTGAACGTTACAAAACTGTCAATCATTCTCTCAAATATTCGAAAGGAGACTTTGCACAAATCGAAAACATCCCGACATAAGCAGGAACCAACCGCATTTCAAATGACGTCGAGAGACCCAATGGCATCAAAAGGTCGAGCGTGAAGCTAATTTAATCTCTCCGTCGAAATATTAACTTAAATAAAAAAGTGCAATTCACATGGACTAGACTAATAGAAAAAAAGACGGCGACGGACATTTTATGTCTGAATGCGCGGAATAATAATTCCGAGCGGTTCTCACGAAACGATGAAATACGTCTGTACTCGTTTATGAAAGATGATGCAACCCTGTCTGAAAATAATAATCCCGGAAGGCAAGAAAAGTGCCGATGCATCGATAATTTGCACCATTTCACGGCCGGAGAATTTTAAAACGAATGAATGTCCAAACAAGCGTCTAAAATAAAACGCAAAACGTGAGATTATTTAAAGTTGGCAAAAGTTATTATAGAGTTTGCGCATACGCATCGTTACGTTATAAATGCTATCGTTACAAAATAGAAAATGCAATTGTTGCTTAAAAACGAACAGGAGAAGAACTGTATTCAAACATTGTGTAAATGTAAGCGTATATTTTTCAAATTTTGTGCTTTTCTCATCCGTTTTGAAACATTAACTGCCTTTTCTAATTTATAACGAGGCATTTATAACGTAGCCTTGCGCAAACTCTATATATTCCAGCGATGATGAGAACGATAATGAAAAACTGTTTTTATCGCAATGAAACTCCGACGAACTAGGTGCGGCTGTTTTAAACACACAGAGAATTTCTTAATGTTGTAAAATCGGAAGTAAATGCGAGTCAAACTTAATATATAGGTGGTTTTCACACCGTAACAAGAGTTCCTTCATAGACGTAAGGCTGAGTTTTGTGCGCAAGGTAAATATCATCCCATGCCATTACAGATCCACCGTCATGTTGGTGAAATTCATTTACGAATCTCTGATTAAGAGTATTTAGCCGATCTTGTAGTTGTTACGACACTGATACACGAGGAGAATCATTTTGGAATGCAAAACGATATTCGTTGGTGAAAAGTACAACTCATCATTTCTTTTGTTTTTTATGCCCATATCTGTAAGCGATTTATTGAATGGTTTCAGGAATTACATTTGTACTTGATTTCGAAGTTACACAGCCGTAACAGATGGGTTCCTACGAGCCAAACTTGTAACAAAATGATCCTGTCTATTGGTAGTTACTCTTCTTCCGCCTTGTCCAGGTCGTCTAGCAACTGTACCCGGTTTCCCTGAACTTTGTATTAAGACGACTAATTATACTTCGTAAAACATTCGACGTATAGGCTTGGAGTAACCCAATAATTTAGTTTGGACTTTCACTTGCATTGTCTAAAACTTTAAATTTTTGTTTCTCATTTCACAAATATTTCAATAGGCAGATACTCAAAATATTTAGTATGCTGGAGATTTTATTGATCTAACTCCAGATGGTAATAATGATTCGAGAACTAGATGACTTCTCAAAATTTCTTCTGCCACTTTCTTTGCTAATTTTAATAACAAACAGAAGAGAAGAGCGCAAACAAACATTACTAACGAATAGTGCATATCGTGAATGGTGACGCTGCTGGTTGGTTATTTTCTGACCATCGTTCACTTTTGTGTGTGTACCTACCACTGAAACGTACCATGCAAGACAACTTCTCAGTCGACATTATTATTATTTATTTATCTACCCAACCGGAGTATCCGACGTCGCATCTGTGCGCGGTAGCGCAATAACAATAAGTAAAAGGTGGAAAAAGAGCGTGTATTGAGCGTGACGTGGCATGAGGATTTAAAAATTAATGGCGAAAGTTGGTTCCCATCGAGCGCCCATTAAAAGATATAAATGTAATAAACATAAATCTGTTGATAATGACGGCCGATAATACCATATTTATGGGGACGCTCTTCAAATTTAATGTCACCGTACCATACCACATATAAACGGTCGAATTAATAACAATTAAAACAATTGAATAAGTACCTTAAAGCTTTGAAAAAATATTATTTATGCTTTAAAGCATAATAATTATTTACTTAATTTAATTCATTGTTGGTTACTTGTGGGTATACTGAATGCTCCATCACTTCATTTGCTTGTACAAGCTAATCATTTTGTTCCTATTATTCTATTACAAATAAAGATAAAAAAATAGTCATAAATAGAAACTTTTATACCAAATCTGGAAAGAAGTCGCTCTATTTCAGCACATTCGTAGTGGATCACAATCCATCGCTGACAAATTAATTGGATCGTAATTTTGAATTTGAAAATTGCGATGACGCGCTATTGTGTCCGCATTGGCCGCCTAGTGCATTTTGGCTTATGACGCAGTAGTACAGTTGCCATTTGCTATATATTTTCGCATAGTATAAGGTCAAACCCCTGGCTGCTCGAGGGCGCGTTTTAAGCTTTAGTTAGATTGTAATTATTCTTTGCGAACACAGT
This sequence comes from Prosopocoilus inquinatus, assembly GCA_036172665.1. NCBI lineage: Eukaryota > Metazoa > Arthropoda > Insecta > Coleoptera > Lucanidae > Prosopocoilus > Prosopocoilus inquinatus. Next base: position 30,805,026 of record CM069877.1, read on the forward strand.
AAAGAATCAATAGGTAGTAGCGCGGGCGTTCGAAGTGTGTACGCAACTGCGAGAAATATTTTAATGTTATCCCATACTGAAGGATTTACAATACGCTGCGTATTGCTGTTTGGACCCCTTTTTCAGCTGTCTCTCTCGTAATTTATTTCACACTTTCATGCACATATCGACACACGGGCGAGTGTTCTTGTAGCGTCTCCTAAATATCGTTCATCGTGATTACCAATATAATTTTATAATAACAGATTCTGTCACTTTCAATTTCATACCAAAGTCGTATTTTTTTTAGTGATTAAAGACCGTTTTCATAATCAGACTTTAAATTTAAAGTAACTTTAACCTAAAAAATACATTTGTTTTCCTGTACTTAAAGTGACTTTAAATTAAAGCTTCCTTAAAGTCTGATTATGAAAATGGCCGTTAGTTGCAGTTATAAATGAATAAAAGTTATTAGACACATCTACCCTACGTTATAGCCTGCGTTCTACATAACTTTTTCGCTTTTAAAAATTTCAGGCGGGTTTACACTAAACTTACACTAAAATCAAGTACTGGATTTTAGTAACTTGTACAAGTCACTGGCCTCGTGTAAACCCGCCATTACTCACGGGGCTTTCTGTTGCAGCTGCTGATATGTTCATCATAAAAAAAAGAAATTGTAAAAATTATTGCCGGAGTAGCGCCCACACATACCTACAGAGAAATTTTTGTTAAATATAAAATTCTAACATTGACATTTATGAAGTGTGCACGTACGTTTTTCAAAACCAGAAAAGGAGAAATTGTGATACATAAAAGCGAAAGTGGACAATTTTTAATATATAAATCGGATGTACGCGATAACTTGGTTTACGATAATTTAGTGTAAGTATGACAATTTACATGTACAGGACAATTTGGTGCACGACGATTGGATGTGGAAGAGTTCAGTGTAGTAATGATGAAAAAGTACCTACATGTGAACAAGGAACCCTAAGTAAAATTCCAAAAAGGAAACAAGAAAACTTACGAAGTCACTCCAACAAATAGTTAGGAACGATAGAATCGACTGAACTTGACAATATTATACAGTGAGAATCTTGTAACGCTGCACATAGACGAAAATTACGTGGTCAGATAATACATTTCTGAATCATATAAAATTGCACATAGAGGTTTTAACATTATGTTGCTATAGTTACTACTCAATTCTCAATGCTGAATCATTTAAAAACTGCACATAGGAAGTATTTAGGAAGGGTATAATTGATCTATCCGGAAATTTGGCGGCAAATAACGCAAAGACATCTGTCAATGAACTTCATCTAAAAATAATGTGTACCTACATTTTTACTTTTTCTGCGGTTGTATGCATTTTACAATAAATCAAGAGAACAATTTAATTCAATCTGAGAATTCAATATCAATAGTGTTATTACTAACAACGCACGGTAACCATGGCGAAGAAAATAAATTTGGAAATAATAATGTAATAAAGCTTCCATTGATGATTACTATGTACAGTCTTATAAGATTCTCAGTGTATATTGAGTATTCGCATACGAAGAAATGTAACTTCGCCTACAATTAAGCTGGCATCACAGCAGGTTACGATCACCTTAACAGCTCCCCATAATATTTGGAGCGAATATGAATGCAGCTGAGCACGCCAAGTACAACTTGCAGTGAGGGACGAAAAGGGAGGTCAGTGGTCTAGCGTAAAATTCACTACAAACTCTTAGCAAAATCAACCGAATCGATTTAAATTGGCAACAATGATGACTAACAATGGCTACCAAGTAAAAAAAATATTTGCAGAAATGCGATAAGCTAGTGGTAACAGAAAGGAATAATGCGTCTAAATCAAAATGTTGCAAATGGTAGATTGATCAATACTCTCGATTAGCAATCTAGTTCATTTCTTTTGTTTTCACGTGCGCATTCATCGAACCTTTTTTCTTACAAGCAAAGTTCATTTTCATTTGCTAGATATTCGTTATTTCGATACGCCTTGAAAGTTACGACGTGCTTAAAATCATCACATGCCACCACGAAGATAAATTCAATCGGTCTAAAGTTATTATTAACAATATAAGTAATAAGCTATTGCAAAGCTTGTCCAAAATATTTGATTTGAATTTAAGGAGTCAAAGCTAAGGTATCAATTGATGTTTTTTATTTCGGTACTAAGCGTGATTTTTTTGTAAAATTGCCCATTATATACTTTTCACTGACTTCTCGTAGATTCAACGAAAAGTCAAGATGAATTTCAGGGGTGGTCAAAAAAAAGAAGACGCTCGAGGGTCCAATTTCGTTCCAAATTTACACAAACTTTCCGTTCCGCATTTGAGCGCAGTACAGGCACCCTCAGGATTATCCGGCGGAGTGCAATTTGTAAGCACCCCCGCAGGCGAAGATGTCCTTTCACTTTCAAGGAAACGAAACAACAATCCCGTTCTCTTATATGTCTGTACATAGTAATAACTTTCTGTCACCCAAAATAAGATTACGTTAGGCTCTTCGTAAGTATTGATTGCATTATTTGCTTAAGATACACAGGGCGTTTTGTAATTTATAGAAATTATGAATTTAACTGATAAGTATTGGTTGAATTGTTTGCTTAAGATATACAGGGTGTTTTGCAATATGCATGAATTGCAAATTTAACTTGAAATGAACCAGATCTTATATTTGAACTGTATCAATATTGTAGGAACGAACTTGACAAACCATGAACTGAACATAAAGCACGAAACGTCTGAAATGGAACGAACGAGTCTTCTCCAGCATTTATTCATGCGAATGCCCACCGTACAAAAGTATTTATAGCGACTTACTTGCTTTCTAATGGAAATGCAGAACCTAAACCCCAAGTTGGCAGACGAATTTCATAAAATATGCAAAGCGTTTTCGGCCACCCACTTTCCACCCCGCAGTCGAGGACATCTTAACAACAGCGGAGCTTCCTGAAATCAGCAGTATTTAAGTTAAAAGAGATAAAATGAAATATGTGTGTGGGCCGTATCATTGAAATTAATGAGTTTCCTAGGAACGGTGCACCTAATCTGCGTTCATAAATAAATCCTAATGAAGAACGTCGCTTTTTATTAATTGCCACGCTAATACTTAATTAACGTTCGTGTTTATCTAACACGAGGGCGGTCGATATTTCGATAAGCGACTTCCCGGGGATGAATTATTCAATTGACCTGGACACGTCTCGCCGGTCTCCCAAACTATTAGTTTCGGTCGTAAATCATGAAAAGAAAATTTTCAAGTGGCGGTCGACGGACGGCGAACAAAAAAACGTGGAAATCATCGTAAGGGCAGTAACCCCGCACAAAATGCGGGCCGCGGGCTTTTTATGCTCGTTACTTTGTTATAGTCAGTCCACCGATTGATGTGTCATTGCGTTTGATTAAAGAGGTGGAAGTGACGTGCTTCAGGGGGGAGTCGCTCAAAGATCGAACGGCACTTTGATATTTAATACGCCCCTGTAAGCTCTCACGCACGGCTTGCACAAAAGACGAGCCGCAGATACAAAGTAGATTATCGTGGTCCACATAATTCCATGTAGATAATAATGGACATGCAATACTGACGAGTGAAGCAAATTAGAATTGCTACAAGGTGAACCACAAAACTTCGGTCTGATTCAACTATTCTTTAATGAAGTTTTCACCATTCCAAGTTGTACTTGACGAGTTAAAGTATTTACAACTTAGTGTTTTTTGTTTTGTAAAAGATATAAACGGGAAATAAACCTCCTTAAAGTACTGTGCAAATTGTCATTGCACGGTATGATTTCCAGCATATTAAATAGAATAAAACTAGTAGCACAGTTAATATCATATATTACGAGAAATATACAGCGTGTCTCTAAACCTGTCTTTAATTGAAACCACAAAAATTATTTTACTTTTTCATAGAAATTGTTTGAGGGTCGCTGAATGCAGCTTAAATGTTCCGGCGGAGCTTGGTTTTCAACTATTCTCCGAGGTTCGAGGCCATAAAAGTCATAAAAACGCAGACCATGACCTAATGCACAGATATTGTACTTGAGGCAGGTCAAGTATCGTGTCTTTTGTTAATTTTAAAAGCAGATAAATTTTGTAACTAGGTAAGTTCTTAATAGTTTAAAATATTCTGTGCGTGTTGCATTAATTGATGATTACTTTTGTGCTAATCCGTACGTTAACAGTAAAATTTTAAAAATTCAATCCAAAGGCGATCGAAAAAGTGAAAATTCTTACATCATATTAATTTGTAAATTGCCAATAATCAACTTACAATTTTTTATTTCTAAAGTTGATTGTATTTGTACAGCAAAAATAAATTTGTTTCTTTATTAAAACTTCGAATAAACGACGAAATAAACGGCTGCACTAGGCGAGAGCTTATATATCATTATGGTTTAAGCCGACGCAAAAATTCAGGTTCAAATTATTCTTATAAAAATATGTGTTTTGTGTCGGAATGTAAACAATTAATAAAATAGTTCGATTGAGAGCTAGCGAAGTTATCCAATCACTTATTTTGAACCCATAGATTATTGTGTGTACAGGCAATCTAATTTATTTAAATTTTTCATCGTGTCATACTCCAATTCTTGCTTTCCGTTTTTACAATACGAATAGTTTCTGTTGTTGCAATAATTATTCTGCAGCTATTTATGCGATAATTAGACAATAATTTCAGGCATTTTCAACGCAGTTACAAAACTAGCATACGAAGATGTTTAATTACTTCAGCAAAAATCTAACGAAGATTAGGTACTCGTTTTTAACATAATTGTTATTGTCTACAACAAAGAGGTGCGTAAACAAACGTTCTTACTTATCGCATGTTAAAAATATAAATAAACATGCCGATTTCCGCAAGTCGGATTCATATTCGTATACAATAAGACCTTGACCGAGTTCTTCTAAAAGTAAATGAAAAGTTTTATTGCGGTTTATTGCTTTAATCGGAATAAATTGCTGAAACAAGTCGTAAAGCAAGCAGAGGTTTCAAAACAAAGGCACTGCGCTTGTTTGAGAAAGCTCAGTTCTTCATTTTTGGGCAAAAATTTTCAGACTTGGAGAATTAATCGCTTATGTAACGAGGAACTTACAGTTTCATTTAAAGACAGAGGTTTTGAGACTCCCTGAATAAAAATTAATTCTAACCCCAGTAATTAAAACTGCTTTATTAAATTCTTATAAATGTTTATACAGAAATTTTTTAAAACCTAAAGCTTCATTAGAAGTGTTTAAAGAGCAGCTTATAAACTAGTGTTAATACTACTTTTTTTTCTCCCGATTTATACATTAACATAAACATATATAGTTTACTTAAAATTTTTACATATCAATTTATATTTACTTACATTTAGACATATATATCTTTTAGGATGATTAGGTTAGCTTTAACATTTTTATGATTTTATCAGTGTGATTAGGTGGTTTTAAATCTTTCTTAGTGCTTTTAAGTTGGTAGCGTACTGAAGATGGCAGCTTAGCTTACGCATCTACAGATATAAAATTTATTGTGGGCTGAGGTTAATTTCAATTATCTTTTAAACCACAGTCTCCTTTACTATTTTAGTCGTTCTAAAGCAACGAGCAGTCATGTGAATATTGCTCTTATACAAATCTTAGTTTCATAGTAACTATTTTGTTGCCTAATTATTGTGGACTTCTTTTATACACATTCCGAAAAAAACTACTTCGTTGGATAACAGTTACCAAAAGTGGAGTTTCATTTTATTAAAGTCTAAAATAAGAAGAAATCTAAATTTGTCAAAGTTGTTTCGATAACTTTAAAAACATTACGCGCCACGTGAAACACACAAATTTGTTGCACACAAATATATATTTAAGAAAATTATATTTTTTTTTACATTTTTTACCTTGTTATTAATTTATAGGAGTAAATAATTTAATTTAACAACTAATTCATTATGTACGGTTAACGCCGGAAAAAGTGGTACACCAAATGAAGGGTCTAGAGAAAGAACGTGTCAAGTCACATTTTCATAATTTTAAAGGAGAGCATTTTTATAGTTTCTCTACTTACTCCTGTTTACGTATCTTTCTCATACTATTCTTATATTTTTTCTTAAATTCTTATTTTATTTTAAAGCTAAGAATCCAACAAAAGGAAGCAGTGTTATGTGGAAATTAATATAATTAAAGAAAAAAAGACATATCTTACAAAATTACAGGGAATAAAGGTGTTTAGTCCAGAATTTAGCAGAGTTTTCACAGTAAACACTAATGAGGTAAACTTTCGTAATATATTTTAGCAGCTGGATTGTCGCATATTTTTCTTTAGAAAATTACAGCTTATCTATAAAAGAATGAGAAGTATCTATTAATTCAATTCTTGTCTCTATAAAAAAAATTTGTAGCTGTATTTATTTAGCTACGTTAAAAGTTCGGGAAATGACGTTTTTGTAAAACTAGCAGTTAGTACCATAATATTTTCGTATACAGTGTGTCCCTCGATTTACTTCACGATACGTATAATAGACCAAAAATTTTTGAATTCGGATTTCATGTTTTGTAGTTCAGATGTGCTTGGTGCGAAATGAATCCGTCCACTTGAATTTATTCAAGTGGACGGAAATAACACAAGAAGAAGTAAAATCCGTGTAAGTAAAGCTTCTTTCTTTTGACTATAAGAAAAAAAAATACTAAGATAAAATGCTTCCTATTTGAAAATAGAAAGAAAAATTGAATTACGGGAAATAATAATAAGAAAATTATAAATAATATTTCAGTAAAGTTGTAAAATATTAACGGTATCTACATAACCTAACAGCGTTAATTTCTTGCAATGCACAGAAATATTAATTTTCTGTAATTCAATTTTTTTTTCTAGGATGTTGAAATTTGATATATCTCCATGATTTCAAACAGGAATCATTTTATCTTACTAAATTTTTCTCCTAAATTCAAAAGGAATACCACTTTTTCTCTATTTCTATTTTATTTAATTTTTGGTTCATCATACGTATCGCGAAGTCAATCCGGAGACACACTGTATAACGTCCCACTTCACAGAGCTAAAATTTTTGAAACAAACAAAAAAAGGCGGCAAAGTACTGACAATACATTAGAAATCAACAAAAACAAAAATCGAAAAAAAAAACGCTTAACATGTTCTTTCCCTGTACAGTTATTTTTCTTTATTTAATATTTTGAAATTGAGCCTGGTTTTCGACTTTATATTATATATTTTCGATAGTACAGACTAAAGTGTAAAAGATACTATCAGAAGCTCAAAATCAGAAATTTTGGACTTAGCACGTTCTTTCCCTGTACCCTTCAAATGTTTCCCTTTGTAAATGCAACTAAAATTGCATTTGTATTTGTATTGTATTTGTAGAACCAGAAAATTTAAAGTGGCCGTCAGCCTGACACTTGCCGTGTGCCGAAATGGTAATATTTTTAATTACTTTTAATAATTTGAGCAATAAATGAGGAATTTAGAAACAGTAAGGTTGCAGTGTTGAAAATAAAAAAAAATTAGGAACCCGATGCTCATAATTTATTTTTACAAAAACTCTGATGAGTAGATCACTGCAAGAAAGTTCAAACCAAACAGCTTAAAATTTTTAAATTCATGTCAGTAGATTTTCGATCATGTACCAGTTTTTTTTCGGCGATAATCGTACATTAATTTATATTTTTTTAATGCAAAATAATAATAATTGAATTGGAGCGCGAACATTGCAAGCTTTCGCAAGTTCAAGTGCTATATCGCGACCTAGTTAAGTAAGCAGTCTTTTTTGTAAACAAAATCGTATAGATAGACCAAACCGAATTCGGAACTTCAGTCGTTAACTAAGTTTGTATTTTTTTTCTTATAGTATGTGTTAGAAAAGTATGGCGCCTTTCAGAAAATATTGTGAATTTGTGAATAAATTATTTTCCTTCATTTTTAATGCAAATATCTATTTACCATCTGTTTTTGAGATCTTTTAAGTAACTTTTTATTACGGCGCCTCTGTGCGTCGAATACCTCGCACACGACACCCGTCGGCCTTGACTAAGCTATTAGTGCGATTTACGAAAAGAGCCTCGCACTCTCCGGCGATGGTCGTCGTCGTTCCCCCTGGACTGTAACCGTCGCCCTAGGGCGAATTGTTAACTAAATCGTTATAAAAAAATTTGTTGCAATGTCAGGTCAAAAAGCGATCGTAGGATGTCACTGTTTTACTTATAAATCGTTATAGTTCGATTCACATCAAGTGACGTCGCCGTTTTCAATCCTGGTGGACACCGTCGTCGTTGCCCTGGACCTCTAATCACGTCGCCATCGGACCTCCACTCAATGTTCAACTTCTGCTGCCGTCAGACGCGGTTAATTAAACACTTCGGAGAAGCCGTCGACAAACTACACCGAAACACCTCAACGTTACTGAGCTCCCTACAACAACACCGAAATACGTCCACCCCATGCGACTCCTGTACCATCTGGGTCGAGGACGAAAGGAAAAACCGGACTCACAGAAGAACCCCAGGCCCTAGAGATTAATTTAAATCAAATCTAAATAAAGAGGTATGTTTTTGTAATTCGAATAAATTAAATTAATTCGTTTAAAAATTTCTACCTGCGCCCCCTACAACCCCTGGAAGCTATTCGCAACATGGTGGATCGCTAAATAGCGTGCTATGATGTTGACTTAGAAGGTTTCTCCTGGTATGGTGATAAGGCCCCCGTAACCACGTGTGCAAGGCGTGCAGTGCACGCGAGCACCATGTCAAGAGGCAGCAATTAACCCATTGGGTACTGGACATTTTTTTTCGCAAAGCAATAAAATAATGGGGAACAGTTTCACGTCTGGTAAAAATTATTCGGAAGGAACTATCCACAAGAATTGTCTTTATGAAGCTGTCAACCACACGGCAAAACGTCGACTAAAATAGTTACAGTTAACTGCGCAATTAAAAGTAGAAAAGTTTAATTTTTGCACTTAACAATTTTATTAGGTAAAAAAGTAAGTCATGTAAGCTGTTTTGGTTTGATTAAAGAAAAGACAAATTACATTTCACTTTTTTAGTTTTCAAAATTTTAGGTCCTTTTGCTTTCGTGATTTTGTTTCTTAATACTTTTTCTTGAATATTGTACATAAAGTCCTGGACATAAACATAATTTTTTTGCGCACTTGCATTTTGGGGGGAGGTGGGATGAACAGAGGCCTCCTTAGTTAGATGAGAAGAAAGCGCTTCGCGCTGTTTGGGTTGCTCACCTTTGGGGACTCGTGGCAGCTAGGAACTTAAAAAACTGAAGGAAAATGTTAAAAACAGTGAAGGAAAATGTTTGAAAAAAGGTGAAAAGCTTTAAACAAATTTTCCCTAATGTCTAAAATTTTTTTTTCTTAATTTATTTTTTTGATAATTTTCGTAATTGATTGTTTTTGTATGCCCCAACCCATCTGCTAGAGAGCGCCAAAACATAAAATAGCACGCGGGTTACTTTAAGTTTAATTTTTGTCATTTTCCTGTGCTAAATTTTTCATAAAAAACTGAGCGTACTTAAGTTTTATTAAGTAAAAAAAAATAATTATGTAAGCTGTTACGATTTGATTAAAAAAAACAAATTACATTTTACTTTTTACGTTTTTAGAAATTTAAATTCCTTTTGTTTTCGTGATTTTGTTTCTTTTTTTTTTTAATATTAATAGTAAGTTAGCTTCGCCCACTTGCATTTGTAGGAGGGGGTCTGAACAGAGGCCTCTTTAATGAAATGAGAATGTCTAAGAAAAGTGAAAATGTTTAAAAAATTATTAATGTTGAAAGCTTTAAAAAAATTCCCTTATGTTTAAAATTTATTAACTTTTTTTTGTTTCTTTTAATTTTTTAATAATTTTGATAATTGACCGCGCAAAATATAGAGTGGCACGTGAGCGGCTTTAAGCTTAATCTTTGTCATTTTCGTGTGCTAAATTCTTCATAAAAAAATTAGTGTACTTAACAATTTTATTAGGTCAAAAAATTAATTATGCAAGCTGTTACGGTTTGGTTAAAAAAAAAATACATTTTTCTTTTTAAGTTTTTAGATATGTAAGTTCCTTTTGCTTTTGTGATTTTGTTTCCTTTTTTTCTAATATTAATAACAAGCGGACTTCGCCAACTTGCATTTTGGGTGGGGGGGGGGGGGGGGGGGTCTGAACACAGGCTTCCTTAGTAAGATGAGAAGAGAGCGCTTCGCGCTGTTTGGGCTGCTCGCCTGTGGGAGCTCGCGGCAGCTAGGAACTTGAAAAAAGTGAAGGAAAAAGTTTTCCCTGTTTAAAATAAATTTCTTTTGTTTTTTCTATTTTTTGTTAATAATTTAGATAATTGACCGTTTTTGTGTGCCCCAACTCATCTGTTAGAGGGTGTCAAAATACAAGGTGTTCTTTTACTGTGTGCAAATATTTAAACCTCTATAAATGGCAACGATTAAACTTATACGCCCTTAACTCCAAGTTAATAGTTTTCGAGAAAAATGCATTGGAAGATTTTCACCAAACCGTTTGAGAACTGCTGGCACAGCTAACGACTGGATGGTACGCCGCCTTGCCTGTGTGAATGACGACCCGAATATAGGTCAGTGTTTTACGATGTCGTAAACGAACATCTGTTTGATTCGTATGAGGCCTATTAATAGATCATAACAGTCGAAACATTTTAAACGGGCTTCCAAAGCGCTTCGATTAATTAAAACAAGTGCCATTTCGCTCCAAGTAATTACAATTTTAGGTATTTTCAAATTATAAACCGATGATTATAATTACGGGACAAAAAATGTGTGTGAACACATTCTGACTACAGAGGAAAGCGTCAATGACCTTGCTGAATGTTTTTCTCTCTAACATTTCAGTAGTTTCAAACAAGTGGAACCTCCGAATTCTTTTGGCTATGATTCGGTAGCCACCCGAAAATACGCGCAGAAGGTAGCATTTCACGTACTTATACTGAGGTTTTTTTATTTGCACACAGTAAAAGAACAGCCTGTATAGAGTGGCACGCGGGCGGCTTTTGGTCTCGCGGGGTGCCTGCATGGTGAAGGCGCAGAAGTCTTCTCGTGGAATAGAACAATTGGTTAGTTTTTATAACTCAAAATATGTAGAAGCAAATGAAGGAAAGATTAAAATATTTTTTTTTCTCTAACGATATTAAGTGTATCTGGTTTGGAAAGGAAGATATCACACACACGGAGTAACTTAATGTAGAAACTGGCGTTGCTCATTGTTTGCATTAAAGAGCAGTCGTGAGAATACATACTGAGATAGCTGAGGCAGTTAGTTACTCACACATAACTCGAGTTTATGCAGCCATTGTGTCATAAACTTATATTAAGTTATAGAGAGCTTTGTTCGCTTGACAATGGCGGTAAATAGCGACCGAGCGCACTCTCGAATTGAACGAGCGGATTATTACTTCTTTCAGTTCGCATCAGGCGAAATTACTGCCTTCTCTTATCTTTCGCTTATTCTAAGGTTTTATGGGCCGCTTGCTCTCAATGGCACGGAACTTTTATTTCTGCAAGGCGGGGTAAAAACTTCTTAGGAATTAAAAATGATGATGGGGACAGACGAGTTCGAGCCTTCAGGGATGTTAATAACTGAAAATAGACGGCGAAGCTCTAATCCTTTGAAGATATTATTGAAGAACGACTTTATTTTGCAAATCATCAGCGAAGACGGAGAGGAAGGAAATTCAAAAGCCTGTTAATTTTGGCTTCGGCAAGAAATAAATTTTGCTTCCAAAATCTCTTCTGCTGTCCTTATAACAAAACATAATATGATTCTACTCGAGTTCTATTAAATTTTCCATTCATATTCCGTTTCTCTTTATCTCCCGTCGCTTCTAATTAAATTCCACGATCGAAACGGTAGATAAACGCGCGTATACCGCAGTTTGAGTTTCCGTTAATTGCGGTTATAAATAAGGACGAAATCGTCTCGCTCGTAATAAGTACATTATTCGAACGTCAGTTTCAATTATCGGGGCGGCATCATAATTCAGCCGGGCGCAATAAACCCTACAAAAAGCCGTAACATAATTCAACTAAAGTGGACGACGCCGTGTATTCCATTAAATAGTAATGGCCGAGCTTAATTGTCTATAATTAATAGAGAACGGGTATTTAGATGTATCCCATTATCTCCGGTTTTACGGAGGACATGTGCCGCGACGGCCATTAAAAATGTATCTCGGAGATTTATTCGGATGAATTTTCGCTGGTGGGACAAATTTGAAATTGATTTCTTGTACCCACTGCGACAATTCTGCAGATTTAAGCGGCCATTTGGAATTTCTTTCCTGTAAATCGATGTCGACTTTACGAAGCACTTTTCGGAGATGGCAGTCTATTAAATGCAGTTCTGTCCAAATACTTAGATTTATTCGGCGGGTTTAAGCAATCGAAGTCCGAAACGAAATCTAAAGGCCGCTTTACACTATCTGATTTTCCATTTGATTTTGAATTTCATTTCAGAAAAATCCCAAGTAACACACATATTCCTTCTTAGAGCTAAATTACTGTGTTATTATTGTTTAAATTTTTATTCATGAAATAGTCATGTCGAATGGAGAATGCATCGATCTCTTGAAACTAGAAGGTCCGTCAACCTTACATCTTCATTTCCTAGAGTCCATCTCGTTTAAACAATTCATTCAGGAACCCACTAGGCTGGCTCAAAATTCGCCAGCTTAATTGACCTAATTTTGACACCAGTTGATACTGTTATAAAGGAGTCTGGCATTTTTAATTGTGAATTCTCGGATCATGATTTTATATACTGTATTTTCCCTTTGACTAGTACCAGGCCTTAACCTGTGATGCTTACTTATCGGAATTATAAAAGAGTTAACCCATAATCGTTCCGCACGGATCTGAATATCATCCCCTTCCAGTATATATTCAGATTAACTAATGTTAACGATAAATTACAGTTTCTTAATGATCATATTTTGCAACTATTCAATACTCACGTCCCATTAATAACTCACCGCTTTGGCTTTGGCCTTGCATACCGTGGTTAACTAACAACCTAAAACTATTAATGAATCTCCGGGACAAAGCCAAAATCAAGTATCGCGAGTCTAAAGCTGGTAAAGATGGGATTACTATAAAACGCTACGAAATTTAACCACTAATACCCTCAGGCTAGAAAAAAAGGCTTATTTTGAACATATATCTCGCAATCGTAACTCTAAACTTATCTGGAAAAGTTTAAAGATGCTTGATGTTAGAAATCGTGATTCCGAAGTACCAAATCATCTTGCAGATGTCGACATTATTAATGACTATTTTATTAATAGTCTACCTCATGGTTCTTTTGATCCTGATTTGAAAAACTATTATGACACAAACTACAACCATAGTGGTGAGTTTGACTTCCAACCGGTGTGCTCGGATCTTATCATGAATATCATTTATGTCATTAAATCAAATGCAGTCGAATACGATGACATTAATATAACAATGATTAGATTATGCTGTCCAGTAATTGTCCCGTACCTTACTCATATTATTAACTCATGTGTAATTGATGGTATTGGTTGGTCTTCTGTGATTTAGTGATTTAGTAGATTAGAAGTTGCAACTACTGAAGATGGCGGAATAGCTGCCGAAATACGTATTTAGTTTTTAAAAAAACATATTGTGGTTAGGAGTCAAATCCAAATTTATTGTATTGTACCTGATCGCTGGAAACATGCTTTGGTTCTACCCATACCTAAAATTAAGAATTCTCTATCATTAAAAGATCTTCGTCCAATTAGCTTATTACCTCTTCTATCTAAAATATTCGAAAAGGTTATTTTTTCTCCACTTTCAATACATGTTGCAGAAGCAAATATTCTTCCCGACGTTCAATCCGGATTTTGATGCAATTACAGCTGTATTACTGCGTTACTAAAAGTAACAGATGATATTTTGCAAGCTTCGGATAAGGGTTTCATTACTATTCTCATATTGCTGGATTTCAGTAAAGCTTTCGATACGGTGCAGTATGATTTATTATATTCCATCCTGCGATCAATTGGCCTCAACCTAAAATCTACCAATCTAATTAAGTCCTATTTATCCGATCGTAAACAATCCGTTATTCTAGAGGGTAAGCGGTCAATGCCTCTACGGGTTACACAAGGCGTTCCGCAGGGTTCTTTAGTCGGCCCTTTGCTATTTTCCATCTACAGCTCTAAATTTTTATCAAATTTAAAACATTGCAGTGCATATATTTACGCTGATGATATACAAATATACTTCTCCTTCAAACCCCCTGACTGGAGAAATGCTGTTTGCAAAATTAATCAGGATTTAGATTCTCTAAAAACTACGTCTACAGCTCATTCTCCTATCATAAATTCCACAAAGTCACATGTTATACTCTTTGGCAAAGCTAAATGTTATAACAACTTAAGTAATATTTTAAATATCAAAATCAGTAATGAAAAAATTCCTCTTGTTAATGAAGTCAGAAATTTGGGGCTACTTATGGATAACACCTTCCGCTTTCGTCGTCAAATTTCCAAATATATATAAGTAATGCCAATTAGCATACTTCCGATTTTTTTCAAAAATTCTGGAAAAGTTAGTGCATAAGCAAATTATGACTTACGCAATTGATAATAATATTATTCCAGATGTTCAATCCGGTTTTAGGAAAGGGTATAGTACTGCATCAGCTCTAGTTAATGTTTGTGATGACATTTTTAATGCCTGGGATAAGGGTTTTGGTACTGCCCTGGTGCTTTTAGATTTCTCCAAAGCTTTCGACACCATTAATCATAACGTATTGCTGGCTAAGTTAAAATTTATAGGTTTCGATGAAATAAGCTGTTCATTCATGAGCAGTTATTTACTTAATAGATCACAAATAGTCGTGGTAGGAAATAGGGCTTCTTCCGAGACTTATATTTCAAAGGGCGTTCCTCAAGGCAGTATATTGGGCCCATTACTGTTTATTCTATATACGTTCGATTTTAATTCGGTTTTAAATCACTGTAAATGTACATTATATGCTGATGATACCCAGATTTATAAACATTTCTTGCTGGATAACGTTGCTACAGATTTTAACTTAATTAATGAAGATTTGAGTAATTTGGTTCACAAAGCACAAATTCATAATTTATGTATTAATACCTCAAAATCATGTCTTTTAATTTTTGGCAGTAAAAAATGTAAGGAAGCAGCTGCTGAATGTAGCCTTAACATCTTGGGCAAGCCGCTAGCCATTTCGAAAGTTGCAAAAAATCTTGGCCTTTACATGGATTCTGAGTTGAGATTTCGGGATCATGTTAATAAAATGTTAAAGAAATCTTATTGTTCTCTTCGTTTACTTTATGCCAATAGGCATTTTATTAACATTAATTTACGTAAAATTCTTGCTGATTCTTTAGTTTTAAGTCATTTTAATTATTGTGATGTTGTATACGGTTCATGTTTAGACTCATCAACTGTTGCCCGCATTCAAAGGGTTCAGAATGCTTGCATTAGATTCATCTACGGCCTCCGTCATTTTGATCATGTTTCCCATAAATTGGTAGATCTTAATTGGTTGAATATGAAAGATCGTAGAAAATTACATTTCGCAGTTTTTCTTATTAAAATTGTTAAAAATTCTAAACCTTCGTATTTGTCCAAGAAATTACTTAAGTATGATTGTATACATGAAGTGAATACTCGTTTTAAAAATAACTTTATCCTACCCAAACACACTAAAGCACTATTTGCTAGATCTTTTTCATATCTTGGTCCAATTACGTGGAACAGTATACCAGAATCGTTAAAATCATGTTCTTTACTCTCGTTTAAAAAGAAATATACCTCTGTTTTAAATGATACCAATTTTGTTTAAAATTTCTGTATAATCAAATGTAATTATGATTATGATATTATATTTGTAATATTTCAGTCATAACTCCCTCATTTGTTGCCAATGCTCTTGAAGACCTGAAATCTGAGATTATAACAACTTTTATATTTTGAATTTATAACACTGGTTATCATTATTATTATTATTTTCTTTTTATGTGACACCTCTGTTAATTTGATATATAATGCCAGTTAGATTGGTTATTTATTAGTTCTAATTATCTCTAATTAGGCGTAATATGCATTTTTTTTTTTTTTTTTATTTTGTATGTATTTAATGAAAAATTCGGCGTCAATGTGTATGAAATACCTATTAATATTTATTGTTGATTTTTTTTTTGTAACTGATGGTTAAGTGAATAGCTTATGCTAAACTTCGCCGAATAAAGTCCGTTTATTATTATTATTATTATTATTATTATTATTATAATGCTTACATGGCGTTACGAAAACTGCATCCACACAGATCTATATTAAATGTGGCGACAAAAAAGTCCCTTTGTGAAGCTCTGGTCCTCTCTCAGTTCACCTACTGTTCACCCATTTATCATATGGCATTAGATGCTGCAACAGCTAGTCGAATACAAAAAATACAAAACTGCTACCTTAGGTATATATTCGGAATTAGAAAATATAGTCGCATTTCTCATAAGCTTTCAGAAGCTTCATGGTTCAACATGAACAGTCGAAGAGAACTCTCTCTCTCTCTCTCTCTCTCTCTCTCTCTCTCTCTCTCTCTCTCTCTCTCTCTCTCTCTCTCTCTCTCTCTCTCTCTCTCTCTCTCTCTCTCTCTCTCTCTCTCTCTCTCTCTCTCTCTCTCTCTCTCTCTCTCTCTCTCTCTCTCTCTCTCTCTCTCTCTCTCTCTCTCTCTCTCTCTCTCTCTCTCTCTCTCTCTCTCTCTCTCTCTCTTTCTCTCTCCCCTACACAGTATTTTTTTTCATTCCTTCATCGCATTTGAGTGCACCCTATATATATATATATATATACTTATTTCACTAAAAGAAATATATATATATATATATATATATTTCTTTTAGTGAAATAACTACAATATAATGTGTTTCTAATCTACCTCTATAATATTAGTTCTAGGTTAGCTTAGTGATATAGGCATTTTTTCAATTTATATTCTCTTCATTTAATCAAGGTTAAGTTATAAAGCAGACAAGTGTTTTTATACTTAGGTCTGAACTTCGCCTTGCGATTGTGTTTTCTGTTCCATCATTTCTAGGGTTTAAATTAATTTATTTCATTGAATAAAACACTCGGTAACAACTTAACCGTAATTTAATAATGCTTACAATCTAATTTATTTGTAACAATTTATTTACACACTAAATCTAACTTCGACGATCGCTATTTAGAATTCGACTGACTCCTGAGTTCACCCCGGCCGATTTTATATTCTATGCTGCCTTCTCGTTTGTTCCATCGCTGGAAAAATCTAGTTTGTTCAGTATAGGCCCCGGTGGCGTGGCAGCCAATGACGCATAACGAACCGACTTTTTGACACCTTCAGTTTGACGTAGTGAGCTGGGTGACGCGCCACAATATATAATTTATACAATTTAGTGCACTTGTAGTTGTTACTATTGTACCACTTACACAATAAAGCCAATATTATTATTATTATTATTATTATTATTATTATTATTATTATTATTATTAATACCATTCGTGACACAATTTTGCGTGACAAAATTATGATTATTCTACTCAAGTTTGCTGCTTTAGGCAATTTCGCGAGTGACATTGACATACAAAAATAACTCGCCTAACGGCTCGTTATTTTTTGTCAATGTCACGACAACAAACTTTCTTAATAATCATTAAATTTTGTTGGCAAAATTGTATCACATATGGTATTATATATGACAATTTAATCTCTTCCAGTAATTCAATAGCACAAAAATAACATATCATTCGTTTGGTATTTCTATACCAAAGAGAAGAAAATTATAAGGATTCGGATTTTTCTGTACAAGAAAGAAATTGTTAAACATATCAATTTAAAATTGAAACTCTATCTGTCGAAACACGCACAAATCTGATGCGAGCTATGGAACAAACAAGTTATTATTCTTTTTGAGTTTTAAGTTACTTGATCGGAGGGATTTCAATATGAAACCGAAGAGATAAGACATTAGTCTTTATTTTGACTAACGTAACTTCAAGTAACTTAAAACATCCGCTCTCATGTTTGTTCCAAAGCTCGCGTCAGATTTGTGCGAGTTTCAAGTATGTGGAAGGTGGATACGAAAATCAATCGAAACGACAATCACTGCGACATCTAATGATGATTTGATTTAGACAAGATTTGAAGAACCCACCAAGTCAGTTTCAAAAACAGTACAGAACGACTGACCTTGACGTCAAAGAAGTGCTTCTCAAGCGAAGAAAAACAATTCGCCCAGAGGGGAAAGATAGTTACGTCGATTAAAAATAGGTTAATAACTGCTAATGGCTCCAACAAGAATAACGCACATCGACGTGTTCCCCTGACCAGAGAGAATTTTACTTTAAAACGTAGGCTGAATAATCGCGCGGAGTCGAGAAGAGGTCAAGGGTGCCGTTCGTCTAATAGAAAGATTAACCACAAATACAAGCGACTTCGACCGTAACAGAGTTGAACATTGGTGGCAACACTGACGATGAAACATGGCCACGCGTTAGACAAAAAAATTACGAAGACGTTTTAGTCGAAAACTCGATGACGTGGGTAAAATTCAGAATGTAACTCGCTCAGTATAACCTAAGTAAACATGGGGCGATAAGTTTCAAAAAATCAAGAATTCTGGTTGACTGCAGCAGTAAAAAACCCAGCAGAGAAATGGACAGGTTTAGGTGACAAAGCGCGACCAGTGTCGTGTAGCTGAGACAAACTGGGCATGTAACAATTTTTCGGTTGCGAGTAAGACTTATTATTTTCTTCTTTTTCTCTTTTTCCTTACATTTTACAAAAATCCCATCTTGGCGATCTCGCAACTTGAATTAGATGAGTCAGTTCGATTTCAGGAGAGTCAAAAAAACCTTAGTAAAACCTGGGGACTTACAATTGTTCTTTTAACTGAAAGTTTGAGGGCTTGCAGTTGGAGGTCAGTAGTGTTAAATAAGCTAAAACGAATTTGGATTCCTGATGAAATTAGGTCATTCAAATCGTATAAGTATCTTTTTTAACTATTAACCAGCTCGACGCTGCGACAATTGTTGGTCCGATAGTTCGACTTGTATGTAACAGTAAGCGAACTTTTTCTTAACCGACTATAAGTGTACTCTGTTTTGCTTACATCTATGTACTTTTGTTCTAAACTAAGATAGTATCGTGACAGAATTTTTGGCTTCCGGTTGGTACCATGTGCCTCTGATTTCTTCTAGTGCTGGCAAAAAGCGGAAAAAATTGAAATCGATTAATCGGTTTCCTTAAAAACCGGTTTTGGATATAACCGGTTATCCAAACAACGGTTAAAACCTACTATTCGAATATCCAAAAACCGATTATTTGGATATTTGAAAAACTGTCTATTCGAATATCCAAAAACTGACTTTTGTTTTATTAGGATTGGTTAACCGACAATCGGTTAATTAGGTATGAAGTAAAACTGATTCGTAAAAAACAAATTCCACGGAATTTTAATTCTAATACCCGATTTTACAATGGTTAGATATACAAAAATTCTTGGAATATAATATAAAATTATAAAATAAAAAACTGATTCGAATATCCGATTATCCAAAAACCGAATATATTCGAATATCCTGTTATCCAAAAACTGATAAATATTCCAAACAATTGGTTCTTTAAAACAGCGAGTAATCCAAAACCAATTAACCGATTATCCAAAAAAAAAAACGATTTGGTTGCTAGCACTAATTTCATATAAATACAGGGTGTCTCGAAACCTCTGTCTTTAAATGAAACTGTAAATTCCTCGTTACATAAGAGATTAATTCTCCAAATCTGAAATTTTTTGCCCAAAACTGGAAAACTAACCTATCACAAGTAAGCGCAGTCCCTTTGTTTCAAAATCTCTGCTTGGTTTACGACTTGTTTCAGCAATTTATTCCGATAAAAGCATTAAACCGCAATAAAGCTTTTTATTTACGTTTACAAGAACTCGGTCAAGGTCGTATTGTACACGAATATGAATCCGACTGAACATCGGCATGTTTATTTGTATTTTCAACATGCGACAAGTAAAAACGTTTGTTTACAATAACAATTATTTTAAAAACGAGTACCTAATCTTCATTAGATTTTTACTGAATTAATTAATCTTCGTACGCTAGTTTTGTAACTGCGTTGAAAATGCGTCAAATTATTTTTTAATTACCGCACTAATACCTGCAGAATAAGTATTGCAAGAGCAGAAACTATTCCTATTGTAAAAACGGAAAGCATGAATTGGAGTATGATACGATAAAAAATTTAAATAATTAGATTGCCTGTACACACAATAATCTATGCGTTCAAAATAAGTGATTGAATAACTTCGCTATCTCTCAATCGAACTATTTTATTAAATGTTTACATTCCAACACAAAACACATGTTTTTATAAGGATAATACTGAACCTGAATTTCTGCGTCGGCTTAAACCAATAAAGATATAAAATCTCTCGCCTAGCGCACACTTTTATTTCGTCTTTTCGTCGTAGTTTTTTTAATAAAGAAACAAATTTATTTTTGCTGTTCAAATACAATAACTTTAGTAATCAACATTGTAATTGGCAATTTACAAATTAATATGGTGTAAGAATTTCTTCTTTTTCGATCGCCTTTAGATTGAATTTTTTTAATTTAACTGTTAAAGTACGGATTAGCACAAAACTAATCATCAATTAATGCAGCACGCACAGAATATTTTAAACTATTGAGAACTTACCTAGTTACAAAATTTAACTGCTTTTAAAATTAACAAGAAAACACGACATTTGACCTGCCTTAAGTACAATATCTGTGCATTTGGTCACAGTCTTCGTTTTTATGACTTTTTATGGCCTCGAACGTCGGAGGATAGTTGGAAATCAAGCTCCTCCCTTCCGGAGGATTTAATCTGCATTCAGCGACCCTCAAACAATTTCTATGAAAAAGTAAAATAATGTTTATCTGCGTTATTATTGCTATCTGACCAACAGTTGTATAAGAAATTTTTCTTCTTTTCTTGACCACTGTTTGTGGTTTCAATTAAAGACATAGGTTTAGAGTATAGTAAATTTTCCGAATCGTGATCTTGATTTAATTTAGAATTATAATTTATTAGGATATCATCGTAATTTCCATGCGTTACAATCTTTATAATCCATGAACAAGCTAGTTTTACAGACACATCAGGAACATCTGAGCCCCTTCTGAACGGTCCCACAAAAAGGGTAATTTACCCGACGACCGACGGATGCATCGCGTCGACGCCGTCGACCTTAAAAACCTTAATAAACCGAAGCTAGATTTAATAGGGCCAGAATTACTGGACACTTTTCGGCGGCCCATATTATTTGTTAACACGATTTTTACGTTCATTTTAATGAATCACATACACTTGTAAAAAAAAAAAAACAATTGCAATATAAATAAAAAACTTTCATATAAAAAAAGGTAATTGTACCAGCGAAATTTTTCTGCAAACAAACACAAAGAAATACAGTCCACTATATCGAATCAACATATTATTTTGGTCCGATCGAGCCGGATTCAAGATTTACAAGAACTAAGCGCATCAGCGAAGAAGAGAAACACCGCATAGAAAACTATCGTTCAGGACTACAGATAAGGCTCTAGAACAGTTCTAGAATTTGTAGGCTGCTATCTGTGTTAAGGTAGTACACATTTATAAAACACATTCATACTTTTATACATTTATTTGCAAAAGAAAATATTTTGACAAATATTTTTACACATTAACACAATTTCTTTGTAACTAGGTTACAATAATTCAATTCATAGTTTTCTGAATTTGAAAAGTCATGCAAGACGTCACATCTACTGAAAAACTTGTGCGTAAACGAGGTACTATTAAATACAAACTAACAAATTTTATAAAATATTTACGCACAGTTCAAGATGCATATGCAAGTGATCAAGTTTTAGCAGAAAAAACAATCATTGAATTGCAAGATCGTAGTAGCAAGTTTGCATCGTTGTTTGAGGAATTTGATGAAACTCAGAGTAAAATAGAATATATTTGCGATGAAGATGACTTAGAAAGGCAATATTTAGAGAGAGAAGATTTCACTGAAAAGCATTCATCCGCAATCACAGACGCAAAATTTATTTTAAAGCAAGTCTGCACACCTGTCATCCAAATTCAAAGCGACAGTATCACTGGCATATCAGATTCCTCAAAACAAAACGGTATTTCTCACAACATTAAACTTCCAACAATTAAACTTGCAAAATTTAACGGTGCATATGATAATTGGTTGGAATTCAAAGATACTTTTGAGTCACTAATTAATTCAAACAAATCAATTGACAATGTTCAGAAGTATCATTATTTACGTGCTTCACTAGAAGGTGACGCACTAAAGGTTATACAGTCTCTAGAATTCTCATCCGAAAATTACATAATCGCATGGGAACTACTTTGCAATAGGTATAATAACATCAGATTGTTAATTAATAATCACATCAAATCTCTATTTGAATTAAATTCACTTACAAAGGAGTCCTCAAGAGGAATAAGAGACTTGATAGATACCATTTTTAAACATTTAAGAGCTCTTCAAACACTAGAACAACCAACAGAACATTGGGACACTTTGTTGATATTTTTAATTACGTCAAAATTAGACAAATTTACTGTTCGGGAATGGGAAAAAGTTAAAACAGGCAATAATTTCCCAACACTTTCTGAATTCAAGAGTTTTTTGAATTCAAGAGCAGATTTTCTAGAAACACTTGAAATCAATCATAATAAAATTGCCAAAGAACATAAACAGTTACATAATAATATCAAACAAGTTTCGTTAATATCCTCAAATGTGAAATGTCCTGTATGTAATGGGGCACATTTAATTTATTATTGTGAAAAATTCTTAAAATTAAATTTGTCAGATAAATTAAAAACAGTAAAGCAGCTGAATCTTTGTAATAACTGTTTACGTTCAGGCCACACAACTAAAAACTGCAGATCTGGATTTTGTAAAAAGTGCAAAGCTAAACATAACACTTTACTTCATCCAGAATTATTATATACACGTGAACCAATTACATCAAAAACAATTCATCCAAATGCATCAACAACAATTTCGCCACAAGTTAGTTTCACAAGTCATTATCCTAATCAACATGTTCTGCTTTCCACTGTATCAATTTTAGTTCCAGATGTTTTTGGCAACATTCATACTGCAAAAGCTTTACTTGACTGTGGTTCTCAGTCAAATTTTCTTACTTCAAAATTTTGCAAAAAGTTAGGATTAGAAGAACATTCAACAAACATGACCATTGGAGGAATCAATGGCGTTTCATCAGTCATTAAAAAAAAATGCAACATTGTGATATATTCACTCAATTATGAATTTTCTACTAATCTTTGTTGTTTTATTTTGCCCACAATTACAGGTAATTTGCCTTCATTCACTATCAACACCAGCTCATGGAATATTCCAGCCAACATTCAATTGGCAGATCCTCAATTCACCGAGCCTAGTGAAATAGATGTACTTATTGGTGCAGGTATTTTTTGGAATATTCTTCATCATCAAAGAATTCAGTTGGGTAAGAATATGCCAGTTCTTCAAAACACAGAATTCGGTTGGATTATATCAGGTACCATCTCAGAATCCATTTCAAAAATTCATTGCAATTTTTCTAAAACTCACAGCAATCTTGATTCTGAATTGCAGAAATTTTGGGAGATAGAGGAAATTAATAACGAGCATTCTATGTCTTCAGATGATGTTTATTGCGAAAAACATTTCCTAGAAACGTTTTCTAGAAATGAAGAAGGACGGTTCATTGTTCGAATACCACTAAAACATTCTGCTTCTAATTTAGGTAACTCAAAACCATTATCAATTAAACGTCAACAACAATTAGAACGTAAATTTTCATACGATTCTAATCTAAAATTTCAATATTCTCAATTCATAAAAGAATACATAGATTTAAACCACATGTCTCAAGTAAATTTAATTCCTTCCAATACAGCATATTTTTTGCCACATCATGGTGTTTTTAGACAAGAAAGTTTGACTACTAAACTAAGAGTAGTCTTTGATGGATCAGCGAATTCTGATTCAGGTTGGTCAGTTAATGATTTACAATTTACAGGGCCACCCATTCAGAATGAAATATTTTCTATACTCATAAAATTCAGACAACATCCTTTTGCAGTTTCGGCAGATATAGAAAAAATGTATAGGCAGGTCGTCATTCATCCTGATGACAGACATCTTCAAAATATTGTTTGGAGATTTAGTTCAGACGATCCAATTTCCATTTACACTTTAAATACAGTTACCTACGGCACTAGATCTGCTCCGTATTTAGCCATAAGATGCTTAAAGCAGTTGGCTCATGAATATCAAACAAAATCTTCTTTCGCATCTTCAATAATAAAAAATGATTTTTATGTTGATGATCTCATAACAGGTTTTGATTCTGAAACAGTTGCAATCAATGTATGTAAAGAAATTGCATCAATTCTAAATTCAGCATGTTTCCCATTAAGAAAATGGAATTCTAATAGTCAGCTTTTCTTGCAAGAGTTTCAAAATGAAAATGAACCTGTGAGTGTTTTAAATTTAGGAGATAATGAGTTTTCAAAAACTTTAGGAATAAAATGGTACAGTAAATCTGATACATTAGGTTTTCAAATCAAAAATTTTGAAAATTCTTTATCAATTAATAAACGATCAATCTTATCTGACGTAGCAAGGATTTTTGATCCATTAGGTTTGTTAAGCCCATGCACTATTTTCTCAAAAATAATTATTCAAAAACTATGGTCTCTTAAATTAGATTGGAATGATCCTATTCCAGACGATTTGAAAGCTACGTGGATACGATTCAGAAATAATTTAACAAAATTAAATCAACTCAAATTAGATAGGCACGTCATTTGTAAAAATTCTACAGAAATCGAATTACATGGTTTCTGTGACGCGTCACAAAACGCATACGGTGCGTGTGTATACGTTCGCAGCATCGATCAAAAAGAAAAGATTTTAATTAATCTCTTATGCGGAAAGACAAAGGTTGCTCCACTGAAATGTTTAACTATGCCAAGATTAGAATTGTGCAGTGCTTTGTTGTTAAGTCAATTAATTAACAAAGTACAAAAATCATTCACTATCGAATGCTCATATCATCTATGGTCAGATTCTCAAATAATATTACACTGGATTAACTCTCCATCTCATTCATTACCAATTTTTGTAAGAAATCGCATTTCTAAAATTCAAGAATTAACACAGATTAGTAATTGGAAGTACATAAACACAAAAGATAATCCTGCCGATCTTACATCACGAGGAATTTCTCCTGAAAATTTACTCAAGTCTCAATTGTGGTGGAACGGCCCTTCATGGTTGTCTCTTCCAACTAATCATTGGCCATCATCCGCATTCTCAATTTCAATTAAATATTCTAAAAATAATGTTTGCTCAGCTACTGTTGAAAATAATTTTCAGATATTCGAAAGGTTTTCTAGTTTGAATAGGTTGAAAAGAACAATGGCATACATTTTACGATTCATCTTAAACATTAAGAAACAAAAATCTGAACGGCCGTACGGATATTTGACTATTGCAGAATTAGATCTCAGTATGAAACAATTAATAAAATTGTCACAACAAGACAGTTTTCCTCAAGAAATTAATTTATTACTAAATAATAAAAATTTAAAGCCAAAACACAATTTATTATCCCTTGCTCCGTTCATTGATACTGAAGGTTTATTAAGAGTCGGTGGTCGATTAAAAAACTCTTATTTAGATTTTGCTCAGAAACATCCTTTGATTTTATCGGGAAAACATCGTTTAGCAAAACTAATTTTTGAAAATACGCATATAACATTACTTCATGCAGGTCCACAATTGTTATTATTTACAGTAAGACAGCATTTTTGGGTTACATCTGGAATGAGTGTGGCTAAGTCAGTAGTGCGAGGTTGCATCAGATGTTTTAAATCTAAACCAAAATCTTTTGATCAAATAATGGCAAATTTGCCAAAAGAAAGAGTTACAGTTAATAATCCATTTTATATCACGGGAATAGATTATGCAGGGCCTTTTAATATAAAAGATCGCAAAGGTCGAGGTTCAAAGACTATAAAGGGCTACATTTGTCTTTTCATCTGCTTTTCTACTAAAGCTATGCATCTTGAACTTGTGACAGATTTATCAAGCGAAACATTCCTTGCTGCTTTGAGAAGATTTGCATCACGAAGAGGCAAACCAGCTCATTTATATTCAGATAATGCAACAAATTTTATCGGAGCAGCTAAGAAACTATCTGCCTTGCATGAATTTTTCTCAAACTCTAAAACAGAAATAACAAATTATTGTACAAATGAAAATATAACCTGGCATTTTATTCCCCCAAACTCGCCTCATTTCGGAGGGCTTTGGGAATCAAACATAAAAAACATAAAACATCATTTATCAAGAGTAATTAATGACACAAAATTAACATATGAAGAATTTTACACAATCTTAACACAGATAGAAGCAACTTTAAATTCTAGACCTTTATACCCTCTGTCATCGGATGTTGATGATCTGCAGCCACTAACTCCAGCTCATTTCTTGATTGGCAAACCATTGACTGCTATTCCGGAACCGCAATTGCTGGACACACCAACAAACAGGCTGTCGCGTTTCCAGTTACAGCAACAGTTGGTACAAAGTTTTTGGAAGCGGTGGTCACAAGAATATTTGTATCATCTGCAAGAAAGAAAGAAATGGAAGAGCAAAAATCCAGGGCTAAAGATTGGAAGTTTGGTAATAATCAAACAGGATAACTTACCTCCTTCCCAGTGGCTCCTTGGAAGAATAGTAGAGCTTCATCCCGGTGACGACAACGTAGTTCGAGTTGCTACAGTCAAGACTCATAAAGGCAATTTCAAGCGAGCAGTAGCAAAGTTGTGTCCCCTTCCAGTACCTGAAAATGGCAGTAGTGACAGTGAAATTGTGCATGTTAAAAACAGTTAAAATAATTCATTTTCATTATTACAATCAGTTCATACTTACCTGCAATTTATGAATATTTGAACACTTTCTTAAAAAAAAAAAAATGTTCAAGGCGGGGAGCTATGTTAACACGATTTTTACGTTCATTTTAATGAATCACATACACTTGTAAAAAAAAAAAAACAATTGCAATATAAATAAAAAACTTTCATATAAAAAAAGGTAATTGTACCAGCGAAATTTTTCTGCAAACAAACACAAAGAAATACAGTCCACTATATCGAATCAACATTATTAATCTCGTCCGCTGTGCGTGATTTTTACGCGGCACTAAATTACCTTCCGCTGCAGACAGGAAATTTATAATGAGCGGCTGTCTCTCGTCCCTTTTTTTTTCGGGAGCTCGAAAGGGGGGAATTACCTAACAGCGTCGCGGTATTGTGTGTTTGATTTAGGGTAATTACGGTGGACAGTGGACTGGTGGTGTCCCAGGAATGCTGAATTATTCATGGCGTGGAGGTTTAGGGCTCGAGGATTTGGGGGTCTTACAAACAGAAATTGCTATTAGTGAAATTAGGTAGGTAATAAATTGGTAATAAATTTCATAATATCGTGGACTATAATATGCCATGTGTTCAGCGGTGAAGAATTTCGTAAAAGCTTGGGAGTCATACCAACAGAAACTCAAAATGTTTAAAAATATGTCACATATAAATTCCATAGTAAAACTACAGTCAGTTTAATAGTTGAGTTGAGTAATAAAGGTCGTCGTGTCTGTCGGCTACATATCATAATCCACTCAAGAAATCAGAAGCATCGCAGCCGCGCAAAGGTGGAAGAAGTAAACAGTACATTCGGCGTGAAAAGTGAACGTACTAAGTGGGCCCCATTTTTAAGCCTAGTTATTACTCTCAACAGAAAGGAAGGTCTGGTCAAGTCAAATTCTTACAATCTCTCTACTTTAAGCTCTCCTGGCATGACATAAGGCGATACTTGAAATACTGGAAGAGACACGAGAAAAGCTGGTTCTGAACGTGACTCGATATCGCGATTTAAATTTTTTCGTTTTAAATTCCAAAAATTGTCGGTCAGTGTATTTTTGAGATCCGATTTAATTTAAGTATGGTGTACCCAAGAATTATCCACGACCAGGCAGGGTGAGTTCTTGAAGAAAATACAATCGATGTCGCTTAAAATTTGGCATCTAACAAGGACTTTTAAAAAGTGTACAGATTTCTTCGTCCTTCCCTCCTCTCCTTTACATTCTAATTTCAATTTTAATAATTTTTTTTATATACCTATTATTTCTGTTTATTCAGGAAAAAATGGTCTGTAATAAAATTATAAACCTTTCTTTAATAATATTTATCTGTTCAGATGTATTTCTCGTTGTGCGATTTTCTCTTATATCTGAATATAGGTATTTCGTCATTGAAATATTGTTACGCGCTCGTCACTGTGTTCGGATTGGCTCGCCATTTTGCTGGTAGAGAGTCGTTTCCGGCTCGCTTCAATGGACATTTTTACCATTCGGCACGTTAATGTGAACACACGTTCTGTTTCTATCGTGAATTTGTGCTTAACTGAGTTACAAAATTCTGTAATAAAGTATTTGAAAATATATCAGCCTTACGCGCCCTTTGAGTTGTTGCTTCTGATCAGAGAAATACACTTTCTATTTTTGCTTCGATGTTTGCTACTGTTCTTTCCCATACCTAGAGATGTAACGACAATACACGACTGTATACTGTGAAGGTTCCACTTTCTTCGAGTTTCGCCGTTACGACGAATTCGTATTGGCTCGCCATTTTGCTGGTAGAGGGTCGTTTCCGGCTCGCTTTGATGGATATTTTTATCATTCGACACGTTAAGGTGAACATACGTTCTGTTTCTATCGTGAATTTGTACTTAACTGAGTTGCAAAATTCTCTAAAAGAGTATTTGAAATTACATCAGCCCTATGTGTCCTTTGAGTTGTTGCTTCTGAGCAGAGTAATACGCTTTCTATTTTCGCTTCGATGTTTGCTACTGTTCTTTCCCATACCTAGAGGTGTAACGACTCTATACGACTGTATATTGTAAAGGTTCCACTTTCTTCGAGGTTCACCGTTACGACGCTTCTGCTCAAAGGTCATCGAGATATGATCTGACTGCGGCCATCATGTCATTATATTTATTAACTAGAACCGAAGTAACGTACACTTCTGTTTTATGTCCACTTTCTTCGAGGTCGCCATTACGACGGTTCTCCTTAAAGCTTATCGAAAAACGATAGGGGTACGATAACATTGACCGAAGTTCGATGCATTCCCGTGAGAGGTCGTCTCATTGTTGACATTTGACTGCGGCAGTGAGGCCGTTACATCGATTAACTGGAACCAAAGTAACGTACAGTTTTATTTTATGACGGACATAATTTAATTGTAAGTATTTTCGGCATAAGTTTGTGTACTAGTTAACGTTTTCTCGTGATTTTTAAATCAAGTTTAATTTAAGATGTTTGAATTACCATTTCACGTTTCTTCTACTTCATCTGTTTGAATTGAATCATTCTTTAAGTTGAAAGTTTCGTATCGATTACGAATTACGTGTTTCTTTGCATCGTGAAAGCTATCTTGAATGACCGAGTGTTAAGATATCTCAGATAAGATCAGGAGTTAAAACGTGATTGTAATAAGGTGGTAGCAAGATTCGGATTTTCCTTCGAACTTTTATAATAGGGAAGGACGATTACCTAAATAAAGAAGGAGATAAGGAGTGAATCAATTGCGACAACTCTGAAATACAAGCAATCATGGTAAACAAAATACGAGGTTCGAGCTTTCCACGGACTGGTAAAAAAGGATTTCAGTTAAAAGGGATGAAAAGTAGGTTTTCTAATTTAGCTGAGGAGATTCTTTCTTTTTCTTTTAATCTGTCAATTTTTCAACTCTCATATACAGATTTACAATGTTCTTTTCGCCTTAAAGGCGACGAAAGGTTTGATGTTGAGTACTCCTGGAACAAGTTATTGAAATTACTATCACTAAATTCATATTTTTTAACAAATATAGACACAATAATTAGTTTTATAGGTAACAAACGTGTTACGGTATGGTATAACACATGGGATGCATCATTACCTGCGTGATCCCTTTAGATGATACTTAATGCAATTATTGGCTAGAGGCCAGAATTTCTGGCAGAGTGGGTGACGTGCTGTAGAGGTAAGGCATTTCCATTATGTTGAAGACACATAGATTAAGTCCTAAGTACTCTCTTGATTGAAGGGGATATAAGTCACTGCATAATTTAATTTTGTTTCATTAGACTAAAGACCCTGTATACAACATTCAGTGTTAAGATTGCAATTTTTTTTACAATCACACAATCGTGACAGCTCAAAACTGTCCTTAAAATTAACCGCGAGAATGTGGAAGAAAGAAATAATTTCGAAGGCCAAGGATGATGAACAGTAAACAAATAATATTTACTTACGCACAGTGCTGTAATGATTCCGCTTAATTTACCGTTTATAATACGTATTGCTATGTAATGGACCTGGCTGGTAGCTCTTTTTGGTTATTTTTCAACTCAAGGTTTTGGGCTCTTGAAGGGATGGAACCCTCCAACTCTTGTTGTAGATGACCAAAAGACTTATCTACTTTGCACGCGTGAGAATCCCGGAGTTCACGTTAGCCAAATCATCACTCCAGGTTAGCACCTCTTGTGTGAGTTTGATTTTCGTTTTATGTAGAACTGTCTAATAATTATGGATGAATGATTGGGTTTGCACCTGTTGCACCAATTAAACACCTGCCGGCAAAGAACTCGGGATTACGTTTTAAAATTGCTTATTTAAAAATTTCTATTCTTAAAATAATAAAAATGTGTGACGGCTTGCGCCAAGCCACCCGATTGTCATCATGGTTAAATTTTTTGATTTAACTTTGTTTTATCCAGTCTGGATGCTGATGATGATGACGACGTTGTTGATGTAATCCTGGTCTCATTCGGGGTATTATCTACAATAAAATGCACTTTCTAATTTAAACATTTATTACAACTAGTTAATGCTTTATACTAATATAACAGTGTTTTCATCTACTGATGTTAAACTATCCTTCCTGCTTGGATTCTAATCAAAATCTGTTTGCTTAATCCCGTGTCGGCGTCTTATAAGCCACCACCAGTTTTGCCCCGCTCAGTCGCTCCGGCACGAATCGCGCGCATCGACCGCATCTAGGGATATTTTTGGGCGGCAAAATTAAAACGCCTAAGTTGTCAAAACAATCTAAATTTCAGTTGGTACTAGCTGTGACATTTGATAGTGATATGATATCGACCCCCTTTCGAATTTATTTCTATATTTCTAAAACAGTAGGTACGGATATTCTAATAATGTTAAATTTAAATTTTGTTAAATTTTGGCAATTTTTAGTTTATTTTGATTTGATTTTTTTATTATAAATCGATCGTTCGCCGATTCTCTTATTTTTATATTTGAATTATCACTTTTATTCTCTTTTGTTTTTCTTTTTATCCAAACTTTCGTTAGTGTTCTCGATTCGATTCATTTAGTTCCATACAATTTTTATTTTAGTCTTATTTTCATCGCCGATTATCTTTTGTTTTGTTGTTTCGTGTCGTTTTTGAAATTCATTATTTGACTTTATTTAATTCACTTTTCGATGTAATCAATTGATCGACCTTTGTTTTTTCTTTTAATCGATTTATTTGCTCTGTTTTTGTTTTAACCATCAATTACCTTTTTCTTTGTTTTCTCTTTTGTTTGTTTTGATTCGACGTTATTTTGTTTTTTAATTAACGATTGATCGTCTTTTGTTTTCGTTTATTCGATATGGGGTTATTTTACGCTTTCATCTCGACGATTCATCGCCATTATTGTGGTTGACGTTCTAGGTTGCGTTCAAAAACTGTAACGGGAGAGCACTTTGAGCGTTTAAAAAGGAAAGCAAAATAAACAAAATTACTTTCACGAGAGAGAAAGAATATTACCCAGAGCGCGCTCTTTTTAGCTCTTGGACGAGCCTCTGTATTAAAAATTGACAGGTAGATTTCTTGACGCATCTAACAGAGGGCTCTATGTACGTTATCGTAAAAAGTGCATGATGAAACGGTTCCGAATTTCAAGCAGTAAACGTCAAACGACATCATAATCATTTAAGTAAAGTGGCTCTTTATAACACCGCAACAATTTCAGCATAATAACGTACTAAACTACATATTATTTTTTATTTTCAATAAATACTATGCGCAATCTTCTTAGAAAAATATTTTCTAAGCCGTATCGCTTTTTAAGCGTTTTTTTTAATGTTAAACAGAACACAGCGAGTTGTATTTACAATTTTTCCTCGGGTTTTGATATCTAAAATTCCCGATTTCTCCCGCAAATTTGTATATCCCGCAAAATTCCCACCACCATTTCATTTTTCCTAAAATTCGGGAAAAATTTCCCGGTCATTGGCAGCACTGTTGTCTAGGCAGCTCGTGCACCGTTAAGTTTACTGTCTGTCTTTTTAGGAACCAATTGATTTCACTTCCGAAACCAAATTCATCCCGCACTTCAGCGTCTATTGTCCTTTGAGAGTTTCTGATAACCGATGTTAAGGAATTGCAGTTCACTAAACCGTTCACTACCACTCTGAATAACAGTCCCGGGTATTTTAAATCAAATGTTTATTAAACAAATTAAACATAACTTTGTTCCTTTCTTTAACTAAACGCAAATTTCATTCCAGGTTTTCTATTGAACTAAATATCACAGCAGTATGTTGGCCGAGCGCATCTAAAACGAAATTACCAAGTTAAACCGTAGATTCTTGAGCTCAACGGGGCGAGAACAGAAGAATGTGTTATTATTCAAAACTAAATATATTTAGAAAAAACTTACAAATTACTGATGTTTTCCAAGACTGGCCTCTAAAGGAACTTCCCTAAGAGCTTGTTCCAGAATTTCGTTCAGAACTTCTCCCAACTGTCTTTTTTAAAATCTGTTTCCATACCTTTCTTGACTTTATTATTATTGCAAGCCAAATAAATAACGCTTTAATGTGTCACAGTTCCCTAATTCCAAAATCAACTATTTCAATTAGCAATAATTATTGTTTGCTTTGTTACAACAAGAAAACCGTGAGAGTTTCATTTTGCAATTGTTTTAGGGCCAAAATTCTAAAGTATTTCTTCGAATTAAAAAATAAGGTATAGTTTAACTTAATTCTTGAAAATATTCGACTTGCAACAGCATGATATAATTCAAGGAGTTGTTTATTAAATGTCAACGTCATCAGCTGACTTGGTACAATTCTTCTCCTCTTCAATTATTATTTATCTTCACATGTGATCAAAATTTCAACGGAATTTGTACGAAGTAACTGAGAAAGTGTACCTTACCTGTGGGTGGTTCTTATTTGTTTCAGGTCTTCGCCATAGGCAAACTTTTATCAAATTCGAACTACGTTGAGAAATACGTCAGCTTTTCACTATACTCAATAATATAACTCGAGATGATTTATACATGTAACACTGGTGATGAGATGGCTTCGCCGTTTGCGTTGCGATTCGCACAGAGCTTTCCCAGGAAGCATGATGAATGAATGTAATTCCGGTGCAATTAATCATCAGGTCGGAGCGCTCGTCTTTCCCTTTCGTTCGAATTCGAGGCGAGTTATTAAGGCCGAGGGGCCACTGCGCGCGAAGCGAAGCTAAGCTAAGCAAAACTATTTTTTTTTGAGAATTAACTCCAATGTAATCTTACGTAGATGCGAGTAAAGCCGGGCGAAGCTAAGCTAAGCTGAACGAAACTAAGTTTTTTGAAAATTAGTTCCTATGTAATCTTAGGAAGACGCGGCAACTAAAAAGTAAGCGATGCGAAGTTTGGCTAACGAACATATCCATAAAATTACATTGGAGCAAAACTTTGTTTCGCCTAGCTTCACTCGCAGTGGCCGCCCGGCGGCTTAAAGCTATGCAACTAAAGCTAAGCCAAGCGAAGTTTGGCTAACGAAGATATAAAACTCGTTTGCTTAAGATTACATTGGGGCTAGTTTTTTTGAAAACGTGGTAGTTGATCGGGTTTTTAGGACAAAAGAGATTCTAAGTCATTCAGCTGACTAATTTCGGTTTTATTTCAAAACCTTCATCAAATGAAAACCGAAACTGGCCAGCTGAATGATTTAGAATCTTTTTTGTCCTAAAAACCCGATCAACTACCACGTTTTCAAAATTCAATAAACAGGACGCCAATTTCATTTATTACTGAATTTCTACGGGAGATTTTGAACAATGGGTTTCTATCAAAACATCAAAATTCTTTATGGTTTAGAATATTTAAACAAGTTTAAACATTGGACGTCACTGATGATTAAGTTGACCAAATGGGAGAATAGAAGAAACTTCTTACTGCAATGTAGGTACAAAAGTGTCTACCCTAAACACATATCGGAATCATTAAAAGGGATCTACAGTCTCCAAATCAGTCCACATCCGTTGACACACAAAGTCAACAAACTTGTCGACTCCCAAAGAAGATCAATCTTAAATTTAGAAATTAACGTTACTCATTATGAGATTTCATTGATCCAACTTAACTTAAGTAATATCAGAACTTATTTGAGATAGATGATCCCTCTACATATTTGTCAATCTTTTGAACGCTTTACATTTGATAATTATCAAAAATACTTTAATATTACTAAGAAACAACACATCAATAAAATTAATACTTTAATTTCTAATAGCAACGATGTAACATCGATAAATCTTTCAGAAAAGTGGTTTGTGAATTTAACCAAGGTAAACATTCCTGATAATGAACATATAAAATAGCGACATCTTACTATCGCTTTTTGACCTAACATTGCAGTAGGATAGACAAATTGAAGCGGGATTTGCTCCTAATGAGTCCCCCATGCAAGGCGGCCATGCTTGCTGTCAAAGCATAATGAAAAAGTAAAATTCCTGATAATGTCAAACACATATTATCACTGGGTCCTAAATTCAATTTAAACCCCTAACTGTCAAGTGCCAACTTTAACTTTTATTAAAGATATTGAACACTGCATTCAGAATCAGCCCGAGGATGTTGATAAAGATTCCCTAAGGTCTACTTGCACCAACATACTAACAAACTTCCTACAATCCAACACTCACTCTTCCCTTACAGAGGTCGACAGGATCTAGATCCTTTCTTAAAGAACATCATAACATCATTTTAACCAGAGCAGATAAAGGTGGTGCTAGTGTTATTTTGTTGAAAGAAGACTACGTTGAACGAATGAATCATTTATTACAGGACAACAGGTCAATAAAGACTCTACTTCTGGCTTTCAAACAAAAAACAACAAAATTGTCCGACAACTTCTAACAGAAGAACTAATTGACAACGCTACAGCAAAACAGTTCACTACATACACTGCTATCCGCCGAAAATTTATGGCGTTCCCAAAATCCATAAACAGAACCATCCACTTCGTCCCATTGTATCTTGTATTGGTGCTGCCACCTTTCAACTATCAAAATTTATTACCAAAATTCTTTCCAACCTAAATCAGAACTTTAATTTCAACATTACAAATTAAACAATAATTCCTGATAACTATATTTTAATTTCGTTAGATGTAACTTCGTTATTCACCAACATCTCAAAACAATTGATACTCAAAATTCTGAATGATGATTGGGACCAAATACAATTACACACAATCATACCTAAGGCAGTTTTTATCAACATGGTCGACTTCTTGTTTGACAGCAGCTATTTCATTTTTGATAAAAAATTTTACCCGATAAATTTTTGGTACCGCCATGGGCAATCCAGCTTCCCCCATTTTAGCTAACATAGTTATGAACAAACTTCTCAATTCTGTTGTACACAACTTACCGTTTCATATTCCCTTTTTATATTGTTATGTCAATGATACCGTTACTAGCATTCCTAGTAATTCGGTGGATTTGATTTTATCAAAGTTTAACGAGTTTTGTGATGAATTAAAATTTACTATTAAAATAGAAAATAATAAAAAACTTCCCTTCTTGGGTGTGTTGCTTGAGAGATGTGACAATGGTAAGCTTATCACTGAGTGGTTCATAAAGCTTACCCATGCTGGCAGAATAATTAATTACCATTCTGTACACCCTTTAAACCAAAAACTGGCAGTTTTAAAGTCCTTAAAATACAGGGTCATGGAGCTTTCTGATCCCAATTTGTGGAAAAAGTATTTTACTATCATTCAAAAACTGGCTATACAAAATGGCTATCCAAAAGAAAACTCATTGCCCGTCTATTGAGTGACAGACCCAATACTTCATAATCAGAAACAATAGAGTCTCAAAATCAAGTTAAATATTTCAAAATTCCTTTTTTGCCTAACTTATCTTATAACAATGCCAGAATCTTAAACAATAATCAAACAAAAATAGCTTTTTATTCCTTAAAATCAACCAACAGCTTATGTTCCAAACTAAAATCAAAAACTCCTTTGCTTGATCAATGTAACGTTGTTTATAAAATAGATTGTATGGGGTGTGATTCCTCTTATATTGGCCAAACTAAACAGAAACTATGCCATAAAATCCAATAAAACTGCTCTATCTACACACCATTTTTCCACAGGACATACGTTCGATTTTGATAATGTTAAGATTTTAGATTATGAACCGGTCTTTACAAAAAGATTAATCTCTGAAATGATTCATATAAAGAATAATAAAAATTCTATAAATTTAAGAACCGATACATAAATATTAAGTATCATTTACCACAACCTTATCAAATATCACACAGTCAATCGTTTGTAAGTTAATTTTCTTAGGTTGGCCAATACTTGGGGAATTTCACTCTAACCTGTAAGTTGGTTAACTTGTCGCGTTGCTGAGTAAAAACCAGCTTCAGTCTGTCATTTGGCGTACGTTTTCTAACGTTACTTTTAACTTTGTTTTATCCTTAATCGTTTATTGTTAATTGTTAAAAATCATCCCATTATTGATGAACTTTGCTTTAAACATGTTTTAATAGAACCGTAAGTGTTTACATTTTTGTATCTACCAGTCTTAGACTGACTGTTGTTTTTCATTTTTTCCAGCGGCTGTTAATACGTAAATTCACCCCAAATCTTACGATGGTTTGTAGTTTATCGTTTTTGTTTTAATCAGAGGTAAAATATCTTTTAATTGTTAGTTGATGGAATCTCACTGTATACCTTTTAGGCTTCTGATGAAGGTTTTGAAATAAAACCGAAACTGGTCAGCTGAATGATTTGGAATCTTTTTTGTCCTAAAAACCCGATCAACTACCACGTTTTCAAAATTCAATAAACAGGACGCCATTTTCATTCATTTATTGAGGCTAGTTTTCAAAAAACTTAGTTTCGATTAGCTTAGCTGCTCTTCGCGTGCATGGACCCCTTGCTCTTAGAAATTGAAGTTGACAGTTAACGCGGGAAGACGTGAACCGCGAAGTATTCTACCAGATTCTTGCAATTAATTACGACAATTAAATATTTAAATTAAAATAGTCCGATGTATTTAAACTGCAGGACGCGTTTGAGTTCCTAATACGGACAGCGGTCATTAATGTAATTGACTACGTGACGGATGCGGATGGACGGATACAACTAATGATTTTTATGTTCCAGACGTATG
This sequence comes from Prosopocoilus inquinatus, assembly GCA_036172665.1. Classification (NCBI taxonomy): domain Eukaryota; kingdom Metazoa; phylum Arthropoda; class Insecta; order Coleoptera; family Lucanidae; genus Prosopocoilus; species Prosopocoilus inquinatus. The sequence goes on from CM069877.1 coordinate 30,842,633, forward strand.
TACCTTCTCGCTTGCTATCATATTTAACTCTGTTTATAGAGGAAATATGACCTAATATTTAAATGTCAACTTACTTGGTGGTGATAGTAATTGGAATATGTTTCAACCCCTGCAAATAGCAATCTCTTGCGTTTCATGCATCACGTACTAAATATAATAGACACGAATGTAAGTCAACCCCAATCCCAATCCCCGAGGAGTTTCATTCATCGAAAGTCCAAGGGCGACCACACAACACCAGAATGGCCCTCCAGTGTAAACAGGCCTTCGACTTTACTTCACACGTCTTTTGTGCTCTGCGGAGTACTTATAGTTTGTTGGTGATCGGGATAGGAAACGCTTCGATATTCCGGCGGCGGCGGCGTCTGGCTCTGTTCAGACGAATCGAAATACGTGATTAGTTTCGGTAACTTGAGGGTCTCTAAATCATGATGCTGTGGTCACTCGCCCCCCGCTTGTAAAGGCCGAAGAAAAATAGCGTCGCCAGCGGATGAGAAATTGCACGGGTGAAAAACACGGACGGAGGAATTGCGCTCATTTTTTAGGGATGTTTTGGACATTTTTTAAAGTCCGGGCTGAGTGAGAAATTGAGCGAGCTTTTGATGGTGTCAACGACGAGTTTCATTCTACAGCAACGCGAAACAGTTGAATACCGAAATAACCGAAACTGTTTTAATATGTACTGTCCTTTTGAGATACAATCCAAGATATGAGATGGCAATCATTCATTTTTTTGTAATTATTTATACTTTATTCATACGTATAGATAAAGTGGTAAGGACGTATAACGTATAACCACTGGTAAAACGTTAACGTACTGTGGTAGTAGGGAGCTTTTGGAAAGCACTTACCGTAATACGTTAAACGTTACATTTACGGTTTTGATTACGGTAATAGTCATAACGTTGTAAGTCCAAAGAAGAGTTTTTGTAAGCATTAGAAACGGTCACCTTAAAAAAATGGGACTTTTACAATGTTGAGGTTGGTGGTTATTAGAACTACAGTCGTACTATAGTTTGACATTTGCTTCAAAGAACGATTGATGTGATTAATGGAGTATTTTGTATTCTGAGGAGGTGAAGGAAAAGGGTAAAAAATATGGAACAAATATTAATACAACTGATACGGGGGATGTCATGTTATATCAGTTAATATAATCCCGAAGTGAGAGAGATATTGGGTCAATAATAATTTACAATTAATCTTTCGTTTACAGAGTAATTGGTAATTGTAAGTGTTTCTCCGAGCCAAACATTTTATAATCTATTTATTTATTTAAGTTCGGCTCAAATGGCAGATCAGGTGGTTGGTTCGCCTCCAACCTGAATCTGAGCCCTTTGATCCAAAATATTTCATTTAGATATTAATTATTCTTTTTGTATTTGTAGTTAGTGGATCAATAAACATATTATTATTATTATATATGTACATGAACACGTTTAACTCTCGCTGTTGCTTTTGAAATGCCGGACTCCGCTAATAGTTTAGCGTTACGGTACTTTATACGCATGCGCAATTTCGTTTCAACGTGACATTAACATTTACCGTATTCGCTACGTTAATTTCAAAAACTCCCTAGTTAGAGAAAAACTTCAACGTAAAACTATGCAATTAAAAAATTTCGTTCATGTAATAAGTATTAACTTTTCAAAATGAAAACTTATTTGTGTAATGAAATGTGCACATTTGGTTGCACAAATACGTCAAAGTAAGAGGAAAGGGGTAAGAAGGCCAACAACATCAATAGACGTCAGCTCTTGCTTCCTGCTGATATAGTAATATTAAAGTATGTAATTTCTTTGTCTATCTATATTTTCTCTGTAACAGCAATCAAACAGAAAGATCAAAGAAAAAAGTAATTTGTTAGAAGAAACCTCCTAACGTGTGATGGAGCGACGTATAGAACAGCGAAGAGAAGGAAACTAAGGTACCAGACATTCAGGAATTAGATGAATAACTTACTACAGAGTACTTTCAAATCTGAGGCGACCCAGGTATACAGGCTGGTTTGCTTGTTGGATGTCATAGCCAAGTTACTAGAATCATTACTTGAAGCACGCCTTAGCGAAGCATTAGAAGAAAGAGGTAAACTCCACCTAAACCAGTTTGTCAGAAGGGGGAAATCAACAACTGATAATGAATAAAGTTATGAATATAAGTAAAACTATAAAAGAGAAGGTTTACAAAAATAGGCAATACTGTATATTTATAACTTTGGACGTCCAAAACGCGTTCAATTCAGTCCCTTGGCCAGTACTGATCCAGGCGCTGGAGAAAATAAAGACAAGCGAATACCTCATTAAGATGATACAGGCTTATGTCAAGGAGAGACTAATCATAACTCCCGCAAATAGGGAGATACAAATGACATGTGGGGTACCACGGGGTTCAATTCTTGGACCAACCTTGTGGAACATAATGTACCTACAATGATATATTGGAGACAGAGATTCGAAGAGACATAGCGAAAGCCCTAGTTATCTGGGTGAAAACCTCATGCCTTCTGGAAGAGAAAGCAGCCTTGATAGCGGAAATGGTGAACGCCCGTCTGGAAGATAAGGGTCTGACTCTCGCAGTTAAAAAGAACGATAGTCATTTTAGCAGGCAAAAGAAACTTGAGGACACTAAAGATAAACGTTGAGGGGCATGTAACGGAAAGCAAACCAGCAATTAAATATCTGGGCGGGCACATAGATCGTGGCACCAAAATGCCAAAAATTGCCAAAATGAAGGTAAATGCATCGTAATCTGGCACAAATAATGCCTGATATAGGGGTCTTAAGCCAAGTAGGAGGAGGGCCTCGTCAATGGTAACTTTCTCTATTATTCTTTACGCAGTACTACGAAGAGATGCTCGAGCGAGTAAACAGGAAAATGGCAATCAAGATTACTTCTGCCTTTAGAACCGCCCTTACCGACGCTATTTTTGCAATTGCAGGTCTCCCTCCGATCAAGTTGAGAGTGGACGAAGGAAGAGCGGTAAGCATGCAAGGCAACACCTTCAAAGCCTAAGCATATAAAAACTTAACAACAATAACCTTGGCTGGACTAAAATTTTTATAGCTGATGTGGAGAAGTGGTTTTAGGGAGACCGATCACTGGATCACATAGGTCCCTACCGCACACGTTATTTTTGGTATCTAGTTACAAAAGGATCTAGAAAAAAGATGATGAAAGGTGTCGGTGCTGTGAAGGGAGGAATTCCTCGGAGCCCACACTTTTTTGATGTGCCAGATGGCAAGGACTGATGGTGTGTTATTACCAAGTAGAACGTGGAAAAAGTCTTGCTCGAAACAGAGGAACATAACCTCAAAGATGCTGAGTCTTCACTAAAGGCGCGTAAAGCTAGAGAAGGACAGCTAACTTACTAAGCCGTGTACGTTCCCTCGAAGAAATGGCGCATGACGATACCAGAGGACTACGCCATGGCGTAAAGAGGAAAGGGTTTTAGCGGGTAGGCTCCTAAGTCACATTCGCAGGTGAATCCAGCACACTCTGGCATAGATACGTTCATTCGGGAGCGTCTTTCAAAGATTTTCTCCAATCTCTATAAAAAAAAAGCTAACGAGGCTATTAAAATCAGAAGAGCAGTGTGTTCAGTCGTGTAAAAGAAAAATAATACTTACTTGAATAATGAAGATGCAGCTATAAAGGAGAAATGGAGGAGAACAGGAAGAAAGTGTCGAATAAGGAAGTGAAGTACAGTTGGTTTTTAAGGAGACTAATGACGATGTGAAAAAATTGCAACGCGTTAAAGAGAAACAGAAATAATAATGGAATCTAAATATAAAAAGTAAAAAACGTGGAAGAAAAAAGCCAAATTTTCCGAGCGGATCAATCAGATCTGCGAGTAAAATCTGAGGTACGTTGCAACGTTTAAGCGTGGGTTGCTGCTGCAAATGATTTTCTTTATTTTGATATAGGAATCCGCTTTTTCTTTTGAGCTTACTTTTCCTTCTGTCCTTTCTCCTACGGAGGGTGGGGGGTACGATTGAATATGCTGTAGAAGTTCCATTTCCTCATGGTCGACGCTAAGTGAATGACGTACCTGCCCAAAGGCCATCGGTGTACGATAGTTGGTACGATTGCATCGATCGAAGTTCGCCGTTTTCACGAGTGGCGACGCTTCAATTTGAATTAACGTTTTACGGCTCTGTGAATAATTCCAACTCCATTAACGTCATTCTCCTATGAAATTTCAAAGTTTCAATTCGAATTATGTATTATGCTCGCGAAAGAAATCTGGGACAACTCTGCATGCATTTTTAAGTTATTTTATTGGTTTGAATATAGCTTTAAACAATTCCATCTTGCTATTTAGAGCTTGTTTCTATGGTAATACTTCGTTATATTTACAGCAGGACATATTACATGTCCCAGATTTTTTTGGCGGGTATAGTACGTCTACTTCCGGTTGAATCTGAAAAGTAACTTAGCATCATTAATTAATAAATTTCTTAGCTAATCTTCTATCATCAAATTCTTTAAGCAAAGTTTAGCTACCCCACATTTAAAAAGACAAGGGTGGCACCTGTAGCTTCGCCAAATAAGAGGTAATGTTTATTTTGAAATACGTGGGCTGCTGGAAAATTTTCTGGAGTGTAGTAGGTCTAGAATTGTTAGCGTTTAGAAACCGAACATAAGTTATCCACATTTAACAATTAATCAGCTCGCTAGAATCGATTGTTTGTTTTTCTGCGGTAGTTGCTTGTGTTTTATCGATGCAGAAAATTGTAGATTCACACTAATAGTGAATCAAATCACTGATGGAAGTTATAAAGCGATAAATTAGTAAGTAAGTATGAATGGATCTAACGGTCAAGTAAAACTGACTGCGTAAAGGTTAAGATGCATGCATTACTCTTAGAAGAGACGTGAACATTTATTAAATTTATCGTAACTAATATTTTATATTATATTTTATATTGTCGAAGTAAATATTTGTTAACAAAAGCTGATAATGGCCGCTCTCTGGTTATAATGTTAATATGTCAATAAACTCGTAAGAATTTCAGTGAAAAAATTTAAATGTACTCAAAGCTGCACTTGAATATATTAATAACGTTTTCCGGTGTGCACTGAGTGTATCTCCATCTCGTTTTATTACATAAAGCTGAACCGAGACGGAAATGCACTCAGTGCGTGCTAGCGCAGCCAAGTGGAAAACATTATACTTATAAGTACAAAGTTTTTTAAATCTCGAACCAGACAGAATTATGAAGGGAAAACACTCAACGTTTCGCTATAGAACAAACTTCAGTTATACTTATAATTTATAGTGTATTTCATTGGCTGCACAAGTGCGCACTGAGGGTATCTCCATCTCGCTTCAGCTTTATGTAATAAAACGAGATAGAGACACACACGGTGCACACTGGTGCAGCCAGCGAAAAACGCTATTAAATAAAAATGTAGGAAGTAAATATAACACAGATACAATTACACAAAGTTGCCGTAGATGACATTATAACATTTCAACGGTGGTTACAGTTTTCTTTAGTCGTAAAGTTCGACCACATAACTAAATTTTGAACATTTTACCTTTAATAAATGTCCCGTTTTTTGTGCTCGCGACTGTACATTCACGAAAAGATTTTCAGAAGTAGCAAGTATAATTTTATTTATTGCAATTTTATCATACTAGAAATTATGACAATTCAAGTCAGATTGATTAAACGGTGTTGTCAATTATGGAAACTTGTACGCGAATACATCTCGTGGTGAAAAGTAAATATCATTGAAGCGTTAAAATTTAGTTATACGTCGTGATTCAGAAATGTCTCCCGATATTTCAGAATGAATAGAACACCAAAACATAAAATTATCTTTTTATATACATTTGTTTTATCCAAAAGCGAAAAATAAGAAACGAGTAATAACATAATAAGAGAATCTTTTTGTGTCAAATAATCTAAACCAACCTGAGATTAAAATATTACTTTGGCAACTTAAGGGATTCGAAAGGTACTGCTGTACGTGGGCTGCTGGAAAATTTTCTGGAATATAGTAGGCCTAGAATTGTTAGCGTTTATCAACTGTCATATTTGAAAAATTTGACGTTTATCGCCTATAATTCTATTGACAGTTCCTATCCAAGTGAACTAGTTTTGTTTGTACAGCATTTGAGAAAAAGTAATTTTGTGTAAACATGGAAATCTCGCGTGAAAATTTTCTTGCCATGATTTTTTACGATTTCAAATGTGGTCCGACGCCGAAACAATGCCTCGATCGGCTTCATTTGGCTTTTGGAGATGAAGCACCATCAAAGAGCAGTGTTTATAATTGGTTTGCCGGATTCCAGCGTGGACGTACCTCTCGCAGTGAAGAATTTCGTGAAGGTATGTTGTTGCCACTAATGCAGATGCTGTGCGTGAAATGCTTGAGCGAGATCGACATATGACATACAGTGAGATTCAAGCATCCTTACGCATTGACATGAAAGCAATACACCAGATTTTGCATGATCATTTGAATGTACGAAAGGTTTGCAGTCGTTGGATCCCACATAATTTAACAGAAGCGCAAAAGCAGGGTAGTGTCAAATGGTGCGAAGAAATGCTCAAGAAATTCAATGGAGGTCGTTCAAATTTAGTTTATAATATCGTTACTGGTGACGAAACGTGGATCTACTCGTACGAGCCAGAAAGTAAACAACAATCTACCGTTTGGGTATTTCAAAATGAACCAAAACCAATAAAAGTTGCCCGTTCATGCAGTGCTGCGAAGCAAATGATTGCTTGTTTCATTGGTTTAACTGAACATGTAGTAACCGTGGCTTTAGAAGATGGAAAAACCGTGAATGCTGATTGGTATACTAAAATTTGTTTGCCGGAAGTCATCGATCAAATAAGAAGAAACAATCGAAATCGACGAATTCTTCTCCATCATGACAACGCCAGCGCTCACTCAGCCCGTCAAACAGTTGATTTTTTGTCCAACCAAAATGTTGAATGAATGACTCTTTGTCCATATTCACCTGATTTATCACCTAATGATTTCTTTTTGTTCCCAAATATCAAAAATAAAATGCGTGGTAAGCGATTTTCGTCGGCTGAAGCAGCGGTTGAAACATTCCGGACACTGGTTTCTGAGGTACCATCTTTAGAGTGGAAAACGTGCTTTAGAAATTGGTTCGAGCGTATGCAAAAGTGTATTGTCGTCAAAGGCGAATACTTCGAAAACCAATGATACCGTTTACCAAATTTCATATACGTTTTTTCATACCGTTTCCAGAAATTTTTCCAGCAGCTCACGTACGCTCTTATTAACTAAGCGATGAATCGTTTTTTCAGAACAGTAATTTTTTAGCAAATTAATAATTTGGCGGCCGATGGTACATGTCATTTAAAAATAGATCATAGCAGTAACTTCTATGTCTCATAAAATGTTTTTTCTTTAGAAGTGTATTAAAGCGAATTTCTTCCGAGAGATGTAATATTTAATAGTTTTAACGAAGCACGTCCTTCATGTCGAGCATGCAAAAAAATGGGCGAGTTTCACCACCATAAATTCTCATAGACCTAATCCCCTTAAGCGCAGCGGACACCCTCCCATTTCACATGTCTGGCGACGCACCCCAGCGGAGTCACATGTCCCGGCATGAGGCAATTATGCAGACTCGGCTCTGTGACCTCGTCGAGGATTATTGAAACGGACAGGCCACATGGAATAATCCAGCGGGGATCCGGCGATCGAGCACGTTTTGTCCGCTTCGTGGCCGGCATTGTCTGAGGTAACGGTAAGTATGAAACCTGTGCTTGATGGTTCTTGCTTGCTTACTTGGAAACCTGTCGGATGAACATTCGCTTTCCAGAAAATAAAGTTCTTGTTTTTTATGGTGGATTCAGGACCTGCATTGCAAGTTTGTAGCAATATTTTCAAGCGAACAAGAACAATCCATTTCACGGTACAAATTATGGCTACCTGCATGATACTGATACCATAAAAGGAAGGAAACAGTGCAAGAAACTGTGATTCGTTTGATAATTTCTGAATCATCTAATAACGCATCCAATGGATGCACTAGTGCATACTAATGTATACGACTGTATTTTTACATGTTTTGTTAACGATGATACGATGCCCCACAGTTTTTCTTTTTCAATTCTTTTTAGAAATTCAATAAAATATGGCGGGGATTTGTTGGATATCCCTGACATGAACTTTCGATTAAAATTCAAATTGTACCGCAGCAAAACAAATTAAATTATGTACAAGCAGACGATAACGTAAATATCGGGCGCTCGCTCTGAAAAGACACTTTTAATTCATGAATTATGGATGGCGCTTAATCAGATTCACGGGACCCTGTCGGGCTTATCTGACCTGTGTACGACTGCCAATCTACGAATAACACGAAATCAGTGATTTTTATTTCCATACGTGTATAAGCAGGGGTTAGGGGGGTACAGCTGCGGAAACATAAAGCGGGACAAGTCTTATAACGAAATTTTCGATTATTTTGATAGTGTGAAGTTTCCTTGGTGACGGTCGTGACCCTTCTAATTAATTTATTACCGTCAGTAAACGTCAGAATTAACTTGTCAAATTCAGTTCTTAAGAATGTATCGTCTTTCTAAGGGAAATGTAAATGAAAATTTTCGACCAGTGAATCAAATGGAATTAGTGAAGCCTTTGGAAGAACTATGTGATATTTTGGATGTGGAATATGTATATTAGAAATCTTAATTCAATCAATCTCCGGACATTTGCATTCAATAATTCAATCGAAAAGCTGCATGACTGTTATTTTGTTTCATTTTATTTCGCGTGGAAATAATTGTAAGTAAAATAAAAACTAACTGTTATACTAGTATGATTTATTTGTATGAGGTATTTGTTCGTTATAATTTTTAATTATAAACGGAATGATTAATCATTTTACTTAATGTGAAGGTTGATAAATTACCATAGTTACCGAAATTTAGAAGTAAGGTTTAAACTAACGATAGTTTACTGTCCCGCTTTCTATTTCCCCAACTGTACCTTTGAACGCGGGGCACTATTAAACGTGACTCATAGTTTTCGCGTAAAAAAAAATGTATTAAGTACAATTGCTTGAAACAAAGACGGCATAACTATCTTTACTTGCCACAACAATGACTGGAATAGACTGGTTGTAGGGTTTTATGCATCGCCATACTCAGTCCTAGTAACAACGAAATGTTTCTGAAACGTCTCAATAACCTGACTTACAATGTATATCACGTTACTGAAACGTTTCAGAAACATTCTTTGTTTCCTGGTGCAGTATGTACTATTATTAAAAAAGAGACTTGGGAAAAAATTCGAATGAAATCAAGGAAATTACAAAAAGTGACATGGAATTTGCAGACATGGACTCAACAAAGAATTAACATTTTGGGCGAGACTGTTGTTGAAGTTCATTTCAAAAAGTAAATAAAAACTTAAAAGTTGTTGTTTCGGAGGGTGGAGGTTGTGATCTGCTGGGAAGAAATTGGTTTGGAGAATTGGGTATCACAATAAAAGGGGTGTGCAGCATCAATAAAGACTCGCACATTTTACCGCAACTATTATTCCAACAATACCCTACAGTTTTGGAGAGAAACTAGGCAAATTTTTCGGAGATCCAATTAAGCTAGATTTGAAGAAAGATGCATCACCTGTTTTCCTGAAAAGCAGACAAGTTCCTTTCGCCCTTAAGTCAGTAGTAGAAAAATAACTAGACAAGTTAGTTGAACAGGGAGTTCTGGAACCAACTGATTATTCAGAATGGGCCACACCGTTGGTCATTTCAAGAAAACACGATGGGAAAATAAGATTGTGTGGAGATTACCGCAGTACGGTGAATAAGGCATTAAAACAAAACTCATATCCTTTACCTACAATTACGGAAATGATAACCTTATCAACACCCGCTACGATGTTTTCGAAACTGGATTTATCACGAGCTTATCAACAACTTCGCATTGATAATGAGGCAGCAAAGATTCTTACACTTAATACTCATAAAGGACTGTTCCGTCAGAACCGTCTTCCTTTTGGAATTTCAATCGCACCAGGCCTTTTTCAAAGAATTATGGATTCGTTAATAGCTTCTTTTCCGGGAGCAAAAGCATATTTGGATGATATCATTGTATTCGGAAGAAATCAAGAACAACATGACAGTAACTTAAGAAAAGTCTTGGATAAATTACGAGATACAGGACTTACTTTGAAACAATCTAAATGCGAATTTGGACTGAAGAACATAAGATATTTAGGATATGTCATTGGAGAAGAAGGAGTACGCCCTACAGATGAACGTATCACGGCAATTAAAGAAGCCCCAAGGCCTACAAATAAAGAAGAACTACAGTCATTTTTAGGAATGGTAAACTTCTACAACCGTTTTCTAAAAGATAAATCGAGTATAATCGAACCATTTATTATCCAATAGTCTGACTATTGGATAATAAACCATGGCGATGGACTAAACTACATGAAAAAGCTTTCTGCAAGTTGAAAGATCTGTTGAGATCAGATTTAATTTTAACACACTATGACGAAAACAAGGAACTAGTTGTCAATTGCGACGCGTCGCCATATAATAATAATAATGGCCTTTATTAATAAATAACTAAATAGTAAGTGTGCCAAGATATATAATAGAAATGAAATGAATCCCAATGCACTTTGTTGAATCACGGGGTGAATTTCAGATAGAATCTGTTTTTCAAATTAACCCCGAAAATAAAAATATAAACTAATACATTAACACTATACATCAAGAAGAGAAAAAAAATAAGTTCTACATTAACATTCATCAATGCACAAGTAATTTACCTTACACATCATACATGACCGAAAAGCAGAAATGACCGTAGGCGTCTCCTGAAATTGGGTAACGAATTACACTTTATATTGGACGGTAAACTATTGATAATTTTAGTAACATTATAGGTAAAGCTTCTTTCATATATGGCGGTTCGGGATGGGATTGGCGTAGTCTTAGCTCACAGGAACAATGATATAGAGAAACCAATAGCTTTTTGGTCTCGCAAGTTGGGAAAATCTGAAAGAAATTACGCCCAAGTAGACAAAGAAGCTTTAGTCATTGTTGAGGGAATTAAACATTTTCATCAATATGTCGCTGGAAGACAATTTACAATTACAACGGATCATCGACCCCTTCTAGGACTATTAACACCAAAGAAACCAATTCCGCCGGTTTTGTCACCAAGATGGTGTTTGATTTTGAGTGCTTATAATTACAATCTTAAATACAGAAAAGGAAAAGAGAATGCTAATGCTAATTGCCTTAGTCGATTGCCGCAACTTTCAGATGATGACGAAGTGGTACCTCCAGGAGACATACTACTGATGGAATCTCAGAACAAGCCTATTCCAGTCAAGGAATTGCACTTCCGCCAATTTTTGTATACCCTCGGGCCAAATTTCATGATCGGGGGGCTGACAGGGGCACCTCCAAGAAGTTTAGAGCTAGCTAACAGTCCCAACGAATGGATGGATGACTGCTTCTTACAACATATTCGATTTCATACCAAGTGTTCTAAAGAAGACCCATCATAATACTAATGGACAATCATGAGAGCCATTGTTCTTTGGAAGCTGTCATTTACGCAAGGAATCAGGGCATGGTTTTAGTAACATTTAGTAATGGGACCATTCAAATCGAAATTGGCTGTTGCTCAAAATGACTGGTTAACTAGTAATCCTGGCAAAACGCTGACTATCCATGATTTGACTGGAGTAGTTTATTCGAACTGATTTACTATGAAAAATATTATATCAGGTTTTTCAAAACCTGGTATTTGGCCATTTTCTAGAAATGTTTTTACTAATGCAGATTTCGAAGCTGCTTTCGTCTCAGAAAGGAACAGTTGAACAATGGAAGTGGTAAGTGGTAAGTGCTTTATGTTCAAACGAAACTTAAAAGCTAAACTAATCAAACAAATATTGTTTTAGAAAACTTCTTTGATCAGCCAGAAAGTGAGCAAGTATACGAAAGTGTCCCAAAACAATCTGATCTTGGGATTCCTCGGAGCTGCTCTGAATAGCTCGCAAATGGAACACGAAATTTTATGCGCAAGTAACACATTTTGTTTATAAGTCAGTTTGATCAATTAAACTTGATATTTAAATATTTGCCACAAATAGACTATTTTTAAACTAATCAAGTACTCATTTACGCGCCAGATAGAGCTTGGCTTAACCTCAAAGACCATGAATATTCTCGCTGGTGCTTCACGCCTCTAGTCAAAAGCGGCTCTTGAGGGGAAAGGGGGAGGAATTCAATGAGACTTGACGCCTCGGTCGCTCTTTTAAATGGAACAAAAGCTCTCGTATCAGCAGCCCAAAGCTGCTCTCAGAGTCGAATGGAAAGCGCCTAAGGAACCACAATTTGAGCCTCCACAGTAGAGCATTTTGCTCTCTCCTGAAACTGTAAGAGTTATTCCCAAGGCTGGGTCTAGAAAAGAAAACAGGAATATAAGGAAGAAAAAGTCAAGGATCCTAACAGAAACTCCAGAAAAAATAACATCGAAAGTGAAACAATGACTATACCAAGATAATGTTTAAACGTGCCCCAAAGCTGTTCAAAACTACCCCTTTAAGGAGAATATTTGAAGAAATTTCTTGACATTACAAAAGCTAATCCTACTTTGTTCGTTTTTTTTAGAATATCGTTCATTTTTGTTCTGTTATTTTTTTTATTTATTTCTTTACCAATTTCATTCCAAAAAATAAAGAGTAATTTTTGTAAATTACGATTTCTTTACCAATTTCATTCCAAAAAATAAAGAGTAATTTTGTGTCCAAATTTTGAAAATAAAATAATTTTCAAAAAGTAAACCCCTCTCGCCCTTAATTGCTTGCTTCTATTATTTATTCAGCTCCTCGGTTTTTGGCTTTCTTCCTCTTTCAATATTTTTGTTTTAGATGAGACGCTTCTCTTTATTACCTATTCAGCTTTAACCCTTCAATGGCTTATACCGGGTGTTTGTGAAATTAGAGCAGAAATTTAAACCTGTAATCACCATAAATGGGAACGATTGAACTTACATGTCCTTACAAAAGTTTTACATCTTTCGAGAAAATCGCAATTGAAAATCGGGCATGAAATAATCGTACCTCTATGTCTTTGAGGTAGGTCAAGAAGAGCAAATTTTATTGGAACAAAAAACAGAAGTGCAATCGAGTAGTGACCTTTGCCGAAGTCGAGAGACCATTAAAAGCGTTGTTTTTAACGTCGCAATAAGTCGTATTGCAGCTGAGCGAAAGAATTTGCTTCATTTCTTATGATTATGACACACAATTTATTGATGCGTATTCTTTGAGATCAACAGTTTAGTTTGTGGAAAGTGATTGAAGCTAAATATGATTGCTATCTGCATAGTATTATTACTTATTAAAAGACCGCAATTCACGAACGACGAGAGAACAGCATTTCAGAGGAGTGTATTCATAATACCGTCGACAGTATTTGCGCTAATTCTGACATGCACACGAACACAAGAATCACTTTTTCGCCGAGCTCGTTTGCGTGTCGCTAATGATGGACGTCACGTCGAACAATTATTATGAACATTTCTAAATGTTTAATGTGGACGTTCGTTTGAATGTGATCCTCCACGCAGATTACATTCGGTGAGTGTGTTTTCGTATTAGTCATTCCCGTCTACGATCAGAGAAGCAAGTTCCGTAAGTTCTTTTTTTGTTATTTCATGAGCGTCGAATAGGGGACGGATAAAGGAATTTACTCTTTGTTATACGACTTTTTTTTCGTGTTGTTTGTGCTGTCGGCATACCGCGGTTAAAAATTTGCTTCCTTCAGTATCTTTTCATTGTTCCAATTCTCGTTTCTAGCTTTCATATCTGTATATCACAATTTTTAATATTAAGAGATGGATGAAATCTCCCATTTTACGTCAAAGTTTCTTAACAACTAACATCAAGTTCCTCCTATCCTATAACACCACCTCAACAGAAATATTAAAGATGATGTCGAAACGAATAACTTTTCCCAACAAATTCCCTCTTTCACAACAAAACTTTCCAACTCTATTTGCATAACTGATTAGGGTTTTCTGTTTCCAACAAATGATCCGACATGCGCATCGTGATAGATCCATACATTACACCGACCGACAGTTTGTTCAATATATAAAATATCGTCGTCGGTGCTTCCCGAAAAATGGACGCAGATAGATATGAATTACACTCACACAGGCGCAGGAAGCTGCAGAGCAATAAAAGCGGCACATTATTCGATGAGAATCGAACCGAAATGTCAGATGCATGCGTCGTGTGTCATGCGACCATTGTCGGAGAAATTGGAAAAGGCACAATAGATATTCATTCAGAGTGACGGATTCCGATGTATTTACTTGTGTGAAAGCCCCCGTCTTTGTTGCGCGGGGAATCCACAGCGCGAACGACAGAAATGGAAACAGAGACGAGCCGTTCGCAATCATGAGTATCTCACTCTCAATAACATCTGGCGGGTTCCCTCCATATTAAATCAAAAATATTGTATTTGTTTTCAATTCTGTTAGATGAGGGGCAATGAAAAGCTTCAACTTCTATAGATAAAGCGGGAAGAGATTCTCTATTCCGTCATCAATATTGTCACGATGCTTTTTTAAGGATGTGAAAAGAGAAAGTTTGGCCGCATTAAAAAAAACTTCCTCACAAGAGACTACTTTTTCTAAATTTAAAACATGCATAACATGTTCTAAATTTTTTGATTCTTGTAAACTCGATCAATCAAACCCAAGAGAACAAGTTTGAGATACAATAAAAACAAAATTGTAATTGGGGCTTCTGTTAATTTATGGTGTACTTAAAACATGAATACTAAATTTTTGAATATATGATTTTACGCTACCATCGTGTTTTGGAGAGATAAGTTTAAATAAATAAGAGAAAACAGCAACAACAAAACAACACATAACCAATTTAATAAAATTAATTTGGAAACTGTGGGCTCTGAAACTATCCAGCAAATGAAATTCGTGTGGCTGCTACAAACCATTTATTGGGAACTTTTAAACAAATCAGGGCCAGAAACTAGTCGAATACTAGCAAATACTCTTAAGAAATAAAGAATATATAAAGTTGAATGACAATCTTACCTGTTAGGGGTGTGTGTGAAACTGGGTAATTAACGTTGGGGTTCTCGACGGTACGTCTTGAGGGTGGTTTCAACAACGAGCAGGGGCATGATATATCACAAACTCGATCTGGCCCTAAAGGGAGATGCTGTTATAAGTGACATGTCCGAAGTGAAGACAAATCGATGAACATTAAATTAAGTTTTTAAATTTTTACGCAGCATCCTGCTTGTTTGCTTTTAATTTTAAAATCGTGTAGGCATCGTAGGTAATAACTTAAACTAAGTTTATACTGTAATGAAATACCTAAAATTCTTCCTCGGCAAAGTAATTTTGAATCATTTGAATTAAATATGAATTTAAATCTACGGCCAATTTTCCGGCGATTTACAATAGTAAGAGTAAGAGTTGTGAGGACGGGGGTTAAATGATGAATGCAATTATCAGTTACAAGGGGCTCGTCACGTTCAACCCTACGTCCCTGGAACGTACGATAAAAGCGGGAGAAGTATCTTATTTAGCAGTACGTACACAAAATTTAATAAACTGTTTCCACTTCTTCGTCTCACTCTTTTCTTCAAAAATGTTTATGAACCATTGACGACCCAAAGACCAATCTCCTTTTTTGAACGTTTCTGGTTTGAGTTAAGTTAGCCAGGAACTGCTTTTTGCCCGCTTCTTAATTAATTGAGATTTTGACCCTTGCCCGTTTTACACAATATACAGCCTGTCTCAAAACCTCTGCTTTTAAATGAAACTGTAAATTCCTCGTTACATAAGAGATTAATTCTCCAAATCTGAAATTTTTTTGTCCAAAAATGAAAAACTGAGCTATCACAAGCGAGCGCGGTCCCTTTGTTTTGAAACTTCTCCTTGGTTTACGACTTGTTTCAACAATATATTCCGATAAAAGCAATAAACCGCAATAAAACTTTTTATTTACTCGGTCAAGGTCTTATTGTATACGAATACGAATCCGACATAATTATCCATTTTATTTCCTGAAGTCACATACAATGGCGAATAGGACACGTCAATTAAAAGTACATAAAACAAAAGAAGTACACAGAAGTACAGCGCCAAAAAACTTACACTAACTTAGTTATGCGTTTGAGGTGAATACAAAGTATTCATTAAGAATGTAGAAACACTGCGAAAGAAGAAATATTTTGAGACTTTTACGAGAAATACTTCTGCTAGTACTAGACTTAATGTACATAGGTAAGTTGAATATCTGAGGTGATAACATTGACGTCTTACATCTATGAAAGAGGATGTGAAAATCATTCTTATATCTGGTATCAATATTATATATATTTTGGTAAGTGGAAACTGTTCCTTGTTATGAAACACGTAAGTGCACAATTCATAAATATAGATACAAGTTAAAGTAGGTATCTTATATTTCGTAAAAATCTCTCTGCAAGAATACGAGGCCGCTATACCAGCAATAATTCTTACAACTTTTTTTGTGCTATGAACACGTCGGCAGCCGACGCAGACCCACCCCAGAAACAGACTCAGTAAGTAAGTCGAGAAGCAATTAAGACCTGATAAATCAAGACCAATTGATATTTAGAAAGCACCGTACGTAAGTTTCTAAAAGCGAAGGAATGGGAATTAAGCTTGGTAATCACTGAAAAACAATGATTTTTCCAACTTAGACAATCTTCAAGGTGTAAGCCCAAAAATTTACCGGGTTTATCACATGTTATATCAACATCGTTGAGAGTGAGCTTAAGAGGAGGACATAGCTTTTGTCTATTATGAAATCTTACAAATTTAGTTTTGCTTAAGTTTAAATGTAACGAGTTAGTAATTAGCCAACTGTTCAGATTGGTCAATACGTGTTCAGTTTTATTATACAAGTTATCATTTACTCTGTCCGAAACAATGACAGTCGTGTCATCAGCGTATTGGATCAAGTTTGTATCTGGTAATGTTAGATCATTCATATAAAGAATCAAAAAACTGGGCCCAAAATTGAACCCTGGGGTACCCCAACATTGGAGAAATCAATTTTTGATGAAGAATAATTTAACGAGCGTTTACTGAAGTAAGAAATGCAAACATATTGACCTCTATTTTTTAAAAAAGACAAAATTCAATCTAAGGCGACACTTCTTACACCATACGAGGACAGTTTGTCTAACATAAGATTGTGACAGACGCAATCAAATGCCCTGCTGAGATCACATAATATCGCAAGGGGACATTCGCCCGCATCAAGACAGTCAATAACACTTTAATAAAACGCATGCATAGCTGTGGTAGTAGAACGCCTAAAACGAAAACCGTGCTGGTTGTAGTTTATGATATCATTCTTGTTCAAGAAGTCAAGTAATCTAGACAGAAAACAATATTCGAAGATTTTTGCGAAACCAGAAGTTATAGTAATCGGTCGGTAATTTTCGACATTTTGTTCTGTTTCTTATATACGGGAATTATCTTACCAAGCTTTAAGGCCTCTGAAAACAGACCCTCCTCAAAAGAAAGATTTATTAGAAATGCAAGTGGTTCAGCAAGAGAGGAAACAACTTTTTTTATTACAAAGATTGTGGTGTCATCAGGACCTGATGAATATTTACTCTTTAATTTATGGGTTATAATGTTTGTGATATCATTGTCAGTAAAAGGCTGTAAATATAGAGACGTACCGTTCTTAACTGGATTTCCACTATAGAACTGGTTGAAGATTTCAGCCACTGCACCAGGATCCTTGTAAATTTCACTTTTCCATTGCAGATTTATATTTGCTGGCCTTTTGTTACTATTAGTTAAATCAGAAACTACATTCCACAACGCCTTGTTGGTATTGTCAGAGTCAATTATTTTCTGTTTATAAAAATGACCGACCTGCGGACATCGGCATGTTTATTTGTATTTTCAACATGCGATAAGTAGAAACGTTTGTTTACGCACCTTTTTGTAATAGACAATAACAATTATGTTAAACACGAGTACCTAATCTTCGTTAGATTTTTGCTGAAGTAATTAAACATCTTCGTATGCTAGTTTTGTAACTGCGTTGAAAATGCGTGAAATTATTTTTTAATTATTCCATTAATAGCTGCAGAATAAGTATTGCAAGAGCAGAAACTATTCCTATTATAAAAATTGTAAAGCAAGAATTGGAGTATGATACGATGACAAATTTAAATAAATTAGATTGCCTGTACACACAATAATCATCTATGGCTTCAAAATAAGTGATTGAATAAGTCCGCTAGCTTTCAATCGAACTATTTTATTAATTGTTTACATTCCAACACAAAACATATATTTTTATGAGGATAATATGAATCTGAATTTCTGCTTCGGCTTAAACCATAAAGACATAAAAGCTCTCACCTAGTGCAGACGTTTATTTCGTCGTTTATTCGAAGTTTTAATAAAAAAAGAAATTTATTTTTGCTGTACAAATACAATAACCTTTAGTAATCAACATTGTAAGTTGATTATTGGCAATTTACAAATTAAAATGATCTAAGAATTTTCACCTTCTCGATCGCCTTTAAATTAAATTTTTTTAATTTAATTATTAAAGTACGGATTAGCACAAAAGTAAATCATCAATTAATGCAACACGCACAGAATATTTTAAACTATTAAGAACTTACCTAGTTAAAAAATTTATCTGCTTTTAAATTTAACAAAAGAACACGATACTTGACCTGCCTTAAGTACAATATCTATGCATTAGGTCACGGTCTGCGTTTTATGACTTTTTATGGCCTCGAACGTCGGAGAATAGTTGAAAACCAAGCTCCGCCGGAACATTTAAGCTGCATTCAGTGACCATCAAACAATTTCTATGAAAAAGTAAAATAAATTTTAACTGTATTATTATTGTTATCTGACCAATAGTTGTATAACAAATTTTGCTTCTTTTCTTGGCCACTATTTGTGGTTTCGATTAAAGACATAGGTGTAGAGACATGCTGTATTTCTAGTTGAGATAACGAAATAACGTCTTAGAAATATTTCAGAAATATTTATAATAATTTAGTAATTACAAAATAGAATTTAAATACGTTCTTTTTAGGCAGATAAAGTAAAAATATTTGAATTACAGAAAAAGAATTGAGAAATAAAAAAGTATTTAATCAGCTTAAAACACTTTAAGCAAATTCCAAAATATGAAAATAAATTTACACAAATATTTAAATTTGCCAACAAAAGATTAAGTCCAAGAAACAATTTACAATAAGTTCAAATACATTTCAGAAAGAAAGGGGGAGAGATGTACGGAGATTAGCAAAATATTAATTATTTAAACATTGCAATCATTTTGACGATCGCTTACCAAAACTGAATACAGAGGAATCGGAACTTAGGACTCTTCTTGAAAACATTACTTAAACATGGTAACCACTGTCTACTAACTGAATCAATACCAAATCAGTATTGAATGCCCTTGCTTGTATTCATAACATTTATTCTTCCACCTGTGGGAGCCATTCCTACGATTGGAGGTTCAGTTTGGATTGTTATGCATCATGCTTTTCCTGAAAAATTCTTAAATTTTAATTTCCGGGTCAATGTGTGAGCAGCTTGTTTATGATTCATCTGCTGCTTGTATGGTCTTTTTTTATTTCATAACACGTTTCTCGCGAAATGAATTCCAATAATAAAAAATAATTTTTGTACGTGAATATCATGTCCTTATATAGTTAAGTAACAGTAAGAGTTAAGCAAGAGTAAGAATTAATTAATAGTAAGAATTGAGTCATAGTAAAAGTAAAATTAGATGTTGAGTCTTCGTATTACATCTGTAACCCCTCTTTTTAAATACAGAGTATGAAAGACGTGGAATGCAAAAGACCACGTGGAGTATTTAAATGCCAAATCGACATTGTAATCAATTTTATTCATTCCAAATGAGAATACAGGTCGAGCTTATAACATTGAATAGAATTCCACAAAGTAAGTACGGTGTTCTAGAAAAGACACCAAACTTTATCGAGCGACGTCGGGACAGTTGAACGCCTGTATATTGTCACAACCAGAAACATGTCGCGTTAAATAAATAAAAAAGGTTTTTTTGCGTTGTTCTATTTACTTTAATTTATTTAAGTTTTTGCTTTCAACGAAGTTGTTTACATTAATTTATCTTCTTCGCATTATGAAACAATTAATGTTCCTAACTGAAATCACGATTTATTTGTCAGTTATCAACTTTGCATTTAAGTTCGTACATGTCAAGCTATTTTCTGTTTGGAAGGCAGCTATTAGTCGCTTTCGCTTTCCTTCTGGGTTTCATGCTTAAAGCAAAGTTAACTGAGTTTCAAGTCTTGTATACTTATAGTTATCTAATAAATCTGTGGTTTGTTACTAAAAGGAGCAATGTCAAATAGTGAGGTTTAGGAAATCAGCATCATTATTCTCGCACGTTTATACACAATATATAAAGTTTTTGACAAGTGGAATACTTGTAATATTATTAACAACTCATACAGGATTCATTTTACTTATTCGAAATGTGCCTATACTACGAATTAATACAATATCTAATAAACTTGACGTTTAATTGGACATCGTATCACGCGAGGATGCGAGCCTTACGAAGGCACATTATATTCATTATTTTTATTGTTTAACCACATTCAAGTAGATGCAACCACACTGATGGCAGTTTCAATCAGACGTCGTCTATGCTAACCTTACGATAAAGAGACCTTGATATCAATTTAAGTTTTTGCAAAAATTAAATGATTTATTTTGAAAAACGAATAATTGATAATTTATCTCCACTCCAAGGTCTGCTGCATTCCATATCTTTCCGGAGTGGCGCATAATATTTCCTAAACACACCCTGTATATACAATCCCTGTATATAATACAGGCCGACTATAATTAATTAACGGGGGACGCGAGTGTTACGATTGGAATTTTTACAATTGCGTCAGCTCAAAACTGTGCTTAAAATGAACAGCGAAAATGCGGAGAAATAGTAATTTATGAACTGAATCTCAAACAATAAAATATTTGCAGAGGCGGCCTTAATAGTTGTAAGGCCCCGGGCGAGAAATTTTTGCGGAGCCGTTGGTACAGGGGAAGAGGTTTGTCTTCCTTCCATGATAAAATAAATGTCCATGTTACAATTTTTAAAATATGTCGTTATTTGAAAGTGTGAAATAAAAATAGTACTGTGGAAATAAAGAAGTAAAACTATAAAATAAAAAATGACTTAGAAAGAAAAAAATAACTATAAAATAAAGATAAAAACGGAAGAAGTAAAACTGTGAAATAAAAATATGACTTGGAAAGAAAAAGCAACTATAAAATAAAGATAGATATATAAAAAAAGAAAGAAAAAAATAAAAATTAATATCGTCAAATGTAATAAAACAAAAACAAAAACTAAAAATAAGTCGAAATAAAGTTAAATTGAGTAAATGAAAAAAAAAATAATAAAAAATAAATAATCGTATCAAATAAAGTCAACGAAAGATAAAACAATAAACAAATGAAAATAAAAACCATTTAACAATTTAAAAAATATCATTAAAAAATCAAATCAAATCGCATAAAATAGAAAACATAAATGGACATCCATCGAAGGGGTTAGAATGTAATCAAATCGAGTAAGTCAAACAAGAAACAAAAACAAATCGATCGATAATTATTAATAATTAATAAATGAAATCAAATTGCATAAATAAAAATATAAAATAAATTCAAATCGAGTAAATAAAAAAAGACCAAAAACAAAAGGCGATTAATTGATAATCAATAAATAAAATTAAATCACATGAAAGAGAAAATAAAAAGACGATCGATCGAAAGGATTAAAAAAACTCAAATCGATTAAATTAAAAGAAAAACAAAAAAAATGGAAAGTACTAAAATGTAAAATAAACTGAAATTAAATAAATTAAGAGAAAAGCAAAAATAAAAGACAATCAACTGATAATTAAAACATAAAATCGCGTCGAATGAAAGATAACACAGTCCTACAAAAAAATGTTTGGTACCTGAAATAGTAGAACTTGACTATAATATTTGGTGTGCTAATTCCAAAAATGGAATCAGTTTTTCTCTATCAGGTATACTTTTTGAGATACAGCGCCACTAACCTGAAAGCGCTTTTACCATTCAACCCACTGTAATAACCATATCGACAACGATAAAAATGCATTTAATGATGGCTTATAATAAGCTTATGTATGAACTCGATCTGTACCAAAAATAATTTTCTTAGAGTTAAAAATAAATAAAATAAGAATAAATAAAGTGATAGGTAACTGCAAACGACATATTTAAGATAAAATATTAAATACCTCCAGAACAGTTAGATTTAGGTAAAAATTATAGAATACAGAAAACATGTAGAATTTTATGGGCGATCCAAATTTAGCATCACATATAGGGTGTCTCATTTAAAATAGAAACTTGCATCCATCATTACTGTTTTGACACATCGAGTATAGATGAAAGTAATGTTATGTTGCAGATCTCTAAAATTCGAAAAAAAATATCTTAAAACTTTTTTCGTATCTTCAGCAGTTAGCGAGATATTGCTCTAGATCGCACTATTGGGACAGCCTATATGCATTCATATTCTTTTAATTTTTCATGTCATATTATCTAAACCATACCTGTTTGATCAAAAATGCAGTAACGTAAATCAGGCCATTGTCAAAAATAGAACGTTTATGCAAAAATAATTATTTATTCAGAGACTAAGGTGAACATGTCGTACCTCGGAAACTAGACCTGATACACGTAGACCAAATCTGATGATATTTTTCAGTTCTGCATCCCAAAATTACGTAAAAACACTTACAAAACCGCAGGCACCAAAATGTGTGTCGGCCAGTGTACGTAATCTGATAATTAAAAATAAATAAATAAATGATATCGAAAAAGAAAAGAAGAACCAAAGGTCGATCAAATAATTATACGGCGTGGAAACTAAGTGGCGGATAAACACGATATTTTGAAGGCACTTAATTTAAAAAAAAAACGCTGGGGCCCATCAATTTTGTTTAATTGGGAGGGTACATTTAAAAAAATAGGACGGTGCGGGCCCCTGAAAATGCCAGGCTCCGGGAGGTTGCCCGTTTCGCCTGCCCCTAAGGCCACCACTGAATATTTGCTTACGCAGAGTGCTGACGTAGCACAGGTCGCCATACGACTTCCGGTTTCACCGGAAATGACATCAACTTTCTTATTTTAAATATAACGGCCTGTATATTTTTACATATTTGAAATCTGCAGATCATTGTGAGTCCGAATATATATCACTTAGTAATTTTGGTTTTCATGACAACGAAATTTTTTTTTGTCCTTTTTTTAATTTCCAAAGCTATAAATCGTGTATTTTCGTTGTAATGCGAACAAATAAATGGAGGAAGCGGCTCACATAGCATTTTGATAACATTTTTACAGCACATGAAATTTTCATTAGGTGGTAAAATGTTCCATTTGAAAAAGTAAGTTTCACCGAAAGTGGTGGGGTGGCTGGCGTTGCGTCGAAAAATTATTATATATTAAATTTATTTCCCGAATTTTACGTAAAAGTAAAAATTCTAGAAAGTGAACACATAACCTGCACACCTGTATTGAGTAATGGCCATGGGTTTATTAGAATTTTTTTCTTGTTTAGATCTCTACTGTCACCTGTCAAACGTTGTCCAGGTTTTTCTTATTAACACCCTGTAGAAAAATTTAGGTTTTCTTGTGAGGTAACATAATCGCCCTAAAATTAGGCGAAAATCCTCAGAAACCTGCACTGCTTTTAAAAAGAAAGAAGTTCAAAAAAGTTTGTAAAAACACACTAAAATGGTAATAATAAGATTTTCATATTTGTCCTATTGCAGTCAATAGAAGTGATCTAATAGTTTGGAGTCTTTATTTTTAAATTCTATTTTCATTTTTACTTACATATGGTATAGGTACTATGCCCGCCAAAAAAATCTGGGACATGCAATATGTCCTACTGTAAATATAACGACGTGCTTTTACATTACCATAGAAACAAGCTCCAAATAACAAGCTAAATGGCTTTAAGCTGCATTCAAACTAATAAAATAAGTGAAAAATGCTTGTAGACATTTGTCCCAGATTATTTTGGCAGCCATAGTATGATTTAAAATTAATTACAATTGAATTGTTTCGTGTGACACAGCCAATAGCATATCCTGTACATTACAGTTTATTTCGATTCGCCTTTAAGAGTAAAAAATGTTTTGGTGTTTTCCACACTAGATGTTTATCAAAATTTGGTATATAAATTTTATATTATACAAAACACCCTGTGCAATTGTAACTAATTTTTAAATCATACATGTATGTATATCACACGCAAGTAACAAAGACATTATCTATGAAATACGGAGTATTGGCTCACCCTGTATATGCACT
This sequence comes from Prosopocoilus inquinatus, assembly GCA_036172665.1. Classification (NCBI taxonomy): domain Eukaryota; kingdom Metazoa; phylum Arthropoda; class Insecta; order Coleoptera; family Lucanidae; genus Prosopocoilus; species Prosopocoilus inquinatus. The sequence goes on from CM069877.1 coordinate 30,867,076, forward strand.
AAAAAGTAATCAAATAAAAACTATTAATTTAATTTATTAACATAAAATACGAATTGTTTTGAAAAATCTCAAATTGATCAAGGAATTTGAATTATTTCACTAAAATCATATTATTCACATATTTTTGCTAATACCGCATTCTTTTAAATTCTAATCCTTTTTAAGGAAATCTAAAAAAGTTTTTGTTTTTCTAGAGATTTCTAGGCAAATAGAATTCTATAAAATATGTCTTTCCTCTTGTCAACTCAATCCATGGACACAATGTTTAAGACATTCTCATATTTACTCATATTCAGAGCCAATTCAAGAGCGAATTTTGAAGAAATCTTACAAAGTAGCAAAAAGTAGCACTTGGTTGGACAAAATTATTTTAAAATAAAGTACTAACTACAATTACATAACTCGCAAAAATATCTCATTTCATCTCTTTTTTAGTTATTGTCTTTGAAAGTTTAAAATGCAGATATTTAATATACTTTTATTTGAATTAAAAAAATATATAAATAAACCTTCAGATCCGATTGATCATAAATGGAATTATATAAGAAAAAGTAAAGTAACAAGATCTCACCAAACTTACCCAATAAAACCTTCTAAAATATTGTCAGACTTATGTTTAACTTATTACATTTTCAATCACGTTTGATACCTGAAATGTTCATGCGTGATTTGACAGCGCTACAGAAGCGTAAATAAAAGAAAAGGTTGCGAAACAAATAAAACAAACATGGAAGAACATTAATAAAAATATTTTTTTTTATTTTGATGTTTATTCAAATGTTTCAATTTTTTTCATTTTGTGGCGCTAGAATTTCATTCTGGACCACTGTGCGCCGCTTAATAATTATTTCAATAATTATTCCGCACTCTTTTACGCAAAATACTTACTTAGCGTGCGTATCGTTTAACTATATAAAATCGACTGTGTCTTGCCCCTTGAGCAAACGTGCCCCGCCCGACCGAACTTTTTTCGTTTCTGTTACTTAGGAGTATCGCATTACAACGACTCTAAACCGTCTGAGTTTAGTGTAGTTTATCGGAGAAACTGTAATTTCTTAAATTATAAATTCTTTATATTTTTACTTGACAAAAATATATCTAATGCTAATGTTAATGATAATCTGTTTCTGTTAACGTCATCGTTTATGTTGTTATGAATTAGTAGGGCAATGTTGATAGCCATAATAACTTTGGACATCCCTGGTTTGCTGGTCGAAGAGCTTACTTTACGCTTTCATTAATACAAGTTTTAATTTCTTTACGAGTCAGCAACATACGCGTTGGCTTTATCGCTTATCGATATATCATCTTAAACAGCACTTATAAGCAGAAGGCCGTCCGTCCACAATGTAGTATTTACAGCTCTGATTCAATGCAATCAGAATACCCATCTCGCGGTGTTAAATCTGTCCGACAATGCAAATGCCGCCCTGTCGAGTAACTTTATCACACAATAGTCCCGTTTAATCGCCTCGTCCATTCACCACCGCCAGGGAACGAGGTATTTCCCTCTTGGCCAAACCAAAGCAGTGTCGGATTAATGCTTCAAAATCGATGATGAAGCTCTCGGAATTAGCATCGGAGTGACGACGATTAATGAAACACAAACAGCGCCGCGCGTCGCTTTATATCTTAAATTAAATTACACACGACACGACGACGCTCTGCAGTGCGTCTTTTTACGGCGGGCAAGCTCGCCGACCGACGCCGCCACCGTTTAAATTAAACTATCGTCTCTCATGTCTGCTTTCTGCAACATAAATCACCCGGATATAAACGTAATAATTTCTGTTTAATGTTCCGGCCGGATAATAGTCCGGGAAGCAGTCGTAGCGAATAAGAAGCGATTAGAGTAAATCATGAAAGCCGAGTCTGCAAATCACTCTCGATCTCTTCAAACTGATTCATCATTCCTTTATGGAGAAAGCATAACTACGACGCACATTTAAATCTTAAGTGAAATTTGCAACATCACGATCAAGTAAATTATTAGGACTTTACAAAAAGGAAACTTATTCGGTACTCAGTGGCGTAGCTAGAAGTCAAGCCGCTGAAAAAAAAAACTTTGCTTCTGGATTATCATATTTCTAAAAACTGACAGGAGTTGTCAATCATTTTAGGTTAGAAAAGTTCCTGGAAACTAGAGCTAAGTGGAGCGCGCTTCAATTGTTCCTCAAATACTTCTTTCGTGTAGAAATTCGTTTTCAGCTGTTACTCCCTGTGTTCTAATATTCCCGCTCATTCAACTTCATTCGAAATTGTCTTTCGTAACGTTATTTCTAATATTTTGACTTAGGACCCTTGGCAACAGAAGGCGCTACAAGTATTAACAAATTCTTTCGCTTTGCGTCTAAGTTTAATTTATTCGAAATTTTCAGTTGCTTCTTTGAAATTGTTTCTACGCAAGTGAGCGGGACAAAGTTACGATTCGTGGTTACAGATGGCGCCGTATATGTTTATTGTTCATTAGAAAAGCTCCCGACAACTAACGGAAGTAACGCTTCAACTGTTTCTCAAACGCTTTCTTGAAGAAGAAATTAGTTTTCAACTGTTTTGAAAAACTGTCTCCCGGAAATTAAACGGAACAAAATTAATTACGATTGCATACAGCTTTACTTTACTTATTCGAAGTTCTACGGGAGTATTTTTTTTCGTAATGTTATTTCTTGAAATTTTCTTAGTGTTTTTCAATAATTGCTTCCCCTACAAATAAAGAGAACGAAAATATGATCCAGGGTAGCAGATGGCGCCACAAATGGTAAAAAAGATGTAATAAAATCTTTCCCTTTGCGTTTAAATGTATTAATTTATTAAAGTTGTTTCTTGGGAACGTTGTTTTTGAACGTTCGTAACCGTAGCGTTGTCAGTTTTTTTTAAAAATCTTTTCCCCGTGAATTACAAATGTAAGATGCTGGTTACCAGATGGCGCCACGTTGGAAGTTAATGCTTGAAATGTATTCGTCGAGTTTTTTCCAGTTGCTTTGAATTTTGATTTTAATCATCCCGGTTTTAATTTAAAAACGAGTCCGTAATTTTCTTGTTTTCTTTTTCATTTTCTTTCTTTTCTGACTTATTTCAGACGGACATATTTTTCTGCATTCGAAAATATGCGCTTATCAGAAATCTTGGAAATAAGTTTTCACTTTTCTTGTCTGTGATTTTTTTTTAGAAATCAAGAATATATGAAACTGTCTGTATTATGCTTATTAATAACAATTTTAGTTTCTTACTTTAGGTTTTAGGAACAGGCGCCCATGGCGTCCAGGCGCTGGGTTGCTTCGCAATCCCTGCAATCCCAGAGTTACGCCACTGTGTATTCAATATATTTACTGTGACAGAATCAATCGCTCTTTAATTTCAGAAAACCTTCATCTTCTATTCCACTTTTTCACTTTTTTACCGAATCCTTTCGGCTTATCTGTGTAAGATCAAGTCATGAATTCCTTGTTTGTAGCTTTTCTGGTTTTACCAAAACACTCTGAGCGATGCTCTTTTCAAAATTGGAACAGCACTTGTTTAATAGGATCTGAGTTTTTATAAGATATAATAATAAAATAGATAATAATAAGATATTATTTAAAATAATCTGTCCGGTGCCTCTAAGAGGGGTTAAATGAAATGACACCCACCCACGACGTTTGAATTTGAAATATTTTTAAGCAGCTTCTGAACGGGTAGAAACTGCCACCAGATGGCGCACGGTTGTCTAGTCCCATTATATTTCTAAACGCCCTCGTGCACGAATATAGTTAGCAATTTCTTCAATTTCTTGTATAGATGAAAACATTGCAAAAGCGACGGAAATGGTTGCATCAAAAAAGGATGGACTGTTCGGGAAATACTAAAGTTGTCCACGCCTCACTCGCTTCAATGACAAAGAAAAAAGTTCGGAGAAATGGGAGAATGATTTTGTCTTGTGTCATGACTATAAGCGCCTTATGTCACATAGCTTTTTTTCTCGACATTTTTGTTGAATAAAAAAGTACTGTGCCTGGACTTGGCTAATTTGGCACCTTGTGATTCTTAGTTCTTTCCAAAACTGAAAATTAGCGCGAAGGGACAACGGTTTGAGTAAATAGGTGACATTAAAGCGGCCACGAAAGAGCGTCATCAAACCTCGCATGTAATTATCTTGATGTATCAGAGTAATTTTAGACACCATGTTACGCACTTATCTCGGATTTCACAATGTTAAGACATTCTTTTTATGTTTCAAACGCTTCACGCCGCACCTAGTTCGCCGTTTGTATGGCTATCGCTTTTGTCTTCACTGGAGATAATTAATTTTGAAAACATCAAATAATCTCAGTTTTGCGTTTTATTTTTTAACGTTTGTCTGTGCTTCGTTTCGAAATAATCCGGTCATAAATTAGTGCAAAATTCTCGAGGCCTCGGCACTCTTTTATGGTTCTAAATAAAACAATATCGTTCAGAGATTCTATTTCTTTTGATAGGATTGCATTATCTGTTGAAACGATTGTACGCAGACTTCACAATCTAACCCGGATATTTCTAAACTTCTATGAAGACTCGTCATTTAGTATTCCGGAACGTTCTGTCGTTGCAAATGCAAAAGTTAAGATGACTATGTAGTTCTTAGAGGTACGCATTCATACAACCCCACCGTCGAATTTTCTATTCCGGTGAGTTTGTGATAGAATTTTTAGAATAGAAATTGAATGAATCATGTAAGAACCTTTAGTTTGAGTATTAGGTATTATTAACATATTTAAGATCTGGTCGTGATTGGCGTTCGCTTGCATCAGGTTCATACTCGTTGGTTCCTCTTTATGCCACGTTGGTTTTGATTCGTTCAAATCCTTGAATATTTGGGGGCAGGATTGGTTTTCTTTTGTCAATTCGTGGCTCGCTTCGGAGCGTCAGTCGTGTTAGCGATATCTCCAGCCGTCCTGACGGTCGATCCACAATTTGGTTTGGTTGAGGATCTTCGTGGAAGGCTTCCTCGTCGTCCAACGTCGGGTCTGACTTGGTGCTGAAGGATCTTTAAGCTACGTCTATGGAGTTCTGGGTAGGTATGTTGGCGACTGTTGCTTCCCTTTCGATTGCGTTACTATTGACGAACTTTCCTTCCTCCGCAGACTTTTAGCTTTGGACACGGGTTATTAGTTTCGGGTACAAGTTTCATTTTTGGGCAAGACTTGTTAGTTTGGGATGAAAGTTTTTGTTCTGCGTTTTGGCTGCTAGTCTCTTCTTGTGGATTACGTCTGACGACCGCTTTAGAAGAACGACATTTTTTCGACGTTCTGCGATGTCGTCTTTCGAAGATACCGTTTTGGTCGTGGTATCGTCGTCTTCATTCGCCGGCGTGGGAACTTGCAGAATAGTTGTGTTATGTTGTCTTTCGAAGATATCGTTTTGGCGGTGGTATCGTCGTCTTTATACGTCGACGTGAGTGCGTGCAGAATAGTTTCCGAAGTTCGTCAGGTGGGAAGATTGCCTTAGTTACGGCCGTTTGCCGAATTTTACGTGTCGATTTAATTGGTGTTTGTTTTGACTATGGCGTTTCACGTCATTAATTGAACGTAATTGCTTGAGCGTTTTACGACATTAATTTAAGGTAATTGCTTGGGCGCTTCACTCCGGTAATAATTGATTTTCTTGGATAATGACTGTACAGCTGTATGACGGATCCACTAGTTGGTTACTTTCAAGTGTTTTTCATGTTTGTTTGACGACAAGTTTTGTTCCAATTAATTTACCGTACCTTTTTGCTACCTACATTTTGATGTTGAATACAATTTACATTTTTAGTACAGTTGTGTCAGGAATTATTTAAGGCGCTTACATACTCGGATTCGTTAAGCCTGATTCTTACTGTCTTTCTGTTTTCACATACCACTCTGTCATGTTTTGCTATTTCTGATTTAGAATTTTGAAGAATGATTAGGATATTTATTGCTAATGAACTTCCACTTTCACTTTCCCTTCCCTTGATCTTCTCCTCGTCCTTGGTTAGGATTAGGTGACTCTCAATTTTGTTGCGTTAATTAATACCCACACGCGTTACGAATGAACCTGGTGGCTGTACTGAAAGTTAATTTCCTCAGCACAAATCTTGTTTCTACTTCAGGTAGTTAGCAACTAGTACTCAAATTGTTGGAATTATAAATAAATACTGGACTCGTCTGAATTTCAATTTAACATGCTGTCTTCTCTTGAAACAAGAAAACACAGAAAGTAAAATGTCAGCTAGAATCTTTGGAAATCTTTCAACTTGTTTGGAAAATCGTTTCTCAGGAAACGTCTCTAGTCGTTAGCCCTTTTCTAACGTTATCTGTGTCGCAGGATTTAATAGAATTTTTAAAACGCAAATTTTTTGCATTTGTTTTAAAATATATCGGCCAACAATATTCGTAAAATTCTCGATACGTACGTATTTCTTTAACTGCCTTAAATAAACAATACGGTCTAGAGTTTCTAGTTTTAAACACCATTGCATCAGTGTTTGCAAGTGTCTGCAGATGTACTTCGAGTTGTCCGTAGGAATAGAGCGATTGTTTTCTATTAAAACGTCATAAAATTCCGCCGCCCTCTCCTTTTTTTTGCGTGACTGGTTCATGAGAATTAGAGTTTTTCTGCGAGTTTTTATTTCGACGGAGAGATTAAATTGCGTTCACACTCGACCTTTAATGCTATTGGGCCCTCTTTATGTCATCATTTACGCGATTAGTTTTCGCTGATATCATGATGTTTTCGGTTCATGCAGGATCTCCTTACTTCGAAAGTGTACACGGCCAGTTTTTGCTTTGTTACTCTGCAATGTGTCCGGAGTAAGTTATTCATTCAGCCATATACCCAGCACTTTGTAATGTTTGGAGGGGCGTTGCCCCATTTTCGCGGTGTATACACCTGAAGGATAGCATACACTTTTGGTTGATGTTGAGGACTCTCGAGGGAAGTTCCCTTGTGGTATGACATTGTGTTGGGTTTTTATTTGGCGTTGGTGGAACAAGAGCTCGTTAGAGTTTGTCTAAAGCTTCGTCCTTGGAGTTCCGGACAGGTATATTTGTGTCTACTGCTTTCTCTTTTCGTACACATTACCATTGTCGAACTTTTCTTTCCTTATAGGCTTTCAGTGGGCGGCCTATTCTATTGTGGGGCGACGGCCTCTTATTATTATTAATGGGGCACGATTCAGGGATGGCGTAGGGTAGCAGAGGGTATAGCTTTAAAACATAACTGTTTATAAAAATTGATACCTTTTATTTAATATAGTTTTAAATTTTTGAGGGTTATTCGTGGTCTAAAATGGGGTGGTTGCGGTCTTGGTCGTCCATGCGGGCGGCTGCCTTTAGCGTTGGCCTGGCCCCTGGTGGCGACGTACTTTGTGTCCGGGCTGTAAAGGTATGGTAAAGGCCGGGCACGTTGCGACGTCTGCGACGCTATGGCGATCGGCAGCGGATGACTACGGTCAATCTTTTGGTCACGGACGAAGTGGCGTGTCCTTAATGTGGTAAACAGGGGTGCGGTAGTGGCTTGAGCCGGCAGGCTGGTTCGACTCACCGGGACTGTGGTTCATCGAGGGTGAAGTTCGTAGCTTCTGGCTGGAGTTGACGTGGGGTGGCAGAAAGGCGTCCTACAATCAGCCTCAGGATGATGGTGATCGCGGGAACAGCGTCCTCGGTGGCTGGGATGGCTTCGGGTGACTTCCCTTCTTCGAGTTGGCACTAACCCACCGAGTCGGCTTGACCGCCGTCCAAATTTTAACCCGCACTTTTTATACGCAATTTTTGTTTATTAGAACATTGCATTATTCATAGCATGCCCGGTGTTCTTTGCATTACTTGATGTAAGCGCTTGCCCCAGTTGCAGTGATTCTGCCGATGTTTTATTATGAAATCTGAATCGTGTTATATCGGGTTACCTCAGTTATTACTTTTAAATTCCGACACTGTTGAAATTGCCCTGAATTTCACAAGTCCGTGCATTAATATATTTTCTTATTTCTCACGAAAATCTCCCACTGTGACAATATTATGTTTAAATTTCATTTTTGGCACATAGCACCTTTAGCAGTTCTAGTCTTCATTTATGCTATTACTGTCTCATATCTTTGTACGTCAGTTAAAATAGATCGACTAGTAAAGAACAAGAATTTTCTCATTTCACAGATCTATCGTCTTGCTTTTCGAATGTAAATTCGAAAACCTGAAATAAAACTTTGAAATATCATCTGTTTCTGTTACGGGGAAAGCGTGTCTCACGACATTTTAAAACGAAGAAAAGAAGTCGTTTACAAAGCGAACCCGAACCGAAATATCAATGGCAAATATATCGCCATCGGGTCATTTAAAACTCGTTATATATAGATTGTGGAGCTTCTCTATGCATAAAGGCCCCCCCATAAGCAATAAATCACGGGGCATATCTAGGCTAGCCGCGATATTCTCCACCGAGGTCATTTATATCTAATTTATGTCGATACTGCCTGGACGATCGACGCACAGACGGGCGGACGTACGAACGACCGACCGACTTCCTGGCTCGCCGAATCTGCATAATTTAAATTCGGGAAATAAAACGGTGGGTTTACCGCCCGTCCTTCCAAATAACGGTCGGCTCTTCGCATAAAATTTATACCTTTATTAATGCCTGGACATTGTTTTATGCACCGGCCGATAGATAAAAAATTTACGGTCCGCCGCAGTGTTTTATGAGTTTTTTGCGCAGTGGAATAAATAATTTGTTTACTACGGCTTCAAATCCTACTGTTTACTCAGAGATCATCATGATTTTTTAATTCCGTACCAAGTCTATTGAGATGGTCTGTACCTAGTCTCTCTTTAGTACATGAAATCCTCATAACTTTTGTAAGTTTATTCACATTTTCATTTCTTTCTTTTATTAAGTTGAAAAACACTTAACAAACTAATTTATTTAAAATGCTACAACACTAATTTATTCAACGAGGAATATAAACTAATTTATTTAAACATAAGCGAACGATCAATTGTAAACTTTAATGTCAACTATCCTTTTCTCCCTGGCCGATCACTTAAATTTTCGGGCTGGCGGCCGATTGTCCATAAAACTTTCTTTGCCCAGAAAATTTTGTCGAGCGATGTTGGCGCGAAGCGTCGAGACTTGACACGCCAGGCTCTGAGGCACGTAGGACTAATTCGTCATGTATTAGATCGTCACAGTATGACGTTAAAGGATTTGAATTCCTTTGGATTAGCTTCAGTTATAATTTATGGAAATCTCGAGATCTAAAGAGATCTTTGAGTCACTTAGGAAATTTTTCAAGAAAAGCTGAGATTCATTCTGTTAAAGAAAGTGGATGTTGGTAATGGGGAGATTAAATATCACTTTTTCACGCTGTTCAGAAAGGAAGTGACGTGCAGGAAATTAGGGTAACCGAAATATCAAAGTAAAGCTGATAGTTTCTGTGATAGTTGCTGTTACGAAAGCCAATATTGTTGCCCTGAAAATAGGTATCACATAAAGTATCATTCCATAAATACCTTGACAGTCGCTGTCACCTTATTGTGTTATATCTTTCAGAGTTCTGCGGTATTTGCTGTTATAATGGTAACTATAAGAGAAACTATCATACCATATACTACCTACTGTAATAATGCTACGGTTTGGAAAACCGCTTGTAAGGAAATATTCCATGTATCGATAAGAAATTATGTGTGTGAAACGCTTTATGCCGCATCTATCTCGTCTGTTTTTATTGCACTAAATATAGCTTTTTTTTTATTTTTGTCTCCGTCCCAAGATTAATTGGATTCTCATAACGCAAATGCTCTCACGTTACGTGGTGCAACTGAGACATTTTTTTGCATATATTTTAAAATATCCCGGCCATAAACTATCGTAAAATTAAAATCGATGTATCAGTATTCTATTGTGGTTTTAAGTATACAGTTTTATTTTTAGATATCGCTTCAGTTTTTGCAAGTGCTTGTAGGTGCAGCTCATATTTTCTGTGGGAACTGACCAAATTATTTAGTCTAAGCTGCCAAGCAGTAATAAAATATCTGACGCCGTCAGTATTCGTTATAAAATCCTGGGAATTAGAGTCTCTTGCGTATTTTTATTTCGACGGAAAGTTTAAATTGCGTTCATACTTGACCTTTAATGCTATTGGGCCTTCTTTAAGTCACCTTTCATTTGATTGAGTTTTGATGCCGTCACGACGTTTTCGATTCGTGCAAGCCCTCTTCCTCACTTGTTACAGTTTTAAATCCTCTTATTATTTTGGGACGCCCTGTATAGTAAAATTTACCGGAGTCGAATCTTTCTTTCGTCGACGGAGCATTTTATTAAGCCGGAAAAGGGTGTGTCGCTCCGCTCTTTCCGAGCGAAACGTGTTTTTTTGTGGTCGCCTTGGGCTTGGAACGCAGCTGATTAAATTGGTAATTGCCCGAAGCTTTACTCGTTCAGTTTTTTTTTTTGTATAGATTTCCTACAAATGTATTTCGAGTCAGAAATACGCTCGCTTGGTTCTCATAAAATCTGAGGGAAATTAATCTTATTGGGTTTATACCGGGTAAAGCCAGATTGACGGGCTCTCTTTTTTGCTTTTCGCTGTCATGACCCCTGATATTTAAAGCTCATTCGATGAGGCTCATGTGACATTTCACCGAATTGGCTTACTCTTCTCGATCTCTATTTTTCCTGTTGGTTCTCTTTCCTTCGCTCTACGAATTGTGCTGGCAATCGACTCACTTTTCATTTGGAAATCGAGTCAACCACTTGTGTTCGTGTTTGGTGTTCCGTTTGAGTGTTCAAACAGCATTTTCCTCAGTCACGACTTAGAGCCGGGTTTGAAGGTTCGCTCCGATCAAAGTCGTGTTCACACGCGTTTGTGTCAGCTTGGCAGAAGCGATTTCCTCCAGGAGTTTGATTTGTCTGCTGCCAACACGATCCGTGTTCTACGTTTCTTCTTTGTTTCCTCCCTTTAGGCTAAATTGGAGGGGCTGGATATCCACTCTATTGCCTCGAATTTTTCCCTGCCGATTGTGTCTTGGCCCTCGAATGTTTCGCCGTATCAGATCAGCTGTGACTTGGACAATTACGAGAGAGAAAGCGAAGGCCGCTTTGACTTCTCGGTCGACGTTGGACCTGGGGATTCGCCGACGCAGACGTAACGCCCATCCTGCTAGAGGTCGGACCATTTTTCTTCCTCTTATTCCCCGTACCACTTGAATCCCTTTGAAAATTGATGCGTTTGGATATTAAATAAGTGGTGTCCGTAATCTTGGGCATAGTTTGGCATCCTTTTCACGCGATCTATCTGGTCGGATTTGGTTTAATTGAAACGCCAGTTCCTTTAGGACTACCACACTTCGAAAGGGGGTACGGCCAGTTTTGGCTTTGTAAGTGTGCGACGTACTTGGAGCTGGCAGAGTCGCCTTGTGGTGCGCCGAGCACCTGACTTGTGTTTGGAGGAGACTTTTGCCCTATTTTCGTGTGTGTTCTTCCGGGGGATATTTAGGGTTGCCAACTCTCGAATCAACCTTCCCGGGAGATTTGAAAAAATCGTGAGTTGGTGGGTGGGGGGTGGGTGAATATGTATTGTAATTACAATGCTTTCGAGAAACATTTAATATTTCTTTGAAAGAACAAACTTGACAAGCGTTTTCAATTCTGGACAAGGATTTTTGCCATTTGATTTTGCGACATTTAATTTTCATTTTAGAAAATCCGGAGAAGTTGTTACATTTCGGGAGCTCAGGAGGTTGATCATTATTTCGGGAGTCTCCTGGGCATTCCGGGAGGGTTGGGCATCCTAGGGACAATACACAATTTTGGTTTTCGGAGGAGCCTCGGAGAGGTTTTCTCGGGGTACGGCGTTTCGTCAGGTTTGATATGGTTTTGGTGAACCTAAATTCTCGGATTTGCGCAAGCCTCGTCTTCGATGATGACAGAATAGGGCAGGACAGGACAGTTATGTTTGCGAATGTTGCTTTCTCTTTTCGTTCACATTACTATTGATGAACTTTCCTTCCTTTATTTATAGGCTTTTGGTTAGGGCCTATTTCAGTTCCCGCTTAGACGACAACCCATTTCTTTTGGTTCCGTTTTCAGTGCCGCTTTTCAAAGTACGACGCTTTTTCGACGTACTGCGACTACTGCGAGCATCTGTGACGATCCATTTGGAGGAGCAGAATGCATTCTTCATGACGGCCTCGTAGCTGTAGCTTTGAGTTGGAGTTATTGATGTTGGCGTCTCCATACATCAACGAATAATGAGTTGGATCGAGAAAGATAAATCAAAGGGGAAGGTTCCAATTAATTATTAGCGGTACGGCCTCATGCCGATTTTGATAAGATTAACGATGGATGCTTAACGTTGTTTTTGGGCGCTTCACGCCAAGTAAATTACATTTTTAGATTTTATCCAGTAATAGCAAATGTCAGGAGACAACTTCGTTCGTAAAACTAGTGACGGATCCGCCATTCGTTTAATTCGCTTTAATGTTTGTTAGTTAATATTTTGATGGTACCACTACGGCTATAATGGTTCTTAAGATTTTAAGGCGTGCATACACTAGGTCAATGTTGAGATGTTTTAATTGTTGTCACCGGAATAAATCGTTATTAAAGTTGTTGCATAAATTGAATCATTTCCTTTGATCTTCTCATCTCTGGATAAAAATAGGGGGCGCTCATTTACTGTCGCGTTTAATCGAAAGCCACACGCGTCACAACTGAAGCTCTTGGCTCTGCTTGTCTCAGCACAAATCTTATTTCTATACCAGGTATATATAGGATATTTAGTCAATATCCAACATAATAATAACAATCTATTTAGTTAACAACCAACAGTGAATGTGATTGTATGGGGGTTAATAATTGCATAAAATATAAATATTTATAAACCTGATAAAAATAAGTATTAGTACATACCTAATAAAGTGGTATAACGATTGCAGTTTAGAGCTTTAAGTGTAGCTAAATAACATAAACATTACTTAAATTGAAGCTCAGCTTAAGCGTTTGGTGCAATTGGCCATTTATGTTAATAAATAAGAGAAACAAGCAACAATAAAAAGTTATTCAATTTAACTGGCGTAACATTCAAAATTGGAGTTATTCTTACTTGGGTGGAATCATTAGATTTGAGATTTCTTTTCGAAAAACTCGTATTTTGTTCTAAAATATCAGATAATGTCTTTAAAATTAAATAAAAAAGTATTGTTTTAAGTGTGCAATTTGCAATGGCAAGAAAATAAATACAGATTCGTCAGTGTTTGCACCCCCTTACTTCTTATTCTTTGAAAACTGCAGAATTGAAATTTCATAAAAATCAAATAGAAATTCGCCGTATGTCTTGAAACTGCGGAATGTAACTTTTAAAGTACTCGTTCGCCCGCTCTCTCAGACGTCAATTCCAATCCAAGTTCGATGACGTCTGAAACTTCGACGAGCGGCAATAAATCAATACTCCGCAAAAATAGTCGAGCAAGTCGGAACTTCGTCCTGGCTTCGTCCTATCTAATCCTTTCGCAATCGAAGAATCGTGCCGGAACAAAAGGAGAAGAAGCGAGGCGCACGTGGAACTTCGATTCTCTTCCGCACTCGTTGTCTCGGACACACGCGGGGCTGATATTGGGATTTCTTTTCATAAGGGTCGTTATGGGCGAGAGTCCACATCTGCTCGCCAGATATACTAATTTATGGTTGATTCCCGAGGTGATTGTTGGATTATTTACTTGTAGATTGCAAGGAACTGCATTCAATATGTAATCAACTTCTGATTTTAAGTCTGTAGTCTGAGGCTGCAATACAAAGTGATTGAATACTTTTACTCTGTAGAAAAATTAGATCAAGGGCATTAATATCGTTGGAACATCGGTGATAAAAGAAATAATTATGTAAAGACTTAAGATTCCTATAAAAAACCTTAATCGAACCTTGGTACTAGAAAAAATAGAATAAGTCATCAAGGTTTTTTCCAGTACCAACGCTTACTGCAAAGCTGACGTAGAGGTCATTCACTTCAAAGGTCATTTAAATTCAAAAAGGAGGTCATTCAATTCAAATAAATAGGTAGCTTTTCTAATTGAATTCAAATAAATAGGTAGCTTTTCTGATTGAATACTTTTACTTTCTCTCTTTTGCATAATGTTAGCAGACAAACAAATATAGCCTTTTAGAGGGTATTCGATCTTGTAGTATGGATTAAATGGGAATTGCGCAGCTTTTAAAATGATTTTAATTTTGAAAAAGAATTTAGAAAGATTTAAAAATCGTCTGTGAGCTTGAGAGCTTCGATCCAGCGCTGGATAATGCAGCTGATTAAATTCAGAAAATCGGCTTGCGGCCAACTCAGCAGCTGACATCCCTTTGAGATCTCTAAATACATATCAGTTTGCTTTGTAAATAAACTGCAAATATAGTTCTCGGCCAAGACACTCGTTACATAACATCCAGACCTAAAAGCTAATGGAAATAAAATTAAAATTAGCCTGCAAAGCCTATCCTATAACGTTGTTAATAATTTATTTTACTTTACTTTTTATCTCCGATGAAGCAAAACTCGAAAATAAAAAGTAAACTTTCTTACATCATCATGACTCATTTAACCTTTTCTTTCGAAAGTCTGCAGCATTAAATCGTTATTCCCGGCGCTGTAACTGCCGATTTACGAAGAAATCGAAAATGTATGTAAAATATTTACGTGAGTGGAAAACTCTCTGATGTCCAACATAAATATTTATGTGTCACCGCCAACACGAACCGAGAATAATAAAAAAAAATCGCAAGGGTGGAAAGTAAACATTAATAACGGCTTCGCTGAGCTCTTTAAAAGTCATATTTGTAAATAATGACGTAACAACATTTCCAGGCATATAATAATTGGGGAAGTCGTTTTGTCGTTGGTAAAAGTGGCGTTGGCATTCGTTCGCTGAAACTGTCTAGATAATATCTGGGTTTAAACGGAATTCGATAGTCCGGTCGGTCGTTAGCTTGACATTAACGGAGCACATGCCATTTTCATCACATTTACTACAAGGAACATTCGAATTCGGTCCTAAATGGTCACTTACTCGCGCCCGGATTTGTATCAATCATTTACGGATAATGGAGTCACAGGAATGTTATTTTTATTTGAAATGAAAAATAATAAAAGAAAATATTGGCTAAACAAAATCTATTTAAAGAATTAACGATTGGCCGAATAACGTAATTTGAGGAGGTAACAATTAATAAAAATATAATTAATTACTTGAAACATGGGCGTAGCCAGGATGTGCAAAATTAGATCAAGTCTCATTGAAATAAAAAAAACGACAAAAATTAGAAATTATAAGAAAATTTTAAAAAAATGTAGAAATCGTTGAGAATTCAAACATAATATTTTAAAATTCATAAAAAAAAATTCAAGGTCAAATAAACTGAATCTAAGTGAAGCCAGCCCAAGAAAAGTATTTTACTATAGGTTATTAAAACGCAAGAAATCGAAAATTAAACTGTATGAGACCAAAGCAAGGAATTATAAGAATTAAAAATCAAAACAGAAGTAAAAAATTTGTAATCACAGAAAATTTAAACAAAATATCTTTAAAATTTAAAAAATTTACTCAAGTTCGGTTTAGTTTGGCGAACACAACCCTACTGAACTAAGCTCGAATGAACCCAACTTCTTTTCAAAACAAAATGTGAGACATTAAAAACGTTTCAAGGTCAAACCGATCCAACTAAACTGAACCTACGTGAATTCAACCCATCCCAGCTACATTGAACCCAGTCGAAGAAAAGATTTTTATAAAAAAATGAAAGTGCAAGAAAAAAATTAAAATCATAGAAAATTTAAACAAAATATCTTTAAAATAAAAAAAAATATTTTAAGGTCAATCGAACTTAACTGAAATTAAGCCAACCCAATCCAACTAAACCTAAACTGAACGAACCCAACTCTACTGAATTAAACCCAAATGAACCCAACTTCTTTAAACACAAAATGTGACACATTAATATGTTTTACATTCAAAACCAATCCAACGAAACTGAATTGAAATTATCAAAAGTCGAAACAAAAATATTAAAAATTTTAAGAAAATTCGAAAAAACTGTAAAAGATTGAAATATGCGATGTTTAACTTAAAAATTCAAAAAGAAAAGAAGAAAATAAAGTGTAAGAAATGTTTCGAGGCCAACCTAACCCAACTAAATTGAAACTAGCTGAAGAATAAAAATTAAAGTGTAAGAACTTATTACAAAACGATACAAAAAACAAATGTTAAAAATTTTAAAGAAGGAAATGGAAAATTGAAACTAAAAATAGTAAAAATTAATTAAAAAGAAGGCCAACTAATCTAATTGCTTGTTTAACTGTTTAGGAAAGAATACAAATGGAAGAATATCTAGGATTTCGTTTCTTGAAGAAGATGCTACTGCAGCAACATTTGTATCTTGTTTAAACCTCTTTTACTTTTAGGAATTGTTTCCAGAACTATTATAAGAGCTCTCGTCTTATCTTTGCTAAGATCGCGCATTTTCTTTTGCTCATCGTTTGCTGTATTGGATAAATTAACAGAAGGAAGAAAACATTAACAGAAAGACAAAAAATTCTGTCACCTTCTGGATTTGAACCCGGGTCTTTCGGTATCACGTAGAATTTAATAGAGTGTTCGCGATACGCGATTCCTTGCATTAATCTTTTTGTCTTTTCTCGTCTTTCTTTTCTTTTCTTTACTTCCTTGACCTTTTGCAGTTTTCTTTCTGACTCTTTTCCACCATCACTTCATTTTTCTCGTCATTTTTTCGATTGTATCCAATTTGTTTGAACTTTTCTTTTGTCTTCGGGGACTTCAATAAATTCCTGTTATGTTTCTATCGGTACGATATTAGACTACTTTCAGACTAACCGTCAAAACGCACGGTTGAAGATGCGTACGGCGGTCGAAAATACGTCTCGTCCATTATCGATAGCGACACGTTCGAAGCAAGTTGTGTATGAGCATTGTTTCGTGAGCCTGTGCAATTAGTGTTGCAAGATTCAATTAAAACAGTTTCTCTGGATGTTGATTGGGTCGTCATGTTTTTTGAAGTGCTAAATCACATCTTCTCAATCTAACGAACTGTTAAATTTAAACGGGTATGTTTTAAACCGGTAATTAACATTGACATCTCTTTCGATTAGATTCGTTTCTTCATTGGAGCTACTATTACTGGATTCATTCCTTTCGAATTACTTCTTCATTCGGTTTCTTTGTACTGGCTGAGTCAACCAGGTATGGCCGATCTTCGTCGTCAAAGCGAAAAGCAAGCTGTGAATGCACGTCGAATTTCCTAAGCAAAGTGGAGACCGAGCGATCTCTATACAACGGATATCCTCCAACCCGTTGACAGAATACGTGGGCTGCTGGAAAAGTTTCTGGAAACGGTATGAAAAAACGTAAATGAAATTTGGTAAACGGTATCATTGTTTTTCGAAGTATTCGCCTTTGACGTCAATACACTTTTGCATACGCTCGAACCAATTTCTTCATGTTTTCCACTCTAAAGATGGTACCTCAGAAACCAGTGTCCGGAATGTTTCAACCGCTGGTTCAGCCGACGAAAATCGCTCACCAAGCATTTTATTTTTGATATTTGGGAACAAAAAGAAATCATTAATTCGGCGAACCAATTATAAACACTGCTCTTTGATGGTGCTTCATCTTCAAAAGCCAAATGAAGCCGATCGAAGCATTGTTTCGGCGTTAGACCACATTTGAAATCATAAAAAATCTTGGCATGAAAATTTTCACGCGAGATTTCCGTGTTTACACAAAATTACTTTTTCTCAAATGCTGTACAAATCAAGTTCACTTGGATAGGAACTGTCAACAGAATTACAGACGAAAAACGTCAAATTTTTCAAATATGACAGTTGATAAACGCTAACAATTCTAGACCTACTAGATTCCAGAAAATTTTCCAGTAGCCCGCGTACATATCTAACGTGTAAAGTATAGCTTTTGCTTTACCGGCCTTTGCTTTGAGAACAATATCAGTACAGTGCGTTGCACAATTTAAAGAAAAATAAACAAAGAGTTATTACGTTATACAGGGTGTCTCATAACCTATGGAGGAGATTAAAAGGGTAGCTAGGGGAGATCAAATTAAAGATTTTTTCTTAATAAACTTTTGGGAAAAACACAAAAACTAAAAAGTTACAATAGTTTAAAGTGAAATTAATTAACAAGCAAAAGTTACTCCCTGTAGTAATATTTTACGTTTTAGATTCAAATTTGAGGCATTTATGAGTTAATTGAACACTGCTTTACTACAAACAACTATTCTAAAAAATGTAGTCACGTTAAAGTAACGGCTATTTAATTTTTTCTTTTATTGCCCAAAAACGGATATTGATCTCGTTGTGCACCGCCCACTAATTATAAATAAAACTAGAAAACAGATTAACATAGACATTTTATGAATGGTGGTTTTGATAAATTTAGAGTTTATTTAATAATAAAGTTGCATTTTGTGAAATAATTTTGATTCTTTAAGAAGCTACAGGTGTAAACTAAAGAAGAAATTAAGAAAGTTAAACTGCTGTAACTTTTTTATTACACGGTTTTGGTCAAAAGCGATTTAAGAAGAAAGCTTTATTTTGATGTCCTACAGCGGCCCTTTCAATCTCCTCCATACGTTGTGAGACACCCAGTATAATTTAAATAGTTTCAGATATTTCATGTCGCTTTTTGGGATAATGTTGTATCAGTACTGATCCCGTAAATATTTTTACGTCAAGTGCTTTGCATCATTGTCTATCCCTATGCTGAACCCATTAGTGTATGAAAATCTGCTGCTAGGGCTTTGGGAACTACTTGACAGTGTACCTTTCATCTGGATCAGTTTCACTAGTGCCCTTAGTTTTACTACGTTTTATGACCCATCGCTTCTCCATCAAGCTAGTAACAGTAAAGCTGTTGAATAAACAATGCGAACTTGCCATCGCTGTTGTGTTTAAGAGTGATTATTTTCATTGCTATGAATCTTTTGACGTGCCCCGTGTAAAATTGAGAACAATTCACTAATTCAATATAATCGACTACGACGACTGCTGAGGTCACGTGGCGAGTCCTTCATTTGTGGTGTTGTTATACAGTGTGTTCTTTTAATGTGTGCAAATAAAAAACCCTCAGTATAAGTACACGAAATGCTACTTTCTGCGGGTATTTTTTGGTGGCTACCGTATCATAGCCAAAAAATTTCGGATGGACCACTTGCTTGGAACTGGTGAAATGTGCGAGAAAGATAGGAAGGTCAACTTCGTCTTCCTCTCGGTATGAACACGCCCACCGATACCGCACTCGATCATCAATGCAGCGTTTCGTAATAATAATCACTGATATCGTCTATTAATTATTTTATTTGAAATTTTAAATCACTGAGCGAAGTAATATGTTTTACGATATCAACTATCGACGAATAAATCCGAAAATTTATGCACCAATTAGGCACGCGCGTTAAAAATGTTCTTCGTTCACCCTTTTACATAAATAAACTTTTACTGTAATCTCGCTGCTAGCTTTGAAAATATTACTGCTTACGGTCCATGGAAAAAAGTAAATGTCAAATTTTTATAAGTCTAATAAAAATAATATTGAATGAGAAATTACAATTTGTTTGTACCTGGCTCTTAATTTGTTCGACAATTACGAACCGCAGCTTCTTGAGCTTGAATTGCACTAGCTTTTAATTTAAAAATACTTAAACTTTTAATCACTTGCAGTGAAGTTAATTTAAATTGTAAACGTTTTGATCGACCAGCTGATCGGAGCCGCGATGATTTACGTCGTTCGTGCTCAAGATCAAGTGAAGTACTGACCCTGGCCTACTTAGGCTTCGGGTCAAATTGAAGCGACGGCCGCGTTCCACTTTTGGCTATGCAGCAGTTCTCAAACGGTTTAGTGAAAATCTACCACTGTATTTTTCTCGAAAACGATTAAATTTCTGTTAAGAACATAGGAGTTCAATCGTTGCTATTTATGGTGATATGTTACAGGTTTAAATATTTGCACACAGTAAAAGAACATCCTGCATACTGATGTTAATGTAGAGGACAAGTGTTGTTGTCACTCATTGAGAACAAATACGTTGTGGTACCGTCGAAAACGCGTATTGGCGTCTTTCGTTGTTACAATGCTGTAGATGACACGTTGTGGTATCGTTGTGGACACATGGTGGCAGCGTTGAGGACACGTAGTGACATCTCTCTTTGTGATGGTGTAATGTTGTTTTCTTCAGCCTCCCCAGATGGTGATGATTCTTCTTCAGTTCTTAAATTTTCTAATGTTTTTACGTGCCATTGTGTAAAGTGTTTATTTTGTTATAGGACTTTGGAGTTGATGATGGTTTGATTATTCCAGATATAATGTTAGTAATTAAACGTAAGTATTTTGTTAAATTCCTTTCTTTTCTGTACATTTTCAATTTTAGGGATGGTCAGTTACCATCGCAGTACGTTCTCCGTGGTAATCGTTCCGTTCCACTATTGCATTGGCGCGATCATGATTTAAAGAAAACAAATAACGACCTGGCAAGGAAATGGAACTTTAAAGCCGCATCAAGTTTCGCGAAACTCATTTACGGGCGCAAACATTAAATTCTGTTAGGAGCGGTCGAGCGGGGTCGGCGGTTCAAAGCCCTTAATAAAGTTTTAAATCGTTAAGCAAATAAGACACGAATTTCGCTACTAAACAAATACAGATATTCCGGTGCTCTAAGGTACACGAGCACTTTATTGTATTAACCATGGCAAATTCTAGACTGCGGGTAAATATTTGTACCGGGCCGGTTTACTCGGGACGTGTTTTGTTGATGCAACTTTAGTGCAACTATCTACAGTGCAGGAGAATATGAAAATACAATTAAAAAGAAATAATTTAATGAAAAAATTGTAAATTCGATTTTAGAAAATAAGAAAGCTCCTGAAATTCAGTTACTTTTGTAATTACCCCGAAATGCAGACATTTTCTTTTCTTTCTAAAGAGACTGTCTACTAAAGGAAGACAAACAGAAGAAAACGAAGCAACAGCTTCCAAAGCCATTAAAAACTGTTATCGTAAAAGTGTATTAGTAAAGGAAACGACGATGTCACTTCATTACGTCCAATAAAAGCAAAGTTTAAAGCATAATGGGCACGGCACTCTAAATGAGTTCATGTTAAATGCATTAACGACGACGTCAAGACGAAATCGCTTCCCCGCCGTTCCTTATTCGTTCGTCCAGGGCCTGGATATTAATTTTTATTATTTATTCATTAAAAGATTCCCACTAAAACTTTTTAAATGCCTTCGCTTCTAATTTAAATTTTAATGCCACCTCGACGGCGACGCCGACGACCGACGCGACGCAGCGAAATAATTTCCAGCGAAAAAAAGTCGCGTCTCTGAAAACATCCGCTTAAAATTTAATAGGCAAGCGGATCATATTAAAACACGTTCGCTCGCTCGCTCGCTCGTTCGGACGCTTTATTATTTTTCTTCTTCCGCTATCAGAAACGGGCGAGAGCTTACTTTTTATTTAATTAAAATTAAACGCGCTGTTTGTAATTAAATTCGTTCTCGAGTTGCATCCGCCGTGCACAGAAACATATTTGCATTTTGTTATTGGAGCGATTAAATTTGCGCTTGATCTTGGAGGTTTCCACTTATGTAAATTGAAAGTGCAGCAGAAAGCTTAGTATATTTTTCGATTAACCGATCGATTAACCAGTTCTATCTGATTAGGCAGCAACAAAATCAATAAATTACCCACCGTACATAAGCGGCGTTCGTTTATTCAACTCTAATCAGTATGTTCACTTTTTCCTGTTTTTTTTCGTTAATATCTGAGGCCCGGTATTATAAATGAAGTCAACTTTAACTACCTATTTATAGCCACAACAACAATTGTGTTCACAATTGTTACCACAGGAATAAACCAATAGTTACGTGGGCTGCTGGAAGATTTCCTGGAATCTAGTAGGTCTAGAATTGTTAGCGTTTATCAACTGTCATATTTTAAATATTTGACGTTTCTCGCCTATAATTCTATTGACAGTTCCCATCCAAGTGAACTAGTTTTGTTTGTACAGCATTTGAGAAGCAGTAATTTTGTGTAAACATGGAAATCTCGCGTGAAAATTTTCGTGCCATAATTTTTTTACGATTTCAAATGTGGTCTAACGCCGAAACAATGCCTCGATCGGCTTCATTTGGCTTTTGGAGATGAAGCACCATCAAAGAGCAGTGTTTATAATTGGTTTGCCGAATTCCAGCGTGGACGTACCTCTCTCAATGACGAATTTCGTGAAGCTCGTCCATCAACATTTGTTGTTGCCACTATGTAGATGCTGTGCGTGAGATGCTTGAACGAGATCGACATGTGAGATACCTTGAGATTCAAGCATCCTTACGCATTGACATGAAAGCAATACACCAGATTTTGCATGATCATTTGAACGTACGAAAGCTTTGCAGTCGTTGGATCCCACACAATTTAACAGAAGCACAAAAGCAGGATCGTGTCAAATGGTGCGAAGAAATGCTCAAGAAATTCAATGGAGGTCGTTCAAATTTAGTTTATAACATCGTTACTGGTGACGAAACGTGGAACTGTTCGTACGAGCCAGAAAGTAAACAACAATCTACCGTTTGGATATTTCAAAATGAACCAAAGCCAACAAAAGTTGTCCATTCACGCAGTGCTGCGAAGCAAAAGATTGCTGGTTTCTTTGGTTTAACTGGATATGTGGCAACCGTGGCTTTAGAGGATCGAAAAACCGTGAATGCTGATTGGTATACTACAATTTGTTTGCCGGATTTCATCGATCAAATAAGAAGAATAATTCGAAATCGACGAATTATTCTCCATCATGACAACGCCAGCTCTCACTCAGCCCGTCAAACAGTTGATGAGTCCAACCAAAATGTTGAATTAATGACTCATTGTCCATATTCACCTGATTTATCACCTAATGATTTCTTTTTGTTCCCGAATATCAAAAATAAAATGCGTGGTGAGCGATTTTCGTCGACTGAAGCAGCGGTTGAAACATTCCGGACACTGGTTTCTGAGGTACCATCTTTAGAGTAGAAAACGTGCTTTAGAAATTGGTTCGAGCGTTTGCAAAAGTGTATTGACGTCAAAGGTGAATACTTCGGAAAACAATGATACCATTTACCAAATTTCATATACGTTTTTTCGTACCGTTTCCAGAAACTTTTCCAGCAACCTATGTATTCACAACGTTTTTTAATCCGATGCGTAGTGTTCGAGATATTGCGTTGTTTCAAGATAAAATACTCACCCTGTATACTTTTTTCATCTACTTTAATCAGAATTATACGATTTTTTAGGATAAAGAATGGAACTTAATACTTAAGGTTCACTTGTATCATGATGGGAATTATTGCTGTGAAGACACCTCTTTCATCTTATTGGAGATCGACTGAGCCGCATCTTTTTAGTCTTCTATTGGTTAGTTCTTTCAGGAATAGTTGGATTGAAGGGCTAGTATTTACTTCAAGCCTGTTATGGTGTTTTCTGTTTGTTCTTGTATAACATTTATGTTATGAAATATTAAAGTAAGCGCAGAAAGTTTGATTGGAGATGTACCAGAATGCTCAGTGATTGTTCTAAGGATTTTTACTGAATTATGTTTTGAGAAAATTTAAAATTATTCATATTTCACTTAAAAGCGACGAGCTCTTAATTAAAACTGATGTAATCTCAAATTCATTTAATGTATTATGAACCTAAACTGATTAATCTGAATTACATACATAACGAATTCTGAAATTAAATTGGTAAATCTGAATTATAAAAGGAGACGCAAAAAAAGCTGAAAATTATAGACCAATTGTCGTATTAATTCGCTTAAATAAATTTATTAACAACACAGTAGGACTAGGGATGTGCAGTGAAACGATTGAAGAAATTTCAAAATTTTTCGAAATGCCGAAAGAGTGGAAATTTCTAGGTTTTTGAAATTTCAGTGAAATTTCCTTAGTTGTCGGAAATTTCTTTTTTGTTTGAAAATTTCACTGACATTTCCAAATATTAATCGTTACGTTTAAGAAATAGAATCCTATTTATACTTGTTAAAAAATCGCGATAGAATACATAGGATGCACCGTACGACGTCTGCAATGATGGGACAGGATTGCCAGCTTGAAAAACATACCCAAACGTATTACAAAAAGTAGCCCAATTACGGCAAACTCAAATTGTATTACATTATATGAAATATTAGGAGTAATAAACAAAAAATGTAAATTTTCTCGCTAATAATAAAACAACATAAAATAATATCAACGGAACGACATAACACAAACATAATGTCACCGATTTAGAATATCGAAAATAAGAACAAATAAAAAGAACATTTAATCTGCAAAAAAACAGAAACAAAAAATAATAAAGAAACAGCAACAAAGTATAAGGCATGAAGCGAAGAAAAAAAAAACAAAAAAAAAGATCGACAACACCAATCTAAACAAAAAAGAAACAGTTTCCCGGACAAACTAAAAAGTTTGTGAAAAGATAAAAACAAACTATATAAAAAAATAAAAATAAAGGAACGCCGTATTAAGCGCATAAAACAAAAGATCACAACTATAAAGGCGCCAAAACAAACGAAAAACGATGAACTACGAGAAGGCCCCAATGTAATGCGAAAACTCAATTCGATAAGTAAAGCAAATGAGAACGAAAGCATACAGAATAGAAAAAAAGGAAAGACAATGGATGATTAAGTTGGATGAAAAGCAAATAAATCTCTAGACCAAGAAAATATGAACACAACTGTAAAAAGACTTCAGTCAACAAATTGTGAAAAATTATTTTTTATAAAAAGAGCATAAAGACAGAAAGATGTAGATATAAGGTGGAGAAAAAAAAAATTAAAATCGACCAGAAAACTTTGCGAAAACAAACTCCTAGGAAACAAAAGAGAACTGTAAAAAGGAGTCAATAAAATGCGAAAAAATCCATTTAATTGAAAAGAAGAAAAATGCAAAAAACAGAAAAAAATAAGAGAATAATGGATACACAAAAAGTAAACGAAAAAACGGCGATTCTCCGGCTGAAAACTTTTGCAAGCCAAGAAACATTCTTATTTTATGTAATCATTGAAAAATTCCGAATGATAAGTAGTGAGACCGAGACTTAACTTTAGGTGCTTTCTTTCGCTCACAAAATCGTTATCCAAACGTGTTTTGAATTAATAGTTTTCGAGAAAAATGCAGTGATAGATTTTCACTAAACCGTTTGAGAACTGCTGGTATATCTTGATTTTGAGCACCAGCGACGCGACGCCCGGTCAGCTGGTCAATCAAAACGTTTACAAGGTGCCTGGATTTATTAAAATTAACTTCGCTGCAAGTAATTACAAGTTTAAGTATTTTTAAATTAAAAACTGATGCAATTCAAGAAGCTGTGGTTCGTAATTGCCGAGCATATTAAAAGCGAGGTACAAACAAATTGAAATTTCTCATTCCATATGTATTTTTAATAGACTTACAAAATTTGACATTTACTTTTTTCCATGGACCGTAAGTAGTAATACTTTCATAGCTAGCACAGAAATTGCAGCAAAAGTTTATTTACGTAAAAGGATGGAGGAAACACTTGCCTAATTGGTGCATAAATTTTCGGATTTATTCGTCGATAGTTGATGTCGGAAAACATATTACTTCGCTCAGTGAATTAAAATTAAAAAAAATAATTAATAAACGATATTACTGATTATTATTACGAAACGCTGCGTTGAAGATCGAGTGCGGTGTCGGTGGGCGTGTTCATACCGAGAGGAAGGCGAAGTTGACCTTTCTATCTTTCTCGCACATTTCAGCGGTTCCAAACAAGTGATCCATCCAAAATTTTTGGGTATGATACGGTAGCCACCAAAAAATACCCGCAGAAGGTAGCATTTCGTGTACTTATACACAGGTTTTTTTTATCTGCACAGAGTAAAAGATCAGCCTGTATAGTTATATCGTCATGCTGTCAAGAAAAGTGTCCGCGTTTTTTTAGCGGCAACAGTACCTATAAAAAATAGGTTGGGTTACGTTAAAGTTGAGATTGGTTGAGCTTCATTAGTTAATTGATTAGTAATATTTTTTTACTTTAATTATTTTTCTCTTGTTGAAATGGAAGTTGGATTAACCTTGAGATTCGTTGGATTTTAATTTAATCCGCTTTGAACTTATTTTTTTTGGGTTGAGTTACGTTAAAGTTTAGGTTGGTTGAGCTTCTTCATTTTAATTGATGATTAACGTTTCCTTTTTACTTTAAAATTTTCTTATATTAAATCCACGTTGACGTTCGTTGGTTGGTTGAATTTTCTTTCAACTAATTTAAAAATTTTGACATTTTATTAACTTACTTTTCTTTATCTTTTTAAAATTCCTAATTTTTGACTTGCATTAAATGGGGTTAGGTTGTTTGTTCGAGTATTATTGATCCTCTGACATACAAAGTATACAAGGTCAAATCAACTCGAATAAGTAGTACAAAGTGCAATACAAGATAATACACTAAGTTGGTTGAGTTCAGTTGACCTTGAAATTTGTTGAGCTTTATTTTAATCCATGTATAAATTTTTACTTTTAACTTTTTAAATATTTTTATTTATTTATTTTTTTACACTCAACGTCTGGTTTTAATTTTTTTAATGTTTTATAAGTATTAAGTTTTTGCTTGGGTTGCTTGAGTCGAGTCCAGTTATTGGAATAGGTTGACCTTGAGATTTTTTTTAAATTTTATACAATTCTTACTTTTAATTTTTTGCTTCAATTGAATATAGTTCCATTGAGTTGGGTTGACTTTGGGATGTGTTGAGCTGTATTTTAGTCCATGTATAAATTGTTACTTTTAATTATTTAAATATACTTTTTATTTATTAATTTTTTTAGATTCAATGGCTGCGTTCGCCCACTTTAAAAACGCATTCATTGTGGAGTTTTAATTTTATCATTGTTTTATAATCTTTTTACTTTTTGTTAGGGTTGATCGGAGTCAAGTTACTGGGATTGGTTGACCTTGAGATTGGTCGAGCTTCGCTTCAATCTTTTTTTTAATTTTTAACCATTTCTGTTTTTAATTTTTTACTTCAGTTGAATAGAGTTCCGTTGAGTTGGATTGTCCTTGAAATTTGTTGAGCTTTTTATTGGTATTTTTAACCTAGGGCGAATGTCGAGTTAATTATTAACTTTTTTCTTGGGTTGAATAGTGTTCAGTTGTTGGATTTCAGTTTATTGTGTTGGGTTGACTTTTATATTGATGGAGCTTCGTTTCAATGGTTTTTAATTTATACTTTCAATCTTTATTGCGTTAATTGAACAGAAGAGTTCCGTTGACTTGGGTTGACCTTGAGATTTGTTGAGCTTTTGGTTGAGATTTTTTTTACTTGAGTCGAATGTCGAGTTAATTTTTAACTTTTTGCTTATTGGTTTGAATAGTATTCAGTTGTTGGATTGAGTTTGGTTGACCTTGAGACGAAATTAATAACAGTGTTGATTAATGTAGTTCAACCACCTGAAATAGACGAGTTCCGTGTATGACGTGCACGTATTCTTTCCTGAATTGAACAGTAGTTAATAGACTGCTGCTCTTTTAGTTTCATCCAAATTAGAAAGGACCATTTCAACCATAAACTTATCTCAAAGAAAAGAATAATAACAAAAAGAGGAAACTTAAATAAAAATATTTTGTGTTGCGTCTTGTTGGTCGTCTTTGTATAGAGAAGGTGAGGGCGTTTAGAAAAGAATTTTACTGCAGAAATCCTTCACCGAATAGTTCTGATTTATGAACAGCTTTGAAAAGGTTAAATATACCGAATAAATTTTTCAGTTTATTGACGTAACTTTTAAGAACAGTTTTTAATAGATGGAAGATCTTATAATAGAATATTCCTTTTTAACAGTATATGACAACAACAAAAAGAAATTTTACAATGAATGTATGAGCAAATTGAAGCCACCAAAAAGTATCCGCAGAAGGTAGCATTTCGTGTACTTATACTGAGGTTTTCTTTTATTTGCACACAGTAAAAGAAGAAAATGAAATTAACAAATCCGAATAGTAATTAACGAATTCTTAATTACAGTTAGAAAAGGTGTAGACTGCTGTATGACCCAGCCACCTAAAGCATTTCTCATACACAACCTTATAAGGACAAGTCATAAAACTATGGTTCATAGAATGTGTATTACTTACGAATAATACAGGGCAAAATTTAAAGAGGGCGTTATGTAAATTTAACAAAAAATGAGTATATGCTTGTGAAAACATAATTGCACGTCGTTGTCGTATATCCACCCATATGTGTGTCGTCGGCGTTTATCAAATCGTTCACGTCTTATTTATTGTGCAAATGATGCAGTCGACAGCGCGCGTCTAATTAGCATAACAATGCACGTATCTTAATTGTGAATGCGTTACTCGCAACGTCTTATCTAATTACACATCGTATTATAGTAAAATATGCTAATGAAGTCACCGTGGCGTTTTCCCTGTTTGCCTTTTATTTCCTGCCACTTTTCCGCGCCGACCATTATCAGCATAAGCTCGCTACGAGCTATTTCCTGTCGCCCCCAGCTTTCTCGCACGTATATACCATTAATTAATAATAATCGACGACCTCGTCTTGGTCACAGTGAAATTTCAGACGCCCAAAGTGACTCCTG
Organism: Prosopocoilus inquinatus; assembly: GCA_036172665.1. Classification (NCBI taxonomy): domain Eukaryota; kingdom Metazoa; phylum Arthropoda; class Insecta; order Coleoptera; family Lucanidae; genus Prosopocoilus; species Prosopocoilus inquinatus. The sequence continues at coordinate 30,895,722 of CM069877.1, forward strand.
AGAGTTATCTGCGATCGATCTTTAACACAATGTGGACGTTGCCGTTTTTGCACAGCCTTGCCGCTAAATTAATATTCGACCGTCACAGTGAAATTTCAGAACGCCCAAGCTATCTACAATCTACCATTGTTCTCCGGCACAGATGTAGATGTTGTGTCTTTGCGCGAGTTTTACGACGGCGTATTGTTCCGCGGCGAAACCGCGAAATCAATAAAAACAATCGCCCGCTTCCATAAATAATAACAACAATAATAAAGAGCCTCGGCCGCCGGGGAGTCCCCGGGGGGTCGATTATTTTTTCTCGAATTGCATCGGCGTCATTAGTCTCGCGTTCGGCTCATTCATCACGCGTGAAGGGCGCCCACCCCCCCGGGACACTCTTGCCAATGACCAGAAAAGTATAATGAAGCCGTGACCCTCGAGTTTTTGCATTAGTAATGATAATGAGGTCGATGTTCGTTGGAGTTTTCATCGGGCGGAAGTAAGTATTAGAAGTTTGATCCTAATTGCGAGGGTGCATTTTATATGATGGTTATATATCGTCCATGATATTAAATGGTATACATATTTTTTCAGCTTGCATTAAAGGTGAAAGTTTCTGAAAGGACAGCCCCCAGACATGACCTTCAAAAAGAACGGACAGCGTAACAAGTTTAAGGTTCCGAAAGTAAGACAAGTGATACTCGGCTACTAAATTTAATAATGCCGTACACACCAAACATTTGGCATTTTATTTATAGAGTAATAGTAGTCTTTAAAATCGATTTTTTTTTTCAATAAGTTTGATAATCAACAAGCATAAAAATAGTTTCGAAATTAACCGGCAAGAGGCTGTACAGTAATTCGTTAAGCAAATCAAAATTATTGACCTGAAGCGTCCAAGTAAAACGTTAAATTAACAGCGTGAAGTGCCTTAAACAAATAAACAACGCAAAATTCGGTCGAAGACCGATGCCGTAAATGCAAGTTCTTCCCACCTACCTTCCACGTCGAGGTACATATGAATACGTCAACCGTAGCACCAAAACGGTTTCATTGCTCGACCAAATTGCAGAACGCCAAAAAAGCGTCGCTCTTCTAGGTACAACATCCACATAACCAATAAGAGCCTGTGCTCAGCGCCAAACGAGAGGCCGCAACTAACAGCAGTACGAACAATCCAGGACCAGGAAATTGTAATCCATCATTAAACTGGCAGCTAAACGAAAACTCGCAGCCAAAATCAAAGCCAACATAAAAAGCTGGCTCAGCGGCAAACGAGAGGCCGAAGCTTACAGGAGTTGTCCAAGTACGAACAATCCAGAACCAAGAACTTCCAATCTATCATTAAACTGGCAGCCAAACCAAAACTTGCAGTGAAAATAAAAGCCAACGTAAAAGAGCCGACGTAAAAAGCTGGCTCAGCGCCAAACGAAAGGCCGAAGTTTATAGGAGTTGCCAAAGTACGAACAATCCAAGGCCAGGAACTTGCTTTCAATCATTAAACTGGCAGCCAAAACAAAACTCACAACCAAAATAAAAGCCGACGTAAAAAGCTGGCTCAGCGCTAAACGAAAGGCCGTAAGTTATAGGAGTTGCCAAAGTACGAACAATCCAGGACCAGAAACTTGCATTCCATCGTTAAACTGGCAGCCAAATCAAACCTGTAGCCAAAATAAAAGCCATCGTTAAAAACCGACGTAAAATGTTGGCTTAGCGCCAAACGAGAGGCCGAAGCTTACAGAAGTTGCTCAAATACGAACAATCCAGGGCCAGGAACTTGTTTTCCATCATTAAACTGGCAGCCAAAACAAAACTCAACCAGAATAAAAGCCGACGTAAAAAGCTGGCTCAGCGCCAAACGAAAGGCCGAAAATTACAGGAATTTCCAAAGCATGAACAATCCAGCACCAGGAACTTGCTTTGCATCATTAAAATAGCAGCCAAACTAAAACTCACAGCCAAAATAAAAGCCGACCTAAAAAGCTGGCTCAGCGCTAAACAAAAGGCCGAAAGTTATAGGAGTTGCCAAAGTACGAACAATCCAGGACCAGGAACTTGCATTCCATCATTAAACTGGCAGCCAAATCAAAACTTGTAGCCAAAATAAAAGCCACCGTTAAAAGCCGACGTAAAAAGTTGGCTTAGCGCCAAACGAGAGGCCGAAGCTTACAGGAGTTGCTCAAGTACGAACCATCCAGGGCCAGGAACTTGTTTTCCATCATTAAACTGGCAGCCAAAACAAAACTCGCAGCCAAAATAAAAGCCGACGTAAAAAGCTGGCTCAGCGCCAAACGAAAGGCCGAAAATTACAGGAGTTGCCAAAGTACGAACAATCCAGCACCAGGAACTTGCTTTCCATCATTAAAATGGCAGCCAAACTAAAACTCGCAGCCCAAATAAAAGCCTACGTAAAAAGCTGGCTCAGCGCTAAACGAAAGGCCAAAAGTTATAGGAGTTGCCAAAGTACGAACAATCCAGGACCAGGAACTTGCATTCCATCGTTAAACTGGCAGTCAAATCAAAACTCGTAGCCAAAATAAAAGCCATCGTTAAAAGCCGACGTAAAAAGTTGGCTTACCGCCAAACGAGAGGCCGAAGCTTACAGGAGTTGCGAAAGTTCGAACAATCCAGCACCAGGAACTTGCTTTCCATCATTAAAATGCCAGCCAAACCAAAAAGCCGACGTAAAAAGCTGACGTAAAAATCCATCGTAAGAAGTCGACGTAAAAAGCCTGTGAAGGAAGGAAAATTTGCTAATAATAACCTGCACGACCAAGGGCAACAGTTACCAACCTACATGTCCTTCTCTTCAGGATCGAGACTTCGTTAACTCCGAAGAGTTTCAATCTCTCAACATCGTAACAATATTAACAATAGCCAGAGGAACGCCGAACACAAAGAAAACCTCTCCCAAAACGAAATTTGTGTCTTCCCGAAGACGGCACAAGCGAAAGGCAATAGACGCCAAGCTGGTGTTGAATCTGTCGCTGAAACAACTGACGCTCTGAGATGTGTCGCAGATTAAAACTGAAATCAAGCATACCTCTGTAAAGAACCTGAGTTCGTACTCTACAAAATTTCCTTAGTCTCAAAATTTTTACTAGCATAGCTTAAACAAATTGAAACAAGTCTCTACTACCTTGCACTGGTGATCTATTTATAGGCATGAATCATGCATTTCTTACATCAGAATCTAATTGCAATGCAAGTGCAATTGTTTCGGGAATCTTCGATTTTCTGATTCTTTATAAAGCGACGGAAAACGAAGATAAAAACACATAATAACATATCGACAGCAGTTAGCGAGACGATGCGAAAGCGAATCATTCGTGTGTGTGTGTTCATCCCGGTTCTCTGATTCCAGTTCCATGACTTTTGATAAGCTCAGAAAATTATTTGCTATTTTGTTTCAATGACTAATAAAGGCTTTCATTTTACTTTATTTGTTTTTTTTTGTAGTGTGTTGTACGTTCTCACGTTTTTCCTTCTCCAAGAAAATTATTTTAATTACTTCGAGTTTTACTAAATGATTGAAAATATTTATTTTGTTTTAAATCCTTTATTTGTATTTTGTCATTTTTTGTATTTTATCTATGAAATCATTTTTTTTGTATTGTTTGATTATACAAAATTATTCTTATTGATTTTATCTAATATTGTGTTATTAGAAACGATTGATTGTACTTTTGTTTTCTTTTTTATCCTAAAAATTATTTTGTCTATATTTTTGTCAATTTATCACTTTGATTGAATTATTTTGTTTGTTTCTTTTTTTTGTCATTTTTATTCCCAAAATCATATATAATTTTCTAACAAATTTGTAGTTTTATTTGAAAATCTAAGTTTTCTGAGAAGGAGGATAAGTTTAGATAAAGAGAGTACCGTCAACTCGTTCAACACTTAAACATTGTGTAAGGGGGGCAAGAGCCAAAATCGTCACATCCCTAAAGAAGGGCTGAAAGTTTAAACGCTCAAACAAGGGAATTGCTCTTTAGGTCTTTCATGGTTGATCAAAATTTTGGGGAAAAGAGTGAGTTTTTGTGTAAGTTTGAAATCCTTCTCACTCTCGTCGCAAGTTCAAGGGTTAAAATAGGCTTGAACTGGACGAGCCCTTGTAAAATGGTAATTCTTTTATCATTTAAGCACTGCACCCCAAAATATTTGAGGAGAGTTTGCACGATTCAGAACCAATGTGACGTCAACAGAGACCAACGAGTAACCATCTGGCGTAAGCAACAGCCAATCATGTTAAAGGCTAAAGATGCGGCCAATTAAATGAACATGACAATGACACATGAACTGATCTGAAAAAAGAAACGGTAAAGGCAAGACGAAAATTTTATGGCCATGAGAACGCCTGAAATAGTCAGGATTTCGCAATGGAAAAATCCCACGAAACAAATAAAATACGCCTAAACTTCTTCCGAAGGGTGACCTCATCATAATAAAAGAAATAGCATTTCCGTACGATAATGTTCGCGACATAACTTCTGGTATGCCGCGGACCTCTTCATAAATTTCATATTTTATTAGTTGAAACGTAGAGTGCTCCTTCTAAATTAAACAGTGTCTGGTTAAAGTTTTAAAAAGTACTCCTATTTACTTTCATATTTTATGTTCTTTTATGAGTAACTTAACTGTATGTTTTCTGACAGTACGGTGATGTCTTTTCCGCATTGCCTGTGGGTGGACAAGTTCGCAATGCGCTTGCAAAAAGTTTGGCTTCGAGGTACAATATCTGCAGAGGTTCATATCTTGAGATCTAATCATTCTGAAACAAAGAACGGCGACAACAAGCCTTTCGCAGAAAGCCATTCATTAACCGATGAGCGATTAAAAAGTAATGTATTCCATTCGAATTCTCGACTCTGTTGTGGGAGACAACTCATACCAAGAAAATCTTGAATATTGAATTCGTTTTACAAATTCCCGTAGAAGGGAGAAAATTATATTCCCAATAAGTTATACGTGGGCTGCTGGAAAAGTTTCTGGAAACGGCATAAAAAAACATATGAAATTTGGTAAACGGTATCATTGTTTTTCGAAGTATCCGCCTTTGACGTCAATACACTTTTGCATACGCTCGAACCAATTTCTAAAGCACGTTTTCTACTCTAAAGATGGTACCTCAGAAACTAGTGTCCGGAATGTTTCAACCGCTGCTTCAGTCGACGAAAATCGCTCACCACGCATTTTATTTTTGATATTTGGGAACAAAAAGAAATCATTAGGTGATAAATCAGGTGAATATGGACAATGAGTCATTAATTCAACATTTTTGTTGGACAAAAAATCAACTGTTTGACGGGCTGAGTGAGAGCTGGCGTTGTCATTATGGAGAATAATTCGTCGATTTCGATTGTTTCTTCTTATTTGATCGATGACTTCCGGCAAACAAATTGTAGTATACCAATCAGCATTCACGGTTTTTCGATCCTCTAAAGCCACGGTTGCTACATGTCCAGTTACACCAAAGAAACAAACAAACATTTGTTTCGCAGCCTGCGTGAACGGACAACTTTTGTTGGTTTTGGTTCATTTTGAAACACCCAAACGATAGATTGTTGTTTACTTTCTGGTTCGTACGAATATATCCACGTTTCGTCACCAGTGACGACGTTATAAACTAAATTTGAATTACCTCCATTGAATTTCTTGAGCATTTCTTCGCACCATTTGACACGACCCTGCTTTTGCGCTTCTGTTAAATTGTGTGATATCCAACGACTGCAAGGCTTACGTACGTTCAAATGATCATGCAAAATCTGGTGTATTGCTTTAATGTCAATGCGTGAGGATGCTTGAATCTCACGGTATGTCACACGTCGATCTCGCTCAAGCATTTCACGCACAATGTCTACACTAGTGGCAACAACAGATGTTGATGGATGAGCTTCACGAAATTCGTCACTGAGAGAGGTACGTCCACGCTGGAATTCGGCAAACCAATTATAAGCACTGCTCTTTGATGGTGCTTCATCTCCAAAAGCCAAATGAAGCCGATCGAAGCATTGCTTCGGCGTTAGACCGTATTTGAAATCGTAAAAAATCATGGCACGAAAATTTTTACGCAAGATTTCCTTGTTTACACAAAATTACTTTTTCTCAAATGCTGTACAAACAAAACTAGTTCACTTGGATAGGAGCTGTCAATAGAATTATAGGCGAAAAACATCAAATTTTTCAAATATGACAGTTGATAACGCTTCTAGATCTACTAGATTCCAGAAAATTTTCCAGCAGCAGAGGTATAAGTAACCTACATTTGGATAAAGAAGAAAGGATTGACAGGATGCATTTATTTTATAATTAACTTTATTTAGCTGAATAACGTCGTTATTTTTTTAATTTTCAACAAAAATTTCGCCTCTAGACGTGTTAATCAACTCTTGTTTGATTATCGTGCTCGATGAATTTTAAAACTCGCAAGTTTTTAACGGTGTAAATAAATCGTCCCCCTTCTTTGCTTATCTTTCACACCTGCAGGCCCTCACTTCACGAGCAAAAAAAAAAATGTTTTACCGCCTTCGGCTTTCTCACGCGGAACCTGTCAGTTTACCGCTGTTGTAAAAAGCTGTTTAATTGGCGCGGTGTTAATTTTATGATTTAATTCATTATCACGAACGATATGTCAGTCGAAGACGGACCGGAAATCATAAGTTAAAATGTATGCTGTATGCAGTGTTTTTCAATATAAATGAAAGTCGTAAAATAATCGACGTCCTATTATGGTCATAGAACAAATTAAATTCGGCCGTTCGGTAACGTCTAATAATCTAAATAACTTTACAATCGGTTTCTTGAATTTTAAAAGCTTTGATTGCATTATCAACGTTAATATTCCATGGTTTATATGTAGACAAAATATTTCTTGTGTGTAGACGAAATGCTTGAATTAATTTTCGAGAGCAGCAATATGACTAATAACTTTTTAAACATCGCATCAATTGTAAAGGTACGTGTCTATTAGAGAGTTACTCGCGATAGGTCCTCTCAAGGGTTTGTCCATTTGAGAGTATTTGACTATCGGAGAGCTTACTATCGGATAGTTCTCTCATAACCGTGTCCACTGTTGATATTTAGCGTCGCGTCCATGATAGTGATTGCCAAAAAACTGGGAAAATATGGACGTGAAAAAAATTGCAGCTGCAATCATTGTTTATAGAGTTTTAAAAAAGAAAAAGGAACGAAAAATTAGAAGAAGCTGCTGGGTGAAACCGTGGATTCAGCGCAGATCGGAACTAGGAGTATGTTTTACGTTGACAAGAGAACTTGAAATTGAGGATGCTCAGCAATTTCGTAACTTTGTTCGTATGAATGCAGTACAGGTTCAGCAGATAATAGAATTAGTAGGTCCAAAAATCGTAAAAACAGATACGCAAATGCGGCAGGCCATTTCTGTCTATGAACGCGTAATAGTCAGATTTTTAGCAACAGGTTTGTAATTTATACTTAAATAATATATTACCCATTATTTAACAACAAATACGAATCAGTTAGAATCAATGATTACTCAAGAAATTAGTTTTCAAACTGATTTCTCATGCGTTGATTGACTCTGAATGATTTATAGTTGCTGCTGGAAAATTTCTAATAGAGAAACGTAATATTATAAACACACACTTTATTTGCAGGTGATTCATACAGCAGTTTATAGTATTTATTTCGAATACCTGTTTGCAGCATTGGCAGGATAGTAAAAAAGGTGGCCCCTGCTATTTACAACTCCCTAAAGGACGAATATATAAAGGTAATAAAGTTATATATTCAAAAAAACAGGTTGATTCAATAGGAAATCTAACATTAATAATAATTGGAGCTGACAATTAAATGTACTAACGATATTTTAAATATTATTAGTCAGTAATATACAATAAGAATAATATATTAGAAACTAATAATATTTAAAACATCGTTAGTGTATAATCATCAGCTCTAACAGTAAGTGCCTAGCAGAGAAAATAACAAAGCAGTGTAGTCAAATAAACTAAACAATTTTGCTATAATTTATTAACACAAAACAAGAAAAAAATTTAATAGTCACTTTGATCAAATGACTTAAAGTAGTTTGCACACGTAACTAGCGTAGCTTCATCTGGCTGTAATTGTTCTTGAGGAGAAGGCACCGGTGAAAAGGCACTTGCAAAGGTTAATGCTGATGAGCAAGGAGTTGGTACATACCTAGGCGATGATAAAGAACTAGCATATAGATTGTCATCTTCTTCTACAATGCGAATGACAGCTTTCCTAATTTCAGTTTTTAATCTTTTTTTATTGAAGTCCGATCGCAGACTTTTCAATTCCATTGCAACATACTGTCCAAATTGGTCATCTGCATCCGGTTGCTTTAGAAGTACTTCCATTGCTTGTTTAAACACTTTTGCATCATCATCTTCATGTATTTGTTTTCGCTTAGCTTGTATTTCTTTTTCCGGAATAGTAACTGTATCTTTACCGTGGCTTTGTTCTTGTAACTGGGATTCTGCCTAGAAAATGAAATGCAATATTATATTTATTAAACCATCGCAATTTTGTTTCAGTTTCCAAATACTACACAGCATTAGTTAAAGTTAGCTGAAGCTTTTAATAAACGATGGAATTTTCCTCATTGCTTGGGTGCCATTGATGGCAAGCATGTTGTAATGCAAGCTCAGGAAACAGTGGAAGTCAGTACTACAATTACAAGGGAACCCACAGCATTGTTCTATTAGCAGTAGCTGACGCTGAGTATAAATTTACGTATATTGACGTTGGATGCAATGGGAGAATATCTAACGGAGGAGTCTTTCAAAATTGATCGTTAAGTGAGGGACTCGAAGAGGGCACTTTAAATTTACCTAATCCTGCCCCCTTACCTGATAGAGAAATGGTTGTCCCCTACGTTTTTGTCGCTGATGACGCATTTGCAATGAAATTCTATATTTTAAAGCCATATCCATTTCGTGACCAACCTGCACCAAATCGAATATTCGACTACAGATTATCCAGAGCTCGGCGCGTAGTCGAAAATGTTTTTGGTATAGCTGCAAATAAATTTCGAGTTCTTCCAAAACCCATTAATCTACATCCCGATAAATTGGCAGATATTGTTCTTGTAATATGTGTATTACATATTTTTTTGTTATCTACACACAATTCATGCGCCAACTATTTACAACAAGGATTGGTTGACATGGAAAATCCAGATACACCTGAATTAATACCAGGAAGTTGGAGAGAAGAAATGATGTTCGATAATGCATTTCTCTCATTACATCGAGGAAACCTACATAACTATACAACATCCCAAAAACAAGTTAGAGATGAATTTAAGGAGTACTTTATGTTACCTTCTGGTGAAGTTCCGTGGCAGTATAGACACATATAATTAGTTTTAATCAAAGTTTGTGATGTAATAGTGTAATTTTGGTAGGTCAATGTTTTCCTTTGAAAGAATATTAGAGTAACTCATATGGAGAACTGTTAACTTTTCTGTAAGGCATATTACGGTTTTATTAACCAAATGAATTATACTAAGTCCTTTCACAGTAATACATTAACTTACCAATTAACCTAACCTACCAATCACCTGTAGTTAATAAATATTTTCATGTGGAAAAAACTGTTTTTATTCACTCATGTAGGTATCAAAAATTTAAGGGCTTTGAAATATGGCCAATTACTGATATAAACGTCATCAGTGCCATCCCCGCTTTTCTTATTTTTAATTTTCTTCAGTTCTTGTGAGACCTAGAAATATGAACGTTTACTAGATAACCTGAATATGGCTACAGAGTATTAACTTCCCATTCGGACGATAATATTTTCTTTAAGTTGCTATAAAATTGCTGAATCTATAACTGTAAACATTTATAAAAAATTTATACTTTTATGTTTTTATAAAGTACTAATTGTAAGTAAAATTTAAAAAAAATAGGAGGTCTTTTCTTAATTATTCTTCATTATAGTGAATTTTAAAAAGACAGATTAAGATTTGTGTACACGTACAGTCGCGATAATCCTAATCGAGACCACTATAAGCTAACCGCGTCCTTGTTGACGCTAGCAATAAAGGTTACAAAACTGTCAATCGATCTCGATTCGTTTGATCACTATTGTACCTATATTTTTAAGCTAATCTTTAGCATTAAAAATCTTTTAATAACATAGTTTTCTTTCGTTTTTCCTCTGCAGTACAATTAAATTTTGTTGATATTTCTTTCAATACTTTATCTGTGTTTTCCCGATTTCGGTATTCTTTACATTTGATATTCCATAAAACAGAGTTTTCTTCGTATACACTAATCAATTCTATTGTTTCATCTTTTGACCACTCTTTTTTAAGCGCCATTTCTACATGCACTCTCAGCAGTACTTTCAAAAATTCGAAACACGTTCGTATTCTGCGAGTTACTATCCAAGCAAGCAAGTAATAGCATGTCCACTTGAGAGCAAGTCTCAGCGCGCTAGCTCTCGATAGTTGACAGGCGCTCTCCGATAGTTACTCTCAGATATGTGTCCACTTGGGATATGTACTCTCGAGAGGTGCTCTCTCAAATGGACACGTACCTTAAGGTTGTTAATATCATAAATACCAACATTTTTATAACCACACTGCAATCTAAGACTTAGGCTCGGGTCTCAGTCACAGTTTAACTTTAATCTTCAGTTTTCTTTACATAGGTACAGATGGAAGTAAACTGAAGATGAACGTTAAACTGACTGAGCAACCGGCCCTTAGACTTTTTTTAAATTAATTTATACTTGTATTTAATTTAAACACATAAAACAACTTGAAACTTAATAGTAATTTTTCAGTGAAATGTATTAAGTGCATTGAGTGGTTGTGAGTGTATCTCATCTGGAGGATTCTGTATGTTGAGTTATGACAGGTCGTCAGTGAGTGGGTGTTTTCTCTTTGGGGTTGCTTTTACCCGATTCGTTTTTGCTTGCCTGCCTAATTTTCGGTTTGAACCGATAAAAAAAGGTACATGGTTTTTATCGTCGCCTTTTTGGAAGGGCGGCGCGGGGGACGCAACCAACGAACATATTTTCGGAGAATTAATCCCAATAAAAGCATAAATCAAGCTTCGACGTCCTCGACGTCGCAATCATCAAAATGCCATCTTCTATCGCTTCCCGGTAAACAGTGCGCGTATTTACATTCCCAGTGTAAACTCGGCGGACGTTTCCGACATGTTTAAGGTTATTTATTTTAGCGCGCGGCTCGACGGTGGTCGGAGCTAATATGTCAACATCTGTCCATTACAAACACAGATTTTACGAGCTTCGTTTCGCCCCCCAGACACAATTCGCTTTTTGTTTGCACGGTGATCGGCCCTGATAAAAATTTCGAGTGGGTTACTACGAACAACGCACGATTTAGATTTATGAGTACGGGTGGTTGTTGTCGTTATGCGATTCCGGCAAAAAGCGAGCTAACAATACCAGAAAAAAAAATACATGAAAATTTGTTGCCTTTCATTTGTGGGGGGCTGCGATTGGTAACTGAGATGTCGAAGACCGGGAAGAAGCCTTAGAAGCCATCAAGTATCCAACGAAAGAAAAAGTATCTGAGAAACGGACATGGCTTTCCTCTACAAACAAGAAAACTACACAAATGTTAAGTTTCCGATGTAGTTCTACCCACTACTACATCCAAATATACTCTCAACGATATTTAAAATCTCTCCGACTGCAAAACTCTTACCACCCAATAAAGAGCTAGATTTCAAAAAAGTTTTAGCATCGGAGACTTTACGTACAAATAATTAGAATAGTCCTAGCGTAAGAATAACTTTCTGTTTTTGTACTGACAGTTTTCGATTAATTATTAGTAAGTTGTTCATAGGATTAGAACTTGACCTTTCCCAAAGTAGTCTAACATGTTTCAAAATACCATGCCTTCAATTGAATTCCTCATTAAAGTAAGCTGTGATTTTTTTATGAAGTTGGCATCACAATTCTAGAGAAAACAGTTGTCATTAACTGTCAGTACTGATCATAACATCAAATAAAAACCCAACATTAAAGTTTGAAGTAGATGCTCAAAGTGCTGTCCTTCAGCTTGAATACATAAGCGTACTCTGCGTTTCATGTTTTTAAACCCGTGTGCTAAGTGTTCGGGGGTTATGTTAGCACACACATCTGTAATGCCCGCACGAAGTTCTTCGATTGTGTGACGCGTAGTTCTAAAAACTGTGTTTTTCATGTGCAGATAAATGAAGTAATCCATAATTGTGAGATTCGGAAACCTTGCAGGAAAATTCACAATCCGATTATCGAAAAACTGCTGCAGGAAAGTCATTGTTTGATGAGCTGTGTGGGCAGTAGCATTATCTTGCTGAAAAACCCTTCTGTAAGTTCATCATCATGTAATTGATTAATGAAAGGTTCTAATAACTCGTTAAAAAATATTGGTCCGATGATACGCCTTCTTGACACTGCTAGCGTAATGGAGTTTCCACAAATTCATGGGGATTTTCTGCTGACCATATTCTCATATTCTATTTATTTAAATACCCTGAGAGATGAAACCAGGCCTCATCGGAAAATAAACACTTGTCAAGAATGTCGTTGTTTAAGTTATCAAGAAACCACTGACAATATTCTGTTCTTCTGTGAAAATCTACTGGCCTGAGTTCGTGGACTGCTTGAATCTTATATGGATAAAGCTTTAAGTCTTTTTTAAGAATAGTGTGACATGTTCCCATTGATAGCTGATCTTCTTGTGAAAGTTTCGCAATAGATTTCTTGGGAGAGTGTTCCATTCGATCCCGAACCTCTTCAATGCAGGCTGCAGTCCTTTTCTTAGCTGCTCCGCTCCTTGTTTTGCGACCAAGTGATCCTGTTTCACGAAATTTAAGAACACAAGCATGGATATGTTTAACTAGCTGTTCATAAGTAATAGGAAAATTAGAAAACTGCTGTCGAAACTTCTGTACACACTGATTAATTGAATAAACTAACTGTCGATTTTCTATGCTACCGGTTTGAAAATAACTGTCAACAATAAATATTTTCTGCTGTAATTCTAACATTTTGAATTAATTGAAAATACAAAGTGTCAATTTGACATTTGTTTAATTAAATAATTGAACAGCTATTAGTGCTGCAAATCTTAGGAGAAAAAAAAACAGTGAAATCATAGCCCACTTTAATGAGGAATTCAGTTGAAGGCACGGTATTTCACTCTTCCAAATTATTCACACTACAACAAGCAAAGAATTGAATTTGGAAGGTTTATTGTTAACACAATATAACATAACCTCTTTAATCCGAACTCATAATTGCACTGGTTGATCCAGATTATCGAAATGTTCGGATTTTCGAACAAAAGACAGTAAACATAAGTTCAGTGAAGCTATGATAGTGGTACTGTAATATAGCGGCCATCGTATATGACAGTGAATGACGTCTTGTAGCGATGAAAAATGGCGTCGAATAGCATTGAAAAAGAAAATGACGTACACTGACAAGTAAGCAAAAAGAAAACCAACGAGCTGTATTTATTTTACATATCTCATAATAATCCGAGTTAATTCGACGTTACTAACACATCTGGAAATTAAGATTCACTAAAAAAATATCCAAGACACTTTTGCGTTTTCTTACATGACGTTGACGTTTCTAGATACATGTGCTTAACGTCATTTTCACGGTTTGTTTTCGCGACGTCATTCATCCCCAATTTATGACCGCTACTTTGTGCTACCGCTACCCTACGAACCCGAGGCTTATGCCCGTATTACACGGTGACGTTTCTTGTACAAAATTTGTAAAATAGTGTCGAATTAAGCAATAAACATTCACTGTGTAATCTGTCTCTGTCACTTTGTCCAAAATGTATACAAAAATTATCATCGTGTAAAGCAGGCATCAAAAGTTAACATATTAATGAACATTGAATAGATAATGGGCGGGGAATTTCATAGAAAACGCGAATCCAAGGGATTTCCGGCTGGAATCACTACGCTGTTTGGATTAATGAGACGTTTGGAATATGGTTTCGAATTTCGGCTGTTCGGATTACTGGATGTTCGTATTAGGGCACGTTCAGATTACAGAGGTTCCACTGTAGTATATACTTATGCATGTAAAGTGACAAGTAAGTCAATTCTCGACTTAAATATAGATCTGGCCCGTTACCAGTTATCATCGGAAAACCACAGGGCTATATCTTGGATCCTCTACCTTTTACGATTTATGTTAATGACATTATCAATTTTTTAAAGTGATTTTGTTATTGTAATGTACGCTGACGAGACCTCTTTTATTGCTTCTAGCCATTCTTTGCTAACAAGTTTTTTCTGACCTTTTCAAAGACAAAGGCTATGTTTTTCTGTTCATGGCAAAGACGAATTAATGAGTCTGGAGGCCCTGTCAAAGATAGGTATAAAGCTGCATAATGCTCTATCTTCAGATTTAAAAGATTTAAACAATATTTGCTTTAAATCTACAGTTAAAAAAATTCTGTCAAATAAGTTCTGTAGCGTTAGAGAATTTCTGGATAAGCTTAAGTATAGATGGGGCACGATAGGCAGACTTGCACGCCGTTAGTTAATGATGACCTCAGACGCACTCTGTGTTGATAAATATACTTATTTACTTAAAATGCAATAAACATACCGTTAGATTTTTTATAAAACTGAACATACAATGTATAAAATTCCTTTGCATTTTAAGTATTTATCAACACAGTCTGCGTCTGACGTCATCATTAACTAATGACGTACAAGTCTACCTATCATGCCCCGCCTATAATTAAGTAATTTATGTAATTAATGTATCAACGTATCTCTGACTTATTCTACTTATAGAATCAATTATAGAAAGATTGCAATCAACGTTAACGATGAGTCGTAAATAAGCCCTCCACTAATAGTAAGTCGGTCGAATAGTAAGCCGACCCTTAAAGCTTGTCCGGAACGTCAAGGACGAGGCTGAGACAATTCCGAGGAGTTTCAGTCCACCGGGCACCAAATCATGTGTTGAAAAACACATCAATGAGCCCTGGGGATATCGTAAGATGACTCTGCCGATTCCAAACACGTTGCCTATTAATAAAGCCAAAAACTGGACGTACTCCCTTTTGAAATGAGGAGGGCTTGCACGAATCGCAAACATCGTGACATCAGCAGGAATCGACTAAGTATGACGAGTTGACGTAAAGTAAGCCCAATAGCGTTAAAAGTCGAATGTGAACGCAAGTTAATTTCTTCGTCGAAAAAACAACTCGCAAAAAACTGAAATCATGATCTAGTCACGCAAAAAAAGAAGAAGTCGGCGGCATTGTATGACTGTCTGACCGCATAGATTAACTAATTTGGTCGTTCCCATAGAATTTGTGAGCTGCGCCTACAGACGATTGCAAAAGATGACGCAATTATATGGATGGTAAAAGAAAGAATTTTTAATTCATTAAAAGCAGACGAAATAGGCGCAGTTAAAGAGCTTCATACAGTTTCTCAAAATTGCGTAAACGAAGTTAAATGCGATTTGAAAGTCGATATACAGTATCGATATATGTATCCTGAAAAGCGGTTTTCCAAACCTTTACAATCATTAAGAAGAGGTTATAAACATTAATAATAAACAGATAAAAGAGCTTCATACAGTTTCTCAAAATTGCGTAAAGGAAGTTAAATGCGATTTGAAAGTCGATATACAGTATCGATATATGTATCCTGAAAAGCGGTTTTCCAAACCTTTACAATCATTAAGAAGAGGTTATAAACATTAATAATAAACAGATAAAAAGCGACATCTTACTATCGCTTTTTGACACTGCAGTAGGGTAGACAAATTGAATAACTAAACAAAGAAACCGTCTCTGCTGAAGAAGCCCCAAGCAGGGCTGAAACAGCTGTTCAGAGGCTGCTCGAGGTTCTCGCTGCAATCAAAAACGATTTGCAAAAAATTTTATTTATTTTTTTCTAAAATTAATAATAAAAAAGACTAATATTGAATTGCAATATTACAAGTCAAAAATATTTGAGAACAGAAGACGCCTAATATATGCCAATGTCTGGCTCCACTCTCCACACTCAACCATTCTCTTATGGGAACCATAAAATGGTAAGATACATCCTAACATCCAGAGAAAACGTTTTCTCTTTTCTCAAGGTGTTACCTAAATTGTGGAACTTAATTTGTCAATTGGAGTAGATTATTATTTAAGACGCTTTGGGAGTTTTCCTTTGAAATTAAATTTCATGATGTGGATTAACAAATTAAGAATGCCAGGAAGTTTTCTGTGAGGAACGAATTCTGTAAAAGAGTTTAACAGACTTTTTTAAGAAAAATTTTATGCAAATCGTTTTTGATTGCATTTTTCTAAAAATTTTCATTATGCTTTGACAGCAAGCATGGCCGCCTTGCATGGAAGACTTATTAAGAGCAAATCCCGCTTCAATTTGTCTATCGTACTGCAATGTCAGGTCAAAAAGCGATAGTAACATGTCGCTATTTTATCTGTTCAAGACTTTTTTATGTTCTATGCCCGCCAAAAAAATCTGGGACAGGTAACATGTTAAAATGTAAATATGACGAGTTGATTATTGTTCCTCTTCACTCGTTTATTTATTTCTCTGCTTTTTACGTTACCGTAGAAACAAGTTCAAAGTTGCATTCAAACTAATAAAACAGGTCAAAATTGCATGTAAAGACTAGTCCCAGATTTTTTTGGCGGGCATAGTACCTTGGAGCTTCTTTATAAATTGGAAGACGAGACGCAAAATATAACTTTCCAGAGACTACGAAAAAATAAAGATAAGGAGATGGCTTGTTGACACCATGATCGAGGAAGCAGTGGTTTAGAATAAGAAGAGATAGAAAACTTTGGAATAAAAACTTAGAAATAGTTAAAAATGATCTATGTCTTATCAATTAGGATGGCGTAATTCTTGGTTTTGAAACACTTTAAACGACATATCTCAACAATCACTGCAATACTTTGTCATTAAAAGTTAATATTGAAAATTTCATATAGTCATCGGGTTATCGTATCATAAAGTCATCTTCTAATATTCTTTGTTTAGTTATCTTCACCCTTTCCACTCCATGGACGTTCATCCATTTCCTATTGTGGCGCGCCACTTAGCTCACTACGTCACACTGAAGGCGTCAAGAAGTCGGTCGCCGGGCTGTCTATACCGAACAAACTCGACTTCTTCAGCGTCTTCGAAGATGGAACAAACGAGAAGGCAGCGTAGAATATAAAATCGGCCGGGGTGGACTCAGGAGTCAGTCGAATTCTAAATAGCGATCGTCGAAGTAAGATTTAGTGTGTAAATAAATCGTTACAAATAAATTAGATTGTAAGCATTATTAAATTATGGTTAAGTTTTTACCGAGTGTTTTATTCGATTAAATAAATTAATTTAAACCATAGAAACGTAACACTATTTTTTTATCCTACCTGCCATTCTTTGTTTTCGCTTTCATTTGAACTAGAACCAGTATAATTTTATCTCGGTCCTCTTCTTTGAATACATTTCCGTATTTCCACTTCTCTTACTATTTAAGGAAGATTTCAAAATCTTTTCAAAGGGGAGGTCTTAGATTTTCTGTTTTCCTTTCGTCGAAGTACTTAACAAAATTTTTCTGTCGCGTTGGACAACAGTTTGGATCCGTGAAATGTCACGGGTAGTGTTTCATGGATTGGAACGTAATTTTCAATAGTAGGGTAAACTGATACAGCGGACTCGAAAATGAAACTTCCTGTTTAGCCGGAAAGCATATAAACTCAAAAAAATTACTACAAAGTTTTCTTAATCTCGAACCGGACAGAAATATGATGGGAACACACTGAACGTTTCGCTATAGATTTACATTTTTTTATATTTTATATTTTTTATTTTTTACTTTTTTTCACTCCTGGCGAATCTATAAATCTATAGTGAAACGTTGAGTGTGTTCCCTTCATATTTCTGTCCGGCTCGAGATTAAAAAACTTTGTACTTTCAAAAAATATAAATGGGACATTTATTTTTGCAGATTTTGAAAAAAGTCGACTTAAGAAATAGAGTGATACCAGATATTTTTTTAAGGTCACGTATTTCGATGTCCCCAGAAATAAATAGGTCGTTATATTTATTAATTTTTTGATTTTCGGTGATTTTCAGCTATATCGGAAGTCAGACTTTCCATTTTCATGTCTGCTTCTGTCCGCTATGTCAAACATTTATGCGGCAATGTATAACGTGTGTTAAAACATTAAATTAAATCTTTTCTTTAATTTTAAATATTAGTGAAAGTATGTATAATTCTTTCGAAAAGTATCCTTTCGCATCGAAAGTGAACCTTATTGGAATAGCCCTTAAGATCATCGTTGAATGAGTACTTTTCGAAGGCATTGTAAAGCCCAAAAGTTAAAGTATCTTAAAAACTGTTGCCTACTTATGCACTCGTCAAGACATCTATTTATCTAGGCACTAGTCACTCTATATAATGTCAACTATCTTTATTAATTTCATTACTTATACTTATATGTACATATTTCTTGTTTCATTTCTCAGTATCTTCAGAATATTTACTTCCAGAATTAGTTATCGTCTAGTACATACTATGTCGTCTAATTTTATTTTGCTTAAAATGAAAATATTGGTTATGCTCTGCTTGACGTTCATAGTAGTGTAATCCCTTTTATCACAAAAGCTATGCCAAAATGGAATATTTAAGTATTCGTGGTTTACTTCAATCCTTTGCACCATGAGGATATAAAAGCACAATTGGAAAAAAAAGCGTTTTGTTGTTTTCTTTTAAACATCTTAATCTTCATCTTTCTTAAACCCATATAAAATTTAAAAAAAAATGATAACGTATTGGTTAATGGCAGGGAATGTAAGAATTGAATTGAGTTTCATAGAAGAAAAAGCGATTGAATGTTATTTGAAATCAACTGCGGTATATTAAATACAGGATGTCTCAACGACGTATATTTTTTATTGTGAAGCCTGTGGAAATATCATGAAGGGAAAAACAGGTTACAAAAATGATTCTAGACTTCAGGCGGCATATTTTACAAGTATTTTCAACTGTACAGGTTGTTCTAGAACACGTCTCGTGAAGGGCTGATTACAACAAGTGGTTTTATTCAATTATATTCTTACCAGATACAGGGTTCTTGGGAAATTCTTTAAAACTGTATAAAAATATTGAATGTATGTTTCTGAGCATAGAGAACACTAAAAAAATTGTTGGAATTATACAGAGCGAAAAGTACTTGTACATCACTCGGTACCATCTAATTTTTTTTAATGGAATAACCAATTTTTTGTTTCAGTAATGAATAGAACTTAAACTTAGTTTTGTACTAATCTCAGATTATATACCTTTATTTCTAACATAGTTCTTATACTAGATGCTAGATGTCCTGTCCTTACTATAATTTAATCTTTTTGGTGCTTTAACATTTTCTGTATATAAATGATGCCTATAAATTTGGTAAATTAAAGAAAAAAACTAAATTTCACGATTTTTATAGTAAGAATAAATTATTACATGCGTTTTTACAAAAATTTTGCCTGTTAAATTAGTTTGATGCAATGCCCAAACTTTTAATTTTGTAAATTTCACGCAACAAGCAACGATGGTTTGCAGTTTTTGTATGAACTTCCAAAGAACAATTTATTTATTTAAAAACGTATTTCTTCTGAAAAGAAATTTGGTTTTGCGAAAAATTATCAAATGAAGCAATACTATTATCTAGAGTTATTGTTTCTTTGGATTTCGTGGTGTTTTTGATTTCTTTTGTGGTTATTACTTAAATTATAAATAAAATGTTCTCATGGACAGAGCATTCAGTTTTACGGGTACTATTTCATTCAAATACTTCAATTAAATTCGAATACTATTTTCATTGAATTACTATTTCAATTTGAATACTAATTTAATTCGAATATTATTTTCATTCGAATACTATTTTCATTCGAATACTATTTTCAATCGAATTCTATTTTTCGCGCCCGTCACTACACATATCATGATCAATCTTTATCTGTTCCCTAAAAAAATCATCTTTTTTAATTACCTCGTACATTTTTAAGATATAATCTCAACGATTGCTTTTGTCTTGAGCTTTTCCATAGATGCAATTAACACGGTATAAAAGATTTCAAATTAAAGGCAAACGCTTTGGTTCGGCTTAGGTCCTCAAGAATACGACGAAATTAAATTTGCGCTTCTTAATCGAAACTTAATCGAATGCTTTATTTCCTCAATACCTCTCAAGTACCATCTTCCCTTCGAAGAAGAAAAGAGAGAGAGAGAGAGAGAGAGATACCCTCGTTCCTTCAGCCAGTCTATCGGATTTATTTGACCTGGGAATTGCGTCGTTGAATAATCACTCTCGTCCATTGCAGGTAAATATAAACTCGAGTAAGGTATTTCGCTCTGGTGTAAAAGGTGTAATTTAGGCGGATGCGGCGGGAGAGAGAGGACGTAAAAGAACGTACGCCATAAAACTCAAACGCGCCGACAATGTTACATGCAATTTAGCTACGGACGAGCAAACCGTGTTATTTTTATCACACATATATAAAGCGGAACGCCGGTCGTTTCACATATACAGCCGGCTCATAACCGACGCCAGAGTGCGCCGCTATCGGAACGGCCGACAATAACACATAATGGGACGCTTAGTCCTGTCCGCCTGCCTTAAGGGGTCCGCAATTAATTTATATTGCGCAAGGGTGAGCCGGCGAGGACTTTGTACTGGGTGGAAACCGATCTGTCATAAAACGCAATTAACAACTGCATAGTTAAGCGTTATTGATGTTGTTCTCCTAATCTTAATCTATGCTGAAATTAAGTGCGCTTTAAAATCTTTTTATGAAGATTTATGAGACGAGGCATTCTCGAAAATAAAACGAAGGGACTTATTTCTTCTTCCTTCTGATGTTGTTTTCGTAAAAGCTGCGTCGAGTCATAAATTTCATATTAGACAAGATACAATTACGCCGGCAAAAAATTAATAAAGTTTCAGTTTGCGCTACTATGTCGTCTCTTTTAATGGATGAAGAAGACGAAGCGAATCCAGATGATAATAAAAAACTAAATAAATTACTTCGCATCTTTAGAACATCCCACTAGCAATGTTGGGTTCATCATGAGGTTTCACTCTGCTTATCTCAACCTCAACATATTTTATGTTCAGCGTCTAAAAGTGTAGAAATGGACAGACACGTAGGTAATACTTCACCACAGATGTATATACATTAACGGAACTGGTACACTGTGATCGAAATGATAATGTTACAGCATTGGGCTCGGTACGCACGGGTACTTCGCCGACCTTTGTGAAAAGGGTTGCCGGGGGCGCTCGCAATTAATATCGCAAGTAGTTTCGGGAAGGCTGCGGAGCATCCTCGTGCTTACGCGAAGTCTCTGGACTTTTCCGCGCGTAGAAATAACTAACATACTAACAATTGTACAGTAAAGAATCAATAGGTAGCAGCGCAGGTGCTCAAAATGTGCACGCAACTGCAAGAAATACTTTAATCTTATATCATGCTGAAGAATTAAACACCGTTTTCTCTCGCGCATTAATACGTGAACCCCTCTTTTAGTTGTCGCTCTCGAAATTGATCTTGCGCTTTCGTGCACCTATCGGCACACGGCCGAGTGCCCTTGTGGCGTCACCTAATATATTGTTCAACAACAAATTCATAAAAATCGGTTTTACAACACAACACAAGTCTTCTGTACTGAAGTTTTATTCCAGAAATAAGCCAGATATTAATCACGAATGGGTTTACTCCATACATAACGCGAAGATAGAGTTCCCTGAAGCATATCCTGGCATCTAGTTCCAGTACAAGCAGTTTTATAAAGCGTTAATGCTCTCGTTTTAGGGAAACCAGCAATATTGGCAAAAAGCCTGGACGGAAATTCTGGAACTTTTTGGAAGTGAAGCTGAACATGGTGAAGGATCTATTCAGCAAGCCGGGGGCTACAATTCACTGTTATATGAATCTTAGGACGAAATCACGAATCATCAGACGAATTCATGATTGTGTGTTTGGTAGTTTCTAACAAACGAAAGCGGTTTCCCTTGACGCTTCGCACGAGAACTTCGTGACGCCAGAACAACGCTTCCGTTATTAAGCGAGGCGATAATCAACTACTCTGCTCAAAGTCGGCGTTAAAATCTGCCCGGAACTACTTGCTAGAAGAGAGAAAATATGGAAATAAACAACCACAAGCGGTAAACGCACGTGGAAAACAATTAGGCCACAAAATGGAGAATTAACATGGCACTTACCTTGCTGCAAACAGCAAGCTGAAAATGTCGCGGCACAACTCACAGAACCGAGAGATGGTCCCAACACTACGGTGACTAAAATAGCGATGCGGCTTATAATGCGTTCATAACGACTGGTTCAATTCTTCATAAACATAACAAATTCAAAAAGGCGCTCAATGATTGAAAACCAAAAAACCTCAAAAGAGCCGGGATCAATCAAATACCGAGTGCGGCGCGGTAGTAGATCTACCGTTATGCACTCGACATGCGTGTAAGAAGAATGGCCTACCCGACCGGATCTGTCAAAACAAACATTCGACTATAACATGTTTTGTGTGAGTGCGATTGTTTTCTAATTAATTTTTAACTTGTCGAGATTCGGCTTCGGTCGTAGCTAAATTTGATGCACACAAATTCTGCTTGACTATTTTTTTTTAATTTTTACTCGTAGGCGATTTCTTCCTGAAAAACTCTTAAAAGCGGCGGTTTTTTGAAGTTTCTTCGATATTGTGGGAACCGGAAAAAAATTCGTGAAAACACTTTCTGGACAAACCCTTTGGACGATTTTTGGTGACTGTCACGAAACGATAACCCTTTGCTTTGTGGCAGGGGAAGCAAATATACGGTGGGGTTGCACTTTTTAAGCCTCTTTTCGCGACTTTTTTTCAAGGAATTCAACGGTGATGGCCTTTTTGGCGGCAATGCCCAAATAAGCCCGAGAAGGTCCGTATTCGTAAAAGTGACCGTTCGCAACTCTTCAAAAAACTTTTCTACAAGACATTATTCAACGAATCGTAATATTTCGTCGTTATCTATTACCAATTCAAATATTCTGCAAAATTTTTAAAAATATTCTCCATTTTTCTTAATCACTGTCGTCATTGTCGTTGGGAAAATATCATAAGAATGTAGCCGGTAGGATTTTTTTACAAACCTGCAATTATGAACAATTGCTTTCTCTTGTAGCAGATCAGCAAAGATCGTTTCTATGTAGAAATATTAATTTTAAGGCAGGGTATGGCAGGGATTTTAATAACACAAAACAATTATATCATATTGATTTTCAATGTATCGACATTTAATTGTCAAGTGTTGAAAATATACACGACTTTTCGGTCCACATTTCCTGAGCATAAAAATCTAATTGTGAGGATTCAAAACCAACCTGCTGAGAACATTTACCCTCTCTCTCTCTCGGGATTATAGTTTTGTTATTCTAAGAATCAATTTGAAATTTTGTAATGCAATAGTTGTTTGTATTTTGTCCAGCTGTAAGATTTGAACTCTGGCCCATTGTATAATGTTTTCATTCATAAAGCAAAATAGGATTTTCCAAAAATGACTTTGGGATGCTGTTATTGTTTAAAAACCAAATTGAACAGAAATATCTAGTTCCTTTTTTTGAAATTAAAGTACGATCGATTATAATTAAATATGAAAGTAGAATCGATTAAATATGAAAGATGATACCATTTAAAAGTCCACCAGAGCTATGTTGTTGGCAAGCTTTCGTAAGATATTTTCAAGCATAGGAGCTTTCACGTACAAGGATAATGTTTTCAGTAGAATGTACAGTTTCTGATCTCCCTAAATGTTGTTTGTCGTGAACAGAACCAGTTTCTTAATTTCGAATGACTTGTTCAGAAGCATATGATTGAAAGCTCCGCGAAAGTCACGAATTCTGCGATGAGTTTCTTTTATCATTTCCTTATTAAGTTTTTATGATTTCAATATGCTGTTGTAAAATCGAGATCATGGTTAGATTTTAATAAAACTCAACTTAGTGTATACAGTGTCTTTCGAAAAGTGTGCTACAAATGGAAATTTATTGAGGCAGAACACGTCTGCATCTCTTAAGATCAAGATGGGGAATGTCAAATGAAATTTATCTTAAACGATGTAGAGCGTGGACGCTTAGAAATGAAGACCACTTAAGAGTAAACTGCTCTTATTTAATATGATACAGGAAAATATCATAAGAATAAGAAAAATATTAAAAAAACGATTACAATTATTGTGAACCACTTTTTGTACACACTACATTAGGAAATACTTGTGGGATTGGTGTGTCCCAAAATAATATGAGTGGGAAAATACAAGATTCGTTCTTATTTCTTAATTAGTTCATTTGGTTGTGAGTGATTATTTCAATAATTTGCTATTATGTTACAAAAAAAGCATAAACTTTCGGAACGTAAAACTCAAAAATAAATGAAATAATTGAGAAATAAGAACGGATTTCCTTTTCATATTATGTTACGGGACACTTTAATCCCATCAGTATTTCTTAACGAAGCGTGCATACAGTTCACAATAAATTATGATTTTTGCATTTTTGAGATAGGAGGCTATAGTTTCATACCTAGCCATAAATTTTAATTCTGAACAATTTATTCTTCTGACATTTTCCTGTATCTTGTGAAATAAGAGCACTCGGTGTCCACGCTTTATACCGTTCAAGATAAATTTCATCCGATACTTCTCAATTTAATTTTAAGGGATGCAGAAGCGTTCTGCCCCAATATTTTTTTTTATAAAAATCGATTATAAAGAAAAGTTCCATCTGTAGCACACTTTTTGAACTGAATTAAAATAAACACTGTGTAGACATACGGTCATATACACAAAGCATCATTTACGTTAAATGCTCCGTTTAGTAGTTGGTAATCATTTATAAATTGTCCATTTAGGTTTGATTTGTTAAACCTTAACGGAAGATAAATGGATAATTTAGCCACTTTTCGTATTCTCAAAGCTTCATTTTGTATATTTAATTAAATTGATCTTGTATGAGTTATTTATCTGACATTTTTGGAATAAAGTTAACTAAAATTATACTCCTATAAAAAAAAAAAAAAACTTTAACTAGAATAACTTGGTTGCAATTGAGCTTCTCCTTTTGGTCCGAATGAATTACGTCTAATTTAAATTTGAATTTGTATTAATTATTAATAACTATTTTTTTTTGGAAAAATAATTAAAATAAGAATGAATAACAGATAAAATCAAACAATTTATAAATCGAAGGAATAAATGCCAAATTTTCAATTTGTGAATACGTCTGATTTAGGATTTTATTTTTAAAAATACATCAGTGAATAGATGAAACAGCGACATCCTATGATCGCTTTTTGTAGCAAACCCGCTTCAATTTGTTATCCTACTACAATGTCAGGTCAAAAAGCGATCGTAGGATGTCGCTATTTTATTTATTCACCACTTTACATCGCATTGCGAATAAATTGGTCAAGTTGTTTTCGGTCTGCAGTGAAAATGTCGAGCTACGTCTCTGCTAAAGAATTCCCAAATAGGGCAGAAACAGCTGTACAGAGGCTGCTCGAGATTTTCACTGCAATGGAACGATTTGCAACAATTTTTTTTTTAATATATCATTAAGAGTTCTTTATAAATGCGATCGATAGTTATTTAAAATACTAAAATCAATTTTGGAAAACCTTTACGCATTTAGCGTAAACATTATCCACAACGTGCAAGTTGCGAAAACTCCCCAATAACTAACGATTCTATCAAATTAAAACAATGCACAAAAGAAAAAAAATACTTTCAGAACGTAGATGTAATGTTACGGTTTGGGAAACCGCTTTTCAGGAGTCAACCTGTATAATGAGATTGCATCGCATGCATTTCCGATGGTGCAATGATTTATTGCGTTAAAAATAAATTTTTCGCTATCGTCGCCGTAGAAATATAATTGGATTTTTGGTTGGATTTGTGGTGCAATTTGTAGACAGATTTTTTGTATTCATCTTAGAATATGCCGACCTTAAATTAGCGTATGAATCGCGTTGTTCGGAATTTTTATTGCCTTAAATTAACAACAATGCCCGGAGTTTCTATTTTTAGCTTTAATTGCATCATCTTTTGCAAGCGTCCGCAGGGGCATTTCATCTTTTGCGTAAAAACAGATTGAACGTTTATTTTATACGTCGAGACCGGGCATGGGCAAACTACGGCCTGGTCTGGACGGTCATAAATTCCGTTTCTGTTTCTTTTGTTATAAGACCCAACAGCTTACAATTTTTTGTACGTTTATTGTTTCAACGGAAAGATTAGATTGCGTAGAGACTTGACCTTTTATGCGATTAGTCATCCCTACGTCAGGTTATACTTCGTTAACTCTTGTTGTCACGATGTTTTCGATTCGTGCAAACCCTTCCTTCGTACATTAGGCGTAAAGCCTAGGTTTCCTAGGATAGCGATGCCGTGAAATAGTGGCCGTAAGTGAATGAGAGAATGAGACTACACAAAACTTGTTAAGAACATTGAGTTATAATTTGGTTTCCTAGAAAACGGCAAACGTTACCATCATCTAAAAATAGGTACCTAGAAGGTTTTCTTAAAAGTTTGAAATCCTCTTTTGGTATCACATCGTTTTCTAAATATGTGTGTCATTTTTCAATGCTACATGACATCATTCGCCGTCATATTACGGCCGCTACATTACGGTGCCGTTATCCTAGGAAACCGAGGCTTTATTAATTTGTGACGCGCCTGGAGCGAGTCAGTCGTCTTATAGTATCCCCAGAGCCTGGTTGGTGTTAAGATGTGGCTCCGTCCTAATTTTTCGCGCTGTATCCGCCTGAAGGACGGCACACATTTGGTTATTGTTGAGAAACCCCCGGGGAAGTATCCTCGAGTGTACGACAGTTTGTCAGCTATTACGTAGCCCTGGAGGACTGAAACTCATCCCAGTCGATCCAGCCTCGTTCCCATTGCTAAGGACAGGACTACTTTTGATCCGGTACATTTGTGATTCCGGCTTATTTTCAGGTAAAGCCTAATCAGTTTTTGCGCACGGCTTATTTCTGTGTTCGACTTGTCTTCCCTGAAACTTATCTGTATATAAATTTCAACCAAAAGCTCAACAAATCTCAAGGTCAATCCAAGTCACTCTTCTGTTCAATTAACGCAAAAAGATTGAAAGTAAAAAATAAAAACTATTAAAACGAATCTCTATCAATCTAAAGGTCAACCCCACCCAATAAACTGAAATACGATGTACGATGCTTTTTTGACATACCTTCGATGATCTGTGACGATCCGCTTGGGGGAGCAGATATGGAACCGGCTTTCGTCTAGGCAGCCGTAGGTTTTGGTGTTGACGTCTTCACATGTCGTCGTAGTTGAAAATGGACCGAGGTCCCGAGAACCTTCGAGAAGATTACTTAGGGGAGAGGTTCTGAATATTTTGGGGTTACTGCCTTATGCCGATTTTGTGTGAAGTATTAATGAACATTAGTTTTGGGCGCTTAACGCTAGTAATCCTGTCGATATTTAGTAAAATCTTAAACATGTAATGTTAGTGACTGATCCGCCATTTGTTGAATTTTGAATATTCGCTAAAAAATTTTATATTACCAATACAGTTTCAATAGCGTGCGCACACACCCTTCAGGTGATGAGGTGTTAAGGTTGGTACACACGTTGTCGATGTCTATATCTTGAGTGGTTATTAAAATTGTTGCATAAAATGAGTTACTTCCTTTGATCTCCGGTTAAGATTAGGTGGCGCTCATTCATTTTCGCGTTTAATTAACTGAAGCTTCTGGCTGTGCTGCAAGTTAATTTCCTATGCAAAAATCTTGTTTCTACTCAGGTAGGTAGCAGTAACTACACAGTTGTTGCTAAATTTTATGATGGTGTCATCATAAGAACAATCTCTGATGAATGAAAAATAAGTAAAATCATTTTTATTGTCGAAGTAATCCGAAGATAAAAAACCTTCATTTTGATTTTTGTTCAAAATTAGGTTTAAACCATAACATCTTGCTTGATTTTCATAAAAAATCACAACTGCTTAGTCCTAGTATTTTTTTGGCGACGATGGTATGTCATAGGTCACGTGGGATACACAATTAAATGAAGACCAGGTTTCATTGGCAGTATTATATATGAATAGTTCTGTATATTTTAATAGTAAAGCAATGGTTAAAGTGCAATCTTGTAAGTGAAGTTGAATCTTGTCCGATGAAAGTTGTTAGTAAGAAGTTTTTAATCTTAAACCGGACAAAATTATAAATAGAAAGGCATTCAGCGTCTCACTATCAATTGATTGCTTCGTCAGTCACTATCGATTGCCTTTCCATTTATAATTTTGTCCGGTATAAGATTAAAAACTTTTTACTAACAAAACTTTGTGAGTCGAAATTTTTCATTTTTGGATTTATTGTACTGTAAATTTAAGAATATTGTTATCCTTTAAAGTATAATGTATATTCAAGTAGAATACGTGCTGCTTCTTAGCAAAATAAATAAATAATAATAACAATAGTATACTCTCAGAGAATTTGTATCTTTTGTACTTTATACATTTATTATTGTATTATTTCGCAAAATCTTTCTACGTTTAGTAAATTGTTCTAGATTTAGTAATTTTCTAGTTTTTTTTTATTTTTATAATTTTTTAGGACGTACAGTGAACTCTCCCATTACGGACACCTATGATAAACGGACACCTCTCGTAACCGGACAATTTTGTGGAACTTTTCTATAGAATCTTTCAATAAAATTCTCTCTAATAAGCGGATACCTCTTACAAGCGGACAGATAACTGGCGACGGTTCGTGTTCGCTTATTAGAGATTTCACAGTAAATGATCTTGCAATAAGGGACATTTACTATTATTATTTACTCATATATTCATTATTAAATTTCTTTTTGTTGTTGTCATATACTATTTAAAAAAAATATTCTAAGATCTTTCATCTTTTAAAAACTGTTCTTAAAAGTTACGTAAATAAATTGAAAAAATTCTTCGGTGTATTTAACCTTTTCAATGCTGTTCATAAATCAGAACTATTCGGTGAAGAATGTCTGCAGTAAAATTCTTTTCTGAACGCCCTCACCTTCTCTGCACAAAGACGAACAAGACGCTATACGAAATATTTTTATTTAAGTTTTTTCTTTTTATTATTACTCTTTTTTTTTGAAGATAAGTTTATGCTCCTTTTTAATTTGAATTTAATTAAAAGAGCAGCAGTCTATTAACTACTGTTCAATTCAGGAAATAATACATGCACATCATACACGGAACTCGTCTACTTCAGGTGGTTGCACTAGATTAATCAACACTGTTATTAATTTCGTCTCAAGGTCAACCAAACTCAATCCAACAACTGAATACTATTCAAACCAATAAGCAAAAAGTTAAAAATTAACTCGACATTCGACTCAAGTAAAAAAATCTCAACCAAAAGCTCAACAAATCTCAAGGTCAGCCCAAGTCAACGGAACTCTTCTGTTCAATTAAAGCAAAAAAGTTTGAAAGTAAAAATTAAAAATGATAGAAACGAAGCTCTATAAATCTAAAAGTCAACCCAACCCAATAAACTGAAATCGAACAAGTGCCACTACATAACACTATTCAGCACAAGAGAAAAGTTAATAGTTAACTCGACATTCGCCCTAGGTAAAAAATCTCAATCAAAAGCTCAACAACTTTCAAGCACAACCCAACTCAACGGAACTCTATTCAACTGAAGCAAAATATTAAAAATAAAAATGATTAAGATTGAAGTGAAGCTTGACCAAACTCAAGGTCAACGTATCCCAGTAACTGAACTCCAATCAACCCAAACGAAAAGTTAAAAAGTATAAAACAATGAAAAAATTAAAACTCCACAATGAGTGCGTTTTTAAAGTGTGCGAATTGAATCTAAAAAAAAATTAATAAATAAACAGGATATTAAAAAAAAATAAAAGTAACAATTTATACATGGTTTAAAACACAGCTCAACACATCCCAAAGTCAACCCAACTCAACGGAACTATATTTAATTGAAGCAAAAAATTAAAAGTGAGAATTGTAAAAATTTAAAAAAACGATTGAAGCGAAGCTCGACCAATCTCAAGGTCAACCCATTCCAATAACTGATCAACCCAAGCAAAATTAAAACTTATAAAACATTGAAAAAATTAAAACCAGACGTTGAGTGTAAATAAATAAATAAATAAATAAATAAATATTTAAAAAGTTAAAAGTAAAATTTATACATGGATTAAAATAAAGCTCAACAAATTTCAAGGTCAACTGAACTCAACTAACTTAGTGTATTATCTTGTATTGCATTTTGTACTACATATGCGAGTTGATTTGACCTTGTGTACTTTGTATGTCAGAGGATTTATAATAATCGAACAAATAACCTAACCCCATTTAATGCAAGTAAAAAATTAGAAATTTTAAAAAGATAGAAAAGTAAGTTAAGAAAATGTCAACATTTTTTGAAATAAAATTCAACCAACCAACGAATGTCAAGGATACTCCAACTGGATTTAATATAAGAAAATTTTAAAATTAAAAAAATTAATAATAAAATTCAACCAACCAACGAATGTCAAGATTACTCCAAGTTAAAGATAAATTCATTTTCTACTTTTGTCTTAAGCTGTGAGCCAATATTTTTTAAAGTGAAATAATGACTGAACTTTATTAATTTCTGTGTGTCATCCGTAAGTGTCAGTTCATAACGCTCATAATTACAGTCACACTGCAAAAGTTTCAGTATTGTTAAATTTACGTCAAAAAATGTGTCCACTTTTTTATGGCGGCGACAGAATCTGGAAGAAAACAAATTCATAACTTAATAATGTATCCGCTAAAGTTATTTATCTTTAAATCTTATGCTCCGGATACCGTTTCCCAACCGGACCATTCTAGATGTTATTGTTTCCGGTAGACAGACATAAATTGCAACTACTACAGTTGAAATTCGAAGATCTAATCCCGAATACATACAAGTATTGGTTACGTGCAAGATTTGCATGAAAAGCGCCATCGTGCCATTGTTTGGCAAGCAGGCGTTTGCCGGAGGCAAGAAGAAGATGCGGAGGGTCTGAGATGTGAAGACATGGCGCGAGTTTTAGACGCATTGTGCCAGCAAGTGATATGAATGGTTTTCTGATGACCTAACAATGCTGTTTCCTTCGCTTGTGACGTCAGGATGCTATTGTGCCTGAGCTAACGCCCCCTCCCCCGTCGCCCCCTATCTATCTGTAGTTTGTTTGGAGATGCTTTATTGCTTCTGCTTGAAATTTATGTTTCGATTGCAGCGACGGCAGTTTTTCTGCGTTAGCTCAGAGAGATTTATCCCTGCCTTCTATTGTTCCGTGTTATAAAATTCTTGGACAACGCTCTTTTTATACCCCTCCTTCTGTTATAAAAACGAGCATTACGTATTTAACAAATCAGAATATTAAGAACGTATCTTATGATTAGTGAATTCACCCTCCGAATAAAACATTAACGCACTTCCGCTCACCGCTCGCTCAGCTTAATAATTCCTTATTACTCCCGTCCCGTCGACCTTAATAATTCTCACCCCATTCTTCATCTTTAGGTTCTGCCTTCGTCATCTTGCTCGGGGAAAAATCGAAGCTCGTGTCTCTGGAATCAGGTGAAAAGACGTCCGTCCAATCAATAATGAAAGCGGTAGATCAAGGGGGTCAGGATCAAGTCGGCGAAGCGCAACACCGAAACCCGAACTCTGGGAACAGGATCGGGATTCGGGAAGGGCCCGTCCGTAATGCTCACCCCGATTACGCCGGATTATGTACGACGGGGTGGATGTTTATACTCGGTTTCTGTTACAACTGTATCGATTATTTAACGAGCGTTACGAGAGATGCGATTACGACGGGCGAAGTAAAAGCTCGTTGCTTAATTGGGTTATTTCTAAATCGGGACCATCAAGGTGGTATTACCGTTTCGAAATAATTTCATGCATCATCGTTGAGTGGTTAACTAATATGTAATATCACGTATTCATGATTTTTTTTTTCAATTTGTACAGGTGTCCCAAACCTCTGGAAAAATCGAAAAATGCCTCCTTAAATTCATTTTACCAAGAAAAGGTCTTAACAAAGGCTGTGCAGGTTTCCATTACGCATAAGTTAAAATTATTTTGAAATATACAGGTTGTTCATTTAAAAGGTTACAAACCTAACTTGTTATATTTTAAATGGAACACTATATATTTTTGCAGTTTCGGTTAGCCTTTGAAGAGACGATAAAAATGATGTACATTATACTTGCTTATTTTCAGTATTTACCGAGTTATTTTTAATTTTATGCAAAAAATGGATCATTTTTGCCGTCCGCAAATTGTCAATGTTAATGATACGACAATCAATCTGGGACCAAAATATTTCTAAATCTCTCAACTTTTAAAATATTCGTGATTTTTAAAAACCTAGCGACTATCAACAACACTACGATTTACTTCGCGTGTTGTAAAATTATTCATTTTTTCAAATGCAACACCCTGTATATTATAGTATATTTGGATAGTGCTTTCTACAAGCTTTCTAACCATATCATATTTTGTGGTCTTAAGACTGATAACTTGTGAGTTATTATCACTTCTCTACAATCAACATAAGAAACGTGCTGTATAATATTTTTATTTGTCTCAGAAATATTCTACTTGCTGTATCATTCAAGACTTTTATCCAAACACTTTATTTTTGTTCTAATTAACAATTTCTTTATCATTATTTTACCGGTTGCAATAAAAATATGGAATAAATACAGGAACTGAACGATATTCACTAAATAATTCCAATTGCACTATGAAAACGAATGGAAATGGCTTATTTACACGATAAAGAGTTCTACTATTTTGAAGCTACATGTGAAAGAAACAAATTGAATCTTAACATTTTTTTACACATTAACTAAGGAAAAGCAAAATGTCTCCAGTCATAAAGAGGTTTTAAAAATTATAAAAATTTAAACCATTGAAAAATATTTGAAAGAAACTTTGCCATATTGCTAAATACGCATTTTCTTCTCTTTGCATGTGCCGAGTATATCTTTATACCCTTGTTTCTTTACATATCCCCAAAAACTTGTAACAGTCACATTTTTTGTTGCCGTTCCTTTATATTCTTTTTGCCACGTTTCGTATTTTCCTGTGATTTTGGTTGTAAACTTCAAACAAAGACCATTTCGTTCTTTAATTTATATCGTTATTTTGACTCTTAACACCCCTATTTCTCGCAACTTTTGTTTCAGTTCTTAGTTAGGAATCTTCTTTCGCTCTAATTTTCGGAAATTACTAATTAGATGTCGCCCCTGGTCACGATTAATTTATTTATCGATAACGTATGCGGAAATGACGTAACTCCAGTGACATTCTGCATCCGCCCTGTGGGTGGTTTGAGAAGAACGACACGGTGTGGTCAAGAGCCTCCATCATTGAGATGCGCGTTGGCTGGATTCAATTTTGGTGCAGTTAGCGGCTTATAATTCAACCGTTGGATTGAGTTTTTATCCTACTTTGTGTCGGTTTATTATCGTTCGTCTATTCCTCTGCCGTAGAGCATTTTTCTGCCAATGTCGTTTCACCACGTGTTCCGTTCCGTACTTGATTTGGAAAAACTGGCTTCAAGATCGTAAGTAAAATACTTTGTATTTAAGGACGATTAGGAAATCATTTTCTAAAATTTCTATTTCGATTTATGTAGAGTTTTTCCAGGCTTCCGAATTTTTCCGCTACCGAATTATTCCACGTTTGCATATTTTGTCTACGACCCGATGCTTTCTCGTTGGGTGTTTGATTTGATTTGATTTCGTTTGATTATCTTTTTTGATTATCAAAAGACAATACAAAAGAATATTAGGTCACGTTCCTAAAACGATCTACATTGTATATTTTATTGTAATTTTTTGTAATATTAAGAAACACTACGTTGCTTTCATTCATTTACATTGTAAATATTATTGACATTTATTGGTATTCTGTGCTAATTCATCTTTTGTTAACTTATGCAACCCATATTTAATTTCAAATTATATTTTTTTTGTTATATGCATTCTGAATTTTCAATTTATGAGACAAGTTAAGAAACTTGATCTAAACAAAATTTGCGTATTTAACTTACCGGACTTTTTTAGTAATTAAAGTTAAAAGAAATTAGTTGGAGCTCAATTTTGTTTCGTTAGTTGCCGTTTATTTCTTTGACGCAGTACGCAATTTTTCTTTAGAAAAAGAGTTCAAAGAATTATCCTTCCGAATTCACTTCAGCTTCCGACTTTTACTGAGCTATGGCAACCAAACAGGTAAGAACCTTACTTACAAAAAGTGTACGTCACAAACTAAGAATAGTACAGGTGAAAGCAGTTTAGTAATAGCTTTTTGAAATTTACTTCATACTAATATTAGACTATATCTTTTTATGTGTATTTCAACAGGTACGCTGCCATTATCAATCATCCACACACGCACACTCTTTGGCTGGTATGAGCCAGAGGATATTCTCATTGAATCTGCAATAGAAACGAAGATAGTAGCATGGCTGTCAAAATACGTATCTACGATTATAAACAAATTATGATAAGAGAAGATTTTTTTCATTTGTTTATTCCTATCTTCATAAAAAAAGTAGAGAGACAAATCTGGTAACCATGGAGACCATTTCAAAGCATTATCTGGTTCTATCCAGCGATTATCCAACCGATTCGTAATATGTTCTTGCACGACAGGAATTACCTGAAAAAAATCGTACAGTTCCTAAATTTATTTATATATTTTTATTTAAGTCACTAAAACCGCGATAAATTGTATGGATGAATATCTTAAAATATTTTGAGACGAATGGAAATATAATACAGTACCTTACTTAAGTTGATTATAGAGAAGTGATAATAACTCACAAGTTATAAATCTTAAGACCATAAAATATGGTATGGTATGGTAATTTTGCAATAAGCGAACTGAATCGTAGTGTTGTTGACAGTCGTTATGTTTTTAAAAATGATGAATATTGTAAACGTAAAGATATTTAGAAATATTTTGGTTCAAGGTTGAACGCCGTATCAGTAAAATTGACAATTTGGCAGACGTTCAAACATGACCCATTTTTTGGATAAAATTAAAAATAACTCGGTAAATACCAGAAATAAGTAAGTATAATGTTACATCATTTTTATCACCTCTTCACGGTCTAACCGAAACTGCAATAAAATATATAGTATTCTATTTAAAACATAAAAAGTTAGGTTTATAACTTATTAAATGAACAATCTGCATATTTCAAAATAATTTTAAATTATGCGTAATGGAAGCCTACACAACTTTTCTTAAGATCTTTTCTTAATAAAATGAATTTAAAGAGGTATTTTTGGACTTTTCCAGAGGTTCGGTACACTATGTACAGTCAGAAGTAAATAAAATCTCCCCTAGATAATACATTCCTAAGAAGAATAGAATCCTCGAACGATATTGTTTATGAACAGATAAAACAGCGACATCCTACGATCGCTTTTTGACCTGACATTGCAGTAGGATATTGTTTATGTTTATTTATAACCACATAGGATTATAGAAGCCCTGAGAATTTTGCACTAATTAATGGCTGGAATATTTTGAAACGAAAGCCCAAACAAACGTTTAAAATAAGACGCAAAGCGTGAGATTATTTGATGTTTTCGAATTTAGGTATTTCCATCGGTAATAAAAACCTGTCTGTGGTTGCAATAAAGTTCCGAGGAGCTGGCTGCGGCAAACGAAGCGTTTTAAGTGCACAGAAAAAAAAAAGAATTCTTAATGTTACGAAATCTGAAATAAATGCGAGTCGAACGGAATATACAGGTCGTTACCTGAAAGTGGTTTTCACACTGTAACAGTGTTTTTATACTCTTGTTTTTTAATAGTTTGACAATAAGCACTAATATATGACTACATAGTCTAAGATCTAAATCTCGCCACAATGTCACAACTAAGCTTCAATTCTTTTCTAAGAGTTTCTAAGAGTTCTTCATAAACCACTTCTCTTCTTCTAATAAAGTCTATTTTCCGCACATCCTCTCTTATTCTAGGTTTGAAGCTCTCCTTTTCTGTTTATTTACTGGAAAGCCCTCAAATAGAACACGAACTTCAATTTTCATTTTTTACCTTTATACGACGAAACTAAGGTTGGTATGCTAATGCTTGGCTTTCATTTCTCTCCTTTCTCATTTTGTTTTCTTTCTCTTCCATCTTGGGTAGCACGAGAAAGCTTAATTCAATTTTATTGGTTCTCATTTCGTTCTTATTTTGTACGTGTTCGTCATATTTTTCAGGGCAATTCTGGAAAAAAAGAACACGTCTACGTGTTTAGAGCCAGCCGAATTAGACCTTTCTTTCGGTCGTATTATAAAATTTTCGTAATTTCAAAGTTATTTATCGTTGTATCTGCAGTAAGCCTTGATGGGAAAAGGTGTAGAGACATCGTAAATGGAATCCTTAAAAGGGTGCAGCACCCGTCGGCCGGCAATTTAGCTCTCGAAACTTAAAAAGGAAATAGTAATCAACGACCGCTCTCCAATATCCACGCCCGTGTTCCTTTGTTTGCGAGGCGATTACAGCGCTCGCCTTCGTCGTACAATCGCCGGCGATGACTTTTAAAAACAACACTTTCCAATTTACTAATCAACGGCGTCGCTTCCAGGGGGGAAAAAACGCCACCACGTCGAATGCAAGAATTGCACCGCGCCGGCCTGGATGGAGAGGACGGCGCGGCGGGCGTCGTCGTATCGTTAAAAGCGATCGACGTTTCGGACGTGACGTTTCATTACGGGGAATGGACGTTGGATTGAGTGGATTTTAAATGCAGTAGATTAGCCTAGGTCGAGCGGAGCCAGTTAATAGAATTCCGTCGCTAAACGATTTAATGTAACTTTTTTTAGTTGACCAACCATTTTTAAATCGCTTTTCACTTCTTCTAGGACCAGTAGTTAAGGTATAACGGTAGAATCACTTTTAATATTCAGCAGACTTGAAAAAGTAGTTAAGAGAGTAAACAGTAAGGCAATGCGTGTATGACAAAGGCAAATCAAATTAGCGCCAAAATTGTCAAAATGTGTAACACAAGAGGTTTTTTTGGGAATAATCTTCTTGATCTTCCTCTTCACTTTCTTCTGTACTGTTACGAGTTCGGGGTTCGCAAATAAAAATCGTCATTTGATTATGAAACTTTAATTAAACATTATACATTATTTTTTAATTCGGAGGAGTACTTTGAAATTTTGGCGTTAAAAACGAGCTTTGTTATTGGTAGCTGGTCGAAATTGACCAATGACAAAACTAGTTTGACGTATGACAAAGCTTCTTTGCCCAATGATAAAGTTCGTGTAGCCAATGGTAAAGCTCGTTTCAAGCGCCAAAATTTCAAAGTACTCCTCCTAATTAAAAAATAATGTATAGCTTATTACAGTTCAACAACTTAAACATGGCGATAGCTTTAAAAGATTATTTATTATACCGTGCCTTCAACTGAATTCCTCATTAAAATAAGCTGTGATTTTTTTATGACGTTGGCGACACAATTCTAGAGAAAACAGTTGTCATTAACTGTCAGTACTGATCATAACATCAAATAAAAACACAACATTAAAGTTTAAAGTAAATGCTCCTTCAGCTTGAATACATAAGCGTACTCTGCGTTTCATGTTTTTAAACCCGTGTGCTAAGTGTTCGGGGGTTATGTTAGCACACACGTCTGTAATGCCCGCACGAAGTTCTTCGATTGTGTGACGCGTAGTTCTAAAAACTGTGTTTTTCATGTGCGGATAAATGAAGTAATCCATGATTGTGAGATCCGGAGACCTTGCAGGAAAATTCACAATCCGATTATCGAAAAACTGCTGCAGGAGAGTCATTGTTTGATGAGCTGTGTGGGCAGTAGTGTAGTTGTCTTGCTGAAAAAACCCTTCTGTATGTTCATCATCATGTAGTTGATTAATGAAAGGTTCTAACAACTCATTTCGATATCTTTCAGCAGTTACTGAGTCGTTAAAAAATATTGGTCCGATGATACGCCTTCTTGACACTGCTAGCCAGACCCCAATTTTTAATGGATGTAATGGAGTTTCCACAAATTCATGGGGATTTTCTGCTGACCATATTCTCATATTTTGTTTATTTAAATACCCTGAGAGATGAAACCAGGCCTCATCGGAAAAGAAACACTTGTCAAGAATGTCGTCGTTGTTTAAGTTGTCAAGAAACCACTGACAATATTCTGTTCTTCTGTGAAAATCTACTGGTCTGAGTTCGTGGACTGCTTGAATCTTATATGAATAAAGCTTTTAAGTCTTTTCTACGAATAGTGTGACATGTTCCCACTGATAGCTGAACTTCTTGTGAAAGTTTCGCGATAGATTTCTTGGGAGAGTGTTCCATTCGATCCCGAACATCTTCAATGCAGGCTGCAGTAGTTTTCTTAGATGCTTCGCTCCCTGTTTTGCGACCAAGTGATCCTGTTTCACGAAATTTAAGAACACAAGCATGGATATGTTTAACTAGCTGTTCATAAGTACTAGAAAAATTAGGAAATTGCTGTCGAAACTTCTGTACACACTGATTAATTGAATAAACTATCTGTCCATTTTCTATTCTACCGGTTTGAAAATAACTTTCAACAATAAATATTTTCTGCTGTAATTCTAACATTTTGAATTAATTGAAAATACAAAGTGTCCATCTAACATTTGTTTAATTAAATAATTGAACAGCTATCAGTGCTGCAAATCTTAGGAGAAAAAAACAGTAAAATCATAGCCCACTTTAATGAGGAATTCAATTAAAGACAGGTATTTTTTTGTTCTCAAACCTATAAACTATATGGAAGTTATTGGATCTGAGATATCGTTCAGAGCTCTGGATAAATTTTGAATTCTAATAGTACCATTTCTGGAATTAAATTCTATGTCTCTTTTATAAATTTTATTCCTTGATCGTGAAGCATCCTGATTCAAAAAGCCGTTAGGCGAAATACTGTTAGCTATTAATTAAAACTTTGTACAGGGCGGGTCAAAGAAAACGAAACAGACTGAATATCTTCCAAGAAATATTTATTTGGAAAAACACGAAACAGGTCGATCGGAGACACTTTTCTATCCTATACCCAACTGTTATACACCGTTCCCCTCCTCCTTGCAACTCTCTAACCATTAGAATTTAAATGTGCTACAGGTACTTTATCCAGTTTTTTCGCACTATTTACTGCATCCACAACAACTCCATTTCACAGATTATCACAGACCCAAAATTTCGAAACATACTTCCAATTCAAATTCAAATTCAAATTTATTGTCCTGAAACCAGCTGTGGATATAGACATAAACATATAGTACAGAATTTAAAAATATAAGATAAAGACATCACTAAGTAAGTCAACTAGTAAAATTAAATATAATAAATTCGTTTACAGAATAAAATGCCTGACTTAGTAGGATACTTTTCAATTTAAATCTGAATTATTTTACGTTAGAAATTATGCGCAGTTCATTAGGAAGCTTATTAAAAAGAACCTTACTCATATAAAATGGAGATTGCTTCACGTATGCAGTGTGAGGAAGCGGTAAGTATAGAGAATCATTATTTCTGGTGACAATTATGCACATCAAAATTTCTTTTTAGAAAATTTAGATTTTTGTGTACAATAGTTAAGATTACCAATAAAAAGAGTGAGAAAACTGTTAAAATTTTTAAATTTATAAACAATGGACGGTAATGTGCGTTATGTTCTGCTCCACAAATGATTCTAACTGCACTTTTCTGAATCACAAATAATTTGTTGATATTTTCAAAAGTTCCGAAGCCCCAAAAACTAATTCCATACCTTAATTTAGATTCGAATACTGAGTGATATACTTGTAGCGCTGATGGAAGACCGAGATTAAAAAAAATGGTACGAATTAGAAAACAATCTTTAGCTAATTTCATTCTTAAATCTTGTATATGATGTGTCCATTTGACATCCTTGTCGAGAATAATCCCTAAGAATTTATGTGTAGAAATTTGATTTACAAAGCTATTTATGGTTAAGGGTTCGTTGTTCCTAAACAGAATTTATTCAGTTTTGTCGAGATTCAACTTTAAAAAATTACTACTGAACCAAATTTGCAAAATTTTCAAATCTTTATTTATTTGACGTGTTAAGTCATGGTTGTCTATGGCTGACCAGCTAATAGAAGTATCGTCAGCAAAAAGTGTAACATGACCTGATAATTTTAACGACTTATTACTTACTAATATCGTTTATGTAAAGTAAGTATAAAATTGGCCCCAGTACTGAACCCTGAGGAACACCGTTATTAACATTCAGTAGGTCTGATTTAGCTTTTTCTGAGTGTAAAGTTAGATTAACAGACTGATACCGATCTGTCAGATATGACTTGAACCAATCGTTAACTACACCTCTGAATCCATAGCTGTGCAACTTTTCGAGTAAAATACTATGATGCACACAGTCAAAAGCTTTTGCTACGTGAACGTCAATATGTTTGGATGTTGTTGATTGCAATATTCTTGTTGTAATTAAAACAAAAAAGTGCAACTGTTTCTCCCCTTTTGCGATAAATTAAACCATTATTCAAATTCTCGAACTTGACATTTACTTGGATTTTGTAATCAAATATTTTTCTCGGAAAAGTGCGCTAAACTGCTTCTTTATCTATGTATCACATTTCATTAATGAGAAATTATTTTATTTTTCATTAAATATCTCGACTTTTTTATTTTATTTACGTCTAATTAACGTATATTATTAGCTGGACTTCAAACTTTAATCGCTGACGGCGAATTTACCGACGCGACGGCGAGTTTTCCGACGGTGAATTGTACCTACGGCGAATGGGCGACGGTGAATAGGCGACAGCTAATCGGCGACGGCGAATTATCCTAGACCGCCTCACGATCCCCTAATTTATGTTTTATCAACATTTGATTACGATTCATTAACAAAACGTTTTATTTTTATGTTTTGACCGATTCGATTGCATAACTGATCGCGACCCCCAGATTGGAAAATAATGCACTTAGGACATACACAGTTTTTCGAAATTTTCATTGAACAATTTACCTAATAGGTCATAAAAATTAAAGAAAAAACATTATTTTTTTTGTGTAAATTAAAGAGGGTTGCCGCCGTTGATTTTCTTTCGTAAAAATATACAGTTTCGTTTCATTTTTTTTTGTTGGCATGATGAACATCTGTTCCAGGAATTGTTCGTTCATGACTTGGCCGCATTTATTTACAATACCCGACAATTTGTAAACCTTTTGATGTTTTTTTTAATCCACTCGAACAAATTACACGTACACACACACCGCAGTCATATGTCAACGGATTTTTTTTTACTTCGTGTTTGATCAACAACGAACGAGCGCAGCACAGATGCGCGCTTTGAAAACAGGTGAGTCAATTACAGGCCGGCCGTAAGTATACATAGGTAAGTAAGTATGGCTAAAATTGCGTTGGTTTTCGTGAAAGCAATTTCCTGAGAGAGGAAACGGTCCACTATAAAATCATTTAAATATTTCTCCGAGTTCCTTTTATCGCGTACGCTTTAATGCTCTGTAAATATTTACACACTCAATCAAAGAAACGTCAAAGAGGAAATATTGCTTATATTAGTAAGGCAAACACGCCGAAATTCCACGGCTGTTTGTAGAAAAAATTCGTGACCGAGGAAAAAAATTATTTATTTTGTACTTACGAGACGGGTCGCGTTGAAAGCTTAATGTCCGTTGTTGTTGCTGCTGATGTTCGGCGTACCTGCTATGTCGCTCTGCCTGTTTGTTTGTTTGTTGTTTATACAAGGCGGTCATTATCATTATTTAAAGTAGTCCTTGTGTGTCACGGAGGACGCTGACATATTAATGTGATACGTTACGCAAGCGGCGGCGTTTCAAATTTTGCAGAACTGCTTGTTTATGAATTCCGTTCCGTGTTTCTCGTGTTCTGTTTATGCAACGCTTGTAAGTTTATATTATGTGCCTTCCTTATCATCCGCTTGTAATAATAACCGTATAATTACCTGCATGCTCTACTGGGTATGTAAACTTTGACAAAAGCGAAAAAAGAAAGTTAAGAATATACTTGCTCAGCGTAACGATAAGAATGTTCGTTTTCTTTAGTTATCTAAAAAAAATGTTTCACTACTTGATCAAGTTAAGGAAACATATAACAATGATATATCAAGTCATTCTTTTGTCTAGAATTTTTTTAGAAGGCAAGTTTAAGATCTATGCCTTTACCTTGATCGAGCAAAAGTTATTTGAGTTCTCATCGGGGTCACATTTTGTATGTGAATCAAATGAAGACTATAACTTCAAAAGGATCTAAGTGCCAAAAAATAAAAAAATTGATATTTTCATTTTGGTCTATGGGCAAAGCCCAATGTCCTGCAAAAGGGTCTAAGTACCTACGTGTGGCTAAATAAAAAGTGTAATAAATGAATCACAGATGGCGGCATCTGTATGTGCTTTAACGATTTAGTAAATCCGTTTTTTCTTAATAACTTCTAAATATGTTTTTGGCACTTAGACCCTTTTGAAGTTATGGTCTTCAAATATCAGAAATGTCATGTTTACGTGATCAAAATGACCAGCCCGGAGTTTACTGTTCGTTACTGTACCGCGTGAATGTTTTTTTTTTGTTCGTAATTATAACAATAGTTAGAAACTCTTAGCTACAAGAAATACCTATAACTCTGATAACTAAAACAAAGTAAGAACAAATACCTAGGAGAAAAGTATAAAAAAGATGCAACGTCAACACTGAAATAGTTCACCACGAGGCGGAAACATCTTCATTCTTTATAATGTCCAAAATAATTCGTTGCTTTTAACTATATAAGAGCTGATTACAACCTTTGGAGACCTGCTTGTGGTGATCAAAGGATATGTCCAGCTCAGTGAAGATGATCATGGACGAAAGACGAGCTAACTAGTACAAGTAACTGTTTTTTCAATCATCTTAATGCCCTTCTGTCGGGTTCAGTAATCTTGCTTTTCCCTACATTTCAAAGTTTTATGGCGCCTGAGCCTGTACTTTACTGTGTCCACTCACTGGAAATCTGAAGATGTTATGAGTAAGGGCCCGACCCAGCAACCCAAAAGTATCGATGATGTATAGCGGGAAAGTGTATCTCTGTCCGTTCTCGAAAGATATAACTCCCCAGCTTCTTCGTTAGTATACCCCCAAATGGCGATTATCAGGTAATACAAAAGAAAAGGAAAACCCAACGATGTTTTCCTTTTTCTTTTGAAACCCTTTGTAATCGAAATTACTTAAATTTACATGGCCCAAATCGATGGGCAATTGTGCATCGACGTGAGTAGTCTCGTATCTGCTTACAGTCACCAGCATCAGATATAAAGTAACAATTAAAAAGAAATAATAGGGAATCAAATGTATTTTTTTAGGTTAAAATTATGTAAGAATCCAGATTTTTAGGATGATTATTTTCATAATTCAGTATGCTTATTTAATTCGGATATATTATTAAATTAGAATTCGTATCATGATTTATGGGGAATACCAAACACGTTATGCAACGAAAGTATTCTTCAAGCTTGCGATGTGTGTGCCGAGAAATTAGATCAAGGGCATTAATATCGCGGAACATCGGCGATAAAAGAAATCATTATGTAAGGATGGATGAATCATGCTGAAGAGCCTTGACCGAATTTTGATGCTAGCAAAAATAGAATTAGTCATCAAGGCTTTTCTCATTACCAAAGCTGACGTAGACTAAAAGGAGGTCATCTGATCTTAATAAATAGGCAGCTTTTCAGATCAAAAGGGAGTTCGACGAGACAGTTGCCTGAGAGGGTTTGTCACGACAGTTGCCCGAGGCACGAACTCCTGTCATCTAGGAAAGTGCTTCTTCGATTCTGAATGTAATATAGTTTGTGTGTCACGAGTCATAAAGTTTTCAAAATTCTAAATCCTTATTTTTTATCAGTCAATTTTCCAAATTTATTCTAATTTAAAAGTGTACCTAAGAAGCATCCACGATCGGCAAGAGTGAGTTAAATAACAAAGATCTAAGAAAGGTCTTAGATATAAACTGATTTTTGTTAATCTTTCCTTCTCTCTTTCATACTGTAGTATTAATTTTATGTCAATTGTTAAATTTTACTTAGTTAATTAATTTAATTAAATATTATTTCGTTTGTAATTTTTCGTTATTGTACTAAAATTTCTTTCTGTTTGAATATATTTTGTAATTTAAAGTTTGGATTTTTTATTTAAACGATAATAAGAAGGGATTATTAAGAGAACATAGAAAGAGATAAGGAGTGGACAGTTTTCAACAATCACAAAAAAACAAATATTAGTAGACACCATTCGAGCTATTCGGGGAAAACGATTTGGAAATTGATTTCTGGCTTTTCATGCAAAAACCAGGGCGCTACTAACAAAGAAATCGAAATTCAATATCGGACGTGCGTTCTACAGTAACTTTACTTTAACCTAAAAACTACATTTGTTTCATAATCAGACTTTAAGGAAACTTTAATTTAGTTACTTTAAGAATAGGGAAACAAATGTATTTTTTAAGGTTAAAGTAAAGTTACTTTAACCTAAAAAAATATGTACAATTCTTGTTAAAGTGAAGTTACTTTAACCTAAAAAAATACATTTGAT
The DNA here is from genome assembly GCA_036172665.1 of Prosopocoilus inquinatus. Taxonomy (NCBI): domain Eukaryota; kingdom Metazoa; phylum Arthropoda; class Insecta; order Coleoptera; family Lucanidae; genus Prosopocoilus; species Prosopocoilus inquinatus. The sequence continues at coordinate 30,940,372 of CM069877.1, forward strand.
TCCCTATTCTTAAAGTGACTTTAAATTAAAGTTTCCTTAGAGTCTGATTATGAAAATTATTGAACGTACAGGTATAAACGGAGAAACTTTTCAAAACTGCATACATTTTTTGCGCTCTAAAGGAGCCAAGTATCAAAACAATTAACTACGTAAAGGTAAAATTGCAAAAGCAAAAAGTAAAGTAAATAGACAAAACAGTGTGACTAAAGCTTCAAAAACTCCCCTGGCCACGTGGCCCAACAAACAGTGCGTTCCTCTCCACTGATTTCGTTGCTCAAAACTCTCACAGCCCAGCTCAATCTCCGCCACTGACGAAATGCCGCTCGGGGGAAATGACGTCACGCAAAAATTTCGTAGGCAAGAAGAAAAATGTGGAATGCTTTTACTCAAGATTTCCTCCGAAATAAAATGACAGAGGACTCTTTCAGCGAAGCCACGAAGAGGGCCGTGGCGCCTCCCGAAACACAAACGTTGCTCACGAGGTTGGACAGAAGCTTACACCCGGCGCCAAACTGCCGGTGAAAATCTGCCCTTTACTACTTGCCATAAAGGAGATATTAACGAACGCGAGCAATAAGCGCACGTAGAAAGCAGACAGTTAACAAAATGGAAAACTAGATGACGTTTACCTTGCTCGGGGAAAGCAAGCCCGAAAATCTTTTTCACGTTCAAAAAAACTCATAGAAATCGGTTTTACAAAAAGTCGGGAAAATATCTAATAGAGTGAGTGTATCCGCACCTGACGGTAGGGTAACCGAATCCAACAATAAATTCGTTTCCAACATACTCAAAATTTACTACGTTAACAGACGTGACAACACCTGCACCGTTTCGTTACAGGGAGAGAAGAGAGAAAAGTTAGCGCCTTGGACGAATAGCGGCGAGCAACAACGCCCAAAGCAACCGTTCACGAAGAGAAGCCTATTCGACCGCAAAGACAACAGCGAGAAATGATTGTAACGGCTCTCGAATAGCTGTTTAAAGCCTAGACATTTGATTTATGGTTAAATATTAATTAACTAGATATACATGACATTTATCAATTTCCATGTTACTAGAGGAATTAATTACCGGTGTTTTAATTTCTTTGTTGAATTTATGTGGTCCACCTCCCTTTTTTGTAAAAGTAGATACAACACGTAAGAAAGGCTATCCGTTCGTAAAGGATTGACAAGGAATCCCGTTGGACAATACACCCGTAAACAAATATTATCGTCGAAGATTGACCCACGACCTAAATCTTCACGAGCTAGGGAATTCAGAGTATAAATACGCACTTTTCCTGCTATATTCCATCGGTACCGTAATTTTGCTAAAGTTTCCAGCTAAGTTAGTTAAAAGAGTAGGTGGCAGCAGTAAGTTTACATGTTCACTATAACATAAGATGACATGGCATGACCCAGGGCCTATTTCAGCAACAACTTTGCACCTTTGCTTTTTGTACTTAGCACTTTACACGTCATTTTGTGTTCCTTCAAGGTAACTAAAATCTGTAAAGTAAAGTACAATTAAAAAGTGGAAAGGGCAAAGCCTTCTCGTTGTTTTGCAGAAGTTTTGTTTCACGAAAATGTATTTAAGCAAAGTGCAAAGGTTAAAAACACAAACTTTGCAAAAAAATTACTGCTGCACTTTCTTACTTGAAGTTTGTTCTTGACTTTGAAAAATGATAAAAAGATTTATACACTCCAGTGATGAAATGGAGGCCAGGATCACGGAATCGCAAAAATGCATGGTATTTCATGGTATTTTCAAGTGTATCAAAAATGCCTCTTCTACTTCGTCATATTTTTTTAAATCCCCGCCCTACTTACCAGTTTTTTGCATTATCTTTCTTTGCCTATAATTGAGTAGAACGCGTATTTTGCAGATGTTGCAGATTTCATGTTGTACAATTGCAAGCAATAAATTTTAGTCATCATTGATTGTCAAAGATTTATACTTGTATTTTACTCAAAATTGTTACGTTCTTTTTTGCTGGTGGAGTGTGATTGCAATTTTCGGTGTGACTTAAGCTTTTTGCCGGTAGGTTGCGTGCGACTCTCAGTTTTGGGGTGCGTTTGCGATGCGTTTGGGCGCGCGCTGTGAATGATGTTTGACGTCACTTGGCTGCACGCGTTGACTCGAGGTGGGTGGTCTTATTTGCTGTGATAAAAGTCTATGCACCCCCGTTTCTGGGCTCTGCCATCTCGAGGGAGTTTTCTCCGCTGTTTTTGGGGCCGCTGTTGTAGATTTGTGGACGTGTGACTTTTTGGGGCTCATTTGTTCACCAACGAGATAAGTACCTTTTTTTTATTTTTTTCCTTTCCCGTTTCTGCTATATGTGTGGTATTTGTTGACCTTGTTATCATTTATTCGTGGCGCTTTACTAATTTGAGTTTGTTTCGTCTTTTCTAAAGCACGTAGCCCGGACCTATTCCAACTCCCCGACTGTGAGGAAGTCGCTTTAAACAGAAACGTCGCGTCGGTACATGGATGACGTACCCTCCCACCGATCGGCACGGCTTTTGAATTTTTTTTTTTTTGCGGCGGTGACCTTACTTTGATATCCCTCCCCCCTTCCCTTTAGCTCAAATTTTTGGGGTTTTCTGTGTAATTTGTTCTTTCTTAATGTTCTTTTTGCACATGCTTATTCTTTTAGTTATTTTGAACGTAATTTGGTGATTTTGCGCTTTTGTGGTTTTTAAAAGTTCCTGCGGGATATTTAATGTGATGCTATTGTGCGCTGATGCGATGAGTACTTTCGCAGAAGCAACGTTTGCACTGTTTTGGGGGTTTGTTATTTTTTAACTTTTTCAATTAAGAAAGCGGCCGAGCACTCCTTCTGGGTGTTTGTTTTTTTTTGTGAATTTTATTGGGCGATTGCCTGGGTGGATAAACTTCTTTTTGGCTGTAACAAATTCTGTTCATTTTTTGGGGTACCTTTCCAACAATTTTGGGATTATCTATCCTTCTGGAGGGCGGGTCCTTCATCGCTTTTTGGGATAAGCCGTTGAGGAAGCGGGTCTAAGGCGGTTGCGCTTGACAAGAACGCCTAAGAACAAACCTTCTCGACCGTGTATTCCTGTCACATTTGAGTTGCGTAACCACCGCTGGGTGGCGCCCTTTTCCGCAAGATCTCTAAACTTTTCACACGCCATCTCCACTGAGTGGGCAACATTATGCAATTCCGATTTTCCATCTCGTTTTCGGGAGGACGACCAACCTGACTTCTATGCCGAGGTAAGTTATGGATTGGCGCAGGCCCTCCCACTTTTCTAGGGCAGGACAAACGCGCCAAATTCTCGGTTTGGGTTGGCAGACGAGAGAGAGGTGACAAAATACGTGATTGATCTCTTAAATTTGAATATTGAGAATACCTTCTTAAAAGTTTAATTTACTTTCGACACTTTTTGGTAAAAGAAATTTTTAGTCTCTGGAATTAAAACAGACGTTTTGATTGTGTTGACAACGACTACTAAAGTTTAATGCTCGCGACTGTATCTAGTTAAACATTTGTCTCTAGAAAAGTCCAATTTCTATGTAGGCATGCGCGATTGTTTTAGGTTAAGTTAGTTTACCTTACAAACGTGATGAAATGCAAAGAACATTTGTAGAGAGTTTTTGTTTATTTGGTTAAACAGAGTGTGCAGAGTTGTTGGTAAAATAAGGCCCAAGTCATCATGCAAACGTCACAAAAGCAGGAATAATATTTTTAATGCTCTGGGAAAGCTCCGATTTTTTAAAATAATTATATGGGGTACTACGTACAAAAAATTATTTCATCTATTACCAAGGCTTGACAAAGCCAAACAAATATTTCGTGACAATAAAAGACGACCCCAATAAAATTCGAAAACTGGCAAAAAGTGCGCCACGCCGCCCGCCGTCCGGAATTTACGGCGTCATTTCATAATTCCGGAGATGGGAAAAAAGAGCGGCCGCGATATCACGTGTCGTATATCAATTTTAACCGCGGCGCAGTCGCTTTTTGATACGCTGACGTAAAAAATATGTCAACCATCGGTAGGGGCGTTGTAAATTTAATGGCCTCGTATTGAACGCGATGGCGGAGATACTTGAAACCCCGTCGGCTTGAATATTCCCGGCCGCAAACTACGGTTATGGCCAACATAAACGTTATGGCGGACAGTCGAGTCGTCCATGTGCGCTGATATTAAGCAGAATGTAAATAAATACGTTTATGTAATCCGACCCAACCACGGCGGGGTCGATTCTGTTTGAATACTGCGTTGAGAACACTTTTGCTTACAGGATATCAAATGATTCTGCACATACTGCAAAAAGTTAAGTAGTATGAGAGAATGGAAGGCCTTCCATTTCTTGTTTAATCAAAACTGTTCAAAACCACTTATATACTGCATTTAATTAAGAAAACTAATCCCCAAAAGATAATTCGTAGTAGGGATGGGCGATATACATCGATGTTGATTCAACATCGATGTTTTATCGTCGATGTTCGATGTTTTTGCCATCGATGTTTACGATTTATGATCATCGACAGGACATCGATGTTCAAAGAAAACATCGAACCACTTTTAGTTTAGAATATATATTCGTTAGTTATCATTTTGCAATCAAGAATTGCTAGTGCCCTATATTAATAAATATCAGATACTACAACTGTATTACAGAAACCTAATTTGATTTTAGACCAACAAGCAGTAAAAGTTTCCCGGAGATCCGTTATATTATTGGCTATATTTGTTCAATGCATTAAATAGCGATTCATTGTGCTGTGATTTAAAAAAGGTACATTTTTTTATTAATATTTTAAAAACAGCATCAGTTTGGAATCGTAATCGTACGAGATGATAATATGCATTTTTTCCTGCACATTTGTGCGCAGTAAACTATAGGCATCCAATTTTTATTGATAACACGTTTATGTATTTTTTTTGACCACAATTGAAAAACATATTAACTTTTATATATATAAACTAATACGAAGATCAACATAATAACAGCGAATAACTCAATGCAATGGTGCAAGTGCAAGATAGTAATAAAAAAAATATTTTTTATGATGGAGATGACCTCGAAACAAGCACCATTATATTTTTACTTTTAGTTCAATTTATATACACTGAGAACCTTATAGGATTGCACATAGTTGAAGCTTTATTACATTATTATTTCCAAATTTATATTATTCGCCAAGGTTACCGTGCGTTGTTAGTAACGGTAATGACACTACTAATTTTGAATTGTCAAATTGAATTAAGTTCTTTTGATTTATTGCAAAATAATGTATACAACCGCCGAAAAAGTAGAAATGTACACATTATTCTCAAATGGAACTTCGTTGAGGGAGGTTTCTGCATTATTTGCCGCTAAATTTCCAGATAGACCAATTCCCAGTTTTTCTACTATTAGAAATGTGGTACAAAAATTCAAAACTAGTGGTTGTATCAATTTTGATCATACGAATAAACGCTCAAGAAGGTCTAGTATATTAACAGAAGAAATGGAATTAAATGTATGGGCTTTAGTGGAGAATGATATGGAGATATCAACCAGAAAAATATCAGCTGAATGTGGTATCAGTCAGTCATCAGTTATTCGCGTCCTGAAAAAGCATCGGTATAAATCTTTTAAATTTGAAAAGCATCAAGAATTGAACGATAACGATGCAGAAAATAGGACAATCTTTTGTGAAAGGATGTTTGAAGACATCAATAGAAATGTCGTTGATTTGCGAAAAATCCTTTTTACAGATGAAAGTACATTTGTGAAGCATGGAGAGCCAAATTCACAAAACTGTAGATATTGGGCTAAGGAAAACTTACACCGATATCTAAGCACTAGGACCCAATATCCAGAGAAAGTCAACGTATGGGCAGGAATGATTGACACGCGTATTATTGGTCCATTTTTTATTCAAGGCACGTTAACCAGTAGATGTTATCTGCAACTGCTAGAAGAGCGAATTATTCCTGCTTTAAATGACCTCCACTTAGAAGGTCAGATATGGTATCAGCACGATGGCGCTCCGGCCCACTATTCTCTGCCAGTAAGAGAGTTTCTAAATCTCCATTTTCCTGGAAGGTGGATCGGCAGAGGTGGAGCAATCGGGTGGCCACCAAGATCGCCAGACCTTACACCCGTGGATTTTTTTTACTGGGGAAAATTAAAATCATCAGTCTACAATTCAACCCCTATAAGGGACATCGAAGAACTTAAACAAAGAATCATTACTGCTTCAGGGGAAATAACTGCTCAACAGTCTGCGAATGTATTAAACGAGTTTTACAATAGATTAGGATACTGCCTTTTAAGTAATGGTGGAATTTTTGAAAATAAGTTGTAATTGTGTGTTTTCATTTGGTTATTTGTTCATTTGTGTATTTAAATCTTAAATATTGTTATAAATTTAAATATGAAATATTTATCTTTTAAACATTACAATTTTGTAAACACATGCAAAGTAATAAACCTTCCATAATACTTCCTATGTGCAGTTTTTACATGATTCAGCATTGAAAATTGAGTAGTAACCATAGCAACGTAATGTTGAAACCCCTATGTGCAATTTCATATAACTCAGAAATGTATTATCTAGTAACGTAATTTTCGTCTATGTGCAGCGTTACAAGATTCTCACTGTATACATATATAGTTTTTCTTAATAATAAAAATAATAATAATACTTTCGCGTGATTTCATTTTTACATGGTTGTATACGTCATATGAATACGAAAATATTATACAACGTGTAATATGTTATTGTAAGACAGCAGATCATGCAAATATGATATTCTTAATTTAAAAATAATGTTATTATGAAAACAAACATTTTATGTCAAGATGTAGGAAATCCCAACTAACGTGATTTGACAAGGAAAAACTGCCATATTTTGCAAACCTTAACGAATAATTTTCACTTTATTTTCGACTATTAAAAACACTATTTACCATGTTCTAAGTTTTTGGGGCTTTTAGGGCAATCAGAATCTTTTATAAACAATAAGAATAAGAAAGTTTTTCTATTGTGAACCGAGACCGAGATAGTGTGTACTTACAACTTAACTATTATTTCAGCAGAAAAGAAAAAATTCCAGCAAAAAGCTCGATGTGGCAGTATTTTCAAAAATGTGAAAGGAGTGCGGGATTTGTTATCTGTAAACTTTGTTCAAAGAAATTGAAAACAAGCGGAAATACAACAAATTTAAGATGTCATATTAACAGCAGACATCCTAATGTAATAAAACTTACGAACCCGGAACAGCCAACCATGAAAGAAAAGACTAAAACAATTATATCGTCTAATACTCACTCACAGCTCGAAACGAATAGTCCAAACACTAGATTTATTGGAGGAGTCTTCATATGTTGAAAAAATTCAACCCATTAAGCAAGTTGAAATTAGACCTGCATCAGATAAATTTATGTTTCCTGATATTATTCTGAAAATAATCTGAATCGTTTTGCAGAAGAGAATTTTAATTTGTGGACAAATCACCAACAGCTTATAGGTAGCAGCTTACAAGTACAGGAAACCGATCTTTGCGAAAATTCTTTGTATTTAAAACAACCTGTTGTTCCACTTAAGGATATTAATCCTTTGGAATTTTGGAAAAAAACAAGGAAATGTATCCTAAATTATCGAAAATTGCCGATAAATATTAACTGTGTGGCAACCTCCGCCGCTGAGCGGCTGTTTTCTAAAGAAGGGCATACCCTTACACAACAAAGAAATCGCCTTAAATTAATAAAAAATTTTGGGAAATTTAGCTTAATACTATTAAATTGACTGTAAAAATAATAACTTAGGTAACTTGACAGTATTTTTATTTATTTTACATTAAAAATTGAACTTAAATTTTTATTTAATTTATTTAATTTACCTAATATATGCTAATTGTTAGTAGGGTTTGTGTTACGTGTAAAATTAATAAAATATGACGTTGTTTCCACATATATTTATTTGTTATTTCAACATCGATGTTAGCAAACATCGATATTTGGCGGTCGATGTTTTTTAGACATCGATGTGAACTTTCGATGCTAACATCGATGTTTGTCGATCGATGTCCCATCCCTAATTCGTAGGGTGTCTTTAAGAGAAAATGTACTTAAATGTATTAAGGTACGAAAATGATATATGAAAGGTTAGGATGTTGTGCACCGATGTATACATTTTGTGATAGACGTGGTCGTAAAACACCACCCTCTTTATTGAAATTAATCATGCCGTAACGTCAACACCACCACCACATGGCGTAAAACTAACTCTTCATAAGTCTACTGAACCGAGTTGGCTTGGCTGTCAACGACAGAACGTGCTCTCGTTAAACGAGAACAAAAAAGGAGCAAAAGAAAAAAACGCAAGTTGATGATCAAAAATCGCCGATAAATCTCTCTAATGGGCTCGGACGGCCTGCCCGGTAATTTATATCAGTCGTCAGGATTCACTTGTGATGTGTGGTAGGTGTACCTACTACCGGCGAGATTGTAGATATATTTAATGAAAGAGGCCTTCGGTCGACATGCAACGACCGTGGTAGATAAAGTTTTCTTTGCGTTGCGTCTCACTGTGTACCTTTGTACGCTTTAAACGGTCTGGAGATTAATGGGTTGGATTAAGAAAAAAAAATGGAAAGGAACAAGATTACCCGATAAATATGATGATGTTCCTGGAAACGCCTTGAAATCCTAATCATCAATAGTCAGATACACAACGAGCATACCAAAAGAGGGAAAGCACATTTGAAATTATTGTTTAATTATCAAACACGTTTTTAAAGTGTCGGTTATAAACAGAAAATATGACATATACAGAAAAACTAGTCCGCGTTAATTATATTTAAAACCAATAAAACAGTTGTGAATGATCTAAAAACTAATTTCACTTCGGGTATGCCGAGTGTTTGGGAACGGTTGAACTTATATGTCATTAACAAAAGTTTTACACGTTTCGAGAAAATCGCAGTTGAAAATCGGGCAAGAAATGTGCAACTCTTTGAAGCACTTTTTACACATTAATCCTACGAAATCTAAAATCTTATTATTTGGTAAGAAAAAAAACATGTGAGCAACTGTCTATTTCATTAAATATTCACATTAATAACATAAAGATACCCATTGTTAATAAAGCTAAAAGTCTTGATTTGACATTAGACAATACGTTTCGTTACAGAAACCAGATTTCGCAGTATATTAATAATGCTTACGTTTTCTTGAGAAAACTTTATCCCTTCAGGAGGATTTTCAATGCTCGAACTAAGCAAAGACTATGTGAAACATTTGTCTTATCTCAATTCACCTACTGCGTTCCAATTTATCACTCTGCTCTCGATTCTTTTTGTATTCGCGCTATCCAAAAAGTTCAGAATTCGTGTAAGAAATATATTTTTGGATTGCGGAAATTCGATCACATTTCTCATAAATTAGTTGAAGCCGATTGGCTTAACATGGAAAATCGGAGATATTTACAAATGGTTTCTTGCTTTCATAAAATTTTAGTAACCAGACAACCACCTTACTTGTACTATAAGATAAGATTCCGATCAGATGTGCACATCACCACGAGACACAGAGGAAGAATTTCTCCTCCATACCACTCCACTTCATTACTTGAGAGATCCTTTTCTCTTCAGGTTTATCGGTTATATAATCAACTGCCGAATAGCTTTAAAAGTCTTAGTATACATTCATTTAAAAATACATTGAAAATTGCTTTATTTGATAAACAAATTGTGTTTAAAAACTTTACTTAATTCATTTTATTTGATTTCGTCCTTATTTATTATTATCACATGATAATTTTTGTCATGTTTGGCGGTGTGCACATCGCAGATTCAGAAATTCATAATAAATCATTTTCTCTTCTTTATTATTATTTTTTTTTATTTTTGTGAATTTATATTGTATTTTTTTTGTTTTTTATTTTTACTTTCATAGTTTAGTTTGCTTTTTTTTTTAGTTTTAGGCATTAATTTTCATTATTTTGTGATTTTTTCGTCAAGGCTTAGATGGAAGAGTAGTATTTTACTGAATCTCACCTTGTGATTGTGTTATTATTTTTTTGTTTCTTAAATTTATATTTCTTTTTCTTTGACAACACAATACAATAAAATCTATTATTATTATTATTATTATTATTATTTCTTTGAGTTAGGTCAAGAAAAGGAAATTTTATTGGAACAAAATACAGAAGCGCAATCGAACAGTGACCTTTGCCGAAGTTAGAGGCCAATAAAAGCGTTCTTTTTAACTGAACGGCGAGAGAACAGCATTTCAGAGGAGTGCTGTCGATAGTATTTGCGTTAATGGTGACATGCACATGAACACAAGAATATTCCTTAACAGCTGTCTGTCCAATAAAATGTGTCGTTTTTAAAAGTTTTTTATGGGTTCTCGATAAAGCACAAAATTTTGTAAGAAATCAGTAATAAGTATAAAACTTTCACATTTGTTGCATACTTCCTTGAACATCTTGTATGTGGCTTTGTTTATTTGTTCATTCACATTGCACTCGTATTGTTCTGTTACAGCCTTTAACCAAGTATATTCCTCATTGAAAAGTATGACGTGACGGAGTAAACCCTTCATAGCTTCTAAATCTTTTAGGGTCGATGGTGGGTTACCTTTTCACGTAGGGATTTGTTTATTTACTTTAAGTTTTGTAAGTTTAACATGGGTATCAAGTCCTCCGCAGGATCTCGAAGTGACGCCGAGCTGTGTTCACACTTCAATCTGGCGTCACTTTCTCCTTTTCTTTAATACAATCTGATACCTTTTCTTTACTTTTTTTAATAGGTTCTGTTTGAGACGTCCAGGCATTCCTAGTTTCAATTATTGATTTTGTTTTATTTTCAATTAAATTTGTTTTAAAATTGATTTTAAAGACAATGAAAATAATAAAAAAAAATGTAAGTGCACACAATTCTATTTCATTTTCAACTTCTTTCCATTAGCATGCAGAAAACCAATAAACCTTGATTATGCAAACTATATAAAAACTTCTTTAACAGATACGAAGTGTTCGAGCGTCTGATTTTTTCACCTTTTGAATATGAAAAACAATTGCCGTCTAGTTTGGAGGAGTGCGCCGTTTTCCGCGGTTGCAAACAAGTTTGATGAAGATCCTACAAAATCATGCACAAGGTGAGTTTCTGCTACGGAACATACCTTCTTTAGAAGTGAAAAATCATTTAAAAGTTGCGCTTGGTAAAAAAATAAACCAGCCAAGTTGTATTGAGAAGTGAATGGATTTATGCCCGGTTTCTGAAACGATAAATAACTTTAGGTAAACATAATTTTTTCTTGACAGATAACTTTATGAAAAGTATAAATTGTTTACATTGCTACGTATACATTTTACCTACAGATAAAGTTTTGAAAAACGGTTTTTAGAAGTTATGGTGAGTTTATCTTGAGTTTGTCTCTACGTAAAGTTATGTATCGTTTCAGAAACTGGGCATAAATCGAATAACGTCAATTATTTTTCACGTTTAATTAACACTCACACCCTTCACTAATGAAGCTGCTGGCGTGCTGCAAGTTTACAAATCTTGTTTTTACATCGGGTAGGGTAACACTTCTGCAACAAATATTCAGTAGGTCCATCATTTGTTTGAATGGAGCAAAAATTCTTCTCTTAAAATAACCGAAGATGAAGAGAGGAACGAAGGAAAGGGAAATAATCCACTATATGTAACAATATTTAACAACAATCAAACATGTCGACAGTCATAGTGTGTGTGCACCCTTAAATTGGCCTTCAATTAATAAATCAACAAAGCCAAACTATGTTAAATGATAATTTAATTTTAATTTTATGTAATTAAATACAGGGTGTCTCAAAACATCTGTCTTTTAATGAAACTGTAAATTCCTCGTTACATAAGAGATTAATTCTCCAAATCAGAAATTTCTTGTCCAAAAATAAAAAAAACCGACCTACCACAAGCGAGCGTAGTCTCTTTGTTTTAAAACTCCTGCTTGGTTTACGACTTGTTTCAGCAATTTATTCCGATAAAAGCAATAAACGGCAATACAACTTTTTATTTACGTTTAGAAGAACTCGGTCAAGGTCTTATTGTATACGAATATGAACCTGACTTGCGGACATCGGCATGTTTATTTGTATTTTCAACATGCGATAAATAAGAATGTTTGTTTACGCACCTCTTTGTAATAAACAATAACAATTATGTTAAAAACGAGTACCTAATCTTCTTTAGATTTTTGCTGAAGTAATTAAACATCTTCGTACGCTAGTTTTATAACTGCGTTGAAAATGCGTGAAATTATTTTTCAATTATGGCACTAATAGCTGCAGAATACGTAATGCAAAAGCAGAAACTATTCCGATCGTAAAAACGAAAAGCAAGAATTGGAGTATGATATGACGAAAAATTTAAATAAATTAGATTGCCTGTACACACAATAATCTATGGATTCAAAATAAGTGATTGAATAACTTCGCTAGCTCTCAATCGAACTATTTGATTAATTGTTTACATTCCAACACAGAACATTAGTTTGTGTAAGGATAACATTGAACCTGAATTTCTGTGTCGGTTTAAACCATAAAGACATAAAAGCTCTCGCCTAGTGCAGACGTTTATTTCGTCGTTTAAGTTTTAATAAAGATACAAATTTATTTTTGCTGTACAAATACAATAAACTTAAGTAATAAACATTGCAAGTTGATTATTGACAATTTATAAATTAATATGATGTAAGAATTTCCACTTTTTCGATCGCCTTTAGATTAATTTTTTTTTAAATTTAATTGTTAAAGTACGGATTAGTACAGAACTAATCATCAATTAATGCAACACGCACAGAATATTTTAAAGTATTCAGAACTTATCTAGTTACAAAATTTATCTGCTTTTAAAATTAACAAAAAAACACGATACTTGACCTGCCTTAAGTACAATATCTGTGCAAAAGATCATGGTCTGCGCTTTTATGACTTTTTATGGCCCCGAACGTCGGAGAATAGTTTAAAACCAAGCTCCCCTTTAACATTTAAGCTGCATTCAGCGACCTTCAAACAATTTCTATGAAAAAGTAAAATAATTTTTATCTGCGCTATATTACTATCTGATCAGTAGTTGTATAACAAATGTTGTTTCTTTTCCTGGCCACTTTTGTGGTTTCAATTAAAGAGATAGGTTTAGAGACACGCTGTACTTATCTGAAATCTTAAAACAAAACAAATTTAAGTAATCATACTAACCAATAGCGAATCCGTCAAAAGCTTTACATATATTGAAGGCCGTAGCCACAAATAAGGGTATTTCCCACCTGTTAAATGCCAAACGAAAATGACCTCTGTTTGGAATAGCGTCGCCGAAAGCCGAGTCCATATCAACGCTGCGCTGTTTCTCCGGAAGGATCGTCACTAGTGCTGGCAAAAACCGGAAAAAATTGAAACCGACTAATCGGTTTCTTTAAAAACCGGTTTTGGATATAATCGGTTATCCAAATAATAGTTAAAACCGACTTAATATCGAATATCCAAGAACCGTTATTCGGATATCCGAATATCCAAAAACCGATTATTCGGATATTCGAATAATCGAAAACCGATTATTCGGATATTCAAATATTCAAAACCGATTATTCGGATATTCGAAAAACCGACTATTATAAAAACCAGCTTCATAAAAAACAGACTCAGAATTTTAACTCTAAACGCCAGTTTTATAATGACCAGATATTTTTGAAATATGAAATGAATTATGAATTACGTGTTACGTTTCACTTTATAGTACACAAGGAAATACGATGTACTAGTGGTTTAAAAGTTTGTTATTTCCAAGGCAAGAGCGCCACTAGTGTTCCTTGTTTTTTGTTCAGATGAAAATGTTTTCAAGCATTTCAATTTTGTGCTTCTCTTGTCCATTTTAAAGTATTAACTACATTTCTAATTTATAAGGACATCGTGTCACAAACTCATAATAGTTTTCTTTTTTTTTGTTAAATAAATAAATGTCAATTATTCTTGTTCTATCTAATGAACAATATTCAACAAATTGTAAAATTAATGCAAATATTTTGTGCTGTAAAAATTCATTACCGTGCCGAACAACATCCGTACCATAATAAACTTTTTTTGGATTCTCCGAAAGACGGTCGAAAAGGCTACACACAACAAAAACTAAAATTACTGTAATTCTTTTTCTTCGACTTCTAATATATGGTTTAAAAATACCACTTGACCACTTACATTTTTTTAAGGTAGTGAACATAACAGATAAGATTTGACTGATTCATTTTCAATTTTATTTGAGTTTTAAATTTGCTGAATCAAATTCCTAAGATTATCATTAAGTATGTGGAAAAAATAAAGACATTATTGTGTATACAGTTATTTGAATTTCAAGTAGTTGGGCTATTTGAATATTTTTCATTATCCAAAAACTGATATTATTCGAATATACGGTTATCCAAATAATTGGATATTCGAATATCCGATTATCCAAGTAATTGGATATTCGAATAACTGATTATCCGATTAACCAGTTTTCGGTTTTGTTTAAAACCGATTAACCGGTTATCCAAAAAGCCGATTTGGTTGCCAGCACTAATCGTCACAACCAGTCCAAAACCAACGCTTACCTACCAAGCTTGAACACTAGGACCGCAACCGATAGTAGTAATGAGTCGTACCCTCATTATTAGTAAAGTGCTATGAAAAATAAGCCGGAATCAAAAAGTGAGTCAAAAGTGAACCGTAACCAGTCCCTGGGGAATAGAAAACATCGTGACCGGAGCAGGATTCAACGAGTATCAGATGACGTAAAGAAAGCCCAATAGCGTTAAACGCAATTCAATCTCTCCGTTGAAATAATCCGAAAAAAAATGTAATTCTCATGCTCTAGTCAAGCAAAAAATGAAGACGATGACGGCTGTCTCGCCGTTCCTTTTTAATAAAAACAATTGCTTAATTTGTTTATTTGTTTTTTTGTAAATCGGCGACAACAAACTGAAAATGCAATATTTCGGAAATGCTGCATTTAACATAAATTGATTAAGGTCTTTTTTGCTTGGTTTTCACCCGGTAAAGTATCATCCAATCGTGGCTGGACACTCTGTATAATAATCGGCAATCCAGCTATACTCTCCAATAATATTTTTTGGCTTCAAACTTTCTACGACGTAACTGTTATGGCAAAACTTACATACTGTTTTATAGCTAAGATTATTTAAAGTCGTAGTTTCACTTGTAGAAGTACTAGAGATTACTAGATGATGACTTTCAGGCGAACCAGATCCAAAAAAGCAATAAAAATTCCATCCTGCAGATAGTACGCACTCGAACGGACCACCAACGTCTCGATCTCACCATTATCTCAATAAGGGTAGGTCTGTTTACTTACGAATCTAAAACTTCACCGGCCCACCCACAGACGCTCCCCCGGAATATAATCCACAATCCACCGCAATTTTATATTCGCGGTCGGGCGAGAGAGACGAATTTCCGGGGACGTGGAAGAAGAGAATCGAGCCAGCCGGAGATAATACAATATAATTCTCGGGTTTAATTGCGCATGGTAAGTGTGCACGGCCGGTAAAGTTTTACGGTCGCATTAAGAGATAAAATGTACGCGGAAAGTTGCGACTTGGAGGTGGTCTTGGGAACGATGCGTGTTGTCGTGTGCAGGAAATTTCCGGGGGCGACGTTTCCGCAAGGACAATGAACAATGATCGCCGCACGTCGTTTCCGGCGACCCCGCGAGCTCGATTATTACGCCGTACGGACGCCGTTAACGTTATAATCCGGACGCTTTTATGAACGTTCTGAGCTTTTTGTTCCGCTCCTTATTGTTATTACATCTTAAATTCAGCTGAACTTTTTCCTGACTACAGCAACAGCCGAGCAAAGTCAGCGGGATCTTTCGTTAATACCAAGCCTGAAGATTTTCTTCCAAAATCGTATAATATGTGAACAAAACGTCAGTTTACTAATACTAAATAATCGTAAGATAAACACAGAAAATCGAGCTATTAAAAACGGTGTTGATAAGAAAAAAGAAACATCGGAAATGCAATAACAGAAACATCTTTTTTAATGAAGTTTTCGAGTGCGGCCCTCATGAAAAGAGCAGCAAAAAATGTCATCAAGAATTTATGTCCCCCGGGGGTCGGACCTTTTATTAGCGCTAACGAACCCCTGCTGAAGTAAGTGCTCGATTCTCGGCTTCATCTGCCAGAATTGAAAGTATACATAAACCGTTTCTAATTTAATAAAGAGTCAAAGCCCCAGTTGTTACTGCCCTGGAGAATTATCGTTATTACAATTATTATTAGTAAAGTCGTCATTGTGTGTTATTATTACTCTGAAAAACATCCTCGTTTTTCACGTGCGCACATAAGGATCAAAGTTTCATGTACTTTCACTAAAAAATAATAGACACCGAACATTTCATTTATTTCTGATGTGCTCACGAGGTTGGGAGAGTTTGTTTTAAATTGTATATGTTTTTATTTTAATCACTAAATTACATTTAAACACTTATTAAAATTAAATATTAAATTAAATAATATTAAATACATACTTAAAATTAGTATTGTAAGTAAGTTCAAACGACTTAGATTTCATAATTCTATATATTGTTCGGATGGTAGCCGCTCTTTTTATTGTTGTTGTTGTTGCTGCTGAAGGGATGGTAACCCTCCATCTCTTATCTTCAGATGACCAAATATGAGTTTAATAAAGATTAACTTTATGTTAAAATTTCAGTTTAGGTTGGGCAGCTTTGAGCTGAAATTTGGTTGTTCCGAAATTTGTGGAGCAAACTATAGATTTATACCCATTGTATTTGAAAGAATTTCACCCCAATATTTTGTTAAATGAGTTTCCTAATGACTTATATACGCGTGAGAACCCCGGAATTCACGATAGTTAAATCATCACTCCAGGTTCGCATTTCATGCGTGAATTCAACTTTCGCTTACGCACAAATGCCTAATGATGGGTTTGTACCTGTTGCACCACTTGTACGCAATCAACCCACAATCCCAATTTTAATAATTTGTTAAAATGCTGATGACAAAATTCTCAATTTTAAAATAATAACAAGGAGTGACGGCTTGCGCCAAGCCACAGCTCATTACCATGTTTATATTTTTTGATTTAATTTTGTTTTATCCAAACAGTATTGTATGTCCTGGCTTCAAATCTGGTTGTTGTTCGTCACTTAATAAAATTCACTTTCAACTTAAGACATTTAATACAAACTAACATTGTTATTTAATAATGCATAATTCTCAATTTTAGAATAATAATAAGGAGTGACGGATTGCGCCAAGCCACAACTCATTGCCACGTTTGAATTTTTTTATTTAATTTAATTTTAACCAAACTGTATTATAATACTTTCAACTTTTAAAACAATAAAATTTGGTACTACCATTGTTAATTAATATCTTAACGTTTTCGCAGATTACTGTTAGGGATTTTTCTGAACTGTAAATTAGAGTGTCTATGCTGAATAAACAAAAACAAATTTCGGTTGGTAGTGGATTGTCAGATTTTCTAACTTCATGTTATTTTTACAAAAATTCAACTTTTTTATTGCTGAACTAAATATTACAGCAATGTGTCAGCATGGAATTCCCTCTATTAAAACGTTAATTTTACGTACGTTCTATTGACCGCAAAGAACTTTTGATCTGTGAACTAAGCAGACTTGGCAATTCATACTAGACAATATTCGCGGTTATTAAGTCGGAGTCGATGTCCATATATGTGAAATCTAACTAAACAATTTTGTCAATTAAACTAAAAATGCGCGTGTTCAACTTTGTGTAAATCCAAAAGTAAAAAACGAATTTAGGTACGGTCTCTTCATCTCTGATTAATTTTAACCGTTGATTAATTCCTACAGAAACAGTTGTCTCTATAACTGTAACCATTGGAATAAATCAACGATTGAAGTTTAATGAGAGACAAAAATATCGACCCTTAGAATATATTTTTCCAACCCTAACAATATACCCGCAAAGAAAAAACGTAATTGCAAAGAGAGTGTAACGGTTAATTTTTACTACTTTTCATTTTATTATTTCTTGGCCGCTTCAGCGCCTAACACTTAGAGGACAATTCCTACATCGTCTTTGTTTTGATAATTCAATTTGATAAAAACTTTCAGGATTTGATCCGCAGAGTGGGGTCAGCGTTTTCGGCCGAGTTAAAGCAGGTTTTCCAGCTTCTTTTTCTCGTATCGACCGCCTTGTGTGTGTGCGGTACACCTTTTCGTTTAACAAAATTTACATTTCCTAAGTTAATTTCGGTATGAAACTCCTACTATTTTTAGGAGTTTCAAAGCAGACGCACATTCCCTAATAATTTTTTTTTGGACGGCGTGGAGACTCCATCTTGTCTAAGCTAGCCGAGGAACATTCAGGAACCATTGACTTTTCTGGGCATAAAAGAAAAGCTTCTTAATTTCGGTTGTAAAGTACAAGTCAAGGACTCACCTCCGTCCAGGCTGAAACAAAAAGCAAGGCTGATTTATTTGGTGAGCGTTTTTGCTATTCTTACCTGTTTACTCCATTCTTCTTGTCGATGAGACGGGAACTGGGATAAAACCAAGGCAATAACTACACCCTGCATACCCGACGTGATTACGCAACCCTTTTGTTTATTATTTCAATTTTCTTTTATATTTTTGTAATTGCTTAATTATTATTTTTTTTATTTACTATTGATTTGAGCTGTACATATTACTGTAAACTGAGTAAAGCTTTACCACCGTACTATTCAAAGAAAACTGTCAATATTTAAGCTATTTCATTTAATTTTTGAACAATTTTTTTATTAACCGTATCAGATTACTTAATTTTCTGAACGTCATTAAATTTTTTTTACATATTCTTTTACCTTTTTCTTTACTTTAAAACTTTGAACCGAATCCGGCCCGTCTTCAAGCCAAGTATTTCCAATTTTTTTTATTTGGCCGCAAGATCCATACAAAAGAAAAATTGGTGGCGCCCATTATATTATCTTTTTCATACTTTACCCACGACCTTGGCCTCCGTCAAAAGAAAATCAACTGACTAGCCGTAAGTATTGGTGTACTGAGTTTAGTTTAAGTTACACCAATAATATAATTTGAAGACCTATTATTTATTGTAAAACAAATTAAAGAAAGAATCAAAAGAAAGCTAAAGATGAAAGCACAGTAAAGTTGTAAATAGAACTTCACTCTTATGGATAGATTGAAAATGAAAAATGCAAAAATTTAATCTGGAATAAAAATCCATAAATATTCAGTGTCACCTCTCTCTCGTTCTCGACTTCTCCTGTGATTTAGTAGGATAGAAGTTGCAACTATGAAGATGGCAGCATAGCTGCCGAAATACGTATTTAGTTTTTAAAAAAACATATTGTGGTTAGGAGTCAAATCCAAATTTATTGTCTCTCTCGTTCGTCAATTCGAAACGAGAGTTTGGCGCATTTAACCCGCTCCGGAAATATGAGACGGCCTGCGCCAATCCGTAACTTACCTCGGCCCAGAAGTCAGTCAAGTTTGATCAAAGCGGCTTCCTCACAATCACGGGGGTAGTAAATAGGCCCCGTATAAGTCGCTTTAGAAAAGGGGAAACAATATCGAATTAATAAAACGCCACGAACAAAACAAAAACGTGGGTAACAAATGGCGCAGAGACAGGGAAGGATAAAAAAAACTACTCACCGGTGATCCAACGAGCCTCAAGTAGTCACACGTCGGCAGATTCGTATCAACGGCCCCAGAAGCAAACGGGGGAAACTCCCTCGAGGTGACAGAGCCCGAAAAACGGAGGTCCACACAAATTTTTATCACGGCAGACAAAACCGACCGTCCGCGTCGAGTCAACCTAAGTTACCAAGTAACGTCAAGCGATGTACGCTGTGCCCACCCAGCACGTCACTAACTTGCCTCAAAACGGAGAGTCATACGCAAACTAACGGCAAAAAGCTCAAGTGATACCGAAAAATTGCAATCACACTCCACCAGCTCAAAAAACCATAACACCAGAGTGCCTTTTTTAATAGATTCAATTTTGACAAAGTCATATCTACAAAATATTCTTTAGGAATCTGCTTTAGTTCGAAAAACAAGAGTACTGCTGTAAGTCTTGCACGTTTTTTGAGCTTTCATTAAAAAATATAGAACTAGGAGCTATTTAGTTTTAAAAATTATTTATTTACATTTCTAAAAAAAGACGTCCTGCACATAAATCGGTTCAAGAAAGCGAAAAAATGACACAAGTTTTCTGTTGATACAATATTTTTTTTTTCAAATTCTTAAATGAAACCTAACTCCGTAACTACAGGTGGTCGCAAATATATAACTGACAACAGCTAGTGTTGGTTTATGATAAATACAACTTGCAACGGTGTCCTGGGTAGATATTTGATAACAAAATGATAAGTGCATGAAATAAAAGGTCCTGAATTCCGATTTTTTAATAATTATTATGGACAGATTAATTGTTTTGACAAAAAACCTTGCCAAAGCATCACACGAAACTTCAAATATCTCTTCAATTTATTGTTAGTATTTTGATAAATGTTTTGTTGGGAACTTGTATCTTATACCAACTTAATGCAACAGGTGTTGGCTTTTTGTTTTAAGTTAAGTCAACACCAGGCAACTAAAGCAAGTAAAACGGAGTTAGGGCCACTTGCACCACATCCAGTTAAATTTTAAGCTCCGGTTAATTCCATAGAAACGATTATTATAATAACTGAACCCATGGCAAATAATCACCGATTAAAGTTAACCTAGATTGGTGCAAATGAGGCTTAAAGGCTTAACTAGCAAGGAAAAAGTTACTGTCAACTTATCGCTCTGTTATTTAGCACAATTAAATTTGAAAATGAATTTAGCAATATATCAGAGACTGAAATGAATTTATTTGGTACGAACCAATACTATACGGGGTTCATGTACATGCACGGTTGCTAGATGTCGTCAGTATCGACAAAATGAAGTGTCGGTGATGTCAATTTGTACAGCTGTAGATTTCCATAGCGTATGGTACATTTGATAAAATGCTAAGTAAATTCATTGCATTATACTTTTTTCGTTTGGTTTCGCTTTTGATTTATTTTAAATTATCTTTCCACTGCTACGCTAGGCTATATTGGTCAATCGGCAATTATGTAGACTGGTAGATCGAAGCTATTTGTTCTAGTGCACAAACGCCTCGTAACTCCAATTTCGTAACGTTTATATTGGCCACACGCGGCCTTTCCGTTCCGATCATAACGCGAAATAAATTAGATATCCGACGCGATATGCGCGCATTCGAGATACATCGAGCTTAAATGTACGGCCGCTCGGTTATATTCCAGTTTCGTGAATATACGAGCGCGCCGGACGAAATAAATGTCATCTCGTCGCCAATATATTTTGGTCCGTTTCCAATTTTTCTTGCGCCGAGGAAACAAAAGGTAGCACGAATTTATTTGTTCGATGCATTTCAAAAAGTGGGTCAGGGCGTTCGCAAATGCCGCTTGTTCGCTCTCCGCAATTGAAATTAGTTGGCCGTATAAAAGCGGAATTACGTGTATTGAGGGTTGTTGAATTCTTTTCCTTTTTCGACAATGGCCAGAAAAAGACACCGTACAGAATGTGAAATCGTTGAGATTTAAAAAAGTCTCTCCCTTCCCTCTTTTATTTTTTAAAGTGATGCAGATTACTTACAATTAGCTAGTTAAAAAAGCCTGATATTCACAGGATTAGACCAGTTTTCCTGGTACTTATGTACGTATTTAAAAAGAGATATATTTCATATATCTATTTTTCTACGATTTATTAATTTTTTTTTAATTTTATATAAATTGTGCCAACACACTTGCATTATTTATTTCTCATTGCTTCTGTATACCTTGAAACCCAACAAGATTTTTCAATATCCTTCGCTTATTGAACATTTTCCAATTTCATTAGGAAATTGAATAGGCCTCATTTTTTTTCTAATAAGCAGTAGCCCAACTCCTCATTTTTTTGAATAAAGTTAATCAGCTTTTCTTTAAGATAGTTTTCCAAATATCTTTCACTAGTCGTAGTAGCGAACATAACACATCTCAAATTAACATCTAACACGGAGAAAACTGAATGACCGCCACTGGTTAGCGTACTGTTAGACGAACTCTACTGCAGGGTTTAGATTAGGAAGCAAAAACGCTTTGCAAGACGGTACAACCCCATCATCATAAACATAAATTAGCCATTAATAAACAGAAAGCAATAAAATGGAGCGATCTAAGCGATGACCTAAATAATGACAAGAAGGGAAGAGTTACCAGATAGTAACGACAGAGCATACACGTACTTCTTTGATTGGAAGAATCCGTCTAAATTTGTGCTACAAAATTCATCTAAACAGTTTGACAGAAATAAATTAAGCTCTAGGTGTCTTTTGAGGTGTTTTTCAAGCATCTTCTGTCAACGGGTTGAAGTATTCATAGAAACATTAAGCATGAGCAGTAGTTACAATGTTTATTTTTCTGATTGGAAGAGATCCGTTTTCATTGAACCGTTCATTTAAAAGGTTTCTGGGAAAGAATTTAGATAGAAATTGGAAATTCACAAGAGAGGGATAGAACTATTCGAATAAATTAAAATAGACGTCTGTTACTTCCGATCATACCGGAAGTCCATCTCAATTCCCTTGTATTAAATGGTATGGTACTTTTTTCTATTACGATTTTGAAATATACAGTTTCTTTTAAAAAGTGTGCTACAAATGAAATAATTGATCTTAAACGATATACAGCGTGGGCGCTTAGATATGAAGACCGCTTAAGAGTAAACTGCTCTTATTTAACGAGATATAGGAAATATTATAAGAATAAGTCGTTCAGAATTAATGGTTATAGCTAGACATGAAACTACAGCCTCCTATCTCAAAAATAAAAAGTAATTACAATTTATTGTGAACCACTCTTTACACACAATATAATAGAAAATATACCGGTGGGATTAGTGTCTTCCAAAATAATATGAGTAAGAAAATAGGAGATTCGTTCTTATTTCTCAGTTACTTCTTTTGGTTCTAAGTGATTATTTCAATGAATTGCTATCATGCTACAAGAAAGCACAAAGCTCCGGAACGCATTGAAATAATCACTCAGAAATGAATGAAATAAATTAAACAATGTAGAAGTAAGAACGAATTTCGGATTATTTTGTTCATATTATGTTAGGAGATACCGTTCAAGATAATTTTCATCTCACATTTCTCAATTTGATTTTAAGGGATGCAGAAGCATTCTGTCTCAATAATTTTTTTATAACAATCGATAATAATAAAAAAAAAACCATTTGTAGCACACTTTTGAAAGACACTGTACTTGTAAAAAAATGATAAAATACATTTCCCTATTTTTTAATTGCACAATTTTATTTTTGAGTTACCATCAAAATTCGAATTTTCCAACCTAAATTAATAATAATAATAATAATAATAATAATAATAATAATAATAATAATAATAATAGAGTTTATTAAGCATGAATTATACTACAGACATTCAATAATTATGCAAATAAATTCCCATGCTTAAAAGGTCAAGGTTCAGACGAGCTGACAAAAGTCAGATCCCTGATCTACCACCAAGACCTTAAAAGAAAGAAAAGAAAAAAAAAACAAGACACACAAGTAAGGCTGATAATACGCTAATATCAGGGGCGTGGATACAAAAATAATCAAAAAAGAATTTATTCTAAGAAGAACAAAAAAATGAGAATGTAGAAGAAAAGAAGAGAAGAAGAGAGATTAAAAAAAATACCATCGTTTAGGTATTGGGGTGGTTTTAATTAAGTTTTAATAAAGGTTTTAATTACGTAAGTGTTCCTTTCATTTTGTACATGATCTTTGAACGATTTTTGTCTTATTTTTCTACCTCTGTTTTAAACAGCATAAAGTTCAGATTCAAGAAATGTAAAGCATAGATATAAACATAAAATTTGGTTCAACTCCCTTTAACAATTTCAATTTTTCTAATACATACAAAAAAAAAAATTAAACATCAACTTTTAATTTTCACTTTGCCTGCCTCCTTTACTTATTTACTTTGCTTCAATCTGTATATATCAGAATGCAGACGTTTTGTTTTATTTTCATGCTCATGTTTTTACAAAATTTGGAATATTCCATTCAAATGGATTTATTCCGGGGTGTATTTCCGAATATCGTTGCGGTAAGAGTGTAGTGCCTCCACCATGTCGCGGTAGCGCCTTAACTAGGTCGCGCTTAGGATAGTGCCTCTACCATGTCACGCTTACCGGGGTGGCGTAGAGTTTTCAAAGGATAGAGCTTTAAACACACGTGTTTTACAAAAGTTGATACCTTTTATTAATATTAAGTTTAAATTGTTGGAGGGTTTTTCGTGGGTCAAGGCGGGGTGGTTGCAGTCCTGGTCGTCCGTGCGGTGGCTGCGGTTAGCGTTGGCCTGACCCGGGTGGCGACATACTTTACGTCCGGGTTGCCGTTGTAGCTGCGATGGTCAAGGTCGGCTGGTTGCGTCGTTTATGCTATCGGTGTTGGATGACTATGATTCATCTTGTGGTCCTGGACGAAATGGCGTATCCTTCATACAGCAAGCAAGGGTGCAATGGTGGCTTCAGCTGGGTATGCTGGTTTGGCTCACCGGGACTGTGGTTAACCGGGGGTGAAGTTAGCAACTTCTGGCCGGAGTTGACGGGTTGCCAGAGAGGCAACCTACAAACGGACTCAGGATGATGGTGATCGCCGGAACAGCGTCCTTGGTCGCTGGGATGGCCCTGGGCGGTTCCCTTTCTTGGAGATGGCTGGAACTAACGTCCACCGGAGTCAAGTTACGCTCGACTGCTGTCCAAATTTTAGTGCACACTTTTTATACGCAATTTTTGTTTATTCGTAATATGCTCTCTGTTCTTTGTATCACTTGATGTAATCGCTTGCCCCAGTTGTCGCGATTCTGCCGATATTTTATTATGAAATATGAACCGTGTTTATCGGGTTACCACACTTATTGATATTACATTCCGACAGTGTTGAAATTAACTGTAATAATTTCTTCTTATTATTTCCTTCCTTATTTTTTTATTATTTTATTATTTTATCGTGCAATATTTTGGAAACAGATACAGTGCAGAGAATTACGTATTTGTCCGCATTAGTCAGTGGCGGCTCATCGGGGTGGGCAAGGTGGACTG
The DNA here is from genome assembly GCA_036172665.1 of Prosopocoilus inquinatus. NCBI lineage: Eukaryota > Metazoa > Arthropoda > Insecta > Coleoptera > Lucanidae > Prosopocoilus > Prosopocoilus inquinatus. The sequence continues at coordinate 30,965,525 of CM069877.1, forward strand.
TGCCCACCCCGTCCTCTTGAGGTTGCAGTTGAACTCCACGACGAAGCTGCCCTATAATACTTTATATATTTGTATGTTCCGGTTCTACCTCGCAAAATAAATTTATTTGGAAAATGCACACTTTTACAGTTAGTGCCCAACCGCAGTAAATCGGCATTCTTCGTCGAAGATCGCAGCTATTTTCGCGAGCGAAGTCGGTCCTATGATTCAGCGTCTGGCCGAGCTTGGCGCTGACACAGTATTTTGACATCGAGCGACGTGAAAACGACAACAGACAGCTGATTGAGTAACGTACCTTGCATGATAAGTTTATTTCGTTTCGATTAAAACTATCGTTTCTTCCGTGGTTTAATACGTCTCATCTTCTCCCAGCTAATGAAACTTTTTTTCTTCTTTTAGTATCTCTAAAGCATGCTGGTGTTTTAACTTATCAATTTCATAAAGACCATACCTTCATACCTTTTAATTAGATCCATTGTTATGTTTTTTTTTTAATTCTTTACCAAAGGATGCATATGAGTTGTAATACCTATTGCAAATGCGAACAGCTCTAGTGATTTTCAAATGATTTCACTATAACGTTTGGTTAAGGACACATCAGAAAGTTATGCAACTGTAGTTACGGAGAAACATATAAGGATGTGATGAAGATATCATTTTGCTCAACGGTGAAGATAACGACAAACTCTTACAACACAAGCTTTAAAGGACTATTTTCAACGAATACTAGCGATGTGGAGACAGATAAAATGGACAACCAGATAAAAACCCTTTAGATTGAATCTAACAATGGAATATTGTCCGATCCTATGGTTCAAAATGAAGTACAGTATGATCCCGATCATTACTCGACCCACGATTACAGCTTCCAAAATTTCTTTCAAGTTATATAAATTTTAAGAAGTAACCCTCTTTATAAGCCAAAGATAGACTTTGATGGGAATGGTTTTTTGCAAACTTTTCTGTCAAACTAAATATTTGAAAGAGTTAAAGATGAGGCACAGCAATGAATAGCAAATTGTGTATCATCTAATTGCGTTTGCAATAAACTGTCATTCAAACGAACGCTGCTTTGGTTACCTTATCTCTTTTAACGCCGACTATAATAGGTTAAACAGTAAACACTAATTAGGGGCTATTCTGTATCGAGTACGTTACAGAGAGAAAAATTAAGGTCAAAATGAAGACACAAACAAATTTTATAGGAAATATTTGCACAACTGTAGGACAAGACGCTATTCTTACAGTAAAATTTACTACAATGGTACTCATATTTGCTACAATTTGTTTCTGTCTTCATTTTGATTACAATTTGTGTTACTTTTTACTATTCATTTTTCTCTGTGTAAATTTAAAAGACTGTTGCTGTGATAACAACCAATCATAAAGCTATACGATTGGTTGTTATCATAGTAACAGTCCTTTAAATTTAACATTCTCGATACAGAATAGCCTTTTTAATATAGGTTATTGCAATAACGCTATTTTCTGAATTGTTACCCGTTATGGTTTCAAACCGCGCGTAACTCTTAAGGTCACTCTGTAAATGTACACAAGCGTTGCGCAGTCACCCTGTATGCAATGCTGTGATATTTAGTTCAGCAATAAAGAAACCTGGAATAAATTTTAGTTTGGGGAACGCGATAAATTTCGGCAGGTTTTCATTAGATCCCGAAAAAGGAAAATATTTTATATTTTATATTTTGGTGTTGAAATTTGTTGTAATAAAAATGTATAGGGTTTTCCAATAGGGTCGGGTCGATGTTGAAATAGAATAAAACAAGCTGTGTGTGAGAAATTAACGAAATACTTTTTTTATTTGAAAGGCCCATATGTGCCATTATGAACGGAAGATGATATCGTTCAAATGTCCGCCGCGGCTTCGCAGGGTGGCACGGATCCGTGAGACCCAATTTTCAATGACTCTGGCGCATAGATCCCGCTGAATTTGAGCAATGGCCTGAGTTATGTTGAGTTTGAGGGCATCGGTCGATTGCGGGCTATTGGCGTAGACCTGCGACTTCAGAAAACCCCACAAGAAAAAGTCTAGTGGGGTCAAATCGCACGATCTTGGTGGCCAATTCACGTCACCTCCGCGAGAAATAACCATACCCTCAAATCGTTCATGCAAAATGTCCATCGTGGCGCTCGCTGTGTGGCACGTAGCGCCATCCTGCTGGAACCACATGTCGTCCACGTCCATATCGTTCAATTCGGGCCAAAAGAAATCGGTTATCATCGATCTGTAGCGCTCGCCGTTGACAGTAATGGCCTCACCAACGTCGTTTTCAAAGAAGTACGGACCAATGACACCGCCGGCCCAAAATCCGCACCAAACGGTAACCTTTTGTGGATGCATTGCCACCTGCTGAACCTCGTGTGGGTTGGTGTCGTCCCATATACGGCAATTTTGCTTATTAACATAGCCGTTCATCCAAAAGTGCGCCTCGTCGCTAAAGATGATTTTCTGGCCAAAACTGGGGTCCTCTTCCAAACGCTCCGAAGCCCATTCAGCGAACAAACGGCGTTGTGTATGGTCATTGACTTTGAGCTCCTGGGTCAGTTGGATCTTGTACGGGTGCAGGCCCAAGTCCCGACGCAGAATTCTCCAAGCTGAAGTCTGCGAAAGGCCAAGTTCTTGTGCACGGCGAGGAATTGACTGCCTCGGGTTCTCCTGCACACTTTCACGGACAGCGGCGATATTCTCGGCCGATCTGGCGTTCTTTTGACGTACGGGTGTTCGCTGATTATTTACCGAGCCGGTCTTCTCGAATTTGGCCACCAAGCGTTGGAGGGTCGACTTTGAAGGGCCACCCCGTCTGCCGTAAAATGGGCGCAACGCGCGCAACGTTTGCGCAAACGAACACTCGTTTTGATAATAAAGTTTTATCATTTGGACGTGTTGCTCAGTCGTGTAACTTGCCATGGTGATTTGGCATCAGTGACAGAATAATAAACAACAGATTTGACAGACGTCGCTAAAACAACATTGCCGCCGCAGCCTGCCAAGATCGACCCGACCTTATTGGAAAACCCTTTATTAATTAAATTGAAATCTTGAGGTGCCTTGCTTGCACAACATGTCCTCCTTTTCGTAACACGTTTCGACCTTTAACTCGTTTAATCGACTTTTACCAAGATTTGGAAATGGTCTTTTGATCGAAACATGTCATCATAACGACCTCGACTTTTATTAATAAACTACTTTAAGTTGACAGCGTTTTTAGTGACTTAAGCCACCTCAAGATTTAAATTTAATTAATTACAGTCACTAATATCATGGATAATCCACTACAAAAAATGTATTAAGTTGAAAGTGAATTTTATTGAATGACGAACAACAACCAATACAGATTGAATAAAATAAAATTAAATCAAAAAAAATCTAATGATGGTAATAAGCGATGGCTTGGCGCAAGCCGTCATTCCTTGTTATTATTTTAAAATTGAAAATTATGCCTGGAGTGATGATTTGGCTATCATGAATTACGAGGTTCTCACGCGTATAAACCCAATAAGTCTTTTGATCATCTACAATAAGAGCTGGAGGGTTTCCGTCCATTCAGAACCCAAAATCTTGAGCAGCAGCAAAACAAACAGAACTACCAGTCAGGTCAATACGTAGCAATATGCAGGGTGACTTTAGTAGTTAGGCGAAGCCAACTCGAGGTTAATTAAGTCCAAGGATAATTAAAAATATGTGTTTTTGTTAACCCCGAGAATTATTACAATAACACATAATTGAGGCCCCAAAATGAAAAATCTGATTGAAAGTACAAACAGAATGAAAGTAACTGATCAAAATGGCATCGTTTAACCTTTCGCATAACAATAAAAATTGATTTTAAAAAAGGAAAGGCAACTATGCCCTGTCTTATCCGCCATTATGATAATGTCGACGTGTACTTTAAACCAATTCGACGTCCGCCTATTAAAATTTCAATTTCAATATTTCAGTTGAAAATTATAGTTCCTCCCGGGCATATTTCTAAACAATCGAACAACGGAGAACGACGATAGCCGTGGCTTGATCGTCCGTTACGCCTAATAAAATGCCAGAAACAATCACCAGGCAACTTTGAACTCCGTTTAAATTACACGGCATTCTTCTGCCCAATATTCAATCGTAAATAACGACCTGTAATTTCTTATTGATTACCTTCCATTATTGCAGGAATACATTATTCCATTGTGTTTCCTATCGCGACTATGCAAACAATGGCCTGCGTTCGCTTTAGGAGGTGCACTAATCACGGGGCTTTTTCCGTATCGCCGGCGCCCATATGGCACCCATTAAAATCCATATACCATATCAGCTCCTTAATATGTATGCACGCCGTGCGCACTCACGTACGCAACAATCGGGGATCATCAGGGTAGGTACGCAATAATATTCGAAAGAAGAGGGCCGTAAAGCGTGTCTCTCTTTCTCCGTCAATAGCCGAGATATTACGTCCCCATTCACGTTCGCATTCTCGTTCCCATTTCCATTCCCAATAGCCCTATCGCATGGATCCAAGCCATTAGCAGCGAGCGAGGTTCCCTAATCTCGATGCAGCGTATCGTGTAAATGCACCTTATTGTTAAGTGGATGATTGCGAATCGCAGGCAGCTGTGCCCGCCGCATCGATTCCGCCTTCTATCTATCTATCTGCCGCTGTCACGAGCATTCTCATCGCGATATGATTGCATTTCTGGTCGTGACGTGTAGTAGGAGGACGATATTACTATTTGTTTGCACTGTCATCAAATCATCATCATCATCGTCGTCGTCATCATCACTAACAATAACATCATCGGCCGACTGTCACGAGAGAGCGAAATTAATTCCAACCAGTACTTTCGTTCATTGTATTTCAAAAACCGACGTCCTCAAGCATATTGAATGGTCATTGATAAAAAAGCAAATGCCGCGTTTGATTGCTTTTAATCCTTGCACGTACTTTGTGTTAAAAAAAAAGAACTATCAGAGCTTAAATCTCTTGGGTCAAAATAAAAATAACATTAAACAGAGTACACTTCGTTCTGATAAGCGTTTGAATTTGAATTTATTAATATAACCTGATGAATACATCTAGGTATGTTTAACAATACAAATCAAGACAATATACAATAGCACGAAATGAATACCTAAAGATAATTTAACTAAAACTAAAACAGATAAAATAGCGACATCTTACTATCGCTCTTTGACCTGACATTGCATTTTTCTAAAACTAAAACGTTGGAGTTTTCAGTCCCAAATCAAGAAAATCTCTGTTTCCACCCTCACTATCACTCAAACTGCAGTTCAACGTCTTGTTGGAGAAATGCTTCTACAGAGTACGGACACTTTTTAATTAGGTATCGTTTCACTTTGTTTTTAAATTGCATAAAGTTTAAGGTTCTCCAGGAGTACGGTAACTTATTAAAAAATATTTGACCGATGCGAATGGGTGCTGTAGTTGGTAGCCTGAAGGTTTCAATAGTTAAGTTATTATTAGTTCGTAAGTTACAACCATGTATATTTCCTCTGGTAACTTGGGAGTTTATATTACTTTTCACATATAGCAACTGTCTGTATATGTATACACTTGGTAAGCTGAGCACTTTGTTTTGAATAGAAAACGGTTTACAGTGGATATCCGCAGGAACGCCTTCCAATATGCGTATTGAACTCTTTTGCAGAACAAAAAGTTTTGCGGCTTGTACAGAGTGACCCCATACTTCTATGGCATAGAAAATCCTGGAATGGATGAGTGCGTAATAAACTATTATCGCTGCTTCTTTATTTACATCTTTCTTGATTTTTCTTAAAGCATATTGTTGGCTAGATTTTTTTTTGTTTAAATATTATAGACAAACAATATTATCTGAGGACGGAGTTACAATAAACATTCTCTCATTCCTAGCGTTCTTTCTTTCTTTCTCGTTTCCCTAACTGCAACAGGCGCTGAAGGTAAACGTCTTAGCCTCCGGGCATCGCATTCCAATTCGATATGGACCGTGCAAATTATAAATAACCCTCTACGAGTATCTATTCAGTAAAATGGAACAGTCCACTTACCGGGGCCGCTTTCCCGGCCCCACCTGCTCCAGCGGCGAATCTAGAAGCTGTAGCTCCCTCATGATGATATTGGTCACTGGGGAAGTCATCCTCGCATGTTGACTTCTTATCTTCGCGTGCATTACTCCCCACATGCACCTGTGGATACAAAACCCACCCCTCCCGATGGATATTAGCATACCTTGCCTCCCGCGCATACGTTCTCAGGATCAGTTGATGCATCGACTGCGTGAGTGTCAAGCACCACTCCGTACCAGTCCAATAACATCATCATGTCAGACCTTTCTGGATAGCTCAATACCATTACCTGGTGAGGGATGCAATCAACCGAATTACCACTCACAAAGAATGCAGAATACAGCTAATTGCTTTGCCGGTACCGTGCTCTTCATCGGCGCTGCTTGCATGCCGCGGCAAGAGCCCCGATACCGTATGCTGGTGCACGGTAGCATTCTCTGGTCAACATCCCGGATCGCGTCCCGGACAATATTCTGCTACCAGAATACTTCCGCATAACTCATGACTCACGACCCTCAAACCGAATTGCCAATCGTGAGAATCTCCGCCCTAATATTTCTGCCAGAGCATACTATCTCAGGTCATATTCTGCAGACACCCTCTATCTCATGTCCAGCAACACACCGCGGCCACCACATATATCACCAGGCCCATTCGTGGCCCCGTTTACCGACACGTTTCGCCTTCCGCGCTGTACCTTGAGAGACTGTCGTCTCTGCCGTTTCTTTTCAGCCAAGACTAAACACGCCCCATATCATATTACCAAACTAATAACGTAAACAAATATGCTAGTGCTTCAGAGATATCCCGAGAATGCATAAACTTTCTTAAATTCTAAACTTCTAAAATAAATAACTACAACAGTATAATGTTTTAGAAACATTGGCTATCACATTATCCATCTGGGGCTGCTACGTTAAGTGAGTGTCCAAGTATACTCCCAAGAACTTTGTGCAATGAATATCTGTTGGACGTGAAATTTACCTCATTTGTTTTCTCTTCATTTAGTGTCAGTTTGTTAGCTGCAAACCATAGTTTTGCTGTGTTCATTATTCTTTGTCTTGTAACCGAAGAGTCAGTATCTTTTATTGCAAATGTGGTCTCATCCGCATAGAGGGTGACATGACAATTAAATGCTTGAGGCAGGTCATTGATGAAAATAATAAACAACAATTGTCCCAAAACAGACCCCTGTGGGATTCCAGATTTAGTGTTTCTCAAATTGCTTGTATTTTCGTTATGATAAACATATTGTCTTCTATTAGTGAGGTATGATTTTATTAATTTACCAGCTACACCCCGGATTCCGTAGCATTAAAACTTATGACACAATTCCATGTAAGGCATAGTATCAAATACCTTACTAAGGTCACAAAATAATGCCGCGGTAGAGCTTCTATTTTCCATATTTTGCATTATGTAATGTAGTAATGATGTAATTGCGTCAGTGGTGCTCAGGTTTTGTCTGAATCCATACTGTCTTATAGAAAAATATTTTTTGCCTTCAAAGAATGAAGTTATGCGATGCGATATTATTTTTCTTTAAATTTTCGAGAACCCTGGGAGTATAGATATGGGCCGGTAGTTTGTACACGCTGTTGCGTTACCTTTTTTTGAATATTGGTAAAATTTTAGTAATCTTTAGGCAGTCCGGGAATACACCATTTACAAAAGAACAATTTATTATATCTGTTAGAGGGGTAACAATATCATCCGATATTCATAAAAAAAACTGATGTACATGATATAATAAATTACAGGCCAATTTCCCTTTTATCTGTATTTTCAAAAATTATTGAAAAGATAATGTTTAACCGGTTAAGTAAGTTCTTCACTAGAAAAAAATTATTAAGTGATTGCCAGTTTGGGTTTAGAAAGGGTTTATCTACACGGAATGCTTATGGTGGATGCTCTTAATTATATTGTTAGTGGTATAGAAAAACATAAAAAGGCTGATGGTGTGTATTTTGACTTAACATAGGCGTTCGTTACTATTAACCATGGCATACTGCTAGGTAAACTTTATAATTACCGAATAAGGAGTACTGCCTTGAGCTGGTTGAAAAGTTACTTAGGTGATCGGACACAGGTAATTAGTTGGGGTGGAACAATTTCTAACAGGCAATCCGTCAAAAGTGGAGTACCACAGGGTAGCATACTTGGACCATTTCTGTTCTTAGTTTACGTAAATGACTTACCAGAAATATTTCAGTGTAATTTATGCTGCTATGCAGACGACACGACACGTCAGTAATTTTATCTAGCTCCTCACATAATGACTTACTTTCAAGCATTCAAAATATTGTATCCAATATGAAATCTTGGTGTCTAGCAAATTCGCTGGAATTAAACGTGTCAAAAACTAACTTAATATACTATTCCAAGGCTACCATTGAGCAAAGTATTTTACATATAAATTTGGATGAGTGTACATTAGATTCTACCAGCAGTGTAAAATTTTTAGGATTAATATTTGACAATAAACTCACATACAGTAATCACTGCTTCGACCTATCTAAAAAGCTAAATTCGTACTGCTACTTAATAAGAAGACTATTAGGAAATGTAAATCTTGACATTCTCAAGCTTTTCGTCTGTGCTATGGTGTTTTATGCTGGGATAATTCTGCGCATGCAACTGAAGTGTTTTCTGCTCAAAAGTCAATCATAAGAACGTTATTAGGTGGTTCAAGAACGCATACTTGTAGATTACTTTTTAAAAAGCTACGTTTACTAACTCTTCCCTCTTTGAAATATCCTGCATAATGTATGTAAAACAACATTCGCATCTCTTTACAACTACTGTCAATGTAAATACTTTACACAATATTCGTTTGGGTAAGAGAAATCTTATTTACTTACCTCAACATAGAACTCAGCTATTTCATAACAGCTTTCCCTATACTGCCCTGAAAATCTTTAATCATTTGCCAAAACATCTGAGGGACTTACATACAAAAGCTTTGGAAAATAAGGTGAAATCTATTCTACTGGACATTGTCTTTTATTCTATTGATGAATTCCTTCAATACCGAATCTTTTAATTAATTTTTGAAAATTTGTAAACATGTAATTAATTCATTATCTGACCGCATACGTATGTATGAACAGTTTCTTAATTTAAGTTTTAGTTCAGTTTACTATTTTTTAGTTATCATGACATTGTCGACATTTACAAATGTAAATCTGAAGACAAATATATATTATTATTATTATTTCCTTGATGGTTCGGGTACTCAGATCATAACAGTCTGCAGTATTTTTGGTCTTCAAATTCCTTATAACATTTTCAATTTCTTCCGACGCCGTGGGAGAAAAGAACATTAAATCTGCAGTTGTAAGAATGTTTGTGAGAAAATATTGTAGGCGCGCTTCTACCGCTTGAATTTGTGTCTGAAGCTGAACGACGACGTTACCAAAAAAACTCCAGAAATTCTTCAGTTGAAGGTATGTTAGTCGTTTGCAATACACTTTGCTTTCTCACAGTATTATTAACTAGGTTCCATATAGTTTTCTGCTTATTACTAGCCGCAGTTATGAGATCCAAGGTTTCTCTAATCATTTTTAATCGCGGTGATAATATTTGTTTCCTGTTAGGTGCAATTTTTTATATATTTTAGAGGAAAGCAATTCTCATGCGCAGCCAAGAAGATATGTAGGAAAGCTTCCATTTTCAAGTTAGGATCACTCTCTTTTTGTACAGTTGACCATGTTTGTTCGCGTAATAAATTTTTAAATTTCCGAAAATGTTTTCTCGTAAATTCTCTTGTTTTCTTTTCTTCCTCCAAATTATAATGAATAAAGTTAATTTCTAAAATCTGTGCGTCATGGTCAGATAAGTGACATGTGTATACATACGCATTGAAAGATGGTACATTCACAAAAAAATTGTCCAGACATGTTTGAAATATTGAAGTTATTCGTGTAGGGGCATATATAGTTTGTTGTAAATTAAAACTGACGAACAAATTTAGTAATTCTTGATTTTTGGTAGTGGGTGACAGCATGTCTACATTAAAGTCTCCATCTACAATTATAGCAGGATACATATACTCTTCATATATTTTAGATAATGCGTTTTCCATAATGTCAATCATTGAAGTAAAGTTAGCATTTGGGCTTCTATAACAACATATCACAATTAAGTTAAAATTTGGAATGTGTACTGCAGCCAGTTCTGCTGTCTTCTCCATACTTAAATGGTTTATAAAAGGCAAAGGTTTGATTTTATCTGTTCCTTAAGAAATATACTCACTCCACCACCACAAGAAAATTCATTTCTGCAAAAAAAAGCTAGCATGCACGAAGCCATTTAAATTGTAGGACGTACAGTTGTTGCTCGTTAGCCGGTGCTCAGATATGTGCATTATATCGTTCGTTCGATGATTAGTCCCTGCCAATCCTCTCTCTCTCTCTCTCTCCTATTATCTTCGTCTTGAATATTAGTATACCTTGCCTCCTGAGCGTATATTAAAACATTAAAACCATTAAGAAGAGTGTATTTCGTTCTGATAAACGATCGTTCGAAGGGTTAGTCCTTTCTAATCCTCTCTCTCTTTCCATTTTCGTCTCGGATGTTAGTATACCTTGCCTCCTGAGCATACATTCTCAAAATCAAGCGATGTTATCGACTATATAAATGTCAAGCACCATTCCGTTCCAGTTCAGTGAACATCATTGTCATATCAGACCATTCAGGACAGCTCAATGCTATCACCAGGTCAGGACTACAATCAACTGAATCCGTGTTCACAATGAATCCTGAACACAGTTAATTGTCTTGCCTCTATGCAAAATTTGTTTTAAACTATTAGTGAGTGACATTTTGTGTATGTACTGTAACGTGCCTAACCACTTCTTCGGTTTTCTTTGCTATTTATTCCCCTTTTTGTGGTGTTGCGTGCTGCCCCAATTTTGGTTTTATCAAGTCAAGAATCAGTGGATGGCACGTGCAAAGTACTGCGGGGGCCAAGCTCTGCGTTTTAGGCCAGTCGGTAAGCTAGGCCAAGGTTTGGGCAGCAATGAAAGATAAGCTAAGTAGCACTCATTAAATTTAATAAACCAAAAAAACTTGAAGCACAAAAATTAACAAAATTTTACGTAAAGTGCTTCTTTGTCTTTTTTTTTCAGATGGATGAGATGATGATGATGGTTACGCAGGTAAGACTAAATCTACTACTAATTAACAAATCTACACTTTCTCTTTTTAGTTCTAGATGAGGACAGTTTTTTTTTAGGGCCGACGAGAAAGAAAGAGTAGGATAACTCACGGGAGTAATCGCTCTTGGCTACTGGACGGTGATGTGGGTCATCGCTTGTGACAAAACGGTCTTGAAGAGATTGGAAGACCATCAACTGCTACTTGTCATTCCTGGTCAAGAATCCAAGAAAAATATGGAATCTTCTGGACGAAGCACGTGGTGGCTTCCGGATTATAGCGGTGGTTCAAGAATAACTTTAAAGGGTTTTGGGCTTATTTAAAGTCTTGGGCCTTTGATATATATTGGTTATTTTTGTATATTTTAACTACGAGAACGAATTCGCTTGACGAGGCGATCGGTGCATCAGCAACGAAAAAGCCGCAAAAGCTTGGGCTCGCAAGAACTGATAAGGACCGGTTTTCGGCATATTAACATATTCATTATTGAAATTGGGGTATTGTAAGATAAATTATTAGGTGCTTAGGAAGTGGCCTAATACGAAAGGGGTAGAAAATTCACAAAAGTATTGGAAAGTGGCCTCGGTAAAAGAACACCAATAGAGAACATGTGTGAGTCGAATTATTGGAGGGAAGAAAGGAAATCTCAACTGGAACCTTGTTACTTAAAATTAACTTAAATACTACGGTTAATACTAAAATTATTTTAACAGGTGACGAAATCGTCACAGTACATACTAAACATCAAAGATATTGAAGTCGGATTTAACTATGAATTAATACACTTTAAATTATGAAAATTATATGCATGTCAAATTGTACTGGATATTCTCGAAAACGTAACGAATTTAGGAAAGGGTCACAAGAAGTCAGTTACAATAAGCAATGAATATGCGATGTATACATTTTTACGCCTTGAATTTTCAACGATCCAAGATTAACACGGAATGGCATTTATGTACGTCGACGGCGATGCGATGGTCAGAATAAATACATAATAAGATTCAGAGCTACAAGCCTTCGCGTGTACTACTTAATCATGTTAGCGCAAGCAACGAAATCCCTGCGTTTATATGATTAAGTTCTGTCCGTGGAACATGAGCGAACTGCCAATGCACGTTACGTTTAATGTCACTGTACATTTGACTATTAAGGCAGAGACGAATGGATTATGTGGTGAATGTAATTAACACGTGAAAATGACAGTGGCGTGTTTTGAAATTCTTAGAAGCAAGAACTATTAAGCGTAAACGCCGTATGTAAAAGTACTCGCAGAATTGATGTACGTCTCCTCTTGAGTAAGGAGTTTTGTTACGAGAGATAAGACGTACGCTTATTATATGATCACATATCCTACTTTATAGTGGACCATACTTACTTACTTAACACATCCTTAATATCGTCCTGGAGACGATTCAATCGTTTTGTACTAGACCAGTTACATTTATGACCAAATTTTTTAAATTTCATTTTTTGATTTATTATTATTCATGTTGCTTTGAAACTAATAGCGAGTTATTCAGTAAGTCATACAGTATTTTGTTTTGATCCGCAGAATTTATTTTAGTAGTTGGGTTTCAGATTGTGCTGTAAATGTAGGTTATGTCCCTACCTTTTTGACAAACCTTTTATACTTCAGTGAGTCGTATTTTTTTTACAAAATCGCAATCAATATTTTCTTTTCGTTTCTCTATTTCAAAGTATGTATGTAATAGTTAATATAATAGTGGTGGTTTTTCTTTTGCTTTTGCGTCTTTAAACTACGCCAATTTTCATTCATTTGTGTGCAGGTATAATTAACGAGCACTAACGGACGTAAAATGTTTTCATGACCCCGTTTTGCATTATTAGTTTTCTACCCTTCTATATCATTTCCATACAATTCGTTTAAAGTTGAAACCCTAGGCGGTAAAAAATCTATTCATTATTTCGCTGTTGGTAGTAGATCATTTGATGAATTCTCAATTTAGAGCAAATATTTGATTTTACATTTAAATAGAAATGAAAGTACTGTCTTCAAAATTTAATCTTCTTTTAGAGACTGGAATATCATTTGTTTCCTGAAGGCGGTAATTTTATCTTTTTTTCTGTTCCATCAACAAATTTTGCACGATGTGATCATTAATATTCCTTCTATGTTTGATGATACTACTTGTCTGAAATAGAAAGAGCGCGGGTAATTGTTTAATTCGGTTCGGCCTTTGGTAATAACTGAACGAGTGCGCTTTACACAAGAACTGAGTCTTTGCCATATCATAGTTTTTATCATTAATTTTTTTTTTACAAAAAATGCTGTTATCGTCTTTATTTAAACTAGTTCTCCTTCATCTGTATAAAAATAAAGGCAAGAAGTTAAAAAGAAGTACTTGTTTTCTTAACGTGTTTTATCATCCATCAAAATTACCTGTTTCTGTGTTACTAGTGTAAGAAGACTTCATACGTGTAAAGTAATTTTTTTTATTTCTCTATCAAGTAGAAGATAAGTACTGTGGGATCTACTTCCACAGTCCTTTCCACGGGAAAAAGTAATATGATTTCTTATGTTTCGCGCACTCAATGCTGTACGATATTTTGCAAAATCTGGAATGTTCTGTCGATTCAGCATCCCATGATTCGGTCTAAAACCGTGGGCAGTTCAGAAAAATAATTCTAAAATGAAGTTAACGATTATTACGCGGTAATGAAAATACTGAAATATATTTTACCACTGCCTAAATCACTGTAGATGTGCTTCAAAAATTCATATAAGGCAGTATTAGTTGATTTATTTTATGTAAAATCATGATGATTAGATGAAAGCAAGGAAAATTGTTTGAAATAAAGAATGACTTTTTTATTCGTGATACTCTCATAAATTTTACTAAAAGTTGACAAAATACTTATTGGAAGATATGTTTCAAAAAGATTACTATTATACCCTTTATGTAAGGGTTGGATAATGGCTACCTTTAGTTTTGAAGGAAAAACTCCTTGTTGAAAAGACAAATTAATAGATAGATAGATAGGACAATACTTTTCCTATAAAAGGTGAGGATTTTTTTATAATAAAAGACGATACATTATCTATTCCTGCTGTTTCAGAAGTATTTAGGTGGGAAATAGTTCGAATAATATCGTAACAAGTAACAGGTGTGATAAAAAAATGATGTTGGTTAAATGTTGATCAGTGAAATTATAGTTTATGTTTTAAGTTAGTATCATACTTAGAAATCAAATTATAAGGTAGACATAAAGTATTTATTAAAAAAATGTTACTCTGATGCTCGTTTTTTTTTCAAAATCAACAGGTAAAGTATTTATCTTAGAATAATTAGAAATTTTACTTTTAATTACGTAAAGTTATCGCAAGCTTCTTTTTGTTTAAGGGGAGCAGTGTCCTTGTAAAATTTTTCATAAAGCAAAAAGTCTTCCTCAAATGCTGATATTGTCTACTTAAGTCTTTTAGAAACACAACATTATTTTTAAGTTGAGTTATATCAGATAATATTCATTTGTTTACATGATTACAGAAACTACACTTAATGAAAGGAAAACAACCATTTAAATAATATACAAATATATTTAAGAAAGTTTCAAATATTTTGTCAGCGCAAGATACCTCATAAACGCTAAACCATGTTTTATTATATAAGTTATTACAAAAACGCTGAAAAGAATTTTTCGCAATATTTTTGCTTATAAATATATGGTACTTTTTTTAAGGGTTTGTAATTATTATGTGTGATATTATCAAAGGTATTGACGACAATAGACTTACACTCCTTATCTTGCTTGATTTCTCCAAGCCCTTCGACATGATCAAGCATGACCCGCTTTTGGCTATCTTACACTATTGTGGATTCAATGCAGTGGCGGTTGGATTGGTTGATCGGTTTTTCTAAACCACTTTAAATCTAATAATGTCAGTATAAGATCAAGTGTTCTTTTGTTAGACCATTTTTGTATGCCATCTATACTTCCATTTTTTTCTTTCTGAAGCACGTTTTATAACTGCCATTCGTGTGCTGATGATACGCAGCAATATACTTCCTTTGATATTTGTAATGTATGAACTTGTATGACCAAAATTAACAATAACTTAAGTGAATTGCTTAATATTTCATCCAAGCCTTGTTTACAAATTAACCCTAATAAATAATGTTTTTATTGTTTGGAAGAGACAAAACACGTTACCTTGTTTTGTCCGTAATTGAACTTAAGTTGAACGGTGTTCACCTATCCCAGCGTGATTGCGTTAAGAATTTAGGGTTACTCGTCAGTTACAAATTACGTTTCGGGGAGCATGTCATTGCGTGTATCAGCAAACCATTCTGTAATTTTAAAAAAGCTATATCCATGGAAAAGAAATCAGCCCACTCATTCCATGAACAGTAGAAAAATTTAGTATTCAGACTGTATTAGTTCCGCCTAGAATAATTTGTGTAACGTGCGAACACTCGCACTGGTCGGACAGAACTCTTTTCTCTCCTACTCAATAACAATCAGACGAATCGGAGCTACGTAAGGAGTAAAATAGTACATTCGAAGTAAAAAGCGTCCAGCATTAAGTGGGCCGAATTCTTTTCCCTGGTTATATCCCACAGACACATTTTAACCACTGAAACTGAAACATCTCTATTGGAAGCCCTAGTTTCATCTCATTTTAACTATTGCGACGTGATATACGGTTCTTGCTTGAATTACAAAGAATCGTGGCGAGTAGTGAAAAATTCATGCTTGCGATTTATAAATGGCCTTTCAGGACGGCAACATATCTCATATATGTTATCTGACGCAGGTTGGCTTCATATGTTAAATAGAAGATATCTCCATCTTATATGTTCTTGTAAAAATATTCTGTTTTTCAAAACTCCTCCTTATCTTTTCGCCAAACTTAATACTGTGAACATCAGTGCGATACTTAACATCCAACGTAAACACCTAATAGATATTCCGCTACATCATATCACATTCTACAAAAGATCTTTTACCTGTACTGCTGCTCAGTGTATCAATGATTTTAAACCTTACTTAAAAAGCTTACGGCCTGTATCTTTCAAACTTAAGTGAGTCAAAAAGTAGTTTCGTTGGTGTTAAAACGAGATAGATAATCTTTATGTTTTCAATGTAACGTTTCATTATTAATTTTTTCTGTCTACTTGTTAGTGTTACTTTACTCGTATTAAATATATTACATTTAATTTTAATTTAAAGTTGTAAACATTGGTCAACTGTTTTGGTAAACTTTACCGGTGAGAAGTTAGCAACAACGCTCCAGCAACAAAACTATAAAATTTCAATTAGTTGCAAAGAACACCGTAATTATCATAGAACGATAACTTAGCACCTTTATGAAGGCCATTAACTGCAGTTTGTCCTGGTATATCATAACTGACAAAAAAAAACGAAACCTAATTTAATTATAATATTTAAATGATCGGTACGTAATTATAAGGAAAAACTCATTGGAGGAAGTATTCACGTTCGAAATTTTCACGCAAATTGAAAATAATTGATCAAGTTTACCAAGAGATAAACCAATAACCTCCAATATGCTTTGGCCCATCGATTTGATATAGTACTGATTAAGTGAAAATGGGCAGCTTCCAGCAATTAATGTTCAACAGATACAAAAGCACATAACTCTTTGTACAAACACTGCACAAATGAAATTTTCGCAAAAAATGAAAGAGTAAGTTCAAATCTATCGATTTATCGTATTTGTGAGTTTTGGCCGATCGATTTGATTGACTAATTATCGACTACAATAAGGCGTACTGGCGGCTGTACGTTTTTAATGCAGCGTTAATTATAAACGCACATAACTATAATATAGATAACAAAACATAATGAAAGAGCATGTTCAAGTCGATCGGCCAAAACTCACAAATAGCATAAATCGATAAATTTAAACATGCCTTTTCATATTTCGTGAAAATTTCGTTTGTGCATCTGTACAAGTTATGTGGTTCATAATTGACGCTGCATTAAATACGTGCAGCCGCCAGACCGCCTAATTACATTCGATAATTAGTCAATCAAATCGATTGGCCAAAACTTACAAATAGCATATATCGATAGATTTGAACATACTCTTCCATTTTTTTGTGAAAATTTCATTTGTGCAATGTTTGTACAAAGAGCTATGTATCTGTTGAACATTAATTGCTGGAAGCTGCCCATTTTCACTTAATGAGAACATTAATTGCTCGAAGTTGTCCATTTTCACTTAATCAGTACTTTATCAAATTGATGTGCCAAAACTTATTGTTGTATCTGTCGATAAAATTTGGTCAATTATTTTCAATTTGCGTGAAAATTTCGAACGTAAATGTTTCCTCTAATGAGTTTCTCTTTATAATTATGTACTGGTCGTTTAAATATTATAATTAAATTAGGTTTCTTTTTTTTGTCAGTTATGATATACCAGGACAAACTGCAGTTAATGGCCTTCATAAAGGTGCTAAGTTATCGTTCTGTGACAATTAGGGCGTTTTTTGCAGCTAATTGAAATTTTATAGTTTTGTTGCTGGGCCGTTGTTGCTAACTTCTCACCGGTGTAAACTTTCTTGTGTGCCCTTCATTGTTCCGTTGCTAAGTGCTACCTAACTGTGCACCAGAAAGATGTTGTGCCGATGCCGTCAAAATTAACTTCGACATAATGCCAGCAGCTGTATCGTGTAAGCGTGAGAATCCATTTAATTTAATTTTAGTCAGAAATTAAGGGAAAAATTCTTAGTTTATGCACAAAGCTTTATTCGCACAAGAAAATTAAATAAATCACAAGGCCAGTAAACGGGACGTAAACCAGATTTTTAGTTTAAAACGCAAAGCAATAAATAAAATAATATATGTGAAATAATTGCGTTTTTGCGTATCCTTGTGAACAGGGACATTGAGCGCTAGTTCTCTAGTCGTGGTTTAAGATGAAACTGTCGTTTTATTCATAAAGAAACTATTGTCGGTAAAATGGCAGTTCAAAATTATTTAAACAAATTGCGTTTTCAGTTGAAAAATGTCGCTCTCGAATTTTCAAAATGCTGAAACAAATTGCAACCCGGCGCGCCGGATGAGGGCACACAGAAGGTCGCTTTACAAATAGGGTCGTTTACTTGGGGGATGATTGATCGTGCTTTAAAAAAGTATCGCCGTACGCATTCTGACGCGGTAAATAATGATCGTAATTTACCGATTGTTTGTTTCGCTTTTTTATTCGCTTGTCAGCCGCACGCGCTTTTTTATCTCGCGGATGAACGCCATTTACAAACGTGATTAATGCGGGGCCCTCCCGTCCTTAAAAAAGCGTCCAATTCAAAATTTTAGAATTATCGCGGAGCATATTGATTTCGTTCCGCTTTTTTGAATAATACCTCATCGGAATATCTCCTCTCTCTGCCTGATCAAACGCGATTGCCCCGGGCCTGCTAATTTAATCTCGCAATTTTCAATCGAATCGATTCGCGCGCAATAGAACGAAATTTGAATTTCAAATTCGACTTCTTCACCCGTCCTGTCTCGTCGTCGGAACCTAAAAAAATGCAGCACGTGCCGACCGCTAGCGCAATTTCGCATTCCATGCGCTGCAGTTTCTATTATTAAAACTTCACCATTATCATTCATTATTATTATTGTTATTATCATGTGGAACGCGTATGTTAAGTTCCACGAACCCGCTCGCATTATTCCGACCGTCCGTGTATAATGCGCGAGGCTAATCTAAATTGTTTACACGCATAACGTTAACTGGATTTCTAAACGGCACACGAACAATGTCGACAACGTACAATTCTGACTTAATTGCCGCTCTACCTCTGAAATAACTCAATTTGCATAAGAGCGGACGCGAAAACCTTGTTGCACTGCACCGTCCTCGCTTGTATTTTGCGATTTCTGCACGCGGAACCAAGAAGCAAATATTGTATATTTCAACCGAAATAATGATCAAACATTTGAAAATTAATTAAAGCAACTCTCGAAACTAGTTTGAAAACTAGAAAACAATTTCCTAGGAGCACTTAAACAATTTCAGAAAAAAAACAAACTTAATCTAAGAATTACTACGTGATAACAAAAGGATCACATTGTGCGTTTTGACCTACACTTTGTGACTGCGCCAGCCGTAACTTTCGGAGCCTCTAAAAACAAGGTCGGTCGTTCCCTCGGGGACTATGATGTGATGAAGAATTACGTAATTGCATTGGCGCATTAGCGGGAATACTCTCGCGCAGCTTACATTTTTTTAGCATCTACAAAAAACTATATCTCCACCGAAATAATGCTCAGACACTTGAAAATTAATTAAAACAACTCTCGAAAACCTTGTTGAAAATTCGAAAACCTTGTTGAAAATACTTGAAAAATAATTTAAAAAAATTAATTAAAACAACTCGCGAAACTAATTTGAAAACTATAAAACAATTTCCTAGGAGTACTTACACAATGTTACAAAAAAAAATTGTAAATATACTCTTCAGATTTATATTGTAACGTTAAATTCTGTCAAATGCTAAGCAACAAAACTAATACTAGTTGAGGTTATGAATAGTTTCTATCTAAGAATTGCTACGTGGTAACAAAAGGAGCGCATTGCACGTTTTGACCCAAACTTTGGGACTGCGCCAACCGTAACTTTCCGAGGCTCTGGAAGTAAGGTCGGTCGTTCCCATGGGGAATATGATGTGATGAGGAGTTATGTAATTGCAGCGGTGCATTAGCGGGAGTACTCTCGCGTAGCTTTCACTTTCTTAGCATCTACAAAAAACCACATCTCCACCGAAATAATGCTCAAACACTTGAAAATTAATTAAAACATCTCTCGAAAACCTTGTTGAAAATACTAGAAAAATAATTTAAAAAAATTAATTAATACAACTCTCGAAACTAATTTGAAAACTAGAAAACAATTTCCTAGGAGTACTTACACAATGTTAGAAAAAAAAATTGTAAATTTACTCTTCAGATTAATATTGTAACGATAAATTCTGTGAAATGCTAAGTAACAAAGCTAATACCACTTGAGGTTATGAATAGTTTCTATCTAAGAATTCCTACGTGGTAGCAAAAGTAGCGCATTGCACGTTTTGATCCAAACTTTGGGAAGTAACTTTCCGAGGCTCTGGAAGTAACGTCGGTCGTTCCCGTGGGGAATATGATGTGATGAGGAGTTATGTAATTGCAGCGGCGCATTAGCGGGAGTACTCTCGCATAGCTTTCACTTTCTTAGCATCTACAAAAAACCACATCTCCACCGAAATAATGCTCAAACACTTGAAAATTAATTAAAACATCTCTCGAAAACCTTGTTGAAAATACTAGAAAAATAATTTTAAAAATTTAATTAATACAACTCTCGAAACTAATTTGAAAACTAGAAAACAATTTCCTAGGAGTACTTACACAATGTTAGAAGAAAAAAAATTGTAAATTTACTCTTCAGATTAATATTGTAACGATAAATTCTGTGAAATGCTAAGCAACAAAGCTAATACCACTTGAGGTTATGAATAGTTTCTATATTAGAATTGCTACGTGGTAGCAAAAGTAGCGCATTGCACGTTTTGATCCAAACTTTGGGAAGTAACTTTCCGAGGCTCTGGAAGTAACGTCGGTCGTTCCCATGGGGAATATGATGTGATGAGGAGTTATGTAATTGCAGCGGCGCATTAGCGGGAGTACTCTCGCGTAGCTTTCACTTTCTTAGCATCTACAAAAAACCACATCTCCACCGAAATAATGCTCAAACACTTGAAAATTAATTAAAACAACACTCGAAAACCTTGTTGAAAATACTTGAAAAATTATTTAAAAAAATTAATTAAAACAACTCTCGAAACTAATTTGAAAACTAGAAAACAATTTCCTAGGAGTACTTACACAATGTTAGAAAAAAAAATTGTAAATGTACTCTTCAGATTAATATTGTAACGTTAAATTCTGTCAAATGCTAAGCAACAAAGCTAATACCAGTTGAGGTTATGAATAGTTTCTATCTAAGAATTGCTACGTGGTAGCAAAAAGAGCGCATTGCACGTTTTGATCCAACCTTTGGGACTGCGCCAACCGTAACTTTCCGAGGCTCTGGAAGTAAGGTCGGTCGTTCCCATGGGGACCATGATGTGATGAGGAGTTATGTAATTGCAGCGGCGCATTAGCGGGAGTACTCTCGCGCAGCTTACACTTTCTTAGCATCTACAAAAAGAAACTGCACCTCCAGCGAAATAATGCTCAAACACTTGAAAATTAATTAAAGCAACTCTCAAAACTAGTTTGAAAACTAGAAAGCAATTTCCTAGTAGCATTTAAGCAATTTCAGAAAAACAAAGCCGTACATTTACCCGTCAGATTAATACTGTTACGAGAAATTCTGTCAAATAATAAGCAGCAAAGCTAATACCAGTTGAGGTTAAGAATAGTTTCTTACTCTCGCCCAGCTTACACTTTCTTAACATCTACAAAAAAAAACTACACCTCCAGCGAGATAATGCTCAAACACTTAAAAAATTAATTAGGAGCACTTAAACAATTTCAGAAAAAAAGACTGTGAATTTACCCCTCAGATTAACAATGTTAGGATAAATTCTGTCCAATGGTAAGTAATACCAGACGAGATTATGAATAGTTTCTAAGAAATCTAAAAAGAATTAGTAAAAGGGGTGCTTTGCGCGTTTTGACCCCCACCACCCACCGAATCAAGAAAGAGCTCTCAATCTGTCAATCCTTCCGGTGTCCGGGCCTGGTGAGGTTTCCCCTCTTTGGAACTGCGCCAACCGTAACTCTCCGAGCCTCTGGAAGCAAGGTCGTTCCTTCGGGAACTATGACGCAGGGCCGGAGCAAGACGGGTTCAACGCTTTCCCCGGAACCCGACCCCGCGGTTAGCCCGGAATCACAACACTGAACGTCGTTCATCACTCTCCATAAAACTGGGTTTGAAATTTGGAGGAGTGTTTTTTTTTTGGCCAGCGGAGTTTTTTAACCCGGCCCCGAAAATGTTTTCGCCGGTCCTGCTATGAGGTGATGAAGAGTTACGTAATTGCATTGGCGTATCAGCGGGAATACTCTCGCGCAGCTTACACTTTCTTAACATCTACAAAAAAAAAACTAAGGCGTAAAACGCACAAGATAAAATGTTTATAAAATGCATAAAAATGAAGAAAAACTTCAATATTAAGATGTTACACTCACCGAG
This sequence comes from Prosopocoilus inquinatus, assembly GCA_036172665.1. NCBI lineage: Eukaryota > Metazoa > Arthropoda > Insecta > Coleoptera > Lucanidae > Prosopocoilus > Prosopocoilus inquinatus. Next base: position 30,987,910 of record CM069877.1, read on the forward strand.
ATTGAGCCAACTAAACTGACAGTCACAAAAAATAAACAACTAGCAAAAATAGGTATATGGGATAACAACGGTGTAAATAGACCCTATAACGTGAATTTATTTTAACATAAAACATTGCAGTTATGCAGTAAATATGAGTAACATTTACAATTTGAAAATAAAACTGTCCTTTTTAAAACATAACATGAGATGACCGCTGTCATGAATCTCTAGTATTAGCGATTTCGACATACGTGTACTACAAATAATAGCGACTTTTACAATTATCTTAAATAAGTACATTCTAGTTCGAAATAAGTGAACTGAAAACCCGGACTACATTACGACAGTTAAACAGAAAAACTCCCGCAGATATTCAAGCAATATCTGACCCAAAAATTGGCTTGAAGTACGCACACGCTGCCGGTTCACTCCGTGACAAACCTCGAAAAATTACACTCCGAGATGTGACGTCACGCAACACGTTGTCAGGAAGAAAAACGAAATGTGAAAAATCCAACGCTTCCTCTCAGGAGTGCGACGTCGTACGGGGAGTCCGAGAATTGCCGGTGTTGCAACTACTTCCAAAGGAAAACGATTTCCTTGACGCTTCGCATGACAGCCGTCGTGACTCCAGTCGAGAATGGAACAGCGTTTTGGGTACTAAGAAAGGTGTTCCAACACAACGTTACAATCTGCCGGTGACTATTTGCTTGCTGTAGAACAATCAAACCGCAAGTGTGGCACACTCCACAGAGCCGAAAACGATCCCTCAGATGCGAGGACAACTAAAGAGATGCGGCCAACAATCCGTTCAAAATCGCAAGTTTAATTCTTCAGTGAACAAATCATCATAAAACACACCAAAGGAATGCAGCGCGGTAAAATAAGAGATGTAACCAAGAGCTAACTTCCTTGGTGGTCAAAACTGAAAAGGGTTGAAGCGCCCGGTAATCGTTCAAATGCCGCGTGCAGGGGCTAGAAGCACGTTCAGGAGCTTCACCCGGGAGTGAAAGTAAGGTGATAGGCGGTTAAGGGCCGACGAGCACTTATCCTACCCGGCCGGCAGTGGACCGGTCCACGCCGACCGTCAAAAATTAGAAGTGACGCACACTTATCCTACCGGCTGGCATCGCATCGGTCCACGCCGGCCGGCATTTTATTATTTACCTATTTTTATATGTAATAGCGCACACTAATCATGCTCATTTAGATCCTAAAATTGTGATTGTGGCGTTATTATATGAAGAGGAAGAAGAAAAGCTAGAAAATAATGATAGGAAGCGTAAGTCAGTCTTCGCAGCCGGCTAAAATATTCTAGTCAAATTATTCCGTACGGGCCGATTTCGTACGGAGTGATGCGATTCCGATGAGTGTGCGTTGTTACATATAAAGGTAAATAATAAAATGCCGGCCGGCGTGGACCGGTGCGCTACCGGCCGGGTAGGATAAGTGCGCGTCGGCCTTAAGACTAGGAAACTCTATGTTTTCCAACGGTACAGTAAAAAGCAGAAGTACAAATGCTAAATAGAAGTCAAAAAAAAAACCTGTCAAGGTGAAAGTATTATATAAAATCAAATGAGAAAAATATTAGCCACAACAATACCTTTTCTTGTTGTACCACTTTTTACCTGTTTTTTTTTAGAGTCACAGGATATTATCATTGGTAATGTAAATGATATTATTCATGGCAGGTATGATAGCGAGAAATTTTTAAAACTTGTAATGTTTGCTTTGCATTAAAGAATTCTTGTTTTCCTTATGTTTTAAGTTCACTTATTTCAAACAAGAATATACTAGCCTAATATAATTGAAAGAATCGCTGTTATTTTATAGTACAAGTATATTGAAAGCACTATTAATAGAACAGATAGATGACAGCTGTCATCTCATGTTCTATTTTAAAAAGGACAGTTTCATTTACAAATTGTAAACGTTGCTATGTATTCTCAGGTTCGTACGTAACAGCAATGTTTTATGTTAAAATAAATTCACAGTATATCGCGTTTAATATTTTCCTCCATCGTTATTTATCGCAGAATAAATGCAATCATTTAAAACAGGCCTAATCATGCGAGGGGAATATGTCGGAGTATATTCTCCTTCTACCATCGCACAGGCGTGCCGGTTCCCGCTTGACGCTCAGTCGCTTCAATTTCAACAACCAACGATATACAAAACTTATGTAGATAATATTCTTTATGGAAAATGTTGTAGTGACGAACAATATTATATCATTTTACGCTCATTGCTTGTACTATTCATAAAACATAGATACTTAAGTTCATAATTTTGGTTCATGTTTGTATTTCACGAGAGCCACACGTTTTATAACTTCTGTTGGTACAAGATCGGCTGGCAGGCTGGCTCATTCTTATTGACGTTTCATTGACGACTATAGAATAGTGGGAGATGCTACAAAGTGGCTCTTCTCGTATTTTATGCCCAGACCTGATTTAAAACGTTCCATATTTATGTCATACGTAGTTACATTGCCGCTTTAGGTTAGGCGTTAGGCACTCCAAAATTCATGCACAATAACTAATCAAAACATGAATTGCACGTAAATGACAATGAATACCTAAACAATGCAACTACGCGTATTGGGTAACTTTTCTCGCACTATCGTCGTGGATTGAAAAAGATCACACTGGGTAATATCAACGTGGGTTTTTGAACGAGTTCCCCGAGTAACATTTTACAGTTTATGAACGTCAGTGGATTACTTAGGAAACAAAGGTAACGTTTCTGAACTAACTCCTGCAGAAAAGCTACAGCAATGTACACGACGTGCATGTAAGGAAAATAGCCTACCCGACTGGATCGGCAAAATTAAAATTTGTCTGTAACAGAATAATACTACAAAAAACATTGAAATAATCAGAACAGGAGAGTAGGCAAAAAATGTGAACGAAATGATAGAGAGGAAGCCAAGAACACGAGGACAAGACAACAAACCTTAATGAAAGATGTAAATTAAAAGAAATATTTTGTAAATATCGGTATATTTTTACATCTACAGAATGGAACAGGATGAAAAATTATAAATTTATTAATCAAAGCAAACTATCAAAAAATGAAATGAAGGAAGAACACAAATGTGCAAATATAGGAAGAAGTAAGAACTTGTTTGAGGCCTGCTTACAAGTAATAAATATAATAAATACCAAATACAATTTTTTGTTCTAGTTTGTTAAAAATGACTTTTTGAAATTTTACATCCAGCCAACAATTTCTTTCCATTTTGGCTCGCGTAAAATCCATCCCTAAACGGAGTTCAGTCACGTTTTCCACAAAGTAATCACGCGGTGAAATCCATCGAACCGCTCGTCATCGCGCAAGATGATTGACACAGCAATCCGTTTTTTTGTCAGCTTCACGTGCATACACGTCCTGCAAATTGCTCCGCTGCTCTGATATAATTCCGACCCGCCAAATTTCCTAAATATTCTACGTTAATTACTGCGCAGCGACCGATTGGAATCCCAGGCTTGTCCAGCGTTTGTTAATTACAACAGGACCAATTGATCTACAATCGAAAGATAGACCTTGTGGTCTCTTTCTGTTCGCTGTTTATGGTATTGGGGCCACCACCATTAGTGGTTCTTGTTCGCGACCCATTCTAACGAGTTTATTTGACTTATTATACCTCCTATGATAATCATTACAGTTGCAAACGCTTGATTTCTTTTAATGCCTTTTCGTATACATGTGAGTATCGAGAGTTATTCGAATTGGAATGTTTTTTATTTGAAATTGTAATTATTTCATTAAAATCAAATGATTAAAGCTCAAAACCAAAGTAGAAAATGTAACGTCTGGACGGTTCAAATGGTAAGAGAAATGGGCTTGCAATCGCAAGGTCGTGAGTTTGAACCGCGCTCGAGTTAATTCTCGGGGGTGGTCGATATTCACTTTAGGTACACTTCAGTGCCGGAGCCTCAATTCGACACTGCTTCCCCTTCAATGGAGAGAAAGTTTGGAAGTAACAAAGTCATGAAACATTTTACACATATAAAAATATACTCTCGCTCCTGAGATTTTGTCACCCCGTTAGACACCCATCATAGGTGAAAAAAAAAATTAAAGCACAATTCCATGCTGACAAAGGTCACCCAAGTCAGGTGTCATCTTATACTGTGCGAAATTTATAGCAAATAACAGTTATACTGCTGTCTCATTAGTAAGGCCTCGAATCTGAAGGTCCAAACTCAGAGGCATTGTATTCAGCGCGCGGCGGGGCTCGATTTCTCACTGCATTTCCGATAGGCACGGGAATTCTACCATCGAATTCTGAGTCTCATTAATTTTGATTTTGACGATTCGACATTTATTTGATTGCTCAGTCTCTCCGTAAATATTGAAGATTTCAAAATTTACCTATAGAAAGCGTCTCTCACAACCTGTTATGTTGAGAGATCATTTTCTCCCTTTAACAGACAAGACATTCTCACGGCAAATCGAAGCGAACGAACGAACGAACGAAAATTTGGAACGTTATTTAATAATTAATTTAAATAAGAATTAATAGCTTAGAAATTTTAGTATGTTCTTTCCTATTCGAATTTCGAATACCTGAGAATACTCAACAACGCGCGTTTCTGCTAAACCGGGCAATCGAACGATTCAGAGCTGGGCTACACCGGGGGTGTTCCGATGCGTAATCGACATCTGGGAGATTGGACGGGCTATTTTGCTCGATGCTTTACTCATAAGCAATAGTGCACAAAGTGGTCAATGCAGACACGATAGCGTGTCAACGTAATTTAATAATATAATATAAAACAGACACCTAAGGCAACTAACACCGAAAGAGATGGCTTTAAGTGTTAATTTAAGAAATTTTGCAACGCTACACTTTTTACGAAGTCCTGAGATGCTTAGTTTATGGATAAAATCTCTGGCCAGGAAAATCAAAGTTTCTGTAAAAATGCGAATTTCAATTTATTAATATGTACAAAGTGACTACGCGAGAATTCGTACCCCCTTTAACTCCTTTATTTTTGATTTCAGAAAAAAATGTTTAATACAAAACTTATAGGGACTAATTCAAAGTTTCTCTGTGTGGTCACAGAAAAACAATTGATGGTCGGATAAAAGAGATATAAGCTGAACTTAAGTTTTTGTAAATGAAACACCGTGTATTTTATTACATTTTTCGATTCGAAATAAAATTCTTATGGGACTACATGTATAATGAAACTAATAATGTAGAAGGTGTCTATAAAATAATTCCTGCTTAATTTTTTAATTTTTTTATTTTAGAAAGAAAACAGGATCAAAAAAGTTGTAGAATTCATTTCAGTACTGCTACAGATATTCACAACAAACAATTGAGCATCGGATACCTAAAAAAATAAACGAAGTTTTGGTATTAAATAAAATAACATTAAATAAAATTTTACGATTAACATAATTAAATCGGTTTACATGTTTTCTAAAAATAAACTTTTTAACTAGAAACGAAAAATATTTCGGAAAAATTGTATTTTAAAAAATGACTAAAAATTTAATGTAAAACATATTCAATCTTCAATTTTTTTTACGCAAAGTGTAAATCTTTTATTATATACGTAGTCCCTGTGGAATTTAATTTAGAATCGAAAATCATAATAATATACAGTGTATTCCATTTAAAGAAAAACTTAACTTTACTTTATATCTCGTTTATCCGACCATCAATTGTTTTCCTGTGAGCACACGGAGAAACTTTGAATTAGTCCCTATAAGGTTTGTATTAAACATTTTTTACTGAAATCAAAAATAAAGGAGCTAAAGGGGGTAGGAATTCTTGCGTAGTCAGCCTGTACCATTGGGTGCAAAAAAAGTAAACGATTCCTAAAGGATATTTTGTGATGTTTTAGTTTTGTAAAACCAGTTTCAGTATATTTCTTGAGAAATATTTTGCCAATCAAGTAACATTAGTCCGTTCCGAAGCGTTAGCAAATCAAAGTCAGACATACAACAGCGTAAAAAATCATATACTTTTCTTTGCACTCGATGGTGCCCGCAAAAGTAAAGGTATTTCATTTTTTAGTGACATTAAATTCTTGAATATAATTAACTAAAGAATGAATGTGACAGGAAATGAATATTTCCATATTCTGATAACTGCGAACTGATAGGAATATGCACACACCTGTCCGTGTTTTAATACGTAGCAATCTACCACCCGCTACCAACGTGTGCATCTTCCATGACGAACAGTGTAAATACCTCCCGCACGGCTGTGCAGCAGGAACCAAATCTAAATACACCTGACTGGGGTTGTAGCCTATCACCCCCATTCGACTTAATTAAACAGGCTGAGACAACGTGCTTGCAACCGATAAAAGCGCAGAGTTAAATTACCGTTAACGTTTGCAGTGGATCTCGTCCTGTATGATTGTGTTTGTGCCATTATCAAAGAGAATCCGGTAATTTAATAATTACAACCTGCGCGCTTACAAAAGATAAAACGCGGAATGCAATCGCGCGACCACCGTTTGTAAAACGTGCAGGGGTCGCTTTGTCATGCGAGTGACACGGATGGATGGCCAAAGTGACGGGACGGTCGGTTGAAGAGGGTGAGAAAGGGGAGCAGGGGCTCTGACGGCCGATGCCACCAGACGGGGTGCATTAACATTTGTTACGACCTGCCGGGCACAGGTGGGACCATTTGTAAGGCTCCGTTGGAAATCCGAGCCGAGATTTCCTCGGAGCGATTTCTTCGTCAAACCTCTGAGTCTGAAACGTGCCACTTGCACAAAGACTGCATAAAGCCCTGCAACACGGCGTGCACTGGTTCGGAACTTGTTAGTGTGGCGTATTGGATTACATGTCCCTGGATGTGATATGCTTGGAAGGTTTTCGTTACAAAAATCAAGGAATAAAGACGCTTGTCGGTGGACAAAATCGTCTATAAATTATTTTTCTGAAATATTCGTTAGTAAATGGAATGAAATTTCCACGTGATACGGAAACAGGATCTTGTTAGTTTCATCTTCAACTATTTGATCATCCTCCCCCTACTATCTGTTTTACGCACAAAATTCTATATGGGTATAATACCTCGTGTGATGGAATGTTAGGGTTACCTACAGAGGAGGAGCACCTAGTCGAGGAGATGAACAAATACAAAATTGACATACTGGAGATTCAAGAAAGGAAACAGAAAGGGAAAACAACAACGCCAATAGGAGATTACGTATTCTTTAATACAACAGACAATAGAAAATTATGAGTAGGGTTCATTCAACAATAAATGACGAAGTCACAGAATTCGAGGGAATTTCAGATGGGGTGTATAGAATTAAGAAGAAAGGAAAATGAATTTAATATATGCACACATACCATCTGAAGACAAGGAGGCTGACATCAACTGGACAAAATCATGGAGGAAACACCGAAATACTGGGTGATGTGAATGCAAAGGTAGGGTCAAAAGAAGAATACAAACAAATCACCGGAGGATAAGAGCAAACTCATTCAAGTAATGATAAAATGGGAAGAGCCTAATAACGTATGTACAATCGAAAAGAAACTCTAGCATGCTTTGAAATGACAACGATTAACAAAGGTATGTCTTAGCCCATACACTCTTATTAACAACTGTCACTTGGTGCAGAAAATAACCTTCAATTTTTTTATATTATTAAAAATGTAAGATTACCAATTAATGTACATCATGATGACTGAAGTTAAATATGAAAGTTAGTAATTAGCGAAAGCTTGTTTACTTCCGTAAAGAAGGATTGCCGAACATATTTAACGTAAAAACTAGAGATGAATCATTTGAGAGTTATATTCAACAAATATCAGTGAAAAAGTGAACAACCAAGTTAAGACGCACGTTAATTTTCTATGGATTGCTGCGAATTTTTTTTTTCAACTATACATTATAATAGACATTGGAAAATGATATGAAGATAGTGAGTAGGGCGCCGGTGCGCTGATTGCTCATAAAAACGATATTTAAGCAAGAAGCATCCGTAGTGGCAACGTAGAGAGCAATCACGTATTAGTTATGGCGAAAGATAAGCAAAAAAAGATCACCTGAGAACAGGAATGTGGATGAAAAAAAGAAAGAGGTGTAACACGCAGAAAATAGAAGACACGACTAAAACAAAATATTTTCAGAAAATTGTCTTTAACGGACACTGTGAAAGTTGCAGAAAACGCTCAGTGTTTCACTCTTGGTTGATAGCTTTATGAGGAGCGATATTGAAATATTGAACATTTTCTGCAATTTTCATCGTGTCCATTACATGTTAGAAACAATTTTCATTTTTCAATCAAAATAGTTTCAGCAATAAATTACTGAAACCATAGAATCTAAACCTTGCAAAGGCCAAATAGAAAAAGAATGGATCTAAGTAAAAAGAACTATGGAAGAAATCACGGAAAGAAATAAAAGGAGAAAGGAGGAGGTGGTTTCATGAGGAGTGAAGAAACAAAGAGAAACAAAACAAAACCAAAAAGTGATGGAAGCGCAAAATGAAGAAAACAAAAACCAACATCAACTGGTAAGAAACGTTGTAAAAGCACTGTGCCAAAAGAAGACGTTAAATCACGCGGATCAAGAAATAGACATCATAGAAAAAGCGTGGAAAAGGAAAGGAAATTTCATATTTTTGTAAGGAATTGAAGAAAAACAAATGGCAGACACAAGCATGCTATTATTTTAAAGACGAAGAAGGTTTGTTAGTACAGGAAATACAAGAGGGAAATTAAAGAGATTCGCCAAAAATTTCTAGAAAAATTCCGAACCACGAAGAGAAAAGAGAGGAAGAAGAAGAATGTGAAGAGGAGTGAGGCTGAGATAGGGAATGAGGTAGATAAAATAAAGAAGGAAGCGCCAACTGAAGAAGAAATAGAAGAATAGAACAACAAAAGCGCGGGCGAAAACAACATACCAGCAGAAAGATTAAAATATAGTTTGAAAGCAATAATCTCTACAATGTAAAATGGTAACATCTGGGAATCATTGGAACGAATACCGGAGATGTAGAATAAGACCTTAATCTTACCGCTACTTAAGAAAGAAGAAAGAGAAAATTGCTACAACTATTGAGGCCCAATAGTACTTCTGGATGTGACATAGATGTAAACTATTAGGAACGATCATCAGAAAGCATCTAAACAAGTATCAGAAGCAGAATGAGAGCGTAGGGGATTTAAGTCAGGAAGACCAAATCTTTGTCATGAAGCATTGCAAAAGTAATCTACATCTGGTATTCACCGATCGACAAGAAGGCGTACGATTCCATCATAAGAAGAAAACTGTATAAAACAATGAAAAAATTGGGAGTATCGGACAAAGTAGAAATGACAATTGGGAAAACAGGAAATAAAATAACACTAGACGGAAGAGTGTTAGAAAGTTTCTTTATTAGTAAAAAAGTGACTAAGACAAGGAAAAGAAAGACATCCGCTGTGCTGTTTATCTTGTTGCAATAGGTCATTTCAAGAAATATCGGCATAAAAAGAGGAGGCTTTATATGAGATCAAAGAAATAAGTGATTACTAAGCTAATTTTTAAAACGATGGTGGAAGAGAAGGCGAGAGATTGTGGTGTGGTAATAAACGAAAGCGAAACAAAATGCACGGCAATGAAAGAGAGTGAAAAACAAATGGCGCAAGATTTAGTCATAAAATGCACAGGACGCAGACAATATACCATAAGGAACGTGAAATAAATCTAATATTTCGGGGGTGACGCTTACAAGTAAAGGCGATGAAGAAAAACACAAACGACTATAAAAGGGTGCAAAGCAGTAAGAAGTCTTAATAAAATCTTAAAAGTAAAGAGCAAATCAAGACCAGACTATACCAAACAATAATAAAACCAACGATTGCTGACGCCTGCGAAACTTGGGCAATCTGCAAAAAAAGAAACGAAACTGGAAGTGCGGCAACGAAGGATATTGAAGAAAATCTATCCATTGCAATAACTCTATGAAAAGTCAAGTATTATCCAAACGGCGAAGACGTAAAGGGCAAGATGTACCATGTCCAAAGACAGGTGAGTAAAAAATTCTATTAGGAGGAGAAGGGGGAAGAAGAAGAGAGGAAGGACGTCCCAGGCAAAGAGAGCTGGAAAAAGTTAGAAGGTATTTGAGAGAAATGGGAAAAAGTGATTAGAAAGAAGAGGTTAAGAATAAATTATCAATTACAAGAAGTCTATAAAAAGCCAAATATTACCCGAAAGGTGAAGGCGCAAAGGGCTAGATTGTTAGGAAAGATAGCCAGGATGCCTGAAGACGGGCGAGTAAAAAGGTTCTATTCAGAGGAGAAGGAGGAAGCAGAAAAGAGGAAGGACGTCCCAGGAAAAGATGGCTGGAAAAAGTTAAAATATGCTTGAGAGAAATGAGAATAACTGATTGGAAAGAGAAGATTAAGAACGAACTATTAATTACAAGAACGCTGTAAAAAGCTAAGTGTTACCCTAACGGTGAAGGCGCAGAGGGCAAGATTGTTAGCACTTGTAGCCAGGGGATCTGAAGACATGCGAGTAAAAAAATCTATTAGAAGGAGAAGGAGGAAGAAGAAGAAGAGAGGAAGACGTCCCAGAAAAAGATAGCGGGAAGGAAAAGGGATTTGAGAGAACTGGAGAAACTAATTGGAAAGAGGAAGCTAAGAACAGGAGAAACTGGTAAAGAGGAACGGAAAAAGGGTTACTAGGCCTGTAGAGCTAAAATAAATCTTGTATTATAGCCTTCCCAAAGAACCTTTTCCTCGTTAGCCGCCAAAGAAACAATCAGTTGTTCATAAATAGTTCTGTTTATTTCTTTCCGAAGGGTGGTCAAGCGGATAAAATTGATTAAGTGATCAATTCATCAACTCTGTGAAGAAGGTCCAAGTTATAAGTTGGTTTTTTCCTTTGATCCAGAACAATTTCAATGCCGGGTTGCCTTACCAGACTTTTTGTCGATTTGAAGGGCCCAGCCTCTTTATATAATGAGTCATGTTGGCACAGAACTTCCCAATTTTGATGGGCTACAAATTTTACATCCTTCCTTCAAAAGATTTTCCTGGTAGAACTGGTGATCCTTACGAATTTCTGATTCTCACATTCTTTATTTTATCTCAACCAGCACCATTATTTTGTACTGTACTCCTAACGTTATTTTAACGATTGAACTATTTTATAAATCTCATTTTAAGATATGCTGTTTGCCTGAAACTTATTTTCTGATCGTCCACAAACTCCCTAAGATATTTAGCCTTCATTTTCGTTATTATATTCATAAGCTCGGCGAAGCCTTGCATGTCTTTGGCAAAGAAGATCAGCGTAAACCCTTCGGAGGGTTTTCGTAAGTAATTAATTCATTCGCTCGCCGTATTTACGATAGAGCCTGTATTTCTCAGTCTAAAACCGCAATTAAGGGACGGCAAACGATGCAGGTAAATAAATTAACGGTAATTACGGCGTCCATTAAGTTCCTCCTCGTCGTACGCGCAACGGCAGCCGCCATCGCCGGTAATTTGAAGTTATTGTCCAGTCCATATCTCCCCGGTGCCCGACAGTATACACGAACGACGACGCCGACGATAATTTATGAATATTAATGGCCGGGCTGACTGAAAACCCTCAGATGTAGTGCGCTTGTTTTCGAAGCACATTATGAAGGCACATTCTGGAGAAGAAGAAAATATGAGGCTCAAGAATTAATAAGCAAATGAGGATGTTGACTTTGTTTTGAGTGAAGCCACAGATTTGTTTCAATAAAGTAAAAACGTACGGACGGGGGATGAAAACCCCCTTTGCATCACTTTTTTGTCCCCAATTATTTTAACAAACCGTACAAGGTTGGATTTCGATTTTCTTTGTTAGTAACGAACTGGTTTTCGGTAAAAAGCCAGAAATCGATTTCCAAATTCGTTCTCAACGATTGCTTCAATCGCGTTTACATGTATATTCAGAATTGTCAAAAATGCTGCGCCCTCTTTTCTCTCTCTGGTTTTAATCTCCTTGGACTTCAGATAAAGGCTTTACTTGCGAGAACATTTCTCACTAAAAATGCCAAATTTTTAAATATAAAAATATATTCAAATAAATAAAAACGTGTAATTTTGTTTACAACAGAAAAAAATTAATAAATGCACTTTGTAATATTACAATCGGAAGAATAGTTATAATTTTAATAATTTCTTTAACAAACTTAATTAAAAACATTCAAAATAAACCAAAATTTAACAAATTAAATATTATTAAAGCGAGAACATTAATCCAAGGAAAAGTCTAAAAAAGAAATTATTAAAAAGTTCGGCTACTATTCAATTGATACAATAAAACTAAAAAAAAATCACACCGTGAAGGAGTTGTTTCTTCATTCGCAAAAATAATTACAAGCTGAGGAAAATGACTGAAAAAAAATAAAATAAAATAAAAATTCCAACGAGAAGAAATGGAATACGTAAAGTGTGTAAACACTTAAGAAATGAAATTCCGTGACAATCTGAATAGACAAATTTTAAATGCAGCAGGTACTTCAGAGCTATGTTCCCTTCTAAAAGTTCAATCTCACGTTTTAGATGTTACAGTCCAATATCTTGGATCGTTTCGACAACCACGCGTATGCGTTTAGTTACTTCTTGAATGTGGCTACGTTAAAGCGCCGTTTAAAATATTGGCATATCATTATTCTGCTGTAACCACGTTCTTTTGTTATCTATTTTTCGATTAGCCAGCCATGTTTGGTATCACATCGAAATCAGGCAGCCATTTGTGGCACGCTCATTTTACAATACGATGCGACAGGGCACACACATATTTCGTTCATTTTGAGAATCTGAGTAAATTTGTGTTACGAGTTTCAACTAATCAGTTTGCTGGGAATGAATTAAGCTCTGCGTGTCTTTTGACGTGTTTCCCAAGATCTCATTCTTTGTGACACGACAAAACTGTGTAAATGTCTACTATAAAATTTCTATGAGCAGTTTGACTGGAATGAATTAAGCTCTATATGTCTTTTGAGGTGTTTTTCAAGCACATTCTGCCAACGGGTTGAAATATTGGTGTAATATGAAGGTATGTGTACGATCAGTAAACGTGAGCACACGGCTACATTTTTTACTTTCCTGTTAACATTAAGTTTCATTGCTTGGCATATTACTACCGAATATTTTGGAAACAGAAACAAATACGGTGAATTACGTATTTGTCCGCATCAGTTAATCGAGGTTGCCGATCAGAGTCGCTTCACAGCCTTTGCCAAAGATCGTCGCAATTTTCTCGAACGAAGTCGGATCAGTATTCAATACTAGCCCGTGTGTGACGCTGATGCAGAACTTTGACCTCGAGCGGCGTGTAAGCGTCAGTGGACAGGATTACGTAACATATCCCCTACATGTTTACTTTGTTACGTTTTTCGACTAGAACCCAAATATCTTCGGCACATTTTAATGGCATGATGTTTGAGTCAAGCTTAAGTTGGTTAAGTAAATTTGACGTTTTGTGACTTCGAGTCAATTCGTGCGATCAGTACTGATCTTTGATCACTTCAAGAGTTGTGTTGTTTAACTTTTAAGTTGAGTTGAGAAATTTCGTTAATTTTTAATTTCACACTAGCCACGAGGACTAAAGAAGAATTTAAAATGAATATACAGTTGCGAGCATTATGTTGTTGAAAACTTTAGTCGTCATTATCAAGCAAGACGTCAGTTTCAATTTCTGAAATTAGAAATTCTCTTATAAATTTGTTTGTTTTAACAACAAAGGACTAAAAATAAATAATATTTTAAAGAAACTATTCCTAGTATTCAAAATTAAGACACCAATCTCTTTTATTTTCAAACAAATACAAATCAAGTACAAATCTTTGACAATCAATGACGTCCAAAATTTATTGCTCGTGACTGTACGAGTAGTAATAAATCTTCTGGCAATTTTCGTCTGGGGCCTTGGGAAGCGGCTTCATAGTGCAACCACCAGCTGGGGTTATTCCCTGGCGCCCTTAGTTCTACCATATAACCATACAGTATGTGTTCACGATGTTTCTTTCAACTTTCAGGGTTACAATTTCGTTTCTGAACATCCTCAATAGTAAATGATTTGATTTTCTGTAACCTTACCATTATCGACCACGACATGTATTATTTCAAATCATTAACACAGTCATTATTACAAAATAGGAAACTTCATAATATTTGACAATGTCAAACTTTGACTTCTACTAAATTGCATGTACGTAACCCAACGAAAAAAAACACAACCTACTAGAAAATCAAAAGATCGTGAATGCTTAATAGCTTCGGGACATCTGTTGATGACGCAGCGCAGACTTGCCATCAGGTATCGTAGTTTAGCCAGGAGTGTATGGTACATGGAATAAAGTGGTAGCGCAGATTTAACTGTTTGAATACCTGTGAGATCCTTTTATTAAGAATCAACCAAATATTTTTCGTTTTATTGAATGTATGCAGAAGCAGCAAGGTATTCATAACAACGAAATAGTACAACTGATTGCTGGAAATGAAGGAAATCATAGAAATATAAAGTACGTCGCAATATCAGGTCATGTGAAAAGAATCGTAGAAGATTTTGAAAAGCGTCCATTACTTGCGTGGGATTGCTTACAACGTTGAATTTTGAATTTATTTCGGTTGCACGTCGGAATGTCAAAAGATTTCTTTTTCTTTATGTGTACCTAAAAAAAAACTCTAAAATTAAATTACAAACACCAAAAAAGCAAAAAAATTAAGAGAAAACATTTGCAAAAATCCTAGCAATCTCTTCGTGGTGCAACTCAAAACAATGAAGTTGGCTAAAGCTAGAGGTACAACTTCGGGAACAAAAAGGTTTGGGGGTGAAACGGCTGGGGGCAAAACGTCGTGGACGTCCGTATCCCCTTTAGGTCCATGGAGCGTCTCTCATTGAAAAGTCTACTCGCAATTTTTTAATTTTTATTGAATTTTTATTTCAGTATTCTGATGATCTAAATAACTAATAGTTGTGACAGTACACTTTCCTGAAATGTTCAAAAATCGTAACCCTTATAATTCAAGTAATAATTAATTAAAGCTCAAATTTCGTAAAAAACTGCATTTGCAAATCTCTTGATCTAAATAATTCAATTGAGAAAAAATATTATGTAAGATATTGTGCTAAAACGTTACAGGTCGAAAACAAATGAAAATCGGTTTACAACTTTTCGGGTTTTTTTTCCTCTTATATTGACGGGTCCTGCAGTTTGATTCATTCCTCCTGACTCACCCTGGATATGAGTATTTTAATTTATCTACATGTTTATAAGTTAATTAATCATTTTATATGAACCGTATGTTCTCCTCGCCAAATATTCAGTTGATAATCTCGATTTCAAGTCGAGATTTGGCGAAACTAATATCAGGATCACACTAAACAAAGATTTCATGAAGTACTTTTCGTACCAAGCAGATTTCATAAAGTGATTTTAACTAGTGCCTTAATTAACAGTATGAAAGCAAGGTTTACATGATAGAAACAGCCTGTCCGGATTTTTACTGATCGCTACTGTATCTTTGCCGAGTGTTGTTAACTGTGGTGCATTCAATAAAATTACGATTCAATGCACTGTTTTGATGATTTCTTAATTTGATAGGTGTTTGACGTAATATAAAGAACAATAAGAGTGTAAGTTACGTGAATAAAAGTTAACTGTGTGTTAAACTAAAACCAATGGAAAAATTATGATGTTCCATAAAAATAATTTTAGGTAAATTAATTAGAAATATCCAGTCCTTTCATTGAAGTTTGAAATGTCAGTGACGCTTTCACATGATGGTTGTCATTGTCAAGCTGTCAACACTACAGTTCCTTCGATGTAGCAGAATGTGATATGCTTATTGAAATTTTGGTCTATATAGTTTTGATATTTAGTTAAAATTTAATTTTTTGTAATACTGGCGGCTTGGTTAGACGTTGTAATTCAGCAGCAGGTTTGGTCGTGGAAATTAAAGTGAAATTAGATATAAGATCGACATGGTAAGTCAATTAAGAAGAAAGTATGTATATTTTCAACAAAAATTTAAATTTGTTGCTTTGCAAACCATGCAACTCCTATTGCTACGTCATTGTTAAGGGCGGCAGGGAGTAACCACAACTGATGAGCGCACTATGGAACCCACTTCCAAGTATTCACAGCGTGCGCTGATATTCAGATAGGGTTTCAGACGCAGTAAAACACCGAAACATTCTTAATGATAAATATATTTAGGTACTTACAATTATTATGAACATCACATGCACTTGCCTTGAAGGCTCAAAGTAAACTAAATATTTGAAAAAGCAAATGACGGTTTAATAAATGGATACGACAAATCAACTTCAACAGCGATTAAATTCAAATAGGTTCAGTACTGAGCTTCACTAAGTCGTAACAGGCCTTAACTCATTTTTTTTTTAATTAAACATGACCTAATTAATATCCATCTGTCAATTAAAAAAGAAATTGGTTTTAATTTAGTTATAGTTATTTTTACCTTTATTCCGGACAACTTGTATTTTAGTTTAAAATCATGTTACCTTTTCATTTCTTTTGACGACTTGTTTCTTTTGACGACTTGTTTGTCTTGACAACTTGTTTATTTATTTTTTTCACTCCTGACGAAGCTATAAATCTACAGCGACAAGTTGAGTATGTTCCCATCATATTTCTGCCCGGTTTCAGATTAAAAAAAACTTTGTACTTCTAATTAATATCCACAAGAACATCATTAAAGTAATACATAAATTTCGTAAAATGAAATGAATAAAAAAGGATATAAACCGAAATACGTGTGTGTAGAACCGTTTATAGCGGTAATCGGTTGAAAATAATTAAATACTGTAAAAAGAATTTAAACATTTTGTGTTAAAGATTAAAAAGGAAATGAAAATTCTAGATGCATGCGTGCGTAGATTACCCTTCCATCCGAGTAAAATTTAAATTCGGTGTTGATACGGTACACATGCTGGGTGTGCTATCGCAAGCAAACATACATGATCGTTAGCGATGCGGACTAATCGCGTAGTGAATTGCTGTATAGGTCATTGATGTCTATCATCAAGATGTTTATCGATGTGGATTATGTGCCGACTTAAGCGGTTCACCCAGTAGGTATATCCTTTAATTAGGAATTATGTACAGTAATATAAGGAAAACCTCTCGCCTTAAGTGCAAAATTTTTAACCACAGGACGCCGACAGCACAAAAGACACGAAAAAATACAAAAATAAATCGTATAATAAAAAGAAAATTCCTTTACCCGTCCTTTATTTGGCGTTCGTGAAATAACAAAAAAAAAACTTGCTTCTCTGATCGTAGACACTAAACATCGCGGGAATGACTAATACGCAAGACACACTCACCGAATACTATCTGTATAGAGGATCACATTAAAACAAACGTTCACTATTAGACATTTAGAAATGTTTATAACAATTGTTCGACGTGGCGCACATCATTAACGACATACAAACGAGCTGGGCGAAAAAGTGAAAAATACTTTCGACGGCATTAAGAATACGCTCCTCTGAAATGCTGTTTTCTCGCCGTTCGTGAATTGCGGCATTTTAATAAATAATAATACTACTTTTCACAAACTAAGCTGTTGATCCCAAAGAATACGGAGCAATAAATTGCGTGCCTAATCATAAAAAATGAAGCAAATTCTTTCGCTCAGCTTTATACGATTTATTGCGATGTTAAAAACAACGCTCTTGTTGGCCTCTCAATTTCGGGAAACGTCACTGCTCGATTGTTTTTTTTTTGTTCGAATAAAATTCTCTTTTCTTAATCTACCTCAAAAACATTGACGTATGATTATTTCTTGCCCAATTTTCAACATCGATTTTCTCGAAATGTGTAAAACTTTTGTTAAGAACTTGTAAGTTCAATCGTTCCTATTTATGGTGATGTATTACAGGTTTAAATTTCTGCACTTATTTCACAAACACTCGATATATTGGCCTTCACAAACACTCGGTATATTGGCCATGAGGTCCAATGGACTTTTTTTGACACTTGTTTTTAAACTGCTTACTTACAAAATGTTAACTTCAGAACAGAAGACATATTTCTTGAATTAAATGTTACTGACTTAGAAATATTTGCTATAAAATCCCAGTTACAAGATTTAAAGAAATCTGATGGTAACAGTGGATGGTAAGAGTGGAGAGCAAAAACTGATTAAAAAACAAGATCGATGTTAAAAGAAATTGAAGAAAGTCTGTTGGTGAAGATTACGATGATACTGCACTGCTCAAAAAACAAAAGTAGTCACTGATTTCCGTTGAAGTACCTCTCTCACGGCTGAAAATTTTTAAATATTATTTAGTACACATTTTAAGGAGTTATTTATATAATTTAAAATAATGTTTGATAAAAATTTTTATTTAATATTAATGAAATTATAAATCGTTGAACACTATCATGTGGTAAACTAAAACGATTTGAAAAATTGAACTCAATAAAAAAGATTACAAAACCTTCATTCATCAACAGATGTACACACATTCATTAATTCGTATTGCCTTCTCGGGCTTGTAAAACTGCAATGCAACGTCGCGGCAAGCTGCGGATGAGCCTTGGCTTTGTTGTGGAATATTGTCCCATTCTTCGATTAGAGCGAGTTCTAATTCTTGGAACGTTAGAGGTGGATTTGAACGGCATCTAATGCGCCTTGCTAGAGAGTTCCATACATGTTCGATTGAATTTAGATCAAGACTGCATGCTTGTCAATCTAAAATTCGAATGTTGTGCTCCTGAAGATAACGAATAACAATTCGGGTAGTTGGCCATCATTTTGTGCTCTGGGTATTACATGAGGTTCTAAAATGTCTTCGATTTACCTCTGTCCCGCTAGGAATAACTACGAGATTTGTGCGACCATTTATCAAAATACCACCCCTAACAATTACGAAACACCGATAAATAGTGTCCTCCAGTTCCCTGCCAAAATCGTATTCGTCCGACATTCTCCAAAAATGCAAATTTCGATTCGTTTGTGAACATTATTTGAAGCCAGTGGCGAAGTTGCCAATTGACGAACTGTCTGAATTGGCTGTTCTTGTCTCTTCGGCAGTGCTGTCTAGATAACTTTGGCACTTTTTCAGGAGGTCTGGATCTCAAATTGATCTTTTTCAGTCTATTACGAACAGTTTGCTCACTTACTCTACCGACAGATCCTGTTGAAGATCCCAAGTAGTGACTGTGCGATTACGAACTGCTTGTAAACGAAGAAAACGATCATCAACGGCAGCGGTTTTTCTTTGACGATCTGGAACCCTATTCTTAAATCACTCGACTATGTGTCGTATGCGTAAATGACATCAGAATGACGTAGTCTCTTATACAAAACTACACAGATCGTTCGAGAATTGCGTCATTTTGACGTCATTTTCACATACGACACTTAGTCGAGTGACTTGAGAATAGGGCCTCTGTTCTTGGACGCCTTGCAACGAGTCACATAATGCTGGGAATAAACTTGTTGCAGTATTGTGACACCTCTGGAGTTAAATGCCTTCCAAGTCATTGAGTAACTCGATTATAATAATAATAATAATAACAATAAATGTCTTTATTTAACCAAAACAGGATAATAAATGTACATAAAGAGAACAGAACAATTAAAAAAAAAAACAATATTGATTTGGCTAAACCTCTGGGCGAATTAAGTAAGTAATGCAGTCTTCTTTTCTCCCTCAATCTCACTCTCATCAAAAATATCAATAGAAAAAGAAAGAAAGAAAAACAGTGTATCGCTATGCATAAGTTAAGTATTGTTTAAAAACAAATATGTCCTCAGTTGCCTCTTGAAACTAGGCAGAGACAAGCACTTTAAATTGGACGGTATTTTATTAACAATTTTGCTAATGTTGTAAGTGAAACTCCTTTCGAACAAGGCAGTTTTGTGTAAAGATGAGACCTTTCGAACGAATGTTAATGTTATGCACGTCCGTGCGAAATTTAATTTTATCGTAAAGATACGGAGGCGTTTGTGTTTCAATAATTTTATGGAAAAAGATAGCTGAATGCAGTAGTCTTCTGGTTTTCATATTAAGCCAATTTATATCTTATATTTATGAGATACATGGTTTCGTGGCTGCAAACCAAAAATAAGCCTATCGCACGAATTTTGATTTTTTTGAATTCTATTAGAATCAGTATAACTTAGACACGGTCCACACACTATATCACAGTAATGGAAATGTGACAATACTAGGGAATCAAGTAACATACGATTCGAGTAAATTAATCTTAAATTCGCTACTGCTTTGTGAATACAAGGGGAAACATGCTTAGTAAAGTGTAATTTATCATCAATGTGTATCTCTAAACTTTTACCGTTCCAACTGGAGTTAAAGTTGAACCACCAACTTTAATAACAAAATTTTTACGAGCTCGTTCTCGGTCCATTGTTTTACCAAACAGAATTACAGTAGATTTAGTTGGATTAATCGCTAGACAATGTCTAGTAGAAAAATCTATTAGTTTAATTATATCATCATTGATGTTAGACATAGCAGTATGGACTTCATTCGGATAAAATGCATAATAAAACTGAGTGTCGTCAGCGTAACGGTGGTCTTTGCAATACTGTAATACACTAGTCAAATTGCAGGTATAAATATTGAAAAGTAAAGGACCGAGAATTGAGCCCTGTGGTACTCTTTGCAACAATTCAATGGAATTGAATTTTGACTTAATCCAATATATTTTAAAATGGCCAATAATACGGCATGATTCACAGTATCGAAAGCACGAGGAAAATCTAGGAGTATTAGAGCGGTAAGTTTATTATGTTCTATTTCTGAAAATATCATCAGTGATGTCACACAAGGTAGTTGCGGAACTGTATCCAGAACGAAATCCTGATTGATGTGTTGGTAAGATATTGTAGCAATGTAAATGATTACTGATTTGTCTGTACATAATTTTTTCAAGTATTTTAGAGAGACGAGGTAATATACTAATTGGACGAAGATCTTTTAATTCTTGGGGATTGTTTACTTTTGTTACAGGATGAATCAACGCTACCTTCCATAAAGAAGGAAAAGAACTAGTCTGCAAGCAATGGTTGATAATGAAAGTGATGAATGGAATTAGAAATGGACAACAAATATTGATTAATTTAACATCGAGACCATCATCACCAATGCTTTCATAAAATTTTCGTTACTTCCAACTCAGAAGTAGGTTCAAACGCAAAGAAGGACTCAAAATTAACACGAAAATTACTTAGGTAATAATTCAGCAAGTTATCATCAACATTAGTTGACTGGATAGAATTCAAAAAGAAATTTTTGATAACATTCACATCAGTTAGGTGATCCGGAATAATCTTACGAGGGCGGAAATATACATTCAGATCTTTAAGCTTTCTCCACATATCTGTTTTATTTGAGGCAGATACGCTTTTTTTTCTTGTTTTACAGAGTAAGTTACTAAATTCCTAAGGGATTTATAGTAGTCCCAGTGATACGGTAATCGAGTTTTCAGAAAACGTGCGTGAGCTTTGTCACGTATGTACATTATTAGTTTAATAATATCTGTCAGCCATGGAGCTTTAGGTTTAGTAAATTTAGAAGTTATTGTAGGTGCGTGGAGATCAAATAGAATTTTTAGATTGGTATTAAAGAACGCAGTCATATTGTCAGCATCATCTAAATCGTATAAAGAATACCACGACAGTGGTTCTAGATCCCGCTGAAAGAGTTCGTAATTAAAATAACGGAAACTTCTGTAAGTTCGACATTCAGTCTTATTAACAAATGAAATAAACAATAGTAATCATACATTGTTTAAGCATAAAATGTTCCTTGTTCACTTCAGTTTTAAGCACGTTCACATTGGACTGCTTGTAATTCGATTAAATGTAAATTAAATTTTGTACAAGTACAGGGTATTTAAAACAAGTAATAGCTTTATAGATACATGTAAAAATTTGAAACTATAATGGAAACAAGCCAACTAGAAAAAGTGACTACTTTTATTTTTTGAGCATTGTATTTTACCACTAGTTTCAAAAGCATCCCCCCTATCTTTACGAAGAAAAATCGCATTTTTCATTTCAATTTTCGAAAATATTTCGTATGTTGCGTAAGCTGCGTGTGTATTGGTAAAGGTCGCAGTACGATTCTTTTAGTATTTCTACGTCAGGCTTTCTTTGGTTTTCACTGAATTTTTTGCGTTACGGTCTTTAACGATTCAGCAAATTTTCCGTGTCTTTTACGAGAGGTCATCGACACCAGCTCGGAGAGAATTCCCATGAAAGAGACGCACGTGATTGTACAATTGCCAGCCGGATTTGGCGTTTTAAGAGTTAAAGGAAGTCATTTTTAATTAACGCGCGCGATTGAAGAAAAACTTGCCTGAAAGGGGGCCCTCGATTTAAGGAAATAAACTGATACAATCTTCGGTTGGGTACGTATTAAAAATCTATTCTTTCGAGACACACAATAGAAAAATATATACATTCTATTAATGCCATTGTTTGATAAAGGTCGAACGTTTAATGGAATACGAAATGCGGCAAGGCTTCGTCTTCTCTGTCGCGTTGAATGCAACAGACAAAGACGGCGGTTCTGGCCGACATAATTCAAATTGTAAATGGGTCTATCAGTATTATTCTGTGCCAGAACAGCGCAGGAATGTTTCGTGAATACTGACTGGCGTTATTGAGCATTGTGTTCTAAACGTAATAAGAATTCACCACCGAATGTTGTTGTTGTCGTCTCTCCCCATTTTCATTGCGATTCAATTCTGTTCTATTCAGGGACAATTGTTATTAAGGCCTTAATGCCAAGCTACGTAACAATAACATACAGTTTTTTTTTTATGACGAAACTCTCGTTGGTAGTAAAAAAAAAGCGCGAACGTAGTAAACAAGCTTCGTTCTAATTGCATTCTGAGTTCTAAAAATAGGGCAGATGGCAGTCTGCCATAACTCGAAGCTCCGAAGCATCGATTTTTTTGCACTTTCAAGTACTTTGCACATCAAAGAAATGCTGCTGCACAAAACGTATGATACCTCACGCGATGCACGAAGCGTACAGAAATGTGGGGTAGGCACCGTGGGAATAACGTTTTGGGCTGTTATTATAAGGCCGTGAAAAATACACGACGTCTTTAAAATGCAAATCGCCATTCAATATTTCCAAAGGATATCAACGAAAAGGACGAAAATAGCAGCAGCATGAGAATAAACGAGACGACGTCGCCGTCGACATCAACACAATCAAATGAACTTTTGACATTTCAAATTTACCTACTTCTTCACGCATTCGAATTCAGTCGATTTGAAATTTAAAAATAAATGACCTGGAACAAATTTTGATGACTTCGGGCAATAAAAATCGAGCATTCTCTTTGATCGTTCTTAATTAAAGCAAGGACCTCGAACGAAGAAAAACAGAATTAAAATTCTGGCAGCCTCGTGAAGTCCGATGGCGTAATTAAATCAATACCGTCGTAAACGGCTTCGTAATTACGTGTATACGTAAAATCAGCGCTTTTAATAATATCCAAGGCAGCTGTCGCCTGCAGAAACGGCTGTTTTAAGAAGCCCCGCAAAAGCTGTTCCTTGGCTGTGTCCTACTTCGTCGAATGAAGGCGAACGCGAACGCGAACGCGTCAAGCCTATCGATTCTTATAATGAGATTAGCCGTTAATTATCGGTTCGCCTCGCCGAAGCGAGCAGCCATTTTGGGCAATTAATTATAAGCCGGCTAATTGCACCAATTTATTTATAAATTTCGTGCTGGGGAAAGGGGTTTCGACGTAGTCTACGTTAATTTCATACTTGAAACCTATATTTTCATCAAACAATAAAGAATTCGTTTACTAAAGATGGAGGCTACACGTGCAATTATCTTCTGCAAAACCTAATTTCAGTTTTCTCTTTTTTTTTGGTTTGTTTTGTTTTTAAATAAAAAGCACCTTTGCAACCGTGTTACCAAGTGGAAGTTGGACACTTTCTTGCTGAGCTGCGCTGCATTCGGTAAGTTTACTTTGTGTAGAGTTACTGTGGAGTGATTTTAACTTCACAGTTTGCATACTATGAACAAGGTTTACTCTTTTAGCTCTGGCATTTACGAACTGTAGGTTCGGTAGTACAGTTAACTTTGAGTTGAGTTAACTCTGTTTTTGTCACGAATGACTTCATCAACTGCCTTTGACCATGAAGCGAGGAGACTTTCGGTTTGTAGGGCCGTAAGTAGAGCTCTTATAACGATTTGATTACAAAAATGTACCTCTTTTGTCACCTCTCTCTCGTTCGTCTACCCGAAACGAGAATTCGGCGCGTTTGACCAACTTCGGAGAAATGAGAGGGCCTGCGCCAATCCGTAACTTACCTCCGCACAGAAGCCAGGTCCTCCCGGAAATCGGAGTTGTGTAACAGTGCTCACTCAGTGGAGGCGGCGTGAGAAAACTCTAGAGATGTTACGGAAAAGGGCGTCACACAACGTGGTTACGCAACCCAAATGTTGCAGGAACACACGGTCGGGAAGGTATATTCTTAGGCCTAGTACATACTTAGATACAAAGTCGCGCAACAATCGCGAAACATTGTTGCGAGACAAAGTATCGAAACTGTTTCTATACATTATCGCATGTCCACACTTAAGCTTAGTTCTGGATATGCAAAATATTTCATGCTGACTGTTTTTGATTGGTTGGTTTCTTTAAAAGAACCAATCAATTCGCAATAAATATTTAGCCTACCTATCCGGATGTATATACGTTCAATGCAAAACGACGCCGATGTAAACGACATTTTCTATAAAATTAGAAATTTACCGTTAAACGCAATAATCAATCTGTATTTTACCAATTGAGTGTCAAGCGAATAGTAATTTAGTTATTTATATCCGAATGTTTTGCGTCTCTCTTTTGTTTTTAGTTTTAAATAAATTAATGGCCATTTTTCCCAATATTTCTTGTTTGAAGCTTATTAGAATAGTAAAAAGACAAGCACTGACATTAATGCATTAAAAAATTTTTACAAATCGTTTTTGATTGCAATGGTTGCTTCGAGCATCCTCTGTACTGCAGTTTCAGTCCTATTTGTGGCTTCATCGGCAGAAGCGTAGGTCGAGAGTTCCACTCCAAAGCAAAACGACTTGTCGAAGGATATTCGCAAATGCTATGTAACAGTAATGAATAGCTTAAATAGCGACATCCTACGATCGCTTTTTGACCTGACATCGCATTTGTGAATATCCTTGGACAAGTCGTTTTGGTTTGCGGTGGGATTCTTGAGCTGCACCTCTGCTAATGAAGTCCTAAGTAAGGCTGAAACAGCTGTATAGAGGATGCTTGACGGATCCACTGCAATGAAAAACGAATTGTAACAATTTTTTTCAAACTTTTCATTATGCCTTGACAATCAGCATGGTCGGCTTGCATGGGATGACTTATTATGTAACAAACTGGCTTCAGTTCGTCAATCTTAATGCAATGTCAGGTCAAGAAGAAATCGTAGGATGTCACTATTTGAACTATTCATTAATGCGTTAGATAAACAGTTACATCAAATTTCATCAAAAACCAAATATGTCAAAAATAGTTTTCCTCGATTTCTAAACAATCGAATCAAAAGAGCTTACGTCATTTTACCTTCAACTTCGTGATCTAGAATGACAAACTGCGGTCATTCCAACCTCAATATTTGGTATGTGCACTGCCATGGCCAGCGATATTGGAGTTGCTGCATGTAGCATCGCTGTTTGATATGGTTCTCATGCTCAGTAAGAAATTAAAAATAAAAGAAAAGCAAAACATTGAACTATTTATTTTCTCGGCGAAGTTGGCTTTTAAAGTCCATAAATCTTTTTCAACTTCAGAAATTACAATTTTGTATTTTTTGATTAAATCTTCTACAGGGTGTTATCGAATAGGATGGGAATAATTACACCACGTATAGACGGCGTTAAAATGTTACGATTTAACCTAATTTATCTATATACAAAATTTTATCGTTTCTGTGATATAACCTATAAAAGCAACTTGAAAAGCGTACTTTGAGAAAAAGAATTACGCAACAATTAAGTATTGTACATTGACAGATAAAATTCCATCTAATGTTTTCAAGGTAAGTTAAAGCTTTTGGAAATTTCGGGTTTTTGCTGCAATAAAATCTTTCGACCTAATTATCTCGATAACGGTTAATCTGACTAAGATGGAACTTAGTTCTAGCATAATTTTATTCGTATATTTCAATTTTTGTTTCAGTAGTCTTTAAAAAGTGACAATAAGTAACTTATAACTAAAATAATAACCTATTTCCCCAGATCTACGCCACTGGTGAAGAACGCTCAATTTTCCGCATGATATATTGATCCCTGTATTTCACTTATACTGCATGTCAAATTTCAACGACCTACCTCAAACCGTTACAGATATATTTGAGAAAATATTCTTTTCAAGTTACCTCTTTAGGAGGTTATACCTCAGGAACGAAAGAGTTTTGTACGTAGATAAATTAGCTTAAATTGTAATACTTTAATGTGGTCTATACGTGGTATAATTATTGTCACCTTATTCGATAACATCCTGTATATCATTTTTATTATTTCATTTTTATACTCTACTAAAAAGACGTCCTACAAGACTACAAGCAAGCTGTACGATGTAAATCTACTTTTTTTTTGAGATCACAATTAAAAAAAAAACATAGGAGAGCCGATAAAATACGAAGGTGGTTGATTGTGAGCGAGATTTATCGAATTTGTGATCTTTATCTTTTTTCTCCCACGTCCAGATGTTGCGCAACACTGTTTCAAGTTTCCCATTTGAAATGGGAAACAAAAGTTCTGCGATTTTTGAACACTTGAGATACACCACATTTTGTTTAGCAACTGTTTCGAAACATTCGCGAAACATGACTTTGAAACAAAGTTGCGTGACTTTGTATCCAAGTATGTACTAGGCCTTAGACGTTCCCGTTAAGAGCAAACCCTTTGGACCCACTTCCTCAACAGCATACCCTAAAAGGAGCCTCCCTCCCCAAGTATAGATCAACCCAAAATTGTCAAAAAGATGCTCAAAGAATGAACAAAGTTCGTTACGACAAAAAAAAACAGATTATTCACCCAGGCAATCGTCATAAGCAGTTTACAAATCCAAAAAGACACTCAGAAGGGGTGATCGGCCGCTTTCTTATTTAACAAAAAAGATAAAAAGAACGACGTCCCAAAACAGGGCAAACGTTGCTTCTACGAGAATACTCTAGCGTTTGCGCACAGTAGCATAACATTTAATAAACTGTAAGAAATTTTTAATGCGAGAAACGTTCAAAAATAAAAAGCTAATTAAACTTCTGCTCTGAAGGAGAATCAAAATTAAAACAAAACAACTGAACAAAGTAAATAGACAAGCGTAAAAGGGACTTCAAAAAAACTATATAAATTAAACAGAAAATTCCAAAAAAACTGAACAAATGAGAGGGGCAAAATCAATGTGAGGTCGCCGCCGCAAGATTCCAACAATTTAAAAGCCACGTGCTAACGCAACGTTCCACATAACACCAAAGCCGGAAGTTGAACGTAGAGAAGAAAAGAAAATATTTGAATGAGCTTACGTGGTGAGAAAATTCCACTTGAACCAGCGTATCCCGCCTGCGATATTCTGAGGAAGGCAGAAAACGAGTCTTCTTCTCTTGTTCGTTGTTCGTTTGTTCTCGAACCGTCAACGTCACAGGAGCAAAAAAACGGGGATGATAGAATGAGGCGTCGAATTCATCAGATTATTTCCAAAAACGGCTTCCCTACAATCCTGGGGGGAGGGTTGCAAATACGCCCCGTTCAAGTTGCTCTCATTGGTAATCTAAGGAGCCTCAAAGAAGCAAATAGGCCCCGTACAAGTTGCTCATTGGTGATCCAACGAGCCTCAAAGAGTCATACGTCGGCAGATCCGCAACAACGGTCCCAAAAGCAAACGTGAAAAAATCCCTCTAGGTGATAGAACTCGAGAAAAAACGGGGGGGGGTCTACTCAAACTTTTATCACAGCAAACAAAATTAACCGACCACATCGAGTCACCGTGTGAAACCAAGTGACACCAAGCAAAGTCCGCCGTGCGCACCCGGCGCGTAGCAAATTTCAAAACGGAGCATGACACGCAATCTCACGGCAAAAAACTGATGTCGCATCGAAAATTAGAATTAAAGTGCTCCAGCACAAAAAAAAACGGAACACTTTATTTGATTTAGACTAGAATTAAATTGAGCTCTGGGGATCGACGGTTTTCTCTGCCAGTCTTGATTGCAGGGAACGTCGCGATGAAAACTGCTGCTTACGTTAAATGGGGTGAAGGATGGACCGGGCCGGATTATTACTTGGGTTTCTGGTGACGGCTTCGGTTTCAAGGGCTGTAGTGTCCCAGGACGGTGAATATAACCCACGGCGATGACAGTGCAGTGCAAAGGAAATGATGACGACGTTCGTGAGGGGTGGCGACGGTACGTCACTTGATGTGCATCGAACTAACAGCTTAGCTCACGACTAAAGATCTGATTCGGCTCGGTCTATTTAAACGAGTTTGTTTGCTATCTACTGTTTGCGCTTACATGGGGACTCTAGATGGAGCGTGGCAAGAAAAGTGTGTAGTTATACGCGGAATTCCCTAGCTCGAGTGAAGAATTCGGTCATGAGTCGAACTGCAACGATATTGGTTTACGGGCGCCAGAGATAAATTGTCTAACGAGATTTCTTGTCAACCCAAAACGCTTATCTCTACCCGTCTCGCTAACGTGTCTTTACTATTTACTCTTGCTATTGTGCAACAACAGTGGTGGGTCACAAAAATTCAACAACAAAACTAAAATACTAGCAATATATTGCTCAAACAAAGTCTATATATCTATAGAATATGAAGCAAAACCCCAAATCTACTTCACAGTAGCCAAAATAGGTTATGAATTCTCGTTATCACTTAATTAAACTCAAAAAAAAAAATCTAAATTGTAGGGTCTGGATTAACCTAACAGAATTTCAATTACAGTCGAAGTGTGTAAAATTAAATTCGCGAACGTTAGTTAACGAATACACGAGTTTTCGGAGCAGCTGGTATATGGCCACTGTGACGTCATTACCCATAAAGCGTAAAACACTTACGGGCTAATTCTTGTTTGACGTCGAGGATTGACACGATGTCCTGCAGTCCACCGACGGAGTCGTCAAACGAGGCCGAGGAACGCACACAACAATATTTGAGAAAATCTTAACAAGCTAACGGCGGTATACACCGAGAAAATACTAGTCAAAGTTTCTACCAGCTTGTTGGTTAACAGTAAAAGCCTGAGAGAAAGAAAAGAACGAAATGTCAGATATGGCTAAGGTTTGCACAATAGACTCACCTATGTGAAACTTTTACAGGCTTTGTGAATGAATGTACCAAAATGCACTGGCGTCGAAGGGTGGCCTATAAACCCGGTAGTGCTGCCGTTTGAGTTATGTCCGCACGGACTAATTAACTCCCAAACAGAAAACGAACAAAAGTAACCAAAAACTCAAGATCACTTTTGACGGTTTTCCCTCGTAATAAAGATGCCGTGACGGACGATTCGAGCACCAAATTGCTCGTACCACGTGCACAAATTTAGCCAATTGTAAATTTGAGAAGTAACCTCGGAAGAATGTACGTGCCAGTGCATAAGCAAATGTGAATCTTATAGCGTTTTCCACTGGCTGCACGAGTGTGCACTGAGTGTATTTCCATCTCGGTTTATTTTTATGTAATAAACCCAAGATGATATTGGTAAATTGTAGTGTATTCTTCTAAAGGGCTCTTCAAGGTGCATATCTCCACTCTATTAACTTTGTGGAACAATAAGATGTAACGGTGCTAATCAGAAATATTTGAATTTGATGATTTAAAAATTTAAGAATTTAAGTTAAAGAATACTTTAAGGGAAGGAGTTAAATGGTGCTACACAGAAGCAAATTTAAGTAACTTTAACTCTTCAGTACTTTAAATCTTAAAATTTAAAGCGTTAAAGCGGTTTTGAACGATTCCTTAATTTTAGATTTTAAAGTTTAAAGTATTGAAGGGTCAAAGTTCGTTATATATGTTTTCTAAATAGTACCATAAGCGATGAGAACGCGAACCTAGCCTTCTATTTTCCTTTTTAAATTATTCATAATAATATCCGTCTTGTACGTGAAAATTCTCCCACTTATCTATCTTCCAAGCATTAATTTTACTTAAAAGGAACTTTATTTGATTTGTAAGTTGTGGGTAACTTTCTCTTAAATTATAACGTCAGTGACAATGAAAAGCTAAACAAGTCGCTAAAACGAGTGCAATAAATAGTGGAAGAAAAGATTTCTAATTCTATGATTTTTTTGTGTT
Source organism: Prosopocoilus inquinatus (assembly GCA_036172665.1). Taxonomy (NCBI): domain Eukaryota; kingdom Metazoa; phylum Arthropoda; class Insecta; order Coleoptera; family Lucanidae; genus Prosopocoilus; species Prosopocoilus inquinatus. The sequence goes on from CM069877.1 coordinate 31,018,188, forward strand.
TGCCTTACTGAACGGTAAAGTGCCATTCTAATTCCTTATAAAGGCTGTTCCATTAAGGACTTAAATTTGACTCGATTAATTCCCGATTTCATGACATTAAGAAATTCTCTGTGTGTTTAAAGCGCTTCATGCCACACCTAGTTCGTCGGAGTTTTATTGCAATAAAATACAGTTTATTTTTTTATTATCGCCTTGTTTATCGACGCTGAATTTATTCCGCTTGCAAAACACCGAATGATCTCACGCTCTATGTTTTAATTTAAACGTTTTCTTTGCATTCGTTTTAAAATACTCCGGTCATGAATTAGTACAAAGTTTTCGATGCATCGACATTCCTTTGGAGATTAGTTTTTTTTTATTGAATTTGTATAATTCTGGTTCCATAAATAAATTGATGGTGGATGAAACGTTGCATTGCAATTGCTTTAGCTGTGCTTTTTCAACTTTCCACTCAGGACTATTAAACGCCCTCGCGTTCGGTAAAAACCGTGCAGACCGGGGCTAGAAAAGTGGACAGATTAAGAGAGCGTTTCCCGTGCTTTAATTAGTCCTAGAAATCCAAGTGACCTTTTCAAACCCTTTTTGTCTCCAGTTCTTTTAACAAATCATACAAAGTTGGATGTTGATTTTCTTTGATAGTAGCGTTCTGGTTTTCGAGTGGAAAGCCAGAAATCGATTTCAAAGTCGTTTTCCAAGAATTTTTCGAATGGCGTGTACTTATGTCTTTGGAATTGTCGAAATCGGTCCACTTCTTATCTCTTTCTCAACTTACTTAATAGTCCTTCCTTATAAAAGTTCAAATAAAAACCCAAAGCTTTAGATTACAAAATATATTCAAATGTTTGAGAAATTTTCGTACAATAACAAAAAGTTTACAACAAACAAAATGAATTCAATTAAATTAATTGACTGATTAAAGTTTAACAATTAACATAAAAGAGAAAAAGGAAGATCAACAAAAATCAATTCACTTCTATAAAACTTTGTTAGACGGTGAATTTTTAAGCAGTAGTGATTCTATTTTATTTAAACTCACCCTCGCCTATTGTGGATGCTTCTTAGGTACACTTTATTTAAATGAAATTAAATTGGGAAAATTGACTGATTGAAAAATTTTAGAATTTGAAAACTTCACGACGAGGAAGATTTAGACGCGTGTCAAACAGACTAAATTACATTCGGAACTGAAGAGGCACTTTACCAGATGACAGAATTTCGTGCACCATGGCAAGTGCCTTTGCGAACTCCCTTTCTAATCAGAAAAGCAAAGTATTTACATGATTCCGAAAGACCTACTTTCCAGTCTGCCTGGGGCCTTTGCACTAAGCGTTGGTTTTGAAGAAGACTGATGACTCATTCTATTTTACTGGCAGCAGTTATTAGGTAATCGACGTGCGAATGTAAGCCAAAGTTATCTTGCAGGAATTAGGGGCCTTTACATGTTTTTTTTTTTTTTGTTACAGTATGATTCACCGATGAACCAACGATATTTAGCCTCCTGGATGATGCAAGCTTGTTTTTTTTTAACATAATGTGCTTGATCCCGTTACAAGCTGACTGATGCTTTTATTACATAACCTCTCAGCTGCATGTGTATCATTTGTGTTTTCCAATGACTTATATTACGACAGGAGTTTTAATTTATAAAAATAATAATCATAAGAATCTTGGTCCTTACAGTTCTTTCGCCTTCCAAAACGAATCCGGGACAGAGTACGTGCACACTTGCCACCGATATATTTGCGCCATTCTAAGAAAAGGTACTCACAATATCGACACAGGTAAAAACTTAAAGTTGAACATTTGCGCCTCGGTTTTGGCAAATTACCTTTTTCTTGCACAGATCAAGATATAAATATAACATAAAGATAACTCTTACACTGTGTATACGTATTTACATTTGCAAAAGTACAAGGCTCTTTTTTATTCAAATTTCTGTAAATATAAAAAAAAAAACACTTTTTTAGGTTTCTTGGAGCGTTGTATCAGTCCCTTTATTCTCTGATCTAACTTAATATACCACACGTCCGAATAAATTTTTGATAAAGGCCGTGGAAGTGTAAACGAATGTCGTAACCTACAACACAAAAATGTACATTTATCAAAAATTTATTTCGGACAATTGACGAAAAGTCCAGATTGGCAATTTTTGCTTATAACTTCAAAATAAAAAATAGCCAATATCTATTTACACTATTGGGATCGGAACCTGGCGCTTAGTTTCTTTCTTTTTCTGTTATAATTACAGAAATGCCCATGGGAGACATACAATTATTAAGCTTGAAATTTTGATAAAATCTACCCTAATTACAATTCCACGCAATACTGCACTAACTATTTTGTGTGAGTTTGATATTTAAGGAATGGAAACTCGTACAGGTGACAGGAGTTCTGCTTCGTAGTAGGAAGCATAATTAACATTTGGCAAGACAAAGGGCCGAATATTCGTTTAATACTTCTTTCTTGAGATCATTTTTTATATTAGCATTGTTTTTGTTTAGAATAACAGTTTAATTTTATTTTCTATCAATATAGAATTACTTTTACTTTAATTGAGGGTTACAACGTTATTTAAAATTAAACTGTTATTCTTAATAAAAGCAATGCTGATATAATAAAAAGATAAATTCAAGAAAGAAGTATTAAGCTAATAGTTGGTCCTATATCTTGCCAAATATTAATTACGTTTCCTAATACGATGAATTAAAGACTGAGCATTCAAATCAAGGCAGAACGCAAAAGCGCGTGATCGCAAACTCCTACGGTTCCCTTCTACCCGTCTCACGTACGACTTTTCGTTCTTTAGTGATAATGAACCGTTGAATAATAAAACACAAAAATGATTTTATATCTCAAAAACAATAATTTCGATATTTATTAAATTCACGGTTTGAAAAGCATTGTTATTAATCAAAATATTTTTTTAAATAAATACCTTCCGAGCTTTCAATAAATTCTAACGAAAAATTATTAATTTTCTTATTAATAAGCAAACAGCACGTTGGATAAAATTCACTAAAACACGTACGCAATTAAAAGAGATGAAAATAATTTCATTTAAAATTTACAGAAATATAATTTACCAAAGTGGTCGAAAATTTCGAAGAATATAATAATGTTGCGGCAGAGGCGTAAATATAAAATTGCTGATGACGTTACTTGACTGTTCCCCGTAAATTTAGACCAAGGGGCGCAAATTTATTGAAGGCGCAAATGTTTACGGCGCGAATGTCCCGACACCTTCCAAGACACTAACACAATAAATAAAATTAATTACTTCAATTTCTTTTTCTGAATTTTGATTTATTCTAGAAAAAAAACTCCCACTCGTTTTTTTTTATCTGTGTACATTTTTCTCTGTTTTTTTTTAAATAGCATTGTAGATGATATGCATTTTGAGATATTTGATTTGATAATTCTCTGTTATCCCGAACAAACGATTTGAATCCTGGTACCTGTGACGGATGCATTGTTAAATGTAATCCCCGCATTCATTTCGTTATCGCCGCAATTTATTCGTGCGTCCTAACTGCGCATACCTTAAAGTCAGGACCGCAATAAATCAGACACGTAACACCCCCGAGACTATAAGGGTGCGACGTCAACAATGAAGCGAAAATTCGTTCCTCCGACCGACCGTAATCGCTCAAAATCCGAAAAATAATGAGCCAATCTTTTAGGAATCGGCGGACATTTGCTTTTCGCCCGCCTAAGTACACACGGGTCCGGTCCCCGGGGTGAGTTTGAGAACTACCCCTGCGTTATTTATGCTCGCAGGTTATCCGCGACAAATCTCGGACACCTTTCGAGAAGAAAGCAAGATGGACGATGTATTTGCACACCCGGATTTTTCTTTTTACCTTTGTTTGTTCTTCTTCGTCGTCCCTGGCGCGGTGTTAGTTTAAATTTGATTTTTGTTCGGGTTTCAAAAAAAAAAAGTTTTTGGAAAGATAGAGATAGAAGTTAGGAGCTTGTAGGTTGTTTCTTGGAGAAAATGCAATAATTCTTTTATTATTAATATTAATGAAGACGGAAAGTCACAGAAAGTTTTATTCGAAAGCCGTCGCATGTTAAAACCCGCTTTATTCCCCGAGCTCGCTGAACTTTATGAATTAAAGCGGCGGATTTACAAGCGCAATTTGCATAACATCTATTTACGTTACACATTCCTGTTTACGAGTACATAAAACCGGGAACGTAAAAGACATGTACGACCGGCTCGGGGCTTGCAGGCTTGTCACGACGGCCTTTTGAAATATGCCCAGCATTTTTCGTAATGTATTTTAATGCGCGATGCACGTGTATGATATTATAATTGGCCGGCTGATGTGGGACAAACACGGCTCGAGTAAATATAATACGCTCGACGCCGACGTCGGTTGGGGTCCGACCCCCTTTCGCCTCCATGCAAATGATTCCGAGGGGCTGCGTACGTCGACCGAGCTTGATAGGATAATAATATGTTACACCACAGCTCGTATCTCCATCTGAAATTGCTTTATCTCAATCTGTATCGCTCAATGTTTCGTTATTATTTCATTATGTCGCTTTACCCTTCGCTCTCGACAAGATCTACTTTATTTTGATTCTGTAAATTTCTCTCTTTCATTCTTGATTGTTCATTGTTCTAAATTAAAACGATCCCAAACGTATCACATCTTTATCCGTAACTTTAATTGATTTATTTCTAAATCAATAATGAAAACTTTGTTATTGTTTCAGGTAAGGACACTACTGTCGAAAAGTTTTAAGACGAAAAGCAGTAAATCTGTTGGAATTTGAGCCTTATTGAAATAGCCCGTCTGAATTTAGAACCTTCTGCATTCGAGCCTCCCCGTTTCTCTCTCCCTCTCTTGACCAGGGGATGAGCAGGGTCATAAAATTCATTCACGAGAGCAGGTAATCTGTTAAGCATTGAATAAGGAAATTCCAGGTAATGAGAACTGCGTAATTTGTAAAGTATTATGAGAGTAATTATTAATAAAATTAATTCAGGTATATAGTTATATTTTGTGAAGTCATGGTTAGTTTTTTAATTGTTTTTAGTTTAATAATAATACCTACCCGGGTTCTGTTATATTCTGTGTTTTTTTTTTTTTTTAATTCAATTTAGATTTTCATATTTAAATTTGTTAACAAAATTGAAAGATATTAAATCAAAATGTTTTAAACTGCCATAAGTTCGGAATGTGTTTAAATTTAAATTTAAGTTTGAACGTGTTATTGTAGTTGAATAATAAACAAACGAAGTGATCAGAAAAGGAAAATACTTTTTATGTTTCATGTGTTGCAATTAAAAATTTCCATCGCTAATTTAGATCAAACTATTATACAGAGTCAAACAAAACGAGTTAATTAACCAAAATTATTTTATTATCCTATTTTTTCTGTATAAATCGAATGAGTAACAAAGTATTTTTAATAATGGCTATAACAAAATGGCTATCCAAAAAAACTCATTGCCCATCTGTTGAGTGACAGACCTAATATTTCACAATTACAAACAATAGAGTCTCAAAATCAAGTCAAATATTTCAAAATTCCTTTTTTGCCTAACTTATAACGTTGCCAGAATCTTAAACAATAATCAAACTAAAATAGCTTTTTATTCCTTAAAATCAACCAACAGCTTATGTACTAAACTTAAATCAAAAACCCCTTTGCTTGATCAATGCAACTTCTTTATAAAATAAATTGTATGGGGTGTGATTCCTCTTATATTGGCCAAACTAAACAAAAACTATCCCATAGAATGAGAAATCATAAATATGATTGTAATCCATCTCAACAATCAAAATCCGAAAAAAACTTCTCTATCTACTCATTATTTTTCCACAGGACATGCGTTCGATTTTGACAATGTTAAGATTTTAGATTATGAACCGGTTTTTACAAAAAGATTAATCTCTGAAATGATTCCTATAAAGAATAATAAAAATTCAATAAATTTAAGAACGGACACACAAAATTTAAGTATCATTTACCATAACCTTATCAAATATAACACTGTCAATCGGTTGTAAATTCATTTTTCTTAGGTTGGCCAATACTTGGGGAATTTCAGTCTAACCTATAAGTTGGTTAACCTGTCGCGTTGCTGAGTAAAAACCAGCTTCGTTGTCATTTAGCGTACGTTTTCTAACGTTACTTTTAATTCTGTTTTACCTTTAATCATTTATTGTGAATCGTTTAAAAAACATCCCATATTGATGAACTTTTGTTTTAAAATGTTTTAATAAGACCGTAAGTGTTTACATTTCTATATCTACCAATCTTAGACTGACCGTTGTTTTTTCTCTTTTTTATAGCGGCTTGTATCGGTAAATTTCACCTCAAATCGTTCAATGGTTTGTAGTTATCGTTTTGTTAATCTGAGGTAAAAATGTTTTTTAAATGCTTAGTTGATAGAATCTCACTGTTACCTTTTTAGGCTCTGAAGAAGGTTTAAAATAAAACCGAAACTGGTCAGCTGAATGATTTAAAAATCAATTTGTTTGTCCTAAAAACCCGATCAAATACCACGTTTTTCAGTATTTTTAATGGCACATTAATTTTTAATTGGACTTATGGCCGTTTTCATAATCAGACTTTAAGGAAGCGTTAAGTCAATTTAAGAATGGGGAAACAAATGCATTTTTTTAGAAAAATTTTGTGCAAATCGTTTTTGATTGCAGTGAGAACCTCGAGCAGCCTCTGGACAGCTGTTTCAGCCCTGCTTGGGGCTTCTTCAGCAGAGACGTAGCTCAACATTCCCACTGCAGACCAAAAGCGACTTGCCCAATTTATTCGCAATTGCGATGTAAGAATGATGAACAGATAAAATAGCGACACCTTATTATCGCTTTTTGACCTGACATTGCAATAGGATAGACAAATTGAAGCGGGATTTGCTCCTAATATGTCCCCCATGCAAGGCGGCCATGCTTGCTGTCAAAGCATAATGAAAGATTTTAGAAAAATTTTGTGCAAATCGTTTTTGATTGCTTCAATTTGTCTATCCTACTGCAATGTCAGGTCAAAAAGCGATAGTAAGATGTCGCTATTTTATCTGTATTTTTTTAGGTTAAAATAACTTTAAAATTAAAGTCCTATTATGAAATCGGACCTTACTGTTATATTAATTAATTCATGAAAACGTATGATAAAGAATATTCTTAAAAGTGATGCAAATTTCTGTTCATGAAACCGGCAATTTAAATACAAATTGAGGAATTTAAGCATCTAATAAGAAAATGAAAATTAATACTAAGTAGGATATTGTCCCTAATATTTAATCCTGTTTAATTATCTTGCGCAGGAAGGATTTTATACCTCTACATCCTATTATTACATTTGTAAAATTTTAGAAATTTGGAAAATTTCCGGTAATACCGTGTATTATCCCAATTTAGTGGGTAGGTATACAGAGAAAAATCAATAGTAAAAAGTAACACAAATTGTAGTTAGAATGAAGACGGAAACAAATTGTAGCAAATATTCTCACAATTATCGGACTATTTACTACAATTGTGCTAATATTTGTTACAATTTGTTTCTATCTTTATTTTAACTACAATTGTGTTACTTTTTACTATTAATTTTTCTCTGTATATAAAAAGCTGCGAACTAATTATCTTTTAGTATTAGATAATTATGCATAATCTGTATATAAAAAGCTGCGAACTAATTATCTTTTAGTATTAGATAATTAGTTCGGAGCTTTTTATATACAGAGAAAAATTAATAGTAAAAAGTAACACAATTGTAGTCAAAATAAAGATAGAAACAAATTGTAACAAATATTAGCACAATTGTAGTAAATAGTCCGATAATTGTGAGAATATTTGCTACAATTTGTTTCCGTCACACAATTTCTTGTGTCGGAAAGTTTTGTTTAATTTCTTTGTGAAATGGAACGCAGAACACATACTACCGAAAGAGATAATCATTCCATTGTATGTACATTGTCATAGGACCAACGATACCTGTTATTATTACTGGAAACCGTAACCAATATTTATTTAATAGGTTTGCCGCCGGCCGTACCATAAAAGCAGGTCAGCCGGCTAAATGTTGTTAAGGTTCATAATTGCAAAGCACGGATATTCGTACGGCCAGGGATATTTCATTTCGTCTTAAAACTTTTCGACACTACCGTACATTAATGTTTCAAATACTTCCGATCATGAGATGATATACATTCTTATATGGGTAAGGTTACAAATGCGTTGATAAAATCTCTTCAGAATTTGAAACATAATGCTATGATATTTAGTTCAACAAGAAGAAACTTGGAATAAATTTTAGTTTAATTGAAGAAAAGAACGATGTTACGTTTAATTTGTTTAATAAACATTTGATTCGAAATACCTAAGACTATTAATCGGGCAAAGTGATAGTGAACTTTGTGGTGAACTGCAATTCTTACAGATCGCTTAACAAAAACTCCCAAAAGAGACTGATGCCCGTTTGGGCATGGTTAAGTGACACTTTTTCCATAAGAGAAAGTGTCACTTAACCACTTAAGTAGGACTTAAATTTTAAGTGAAAGTGGTGCAAACGGGCATTAAAGGTCGGCTTCTAGAAACTTTTATCGTTAGATAGAGTAAATATTGCTATGGTTAACCATGTTAGAAATAGAAATTTATAACTTATCTAACGATAAAAGTTTCTAGAAACCGGCCATTAGATACTAAACTTGTGTAATGCCCGATTTCTTCACCTCCTGATTTATCTGCCAGGTATTGTAAACCATTGTATCGATAATAGTTTCCGAGGATACTACCTGGCGGATAAATTTATCCATAGGTGACTTATGCGGGATGAATTTTGGTTGTGAAAAAGTGAAAAACAGTAGGTTTCTAAAAGGACAACTAGACTGTGTATTGAGCAAATAAGTGTAACATCAGTAACTCAAATATTAACTGACAATTTTGGATACAGACAGTAATTTGACTTTGTATGTTATGTATGAGACTTTTCTTTAGGTTAAGAAATAATATTTTGATTTATTTATAACAAAAAGGTGTAACAGTTAATGTAACAAATGTATTTTTTAAGGTTAAAGTAACTTTAAGTTTAAAATCTGATTATGAAAACGGCCTTTATATTGTAATAAACGTATTAAGTTGAAAGTGAATTTTATTTTGGGACAAACATCAACCAGATTTGGAGCCAGGACATCACCAAACAGACTGGATAAAACAAAATTAAGTCAAGAAATCTAATCATGGTAAACACTCGCTTGGTGCCAGGCCGTCACTCCTTGTTATTATTATAAAATAGAGTATTATTAGACATTTGTGTGTAAAACGAAAATTACATTCACACAAGAGATGATTTGACTATCGTGAATTCCGGGGTTCTCATGCGTATAAAGCCAATAAGTCTTTTGGTTATCTACAATAAGAGTTGGAGGGTTTCCATCCTTTCAGAGCCTAAAACCCTCAGCAGCAGCAACAACAACAAAAAGAGCTATCAACCAGGCCAATACATAGCAATATGTTTTAGAATGAGACAATTTTCCTAGCGATCTTTTGTCTGTTCCTTGGCACAATATACACGATATCCAGAATTCTAGATCTCCAATGTATTAACGATAAACTTATTTTTTAAATGAAAATTTGCATTTACTTTTTGATAAGTATGCTCCTCTTATGACTAAATGATTTACTAAAAACTTTAATACTTCACCAACAGATAATTTAAAAATTCGGATGAACTGTAGAGATGAAACCATTTCTAAATTCAAATAGACACCAAATACAAATAAATTTCAAAGCAAAGGGCGTTCCTCAAGACAGTATATTGGGTCCATTATTATTTATTCAGATCTTAATGCAGTTGTAAATTATTGTAAATAGTTCTCGCTTGATAGCGTTGCTGCAAATTTTGTCTTAATTAATGAAGATTTGATAATTTGATTAATAAAGCACAAATTCATAATTTATGTATTATACCTTAAAATCTTGTCTTTTAATTTTTGGTAGCAAGGAACGTGAGGAAGCAGCTGCTGAATGTAGCCTTAGTATCCTCGGCAAGCCTCTACTTATTTCTAACGCTGCAGAAAATCTTGACCTTTGTGTGGATTCTGAATTAAGGTTTCGGGATCATATTAATAAAATGTTAAAAAAAATCTTACTGTTCACTTTGTATACTCTATGGGATTAGGCACTTTATTAACACCTAATTTACGTAAAAGTCTTACTGATTCCTAACTTTGAGCCGTTTTAAATGTTGTGATGTCGTGTAATATGGAACATGTGCAGCCTCATTAACTACGGCCCAAAATACTTCAGAGGGTTCAGAATGCTTGTATTAGACTTATTTACAGCCTTCTTTGTTTTGATCCTGTTTCGCTTGAATTGAGTGATCTGAATTGGTTGAATATGAAAGACCGAGGAAAACTGTAGTTTTGTATTATTAAAATTGATAAAAGCTCTAACGCCAGTATTCATAGACAAGTTTTAAGCTCAACTTGAAGGTTAAGTCTGACTTAATGTAAAAATTTTATTTCACAGTTGACTAAGTACAACTTAAGTAGTACTTCATTCTAACGCCAGTATTCATAGACAGGTCTTAAGCTCAACTTGAAACTTAAGTATGACTTAATGTAAAAATTTTATTTCACAGTTGACTAAATAAAACTTAAGTAGTACTTCATTCTAAGTCAGCTCCATCTATGTCTTAAGTTACACTTACCAACTAAGGCATGCAAGGCAGATTAAATAACATTTTCTCTGTTGCAGTGTCTGCACTTTTTTGGTAGCCATTATTAATTATCACTCACAAACACGCTTATAACATAACAACAAACGAACCCGAAATAAATAGCACAAAGTTTGCACGTGCGTAAATTTGCCAACTTCCCGAAATAGCGCGTCTCAACCCGATTCAGTATTATCTTAATTAGATATATTATAGTTTGGAAAGCTAGCCGAGATTAACCGACAAGCTGTTTATGAAATAGAATCGGAGTGTAAGTTATACTTTCAACTTAAGTGTCACTTGATGTAAGTGTTACTTAAGACGGGACTATGAATACTGGTGTAATAAGACTTCATATTTGTCTAAGCAGTTACTTAAGTAAGATTTAATACATGAAGTTAACACCTGCTTTAAAAATAACTTCTATCTAAATACTCTAAAGCACTATTTATTAGATCTTTTTCGTACTTTGGCCCAATTAAGTGGAGCAGTATACCGAAACCGCAATTTTAGTCAAAATTATTTTATTATTTTAGTCAAAATTATGTTATTTTAAAAATTTCGTTGTAAATCGCATATTTTCATTAGGTAGCAAATCTGCTTCAATTTGTCTATCCTAATGCAATGTCAGATCAAAAAGCGATCTTAGGATGTCACTGTTTTATCTGTTCGTTATTATTTTAGTTAAAACTACCAAATTCGTTTGCAATGTTTTCGGAAACCTGAAATCCTGAAGTTTGTGATCATAATATCATGAAATCGTGTAATTATAACACTGGTTTTGATTTGTTTTCTTCTTTATATCTGTTATTTCTGTTAATTTGACGTATAACGTCATTTAGAATGATTATTTATTAGTTCTTGATGAATGTTGTTGATCATTACTAAAACAAACACTTGTAGCAGTACTGTTTATCAACAAACAAACAAATTCTATTCACCACATAGCACATCAATGGTTACCTACTACTAGAGTTTACTTCTTGTAAGTAACTGCGCGCAAATTGCGCATTCACAAAGAATTTAAGTAAAGGTTACTTCACAGTGTAGTTTAAATTGCATTTCTTGAGAGTTCTGATTAACTCAAATTAGACTTACCACGCGTTTTATTATTTAGAACTGTTATTTGAATACGACGCAACATGTGTTATATGTAACACTTTTTTTTAGATGGTTAAGTAAATAGCTGTAGCTAAACTTCGCCATTAATAAAGGCCACTTATTATTTATTTTTATTAATTGACTGGAAAAGCTATAAAAATGTAAGAAATTTTACTACTGTGAGAAAAAACATTTTTTGTGAGCAACATTGCAGCTAAAGATGTAATAATGGCTGTATGGAAAGATATAACACGAATGATATGATACGAATTTGTATTGAACCAATTACCATTTTGTTAATAGCATTCCGATGTTCACAGTAGATTTAAAATGTAGTAAATAGTAAAATTCTTTTGTAAATCCTAAAATTGCAAGTGGCGGCATTAGTCGTGACCAAATTCATTTGATCTCTTAAGTTTAATACAGCAATTGACTGTGGCGATGTTAATGCAGAAATGTTAAAAATATGTGAACCTCAGTTGTCGTATGTAGTTAGTTTAGTTATATTAAAAATTGCATTTCTCCTGCTACTTGGAAATACGTTCATGTTTCATCCTTACCGAAAGTCAAGCACCTAATTTCATTAAACGACGTACCTCCGAGTAGTATTTTACTGACTTTGTCCAAGGTTTTAGAAAAAATACTTGAATTTCAGCTGCAAGAACATAACTATATACTCGGAAAAATGCTCCGCAAAGAGTATGGATCGACTGGTAATCAGGAATAAAGAATATATAACAACGTGCTTGGGCTTTATGGCAAATCCTACAAACTGTTGGCTGAAGATGTTTAAAAAGAACGTGCCAAAAGACACGCAGAGCTCAATTTATTCCAGTCAAACTGTTTAGATGAATGTTGTAGCACATACGTGTGAGCTTAATTGCGTTGTATAGTAGTATCTGCGTCCTAACGGCTGCCGGACGACATCACTTTGATACCGAACTTACATTAGAAATTGTATTTTTCTTGCTGCTTATAAATACATTCATTTTTCATCCTTACCGCAAATCAAGAACCTAACTTCATTATATGATTTACGTCCAATTAGTTTTTTCCGATTTTGTGCAAGTTTTTAGAAAAAATATTTGAATTTCAATTGCACGAACATACTACATACACGGAAATATGTTCCCCAAGTAATATAGATCGATGGTTAATCAGGAAATAAAGAAAATATAACAACGTGCCTGCGCTTTATAGCAAATCCCACAACCAGTTGTCTAGAGATGTGTCAAGAGACACGCAGAGCTTAATTCATTCCAGTTAAACTGTAAATACGTGTGAGTTTTATTGTGTTGCACAGTAGAATGTGCGTTTTTATGGTTGTAGGAAATCACTTTGATATCGAACTTGGCCGGCCACTCGAAATTAGTTAGCAAAAGAACGTGGTTACAAGAGACCAATAGCAAGCCAGTATTTCAAACGGCGCGTTAGCGTCATTTATGGAAGACGTTGCCAAGTCTATGAAGTGACAAAACGTGTATACGCAGTTGCCGAAACGGTGAACTGTAATACATTATGTTGCGTGCAACCTGTTAGCTAATTTTACGAAAAAACATAACAAACAATTAAAATTTCGTCTAGTCTATCGGCAGCATTGATTTTTAAAAGTTGAGTTCCACAGGGTTCCATAGTAGGCCCTCTGTTTGTTTTCTGTTTATATTTCTCAGTTTCCTTCTTTCATTAAGCATTGTTCCTCACATTTCTAGGCAGACGATACACAGATTTATGATTTATAACGGTTGTTTTTTCTTGATCCAACTGAAAGTGCGGTAATTGTTTTTGGTAAAACGAATGGTCGTCGCGCAGAGTTCTTTTTGTCTAGGCGTAACATTAAAATCAATTCTCAAAAATTAGTACAACCGCAGGAGACTATAAAAATTTGAGAGTAACATCATGTTATTGCTAAAAAGTTCACAGAGCACTTAACTCATATTATTCAACAGTCTTTTTCCAATTTAAGAGTAATCTATTCATAATCGACAACTATTTAGTTAGCAGGAAAAAGGCTTTACTTTGTAACAGTTTAGTATTAAGCAAATTTACTATTGGTTTATATGTGAACCTTTTTTCTAAGACGTCCAATAAATACAAAATACAAAATGCATGTTAGAAAATACGAAAGAATTAGTTACACGCTTAAAGGCCCGCACTGGCTAAATATGGAACGTCGTAGAACTCTGCACGCACGCGAGTTGTTTATATCATAAAATATTAAATCTTAAACAGCCTGCCTATTTATACATTAAGATTGTTCACCGAACTAATGTTGACACATTAAATTTAAGATTCCTTAGCCTACCGACACCACCCATTCATTAAACTGTAAAATGTAAAACATTAATATTTGTTTCTATTTCTTTTTCGCAATGAAACAAATTTTCAAGAAATGCAAAGCATACAGTGATAATAAACTAATAATTTTGTACTCTAAAAGAGTGTTTCCCAACTTTTTTTTGCAGTCAGATATTTTAAAACCTCTGTTTTCGCCATAACATATTATTTCTTGTTTACCTGATGTTGTCCAGGTAATGGCAGGTAATTGCTGCAGTAAATAGTATAAATACATAGATTAGGTATTTATTAGGGTGTTTCTGCCCCCCCCCCCATGTTCTTAGAGAACGTTAATAATTCTTTAAAGTAATAAAATTAATTCTTCATACACATATTTTACTCATTTAAAAATAAAAACTAATTTAAAAAATGAACCATATAATTTATTTGTGGTACATTAATTTTTCTGCGGAACCTAATTGGAAATCGAAAATTGTTCTTTTTTATTCAATAATATAATTATTTTATTTAAAAAGAGTTCTGATCACTTCAAATATTCCTGTTCTTAACATCCATCAAGCAGGTCTATGTAAATGTTGTTATAATATTAGTTATGTTTAGTGCTGTGCGTTCCTAAAAAAATTAAAATAAGTTGAAAAATCGCACATAGACGCATTTACTTTCTTAAATATTGTATTCTGAATATGCATTAATCATAAAAAAAGGACATTTCAAAATCTGCAGGGACCTACCTTTTTGTGAGTCTATTTAATTTTTAAAATCATAGATTTAAAATAATTTAATAGGGGAAACCCTAGTTTCACATGCAGAGCGGGGGTTCCGAGGCATGTAATAGGGAACTGTTAGGTAAGATTTTTATTTCATTTAATAATATATTTGTTTCAGTTAAGAAAAGAGTTCAGATCTCTTCCAATATTTTTTTTTTCATAGCAAGTCTGTGTGGTTATCAGTTGTAGTGCACATCAAAAAAAAATAAAAATAAGAATAAGAAAGTTGCACACAGTTGCACTTTGTTTTTTTTTAATAATGAATTTTGAATATACATTGATCTTAAAAAAGTACATTTCCACATCTGCAAACATCTGCTTTTTTTGGGGTACACTTAATTTCTGAAATTATTTTTCTTTGACACGCAAGTAATTTGGCAAGCCAGAAAATTATTTACATTAAAGGCAGAATAGTAACAAATGTATTACACATTCAGTATATGATTATCACTGCAAAAAATATAACAACACATACAAATAAACATAAATAACTTTAAAAAGCAAGATCTTTCAAAGACGACTGATGACAACACGAATGACGATTTAATAAATTAATAGGTTTGACAATCGCTTATTCAGAAGCAAAACAATATTTATGCAAACCTATATTTTTTTCATATTCTTTATGATGTTTATTAACAGAATTATTTTCATTTACGTGATATATGAAGACTTAATTTTTCGAATTATTTCGCGCTAAATATTCATTCTAGACCACTGTGGAACGTTTTATTTACCAAAATATGGTGGAGGCGACTACTCGTGCAGGATGTCATACAAGTTTAATCAACTTGTTTGTTATTTGTCAGCAGGGAATTCGCTTTATTAAAAGGTAAATTTTGTATACGTTTCATGCCTGTAGGCTAAGCAGACGTAGGTAAATCATGCTAGACGATTTCCGCGGCGATTAGCCCTCGTGTCGATGACCGCTCACTATGCAAATTTGTTAACCAAACCTAAAAATTTAAATTTTATGTTTCAAAAATAAAAACGAAT
This sequence comes from Prosopocoilus inquinatus, assembly GCA_036172665.1. Classification (NCBI taxonomy): domain Eukaryota; kingdom Metazoa; phylum Arthropoda; class Insecta; order Coleoptera; family Lucanidae; genus Prosopocoilus; species Prosopocoilus inquinatus. The sequence continues at coordinate 31,034,033 of CM069877.1, forward strand.
TTTAATAATTTTCTTCCAAGCACCAATTATCAGATGAACTGAATTAATTATTCAATAAACCAGACACTTGCTTACGTGAGAACGAAAATTAATTGAAATATAAATTAATCCATCAATAATTAATTGTTGTATACTCATCGAAAAAGTAGTTTTCGTAATTCGCTCAAAACTGCAATGTCATCTGTTCTTCCAAACTTTAACGCTTATGATAAAATAACTGTTTTGACGAAAATCGTTAACGCTCAGGATAATGAAGGGAGTATATATGTTAGGAATTCATAAATTCCAGTTAAATTCCAGGATATTTGGCAAGGCCCTGGCGTAAACACTGTACAACGCGCGTCAAATAATCGTAAGTCATAAACACGTACGAACGCCGACATTAAGTGGGTGCTTCGTATGCAGGACGGAAAGCGGGGGCGCGGGCGTAATTCATATTTATCGGCGGAGTTTACGGGCGCTGACAGACCGGGCTCTTTTTCAACCCCATTCGCGCTACGCGAATCGAACTCGCCCGCCTGCGAAACACGTAATAACCCGGCTCCGAGAGGGAATCAAATCAAAATTTGTATTTGACGATGAGATGTAATCGAACGGAAGCGAGGCCGAAGGCGGAGGTCGACCTTTCCGGAATCGGATTAGCAAATGCGAAACAAATTGGGCGTTTCGTTCCGGTGTTTATTAATTTTATTGTTGAAGTGACGTGGGCGTAGCATCTTTGAGGAATTTAAGGAAATGACTTTTTTTGTATTGATGATTTCTCGCGTTCTATTTTGATCCCAAAATTGATTCGCAGTGATCAATATGAGGGTGAGCCTTTCTATTAGGGACAGAAAGGATCGCTGGCATATTGCTATGATATTTTGATTAATTAAGAATTTATTTATGCCCGGTTTATACCGTAACTATACTAACAATTAACGTTTTTCAAGCTGGCAATCCTGTCCATTGCAGACGTCGTACGGTGCATCCTATATATTGTATCGCGATCTTTTAACAAGTATAAATAGGATTCTATTTTCTAAACGTAACGATTAATATTTAGAAATGTCAGTGAAATTTTCAAATAAAAAAGAAATTTCCGACAGCTAAGGAAATTTCACTGAAATTTCAAAAAACTAGAAATTTCCACTCTTTCGGCATTTCGAAAAATGTTGAAATTTCTTCAATCGTTTCACTGCACATCCCTAGTCTTACTGTGTTGTTAATAAATTTATTTAAGCGAATTAATACGACAATTGGTCTATAATTTTCAGCTTTTTCTGCGTCTCCTTTTATAATTCAGATTTACCAATTTAATTTCAGAATTCCTTATGTATGTTATTCAGATTAATCAGTTTAGGTTCAGAATACATTAAATGAATTTGAGATTACATCAGTTTTAATTAAGAGCTCGTCACTTTTAAGTGAAATATGAATAATTTTAAATTTTGTCAACACATAATTCAGTAAAAATCCTTAGAACAATCACTGAGCATTCTGGTACATCTCCAATCAAACTTTCTGCGATTACTAATATTTCATAACATAAATGTTATACAAGAACAAACAGAAAACACCATAACAGGCTTGAAGTAAATACTAGCCCTTCAATCCAACTATTCCCGAAAGAACTAACCAATACTAGACTAAAAAGATGCGGCTCAGTCGATCTCCAATAAGATGAAAGAGGTTTCTTCACAGCAATAATTCCCATCATGATACAAGTGAACCTTAAGTATTAAGTTCCATTCTTTATCCTAAAAAATCGTATAATTCTGATTAAAGTAGATGAAAAAAAGTATACAGGGTGAGTATTTTATCTTGAAACAACGCAATATCTCGAACACTACGCATCGGATTAAAAAACATTGTGTATACGTGGGCTGCATGAAAAGTTTCTAGAAACGGTATGAAAAAACGCATATGAAATTTGGTATACGGTATCATTGTTTTTCGAATTATTCGCCTTTGACGTCAATACACTTCTGCATACGCTCGAACCAATTTCTAAAGCACGTTTTCCACTCTAAAGATGGTCCATCAAAAACCAGTGTCCGGAATGTTTCAACCGCTGCTTCAGCCGACGAAAATCGCTCACCACGCATTTTATTTTTGATATTTGGGAACAAAAAGAAATCATTAGGTGATAAATCAGGTGAATATGGACAATGCGTCATTAATTCAACATTTTTGTTGGATAAAAAGTCAACTGTTTGACGGGCTGAGTGAGAGCTTTCGTTGTCATGATGGAGAATAATTCGTCAATCTCGATTGTTTCTTCTTATTTGATCGATGACTTCTGGCAAACAAATGGTAGTATTCCAATCAGCATTCACGGTTTTTCGATCCTCTAAAGCCACGGTTGCTACATGTCCAGTTAAACCAAAGAAACAAGCAATCATTTGCTTCGCAGCAGTGTGTGAACGGACAACTTTTGTTGGTTTTGGTTCATTTTTAAATATCCAAACGGTAGATTGTTGTTTACTTTCTGGCTCGTATGAATAGATTCACGTTTCGTCACCAGTAACGATATTATAAACTAAATTTGAACGACCTCCGTTGAATTTCTTAAGCATTTCTTGGCACCATTGGACACGACCCTGCTCTTGCGCTTCTGTTAAATTGTGTGGGATCCAACGTCTGCAAAGCTTTCGTACGTTCAAATGATCATGCAAAATCTGGTGTATTGCTTTCATGTCAATGCGGCAAATCAATAATAAACACTGCTCTTCGATGGTGTTTCTTCTCCAAAAGCCAAATGAAGCCGATCGAGGCATTGTTTCGGCATTAGACCACATTTGAAATCGTAAAAAATCATGGCACGAAAATTTTCACGGAGATTTCCATGTTTACACAAAATTACTTTTTCTCAAATGCTGTACAAACAAAACTAGTTCACTTGGATAGGAACTGTCAATATAATTATAGGCGAAAAACATCAAATTTTTCAAATGTGACATTTGATAAACGCTAACAATTCTAGACCTACTAGATTCCAGAAAATTTTCCAGCAGCCCACGTAGTTTAATTTTAATTTTCAATTTATTATTCCCATGTGAATAATTGTACTTATATAATTGAGGATTGAAGTTGTTAGCTTAGTTACTGTATAAAGCCACCTTTAAGAAATTTTCTATACAGGGTGATTTATAATAAGTGTCCGATCCGTTAGGGGCGTATTTAGTAAGGTCATACAAATTCCAAATTGCAAGAAAAAGATTTATGGGAGACATTTCGAAAACCAACGTCTTTAGTGCCCCAAATGGAAGCCGTTTAAGTAGAACCGATGACCACTGGAATGTGATGCGTAACGTGTTTTGAAAATCGGGTTGTAAAACTGTTTATGTTTTAGAAACTGTGTCACTTTGTCAACAAAAAGTAAATGTTATGTGATGTAACTTGCGGTTTTTGTAACAGATATTCGATGTGACCTTCCTGTCATGTGCCTATTCACATGATTGATGAATAGGCCGCCATACACAACGCATCTTAGGGCTAGCTTATTCGGCCAATTTAATTTATTAAAACTGAAATAACTGGATGCACATTTTTACTCGCGTACTACTTGAAGCGCAAGATAAGATTTTTCTTCTTTGCACAAGCAATTCTGCGTGCCAAGTACACCTACCATCCAAAAGCGTTCAAAAGTTCTGTGTGAATGTCAGTCTAATGAATCACGTACACAGGGCAGTGATTTTCATTATTTTGTTTTCTTTTTCTCCGTGTATTTCATTTGTAATGTTTGATTAAATAAAGTTCGCTTCACTATAATTCGATTAATTATCTCGCACATGAAGCAATTACAAATGCGTAAAACACTGTAGTAATACATACGTTCAATTAAAAAAATCTTAAAGGGCCCATCATTTAATTCTTCATAGGACAAGTAATCTTAAAATGCACGAATTTCACTAAATTTCTATGAATTGATACGCATGAAGACACGAACATGAATCCACTGACAAAATTATTATTGTATCCTTACTTACATCATAAAAAAAATCAAGTTCATTGTTCGTATTATGTAATCTCTTCTGAGAGTCGTAAACAAATCGTTTTATGGTTTCAGTTGAAAGTTAAATGTTCGTGTTTTGTGTTTTTTTCCTCGAAAGTCTTATGCTGTTGTGACGGATTCAGCTATTACAGTGACCACCAACAAGTTTACATGTGAACTTTTAATCAATTTTATCTCAAAAACTACCACTACAAGCGAAAAGAATACAACCACAAGACCTGAACCAGAAAGTTTCTTCTACGAATAAGACCAATAAATAAAGAATTTTCGTAACAGACTCACAAAGTAGAAGCACGCTCTTTTCAGCTAAACCAAAAATTGTGAAATCTGGATTGTTTTACACCTATAATGTAAAACACGAAAAGATTAATTTGAATTCACAAACACTCCTGTAAAACTGAAATTAAAAAAGTAATTTTTGTTGTGACCTATGCGATATATTTCCAATAAAAATCTGTTGATGTCAAACTTATATTTTTTCTAAATGAGAGGTTATCAACAGAGATCGTAAGATTTCTAGGGCAGTTCCGACAAAAATACGAACATATACACGTCCGTCGGTCAACAACACGTAAGAGATTTAATTTTCTTTAAAATTGTTTAAGAATTATGGAAACAGTTTAAATTCTCTTGAATTCACAGTCTCACAACATCGTTTCTCCTTTCGAGTAAATATCGTAATGGAGCTACTCATCGAGAGCAATTTAACTTGAATCATAAAGCATAAGCATCGCTCAGTTTTAACTAATTTCAAATAAATCATTGTTGTCATATAAATCTTCTGATCGATAAATCATTTCAATTGTTGTTTCATTCTTACAAACAGTAAATGAATTTAATAAATAAACAAAAATTTTGAACTAGTTTTTGGTTTTACTTATTTCAGCGAAATACATCTACTTACGGCAATTGTACAGGATTCCTACAATTGTAATAAACAAACAAAAGGTTTTATATCTGGAACCTACAAAATTTTGACTTTGAAATAACGTGTGGTCCGCTTGTTGAAACGACGAGAAAAACTGTATTTATTGGATTCAATGTTTAACTTTTTATTTTAGAAAATTTCTTGACACATTGATTAACATTTATGCCTTATTTTTTTTTAGTTACGTACATATCGCTACTTGATTAAAACGTGAATATTTCAAAATTAAAGTTCTCGACAAAATACAATCAAAACTTCTTAAAGTAACTTAGTACTGAGTCCCTAGGGTTTTTTTTAAGATTATTTTATTGACAGTGAGCAAAATACTTTAGATTTATCCATGTATAAAAATCAATCTAAGCAAATAGACGATAGATAAATAAATGAAAGGGAATGGTTGACACACAGGATCAAGTGCTTAATCAAACTACAATCGAGAAGGTGTTACATTCATATTTATCTTTAATCGTTCCAGTGGGGTAGGCTTCCCTTTGTGCATGCGAGCTGAGCGCGTTTCGTTGTCGTTAAGAGCTGATATCAGGTGGTGTTACGGTGTGTGACTTGCATTTCTCTTCTTGGACGGCGAACAAGGCGTGGTGCAAGTTTTTAAACGCGTTGTGTGCTAATGTATTTTTTTTTGGATCGTTATTGATGGATATGTGAACCTGCTGGTGTGTTCGGATTCCAGCCACTTCATTGTTGTGCCCCATTAGTAGTGGAAATCGCTTTTCGGTTTTCAGGTACGTGCGATTTTGCTCCTGACTTGCATTTTACGGCAAGGTAAGCCGAAAGACCATGTTGGTCCTCCATTTTGCTATCCGATTGTTTCCACGGGCGTTTACTGCTCGCGGAGGTAATTTTACAAATTTTCTTCCTCTTAGCAAGCAGTTCCGGACAGAATTTTTACCGGCCGATTCGGTGCAGCTAGGCTGCCACGTGGCTACCCATGAGAGTTGGTTAAACTTCGAAAGATGTCTCGTTTTCCTCGTGAATTGTTGATAGGGAGGAAAAAAAGAGAGTTTGAACCGTTTTCTTTTCCTGGCTGACACGGCCATCTTTTCGACGATTCGCCGGAGGGATTTGAGTAAGATACTTGCAAGTTTTCTTTAGTCGTCTCCGGAATCGTGTCGGGAATTGGCATTCCACGATCGTGCTTCCAGCCAGTGGCAGGATCCGGTGGTGTTTCCCTCAGTATTCACCAACGAACTCGGCGGGAGGATTGATTAGCTTGTTTGTCAGCATAGTCAGGGGAATTTATATTCTGTCAAGTTATTTGAAGATTGGTATGGTCGTGCTTTTCCTCCATCCTTCAAGGATGGTTCCTTCTTCCAAGATATTGTTGAATAACTTTGTGTACTCTTGAGTCATTTGTTGTACGTACGTCAATCGGTTGTTTTCAACTAGAACCAGTAAATCTTCAGTAAACAAAATGTGGTCATAACTGTACATCGAAGGGAGAGTACGCTTTAAAAATTTGAAGAAACAGCGACCACAATTTATTGAAAACATTTTATTCCACTGCATTGAAAACACATTTCTTGCATAATGAGAACTCTAAAGAACCAGCATAACTTCTGGGCAGTTTCCTCAGAAACCTAACTTACGAGTAACTCTAATTAACTTCGGTTAGGTAATAGCATTGAAATGTATCTTACCAATTGCAAAGACAACGCTCATACAACTTGCGTTATTGGCGTCGGCCGGAGCCGTGAAAGCCAGATGACAGTAGGAATCTCAACCTTTTTCTCTTTCATGTGTTCTTATGGTACAAATTGCATAGGTTGCCTTTTCCTGCTTTAAAGTAGTACTTATTTTCTTCATGTATACCTATTAGACAAGAATAGAAATATCTACAAGGCGCGGTTAGCGAGGCTATGCGATTTAAGCAAGGCACTGTCGTTCCGGATCGTAAAATACATTTCAATAGGTACTACGACGCTCGACGCTCAACTCAAATGATACCATTTGAGTTTCGTCGCCCTTTATGCTGAATTTTCTTAAAGGTATGGCTCGCACGCAGGAGGATCTTTTAAGTTGAGCGTCGTAACACATACTTATTCAAGCTTGCTTTTGGTATCGGAGCCATTAAAAGGTCATCTAAAGTATTCGTCAATTACCTTTCTATAAATGATAATTCTTCTCTTATAACTTGAGTTTTTTTTTTCTTTTTTTAGTTTTTATCGATATTTCTTTCATTTTAATTTGGACAATGCAAATGTCAGGTCGAAGAAGAAGTTACCGCATATGTTGTAGCTTCATGAGACTGAAAACATGCGCTCTACATACTAACATCCTTGTGGACCTAACGAGCATGCAAAGCAAGAAGCTAGAACTCATGGAATCAGACCAGATAGGATAGCATCTTCAGAGAGTTCTTGTTCATACAGGGAGCTACTGCTAGTGGATGTGCGGATGGATTCTGGAGGGGCCGCAAATAGTCCCCGGTGAGTGGTATTTATCATATTACTGAACATCGGACGTAAACACTGCGTTATTTGTTATGAAATTTAACTGATTTGAAGAAGTATACTTGATCTGATGCTACTCAAAACCATGGTGGTTTCATTTTATTTACCCTAGTGTATTTCTTTGGGTTGTTATTCTCACGCTTTTACAACTGTGGAAACGACGGATTCTCGTTTTTCTTTAATTTCTTTCCCGACCGCTTTTCTTTTCGGCTCTCAGTTTGTCCCCCGTTCCGTTTCGAATTTTATGTAGTTTTCGTAAATTTTCCCTCTCTTTCTGTGGCTATATTCGTTCCGTTTCCGCGATCATCTTTGATTGTATGTGCTACGGAAAGTTTCTAGATTCATTCGGCGAATGCTTGTTGAACTTTTTGTTTCGAGATGTGTAATCGGCCCTGAGGTGTGGCTTTGCCGAAATGTTGGGAATTTGAGATTCCATTTTGATGTGAAATCCGGCGACCCGTGTGGGATTTGACCTTCTCAGATTTTGTTGGATGAAAAGGTTTTCTCCGGCGCTGATGCGGATAGATTTTTAAAGCCGACCTCGTGCAAATTGTCCATCGCCGCCATCATCACATCGCCACGTTTTCCTCGTTTTGTTTTGAGAAGCTTTACGTACATCGAGGGACGTGGGTATGTTTTGGCCTTTTTCTCGTGTTGTACATTGTGTGATATACTATTTTTTAATTAGCAAGTCTCCACCCCTCCTTTACATTGGTCAAAAGGCATTACGGCTTTGTTAGCACTCAGCTCGAAGACCTTTAGAAATTTCGTCTTCCTAAGGCTTGAAAACATCTCCAGCCGAGGGACCAATATTTTCTTCGTGTATGATCTACTGCCGCTGACGCGTTTGCACCACTTACCCTGTTTGGACTTACGATAAGTCGCCTCTCTTTCTTTTCTCCTTAAAATTTCTTTATTTGCGTAATTCGTTTCGTTGCACGGCCCCTTTGGCTGACGTGTGTGGCTCCGCCAAGTTCACTTCTGTTTCGGTTCATTTTATATAGTGGGTGTTCAGCCCCTCAGGCTAACCCACTCCCTTTCCGGGACTTACATTTTTTTTATGTTTGTTACTTATCATAATTTAAAAAATTTATTTATTTATTTATTTATTTATGAATTTTCTTTCTCCTGTACGCATTTTGAATATTACTTTTGATGTTATTAAGTACATGTAAGGCGTACGCGTGGATCCATTGCGAAAACATAACCTTGTACCTTCAGTACCACTGTATCGGCCTTTTAATCGGCAAATTTTTGCAAGCTTTTCTTTGTGCGTCGCGTACTTTTATTGAAGCAGTGTTTTGCCCACTCGACGCTCTGTTTAATTTCCATGTTTTGTGGGCTGTGTTCATATTTCAATTATATTTCAATTACATATACCATTTTTTATACCAGAACGGGTTTGCTTTTTTTGGGGGGTTGTCCTGGGAAGGTGAACCGCCTTTTGATAATTTTGGTTAAGAACCTGGGACCTTTAGAGTTGAATCTTACCGTGCTGCCCGAATATTTCCCTAGTGGGGTATTTGGAAGATCTCTCCATCGCAAAGCGACACTAGGTGGAGCTTCCCCTTTTGTTTGGTATATATCGCTACGGCTATCTCGCCACGTAAACTTGGTACCCACGACCGTCTCCCTGAGCTGGGCACTACTTTGCGAGAGATGAGAGATTTCCACTCGACCGTTCACAGGTAGATTCGACCGTCGCGATTGCGATCAAACATCACGCGAGAGATAGTCACGTGTTGCGAAGTACGTAGCACAGAATGTCATCTTCAGAGAGTTCTTGTTCATATAGGGAGCTACTGCTAGTGGATGTGCGGATGGATTCTGGAGGGGCCGCGAATAGACCACCGGTGAGTGGTATTTACCATATTACTGAACATCGGACGTAAACACTGTTATTTGTTTTGAAATTTAACTGATTTGAAGAAGTATACTTGATCTGGTACTACCTAAAACGGTCTAATATGACTAGCTCCAGCTAGTTCGGATAACGGTGTTGAAGTCGTCAGTAACGTCCAGGAGACTGAGAACATGCGCTCAGAAGGCAAGGTATCCTAACATCCTTGTGGACCTAACAAGCATGCAAAGCAAGAAGCTAGAAGCCAAGGAGTCAGACCAGGCAGGATATCATCTTCAGAGAGTTATTGTTCATACCGGGAGCTACTGCTAGTGGATGTGCATATGGATCCTGGAAGGACCGCGAATGGGCCCCGCTGAGTAGTATTTATCATATTAATGAATATCGGACGTAAGCATTGTGTTACTTTTTTTAATTTAACTGATTTAAAGAAGTATCTTGTGACGCACTGAAGCTGTTACAAAACTGAGGAAAACGGACCAACGTCAGAAGACTCCTGAAATGAGCTATTATCTAAATAATACATAGAGTCCGACAGGCACAATAACAAGTAGCTATGCATAAACAAAGCCGTGGCCAGTTGAAACGGCCGGTAATTGTCTGGAAGACGTCAAGAGCCCTATAATCACGAGTAAAGCATTTGAAACACGTCATATTCAGGAACAGCTGACGCCGGCGTAGTTAGTGATAATTTACATTTTCAATTTATGGCCGGCATGCCGTCTTTTTCACTCGACTAGCGAAAGAAGAGGACGGCGAGGAAAATAAACTCGAAAGTCTTGCGCTCGACGTGTCAGGATTTATTTACACTGCGCTCGTTTTGTTCCATGCCTTGCCTGCCTGCCGTCCTTTCGTTCGTCCGTCCGTCCATTATCGACGTCGGCCGGCCCGTGAAGTGTTAATAACGCAACAAATAAATATTTATGATTAAATTACCGATATTAATTCCGCTCCGACGATATTTAAATTAAGGAGCGATTTGCAATAATAACGTTCCGAGTCAATTTAATTAAATCACGCCAACGTCGACGACGCATTCACCGACGAATTTTCTGGGGCACGTCAATTATGTTTCATTAACTTTTTTTTTAAATCGGGGTCGGAAATACGGTCGTAATTTAGCTGTCAATTGCTTGACCTGATTCTGATAATCGCTATTGAACTACCCGAAAAGCTAAAAAGTATTGATTGCCATTTATGGTGATGATTGCAAAACGAAGGCACCGCAAACGTAAAGCAAAGATCGTGTTAAATAATCAAACTTAAATTTGTGATTAATCAGTCAGATATGTGACAGTTTTATGGTTTTCTGTTTACTTTAGAAGGAAACAAAATATTTCCCTCCCACAATAAATGTAAAGGTACCTACATTTAGGGACCCCCATGAGCATATGATATTTGACACCTTCTAGTATAATGGTTTTCATTTTCGATTGATCCAGTTGATATAACCATCGCCGGATGGTAACGCGCACTCGCCCGTTTCCTGCTTCGTTCGAGTTTTCGTTATCACGCACCCTGTGTGCCTTTCTACATAAAACGATATTGTCTGCGTCGAGGGAAATCCGATCCAGGAAGGAGGGCTGTAATACAGTCTGGAAAGTTTGCAAAGAAGACAAGGAACAAGTCGATATTACACTCGTTTTCCGAATGTGTTAGAATTTTAATGGCAATCGGCAATCGACTTTAATGCTCGCATCATCTAAAAAGAAAAAAAAGAGATTCAATTGGACGTTCATTGCGTCCGACACAGTTTAAATCATGCTTCTCTTTTAATAAATATCAATCAACGTGCGCCGACGAAAGCACAACAGCGTTATTACAAAGTGATCTACATGTATTTGGAACGGGGCCAAAACGCTTTTCGTTCTCGAATTATGTTATCGAACGTGCGCATATTTCACTTTGCTCGAGTTTTAATAAACTTGCAAATCGCCAATTTTTCGCTGACAAAACAAAACCGGGAGTTTAACCGACCTACCTATAAACCAACATCGTTTCAATTATTCGACCAAATTGTTAAATCCATCTTAATCCAACGGATTCATAACTTACGGTTAATGAAGTGAACTGATTCGTGACGTTCCTCTGTACAATTCAGTGATCTCACTGACGGTGATGTTGATGATGATGAGTATGTTTACTACTCTTTTGCCAAATTTTAGTGTGCTAAATACACGTGAACATTAGTAGCTCATGCGTTTCATTCTCAAGGAAGCTCGTTTAGTGCGTGGGCGTTTCATCAATTACTGTCGTAATACAAAAGCAAATGCCGCAGACATTGTAATAATATCTTCGTGAACGTAATCTTTTAATTTTTTTTTGGTAATTTTTTTTTACTGTAGCTAAAATTATTTGACAGATACGAATTAGCCTGTAACTTAAAATGTCCAATCCGTTTGAGACGCGTCGCACATTAAAAAAGGAATCCAAGTATACCCGTGAAAATTCTAAAAAGAAGGGTTGCACGAACGAAAACCAATCCGACATAAATCGAGCGGATCAAATATTAGCCTGATGTCAAAGAACACGAAGGACATTAAATGTCAAAGGTGCGACCAAATGAAACATCCAGCAAGACGTTAACGCACAAAAGCCACATGACCTGAGCTAACAAAAAAGTTAAGGCGAGACGAAAATTTTATGGCCGTGAGAAAATCTGAAATAATTAATTCGCGATGGAATTCCACAAAGAAAATAAATCTTATTAAATCAAATAAACGACACCCACTCACTCGTTTTGAAAGAATGACCTTATCCCAATAAAATAATTAAAATTCCTTGCAATAATGGTTATTTCAATTTGCGAAAACAGCAAGGAAATTCACTCTAATTTATAGTAACGAAAACTGATTTGAAAAAGCAATAAAATAAACAAACATACCCCTAAAAATTCTAGAAAGAAGGGTTGCACTAAGAAAACCAATCCGAGATAAATCGAGCCGATCAAATATTAGTCGGATGTCAAAAAACACGAAGGACATTAAATGTTACAGATACGATGAAATGAAACATCCAGCGAGACGTTAACGCACAAACGTCACATGACCTGAGCTAACAAAAAAGAAAAGGCGAGACGGAAATTTTACGGCCGAGAGAGAATATGAAATTATTAATTCGCGATAGAATCTCACAACGAAAAGAAATCTTCTTAAATCAAATAAACGACGCCCACACACTCGTTTCGAAAGAACGACCTCATCCCAATGAGAGAAGTTTCCATGCGATAATGTTTATTTCAATTTGCAAAAACAGCAAGGAAATTCACTCTACTTTAAGGCAAGAATTATTTCGAAACGAAACTTCAAACGAGCATTTTAAAATAACGCAAAGCGTCTATTTATTTGACGAATCACAAATATAATCATAATCGAACAGCATCGCCGGCAACTAGAGTCATGACGGGTGTGGGTATCAATTAACTAATACTTAATCATCACATAAAATCTTACGAACTGTATTAAAAACGAGAGAAAATTTAAATAAAGCATAAATATCACCGGTAATATATTAAAAATCAAACAAAACTATCGGCGTCAAGTGCCCAACCAAAACGTTAAATATTAAATTCAATATTCGGCGTGACGCGCCCAAAATATTACTAAATACCTGCAGTAAAATTCGGCAAAAGGCCGTGAGGTTTCATAAAAAAAAATAGATCGCAACATCTTATGCTTCCACGAAGAATATTCTGCAGTCACCCTCGTCGGCGTGTGAATACGTCGATCACATGGCTACCACGGCAACTTCAATAGGCGGCATCGCAGAACGTCGAGAAAGCGTGGTTCATCAAGACGATCGTTAGACGTAAGCCAAACTAAAAAGCAAAGAACAAGTGGCCAAAACAAGGACCTGCAGCCGAATTAACAGTGGAAGCCAAGGCTGGCACTATTAGCCACTGACGGCCAAAACAGAGAGCCAGACTGTGGAGGAAGAAAAGTTTGCCGTTAATAACCTGTGCATAACAGTCACCAACATACTTGTCTTTTTCTTTAAGAACAAGGCTTGGACAACTCCACGGAATTTCAATCCCTCGACAACAAGGCAATAGCCGGAAGAATATTGTAAATGAAGAAAATCTCCCCAAGGTTTCTTCCAACACAAAACTGTGTCGCCCCAAAGGACGGCACATACGAAAGGGGCCCGAGAACCGGGAAACACCAAATAGGTGTTGGAGTTGACGCTAAACAATTGACGCTTCGAGATAGGTCGCAGGTTAAAAAACGAAACCAAACAAACCTCTGAAAATTCAAAAAGGACGAATGAAAACCAATCTGACTAAAATCGAACCAATCAAATATTAGCCTGATGTCAAAAACGCGAAAGACATTAAATGCCAAAGGTGCGACCAAATCAAACATCAAGCGTGACGTTAGTGCACAAAAAACCTAAAGTCGCACGAGCTGAGCTAACAAAAAAAAGGCGAGACGGACATTTTATGGCCGTGACCTCATCCCATGAAATTTCCATGCGGTAATGTTTATTTCAATTTGGAAAAGCAGCAAAGAGATTCACTCTTATTTGCGGCGAGAACTATTCTGAAACGAAAGCTCAAACGAGCTTTTTAAAATAACGCAAAGCGTATATTTATTTGACGAATCACAAATATAATTACTCCAGAGAAACGAAAACTTATCTGGAAAAAGCAATAAAATAAAATAAGGTTGGAGATAATCGTCCTGTTGACAGTATGGCATTAGCACTTCCACTAGTTACCAGTAAATGATATCGTTGTGACTTGTCGCAGTGACAGCTACACCGACGAAGTCATCTGCAAGACAATTAGCTGTATTCTACCGTGCCTTCAATTGAATTCCTTATTAAAGTAAGCTGTGATTTTTTTATGAAGTTAGCGACACAATTCTAGAGAAAACAGTTGTCATTAACTGTCAGTACTGATCATAACATCAAATAAAAACACAACATTAATGTTTAAAGTAGATGCTCAAAGTGCTCTCCTTCAGCTTGAATACATAAGTTCTTCGATTGTGTGACGCGTAGTTCTAAAAACTTTTCTAAAAACTTTTTCATGTACGGATAAATGAAGTAATCCATAATTGTGAAATCCGGAGACATTGCAGGAAAATTATCCGATTATCGAAAAACTGCTGCAGGAAAGTCATTGTTTCATGAGCTGTGTGAACAGTAGCATTGTCTTGCTGAAAAAACCCTTCTGTAAGTTCATCATCATGTAGTTGATTAATGAAAGGTTCTAATAACTCATTTCGGTATCTTTCAGCAGTTACTGAGTCGTTCAAAAATATTGGTCCGATGATACGCCTTCTTGACCCTGCTAGCCAAACACCAATTTTTAATGGATGTAATGGAGTTTTCACAAATTCATGGGGATTTTCTGCTGACCATACTCTCATATTCTGTTTATTTAAATACCCTGAGAGATGAAACCAGGCCTCATCGGAAAAGAAACACTTGTCAAGAATGTCGTCGTTGTTTAAGTTATCAAGAAACCACTACCAATATTCTGTTCTTCTGTGAAAATCTACTGGCCTGAGTTCGTGGACTGCTTGAATCTTATATGGATAAAGCTTTAAGTCTTTTTTAAGAATAGTGTGACATGTTCCCACTGATACCTGAACTTCTTGTGAAAGTTTCGCAATAGATTTCTTGGGAGAGTATTACATTCAATCCCGAACATCTTCAATACCGGCTGCAATCCTTTTCTTAGCTGCTCCGCTCCCTGTTTTGCGACCAAGTGATCCTGTTTCACGAAATTTAAGAACACAAGCATGGATATGTTTAACTAGCTGTTCATAAGTAATAGCAAAATTAGGAAACTGCTGTCGAAACTTCTGTACACACTGATTAATTGAATAAACTAACTGTCCATTTTCTATTCTACCGGTTTGAAAATAACTTTCAACAATAAATATTTTCTGCTGTAATTCTAACATTTTGAATTAATTGAAAATACAAAGTGTCAATTTGACATTTGTTTAATTAAATAATTGAACAGCTATCAGTGCTACAAATCTTAGGAGAAAAAAACAGTGAAATCATAGTCCACTTTAATGAGGAATTCAATTGAAGGCACGGTATTTTCATTCATTACATAACATACTACAAAATTATAAATGCATAAACGTCTTCAATGTACAGAATGATTTACCTTTGATGTAGATTGAGTAATCGTTACATATGTTTACAAAATTATTGATTGTTATTAATTGTTATAGTGACAATGTCTCTTCCCATATATTATTAAGCTGGAAGGAAATGCGTAGCATATTCAGTCTTTCCTCCTGTAAGAATATATTAGACATAATTTCAGCGAAGTATTTCCAGTAGCCGTCCACTGACGCATTCCATCGCCGTCGGAGCAGAAGGCTCCGAACACTAACCGCACTTGCCGCAACCACATGTTCATTAGGCACACTTCCTGCCCTCCGCAGGTCGTTTTCCTAGTGCTCCCCTGCGAATTGCAGACGTGTCTGCAACAGCGTGACACATACCTATAAATGACCTCCGGCTTGTGGCTTAGTGTCGGACGGAGGAGAGTAAGTAAGTAATGCAAAAATTTTAATTGCTTCCGCCTAGAAAGTCGTACGAAACAGGTTTCGGGACGCGTCCGTCTGGTAATTAAGTTGAGTGGAGGTACCCATCCCTCTGCCTTTTATGATTAACATAGTTAGTTTCGATTTGGATTTGATGAAGTTTACGACAAATGACTCACATATGCCTCAGTGACTCACACATGCACTTTAGGGGCCCCGCAGATGCTCCTACACGTTCGCGAACTTGTGCGTACCAATGGTCCACGGTATATACAAAGACTAAAAGTCGAACGATTCTTAGCGAACCCAAATATAGATTGTTGGTATATTGTAATGATGCGACGAGTCGATGTTTTTAAGAATCGAGTCGACTCGGATACTTTTATAAAAGAATCGAGTTTTGACTCGAGTCGAGAGACTCGAATCCCGATCAAAATACTCGAGTCAGAAATCCAAGTCAAAAGTATTCGAGTACCTGATTAAACTCGAATTGCTTTCAAGAACATAATAAATTTGCGTATTTTTATAACAGAAGCGAGTTTCGACTCGAGTCTAAATCAAAAGATTCGAACATTTAACTAAACCCTGAAGTATGAGTAGTGACGATTCAATTTGTTTTACTCATGGTTAAGTCTATAGTTAAAAATTTGAAGGTGCAGTGTTTTTGTTTATATTTTTAACGGTATCTACTTTATTATTAGAGATTTATATCAAAATATGTAAAATATAAATTTTAGAGGTTTATATTATTTATTGAAACCAGAATTTATTTAAAAAAAATAAAACAAATAACGATCGAAAACCCAAAGGAGTTATTGAATCGGCTTGATATCTTCCCGTGCCGAGGTTTCGATCTTCATTGCAAAAGAACTTCGTCAGAGCTGCTGATAGCGTTCTGCTTCCTGTCGGTTTCAACGGCTAACAAAAAAACAGCAGTTAAGAGAAAGTTCTTCAACAATTCAGAATGAAAACACATTTATTTGTGCCTTTACTTCAAGTTGTACAAGAATAAAATAATACTGAAGTAAGTATGGTTTCCCTGACGCATCGACTGTCGACAGACTTGGCTTTTGCTTCAACACGTCTGAATGTAAACGAATCCGTTAACCGCTGGCAAGTTGCTGCCGCCGCCACATATATCAAGAAAACGAAACGAAACTCGGGACACACTGAATTGATTACCCATTGACGAGGAAGCACTGTGAAGTGAATCGAGTAGAATGAGTACCTTTGAAAATCCAGTCTGACAGCGAATCTACTCGACTCGTTCCAGCGCTATTTAATTCTAAAGTCGGTACTCGAGTACTTGGATCGAACTCGAGTTGACTCGAGTACTGCTGACTCGGGTTCACAGAATTGGTTACTCGAGTACAATGAGTACTTTTGAGAATCGAGTTTGACAGCGAGTCTACTTGACTCATCGCATCACATCACATTGACGACATTGATACCGTTCTGGGCAGAGGTCTATCTAAGCGGGATGTGGTTGTCTTGAATTCTTGGTGACGTCATTAGGTGCGCATTAATTATTATACCATGACAATGCTCGCTGCAATATCTATAAAATTATTAATTTTTCTTTCACGACACGATATTAAAGGAGGTATGTCTATGACGTAGAGTCAATTGTCGAGTATGAAGTCGTGCTGAAATCTGAAGTGAAAATGACAAAGTCTGCGAAAACTATTTTGCACTGTCGTAAACAGTCATCGCGCATAGTTTCAATAGTGCTTGAAGACCTCTTCGTTTCGCTTGTCCAGTAAGAGTAAAGCAATGATATATAAAAGTAATTGCAGCGGCACGGCGCGGGCCATACAAAAGTCTAGACGGAATAATCAATATTCGAATTGCATTCGAAACTTTTACACTTAACACTGTCATTGCGATTCGACTCTTTCGGGAAAAATGCGGGGACTTTACAATCTTTCCAAATATTCGCATGCACTTCCACGTACATAGTGGATATACGAGGTGTGTAAATTAAGTAATGAGACTGATTAAGAAAAAATTATACGAATTATTACAACTCAATATTGTCTTCTCCAAAATAACTTCCTTGGGAAGCCACACAGTGCTGGAGAAGATTCTTCCAGTCCTTATAACAGTGCTGGAACTCGGAAACTGAATAGCCTTCAGTTGGGCGGTTACAGCAGTTTTAATGTTTTCGAATGTCGCAAAAGTTCCCTTGAGGAGAGGAGACGGTTCTTCCAATCCTTATAACAGTGCTGAAATTCGGAAACTATACTAGCCTTCAACAGAGCGGTTACATCCATTTGAATGAAAGAAAATATTAAAGCTGATACTATTGCTTACTGTAAATCCGCATAACAAAGCGTTCTGTTATTCACCTCTCACCAAAATTGTCCGTTAGTTGATGTAAACCGTGAATGGCAATATTAACAAAGAAGCTAAAACTATTTGATTTCATTTGATTTTATATGAAGCAACATCAACCGAACCATGAAAAAACGGTTTATTGTCATTGACATTCGAGGATTTAAAGTGGAAAATAATCAATTTATACCAAAAGAGTTGGCTTCTTACGATAGTGAAAGAAAAGTGAGTCATTTTTTATTTCAACCACCCACGAGTTTGTCAATGGTCCCCAGAAAATTTCAAAATGTTGCAAACTGGTTAATGACCAATCACCATTGCATTGATTGGAATAGAGGATCCCCATATCTGAGTTTGACGCAATCATCACCTCTTTATGTTGTACAGCCAAAGTAGTTTACGTTAAAGGAATGGAGAAGTCTCGATTTCTATGTGAAATTCTAGCGAGAAGCAATGGTGAAGGTGTACCTGTGTTAGATTAGGGTGAACAATCCGAACCCAAGTGTCCATTTCATTCAAGAAGAAATTGCATGTGTACTTTAATGAACGTGTTTGATTTACATAAATTTGTTCAAACAAAGTTATACGAAGGATTTTTTACCATAAACATTTGTGATATATTATGTGGAAACTTTGGTTCTTACTTAGTATAAGAAAAGTTCAGCTTCGCAATGGATTTCTTCTCCCGTCTATTTTGCAAAAACATTATAAAGCATGTTGTAGAGAAGGTTGACGAAGTTATTGACCAGTACGAAAAAGATTGTTCGTTCAGTAGTATACCAGACAACGATTTGAAGTACTTTCCAACATCCATCTAGTATCTATGTACCAGAATCACAACCGTAGATCTAGAATATATCTGGCCTAAATTACCTTTCCCATTATCACAATGACAAATATCTACAAAGCCAGAGAGGAGTCGTTATTTTATTCGCTATTACTTTTAATAAATCAATTTAAGTATTTGAGAATACAAGTTTAAGAATATAGAAATACATTGCGTAATTAAATTATTTAAATTAACTCTTGCTGTGCAGTTTATCTTGAGAGATTTTTATAATTTTGAAAGTATCGCTTTATTCGATTGAACTTTCAAACGTGTCAAACTTGCGAATTTTTTACGACATAAATGTTGCAAAAATGGTTTTCACTGTGCAGCGTTAAAAATTTCATAGCAAGAAGTGATCTGTATTGAAATATACAATAAACTAAATCAGAAACAAAAACACAGACAGGAGTGGCAAGTACTGCTCATGTAAATGTTTCTCAAGCAAACGCGCCGCATTCATGGTGGAATGAAACTGCTAATTCTTCTTTCCTGTTGTAAGAAGGAATTATCAATGATTCTACACTGAACGAAGTTGGTGACGTACTAGATCATGTGGATTCTCGAGACATTCATTCCAGCCATAATAGTCTACCAATTCGTCAACCAATTGTTAACCAATCACAATCTCTTTTAATTCCCAATCAACCTTTTGTTGTTTCTAACCCTTTTGTTGTTCCTAGTCCTTTTATTATTAATCAGCAATCTACCCAACCTCCTTTCATTATTCCACAACAATTAATCGTTACTTCTTCTTTAATAAAACCACCAAATGAAACTTCAAAACCATAAAATAAACCAGTTTCCCCATCAAATAAATCAGTTCCCATTCTTAAACAACCCACTCAACCCCTTATTTCTTCTGTCCTTACGCAAACCAAACCTACTCAACCCCTCATTTCTCAACAGTCAATAGTTACTCCTATTGTTACATCCACATCCGCCTCTACTACTTTGGTTGCTGTTACATCCATTCCTAAGGTTGCTGTTACATCCGTTCCTATTGCTACATCGGAAACTGTTCCTATTGTTACATCCGTCTTTACAACTTCGAGTGTCATTTCTAGATCTGTTGTTTCTAAATCAAAAACTCCGTGTTCCATTTCTAGATCTGTTGTTTCTAAATCCGTTTCTAATACTCGTGAACCCACACGATATGTACGCATCCTATGTGGCAACCAATATTCTCGTCTAAGAAACGTTAGCGACAAGTATGGAAGAGTGTGGTTGCCTAAAGTAGAGTATTCTTAACGCAGAAGAGAACGCACAATGGAACGTAGAATGGAAAGAATTGCTAATGAATTCGAATGTCCCAAAATGAGTACCCTTGAATCGATTTTTCAATCTCGGTAAGAAGAAAAAGTTCCAAAGACCAAGTCAGGCGAAAAAGGAGGCGGAGGAGCCACAGGAATCTTTTTATTGGCCAGAAACTCGTTTATTGAAATTGCTGTGTCGCAAGATGCATTGTCGTGATGCAACACCCACTTGTTCTTAATGTTTGGTCTCACACGCATGACTCTTTTAAAGTTTTTTAAGTTTAACTCTTCCCATTTGGTCATTCTGACTGTCAACCGACGATCTGAACGCACAAGATCCCGGATTCTGTCGACATTTTCATCGATTCTTGAAGATGAAGGGCATCCAGTGATTCATCTTCAATCCACTTTCCTCCTTCTGAAAACACCTTATACCACCGAAAAACCTGGGCCCTTGATAAAACACTGTCTCCGTAACCCTGCTGAAGTTTTGTTGCAAAAGTTTCCGTTACACTGTGATTAAGTCTGAAGCAAAACCTAATAGCATACCGTTGCTCGAAACTGATGTCAAGAATTTTTAGAACGCACTAGAAAATACTGTTTCACGAAAAAAAATCACTGCGGACAATGAAACAACTGTAGCTCGTACTGAAGGCGTATCATATGTTCACCTGTCGCCCCTCCAAGTCTCGCGTTTCCAGTGTTGCCAGATCGAACGCTACGTTGCCAGTCTCATTATTCAATTTGCATACCTCGTATGTCTCGTACATAAGTTTGAACCTCTCTTTTCTGTTGAAGAATTTTAAAAATACTAAATTTTATGATCCCACATAAACATACTGCTATGTTAATTACCAAAGTGCGGGTAAAACGAGTTCAGTTTCCAACAACTGTAATGATCAAACGTGTAACAGTAAATAAAAACATCACTCTTTAATAATTTCATTCTGCACCGATGATGCAAGACATGTAGAGTTTCTTCACAATCAAATACGGTGAACGATTCCACAATTTTTGCAATTACATTTTGGCACCTGCTCAAAGAAAAATTGCTGCTATTCATGCTCATTCTAGACACGTTTGTCCTAATAACATACTTCAACTTCTGTCCGAGTTATTTGACAAATTTAATACCACTCATTGTCAGACACACTAAAAATAATATTATACCAGACTGTCAATCTGGATTCAAAAGCGATTAATTTTGAACGTGCCTTTTAAAAGTGACACAAATGTCGTTGTCCGGCACTTCGAAAGGAATGATCGCCATCTTGCCCTTGCTGGATTTCAATGAGCCTTTTGACACAATCGATTACTGTTATATTCCTATTTCACATTGACCGTTTCGGTCGGGTAGGCTTTTCTTTGTGCGTGCGTGCGAGTTGGGTGCATTGCGGATGGTTGCCGGTAGCGTCTCTCCCGGTGTCAACACTTCTTTTCTCTTCTCTCTGCTAAATAGTAGTCACGTTTTTGAACGAGTTGCGAGCTAGGTGTTATTATTGCAACTTTTGTTATTGGATCGGTAAACCCACCGATGTGATCGGATTTCAGCCACTTCGTTGTTGTAGTCCCAGCAGGTTTTGCATCCGTTTCATCGGTTTTGAGGGATATGCGATTCTATTTTTGGCTCGCTGTACATTCGCGAGCAATAAATTTTAGTCGTCATTGATTGTCAAAGATTTGTACTTGACTCGTATTTCATCAAAAGTAAAGATATTGATGTCTTAATTTTGAGCATTAGGAATAATCTTTCGGCAAAATTAAACAAAAAGATATATGAAAATTTCTAATTTACGGAATTGAAACTGAAACTGTTTTATTTGACAGTGACGACCAAAATTTATTACTTGCGACAGTACATTAGCTAGCAAGTAGTCCCGGGCAGATTTTTACCGGCCGATTCGGTGCAGGGTGATTGCCGCTGCGCTTAACCCCGTGAACGTTGCTCTGAACTTCGGAAGACGACACGTTTTCTCGTGAACTTCGCTGGAGGAAAAAGGTTAGACCGTTTCCATCGACGTTCCGCCCCGGAGGGTTTGAGTAAGACACTTCTGTCTTTTCTTTTCCCATCCTTGGACACAAGTTGCCGTCATTTAATGAGCGTGCTTCAAGCCAGTGCCGGGGTCCGGTGGGTCTACTTTATTTTTCACCGACGAATTCGGCGAAGTGGGGAGGGGGGGGGGTAGCTTACTGTTAAAGGATTGACAGAGTTTAAGTTTCATTGAATGAAAATTACACTTTGAATTTCTTTGTTAGAGCTTTAGCAATTAGTGAATTTCAACTATAAGCAGTTCTTATAGTGAACTTAAGTTTTCGGATTATTTATAAATGTCAATGCTTCTTTGAGATTTAACAGATAAACGTAATTGTGGCCTTTCCTTTTGTTTATTTTCTTGACATATGGTTTTTGTCAGTAGTTTCTAACTGTAAATGCAGATATCTCGAAAATTGTAAGTTTTAGACCAATACAAGTTGCGTCTGCTAGAAACAGAATTTAACGAGCTATTCGAGTATTTTAAAATATACATGGCGTTAATTTAAATTATTCGAGAAATTTAAACTTTTAAGTTTCAATTGTTTCTGTGCAAACGTACATAAAAAATGTTGCTCTTATTCATACGGATTATTCTGCACCATATTTATAGTTAGTTAGGTACACCAAAGATACTTTTTTTTGGCCACTGATTATGAGTAAAATACCTCTACATTTTAATCCTTTAGTTTAATTGAATAACTGCAGATGGCGAATGCTTCGACTTAGGGCTATAGTTGCTGAATAGAAAATGCTTATTTTTAAAAGATCTATCGAAATCTGCAATAAAAAATTGTACATTCTACTTAAAAAAGTACAAGTTTGGTAGATAACTCACTTATGGAAGATGCTATATGTACATGTGGAAATAATTTGTTTAGTTAGAATCGTTGCAGGCGACAACTGTGGTAGAAGATATTTTCTTTTAATAGTTAGGGCACTATTGAAGAAATCGATACCAATGACCCACCCTGTGTAGTGTGGATAAGAAAGATTTCGTGATAACCTGTCGATGTGATAATAACCTGCATTAATTATTTTACTCTGTTTAGTTTCGTTTAAACATAGTTTTTCTTTCCTACTTTTTAAACGACATTTAGTGACGAAGGGAACACTCAACGTTTCACTATCGGTTTAAATTTTCTTACAATTTTCATCGCAAAAAAGTTGGACAATTAAAGAATGGAAAATATTTTTGTACCCAAACGGTACGCCACTGTACCGCATAATTTAAAATCATATTTAAATATACAGGTTGTTCATTTAATAAGTTACAAACTCAACGTATTATTTTTTACATGGAACACTATATATTTTATTGCAGTTTCGGTTAGACCTTGAAAGATGATAAAAATGATATAACATTATACTTACTTATTTTTGGTATTTACCAAGTTATTTTTAATTTTATGCAAAAAATGGGTCATGTTTGATCGTCTGCCAAGTTGTCAATTTTACTGATACGACAATCAACCTTGGACAAAAATATTTCTAAATCTCTCTACTTTTAAAATATTCATCGCTTTTAAAAACCTACGACTATCAACAACAATACGATTCAGTTCACGTATTGTAAAATTAGTCATTTTTTTTAAAAGGAACACCCTGTATATTATAGTAAAGTTTCTTTTAAATTCTTTTCAATAGTTTAAATTTTTATGTTTTTTTAAACCTATTTGTGACTGGACATTTTGCTTTATCTTAGTTAATGTGTAAAATATATTAAGATTCAATTTGTTTCTTTCATATGCAGCTTCAAAATAATAGAATCTTTTACCGTGTAAATAAGTCCTTTCCATTTGTTTTCTTAGTATAATTGGAATCATTTAGTGAAAATCGTTCAGTTCCTGTATTTATTCCATATTTTTATTGCAACCGCTGAAACAATGACAAAGAAATTGTTAATTTGAACGAAAATAAAGTGTTTGGATAAATGTCTTAAATGATACAGCGGATAAAATATTACTGAGACGAATGAAAATATATTACAGCACGTTCCTTAAGTTGATTATAGAGAAGTGATAATAACTCACAAGTTATAAATCTTAAGACCATAAAATATGGTATGGTTGGAAAGCTCGTAGAAAGCATTATCCAAATATACTATAATACATAGGGTGTTCCATTAGAAAACAATGACTAATTTTACAATACGCGAACTGAAACGTTGTGTTGTTGATAGTCGCTAGGTTTTTAAAAGTGATGAATATTGTAAAAGTAGAGAGATTTAGAAATATTTTTGTCCAAGGTTCATTGTCGTATCATTAAAATTGGCAATTTGGCAGACGATCAAACATGACCCATTTTTTGCATAAAATTAAAAATAACTTGGTAAATACCAAAAGTAAGTAAGTATAATGTTATATCATTTTTAACGTCTCTTCAAGGACTAACCGACCTGCAATAAAATATATAGTGTTCCATGTAAAAAAATAATAAGTTGGGATTGTAACTTATTAAATGAACAACATGTATATTTGAAAATAATTTTAAATTATGCGGAATGAAAACGTACATAACTTTTGTTGAAACCTTTTCTTGATAAAATGAATTTAAAAAGGCATTTTCTAACTTTTTCAGAGGTTTGGGACACCCTGTACAAATAAACGACAACTCCAAAATATGGTAAATTTATACTAAAAATGGACGTGCCAGAACGTTTTTACAGAAAGAAAATATTTTAGAAAATATTTAAGGTCCTGCAGGCTTTTTATCCACTCTGTATAAACTTGTTAAAAATAAATTATTAATTAAACCTGAAATCTCAATAATAAGGCTTCTTTATATCTCCTGAAGTGTCGTTAATCGTTATACAATTTTTCAATGTTTTCTCGAAATTCCGCATGTGTGCGCCGTCTCCACTGAGTGGGCACCGTTACGCAACTCCGATTTCCCATCTCGTTTTCGGGAGGATGACCGACCTGAGTTCTGTGCAAATAATCTTTTTTACTTAAGCAGAGAAACAAAGTTGCCTTAAGAGTTGGCACAAGCTATTGATTAATTACTTCAAATACAGGCGTCGAAAAAATCAAGTAAAGGTCAACACTGACTAACTTTGTATCAGCCATTGGTTAAATGAAAACAAACGAGGTACGTTGTTTTCTTTATGAAAAGTTGTTTCAGATGCGCCCGACTCAATCGCCAAATGTATGTACTTCATATATCGTCTGCTTGAGATTCACATAACAAACGATGCAATTAATCGCAAGCCAGCGAAGTGGGTCATACACATCAGCCGAATACTTTGCAGGCCCCATCCCTATACACAAACAACTGGAGCACTATATTTAGCGGTGGTGTTCTGCGCACCATCGAGAATTCTGTAATTCGTTCCAGTGGCGAATGCTTGCAAAACAGGCGGCGAAATAGTGTTGTAACTTTATTATCTTCGCCTGCGCTAAGTTCCTAATAAAGCCCCGGCGAGCTAAGTCATGAATAGCGTCGAACTCACAAGTATCCCTTTATAGGTAGTGAGTTAATTCGCCGTCATCTGCTGGCGGCGGTGCCGGCGGTGGTGTGGCAGCAGTGTTGTCGACCCCCTTGCTTTGTCATACACGTCCGGATCTCTTAGTATTCAGCGTCTATCAGCGTCGAGTCACGTCGCACCCTATATGGACTTCGACTAGCAGAGCCGCACGCCGTGTGAATTTATGGAGTGTTTGCGCGCCGTCGTCGACGACGCCGACGTCGAAACGTGAGCAGGTGCGCCGCAGATATTATTCAGGAACTAGTTGACTTATAGAAGCCTTTTAAGCCGCTTATTACTACGTAAACATTTCCCAGCATAACTTAATTGATTTATTAGTTGAAGAATAACATCCGGCGCATCCACCAAATGCGTTCGTTCCTCTTTGATTGAAATGAAAAGATGATTAGCTCGAGGACTTGTGTTTAAAACGTTGTTGCAACGTTTGCATGCAGCTCGGAACGCAACGAAATAATCGTTAATGGTACGTCTCGTTGAACGGGTTAAATTCAAGGAAATTGATACTTTTAAAAAATGACGGCGAGCACGTAACAGGGCCTTCGTCGGACCAAGCGGCGAGGCATTCCTAAATAATGGCCGCCATGCATCAAGTTCCACGGAGATAATGCGGCCTGCGTGCTCGGCGGAAAGAACCTTGAACGGGTCTTTATTATCCTGTCAAATTACCATTGCGGCCTTAACTATAGAGTACGTCTGCCTGCAGATGAAAGAAAACCCCAACCACGTCTTTCGCTCGTCCGTCACAGTTGTTAGACGGAAAACGCTGAATTATTCCTGTTTTCGTGTGTCACGGTACGATGTGTACGTATTACGATCCGCGCGTTTAAGAATTCATCTTTCCTTCAACGCACGTCCTCACCATCCGCTCTCTTTCCATCAAGCGGTACACCTGCAACGGAAGATAGTACGTGACGATCGAAACGTCGCGCGCTATGTAATTGTCTGTTTGCTTGCTGCACTTTGGCACACATATGTGGCACGCACAAAGTGAATTTTAAGTCGGGGGAGTTTATTTTTTTCGCTCCCGTTTCGTGACGTCTCTTAAGAATTTAAACGCCATCTGCGCGTTTTTTCACCGCTACGTCCTGATGCTTTAATGCATTTTTAATGAGCGCCGAACGTAAACGCGAGTTTATAAATACTTCAAAGGATGGCTACTGGGGAATGATGAATTTTTTAATTGAAAAGTGAGGGAAAAGTTCATTGCCTGAAACGAGATGGAACTAATGTCTTCAAGCAGAAAGACGAATGACAAACTTTTGTCGTCTCTCTGAGGCATGTCCTGGCTTCTTTGTCTTTTGTGAATCCCCGAAACTTCATTATATGCTTTCGGAAAGTTTGACCTCAAACGAAATAGGCTCTCAAATGAAGGATTTATTTGTAACTTAAACGTAGCTTATTGATTTCTACAGGGTGTTAGATAATTGACTAGACACCTTTACACAGCATATTGGGGACACTACGGAGAGTAAAAAGGCTCGATAATTCAGAGAGCTACAGCTTTCGTTTTCGAGAAAAAAAATGAAACAAAAATCGAACAAAATTATTTAGGAACCGCTGAGTAACGTCTCCAATGCTGCAAACATCGTCCGCCCGGGCAGAAACCATAAGTTCCGCTGACGGTTCGTTTCTTTTTTTGCTCACGTCTTCCAACGCAAATGTTGAAAGGTCAGTGCCTCAACCGATTTTAAAGTGTGCAGGTCAGAATAAATGTATGCGCAAAGAATGAAATTGTTATATTCTTCTCACTTGCATTTTTGCCTAACAAAGTTTTATTATTTTACGAGTGATGAAACATCAAAGGACGTTGAAATAAATATTTACAAGTTATCTTATTTACAAACATGTTACGAGTTCACAAAAGAAAATGGAGAAATCATGGACCTTACGTGCTTTAAGAATGCCTTAACTGGAGTTCTATTCTGCGGTAACTTTTATCCGAGCTACTAAAAGCGATGGGCTTGCTTGCACGTGTTAGCATAGATTCGTACCGATTTATGCATTCGGGCATATCGAACATTTACTTTAATAAACGCTTGTATGATGAATACGTCAGTGGTTTCAAACAGTTGGTACTTTTCGAAACTTTTCAAAAACGGGCAGAACCGGGCGTTATGTGCAGGACTTTTATACTTCATTTGATAAGCCGAATCTACAGTTTTAATTCGTTCAGGATATTACCAAACATCCTGTATAAGTTCAGTGTTAGATTTATTTATACATATATACATAAAAGAAAAATAACTTTGTTACGAATACAATGTGCAATTTTTAGTTTTTTACACACGTTATGTGTAACGAGTGTTCAATAAAAAAAACGGTTAAGTAGGCTGTAGCAGGCTTTTGTTGTCGGGAACGCATGTCGCGATTAACTTCATTTGAATTTCAACTTTGACAAGTTGACGATTAAACCTAACCAACAAAACTCGAAAGCTGCTTCTGCAATTTTTTTTTTATATTTATACTTAATATAAACATTCGATAATAAAAGTTTCTTTTTGAAATGTCTTCGTTGAGTTAAAGTGAGGTTAGAAATGCAAGTGACTCTTCACGCTAGCCGTATGAAGAACCCTACGCTAGACATTCAGAATAAATTCATGGCTATCTAGACCGTTTTTTTAATTGAACACTCGTTACAATCTACTGTGCATCTATAATTTTTTTTCTCCCTTTGTTATAATATTATAGGGTTAAGCAGAAAAACAGAGATTTACTTCAGGCAAATCAGCTGAACTTCGCCTTTTTCCATATGTAACTAAAAATAGTTAATTTTTGTTATTTTGTCGGAATGGTGGAAATAAAGTTATTATTATTATCATTATTTGCATAATTTTGGAGAGCAGTTTTGGTTTTTGGGGCCTAGGACTAGCGAAGTTAATTACGTTTATAATCTCCACATGTCCCTATGGAACCTATCGATCTGATTATCTAGTTGGTTAAAATAAAATAAACCAGTCCAACCTGTAGTATATAGAAATAAGTTTAATATGTTTGTACAGTGACAGTCTAGGAAAGAAATATCAAAACAGCTTCACTCACTTCCACCAATAACATCCACTAATAATGTCCAGCCAAACAAATCCTTGCGTTAAATTTTGGAAAACTTTGAAAGCTCGAAATTGAAAAGATATTACCTCAAAAAAAAAATCCTCCACTCCTTTAATGATTAACTCACAAATAATTTTATCTCCAAATTATTCTATCCACACTGTTTATTAAGGAAATTAATTTATTAATCTAAGATAAATCAACAAAAACAAAAAAATAACGAATATATTTGCTAATAAGATATCGTCACGTTTGAAAAATTATTATCAAAATTCGTTCGTTTTTATTTTTCGAACAACACAAAATTTAACGCGCGTGTTTTCAGGTTTAATTGACAAAATTGTTTAATTGAGTAATTGCCGCGAAAATTGTCTAGGATGCTTTATCGACTTCTGCTTAGCTCGCAAATCAAAGTCCTTTTCGGTCGATGGAACTTGCAAATGGAAAATTAGCGTTTTGATAAAGGGAATTCGGTGCTGAAAAATGACACCCAAGTCGTTTGAATTTACTTGAGAAATTTACACCAGTTAATGTAATTAATGTACTCGTAGTTTAGCGAGGCGCTGACAATTTCTAGGATGTAATATGTAATATAAAACGGAATCAAATGTTTTTCGTACGTAACATGATGGACCAATTTACTCGATTAGGTTAGCGTAAGGACTATTATTGCGATTTAATTTAATTAATCCTTAAATATAACGTGGTGTCGTATAATAAACATCCTAAAAGAACGAACATTTTTTTCATCGTAAATATAACTCATTGTCTTTATTTTGTGACAATGTTTACTCTATAACTTCCTAAATATAGAATTACACATTCAGGTTTAGCAAGATTCGCTTTCGAAAAGTCAAGGTCCGAATGTTCATGAACATCAGAAACGATTTTTCATTTCAAAAAAATTTCAGCTTATCTAAATTATTTAAATCTTGAAATTATTTAGTTCCGGCTTGGTAATATGGAACATTCATCACGCAAGTTAAATCCAAAGTTCATGAAAATCAAAGATTTTACAAAGTGACCAAGGAAACATGCAACAGACGGGAAACTTTTTTGTTATTTATTTACAAGAAAGTGTTATTTATTCTTTCTGAAAGTTGATGTTTTGCCTAGAACTAATAAAAAATTAGAACAAATGTCGTATGACTTTTAATAGCAATAATAATTCATTTTGTACTTATTGGGAAAATGCTGACGTGTTGAACAATTTCACACAATCAACCTTGATCTTAAACCCTCCAAAAGAATTTATCACAAGAATATGATCGAGTGATAGATTTCTTGATCTTGAGGGAGCTATAGAATTACATCGGAATTATGCAAACGAGATCATTGTAGGATTAAACATGTGTACCAAAATTATCTGCCTGTAAAAATCAGCTCAAGATTATACAAGATCAAGTTCAGGGATACACTTCGTGTTCATTTAAATATAAAAAGGTTTATGGTGCGATTGCAAATTTAAGTACTGTAAGAAAGAACGGTACACTCGTTTATTCAACTATGTTCGTTCTATTTATTCTTTTCTCGCTTTAGTCTCACTTTTACTTGTATCAAAAGTGAGCCAATAGTGGAAAAAGAGCAAATAGAATAAAGGGTGTTAAATAAACGAGTGTATCACTTCTACTTACAGAGCTTTAATATTTAACTAACATGACCACAATCGCACCATTAGCCTACAGATCAGGCTACAAGAAAATAAAGATCTGGATGGTTTAATCATCAAAATTACAGAAAATGTTGAATGTGAGCAATGATCAAAAAGAGCTACTACACATTACACAATAGTTGCCAATATTTGAAATGCTTTAATTTGTCGAAACTATTGTTGGTCTTACAAACAACTTTACAACAAAGACCCAAAGAAATCTTATTCTTTGCCTTTTCATAGCTATTTGATTTGCTTCTTACTTTGTTGATCTTTTAAAAGTATTTTAAGCAGAAGAAGCAAAATTGGACTTGCTTTAATCCTCTTTTTCGCCTTAAGAAATAAAGCAATTGGTCACAAAATAGAATGCAACCACAAACTAACTGATTGATATTCCACCGAGATTTATAACGCTGTAATTTTA
This sequence comes from Prosopocoilus inquinatus, assembly GCA_036172665.1. Classification (NCBI taxonomy): domain Eukaryota; kingdom Metazoa; phylum Arthropoda; class Insecta; order Coleoptera; family Lucanidae; genus Prosopocoilus; species Prosopocoilus inquinatus. The sequence goes on from CM069877.1 coordinate 31,064,857, forward strand.
ATTGAAGTTTGTTCTTGTCCGATGAAAATTGTAAGTACAAAGTTTTTTTAATCTCAAACCGGACTGAAAAATGAAGTTTCGGTATAGATTTATAGATAGCATAACGCTGAGTGTGTTCCCTTCATTTTTCTGTCCGTTTTGAGATTAAAAAAAACTTTCTACTTGCTGTAATTTTACTCCTAAAACTTAATAAATACAAACAACAATAACAAAAGTAGTGTGTCGTATCCTGTAGGTCACATATGGTGGAGATAATTTCACAGGGAGAAAAGGGAACCACGACGCGCAAACAATTGCGAATCATACAAATAAGAAAAAGAGAAGTCAAAGGTGTATAACACGTTTATTCAATGGCCAACACGGATTCAAAATGTATTGAAGCTATTGATAGTTAAAATATTCGTGGCGTATGATCTGGATCTGACACGTCATTAAATATTGTACAAAACAACAAAAGAAGCTATGCCTCGGCCGATTAAGAATTAACAAAACGTAACCCACGAAATGATCAGCGCCGCTAAATAGTCGACTGGCCAGTGAATTATTAAGCAGGGCTGGAACGGCACAAAACGGCTGAGTTTATGAACGGCGAACCGGCTTTGGTTAACAACAAAAAAAATATAGGGCAGGTGTAAATATTAATCCCACAATAAATTAATCATACTTCCCGATGTGATTCTCTCTCCCTCTCTTCGCTGATTTTAAACTTCTTCTAACGTCACCACTGCAAGTGCTTGTTGAGATTCCAGTCAACATCGTCGGCCAAGGGGAAGGCGATCACGAGGGGTACCCAAGGCAACCCAACCCGTAGGTGTAATAAACGAAAAGGACAACCCAGAGATTCTTTGAGAGTTGAAAATAATCTCAAGCAAACACCTTAGTGGATAGACCTAAACAAAACGGCCCTTAAAGGAACGAAAGGGAAAAATACTTTTCAAACTTGTTTACAGGCAATCAGTTCACCTTCAACGGTGTACCACAACGTGCTGCTAAACAACACAGCAGATCGTCAACAAAATGTGTCCTCCGATGATCCGCTTGAAGGAGATACATATTTTCCCTAAATACACGAGGCACAAAAACTCAATCATTTCAAACAGATGGACACATGCGTCCACCACGAGGTCTTAAAGCAGATCGCGGGGAGGGAATCGTCTAGTACTTAACAAGGAAGCTTCCGACAAGTCGATCATGCGTCATCAATACCAACATGATCACCTCCTCAGGTGGAATTAAATTTTTTATAATCGGAGAATATTCAGTAGACATCCGGTGCCTTCTTCGTTCATTCTTTCTCCTTTCCTATTCCTCTTCCCTTCCGCTTCTCACATTCCTCCTCATCCTCTTCCATTCCTCTTCCTCTTCCCTTCTTCTTTCCTTCCAGTTCTTCCTTCCTCTTCCTTGTTCCTCTTCGCCCCTTTTTTCCTCATCCTCTTCCACCACCTCGTTTGCCATATCCTTCCTCTGTGCCCCTCTGTTCCTCTTTCTCTTCCATATCTTCACCTGTACTAATTGTTATTTCATCTCATCTTCGTTTGTCTGCATTTTCATTCTCATCTGCACATTTCTGCTTCATGATTGTTCTTAGCATTCCCGTTAATAATATTATGCCTTAAAACTTTCGGTATCCTTCAGGATAGCTAGGATATAACTAGGACGGCTTCCGTGGAAACCGTCCTGTTCGCAGACACTATTCTCATAGCAATCAGCCTATTTAGCTTTTCGAGCATAAGCTCTTGGTTTTGTACTTTGTGGCATTTCTCCACATAGGGGCAGCATATAAGACAATCGAAAGCATATAAGACAATCAACAACACAAGACTATCGCTGCCAGTACTTTCCTCTTCTTTGGACTGGGCCCACCGACGTTCGGCATTTGAGAATTTTCAGTTTTTTTGAAGATGTTTTAGAAATGAATAAAAATGGAGGAGATTTCTTTGCACATTTTTAAGGTTCCCAAATTAGGGCAACTTTTTTTTTTTTAATTTAACCGTCTTTGTATCTCCTGTAATTTGCGAGATCATGGTGGGCCTTTAATTTGTTGTAACCCTGCATAAACCACTTCTAAAGCTAAACTATGGAATAAGCAGATGTAAGCGAATCTTAGGCTTTTCCAGGAAGTCCTTATGTGGTTTGTGTGGTTTCTGTAATTCACTCTAGCGAGGCACAATTTGTTCCCTGTTGAGAGGTTAATGTAATAATTTTTATGTTGGCTGTAATGGATGGTTCATTATAGTATTGAGACTTTGATGTATCTTTAATACGCTTTATTTTCAATGTCAGGGGGGAAACGCATTTAATAAAAACCGCACCTTCCGCAAATGTTTCGATAAAACCATGGTGCTTCACCGAATGTTACGGTTATTTTTAGGGGTAGCCGCAATAAAGGAGGCAGTCAAAATAAGGAACACATTTATTATGTTAATAAAATAAATAAACAGTTGTAATTTACATGGTGTCCACCAGAATTTGGTTAAGAGCTTTCAACATTCGGGGCGTGCTTTACCGTTCCGGGCGTATTGCTGGCGGTGACTCCGCGAAAGCTCATGCGATGCATTTCGTTATACGCGTCATCTTCTAAAGCTAGCGATGAATCACATATGAGAATTTTCATGTACCAAGGACGCCCATTACAGCATGTTAAAAGAACAAAAATATTTTCAAACACACAAAGAACAAAATCATACGAGCATTGGCCACATGTATGATTAAAACTTAGAATGTGCTTTGAATCCAAGGAGAAAATTAAAAACCAAACAGATTCTAGTGGTTGGACATTTAAAGAAAATAGCGCGAAGAATGGCTTAGGTGCGAAAAGTTGTATTAGAGTCGGTGGAAATAAGAAAAAAAAGCAAATCTAAGAAGAAACTGAAAATCGTTAAGCGATAAATTGTAACACCAAACTAGAAGCAAACTAATTTGACTCATTTGATGGTGTATTGGATAATTAGCTTAGAAAAACTTTAAACGAATTTAGAATGTTCTCACGAGAAAGCAAGGTGCCTCCACCATTTTAACTCTAAACCTCACCGAAAAAAAAAAAAGAAACAACCACTTCGTTTCCGACTAGGAACACGTTACCGAGCATATTGCGGCATAAATTCCTCGGCATTCGCCACGGAGAGGCCATAAACGACATCCATCTTACGTAACGTCCTCCGCTTTGTAAATTACAATGGAAATAAAACAAAGTTTTACGGCGAGACAACGAACGCACACACGGTGCGGGGCCGCGGGAAAAAACACAATAAATAACCCGGCCGTAATCTAAATTACCGGATGATTGATTGTACGGCATGCGCACGGCATAATAACCGCATTAATTTATATTAAAGCCGACGTTTTTTTTTTTTGTTTTCGTGGTGGTGGGCATTTATGACGTGGCCCGGCTCTGCACATGTGAAATATGTGGGGTGTAATCGAACGCCACCACCGCGATTAATCTAAGCGGAATCGCGTGCGCCACCGTGGAAATGAAAATGCGAGCTTTTATGCTAGAGTTTAATTCGAATACATTTATGTTTGAACACGTGCACGGTTGAAATTACGCGAGCAAAAATAAAGTAACTGCTTTTATTAGGTAAGATATGTGTAAGACAATGACATCAACTTATCAATACCAAACTTTTTTTTAACTATTTAAAGGTAATAACTCTTACGCTACCATAAGAATTATTGCGACAAACGAGGGAGTACTACTTACTCTTTTTAATTGCCTGGGAATTTAGAAATTACGCCACAGGTGGAGAAATTGCGCAGAATTTCCCTTAGCTCGAGTGGAAAATTGGGTCATGGGTCGATCTTCGACGATAATTGTTTAAGGGCGCCAGAGATAAGTCGTTCAACGGAATTCCTTGTTAATCCGAAGCGCTCATATCTACGAACGGATCGTGTTTCTCCCTTTACTATACTCTGTTTTTAATTTGGAGTACTCTGAAATTTTGGCGTCAAAAACGAGCTTTTTCATTGATACCTGGCCGGAATTGACCAATGACAAAGCTCGTTTGGCTAATAACGAAGCTCGTTTTTATCGCCAAAATGTCACTGTACTCTTCCGAATTAAAAAATAAACCAAAGTATGCAGCAAGGTGGTGGACCACATAAATTCAAAGTAACAAAAATATTGGCAATGTATTGCTCTCAAAGCTAATAAAAAAGTTGTGTATTATTTAGTTAATTAATATTTAACTGTCTTTGATCAATAATTTTGTTAGATATTCGAAGGCCTCGATTAACTATGCAATGACTCAACTAATGACTATCACGTTTAAAATTAAATCCAAGATTGCAAGCATAGACTAACTACTCTATAGATTGGAATCGGGAAGGCTGAGAAATTCAGACAAGTTTTTGCGCTCCCTTGTGATTGGAATAAACAACTAATCTTGTTGAGTGGCCAACATATATGATTTAATATTTGATTTCAATCTGAGATATCCATGAATAACTTAGCAAGTCAAAAGGACACTTTTGACTTACCTTGTTATTTATGAAATGCCTTTCCGTGTAAGAACTACAAAAATATATATAGCTGCACAAATTTAATATCAGGTGCTTTTCTTTTACATAAAAAAGCAGTTTCAAATTTTTCAGGGGATGTAAGCTCCATGTTCCTGAGCATAAGACGTTACACACCAATCATTCCATTGAACAAGTAGCTCTGAACTGCTTCAATTTTTGTGCTCCGAGGTGTCATATCTGGATGTATTGTGGCTAGAAAGTTTCTCTTCCGACATTCGGTGTTGCGTCAGTCAAAAATCATTCTTCTGCCTATAGCTACTGTTGGGGCTTTCACGTATTTTTTGGCGTGAAAGAAAAGTTCTTGTTGCTTTTCACTTATTTTATTTAACTAATAAACACTAAACACTAAACAAGTGAAGATTAATAAAGAAATGCTGTTGCACAATAAAGAAAATTGAAATGAAAATTGCGGCTTGTGTCGCCGATTCGAGAACTGTTGTTGACTCGAATGAAAATGATGACTGAATGTGTTTTGAAAATATTAGAATTGCCTTTTTAAACCGAACCCTTGATAGTGGGTACGGTGATGACGGCATTCTACCCCGGCTTCCTCGAACATCATCGGTTACGCTGAACTGCAAAGACTTGCTTTCTTAAGTGCTTCATGCGACCCAGAAGTTCGAAGAAGTTCGGATTTTAATATTTGTTTACATAAAATAAAAATGAATATTACGTTAAATATCTTACATCTAACATCTTATTAACTAAAGTCTGTACAGCTACCAAGACGCAATATCAATAAAATTAATATCAACAAAATTCTTAGCTATGGATTAACATTTGACAAATGTGAAATTCTCGATTTCTAACCAAAACCGGGATTGGTCTTCTTCAGCAGCGTACAGAAAGGTTTAATTTCGATTCACTGTTACCGTTTATCGTTAACTACAATTTCACGACACCGTCTTTCGACAATCACGATTTCTAAGAAGGATGACTCAATAACTTCAATTTGAGGTTTTCATCTAAGTAAAACTTCTAAGACATCGTTTCACAGGATATGAGGACACTTTTAACATAATCATGCTTCTAATCTATTACAGATGCCAAGTCGTATAAAAATAAAATTTATAGTTTGCGGTAGAATAACTTATTTTCCGGCGTCCAGTCAGTAGAATTCTGTATTTACTAATTTTGGCCCTCTGCTGATTGGAATACGAACTAAAATTTTAGTTGAAAGTCGGCCATATAACTCACAAGGGTCTGATTGCAAGTAATCGGGTTTCTGGGACACGAGGTATATTGTCAACTATAACGACACTCAAAATAAGTGGCAAATACTTACAGCGTCACGCGTCGTCCGGAATTACACGATCGACACACCGAAGGGCGATACAATTGAAGGGCACGAAAAGTAAGGGCCGATAAAACGAGACCATATTATGCTAATTAGCAAAGCCAGTTGCTTCTGCTGCAGGCAAATCACTGCGTCCACATTAGAAATGACATGACACCGGCCAACGAGCACATCCACATCACTCTTGGCATTGCCATTTGGCTTCGTCAGTTGGCACGTATCAGCACAATGGACATGCGTCTTTATGCAAAATTTTGCCAACTGACAGGGGTAGACTAACGCGTCCACATCACTTTTGACTTTGCCGTTTGGCCTCGCCATTTGGCATAACGGGAACGCCTCTTTGACCTTGGCGCAAACAGTAACACTGACAATGTTCCTGACCGTTCAAACTTGCTTACCTTTGAGTAAGATGTACGTAATTGAAACTAGTTAGAACAACGTTCACTTGCAAGCTTCATTGCAATTTTGATAAACTCCAACACAATCGCTGTTCGTTACTTACTTATTTTCATTTTAACAATTTATGATTTTGTCATCTTAGATGGCAACCATCACATTAAGCTTCCATTTTGTTGATCGGATCATTCAAGAATTTTTAATCTTGTTGGAAGGTGGAAGATGTCACGTGAAACTCCTTCTGAAATTTTCCGCACAAGACAAGACTGGCTTTCGAAAGTACCGTTTTTTCTCGCAAAAGAATTTTCTCAGAAAACGGTCGTAGGGCAGTCTTCTTGCAAGAAAGGATGAACCGCCAACAGAGAGAAAAAAATTGAGAGAAGAAGAAGGACAACGTTCTCGGAACCTTCCAAGTTTATTTTCCGATAATATTGCATGACTTTTATTTTATTCCATATTTATTCAAATCTGCTAGTTTTCTCATATTATCAGATCATAAGCTTATAATTTCTCCTATGTATTCTTTGTTGAGTAATCTACTAGATTTTTTCGTTTTTTATCGTACCTTCTTGCAAAAAAAAATTCTTAGCAAGGAAGTTCTCATGCAAGAAAGGACGAAACGTCAACAGAAAGAAAAAAGGCGATCCAATATATCTAAAAGCCAAAAGACGAGGGACGAGTCATCGGAACTCATCATTTTTTTTTATTTATTTCATAATACTTTTCACATGCTATCATGTGCTTATAATCTTGTAATTTGTCTTTGTTGAGCAAGTAGATTGGCTCTTCCCTTTTACTATTCTTTCTTGCAAAAGTGTTTCCTGAGAAACACCCCTAAGGAAGTTCTCTTCTCTTTTATCGTTTTATCCAAAATAATTTGCTACCACCTTAATACAGTTAGGCGAACTCCCGGTTACTCACCGAAATCTGGTGGAAAGTTGCGCTGAGTCAATCAGCTGTCTCGAGCTAGTTTCTGACGGAGAAGGGTCGGTATAACAATAAGGGCGCCAAGGAGTTATCCAGCTGATATGCGCACTATAAAACCGAATGCGAAATGGTAATTTAACCCCCTTAAATTATTCTTGATTTAGAACCACGAGTACCAGTGCACAAATACGTGCCGAAACTATTTACCTAAAAAATTAAATTACGTCAAATTATAAACGGAAAAGTACGTTACTTTAGTTCCAGTTTGACGATGTGAAGGTGGTCACAGTCAGTCGTCAGCAAGGTTGGCAGAGCTGGACTGTGTATTAGAAGGGCGCCTAGATTCAAAAGGGAAGGTTTGGGTACGTAACTCGTTACGTCACGTCCCGTGATAAATTCCATTGTGAAGGCGGTCACAGTCAGTCATCAGCAAGGTTGGTAGAGCTGGACTGTGTATTAGAAAGTTGCCTTGATTCAGAAGGGAAGGTTTGGGTACGTAACCCGTTACATCACGTCACTTAATACATTTCATTAAGCATATTAATGAAGTTTTTGTGTTATTGGATCAATATTATAGGATATAGGATTACAGAATTGAATCCATTTTTAGTGAATTAGGTTAAGCTTAGAAGACTCGCTCTTTTTACTTCACTGTGACGGATGAAAGTTTCATGTGACGCCACGAGTAACTTTTGCGGGGAGATAAGGACGAAACTACACATTTAAATGGGGAACGAAGCAACCCGCTAGATACAATATCAGTTTTACCAACCTTGAGTGGTCAGCACGTGGGACGCCGTCTTACGGGAATACTTCAAACTTGCGGTCAATGTTGTCACACCCCTACTGGGTCGTCATGGCCTTCGAGCAGGAACGTCGTCAACGATGACCTCGATTAATGCGGAACCTTCACACTATACAATGGTATACGGATGTGCACCTTGCGGGGTGTGAAAGAACAGTCGCAAACGTGGAAGCGAAAATAGAAATCGCAAATGAAAGCGTAACGATAAAGCGGGTTCCTCTGTCAAAATAAAGAAATCAAATACAAACATGACCCACGCTAACTTTGCAACCTAATTACCTCTGATTTTTAATGCAGAGTCGATTTATCCGCGCGGAAGAATTTGCTCAAAAGCAAATCAGACGATACTTAGGGCTTAAAGTATTGAAGGTACACTGTATTTTAGAACTTTGCAACTCAATTACGCACAAATTCACGATATACACCAAGAACGTGTCGAAAGGATAATGAGTAATGACAGCCGACGTGTAAGCTAGAGGATTCAGGGAACGGTTTTATATCAGCCAAATATGGCAGGGATTGGCCAATCCCTGCACAGGAAGCGATGAGCGTGACCATCTAAGACCAACGGGAGGCTTGATTGATTTCAAAGTGCGTCACTTTCACCTTACTAAATCAAACACATACCACACGTGGTTACCGAAATGTAACTAGGAATTAGCCAGTAACAACTTTCCTCAGAAAATTGCCGTATCAGATTTCTTTTTCTTATGTTTAAGCATTCGATTTTCAACTTTTAAGATGTGGTTGGTTTGATTCATGCACTGTATAAATTTTGTTTTCTTTCCCTCTTGCAAAGTCTACTAGAAAACAACGATTTCACTATCTAACTAGTCTAGACTATTAAATTCATTATTAAAGCCGTCTTTTACCCACGATGATAATTTTCCTTTATTCTTAGTGGGCATAATCTATTCTGTAATGCATTATACATGGTTTATGATTATGTGGACTTGAATAGAAAATTGTTCTGTGTAAGAAAAAGAAGAAAATGAAACAAATGGTTTCATTTACTTGTAACGCAGTCTGCAATTACCTTCGTTCCTGAAATAGTACGTAATGGAGAGCTGGAAGCAGGAAAATAATTAAATAAGCGCAGATGAGGAGGGCAATTCGAATCGTACATGTAGTTTGAACACGAATTGCCCGAACAGACGGGAGCAAAGGCAAATTCGACCATCCTTGCGAACAGCAGGGGCATTCAGACACGCATCGTGTAATGGGGCTACACGCAGAGTTGCAATTTGGGCCTGGTTTTAGTCCGTTATTAAGGAAGGTCATTAAAGTTATTAACGATCTAATGCTGCAGGCTCTAATTTCATTCGCTGCGTTTCTTCGCGTATACATTAAAGTTAATGATGTTTTTTTTTTGTTTGTTGCCCGGTCCGTCCGCGTCTTGCTCGTTGCCGTCGCGCGATAATAACGTTTCTAATTTAGAAGTTTCTTAATATATCATTTTTTAATTGGGTATTTACACTCCAAGTTCGTAAGTAAGTTATAACTACTTCGGGTATTTATGGCGGTACTTCTTAAAAACCAATTTACGAGTCGAGCGAGGAGTGAAGTCTGGCTTAACTTCTTGAGGATTTATGTGGAAAGATGTAACTAGCGAATTTGCATTCTTCTTCACCTCCACTCGTCATCTTCTGACGTGGTTCGTGGTTACTTGTCTAAAATTTTCTTCACAAAGAAATTATGTTTCAAATAGGGAAACGATTAGTATTTAAATTGAATCCGGCCATGAATTAGCGCATAATTCTCGAGAACTCAGCACTTCCTTGTGGTTTTAAATAAACAATATCATTCAGAGATTCTATTTCTTTTGACAGGATTGCATCATCTGTTGAAACGATTGCAAACACATCTTTTTTATTGATTTGTGATATTTGTGAAGAAATAGTTATTTCACACGGTCACACAACCATAAAATTTCTGCCTCGTCTGTTTTGTTTTTTTAAATTAAATCAGCTTATGTGAACTGCAGGTTTAGCTGAATTTTCCAAGCTTCGTATTCATTACATCAACCCTGAACCTGAGTTGACTATGAGCCTGCTGCTCCAAATTTACATTCCCAGTTAGAAATCGTAGCCTATCAGCACTAACTAATTATCTACCGTCGAGCCTAACGAACTAAAGTATCTATAGAAGCACTTTATAAACTAAATCAATTAAAAAACTGCAGCAAGAGATGAGAATAGTAACAGTAGCGATTCTGAAGTGATTTCCTGCAATAAAGAAGGAACTTGGATTGGTTCCAACTTGAGTCAACTCGAATCTAAAACTCTTACCAATTCGATTGATTTATGAAATACTTTGTTGAGATGTGAAGCTCTAAAAATTTCTCTAGTTAGTAGCAATTTACATATTCAAAGAAATTTATACATATTCATCGTTTCCTCGTTGAAGTTTGTTTTAATTAATTTGTTTTCGCGGCGTCCGTACGAGTTCGCACGCAGCTAATTAACAGGCCAAGAAGGATAATACATTTTAATAAAGCCGGGGCGAACGTCGAACCGTAAATTAAAATTAGAACGAGTTTCATTTACATACATCACGACCTCCGCACCCGCGAAGAAGCCTTATGAAAATAAATCGCAGTCCTCGGAAAACAATTTATTTCGACGAACGCATCTCTAAAATCCGCCGGGCGGTCCTTTTTTTAATTTCCTCGCCTCTAAAGAATCTATTTCGGGCTTTACTGCCAAGGAGGCCCTAATTAGCGCCTCGTTCGGAGCACCTCCGAACGAATTTGCATTTTTATGTTACGCCTGCACTACATTTTAAATTTTATAAAGCACGTTCTAAATTGGATTTGAGGGGATTTTAATAAATTCGCTTCGCGGAAGAGATGATTATGTATTGTGTCGCGTTATCCCCTTGGATATTTATCGCACGCGAAAGGATTTATTAGGAGTAATGATTTCGCGCGAAACGCAATCAACGCGAATGTGATTTATGTTTAGTAAAAGATGCCCAGATCACGCTAAATAATAATAATAATAAATTGGTATTCATGGGTACAGTATGAAACAATTTTCCAGGGCACTGTCCATAATTTCGTATTTCTCAAAGGAAAGGGGCCGCCATGTAAAAATTTATTATTACTGAAACAGAAGAAATAATTATGTAACATCGACATCCATACATTGCAAGCAAAACTTGTCCCACATTCGCACATTGGTTACGTAAGACCAGCTGCCAACAAAGTAAAATGATGAGTCATCAGAATTTTCTAAGACCAACTTCTAATGCAATGCTGACACAAATTGAAAGATTTCATAAGCTTCTCTGATCATAAATCAATTCGACAACACCCTTGTCAGAGTACGCGAACTCATGGTACAGTGCTTCAAATTGTCATGTAAGTTATATTTTGCAACCCCAATAAATGCAGCTTATGTATTTTGTGTTATGTTAAATCTAAACTACACCCGGTAACTCCTTAAAGTAAACGTTACGTTTGGTGAAGGCGCTTTAGAGTAACATCTTTGCAGATGCATTCATTTCAATGAATCTCTGTTAAAGAAAAGAATAATCTATTGGTACGGTTTCTTTTAGGGGTTAACTTACATAGAGAACTGCTAACTGGTTAATAAATTTATACATTATATCCGACTTTAACTCCAATATTGACTAATTAAGTACTCTTAGCGACTTGTATCGTCGGGTTATAAATGATTCCCCGAGGCTAGTGGACCTCGTGTGCATAAGTTTATTTTTAGACCGTGGAATACCGAAGTAATGTCCGCAAACTTCATGGATCTGGGCGGTAGTCCGATCGGCGTTCATATCTGCGTTTGGTTATGACTTATCATCTAATATTAGCAATGAATCACATACGGGAATTTTCATACATAGCACAGTTGGTCATTACACTGTGTATGGTTTTCAAAATTATAAAAAAAAAGATATTAGTTTTAATTTCTAGATTTTGTCATGTCTCTGTCTATGGATCTATCGTTTTCATCTCATTTCTTAACACGAGGAAATATAATTTAGTTACCATGCGCATAAGAATTTATAAAAAGAATGCTAACCAGGTATTTTTATGATCCATTTATGATTCCCTTATTAAAAACACCGCTATTTTTTCTCGTACTGCAATTTAATCGAAAAATAGCGTTTCTGTAAACTGCATGGTACTATACAGGATGAACTTATCAACTTACCTTCATTTGTTTCTTCCGACAATTTCAGTTTCTTTTTTCTGGGTCGATGATTGTTTGTTTTCCTCTCTCTATGAACCGAAACTTTCGTTCTTCTTTTTTTAACAAGCGAAATTTAATTTCTCTCTTCATTTTATGATTTTTGTGTTTTTTCTTTGTTAAAATTTGTTGTGGAAGTTCCTAACTTTCAAAAATCTCTTCGGACACTCGAATTCGAATCTATTCTACCGCTGCTGCCGCGGTCACAGTCGTCATTTGTTTTTTCCGATGGAATCAGTTTCTTTTCCTGGCTCGATCGTTGTTTGTTTTTCTTTCTCTCTCTCTCTCTCTCTCTCTGACCCAAAACTTTCAAACATTTTTTTCCTTTTTTTAACAAAGGAAATTTAATTTTGCTCTTGATTTTTGATTTTTGTGTTTTTTCTTTTGAAATTTATTCCAGAAATTTAGATTCTTCAAGAATCTTTTCGGAGGATCGGATTCGATTCGGATTCCATCTAGGCTACCAATGCCTTTGCTAAGAATTAGATATCACGGGAAAGGTTCAAGGGTTGCACATACTGGGAGTTTGAAAATTGCTATCACAAAAAATTCGGCAAAAATTCTAATAAAAGTCCTTTAGTTTTCGAGGTAAAAGTTACTAATAATTTGGCCAAAATTATTGGTGCCCCACTGAGGTTATACTAGCAATTTATAACACCCTGTATATCAAGCAGATCTTACCAGCGAGCTTTCAAAAAATGAGGTTAACTCACCAATCAATCCGATAAACGAAAATAAAATGTGCCAAAAAGTATGAGATTCGGTTCCAACGGCAATAAATAAATACAGAAATAACTAACCTCGAAGTACTTCCGCGATGTGATGTTAAAAGACTAGCCAATTTGTTTCAATGTTATCTCAAAATCATAGAAGGATCCAGTAGGTGCCAAAGTGATCCTGAAGTGGGGTTAAATGTGAGGTGGAATATCGGTAAAAAATTCAAGCTGAATACTCCGTTTACCGCCGTTCGCTCTGCGTTCATTCTTTGTGCCGTCTCGTTATGTTTTCTAATAGTTTTTGTCGAATACTCGAGCTTTTTGTCTTTTCGTTTTTCTTTATAGCATTCTCGATTTTAGTTTTTATACAAAAATACGCTCGTCTTATTTTCGTTGAGTTAAAGAAGTTGAAATGCGTTTAATTTTACTCCGTTTATCTCCGTTCGGTCTGCGTTCATGACTTTTGATCTATTCGTTGATTTGCTTACAATTGTGAAACGATTTCGTTTGATTGGCTGTTCATTTTAGATCACTGTCTATTCGTCTATTCGTCTAGTTCGTCGGATCAACTTAGCAACACTTCACTCTCAATCGAAATTTCGAGTGAACCATTTGTGTGTATCATCTCGTGTGTGTTCAAATTATTTCCCCTGGTGGTAATTCTACGTCCGCTGACCGGTGTTAACGGTGCCAGTGGAAGGTAAATCCGCGTCTTCACGCCCTTTTGTCAGCCTGATTGGTGATCTCCAGGTGAGTTTTATTTGTCGTCCGCTAACTTGATCTGTGTTCTACGCTTTTTTTTTGTTTTGTTCTTTTCCTCTAGGCTTTTACAGCTGGTTTAATCTTTGGCGTTTACCTCTGGTGGTTTTCATCGCTGAGTACCTCTGCGTTTGGGCTTTTATATTTTCTCTTCCCTTAGGATTAGTTGTCCTTGGTTGGTCTAATAATTTAAAGGGCTACTTTTGGGAAGCATTACCTCCTCCGTACGATTCTGTGAGCCGATTACTGCCGCTAGATCCCTCCTTTACCCGACCATCGCCATTTTGAAGGGATTTGAGGAATCGAACCCTCGATGTTGGAAGAACCTGTTGGACGCTATTCAACGGACGTTCGCCGACGTGCCTCGACGGATAACGAAATGTCGGAATTTTACTTTTCTCCTTTCTTTTGTGTGTTAATTAATGTTACCCTTGCGCTGATAATTTATTGTGGCAATGCTGGAAGAATTTTGTTGAGATATATTGCGTGACCCTTCAGGTCTTATTGATCAATTTAAGTTGCTTTAGGCTTCTTCCGTATAATTTATTTTGCCGCTATTTAGGGTTGTAAAATTAGACCAAAACGAGATCAGATTCGATTCAGTTGCTCAAAAGAACTTTGATTGTTTTTTTCTTTATTACACAGTGAAGTTTTCTGTACTGTTTCAGTGGCGTTTTGCCCTTTTATGCGCACCCAAACTCTATTTAAACCGTGTTTAGCTTTAGTTATTTTAGACTTGCGTTTTGAACTATTTGTATTTACTACTTGAACTATTTTATGAGTAAATAAAGGACTGTTGTATAATTTGGACGAATGCGCGTTTTTCTTAGTTTTTCTGCGATTCTCAAAAAAAAAAAATTGAGTGGCACCCGTTGAGCAATCTCCGAGTCGGTTTGATTGAATCCCGATCCGTCCCACTATAGCAGCCGGCGGCACTGAAGTCATTCGTAGCGAGTGCTAATCTTCTGGTTTTCCATCAGGTAGGTAGCAACACGTCTCTGAATGCTTTGTGTGGGTGGTAATTAATGGATCGTCCTGTTGATGGAAAAATAACCCAGTCTTTGTGAACGGATTATAATCATACCGCTACTACATTCCTAGTAGGTTTGGGACAGTTTAATCGGTTTTAGGAATCGTTTCATTCAGTCTTGGTAATCACAGCAAGGTAAGCGCCATGTTGATTCTCCATCTTGTTGCTTGTTTGATTTCCACGTGCGTTTACCGCTTGCAATCGTTTATTTCCCACTTTTTCATTCCTTCTAGCAGATTCTTAACTCCGATTTCAAACAGGTTGGTGGGTGCCTTGCTTAACCCCATGAGCGTCGCCGTCGTTCCTATTTCGACTGTCGACACAAAGTCCTCGTGCATAGCGTCGAGGGAAAATAAACCGCTTTCGTTTTCTGAAACTTGCGCCCATTCCAACAAACCTCTGCATTCCTTCGTCGACGTTAAACTCCGGAGAGATTGGGTAAAACTCTTCCATCTGTTTTCTGTCCTCGGAAACGGGTTGAGTGACGTCATTTCACCAGGTTTTGTCATGGAGAGATTTGGTACTCAGGCGTGCGGGGGTTTGTAGTTGTCCTCAATTTACTTGTACTGACGAATTCGGTGGGAGGGACATTATTTTTTTTTTGCTGTGATAAGACAGACAGGGAGGTTTTGTTTTTCTTGGGTTCAAGCAGAGTTTATTTATATTATTGATTTCTTCCGCAAGTTTTTTTTTGTTAACTGTTAATTTTGTTACTTTAGTTGTTTTTGCTTTAAGAATCCCGGTTAACTGTTTTATTTGGTTCAAGTCAGTGAGCGAATTTACGTAATTTCTGAGTTTTTCTCCGTACTGTTTTCACTGATTTGTATTTGACAATCATTTTGGTCTGCGCGCTTCGAGCCACAATTTTTGTTTTGCTAGATGTTAAGAGGCTGTAAGCAACGTGAGAGTACTCACACCGATGCGCCAACGCCCTTTGGTTTGGGCATTGCGCATCTTAATTAAGAGATTGCAAGCAACGTGAGGGTACTCACGCCGATGCACTAACGCCCTTTGATTTGGGCACTGTAAGTCTGAATGTACTTAATATTTTTGATAGTTTTGTGTGCAGCAACCTAATTTGGGGTTGTTTAAAGTCACGGTCCAGTTTGTGTGAAACAATAAACGCTCTATTTTTGGCTGACGCTAAACATCTTTTTTTATAGAAATATAAAAATTAATTAATTTAACGATATATTTTAATAAGAAATGACATGCGTCTCTTGTTGCCTGACATGAGCGAATATGTATTTCATCCTTGATGCGGACATCATCAGTATGAGAAAATTTTGCAGTAAAATACAAACAAAACGCATCATTTCCGGTGATACAAACTAAAGCCAAGTTTGAAAATTAAAAATATATTCCCAGATGGAATCGCTCTTTCTATGGAAGTCCATTACTTATCAATACCTCCCCGCGAGTTGTTTTTGCTTTAAGAATGCCAGGCTTTATAACCGAGACATGCCATTCACAAGCGAGATTTATGGTCGCGTACGGCATGATAAATGCAAGTCAACGTAAATCAATCCTTATCAATCGAAAGATTTAAGGATAATTGTGTTTTATGATCGCAATATCTCGGCGCAATTACCGTCGTATATGGAAGAAGCAAGAGCGGGCGATTGATCATATTACGGTCATTACGAGAACGGACCGACCGAATTTATTTATGGGATCGTTACAGACAATCGCAATTTTCTTTTTTAATTGTCGATAAGCCGTTGGAGCGATAAAACGACAAAGTCCTCGTTGTTCGTTGTCGTCGTCGTCGTCCGTTGTTACACACTGGCGGGCATTTAAATCGTAATTCGTTTGTGCTTACGTGAAAGGCCGCCCGAACAAAAAGGACTTTATTTCACAGTCGCGTTCACATTCATTCGGCCGATTCACGGTTATTATTTTCTTACTCGAAGCCGAGAGATTTATATTTTAGGGAGCGGTTTATGACCAACTTTATTCTCGGTAGAACAAGTACGACTTTAAACTTTTTAAAGAGCAATGGCGTTTTAAAAGTTTCTAGAAACTGATGCAGTAAATTTCGCAAGAGAATTTTCTATGGAGGCTGAGAACAATATTTACATGCAAAATTTCTACGTGAAAATCTGCATTAACAAGGAAAACCAGATTAAGGCCATAGGCATTAACATAGAAAAAAAAGAATAATTTTTTGCGTCACAGAAAAACAGGGCACATTTTAGACTTATTATTATTTTTGGCACGATCCCACAGGACCGGATGAACTAACGAATGCGCGGTTTAAAACTTCACCAAAGAAACCGGTAAATAAGTCTAAACGCCATCGCGTTGTAAATTTGCTCGCGTTGGCGCTTAGCCAAAGGAGAGACGAGCTTAACAAGTCTGCGGAACAGCACTTGGGAAAAAGCTCGTAGATGACGTGTGCCCAATTAAACCTCTAAGGTTTTCAAGGAGAATGCCATCCTTTGAGATTGGTTCATTAGGAGGTTGTCTTACTATGAACAGAAATAAAGTTGACCAAAACAGAATTCTCTTTAATAAAATTTAAAGAAATTATCAACAGCGGTGATAATGTTAACCTAATTTACACTGAAAAAGATTGAATGAAACGTTAACTAAAAATTTTACAAATAATCAAAAACTCAAGATTACAAAAATAAATAAGTAAATGAAATTATAGCGTTAGATAGAAAAAGGCGAATATTCAGCACATAACAAAAAAAAACCTGTCAGAAAATAGTTTTTCTTTTTACGTAAAAATGGTTTTTTTCTTCAACTCACCAACGCTGACTTTCTCGAAACACAGAATTTAAATTAGTAAATTAATAAAATAGAAAAAAAATTGGTTACGATTAAACCAGGCTTGCACCAAAGCCGATTAAAAATTTAATCATGATTAAATCGTTAATGGGCTTGCACCATCATTTTAACCGGTGTTTAACAAGTGCATATTTAATCGACCGACCAGTGGCTGATTAAAAACTTTAAACGGCGATTAGCCAATATGACATGTGCAGTATCCTAAAAAGTTGGCAGTTTCGTGTACTACATGACAATTGATAACAGATTGACCTTTGTTAGCTGTTCCGAAAGTGCAGTAATATTGTCAATTCGTATTTCCATATAATGAATAACTTATTAGATTTCGAAGGAAATGAGGACGACGGCATTGAGGTTTTTTATATTATAGAAGTCGGAATCCCAAGAAGAATTATCGAGAGACAAAATTATTTTGATTCGTTGGATGCAGTTACATTTAGAAAACGATTTCGCCTGACAAAGGAATGTATTTTGTTCATTTTGCCACAAATTGAAGCTAGATTAAAATTTCCAACTGATATGTAAGTGTAACCCTCAACATTTAAATCCTGCAGAACATATAAACGAAATTTTTAGTATGGAAATTATTTTAAACAGACAGTAAAACTCCGCACTTTTGCTCAACGTTTCACTATCCTGATAAAGCTATCAAACAATAGTGAAACGTTGAGCAAAAGTGCGAAGTTTTAGTGTCTGTTTAAAATAATTTCTATTATAACTTTCATCGGACAAGAACCTACCTCAATTATGAAATTTTTAGAAACAACACTGTTTCACCTGTTAATCAGTTACTGGCCTGCTTACGTCTGCTTTCCACCGGTGGCCACTTAGATGCAATTGGGGATTATATGGGGATGCATGAATCCACAGTTTCCAGAATAGCCAAAAGGGTTTCAGAAGTACTTGCATCTCAATATAATGAGTTTATTAAAATGCCTCCTAGTAACAGGGATGAGTGTAGATTAGTTCAACAAGGCTTCTATGATCTGGCACAGTTTCCTCGTGTTGTGGGTGCCCTTGACAGTACCCATGTTAAAATACAGTCACCAGGTAGGTATATTCCTCAAGTAAAATTACTTTTTTTTATAAACATACTTTCTTAGGTGGTGATGATGCAGAAGTCTTTCGCAATAGAAAGTCAAATTTTTCTATAAATGCCCAAATGGTTTGCGATTCAAACTTGAGAATCATAGATGTGGTGGCTCGTTGGCCAGAGTCTGCCCATGATTCAACCATATTTAATCATAGTCAACTGAGACGACATCTTAGCACCGCTTTTCGACCTGACATTGCAGTGGAATAAGGCGGCCATGCTTGCTGTCAAAGCAAAATGAAAATTTCGAAAAATTTGTCGCAAATCGTTTTTGATTGCAGTGGAGCTCTTGAGCTGCGCTTCCGCTGATGAAGCCCCAAATAGGGCTGAAACAGCTGTACGGAGACTGCTCGGGAGATCCACTGCAATAAAAACGATTTGCGACAAATTTTTTACTTTACATTGCAGGAGATAGTGGTTATCCTAGGAAAAGATATTTATTTACACCCTTACTGCAGCCAATTACACCTTCAGATCACCAATACAACCGACGGCACATAACAACCCGAAACACCATTGAGAGGTGTTTTGGAGTGTTAAAGTTCCGTTTTCCAATATTGGCTTATGGATGTAGACTGAGAATAGAAACAGTACAAATTGTTATTGTGGCTGCTGTTATTCTTCATAATGTTGCCCAACATATGAGAGATATTGACCCTCCACCAATCCCAGATGAATTAGATGAACACGAGATGAACGTTTTAATTGAAAATGGGCAAATTCCTAATGTGGCCCCACCAAATGAATACAATGCAGCAGAAGGAAATCTTACAAGAAGACAATTTATTGATAATTATTTTAATAGATTTTAAAGAAATAATAAAAAGTATATGAACATATTAATGTCTTCTTTGTAATTGCCCTAGTAATACTTGTTTTTGTAAGTTAAATAGCTCTAATTCTCGTTCATCCTTATTCTTCCAATATAACATTTGTGTGTGAAGTAATTTCCTTTCTAATCGAGCTTTTTCTGTTTCATGCATACTTGTTGCTTCACTCTGCTTCTTTAAAAGATCTAATTGCAGTTTTGTTAATTCAAATTTTGCGTTTGATAAATCTTCATATGCTTTTGACAAATTTTGAGATGTATTTGTTGCTGGTCTTCGTCTGTTAAGCCAAGTAGGGTCTTTGATGACACTTTGTGAATGAATGTTGTTCTGAAATTAATGATGGATACAATAAGTTCTGTCTCATTATTTCGATTACTTTACAGTCAAAGGCGTTTTTGGTTGCTCTTGTGCTTTGGCAAATGTTGTATCTGGTGTATTGTATTGTTGTTGGTTGGTTGGTGTTGCTGTTGGAAAATCTACAAGTGATGGAATGCCTGCGTTATTTACTAATTCAAGTATTTCACTATCAGGTTCCTACAAACAATTGTATCAAAAAGAGATATAAAATAAAATACAGTATCTACTTGTAATGATGATATACTCACAATAAAGATGTGCTCATCCGATCTACTCGGTAATCCGTAAACCGTTTTCTTATTATAATTATATATATTATTCTTATAATAAATGTCCAAGCGTCGTTTTTGCTTCCCTTTGAAGCACTATCGGTTTTCTTATTTTCCCACTTGATTCATTTACAGACGCACTAATTCCAAAATAGTACGTTTTTCATCGGGTGTAAAATTTGGTGTACGAGCTCTTTTACTTTTCTCTTCATTATTCGACATTTCTTAATTCACTTTAGAAACGAACAACAAATAAACTAACAATTAAGGAATTAAGGTTAACAGCACTTGACAGCACTGCGGACATGCACAAATGCATTTCGTGAAATTTGAACTACAGAAGTAGTTCATTATGCCGATTAGTTAATTTGTGTTCGTGCAAAGCTTAATAAATTTAATCCTGATTAAATTTTAACCGTGATTAACTAATCGCTCGCTAACCAAACTAATCGTGCAAGCAGCGGTAAAACGATTACAAAAACAAGAACAAGATTGTTATTAGTATCTTAATAAAAAGAAACTGACTTATTGAAAAATTTTTAAATGCAAAAAAATAAACTTTAACGAGGAAGGGAGCGCGTACCTAATTAGGTCAAGAGTAAACTGCACCAGAATGATCGCATTTCGTTTGCCGCTGGAGCTTTTTAAGCACTTCTTTCCTTCTTGACTGTTACGCAAGTAGGGAATATGGCATGTTGCATTTGTACGCAGTTGTAATGTTCTTAATTGAGTGCATAAATTATGGGTAATATCGCAGCTACCGTAAGCTCGATCTCGTTGTTGCCGAGTGGAGTCGTGTTGTGCGCATTTTAGTTCCAGGAAATGCGGTCGATTCATTTCATATTGACCTTGTACGCGATATGATTCCATTATGATATTAATTAAATGGCAATTTAATTTTTGTTAGGAAAATAGTACATCTCTGGGTACTGAATATTCGATCTTTTACATCATGACCTAATTACACATTATGATTTTGGGCAAACTTTTTTGTCACTTTTACTGAAAGAATTGGTACTAATAATGTAAAACCGAGAAGATTTACACATCCACAAATTGCAGAAAACAGAAATTCAATCTTTTTTGGGAAGTAATTAAGAAGTTCACATGTATCCCCTATAATTTATACAGGATTTTAGGTAACTGAGTGGACATTTTTATTACAACATATTGGGGAACGTCTGCAGAGTAAAAAAATGTCGACAATCAGAAGTACGCTTCAATTCCAAAAAGAATTTGGTAGCTAAAAATATCAATTTCTGTTGATAACGATTTCTTATTAATAAATATTTTCAGGCTTTCTGTAATGGTCAATTTAGGGAAATTGTGTAAAGGACAGGAATTGATGAAAAGGCGAAAACTGTTACTGAATACTGAAAAGAGTCGGGACAAACTAGAGTGACTATAATTCGAACTGACTGTCAGGCGTGCTAAAAATTTCAGGGAATTTGAAGTTTTGTACAAAGTAATATCCTTAAAATATTCTTAAAGTCTCAAGACATTTTGCACTTTTGGAATTTGAAGATTTATGAAAGTAATGTACGATTTCATATTCACTGTTACAGATATAGTTATAAGTGCCCTCGATTTGTGTTTCCAATGATTCCTTGATGAACGCCTGCCCCTGTTTGATGATTGAAAACGAATAAAACTCCTGAAATCTTGAAACACATGGCATTTTCATTCTTTTTTCGCAGAAAGATTCGAGTGGAAGTTGTGGAAGAATTCGAAATTCCAATATGTATGAGGAAAGTAATATGTCATTCTTTAATTTCGTTTTTCCCTTGAACGAAGGAAAGCTGACTGTACGATTCTCATGTAGTATACCGGACTCGCATGGGAAGGTCCGGTAAAAACAACCACAAGCGACATCACTGCGCCAACTAGTGGACGGAGATATACGTGGTAAAAGCGTCCCGAGGGAGGCGGGAAGATGCAGCCTGAATGTTAATAAAAACCTTTAACATTTGAATTAACAGTAGGTTGTTACGTGGACTTCGATTAAGCTTAAAGAGAAAAAACACGCGTCTTAACTTGTTCCGTAAATTGAATTCCAGATTAAATTTTTTCCCAAGTTTGACACATTCGAAGTGAAGGCGAAAGATTTCCCGCACAGAGTATTCTTCTCGGGTATTTAAGACGTGCGAGCAAAATTCTCATTTGTTTTTACATAAAATTATTGTGCCCTTTAAATAACAACCTCAAGGGACATCAATGCGCCACCTAGTAGACGGAAGTATATGTATTGAAAGCGTTTCGAGTGAAGTCGGGGAGATGCATCCTGAATGTTAATAAAAATCTTTAACATTTGAATTAACAGTAGTTGTTACGTGGACTTCGATTAAGGTTAACTCCAGATTAAATATTCTTAAAATTAAATTCTTCACTTTTTTCCCAAGTTTGATACCTGCGAAGTGAAGGCAAAAGTTTTCCCGCACATAACGTTCTTTTTGTGTGTTTAAGCCTTCCAAGCAAAATTCTTATTTGTTTTTATATAAAATTATTGTGCTCATTAAATAACAACCTCAAGTGACATTACTGTGCCATCTAGTGGACGGAGATATATGTGGTAAAAGCGTCCCGAGGGAAGGCGGAGAGATGCAACTTGAATGTTAATAATTGCGAATAAATTGGGTAAGTGGTTTTTGTTTGCAGTGGGAATGTCGAGCTACGTCTGTGCTGACGAAGCCCCAAGCAGGGCTGAAACAGCTTTATAGAGGCTGCTCGAGGCTTTCACTGCAATCAAAAACGGTTTGCACGAAATTTTTCTAAAAACTTTCATTATGTTTTGACAGCAAGCAGTATTGGCCACCTTGCATGGGGGACTTATTAGGAGCAAATTCCGCTTCAATTTGTCCATCTTACTGCAATGTCAGGTAAAAAAGCGATCGTAAGATGTCGCTATTTTATCTGTTAATAAAAACCTTTAACATTTGAATTAACAGTAGTTGTTACGTGGATCTTCGATTAGGCTTAAGGACAAGAAGCACGTGTCTTAACTTTTTCCGGATGTTTCTGATTTGAACTCCAGATTCAATTTTAAAACTAAATTTTGAAACTTTTGCCCAAGTTTGATACCTGCGAAGTGAAGGCGAAAGCTTTCCCGCAATGCGTGTTCTTTTCGTGTATTTAAACCGTCCGAACAAAATTTTCATTTGTTCTTATATGAAATGATTGTAGCCCTTAAATAACGGATACGCGAAGATTAATTATTCTTATTATTATTACGTTCGGGTTCGTAAGACAAATCAATATTGCTTAAAGAACTAAATCATGCTAAAAAATCCAAAATCTCTCTCTCCTTCATATTATATTTTTTTGTGAAATTTAATTTTTCTTATGTTTAGTATTGTTGTAATTTTAAAGGAATTATTTTGTAAACTATTTACAGGGCATTGGTTATTATTTTGGCGTTCTGTTATTATCTTTTCATTTTTTCTTTCAAAATATTTGTTAAGATTAGCATTCTCTTTTATTTCACTAATTTTAAGCTCCTTCTACACCCTTAATAATTTTTCGAGAGCAGCCAACTTCATAAGGAAAGAGACAAGGAAAGTGATAAATTTGATAATATTCGAATAACGGCCTTGTTTCGACTTCCGAGGGAAAACACCGATGCGAGAGCATTTTTGGTTTTATCACTTCAAACTAGCTACCGAACAAAAAAAATCGCTTTCCAGCGGTGGCTCGTTAGTCAAATGAGCAGGTTGGGTTATCTGGTTTCGTGTTGATCAGGATAAAAGAATTTCAGGTGAATACTCAGACTGTCCACTCTTAAATTTAGTAAAGAAATAACTCGCGTCCGTTACATTTAAAAACATCGCGTTTTCATTCTTTCTTCCGCAGAAAGATTCAAGTGGAAGTCATTAAAGACGACGATAAATGAGTTCCACTTAATCTAAATCTCATAAAATTCGGATAATAAAGGGGCGAATACCATGAAAGGATGACGGAAAGGAGCCTATTGGAACACAGCAATCGAAGATATAGAGTTCAGCTGTGTTTTACTCAGAAGCGTTTGTATTTATGAAAAACCAAATAAGGGATAGCAGACATTTATGAATTGAGCAGTTAACTGAAATAAAAGTACTAGATTGCATAACCAACATAGGCCTCCTGAACTATCTCCAGTTAAACTGCCACGGAATACATTGTATAATGCAGTGAAGACCGTAATTAAAGCTACATACGATGTCTTGTTAAATGAGTTTTTAAAAGTACTGGTTTTTGCTTGGCAGCCGAAGACTCATCAGCCACAGGGAAATACGGTTAACACCTTTAAATCAATTCATGTCGCAGAGCATACCAAGGAGTGTAAGAACTATCTTCATTTAAATCGGTTTCCTGTCAATTGATTAGGTGGCCTTTACAAACATTTTACAATCGAAGTAAAAACTATAATGACAGGGCTTCTAAAATCAGGACTTTTACTACTTCTCCTTTATTAACTCATAAATGCGCGAGCATATGTGGTTGACCTGATTAAGACAGGATGTGTTCCAAGTTCTTCACACAATTGTTACGATCGCATTTTTTTTTACAATCGTGTCAGCTCAAAACCGTCCTTGAAATTAGAAAGAAAGAGCAATTTTGAAGGCCAAGAGCATTAATAAGTAAACAAACAAAACATTTGCTTACGCACCGCGCTTAATTTATGCGTTTTCAACACGTTAGTTGGCCGAGCATACCTAAAGCGGAATTATTAACTTAAACCGTAAGTCCTTGAGCGCAGCGGGACGAGAACAGGAAAATGTGTTAGTATTTAAAACTAAATATATTGTCACGATGTAAGCAACTGTACCGGACCATGTCGCGTTATGAAGTCGAGTTAGTTTAAAGGTCTATGTTCTGAATAAAAGAAAGACGTTTATGTTTTATGAAAAATATAATTAAGTTACACTACTACATCGTAGAGAGTTTCGGTTTCGCATGGTATAAATAATTCAATCCAAACGTAATGTAATTTATTAAACCGAACATAAAGTCAAGGAAACCGTGACAGTTTTACTGCTGACTTATAATTTACCGCTACTAATTAATAATAATGAATTCTTCTAACTTGCTAACCGCTAACTGCCTTACTACTCGTACTAACACCTTAATTGCTTCTTGCTTTGTAAAATTGGTTCCTTGTATTTCTCGCGCAGGATGCAAATGATAACAAAGGCGTTTTTCGGTCTAAAAGTTTAAAATACCAAAATAGTCAAGGTCTCGAGAAAACATCGTTAAAAGCGAGCGCGTTAATTATTTTCTAATAAACGTAAAATTCGTTGATGCAGCGCAACTACGGTTTAATAACTTCGGATTCTCCTCTAGGAATTTGCTTATCACGCTCACGTTCGTCCGCGGACGTTCCTTGGACTTAGTGACTTGAGCCGTGTCGCGTCGGTGCGACGAACCCATGTCAACAAACGCACTTGCGAAACTGCAATTAAACAATAAAATACACGAGTTGAATTTTGTGTAAAAGCCGAAAGTAAAATTAATTTAGAAAATGATTTTTTTTCAAACGTGAAAGAACTTACAAACTACTTACATAGTATAATGATGTGATACTCACAAAACTAAACACTAAAAACTGAACTCTAAAGAACTTCCCTAAGAACTTCTCCTAGAGCTTCCTAAGAACTGTTTCCGACTGTTTTTCTGTCCTTTTAAAACCTAGTTCCCTACCCTTCTTGACTTCATTATTGCAAGCCAAACAAACAGTGTTTCAATGCGTTGCAGTTAGTAGCAATAATTATTATTTGTTTTGTTAGAACGAGGAATCTGTGACAGTTTCATTTTGCAATTATTTCCGTAACACTATTTATTATTTATTAATTTTCAAAACATCCCCGATAAAATATTCCAAAATTAGTTTAACTTAATTCTTGAAAATATTCGACTTGCAACACAATCAAAGATGGAACAAACAATTGAGTCTGAATTTAGAATATTTAGTTTCGTTAGGCCCGTACAACACGGTGATAATTTTGTGAAATTTTTGAGTCTGGTGAGATTTGCAAATTTCTAGTTATTTTTCTTAAAAGTATTGTTCCTTTAACTGAGAAACTGCATTTTTTTATATTACTTCCAATCTGATGTTTTCTATTTTTCGCCATACCCAACCAGTCGTAGCAAACAATTTCAATTAATCGTCACAAAACATAAATTTACAAAGCTTGTGTTTATGACATTTCATCGAGATACTCATACGTTGTTTCTATAGCAACATCACTGAGCAACATCTGTGGTTGTGTTACAGGGTTAAAGCCACACGGGGCTGTAACATTGTACCATCCCTCGTACATGTAATACACACAAGCGATGTTCTATGATGGCGTTTCAAGTTTTCATTGTCGCCCCATCCACGTCAGAGAAAGTGTCGACTGCAAGTCCGAAGCCCCCTCGTCCATGGCAACAGTTTCCAGCTGCGCCCTGCCAGTCTCCACGGATCGCCGGGTAATTTATCCGCCGCTATTGACACAAACAATATTTTCCAATTTAGACAACGATCGGGTTTCTTTCTCCTCCGCCCTTGTTCATGCGCCGCCGCAGCAAATTTAAATTAATAAGGGATGGAATCGGATTTCGTTCTCGACAACAGAGAAATAAGATTCCAAAAAATATGTAACCATGGAAAATTCAGTTAATCTAACTCGTGAGTGAATCAAATAGCTAGTGCAGTTTTAAAAATTAAAGAATAAAACTAGGAATGTATTGCAAAGTCATGTTTTTGAGGGTGTAGCTATACTTACAGATTGGTTAAGGCAACTAGGTAGGCGGTGCAGTCTTTCTGTATATTCGGCATCGGGACGGTTTGGACAAGCAGGCGAAGGAAGACGCAAAATTATGGTGAGCCTTCATTTTCTTTCATAGAAATTATCGAAATTGCGTGTAAGCTCTTTTCTCTCCGCTCTTTACATACCAACACCTCATCGCCTAGCTAGGTGCCTGACTCAGTCTGTATATGGTCTGGCTGATTAAATGGAAGGGCCACTTTTAAGAAAAGCAGCAACTCCCATAATCAAACTGAAGAAAATGTCCCGGGCAATTTCATTTCGAAGCATCGACAAATTAATAACATACTTAAACTATGAGGTCAGGTAAGCAGTGAGAGAAGCAAGTAAGACGAGTTATAGAATGTTTGCAACAATTAATTCGCCGATGAAAAAGAACACTTTGCAATTCCTACATTCTACCAGCAATGCACAGCAAAAAAAGCTAACGAGCTCCGCTCGGTCCAATGAGCATAATTAATTCGATTAATTAACACAGCCATAAATATCGCGAGCCGGACTAAACATCTCGCAAGCGAGCTGTTAATTTTCATTATCTAAAACTTTTTCTCAAATAAAAAAGTGAAAACGTTGTGCCACATGAAATTTAGTAATTAATATTGGTTAAATACAATATAAAAGACGATGTTTTATACCTTTTAAACTAATTATTACTCCTTTTTGATTAGAAAAATATAAACACTAACATGCACATTTTAAAAATAATGGTAATTTGTTATACAAGACTAAAGAAAATTATTTTTTATTGACGAGTGAATTAATTTTCACGAGCAAACGTAATCTGGTAGAAAAATAAAGAGAGCAATCACGTCTCAAAATCGCATTGTATGATTATGATCCCAGTAACTATATTCCGTTCACGCTAAAAACATAGTAGGAATATCCCACACGCTCCCTCCAATCGCCTGTCAAGTCGGCGTTGCTAGAAATTAAACAGTCTAGGCAAAGCGTTAGCGCTAACGAGGGGAGGGAGAGTGCACGATACTCCTTCTATGTTCTTAGCGTGAACAGAGTATAGTGTGGGATGTGGGTTGTTGCTATGGTTAATTCGAAAATTGTTACTTTATCTAATGCACATCAGTTGAGAGTTGACAACACCGGTTGATCTATCTGATTTGAAGTGTTACATTTTGGCGTACGTTATAATGACATAAAATTAATTTGTCTAGTTTAACTTTAATAGCCAACCTAATAAAATAAAATTACGACCTACTTGATGGTAAATAAATAAAAAACAGATATTACCCTTGCTGTTAAAATTCCGTTTTATCGACTGTTTTGAGTTGGACAAAATACCGTTTAACGTTCGCTATAGAAAAAAGAAATAAAGATTCTATTGCAGAAATATAAAATTAAAGAAAAAATGAGATCAAAATTATTTATAAACATTATACATAAGGAAGTGGAAGTGAAAGAATTGAAGTTGTTCCGACGCATTTATAGTTCTTTTTTTGAGTCCCGAAACAAATTTATCTGGGAGAGTCAAATGTAAACTTGAAAATTTATCTAAAGAATTCAAAGCCTGTAGAAGATTAAATAATTAAGTAGAATTACATAAGCCTTACATATCATCTGATTTGCTTTTGAGCTAATTTTTCCTGGCCGATTAACCGGATCTGCAATGAAATCTGAGGCAATTAGGTTGCGATGTTAGCGTGGGCCACGTTTGTTTTTGATTTTTTTTGTTTTGACATAAGAATCCGCTTTTTGTTTTCGTTTCTGGGTTTCCTTCTCTTCTTTCTCATACCGGGAAGCTTTCGTCTGTATACGATTACATACTGTGAATGTTTCACTTCACTTCTTCTAATTTATAGTGAATTTCTTTGCACTTTTTGCGAATTATAAATACAGTAGGTGTGCTTGTTATCATGCACTAGTGTACACTCAAAGCATCTGTGCTCTGTTCTAATCTCATACATTAGTACCAAATGAAGATACTTTGCGTGTTCACTATTGCAGGATAACAAACAGACGTAATATTTCGGAACGAGTGCAGGCGTAGTTTATTTGATTTAGAATTTCCTTTCCTTTGTTAAAATCGTTACTTATTTCAGAGTTCCCATGGCCATAACATTTTCGTCTCGCCTTTTCTGTTTTTTTCTTTATCAGATCAACTCATGTGAACTTCAGGTTTTTGTACGTTGATATCTTGTTGGATTAGCCGCACCTTTGGCATTTCACCTGATCGGATGTTGCTCACGTCAGTTTGACTGATACTAGTTTGAATCTTCCGTTTCAAATTTTCGGAGGGGTGTTTGGTTTCCTTTAAGAAACTGTGACGCATCTCGGAGCGTCAGTCGTAGTAGCGATATCCCAACACCTGGTGGTGTTTGTACGAGTCTCAGGCCCCTTTCACGAGAGTGCGGTTTTACTCAGCCCGATTCCTGAAGGCGTAAGACAGGTATGTTAATGATTGTTGTTGCTCTTTGTCGCACCGGTTATTATTGGCGAACTTCTATTTCTCTCACAAGCTTTTTCCTTTATCTGTGATACAAGTTGTAATCTTGGGCTCTTTTTAAATGTCAATTTTGGTTACGGTTCGTTGTTCTCATTGTTGGTAATCCTGGTGGTTGGGCTTGTGGAGCAAACGTTTGGTCAAAGTTTCCTGTGACGACCTATTTGGGGGACCAGAACAGCGTTAGTGTGGACTTGGCTTTCGGGACTGCTGTTTAGATCCGGTGTCATTTGCAACTGGGCGTAGATAGACGACCAGGTGGAAGCGGATCAAGACCGGCCATAGAACGATGCGAGCAGGTTGGAACGATTTATATTTCCAGCTACGACTTTTGTGCGATTATTGTTGTTGATTTGTTTAAGGCACCTCACGCCATCATTTTAACCTTTTTCTTGGGCACACCACGCCAATTTTTAATTGATTTTTCAGTATTAAAAATGTAAAGCTTTTGGACGGATCCGCCGAACGGTTATTTTTGACATAGTTTTCATGTTTATTGGTTCTCAAGTTTTGTTGCAATTAACATGCCGTACTTGTTATCTCGCTTTTGAAGTTTAAAGCGTTTGAATTCTCGTAAAGCTGTTTTGGAAATATTTAAGCCTAGTACATATTGTTACATTTTTGATGGCGATAAGCCTGTTTTGAACTTTGAAATGTTTTGGGTATTGATTGCCTTGAATTTTGAGATTAAATTATTGTTGCACAATTTGGGTCATTTCTTTTTCCCATGCCTTATTTCAAGACGAAGAGTCTCTGGTCAAGATTAGGTGACGCTCAATTTTTGTCACGTGTATTAAGACCCACATCCGTCACGACCGGAGCTGCTGGCGGTGCTGTACGTTAATTTCCTCAGCACCAATCTTGCTTCTAGTCAGGTAGGTAGCAGCGTTAAAAGTACAGAGCGCAGTAGTTCTGAAGAAAGCCTTTTGCAAGAAAGAACAAAACGTAACAGAAACAGAAGGCATACAAAGCGGACAAGTGTCGACGAAGCAAGTTGTTACGGTTGTTTTACAATGTCATCATTATTTTTACTCTCGATAGTTATTCTATGAACCAGACCCTATCTATCTACTTTTTATTCTATGATCCGCATGTCGCTAGCATTGAGGCATGCGCCTTCTCTTCAAGTTAATTTTCTGAATTTACGACTGGCTAAATCTGAACACGTGGGACGAACGTTTTCGCGCTTGAAGCGTTGATATCAATAAATTCAAACATTATTTTAACTTTGTTTGAGCAATAATCTTTTAACTTTGTGTTGAATTTTTGTGGTCCACCACCTTGTTGCACAATAGTAAAAGTAAAGACACATTAGTGAGGCGATCCGTTCGTAGAGATAAGCGTTTTGGATTGACAAGGAATCCCGTTGGACAAACAAATTATCTCCGGCGCCCGTAAACCTATATCGTCGCAGTCCGATCCATGACCCACTTTTCCATCCGAGCTAGCAACTCTGTTTTCAGGTAAGTGCAAAGAGTTTGGTAGCAAAGTGTATTTAATGAGACATAACTGGGAAGCTTAGGTTGACATTCGAAAATATTATTTTTTGATTTGTGCAAAGTATGACAGGAAAGTCTGAGGAATATAGTATTATAATTTCTACCCTCCCCCTTCCTTTTTCTATTAGAAACAAGGCCACAGGTCATTTTTCCACCGAACTACTTAAGCAAGTATGGGGCTTTTACCTCCTCCAGCAATACAGAATAAGGCTCTTTCAAGAAAGGTTTGATTTTTAAAGATATATGGAAACAGCAGTTAATAATAAAAGTTTAGTTTCGATTGGCACTTATTGTTAGAATTAGATATGTGAATAATGTAATGTCTTGAATATGATAATCATCATCTCCTTGAATTTGGATTTTCTGTTCCTAGCTTCCTTGGTCCTCAGTAAACGAGGAAATTTGAGGCATCGCCTATCCCTTAGTTTGTGGATAAAATTTAAAAAGTGTATTCTATGCAAGTTATGACGTTTTATAAGAAGTTTCGTTCGTGGTTACAAAGTGTCAAAGTACATGAAAACATGGGTTCGCCCCTCTAGGGAAGCAGTGTTACCTTCGATCTCTTCTCAAATTTAATTTTCACAATCATTCTTTTTGATTTGTTTATACTTTGTTTGTTTGCTTGATAGTGTTCATGTAAACAATAGGCGAGGCTCGAAGAACACTAAGAGTGAGTTCAAGAACTCTTCGTTCTTGATTACTGGTTCATCGACACCAGGTCCATTGGTCCCTTTCAAAATTTTATCGACTCTATTGAAAATCTTTAGTCTAAACAGTCAAAGCATGAAATTTTTCTTAAGTCGCTCAAAAACTTTGTTTACCGTAAGCTTACTTATTCTATTAACGGGTTTGATAAAAAAGTTCACTTTGATATGCTTGCTTCTTCCGTGCCTTCAATTAAATTCCTCATTAAAGTGGGCTATGATTTCACTGTTTTTTTCTCCTAAGATTTGCAGCACTGATAGCTGTTCAATTATTTAATTAAACAAATGTCAAATTGACACTTTGTATTTTCAATTAATTCAAAATGTTAGAATTACAGCAGAAAATATTTATTGTTGAAAATTATTTTCAAACCGGTAGAATAGAAAGTGGACAGTTAGTTTATTCAATTAATCAATGTGTACAGAAGTTTCGACAGCAGTTTCCTAATTTTGCTATTACTTATGAACAGCTAGTTAAACATATCCATGCTTGTGTTCTTAAATTTCGTGAAACAGGATCACTTGGTCGCAAAACAGGGAGCGGAGCAGCTAAGAAAAGGACTGCAGCCTGCATTGAAGATGTTCGGGATCGAATAGAACACTCTCCCAAGAAATCTATTACGAAACTTTTACAAGAAGTTCAGCTATCAATGGGAACATGTCACACTATTCTTAAAAAAGACTCAAAGCTTTATACATATACGATTCAAACAGTCCACGAACTCAGGCCAGTAGATTTTCACAGAAGAACAGAATATTGTCAGTGATTTCTTGATAACTTAAACAACGATGACATTCTTGACAAGTGTTTCTTTTCCGATGAGGCCTGGTTTCATCTCTCAGGGTATTTAAATAAACAGAATATGAGAATATGGTCAGCAGAAAATCCCCATGAATTTGTGGAAACTCCATTACATCCATGAAAAATTAGTGTTTGGCTAGCAGTGTCAAGAAGGCGTATCATCGGACCAATATTTTTTAACGACTCAGTAACTGCTGCAAGATACCGAAATGAGTTATTAGAACCTTTCATTAATCAACTACATGATGATGAACTTACAGAAGGGTTTTTTCAGCAAGACAATGCTACTG
Organism: Prosopocoilus inquinatus; assembly: GCA_036172665.1. Classification (NCBI taxonomy): domain Eukaryota; kingdom Metazoa; phylum Arthropoda; class Insecta; order Coleoptera; family Lucanidae; genus Prosopocoilus; species Prosopocoilus inquinatus. Next base: position 31,097,393 of record CM069877.1, read on the forward strand.
CCCACACAGCTCATCAAACAATGACTTTCCTGCAGCAGTTTTTCAATAATCAGATTGTGAATTTTCCTGCAAGGTCTCCGAATCTCACAATTATGGATTACTTCATTTATCCGCACATGAAAAACACAGTTTTTAGAACTACGCGTCACACAATCGAAGAACTTCGTGCGGGCATTACAGATGTGTTTGCTAACATAACCTCCGAACACTTAGAAAACGGGTTTGAAAACATGAAACGCAGAGTACGCTTATGTATTCAAGCTGAAGGAGAGCACTTTGAGCATCTACTTTAAACTTTAATGTTGTGTTTTTATTTGATGTTATGATCAGTACTGACAGTTAATGACAACTGTTTTCTTTAGAATTGTGTCGCCAACTTCATAACAAAATCACAGCTTACTTTAATGAGGAATTTAATTGAAGGCACGGTACTTCACATGACTAAAATGTCGATGCGATGCAATACAGGGTTTTTTCAAATGACAGCTGAAAACAAAACATGTTTGTTTTGCGAAACTCGCCAGTGTAAACCATTAATTACCCTCATCAGGCAAGAAGAAGAAAAATCAACGAGATTGTTTATTTTGTTTAATGACTGTTTTGATTCCAGTACTAGTACTGATAACAGAACTTTTTGTATGTTTGATAAAAGAATGCTGAAGGTAATTTACGAATCAAATCTAGAAAGCTTTAGAACACGAAAGAATGTACGAACTAGAAGGCGAATTCCTTGGATTTGGAAATGGAACTGAACATTCTAAAGGAAACGATGGTGTAAGTTGAAGGCTGAGAGGATGTTAATAAAATATATTTGATATTTCAAATGTCTGCACCGTTTCCTTTTTTTTTTCCTTTTATAGTTTGAAACATGTGCCGTGAGAACTTCCCTGTTGAAAAACAGCAACGCTGCGGAGATGTGCACGTTGGTAGTGCATAATGAAGCACATTAAGATTCAGGCGACGTACGTCGACCAATAGAGAGATAAAATATAAAATAAATTCGGTTTAGGATCGCTGCAGACTGCTGCAGACAACGCCGTGGGCTTTGCATAATCTCTTTCTGCGGACGTTCGCTGATAGCAAATACATGTAGAGAGAGGACTGTTGGCGTCGTGATATATTTCACAGGGCACGAAACGTTTAGAGATTGTATTTGCTGCATTCTGCAAGAGTCTTCTGCGCCAAATAAAAGAAACCTGACATATACACATACACACACATAAATAAAACAGAAAAAGTGAAATTCATAAAATACAGTATAGCAAGGAAAAGGAAAAATTGGATGCATGCATGAGGGTTCGCTGATATCCCATGATAAATAAAACGCCTCCTCGCAGATCCGATTATATCACAATGACTTATTTACTACGGAAGGCTTGTTAAAATGAAGAACTCTCATTTATTTTCTTAAACATTGTTGCAAAGTATCATGCAATAAATCACGTCACGACCGACGTAATATCCGCTCGAACTTAACCATTAAATTAGAAAACGTTCCTCTAATGGAGAATGAGCGTCCAATTTGCATGAGAATAAGATTTATAGTAAATAATTGACTCATTGTGCGACCGGACCACATGTCACTTGGTCGTAACTAGAAAGCTAAAAATACACGTTGCGACGCACACACTCGTACGTGAAAATTGCCTCATCCAGTGGAAGGTTTTTCAAGTTGAGACACACACATGCATAATTCCGCATCCTCATCCCACGTTCGGAAAAGCCGTACGCGATTAATCATCTCCCAGTTGCGTTTATAAATCGTTCTCTCCGGCCGAAATAAAAGTAATAAGCTCCCCGGCAAAGTCGCTTAATTTATTACAGCTTCGCCGCCAGTTTATCTTTATTATACATCTGAATCACTACTATGTTCGCGTTCGGATAATTTTCCTTTCAGAACTTTATGAAGTGTAATTAAAGCGGCTATCAGATCGCCGCCGTCGCATTCCCGTTCCCATTATGCAACCGAAACGATAATCTATGGCTGGACTGTCCTATGCGTCGTCGTTATTTTAGTTTTCGCGAATTTATTTGGTACTAAATTCGCGCGCCAAATGAATTGGATAACGTTTTACAATTTGGGAATTTAAATGAGCCATTGTCGTTGAAGTGTTCGAGGTTTATTATCTTGCAGAGAGAACCTCCCTTTTTGATCATCCAGTTACAGCAAAGCGATAGAAAAACGTAACGAGTAGCAATTATTTTCCGAGAATCACTTGTAAATAAAATATGTAATGCGGGATATCCCTGCACAGATACCTGCAGAATCGCGGAGTTCCGCGCCGTGTACAAAAATGCTGAAAATATCATGTTAAAGAAAAACCTTGATCTTAACGAATCACATTAAGCTACAATTGTCCCCTCTCTAAAAAGTTACACGTTATAATGTCTTTAACTACTAGAACACGCACTGCAGACTGACCGTTGGTTTTAACCCCTAAATACCCTCTTCCCCCGTATAAGTACCAATCATGTAAGTTAATCGATTATTTATAATAAATCTATATTTATTGTACTTTGCTCTGACTACGCTCCTGATTCCAAACCAACCGTAACAATAGGATGTGACGGTGTCTTCAGATTTTTGACTTAAGCCCGGTGTTTTAGTGGCGGGTTAAATTCTGAATTAAGTCCATGTTAATTTCTTGGCTAAAAATGGCACACGATATTTTTAACAGATAACAAAACGAGTTGCAAAGATGCTTTGATGCCCTCTTGTTTGTGGATGTTAGTAAGTAAGAGAGAAAAGTAAAAGATAAGCTCGAGAGTAAGAAGAGGAGGTAAGTTAAGAGTAGATGATGCTAGTTGGTAGATTTTTAAAACGAGCTAGAGATAAATAATAATAATAATAATAATAATAAGTTGGTGTTTCCTCTCTGAGTTCAACTCTCCCACAGACCGTAAAAAGGTGATAGTAGGAAATAAATAAATAAATACCTCGAGCTAGACTGGCGCTACCTTCTAAGAGGGAGGCTATACCCCTACAGCCCATAAAGAGATGATAGTAAAAAAGCCCAATTCCTCTATTACTGTAATACTAAATACCTAGACCCTAGACCTTTAAGAGGGAGACGACCCCCGAATTGGAGTTTTCGAACGGGAGCATAACAATATCTCGATTGCGGCGGCAACGGTTAGCCCACCATATTTCGCCATCACCCCGTTCGTCAATTAAACTGTCATATCCACGATCGCGTAATTCTTTGGCTAGGCGCACACGAGCTGAATTTTTGGGAGACTAGATCCGTAGTGAGTTCGGCTCATATTTCTAAAGGCCTCACCTGCCGATCTCGTCTACTAATGTACAGACCGCGCCCTAAGTCGTACCTGTGCGTGTTTCTCCAATAACTAGCCATACACGAGCGGGATTTTTGATAGACTAGATCCGTGGATGAGATCGGCCCATATTTCTGAAAACCTCATCTGCGGATCTCAGGCGCGTCATCGTCTGTTAATGTACAGACCGCCCCCTAAGTCGTATCCGTTGGTTTTTCTCCAACAGTTAGCCATACATTAGCGATATTTTTGAAAGATTAGATTCGTGGATCAGTTCGGCCCATATATTTCTGAAGGTCCTATCTACCAATCTCATGCTTATCATCGTCCACTAACGTACAGACCGTGCTCTAAGCCATACCCGTTCATATTCCTCCAATAGTTAGCCATACACGAGCGGAATTTTTGAGAGACTGGATCCGTGGATGATTTCGGTCCATATTCCTGAAGACCCCATCCGCCGATCTCAAACCCGTCATCGTCCACTGTTTGTCCACTAACGTACAGGCCATGTTCCGAGCCATGCACGCCCGTCTTCCTTCATTGAATCGGTTAGCAGTTTTATTCCGCACATGTATGAGGAAATCGGCCGATTTTTCTGAGTTTATCTGCAGGCCCAGGAAGATCCAGCACACCGGACAGGCGAAAGGCACAGCCCGCAGATCTCGAATCAAGACGAGGTTCCCCATAAACGCAGCGATCGGGCCTACAAGTGTTTCCTGATCGCAAAACCTGCAGATTACACTTGAAGATCCTTTCCGACACTAACACTCTCAGGTTTTGCCAGATTCCACGCAAAAATCCGTTGACCGCCATGTGTACGGCTAGCGTTTCTCAGTACAGTTAGCAGACCATTGTATCCCCGTCTTCCTTCTTTACCTTTTCTTTCGCTAGTTCCTACTAGCTCTTATTTTCTTTTCCTTTTTGTCCATCAGTACCGGAATTCCGAGTAAGGCGGGAATCCCTAGAGTTTCTCTCATACCGACTTCTCCTTTACTGTGCGACTTGTTTCCGTTGACTTTGGTTCCTTTATCTCCTTTTGGCATTAGGAAGCTGAACTAGTTGGAAATTCCATGCTTTCCAGTATATCTAGCTCACTGAGTTCTTTTTTCTCTCCGATACGTTCTGTTGCACATCTTTCGCCACTTACATAAATTGTCTGTCCATCAACGTAACCTTGAGGATCCTGTGGATCGCCTGCAATACAAGGGCAACCCTGTGGCCAGGAGAACCCGACAAATCGAGAAGTTTTATTGATCCCGTCTATCCTTGAAACTCCTCTTTCTAAACGCGGCCATTGCCCGGTAGTCTTTTTATTACAGCTTGCTGAGCGAATTTTAACTTTTTCGGAACCTTTGGCTCTCTAAATACTACAAAAGTCAATTTCGTATAATTCACTGTCCCTACTGAGTGGATTCCAATTCGCCCGTTTTGTCGAATTATTCTCCAAAACATTTTTGCAAATAATTTTTGATCTGGTCGTCATTGTTAGTCATCGTTGTTGCCAGCATTCCGATATTTTGACAATCGATTTTGCTAAGAGTTTGTAGTGAGTTTTACACTAGAAGAAGGAATCCACTGATCTCCCTTTTCGTCCCTTACCGCGAGTTGTCCCAAAGGCCAACATTAAGTACTTGGCTTGGCAAGCCGCGTTCATATTCGCTCCAAATATTGTGGCGAGCTGTTAAGATTATCATACACTCCTATGACGTTAGCTTAATCAGAGACGAAGTAACACTTCTGCGTATGCGAATACTCCAGTTATTGTTAAGGTTAGTCGATTCTACCGTTCATAAACTTTCCTGTTGGTTTATCTTTGTTGGACTGACTTCGTAAGTTTTCTTGTTTTCTTTTTGGAATTTGACTTAAGGTTTATTGTACACTCGTAGGCAATTTTTACTTTATTTGTTACCGGCAAGCTTTTGTCTAATCACGAACAAGTACCGGACGATTGGGCAGCTCAAAGACCGTTCTAGAATTCGGCTTGTCGAAGATCTAGGTCCTACATCAGGATCTCTTGCTGTTCGTTAAGAAACCACCTCGCTGTCTGCCCTGGGCCAGGCATATTAATCCGTGCGATTCTCGTATCATGAACATTTTCATCCCGAGGTAAAAAAATCTTTCAGTTTTCACGTTCACTGTGGATGTGGCCGTTGAGAATCGTATATTGCGAAACTTTATTTTCATTCAAGATGCAAATAAATCAAGTCACGTTTGTGTATTTTTTGTCGATTCATTTCGTTTTACTTTGGTCATGTCAATTTAATTCAACTTCTGTCAATTTATTTCAATCGATTTCGATTTAATTGTTAGTTTTTGCTTGTTTTTTTGTTTTGAGTAAAGTTTAGAATTAATTTACATAAAATATTGAACTGTTAAAGGTCACTGTGAGACAAAAGGAAATTTCCTTGCGTACGTATCAATTTATGTTTATGAAATATTTTAAGCAATTTTTGAATTTCGAGCTTAATCATATTGAATTTTTTTCAACGGGCAAGAGGCAACTTCAATTTTAACTTCAACTTTTTTTTGTAATATTATTGCTACTTCATTTTTGCGCATTTTTGAATTGTTATCTTTGACACCTCTGCCTTTTTTTAAAGTGGTTATCTATGGTTGGATGTATTAGATACTTTTCAGTTGGCGCCTACCGGTAAATAATTTTAAATATACATCTATTGTGGAATTCCCTTTCTTTGTCCACGACCCTCTCTCCGAAAGTTTTGAGCTACCGTGGTCTTACGGAATATCCACTGTGACGATAACAATTCATCTCTGGGGAATTCAGTGTACGCAGGTAAGAGCTGCCCCGCCCCCTTGTACGTACTCCAACGCCAACGCGATTTTAACCGTAATACAAGTTGTGAAGGAGGAGCGTTCAGAAATTTCGACAAAAAATGGATTCAAAATGTTTTGAAAATCGCATAAACAGCAAAAGATGCATTCTCTTTCACAGAATATTATCGGAAGTCGTATTATTTGAAAATTTGTTGTTTTTACGGCAGAATTCATACTTTGTGAAATTACTTAGCTTAAAAGTTGGAGGGAATACGGATAATTGGTTCATACATTTAATTTCATTCAAACTCTAACTCGCGAGGAATACTAAAAGAAAGCAAACGACATTATATAAAGCAATCCAAATGTTAATCATTTGTGTGTTACCCTCTCAGAACGTAAACAAGGCGGCTCCTGCAAAGTTCAAAATAAATTCTATTAAAAACTCGTTAAATCGGTTAATCGATCATTTTGTGGGTACTTCCCCAGCCTGAATCGCTTTAGAAAATGGAACATGATAAATGTGGAATGTATACGTTTACAGATTTGCAAGAATCTGCAAGGAACGATCGAAAATTAAGGGCAGCTACATATCTTAAAGCTTGAAGACACCTTAGCTAACAGTTGTTATCCTTTTTGAGACTTCGGAGAGTTTCATGTTCCAAGAAGTTTATATGTTTCTAATTTTGATAAATTAGTTGCAAGTCAGGTTATATTGCGATGTATCCCCTGGACAATTAACTGTTTTGGACCTACTTGGTACCTCCTCAGCAAGGTCAGCGAGTTCACGCGACAAAAGAAAAGAAGAAAATGTATACTTTCTTTAACATTGTGCACAGAAAAAAATGAGTAATAAAAAGTAACACAATTGTAAGAAAAAAGGGGACAGACATAAATTAAAGCAAATTGTAGTAAATTTTCCGATAAGAATAATATAATATAATATAATATTTATTTACTGTCAATTATCAATATGGATATGGACATTGTCATACAAATATAGTAAAATATTATAACAATATAAATATAAATATCACATCACGTAATAATCGTTAAGAATATAGAAAAATTTTGTGCAAATCGTTTTTGATTGCAGTGAGAACCTCGAGCAGCCTCTGGACAGCTGTTTCAGCCCTGCTTGGGGCTTCTTCAGCAGAAACGTAGCTCGACATTCCCACTGCAGACCAAAAACGACTTGCCCAATTTATTCGCAAATGCGATGTAAGAATGATGAACAATAAAATAGCGACATCTTACTATCGCTTTTTGACCTAACATTGCAGTAGGATAGACAAATTGAAGCGGGATTTGCTCCTAATGAGTCCCCCATGCAAGGCGGCCATGCTTGCTGTCAAAGCATAATGCTTTGACAGCAAGCATGGCCGCCTTGCATGGGGGACTCATTAGGAGCAAATCCCGCTTCAATTTGTCTATCCTACTGCAATGTTAGGTCAAAAAGCGATAGTAAGATGTCGCTATTTTATTGTTAAGAATATAAAAAAAAAGTTTAAAAATGTGACTGTAGACACATATAAAACAAAAAAAAAGAAAATTATATTTAAAACGAAAATAAAGAAGGGATGTATCTATAGCGCTATTACAAAAATGTACATTATCACTGCAGAAGTTAGTCAGCGAAGCAGAGGTTAAGCAATTTCATGTGGAGGTAATAAATTCATTCACATGATAAAAAATCTTAGAAAGCAAATACGTTTTGATTAACGTTTTGAACTTCCTAAAACTAGCGTTTTTAATATCGGGAGGTAGAGCATTAAATACTTTTATGGCTCTATAATGAGCAGCAATCGTTACAGTGTCTATAGTGCTCATGCTCATGTATATTTCAGAATTTCGAGTATACAAGTGCTCATGTTGTTTTACGAAGACGGCTAGCTCTAAAATGTATAAGCTAGCTAATGGTAATATGCTTAATCATCTAAATAATGGTCTACATGGAGTAATCAACGGAGCTCCGCACATAACTCTAACAATTCTTTTTTGCAGCACAAATAAATTCCTAAAGTGACTGGATGAGCCCCAGAACATTAAACCGTACCGTATCCTTGATTCGACATAGGCAAAGTAAAAAGTTTTCAGTGAGATTTTTCTTACATGAACTTTTAGATTATTTAAAGCATAAAATGCAGAACATAATTTCTTGCTTAATTTATCAAAATGTAGTTCCCAATCGAGCCTGGAATCAATCTGTAGACCTAAGAATTCAACATTATTTTTTAGTGGCAAAGATTTGCTATCATGTTTAACAAGAATGCTATAATCAGGTACATGATTTTTGTAATTTACTAAATTCGTTTTTTTCAGATTGAGTACAAGATTATTGTCCGTGCACCATTTATTCATGTTATATACTATTTCAGTACTGATATTGGAAATTTCAGCAACAGATTTATCGGTAATTATTACATTGGTATCATCTGCATGTTGAGATATATGACCTGAAGTTAAAGATGCTGGTAAGTCATTGACATAAATCAAAAACAACGTAGGGCCTAGAATGGATTCATGTGGAACTCCTCGGCAAATAGGTAATTTTGAGGACTGATGAGTCTCTTTTGTACCACTGCAATTTGACGCTAAAAAACAACCTGACTGCGGTTGCTAAGGTACGAGCGGAATACGCTTAAGGCTGTGCCACGTATATCATAAGTTTCCATTTTGGTTAACAGAATGTTATGGTCCAGCAAGTCAATGCTTTAGATAGATCAAAAAATATACCAGCAACATTATGTTTCCTATCCAAATTCTCATAGATATAATGTAATGTATTATAAATGGCATCTTTTGTAGATGAGTTGCTAACAAATCCAAACTGATTTTTATGTAGTATTTCAAATTTTGTCAGATACGAAAACAATCTTTTGTTCAAGACCTTTTCAAAAATTTTACTAACAGCGGGTAAGAAGGAAATAGGTCGATAGGTATTAATGACAGATTTCTCGCCCTTTTTAAAAATGGCTATAACTTTAGCACACTTTAGTATGCCTAGAAAAATACCTTGTAATAAGCATTTGTTAATTATGTTTACTAATGGAGATGTGATAAACTTACAAACTTTTTTAAGCAATGAACGTGGTACATCATCTATTCCAGCAGAATTTTTGTTGGAAATTACTTTAATTAAAGACCTAATTTCTTCCTCATCAACTGGAGTCATAAACATATTGCGATCATACCCAAATTTGGCAGTATATTGATTACATTGATAATTTGCATTTGAAACTGTGTTACCGAAATAATCACAAAACAATTGAGTTATTTCTCTAGGGTCGGTGATCAAATTTCCAGATGTTGACATTATTTTGAAATCAGGTGTCTTAGAAGTAGTTTAATTTACTATTTGCCTTACAGTATGCCAAGTTGTTTCTGATTTATTAGATGATGATAATAACTTGTTGTCATAATATTGTTTCTTGCTTTGTTTTATAGTTGCATTGTAAAACTCCTTCTGAGTTCTATATACGTTATGTAAGTGAGGATCATTAAATTTTGTACAAAGAGCATGAAGTTTTCATAAGTTAGCAGGAAAATCCATGTAGTGAGTTATTATGCCAAGGTAAACTAGGCTTACTGTTAGCATTTAATCGACATTTAGTTAATAGAAAAGAATCATTGAAATGTTCTAGAAAAGACATATAAAACTATTCGAGTGCCACATTTGCATTATTTGAACTAAAAACATTACCTCAGTCTTCGTTTTCCAGAGCTAGCTGCATACACGTGATATTTTGTGTTACAAATTTCCTTCTGTAGATATATTTCGGAATATGATGAGATAGATCAACGTTTTTTACTGATAACGTTTGATAATAATGATCGGATAAAGTTGAGTCCGAAACATGACAATCTAAAATAGTATCACATTCGCTTATAAATATATTATCGATTAATTTCGATGTTGTATTTGTTATTCTAGTAGGCTGATTTACAAGAGGCATAAGACCAAACGATTTAAAGATATTTAACACATCTGCTGATGCTTTGGAAACTTCTGCAAAATTAATGTTAAAATCACCACATACAATTAGGATTGTATTATTTTTAGCATTAGCGTCTTGCCTTACAATTGTACGAACATTTCCTACAATTTGTTTCGTCACTTTTACTTTTTCTTTTACTGTGTATTAGGAGAGTCTGGAAAACCTTACAGTTACTTTTACAAATCGCACTCCTTTTATTATCGAGAGAAAAATCAAACAAACAAAAGCCCATTAACAAACCTGATCTGCCTCCGTTTGGTTTGTACAATTGATGGTCCTCTATTATGAAACTAAACACAATGGAAAGGAGAGGCGGGCGAATAATGTCGAATCGAAACACGCCCCGACCTACACTAAAATATGGCAAGATAGCGGTATTTCTTAATTGTCCACCACCGCCATAAATCTCCCCGAGATTAACAATAATTTTCGACGACTTCCACGAGGGTGCGGGTCGTGTATTAAAAAGGAAATGCCCATTATATCGAAATCTGATTAGCGGTAATAACCGTCCCGCTTGACCTATAAATAAGCGCGCTAAGCCGAATATCTTCCTATTAATATTTAAAGTTCGCCTGTGGACACACCTTTCGTTGCAGGATAATGCCAGGTTGGCCGACGTAAAGTTGTTATTTAAGAAAATTGACTTTTTAATGCCTAATTCCGAGTCGTCGTTCCCGTCGTCGTCGTTGCCGGCCGGGCATTCGCTCGGACGTGGGTTGAGCGCGCGTTAAATTTATGGCCCATAATATCGGTGGATAGTTGAAAAATGCGCGGGTGAAATTGCATATTTCTGGATTTGCCCGGAGCCCCGCCGGCGATGAGCGCCATCCTACCGCCCCTACCGATAATTGATTTCTTAATTGCGATCGGCGACGGGGGAGGTTTAATCTATATGTTAATATTGAACCGTGAAATATGTCGTTAATGTTCAGTTCAGCTCGGAAGGTCGTTATTCACAGCCGTTCATGAAATTCATTTATTTCATGATAAAAGTTTCTCAAATCTTTTGATATTATACTTCTATACCGCAGTATATGAGGGGAGGGTTCAAATAGTATATTGTTGCGGAGGACTTCGTAAGTAAGCTAGCGAAACTCAGATGATAGATTAAAGCCCGATTTTCCTCCACCAAGTGTAAAAACCAATTATACGATACCTCTATCAATATAAACGGGTTCTTATTAGATAGAAGTCATCTAATTGACTGTTAATACTGGTGGAAAACTGGGGTTAATGCGAATACGGCATTAAACTCAAGGGTATTTGCTATAAACTGATCTGTAATGGTCAACCACGAATTTTAATCTGACACTCCTTGAAACTAAATACTTTTGAATCTCTGAAATCCATCCAGTGATGCCCTTCCTATATCTTAGTGGTGTGTGATCAAATATATGACACAGTCACGCCCGCACGATGCTCTGCATGGAAGTTCTCAACCCTTCGGTAAGATCATGGGTACGATTTTAATTATGCAATCGATGAAGTGCTTCGACATTGATAAGTTAATCTAAATCGGGCTTTGTGGTTATTCACCATTTTATGCAGCATTTTGTTTTGAAAAGATTCAATTAAATTTGTATTAGAGTCCTTGATACAACAACAGAGTTGAATTCCGTACAGCGAAACAGGTTTTATAATATGACTACAAGTAGTAAGTTTATTACAATCTGTAAAAGCTCATACCCACTATATATTTATTGGTAACAATTATTATACCTTTTAGGCAGAGCGGAATAGCAGAGACTCTGTGACGCCCTGGGGGATCTTCGATTATATTCCGGGCGGCGTCGATGTTGGGTTTCCCAGCATGTAAAACACCTACAAACTCACTCATGTCACCTTGAAAGGGTTTCTAGGGGATTAAACCGCTATCGCAAAAACAACCGCATGGTTGGAAGGTTGGGTGGACACTTCTTAATTTTGCGTTCTCTCAAGTCGCGGTGCCTAATTTTCTATATTAAAAACTTGCACCCCTCCTCGCTTAACTTATTTAAGGGTAGAGTTGTGTCGTTCGCGAACGATTGAGTTGTTCCGAACGAATCTTTTGAGTTCGTTCATTTCGTTAGTTAAATTGTGCTTCACGAACGAATGAATCGTTTCGAACGAAATGATTTGTGAACGATTTAGATTAATTTGAACGATTTGATTTAGATGAACGAAATCAACGAATCCTCACGCTATACCGCAGCTTTCAATTTTATTCGTCACATGCATTTTTGATCTCTTGCATTTTATCGAAAAATATCTTTAAAATATGTCAATATAAGCAAGTTGTTGTTTAGAATCGATATAATATGTACGACGAGCGTTCTGATCCGTTCTTTCGTTCATCTCGTTCATACCATTTATGTCGTTCACCAATTCGTTCGTTCGGGAGAGTTTTTTTAAGATGAAATCTCTTGAGTGGTTCATATTAACAAAATGAACGATTCGTTCCAGAGCGACACAACTCTACTTAAAGACATTACAAAGGTTGCCTAATTCGGGAAAACTTTAACACATTTTAAAATGAATTCAGCACGGCGGGGAACGGAGACGTATTCGCACAGTTTCCACGGGTAATGTGACCCTAAAATTATTAATAGCTTAAACAGCGACATTCTACGATCGCTTTTTGACCTAACATTGCATTAAAATTTTAAAATAAATTGTAGCGAACCGTTCTTGATTGCAGCGGGTCCCTCCAGCTGTACAGAAGGATGGGCTGGAGGGATCTACTGCAATCAAAAACGATTCGCAAGAAAATTTTCTTAAAATTACTATTTAGACTATAACTTTTTCTGACCACTTCTTAACTACTGGAAAAGTTTATATTGAAATGAAATAGATTAAACTGCATCCGTAATAATTTTTAATCGAAACTAAATAAAAATTTCAAATAAAATATAAAATCGACTTTCCAAGCGTTTACAAATGTGACAACTGAGAGTTCTTCTCAACGTGTTGATTGAATTTTAGAACAAACTCGGAGTGTTTCTTCTTAGCGCGTTCTTTCTTGCATCCAAATTCATGCCAAGCTATTTAGCGTTATTTTTTCAACGGACGGTTCATCTGATTTTTGAAGGTGAAGACTGTTGCGCGGATTTAAAGATAGTCCAATCGAATTCTGTTACTAGTACCTTGTTGTTTGAAGACAGAAAGAAGTCTCTTTAATTTTTCCTAAGGGCAAGCAACGTCACTATTCCTTTCTCAGGCAGTTGTCTTAAGATCTCGAGGCGAAGTTACGCTTCTTCGTGCGCAAATACACCAGTTATATTCAAGGTCAGTTAATTCTACGAGTTTAAACCTTCCTGTTAGTTTATTTTTGTTGGACTGATTTGGTACGTTTTCTTGTTTCCTTTTGGTTTTTTACTTGGGGTTCTCGTTCTCATGTTGGCAATTTATGCTCCGCTGCCTTTACGGCAGGCTTTTAACGAAGCGTTCTGGCTTATGAACACGTACCGGACAATTGACCAACTCTAAGACCGTTCGATCTAGTTTCTACAATACGCTGTCTTGCTGCTCGTTAAGAAACCACCTTAGTGCTTGCATGATAGAACTCCTGAATCCTGCCATATTATTCTGAGTCATCTTCGCGCGCGGACATTTTCACTCCGAAGTAAATCCTTTTCATCTTTCGTATTCATCGTGGATGATCGTTGCAAATCGTACCCGGAAATTTATTTCCACTTAAGTCTCAACTGTTAGAGATCACTGTGAGGCAAAAGGAAATTTCCTTACATACCAATTTATGTTCATATTTTAAGATATTTTTGAATAATTGAGACTGTTAGCTGTTATTTCTTATTTTAATTTAAAAAAAACACTATTTTAGTATATATCACTATATTTAACACAAGAATTGTGACTGCAGTTTCGGCATACAACGCCATTATCAAACTAAAATATTTTTACAAAACTTCGATTTAAAACTAGCGCTAAAAAGCTAGAGAGAGAGTAGAGGTGCAATACTGAGAATTCTAATTTAATTTAAATTTAAACATGGTTCAAAGAGGGGCATGTACATCAGGTCGGTTTGGTCATTAAACAGAATCACGTTCGGGTTTCTTTTCGCTTTATGGATTTCAAGTGATTTCAGGAGGTTCAATTTACTACCTTTGTTTTCGAAATGATGTATTTTAATATTGTTATTGAGGAAAGAATGATTATTTTCTAATAAATGGTTAGCAAAGGTGGAGTCTGTCTTCTTTAGATTAAATGATCTGCAATGTTCTTTTATGCGGGTATGAAACGCCCTACCAGTTTGGCAGTCACAATTCTTGTGTTAAATATAGTGATACATACTAAAATAGTGTTTTATTTAATTTATTCATATCTTTGAATTTTGAGTTTAATCAATATCGAACTCTGGCTTTAACGTTTTTCATTAAGGAAAGAACCACAAACAGGAGTACAGAAAAATTCTGTCACATCCGGGGATTGAACCCGGGACACTTCGGTTACATGCAAAATGCTCTTACCGGTTGAGCTAACGTGACTCCGAAGTTCGAAGGTTTTAAATTAGGAACAGGTGGTGAATGCGATTTGCCGACACCGGCAAGTAGAAATCTCACTAATGAAAGGAAAAGATATTGTTAGCGAAAACGTTTTTTCTTATACACTACTCAAAAAATAAAAGTAGTCATTCGTGTTTGTTGGTATGTGATTAGTACGGTTGAAAATGTTAAAACTTTAGGTTGATTTACCGTAAATTAAATTTTCACAAGTAAAAGAGGCATTTTAAATAAGCAATGCTTTAAACATTTACCAAGTCTTACTTATAAATTTTAAGCCTTAGAGAAAATGAACCAGGAAAAAATAACGACCACTTTTATTTTTGGAGCAGTGTATATTATGATTTAATTATTATTTTATGTGTTATTGCCAATTCATTTTTATTTTATTTTATGTATTATTGTCAATTCATCTTTTTTAAAACCGAAACTAATTACGGTTGGATGTATTGCATACCTTTGGGTGTATGTACTTCGATTGGCGTCTACCGGTAAATAATTTTAAGTATACATCTGTTGTGGAATTCCCTTTTTTTGTCCACGACCCTCTCTCCGAAACTGACGAGCTTGCCGCTGGTATTACACAGTGTCCACCTCTGGCGACAACAATTCATCATCGGGGAATTCAGTGTAACCATGTAAACAATTGTAATCGAACTTGTGTATTTGAGTTGGAGGAATAACAATTTGTCACCCAATGTATTGTTATGTAGTATTGTTTTCAAATAAATTTTACCTCTTCCAATGTGCAGTTTAGGTTGAGCTTTCTTTCTAATAATAATTCTTCCACTCACTTATTGTTAGCGCTAAAATAACTGCTGAGTGATTAGAATCGAGGTAAAAGTCTTCTTGTACATCAATAAAGCTTGATGATACTTTTTTTGATATAAAATACACGTACCCTCTTACCCCTTGCTTTACTTGAACTTATCTGTTGAATTAAAATGACAACATTTAGTGGCTGTCCGAGCGTACTCGCTTTGGTTATGATTAGAAAAAATCCTCAGGCAACATGTTTAGCGTTGAAAAGGTTGCAGTCTCCTAGCGCTAAGAATCTTTTCCCCAAATTCTGAGTAAGTTCTAAGTATTCCGGTCTTCAGAGGTTATACCTGGGTGGGCTTTTAGCAAGTCAAGAAGTGTTAGGTCTGTACGTGTAGCAAAAATAAGTTACTGATTTACTGATAGGGTTAGAGCGAGGCCATTTTAATGGCGCCATGGACAGGTGTTTGCAGAAATCGTATACCTTGTTACAACCTCTCCGGATAATAGATTAATTAGCTTGATAGTGATAAACTAGGCAAAACAAGTTCTCAGGCAAAGCGAGAATATTAGATTCGCTTTATAGTAAATGAAATTTCAATAACCAGACCAATTTTACGCTCTGTGTTAAATACACTGAATTATACTTTCAGAACTTATGTGCCTCTGGAATCGAATTTATTTCGCCACGTTAGTGTTCCGAATTTCGTTCACGGTTACCCGATTCGCAATGTTAAAGAGATATTAATTCAATTTTTATTAACTCAGTTTCCTCTCTATAATGTGATTTGAACGCTAACAAGGACGTTCAGCTGCTTTTTATAATATTACGGGCTTAACGTGTGGAGCGTTTAAAATTGCAAATAAATTTAATGGTCAATCGCTGAGAATTCTTGAGACTAAAATGAGAATCGAATCGCATTAGAGGCACAATAAAGAAAGCGAAAATAAGATTTAGGTAACCTTCTTGTTACGGGGATTTCGTAACTAGGTTGGTGTTGTAGCGAAAGTCAGAATTAATTATAAAATAAAAGTAAACTTGCACAGTTGCACAAATCCTGCTAATGAAAAAATTAATTAATCGGGAATAATAAGTCCGTGAATCCTCTACGAATCATGTTATTCTTTACTTGAAATTGTATAATGTCTTACTCAAAACGTGCGGACTTTGGAAATGTGCTGTCAAATTCAAATTTGAAATATTCCGTGGAGACTTCGTCAAAATAATTCTGGTATTTTTAGTTTATTCTATTTTATATTTAAAAAGTAATTTGTTAAAAGAACACGGTGAATTGGTGAATGTCAAAATGTTATTTACTGGAACACTGCCTACTTCTAATCAGAGATCAGTTACATAATTTAGGTTTAAAAAAGACCCAGATTAAGTGAAGACCCCTATTGGTACATAAAAGGCAATGATCGTATCCTTTTCAAAGAAGATCTGATCTTGTAAGTCGGCTAGATCCTGGCTTCAATTTTTTCTTTCCGGTAGGTACAGTACTGTTTAAATGTTAGTTGAGCAAATAGTCGTCGAACAAATTTAGAAACATGTGAATAAAGTTTATCATTTTAAATGAAACCAAACTTTGACGTTGGAAATGTATACTTACAACAATTTACATTGAAGAAGATGACAAATTGTATCAAAACTTTATTATTCGTGCGATTTATCAGCTGTTCACGAAAGGACATTTCTAAATAAGTAAATTGTTTTAAATTTTAAGTCTAGAACAGGGATGCTCTTGGGCACTTCGAGTCTCCATTCTCGATTGTTTCAGGGAAACGAGAATACAAATAAACGCAGTTGCATAGTGGGAGTACATTTATCCGCTAGTGCCCATTCCTGGTCTAGAATATCCTAAGCGTCTACGTCCTGAAATGTGCTTGTATTGCTGTATTCTTTTAAAGCATTTTGCTACCTACCTGGAGTAGAAACAAGATTTGTGCTGAGGAAATAAATTTGCAGCACAGCTATAAGTTTCAGTCGTTACGCGTGTGGGTGTTAATTAAACACGAAAATAAATAAGTGCCATCTAATCTTAACCGGAGATGAGGAAAGGATCAAAGGAAATTACTCAAATTTTAATAACAGCTCAAGTCATCGATATCGGCAAAATGTATAGCTACTTTAACACCTGAAAGGTATGTGCGCACCTTAAGAGCTTTGAACTCTCTTAAAACTGAGTTGGTAATATCAAAAATATTAGCAAATACTCCTATGACACATTAGGTGCGCTCACAAAATCGTGATCCAAACGTGTTTTGATGCAAAAACTCACTCACTCACTCTTTTCTTTGAATCACTCTCTTTTTAAAATTTGTTTGGATTGAATTATGGTTATTTACAAACTGTCAATCAAAAATTCAAGTCAGCTCTTTTATTGCAACAACTACGGAATTTAGGTCCAAACTATTCGAAATACGATTCAAACTTTTAAGCGAAAGAAAGCAAAAACTATAACGTTACTGAATAATGCAACTAAAATCGGCAAACAAAAATAGCATAAAGCCGTAACCGCAACGCAATTAGAATCCTCCCGCTTGATTAATTTCTCGGAGTTTCTCTCAATGTCACTTACGTCGACGTGTGAAGACTCTATCGCTATCACAAAAACTACGGCTATCTCATCTAAAGCCGGAAAATTTGGTCTACTTTAAAGCTAAATATCGTGCGATGTTTATTTTTGCTTTTCTCTTCTGATTCCCAAAGGCCAATCCGCTTTTATTGCGACCAAAAGACAAATAACAACCCCAAGCCAATTTTTTGCCATGTAAGAAATCAACTCTCCAGAAGACCAATTACGGTTTCCAATCGTCCCGAAAGGGTAATTTATGCTGCAATTTGAGCACTCTCGTATGCCTGTAAGGTGTTACAGAGCCATTTAAATACATAGACCGTAAATATGTTACGAAGGTTACGATAGTGCTCACTCAGAATTGCAGCATTATTTTTGCAATTTGCCAAATTAGAACGTTTACTCAAAATGAATTTAATTGAATAAGTATTGTTTTCGAAAAATAAAAGACTATCTAGAAGTCAATCAAGACGAACAGTCAGCGATGAAAATTGTTGAGGAGAAACAAAAGATAATCAATGATCGAAAGGATGCCAAGACCAATAAAAAAAAAGAGAAACAGTCTACCAATAATTGGCGAGTATTCAAAACCATCTCCTCATCAATCAAGCGTTGAGAAGTGTTGAAGAGAGTGAAACAATTCTATGCCAATTTATCTAGAAAATGCTTCTGGTGTCGATTCTTGAACTAGTTTTTTTAAAATATTGAGAAAGGTTTGCTTGTATCGACTAATCTAAAGTATATTCGGAAAGCCATGGGGTGCAATTAGGCTAGGAAATAATTTCAAAACATTTTCCCTTAACTAATAATGGGTGTACAACTGTGGTGTACAGTGTAAAATAAACACGAAAAGAACCGCAAAAGAAAGGAGTCGTCAAAGAACGAAATCTAAACTTTGGAGGCAAGTCTAGAATCCCTAGATTTGATTGACGTTCATCTTACTTGATAGGGTCTAGGCAAGCCTAAAATGAAATCAAATGAGAGAAAGAGTCCTCAAACAGCAGGACACAACAAACCAAGAAAGCTATCCACTTTCTGCATTCCTTACCCCTGGATCCATTCATCTGCAAAAATCTTAGGGACTTAAGGATCTTTGCACGACCTTTCGGAAATATTAACAGAGCTCGATGAAAAATATATTCGTACCTTTTGAGAAGTATATTTACGCAAAGTCAAAGATAGAAAGCTTAGCTCAGAACCTTTCCCCTTAATCAGAGGGTTAGAATTTATTCATGATCTGGAGTGTAAAAGAGAAGAAAAATATCACATTTGGGGATTTTGAAAACGAATTATTTGCTCATTACAATAAATAAATAATTGTAATGTTGAAAGGGAACTCGAATACATGATCAAGACCAATTAAAAACTAGCACATCGAAGAGTAGGAGAAGGCCAGAAAGCCGAGAAAAACAATATTTATGACACCAGAAGGACTTAGAAGCATTGGAACCAAAAATGAGCTCATCAAAGAGGGGAAGGTAAGACGATTTAAAATTGTAAATTTATGAAACCACAGTCCAGTGAGAATGCATCATTCCATTGTCAGTTGGAAAGAAGTAACAACAAGGGACACTCAAAGGATGGAGATAGACAAAGAGAAAGACCCAATGAAATCAAAACGTTTGATGAGTGTCATTTATAAGAAAGACGAGTGAAAGAGAAGTCTACACCGCATGTTGCAGCAGGCTCTCCCAAACGAATCGTCACAGATAAACGCAGTAGTCGAAAAAGCGCGATGCTTCAAACGATATAATCAGGAAAGCCTTTGGAACGTCGTACGTAACAACAGAAAAGTAAAAATATGCTGTACCCCAAAACTGGAACAAAAATTAGGTCTAAAAATGAGCTGTATCCGAAACTGATAGTAAAACTGGAATTAAAAATAAATTAGAAGCCTGTAAGGGAAGGGAGGTTCGGCAATAGTTATTTGTACGAAAGAGAAAGCATCACTCGCAAACACACTTGTCCTGAATGTTGAGGACGAGGCTAAGACCACTCAGATGAGATTTCAGTTCTCCATCAAAACCGACGAAATGTCATACCTACACTGAGGAAATCCCCAACTAGGTTTCCTCAACCTAACCAAAGTTTCTATCGTTCTTCATGGCGGACACAACATGAAATTTAATGCAAAGCCCCACACTAATGCCAACTGGGCCCTAAGGACACCATAAAACGACAGTCTCACTCTAGGCGCGTCGCAAATTAATAAAGACAAAACTGGTCTTACCCCTAACTGTACGGAAGAAGGATTTGCACTTATTGAAAACATCGTAATAGCATCAGGACTCAATCGAATAAAAGCTGACGTAAAGGAAAACGATGCGATAGCATGAAAGGTCATAAAGAATGACACGTCACCGGAAATTTTGTGATCATGTAGATCAGAGGTGTCCAATTTTTTGACGCTAGGGCCAGATTGGGATTTAAATCAATTTGCGGCGGGCCAAGTGGATATATGAATTAAAAAAAATCATTATAACTAAGGCAGCATTGAATTTTATTTTTTAAAGGAGTAGTTAATTAGAGATACACCAATACTAAACAAACATGGCTAAATTATACATAATGAGAAAATAATTTCGTGCAACTTTGAATGAACGAACTTTTTGCTGAAGAATTTCTTTAAAGTTGGGATTAAAATCTGAAACACCAATTATAAGCAATGGTTGCAAATGATCATCCGATAAATTTGCCCTGCACTTTGAGATTTCAGATACTTCGTCGTGAAAAAAGGTTGTTCGTACATGTAGGTAGTCCCAAATAAAAATAAACAGAAATAAATTTATTAGCTAATTGCTTTAAATTCGGAAAATTTTAAATTTTATGTATATATTTTTTCATTTTTATTATTTTTAAGAATTAAAAATCTTTTTTTCTGAAAAGGAATTTATGATACAATATTTGATACAAAAAAGTTTTTGTATCAAATAAACTTTTTGAATTTTTTCAGTTTTCGTGGTTTGGACACCTTTGGTCTAGACGTTTTGATATAAACAATTAAATCGGTTCTAACGCGGGCAGGCAAGTGGCTGAGCGGTTAGCGTAGCCTACTTTATAAAGTCGTGTTGCTTGTCGGCGTGGGTTCGAATCAAACAAAGCAAATTGTCTGGAATGGTGATGCGTAAAGCAAGAAAAGAAGAAGAAGCAGGATCTCACGTAAAAGATGAATTGCATCTGAAAAATCTGCTTACAAAAGATGATGCAATTATTTCTAAAAATAGAGACTCCGGACGATATTGTTTACTTAAGACAATAAAAGAAACGCCGATACAGCGGGAATTAGACGATGGCTTATGGCCGGTGTTTTCTGAAATCTATGCAAAAGAGCTGTCTGGAAATTGCACTACTAACTGAAGCAAGGCGCGAGACGATTTGCATTAAAAAATCCATTTAATTCTGCCACTGAGGCGATAACAAAAAACCTTTATTTTGATCGTAGTGTAAGCAGATGCGAAAGGCATGACGTGAGACGTTCCCACACAATTTCCTAACATTGCGCCATCAAGGATAAATGCGATTTAAAAGTATTTAGTTTGTATTTATATATTGTATACTTATACAGGGTGTTTCCTGAGAAGCAGTCTTCCAAACCGTAACAATACATTTCTTTAGTTGTTACTAAGTAACGCACTACTGCGCTGGAGACTAACAGATTATCTACGTACCAAGATGTCGAGCAGTTTACGTTATAAAAAAGAGAAGATAATTTCTTCACTGTTCAATTTCGTTGTTCTTTATTTGTTGTTAAGATGATAATTGTTGAGAAGATAACTTCTTCACTGTTAACTTTCGTTGTTCTTTACTTCTTGTTTTGTGATAAACTGAAGTTAGAGTAGATTTTCGTCCCTAGCCATACATTTCTCGGGACGAAGGTCTAAATCTATGTTCGCTAGAACAAACAAATAACAATGTAACTTGACGAAACAAGGCACCTCATTAAAGAATTAAGAAGTATTATTTTTTGCAAAACTTTCCATTGCCTTCTTATGTAAAAGATCACGGACATAATAATATATGACTCCAAAGTCTTGATTATAATAACTGTTTGAATAAAGACACTATTATTATTAATATAATGCAATGAGGAATAAAGGAATGCACCGTCCAGCATAATTTTAAAATAGAAGAGTAAAAATTACAGTTGTTAGCTGTAACTATTTTAAAACTCTAGTCAAGACTTCTGACTCATGGTCATGCCACCAAATCTGCAAAATTTATATCACCGAAGTACCGATGAACTAATAAGAGAGTCAATTTTATTCAAGAAACAGTGCATAGTTAGAAAAAAATAATTATTTTGTTTTGTACAAGTCTATTGTATTATTTGAAAATCAATAACAAGTTAAGATTCGAGCAGCTTGGATACAGACAAGTTGAGCTAACTGATCTCGTACCTCTTAAGATAAGTTAGATTCACGTGCTTAAGTTCGAAAACCGAACATCAGGTACGTGTTATACATCAAATTATACAGAATAAATCATTTATTATTATTAATAAAGATAGATTTATAATGCAAAATAATACATTAAAAAACCCAACTGCAGTTGAATTGCAAACAACATTAATAAATTAAAACAAGTTTTCTGAATTTGATTTCTTCCGTTTCATTCTGACGAAGCTAAGCAAACCACGACACTCAACCCAAGTCCCTCTAAGTAAATAGTAGACTATGAATAGAATTTCTTGGCACTTACTAACGCACGATATCAAATCAAGGCCCGTAAACAGAATTTATTGCGTTTTGTTTGGTGATAAATATGTAAATCGATGATTTACGCTCACGCCCAACATCTGCCAGACGTCACTGTAACCGTATATCTCTCTCTGGGGGGAGGCGAACAAAGGGATGCGATAAAATACTCTCAGAAAATAGATGCCTTTGTGTGTGGTTTTTTTTTTTGGTCTGGGCGCGTTTTAGGTCATGTAAAGAATTTTTAGTTGGATTGATTGACGTTCTGATGTATTTTTGGAAAAAATGAGAGATATATAAAAATTCAGACCTTAAAGACAGACAAGATGATGTTTTAGAGTAAACAAGTTTGTTGTCCTTTCAACCAGGAAAGCTGTTGGAGGAATAGTGTCGGGGGCTTAAGCAGTTCAGCAGTTTTAGAAAAAGAAAAAACTATTTTTCTCTTTTTTTTTACTTGTAACTTGTGATCACCTTAACTTAATTTGTAAGTGCCGGTATGTGTTTGATTTAGTAAAGTGGTAACACTGAGTCTCCAGAACTGACCTGATGCCATTTGATCACTGTTTTTAGATGGTCACGATATTTACGTTCTGTGTCCTGATTGGCCGCCATTTTAGCTGGTCGATAATCGCTTTCGGCATCCTCAGTCTTTAAGCTTCGGCGTCATTAACGTCCTCCGACGCATAAATTCACACGTTTGTGGTCTCACGAGAATTGGTGCATAACATAAGCCCCAATAGTTTGGCACAAAATTTAGGGGTCTAAAAATAGGTTGTGATGATAAAATATCAAAATGGCCTTGAAAATAAAAAATTGTTTATTTTCTTGACATTAGTTAGACAAGCCGTTTTTTTTATGTCAATTGCATTAAAAATGTCTTAAAAGTTAGAAATACGAAAAAGCATTTAAAATTTGGTTGGACGGATCCCTAAGCCTGAAATAGTTCGCATTTTTCAAAATCAAAATATTTCGCGCAGAAGCATTTACCGTGCTATGCCGAATGTGAAGAAGGACCACCAGGTCTATATCTCCCAAAAAGTCGAAAACTAAGAATTTTTACACGAGAAAGAGCAGAAAGATTAACAAGAAGAGCAAAAGACAGAATCGGGGTTTCCGTAAGAAAATTAGCGCGTGAATTCCGTACTTCAAAGAGTACCGTATCGCGGGAATTAGCAAGAAATGAACAAAGATATCGAAAAAGACGAAAGTGTCCTAAATATACCCCAAATCAATTAGCAGGGATACTAAGATGCTGTCAACTAAGGCGGATACATTTTGCGATTGAGAGAGTTATTGTTATGAACGATGAAAAATACTTCACACTTACCAATTCCAATACCAATACCAAAACATCACGTTGGAGACGATATAATTTTAAGTTTTGGCTCGACTTAGCGTCCGGCCATTATGCAAGAGCAACTCAAAATTAGCTTCGCGAAAACAACATACCTTTTGTACCAAAGGAAGACAACCCTCCTAATTTACCTCAGGCCCATGTAATTCAAGATTGTTGGGCACTTTTAAGTCGCAAAGTGTATGATGGAGGGTGGGAAGCCGAAAATAACGAACAACTAGGGCATAGAATTTTTAGAAAGTTACGCGAAATAGATGTTCAAGTCGTCCAGAACCTGATGAGAGATGTTCGCAGAAGACTGCTCCTAGTTGAGGAGCACGGGCCCCTTCACTTAGTTTAAGTTAATAATTTTAATAGTTATTAAGCCGTCAGTTACAGCAAATAATAAAAGTTTAAGTAAAGTTACCTATTCCAAAAATAAATGGTTAAATATTTTGTGCCAAAACTATTGGGACATACGTTAATTGTGGTGCAAAATTCTAAAACTACAGTGCATCTAGAATTCGTCGAGCCTTAAGTGTCGGCTGAATTATTTTAAGCAAATTCTTCCGAACGGATAAACCTTTTCTGCATTGAAAAACAGAGGTAATTAGGTTGCGATGTTAGCGTGAGCCATGATTGTACTAGATTTCTTTGTCTTCACAGAGGAGTCCGCTTCCTTTTCATTTCGGTACCCCGGTTTTTTTCTGAGACTACTTTTCCTACCGGAGAGTGTACATTGTGAACACGTTGTTGGAGTCCTATTTTCCCGAAATCGACGCGAAGTGAGCGGCGTGCCTTACGAAGGTCACTGATGTGCGACAGTTGGTACGAGCATTTTGAATGAAGTTCGACGCTTCCACGAATGATGGCGCTGCCTCGCCGCTGACATTTGTTTACGACTGACAGACGGAGGACATGCGAGGGACTCCGAAATCGTAACGTACTCATTTATTTTCTTAATTATCGTATGTTATACTCTGATATAAATATTCCGCCACGTGTTTGTATATTAGGCTAATGATTTCTCATGTTCCTTATCATTTAAACTTAGTTTAATTTAAGTAAAGTGGATTACCGCTTGTTATGGCACAATTATTACAACACGTTGGGTGACAAATTGTTGTATCAAATAACTAATCAAACCGTAACATGTGTACGTAGAGCGAGGCAGGGCAGTTTTTACCTGCGTACACAGGATTGCCAGTGTTAACTTGTTGTCGTCACCAGGGGCTATGACGTGATACCAACGGCAGCTTTCTAGAGTCGGAGAGGGCGTGGAGTAAAAAATGGAAATCCACAAAAAAATAGTATATTTGAGAATAATTAATCGGGAGGCGCCAACTGGAGGATATAAACCACGGTATTGAATACAATTCCAACCCAAAATTAACCCCAGTTTTAACAAAGGCGGAATGTGTCCAAGACAACAATTCAATGACAAAAAAAATTATAATTTACGGTAAATAGCAATAAATAAAGCGTTAACGTTAAAGTTTGGTTCGTATTTCATCAAATGATCTTAAATACTTCAAAATACAAACAAAAAATTGTACGGTTGGAAATTTGCTGTCGTCTCACAGTCACTCATGTAACAAAAAAAAAATCTCTAATACTTGAATCGACGTTAACAAAAACAATGAAATTACGATTGACAAAATATTATCGAACAAAAGTTAACTAGTGATTTTAATAAAAACAAATGTATTTATTGAATCAACTTGTCTGAAGCGAGGTGAGGCATAAACTAGGCAACGAAAGTTGCACGTCGGTTAAAAGTACAAAAAAGTATCTTGTAAGACGAGTCCGTAGATAAGTAACGATGGTCAACTGGAGTGACGAAGAAAAAAAAATGCTTACCTTAACGGCAGGACCTACGGTAGTAGTCGATGATTCAATCCCGAAGATTCTTCGAAAGTCCTCTTCAGAGTACAACGCCAGCCTTCTGAAGGAGACACGAGGCGTGAACAGTGTTCGAAATTTCGAGTAGACAGACTTCCTTACGACTGTTTGGTACCCAGAGATTTATCAGAACGTGTAAGTGCTGTCGTAATCGGAAGCGGGATACGACTTGTCTACAAGGACAACAAAATTTTAAGAAGGATTTCAAAAAAAGAAAAAAACAGTACTGAACGACTGACCTTGACACCAAAGAAGTGTTTCTCAAGCGAAGAAAAACAATTCGCCAAGGGAGAAAAGAGGGTTACGTCAATTAAAATAGGTTTTAACACCTGTTAATGGCTTCTGGACGGGCAACGCACATTGCCGTGTTCCCTTGACGAGAGAGAGTTTTACACTGAAACGTAGGCTGAATAGGCGCGCGGAGTCGAGAGGTGGTCAGGGCTGCCATTCGTCTAACAGAAAGATTTACCACAAATACAATCGACTTTGACCGTAACCGAGTTGAAAATTGGTGGTAACACTGGAGATGAAACATGGCCACGCCTAAGACAAAAAAAAACCAAAAACTCGATAACGCGGGTAAAATGGAGAGTGTAACTCGCTCAGTAGAAGCAGTAAATCAGTTAGAAGCCAACCTAAGTATTCATGAGGCGATAGGTTTCAATAACTCGAGATTTCTGGTTGACTGCAGCAGCAAAAAACCCAGGAAAGAAATGGACGGGTTTAGGTGACCTAGCGCGACCAGGATCATGCAGCTGAGACAAACTGGGTCCATAACACACTTCATCTTTTGTGAAGGCCAGTACTGTACCTGATTGAACCCCACACTTGATTTAAGTTGAATACAATAATATTTATTTCCATAAGTGACACTTTTTACGTTTATACGGTACGTTACTTTAAGTCTTTTAGGCTAATGTGCATTTGGGTTATGTAACTCAATCGTGTGCCATGTGTGTTTTGGTGGACAAAATATTTTGTATGCTCGAGTGTCCTGATAGTGTTCGAATATTATTGGGAGTTGATTTTCCCTGGCCCCCTTAATATTTGCAAACCCACCCTTCTACATCAGAGTCCTAGCTCGGGACAGCTGACAGCTTGACTCTCAGCGCAACTTGCCGCCATATTTCGGTAAGTAATCAGGAGGTAACGTAATTGTATTTAGGTGGTAGCAACATATCCAGATCTGATTCCTATTCATTATTGAAAGTCCAAAGTTTCTTATTACGCTGTTTTCTGAGAACATTTAAACCTAACCAAATCGATTTGAATATTATATGTTGATTCTGGTTTCTCGCATTCGTTTTCAGTAACAAATCCTTTCTTGATTAATACCTACACATTACGATTGAGGACCCGTTAAATAGGTCTGCACAAAAGGCGGACGAAGTTGAAAAAAAAACGCAATTAATAACAAAGCCAGAGATCCTTTCGTGCAATTAGCGTCGATTCGAATACCGAGAGAGGAGCGGCCGCGCGATTTTTCCTCTTTCTCCCTCTCGTAAATCCGGCGCGAAACGACCACGGGAACGAGATAACGATAATGGCCGTTAATAATTGCTTATGGTAATAATTAAATCGTATATTCACGGGCAATAAATTAGAAAAAAGGCGCAGATAACATAAAAGATTGGAAGGTTATCCGGCGAAAAAATACGAGGTGTAATAATAAGATATGACATTGGCTCGGGACTTGTATGAGAAAGTAATTATTATTTATTACTCGTGCGCGCAATGATTTATGTGTTTTGATGTTGAATTATTAACGAGCTGAAATTGTTTAAGTATTTTATCGTTGGCCGTTTGGATTTACATAGCGCGCGCTTCGCTTGGAAATTAACGCCGCATGTTACTACTGCGCGCTAATTATCTCCGAACGTCGCCGTGCAGATGGCGTTTTTTGCGCGCTTCTTTCGTCAGGTCCAACAAATTTTCGTCTCATGAATTATGCAACGCGCTGTAAAATGTGATGATGGCAATTATGTAGGAGACAGTTCGTTGCAAAACAATTATGTATTACAAAGAGCTTTGGAACGATTGGTAATTCGAAGGAAATCCTAATCTTATCAGAAAGGTAACTAACTAAATAAATAACAACCCCAAACAGAAGAAACTACCCAGTCTGACCACCAGTAGTGACAGATTGGAAAGTTCCTGTAATTATCTGGAATAACATTGTTTTGCTTCATACAGTCGTTTCTAGTGATTGTATTTACGATTGGAAACGTTTCCACGTTTCGTGTTTTCCTTTCAGAACAAGAATCTGCTTAGATTTGCATACGTAATGTTACGGGCCTCCGGTGAAAATTAATACCGCCACGTACGCGCTAATTATACGTAATATGTTGAACAGATGGCGTTCTTGCGCATCTCGTTGCTCGACGAAAGGCGTTTTTTAATTTCATGAATTATGTAGCAGGCGATGGTGTTTACGCAAGTCTCGATTTGAGGCGCAATCTTCTGCACTGTAATTAGCGAATGGGCGAGAAGGTGAAAGTGTTTTCCTCTATTATGTTGGGCGCGTGAAAGAAACAGAACGTTTAATTAAGGCCCCCCCCTCTTCCTCAATTTTCGAAGCCAAAAATCCTTGTTCAATAGCCTCAAAGATCTTGAATTTTGTTTCATTCATTTCTACTATACTCCATTTTAATATCATGTTCATGTTAATGTACCATATTAAACTGACAACAAGAAAATGTCAGACTTCAAAAAGAAAAAGAACTTGAAGAAAAATTAAGAACGTTTCTTGTCTCCTCTAACTCAAATTTTGAATGATTTTTACATTTATGACCAACGGTTTCTTCGAGCTGCATTTGTAAAGCGGGCCACTGGCTAGAGATCATGTTGCGAACGTTTTATCGAGTATCTTGTCCAAAATATTCCCTAGTGAGTGGCCTGCTTAAGAGTACGACGTTTAACAGAGTTTTTTTAAGTTTTCTGCTGAGTTTAGACCTCTCGGAAACTAATACAGCGAATATTCTTTACATTTTCTTAATAAAACTGCATTTGTGTACTTTATACGAATAAGAATCGAGCAGTGCCGCCACTCGTGAAAAAATCGTACTTCAGTTGCATCAGTGTTACCAACTGTCGTGTTCCGCTGACCCTCGGAAAGTACGCCGATCCCATACATTGTTCATACGCAATGGATTTCCGATGTGTAATTCAAACCGTTTACGCCCTCGATAGTAAGATTATGGTAAATAATTATGGTAAAGCGCAAAGAAGAAAAAGTAGAAGAAGAAGCGTATTCCTTTGTTGCAACAAAGAAATCAAGTATAAGCATGGGTCACGCCTAGCATCAACATCTAATTACCTATTTGTTCAAACATAAACGGGTTATGCGCTCGGTATAATTCGCTTTCAGCAAATCGAACGTCACTCAAGGTATGAAAGGGTTTCAGTAACACTGTATTTATTTACAATTCTGTAAAAATTCTCGAAATCACATACACAAGTGCACCTTGTAATGTCGACATGCAAAGTGACGCTACATGAGGAGGATGCCATCGGACGCGTACAACAAATGCCCCAAAATAGCGATCAATCAGAAAGAACAGAAAGAGACAACGTGATCATCCAGAACCAATGAGAGCCTTTGATATCAGACGGGAAATATGTTACCACCTTACAACACCAGATCTATACCACATGTGGTTGCTGATAGTAACCAAGAATTTACACGTATCAAACAAGAATAGTTTCCAGCCAGTCGATTACAAACCATACCAATGGTATAAATCCCTTACAAGGCGTGATTTGATAACTCGTATGTTCTCTAGTGAGTAACGGTGCAATTACTGGATTTACTTTTAGGCATTTGGGTTTCATTCGAGGCACTTGATCTTCATTCAATCCTCCTTCTGACCGGTCCAACCAGAGTACTGCATAATTACCTACCTAGTTACCGGTTACTAGGTTTAATCAACAAGGTATAGCGACGAAATATCTACTTACTACGTGTACCAGGTAACACTGCATACCTGATACCGGGTTGACAGTCTGAATGGAGTTTTTTTCGGTATAACTTCTACATCTGTTTGGTAAGAAAGTCTGTGTTTTACCAGGGCGTGACCTACCTAGAACTTGACCACCCCTGCAACAAGTGTTACCTATTACCGGGAAGTACCCGGTAACGAGTATTATCTGATACCGGGTCTACAATACCCGATTAACCGAGTATTACCTACCAATGTTACCTACCCACGTACTTGCAGTACTCTGGTTCCAACTATAGTAAATACAATTTTTTTTAAACTTTCATTAATGCGTATAACAATTACTTACTGAAACACAGTTCTCCAAAAACATACCATTCCTATTGATAACGAAGAATTAAATTTTTATTTTGCAAATATTGCCGAAAATATTATAAAAAAATTACCTTTGTTATCTGAAGAAAACAAGAATCGAATTTGTGCAGTTTCAGTTCTAGATCGTTCTTTTTTTTATGCAACCTTCAACTGTAACAGAAGCTAAAAATAATTATCGACCCATTTCTCTTGTGCCAGTTTTAGCAAAGATTTTGGAAATTCTAGGTAAAAACAGATTAATAAATATCTTAGAAAAATTCAATGTGCTTAATAAAAACCAATACGGGTTCAGGCCTAGACATAGTTGTATTCAGGCAGTAGAAGAGCTCGTGAGGAACATAATTGAGGGTTTCGAAGAAGGTAAACATACAGCATTAGTTGCTTCTGACTTGACAAAAGCCTTCGTCTGTGTTCAGCACAAACTATTAATAAATAAACTAACTTGTTGTGGTATTGGCGGTACAGCACAACACTTTTTTAAAAGCTATTTAATAGATAGAAGTCAGTGCACTAAAATTAATGGCATATTATCAAAGAGAGTACGGATCCAGTATGGTATACCTCAAGGATCTGTGTTGGAACCTGTTCTCTTTTTATTGTATATAAACGACTTAAGTTCATGGATCCTGTACAATCTATACTTTATGCCGACGACACAAATATATTTTGTTCTAATAATAACATTAACGTGCTGTTAGATAAAGTACAAGACATGAAAGATAGCGCAGAGCATTGGTTTGTTAGAAATTCACTTAGCTTAAATAATAACAAAACCCAAATAATGGTTTTCTCAACGAATCATGGTATAAATTCCAACGCCGTTGTTAAGCTCTTAGGCATAACTTTAAGCGATAACTTGTCTTGATGTGCACATATTAAATCCATTAGCTCCAAATTATCTTCTGCGATATTTGTACTAAGAGAATTATCAAAACTGATCTTAGAATACAACATAATGGCTTACTATGCCTTATTTCACTCATATGTTCTGTACGGCGGCGGCCTAAAGCTTTGGGGTGCCTCTACAGATTCAATATTAATATTCCGACTACAAAAAATGGCAATGAGAGCTATGTGTCGACTAAAATATGACGCTCATTGTAAACAATATTTTATACAGATGGGCATTTTAACAGTTCCTGCCGTTTTTCTTTACAGTACCTTAGTGCATATTCACAAACATAAAAATAAATTTGCTACTGTAAATGAAAATCATTCATATCCTACTCGATTTGAAAAACTTTTAAAACAATCGAGAATGAAATTGACAAAATTAAAAAAGAATACTATTAATCTTAATTTATACAATCAACTTCCATCTAAAAAAAGGGTAAAAGGGTATACTCTGACAAAATATAAAAATACTCTGTATACCAATCTCAAGCTGATGGCACCATATGCTACAGATGAGTTTATAGTACATTCTCGAAATATAGGTAATCAATGAGCCGCGCTGTGATTGTGTGTTTATACAAATTTTGTGTTTTAATTATGTTTGTCCTGGTCTTATACAGGGTCTCCCAAGTTGAGTGGCCTATTAAAAGTTCTCGGGGAAAGGAGCATACAAACATTCTGAAAATTAACACACTGCCCTAGCAGGAAGTGATCTTTCAGAATAAAATATTTTCACTTTTATATCACATCCAGTTATACCGGAAGTCGCGATTAACTTTCTTATTTTAAATAGAATGCTACACCTTTTATTGCAAATTCTGATTCTACACATTATTCTAAGTAAAAATTGTTAAAACTTTCGTATACTCAAGTGTAAAGGTTTTTGAGATATCTTAGAATTTCTGAAAAAAATTATTTCGGAGGCCTTTCATTGAAGAGAAAGTATTTTCAACACTTTCAAATTTCAAGATTCAAGCTGCCTGTCGTTTAAAAGAATAATGCTCAGCCTTTCAAATCAAATCCTAATTATTATTGAAAAATTCACAGGGTGGTCAAGATATGGTTTCGAACGTTGATCTGTTCATCAGATGAGGAATCAAATTCAACACCGATTAGTAGTAGCGTTCCCTATACCTATTTCCATTGGTTTTCTTGTTATCAATTGTTGTTTCTTATAATGGCATATTACGATAAAATTATGGTAATTTTTCGAAGTGAGTGTCAACAAAACAAAAATATTTATTGACTTACAAGTTATTTTAACAGATATGTACAAATAAAAAACAAAGAAACCAACAAAATTTAAAAAAAAACAAATAAAAAGGAACTTTAATGTTTGATCTTCAAGGACTAAGACACGATTGTATTTTTTGTGCAAATTTCTACAAAGTGAGAGAGATAGGTTACCATTGTAAATATTTATTAGTTGACTTGACACTTGTCTCAGTTATTTACAAATTTTATGCGGTATTTACGACCGTATCATAGGGCCCCGAGAATAATAAATGAAACTGCTTAATTATTTTTACCACTTTACCAATTGTAAGTTTTGCTTTTGCATTTTTTAAACAAAAATGTTAGCCTGATAAAGAAAATTGTTTTTGAAAATAGGTCTACTTATTTCTTTAAGACCCTTATTTATGAAAATAGTAAGTATTACAATTGGTATTTACCTACAGCTTTATTCCAAGATGTACGGGGAAATGTTGTTATGGTTAGCAATTATTTATTTCTTAAAAAAAATAGGAATTCAATATCTGCATCTCTTTCTTCAAAGCTAGATACGATTATCTGTATTAATGCCATTAATTAACACAATAAAATAAACAGCTATTGATAACAAGAAAACTAATGGAAATAATTATAGGAAATGTCACTACTAATCGATGTATGTAGAATTTTATACTGCATCTCATGATGCAAAAATATACAGGGTGTTCCATTTACGAAAACTAACTTTTGAGCAGCTGAACAGATCAACGTTCGAAACCATATCTTGACCACCCTGTGAATTTTTCAATAATAATTAGGATATGATTTGAAAGGCTGGACATTATTCTTTCAAACGACAGACAGCTTGAATCTTGAAATTTGAAAGTGTTGAAAATACATTCTCTTCAATGAAAGGCCACCGAAATAATTTTTTTCAGTAATTCTAAGATATCTCAAAAACCGTTACAGTTAAGTATACGAAAGCTTTAACAATTTTTACTTACAATAATGCGTAGAATCAGAATTTGCAATAAAAGGTATAGCATTCTATTTAAAATAAGAAAGTTAATCGCGACTTTCGGTATAACCGGATGTGATATAAAAGTGAAAATATTTTATTCTAAAAGATCACTTCCTCCTAGGGCAGTATGTTAATTTTCAGAATGTTTGTATGTTCCTTTCGCCTAGAACTTTTAATAGGCCACTCAACTTGGGAGACCCTGTATATGAATATTATATATTCAGTCTGCAACGTTTCATCTTCGTTGCAGCATATTGTTAAATTTTTCGTAATTATTGTATATGTTTCTGTTATATTTTATGTTAGTGCAAAGTTGACATGCCATAAACATGACTCTGTGTTACTGTATTGTATATATACATAATAACACTGACATTGTAATAATGGTTAATAAACATTATCTTATCATATCTATGCTTTGACAGCAAGCATGGCCACCTTGCATGGGGTAAACTTATTCTGTAGCAAACCCCCTTCAATTTGTCTATCTGCAATGTCAGGTCAAAAAGCGATCGTAGGATGTCGCTGTTTTATTTATAATAAATACGTTTCGGACTGCTTGGGGTACCTTTTTTTACGTGGTTTGAGCAGCTTCGCTCGCACGTTTATTGATCTAATAATCTTAATCTTGAAAATAGATTTCATCCCATGGAAGCGTTCAACCATGTGACTTATTGAGAAATAATTCACTCCTAACAAATTTGCCAGATATCTCGCATCCAGAGACGTCTACGTTCGTACTCCCTTTTTTGTTCGATTAAATTCTTACTACGTTAATGACACATAGAGTTTCGAAGCGTCTATATGAACGATTTCGAACAACTTGCATATAACAATAACGAGTTACACAAGTAACCAAAATTAAAATTATTTGACTGCTTTATACTAAGCAATTATTGCTTCCAGCTACTTATACGTGCAGTTTTGCCGCCTAAGTGCAGATATTGACAATTGTTTGGCATTAACTACGTGTCTAATCTAAAATTAACTGTGGAATTAAGATATTGAGAAATAGAAACTCACAAGATTTGTGCGGGAAAGTACTGTTACTCCCCATTCGTACAATGTGTTAAATGAATGGGAAGACCTGAACTGCGTATCTCTTTCTCCGAGGCAGAAAGAGAGAAAGATTGAGGAAAATATGGAAGGAAAGAATTAATAGAAGTAAACAATTTAAACGGTTAAACGGAGTAACCACTTTAGACTTAAGGAAGAGGACTGTAAGGTTAACTACTGACGCTTGATTAACACAAAATTGTCATTAGTTGGAATCCACACGGGAAACTCACAACTGACTTTCTCATATGCTATTTCTTTGGAAAGCGACGAATCCCTTCAACAGATGAAAATTAAGTATTGGCCAGAAACGGCAAGCAAAGAAGTGTTGTTGTGTTTGTCGATGAGTAAGAAGAAACGAAGCCGGGTCAGAACGATGTAAGAATCGAAGCCATTTTGATTGGGTTGGGTTCCATATTTTCTTTTTTTTTAAAGCGACGAAATACTTCAAGAGGTCAACGTGATACACTAAACTGCTAGGCACAAAGAAGAAACGAAGCCGAGTCAGAACGATGTAGGAATCGAAGTCATATTGGTTATGTCTAAAAAAAAGTACGGAATTAATATTTATATGTATTGGACTCCAGTTCTCTTGTGATTAAGAAGAACTCATCTACTAAAGATGGCAATTCAATTTCTAAAGTACGAGATAATTAATTGGTAAATGCATTTAAATATGTGCTAAGAGTACCATTTGAGTAACTGAGCACGTCAGTGAGATCTTTAACTTAAAAAAGGTAGACATACAGAAGAAAATCACTTTAACTCCTTACCCTTACATAGAAGCTGTTCTGATTAGCTTTTTCTGTTGTAAGTAGTAATAACGGATTTGATAAACCTAACAGTATTTTTATCTATGACATCTCTCGAAACTAACGTAATACTGCTTCCATCAACATATAAAATAGCGACATCTTACTATCGCTTTTTGACCTAACATTGCAGTAGGATAGACAAATTGGAGCGGGATTTGCTCCTCCATGCAAGGCGGCCATGCTTGCTGTCAAAGCATAATGAAAGATTTTAGAAAAATTTTTTTGGGCAAATCGTTCTTGATTGCAGTGAGAACCTCGAGCAGCCTCTGCACAGCTGTTTCAGCCCTGCTTGGGGCTTCTTCAGCAGAGACGTAGCTCGACATTCCCACTGCAGACCAAAAACGACTTGCCCAATTTATTCGCAATTGCGATGTAAGAATGATGAACATATAAAATAGCGACATCTTACTATCGCTTTTTGACCTAACATTGCAGTAGGATAGACAAATTGAAGCGGGATTTGCTCCTAATGAGTCCCCCATGCAAGGCGGCCATGCTTGCTGTCAAAGCATTTTTGGTCTGCAGTGGGAATGTCGAGCTACGTCTCTGCTGAAGAAGCCCCAAGCAGGGCTGAAACAGCTGTCCAGAGGCTGCTCGAGGTTCTCACTGCAATCAAAAACGATTTGCACAAAATTTTTCTAATAACTGCTTCCATCGTTTAGTTTCAAAAAAGACTACTTCTTTTTGAATGCTAAATATGTTATGTTCCAAACTAAATAATTTTCACTTTAGAACTAAGCATTTATTATTTACGTCGACTCTTGTCCGATGAAAATTGTAAATAAAAGGATTTTATTTAAACTCTAAGCCAGAGGTCCACAAACTTTTTTTTGCCTCGTAGGCCACGTGTCAATTTCTTCTGTTTTCGGTAGACCCCCTGCCTTTTTAATATTGAATTGTTACAAATTCATCAGCAAATGTATTTTTACCAGCCGACAAAGAGCTAGTCACCTGGAACTGCGGTGTAGAGTAAAAAGATTTTTAAAAAACATATGTTATGTTTTAAAACGACAAAATGCAAATCTAGTAAAATTATAATATAAAATAACTGCACAAAAAACTAAATGCTTTTAATAGGAGGTATGAGCCTGACGCTTTAATAGAAAAATTTTCAACGTTTGGCATCAATTTAGTAGGTTTAACTTTAATGTTCAGTTGCACCGACATTGATTAAAGTTGATCTCGACTTAAAGCCTAGAAGATTCTATGTTTTATCAAGGATTAATTAACAACGACGTCGCGTCGGTACAATTCAGAAATCTCCTCAATCGGTGATTTCTAATCCCTTTTTTTTTGTGTAATATTGGCAACCGCTTTGAAATCCCCCATCTACCCACCCATTTACATTTTTAAAAATTTCAAAATTGCGAAATCAAATGAACAATGTTTATCTCTTACATTCGTATTTATAATTGACGAATTAAAGATCGTCGTTCGTATAATTGGTACAAATCTTGCAAAGCTCTGGTACAAGTCTGGACGAGCGTTACTACTTCACGCATGCGGGCAACGTATTGATACATTCATGGATAGCTAAAACTTCGGTCACAACCTGCTTAAATACGATCCATTTCCGTGGACTCCTATCTACATTTCACGCAGCCTCAACTTTTGTTTTCGTTGATATGAACCCCTTGCAGTTCGGAGTCGACCACTTTTGGGAATCATTGCTTTAAGCGGACAGTATTCAAATTGGAAAAAGCTATCAACGTTTCACTATCGACAGCTTTGTCAATCGAAAGTGAAACGTTAAGTGCTTTCTCCAATTCGAATACTGTTCGCTTAGAATTTTAAATCCTTTAGCTCGATGTGAAGGTATCAGAAACAGCAAATTTTGAAGAAGAAACACCTAATGAAAAAATTATATACGATAGAACAAGATACAATAAAAAAAATCAACAGCAAGGAGTACAATGGCTTGGGAATGTATGGAGGGCAGAAACAGGAGCAACAATCAATGTCAGTATCACTTACATGGGAACCCAATGGGAGAAAGAGACGTGGCAGACCTAGAATAACGTGGATAGAAGGAGTTTAAGAAGATTTGAAAACAGCAGGTATTGCTACATGAAACTGAAAGTACAAGACAATATGTTATGGATGAAGACATGTCGATCAGTATGAAGAGTACAATAGGAACTGATCCGCCTCGAAAAAGGATTTAGAGGGCTCTTCAGAAACGGCGCAGCCCTATGTGGGATGTTTAGCCATGGAATCTTGTTTGTCTCGTTTTTCAGCTTTCACTTTTTTACTCGGGAAAATTATAATTCATTCATTTTAAAATCAGTTTCTATCTGAGATTGATGTCGATTTTCTTGAATTATTTTATCGATTTTATGGTATCTGGGTCAGGCAGGTGAGAGTTTAGTTACAATTTAATCGTAACGGGGTGTGTGCGGATTTTGAATAAAGAAATTTATTTGGGAAACCTTTTCGGAAAGTTCAGGAACTTTTTCTTCATCTATTAAACAGGCGAGCATAACACTAGGTATTATTATTATTAAATTTTTAATTTCCAGGTTCTTTTCTTATTCCATATTTGATTATTTTTATTGTCCCTGGGTACTTTTCTGCGCTTGTTTGAATGCTTAGGCGATTTATTGCAGTCGATCTTTTTTTTCTGGTCACAAAACCACTCTGTTGACGTCTTGTCAATTCATCTACAGGTCGGCTGCGATATTAGGACACAAAGTCATCCTCCCGTGAGTCTCAGTTCGTATGTCAGCGTTTCCCAAACTGTGGGGCGTAAGTGTTCAAAGGGGGGCGCAGCAGAATAAATCTAAAAATAAATGAACGCAAATTGCAACTAATTTATCAAATTATCATATATTGGCATCGAACTTGTATTTGATTAAAACTAAGGAGATTCTCATTTCCGGAATAAAAACTGACGTTTTGTTTGATAGTGACAACCCAAATTTATTGCTCGCGATTGTACATGTACCCGATGTACCGCATATTTACGATAGTTATGAAATGAAATGAAATATTTAAAAATTAAACATTTGACAATCATTTGGCATCATTGTTCAAGTTCTAGTATCGAGGGGAGGGGAGTGAAACATAATAGAGCTGAAAAGGAGGTTGCGAAACCTAAAAGTTTGGGAAACGCTGTCGTATGTTGTCCTGGCCAGTTTAGTTTACGATCATTTTCGTCTGGGTCAGATAAGTGTTTATTTTGCATTTTGATTTTGATTGTTTTGCTGTCAATTGCGCTTGTCTTAAAGACAAATTATTATTATTATAAAGCGCGCAAATTACCTTTAAATTTGCCGGTTCACATGCGATAACTTCTGTAAGAAACATCTGTAAGACCAAACTGGAAAATACAAATACTATTAACATCACAAACATGTAATTTAAGATGCAGTCGTCGCATCCTACAGTAACTACTTTATTATTTTTATTAATGGATACAAACTTTTTCTTTCTAGTATTCGGATTTATTGGCCTATTGGACTGATTGGATTTTTTTTTTGTTTTGTTTGAACAATCAAAACCTAGATTTCAGATCGTTTTTGTCATCTTCTCTTGTTTATGCCCGATTTCTTCACCTCTTGATAAATGTATCTGGCAGGTATTATCCTTGGAAACCATTGAATCGATAATAGTTTCCGAGGATATTGCCTGGCAGATAAATTTATCAAGAGGTGAAGAAATCGGGCATTAAGGACATTATTATTTCTGGGAGTCAAAAATTTTCATCAGATCTCTTTAATCCCCTCCAACTACCCATTCTTAACACCTTAATCCTCCTTTTCTCTGGACTTACTGTAACCGTTTATCTTTTATTTTATACTTTAGTTTTCCTCTTGACCAATAATGGTTTCTATTTATTATTACTCCTATTATTTTTTAATAATTAATAATGAACTGATACAAAATGGAGGAGAAGGGCTACTAAAGCTAATTTATAAAGTAATTGTCAAAGTCTGGACAGAAGAAAAGATGCCAACAGACTGGGAAAATGGACGAATAACACCAATTTTCAAAAAAGGAGACCCAGCGGACTGCAATAACTACAGGGCAATCTTGTTAGTAAATACCACGTACAAGATATTGACTTCAATAATAAGAAACCGCCTAAGTAAGTACACTGAAGAAAAACTAGGTGAATATCAGCAAGGATTTGGAAGAGAAAGGTCTACAATTGACGCAATATATACGTTGACACAAATTATTGAAAAATGTTACGAGCACGATACGATACATTCTTTTCATAGACTTTAAATAAGCCTTTGACAGTGTTTACAGACGCCAACTTGTAAAAGATATGGAAAATATGAAAATACCAAAAAAACTTATCAGATTAACGAAGATGACGATGAAAAATTCCAGAGCGAAAGTTAGCACAAGTCGTGGAGAAACAGGACACATCGATATAAACGTAGGCGTGAGACAAGGGGTTAGTTTGTCGACGGTGCTGTTCAATATTAGCTAGAAGGAGCCATTAAAAGTTCAGGGCTGAATAGGACGATCATACTAAACTCCACACAGATTATAGGATATGCAGACGACTTAGCACTTATAGCAAGAGATAAACAAAACCTGAAAGAAGCAATAGAGTGTTTAGCAAGAGAAGCAGAGATCAGAGGTCTAAAAATTTTCCAAGATAAAATAAAGTATATGATAAGCTCTAGAAAGCAAAATAGTAAGGAAGATCTGAAAACAAGAACATACCATTTCCAAAAAGTTGAATACTTTAAATACTTAGGTGTGACTGTAAACGGAAGAAACAATAGAAGTATAGAAATAAATGAAAGAATTAAAGCCGGAAATAAAGTATACTGAAAATATCACATAATGTTGAAAGACAGTAACCTTACTAAAGGAACAAAAATGAAAATATATAGAGGAGCAATTAGACCAGTAATAACATATGCAGCTGAAACAACGTGTCTGACAAACAATGACGAAGAAAAACTGAGAATTCTAGAGAGGAGAATTTTAAGAAGGATCTTGGGACCGAAGAAAACACAAGAACTCAGGTCTCTCATGAACCATGAGATAAATAAGTTAATGGACGGAGAAGACATCGTAAGATACATTAAAGCACAGAGGCTAAGATGGTTTGGACATATACAACGGAAGGAACAAGATAAGGTATTACGGAAGATAACGGACTGGAAACCAATGGAAGGTAGACCGAGATGAAGGCCCAAAATCAGATGGCAAGACCAGGTAATGGAAGACATACGAAAGATGGGAATTATAAACTGGAGAACCAGAGTCAAGGACAGGCAAGAATGGAGGAAACTAATAGAAAACGTGAAAACACACGGTAAGTTGTTGAAACTATAGGAAGAAGAAATACGCGGACCGATCTCCCGCGAAAACCGGATCTAAAGAGTTCAGCCAGTGAGCGATTCATGCTCCGACAGGAGCGACAAACCTGTATATATATATAATTTTTATTTTCTCTTTCACAACGTCTGCAGCCCTGTAAGAATTTTCTATATTCACTTTGTTTTGTTTGTCTCCTTCTATAGAGATAGAGATACTTTATTTTCTATAAAAAATTCGTTCAATTTAATTTATGCAGTAAATTGCATCAAAATTTAAACTGAGTAAAAAATAATCTAGAAAAATAGATTGTCTTCTATCTCCACTGCGCATCTAGAGCCCAGAAATTTCTCGTTCTGAATATTTATGGTAGAAATTGAAGCAATCTTGTACAAGAAATGTGCTAATCTTTTAAGGATCCCAAGAAAGTCTCGGACTGCTTTACCACGATTTCCTCCTGCCAGTACACCCAGTACTGCTGATAAGGCCTCCTTTAGTTTCATACTTCATTACCTCATATAAAATTCTGCAAGATGGTTTATCATCTGTTTGTTTTGCAAGTTTGTCCACTATTTGAACTACTTTTATTCTGGGAAGTATGTTAAAATCACCCCAACTTCGTTACTCATGGCTGGAGTATAATTGGACCTGCTACATGCATTCTACTAGTTGTTACCCAACAAACTGTGCGGAGATTATTTCTTCTTCTACCAATAATTTTGGTATAGTGTGCATAATCTGCATTTATATTTGAATCATTTATTCCCTTCGTAGTATCAAATTCTATTCCTTAGTTATCTGCATCTGTTTGTATAAACGACTACACGTCTTCCAGTATAAGTGTATTCTCTTTCTAGTCTTCCTGCTGATTGATTGATGATTCTTAATAATGCGGAAGCGATATTTTCACAATAAAACGACACTGTTTCTAAACACGTGTATTCAATACTTGAAGTGGACTGTATCAGTTACAACAAGTGTAATGGTGCTCATGATGGTGTTATACAGGATGTTCTTTTACAGTGGGCAAATAAAAAACCCTTAGTATAAGTACACGAAATGCTACCTTCTGCATGTATTTTTTTAGTGGCTACCGTATCATAGCCAAAAAATTTCGGGTGGACCACTTGTTTGAAACCGCTGAAATGTACGAGAAAGATAGGAATGTCAACTTCGCCTTCCTCTCGGCATGAACACGCCCACCGATACTGCACTCGATGTTCAACACAGAGTTTCATAATAATAATCACTGATATCGTTTATTAATTATTTTATTTAAAATTTTAATTCACTGAGCGAAGTAATATGTTTTACGATATCAACTATCGACGAATAAATCCGAAAATTTATGCACTAATTAGGCAAGCGCGTTAAAAATGTTTTTCCTTCGGCCTTTTACGTAAATCTACTTTTGCTGCAATCTCGCTGCTAGCTATGAAAGTATTACTACTTACGGTCCTTGGAAACAAAGTAAATGTATAATTTTTAAGTCGTTTGAAAATAATATGGAATGACAAATTACAATTTGTTTGTACCTCGCTTTTAATTTGTTCGGCAATTACGAACCGCAACTTCTTGAATTGCACTAGATTTTAATTTAATACTTGAACTTGTAATTACTTGCAGTGAAGTAAATTTAAATTGTAAACGTTTCGATGGACCAGCTGATCGGAGCGGCGCTGAGTTACATCCTTCCTGCTTGAGATCCAGGAAGACACTGACCCTGGCCTACTTCGGCTGCGTGTCGCAATTGAACAGGCGCCCGTGTTCCACTTTTAGCTATGCCAGCAGTTCTCAAACGGTTTAGTGAAAATCTGCCACTGCATTTTTCTCGAAAACTATTACATTT
Organism: Prosopocoilus inquinatus; assembly: GCA_036172665.1. Lineage (NCBI taxonomy): Eukaryota > Metazoa > Arthropoda > Insecta > Coleoptera > Lucanidae > Prosopocoilus > Prosopocoilus inquinatus. The sequence goes on from CM069877.1 coordinate 31,139,651, forward strand.
ATGTTAAGAACATATGAGTTCAATCGTTGCCATTCATGGTGATATATTGCAGGTTTAAATATTTGCACACAGTAAAAGAACAGCCTGTATAGTAAGTGACATCTGTCGGTTTACTAGTTTTAAGCTACGTGTACAGGCGGCAAATTTAAATACGTCAATACTTCCCGTATCGAATTGTGTACTTAATTATGTACCTAATTATTTATTGACGAAGCAAGTTACTTTAGTTAGTTACTTTAATGTCTAGTAAGTAAACAGTATAAAATGCAATAAAAGTAACAAATTGCTTGATCTACGATTCAATTATATTTCGCTTACATTCAAGTGTGAAATTGTCTGCCATTAGACCTCTCCTTTTTCGTCAGCGATTATTATTTGTACCGGTAGTCCTATTTGTAAATACGGTGCTGCTTTGGTCGTCGCGCATTAAGTAGTTTTCAGTTTAAATTCCTTTCAGGTCTCTATTTATAACAACGACATTCCACTGCTGTATTTCCTGTTTCGGTAAAAGATAGAAATAAAACATTAATGCAAATCACGATCGAGTTAAAGCCATCCTGCCAGCACGACACCGCCAGTAAATTGGAGGACGAACGAAAATTCATTACCGAAAACAAATTTGATCGTCGGCAATAACAATAACAATAATAATGAAATTATTTATGCTATTTAATTTGATTTCCAATCAGTTTTCATATTTCATATGTTAATTAAAGCGGACGCCATTAGTTAGGCGGGCGAATTTTATTAAAATCAAATTATTTACTGCGTTCGGCGCTCCTGATTGCGTTATTGTTGGGCTTAAATTTCGAATAGTTTCCGTGCAAATAAATTAATTACGCTGAATTTATTGTCGAACCGCCACGCCGCGCCGTCGAAATTAATTAACGTCGTTTATTTTAAATAAATAATTTATCAAACGCGATTAAATCCCCGAACTTTCGGATAGAAGCGGAAATAAGAGGATGAGGTCGCGGAAGAGCTTTACGTGGAAACGAGAACGAAATCATCGAACGAAAGGACGTCCGTTATCCTGGCTTCGCAGACGCGTCTGCATTTTGGATATTCCTAGGGGGATCCTGACAGGATGCTATCCCCGCGTTCAGACGGATTCCTAATCCACCGTAGATACAACTTTGCACGTACAATGTTGCCTCGCCTAATTCCTTTTTATGTCGGGGTTTCTGCGCTGCTTCTATATGAAATACGGTTATTTTTTACTTAACAATGCTTTAAAGCTAACTATTATTTAGCTAGATCTATTTTATATTATGAAATGGTTCTATTTTGCTCAAAGCTGAAATGTTAGTACCGAGTGATTCTTCATTTTTTTAAACTTTTATGACCGTCGCCAAACGTGACGTATTATTTTAATTATATTATGTATTTAATGCATGTTTGTATATAACGCAGATAAACCGGCGCTTGTGTGCGCATTTATTTTCATGTTGTCTCGAATACATTAAGCTGTGTTATATTTAAGTCTGATGGAGTACCGAATCACATTTTGTGAAGATAAATTTTAGCTGTTATTGAAGTGTATTTAAGAGATTCTCGTTGGGTTTCTCAAAAAAAATTGTCAATCAGCGATTAATTTAATTTTTTGATTAAGGAACGTCATTGGACGAAGTTAACCATAGATTTGAGACAACCAATTACATTGTTTCGTCCAACGAACCACAGGCCTTAATCACGCTGTTAAATTAATCAGTGATTAAATAATGTTCCTGAAACTGGGGGTAAGTCACAAATTCTTTAATACCGCGTACGTACATGTGGTTTATTACATTCAGGCCGGTTGTGCCGTTGTCTTTTATACTGTCTTATTATTTATCTGTTGTTTTAATATACGTTTTAAGTATGATCCATGGTTTTCTTACGAAGAACAATTATTTTGGAGGCAAGAGTGGATTGATTATTCTCCTTGAAATTTTTCGAAATTTTGGCGCGCGCTGCAATCCTTGGGGGACGGTTTCGCAGTGGCCTAGAAATCAACCAGAGTCACTCCTCGTGGCGCCCTTAATCTTTGACCTTGCCCATCTCCTTCTGAGAGATTCTTCTTGAGATAGTTTTCGTTTAATTATTCAGGAGATAAAGTATTTAGGCGGTAACATATTGAACACAAGAAACTTCTCTTAGAACTGTTGATACTGTTGAAAGACAGCGTATGTATGATAAACGTAGAAATTCCATATTAATTAGGGTGTCGGGACATTTGCACCCCGGACATTTGCGCCACCGATACATTTGCGCCACCGATACATTTGCGCCGCTTGGGTTAAATTAACGGGGAACGGTCAGGTAATGTCATTAGCAGTTTTACATTTACGCCGCTGCTCTAGCATTAATATATTCTTCGAAATTGTTGACTACTTTGGTAAATTATAAATTCTGCAAATTTTAAATAAAATTATTTCCACCACTTTGCACGTGCTTATAAATGTTCTTCTGAACTAGTATGTTGTATTTCTAAATTAGTAGTTTTTTGTTTTGTATTTTAGTAAATTTTTTTAATGCGCTATTTATTAATAAGAAGATGGATAATTCTCCCTTGGAATTTATTGAAAGTTCGGAAGGTATTTACTTTTGAAAAAATATTTTAATTAAACAAACTGTAAACCTAATAAATATGGAAATAATTGTTTCTTGAAAAATAAACCCATGTTCATGTTTTATTGTTTAGCAATGATACTAAGTAGTGCAATATTAAGTGGAACTGACATTATGGTAGTTTTTATCAAAATTTCAAACAAATTTACACTCTGAAGTTTAATCTAACTTTAATTGTCAAATTCTATCTCTTACGGGCATCTGTGTAACTAAAAAACACTTTAACATTGTTAGGACACTTTTTTAATACAATTAAAAATTATATAAAAAGGTGAACTTACTTTTTGATGTTTTCTTCACCCTGAAAATATCGGATAGATATTTCTGAATCACCGTGTATAAAATTAAACTATTTTGGATTAATTTCTTGAATTAATAGGATACACCGCTTTTCTTTTCTTTCCTATGCTAGTCTTAGTAGACTGCCTTTTTTTAATACTGTGCCGACTTTTTTTGTTTTCATTAAATGTTAATCAACTATTATTAAAATGTTTTGAGAGTTTTGGCTGTGTAAATTATTTCATATTCACGTTATTTTACAAATTTCGTTTATGAAAATTTGAGAAGTGTAATACCGCCACCAATCTGGCAAGAGCTACTATCTGACATTGTTTCGAAAGTGAATTTCTTATCACAAAAAATACTCAGATTATAAAACATAAAACTGAACATCTATTAAACTAAATTTGCATGCATTTATATTTAATAAAACCAAAGAAGCGCTTACTAGATCTGTCAAAACATATGAATGAGAGAGCATATTTAATAAAAGTAAATCTACTAAGATTAGAATAGGAAAGACAGAAATAAAAAAGACAGTTTATTCTATTAATTTAAGACCCAAGAAAGGGGTATATTTATATACACATATTTTTGAAAGCGGAGAGAAATTCTTTATTTAATCATGAAGCTGGCTACTAAGATATACACATATTAAAAAAAAAAAACATACTTTTAAGTTTTAACACGAAAATTTAGCCAAAAGCCAACAATACTGCTGAATTTTGTTCGAAAAAGTGTCCTAATAATGTTAAAGCTGTTTTTCTAATATCTCGAAAAATAAATGAGATAGGTCCCATTGACGAAACTTAAAAACCAAAGAAAATAGTCAATTTCTGTTTGCACCGTTGACTTTGTCTCTAAAAATAGAGATCAAGACTTTTCTTACTCCTATACTAATAGAGAAGCCCATGAGACACCAAAATTGATACACACTATACAAGCCTTTTTTTATATTTACACCCTCTCTAGAAACTTTATTTCAGGAACTAGAGAAGAAACTTTCAATTTAATTTAATTCAAAGTTATCACGGAAAACAAAGGCGCACCGCAAAGAGGAGAACAAAACACAATTTGTGTTTTTTAATGGAACGGCTTTTATATTATTTGATCAAATCAAAGGTATAATTTTCCCTAAATTAAAAAATACAGGATATTTGCATTAACCGTTCCTGATAATATAATAATTGAGTTTAAAATACTACTCCTAATAGATTCGAGACTAAGAAACAAAAACGCTAATAATAACGACAACTATTATAAGTGAACTCACAGTAAAGTATTACACATATGATTATTTTTGATCCGTAAGATATACATTTTCAGATAAATTTGTTCACCTAATAAGTTTACAGGTAAATTTTCCTCCAGGCAAGAAATAAATAATTTACCAGAACGGAGGCGCACATGTTCAACTTTAAATCTTTACCTGTGCGGTCATTGAACACCTTTTCTTAGAAGGGCGCAAATGTATCGGTGGCGCAAATGTGCGCGGCGCAAGTGTCCCGGATTCCCAAGAAATAAGGTTATCATACAATATCCGTCTAAAAACTTCTGTACGCATCCACATACAATTTAAGTCTTCCACAAACTTTTGCCAAGGAGATTACCAAAGCTGAACTTTATACAGCCATTGGTTTGGTCAGTATCTAATGGATAACGACAATGTATTCTATTCTGGTGAAGCATGGTTTCATCTTTCTGGATAAGTCAATTCACAGAATTTTTAGTTGTGGAGTACAGTTCGCTTTATTTTATAGAAGCACCTTTACACCCAATAAAGTTTGGAGTATGATTTGCAATTTCTCGAAGGCGATTAATTGACCGAGGAAACTCTAACTGCTGCGTGGAATACGAAAACAACATCATAAGCCAATTATTTTCATAAGCGATTTATGGAACGACGAATTTACAGCACGGATATTTCCAACACTATGGGGCTCATACGATACGAGTTACTTATGCGAGTTTTATCATAAACGTATGTTCTGGTATATCACGTTTTCCTTAAATTTCTTTTATTTTTTCTTCATTAACAAGCAATTTTTAAATCTCCGTACTGCTATGGCTCCAGAAACATTGCAGAACATTTTCACCAAAATATGAAACGCCGCCGTATAAATTTGCTTACAAGTTGAAGACAGCTATTTTTAGCAGTTTCTTTAATTACATCTTTTGGTGGATTTTCTGACTGCTTAAAAACAGCCCTGACGTAAGGGAATCAGACAAGGTCCTGGACAGTGTTTCTAGAGTCCAATACTGTAGGTATTGATTTAAAGCAGGCTTGGGTATAGTAGAAGAAGATGACGGGGTACATCCCTTTCTTCGCAATATTAGTTGCGCGCATTAATCACAACAGCCAATGGACGCACGAAATTTCTTGTAAGAGACCACACTTGTTTGTTAATAGATTCATTCATCTTACCGTCGAATAGTAGGGATACTGCGGGCTCGCTTTTTTCGGATTTATGTGCCCACGTTTGATTTAAAGGATTAACATTTCCTTAGCCGTGCCACTAAACAGTTTCCTGGTTGAATTTCTGTTGGTAACTCTCAAGAAATCTCAAGAAACGCGCAAAATTTCCTAATTCATGAAGTCATGATTGTTTTGTAATTGAAAACCATAACTTCGAAAGGGTCTAAGTGCCAATAAATAAAAAAAATGATATTTTGACGGCAAATGTGTCTATGGGAAAAGCCCAATGTCAATCAAAATGGTCTACGTACCTGTGGCCAAATAAAAAGTGTAATGGCGGTATCTGTATGTGTTTTTAAGATTTAGTAAATCAGTTTTTTCTTAATAACTTCTAAACATGTTTTTGGCACTTAGACCCTTTTGAAGTTATGGTCTTCAATTCTCTTTAAGTAATCAACGTAATCTTTAACTTGGTTTGAACGTTGAAATAATATGGACAGATACGTTCTTGTGAGTCATTACGTGACTATTTCATAAATAGATTTCCAGTTACGGCGAAACCAGTACATGAGTCAGGACCAAGGAAGGCGACTAATTTAATTGATCTTCGATCTCCTGACGCGTAAAATAAGTAGCCGACGCTTAATAACCGATAAAGCTAAAGGGGCAATTAGACCCGTTACAACTCGGCGAAGAACTAGGCCGTCGTGACTTAAGCCTTTAATTTGTCTCCTCTTCTTCTTCTTCCACGGCGTCATCGTGTGTGGTAGAGCCAGAAACGAGAGTGGATTTGTGTCGACGCTCAGACGGTCGTAAGTACGAGCCAGCTGGCGTTAGACCTCCCGCTTGGCTTATTATTGTGGATCTCGTTCCCCCCTTCGAGGTCTTCTCTTTGAGACGTTACCCCACCGTCGGCCTCCCACTCGCGCCGTCGTTACCGCATGAATGAACGAACGAACGTCGCTGCCCATCCTTAATTGAATTACACGTGCGTTTTTTGCGGCCTGCGACATCCCATTACCACACGTGCTCCGCGTAATTAATTCCGCTTTTATGATCTGACCGACTTCTCTCCCGTCCAACTCCCCGCGCGAGTTTCTTTTTTTGTTCTTTCTGGGTCGCACATTACGTAAGCGACTCATGGGTTTTCGCACGCTACTAAAACTTAACCGGGTCCTCATATACTACTTGGGACGGACCGTTCGTTGGTTGGAAATTGGAATGACTGTGAGTTTAATTATTACATCCGCTAAGGCCACTTCAGTTTCGACATTTCTTATATGATTCGAGTTTGAGAAGGAAACTGAAGTAGCACGACGACCGTCATAGATGAGAAAGGCCAAGGAACTTAACTGAGGATATGGTCAGTGTTAAGTCATCATGGTAAGGAAAAAAAAGTACTCATGTCAGGCTTAAGCAAAAAAATGAAAAAGACGAAGAGTACTCGTACTGAAACTTAACACTCGTCTTTGCCTACGTCGACTTGAAAACCTTAGCCTGCAAGCTCAGAATTACAAAAAAGAGGATGACGTTTTCTAAATAGTAATTAACGGAGACATTCACATGTTGTACATCGAGTAAATAATGATAATAACAATAATAATACCCCTTTATTTCAAAATGTAAAAAAAAACGGAGACAAATATATTACTCTATGCTTAAAATTCAACAAATTATACCTAATGAAAATCGCAAGGCGAAGTTTGGGTAGTAGAAGAACTACATCCCCACTCTTACACTTAAAACAAAATGCCTAACTTCAGTTAATTTAAACTCGAATTTAGGATATGAATATCTGTGATGAGTGTAGGTATATACGTATATACATATATCAAAACAATTTTCAGAGCAGATGAACAGACAAGTTGCAGTAACTGAAAACGTCTTCCTATTGAATTGAAAAAAGATATTTACGTAAAGCTTTTTTTTAAAACAAGGCAAAGATAAAGACTTCATTAAGGCTGGTAAATTATTATATAATTTTGGTAGGTTGAAGTAAAATGACCGTTCAAATAAAGCGATGGAGTGTTGTGAAGGTGTTATAAGCCCTTTAAATCTTAAATTAATATTATGCACATCAGTACGGAAGGAAATTTTTCGAAATAAATAGGCAGGCGTTTTATATAAAATAATGGAATGATACCTACAAAGTGTGTGATACAAATAACGATTATACATGTTTAACCAAGGACATAAGGCAAAAGTGTGTGAAATGTGCTCGTACTTACGAATATCAAAAATGAATCTTAGACAGGCATTCTGCACTCTTTGAATACGTTTACGATCATAAACATCAATACTAGGACCATACACAGAACGGCAATGAAAGTAAAAAATACTAAATAAACAATACTAAAGAATTACACAATTGTATTTTTGCATCTTTTCCCAGATACGAGCGATGAGGATACAAGAGTTTCAGAGTACTATACGCACGTTGCAAATAGATGGATACCTGATTTTTAAATCTAAACGTATTATCAAGAAATAGCCCTGAATTTTTCACACAATCCTTTATCGGAATATTTACACCATTAATATGCAAACTAAGATTATTTCTTAATAACTGCACTTCAGATTTTTTACCAAATAATATAACAACAGATTTCAAAGGATTAATAGTTAAGTAATGATCTAAACAAACATTTAATAATGGCATCTAAATGATTTTGCATCCTAGTTACTGCGTAATCCGAATCGTTAGGTACACAACTGTGAAGTAACTGTGTATCATCTGCGTACATCTGCAAATTACAAGTGTTAACATTTCTGAAAATATCAGAAGTATAAAGAGAAAATAGTAAAGGTCCGAAAATAGAACCTTATGGCCCACCAGATACACAAGGATTGGCTTTAGATATAGAATGCTCCAATTTAACAGACTGACATCTCTCTGACAGATAGCTCTTTAAAATTTCAACTGAACTTTCACCAAGTCCTATGTAATGCAATATAGCCGGCATAACATTATGATTAACAGCATCGAAAGCCTTGCTAAAGTCTAAAAGATCCAAGGCTGAGAGCTTACCTCTATCTGATGCAGTTAGAGTTTCATCAGTAATGTTTAGTAGAGCTATTTCGCAACTATGATTTACACAATATGTTAAATTATGCAATATGAAGTTGCAGTTGGATATTTATAACTTTTTCAAATATTTTGGATAAAACAGGCAATAAACTGATTGGTCTCAAATCTGACATTTTATCTGGATTTTCTGCTTTTGGAAGTGGTATAATTAAAGCATGTTTCCAAATCTTCGGGAACGTTTTATCTAATATGCCAGAATTTATAATGTGTACTAAATACTTCAATATGAAAAGACAACAACATTTAATCATCTCCGTACTCAAACCGTCAGAACCAGCACATGTACTGTTTAGAGACAATAATATTTTCGAAAGTATATTTTCATTAATTAACCAAAACTCAAATGAAGAACTAATATTATTCTTAGTATTGCTATTATAAAATTCTAAAATCTCATCAATACCGGAATGTAAGTTAGAAATATTATTTACAAAAAAATTGTTCAATTCTTCGACATTTTGCGAACCTAATGGAATAGTCTTAGATTTCATTTTACAAATGTTAAACGATTTTAATGCTCTCCAAAACTGTTTAGTATCATGTGATCTGAATTTAAGGCTTTTTTCTCGTTAATTATACATTATTTGGTGAAGTTTCTCAATGTTTTATAATACTCCCAATGAGTTACATTTTTAGTTTTTTTATACTTAGTTTTAGCTTTGTTTTCGATTGACATTAATAATTTAATATTGTCCGTTATCCAAGGAGCATATGGCTTACGCAAAAGTACGGATTTAACAGGCGCATGTAAGTTAAAAAGCATAATAAGATTAGAAGTAAACATTTCGACTTTCTTATCAATATTTGACTCGAGGAAAATAGCATCTGCAGGTAAACAAAGTAGGTCTTGTAAGAAGTTAGTATAATTAAATTTTTTTTTGTAATAATTACTAAGTGCTTGTTTGAACAGTTATTCTCGAAATTAATTATAAACTGACTGATTGAAAATTAAAAAAAAATCCCTCTACGAGGAACTTAATATTACGTAATATTTACGTCAAGAGACACTGCACCAGGATGATCGTATTACTTCTCCTGCTGAAACTTTTATGCATTTCTTTCTGTTTGAATTCGTAATAAGCGGGGGCTATCGGGTGTTGTAAAAATATCCTTAATTGAGTGCATAAATTATGGTCAATGTTGCAGCTGCCGTAAATTCGACCTTAATTTCTCGGTCGCTCGCTGCGTGCCGGTTGCAAAAATTCAAAGAGCTACTTGACTCTGACCTTCTACGAGTTCGTTCATTCCAATATTATTTAATCGCAACATTTAATTTTCTATAAAAACTTTGCATCTCTGCGTACTGAATATCCGTACCTTTACAAGTGATAGTGGAACACTTCCGATGTACCTTTTTAACTCTTTCTCCGCTGAAAGTTCTTAAGGCTGTTTGCACGCTTTAAGTGAGCACCATTGTTAACTCTCAAATAAAATGCTGAAAATATATATAAAATATTTTTCTGAAAAGAGAGATTAAATCGAAAATAGGTAAACGAAATGACTGAAAAGGTTTCTTAGTCCGTACACATAATCTATCACCAAACCTAAGCACGTCATAATTACTTCTCCGAAAATCTCGTAACGTCCGACCATCAACATTCGTTATCCGTTCGAAACCTGACAATGGCCGGCGAGGAAAAATGCAGAATAAACCTCTGACAATTAGTATTGACTGGACGCAGATGTTCGCCACTAGATTTTGGCCATTTCAACCGCTAAACTCGACTTTATCGTCCCGATCAATCATTTTAACTGTCAAAATACACAGGCAGTTCATTATCCGGCGTCGCTTTCTTCCCTCTTCGGGCGCTCTGGGCCCGTTCTAATGCACGCATTCGCCGGACGATTTATATCGTTATCTGAGTGATGTGTTCGTTAATTACGGTTGTCGCAATTCGGGCTGCCTAATGGCTTCGGATTGTGATGGGACCGTAGAAAATGGGAGTTCTCAGAAATCCAGCGGCGTTTTTGTGCGGTCCTTTGACGTAATCGCTGATAATTAAAGCGCTTTTCGATTGCGGCTAATTTGGAACGACAGATGACGAAAAACATACATTGTAGATCTGTTATGTAAAGCAGATCGTGTGATCGTATCAAGCATGGCTCTGTTTACTTAACAATTGAGCAACCAGATTAATAATTCTATGCCACACACAGGAAAATAACGGCAAGGATAGGAAATTTAATATTTAGGACCAGTTGCACCAAACACTTAAGCTGAGCTTAAATTTAAGTATTGTTTATAATGTCATGTTTGGGGTTACGTAACTCACATTCTAAGCGGCGCTTACAGTTAAGCTCGACTTAAGGTTTGGTGCAACTGGCTCTAAGGGGCTCATTCTGTATCAGAAGCTTTAAATTTAAACGTTTGTTAAATTTTGTTGCTACGGTAACAACCAGTCACAGAACTGTATTTGAAATTTTAAAGGACCTCTAAATTTTAGTAGCCATTTAATAAGTTACATAATCCGTTACTAATCAACCGTTAAGTTTAATCAGTGTTAAAAATTTGATGGTGTTTCACAAAACAAAAAAAACTATTATGTTAATCTCTGATTAACTAATTGGAGTTTACGTTTGACAACATCGAAAAATTGCCACTTTCACACCGCTTTAGCGTAATCTGTCCGGCATGGCGTTAGGCCTGTAATCAGATAGTGTGAGGTTAGAAACTCAAAATAAATAAATACATCTTAAATTCTTCGCATTAGTGCAGTTAATGTTTTTTAAAAATGAAAAAGGAAAAGGAAAGAGAGGAAGGACACTTTAGTACAGTTGAATAACTTGAACATATATGGCAAAGACACATTTTCTGTTGTGGTACAGCTCAGCGGGATTACCGCCAGGTTAAATAATTTTAACATGGGGTACAATCTGTGGTTCCAATGACATTGAGAAAAGCCTAATATCAACTTGCGGAGCTTCTTCTATTGGCAATTTAATTAACTGTTTGCTTTGCCTTGCAATAAGATGAGTGACATGATGAATTATTCTACGTATCGATGGTTTCTGAAAGTATCAGGAATCAGCTGTTGAAATATTTTAATAACGTAAGTTTATCAGCAACTGATTTGTACCATAAAATAAATTTATTTTTGCTTGTTGCAGGTTCTAGTGTGGGACCAAAGAGTTCCATAACTCCTTTGGAAAAGCGAAACGTTAAATTCATTTTCATCCAAATCATTAAAAGGATTATTTCTGTCTCTTATAAAATGATTCTTACCTTAAGGAGGCATTTCTTTATCGTCAGAGAAGAAAGTGAGGTTGCAGACATTTCGAATTGTTTGTTGAAAATAATTTCCGAAATAGTGTCGTAAAAATGAATCAATAAACCAAGTGAGTAAAATGTCATTATTTTTCATATTTAAGGTAAGTTACATTTTTAAATAAAATTATAATTATTTTCTAGATATATGTGTGGACTTTTTACATCAAAAAAGCTTTATAATAACTACGGAAAATTCACTCGTTACTTTTTAATCGCTGGAATTCTATCGATTAATCTAACGCCTGATTAGGCAGAAGTAAACGAAGCGTTATCTCTTAATCGAGCTTTGTGAAACACTTAACGGAGCATTAAGACTATTTGACGACCGATTACAGAGCGAGCCGTTTAGTAATCATCGTTAATTTAATCATCGTTAAATGCAGTTGTTTTCCTATTTAATCATTCGTTACAGAGTTAATCGGAACTTAAATATTTAACGAAGCTTTGTGAAACCGGCCATAAGAATTCTTATACCAACTTACTTTTTAAATTTTTTATCAACTTTTACTGTGGAATTTAGACGTCATGTCTTAATTGCTGCAGTAATAATCCATTTGAAAATTATCGACTTAATGTGTTGTTAGGTTTTACAGATGGTTTAAGGCGCGCCCTATAAATCGCAACAGAAAGAAAATGGAAGTCCTAAGAAAAACATTTTTACCAATGAAGCTAATGGATTCAGAGCAAATTCTTAAATATATACGCATGAAAGTGAAAACATATCAAAAGTCTTTTATTTATGATTTGTTAAAACCTCACTTCTCCATTCGTCTTCGGACAACTGATGTTGTATCATTTGAAGAACGGATAGCTGTAACGTTCCATTAGTGATAAGGTTTTGATTAACGGAAGAATAATTTTTAATAAAATATATTTTTAGTTATTTGTGTCAGGAATCTTCTATCCAAACTGTTGCTTGGAAATATCAAATGGGTCTTGCCACAGCTCAGAAAATTATAAATGAAATGTGTCATTATTTGTTACCTTTATATTTAAGAAGTCCAGACAGTGCAGTAGAGTGGCTGGCGATTTCAAAAGACTTATTTCAAAATTGGAATTTTCCTAATTGTCTAGGTATGAAAAACAAATACAAATATTGTAGCGCCTTATGTATGTACTTGTAGCTGATGAGGCATTTCCCTTAAAAAATTACATAATGCGTATAATTCCTGTAAGTAATTTGTTAGTTGAGCAAAGAATATATAACTACCGTCTATTCAGAGTTCGAAGAATTATCGAATAAGTAATTCTGTAGCATGGTTAGAATGAAAATTCGATACGAGTAGGAGATTCCGAACACGAGCGCAGCGAGCGTGAGGTACCACGAGTAGATTAATTTTTTTCTAAAATTTGATATCCAGAAAAGGTTTATAGATTATAGAGGATAGGTGATATAAGCGCTAGTAATAAATCGACTTTCGATGTCTTGGATTTGAAATAAAGAGTAGTGAACAATATTTTTAAAATTATAGTGCTATACAATATTTTCAAAAAATTAATTGTAATGATTGTAATGAAAGAACACTTGTATTTAATTGTTTCACGATTTAAATATTAAATTTAATTTAAATACAAGTGTTCTCTTATTACAATTTATTCAAAATGTTTCACCAAGAGCATACTGCACAAATAATTAAAGATTTCAAAAAATTATTTTAATAGGCACAAAAATTAAAAAAATTCGGGGTTTTGTACTTTAACCATCGATATTTTATTGATATCAAGTAATACTGTGCATAAAATAAGCGAGTAGGAGAGATTCAGTTTCAAAGTTTTCTAATTAGAAGAAAACTTTTGATTTACGATGTCCGGAACGTGCTTAAGAACCCTCAGAAATCCACATGTGGCAGTAAATTAAGCCGGCAAAAGTCCCGGTCATAAATTTCCACCGGTCGGGGGCACTGGGTCATCTCCAAGAACTCCTTAAATAATTCGTCTAATACAATCTAACTTCCTGCAAATCGCTCCCAGGCGCAAACCGATCCCATTTCGAATACCGTCGTCTGCTGCGTCTCGAGCATTACGTTCTTCTTTTTTGGCCGGGACGTATTTGAAATTCAAAACTCATTCCTGTATGCAAACGCTCGCCTACTGCGACTACATACACACGTTTTGCTTCGGTAATATATATGGTAATGGCCCTCCGAGTATTCCGATGGAAAATGATAAACACTGGCGAGAAGTGGGTTAGGGGTTTTCGGAGGGACGCGCTTGCTTCCTCTTCTGGTGCAGAGGGAAATCGTTCCGCAATTCTCTCTCAATCATTAAACAGGAAACAAACTGTGTTTTAAAAGCTGCGAGAACGCTAAGAACTATGACGAAGTGAAAAATAATTCAAGAAAAACACGCCGACAAAAAAGTTAGAAACCATCTGCCATGAGCGTAATTAAATTTGTCATGCAATGCGGTCCGATCTGAACGAAATGCTTTATGTATGACTTGCCCGACTCGGTTTGGCCATGTTTCATTCATGCGAGGAAAAAACTTTCACGTATAATGAACAGGGCCGGACAATGAATGTGTCGCTGTGCATTCTGATTTTTTTGTCTCGAAATTTCAGTTGTTTTGGACTTTCCTTGCAACCACGACAAGCACTGTTGCAATTCCAGTTCATGTACTTAGTCATCGAGGAAGAATTTATAATAAAAAAGCTAAAACTCATTCATTATTATACCTTACAGACTTCGTAAATAAGGTCGGGATAAAATATCATCATCAGTTTGGAAAGTATATTTTCTTTTCATCGACAATCAAACAAGTGTTACGATTGCGATTTTATACAGTCACGTCAGCTGAAAACTGCCCTTGAAATTAACTGCGAAAATTCGAAAGAAAAAAACAATTTTGATGGTTAAGAGCAGTGAAAAGTAAACAAATAAAATATTTGCTTACGCACAGTGCTTTAATATTAATAATATGTTGGCTGAGCGTACCGAAAACGAAATTGTACAGTTAAACCGTAGGTTCTTGAGTGCAGCGGGGCGAGAACAGGAAAATGTGTTATTATTTAAATCTAACTATATTTAAAGAACTTACAAACTACTTACACATAATATTTCCCAAAACGAAACATTAAAAGCTGACATTCAAAGAAACTTCCCTTGTTCCGAAACTTCATTTCAAAGTGTCTTACTGTCCTTTTTTAAAAACGAGTTCCCTACCCCTTTTGACTTCATTATTGCAAGCTAAATCAACGTTTCAATGTGTTACAATTACCGAATTGCAAAATGGCCTACTTCAATTAGCAATAATTATTGTTTGTTTTGTTACTGTGACAGTTTCACTTTGAAATTATTTCTGTAACGCTTTTGATTTTTAATTTTCAAAACATCCGCGATGAAATATAAGTTTAGATTAGTTTAACTTAATTTTTGAAAACATTCGACTTGCAAAACAAGAAGTACCCTCTTTTCAGCATCGAGGATATTTAAATACAATAGTTTCACAAGATTAAAAAAATATATGTTTTGCATCAATACGAAGCTTCAGTTTCGTTTGACCAACTATTTTGTCTTCTCCTTATCATTTTTTGCCAAAAATGTTTCTAAATAACAAACAAATATGGTTGTGAATTAAGCCGAAGCAAATCCGAATGTTTAGTGTCGCTGTAATTAACTCGCAACGCAATTAGAACGTATTAGTTTCGACCTATTCCGATTTAACCTAATAACAGCCATTGTCGCATATCCGTAATACAATTTTAATGGCCCGGCCAGTCGCCAGATCCGATCCTGATAGGCGCGCATGCAAGGGGGGAATTTGTAAATTATTATTATTGTTGTATTTGCAGCCAACCGTCGCGTCGATAGCGCAGCCGATAAGGGATGTTTGTGCTCATTAGTTGGGGGTGGTGGGTTGCCCTTTTCACAGAATGACATTATCTTTTAACATTGTTTTGAATTTGTTTTTGAACTTTTATCAACGCTAGTTATAGTAATTTCTCTCTCACGATACATAACTTCTTCATTATTTTATTTATTTTCTTATTAACAATACAAGAGAAATCGTTATGAATATATAAATGGTTTAGAAGTTTCAAAGGTACCGTCTCCCCACGCTCACAGGCATTTGAAACACAGTCATTGTGTTTTACAAGTATATGTAAGTACTTTTACAGTCTACTACTTAAGCTTTAAGCTTCTATGGTTCTGGTTAACGCCTAATTTTCTTGTGGGAATGGCAAGATCAATGCATAACCTCTATTTTCTGTCAGCATGGGTTTTCAATTATAACCACGAAATTTTTTTACAAGTTTTTGTTTTCTACTTTGTTCATAGGGGTACTTTCGGACAGTCGTTGCGGGGCAGATCCGAACTGTCCGAAAGTGCCCCATTTAAGAGAATTCGTATAAAAATGTTCCCCATCACTTTCTTATTTTGTTACAGACAATGGTGCGCGATTATAAAAAGAAAACAAATCTCGGTGAAATTTCAGAGACAGACATAACTTTAGCAATAAAAGCTGTAATTAAGAAGCAGAAATCATTAAGGCAAGCTGCATTGGACTTCAACATAAAAAAATCAACTTTATTTAATAGCGTAAAGTTGTTTAAACTCAAGCACGGAAATATTAACCTCGATGATTCACGGCGCGAAAGTATCTCAGATGATGAAAACGAAGCAAGATCTAAATATGCAACTAGACAGGTATTCAGTATTAAAGAAGAGAATGAACTAGAGAAATATCTGATTCATTCGTCGAAAATACATTACGGACTCACTTATCAAAATACACGAAAACTAGCCTACGAATTTGGTCTTCAGCTTAACAAAAAAAATGCCAAGTTCTTGTTCAGAAAAAGGAATGGCTGGGAGAGACTGGATGTTGTCATTTATGAAGCAACACAGAAACTTATCTCATAGAAAATCAGAGAATACCAGTCAGGCGAGGGCGACTTCTTTTAATAAACATAACGTGGAGCAGTTCTTTGAAAATTTAA
The DNA here is from genome assembly GCA_036172665.1 of Prosopocoilus inquinatus. Lineage (NCBI taxonomy): Eukaryota > Metazoa > Arthropoda > Insecta > Coleoptera > Lucanidae > Prosopocoilus > Prosopocoilus inquinatus. The sequence goes on from CM069877.1 coordinate 31,156,251, forward strand.
TAACTATCCAAAACAAATATAATTTTACTCCCGATCGAATTTTAAATACCAACGAGTCCAGAATCTCCACTGTACTACAAGTACCGAAAGTGATAGCCCCCGCTGGACAAAAACAAGTTGGTCAGGTTGTATCTGGGGAACGGGGAACTTTAGTCACGTTTTGCGGCATAGTTTCCGCTACTGGAATTGCTGTTCCTCCTATTTACATTTTCCCAAGACAAAGAATAAAAGAAGAGTATTTGTATGGGTCTTCGGTTGGCCCTATTGCTTTAGGTTCCAAGACAGGGTGGATGACAACGGAATTGTTCCCTGTTGTACTCAAGCATATTAAAAAATACACAAGTTGCACTGTTGAAAATCCTATATTATTAATAATTGACAATCATGGCACACATGTTTCTTTCGAAGTCATAAATTACTTTAGAGCGAATGGCATTGTTCTTCTATCGCTGCCCCCACACAGCACACGTAAAATGCAGCCCCTTGATATTTGTGTTTAGGGCCATTTTAAATCGAGATGCAAAGTTGCATTTAATGATTACATGAGCACCAATCCTGGGAAAACCATCAGAATTCAGGACATAGCCAAATTAATTGCCGACGCATATTTGCAATCGTTTACTCCCAGTAATATTATAAAAGGTTTTAATAGATCAGGAATTTGGCCTATTAACCGCCTCGTTTATAATGACGATGATTTCTTAGCAGCTGAAGCTACTGATCGTTTGGATCCTAATTTACCTGACTGTGAAGTTTCTCAAAACGACATCAGTTTGTTGAATGAAGAAGAATCAATTAAAGATAATTCTAAAGATGCTAACAGTAAAGCAAGTAGAAGTAATTCTAGACAAACTGATGAAGAAGAAACGGCAATCAAACCCACAGAATTCGACACTTCAGTAGTGGAAGAAATATTAGACAAGACGACGATGATGAAAACAGCTCTCGGAATAAAAAATCTGGAGGGAGTAATACAGAATATTAGACCCTACCCGAGGGCTGCTCCCAGAAAAAAATGGCGAAATCGAGGACCGGAGCTTCACGCATTTATACAAGTTCTCCAGAGAAAAACAGACTGGAAGAAATAGAACTAGATAAAAAGAAAAAAACAAGCTGCAGAAAAAGTAAAAAAGCGAGTGTTGCCTAATAAATTAAAACTGAAAAATACTAAACATCCAAAAAAATTATTTAACAGCACATGGTCATCTGATTCAGAAGTAGAAGTAAAAAATCAAGATTATTCATCAGATTCAGATTTTTTCTTCAAATCAGACAACAATGACGATCTCCAAAATCTATTAGACGATGAATATATAAACAAAGACGACTATTTACTAGTAAAGTGTCCCACCAAGCGAAATTTAAAATACTACGTTGGAATAGTAACAGGAATTAATGACTATAATGACGAGTACGAAGTAAAATTTCTTAGAAAGAAAAATTCTTACGGATTTTGTTTTCCTGACGTAGATGACATAGCTACAATTGTACGAAGTGACGTGGTTTCAAAGCTTCCCCGGCCAACCAATATCAATGCAACATCACTCTTTCGTCCTATGTAAAATTTGATATCAACTTTGCAAATTACAATATAAACTAATATTAAATATTTTTAGTACGAATAAAAGTGTTTAGTTTGTTGTTAATAATTATTTCTGTTGTACTTATTCTCTGTCCTAAATTACCCCTACCCTTGGGTTTTTTTAAAGCAAATATTATGTAAACTATAATTAAAGATTTAATTTTCAATATGATCTGCAACTCTTTATATCATTAAGAAATAAAAACACTACAAAAGAAGTCTTTTTTTAAAGATTCGTCAAAAATAGGGTCATTTTAAGTTAGGTGTCCGAACGTACCCCGCGCTCCCCTAACTATGTGTTATGTCGTGCCTTTTCTTCTTGAACGCTATATTTCTATCCTTTTTCTCAATTCAGAATTTTACTTTTCTTCAGGTGAATTTCATTCACTGAATCTTCCTTTCCTTATGTTTCTGGCCTTTAGTATTTGAGAAAATCTCTGTGGCGATGAATTTGAAATCTTAAACGAATGTTCGACTAATTCTCTGTCGACCCCAAATCAAAATGTTGGGTTTTGTCCTGTTGCCTATTCTTTTCCTAGCGGATTAAAGTGCACCAGATGATTTAAAATGTGTTTAAAAATGGTTGGTTCCTCGTGATTCCTTCTACTTATCCATCTGAGATAAAAATTCAATGTTCATAATTGTTCTGTTATGTTAAAAGGTAGTTAGTTCTGAAAAGTCAGGGTCAGAGTTTAGAAGCATCGGCGGACATCCGTCTGCTTTGCGGATTTGAATTTTCAGGGCGAAGAAAAATCGTGTAACCAGCCGAGTTACAAAAGCAAGCAAGTGTGAACGAAAGACAGTTCGCATTAGAATTCTGTTTAAATAAATTAGTTTATTTTCCGCGTTAAATAAATTAATGTTTTATTGTAGCGTTTTAAATAAATTAGTTTCTTAAGTATATCGAGTTTTTAAATTAAAATAAATTTAACGAATCCTAAATTCTTAACAAATATAGAGTTTGCACAAAAGCACCGTTGCGTTATAAATGCTTCGTTATAAATTAGAAAAGGTAGTGAAAATTTTAAAAGCACAAAATTACAAAAATATGCGCTTAAATTTTTAGTTAATTGTTAAATACGGTGCATCTCTTGTTCGTTTTCAAGCAGTAATTGCATTTTCTATTTTATAACGATTGCATTTAAAACGTAACATTATGTTTGCGCGAAACCTGTGTTACTAATATTTCCTGGCACAGAGTTACATTTCATAAGAGGTTCGTGAATTCATTGCCAAAGACTCCAATAAATATGTAAATGGCCAAGTTCTCCTTGAACGATGATCCTGCTAAGTTCGATCAGATCGAGCATGGCGTGTTGCAAAGAAGATACACTCCACACAGATGAGCTCAGCGTTCACAATATTGAATAGTGAATACTCAAACCGCTGCTCTGTCTTCCTAGTGGACACTGGCCATTAGGGTGGAAGTGGAACGGTTCCGGTTCAACTTTTATCCCAGATAACGTTTCAGTTCCAAAAAATTCAACAATAGTAGAATTACCAGTAATTGAAGACCTTACTGCAACAAGAGGATAATCCAATTGTCTTCAAATTATCTCACTACTTTACTCATACTCAATAGTAAATTAACATTTTGGATTTATTGCTTTTTTGCAGCAGGAAACCATTATAATATAATAGTTTAAATCACTCGAATCTAATGGTTCGCTATGCTTTAAACTGAATGATTTTATGCTGAAAAGCGAAAATCAAATTGTATTGCAAATCCAGGGACGAACGAATATGAATATGGCCTCAGTCGAGGGCACCCAAACGAATCGAAAGTCTAGAGCCAAATTAGCGGCATAGATTTCTGAAAATAGAAGAAGACTAGTTCCGGAATAATTTTGAGAGGTCGAAATGGGGAAGTGCTCTTATATGCAAGGTCCTTGCAGGCGTGTGGTAGACGTTCGGGAAGCTATAAACTGGTAATTTTAGAGTGTAGAACGAAAAGTGGCACGAACCACTGGTCTGTTACGAAAGTATACAGCTTCAGATTCCGCCTACAACGGAGCGATAACAAGTCCTCATCCTTCAAGAAGGCTTCTGCGATGACCTTCACAGTGTTGTCACATTCAGTTTTTGTCAAGAGAAATAGTACAAATGACTAATGCTTGGGCATTTTTTGGAAAATTGCTAACTAATTTTGGTTCCTATGCTTTTACATGTAATTTTTTGACATAAAACGCTGCCGAGTGAGAATTACTTCGTTTAAAATCCTGACAACTTTTCGAGGCAGCAAAATGACGCGACGAGACGCGCTGCCGTGTGAGAACTGAGCCTAATGGTGCCAAAGATAATTGTCAAACGGGAATGCTTGTCAATCCAAAACGCTTATTATTATAAATGAATCGCCTCGATAACGTGTCGTATCTACTATTACACAAAAAGATGGTGGGCCGCATAAATTCAACAAAGAAACTAAAATATTGGCAATTTATTGCTGTAGGAACACGTAAAAAAGAAGCAGACAAATTTGGAATATATTTAGTTACTTTTAATATTTAACTACAAATCAAACGACCAAAATTTAAATAGGTGGTCGAAGGCCTCGATTAACCTAACAGCGACTCAATAGTAATAAGTAACACACTTAAAAAAATTCAATCCGCGATCGTAATCCGCGTAATCAGTAAATACTCTGGTACGAATTTTCTGGAACACGCTGTAGTGTATATTGTCAAATCTGGCGTCACTCTGCGAGAGCGACTGTGACATCATCCAAAAATAAGTTTCAAAGCACTTACAAAATAAGTTTTGAACCACTTACATACACTCCAAACGATAACTATTGCTCGTTGCCCAACTACATGCTCGGTAACTTGAAATTAGCTCGGATACGTCTGTCAGTCGGCGAAAGAAGGATTGGCAATAAACTCAGTCAATCGGGACAAAAGAACAGTGACCATAATAACTTGAGAGGACGATAAAAAAACCCAGGGTGTGATAAAATCCTGAGAGAGAGAGAGAGAGAGAGAGACAGGAACGAAGTTATTAGCGATGACTAAATTTTAACACATTTCACAATTAACGCTTACTTGCGTGTAACACAAAGCTTCTTAATAATGCACAAAAATGCACTGGCGACAAGAGAGTGGTTTCTAAAGCTGTATTAGAGTTATGTCCATTCGGACAAATAACTCGCTAAAGTCAAATTACCAAGACCAAAGGAAACACAACCGCACTCTTTGACTGGACCCACAAGTAATGCAGAAGGTCGAAATGGGTGAAGCTGGCGTCAAAATGAGAGTACCACGTGCGAAAAACAGCCAATCGTAAATTAGGAAAATATTCTCGGGATGAACACGCATGTCTGCGAGTTAGGAAGGTGCAATCCCTAGAGTAAAGGAGTTATAGTAATGTTGGCTTCATGGAATAGAGTACGTTATTTGTCATGGGTGAAATTAATGCGGTGGCTGTAACGAAATTTGAAATTCTGTGGAGGAAAAGAGAAAACATTTTTATCGAGATCAGCCGATCCCGATAAAATTCATCGTGAGTTAGATCCCTTAGACTTTAGAAATATGTAATTATGACCATAATTAGGGGCCCTTCTCGCTATGATTTTCTGTATCGAATCGTTGCGTACACCTAACTTTCATACATCAAATTGTCCCACATCGAACTGTCGTACACCAAACAGCGCCATATACCAAATTGTCGTCATCGTACACCGAATTTTATCTTTCACCTAATTATTGTATATTTCAGAAATTTGTTTATTCCATCTCGATTCGAAGGATTTGTGAAAAATTTGCGAGACCTTTTTCTTTCAAATTTATTTTTATTTTTCTATATGGTCGTCACCTTGTTAAGTCTATACACTTCTCTCCCATCTTTTTAACCCGTCTAAATACTCGTAATACTCGGCGTCTTTCTCAGTAAAATAATTGTTTACGAAGGTGACGGCCTCCTCATTTGATGAACATTTCTGTAATCCGAGCCCAACTTTCAGCTTGGGGAACAAAGAAAAAGTCGCTTGGGGCTCTGTGGGTGTGGTCGTGAAAGAAAGATAGTTGTTCTATGGCTCTATAGGGCGGAGAAAAAAGATCTGGTGAGCAAGGATGATGGTCAAGCAGTTCAAACCGTAATTAAGGATGGTGGTCAAGCAGTTCAAACTGTAATTAAGGATGGTGGTCAAGCAGTTTAAACTGCAATTTGCGGATTTTCGCCGTGGTAAGTGTGAGACGGTGTGAGAAGGCGCATTGTCTTGGTGAAATAATTTTTTTTTCTGCAAATGTGGCCGTTTTCAACAATTTCTGCCTTCACCTTGTCAAGTAATGATGTGTAGTACTTATGCTCCTCTAATAGTTTTTCCTTCTTGAAGATAAGACTATCCCAAAAAACAGTAGCCAACACTTTTCCAGCCAAAACAACAATTTCTGCTTTTTTTCGAGCCGATTTCCCCTTGCAGTTTTTGCACTGTTTTGACTGTATTTTTATTTTAGGGGTAATATCTATTTTTTATTTATTTACCATCAAGTAGGTCATGATTTTATTTTATTAAGTTGGCTATTAAAGTAAAATTAGACAAATTAATTTCATGTCATTATAACATATGCCAAAATGCGACACTTCAAATCAGATAGATCATCTTGTGTTGTCAACTTTCAACTTTAAGAAATATCCGTTTTTATCTAGAACCTACGTTTATTCTACCAGTCAATTTGTTTATTTATATTATGTCAAAGTTTAGTTACTTGCAAAAGTACCACTTTTTCCCTAAACTTTCACGGCATACTTCGATGGTACATAAATAAAAAACAGATATTATACTGGTGTATCCTTGTTTCATCTACGGTAAATAATCTGCGCCAAAATACCTAAACTGCATCGAAATTTTCATTCTAAAACGTTTTTGGTCTAACGTTGAGCAAACGCGGCACCCAACATTAGGAAAGCTTTCTCTTGCCTAAACCTTGATTCAGTATGTGACAGACCGTTCTTTGGACATATTCATAGCTTCTGTTATCTGTTTCACTTTAATTCCACGGTTGTCTAGCACTATTTGGTGAATTTGAGCGATGTTATCGTCGGTGGTTGCAGTTTTTGGACATCCCGAACGTTCACAGTTTCCCAAGATGGTATGGCCACGTACTGGCCAAAATTTCACGGTGGTAAATGCAAAATATCCGTACATAACGTCCAATTCGTCATTGATTTGCGTAGGCTTATTGCCTTTCAAAAACAAATACCTATTTTATTCTGTATTCACGGTGAACAAAAATTCAATTGGTTGTATTCCTGACCAGGTGGTGGGCATTGAGTTATCCAAGACGGTCTGATATGATGATGTCGCTGGACCGCTGCGGAGTGGTGATTGGATTGTCACTCACGAAGTCGACTGATCCTGAAGATGTATGCTCAGGAGGTAAGGCATGCTAACATCCATCGGAGTGTGGGTTTTATATCAGCAGATGAATGTAACGGTTAATACCAGTGTTGGGCATTAGTCGAATAAATTTTTAATCGTGACTAAAACTAAACGACTAAATTAGTCATGATTAAGTCAATCATGACTAATTTAGTTATTAATCGTCAATCATATTTTAGTATTAGTCTTTAAATAAAAAGTTGATTATTAGTCGACTAAATTCAATCATGAATAATAATGAATGACTAAATTGACGAGCAATAAATAATTTTCAAATGAAATGAAATGTTACTAAACTGGCCACTGAATCACTAAATTTTTATGTACTATTTGCAAAGAAAGTAACTTTTTATAATCAATATAGCTCGTTCCGAACACTGTAAACACCTCGGGTCTTCCGTAGTTAAGAAACTATTCATGTATTCTTCAAGCAATAATCCTGTGACGAAAATTGAAGGAAACGTCCGAAAAAACGTTAAGCAGCCTTGCACTGCACTGATTAATTGGATTAGTCATGACTGATGACTAATTTAGTCATTAGTCACCAGTCAAGATTAATGACTAATTTAGTCATTACTCGCGTATCTCACGACTAATGACTAATTTAGTCATTAATCATTAATTCGACTAAAAAATGCCGATCTCTGGTTAATACATGCGACGATAAGAATTCAACGTACGAGTATGGCTTCCCCAATGTCCAGTACCAATGGGAGGGAGCCACTGTTTTTAGATTCGCCGCTGGAGTGGGCAGGGCCGGGAAAACGTCCCCGGTAAGTAAAATGTTTCATATTACTCGTAAAGGGTTACTTGTAATTTGCTTGACCCTTATCGAATTGAAAAGTGATGCCTGGAAGCTAAGACGTTTACTATCAGCGCCTATTCCGATCAAGGAAGCGAGAAAGAAGGAACACCGGGAATGAAAGATGTAACTAACGGTGAGTGAATGTTTATTGTAACTCCGTCTGTTTGTCAATAATATTTAAACAAAGAAAAAATGTAGCCAACATAATTGTTATAGGTCCATTATCCATCTCATAGCATATTACGGAACACTGGTATATATTTTTTTTTCGTAGAAATTAATTCAGTTCAGACTTTTTGCTATCGGTACGTGTGTAAGGAGAACTAAGGCCCCCAGCATTATTTACGATTTTTATTCCGATCGCCGCCTCACCGCGAAACGTTTGTACTTACTTAACCGATAATAAATAATCCGTAACATTAGCACATAATTTATTATAATGTTGGGGGCAATAAATCTATCGACTGCGGAGAGCGAGCGTTTTAATTAGCCAAAGCCTTAGTTCAATGGAAATGTTATGCTTCGTGCGTAGAAGCAGACAGATGCACGTTTCATTCGACTTCATCATAATTAAATGAAAACATCATGATTTCTATAATTCTTCTGGAAGTAGAAAGATGAATTTTTGAAATAGGTGCTCAAAATTTTATTTTTGGACCTACAGCCAATAGGAAACTTAAATATTGACTTTGACTACAAAAACAAGCAGTGAAGAATGAAAATACTTTAGAATCAGCTAAAAATATACCTTATCTTGACGTTCCTGACAATCTGTTTAGCCGAACGTCAAGATAAGGTAAATAAAAATTATATTTTTTTTAAGTCGTTCTAAAGTGTTTTTGAACTGTTCGAAAATACACAAAAAAAAAACAATCATTTGAGCTGCGATGAAATCGTTTCGTGTTTGTTTCGTTTCCGTAAATGAAGACCATTCGAATCCGCCAGTTTACTGAATACCTACCTCTATGTTACGTGTTACGTGATGTAACCTTTCACAATGCGATTGTCCCGTTTAAAAATAACCGTGCATCCGACTTCGCTTAAGCCCGTTAATGGCATTTGGCGAGTCATCTAATTCGACGACGACGACGAGTCAATCAGCGTAGATTAAGTCCTCCGGTTTGAAATGATTTTGACAGGCGGTGCTCGGCAGCATTGTGACAAGAGTTGAACGCTTTCGAATGACCCATTTTGTTCTTGATTTATCAACCGAATTAAACGGGAGAATTAAAAAAAAAGAGCTTGATTGAATAGGACGATTTGTTTCTGCAAGGTCGACGACAATGAAGCGTTTAAATGCGGATACGATTAAAACAAAATGAAATGAATGGAAACATTTGCGTTCAATTTATTAAGCCTTAATTAAGGATTGGTTTAAAATGTTCCGAAATATACGAATCGTTAACTGGAATATTTGTTTGAAGTTTGAATGTTTTTGAAAAATTATAGTCTTAGGCCCGGTCTTTTCATCTCTGAGCAACTTTAATCGTTGATTTATTCCCATAGTTACAATTGTAGAGACAATTGTTTCTATTGGAATTTATCAACGGTTAAAGTTACTCAGAGATGAAAAGACCGGGCCTAAATTCGCTTTTTTACTTTTGGTTTTACACAAAATTCAACGCGCGTATTTTTGGTTTAAATTGACAAAATTGTATAGTTAGCATGACAAGGCTCTACATTCTAGGACAAAGTTTGTGAAATGGAACAAGGAGGACAAGGAATGTAAGAATCCCCAGCGACAAAGAGAGGAGAAGATTTCACATTAAATTAAGCTTAACGTTTAAACTATGACGAATGGAATGAGGAAGGCTTTCTAAAACAGAAAAGGAAGAAGCCATCAATAGCAAGGATATTACAGTTATAATAAAAACAATGGAGTAGAAAGAAGTAGTTGTAAAAAAGAAGTCGATTGGTGAGACTGTAGGAGATATTACCAGAAGAACCTTCAGAAACAAAGATGGGCAACAGTGAGGGCGGTGGGGTAAAAACGAAGGTGTTGTAAAGAAAAGTAAGTCGTTTGATACGAAAGGAATGTGCAGTGTTGCCAATATAAAAAATTCCTTTTTCGGCATAGGTACAACATTTCCCTAGAATTTCCTAAATTAATCAGGAAAATTTAAATAGGAAATTAAATTAAAAAAATAATTATTAACTGTTGAAACAAACGAGGGAGAAATAATAAAACAGCCTAACCTTGCACTTTGATGCACTTTGCTGCAATCAGAAGCAGAGTTGCCAACTCAACAAATTTTGAACTTCTTATCTTACGATGGTGTTTAATAATAATAAGAAAAATAAGAAGGTGGAATAAAAAATTGTTATTGAATGTAGAAAGTCAGGCAATAGCGTTTTAAAGCGGTTAAATTGTTCAAAATTTCCTTGCGATTTTATTTTTCGGCTATATTGCGATCGTCACTTGTTTATGGATTATTGTTTTTAAGTTTGAAAATCGTTCTCAAAAACATCCGTCCTTCCTTTTTGATTTTTTTTTTGTATGCGATCGTCATCTGTCTCCATCTTATTTCTTTCACTTTCCCATTTTGTCACCGTTGTTGCCAGTACTGTTGGAAAGAAGAATATCTCGCAGTAGTTTTGAATTAATAATTTGTTTTTCCTTTCTTTTTTTTTCTTTTTTCCCTGTGCAATTATTTCTTTCCCTTGCGTGAACATTACGATCGTCATTTGCTTTTCTTTGTGGTTTCCCGTTGTAAAATTTACGATCGTCATTTGTTTCTTTTTCGGTCTGGAATTAATTAAGCAATCAAAAATTTATTACTCTAATTAATTAATTTTCTTGCATTTCTCCCTCCTTCGCATTTAATTACAGTCGTCATTTGTTTTTTCCTGCTTTCTATTTTCAGAAACTTTCATTTCAACAATAAGTATTAAGTGATTTATTTGTTTTTGTGAATATCGAGTTATTAGCCTTGAATGTTCTTTATTGTTTTCTTCTTCAATTTTAAACCTACAATTCGTTTTTAATTCTTTTCTTCTTCTATGCACGACCGTCTTCTTTTTAATTTGCGGTGGATTTCTAGATTGTCGATTTGTAGTGGATTTCTCGATTGTTACATCAAAAATGTTTGTTTTTCTTCCTGATTGTTTGCCCTTTTTCAGTCTTATTAAAAGAAGTTGAAAAAATTCTCTAGATTTTAATGAGTTTTCTTTGAGCAATTTTCCCTTCTTCCTTTTGTTTGAAAACATCCCTGGACTTAACGACTTTTTCCCCAAGTTGACAACACTGGGAATGTGGAAGATGTCGCAAGAACCTTCACGAAGATTTTAGGTTAAATTAAGGCAGGTTGAATAGAATGAGGAAGGCGATGGTAATAACCAGAAGAATCTTAAAAAGCAAAGATGAACAAGGATGCGGGGCACGAACGAAGGAGTTGTAAGGGGAAGTCGTTTGATACGAAAAAAATGTGGAAGTTGTCACCAGAATGAAGAAGGCGTTGATTGTACCAATAGGAAGGGAATGTGAGGATTTACTGAAACAAATATGGACTAGGAAGATGCCGTTGCACGATTGCACGAAGAAATCGGTTGGTGGGAACAGACCATGGGAGATATTACCAGAAGAACCTTAAAAAGCAAGGATGGACAAGAATGGGGGGCATAAACTAAGGAGTTTTAAGGAGCAGTCGTTTGATACGAAAGAAATGTGGAAGATGTCGTCAGAACCTTCACGAAGATATTAGGTTAAGTTAACGCAGGTTGAACGGATTGAAGAAGGCGTTGGTTGCACCAATAGGAAGGGAAGTGGGGCCTCACTGAAACAAATATGGACTAGGAAGATGCCGTTGCACGATTGCACGAATATTACGTTAAGTTAAGGCAGGTTGAACAGAATGAATAAGGTGTTGGTTGCACCAATAGCTTGATTGAATATGACGATTTGTTTCTGCAAGGTCGACGACAATGAAGCGTTTAAATGCGGACGCGATTAAAACAAAATGAAATGAATGGAAACATTTGCGTTCAATTTATTAAGCCTTAATTAAGGATTGGTTTAAAATGTTCCGAAATATACGAGTCGTTAACTGGAATATTTGTTTGAAGTTTGAAAGTTTTTGAAAAATTATAGTCTAAATTCGCTTTTTTACTTTTGGTTTTACACAAAATCCAACGCGCGTATTTTTGGTTTAAATTGACAAACTTGTATAGTTAGCATGACAAGGCTCTACATTCTAGGACAAAGTTTGTGAAATGGAACAAGGAGGACAAGGAATGCAAGAATCCCCAGCGACAAAGAGAGGAGAAGATTTCACATTAAATTAAGCTTAACTTTTAAACTATGACGAATGGAATGAGGAAGGCTTTCTAAAACAGAAAAGGAAGAAGCCGTCAATAGCAAGGATATTACAGATATAATAAAAACAATGGAGTAGAAAGAAGTAGTTGTAAAAAAGAAGTCGATTGGTGAGACTGTAGGAGATATTACCAGAAGAACCTTCAGAAACAAAGATGGGCAAGATGGGTGGGGTAAAAACGAAGGTATTGTAAAGAAAAGTAAGTCGTTTGATACGAAAGGAATGTGCAGTGTTGCCAATCAACTATATAAAAAATTCCTTTTTCGGCATAGGTACAACATTTCCCTAGAATTTCCTAAATTAATCAGGAAAATTTAAATAGGAAGTTAAATTAAAAAAATTATTATTAACTGTTGAAACAAACGAGGGAGAAATAATAAAACAGCCTAACCTTGCACTTTGATGCACTTTGCTGCAATCAGAAGCGGAGTTGCCAACTCAACAAATTTTGAACTTCTTATCTTACGATGGTGTTTAATAATAATAAGAAAAATAAGAAGGTGGAATAAAAAATTGTTATTGAATGTAGAAAGTCAGGGAATAGCGTTTTGGTCAAATTGTTCAAAATTTCCTTGCGATTTTATTTTTCGGCTATATTGCGATCGTCACTTGTTTATGGATTATTGTTTTTAAGTTTGAAAATCGTCCTCAAAAACTTGCGTCCTTCCTTTTTGATTTTTTTTTTGCATGCGATCGTCATCTGTCTCCATCTTATTTCTTTCACTTTCTCATTTTGTCACCGTTGTTGCCAGTACTGTTGGAAAGAAGAATATCTCGCAGTAGTTTTGAATTAATAATTTGTTTTTCCTTTCTTTTTTTTTCTTTTTTCCCTGTGAAATTATTTCTTTTCCTTGCGTGAACATTACGATCGTCATTTGCTTTTCTTTGTGGTTTCCCGTTGTAAAATTTACGACCGTCATTTGTTTCTTTTTCGGTCTGGAATTAATTAAGTAATCAAAAATTTATTACTCTAATTAATTAATTTTCTTGCATTTCTCCCTCCTTCGCAATTAATTACAGTCGTCATTTGTTTTTTCCTGCTTTCTATTTTCAGAAACTTTGATTTCAACAATATGTAATAAATTATTTGTTTTTTCTATTGGTTTTTGTGAATTTCGATTATTTATTATTAGTCTTGAATGTTCTTTATTGTTATATTTTCTTAAGTTTAAATCTACAATTCGTTTTGTATTCTTCTTCTGTGTATGATTGTCTTCTTCTTAATTTGCGGTGGGTTTCTCGATTGTCGATTTGTAGTGGATTTCTCGATTGTTACATCAAAAATGTTTGTTTTTCTTCCTGATTGTTTGCCCTTTTTCAGTCTTATTAAAAGAAGTTTAAAAATTCTCTAGATTTTGGCGAGTTTTTTTGAGCATTTTTCCCCTTCTTCCTTTTGAAATTTGAAATCATCCCTGGATTTAACGACTCTTTCCCTAAGTTGGCAACACTGGGAATGTGGAAGATGTCGCGAGAACCTTCAAGAAAATTTTAGGTTAAATTGAGGCAGTTAGAATAGAATGAGGAAGGCGATGGTTGCTTACAAAAAGAAATCGATTGGTGTTAGGAGAAGTCGATTGATACGAAAAGAACGTGGAAGATATCACCACAATCTTCACGAAGTTATTAGGTTAAGTTAAAGCAGGTTGAATAGAATGAAAAAGGCGTTTGTTGCACTAATAGGAAGGGAATGTGGGGCCTCACTGAAACAAATATGGACTAGGAAGATGCCGTTGCTCGATTGCACGAAGAAATCGGTTGGTGGGAAGAGACCATGGGAGATATTACCAGAAGAACCTTAAAAAGCAAAGATGAACAAGGTTGGGGGGCATGAACTAAGGAGTTTTAAGGAGAACTCGTTTGATATGAAAGAAATGTGGAAGATGTCGTCAGAACCTTCACGAAGATATTAGATTAAGTTAAGGCAGCTTGAACAGAATTAAGGCGTTGGTTGCACCAATAGGAAGGGAATGTGGTGCCTCACTGAAACAAATATAGACTAGGTAGATGCCGTTGCACGAAGAAATCGGTTGGTGGGAAGAGACCATGGGAGATATTACCAGAAGAACCTTAAAAAGCAACGATGGACAAGGATGAGGAGCGAGAAGAAGTCGTTTGATGTGAAAGGAATGTGGAAGACATCGCCAAAACCTTCAAACAAATACTAAATTAAGATAAGGCGAGTTGAATGAAATAAGGAAGGCGTTGGTTGCACCAATAGGAAGAGAATGCGGAAAGCTTCGAAGGCAAAAATGGACAGTATAGTATGAAAGTAAAATCAAGGAGGATCGTTGCAAGGAGAAATCTATCGATATGAAGGAAGTTATGACCAGAACCTTCAAAAGAAAGCTACAACAGTTAAGGTAGAAGTAAATTACAAAGTACGTACGGTCAGCGATAGCGATTTAATTGTGGAAGCTGACCATATGAATTGCAGATACTTGCAGATCAAAATACTTATAGGTCTTTGGAACGTTAGCAAAATTAACGTTTTAAATGAGGGAATTCCATGCTGATAATTGAAATTGAAGTTACTTACTTAAAATGCTGCATCAGCAGATCGTATTAGCGTTTAAATGAAGGGATTTCATGCTGGCAATTCAAGTTGTTGAACTTACTTGCAATTAACGTGCTTCATCATTAAATATTTTTCGTAGAGTTGCTGATTTTTGGTCCAGAAATTTGTGGCATCCGGCACGATTGATATAAAAAGGGAAATTTGTAAATATAGGTCCTCATTAGTAGACAGAAGTGAGTGAGTAGGCAGTAAGCAGAAGTATTCATTAATTGATAAAAAGCAGCGGGTATGGCAGTGAATTAATGAAATCGTAATGTTAGCCTCGGATGAGATAAAATAAACTTCAATTGATTGATTTGATTTGATCTTAACCACTCCTTTAGCAATTGCAACTGATGTTTAAACTTGAAGACTTCTCGCAATCTATTTTAACTCGTATTTTGCTCTTTTCTTTTCTACAAAATAAATCTTAATACATTTTAAACTACTTAGAGGAACTTCATTCAGTTTCAAAGACGCTAACTATGCGAAAGCAGACATTTATTTAAAGAATGAACGGCAAGGTATTTTTACAGGCAAAGCCAGCCAGAAATAAAAGCTTGTAAGCGAACAAGAGTAAATGAAGCGAAAAATGCAGGAAGACGGAGAAGGACTTATCGTTTCCGGATTACAAATTCAAAGCACGTCATTAGAATTAGCGAGGGCCAACCCCTACGTACGCAACAGGTGTCATTGACGTAGTCAAATTTATTTATGCAGGCGATAAGAAACTTAGGGGTTCATTATTTTCAATTTCTACTTCGATTCTTGTACACTAATTGAATTATGTTCGCATTTATCTCTATTAGTTGAACACAATTGAAAAAAAAAATACAATTACAAATTAGTAATTGAAACAAGAAAATTTGCGCGACAAAATAATTAATTACAACAGATCGAGGAGCATTTCACAAAATTATAAGATTTCAAACGCGTTAAGCGAAATGCCAACATTTATATGAATTTTAGGAACAAAGCGGTACAAAGTTCGAGACGAAGAGGTCCGATTGAATAGCTAAGTTGAGTCTGTGACAAATACGCTCGCCACAGCGAAAGAAAAACTGTCAAATATTTCAGGATGCTATTTACGGAATTATTAGATTGTAACAGTACTGTTTCACAATGTAGATAAATGTGAATAAACAAATTATTTAAATTTTGATGAATTCGAATAGTTATAGAATCTAAAACGTAATCACTAAAGTGAATTAATCAAGAGTCTTCAATGATCGTCAATAAATTTCATTGGAATTATAATGTTTTCACCTTAATTTGGGTCTCGCTCTGATCAAGACTTGGAAACAGACCTATTTACACTTAGGCAACAGCTGTTCGTCGAGAAACTCAACAATACTGTAGGCTTAAGCCGTGTGGAAAAGACATTTTTAATTTACCCTTTTTGAATGCTTCATTAAACCACGAAACCTTTTCGTGTAGCGCATAGCATTTAAACATGAAAAGAGATTATTTTAAGACAGCCGCACACTTAGCGCGGCGACGAGGATTTCCTTGCTGTATTCTTATAAGAGCGTGCACACCTAGGCGATGTTACAGTCAATATTTGATTTGGCCGATCCGGTCGGGTAGGCTATTCTTTTTACATGCGCCTCGAGTTCTCCTGCACGCGACATTTGAACGTTTGCCGGACCGCCTCGACCCCTTTCCGATTTTAACCCCAGTGAGTAAGTTAGTTGTGGTCACATCTCTGATAGCGCCGCGTGCTTTTGCTGCCTTTTGTTGTTTTGTTTATGAGGAATTAAATCAGCTGTTTCGAATGGGTCGCTGGCAACATCGTTATTGTAGTCCCCGTAGTGTAGGGACTGTCTCTCGGTTCTGTGAGTTGTGCCGCGACATTTTTCAGCTTGCTGTTTGTTGTTGTCCCCGCATCTTTAGGATCGCCTTTGGGCTCTGTTTCCATTTTTGACCAGTGAGCAAGTTAGCTGTGATCATACCTCTGATAGCGCTGCGTGCTTTCGCTGCCTTTTGTTGTTTTGTTTGTGAAGAATTAAACCAGCCGTATCGAACGGATCGTTGGCCGCATCGCTATTAGGAAGGCATACACGAAAGGAATTTTTAAACGATCTATGCTCGGTTTCTGAAACAATAAATAACTTTAGGTAAATATAAATTTTTCCTAACAGATAACTTTATGAAAAGTATAAATTGTTTACATTGGTACGTGTACACTTTACCTACAGATAAGGTTTTGAGAAACGATTTTTAGAAGTTTTGGTGAGTTTATCTTGAGTTTATTTCTACGTAAAATTATGTATCGTTTCAGAAACCGAGCACTAGTCCTTTCCGGAACAAGTCCGCTAAAATATCCTATCGTGTGTACTGGAGCTGATTTCAGAATAGGTCCGTTGGAACAACCGATAGACTAGATCCGACGGATTGTATTCACTCTCACAAAATTACGGAAGGATTGAGACTGACAGACCAAAGCCAACGGATCTCAACTCAGTCTCAGTGTTCGGTCAACTCGGTCACGTGTTTCTGTGGTTTACACATTGAGTTTTTCAAATTGCTAGAAGTAGTATGGAGTCGACAAAATAATTTTTTAATGACTTTATTGAGTTATGTAGACTTCGACCATGCTTGTGGAAGCAAAATTCACAAGAATATGCAAATAGAAACTTAAATAACGCGAAAGTTACAGTTTAAAAATCCGCAGATCTTTTAAGCATGTTGAAAGGATTGTAGGATCTGACATCACGGGCCAATTCCTTCAATATTACAGATTTCTCAGTTATTCATTAGTGGGCACAGAAAAGAACTAAATCCGGCGAACCTTGCCCTTCACGGGTCACGAGATCCGATTCAATGGATCCGATCTTCGAAAAATTCCGTTCGTGTGTGCCAACCTATTGTAGTCTCCGTAGTGTAGGGACCGTCTCTCGGTTCTGTGAGTTGTGCTGCGACATTTTTCAGCTTGCTGTTTGTTATTGTCCCCGGATCTGCGGGATCGCCTTTTGGCTCTGTTGAGTTCTGCCACGCTATTTTCAGCTTGCCTGTCCTACGGAATGCAAGTAGTCATGGGTCGAGTTCGACCAGGCTGGTTCGCTCGCTGTTCCAATCTCGATCGGCATCACGACGCGACGGTGTCGTGCGAAGCGTCGCAGGGACAGTTTTCTTTCTTTAGAAGCAGTTGTAACTCCCTCCTTCCGACGTCGAACTTCTGTGAAGAAGCGTAAGGTTTTTCCATCTGTTTTTTCTTCCGGGCAACACGTTGCGTGACGTCACTTCCCGGTGCGTGAATTTTGGAGTTTGTCGGGAAAAGAACTCACAATATGGGCGTACTTCGAGCCATTATTGGGGTCTCTGATTGCTTGAATTTTTCTTCTCCCAATTATGAACTCTGCGGAAGAGAGATTCATGTGATAATTTAGGTTTTCAATATAATTGTTCATTGTACTTTGAAAGAAATTGTTTAAATTTCAAATGAATTTTATTTCTCCCGCATCAGATTTTGGTTGATTTGATCAAGAACAGATGTCGCTTTTTTTCCAGTGTGCACTATTGAAAGAAAATGTTTAAGTTTCAAATGGACTTTCTTTTTCCAGCGTCAATTTTTAGGGTGCGCTATCTAGCGGAATTTTCCGTTAGCGTAGTGTTGGTTGATAAAACCAAGAACATAATAATTACTCCTTGCATTATTGAAAGAAATTATTATTATTTTTTTTATCTGTGGTGTTTTGCCCAACGGAGTCCTAAGTCATAGACTTGTTAGGATCTCAGGAGCGTGAGTGTATTTTGGTGTGTGTAAAGTCTCCCATGGCTTTGTTACTTCCAAACCTCCTCGCCGTTAAAGGGAAAGCAGTGTCGAATTTTCTCCCCAACACTGAAGGGTACCTGAAGTGTGTAACGACCGCCGAGAAATATCACGAGCGGGTGCGAACCCACGACCTTACGGTCGCAAGGCCGGTCCCTTTAAATCTTAAATAAATTTTATTTTTCCCACGCCATCTAGATTTTTAGATTTTTGAGTGCGTCTCCTAGTGGAATTTTTCAAGACCACGGCTTTGGTTCTTTCGAGCTTATTACTATTATTTGTTTTTATTATTATACTATTTGCAGACTACTGTAAGAATTTTATCGGAAAAGGAAAGAAAAATATTTCTGGTGGGCCATCTAGCGGAATTTTTGCGACCTGGTTGTTTCAAATTAACAACAGACGCTACTTTTCTATTTTCTGTCTCATTATTATTACTCCGCGCTTTATCTACTTTTCTATTTTTCTTCTCATTATTATTACTTCGCACATGAAATTTGATTTCATCTAATTTTTTTTCTTAGTATCAGTTCTTAGAGTGCCATCTAACGAAAGTTTTCACAACCATTGTTTTCAGTCATTTAAACGTCAACAGAAGCCATTGTTTTGTATTTGTTTTTCATTCAATCGTATTTGTTTTTCATTAATCAGTACAAGAAAAACAAAATAATAATTTAAATAAAATTGTTTTGTCAACGTCCAATAGATGTCCAATTTTCGAGTCGAGTGCGCCATCTAGAAGAGTTTCTCGTATTTGTCAAGTATGTAGAGAGCGTAATAGAAAGCCTGTGAAGGAACGTTATGGGATAAAATGATTTTGGGGTGACATTCCTCCGAAAAAAATCGCCGAAACTGCAACGAAAACCTAATAAATACACTAACTAACACAATAACGAAAACCTAATAAGTACATAATATACATACTTTTACTAGTTTTTCTTGTAACTACCAATACAGTAGCCTCAAATTCAGAGAGCGAATTGTATTATTGGAGTGTTTCTTCTTTTTTTGCATTTAACGATCATTTTGGTCTTTCACGTTTCACGCCATAGTTTTTTTTTTTTTAGGTATTAAGAGTGTGTAAGCGACACTAGAGTACTTACGCCAATGCTCGTTTTATTGGGTCATATAAAGTATAATATTTTTCATATTACGCCCAATATAGGGTTGCTTGTTATCGCGTACCACCGTGTTTGATATCAATAAACGGACAATTCTTGCCGAATCTGAATGTCTTTCATATCACAGTGTTTACGCTTGTGGAAGAGAACCCAAAGATCACTTCTGTTTTTGCCTTCACCTGTGGTATCCTATTAGGAAAGCGGATCCTGAGGAGTTGTACCCTCTGTGGTCATACAGGGATACATTTTCCCGGCCGTATACCATCTTTTGATCGTGGATTGCGTAATATCTGCCGGGTGGCGCCCTTAACTGTAACACCTATTGAATCCCTTAAGCCATCTCCACTGAGTGGGTACACAGCTCTTCACCACATCGTAGTCCTCGGGGGAACGACCGATCTTGCTTCTAGGGGCACGGTAAGTTACAGTTGGCGCAGTCCCACAAACTGTGAGTCAAAACCCGCAACACGTCCCTTTCGATACCACATTACAGCGAAGCTACCCAACTAATGCAAGTACAGCTAAAAAAAAGTCTCCGCGCTAGGTGTGCGACAGCGTTTAAGTTTAGTCAATTTTTACGTTTTCTTAGTTAATTAACTATCTTGCCTTTGTTTTGTCCATATTCAAAGTATAGGATCTCTTACAATTAACCCATTATTAGATACTAAGCAAGCAGATGCCGTGCCTTCAATTGAATGCCTCATTAAAGTGGGCTATGATTTCACTGTTTTTTTCTCCTAAGATTTGCAGCACTGATAGCTGTTCAATTATTTAATTAAACAAATGTCAAATTGACACTTTGTATTTTCAATTAATTCAAAATGTTAGAATTATAGCAGAAAATATTTATTGTTGAAAGTTATTTTCAAACCGGTAGAATAGAAAATGGACAGTTAGTTTATTCAAGTGTGTACAGAAGTTTCGACAGCAGTTTCCTAATTTTGCTATTACTTATGAACGGCTAGTTAAACATATCCATCCTTGTGTTATTAAATTTCGTGAAACTGGATCACTTGGTCGCAAAACAGGGAGCGGAACATCTAAGAAAAGGACATTGAAGATGTTCGGGATCGAATGGAACACTTTCCCAAGAAATCTATTGCGAAACTTTCACAAGAAGTTCAGCTATCAGTGGGAACATGTCACACTATTCTTAAAAAAGACTTAAAGCTTTATCCATATAAGATTCAAGCAGTCCAGGAACTCAGGCCATTAAATTTTCACAGAAGAACAGAATATTGTCAGTGGTTTCTTGATAACTTAAGCAACGACGACATTCTTGACAAGTGTTTCTTTTCCGATGAGGCCTGGTTTCATCTCTCAGGGTATTTAAATAAACAGAATATGAGAATATAGTCAGCAGAAAATCCCCATGAATTTGTGGAAACTCCATTACATCCATTAAAAGTTGGTGTTTGGCTAGCAGTGTCAAGAAGGCGTATCATCGGACCAATATTTTTTAACGACTCAGTAACTGCTGAAAGATACCGAAATGAGTTATTAGAACCTTTCATTAATCAACTACATGATGATGAACTTACAGAAGGGTTTTTTCAGCAAGACAATGCTACCGCCCACACAGCTCATCAAACAACGACTTTCCTGCAGCAGTTTTTCGATAATCGGCTTGTGAATTTTCCTGCAAGGTCCCAGGATCTCACAATTATGGATTACTTCATTTATCCGCACATGAAAAATACAGTTTTTAGAACTACACGTCACACAATCAAAGAACTTCGTGCGGGCATTACAGATGTGTGTGCTAACATAACCCCGAACACTTAGCAAACGGGTTTGAAGACATGAAACGCAGAGTACGCTTATGTATTCAAGCTGAAGGAGAGCACTTTGAGCATCTACTTTAAACTTTAATGTTGTGTTTATATTTGATGTTATGATCAGTACTGACAGTTAATGACGACTGTTTTCTCTAGAATTGTGTCGCCAAGTTCATAAAAAAATCACAGCTTACTTTAATGAGGAATTCAATTGAAGGCATGGTATTATTTTCGTGTTTTGTTGTCCTCTTCGGAACTTTAAAGACAGTTAATGAATAATACGAACAAAACTGACCTCAAGATAACTCCTTAAGGAATGCCAACCTTATACATGGTAATTAACAATTAATTACAAGAAAGTCCCTAGTATGTTTCTTTAAGCTAGGAACCAGCCAATTAATTTTAAATTTCATTATCCCTAAAACATATAATCTCCTGTTAGTTATATATAAATTTGTAATAAAAACTTATCGCGTACTTTTGTGTATACTGAGAAAGAGTGTCTTGTTAACGTAGAGCGATATAAACTCGCCAGTTGAAGAAGTTGGTTTTTACTTACTACAACTTTGGGTGTTGTATTTTAAATAAACAATAAAAATATTTTGTCAAGAACTTATGCTGCATCTCGATTACGCCAAGGTATTACGTTACCTTAAACCCATACTTACTTTCCTCGTAGATTAACCGTGGAGATTACGTTTCTCCTACATAATGCAAGGGATAACTCTCACGAAACAACGACTGCGGTTTTAGTGCGCCGTTTCATATCGTCTTACTTACTTATACTCGAAAAGTTCATTTTCCCAGAGCCAACGATTGATCGAGAGGGAGATGCATTCGCAATCAGAAGTAATCTCGCCGTTCGGCTCCCATAAGGCGAATCTCAATCACAAATCGGTTATTGTATTCATTATCCGGGGCGGCCGAGCTCGCGAGGGGTTTCCCCCCGGAAATTGGAAACTTTTATTACGGCTCTTCCAAGGATTTTCAAATCAAATTCCATCCGCGCCGCAGATGCCCCCGAAAACAAATCGCTCGGATCGATGCATCGGATGCACCGCTCTGCAGAGTTTTCATAAAACAGAAATTGGGGCACCGCGTTTTCTTTTTTTTTTTTGATTATAATAAATACAAGGAGATCAATAATAGTCATTAGCATTTAAGCTTGTATTGTGCGATCATGTTGGAATTAATTAGTGTTTTCGTTACGTGTAACCTACATGGGTGGTCGGCGTCTTTAATTACGTTAATTGTTACATGAAAAAGTATTCATCAGGTTAAATTAAATTACTTATACCCAAAAATTATATATTTTATCCAATACCAGTTTATTGTGAAGTCATAATAATGCCGATTTTGAATATACTATGAGGTCTATAAAACACTAGTGGAATTATGAACCCATAATTAAACTGGTATCGGCATTATTATGACTTCCTAATAAACAGGCGTTGAAGAAAACTATGTATTACTATGTATTATTGTATCGTGACTTATTTGCCTTACAAGACACTTGTGCAATCAATAACTATAAACATACCGATAAACGTTTTGTATACTCTATAAACGAAAAAATGTAAATTTCAAACTACCAGTCTTTGTTTAGGAAGACAACGCTCATAAACTTTAAGATAAATGCAACAGGTATCATACCGAGAGATCGATGAGATCTTCTTCATTCTTCTAGACCTACGACAATTTGTTTATCTATAGATGTGTAATTTATTATTTTACCAAAAAGCTTTTTTTGGAAAAATTAGAACGTGTCTAAGGGGTTTTTGCTTAAGTTAACATAACTAAAGTCAGGTGGTTTGCTGTGGATGGATCTTTGGCGTCATATTTCTTCTTGAGGATACGGTTTTTATAGACTGTAGGTTTCTTTCCACCCTAAACCCAAAGTATCGACAAAAGCAGCAGTTTACGTTCTTTTATGATTATCAATTTTATTCGCCCGTGCTTGATTTGGTAAGCCATTTCAGTAATCATTTTAGAACTGCTTTCCATTTAAGGAGGGATTGTATTTTGGGTATGGAAGGTTTTAATAACTTTGAACCTGTTTCAGGAAACCAACCACTTCATTTTCTTCCATTACTTCCTGATCTAGCACTTATTTTTGGGTAATTAAGTTGTCCTTCTTCAATTTCCGAAGAAATTGTCTATATTTCCAAACGTGTAAAGATTTTAATCTGTATATTCAGAGAAAATATTTTGCTTTCTTAAAGACTTGATGTTTTGGAGTTGCCTTTGAAGATCTCTCTGTTAGTTAGAATTATTATCGATACTTGATATTTTGGAGCTGCCTTTGGAGATCTCCCCAACTCATAGAATTATTGTCGTCTAGTTATGCTATTGCCCTAGATCTTTCCAACATGCAACACTTACAGATTATGACCTACCTGCTGGTGAGGCAATAAAGCTAGCTCAGGGTTAACTGATTTTAAGATCCGCCGACAGATTCAATGGGACGATAGTGGGATTCTTCAAACTCAAATTCTTTTTTCAAAGGGCGCAGTTTTTTTATACAAGGTACCGCGGGAAAATTAAAAGAATGCTTTATTTGTTTTAAAGAAAACACCAATTAACACAGAAATATTACAACAAAACAACAACAAAAACAAACCATTCTGAACAAATATCGTCGTAAGATTAAAATTGATAAAATTTTACGTAAATCGCCCTAAGGTGAGTGGGAATCCAACTTTACAAACAATAAAACAAACCGGTTCAAAGCCTCACAGAACACCAGAATGATTCGTTGCAAATTCAATTCGGAGCAACGGGAGTAAAGAAACAAATGTAAGAGAAGAGAGTTGGTAAATACTTAACCAATCCGGCGAAATGTGACATAAGCCTCGTCGAATCAAAATTAAATAACAAGGGTCACGAAAGCCATTGCAAAGCGCACAATAAATATCGCAACACGCTCGAAGCAAAGTCAACCTATTAAATAAAGGAAAAAAATCAGCAGGTTGTCATTAAAAAAAAAGTCAAGTAGGTATTGTATCTCAGAATCAAGAGCAGATAAACAATTGAAACAAATGGATAATATAGGTCTTATTGACTCTAAATGACACACCAAATTTCAAATAGATACGTCAAACAGTTTTCGAAATATTAAGCCGGTTCTATACTTTTGCCCTTCCCTGTATATCGAAACCGTGGAAAGTGATTAGCGCTGTAAATTCACGTCTGCACTACGACGAAGATTGCACCATAAAAAGTTATTTTCAACGCAATAAATGGAGGCAAAGAAAGCCAAAGCTCGAGATTCAGACAAACTAAGTCGGCCTGCGATTAATGCATTATTGAAATAAATGCGACACGAAATTCACCATATATAGTAGTGCTGGCAACCAAATCGGTTTTTTGGATAACCGGTTAACCGGTTTTGGATTATTCGAGGTTTTAAGCAAAACCGAAAACCAGTTGTCCAGATAACCGGTTATCCGGATAATCGGTTATTCGAATATCCAATTATTTGGATAATCGGATATTCGAATATCCAAGTATTTGGATAACCGGATATTTGAATAATATCGGTTTTTGGATAATCGGATACTCGAATGACCGGTTATTCGAACGATGAAAAATATTCAAATAGCCCAACTACCTGAAATTCAAATAACTCTACACAATTACGTATTTATTTTTTTCACGCATTTAAAGATAATCTTAGGAATTTGAAACAGCAAATTTAAACCTCAAATAAAATTGAAAATGTTGGAAGTATTAAACAAAAAAAACTGAAGGTAAATCTTATCTGTTATGTTCACTACGTAAAAAAAATGTAAGTGGTCAAGTGGTACGATCTAATCCACAGATTAGAAGAAGAATTAAAATAATTTTAGTTTTTGTTGTGAGTAGCCTTTTCGACCGTACCCAACCGTCTTTCGGAGAATTCAAGAAAAGTTTATTGTAGATCATAATACCATAATTTATGGTACAGAAGTTGTTCGGCGCCATAATGAATTTTTACAACACAAAATATGTGCATTACTTTTATGATTTGTTGAACATTGTTCATTAAATAGAACAAGAATAACTGACATTTATTTTATTTAATAAAAATAAAACGAAAACTATTATTAGTGAGTTTGTGTCAAGTTTTAGATGTGTGAGTCCTTATAAATTAGAAATATAGTTAGTACTTTAAAATGGAGATGAGAAGCACAAAATTGAAATGTTTGAAAACATCTTCATCTGAATAAAAACCAGAAACATTAGTGGCGCCCTTGCCTTGGAAATAACAAACTTTTAAACCTCTAGTACATCGCATTTCCTTCTGTACTATAACCTGTAACGTAACACGTAATTCATAATTATATTTCAAAAATATGTGGCCATTGTAAAATTGGCGTTTAGAGATAAAATTCATTGGAGTCTGTTTTTATAAATCAGTTGTTGTATACCTAATACCTAATTAACCGATTTTCGAATAGTCGTTTTTTGAATATATTCAAGACAGTTTTTCAAATATCCGAATAATCGGTTTTTGGATATTCGAATATCTGAATAATCGGTTTTGGATATTCGCATAGTCGGTTTTAACCATTATTTGGATAACCGGTTTCATCCAAAACCGGTTTTTGGATATTCGAGTAGTCGGTTTGAACCATTATTTGGATAACCGGTTTTATCCAAAACCGGTTTTTAAAGAAACCGATTAATCGGTTTCATTTCTTTCCGGTTTTTGCCAGCACTAATATATAGGATGACTTCGAACGCGGTTTTATCACCGTAACAAATGGTGAAGTAATACAACTACTCAAGGGTCGCGGGGTCTTTGAGATATACCTTTTGAAGCGTTGAAGAAGATCAAGACGAGAGGTAAATGTTATCGTAGACCTGGTGGTGCCGATTTCTGTTTTTACTCTTATGCTGTTGTGGTTTCAAATAGGGCCGAAATAGTTATCCGGAGAGCATTCGTGAATTTCGCTATCAAAGGCATTCAACAAATTTTGGAGTTATCCAAGAACATATTAATTACGATCGCGACGGTGACGGTTTTTATTTTAAATTACCGTCAGCATGATTGGATTGTAATCATTAGTTTAAGACCGGCTTCTGATGAATCTTATGTGTACAAAACCTAAAAATATGGTAACGAGAAGAAGTTTCGGAAAATTTGATTGCGAAGGCTATCAGTGTACTTATCACATAAAATCCGAAATTTATTCATTACTGCAGCGAGTGTAAATTCGCGCAAGCCGATAACGACCTACCAGATTCTCGCGAGCGCATAAAAAACTCAATTCTCTTCGAGCCGAGCGCGCATATTTCATGCAAATTTCCCGGCACTCTAAAAATTAGTTTGCTTTAGCAATTTTACATCCCGACGAGGTAATCGCGGAGCGCCGCCGGAATTTCGGATGAGTTATCCTTATTCAAATTGGGCGAATTTTGCGGTCTCTCTTTTTCGTTTTCAAGGAAACTGCCGGCAATAAAACTTAATTAAGCCGGTGAAACTGTTGAAGTCGGACGACCGTTTTAATTGCTGGAAACTATTTAGCTACCGAGTAAATTCGAAATGTTCACGCCTAGAATACAGACGAACTCCACTACGTATCGTGAAAAGTAAGTGCCCGGTACGTAGGATTGTTATAAAAGCCCCTGTAAACATAAAACAAATTTTTTCCACTATTTTTTTTACTTTACTTGTCTCAACTCTTGACGCTAATATTACCTACAAATGACTGACATTTATTTATTTTTATATATAACCTCATCTCAATGTATGATTCAACTAATTGAAAAAGTAAAAAAGCCAGAAGCCTAAAAGCGATTCACCTGAAAGATTTCAAAAGACTCCTAAAGTCAATATTCATCAAAACTTGGAAATTTTGGAGTACACCAACAGATGAGACAAATGTTGGGAGATAATTAGGGCAAATTTAACTTTGCAAATTACTTTTCGACAGTCACTTTCATCTCGTTCCTTTCCTGCCTCCGCTTAAATCATTACGAATTTATTCAAATGTTAACTGACGCGACGGTCCCAGATATTTAATCAAACCTAATAGACCAGAGGTGGTTTAAGGACTTACCTAAAAGATCATAAAGTACCTCAAAGACAATTCAGATTTGGAAACTCGTTTAAACCCTGAGGCCCGAAGAGTTTGTCGTTTTACTCTTCAGTAAATCCTTTTACTTAAGAATCCTAATCCGAATTCGAAGGGTCGGTGAAGACGAAGGATTGCCTAAAGAAAAAGGCAAGAACTGGCGATATCAGAAATTTAAGGAAACCAAACGGGCCAGAGGTGGCTTAAGGACTTACTTAAGTCATCACAAAAGACACCTTGAAGACAATTCATGATAATCCGCTTAAACTCTAAGGCCAAAAGATTTTACTTTTGAACTTGAAGGTGTTGGAAGGCATGAGAAGGCCAGGGATGGACTAAAACCCCAACAACAGGCGATTTCAGAATTTTAGAAATGAAGAACTTACTTAAGTCATCAAAAAACACCATCTAAACCGTTAAGTCTTGAAAACTCGCTTAAATGCTAAGGCCAGAAGAGGTTTTTAACAATGGACCACGCTCAAAGACGGCAATCAAAAACTGTTTTAGCCAATAAGTACTTCGTTCGGCGTAAAATAGGTAAAGACAAGGGATTTCCCGGAACTGGCGATCTCAGAAATTTTAAGGAGGAAACCAATTGGCCAGATGTGGCTTAAGGTCTTACTTAAGTCACCAAACAGGACAATTCAGACCTAATAACTCGATGAAACTCTAAGGCCGGAAGTATTTTGTTTATTTACCTCAGAATAAGGGCATGTGAGGGCCAGGAATTTCTTACCAAGCGCACATTTGTGGCTTAGGGACTTATTTAAGACATCAAGGACCTCTTTGAAGACAGTTCAATCCCCGTATGTAGCTTAAATCTTAAGGCCAGGAGGCTTGTTAAGGAAGCGCAGATGTTGGACTACTAATAAATCCTAATCCCTAATAAATCATAATGTAGAAGAATTCAAGAATTCTTGCAACTAAAAGTCAAGTTGTTTCTTCTTACTTAACTCATCAAAAAGGACAATTCAAACTTAATAACTCGATAAAACTGTAAGGCCAGAAGAATTTTGTTTATTTTCCCCAGAATAAGGACATGTGAAGGCCAGGAATTTCTTAGCAAGCGAAGAACCGCACGTTTGTGGCTTACGGACTTACTTAAGACATCAAAGACCTCTTTGAAGACAGTTTAATCCTCGTATGTATCTTAAATCTTAAGGACAGGAGGCTTCTTAAGGAAGCGCAGATGTTGGACAATCAATAAATCCTAATCCATAATAAATCATAATGTAGAAGAATTCAAGAATTCTTGCAACTAAAAGTCAAATTGTTTCTTCTTACTTAACTCATCAAAAAGGACAATTCAGACTTAATAACTGTAACTCTAAGCAAGAAGAATTTTGTTTATTTACTCCAGAATAAGGGCATGTGAAGCGCAAGGATTTCCTAGGAAGCGAAGAACTGCACACGCGTAGCTTATGAATTTACTTAAGACATCAAGGACCTCTTCGAAGACAGTTCGATCCTAAAAAGTCGCTTAAATCGTAAAGCCAGGAGGGTTCTTAAGGAAGCGCAGATGTTGGGCAACACGTGAATGATTCCGTCCCTAATAAATCGTAATGTAGAAGAATCCAAGGATGTTCGCAACTAAAGGTCAAGCCGTCCCTGCCAGTTCACCCAAAAACCAAGAGAAACTCCAAAACTAACGAAAATTCATTGTAAAGTCAAGGACTTTGGGAAGACTAAATAAAGCCAGAGCAGGTAGATGTAGAACGTTGGAAAGGAACGCATTTGGCCGCACCAAAGGATTCACAGGAACCAATGATTTGCTTAAGAAGCCAAAGACTTTACAATACTCTAAGTTTAGATAAGGTCGAAACTGCTTAAAGCATAGAAGATTTAAAGACAACCAAAGAACCCTGATCCAAAAAGTTAAGGACTTTCAACTCTGGACACTTGAATAGGCCAATAAAACCAAAGGTGGTTTAAGAACATTGGATTGGATTGGATCCTGATATTTCACAGGGTACGGCACATTACTTCTAAAATCAAGGGCTTGCAATGTTGGAAGATTAAATAAACCCAAACGGGTAAAGTCACTAGAAATTACGTTTAAAGCCATGAACTTGTAATATCCAAGAAGATGAAGTGAACCAATCGGATTAGGAGCAGCCTTAAAACAGAGCAGTGCATTTTGAAACATCTGGATGGCCAAAACAGTGCGTTTGGTTTACAAAGGCATCTAAAACCATGGACTTACAATCCTGAAAGCTTAATGGAACTAATAATGCAAAATGTGATTTCAGAGCTCATTTAAAACTTAAAGAAGTAAACAAGACGGCCATTGCGGTTTTTATAGTTTATAAAGGCGAAGACTTAACCATTTCAGAGGCTCAAGAGTGATATTGATAAGGCCAAAATGATTAAATCGTTTGCTTAAGAAACCTTAAGTGAAACCTTCCTCATTGCATTTCTGTGGGAAATGCAGTGAGAAAGGTTTCACTTAAGCCCCAAAAATATTACCCCAAATGCTGAAGCCTTACGATCCAAGAAGTTTTCGAGGCCACAGGAATTAATTAAGCTACAAGGCACTGCGATCAATAGCAATAGAAAGCAACTCAAGTTCAAGCCAATTATTTAAGGAGCTAAGGACTTAACGTCCTGGACACTTGAGTGAACCAATACGGCCAAAGGTGAAGTATAAGATAATTTATACCGAGGAAAAGTAGATTGGGAATTACCTAGATCGCCAATATGTTTCTAATAATTCACAAACTGTTCTTTTGAAAATCACATTAGAACATCTTTACAGGCATAGTTTGTTTTTAGACACTTCTCCTTCTTTTTTCTCCCGAATTTAGGGGTTTATTATTTTATGGAGCCAATAATCTTTCTTTCCCTGTATAAACCGTAGTTAATTTAGTTAAATTAATTTGATTTTCTTCTTGTATCACATACGAAAAGAAAATCGATCTAGTTGTAATACTAAAATCACCAAAACAAATCTATGTAGTGAGTTTTACAAAAAACACTGTACGGAATGCAAAATAAAATAGATCGAAACCTTGGGAAGTGATTAGCGCTATAAATTCACGTCTGCACTACGACGAAGATTGCAATATAAAAAGTTATTTTCAACCCAACGCAAACGATCTCTTTTTGCCTATGTAAATCGTAATTTATTTAGATGAATTAGGTTTCACTCCACAAGCCTTACCAAATGAATATTCCGCTTCTACTACTGGTTAATACCTCTGTTTAAATACGTGATCCAAAAATCAATTGTAGCGTTAAAAACTTAGTGATAGAACGATTGTATATTCTCACTGAATAGGAAACAATGAGGCCTTTATCTCATTTCTTTAGGGGCCTAATTAATAAGTCAATGACAAAAGCGCTCGTCATGTAACTTGTTTCGTTCAAAGAAAATGGAGACTAATTTGAAAGAAGAAAAAAAAACCTTCTGTAATTAGAGAACTATTTAAACTTTTACGCAAACACTTGCGTTACAAACAACTTTAAAAATACGACGCTCTAACAATTGGGCGTAAATTTCAAAACAAATTTACTAATTACTTAGGAACGTCTCGCACGGCAACCGTGAACAAGCAGCTTTCGCGTACCCAATTTGCGTCAGCGATTTAAATGTAAAAATACGACGCGAGAATTGCATCTACAAACTCTCCACTCTCCACGTTCAATTTCGAAAAAAAAAAACGGTGAAGAGGGAGGGAAAGTTGCCCGATTCCAGCAGCAGCGGTCCCGTTATGGTACCGACTAATTAAGTTATCGCCTCTGCTGCTTTTAAGCGTTTTATTTGTACTAATTAATTTAATTTGTGATAATTAACGCACGGCTTACCAAACCGAGACCTACGCATGTGTTTCCTGCGGTCGGTTTTTATCTTAATGCGTTTGAGAGTAAGTCCTCGGATGGAAAATTTGAAATTCAAATCGCGATAAGCACAACGAAAAAAAGAGGGAACGGAAAGGCCTGACAAATATTAATTAGGGAATTTTTGTGGGCGTTGGAACTACGAGGCTGGAGAAGGCTTATATATTTTCGACTTTCTAATTCTTGTTTTACGTGGCTACAACAAGTTGTTCCTAATTACATCTCATTGAATCTTTCAGGCTTAATTTAATTTGATACCCCTTCATAAACAGTTTTGTTTTCAAGTTATGTGTTGTGTAAGAAATCGACGAGGTTAATACTCTAAAAAAAAAACTTTTTGACTTTGGTACGGGAAGAAGATCAGTGGCCAACAAAACTTCTTACCAACGCACTGACCAAGAAACCTTCTCAATTAATTAGTCGTCTGGGAGAATACCCCCAGAAAAGGGACTAATAACATAAGGTTGGAGAAATAAAGAAGAGGGGATCATGATGACATCACTTTTTCAAATACATAAGTCTTCAATAAATTCTTTCAGTTTTCTTGCTGTTACTTTATTTTCGCCTCAGCATTTCACTCTCTTCGGTTTCTTAATTCCTCGATATTTCTGGTGGATTTTGTGTTATTAATTCTTTCCTCTCTTAAATTAATTTCATGTTTGAACTTTGTTTAGTTTATTTCCACTTTCCTATAACTTTATGGGCTTCCAAAGTGGTGCATAAATTTGTTTGGTTGATTTTAGTATGTAAAAATCCAAGTTCTTATCATAATTTTTTTGTGCAATTCAGTACATCTTATTTAATTAAGAACTTTACTAAATTAGAAATCAGGTCGAAGTGTGAGTTATCTGAATTAGAAAACATATCGAAGTATAACTCATATGAAAACACAAAATTAAAAACATGCAGCTTATGTAACAAAAGCATTAGTGTCATGTTAAAAAGAAGAATAAGATTGCTCTGTCGAAGGTGAATCAACGGTGATTCATTGGAAAGCTCTTTGCATTGCATAATGCAACTCCCGGTGCAATTTAATTCTTCGAAAGTCCAGGGTCTAGCTTTAGCTCTGCACGTCACCAGATCATAATAAATACGGCCAGAGAAGGGAGTTCCAGCAGAGCCCCCGAGTCAAACGCGACTTAAAAATTCCTCGTCGTAAAATTTTCAAAATTCAAAATTGATTCCATGATTAAATTCATATAAAGTGTCCCCGAGAAGCAGGAGACCGGTAAGGGTAACATTAATGTTAACAAAGTTTTTCAAAAGTAAACGGATTTATGTAGATCTGCCCTTCTGTCTTTCATATTCTAGTTTCAACTTTATGCTAATTGTTAAAAATTTAATCAATTCGTTAATTAACTGAAATTCGCATATTCTTTGTTTGTATTTTCTTAATTATTGTACGAACATTTTTCTTTTAGTTGAATATATTTTGATAAATTAAAGATTCAGATTTTTTATTTGAATTTCTATTCTGCAAGGTTGGCAGAGCTGGACTGTGTATTAGAAGGTTACCTTGGTCAACGGAGGGCACAGAGGGTGCATATCACGTTATGTCTCGTAACGTGATAAATTCCATTGGGCATATTAACGAGATTTTTGATCAATACGACCATAGGATTGATTCCGTTTTTCAGTGAATTAGATGAAGCTTTAGGAAAGAGATTAAAACTCACCCTGTTTACTTCCCTGTGACGGATAGAAGTTTCGTGTGACGTCATGAGTTACTTTTGCGGGGAGGAAATTTCAAACTGCATATTAAATGGGAACGAGGTAATCTGCTAGATGCAATATCAGTTTTAACAACCTTGCTATTCTGGATAACACCTGCCATCTTTTGCTTCAGTTCTAAATTCGTTTAGCCCCGTATAAAAATCAGTTGATAAATTTTACTAAAGCAAGGACATCCTGAAGGAATAGCAGGACGGTTTCAAAACGAATAGACCTGGACATGATACGGTTCTATCCTCGCACAACTGCGCTCTCAAAAACCTTGAAGGGAATCTCACTTACTTACCTCAACGAGTTTCAATGAGGTGGCAGAATAACGAAACTCGTTCCTGTGACTTACCTTTTACATCTTCGATGCTCCTAATTTCATGTTCCCGAGTACTTCCCAAGATTCTTACATTTTCGTTTTTCCAGGCACTGTCTTCAATAATACCTTTCTTTGGTGGTTACACCATGGCCATCAACGTCTGATTTTCAGTAAATGTTGAGTTTTAATTCTGATTGACTTTTGTGATTTTGGCGTTTGATTTTGGAGAAGTTCCAGAACTACTAGGACCTGTTGCTTCTGTTTCTACGTACAAAAAAATTTTGCTTCTAATTCTAGGCAATGCCTTCAATTTATTTACAACTTTTTCTATTTGAT
Source organism: Prosopocoilus inquinatus (assembly GCA_036172665.1). Classification (NCBI taxonomy): domain Eukaryota; kingdom Metazoa; phylum Arthropoda; class Insecta; order Coleoptera; family Lucanidae; genus Prosopocoilus; species Prosopocoilus inquinatus. The sequence continues at coordinate 31,189,820 of CM069877.1, forward strand.
TTTATTTTGAACACCTGTAATCTTTCCCTTGTCATTCTGAATAACTACTATGTAAGACGTGCTCCCAATGGTTTAAATAATCCGTAAAAAGTTGGATCTCGATTTTCTTTGCTCGTAGCGTTGCTGGTTTTCAGGTGGAAAGCCAAAAAATCGATTTCCAAATCGTTTCCCGCGGATTGCTCCAAGGGCGTTTACTTATGTTTTTAGAATTGTTGAAATCTCTCTCTCACTCTTTATCTCTTTCTATCTTTAGTAAATGCTCGTTTATTATAATGGTTCAAATAAAAATTCGAAGCTTTAGATCACAAAATATATTCAAATATTAGAGAGGAATTTTCATGCAATATCAGAGAGATTACAAACAAAATAATGTGTGAATTTAATTTTATGAAATTAATTAAAATTTTAAAATTAACATAACCTTGAAACTAGAACATGAAAGATTAATAAAGAAAATTAATTCTCTTCTGTAAAATTTTAAAAATTGTTTTTGCAAATCGTTTTTAAAACTTTCATTATGCTTTGACAGCATGGCCGCCTTGCATGGGGTAGCTTATTATGTTACAAATCCGCGTCAATTTGTTATCCTACTGCAATGTCAGGTCAAAAAGCGATCGTAGGATGTCGCGGTTTTATCTACGTAAAATTTTACTTTACTTTATTTTATTTAAACTCACCCTCACTGGTCGTGGATACTTCTTAAGTACACTTTATTTAAATGAAATTGTGAAAATGGATTGATAGAAAAATTTTTGAACTTTGGAAACTGAATTACGAGGAAAATTTAGACGCGTGTCAAACAGACTACACATTTTTGATAGTCAGAAGCAACTGTTTTTTAGATGATAAGAGTTCGTGCATCGTGGCAAGTGTATTGTCGAATTCCCTTCTGATCAGAAAAGCAAAGTAAATACTTAGCTCTTCTCATATAAATATATGAATCTGAATGACCTAATTTCCAGCCTACGTGGGATTTGCGTTAAGCGTTGGTTTTGGAAAATCCTGCTGACTCATCCTATTTTACTGGGAGCTGTTTTTAGGTAACCGATGTGCGATGTAGATCGAGGTTTGCTTGAAGGAATCAGGAGTCCTTACATAATTATTTCTTCTGTTACACTTTGTTACGCATTGCATAATCTTATTAATCTTAACATAAAGCCCTTGATCTCATTTCTTGATTCATTCATTAAGCTCCTCGATTGTATTTTCATGCTTTTACATTACGTTTCTTTTGAGTGCTGAACTGTATTCTGTTTTTTAATTCGGTGGATATTTTGAAATTCTGGCGCTAAAAACGAGCTTCATTGCTGTCAATGAGCTGTCATTGACTAATTGACTAACGACGAAGCTCGTTTGACCAAAAACAAAGCTCGTTTAACCAATAACAAAGCTCGTTTTTAGCGCCAAAATTTCGAAATACTCCTCCGAATTTAAAACAAAAACAGAGTATAGTACATATTAATAAATATCATATGTTCAATTTTTGTTTTCCGAAGGTCATTAATCAAACAATCATATACAGGGTCTCCCAAGTTGCGTGGTCTATTAGAAGTTCTCGGGGAAAAACATACAAACATTCTGAAAATTAACGCACTGCCCTAGGAGGAAGTGATCCCCATACTTAAATGTAACGGTTTTTGAGATATTTTCGAATTTCTGAAAAAAAGTTATTTCTGTGGCTTTTCATTTAAGAGAATGTATTTTCAACCCTTTCAAATTTCAAGATTCAAGGTGCCTGTCGTTTGAAAGAATAATGTTCAGTCTTTCATATCCTAATTATCATTGAAAAATTCACAGGGTGGTCAAAATATGGTGTCGAACCTTGCTCCGTTCAACTGTCCAAAACTCAGTTTTCGTAAACGAAACGCACTGTGTATTTTTACATTATGAGATGCAGAATCAAATTCTATACCGATTAATAGTAGCATTCCCTAAACCTATTTCCATTTGTTTTCTTGTTATCAATTATTGTTTCTTATAATGGCACATGTTGATAAAATTATGGTAATTTTTCTCAGTAAGTGTCTACAAAACAAAAATATTTATTTATTATTACAGTTATTTGTAAATTTTATACAGTATTTACGACCATAGGGACTCGAGAATAATAAAAAACTGTTAATTATTTTTACCACTTTACCAATTGTAAATTTTACTTTTGCTTTTTTTAAACAAAAATGTTAGCCTGACAAAGAGAATTGTTTTTGAAAATAGGTCTACTTATTTTCTTAAGACCCTTGTTTATGAAAATAGTAAGTATTACGATAGGTATTTACCTATAGCTTTTTTCCGAGATGTATGTAGGGCGAAATAATGCTATGGTTAGCAATTATTTACTTCTTAAAGAAATACGAATTCGATATTTGCTTTTTTTCAAAGCTAGATGCGAATAACTGTATGAATGCAATTAGTTAACACACTAAAATAAACAATTCTTGATAACAAGAAAACTAATGAAAATAGATATAGGGAATGCTACTACTAATCGATGTAGAATTTGATTCTGTATCTCATGATGCAAAAATATACAGGGTATTCCATTTACGAAAATTGAGTTTTGGGCAGTTGAACAGAACAAGGTTCGACACCATATTTTGATCACCCTGTGAATTTTTCAATGACAACTAGGATATAATTTGAAAGGCTGAACATTATTCTTTCAAACGACAGGCAGCTTGAATCTGGAAATTTGAAAGTATCGTAAATATATTCTCTTAAATGAAAGGCCAGCGAAATAATTTTTTTCAGAAATTCGAAGATATCTCAAAAACCGTTACATTTAAGTGTAGGGAAGCCTTAACAATTTTTGCTTGGAATAACATGTAGAATCAGAATTTGCAAAAAAAATAGCATTTCATTTAAAATAAGAAAGTTAATGGCGACTTCCGATTTAACCGGAAGAGATATAGAAGTGAAAATATTTTCTTCTGAAAGATCACTTCCTCCTAGGGCAGTACGTTAATTTTCAGAATGTTTGTATTTTCCTTTCCCCGAGAACTTTTAATAGGCCACCCCACTTGGGAGACCCTGTATAGTAACGAGGAAAACAGCTATGTCGCTCTGTATCAAAATTTTTATTTGCACGACCGTTTTCGCTTAATTAATACATCATTTTCAAGTGCATGGACACACATGCGTGCACGTGGCGAGCGCAGAAGCACCAATTTATTTATTAATTAATTATTACTGCCGCGCAACACCACAAAAAAAGTGGAAAGCAGAACCTCTTTAAAAGTATGTAGTAGGTTACTGCTCGAGATTAGGCATGGCCAACAAGCCGATAGCGGTAGATCGCCATGTGATTTTTAGTCGATCAGGGCGGACAAGAGACGATTTTCATTTCAACCCCAAACGCAGTGTAACTGGTTGTAACTCATAGAAATAAATAGTTGTAACTCCTTTAGTACTCAGTATTTAATATTTAGTGGGTCACATTTGTATTAGCGTTTCTAGAAAACGAATTTCGAAAAGTCGAAATTTTAGTAAGTAGATCGCACACTCTTAAAAAAAAAAATTCCATCTTGTATATGCAGAAATTGGCCACCTCTGCTCTCTGTAGATCAACTCGCGATAAGAAAAAATATTGTAACATTGCTCAAAATTTAGTTACCACCAAATTCTTGCTAGATTCCCAAGGCACCTTGCGATGGTAAATATTGAATGAATAGAATGTATCTATCACTAAATGTCAGGTTGGGTCATCGCAGGGCAGCTTAAAACTTAGACTCTGCCTCCCTTGGTGCCCCCCTAGCTACGGCCCTGGTGTGGAATCAACACAAACGACTCTGCTCATCTTGTTTCGTTTACAGCAAGTCACCCTACCTTACACCTTAAAAAATACTCCGCAAAGTTTCGACCAGTTTTTTCTTTTTAAATAGCTTTCTTAAATATTAGTTCACAGAGTAATTATGGAGAAATAATTTTAAGTAAACAGTAAATATTAACAGATAAAATAGCGACATCTTACGATCGCTTTTTGACCTGAAATTGCAGTAGGATAGACAAATTGAAGCGGGATTTGCTTCTAATAAGTCCCCCATGCAAGGCGCCCATGCTTGCTGTCAAAGCTAAATGAAAATTAAAAAAAAAATTGTGCAAATCGTTTTTGATTGCAGTGAAAACCTCGAACAGCCTCTGGACAGCTGTTTTAGCCCTGCTTGGGGCTTCTTCAGCAGAGACGTAGCTCGACATTCCCACTGCAAACAAAAGCGACTTGTCCAATTTATTCGCAATTGCGATATAAGAGTGATGAACAGATAAAATAGCGACATATTACGATCACTTTTTGACTTGACATTGCAGTAGGATAGACAAATTGAAGCGGAATTTGCTGTTTTATCTGTTCATCACTCTTACATCGCAATTGCGAATAAATTGGATAAGTTGTTTTTGTTTGCAGTGGGAATGTCGAGCTACGTCTCTGCTGAAGAAGCCCCAAGCAGGGCTGAAACAGCTGTCCAGAGGCTGCTCGAGGTTTTCACTGCAATCAAAAACGATTTGCACAAATTTTTTTAAAGTAAATATTAACAAGCAACTCTTACATGAAATTGCGAAGCAGTTTTTGCTAAGATCTAATTAACGAAAAGATGAATTTTCACACGGGTACCTCCACGTACTCGGTGTTTCTTGGGCGATTGCCCTCTTTTCGTATCTGCGGGCGATTAAGCCGCAATTTATCTTAATTAATTTTTTTTTTTCGTGAACTCGCCTAACAATGCCTCCCATTCGCGCTCTCCTACGTTTAATTAAAATTTACCACGCGTTATTGTTCGAAATATAACATCGCGATTGCGTTTTTAATTAAGGCCTGTTTTCGGGTAATTGCGCCGTTAAAACGTTCTTCAGTTGCGCATTGTTCTTGCGGCGTTCCGAATATGTAGGGCGGAGAATGAACGGCATTGTTCGCGAGCGCTGCATAATCGGGGAATTTACTATTTTTGTTTTAATGGTGGTGCCGTTCTGTTGTGCAATTTGGTTTATGTGATGCTGGCTCATGCAATTCTCCATTAATAATGCCGAGCACAAAAAGAAATTGCCGGAGAATTTGGGACAGGGCCAAGGAGAACAAATTAATGGAAGTGGAATAACGCAAGTTTTTTTTTTTTATTAGTAATTGAGATTTCGCAGATATTTTAGGTACGTCAGAGAGAAAGCAAGTTCTCCATCCATCGCAGTTTGAAGAATACATAATTAATTTAGCGCTAATGAACGTCTGAAATTGACTTACGAGCTTCCAAGCTCGTATTTATCCTTTTCATTGTACGTTGGGTCTCGGAGGTCGCGACCTCACCTCAAAACGTTCTTTCGAGATTTAAAATCGTGCCGGCGCATAATGCCAACGACGTTTTTCTTATTCGGAAGATTGCGGGCGCGTATGTGCGGCATATTTATCGACGGCCTATTGTGAATGCGCCCGGTTATAAATGAGCGTTCATAATCGAGCGTCTTTCTATTGATCATTAATCAACGAACAATGCCCGTACATGTTCCAACAATGGGGCCTACCTACGTCGATTTTTTCCCGTTCGTTCGCGGGTATGCCTGCATAGAAATTTCACACGTATTAGTTGGGTACATTAACGCTGTTATTTCTACATACAAAGAATTCACAAGAATTTTCTAATTTATTTGAAACCACCTCCACAAGATGCTAGAGGCAGATCTACTTCTCAGTATCCTGCAATTCATTAACGAACGCAGTGAAAAAGAACTGAAACACTAAATCTTCAAACAATGTTAGTATTCATTTTGCAACAAAATACAAGTTCTTTTATTCTCTTGTCAATTCTTTTCAATTGCTTTGCAGGAGATGTGCTCCAGAACTTCCACACTCGAAAGCTACCATTCCGAACCTTATTTCTAAACGTTCAAACTTGAAATTGTTTAGAATAAGATATTACGGGTTAAATCCTTGATTAGTTTCAGCAGTAATAGGTGGTCTAGTTTTGCTGATGTAAGGTGGTAACACTTCTTCCCTGGTTGGCGACATTTGATATGCCGGCTTCTACTGAATCCTAGAGGTTATGCTGTCTATAACTGCAATCTGATTGGTCGCCATTTTCTACCGTTGTAGCGTTCGCTTCCGGAAATCGCCGCGTTACTTTGCATTTCGCTACTACAAGGTACAGATGTTGTGAACATTTCTCGTAAATTGTTGCTAATTTGAGCAAAATTCAGCTGTAAATTGTTGCTAATTCGAGCAAAATTCTGCTTTAAGTATAGTGTGACTGGAAACTTGAATCCTTTGTGCCTTGTGTACTGTTTGGTTTATTATAAACAAATTTACCGAGCCGATAACCTGTTTCTACTCTAGATAGAAAGGTAATTTACGACGCCATGAGAGCGACCCATGCTTACACTTGATTTCTTTGTTCCAACAGAGTGTACGGATAACGCAGAAACCTCGTGCGTTCCTTAGCGGTAGTGAAATCGCCCGGCAACCAGACCCCGGCGTTGCCTGAGAATTCCTGGAAGATCCCTTAATGCGTATCCTATAGAATTCCTCGGTATGCTAAGAATCTCACTTCTCTTGTTGCCGTTGTTTCAATCAGACGTGTGCGAATTGTAAATAAAAATTATTGTTAAGCAAAGTAGTTGTGTTAGTAGTTTTTCCGTTACACCCACAAGAGTAATCCGCTTCTTTTCTTCGCTACTTCTTTTCCGTTTACCATTTCTCGTTTTTGCGACGAATCTGTTCCTGCACTACGAAGTTGGACGCGTGGGGTCATCGTTCAGCAACAGCGGACCCTTCCCAAAGATCACCGACATCCAGCTGTTAGCAAATGACGTGAAGGACATTCGACGTGTCGACGGATGGTGGCGTTACTACATGACAGTTGGTTATATTTGACTATCGATTGAGTCTCTCAAGACCTATATAGATATCTCATTACTGAGAACAACCTTTTCGATTTTCGACAAATCGTAATATACTATTTTATTTGATTAATGCATGTTCGCATATAACGCAGATATACCGGCATACGTGTGTGTATTAAGTGAGCCGCCGTTTCTCGGAATAATTTAAGTTACGTTTTATTTGAAATAAACAGATAACAGATTCACATTTGTGTAGACCAGTACTGAACCTGAACGAATTCTATTTAAGTATCTAAGTCAAAGATTCTAACGTCTCTTACGTACGTGTTCTTATTTGTTTTAGACCGGTGGACTCTTGGCATTCGAATATCTCTGAGTTTAATATACGTTTTATGTACGAATTATTGTTTCGCTGCGATAACATAAATATTTTGGATGCACGAGTGGAGAGTTCTCCTGAAAGTTTTTCGAAATTTTAGCACCCTCTATGAACCTTGGGAGGCGGGTTCGTAGTGGCACAGCAATCAGATGGGATCAAACTCCCCAGCGCCCTTGAAATTCAATCCTGCCCATCTTCATCTGAGTTCCAACACAGGACAGCTGATAGTCTTCCTCAGTACTAACTTGCCACCGTTTCCGTAAATTAATCGGGAGGTAATGTAATTTCGTTCGGATGCTTCATACCATCGCTTTTTCTAGAACAAAAGGCAGTGAAGACATAAAGCATTCACGATCTTATGATTTTCTTCTAGGCCGTATTTTTTTCGTTAGGTTACGTACATGTAATTTGTAAGAACTTAAAGTGCGACATTGTCAAAAAATATGAAGCTTCTTATTTTATAATAATGACAGCGTTAATGATTTGGAAAAATATTTATCATGGTCGGTAAGAGTAAAGTAAAAGGAAATTAAATCATTCCTAATATTTACTTGTGAGACTTCCGATTTTCAGAAACAATAATCATGAAATTCTAACCCAATTTTCTGACGTCCATATTTTTTCAGTGATACCAACAAAAATGTCAGCCTAACACGGCCTACTGTAAAGAGCAATATTCCTCTTGTTGAAGTTATCTTCTCACCAACCCTTCTTAACCTTTTCACGTGGGATTCAGATCGTTCACAATTTACCACGGGTTGTGCAATACTTCTTGTAAATTTAAGTTCCAACTGTCATGCTTATGTGGCCAACCCTGCTAGATTTTAGCCGAAATGATATTTCTATTCCCCATGGAAGCTAACAGCAATATAAGAATAACCAGCATGCCTTTCCTGTAAACTTGGGCAAATACAGTGCAAAAAAATTAGGATTTTAACATGTTAATCATCTTATTAAGGCAGCGTTTGCCAAAGTTTTAGGTTTCGCGACCCCCTGTTGAGCTTTGTTATGGTTAACCCCCCCCCCTCCTCGGTACTCGAACTTGAACTTTAGCACTGATGCTAAATAATTGTTAAATGCTTATTTTTTTAAATATTTTAAGACTCACCAATACATTTCATAGCTGTCATAGATATACCGTACTGTGTACAGTCGTATGCATTAAATTTTGATCGTCACTGTCAAACAAAACGTCAGTTTTAATTCCAGAAATTAGGATATCCTTAGTTTTAATAAAAAATACAGGTTCGGTGCCAACTCTTGCACAAAATAATATAATAAATTAGTTGCAGTTTGCGTTCATCTGTTTTTAGTTTTATTCTGCTGCGCCCTCCTTGGAGGACTTACCCCCTAAGGGGGCGCGTCCCACAGTTTGGAAAACGCTGTATAAAGGTAAACCCTACGACTTTACTTCCTATCTGAGAAATTGAACCTCTTGAACGCTCTTCAAGCTCAAAGGCAAAAATACAAGTTATCAGGCGATTATATTAATGATACCTCTTTCTAAGTTGTCATACTCACCGATTAAGTTGTAATCCTCATCGATTCTTTTAAACGTCTTTACATAAGATATCCCTCAAAACCTTCACGCCTAATATGCCTTTATTGCAAATCACAAAGTCTGTCACCAGATTTCATCATCATCCTTATAGCGTGATAGTCCCTTTTAAGTCAAGACACGGTCAATCTTCCTCGGATGAAGTTTAATTTTAACAGCACGTTGTTTATCATCTATTATTGACAAATTGTCTCTATCCTCCAATTTTCTTCCACGTCCTGTTTTCGTTTTCTTCAGGCCTTCGGTTACTTTTCCAAATCTTATTTCCTCTTCTTCTATACACGTCATCAGGAGCATTTTTATTTGTTTTACGACCATCCGTCCTCAGAATATATGCAAATCACGATCACTACGTCTCTCGGTTGTCTTTAATAAACTTTCGCCTTTGATTGTGTCATCAGACACGGCATCCAAATAGTTCTTTTTTCTTCCTATAAGCCTGTCACATGTTGAATGACAATGATTTGAAGGTGTACGGAAAGAATTATTCAAACGTATCATCTTTAAATAATTAATATTTATAGATGTTCCTCACATCATTAAATTTACTTTTCGATCTACTCATTTCTTTCTCATTTGTCAGGCACATTTAACTAACTGGAAGTATCTGACTTTTCCATTGGAGAAACAGAATTCCTTGCAGGATGTGGACGGCCTTGTTGTAAACTAGGACAGTATCAAGCGGACCCCTTCCTGGAACTTCTAAGAAATAGCATTTTTTTTTCTAATCGGCGCTGCCCCCAAACTCTCTAGCAATATTTATTTATTTTATTTATTTATTTATTTATTCTGCAAAATAAATCTGTACAAACTACATATGTATGTATCAGTACAAACATAAAAAATTTATACTTATATAATAAAACAGGTATACATAGTCACATGAGCTTGGCTTGTGAGTGACTGCGAACTAAATTAAGAAAAATATTTTTTTTTAGAGCAGCAATAATGAAAGTAATAGAGTAATCTAATAGAAATAATAAAGTAATAATTATTAATAATATAATAATACCAATAATAATGTAACATTTAAATTCATCAAATTTTAGTTACGAAAATTTCAATTATTTTTGTGAAATAAAGCTTCTTTACAAAAGTTTTTTTTTTATCCATTATTTCAATTTCTTTTTAAAATGAGGAAGGTATAAAGTTTTCTTAATGTCAGTAGGCAATCGATTATAAAAATAAGGTCCAAGATATTTAACATGTCTTTGCCCTTTTGAAGTATTACAGTAAGGAATTTGCAAGTTAGTTGAATTGGAGGCTCTTGTAACAAACATAATTATCATACTCTAAGAGAGTTTTGTTTAAATAAACAAAAATAAAATTCCTCTCTTACACTCATTTGAGTGTATATTATTATAGTTTTTGTATGTCATTGTTTAATATTCAATACATCAAACGTTGAAAAAAGAAGATTCGTAGGAAATATTTTAGGTTTTCTCAAATATATTTTTAAAATTAGTTTCTGGATAATTTCAATGTTTCTTAATACAGAAGAATTAGCAGATCCCCAGGCTGAAATTGGATAATATAGTATGTTTTGTACTACCGCAAAATTAACTGTTCTTAATGAATTGATATCGCAATATTGTCTTATTTGAATAAAAAAATATAATATAAATATATTAATATAATAATAAATAATATAATATAAAATATAACTTTTTTTTACCAAACATTTGATACTTTCAGAATATTTTAAAATGTTATTGCAAAATCTAAAATTAGGGATATAATTAAAATTACAATATTGAAGAGAAAAAGGAATAATGACAGTCTTGTCAACATTTAGACATAATAAAGTAAAATCTAACCATTTTTTTATTTTTTGTAATCCAATAGTGGCTAATTGCATAACTGATTCCCAAGAATCAGATGTAAACATTATTGCAGTATCATCAGCAAAAGCAGTAATTTCGCCTTGAATATCCAATGAAATTAAATCGTTAATGTATAATAAACATAGAATTGGCCCAACTACAGTTCCATGAGGCACACCCACTTTGATAATTTTTTCTGTACTAACCACTGATTGTATTCTTGTACGCTGAGTTCTATTTATTAGATAAGATTTTAACAATTCATATGATTTACCTCTGAAACCATAACATTGAAGTTTATTCAATAGAATCTGATGAGACACTGTGTCAAAAGTCTTCTTTAAATCTAAAAATGTGCCTAATACTTTTGTTCTTGAATCTAAATTTGAATAATTTTTTTGTGTTAAATGAATTACTGCATCAGCAGTGCTCAATTCCTGTCTAAATCCAAATTGTAAACTATTTAAAATGTTATTAATTTTAAGAAATTCAATATCAAAACTATATTTCATTTCATATGCCCGCAGCTTATAGTCGATGATCAGACACATTAGTCCTAGTTAAGTCCAAGCTAATAGTGTTTTATAAATTATTTCTCGACCGTGTAAGCCGTGTACCCTAGTATATCCTCTGGTAGCTTCATTCGACGGCGGCGTCCATCAGGGGTGGAAGACGGCACGGCCTCTTCAAGGTGAATCGTTTTTATCGACTAAGGTACAGGGCAACATCGACAGCATCCATCAGGGGTGGTGACGGCGACGCCTCTCGACGGGTGAATCGTAATAACGACTAAGGTCTAAGAGTAAGTAACGATGACGGTGTCCATTATGGGTGGAGATGGTCGACGACTTTCGATGGGTGACTTGAAATTCCAAATGCGGCTCGGACTATTTACACGGGTTTGTTTACAAAAATTTGCTTAATTGAAGTTTGTTCTTGTCCGATGAAAATTGTAAGTACAAACGAAGCTATAAATCTATAGCAAAACGTTGAATGTGTTCCCTTCATTTTTCTGTCCGGTTTAAGATTAAACTTTGTACTTAAAAATTTGCTTGTTTCACTAGGTCGTGAAATAACCCTGAGTATGCGGAATACTAGCTAATGCTCGCGTTCCAGTTTCATAACTCACGCACGTCGGTTTTCGCAGAGTTATAGGGCTTCTTATCTAGAATGTGATTACGTACTGATTATGCATAAAGTGTAAGTGTGTTAATTATTTCTGTCATTTTCAAATTGTTTCATAAAAAATCTAATAGTGTGGTTGTATATGTAGTAAATAGAAAAGATTCGAAGCCTGAGATTATGATAAAAAGTTCCAGCAGTATAATTATAATAAAGTAGTATTGGTGTATATGCATGAAGTGAAATTTAAGAACACGTTCGTACAATGGCGGTTGTGATAAAAATCTACTGTCGACCGGGCTGCCATTCATTAGACTTAATAACACGACGAAGAGTCGTATCTATCAAGGATTGAGCTATCGTCCGGGAGTACCCGCAGCACGATGCTTGTCGTAGCCATATCTGAATTAAACGGATCTAAAATAGCATGCCGAGAATGCCTTATCGTTGATAAACGATCGGGTCGAGAGCAATGCAAAGAAATTTACGGCCGCCTCGCCATATCAGTATCTGTTACCGTCGATCAGATTCATGAGCGTTGTTAAAGACTCCACGCCATTTCCATATTTCATGTAGAGTTGCGCGGATGATATTCATGGTCGTAGATAAGGTTTGTTTTCGTGGGCTATTAGCCTTTTTGAATTAGGGGCTGAATGGATTGATTTTCTTTCTTTCCCCCCCTGTAGATTTACGATGGTCGCCGCACGGCCCGGAACAATATATCACATCACGGTTTGAAAACGTGAAAGTTTCTTTCTCATTTTTCTGGTTATTGAACGTGAAAAGTAACCGGATTTCTAAAATCCCTGCCTGCGAGTTTCCGCCGGCGTATAAAATCTCTATTGTGTCTGCGAGCTCTTTGTGGAATTTCATAATTCATGGCCGCTCTCTAGTTCCCTTTATTGTTTGAAAACTATTCGTAATTTATTCCTTTATCTCGGGCTGCTCGGCGTTTTCAGATGGCGACGCCGTTGACGACAAACTTTTGAATATTTTCTAAGAATTTTACATAACGAAATTTCTCATTAGGTTGCCGGAGGCGCGCCACGCATTCGCCGGGCACATGTTAAAAATGCAAATTTATTTGCATAGCTGCGGATAAGAGAAAAGGCGTTTTATGTTCGAAATTTCAAGCGAGTTTTTTTTTTAGACGTACGTGCGCTTTTTTTTGAAATTCGCATTGAATGCAAATAACTTCGCATATTTAACGCGCACACGAAATTACAGTTATGCAGAAAAAATATGCGACACGTTTCCCATTGAAACAACAAAAAATTATAAATTCGTTCTGTTTTTATAAACATCGATTTCACGCAAAACTGAATTAAACCGTTATTGTTTCAGTATAATCGAGAAAATCAGTCCATATGCACAAAAATAAAAGTTTAAGTGAATTGTCACAGCAATCAATTCAGGCCATACTTAAAATAATTTAACATACATTGTTTTTTTAGTAACCTGAACCTATCGTACAACACTTTGTATCATAACCAGACAGCGGCCAAGATCAGGTTTTCCGTACGCGATTTCTTGTTTCCATTGGCGTCGGACTGAATGTGCATCGTTGCGATCATTTGAAAGTTATTTCGAAATATTTGATGCGCTGCAGGATTCAATATTTGCAATTGTCCTTTCCGTAGAACGTATTGTTGATTTGCAATCGATTATTTAGTACAGAAGAATGTAGTACTACCAACACTCCGATCAAAAAATCGTATTATCGATCCAAATTTAGACTCGTAGGTTAATTAAGTACTTAGAAGGAAGGTTACAACGAGTACTGTTTTAAAGATATATTAATTCCAATCGAACTAACTTTTGTGCGATGCCCTCCGATTAACAAAAATTTAATAGTAGTTACAAATATAATAATTATGATAAATTCAATAACGTGCACGCCACCAGATGGAGTAATCCATGAATCTAAACCATTACACCCCTTTACGCCTTAAGGGTGGGCGAGTCGGGCAACCGCACGGGGCCTCGCGCCACTGCATTATAAGAGTTTTTCAGTTTTTTAAACCACGATTATTCATGTCATTTAACATCTGCATAAAATCAACAATTACATAAATTCGGAAATATTTGCATATCTGTAAAAAATGAAGCCAGTTTAGTCAAAAAGAAAAATAACAATCTGTAATTTGCGAAATGAACAAACAGATCTCCTTAATAACCCCTTAACAAATCGTACTTTAAGAGAAACAATATTTCAAACCCGCTCTTATTCAAATAATAACATCTGTCACATGAGGGCTAGCTTTTATGATCAACAATAATTTTGTGTGTTTATCCTTAGAACTTAAGTTTGCTTGTAAACAATCGCATTCCTGTAACAAAAACAATTCTACTTTCAAAAATATAAGTAAGATTATTTGTATTTTAGATTTTGTTTAAATTTGTAAACTCCTGATATTAACGTAACAGCCGAAATATACATTGAGCAAAAAAGTTGATGATGATTTTTCCCAGACTAATAATAAAATAATTAAAACGTATTTAAGAAATTCGACAACCCAAGGAACACCTGCATATTAAGTTTGTCTCGCATTTAATCTCTCTAACTGCTTAAACTGAAAAAAACTGAAAACTGCGTTAAATTCGTAATGATCTCACGCTTTGTGTTTTACACAAACATTTTTGTGCATTCGTTTTAAAACACTCCGGCAATGAAATAGTATAAAATTTTATAATTGCCTCGTCTTTTGTAAACATTTGCAACCGCAGTTCGTTTGTTTCGGGAGACCCGTTGGAAATTACTATTTCACACGGTTAAACAAATATAAAAAAGTGCACCGTCAACGTCTTCTTTTTTTTACTGGATTAGTCTATGAGAATCACCATTTCTTGCGAGTTCTTTTTTCAACGGAGAAATTAAAATTGCAAATCTTGATCTTGAACGCGATTGGGTTTTCTTGACGTCATCTGAAATGCGGTTGGTTCGTGATGATGTCACGATGATTCCAATTCGTGGAAATCCTTAGACATGGACATTTAAAATTATTTCATACCTACTTTTGTCTTTTTTACGAGTGAGAAACTCACTTGCAATAATTGCAGTACCTCAATATTAGGCTCTAAACATCTAATGCTTTTATTTTATAGTTACTTTTTTCTTTCGTAAATCATATTTTAATTTCACAATTTTACTTTATTTACATAGTTTTATTTCACACTATCAAATAATAATGTATTTTAGAAATTAAAAATGTCAGATAACAGTATCTGATATGTCCCAAAAATTATTTTACCTACTTTATTTTTATTTTCTGCTCTTTATAATACAAAAAGACAAACTTTTTCCCCCTGTTCCAAAGAATCCCGCAAAAGTTTTTTAACCAACCCAAACCAAAAGAATTTTTCGCCCGGAGCATCGCAACTGTTAAGGCCGCCTCTGCTCCCGATTAAACAAAATCAAAATTAACGTTTCCCTAGTGTTTTTTTTTTAATTTATTGAAAATATCGAATTTATCTGCCACTTCGTTTCCACCGTGTATAATTAATTGATCGACCTTTGTTTTTTCTTTTATTCGATTTCATTGACGCGATTTTATGGTTTAATTATGAATTGATCGTCTTTTGTTTTAGTTGTTTCCTTAATTTACTTGATTTGAGTTCATTTTACATTTTAATCCCTTCGATCGCCATTTTCATTTTCTCTTTTATGTAATTTAATTTTATTTTTTATCAGTTGATCGTCTTTTGTTTTTTTTTATTTACTCGATTTGAATTTATTTTACATTTTAATTCCTTTGATCGATTGCCAATTTTGTTTTCTCTTTTATGCGATTTCATTTCATTTATCGATCAACTAATAATTAATTAGTTGATCATCTTTTATTTTTGTTATATTGTTTTATTTTACTGGATTTTACTCTATTTTACTTTTTAATCCTTTCGATCGATGACCATTTCTGTTTTCTCTTTTATGCGATTAAAATTGATTGCTAAGATTGATTTGATTTTTTAATTACATTTTTTAATATTCAACGATTAATTTTTTTATATGGTTTTTATTTTTGTTTTTTTTTCTGTTTTATCTTTTGTTTGACTTTATTTGATACGATTTTTTATATTTTCATTTACTCAATTTGAGTTTATTTCATTTTAATCTTTAATACTTACAGATTAAATTTTTGGTTGTCAATATTTATATCGACTTGACTTATTTTTAATTTTACATATTTTTATTTTCTATTTCTATTTCTATTTCGATCGTGTATGAAGATAAGATCTTCATACACGATCGTCTTTTGTTTTTGTTTTTGTCTTATAGATTCGACGATATTTATTTTTATATTGAATATCAACTAATGGTCTTTTTTCATTTTTTATATAAATTTATTTTATAGTTACTTTTTCTTTCTAAGTCATATTTCTGTTTCACAGTTATACTTCTTTGTTTTCATAGTACCATTTTCATTTTACACTTTCAAATAACAACATATTTTAAAAATTGGAACATGTCGTTGTATAGAAAGTCTGCTCAGATTGCAGTTAGGCCCCTCAAGCATCATCTATATAGCGCTATTTTGGCCCTAATTGGGGCCTCATCAGCAGAGGAGTAGCTCGAGAAACTCCACTGCAATCCAAACGACTTGCCCGATTTTAAACCGGTAAACCCAGTAATAGCAGACAACAGCTATCGCACAATATAAGGTCAAACGCCTGGCCGTCTGAGGCCGCGCCTTAGCTGTTGGAACATGTTATTTGAAATTATTTTACGTATTTTTTTGATGTATTTAGTATTTTCTGCTTTTTATAATGCAAAGAAGACAAACCTTTTCCCCTACTTCAAGGGCTCCGCAAAAATTTCTCACCCGGTGCCTTGCAACTATTAAGGCCGCCTTTGCTTACCCCATCGATTTAGCTTGACCATTAGACCCAATCATTCAGTTAATTACTTGCCACTTTATTGCTTAATAGATCCATCAATAATTTGTTTCACTGATAGTATCTACATTTTTTGCAACGATAAAGCACAGGCAACTTGCAACTTGCTTCAGTTTGATCATAACTTTGGTTAGTAATATCAAAATGGAGAATAATTAAGTATGACACGTTGAAATATTCGATGAAATCTCATGTGCAATTGACTTATACTACCGGAACCTCGTAAATAGCAATCCTCAAGCGTCTTCTTTACACAAACCAGCTTTGTTTGAACGTCTGAAATAGCAGTATTATATAATCCTCTAACGCGGGGTTCTACACAAAGGGGAACGAAATCTATTGAACGTTTTTGTCTCTCAGAATAATAGAATAATGGAATTATCTCAAGAACTCAATAACATTGCATGAAAGTTAAAGCTGAACGTAATATTTTGAAACTGCTTGGCGGAATCACGTCATAAATTGAATGGAATCTCAGTTTAGTCATGCTTCATGATTTTGTACTCGTATTTTGCGTGAGTTAAGTCGTAAACACGTCATCTAATGCTGGAACCCATGTGACATACGAAGTATTTTATCATTCCAAAAACACGATCGATGATGTACTTTGGGGAATTAGCGAAAGCCTAATGATGTACATGTCTGATTGTGAACAACTTCAAAGGATACGTTCAAGTAGAACGAAAATAGAACTGAGCTCAGTGTCGACCTCATCAATTTAAACGGCCGGTGATAATTTCCACGTAAGTTCGCATTATGCAAATGACCATTTAAAATCCAATAAGGTCAAAGGCATTGACCAGCAGTGTAAATACGACCCGTGATGCCTTCGACCTTGCCGACCGACACAGAACACGACTACCTGCGTTTCGTTTCCGCTTGCCTCAGCACTATAGCGGAACAGAACCCAGGCGGGGAACGGTAGCTGAACCTAACAAGTACATACACAAGCATGCACATGAACACATTCGAAGGTAATTGTGCTACGGCGAGTATATTTCACCAGGTGTGATGAACACATAAACACGGTGCTTCCTGCCAGCAGACTGGATCGTTAAGACAGCGCTTGCGATTGTGCTTGTGCTCTCCTCTCCCTGCGTATGTTTGTGAGTAGCGAAACGTGCAAAATGTATTGCACGATGCGACTTGTCAGTCAGCCGAGACTGATAATGGCGAGATATTGCTCGCTCACGTTGAAGTATCTGAAAATAACGGGTGGCTCGGATGTTGTTTGCGTGATTGTGTATGCATGCGTGATGTGTGCGAGGCGGATTTTCGCGCACAATGTGCTCACTTACGCCCGCCGACTTCCGGCTCGAAATAGATGATATTTAATCCTCCCCGATAGTGGAAGATAATGCCTTTGTTCTCGACTGACGGTGAAGTTGAATAATCACACTCATCGCTTTCTCTCTCTCTCTGTCTCTCTCTCATTTCAAATAGGCAGAAACATACCACTGTCATGTTGTAAAGTTTCTCAGATGATAAACAATGGAAATACTCATATATTACTTGGCAAAATCCATTATCAAATTGATGTAATGCCTCACTTAACACTTTATCAGGTAATGCAAGAGTAGTTTGTGTTTTTCTTTGCAAATGTTCTTCGTATTTTATGAGAGGATAAGAAATCTAGAAAGCTCCAGTGACCCCAGGACGGGCACCAAATAGATGTAATGAAAATTTATTCTGTCTTCCAATTTTTCTTCATTTCTGTTTTCATTTCCGACAGGCCCTGTTACTGTTTCAAATCTTATTACCTTTACTTCTATACATGTCAACAGGAGCATCTCTATTTGTTCAACGACCATTTATTCTCAACATACATGCTTAATTTTCCTTCTCAATCAATTCACCATCACTACTTCTCTCGGTTATCTTTAATGAACCTTCGCCTTTGACGGTGTCATCACTGTCACGGTGTCATCACTGTCAACAGACTTAAAAATAGGCCCCCAAATAGTTCCTCTTACGGCCATTTGCACCACTTTCAGTTAAAATTTAAGGTCCACTTAACTCCATAGAAACGTTTGTTACAATAATTATTTCTATGGAGTTAAGTGGAGCTTAAATTTTAACTGAAAGTGGTGCAAATGGCCCTTATTCCTATAAGCATTTCATATGTCGCACGACAGTCATTTGAAGGTGTAGGTAAAGAATTATTCAAATGTATGATCTTTATATCATTAATATTTGTGGATATTCCCATGTAATTACCTCACTTCATTAAGTTTACTTTTTAAACTATTCATTTCTTTAATTCATTGGAAGTATCTGACTTTTCCATTGGAGAGACAGAATTCCTCGAAGGATGTAATGATATGAAATTGTGGACAGCCTCGTTGTAAAACAAGTTGCATCGACAGTATCACTCAGACTCTTTGCTGGAACTTTTCATTTTTTTTTGTTCATCGTAGTACCTTGGTACTTCTATTTTTAAATTTATTTTATATTGTACGCTCTTTTGTTTATTTTTATCAAATTGATTTATTGCATTTTGTTGATCGACGTATTTTCACAGTTATTTTTTTTTCTATTAGATTCTTTTTAAAATTTTTCGTCTGGAGATTCATTTGGTTTTTATTTATCTTAGTCGTCAATTTTCTTTTGTTTTTTTATACAATTGATTATTCGCAAGTTATTAACGCTCGTCTGTTTTCATTTGTTTTGTGTTTCAATGTGATCTTTTGTTTTGTGCACTGTATTTAGTTTTTTGTTTTGTTTTTGTTTTCATCGTATTATTGATTTTATTACAGTTTGCTTTAATTTTCTACGAATTTTTGATTCGTTCGATAAATGATGTTTTTGACCTTGGCTTTCTCGATATTCCTTTGTTTTTTTTTTGCTCACCTGATGTTCATTTCACTTCTCTTTTTTTCTGTTTTATTTGTTTTTTTCTTAAATTTGTGTTTTGATATCCTAAATCGGTGATTTTTTATTTTTTTGTCTTTGAAAAAAATGGCGCCTTTTGGCTGCATTTTGTTAATAACTTGGTGACTCTGTCTGTAAAAAATCTGGCGGCCCTGGAGTGACATTTGATGATATTAAAGAAACAAAACAAGAAAACAGAAATTTTAGGGTAGTATTGATTTCAGCGTTATGTTCAATGCAACACTGAAATTAATGAAAAGAAAAACACGATTGACCGATCGACTGTCAAGGACAAGACGGCTAGAGATTAAAACAGAAGAAAGAAACTTAAGCTCAAAATACTTCAAATTTTTATTACAGATTTAGTTAGCAAAAATAAAGTTGAAAATAAAAACGGAATGTGATTCAATGACATAATTAAACTGGAAAAAAATGTTTTCTTTATAATTCTTAAAACAACAACAATCAATTTCAATTGTGCCGAAGAAAATATTGAAATTACAGAAAAACAAAAGGTGATCGAATTTTAAGAATTAGCTGTTTAGAATAAATCGAAACAAAAGAAGGGTATTGATAAATTGAAGAAACTTTCACACTCATGGTTTTCTTTCCGTTTGTTGTTTTAAAATTTAAATTTCGAATTCAAATCACTGACGAATATACAAGGTTATTCAGAATAAGTGACGAACAGGTAGTGCAGTAAACAAATCGTGTGTTATTTTGTGTAGTGCGCATGCTAGTGATCATAAAATGTATTGTTTTTCGAGCAGCTGGAACCAAGCTAATGTCCTTGTTCCTTCTTTGTTTGTCCTATTGTCTTAACTCCTAGCCATGTTGCTCTTGAAGGTTAATCAGTCGATTGTCTTTTGTTTTCTCAATATTTTCAATATTTTACACAGCGCAGATACTTATTTATTACATCAAAAAAGCAAATTTGGGACAGAAACACACAACTACTTTCAAATTACTGAAATTTTAACAATTAAGAATTAACGGAACAGATCGCGATAAAGTGAAGGAGAAAGGGCCGACGAAATCTGTACACTTCTAAAACGATTGATAACTTCTAAATTTTTAAGCCGCAAAAAATTTGTTTTACATAACTCACCCCGCAAATGTGCATATTCTTACTAAAGAATATTACACTATTATTATTATTATTAAATATAATAATAAAAATAATTATTTTACCCAATACTATTTTTAAATAAAAGTAGGAAAACTTACAGAAATTCAGAACTTTTTACATTTCAGTATTGCGTTTATGATCCAATTTTAATTATTTAAGTGTACAAAAAATTTGGATGCTTAAGCTGAAAAAAATCGCAAAATTTCCTAATATATGAAACAGATTGCGATAAAGAGAGAGAGAAAAGGACTAAGAAATCTGTACACTTCTTAAACCAATTGTGAACTTCAAAAGTTTTAAGCTAAAACAATTTTGTCTTACAGAACTCACACTTTCTTTGGTATTTATATTTGAATCTTCAATGGATTTTGTCTCAAAAGCTATGGATATTAGACTCCCTATGCGTACAGACTTTTTGTTTTCTTTTTCTATGTACTATCTCTGGTTTATAGGTTGGATCACCCAGTATTTAAGTAAACTAGGAAAATGACTGATAGGACAAATTTAGAACTTTGTATGATTCAATGTTTCGTTTACGATCTAATTTTAATTATTTAAGTGTACAAAAAAATCTAAATCCTTACACGGCCCCATCTTGACATTTGATGGTAATATTTGTTGTTTATTTTTGATCCTTCGGCAACCGAGAAATGAAGGAAAAATATGTTTTACACTCCCCATTTAATGACAGAGTCATTTCTGAATGGCACTCCGCCCTTTTCAAGTTTCAAAGAAACAATTGGTATTATGATTTATATGGTGAATGTGTCCTTGAAGCAAATATGAAGTTACATTAAGAGATCTAGACCAAGTAAAAAGATGCGATAGTGTCGCAACGAATAATGTACAGTAATAGTGCGCACGTCAACATTACATTAGGCCGAACACGGGTAAGTACATATGTGCGACGGACCTATTTTCGAAGGACCAAAATGTTTCCAAAAAATTTCTTTAAAAAATATATAACTGGTCCTCCGGAAGAAATTTTTTCGTGTCTTTGGACTATTTATTTCCGTATTTCCGTGTTATTTCGTTAGAACTGAGTAACAGCGTTTTTAATTTTTTTTTTCTAAGCGGACTCAAACTCTCTATTTGCTGGAAGTAATATCAAAAGTGTATTTTACGCGTGCATAGCTTGTTATCCAAGGATATTGTTGACTTCCTGTTGATGATTAAATATTAAGTCTTGTTGTTAGTTAAGTCCAAGCTAATAATGGATAATAAATCTCAGTGGAGACGATTTGGGAGAGTACAAAAGGTTTTACAATTAAGGGCGCAACCTAGCGATGTTTACGCAACCCAAAAGTTTCAGCGATACACAGTCGGAAAATGTTCCCCTGTTTGTCCCCAGAACCAGCTTCTGCGCCGGTAGACCCCAAATGATGATTGTTAGGGAATACAAGAAACCCAGCGACGTTCTTGGAAACCCCTTCCCTAAAACATATGTGCAACGTCCGCGCGGAAATATTCAGTAATTAAGTAAATCCTGTTTCGTCCAAACAATAAATCGTTTATTATTACAACCAAGTATAAATTCAGCAGTAGTACATCCCCAGTGGGTAAATCGTTATTGAAAATGTCAAAACTATGCAAATTTACAAGGCCCAAAGCGAGGAACAGAGGCGCAGTGACGCCGACGTGAGTACTCTTGTGTTTGCTTACAAACGTCAGCATCAATAATAAGCAACAAAATCAGGAAAAAAAATCACTTCAAAAAATAAAAACAGTGTAAATTAAACACGCTCTGAAGGAGCCAAACAATCATAATCTACGCAAGCAATCTCATCACGGGATAGCGTAGAAGTAAAATTGTAAAAACTAAAGTAAGCTGTACCAACGCTACCGCAAAAAAATTGACATTCATGACAACGGATATGAAAATTGAACGTAACAACTCCCCTAAATAACCTGCTTGAATAAAATACGTCCTTCTCCGTTGAATTCGCTACTGGAAAACCTCTGCAGCCCAACTCAACTTACGTCAACGAAAGGTACGACCGAAATGACGTCACTCAAAAATTCTGCAAACGAGTAAAAAAAAATGTGGAATGTTCCTGACTCTTATTCAAAGGTATTTTCCTCTGGGATAAGATGTTTAAATTCCAAAAGAAATCTTGGAGTTCAAAATTTCGATTAACGGCGGTTTCAGGAGCTCCTGATTCTAAGTTGTTAGGATGGTGTTCAAAATTCAGGAAATTGTTGAGAATAGTAACGCACTGTGTTACAGATTCTACAATAATCTGAAAGGTGCAAAACTTGAATAAAACAAGAATTGGAAAACAGTAAAAAATTAGAATAATTATGTTAAGCTAAAAATAAGCATTCTCTATGACGTAAAAAAGGGAAACATATTGCTGATAAGAGTTCTCTGATTCTTCTCTAACTCTCTTTTTTTATAATTCTTTTATTATTTGATAAGAATAGGCGGACGACCAAGTAACGCAAGCGTATCGGAAAAACAAAAACATCCAATGGTACTTCCGTTTACTAAATTGATTTTATAATGGGAACACATTCGTCTTAAACATTGTGGATCGAATCATATTGGCCTTTATCAGGCACTCGAGGAGCTCGTAAGGTGACCAGTTATTACATATAAAGTTCCTGACTATGTTTTCGCCGCTCTTTCACAGTCAAGAATTGAGTAGATTTCAAGACCGTTTAAAATTTGCGGAGTTGATTTTACTGGACCACTTAGAGCAAAACGAAAGCATATCATGAACGGATATACCGGGGTATTACGAGTCTGAATACGTATCAATTGTTAATTTTGGTTTCCATGACAACGAAAAAAAAACTTTTTTATTTTTTAATCTACAAAGCTATGAATCGCATTTTTTCGATGTAATGCGATCAAGTGTTTCGAAAAAATCACCCCTTTGATGGTATTTTGATTTTCAACATTTTTACAGTATTTGAAATTTTCATTAGCTCTTAACTCATTCTTTTCGATAGAACCTCATATGTTTCTTAGCTTAGTTCAACTGAACATTTTTTTCTGAATACGCTGATAGCAAATACGTCATATTTTCTTTGAAAATAATTTAAATAGAGCATGTCTTATTGAAATTTTACACTCCCTTTATTTCAAATGACTTTCAAAGAAAATATGACGTATTTGGTATCAGCGTACTCAGAAAAAATGTTCAGTTGAACTAAGCTAAGAAACATATGAGGTTCTATCGGAAAAAATGAGTTAAGAGCTAATGAAAAGTTCAAATACTGTAAAAATGTTAAAAATCAAAATACCATCAAAAGAGTGATTTTTTCGAAACACTTGATCGCATTAGATCGAAAAAATCGATTCATAGCTTTCTAGATTGAAAAATAAAAGTTTTTTTTTCGTTGTCATGGAAACCAAAATTAACAATTGATACGCATTCGGACTCGTAATGCTCCGTAGATCTTAAATATGTAAAAATATAAAGGGTGTTCCATGTAAAATAAGAAAGTTGATATCACTTCCGACGAAACCGGAAGTCCTATGACGACTATCGGTATGTCGAAAAATTCCATTTTTTACTTAGTTTATCGTCTCCAAAACTCAGGTTAATCGATTAATAAATAAAGTTTCTAGAAAGGTGAGCACATGGCGCAGGACACCCGGTATAATTGCTTTTTTGCTTCGCTACGAAGGCGGTGCGCTTGGGACTGATCAGTGATCTCTCATTTGAAACGTTTCTAGCAGCTCTCAGAAGATTTGTGGTTAGAAGAGGACTGAACTATAAATTCAGATAACGCTATAAATTTCGAGTTTCACGTGAGATTCAAAAGATTTATGATTTTTTGATAGAAAAGAAAAATGAAATTAGGGACAGAGTATCAGAACAAAAAATAAATTGGAAATTTATTCCACCTAAGTAGGCACCAACGGCGACCTCTGACTGGCTAGCTGCCCAAATGAGTAATGAATAATCATTCTCTAATAGTGACCTAATAATGAATGCATTGCCAACCGAATGAATACTCCCTGAATGATTTACAAATTTCTCTTTTTAAACTATCCAGATAGGATGTGACAAAACACATTTTCTAAAAGTTCGGGACTAAAAGTATCAAAACTGTCAGCGTCTTGTTGAAACATAATTTATGAGCGAGCTAGTTCAAGAACTTAAATTTCATTCAGTATGAAATTTGAATGATGATTTTAAATAAATAAAGTGGCATATAAGTCACTAGTGAGTTAAAAACCATAACTGTAATTCACTCGAAATCAGAGCCCGATCTGTTTCTAGCATCATCGATTAAATTAATAATATTTTCATGTTATGTTATCATATACGTTTTATTAGCGTAAATATGATTCCTGTAAAATTAAAAAAGAAATGATTCCAATGTGTTTCCCTCTTACTGTCGTTCTGGGTAGTACATTCGTAAGCTGACTCATAGGGCCATAAAATCGGCGCATATTTCGTGGTTCTACCATGACACACCGGGCATAATTGGCATGTCACCCAAGAAATAATTATTGCGTGCACCGGATCCGAGAAGGCGAACCGGCTCGCTCGTGCAGACTACGAATTATGACGGTTTTCTTTTTGCTACGCGCGAAATTTCACGTTTTAATCCGCGCCGGAGGACTTCAATTATGATTAATCCCGGAATTTACACACGCCGTTATTAACGGCCGTAATTTAACTTAATTTGTGCCACATTTGTTCGGTCTCGGGGTAATAAAGAACCGTCTGTTTGGAAGGTAATCAAATGAGGGTAGATCTCGTTCATTTTGTCGCTCACTGATGCTCACCCGAGTTTTCTTTCCGAAGGACAAAAAAATTTCCCCATCTTTCTAAATTAAAAATAAATTTGATGTAATTAATGTCAAGGAGACCCTACATCTAGGCACCAGAATGCTGAACTTCATCGATCGGGCTTCTTTCTGCATTGTGATTAGTAAACGCCGGGATTTTTTTCTTTCTTCCATCCACCTCTTACGCAAATCTGGTGCAGGAAACATGTCTCTAATTAGAGTGACTTACTGCGTCCTTTATCGGTCTCTAGTGATTAGAAAAGCGGAGAATTTTGACGTTCCCCTTAACTTAGTATGACGTGAGCTTAGAACATAACTCGGAAGCCAAGATGAACGTACCGTTTCCACTTCTTTTAATATCCTATTTAATGAAAATCGATCGACCAGCTTCATGTGAGAAGTTGTAGCTTTAATTTTTTTAAGATTGCCTCAATTCGGCCAATGGTATTTTTTCTATTTTTTCTTTAGGTACCCAGGTCGAATTACAACATCTCCAGAAAACTAAGGGTGTAGAATTGTTCGTAACCAGAAAAAGAACTCTCCAACATCAAAGTATATCATCATGTCAATGAAATGTCACTACAGGCCACCAAGTAAAATTACAAATCTTCCAAGTAAATCAGTGAAAAAATTATTAAAAATTAAAATAAAGAAGCATAAAAGAAATACAAAACCCTCGAGAAGAAACATGTAAACAGAAAGCTCCTCGACAACATCAGAAGCCTATATAAATGTACGAAGAACTGCATGAGTATCAATAACACCAGAACAGGGACCTTTATTACCAGAACTGGAGTCATGCTATGAGGTACACTGAGTCCGTATCTGTTCATCTTAGTTGTTGATGATGGAAAATAAGAAAACTTACTAGGGATACTATAATTTTCAAAAAAAAAAAACAGTCAATGAGCTACTTTTCACGGATGATATGGTACTGATGGCAAAAAACAGGCAAGATTTAGAGTGGAACGTGAAATATGGAACGAGGAGCTAAAGAAAAAAGAACTGAATATCAACCTTGAAAAAACAAAAATGATGGGAATTGCGAAAAACAAAATTATGTTTAGAGAATAGCGTAATTGAACAAGTTACCAAATTCAAATACTTGGGAGTCGTACTATCAGAAGACGGAAAATTGAAGAGGAAGTGGAGGAGGGAATGGAAGCTATAACAAGATAATGCTACCATTTCAGTAAAAACATATCCAAGAGATAAGAGTTATCAATAAACAACAAAATAAGAATACATAATGCCCTATAGGGATGGGTCATTAATTATATATTAATTAATTATAAAAGAAAATACCTTCTACAAAAGTTATTGCCTAAAATGAGTTCTATCTCAGCAAATTATTTCCACATATACAGCATGTTCCATAAGTGAGTTATCTACCAAACTTATACTTTTTTAAATAGAATGTACCAATTTTTATTGGAGATTTCGACAGACCGCTTAAAAATAAGCATTCTCTATTCAGAAACTACAGCCCTAAATAGAACCATTTGTAATCTGCGGCTTCTAAATTGAATTAAAAAGCTAAAAATGTAGAGGTATTTTATTCATAATCAGTGGATGAAAAAAAATTCTTTAGTGTATCTAACTAATTACAAATATCGTGCAGAATAACCCTTATGAATGAAAACAACATTTTTTATGTACGTTTGCACAGAAACAATTAAAACTTAAATTTAAATTTCTCAAAAAATTAAAATGGAACGCCCTGTGTATATTTTAATATATTCGTATAGCTCGTTAAATTCTGTTTCTAACAAATGCAACTTGTATAGGTCTGAAGCTTACGATTTTCGAGATATCGGCAGTTACAGTTAGAACTACTGACAAAAACAATATTTCAAGAAAATAAAGAACAGAAAAGGGCACAATTACGTTTATCTGTTAAATTTCAAGGAAGTATTGACATTTATAAATAATACAAAGTAAGTAACAAAAAAATGAGTTCTAACAGTAAAGAACCTGAAATCGTAATTTACAAAATTTCCTTAGCCTCGAAATTTTTAATCTGAAAGCATATTTTAAAACGAATAAATTGAAACAAATATCTACTTGTTTGCAATGGTGACCTTTTTTTTAGGTATGAATTGCAACAGTCATACATGTGTTTGAATCCTATGCGATACGAATGCATCGATTGATTCAGAAGTCTTTGGTTTTCTCAGTATTTAAATAAGCATCGGAAAACGCAGATAATTAGCACATTACAAGATATCGACATCTCTCTTTACGGGATAGCGAGACGACGCGCGGGTTTTTGTGTTCATGCCGATCGTGGTTCTCTGATTCTAGTTCTTTGATTTTTAGAAACTCTAAGAATTATTTATTTGTTATTTGTTTCAACGAGTAACAAAGGCTTTCATTTTATTTTATTTGTTTTTTTTTCTTGTATGTGTGCGATCTCATATTTCCTACTCCCAGGTTTTAATTATTTTGAGTTTTTCTAAGTGTTTCATAATATTTATTTGGTTCAAATCCCATATTTGCATTTTGTATTTTATGTATGAAATCATTTTTGTATTATTTGATTTTCAAAATTATTCTTATTTTTATCTAATATTCTGACGATGATATTGTTTCCTTAGAGATTATTCTGATTATACTTTTGTTTTCTTTTTTTTTCTAAAATTATTTTTATGTCTTTAATTGCATTTTTTTTTTAGTTTTCTTTTTGTCATTAATTTGATGGATTTTATTCTCAAAATAATCGCATGTGTTGTTAAAATTTGTTTAATTTTCTTTAATATATCATTTTCTAACAAATTTGTAGTTTTATTTGAATATCCAAACTTTCTGAGAAGGAAGATGATAAATTTAGATAAAGAGAGTATCGTCAAATCGTTCAACAGTAAAATATTGTGTAAGCAACTATAATTTGTGTAAGGGCGACTGGTTAAATGATAAAAGAATTACCATTTTACAGGGGCTCCAGGGGTGCAGTTCAAATCTATTTTAACCCTTGAACTTGCGACGAGAGAGGAAGATTTCAAATTTAAAAACAAAAACTCAAGAACTTTCTTCTCACTCTTTTCCCCAAAATTTTAATCAACCATGAAAGACCTAAAGAGCAATTCCCTTGTTTGAGCATTTCTAGTTCGAGCTAATACCGGGTGTCTCAAGATGGGCGGCGATCGGCGGTGTAGGCTAACCGTAATACCTACAGCTTCGGGAGAGAAAAAATTATAGTAAAAGTGGTCAAAAGAAATTCAAGGAAAATATTTTTAAGTATCTGAGTTGGCCGCAAGGGGTCATAATCAGTAGGCTCAATATTAAATATTTATTTTACTAGCAAAAGTCTCAGAGCAAGGTGCAGCTTTGCTAGCGCCATTAGCAAGATGAATTAATTCTGCACAATTTTTATTTTAGATCATTATCGTATCACCGTTAATAAGGGAGGAGGAAACAGTTGAATTGTTTACTTTAAAAAATATCATAACTTCTGTACTCTTTATCGGAAATTAACGAACTTCAGCTTACTTGAAAGGGAATTATATGCTGATTTAAAGTTTCTATTGAACGACTACGGCTACTTTGTAGTTAGTGTAGTGTAGTGTAGTAGTTAGAGGGCGCTATTTGCAAAAGTAATAGCTTTTCATAGTTTCCCAAAAAAAATTAAATGGAAAGGGGTATTTCTTTTACAGTGATTACAAAGAATCCAATCAGGAGGATATTTTGGTGAAAACCCGAAATTGATAACTTTTTTCGTTCTCGAGTTATTACCACATGAGTCTGAAGATAAAAACGAATCTAAAAGCTCAAACAAATGCTATCGAGTGATACTTTTCATTTTCAGGTAAATAGAAAGACATTATTCTGTTTAATGCAGGTGATTGTTTTTAAGAGCCTAATATTTAAATAATAGGATAATAGAGCAAACAAACACATAAACGAGAAAAACCCAGGCTCTAAATAAAAGTAACAAACAATAAAATGCTAAATGATGAAAAGAACTTTGAAGATTTATGACATACATTGTAATCAACAATGATTGAAGATCTGTACCTAAAATATTTTCGAAATATTATCGATTTTTCATTTCAAAATAGCCGTTTTCTATCCGTAAGTGTATCAATAATAGTTTCTACACAACTCTATCCGGACAATAAAAAAAAGTATTGTATAACGGCACAGTAAAACTTTGTTGATCATAGTGCATGATTATTGTTCATTGCTTTTATTTAGTGTTTGAATTATTCTTGTTTCTATATTTGTTGTTGTATTCTTGTGACTAAATATTCTCTATTTCCGAAAACACTTAAATGCTTCTAAATAATGTCCTAACATGAATAAACACTTTTATAGATATTATTTAGCCTTAGAATTAAAAGTATTACCGGATACAATTGCTTGAACTTTCTCCTTCTGCAAATATCATCAATTAGTTATCACATGTTTGATAATAACTCGAGAAGAAAAGGAGACAAGGAGAAGGGAAAAAGATACTCATTTCGGGTTTTCATCACAATGTTCACCATTTTATAGGCGCAAAAGAAACACACTTTTCCATTTAATTTTTTTAAAAAACTGTGAGAAACTATTACTTTCGTAAATAGCGCCCTCTAGCCACAAATCAGCCGTAGTAATTGAATAGAAATTTTATATCAGCTTAAAATTCCCTTTCAAATGAGCTGAAGTTCGTTAATTTCTGATAAAGAGCACCGAAGTTATGATATTTTTTAAAGTAACTAATTCAACTGTTTCCTCCATCCTTATTAACGGTGATACGATATTAAGTCTAGAATGAAAGTTGTGCAAAATTAATTAAGCTTTCTAATGACGCTATCAAAGTTGCAGCTCATTCTGAGACTTTTGCTAGTAAAATTGATTTTTATTGATAGCCCTATTGATTGCGCCCCCTTGGGTCAACCCAGATACTTAGATATATTTTCTTTAAATTTCTCTCATTTCTTCACTTTTAATATAATTTTTTTTCTCCCGACGCTGTAGGTATTACGGTTAGCTTTCACCGTCGATCGCCGCCCATCTTGAGACACCCGGTATAAGCTCGAACTAGAAATGCTCAAACAAGGGAATTGTCTATATGTAGGTCTTTCATGGTTGATTAAAATTTTGGGGAAAAGAGTGAGAAGAAAGTAGCTGAGTTTTTGTTTTTAAGTTTGAAATCTTCCTCACTCTCGTCGCAAGTTCAAGGGTTAAAATAGTTTTGAACTGCACCCCTGGAGCCCTTGTAAAATGGTAATTCTTTTATCATTTAACCAGTCGCCCTTACACAAATTATAGTTGCTTCGATAGAAGGCTAAAGATGGATCAATATCATTATTGTTAATTGGAATGTGTTAAAATAAGAAGGGTATCTTTTGGCTTAGTTTTGAAATTTTATCCTGAATTGTGGCGAGCCATGAGGTAAAATCGCAAGT
This sequence comes from Prosopocoilus inquinatus, assembly GCA_036172665.1. Lineage (NCBI taxonomy): Eukaryota > Metazoa > Arthropoda > Insecta > Coleoptera > Lucanidae > Prosopocoilus > Prosopocoilus inquinatus. Next base: position 31,220,554 of record CM069877.1, read on the forward strand.
TGCGTCCTCGTGTCCGCCAAACCTTAAAATCCAAAGCATGTTTGATAAATGGGCGGGCGTTTTATCGGCGACATACCGGCACTGGAAACTTTTTACGAACAATTTATACGCATCAGCGGGACAGGAAACGATAAGTTAACACGGCGCGCATTCACTGACGCCGTCTCTGTCCGTCGATCGGGCCCTCTCCGTCCATAAACACGCACGTCAGGAACCTTTTCAAGTACAGGCTAAAGCCATTAAGAGACCCCATCGTGTCTTGTAATATCAAGCAGGCCCTGCCGCCGCCCCCGACCATGAGAACCAGCACTGTTCACCTCGGCGTGAATTTCGAGCATAAACGCGATTTCCGGGAAAACGGCGTTAACATGCCGGACGATGAACCACGTCACGTCCACTTCAACTTTCTTTTGAAGTCATTCCGAGAAGCGTCCTTTTGTTTCTTTAATTTTGAATTCACCATTTTCGATTGACCTGAATTGTGAAGATGAGAGAAATTTTCGGTAAGTATTCGAAACATGATGGTCTCAACAGAAATTAGAAAGAAAGAAAGAATTGTTTGCCTTTTTTTTCTGTCTCTTCTAGGAAAGGACCGAAGCGATGACGGCGAACCCGAAAAGTAATTACACTTAAATGCCACTGGAGATTATTTTAGTGGACGACTTGTTTAAAAAAGGAATAGCTCGCATAGTTTGCCATTAAAGCAAACACAATTATATTTTTCTTGGGAATGTACGGACGGACGAACGGAGTCCTCTACGACAGCTTTGTAAATATTCAAGCTGCTTCAGTCTTTGACAAGAACGCTTGCTGTGTGCATGGGTCTGAGATAAGTGATTGTACACAGAGCACCATTGTGATGCCTCCCCTAGCAAGCGGCTTATGAAATATGTTCGTGGCGGAGCGAAAGACTTGGAGAGAGCGAGACAGGGAGCGCCCTGAAAAGTTCCCGACAGTTTTAGAACTTGTTTTCTTTAGGTGGGTCCGCTCAAAGAGCTTATTTCTCATTTATTTAATCTAGATGGAACCTATTTGGTTTGCACGCTTATTTGAGTTTATAATTTATTTTCGTGACCGTTGACGATTTTCCTTTCTCGCTCATTCGTTCCGAGCCCCCGACCAAGTCGGTAAGGACCTTTTCTACCATATACACACATGTCGAATGCAGAAAATTTATTTTGAAATTGGGGGAACCAGAGTTGGATGATTATCCTGTAATTTACGCAGCTGATGTTTGTTATTCATGTCGGAAGTGCAATTAATGGAAGTGAATGGGTAACTTTTGTTGGTGATTAGTTCTGTCCCGTCAGCAACCTTCATTAAATTCGATTATGCATATTCACTGATGTATTAGGAAAAAAATTTCATAAAAGTTTTGAAATTAATGGCGTTCTCAATTCATTACTCCAGAACAATCTGAGAGTATCTCTTTGTTTTACAGGCTGTTCTTTTACTGTGTGCAAATATTTAAACCTGCAATATATCACCATAAATGGCAACGATTGAACTCATATGTTCTTAACAAAAACTTAATAGTTTTCGAGAAAAATGTAGTTGCAGGTTTTCACGAAACCCTTTGAGAACTGCTGGCACAGCTAAAAGTGGAACGCGGCCGCCTCTTCAATTATGTACTTCACTTGATCTTGAGCACGAACGACGTAAATCAGTCGCTCCGATCAGCTGGTCAATGAAAACGTTTACAGTTCAAATTTTATTCTGAAAATAATCGCATGTGTTGTTAAAATTTGTTTAATTTCCTTTCATATATCTTTTTCTAACAAATTTCTAGTTTTATTTGAATATCTAAATTTTCAGAGAAGGAAGATGGTAAATTTAGATAAAAAGAGTACCGTCAACTCGTTCAACAGTAAAATATTGTGTAAGGATGGCAAGGGCCAAAATTGTCACATCCTTAAAGAGGACTGAAAGTAAATTCCTGGCTATATACAGGTGTCTCAGGATGGGAGGTGGCCGGTGGCATGTAGCTAACCGTAATACCTACACCTTCGGGAGAGAAAAAAAATATAATAAAAGTGGCGAAAAGAAATTCAAGGGAAATATTTTTGAGTATCTGAGTTGACCGCATAGGGGCGCAATCAATAGGCTCTACATTAAACATTTATTTTACTAGCAAAAGTCTCAGAGCAAGGTGCAGCTTTGCTAGCGCCATTAGCAAGCTGAATTAATTCTGCACAACTTTTATTTTAGACTTATTATCGTATCACCGTTAATAAGGGAGGAGGAAACACTTGAATTGTTTACTTTAAGAAATATCATAACTTCTGTACTGTTTATCGAAAACCAATGAACTTCAGCTCACTTGAAAGGGAATTTTATGCTGATTTAGAATTTCTATTGAACGGCTACGGCTACTTTGTTATAAAGTAATTAGAGGTCGCTATTTGCAAAAATAATAGTTTTTCTTAGTTTCCCAAAAAAACTTAAATGAGAAGGGGTATTTCTTTTACAGTGATTACAAAGAATCCAATCAGGAGAACATTTTGGTGAAAACCCGAAATTGATAACTTTCTTTGTTCTCGAGTTATTACCAAATGAGTCTATTAACTGAAGATAAAAACGAATCTAAAAGCTCAAACAAATGCTATCGAGTGACACTTTTCATTTTCAGGTAAATAGAAAGACATTATTCTGTTTAATGCAGGTGGTTGAAACGCGGCCGCCTCTTCAATTATGTACTTCACTTGATCTTCAGCACGAACGACGTAAATCAGTCGGTCCGATCAGCTGGTCAATGAAAACGTTTACAGTTCAAATTAACTTCACTGCAAGTAATTACAAGTTTGAGTATTTTAAATTAAAATCTAGTGCAATTCAAGAAGCTGCGGTTCGTAATTGCCGAACAAATTAAAAGCAAGGTACAAACAAATTGTCATTTATCATTCCATATTATTTTTAATAGACTTATCAGAATTTGACATTTACTTTTTTGCCATGGACCGTAAGTAGTAATACTTTCATAGCTAGCAGCGAGATTACAGCAAAAGTTTATTTACGTAAAAGCGTGAAAGAAGAACATTTTTAACGCGCTTGCCTAATTCGTGCATAAATTTTCGGATTTGTTCGTCGACAGTTGTTATCGTAAAACATATTAATTCGCTCAGTGAATTAAAATTTTAAATAAAATAATTAATAAACAATATCAGTGATTATTATTACGAGACGGTGCGTTGAAGATCGAGTGCGGTATCGGTGGGCGTGTTCATACCGAGAGGAAGGCGAAGTTGACCTTCCTATCTTTCTCGTATATTTCAGCAGTTCCAAACAAGTGGTCCATCCGAAATTTTTTGGCTATGATACGGTAGCCACCAAAAAATACCCGCAGAAGGTAGCATTTTGTGTACTTATACTGAGGTTTTTTTTATTTGCACACAATAAAAAAACACCGTGTATGCAGAAGCAGCCTTAATAATTTGCGGGGGGCTTCCGGTAACAGAGAATATTTTTCTACTTTGCATTACAAAGAGCCCTATTTCATAATCGAACTAAAGGAGAATTTAAAATAAATTCACAGTCATATGTCCAAAGAGATCCGAAAACATAGTTGGTTATGCATCAGAATGTGACTGATTTTTAAAGTCACAGTCACATTGTCCGAAAGATGCGAAAACGTAATTATTTACACATTAGATCTTTTATTTTAAAGTCTCCTTTAGTTCGATTATGATGAAATCGGCCCTAAATAAAATAAAAAAAGTAAGTAAAATAATTCTTGCAACACATCAATATTAAGTGACTGTTATTTGACATGTTTAAATTTTTTAAATACGTCGTTGTTTGAAAGTGTCAAATAAAAATGTGACTATGAAAAGAAGGAACAAAAGTGAAATAAAAATATGACTGTCTAACAACAAACGAATTACACTGGGCTAGTTGCTTCAGTACTTCTCCTTAACGCCTAAACTAAAATGAGATCTTAAAAAAAATTGTTGCAAATCGTTTCTGATTGCAGTGAAAACCTCGAGCAGAGATGGTACCTACAGGTTACATAATATTTTGGTGATGCAATAATTAAATTAAACGAACTCAAATAAAAAAGGAAAAATGGCGATTACATTGATAATGAAAATAAAAATAAAATACCCTCAAGTCTATTAAAATAAAAACAAAAGACGGTATTCGATAAAGAATGACACCAATATCGAATTAATAAAAAAAACAAAATCGAATCAAAGAAAAAGCAAAGGTCGATCAATTAATTATACAGCGTAATTAAAGGAGGAGGGGGGTACGATTTAAAAACACACACCCTATAGTATTAAAAATAGTTTCTAGAAAAGGCAATAGAATTAGAAAAAAATTGACGGGTCCGAACATTTGAAAAAATTAATCACCTGGAAAATAATGAATTTATCCGCTATTTAATTTCCACGGTGAACTAAATAAAGTCAAATAAGGAATGAAAAAAAACAGAAGATAATCAGTGATGAAGATAAGACGGAATTAAATATTCTGTATCACTTACTATTAGTCAAATTGAATTTGCATTGAAAGCACTAAAGCAAAAAAAAGACAAAAGGGAATCCAGCTGATAATTCAAACATAAAATAAAGTCAAATTGAATCAGCAAAATACGATGTTTATAAATTAAAAAAAAAAGGTGAAATAAAGTTAAATAGAATCAGTGTAACTACATATAGACTTTTAAAAATATGAATAAAATTTGAAATGGGGTTCGATTCTTAAAGAAGGTGGAAGAATTACTTATTAGATCATCGAATTATAAAATCGTGAGTTCACAAAACTAAAAAAAAATAATATATAAATCTTACTTAAGCTTATTTTAAAGTAGACTGAGCGATTATTTACAAGCAAACTTAAAATCTGCGGAAAGGTAATAAATTATTGATTTCAGACCATGCAATTTGATCCTCATACAAGAGACGTTATTCTAGGCATAAGAGCCGGTCGGAAATGTTTCTTTAAAGATACGATTTGCTAAGAGAGTATTAAGGACAAAAATTTGCTTATGTGTATTGTTTGTTTATAGTTATGGTATGTAAGATTTTTATACATATCTGTATTTATAAGATTTTATATTTTAAGCAGAAATTCGATAATCTTAATTCTGATTGAACTATCGTGAGTTAAAAAATTAAAGAATTCATATATTGCAGATGGAATGGCGTGGGGCCCCTCAGATCGCGAGGCTCCGGGTGTTTGCCTGATTCGCCCGCCCCTAAGGCCGCCACTGGTTATATGAGGTTAAAAGCAGATGTGGAATACTTCGGGAGAGCTCTGCAGTAGTCAATTTAAAAACGCAGTAAATTCTGTACTTACCAGTAAAAGAAGGGTTGTTCTCTATGAACAATAAAATTGTGAATGTTTTTCAAGAAAAACTACCACATTTTTATACTATAAATACGTACGGCTAAATCAAATCATCAAAAATGATTTGGAGAAATCAAATTTTATAAACGAAAACGACACAGGTACAAGCTTTCGTCATATCAAAAGTAAGGAGAATTGAAATCGACAAAATATAGGGAAAGATTCAATAAAGTAAGAAATTCGAAAAAGCAATTTTTGCAATTAAATGCACAATTTTCGTCAGATTAAAAGTCAGGAAAATTTTAGGAATCCAAATTCTAGGATTTTTTTTTTTACATTCAGTACATTTTATTTGGTTCGGATATTTTATTAAATTGAAACCCGTACTCATGAATAATACAAAACACGTACAGCGTTATGTAGTGAAGGCATTTAAGTCAAACTTGCCATGTATGTACCGATAAATTAGATCAAGGTCATTAATATCGCTGGAACATCATCGATAAAAAAAAATTATGTAAGGGTTGATGAGTCCTGCAAGAGAACCTTGATCGAACCTTGACACTAGAAAAAATAGAATTAGTCATCGAGGTCTTTCCTCAATACCAACGCCCAATGCAAAGCTGACCTAGACTAAAGTAGGTCATCCAATCCCAATAAATAGGTAGCTTAAATTAGTAGGAAAAGCCACGTCTTGCTATAATAATTTTTATTGAAGCTTACGACCATGGTTTCGTCCATAAGGATATTATCAAATATGTGGTAGACCTCAAAGAGAAAACAAGGGACACTTAGACAAGTAACAATTTTGTAAAATAAATTAATTATAAATAATATAATAAAAATAATTATACATAATATAATAAAAATAATTTATTTATTTTACAAAATTGTTACTTGTCTAAGTGTCCTCTTTAAGGTCTACCACATACTTGATAATGTTCTTACGGACGAAACCATGGTCGTAAGCTTTAATAAAAATTATTGTAACAAGACGTGGCTATACCTACTAATTTAAACATTTTGCTACAAACAGCATGGAGAACCTTATCTTTCTTTAAATAGGTAGATTTTCTGATAAGCAGTGAGTTCGTCAGGACATTTACCTGAGGCACGAACTCCTGTCATCTAGAGAAGTGCTTCTTCGAATCCAAATGTAATTTAGTGTCACGCGTCGTTAATTTTTCTTTTTTCAAAATTCTAAATTCTTTTTTTAAACCAATCAATTTTCCTAATTTATTTTAAATTTAAAAAGTGTACCCAAGAAGCATCCACTATCGGCAAGGATTAATTTAAATAAAGTAGAATCTTTGCTTAAAATTGAACATCTAAGAAATGTTTTAGTGGTAAACTAACTTTTGTTAATTTTTCCTTCTCTCTTTCATATTTTATGTCACATCTTGTTACATTTTATTTAGTTAATTAATTTAATTAAAATCTCATGCTATTTTGCTTGTAATCTTTTGTGTTGTACTAAAATTTCTTTTTAGTTTGAAGATATTTTGTAATTTAAAGCTTCGGATTTTTATTTAAACTGCAAGAAGGAAGGACGATTAAGTAAACACAAATAATGGTAAGAAGTGGACAGTTTTCGACAATTCCAAAAAAATACAGGGTGATTCACGGAACCCGTTCGTTTAGATTTCTATTTCCTATTTTACAATTATAAGTTAGCGGTAATGATCTATTAAAATATAATATTTTGAACTTTCGGGCACTTCCGCTTGTACCGGAAGTTGCTGCCAACTTTCTTAATCTAAATGGAATACCCCATTTGTTATTGCATTTTTGAATTCCTCAGGAAATTCTAAAATTATCTTATTCGACATATGATACAAGAAAAATTAGCCGTATCAGAGATATTTCCATTTTTTTCATTTTTTTTTCAAACTTGCAATACCTTGCTTATGACACTGCCATATTTGTGCAATAAAAGCCATGATATTAATTTTTGTCCTGTAGTATACTACAGTAACATGCTTTGAGATCATGCCCAGTTTTAAACTTAATTGTCTAAAGGTGTTTGAAAAGTAACTTCTATTCAAACTGATTTCAACCGTCGAAAAGTCATGTTTTTTTAAATAGAACACCCTGTATATTTTTATACCACGTGACAGAGGATTAAATGTTCTTTCGTCCTGTATTAGCATTCCCTATACCTATCTCATATATATCACTCGCTATTGATAATTTTTATTTTAGAACGTAATTTTTTTCAATTCTTTGACATTATTTTTAAATAGTGGATTATGAAAACTAGAGAAATTATAATTTTTGAAATCATCCGTCCAGTAAAAATTAAAAAAAAAACCGCTACGGAAAACCAAGATAATGAAAATTCAAACGCAGGCATATTAAATATATATGAAAAAAAAATCAGCAACTAAAGAAGTTAATAATATAATCTTTTGTGTCTAAGTAAATAAGTTATTACTTAAACATTACAAAAAGTTATTCTAAGTGTCTTTCATTATTTATTACTAATAAATAATGGAAGACGCTTAGAGCAAATATTGTAACTTGTGTATTAGTTTTAATGTTGATTTGTTCATGATTGAAAGTTTTCAAAAAATTATTAGACATTATATTTTCAAGAATTTGGTTTTAGAAGTGAGAATTTCTTTTTGTAAATGCGTAAAAGGTCATCAAGAATTCACATACATACGGCATACGTAAATAACAAATACAGCAGATAGATAGGTATTTAAATATTATTTTTCGGTTTTAAAGAGAAATTGAATTTAGAATCGCAAATTAACTTTAAAAAACTCTTTGTTTCTTAAATTTTAATAGCACACTATTCAGCAATAATACCGAAAAGTGAAAAAAATTTTGAGTCGAGGACATAATCATGAAAAGAAAGAGAAAGGTAAGAGATGAGTATAGAGAATGCTAACATAGTCGAAAGGATATTTAATTCTGAATCTCATGGTATAAAAATATACTAGGTGTTCTATTTAAAAAACTTTTTCGACGGTTGAAATCAGTTCGAATAGAAGTTACTTTTTAACCACCCTGTAGACAATTAAGTTTAAAACTGGACATGATCTCAAAGCACGTTACTGTAGTTTATTACAGGCCAAAAGTTAACATCATGACTTTTATTGCACAAAGATAGCACTATCATAAGCAAGATACTGCAAGTTAGAAAAAAATGAAAAAAAAAAATGGAAATATCTCTGAAACGGCTGATTTTTCTTGTATCATATGTTGAACAGAATAATTTTAGAATTTCACGAGGAATTCAAAAATGCAATAAAAAAATGGGGCATTCCATTTAAAATAAGAAAGTTGGCAGCAACTTCCGGTACAAGCGGAAATGCCCGAAAGTTGAAAATATTATAGATTAATAGACCACTATCGCTAAATTATAACTGCAAAATATGAAATAGAAATTCAAAGGGGAAGTCCGTAAACTTTTAACGAACGGGTTCCGTGAATCGCCCTGTATAAATAGACGTCATTCGAGCTATTCGTGAAAAACGATTTGGAAATCTATTTCTGGCTTTCTGTGCTAAAAACCAGGACACTACTAACAAAGAATTGAACATCGTACGAATTGCTAAAAGAATTGGAGACAAAGGGGGATGAAAAGTGAAATGTTTTATGGCTGGAGTAAGAAAGCGTCTGACTTAAAACACAAAGCGTGAAATTATTTGCGTTTTACGAATTGAATTATTCCAGGAACGAAGACAATGGTAAAAAAATGTTTTTATACCATTAAAATTCGACAAAATAGGTGCGGCAAGAAGCGTTTGAAACACACAAAGAATTCTTACAGTTGTGCAATCTATATAAATGCGAATCAAACGTAATGTGCAGGTTGTTTACCTATAAACGGTTTTCACACGGTAACAAAACATCAAGATGAATGTAAAAAAAATGTTAAAATGAGATTGGTGCTAGCTAATCTTAGCTGAAAGCAATTTGCGTAAGGATAATTAGTTTGTGCGTACTGTTTACCTTCTGAAATCAAATTTAATTTTTGATTAAGACGAGAAACAAGATTCTTTCGAGCAACGGAATCTACCGTTCCGTCTCGGCCTTTATTCAAATTACAAACACGACAGTTGCTTCATTTAAATAAACTTCTAATCTGGCGGATTTTTCACGGAGTCCTCAGAGCGCCGGGCATAATATTTTAAGGCGGATTAAATTTTCAGACTTGCAAAACGTCCCCGAGAAGTTTCAGCCGCCATACAGTCACACAAAATTACCGTGATAAATGTGCGCTCTCGCGAAGACACATCGTTTATTTGGCCCCCGGTGACGTCACTCGCTTTTAAAATATTTCACACGCCGCGCCGCCATCGACCTCACTCACGCACACGTGCACACCTGCGTTCCATGATGTGTGTGTACCCCATAAATGTTAATTTTCTTTTTTTCGACGTGCAAGTACGCTTTCGATCGAATCATAACAATTCGAAATGAAACTCGGGGATTTCCTTAAGACCGATTTTTTTCCCAACTTTCGCTCGTCATCCTGAGAAAATATTGATTCTACTGGTTTATTGGTGTGTCATAAAACTGTGCAAATAAATCTCGAAGATTACTCGCTAATGGGGTCGCGGGGTTTTCTCGGCCCACTCAAATTATCAAATTCGTTTTTATGGGTGTTTGCCGCAGTGGGCGCGATGTATTTATTGCCGTTTTATTGATAGATAATAAAAACATCTGACATTTGATATGCAAATGCGGGAAAGGTGAACGAACCCGTTTTGTGTTTTGTGAATATGCGGGCTGCATTACGGCCCAACCATTCGGATTCATTCCAGTTCGTTGCCTTATCAATTTTATAGGCCTTTTACAGGAAGCGTAGACCTATTTTAAATGCAAAGTTTTTCTTTAACGACAATATAATTCTAAGTATTGCATTGGTCGACTATCAGAAGTTTTCAAATAAATTTGATCTGTGAAATAAATTACCTTCTTCTTCGTTCTTCTGAATGTAAGCGAGACATGATTAGACCTCGGAATTGATCAAATACTTCGCCTGGTACCATTGTGAATAAAGTTTAATCTAATCTAATAATTTTAAGACGGCCTTCAATTATTTGATACCTTCTTCATCTTCGTTTCGTTTAGGTTCCCAACGTATATGGTAATGCTGTTCAAATACTCTCATCCACTTAAATTTAACATACGCAACGCTCTTTTTATTCAAGGTTGAATACACAAGCAGGTACTTTACAGTCTTTTTCTTTTGGTTTTCCCCTTTTCTCAACTATGTTTCCGGTCCCGTCAAATAGCTCATTTCCGTAACTGAAAATCATTTAACAAATTCGGAGAGGTAATTAACAAAAGGGCTGTATTATTGGAGGAATGTGTAAAAAAAGCATCTTTTAAGCAAGTTTTTACTTTACGTACGTTTTCTACTTATAAAAGATTGTATGTACGTCGAAGGTTTAAACCGTGCAATATTATTATTATTTTATTTTATTATTAGATATAATTATTATTTTATATATTTAACACTGACGTACCATAAGATTTTTTTATGTAATCAGTCTGGTAAATAAATTATTATTATTATATTAAAGTATTTCACAATTATATTTATGCATAGTGTACTCGCACAAACTGTTCAAGTTTCACAGGTATAGTCTCTCTTATAATCGCACTGTTACGATATGATCGGCCTGCTAGAAAACTCATGAATCTTCTGGCAATGTGCTGATTATTGATCCGAACGAGTTTTTAACCCTTTTTGACTGTTTCGAGGACGCTCCTGATATTTAACCTTATCATTTTTTGGTTGGATTGGTTGTCTATTTTCGATCGTTCTCTGTTTATGTTTGTTTCTCCTCTCCTCGGTCCCTGAATCGAGTTAGCAACACTCCATTTTCTATACAGAGTCCGAGTAAAAGAAATATGTTTTCTGTGTATTATCGTTGTGTCGAAGAAATATTTCCCCAAGGGGAGAAATATGCCTCACGGCCTTTGGCCGACTCTGACTGGTTTACCTAAGATAAGCAACGCTTTCACGCGCTTCCGCCAGCTTGATGCCCAAACTCGCCAGGTGAGTTTAATCGTTGTTAGCTAATCCGATTCGTGTTTTACGACACTCTTTGTTTCCCGTTAGGCTTTTAATCTCCGGTGCGCTATTCCATTTGACGTTTTGTCTCTGGCTCTTTCGACTGCGTAATATTTCGTGGGGCGAGTTGGACAAATTTCTCTGCTGCCCGCTCTCGGGTGGACTCCTAGCCCTTCGAAGGAGTGCCGGGATCGTATTGTCTCCGTTCACCGTTCGACTCTGGACGTGTGGAGAATCTGAGGAGCCAAGATTCTGGCACGAAGACTCGCCGTTTAGACCGACATGACACCCACTTCAGAAACAAATTCGGACTTTTCCTGTTTTTCCCAAGCCTTTGTTTATACCATATGATTTTTTAAATTTTGGATAAAGGTTAGCCATGAAAAGCAAAAGTACATTTAAATTTAGTCTTAGAGGATGGTAATATGGACAGGAAAAGAGGAAATGGCAAACCTACAATCTAACTAAGAAGTTATTGGAAATTCTACAGTAAATTTTTATTTATAAAGATTTTTCGCACTATACCTTTTGCTTTCCAGCGCCTCTCTTTGTCTAAAATTTAAAAAATCATACGGTATTTGGTAATAATTTGGTTGAGTTCATGACTTGAGGGCTAGAATTGAACGTGTCTGTGTAGCTAGCTAGGATTTAAACTATGTAAACACTTGTCTGAATACTAAGTCCCTTCAGGACTCTTGAATTGTTTAGTTTTCGCCAATTTTAACATAGACTTAGGTAGAGACAGAGTTTTCGGATCAGAATTGTCCTTATTGGAGGTTGAGGGTACGTACTTCACATTTCTTGTGGTCGTGAATTAATTATTTTATTACTTGTTTGTGTACCTTGCCTTCAGCTGGGCTTGCGTGGTAAATTTAGCCCTCACACCCATCTCCATTTAGCATAGAAGTCCCTTTGTTGCTCGTGAAGTTATTATTCACGTTGTTAAATATTTAGCTGACTTTTCCTCCGACTATTGTTACGTTTGTCACGTTTTATAACCTTTGCTATGACTGTTGATGATTTGTATTTTGAATTCAATTTCCCTTTGTCTTGTAAAATAAAGTTTACGTTGGTATATTTTCGACGTAGCCGCGTTTTCTTATTTTTTTCCGCGGTTCCCAAAAAATTGAGTGGCACCCTTTCACTAAATTTTCACGTTGGTTTAAGAGATTCACTACCGTCCCATTGCAGCTGCGGCCGACACTGAAATCATTGACCCTGTGCTAACCTTTGTTACTTGACTAACAGGCAGGTGACAAGAGTTTTCGAAAGACGTCATCCACGGTAGTTCCCAAGTTATTGAAACTTATTTAATTGTTCTTCTTCTTCTTTCTAGTTTTTCTGTTGTCTTTAACTTTTCTTCTGTAGCTTTCACTCTCTGATATCCTATAACATGTCTGTTACATTGTTCCACTGTGCATTACTTTCTAGTGAAATATCGACCACGCTCCTTGTGGTGAAGGTCTTTCTAAATTTCTGCCTGGCTTCGTTTCTTTCCACCACATAGAATCAAAGATTGATTTAGTACGTCTGTTAAGTGCAATGCCAGCAAGAATCGCTCTGAGTTATTCCCAGTCTAGTGCGTTTAGTCATCATTGCCTAGGTTAATTTCTCGAATTTTCCATTTTTGTAGATCTTTGATGGAGTTTTAGCTTAGCCTTCCAAGTTGACCGCTAATTATCCACTAGTTCTTCTTGGACGTCTGTGGTGTCTAAATATATTTATTATTAAGTACGTTTTGATCTTTTGCTGCGTCTCAAACATTAACTTGAACACGCGAGTGCTAGAAGTTTTCGCGGGAGTTTTCGGCGCACGCTGTGCATCCTTGAGAGTCGGTTCCATGGTGCGCACATCAGCTAGGGTTACTCCCTGGCGCCCTTAATGTTTTACCCGCACCCAACTCCTCCCAACTAGCATAGGGACAACTGAGTTGATTGACTTCTCAGCGCGACTTGCCACCAAGTATCAATAAGTGACCAGGAGTGAAGATAATTGTAATAAGTGGTAGCACCGCCTACAGAATCGCGGATAATCCGACCCCTGCCAGCGTTTCTCTGTTTTTCGGTCTTGGATGTCCGATGTTTGGCATTAATCTCGTGTTTGCCAGCGTTTTGATGTTTTTACACATTACTATGTGGTAGTGGTTGTTCGACCAGCTTCGCAAGGGTTGCTGTGTCTTTTAAACATCCGCTCGCATTGAACCCAGAATCTCGTTTACGTTTCTGATTTAAAATTTTGATTAAGTACTTTACTTTTCCAACGTTCTCCCCCCTTCGATGCGTACGGTCAACACACAGGTCTGCACCAAAGTTAGAATATGGGAAGTTGTCCCATACAATATCGGACGGATTCGACATATGTCGCATGGTCTTAGGTAAAAGTCACTCGTCTAAGCTGAAGCTCCATTTAAAATCATCATAAGTTGGGTTCGGATATTCAGTTCCGTGCGTAGTATTTACTCCTTTCCCACTTTTGTCTCACTTTCACTTGTACGAAAAGAGAGATAAACGTGCGAAAGGAGTAAATAGTGTACACGGAACTTGAATATCCGAACCCAGCTGTAATAGTTGCGTTGTTATGGTAACGGCGCCGACCGTGCATGCGCCGTGGATCGTAACCAATTAAAATCGCCGCAGTATGGGCTGGCGTCATCAGAGACCGCACGGATATCACCACCAGCGCAACCAGGCGTTCGGTTTGATGCATGTAAATTCAAGCGGATGAGATAACTTCTCATATACTAACTTTGTGTCGGCACTAGGGACATTTAATTGAGCTGTAAATTATGTTGGTCAAACGTAAATATCCACCAAATCAGTTGGTATTAGAACATTGTCAAACGTCAATTTCCGTGAAGTGTTTACAAAGATTTGGAAAGTTTTCAGTAAATTAATTAACATTAAAGTATAAGTTTAGATTAATTCACAATTCCATAACTTGTGCAACATAATTATTCCTAATAATTAAACAAATTTTGTTTATCCTAAGAACAATCTCGCAAACATTTTAACCTAACTTAACCCCGTGTTCCAAAATCAACTGTTCCCTTTCCCTACTCTAAATAAGATAAAATATAATTCCTGAAGTAAACAAATGTCCAAATATTATTTTTCTGTTCTCAGATTTTCCTTACACCGGCTTTCGTAATAATGTAATCGTACCCTCCGTTCTTTGGCAAGATATACAAGCCTCCTCTTTCTTTTGCCTCCTACATATGGCTGGACCGGCCAGTGTCAAGCCCTGATGGTTCGTTGTAAAACTTTTCAAGATAGCTGACGAACTCCGACCATCTGGCCTACCTTAAGGTAACCATCAACCCACTGGATCTCATTTTCAGGGCTAATATCTGATTTCATTATTGTCACACTTCTTGTTCATCTCACTGTTTAATTGTATACCTTTTTGTTGCTACTGGCATACGTCTGGACACTTTTATTCAACACTGAAGTGGAAATTCCGCACCTCCTCGAGTTCAATACTTAAATTTCTTTCGAAGTCTGAAGATCGATTTAGAGGAGTTGTTGTCTAATACACGGCTTATCTAAATATCACAGCAATATGGTTGAATTTTTGGCTTCCGATTGGCACCGCTTCTCTCGGATTTTTCTACTGCCGACGTTTCGTTCTTTATTACAGAAGAACTTCCTCAAGGCTGCTGGTGGTGCTGCTGTTGCTGCTGATGGTCTTGTAGCTGCTTTTGAATCTCAACGACTTACAAGAAGCAGCAGGAAGACCTTCAGCGGCAGCAGCAGCACCAGCAGAAGCCATGAGGATGTTCTTCTGCAATGAAGAAGAAATCTGAGAGACGCGGTTCCAACCGAAAGCCAAGAATTCAACTATGGACGAAAGCCGCGGAAGCCTGCAAGCTAAATCACAGCAATATGTCGCGTTGTCCTCTAAAGCCTCGGTTTCCTAGGAAAACGGCACCGTAATGTAGCGGCCGTAAGTTGGCGGTGAATGACGTCACATAAAACGTGCTAAGGTCATCAAGTACGTTCGGTTTCCTGGAAAACGCCAATTGTGATCGTCATCTAAAATACGTAAATGGTTTTTTAAACGATTGAAATCATCATTTGGTGTCTCCTCATTTTCTAAGTATATTAATAACGTCACATCGAAATAGACCATTATGAAATATGCAAAATAAGTACACATTATCGCTTTTTTTTGCTTATTTTATGTCAATGTACGTCATTTTTCAACGCTACATGACGTCATTCATCGTCATATTACGTCCGCCACATTACAGTGCCTTTATCCTAGGAAGCCGAGGCTTAAGTGGAGTGCTGCATTTTTCAGTCTTCTAGGCCCTACCAGAATAATCAACACTGTCTTAGCACTAGTTAGATTCAGTTTGTGTGCTGCTATGTACGGCGCCAAATATTTTTGATCCGTAACGTCTGCAGCACCGCAGCAATTTCCTGCTTCTATCGCCCATTTGCAGCAAATATTTTTAAACTGTACCTGCCTTATACGAAGGTAATTAACAGAAACTTCATTGTAGATAACTTCTTGCTGGTTCCTTTTAGTGCAGTAGCTAATGATACTGCGCGAGTTTCCTCCCAACAGATCCTGTGTGTATAAAGGTTTTTAACGCCGTGGCCCGTTCAAAATCTAATTTAATTCCAGGCGAGCGCAAACAATGCCGAGAGCCGGGCGTCGTAAAAAC
The DNA here is from genome assembly GCA_036172665.1 of Prosopocoilus inquinatus. Taxonomy (NCBI): domain Eukaryota; kingdom Metazoa; phylum Arthropoda; class Insecta; order Coleoptera; family Lucanidae; genus Prosopocoilus; species Prosopocoilus inquinatus. The sequence goes on from CM069877.1 coordinate 31,236,549, forward strand.
CCGCCATAAAATTATCATTAGGAAGGTACAGGCGAGCCAGCTCCACCCGAAACTACACGATTACACAATTTGTGCCGGCGGGTTTCTATGAAAGCAAGCCCTAATTTGTATTAATGACAGACGCAAAACCGTGCAAGTCAAAACAATGCACTTCATCAGTGAGAAACGTTTCGATATTTCTATATACTTACGGGAGTATTGTCTTGCGAAATTGCTTCCAATCAAATTAATTAACTTACTTTAACGTATTTTGTGGGGCGTGTGCATTTAGGTGTTCCATGTAGGGCGCGAGCTATTTTTGATCCGCAATATCTGCAATTCCAGGAGTATTGTCTTTCGAAATTGCTTCCAGTCAAATTAATTAACTTACTTTAACGTATTCTGTGGGGCCTATGCGTTTAGGTGTTTCATGTAGGGCGCCAGCTATTTTTGATCCGCAATGTCTGTAATACCGGAAGTATTGTGCCTCGAAACTGCTTTCAGTCAAATTAATTAACTTACTTTAACGTAGTCTGTGAGGCCTGTGCGTTTAGATGTTCGTTCCATGTAGGGCGCCAACTATTTTAGATCCGCATTATCTGCAGTGGCGTTGTTGGCCAGCGCATGCTAAACATAAATTCAATATTTACAAGATGATGCGATCGCTTCATGAAACTTGTACAATGTATTCATTCAGCCTGTCTAGACTTGCAAAAAGAAAGCAGAGCGGCTTGATTAATTTGATGCTCCTTTCAGCAAAACTAACTTTCAAGAACGTATCGGCGGCGCTCTCGTGCCTTCGCCTTCGCCTTCCTTCCTCCGTCATAAATTTATCATTATAATGTACGTTCGAAAACTCGCAAACAACTTTTTAATATCATCCATCGAGCTAAGTAGATTTTGAAGGCTTTAAAATAAACACTCGCCGTCTTCCTCGCACTAGAACGCAAAAATTTCAAAAGCATATGTGTACGTGTACGCGACAAAAAACATGCCCATTCTCGTTCCCGTACTCTTTCTCGTCCTCATTCCTATTCCCATTCTCGCATTATCATGCCGCTTTGAAAGCGGACGGCGTACTAAATAATGCATGTCGTTCTTGAGGAATGAATATACAATTGTTTTGAATTATATGCTAAGGCAAGCGGACCTTTTTACATTTCAGATTCGTACTCGGAATTATTCCGGGCATGGGGTTCATTATTTTCTTTGGAAATAATTTTAAATAATTTAAGAGCCGTCGCCTGCTGACGTAACCTTACTTAGATTTCACGGAATAATTTAACAATTCATGTGAATGCGATTATTATGTGTGTCGAGTACTGAAACAAAGTGAATAAACACACACTGTGCTTTTACGTTTTCGAAATATGAATAGAACTTCCGCGAGCAAGAACAAGATTAAGACAAAGGTCTTAAGTGATTTATTTACTTATTTCACTTTTATATCATTTCAAAAATTACTTTGAGAAAGACCTTACATATTACAAGTAACCCTTCTATTCAGTAATGTGGAACATTTCATTTACCGGGGTCTTTGCCCCGACCCCGTCCACTCATAATTTATCGATGAATACAAAAATAGATATTGGTGGAGGCGCCAGATATTTTGGTTTAATTTTTTTGTATATCTCGAAGAATTTCGTTTTCACTTTAAAGGATTTAAATAAAAATATAAACGACTGGAACAAGGCGTAAGATTCGTCAGCAATAAATAAAAGAAGTAAGCGAATTTTATTAATTTGAAGAAAAAACTTCTTTTTAATCTTGAACCGAACAGAAATTTGATTGGAATACACTCAACGTTTCGCTATCGATTAATAGCTTCGGGCAGGAATCACTTCATTTATTAATTTGATAAAATTAAAGACTAATCGCATACAATCCCAAATGGGACAGACTCAAACCCCCAGCTAGTCCACCCACGGCCAAATGGTTAACAAACTCTGTTACTACTTCTTGGTTTACTTGATTAATCACAGGCGAAGGTGCTCCAAAAAAGAAATGGGGAAAGGTCAAGGTCAAGGTATTTGAGGTAACCTCCGTAGTACTTCCCCGTTTTTATCACAGCCCTGAGAAATCTCACGGACGTTCTTTTCTGCAACCCTAAAATCCAAAAAAGACTCAAAAAAGGGTAAAGCTCATCTCACATGTTTTTTCTTCTTTTGGAAAAGGCTCAATGCGAAAGTATTTTTCAACGTGAAAAGATTTTTATATCTTTTTTGTCCACCTCGTATAAAGGAGCTTTGCGTAATTGGGGTTACCGATAAGACGCTACAAAAGATTATTAGGGGCCATTATGATAAGGAAAAGAATAACGCGAATTTCGACAACCTCAAGCACGACAGTAAACCTTAGTAGGAGGAGAAACACAAAAGTGATAAGTCATATAAGACCAAGAACCTTCAAGTCAAGTCATTTTCGAATGTAAGAAATGAAGCCACCTTCAACCTTCCTTAATTTGTTGAGCTTCTTGGTCATTAAAATCAGTTCAAAGGAATTAAGAAAACCTTAGGAGAAGGAGAAAGAAAAAAGTGTTGAGTCATTTAAGACTAAGAACCTTTAAGTTTCTTCCTTGCAACCCCAAAATTCAAAAAAAGGAGCAAAAAAGGGATATAGGTCTCCCTACGCGTTTCCTTACTTTGAACAAGGCTCAACGGGAGAGTCTTCTCCACCATAGAAAGATGAAAAAAGGATTCTTATCCCTTTTTGCCCCCTCTACAACAAGCTTTGCATATTTGGGGTTGAAGAAAAGACGTTCTAAGAGACTAGTAGAGGTCTTTATGAAAAGAAAAAGGATATCGCGAATTTCGGCAACATCAAGCATGACAGTTGTTGTAGTTATTTATTTTATAAGTTTAGAATTTAAGAAAGTTTATGCATTCTCGGGATATCTCTGAAGCACTAGCGTATTTGTTTACGTTATTAGTTTGGTAATATGATATGTGGGCGTGTTTAGTCTGGGCAGCAAAGAAAACGGAAAAGAAAGGGCAGTCGCCCGAGGTTTACCGGGTAGGATACTCGTCTTTACATATACGGGCTCGTGAAGGTGGTTAAAATGTGTAGTGGATGTTTGGTAAGGGCTGTCCACGAAATATCAGCCTGAAGGAGGCTGTCTTTTATTACGAAACAACATCGGCCTTGAAATGGCAATCTGGTAAAGTATTTCGTGGTTGACTTGGTGAGGTTTGCGGGGCCGTCAAGGCGACGGTGACCCGGGCTCTCGAGTGAGAGCAGGAGTGATATGTCGTCGGGGAACGGTCCAGTGGCATAGCACTGTAGGGGACCGGCGACATGGGAGAGGTACACAGAGACGTCGGCAGGCGTCTCTAGGTGACCTCTTAGGTATGGTTAAATGATGCATTGTCAGGAATCGGTCCAGTGGAGTAGCACTGTAGGGGACCGACGATGCGAGAGAAAGATATGGTTGAACTGTCATGCATTATCGGAGATCGGTCCAGTGGCATAGCACTGTAGGGGACCGACAATGCTGGGGAATAGCTAGCCGAATGCCTGACCTTGTAGGGATCGTGCTCCCTAGAACGGTCATGACTTGGTGCATATCCGTGCTCGGACGAAGTGCTGGAGGCACTTGTAGGAGGCGGTTACACCAATGATCCTGACAGCTCATGCGCAGGAGGCAAGGTATGCTAATATCCATCGGGAGGGGTGGGTTTCATTTCCGCAGGTGAACATGGAGCTTAATGCGTGCGAAGATAAGAAGTCTACGTGCGAGGACGACTTCCCCAGTGTCCAATATCAGTATGAGGGAGCTACAGCTTCTAGATTCGCTGCTGGAGCAGGTGGGCCGGGAAAGCGGCCCCGGTAAGTGGAATGTGTCATTTTAGTGAATAGATACTCGTAAAGGGTTACTTATAATTTGCATGGTCCCTATCGAATTGGAATGCGATGCCCGAAAGCTAAGACGTTTACCTTCGGCGGGCGCCTGTTGCGGTCAGGGAAGCGAGAAGGAAAGAAAAAATATTGGGAATAAGAGACCTAGCCAATGGTGAGTAAATGTTTATTGTAACTCAGTCCTTTGATAATATTGTTTGCCTATAATAATTAAACAAACAAAAATCTAGCCAACACAGAAAACTTAGAAAGGGAGAAAATAGAAAAGTGATGAGTCATATAAGACCAAGAACCTTTAAGTTTCTTTCCTGCAACCCCAAAATGCAAAAAATGTAGCAAGAAAAGGGAAATCGGTCTCCTTACGTCTTTCCTTATTTTGGACGAGGCTCAATGAGAAAGTCTTCTCCACCATAAAAGGCTTTTTATTCCTTTTTGGCCTCATGCAACGAGCTTTACATATTTGTGGTTGAAGAGAAGACATTCCAAAAGATTACTAGAGGCCATTATGAAAAGGAAAATAATATCGCGAATTTCGACATCAAGCATGATAGTAATCCTTAGAAATGGGGGAAGAGAAAAGTGATGAGTCATATAAAACCAAGAACTTTTAAATTTCTTTTCTACAACCCCAAGTTCAAAAAAGGAGCAAGAAAAAGGAAATAGGTCTCCTTACGTGTTTCCTTATTTTGGATAAGGCTCAATCGGAAAGTTTTCTCCACCACAAAAAGATGAAAAACGAATTTTTATCCCTTTTTGCCTCCTATACAACGAGCTTTGCATATTTGGGGCTGAAGAAACGGCTTTCCAAGATATTACTGGAGGTCATTATGATAAGGAAAAGAATATCGCGAATTTCGACAACATCAAACATGACAGTAAACCTTAGAAATATGGAAAAGAGAAAAGTGATGAGTCATATGAGACTAAAAACCTTCGAATCAAGTCATATCTAAAAGGAAGGATAAACGTGGACCAGCTTTCAACCTTTCTTCATTTGGTGAGTTTCTTGGTCATTAAAATCGAGCAACGAAGAAGATCTGAAGGAGTTCCCAGTAGGTACTGAAAAGAAGAATTTCCTTTTTTTAACTAACCTTGCTTTCTGAATTAGTTGGTGTGTAAGGCAAATTATTTCTTATGGTCTCTCTTTAAGGACTCTTTAAGAAAAGAATTCGTTTTCCTATTTTTAAAGCGACTTTAAATTAAAGCTTCCTTAAAGTCTGATTATGAAAACGGCCATAAGTCTTCTCTAGAAAAATAGGAGATAAGTATTATTTCATAATTTTCCTTTTTTTGTTCGAAGAGAAAGAGGCTCTTACCTTGAAGTTGAAGCTTAGAACTTGTTATAAGGAAAGCTTTCCAAAGCACTTCCAGATTTGGTAAAAAAAAAGATCAAGAATTTTTTGAATGAAAAAAAAAAGAAGATCGAAGAAGGACCACAGATTTTCGAATGTGACGTGAAGGGGCAGGGGATACGACAAGAGTCACTCAAGTGGCAAGAAGATAAATCGATACTTTGATATGATATTACTGTATGTGTTTTGATGGCTTTTACTACTGAAATCATTTCGCTTCTTATCCAAACAATCATCACAAAACAACTTTCTTAAATTTTATTTTGTGTTGAATATGGCGAGAAACTCTTTAAACTATTCGGGAGAAACTAAACTTAATTGTGCTTTCCTAACGCTCGGCATATCTGCATGCCGCAGGGTCCCCTATTAGAACCATCGTATGCGTAATTTTTATTTCGAAACGCCAGGCAATTACGTAAGGCCCTGCAGAAATAAATTAGCAAAAGGCCGTTACGTGCGCACAAAGGAAGAAGAGATGTTTATGCCGGCGATGCCATTAATTGTTCATGCTCACAACGGGCATACGGTAACCTCGTTATCTTGCGGGCGCTAATTTACTTAACAGAAATAGAACGGCGCAAGGAGCCGTTGGTTAATTGGTTTTTGGGTCGTCGCAAGGACGATATCGATCACACAAAAATATTATTATGCACATGTCATACGCAGATGAAATTAAATTGGCTACATTTCATCGTAAACAAATTGAAAAAGGACATCAACTGTAATTTCCTGCACGCATCAGCGATTCAGAATTAAAATGAGGCTATCTTTCAATTTTATTTTATTTTGATTTGTCCTGTCTTTTAAGCTGTGTCATATCAGAGCATTGTCCTTTACTTAACTCCTTCCTTAGTATAATTGCTTTGCTGCTTATACAGCAATGCAATGGTCAAAATGCTGGTGCAGATCTGACCTTATGGGAGGCATGACGCAATGACGAAAACAAAATATGTATGTAATTGCAAACTGCGTTACGATATTGGCAAAAAATGCGAGATAGCATCGTATGAAAATTGCTGATGCCAGTTGTAAACCTGCAGATAGGTTCGGTTGACCTAGTATGCCGCGATACTGTTGGAAATCAGGAACGAAATTGGTATCATTATTTACATAAACGATAAAAAAATGTGTAGTTAGGTCGTAAAATAATAAGTAATGAGCGTGTACTTACGATGAGGTCAATGAAGCAATAATAATAAAAGTGAAACGACGTTATCGCCGCCGACGTCGGCTGTTTTATATGCCAAGATTGTTTATAAACATAGATATATGGTCGAATTACATTGTTGATACATTTTTTGTTGCACGTCGTTACAATCACAAAATTTGTTTGCTCTGATAGACTTGTTGATCTATTGTCTTATTAGTATTCATAAGTTATCCTTTGTCCTTTTGATAATGTTCGACGAGTAATGTTTTTCGCATTTATCACCGAATTGGTTCCACAAGAAGGAAAGCGGAGAGGAAATAGATGAAAGTCAAATACGAACTAACAAGGAATGTATTCGTCTGCATGAGTCATTCCCTAAATGAAAGGATTTAGAAGGATATTGCAGCCACGGCGCACTAGGGAGAAAGCACAAGGATACATTAGATCCTTCTTTTACAATAGTTATTACATTTAATCAACAATTCGGTGCTATACAGGCTGATTCTTAAATAAACCGGCAAAAAACCAGTGAGAGAATTTAAATCAAAGATTACGAGAAGAATGTAAAAAACATTCAAAAGAATTATAATTAATTAAAAAGGACACTAAAAAGCATGTTACGCCAATGAGTGTAGAGTAAAATACTGATTTCGCAGTTAACACTAAAATAAATCGAAATTTAGCCATTGACGGATCTGTCATCAGTTTCACAAATGACCGAATCATGTTTCCCAAAATCTTAGGCGTGAAGCACCCCTAAACAACGTTAAATATCGTATTTTTCATGTAAATAACATTAACTATCAAACCAAATATTTGGCGTGAAGGGCCCACGACAATATTAAAAACGCCTACAGTACAGTAGGGACAAAGGAGTATCAATCTGACGTAAGGAAACCCGAATGGCCTCAATGGTCAAGGATGAGGCCAATTGAAATTATCCGCCGAAATATAAGCTCACAAGAATCTGTAGTTCACGTAAACTAATTCGATAAAAAAGAGACGGCGACGGAAATTTTATAACTCTCTCACATCGTGAAATAATAACTTCGAACGGTTCTAACGAAACAGATAAAATACGCTAGCGCTCGTTTATAAAAGATGATGCAATCGTATTTAAAAATAGAAACTCCGAAAGGCATTAGAACCACAAAAGAAAGTTCTGATACACCGATAAATTGCACCATTTCATGGCCGGAATATTTTAAAACGAATGACGAAAGCGTGAGATTAGTTCGTCGTCCCGATGAATAAGTGGTTAAGTCATATTTCACAATCTTTCAGAGCGCGACTTCAAGACTTTGAAAAGTCGTGTAAAATAGGATTTTTGTAATAAATCAGCAAACGCACGCGACAATTAGCTCCCTTTGCAAGCCACTGCTTGACTGAGCTACACATATGCTGCGGAGAAAATATCTCCCTCTTTCTGTTAAGGCCATTCAAGTTATTTTGAGCAAATTTCGACTTATTCACTTATTCACTGAGATACCAGATTTGAAGTTTGTTAAATTAATTATTCTAGCGACGTCGAAGATGATAATAAAAAACTGTTTTTGCTGAGATAAAATCGACGAAAACGGGCGCGGTCTAAAGCGCTTACTATCCACGCGATTTCATAAGATGATGCAATACACGTCGAACTGAATACAGTGAAATCTCTGATAAGCGGGCACGAACCGTCGCCAATTATCTGTCCGCTTGTAAGAAGTGCCCGCTTATTAGAGAGAATTTAGTAAAAGATTCTATAGAAAAGTTCCACAAAATTGTCCGGTTACGAGAGTCCGTTTATCAGAGGTGTCCGTAATGAGAGAGCTCACTGTATACAGGTCATTCCCTAAAAGCGGTTTTCACACCGTAACAATTATTTATTATTTCTCGAAAAGGAGGCAGTGAGATAAAAAAGATTTTTAAAATCATCACCAACTTAAATGACAAACGGCAAAGCTGAATTTAAAACTCAAGAAATAGCTCAACGATATAAATTGCTCAAATATTGTTTGCTGATATAAAGCGATTAGGCTAGCTTATACAAATCCAAAGGTGTGTGCTTACGGTACTTCTGCAGCGTTGTATTTGTCAGTCTTTCCTTATTTTATGAAATGTGGTTATGAAGAGACTATATATAATTAGGGATTACAAAAAATATATTGGTAATTATAATCACAAATGACAAATAGTAATAAACATAATATCGTCAAAGTTTCGCATAGTTCTGTGATATTTAGTTCTATAAGAAAGAAACCTGGAATACGTCAGAAAAAAAACAGTTTTGGACTTTTGTTTAGGTTTAGAAATTATATTTTAATTTGTTTACACTTAACAAAAAGGTGTAACAGTTAATTCCAAAATTATGGTTGAAACAAAACTGAGTTAGGTTAGAAATTCTTTGAACAATGTTTTGATCGAATGAACTCGTTTAAACATTTTATTTCATTGTAAATTAATCAAAATTTATACTTACGTGTTTATTATTGAGAATTTCCAAATTCTAGTAGAATTAACATGAAACTAGAAAATATGACAAACTAGTACTAGCTGAAATTTATATTTGTTTATACAGCATAGGCACTCTAATTTACAGTTCAGAAATATCCCTGGCTGTAACCGGCGCGCGATCGAAGTGGAGTGGCGATACTGAGAAGGAACAGAAAGGCTTTAAAAGACGAAGACGCGATAAATTTCCGCAGATTTTCATTAGATCCCGAAGAGGGATATTTCTGAACTGTAAATTAGAGTGGCTATGCTGTATAAACAAATGTACATTTCAGTTGGTATTAGTTTGTGATATTTTCTACAAGAGACTTCTCTCGTGATCAAGAAGAAGGCATCTACTGAAGATGGCAGCATAGCTGCCAAAATACGTATTTAGTTTTTAAACAAACTTCTTTTTTTGTGGTTAGGAGGTTAAATCCATTTTCGTTGTACTACAAACCACAGTCTCCAATATATTTTAATAAAAAATATTATTATTAGAATCTGGTTGTATTAAATGCATTAAATCGAAGTGAATTTTATTGAGTAACGAATTTCAACCGGATTTGGAGCCAGGACATCACGATACAGATTGGATAAAATTAAATCCAAAAAAAATCTAAACGTGGTAATAAGCGGTGGCATTTGGTGAATTTAGGTATTCGTTATTTTAAAAATCTAAACGTGGTAATAAGCGGTGGCTTGGCGCAAGCCGTCACTCCTTTCATAAAAAAGTAATGCTGATAAATATATTATCACAAGAATAACAGAGCCAGTTTTTTTTATGTTTACAAAGTAGATTTGATGTTTGAATTTAGGTCTTCGTTATTTTTCCGTATAACAAAAACCAATTATAATCACGGAAGAGGTGATGATGAAATCACCAGAAAAGCAGACCTCAATGAAAGTCATTAATAATCACCATTATATCACAAACATTAGCATAAGCATACATCATGGCAGCGAATCTTTTTTACGACGAGACTAATCACAGGGAAGTACTAAATCAATTTTTCCAACCATTTAACACGCACTTAGTGCTAATAAATCAAAAAGAACTGCGGTCACTACTTTCTAATTATAGAACGTGCATTAATCAAGGCGCGCTGTACGTTATTGCCTAATTACGGCGCAAGTAATTAAGGTGTGTTCGCGAGAACGTTTCTAATTTACGAAACTGCTTCGTCCGAAAAATAAAAAAATAAACGAAAAAAATTAATACACACCGGCCAGACATGTAAATTGGTAACGCACGCCGGCGGTAACTTCTCGAAGCCTCGCGTTAATTGGGCTAAATTACAACGTCGAAAAGTGATACGTTCCCGACGAGATTTTATCCATTTGCCCAGCCAGCCGACCAGCCACGCTGGAAGTAAAATAAATTTCGTGTTTCATGTGTATTTAAGCCGATTTGCTTTAATCTCTCGATCTTTTATTGCTATCTAATTCGTTGGAGTCATTAAGCTTAATTGTCATAAAAGAAGATTCCATGAGCCTCAACGCCCAAGGATTTGTCAGTCCAGCCGTCCACCTCGGCTATAACTATAATCATGTGATAAGGCCATTTCGAAAGAACGAGGATGGTTCACTTTGACTTAATCCATGGATTATATCGAAGACAGTAGAGTAAATCCAGATTTCTATTTTCGAAATATTCATTCTATGGATTGCTTGCCTTGCGTTTTTTTTCTAGAAATTCGAAGCGGCGATCAATCAAACTTTCAAGGCCCGTGAATCAAGCCAGACCCGGACGCGCTCACGATGATTAACATCGGTTTTTGAAAACGCACCATTAAAACCTAGTAAACCCCCCAGCTTATAATTAGTTAAAATATCGTGGGCCCGATAAATTTGGGCGCTGGTCCGTCCGAATCCGGTTTTTTGTGGACCTCTAAAAAGCCGGAATTACGTCGACGGACATCACCCTGCCCCTAGGTTCTTCTTGAAATACGCGTTAATTTTTAATTATACACTTTATGTTGACATGTTCTGGTCTGAAAAAGTGCCTAATTAAGTCTTTTCTTCCAAGTACAGCTGCAGTTATTCGCAAATGATGAAATAGAAGGACTGTAATCCTAGTTACATCAGATAAAATCACGAGCTTGAATTTCTTTCGAATTGAAGTGAATTTTCCCTCTATCCTTAGTTTAAAGAGAATATTTGGAAGGAAAAAACGCATTAAATTTTACATAAACACTTACCTATGTGCACAAGTATCTAAGGACGAAAAATCTTTGTGACGCTTACTTGTAATTTATTTCAGATTATGATGAAACAGAAAAATGTAACGAAGGTCAAGAATACCGCAAGACTCAAAATGTCAAGAAGTTTCCTCGAATCGTTTTTGGACCATCTTTAAATGCTCCCACACTGTACTAAATCTCTGCACCCTGTACATCGAGTTTTAAATCGCATTTATCCTCATTGCACAATATGAAGAAATGAAATTCTTTATGTGTTCAAAACACTTCTTGCCGCACCCATTTCGTCGGACTTCATTGCGATAAAAAATCATTTTTTATTGTCATCTTCGTCGTCACAGGATTAATTAAATTCGCAAAACGCAAATGGACTCACGTTGTGTTTTGCAACTCAGACAATGATTTTGCATTCGTTTTAAAATACTTCGGCCTTAAAACATCATAAAATTCTCTTCGTGCTAGCATATCTTTGATTGCTTAAGTAAACAATATGGTCTATTTCTCTGTTTTAATAAAACAGAAAAATAGAAGTCTGGAGTCTTCTACTTTTGGAAAACGTTTGCGTCATCTTTTGAAAACGTTTGCGTTTGCGAATTCTCATAAAACTCTGTTCCGACGGATGGTTTAAAACAGGGATGGCACTAGGCGAGGAAATGTACCCCCACCACACCATTGGACCGTTCCCCGACGACATCTCACTCCTCGACTCAACTCAACTCAACTCGTGAGCTTGGGTCACCGTCACCTTGACGGCCCCGCAAACCTCACCAAGACAACCACGAAATACTTTACCAGATTGCTATTTCAAGGCCGATGTTGTCTCGTAATTAAACATCGCCTCCTTAAGGCTGATATTTCGTGGACAGCCCTTACCAAACATCCACTACACATTTTAACCACCTTCGCGAGCCCATACACGTAAAGACGAGTACCCTACATGGTAACCCTCAGGAGACTGCCGTTTCTTTGCTGCCTAAACACGCCCCCATATCATATTACCAAACTAATAACGTAAACAAATATGCTAGTGCTTCAGAGATATCCCGAGAATGCATAAACTTTCTTAAATTCTAAACTTCTAAAATAAATAACTACAACATATTGAAAATTTCCGGAAATGTTAGCTGTGTGTAATCGTATTCCACAGAACCCAGCAGAAATCATCGCGTGAAATTGGAGCGCACATACACAGGACCTTCGCAAACTCGAGTAGTAATTACTGACCAGGTCAAGTAACCAAACCGGTTTAAATAGGCCAGGCTGAATTTGGGATGGCGTCGTTCACTAAGAAGTTAATGCCGATCCAAACGCAACAAGAGGCGGCCTTGCCCCACGAAGATCGTGAACGACGCCCTGGACCCCAACGCCGACGCCATCAGCCTGTCTCAATAAATCACTTCGTTGCCGCCTCAGTGAGATAAGCCACCATCTGGAGAAGACCCACACGTGACATGTTGGAGGCGCCTAAAATCCCAAATTAAAAAGAAGCAAAAGGCTATCGCGACAATACTCATCTGTACTCTTGCGCTTTCAGGTATTTGTTTTTTTTTTTCTCTAGAATCCTGACATTCAGCGAAAGATTTTGTTTGGATCATCTGTAATCCAGTTGTTTTCTCCAAATATTTAAACCGTAGTAGATTTTTTTGTTCTCCTGTATCTGCGAGGACAATTTCTGTTTAGATCAGTTTAGATTTCCAGAATTTAATGTAATGGGTTTTAATTAACTTTCGGATTCTTTTTCCACCTTTTCTGTGTAAGGAAGAGAGGTCCATGCTCTCGGAGTTCGGGATATTTTTGGCCTATTTCATCTTTTGCAAAGTTTTCAGCTTCACTGGGAATTGTTTTAGGACAACTTACTTGTAACTCCATTGTCTCGCTAAGCTCTTAGATCAAATTATATTTCTTCCTTTGTATTATAATGACGATAGTGATGCTTCTCTAAAAAATTTGATTGGATGTAATAAAGCGTGTAAGGAATTTTTGCAAAGATGTCTTTCAGTCTCTTCTTTTGAATCTTTACTGTCTCGGATATCTTCGTTTGTAGATTTGTAAATTGCCGTTTCATTTTAAATTCTTGTTTCACACTCTCAATAGTAATTTTAAAGGAGATTTTTTGACCATAATGATCTGATAAGCCAGACTTATGGATTAAAGTATTACAGTTTTGAATATTTGCAAATATATTGTCAATTATAGTGATATAGATCAAATGTTTGGGCAATATCCATGAATAATTTTACCTTTGTTTTGCAAATCTACATATAATCTCCGCATAATAACAAAGTGTAACATCTTATTTTATTTGATAATGACAATAATATGCCCTCAAGAGCTGTTAAAAATTCATCGTAATTCCCAGAAGGCGAACGATAAATATTTATTATTATTAATTTAGGAGGTTTTATTTCTATAGCGCTACACTCGATTGATAATTCTTTACTTTTTTATTTCGGATGTACCAACTCAGAAAATTGTAAATCCTTTTGTACGTAAATGAACATCCGTATTTGTTAAGCGTTCTGGTATAACAAGAAGCCAACGTGTACTGGTCCAGGATAGTCATAAATTTTTCGTTTGGTTTAAACCAATGTTCCGTGAAGGCAAATACGTCAATTTTGTATCTTAGTTAATTTAAGTATATAAATAGTTCATCTATTTTCTCGCGATTTAGACATTGAATATTGTACTGTAATAATCTAAATATATTATTATCGAAATATTTTGTGTTATTAATACTGTCTATTTTAGCACTGCTCTGAACAGAAGTTATTGATAAATGTGAATTACAGCGAATTATGTGTTTATTAATGATTTTATGCAGCTCTTCGGTAGTTTCTACATTACAGCGGGAAGGCTTTGAAATTTCGAAAAATTTTTCTAACTCTTATGTACTTCTGAAGAAGAATTTACAATAAATTGTGCTAACACCCAACACACTGTCTTCTTGCCGAACTTTTTAAGATGCAAACCTTTACTTAATAGGACGAACGATAAAGTAGATTGTTGATGCAAAATATTTCTACATGAATATATTCGGTTGCTGATAGATACAGACGTCTGTTAATATGTTTAATTACTTACCATTTAAATGAGGCTTGTCAAATCTATACAAAATTGTACTAATTATTGTATTCACACCCTTTGTTTTTTCCATGATATTTCTAAAAGTGTCTACAATTTTTGTAATATTTGAGCTATCATAGCAATAATCAATATCGTTTGTGTTTCCTTGTATAAACAGATAGTCGTCACTTTCATAGTCTTTAATTACAGCATCTAAATTATCTATTACAGAATTTAGTTTGGCATTCGGTTTTATGTAGCTTAAAAGTTTGCATTTTTTTGGCAAGGTTTTGGCTAGTAGCTCATTATAGTGTCTTCCATGGCTATCATTCAATATAGTAACTTTATGTGTTGTTGCGCTGACGGTTTCCTTAGCAGATATTGTGTTGTATGTATGATTTAGATGGGTTTCATTAGTAGCATCAACAGTATTTTTCGATAAAGTATTTATTTTATGATTGAATGTTAAGCATTTATCTCGTAAATTTATAATTTCAGCTCTTAAAGTTGCAGTGTCTAGTTCTTCGTCGATGTCTAATTTTGACATCTCATTTATGTACCTCAAAATCAGTTCTACAATCTACGTCAATTAAATTACAATTTTTTAGTGTATGGTCTACTCGTTCGGCCGTCTGTGTACTTACACATTTACTAATATTCTTATCTGTCTGAATAAAAGAGTTTACATATTTTAAATTTTTCGTGGCATTTAATTCCGTCATAAATTCATTGATTATTTTTGATTTTGTGTTTATTTCAATTTCAAGTTGACTGATTTTTGATTTCAATTTTTCATTATCGTCTTTCATTTCTGCGATAACAAATTACGTCTTCAGAAGGACGATCCCATAGGATACATTTCATCTTGGCGAACCAGGAGAAGATACATGGCGTTTTCCTAATGAATTAAAAAAATAATTTTATTACGATAATGAGAAGTAGACAATTAGGTAATTATTGTCGCATCTGTGATTGAATTTTTCACTATTGTCAGCATTCTTATTTTTGCTTTAGAGCTGCGTAAATAAATTGTAAAATCTAGCCAACAAAATGGTTTTATAGAAAATTTAATCGTGACATTCTACACGGAGATTCAGGCAACCCTTTTATTAAAAGTTTACGGACTTCCTCTTTGAATTTCTCTTTCATATTTTGAGGTTATAAGTTAGCGGTAATGATCTATTAAAATATAATATTTCCAACTTTCGGGCACTTCCGCTTGTACCGGAAGTTGCTGTCAACTTTCTTATTTTAAATGGAATACTCCATTTTTTATTGCATTTCTGAAATTTTCATGAAATTCTAAAAATATTTTGTATAACATGTGATACAAGAAAAATTTACCGTTTTAGAGATCTTTTCCATTTTTTTTAAATGTTCAAAGTTGCAGTACCTTGTTTGTGATGGTGTCATCTTTGTGTAACAAAAGCTATTTTTGGCCTGTAGTAGGCTATGCTCATAAGCTTTCAGGTCATACCTAATTTTACACAAAATCGTATATGGGCTGGTTGAAAAGTAACTTTTATTCGAACTGATTTCAACTGTCGAAGAGTCATGTTTTTTAAATAGAACACCCAGTATTTTTTTATCCCATAAGAATCAGAATTAAATGTTCTTTCGAACTGTATTAGCATTCCCTATACCCATCTCTCACCTTTCTCTTTCTTTTCATGATTTTCTCTTTGACACATCATTTTTTTCACTTTTAAGGTTCACTCAGGTTTTTTTAATTAATTTCTGACTGTCATTTCAATTTCTTTTTAAAAACCGACAAATAATAATTAAATACACATGTATCATCTGAACTTTTTGTTTACAAATGCCACATGTAATAGAATTCTTGGTATGATATTTACACATTTACAAGGGGAAATTTACACTTACAATACAGAATTTTATGAAAACTAATAAATAAACCAGAAATATTAAAAATAATACACAAATTGTTGGTTATAATATTGGCTCTAAGTTATCCTTGGCTATTATTTAGTAGTAACAACTTTTTACTGTATCTAAGTAATAACGCATTTCCTCGATTTAACAACTTTTTTTTATTTATTAACTTCTTGAATTGTCGATTTTTTTATCATAAAATACATTTAATATATCTGTGTTTGATTATTCATTTTTTGGTTCTACGATTTTTTTTTAATTCCTACTAGACGGATGATTTCAAAAATTATAATTCTCTAGTTTTCATAGCCCACTATTTAAAAATAATGCCGAAAAATGGAAAAAAATACGTGCTAAAAAGAAATTATCGATAACGAGTGAACTATAAGAGATAGGTATAGGGAATGCTAATACAGGGCGAGAGAACATTTAAGCCTGAGTCACATGGTATAAAAATATACTAGGCGTTCCATTTAAAAAACATGGCTTCTCGACAGTTGAAATCAGTTCGAATTAAAGTTACTTTTCAACAGTCCTGTAAACAATCAAGTGCAAAACTGGACATGATCTGAAAGAATGTTACTGTAGCCTACTACAGGCCAAAAATGGGCATCGTGGTTTTTGATGCACAAAGAAGGCAGTATCATAACCAAGGTTTTGCATGTCTGAGTTATTTTTAAAGAATGAAATTATCTCGGAAACGGTTAATTTTTCTTGTATCACGTGTTGAACAAAATATTTTGAGAATTTTATGAAGATTTCAAAAAAGCATAAAAATTGGGGTATTCCATTTAAAATAAGAAAGTTGACAGCAACTTCCAGTATAAGCGGAAGTGTCCGAAATTTGAAAATATTATATTTTGATAGATCCATATCGTTAACTTATAACTACAAAATATGAAACAGAAATTCAAAGGAGAAGTTCGTAAACTTTCAATGAAAGGGTTGCCTGAATCTCTCTGTATAGAAAATCTAATCGTGGCAATATCTAAAAAGGAGATGGAGATAAAAACATTTTCGAAAAGACTGACTCATATACTTTTGTTTTAATAAAATTCAGTTGCTTCTCGCATGTTGTGGACCTATCTAGTTTTTAGAATTCAGTTCATTACATTTATCTGAAAATTCCATCGTGTCTTTCCGATTGCTATCGTGTTGTTCTATCTGCTTCTGTTTTATTAAAACCTCAATTGTTTCTTACAGTTTATTGTTGATTGGGAGTCGATGTTTCTAGATTTATTTGAAAATTCCGTGAAGTGAATAAAACGACTCCGAAAAGGCTTCATCCGAAGGAATAACAGAATAAACATTTCGCATTTGAATTGAATATTGTTGTTTTGTATTATTGCAGCGAGGCGGGCGAAAGAAGAAAGAAAAGAGCGAGCCGTAAGCATCTGTATTCAACAATGGCTCGTTATAAAATAAAACGACGAATCCGGCGTGTACGTCAGGCCGGCATGTTGCGTTTTTGTGTACACGGAACGGCAACGCATACAAATCTCTGGCGATTTTTTCCCTAATCCGAGCCGGTGTGGGGCGGCACAATTTGCAGCGATTGTGCCCTGAAATATTTATAAAAGCGCACCCGGGGGTTTTTGGGGGATATATCGCTCGCGCCGGCCGGCGTCGAAGGGTAAACTCCCAATTAGGACGCTCAACTATAACTGTCAGTGAGTTTCGGAGATTAGTTTGGAAGATCGATCGAAAGACCCGCGTTATCTCGATCGCGAACGTATTGACGGGCGGTCATGCGGAGATATGTTTTGCTCTGCATCTTATTCGGATTGATGAGCCAGACCTCCATTATATCTACGCAGATAAGATCTTTACTACTTGCCTGGTCATTATTGGGTATCCCTCTTTTGTTGTTATTGTTGCCGGAGAGTTTCGTTCCAGCCAGCTTTCTTGCTCTTGCTTATTGTGGTCGTAATTATCGGGAATTCTTGTTTGCTTTTCTCTTGCCTTACAATAGGAAAAACGATCGATAATACTTAATGGTTTCCTGCTCATGCAAAACATAAATCATTGGGGACCGCGAGGTTTTTGTAGAACAATAGCTACATTGAAAATATTGCAGCATACAGTGGCGTGCAAACTCCAGCCATCGCACGAACGCGAACGGCGCGGAGTTAAAGCGATGATTGTATAATATGCGCTATTCAAAGTAATAACAAAAAGTGTGCTAGTAAACCAAGCCAGTGTAATGAATGACGTAATTTATGTGTCTAAGCACGAACCGTCGCTCGTACATTTTTGCCTTCATTAAAGATTCATTGATAGCAAACAGCCAAGCAAGAAACCAACACACACACACACACACACACACAAGTCGCCTAATCAATTAGCAGAACGTAGTACAATGGCTCGGAAACTGAAGCACGCCATAAACGCTGAACCGACCGAGCGAACCTAATTAAGAATGAATCGAATAGTTTATTGTGGTGGAAGAAACGTGTTCGAGATGGGATCGCGAGGATCCGATGCCCGGACACGGCCTACCACTATAATTTTCAATGCGCTAGCTAATTCCACGCCTCTGGAAACCATAATTAAGTCTAACTGCGAGACCGCAGTAATTTCGCAGTTATTTCGCAAAATTGCTTTCGAGCCGAGTTTCGATCGCCTCTCAAATGTAGAAACGCGTCTTTCCCTTCGCCATCGCGAACGAAAATAGGCATCCTCGGTGAGACTGATTCGTACTTTGGTGTGACGTGCCTACAGAATTATTTACATACTTGATTCAAAATTCCGAAAGAACGAGGAATCTTTTCATAATAATTTATCGCTCTCTCATCATGCAAATTGCATGCGTTCATCTTGCTCAACGTAGGAACACACAAATTACTTTACACCAAAAGGTTAAACGATCGCAGGTGTCATAGTCGTTTTTATGATGAATATCATCATTAATAACTATCTCCGTGAATTTATGGTCAACGGGTGTGGAATTTTTGTCGAAAATTACTTGTAATATGTCTTCACCTCTTCTAAAAATAAAATTCTTTTGCTCAGATTTAAACGGAATCTTTTCAACGAGGAGAAAATTATTTCAGTGGCCCAAACATATCTCGATTTCATTAAATGACGCAAGTTTAATATTTAAGCAAATAATGAAGAAGAAGAGAAAGTCTAGATGGATATTACACTACGCTAAGAAATGATAATTCACTTCGCCAATAACACTTTTAATCATATGTCGAAAACTACGAATAATTTAATAAACAAGTTAAAATTTACTTCTACCTGTTTGTAACGTTGCACTTCGCATTCCATTATGAAGTTCCTCAATACCTTCCCTTCATGTTCTGGCTGGTGACGTTCTTCCGTTACGGTGGTCGTGGTCGTGTGCAGATCCTTGCCGTTGTGGTAGCGTTGAGAACACGTGTTGGCATTGAAGAAGGACACATGTTGACGTTCCTCGGGCTGAGATGTCGATAACACGTGGTGGTAACGTTGAGGACACATAATAACGTTCCCTGGTTGTGGTAGTGTTGATAGAAGCATTACTAGAAGTCAAGTCGCCGGGTTGAAAAATTTTTATCGGCGCCTATAGTAATTTATTACAATCAGAAAGTAAAAAAAAATACTTTCAATGCTATCAATGAGTAAATCAAGACTGCTTAATAATTTTTGGATTGTCCTTTTTCAAAATTTGTAAAAATTTTACGTCAAAAAAGCTCCCGAAAAGTAGCGCCTAACGGAGTACATTTAAATCGTCTCCAAAAAAAAAATATATTTTTAGCTGTTTTGTTCCGGAATTTAAAGAGAAGAAAATTAACTGCGACTACAGATTAACAGATGCCGCTACCTTATATTTGAAACCTTGGTTTGAAACTGATTTGAAACTTCTTTCTAATCATTTCTGTTCAACTTTATTCGAAATTGTTTATTGTAACATTATTTGTTGAATTTTCTAAGCGTTTTTCAGTTGCCTTGAAATTACTAAAACCTCCAGACGGCTGCGAGCATTGCGCAAACCACAAACATCGGTGTAGTGATTTTAATTTCTGAGACAAAAGAATACTGGCAATTCTTAGGTGAAGAAGCGTTCGAACAAGAATTGAAATTACCAATAGAAAAATAAGATAAAAGAATAATCTGTGTGAAATGTCGAACCTAATAAATAAATGTATGAATGAGAAATTCATTCATGATCAAAAACAAAACTAAAAAACTCGAAAAATGAACAAAATGTGTGAAGGAAAAGGTGGAAAAAAGCAAAAGGCGTATAAAAAGAAGGCTGACAAAAAACTGAAAAGCAAAATGGAAACGCGAAGAATACCGCGAACAAAAAACAAAAAAAAATGGTGATCGACATTGCTGGAGTGGAAAACAAAGCGCAAAAAAAACAAATGAAAACTTGATTTATATGAATTTCAAAAATTTTTCTTACTTACAGAAAGAAAGGAAAAAATAACGCACACAAAGAAATAAATGAAAGCTTGATTTCATTTTCAAAAGATTTTCGTCAGAAGTCATCATTTTTTGGCTTACGATAAGACGTAAAAAATAATAATGAAATAGAGAGAAACAAATGCTTCATATATGTGATTTTCAAAGACTTTTCATCAGGTGTCATGGATTTCTCTATCTTATAAGTAGAGATCGGAATCACATATTTTGACGTCATCAATAGGAGTTTGGGTTTGCATAGAAAATTATTTTTATTACGTAATTCTTTCCGGAATAATTCGGGAGGGGGGGAGGCGTCCTACAATTGGTTAGCGGAAATTCTTCATAATCGGTTTTATTTATTTTTTTTCCTTTTATTTATTGTTTTTTTTTTCTTTTTTTCTCGTGCGATAATTTTTTTTTTCGATTATCGAGAATACCTTCCAGCAGTTTCGAATTATTAGTCAATTTAGTCTTTTTTGCTTATTTTCTATATTTTCGGAAATTATTTCTTATCTTTTTTATTTTTTTTCTGTTTGTCGTAAAATGTACGATCGTCATTTGTTTTTCTTTCTCTTCTTTTCTCGTTAGAGTTATCCATTTTTTCTTCTATTTCCATTCCGATTACATTTTTCCAAAAGACGAAAAATTCTTATTTTTTCTTTTTATTTATTTGTCACATATTTTTGAACAAAATAAAAATTTTCTGCAGTCTGCAGACCGTTAAAATCGGTTTTTGTTTTTGTTGCTTTTGCATTTTGATTCTGACTTTCTTTGTGTGCTCTTTTTTTTGTAAATTTCGAATTACTGTTAAATGAGTAATGCTTCTTTTAAGTATGTAATAATTGTCGTTTGGTATTTTTACTTTACCTTTTCTCGACTGTTAAAAAATTCTTCATGTTTTTTTTTATTGTCAATTGTTTACTATTTTTCATAAATTAAATAATTATATTTTCCGTTTCTCATTACAAAAAAGTTTTTCGTTATTTCCTTGTTTCTCATTGTGTAACTTTCTCTTTTCCTGTACCATCATTTTTCTTGCAAACTGTTTTGATTGTCTCCTGTTGCCTTTTTCCTTTTCTACACGACTAAATGGAAAAGGAAGAGAGATTTCATCTTCGCTCTCAAAATCCAAAATCCACCTCAAGCATACATACACACGATTCTGAAGAAGAAATCGTTCATAGTACCAACTACTAAAATAATCAAATGCTGCAACATGACAAGCGCCTCCAAATGATGACGTAAAAATATGTGATTCCGATCTCTATTTATAAGATAAGGATAAAAAAATAATAATGAAATACGTATAAAAAAAAACAAACTTCTGAAAAGATTTCTATCCGAAGTCATGCATTTTTTACTTACAAAAAGGTAGCAAGTAAATTAATTAAAATTCTATTTATTCGAAATTGTTTCCAAGACTTTGACTTTGAACTTTACTAAAGTTTTAATTACAAATTTACGACTCGAATTAACAGATGGCGCTACATTCGAAATTTATGTTTAAACGTAGTTTCCTTAGCGTTTTCCAGCTGCTTGCAAATTTTTTTTTTATTTATCTCCTAAAATCAAAATCGTCATAGTTCTTGTTTCCTTTTCTTTTTCTACGTATTTCAGTCCGTGTTCTGTATTTAAAAAATACACTTATCGAAAATCCTTAACAAATAAGCTTTCACTTTTCCTCGCTTCTGAATCTTTTTAGGAATTACAGAAATTTGAAGCTATCTGACTTCACTTGTTAACAAAAGAATTTAAAGACTCTAGAACAGGCGCCTATGACGTCTTAGTGCCGTGCCGGATTGTTTTGTAATCCCCGCAGCCCCTGCAACTACGCCACTGAATTGACTTGTTTCTTCATTCCCTCAGACCGTGATATTTTTCTTCAGATATATTTCTGATTTATCATTATCATTACGTATTGTTTTATTTGTTGACCACTGTATGATTATTCCAGATAAAATTTTGATGTAATCAGCCAATCTTGATGCCATCTTTTCCTCAGCATAATCAAAAGTATGTATTTTCTTAAATTTTTTTCTCTTATGTGTATTTTCTGTTTTAGGGATGGTCAATTATCACCCCAATATGTTCCAAAGTCCATAACAAAAACTTTTTTATCTTTTGATTTTCCGTTGACGAAAGAGAATGGTCAAAATCAAAGAAAATATGGGCATTAGAAGACCTTCAATCGAATTTCCATAATAGACAGTGATTCTTTTGATGTGTTTTAATTCGTGCTTTTATTTATTTATTTTTTCTCTCTCTTCTAAAACAATCCACGCTTTCTTTGGAAGTACACATTTTACATCATTTGTTGTAACAGTTTCTTCTACTTCAAAAGTAATACTTTTTAAGATAAACAGAGTTGTTGACACAATATTACTTTAGTTCTATGTTCCATTGTTTCGTATGAATGTCAAATGAAAGGTGGTTGGTTCTGGTTGGCTTGTACTTTTGCCCGCCCACAATCCAAAAGTTACCCAAAACCAGCGAAGAAAGAAAATGGAGTATATTTAATAAAATTCACACAAATACTTAAAAATTTTCATCTGGCTGTTCATCACCTAGCACTTGGCCTCCAACAATGTCTTACAAGTGTCCCTGTTTGGTTTTTTAATCTCCTTCAAGTTTTAGTACGTAAGTCTGTTTTAATACTGTCTTCACCTTAAACAAAGACCTTAGCTTCATGGTAATTTCTAAACAAACAAAAGTTATCTTTAGTTCGGCAGTTCGATATCTGAAGATTTGAACTAGGTATATCATAAATAATGCACAAGTATAGAGGGGTGTAGTTATCATGGCAGAATGGCTAGAATCAATGGTATACCACTATATGACCAAAAAGGTCCATGAAACGCAGTTTGAGGTCA
Source organism: Prosopocoilus inquinatus (assembly GCA_036172665.1). Taxonomy (NCBI): domain Eukaryota; kingdom Metazoa; phylum Arthropoda; class Insecta; order Coleoptera; family Lucanidae; genus Prosopocoilus; species Prosopocoilus inquinatus. The sequence continues at coordinate 31,259,779 of CM069877.1, forward strand.
GTGTCTCACCTGCTGTGATACCTAGAATATTTAACAACCTCCTCAAGGCGAAGAAGTACGTGTTGGTAGAGGCAGTATCAAATTTTCTTTATATACCTCATACGAGAGGTAATACGAATTCCTTTTTCCTTTATCCTTTCCAAAGATGAAGCATTCGGTAAATTGTTTTCCTGTGAATATTTCTTCCAATTTATTTAAGATTTTAAATTTTATAAAGGTTTTATAAGAAACACTAGTGCCATGCCAAGAGAAACATCAAAATTGAAAAAAAAGTGACGGTTTTATAATTATATTTAGAAAGATGTTGCTCCTTTTCAGCTTCCCAGACTTTTCTATTTAATATTGTTCAAAACTCGTCAGTGGAGCAAGTCTGGATAAGACTTGGAGAATTATTACTTTTGGGCATGAATCGAAAGTATTGCACCTTCAACCAGTCCTTGGTTATTCTGGCATAAAGACACGAGACTAAATTCGGCCATCATCAGAATGGTGTTTGATAAATTCCACCAATTTTCGAAGGCATCGTTGGATATAACGTCTAAAGTCTCACCAGTCACTTCTAAGATGACCAAAGTGAGAAAGTGAAATGCATGATGGTGTTACAGTTAACTAAATCAAAATATTTTCTTCGAGTTTCTTCTTTGAATTTTATTTTACGTTATCTGTATCTATCAATGACGTCTGCATAAAATCAGTCACTGTCTTTCATTTCTGAACTGGATAAAATGAAGTATTTTCCATCATCAATGAGCATATAAGTTAGTCTGAAGCATCACACTCACACTTGTCTTTTTTTGTCATTTCATTTCTAGGTTTCGGTGGAAGATCAATCTCAGCTTTCGCTGCGTATTGAACGGCGCCTAGTGGCTTTCAAATTTATTTGTTTTAATTATATTGTTTCAATACGCATTTAGGTTTGAATATAAAGATTATTATTATTATTTAGTTCATAAATAGTCGAAACTGCAATATTCTGATCTCTAAATATGTTCACTCTTAGATTTTTAGATCAATTTACAGACTAATTTTAGAATAAAGTTTATGTTGAAGAAGGGCCATTTTCTAGCTAGGGGATTGAGAAGTGGGGCGCTGCTCCCCCTACGCACAGAACAGTATAAAAATGAGCGCGTCGCTCAAAGCGAATATTCAGTTGAATTCGTTTAATTGAATCCGGTCTAAGCGTCATGGATCGACCCCCGAACAAGCGTCTTGTCCTGCTTACCCGAACTTATAGCAAGAGTCTTGTTAACACTCCCGCTTTCCAGTACAAATGTCTTCCATAACTTACCTGACGTAAATCTATTTATCTAATACTCCCGTTTTCCGACGCAAACGTCTTGCATAACTTACCTGACATAGGCGTACCTGCACTCCTGTTAATGTCGCTTCATAAGTCAGGTTTGTTTACTGTGGAGTGTGACACGTTTACAGAATGGGAGAAGGCAAAAGGAATAAAGGAAATAAATTAGGATAGAATCCAGGGCAAAAATAAAGTAGGATAACAATTAATAAGATGAGTTGCCATTTGGTATTAAACGAAATTCGAAACGTCGTGTTTGTTGTAAACCTTCTGAATCATACGTGCACCTTTCATTCAAGCAAAACAAGCGATGCTTTTACTCAAGTCCTCGCTCATTATTCTTAACACATTTTGCATTTATTAATCCCGTTCAAAATGTTATGCTTTTACCTTATTTCGATAATCTTCCCATCCTGGTCATAAGCAGGATAGCGAGATAGGATACATGTGACCGAAAACGTCTTCATATGTTCCGTACTCACTTTTCGTATTCGCAATACTTCATTAAAAAACTATTTTACATAGGTTTGTTCCTTTTAAGAAGAAGGTCATATGTGCTGTAAGATACTGATGTTACTCAAACAACGTCAATAACAAGAAACTATCAGGAATATTGTTTCATATGTGAGTAGCACAATGTACTTAGGTATTATGTATTCCTCATTCTGTAGAAAGCTACGCTCTACGTCAAGATCATAAAAAACTGATCCAGGTATGGTTTCCGCAACAATAAACAGCGAACACTGCGTGCACTTTATTTAAAAATGGGATGTGAAAAATTCGCCCGTTACCTTGGAAGCACGTAACGTAAACACAAGACCGCTTGAATCAGATGAGCAAGATGTAAAATAAGTTAAAAGCGTGCGTGAGAATGATGTAATTAGTAATTACACACTCAGGGTGGGCTAGAAGGTATGGTCATGTAGAGTCGTATAGACAAGATGCGTCAATTCATGGCGGAAAAAAACACTTGACCAGTCAAGGAAACTGAACCCCTTTCTACGAAGAGTAATTTACTTGATTGGTCAATTGTATTTTTCGCCGTGAATCTTCAAACTACCACATCACGTCTGTACTCTTAGTGTAAACAACTCTGTAGTCGCGTATAGTTTATGAATACAATACAGCCATTGCTCAAAGTACATACAAGGCAATTAGTGTCATCGTTTTTGAAAAGTATAAAGAAGTGACGCGATCAGCTCATAAATATATTGTGCTTTGATTTGCCAATTACGTAATTAATAACAAATTTAATGCGGTTTTGCTTAATCAATTATTTCAAGAAATTATATGCATACATTTATAATCCTCTAAAATTACTCCTGAATTACAGTTAGTAAAAACAGTTGGAATATATAACGCAGAGAAACAGTAAACAGTTTGTTTTGTTGCAACAGTGAATAAATAATTCCAAGCGTTAAATTCTATTTGCAGCAATGAAGACAAAGTAACAAAAGTTTGCTGAACGACTTTACTTGGAACGTTTGGGGATTAGAGTCGAATTGAAGCGAAACGTGCTTTAAGCACGTCGGTTTACCGAACTATTTCGCAAGGGTGTATTCTTTATCCTTCCTGGCGAACAATAAACAAACAACACCTTTGTGCAAATGTATGCATGTACACAACACTAAAAGAGGCGATACTAGATTATGGTAAGACGAAGAAACAGTTCATTGCATTGTGTCTTCGAAACGAGCACTATAAGCAATTGTCGATTCAATTTGGCGAACAATTTCAAAGGCTATATTAGATATCATTGACGAGCTGCGATTATTTAGAATGTCTTCTCATTTGCGTTGTGAAACCAGGTCGTACCTTGCAATTAGTGTAATTTCGCAGGGAACGGTACCTCTTTCTATTGTGTACAGAACTATTATTCTTCGAGATGAACGCGGAGATATAATTGAATATCATCCGTCCGCAGGCTCGCACGATATGCGGCGCGCATATCTCCTCGGCAACGGTACATAAAATTCAATTTAAATTTAAATTAAACGAACACGACGACGACGGCGAAGAAGAAGACGAAGAAACGGCTTCTTTTTGCTCGTCTTCCTCTCCTCATCGGCAAGTTTCTAAATACAGCGTGTATCGAGCGGACCTAATCTTTCGAGCATCCTCCGCATTCATCGTGCTGGAAACCACTCGTCGTCCTCGTACAAAGGACTCTTTTGCGGGGCGAAGATACTCTTATCGTCGCGGCATTCAGCACAGGCAGACACTTGGAGCGTGGTGCGTCACGCTCGTAACTACGTCCGACAGGATGTCACATCCAGAAACAAAGGACGACAAGATAGCCAGCCGTTTGTTTAGCTGGTATTACAGCTAACGACCTGATATGCCCTATCAAATGTTCGTTCCGAACGACTGAATTACGCCGGTGCGGTGCATGCACGATGCGACGTTACTTGCATTCGTGTTACGAACAAGACCGCGACCATTTTTAATATCGTCGTCGTGGCATTTAGAATTAGATATGAGAAACCGACCCGCATTCATTTCAGTCGTTCATATTTCAACGATAAAAAGGATCTTTTTTTATTTCTGCAATACCACCGGAGACCTTTTCTTCCATTGTACGGTGGAGCTGTTCGAATTCTGAATTGCAAACCTATTACGTTACAAGTTTTTCATGAAGTACTTAGAAATCTACTTACAAAAGGCTTGTTTTTTTTCTTGAAGGGACAGTCCTAGAACCAGTCAGGAGTCCGCGTACAACAAAAATGCTTCGATTTTCTTGTTATGCGCATGCTCCTGACGGTTCTAGGACTGTTCTTATGAGAACCAAAACTAAGCTAAAGAGGAACTCAAAAGAATTTAAACCTGCTGAGCTTTCCCGATCACGTACAATTAAAGATGATGAGATGAAGATTGTGCTTGCAGAATTGGCAACACTCGTCTCTCACACATTTAGAGAAGACGCGAAACCATTAATTTTTCGATTTATTTTGGTAATTGTTTTTGATTCAACAAGCCTAATGCTAATTAACTGAGTGTCACCACACTCTTCTGTGAATATCACCTATTACAAGAGTGTACATTCTCATTACATCAAGAAACGCCGAATAGTTTGAATTTCAGCAGGCAGGGAATAATGTGGGTGTTATGCTTTCGTCTAAAGTAAACCGTCAAAGTGTGATGGATCAGGCAGTGTTCCTCTAATCACATCGAGGCTGCCTTTTTCTTTAATATTTTGAAAATGTAGTATACATAATGGCCCAAAAAAGACTGAATAAACGCCATTTCAGCCCTTCTTTTACAGTCAGAAAAATAAACAAAAACTTTGCGCCATTTGGCAACCTAACCTAAAAATTACAACTAAAATATCTCAAAAATACTTCAAAAATACTAACAAAGGCGCAATTCTAATGAATCATTTCCTATTCAGTAAGCTAGGAAATCAGTCGCAAACGCAACGCCTCGATTTTCAGTATAGATAGGGAAGTTCAGAATGTAACGCCGCACAGTGGTCCAGAATGGAATTCTAGCGCGACAAAATGAAAAAAATTGAAACATTTGAATAAACATGAAAATAAACAAAATATTTTTATTAATGTTCTTTCATGTTTGCTTTATTTGTTTCGCAACCTTTTCTTTTATTTGCGCTTCTGTAGCGCTGTCAAATCACGCATGAACATTTCAGGTATCAAACGTGATTGAAAATGTAATAAGTTAAACATAAGTCTGTCAATATTTTAGAAGGTCTTTTTGGGTAAGTTTGGTGAGATCTTGTTACTTTACTTTTTCTTATATAATTCCATTTATGATCAATCGGATCTGAAGGTTTATTTACATATTTTTTTTAATTCCAATAAAAGTATATTAAATATCAGCATTTTAAACTTTCAAAGACAAGAATTAAAAAAGAGATCAAATGAGATGCTTTTGCGAGTTATATAATTGTAGTTAGTAGTTTATTTTAAAATAATTTTGTCCAACTAAGTGCTACTTTTTACTACTTTGTAAGATTTCTTCAAAATTCGCTCTTGATTTGGCTCTGAATATGAGTAAATATGAGAATGTCTTAAGCAGTGTGTCCATGGATTGAGTTGACAAGAGGAAAGACATATTTTATAGAATTCTATTTGCCTAGAAATCTCTAGAAAAACTAAAACTTTTTTAGATTTCCTTAAAAAGGATTAGAGTTTAAAAGAATGGAGTATTAGCAAAAATATGCGAATAATATGATTTTAATGAAATCATTCAAATTCCTTGATCAATTTAAGACTTTTCAAAACAATTCGTATTTTATGTTAATAAACTAAATTAATCGTTTTTATCTAATTACTTTTTAGTGCATATACAGGGTGCGCCAATACTCCGTATTCCACGGATAACGTCTTTGTTAATGCAGATTTTTTAAATCTGTTTTTGCTATTACTTGCATGTGATATACAAATATACATGATTTAAAAATTAGTTACAATTGCACAGGGTGTTTCGTATAATATAAAATTTATATACCAAATTTTGATAAACATCTAGTGTGGAAAATACCAAAACATTTTTTGCTCTTAAAGGCGAATCGAAATAAACTATAATGTACAGGATATGCTATTGGCTGTCTCACACGAAACAATTCAATTGTAACTAATTTTAAATCATGTACTATAGCCGCCAAAAAAATCTAGGACAACCCTCTACATACATTTTTCACTTATTTTATTAGTTTTCTTTTTAATAGCAATGCAGGTTTCTGAGGATTTTTGCCTAATTTTAGGACGATTATGTTACCTCACAAGAAAACCTAAATTTTTCTACAGGGTGTTAATAAAAAAAAACCTGGACAACGTTTCGCAGGTGACAGTAGAGATCAAAACAATAAAAAAATTCTAATAAACCCATGGCCATTACTCAATACAGGTGTCCACGTTGTGTTCACTTTATAGAATTTTTACTTTTACGTAAAATTCGGGATCGATAAATTAAATACATTTAATATATGATAATTTTTCGACGCAACGCCAGCCACCCCACCACTTCGGTGAAACTTATTTTTCCAAATGGAACATTTTACCACCTAATGAAAATTTCATGTGCTGTAAAAATTTTAAACATCAAAATGCTATCAAAGGAGTGGCTTCCTCGATTTATTTGTTCGCATTACAACGAAAGTACACGATTTATAGCTTTGGAAATTAAAAAAAAAAAAACAAAAAAGAATTTTGTCATGAAAACCAAAATTACTAAGTGATACATATTCGGACTCACAAAGATCTGCAGATTTCAAATATGTAAAAATATACAGGCCATTATATTTAAAATAAGAAAGTTGATGTCACTTCCGCGGAAGTCGTACGGCGACCTGTGCTACGTCAGAAAATTTAACTTTTTATTTAATTTATCGATCTAGAATTTTACTTAAAAAATAAAAAAAATTTAAAAGTGAATACCAAGCGTGGACACCTGTATTGAGTATTGAATATGGGTTTATTAGAATTGTTATCTTGTCTTCATCTCCAGTATCACCTGCCAAACGTTGTACAGGTTTTTTATTAACACCCTGCAGAGAAATTTAGGTTTTCTTGTAAGGTAACATAATCACTCTAAGGTTAGGCAAAAATCCTTATAGAGTAATTGTATTGTGATACTATCATACGATTTCTATAGAGAATGTAGTTAAAAAGATACTGTTTTGTTATTTTCATCATTTTGGAAACTTAGATATAAAAAAATAATTTTATCGCGCTAAAATTCCATTCTGGACCACTGTGCGCCGCTTGCTGCCTCTCCTGTTCTTAAGGAACTTGTAACGCACAGTTTTGGATGCAAGCGTTGGTTGTCTGAAAGCTATCAGGGTGGTAGTAATGCCTTTGCGCATGTTTGGTTCATCGTAGTGCCGTCGGCGTTTCTCCCCGTTCAATCTGCGTTCAGAAATGTACGTACGGGTGTTTTCCGTTGAAAACTTGGTAGTCGTTGAATTGAAATTTATCGCTCTGAGACGGTTTGTGGGAAAACACATCTAGCTAACAAAGCTATTTTGTTGTTTGGCAACACGTTAATACACCGGTAGGTGGATGATTTTGTTCAACTCTAGTCCGACTGCCGTTTAACTAAGTAAATTAACTCGCCATTTTGTTGTGTAAAATTGTTATCTAAATTTTCCTTTTTTGTTTCTTAAGGGTGTTTTTCTTTCCCTCCCCGCTAGTCTCTTTGGGACCCTGTTCGAGTGTGTTCGTGGGAAATTATCTTCTCCCTTGGGAAGACTTCCGGAATCGTGTTGGATTAACGATTATATCTTTGATTTGGCTGCCTTGAGATAACTTGACTCTCTATTGGAGTACACCGCTAGAGGTTTCATCACGTAGATGCGTTGAGGTGATGTCAGCTGACGCAGCATTGACACAGGGAGGAGAGGGCGCCGCACGGAACCAATTCAGCGTCGTCAACTGTTTGCCGGTTTTCTTGTTTTTTACCGTCGTCGCGAATTTGTGGATTCAGCCGGCAGTGTACGATTTATGACCTGCACAATAATTCGATGGCCATCCGAATGTTTTGCGGCGCTATACGTTTTTTTTTCAGCAGGTCCGATTTTGCCCACACATCAATCGCGAGGTACAGTTGCTTTATTGATTGTTGATGTGAGCCTCTGTGACTCTCAACGTTATCTAAGCCTTCAGCTACCAAGGAAACCCCGATAACATTGTCCCGAACGACCAATAAAAGTGTATTTATCTGGCGATATTCTGTCGTCGATTTTATTTTGGCGCCTCACGATATATCCTCTCCCGCTTCTCCCTGTGGACTAAGTCCCGCTGAGGGGTACCAGAATTTAACACAGGGTGGCGCTGTATGACAACTGACCCGTCCCGACCGTGTTAGCCAGGATCTGACACCCCGTCTTGGGATTCGTTGATGCGTTGGTTCATCTCTCCAGGTGGATATCAATAGTTGTTGTGGATTTCAGATATAACTTGGCCTTGGGGAATTTATTTTTTTTTCTCTTGCCTGAATTGAGGCGTATTAATTGACACCCAGCATCCAAAGTACAGCGTGACAAAGTTCCTTAGCAACTTCCTGAAGGCTTCTTCAATCGCGGAACCCTGTAGCGGCGGCGCTGTGGCAGAACTTTGAATGGCCGATAACCTCCTTGGCATTCTGCCCTGAGGTTTCGCTGGCTGAATGGTGATATCCGGCGCCCTTCGTCGCTTACAAGGTAAAGCTTCCAAATCTGATTCGTCTCCAAACAACTCCCTGAACTTTCTCTTTTCATCCAAGTGGAGGTGGAGGTAGTTGGGGACTCCAGACTTAGAGAATCAGTACTATCTAATTCAGGCATGTTCTAAAATGAAATTTAAACTGTGCAAATGTCTCTGATTCCTAATTTTCAGAACCAGAAAATTTCTTTACTGAAATGTTTCGGACCATAACGTTAATTACGTAACCGCAAATCGTTCAGTAAGTATTCTTATTATATTGTAACGTGTGTGCTATTTCCGTTTCGGGTCGGTAGGGGTTAACTCGCCGGTGTTCAGGTTCCTAAATGGAGAAGATGTGTTTACGATGTAACTTCAGCTTTTGCAATGTCTGGAGAACGATTCAACACGATGTATAACAGTCCGGGTTCGGTTTAGGCATGACACTTTGACTGGAATCAGGAATGTAGACAAGACGCTTGTCTCAGGTTATGCAAGACACTTGAACTGTGATCGGGAGTGCAGATACACTTATCTCAGGTAAGTTATCAGGACGCATACATCGAAAAACGGGAGTATTAGGTATTAAATTGCAAAACAATTAAAAAAAACATTTTATAAGCAGGCGGAAGTAAATTTAACAATAACAAAAAAAGTTATATTATGACATGCAAAAAATAAACATCCATCCATAGAGTTTGTGGGTTAAGGAAATTCAACTAACTCTGACTTCGCCGTTGGCTGGAGGTACGTCCACATTGCCAGTGCACTTCGCGACAAATCCTAATATTACACTAGAAGGGAGAAAATGTGGAAATATACATACAACTGTCAGCGATAAACGCACGTGGAAATCAAGTAAGCAGCAAAATGGAGAATCAGCATCGCGCTTATCTTGCCGTAGACAGGCAAACCGAAAACTAGCGTGGCACAGCTCACAGAGCCGATAAATAATCCCTATAACACGAGAATAGCAACAGCGATCCGTTCAACAAAACTCCACAAGGTGCCAGCAGCACGCAATGCGGAGAGAGAAGTGACCATCACTACTAAGTCGCACAATGCACAGTGATCCGAAATTCAAAATTCGTGGCCAAAACTCTAATTCTTTCAGCAATGGTAAATGAATATCTGCAGTATAATTTATAATAAATTTGTAATTGTGTTCAACCCATGAGCAGTTACAGGAGAAGCATTGTAATACACGAATTCAGAAAGTTTCTTTTAACAAAATTAGTAACGAGATTAGTTAACAATGAATTTGTGATTGTATTCAACCCACGAACAGATAAGAACTGAATAATTCTTTTAAAACTTAATGTCTATGATTAATTTAAAATTTCTGTTCACATTTTATAATATGTCAGTACTCCACACTCTTTTAAATAAAATCAAAAGGCGCAAACATGAGCAAAATATATTTTGTTTCATAATTGTCGATATTCTGTGGAAACAATCAGTACATGAAACTAAGTTTGCCTTTTTTTATAACTCAAATGAAACCCCGACAATATTTTTTACAAGCCGCAAACTAAACAGTTTGCTAAAATATTAATCTACGGCATATTTAAATACCCGACCAAAAAGTTACTTACTATATTATAAAACACGTATATTTAACTAACTTTCTTCAGAATTTCATAAATTTATGACAAACACAAACTTATAATACCACTTTGAAATCGCGCAAGAAACACGTAAGCGGCATCTTAAACATATGCTTTGAAACGAAGGGCCAGTTTACTTATTTTTAGCAGGTAAACGTGTCTATGCAGAACTATGAGTCTTGGCAAATAAAGCTTTACTCATCTGATTATCGAATGATACTAAAATTTCTTGGCACTAATAATCAATCAAATGTCGAGTGCGGCGCTGTAGGAGATTTACCGCGACGTAGGCGACGCGCATGTAAGAAGAATAGCCTATCCGACAGGACGGGTCAAATCAAAAATTCGACTGTAACAACCGCAAGCGGAGATATTAAAAAATAAAAACATTAAAAGCGCAAGATTTTTTTAATTGAAGAAAGCAAGTTTTTTTTCGTATCTGGTATTATCTAGTGCTGATGTATTCGTCTCTGCGGCGACAAGTGATTTACCACATGGTTTTCCTGCTTCGATATTCGCTTTACGAATTGAGAAAATCCAGTTCGAAGGAGTTGGTATGAATCCGTACTCGATCCCTTACAAAATAACCTCTGTCTCTCACCTACAATCAGCAAATCCAAAATACAAGTTAATCAACTAATAATGACAATAAACTGAGATAAAAAGATGATAGCCAACGAGAAAAAAACGAATTATCTAGTAATGGCGATAGACTAAGATAAAAAGATGATAGCCAACGAGAAAAAAAAATGAATGACCGTAAATCATTTGAAGGTAATAAAGTTGCGCTGCTTTAGTATTAAAAAGGAATTTAATTAACTGGTAATGCCAATTGACTAAGAAAAAAAAATGATTCGTAAACGGAGAGAAAAGGAATGTCTGTAAATCATTTGAGCTTTAGTATTAAAAAGGAAAAAGAAATGAGTTTGTAAATGCAAGTGACGGGAGATTTTTCAGTGTACATCGGAATCGTGAAAAAGTACATAAACTTTCCCGTTCCGGGAGACTTTAAATAAACGCGGATTAGTAGGCAGTGAGTAATTTATTCTGTTAATCGTTTGTTTTTTCAACGCCGCCACAGATTTCCATGTATGAACACATTTGTTTTGGAGATAGGGCGAAACAAAAACAAATAACGGATGAATATTCAACGCGGCTTATCTGTTTCGGATTTATTGTACGCGCGTTATTGCCCGCAGATGAAAAAAAAAAAAGATTATAAAGCGAATGCGTTTAGAATCGGAATAACAGCGGCCGCCATTGTTCCGACGTTAAAACATCATTAGGCTTGTTGCAGCAACATTAAGGCCCCGTAATAAACTCGACGGCGGCGGCGGCGGCGAAGATATGAAATTTATTTATATTCGCGCTAATTTTTTTGTAAATAGCTGTTATACCGGCCGGCCGCTAATTAAAATACGTTTCTAGTTAACTATAATTAGCGTGCGCGAGGGCAAATATTTGCCTTTCGAATTAAAAGTCACTGAAATTTAAAGGCAAACGTTGAACCGCCGCCGCCGCTCCGGGGTAATTACATTTTCAAAGAAAAGACTCTTTTTCTTCTGCTGTTTGCCTTCGGACAAGAACCGTTCCTTTCACGCCGCTCTCATCACGTAGACGTAGACTTTTGTTTAACCATTAATGAGTTGCACAAAACTAATATGTTTCTTAGAAATTGAATTGTTATTCTTCATTACGTTCACATACGAAAAACTCGACAGGTTTTTTTTGTTACCTCAGTAATTACGTTAGGTATGACATCGCTGTTTTAAACAAATACATAATACACAAATATTTTTACCACAAACTAAATACTTTGTCAATGTTGTTTTAACTTCATTTTCCTCTTAATAATTTGCGCCACCATTATTAAAACATAATATTACTTTTGTTGCCAGATTATAGGGTGATTCAGAATAAGTGTCCAGTCCATCAGGAAGGTATTTATTTAGTCAGAGCTGCTGCAAGTACCGCAATAAAGTAATGACAGTACACAGTACTCAGTATCCAGAAATTTTTGTTTGAAATTCAGTATCAGTACCAGTACTAAGTATTTTACTGCTTGCTTATTTCGTACATTTGTGAATTGTTTTAGGTAATTGGATGGAATGATTTAAATTATTTGACCGCCGCACAGAGGTCGAAGTGCTTAATCTAGCTGTGTAAAAATATAAAAGTAAACAGTACCGATTTAAAAAAGTTGATGTTTTTTTATGTAATATACTTTGGTAGTTACTAAGACATCATAAAATTTGTAGTTATTTAAGTAACTTTAGATTGGGATTATCAAACACAAATACACAAAACAGTAAACGAAACGCTCATGTTCGTTTTTTCTTAAGCCTGAAAGTTTGCGCCTTGTTTTTAAGATTCTATTGGGACTTGTATTTTCCAGAACTGTGGACAATTCTCCTACAGGTAATATGAACATTGAATAGCCATTATTTTAAATTTGAATGAATCTTTTATGTCAACTAACACGCTGCTGAAGTTTATTATGTAGTAATCACTCATATCCGCTGATATTCGAGTTGAAATGTATTTATGTACTATCACAACAAATACTAATATTTAGTTAATAAGAAAGTATGCGTAAAAAATCGCAAACAAATATACAGTGTGAAACAAAGTGAAAAGTAAGGAAGATTGATGCGATGATAGAACCGCTATTATAGGTTTTACAAAAAAATGTTTTAAATAAAAGTTAAATGGCTACTTCTTTGCCTCAAACTGACGTTTTTATTTTTCTTGTGACGTCATAATCTTCAATTGTGACGTCATAATCTTAGACTGTGACGTCATTTACGATTTTGTAAACTCAAAAAGGTCGAAAATAGATATGAGTGGTTACTATGTAATAGACCTCAACAGCGTGCCACTTAATTTAAAAGAAGAATTCAAATTTAACATCGTATCTTCAATGTTCATATTACCTGTAGAGGAAAGCTTTGGAAAACATAAATTGCAACAAAATCTTAAAAATAACACATTTTTAAGCTTGGAAATTTCGTTTATTGCTTTTTACATCTGCATTTAAAAGCCCTGTCCTTTGTTACTCAAATAACTAGAATTTTTTTCTTCGAGTCCACCTGGGATGAAGAAAGCCGAATCTGATAGTGAAAATGCTAAATTAGGCGCTTCGACCACTGAGTATTTGCCATGAAATTTAGCCGAAATAATTTTTTGATTTTAATGGTCTCTAAATCAGACTTAATGGCAATTTATATGTTTCAAAGAAGAATTAGTTCATGCATTGCTATTAAAATGGCTGTTTTTTCTGTGGTGGTTGCTTAAGTCTTGTCAAGACCTCAGGAACGGGAGTATTTTGTGTGTGTAAAGTGTTCTGTGACTTTGTTGTTTCCAAACCTCCTCGTCGATGTAGGGGAAGCAGTGACGAATTTTATCTCCTACACTGAAGGGTATCTGAAGTGGATACCGACCACTCTAGAAAAATATCTCAAGCGCGGTTCGAACCCACGACCATGCGATTGCAAGGCCGATCCCTTATCACTTGGACCCTTAAGGCGTTATTTGGAAATAAATAATACATATTACTGCACAATTTGAACAAAATTCTATTAGAATTCTAGAATGCAAAAATAAATAAAGATTGCAGTGATTAATTATTATTATTATTACATTCTTCTAGTGATGCTGTTTAGTTTTCTATTCATCTATAGAAGATTTGTCACCTGATCCCTCGTTCATGTTCTCAACTGTACTCTCAATATCAGTCGATATAATGTTACCTTTATTTAAAGTTGAGAAAGGCTCGGTAATAAGCATGTCTAATGTCTAATGACTCTCTATTAAAGTTTGGCATTTTTTTAGATGTGGTCCTGATACTTGTAACAAGCGGATCCGAGCTTAATAGAAGTCTATTAAGCACGTCCATATTGCAGTCCTTTCTTGAAAACTTTCTAGCAAAATTTAATCTGTATGAACGGAAATGTTTGTTCCTTGATTCCGTTGCTTCTTCAGATAGTTGACCTATCGGCAATAAGGCGTGTTTACCAACGATAGGTCCGTGGATTAAAATTTTACGTAGAGCGTCCTGTAATCATAGAACACCATCCATACAAATAAACACAGGTATAGTTTTGCAAACGTCCAAAGTAATTTGGCATCAACTTTTCAGTATCGATTTGTAAACCACACCATATAATATTTAAAATTATTCTAATGCCCGAACTTTCCACTTCCTTATAAATTTATCTGCCAGATAATATCCTTGGAGACAATTGTATTGTATCGACTTTTTCCAAGGATGTTTTTTGGCCAATAAATTTATAAGGAAGTGGAATGATCAGGCATAAGCCTATTTAGACCGTTAATTTTATAAAGCTTATAAAACTGGTATCCTCAAAAATCCGCAAAGTTTCTGTTTCATATAGTAAAGTAGAATCTTTATATGTTGTAATCATGTAGGAAACTTTATCCAATTACATCCATAACGAAACAATAAGACCCGCGATATATTTATTTAATAACGAAGAAACGTTTTCTTTATAATTTGCTACAAAATAATGTTGCTTTTAAAAGCATATTAATTTTAAAATACATACCTATTTTCTAATGTTTCATAGTTGGTAATTCGACATCATTCACAATAAAAAATTGAAAACACAATGTATAAATTACTCGCAAAAAGAAGTTGGCAGAAAAATTGATTTAAGTGTTATTGTCAATTGTCGCTTTTCGACTGCTTTTATCGCACGTTTTGCTCTTCCAATACAGAAGACAGGTATTGTCTAACATTTGTCATATATTTGGCTCTCGTAAGAATCAAAAATATTTTGTATAAATGCAACTTTTAAAAATTGACTTATGGCTAGGTTTTCATAGTAAATACTCCTACGTGCGCGGGTACAATTCCTAGTAAATACAATAAATTGTGTTGCTTATTAAATTATGTTTTTAATTTTACGTGGAAATAAAGATTTTAATCACATAAGGAAAACAACTTTTAATGTAAATCAAAAAATTATTGTAATCGCACCGGAACTCCACTGTATGTTTATTCCAATAATTTTGAAAACAATATTTTGTTTGATTTGTATTCTTTCTTTTGCAAATACAAACAAACTGAAAATAACTAAAGATAAAGATATATATTTCTTAAATATAGTAATATCAAGATAGATATACATAGAATAGAATATTTCATTTTTTTCTCTTATCCTTATACTGTTCTAGTAACTTCTAATTTAATTATTAATTATATACCAATTCTGTTAAAAAAAAAACTAACATTACATTAGCAACTCTCGCTAACCTTAGGTATTTACCGTCCCTGCATCTGTTAAACACGCACTACTACGAAGTATCGCTATGGAATAAAGCAATCAAGCTGCCAGGGTTTTCCCCTAATTTTAATAAACTCAAAATTCGTCCTTCATTTACTTTTACTTCCAATATCTTTGCGTAAATGCAGTTAATAAATTAGGTACTGGAAAAATTTCATTATTCTGAAAGTATCTGGAAGTACTACAGGTAACTTTTACAGTACGTGCAGTACTTGAAAAGTTTTAAGTATATTTCCAAGTACACAGTATTATTTATTACAGATAATGTATCAACCGGTACCCAGTATCAGTATTTTGTGAGTGGTACTTAAAATTCAAGTACCAGTAACGCAAATTCAAAAGTACTGAAAGTAAAGTACTTCAATGACTAAAATTAATCAGTACTTTACTTGCAGTAAACTTGGTAATCAGTACCCCAGCTCAGACTTAGGTCATGCAAGTACGAAATGGCAGGAAATATATTAATCAGAGGCATTCTAAAAATCAACCTCCTTTGAATCCAAAATTGAAACCTTGATTATTTTTTTACACACACAAACACACACACACAAGTTCGAATTATGAATGAATGATGAGCGTGTAATACATTTTCTTCGCAGAAAGCTATAAACAAACATGTTTTACAGTTTTCCTCTTTTTCGTATACTACCTGTGATTAATGGGTCCGACACTTGTTTTGAATCATCCAGGATGTACCTTCCCTATGTATTAAAATATTAAACAAGTATCTCAAATTATTACGGTGCCCTTAAATGCCTGTAAAGCTCTATGTAGCCTTATTCTACACACGGTTGATGGCCAGTTGCACCAAACAAAAAAAAAAGTTAAACTAAACTTAAGTGATTGGTGCAACTGGCCCTAAGATACCAACATTGCTAATCCTAACTTCCCATCGAACTTAATTTCTTCACACGAAGCAACTTGAAAATCTGAGACGTGGCAACATTGAAACAACTTTTTAAATAAATTTTGATTGAGAATTATACACAAAATTTCTAGTCCATATCTCCTAGCATGTATTGGCGACGCCGACGTGGTGAAATCGTAATTTGACCAAGAGTATAATATTTAACGGCACATCCAAAAGAAGAACTGAAACTCTAATTAAAATGTAATTAACGTTTCGTGTTAATTTCAACATACATTTAAGTAAATACGTGTTTCATTTAACTTCTCGCAACCGTTTTTTCTTTTACATTCGACATTAAAAGTGTAAATTTTAACACTCTCATACAAGGAAACTGAAGTCCGAGGAAATCTTTTTACCGTTTTGCTTTGCTTTTAATGCTTCTACAGGAAACCTTTTACCTGAAGGTTTAAACACATTAAATTTAGGGACAGCCTGTAGACATAATAAATGCATTACTTTGTTACTTTGGTAAGTAACGAAAGGAGCGCTGCACCAACCATAACTTACAGTGCCTCCGAAAGTCTCCCCGGAGACTATGATGGCAAGAGGAACTGTGAAACTGTGTTCACTCAGTGGAGACGGCGTGGGGGAATTCAAAAGGTGTTACGATTAAGGGCGCCACCCAGCAACGATTACGCAACTCACAAGTATGGGTGATACACGACCGAGAAAAAAAAACCGTATCTCTGCGTGTCCTCTGAAGGTTCAAATCCCCAGGACCGGCTTCTCCGTTGGTATACCCCAAATGGAATTGATAGGGAAACAAAAAAGGGGAATCCAATGGGGGACCCTTCCCCAAAAGTCTCGTGTTGCTTACAGTCTCTTAGTATCTAGACAAAATACAGTAAAGCTCCATTAAACTGGATCAATTATAACTGGCTCAATTCGGATTAGTGGAAAATCTGAATTGCGGGAGCAATATTTAAGTGATTAAGCAAAGGTATAATAAATGGGAAAATACTTATTAGAACAAATATTATACATACAAAACTAAACAAATCTATCGTACCCATACCCGTCAAAAAAATCTGGGACATGTAATGTGTCCTACTGGAAACATGATGAAGCGTTACTATAGAAGAAAGTTCTAAATAGCAAGATAAATAGTTTAAAACTGCATTTAAATAAAACTACCCAAAAATACATGTAGAGAGTTGTCCCAGATTCTTTTGGCGGGCATGGTACATACAAACTAAACAATAGTAAACCATTATAAATAAAAACATAGAGATACGCGAATGCACCCATGTTTAGCCTCCATTGTACGCTGCCGTAGCATTCTGAGGATAGTCAAACTATCTAATTCGACTGGAGTTAGCGCTTCCTCTCTAACATCATTCTTGCAATATATCCTGTTTTTCGGAAACGTTTGACGTTTTATGTGGTGTCTTTTTGGTGCGTATTGACTCGACCTAATTCGAGGATTTCCCTTTTTATGTTCTACAATTATTCAAGGTTTCTCATACTACTCAAATACGGCGAAAAATATGTAACGAACATACACAACCTACGATCCGGATTAGGCTATCCGTAATCGGCCGGATTACCATCGGTACCATCGCAGACAATATAAAGGGAACGAGAAGCAGTAAAACTGTGAAACTCGACCTTATTGCATCGCATGGTCAAGATATTTACCCCGGCAGGTAATGCAATAAAATGTGCAATAAAGCTCAATTTCGCTAGGTCCTAAGAGGCATTAGTGCCAAGCAAATTTTCAATCGTTCCGTTTATATTGTCTGCGATGGTACATAATGTAAAAGATACAATTTTTAATTTTATCCTAATTATAAGGACATCCGGATTACTGGAGATTCGGATTAGCAGTACTTTACTGTTACAAAATTTCAAAACGTGAAATGCACAGGCCGAAATGGCTAAGAAAACAAAAAATCAAAGGCAAAAAGGAGAAACACTCCAAAATTATGCAAAATTTCCCTCTCTGAAAGAGCCAAACACATTAACATTTAACAAAAAAAATGTAAAGATAAAACGTAAAGACGAAACGGTATAAATATGACTCTATTAATGTTAAAGAAATTTTAGGCAGGCTCAATCCGGACTCTGCCATCGGCTAGTAGGACACGCATGCTCGCGTCCGGATTACGTCACGCATTCGTTGCCGTAGGTCGAGAAAGAAAATTAATTAGAAAATCTTATTCGATTCACTCCGAGTTGGACCGTCGCGGCGATGGGATCGCCACGACAGCCTAAAATGGGAAACGGTTGAATCTTTTTCTCCCAGCAAAAGCACGTGGAGAAGTTCAAAACGACCCTCACAGGATTGAGCGGAGAGGCAATCACCCTGCGCCGATTCGGCCGGTGAAAATCTGCCCCGTACTACTTGCTCGCTGATGAACAACAAGCCGAAAAAAGGGCCACACTTCCCACAAATCCAAATCTCCAACTTGTCAGTACAACAATTAGTGAAGTGAGTGCACGTTAGGGTCGCTGATCCAACGGCTAAATCGTTTCAAAAACACATCAAATTCACAACGTTTCTGAAATACACGTGAAATACACTTGCACAGCACGTTTGCTCGTCGCCAAGAAAAATAAAATGCTGGCCGCTCCGGTCGAATACCTAACCTATAAACAACCACAGCGCCCTTAACACGTGTGCGTAAAGGGAAGCCTATCCGACCGTAACGATCGAAGAGCAATACTAATGTAACAACTCTGTACGGGAACCTTTCCAGATTCCGTAAAAACAGCAAAAGCTATTCCTATCTTAAAGAAAGGGCACGCTTGCTCGAAAGAAAGCCGTAGAAAAAATTGCTACAGTAGAGTGAATTTAATTTCTCTAGTATAAAAATCTTTAGTCGAATCTATGGTCAACACATACAGCTTTCGTCCAAAATTAAATACCTTAGATGCAATTCTTTCGCTGTTTCAACATCATAATGAGCAAAATGGAGTCAAAGTAAATAACATTAGTGATCTATTGAACCTAATGAAAACGTTAGACTGTGTATCTCATGGTATATTATTATATAAAATGTACTATTACGATTTTACGGAAATTGCTGGTATGAAACTGTTTGTTATTTCTAATAGACAATGATTTGTAGATGCCGTCCGTTATACAATTTTTGCGGTGCATAAAGTGACCTAGAAGTTGTATATAACGACGCCACCGACGCCGTCGTCTTTTCGCTGACGTGGCCCAATCGCCCGGACGCAGCCAGGCCATTAATTTTCTAATTCGATCGATGCCGGCAAGTTTTGCGCCGTACTCGTTCCCATAATTATCTGAAACAATGGGCTCGCTAATTAGCAGTGGTGTCGGGGTGGGATCGATGACGGAGACGTGCGGAAAATTCGAGCGCCCACGCCAATTTCAAATCGTTATTGCAGTGAAAGTAATTAAAATATTTTTAAGAAATCTTATTAATAATCCGCTCATGTTTCTTACGGTTGCATTTCACATTAGCACTATTCAATTATTATTATTTATATTCACTCGCGCATCAAGTTAGTTTACGTTTACTTAGAATGATCTTCGACAGGGTTGTGCTTATGTTTTTCGTCGACTGCACCTGAAATCGCGTTCCTCTATTTATACGCCACGATAAAAATATGACTCCTACCCCTTAAATTACCCGTCATATCACGTCATATATGATTTAGCTGGTCAACAATTTTTTACTATTTCGCGAATTCATTTCGTTCACAATAAACAATTTCTTAATTTTGCTCTAGAAACTTGTGCAAGGTTTTAAACTGTTCTAATGAAATTCTCGTTCCAGATATAAAACAGACAATTCCGTGCATGTATTGATTCTTTCGTACTCGAACTTGCATCTTCTTGTTACGATGCTTATTGACTTTCTTCGATGATGACGACCATTTCAACGCTCGAGGTGTTCACTTTTTGATTTGACTATGGAGATGTAAGCAATCGGACTATACGTGAGCTGCTGGAAACGGTATGAAAAAAGGCATATGAAATTTGGTAAACGGTATCATTGTTTTTCGAAGTATTCGCCTTTGACGTCAATACACTTTTGCATACGCTCGAACCAATTTCTAAAGCACGTTTTCCACTCTAAAGATGGTACCTCAGAAACCAGTGTCCGGAATGTTTCAACCACTGCTTCAGTTGACGAAAATAGCTCACCACGCATTTTATTTTCGATATTTGGGAACAAAAACAAATCATTAGGTGATAAATCAGGTGAATATGGACAATGAGTCATTAATTCAACATTTTTGTTGGACAAAAAATCAACTGATTGACGGGCTGAGTGAGAGCTGGCGTTGTCATGATGGAGAATAATTCGTCGATTTCGATTGTTTCTTCTTATTTGATCGACGACTTCCGGCAAACAAATTGTAGTATGCCAGTCAGCATTCACGGTTTTTCGATCCTCTAAAGCCACGGTTGCTATATGTCCAGTTAAACCAAAGAAACAAGCAACCATTTGCTTCGCAACACTGCGTTAACGGACAACTTTTGTTGGTTTTGGTTCATTTTGAAATACCCAAACGGTAGATTGTTGTTTACTTTCTGACTCGTACGAATAGATCCACGTTTCGTCACCAGTAACGATGTTATAAACTAAATTTGAACGACCTCCATTGAATTTCTTGACCATTTCTTCGCACCATTTGACACGACCCCGCTTTTGCGCTTCTGTTAAATTGTGTGGGATCAACGACTGCAAAGCTTTCGTACGTTCAAATGGTCATGCAAAATCTGGTATATTGCTTTCATGTCAATGCGTAAGGATACTTGAATCTCACGTTATGTCACATGTTGATCTCGCTCAAGCATTTCACGCACAGCATCTACATTAGTAGCAACAAGAGATGTTGATGGACGACCTTCACGAAATTCGTCACTGAGAGAGGTACATCCACGCTGGAATTCGGCAAACCAATTATAAACACTGCCCCTTGATGGTGCTTCATTTCCAAAAGCCAAATGAAGCCGATCGAGGCATTGTTTCGGCGTTAGACCACATTTGAAATCGTAAAAAATCATGGCACGAAAATTGTCACGCGAGATTTCCATGTTTACACAAAATTACATTTTCTCAAATGCTGTACAAACAAAACTAGTTCACTTGGAAAGGAACTGTCAATAGAATTATATGCGAAAAACGTCAAATTTTTCAAATATGACAGTTGATAAACGCTAACAATTCATAGCTGCATAGTTGTTTCGAGCCTCTTCAACCAGGGAGTAGCTCGAGCCTAACATACAATTAACTTTTTCCTAACAGTTCTAAATTTTCAAAGTTATAATAAAAATAATAATATTTTTTTTAATTTGTTTGTAATATACAGATGTTTTGTAACAGTTAAAATGCCTAGAGTAAGTCTAACACTAATATTTCATTTAAATATATTTTCATCATTGTTTCATTGTAACGATTTTCTATTGATTTGGATCGTGGATCTGCTGAATTTTAAGGTCGTTATCATTTCTTTTCCGAATGTGTTTGCCCACTCTGTGCTACGTTCATCAAATTTCCTTCGCATTTTGAAGATCGCGGGGTTTTCTAACAAGTCCGATTGACTAGATAAGAGCCGGCGGTCAAAACTGGCTTCGCCGCACGAACTGGGGGTCAGTTCCTGTTTAAATTGCCGAAAGGAGTGAAGTGAAAAGTCATCTTGTCTTCAACTTTTTACCGTTGAATTATTTCAAGTCATCCACTCTTCATTCAACAATTTTGGCGTAGATTTTTCCCCTAATTATGCTTGGGATTTTTAGGAAAACCTTGGGAGCCCTTCTTAATATTATTTGCCTGTGAAATAAACTGCAGAGTAATTGTTTACTCAAATTTCCATTCGGATGAGTCTACATAGACGAATTTTCACTTGATCTTCGATGGCTACAAGAATATCACTTTTTTTGTTAACTCACCGATGAATCTTCGAGCAGTAAGCGAGGCCTAAACAGCTCCCCGTTCTTCGGTCCGTCCGTGGTCCAGCTCGGAGTCGAACATTTTGATGTTGTATGGTGGAGGACAAATTCTTCAGGTCGTACTTCAAATATTATTATTATTTAAATTTAACATCTTTATTTTGCTCCGTGCATTTGTTATTTGAATTCTTAAATTTAATTTCACAATATTTCAATATTTACCTAGTTATTATATACAAAAAAAAAAGAAAACGACAACAACAAATCAATTTTATGAAATATTTGTGTGATATTTATGATGTAAACTGGAGTGAGCTTATGAAAGTATTAAATTCTTAGGTGATTTTAATTGTCCAAGTAAAATCAAATATAATATTTATAATTTATTTTTCCTTGTTCACGAAACTATAATACTATACCGATCTATTCTGCAAATTTTTTAATATATTCTTATCCAGATTTAACTGTCTATATTAATTTCAATTTTAGTTCACATTTTTCTCATTTATTTCAATTGCATTTTGTTCAGGGTTTCCAATTTCATTCCACAGTTACAGACAACAACAAAAATTCGGTGGCGCCCTATTTGTTTTGAATTTCAATCATTTTGAAACTAAATTTAATTTTTTTTTTTGGCTTTTCCCACAAATTGATAAATAAATATTCAGAAAAAAAAACCCACGAACCCATGTTCACCGCTAATAAATCTGAGAGCCGTCCGCCGTATGTACTGTTGTTCTGCATTTATTTTGCTGAAATTCAATCCAGGGAAAAAGGAGGTCATAGTTTATGTCTAAAAAAATTGTTGTATTATAAAATCTTATAACTTGGTTATTTATCTATATTTCATGTGATTTTTTGTAAGTAATTAATTAATATAATATCTCATCAACAGATAATAATGATAATATTTTTTAGAAAAATTTTGTGCAAATCGTTTTTGATTGCAGTGAGAACCTCGAGCAGCCTCTGGACAGCTGTTTCAGCCCTGCTTGGGGCTTTTTCAGCAGAAACGTAGCTCGACATTCCCACTGCAGACCAAAAACGACTTGCCCAATTTATTCGCAAATGCGATGTAAGAATGATGAACATATAAAATAGCGACATCTTACTATCGCTTTTTGACCTAACATTGCAGTAGGATAGACAAATTGAAGCGGGATTTGCTCCTAATGAGTCCCCCATGCAAGGCGGCCATGCTTGCTGTCAAAGCATAATGAAAGATTTTAGAAAAATTTTGTGCAAATCGTTTTTGATTGCAGTGAGAACCTCGAGCAGCCTCTGGACAGCTGTTTCAGCCCTGCTTGGGGCTTCTTCAGCAGAAACGTAGCTCGACATTCCCACTGCAGACCAAAAACGACTTGCCCAATTTATTCGCAAATGCGATGTAAGAATGATGAACATATAAAAAAATAAATTCATATAAAAGCGATAGTAAGATGTCGCTATTTTATATGTTCATCATTCTTACATCGCATTTGCGAATAAATTGGGCAAGTCGTTTTTGGTCTGCAGTGGGAATGTCGAGCTACGTTTCTGCTGAAGAAGCCCCAAGCAGGGCTGAAACAGCTGTCCAGAGGCTGCTCGAGGTTCTCACTGCAATCAAAAACGATTTGCACAAAATTTTTCTAAAATCTTTCATTATGCTTTGACAGCAAGCATGGCCGCCTTGCATGGGGGACTCATTAGGAGCAAATCCCGCTTCAATTTGTCTATCCTAGTGCAATGTTAGGTCAAAAAGCGATAGTAAGATGTCGCTATTTTATATGTTGATAATATTTTTATTGTGTAGGTAATGCGCTTGTCAACAACTAATAATACACTTGTTAAACGAACAATTAGAAATAGCATAAAATACACAAATCGAATATAAAAATCACAATTTTGTTAGGTTACATTCATTAATGCTATGATATGCATTTCTGATTAAATGTGTTTTTATTTTGTTTTTAAAGTCTAGGTAGTGCTCTGATGCTAACCGGCAACAATTTGTACAATTTTATACCATAAAAATTTGATCCAAACCTCAGCCTTCGGTCTACAGAACTCGGCCCTAATGTCATTTCTATTTCTTGTATTAAAATTGTGTACGTCTTTTTGCTTGGTAAGTTTATTAACGTAAGCATAAGTTAGATATTCTATATACTGGATGACTGGTAAGTCGACGTATTCCTCTGAGGGAGTGTTGGTAGAACTCATTCGCAATTGATTTGACCATATTGTGCATTACACAAAATGCAATAGTTTCTGAGATATTTTAATTTTTGTGTTTTCCTTAGAAATACGTTCCCTACTAATATTTATTTAACAATACTCAGAGAGTATAAAAGGCTTTTCTAATATTTAGTCCTGGTTAAACTAAATAATAGCAATAATAATAATATTTTATTCAAACTCAAAAATACAGTTCATGTCAGGTACACAAGAAAAAAGAAAAACTAAAAGTTCGAGATAAATTCATTGACTGTATAAAATGGATTATCTAAGAGAAAGTATTTCATTGTAAATTTGAATTGTTTCAACGTCATCCGTTGTGTCAATTCTTCGGCGGGGAATGTGAAACGAGTGTCCGGACCTTATCTCGCCTTTTCTGAAGATCGTCCACTTCTCTTCGTGCCCTTGGAAGCTGGCGATAGAGATATGCAGAAACCATAGTCATTATTTTGGTTTGCAGTGAGTTTGCCTAGGAACACCCTCAATAATACGGATAGCGTTTTTTTGGCTAACGAGTATATTATCAGCGTACGCCGTTTCGCCCCAAATTTGAATTCCATAGCACATACGGGAAGGAAACAGGACGAAATAGGTTGTTATAGCTGCTTCCTTGTTTATTACCTGCTTAATTCGGCGGATGGCACACGTCACAGAAACAAGCTTGTTCAGCGTGTCCCGTATATGGGTCCTCCAAGTCAATCGGTGTCCAGAGTAATCCCTAATAGTTTAGTGGAGTTAGTATTAACAGTGGTTATGCTTCTTTTGGTTGTGAAAGAGATTTGTACTTTCTTTTCTTCATTTAGCTCCAGCTTATTCGTACGGAACCATTCGGTGGCCAATTTATTTGCTTCATTCATGCTTATCAGCAAATGTTCAGTACTGGTCAGTATCTTTACAACATATTGTTGCATGGTCGGCGTACGTGACTGTAATTGTCGTTAATTGTTTCGGGAGGTCGTTAATAAAGATGATGAACAGAAACGGTCCAATCCAAATATTTTGTACTTTACTGAGCTGCCCATTTAAGTAAACAGCCTGTCTTCTGTTAGTAAAATAGGACGCAATTAATTTGAGAGTGGTACCTCTAATCCCGTAATGCTCTAGCATTAGCTTCGTAAGTAGTATCATGTGATGCATACAGTCAAACGCTTTTGTTAAGTCGTTCACAGTCGCAACTTTCTTCAAAAGCTTCCCAACTGTAATTGAGCAGGGACAGTGCCGCGGCTTCAGTATTTTTTCCTTCCGTAAAGCCAAATTGAGATTCGTCTAACATTTTATTCTTATTAAAAAATGCTCTTAGGCGAGTATATAATGCAGCTTCAAATATTTTAGACGTTACTGGCAATACAGAGATGGGTCGGTAATTGTTTGACGAACAGCGGTCTCCTTTCTTGAAAACTGGTGTGACTTTAGCAACCTTCATTCCATCAGGAGCCGTACCTTCCTGAAAACAGGCATTGATTATATCAGCTGAAGGTTCTGCTAAAAATTCCGAAGCATTCTTAAAGAGTATTATGCTTACTCCATATATGTCTGTTGAAGGTTTTAATTTTAATCTTTGTATAATTGATTTAATTTCTTGTCTAGTGACTGGGTTTAAGAAACATGAGCAGCTGCAACCGGAGACCTTCTTTAAAAATGATTTCGGTTCCTCTCTGCTTGATGGCATTTCTTTTAAAATGTTCTCAGTAATCCCACAGAAAAAATCGTTCAACTCCTCCGCAGATAGGTTGCTTCCAACTTCTGATACTGATGGCGAGGTTTCTTATTTTACGATGTCCCATAAGGTTTTTTGTTTACAATTGGAGAACTGGATCTTACTTATAAAGATCATTTTCCCCCCTTTCTTCTTTTGCATAGCCAAGGTAAAAGTTTCTGTAGTTGTTGTGGATGGTATTTAATTCATTTCCACCATATAGCTTATAAGCGTCCTCAATTAGGCCTAATGTAGATTTTACTTGTAATAGTTCTTCTGACGCAATACAGGTTTGCTGTTTTGTGGACTGTTTTACGGAAATAATTGGAAAAGCGGATTCCAAGCACGCCATTAAAGTTTGAAAAAAGGATTCGTACTTGTTTATTACCGTATCACCCGTATATACATCATCCCATGATTCCTCTGAGAGCAAAATAAGAAAACGATTCATCTTTTCCTTAGTGATTACTCTTTTCCAGATGCATTTATTATTTAATTTCGATGTAACTTCATAATTGAAGAATAATGCGCTAATATGTTATGATACACGTACTAGTTGATTGTTGAACTGGTATAGTTCTTAATTACGTGTTTTAAGTCATAGGACAGCATTAAATTCTTCAATAATTCTGCTCTGGTTGATTCCTTCAAAATATCGACATTAAAGTCCCCCGCAAAAACTATTTTTACCAATTTGTTATACTTTGAAAAAATCAGGTCCAGTGCATTGGATTTATTCTGTAAACTCAACTCAAAGTCGCCATCAGGTGAACGGTAGCATTCGGTTATAAGTAAATTTAATTTGTTTACATATACTCCTGCGAGCTCAAAAGTTTTTTCCATAGACATCTCCGTTATAATTGCATTTCCTGGCATTCCAAAGAGGAGCGAGCATAAATGGCTACGCCTCCATGTTTATAGATTTGTCTCACAAAGCTACTAACTAACTTATAGGATTGCATGTTGTATACATTTTTATTGTTAATATTGAATGAGTGTTCTGATGTGCATAACATGTCAGCATCTTTTTCGTGAGCTAATAATTCTAATGCTTCTCTCTTATTGGTTAAAACACTGAACGTTCCTATACAGGATGCTGAACATTGAACGAGGGTACCCAGTGTGATTAATATTTATTAATTTATTAATAACAGTACTTACTACGCAACAAATGTTAAGTTAAAAACTTTAAAGATATTGAAATGCAATGGCTGAAAAGACACTTCTCTAAAAAAAATCCAACCCACTTGAACATTCATTCTGACTTATTTCCAAAATGTTGAATTTCCAATTCTCTGAAGTCACGGGACTTTTTAAGGGATTTCTCAACTGAAGTTTATAGAAAACTAATACTTAACAGAAGCTGTTATTCACTTAAACTGGAAACAATGAATATTCTATCCCGCACTTAAAAATTATTATTTGATGGAAGCATGATGTTTTTGAATTCAATTCAATTAAATTCATTTATTGCCTTATGTTTCACAGGAAACTTCGACATTGTCAAAAAATTACATGTATAAAATATACACATTGTATTAGTAAAAGACAAACAATAAAATTTAAGCAAATATGACAAACAACACATAATACATTAATTATCACCAAAAAAAAATCGTCGAGTGTATATAGGCACTTATCTAAAAGGTATGACTTGATTTCTCTTTTAAATGTGGAGACGCTACTTAATAACTTAAATCTTTCGGGTAGCACATTAAACGCTTTAATAGCCATATAATTTGGAGATTTTTGTGAGATGGAGAGCCTGTTTAAAGGTAAGCAAAAATTGTCTTTATTGCGTGTTAGGTAATTGTGATGAAAATCGTTTTTAATAAATTTGTCTTTATTTTTAAAAATATAAACTAAAAGCTCGTAATAATACAGGGCATATAATGTTAAGATTCCATATTTTTTAAAAATTGGCTTACAGGTAGTGCCAAAGTGTACTCCTTCTATTATTCATAAAATTCTTTTTTGTGCTACAAACACCATACCACTGTGAGAAGAAACCCCCCATAGACAAATTCCGTATATCAGAAGATATTGCACTTGAGCAAAGTAATAAGATAAAATTGACTCTTTACTGAGAATATCTTTTAGTACTCTTATTTGAAAGCATAAAGGACTAATTTTACTTGTCACAAAATTACAATGAGTTTTCCATTCCAAATCATTTTGAAAATAAACGCCTAAAAATTTTGTGTGACAGATTTGTTCATATTTACATTATAATCAATTGAAGAATTTTTATTGCGAGAAGTATGAAACACAGTGTAACTAGTTTTATTGGGATTCAAATATAATGAATTTACATGAAAGTATTCAACTAACTGCTTTGTGGTATCATTTAGTTCTTTCTGGACATTTTGTGCCGTTTCACCTTTGCAAAGTATAGCAGTATCATCAGCGTATAAAACGATGTCACTACACGCTACTCTACTTACTATATCATTAATACAGAGTAGGAATAACTCAGGGCCTAAAATTGAACCCTGTGGTACTCCCACACCAGTAGACAAAATATTTGATGTAATATTATTGTCAATCTGGCTAGATTCATCAAAATATCTTAAAGTTACATATTGTGAACGATCTTGTAAGTAAGTTTTAAACCAGTTATGAACAGTGCCGCGAATGCCATAATATTTTAGTTTATCCAAAAGTGTATTGTGATTTACACAGTCAAATGCTCGGCTCAAGTCACAGAACAACCCCTTTATCCAAATATTTAAGAATTTCTGAATAAAAATGTGCTACAGCAGTAAAAGTGGAACGTCCAGTACGGAAACCATGTTGTTTATCCGTTAAAATATTATGTTTTATAATAAATTTATTTAAATGATGTAACATGACATATTCAAATATTTTTGCAAACCCTGATGTAAGAGATACCGGTCTGTAATTTTCTACGTACGTTTTTGACTCATTTTTAAAGATCGGACATACTGCCGCTAGTTTCAAACCAGACGGAAATACACCTTCATCAAAACTACAATTAAATATTTTAGAAAAATTTTGTGCAGATCGTTTTTGATTGCAGTGAGAATCTCGAGCAGCCTCTGGACAGCTGTTTCAGCCCTGCTTGGGGCTTCTTCAGCAGAAACGTAGCTCGACATTCCCACTGCAGACCAAAAACGACTTGCCCAATTTATTCGCAAATGCGATGTAAGAATGATGAACATATAAAATAGCGACATCTTACTATCGCTTTTTGACCTAACATTGCAGTAGGATAGACAAATTGAAGCGGGATTTGCTCCTAATGAGTCCCCCATGCAAGGCGGCCATGCTTGCTGTCAAAGCATAATGAAAGATTTTAGAAAAATTTTGTGCAGATCGAATAAATTGGGCAAGTCGTTTTTGGTCTGCAGTGGGAATGTCGAGCTACGTTTCTGCTGAAGAAGCCCCAAGCAGGGCTGAAACAGCTGTCCAGAGGCTGCTCGAGATTCTCACTGCAATCAAAAACGATCTGCACAAAATTTTTCTAAAATCTTTCATTATGCTTTGACAGCAAGCATGGCCGCCTTGCATGGGGGACTCATTAGGAGCAAATCCCGCTTCAATTTGTCTATCCTACTGCAATGTTAGGTCAAAAAGCGATAGTAAGATGTCGCTATTTTAATTGTTTACAATTAAATAAGTGAGCAAATGGTTTTGCCAAAATATAACATGTATCTCTAATTATTTTTAAAGGAATATAATTCGGACCACTTGATCATTTATTTTTTAATTTTAAGAAAAAATTAATCACTTCATTTTCACAGACATGAAATGCAGACATACTATGATTATTACGTATTATGTTATGTTTAATTTTAGACTGTACATGAGGAATACTATCTATTAGACTTACAGGGGCTTGAATGAAAAACTCATTAAAATGATTTACAACTACTTTCGGATCAGATATTAGTTTACCATTTATATTCAGTGTTACGTTATTCGAACAAATATGCTTGCCATTCAAGTAAGCTATAATATTCCATGCTGTACGTTGTGGATTATCGGAAGAATTGATTTTATTATTATAATTTTTTTTTTTGATTTTGTTTCTTTCATAATATTAAAATGTTTATTTTTATCTTTTTTATAAGTCTGCTTTAGATTGCCATGTACTTTTTGTACATGGTATAAATTCACTAGATCATCATTGTGTGATTTTTTGACATCATTGCTAATCCAATTATTACATGCGTTCTTTATCAATACTCTTTTTAAAGGAAAATAATAATTGAAGTTATTTTTAATAATACTGTAAAAACAGTCGAACTTCTGGTTGACTAATTTCAAATTATACATGTAATGCCACGATTCCTGATCCAGCGCACGTTGGAAACTTTTTATGGTTTGTCTCGTGAACAATCTAGTGTATTTATATTTAGTGTCTAATATTATATTAAAACCCATAGCAAGCAGAAGCATTTTATGATCCGAGTAATAAACATCTCTTAAGCTAACAAAAGTTGGAACTTGATTATTGGTAAAAATGTTGTCTATAGTACTTGAAGAGCCATTACAAATTCTGGTAGCCTCGTGTATAATGTGTTTCATGTTGAATGATAGCATTAATTCCTGAAGCAGCAATAGTTGCGTCGAGCTTCCATTAAAATAAATATTAAAATCGCCTGTTAAATATATGGTGCTTTTCAAATGTGCTACCGAGTCTAACAATTTATTTAAACTGCTTATAGATTGAAATCCTCAGTTGGAGCTCGATAAAAGCAAATAATAATTACTTTGCACTTACTATTTAAAGTCCATATTATACCGCAAATTTCAAAACATTTTTCAGAACAAAATTTTTTAACATCTAACTGTACCACATTGGCTGTTAGATTTGACCAAATGCCAACTCCTCCTCCTTTATAGTCTTGTCTTTTGAAATGAGATACTAGTTTAAAGTTCCCGACATTTATGTGATTTACATTATTAAGCCAAGTCTCATTTAAACATAAAAATTTTACATTTTTGAGTTTTGTCAATTCATGTTCTATTTCATTGATTTTAGAAGTATTTAATGAACGTACATTAAGAGAAATCAAATCATACCCATTATCGTCAAACCCAGTGTTCGATTCTTCGGTATCGCCACAGATACAGTATACCGATTTTTACTAAAACTTAATGCCCTCGTTCGAAAGACAATAAATTAAAGAAATTTTTAGAATAATTTGCATTATTCGTTTGTATTACCAAATTTTGGAAATAAGTCAGAATGAATTTTCAAGTAGGTTGGTTTTTTTTTTTTTAGAGAAGCGTCTTTTCAGCCATTGTATTTCAAATTCATTAAAGTTTTTAACTTAATATTTGTTGCGTAGTACGTACTATTATTTAGTTTAACCAGGAAAACATTAGGAGAACTTTTTATACTCTCTGAGTAACGTTAAATAAATATCAGTAGGGAACATATTTCTAAGGAAAACACAAAGCTTAAAATATCTCATTAACTATTGCATTTTGTATAATGCGTAATATGGTCAAATCAATTGCAAATAAGCTCTACTAACAACCCCTCAAATGAATATGTCGACTTACCAGTCATCCTGTATAAATGGAAGGTGCCGTTAGAAGTTGCAACTGTGTAAATGAATTTTTTACGTCAACTCTATAACTTAATTTACAAATTACTGTTATTGCTTTTTTTGTAATGCAAAAATTCATTTCAATCCTGCTGAGTCATCCCAACATATATTAGCATAAGTTATGTGTGTAACTATAAGTACATGATAAGCTGTTATTTATTAAGGCTTTTAGTAGTAATAAATTTATAATACTGAAACTATTTTTTGAAATTTTGTTTAAAATATATTCCGTATGCTGTGACCAAGTTAAAGTGTTGTCCATTAAGATCCCCAAAAATTTGACTGTTTGGTCACTTTCATTACCAGCAACATGGTTGTGTACAAAACTCAGTTATGTGGTCTTATCTCTGTTTAGTATGAGACCGTTGGCCTGGAACCAGTTACTAGTTTCGTTTTGCTAGGAACAGTACAGGCCCAAGTATCGATCCTTGGAGTACACCTGTGGTTATGTAGCTAGTGGAAGATTTTATTTACTTTATTGTGACGAATTGCTTTCTGTTAGTTAATCGTTTAACTTATTTACAATACATTCAATATTAATAAGTGTCCTTTATTTCAAGATCATTTACGTCATAAAGCATTATAAAGTTTGCAAAATAAGATAAACAAAGCTTACTGTAAAAAAAACTTGCAACCACACGGCGAAGTTCAGTCAGTTGGTTGCCCTGCATATTGATCTTCACTTAAACCGTGAACAAAACAAAAATGAAAGTAAGGACTTGTTTGTTGCTATTCCTATTCCTGTTTATCAGGTCCCAATAAGTTTTATTCGTACAATCGTTTTCTTGTATAATATAAATGTTTTGTGTAGCTGTTAAGTTCTCTTTGTAGCTCTTCCGTAGTTGTTTGAGAGCATTGGACATTGAATGATCGTTATACTTGTGCTTTAATTGTGAAAGTAAACTTATTTGTTCGTGCATATTTTTCACTCCCGCGTATACCATTCTTTTAGGGTTTTTTGTTTTTCAATTTAATCTTGCACTGGGGAAAACAAACATTTATATTATATTTTAGTATCTTCAAAAATTGTGTTGTCTTAGAATTTATATCAGTGGCTGGGTTAGTAATGAATGAACAATCAACTTTCTCAATGAAGTTGTAAAATTTGACTTATCCTGTTCAGAATGTCTTCTGTTAAATACATATTGTTTGATTTTGTAAAAATAATACTTTTTTTCTTACTGCTGTTGTGGTCTGATAAACCAGGATCAAAAACAAAAGAGTCAATTATATTCTGCCTATTAGTTAAAATATTGTCGAGACAATTATTGTTTCTAGTATTATTATAAATTACAGTTTTTAATTTGGTAGGAATTTACAGTCATTATATTTCTTTTTAATATTATTGTTTATATTGAATTTAATATTAAAGTCACTTGTTACGATGGAGTGTTTGTTAGTTTTATGTCATAGGTTAAGCAATTTATCAAATATGTTCAAAAAGAGTTCACGATCACCAAGAGGAGATCTGTAGACTACTGTGACAACAATCAAATCCAACTTACTGATTTCAGTTGCAGTTACTTCGCAATGAATTTCTATGCTGAGGTCGTTTATTGTCTCCTTGTTATTCACTTTCATATTTTCTTTGCAAAGCATCAAAACATCACCACGTGAAGATCCTGACCTGCAAAATTTAGAGACAACACTATAATTACACATATTAAAATTTTCAATATCATTATCATTTGTTGTTTGTGGTTACTTTACAATTATTATTATTTCTTTATTATTACGATTTCTTTTTCGTGACCAATTACAAATGTTTATGTTTGTATTAACAATTATTAACAGATAAACATAATATTATTAAAAAAAAAAAATATTAAGCTCTGACAAGCAAATGACATCAAAATCATTATCCTGCATAAAACATTCTAGTTCTGAAACTTTATTACGCACTGCCTGGATGTTAATATGCTTTGCGCTTATGTATGTAGTTGGGTCTCTCTGTTTCCGATGTAATCGAAAAAACTTATTGACATGTACCCCTTGTGGTCACATGTGTTCGGTTGCAACACCTTCTCAGAAATTTCAGAACAACTTCGGTCTATCAGCTGTTATAATAATAATAAATGTCAGTCTGTTGGTTGCCTTACATCCTGATCTCCACTTAAACCGTGAACAAAACAAAAGTGAAAGTTTAGTTCGGAAAAGAACTAAAAATAACAAACCTAGAAAAATACAAAATCTTAAAAGATTCTGCGAATACAGTAATAACGTATAAAGTACAAAAGACATAAATGCTCTGAGAATATTGTGGTCTATTTTGCTAAGAAGCAGCACATTGTCTACTGAACAATATAGAATGAAGTTTTCTTTCAAAACGGATAGCGAGAAAGATTTGAGATCTGGACAGTTCATTATTTTTATTATAGATCTAGCAAGAAACTGACCTTTCAAAACGTGAAGAGGCAGTTAAGGGGGTGTAATGAGACCTCTGAATCTTGTCGTAATATTATAAACGTATGTATGACCGGAATCTGATTTTATTGTGTATGTGTACATGGTTAGCCAACCAGCATCGATGAATTTATGTGATATATACTGAAATATTCTTATCCCATATTGTATAAACCTCAGACAGGAGTTTTGAACTTTTTGAATACCACGATATAATTATTTGAGTACTTAAATATTCTTATTGTTTATCTTCTCTTATTTTCTCATTTATCTCGAGTTTCTTTTATTTTCATAAAAGATATCCTTTCACAAAACTTTTCTGATGCTTATGTTTTCAAACTGAAAATTGAAAAATACCAATTTCGCGATTCGAAACTAAAATTGTTCCTGAAATAAAAATAGCCAAATCATAACTGCTTTGTTACACGAATATGACTGCAAAATATTTTTTAGCTCTAATTTCGAAAATAACATTTCCCTTTTTTAACTAGAAATAAACAAATAGCTATATTAATTAGCTGTTCTTTTTTGCTTATGTAACTAACCATGGCATTAAGTAACTATCTCAATTTAATTGATATCTAACAATAACTGAAGAAAAATGATTTTATACGTAACCTTAGCAACTACAATAATCCTCCAATACACTTTAATATACCGTAACAATCAACTGAAGCTTTTTGATGAACTTTTCTATTGAACACTTGATTTAGGACTTATTGTACGAGCAACAGAATTTTTTTTCTGAATTGGCCATGAACGAGAGAGATGTACAGCAGTTATGTCTGATGTTAATTCTTCTTGGTTAGGTTGACAACAGTTGTCGGGCTTAAGTCTTAAGTGAATGCAACTGCGACATATGTGATTAATTTCACAGCCAACTAAGAAAAAAAATTCTGTCTGTGGCTCACACGTTATAAAATACACCCAAAATTTTTAATGTGAAATCGTAAATGATACAGGAATTTTGTGAACCGATAATAGTTTCACTATAAAATACAAACTTTTATATAAGTTACTAAATTTAATGTTTTATAAATTTTAATTATAGTTATTAAAATTTTATTTGTTCATTAGTACAGCCGCGAACAATAAATTTTGGTCGTCATTGATTGTCAAAGGTTGGCATCGAACTTGTAAGTATTTTGTTCAAACTAAGGATGTTCTTGTCTTAATTTTGAAGGCCAGGTTTCTTAAATATTTAATTTGTTTTCGACACTTTCTTGGTTCAACATAACAAATTTATATGAAATAGTTTCTAATTTCTGGAATTAAAACTGACGTTTTGATTGACAGTGACGACCAGAATTTAATGCTCACGACTGTATCTACGGCAACGGACAATAAAATCCGAGCAAGAATTTGAAATATCAAGCATATTTACCCAAAATTGGTCAATTAAGCTTTCATTGAGGTTATGTTTCTATCAAAACACCAACAAATCGTCGGTATCATTTAGTAAAGCAAGTAAAACCAGCACGAAACCCTGATTGAATATCTAGCAATACAGAGTTGTCACTGTTTGCTATTCTGATACAATTTTAGGTCAAAAATTGGCTGACATAAACTGTCAACAACATGTTGATTTCGAGACAACTACGACAATTGTAACCTCTAGGTAGAATATATCTCCTTTCAGTACAACTGCCAAGAATCCGAATCCTTGTTTTCATCGTCATTTACATAAAGTAGACGTAGCAGAAGATCTAAGATACTATCTTGGAGAACCACCTTCTCCATCCTAAATTTTCGACTGTAGGTAAGTAAGTCCTTCATATTTTTATCACATAAATTCAATTGCTAAGAGAACTCCTAAATTACTTCACCACCCTGCGTCTGATACCGTTAATGTACAAAACGTCACACAGCGCCCCTCATTTTTTTTTATTACCCAAGAAAGAGCAATAAAAAGTATGTTTGTTATGTCAAGTTCAGACTCGTATACGGGGAAGTTTTTAGAAGTGACGCATACATGTTTGAACTTTGCTTATATACATTTGTAAATCAAGATAAGTTTACTTTGGTTCAAAATGCATGTACAACGTAAAGATATCAGATAAAAAAAGTAGCTTCTACGTTAATTATAATAAGTATAGAATTTCTCTTTTGTAGATTGATCAGCGTATGTATTTCGTCGGGGCCTATATCTTTTAAGTAGCCTCCGAAAGAGCTAATATAAGCGGCTAAGGTAGCAATAGAAATTACTGAATACCTGCAATTATACTTTTACTTTTTCACTCAGCTAGGTTTATCTATATAAAACAGACAAATTTATTATATTCTTCTTATTTACACTAAACGTGATATGTACAGTCGTGTGCATCTTAAACGCTACTTGACTTTTCTACGAACCTTACAGCACAAGATCTTATAGGTGATGTCTGCATACAGTAGATATATTTTAGTTTCGAATGAATGCATTTTATGAAGTCGCAGTTTCTCGTTTAAATTGCAATGTAAAGTGCAACTTCATAAAATGCAAGCGAGTATACACTGTTGTATTTACATACATTGACAGAGTTTTTGGTTTAGACTGTGTTTTTTTTACAACTCCTATACATGTAATCACGTCTGAATAAAATAAAGCGTATTTGAATTTGATCGGTTTATTCTGTTATCCTACAAAATATCAACGGTATTTTTAGAGAAATTTTGTTAAAACCTAAAGGTTTGCTTATTCGTACCGCAAAGTTCTGTTAGATATTCATTATCGACGTCTATTGTTTTCAAAGACGTTAGAAAGCAAGAAAAAGGGCCATTATACAGACTTAGGATAAAGTAGAAAGGCAAGGAGCAGTTATAAGGTGACTTTTAATCGTCACTTGAAGTAATGCAAACTTAAGCTTTTCAAATTTTGAGGGATACTGTTATATACTTTAGCAATACAGTAAGAAAACGACCGCTGAAACAAAGCTGTACGATGGAAGGGAGGGGTTAGCAGACCTTTACTTCGGATGTTAATATTGTGCACATCAGTGCGAAAACTGCTTCTGTCATACAAATACTGTGGATATTTCGTAAATATTATGTTATGAAAAAAAGCTGCCATGTGAAGGTGTCGCCTCTGAGCCATATTAAACCAATTAGCCAAGTCCAAAGTCTGAGAAATATGGCTACCTCGTTTTATGCCATATATGAAACGAAGACACGCGTTTTGGACTCGTTGTATACGGGATTTGTCTATGCTATCAAGACATGGTCCATAAACAACGTCACAATAATTAAAATTGGAAAGGACTAATGATTCACAAAGCAGTTTACGCATATGTACACTTAAACTATCCCTACTACCCAATAAAACTTTAAGTTTGCCAGAAGCCTTACCAATGATGTTAATGACTTGATGTTTGAATCGTAACTTCGTATCAAGAAATAAACCTAAGTTCCTAACACAGTCAACTACACTCAAAGGAACACCGCCAATATCCAAGGTGATTTCTGTAATAATAGCCGCTCTATGCTTATCCTTACAAAAGACCATAACTGATCATTTAGAGGTATTAATTCTTAGACCATGTTTTAATACTGAATCAGAAAGTTTTCTTAAATCGGAGTCCATTTGATCAACGGCATTATGTAAAGTATCTAAAGGAAAATAGTGCAGGAGTTGCGTATCATCTGCATACATATAGTAATTATAACGTGTCAAAGACTGTAATAGATATACAGTGTATATAGCATACATTAACGGACCGACGACACTTCCCTGCGGCACTCTCGACCCAAGTTCCAAAGATTCGGGTAGAACGTCACCAAGCCTGACTCTTTGACTTCTATCACTTAAATAATTTCTAAAAAACTTTACGCAATTATTATCAAATCCCATATAATGCAAAATAGCTACAAGCATTTTATGATTTATCATATCGAACGCTTTGGAAAAGTCTATGAGTATAAGCAGGGCGATATAGTTACCATCCAAAGCGCGAAACAAGTCGTCAGTTACCGCAGCAAGAACCGTAGAGCAGCTGTATCCGGGTCTAAAACCTGATTGCACCTTAGATAATAGATTGCTTAAATGAGCACGAATTTGTGCATCTATAACTCTTTCTAGAAGTTTAGAAAATACTGGAAGGATGTTTATTGGACGTAAATTACTATAGGCGGAAGGATTTTTTTTTTTTTTTGGTAGAGGTACAACCACTGCTTACTTCCAAGATGTAGGAAAACACTGTGAAGTATGCAGTAATTGATAATAAAAGTTATTACAGGCAAGAGACAGGGACAACACAAAGTTAACATTTTTAAACTAATGTTGTCTAATCCATATAAGAATTGCGTTTCAAGGAAATTAAAACACTGTATACATTATCATCCGAGATAGAAGTAAAAGACAGTAACTGTTGTATTTTTGGATCAATATTATTTGGGTTAAAATTTAAACAAATCATCATCATTAATGGCATTTACATCAGAAAGGTGTGGAGGTATAACGACGGGCTTATTTTTACTGTAAATGTTTAAAGTTCTAAGATCTTTCCAAAAGGTACGAGAGTCATTTTTGTTGACACTGTACTCAATGTAAGCTTTCTTTTCTCTGCGTATAGCTGCTGTTGTAAGATTTCGTAATTTTTTATAATAGTCAATATGAGCGAGCTGAGCTGTTTTCTTAGCTCTTTCAAAAGCATCATCTTTCATTTGCATCATAAGCTTAACGTTGTCTGTTAGCCATGGAGCTTTAGGCTTCTGGAATGAGCCTATTTTATAAGGCGCATGCAAATCAAATAATACTGTTAAATTATTATTAAAAAAATTTACATCATCGATATTCTCTAGCTCATAAATTAGATCAAGAATAATTCAACGATTTTTCCTATGTTTAACTTTCCCTGTAGTTAGTTAAAAAAAAGTGAGTGTCCTTTTGCGTCGTGTATAAGAGACGACTTAAATAATTTGTATACAACACAAACAGCGAACAAGGACGCATAATAGGTTATTTATCTTGTCAGTTCCGTAACACAATGGTAACAAGACCGTTCATTATTAAATAAAGAACAGCATGAATTGCAGCGGCGGCGCAGGCATAGTTCTACAAAAATTACAATAATTCCGTGTGTGTTTTCCTTCCGTGGTGAATAATACAACAAAGAGCGGCGGCGGTGGCGCATCTGTTACACACGAAAAACCGACGTTGAAACGAAAGAAATTACACGTTAGAAACCCGGAGGAACCCTGATGATAATAATCAGACGTGGATTAGAGCAACGAAATAACAAATACCTATCCGAGGCAAACGGCAATCAGCATCTATTCAGCACTGACTTAATTAGCAGGGCTTTGAAGATTGATTTATCCTCCGGCATTGTCTGCGGTGGCGGCGGGAGGGTGGGACCGCGGCGGGGATGAGCCCTTTTCGGCTCGTAAAAGAAAGTGCTTCCATTGTAGCAGTCGTAAACTATAGAAATTGTGTTTACGACTTCTGGAAAATTTTGCTTTCGGAAAGTTTTAGTGGGGGAAAAGAAGTTTGATTCTTCGAATTTACGACAGTTTGAAATAATAATAACCGCTTTTTCTACAGCTACGATAAAGCTACACTGAAATATTAAGTAACGAATTCGTCAATGAGCGGTGCGACGTAGATGATAATTTCAGCTGAAATGAAATCCGAACGAGCTTGCTGAACGCCTGTCCTTTCAAATGAAGCACGCCGTCGTCGTCGTGAACGAAAAAAATAATAATAAAGTTTCGCATCAAATTAAAGCACTTTTCAGCAACAATGTCTGGATGCAAAGGAAAAACGATTTCAGGAATCGTTATTAACGGACAGCTGGCAGTTCCCACTGTGCCGTTTAATTATACGGAGTTTCATTGCGAGCGCATTTCGAAGAGTCCGCGGAAAAAGTTGCTCGCTGCGGGTTACGGACACGTCAGGCTTCCATTATAAATATGGAAGTTGACGTTTAAGATTGTAATTGCCGTGTCGCTGACGTGTCACGTCGTTTATGCATTTTTAAAGCCCTCGTTGCGAGCTCCGAGTTTCTCCATTAAACCGGTGAATGCGGTGGAAAATGTCGTGAACCCGACTTATGTGTGTTTGTGTTTGCAACTTTGTGTGTTTGCGTAAATCATGCACATGTCGCCGCATTATTTCACATGTTACATAAATTATAGAAGAAGAAAAAAAAACTGCAAGCATGTGCACGCCATGAAAATCGTTACAAAGCTATTATTTTCTGAGCGTTGGTTAGAGACTAACCACTAATTTGTTTAGAACTTTTTCTAAAACCATTAAAATATTCATGTTACAATGCAATGATTAAATCTACGAATATCGCTTTATAATCAACAATATGTGTCACACGAACTAGAAATGCTCTTTAATGTTTGTTCAATTTCGCAAACATAAAATACAGCGTGTTCGTGGGAAGCCGCTACAATAGCCAACTCTCTTATTTGTATTTTTACGAAGTAACTTAAATTAGAAAAATTTTAGGACTTCTCCTCCTCGTTTTTATGGTACTTTCGGAAAAAGAGATGACAATCAGGTTTTCGAGATTTTCAGTTGTTTTCAATTTTATTTTAATGAAATATTAAGTTTTTTATCATTGTATCGCGTTCAGGATGTCAAGTTAATGATGTCTCTAAAATATCATCTCCCAAAGCCTACTATTTTAGAAATGATTTAGCAACAAAATCTCGGTGTTCACGGGAAATGGCTACAATAGCTAACTTTTTTATTTCAAGTTTCATGAAGTAGCTTAAATTAGAAAAGTTTCAAGACCTTCCCTGCGCGATTTGGTGATACCTTTGGAAAAACAAATCAGTTTTTTGAAATTTTCAATTGTTTTCAACTTTTTTTAAATGAAACGTTACGTTTTTTTATCATGAAATCGCATTCAGGATGTCAAATTAAGTATGTCTGTGAAATAATATCTGTCAAAACAGAATATTTTATAAACAATTGAGTCTTGATATTCGCGGGAAGAAGTGTATCGTTACGATAGTCTTTTTATTCACGAATACAATATGGTGCGCGTTGAAACAAGAGAATAAAGGAAGTGCGTTTAAACTGTCAGACCATTGTGAACTGTCATGATTCGAAATTTGTTTAAATTTAGTTCAAACTAAAAACCCTTGAGTCTAAATATTGAAAGTGCGACATGTTAAAATATCTAATACCATTATTTACCTAATAATTTATAAAATAGTAGACTTAGGAGGGGAATATTTTAGAGAAATACTTAATTTGACATCCTGAACACAGTACGCCAATAAAAAATATAATGTTCCATTTAAAAAAGTAGAAAACAACTGAAAATCTCGAAAACCTGACAGTCACTTGTTTATCCGAGGGTACCATAAAATCGAGCAGGGAAGATCCTGAAACTTTTCTGATTTAAGCTACTTCGTAAAATTTCAAATAAAAAAGTTAGCTATTGTAAGCATTTCCCGCGAACACCAAGATTTTGTTACTAAATAATTTCTAAAATAGTTGGCTTTGGGAGATGATATTTCAGAGGCATAATTAATTTGACATCTCGAACGCGATGTGATGATAAAAAACCTAACATTCCATTTAAAAAAGTTGAAAACATTTGTTTTTTTGAAAGTACCATAAAAACGAGGAGGAGAAGTCCTAAAGCTTTTCTAATTTAAGTTACTTCGTAAAAATTCAAATAAGAATTGTTTGTTAGCTATTGTAGCGGCTTCCCATGAACACCCCGTATACAGGCTAGGTCATTGGTATCGATTTTTTCAATACCGCCTTAACTATTAATTATAAAAGAAAGTGTCTTGTACGAAAGTTATCGCCTATAATGAGTTCTATCTCAGCAAAGTATTTTCACATATACAGCACGTTCCATAAGTGAGTTACCTATCAGACTTATACTTTTTTAAATGGAATGTACCAATTTTTATTGCAGATTTCGACAGACCTCTTAAAAATAAGCATTTTTTATTCAGCAACTATACCCTAAATAAGACCATTTGCTATCTACAGCTAATCAATTGAATTAAGGAGCTAATGGCCTATATATTTTAACATATTCGAATAGTTCCTTAAATTTTATTTTTAACAAATGCAACTTGTATTGCTTTGAAGGTTACGGTTTTCTAGATATCAGCACTTACAATTAGAAATACTGACACAACAATATTGCAAGAAAATAAACAAAAGGAAACGGAACAATTACGTTTATCTGTTAAATCTCAAGGAAATATTGACATTTATAAATAATCCGAGAACTTAAGTTCTCCATAAGAACTGCTTACAGCTGAAATTAACTAGTTGCTAAATTTCTAACAAAGAAATTCTAAATGTAATTCTGATTTAATGAAACTTGAACTCTATCAATCTTTCAGTTCATTTTCAACATCTAATCGATATCTTGGAAAGTATCTGCTAATAATTTCTAGCTAATTTTTTGAAAAATTTGTTTTATTCTTTTTAATATCCAATCGTATTTGGTTGAATTAAAAAAAATAAGTAACAACAGGGGCTAAAACATTTTCAATAACAAATAATTACCGTTGCATGTCGATTAGATTTTCTAAATAAATTGAAGGGTTGATAGAGTTCAACTTTCATTAAATCAAAATTACACTTTGAATTTCTTTATTAGAACTTTTAGCAATTAGTTAATTTCAGCTGTAAGCAGTTCTTATACTGAACTTAAGTTCGCGGATTATTTATAAATGTCAATATTTTCTTGAGAATTAACAGATAAACGTAATTGTGCCCTTTATTTTTTGTTTATTTTCTTGAAATATGTTTCTTGCCGGTAGTGCTAAAATTAAGTGCAGATATCTAGAAAACCGTAAGCTTCAGACCAATACAAGTTGCATTTGTTAGAAACAGAATTTAACGAGCTCTTCGAATATGTTATATATTATTATATTCAGAGCATTTCATTTAAATTTTTTGTGAAATTTAAACATTTAAGTTTCAATTGTTTCTGTGTAAATGTACATAAAAAATTATTATTCCACACGATACTTGTAATTAGTTAGGTACACTAAAGGATTTTTTTATCCGCTGATTATGAATAAAATACCTCTACATTTTAGGTCTTTAATTCATTTGAATAGATGTTAGAATGAATTGCGTTTTTCATTATTATTTGGCAATCCGAGTACTTTGTATTTCGTAATGTAATATTATTAATTATGCTACGTTTGTAGTTGTGAATGTGCTTTTGTTAATGTTTACTGTCAATATCAGTATAATAATTCTGTGGCTTGGTCGAAAAAGGGCCTATCTACCAAAATCAAGTTTTGAGATAATCGAGGATTTGTATGAAAATTTAAAATGCTTATTATTTAAATGTTTCTTTTTCGAATTTGATAAAATTTTGCTATGGTCTACCTTAAAGCAATAGTATTCACAAGAGATATTTATTTTATATTAATCTTATACTATTAATATATTTTTGATTGTTAGGCCCCTGCATTTTTTAATTAAAGTACATAAGCCCTAATTGTGATAGGTCACTAGTAGCATTTAGACCCTAAACAGTGTTACTTAGGCCTTAACGTTAACAAGGATGGTACATAGGCCGCTTTTATTCACTAGAAACGTTGTCTTCTATTTTTTTCCAGGTTACGAATAAATTAAAATAAAACTTCATTAATTTACAAAAAATTTTATTTAAGAAAAAACATATTTTTATCGACATTTTACTAAAAATAATCCTTGTTTCAATTTTAAAACGAAAAGCAAAAACTAATTCTACAAAAAAAATTTAAAAATGCAAAATTTCGTTACGCTACTCGTCATATCCTACCGAACCTGTTGGACAAACTTCGTCTTCTTCGT
The DNA here is from genome assembly GCA_036172665.1 of Prosopocoilus inquinatus. Lineage (NCBI taxonomy): Eukaryota > Metazoa > Arthropoda > Insecta > Coleoptera > Lucanidae > Prosopocoilus > Prosopocoilus inquinatus. Next base: position 31,303,562 of record CM069877.1, read on the forward strand.
CTTGATCGTTTAATGATTTTAAATTCATATAGAAAAGTCGACTATTGGGATGTATATAACACAACAAACTTTTGATATCATCCAATTTCTTTTTTGAAAGAGGAAGGGGATATGAGTTGTGTAATTTTTCTAAAGTCGGTAATGCTTCATTCGACAGTAGTTGTCCTTTTTTCGTTTTTGTTATATCCCACACTTTAAATTCTTCTTCTTCCAGAAAGCTCTGTTTGTAAAAAATTTTTCCAGGATTATCTTTAATGTATCTAAAATAGTTTGCTTTTAGAAACGACATTTGTACCCCCTCTGAATTTTTTTTTCGGTTTATAAAATGTGCTTTTTGAAGAGCACTTATGTTATAAAAATCATCCTGTGACATGTCAATCACTTTAATTCCCCCTTTTCGTTGTATACTTCTGACAAGTGTAGACCAGTCTCTAGGCATTTCTATGTCCATTGTCGTTTGTTTTTTTGCCTTTTCAATTGAGGCGTGAATCGAATCTGCTTCGAGGTGTGTGTGTCCAGATATTAAAAATTTATTATTAATTTCTTTTAGATTGTGACCTGGTGGCAAAAATTGAAATATCAAAGAAAGCATTGTTGCAACATAAATGTTTTTGTTTTGTCCTGAGCAGCAATCACTATATAAATTTAGGAAAGTTGTAGATAGGGGCAAGTTTCTTATGTATTTTAAAAGACACGACGCAATTTCTTGTCCACCACGGCCTGAGGTAGTTTCATCCCACATAAAACAAAAGGATTTGTTCTCATTACCGTTTGCTACCTCATAGACAGTTAAATTGAACACCCACAATTGCCTTTTATAAAATGCAATTCCACTCTGTAGGTGAGGAGTCGGCAAGCACTTTTGTAAATCAAACATCGCAGTAACAATGGTGCCATCACTTTTGCTTTTTTCTTTATCTTTCCTTTTTTCATTGTATGCGTTTTCTGTTGCCTTTAAATGATCTCCTTTTTCCCTTTCGTAATTAATTCTCTCTCCTTCATCATTGGAAGCTTTAATCAAAATTTCTAATTTATCGCATTTGCCACAGGTGTCGTTGTGAGGTGGATGGAATGAGATGTTAAACTCTGACACAAAAACCTTCCTATAAAAGTGATCAGAAACAGGAGTTTTCTCAACTTCTTTGCAGTGCTGTACGTAAAGCCTATACATTTGTTGGATCGAAAGATCCGGAGATAGGTATCACTTGTCAGAGTGTGACCTGGAATAATGGCTTTTGTAGGCCGGAAATTTCAATATATGTTGCATAACAATCTCTTTGTCTTCTTCTGCTATTTTAGGGTGATTTCCATGCCTTCCTCTTTTGTCTGGTCTACATATACCGCTTCCAGATCTACATTTCTCAACTGTGTACCTTAGTCGTTTAAATCCTATATCGAAGGTATTCAGAAACATTACTTTACAAACTTGTATAGGTAATCCTTCTTTTTTTAACAGGTAGCTACGACTGAATGATCTTCTGCTCTCTTCATTAGGTTTAGTACGTCGTAGCTTTTGAAATTCTGTTACTGACGTGGACAAAAGTTGGGTTTGTTCGTTATAGGTTAAACGATAAAAATCGTTAAAGAGATTTAACCTTTCCTCATGGTTGAACTTTTCGTAACACTTTCTTCTACATGTACAAGGTGCTTTTAAGCGTCTTGCTCTAACGATCTTATCCTTTTTTGTTTTATATCCACTGCCGTTAGCTCTTGCAACCTTTCGTTTATTGACTTTCCAGTTACGCTCATTTCTGGTTCGTTTCCTAGACTTTCTTCTTTCCTTTGGCAATAGTTCTTCTTCAGAGTTGCTACTTTCTTCTTCACTTTCTGCACTGTAAGTAGTGTCATCAGAGTCAGTTGCAAAGGGATCGGTCTTTTCCTCATTGCTATCATAATCCTTGTCCTATAAATTGTACTTTTTTAATTACAAGTTTCGCTTAAATAAATATAAACAAAACTTACAGCTTGCTCTTTTTGATCTGCTGACTCGCTGATAGACTCGCCCAGGTTTTGATTTCCGTAATAAACAGTAGTTTCGTCATTCTTCTCTTCAGAATTGTTATTGTTCTCCAATACATCGTTGCTATTCATTGCCGATATCGGAGTTTCCTAAAATAAAAACGAATACAAATGAAAAGGTTCAGAAAAACTTTATGTTTAAGATTTACTTACAGACTGAGTGTCGTTGCCTTTTATCACGCCTAGAAGTAAACATTCTGATGGTGGACAAGGATTTGTTAAGGAACTGAAGCAGCTACCAGATGTTTGTCTGCCTTCAGTATGAACGATGCTCTTTAAAGCAGCTTGAACCATTTTCTGGCTACGTGACTGTCGCAATTTTTCATTTTGTAGGGACATTTTCCTACCTAAGCAAAGCAGTTATTATTTTCTACACAAATAGCTTCTTTATCATTAAACTTACCTTAAGGGAACAATTCAGCAGTTTTGAATCCACATTAAAATGAAATATTGGATGAAAACACACCGGAATTTACAAAAACACTTAAGACACACACAAAACAAAACTTCGAGGTTATGTTATTCGATGTTCATGTTTAGGGGCCTATGTCGTACTAAGACCGCATCAAAATCATTCGTTCCCAATAAATAAGGTCCTAAGTAACATATTGAACCTAGACTTACAAAATAATAAATATCTATATTTCACTTAGGCCTGTTTTACTTATTCCCTGTGAAAGTAAAAAAAGACCTAAGTAAATATAGACCCAATATTTTAAAAAGACTTAAATCTAAGTTGCAGTTAGGCCCTTTAAGGAAAAAATAAAGATAGTGTTAAAAAGACGTAAGAGCACATAAACCAATTTTTTTAGGCCTATCAACTACTTATGCCCATTTAAGTTTTTAAACATTGCTCTTTTAGTTAGATAAGACCAATAAAAATGGGTCTTAAATGAACATAGGTCTTTATATGCAATATAATTTCCGCACTTAGGTCCTTTTTACTTTGAAATCTTCATACTTACTAGGTTTATTCACTTAGGACTATTTTCATTAAAATGAGCACAATTTGTTTAGTTAGATACGCCCAACAACTCATTTTTGAAAAATTTGCACTTAGGCCCTTTTTCGACCAAGCCACAGAATTGTGATTGTATAATTTCTTTGAATATACAAGTTTCTGGAGTTTATTGGCTGTTGCTGTTACTCGAAATCCTCATCAAAGTCCGACAGGTTATGGGCCCAGTTGATCTCGTTTTGTAAGGATTCTTTTCTTAATGGAAGTACCAAGAAAATGATGAATTCGATGAACGTGTCGAAGTTTGAGTCGCTAAATCGAGATAAAATGACGAATGGGACTTCGTGAACGGTACATCTTTGAAGCCAGAGTTAATCCCTAACGATGAAGCTTCTGCAAGAGCTCTAACTACGTGGCTGAAAGGAGACAGCAAAGCCAAGTCGGATATTATCCTTTCGATAAGTGCTTCAGAATTAAAACAGATCAAAGGATGTATCACGTCAAGAGCAGTATGGGTCAGCTGGAAAGTGTTTACCAATCGAAGGGGCCAGCAAGAAAGGCAACTCTCCTGAAGCAATTAATGCTGCACCGGATGAAGGAGGGAGATGATGTGCGAGAACACATTGGGCATTTCTTTGATGCAGTTGATAAGTTGAAGGACATGGATGTTGACGTCAATCCTGATGTCCTAGCAATTGCATTGCTATACAGTTTACTGTCAATATCAGTATAACAATTTTGATTGTATAATTTCTTTGAATATACAAGTTTCTGGAGTTTATTGGCTGTTGCTGTTACTCGAAATCCTCATCAAAGTCCGACAGGTTTGAAGGCGAAAGAAATGCTGATTCAAATGGACAAAGGTGACAAGGTATGTCTTCTGAAAAATCTCTTTACGGATTACGACAATCGCTGCCTGTATTATAAAGGACAAGGGGAAGACATATTACTGATTGCAGTGTACGTAGACGATATTCTCATTGCCTCAAGAAATGTACAAGAAATTGAACATTTTGGAAGAAAATTGTCCAAATGTTTTGATGTCAAAGATCTTGATCTTGTTAATCACTGTCTCGGTATTAAATTTAACCAGAATAGTAACCAGATAACGCTGAATCAACAAGGTTACGTTACTGATCTCCTCAACCGTTTTGGAATGGCCGATGCAAAGCCAGTGAGTATACCTACGGATGTCAACGTAAAATTAACCAAGCAAGCGGAATCAAATGAACTCGAAAGTAATGTTCCATATCGAGAGCTTGTGGGGTGTTTGACATATTTGGCACAAACGACACGACCAGACATAATTTTTGCTGCGAGTTATCTTGGTCAATTCAATAATTGTTACGGAAAAGCTTACTGGATTGCTGCAAAAAGAGTGGTGCGGTACCTGAAAGGAACTATTGACCTTGGATTGACTTCTACAGATAACATGAATCCGCTAAGAGGGTATGCTGATTCCGATTGGGGAAGCTGTCCTAATGATCGACGATCTTACTCTGGATACGTTTCCATGTTGAGCGGTTGTCCATTGTCATGGGAGTCCAGGAAACAAAAAACAGTTGCCCTTTCTTCTACTGAAGCCGAATATATGGGATTGACGGAGGGCGCCAAAGAATCGATTTATTGGACTTCTTTTATCAACGAGCTAGGGTTCAGTGATTTGACAAACATCGTACTTTACAACGATAATTTTGGAGCATTGAAACTTGGGATGAACCCTGTGTTCCATGCTCGTAGCAAACATATCGCTATTCGTCACCATTTTATTCGTGAAGTAATTCAAAGTGGACAACTCAAAGTTGAACATGTTTCCACTAACAACAATATTGCAGATATGTTTACGAAGTCTCTTCCCAGACCCAAACTAGAAAAATGTATAAGTATGAGTGGAATACAAAAGATTGCAATACAGCCGAAGAAGAAAACATTCTCGAATCGAGGGGAAGTGTTAGAATGAATTGCGTTTTTCATTATTATTTGGCGATCCGAGTACTTTGTATTTCGTAGTGTAATATTATTAAGTATGCTACGTTTGTAGTTGTGAATGTGCTTTTGTTAATGTTTACTGTCAATATCAGTATAATAATTGTGATTGTATAATTTCTTTGAATATACAAGTTTCTGGAGTTTATTGGCTGTTGCTGTTACTCGAAATCCTCATCATAGTCCGACAATAGATGTAGATTGCGACTGGTTCTATTAACTGGGCTATAGTTGCTGAATAGAAAATGCTTATTTTTAAGAGGTCTGTCGAAATCGGCAATAAAAATTGGTACATTCCATTTAAAAAAGTATAAGTTTGATAGATAACTCACTTATGGAACATGCTGTATATGTGAAAATAACTTGCTTTGATAGAAATCATTATAGGCGATAACTTATGTAGAAGACATGACATTTTCTTTTATAATTAACAGTTAAGGCGCTATTGAAGAAATCGATACCAATGACCACCCTGTATACAGAGTATCCCTAAATTCCGTGGACACGGCTTAACTACAGGTTTTAGATCTCAAAATAGAACAATTTAACCAAACTTATCTGTAGGCTATTTCAGACCAGCCGCACTCGTCCCACTCTTTTTTCTCTAAAATTAGAAATCGTTGCGCGAAAGTTGCGAAAAAAACTAATGACAAAAGGGTACTTGGCACATTTCATGGTGAAATGATTACCTTTCAAGGTCAACCGGAAGTACCTGCAACAGAAACCAACTTTAAAATTTTAAACGGGAACATATTGCTATGTTATGGGCCTAACTGGTAACTCTTTTTCTTGTTCTTTCTGCAACTCAGGGTTTAGGCTCTGAAGAGATGAAAACCTTCCAACTCTTGTTGTAGATAACCAAAAGACTTATTATTATTACACGCGTGAAAATCCCGGAATTCACGATAGCCAAATCAACACTCCAGGTTAGCACCTCTTGGGTGAGTTCGACTTTCGTTTTACGCATAATTGTCTAATGCTGCTCCGGGTTTACACCAATTAAACACCAACCCGTAATAAACTTGGGATTCCGTTTTCAAATTGCTTGATTTAATAAGTCGTTTAAACGCTGAACGCAAAAATTTCTTCTTTTAAAATAATAACAGTGAGTGACGGCTCGCGCTAAGCCACGCGCTTGTTATCACGATTAATTTTTTTTTTTATTTACTTTGTTTTATCCGATATGGATGTTGATAATGATGTCCTGGTTCCAACTCCGGTTGTTGTTTGTCTCACAGTAAAATCCACTTTCAACTTTAAACATTTATTACAACAAATCAATGTTTTACAATACTTTTACTTTTTAAAGAGATGCTCTGTCTTTGGGATTTGCTTAAAATCTGCCTGCTTAATCTCGCGTCTTCGATTTCTAAGAGTTTCTGATGACAAACCTTCAGGAAATGCAGTTCATCAAACCGTTCACTGTCACTCTGTTCGATTAATAGCCTCAGGTATTTCAAATCAAACGTTTATTAAATAAATTAAACATAATATTTCTTCTTTTCTTTAACTAAACTCAAATTTTATTGCAGGGTTTTCTATTGAACTAAATATCACAGCAATATGTGTCTCGACTTGGGTATTAGTATTAAATAGGATTCTTAAAAAGAAGCAACTTTAACTGGAACAAATTTTTAATATCTTAAAATAGTTTTCGAGAAAAAAATTAAAGTGAGCTAAACACATAACAGTTGGTTTGTTAATCACGCATAGTTTTTGTTGGTTTAAGACTTTACAACGGTCGATAAACCTTAGAGATTGACAGGTTTGACATTTTTAAATCCGCTGAGCTTGCTGTTTTCATAAATATTCAAAATTTCTGCCATCTTTTAATTAATATATTTTTGTATTCGACTTTTCACGCTATTAGTGGCTTCACTAGTTACGGATGGTTCCATGCATCTGATTTAGACATTGCTTTTCAGAGATCCCACAGGAAGATAAAATGAGTCACATTTATAAGTGGTTTTAGTTGCTTGCAGTGAACCGCTAGTCTAAGAAACAGGGTTGCCACAACACATTTCTTACTACAACTTTTACGAGGTTAGATAGATCACTTTAGTTAATAAATTTTTAGAAAGAAGCAAACTTTTTTGTATTTTTGTAACTTTTGATGCTCCTATTTTTTACCGTTTAGCCACAAAATAAGAAAATCTCAATGGCTGCAGAGTTACTTATTAAAAGCGGGTGTACTTAAAATTATTTTAAGCGTCAACCAAATTATACCAACTGACATCAGCAAAACAAAATTCTCCTACGTTACATTAAAAAATAACACAGATTTTTAAGCTCTTTTCTTGCTTAAAAATCAAAATAGAAAAAAAAGTAGAAAACACGCGTTTTATAAGCCTTTTTGGCGCACTTTTCCATTTAGAAAACTCGTCTTCGGCTCGTTTTCTAAAACTGGACAACTTATGAACTCTTTTTAAATACATTATTACGCACGAGATTTTTTTACTGAAAACTTCTTGGACGTGGCCTGGAAGATGTGGTCTCGTATGGATCCCGCGATCTGGACCTCTTATATTTCTTTTTTTCTAAGGTTTTATTGAGAAGAAGGTTTACTCTGAAACTATTCTGGAAACGGAAGATATTGTAATTCCTATTCATGCTCTGTAGAATTAATCAACGAAAACATTTCCTTATCACAACGCGTTAGTGTCGGAGAAAATTTATTTAAACATCTCTAGTATTACTTACTCCAATTAATTTTGCTATAAATAAAAAGTAAACTGATGACTCGATGATGAAGGCACAAAGGAATTTTTATCAATCTTCCATTTCGATTTATTTCAATTTCCGAATCGAATCCCAAAAGTACCGTGCCTTCAATTGAATTCCTCATTAAAGTAAGCTGTGATTTTTTTATGAAGTTGGCGACACAATTCTAGAGAAAACAGTTGTCAGTAACTGTCAGTACTGATCATAACATGAAATAAAAACACAACATTAAAGTTTAAAGTAGATGCTCAAAGTGTTCTCCTTCAAAGCGTACTACATAAGCGTACTCTGCGTTTCATGTTTACAACCCGATTGCTAAGTGTTCGGGGGTTATGTTAGCACACACATCTGTAATGCCCGCACGAAGTTCTTCGATTGTGTGACGCGTAGTTCTAAAAACTGTCTTTTTCATGTGCGGATAAATGAAGTAATCCATAATTGTGAGATCCGGAGACCTTGCAGGAAAATTCACAATCCGATTATCGAGAAACTGCTGCAGGAAAGTCATTGTTTGATGAGCTGTGTGGGCAGTAGTATTGTCTTGCTGAAAAAACCTTTCTGTAAGTTCATAATCATGTAGTTGATTAATGAAAGGTTCTAATAACTCATTTCGATATCTTTCAGCAGTTACTGAGTCGTTAAAAAATATTGGTCCGATGATACGCCTTCTTGACACTGCTAGCCAAACACCAATTTTTAATGGATGTAATGGAGTTTCCACAAATTCATGGGGATTTTCTGCTGACCGTATTCTCATATTCTGTTTATGTAAATACCCTGAGAGATGAAACCAGGCCTCATCGGAAAAGAAACACTTGTCAAGAATGTCGTCGTTGTTTAAGTTATCAAGAAACCACTGACAATATTCTGTTCTTCTGTGAAAATCTACTGGCCTGAGTTCGTGGACTGCTTGAATCTTATATGGATAAAGCTTTAAGTCTTTTTTAAGAATAGTGTGACATGTTCCCACTGATAGCTGAACTTTTTGTGAAAGTTTCGCAATAAATTTCTTGGGAGAGTGTTCCATTCGATTTCGAACATCTTCAATACAGGCTGCAGTCCTTTTCTTAGCTGCTCCGCTCCCTGTTTTGCGACCAAGTGATCCTGTTTCAGGAAATTTAAGAACGCAAGCATGGATATGTTTAACTAGCTGTTCATAAGTAATAGGAAAATTAGGAAACTGCTGTCGAAACTTCTGTACACACTGATTAATTGAATAAACTATCTGTCCATTTTCTATTCTACCGATTTGAAAATAACTTTCAACAATAAATATTTTCTGCTGTAATTCTAACATTTTGAATTAATTGAAAATACAAAGTGTCAATTTGACATTTGTTTAATTAAATAATTGAACAGCTATCAGTGCTGCAAGTCTTAGGAGAAAAAAATATTGAAATTACGGCCCACTTTAATGAGGAATTCAATTGAAGGCACGGTACTAGAAACCCTCCAGTTAGAGTCTGGCGGAATCAGCCATTTTTCAGCAAAAAAATCTGTCAGTGTCAAATTGACAAATTGACAAATTGCTTGATTATTTTCAAAGTGAATTTCAAGTGTTGGCGCCAAACCACACTTCCATTTCTTCTTATTGTTACGTTTCTAGGGTTTTAATTTATTTATTTAAACGAATAAAACACTCGATAAAAACTTAACCGTAATTTAATAAAGCTTAACAACTAATTTATTTGTAACAATTTATTTTCACACTAAAATCTAACTTCGACGATCGCTGTTCAAACTCGACTGACTGGTGAGTCAACCCGGGGCGATTTTATATAATTCGCCGCCGTCTGGAACTCTCTATGCGGGAAGATTCCAGTCTGTTCGATATGACCCCGGTGTAGGCCCCGGTGGCGTGATGGCCGATGACGCACAACAGCGAACCGACCTCCTGACGCCCTCAGCGTGACGCAGCACTGAGCGGCTCGCCACACTGCCCCCTTCTTAAAAACGTTTCGTCTCGAAATGTTCCTGGTGATAGTCTTGAAGGAGGATGTCGGAATCTACAAGCTGGCCCATTCTTGCAATTTCCCGTCTGGAAGAAGTAGCAGTCTACGGTTTTGCTGTTGCTGACTGTTGCCTGTGGGTGATGGCTGCAGACTAGGACTTCAATTCCCGTTCTGTGGAAGATGACTTCCAGCATGCTTCGTATTACTCTCCAGTCTATTCCGTCCAATCCGCAGCCCAATTTGGGGATGGCCAACTTCATCTGATGGTTCTCTATTAGCTGTCTCCTCAGGCTATATAGGGCTCTCCACATAGTCACATAGTCAGGTTTACCGCTTGATGTCTTCTTAGTGACTAAATAATGCACGTGGCGCCTCCGATCTGCCGTCGAATCAATGATCTGCAAGCTCTTGCCTACCACGGGATCCTGTCTTCGTAGCTCCTCGATTTGGCCAAATTTCTTCCTAAACACCTGAGCGATTCCTTTGGACATTTTCAGGTCTTCTGCTACGCAGTGGGCCAGACTGTACTCCAGTGGCACTTTAAAGAGATCTTGTTGCTTCTCCGTGGTCACTCCAAACCGTGCCTTGCTTCCTTTGGCGTGATGAGACATGAAGGTTTCGAAGTTCACTTCGGAAACTTGCGCCCTTTGTACTGTCCCTTCATCTGCTTCTCCATGGTAAGGGGCTATCCGGTTGAAGTGGATTACTTTGGGTTTGCCATGGGGGACCTTCTTGATGCGGTAAACGACGTCGTTGATCCGTTTCATCACTTTGTAAGGACCTTCCCAAGAGGTCTGTAATTTTGGGGACAGGCCTCGACGTCTTTGGGGGTTATAAAGCCAGACCAGTGCTCCAGGTTGGTATCCCCCGTGTTGAGCGTTGATGTCATAGTGCTCCTTCATCCGATCGCTGGCCGTCTGTATATTGTGACGCACTTGGTTGTGGATATCATCCATTTTCCTGCGTAATTTGCTCACGTAATCTTCGTCGGCAGAGACTTCGCCAGGCTTCACACCAAACTTCAGGTCGCAGGGCAGTCTCGGCTCTCGCCCGAATACCACTTTCGCGGGAGTCTCCCCTGTTGTCTCATGAACAGATGAGCGGTATGCCATTAGAAACAGGGGGATGTACGTGTCCCAGTCCCTCTGATGATTGGAAACGACCTTGGACAAATGTCGGTTGATGGTTCTATTGAACCTTTCCACCATTCCGTCCGACTGTGGGTGGAGTGCAGTTGTTCTAGTTTTTCGGACGCCGAGCAGAGTACACACGTTCTTGAACAAGGCCGATTCAAAGTTCCTTCCTTGGTCTGAATGCAGTTCCAAAGGTGCACCATACCGACTGATCCATTCCCTGACAAGGACTTCCGCAATAGTGACTGCCTCTTGGTTAGGTAGGGCGTAAGCTTCAACCCACTTGCTAAAGTAGTCCATTACCACGACGATGTACTTGTTTCCACCATTCGTTTCTGGAAACGGGCCGGCTACATCGATGGCAACTCTCTCAAAAGGACTTCCAACGTTGTACTGTCTCATGGGGGCCTTACCCCGCCTGTGGGGGCCGTTACTGGCTGCGCAGACTGCACACTTTCTGCACCAATCCTTCACGTCTTCCTTGCAGTTCACCCAGTAAAATCTTTCGCGCACCTTCTCCATAGTCTTCTTAACTCCCAGATGCCCTCCCGAAGTTCCATCGTGAAGTTCCCTCAGAACTTCTGGCACCCTATTCTTGGGGATCAGTAACTGTGTCTTCTGTTCCATGCCTTCCTGATTCTCTATGCTTCGTCTCAGAAGACCACGATCCAACACCATGGAGTCCCACTGCGCCCAGTATGATTTTACGGACGGTGCACATGGTGCTACCTCTTCCCAGGTAGGCCTCGTGTCCCTGCTTTTCCACTCTAGCACTAATTTCAAATCCGGGTCGTTCTCCTGGTCTCTTCGCAGTTCTTCGGCTTGCCATTTGTCGTCAACAATGGCTGTCCTCGCAGTCGTGGCTACTTTCTCGTCCAAACGACTACAGTGCTTACAGTCTTCGGCACAGGGTCTTCTCGACAAAGCATCGGCATTTCGATGGCTAGTTCCTGCCCGATGCTGAATTTCAAAATCGTACTCCTGAAGTCGTTCGATCCATCGTGCAACTTGCCCTTCTGGGTTCTTGAAACGGAGAAGCCATTTTAGAGCGGCGTGGTCGGTCCTCAGCAGGAAGCGTCTACCATACAAGTACTTGTAGAAGTGTTCTATCGTTTTTACGACGGCTAGCAATTCCCTTCTTGTGACGCAATAGTTTCGTTCCGGTTTTGATAGGACTTTACTGAAGTAGCCGATCACCTTCTCTTGCCCCTCTTGTATCTGGGAGAGTACGCCACCAATCCCAACGTTGCTAGCATCTGTGTCCACGACGAACTTGCCTTCCGGGAGAGGATAACTCAGAATAGGAGCACTAACCAAGTACTGCTTTAGTTGTTCAAAGCCAATTTGACACTGTTGGTCCCATTCAAATGGACGACCTTCTTCAGTGAGATTTGTTAACGGCTTAGCAATGTCTGCAAATCCAGGAACGTAGCGCCGATAGTAAGTGCACAGGCCAAGGAAACTCCTTATTTGGTGTTTATTTCTGGGAGTTGGCCAGTCTTTCACCACCTGAATCTTCACAGGGTCCACGGCGATTCCATTTCCATTAACAATGTGCCCCAGGTAATTCACTTCTTTCTGGAACAGGTGACACTTCTTGAGGCTAAGCTTTAGTCCAGCTCCGCGAAGCCGCTGGAACACTCCTTCCAGGTTCCTTAGGTGGTCGTCGAACGTCTTTCCCACGACAATTATGTCGTCAAGGTACACCATGCACGTTGTCCAGGACAGACCTTTCAGAACCGTCTCCATTAACCTCTCGAATGTCGCTGGGGCATTACATAATCCGAATGGCATCACTGTGAACTGCCACAGACCCATACCAATGGAAAACGCCGTCTTTTCTCGATCTTCGGGCACCAGCTCCACTTGCCAATATCCACTCTTTAAGTCCAAAGTTGAGAAGATCTTTGAGCCGGCCAGGGTGTCCAGGGTATCATCAATCCGTGGCAGGGGATAGCTGTCCTTCTTGGTGACATTATTGAGTAACCGGTAGTCTACACAGAACCTGGTGGACCCATCCTTCTTCTTCACAAGCACTACTGGTGACGCCCACGGGCTGCTTGATGGTTCTATTACATTATCCTTTTCCATCTCGCGAATAATGCGTTCCGCTTCCTCACGCTTCGCCAACGGTAATCGCCTTGGAGCTTGACGGATAGGTCTTTCTTCTCCAGTCTCTATTTTGTGTTTCACGACATCAGTTCTTCCCTTGGATCCATTTTCTATCTCAAATACATCTTGATAGCGGCCGATCAGGTTCTTCGCTTTTGTCTTCTGGTCTGGAGTCAATTCCTGGGCTGTTGACATAACCATTTCCCATAATTTCTTTGGGACTTTCGCTTCTGGCACGTTTGTTTCAAGTTGCCGGGAGATGGAGGACACCATGGTGCAGCTTCCCAAGATTGTTCCTTTCTTGATATTGACAGAGAAACAATTGACGTTCATCAGGCGGACAGGTACTTCCTTCTTCGCCGTCAACAACATTTTCCCAACGAGGACTCCTCTTCCAATCCTTTGATCATCAGTATTAGGTTCAACCATAATGACTTGCCCATCTTGAAAAACACCGTCCAGTTTTGCGTCGACGATAACCTCAGTCCTGCTGGGTAATACAACGTCTTCAGCGAGGACTACTCGAGCGGCCACGTCCCCTCGTTGATGTAGAACCAACTGCTCATTATTGACCGCCATCACGCCACGCTTTAAGTCCAATTGGAACCCGTGGGCACACATGACGTCCATGCCCAAAATTGCCTCGTCCTCTATATCTGCCACCAGTGCACGGTGTTTTATTGGAGTTGAACCAATGGTGATGATAACCTCTACTTCACCGTGGACAGTTGCTGATGTTCCAGTTGCAGTTTTCAGTTTCCACTTGGTCGGCTCGGTGCGTCCAGATGACTTAATGACGTCGGGTCTTAGGATGGTCTTCGTCGCACCCGTATCCAACAACATGGTGTGAGGAATGTCATCAATGGTGACATCCACGAAGACACTGCTGGTTAACTGCCGTAGGGATATTACTTGGTTGGCTTTCATCTTTGGGGGCCTTTGAATACGGGTCGACGTTTGCCCCTCTGCACCGACCCGGCTTAGTTTAACTGTGGCTTCCTTGGATCCTGTCTGGGTTTTGGACATCGCCTGCGAACATGTCCTTCCTCCTGGCCACACCAGCGGCTTCTTCTGCTTGAAGACCTGTTCCACAATGCGGCGAACATCCTCGGCGGTGGTATATTCCCTGGGTCGCTCCTTTACAGCAGATCCCACCTTGGAGTTAGCGGATTCTTCCTCTTCTTCCTCTTGGAAGTCCGTAGCCGCTCGCACCTTGACATGCCCTCTTGAAACTCGTCTCGCCGCTTCAAATTCCAAGGCATAAGCCAATGCGTTCTTGGACGTCTTCGGATGGGTCATTCTCAATGCCTGCTGGTTGTCTGGGTCACGGATTCCATCTATGAAGGTCTGCACCGTCAAACATTTGAGGAATTCAACAGGAGCTGTGGGATATGCAAACTGGGCCAGCCGCGCTACGTCCGCTTCGAATTCCTGAAGACTTTCTCCGGAGTTCTGACAGCGATTCCTCAACTGCGCATGGTATACCTCGGTCAGATGGGCCTGTCCGTAACGCATTTCCATCCTGTTCACCAGCTTGTCGAAGTCTTCTTGTTCCTCTGGCGGCATCGTCTGTAGCACATCGATAGCGTCCCCTCTCAAGGCCACAATTAACGAAGTGGCTTTTTCGCTGGCCGTCCATCTGTTCGCCTTTGCTGCTGCTTCGAACTGTTTGAAGTAGTTGGGCCAAGAAGACTTTCCATCGAACGTTGGTGGTTTTACTTTCAATTTCGAATTTTCTGTTGGTCCTTCCACAATTCGGGTTTCATTATTTTCTAGTGTTTCTACTGGTGGCTGATCCCCGAACACTCGCAACCCCGCCATGATTTGTTCCAGATTTTTGATTTTATTATCCTGCTGGAATATTATTTCTTCCAGATTTTCTTGCAAGTTCCTTGTTTCTTCCGATATTTTTACCACTAGTTGATCTTCAAGTCCTTTTGTTTGTTCTAGACATTTCTCGTCGAAATTTCTGGATTGCTCTCGAAATTTCTCGTCTAAGTCTCTAGATTGTTCCAACAATTTATTCTGTAATTTGTCGAAATTTCCAGCTTGTTCTAGAAGCTTCTCCTCTAAATTTCTGGATTGTTCCATTAATTTAGTTCGCAACTCGTCTTTGAAGTTTACAGATTGTTCTCGAAGTTCGTCCTTGAAATTTCCAGATTGTTCTAGAAACTTCTCGTCCAAATTTCTGGATTGTTCTCGAAGTTCATCCTTCAAGATTTTGTTAAAATCGACGGGACCACACGAAATTTCGAGAAGGAACGTCTCTGGATCTTCACCAGCTGTCAACAAATCGGATCGGAGACGCTGTTGAAGTGCGCCTTTCAAACCACAGGTTTCTAACTCTCGTTCTTCCAATTCGGTTTTTAATTCGGCCACTTTTAAGTCTTTCAACAACACTTTTCTTGTAGCCATTGTTTTTTTTTTTTCGATACTGTACTTATTTAATAATCTGATTAAATTTAATTTACTTTAAATTGTTTATTTATTTGCACAAACCCCACACCTGACACCACTGTTACGTTTCTAGGGTTTTAATTTATTTATTTAAACGAATAAAACACTCGATAAAAACTTAACCGTAATTTAATAAAGCTTAACAACTAATTTATTTGTAACAATTTATTTTCACACTAAAATCTAACTTCGACGATCGCTGTTCAAACTCGACTGACTGGTGAGTCAACCCGGGGCGATTTTATATAATTCGCCGCCGTCTGGAACTCTCTATGCGGGAAGATTCCAGTCTGTTCGATATGACCCCGGTGTAGGCCCCGGTGGCGTGATGGCCGATGACGCACAACAGCGAACCGACCTCCTGACGCCCTCAGCGTGACGCAGCACTGAGCGGCTCGCCACATTATGATTGGCTGAAATACATTTTTCCTGAAATATGGCGGAATCAATTAAGATTGCACGCCATTCTGCCAGACTCTTACCAGAGGGTCTCTAAAAGGTACGAGTATTACTTTTGTGACACCCTGTATGTCATATTTTGATGTTAATTTTAACCAGTTATTCATCTGAGGCCCGGTTTCTGGAAGCAATTAATGAATCAATTAATTTATGTAATAGTTAGATTGGAACATACGTTACAACGTACAGCAAGCAGTCTCACATTCTAACTGTCAGTTAAATTAATTACTTCCAGAAACCAGGGCTTTTATTGATGACCTAACTTCTAATCCTAATTTATTCCGATAGTCTTTAAAATGATCATTAGTGAAACTATTTTTAACATATTTTTTCACTCTAGATGTTTATTTATTTAATGCTTTATTAAAACAATACAGTTATAATGATTTGAAAATGCAACGTATAATCATCCAGTCAGCCCGTTCGTTTATTATGAAATGTAATTCTGGTTCTTAATAGGTCAGCGACTAATTAAAATAATTTAGCAGTATAAATTAAGTTAATTTAATTTTTCTCTTCTAACTTTTCAAAATGTTCAAACTAAACTAATTCGTAGATTGTATCACATTTAGTGGAAATGTGTCAAACCCCTATTACCTCCGCTCTCATTTCCATCGTCAATTAGTATTACGTCCCTCACTGACCCACTTTCTCCCCACGGCAAAACAGCACGAGGGGTAGTAGATACTAAATTCAGGCAGGGTGATTCGGTTTTCAGCGCGTCCATCTTCACTTCTCTTTTTATTCCCTGAAATCTGCGTCAATCTCGCCGCAGACGAAACTAATTTATTTCCTTCGCGCGAAGACATGTCTGACATCGGCGGGAAGCGAAATTACAGGTCGTCCGTGTGCTCGTTGATGGTTTGCGTGCTCGCCTTGTCCTGAGAGCATGGAGTTTGAAACTTGAAGGAAGAATTTACACAGAGAGGTAACCTAGATAGGTATTTCTATTCAAATGTTTAGGATGTTTGTTAAAGAGACCGTCGTGTAAGAACGTTTTTCAAATTACGCTGTGATGTGTTCCAGAATCGGAAACTATACAAGGTCCGCCACTTAAAGTAGGCACACGCTGTAGATCAGCAAGAAAATTTGCATTGTGTGTCTTATAATTAATCCTAGGATGTTTGTATGGATATTCACGGTCAGTCGTCTCCTGAATGCACAGCGCATGCTCGCAGTCAGTTCATGAGCGCCAGACTATTAATGCAATGAATACGCAAGGTATGCGATCGGGATACCGCCTACTTAACGTCTACCTAAAGTGCTGCTTATGAGAATTACATTCAGTTCCATACTTCCATCCAAATGAATTCTGTGTATTTGATTATAATACCAGATCGGCAGAAAGCGATTTACATTGAAACTCCACTACACCCAATATATTTTGCAAGTGTGAATAATAATAATAATACCCCTTTATTTCAATAGGTAAAAAAAAAGAAACAGAAACAAATATAATACTCTATTCTTAGATTTCAACAAATTATACCTAATGAAAATCGCAAGGCGAAGTTTGGGTAGTAGAAGAACTACATCCCCACTCTTACACTTAACCTTGAATAATTTTAAACAGACAATCTGACAAAAACAAAATGCCTAACTTAAGTTAATTTAAACTCGAATTTAAGATATGAATATCTGTGATGAGTATAGGTATATACGTATATACATATATCAAAACAATTTTCGGAGCAGATGAACAGACAAGTTGCAGTCATTGAAACGTTTTTCTATTGAACTGAAGAAAATTTAATTTACGTAAAGCTTTTTTAAAACAAGGCAGAGATAGATACTTCATTAAGGTTGGTAAATTATTATATAATTTTGGTAGGTTGAAGGAAAATGACCGTTTAAATAAAGCGGTGGAGTGTTGTGGAGGTGTTATAAGCCCTTTAAATCTTAAATTAATATTATGCACATCAGTACGGAAGGAAATTTTGCGAAATAAATATTCAGGCGTTTTATATAAAATAATGGAATGACACCTACAAAGTGTGAGATGCAAATAACGATTATACATGTTTAACCAAGGACATAAGGCAAAAGTGTGTGAAATGTGCTCGTACTTACGAATACCAAAAATGAATCTTAGACAGGCATTCTGCACTCTTTGAATACGTTTACGATCATAAACATCAATACTAGGACCATACACAGAACGGCAATGAAAGTAAAAAATGCGACAATACTAAAGAATTACACAATTGTATTTTTGCATCTTTTCCCAGATACGAGCGATGAGGATACAAGAGTTTCAGAGTACTATACGCACGTTGCAAATAGATGGATACCTGATTTTTAAATCTAAACATATTATCAAGAAATAGCCCTAAATTTTTCACACAATCTTTTATCGGAATATTTACACCATTAATATGCAAACTAAGATTATTTCTTAATAACTGCACTTCAGATTTTTTACCAAATAATATAACAACAGAATTCAAAGGATTAATAGTTAAGTAATGATCTAAACAAACATTTATAATGACTTCTAAATCATTTTGCATCCTAGTTATTGTGTAATCCGAATCGTTAGGTACAAAACTATGAAGTAACTGTGTATCATCTGCGTACATCTGCAAGTCACAAGTGTTAACATTTCTGAAAATATCAGAAGTATAAAGAGAAAATAGTAAAGGTCCTAATTTAGAACCTTGTGGCACACCAGATACACAAGGAATAGCTTCAGATATAAAATGCTCCAATTTAACAGACTGACACCTCTCTGACAGATAGCTCTTTAAAAGTTCAACTGAACTTTCACCGAGTCCTATGTAATGCAACAT
This sequence comes from Prosopocoilus inquinatus, assembly GCA_036172665.1. Taxonomy (NCBI): domain Eukaryota; kingdom Metazoa; phylum Arthropoda; class Insecta; order Coleoptera; family Lucanidae; genus Prosopocoilus; species Prosopocoilus inquinatus. The sequence continues at coordinate 31,322,148 of CM069877.1, forward strand.
AGCCAGCATAACATTATGATTAACAGTATCGAAAGCCTTGCTAAAGTCTAAAAGAACCAAGGCTGAAAGCTTACCTCTATCTGATGCAGTTAGAATTTCATCAGTAATGTTTAGCAGAGCTGTTTCGCAACTATGATTTACACGAAATCCAGATTGAAATTCAGATAATATGTTAAATTGTGCAATATGAAGTTGCATTTGGAAATTTATAACTTTTTCGAATACTTTGGATAGAACAGGCAATAAACTGATTGGTCTCAAATCTGACATTTTTTCTGAATTTTCTACTTTTGGAAGTGGTATAACTAAAGCATGTTTCCAAATCTTCGGGAACGTTTTATCTAATATGCATGAAGTTATAATGTGTATTAAATACTTCAATATGAAAGGACAACAACATTTAATCATCTCCGTACCCAAACGGTCAGAACCAGCACATGTACTTTTTAGAGACAATAATATATTCGAAAGTATATTTTCATCAATTAACCAAAATTCAAATGAAGAAATAATATTATTCTTAGTATTGCTATTATAAAATTCTAAAATCTCATCAATACCGAAATGTAAGTTAGAAATATTATTTACAAAGAAATTGTTCAATTTTTCGACATTTTGCAGACCTAATGGAATAGTCTTAGATTTCATTTTACAAATGTTAAACGATTTTAATTCTCTCCAAAATTGTTTAGTATCATGTGATCTGAATTTAAGGCTTTTTTCTCGTTAATTATACATTGTTTGGTGAAGTTTCTCAATGTTTTATAATACTCCCAATGGTTACATTTTTAGTTTTTTTATACTTAGTTTTAGCTTTGTCTCTGATTGACATTAATAATTTAATATTGTCCGTTTTCCAAGGAGCATGTGGCTTACGCAAAAGTACGGATTTAACAGGCGCATGTAAGTCAAAAAGCATAATAAGATTAGAAGTAAAAATTTCGACTTTTTTATCAATATTTGACTCGAGAAAAATAGCATCTAGAGATAAACAAAGTAGGTCTTGTAAGAAGTTAGTATAATTAAAATTTTTGAAATCACGATAAGTATAAGATTTAAAAAAAAATTGTTGCAAATCGTTTTTGACCGCAGTGAAAACCTCGAGCAGCCTCTGTACAGCTGTTTCAGCCCTGCTTGACGCTTCGTCAGCAGAGACGTAGCTCGACATTCCCACTGCAAGCAAAAACGACTTGTCCGATTTATTCGCGAATAAATTGGACAAAATTGTTTTTATAAGGATAATACTGAACCTGAATTTCTGCGACGGCTTAAACCATAAAGACATAAAAGCTCTCGCCTAGTGCAGATGTTTATTTCGTCGTTTTTTCGAACTTTTAATAAAGAAACAAATTTATTTTTGCGGTACAAATACAATAAACTTTAGTAATCAACATTGTAAGTTGATTATTAACAATTTAAAAATTAATACGACAAGAATTTCCACTTTTTCGACCGCTTTTAGCTTGAATTTTTTTAATTTAACTGTTAAAGTACGGGTTAGCACAAAACTAATCATCAATTAGTGCAACACGCACAGAATATTTTAAACTATTGAGAACTTATCTAGTTACAAAATTTATCTGCTTTTAAAATTAACAAAAAAAACACGATACTTGACCTGCCTTAAGTACAATATCTGTGCATTAGGTCATGGTCTGCGTTTTTATGACTTTTTATGACCTCGAACGTCGGAGAATAGTTGAAAACCAAGCTCCGCCGGGACATTTAAACTACATTCAGTGACCCTCAAACAATTTTTATGAAAAAGTAAAATAATTTTTATCTGCGTTATTATTATTGCTATCTGGCCAATAGTTGTATAACAAATTTTGCTTCTTTTCTTGACCACTATTTGTGGTTTCAATTAAAGACATAGGTTTAGAGACACGCTGTATTTGTCCCACGTTCCACAACGTCGACATTCTTTCCGATTCGTGTACCGATGAGGCATACAGTTTTTCTTTATCTTCTCAATTTCCATGTTTGGATTCCGCGTTTAAGGAATCCGGGTTCGATCACCGATAAAAAAGGCCTCGCTCTTAAAACAATCTAATAAGGAGAACCGTTCGTTCTCTCGTCGGTCGGTCGGACGGTCGAAATAATTAATTTTTTTTCCTCCTCCGGTTAAACGGACAAGAAGAACCGCGAGACGAGGAGAGTTCTGTAAACAGCAGGCCCGCTTAATGTGTGGGTAAATACTTTCATAAATTTTAAACGCGGCTTAATGTATTTCACGCTGCAAGGTAAACATAATACTCACGTATGAAAGGTACATATTAACTTTCTCGTATTTCAAATAACGATCCGTATTTATAGGTGGTGTGTTGTATAAATAAGTGAAGTAATCGCCACGAATACCGACCGACGGTGGAATGCGACATTGTTGTCGTCTTGAATTTCTTAGATTATAGCCCTTCGGACTTAATACCATCATACCCTCAAAGTAAATTATTCGAAACCTTATAGAACCCTCTCTTTATATTAACTAAAGAAAAGTCAGAGTGATGTTTGAAATAAAATTTGCATTTGCCACCACTTACTATCTTGATGGAGTACCTACTTTGTATTTGGTATATACGAAATTTGTCCCGGCTGTATTTTTTGCCTGATCATAAATCGTCTGCTCCGGTGTCCTCGATCAATCACTTCGCCCTTTTTTCTTTCCATGATTAATTATAAAGTATTGATTGATATTCTGAAGGCACGTCGCGGCACTCTGCGGCAGAATTCGGCGATTTTCCGCCTCATCAACGCCGGCGTTTAAACAATGAAAGCCCGCAGCTTTTGAGTCCTGGGAGCTTGGCACTTGGTTCAAGGGGGCGCAACTGCAGCTGCAACCAACAAATTAAAAAACTTAAGTGGCCGTAATATTTATGGAAAAATATGCAAAATTCTAGCCCCGTGGTGCTTTGTGTACATGTGGGTGGACGCACGAACCACGAACCGACCTACCAGACAGACGAGACGGACACACAAGTTTTCAGCGGCAAGAAAATTTACGTCCCCACGTTCAAACGTGAAATAATAAATTTAACGATTTATACGACGTTTTTTACGAGGTGACTGAAAAATTCTGGACGCGAGAAGGGCGTGTCCTGGTTTTTGCGGCAGGTGTGGGCGAGGCTTTTCCCGCATAACAAAGCTCAACAACGGACAATGAACGCCGTATGCGGCATGCTTGGGTTTTTAAGGCTGCAGTCTTTCTTCCGTAATGCGCTTTAGTAATGGATCTTTTGTGTAAAATTTCTCGCTGTAAAGTAGACGGAGATTTTGCACCGCAAGAAAAACTTGCTTGCTCGCCCGGTACCCATTAATAGCAAGAGCTATGCGATGTTCTGGTAGGTTTTGCTTTAGTATATCTCACGATGGTATACGTGTTTTTGATAATTAAATATTGTTGTTCTTCAAGTAAAATATAATGACGAAGAGTCTGTTGTATTAATAAAAGTTTGATTGAATCAACTTACACTCTAAAAACAGATTATTACCGCGTAACCAAATATTATTATGGGCAACTAATAAGTTATTGCATGTAACAATATTTGGTTATGTGGTAATAATCTATTTTTGGAGTGTAAGAGATTCTATCCAACTTTTATTGTACTGCAAACCACAGTCTCAAAAAATAATAATTGTATTGTGTAAAAATATTGTACTAATGGTAAAGCACTCACCTAAAATGAGCACAAGGTAATACACAAGACGTCAATACGTGTAATATTTTTTCTGACTATTTCTACAATAGATAATAAATTCATTAATAGAATACTGTTCGACAGCCATCAAGAAGTCGCACAGTTCAGACTTGAAAGAGCTTTCCTTTAATTTCTGTCTCATTTTCAGAGGTAGGTCACATATTGTACAATTTAATACTGCTATTGTACGGACCTTTTTCGTAAAGAGTTAACCTATGGCGGGGTACCCTTAAAGTATGTCGACGCGTATCATAAGAATGAGCGCCCATATCTTGAAAATGTTTCGGATCTATGTCATTAAGAAAGCTTAGACATTCAAATATAATTCTGTCCGGTTAGAGTTTTAAAAACCATTTACTTAAAAAACGATGAAAGGGGCAAAACTAGGAGGGTGGGTCAAATCTAGAGATATTCTACACCTTTTCAATTTAAAATTGGGACTAAACAGTTTCAAATTGGGATTAAACAATTTCAAATTGAAACTACACAATTTCGAATTGGGTCTAAACAATATCAAATTGCGACTAAACAAATTCAAATTGGGAATAAACAAATTCAAATTGGGAATAAACAATTTCAAATTGGGAATAAACAAATTCAAATTGCTCCGTACCACTTTTCAATTGAGGATGTTTTGAAACAGGGAAAATTTGCCAATAATCATTTGCTGAGATGTCCAATGTTGAATCCAATTGAATTCGAGTGTTCCTGTCTAAACGTTGGTGTTAAAGAGACTTAGCAATCCAAATGCCATAAATTTTAGTAGATGAAGCCAATCACTGCGCAGATGGAATATCGTTTACAAAATTACAAAATATAGTGGGACAAAATGTTACTAATAAAATTACCGTACCTAACTGTACATAAGATTAAGATTAAGTTACATAAAATTTGTTGCAAACATCCAAAAATTCATACCTGATGCGTTAAATATGGTTAAAATGGTAAAATTTTGATTTAGGCATATAATTATTAGTTAGGTAGTTACATTTCCTGTTGTTATTATTACCTACCAGCTTGAATTATTTCTGAATTAAAATATTTTTTCCACTTTGAATTTGTTTATTCCCAATTTGAATTTGTTTAGCTCCAATTTGTATTCGTTTGTTCTCAATTCGAAATTGTTTAGTCCCAATTTGAATTTGTTTAAACCCCATTTGAATTTGTTTATTCCCAATTTGAATTTGTTTAGTCCCAATTTGAAATTGAAAAAGTATAGAAAGTAAAAAAGAAAGAAGGATGGACCTGAACAAAAGAAGAAAAACCAGAAAAGAACAAAAAAGAAGGCGAAAGTTCGACCAGTTCACAACGCGTGCTAGAAATTCTAAATTATTTGCAGTGTTTAGTTTGTTATTGCAAGAAATACAGGTTCGTTGATAATATAAAAGTGTTCAGCATCTGTTCTCTATAAACTGAAACGGTTAAACATGGTTTTTATCAATTTAAAATGAAATCTTGTGATGCCGTATTAGCCAACTAAAAGTGGATTCTTCCTTGTAGACATCTTTGCATTTGATTTTCCTCCCATCAACGCCGACCAAGGTAAATCGAACGAGGGGTACTTAGGGCCAGTGAACTTCCACAAAAAGCAGTACTTTTGATTCTGAAATATCCCAGGTAATTACTAATTATGAAAAAAATCTTTTTTTTTCTAAGTAATTATTTTTTTTTTTTAGGCTTTGGAGATGTTTGATTCGTTTTACTATCTGCTACTACAACGAGGCGTCTATTTTGCGATGCTCTGCTCTTGGAGTCGACACTTGATGAAAACTGGAAAAAAAGTATTCAATTTTTCAGGAGCGAACACACGAAGCTTGCCGTAGCCCTAACCCCAAGAACCCCTTCGTGTGTGATTTATGTGAAAATATTGCTCTGCCCATGTTAACATCAAATAGTCCAATGTTTTGATTTTGTGTGATTATTTTATGACATTAATTTTAAATACAAGTTTTGGAAGTTACTCTTTCCAGAATTTGCCTTACTGTTGCTTGGCATAATCAACATTATTTCATTGAGAAAAATGCTATAAAAATTTGAAAAACTACTTTATTGAGACAATTATTTGCTTATTTCAGGAGACACCCGACAAAACATGGCAATTCTGTGTCCAACAGTCACCCAAAGGCCTCTATGGTACTTTTCCTTTTTTTTTTCAGGTTAATACAGATGGATCTATGCATGAAAAACAAATTGGCACCCGGTTTTGCCTCACTCTCCCTTAGTTATTGTGAATGACGTTGCAGAAAGAGGCATCACACTCATTCAGGATTACAATATTAAAAAAAAAATTAAACCGAGAAACAATTTGTTTGACAGTTTGTTGCCGGAGCCCATAAAAAATACCCATCTGCTACTAAATGTTCTTTTTTTTTCTTAATAAAGTTTTTGAAAAATTTTGTGCAAATCGTTTTCACTGCAATCAAAAAGATTTGCACGAATTTTTTTTAAACTTTCATTATGCTTTGACAGCAAGCATGTCCGCCTTGCATGGGGGACTTATTAGGAGCAAATCCGCTTCAATTTGTCTATCCTACTGCAATGTCAGGTCAAAAAGCGATCATAAGATGTCACTATTTTATCTGTTCATCACTCTTACATCGCAATTGCGAATAAATTGGACAAATCGTTTTTGTTTGCAGTGGGAATGTCGAGCTACGTCTCTGCTGACGAAGCTCCAAGCAGGGCTGAAACAGCTGTACAGAGGCTGCTCGAGGTTTTCACTGCAATCAAAAACGATTTGAACAAATTTTTTTTTAAACTTTCTTATGCTTTGACAGCAAGCATGGCCGCCTTGCATGGGGGACTTATTAGGAGCAAATCCGCTTCAATTTATTTATCCTACTGCAATGTCAGTTCAAAAAGCGATCGTAAGATGTCGTGTGTATTTTATCTGTTCATAAGGTTTTTGGTTTACGGCTAAAAAGCCATTTCAACCAGTCCCATGAATTAATAATTTCTGATGTCAAAGCAGTCTTGTTCCTGGATCAGATGAACCCCCTTTAGACAAATTTACTTTTATGTGTTGATCTCTACGGAAAATAATGTTCAATGTTCGTTCGTTCACATCATTCTATCTAAGTTCTATGAGTTATTAAAAGAACCCAAAACTTCTTGAATTTCTCATGTTAGGAATTTTTCGAACTAACTTTTGGGAAATTTGGTTCAGACAGTTTTTTTTTTAATAATAGCTGGAATTGCATGAATGTGTCAACGTAAAATTCCCTAAGAAGAAAAATGAAAATCGTCGAGGTGGGGAGAAATATAAAGCCTATTTCCTGCTTTGGAGATTTGGAAAATTGGGTATTTGGGCATTGCTGTCATTGGCTGTTGTAATTCACTTGAAGAAGCTTATTGATCACGTGATCAACGAAAACTAGGGATACCGATACCTGATAATTTTGTATACCCGGATACTCGTTAGTGATACCCGGGTAGTTACCGGTTACCCGATGAGTACCAGATACCCGATAACTACTTGGATATCCGATAAATGCATATAAAATAACAATTTGAAAAACTGTTAGTATTCCAAGTAATTGACGCTCACTCGAGTGAAATGTAATGAACAGGCCTAGGCGCATTTTAGGCGGAAGGTTTCGTTAAATATACGATGAACTACTAATATGCTGAAGCGATCATAGTCGGAAAAAGTGCTAATCTTTATTAAAGCGTCTGTCCTGTAAAAACAAAACAATAAACCAGTCGAAGCCCGAGAAATTTATGCGGCACGCAGTAACCACCACAGTTCTGGTCGACTGGATATAAAAACTTGTTTACATAACCGATTCATTCCGAAATAAACTCTCATACTTTTTGCAGCGACGGCGCTATAATTGATATGAATTAAATGCATTATGCCGGTCTTTTTAAAAGTTACATTAAAGAATTATGTTTTCATAATTATTAATTTGAAAGAAACTATAAAGGCAATTATGTTAAACACGTAATTTACTTCAAATGGTTGCCTCTAACGCAATGAGCGCGAGGGTGAGTGGCTCGGGTATAAAAGCGACGTTGAAATCTACGCCGCTGCTTTGTATATTTTTATACTGGTTTTTACCAGATATCCTAGGAAGGTCCGACCCTTAGTAATGAAGGTCACATCAACCGAATTGAAAAGTCCACTCGGCTCAGAGTTGCCAACCGACTTCATCAAAAATTCCTTTTTCGGCATACAGTATTTTCCTAGAATTTTCTAAATTAAGCAGCGAAATTTTTTAACAGGAGGTTATAGCTAAAAAATACAAAAAATAAAAAATAAAAATTATAAACAAACGGAACAAAAATATTAAAACAACCTAACCTTGCACTTTGCAGCAATCCGAAGCAGTATTGCCAACTCATCAAATTTCGAAGTTCGTTCCTTTTTTTAAGAAAAATCGATTTTGACATATAAATGCGTATCCCATGATGGCCCTTAACAATGAGAAAATTTTTCAAAATGTATTTGCACTTTTGTTTTTCGAACGTAACTCCATCGTCACTTGTTTATGAATTATTGTTATTTGCTTCCGTCTTCAAATATTTCTGTCATTTTCTGATTTTTTTTTTGGTGCTGTTGCCGTTATTGTTTAAAAGAAGACGCCGTTTTGTATTGATAACTTGTTTTTCTCTTCTTTTCTCTTTGTTTCGAAATTGTAAAATTTACGGTCGTCATTTGTTTTTTTCCTTCTTCGTCCTGAAATTTATGAAATATTTTTTTTATATTTCTTCTACCTCCGCGAATAATCGTTTTTTTTTCTTGCTTTCTTCGGAAATTTTCAATTCGTACGTAAGTAGAAATTAGTTTTATTTGTTGATTATTGTGAAGTTTGAATTATTATTATGTTCCTTATTATTATTCTTTTAATTTTAACTCTACGATTCGTGTTTCGAGTTCTTTTCTTCTATAGTACGATCGTGTTTTGTCTATCTCACTTTAGATCATTTTTTTATTTGTACTGGGTCTCTCGATTGTCAAAAATGTTTTTCATTTTTTTTAATTACTTCTAACTTTTCAGAAATTATTTTTTATATTTTATTATCTTAATCAGGATTTTTTTTATTTGTATAGGGTTTCTCGATTGTCAGAAATGTTTTTCATTTTTTAAATTACTTCCAACTTTTCAAAAATAAAATAATTATTATAATTTCTTTGGAAATCTTAATTTTTCCACTTCGATTGTGTTTCTGGGTCTTTAAAAATGTTCTTGTTTTTTTTTTTCTTTTTGATTGTTTACTGTCTTTATTCTTGCAAAATGTAGCAATTGCCTTTTGTTCCCTAGAGGTTGAAAAATTTAATATAGGGAATTTTAATGAGTTTTTGCATTTTTTCCTTTTTTCCCTTTTGTTTGAAGTTATCCCCAGATTTAACGACTTCTTCCCAAAGTTGGCAACACTGACTCGGCTGTTGTCACTTTACCTAGTAATGGAAATCGGGTAGTTATCGGATAACGGGTATTCATAAAGGGGAACCGGGCCCATTTGAATAAATGGGTACCCAGATACCCGTCGTGATCCCTAATGAAAACCAATAATAGCAATCCCCAAATATCCAACCTTACAAACAAGAAAAAGAGCTTAACATTTTCGAACGGAATTAATCATTGTGTATGCAAAGTTCCAAATTCAAGGCGTTTAATTTTTCTGCCGTCCATATTTTCAATGGCACCAACAAAAATGTCTCCCGTAGTTGTACGCGAAAAGATTGTAAGTGGATAAAGTAGATTAGCAGCGACAGTAAAATCAAAATAAACGAACTGCACAACAAATTGTAAGTGCTTTTACAACGTCATTATGACCGACGTTATCTAATCATATGACCGACGTTATCTAATCATATGACGCGACGTAAGAAACAAATGGGTAATAATGACGTAAAACACAAGTTTCCGGTCAATTAGGCAATTATTGATACTACTGCGAATAATAATCGTTATCGGGCCTTCAAACACTTTACTCTCTAAAAAGAATCGTTAAATGTTAAATGTCTGATAGTAAGTTGCATCAAAAAATTTTGATTTCGTTTCATAAAATGAGACGGGTGTATCTCACAATTCGAACAAAAAGAAAGAATTATAATAATTACAATAAACATTCTTAATATAGAATTCGGTTAATTTGCTTTTAAAATTCCGCCCGGATAAGACCCGCCAACCAGATTAAGAAAAATTTCAATACAATAAACAATGTTCGATGTACATACAATGCATGCTTTTCTTCTGCCAACTTCCATCCACGGGCTAGACTAATGTCTAATATAAATTTAAAATTTGGTCGCTTTCTTCGCAAACAAAACCTCCGCCGCCGAAGCGACGACTGACGTTCGCGGGTCAAAAGCGCTTATAAATTATTTAATTGGCTCACATTCGAGCCGCGGTACGCGGCTAAAAATAGCCGAGCGCGGCCGATTTATCGCCCGGCGTAAATCAAAATAAATTGGTATTAATTGAAGCCGTTCTGTGTTCCGAGCGGTGGAATATGATCTGTTATCGGGTTGAGAAAGTGGGAGAGATCGATTGATTTCATTTTGCAATTCCATCAGATCCCACATGGATTCGTTGTGTACTGATGACGTCAAAAATTAAAAAAAAAAAAAAAAAAACTGGAAAATGTTATTTCTGATATAGTTGTATAATTTTATAAAAATTAGAATTAATGTGTGAATCACATTTAGACAATAAATTTGTATATCTCGATCGGGTCCTATTTATTTCGTCTGCGATAACTAAAACAGTATTACACTTGAGTAATATAAGGAGTTTGTTCAGAATATAGGTTGATATTGAATATTAGTTCTGTATCCGTTGAATGGACGGCAGGGTAAATTATCAAGACTGTGGTACCCGAGGGATAGTTCTGTATCCGTCGAAAAGTCGCCAGGGTAGATTGTCACCTCCACCTGCATACGGCATTTTTCTATATCCGCCGGTAGCTTGGATAAAGGGTAGATAGTGTCTTAAATATTGCTGGCTGCTTACTTGACTTATGCCTATTTTTTTCACCTCCTAGTAAATTTATCTGCAAGGTAATAACCCCGGTGGGGGCGTGAATTTTCTGTGCTTAACCGGCCACAGAACTCGAACCAAACGATTCAAACCCGACCGATTGAGTGTGTACCTTTCGGTCGGGGAAACAACTCACGCTAGTATAGCAGCCTCCCCGTGGACCACTGGCGGGAACGTCTGCCCTTGTTCTAAGGGAGGCGGCGAAGTGCTACCTAGGATCGATTGAAGAATTGTACAAGAGAGTAGATATTTGACATATGCTCAAGATGCAAGGTATGCTAATGCTGGGGCTTATCTTTATGCATACGAAGTACGTATTTGTGGATACCTTCGCCGTGAGTTATTCCTCCAATAAAGAGCTGCAAATTCTAGATTCGCCGCTGAAGAAGGAAAGGGACAAAAGAGCCTCGGTGAGTAGAAGCAACTGCTATTATTGAATATCAGACGTAAACACTGCATGGGTAACAACCATGTTAACCACATGAACGGCTGTATTAACGAGATACTTACCACCCCTCTGCGTATTGAATGGAGACAGACAGATGTGAGAGTTCTTTCACGTACAATATCTCTGATTTAAATGCAAACGCGTTGTTATTATTGACGTAATTGCTACATGTTTAATAACAAAGAAAACGAGCCTATATTTTTGAAATGTAAAAAAAAAAAACTCAAAAACTAATTTCGATACAAAAGAAAAAGTATCTGAACATCAAAAATCAATGAATGAAACAAAAAAAAAATACAGCGGCTAACCAAGAGAAATGGGTGAATTCAAGTTGACGAACTATGTATATTATACTTCCAGTTCCAGCATGTGTCTCAAACAATTCATTTCGTGAGTTGATCAAAGAATGACGCTGTAGCGTATTCTCATCGGCTCCTGGGTCTACCTCATTTTCACTTCACTCCAACAACTATTTTCTAGGTGATGATGTCTTTAATCGTTCTGTATGGTGCTGAACGTTCCAACCGATTTACTTTCCTACAATTTGTATACCTATCTTATAAATCATTCTTCTTTCCCATTCCACGTGAGTTAAGAACCCCCAAAAATTTTTGGGTAATGGATAATTTCTTTCTAATTTCAAGATTCAATTTCGTACGAGCAACCAGGTTTTGCACGCGTTTGTTAAGACCAGATTGTTATGTGTAAATTCCTACTTACTTTCAGTAGTCATGTGTGTTGGAGATTTGCTGATATTAGGTGGTATCATTACTTCCTCGCCTAACATCATTTGAGTATCAGAGGCTTTCATTGGTTCTATATGGTCACGCCACATGGGCTGCTGGAAAATTTTCTGGAATCTAGTAGGTCTGGAATTGTTAGCGTTTATCAACTGTCATATTTGAAAAATTTGACGTTTTTCGCCTATAATTCTATTGACAGTTCCTATCCGAGTGAACTAGTTTTGTTTGTACAGCATTTGAGAAAACGTTATTTTGTGTAAACATGGACATCTCGCATGAAAATTTTCGTGCCATGATTTTTTACGATTTCAAATGTGGTCTAACGCCGAAACAATGCCTCGACCGGCTTCATTTGGCTTTTGCAGATGAAGCACCATCAAAGAGCAGTGTTTATAATTGGTTTGCCGAATTCCAGCGTGGACGTACCGCTCTCAGTGACGAATTTCGTGAAGGTCGTCCATCAACATCTGTTGTTGCCACTAATGTAGATGCTGTGCGTGAAATGCTTGAGCGAGATCGACATGTGACATACCGTGAGATTCAAGCATCCTTACGCATTGACATGAAAGCAATACACCAGATTTTGCATGATCATTTGAACGTACGAAAGCTTTGCAGTCGTTGGATCCCACACAATTTAACAGAGACGCAAAAACAGGGTCGTGTCAAATAGTGCGAAGAAATGCTCAAGAAATTCAGTGGAGGTCGTTCAAATTTAGTTTATAACATCGTTACTGGTGACGAAACGTGGATCTATTCGTACGAGCCAGAAAGTAAACAACAATCTACCGTTTGGGTATTTCAAAATGAATCAAAACCAACGAAAGTTGTCCGTTCACGCAGTGCTTCGAAGCAAATGATTGCTTGTTTCTTTGGTTTAACTGGACATGTAGCAACCGTGGCTTTAGAGGATCGAAAAACCGTGAATGCTGATTGGTATACTTCAATTTGTTTGCCGGAAGTCATCGATCAAATAAGAAGAAACAATCGAAATCAACGAATTATTCTCTATCATGACAACACCAGCTCTCACTCAGCCCGTCAAACAGTTGACTTTTTGATGAAGAAAAATGTTAAATGAATGACTCATTGTCCATATTCACCTGATTTATCACCTAATGATTTCTTTTTTTTCCCAAATATCAAAAATAAAATGCGTGGTGAGCGATTTTCGTCGGCTGAAGCAGCGGGTGAAACATTCTGGACACTGGTTTCTGAGGTACCATCTTTAGAGCAGAAAACGTGCTTTATAAATTGGTTCGAGCGTATGCAAAAGTGTATTGACGTCAAAAGCGAATACTTCGAAAAACAATGATACCGTTTACCAAATTTCATATGCGTTTTTTCATAGCGTTTCCAGAAACTTTTCCAGAAACCCACGTATCTATTTCTATGTTTTGATCGGTTGCCCGTTTGTGCCGTTTGCAATTCGCTTCTGGCATCTTTACTACGCTTCACATGGCGTGTCGACTTTGCATGACGCACACGTGTGTGTGAACTTCTCGTGAATCGTTGCGTGGTTAATGCAAAATCCTGATTAAAAACAGTGCTACTGGAATATTCGACGCCTTGAGTGACGTTCGATTTTCTGGTTGCAGATTATTCAGAACGGATAACCCGTTTGTACTGAACAAAAGGTAATTGTGTGGCAAGGTTAGTGTGAGTCATGCTTATATTTGATTTCTTTGTTTTAACAGGGAAATCTGCTTCTTCTTTACGTTTATCTTTCTCGCTTTATTCCTTTCCTAAGTTCGTCGGCGAAAACCTTAATACCGAGGGTGTAAACGGTGCAGTTGCAATGTGTTGAGGTAGCGTGCTTTCCGTCAACGGAACACACGACAGTTGGTTAACCTAACGCAACTAAAGTATGACTTTCCCACGAGTGGTGGCGCTGCTCGGTGACGTTCGATAGAACGTTCGACTGCGGTTGACGAATGGGTTACCTCAATAGCTTCGGAATTCCGATAAAGCTGTAACGTATCTGTATTGTTTATTTTTTGTACCGAATTATCGTAACATTGCTTACAATTTAAATATACCGGCACATATCTGTGCATTGGATTATCGTTTTCTCGTGTTATTTTAAGTGATGATAAGTTTAATTAAAACAGATCGGTAGTCTGGATCTGATCGAACCAGGTTCACCGAACTAAATAACTACAGTTTTATTGTGTTTTGAGTTTTGAATTCTTGTGTGTTACGTCCTAGAATTTTGCTACGACGGCTAAATTATTTGAATGTACAAGTGTAAGTTTCCCCAGAAAACTTTCCGAATTTTCGCGCATGCTGTGAACCTTGGGAGGCGGTTCTGCAGTGGAGTAGAAATCGGTCGGGATCTCACTCCCTGGCGCCATTGAACTGTAACCCTACCCATCCCATCCGGGGCTTTATTGTCGAAACGACGGAGAAATGTCGCAAGAGAACGCGACGTCAATATGACGTAGTTCTCCTACGATTGGCACGTGTTTGTATGAGAGCCTACGTCATTTTGATGTTACGTTCTCTCGCGAATCTACTCCCTCGATTCGAGAATAAAGCTCCTGAATACAATCTCGGGACAGCTGATATTCTCTCTCAGCGCTAACTTGCCACTGTTTTCGTTAATTAATCAGGAGGTAACGTAGTTCACTCAGGTATTAGCAAAATTCTTAAGCTTTTCATTATTTTATTATTGTTGTTGATACTAGTTCAATCTTTAATTGTGTTGTAACTGATACAAGCATTGATAAAGTTAGTTAATTTAACTAGGGGCTTTCTTTGTAGTCGTTTTAGAATCTCATCTCGTTACAAGGTCAAGGTCTGGTACATTTTTCGAATTAAAATTGTGTTTATGGTTGAATTCTTGGCTTGCGGAGGGAACCGCGCGTCTCGGATTTCTTCTACTACCGACGCGACGTTTTGTTCTCCATTGCAAAAGAACTTCCTCAGGACTTCCGCTGCTGGTGGTGGTACTGCCACTACCGGTAGTCCTGCTGCTGCTTCTTGCAAGTCGTTGATACTGAGTTGGTATGTCCGTTGTCGTGGTATTTATAGTGGTCGGTGGGGATGGCATGGTGGGCGGGGATCGGTCTGTTGGTGATGACGGGTCGTTAACGAGATGTTTCCATACACTGTGAAGGTGAAGGTAGACGCCATTGGCCATTAGACAAAGGCCGCGGAGGCCTTCAAGTTAAACTAAGATTCTTTAATTTCTTCAGCTACTTCCTTAGGAGTTACCAATGGAATTTCCTCGAGACAGCAGTTGTAGGTAAGGCATGATAATATGTCAACTCCTTCATTTGGATAGAATTTTGCCTCCAGATGTTATGCAAATATATTTGGTTTTTCCAAGTTGTTTCGAGTCCATTTCCCATCCGGTCTTGTAATAGAAGGCGCTTGTACTATGGCACGTCTGAGGTGTTTAGTAGCTCTTCAGTGATATTCTCGGTAGTGATTTCCCTGAGGAATTTGCTGAGTAGTGCTTGCTTGATATCTTTAATTTCATTTGTTAACTGTTGAATGGCTCTGTTGATCAGTTTTGTCGTGTGGGCTCTGCCTTCATTTCGTTTTTCTTTCAACAATACTTCCAAAACCAAAAGTGATCGTAAACTTTCGAACTTTGGAAAGTACGAATTAAATCTGGAATCGAATCGTTTAATGTCAGATATAAAAAAAAGAGTATAGTATAATATAAAAATTCTCTAGGCGTACTATTTATTTATATCTGTTTTTATAGACAATATTCCGATAGAATCGGGCAGAAATATTGTAGTCGTAAAAAGCTTTTACAAGCGGTAATAAAAAAGTTATTAATTTAGTTTTTCGCCGTCTGCCTCACGATTGCGCATAAAAACCCGGCGTTCGAATATCGTACACAAAATACAAAGTTTGCCGAAGCGTTTCGCTCACAACGGCCGGCGTTTTTATTTTCGTTCAGCGCCAGCAATTGCAAAACGCGCCGCCGTATTAAAACAAACGGAGGACAATAAATCGAGCTGGAAACAACATCAATATCGCTATAGCTCGTTCGTTCGTTCGTTCCACTTTTACAAAGTTCCAGAGCTCTCTCTGGAAGGCAGGAAATTTTACAACAAACATCGCGTGCATAATTTATAAAACTCGAAGAGAGACGAGAAGAAGAATAAAGCGAAATTCAAGCGGGAAAGTTTTATCTGTCGGCTCGTAGGGAAGAACACTCGGGAGTTATCATCGTCAAAATACTTTGTCAAAAATTTTATTAGCGAGTGTGGGTATGGCCTGAAAGTTTCCGAGGAATTGCCGCGGTTCTTTTCCCCAACAATATGGCAGGAATCCATCATAAAGGCATTCCACGCGGCTCGAGCATTAACGTAGACGTCATATTTCCTTTTTATCCTTTGCGTCATCTACGACGGCCGTTATTGATTGCGGCCGTAAAAACATCTCGCCCGGTTTTCGATAACGAAGGAACGACCCGGCGTTTTTAATTCGTTGGCTCCTCCTCGTTAATATTTATGAAGCGCCTTAAATCAAAACGAAGAAGTCGGTCTATTACGACGGTGCCACCGTGCGGAGGATTCTTGGCGGAATTGAATTTATGAAACGTCATGCTAACTAAGTGAGTAATTATGCAACCGTTTTACGGTGCACCCATTTGCATAATTGAGACCGATATATCGTTCAGGTTTTCACCCTATTCATAAAAATTTAATTTTAGCTCTAATTCATTCAATTTCACATAATTAAGGCAATTAATGAAACGAAACCTTTACCCATATTCACAGAATATCTTTGAGACTCCATGCAATAAAAAACCTATTAGAATAGATGCTGTTGTAAGTTGTAAGCTATATTTAATAAAATTCACTCCTGGCGAAGCAATAATAATACGTTGAGTGCTGACAAGAGTTAACTTTAAAAACTAGAAGGTGTATAGAACGCGAGCATTGCAATCTTTGCGCACACTCAAGTGTTATTTCGCAACCTAGTTAAGCAAGCAAAGTAATAACAATTAAGGTAAGGATTGGTAATTGTTAAATGCTTCAAAATCATTACATAGTAATTTGATATCTGAAGTCACGTCTTCTTTTTCTGACCACCATTCAATTTCAAGAAATTTAATCTGAATTTAAAAGCCTAAGTATCCGTCATGTAAACCTCATATTCGCGATCAACAGTTTTTACGATAATAATTGCTGCCATTAAAGCAATTATCACAGTAACTATAATGGAATAAATGCATTGACAGGTACTTTCACGTTATCGCGACAGAGCTTTCAAGATATTTACCCGATGACAGTTCCTGTGATAACTGCTGTCATAGAAGCAACTATTAATACTATGAAAGCAATTGTCACAGAAAATATCTTCGTCACACCTCAAAAGTTCTGTCAAGATAAGTTGAAATCAACTCCTGTCAAAATATTTAGACGATGTGATAGTTCCTTTCATGATTGCTTATAATAATAACAACACTATTTTACTATCATCTGCCTGATGTGTATTATTGTATAGTATCATTCGATAAACTGATAAAATATGTTTATAACGTTTCGTCATTCTCCGATAATAAACACTTTATGCAAACGCTGTCACCGCTATTCCTAGAATCATTTCCTTAGTATTAAAAGCAGCAGGAATTTTCTAACTGTCTCTACCAAAATCACAATACTGAACAGTCGTAACTATGGCAAAGAGAGAAAATTATATTCTGCGGAAAATACGACGAAACGCAAAACACGACCACCTTTCGTCTCGAAATAATATTTTTACATAACATTTAATGATTCTCGAGAGATTTTAAAATATTATAAATCGCTTACATTGTTCAAATTGCAGATTATAAATAAATAAAGCGAAATCGGCCTCCGACGTTGTCAAGTCAACGTATTGCTTAATGTGAGGATCATAGTAGATATACAGAGATTGCAAAAAAGTTATTTTTCATTAATGATAATAATTGAAGTTGATTCTTGAAAAAAGTAAATAAACAAGTTATCTATCGTACGCTCTTTTTAAAGATTCAATTATATGACGAGGGAAAACTCCCTCTTTCCTACATTTTGACGACTTGTTTCTCTTGACAACTTGTTAATTTACTTTCTTCACTCCTGACGAAGCTATAAATGTATAGCGAAACGTTGAGTGTGTCCATCATATTTCTGTCCGGTTCGAGATTAAAAAAAATTGTACTAATAATAATAATAACACACATTTTTATGTTTTTGTATTTTCGATACATAAAAGTTCTTGCTTATCCTAAAACCCTCAAAAACTCCATGGAGCGTGATAATTTCCGGTTGATAGCCGGAAAAAATTAAATTCTATTTTAACTTTTGAAAAATATCACAGTTTTTCTTAGTAAAATCACGTCAGCCGGTATTGCTTGTATCATGAATTAAAGATTTAAATAAAAAATCAAAAATGCTAAAAATTTCAATTCAAAAAATTTTTCTGGACTTTTTAGTTGCTCAGAATAAATGGGTATTTAAATCTTCGATTGTTCACTGCAACAAACGAGGTGCTACAGAAGTCACTAGTAAAATAGTAGCCTTTACTACCAACTTAAACTTTGACAATATAGACCCGGACATAAAGTTACCTGGTGGCAAGTACGTTTTGTTTTCTCTATAGCTATCCCGAAGCTAACTCGAATGGTGACGGGAGGAGGGAGGCTTCTCCGATTGATGTATAATAAAGGGCGCCAGGGAAATAATCCCACCTGAAGGTTGCACTGTGAAGCAGTTTCTCGAGGCTCCATAGCTGTGCTGTGGTGTTCTTGTACTTCCAGGAAATTTTCACTTACTCTTGCGTTAGACAGAAAAATACAATTCGATAATGCAGATAGTAGATTTTATATGCCGATTCGAGGCAAAACTTCCATAAGAAATAACATAGAGGATCTTAAAACAGTTCATAAGCTGATCTTAATATATTAAAGCTGTTAAAAATAGGCCTTATAGGCCTAGTACATACTTAGATACAAAGTCGCGCAATAATCGCGAAACATTGTTGCGAGACAAAGTATCGAAACTATTTCTATACATTATCGTATGTCCACACTTAAGCTTAGTTCTGGATACGCAAAATATTTCTTGCTGATTGTTTTTGATTGGTTGGTTTCTTTGAAAGAACCAATCGATTCGCAATAAACATTTAGCCTACCCATCCGGATGTATATACGTTCAATGCAAAATTACGCCGACATTTTCTATAAAATTGGAAATTTACCGTTAAACGCAATAATTAATATGAATTTTTCCATTTGAGTGTCAAGTGAATAGTAATTTAGTTATTTATATCCGAATGTTTTGAATCTCTCTTTTGTTTTTAGTTTTAAATAAACTAATGGCCATTTTCCCCAATATTTCTTGTTTGAAGCTAAAAAGACAAGCACTAACATTAATGCATTAAGAAACTTTGTTGCAAATTGCTTTTGATTGCAGTGTACTGTTGTTTCAGTCCTATCTGGGGCTTCATCGGCAGGAGCGTAGCTCGAGAGTTCCATTCCAAAGCAAAACGACTCGTCCAAGGATATTCGCAAATGCTATGTAATAGTAGTGAATAGCTTAAATAGCGACATCCTACGATCGCTTTTGACCTGATATCGCATTTGCGAATATCCTTAGACAAGACGTTTTGGTTTGCGGTGGAACTTTCGAGCTGCGCTTCTGCTAATGAAGTCCTAAATAAGGCTGAAACAACTGTATAGAGGATGCTTGAGTTCCACTGCAATTAAAAACGAATTGTAACAATTTTTTTCAAAATTTTCACTATGCCTTGACAACCAGCATGGTCGGCTTACATGGGATGACTTATTATGTAACAAACTGGCTTCAATTTGTCAATCTTAATGCAATGTCAGGTCAAAAAGAAATCGTAGGATGTCACTATTTGAACTATTCACTAATGCTTTAGATAAACAGTTATATCAAATTTCTTCAAAAACCAAATGTGTCAAAAATAGCTTTTCTCCATTTCTAAATTATCGAATCAAAAGAGCTTACGTCATTTTGCGTTAAACTTCGTGGTCTAGAATGATAAGCTGCGGTCATTCAAACCTCAATCTTTGGTATGTGCACTGCCATGACCAGCTATATTGGAATTGCTGCCTGTAGCATCGCTGCTTGATATGGTTCTCATTCTCAGTAAAAAATTAAACATAAAAGAAAAGCAAAACATTGAACTATTTATTTTCTCTGCGAAGTTGGGTTTTAAAATCTATAAATCTTTTTAATTTCAGAAATTACAATTTTATATTTTTTAATTAAATTTTCTACAGGGTGTTATCAAATAGGATGGAAATAATTACACCACGTATAGACGGCGTTAAAATGTTAAGATTCAACCTGATTTATCTATATACATATACATATATATTCGTTTCTGTAATATAACCTATAAAAGCAACTTGAAAAGCATACTTTGAGAAAAAGAACTACGCAACAATTAAGTATTGCACATTGACAGATACAATTCCATCTAATGTTTTCAAGGTATGTTAAAGCTTTTCGAAATTTCAAGTTTTTTCTGCAATAAAATCTCTCGACCTAATTATCTCGAAAACGGTTAATCTGACGAAGATGGAACTTGTTCATTTCTAGTACAATTTTATTCGTACATTTCAATTTCTCTTTCAGTAGTCTTTGAAAGGTGACGATAAGTAACTTATTTACTAAAATAATAACCTATTTCCCCAGATCTACGCCACATGTGAAGAACGCTCAATTTTCCGTATGATATATCCATCCCTGTATTTCACTTATACTGCATGTCAAATTTCAACGATCTACCTCAAACCGTTACAGATATATTTGAGGAAATATTCTTTTCAAGTCACCTCTTTAGGAGATTATACCTCAGGAACGAAAGAGTTTTGTATGTAGGTAAGTTAGGTTAAATTGTAATACTTTAATGTGGTGTATACGTGGTATAATTATTGTCATCTTATTCGATAACATCCTGTATATCTATTTTTATTATTTCATTTCTATACTCTACTAAAAAGACGTCCTACAAGGCTACAAGCAAGCTGTACCATATAAATCTAGTTTTTTTTGTGACCACATAATTAAAAAAAAAAACACAGTAGAGCCGATAAAATGCGAAGGTGATTGATTGTGAGCGAGATTTATCGAATTTGTGATCTTCATCTTTTTTCTCCCACGTCCAAATGTTGTGCAACACTGGTTCAAGTTTCCCATTTGAAATGGGAAACAAAAATTCTGCGATTTTTGTCCCCGAACACTCGAGATACATCACATTTTGTCTAGCAACTGTTTGGAAACAATCGCGAAACAAGACTCTGAAACAAAGTTGCGCGATTTTGTATCCAAGTACGTATTTACTAGGCCTTAGTTTCCAATGTCTGCAACACTTCATAAAGGACTGGTTCACAAAGTATACGTATTGAAGCAATCGCGATCTGTATAGAGCCTTTTAGATAAGTTATCTAAGAAACAGCAGAATGCCGTAAAAGGTTTTACAAACGTGACAGAGAATTTCACTTCAGAAAGACAAGTTGAATCAACACTATTGCTGACATGTGCCTCTTGAAACTCGAGCATCCGCATTTACTTGACGTACGTTTTGATTTATATTACCACAAGTGATTTCTTATTACGATGAGTAACGCTCAAGTTTCATTTAAAATCTACCCAAACGTAGTTTTAAATTTTATGCATAAGTATTCTTAGTATGAGCAAATATTTACTCGAAACTTAAAGGTTATTCATATTTTGAGTACATTCATCGCAAACAATTCCAAAATATTTGAACAATAACAATAGATAGGCACACTCGAGGAGTGTTTGAGCGAATTCGTTAACAGTTCCTTTGCGTTGCTTGTTTTTTTTTTCCTAGTTCTCTCAAAGTCGTTACATCATACAACATAAAACATAATAAACAAAAATCACTTATTGTGTTAATTCAGCAATTTGAATATCTCAACGTCACGCTTTGTATTTATTCAAATCAATTCGTGGAAATTCCGTCACTCTAAACGCTCCCGTGATTCTGATTGCGCTCCAATCTGCATATCTGACAGACCATTATTATTCCGGCGTTACCTCGAGAAAAACCGGGCGTTTTCCGGCTTTTCGCCGACCACAGCTGTTTTATCGCTCGCCTTTCCAAGGCTTCTTCCGCCAGCGAACCGCATGTGCTCCGCGGCGTATTTCTTACTTGCATTATCGAATTACCCCATTTCGATATCAATTTCCGTCAGCACGGCGTGTTCTTGTCACGTCGGTTTTACCCTTGCGTTACTTCTTCGCGGTTTTAGAACGGAAACGACATTGACGCGCTGCAGAAGCTATTAAACTGAAAACGTGTTATTACGACAGGCTATGCTTTATGTTAGGTTGATGGAGAATTGGATCATAAAACGCTAGTTTCCAAATAACTCAAGAACTGCAGCGAGATTTAATAATGTATTTTAAAAAAATTGATAAACTACAATAAAATACGAGTGTTCAGTTCAAAAGTTCATCAAGTAAATTTTGTAATTTTTTTGACGAAAAAAAAATGGAGTGAGAAAGGCACGACTTCCTGAATGTCGAGATTGACGTTTGACGGATGACAGTTGTCAAACACGTATAGCACTTTCTAGCACTTTCGACTTGGGTGCATTAAGTGGACACTCGAAGAAATCTCATCTCGTTCGATACTCCGAGTTCACGTAGTGTACCCCAATCGAAAGCACCATTAGAAGCTATATTTTATTGTTACAAAAACTCCGTTCTTTTTGTCGTTGATCTTACCTCAGATCATACGAAAGTCATTTCCGTTAACACCGACAAGCGAGTGAGTTTGAACTGAGTTTTGTCCTTCCACCTTACCGATTAAGCACTCCCAGTGGTTGGTAGGTCGAAATGTCCGCTCAAACCTACTTATTCGTGCTATTGGAAATGACGTTTAGGTGATCTAAAACCTAAGTAACTTTCCGAAAAATCTAATTCAAGACCGCTTTATAAAAATATTTGTAAAGTGCTTTCACGAGTTGGTAATTTTCTCCTTGTTTATTAAGAGACGGTTGTTTGTGTTGGCTAGATTTTTTGTTTTGTTTAAATATTATAGACAAACAATACTATCTGAGAACGGAGTCACAATAAACATTCACTCACACAATTCGATAAGAACCTTGGAAATTAAAAGTAACCCTTTACGAGTATCTATTCAGTAAAACGGAACATTTCACTTACCGGGGCCGTTTCCTGGCCCCACCCACTCCCGCGGCAAATCTAGAAGCTGTAACTCCCTCACAATGTATTGGACAGTGGTGAAGTCATCCTCGCACGTTGACTTCTTATCTTCGCATGCATTACCCCCACATTCACCTGTGGATATGAAACCCACCCCTCCCAATAGATATTAGTATACCTTGCCTCCCAAGCATACGTTCTCAGGATTAGTTAATGTCATCGACTGCGTAAGTGTCAAGCACCACTTCATTCTGATCCAATGATATCATCATGTCAGACCTTCCTGGATAGCTCAATGCTATCATCGGGTCAGGAATGCAATCAAACCAAATTTCCACTCACAATGAATGCAGAATACAGCTGATTGCTTTGCCGGTACCGTGCTCTTCATCGGCGCTGCTTGCACACCAAGACAAGAGCCCCGATACCGTACGCTGTTGCACGTGGTCAACGTCCTGGATCGCGTCCCGAACAATATTCTGCTACCAGAATACCTCCGCATAACTCATGACTCATGGCCCTCAAACCGCATTGCCAATCCTGAAGATGTACCATCCTAACACTTCCGCTAGAACATACCATCTCAGATCATTTTCTGCAGACACCCTCTAGTTCATGCCCGGCAACACACCGCGGCTACCACATACAACACATCTCTAATAAACCATCGTCTCCTCCCGGCTAATATTTCGTAGACAGCCCTTTTCAAACATTCATTAAACGATTAAATCACATTCGCGAGGCCGACTTACTTAACGTGTACCCTTCGCGCTAACCCTTGGGAGACTGTCGTCATCTCTCCGTTTCTTTGCCACTTAGACAAAACACGCCCCCATATCATATTACCAAACTAATAACGTACACAAACATGCTAGTGCTTCAGAGATATCCCGAGAATGCATAAAGTTTCTCAAATTCTAAACTTCTAAATTAAATAACTACAACATTTGGTTGTTTTGTCCTTATCTTTCCTCATCGGGATTGTATTCCCCTGGATGTGTCTTTCCCCTTTGGGCCCGTTTTGCGTGCACCTGTTGAAGAAATTTCGGTTAAATGGCGTGGTTTACCTTACGGTGTAAGCGGCGGCAAAAAAGTGGTCTGGACGCGATGAATCCACCTGGTGATTATGCAAAATATGTGGCTAATAACAATTCAGCTTCAATATGCGCCTTCCATTTATTCGCTATGAAGCGAAATTTCTTCTAACAGCGAAGCACAATTTCAAAAGCAAAACATTTCGAGGCACACTGCGTCTACCACGCTTGATATCTTACAACAGGTAGAAGAAGAGATCGAAGACCCGTTGAATCATTCCTGCGCAGAGATCGACACCAATCTAAGTACATCCAAAAGTAACAACACGTAAAAGCAAAATCCGTGAACACTTGATACAAACACAGTTAAACCAATTATTATAACATTCATATTTGAATATTTTAATCGTCTGTTTAAACTCTAACACTTTGTGACAGGCACCATTACAAAATCCTAGAATTTAGAATTTGAAATTAGGGTCAATGGAAATGTTTATTTTCTGGTAAAGTTAAAGGGTCGAGGTGGGAAGCACTTGGTTGGGAGCACCTTGTTTAAGGCAAAGAGATTAAAATCTATAATAGATAAAATTGGCGTCCTGTTTATTAGATGGTTTATAGTTTATCAGATTTTGTTTTAATCTGAGGTAAAATCTTCTTTTTTAATTATCATTTGATATAATCTTACTGTTATACCTTTTAGGCTCTGATGAAGGTTTAGAATGAAAACCGAAACTGGTCAGCTGAATGATTTAGAATCTTTTTTTTTGTCCTAAAAACCCGTTCAACTACCACGTTTTCAAAATTAAAATCTATGTGTGTATAAAAATGTTTACATTTTGTGTGACATAAATTACATGATTCATGATGCAAGTTAAAGCAACTGACTTGCCGATGGGAATTGCCAATAATAAAAAAATTAATAATAAAATAATAATGAGTAATAAAAAAAATAATTGGCCGCTACTTGTGACATCACTGACAGACCGTTTATAACAGCTGTTAACCTTTTGACTACGGAACGTTCGTTCTCGAAAAACGTTTTAATCAAGTGTTCTGCCTGGGCAGATTTCCAAGGAGGAAAAATACTGAGCAAATTCAAAGAAGGCAAGGGCCGCAACCCTCTTACAAAGGGCTTATTAATGATATGAAATCTGCAGAAGTCAAAATTACACAACTTGAAGTCAGCAATCTGTTCCCGAAAGCTACAAATCAGTCCTGGGAAACTAACCATCAGTTGCTTCAAATGAAAGAGCCAGCACAGTCTTGGCTGACACACCTGGTATTGTTCCAACTTCGGGTCTAACTTACGATTAAGAACTGTCTGACATGTGTAGGTACGAATTTACAAACAAATTTAATAAAAACTGAGTGAAAAGCGACAACAAATCAATCAATAAACATTCACAGTCTTACGGTGGGTTTCACAAAATAATTGTTAAACAGCGATTAATTTAATTCTCTGATTAAGGAACGTCATTGGACGAAGTTAACAATAGATTTGAAACAATGAATTACACTGTTTCACCCAACCAATCACAGGCTTTAATCACGCTGTTAAATTAATCAATGATTAAATAATTTTTGTGAAACTGGGGGTAAACCTGTCTCTCATTTTTTTTTCATTACTTCAAACTACCTTCAGTGTTTTATCAAAGAGTTCGTTAATAGAAAAAGTACATGCATAAGATCTTTTCTAACTTCTCCATACATTACAAGCAAACCATGGCCTACATTCGCACATCAGTTACGTAATAACGGCTGCCAGTAAAGCAAAATGAGTCGTCGAGGTTTGTCAAGATCCACGCCTAATACAAAGCTTACGTAAACAAACTGGAAAACAGGTAACTCAGATTCAAACAAATAGTTAGCTTTTCTGATCATAAATCAGTTCGACAATACACAATTAATTGTCTCTTCAGTTTATCTTGTTAGTTATATTTTGCAATTCCAATAGATGTATCGTATTTTATGATGTGCCGAATCTGACTGCGCCCCGCAACCCCTAAACTACGCGTTACTTTTTGGTACACACTCGTTTACCAATAAGTAAACATTACAATAGATTCAAATCTAAAGAGTGGTTCTGTGCATGCTGATGATTATGAGAAAAAGGATATAGAAAAAACAGAAGAAACAGAAAAAAGAGGATCTGAGATTTGTCGAAAATCCACGAAGACTGGTTCTAATAAAGTTAATAGCAAAAAAAAGGAAAGCGTAAGTAGTGATGGTTCCTGTTGCAACATACATATTTGAAGTCCGTTACCATCTACCTTATTAAGCATAGAAATGGTACCTACTTATGGTAAACGTTAAATTTTAATCAAATATTCAAATTTGGTGGCATAATAAATTTTACTAATGAGGAACATCTCGAAGTATCCTTTACAGGGCAGTACAGGTGTGAATTCTGTCCCGTTTTTTTACACGAGTTCAAACGAAGAGCCTGAGATTGTACCTCAAATTGTATTCAGATTTATACAGAGCCGTTCGAAAGGCGCGGCGTCTCTACGTTTTCTTGGTTCATAAGACTATTCTGAATTAAAAATGACGATTAGTGAACAGTAGGCAACAAATAATAACCAATTGAATGTGGCTCACAAATAACTGCCATCTCCCCTTGGGGTACGGGAATTTGAACCTGCCGAAAATAGAAACAAAATGGCGTTTCCAATCGAACCTCGAAGGTACGGTACACGTTTACCGTATCGTCAGCTGCTGCCGTTGCTCACAAATATGCCCCGCAATCAAACGAATCTGTCGCCGAAGGAAAATATGAAATATAGCATCGTACAACATGATTGCGTCAAAATTTGCGTGTAGCTGGAGCTAGCTACATTCCATTTCATCACTCAACATAATCTCTAAACTTTTTTTTAATTAAACCAAATTTCGAAAACCATGGGTTAATTAGAAATATTTTTTTCGAAAACCATTAAGCATTGGACTTCATTTTATTAGAATTATTTTTTGTTTAGTTTTGACCTCTACTATAACCCGTGTGTATTTTTTTTTTTAATATCACCCTGCATGGAGAGAGAAGAATCATATTTCTGTAAGTTTAAAGCGATCGTTATTTGTTACTTCTTTCTTAAACTGTGTCCCCAGAAAGATTTAACAACTAATTCTCCGTAAGGATTCGAATTTCCTCTATATTTAATTTTCAGTCTTTCAGTCGATGGCAAAACTTTCATTTAGAAGTAGAGTCACCAGCGTATTTCCGCGAACATAAACAGTAACGTAATTGTAGAACAACTTTTCGTATTGATTCAACTTTAAGTACATTTGTTCAAGTTTTGACTTAATATAGTTACATTCACGCTCAATTTTTCAGGTGCGCACACACTCTTCTAGTGTTTTAAGTTCTGTTCACGTCCATTTTGTGTTTATTGATGCAAATATTTCTTGAAATTAAATTGATGCGTAAATTAAGTCATTTTCCTTTCATCTTCGCCTTGTCTCTGGTTAAGATTAGGTGGTACAACAAATAACACTACACTAGTTCCGTTGATATCATTTGTTTAAAGGGACTAGCACAACAGCTTATGTCTAGTAGCGACGATGTCGACATCAAAACTCTGGTAGGAGGCCCCATCTGTCTCCTAAATTTAATCAAGAAAACTTTGCAAAGCTGCGACTACATTCCTCAGAGTGGTCCACTGGTCATTGTCATGAGATAAAACTATGTGCTCTTCAAAGATTTCAACATTATAAAAAAGAATCTGTTATTAGTTTTTTTCTATCACGTCAGGATTCCAAAAAAAAATTAAACTTTTTAGAGAGTTTTTGTTTACATTTTGTACGGTACTTGTACACTTTATTATCAGACATATAAAAAAATGTTAATTGCAAACGTTTTAAAGATTTACCTGAACCGCCAGAATTTACTTAATTTATTTAAAAAAAAAAACAAGTGACGATTGGAAATGAGAATCAACTTTGTTATTCTAATTGAAGTTGATTTTTGTCCAATTTTAAAACTGTCCTGTTAAAGTACAAAGTTCTTTTAATCTCAAACCGGACAGAAAAATGAAGGGAACACACTCAACGTTTCGCTATAGATTTATAGACTCCTGACGAAGCTATAAATCTATAGCGAAACGTTGAGTGTGTTCCCTTCATTTTTCTGTCCGGTTTGAGATTAAAAAACTTTGTACTTACAATTTTCATCGGACAAGAACAAACTTCAATTGTCCTGTTAAAGTTTTAAAAACTATTTTCTTTGATATTTTAAATTAAAAATTCAGTAAATTTTCTCGAATTAACAAAAGTTTATCTTTTTACTTCCAAAAATGTATACGGTCGCACTTCTTTAACTTGAATCTCCGAGTAGCTCTCTATGTAAAAAAAGATTTTAAGTACAGCACACTGAATTACGATGAAAATTTGGAACAACTTTGGATACTTGTCTCTGTTTCAATGAAAAACAGCTATTCTGTAACACTGATATGCATATAAATTGATATAGTCTTCAATAATTGAAGAGAATTTGTTATTCAATAAGAAATGAAAAGAAAATATATTTTAAATGTCTTTTGTCAACGTCAAATACCGCTACTCTGTCGAAAAACCTGCAGCAGTTAAACATATCCAACAAAACAAAAAATAGAATACCAGCGGAGTTATGCGATCCTGATGTTATTAACGATTATTTCATTCATACCATTCCTACCTCTGATGTCGATAACACTGATATTATAAATTTTTATTACAATAACACAAAAAACAATGTTGACAGTCCATTTCAATTCCAATTTGTTGATGCTGAAACGGTGGGCAAAGTTATTTGTAACGTGAAATCGGAAGCTTTCGGTTCAGTTGGAATTAACATTACGATGTTGAAAATTTGTTGCCCTTATATTATTTCATTTATCAGGCATATAATTAATTACTATTTACAATATAATGTTTTTCTCCCTTCTGCTTGGAAAGAAACTGTTATTACACCTTAACCAAAAATAAAAAAATCCCACTAAGCCTCAGCACTTACGTCCAATTAGTATATTACCTGCAATGTCAAAAGTCTTTGAAAAGGTATTGGAAATGCAACTTCGTGAATATGTTCTTTTGAACAACATTTTGCCACTTGTGCAGTCAGACTTCAGACCGCTACACAGTTGCACGACAGCTTTGCTTAACATTACGGATGATATTTTGAGAGCTACTGATGCAGGTTCAGAAACAATTTTGGTTTTATTGGACTACAGCTAAACTTTTGATTGCATCAAAAGTACTCCTATCAATTTTGCATTTTATAGGTTTGTCTGAAAATGCTTGTATCCTGTTTAAAAATTATCTCACTGATCGCACACAGAAAGTATTGGTTGATGGTCGGAAGTCTCAAGAAACTATAATTTCTAGCGGTGTGCTACAAGGTTTGATAATGGGGCCGCTTTTGTTTACGTTACGAGTATAAACAGCCAATTTTGTATCACAATTGAGTTCTTGTTCGTTGCATATGTATGCTGATGATACACAATTATACTTGTCATTTAAACATTCCGAACCAGAACCCGCTTATAATCTATAAATATTTCACGTAAGTATTCGTTGATTATAAACCATTAAGTCTTCTTGCATGTTGTTTAGTAAAAAAGGTACTTCAGATGATCTCACTGTAAAAATTAATAATTCTTCTCTTTCTTTTGTGAATGTAGTTAAAAATTTAGGGCTCATGATTAATATTAATCTACGATTCAAGGAACATATATCAAGTTGTTTAAGAAAATCGTATGCGGCACTTAAATTAATATATGCAAGTAGAAATCTACTATCCAGAAAAGTTAAATTGCTGCTTTGCGACTCTTTAGTCCGTTCAAATTTTAATTATGCTGATGTCATGTACGGTCCCTGCATCGATAGCGATACAAGCAGAAGAGTACAGGTAATACAAAATTCATGCTTAAGGCTAATTTTTGGGGTGCGTGGAAGACAAAGAATCACACATAAATTACTAGATGCGAACTGGTTAAATATGAACGATATGAGAACTCTGCATTCTGCGTGTCTGTTCCACAAAATTATACAAACCGGGTATCCAAAATATTTATATGATATAAGTCGAAATTTAGTGATGGTCCTTGCACATTATATGTAACTGCTATCTATTTCTTTAGCTGGAAATCTCTATAACTCGTAATTTTCCGGTCCCTTGAAATTTGAGTTATGGAGGTTCGATTGTAGTTTGTCTATCAAAAGCCCTGTACAGTGAAGGTCGGCTGTAGTGAATCCATTTGTAGAAAACTCTCGGTTATAACCCTACTAAATTCATTCTTTGTTTTTATTTACCGGTTGTAATGAACTTTGGATAGAGCAAACCTATTTTGGTGTTTTTTTGGGTTTAACCACAAATGTGGCAAAACTGTTAGAATCATTTAGACAACGTCTTTTAGTAACATTTACCTTATCATTAATTTTTTCTCAATATTTGCTTAAACAGGAACACACGGTATAGTACAAACTAATATTTTGTATAGCATGAAACGTATAAACACTTAAGCACAAATCTGTCATTAATAACAAGTGGAAATGTGCAAACAAGTGAGTAACAGTTGGCTTATCGAAAATTATGGTTGAAAAACCTACTTTGAAATATTGTTATTAAAAAAAAACTCGTTGTTTCATATTCATATTTCAAATTTCGAACCGGCGTTTCCACCTTTTCTCATTATTTGTGAGTTTTCGCGTTTCAAGAATTCGTAACGAAATTGATCTAAAGAAATTTGTGATTCCAAGATCCTTGCACACTTTCTGTACGAGTTCAACTTATTCCACCTGTAAATTCTGGTTGCCAAACCATTACTATCCCCCAGGTATGTTTACTTGTGGTGGGAAAATACAAATTCCCAATTTCATGAAAAATGTAAGTACAATGCAAAAACAATCACTGTAAAGTTAATTCATGCATTACCGACAGTTCCGTACCTGACTGTTGGAAATATGCTTTAGTGCGTCGCTTACCAAAAGTTAAGAATCCTCTTAATTTGCAAGATCTTCGCCCTATAACCGGTTGCATCTAAAATATTTGAAAAAGTCATACTCTCGCAACTGTCAAAATATGTAATAGAGGCAAATATACTTCCCAGTGTTCAGTTTGGCAAAAGTAACAGATGACATATTACATGCCTCTGATAACGGATACATTACTATCCTTGTGTTGCTGGACTATACCAAAGCCTTCGATATGGTACAGCACGACTTGTTACTTTCAATTTTGCAATTCATTGGTCTAAATTTTAACTATGCTAATCTTATTAAAGAATATCTGTCTAATCGCAAGCAGTCAGTTATTCTCAGTGACCGTAGCTCGGAACAGCTCAGAGTTACGCAAGGAGTGCCACAAGGGTCACTCATGGGTCCATTGCTCTTTTCCATATATAGTGCTAAATTTATTTCAGTTTTGAGGAACAGTAATGCCCATATTTATGCGGACGACATGCAAATATATTACTCCTTTAAACCTGCTGACTGGCACAATGGTGTTCTTAAAGTTAACGAAGATTTGGATTCCTTATGTAAGACTTCTAAAGCCCATTCCTTCGCTATCAATCCTACAAAGTCAGAAGTTTTACTTTTTGGGAAGGCTAAAGGTTGTAAACAATTAAGCAACACTTTAAACATTGAAATGAATAATGAAAAAATTCCTGTTGTTAATGGAACTAAAAACTTGGGATTATTTATTGACAATACCTTTCGGTATCGACATCAGATATCTAAGTATATTAGCAATGCTTATCTTTCTTTACGAAAGCTGTATCCCTACAGATCCACCTTAAACGTTGAGACAAAGAAGCTTTTATGTGAAACTCTGGTTCTTTCGCAATTTACTTATTGCGCACCCATTTACCATACAGCCATAGACAGTATAACTACCAATCGTATCCAAAAAATTAAAAATTCCTGTCTCAGATACATATCTGGAATTAGGAAATATTGCCATATTTCTCATAAGCTTTCAGAAGTTTCCTGGCTTAACATGCGCAATCGAAGAGAGTTGCATTTGTTGTGTCTTTTTCATAAACTAATGGCATTTAAGACGCCACCTTATTTATATAATAAGATTCGCTTTCGGTCTGACGTTCACAATGTCACCACCAGATTCAGTGGACGAATTTCACCCCCGGCACACAGAACCGCCCTTTTTGAGAGGAGTTTTTCCTACTGCATTTATGACACATACAACACTTTATCTAATGAACTTAAGGCCCTTAATTTTACTTCTTTCAAAAAACAGTTAAGAATGCATTTGTTTAAGCTACAATGTAGTCGCTTAACTAACTAGTTGAGTCCGTATAACTCGTAACTCATAACTCATAACTCGTAATTCCGACTATCACAGGTCTGTTGCTGCATGCGAATGCTTTTAATAATATAATATTTTGTGTTCTCTTTCTTTTTCCCATCCGATCTGCTCTTTTGTATTTTTTTTCTTTTTAGGAGTGCTATCATTGAGTTTGGATTCTATTCTCTTCTTTCTTTTCTTACTTTTCTTCCTTCTCTTCTTCTCTTCTTTTCCCTTATTATTATTTTCCTTCCCTCTTTCATCTTCTCTAAATTCATCCCTACTATTCACTATCCTCGTTACTTAGCTATCTTCATTCCTATCTTAGTCTAGCTTAGTACTTAGGTCCGTAGTATAGGCATACTATCTAATATTATCTTTTATTTAGACAGGGTTAAGTTGAAAAGCAGACTAGTAAGAATACTTACAACGTCTGAACTTCGCCCTGTGATTGTGATATTTATGTTAAACTTGATACATTCTGTGTACGCTGTTCATAGTGGTGCGTGATGAAAAAATTATTAAATTTTTCTCGAACTCAGGAACACCAAATCTACTACATGCACCTAGTTTTATGTCATCCGCAAAACCTTCGCAGGCTAGTGTTATCAATGACATTAGTAATAACGTGTTTGTGTATAGATCGGAGATATTGTACGTCAAACAGCTCACCAGTATCGTTAGTCTTTTCTCACATCTGTCTGTCTCTCTTCATTACGCAGAAGGGTCGTAAGCATCCCGTTAATGCATCCATTCATGTGGTTAACATGTAACAACCATGCAGTGCTCACGTCCGATGGAGAGGCAAAAGGCCTAAAAGAGCCCCGGTGAGTAGAAACAATTGTTATTGTTGAACAATAATAATTGTTTCTACTCACCGGGGCTCTTTATTAGAGTGAAAGGTATGCTAATATCCACCTGGGGCTTATCTTTATGTATGCGAAGTACGAAGATGGACATTTGTGAATACCTTAGCCGTGAGTTACTCCTCCAACGGAGAGCTGCAGCATCTAGATTCGCCGCTGGAAAGGCGAAAGGGGCAGAAGATTATTGTTCAACAATAACAATTGTTTCTACTCACCGGGGGGGGAGCTCTTCTGCCCCTTTCGCCTTTCCAGCGGCGAATCTAGATGCTGCAGCTCTCCGTTGGAGGAGTAACACACGGCGAAGGTATCCACAAATGTCCATCTTCGTACTTCGCATACATAAAGATAAGCCCCACGAGGTGGATATTAGCATGCCTTGCATTCTGAGCATATGCCCTCAG
The DNA here is from genome assembly GCA_036172665.1 of Prosopocoilus inquinatus. Taxonomy (NCBI): domain Eukaryota; kingdom Metazoa; phylum Arthropoda; class Insecta; order Coleoptera; family Lucanidae; genus Prosopocoilus; species Prosopocoilus inquinatus. The sequence goes on from CM069877.1 coordinate 31,355,758, forward strand.
GATTATCGGTGTAATCGCCTCCTACAAGTCTCTCCAGCATGGATATGCAACAAGTCATGACCGTTCTTGGGAAGCACAGTGCCATCCACTAGGTCAGGTAAACAGCTAGCTGTGTTTTCGACATTGTCTACCCTTTATCTAGGCTACTGGCGGGTATAGAACAATCCCGTATACAGGTGGAGGTGATAATCTACCCTGCTGATATTCAGCTTATACAGAATTATCCCTCAGGTAATATAATCTTGATAATCTACCCGGTAGACAATATCACTCATCAACAACCTGTATTGTGAACAAACTTCTTAATCACATCTCACTACATTTCGAATATAGATCGGACCTTTCTCTCGGTCTCATATTGCTTAATGTGTTGCTGTTCTGGTTATCGCAGACAAAATAAACACGGCCCGACCGAGATACACAGATTTATTGACTAATTATAATATTATACAACTACAACAGAAACTTTAGTGCTTTCGGGAAAAATCTTCGAAATAGGAAAAACTGTTTCGGCGTGAGTTCCATTTATCATTTATTGCTAAGTAAGGAACTGAAACAAAGAAAATACTTTCAAACTTGCAAGAATCGATAAAGCGAGGGTTATTTCGCGACAGGATAACGATCCCTAAATACCGTGCGAACGAAAAAAAAATGCAACCAATAATTTTAAATGGTTTTCATCTGTTCAAAATGAGACGAGTTTTTTGTTTTCGCTTTTTGGGAATTCATATAAATTGTAAATTGCGTCCGACGATGGTTTCGAGCCTTACGAGGGAATAAATCATTCATCGGGGCGACATTATGTAGTTGGCGGCCGCATGAATTTTTCATAAAGCGACAATAACACGCCGCGAACTTCATTAATACGGATACGTTACACAGCACTTTAATGTCGCTCTAAATCCATTAACGTAACGATTTTTTTCGGACAGACGACCGGTGTGTTTTATTAATTCATCGGACGGAATGCTGCGCTGCCGAGCCGGCTGGAGACGTCGGGACGCGGTTAAAACTAAATCAATTGCTTCTAAACACCAACAGATTTACGACGATGGAATTAACGGTGTCCGAGGCTGATGTTATACTGTGTGTCCGCTAATTTTTCAAATGGGAAATTTATGTGGTCGCTCCCGTTTCTTTCTGTGACAACGGACGTCGTAGGTTTGAAATATCGCCGGATTATGGCGGTTATTTATAGTTGTGTATTTTCGCGTGCTGTTGTGTAACTTGATTAAATATCCGGAGAAAAACAAATTTTCAACGCCGCCGACTTATTTATTTATTTATACAGTAGGAGTGGATTTTAAAAATGAATATGCGAGTGCTAGTCGGAAATTAATCTATTCCACCGCGGTTCACTTTAGGTATATTTTTATACATACCATCAAGCTTGAGAGGCAACTAAATACTTTATTTTTTTTTTCGCAAACCTCCCTCCCACTTCTCTTTTCACAGCTTACGAAATATTTTGCAATATTGATTACTAGAAGGTTTCATAAAAACGCATTGGTTATATTTAGTTAACTTCTAAGAAATTATTTTTAAAATCAAATAAACTGCAGCATCACCATTAAATTACTCTAAGTCAACAACGTCTGACACCATGATTATTCATAGGTACTTCATTTGCATTTTATTTAACGATAAAAAAAAATCAAGCTGATCTTGGTGAATTTAACAAATAAAACAGTTAAGCATAATTTTACTTCAAAAGATAAATTCCTTTATAACCAACATAGCAATACCGTAGCACTGTAATTCGTACGTACACATAAAAAGGAAGCTCCGAAAACTGCAATATTTCTCACGCTTTTAATTGCTATTGTTTTGAACAATTTAAAAGCTTGAAAGTTTTCTTTTCTTTCTTATCGAAGCTAAAATATGTGTTATAAATTTGTGGTGACAGTATTTCTGAGAAATAAATATCATTAAAGATAACACAGAGTATTACCAAACTTGAGCCATCGCCGTCGCGGCTCAAAAAATTAATAATAATGAAGCAGTTTTATTTTATCAAAACACAATTTTGGTAGTGCAGTAAGTTTTCTATGTGAACATGAGTCTGCTAAACAAAGTTTTGTGATGAGAGTAAAGTTTTGCTAAAAGTAATCGATTTAGACAAAATGGATACCTTTCAGCATAACGTAAATTAACTTGGCAGTTGGCAAAGTGAACTGTAAAAATAAAAGTTTTTGTTTTGTTTATTCTATAAATAAGAAACGACCATAAATACCTTTCGCTCTTAGGTAAAGTACTCTATTTGCAAATGAGAATTATTTGAACTGCTGATTTCATGAAGGTTGTACAGTCACCAGCAAGAAAAAAGTCGTCTTAAGGCCAGTTGTACCAAAGAGGTTTAAACTGACGTTCAACTGAACCAAGGTTCAAAGTAAACAAATTCGCTCAAAATTGAGCTGCAATTGTAAAACTGGACCTAAGGACATATGGCAATTAATGCATTCATAAATAAAATTAGGCACATGTCGTATACTAGGTGTATCAAAAATACGTGTGTTAATTATAAACCATAGAAGATCTCGCCAAGCTGAACAATTTTATTTTGTGGCATTTTGAAAATATCGTCAACTTTTTCGTAATTTTTTTCCCCCTATTTTTTAGCAAACGAGTCGTATGGTGTTTGAACTGAACCTTCTTCCAATAAACCATGGCAACCATGGAGGATACAATTATGTATAATGTGTCAAGACAATTGTCATTTTTATAAATGCAAACAACTTTTCTAATCAAGAATTAGCAGATACTCATACAGATGGTGTATCGTAGAGCTTGTGGAAAAGCTGAATGGAAGCACGAAGACTGCGGTTCGTTTCCTAATCGTATTTTACCGAACAGGCATACATTTCAATCAACTGTCCAAATTCTCCAGGATCATGACTCATTTCATCATCGAGCCCAAGACCGTGGCAGACCTCGTTCTGAATGTTGAAAAAAACATTTTGGATGCTGTAACTGTTGTTAGTACAATTACCCGAAGACACGCACTTCAGCAAGGAGTATCGCATTTAACAGTTTGGCAAATTTTAAAAGTGCAATAGTTATGTGCAATTACAGTTTTCCTTCGCTGTGTTTAAGGATTATGGAAACCTATAATAATAAACAATTATTTGTCTCCGACAAGTTATAAACGCAATTTCTGTTCAAATTTAGTAAATGTAACATTACAACAATTGACTTTTTTATGTGACATTACAACAATTGACTTTTTTATGTGACATTTTCGTTTCTGTGACAACAGAATTTTCCGGACTTAGCAGAGGCAGAGGCGGATGTAGATTTTAATATGTAATACGTTTCTAATTTTAAATCAGTTTAGAAAGCTTTAAATAAGAAAAGTCAAATAGAAAATATATTTCATTTAGCTAACTGCACTCCGTGTTAAAATTAACACACGTATTTCTGATACACCTAGTATTCTATCTTATTTGTCAAAGCAACTAAATTCTAACGCCGATACAAAAAAATAACGACGATTTCATGAAATTTAATAATATTAATTAAAGGTTCTCGTTGACTGTGTGATCGTGGTGGAGGATGCTCTAACGAAACAAACTCTAAAAATACAGAAACTTAGTAAAAAATAACACGTACCACCGCGGGCACAAAAGCTGGGATAAGCAAAAATTCTATCAGTTGAAGTGGACTTCCATTCTTGACATTTTCCTGTCAAATTTATTTTCCTATTCACATTTTATTTATATTTACCCTGTACCCTCATGAGAAAAACAAGAAGCAGTTGTTATAAAATAAAAGTTGCAGTTGTCATACGAACAGTCTCCAATTGAATTCAGAATAAATAAGTCTAAGGTTTATCGTCGAAGTAAGACCATGAAAAGCAACTTCAGTTTGACTTTTGTTAAAATTGGATTTAAACCATTTATCCCAGTACTTTCTGGCCGCGATGGTACCATCCAAATCACAAAAACTGACTACGCTTAAAATGCTTATTGGTTGACGCTTGTTTCAGAACGAACTGCAGTCATGTCAATTTGACAAGCCAAATCAAAATGCCCCAGTTAAATACATATTCTGATGGCGGTAATTCAAAAGCGAATGCAAGAATGGTATTAGCGTTCGAACAATTTAAGTTTTGCAACTGAATGAGCTATTAGCAATAGTACCGTTTACCGTTTTACACAACTAAAATTTTTAAAAATGAAAGTGTACACTCTGCTGTAGTCGGTTTTTATGATTGCGATGGTACCACGAGAACTATTGTGTGAAAACGATTATGAGAAATGAAGAAAGAGGTGCTATAAACAAGAAATTGGAAGTCCTACGAGTTCGAAGTGAGCACAATAGAAGACTTTTATTGGTGTTGAAGCCAAAATGAGAGAATAAAGCAAGAAACAGGACCAGTCTGCACAGTCCGCAAAAAAAAAGAAATAAGAATAGAAAATCCTTAATAGCTGCGCGAAAACTTCTAAAAATAAATACATTTATGCATACAACAAATCAGCTATAAAAAGAAGTTTCAGAAAATGACAGGAAGAATACTTGAAATAGACGAGCTAGGCCTCTAAAAGGAAAAGTCCAACAAAATAAGCACGCACAAAACTTAAATCCTCTAACAGAATTATGGAATATAGGAGTTAAACATGTAGAAAAGAGATGACTGGGAAAAATCGTTTCGCTGAAATAAAAAGTCTACAAGAAAGAAGAAGAAATTTGCAAGTTCGTAGCTAAAAAGTAAGACGATACTACACTCAATAAATGTCTACGTGATCGTGACTCTAAACCAATTTTTATACTTACCCAAAAATCGTCTTTAACCAACAGCTAAAGTTACAAGATACTGATCTTGTTAAATTTAACTGGGCCTTACAAATGAAAGGTATTTTTATAAAGGTTAATTGTCTGGACACTTGCAATTCTCTTTCCGTTGTGCACCTTAAGGCATCTCTTAATAGAATTTTGTCTCGCTACCGACATAAACTCTTTGACGAAGACTTGGAAAGACTTAAACTCTCAGAGTTCTCCGCGCTCTATAAGTTCTTCGTCATCAAACCTAATCCAGCTCATCATTTATATTGCCCTCTACCAATAAAACTAATTCGACTTTTTTCTCAGCTTAGATTGTCCTCCAAAAGGCACCTATTTCTCTGTTACAACGGTACCTCCCACTCCACAATGTGCAACTCTCTTAAACCTGAAAGTGTGGAGCACATATTTCTTGAATGCAAACTTTACGAGAGTATTAAAGGTCCAAAAATCAGTCACTTGCAAAATTTTGACGAACTCATAAATCTATAAAATAATCCAAACCTAGATATAATCAAGGAGGTAGCTTATTTTTGCATTAATTTTTTAAAACTTCGTTCCTTACCCATGCACATACCGGGTGTCCCGCGCCATGTGCTCACCCTTCTAGAATAAACTAAACTAAATAAACTAAATAAATTTATTAATCGATTAATCTAAATTTTGGAGACAATAAATTAAACAAAAAGTGGAATTTTTCGGCATGCTGCTAGTCGTCATAGGACTTCCGGTTTCGCCGGAAGTGATACCAACTTTCTTATTTTAAATGGAATCCACCCTATATATTTTCACATATTTGAAATTTATGGATCATTACGAGTCCGAATACGTATCAATTGTTAATTTTGGTTTCCGTGACAACGAAAAAAATACTGTTTTATTTTTCAATCTAGACAGCTATGAATCGCAATTTTTCGATCTAATGCGATCAAGTATTTTAAGAAAATCACTCCTTTGATTGTATTTTGATTTTTAACATTTTTATAGTATTTGAAATTTTCATTCGGTCTTAACTCATTTTTTTCGATAAAACCTCATATGTTTCTTAACTTACATCAACAGAACATTTTTTTCTAAGTACGCTGATACCAAATACGTCATATTTTCTTTGAAAGTTATTTGAAATAAAGGGTGTGTAAAATTTCAATAAGACATGCGCACATGGCGTAGGACACCCGGTATATCTTCTTTATTTTTTGAAAAACTTTCCATAGTGTTGCTAGTATTAATACGTTCGAATTGTGGTTTATTTTCGTTTATGCTCTAACTGTTTTTTTTTTGTAACTGAAACCTTGCTATTTGATTATATGTCAAGAGAAGCAATAAATATATTATTATTTATTATTATTATACTTACCCGTATTTATACACGAGGCTGCAAACCTATTATCACGGTAAATGATCAATAACCAAAGCAAGGTCTATGCGAGGGGAGACTAAATTACGTAACTACTCTGCCACGAAGAAAACAAGTGACAATCGTAAACTTTTGTTGTCAAGTAACTATTTTGATACATACAGACCAAAGATGGCTCAAATCGAAAAAGTTATTGTTTTTATTTCCACCTTCTCAGTAAATGACATTTTACAGGTTAATTTTGTTGTTTATGGTTATCAAGTAAACGATAAATTACGGGGAACAGACCTGTAATATTTTACGAGCAGGCATAAAAGACCTGTAAAATTTTACAGGCTTGTAGAAAAGTAGTAGTCGAACAGACTTAACCTTTAAACCCCTACACCAAAAGTTAATTTTTGTTTGTTTACATCACCACTTCCACGTCGAGCTAGAAATAAAGCCTTCGCGTAAGTTTGAATCAGACCAAGGCCATGAATGTTTGTTTCTGTCCGAGTTGTGACCCAACTCAAATTATTTAGTAAATGCCTGGAATGGTTAAGCCAAAAGACAAAAGGCTCCGCAATGCTAAAAGCAGACAAGACAAGAGTGTTTCACGTTACAAAAACTGAAGAATGAAATTCAGCTGAAATATGTGTAGGTATATAAACACGTGATCAAGTTCTTAACGAAGGAAAGAAATTTTCTTAAGAATATTAAGATGTGCTATCACATTTCACGATAAAATTTTGGTTTAAGCAAATTCGATGAGGTAGGGTGTTAATTCAAGATGAAATAAGATTTGGAAAATCTGTTGAAGCAAGGAAAACATCAAGAAAGTTGGTGAATTGGTTTTAGCAGATCGAAGAACAAGGGTTTCAAAGATTTTTGATGCAATAGGGATACTAGCCTGAAGCATTTTAAAGATATGGGAATGAATAAAATCTTGTATCACGATGTACTCCCAAATGGCGTACTAACAAAAATTGAGTGGATACAACGTTAGTGAGGAAAACTTGGTGTTTTTTTTTTCAGTAATCAGAACCCTTTTTTGAAGTGATGAGCCGTAAGCGTACCATTGGAACCCAGTAGGTCCACAAAGTCAAAACAAGCAAGAAAATAAAATTCGTTAGAAAAATTGATGGCGACGATGTTCTGGAATACGAGCGAAACATTATTAATTGAAATTGGTGTAGATTAATAGGAGAAGTCTGTACGGAAAGTTGAAAAGTGTCATACAGCAAGAAAGACCCCACAACTGTAATGAAAAGATTGTGTTGCTCATGGCCCACAAAGTTCTCCAAACCTGAAAAGTAATCAACTAGGCACCAAGTGCAGATTATCTAAAGAAAAGCATTTGTTTTCTTCAAAAAAACATCTGAAAGAAGTCAGGGAGCTTTGTGAATCCTTAAAGAAATGTTTTTCTTTGAAGGTTTAATCTTTTTAGAAAAACTTTGAAAATATGTGTGGCATTTATTGAATCTTATAATGAAAAATAAAATATATATATATACCTTTTTCTAACTCTTTTTCTCCTGAAATAATTTTATGAATCATCCCTCGTGGAATCACAATGAATTAATACATAGTAGCACTCAAGGGTCATTATCTTTGCAACTAAGACATCAGGATATAGAACTCTTTACTCTCCAATGTTGTTAAACACGAAAAAGTAAATTGTCGCAAGAAGAAAAGGAAAAGCTATGGAAAATAAGATGCCAATGAAGAGACTACAGTAGATAATAAGTTTTGTTAATGAAGAGTTGTATTTAAAAGGTATAAACTTAAATCCGTCAAATAAATCCATCTGATCACCGTTCTCTCGACTTAAAAAAGCAGCGGTGGGATATCATCATTAAAATGTAGACATGTTGATGTGTTAGTGTTGATTGTAAAGAACGATTACAACGTATTTTGGAATTTGCTGAATTTACAACGCATTACGTCAAGAGATTGCTGATCACGTTAGCGACATTCCCTACGGTGCTAGATAATACAAGAATGTTCACAAAACGAACAATAGTGAATTTACTTAAAATAATTTACGAAAAAGAAAGCGATCGTAAATATCGATAGAGAATCGACAGAGTTCGGAGGCTTTTCATTGAATATCATATTTTGAGAAGAAGAAGAAATTGACACACGATATGTATATTAAAGAAAATTGTCCACAGACAGATCCAATTTCTGTGCTGCAGATACTAAATATCGATATCCGAAGTAAAGACGATTTTAGAAACAAAGATTAACGATATGTCGTTATTTGGTGGATTTAAGTTTGCTGAGAAGTTATGCTAAGAAGAGACTGAAGATGACGAAGTTCAAGAGAAAGAAGAAGAACGAATTTAAAGATTGTGAAGATGAGGTTAAAGACGACGAATATGTTACATATGAAAATGATCAAAGACGTGATGAGTGCAGAAAAAAATATAAACGTCAACAGCTAAATTTTCTTTGACATTTAGAATTGTAGAAGACACAATTTCGACTTTTGATGGGTAAAAAAAAAATATTATACCGAGAAGTGGATTAAAGATTTCTAAGAAAATTCAATCTTATTAGGATGGAACGAAATGCAGCAGTTGCATTTGATAAGAAGCATTCGGAAGAGGTGTCCATTCGTGGCAGAGTGTTACGGTGTGAAAATCGCCTTTAGGGCTTTCTGTATATTCCGTTCGACCTGGCAGTTATTTCCGATTTTGCAGTATTAAGAAATTCTTTTGTATTTAAAACGCTTCATTTGCCTCATCTCAATTCGTGGAAATTTTATTGCGTTAAACAAAGTTTTTACTATCGCCTCCGTCGCCGCTGGAATAATTTTGATTTAGCGAACTTCAAATAATGTCAAGTTTTGCGTTTTATTTTGGACACTTGTTTAGGTTTTCGTTTTAAAATACTGCAGCCATCAATTAGTGTAAAATTTTTGATGAATCGGTACTCCTTTGTTCTAGATAAGATTGTATCATCTTTTGAAACGAATGCAAGCGTATTTCTTCTAGTTTGTGAGAATTGGGCGAAGCTTTTATTCCACGTGTTCAGACAGTCGAGGAGAAGAATTAGGAAAGGGTCTAGGTGCAAAAAATCTAAACTCGAGCAAATGACAAATACGTCATTAAAAAAGAGAGAAACTATTATTGACTTAACGGTCCTTTTGCCAAGGAGTTTCCGTCCACTTTTTTCCTGGAAATGTGTATCGGAGCAATTCGCCCTTTTCACTTGAAGCAGGTTATGACATGTAAAATCTTTTTATGCCAAAATCTCATTTTCTTAAAAATTGGCACTTAGCCTCTTTGTTACTTCTACTCCTCAGTGGTAAAATTACCTTTGCCGCTTGTTTTTTTTCTTATTGAATCAGTTGATGTGAACTACAGGTTTGTGCGAGTTAACATTTCGACGGATAGTTTAATTGGTCTCACCCCTGACCGCTGATGCCATGGAATCTTCTTGTGTCAGGTTGATACTCGGTGGTTCCTGCTGATGTCACGATGGTTTTGATTTCGAACAAGTGAAAGAATGACTGGTTTCTCTTTATTAATTTGCGACGCGTTTCAAGACGTCAGTCGTTTAGCGATATCCCCAGCACCTGAGTGGTGTTCGTACGGACCTTGTGTCCCTTTCGCGAGTGAGCGACACAATTTTGGCTTCGGAAGGAACCTCGGGGAGGTCTCCTTTGTGTACGACGCAAGATCGGTTATTAATATGATGTTGGCTGACTCCCTGGAGTTATCTCAATCTAGTTCCTGACGTGCAGGGCAGGTATATTGATGACTATTGCTCTCTGTCGTGCTGGTTATTATTAGCAAACTTTTCTTTTCCTTACAGACTTTTTACACGTAGGCGATTACGTATCGGTTGGATATGATTCTTTGTTGTCATTGTAAGTGGCCTTTGTGATTTAGCTTGTGAAGCAAACGTTTGGTTCGAATTGTCTAAGACGATCATTCTGAGAGAGCAGCGCAACTTTAATGTGGATCCGGCACCCGGCTTTTGGCAATGCTGTCTCGATCCGATGTCATTTGCGTTTGGCAGTCGACATACGTCCATATGGAAGCGGACTAGGACCGACCGCAGACGACGTATGTCAGTACAGTATAGTATGTTCGTATGGAAGATGGGTACTATTCTTGAGACACCCAGTACAAACAAAAGCATTTAAAGCATTCTGGATGCCGAAAAAAAAACACTAGATATATTTTTCTACAACCTAGCTAGCAGAGTGACGTGAAAAGGGCGTTATAATGCCGTCATTTTTGTCACTAATATGTCGTCATTCTAACATCCAAAAGACGTCTAAGCGACGTCTTAATTACTTTATAAGTGAAGCCGTATAATGTCATGTAATGTCGTGTAGATAACGTATTTCTGACGTCAATTGTGACGTAAATAAACGACATAATGTCGTGATAATGACGACGAAGTAACGTGTTTCGCCCCCATGTTGTAGCCAAATTTATGTAGGGGTATTTCTCGTTCCAATTTTGCTGCGCCTTTTTTGTGCAAAGACATTCAAATTTTTCACAAAAGTTGAACGTCAAGTGAATAAAAATGTGAAATAACTTTTTCGCAAAAATCATTTCTTTATAATAACTTACTACGTCGTTGAGAATTACTTTGAGATGATCTCGTCATGATCTCGTTCGTTCCCAAAATTTCGGCAAGGCTTTTAAGTATTTATACATGCTGCATTAGTTACAAAGTGCGCCATCTTGTGTTGATATTCACAATTATATACATGTTATTATACCCCTCAATTTAACAATTCTAATGTTAATTTTGGTATTTATTTACACTTTTTGTTTAATCGCAAAAATGTTTTTAAACTAATAATTTTCAAAAATTAATTTAGTATCATTTTTTCACTTTTTATTGACGTGTTAATGACGTTATTCTTATGACGTTATTTGTCACGTCACTCTTGGAACAAATGACGTCAATGACGTAAAATAACCTGAAAATGACGTAATTCCGACGTCACTCTGCTAGCTGGGAACTGTCAAAAAACTTTGACTATTAATATCATGTGTGAAGTATTTTTTCACACTTATTATAAAAGTAACTATTTCTTTATGTATTTCAATTCCAATTAAACATAAAAACTTCTGAAAGCTTTTATTGAAGTACCAAAGAGGTAACGTTGTGTTTATCATTCATTGCAAGGGGAAGAGTCAAGACTCGTGAAAAGGATTCGTACGTTTCGATTAAGATGCATGAGTAAATTTTTATTTTAGCCACGAATACGAGTACTAAGTAAAACTGTGAAAAAGTAATCGTAACTACTTTGAAACGAATACTTTTTTACTCGAGTAAAGAATACGAATAAAGTATTCGTTATTCGGCACAGCTCCGGTTTGTACTCCAGGTAGATAGCAAGAGATTAAAAGATATACTTGTGTCAGAATGTTCTATTAAAGTCAATGGCGCAGAAACACAAACTATTAACTCAGCTTAAATTCAGGAAAGTCTAATGTAAAGACATAAATCTAAAGTTTACATATTGGTTGCACCTAATGAAGCGCAAGATATAAAAAAAAGAAAAGCACATTTGATGATCCAGGGTTACGTATCATCTATTAAAACAAAAAGGACCACCATTCAGGAAGTAGCAAAAGCGAGAAAATAAAAACTGTTGAAGAAGTTGTGTACAAATTTTTATCTGCCGCTAGCAGAGCAAGAAGAAATAAGACCAGTGCTCACGCTGATGTTTTAGCAAGAAGAGAAGGAACATAAATCAACCAAGCAAATAATGAAGAGACAACAGAAGATAATTTAGAGCAAAACTTGTTCATGTCTACGAAAATTGAAGATAAAGCTAAAAATTAAAAGAAATATTCACATGAATTCTATCAGCAGACTAGAAAACGTTGACGTGATGACCGCAATTCGGAATTATTTTGTCAAAAACGTTAGTGAAAAAAATCCCCAAGAGAAAGTCAAACCTAATACAGAAGAGCCTCTTAAATCAAAGGAATTACTTGGCGACAGCTTCCAATTTACATTGAACAATTTGATAGTTGGAGCAAAAGGAAATGCAATACATCAAGATCCTGATGACCAGGGAAAAGAATTCAGGCCACTTAGCGTTGATCGCTTTTTACGCTGAATGTACTACTTACTGCTCCCACCTTTCCGCGAATCCGATGCATTGAATTGTTATAGAGCGAGAGGGGAAAAAGTGTTTGCACTTTGCAGAAATTAATGTGGGTGAGGCAAATACCGTCCGAAAACTAAATTTTCATACCGTTCGCGGAACAAATGGCCCGAATTCTTATCCCTGGTGATGACGAATTGATGAGGATATCGCTAATGATAACGAAGCCGAATGTTATGCACGAAAAGGCAAATAGCCGCAAGAAAGGAAAAGCTAAGGAAAATATTTTGAAAATTAGGATGAAAGAGAAAAGGCTCTTTCTCCCGTCTTCGATTTTCACTCTACCTCATACAATAGTTCATCGATCTTAACATTTCCGACCTTTACACTAGCAAGAGATCCTCCAGCTATTTTTCTTGGTAATTGTTGCTAATTAGATGAATCACGATTGAAAATATTGACTTTTCTGAAGCTGTGTAAGTACATCTGTGCTAAACTTAGTAATGAGTTCCCTTGCTTTCTATTGAATTTATTTTACAATTCATACAATTATTGAAATTTCAAGAAAAACAAATTAGATTTCAAACAATTCGTTAAGTATACAGTATGCAAATAGCTTATGTCTCAGTGCAAAATCGTTTCAGTGGAATTATTGAATAAATCAGTTCGCTTACTTACATACTTGTAATTTCGTTGATTATTCTAGCGAATTCCGGTGTGTTATCGACGGAACATCAATATTTATCGTGAATAGTGATTTACATATGCGTACATCGCACGCACGTTTCTAAGGCTGTCTGAAACCGCAAATGTAAGCCGACGATCAAAATAAACGATCGAAAAAATGCCAGAGTAAACTTCAACATCCTTCGTCCGTTGAAACGCGATGCGCGATAGCTGGAAATCGTAAACCGTGTTTGCCCAGGCATTTTTTTCCTTCTTCTTTTTTTCTGTTTTATTTTTTATGCGTGAGTGTCGTTGTGGTTTGTAAGGCGAGAGCAACGGTGGAAAAATGCGGTGTTTCGTTTCCAGTTCGGAATTTGTTGCCAGTCAAAGAAGGCAAATGAATGAAAATGTGTATCAGTAGTTATGCGCAGCAAATAAACTAAAGTAATACGATATTTGCTGTATATTAAGTAAAAATAAAAATAGCAAAAGCATCGATTTTGGATGAATGCCCTCAACGATAAGTTGATTTAAGAGAAAATGTTGGGGGTATATTTCGATGTATTTTATCAAGTCGTAGTTTCACAATTTCGCGTTTGACAAAGGAAAGCTGCAGCCAACAAAAAGATTTGCAATCTCTTTATAGACGCACGCCGACGCACTCATTTCTATGAATCCGAGTTAAAGAAAAGGGTGCAGTACTTAGGGTTCTAGAAATGAAAGTGAAAGATAAATCACATGCATAATTATCCTAAGCCTATTTATAAATACCATTTTATAAATTTCGTTATGCTTGTGTCAAATAAGACAAATTACTTGTAGCTTTAGTTTAGTTGTATAAAATAAGAATTCAGTTACTTCTGCCTTTTTGTAAGATGTCATTACTTTTCTTATACTTACCAAATATCAAAATTAATTTTTGCAAATTTTATTTTGTTACTGAAAACAACATTCATCACGAATTTATTTTTCTTGTTCATCTATTAAATGTTAGGTACCTCTTCCTTAATTTAAAAGATTTGAAGTTAACAGAAAGGACTTTTACGAAATCAAATACTTGGAAACTTTCAACATTTTTCATTTGGTCTGTAAGTTTTTCGACAAAGATTCTTTTATTGCATATTTTCACTTCTCATTTTTACAAATGTTTCATTCTGAAAGAGAGAGAATTCAGTGGTCTTGGAGACAACTCGTCCCATCTTGTGAAACAATTCGTACTCTTAAATATTTAACAGCTTGTGTTTGGAGACAACTCGGCTCTGCCGTCAAAAAATATGAGGTTTGCTCACTCCTAATTGAAGAGTGGAAATGTTAAAGGATCTAAGTGCCATATTTTTGACTTTTGGGTTTTTCCATTGATAATAATCAACCTAAGTCCTCACGCTAATGCCCTGCTAAGAAATTTATGTGCATCAGTTGTTCCTTGTAGGTGCTACAGTCCCCGACAGAAGCGTTAGTCGTACGTTATTGTTACGAATTTGGGGTTCACAAATTATAGTCGTTAAATTTCAGAACACTTTAATTATAAGCTGCGGCTTATAACAATTAACAACACAATAGTAATGAACTTGTCTATCAAATAACACTTTTACAAAATGTATTTTCTGTTTATTCGAGGTACGAATCCTTCGCTCGCTAACTTCATAACTATCACTCCTGACGGATCGTACGGCTTATATAGCAGAGCCCTCTATTGCTCCAACATACTGGAATGATCGAGTAGGCTCCAGTCATGTTCTGTGACCCAAGGTGGCGTACTGATGCTAAAAATAGATCTGTTTGCGCGTGACGGCTGTAACATTATATTCAACAAGTTGTGCGGTTTTAATCGTTTCTTGAAAAATTTCATTTTCGGCAAATAGCACCTTCAATTATTATTTATTTCTATGTTCAATTTTAAAAACGTTTGTGGGAAATCATTCGAGTTTATTTTTTATCGACATCTTTACTATTTAAGCAAACTCAAAAAAATCCGTAAAAAAAGTTGTTCAGAAAAATTAGAGTTGCACGTATTACAATACTTGCGTTTAAAAGACGTTATAATAGAGTGAAATTAGGGGGAAGGTACTTCTCTCTTTTCGAATTGTGTTCTTTTTTCAAGGACAAATATGGTTTAAAAAAAAATAATCCAAGAAGTGCATTCCATTACGTAAGGCGGCGTTCGCACAAGCGTTTTCTAAAGGCTAGTATACATTATTCGATTTTGCATTCGATTTTCAGTTTCGAGTAGCTCAAATGTGATATTTTTGCCTTTACACTATTCGATTTTCAATTCGAAAAGCTAGTTTCAGTCGAAACAAACTCCAATATAAAATCGAACAGAAAAATCAAATACAAAAATTGAATGATAGAAACTAGCCTTAAAGCGTTCAAACGCTCGCTTTTTCTAATGCCCTGAATAGAACGTATCAGGTTTAAACCCTATTGGATTCCTAAACTTAATTTTCTTTTTCATGTGACATCAAAGTGAACAAGAAGATATACGCTTTCACCAATATTTATATTAAAATGAAGAAGAAATAGAATGAAATGTCGTGGGGCTGACTAATGCGGGATGTTGAAGAGGAACAATACAGATGGAGAATCTGCAAGGCAATCAAAAAAGAAAAACTTTGAAAATTAATGGAACACTGGTTGCCTTTTATTTTGATTTAGGATCGTCACGACAGCATTAGGATAGTTATTTATAGTATTTTGAAAATATGTTTGTAAAAGAAAGTTCTTGTATGAAATGGTGTTATGATTAAAATAGGTAGAATCTTAAAAACATAACCTCTTTATTTGTCTAAAAACATAATAGATAATAGAGAGTGACAGAAAGAAAAGGGTATCATTCTGGAATCGTAAAAAATGGATCCCAAAATATTTACTTTTAAAGAAGTCATCTGAGAAAGAATTCAAAAAGTGGGCCCCACTATAAAAAACATTGTGTTCTATTAAGTAATAAACTGCCCCACATATGTTAAGGAATATAGTTAAAAAATACATACAAGGTGAGTAATATTTCTGCATTTTTGTAATTACTTTCTTATTAATAAAATTAGAGCAAAAAAAAAAACTTTTAAGAAAAAGAAAGAGAAATAAATTTTCTGCCAAAATCCGTCGTGTATCATGTAATTAAAAAGAGAAGGAGGCGTGGCCGATCGAAAACAATTGAATCGATGAGTGCATAATCGTGTTCAGTCTAAATTTATACTATGTTGAGAAAACAACAAATAACCTTCTCTAGATTTTTATTTTAAGTAAATATTGGCTTCAGGAGGCTTCAGATATCCTTAACTGAAACAATTTTGAACCAATAATTCACTTAAAATAAAAACCTAGAAAGTTATTTGCTGTTTTCTCAACACAGTAAATTTGGAATGAACACGATTATGCACTCGTCGATTCAACTAAAGATCGATGTTAACCGATGTATTTAAATTTTGTAGGTATCTTGCATACTATTATGTTCTTCTTTTGTTATTATTGGACCGTTGTTACGATTATTTGAATTTATTCGTCAATTTATTGACACACAGTGGTTTTGCGTTTCAGTTGCAAAATGTTGTCTATAAAATTGCAATTTCAAATTTTATCTTCTTAAAAATTTTACAATGCCTCGGCGTAAATTAAACATCCGAAGAAGTCAAATATCCATAAGAAGGAGAATTTGTTTTTTTTTTGCTTTTAAAGTGATATTTAAATGATGTTTCCTAACTTACGTGGGGCAGTTTATTTATAGCGCTTTCGATTGGGGTGCACTATGTGCACTAAGTGTATGTTCATCTAATTTTGTTCCATGAGGTTGAAACGATATACTCAGTGCACAGAGTATTGTATTAGTTGTCTTAATACGCTTATTAAAAATTCAATTGTTTTGGTCATGTGTCAGGGTCAAACATTTGAATTCAGAATTATGTTCAGACCAATTTCGTAGTTTTAATTTCTAATTTGTTGTTAATACTGTCTCATCATGATATAATAGTTTTAATTTCATTCATAGATACTTAAAGGCATTGTATTATCACTATTATTTCTTAAGTCATAAATTCTAAATTTCCTAGTATTAAATTCACGGTTGAAAAAGAGGTTGATGGGAAATTACCATTTCTAGATGCCTTGGTGATTGGAAATAGTGAAAACAAATTAGAATTTGATATGTATAGGAAAGAACATGTCGTGTCGCATAAGTATTCTGCAATTTCTTTTGTACTTAATAGGTTAGTCAACTTCAGATTCACAAAAGAAAGATAAAACAAAGAACTCAGATTTATAAAAGATATAGCAGTCCACAATGGTTACTCAGTAGATGTCGTAGAAAATTCTTTAAGGAAAATTGTAAACAAAGCCAACATCATAAAACTTACCACTTTGTTACCTGTAGAAACAAACATATCCAAATACATTAAAATTCCGTTTGACAAATATTGTTCCAAAGGTTTACATAGCATTTTTAAAACGCAGGGGTACACAATCGCACGTACTAATAACAATAATACTTTAAAACGTTTACTGGCAAACCCTAAAGACAAAACTGAACCAAATCAGAAATCAGGAGTCTATGAAATATCTTGTCAAGGGTGTACTAAAAAATATATTGGGCAAACAAAAAGAAGTATACTGACACGTTTTAAATAACACTTAACTCATTTAAAGTACAATAGAATTGAAAAATCCAGTGTTGCCCAACATATTTTTGACACCAGTCATAAAATAGATTTAAGCAATCTTATTTATTTATTTTATTTATTTATTTATTTATTGTCGCTTATCAACAGATATGGACATTGTCAAATACAAAGATAGTATCAATATAAATATAACAAAATATATGTAAATCTGAAAAATACAAATAAAATTACGTAACAAGCATTACATTGTCGGTAAAATAGAAATTGAGAGAAAACGTGACGTCAATGCGACTGCAGATAAACATGAAACAAAACATATATTTGCAGATAAACATGAAACAAAAAAAAATATATATTTAAAAACAGAGGTAAAGAAGGTACGTATTTAGCAAATACAAAAATGAACATTATGGGTTTGCAGAAGTTAGTGGAGTTAGTCGCCGAAGCAAAGGTTACGGTTGAGGTTACGTAGTAATGAATTCATTTATGTGGTAAAAGTTTTTAGAAAGCAAATAAGTTTTAGTTAAAGTTTTGAATTGCTTTAAACTAACATTTTTAATATCGCTAGGTAGTGCATTGAATACTTTTATGGCTCTGTAATGAGCACCACGTTGATATAGTGTTGATTTGTGACTGGGGATGCAGATATCATTGCAGTGTCTAGTGCTCATACTCATATACATATCAGAATTCCGAGTATACAGATGCGCATGCTGTTTTACGAAAACAGCTAATTCTAAAATATATAAGCTAGCTAATGGTAATATCCCTAATTGTTTAAATAATGGTCTGCATGGAGTATTCATCGGAGCTCCACACATAACTCTAACAATTCTTTTTTGCAGCACAAATAAATTCGTGAAGTGACTGCATGAGCCCCAGAACATTAAGCCATACCGTAGCCTCGACTCGACATAGGCAAAGTAAAAAGTTTTTAGTGAAATTGTTCCCACATTAAATCTGAGATTATTTATAGCAAAAAAAGCAGAACACAATTTCTTGCTCAATTTACAACAATGTAGGTCCCAATCGAGCCTGGAGTCAACCTGAAGACCCAAAAATTCAACATTATTTGTAAGTGGCAAAGATTTGCTGTCATGTTTAACTAAAATGCTGTAGTCAGGTATATGATTTTTGAATATTACCAAATTCGTTTTTTTCAGATTCAGTAGAAGATTATTGTCCGCACACCATTTATTCATGTTATATACAACTTCAGTACTGGTATTAGAAATTTCAGCGACTGATCTGTCAGCAATTATTACATTTGTATCGTCCGCATATTGAGAGATATGACCTGAAGTTACTGATACTGGTAAATCATTGACATAAGTCAAAAACAATGTTGGGCCTAGAATGGATCCCTGTGGAACACCTCGGTGAATGGGTACATTTGAGGACTGATGAGTCTTTATTAGACCATCATGTTCCGACGTTAAAGAAATAACTTGACTGCGGTTAGTAAGGTACGAGTGGAATAAGTTTAAGGCCGTACCCCGTATACCATAAGCTTCCATTTTGGTTAACAGAATATCATGATCCAAAAGGTCAAATGCTTTGGACAGATCAAAAAATATACCGGCAACATTATGTTTTTTATCTAGATTCTCATAAATATACGTTAATGTATTATAAATGGCATCTTTTGTAGATGTGTTGCTAATAAATCCAAATTGATTTTTATGTAATATTTCAAATTTCGTCAGATAGGAGGTCAATCTTTTATTCAAGATCTTTTCAAAAATTTTACTGATAGCGGGTAAGAGCGAAATAGGTCGATAGTTATTTATGTCGGATCGCTCACCCTTTTTAAAAATGGGTATAACTTTGGCACACTTTAGTAGATCTGGAAATATGCCTTGCAATAGGCATTTGTTTATTACGTTAACTAACGGAGATGTGATAAATTTACAAACTTCTTTAAGCAATGAACAAGGTACATCGTCAATTCCAGCAGAATGTTTGTGTGAAATTACTTTAACTATAGACCTAATTTCTTCTTCATTAGTCGGAATCATAAACATATTTCGATCACACCCGAATTTGGCGGTATATTGATTATTTTGATAATTTGAGTTTGAAACTATGTTACTGAAATAGTCACAAAATAATTGAGTTATCTCTTTAGGATCAGTGATCAAGTTTCCAGAGGTCGAGATTATTTTGTAATCAGATGTCTTACAATTAGTTGAATTTACTATTTGCCTTACAATATTCCACGTTGTTTTTGATTTATTAGATGATAATGATATCTTGTTGTCATAGTATTGTTTCTTACTTTCCTTTATTGCTGCATTGTAATGTTCTTTCTGAGTTTTGTATATGTTTTGTAAGTGAGGATCATTATATTTTCTACAAAGAGCATGAAGATCTCGTAAGTTACAGGATAGTTTATGTAGGGAACTGTTACGCCAAGGCAAATTGGCTTTACTATTAGCACGTACTCGACATTTAATTAACGGAAAAGAATTATTGAAATGTTCAAGAAAAGATGTATAAAAATTTTCAAACGCCACATCCGCATTGTTTGCACTGTAAACGTTACTCCAGTCTTCCTTTTCTAAAGCTAGTTGCATACACGTGATATTTTGTGTTATAAATTTCCGTCTATAGATATATTTTGGAATATGATGAGACGGATCAACATTTCTCACTGCTAACATTTGGTAGTAATGATCTGATAGAGTCGAGTCTGAAACATGACAGTCTAAAATAGTATCACATTCACTTACAAATATGTTGTCAATTAAAGTGGATGTTGTATTTGTTATTCTAGTGGGCTGATTTACAAGAGGCATAAGACCAAACGATTTAAAGACATTTAACACATCTGCTGATGCTCTAGAATTTTCCGCGAAATTAATGTTAAAATCACCACATACGATTAAAGTTGTGTTATTTTTAGCATTACATTGAAGTATTGAGAATAATTCATTAATGAAAATTTCTAAGTTCCCGCTGGGAGATCTATATATACTAATAATTGTATATTTCAGGTTACCATTTATAAACTGAGCGCATGCATACTCGAAATCTTTCACCAGACAAGCATTAGCACATTTGAGAGAAGAAACTTTAAAATTTTTGTTAGCATAAATACAAACACCTCCACCTTTACAATCAGACCTGCAATAGCTACTTATTAAAGTATAATTGGTAAGAAAATATTGCAGAATCTCATCATCTGATAACCAGTGCTCCGACAAGCAAACTATTTCTGGATAAGATAGTTCATGTAACAATCCCTCAAGAGGAGCAATTTTCGATCTTAGACTGCGAATATTTAAGTGAAAAATTTTAAATGTTAACATGTATTTTGTGATATCGTTTTCATCTGAAAATTTGTAGGAGTACATTCAATTTGTATTAAATTATGATAGTTAGCGGAGTGACCTATCACCTCTGTGGGTTGAGCTGATTTGACTGTCACCGATTTTTCCGAGTCATATAGATCCGCTGCAGTGCCGAGCAGATAATTTGACAATAGTTGACTTATATGTCTTTTTGCGCGAAGTTTCAGATGGATTCCATCCCTTATGTAATCTTCGATGCCAATCACATTGTTTATGCAAAAAACGTGGACATGACTGTAGTTCCTTGCCATGTTATATATTTTGTAGTTCACGTGCTCTATGATATTATTAAGTGGTTTGTCATGACACCTGAAGGGAATTGTTGACAGTACAACATTTGTATGAGTGGTACAATTCATTATGTATTCAAATACTTGCTAACTTAGGTTAGTAAAACCAATGTCAAGCAACAGGGAATTAGACGGGTTTGAAACCATTTTCATATACAAAAATTAGAATGATTTAATGAACACCGATCATGGGCCTTTGGCAAGTTCCGTGTTGCTTGACTTGGTTGACGCAATCCAGTGAGACGCTCGCTTTAGAGAGCACGCTTCATTGGAGCGGAACGAATTAGTATATAAATAGCGACAGACATGACACAGTTACTTCTCATGTGATCAAGAAGAAGGCATCTACTGAAGATGGCAGCATAGCTGCCGAAATACACATATAGTTTTTAAACAAACTTTTTTATGATTAGGAGGTTAAATCCAATTTCTTTAATTCATAAGTACAAAATGTTTTTTTTATTATACGGTTATCTCTTTTATAACTATTAAACAACATTTCTGTTCTGATTCCGCACCTTTTTTTGCAAATTTTAATGAAATATTGAGAGAATATGTGTGTATTTCCATTTTGCAATACTACAACTTACAATTAGTGGAACGAACGCACACCTTATACATTATTATTTATTTTAATATGACAGGTGACAATTTCCGTCCTACCTTTTCAAATTTCACCGAAACAAACATCACGTGTAAATAACCAATCTTACAGTGAAGTTTTCTTCTTCGCAATGACAATCTTGAAGATTTTAATATATGTTCTATGTTCTACATTAGAAGCAAATAAAAAATCTCTTATCGCAATGAGTTTTTATTTTTTATTTATTTATTTCTAAACAACTCTCTGGTCTCCTTTACTATACCTGGTTTATCATAAAACCTGCAGCCATACTTTTTAGTAATTTTAAATTGCGAAAGTAGGTCAGCAAATGGAAAATAAAATCCAACGCGGATTTGATTACCTGTTAGATAACGATGTAAAGTTTTAACGCGAAGACATTAGTTTTAATTATGACTGTACACTGTGTTTAATAAGTATATGAGTATTGCAGCAGTCCCTGCTTCATCATGACATTCCAAATCTTTCTATACGTAACTCGTATTTTTTTCAAATATGCAATAAATGTATTAAAGTATCTAAAGTTCAATTCATGAAAGAATACATGCACGTCATATACAAAATCGTCTTTATTAAATCAAATAACTGCACTTCGTTAGTCAACAATTAATACTTGAAATTAATTTAATGATGTATTTCCGATGTACGTATTAAAATTGGCGTAGTATTGATTAACTAGTCCAGTTATTCGATATAGACGTTTGTTGTATATGACGTGCATGTTTTCTTTCATGAATTGAACTCTACATAGTATATACATAAGAAATATTTTTTGAAAGTCGGTATTACCATGCTACAGCAACCTTTGCCAGACATATCGGGAGTACAACACCATCATTGAATAAGCAGACTGCGGAAGTTTAGGCATTTGCCTTTTCTATTTGTTACACAATACTTTGATGGGACCCGTTTACAAATACGTTTCATATAGTTACTGTTCAAATGGTAAAGTTTTATAATGCCTATTTTTGCCTATTTATGGATAAATGCCTATTTCAGACAAAAATGCCTATAATGTGTCTTTTTCTTAAAAATTCTCGGAATAAATTTTAAATTTGCATAAATTAAAATTAAAATGATCAATTCAACCGTTATTATTTATAAAAAAAGATTGGCAATTTTTAAGAATCTTGTGAATACCCCTTGAAAGCAAGAATTATTTCTATTCAAAATGATGAAACAACTATCGGACATCGGTACCTTTGTTTCTATAAAAGTTTTCTTTGATATATAAACCGAACTGCATAGGTTTTACTTGGTTTCAATTCAGTGATTTAATATAAAAAAAATCTCATTCACCCCCGATTTGTAAATTTCCCTCTTGCAAGAACTTTATGTAAAAAACAAGATCAGTTTTAAGTAGTCTTGCGGGTAAAGTATTACCAGCAGCAAATACGCCTTGGAGAAAATTTGGAAAATCAATTTTTTTTAATAATTTATAGAAAAATATTCGATAATCGGTTTTTTCTTTATACTTTATTTGTGCCTATTCTGCATATATACGAACCTTTTTTAGGCGCCTAAAACAGACTTTTTTAGTGCCTAAACTTCCGCAGTCTAGTAATAATTAAAGGCCCGGAATTTTTCCGGCCATAAAAAAGTCGCAAAATGTGTGTACTTGATTTGGAAGACTTAATTGTGATACCAGGTATTTATTTTCTCGTGGCAACTTAAAAAGAACCAATAGAGTTAAACAAACATCCGGCCTGTAGTAATAAGTAGTGTTACTTATTGTTAAAAAATTATTTAAAATTCGATCCATTTAGGGACGTACTGTGTATACCTGTACATTAAGTTGATGGCTTAAGATTAACAGAAACGCACCTACTTTAACTCAATCTACTTCTCAAAAAGCAAGATTATTAGAAAACACTGATAAAAATATTTTTAAATCATTATACACTGTAAACATAAAACCAATACTTTTCAGAATTTGTTCTCTCTAATTTTTTAAGAATACTTCAGTCATTGAAGTGCTGCTATTTTAAAAATATTGCCTAATTTTGTAGTGCGTAGTCACTAAAATAAAAATAGTTCACCAGTGACGAGATGCAACTCCTTGAATGCACTTAATATCCTTTAGCATTTCCTGAAATGTGGGACGCATGGTGTATTCTCTCTTTTTTTATATAAGAGTCCTCTGGTTCATTACTTTACTAATTAATACGTAAGTCCAAGAATTATTTTTTCTGATTTTTAATTTTATGATAATTTCAAAAAGTAAAAAGAGATATTGCTAAATCTGATCTAATATATTTGAACTGGTTATCTGCTATGTAATTAAGAGTTAATAGGTTTAGGGGGTTAAACAAAAAAAGAAACTACTGTTCATTCTATAAAAACAGTAACACGTTTTATTTATATTCTTGTAAGCGTATGAGGACTATGACTAGCTGTACATTTTATATATATATATAATATATATAGCGATATTTTATACATATTCACAATTTTTTTCGCACCGTCGCCGGAAGGTAAACCGACGCCGGCGCCTTTTTCAGTTGTTTTTATAATATATAATATATACATGTGATAGATATTTCTTTGGTCTAGCTATTTCAGCTAAAGAATGTATATGTCATCAGATCTTACTATTGGTGGTGGTCTGGTCGTTCGAAACCTTCCAGGCGCCCTAGCTTGCCCTCTCCCCGCTCGCAATGCTACAAAAATAAAATCTCAAAAAATGTTCAAAAAACGTCAGTCAAGTTGTGTGGTAAGATCAGCTGGGCGCGCTTGCAGGGGAGCATCTCGCACGACCAAACGGAAAAAAATAAACAGTTTTGTACATACATACTGGATTATTTGGTATACTGTGATATACAATTTTAGTTTTCCTTTTTTTTTCTTAGCGGGGAAATTCCACCTAACAATCGGGGAGGGCCTGGCTGCTTGTTTCTAAAAAAGATTCCTCCATTCGTCCATTCCGCACCAGCCGAGCGAAAGTAGAATTTCCCGTTCACAAATAATTACGCGATACTTTGTTTAAATAATATGGCATCACCTAAAGCGACCTTAATAAATAATAAGTCCTACGTTTTACAATTTTAAACCATACAAATTAAACAATTAATTCTACCGTCCGAAGGAAAAAGAAGAAACGGTGTTTGAAACCGAGAGGCAATGCTGATTACGTTTTTTTTTATTGTCCTTTTCATATTAGTGGAACTGATTTGATACACTGATTGAAGCACACTCTACATAATAGTATTTTTTTTTAGTTTTAATTAAACATTGCCCCATCCCCCCCTCTCACTTTAAGCTGATGAATTCCCGACATAGGATGAAAGACTTTGCTCTAAGCTTACATAGTTAGATAAGGTCGCGAGCGACCGCCGAATCTTAAGTGGGTTCCTATAATGGAATGTGATATCATCATAAATACGCTATTACATACATACACGACGACATTACGGAGCACTATTACAAAAATGACTTTTTAATGATACTTTCGCAATTACATTCGCTCTTATAATTCACCTTTGATAACAGCAAATGTTATTCATCGATTTTCGGCGAAAAACGTTAATGCTTCCACGCCCGCAAATGTTGATCAATATTCAATTAGCGAGGGAAACGTGTTCGCAATGCACAATTGGAAAACCAATTTGCCTTGTTGAGAAAGCTGCTCGTTGCTATACAAACTCTGAAGATGACGGTCACAGAAACATCCAAGCCAAGCCCAAAAAATTGTTACAATTGTTTGTGTTTTATTTTTTTTATGAAATTTTATGTTATTGTTCGACTGTAACCGTTCAGCCTAAACATAAAAACAAGATGATACAACAATGACAGTAATAAAATAAAATGGCAATGAAAGTATTATACTGAAAGGGAAAAAGGTCACGTTTCAAAATTTTTGTTAGGATTATTTTCAAAATGGTACACAATGAAATCCTAAAAAAGCCAACGGATTTATAATACATTAAAATTCGATTACCAAACAACACGACATCGAACGAGGTCTGGCCTGTATCTGCTCACCCATACAATTTTATTGAAGGTAGGTCGCCTTTGTCCATTAAAAATGTATGCGTCAAGCCTTTTCAAAATCGTTCGATTTCACTGCTTCTCTGTACTTTCGGCATTTTGAAAAAGTTATCAAATTAAAAGATTGAAAAAAGTAATGGATTTTAAGAGGAATCACAAAAGTATATCAATAATTTGTCGTTAGATGTAAAATGTTACTTCCGGCCACGGTGAACGATATATTAGGTGACGCCATAAGGGCACTCGCCCGTATGTCAATGTATGCATGAATGCGCGATATCAATTGCGAGAGCGACAGCTGAAAGAGGGTTCAAATATCAATGCGCGAGACAGAACAGTATTTAATCCTTCAGCATGAAATAACATTAAGATGTTTTTCGCAGTCGCGTGCACGTTCCGAACACCCGCGCCACTACCTACAGGTTCTTTACTATGCTTCCGGTTAAGCATTTTCGTATAATCAATATACAGTAAAACCTCTCCCTTGTGGTCACGTATAGGTCACAGTAGATGATCCGCATTATAGAGATGACCGTATTATAGTTTTACAGTCTTTCTGTTTCGGTTTTCCTTTTTTGTTCATTATGCCTCCGAATTTGTTTTTGATGATTTTCCCGTTTAGGAAATGTCAACTCAGTCATTCGACAATTTGGGAAACTAATTGTTGACAAAAGGGGAAAACCAAAAGAAGAAAACTGAATATGTGAATGTGAATGGATATTATAAAGTGTTCATATTATTAAAGAGAAGGTTTTCCTGTATTTTGAAATCCGTTTTTGGGCTCCGTTGAGCAACGTCGAAAAGAAAATTTCCGCTTTTAAAATCCATAGCATTAAAATCGCCAAACAAAAATATCTGCAATTTTTGAACATTTCTCAAACAAATGTATTTATAGACAAAGGCAACAATTTCAGAAACTTTGACATGATTTTAAAAAAGAAATTAAAACTACCGAGGGAACCATGAAATGCTGTTGAATTATTTAAATTTTGTTATACCTGTCTACGTCAGATGTCTTTTGATGATCTCAGCAGAGAAAACTGAAGAATGAAATACAAGAAAACGCCAACAAAATACATAAATTAAAGGAAGAAAAATCGAGTCTGAGGTTTGAATAAAGAAGCTTAATAAAACCGTGTCAAATTTATCTGGCCAATAAGTGGATTTGGGGCAGAATCCTAAATTCTTCACGAGAAGAACATAACTTTCTGCAACAACAGCTAAAAGCCAAGGTTTCAGAAAGTCAATACAATTCTATTGTAGAAGAAACTGAAGCACTGACTGCTGGATTGGGTGAGGTAACGACACAACAAGGCTAAGAGGAAATGAAGAGACGGAATTCAGAATACGATGTTAAAAGTTTGAGGTCACATAAATCAAGTCTTGCAGACATTGCTGATTATCAAAATAAATATAAGAATGCGAAAGCAAAATAGAAAAATTTAAGCAACGGATCAGAAGAACGGAATATGAAAGAAACCACCTTCGAAACGAGCTGCAAACACTCCAGCAAGGCGAGAGTCACTCAGATACACCAGAGGATGTAAAGAAATAGCGAAAGGAATTGATAAACACCGTGCATCAAAAAAACGAGCAAATCTCACGTTTGCTTACAGAAATCGATAGGAAGGGTTGCATGCAAAGTATACAGGCATAGACAGAATCCGGCTCGAAGGACCAAATGTTTCGTTTAGAATCGATTTTTGTATATAGAAAAAACTCTCGAAGGACCAAGTTTTATTTACATTTTTCTGATAGCCTTTCAACAAACTTAACTACTTTATCTTGCAGGTGTCGACTTCGATCATGTGCTCTGATTTTAGAGAGTCTTGGAAAGGAATTAAAAGCACAACTACAGTCAGCACATGATCGAAGTCAACACTTGCAAGATGAAGTTAAGTTTGTTGAAAGACTATCTCAAAAAAATATAAATAAAAACAACTTGGTCCTTCGAGATTTTTTTCTATACACAAAAATCGATTCTAAACGAAACAATACCTTTGTTCGGCACTTTGAGATTAATAACTTTCCTAAAATTTGGAGCCCACTAATTACGAGTAAGGTAAAGGCAAAATTTTTAGTTTTGTTCTCAACTTGAATAAGTCTCAATTTAATTAATTTAGAATTCTAAGAATCAGTAAATACTGTTACTGAAATAGCTTCAGATTACAGTTTTTCATCCGTTTTAGGGAACATGTTTAATTTTCCATCCGAAGTTGGAGGTCATCACCTGAGTTAAGGGTGGTTTAACAGGTGAAAAAGTAACCGCTTTAGTTCTTGCAGCTAAAGAAATGTGCAGAGAATGGATAGTTACCACAAGTGGCCGTTGAAGGTGGTCGATAATGAGGTAATAATTATCAGAAGTGGTTGCTGAAAAATAAACAAATCGAACTAATCCGCAGAATGACCAGAGGTGACCGTTGAAGGTCAACAATGACGTAATATTACCAGAAGTTGTTGTTGAAAAATAAAAAATCGGACCTGCCCGTTTAGATCTTGGAAATAAAGAAGAGAATGTCCAGAGGTGGCCATTGAAGGTCAACAATGACCTAAAAAATAAAAAATCGGACTAACCCGTTTAGATCTTGTAAATGAAGAAATAAATGACAAGAGGTGGCCGTTGAAGGTTGACGTCAATGACATATTACCAGAAGTGGTTGAAAAAAAAAAAAGTAAATAAAATTAACCCGTTTAGTTTTTTGAAAATGAAGAAGTGCCCAGAGGATAGACAATAACGTAATTTTACCACCAGACGTGGTCGTTGGAAAAGAAAAAAATGTTGAATGTTTGTTAGATATTCCATGAATTGGAATTAGGGCAGTAACAGAGTGTTCGTAAGAACTTCTCCTATTTTCGACTTGCACGGATTCAATTACAAAAAAATGTGGGAAAATGTGTGTATACCAAACAGTTTTGAATTCAAAAGTACTTTTGAGTATTTTGATTTTCGAAAAATTTACTAAATTCCCATGCATGACCCAAAAGCTCCAAGAAACAGTAAAGAAACAAAAAGAAAAGATTCTGTTGACGCTGTTGATTACTTGACCTCACCATCCCTTCGACATACTAATCCATCTGCTTGTTTGGTTATTTTAAAAATATTTGCTACCAAAACTCCTAAATGCAGTTTTGAATACAAAATGCAAAAATAAAATAATAAAATTAATTGGAAAACCAAATATGTAAATGAGTGAATCCATTGCCTACTGGTTAATTCGCTCGAGTCCAAAATCGAATGGAAATTGCTTCAAAGTTCGAAAAGCTTTTGCCTCCTCGCCAATTAGCCGAGGCGAGCGAATTTGAGAATTACGTCGGAACGTCGCCGATAAATATTAATAAGTGTTGAACAGAAAACGTCCGCCTGAAGTGAATGGGGCCGCCCACACCGCGACCCCAAATAGCTCGCGAGATTCGGGTATTCGTGTGGGCTCTCCGAAAGTCGTAAAGCTTTAGTTACTCAAGACCCGAATAAACATGTTCGCTGAAATGCGATGGAAATATTTTCGTGCTCGTGCATAATTACACTTCGAAACAAAGTTAAGAAAATCACCCAGGTCTAACACCTTGCTTGAAGAGACAAATACGAACATTTTTGATTCATTTGATTAAGGGCCAGAATACACGGACCAGTTTTGAAAACAGTTTGCTCGAGAAGGGTCAATATATATGTATTACGTTTAAATAGTCGAGGTGATCTGCGAAAATTATTCGAACTACCCATGTTTAATCACCACTATTTCCAAATACCTTTAAGGTTGACTATCTACTCCTAATTATAAGTGGTTTGCGTTTTTTTTTCTTATTCACTCTTAAACAATTTTTCTGTGTTAAATAAAAACAAAAGAAAAAAATGATAATCACCATGTCGACGTGAGTCCTTGTTAAATGAAGACATAGCCAATTTTTTATACGAGAAAAACATGTCAACGTCAACAGGTCTGCGAAAACACAGAGACACATTGTTGGCAACCGGTTTGTCCAAACTAAATTCCTACTCTCCAAAATGTCTCTATTTTAAGCGCGTTATTAAACATCGTGGAACGTCACTATAAGACCAATTGAGGTCCCTAGAATAAAAGGGGTATAAGTGCATGTAAATCAGATTTGTTCAAAAATGCACTTATACCCCTTTCATTCCAGGCGCCTCAATTAGATTAGTTTAAAAACGAGGAAAAAATACCGTGTGTTCAAAAACAAATTACGTAGGAGTTGACCATGGAAAACGCAAGCAGCAAACTTCAAAAATATGAACCACATACCATCCTGGAGAGAATGTTTTCAAAATGGCGAAGCTCTGGTGACAGTTAATGAAAACATTTTGCTTGTGCTTTACTTGGCCAACTCTTGTCAAAACAAGGTACGTATAACAATAAATGATCAAATATTAGTATTAAAGCAGATACTTGCAAATTGTCAAACAAATCGCCTTTCTAAATGGGTCAGTTTCGTTTCTGCTACGTAAAATTAATATGTGACGTGGCAATGAAGTTGTTTCAAAAAAGGACTAATCTGTGAATGGCAAACCCAAGAGCAAACTGGATTTCAAAAATGTTTCACCCAACTGTTTTGGAGTTCTGTGAAAGAAAACGAAAATACTTCATTTACGTTTGACTTTCTTACGCCCTTACCAAAAATAGAAAATTTTTAATAAAAAGAAAAGAAGCTCTGAAAAATATTTCTTATTTTTTTTTGACCAACCAAAAGTTAGTAATCAGAACTCACAATTATATTGGTCACCTGTATTAATTTATTTTATTAGTTCCTGTAAGTTGTGAAAGGCAATGAAAATAATTTATTTGTATCTGACTTTTTACACCATCAGCAAAAATGAAAAATTGTTAATTAAAAGAAAAAAGTTCTGAAAAAAATTTCTTATTTTCTTTTTTGATCAATCAGTTAGCAATCAGAACAAGCGATTATTTTGGCCACCTGAATTAATTTATTTATTAGTTCTTGTAAGTTGTGAAAGGAGACGAAAATAATTTGTTTGTGTCTGACGTTTTTTTTTACATCATCAGTAAAATAGAAAATTGTTAATAAAAAGAAAAAAGCTTTGGAAAATATTTCTTATTTTTTTGACCAACCAATCAGAACAAACAATTCTTTTGGCCACCTGAATTAATTTATTTATTACTTCCTAACTCCTATAAGATTTTTTTATAACATTTTTAAAAATAATCATTCGGAGAGAATGTAAGATTAGTTTAAAACTCGACGTTTCGCTTCAGACAACTTCAAGAGGATTAACTGAGGAAGCTGTCATGAGTTGTCAACATACGCCGAAGTGTCGCCTTTTAAACTAAATTTCCAATCTGCACGATTTATTATAATTATGTAATTATAATAAATTATAATTATATTATACAGCGTGTTTGATAATTGCTAGTACAAAAAAAAAACTGTGACATACTGAAGAACTAAGAAATCCAAAAACCCATTTTTTTAAAAAATTTTATTATTTTTATTTTTTGATTTTTTATCTTTTTTCCAAAAAATAAGACCATTTCCGTTAACCTATTATTTGTGTAAGTGGCATTCATTGCGGTAATGACAATGTACCGATTTGTGACTCTTTTAATAGTTTGTTATCTTTAACTCGGTGACGCAACAGCAATTTAAGCCAAATTATCAGTAACTTTTATCTCGAAAACTAAAGGACTTTTATTAGAATTTTTTTGTCGATGACTTCAACTCAGCATCACCAAGTACCAACTTTTTCTGTGTACTAACAATTTCCAAACACCCGGTATATTATAATTATATTCATAATTGAAGTCGACTCTTGTCCGATGAAATTTATAAGAAAATAGTTTTTAACCTTTTACCGGACGCTTTTAAAATTAGGAACAACACTCAACGTTTCCCTACAGCATGATACCTTCACTTCCGACGAAGTTACCAAGCAATAGTGAAACGTTGAATGCTCTTTCCAACTTTAATGGTAAAAACTATTTTCTTATAATTATATTATTATAATAACATAAAAATATATAAATTTTGTGATAATTTTCAACAAGAAACCACAAATTTCTAAATGTTTAGCTCAGATCCATTCTTTAGTAATAAAAAAAGACGACCGTCAATTTTTGGACCCTGAACTCACGAGTTAAATTAGAATCGACGATGAAAAGTCAAAGTTCTTTGCGTAGACAGTAAAATAAAATTAAAAAAAAAAACAAATTAAAAAACGCCTTAAAAAATTCAACAAAATAAATTCGGAGATACAGAACAAAAATCCGACTTGGACGTTTTATTTAATAATTAATTAAACAAACGTGTAAATATTTACTGCTGCGGACTGATAAAAGAAACAGAAAAAATAGAGAAATCGATAAACTAAATGAATCCAAATTTGTTTAATCTGCGCGGAGTAATAACAACAAACAATCCTGCGGGCCAAACGCGATCGTCCTTGACCTATTTCTTGGATGTACCGATTCCGATTTGACAAACAAAAAAAAAGAGATCGATGTTCATTTGTTTGATAAATCAAAATAATAATAATAAATTTACAAAACGCACTCACTCAGACCATTTTTTTTTTTTTAATTTAAATATTTTAAAATCGCAGCGAGGGCCAGCGCCAATTTAAACAAACATGTTGCAAAAAACCAAACAATTGTTGCAAAGGCAAACAATTACGTGCTATTTTTATCCGCATCCTTGGGAAGACGAATGAGTTAGCGATTTGAACGACCACTAATAATTAATTTTTGACTTTGAAACCAAATCCAAATGAGTCAGGCTGATTTATCGCGTCGACTGACAAATATTGCGCAAATATTTTAAGCACACCTCAAAAGCGAAACGTAATTAGCGAACGCTTATATGTACGCCCCTGGGTTGCTCATTCGAAAGTTCCATTGACGTCAGCTATGCCGATTATAAAAAAAAAAACTTGGTGGCAAATTAACCGGTAATTAATTTTATTAATGCCGAATCGAAACTGAATGGTGTTTCTCTCAGGCAATCGCCGAGTGCACAATTATTGCTTCCTGGTATTATTACCTGACTTTCAAGGTGTAAATCACAAGTCAAATTCAAGAGAATTTTTTTTTAATTGACCGCATGCCAAAGAAGATAATCAAAGAAGACAATACTTTCATTCGAAGCACGGTGAACAATATATTAGGTGATGCCAAAAGACCACTCGGCCGTGTGTCGATAGTGCACGAAAGAGCGAGATCAATTGTGAGAGCGAAGAGGGGTTCAAATATTAATGCGCGAGAGAGAAAGGTGTTTAATCCTTCAGCATGAGCTAACATTAAAATATTTCTCACAGTTACGTGCACGTTCCGAACGCCCGGGCTACTACCTATTGATTCTTTACTGTGATTCGAAGCAATGAGACGTCACGAAAGCACTGACCGATATCAGCGATGATGATAAAAATGAGTGTCAATTCACTAAACTTGTTGAGTTGACGTCAATATCTCTATTATTATCTGCGTTTGTTTGGTTTTTGCTTACGTAAGACTTATATTATTAAAAGCGATAAGGAGAAGTTGGGTTGCAATTGCAAGAAACGGTAAAGAAAAAAAAAGGTAATCCGATAAGTTGTGAATGGAAATTGAACTAAACAAATTAGGGGTAGCGCTATGGTACCTTCATTCTCATTCCGTCTAAACATCAGAAAATATGGACAGAGTAATCATTTGTATCCATTAATAGGGCAATCACAGAAGATGAATTTAAAAATTAGAAAGAATAAGAATTGGTTTAATTAATAAACAGAGTCAATGAACTAAATACGTCC
Source organism: Prosopocoilus inquinatus (assembly GCA_036172665.1). Taxonomy (NCBI): domain Eukaryota; kingdom Metazoa; phylum Arthropoda; class Insecta; order Coleoptera; family Lucanidae; genus Prosopocoilus; species Prosopocoilus inquinatus. Next base: position 31,389,248 of record CM069877.1, read on the forward strand.
AAATCAGATAGTGTCACACTTTTTCTGTGTATCAAAGACTATGGACAGAGTTATCTGCATCTCAGGAGGGTATGGCATTGGAAAAAAAATAAGGAACTTAATCCAACAAGCTCGTAAAAAATAGATACATAGATATAAGATAAGAACTGGAAATGGTTCAAAAAACTTGAGTTTAAAGCAAAACAGGAAACCATTTTCAGTCTAATTCAGTAAAAACAAAGATTTTGGTTTTTTTCTACAAGCGGATGAAACTAGCACTTGGCTAAGTTAAGGGCCTATTCTGTAACAAGAGCGTTAAATTTAAAGGACTCTTAAATTTTGTTGCTACGGTAATAACCAATCATAGAACTGTACTTTAAATTTTAAAGGACCTCTAAATTAATTTTTTTATTTATATTTAATAAGTTATAAAATCCGCCCCTTAAGCGCTTATTGTGTATCAAGAGCGTTAAATTTAAAGGGTTGTTAAATCATAAAATTGTATTTTAAATATTATAGGGGAACATTCTTAACTAATTAACGGGCTGTTAAAATTTAGAGATGTTTAAAAATTTAAAATACAGTTTCCTGATTCCTGGTTGTTATTACAGCAACAAAATTTAACAGCCCGTTAAATTTAACGCTGCTTGTACAGAATAGGCCCCAAAATACCTGTAAATTTTAACAACCTGTTTAATCAATTACAGAATCTCTCCCTTAAATGAATTTAAAGTTCCTTAATTTTTTCTTTTTTTTATTTCAAACAAAAATTTGTAAATTTGACCAAAACTAGCACTTAAACTGTACATGTTTTAGGCCCGACTTCATAATAGAACTAAAGGAGACTTTAACATTAAAGTCACAGTCACATAAAGATGCGAAAACGTAATTATTTATACCTCAGAATGTGACTTTTGTTTTAACATCCTGAAGTTCGATTATGAAATCGAGCCTAAATTCAAAAAAAAGAACAAAAGTTGCTTTTATTAATCAGTTCTGATTGTAAACCTCGTCTCGATTCCTTTTAAATTTTTAAGTTTTTTACGAAATACGTTTATTGCCTGGAAACACTTCGATTCTTATTCTTATCGAATGCGAATGAATAACGTTTTATAACTTGATTTTAAGGAAGGAAATGAATCATGGCATTCTAAATTACATGCAAGCCATAAAAAGTGTTGGTCGAAGACTGTTGCAATATTGTTCAAGCCCCTCCCCCCCCTGTGTTTTACGTATTTTGCAGATACATAGCTTTTGAAAACAAGAGCTTCAGCCTTCTGCCATAAAATATTGAATAAAATGAACCGGAGAAGGCGGAACTGAATCGTTTTCTTTAATTCTGGATCTTATCGGAGGTGTGCACGACAAATCGCATCGCGTTTATCGCCTAAACAACCCATTTCAAATCTAATCTAATCAAATTAATGGAAACTTCAAGTTGTACATAACCCCCTGAACACGTGAAGGTTGGTATAAAAGAAAACCATCACGTACAAAGAGTTAGTTTTTCTTTTTATCAGTTGGGAATATAGAACTCAGAAAACTCAGCTGGGGATACAGAAGATTGAAAAATTCTTTTTGAAACAGAGAGGATTAAGAAAATCAAATGGATTAATTTGAGGTGAGGTTAGTTTCAACCAACCCCCTAAAATGAAGATCGTTGGGTGGGATGAAAGCAAAAGTTGTCCTAAATCCAATAAATTACTTGAACCTAACCGATTTCATATCTGTTCCTTCAGGAAAATGAAATTACTAACAAGTGTTTGCTCCAAATTATTATGAAGAGATCTACTTTGGAATTGAACGCAAAAATGAGATAGGATGGGGCGAAGCTGATCTTGAGATGAGGGTCAACCAAGTCCTTAAAATGGAGAATTTGTTCCAATTGCAGATGACTTTGTTGATCTTTCTGAAAACGGAACCGCAGGGAAAGAATTTTGAAAACATTCACGTCCATGGAGAAGCTCAACGCAAGTCTAATAAGGGTGGGGGATTAAGGTGAAAGCAAAAGTTGTTCAAAACCCAATTGGCTTTATTTGCTGAACCTTCAGGAAAATGAAATCACCGACAAGTGTTTACTCCAAACTATTTAATGAAGTAATCTATTTTGAAATTGAATGCAAAAATAAGATAAGTTTGGAACGGAGCTAACGACTCTTAAGATGACGGTCATTCAAATGAAAGCAAAAGTTATTCTAAACTAATAGGATTCAACTCAATTACAAAATAAAAAAAAAAGATTCAAGGAAATGAAATCACTGACAAGTGTTTGCTCCAAACCGTTTTGAAGCAATCTAGGTTGTAATTGAACGCAGAGGTGAAATAGCATGGGACGAAGCTAATCTTAGATGAGGGTCATCCAAATGAAGGCAAAAGTTATTCTAGACTAATGGGGTTCAGTCCAATTACGAATTTATTTATTGATGCTTCAAGAAAATGAAACAACTGGAAAGTCGTTAAATCATTTCGAAGAAATCTACGTGGTGAAATTATTGAAATAAAAATATTTGCATAAAGTAAGTAAGTGGTAAGTCGTTAAATCATTTTGAAGAAATCTACGTGGTGAAGGAATTGCAATAAAAAAATTTGCATGAAACAAAGTCGAAACAAAATTTAAGATTCCTAACTGATTAATCAGTCTGATGACTAACTGGAATCATGACGAACATGAGACAACAAATTATTGCAGGGCACTTAAAAAATTCATAAAAATTTCCTCCGTAAAAAGTTGAAATCTTTAATGAGCTGTTTGATGAGTAATTATAATGAAGTTTACAGACGAATGCCTTCTTGATTACTTAGTTATCTCGCGCTAAGCCTGCATTTTAATGTGTGTTAAATTAAATCGGAAAACCCGACGACGATTCGATTCTAGCCGCCGCCATAATTGGAATTCGAAAACATAAAACTGGTTGCTGGTCTGCCATCGCCGAGGCTTGGAAAAATTTTTCCTCGCTGGCGCAGGAAAACATTCCAGAAAAAAAAAGAATAAAATCATAAAACATGGTTTACGCGATATGCCCGCGCGCCCGCCTAACAATAACAACAACGATGATGATGATGATATCACGGAATGCAAAATAAAATTCGCAGTTGAAAATTCTAAACAGCGAGCTCTGCCCGCGGAATTTACAATAACAATAAATATTTGCACAGAAAGCCGGCAACAATTTAGTGTAAACATTTTCCGTGTGTGCATGAGGCGGCGCTGTGTTTCGCCGGATGGCTCGATTACTGGCTACGTGATGCACGGAAAACGTAGAGGGCGTGGGAAACGGGCACGAACGCAAGATTTCACAGCTTTTGCTAATTTAGCACGATGTAAATAAAGGCAGCAATTTCACTCGTACGATAAATACATTGTAGCAGTTAAAGACCGAGTACAGTGGAACCTTGATTAATCGTCATATCTAAACATTACTGTAGGTGAATATCTCGTTTATGTTTTTTCGAAACTACCGCATCATCCAAATTTACTAAAACAAAAAAAAAACTCAGCGGAATCACATTTTGGTAATAGAATGAATAGAAACAATGAATCAACAAAGATCGTTTATAACAGTAGGGAAAAACAACTAACATCAAAATACTAATCAGTGCGGATGAGTCAAATTAAAAACACTGTCAAAGTTAATTGAAGCTGCAGTTAAGTCCATGGAAATGTTAAGTACAATAATTGCTTCTATGGAAATTAATCGTCGGTTAAAGTTAATCTGGAGTGTTGCAAATGAGGCTTAGTGTTTAACGTTGCTTTAATGGAATTCTCAATGAAGTCAAGACTAATCTACGTAGCTTTGGATAATCCAGGTTATACAGTACGTACATTCAAATGAAAATCTTAAAAGGAAATTAGAGTTAATCAAAGTGCAATTAGGTAATATTCGCAACAGAAAGCATTCAATTCGACGAGCTTTGTGTTTATCTGCTTTAATCCAGGTTTTAATTTAGAGGGACAGTTAACTGAAGACATTCCCGTATTAGGAAGTAACCTCCTACTTATCAAAAACAAAAGAAAAAACTTTGCAGGTGTTAAACCAACGTACGGCGGCATTTAATTAATTAATCAATCATAAATGTCTGTGGAAGTGAAATGGGAAAGTATTACGTAAGCTCGTTACTGATCTAATGACCGAACAACAATATCGAGAAGGAACTAAATTGATTTTCAATTAAGTTATGTATTTGTATTCAAATTAAAAATGTGGGCCATATCCTACTTAAATTGCCATAAAAATAGGCAGGCGTAAGTTAGGCAAAACAAATGAGTCACAACAAAAAGATTAAAAAAAAAACTTGGCAAAAAGAGATTGTTTGGAATTGGCAAGAAGACGACAGCTGATGAGAACCAAACAGTCTGAAACGTAATTACCGGTAAATGACAGATGGTTAATGAGGAAGTCGAACGACCTAAAAATCAAAAATAGCTGCGTCTAAAGCTCTTCATTATTTTTATTTTGTTTTTTTTTGTTTCCTATGTTATTTCAAGCAATTTATTTTACAGATCTATGTTTGTCGATCTACAATACATCTCCTTCATATTTTTTTTTTGTAATTTAATTAGATTCTATTTAGTTTATTTCAATTAAGGAAAATACTAACACTTTCTACCGAGCAATTAGCTCCTTATTTAAAATTTTTGTTTATCTTTTCTTATGATAATACCAAGACGTTGATTACAGAATAAAACCGAGTGAACAACGAAAATTAATTAGAAAGCAAGAAAAAAAGGCGATAGACACTTACTAATGGATTAGAAACTACCATTAACAGGCGGTCTTGATGACTAGGTACAGTTATTTATCAATTATTAAATCATTCATTGCCTTTACATGGAAATGTCGTTAGTTAATTATAACCTTTTATAATAACTCGTTTACAATTATTATTAAATCGACATTAAACACATCGAATTGCTGGCAATGTGTCATTAATTAAAAAAAATATATATATATAAAGAAAAACGCATTCGAGTTAAAACAAAACAATGAAGTTTGTTTACATTTCAAGGCTGACGACGACAGCAGCAATTTCATCGACGACCAAACATGAAATCAAAACAAGAATTGACAGTGAAGCAATCGATTTACATGCCGAACATCTAAACCTACACGGCCGTTACACAAGCAAAAATATAAATAAATAAACAACACAAAACAGCGATGAAAGAGGCGTTGAAAGCCAGTCGCTTCGAGATCCAATTTGAATACGTAAATGTGAATGTGAATGTGAGTGGCAATTACAAAGATGTAAAAACAAATTAGAAAACGTGTCGTCGACGAAATAATAAAATGAACTTTAATTTAAAAAAAAAATGAATGTTTAAAAATTGTAATTAAGCTAAAGAGAAAATGATACTTGACTGAAGTTGGGTGCTCGAAAGCGAAAGATCGAAGGAGAAAAGAAAGAAAAAATGTTTTTTAACTTTGTAAATTTTCAGTCATCAAAAGAGTGCAGGTAAGAAATGACCAGGAGGTCAGAGTGGTTAAAAGTATGTGATTACAATTAACGACTAGTCAGAACCACAAAATGAGAATGCCTTAAGAAAAGTAGATTTAAGGGTTTGCGATGGATTATAAATAAGAAACTTTAATTAAGAGCCTTGCATTATTTTAATTTGTATGTGGAAATGTCAAATTACTTTCGATTTCGTTTCTTAAACAATTCCAGCTTGAAGCCAAACCGAACCCCAAGCAGTTAGTCGTTTTTACTACCGTCGGACAACGACATTTTACGCCGATTTCTCATGCGCGAAACTAAATCGAATCGTGTCGCCCCAAAAGGAGAGAGAAAAAAAAACGTTCAATCTAATTCGAACAAATTCAATTTGCCACGAGAAAAAATCGATGCGTTCCAAATCGAAAGCCTTCGTTCACGCAGGCCGAATCGGTCGATCAAATTTCATTGACGATGGTTCGTTCCGGAACGTTTTTGCGACGACATGAGTTAATTTGGTTAGAATGGATTTTCTTTAGTTAGATCGACGGCGCGACAACATCGAATCGATTTGTACATCGAATTCCGAAACGTCGCCCGAAGGTTTCAAAGAATCAATCCCCCAAAAAAAAAAATCTGAAAAGAAACAAGAACGTTGTAAAAAAAGAATTTTTCTGAGTCAGTTAACAGCAACAAGCCGATCATTCCAATAATTTAAGGCCAAAACGTTATCGAAATAAATCGGTTTGGCCCTTTCGCCTAGTAAAATGGGGGAGCTTTTTCAAGGATTTTCGTTTATTTTTAGAACCGTTCCCCGCCGGTTTCCATTTGAGCATGTTTAATTAAAAATTACGTCCGTCCTAACAAGTTGTTCCTAGGAATGACGAGCGACGATTAATCGTACCGTTAATTATTACGTGTCAGAATGCTATTAAAAAAATAAACTGCCCGAAGTAATGACAAATTACACGCATGCGAAATTAACGTTTTTTTTTTTTTCGCGTATAAAATTCAGGTGTGTTATGTTGATGATGAAGGCGTCGAAATTATGTAATACGAAATATATGAAACACAAACGTGACTTTTAACAGTTTTCTTTTTTAATCCTTTTCGATTTGAAAAACAAGAAAAAAATGCAAAAATGTAGGATCAGTTGTCCAGAATATAGAAGCAGTGAAAAACGTAAGGCTTAGATAGAGTTGCCAGAAGTCCTTTATTTTAACCGACGTTCCTCATCAATACGAAGTACTTAGGTATTTAATAATGAACAAAAATACGAAGTATTGTCCTCTATCCTCAAGTTCAAAGTAGGGGACGAGCCATTTTTGGGTCTGAAAGTTGGTATGTCCTTTAAAATAAACGACGTCTGGCAACACTAGGCTTAGACACATTTTTCATCCTTAAATCAAAATCAATCAAATCAAATCAAGTCAAAAACTCCCAATTTTGTAAATTAATTAATCGACTGAAACAGAAGATAATTTTGGAGGAGAAAAAATCATAAAATGAAGAGACCTCCCGGGTGTTATTAGCTAATAGCATACAGAACAACATTAACCAAATCAATTAATTTTTTCCCCACACGTAATTAACTGAAAAATACTTCCGGTTGGACTTCATTCTTTGACTACATACAATAAAATTGAATGGCACTATTTTTGAGCAGTTTTCACGTAACAGAAATTTAGTTGCGTAGGAACCGACGCGACGGCAACTCGCCGGTGTTCCAAAACGCGTTTATTAAACGTTACTTTTTCGGATCAACAAAACAAAAGCTGTTGCATCGAACATGATTATCTTTATCGGGGCAGTATTGTAAAAACGTTAAGACGATGAAAAACACATTGGGGGTATCGCCTAAATAAATCTACGAAATTAAATTTACCGGTTTGTTTCTAACGGCCAGTTGTATCAAGTGAACCAGGTTCAAAGTAAACAAAGTCGCATAGAATCGCGTTCATGAACAAAATTTGATACGATTTTGTTCACTTTGAACCTCGTTCATTTGGACGTGGGTTTAAACCCTCTTGCTATAACCGGCACCTTTCAATTTTGATTTGGGCTGGTGGATGTTTTTGTGTGTAGCAAATTCTACGTGATCAACATTTGTCTTCTGGCGAATGAAAGATTCAAGTTTCATGCAATAATGTCTTTCCGTACCTTCCGCAATCGTTCTTGTAAACCAAATCAACGAAAGACCGACGCCGACGACGATCAGGCGTTTTAAGTCGTCATCATGCATTCCGCCGCGTTGTATCGATTGGTAACTTGCAGATTTTTGTAGTATTGGGCAAAGATATACAATTATCAGCAACAGCAACACTCACTAGTGATTATCGGGAGGAGAGAGAGAGAGAGAGAGAGAGAGAGAAAGACAGAGAGATAACATATCACAATAGTTAAAATCCGGCGGTCGCAAGCGAGCGTGTCACAAAAATTGAACGAACAAATGCAGTTGCGGTGAAGGAGAAAAACAAAAAAAAACAGAAAGGTCATATGGAATCCAATGCAAAACATCTCGTAGGTCGCACAGCTGTTGGATCAGTACCACGCCCGGAGTAAAACGCATGCGCCATCATCACATTACACACTATTATCACAAGAAGTTCTTATCACATCACAGCGATCACACATTGTAGCACACCTGCTGGATCTGAGGAAACGTTGATGCTATAGGAATCGCCGATGTGACGTAGGGATGCAGTCTGTGCGCCCTCAAATACTGTCTGTATTTACCGGTGAGGATGTGTTTGTCTTCAGGTCTATCCGGAGAACGGTCCGGATCCGTCCAGTGACCGGAGTCCGAACCGGAGCTGTAAGTAGTTCCGCAACCGGAAACGAGCGCATCGCGTTTGCAATAAGTTTGGGCGGCGGAGATCGGCACCAAAGGGGGCATCGAATCCCAAAGTTGTTGTTGCCTATCTGCATACTGCACGGGATATTGCGCTGCTTGCTGAGGAACTTGCTGGGGTAGTTGCTGTCCACGTACGACCCTCCGTTTGGCGGCGACGGCGGAAGCAGTCGGCTGTCTCGTCGGCAAGTTATTGACGAAAGGACTTCTCCTCTGACTTTCGATTTTCCTGAAGTAACAGGGGTGGATCATCAGAAGGGGTTCGTTCCGTACGCCGACGGGTGGTTTCGCCTGATTAGGCAGCTCGTACTCCACACTGCAATCCACGTGTAACGGTCGCGAGTAGTCCTTTTGGACGGGGGGCACGTTCACCGTCCTAGCTGGCTGAGGAGTCAGCTCGTAGGTAGGATAACACGTATCCATCACTTCTATGTTGCTCGACCGCGCTTCGGTCCTCGACTGACAACTCCACGACTCTCCTAGTCCTGGCTCGTAGTCTGCGCCGAGGTGGGGGTAGGAAATCGATGCTCCCGACATTTTGACTGTCTGCGAGTACGTCTATGCAGCGAATACGTCATCCTCCGAGGAGATGCGTACATGCGTGCACCAATCACCGCCTGCTCTAATTATTCGCCGGCCGCTTTTGACTACAAGTAACTGTTGCATAACTCCCGGAGCGCTTCCGCCAATTTTTTTTTTTTCTTTTACGCCTCTAATAACGTCCTAATAAGGAACGCAATTACCGGAATTGTTTCCAAATTAAGCTCTCTCGCCCGCTTCGAAACGACCACCGGTCCATTTACGTTTTCTAATTGGACAATTACTTAAATTTTACGTGATTTCCAATTACGCATAAATTACGACCGGACGCCGAAGTTAATTACAAAAAAAATAGAAAGGAAAAAGAAACACAACTTTTCAATTTTTATTCTTCAGGCAAAATTAAAAATAGGCGATGATATACACATACAACTCAACAGAACCGATCCTGTGAATTTATAATACAAAGTTTCTTGCATGTGTTATATTGTGAGATCGGAATTTAGCATTCCACTTGTTTTATGAATAAATACATTAAGAAGGCGTTGACGCTTATTATAAAAACTTCATAAATACGAATGACCACGGACACCTTTATAAAGCTCTTAAAATACCAATCTATTCACACAGATCTCTATTAACACACCGGGTGATCATTTTCAGTCCGGAACACAGGAGGTCAGTATGATATGATATTTTTAAAGAATCAATTCTATAACTGGGCTGCAGTCAAAAAAGGGGTTGATACTAATACTCTTTTAAAGTTCAACCGAGCTTTCGGAAAATTTATTTCCTTTATCAAGGTTTCTACAAAACAAATTTTAAAATTAATAATTAACACTAAGAACAATTTGACATGATTACTTACTCCTTAATGAGTACAAAAGGTTAAACCACTAGTTGTCATAATATTAAATTTCATTAAGAATAAGTTATAAGAATAAATTTTGAATTTTACATTTTTTGACAGCTAAATTAATTGCGGAATTTAGAAAATTGAATCACGATAGTAAAATTGTTTATTCGTTATTAGGTAATACGATGTAAATTTTGATTTCCAACATCTTGATTGTCTTTCTTTTTAGTTTTAAAATTTAACAGGTAAGTATAAATACAACTAAGTTTCTAAATATCAGTTTTTTTGTTGATACATTTTTATTACAAAAAATATGACACATTTCAATAAAAAGTCTTTGACTCAAAATTGGTTCAATATCTAAAATTTTTGCATCTTCAAAATTAATCTTATGGTCTTCCTTATTGGCATGTTCACATAAAGCACAAGCATTAGGTCTAAGTCTAATATCACTTTTATGAGAAATAATTCTCGAATGAAGAGTTCTTGATGTTTGGCCAATATAAACAGAATCACAATCATGACAAGGAATTTCATAAATAGAATTGATTTGTTTGAATTTGTTAAATGGATCTTTAACTTTTGTAAAAAGAGACTTAATTGTTAATAAATTTTTAGTTGCAATCTGAATCCGAAAGCTCGGTTGAACTTTAAAAGAGTATTACTATCAACCCCTTTTTTGACTCCAGCCCAGTTATAGAATTGATTCCCTAATTGATCAGTCGTGATCATACTCCGCATTTGTTGATACTTTTAATATAATTTTAATTAAAAATGTCGTTATCAAGGGTAGTCATGCTAACCTCCTACGTTAGGGATTGAAAATGATCACCAGCTGTATAATAAGTAATAATTAGAGCTGGGATTATATGCAAGCCGAAATAATGAAAATATGCGCATATACAGGGTTACAACTAATTAAAGGGCCACTATGCGCATCTCGTAAACTACAGTCTTTGTAAACTGGCAGCCGACTTTCGCCATTAAAGACGTTAAACCAGTACTAACTGAACTGATAACATAACGTACAATGTATTCGTTGAAATTTAGTAACATTTTGTCACTAAATGTTTTTGAAAACGACAATGTTGCCGCTTCAATTATCACTAGTGTCAGATGTTTACTGCGAAGTGTGTGCATTAGAGGTTATTGGAAATTTGCTGGCGCATTTTACTCAAGAGGAGCAATCTGTAATCAGCTGATTAAAATCGCATTAATTCTGCTCGGATCGCTGAACTTAGCTGTTAAATATAAGTTATGAGTTTTATTTTACTCTTGCGTTTTCGAAGTTAATTCTACGTACATAACCTACACACCGTCAATCACCGATCATATGTAAACACTTCAATACTAGGCAACAATGTTATAGTATTACGTCATAAGTATGAATGATGAAAGTCGGCTGAAAGTTTACAAGAACTGCATAAGAGATACAAAGATGGTTAAATTACAGAAAAGTTGCACTATCTTTTCTATTTTCATTCGTTTTTGAAATATCTTCAAAAAACTGAAAATTCTCATTTTCGAAAATCTCGAATATCTACTTTATTTCTTAAGATAGAATCATAAAATTCGGTGTTTTTATATTAAATTCGATGGGCAACGTTATGCAATTCGAACAAATAGATTAGGTTTGACAGTTTCGTAGATACGACTATCAACTGTTTCTTTTCTTATCGACCCTACCTTAGATATTCATAGTACGTGATGCAGAAATAATTTTTGAATACGACCATATGAACATGTATGGTTTTGTTTTAAAACAAAATATTAGGTTACTATAGGGCACGGATACCGGTTTTCGAATACCGAAAAACCGGAATACCGGAGACTTTTATGCCGTCTAGTAAAACCGGTAATAAGATATGAAATACCGAAATCTCGATATCGGTATCATCTCACTTAACGCTAACAAAGTCATCCTAATTTATAATTTTGACGTTTAGTTTTCATTATTCTTTGTCGAAATGTTTGTTCGAAATGTTTTACCGGTCTACTTCATTTCTTTGTTATTATTTTTCTTTCACTCTCACACTTATAATTTTATAATTAGTATGCATTCATTGCATGACTTATATTTATATTAAATATGTTATATTGCTGGTGAAGTGGCAGAAGCTTGAAGCTGAACTTCACCAACAAAATAAAGACGTTTATTATGTATAAAATAAAGTGTATTACGTATATTTACTTATTTTTTTTATTTTTTGAGTAGTATATTATCACAAAGACAGAAGCTGTATTTTTAATTTAGTTATTTATTGTTATTTAACAAAATAGTTGACTAAATATTTATAAAGTATAATGATGCTAATTTTAGTTTTAATATGATTATGTTTCCATAAATGACTGATTTTCTTTCTAAGAGCATTTCTTGTGCCATTGCTCTTATCTTTTGTACTATATTATATCATATTTTAGTTCAATACCGAAAAATCCCGAAATCCCGGAATCCCGGTATTTTAAATTTAAATATCGAATGAATACCGGTATTGTAAAAAGGCGCCGATATTCCATACCCTAGGTTACTAAGAATTTTTGTTAAAAAGTAATTTTTTTTTACATAAATATGTAACTAACTACCGTAATTGAATAAGGTTCATTAATTCAATAATAATTTAGTTCTGAATGTTTACGCGCATCCGCCTACTAGATATATTCTTTTTCAAAACCTTTTGCAGTATCATGATATTTTGCTTTAAAACAAAAGCATAAGTGTGCCGTATGGTCGTAATTAGATTTTATTTTTGTAAAACATGGTATGAATATCCATGTAGCCTCAATAAGGAAAAAGACAGCTGACAGTCGTATCTGCGCAACTGTCAATCCTAACCTATTTCTTCCGACTCTATTAGATTGCCCATCGAATTTAACATAAAATTATTGAACTTCGTGATTCTATTTTGTTAAATAAGGAAGTTATTCGAGATTTTCGAAAATTAGAATTTTCAGCTTTTTGAAGATATTTCATTAATGAATGAAGGTAGAAAAGATTTTTTGAATATTTTGATAGGCTCCAAAATAGAGCAACTTTTTTGTAATTTAACCGTCTTTGTATTTTTATAAATAGTTTACGAGATCCCCATGGTGGCTAATTAATTAGTTGTAATCCTGTATACACACGTCTTTTGGCTAAAATATGCCTTAACATATATAGAGTACGCAAACAATATTGCATATATATGCATATATGCTTTGTCACTTACAAATAAAAAAAACAACTGTCTTTACGAATTTAGTTATAAATAACATAGATAAAAGTTTTTTTTTTTATTTTACATGACTTGCATCAATTTAAAAGAATTTAGGCATTCGTTTCGTGAAAGACCATCTAACACCACTAACATTTTTAGACCATTATTGAATGATACTGTTTCCTAAATTATTTCAAGACTATCATTTTCGACACACTTAAATTCTGAAAGGTGAAAAGAAAATGTAAAATTAACTACGTGAATGTGAAAATTGCTTTTAATTTATAAACAGGAAGTGAAAGTTGATTATGGAAATCACACAAAAGCTTAAAATTTCACTACAGATAGTGAAACTGAGAGTTTGTGTATTCGGTTTAGAGATTAAAAATAATTTTCATATAATTTTCATCAGACAAAAGACGACTTCAATTTAATATTATATTGAACTTTTAGAATTCTTCACATTTTTTTTTTTGTGGCGACAGTATAACATAAAACAGTTGTATTAAAAGCGTTGGTTTCGCCCTCTACGATCACGTAAATTTAAAGTTTTGAAATGGTTCAATAAAACGAATTTACAAATTTATTTATAAAGTTTACGTCATAAAAATTTACCGACCGATTTAATTGTTTTCTTTTCTCATAAAAAAGTTTGATTGTGTACCAAAAAACGATAACCAATGAATAACAGTAACTTAAATTATTTTATATTAGCCGTGAAGTCTCTGGGCGCACAAATTATTGGGAATATGGAAGAGCCTATGAACAAATTTATCATGAAAATCATTCAAATTGGTAAACTTATTTTAGTTTATTCGTTATGGCTCAAATGAATTGCGAATTTATTTCTTCAGGAAGTGTCGTGAATTTATTATCTGCAAATATTCTACGGAGACTTGCAAAGTTTCAACCAGAAACCCGAAAAATTGCTAAGATATTTTCAAAAAAATATGCCCAGGATGCGGAAAATATGCAAAATATGCATTTATTAAATTACTTCATTTGATTCAAAATTGTTTGGAAAGTCCCGAAAAGACTATACGTCATAGAACAAATATGCAATTTGCATATAATGCTAGCTCTACTAATAATATGTAATATAATATGTAATATAAAAGGGAACAAGGGAAACTATTACTTAACGGAACAATAATAATAATGGGACAATATTTTTTTCTTAGAGAGTTTGTGTTTCTGTAACAATCAAACAGCGGCAAGATTAATGCCCGGTTTCTGAAACAATCAATAAATTTATATAAAGGCAGGTGTTTGGTCTGTACCCGCCTTTAGACTTAAATTCTATGGAGAGACAACTTTATGAAAATTATAAACTGTTTACGTTGCTAGACTATTTACAGATAAAGTTTTGCGAAACGGTTTTTAGAAGTTTTATATTGAATTTATCTTTACATAAAGTTATTGATTGTTTTAGAAACTAAACAAAAGTTATCCACAATTAACCATTAATCAGCTCGCTAGAATCGATTGTTTTTCTGCGCTAGTTGCCTGTGTTTTATCGTTGCAGAAAATTGTAGATTCATACTAACAGTGAATCAAATCACTGATAACACATAAAGCGATAAATTAGTAAGTAGGTACGAATTAAAGGTTAAGATGCTTGCATTACTCTTACAAGAGACGTGAACATTTATTAAATTTATCGTAACTAATATTTTATATTATCGAAGTAAATATTTGTTAACAAAAGCTGATATTGGCCGCTCTCTGGTTGTAATGAAAAAAATTAAATAATGTACTCGCAGCTGCACTTTAATACATTAATAACGTTTTCCGATGTGCACTGAGTGTATCTTCATCTCGTTTTATTACATAAAGCTGAACCGAGACGGAAATGCACTCAGTGCATGCTAGTGTAGCCAAGTGGAAAACGCTATTCTTATAATTTATAGCGTTTTCCATTGGCTTCCAGTGCGCACTGAGTGTATCTCCATCTCGGTTCAGCTTTATGTAATAAAACGTGATAGAGACACACTCAGTGCACACTGGTGCAGCCAGCGAAAAACGCTATTAAATAAAAATTTAGGAAATAAATATAAGACAGATACAATTACACGAAGTTGCCGTAGATGACATTATGACATTTCAGCGGTGGTCACAGTTTTCTGTAGTCGTAAAGTTCGACCACATAACTAGATTTTGAACATTTAATAAATGTCCCGTTTTCTGTACTCGCGACTGTACATTCACGAAAAGATTCTCAGAAGTAGCAAGTATATATTTTTATTTATTGCAATTTTATCATACGTGAAATTATGACAATTCAAGTCAGATTGATTAAACGATGTTGTCAATTATGGAAATTTGTACGTGAATACATGGTGAAAAGTAAATATCATTCTTCGTTAAAATTTAGTTATACGTCGTGATTCAGAATTGTCTTCCGATATTTTCAGGGTGAATAGAACACCAAAACATAAGACTACCTTTTTATATATACATTTTTTTTCCAAAAGCGAAAAATAAGAAACGAGTAATAACGTAACAAGAGAATATTTTTGTGTCAAATAATCTAAATCAACCTGAGATTAAAATATTACTTTGATAACTTAAGGGATTCGAAAGAGATTGCTGTATGTGGGCTGCTGGAAATTTTTCTGGAATCCAGTAGGTCTAGAATTGTTAGCGTTTATCAACTGTCATATTTGAAAAATTTGACGTTTTTCGCCTATAATTCTATTGACAGTTCCCATCCAAGTGAACTAGTTTTGTTTGTACATCATTTGAGAAAAAGTAATTTTGTGAAACCATGGAAATCTCGCGTGAAAATTTTCGTGCCATGATTTTTTACGTTTTCAAATGTGGTCTAACGCCGAAACAATGCCTCGATCGGCTTCATTTGGCTTTTGGAGATGAAGCACCAACAAAGACCATAATTGGTTTGCCGAATTCCAGCGTGGACGCACCTCTCTCAGTGACGAATTTCGTGAAGGTCGTCCATCAACATCTGTTGTTGCCGCTAATGTAAATGCTGTGCGTTAAATGCTGGAGCGAGATCGACATGTGACATACCGTGAGATTCAAGCATCCTTACGCATTGACATGAAAGCAATACACCAGATTTTGCATGATCATTTGAACGTACGAAAGCTTTGCAGTCGTTGGATTTCACAAAATTTAACACAAGCGCAAAAGCAAGGTCGTGTCAAATGGTGTGAAGAAATGCTCAAGAAATTCAATGGAGGTCGTTCAAATTTAGTTTATAACATCGTTACTGGTGATGAAACGTGGATCTATTCGTACGAGCCAGAAAGTAAATAACAATCTACCGTTTGGGTATTTCAAAATGAACCAAAACCAACAAAAGTTGTCCGTTCACGCAGTGCTGCGAAGCAAATGATTGCTTGTTTCTTTGGTTTAACTGGACATGTAGCAACCGTGGAGGATCGGAAAACCCTGAATGCTGATTGGTATACTACACTTTGCCGGAAGTCATCGATCAAATAAGAAGAAACAATCAAAACCGACGAATTATTCTCCATCATGACAACGCCAGCTCTCACTCAGCTCGTCCAACAGTTGATTTTTTGTCCAACAAAAATGTTGAATTAATGACTCATTGTCCATATTCATCTGATTTATCACCTAATGATTTCTTTTTGTTCCCAAATATCAAAAATAAAATGCGTGGTGAGCGATTTTCGTCGGCTGAAACATTCCGGACACTGGTTTCTGAGGTACCATCTTTAAAGTGGAAAACTTGCTTTAGAAATTGGTTCGAGCGTATGCAAAAGTGTATTGACGTCAATGGTGAATACTTCGAAAAACAATGATACTGTTTACCAAATTTCATATGCGTTTTTTCATACCGTTTCCAGAAACATTTCCAGCAGTCCACGTATTTAATATACTTTGACGACTTGTAATAAACCCGATTATTATTATGATGGACAAATTCTTTACTAATTATAAGCATGTGACTGATTCGGGGCGATTGTTTTCGCAACAAGCAATAAGCATTAAATGTTAAAAGGTTTATCCGGATATTATAAGAATAGGCAGTAATTTACTGTTATTAATTTTCGTAGGTAATACGTACCTTCTACTTTCAAGAAACTTTGAAATATCCAACGTTCCATTTACAACTGGCAATCAGTTGAAAATTTATTTATTACATGTACTTACCTTTTGCCCTTTCTGTAATGAGTAATGGTCTTAAATGTCTAAGTAATGACGTTTTTAGTGAATTGATGTACGTATTTCATAAAAGCAGGCGCTTTAAACTTTTACTGTTTTAATGTTGTCAGGAAAACGTCAGGAAAATTCGTCTTTGAACGAAATCGTTTAATCATCATGCTAATGCATATTTATGTATTGGGTGATTCAAAATAAGTGTCCGATCCATCAACCACAGGTAATACACAGAAAAAGAAAACAAAAAGTGCGTATGCATAGAAGGTTTAATATCCATAGTTTTTGAAATAAAAAGCGTTGAAGATTCAGATATAAATTGGTTGATGGGCACTAGGACAGCTGTTTTGCGTCACAAAAGCAATGAACTCGCGTGGACTAGAACGAAATACTAGCGTTTAACTTTAAACGAAACAGTAAAACGTTTATATTTATGGCTTTCTGCGGAAAAAGAAACGTATAATATACAAAAATTTTTGTGCAAATCGTTTTTGATTGCAGCGAGAACCTCGAGCAGCCTCTGGACAGCTGTTTCAGCCCTGCTTGGGGCTTCTTCAGCAGAGACGTAGCTCGACATTCCCGCTGCAAACAAAAACGACTTGCCCAATTTATTCGCATTTGCGATGTAAGAGTGATGAACAGATAAAATAGCGACATCTTACTATCGCTTTTTGACCTGACATTGCAGTAGGGTAGACAAATTGAAGCGGGATTTGCTCCTAATAAGTTCCCCATGCAAGGCGGCCATGCTTGCTGTCAAAGCATAATGAAAGATTTTAGAAAAATTTTGTGCAAATCGTTTTTGATTGCAGCGAGAACCTCGAGCAGCCTCTGGACAGCTGTTTCAGCCCTGCTTGGGGCTTCTTCAGCAGAGACGTAGCTCGACATTCCCGCTGCAAACAAAAACGACTTGCCCAATTTATTCGCATTTGCGATGTAAGAGTGATGAACAGATAAAATAGCGACATCTTACTATCGCTTTTTGACCTGACATTGCAGTAGGGTAGACAAATTGAAGCGGGATTTGCACCCGCTTCAATTTGTCTACCCTACTGCAATGTCAGGTCAAAAAGCGATAGTAAGATGTCGCTATTTTATATGTATAATATACAATTCATTCATTCGAATTTCGGACTTGTTTATATATACGTAAGAAATGTATCATGATTTCCATTTTGGATTCAAAGGAGGTTGATTTTTGAAATACCTCTGATAGATTTATTTTTTGCAATTTCGCACTTGCATGGCCTTAGTAAATACGCTCATAACGGGACGGACACATATTCTGAATCACCTTGCATATGTCATGTTATGAAAATTATACATATTTCTGTTACATTTTTCGTGCATCCATTTTCACTAGTTCACGCTTCTCAATTTGGATATTTCGCAGTGTTAAGGATCGTCACTTGAAGTATCAACTTCGTAACACTTGAGAAGTATTAAATTTGTTGTAAACGTAGTAGTTATAACACGAACGTTGCTTAAGATAAGTTACTGCCATTGTGGCCAGGGGATACCATCTTATACTTATAGTGGAAATAGTACCGTAGTTAGGGCCTGGCAAGAGGGGCCTGCGCCATGGGTGCAGACTCAAAAGGGCGTAACGATCAGCAAGCAAATTTTAACATTTATTAATTTATTAATAATAAAAATGTAACGCAGGAAAAGAGAGCGTTGACAGCAGTGAATGCAAGCAGTGGCCACGCTTGGAAAAATTTCTAATTTTACTTTTTGATTTTTGTAGGCAACTTACTAAAACAAAATATTCTAGAAACTTTAAAAATAAAATAAAAATGAAAATAAAGAAATCGTCTTTTCTCAATATCTTCAAAAGAAAAAGGAATAAGTTAATTTGATTTTTAGATTATTAATTAGTATAAAAATACCCTCTAATTTAACCCACCACCTCGTTTCTCTTAAAATAAGTGAAATTCCCATGCTTAATCTCGAAACCCGGTATGTAATTTAATAATCTACAGGGTGTCCACGGATAGGTGATACAGGAAAAACATTTTTATTACTAATTTCTCAAATAATTTTATTCTTTATAATAAATAGGACACCCTGTATATTTTTAGATATTTCAACAGACTTCTTTCTTCTGCACAGTGTTGCCAACTTAGGGAAAAAGGCGTTAAATCTGGGGTTCATCAAACAAAAAGGAAAAAGTGAAAATGGCAAAATGGCAAAAACATTAAAATCTAGGGAATTCTTCAACTTCTTGGGAACAAAAGATAATCGCCACATTTTACGAGAATAAGACGGAAAAAGGGTAAACAGTCAGAAACAATACAAAAATGAGAACATTTTCAATGACCCAAAAAGACGAAGTGAAAATATTAAAATTTCCAATGAAATTATAAAAATATGTATTTGATTTGATTTCGGAAAAATTGTAAGAAAATAAAAAAATGAAAAACGTTTTTGACAATCGTGAAACAAATGAAAAAATTCGGACAAGTTAAAAAATCAAATGTTTGTTTGAGCGTAAAACAAAAGAATTGAAAACGAATTTTAAATTTAAAATTTAAAGTAACGTTCTAGATTAATAATAATTCAAACTTCCACAAACAAAAATTAATTACGACTAAGTTTTCGCTGAGGAAGTAGTGCAAAAAATTTTTTGATTAATTTCAGAACGAAACAGGAAAAATCAAATGACGATTGTAAATTTCGCCACGGAAAACCACGAAGAATTAAAACAAACGTGACGTCACGGGCTGCTGCTGTTGGTATACCAGCGTACATCAACAAAAACAAATGATTAATTCAAAACGACTTTTAAACAATAACGGCAACAGGACAAAAAATGATAAAGTGACAGAAATATTTGAAGATGGAAACGGAAACTATCGCAAGAAACAATTCAAAAAGGGACGGAAATATTGAACGAATTTCAAACTTAAAAACAATAAATAGTTCGAGGAATCCTCTGCAATCAGAAACGATTTGCAACAAAATTATTTAAAAACAATAATTCATAAACAAGTGACGACCGCGTAACATTGAAAAAAAAAACGAAACTGTAAACAATTTTTTTTTAAATGTAATCGAAGCGCCACTACCTTTTATTATTAAGCGCCACGTTGGGATAATAGGGTTTATGACGTCAAAATCGATTCTTTCTCTAAAAAAAAGATACGAATGCGAAAGATGATGTTTTCGTTTGAATATTTTTCTTTCGTTTGTTTTAACAATTAATTCCATTTTTATAAATTTGCCTCTGCATGTATGCTAATAAATACTAATATTTACTGTTGGTAATGTTTTGTAATCATGTTTTTACTCACAAATTTGCCAGATTAATTTAGGGAATTCTAGGGAAGTACTGTACAGGGTGTTCTTTTACTGTGTGCAAATAAAAAAACCTCAGTATAAATACATAAAATGCTACCTTCTGTGCGCATTTTCCGGTAGTTACCGTATTATCACCAAAAGAATTTCGGAGGTTCCACTTGTTTTGGACCGTTGATATGTACGAGAGATAAATATTAGCAAGGTCGCAATGCTTTCCTATAGTCGACACCGACACCGCGCTGAGTTCCGCATTTTACATTTATTTAAATACTGCCCTACCTTATGCGCGTCAATCGAAGAGGCGGCCGGCGTTGTAAAAACGCACATAAGAAGTGGAAACGCAATTTATTTATTACTTGTAAAAAATAAAACGATGGATGACGGTGATGTGATTATTTAACTCATCCTCAATTTCAAGGCACATTTTTCGTCCAGTAATTATAATCGTCGGCCTATACTTTGAAAATACTTAAAAATGTAATTACTTACTTGGAGTGAGGTTACATTGTTTTAATAAATTCAAGCGGATTTAAAATGTCGATTGACCGGAGGATTTCGTAATCGAATTAATTGAATCTGTAATTTGTAAGATCGATTCTTTTTTAATACTTCGTGAAGATGAATATGAACTCACGTAAACCGAAAGTTTTCAAAATTAGTTTCTTTTCGCATGCAGAAATTTGCCAAATGGCTGTGAGACTTCCTACAGGTCTTTTTACAAAAGCCATTACGATCTGTTAATATGCATCATACGAATCAAACTTATGTTCGTTCACGACAGGGTTCATGCACTGACCTATTTTCGGTCGTCGTTCAAACAGGCAGACGCGTGAGCTCTCGATTAGCAACCTACACTCCTTGTTATGCCAGCAGTTCTCAAACGGTTTAGCGAAAATCTGCCAATGCATGTTTCTTGAAAATTATTAACTTTCTGTTAAGGACATATGATCTCAATCGTTGCCATTTATGGTGATGCATTACAGATTTAAATATTTGCACAGAGTAAAAAAACATCTTGTATACCGAAATAGGAATTTTTGGTCGAGTGGAGTAATAACACTACTTCTGCATCAGCCAGTTTGTTGCCTTAATTTCTACACCTTTTCCAATTGCATTTCAGAATATTTCAGTTAAGTTTTAGAGTAGAAAGTAGTATTTAAGAAATCATCGGTTGTGGTTTAGTTTAGTAACTTGTATTTCAGAAAGTAGTTAATCGAAGTTCAGATTGGTAAATTGTATTTCAAAAATGGCCACATGAAATTCAGAAAGTACGTGTAAATCAGAAAGCGTTGTTTGTAAATCAAGAATGTTGTTTTTCTGAAATACAATTGACCTTTACTGAAATACATTTTCCATTTCTGAAATACAATTCATGAATTCCTGGCTTCCGGTTGGAACCGCGTCTTAACAACAGCAGCACCACCAGCACCACCACCACCACCAGCCCTGAGGAAGTCCTTCTGCAATGGAGAACGAAACGTCGGCGGTAGAAGAAATCCGAGGAGAGAAGAGAAGAGAAGAAATCCGAGGAGAACCGAAAGCCAGGAATTCAACAATGGACGACGGCCGCGGAAGCCGTCAAGTTAAAACTCAATTGATATTGGAGTGATGAATATGATTGTTTAATTATGATATGTTTCATGAAATCCTTGAAGGTGCAGGGTTAGAATCTTGCCCTAGACGCCAGAAACCCCAGCTACGCCACTGATAATGGAACAACAAAAGTAACATTAATTTCACTAATCCTTGATAGCTATTTTCAGTCTTCTTGTTTTAGCTTTTCTTTTTGCTTTATAGGTTCTACATGTACAAGTGCTTTTTTTAACTGTAACCATAGGAATTTACATGCTACAAATTTTGCCTGGTGTTAACTTATTATGTTTTACTAAAAATTTTAAGCAAATTTTTGTTTTTTATAATCAATTACATAATTTATTACAAAATAAGCACTACCGTAATAAGAGGCGCATCATTAACTTCATTATTTTAATATGTAAGGTTGAAATTATTAACGAGCAAATATGAGTCGAGTAGGTCAAAATCAAAAATTAATTCGTCAGACAGGCATTTTAAACGACAATAAATGATTTCTTTTTAACCTACTGACCTACTTGATTCAATAAAAATGTCGACTTTTAATGTTAAAATAATTAATTTAAAGATGCATGTGTTATTCTGGCAATGTGTAACTTGTAATAAATTACGTAATTGATAATCAGACACTGAAATTAGCTTAAAATTTTGAGCAAAACGTAAGTTAACACGAGGCAAAGTTTTTAGCACGTAAATACCTATGGTCATAGTTAAAAAAAAGCACTGTTTGTATGTAAGTATGTGTAACTAAGGACATCCAAAATATGTACATATACCTTTTTTCTAACATTAACGGCATTTCTGACCGTTCTTTCATAAAAAAGCCCTAATTGTCAGGGATGAGCAAACAAAATTCACGTCGTTAAGAAACAGATGACACATTTTTGCAGGAATGATAAATTATGTGAGTACGTGAACATCTGCATTTGCATTTTCGAAACTGCTAAACTAATTATATTTGAAATTTAATTACGTGTGTATGAAAACGACATTCGAGCCTTAATGATGATGCAATATGTCTGATTATGTCATGGTTTTTCTGTTCATTGCATATCGATGTTAAAGTGTAATTAACATGTGTCACTTAACAGGTAATAAACAAATATCTAACCGACGTTCCTACTTTCATTTTGGATTTGAGCACGAATATCTACGTACGTTGTTTATCCGAACTCCCTGCGACTTTTTCCCTTTTTATATTCACACTTCACAGATTCCGACCGCACCGGAGCAGGTTCTTAAAACCGTAATGATGTGGCGAGTGTTCCGTCATTAACGAAGCGTAATATCGGCCATTAAAAGCCAATCCCCGGCATTAGATTAACATTCATATCGGAAACTGCACCCAAATCCGTAACGCATAAGGAATTTAACGAATGCGAGTTTTCGTTTCGTCGTTTTCGTGTCGTTTACGTAAGTAGATACGAATTAATTTAATCACTCAAAGCCTCGTCTGTTTTCGATGGTCTGGTCTGGGAAAATATGCAAATTGAAGAATGGCTGGTGTGCACGTCGCAGACAAAGCAAGGGATGCGATAAGGGTGAACGAACACCTTGTCACAAGCAAGCTTTAACTAACTTTATTTGCGACGAGCGGCGACGTCTTCGGAAACAAATGCTCGTCACCCGAAACTTGGAAATAGAAATTCTAAAGGAGACGACGAGAGGGAACGCACACAAACGAATTTCTTCGGAGCGAGTTCGTCTTTCAGTTCCTGAAATTGGGAAAGAAAGGCGAAGACTTTAAGTTTAATTAAAGGCTTTATTAATGTATGTGTGTTGTCGACCACCATAATAGCATGGGACGTACTTATTCAGCAGCCTTCAATTCATCAGGGTCCCTACCTAATCCGTAATTTGTTGCGGGGTGCGATAAGGATGAGGGGACCGAAAAGTATGTCGCACTTCCCCGATTCATCCGCCTGATTCCTTTCATCTGTTTATTTGACACGGCTGACGGAACACGCATAATGGAACGTATCGTATGAAAGGAGCCACACCGAAATTAGACTTGCACTATCTGCGTCGTATAGTAGGTACGTATCTCTAAAAAGCACTTATTCTGCTTCTAGGGGACAGGATTTTAGGAAGAAGTAAAAAAGCAAAACTCGGTGCGACAGATGTTTAATAAGGAGTTTCATATGCGCACCGCGGTGGAATTTCACCATACCATACCCGGTCTCGCTATCCCCCAGCGACCATCTGCATTTCAAACTATCATTGAAATATCTAAGCTGGCTGAAGTCTTATAGTTATTAGCTCTCTCCGAGCGAACGCTCGCTAGATAGTACTTAGGCATGACTTTGAAACGTTCCATTATAAATGACACGCACACGTACATACGTACAGGCGTGCATTCATAAAACACGCGGCTGCGAGACAAGATGGGGGCCTCATACAGCTGTTTTCCGTTTCATCTCGCTTGATTAATTAATTAGGCATTTTTGTTTGCGTCGCTTCAACTTATAGCTCGAACGCGAATGGGAACGAGCTCGTTACGAAGACAGAGTAATGCGGTCGCAGTCTCGATTGCACGTTTAAAGACGACCTCGTTCTCCTAACGCGAAAAATTCTATTCAGAAACGTAGCTTTCAGAAACAATGTAGTATGGTAAACCTCCAAGCGAAAAGGTATTGAAAAGTTAAAAAGAGCTTCATACGAACTGAAAATTTCGATTTAGGTGTAACAGTGAATTCCGGGATTTACCTCGATCTCAACTCAGATCAATTTAAAACAAAAAAATGTTTAAAACAAAGAGAAACAGAATTGGGAAATCGTTTCTCTCGAGCACAAATGATTTGAGGTTAGATGGGTTAAACCAACACCGTCTTCAATAAGAGGTCCGAGTCATCGCGTAGGAATACCAGACCTCGGGGTATTATCTAGTTTCTGAGGACTGTGACTTTGAAATCGGGGTATTCTCCTACCTAATGAATCCAGCCTGTATGAAGTAGGCGTTGTTTAAACACTTCTCACTTGCGCTTAGCTAAAGCAGTTGCTTCTTTCTAAGTCTTCTCTCTCTTCGCTCACTATTTTGTATTTTTATTATCATATTTTTTATCATTTGGGTACGCTCTCTGCATCTTTTGCCTACTAGTATCCACGTCAGTTATATCAGTACTATTCTTCCTTAGCCTGTGATCTATCCTTCTCCATTGATTATTTCAACTTCGATGGGAATTTGTTTAGTTTTTCTTCGAAAGACATTATTCGGTATTGTAAAGGCTGTTTCAATAAGAGCACAACATTTTAAGGTTCAATAAAACATGGTTTTCTGTAGCAAAGTATTGAAATATTTATTGATTTATGATGTATACCTTTGGGAATTATACAGGGAAGGGCAAAAGTATGGAACCGGCCTAATACTTCGAAAACTGTTTGACGTATCTATTTGAAATTTGGCATATGGTTTAGGGTCAATAAGACCTACGTTACCAATTTGTTTCAATTGTTTATCTGTTCTTGTTTCTGAGATCCAACGCTTACTTGATTTTTTTTAAATGACAATCTGCTGATTTTTTCCTTTATTTAATAGTTCGTTTAATTCTCTAAACTACCACATAAAAATATTTATTAAATAAGAAAATTTTCGAGAAAATAACATTTGAATGAAAAACTTTGGAAAAATGGTTTGTCAGTTGATGCTCGACAAAAATACTTGTTTTAACAAATAAACTAGAATGCCACGAGATTATGGGTTGTTCTTAAGATAGAACTAAAGAAAACTTTAATAAATGTTGCTTTGAAAACACGAAAACAAATACGGAGAAGAGAAAATGTATGGAACTGGTTTAATATCTCGAAAACTGTTTGACGTATGTGTTTGAAATTTAATTTAGGACCAATAAGACCTACAATACCAATTTGTTTCAATTGTTTATCTGTGCTTGTTTCTGAGATTCAATGCCTACTTGATGTTTTTTTTAAATAACAACCTGCTAATTTTTTTTCTTTATTTAATAGCTCGTTTAATTCTCTAAACGACCACATAAAAATATCTATCGTCTACATAAGAAAATTTTCGCGATAATAAAGTTTGAATGAAACACTTAGGAAAAATGGTTTATTGGTTGATATTCGAAAAGTACTAGTTTTAACAAAAAAAACTAGAAGGCCACAATATTATGAGCTGTTTTTGAGATATAACTAAAGAAAAGTTTAATAAAAATTGCGTTAAAAACATGAAAACAAATATCGAACATCAAAGTAAACCATTTTTCCTAACTTTCTCATTCAAACGTTATTTCCTCGAAAATTTTCCGATGCAATAGATAAATATTTTTATGTGGTCATTTAGAGAATTAAACGAAATATTAAATAAAGGGAAAAAATCAGCAGGTTGTTATAAGAAATCAAATAGGCATTGTATCTCAGAGCAAATTGGTAACGTAGGTCTTATTGATTCTGAATCACACACCAAATTTCAAACAGATACGTCAAACAGTTTTCGAAATATTTCATGGATAGTGCGTCTAATTTCGGCTTTCAATGCTTTGGTGGTCGCGGGCTTGTTGGCAAGAACCTGTGACTTCAGATAACCCCATAACCAGAAGTCCAAAGGTATTAAATCGCAAGAGCACGGCGGCCAATTCTGGTCACCAAATCGGGAAATGACATGTGACATCGTCCGCGTCCTGCTGAAACCATATGTCGTCAAGAGCAATATCTTTCAATTGAGGCACAAAAATCTGCGTTATCATATCACGATAATGTTCGCCATTCACCGTTAGGTACAGCACTACCTGTCTCATCTTCAAAGAAAAACGGCCCAATTATTCCTCCAGGTCACAATGCGCACCAAACAGTGACACGTTTTGGATTCATTGCTTTCAAATAAATCGAAATTTTGTCCAGTTTAGAGAGTTAATCCCGGATAGTTGAAAGTTGATAAATTACCACCGGGCTCCTGAAGCTATTACATGTAGCCAAAATTTTAGTTAGCATTCATATTTAGCGCAATTTTGCCAGAAGTTTAATAGCAGATTGCGTTAACTTGATGCAAGAAAATGAGATATCATAAAACTTTAGAGAAAACCTGTCTGAACAGGGAATTCAACATGTAAGATACTTTACCCTATCGAACGGGCTATTCTTATGCGAGCAGAAAGTGTCATCTATCATCTATCATCTCAGCTTCATAATGAATTTACCATTAATGAACTCGGTCACAATTAGCACTTGAGTTTGCAAAAAGGATTGCGAATAAACGCTCCTGTTTCACAATCCGCGCGTTGTTTTTCGAGAGTTCTGAGTTTCGTAACTGGAATGCGTTTACACACGGATTACACCTTAACGTTTAAGCTTGTCAATTATAGCTGTAGATTTTAAATGGTTTTATAGAAATCTAATCGTTACGATATTGCAAAAGTTTGTCCATTACTAAGTTAAAGATTTTGATTCTGTCCATTGGAGTCTGCTGACGTATGAAAAGGTATTTTGTAAAAAAAATCAAACAACCAGTAGCGTCGAGAGAGGCGGGATGAGGGGGTGAAAGTTTCCGGGTTCGGGATTCACAAGAGGCCGAAAATCACTTCACCTGGAGCCCTTCAACAACATCTTCGAATGAAGACTGATAATGATCTTCTTGCTTTCTGTGAACTATTTATGAATTTAATACAGTTTTCATTGGCATGACATGGGTAGAGGGTTTCCGCGGCCAACGAGTGCTGCATATCTAAGTGTACGGCGATGAATCGCGTTGAGAGGGGGGCAGTTACGCGTTCTGGAATTATTTGTGGTTGGCTCTGTTTATAAGCAAAAGTAATAATCTAAATGACATCTACATTAGATCTGTTGTAGTTATTTATTTTAGAAGTTTAGAATTTAAGAAAGTTTATGCATTCTCGGGATATCCCTGAAGCACTAGCATAATTGTTTACGTTATTAGTTTGGTAATATGGTATGGGGGAGTGTTTAGGCGGCAAAGAAACGGCAGTCTCCCGAGGGTTACCGCGTAGGGTTTACGTGTACGGGCTCGCGAAGGTGGTTAAAATGTGTATGGATGTTTGGTAAGGGCTCTCCACGAAATATCAGCCTGAAGGAGACGATGTTTTATAACGAGACAACATCGGCCTTGAAATGGCAATCTGGTAAAATATTTCGTGGTTGACTTGGCGAGGTTTGTGGGGCCATCAAAGTAACGGTGACCCGGGCTCTCAAGTAAGAGCAGGAGTGAGATGTCCTCGGGGATCGGTCCAGTGGAGTAGCACTGTAGGGGACCGACGATGCCTGGAGAACAGCTAGTTGAATGCCTGACCTTGTGGGGATCGTGCTCCCTAGAACGGTCATGACTTGGTGCATACCCGTGCTCGGTCGAAGTGCTGGAGGCACTTGTAGGAGGCGGTTACACCAATGATCCCGAGAGTTCATGCAGAGGAGGTAAGGTATGCTAATATCCATCGGGAGGGGTGGGTTTTCTTATCCACAGGTGAATACGGGAGTTAATGTATGCGAAGACAGGAAGTCGACATGCGAGGATGGCTTCTCCAGTGTCCAATTTCATTATGAGGGAGCTACAGCTTCGCCGCTGGAGCAGGTGGGGCCGGGAACACGGCCCCGGTAAGTGGAATGTTCCATTTTACTGAATAGATATTCGTAAAGGGTTACTTATAATTTGCATGGTCCTTATCGATTTGGAATGCGATGCCCGAAAGCTGAGACGTTTACCCTCGGCGCCTGTTGCGGTCAGGGAAGCGAGAAGGAAAGAAGGAACATTGTAAATGAGAAACCTAGCCAATGGTGAGTGAATGTTTATTGTAACTCCGTCCTCTGATAGTATTGTTTATCATTAATATCTAAACAAAAGAAATGTAGTCAACAAATCAGAACAATTTCTCCTCCTCGTGATTTCTAAAATTCAGTGAAGCATCCTCGTAACCATTCGTGGGACCTGGTTCATGCTGATAATTCTGATGAGTCATACGTGTATTTTAGAATATACACTTAAGTGCACGTTCAATATGATGTAATCCATGTTGCAAATGAAATTTCCTGGAGACCATCTGCATATTGGGTTGGTATGTTTGTTCGTTGGTTCGTTCGTTCATCAGCTACTACCGAGAAACAGGCGATGAATTACAAGCGCGTCTTGCACTCTGCATTAATCAGTTAGTTCTGTAAGTGCTAATGCATTTGCGGAAATTTACTGTTAGACGCTAAAAAGACGTTGCGCACGTACTCAGAAAAACACTCTCCGCTTTTATTGATTACGTGAGGATGTTTGTTTTTGTATAGCCTGACTAGCTGCGATGTTTAATTGCGCACACTATCTGCGGCGTTTTACGATATAATAGCCGTGATATTTTTAATAACGCGCGATCGATTTATTTTATTACGTTCATTTACGCCGATATGCTCTTCTAATGGCATTTATATTTAATTACGAGAGAGAGCCGGGGCTCGGTGCGCTGCTGATGGATAATCAATTTCCGACGACGGAGTGGGATCCGGACCTAATAATAGAAAAATGACATTAAATGGCCTTCATGTATATGGCAAACAATATTTATGGCACATATAATTTAGGATTCTTTAATAAAACTGCTCCCGCTGTTTACCCCCGCTTGCTCGCTTGCTTGCAAGCATCAAACGCTTCAGCTCGAAATTCTCGCGCGCAAAATCGCCGGTTGTTTTCATTTCCAGCTGACACAACACGTCGCATCGCCGCCGTCAATAAATTAATCAATTAATTTCGTCGACCCGGTGTTTATCTGCGAAATTGATTGATTCCGCACGCATTCGAGTGGTTGCCTCTACTTTTGTGTTTTTTTTTTTTAATGAATAATTTCATCGATATCTCGATTTAATCATGTGCACGAGTCAGTCCCGAATTTATTAATAACAGGTACACACCGTGGAATCTAATCCCATTTGCATAAATTTGGGCGTTCGGCAAATGGCCGCGCGCAATTGAAGTGGATTTTAAACGCGCCCGCGAGGCTCATTCCCGCAGAAATGTTAATCCGGATTAACTATTAAGCCGCACTTTATTATGTAAACGGACTTAATGGATTAATACGGATCTGCCTGCGCGGTATTTACGGCGGCGGGGACTATTTTCGTCCAGGCTCGGCATTTCGCGTGCACCGCAAATCGCTCTGTATGTGGTCGCATGCGAACTTAATTCCTCGGCCTTCTGTGATTTATCAAGTTTTTTGCTCCGTAAGTTTTTTTGCATTCGAACTAAACACGTGCGTTCGAAGCCGTGGCTTTGGCAAATGAATAGAGTTCAAGGGCAAAGTTTTGATGCCCACATTCAAAAAATTAACATTGGATTAGATTAGTTAAACTGTAGGAAGATGTAAGTAAGTGATTCGCTGTATATACCATGAGAAACCACCACCTAGCGCTAGAGTGTAGGAAAGCACTAGTTGATGTGAGTAATTTGCTACCTACCTGAGTAGAAGCGAGATTTGTGCTGAGGAAATTAACGTGCAGCACAGCCAGCAGCTTCAGTCGTGACGGATGTGGGCGTTAGATAAATGAGCGCCACCTAATCTTAACCCGAGACGAGGAAAGGATCAAGAAAAAAGGAAATACTCAACTTATGCAACAATTGCAAAAATTTCCTCACAAAAAATATAACAAAATTATTACTTACAGAAACGACTAACTCTTATTGAGCCAGGACTGTCTTTTTCCAGTCAAACTGAATATTGAGATCGCGGGGAATTATAGAATCTCGTATAGATTGAAAAGAATTTTGCAACATGCAGTGTTTCTAGGACGCCACTAACCTCTTTTTTTATTTAGAAAAGACGTAAAAAAATTAGAAAAATCATCAAGTTACGTTACGCAGGAATATTAAAATTTACCAATAGCAAATAAATAAAACACACACTTTGCTGGTAACAATAACAGTAACTTGAATGTAAATAAAAGAATTCAATTCACAAGAAACATTATGGCAACAAAATAGGCGTGGTCAACCAACGTATAAATACCATGCCTTCAATTGAATTCCTCATTAAAGTGGGCTATGATTTCACTGTTTTTTTCTCCTAAGATTTGCAGCACTGATAGCTGTTCAATTATATAATTAAACAAATGTCAAATTGACACTTTGTATTTTCAGTTAATTCAAAATGTTAGAAATATTTATTGTTGAAAGTTATTTTCAAACCGGTAGAATAGAAAATGGACAGTTAGTTTATTCAATTAATCAGTGTGTACACAAGTTTCGACAGCAGTTTCCTAATTTTGCTATTACTTATGAACAGCTAGTTAAACATATCCATGCATGTGTTCTTAAATTGCGTGAAACAGGATCACTTGGTCGCAAAACAGGAAGCGGAGCAGCTAAGAAAAGGACTGCAGCCTGCATTGAAGATGTTCGGGATCGAATGGAACACTCTCACAAGAAATCTATTGCGAAACTTTTACAAGTTCAGCTATTAGTGGGAACATGTCACACTATTCTTAAAAAAGACTTAAAG
This sequence comes from Prosopocoilus inquinatus, assembly GCA_036172665.1. Lineage (NCBI taxonomy): Eukaryota > Metazoa > Arthropoda > Insecta > Coleoptera > Lucanidae > Prosopocoilus > Prosopocoilus inquinatus. The sequence continues at coordinate 31,420,577 of CM069877.1, forward strand.
CTTTATCCATATAAGATTCAAGCAGTCCACGAACTCAGGCCAGTAGATTTTCACAGAAGAACAGAATATTGGTAGTGGTTTCTTGATAACTTAAACAACGACGACATTCTTGACAAGTGTTTCTTTTCCGATGAGGCCTGGTTTCATCTCTCAGGGTATTTAAATAAACAGAATATGAGAATATGGTCAGCAGAAAATCCCCATGAATTTGTGGAAACTCATTACATCCATTAAAAATTGGTGTTTGGCTGGCAGTGTCAAAAAGGCGTATCATCGGACCAATATTTTTTAACGACTCAGTAACTGCTGAAAGATACCGAAATGAGTTATTAGAACCTTTAATTAATCAACTATACGATGATGAACTTACAGAAGGGTTTTTTCAGCAAGACAATGCTACTGCCCACACAGCTCATCAAACAATGACTTTCCTGCAGCAGTTTTTCGATAATCGGATTGTGAATTTTCCTGCAAGGTCTCCGGATCTCACAATTGTGGATTACTTTATTTATCCGCACATAAAAAACACAGTTTTTAGAACTACGCGTCACACAATCGAAAAACTTCGTGCGGGCATTACAGATGTGTGTGCTAACATAACCCCCGAAAACTTAGCAAACGGGTTTGAAAACATGAAACGCAGAGTACGCTTATGTATTCAAGCTGAAGGAGAGCACTTTGAGCATCTACTTTAAACTTTAATGTTGTGTTTTTATTTGATGTTATGGTCAGTACTGACAGTTAATGACAACTGTTTTCTCTAGAATTGTGTCGCCAACTTCATAAAAAAATTACAGCTTACTTTAATGAGAAATTCAATTGAAGGTACGGTACTAATATAAACTGTTTTCAAGAGATGTAGCTAAAAACGTTCAGATATTTACATAAATAGGGTGTGTTAAAATAGCCACACTGTGTTCGACAGATAAAAAAAAATACCTTAAACAAAATAACTCACGAACAGCCCGGTCTTTACTTGCTCTGGTTGATCAGACGAAAACCTCTTCGGTTGTCAACTCTTTCTGGGACTTGTCCTTATATGTGGGTTAATAGTCTTCGTAGGGGAATACTGCAAGATAACTAACGAACGCAAAATTTGGAAGCGATCGTACGATGCAAAACTTAGCTATTCATCTCCTCTTCGGTGAATAATAAGATCATCATTTTCAAACAAAGGACTCAAATCAAACTGCCGTACCACAATGCAGAATTAATTCATTCGAATAGGTATTCAGATGTAATATTCGTTAAACGAATCATACGTAGATTGTCGGACGGGCTTGCGTTAACAACGGTGACGCTACACGCCTTGTAGATACTGCGTACCCCAAGAATGAATCTTACATAATGGATCTTGGAGTACTTATTCTCTCAGTATATAAATGGAACTTATGGCAGCTTGTAGGAACAAATTACAACCAAAGGACCAACACAGAGCAACGGCAAAAACCAGCGTCACACCTTCGTTCCGCTTCACTAATGCCATGATGTCGTATTGCCAACATACGGATCGAAAAGTCATTCCCGATCCAAACTTATATTCGTAGATTAATTAATAATTACTTCGACTTGTGTGCGTACAAATTGAACTCACATTAGCTCAGACGACAAAACATTCTCATAAAATGAAGAAAAGATTACGATGACCGCTGTTTTAGTGACATTCCAATTCCCACGGAAATAAATTTTGTGCGTTACTCACCGGCAACAAAAGTTCACTAATTTTAATAACTCAAAAAAATGAACCGTTACACAATCTCTAATGTCGTCAAAAATAAGTATGTGGCGGGAGTAATATTGCCAAACTGCCAAGGTCATACCGTACTTAAAATATCTAATTCAACTTTATCAACGTCAAAAGAAATTCAAATAACGCATGAACACAACAAAACAACAAGCCAGCTTTAAAATAAATCCAAACTTAACCACTGGCGGATCCGTCGTCAGTTTCACAATAAACGAAACATGCATCTAAATATCATCGGCGTGAAGCGCCTAAAACAACGTTAAATATCAAATAAAATATTCGGCAAGATTGAAGCAATGTTAAATGCGCATACAGTAAAATTCGCCATAAGGCCGTAACGCAATCAATCAGAACATTCCACCTGATTACAGTCTCGGGCGTCGGTGTATAAGACGTCGACACCACTCCTACAGCGGTCTCATCGTAAACCGAAATCGTAAAACGTCGAGAAAGCGTCGTCCTTCTAAGGCAAGTCGCCAAAGGTACCTCGTCACCGAAACGAAAAGTTCAAACCTAAAGACAAGAGCTTTAGATCAAACTAAAGCCTATGTCCAAAATTAAAACTTGCAGCTAAAACGGTAACGTATCCGAAGCAAAAAAGCCTGTGCAGGAAGAAAAGTTCGTCAATAGTAATGTGGACGAAAAGAAGAAGCACCAATCGCAAACATACTTGCCCGGAACTTGACATACGGGGCTGATACAACACCGAAGAGTTTTGTTCCCACCAGCACCTAATCATAAGCTAGAAACGTCGCTCGTACGATGAGGAACATTCCCTCGAAGATCCTCAACAGCAATCCAAAATGTGGACAGACCGGCCTTTAAAACGTTGGCGTTGGGGGATATCGCTAAATTAATAAAACGAAACTAGCCATGCCCACAAATGTTCGAAAGGAGGGTTGCCACGAATCGAAACCATCGTGATATCAGCAGGAACCCATCAGTATCAACCTGACGTAAGAAAACTCCATTAGCGTCCCTCCTTCGTTTTACATTTTCATCTTCACTCTGAGTGGGGGGACTCACACAACTACAAAAAAAAGTACCGATTCGTCGAGAATTTTACACCATTTTGTGCCCGGAGTACTTTAAAACGAATGCACGAAAACGTCTACGACAAAACACAAAGCGTGAGATCATTTGAAGTTTTACGAATTTAATAATTATTGCAGCGATGATGGAAATGATAATAATAAACTGTTTTTACTGCGATAAAGCCGATGAGATAGGCGCGGCATGAAGCGCCTACTCACCCACGCGGTTTCCTAAAGTTGTGCAATCCAGGATAAATCCGAGTCAAATTTAATATACAGGTTGTTTCATGAAAAGCGGTTTTCACGCCGTAACTAATTTGCTAGGCTGTAAGGACGTACTAGCAAAGATACTGGCTCTGTCGATTGGAGCCCTATTCTGTAGCGTGACACCGGTCTCCCTAATCAAATCAGTGGCTAAAACGAAGATTAACGTTTTACATATCGCTGCCTTACGTTTGTGATCCATTTGGTAAGGAAAGCGCTTAAAAATGAAAATTATTCTAGTCCGACGCAGCTTTTTTCTGCGTCATGCCGTTCATGAGAAGAGTTCCACATCAAAAATCATTTCTTGCTGAAATTCAAAATAAATGAAGTAATAGCTGGGTCTGGTTTACTGCAACCGATTAACATTAATAGAACTCAAGATCAAAATATTGCCACTCTACTCATATATTAATATGAACTATACCTCTTGATTAACTAAGAATAGCAGACAGTCGCTTAAAAAAGTAAATAAATAAAAAGTTCTATACGTAGATACGTATTTCGACAGCTAAGCTGCCATATTCAGTACACTACAACATTAAACACTTACGACTGAAAAGCACTCACAAATACTTGCACATTAATTACTCACAAGTTAAAAGCACTTCATGAAATCATGGTTGGTATGAATTTGCCAAATCTCCAGTGGAAGTGGAGCGCTTTTAATTTGTGAGTGTTTAATGAGCGAGTGTTTTTGATCGCTTTTTAACTTGTGAGTGTTTAATGTGTATTTGTACTGAAGATCGCAGCGCAACTGTCGAAATTTTGATCAACGGACATAAACTTATTGTGGGAAGACATATTTTTTATTTACTGACTTCTTGATTAATGATGTGACCTTTTACCTCTCAGACTTCAGCTTCATAAACCAACAAACTAACTTGATTTGATATCAAATGATATTTGACTTACATCCAAACCGAACACGGGTTTCACTGTGATAGTTCTGAAAAAGTGTTGCGGTTGCTTTTGCAAAATCAGTGATTCTATTACTATTAGTACTATCTATTACTTCTTTACTCGAGGGATCGCACATTCCTAACTCGTAGGCAAGTGCATTCTTCCCAAGAATGCGTTCCTAATTTACGATTGGTTAGTTTCTGTACGGTGTGCTTTCGTTTTTGAGCCCCCATCGTCCATTATAGCATCCTTCAGTACTTGGGCAAACAGTCAAAGAGTGCAGTTGTGTTCTGCTTGCGTACCGAACAAATATTTCAGCAAAGAACTAAAGGCGATCGTGTCGACAGTCTCAACACCGGACGACGAGCAAGAATCAACACCACAAGTGCTATGAAATTTATTTTGGAGTGACTTCATAGACGCTTACGCTTGGTGACGTCGTAGTTGATGATACACAGCGTGTCCTAGAAACCCCGTTACTTGCTAATTAATGTTCGTGGATTTAATTTTTAGTTTAAGTCACCTGAACGTGACGTTGAGACATGCAGTCGTGTCTCTTTTTTTGTTAAGTGAGGTTCTGAGAAATAAATAAATTTATGTAATCAGTTCACACAGTTGTATTTAATCTGACAATTTTAGAGCTTGCTGCAAGTCGGCTAGATTGCAATGGAGTCCTCAAACACCCCTTCAACTTTCCTTGACTTTTTTTTATTCTCTGATGTTTTCAAGCTCACTAAAATCACAGTCTATACAGTAGTCTTTTCACTGGCGCTAATTTCTTGTTTTAGAAAACCTTGCTTTCGACGTAAGTCGTGGAAGATTGCGCAGTGGACTACGGCTCGTAGATTGGAGGTTTGTTTCAGTTTGTTTACATTTGGCACGTACTTACAGAGGTTAAGCTCAGAGTGTGAGTAGAATTTTGTGATAAATATATCTTCTGCGTGGTGTAAACTGTGTAAAAATAAAGTAAGAATGGAAACACACTGGAATTATTTTATATTTTCACCAGATAGAAGCAGGTAAGATAACTTACAGAGCTGGCGCGAACACAAAATCGAATCGCGGCGGAATACGCAGTGGATGTTTTTCGGACACCAGATCAAAGGTACCGATACGAAGTGAAATGACTGTGTAGACTGTGCTTAAACCTTGGATCAATTGAATCTAACTATGAATGCAACTAAAATAAAGTGTAGGTTACATCAAGTCTTTACTGATATCTCAGATTAAAGAAAATGATATTCAATGCGATCATGAGCCTAATTCTAATCTAGATTATAACCTAGTCATTTTAAGATCCTCATAGTTCCATAGTGCAACTGAGATAATTCAAAATCTCACTTTTAACTTCAGAGTGTTTCTGTTAATATCCTTGGTCTGTCGCCCGTAAAATTCGCTCTATGTACAATTTCCTGGCACCGCAGCGTAATTCCGTTATTAAATAAGTATTAAAACGTAATAAAACATCGGCAAAAAACAGATTACCTTATCACAGTGACTCCCGTAACAAACAAGACCATAGAAATTTAGCAACGAACACGTGAAGTTGCAATTAAGCGCCTCATTGTTTCGCTCTCAGCTCTAAGATGCCTTGATTTATAATATTATAAAAAAATATAGTAATTAACGGAGCGCTGATGTCACTAGGTAAGTCTCGCCATAAATACCGGGTGTTTGTGAAACAAGTGCAGAAATTTAAACCTCTAATACATCACCATAAATGGGAACGAGTGAACGTACATGTCCCTAACAAAAGTTTTACACATTTCGAGAAAAACGCAGTTGAAAATCGGGCAAGAAATAGTCGTACGCCTATGGCTTTGAGGTAGGTCAAGAAACGGAAATTTTATTGAAACAAGAAACAGAAGTGCAATCGAGCAGACTGACCTTCGCCGAAGTGGCGAGGCCAAGAAAAGCGTTGTTTTTAACGTCGCAATAAGACGTATTAGAGCTGAGCGAAAGAATTTGCTACATTTTTTGTGATCATGACACATAATTTATTGCTGCGTATTCTCTGAGATTAACAGTTTAGTTTGTGGAAAGTGATTGAACGAGTTGAAGCTAAATATGATTACTTTCTACATGCTATTATTACTTATTAAAATGCCGCAATTCACGAACGGCAAGAGAACAGCAGTTCAGAGGAGTGAATTCATAATGCCGTCGACAGTACTTGCGCTAATCCTGACATGCACACGAACACAAGAATCACTTTTTCGCCGAGCTCGTTCGTGTGTCGCTAATGATGGACGCCACATCGAACAATTATTATAAGTATTTCTAAATGTCTAATAGTGAACGGTTATTTTAATGTGATCCTCCACACAGATGATGTTTGGTGAGCGTATTAGTCATTCCCGCGATGTTTACTGTCTACGGACAGAGAAGCAAGTTTCGTACGTTTTTTTTTTGTTATTTCGTGAGCACCGAATAAGGGACGGATAAAGGAATTGTCTTTTTGTTATACGAATTTTTTTCTGTGTTGTTTGTGCTGTCAGCGTACTGTGGTTAAAAATGTTGCACTTAATTTGCAAATACCCTGTATATGTATATCAAAATGCGGGGGTATTATCGGGAGTATGTCGAATTAGTATTTTGTGTTCGTCCTCATCCGGTGATCGGTATGATGAAGAATGTCCTTAATGGCATCCACGTGTCGGTTCCAGCGATGGCCTGGAGGAGGACGTCTGATAAGCCGGTTGGCTGGCTGGTTGGTGGATGATATTAGAAACTCGGGCGGATGTCGATAACAGCAAGGAAGGAAAGGGCCGTGCGTGAGAACAGAATACTGGCGATGATTACCATTTGGAGTTGGAAACTAAAAACTGTAATTACCAAGCCGGGCTATGATGTCAGCCTTACTACGTGCTTAGCATTTGCCACGCCGGGATTTTGCTTTTACACCACAGTTACGATTTTCAAAGCTATACTCTTGAACATTAATTTAAATACAGTGCGCTTTGAACATTAGGACGAAAAAATCTCCACCGAAACCAATCGCGATTAATTAAGAGCTGCAATCTAGGGTACACACATTTTTGGATTTGGAGATACCTGTAAAGTCTGAAACATTATTTTTAAATGGAAACCACGACGCTCTTTTGACTGTAGAGGAAGTTAAATTCAGGTTTTGTAGTTTCAGCAATGGTTTATCTAAATCATTTCTCCTAAAAGCATTTTATCATAACAGTTCCAGTCAAAAAAAACATAAGATCTTATCGCTCCCGTATACTCGACCGCACAAGAACTCGAAAAAAGTAAACACTCGAACTCCGAAAAGCACGGATTTTATCGCTATGGAGAAAAATCCGTTCGCCCAAGTGCTCGGCCATTAAATCATTAGCGACGACGGTGATAAGGGAGACGAACGAGCGGGCGATAAGTCATTTAAAATATTTACGATCCAGCACAGATACCGCGGGTAAATAAATATTTTAAGGCGAATGAATGGAAACGCTCGCGTTTCGTCAATATTGCGACGATAAACAAACAACTTGTTACTTGTGCTGCTCGGGGCTTGGGAAAACAGAATGTAGAATTCGACGTGACGAAATGTAAGCTCTGGCGGCGGAGCGTAAATAACGGGGACAATTCATAAATATTTACGGGAACAACATTAACCAACGCCATTAAAACCGTGTACGTGAGTGTATAAACAAATTTGGTTTACTTTTTTTCGGCGCAGATAAAAAAATATGCAAGAAAGAATTACAAGACCACGCTTGAGCTGTCCTTATCACGTGAGCTTATTTTAAAAGCAAACAAGGCTTAGACCCGAACTTTCGGCCTCGTTATAAAATCCCTGGAGACAACGGTACCGATAATGGTTTCCAAAAATATAGGCCCTGAGGTAGCCGACAAACTTACACCATGTGTTCTAGAAGTGCACATTTGTTTTTCTTTTATCGGTATCTCAAGAACCGAAAGGAATTGACTATGAATATGTATACGAAGTTTCTTGTTCAGAATCATCTCCAAAACACATCCTGTAAGTTTGTCGATTGGCTCAAGGAACACCCCATATATTAGCCAGTAGATATACCTACTAATAGTGAAACAGAATTAAGTCTAAAAAAAAGAAAAAGTATAAAGGAAATTGTGGGATGAACGTAAAACTAAAAATAGAAAACCATATCTTCATACTGTTTCTTCTGTTCGTCGCTTTTCGTAATTCCTCTACCCAACATTTTCTACGTCTTCATTCTATTTTATTTTCATTGGTTTAGCTTCAAATACTCTTCTCAACATCTTGTCTTTCCTCATCCTTATAACATGCCCCAATCATTTCAGCTGCCCTTCTTCTGTTTCAGATTTCCTCCGATTTCACCGTTTCTTACGTTATCTAATCTTTACCTGTGTTGTAGTTATTTATTTTAGAAATTTCGAATTTAAGAAAGTTTATGCATTCTCGGGATATCTCTGAAGCACTAGCATATTTGTTTACGTTATTAGTTTGGTAATATGATATGAGGGCGTGTTTAGTCTTTGGTAAACGGGGCCACGGATAGGCCTGGTGATATATGTGGTGACCTCGGTGTGTTGCCGGACATGAGATAGAGGGTGTCTGCAGAATATGACCTGAGATGGTATATTCTGGCAGAAGTGTTAGGGCGGTACATTCTTATGATTGGCAATGCGGTGTGAGGGTCATGAGCCATGAGTTATGCGGAGATATTCTGGTAGAAGAATATTGCCTGGGACGCGATCCGGGGCATTGGCCAGAGAATGAGTTATGCGGAGATATTCTGGTAGAAGAATATTGTCCGGGACGCGATCCGGGGCATTGGCCAGAGAATGCTACCGTGCACCAGCATTCGGTATCGGGGCTCTTGTCGCGGTGTACAGGCAGCAACGATGAAGCAGGCGGTACCTGGCAAAGCAATTAGCTGTATTCTGTATTCATTGTGAGTGGGGATTCCGTTGATTGCATTCCTGACCAGGTTGATAGCATTGAGCTATCCAGAAAGGTCTCACATGATGATGTCATTGGACCGGTACGGAGTGGTGCTTGACACTTACGCAGTCGATGACATCAACTGATCCTGAGAAAGTATGCTCGGGAGGCAAGGTATGCTAATATCCATCGGGAGGGGTGGGTTTTGTACCCACAGGTTAATGTGGAGGGTAATGCATGAGAAGATAAGAAGTCAATATGCGAGGATAACTTCCCCAGTGTCCAATATCATCATGAGGGCGCTACAGCTTCCAGATTCGCCGCTGGAGCAGCTGGGGTCGGGAAAACGGCCCCGGCAACATGGAATGTTCCATTCTACTGAATAGGTACTCGTAAAGGATTACTTATAATTTGCATGGTCCTTATCGAATTGGAATGCGATGCCCGGAAGCTAAGACGTTTACCCTCAGCGCCTGTTGCGGTCAGGGAAGCGAGAAAGAAAGAAAGAACATTGGGAATGAGAGACCTAACCAATGGTGAGTGAATGTTTATTGTAACTCCGTCCTCAGATAGTATTGTTTGCCTATAATATTTAAACAACAAAAAAAATCTAGCCAACTCTTGTTATCTATTCTTCTGAGGAATCTCATTTCTAAACTTTGTAGTTTCTCTTTCTGTTTCTTTGTCGTTGACCATATTTCCGACCCGTAGATTAATATTGGGGTCGCTATCCTTTTGACCATGTATGTTTTCGTTTGTTTTGGTGTCTCTTTTTTGTTTATGAAGCTACCCTTGATGCTGTTGAATAATCCTCCTGTTGTTTCCTTTCTTCTTTTTGTCTCCTCATCGAATCTCCCCACTTTCGTCAGAGTGTTCTCCAAGTATTTCCCCAGTTTTCTCTCTTTCAGGTACATCTTGTGATTTTTCTTCTCTTTGCTTGTCACCATGGTCTTTGTCCTTTCCCTGTTTACATTCATGTTGCTGCGCTGTATCTATTCACATTTTCGTTGAAGGTTTTTTCATCTTTTCCAACTAGGATCGTATCGTCAGCGTAAGCAATTTCTGCTATTCGTACCATTTCCATATTCCAATTTCCCTAGGTATATCCTTTCGTCTGTTTTTTGCTTCCTTAACTGCTTCGTCAAGAAGTGCTGTGAGCAGTATGGAGCTTAGCTTAGTCTCACCCCTTGCGTCGTTACAAAGTGTTTTAATTCGTCGTAGTACATTCCAACCGCGTTTCTCGTTTTTTGTTTTGTCCAGACACTTTATGCTACTGATTGTTCTTTCACCGACTCCTCCTTTCCGTAACGTTGTCCATATATCAACTATTTTTACAAAGATGAAGAAGCTGCTCTCCACTTTCCATTACTTTACATCTATTACCCCCCCCCTTTTGATCTAAATCCAAACTCTGTATCTTCCAGTATTTCTTCTAATGTATGTTGTTTGTCTTTTTTCATTATTCTGGCGTACATTTTTCCTATTACGCTAAATAGTAGTGTAACCCTTTGTACTTTTTGTATTCTTTAGGTTCCGATTCTTGTGTAAACTACGATAATGCCTGTTTGCCAGTCTGCTGGTTTTGGTCTTCTTGTGCTTGAGTTAAAAACCTTGTTCATGATTAAATGTACAAGCTTTCAATAGCGGATTCTCTCCTGCCTTTACCATATCAGCCGTTATGTTATCACATCCCTTGGGGCTTTTTCAGGTTTTATTGCTATAATTGCCATTTTCGCTTCTTCCTCTGTTTTGTTGCCGCTCTCATCTTGACTTTCTCCACTTCCTCTGCCTACTTTGACCTTATATGTATGGTTTGTTTGCGTTGTCTCCACCCCTTCCAGTAGATCCTTAATATATCCTCTCCACCTCTCCATAATTTCATCTTCTAATAATATGTATTTGCCCAAAAATTATAAAAACAAATTACAGAACAAAAAAGACAACAGAAAATGAAAGATCTAAACCCACTCTACATCTAAAAGTAAAACTAAAATTAGGGAGAAATTAAAAGAAAAAAAAGGAAGGCAATGAGAGAAATAAGTGAAAGAAGTAAGTAAATATGAAAGTGGAAGGCAGGGCGAACGCAAAAATGGCGGTTGTTAAGGAAAGTTAAAAGAGGAGAGTTGGTATCTTCCACTATAAAGCCGTTGTTTCTCAGAGTTATCTTATTGCCTTTTTTTCTTATTATACTGTAGAACAGCTTCGGGTTTTCTTCAAAGGCTGTTTTCATTTTTTCTCCGAATTCCTTCCAACATTTCTCTTTCTCTATTTTTACCAGTATCTTGTCTTGCTTCCTTTCATTTTTGTATTTTTCGTGGTCTTCTTGCATTTTTTCTTTTTTTCTTCTTGCATGCTTTTTCCAGCGTTGTTTCTTTATTTTAACTGCATTCTTGCCTAAATGATCCCGTCATTCCACCAGTGTGACGTTTGTACCTTCCTTTTCGAGATTCTCGCTGATCCATACGATTTCTCTATACAAAAAGTGTGAACAGGAGTCATAGAATAAACAAATTTAATTATGTATTCGGAAAACTTCGGGAAACTGCCTAATGGACACAAGTATGTAGAGAATAAAATGCCTTAATAATATTTTTATTTTTACGTTTTACTCTCTATGTAGTTCTTTCTATGATACCGTTTCCCCTTCAGAATAATTAAGTTTTGTTTATTTCTTATTTAACTTTTAAGTTCAGGATTACTTAGAGCTCTGTAACTTTTGACTGCTTCTTTGTTAATTTGAAAATGAAAATTAATTTGTTTATTTGTTTATTGTTAGTTGTGTTTTATATTTACTGCAGTCAATAAATAATAATAATAATTAGGAGTATTATTATTATTATTAAATGTAGGCATGTGAAACTAGAAAAGAAATGAAACAAACATGAATAGTTTACGTAAAATAAGAGGTGAAAGGAAAGGAGGAAAATATAACAAACAATGCTGAGCAACCTTGAGAAATAAAGATAAAAGGTAGAAAGTCTTGATCAGTTAGAACAAGCACGCTAAGCGCAATTTTTGGCAAAAGAAAAAAATACAAGAAGTCGACGTTAATGTGGATGTGGATGTTAAAATAGAAGAAACGTTAAATATACCAAAAAAAATATTAATGGTTGAATCGATAAGACTGCCACTAGCGTGGAAATGTTAAAAACACTAAAACGGATGAAGCAATGATAAAGAAAGACTTCGAAAGAGGAAACGTTATAAATAAATAAAATATGAAGGGTAAAAAGGAGTTACTGACGAAGACGTAGGAAGACAAAGTCTTTGCCGAAGGAAGATGCAGTGAGAAGAACACAAAAGTACAAGAATTCTTTTATAAAATGCAAAATACACGAAAAGGAAACAAGAAAGGTCATTAAAACACGAAAGAATTGTATGGCATACCAGAACATACGAAATAAAACTCAAGTAGAGGCTCTAGAGTAATAAAAAAAAGGCAGAAAGAGAGGAAGGAAAGATTACAAAAGACACAACGAGAAATTTCCATAAGTAAATAAGACTTACTTAATTACTTCAGTCAAAAGAAAAGGTATATTCTTAAGTGATTTTCATTTTTCTTTTCACTGAAGAATTTCTTCCGATCAATCCAGTTAGTTATGTTTTTCCAACATCGTGAGAATTTGTTTTACATATTGGAGAACCCTGTATTATAGTACGAAAGGAATGAGTACAGATTTCTTTATTTTTTTTCTTCATTTTTTGGAGCTTCAGTTGTGAAACTCATTTAATTCTGGCGTAACCCATTTTAACCAAATTTTTAGTCTTTACTGTCAAATATCTTGCGAAGCACACTGTGGAATAAAAGTAATGTCTCCCATACAGATGTTAAATTGCGATCTAATCCCTTCTGATCTTATGATAAATAACACGTATTTTAGAATGCGACGTAAAATTTTATTGAAAATGCATTCTCCGCTAAGTGTACCTCAGGGATCAGTGGTGAGGCCGATTATTTTTATTTTCTAATCTCCCTCATTACACGATGAATGGCTCTCATTACCAGTGGCGGATTTAGCACTTGAGAGACCTCTGGCGCAATTCCATTTAGAGGTCCCCTCTCGAAATATTCTGCATTCTGCATGCACGTTTTTGCTACAGCACTCCTTCTAAATTTAGGATTATCTACTTCGTACATCGGGACACTGTCTTTAGAAAATGGCGACGTGTCCAAAAATGTGGAACTTTCTACAGCTTAAAAAAATGAGAGAAAAACTTAACCAAACCACTTAAAATTGAATACTGTAAGTACCGACTGTAGACTATGCTCATAAAGTCTATGAGAATTCGAATGTTTAATATTTTCTTATCGCTTTAAACTGTCAAATTGTATAATTAATTACAATTGCAATTCGAAAGGCATCGCTGCCGTTAACTGGTCGCCTAGAGACATCACTTCACTTCACTGAAAATAGTAACCGATAAACGCCGTTAGTACCGCGCTTATGGTGTGGCTGAGGTACGTTTCAAAATTCGCAAGCCGTGGCCGACGTATATTTCAATATTCGCGTGTTTGGACATAATCAAGCTTAAGATGCTTCGGATAGGGTCGCTTCCACTTTTGTTTTAAGTTAGTCTAACGAAGAACAACCAGATTCGTGGTTCTGCATTTTGTAGCTAAATAGTAGGTACATTTCTTGCTGTTAGATGTCGGGTAAACTCACTCTTGGATTACCAGATCAAGCAGACTTCCACCATTTTGGCTCCAGCTTCCGGCGGCAAAATTTTAAATGCATTCCTAATTCACTAATCTTTTATTAAATTTTCTCTCCAATTGCTGTTAATGAAACGTTGAATCGGTTACAGTAAACGTAATCCATTCATGTTTGCTTTTCATCAATTTTCAAATTTTATTTTATTTCTCTTCAAAATATTCACTGATAATAACTTTAGTAAGGGGCTTACGCTGTAGCTGAAGTGCGTTTCAAGGCTCGAATGTCACAGCCGAGGTACATTTCAAGACACGCGTGTTTAGTCATAAACAGACCTAAGAAGCTTTGGATAGGGTTGCCAACTTCTAAGTTTCGTAAACTGGGACGTTGTCTTTGAAAGAATGGAGATTTTTGAAACATTATTGAGAATTCGTTAAAAAATCGTAGAACAAAGAAGAACAGGTTTTGGAAACGCTCACTCATGAACCACTCGCGAGTGAGTGTTGAAAAATGTGCTCGAAAGAAAATGCTCGCGTTCGTGTGCGCACATGAATGAATACATGAAACTCCGTAATTCCGTAAGAACTGAAAACTCATGAGAGAGCAGACGGTAACCGCACACGAGTTGCTCAGTGGATAGTACGTGTTTACGTGCACTGTACAGACAAGCCGGTAAGAATCCTCTACAATTTTATACGGTTCGGAGAGAAATATTCGCAAATTTTATTGGGATTGATTCGTAAACGAAAAAAAGAACTAAATGCCCGTTACTAAGGCCTTAGTCTTGATGTACACTGCTGTCGAAAAGTTTTAAGACGAAAAGCAGTAAATCTGTTGGAATTTGAGCCTTATTGAAATAGCCCGTCTGAATTTAGAACCTTTTGCATTTGAGCCTCCCCGTCTCTTTCTCCCTCTCTTAACCAGGGGACGAGCAGACGGCATAAAATTCATTCACGAGAGCAGGTAATCTGTTAAGCATTAAATAAGAAAATTCCAGGTAATGAGAACTGCATAATTTGTAATGTATTATGACACTAACTATTGATAAAATTAAGTGAAGTATATTGTTATATTTTCAGAAGTCAAATTTAGTTTGTTATTTTTTTTACTTTCACGTTAATAAAAATAATACCTACCCGGGTTTTGTTATGTCCTGCATATTTTATGATTCAATTTAGATTTTCATATTTAATTTTTTTACAAAATTGAAATATATTATATCAAAATGTTTTAAACTGCCATAAGTTCGGAATGAGTTTAAATTAAAATTTAAGTTTGAATGTGTTATTGTTGTTGAATAATAAATAAACAAATTGATCAGAAAAATAAAATACTTTTTATGCTTCGTGTGTTGTTTAATGAACATCCTGGAATAAACGTTTTAAAATGGCCAACTAAATCACTGGATCTCAATCCTATAGAAAATGTTTGGGCAAATTTAATTCAGCGGTGGGACACTGAAAACAACCAGCAATGGGGGGTGATGGACCAAAACATACTAAATGTTTGGAATGAATTAGGAAACGGGCCACTATGCAGAAATTTAAGAAATTCAATGCCGAGAAGATTGGAAGAAGTAATTGCAAAAGGGGGATATTACACGCATTATTAATTTTTAAACGTGTATGTATTGTAAATATTTGTATAATTTTTATTTTTGTGTTGTGTGTGTTGTTTTGTTTTAAGTATGTATGTGAAGAAATAATGTTACAATATAGCCGTTTTTATGTTACAATACTGACGTTTCTTTATCTAATGGTAATATAAAATCGAAAAGGCGTCTTACATTTTCAAAAATATTATACATATTTTACGTAACGCAGTATTACGCAAAGCGGGTTCAGCCTATTTAATGTTTAACACCTGTATACAGAGTGCCGCAATTTCGAGTCTAAGCATGGGGATCTCTTAAACGGTAAGAGATACGAAAACGGTTAAACTGGGGCAAAGTTGTAAAAATCTGTGCTATGAAAAATCGGAAAAAAATGTGAAATATCTAGTTCCTTTTTTCAAATACTACTGAAAGTATGAATTTTTCAATTTTCTTTTGTTGCAGTAACTCAGTTATTAATGCAAATAGCTGAATGCGACTTAAACATTATTAAGGTAGTTTTTTTCAGGTGCTTTTAAAGCATTAATTAGATTATTGATATCGTTTACAAATTCTAACAACTTTTAATTTTCTTAAGGGCACTGTCTTCAAATTTTACACAGTTAAAGGTTATTTAAAATGGATTAATTTGATGTATCACATTTAATACTTCGCGTGCCATATTTTACAAAAATGTAGAAAATAACAAAAAAGTATTTAATCAATGTTGCCAAGGAAAACAAAATTTATTTGGAGATAATAATTTAACATTTTTCGTATGTCTTACAGTTTATAACATCCCCATGCTTACACTTCAAATTGTCGCACCCTGTATGTCCGACTACATAATAATTATAATAATTACTTAACTATATTTCCTTGACATTTTGATTATTTTATATGAAATTCAAAACAAACTTATTTTTAATTAATTCATGAAATCGGTTGAATATAAATCAAATAATTAGTAAAGTAAATTTTAGTCATTGCGGACCTTTAACGATCAATGTATATTTTATTAAAAATTAAAATAATTTAAATAACATTTTGTTATAAATGCGTTCTTGTGTCAAACTCCGCTCCATAATCCTTAATGGAATACGATATTGAAGAAATTATATTTGAAATTTAATATAAAATTATTTTCTAATTAATGAAAGAGTTGAGTAAAAATCAAACAATTAGTGAGGTAAATTTTAGTAACTGCGAATATTTAACATTCGTTGTATATTTTCATTAGAAATAAAATTAACAAACTATTTTGATATTAAATATTATTAGAAAAAACGAAAAACAGGGAAAGAGATAATCATTCCATTGTATAGGACCAACGATGCCTGGTTATTATTACTGAAAACCGTAACCCTTATTTATTTATTTATCTTGCCGCCGGCTGTACCATAAAAGCAGGTCAGCCAGCTAAATGTTGTTAAGGTTCATAATTGCAATGCACGGATATTTATACGGCCAGGGGTATTTCTTTTCGTCTTAATACTTTTCGACACCACCGTACCGGAATGAACGCATGCGAGCGTCCACGACCTGCTCATGAACCTGAACAAAAGCTAACGAACGTATTTGCTCATGTTCGCGTTTAACAATGTCCATGAGTGAACTGTAACTAAATTCATTGGTTCATGTGCGCACATGAGTGAGCATTTCCGAACCTGAAAAAAAGCGAAGAATTGCTAAAAAAAAATAATTTGGATGCGGAATAAAGGCTTTATGAATGCGGAATATACCGCAAAATGCAGGACGGGGTTGGCAACCCCTCTATTAGATTTGTTGTTGCACCTTTAATAATTTTGATTGCAAATCTGTCATACACATTTAAAAAAATGTTTAAATCGAAATGCTGAAACTATTTTTTCTTTTGAGAAGTGCCTATGATGCACGTCCAACAGTTTCAAGCACAGTACCAGGTCCTGCTCTTAACAAGTTTCCAAAAAAAATGCATAAGAAGGAGAAAAATAAAAGAACAAACGGACATTTAAAGTACTAAGGAAAAATCACTAAGAAACTGTTTAAAAAAATGATACTATGAATACGAACTTTCTCGAATTGTCTCCCTTAAAGATAAATTACCCTCTAGGGGGCTAGGGCGTGTGCCCTATCGCTGTAAGGGACACTACACGTACCTACATAATAAATGAGTACTATGACGACAGTTATCATAAATGCGACAAATGTTTTTGATTTCTCTTGTCGTCTCTAAATATTTAATTTTTGATTAATTCATGCAAGTTTGAAAATCAAATGGCTACGTGTAAATCCTGTGTAATATAGGCGGGGCACGATAGGTAGACTTGCACGTCATTAGTTAATGATGACGTCAGACGCATGCTGTGTTGTAAATATACTTATTTACTTAAAATGTAATAAACATATGGTGAGATTTTTTTATAAAAGTGAACATACAAAGTAAAAATTCCTTTGCATTTTAAGTATTCATCAACACAACATGTATCTGACGTCACCATTAACCCTCACCGCCCGTCTACCTTAAAATTACATACTAAACGTCTGAGGTCACTTTTGACCCCAAACCTAAAATTGCGTTGGTTTGCTATAAAAAAACGTATTTTTCATGTTAATGTTTAAAGATATATATTGATTAGTCTGTATGTGATAGTTATTAATAAACTTTAATAAACTAAATGAATTTTAAAGCAAATTTATTTATGAGGTGAATACTTTGCTGTAGTAAATATGTTAGTCTGAGCCACTGTCATCTAACGTTAAACTAGAACATGTAAAACATAATGTGCTTATTTCAAGGTGCTCCTTACAAACGAATTTACTGCATATATCGCATAAAATATTTGTTTTTCTGTCTGCTTGCCGTGGACAAATGCTGCATCTTCCTCGTTTATTTTGTGGTAGGTCCGGGTGTTTGTATTGTTGAAGTAAGTTTCCAAACCCTGCATTTTCAATGGCCTTATGAATTTTCCTCGTCTTGGATTGGGGATATTGAATTCTATTTTCTATTTCTTGTTTTACTAATTCCTCGCTTAGTTCTAGTAAGAAACGGCGTCTTCCAGTTTTATTTTTGTATGTATTGTCAAGCTCAGAAAATAATACGTAAGCATTAATTCCAGCAAAATCCACAAGATCAAAAAATACTGCAAGTGGCCATCTTCTTGTCGATCTTTTTGTTGAATAGGTCCTAGCCATTTGATCTATAGTATCAACACCGAATTTAGTGGAATTATAATTTAGTATTACTTCCGGTTTTCTGTGCTCTTCGTCGGATACGTCAAATCTGTTATGTTGAGTAGACAACAAAACTACAGCCTTTCCTTTTTTAGGAACGTAAGAAACTAATAATGTATTGTTGGCATAAGCAAAAACAGATGATTTCTCTTCAGGAAATTTTGACGGCAGCATACAGGAAGGAAGCTCTTTACGGTTTTTACGGACAGTTCCGACAAGAGTTAATTTTTGTTTCCATAATTCCTGCCCAAGACTGTAGCTAGTAAAGAAGTTATCAGTAGTAATATTGCGACCAGAGCCGTTTAGGTGCGTTACCAAATCTAACACCACCCGCTTTCCTTGTTCCTGTTCCTTTGTGTTTCCTATTTTGCCAGAATATATTTGCAGGTTTGTAATGTATCGAGAGTCACAGTCTACAGCCATCTATATTTTTATACCATATTTTGAAACCACATCTTCCTCTAAAAGTACACAGGTGTTCGTCCACAGTAATATTTGGACCTGATATATAAGCATTCTTGCATTGACTAACGAACATATTAGTTATTTCCGCTATAAGTTCAATCTTGTTCTTAGTTGCTTCTTTTCTAACTTGTCGTGTACCTCTGTCATCAAATCGTAGACAGCTAAGTATGCTCGTGAAACGATGTCTGGACATTGTAGCTCTAAAAATTGGATAACCGTACTTTTCTGAACAAAATTCTTTTAGATCTTTCCCGTGACCCTTCTGAATACCATAAAGCAAGCTTAGACCCAAAAATACTAAAAACTCACTACGTTGTAATTCCTTCCAATTTTTTAGGCTTTACTTCTTTTCCTTTTGTTCATTTGCCCTTTCATTGGTGTGCAAGCATATTTTGTCTATGATTTCGTTCGTCATAAATGCACAAAAGCAGTCTGTGCGGGTGGACAAATTTAAATGTTTTGATATACCAGGAATTTGTTTTATAATGTTCCTTGACTGTGTCTTTTTACGTCCTGGCTCCATATTACTCCACTGTGTTATTCCATCCTTGCTAATCCAAACTTCTTCATTCCCGTCTTCATTATCAGTATCTGAGCTGCTTAGATTTGCTGCATTTGTTTCGACTACCTGCAGTTCAGTGAAATTTTCGCCATCGCCATTTTTCTACCATCGCTCTCGTTATCTATGATCTCAAAATCAGAATTGTATTCATCCATCAAAGCTTGTTCTTCACTGTAGCCTCTTGCAAAGTTTATATTATAATCCGCCATAATAAATTTTCATATCACTTATCACTCAGTAAAACTTTGAATGAGAACGCTTCTCATGGAGCTACATTTATAAGTATTGACTATTGGCATGTTTCATGTTATAACTTGCAGAAACATGAATTATTACATGTTTGTGCATAATATTACACAAAATGACGAAACATACTGCGACACACAACGAACAGTCACAACGAACAAATCACAACTTGCAGAAACAGGAATAACTATATGTTTATACCGAATCTTATTTCCAATTACAAAAGAATAAATTTTAACAACCAACTAACAAACCCCAACTTGTAAAAACATGAAAAACTGCAAATTTATGCTAAACATCATTCCAAACTTCATAAAAACGTAGCTACGAATTTATTACGTATTACCCACCTGGGGTCAAAATTAACCCCAAACGCATATTTTGTGGCATAAATATGTTTTACTACAATACACCCGGAATAAACATAAAAAAATAGATTCTAGTTTACGTGGGGTCAAAAAAGACCCCAGACGGGCGGCGAGGGTTAACTAATGACGTGCAACTCTACCTATCGTTCCATGCTTACCGAAAAACAAATATTGTTACAATTATCAAACGTCTTTATGTCTATTTTACATTCTATCCACAAATATGCTTTACCTCGGTCCAATTTCGAAATTTGTATTAACTCTGATGAACTGAGTTTATGTTAGTTGGCAAAATTCAATTTCACACAAAATATCAACTGGCAGAATAGACTTAGGTGACATAAATTTGAAAATATGAACAGCTTCGAGATGTGAAATGTGAAATTATAGCGTTGTTAATGGCACTTAATTAATTCTGACGTCCGAGGCGAATTCGTACGTCGCGTGCAGCTCTCCAATTAGGTAGGGTTCAGAAATAATAACGTCCGAACTGCCGAAATTATGAATTAATTAATTAGTTCTCTCGTCTTCGACCGGACCGGTCAGAAACGTCATTTTTGTTTGTGTATTCCTCGAAGCGGAAATGAGTACTAACCAATGCAAGGATGCACGTAACACAGTTATAGGTCGAGGTTTCTAGTACTGTACTAAAAGCAAAACCTATTTTGAAATATGTTACGAAATTAAACGATTTATTTTGACGATTGTTGAGTGTTTGCCCAATTTTACCTTAACTCCGTCGACAAAGTTCGAGTACAACCTGATACATGCCAAAAACCGTGCGGTAAACTGCGGTTGCCATCCACCTAATTGATACTTGGGAATATCTTTTGCGGTCGGTGTTTTCATTATTTCGTGAGATGCCGTCACGAGAACCGACGAGGCGGCAGGTTCGACGATTGAAAGTTTACGAAGTCGGCCTCGGGTTCATTAACCGACTATACAAGGAAAACAGAGGCGATTTCCTGTTTTTCTCCGACGGCATTCAGACCAGAAAATGCGACGGTATTCTTAGAACTGAAGAGAAAATGATGTGCTTTTATTTTGAGAATGAATAATACAATGTAAGACGTAGACGTAAAACCGAAGCTGTTTGCATAGTTAGAGACGTCACTTGATAATTTGCTTTGGTTAATTGAGAATATCTCGTTTAATTGTAGACGAAATTAATTAAAAAGTACAAAACTGTCACGTAAACAATAACAATTATCGGCGTGACAAGTGCTACATTACATCACTTGTTACTACTTCTCCGTGATCTAAACGGCACCGCCACTAATTCGAGCTTTCATTCAAGCTTTACCAAGCCTGACAACTATTCGTTCAGGTATTTATGACAAGCGATCGCTGTGCACAGGTCCCTTTTGTTTCGTTCCTTCTTTAGGTTTCCAGTTGCAGTTGAAGTTGTGGTTGTAGTTTTGGTTTTGGTCGTATTATTCGTGATCGCTGTACTTGTGGATGTTTAACCAAGAGACCAAGGCCATACGTTGGAAAAGTAACGATGTTGGCAATCCCGCACGAGGTGTTTGGAATAAAAATTCGTTATACAGCAAGCAATCGTCCGCAGAACTTTAAGGATCGTTCACACGAAGACAGACGGAGGTTACGCTGTCGACCTGCATCGTATCCCTCGAGTTGGACTGGCGGTCGGGGAGGGGGTTCTCAACATACTAGCAACCCCCAATTAAAACTTTCCCTCACTTTTAAGTTAATCTATTGGTTCATGAAAGCGGAGAAACCTTAAGACGAGTCACATTTTCGATAATTATCCTTCGACACGGAAAATTTTGCGTAATATTCAAATCTGAAAGAGGAATAAATTAATGAGGTTAAAATTATTGGTTTCCCCCCTTTCTAAAAAAAAATAAAAAAAAACAAGAAATCGGTACAACCCATTTAAATATAGTGCGCCGACCACAGATAAAACCCACCGTAACGAGGCCGTTGATAGAGCAGAAGGATGGACGGACGTACATACGTAATAATTATAGTTTGTCGCCGGTTGTGTAATCCGCGAGCCAACGTATAATTACGGACGACGGTTGCCTGCCCTAATGACCGCCGTCAGCGCCAAAGCCGGTCTCGCACACGGCGTTCCTGAATACGAACGTGAATACCATTCATTACGTAGTAGATAGCATGCGGAGTTCGTTCTGTGGGAACGTTTTTATTCGCCCGAAATTAGACCGACCGCACCAAATCGCATCGGTGATCTAAATTGGTCGAGTTTATTTACGATCCGATCGTAAACGATGCTGCTAGAGAAATGCTTCCAACGCAGAATGAACCATCAGCTAAGGAAAAAAAAAACAATCATAATTATGAAAGTGGTAACATTATCCATTTATAACAAAAAAAAAAACATTGCCTTAAATTAGAGTCACAGTGGTAGATATAGGGAAGTATTACGACGCCGCATTCGGTACGAGGAACACGCAAACGTAAATTGAGTGCCCCGAGCGATAACCAGTCTATCCTTTATACCGTTTTCTCTTACGTATGACCTTACGCCTCAGCGCACTGCTTTCAGCGTATAGTTGGGCTCGTTGGCTTACTTGTTCCTATCATATACTGTGGTTGAAAGTATAAAAGTTTAATAAAAGCCCTGCAGAATTAGTGTTACAATTATTTCTTACTGTTGTTGCTGCAGTCGTGTAGGCTTCCTGTTGTACACGTCTGTTTGGGGCGTAGCTGACGGCCGCAGTGTGGAACGCGATTTTGCTTTGTCTCCTCCGCCGACTGCGACGCAACACTGATGTAAATGATTTCCCATGGTTAACTAACGAAGTACACTGGAGTTGTTGCAAATGCTGTTATGTGTGAGGTTATATGACCCTATCGTTTGGAGCGGAGTAACTCACTCCGTTAGTTGTTTCCCTATTTGGTTGTGGAACCGTTATCTACGGGTTTTGTGGGGAGACGTAAGAAAATCATTTCGAGCTTGCTTTTCCGAGCAAAGTAGGCATCCATTTTGTTACCTGTTTACTTCCATGTGCGTCTATTGCTTCCTTTTCGTTAATTTTTCGTCTAACTTCTTTGTAGCAACAGGCAATGAGCCAGATTTCTAAGTTGTGTTGAAGGGAAGATTATCTCAGGCAGTTCAGGCTCTGGGAGGTGGCTTGTTCAACTGCGCGAGCGACGTTTGAGCTCCGAATACCGTCTCAGTCCCCCATCGTGCCTGACTAAAATGAGTTAAGATATTGCCGCATCTTGATCATATTTTTTTCTACTCGTCTGCGGAATTTTTGAGTGACGAGTCTTGGGAAGACGTGCGAAAATCGTTTCGAGCTTCCTGTTCCAAGCAAGGTAGGCATCCATTTTCTTACCTGTTTACTTCCGCGCGCGTCTATAGTTTCGTTTTCGTTAATTCTTCGTCTAACTTCTTTGTAGCAACTAGTAAGGAGCCAGATTTCTAAGTTGTGTTGAAGGGAAGATTATCTCAGGCAGTTCAGGCTCCGGGAGGTGGCTTGTCCAACTCCGCGAGCAACGGTCGAGCCCAGAATACCGTCTCATACCCCGTCGTGCCTGACTGAAGTGAGTTAAGATATTGCCGCATCTTTATCAATTTTTTTCCTACTCGTCTGCGGAATTTTGAGTGACGAGTTTTGGGAAGACCTGAGAAAATCGTTTCGATCTTGCCGTTCCGAGCAAGGTAGGTATCCATTTTGTTACCTGTTTACGTCCACGTGCGTCTATTATTTCGTTGTCGTTAATTCTTCGTCTATCTCCTTTGTAGCAACTGGTAAGGAGCCAGATTTCTAACCTGTGTTAAAACGAAGATTATTTCAGGCAGTTCAGGTACCTGGAGATGGCTCTGTCCAACTTCGCTAGCAACGATCGAGTCTCGAATGGTGTGACAGTCCCCCCGTCATACCTCACTGAAGTAAATTAAGATGCTGCCGCCTCCGTTTTGGATCGACACAACCAATTGAAGAACATCTTGATTAAATTCTTACCTACTCGTCTGCGGAATTTTTAGTGACGAGTTTTGGGAAGACGCGAAATCGTTTCGAGGTTGCTATTCCGAGCAAGGTAAGCATCCATTTTGTTACCTGTTTACTTCCACGTGCGTCTATTGTTTCGTTTTCGTTAATTTTTCGTCTAACTCATTTGCAGCAACTGGTAAGGGCCCGATTTCTAACCCGCGTTAAAAGGAAGATTATCTCACGCAGTCTTTCGGAGTTCGTTTGATTTACACTGTTTTGTTCATTAATATGTTTGCCAATTCGGCCTGCGCACTTAACGCGATAAGTTTTCCGATTTCGTTGCTTATTTTTGATGCTGATGATTGTAAGCATACATGAGAGTACTCACGTCGTTGCGCCTTTACCCCTCGATTTGGGCCTTGTAAATTTAAGTTGTTGTAAGTTCTGATATTTTTATGAACGATTCCCTCACTAGCAGTTACGTATTATTGTTGAATTTACACTTGTGTGATTTAATAAAGGTTTTGTTATTGGACCGAACTAGGGTTTATTTACAGTTTTCCTGTCCACAGGCAACCTCTAGTCTATAATGTCCTGATCTGTAGAAACAAAACGTTACAAAAGAAATTCTATGTGTAGACCATGCTAAAAGTTTATTGTGGTTTTCAATAACGGTATTCTCAATTGATAATTTTATCTAATATCGTAGTTAGTATTATCTGTTGCATATTGAAAGTACGTGCGATTTTCAATGATAAAATTAAAACCCAGTTCCACAGAAGCATGCCTAATAGGATTGTCTCATAATCAGTACTACCAAGACGCAAATTGTTTCTTATTTTAGTAATAAAAGTAAGGAGTGTACAATTTAAATTGGGGCTATGTTTAATATACTAAAAAAAAAGTTGTTTCACTTCGTGTCCTTCTATTGGAAAATGTCGTTTTTTAACGACGTTTCGCGTTGGTGTAATTCACGACGTGCTTCACAATGTGATGAAAAATTCAAAGGTTACTTGATGAACTTTTCAATTGAACGCTCGATATATCAAACATATGAGTGGAACTACCCCAGAAAATAATTCCGTAACTTTAACTGCACTAAAATATCCCAAATAAGTTATCTTTTTTTCTGTTGGATACTTTTAAACACAAATCTGCTTAATGTCTTTTCTTACGTAAATAATTAATATGACCGTCCGATTTAACATATTTACGACATTTATTATAATTACCGTGACCAATTTTATGACTAAACTGAGCCTTTTAAAATAATTGCATCTGTTTCATTAACATTTACAATTAATTTATTCGGATGATACTAAAGAGTGCTCCCCGTTAACGCTTGTTTTATGTCTTTCAATAAATTTAAATTTGGTAATCATTATCGAAGATAATAAAGCTCGTTATCGAACCTTGCGGTACACCCTGTTTAATATATTCAGTCTTCAATATATTTATTATTCATTTGTCCTTACTCGGTCTTGACAGGCAATTAACGAATTAACTAAGGCCCGGTCTTTCATCTTCCTTGTCTTCCGTCTTGTAAATTGTAAGCGAGAAATCTGTCATTTAACTGCCTGTTAAATACTGTGTAGCTATATCGGATTAAACAAATGTTTGCTTCTATTTCAATCACGTTAATACTTACATGTTCATTTTAAGTTTACAAGTAAGTCAAAAGATCGAGTCTAAAGCCGTTATTTTTATTCATAAGTAGACGAAAATGTGAGTATACCCGTACTAAAATATATTGGAGAAATTTAAATTTTCAAAGTTTTATTGAAAAGTATCAAAATCGACATTGGAGGATAGTTTTTAATTTATTTTTTCCTTTGGTTAGGCCCGGTTTTTCAATAGCCCGTTAAAATGTTTGTTATGTGCCAGTGGAATAAATTTAATCTCTCTGGTAGAAGTAGTAGAATCGTATAATTATTTATGTATCCCCTTTATACAGTGTGTCCACAGATCGACTTGACAAGGGGAAAAACTTTTTTAATATCAACTTTACGCAAGAAGCTTGCTTGTCAAGAAATCCAGAAACATTGCTTAAATTTAAATTTTGAACTACAGTCTGACAAGAAAATCCAAATTTCTAATTTTTATGTTGCAGATATCAAAGTAACGTATTTATTATGGAACGCTTTTCGAGAAACGATTACCTCGGACAATTTTTAACAAGCCTAGTGTTCTTAGAGAACAAACGGCTGACATGTTTATTAGATTTGGTATGATTATTAGCAAGAATATTGAATATTAATAAATAATAATGAATAATAATAAAAAGTTTCCCGACACCTTGATGTCACGTGACCTTACTATTCAGATTACTTAAAAAAAATCGATGAAACCGGACCAGTATCGTATGTGAAGGGGTCGAAAAAAATCCTATTTTCAGTAAAATGGATAAGAAAACCTTAAAAAATATGTCATTTTGAGGCACTCTGTATTTCAAAGTTCAAACTTGAGTACAGTTTCTGAAGTTTTCAGAGAAGATGAACGTTGTTAGACAGATTGTCAATCATTAACAATAAAGTTTTATTCTTCCTGTAAATTCAGATATTTGAATATTTTAGATATCCTTTGGTGAGAAAACTTAAATGTATGTGTGATTATTGAAGTTGTTTAGACAGTAGAATTTCTTAAAGCATATATTTTTGCCTAAAATCTACAATTATACAACATAAAATTAAGACAATTTGGATTTTTTTAAGTAGACTAATTTAAAATCAATGTATAAGCATTGTTTCCGGAGTTTCTTGGCAAGCAAAACTTTGTCATTGTTGAAGCTGTCAATAGTTTCATAAACCCACTTTCTGTGCTAACAATCGGATAACACTAACAGTCACTTTACCAATCAATTAAAAAGGGCTTTAGGGGATTTACTTTGGGAATTTCAGGAATTTTCAAGAAATTTGCGGTTGGTAAATGCTTCATTGAAATCGTAAAGTAATCTCCTAGTTCCAATTAATTGACCACTAACTTAATTTGAAAATAGTGAAAAGTGTAATACAAGGTGGTTTTGCTCAAAATAGAGGAGAACTATTATAGTTTTCCAATTGTAATAATAAGTCTTATGAATTGATGCAACAAGAAGGATTAAAATAACAGAATCCTGCTTTTAAGGAACACATAAAATCCATTAGCTTTCCTTATTAAGATGTTATCTCTTTTGACACAATGTTACTCACCAGTGATTTATTTCTTTAATAATTATTGTATGTTTCAAATTCTGTTCGGTTATAGTCGGAGAAGAAATACATGCTTTGAAGTTTTCGTCAGACTTCAAAATTTTCAAAAATTCTGAAAAACATATTCCGCATAATTCAACCGTCAATGAAACCAATGTAGTTGACCGCTTAATTAATAAAAATCGATATGTGGAATCCATGGTCCATCTACTGGGTACAACAAAATGGGTTCCCAAACAACTACACCACGAACAGAAAGGCCACCAAGTTGAAGTCTGTAGCACGTTACTCTAAAGTTTTGAAGAAGAGGGTTTAGTCACTTGTGATGTGCCCAAAAGCAAACTGGCTTCAATGGATTGACGACATGGCATTCGTCAATGCTTCTCCCTAAAAAATTCAAAGCCCCAACTGTTGGAAAGATTGTTGCAACCATTTATTAGGACTCACAAAAGTAATTTTCTCTGGTTTTAGTGAAGAGCATAAAACTATCAACGCTAAATATCATAACAACTTGCTACAAAACAAAATCCAAAACCAATTCTTCCATCAAAAAGGAGGAATTCTTTAGTCTAAAGCATTTGCTTGCGCCATGAAAGTGTTCCTTTCCAAATGGCTACTGCGACTGTGCAAATTTTACAAAAGCCTTCATGGGTTCTGCCCCATCCAGATTTATTGTCATATCTACTTAGTCTCCAGGTTAAAATTGTTATGCAGTAGATGCTCGAGGATTCCATTGCAATCTAGCCGACTTGCAACAAACTTTAGATTTAGAACGTCATCAACTGTTTAGAGATCGATCAGCAATCAGTTAAGTCTCTCAAACCTACGCAATAATAATAATAATAAGTAGTCGCCCAACAGGAAATTCCCAATTACAGGACGAAAAGAAAACACAACAATATAAATACGAACAATTAAAAAACATATAATTTAATAAAATGCTAGAATAATGTAGAATATACTCCAAACAGAAGATACTACTCCTATAATAATACTATACTATAATCACAGGCGGCCTTAATTGTTGCGAGGCCCCGGGCAAGACCGGCCCTTGGGTTAGGCTGGTTGAGAAATCTTCCTCCCATTCACCCCTTTGCGATAAGGAAAAAATGTTTGTATTCTTTGTGTTATAAAGAGCAGAAAAATACTAGATAAATTAAAAAATAATACAATAGGTAAAATAATTTTTGTAACACATCAGTAACTGAAATTTGACACGTTTCAATTTCTAAAATACAGCAGGAGCTCTTTAATCAGAACTGATAATTGTACTGGTTGACCCGAAGCTGATTAAGAACGATTAAACCGCGGCTCGACCAACTTCAAGGTTAACAAACTCGATCCAAGAACTGAAAAGAAAATTAAAAGAACATGTTCACCTAATCCAACTGAACGCGACCTAATTCCAGTCAACCCAAGTAAAAAAAATAAGAAAAAGGAATATTAGAAAAGAGGAATTAAGAAAATAAAAGTAAAAAATGTGAAAATGAAGGTCCCAAGGTCAACGCAACTCAACTGGACTCAACTTAACTGTATTCAATTGATGCAAAAAATTTAAAAAAAAAACGATTAAAGTGTGGTTCGATCAATATCAAGCAATGTGAACCAAACTAGACTCAACAACCCAAGAAAAAAAAATTTTAATTAAGAGACAATAAAAAATTGTTAAAAGTTAACAATTACTTGAAAAAAAAATTTAGACGTCAACCCAACCTAACTCCATTCAATCCAAGTAAAAATTTAAAACAAATTAACATTAACAAAAAAGAAAACAGTTGATTTTATAAACTTAATTTTTCCGTATTTTAGAATTGTCACTCACAACCAAATTAAAATTAGTTCCCCGATTTTGGTCGCCAGTTGCGATTTTAGAAAAAAAAAAGTCAAAGCCTACCGAAAGTAGTCTATGTGGCGATAAATCGCTACGGTTGGCAGCACTGACTCTAAAATCACATACGCAATTTTCCCATAATGGTTACTTTTTAAGTTGCAAGTTAATTTCGGTAGCAATCATTTAAACTGGTTCAAAGTAAAGCAAAAATTTCTCTAAATAAACTTTTTAACACAAAATTCCTGTTCTTTGATTTATTTGATTTAATTTATTATTGTAAACAGATAAGAATGAAACCATTCGTTATTATTATTGTCATTAAGTTTTGGGAAAATAATGGATATATTCAAATTTAAAGTATGGAATTATTAATACTTTTTCTACAATCGATTTTACACATTATAAGAAGCTTATAAGCACATTATAAGAAGGATGCACACTATTTTTTTTTCTTCTTTTTGAGGCAATTGTATAAATTTGTTTCTTTTTTTTTGAAAGAGGCATGCCAATTATTGTTTACTAGCAAACCTAAATTCTAAAAAAGGACACAATATTATTGTGAACCATAAAATCTCTCCTCATACAACAGATGTTATTCTTGGAATAAGAGCAGGGGTCTGAAATATTGTTTCTCTTAAAGTACCCTTTGCTAATACTCCCTTGACAAACCGTACTTTAAGAGAAACAATATTTCAGAGACCTATTCATTAAAAAAAAAATTATTTTTCTTTTTGACCGAATAAGCTTGTAATATGTTCATTTTAGACAGATATACAAATATGTATATCCGGATTTATATGATTGTAAGTTTTATGCAGATTTTCGATAATCTGAATTCAGACTGAGCTGTCATGGGTTAAAAAATTGAAAAATTCACACATTACAGTTGGCGTGGGGCCCCTTAAAACACAAGGCTCCGTGCGGTTGCCCGGCTCGCCTGCCTCTAAAACCGCCACTGACTATAATATCTAGGCGACGAGAAATATAAGTCTATTATTAAGTGTTAACAGACAAAAATCTTTTTTAAAATGGAAATCAAGAAACTAGTGGACAGAGAAAGTTTGTCACGAAAGAAGGGGGGTATAAGAATTAAATTTGTAACTTTCTTTTTGGATAGTTCTTGCTCGTGAGAATTGCAGAGAATATGAAACAAATAAAAAGGCTTTTTAAAAAGGAGGTAAAAGCCCAAATAAAAAGACTTTTTAAAAAGGAGGTAAAAGCCTTTTTATTTGTTTCATATTCTCTGCAATTCTCACGAGCAAGAACTATCCAAAAAGAAAGTTACAAATTTAATTCTTATACCACCCTTCTTTCGTGATAAAATTTCTCGGTCCACTAGTTTCTTGATTTCCATTTTAAAAAAGATTTTTGTCTGTTAACATTTAATAATAGACTTATATTTCTCGTCGCCTAGATATTATAATCAGTGGCGGTTTTAGAGGCAGGCGAGCCGGGCAACCGCACGGAGCCTTGTGTTTTCAGGGGCCCCACGCCAACTGCAATGTGTGAATTTTTCAATTTTTTAACCCATGACAGCTCAGTCTGAATTCAGATTATCGAAAATCTGCATAAAACTTACAATCATATAAATCCGGATATACATATTTGTATATCTGTCTAAAATGAATATATTAGAAGCTTATTCGGTCAAAAAGAAAAATAATTTTTTTAATGAATAGGTCTCTGAAATATTGTTTCTCTTAAAGTACAGTTTGTCAAGGGAGTATTAGCAAATGGTACTTTAAGAGAAACAATATTTCAGGCACCTGCTCTTATTCCAAGAATAACATTTGTTGTATGAGGAGTAGATTTTATAGTTCACAATAATATTGTGTCCTTTTTAGAATTTAAGTTTGCTAGTAAACAATAATTGGCATCCCTCTTTCAAAGAAACAGAAACAAATTTATACAATTGCCTCAAAAAGAAGAAAAAAAAAATACTTTAAATTTGAATATATCCATTATTTTTCCAAAACTTAATAACAATAATAATAACGAATGGTTTTATTCTTGTTTGTTTACAATAATAAATTAAATCAAAGAACAGGAATTTTTGTGTTAAAAAGTTTATTTTGAGAAATTTTTGCTTTACTTTGAACCAGTTTAAATGATTGCTACCGAAATTAACTTGCAACTTAAAAAGTAACCATTATAGGAAAATTGCGTATGTGACTTTAGAGTCAGTGCTGCCAACCGTAGCGATTTATCGCCACATAGACTACTTTCGGTAGGCTTTGACTTTTTTTTTTCTAAAATCGCAACTGGCGACCAAAATCGGGGAATTAATTTTAATTTGGTTGTGAGTGACAATTCTAAAATACGGAAAAATTAAGTTTATAAAATCAACTGATTTTTTTTAGGTTTTATTTTAATTTTTGCTTGGGTTATGTTGACGGTGGCATCTCATTTTTGTGTTAAATGGAGTTAGGTCGAAATAAGTCGGATTGGATTGACTTTGACGTTAATTGAACTTCTTTTTAATTGATTTGTAATTTTCTTACTTTTAGTTTTTCTAGTAATTTTATTCTTTCACTTGTGTGATGAAGTTCGGTTGATGTCAGTTGGATTGCATTGACCCTGAGATTTGTTTAGCTTAACTTTAATCCAAGTATAAATGTTAACATTTTTTTTAATTACTTTTCTAAGTATTAATTTTTTCTTGCTTGTGTGGAATGGAGTGCGACTTGATAGGAGGGTAATAAGTTGGAAGAGTTCAGTTGACCTTGAGATTTATTGAGACTCATTTTAATTTGTTTTAAATTTTTATTTTGACTGAGTGGAGTTAGGTTGGGTTGACGTCGAAATTTTCTTTCAAGTAATTGTTAACTTTTAACAATTTTTTTATTGTCTTTTGATTTTAAATTTTTTTGCTTGGGTTGTTGAGTCTAGTTTGGTTGACATTGCTTGACACTGGTCGAACCACGTTTTAATCGTTTTTTTTTAAAATTTTTTGCTTCAATTGAATACAGTTACTGGTTGAGTTCAGTTGAGTTGCGTTGACCTTGGGAGCTTCATTTTCGCATTTTTTACTTTTATTTTCTTAATTCATCTTTTCTAATATTCATTTTTCTTATTTTTTTTTACTTGGGTTGACTGGAATTAGGTCGCGTTCAGTTGGATTAGGTGAACATGTTTTTTTAATTTTTTTTTCAGTTCTTGGATCGAGTTTGTTAACCTTGAAGTTGTTCGAGCCGCGGTTTAATCGTTCTTAATCAGCTTCGGGTCAACCAGTACAATTATCAGTTCTGATTAAAGAGCTCCTGCTGTATTTTAGAAATTGAAACGTGTCAAATTTCAGTTACTGATGTGTTACAAAAATTATTTTACCTATTGTATTATTTTTTAATTTATCTAGTATTTTTCTGCTCTTTATAACACAAAGAATACAAACATTTTTTCCTTATCGCAAAGGGGTGAATGGGAGGAAGATTTCTCAACCAGCCTAACCCAAAGGGCCGGTCTCGCCCGAGGCCTCGCAACTATTAAGGCCGCCTGTGATTATAGTATAGTAGTATTATAGGAGTAGTATCTTCTTTTAGCTTTTACCTCCTTTTTAAAAAGCCTTTTTATTTGTTTCATATTTTCTAAATTTGTAGCGTTATTGTTTTGTTGTTCATATCAAAATTTAAATTCCAATAATGGATTGAAATTCATCGTATAAAGTTTTAAAGTAATCCAAGTTCGCATTCGAACAAGGCAACAATACCAAGGGACCTGACCAATTGGAATATCTTAAGTTTTTTTTATTCGAAATGAGGATTTGATTAATGTTTATATCCAATACAAGTAGGGGAAATGCCCAAACAGGAAGAGACCGCTTAAGATTCCCTCATTGTCTTCCCCTTTATCAAATAATTGCTCACGCACATAGTAATCACTTCATAAATATACTTTTATGTTTAGCAACCACCATGAAGACAACGCCAAACTTTTCCTTATTGTTTAAAATCAGTCGAGTTACCTGAATGTAACTGATAAGTTCTTGTTGACCTTACCTGCAGCTCAAAACGAATGAGACGAAATTATTTACGTAGTCTTTTAAATCCAACAAAATTGCGGTTTCTCTTCCTGACCTATTTAATTAAATTATTTTTTTAAGGTATGGAATGATAACCAGTCTTATCAGGTTCCGGGTAGTCTTCTTCCGTTCTCGTTTAATTTCGATTTTCAAACAAGCGTTTCACCCGAGTTAGAAAGAAACTTTGGAGTACGCCTTCCGGCATTCTGCTCTTCGTCGATTTTTTTTCTCTTCATGAAACGATCGCTCAGGCTCACCCACATGAGATCTGAAATCCCCCATGCGATATGTTCGTCCCTTTCTGCGTCGTCCCCAATTCGTAACTCGATCCTTTTTCTAATCTTTTTCACGCACATCACGGCAAATAATAAACTCGACGTCTGGTTTCGTATGACCGAGCCACCCTGTCGATGAAAACGACTGAAAAAAAAAGACCAGCATGCATTCACATGAAAGATCTCGATAAATCCTTCGTAATCCTTTTGAAACGGGACGGGCGAGTTCGGTATGCGCGAACCGAACGTAACAGAATTCCGAAACAATGTGCGGGATTCCGGCTCGACCCTTTTTCTCTCGCACCCTAACCTAAATTTCTGGGAGTAAAGTGGCATGTCCTGATTAGCCCCCGGGGTGCGAGCGCAGTCGCTCCCTCGCCGGCTGTCTCTTTCCGGACGAGTTGCCATCTCGGTCCTGCTTTTGTGCCGTCGTAATGGACAATGCACCGAATTAAGTTCTTGTGTACCGAGTGTCGTTCGGAATTTTAATGGGGTGGCGGACTACGATTTCGGGGAGCTTTTAAATCTCGGAGCAACAAGTTGGAAAAAATTGCCTTTGATTTCTTTTCCTCTCTCTCTCTATTGAAAACGGAGAATGTTTTAATTTGGTCCAATCATTTCGTCGTCTTCACAAATTCCAGAAAATTAAGCTTAATTTTAGTTTTTGTTGCTCAAAAAAATACATTATATGAATAGTATGGCCTCTGTAAGTACATATTTCATTTTGATCTTGTGGATGAAAACCATAAAAAGTAAAAATATACTGAGTAAATGAGTTTTAAAGAAACGTCATACCAATCCTTATTCTTCCAATCATAAAATGGAGAATGTTAGTTTAATGTTGAAATCGTTATTACAAAAACTACCAGCACGAGTCTTTAAGAAGAAAATACCTCAACTAACTAATTCTACATAGGACAGGGGAGATACTTGCAGTTTTTATTAGAAAGGTAACTTTTGTTTGGCAAGAAAAGACGGAAAAGAGAATGACCTGGAAAAGAAAGCCTATATACTGGTAATTTTCGTCCTGAAAATCGGTTCACATTTTGGTTACTGTTGAGGACCTTCGAGGGAGGATTTCCTCGTCGTACGACGTTTCGTCGGTCTGACTTGATGCTGGTAGAAACATAAGCTCGTTAAAAGTTTGTCTCAAGCCTTGTCCTTGAAGATCGGGACAAACATGTTTGTGACTGTTGCTCTCTCTCTTATTGTCAAACTTTTCTTCCATCACGGGCTTTTAATTTTGGTTTGAGCACAAGTTTTGATTGAGCTTAGACTACTTTTTTAGCCACCGCTTACTTCGTTCGGTGCTTTTTCGACGTACTGGGAGGGCCAAAATGGTCATATCATTAAAAAAGAGCTGAAAGTAATTCCTGTCTATTTATAAGCTCGAACCAGAAACGCTCAAACAAGGGAATTGCTCTTTGGATCTTTCATGGTTGATCAAAAGTTTGGAGAAAAGAGTGAGAAAAAAGTTAAATTTTTTTGTGTAATTTTTAAATCTTTCTCACATTCCTCGTAAATTCAAGGGTTAAAGTAGGTTTGAGCTGGACGAGCCCTTGTGAAGTGGTAATTATTTTATCATTTAATCACCCGCCCTTAATACGTTACTGTTATGTTTGCCTTTTGTTGACATTAAATATTGTTGCATAAGGCCAGGTATTACAAATGAAAGTTAACTTTAACAGCTAGTTTATTGCCATAACACCAATGTTCACAATTGTTACCATGGGAATAAACTAATAGTTAAAGCTAATTTGTCTTTATAGTACCGGGCCTTAGTCATTTATTGTGGTGTTCAATTAACACCTACACCCATCCTACTGAAGCTGCTGGCTATGTTAACTTCCTCAGCACAAAACTTGCTTCTGCTCAAGCAGGAAGCAACAGAAAAGGTCGAAATCATTACAATTCCTAAACCTGGAAAATCTGGTAATGAGGTTGCATCGTGTAAACCAATATCACTACCGCAAGTAATATCAAACCAACCACTACTGATTAAGTGCATAGAATTAGTAATCGGAAGAAAAAAATGCGCAGCAGTGTTTTTGGATGTTGCACAAGCACTGCTATTTGTGGATGCCGCGCAAGCACTCGACAGGGTTTGACATAAAGACCTGATTACAAATTGGAATTGCGTCTACTCAAGGAAAATAGCTAATTGCTAATTATTCATACTTTACGATGCTATTCAGAAAAAAAAATATCGAAAACCCGTGCTCAAAATTAAAACAAATAAAAGCTGGAGTACCGCAAGGGTCCACTTCATCTGCTGTATACCCTAGACATACCAGCTTTTAGTATCTACCACAGCTACCACTTTTGCTAATTGTAGATGCATACTGGCAGTAGTAAAGACATTTTACAGCACTGAATTAGCAGCACTGAATTAAGTAAATGAATGGACTAGACGATGATGTATCAAACTTAACGAAATGGCATTAACACACACTGGCTTGTACAAATAAATCATCATTAATGTTTTAGACATAAATCTAGATGTCAGAACTCGAGAAAAAAAACAATCCAATTACATTTGGTAGAATCAGAATACCCCTAGGAAATTAAAGGTCCCTGTACCTCTTATATTGAAATGTAAATTGGTCAGCTAAGAAAGCTATTGGGTTCATACTCCGGAAATAAATTTAATATGATTCATAAACAAAATATTATTTGGATCGTCTCTCGCCTTAGGGACAATAATCACAATTTAATCATTCATGAATAGATATATGAATTGGACTAGAAATTAACCTTCTATCCTTCATCCCTTTTATCAGAATGCGCCAAAACTCGTCCGAAGCTGCCCTCGAAGTATTTGAGGACTTACGGGGAAAGAACGCATCATGAAGAAAGAAGAACTGAACATCAAACACAGAAAATTGTATTGTCTACTTGTGGTAGTAAAGGTTCTAAACCATCAATATAAAATAAATTAATCAATAATACAAACAAATACTGAAATCAGCATGAGTATGTTCATAACATACTCATGCTGATTTCAGTATTTTTTTTTTTTGTCAAAAGGTTTAAAAAAATACTAAGAAACAGCGAACTACATAGGGATCTATAATTGTCTAATTATAACCACGTCGAACCCATTTAACTTTTGTACCAACAGGGGATGGTTTGGATAATAATATTAATTAATAACCATCGTCTGATATGTATGTGTGAAAGCAAGAAGAAAGATAGTAACAATCCATAACAAAATCAAAAATTGAGAAATATATGGCCAAGAGAAACAACTGCAAGGAAGCCATGAGTGCTCCAAAAGGGGATCTTAAAAGCGGAAGACAAACGATGATACTGAATCTGCCAGGAGGTGGAAAATGATATATAGGAGATTGGTTAATGGATCGCGATGAAACAATGAAATCAAACCCAAAATAGAAAACTAAAATTATTTCCGCAGAGCAATGATAGCAAGAGGCACCAGATAGAGATTGATGTTGAAAGAGAAAATCATAGAAGCCACAAAAACTAGAGCAGAGCACCAGGGAGAAACCGTCCTACTGAAATATTAAAACCAGTCGTCCAAACACACACGAATTCGAATTACATGCCAAAAGCCGTGAATCAGGCGTTGAGAGAAGATATATTTCCAAATATTTGCTTTGCTTGCTTTAACTTTGCGCAATCTGCCACCCTTATCTTTTGGCATTATACCACTTCAGACAGTTTAATTTGTTTATAAATAGCCAGCCTAATTTTTTTTATAGAGGTTGACATAATTTTCAGACGTTGGACGTTGGTCTGGGATGTGTTGAATTCGCATGGACATCTCGCTGGGTACATTCTTAGAGGTAAATGACCTTGAACCCATCTGACAAAACGGTTTGCAACTAAACTACTTGCTTTTTTCCTTTACAGCGGCGGTGCACAGAACTCTCTTTCTCTCTTTCAAGCTTTCCAAAGGGAAAGGACCTTGAGCCCACCTGCCGAAAGGCTTGCAACTAAACTATTTCCTTTTTTTTTCATTCACAGCGCTGGAGCAGAGAACCTTCTCTCTCATTTCCTGTCTAATCACTTTTTATTCTCTCTCTTCTTCATCTTTTGACATGTCTTGGCCATGGAAGTTCTCCAGCCTTATCGTTCAATCTTATCGACTAAGTCTTTATTACTAAGTTTTCCTCTTCCATCCTCTATCATACTAATCTATTCTAGCCAGAACTAAACCAAGTTTGATCAAGTCTAGGCCAGTTTAATCTCCATTCCGTAATTTTTTCATCCATTTTTTTTTTGGTTGAATATCGTCTCCATAGTTCCAGGCTTTTTTACTATTGACCGCTAAGGTTTTTATGTTTTCCCTCTGCATGTGAACAGTGTGTGTTCAGACGTGTCGTTCTCCATTCTGTAGTATTTGCTCTACTTTCCGTATTTACTGTTTATATGCTCGAAACGCCTATATCCGCTAAGCATCTGTGTCAGCTGGTACGTAATTTTCCATGCTTTCTGTTAAACCATGTCTCTATTTTGGGTATAAGACTACCACGTTGCTTTTGGACTGATCTCTTAGCCATCTGAACAGTTTTTCTCCTTTCTTCTGACCTTCTCGGTGCTTTTTTTCCTTTCTAGAACTCTTTCTCTTTCTAGAACTCGAGGAAGTAAGTCGAGCGGTACTCATCTTGCCAATCTTCTGCTCAGATGGTCCTGTATCCCCTACATTTATATCCTATGGCTCTTATCCCTTATCCCGAAACTATCTTCTTTCTCTATTTGAATTGTTTCTCTTTTCCGGATACTTTCTAGACGAACTATAGATTAAAATACCTGGCCTATAACATATAGCAATGAATAATAAAGTAACTTCTTCACAAAATGTAATTCTTTTTGTAAAAATGTATTTTTTTTTCGGTTACTTGTTTGTTTGAAGAATTTATTCTATACTTTCGTTTGTAGAAATTTATATTGATAAGTTCATTGTTTCGACAATTTATTTTTGGTACTTTGACTTCTATCAAAGCCAGAGCGTTTGGTCTGTTGTTACTAGCATACAGAACTTTCTTGTTTTCAGGGTTTCCTCACTTCTCTCTCCGCTATGTTAATTAAATAAAAATTATAGGTACACATTATTATGTTTTCGTTTTCATTTGATTTCGGCGCCCTTGTGTCTTCGAGCCCTAGTGTTTTCACGCCTTAGTGTCGCGCGCCCAATCAGTTGCGCCCTATCGGCCGTGCCCTACTGGTCGCGTCCTATTGTCTGTAACCGATACTGAACACTTTCTTAACTACTTGTATGGTATGGTAAAACGTCCCTCCATAAATCCATATTGATTGTTTGACAATTTCCAGATATTTCAAGTTCTTTTCTTTAATCTACCAACTCTAATAATAACTTTCTCTCGGTATTCAGTATACATTTGGGCCACATTTAACTTAACAGTGGTTTCGCTCAAATGTTCCTGTATCCTCTACATTTACATCTTATGGCTATTATTCCTTGGCTCTTTAATAATGCATCTCTGTATTTTTTACAA
Source organism: Prosopocoilus inquinatus (assembly GCA_036172665.1). NCBI lineage: Eukaryota > Metazoa > Arthropoda > Insecta > Coleoptera > Lucanidae > Prosopocoilus > Prosopocoilus inquinatus. The sequence goes on from CM069877.1 coordinate 31,459,231, forward strand.
TACTCTTCCTGGATATTGATATTTTCGCCGGGTATACACTGGCATTCTCATCAATCTAACTTGGACTTTTTTCGTCCACTTAACATTTTCGTCTCCGTTTGTTAAGGTGCCAGTTGTAACGTATTCCTTACCATCCATTCTGACCTCTGCACAGAAATTAATTTACGACATATTCTAGAATCTAGATTATCCTGCATTTTGGTTGTTGCTGCCGTAACCACAGATCGTCCGCAAATGCAAGTATTCCATCTGGTATATTCACATTAAGTGCCCCAACGTTATACACTACTGTGGTCCCAAAAAGAACCTTTGCGGCACTCCCAGATAATTGTAAACAGGACTCCGTTATCTATTTTTAAGTATCTATTCCTCAGAGGTGCTCCAGTTCTGCCTTTGTGAGTATCCAGTTTTCAATATTAAATTGCGTTTTTAATACGTATTTATTTATTTAGTGAAAGTAAGTACTTAACAAGCTGCAACCCAAGTAGTATCAGATAATACAGAGTTTGCGCAAAAGACTACTATGTTGCGTTATAAATGCAGGGTTATAAATTAGAAAAACTAGTTCGTATTTCAAAACGGAAGGGAAAATCACAAAATTTGAAAAATGCACGCTTAAATTTAGATAGTTTTTGAATACTGTGCTTCTTGTGTTCATTTTCAAGCAGCAATTACGTTTCCTATTTTATAACGAATGCATTTATAATAATAATAATAATAATAATAATTTTATTCGTTCAATAGATCGCCCAAGCGATATAGAACACGTCACATATTGTTGAAATTGAACATTAAAACAAAAAAGACAACATTTAATACAGTGTAATAAAGTAAGTTAAATAAAGGAAGAGAGAAAGGTACCCTGTATCAAGTTAATTTTGGGTCTGCTTGAGATAATCTGCCAATGAGTAGAAACACTTGTCTCTCAACCAAATTTTCAGTTTATTTTGAAAAGTTGATCATTTGTAAGTTTCTCTTAAGAAAGATGGTAGATGATTATATATCTCTATGCAGCTATAGGGTGGTCCTCTTTCATATAGAGATAGACAATGAACAGGAAAACTCAAGTTATTACTCGATCGGGTAGGATAGCGTTGCTGTATATCTTTATTCGTGGTAAACAGTGATGGGTTTTTCCTTACAAATACAGAACATTCATAAATAAGTAAGTCAAAAACGGTTAGTATGCGAAGTTCCTGAAATAAAGGTTTGCAATGAACAAGAAAGCTTGTATTTAATGTGTTTCGTATAATCCTTTTTTGGATAAGAAAGATGCGATTAGCATATGAAGAACTTCCCCAGCACATTAAACCGTACCTGATTCGCGACTCAATATTAGCAAAATAGAATAGTTTAATAACATTGAAATCCACAACACTTTTGATTTTAAATATGATGTGGTTTAGGGAGCATAATTTTTTAGCAAGATCATCTATATGACTATTCCATTTGAAAGTTTTTTTAATCTCAAACCGGACAGAAAAATTTTCATCGGACAAGAACAAACTTCAATTATTCCATTTGAGGTATTCATCGACATTTAGGCCTAGAAATTTTGTCACTTCAACCTGCTTTATTGACTCTTTGTTCATACGCACTAGTAAGCTAACAGGCATAGATTTACTAACTTTAAAATGAATAATACATGTTTTATTTGGATTCAAAATCAATGAGTTATTTTGACAATATTTTAACATATTATTAGCTGCATCAGTAGCGTATTCAACAAGACAGCTCACAGAATTGCTGGTTGTTACAAGATGTGTCATCTGCAAACTAACATGTCAGGACATTCTGAAGTGAGGGACTTATGTCATTAACAAATATGACATATAAAAGAGGGCTCAGGATTGATCCTTGTGGAACTCCAGACTTAATGTCAAGCTCTGTAGAAAGGACTTTATTTGCGGAGACAATCTAAGCACGGTTGGAGAGGTAGGATTGAAACCACTTTAACACAGATCCACGAACACCATATGCATCTAATTTATTCAGTAGGATATTACGATTGACAGTATCGAAGGCGCTACTATTATCAAAGAATATGCCCAGAGCGGATTTGTTTGTATCTAAACTCTCGTAGATGTAACTTAGGAAATTATGGAAAGCCAATGAGGTCGATTTATGGAGCAGGAATCCATATTGAGAGGGAGATAGCAAATTATTTTTATTTAAGTAGTTTAGTAACCTCACAGCCATACATTTAAAAAAAAAATTAGATGCAGCAGGTAGTATAGAAATGGGTCTGTAATTAGAGATATCACTGGTATCTCCTTTTTTATGGACTGGTATGACTTTTGCTATTTTGAGAGATGTTGGAAAATATCCTTATTTAAAAGACTCATTTATTATGTGTGCTAAAGGTACGCTGATAATATCAAATAGATTTCTTAAAAGGGAACAAGGCACGCTATCTACTCCTGCTGATTTTTTTTTGCAATAGATTGGATAGTGTTAAAGACTTCAGTTTCAGTACCCGGGTAAAGGTACATTGATTGATTAGTCATATTAGTTATACAAGAGGAGGAAGAGTCTGAAGTAATATTGTGTCTTGTGAAATACTCATTAAATAAATTGACTATCTGAATATCATTTAATAAAATTCCTTTATCATTATGCAAGGCTATTTTATCGCAGGCAGAGGGCTTACTGTTTTCAATGATAATGTTCCAAGCAGTTTTAGTCATGTTAGTGGAATTTAGTAGTACATCAGAGTAAAAGTTTTTTTTTGCCTGTAATATTATTTTTTTATGGTATTTTTTAAATCGAACATAATCATCCTTATCATCTAAAGACCCACTGGATCTCGATTCAATAAACATATCTGATAGTTTTTTGGAATTTGATTTGATTTCATCTGTTACCCAACTTTTATTTTTATTCAATCGTAATTTAGATTCAATTAGTGGAAATGCCTCATTAAAACACTTTGTAAATATAGTTGAGAAACATTGATATTTCAACTCTACACCAGTAATGTCATATATTGAATCCCATGCCTGTAATTGAAGTACTTCCCTAAATTTTTGTTTGTTTTTCGAATTAAATTGTCTACACAAGCGGTTGCGCTCATCTGATTTAAGGTTATCGGAAGTTAAGTTAAAAGTTACCTGAACTGCAAAGTGGTCGAAGAAACCTGGACAGAGTATACTTCCATTACAGTGTGTATTATTATCATAAACAAATACGTTGTCTAATTGGGTTTTACTATTTGACACCACTCGTGTGTATTGTTTAATCATCGGCAGAAAACCAAAAGAGCCCATCAAGTCAACAATATCATTAAATTCACTAGAGCCAGGGTTTGAGAAGTTAATATTGAAATCACCACATATCACGATTATACAGTTAGCAGATTTTAGAATCTTTAGAATAACTTCTTGCAAAGATTTACAAAAGGTTTTTACATTTATAATGCATCGACGTATTTACGCAAACTCTATAGTAAATTAAACGGAATGCAACATAATATAAAGTGCTAATTGTAATGTATTTATAGACCGTCTAGAAGGTAGCCGGAATTTGGAATATTTTGTGAATTTTTTCCAATATATGGCTTTCCCAGCAGCTCAAGAGCGTAGTATTTTTGCCAAAATCATTTCTCCAAAGAATCAAATTAAAAAAAAATGTCAACAGGCATTGAATTCTAACAATTTTAAAAATAAACAAGGAGATCTGAGCGAGTATGGCAAATTTAAGAAAAGAGAGAAAAAAATATGGAGCATTTTTTCAACGTAGGAGTTCATAATTAAAGAAGAAGGGTTGAAGAAAATGTTTCTATCAAAAACCGTAACGAAAAATAAAATAATAGTGTCATTTTGTGGACAGTTGAAGCATCAGCTGTACTCAGGCTGTGGTGACTTGATTTCAATTTTCCCGAACATTCAGTATAATTTATAGGATCAAACGGAAATTAGATAAACAAATAACCGAAACTGCCTTCTTTCTCTATTTGAATTGTTTCATTTATAAATTCAAAAACTGGAAGTCGCATAGTTGTTTCCTACTTGCTAGACAGACTATAAATTAAAATACCCGGCTTATAACATATAGCAATGAATAATAAATTAAAGTCTTCACAAAATGTAAAGAATTAGTTTGCATTAAATCTTATTTATTTTTTCAGTTAGTTTGGTTACTTTGGTTTGTAGAAATTGATATTAATAAGTTCATTGTCTCGAGAATTTATTTTTGGTAGTCTGACTTCTAACAAAACCAGATCGTTTAGTCTGTTGTTACTAACATACAGAACTTTCTTGTTTTCGGGGTTTCCTCATTTCTCTCTCCGCTACGTTAATTAAATAAAAATTATAGGTACACATTATTATGTTTTCGTTTTCATTTGATTTCGGCGCTCTAGTGTCTTCGCGCCCTAGTGTTTTCGCGCCTTAGTGTCCCGGGACCAATCAGTTGTGCCCTATCGGCCGTGGCCTATTGGTCTCTCCCTATTGCCCGTAGCCGATACTGAACACTTTCTTAACAGTTTGCATGGTGTGGTAAAACGTCCCTCCGTAAATTCATATTGATTGTTTGACAATTCCTAGATATTTAAAGTTCTTCTCTCAAATCTACCAACTCTAATAACTTTTTCGCGGTATCCAGTAGACATTTGAGCCAGATTTAACTTGAGTTCATTCGCCTGTTGGCTTTTTTATAAGCACTAATTTTCTATCGTCCAAGAAGTGTAGGGCGCGAATAGAATAAATATCATTGTTTATTGGTAATGTAGGTACAGTTTTAAAAAAGAAAACAAGCAGCCAAAAATTTGTTTAGAAGATTTCAAATCAAAAGCTTTAATGGCTCATTAAAGGTTTGGAGTTTTAGCCAATTAATTCAACGTATTAGAATTCAAGTTTTTATTAAAACAAAACTAGTTTATATTTTCTTTTAGTCTTTTCCTGATTCTCTTCAGCAAAATATTTATTTTTTTCCCTTATTAAACAAAGAAAGTTTGTTTTCATTTTACCATTTTCGACGGGAAAATTATTAATGATTAAAAAGTTTAGATCCAAAATAATGAATGATATCGGAAATGAAAGATGAAAAAGAATGAAAAAGAAAAATAAAAGGTCTAACAAAGAATTGTAAAAGAAAAACTAAAAACAAACCCTATAGTAGAAGAAATTGAAAACAATCAGTTACAAGATATAAATGTGCGCCAGAGATGGGCATTTTTTTAGTCGAATTAATGATTAATGACTAAATTAGTCATTAGTCGTAAGATATGTGACTAATGACTAAATTAGTCACCAGTTACTAATGACTAAATTAGTCATCAGTCATGGCTAATCTAATTAATCTGTTCAATGCAAGGCTGCTTAACGTATTTTCGGACGTTTCCTTCAATTTTCGTCACAGGATTAATGCTTGAAGAATACATGAACGGTTTCTTAACTACAGAAGACCCGAGGTGTTTATAGGGTTCGGAACGAGCTACAATGATTATAAAAAGTTACTTTCTTTGCAAATACGTAGTTCATAAAAGTTAAAACTTAGTGATTCAGTGGCCAGTTTAGTGACATTTCATTTCATTTGAGAATTATTTATTGGTCGTCAATTTAGTCATTCATTATTATTCATGATTGAATTTAGTCGACTAATAATCAACTTTTTATTCAAAGACTAATACTAAAATATGTTTGACGATTAACAACTAAATTAGTCATGATTGACTTAGTCAAGACTAATTTAGTCGTTTAGTTTTAGTCACGATTAAAAATTTATTCAACTAATGCCCAACACTGATGTGCGCTTAGGTTAGGAAAAATATACATACTTTTTACTTTGATTGATCGGATGGACACTTTTTTAATGCAAAACCCATTGCGAAGGGCTCACACAACGCCCACTTCATACAGGCCTAATTCATTAGGTGGGAGAATACACCGACTTGAAAATTGATTCATCTGAATGGCGGTACAACACAGAAGTTCATCATTTTAAGTCATATCCTCCTCCTTATTAGTTAGCGGAACGCCCAGATAATTACGGCTCAACACCGAAACGATTGCGTCACAATCCTCGGAAACTAGATAATAACGAAGATAGAGAAGAGTTGGAAAGTAACTGGCCTTAGCTAAGTGCAAGTGAGAAGTGTTTAACCAACGCCTGCTTTATACAGGTTTGATTCATTAGGTGGAGAATACCCCGACTTCAAAGTCGCAGTCGCCAGAAACTGGCTAATACTTGATATTCCTACGCGACAACACATGCCTGTTATTGAAATGGTGTTGACTCACAACGTTTCCAAGCGAAAAATTGCTTTTAAAGAAACTTTACCAATTTAAACCTTCAGTATAATTAATGGGAGTAATTTTATGATAATTTTCAATGGGCAAGAATGTGCTTTCAGTGTCCGAAATAACAATAGAAGAAAGAAACGAAAACGGCATTGTCTGGTTCTTTACCTGTTCCCTATTTCTCTTCGAAATTATTATTTTTTTATTACAGCCCACGTATACATATAACATCTGTTTCATCATAAATTTTCGAGATTCCTTACATCGTTCTGCTTATTGAATAATTTCTGACTTTCCTTCTTCACATATCCCCGATGACGACTTTATTGAAAAGGTTAAGCAACCAAGATTTTATTTATTGTGCTATTCACTCGCTTCCATTGTATTCTGCGCAAGAGATCGTTTTGTACTTACGCGAACAGTTCTTTCTCTACTTTGTTTCATGCAAATTTCAACCTCATTTGTCGTTTCTTGTTTCCACGGTTGCGGTAACGTCAGCATTTTACGGTTTAGGCGCGTCATGGACGAAAAGGCGCGAATCGGAACGTCGAAAACCAGAATTCTTGCGCTGGAAGTACTCTCATATACACCTTAATTTCGCATTCGAATCACGAACAGCCAAGATCCGAAGAACAATTATCCGACGATCGGATCGTCCTGGATACTCGAATGCGAAAAAGGATATTGCGGACGAATGGAAAGAAAGATGTTTAAACTCGTAAAACTAAAAAGTCTTGTGCCTGCAGGGGTGGAATGGGAATGGGAATGGGAATGGGAATGGAATGGGAATATGTGCGTCATGACGTCGACGACGCCGACGAATTTGCGGCCTGCACGTTACGTCTAGACATACACACTTCTATACTTACGTACAGATCGTACTTATAATGCGAGTTTTATGTCCCGAGTAAATTATAGTCCCGAGAAAACGGGATCGTTTATTGTGGCTTTAGAAAAACTTAATGGCTTTTATTGTGTTTTAATGGCTATTGATTATTTTATTGTTTTACTTTCTAGTTTAGTGCGTATTTTATTTACGTTCGACGTGTTTTTCACGATCGTCGTTTTCATTGCCTATCGATTCCTTCCTTCAGCGGAAATCAGTAGCACATCAAAGGAATGCTCACTTTCAACTAACTCCATTCTGTTTTTGCGTTTTCTTTTTTTTCTAATTGGAGAGTTAGCGAGTAAAATAATAATAAGGAAAAATGTGTGCGTTAAACTCGTGAAAGGTCTGAATTGAGCGCTGTGCCCACGTTTCGTCATTAAATGCCTAATGCATATAATAATTGAAAACTCTAATTAACTTAATCACAGGCATTTCGTGCGCCACTGCTGATTAATGCCGGTAATTTCGTCTCCGCTCGTAATAAAATTAAACAAATTGATACTGAGCCTTAAGACATGCTTGAGCGGTCGACGCAGTGTTTGTCGACTTCCTTGGTTTCTTGTTTGCATACCCTTTTATATACTGTTGTCCATTTAGCATAGATTTGTTTGATTATACAGGGTTTTCTTTTACTGTGTGCAAATATTTACCTAAACCTGTAATATATCACCATAAATGGCAACTCATATGTTCTTAACAAAAATTTAATTGTTTTCGAGAAAAATGCAGTGGTAGATTTTCACTTAAACCGTTTGAAAACTGCTGGCATAGTTAAAAGTGGAACGCGGCCGCCTCTTCAATTATGACCCGAAGCCGAAGTAGGGCAGGGTCAGTAATTCACTTGATCGTGAGCACGAACGACGTAAATCAGCCGCTCCAATCAACTGGTCGGTCAAAACGTTTACAATTTAAAATTAACTTCACTGCAAGTAATTACAAGTTTAAGTATTTTTAAATTATAATCTAGTGCAATTCAAGAAGCTGAAATTGTAATTTCTCATTCCATATTATTTTTAATAGACTTATAAAAGTTTGACATTTACTTTTTTCCATGGACCGTAAGTAGTAATACTTTCATAGCTAGCAGCGAGATTACAGTAAAAGTTTATTTACGTAAAAGGGTGAAGGAAGAACATTTTTAACGCGCTTGCCTAATTGGTGCATAAATTTTCGGATTTATTCATCGACAGTTAATATTGTGAAACATATTACTTCGCTCAGTTAATTATAATTTTAAATAAAATAATTAATAAACGATATCAGTGATTATTATTACGGAACGCTGCGTTGAAAATCGAGTGCAGTATCGGTGGGCATGTTCATACCGAGAGGAAGGCGAAGTTGACCTTCCCATCTTTCTCGTACATTTCAGCAGTTCCAAACAAGTGATCCATCCGAAATTTTTTGGCTATGATACGGTAGCCACCAAAAAATACCTGCAGAAGGTAGCATTTCGTGTACTTATACTGAGGTGTTTATTTGCACACAGTAAAAGACATACTGTATAATGAAGACCCCTGCGTCAAGTTTATAACCGACAGTAGTTCAATATTACTTCTGTTTCTGTAATGTACAAGAAAAGGTTTTAGAGTTGGTTGCGCTTTATTTGTCGATTGTAAGTACGTGATTTTGATAATATTATACATATTTGACGAAATATCTGGACACTCGTGCGATAAAAGAAAACAAATAAAATTAAATTGATATTCTATGTACCAACATTATTTATAATCGGTTATTACTGCAAATAACAATAATGATAACAGGTTTGAAACGAGACGGTCCTGAACGACAGACGATTATTAAAGCAACTTTGACATCACAAGTTTCAATTATTAATCTATTTCAATTGCAAATCGGATGTTAAAAGCCACAACTCGATGGATTAGTTAATTTTTATTATTAGTATTTTTGAATATCATGTACAAACTGGAAGAATGGAAAAACAATAATAAATAAACCTTGAAACCAAAGACGACATTCAATTTCAATCTACTCGATTTTTATTCAATGAGTTCGTCACAGACAGACCATCAGAAATTATCATATTTCAAGAAATCTATCTATGTATATTCAAATGCCAAAAATGAAATGCTTTCCAGAAGAACTTGTTCAGATATCATAATAAAAATATAATATTAAACATCTGAGTAATTTCATATTTTATACATACACAAAAAGTATAATTAAGACATATTATCATTAACTACCTTGGCATATATCATACATATATCAACAGTCTGAATGTATCTAGATTTTTAACTTTCACATTATAGTTTCACACTCATCGTCAAATATCACATCAGTATTATGTCCAGGAACGTGTGCAGACCCTTTTATAGTTCCGATAGTGTGTGCCTGCACGTAGTTTGCCTACTATTACCTTAAATACGGTGCTTAGAAACGTGCGGACGCAATTTTATGACGTCGCGCAGCTGCTCATTATCGCATATTTGTGATTTGATCGTCGAATTTAGAGCACAAAACAAAATATTAATTGTGTCATATGTTATTGGTTATAGCAATTGATGTGAGATAGCACATGTCTGTATTCTTATCAGATAGCGAACATAACAATTTCACTGTTTTGTTGAATTCAATTTTGGCGCCAAAAATGAGTTTTGTCTTTGGTCAAACAAGCTTTGTCATTGGTCAGTTCCGACCAGCTACCAATGGCAAAGCTCGTCTTTAGCGCCAAAATTTCAAAGTACTCTTTCGAACTAAAAAATAGAGTGTAGATAGAATTCGTATTTGCGTAACTGACATTCATCGATCTCCTAAAAGGCCTGTACACTTTTATCCACTCCCAGCCGATCCCTAAAAGCTCATCGACTCTTTTCTAGTTTTCATCAACCTCTAAGGGGTCGATATCAACACCGTTGGAAACTTTTTATCTAAAGTGTCTAAATTTCATGTAAATTTAGACACGACAAGCAGTGTAACATCACGTATAAATATAGATAAATACGAATACTTTGTAGAATAATTATGAAATGCATTTATTATGTATTTTTTTTTGAAATAAAAGTAGTATTTCTAAATAAATTAAAAAATGAAAATAAATCAACTAAATCTTTCGTAGAGTTTTCTATCTTTTTGTCAAAAATAGGAATAAACTTTTATCGAATCGAATAGAATCGAACAAATACTGTAATAAAAAAAAACAGGTTACATTCAAAGCTAATAGCAAATTTCTCGAAAACGGTTTGCTTTAGGACTATAGAACAGGAACACATATTAGTATACAGCGTGTCTGTAAATCTCTGTCTTTAATTGAAACCACAAATAGTGGTTAAGAAAAGAAGCAAAATTTGTTATACAACTGTTGGTCAGATAGCAATAATAACGTAGATAAAAATTATTTTACTTTTTCATAGAAATTTTTTGAGGGTCGCTGAATGCAGATTAAATGTTGAGCTTGGTTTTCAACTATTCTCCGACGTTCAGGGCCATAAAAAGTCATAAAAACGCAGACCATGACCTAATGCACAGATATTGTACTTAAGGCAGGTCAAGTATCGTGTTGTTTGTTAATTTTAAAAGCAGATACATTTTGTAACTAGGTAAGTTCTGAATAGTTTAAAATATTCTGTGCGTCTTGCATTAATTGATGATTAGTTTTGTGGTAATCCGTACTTAGTTTTTAGTTAAATTTAAAAAATTAAATCTAAAGGCGCTCGAAAAAAAGAAAATTCTTACATCATATTAATTTGTAAATTGCCAATTTACAATGTTGATTACTAAAGTTATTGTATTTGTACAGCAAAAATAAATTTGTTTCTTTATTAACACTACGACGAAAAGACGAAATAAACGTCTGCACTAGGCCAGAATTTTTTATGTCTTTATTGGTTTAAGCTGACGCAGAAATTCAAATTCAATATTATCTTTATAAAAACATGTGTTTTGTGTTGGAATGTAAACAATTAATAAAACAGTTCGATTGAGAGCTAACGAAGTTATTCAATCACTTATTTTGAACCCATCGTAGATTATTGTGTGTACTAATCTAATTCATTTAATTTTTCATCGTACTCGTACTCCAATTCTTGCTTTCCACTTTTACAATAGGAATAGTATCCGCTCTGGCAATACTTATTCTGCAGATATGAATGCGATAATTAAAAAATAATTTCACGCATTTTCAACGTAGTTACAAAACTAGCGTACGAAGATGTTTAATTACTTCAACAAAAATCTAACAAAGATTAGGTACTCGGTTTTAACATAATTGTTATTGTCTATTACAAAGAGATGCCTAAACAAACGTAAACTTATCGCATGTTGAAAATACAAATAAACATGCCGATGTCCGCAATTCGGATTCGTATTCATATACAATAAGACCTTGACCAAGTTCTTCTTAACGTAAGTAAAAAGTTTTATTGCGGTTTATTTCTTTTATCGGAATAAATTGCTGAATCAAGTCGTAAACCAAGCAGAGGTTTCAAAACAAAGGGGCTGCGTTCACTTGTGATAGGTCAGTTTTTCATTTTTGGGCAAAAAATTTCAGATTTGGAGAACTAATCTCTTGTGTAAGGAGGAGCTTTCAGTTTCATTTAAAGACAGAGGTTTTAAGACACCCTGTATATTACTGTGGCTTGTCATGGAAAGAATACAGAATTACATTAATCCATTCTTCTCTTTCAAAGGATAACCAAAGAGACTTTCTTTTGTTTATTACTATTCCAGTATTGTTTCATGAACATCCTTTCAAAATTCTCGAACGTGGCTAACTCATCGAAAATTATGTTGAACCACGTTTCCGCATCCTCCTTTAAACAACTCCTGATCACCCAGACTTTTCTCCGGTTCTCTTTTAGGCCATTTATGCTTTCCCTGATATTTTGAAGAAATGCTATCGGATTTATCTTCTCATCTCCGTTGAATTTCGGAGGTGACTTTTTATTCCACATGAAAGCAAAATGGTCAAGAGTACAGCCTGTATTTCCTTTATCCTCTGATCACATTATGTTCTTAGATTTTCCATCTCCTGTTTTGGTATTTCTTGGTATTCTTGTACGTATTTTCTTATTCCCAATTATTATTATTTTGATTCTGTGTTTGTTTATACTAGTAACAATCTACCCTTTTTGACAATGAGATTATATGTCTGTCCAAGCAGTTTTAACTATTTTGTTGTCGATTGCTGTCAATCTCTCATCGCTTTTATTTATTTGAGCCATTTCACTTTTCTGAATTATTGAACCTCTTACAATTATTTCATCTATTTTCTCCCACATTTCATCGGTCTATATTACATCAATACGCCACCTTGCGTCACGGAACATGGCCAAAGACTACCCGATCATTCTAGTATGTTCTAGCAACAGAGGGCTCTGCTATATAAGCCGTACGATCCGCCAGGAGTGATTAGTTATGAGGTTAGCGAGCGAAGGATTCGTACCTCGAATAAATAGAAAATACATTTTGTAAAAGTGTTATTTGACAGACAAGCTCCTTACAATTGTGTTGTTAATTGTGTAAAGCGACAACTTTGAAATAAAGTGTTCTGAAATTTAACGACTATAATTTGTGAACTCCAAATTCGTAACAATATTTTGAATTTTATTTCAATACAGTACCTTGTTTCTTATTCTTCTCAAATATTTTTAAAATTTCCATTTTATTCTGATCTATTTTGTTGTTCATTACTTTTACCTCGTTGTCGGTTTCCTTTTATTTCACGTTTGCTTTGTTGTAATTTGTAATTTCCTTCTTCTAATTTTGTTTCCGTTCTGTTATTTATCTTTTCTAATTTTGTGTCCGTTTTATTATTTACTTCTTCTAATTTTGTTTCCGTTTTATTATTTACCTCTTCTAATTTTGTTTCCATTTTAGCAGTAGCTCTTTCCATTTTTTTTGTTGCTCATCCTCATTTCTTGCATCATCATGGCAAACATCGTCTTCATATCTCCTGATTCTGTTTCAGTTAGCTCTTCTGTCATCCTATTGTCTTCTTCTTCTTCTATTGCGTTCTCCTTCTCTTCTTTCTCTTCTTCCATATCACTAACTTCTTCTTTCTCTTCTCGTTTTTCTATATTTTCTCGTTTGTTGCATGCCGAATTTATCTTGACGGTATCTTCTTGAGTTTTTCCTGTAGGAAGCCCACTTTAGTTGGACGCCATAAAATTATTGGTAAGGCTTCTCATGGAATGGATCCAAGATTGCATAATCCTTTCTTCTCTTTCAAAGGATAACCAAAGAGCCTGTCTTTACTTAAATATGAAACCCATACTGCATACAAACTCCTTAGATTTGCGCACTCCTGCGTCATTCACGCCGTTGTTTGCACACAACCCAAAAACCTCGTTTAATTCGTAATTTCTAATTATTGTTTTAGACTGAAACAATGTCCTCGACACTTAAAATAAAATTTTTACACAACTAATTAAACGAGATTTTTGGGATGTGTGCAAACAACGGTGGGAGTGACATAAGAGTTGACTTTTCCATCATCCTTGTGGCATCTATTATGTCTTATTCTTCTATTGCGGTCTCCTTTTCTTCTTCCTCTTCCATTTCACTAACTTCTGCTTCCTCTTCTGGCTTTTCCATTGCCTTTTTTTCTGCTACGTCGCTGTCTCTTCTTTGTCTTCTTTTCTGTTTCTGTTTCCTGTCTATTTTCTCATTTAACCTCTGAGTTTACTTTTGTTGGACGTCAAATTTATTTTGGCGATCTCTTCTCCTTTAGTTTTTCCTGCAGGATGGCCACTTTAGTTAGGCGCTATAAATTATCGCTATGGCTTCTCGAGGAATGGGTCCAGGATTGCATTAATCCTTTCTTCTCTTTCAAAGGGTAACCACAGGATATCAAAATACGCTTTGTCAATGGTATCCCCAGGATCGTTCGTTTAAACTAAATTCACTCACATGCAGTTCATTGGAATGTATAAACCAGAATGCGAGAGGTTTAAGAACTAAGACTACTGGGTGTTATAACGCCGTTTCTTCCAGTGATTGTTGCTAATACGGAAACATGGTTAAGTGACGATGTGCTATGTACTGAATTTTTTCCCTATAATTTTACCGCCTATCTTTGCGATAGAAATTTTGTTGGTACAGGTTTGTCAAGAGCACTCGCTGTGAGAATGGTTTAAAGTCCTCCACTCTTTCAGGTCTTCTAGACGTTAAACCTGCTACTGACATCGTTGGTATTCAACTGAATGATTGATACAGCTACACCACCCAAACTTTTTGTTGTACACATATATTCCACCGTCAATATCATTTAATGAAAAAAGAAATTGGATTTAACCTCCTAACCACAAAAAATTTGTTTAAAAAGTAGATAGGTATTTCGGCAGTAATACTGTCATCTTCAGTAAATGCCTTCTTCTTGATCACAAGAGGAGTCTCTTCTTCTCTCTCTCTTTGTACTACAAACCACAGTCTGCAATATATTTTAATATCATTTAATCACTTTGTTTTGTTTATGGATACTTTTAATTTACTTGGCTATATGACTTTAACGTTCCTAATTATTTTATCGATACAAATGATAGATTCTGTATTGAGTTATATAACTTTATAAACTTCAAGAATTTTTCTCGACACAATTCCATTATTAATGCATATGAGAGTGTTTTAGATCTCGTGTTATCCAATGTTAACAACTGGTTGATAGGGAACTCAACCCTTCTGTTGTAGAGGATGTTCATCACCCAACATAAGTTATTACTTTCAACTTTGGTGTATCACATTATCATCAATTTGTAACGAACGACCAGGTGAAATCTTTAAATTTTAAACGTGCTAACTATCACTTATTTTACGATAAAGTCGCAAATACTGACTGGTCACCGTTAGAAGTAATTGATGACGTCGATGTAGCATCTGCACTTTTCTACGCTATATTAAACCAAGTATGTATTTAGTGAAACTATTTCTACATATATATAATGAGTCATTTCGTAAATATCGTCTTTATCCTCCACGGTTCACCCAAGAAATTATCAATTGTTTATGCATTAAATTTTCTTTGTTTAAGCGTTATACGAAGCATAAAACAGCGTATTATTATGAACTCTTTAAACAGTACCGCTCTAATGCAAAGAATCTCATTAGGTACGGCGTATAAAAATTTTATTGCAGAGACCGAAGCTTCTATATGTCATAATCCAACAAAATGTTGGTCCTTCGTTCAAGCAAAAAAGAAAAATACTAGAATACCTGGCTTACTGAAACGTAACGATCGTGAATTTAATTCTCCTCAATCCACTGTTGACGCGTTAGCAGATTATTTCAATTGTATTTATACCGTGCCTTCAATTGAATTCCTCATTAAAGTGGGCTATGATTTCACTGTTTTTTTCTCCTAAGATTTGCAGCACTGATAGCTGTTCAATTATTTAATTAAACAAATGTCAAAATGACACTTTGTATTTTCAGTTAATTCAAAATGTTAGAATTACAGCAGAAAATATTTATTGTTGAAAGTTATTTTCAAACCGGTAGAATAGAAAATGGACACTTAGTTTATTCAATTAATCAGTGTGTACAGAACTTTCGACAGCAGTTTCCTAATTTTGCACTTGGTCGCAAAACTGGGAGCGGAGCAGCTAAGAAAAGGACTTCAGCCTGCATTGAAGATGTTCGGGATCGAATGGAACACTCTCCCAAGAAATCTATTGCGAAACTTTCACAAGAAGATCAGCTATCAGTGGGAACATGTCACACTATTCCTAAAAAAGACTTAAAGCTTTATCCATATAAGATTCAAGCAGTCCACGAACTCAGGCCAGTAGATTTTCACAGAAGAACAGAATATTGTCAGTGGTTTCTTGATAACTGAAACAACGACGACATTCTTGACAAGTGTTTCTTTTCCGATGAGGCCTGGTTTCATCTCTCAGGGTATTTAAATAAACAGAATATGAGAATATGGTCAGCAGAAAATCCCCATGAATTCGTGGAAACTCCATTACATCCATTAAAAATTGGTGTTTGGCTATCAGTGTCAAGAAGGCGTATCATCGGACCAATATTTTTTAACGACTCAGTAACTGCTGAAAGATACCGAAATGAGTTATTAGAACATTTCATTAATCAACTACATAATGATGAACTTACAGAAGGGGTTTTTTCAGCAAGACAATGCTACTGCCCACACAGCTCATCAAACAATGACTTTCCTGCAGCAGTTTTTCGATAATCGGATTGTGAATTTTCCTGCAAGGTCTCCGGATCTCACAGTTATGGATTACGTCATTTATCCGCACATGAAAAACACAGTTTTTAGAACTACGCGTCACACAATCGAAGAACTTCGTGCGGGCATTACAGATGTGTGTGCTAACATAACCCCCGAACACTTAGCAATCGGGTTGAAAACATGAAACGCAGCGTACGCTTATGTATTCAAGCTGAAGGAGAACACTTTGAGCACCTACTTTAAACTTTAATGTTGTGTTTTTATTTCATGTTTTGATCAGTACTGACAGTTACTGACAATTGTTTTTTCTAGAATTGTGTCGCCAACTTCATAAAAAAATCACAGCTTACTTTAATGAGGAATTCAATTGAAGGCACGGTATAACAACTTGCCTAAGACACAGAACCCACTAGATTATTCATTTTCGCTGTCTTATATTTCACTTGATGAAATTGAAGCCACCTTGAAACGTTCAAAGAACACCTTCACGACTGGTTAGGATGAAGTCCCCAGTTTTCAGTTGAAAGACTGTGCTACTATTTTCTGTAGACCTCTTTACTTTAATTTTACGTCATTCTATATTCCCCCCCCCCCCCCTCCGTTTGGAAAAAAGCTTATACCTGTCCAGTTCTAAAAAAAGCTGACCCATTGGTAATAAGTAATTACAGGCCAATCTCTATTCTTTGTAACTTCTCCAAGATATTTGAATCTACTTTGTATAAACACATTTATTCCTCATTGAAGGGCTTTATTATACCATTTCAACACGGATTTATGCAAGGTCGTTCTACAGTAACCAATTTTCTTTGGTTCACACAGTATGTGCCAGAAGTCGTAGACAACAGAGGTCAGGTTGATGCAATTTATTTGGATTTCCAAAAAGCGTTCGATCAGATTGATCACTGCGTACATCTAGATAAATTATCTGCATTCGTTTTTTCACCGTCCCTTTCTGATCTGTTTAAGCCTTACCTCCAGAACTGCGAACAACGTGATAGATTTTATAACTGCATATAAATTCCAATTAAGCCACCTTCAGGGGTACCTCAAGGTTCCAACTTAGGACCTCTATTATTTTTAGTTTTTATCAATGATATTGTTAATGCTGTACAGTGCGAGAAATTAGCGTTTGCCGATGATATGAATTTGTACTCTTCGATTTCATCTCTTGATGATTCAATCTGCTGCAAGAAGTTATTAACTCTGTTAACAGAATGGTGCCAGCACTATCGCCTAAACTTTAAGGGCCAGTTTTTCAATCAGGGTTTAACTTTGAGCTTCGTTTAATTCCTATAGAAACAATTGTACTAACAATTGTTACCATGGGAATAAAGGGAGGCTCAAAGTTGAACTGAGATGGGAAAACTGGACATAAATGTTAGTAGATGCCAGGCTATTACTTTTACGAAAAAACACACGGCCATCTATCACTCCTACACTATTTCTAATACAATTATTAATACAGGGTGGGCCAACAGTACGTGGGCGGAAGATTCTGGCGTTAACATTGAAAATTGTTGAAATCTGTGTGCGCAATAACATACATATCGGTTAGATGCATAATCTAAAATTATTTAGACTTATACAGAGTATTCAGTAAGTGTACGACGACCCTAACATATGTTTTTTTAAATGAAACACCCTATATATTATTGCACTATTAGATGTCTCATATCAGTGGACGAATATAATACAAGGTTTTATTGACCTAAAGTTTATCGTTTTCGAGATATTTACAATTTACCGGTAAAAAATGGCAAAATTTGTTACTCCATAAATTAGCTATTTTTAAATATTTTGCTTGAATTTTGGTGGATACATTACTTAACTATTAGAAAACAGAAATGTATGATCAAATCGAATTTTTTCTGGCCACTTTACACAGGGTGATTCACAGCGCAAATTACCATTTTTCTAAAAAAATTTAAATGGAACGTCCTGTATATAAACACAGTTTAAAATATCTTTTGCTAAGGTATAGCTCTTAAACTTTGAACGTAGAAACTTTAACTTTAAATTTATATCTTTAAAATCTTAGTTATAATTGTAATTTAATAAACAAAATTGAATTTCTTGTGTTTCTACTGGCGTAAATTTCAACTTGTATGTTCTGTAGTATTTTAATAAGCATTTAAAATCTAGTAGCCTGTTTTATTGGATTAAAAACTGTCCATTCTGTTTATTAGGAATAAAGAAATTCCTAGCAAACAGAATTTACAATATAATGGTGGCGGAAATCCACATTTTCTAGAAATTTTTCACACAACTAATAAATGCATTCATGTTTTATTATTGGTTTGTATTTTGTGAGACGATTCTCACCTTCTGTTTCCGATTTAGAATTATTCCTTGTAATTTTTGATGAGTGTTCCCCGAAATTGCGATTAAAATATGTGGTTTAAAGATGATGAAGTACCATCATATTGCAACAATGACACTAGAAAATGATTTAACTAAATAGTTAATTCAATAAAAAAAAGGCGTAAGAATTTTGAGTTGCTACCCGAACTTCCGTCTGATTTCACTATTTTTTACACCAGAATATAAAGGGGTTTAGTGAATCTCTTATGGACGTCGAAATCATGAAACAGAACTATTTAGAAATGCATTTGTAAGGATTATGTCTGTACTATTAATAAATTTTAATATATTTTTTAATCGACAAATTAAAAATGAGAAAAGAAAGAAAGAAATTAAGTTTAGTTCAATTTAATAGTTTTTTGAATTAAAAAAAATCGGTGTGTTCTAAGAATTGGTTCAAACATTAGAATACATTTACTGTTATTATTATCAAGGTTATTAACAATGTTATTACCAAATGTATGTGCATTAGAAATAAAACAAAATCCAATTTTATTTATTAAATTACAATACAGTTGAGATTTTAAAGAAACAAATTTAAAAAATTTCTACGTTCAAAGTTTAAGACTTTTTAGTCTTATACTATTAGAAACCTTTCAAAAGCAAAATATTTAAAAATAACTAATTTATGGAGTAACAAACTTTGCCATTTTTTACCGGTAAATTGTCAATATCTCGAAAACAATAAACTTTAGAACATATAAAATAGCGACATCTTACTATCGCTTTTTGACCTAACATTGCAGTAGGATAGACAAATTGAAGCGGGATTTGCTCCTAATGAGTCCCCCATGCAAGGCGGCCATGCTTGCTGTCAAAGCATAATGAAAGATTTTAGAAAAATTTTGTGCAAATCGTTTTTGATTGCAGTGAGAACCTCGAGCAGCCTCTGGACAGCTGTTTCAGCCCTGCTTGGGGCTTCTTCAGCAGAAACGTAGCTCGACATTCCCACTGCAGACCAAAAACGACTTGCCCAATTTATTCGCAAATGCGATGTATGTGTCTATCCTACTGCAATGTTAGGTCAAAAAGCGATAGTAAGATGTCGCTATTTTATATGTTCATCATTCTTACATCGCATTTGCGAATAAATTGGGCAAGTCGTTTTTGGTCTGCAGTGGGAATGTCGAGCTACGTTTCTGCTGAAGAAGCCCCAAGCAGGGCTGAAACAGCTGTCCAGAGGCTGCTCGAGGTTCTCACTGCAATCAAAAACGATTTGCACAAAATTTTTCTAAAATCTTTCATTATGCTTTGACAGCAAGCATGGCCGCCTTGCATGGGGGACTCATTAGGAGCAAATCCCGCTTCA
Source organism: Prosopocoilus inquinatus (assembly GCA_036172665.1). Classification (NCBI taxonomy): domain Eukaryota; kingdom Metazoa; phylum Arthropoda; class Insecta; order Coleoptera; family Lucanidae; genus Prosopocoilus; species Prosopocoilus inquinatus. The sequence goes on from CM069877.1 coordinate 31,479,183, forward strand.
ATTTGTCTATCCTACTGCAATGTTAGGTCAAAAAGCGATAGTAAGATGTCGCTATTTTATATGTTCATCATTCTTACATCGCATTTGCGAATAAATTGGGCAAGTCGTTTTTGGTCTGCAGTGGGAATGTCGAGCTACGTTTCTGCTGAAGAAGCCCCAAGCAGGGCTGAAACAGCTGTCCAGAGGCTGCTCGAGGTTCTCACTGCAATCAAAAACGATTTGCACAAAATTTTTCTATAATAAACTTTAGGTTAATAAAACCTTATATTATATTCGTTCACTGATATGAGACATCTAATAGTGCAATAATATATAGGGTGTTTCATTTAAAAAACATATGTTAGGGTCGTCACACACTTACTGAATACTCTGTATAAGTCTAAATAATTTTAGATTATGCATCTAACCGATACGTATGTTATTGAGCACACAGATTTCAACAATTTTCAATGTTAACGCCAGAATCTTCCGCCCACGTACTGTTGGACCACCCTGTATTAATAATTGTATTAGCAATAGTGTAGGAGTGATAGATGGCTGTGTGCTTTTTCGTAAAAGTAATCGCCTGGCTTTTACTAACATTTATGTCCAGTTTTTCCATCTCAGTTCAACTTTGAGCTTCCCATTATTCCCATGGTAACAATTGTTAGTACAATTGTTTCTATAGGAATTAAACGAAGCTCAAAGTTAAACCCTGATTGAAAAACTGGCCCTTAAAGTAATCTTTGGCTCTATCTAGATTTCATTTTGAGTTACTTCAAACCAGAAGAATTTCTGGTGCAATTAAATTCCTTTAAAACGTATTACACAATCATATTGACAGTCCTTGACTCTTAAGCAGAATTAAGTTTATTGTACCCAGATTATCTTCACGTGTGTGTTTTACGTTTTATTGTGAAAATAACAGGTCTAATGTACTGTTTCGATTTCGATAATTTGTCAGCATTTTAATAATATCTCAGGGCAATATGACACCAATGCAGATAATTTGTGTTTTACATTAAATATTAGTAAAAACTATTAGCACATTTTCTTTATTATATCTATTTATTCTGGGTTTCTTATGTTTATTTGTACTATTGTTTGGTTTTTGTTATTTTGAAGTAACTTTTTGTTATTTATTTTATTTCTCTTTGCCGTGCATAGTACTGTAATATTCTATATTTTCCTGTATGTGGATTTTGTATGTACTTATTTTTACAACAGAAGGGTCTTTTTTTGTTTAAACATGAAACCCAGTTTACGCACTTTTGTGTTACTCCCACAATTGTTTGCACACAACCCAAAAATCTCGTTTAATTCTTCATTTTTAATTATTATTTTAAACTGAAACCATGTTCTCGCCACTCAAAATTTTTAAACAACTAATTAAACGAGACTTCTGGGTTGTGTGTAAACAACGATGGGAGTGACATAAGAGTGTGCAAACCTAAGGCGCTTATGTTTGTATGAGTCTCATACTTAAATGAAGAAAGTCTCTTTGGTTATTCGTTGAAAGAAAAAAAAGGATTGATGCAATCCTGAATTGATTCCATGGAAAGTCATTGCAATATATGTTGTATATAGCAATATGTATAATACTAATTGTAATAAGTATATTTACAAGCATTTTAAAAGCAATAAATAATACCGTACCCTCTATTTCTATTTGCTACATTAAATACATGGAATAAAGAGAATGAAGAAGAAGTTGTAAAGCAGGTAACATATAGAAGTCTTTTGTTTTACAAACAAATGGCTAGAAAGTCGGGAAAGTGTGTGTACTTTTAATTTTAAACCCTATATCTCCTTTATTAAAAACTTTTGTACTGTATGAGTTTACCTAAATCGGAATAAGTATTTTGACGTCATGGACTCACCTCAGAAAAAAAAAACAAAAAAAGTCAAGAATCAGTTCATGGAATAAAGTGGACAAAGAATAATTTATGAAGCAAGTAGCAATTAGATGCCAGTTTTTTAAACGGCTAGAAAGTTGGGAAAACGAGTAAAAAAAATGATGTTGAACAAATTATAAAGTAAGAGTAAAACCCTTTTTTGGGTTACTCATATCTTCGATTTTCTGTTTTCACCTAAGTTTTTTTTTTTTTGTTTTCCCTGATTCCCATAGTGAAGTTTAATTTTTTTTATTAGAGAAACTAATAAAGACCAGCTAAGTCTTGACCTGATTCTGCAGAAAGTAAATTTGCATAATAAGCACTTATGGCGCCGCGCCGTAAATCCAGGGGCGATTATTTCGGGGAACTTTCAGGTAGTGAATCGATCGAAAAAGAAATATGGATTTTCACTGGAAATAAAAAAATAAATTCGCAAGGCCCAACCTAAAACTCTTTGTATCAAGACAGTCCCTTAGAAATCCCTCTGAATATTTATTGTGACGGAACAGCTTATCCGGCCTAACAAGGACTGAGTACCTTTGACACGGCGTGACGGCTGCATAGCCGGCCCCTCGTTGGGGGTACGAGGCTTTAAAAGTTTCACGGGGCCGCGTGGTAATCTTTTTTTATGAATGCCAACTTGGTGGGGCGCCTCCTTGAGGATAATTCCGTAGATCTCCCAAACGAATAAACTGCTCGCTAATTAAATTTGTGTTTTCTGAAGTCGCGATAAAAAAAACTTTATTTCGACACAACAACGGAAGTGACATACACAGTAACGAGTCTAATGTCAAACTTCTCTTACAATAGTTAGTTCTGACCTATTTATACTAATTATAATGTTAGCTTAATGATAGTAATTACATAGTGATTAGAAAGTACAAAAGGTATTTTAACCATTATATAACTCCTCCATCCCTAGAGGAAGAATCATTCCGAAAGAGTAATGATTCTGGTTTTACTTCCTTCATTTTGATGTTTTCAGGTTTTCTTCTTTGACTTCGGTAGTTGATGATCTTCTTTGTACTGTATAGAATGATCAGGATCATGATGATTAAGAATATCATCCATGTAGTCCAATGGGCTGATTGATGTCTTGATTCATTCCATTTTATTTCTTCTAAACCATCGAAGTGTTTTCTTAATTTGTGTACTTCGTCTAATTGGACATGTTGTAACCTTAAAGTATTTTCAGACACATTTAGTTTAGAAATTTTGGATTTTATCTTAGGTAGTATTAACGGTTGTCCATTTGTGACACTTTTTAACACTCCGAATTTTACATCATTTATAGAGATGATACAGTCATCAGGTATTTTAATAAGCTGTATACCTTTAACTGACTTATAAGAAAGTTCCGCTTTACAAACTTGTTTTAAGTTAATTTCTTTTTCGGAATTTATTAGAATGTTGTTATTTTCTAGTCTTTCGATAAAATAGTCAATAATTTCTGTTTTCACAAATTTACACTTAGGTTTTTGATTTCGCATGATAGGAATAACACACTCGTCCTTGGGTTGATTAGTTGGCTTCATGATGCACAAATATTCTTCTCCTGCTAATTGACAAGGTTCATCTTCATTTTGGTAGAAGGTTTTTCCAAGCGTCAGGTAAGGTTTCACAGGAATAATGGTAAGATTCTTCATTGTAGGTACAGGATACAAGTGATATAGATCAAAGGACTTTGGCAATAGGATGGGAAATTCAATTGCAAAGATTACTTGATTATTTTGTATATGACTCCTAGTGTTAATAACTGAATAATAATTTTCTAATTTAATTTGAAGTATTTCATTTGATGAATGAAATTGTTTTAACGCATTTAACATTTTCTTAATATCTTTGACTGTAATCAAATTATGATGTACTAACCCTAATTTAGAGAAAGTTATGGCATTTTCTAAATTATTTATGAAGTCATTTACCAATTCTATACTGATCTGTACTTGATCCAATACACTAAAACTCTCAATAAAATTATTGATTTCTTGTGATGTGCTGTTAAGTTGTTTTTGTAAATTATTTACAAATAAGGAAATGCTATTTTGATTATTGCTTAATAAAGTTATAGTTTTATTATAATTATTGATTTAAAATTTGTTCTTCTGAAATGGACATAGGATCATTTGTATTAATATGCCCATGTATTATTTCAAAGGGAGTTAATTTTGTAACACTATGTATAGAGTTGTTATAACCTACTATTGCATGTAGCATAAGACTGCTAATTTTATCTTTTTTATTTTTTAATCTCAAACATCTAAGTATGTCGATCAAAGTTGAATGTAGTCTTTCTACAGGACTATTACTATTTGAATTCCTAGGAGTTGTAAAGTGAATTTTTATGTTATGTAATTTAGCAAAATCTTTTATTACTGAGTTATTAAATTCTGGACCGTTATCTAAAGTTATTTTTGATGGTATTCCATGATGTGAAATGTATTTTAAAAGAGCATCTAAAATACTTGTAGAAAAATGTCCTGGTAATTCATATGCTTGAGCGTATCTTGAAAATGTATCTATAACAGTTAAAAATAATTGTTTTTCTATTTGAAATACATCTATATGAATGTGCTCAAATGGTCTGGAACTAGATGGGGTTAATTTTAATTGAATTTTATTTGGATGTCTCTCGTATTTACTTTGCAGACAGATTTCACAATTATTAATATACTTAGTTACATCATTTGTAATGTTTGGCCAATAAAATTTCTTCCTTAATGCTGTTTCAGTTTCATTGATTCCTCTGTGACAAGTTTTTGTTTCATGATGATATTTTAACTGTAATTCTTGTTCATCCAAAGTTATTAGATCTTTAACGAAAGAATTGGTTCTAATTAATTTGAAAGAATTATTTTTGAAAGTATGTTGTACAATATTGCACAACGTAGTTAGAATTTCAGGGTTTTTTACAAATATGCAATAGGTCTTTTTAGGTTTTAAATACTCTTTAATGAATTGTACTAAGTCTTCGTCAATCGTTGATAAAGGTAGTGAAGCATTAATCCTGGTTTTATTCTCAAAAGGTTTAGTAATTTGAATATACTTTTGAATATTATGAGGACTTGCAGATAGAACTATTTGATTACTAAAACAATTTAAACTCTTTTCAATAATTGGTATATTAAAGACTGGATCTTCTATGGCAGTATGTATAGTATTATCATCTTCATCATCGTTGTCATTGTTTTCATTTTCATTATTACCATTGTTATTATTTAAAAAACTTTCAATATCGTCTATATATTCATTTAAATTTTGTAATGGTGCTTCCGAAACATTACTTAAGTAATCATTTATTTCTTTATCCATGTCATCTAAATTTACTAACATAGATTCATTTTCTAAAGCATTAATTTCGATTCTAGATAGAGCATCAGCATTTGTATTGTTTTTTCCTTTTTTATATATAACTTCATAATCAAATTCTTCTAGTTTTAGTCTCCAACGGACCAAACGAGAATTAGGATCTTTTAGTGAAAATAACCATTGTAGTGGTTTATGGTCGGTGATAATTTTGAATTTTCTACCAAATAAATAAGGACGGAAGTACTTGGTAGCCCAGATTATAGAAAGTAATTCTTTTTCAATTGTAGAATAATTACATTCGGCAGGATTCAAAGTTCTGGATGCATAAGCAATAGGCAAATCGCTTCCTATCGAACCTTGAGAAAGGACGGCTCCTATGGCAACATTTGAAGCGTCTGTGGTCAAATTGAAAGTTCTAGAAAAGTCAGGATATTGCAAAATTGGTTCGTTGATAAGAATATCCTTACATAGTTGAAAAGCGTCTAAAAAGTCTTTGTCATGAATTATTTTTTCTCCTTTTTTTAAGCATTTAGTAAACGGTTTAGTTAATTTTGCAAAGTTTTTTATAAATCTCCTGTAATAGCCAACAAGACCTAAAAACGATTTTATTTCTTTTACAGTTTTTGGGATTGGAAAATTTTGAATGGCTTTAATTTTTCTTGGGTTTGGTTTGACACCTTCTGGAGTAACGACATGACCTAAAAATTCTACTTCTTTTCTAAGAAACTCAGACTTATCGAGTTGAATTTTTAAGTGAGCATTTCTTAATTTATCAAACACTAATTTTAAATTATTTATGTGTTCCTGCAAAGAAGTGGAAAAAATAATTATGTCATCCATGTAAACCAAACATATTTTTCCTTGCAAATCTTTTAGAACGTTGTCCATTACGCGTTGGAACGTCGCCGGGGCATTTTTAAGACCGAAGGGCATTCTAACATATTCATAATGACCATTTTCTACATTAAACGCTGTTTTTTGAATACTATCTGGGTGCATTTCTATTTGATGAAATCCCGAAGCTAAGTCTAATGTAGAGAAATATTGACATTTTCCTAATTTGTCTAGAATATCAGTAATATTTGGAAGAGGGTAACGATCATCTATAGTCTTTTCATTTACTTTCCTATAGTCTACTACTATTCTCCATTTTTGTTTACCACTTGCGTCTAGTTTTTTTGGGACAATCCATATGGGAGAGGACCATGGACTTTGAGAAGGTCTGATTATTCCGTCTTCTAACATTTTAGAAATTTGCTTTTGAACTTCATTTTTATGTACAAAGGGGTATCTGTAAGATTTAGTATATGTAGGAATTTCGTCGTTAGTCTTAATTTCATGTTTGATTTGATTTGTAAAAGTTAATTTATTGTCAGAATCGTAAAAGATATCAGAATAATCATTGCATAACTTTAATATGGCTTTCTTTTCTTCTGGATTTAAATGATTTGTTCTAATAAGGTCTGTAATGTTCGAATTATGAGTTTTCTTTCCTTTTTTAGACTTTTTACTATTACTTTCAATATTAAATAAGGTATAATTTTCAAGAAATTTGTCTGAACAGGAAACTACCGGAAATGGATTTGAGATACGAACTGTTTTTGATTTATCTGTATAATTATGTATTTCAATTTTTGCAAAACCATTTTCAGATGTAGTAATGGTTTCTGGTATATAACAATTGAAAAAATCGCTTATCTCAGGAAAAATGATGTCACCATCATTGACACTAACGGGTATTTTTGCTATTGTAATTTCTTGTGCATTTAATTCTAATAGTTTAAGATTGGGATTGAAATTATTTCTGTATAACAAGGGTAAAGAGACATTATTGTTATATATAATATTATTCTTTAAATCTATTTTTAAATCTAAAGATTTCATGTCATTTAAGCCCAAAACTCCATCAAAATAATCGTGAAATTTGTATAATAAAAAGGTAATACAATAATTTGAATTTAGTTCAGGAAAAGCTGGTATGTCTGCTCTAAATCTACTTTTAGATTCTCCGTTACAAGTTTTTATTGAAAATGGACTGTGATAAATTGTTTCTGGAAAAAAGTACTCTGCGATTTGTGGTCTTAATATAGAATTTGAAGCACCTGTATCTATTAATATTTTTATAGGTGGATTTTGAATTTGTATATAGGGTAACGTATTAGGATTAGATGTATTTAATTCAAAAAATGATCGGAATTCACTTTCTATTGATGAATTCTTTAAGTATCTTCCTGGACAAGGTCGGCAATTGGAAAATTTTCGTAATTAGCAAGTTCATTACTGTCATCATAATTATTACTAGTTTGATGAAAATTTTCACTTTCACTGCATTCTTGTGGATCGGAATGTCGCGGATAATTATAACTTGTTTCAACTTCATTATAGTCATTACTTTGAATTGAAGTGTAATTTTCAATATCATGATCTTCTGGTTCTATATTATTCATTTGATGTAGTTCTTCAACATGAACTTTTTGTGGACCAATGTTTTTGAATATATTATTATTTCTAAAAGGTGATTGATTTTTAAAATTCATAGACCGTGGTTTAGCTACAGATGTAGAAACTCCTGACATAGGTGTCGGATTATTTTTAGACTGATAGGTGGGTTGAAGTACATTTTTATGTATTGCATTTTGATTTGGTTTAAAGAAATTATTCCGATTATAATTTGAAAATTGAGGTGGAGGCATTTGAAAGTTATGATTTCTTTGTGGAAATGGAAATGCCGGATTCTTTGTCGGAAAGGGATTCGGTTTTACGGCTGAGGGAAAAGTTTTATGTTCTTGAACATGATTGAAAGGATTCATTTGTTTTTGAGCATACATGAAATTTTCTTCTTCTATAACGAAACTTATGGCTTGCTCTATACTACTAGGATTTCGAATTCTAATAGTGTATTGTAACATGCCTGTTAATCCTCTTATGAAGGTTTTTAATGCTAAATTATCATATTGTTTTAAACATAATAATTTTTCATTCATTGGCATTTGTGATGAGTTTATTTTAGAAATGATTAAGCTTCTAGCATCTTGAATTCGCGAACCGAATTGTTGAGGACTTTCATTCTTTTGTGGTTTTAATATTAATAAGTCTTGTACTAAACAATCTAAATTTCTTTGGTCTCCAAATGAAAGACGTAATGCTTCTTTTATTTCGGACCATTTCGTTATTTCTGTTCTCGAGCCTACTAATATTAAAGCCCTACCTTGGAGTTTACCTATAACAGCTTTTATCAAGAATTTATTTATCGGGTCAGCTTCGTTAGCGTTCGAATAAGTTTTTATAAGATATTCACAGCTATCAATGAAGATTTCTAGTGTATGGGAATCTCCAGAGAAATTTGGAATAGTATCTATGTACAATTTGAGTAATTGGTAATTAGTTGCCATTTCTTCTCTTAAATTATTGGTTACTACTAAATTTTCTACTGTATTTTGTAAATTTACAATCGCGTTAAAATTTTCAATTAATTCGTTAATTTCTGTTTCATACATCAAGTAAATACTAAACTTTTATTCTAATCATCAGTAATATCAGCAATTGAAATAGAGAGAAAGAATAAAAGGAAAAAGGAAAAGAATCTCTTACGCTATAACCTTCGAAGATGGTTCACTACGTCGTTGATTCCTTGGACGTTGCTGCGAAACTGCTGTAGACCTGGTCGATACCGCTGCCAGTTCTTGAGAGTTTTCTTCAGAATTTTCTTCGTCTTGATGCCAAATGGTTGAAACCAAGCCTTGTATTTCGGACACAATGCAAAAACACAAGGTGCACCAATCCTACTGACTGCGCCAATTAAATTTGTGTTTTCTGAAGTCGCGATAAAAAAAACTTTATTTCGACACAACAACGGAAGTGACATACACAGTAACGAGTCTAATGTCAAACTTCTCTTACAATAGTTAGTTCTGACCTATTTATACTAATTATAATGTTAGCTTAATGATAGTAATTACATAGTGATTAGAAAGTACAAAAGGTATTTTAACCATTATATAACTCGCTCGTCTCTGTTTTGGCCGTAATAAAAATATAAATTTGTTTATGAAGGAGGATAAGTTTTAGTGCGCATAAAATTGGAAATTCGGGGCCGTAAAATGTACGCCGAACGGCAGCACTAAAAGCTTCGCCCGACTATTAACTCCCATTATTTCGCTCGTTCATTTCGACGAACATCCGACAACTTATGGTAATAAACGCGAAATGATCCGAGTTCTTTTATTGGTCGACGCCGCTTCGATATTAGTTCCTGGACTTCACTTCTGTTATTGTACATACAATCGGGGTCGGTCATAAAAAAAATTGCAAGCTGTCGACGGGATTTTGGCTGTTTTCCGATGGAAAACGGGCGCCGCGCCGTTTTCATTTCATGGCCCGAACAAAACAAAAAAGATTTACAAATGAAAGTTAAAGCTACAAAATTCGGATCTTATATAAAATATTCCCTAAGAAACCATCGTGTACATGTACATATACGCCAAGAGAGAAAGTTATAATCACTTCTTAAGAAAGTGTAATACAGTCTTTAGAAAACAGTAAAACACCAAAAAATAATAAATATGCAGTTACTTGTCTGTATTAGGGAAATACAGCGTGTCTCTCTCTCTCTCTCTCTTTAATTGAAACCACAAACAGTGGTCAAGAAAATAAACAAAATTTGTTATACAACTATTGGTCAGATAGCAATAATAACGCAGATAAAAATTATTTTACTTTTTCATATAAATTGTTTGAGGGTCACTGAATGCAGATTAAATGTTCAGACGGAGCTAGGTTTTCAACTATTCTCCGACGTTCGAGGACATAAAAGTCATAAAACGCAGACCATGACCTAATGCACAGATATTGTACTTAAGGCAAGTCAAGTATCGTGTTTTTTTGTTTATTTTAAAAGCAGATACATTTAGTAACTAGGTAAGTTCTCAGTAGTTTAAAATATTCTGTGCGTGTTACATTAATTGATGATTAGTATTGTGCTAACACGTACTTTAACAGTTAAATTTAAAAAATTCAATGTATAGGCGGTCGAAAAAGTGGAAATTCTTATCATATTAATTTGTAAATTGCTAATAATCAATTTACAATGTTGATTAATAAAGTTATTGTAATTGTACAGCAAAAATAAATTTGTTTCTTTATTAAAACTACGACGAAGAGACGAAGTAAACGTCTACACTAAGCGAGAGCTTTTATGTCTTTATGGTTTAAGCTGACGCAGAAATTCAGATTCAATATTATCCTTATAAAAACATGGGTTTTGTGTTGGAATGTTGGAACAATTAATAAAATAGTTCGATTGAGAGCTGGCGAAGTTATTCAATCACTTATTTGGACCCATAGATTATTTGTCAATCTAATTTATTTAAATTTTTCATCGTATCGTACTCCAATTCTTGCTTTCCATTTTTACAATAGTTAGTTTCTGCTCTTGCAATACTTATTCTACAGCTATTAGTGCAATAATTAAAAAATAATTTCACGCATTTTCAACGCAGTTACAAAATTAGCGTACGAAGATATTTAATTACTTCAGCAAAAATCTAACGAAGATTAGGTACTCGTTTTTAATATAATTGCTCTTGTCTGTTATAAAGAGGTGCATAAACAAACGTTCTTACTTATCGCATGTTGAAGTATTCGTATACAATAAGATCTTGGCCGAGTTCTTCTAAACGTAAATAAAAAGTTTCATTGCGGTTTATTGCTTTTATCGGAATAAATTGCTGAAACAAATCGTAAACCAGGCAGAGGTTTCAAAACAAAGGGACTATGCTCGCTTGTGACAGGTCAGTTTTTCATTTTTGGGCAAAAAATTTCAGATTTGGAGAATTAATCTCTTATGTAACAAGGAATTTACAGTTTCATTCAAAGGCACAGGTATTGAGACATCCTGTATATATGTTACACACCATTACAAACAGATTTTATAAATGGTGTCTAATAAAGGATGGTGCAGGTTTTATATAACGATTAGCGAACTAAAACGTAAAACGGAAGTAAAATAGATTTGTAATGTTCGAATAAAGTACATTAAAAAGCAGGTTACATGAGACATTTTATATTTGCACGCACGCCTTAGCTAGACAAGTGTACTAATGTGCACTTGTCTAACAGATTTTTTTCTCTTTTGGTTCTTCGATGAAAAACAAGCGATTGAAAAAATTTCTAATAACGATTTGAAAGTTATGTTTATAATTACATATTTTGTGAACTTACAGAGTGTTTTTTTGTTTAAAATTTATGATGATAACAAATGAATGTAATTTCAAACATGTAACAAGTAGGTACTTACATATTACCCTACATCCACCTGATAATATAAAACTTACAATTAAGGATAAATTAGTTGAAGACCCGAACTTAATAGCTTCGCACTTTCATAATATGTTACAATAATGTAGGTGATACGTTGAGAAACGTTCATACAGTAAGTCATTAATCTGCTAGTATACCTAAGAACAATTCTTCATTTTTTTCTTAGTCCAGTGATAGAAACAGACAAGTTGTACCTTCACTCAAGCCCACCTTTAGTACAGGATATGATAATATCAGCTCCTTTATATTAAAACATTGTATAGCAGAAATTGTAACACTAATTACTACGATAGTAAATAATTCATTTAGCCAGGGAACATTTCAAGAAAAACTCAAAATAACAGAAATTAAACCTGTACATAAATATTGTTCTAAACTGTTACCTGAAAACTCCAGATCGATTTGTTTGTTGAGCTCATTTTCCAAAATAACTGAGAAAATTGTTAGCAAACAATTAATGTTCTTTCTTGAAAGGCATAAAATATTGAATATCAAAATTTGGTTTTCGTAACGTACGAAGTACTTGTACATGGACAAAGGTGAGGTTTGTTTAGGCCTCTTTTTGAACCTCAGCAAAGATTTGATTTGGTAAATCACCACACACTATTAGAAAAATTACACGCGTTTGGCATTAGAGGCATAACTTGGGACTGGTTTGAAGCTACCTTCATAATAGAACTTATTGTGTTGCTTATAAAAGTTCTAAATCAGAAATGTCAAAATTAAGCCGAGGTATCCCACAGGGATCTGTTTTGAGACCTCTTTTGTGTATATTATATATAAATGACTTCGTTCTTACTAACGCTACAATTTCTTTTCCTGATGATACGTCTTTATTGATTCATGATACTGATACCAACCATACTTCTTTAAATGCAAGGATCTGATTTAATGCCTCGTCACAAACTATCATTTCACAGGAAGTCACCAAGTACCAATTACTATTTATAATAAAATTCCACTAGTATTAAGATCTTAAATGCTAGGACATTTAGAACGAAACTAACAAATTTATAGTATATAAATACATCCAAAAGTGTCATTATACTTTCGGCGAATTTTTGAATGACAATTCATTTCCTGAATAACTTGCATTTTTGTGATATTTTGTCTCTTGCACCTAACTAATGACAATTCTTATGCATTTTATAATGTATTTAATTGTGCTGTTAAATATATATCCAATATCATATTGATATACTATAACCAAACGGAGGATCAAAGAAAGTGAACTGCCTGAAACCAGTTTGAGACAGCGGCAGTCCGACTCGACGTGGGAGTCTAAATCGAAGCGTTAAATGTTCCGCCCGCCTATACGTGATTTTTAATCTATCAGTCTAATATCGTCACGGTAAAAACGCGAATATAATTCCAGAAACTAATAAGAGCTCTTTCTTGAATTTAGAAACAACAATTTAGTTAATTTGAATTAAATAGAAGCACGACACGTCTCTGCAGCACACTCTCTCGTACGCATCGTTTCCGAGCATAGCAGTCAACCGCGACATTATTGTGAATCCTGCCATCTTAACGAATGCATTATTTCTTTGGCTTACTGATTATTGACTATCGGCTGAACGCGCTGCGTCGGCAAATATGGTGAGGCGTGTACACAATCTATTTATAACATCGCACCGCTTCGTTGCAATAGTAAAGTGTTACACTTTTTTCTATCCGCCATGTGACTATAACTATATGTTATATAAAAGTATTTATACAGGATTTCATTTGTGTTATGTTATACTGTTATAAATACAGTACATAATGGTAAGTGTGTAATAATGTGTTGCATAATAATAACTTAAAAAACCTATTAGTACTGCAGTTTTTTATAGATTTTACATTTGCTTATAGGCTTCTACGACATCGTTTCTGTAAGCGGCTATGTTTTTATGTTTTCCTCTTGATAGGATGCAGCAGCCATTGTTTTAAAGAACATTACAGAATATTCCAATTATTATTATTTATAAGTTGATAACACATAATGAATTGATTATTAAATTAAATTATCTATGAATCAATAAAGGTACTTAAAGTAGAGATACTAACATTTTTTTTTTAATAAAATTTACGTATAACAAATTTTTGTATTTCACGTGGCGCGTAGTTTTTAAAAGTATCGAAACAACTTGATGATGAATTTTGATTTGCATGAAAAACCTCCTAACGACAATACCGGTATTTCATGTTGTACTGAAGACTAAATTAGGTGATGTACTTAAGAAGATATTTTGTGACCCTAATAAAATGAAACTCCACTATTGGTAACTGTTATCCAGCGAAATACTTTTTTTAGAATGTGTGTAAAAGAAGTCCACAGCAATTAGGCAACAAAATAGTTACTATAAACCTATTTTATAAGAGTTTATGAAAGCAACATTAACATGACTGCCCATTTATAACGTATTTATTAAAGAGATTTGTAATATTTCAAAGAAAGTTTATACAGAATAAAAAGTAGTGCTGACATTATTTTATAAGTTGCTTTTTAGACAATTCTATATCATTATTTTGCTTTGTTACTTGTGCTCATTTTGGACATTTATGGACAAAATATTGAAGCTTTAAGTTTTAATTAAAGACTTGCTGTACAAACAATTATAAGTATTTAATAAAGCATTTTTGGTTACTTGGGTTGTCAAATCCTTCATACTCTCAAACATACTCGCTGTCATAAAAGTTTCTCCTTGGAGAGCAAAAGGAGAACAAAAGGTAATAAAACTAAGCCAAATTCTACCTTATTACCTTACCTTTATTATGCATTAGTAAGTGTCTCTGTGTCTATACAAACTCGGCAATTTCGTAGTCTTTATAACAATTCATAGAAACGTTGGCTTCGACTTGTTCCTGTGAAATATGCCATTGAGCTTTTACATCCTATATTTGTGGGCGACGATAATCCTACAGACGAGGGGCCTTTATGGTAGATGTTATAAATAAAGTGATTAGCTGCTAAAAATATATAGAATTTTTTAAAATCTAGGGTTCGGCAGAGCGATGACTCATTTTGAAGATTCTATAAAAAAAATTCTATTGAAATTAAAAGATTAGATAAGTATGAATGCAATTATAAACTCTGAGTACGGGAGTTTTTATTTAAAAAAAAATGCTCTGCTGTAAAGAACCGAATTCTTGAGCAATGTTTAGTCTCTTCTACATCGCGACAACATTTTGCATAAGAGTACGAGTTACACAGGGTGCTGTATCTTCAAACGCAACATAGGAAATCCCATGTTAATTTAAAGGTGCTTGAATATTGGCTTCCCTAATTATTTTACAGCAAAATTCTTTTTTAAAGTACTCTTCAAGATGAATCCGTCTGTGAAATTTGAGAATTTTTCATTTGCTCAGTTTCAAGATATTTAAAAAAGATTCTTTAACGAAATTCAATTTATACCAAACTCTCAATACAGCCTTGATCAATAATAAAGAAAACTGGACAGATAATTAATAAATCAGTAGTTTTTGAAAAAGATTGAAAGAAAAAGCTTCTCTAGTAATTTATTTTAACATTTACTGATCAAGGCCGTGCTGATAGTTTGGTATAAATTGAATTTCGTTAATGATCTTTTTTAAGTATCTTGAAACTGAGCGAATGAAAAGTTCTTAAACTTCACAGACATATTCATGTTGAAGAATATTTTAAAAAATCTAAATGAAATTTTGCTGTAAAATAATTAGGGGAGCCAGTATTCGAGAACCTTTAAATTAACATGGGATTTCCTGTGTTGCGTTTGAAAATGCAGCACCCAGTATAGAGCTTAATTCAAAAAAATCGGTCGGGAAATGTCAAAAAAAATTACACATTTTTTTAGTTATTTCACAATGTGAAAATGGTTTATTAGAAATAAGTTAGAATTACTTGACGGCCTGTCAATTTATAAATAAATAGAGACAGAAAATATTTTTGATAAGTATTTCCAAATAGACAATTAATTGACAAATAAAACTAAATTTAAACCTGGTTTTTTTTTTTTTTTAATGCAACCGCAATGTGGCTGCTTCTCTTCATTTTCCATATCTTTTTAATTTCGCTGGATTGTTACGCTTCTTTACTTTACCTTATTAGAAAAAAGAAATGAGGGGCCCAATTAATATCGAATAATGACCGATTAATTATATTAATTACCGCTCTATTTTGTAAATTGCTAAACAATAAGGCAATCATATCTACAGAGTCTAGCATTTAATATTAAAAAAAAACTTTGTCACCGTAATTATGCACGTTGTTTTTATTTCATTAAAGAAATAAAATGGCTTATGTATTTAGGCGTTTTGTTTATTAACGGAAAAATACCCAATCTTTAAATTTCAGTTTAAATTGCCCGGTCATTTGAATAATTTTATTATTACGATATACAGGGTAGGACAAAAGTATGGAACCGGCTTAATATTCCGAAAACTGTTTGACATATCTATTTGAAATTTGGTGTGTGATTCAGAGTCAATAGGACTTACATTACCAATTTGTTTCAATTGTTTATCTGCTCTTGTTTCTGAGATCCAATGCCTACTTGATTTTTCTTAAATGATAGAAAGTTAGAAAAAATGGTTTACGCTTATATTTAGTAAGTACAAAAGTTTTTTTAATCTCAAACCGGACAGAAAAATGAAGGAAAACACACTCAACGTTTCGCTATAGATTTATAGCTTCGTCAGAAGTGAAAAAAAGTAAATAAACAAGTTGTCAAGAGAAACAAGTCGTCAAGAGAAACGAGAAGGTAACATGATTTTTAAACTAAACTACGAGTTGTTCGGAAAAAAAGTAACGAGAACTAATTAAAGCTACTTTTTTTTTTTTTTATAATTAATTAATTGACAGATCTATATCTCGTTTAAAGAGTCCAGAAAACTACAAAATATGTCATTTAAATTTTCAAAGTCCGTACGTTTATTAATAGAATTTCGAGACATTTTAATTTTACACATTTCTATGAAACGTCTTTTAAAAATATTAGATTCACTGTACAAAATGTCAGTATTATCAAAATCAAAATTATGATTATTAACTAATGAATGCTCTACAAGCATTGAATGATTTTGATTATTTAAATAGTTGATTTATGTTTTGAAACATCTTATTTTGCTTTCAATGATAAATTTTATAAACAGATTTTTGGTACAGCAATGGGTTCTCCTTTATCTCCGGCTTTAGCTGAAATTGTTATGCAAGAACTAGAAAAATCTGTTATTAACTCTTTATCATTCGATTTAACGTTATATTTTCGTTATGTAGATGACATTTTATTGATTTTGCCTTTATTGAACCATTACACAATACATTTAAACACATTTTCAAAAAACATAATTTAATTTTAGCCAGTAAATCTGTGAATAATTTAAATTTAATTTTTTCGAATTTAAAAACCAAAATACCGAAATTAAAACAACCTAACGTGGTTTATGAAATCAAATGTTCAAATTGTAATTCTGTTTATATAGGTGAAACGAGCCAAAATTTAAAAAAACGTTTAGACCAACATAAATATCATATTCAAAAAAATAATCAAAATCATTCAATGCTTGTAGAGCATTCATTAGTTAATAATCATAATTTTGATTTTGATAATACTGACATTTTGTACAGTGAATCTAATATTTTTAAAAGACGTTTCATAGAAATGTGTAAAATTAAAATGTCTCGAAATTCTATTAATAAACGTACGGACTTTGAAAATTTAAATGACATATTTTGTAGTTTTCTGGACTCTTTAAACAAGATATAGATCTGTCAATTAATTAATTATAAAAAAAAAAAAAGTAGCTTTAATTAGTTCTCGTTACTTTTTTTCCGAACAACTCGTAGTTTAGTTTAAAAATCATGTTACCTTTTCGTTTCTCTTGACGACTTGTTTCTCTTGACAACTTGTTTATTTACTTTTTTTCACTCCTGACGAAGCTATAAATCTATAGCGAAACGTTGAGTGTGTTTCCCTTCATTTTTCTGTCCGGTTTGAGATTAAAAAAACTTTTGTACTTACTATTTTCATCGGACAAGAACAAACTTCACTTATATTTAGTATTTGTCTTTATGTTTTTATGTTTTTAAGGCAATTTTTATTAAAATTTTCTTTAGTTCTATCTTAAAAACAGCCCATAATCTTGTGGTTTTACAATTCTTTTCTTAAAACTAGAATTTTTGTCGAATATCAAACAATAAACCATTTTTCCTATCTTTTTCATTCAAACGTTTTTTTTTCTCGAAAATTTTCTTATATAATTGATAATTATTTTTATGTGGTCGTTTAGAGAATTAAACGAACTATTAAATAAAGGAAAAAAATCAGCAGGTTGTCATTTGAAAAAAAATCAAGTAGGCATTGGATCTCAGAAATAAGAGCCGATAGACAATTGAAACAAATTGATAATATAGGTTTTATTGACTCTGAATCACACACCAAATTTTAAATAGATACGTCAAGCAGTTTTCGAAATATTAAGCCGGTTTCATACTTTTGCCCTTCCCCGTATTTGTTTTCATGTTTTTAAAGCAACTTTTATTGAAGTTTGCTTTAGTTCTATCTTAAGAACAACCCATAATCTTACGGCCTTTTAGTCTTTTGTTAAAACTAATATTTTTTTCGAATACCAAACAATAAACCATTTTTCTTAACTTTTTCATCAAACGTTATTTTCTCGAAAATTTTCTTATGTAATAGATAAATATTTTTATGCAGTCATTTAGAGAATTAAACGAGCTATTACATACAGGAAAAAATCAGCAGATTGTCATTTAAAAAAAATCAAGTACGCATTGGATCTCAGAAACAAGAGCAGATAAACAATTGAAACAAATTGGTCATATAGGTTTTATTGACTCTAAATCACATACCAAATTTCAAGTAGATGCGTCAAATAGTTTTTAAAATATTAAGCCGGTTCCTTACATTTGCCCCTCCCTGTATGTACATATATGCTCAAGGAACTAAAATGGGACAGCAAGCTTAAAATTATTTTGTTACATTAATTTTCAACACGATTCGATGCACAATTTTCTAACTAAATTAAAAGTAAATGATTCTTGCACTAGAAAAAACTTAACTTCACTTATAAAATACCCTTTCCGAAGACTAATCTTCATAAATTTTCTTTTATTCTTAAAATTGTACAAGAATGGAATAATTTAAATGAAAAAGATTTGATTAAATTATTAGAAAATTGTGTAACAAAATTAAAAGTTAAAATGTATGTAATTTTGTTTTGATTATTAGGTTACCAAGTATATTATACTATACGCCTAATTTGTAACAATAAATAATAAACTTTAGATGTGATTTATTTACATAATAAAATAACACAATGTACAAGGTGATGCAAAATACGAATCCCAGCCGTTATTAGTGGTATTTAAAAAAATATCATCCTCTTGTGAATCCTAAATTGAAACCACTTTAATAGCACTCACGACTGTTGGGAATGGGATGTGTACTATGTTTGTATTTATTTGTAGTTACTTATAACTAAAGTGACCATATGTCCCGTTGTCAACGGGATAGTACCAATTTTGAAGACGTTGTTGTCCCATTGTTCCTAAGAGATCACTCAAGATGCAAAAAAGTCCCATTTTAAAAATCTAAGAGCCGTTTTACATCTATCAAAATGTACAAAGTAAGAGAGACATACTACCACAGTTAACGTTCATTGGTTGAATCGATGCTTCTTTGCCATTTTTCGCAAAAAAACAATTTACAAATTTTCTTGTTTGCGTTTGAAACGTTGAGGTTAAGTGAGTGAACGTGTTATCACCAGAAAAAGAGAAAATTGTAGATAGTGCACCAAGAACATTTGGAAAAGGTGCTACTCTGTTTGTAAAAAAAAAAACTCTAGTGGAACACGAAAGTGGGTACCAGGAGTAATTACGGATGTAACAGGTCCAGCTTCTTCCAAGATACGAATTGAAGATGGACGCGTTCAACAACGACATGTGGATCAATTACACACTAGGAGCGGTACTACAATACTAAATGCCGATTTCTGACAAGAAAGAGGTGCCAAGTGAGGAGAAAGAAACTGATTTACAAAAAGAAACATTATCATTTTCGAACACTGAGATTCCGCCAACTCTGCCAGAACCAATGTCCACGAAAGAATCTTGTGAATCCGCAAAGTACTTACTTCCATCCGAAAATAAAAAGAATTCAATATCGTCGTCTACATCAAGAACCTCAAGACAAAGAAAACGTCCAGCTTATCTCAAAGATTACGGAGTTAACTAGGGGTGAGGCGTATTATGTATGTATCAACTGAGCATATTAGGGTAATATAAGAAATTAGACACACATAGCAACTGTCAGGAGAATATAAAAAATATGACTTATTTTCGAGTTGTATTAATGATATCTGCTGTTATTATAAAAAAAAATCAAAAAGGATTTAACAGAGCCTAACACAAGGCGTCTAATTAAAAAAAGCGAATTAAATATGCAAAAATTATAAATACTGATACTGTACACTCCACTTTAACTGACCCTAACAATGGGTTCGTCTTTTAACCGGTCCTTAAAAAAAACGCGGGATCCAGATATTTCTTAGAAGTGAAAATCATGTTTTTTATCGCAATTGCTTTTAATAAAAAATTAAAATTTACATAATAATATAGGCCGCATTCTCATCCTATGATTAAAGTTATCTTTAACTTAAATTGTGATTAAAATAAACAAGAAAAGGCGTGGCTTTATGTTAATTTAATGTGTAAGAAAGTGACACAACTACTTCCCATGGCAGCGTTCATTTTTCACCGTTTTGCACATGAAACTGGCATGAAGCTATTGTAAAGGCTGAGATAATCAATACGCAGGGTTGCAATGTTTTTATAAAAGTTATGTATATAATATTGGAATGAATGATAACGCGTACAAGGTCAGGATGAAGAGCAGAGGCAGTATTTCTTCGGTTTTCTTTTGCATACAGCACGACTCCTTACAGGGAACAGTGAGATCTAGTGGGCGGAAGCCGCAATGTTGCACCTAATTATCAAATATCGGATCAAAGTATGGAACTCAATGTCATTCTCATAAGCGGCACGTTAAGCAGCGCATAGTAGGTGGTATCCCGCTAGCGTACTTTGCGTTTGTTCCCGCATATTCATCCCATTAAAAGCTCGGCGCTCATGAACTGGCAGCGAGCGTGAGCCTTGCATTCAGGAGACGAAGTGACCGTGAATATCCATATCGAATCCATATCCATATCAATGTCCTAAAATTGCTAATTATACATCGATTCAGGATTTTCCACGCATAGGAAAATGCCACCGATACATCGGACGATGTCTCCTTCTTCATACAAGTCAGAGAGGTGAAAAGTGCTTAAGTAAAGCGGGACCGTACAAAAAAATCGATCTTCCTAATTCTTCGAATCGGAGACAATAATTACGCGCCGTGTTCCTTTTTGCTTCAATCAATCTGAAGTAAAAAAAAAATAAAAAATAAAGACTTGAAAACGCAAACGAAAAGGAATTTTCCGGATCCTTTGACTGCAGTTCTCTGATTACTGTTCGTTCCTCGTTGAAGTTTTTTTACTTTAATTTTTTTGGGGTGTACTGAGTGTATGTTCATCTAATTTTATTCCATGAGGTTAAAACGGTATACTCAGTGTTACATTAGTTGTCTTAATACGCTTACAAAAATTCAATGGTTTGGTCATGTGTCAGGGTCAAACATTTGAATTCAGAATTATGTTTAGACCAATTTCGTAGTTTTAATTTCTCATTTATTGTAAATATTGACTCATAATGATAAAATAGTTTTCATTTCATTCATAGATACTTAAAGACATTGTAATATTACCATTATTTCTTAAGTCATAAATTCTAAATTTTCTAGTATTAAATTCACTGTTGAAAAAGAGGTTGATGGGAAATTACCATTCCTAGATGCCTTGGTTATTGGAAATAGTGAAAACAAATTAGAATTTGATATATATAGAAAAGAAACAAGTACCAACAGATTTATTGTTAATGACTCACAACATGTCTTATCGCATAAGCATTCTGCAATTTCTTTTGTGCTTAATAGATTAGTCAACTTCCCATTCTCAAAAGAAAGATAAAACAAAGAACTCAGATTTATAAAAGATATAGCAAACATATCCAAATACATTAAAATTTCGTTTGACAAATATTGTTCCAAAGATTTAAATAGCATTTTTAAAACGCAGGGGTACACAATCGCACATACTAATAATAATACTTTAAAACGTTTACGGGCAAACCCTACAGACAAAACTGAACCAAATCAGAAATCAGGAGTCTATGAAATATCTTGTCAAGGGTGTACTAAAAAATATATTGGGCAACCAAAAGAAGTATACTGACACGTTTTAAAGAACACTTAACTCATTTAAAGTACAATAGAATTGAAAAATCCAGTGTTGCCCAACATATTTTTGACACCAGTCATAAAATAGATTTAAACAATCTTAGGTTAGTAAAAGCAACGTCAAGCAACAGGGAATTAGACGGGTTTGAAACCATTTTCATATACAAAAATAAGAGAGATTTAATTAACACCGACCATGGGCCTTTGGCAGGTTCCGTGTTGCTTGACTTGGTTGACGCAATTCAGTGAGACGCTCGCTTTAGAGAGCACGCTTCATTGGAGCGGAACGAATTAGTGTATAAGGTGCGATAGGCATGACACAGTCACTTCTCTTGTGATCCAGAAATAGCCTAGCTGCCGAAATACGTATATAGTTTTTAAATAAACTTTTTGTGGTTAGGAGATTAAATCCATTTTTTTTAATTCATAAGTACAAAATGGTTTTTTTTATTATACGGTTATCCCTTTTATAACTAGTAAACACCATTTCTGTTCCGTTTCCGCAACTTTTTTTGCAAATTTTAATGAAATATTGTGAGGATATATGAGTATTTCCATTTCAATACTACAACTTACAATTAGTGGAACGAACGCACACTTCACACATTATTATTTATTTTAATATGACAGGTGACAATTTCCGTCCTACCTTTTCAAATTTCACTTAAACAAACAGCAGGTGTAAATAACCAATCTTACAGTGAAGTTTTCTTCTTCATAATGATAATCTCGAAAATTTTATTATATGTACTACATTAGAAGCAAATAAAGAATCTCTTATCGCAATGAGTTTTTATTTTTTTTATTTATTTATTTCTAAACAACTCTCTGGTCTCCTTTACTATACCTGGTTTATCATAAAACCTGCAGCCATACTTTTTAGTAATGCCTCCCCTAGAAATTTTAAGTTGCGACCTGGCCATTATAATAGGTAAACAGGCAAGCAAATCAGCAAGTAGGTCAGCAAATGGAAAATAAACACGTGAAATAAAATCCAATGCGGATTTGATACCTGTTAGATAACGATGCAAAGTTTTATCGCGAAGACATTAGTTTTAATTATGACTGTACATTGTGTTTAATGAGTACATGAGTATTGCAGCAGTCTCTGCTTCATCATGACATTCTAAATCTTTCTATACATAACTCGATTTTTTTTTTCAAACATGTAGTAAATGTATTAAAGTATCTAAAGTTCAATTCATGAAAGAATACATGCACGTCATATACAAAAATCGTCTGTATCAAATCAAATAAACTGCACTTCGTTAGTCAGTCAGTTTCCTCAGTTTGAAATTAATTTCGCGAATGATGTTACTACATTTCACGGGTGTTTTTTTTTGTAATAAATTTAATCGAAACTAAATTTTTTCTATTTTTGTTGTTTTGTTTCTTTTTTCTATTTAAAGTCATATTTATTTTGTTATCTTGAATTATTTTTGAATTTCAATGAACAGAGTCCTCTTTAAAGTTTAGAAACTATTTTCTCGCAGATTACATTTTAGTTTTTAGTACGTTCTCGAATATACTCGATATTTTAGAAATGAATTAAATTTAGCCAGTCACGAGGTTTTTTTTCTTTCCATTAGCAGCAAGTTTTCTAATTATGGAAACAACTTTCCTTTGAAAAAATTCCCACAAATAAAAAATTACGTCTTATAAATTGCTATAGTTTCAAAACACATTGTTTAAATAATTGTTTTTTTTTTAAGTAAACTCTGCAGTTCCATCCAGAATTAAATTAAGTTGATTTAATCTTACCCCTTTCTTGAAATCGAGTCAAATATTATTTCCAGTTTTCACCTATTGATGTAACTATTATGTTTTTGGTCTATGTATAAAAATATATTCAGTTCAAATTAATCCAGGGCATGTACATTACTCTTAAGACACCCTGTACAAACTTACTGGATTGATTAAGTTATTACGGTTTTTGTTTGTTTTCTTTAATTCATTCTATCTTTTAAACAAAAATTTTTCTTATTAACTTGCTGACTGTCAATAAAACATATGACTACAAAATATGATATCCGCAAGTGTCTCTTTTCTTCGAGCAATACAAACATACAAAACAAGCAAACAGAAAAAGGGGGGAACCTGGAAAATACCTAACAATCTATGGTATCTAATAAGCTGCGGTTTCCGGTCATCAAGTAACAGCAGTTGGCTTTCCTGTCGCACGAACACGTGTCACTTCGCTTGTTTACGTATTTATTTCAGTTTTCTTCGCCCTCTTTCAACGCTGGATCGATATCCATTTTAATGAGGCCACCTCTACGTGCTCGCAGTGAAGAGGGTTTCAATTCGAGGAATATTTTAAGCTCGATGAAAGGCGAACTGCAACAGTTGCAAAGCCAGAACTCGATAAAAGATATGCTAGAGTGAGAAACAGGAAAACGCGTTTCAATTTACCTTTTTGAAATTCAACTACATAATCAATTTTCAGTTTCTGTAAGAAGTTAATTTATTAAATTGGCTTCCGGTTGGAACTGATTTCTTCTAATGTTGACGTTGCGTTCTTCATTGCAGAAGAACTTTCTCAGGACTGCTGCTGGCGGTGGTGTTGCTGAGTGTCGACGACTACCACCACCACCACCACCAGCACTACCGAGGAAGAGTTTCTGCAATAAAGTACGGAAAGTTGGCAGTAGAAGAAATCAATGTGACGCGTTTCCAACCGGAAGTCAATTCAATTAGCGACGATGATTACGGAAGCCTTCAAGTTAAACTAAGTTAATTACTCTATTTAAAATACGATACGTATTTACAGAACTAAAAACAAGTTCTGAGAACAAATTATTACAATAAAATTTTACGTAGGTACCTATACACTCTTGTTAAAGTAATTTCGGACGAAAAATCAAACAGATAAAAATCTCGCACTCAACATTCATCCGTTCACTTTTTTTTCTTTTTGAATCAGCAATCGCAATGTAAAAACCGTCATCAAACGAGACAATAGCAAAACCGATTGTAGTCGTTTGATACAATTAAAGTGCAGTTATTACCAAGCCATTGTTTCGTTCCGATTAAAATGAAATCTTTATCTCTTGCAAGAACGTTCGCCCGAACTTTGTGCTTTGTTTTAACGATTGCCGGTGAAACAAAGAACAGCGGCAATCACCGATCTTTACTTATTTCACTCGAGCTACCGGGGAATCCCCCCGCGCAAGTAACATAAATCCCGGTTACTAATTAGAAAACACATTTTCTCCGGTTATTATGCCGCTCCCTGCTATTGAAAACCCCCCGGGTATTCTTATATACGATTTAAAAGCGAGTCCTTTGAGAGATTTCAATATATTCACTCTTCCTAATATAAATCCCAGCTGGTAAAATTCCGAGCCGAAACCCCCGCTGCTCCGCCGCCCGACGAAAATAATTCAAAAACGAAAATCGTTCTTGCCTCTTTCTATTTTGATCTGTAATGAGGCGAACGTTTCCAGTTCCGAGAAGACCCTGAATGTTTCTCTTTAATTGATTTAATTGTCTAATAAATTTGTTAGTTTGATGATGCTGTTTGTAAATTGGTTTTTTCGTTGGAGGTTACTTCTGCAAGCGTACATTTAAGAGATAATTAAGTTTTCCTTATAAATGACTGAATTAATACCTCATGTATAAACAGAAAAATATTTAAAATAAAATGAAAGGACAAGAGATCAAAATTATGTCAGACATCGGATGGTTAGGAGAATAATTAATTAACTTACGGCTGCAAGTCACAGACAAGAGATAAAAAGCAAATTAGTACCCAAATAGGACTTTTAAAAACAGTAAAAGGAAAAACTCTTATTAAAAATAACATGTTTCTGAATGTATTAATATTACAACTAAAGAGGCATAACTAGTTTAATAAGAATGCGGGAAGAAGACCAGAAACTAGTTTTTGGAAGTCAGAGAAACAAGAAAAAAACAGAGAGGAAGAATACAGAGAGAAGGTGAACAAGGAACATGCGTGGAAGGTAGTAAAGTGGAAGGACACAAAGAAATCGGAAACTGATTGTTACATTCATACTTCGCTCGTTACGGCTGGATAGGCTTCCTTTTGTGCACGCATGTTAAGGACGTTGCTGGACGTTACTGTGCAGCTATACGATCGAGGCGCATGTTTCTTTCTTCTTGACCGCGAGTAACGAGACGTTTGAGAAGCGTAGCGGGTTTGGGACCGTTTTTGGCAACGATTTTACCATGTGTCTGTGACCCGACCGTCTTGTACGGATGCACTCACTTCGTTAAGTGTTGTCCCGACAAATTGAGGACCGTGTTTAAGCGGTTTTGGTGGACGTGAAAGCCCTTTACAAGCTTGCGTACCATCCTCAAGGCAGCACCATTTTGTTCTTCCATCTTGTTACTTAATTGTTTTCCACGTGCGTTTATTGTTTTGTTTTCCACAAGCGTTTATTGTTTGTTATTGCAATCGTTAATTCCATACTCTATCTCCTTTTTAGCAAGTAATCCGGGGCAGATTTTCACTGGCTTTCAGCTAACCTCGTGAGCGTAGTTTGAACTCCAAAAGTGGGTACATTTCGCAATGTACTCCGTTGGGAGAATAAAGATACTACCGTTCCCGTTTTGGACTAGCGCAACCACTCTATTGACTTCCCGTTCCGGTGGAATTCGAAGTAAGAACTTTTTTTCTCGCCCTTCGGAATTATGTGCGTGAGCTTACAGGGATTTCCGGCGACGAATTCAACGGGGAGGGAAGACTTGACTGTTGTGCAACGTAGTCAGGGGATTTTTTTGTTGTTACATTATTTCACTTGCATTGCATTTTTACATTTTTTTAATGTTAATTGTTAATGATTCATTCATTCAATGGCTCATTCAGAGTGCGAACATTTCACGTACATAGTTTTGGAGTGTTTCTTCGTTTTGCTTCTATTAACCATCACGACAAGTGCGCTTAACTCTTTAGATTTAGGTATTCTATTTTGATGCTTGAGACCTGTAAGCAAACATGAGAGTACTCACGTCAATGCGTCTTTATCCTTCGATTTGGACCTTGTAAATTTGAATAAGTTGTTGCAGGAACATTCCTGTAATAATTTGGATTCCGAGGCGTAGACCAAGAAGTGATCCAAAGTTTCATCATGCGGTTATATTTGATGGTGAGGTAAGGTCGATGAGAGAATAGTCGATGGCTTTTGTTACTGGGGAGATCTTTCGCATGAGGTTTATGATCCATCGTCCCATTTGGGGTTAAGCACATTTACTTAATATAAAACGCTGTGCTGCAATAAACTATTTATTTTTGGTTCTAACCAGAGTTTATTTGCTTATTGTTTACTTTTGCTGGAACATACACTTTTGAGGGGGTCTCAGAGATATATAGTTGAGCTACTTTATTTATTTATTATTTAGTTAGTTACTGACGTACACTTTGCGCCACACGTGGTTGTAAAACAAATGACCGGTCCGCCTCCTTCTGTCCGTTACTGACCGGCAAGCAAATCAGTTAGTGGCTGCATCTCTTAACGCGCTGCGTGCCTCTGATGTATTTTTGTGTTGAAGTTTTCGGAATGAATTAAACCTTCCGTTCCGAACGGATTGTTGACCGCCTCGCTTTAGTTTTCCCCGTATCTGGGGGATCGTTTAACTGTTCTGAGGAGTGTGCCCCGCTGTTCTCCGGCAAGGTAAAGGCCATGTTTGATTCGTCCATTTTCACTGCGTTTACCGCTTATGATTGTTTATTTCCACATTTTCTCCCTTATGGCAAGTAATCATGGCCAGCTCGTATAGTTGAGTTAAAGCAGATCTGCATAGTACGGGAAACGCTGTTTCATTCAACTCATGCCGCGACGGTTGTCGTGCGAAGCGTAGTGGAAGCCGTCTTCTTTGAACGCAGTTTCAACTCCGGCGATTCCCAGATTACCATTCGACGTCATATTCCCGAGAGGAAGCGTTGGTGTGAAATCAAAATTTTTCCATCCTTTTTTTTCTCCTGGCAAAATGTATTTCCGGGGTTTGTCGCGGAGTGGACCGGCAACGCTGGCGAACTTCGTGCAATTTTTGGATCAAATATTGTTTGAATTTTCAACTGCGAACTCTACGGGAAGGGTTGATTTGCTTGTGATAATTTTTTTTTAGTTTATTGCCTTAACGTAGTCAGGGGATTTATTTATTTTATTTTTTATATAGAGTCTACTTATGCATTTTATGTCCCGTATACTTCTTTTTGCTCTTTGTTTTACGAATGCTGGTAATTCTTACTTTAGTTCGGCTAAAATTCAGGGAACATAACGTTAAAATATTGAAACTTTTCCATCTCCTTTTGTTACCTATTTTAAATTTTTATTTTTTGCGCTTCACGATCTTATTTTTTTTATATGTTAAGAAAATGTAAGCTGCGCATGAGTACTCCCGCTAAGGCGCCGATACCCTTTCTCTTGAGCCTTGTAAAAAAAATATGATTTACCTAATACGGGGTTGTTTGTTAAGTACGGGTTGCTTGTTAATTCGCAACGCTTTCATTGTTTTAAATAAACATACTATTTTTAATGAATCTGATATTTATGCATTTATGCTTGTGGGAGCGAAACGAGAGATCACTTTTTTATTACCTGTTGCATACTGTTAGGGAAGCGAGTCCTGGGGTGTTGTACCTTCTGACGTCATTCGTTCTCTCTTCTCCTCCTTTACTCATGGGTTGCGTAATATCTGCTGGGTGGCGCCCTTAACTTTAACACCTGTTGGGTAGCTCAGTGAATCTGGATGTTTGTCCTTTGGGATGGGGTTTTTGTGGAATTTAGAATTTTTCCGTGAGTGGAGATAATACTTTATAATAAAGATACTGTGTTCTGACTGCCATATGGATGCATGCCGTCTCCATCGAGTTAGTACATTTACGCAACTCTCCATCACATCGACTAGTCCCCGAGGGAACGATAGACCTTGCTTCTAGAGGCACGGTAAGTCACGGTTGGCGCAGTCGCACAAATTGTGGGTTAAAAGCGCATCCCTTGTGTTACCACGTAGCAAGTTAATGAAAACAGTCAAGAACAAGTTTAGGATGATTTCTAACCATCCTTATTCTCTCCTAATTTTGGAGTCTTTTTCACGACGCTCAGGCTACATCCTTACCTAATTTCTCGTCATATAAAGGTGTCCATTTTAGATCGTGATCCATAAGGATTTCAACTCACCAATCTACTCAGAAACAACTGTACATTCCAATACTGCACTAAAAGCGTAGAAGTAAAATGGGTTGCCTATCTGCAATTGTTAAGCCAAATCTGGATTTAAAATAGGCGCTAAGTTTAATCGTTTATGTCTGCGCCTTTCTGAATTGTTTTTCAAAAAGCTATCTCTGCGGTTTCCTATCAAGAGCTTGTTTTCTTTTTTCGTTTATAGTTTGTCCTATTGTCTATATTTGTATGTAAAAATCGGTAATCTGTTTATCTTAAAATGATTCAACGAAACTTAATGTACACACATGTGCCCATGTGCGTTGTATGCTAATATGTATTAATCAAATAACATAAGTAAAATAAAGTGATAAGTTACATTTGTGGAGGCTCGAAATATTTGTTGGCATTTGCCTGTCAGCTCTGTCCAAACGTCAGGCAGCAGTGACACCTCGTGTCGGTTCGTCCAACTGCCGATTCATTGTTTGCGTCGATGACCTTCTAAAAGGACACCTTGTTGCTAGGCGTTTACCATTTTTCGACCTCCGTTGCGTATTTGAAATCGTATTCACCGCCGCCGGAACGAGTGAACGTGAAACGGGAGAGAAGTATCGCAGAAAGGAAAACGAAACCTGAAGAAAAGATAAAGCAAAAGGCGGAATCCTCTTTTGAAACAAAGAAATCGAACACAACCCCATGCACTAATTACCAGGGAAAATAATTTGACCCACTTGGTGTTGGACACTTTTTACATCGACGTTGGGTTTCACAAAAAAAATATTAATCAGCGATTAATTTAATTCTCCGATTAAGGAACATCCTTGGACGAAGTTAACAATAGATATGAAACAAGCAATTATTTTGTTTCACCCAACCTATCACTGGCTTTAATCACACTGTTAAATTAATCCGTGATTAAATAATTTTTGTGAAACTGGGGGCGAATATACCGCTTACTCCTTCTACAGCTCAGATGCATGGGGGGGGGGGGGGGAGAGAGAGAGAGAGTTACAGCGCGAGCGTTTGCACTTCGCAGAAGTTACTCTGGGCGGGACTAATACAGTCCGAATACTAAATTTTCGTACTGCTCGCTGGAACAAGTGGGCCGATTTCTTATCCCTGCTAATTACCTTTCTATTTGAAGTAGAAACGGGTTACCCGCTCGGTAAAACTTGCTGGTAACAAATCAACTGGTACGTAAGGCACAGAGAATTCCAGTAACAACTATAGTTATTCAGAATCTTGCTCCACATAGCAACAATTCACAAGAAACGTTCACAACGTTTGTACTCTGTGGTGACGAAATACAAAGTAACGTCATAGTCGGTCTTCGGAGGCAAACGCTCGTGATCTCTAGGGTTTAATAGACACTGTGATATCAAATGGCACAAAACGGGCAAAGCAATGTGACCACCTGTCAACAGAAAAATCGTACGTTGCTGCTGAAAATAACCAGGAAATTAACCTATGATAAACGTTGTTTACTTTTCACGTTTAAACTAATGAATAGATCTATCCGGAAATTAAAAGATCACTGCCAGCATTGCCTTGGGAAACATTGAACCGGCAACAGTGCCCTAACTATAAATTTAGTGTTAAAAGCAGCTTTCTTTCGCTTAAAAGTTTAAACCATGACTTAAATAGTTTGGACCTGGATTCCGTACAAAACCCCTCAGATTTGTATTCTTGATTGAGAGTTTACCTGTAAATAAGAGCAGTTTAATCCAAACGAATCTTAAAAACAGAAAGATTCAAAGGGGAAAGGGAGTTACCGATCAGGATTGAATTTTTACGGGAAGTGGGGATTAATCTAGCGGACGAAATTACAGTATGTGAGAAATCAATCAGTTGATGTTCGTTAATTGTATATATTTGCATGCTATTAGGTTACAGTGACTAATAGCCAGTTGTACCAAACACTTAAATCGACCTTAACTTTAAGCACCGCTTAGAATGTGATTTACTAAATGTTGTGTAACCTCAAATCTCACATTATGAGCAGTACTTAAATTTAAGCTCGACTTAAGTGTTTGGTTGGCTATTTATTTTATTAAATTGAAATCTTGAGATGCCTTAAGTCAATAAAAACGCTGTCAACTTAAAGTAGTTTATTAATAAAAGTCGAAGTCGTTATGATGACATGTTTCGATCAAGAGACCATTTTCAAATCTACAAGAAAATAAATTAAATCTTAAAATAGTAAACCAATAACAAAACAAAGACAAACCTTGGTAAAAATCGATTAAACGAGTTATAGGTCGAAACGTGTTACGAAAAGGAGGACATGTTGTTTGCACAGAGTGACGCTAAGGTGTAGTAACATAAAATATTCAATAAAAATCCCTAACAATGAGGTAAAGTAAAGTTACTAAATAATAAATTTAAACAAAGAAACAAAAAAGCCCAAAAGGGGCAAAATACGGTTAAAGTATACAATAACAATGATTAAAGTTGAACAGTAACAAATAACGCAAAAATTAAAACTAACAAAAACTAAATCAACCCAACAAGAAACCAAAAAGGGTTAAGAGATATTCCAATTTATGAATTTAAAGAAATTAAATTGAGGGAAGATAATCTGATCGTTCAATAAGGTGACGTCTCTATCGTTCTTAGCCAAAAATATTTCTAAAGCTTCAGCAATGTTAAGTTGAAGACCTTTAGGGAGTTGATGAAGTAATTTTATAGAGGGGTTGATATCTAAAGAATGACCAAAATCTAAAAGGTGGGTAGCAAAACTAGAATCAGTTTTTCCCAGCCGGGCAGAAGCTAAATGTTCTTTAACGCGGGTAGATAAATTACGACCTGTTTGGCCAATGTAAGTAGCAGTACAATGGGGTTGCATACACGAGATAGAGTAAACACCACTTTTGCTCATAAAATGTGTCTCATCTTTGGAGTTTGAGAGATCAGAGGTAAGGTTGTAATCATTTGAAAAAGTGATCTTTACACCTTCTAATTGTTTCAAAATTTGTCTGAGACGGTACCTAAGTAAGGTAGTGAAAAATAAGTGAAATTGGGGGTTGAAGTCGAAGAGACTGTCAGGCTAGGAAAAACTGCTTTATTGATATGTTTATTTTTATTATTATAAAACAAATTAGAGATAACCTGTATAGGAAAATTCTTATTATAAGCAATTTGACAAATGATTTTGATTTTATTAGTAAAATCCAAAGAACTCATTGGCATAGAAAAAGCTCTATGAAAAAAAGCGGAGAAAGCTGACAATTTGTGTTGACATGAATGATTAGAATTAAAATTGATAATAGCGTCAGTGTTAGTAGGTTTACGAAAAATTTTGAATTTTAGGGATGAATTGAGTCTATGTATATTGACATCTACGTAATTGATGCTATGATCGTTTTCAATTTCAAGGGTGAATTTAATATTATTGTTAAAAGTATTGAAAAGTTCAAGGAGATAGTTAGCGCAAGTGACGTCACACTCTAAAACAATCAAAATATCATCGACGTAACGGGCATAAAATTTTATATTTTTCACAAGGGGATGGTTTGACAAGAAGAACTTAGTATTAATAAGTAGTAAATGTTCATTTTTTATTTTTATTGATAAAAGAATCATTTTTAATAACTGTATAGCATGTTAATGTTCTGGACGAATTCGTGATGTAAAGAAGTTATTGTAACATTGCCTAAAATTAGTTACATACTTGAGAGTACCAAATTCTCGCTAGATTCTCGCAGCATCCGGCGATGGTAAATATTGAATGAATAGAATGTATCTACCATTTCATGTCAGGTTGGACCATCGTATGGCAGGCTTAAATCTTTCCAGGGCAGGCTCAGCCTCTCTTGGCGCCCCCTAGCTACGGCCCTGTCTTAAGGTGCTGCTTCCCCTAGCCTTCCTTCCTTTCTGTAAATATCTCCATTTTCTTTTACGTATTCTATTATGAACTCAATCAATCCAATTTTCTTCTTATATCTACGTCTGTTGTTCAATCTCATCGTGTCATTCGTTTTCATGATTCTTTAAGTACCTAATTCATCTGCATAACATACATCGTCCATATCTTACTCACTAGGTAAAATATTCATCTTAGTATTTTTTTTTTCTTAACAAGGTTTAGTCTTAAGTGATATTTTTTTTACTTCTATTATGAACGTTGTCTTAATTGTTTGTTCGGACTAATACATTTATTCGCATAATACCATCATTTTGGGTTTTTAAAACCGGGGAGTGGGCTATCTTCAGGTGTACAGACAAGGAATACGCTCTCTCTCGCTTGACACAATGGAAACGAAGAAAGGAAAGTTATTAATAAAACCTTTGAAACAAAAACTTAGGTCTCCCAAGAAGATAAATTAACTTTCTATTCTATCGAAATTAATTATTTGGTAATTATCTTTATGATTACGTAAGATTGTAATTATAGCCATTAATTGTGGAATCGTGTATTAAATTTTTCGAATTGTAGTTTCAACTCGTACTTGCGTTTCTAATTCTTACATAATGATAACTTAGGGGAGACAATATTATTTTACGTAGGGACGGGCGATGGCGTGCACTCTCCCCGAACGCTGCATGACAAACAAATTTTAAAAGCCGAAGTTGCACATGCATCTGTTCCCAGGGTTCCCATAACTTATATAAAATATAGGGAACAAATTCCCATTACAAATAAATGTGAGAAGAAAACAAAAAAGTTTGATATTCATCGCATTTGGCACTGTTTGCTTAAGCAGAAATAGAGAATTGTTAGCTGAATTATTAAAACATAAAACATCTGTTATAGCTAAAGATGGGAATCACATATAACGACATTCGCTAGTTTGATGGTGTTGGTACAAGACAGAGAGACTTCGGTCTTCATATCGTTTGATCGAATTTCACATCCATTGATGCTTGACAAAGCATTAAATTCATTGCCAAGTAATTAATTAATTTACTATTTCAGAGAAAGATTAATTAAAAGGTAGATCTGTAATTGATTGAGAAATTTTCTGGTCTCTGACTACCTCCTGGGTTTTTTTTAACAAATTTTTATCAGGTATGTAACCCAGCCGCTAATAATGAGTCACAGAACGTTATGGAATCGATCATGTTAAATTTCGTTTCACAATTAAAAACCAAAGTTAGTGGTACCTTGCATTTGTATTTAATTTAATTATTTTACTTATGAAAGAATTCGTAACATCATTTTATCTCTTAAATTGAAATCAACTTTTATCAAAGCGACTAAAGGCATTTGTGAACGACACATAACTTGTTGAAAGTTTCTCCGTATACGTTTCAGAACTCTGTCATGTATCCCCTGGGTCCACTTCCCGATAAGTTTCGGCGCACACTACTCAACCTGTTCGGCCTATCTCACACCTAAGCGAGAGACCTCTTATTTTAGAGGCAAACGTGTCTTTCTATTTTTATAGAACCGAGTTCTTTCTTTTAAACAATTTCTAACAATCATTCGATAAATCTCTTTTTTTGCATGCCTTCTCTAAAGTGAGTATTTTGTGAACTCTACGGGACTAGTTAGCCGCTAATGGTACGGCTGATTAGTTATAACCAACTCAAAATGTGAAACTATGAAATGTTCACAAATGTTAAAATATTTAAACAAATTTTAAATCGCCTTAGTAGTCATGCAAAAAATCTAGTATGGAACATGTATGCAAAATAGTTTAAGGAGACCTCCTCTCATTAAGGACTTGGCTCCCTCGTCGCCTCGTCCTTAATCACGATTCGTAGTTGATACATAAATAGGTAGATATTAATTAATATGATAACCAATCATTTTACTCCTCATCAACATGCTTTTGGGAAACGTCATTCCATATCGACCGAAGCTCTTAACTTCATTTTAGATTCATTCGACAATAAGCATACAGTAATTGCAATTTTTTTTAGTATCGCAGTAATTGTACTCAATACGTATAGACTGACAATGGTTCATCTTTATTACAAAAGAAAATCCTGTCGGCGTTCCGCAAGGGTTGCTGCTGGGTCCACTTCTCTTTGTTATTTTTATTAACGATTTATCTCAGACGTTTTCAATACCAAGCAAAGTCATTCAGCACGCCGATGACTCTACAGTACTAATCGCGGCAAAGGACTTAGAAATGCCCATTAATTATTCTATCCACACTGTCAAAGAAATACACGATTGTTGCTGTAAAAATAGTTTAGTTTTAAATTTCTTCTAAACTAATTTTAATTTCGTGACAAAAAAATGTAATGTCGGTGGCAGCTTATTAATTAAATTGCAAAATATTTCAATAAAACAAGTAAATAGTGTGCAAAATTTTTAGGTTTCTATGTGGACGAAAAATTAACAAACATATCAAATATACAGTCGGAAACAAAAAAAAGTAGACAAACTGCAGTTTCCTGTAATCATTCTTTTTGAAAATGGTAGTGATTAAAGACGACTTCACAGATAACATTTAAAAAATTTAAAAGCTTTCAAAATTAGCAAGTTTAAAACTTTGGTAAACTCTGTGAATTCGTCTTTAATCTACGGCATTTTGAGAAAGAATAATTACAGGAAACTGTGGTTTGTCTACTTTTTTTTGCTTTCAATTGTATAAGTTCCAAATAATGTTCGGTTTGTTTCGTGTTGAAACGATTACACGCAGTTGTAAATTTAAATGTTCTCAAAATAGCATACTTCGGCCCTTTCTAATCTGCATTCTCTTATGGCATTATTTTTGGGGATGTCCTTCCGGTTCAAACTTACAGAAGCTATTTGTTGTTCAAAAGAAAGCCATACGTTACATCTGCGCCTGCGACGCGAAATATATGCTCATTGAATATATATATTTTTTATTTAGTGACTTATATTCGGCAACGTATTCATAAATTCATCTTACAAGAAACTAACCCATATCATCAAACCATGATCAATGCACACAGAGGAGGCCTTAATAGTTGCGAAGCCCCGGACGAGATATTTTTGCGGGGCTCTTGGAGTAGGGAAAAAAGTTTCGTCTGTTCTATTTGCATTATAAAGAACAGAAAATACTAATTAAATAAATTTTTTAAAGTAGATAAAATAGTTTCAATTGAATGTTATTTGACATGTTTCACTTTTTAATATATGTCGTTATTTGAAAGTGTGAAATAAAAATGTAACTATGGAAGCAAAGGAGTAAAATTGTGAAATAAGAATATGACAACACTCTAAAAATAGATTATTACCACGTAACCAAATATTATTACATGCGACAACTTATTAGTTGCCCGTAATAAAATTTGGCTACGTGGTAATAACCTGTTTCTAGAGTGTATGAAACAAAAACCTGAATATAAAATAAAAATACAAAAAGTGGGGTGAATTATTAAGCCAACACGCGTTCCGTTCCCCTACCGTTCCCTACTGCCGCCACAGCCGGACGCGTACGAAGATATGCACCGCAAGCTTAGTTGCCTGTCTCAAACTGTATATTAAAAACAGAAAAAAAATATAATCAAAATAAAAATAAAATATCGTCGAACGTAATAAAACATAAAATAAAAGACGATCCTGGATGATGACAGGATGAAAATAAAAATCTGTAAAACTAAGAATAAAAGTCATCAAATCGATATAAATAAGGACAACCAAAGATTTAATTTGCAAATATTAAAGATTAAAATGTAAAATGAAATAAACTCAAATTGAGTAAATAAAAGAAAAAACACAACAACAAAAGTCAATCAATTGATAGTTTAAAAATAACAAATCGTATCAAATAAAATAAAAGAAAAGAAAGAAAGGAAAAATAGAAGATAATAGACGAAACTTAAAATTACATTTATAAAAAAAATAATTGTTAAATGTTAAAAAAAAATACACAATCAAATCAAATCGCGCAAAAGAGAACATGACAATGACGATCTATCGAAGGCATTAAAATGTAAAACAATCTCAAATCGAGTAAATAAAAAAAAAAACAAAAGATGATCGATGGATAATCAATAAATAAAATCAAATCGCCTTAAAAAGAAAACCAAAATGGCGATCGGTCGAACGGATTAAAACGTAAAATAAACTCAAATCGAATAAATAAATAAATCAAACAAAAACAATAGACGATCAAGTGACATAATTAAAAATAAAATTGCATCGTATGAAAGATAAATTGATCAAATAAAAAATTAATAAAATAAATTTAATAAAATCGAATATAAGAAAAAAACAAAGATTCATTAATAACTTATAACAGCGTGGAAACTAATTAGCGGTTAAATTCGATATTTTCAAGACGGTTAATTAAAAGAAAAAAGCGTTCGAAGCCATCAATTTTGCCTAACTGAGGCATTAAAAAAAAACTCACCCAGCTTTTTGAAAACACCGTGTAATATTAAAAATAGTTTCTGGAAAGGACAAAAAATTCAAATAAGGAATTAAAAAAGCAAAGCAAGAGGCGATTGGTGGTGAAGATGAAGACAAAAGTAAATATTATTCCAGAACACTTACAATAATAGTCACATCGAATGAATAGTACTCTTCATTCTTCAGAAGAAACAAAAGGAAATTGCGCCTCTTTATATGGGGACCAACTTTTATAATAAATTGCCGGAAGTGATCAGTACACAAAGTTTTCAATTAAAAAAAAAAAAAACTAACAAAAAGATTCTTGTGTGCAAGGGCTATTATAGCACATCAGAATTTTTAAATGAACAAATATCGTAAGTATAAATAGATATTTAAGTTGTTGTCTGAGTGTTAAGTACTTCAGATGTTCTATTTGACACGTACACCCATATTGTTATGAATGGCTAAAGAACGAATAAAGAATAATATGAATATGAAAATAAAACTGATAATTCAAATATAAAGTAAAGTCGAATTGAATTAAGTAAAGACGAAATACGATCTGTTCATAAATATAAGAAAAAGGAAAATTTAAGAACATTAATAACATTTGAAGGGGATCCATCAATATTAGCGTTTAAAAGACGACAGAAATATGCTGAAATAAAAATATTACCTCTTCTTAAATAAATGATGTTTTTTTTATTACAAAATCAAAACCAGCTGTAAAGATTCGTCATTCAGTACGGAGAGATGCAAAGTTTTATAAACATAAAGTTGCGATTAAATAATATTGTAAGAATCATAACGTGTATAAGGTCAGAATAAAATGAGTCGACCAAATTTCATGAAACTATGATGCGTCGGGCACGTCTCCAACTCCAGGAACAACGAGATTGAGCTTATTACGACAGCTGCGATATTACCGGTAATTTATGCACTCAATTAAGGATATGTTTGCATACAAATGTAACATACGATATTTCCCACTTCCCCTAATAATCGGGAAGGGAAAAAGTGCTTAAGTAAAATGGAACCGTGCAAGAAATCGTTCTTCCCAGTTCTTCAAGTCGAAGTATCTTAACCTAATTACGCGTCATGTTCCCGTTGAAAGATTGTTTTTTTTATTTAAGTTTTTTTTTAATCAGTCAGCTTCGTCAGTTTGTAATTAATTTCCCGAAAGAAGATAACATTGTTCACAGCACGTTTTGTTTTCTTAATTAATTTAATAATCACCGATTTTATTTCTATTTTATTTATTTAAATTAAAATCTGTGTTTCAAGTAAGTCAGCATTGATGAGATGAAACAAAAAAAATATTTTGCTATTTTGTAACAAAGGCTTTTATTTGTTATGTATTGAATATTCGCTTTCTCGCTAAACCATTTTTCTTTTTATTACTATCATTAGCGTTTATTTTTATTAATTATTTTTAGTTAATGTAAGAATTTTAGTTAATAATTCAACAATTCATTCAGTCTTAATTAAAAAGAAAATTGTTCATAGTAAAATTATCTTTTTTATGTAATTGTTTGTATTGGAACTAAATTTCGCGTTTTTGTTAATATATTTCTACATTAAAATTTTTCTAAACTGTAAACTCAATTTCACGTTTTTATTTAATGTATTTTTGTATTTTTCGAAATTGTAATTTAATCTAAATTATACGTCTTTAATATATTGTTATATTTGAAAATTGGAGTATTTTTTATTTGAGATGTTCTCGCAAGTAAAATTTTTATTGTATTTGAAGTGTAGGGAGGGTAAAACCGAAAAAAGAGAAATGGTAAAACCCGTTCAAGCAATCGTGGGAAATATATTGGAAAATCGATTCCTGACTTTCCATTTCTATAGCAAACAGAACTTAGATACAAATATATCTATTTTTCGAATAAAAGGAGGTACCATTTAGGTGAATAAAATATAAATTAGGTAGAAAAAGTCGCAATAGGTGAAAGCAAATTGAGAAAAGGTATCACTTAGGAGAATGAAATGTAAATTAGGTAGAAAATTTCGCAATGCCTAAAAAAAATTGAAAAAAGGTAATTTAGGTGAAATAAAGTTTGGCCAAATGTGTCTATTCCTAATGAAACGAAAGAGATCTTTGAAACCTTAAAAACTGAAAAGAGGTTTTGTTCCTAAAATCCGGTTCTTACTCATTAATAATTTTAAAATATCCCGCGTGATATCTAGCATAACTTCCGTAGCCTATTCTTCACTTCATGCTATTCCGATAGACCCTCATACAAGAAATACACATCATTGGGACAGTCTGTACAAAGTATAGCTCCTATATTTCAATTACTCAGTCACGATGTGTTGGTAAATTATTTTGGAGCAAAGTATATTGACAGGCAAAAATTTGGCTAAATTGTTAATTTAATAATTTACCAACATGTTGTTACCATTTGAAATTTAGGGACTATACTACTAAGTATTAACATCAAAAAATCATACGGATATTCATTACGGATTCTTCAGTGTGTCTCTTCACGGCAATGAGATTCCAGATTCGATTAACTTTTGTCCGTTCCAAAAGGAACTTTCGATTTGAAAACTTCTCCTAAAGAGATGATTATTTTATGTCAAGCCGAGAGTAATTTTTTACTTAAAAATAGAAAGAGAATCAGCTTTACAATAGAATTACTTTAACTAAATCACACTATAATTTGAAGAGCATTCACGTAAGACTTGATAAGTCATTTTTTCAAAATTTTGAAAAATTACATTTTTCTTATAATTTTTTTAACTAAAATTTAATAATTTGCCTTAAAAATCAAAATTCATTTTGAACTTATTCAGTTTTGTTTGAACACCATCGACTTATAAAGTTTTGAATGAAACAGAGCATGGCAAAAATCAAGTCGCTACTAACAAAGATAATCGAGAATCAACTTTGTACGGATAGTTTAAAATAACCGGGGCTGAAGGGGATGAAAAATAGGTTTCCAACCCCCGTCCGCACGTTTTAGTAAATCTAGTAGAGGATTAAGGCTAGTCTGACCCACCTAAAAAAATGTTTTTCCTTTTTTTTCGGTATTAAACTGAATTTTTGTGATGTGTCAAAATACGCGCCTTTTAAATCTCTAGGGGGCTTAACTAATTTCAATAGCGAAAAAAATTATACCCCACTGTAATTTTGAAAAGCACCATTTTTTAATTTCTTTTTTCCTATTTTCGATGTCTAAATAAACAGCAAATTAAAAGAAATTATCGCGGTAGTAAAGGATGTAATTCTAGAGGGGCCAAACTAATATTAATGCATATAAAATATAAATTATTTAAATATCGTTGTTAATATTAATACTGGTATATTTCGAAATTTAACAATTATTAGACCAAGAAAATACGCCCACTTAAACCACATAACGTACTTAAAACAGTGTACTAATAAGCGATATTAAAAGACATTTCAATTTTGATTAATTTATATATTTACATTGCTCTAAATTGCCATATAGTTTATGAGAGATGCCACTTGAGGCGCAAGTTCTGAACAGATCGTTGCCAGATGCAAAATTTCCCTTTCCAGCGGTTATACAGTATATTATAGTGCTTTCTACAAGTAAGATTTCCCGAGATCTAAACAAAAGTTCCTAAACTTGGCAACGCGAGTGTACTTCTGGTAGTGTGCATATTAGGTGCAAATTTCAAAGTGCCGACAGGGTTCGACTAGCCTTAACGTGTATTTACGGTGTATTTATTACAATGTAATGCAATACAATGCTTCGATATACACAAAAGATATGGATATTAGGCGGACGTTGGGATATTCATTAGAAAACTGAAAGATATCTCTAGACATCTAACGGATATCGTGGATATTCATAAATTACATGTAATTTGATATCTAATGGGTATCCTTGTGCTAATAACAGAAAGTTCAAAGGAGGGATACTTGTATATTCATTGTATATACAGAAGACGTATTCGCTTGGAAATACACATAAGATATAGATATTAGGATACCCATCAGAAAACTATCCAACGAACCGTCCTACGGAGGCATTTAGTTATACAACAAACTTTCATCGGAAATAGAATTTGCAACGAACTTCATAGTTTCAAACAAAAGTAACGAAATTCTTATCGAAGCATCAGTATTACTATGTTCAAGAGTTCTTAAATCAATAATTCATAGCCACAGCCAAATGTAACATTGTTTACTATGTATTTGCTATCTTTTCAGTTTTATTTTAGGTATAACATTCAGATATCCTGTGTATTATTAGTGATGAATAAATTTATTATTATTATGACGAAAAACTGAATATGTTCGTATCTTAATATCCAAAAGCGTTTATGGATAATTTGTTGGGAGTTTCTGTTCACGTTTTTGAAAGTTCCCTTGGTACCGCAAGGGTCCCCCTTTGATAAGTTTTTGTCACATATGCGAGCGAATGCCGTTAACCTTTTATCTAGCGTTTCAATCTCACATAAGTTGTTACCATCAGTCTCCATTCGCAGCACGTTCATTTATTCGACGAGGCGTGCAGTCGGAGATATTAGATATCTGGGGCTCACTTTACTCGGTTGGGTTTGGGTCGTGCACGCTCTCCTCCTCGCCGTGCTTTTTGACTGATAACGACCATAAACAAGCGAGTGCTTTACATTTACTGTGCGGGATAAAAATAAAAACAACGAGCGAGCGACAGAGACGGCTGTATAGGTTTTATTTTGTAAATATTTTTTATGTCTCCGTTACATGTTCGTCGTCGTTCGTTACACGGCGTAAATACAAATGAAACGGCCGCCTCGTCGATATGTGCACGCACAAAACCCTCCTTACCGAGAACCACATACGTACATAGTTGTGTGCCGCCTAGCCGTTAATAAAATTTTTAATGCGTTTCGAGCATGGTGATCATTTATCTGGATGCGATGCGATATACGAGGCGTCATACGCCCGGAAAATATTTTAAATTTATTTTCTCTTCACAAACATTAAACAGGCAATTTATATGTGCATGTGCACAGAGCAAATTTAACTATAAATAATGCCGTGTTGCAGCGCTTCGGATTACAGTGGTAATCGTTATGAACTGCCCAAAAAATTTTACGCTTTGCATTGTTTATGTGCGTATCTGCGCAACAATTTTGGATTTTATTCCATTTGATAGAATTTTTACATCTATGTATGTATATTGTTGGCTACATTTTTTTTGTTTAAACATAGACAAACAATATTATCTGAGGACGGAGTTACAATAAACATTCACTCACCATTGGCTAGGTCTCTCATTCCCA
This sequence comes from Prosopocoilus inquinatus, assembly GCA_036172665.1. Lineage (NCBI taxonomy): Eukaryota > Metazoa > Arthropoda > Insecta > Coleoptera > Lucanidae > Prosopocoilus > Prosopocoilus inquinatus. Next base: position 31,521,625 of record CM069877.1, read on the forward strand.
ATGTTCTTTCTTTCTTTCTCGCTTCCCTGACCGCAACAGGCGCTGAAGGTAAACGTCTTAGCCTCCGGGCATCACATTCCAATTCGATAAGGACCATGCAAATTATAAGTAACCCTTTACGAGTATCCATTCAGTAAAATGGAACATTCCGCTTACCGGGGCCGTTTTCCCGGACCCACCTGCTTCAGCGACAAATCTAGAAGCTGTAGCTCCCTCATGATGATATTGGACACTGGGGAAGTCATCCTCGCACGTTGACTTCTTATCTTCGCATGCATTACTCCCCACATTCACCTGTGGATAAAAAACCCACCCCTCCCGATGGATATTAACATACCTTGCCTCCCGAGCACACATTCTCAGGATCAGTTGATGCACCGACTGCGTGAGTGTCAAGCACCACTCCGTACTAGTCCAACAACATCATCATGTCAGACCTCTCTGGATAGCTCCATGCTATCCAGAAACCTGGTCAGGAATGCAATCAACCGAATTCCTACTCACAATGAAGATGCAGAACACAGCTAATTGCTTTGCCGGTACCGTGCTCTTCATCGGTGTTGCTTGCACACCGCGGCAAGAACCCTGATACCGTATGCTGTTGCACGGTAGCATTCTCTGGCCAACGCCCCGGATCGCGTCCCGGACAATATTCTGCTACCAGAATACCTCCGCATAACTCGTGACTCATGACCCTCACACCGCATTGCCAATCGTGAGAATGTACCTCCCTAACACTTCTGCCAGAACATACCATCTCAGGTCATATTCTGCAGACACCCTCTAGTTTATGCCCGGCCCCACACCGCGGCCACCACATGCAACACATCTCTAATAAACCATCGCCTCCTCAAGGCTAATATTTCGTGGAAAGCCTTATCAAATATCCACTACACATGTTAACCACCTTCGCAAGACCCGGTTATTCCACGTTTACCTACCGCGCTAACCCTCGGGAGACTGCCGTTCCTCTTCCGTTTTCTTTGCTGCTGAGACTAAACACGCCCCCATATCATATTACCAAACTAATAATGTAAACAAATATGCTAGTGCTTCAGAGATATCCCGAGAATGCATAAACTTTCTTAAATTCTAAACTTCTAAAATAAATAACTACAACAATATTTTTATTTAACCTTTGCAAACACAAAAATATTACAAGTTTCAGACACCGATGTAAATTCCGTTGATGACATCACTGCATGAAGTCGGTTGTGTATACAAGAAATTTTGAATTTAAGATAATTTATGCATACTCGATGTATCTACGGAGCACGAGCATGTTTGTTTACGTTATTGGTTTGGTAGTATGATACGCAGGTGTATTTGGCCCAGACAGGCAAAGAAAAAGATTTGGATGATCTGCCGAGGGGTATCGCGAAGAATAATTGTTTAATGAGTCGGGCCGCGAATATGGTTAAATGTGCAATGAATATTTGATAAGGGCTGTCCGCGAAATATTAGCCTGGAGGAGGCGTGGTTTACTAGAAATATGTTGTACGTGGTTTCCGCGATGTGTTGCCGGGGGTGATCTAGAGGGTACCTGCGGAATATGACCTTAGGTGATATGTTGTTGCAGAAGTGGTAGGGCGATACATCCTGTTTATTGGCAATGCGGGACGTAATGAGGGTCATCCAGTTATGGGGAGTTATTCTGCTAACAGAATATCGTCTTGGTGGCGGTAGTCCGGCAAAGTTAATATATAGGAAATTGCCTCATGCAATATGGGAGGGATCCGACATTTTTCGTATGGGTCTCAGTTCTACGTCAGTCATCCAAACTGAAGCTCCATTTAAAATCATCATAATAATTGCGTTGTTATGGTAACGGTACCGACTGTGCATGCGCCGTGGATCGCGACCAATCAAAATCGCCACAGTCTAGTCTGACGTCATGAGAGACCGCACGGACACCCCCACCAGTACGACCAGGCATTTGACTTTATGCAATATGAATAGAAATTCAGTTGGTTGTATTCCTGACCAAGTGGTAGTATTAAACAATCCAGAACGGTCTGACGTGATGATGCCGCTGAACCGGTACAGAATAATGCTTGGCACTCACGCGGTGGATGACAGCAACTGATCCTGAGAACGATTGTTCGAGAGGCCAAGTATGCTGATGTCCATCTAGGGTGTGGATTTTACATCCACAGATGAATGTAAGGTTAAGGTGAATTCGAAGATGAGAAGTCAACGTAGGAAAATGGCGTCTCTAGTGTTCAGTATCATTGTGAGGGAGCTAGAATTTCTAGATTTGCCGCTGGAGGCTGAGCGGGGCCGAAAAAACGACCCCAGTAAGTGAAACATTCCATATTATTGAATAAACTCATAAAAGATTACTTGTAATGTGCGTGGCCCTTATCTTATTCAGCGAGAAAGAAAGAATACAAGGAATAAGAGACCTAACGATTAGTGAATGTTTATTGTAACTTCGTCTTCTGTTAGTATTCTTTGTCAGAAAAGGACATTTTTAATTAAGCTATAAATAAATGATCTATGTAAATGTGCATTAATTTATCTGAACAAGCTATGTTTAAATTGAGATCAATTGGTCTATTAAACTAGATCCACAAATTATTACTGCTGAACACAGCAACAGAATTGTCGAACATGAACATAGCATATATATATATATATATATATATATTTATATTTTCTTTTATACAATGATTTTATTTGTACTCTGATTTTAATTTCATATTCATTTCATATTGAAATTAAAATCAGAGTATAAATAAAATCATTGTATAAAAGAAAATATAAATATATATATATATATATATATGTTAATCCGTAGGCTTCAGCGGGTGTTGAATGCTGTAGTATTCTGCCGGGTAGTCCTCCGCGTTGAGTTCTCTAAAGAACTATTTGTCTTCTGACAACGTTTCGGCAAGGTCTCACTTGCCATCTTCAGGTCTTCGCTGCTGCTTGCCTGCTTCTGCTCCTCGTCGTTACTCGAGTCACAGTGGCTTCTGGTCGCGCTGGTGGTGGTTTAAGTACCGTGTTGCGGTCACGCGTCGTTACGCTTGGTGGTTTTTCCGCTTGACTTCTTGTTGTTGGTTGATTGGGTCGTGCCTGTTGACTGCTTTCTCCTAATCCTGATGGTCCGGGGTTCGCTGGTTTCTGGCTTCGGGTTACTGGTCCTCGACGGTCGGTGGATTTTCGGATCACTGGCCTCCAGGTGGGTGGTAGTCGTAAGGCATCATCTCTGGTGTTTAAGTTCATCTGATGTTTCTCGATTTCTATCGCTTCTCGGATGATGCGTTTGGTCTTGTGTTCTATGCTGGCAATTGTTCTGGTGTTGTCGAAATCTATTTTGTGTGAAGTCGCTTTTACGTGTTGTGCCAATGATGATGTTTTTTCGTCCTTCTCGACGGCCTTTCGATGTTCTTCTCTCCTGACGCTTATTTTTCTATTTGTTTGGCCTATGTAGACCTTGTCGCAATCTTGACAGGGAATTCCGTACACGCCTTGGCTTTCCAGTTGTATTTTAGTTTTCACTGTTGGCAGGATGTTTCCAATTTTCTTGTCGGTGTTGAATGATGTCCGGATATTGTGTTTCTTGAGTATTCTGCTGATCTTCTCTGTTGTCCCTTTAACAAATGGTAGGCATGCTGTTCCTACTATATCTTTTTCATCTTCCTGTGTCTTGGGTTTGCGTTGGTGTTCGGCTTTCCTGATTTGTTTGTCCTGATATCCATTTTTTATTAAAGATGAGCGGATTTTCTTCATTTCTTCTACCTTGTTTTCTGAGTCAGCCAATCTTTGGGACCGGGTGACGAGGGTCCTTACCACTGATTGCAATTGTGCTGGATGGTGATGTGATTGTGCGTTCAGGTACCGTTCCGTGTGGGTTGGTTTTCGGTATACGGAATGTCCAAGGCTTCCATCTGGTTTTTTCTTTATAAGTACATCGAGGAATGGAAGTTCGTTGTTTTCTTCGATTTCCATCGTGAACTTGATCTTCGGATGGATTTCATTCAGGTGTTGCAGAAATCTTCGTAGTTGTTCTTCTCCATGCTTCCATATTATGAAGGTGTCGTCCATATATCTGAGCCACAGGTGTGGTTTGTGACTTGCGGTATCGATGGCCCGTACTTCGAAATCCTCCATGAATAAGTTGGCGATTACAGGAGATAATGCTGATCCCATGGGTGATCCTTCTACTTGTTTATAACGTTGATGAAGTAGGTGTTCTTCAAGCAGTGCTTCACCAGGTCCATGGTGTCGTCTGAGATGTGGTGTTTTAGATGAATGATATCCACTGCTTCGTCTATTGGTATGTTGGTGAATAGTGAGACCACGTCGAAACTTACTAGCAGATCTCCTGGTTCTACGGTGAAGTCCTTTATACGCTCGATGAAGTGGCCTGCGTTCTTTACGTAGGATTCTGCTTCTTCGGCGTATGGCTGCAGTCGTTTGGCCAAGAATTTTGCTAGTGGTTGTAACGGTGATCCGATGGAACTGACGATTGGCCTCAGTGGTATCCCTTCCTTGTGGATTTTTGGTAATCCGTAGAGCTTTGGGCATCTGGATGATTTTTCCCTCGGGATCAATTGTAATTGCTGCTCTTGACTGATTGAGCTGGCTTTGATTTTAGCTTTCGTTGTCTTCTCTAAGTATGTCGTTGGATCTGTGGCGATGGTGTTGTACGCTGGGTCGTTTAGTAGGACCTCCATCTTCGTTTCGTAGTCGTTACGATCCATCACAACGGTGGCGTTTCCTTTGTCGGCTGGAAGTATGACGATTTGTTCATTTTTCTTCAGCGTGTGTAGAGCTTGTAGTTCTTCTCGAGATAGGTTCCTCTTTGGTGGTTTTGCTCGTCTTAGGATTTGGGATACATCTTGTCGTATTGTCTCCGCTGTGTCCTCCGGTAATCCGATGATGGATGCTTCCACACTGCATATTATGTTCTCCATTGGTATGCTGGCTGGTGCTACAGCGTAGTTGAAACCCTTGGCCAGTACACTTTTGCTGGCTTCGTCGAGTGGATAGCTTGATACGTTATGAACAACTTTCTCCAATGCGAGCGGTGTTACATGTTCCTTCGGCTTTTGTTCTTTTTGTAGGTGTTCGAACTTCTTCTTCTGCTTTCTTCTTGTCAGTTCGGTGTCCGTTTCTTCACGAAAAGCTGAGAGTTGGTCCAGTGTTGTCCATAACAACGGATGTAGTGTGCGACTCAGCTCCAGATGTATTGCTAGAAGCTTTACGTTAACTTCATTCAGTTCCTTCCTGGTGTCGTGGATTGCTTCTCGTAGTAATGCCATACTTGCTCTTCTCAGGATGTTCTTGGTTTGGTTGTTCTTCTTGTGGAATGTTACTTTCATACTCTTCGGCACGATGTTATTATCCCGGCAGCGTTCCAGGAAAGTCAATTTGCACAGTAGCTTACCTCTTCTTGACCGTAGTTTCTCCATCTTCTTCGTTCGTTGTAGTATCTCCTCCCCGTAGAGGTCGATAATGTTAATCCGTAGGCTTCCGCGGGTGCCTTACGACTACCACCCACCTGGAGGCCAGTGATCCGAAAATCCACCGACCGTCGAGGACCAGTAACCCGAAGCCAGAAACCAGCGAACCCCGGACCATCAGGATTAGGAGAAAGCAGTCAACAGGCACGACCCAATCAACCAACAACAAGAAGTCAAGCGGAAAAACCACCAAGCGTAACGACGCGTGACCGCAACACGGTACTTAAACCACCACCAGCGCGACCAGAAGCCACTGTGACTCGAGTAACGACGAGGAGCAGAAGCAGGCAAGCAGCAGCGAAGACCTGAAGATGGCAAGTGAGACCTTGCCGAAACGTTGTCAGAAGACAAATAGTTCTTTAGAGAACTCAACGCGGAGGACTACCCGGCAGAATACTACAGCATATATATATATATATATATATATATATATAACTTGTATTATAGATAACGGGGTTTCGGTCAATCAATTTAAATGAACAACGTATTCCTCCTTGTTCACTCTTTTATTTATATCGATATTTCGGAACTGTTTTTCTCCTTCATCAGGATCTAAAAGTTGTACAATGCACAAAATTCTTATGTTAAAATGATTGAATTACTTACAGAAATAGTGAGGTTAAGTGAGGATGAGCTCTTAATGTAACACATTGCATGTGACTTCTATTTTCAAAGTACATACGAATAGCCAGGTAAGTAAAACATTTTAAACAAACTGTTCTACGTTAAAAGTTAAAATTGTAAAAGGATGAAGCACAAAATAAAATGAATAGTTAAAACGTTTGAAATCGTTGAGGACGTGGCGTGTACAATGGCGGACTTAAGCTGTCTTACTTATTCTTCTTGACAATGTAAAAGTCCCTAAATCTAGTGACAAAGAATGAATGAAAGCGAGGTAAATTCAAAAAAAAAAATTTTACTTAAGGTAAGTGAATTTTGTTGTGTAAGTGAAGCAAATAGGAGTACATGTTGCTTAAATGTTTAATGTCAGATTTCGCATTCATGGCTTTAGGTTCTTGTTGTATATAAAGCATTTCTAGAAAAATTCTATTGTTTTGATTCTGTTCATTGGTTAAGACTTTTATTTCATCATAATTAATTGTGAGTTTTTTATTAGAGGCGTGAGCAGCCAGTGCACAAGAGTTATTTTTACTTTTGATTTTGGTGTCACTTTTATGCTGAGTGATTCTTAATTTTAATTTTTGTGAAGTTTGACCAATGTACACCTCATCACAATTGCTGCAAGGTATTTTATAAATGACGTCACTATTGTCTAAAAGTTCTATTTTGTCTTTACATTTAGTCATAATATTAATGATACACATGGGGCTACTTGAAGCTATAATAATATTATTGATATTGTTTGATTTGATAATTTCAGTTATTTTGTGAGTTATTTGTTGTATAAAGGGCAGGGATCTGTAAGTAATAATTTGATTTTGTTGAGTGTTATTGGCTGTTAATATAGGGGGTTGATTAGGTGTGGTGAAAATTAATTTATTCACAAGTGGTACAGGATATGCATTTTCTATCATAAGACTGCGTAAAATTTGTAGGTTTTTGTCGTGTAAAGAGGGGTGGGAAATTTTCTCTATTCTGTTCTTTAAAGCTAATACTAAATTCACTTTCATTTTCATTGGGTGGTTGGAGTGGAAATTCATATATCTTCCTGAAGCCGTAGATTTTCGGTACCAGTCTGTGATAATTTTATTATCTTTATTGGTTCTTATGACTTTGGTGTCTAAGAAGGGTACACTTTGGTCTGCTTCATTTTCTTCTTCAGTAGTGAATTTTATGTGTTGATCGTAGTTGTTAAAAATAGTTAGGATTTCTTGGGATTTCCCTGCAGGAATTGTACAAATTATGTCATCGACATATTTTTTTATGAAGGGTATGTGAAATGATAATTTGGGTATGCAGTCCTCTAATAGTAAATCCATAACTAAAAGGGGTAATATGGGGCTTAATTTTGAGCCCATGAGGCAACCTAATGTTTGTTTGTAAAACTTTGAGCTAAAACTGAAATAGCTGGATTCAAACAAAAATTGTACAATTTGTATAAAAAATTCCTTGAAGCATTTGCAATTTGGTCCAATACGTTGCCATCTTCTGTTGATACCTTCTATAACAAGTGGTAATGAAATGTTACTAAACAAGGAGACTACGTCTAAACTTATAATGACGTAGTTTGCTGGTATTTTAAAGTCATTAATGAAGGTAGCAAAATGAAAGGAGTCCTTTACAAAATATTCATTTTCAGTAGCAATGGATTCAGTGAGAATTTTGGCAATAAATTGAGATAGTTTTTCAGTAGGAGAATTGATAGATGATACTATTGGTCGTAAGGGCCAATTGGGTTTGTGAATTTTAGGTGTAGGAACACGTTGTTCATTTAAATTGACCGAAACCCCGTTATCTATAACACAAGTTGTTCTTCAACTAGTCGGTCGTTACTACCACATTTCTTCAAATATATATATATATATATATATAGCCTACGGATTAACATATATATATATATATATATATTTTTTTTTTTTCTTTTATACAATGATTTTATTTATACTCTGATTTTAATTTCATATTGTTCATATTGTTTAGCTTATGTACCTCTATCCGTGTGATATTTTATTTTTGAAATTGCTTTATCCGTGTATGAGTTTGTGGTGTACTAGTTTCGTCTTGTGTCGTATATATTTGACAAATGACATTATATTTTTTATATATATTTATGTTGACGATTGCATAATACTATTGTATTCTACAAAATAAATCACTATCACTATCACTAGCAATTTAATATTGATTCGTAAATAAGTAGGTACATTTTTGTCAATATTAAAGGAACAGCCTAAGTACTATTTGAGCTTTTCGATGCAACTGTTACTGAAAATGCAATATTTTTGTTTGTACTGTGCGCGGGATACTTGTCGATGCGTCATTGAGTTCCTAAGTGATTATTTAAAAATAAAATATTTAAATATGGAGCTACCTGTCCATATTTCTTACTTAGTAAAAGTTATTGTTTGGTACATAAAATATATCGTTCAAAACAGAAAAAAAAACACTACAGACCATTTTTTAATTGCTTGTTTTGCATTGGTGTTTGCATTTTGTATCCTAAATTAAATTTCAAATGCCCAAACGCTTTTACAAGTACTCAGTTAATTATTAATCGTTGATCAAAAAAGAAAAAATATCGATCATTTGGATTTGATTAATGGCTAATGTAGAAAAGCTCAGTTAGTATTTTAGAGGACACTTTAAATTTTTTGCGTACTGAAATCGTAATATTTAGATATTTAATTAAATAAGTGCCTTTTTGTTTTGGCTTTTGTCGTTTTGATATTTTGGTTATTGACCCTGTTTTCCTAGAAACGTTATAAATATGTCTAATAATGGCTTATTACCTTATAATAAGGTTGGGTATCAACTATATCATCTGCATCAAAAACCTTTTTCTTAATCTTAAAAGGAATAAATAAAATAATGGTTGCAAACGAGAGTTTTTAGATAAAATAGATAAGTAAAAAGTTTATAATCTTAAACCGGACAGAATTATGATTGGAAAAGCACTCAACGTTTCACTATCGATTGATAGCTTCGAAGCTGTCTGGTTTTTACTTACAATTTTTATCGGACAAGAGTTAAATGCTATTATAAAATAGATAATAAATAAAATATCTCCAGAATGGTTAGGTTTAGGCGTAAATGATGGCATACAGAAAATATGTACAATTTTATGGGCAATCTAAATTTGAAATCATATGTAGGCTGTGATGTTTGAAATAAAAAAAAGTCGCATGTGACACCACCGTTTTGATTCGTCCTATATAAATGAAAATAGTTTTATGTCATACATATACTATACACACGTATACAAAGTCCCTACAGTGCGTTCTCGGGCTACATCTCGATAACTACTGCAGGTATAAAAAAAGTTTCAAGACTTTTTTATTTTAAAATTTAAAGGTCTACGACATAAAATTATTTTCACCTATACAGGGTGAATGAAAACAGCGGTACTGAATACAACTTTTTTATATCAAATGGAACAGCCTATATATGATATCAAATTTGAATTATCCATAAAATTCTACACATTTTTATGTACCATAATATATGTCTAATTCTAACCCTTCTGAAGATATTTAACATTTTATCTAAAAACTGTGGCTTGCAGCCATTGTTTTATTTACTCATATTTTATATATTTTTAACTTTCGACACAGATGTAGTTGATACTTTAGCTTATTCTAAGCCATTATTAAATTTATTTTTATAGTTACAGGTTGATCATGGTACTAGGCAAACTATTGGAAATTTCAAAATGACATAAGTCAAATTTCTTAAATAGTATGCCCTATAGTTTTATATCCCAAATTGTTCGTCTAATACAGTACTTTCGTTTTTGTCATGCATGTTCTATATCTATCTGCAATATTTTTCGAGAGCCTTATATCCATTTGAGTTATTTCTTTTAAAACGTATAATTGTATAAGGTGGGTGTGGAAAACTGGTAAACTGATTATTAATGTGAGCTGATTCGTTTGTTTTCCATGGCCACCTCAGACAATTACTCGTTTTAAAACAAATAATTCATGCAGGTCTAGAGTTCTAAAAAAATATAGCAAATAGGTATAAGACATTCACGATAAAAACGAAAGTACTGTATGAGACGAACAATTTAGGATATAAAAATATAGGGCATGCTATTTAAGAAATTTGACTTACGTCGCTTTGAAATTTCCGATATTTTGGTTAGTACCATGATCACCCTGTAACGATAAAAATACTTTTAATAGTAGCTTAGAATAAGTTAAAGTATCAACCACATCTGTACCAAAAATCTTTTCCCTAAAGTTAAAAATAAACAAAATATGAATAAATAAAATAATGGCTGCAAGTGACAGTTCTTAAATAAAGTGTTAAATTTCTTCAAAACGGTTAGATTTAAACATAGATTATGGTACATAAAAAATGTGTAGAATTTTATGTGCAATCCAAATTAGACATCGTATATAGGGTATGCCATTTAAAATAAAAAACTTGCATTCAGTACCGCTGTTTTGATTCACGTTGTACAGGTGAAAATAATTTTATAGTGTAGACCTCTAAATTTTAAAACAAAAATGTCCTGAAACTTTTTTTGTATCTGCACCAGTTATCGAGACATAGCCCGAAAACGCACTGTTGGGACATCCTGTATAATCTAAATCAAAAATATCTTGATACTATTTTGTATTTTCCTTAGTTGTCGAGATATTCCTCGAGAACAAACTCTCGGGACACGCGGTATTTTCTCTTGAAAAGTTTTAAGTTTATTATTCGCAAATATTTACATATTCTTTATTTATATTAGGCCCTGCTTCACAGATGAAATTCACTTTATTTACCAAATTGATACTGCATTCTAATTATTATTTTTACAATTGTTACTGCGAGTTAAAAGTAACTTGCGTTTATAAAACCGGATCTTAACCGAAAATGAACAGCAAATAATTGCGTTCGTTTTTTAGAGTGAAACAATTAAACTCTGGCAAAGTGGGTCATGGGAAAACGTCGATAAACGGATTTCATTTACGGTCGGGCATGAATTCCAAGTTTTTAAAATCGCGTCGGTTTTGATTCGGCTTTCAGCTTTTACTTCCATATTTCAACTTCATATTTGATGCAAAAAGTAGGTAATCGAACACCGTACATGATTATTACATCAGATTTTGTATTTCGTATACTTTTTTTAAACCGAAAATGAGGAAAAAGAAAGAGTCTTTAAGAGAAACTTTAATGATGATAAATAATGCGCTCAGCTGAACTTATAACAATAATAACAATACCGTGTGTTCGAATAAAAATTACGTAAGGCTTGGAGATGGAAAAGAATAGTGTTACAGCCGTGACGCGCAAATAGATCTATTTTTAGTAGAGAGTCTTGCCATCTTGCGTCACAGAACATGATCGAAGCTTTTCGATGGTTCCAGCAAGTACGAATAAAGTCGAGAAAACAGAGATCTACTATAAAAGTCCGCACACGTGCGCCAGTTGGTAAGTTGGGAAGTTGGCAAGCGAAGAGTTCACACCTCGAATAAATAGAAAGTACACTTTGTAAAAGTATTATTTGATAGACAAATGTTGCAGCTCATTACTATTGTGCTTTTAATTGTGTAAAGCGACAATTTGTAATTAAAGTGTTCTGAAAATTAAGGACTATATTTTGTGAACCCCCAAATTCGTAACAATAGTAATGCCAAGTAATGCAAGTTTTACAATTTGCTAACTGTAATTGAGCCACCACTTTCTCTGCGCGGACTAGACAAATCAATTTCTCTAATTATTATTAACTTAATGATATTGAAAAAAAAATGTTGACTAAATAAATATAAAATACGCAGCCAGACAAATTCCAAGTATAGTTTGTAATCATAATCATCATCTTAGGTAAGGCTACTGTTTCTAATATTATTTTTAATACTACTACTGCTGCAACACCGATAATTTTGATAAAAAGCTGAATAGCGCGAAAGGACCTACGTGTGGAGAGAAGGCCACATTAAAATTAATTACGGAATTCGAAAATGTAAAAATGTTCCATTTAAAATAACGAAGTAAAGTAACGCTCAGATCAAACGGAGCACTCTGTTTACCCCAAATTCTTTATTTTAAAATATTGTTACAGTCGTGACGCGCACATAGATCTATTTTTAGCACCAGCCACTCCATCTTGCGTCACAAAATGTTATCGAAAGTTTGTGGTTCATTTCCAGTACATTCCAGAATACAGGCATCTGCTAGAAAAGCGCACCGGCCCGCCAATGGGACAGTAAGAAGTTAGCAAGCAAAGGGTTCATACCTCGAATAAATAGAAAGTACATTTTGTAGAAGTATTTTCTGGTAGAGAAGTGTTGCAGCTCATTACTATTGTGTTTTTATTATGTAAAGCGATAGTTTGTAATTAAAGTGTTTTGAAATTTAACGACTATAATTTATGAACCCCTAAATTCATAACAATATGCTCCACATGATACCAAGTGACTTTCATTTGAAACATTCTTTTTGTAAAATGACTAACTAGAGAGGTATGAAGGAAATCTCCTTCTTTTGTGTATTATATTGAATTCGAACAGTTCTCTGTATTTCTTGTCAATAAATAATAATAATTATTAATTATTATTATTATTATTAGGTGGGACATCCTGTACGTTATTGTAACGCTGAGGTTCCACACCTCCGGCATACGGCATGCGGCATCCGAAACTCTGATCGTGATTGATTGATTTACAATTTCTGAACGTTGAAACATTCAGAAATTTTAAATTAACCAATCACGACTAGCATCAGGAATGCCGCATGCCCATGTGCTGGAGGTGTGAAAACCCAGCATAACTGTTACCTAATCTGTAAATCCAAAATTGTGTCTTAGTTGGTGGCATCATTGCAAGAATTTGATAGGGTGCAAAATATAAAGAAAAAAAAAAGAAACGTGTGTAAGAAAATACTTTCGCGAAAATAGCGAAAATCAAATCGCCGCGTCCTCTGAAAGTAATTTACCAATATACGATTTCAGTAAATTAAATAAGCTTATAGATTTCTAACTTCTGTTGCAAGCAGCTATTGGCAACGGCAACAGTTACGGATCCGGTTCTGCAGATTCCTGTAATATGCTTACAATACAGATACCATCTAAACATAGGTTTGTTTCAGAGCAGGCCTGTCTCAATGAAGGAATGCCATCCGTCAGTGTATATTAAGCCGCGTCCACATCCACAAAAATTTGCATTGTGCGTTGCGTTTTGAAATTCGGAAAAAATATTGCTGCGCAAAAATAAATTGGTTAAGTATTTTACCTATATTTATCTTGTGTTCTGTACGGCCGAATGCACGTGTTCCGTTTTGTAAGATAATCGTTACTTTAACACGAAAAAGTTTGTTTCAAATATAACACGCAACGCAAATTTTTATTGATGTGGACGCGCCTTTACGTGCGCATGACCATTGAATGTAATATTCATGTAACAAATAATACGTGGGTTGCTGGAAAATTTTCTGGAATCTAGTAGGTCTAGAATTGTTAGCGTTTATCAACTGTCATATTTGAAAAATTTGACGTTTTTCGCCTATAATTCTATTGACAGTTCCTATCCAAGTGAACTAGTTTTGTTTGTACAGCATTTGAGAAAAAGTAATTTTGTGTAAACATGGAAATCTCGCGGGAAAATTTTCGTGCCATGATTTTTTACGATTTCAAATGTGGTCTAATGCCGAAACAATGCCTCGATCGGCTTCATTTGTCTTTTGGAGATGAAGCACCATCAAAAAGCAGTGTTTATAATTGGTTTGCCGAATTCCAGCGTGGACGTACTTCTCCCAGTGACGAATTTCGTGAAGGTCGTCCATCAACATCTGTTGTGTCTGTGTTGCCACTAATGTAGATGATGTGCGTGAAATGCTTGAGCGAGATCGACATGTGACCTACCGTGAGATTCAAGCATCCTTACGCATTGACATGAAAGCAATACACCAGGTTTTGCATGATCATTTGAACGTACGAAAGCTTTGCAGTCATTGGATCCCACACAATTTAACAGAAGCGCAAAAGCAGGGTCGTGTCAAATGGTGCGAAGAAATGCTCAAGAAATTCAATGGAGGTCGTTCAAATTTAGTTTATAACATCGTTACTGGTGACGAAACATGGATCTATTCGTACGAGCCAGAAAGTAAACAACAATATACCGTTTGGGTATTTCAAAATGAACCAAAACCAACAAAAGTTGTCCGTTCACGCAGTGCTGCGAAACAAATAATTGCTTGTTTTTTTTGTTTAACTGGACATGTAGCAACCGTGGCTTTAGAGGATCGAAAAACCGTGAATGCTGATTGGTATACTACAATTTGTTTGCCGGAAGTCATCGATCAAATAAGAAGAAACAATCGAAATCGACGAATTATTTTCAATCGTCATGACAACGCCAGCTCTCACTCAGCCCGTCAAACAGTTGATTTTTTGTCCAACAGAAATGTTGAATTAATGACTCATTGTCCATATTCACCTGATTTATCACCTAATGATTTCTTCTTGTTCTCAAATATCAAAAATAAAATGCGGGGTGAGCGACTTTCGTTGGCTCAAGCAGCAGTTGAAACATTCCGGACACTGGTTTTTGATGTACCATCTTTAGAGTGGAGAACGTGCTTTAGAAATTGGTTCGAGCGTATGCAAAAGTGTATTGACGTCAAAGGCGAATACTTCGAAAAACAATGATACCGTTTACCAAATTTCATATGCGTTTTTTCATACCGTTTCCAGAAACTTTTCCAGCAGAATTGTATGGTTATTAAAGTATATTCTAATTGGGGCTGATAACAGAAATAAATAATAAAGAATAACATATAACAATGAAATAACATATAATTCAGAGAAAATGATAAAATAGTAAGTGAAGAACTTCCTTGAAAGTTTGGACAAAATAAGTACCTAATTAAAGTCTATCCAAGTAATGCAGCGTTGTAAAATAGAACAGATTTATTAGAAAATTATAAAAGTGCTCATTTCATTCTTTTTCTGTGCATCTACACAGAAACAAAGCCTCCCAACTGGCAGAGTGACGTTACAATTATATAATTTTTAGGTCATTAACACGTCAATATAAAATAATAATTATTAATTTAAAAACTAAATCAAAAATGTAAATAAATACTTTCAATGTATCTAAAGCCAAAATAATATTAGTATTGTTAAATTAAAGGAAATAGTAACAAATTTTTCCGGAATTGTTGGAAAGCAGGGTAAATATTGCGTTTTGAATTGAGAAAAATTTTTATTTCTTTAACAAGTGAATTATTCCGCCGCAGAAAAATGACATCCTCAATTGGTCACAGAACAGCATCAATATATCTCTTTTCGCCTGAGAGTAATCGCGATTTTTCTTAAAAAATTTGGTGAATGCGCCGGGTATTAAATTAAATAATTAATAACTCTGAAATGATTACAATTAGAAACAGCGAAAATATTAAGTTTTAAACTGAGAAAAAAATATATTTATTTAACAATAAATGTTTCCGCCGCAGAAAAACGGCATCGTCAATGGGTCACGAAACAGTCAAAGCGGCATCAATCTGTTTCTTTTCGTCTCGGAGTAATCGCGATATATCTTAAAAAATATGGTGGTTGCGCCGGGTATTAAATTCAATACATAATTAATAACTCCGAAATGGTTGGAGTTAGGAAAATGCAGCTTTGACTGTTTCTTACCACTCAGAGCCCCGCGTAATAGACATCTCAAAAGTGATAAAAGATAAAAATTTACGTTTCTCACCATTACGTTTCTCACCATTAGTTTCGTCTTATCGAATTGAGTGTACGGGCAAAATGCAAGTTCATACCTCAAACGGTACTCGTCTTATTATTTTTTTAATCGTTTTTTTTTTCTCAAAAATAGTGTAAGTTAGACACCTGCGGTTTACATTAATCGATTCGTGGCCAAACTCTATAAAGGTGATTTTTCCTTTTTTTTTGAAATTTTCTTACTACATTTTCTCCCAAAAAAAATTATGAAAAAATTCGCGTCTATAAAGCCTGACGAAGCACATTCGAAGGCGCACAAGGGCGTACCCAACGAGGGGGGGAAGCTATTTTTCTGTCATCATATCAATATCTAAATACGAAGTTAATTTTGTGTCATTATTTTCAAAGACTACTGCTCAAAAGAGAAGAAAAGATCGAGACAGTAGCAGTGGAAGCGATAACCATGACGAAAGTGACGGAACTGGATTGCCACGATCATCTAAACGTGACATCGGACAATTATCAAATTCTCTAGCACCAGCAGCACCCACCGCGAACATAGCTGTATCTTTCGATTCTAATCCATCAACGTCTCAACAAGCTTGTGTAATCACTCCTGTTGAAAGTTGAAACGGATGATAGCTACCATGAAAATGATCTGGGTCGTTATGTTGGGTTAGCTACATGGCTCTCAGTGACAAAGAAGAAGGAGTTGTTACAAAATCCCAGGGTTCCGCCAAGAAATTATGATTTTGAGACTGATGCGAGCCATTTGCGAAGAAAATTTAATCATGCTTGGTTAGATCAATATGTATCGTGGCTAGCATATTCCAAGCGGTTAAAAGGGGCTCTTTGCAAGCACTATGTGTTGTTCCCTCCTGTCGTTGGTACTGTTAGAGGAGTTTTAGGATCATTTATGAACAGGCCATTCACAAAATTTAAAAATATGCATGAAGATTGCCGAAAACATGTAACCACCAACTTCCACCAAACTGCAACAGCTTCTGCAAAGGCTTTTCTCGAAAATGTACCTTTTGACGTTCAATTCCAAAGTTTTCACCAAAAAGTAATCGAAGAAAACAGGCAAATATTGTCATCGATTGACACATGATATGCCTTTCAGGGAAAAAGAACATAATAGAGGAGTTTTCTCTGATTTGTTGAATTTACGAATTGATTCTGGCGATGAAAAATTGAAGACTCATCTGGAAAAATGTCACCGTAATGCAGTTTACACATCGGCAAAAATACAAAACGATTTGATAAGCTTATGTGCCGAAGTTATTAGGGAGAATTTAATAAACGATATAAAAAAAAAACTGTGGCTTACTCAATCTTAGCTGACGAAATATCAGGCACAGCTGGGAAAGAACAGCTATCAATTAGCTTGTGATTCAGAGATGAAAACAAAGGAAAAATTCGAGAAGAATTTGTTGGTTTTGTGGAGCTAAAAGCACAAGACGTGTTATCAATTGCAGAAGCTATTGATAATTTTTTGGTTAGTAAAGCCTTCTACCAGAATATTGCGTTGGCTTCGGTTTCGATGGTTGCTCTACCATGGCAGGCAAAGACGGTGGTGAACAGGCGATTTTAAGGAAGAAATATTCTCGAGCATTATATTTTCACTGCTCAAGCCACAAACTCAATCTTGTGGTGAACGACGCAAACGAAGTACCAGAAATTAGAAATACCATTGGCACTATAAAGGATACAATAAAATTTTTCAGGGAATCGACTACTCGTAGGAATTACGCTCCAAATCTATCATGAATATATGAAACAAGATGGTCGGAGAAATATAAATCTATTCAAAAATTTTCTCAAAATTTCCTAGAGCTTGTGAAAGCGGTAGAAAAATTATCCACTGAGGGAAATTATGTCAAAAGAAAATCTGCATACCAGTTGCATTCAGCTGTTACGAAACCATTGTTCATCATTGCTTTAATTACTACAGCAAAATATTCAGCAGTGTTGGAACCAGTAGTTAATGTCTTGCAAGCAAAGACCATAGACCATATTGGGAGAACACATTACAGGAATCCTTGACGTACTTAAAAACGACCGGAAGGACGCAGATCGAATCACAAGCGAATTACTTACAAAAGCACAAGATATGGCAATGGAATTGTAAATAGAAATTTGTGTTCCGCGCCTTGCTCATAAGCAAAAACACAGAAGCAATCCGCCCTCAGACAATGACTATGACTACTGCCAATACCGGCGACGTTTACTAATTATACCATATTTGGATTCACTTATATCATCGTTAGATATTCGATTTTCCCAAGAAAATACCCCAGCATTTGCGTTTACAAGACTACACCCTTTATACATGACCAAAATAAGCATACCAGATTTACACAAGAATGCAGAACTGTTCACAAATTTTTATGAGTTGGATGATGTTACCGGAGAACTGGACCTTTGGTACAATATGTGGATGAAAAAGAATTTACCGGAAGACAAATTAAGGGATATAGATGTCATGGACCTGTTTAACAAAACTAATATTTTTTTTTCCTGCCGTGAGAAAAGCATTGACAGTTTTGAGCACTATTCCATGCACTACGGCTACCGTAGAACGAAGAGTGAAGACCTGGCTTAGAAGCACTATGGGTGAGGAAAGACTGACTGGATTATGCCTGATGAGCGTGCATCGGATTTTTGTGAAAGAACACCGTGAGATGGTGAAAAAGAAAGTTATAGAAAAATTTTCAATAAATCCGAGAAGATTAATGTTAACATAAAAAATCTATACTTTACTCAGTTACAAGCTCAGTTAACTAGTAGGTAGTAGGTCTTCACATAAAAGTGGCATAAGTATGTTAAGTTAAGAATAATAAAAACAGTTTACTCAATAGTTTTGAGTTTTGTCTTCTAAGAAACCGTCATATTTAAGTCTCTCACTCTACTTCCTCGAATCCAGTACGAGTTGCCCCCCCTCTAGTTCTGATCCTGGGTACGCCCTTGAAGCCACAAACTGTTCCTCTGTAATCCATCCCCTTTCTGAGACGTCAGCACTTAAAATATCATCGCTGAAAAACAGTATTTGCGCTTAGAAAAGAAGCGCGTTAATTTCGTTGCGCATTCATCGTGTATTATACCGTAAGATCCGAATGTTTTAATCTCTTTTACCCATTCGCAATTGATAAACTGTAAAGTGTAGTTTGGCTCTTAGACTTGCTGTTTTGCACCATTCGATTCGTCTGGTTATGCTCTACGTATGAAACAGAAGTGTTATGGCTAAATGGAACACTCTGTATACGTCAAGCTAATATTAAAATTTGCTCCACATGATACAGTGAAACTTTCATTTGAAACATTTTTAGTAAAATTAATTAACTATAGAGGTATGAAAGAATCCGCCTTAAGTGGAACACCCTATATATTAAGCAATAGTTCCATCAAAATTTGTTAATACGGCTTTGCCTGTAATTTATTTTATTTATTTTTCAAATGCAAAAGACTAACATTCATCGTAACTTGGCCTACTCAAAAAAAAAAGAGAAATAAATGACTCACCCCTCTGCTATATCCAAACACCATGACGACGTGGAACTGAAACAATATGCACATTTAATAAATTTAATCTAGAAAAACTATGATTTCCACTCACCCTACCGTTTTACGAAGCGTGCAGTTTTAGTGCCGAAAACCCCCCAACCAGCAACCACGATGCACACACTGAAAAGCAAGAAAAAAGGCAATTAGAAAAACTGTAAAGTCTCGATAACTTAAAAAGCTTAATTATTGAAACTCTATAGGAAGATACATTATAAACAATTGAAGACCATAACTTCAAAAGGGTTTAGGTGCCAAAAAATAAAAAAAATTATATTTTGACAGCAAATGGGTCTATGGACAAAGGCTAATGTCATGTAAAAGGGTCAATGCACCTGTGGCTAAATAAAAAGTGGAATAAATGAATCACAGTTTGCCATATCTGTATGTGCGTTTAAGGTTTAGTACATCAGTTTTTTTTTAATAACTTCTAAACATGTTTTGAAGTTATGGTCTTCAATTTTCAATAAATCAATCGTGAAAGGTTAATTTTTGTGGTTAAATAAAACAAGAGACATAACATGAAAAAAAAAATCGGTTGGGTTTTAGGTTAATTGTGCTGTATGCAAGTAATTCTGAACAATACTGTACGATTAACTGAAAAATCATACCAAGTATGAAGACCATTACAATTGACTAATTCTTTAAAAATGCGTGAAAAATAAATTTTGATCCCATTTTTCTCAGAAACAAAAGTCTTTTGGATATAATTTGTTATTGAAAGTTTTATTATTTTAAGAAGTTCTGAAGTTATCATGATTAAACCTAAATCATCCTATACAGGGTGAGTTTTTCTCGATGTTTAGCATGGGGATCTAGGAAACTAGCAGAGCTAGAGAGACGGTTAAACGGGGAAAGATTTCTAGTTTTAAGTGGTCAGTTTAATGCAGCTTTTATTTCTTTCTGGAAGTTCATGGCTGCCTAGATATTTCGAAAAAACTGAATTTTTACAATTTCGATAAATGCATATAGCTCAGTTATTCTTGATTTTAGAGAAGAGTTCTAAAGGCAAAAGTTGTACTGAATTATGTTCTCAATTAATTAGTCGAACTAAATTTTCCATGTAAATTCCTATTTTCGAATTATGACATAAACTTCGTTTTTTTTAATGGTAACCCTAGTAGGCATTTTTTCTACCTTTCCAACGATGTATCACTCGATATGTTTATTTAAAAAAAATAACGGATATTCGGCAGTTTTTCTCTTTCGAAATTGTTAATACGGTTGGCCATGGAAACAAATGTTAATTGACAAATGCAATTATATCACCTTGAAGTTTACTACACCAATGTTTACTTGATAAGTGTGGTTTGTCATTTGTATAGCAAGGTTGGTAAACCTGATAGTGCATCTATGTAGTAGGTTGCCTAGTTCCCATTTAATATGCAGTTTGAAATTTCCTCCCCGCAAAAGTAACTCATGACGTCACACGAAACTTCTGTCCGTCACAGTGAAGTAAATAGGGTGTTTTAATCTGTTCCCTAAAGCTTAATCTAATTCATTAAAAATGGAATCAATTTTGTGGTGGTATTGATGAAATACGGCAGAAATCTCGTTAATATGCCCAATGGAATTTATCACGTGATGTGACGTAACGAGATACGCACCCTCTGTCCCCTCCGTTGATCAAAGCAACCTTCTAATACACAGTCTAGCTCTACTAACCTTGTTGTACAGGTAAAACAGCGACATCCTACGATCGGTTTTTAACCTGACATTGCAGTAGGATAAACAAATTGAAGCGCATTTGCTACATAATAAGTCACCTTATGCAAGGCGGCCATGCTTGCTGTCAAAGCACAATGAAAGTTTAAAAAAAATTGTTGCAAATCGTTTTGGTTGCAGTGAAAACCTCGAGCAGCTTCTGTAGAGCTGTTTCAGCCTTATTTAGGTCTTCTTCAGCAGAAACGTAGCGCGAAATTTCTGCTGAAGAAGTCCCAAATAGTGCTTTACAGAGGCTGCTCGAAGTTTTCACTGTAATCAAAAACGATTTGCAACGAAAGTTTATTTGTATGTATAAATTATTTTGTGGGAGAAATACGAAGTAGCGAAACCTTGGAAGACCATTATTGTGGTTCTGAACCTTTCAAAATTCACCGGATGAACAACTTTGTGGCTCCGTGGCAAAAGATGTTTATGTGACTTGAGGTGAATTTTACAAGACAGTTCTTTCAGGCGGTAAAGACAATACTTGTTAAACTAATGTTTGGGGACGGAAATGAAGCTGAGACATATCTGGTTTTGTCACAATATATCCCAAACTCATTATCACGTCATACCCAAGCTCATTGTGGACCTATCTTCATTAAAGCCTCGAAATCTAAAAAAAAATAACATATCAGCTTTTGAAACCACAGAACTGCAAGTATGAATACCAGAGTCGGAGAATAGGACTTTCGTATTACAAATCTAAACTATGAAGAACAAAAATATACTAAAAATATTTCTAAAGATGTTCAAAAACTACCATTATTTGTAATACACATGTTACACCTCTTTAAAATCGAACTGACTACTTTCTAGGAGAACGTCTGTCAAATTGGCAAAACTTCTAGTACACCTTCTCTCAAGTCTTCTATTATCGTACACAACCTTCGGATATACCTTATTTTTTCTAGCTCCCCAATTTAATTCGTCCAACATTGTTTCAAAATCATTTGTAAAAAATGAAGATAACGGTCACATGAAGTACCATTAAAAATTGTTCATCCAATTATACCGTATCAAACCTTTAATGCTCGTTGTGTCTATTAAACATGTCAGAGTTTATAAGCCTGGTTCGTGCGTTGTGATGTTCCTGCTTCCGTTTCAATTTGTCGGATCGAAGTTGATTTATTTTTCATTACATACGCTAGTACATTTATATCAAGCAGCTTCGTTAATTGAGTTGGTTAGTGGCGGTTCGTAATGATTTACTACGGTTGGGAAACAACTGCAAAAGGAAAAGGTGGGTGCATTTTAGAAATATATCTGTTTTTCAGGGCTATCCCGACTTGAAGCCGACATATGCAACTTCAATAGGACAGAATGGGCACTACCCACCTTGCCCATCCCGACGAGCCGCCACTGGAGTTGGTTCTGATCCTGATTGGTTTACAGAAGGAACTATATTCTCCCAAATTGTCATACAATCTTTTAAATGTAGGCAGTGAAGGCTGGCGATTATCACAATATCAGTCAAAATATTGTTGTGCAGTTTGAATGGCATTTTTTTGACTCTGAATGTAAAACTTAGTGTTGTGAGTCGGTAATAAATATTTCCACGTTACCTTACGGTAAATTTCCAATGTTACCGGTAAGGTAACATTCATTTGTTAACGTATGTTACCGTTTCTTACCTCATTTGTAAACATAAGTTAATTTCGAGTTGCACACTTGCAAAACGCAAGTAAACCAGTGAAACAAAAGGCCAAGGAATATTTTTGATTACTTAAGGCTCCCCTGCACACAACGGTCTACGAAAATCATGACAGCTGTCAATCAAACCCGATTAGGGTCCCGAGTGGACGTCCTAGGATCATAAAATGCAAATTATTTTAACTCAAAATGAAATTTTGCTATTGTCATTTTATACTTACTCCTTGAAATTGTTATTCCAATACAGAGATCAATTTATTAAAAAGAGATTGAAATCGCATAACAGTACATGTTCTGCACTGCACATGTGTGATTGATTTAAAAAATAAAAAAAACAAAATGTTACAATTTGGTTTTATCGAATGTATATTTTTATAACATTTTTACTTTTTACCCGGCTTTTTTTAATGACGTATTTATTTTTTCTTCCTCAAAAATTATTTAGTATTATAATTAATGAAATCAAAAAAAATTATGGACACATCGAAAATTTATTGCATTATCATTAAAAATTTCGTTTTATAAGAAATGACGCAATTTTTTGTGAATTTCAGCATAGGTGTTCGATTTAGTTTAAAAGAACTACAAGATCGATGCATTGTTTATTAAATATTATTAATTACTTTTTCATAGCCGCTTTATTTAGAATTAGCAATGCAAGGAATGATTGCGGCAGGTAAAGAAGAATATGGTTTAGCTATGGAAGCAGGAGAGGTGATAAATGGTATACCCGTAATCTCAGTAATAGTGGATGGAGCCTGGAATAAAAGGTCATATAAAAGCAATTATAATGCACTTTCTGGGATTGGCTGTATAATTGGCGCAAGAACTAAGAAAATTCTTTACATCGGTGTTAAGAATTTGACAAATTGAACTTTGTTCAATTTGTCAAAGAAATAAGGTAAGTAAAGAAAATAAGCAACACATATGTTTTAAAAATTGGACCAAAACTTCAACTTCAATGGAAAGTCAAATTGTGTTGGAGGGATTTCAGTCATCAATTGCAATGCATAATTTAATATATGTTAAAATTATAGGTGATGGTGATAGTAGCGTATACAGAAAAATTCGTGATTATAAACCCTATGGTCCTAATATTTTTATTGAAAAAATAGAATGTCGTAATCATGTTTTACGAAACTACTGCAATAAATTAAGGGATATTTCAAAAACGACCGGACAAATTATATTTTTAAGACAATTTATAGGTAACAATATAATGAAATTTCGAACAGCTATAACAAGTGCCATAAAGTATCGAAAAAAACAGGATTTGCCAATACAAAATCGAATCCAAAATTTAAAAAATGATATTCTAAATGGACCGCGTCACATTTTTAACGATCATTCAAAGTGTGAAAAATATTTTTGCAAAAAAGCTAGTGAAGACAATCCGATTGTGTGGAATGAATTTTATAATAGTCCGCTGTACATAATTTTTATTAAACATTTAAATCGTGTTACGGCATTGTCATCCAGTTTATTGAATGATGTTGATACCAACTCCGCAGAGAATTTTAATTCCCTTGTTAATAAATACGTGGGAGGAAAAAGAATTAATTACAATTTGAGAGGTTCATATGAAGGAAGATGTTATGCGGCAGTAATAGATTACCAAAAAGAGGGTACATTTATAAGAGAAACTATAAAAAGTGGTAATAATGGTAATGGTAGTATTGGAGAAATAAACCGGCAATTAGAAGAAAAAAGTATTACTTCTGTGATAGAGACTTAGATTATGGTGCTGATACTTGGGAACAAGATTTGCCAGACATGATAGCAGAAGAATATGACAAAGCAAAGAATATTTTTTTAAATGTTCTTTACAATTGCGATGCAGATATTATTCAAAAAAATACGTTAGGGCAACATACAAATCCTGAGTGGTTTAAGGAGAAATCTACTAGGTTGACAGCAAGTAATTTTGGAAAAATTTGTAATATGAGATCATCGACAAATACTAGTAATACAGTAAAAGCCATTTTGTATTCGCAAACATGTGGACAAACTGGAAATTATCCAAAACCGTTGTAATATGGAATTAATAATGAAGCAGAGGCTATAGAGACATTTAAAGTTAAGTTTAATTTATCGGTCTCAAAATGTGGTTTGTTTGTGGATAATCATAAAAAATTTTTAGCGGCGTCCCCGGATGGACTAGTAGGTGATGATGGGATAATAAAAGTAAAATGCCCGTACTCAGCGCGAAATATGACTATTTCGGAAGCAATCAAGGCAAAAATAATAACATTTTTGACTATTGATTTAGAGGATGAAATTAAATTAAAATCTAATCATAACTATATGTTTCAAGTTCAAGGTCAACTACATATTACTAATAGACATTTTTGCTATTTCGTTGTATACACGGGGAAAGATTTAGTATGTGACATTATTGAAAAAAAAACGATAATTTCTGGAATTCAGAAATGGTGGGTATTTTAGAAAAAATTGATATGAAAGCTTTGTTACCAGAAATAATAGATCCGCGGTTGAAAAGGAACCGAACGATTAGAACTCGGTTACGAAAAGACATGAGTATTTATTGATATATCAATATTATCGATAGTATCGATATTTATCGAATTACGATATTTCAATTTAAGATATCGATATTATCGATATCGGCAATATCGATATATGCTGGATTCATAGAGATTATTGGTGGTATCGCTATATCGATAATATCGATATAAGTCGGATTTATCGATATTATGGATAATTTAATTGAATATTAATACTCAATCATATTTTATATTAATTCGTTGGACTAAATCTATAAAACATGAATTTTATTAAATTACAAATTTCGTATATGGAACGTGATTACGACTCACGGTCACGATATAAAAAAAATTTTTAATATTTCAATTAATTTGTAGTCCAGTCAATTATGTTTTTAATACTAGACCAAATGTGTGAAAATGGTCTTGTCCGATCGATAATGATTAATTAATAGCTTCCACAGAACCTGGCAAAAAGCGTGTCTTGAACTAAATTATTTACATTGGAGGCCTGAAGCAAGCTTGTACTACCTGCTGCGGTACCGGTCGTAAATCATAAATATGCTGTACACAAAGTTGCCTAACTTAGTCGTTTTCTCGGAGTGTTACCGGACCTTTTAATTACCAAAATAACAATAAGTTTTTAACTTTTACTTAAAAAGAAAATGTCTCCGCATTAGATACTAAGCTTCCCTACATTTTGACATAAATATGATTGAATGATTTTGTTTCGTTACCGAGAAAAACGGAATCTTAATTTTACACAAATTAATTAAAATAAAAAAATCTAATTGCATTTTGAAAAAAAAAAAAATGTCACCGCACTGTAGTTTACAAAGCCGAATACTTCTAGATTGCGAGCATTTTTTCAAATGTAAAAATACGTCTGTAAAACGGATTCTACGAATGTACTATTTTACTATACACTCAGATAGGACTCCAGTGGGGCCTTAAGGAAAACGTAAATACAAAAAAAAAATATTTTATGATCTAAAATGATTTTCGTTGACACGTGAATTTATTTAGTGGAAATACGTAATATTAAATATTGGAAACCTCATTACTAACAAAAGCCAAAAATATAATGTGTATCCGATATCAAATTAATCAGAAAATTGAGTGAAAATCGCATTTTTAGATAAAAGTGTAATTGGTAACTCAGGCGCGAGATGTCGCCACTTGAGTTGTAATTGGTAATATTACGGTAACATTACCGGTAAGGTAACCGGTAATTTAACACCACTAGTAAAACTTGATCATTTTGATTAGAAAAGTTCATTTCAATGACAAACCACACTTATCAAGTGAACATGGTGTAGTAGACTTAAAGGTGATATAATTGCATTTGTCAATTAACATTTTTTTCCATGGTCAACCATATTAACAATTTCGAAAGAAAAAAATTACCGAAGCTCCGTTATTCTTTTAAATAAACATATCGAGTGATACATCGATGGAAAGGTAAGAAAAATGCCATTTTTTTTTTAACCGTGGCCTATTAGGATTTCTATTTAAAAAAACTGAAGTCTATGTCATAACTCGAAAATAGGAATTTACATGGAAAATTTAGTTCAACTATTTAATTAAGAACATAATTCAGTACAATTTTTTCCTTTACAACTTTTCTCTAAAATCAAAAATAAACGAGCTGTATGCATTTATCGAAATTATAAAAATTCGAATATTTTTCGAAATATCTAGGCAGCAATGAACTTTAAGTAAGAAACAATTCAATTTTGATTCAGCATTTCCCTTAAAGAGAGTTAATAACTCTGTCAATAGTAGAGATTGGTTGACAAAGCAAACCAGACAAAATTCTGTCCAACTTTCTAACTTACATCATAAATATAAATTAACAAATTTGTCAACTGATAAAACTAATTACTGAAACTTTAAAACTGAACACAGAAATATCATTAGGGAAACTAAATTAAAATTTCACAATGAAAAAATTAATAAATCGAACAATAAAATGAAAACTGCGTGGACTATAATTAATGAAAATTCTAAGCAGAGTAAAACTAATGAAATTTATTTAAGGGATGATAACAAATACATAAGTGATCAAGTGACAGTTGCTAACTTGTTAAATACATTTCTTTACTAATATTAAAAATAAACAGTGTACCAATACTAAAAACAATTTTCTGTTAATAAGTCTTTCTTTCTTTGTCCTGTAACTGAAGTCGAATTATACAATACAGTTATTGAGATATCTATCTAGCTATAGAGGTTGCAGGGATTGAAGTAAAAATTTTTGCCCGGATCTCTAAAGATTATTGACTTGGATCTTCAAGTGCCTGTGATTATTGACAAAATAATAAAAATTTACCAGTATCAGAATGCAAACAATCTATTAATTATTAATGAACTTGAAAAAAAATTTCCGATACGGGTAAATTCGAGTGGAGACATTAATGAATTATGGAAATCTTTTGTGACATTGATTCACAATTTGGTTCTAAAATATGTTCCGTGCAAAGAAATTAAATCTACAACTGATCCTGTTTATTACTCAAAACATGTGAAAAGATTAAAGAAAAAATTACGTCGGGCTTATCGTTTCAGGAAAATTTATAAAAATTATTACAAACAATTATTATCTGAATTTAATGAAGCAAAGCGTCATGCAAATGAACAGTACCTAATACATTTAATGGACAAGGATAATGGAAATCACTTATATCGATATATAAAACGTTTGAATAAATCTACAACTTCTCAAATTTTGATAAAGAAAGATGGATGTCTGTTAGAAAACCTTACAGATACAGTAGAAGAATTGAATAGGTATTTTATTAGTGTTTTTAATGAAAAAAATAATGCGATTCTAAATTTTAATGAAAATCAAACAGAAGTTTCTGATTTATTTCATTTTACTCCAAAAGATGTTGCTGATATTATTAAGGAACTCAAATGTCATAAATCTCCAGGTATTGATAATTTAACAACTGAAATTTTACAAATTGGAGGTTATCACGTATCTAAATATTTAACGCATCTGTTTCAAATTAGCATTAATAATAGTATTTTAACAAATGACTGGAAGATATCAATAGTTCTGCCTGTTTATAAATCTGGTGTGAAGTCTGATTGCAATAATTATCGTCCAATTAGTTTAACATGTATTGTTTGTAAAATTTTAGAAAAACTTCTGACAAACTACCTACAATATTTTTGTGATAAGCGCAACATAATCAGTAGGAATCAACATGATTTTAGAAAACATTTCTCCTGTGTTACTCAACTGTTAAATTTTCACAATGAATTGGTAGAAATTGTTGATGATAAGAGGCAGGTAGATGCCATCTTTATTGATTTTACTAAAGCTTTCGATAAAGTTCCACATGATATTATTATAAGAAAATTAGAAAATTTGAAGTGTGACATGCGAGTCATCAAATGGATAAATGAATACCTGACGGATAGGAAGCAAAAAGTGAGAATAAATAATATTTTTTCATCTGAGCTAATAGTTACTTCTGGTGTGCCTCAAGGTAGCGTGATCAGTCCTATATTATTCATTATTTTTATAAATGACATTACACAAAATTTGAGTTGTGAAACAAAATTATTTACCGATGACTGCGTTATTTACAATCAAAGGAAGAATGCAGAAGATTGGATTTTGCTCCAAGGAGATTTAGACAAAATTCAGATGTGGTGTAATGAAAATAAAATGGAAATTAATAGAAAAAAATGTGTTGCAATGTCTTTTGGTACCACAATGTTGTTCCAGGCTCATCCATATAAATTAGGAAATGACTTGATAAAATATGATGATACATGCAAATACCTAGGAGTTACTTTTCGAAATGATTTAAATTGGAATAATCACATTCAGAATATTTTAAAAAAAGCTTATAAGTCTTTGTGTTTCATAACAAGAAATCTTAAAGGCTCTGGTAAACCAGTACTTCAAAAAGCTTACATCACATATGTTCGTCCTAAGATTGAGTACGCACAAGAAGTCTGGGACCCATACCAATACTATTTAATTCAAGATCTGGAAATGTTACAGCATAAAGCAGCTCGGTATGTTTGTAACGATCACAGAACAACTGCGTCTGTATCAAGTATGCTCGAGGAACTCAATTGGGATAGTCTATCTTCTAGAAGAAAAACAGCAAGATTAAAATTATTTTGTTATATTCATTTTCAACACGATTCGATGCACAATTTTCTATCTAAATTAAAAGTAAATGATTCTTGTACTAGAAAAAACATAACTTCACTTATAAAATACCCTTTTCGAAGTCTAATCTTCATAAATTTTCCTTTTTTCCTAAAACTGTACAAGAATGGAATAATTTAAACGAAAAAGATTTGATTAAATTATTAGAAAATTGTGTAAACAAAATTAAAAATTAAGATGTAAATAATTATGTTTGATTATTAGGCCACCAAGTATATTATACTATACGCCTAATTTATAACAATAAATAAATTCACAAACACGGAAAAGCTTTTTTGTAAGTCACACTTCAAAGGTATTCAAATTATCAAATACAGACTGTTCTGAAAGGAATAAAGAAAGAAAGAAAATGAAAAAAGAAATAAAAACTAAGAGGATTAATTTTTGCAGGTATTACTGCAGGAAAACAATTTCAAAACAGCTGGAAAACTCTAAAAAAACTACATTTAAGCATCAATTTCTAATGAACGACGTTTATAGTGCCCTCTGTTAATACGGGCCGTAAATTTCTATTTTGCAGGAGTTAAAAAACGTGAGACGTTCAAAAAGAAAGTCCCGAAAAGAACTTCCAATAAATAAAAAGTATGCTTAAATAGTTACAGCGAAAGAATATGCATGTACATGAAACGCCATCTGTTGCCTTTATTTATTATTATTGTTTTATTATTGTCTTTATTTACCGGAAAACAATGGAAAAACGTAAGAACTTTCAAGAACAATGATCTAGAAACGACTACGAATTTAAAAAAAATGTGGCGCCATCTGTTACCATAAGTCGTAACTTTGTTCCCGTTATTAGTGAGAAAATAAATTTTAACTGAAAAGCTTTAAAAGAGATCGAAAAATTGTGTCACAAAGAACAATTTCAAATAAATAAAATCGAAATGATTTAAAGAAGTTTCAAAGAAATTTCAAACATACCTATGTAAGTAGTGCTATCTGTTAATCTGTAGCTGCAATTAATTTATCGTCTTTATTTGTCGGAAAACAATTTCAAGACTACTGAACATCGCTAGAAAAATTTAAGAAATAATGTTTCAAGAAACAATTTTGAATAAATAAAGTTGAACAGGGATGGTTAAAAAAATAATCTGTAGCTGCAATTACTTTAGTTCCCTTTAAATTTAGGAAGGTCGTTTCAAAACAGCTGAAAACAAATTTCTTCAAGAAAGCGTTCGAGAAATAGTTTCGTTTATTTCGCTTGGCGCTAGTTTTCGGGAACTTTTGTAAACTAAAATTTTGACAGTTCTTGTTACATTTTAGAAATAGGATAATGCAAAATCAAAAACAGTCATTAAGCAGAATTGATTTATTTAGCATTGAAAGTAAGCAGCTAAAGTTTCTTTTTAGATTTACTTTCTTAATAATAAATATTGTAATAATGAAGGGCGTTGGAAAAATTTTGCAACCCGGCGACTTGAGTTCTAGTTACGCCACTGTTTATCTCATATGTATACAGGTTTAAATGGTATTTTTTTCTTTATGTTAAAATGTCAAGAAGAATCAAGATTCTAAAAACGTCATTGAAAATCACAATCGTTGCAAAGAAATAAAAATTTTGCCGCAAGTAAAAATTTCAAGCAAAAACTCAGCCGGTATAGACGAAATACCCTGTTCGATATTAAAAGAAGTGGCTGATGTACTAACCCCTCTTCTTACATATCTCCTAAATGAAAGCTTAAAATCTGGATATTTTCCCTCGGAATTGAAGACAGCACGAGTGATTCCTGTCTTTAAAAAAAGGTGATAGCAGTGAGGCCTCTAATTATAGACCTATATTAATCCTTCCGGCTTTTTCGAAAATTTATGAGAAATGTTCAATAGATTATTAAAATATTTCCTTAAACATAATCTTATTCCGAAGAGTCAATTTGGTTTTTTACCGGGTGAATCAACTACGGATGCTATTTTTAAATTTCTTAACAGTGTTGACCAGAAAAAAACCTACGATAGTAAAGCTTTTGACACCATTTGCCACAACAGTCTGCTTAAAAAGTTATATGGCTACGGAATTCGTGGTCCTGCCTCCAAATGGATTAGCTCCTACCTATCGTGTCGGTCTCAAATTGTTTAAGTGGAATCATCGAAAAATGGTATTCCACAAGGTTCGATATTAGGACCTTTATTATACATTATATTCGTGACTGATCTTCCATCTCACGTTTCTAATGGAACTGTTTGTCAATTTGCCGAAGATACATCAATTGTTGTTAGTTCAAAATCAATGCAATCATTATCTAAGGAAATAAATAATAGTGTTAACGAAATTGTTAAATATAGTGCTAAAAACAATTTAATCATTAATCAAAAGAACACCAACTTTATACAGGGAGATTCGGGCAAACCTTTCATTAAAAGTTTACGGACTTCTCCGTTGAATTTCTGTCTCATATTTTGCAGTTATAAGTTAACGATGATGATCTACCAAAGTATAATATTTTCAATTTTCGAACACTTCCCCTTATACCGGAAGTTGTTGCCAACTTTCTTGTTTTAAATAGAACACCCCATTTTTTAATGAATTTTTGAAATCTTCAAAATTCTAAAAATATTTTGTGCAACACACAACGAAAATTAACCGTTTCCGAGATATTTTCATTTTTTAAAAATAAATCGGACTTGCACAACCTTGGTTATGATACTGCCATCTTTGTGCAGCAAAAAACGTGATGTCCATTTTTGGCATGTAGTAGGTTACAGTAACATTATTTCAGATCATGTCCAGTTTTGCACTTGATTGCTTACAGGCTGGTTGAAAAGTAACTTCTATTCGCACTAATTTCATCTGTCGAAAAGTCATGTTTTTTAAATGGAACGCCTAGTAAATTTTTAAACCATGTGACTCAAGATTAAATGTTCTTTCGTCCTGTATTAGCATTCCCTATACCTATCTCTTATAGTTCACTCGTTATCGATGATTTCTTTTTAACACGTATTTTTTTTCCATTTTTCGGTATTGTTTTTAAATAGTAGGCTACGAAAACTAGAGAAATTATAATTTTTGAAATCCTCCGTCTCGTAGGAATTAAAAAAAAACTATTTAATTGTTGCGAAGCACCAAAAAATAAATATTCAAACACAGACATATTAAACGTTTTTGACGATAAAAAAAACACCGACAATTCAAGAAGTTAATAAAAAAAAAATTGTTATATCGAGGAAAATATGTTATTACTGAGACACAATAGAAAGTTATTACTAATAAATAATAGCAGAGAACCACTTAGAGCCAATATTATAACCAGCAATTTGTGTATTATTTTCAATATTTTAGATATATTTATTAGTTTTCATAAAATTTTGTATTGTAAGTGTAAATTTCTCTTTGTAAATGTGTCAAAAGTCATATCAAGAATTCTAATACATACGGCATATGTAAATAAAAAATTCAGATGATAGATGTATGTATATTTAATGAATCAATTTATAACTGGGTGCAGTCAAAAAAGGGGGTTGATAGTAATACTCTTTTAAAGTTCAACCGAGCTTTTGGAAAATTTATTTCCTTTATCAAGGATTCTACAAAACAAATTTTAAAATTAATAATTAACACTGAGAACAATTTCACATGATTACTTACTCCTTAGTGAGTACAAAAGGTTAAACCACTAGTTATTATAATATTAAATTTCATTAAGAATAAGTTAATTTTGAATTTTACATTTTTTGACAGCTAAATTAATTGCGGAATTTAGAAAATTGAATCACGATAAAAAAATTGTTTATTCATTATTGGGTAATACGTTGTAAATTTTGATTTCCAACATCTTGATTGTCTTTCTTTTTAGTTTTAAAATTTAATAGGTAAGTATAAATACAACTAAGTTTCTCAATATCAGTTCTTTTGTTGATACTTTCTTTATTACAAAAAATATGACACATTTCAATAAAAAGTCTTTGACTCAAAATTGGTTCAATATCTAAAATTTTTGCATCTTCAAAATTAATCTTATGGTCTTCCTTATTGGCATGTTCAGATAAAGCACAAGCATTAGGTCTAAGTCTAATATCACTTTTATGAGAAATAATTCTCGAATGAAGAGTTCTTGATGTTTGGCCAATATAAACAGAATCACAATCATGACAAAGAATTTCATAAATAGAATTAATTTCTTTGAATTTGTTAAATGGATCTTTAACTTTTGTAAAAAGAGACTTAATTGTTAATAAATTTTTAGTTGCAATCTGAATGTTTTTGTTTTTTAGTAATTTTATTAGTCGAGATGTAAGATTTGGTATGAATATTAAAGATCTAAAAACTTTACCAACATTAATTGTTTGTGAATTATTATTAATTTGAGAAATAGGTTCTATTCTTTGTTGAGTATTGAAAATTAACTTATTTAGCATTGCAAAAGATAGCTATTCTTTATGAGAACATTTTTTAATTTGTGCAAGTTTTTATTCAACAAAGAAGGATGAGAAATCTTTTCTATACGATTTTTTAATCCTAAAATCATGTTAATTTTCATTTGAATAAAATTGAATATTAGGATTATAATTGTTAAAAACCGTTAAAATCTCATCAATACCTTCTTGGGGAACTATACAAATAATATCGTTGAAATTGAAATTACAGTCAGAAATTAATTTAAAAAGTCTCATTTTGTTAAATTTTCATAGTACACTATTTAGGAATAACACTAATATTATAGAAAAATTTTTGTGCAAATCGTTTTTGATTGCAGTGAGAACCTCGAGCAGCCTCTGGACAGCTGTTTCAGCCCTGCTTGGGGCTTCTTCAGCAGAAACGTAGCTCGACATTCCCACTGCAGACCAAAAACGACTTGCCCAATTTATTCGCAAATGCGATGTAAGAATGATGAACATATAAAATAGCGACATCTTACTATCGCTTTTTGACCTAACATTGCAGTAGGATAGACAAATTGAAGCGGGATTTGCTCCTAATGAGTCCCCCATGCAAGGCGGCCATGCTTGCTGTCAAAGCATAATGAAACATTTTAGAAAAATTTTGTGCAAATCGTTTTTGATTGCAGTGAGAACCTCGAGCAGCCTCTGGACAGCTGTTTCAGCCCTGCTTGGGGCTTCTTCAGCAGAAACGTAGCTCGACATTCCCACTGCAGACCAAAAACGACTTGCCCAATTTATTCGCAAATGCGATGTAAGAATGATAAACATATAAAATAGCGACATCTTACTATCGCTTTTTGACCTAACATTGCAGTAGGATAGACAAATTGAAGCGGGATTTGCTCCTAATGAGTCCCCCATGCAAGGCGGCCATGCTTGCTGTCAAAGCATAATTTCTAAAATCTTTCATTATGCTTTGACAGCAAGCATGGCCGCCTTGCATGGGGGACTCATTAGGAGCAAATCCCGCTTCAATTTGTCTATCCTACTGCAATGTTAGGTCAAAAAGCGATAGTAAGATGTCGCTATTTTATATGTTCACTAATATTATACTTTAATAGATCATTATCGATAACTTATAACCGCAAAATAGTAAATAGAAATTCAAAGAGGAAGTTCGTAAACTTTTAATGAATGAGTTGCTTGAGTCTCCCTGTATACTTTAAATGTTTATATCTTTTAAAAACAATGACTATAGTTTGCTAATTCGCCTTATGGGCAAATCCCCACGTGAAGTTGACTGTTCCAAGTTTTTAGGTTTGCATGTTGATGAATATCTTAAATGAACTACTCACATTGGTCAATTATGCAATAAACTTATTCTCATTAAACTTTTTAATATTTAAGCTTAGATGAATTGTTGATTTAGAAAATCTAAAACTCTTTTATTATGGAAATATTGAATCTCGTATTAGATGTTACATAATGTTTGTTACATAACTACTCAAATATCGAGAGTTTTTGTACTGCAGAAAAGAATTCTTAGAACAATATTAAAACTAAATACACAAACTCACCGTAGGTCTATTTTCCAACGTCTTAAGATATTGACCATTTACTCGTTAATGATCTACGAATGCTGCGTCTATGTTAAGAAAAATCCGGGCTCATTTAAAAGAAATTCAGATATACAACAGCGGTATACTACTCGAAATGCCCAAACCCTAAATTTTCCGTCACACAGCTTAACTCTTTCTGAAAGAAGCCCTCTCTATATTTGCACTCGAGTTTTTAATCAGCTACCTTCCGAGTTGAAATCTATCAATATGTTGTCCACATTCAAAATCCGCTTAAAATCATGGCTCATTGATAAGAGTTTTTATTCCTTAACTGAATATTATGATCTACAAACAATTTTTTACGATTATGAAAAGTTTAGTATTTTATGTGATTTTTAAATTTTATTATACAGGCTGTTTCAAATTCGACCCTCACCATGGGG
The DNA here is from genome assembly GCA_036172665.1 of Prosopocoilus inquinatus. NCBI lineage: Eukaryota > Metazoa > Arthropoda > Insecta > Coleoptera > Lucanidae > Prosopocoilus > Prosopocoilus inquinatus. The sequence goes on from CM069877.1 coordinate 31,557,311, forward strand.
ATCTCGCTTATTTGAAGAGATAGAAGGTAGGTTTAAATTTGGCAAAGTTGCTAAATTTGATGAGTATTAATAATCCGGAAAGAAAAAGTTTCGATGTTAACTCTTATTCGAAATAATTGTAAAAAAAAGAAAAACTGACATTTTCTTATCTTCCCTCTATCTTCTTTATTTAAAGAGATATCAAAAAAATAGAAATACGTTCTTGAGGCAGTTTTCAATTCTCTACTCAGTAGTAAACACTATTTTTCTATAACAAGTTTCGTCAAATTGATACCATCATCAAGTTCATTTTTTCTTATGGCGCCCATATTGAGATTTAGTGACAAAAGAATCTACTTGTTATGGTGATTACGGTAATATAGTACATGTTATAAAAATTCTTTAAAACAAGGCCAGAATAAAAATGTTTAACGTGAGATAAGAAAAATTCTAGCCAGTAGAAGATAGTTGAGGGTTTAACTTAAAAACAATGTGTTCGTTAGACAGTAATTTACTAAATACTTTTTGTTGTACAACAGAAACACAGAAACAACAAGAAACGATACTTTTGAACCTATTTAGAGAGCAAAGCTTAATATTGATTATTGAAATGTATTGATTCGACGAAGAAAAGAAATCAATTCCTAGCAAAAATTACCGATGTGAGTGGGTGTATTTTCAGGTTTACTTATACAGAGTAATTTTTAAACATTTTTATCAACTCTTGCCACGGAATTTCAGCGTCATGTCTTAGCTTAGTGTTACGTAACCTCCAGATCTTTAATGAGTTATTTTTGAATTGACAAATGATTAAACTACCCAAATTTCATGAGAAGCTGTATTTAACTTCACACATAACAGTCATTCTTGTTCTTGTATTATTGTAATCGATTCTCATTCTTCAAAATTACGTCTAATTGTAATATTATTGAATAGTTTAAACAGCGACATCCTTCAAACGCTTTTTGATCCAACACTGCATTAGGAGTAACAAGTTTGCTACATAATAAGTCATCCCAGCCTGTATATATATTTCCATTGACATATACCATATCATGTAATATGATCACAAGGTATAAATATATATTATTATTAAACAAAAGCCGCATTAAACTAATCACCTAAAACTACAAATCTTTCCCCATTTAGCCGTCTCTCTAACTGTGCTAGTTTCCAAGATCCCCATGCTAAACATCGAAAAAACCCTGTACAGAAGCAAGCTCAGATAATAACTTTTGTTATAATGTTTTTGTAAATCAGAAAATTTTCACTTTTTGAAACTAAAATAAACACGAATAATTAGGTTTACATCACTGAATATTAACATTGCAAGTGCGTTGTTATTCGTTTCGAAAATAATACGAGCTTGAATTTCAATTCAAATATTTGGCAAGGATATATCGCAAAAGACTTCAAAATTACCTTTTTCACTATCACAGCAAATTCCAGGGGCACTTCACGATAACGTACATTATAATTTATAATAAACTGTCGCAATAATATTACAAATTCACAAATAATAAAAGCAGGTACTTTCCCTAACGACACTCGATAAGATACTACTAAGGACAAGGGCCGATGAAAAGATAGCTAGCCGTGGAATCTCAGTTGTTTTTTGCACACTTTTTTGTGATAGATGCATTTGCACGCCACGCCGGTATAGCGAGAAGTTAATCTTCCTTTAAATTGATTTCAATAACACGGACTAAGCGAACTTACAATTTTTTTCTTTGCTTTAGATGGAAATAAAATATCCGAGTGTCGCCCGAGTTTAATTTCATCGAAAAAAAAATGCTTTAATTAAAATTGAATCGTTTTTCTAAGGAAGGCAGTCGTGTTTCGTTGCAAAGAAATAAAACTTTGTAAACAGTGTTAACGACGAATGGTCCTGCTTAAGTTTTTAATTTATTTTTGTTGTAGAATTACTTAATTTAAGGCAATTGATTTGTTTAAATAAAAGAGAGGGGATGGCAATAATCTAACCATTTCCCTCGTCTCTTTTCTTGATTGTTAATAATAAGTAAACATCCAAATTTCACTTATTTTTTTTAATAATGGAAAAATTCACATTACCATTATGTGCGGGCGGCACCTGTTGCCAGTGATGTAGCTACAGGGGTTACAAGGATTGCAAAGCAACTCGGTGCCTCTTCTTAAGACCTAAAGTAAGAAATCAAATTGTTATTAGCAAGCATAATAATTACAGACGGTTTCATGTTTCCTTGATTTCAAAAAAAAGCACAGACGCGGAAAAATTTAATTCCAAGATTTTTGATAATCGATATTTCGAAAGCAATAAGTCAGAAAGAAAAGAAATAAGTCAGAAAGAAAAAAAATGAAAAAAACAAGAAATTTACCGAATCGTCTTTAAATTAAAACCAGGACAATTAAAATTAAAAATTAAAGCAACTAAAAAAGAACTCGAGGAAAACGTTTCAAGCGTTAATTTCCAACGTGGTGCCATCGGATAACCCGCGCCTTACGTTTATAATTCGCCAGGAAAAGATTTAAAAAAAAAAACTGTACGCACTAGCAGTGGCGTAGCTATAGAGGTTGCAGGGATTGAAGTAAAAATTTTTGCCCGGATCTCTAAAGATTCACAAACACGGAAAAGCTTTTTTGTAAGTCACACTTCAAAGGTATTCAAATTATCCAATACAGGCTGTTCTGAAATGAATAAAAAAAAGAAAGAAAATGAAAAAAGAAATGAAAAACTAAGAGGATTAATTTTTGCAGGTAGTACTGCAGGAAAACAATTTCGAATTTCAAAACAGCTGAAAAACTGCATTTAAGCATCAATTTCGAATGAACGACGTTTGTAGTGCTCTTTGTTAATACGAACCGCAAATTTCTATTTTGCAGGAGTTAAAAAACGCGAGAACGTTCAAGAAGAAAGTCCTGAAAAATACTTCGAATAAATAAAATGTATGCTTAAATAGTTACAGCGAAAGAATGTGCATGTACATGTGACGCCATCTGTTACCTTCCATACTCTTTATTTACCGCAAAACAACTGAAAAACCTAAGAACTTTCAAGAACAATGTTCTAGAAATGACTATGAATTAAAAAAAAAATGTGGCGCCATCTGTTACCATAAGTCGTAACTTGGTTCCCTTTATTAGTGAGAAAATAAATTTTAACAGAAAAGCGTTAAAATTGTGTCACAAAGAACAATTTCAAACAAATAAAATCGAAATTATTTAAGGAAGTTTCAAAGAAATTTTAAACATACCTGTGTATGTAGTGCCATCTGTTAATCTGTAGCCGCAATTAATTTATCGTCTTTATTTGTCGGAAAACAATTTCAAGACTACTAAACATCGCTAAAAAAAATTAAGAAATAGTGTTTTAAGAAACAATTTTGAATAAATAAAGTTGAACAGGGATGGTTAAAAAAATAATCTGTAGCTGTAATTACTTTAGTTCCCTTTAAATTTGGGAAGGTAGTTTCAAAACAGCTAAGGACAAATTTCTTTCAACAAACTGTTCGAGAAATAGTTTAAGCGTATTTCGCTTAGCGCTAGTTTTCGGGAACTTTTGTAACCTAAAATTTTGACAGCTCTTGTCACTTTTTAGAAATAGGATAATGCAAAAACAATCATTAAGCAGAATTGATTTATTTAGCATTGAAAGTAAGCAACTAAAGTTTCTTTTTAGATTTACTTTCTTAATAATAAATATTGTAATGATGAAAGGCGTTGGAAGAATTTTGCAACCCGGCGACTTGAGTTCTAGTTACGCCACTGTTTATCCCATATGTACACAGATTTAAATGGTAGTTTTTTTTCTTTATGTTATAATGTCAAGAAGAATCAAGATTCTAAAAACGTCATTGAAAATCACAATCGTTGCAAAGAAATAAAAATTTTTCCGCAAGTAAAAATTAAATCGTCTATTTTACAATAAATCAGTCGGGTTGGTAGCACTGATCGTTGCATACGTCAAATACGGTTACAGAATACTATTCTGATCAGTGATCAGATTCTGATTCAGAATAATATTCTGTGGTACGGTGCAGGGGGGTAGCTTGTATAAGACAAGATGGTATTAAATTTTACTTCAGTCAGACAAATACAGATGGCAGCCCAACTCGTGAATTTTTGATGTTGGCAGACCCAAGACTCGGGATTGTACACTGAGGTTGGTAGAATTGGTAGAAAATATCATGTAAACACCATATCATGTCCATCCATCTTTTCACCATAGTGGATTTTTTGTCATCTTTGGATAACTTTAGCTTTCATTCATCTTTCAAAATTATACTGACGAATTCTGAGTGATAAAGAAAGAACCTGCTCATTTTGTTTTTGGGCATTTGTTGAATGCATAGATACAGCCTATATACAATTATTTATTTAAGAACGTAACATAACATAAACAATTTAATGCAGTTAATAAAGATACTTATTTGGTTTTGTTAAGAAAGAGCAAATTTATTTGTGGCAATTCTTACAATGCTCTTTACATAATATGATATGGTTTTTATGTAAGATAGGATAATTTGATTTTTTTTAGGTTTCTGATAGAGAACTTTATGCATAAATTTCTAAATGGAATCGTTTTCTGCATATAGGTAGTAAAACAAAGTTATAAACCTGTATGTATTGCTGTTTACAGTATTACAGTGTTCTGCATGTGTGTAATAAAAGAAAATTAATTTGCGCAATAAAATGAATTGAATAAGATTCCCATATTGAAATTAGAAGACTGCTGTTGTGTGTAATCATTTTACTTACTCATTTTTAATACATATCTGAAATGGTCACTCAAAATTATTTGATAAATCTGCTTTTGATCTATTTTATATAGGCAACATGTATTGCAGAATTGTTTTGAATAGGCAACCAAATGTCACAGCGGCGTAACAGGAAATGGGGCCGTTCAAGTTTAAAAATTATGAAAAATTATGTAATATTTATATATACATATAAACCTCTCTCCTGGGTTCCGCACCTGGTTCCGCATTATTATTAATGTAATTATGTCAGACAAATACAGATGGCGTAAAAACTCGACACCACTTTTATATGCAAGAGTCAGCGGTCTATATCCTTTCTTGTCTATGGTACGGTGCATTCTGCAAATTCTATCGCGATTTGTTTCCAAAACGAAACGATTGATATTTGGAAACTTCAATAAAATTTCCAAAAAAAACAGTTATTTCCGACAATTAAGGAAATTTCACTAAAGTTTTAAAAACCTAGAAATTTCCACACTTTTGGCAGTTTCGAAAAGTGTTAAAATTTCAGGAAATTTCCTCCATGAAATTTCTTCAATTGTTTTACTGCACATCTGTATTTACGATATTGTTTACAGTACTCACTTAATCTTAAAGGAAATTTGTGTTCTTTTATTGGCAACATTGAAGTAATGTCAAAAAGTCAAATCATTTCTTTGTCGCGGTGATTTGATTGATGATTTACTTGGTAATTTCATAACAGTAATTACACAACATGCAATGACAAATTGTTATTATTATTTAGATGTTGTATTGTTAGTATCGTTTTTCACTGTCACCGTGTTTGTCACTTTAATTCAAAATTTACAGTAATAAAAAAAACTAAGCAAACATAACCTCTCTTCCATGCTTCCAGGGAATTATCCGAAGATCGGCAGCGCACAATAACCGCGGCGTTCTTCAAAAATCACGTAATTCAAGCAGTCAATCAACTATTTGGTGAAACGGCTTGCGCAATCAACATAGACCTGCTGAGATATAATCCAGAGACCAAAGAAGCGATCTTGCGTGTTCCCAAAGATTATTACGTTAAATTGAGGTGCAGTCTGGTGCTGGCGGGGCGATACGAGGGCGTTGAATGTGCGTACAGAGTGCGCAAAGCTGCCCCCTTGTTATTAAATTTGATCGGTGATAGTACAAAGTACGAACATTAAAAATGTCACATTGCCGGCGGTTAGGCCCCAATGATAAAGACATAGTAATATTTGCCACAGCCGAGGACCATAAAGTTCCCAGTACCGTTACGTTACCAGAACCTGAGCCCCAACCAGGCTTGATTTTACCAAATGGCGATATCAATTGGAATTGCCCTTGTTTAGGTGGTATGGCGACAGGACCTTGCGGTGTTGAATTTCGAAATGCTTTTAGTTGTTTTCATTACTCAACAGCAGAGCCTAAAGGTGATTCAAATTAAAAAGATTCATAAAGCCATCTCATATTATATCAAACATATCTCGTATTTTGCAGGAAGTGATTGCTTCGATATGTTTAAGACAATGCAAACTTGTATGAAAAAGTATCCAACGTTGTATAGTAAAGATCTAGGAGAAGATGACGACTTAAATGAAGCTCTAGAAAAATCAGAAGCAGCAGATAAAAGGGAAAAATCAGAAGCGCCAGGGAAAAAGGAAAAACCAGAGTGACAAGTGTATTGTTAATTTAGAATCCCGCCCAATACATAAGTAGTTTCTTTTAACATTGTTCTCATTTTTTTTGCTCCCATTGAAAGAGACCCAGAAATAAATGAAACATTTATTGTAACCTTAACTTGTTAACACACATAAACAACAAATTCTTAAATTGGTTTAACACTTGATTCAGAATCATTTAAACTCACTGACGGCTCATAACAAGCATTGCTGCTGATACTATCGATGGTGTCTTCATTAATGTGTAAATCCAGATCAATTTCTTCCTTAATATCATCAGAGAAATCCAAAGTATGATCTGTTTTTAGGGATTCATCCATTACTACGTGAACTCTTGCATTATCAAAGTTTTCAAATCCGTCTAAGGTTACCTCTTCTTCCTTGATTTTTATATCTGGAAATCCAGAAGGTGAATCGAATACGTTTATTTCATCTTTAAGGCTGTCTGCGAAGCCGTCTGTGATTGACTTCTGGTAGTCCATTTCTACTTTGATGTCGGTTATCATTTTCGAGTTGTGTTCGTTGCTTTCGTCATAATCAGATTCTGAATCTTTCTGCAAAGAAATTAAACCATTTGTCAAGTTAAGCACTCGCGATTGTATTTTTTTTTTTTTTGAACAGTTAAAACACAAATTTAAAACTGAAGGTATTTCAAACGAAACATTCTGCTAATTACTTAGATGAGAAAAGTTTTTTTTTTTGTTTTGTTTGAATCACCTTTCAAATCACAATTGTACAAGACTGAAACTGAGTACTTAGTTGGCTGCTTTGGGTGTACTTACTTAAATCTATAATCAATGGCTCAATTTCCAGAATGACTGGAAAAATCTTTACTATAGGTAAAGAATCACACAATGCGTTTCAATTAAATTAAAATTCTATGTTGTCTAAGGTGGCATGTGCCGCAAGACCTACCCTGACTTGGTTGTAGGAACGAATGGGAGGTATGTCCATGTGTAACCGGCAGGTGGCATCATCGAATATTGTCTCGATGGGGGTCTTGCACTCAATATCGGCCCTCATCTTCCCACACGGACGGAACAAAACTTGGTTAGAATCCTGAAACGCAATGCACAAATGAAAAAAAAATTAACATTGCCAAACATTAAACAACGAACCTCAAGTATGTGTTTGCGGCAATGCCTAGCAACAGGCAATGCCCTCTCGCCACACTTAACACCGCCTTCACTGTAGACACATTTGGTATAAGTGTGCGGTTTTTGAGCCATACCCTCAGTTATCTGCACTCAAAATTTCTTTGATCAATGAAGCTTTTATTATAAATTAAACTTATAGGTACCTTCATCCTAAGATCATGCAATCGTTTATTTAGTATAGCTTCAATACCGTGTTTCCTGTGGTATTGATTGTAAGCCCTTAGCTTCTTGTAAAGCCGCTGTTCTTTAGCACTGTCACGCATTTGATTGTGTATACTGCCTAAAATCTCGCTGTGTTAAAATGCTACACATATAAAATTATTGTATTAAAGACTTACAGTAAGTTTCTTTCTCTCGTTTTAAAGCGTGTATGTATTTCCTCCTGCGTTCCCTGAGAACGTGTTGGAGGTGTTTGTATTGGTCAATGTAAAGAGATTGCAGGCGGATGAGCTTGTCTCTGGTGACGAGGGTGATCTCTTCTGCAGTGTAAACATTCGCATGTCTACAATGTTATATAATCTTGTTTTTAATACTTACAGCGTTTTCTTTTGGGGTGCACTAAGTGCATCTTCATCTAATTTTATTTCATGAGATTATAATGAGATGAAGAGACACTCAGTGCATGCCACTCAAAAGTGCTATTCAATTACAACTTACTTTAAAACGTCTTCCTGATCAGAATCGATACTTTCATTATCTGAACTGTCTGCCTGAGCATCGTGCCACACGGTCGCGTAGGTTGAAGGTTCAATGTCGCTCTCGGATTCACTGCACATGTCCAAGACATCACTGCAAGAAGCATTAACAGCAGTCGCATCAATATCAACTGAAAATTGAAAACAAATAAGTTTGCAGACGGTCGTCTTCAACAACTTACAATACGGATCCAAGGATTTTGTTATTTTGACTTCGCCTTCATCCGGTGTCTGTCTGTCACTCTCATCCGAATACTGCGTGCTGGATGAGATGGTTCTTGCACGGGGCTTGCGTACGTAATGTGCGAGCGAATGGAGAAGAACCTCGGCTGTTTGAGGGGGAGGATGCCGTGTACCGTGACGCACTCTCGTCAGGTGGGTTTTCAAAGCATGCTCGTTGCAGTAGCTGCAATACAAAAACGTGTAACAAGAAGATTTTGATGGATCGCTCAGATTTACTTGCTGTAACCGAATTCTTTCTTATCGGATTTCGGCGCAGGCATGTAACATCGTTTACCACTGGCCGTGTACACAAACGAACACTGCTTATAAGGGGCGTTCTTGTCTTCCAGTATATGTCTCAGGCAATAATTGTAGCCGTCTAGGGTAAGCTGAGTGCATTCGTATGGTTTATAAGCGCATTGCTTCTTGTTTTGCAATTCGAGTTGGAGTTGCATCCTTAGAGCGGCTGTCTTGGCGGCGGCCATCGTCGACGGTGAATTTATTTTCACCTGCTTCTGCATTTGATTTCTGAAAATTGAATTTGTTTAACGCTCTATATTTGACGTGCTCGAATTCAAATTTGCCGCCTTTAATTAACTGGTAGTTGTTTCCGCGTGACGTCACGCCAGCGGCCATATTTACGATCCTACGTGAGTCATGCGAGCGCTTACACGCAATGTTTATTATTTATCGTTGCGTGCAGGTAAATTAGTGTAAGGCATTTAAAAATAGGTTTCTTAATTTTATTGTGTGTTCGGTTAATGCGCCGGGGTTAATTGGGGAATTAACGGTGGTGTGAGTGAGTGTGTTGTTTAGCGTGGTTGGTTGGCCATCGAACAGTGAATAACATCAAATAGCGAGACTTTGTGTATGCACATTTTTGCTAGCTAACAAACTACCTCGCAGGCCGTGAAAACTACGCTAAACCGTAACGCAAGGCTAATACTACAATCCGAGATATACTAAACAAAGGTCAGTTAAAATTTACCTTGGTTAAATCGCAGATTCCAAGCAGCACTCAAGCTTCTGGGAATTCCGATTTCGTAGTGACGCAGGACGACACGACTTGTACTAAAAGCTGTGATAGCCCGAAGTCAGTATTTATTTTAAACGGTTTTGTCGCTGGTTTTCTTGCCCGATTCGCGTAAAATGACGGCGTGTTTCGTGTATTGCGTCTATTTTTTAAAGTGATCAAATGCACCGGATTATTTTCGTGACGCGTGGCGACATCTGCGTTGCTCTTTTTACGTTGTTGTGTGACGTGCGTCAATGGCGAGCACAAGCAACAGCGGTAATGAGAAATGTAAGGAGGTTAAAAATCCCTTCATGGAAAAGTGGTATTTCACGAAGGAACGCCTGGAAAACACGCCATCCAAACAATGCGGAATCGAACCGTACAAGGAACTGTCTTACAGGCAGCAGGCGGCAAATTTTATCCAGGACATGGGCCAGAGGCTCAAAGTGTATCCTTGGACCATACCATGATTTAACACATTTTGTATGTATGAAGGCATGCTATTTAAACAGTTTACTCTAGTTTGCGTCTAGTTATACGCATACTGAGCATATATTAGTGCTATTTTGAGTCCGACGGGCCCCACGAGGTCGTCGGACCTTTACTTTGTTTTTAGGTCGGAGAGGTTATGTCGCACCATTTTTTTTTAATTTTGACGTACTGTCCCCGTTTATCGCAATTTCATTTGGTCGATTACGCCCAAGGTCAGACTACAGCTAATCATGAATCATCACTACTTGCTTTCATTATTTACTCGGGGCTAGTCTCTCATGTCATGACCTTGCAAAAATGGACTTGGAATACTTCAAGTCCTCCTCCTCTTTCTTTTCTCTAACTTTCTGTTCTTACAGGTTGAGGATGAATGTTTTATTTTTAATAGGAAACGCTTGTTTTACAGGTTTTCAACATTTAATCTCGAAATCACTATTCGAATATGATTATTATTTGTTGTGTGTAGTATTGTACGTACAGTCATTGTAATAATTAGATTGAATAAAACATATTGAAAAGATTATAAAGTTTATATTTCTTGAAATTTTATTTTTCAATTTTTATGTTTTTTTTTGCCTACTTATTCATACTGTTAGTTGATGATGATTCGAATGAACTAAGAACTCTTTTATTTTCTGACCGATAATAAGTTTTATTTTCTTTGCTTAATAAAATAAAATTGAATGTATGATTCATTATTATTTACTGAAAAATGTAAACCACACAATTCCTTAATTCACTTTTTGTTTTAAATTTTGTCGTCTTAGAATAAACTGCTGTCTACCATAGAAATTGTGACAGTAGAAATTATACTGGGTGTCTCACAACCTACGGAGGAGACTAAAAGGGTAGCTAGGGGAGATCAAATTAAAGCTTTTTTCTTTATAAATTTTTGGTAAAAAATAAATAACTAAAAAGTTACAAGAGGTTAAAGTGAAATTAACTAGCAAAAGTTACTCCCTGCAGTAATATTTTAGGTGTTAAAAGCAAATTTGAGGTATTTATGGGTTAATAGAACACTGCTTTACAGTAAACAATTTTAAAAAATGTTGCCACGTTAAAGTTACAGCTATTTAATTTTTCTTTTAATGCCCAAAAACAGGTTTTCATATCGTTGTGCACCGTGGTTTTGATAAATTTAGAGTTTATTTAATAATAAAATTGCATTTTGTGAAATGATTTTTATTAAGAAGCTGTAGGTGTAAATTAAAAAAGAAATTCAGAAAGTTAAACTGCTGTAACTTTCTTATTATTGGGTTTGGGTCAAAAGCGAATTAAGAAAAAAGCTTTATTTTGATGTCTTACAGCTGCTCTTTCAATCTCCTCGGTACGATGTGAGACACCCAGTATAGAGTATTTAAATTTTCATAGTTAAATAACTTTGAACAACTGAAATCTGCAATTTTTTTATCGTTTGAAATTAATCAAATTTGAAAATGTAAATTCAATTAATATAAAGTATCTAAAAAAGTTGAAGTATCTAAAAAATTAGAATATATTGTACGACCACAGCATTTCTTTAAATTAATAATATAGAAGGTGCTGTATTTTGAAATGCAACATAGGAAATCCCATGTTAATTTAAAAGTGCTCGAATATTAGTTTCCATAATTATTTTACGACAAAATTCCATTTAGGTTTCTTAAAGTACTGTTCAAGATGAATCTGTTTATTAAGTTTGAGAATTTTTCATGCGCTGAGTTTTAAGATTTTTAAAAAAAAGATTCTGTAACTGAATTCAACTTATACCAAACTCTCAGCATAGCCTTATCAATGATGGTGAAAACTGGATAGATAATTAATAGATATAATGACTTTTGAAAAATATTGATAGAAAAAACGTTTCCAGTAATTTATTTAAACATTTACTAATCAAGACCGTGCTGACATTTTGGTATAAATTGAATTTCGTAACTGATCTTTTTTAAATATCTCGAAACTGAGCGAATGAAAAATTCTCAAACTTTACAGATTCATCTTGAAGAGTACTTTAAAAAAACCTAATGGAATTTTGTTGTAAAATAATTAAGGAAACCAATATTCGAACCCCTTTAAATTAACATGGGATTTCTCCTATGTTCCGTTACAAAACGCAGCACCTTGTTATGGATAAAATAATGAGAACTTTAAATGCGTTTCTCTTTGGTGTATACTTGCAGAGCTTTAGGATTCTTTTTCAGAACGGTACTTAATTGTGTATCTTCTTTTTGTGGACACAATCCTTATTATCATTCAGCAATCCGTGTCTACCAATTTTGGTTTTCAGATAGACTTCTTTTTCTCTCCAATGAAATTTTCCTACACACTTCATATGATCTTAACCAGTGGAAGTTGTTGCTTTTTTAAGTATGAAACAATTTACCTATGGCTAATAGATGTTTTTGCTAAAGAATGGCTTTTTAATATATATAATATATATATTTCCACATAAACTATAGTGACGTCTAGCTCTAGGCCCTAGTCCATAAAGAGTGATTCCAAAATCCTTTATTTTCTCTGTGCACCGTTACTTGCACAAAGTACAAACCCTGATCATTGAATTAAGAGATAGGACCACTAAAATAATTAAGTTACACATTTATTTAAAATGAAAAGCCATTTGATGAGTGGTACTGATTAGGAGTATTAAAATACCAATGCTTTACAAAGAGTATTTTAATTAACATACAGTAATATCTCATTTATTAGATTTATTTCAGTATTTCATAATAATAAACCTTTATTAAGTGCAAGTAACAAAGGACTCTACAAAAGGTGGAAAAAGTAATTCTTCGTGGCATACACAGAAAGAAAGTTGTAGTGAAAATGGAGACAGAAACAAATTGTAGGAAATATTCGTAAATGTAGGAAATGTTCGAACAAGTGTGAGGCAAGACGCTATTCTAATCGTAAGATTTACTACAATTGTTCTAATATTTGCTATAATTTGCGCCTGTCTACATTTTTACTGCAATTGTGTGTGTCACGTTTTACTAATCATTTGTTTTTTCTGTGTACTGTTAATGCAGGTACCAGTTAGACCTTCAATATTTCTTTTTAATTCTTCATTGATAGAACTTTTTCATAAATACACAGTATATTTATTTTGTACTTTTACGTCACAGTCTGAATTAACTGGACCACAGACCAATTTATGAAGTTTGGTAACTTGAACAAATAAAAAAAATAGTGTAGTAAATTAATGAAATGAAACAAATATTAACAAAATAACAATTTATGAATGTAATCCTGATTAAATTCATAAAGATATACCAAAAACGTTCACTTCTACATAAATTAATCTAAATTAAAATAAAAAAGTACTTTGATATAATAATTATTTTTTATTGCAAAATTTCAATTTTTACGTTGTTGAATTAATTTTGAATACCTTTTGAAATATTTGATTCATTAAAAAACCTGCACATCGAAGATAATTTGATTTATTGTTTTTAAATCTTATTAAAAGCTTAAAATGTTTACTTTTGATTTTAATTTAAAAATGTTGATAGTAAGTTGAATACAGGGTGTTCCGTGACGTAACGTCACCACTTCACTCACGTGATTATCAATTGAAACCAAGTAAGAAACTCTTAAGGCCCGGTATTATAAAGGCCAGTTAGCTTTAACTACTGGTTTATTTCCATGGTAACAATTATGAACACAACTGTTGTTATGGAAACAAACTGGGAGTTAAAGTTTAACTTTCATTTATAATATCGGTCCTTAGGCTGAGTTGCTCAATATCCGATTAAACCAGTAATTTATTAAGTGTTGGTTAAGCATCAAACCAGTTTTCTGTCGTAGTTAAACTACGTTTTACATCTTAATTCGTAGTTAAACTACGTTTTATATCTTAATCACTGTCTGAACAACCAAAAGAAAGCTCTAGTTAACGTTGAACGTAGTTTAAACCTTCAGTGAGCAACTCAGCTTAATAATTTTTTGTTCTAAAGTAAACCGTTACAGAAATATTTTTTTAATTTTAAAGTTCACATAATCATTTCTCTGTTCACCTAATGAAAAATTCAAATAAAATAAAAAAATTACCAGAGCAAACCGTTTTCCAAGAATACGACTTGTTTTGTAATTTTAGTTTTTGAAAACACTAACACTGCTGATATCTAAATTTTTTGAATAAACACAAAAAATACGTCGTATTCTCGAAAAACGGTTTGCTTTATTAGTTTTTTATTTATGTGAATTAATTATAAGCGGAGAAATGATTAGGTGAACTTTAAAATGTTTAAAAAATGAAAAATTGAATATTAAATACCCAGGATTTCTGAAATGGTTTACTTTAGAATAAAATTTTATTAGATTTTTTTACTCAATTTGAATCAGGGTTGATACAAGTCATGATTTTTTAAAAACGCAAAAAAATCACGATTTTTTCTTAATTACGATTTTTTTTAAATTTTTATGATTTTTGGTTTCTATTATTTTTTACATAGAAAATGCAGTAACTGACCTTAATAACAACAATAACGACAAAAGGCAATTTTACACGAAGCAGTTTTTGCAAGAAGAAACTTTTTTTTAGGTTTTTACTTCATAGGACAGAAAAATTGACTTTTTTGGAAAACCTAGTTTCATAGGTTTACTTTTATCTTGTTTTATGCTTTCCGATTAAGACTCATCCATCGTACCAAGTTTTTTTTCATTTCCTCTCACTTATAGTTTTTATACAATTTATCCATTATCAAGTATTTTGTTCAGAATTAAGTATTTTTTTTAATTTTGAGAAAGTTAGACATTTTTTCGTTTTTTCCGATGTTTTTGAAAATCAATATTTCCATCCGATGTAATTTTTGCCATATCGCATTTGAGTCTAACATCCATGTTTTTTCATTCGCTGTTCCTATCCTCACTTCTCCCCCTCTCTTATTAGTAACTCATACGAACGAAAATTTGCTTTAAATCATGATTCAAATTAAAAAAATCGATTTAAATCATGATTTAAATTGTCGCAACCCTGGTTTGAATTGATTATCAAAGTGGCATTACGTCACGATACACCCGATATACTACTAATGCACAGATTGATATAATGAAATAAAATTCCTTACCTTCTATGAAGTACAGTAATTACGTTCTTCTCTATAAGCATAACTTGAAGCTATAGTATTGCGCTGATACTGGTTTAATTGCGTTAATTCGTTGAATGAAAAATAATTTCATTTTGGTTGTAACTTGTTGGAGTATAGAGATCGTGTTAACAGACTTGTTAAATCGTGACCAATAAAATCGTAATTGAAGTGACGTAATTACTGTTTCCACGCAAAAGGTTTTAGTTGACACAAAAACGTTATTAAATTAAACTTGTTTTTATCGTTATCAACTTTCTCTGTGTGGTAAAGAAAATTTTTATACAATTTTTGAATTATACATTTTTTTATCATGATAGGCGGTAAATCCGAAGTTATAAAAGAATGTGGTTCTCCTATTAGTCATTTATTCGTATTCTTTCTTCTTAATTATTGTTAAAATTGCATGTAGTTAGTAACGATTGGGGTCAACTTTTAATTTTTTTGTCGTCTGTTATGTTATAAATTATACCAATCTGTAAAATCCGCCTATCAATAAAAAATGGTATATAGTTTTTTCTTTTAAAACCAGGTGGAGGATGGGTGGGATAGACTGGGCATACAGTTTGCAGTGAAAAAGGGAAACTATGGCAATATTAAAACAAGTTTATTGTTAACATTGATTACAAATCAACTATATGTTACAGAGCTATATTTTTCAGGACTCTCTAGTAATTTTCTTCAGCAATATTTTATCATTTATTCTAAAATTTTGGAGAAAAATCACTCAAATTAAATTTCATCTGTGTTACCTTTTTTAATGTACTGATTGTCAGTTCAGTTTTTCTAAATTAATTATAGTTATTCAATGAGTTAAAATAGATAGAATGTAACATGTAACACGTTATAAGGTGAGTTTTGTTTTTGTATACGTTTTACATAATAGTAAGCTTCAGTTGAATAATCGCTTTATGGGGGACTGTAAACTTGTCTGGTTACTTATCATGTAAATAGTAAGCAGTTTGTTTTATTTATCACTGTGTTATTGTTATTTAAGCTAAATTTTATTATTGAAGTCGTCAACTCTTGTCCAATAAAATTTGTGAGAAAATGGTTTTTAAAACTTTAAACACACACACTGTGAAATCCGGAGGAAGCTGTCAAGCGATAGTGAAACGTTGAGTGTTCCTTCCTATTTTACAGTGTCCGTTTAAAGTTTTAAAAACTATTTTCTTACAAAATTTTATTATTAAAACTTTCTAATAATATACATCAAATAGTTATATACAGTATTTGTTACATACTTTAAAATACAAGTCGATACAATAAATATTAGTAATAACAATAAGCAAATTTTAATTTCACATAGGAAAAAAAATGTAAAAATGTAGACAGAAACAGATTGTAGGAAATATTCATACAACTGTAGGAAATGTTCCTACAATTGTGGGACAAGACGCTATTCTTATCGTAAGATTTACTACAATTGTTCTAATAGTTGCATCAATTTGTGTCTGTCTCTATTTTTACTACAATTGTTTTGCTTTTTACTACTCATTTTTTTCTATACACTTTTTGATAATTAATTTAAATCCCTCGTCTCCAAGTACCAGATTTTCTTTTGGACCTTTCTTAAAATTGTCCATTTGTTGTGTTGAGCAGTTGTTTTTCCTCTTTACAAGTACATATTCACTTGTTACCAATGAGGCATATCCTTGAGTATCTCTCTGTCTTGGCAACAATTCGTTGTTTGTTTGTTGTACGTTTGAATAGCACATAATACATTATTATTTATTAGGAGTATTAAATAGCATGCCTTTCATATATGTAAATAATTTTGTCATAATTGCTTTTATTACTTGTTTTCCTTAACATAGAACTTCAGGTCACAACTGTGCATTAACACAGCAATTGTCTACATGCATCGATTCTATGTTTTTCATTCCTTCACTCAATTCCCATGGCATTCGATAGCATCAGCTTCCATTTTTCTCGCCGCTAAAGTCGAAGAACAACCCCGAAAACTGGAGCACGTTATTAGAGTAGCGAATCACTGCAAAAATCCCCAAACGAACATAGAAATCACTTCTGATAAGTAATGACCTTGTGTTGTGCAAAGAATTCGGCATTTAATTCACTGTTGACAGGTACCAGGCACAGTCGCAAGATTTAGTTTTTAATGAGAACGTTTTGCTGCAAACACTCGGCTTCGATGTAGCAATCGATCATCCACATACTCACGTTGTTAAATGTTGTCAGCTTGTTCGAGCTAGCAAGGACTTAGCGCAAACATCTTATTTCATGGCAAGCAACAGGTAACTGACATTAATGTTATGTTGCGAACATTGAATGACCGACAGGTTTAATTCCAGCTTGCACCTGACTACGATGTGCTTGCAATATAAACCAACGGTCGTCGCATGCTTTTGCATCCACCTAGTATGCAAATGGTCCAACTGGGAGATTCCTCTGTCCAATGAGAACCGTGAGTGGTTCTCGTATGTTGATCCCACCGTAACAGCCGAGCTCTTGCAGCAGTTGACGGAGGAATTCCTTACAATCTTTGGAAGGTGTCCTTCTCGGCTCAAAGAGAAAATCATGGCCATTGGCGAGTACTCACCTTTCGTAAGTATTCCTCATTACAAGAAGTGTTGTACACCTCATGCTGTTGCGATTATTGTAGGAATCAGAAAAGAAAACGTCAGCTTTATTTTCTGGTTCCAAAGATTCGCATCACAGACCGTATCATAACGACACCAAATCAGGTGAGGCAGGAAGTGTTTTCGTTGTTAGGTCTTATGTTTTAATCGCGTCTTATTTTTGGGGTTCAAGCTTCAACTGAAGACCCTCACAAGCACAGATCATCCCGACCACATGAGAGTAGTTCGGGCAATCAATCGCAGCTCGAACGTGAATACAGAGAGAAGAGAGAGGCGGAACGAATGGCAAGGCATGCTTCATCTAAACCTACGCAAGTTCCTGGCTCTGCTAATAAGCAAGCGATTCCTCACAATCACCATCGGCCACCTGTTGATCCGAAATTAAAACAACATGGCCGACCTCCTTCTTCATCATCATCGGGGGGACATCCTCCCACAGGCCGACCTGAGCCTCACAGGGATATCCTAAAAGAAGCAACGCGTGATATCGGTTTGAGGGACTATAGTGAATTATTCGATAACCCAGGTGTTTATCCGAACGCTATGGCAAGAGAAATGAGTAGGGACTTACTGCAAGCAGCGCGTAACAGTGAAAAAGAGTTGCCAAAACGTGATTACTTACTTAAACCCAACGTCAGTAAAAGTTTGTCGGATCGTGGTGTTGACAAGCGCACCACCGATCCTGCCAAATTGAGACCGGTTGATCCTAGCAAAATTGCCCCGAAACACGACTCGTCCAAGCCCTATTTAAAAACTGAGAACGAAATTAAAAAACATTTAAGTTCTAGTGTGTTTGACAAGAACAGTGCTTTCTTAAATAAATCTGTGAACTCTACCTCGCGTAAAATTGAATCGCCTTTCGCTCCAGACACATCGAAATCCGTCCTGAAACAGAATCTGAATGTGCCCGCAAAGCAAGATCTCCAGAATGGCAACAATACCCTGACGCTACCATTATTGGAAGAGTCTAAAGTGAAACTTGAAGTGAAGGAAGAACCCGTCGTTCCTCCTCCCATCACTAAGAAACCGAGTTTGTTTTCGCCTGAGAAGTCTCCACCGAAACAACCGAGTTCTCCGCCTATCAACAATACCCCCTCTACCTCACAGTTACCTCCTGCAATTTTGCCATTTGATTCTCCCATCGGTGCTAGTAGTAAACGAAGTAGGACAGTCAGTAGCAGTTCTGAGCCTGAGCTGAGGCCTGTAATGAAAAAGATTGACCAAGTGGAAGGTTTCGAGAACCTTCTGCGAGATTCTTCCATTGATATTAAAGTGAACCATCAAGTTCCTGATATAATCACCCCATTTACGGACGTCAAACCTGAAAAGCCAACCGAGTTAAGCCTCGCGAAAGATTTGAGGCCCCCAGATTTGATTCCCCCGTTCACCACCTCGATGAATCAACCCATCGTAAACGGCATAGAAACTAACCCCACACTTATAAGCAATTTGTTAAAAGAAACTCCAAAAGTGCCACATCTGCCAACCATTTCTTCACCTGTGCACAAAGAAGAAGTTAAAGAACACAAAGACAAGGAACATCACCATAAAGAGCGTAAAAAGAAAAACAAAGAGAAACACAAGCACAAGGATAAAGACCGAAGCAAGGAGGATCGTGAAAAGAAGAAGAAACACAAGGATAAGGATCGCGAGAAGCATAAAAGCAAAGAGAAACCCGCAGAGACTGTTCCGGCACAGCCGATTAAAATCACCATTTCCAAGGATAAGATTCAACCTCCCGAGCCCCCGGTTGTTAGTAAAGGACTGAAAATTAAAATACCCAAAGATAGGATAAAGGCTGATAATATAGGGGAGACCTCGCATCCACCTGGTGGCATAAAAATCAAGATTTCCAAGGATGTCATAAACTTCAGCAACGAAAGCAAGAAGCGCGAGCGTGACAGGGCTTCGCCGAATGACGCGCCCCCTAATAAGATCTCAAAGTCAAGCTACATCCGAACAAACGAAACCAAACAAAACGGCAGAAACTCTTACAGCAAGGTAAGCAATTACAATAATAATAGTGAGATCGGTCCACAGACTTGCATGCCACCTCCACCATTACCACCACCGCCACCTCTGCCCATATCTAACTACTACTATTACCCTCACCACCCACCGCCTCATCATATGCCAATACCGCACGCCATGAATGTGCCCCCTCCGCCATCTTTTCTGTATCAGGATCCACAGATGTTTCAGATGTATCATATGTATAACGGTGTTGCCGGTTATATGCCTCCTCCACATATGGGGGGAGGAAGTGGTGCTCCGCCGCCTTTACCCGAGGACGCACCACCTCTTCCACCACCACCCCCACCTGAATAACATGCTTGTACTGAATTTCAAATCGATAGTCATAAGATCTTATTTATTTATTTTATGTAAAAAAATATATTTTATTTTCTTCATTGTTAAAAAAATTAACTTAGGGATTAAGAAATGTGCATTTTATGCATTTATTCATTTCTCTTGATGTTATTATTTTGAGTAGGAAATCATTAAGTTCTGTTTGTTTATGTGAAAGTTACCGATTTTCTCTGTGCATGGGAAATTGAGCTTAGTGTTCTTAGTGATAACAGTAAAAGTAGCGGTAGTGCAGTGGTAGTTATTACATACATAAAATATGTTTTATTGTTAAGATGAAATTCCGTTGCTGCTGTGACTGCGATTTGCAAATTTAAGTTAAATTTAAGTTGACTATTTTTTTTTGCTTAACTTTCATTGGTTGTTATGAAATTAATTCCATTACATTAGTTTGTTAAAAATTGCTTGACAGTTCTATAGTTACAGCAGCGACTGGCTTATGTAAGAGTGAGATTTAAAAAATAATTTTCTGTGAGATGATTCTAAATCTTTAAATCAGAAAAAAATAGTTAATAGTCGGGTTTTTAGTTTTTGTTTTCAGTCTTCTTTAATAATTGAATATAATTATATATTGATAGAGTAAAGTCGGCATGTATGGAATAGACTGGCTAATACGGAATATCCGGTATTTTTTAAATAAGAAGCGCCGTCTGTTAAACGACGTTGGTATTAACATAAGTTTCGGTATTGTAGGTCACTACTACAGAGGTTCGCAGCCGGTAAGATTGCACAACTTTACAGTATATGAGTTTGTGAATTTGTCGTTTTGGAAGATTTCGGGCGGTGCCAGAAAAACGTATTTCGGCGGATTCTTTTAAATAAAATTGTTTTTTACACCAATGGAACCAGTACACCTGTTGATATTTCATTTTATTAATTCAAAGTGTTTCAAATTTTTTCCTTATTTCATACTGCCCCACTAACTATTCCATATAAAAGTAATTTTAAATCAGCTCACGAAAATGCAGTTTTTTAATTTGTTACAGAAATTTTCCCCAAAAAATATGTATTTCTTAAATTTATTATTTGTAGCCGTTAGAAAACAACATAAAGTATTTTTAATTAAAATATTTGAGTATTCAGTATCCTAGTTCAGAATTTATAACGGCCCAAAGAATGGGTATTCCATGTATGTCGACTTTACTTATTTTAAGTTCTCCAAATATTTAGCAAAATAGGCAACACTTATAGTGCATGTGTAAGACGGTTTATTTAAGTTAATCAAATAAAAAGAAAAAAAAATCAGTTTGAATGACAGTCCTTATTAGTTTATAATAATTTTAGCATGCAAGGTGATTTAATTTTATCCATTTCTAAAGTGTAGAATCATCTCACACGTATTTGTAACCTATGTAAAAAGTGATACAAAAAAAAGAAGTCTACTTAAATGGTGTTGTAGTAATAGTAAGAATTGTTTAATTTCTTAACCAATTAAAGAAATCACCATCAGTTGTTTCTATCAGAATGAAATTAATTACTTCTTAATAGCAGTTAATATTTTCTGTAGTGTTGTAGTACAGCATATTTGCTGCCATCTGAATTTATAAAAAAAATCACGTTTATTTATTACTATATTATGTAGTAGCTTAGAATTTTCCACCACCATTAAAACTGTATCTATGAATTGTCTTAACATATTTTTAGGCATTATCGAAACGTCAGATCTTTTCATTCAGTGCAATGTATTTCAGTGAATTTACATTTTATTGTTAGTCAGTAGGAAGCCTGCATGGATGTTTTCACTCTTAATTTCTACATCATACGCTTTCCAAAACTGCTTATTTGTAACTTTGTATATTAATTTATTTCTTTATATATTGTGTACTTGCAAATCGAAGCTTGGAAATTAAATTGAGTTCCTATGTTATGTTTAAAATAAATTTTTAGTTTCGGACATTGCTTTTTTGTTTATCAGACGACGACAAAATTGTAAATTCCTTTTAATTTTCAAAATGAATTTCCTTTTTTTTTGTGGAGATTTTGATTGTTTTTGTTTTAGTTACTAACTGGTAGTGAGTAGCATGCATTGTTGTGTTTTGTTGAGGCGCGCAGCATTCATGATGACGGTGTTTGGTGCTTTGCAGGTGGCGCAAGTGGGTGATGGCGAAGCATCCGTGCACAGGTTGGCTGAATCTAAGTATATCAACAAAGGGGCGCCTACATAGAACGGCGCAAAAATCAGTGTAGTTTGATCTCCGAGAACGACGACCGTCTGTCGTTTCGTCTCACTTCGACCAGATCGTTTTTGTTGTTTTTTCATTTCAACTTAGCACGAGAGAAACGAAAGATTAAATTGGTATGAGTGATTAGCGATAGTTTTTTTTTTTTTGTTTAGTAATATTTATGATGATATTTATGATTAGTTGAAAGGAAGATCTTGATTTATACGGTTATTATTAAATGTGTTTAAATGATTATATATTTTTTATTTTGTTCCTTCTTTTTATTTAAGCATGTTTGCTCTGCCGAGCACTTACACTTATATGAAAATAGTCCGGCCTATATTCTTTAGCATTGATATTCTAGATTATGCCAACTGGGGAGTTTTTGGTTCGCCGGTGTATTTCACAAGCAGATCATAATCATTTAACATCATCCTCATCATCATCATTTCATATGGGTGGAATTAACACATGGTTTGTTGGATTTGTTGTCCTGTGAATGTTAAATGTGTACGCATCTGCTTTTTGTCAGACGCTTAAGTAAGCCCTCCTCAAGGAAAGCGAAACTTTTGTATAGAAAAAAAAGTTATTTGTTACCTGTATTAGTATTACTTAATTTTTTTGTACTTTCCTAGTGCTTAGGAGTTAGTTAATCAATGTGTTTAGCTAGTGTGTGATCCAAAGGACTGAAATCATAACGATAATTTGGATCTAATAGTATATAATAAGTAGCCAGAACTATTTTTAATGGAACAAATTATGACATAGATCCGCTCTATTTTACTGTAAATATGTTTGCACAGTATACACTGAAATATGATATCTTTTGTGATTCGTTTTAAATTTTGTAGTTAGGTAGCTTAGATATGAAATTAAAAAAAAATTATATATATATGATATAAATTAAATAAACAAATTACTTATATATCACTCAGATTGCGTACGGTAATATTTAATTAATTAAATTGTAAAGAATAACATTGTATTGTTTAATAATAATCAAGCGTGTTTAGGTGCATTATCTTGTTTATAAATACATAAAATTATATATTCATGTAAAATACTACTGTACTAGTAGAATTTCGAGGAAAGAGTAGGATCACTTTTCATGTTGTATGAAATTGCACTTTTACTTTCTTTTAGTAATAATAACAACGATTTAGTTTATCAAGTAAATAACATTTTATTTTCCTACACGTTTCTATTCGTTTCCTAAGTTATATGTACACAGGGAAGGCTGGCACTCTACTTTTTTCCTATTAGAGCTGAGGTGCAGTTTTGAATTGAAATGCAGAATTCAAAATGCCCTTCGTGTTTACACTTATTAACAACTATTATTTAAGACAGTCCTTTTAATTAAGGCGGTGGTAATGAAAAACTGAAAAGCAAATAAAAAAAAAATGCTAATTTCTCTATTTTATTAGGGTAATGAAGCAGGCCGTTTCGTTTCGTAAAATTATCTCAGGTTTAATTTCCCGCTTTGCTTTGCTACGCTAATAAAAAAAATGAAATTGCTACGTTTAAAAAAAAATTACTTTGACTGACGTTAACTTCAGAAGTAGATGAGAATTGCTCAGAGCGTTTTTTTTTTTTCTCTTTAGTTGAGTGCGTGCACGTTTACTGCCAATTCTAACATAAATAAATAAATAATCATCTTTTGCAGATGTATCCAACCAATCAATAAAATAAATAAAAATAAATACATAAGGAATTAGATGTGTTACAAAGATTACTAAGTAGGTTAAGTATTTTTTACTTGTTATTATATATTTTTGTTGTAACTTTAACAAAATATATTTATAAAAAAAAGACGAATATAATTTTCTCTGTTGCTGTTGCGCATTATTATTACTTTTTAATAATAATTCGGCCGTTTGAGGTGGTGAACGTGTGTTTATCATGGAAAATTAGCTTAGAGAGTACTACTTTGTAAAATATAATAACCATGTGCATAAATCGGTTCAATAAATGCTTAGATCAAAAATATGGGTTTCGTTTGAATTTCCCGCTTTTATTGAAACGAATTCGTGAACTGTAAAATGGCACTATTTTTTAATATTCTCTTCGGTACTAACAGTAAATTATTATATTAAAGTTTGCATGTTTCCTTATTTAGGTAAAAGTAAAGCTTTCAAAATTAAACGTTTTACTTAATTGAAATGTAAGCGCACAATTCAACAGCGGCAGTGTTGCCAACCTGTGGGAAGCTCTACTTTTCGTGGGCAGAAAAAATATGATGTGACGTAAAACGTTTGCATAAACCTAAGATAAGTCATCTGTAGTAGTAATTCGTCGTAACGCAGTAACTCCGTGAGACATGGCATAAGAAGATTCAAATTTCCATAGCGTCAGATTTTAATTTTTATGTGTATAGTTTATTTTTTAACTAGGAGGAGTAATTTAAATTTGCCCGACAAAAACTCCTACATACTATTAGCTGTTTGACATCCAGTTTCACACCATCCTCCAGTTTAAAAGTAAGAATTAACATTTTTCATAATTCATGTGACAGTTTCAGTTAAGTTCTAAACCAGTAAGCAAATTTGTTGCTAAAACTGGTTGCTTTAAGAATTTGCAAACTTTCTAAGCAAGCCTAATTAATTTCTGATTTAGTTTTACAGTGTCATTCTACCTGCAGCAGGGCGACAACTGTCGCTCCTCTTAGTTTAAAAACAAATTATAGTATGTTTCATGATCGGCCAATCAGAAGGCAAGAATCTTAAAGCTGCGTTTCCTGCATTGGAGATTAGGAGAATTGGGTATTTGGAAACTGCTGTCATTGGCTGTCGTCGTTAAGTTAACTAAAGTTTTTGGTTATCGAATTTGATTCTGCATCTCATGATGCAAAAATATACAGGGTGTTCCATTTACGAAAACTGAGTTTTTGCCAGTTGAACAGAACAAGGTTCGACACCATATTTTGAACACCCTGTGAATTTTTCAATGATAACTAGGTTATTATTATTATTATTATTATATGATTTGAAAGGCTGAACATTATTCTTTCAAACGACAGGCAGCTTGAATCTTGAAATTCGAAAGTGTCGAAAATATATTCTCTTCAATGAAAGGCCACAGAAATAGTTTTTTCAGAAATTCAAAGCTATCTCAAAAACCGTTACATTTAAGTATAGGAAAGTCTTAACAACTTTTGCTTGGAATAATGTGCTGAATCAGAATTTGCAATAAAAAGTATAGCATTCCGTTTGAAAGAAGAAAGTTAATGGCGACTTCCGGTATAACCGGAAGTGGTACAAAAGTGAAAATAGGGCAGTGTGTTAATTTTCAGAATGTTTGCATGTTCCTTTCCCCGAGAACTTTTAATAGGCCACTCAACTTGGGAGATTGTATATCTAATGTTTCATCAAAATATTGACATCATGCTACTTTTATAGCTTTCAAACTTAGAAAATTTGTAGAGCGTTTGGGTTTCGCGAAATCCAGGTTGAAAAGCATTGATTTAGATCATGTTACGTATAGCGTTTTCGGATTGATCGGGTGAGTCTCAAAGTATTTCCATCTTGTTTTAACTTAATATAAAAACAGAAAATGGAGATACTCTCAGAATGGTTAGTTGGAAACGCAAATATGCGCAGAAAGAGCGAGCATATGTGGTTGGCGAGCGTGTGGTTGTTTTGTTTATTTTGTTGATTTTATGGTTTTTAAAGTTAAACAGCTAAACCGGGTTTTTGCTAATAAAATAAGCCCAACAGGGGCTGCTATCTTCATTGGAACTTGTGATTCATGCCTATCGGCCTCTTAGTTTCCTCCAATTCCTGTAAGCATTACGATTGTTAATTTATGAACGACTTGTTCAGAGAGCATTACCAGGTGTTATTTACGAACGCACTCCTGGTTTAGTAATTTGATAACGTTTTCGGTTTACTTGGATTGATTGCACTCAAAGTATCTTTATTTTATTTTATTAGTGTTGTGAGTCAGTAATATTATCACGTTACCTTACAGTAAATTTCCAATGTTACCGATAAGGTAACATTCATTTGTTACCGTTAACTATCGTTTGTTACTTCTATTGTCAACATAATGCAATTCCGAGTTGCGCACTTGCAAAATACAAGTAAACCAATGAAACAAATGGCCATGGAATTTTTTAGTTAGTTAGGAAAAACGTTAATACTAAATGAAGAAAATTTTGCCGCAAGTAAAAATTAAATCGTCTATTTTACAATAAATCAATCGGGTTGGTAGCACTGACCGTTGCATACGTCAAATACGGTTACAGAATACTGATCAGTGATCAGATTCTGATTCAGAATAATATTCTGTGGTACGGTGCATTCTACAAATTCTATCGCGATTTGTTTCCAAAACGAAACGATTGATATTTGGTAGAGATGAGCCAGGGAATGAACCCGGTGCATTGAAAGCACCCATACGGGTGCATTCACCAGGGTGCATACATGAATGTACCGGGTGCATTCAAAAATTTTAATTTCCCGCGCAAATCGAACGAGAAATAACCTTTTCTTGATATTATTCAATTGTTTGCAGGTGGTTTACAGGGTTTAATGTTTCATAGTGTGTGGTGAATAGCTGAATAGTAAACTTTTAAGTTTAAGCGAAAGCTGTATACCTTAGAATCTGAACAAAATGAGTAAGTTTTTGAAATTAACGTTACAAAATAATTGTCTAGCAATGGTCTTATGTAAATGTAGGCAACCGGGCAATGCACCGGGTGCATTCCGTGATTCCACCGGTGCAAACGATTGCACCGGGTGGAATCCCATCTCTAAAATAAATACTTCATAATCTAAAAAATTTTCCTTCAGACATGAAATTATTTAGTGGAAATACATAATATTAAGTGTCGGAAACCTTATTTTTTAATAAAAGACAAAAATGTAATGAGTATCCGATATCAAATTAATCAGAAAATTGAATAAATATCACCTTCTCAGTTAAAGCGCAATTGGTAACTCCGGCGGGAGATGTGGCCACCTGAGCTGTAATCCAAGGTTGGTAAAACTGATATTGCACCTAGCAGGTTGCCTCGTTCCCATTTAACACATTTAATATGCAGTTTGAAATTTCCTCCCCGCAAAAGTAACTCATGACGTCACACGAACCTTCTATCCGTCACTGTGAAGTAAATAGGGTGAGTTTTAATCTGTTTCCTAAAGCTTCATCTAATTCACTAAAAATGGAATCAATTCTATGGTCCTATTGGTCAAATAACGCAAAAATCTCGTTAATATGCCCAATGGAATTTATCACGTGACGTGACGTAACGAGATACGCACTCTCTGTCCACTCCATTGATTAAGGCAACCTTCTAATCGGTGCCTCTAATACACAGTCCAGCTCTACCAACCTTGCTGTAATCGGTAATATTACGGTAACATTACCGGTAAGTAGAGATGGGATTCCACCCGGTGCAATCGTTTGCACCGGTGGAATCACGGAATGCACCCAGAATGCACCCGGTGCATTGGGTGCATTGCCCGGTTGCCTACATTTACATAAGACATAAAAAATGACACCAAATATAACATATTTTGGACGGACTATCACTAGGCAATTATTTTTTAAAGTTAATTTCAAAAACTTACTCGTTTTGTTCAGATTTTAAGCTATAAAGCTTTCGCTTAAACTTAAAAGTTTACTATTCAGCTATTCACCACAAACTATGAAACATTAAACCTGTAAACCACGGGAAGTTTAAATTTTTGAATGCACCCGATACATTCATGTATGCACCCTGGTGAATGCACCCATGTGAGTGCTTTCAATGCACCGGGTTCATTCCCTGGCCCATCTCTACCGGTAAGGTAACATTAAAAATAAATTACCGGTAATTTAACAACACTATAGGTATATTCGTTTTAGATGACTTAGGTTGGCGCAAGTCACCTGCGTCAACGAAATGTGTATTCGTTTAATTGCCACTACGGCAACGCTGGTGTTGACGCAATGTGCACCTACTCCAGAGTAGGGTTTAGTTGCGTCAACACCAAAGTATTGTTTACTTAACCTTAATTTAATTATTTTTCAGCAAGGTCGGTGTTCATCACACAGAAAAATCTTTGTTTGAATGCAGTTGATGCATTTATTTATTTAAATGATGCACACTTTACATTAATTCAAGCAGTTTCTTGTTGATTCAAACATTTTTTTTACTTGAATAGAATACATAATGGCTTTTCTTTTAAATAAATGAATGCATTGAACGTACCTAAACGAAAATTATGTTGATTTAACATTTTTCTTTTCTCTGGGTACAACTTGCCCATCACAAACTATTCGTTTTAGATCAATTTCTGATGCAACCATAGCTTGACCTAGCTGGGCATCAGCTACTTGACGATGACGCTATTGTGGCAAACCCAGCATTTCTAAAACGAATATACCTTATATTTTATGGTAATTATTTACAAAAGCTACAAGTTAACTTATGAAGATGAAATTTTGCACATAGCCCCTCTACATAACATGTCACGTAACAGTATTTTTATTTGGGGCTCGCTGTTAGTTTAGCAGAAAAAGAAATATGGCCATTTAATCACGTGTCTTTTTAAATAAACATACGTGATTAAATGGCCATATTTCCTTTATAATGACGTTTGACGTGCATAGCCGGCGGCATAACCAACGATTAGAAAAGGATAGAAAACTCGCTGTATCTCTAACCATTGGTTAGAGAAGGACAACACGACGATTTTAATTATTCTTTTAATTAAAAACGGAGTGTTTGCCCCAATTAATTCTAAATGCATTTGAGTTATAGTTAATCGTAGAACATACCCTCCAAAATTTATAATGTTTGATCCACTTGTAGCTTTTGTAAATAATTACCTATTTTATTACATATACGTCGTTCACTAATTAAAAAACCACCACCTGTTGCATTATGTTGGTATAAAACATAAGTCCCCTATAGAATATTAACAAAATACTAAGTTGGCAAGGTATTTGAAGCTTCATGTCAAAGTAATTTGTCAAATCAATTTTATTATTAGTTTATTTACACTTATATTCATTTTAATAAGCCGTTTCAATTAATCACATTTTGTCTGCTATAAAATTGCTTGCGAACGATAAGGTAAAAACCATGAATCTATTATAATTATTAAATTTAGAACCAGGGATTTGTTCCGAAGGTATAACCTTATCGTTTATTTCAAACACTTGCCAATTTTGTTACCAAATTTTTAACTAAGACCTTGTTGCCGGTTGTATTTTTCACAAGGCAACGCCGCCACTGGTCTTTTAATTTGTGAACAAATTATAAGGTTAAAACAAGATGCAAAATACTCTATTGAGTGCAGCCAGCAAAACTGAATCGAAAATGTCACAAGCGTTGCGTTCATCTGAACGTAGCCACTAACATCAAAATTGGATACAGAAACGCAATTGTATTCATAGATGGCGCCGTAATTGTTTCTTTTTCTGCTTTGTTGTATTCTGTGATTGTTTATGTTTGTTTAAAATATCAACAGTAAATAAAACGTTTTCTTTATCGGAATTGATTTAGCATTAGTAAAGTCTCAGTTATTTAAATTAATGTGCTTGTTTATAAGTTAACCTCAAAATGTCGCCCGAGTTAAACGGCAATCCGCCTACGGCGACTAGGCGTAAAAAGAACCGTAGTGATAAGAAAACCATTCCGTCTGCATTGTTGAACGACTTTCCCACGCCTCTGCCGACCTACAGCTGCTTTCAGAATAACCTGCACTCGTATCCTAACCTTCAAATGCCCGACTCTTACTACCCCTTTTTTAATTACTCTATGCCCACAGAGCCCATGTCCTTGCCCGTTTACCCAAGCACCGCTTATCATAATTATTCCACTCCATCCAATCCGAATTTAAACTTGCCTTACGGGCCAAGTATTCTCCTGAACAAACGCGGTGCCCCTTCACCAAATGGGGAGCCCAGTGAATACATGTCTCTACCGATTGTCAGCGTGGAACAGAATGATGCCAGCAAACGTAGGTTTTCAGACCCCGGGCCTAACGATAGTGATTCAAGCTTGAACTCCACGGAAGATCAAATTATACAGAAGCTCAGCCAGCAGATTAATTCGTTGAAAGAGTGCAACCGCAAACTGAATAGAGAGGTCATAGAGATGAGGATGGAATTGAATTTGCTTAAACAACAGCAGACCACCAGGTATTTCGATAGAGACTACGAGCCTGGAATGCTCGCTGATATTATACGGGAAGTACGAGATGCTGCGAGAGTCCGGGAGGACGCTTTAATCGCAAGGGTGAAGCACATGATTGAAGAGAAACAGCTCAGTTTGGTATGTAGTGATGCAATTCAGAGAAATCAATCTTGTATTATGAATAATTTTAGTGAAAGTTAACTCTCTAATGATATAGTTAGCCATTTACTCAAGTTGTTTGTTGTCACTGTGAGCCAAAAAAATTTTCTAATAATTCAAGTAATTAAACACATGGCTGCAACATTTGTTGTTATTGGTAGATTTATTAAATATGTGATCACTTTGTGACAAAATGTGTTTATTTTTTAAGAATTTTATTTAAATTTTTTCTCAGTAGTGCCCTCTGTTGGTTGATAAACGAAATATTATTATTGGAGGGCGCATTTTTTTAAATCAAATAGTTTAAATGGTTTCATCCTGATTAGTTACTCGACAAAGAAGGACATAAACGATTTTTTATGTGTAGCTACAAATTGATTGACAGATTCATTTGTGCCTTATTTTCATCCTAGCTAATCACCGCGTTTTACTGCAAATCAAAAGAAAAAGGTATTGGAGAGAGCTTCTCTTGTTTGTTTAAAAGATTGCTGGTGGAAGTGACACAAAGACAACACCGTCTAATTACGTGAGTTAA
Organism: Prosopocoilus inquinatus; assembly: GCA_036172665.1. NCBI lineage: Eukaryota > Metazoa > Arthropoda > Insecta > Coleoptera > Lucanidae > Prosopocoilus > Prosopocoilus inquinatus. Next base: position 31,588,273 of record CM069877.1, read on the forward strand.
TAATAAATCCCCGGAATGCATGAAGTACAAAGTACATTCAAAGCAGCGCATAATGAGACGGATTACAGAGATATTAGTGCGTAATCAGTCCGTTAGGTGGCTCACGCCGTCGGTCGTTCGGACTAAAACCTGTGCAAATTTATACTTCCCTCTCTGGCGCGTGTGTGCTTTGTATATAACATAAAGTACACTGTTTATATTTGCGCAGCAATATTGGCGTGTGGACACAGCGCATTCAATTTTACCGCTTTTTTGCCGTTTTTTTTTTTTGTGAACTCCGCTCGAAAATTCCCGTTAAAATTACAGGCCCGCCCCGGCCACGTATGGTCATCAGCTCAACACCTTTATGCACACTGATTTAATATTGATGAGGTGAAAGGAAAAAGCGGCCGCTTTTACCACGTAGAATAATCACAAAGAGATTTGTCTGATTGTTTTTTCTGTAAAATGCAATACTGAAAAGAAATGGTTTATGTTGGGGGATTTCCCGGAATACTATTTTGGAATTATTGATAATCGTTAATCACATAACATCTTTTACTCTATTATATAACAAAAGAACTTGCTCCACATTCGACAAGAAATTGTTTGTGATGGAGGATCCCTCGGAATATTATTTTATAATTTTCGTTAATCGTATTCTATACCGGATGTTTGGTATGGTACTGTTTGCATATATTTAAACCTGTAATACCAGAAATGGCAACGATTGAATCCATATGTCCTGAACAAAACGTTAATAGTTTTCAACAAAAATGCGTTGGCAGATTTTCACCAAACCGTTTGAGAACTGCTGGCATAGCTAATGAGTGGATGGTGGCCTATCTCTCGCGTATTCGGCCGCTTGTTGAATGGCAACGCGAAGATAGGTTAGTGTTTAACTTGACCTTGTGCACGAACGATGTCGTAAATCATCCGGATTTATTAAAATAAATAAATGTAACTTCACTTCAAGTAATTGCAATTTTAAGTTCTTTCAATTTAAAAATTAGTGTCATTCAAGAAGCTGCGAATATGGTTGTTGCTGAATAAGTTAAAAGAGATGTACAAATAAATTGTAATTCCACATTCCATATAAATTTTAATAGACTTATCAAAATTTAACATTTACTTTATTTCAATGGACCGTAAGCAGTACTTTCATAGCTAGCAATGAGAGTAACAAACGTTGATTGACGTAAAAGGGAAAAGGAAAAACGTTTTAACGCGCTCGCCTATTGGAGCATAAACTTTCGGATTTATTCATCGATAGTTGATATCGTAAAACAAATAAATGTAACATTACTTCGCTTAGTGAATTAAAATTTTAAATAATGTAATTAATAAACGATATCAGTGATTATTATTACGAAACGAAGCGTTGATGATCGGGTGCAGTATCGGTGGACGTGTTTATACCGACTGCATAGGAAGGCGTCATTGACCTTGTTGAATACAGGGTCTCCCAAGTTGAGTGGCCTATTAAAAGTTCTCGGGAAAAGGGACATACAAATATTCTGAAAATTAACACGCTGACCTAGGAAGAAGTGATCTTTCAGAATAAAATATTTTCACGTTTATATCAATTCTGGTTATACCGGAAGTCGCCATTAGCTTTCTTATTTTGAAGGGAATACTATACTTTTTATTGCAAATTCTAATTCTACACGTTATTCCAAGCAAAAATTGTTAAGGCTGCCCTGTACTTAAATGTAACAATTTTTGAGATATCTTCGAATTTCTGAAAAGAATTATTTCGGTGACCTTTCATTTAAGAGAATGTATTTACGACACTTTCAAATTTCAAGATTCAAGCTACCTGTCGTTTGAAAGAATAATGTTCAGCCTTTCAAATCATATCCTATCCTAATATCATTGAAAAATTCACAGGGTGGTCAAAATATGGTGTCGAACCTTGCTCTGTTCAACTGCCCAAAACTCCGTTTTCGTAAATGGAACACCCTGTATATTTTTGCACCATGGGATGCAGAATCAAATTCTACATCGATTAGTAGTGGCATTCCCTATACCTATTTTCATTAGTTTTCTAGTTATCGAGAATTGTTTACTTTATTGTGCCAATTATTAGCATTTATATAGTTATTCGTATCTAGCTTTGAAAAAAAGCAAATATCGAATTCCTATTTTTTTAAGAAATAAATAATTGCTAACCATAGTATTATTTCGCCATACATCTCGGAATAAAGCCATAGGTAAATACCTATCGTAATACTCACTATTTTCATAAACAACGGTCTTAAATACGTAAGTAAACCTATTTTCAAAAACAATTCTCTTTGTCAGGCTAACATTTTTGTTTAAAAAAAGCAAAAGTAAAACTTACAATTGGTAAAGTGGTAAAAATAATTAAACAGTTTTATTTATTATTCTCGAATTCCTATGATACGGTTGTAAATACTGTAAAAAATTTGCAAATAACTAAGACAAGAGTCAAATCAAATAATAAATATTTACAGTGGTAACCTATCTCTCTCACTTTGTGGAAAATTTTGCATAAAAAATACCTTCGTATCGTACTTCTTGAAGATTAAACATTACGGTTCCTTTTTAGTTGTTTTGGTAATTTTATTAATTTATTTGTTTTTTATTTGTATATATCTGTTAATATAGCTTGTAACTCAATAAATCTTTTTATTTTGTCGACACTTACTGCGAGAAATTACCATAATTTTATTAAAATATGCCATTATAAGAAACAATAATTGATAACAAGAAAACTAATGAAAAAAAGGAATAGAGAATGCTACTACTAATCGATGTAGACTTTGATTCTGCATCTCATGATGCAAAAATTTACAGAGTGTTTCTTTTACGATAACTGAGTTTTGGGAAGTTGAACAGAACAAGGTTCGAAACCATATTTTGTTCACCCTGTGAATTTTTCAATGATAACTAGGATATGATTTGAAAGACTGAACATTATTCTCTCAAACCTCAGGCAGCTTGAATCTTGAAATTTGAAAGTCTTGAAAATACATTCTCTTAAATGAAAGGTCACCGAAATAATTCTTTTCAGAAATTCGAAGATATCTCAAAAATCGTTACATTTAAGTATAGGGAAGCCTTAATAACTGTTGCTTGGAATAACGTGTAGAATCAGAATTTGCAATAAAAAGTATAGTGTTCCATTTAAAATAAGAAAGTTAATGGCGACTTCCGATATAACCGGAAGTGATATAAAAGTGAAAGATCACTTCCAGGGCAGTGCGTTAATTTTCAGAATGTTTGTGTGTTCCTTTCCCCGAGAACTTCTAATAGGCCACTCAACTTGGGAGACCCTGTATTTCTTTCTCGCACATTTCAGCAGTTTCAACCAAGTGATACCTCCGAATTTTTTTTTGTCTATGATACGCTAGCCATAAAAAATAGCCGTAGAAGGTAGCATTTCTTGTACTTATATTTTTTTTTTATTTGCACACAGTAAAAAGCACCCTGTACAACAAAAGAATTTGCTCTACACTCTGCGACAGCAAAGTTCCTTTAAACACAATTATTTCATAACCAGTCGTAAACACTTGCTTTTATCTGATGCGTATCTGTTGAAAAGGCTGATGACATTGTACAGCCGCGAGCATTAAAACTGGGGCACCTTTTTCCTAGATGGTATCCAACTTTAAAGGATAGTTCTAACGTGTCTGGGCTTACAACTTACAGACAAAAGCAAGAAATAGTAGACAACAAGAGTATGCGTAATTGTTCTTTCTCAAAGTGATAGTGTTTAAATACGATTGATTCGTAGATGTCTTGCAAAAAATTGGAAAGCTTTCAAATTTGACAAGCTAAAAAGTTTTGTAAAATCTGCGCAGTCGTATTTAAACAATACGTGTTTTCGATCGGAACTGATCTGATGGCAAGTGATACTAGGCCGACACGAAAAGAACACGCAAATATGTGAGGTGTTAAACACAAACACCTCACTGATCGAAACTGATCCTACAATTTCTCGGTGCTTCAGCGGTAAGGGAAAGATAAACTAGCGCAGCTCTTCAAGCGTTATCCAAATATGTAGATTTCTATTTAAAAACAATAAGTTTGATGTGTAACTTAATAAAGAAACCACCTGTATAGTTGAAAATAATTTTAAGTTGTGCGGAATATGGGCCTGCACAACTTCCGTTAACAAAGTTTTTTGATAAAATGCACGTAAAATGCCACTTTCGTACTTCCTCTGAGCGCTGGAACACTCTGTACAGTACTTTTTTTTAACTATGGCCATAGGGGATTTACAGGGTAAAAATTTTGTCTCATGGTAACTTAGTTCTGCTCAAAAATTTTAAACAAATTTCGGTTTCTAATAATCAGTTACACAATTTATTACAAATTGCACATTACACTGGGGGAATACAAATTTTGTTGACTTAGCTCTGACATCTGATTTTGACTAACTTAAGGCATTTGAATCCAAAAATGACCCCAGTTTTTGTCTATCACGTCAACTTTTCGAGCTACCGGATAGCCTTTCTCTATTCTAAATCATACAAAATCTGCGTACAAAGGAAAAATTTACCAAATATATATTCACAGAGAATCATTTTTTATTTTATGCGTAGTTACTGTAAGTACAATTCTTTTTTCAAACGATAAATATTAAATAGTTTAAAACGCGACATCTTAAGATAGCTTTTTGACCTAACATTGCATTAGAATTGTCAAATTGAAGCCAGTTTGCTACATAATAAGTCATACTATGCAATATTAGGTTTATTTTCATAAGTACAGTTTTTGCTCGTGATAATTGCAGAGAGGATATGACAGAAAGAAAACACCTTAGAACGATCTAAAAAATTCGAAATTTCGCTAACCAAATTGTTTATTTTTTCAAATTTAGGTAAAAATTTCCTTAATAACACAGCTGTAGAGCAAAAACTTGAATACAAATAGAGGAAGGCTGACATCAGTTTTGAAATCAGCAGGCCTGTTTAACTTTAAAACAGCTGAAAAATCGAACTCAACAGAAATTCTGTTAGAAATTATTCCCCTGTGTATCAGAATAACAAGTACATCGTTAGTTTAATTATTTTAGTTTTAAAAAGTGATATTATTAATGAGCAAATATTAATCGGGATGGTCAACATTAAAAAGAAATTCCTGTCATCTAAAAACGTTTTGACTTTGAAAATTCAATTTAATTATTTTAATATCAAAAGTTGAAAATATTAATGAGCAAATATGAATCGAGTAGGTCAAAGTCGGAAATTAATTTCTCACATAGATGTTTTCGGATGGCAGGAATAATTTCTTTTTGATGTAGACACTTCAATTACAGTGATCTGTAATCGAAAAGTACGCTGTCCGTGTTCGCGACTGTATCATACATAGGGCTATTCGCGCAAAACGTTTATTAAAAGGAAGAAATCGAGATAGAAATTTAATATTTGAGACCAGACATTTCAACTAAAATTAACTAATTCATTTTTAGTTATCTCTCAACTCGCTTATTTAAAATGGCATGTTACATTTTTCGTTAGGTTTTTGAATTCTACACGCAAAAAATCTATCTTTAAATTACACAATTTTAGAGATAATTTAGGTTTTCTTCAAAATCTGAATTCTGTAATCTAATTATCAAAATATAATATCACATATTGGGGCAATTTTATTTGCAACGGCCAATGTTTTAGTTGAAGCTTTAAAGTTCAAGAAAATTCTACGAGCATACAGTTATAGGTTATAGCTACAGGGTATCTGAAATGCGTGGCTCTACTTGAAGATATTCAAAAATCAAAAAGTATTTTTCTTTTCAGATGCAACGACTAATATTTTAGCACACCATTTTATGTAGAATTGTAAGCTGCATTGATCTGAATTAGCAATCCCTATACTTATCTATTTTTAACAGTTCTTACGTTATAACAAATTATTTATTTATTTAGCGAAAGTGATGGTCAAACCCATCTTTCATAAGAGACAACAGCCAGCTCGATACAAATACCTTAAGTTGGTCAAAATCAGATATAAGAGCTAAGTCAACAAAATTTGTATATACCTCAGTATAACGTGCAATTTGTAATAAATTGTGTAACTGATTGTTAGAAACTAAAATTTGAAAAAGAAAGCACTCGATGGAGTGTTCCAGCGCTCAGAGAAAGTATCAAAAAACTTTGGTAACGAAACTTGTGCAGGCCCATTTTCTGCACAATTTAAAATTATTTTCAACTATACAGGCTATTTCTTTATTAAGTTATACATCAAACTTATCCATTTTTAAATAGAAATCTACATATTTTATTACATATTTGGATATCACTTGAAGAGCTGCGCTAGTTTATCTTCCCCTTACCGCTGAAGCACCGCGAAATTGTAGGGTCAGTTTCGATCAGTTAGGTGTTTGAGTTTTGGAGTGTAATAATATATTTCCGTGTTCTTTTCGTGTCGACCTAGTATCACTTGCGATCAGATCAGTTCAGATCACTTAAGAAACGAAAACACCTATTGTTTAAATACGACTGCACAGATTTTACAAAACTTTTTAGCTTGTCAAATTTGAAAGCATTCCAATTTTTTGCAAGACATCTACGAATCAATCGTATTTAAATAATACTACTTTGAGAAAGAACAATTACAGAATAGGATACTGTTGTTGTCTACTACTTCTTGCTTTCGACTGTAAGTTGTAAGCCGTGACACGTTAAAACTATCCTTTAAAGTAGGAGACCATCTAGGAAAAAGGTGCCAGTTTTAATGCTCGCGGCTGTACAGTGTCATCAGCCTTTTCAAGAGATACGCATCAGATAAAAGCAAGTGTTTACGACTGGTTATGAAATAATTGTGTTTAAAAGAACTGTGCTGTCGTAGAGTGTCGAGCAAATTCTTTTGTTGTACAGGGTGCTTTTACTGTGTGCAAATAAAAAAACCTCAATATTAGTACAAGAAATGCTACCTTCTACAGCTATTTTTTATGGCTAGCGTATCATAGACAAAAAATTTCGGAGGTATCACTTGATTGGAACTGCTGAAATGTGCGAAAAAGATAGGAAGGTCAACTTCGCTTTCCTCTAGGTATGAACACGCCCACCGATACCGCACTCGATCTTTAACTCAGCGTTTCGTAATAATAATGACTGATATCGTTTATTAATTATTTTATTTAAAATTTTAATTGACTGAGCGAAGTAATATATTTTACGATATCAAATACCGACGAATAAATCCGAAAATTTATGCACCAATTAGGCAAGCGCGTTAAAAATGTTCTTCCTTCACTCTTTTACGTAAACAAACTTTTACTGTAATCTTGCTGCTAGCTATGAAAGTATTACTACTTACAGTCCATGGAAAAAAAGTAAATGTCAAATTTTTATAAGTCTATTAAAAATAATGTAAAATGAGAAATTACAATTTGTTTGTACTTCGCTTTTAATTTTTTCGGCAATTACGATCCGCGGCTTCTTGAATTGCACTAGATTTTAATTTAAAAATACTTAAACTTGTACTTACTTGCAGTGAAGTTAATTTAAGTTGTAAACGTTTAGACTAACCAGCTGATCGAAGCGGCTGATTTACGTCATTCGTGCTCAAGATCAAGTGAAATACTGACCCTGCACTACTTCGGCTTCGGGTCATAATTGAAGATGCGGACGCGTTCTACTTTTAGCTATGCCAGCAGTTCTCAAACGGTTTAGTGAAAATCTGTCACTGCATTTTTCTCGAACTATTAAATTTTTGTTAAGAACATATGAGTTCAATCGTTGCCATTTATGGTGATATATTACAGGTTTAAATATTTGTGCACTGTAAGAGAATACCCTGTATAACCCGATATTGAAGGTATCCTTCCCCTATACAAAGTAACGTAGCATCTACAGGTTTTGTACATTTTTTAATCATTATTCTGAATCTAATGATGATGAAATTGATTCTTTGTAGTCACTTCTATATCAGTAGGATCAACAGGAGTTTTGTGTAATATCACTAAAAAAGATACATGCTCGGGCTTTCCTTGTAATAATAAACTTTTCTTCACATAAACAGGATTTATTACGAAGCGTTAAAATACAATTACTCCACGGAGCTTTTAATCCTCCTCCTAATCTGCTCAGAAAGCCCGTCGCGCCGTAAAACGTTTCGAGTTTCCAGAATTAAACCACTATCGCCTTAATTGCTTTAATAGGGATTTTAATCCAGCATGGCCGAAGAACAGAGGGCTTCGGTTAACCCGGACAGAGACTCAAACCTCCATTAGGCCAATCCGCCTGTTTACACAGCCATGGCTGCCTGCATCTACTTGATATCAGATTTCAGATCGCGCCCATTCGTTCGTGTTCCTTCAAAGAGCCGGGCTTATGTGGAAATGGCCGCAAACTGTGTTTCGTTTCGGTGTTTGCACAAGAGGATTCGAAGCAATGAATCGAGTCCGAATCTCAATCATAACATTTTGTAAATAAATTGCTGTTATATGAAGGCTGACTGTCGACAAAGAGGTTTTGTTTGAAGTCGGTTTCAGATTTGGGAAATCTTAATGAAGATTCTACTTTTTGGTTTCGCAACATCGAAGATTCCATCCATCGCATTGGTTATATCATTTTAAAGTACATACGTGCGCTTCTTTTCAGGGATTTACGTGGTAAAAGTTTTGCCTCGTGTTAACTTATGTTCTACTAAAAATTTAAAGTAATTTTTTGTTTCTAATAGTCAAATCCACAATTTATTACAAGATATGCGTTGCCAGAATAAGAGCTGCGTCATTAATTTAGTATGAAAAGTTGAAATTATTAGTGAGTAAATATGAATCGAGTAGGTCAAAGCCAAAAGTTAATTCATCACACGGATATTTTAGACGGTAGCGACTAATTTCTTTCTGACCTTGACCTACTCGTTTTTATTTGGTCATTAAAAATTTCTATTTTTAATATTAAAACAATTAAATTAAAGATGCACCTGTTATTCTCGCACTGTGTAATTTGTCATAAATTATCAGAAACAGGGTTGCGACGATTTAAATCAGTTGATTTCAATCAACTGATTTCTTAAATTAAAATCAACATTTAAATCAAGTCGTCGGTGTTATGAGTTACTAATAACTTCAGAATATTTATATTGTTAATACACCGCGTCACAAAAATAACGCTTTCCACTCTTAGAGTGCAGTACACATCTTATGGAGATTTTGAAAAGATAAAGTTGAAAAATCATTAAATCATACTGTATACTAAGGTTGAAACGCGCTGTACATACAGTGTATCCAGATTGAGTAGGCTACCAAGGGTCACTTTCTTATTAGCGAAGATAGAGATTTGGTTAACTGGGCAATATTTTGCAGTTTTATGTGCTAATTCAGATGCCGTTGAGAAAATTTGAAAATTTCGAATAGTTTCGGTATTATCGCAGAAAAACTGAAAATCGCTATTTTCTTTAATGTCTAATAACTTCGTAAATATAAGAAATATGAAAAAAAAAATTGATATAAAAGTTACCAGGTTTGATAAAATACAGTCGAAATTTAGGTTAAAATAAAATTCAAGATGGCGGTTATCAAGCTATTGATAGCAACTTTCTTATTTTAAATGGACGCCACATTGGATTTTTATACGATTAAATAGCATTTTCTTTTCTTGTTTCAACCATGTATAACAACCTCTACTTAAATAAAAAAATATTAAAAAATTCATATTTTTATTTTAAATCAAGCAAGCAAGGAAAAATAAAAGTTACTTTTACTTGTAAAACAAAAATAAAACAAAAGAAAGTTATAATAAATGCTCACAGTACCTGGCCAGTAATTCTGAAACACAATTGACATCGTTTTGTGGCACTCCTGGCACGCCTTTCAGAATATTTCAATTAATACTATGAAATGCTTGTATAACTCTTCTCGTAATTATGCATTGTTGTTACAATTTAAAATACTCTTATGTTTTTATTTTTTACTGTGCTCCAGAAATGCAACGGTGTGTTAAATGCCATGATCGGGGTGGCCACTGGTTAACTGTAACTGTTACTATTCAAACGATGATTCAATGATGATGGTTTATTTGTTGGCATAGTAAAAAATAAAAAAATGTGAGAATTTCAACTATAAAAAGAAAAAATTACATGAAAGAGAGGTGCAGACACTTTGTAGTATTAATCGAAATACTCTGCAAAGTGCAACCAGACACTGAGCATTTATTTTTAAAACTTGATTTAAAATAAAAATATGAATTTTTTAAAATATATCTTTTTATTTAAGTACTGGTTGTTATCAATGGTTGAAACGAGAAAAGAAAATGATATTTAACTGTGTAAAACAACCAATATGGCGTCCATTTAAAATAAGAAAGTTGCTATCAATATCTTGATAACCGCCATCTTGAATTTTATTTTGACTTAACTCTCAACTGTATTTTATCAAATCTAGTAACTTTTATATCAAACGTTTTTTCACATTTGTTATAATTACGAGGTTATTAGCCATTAAAGAAAACAGCGATTTTCAGTTTTTCTGCGATAATATTGGAACTATTCGCAATTTTCTAATTTTCTCAACGGCATCTGAATTAGCACCTAAAACTGCAAAATATTTCCCATTTCACCAAATCTCTACCTTCGCTAATAAGAAAGTTACCCATGGCAGCCTACTCAATCTGGGACACACTATACCGGCTGTTTCAAATTGAGTGTGCACTGAAGGGATCTCCTAAACCGTAAGAGATACAAATTCAGTTAAATGGAAGAAAAGTTGCACGAATCAATGCCTAATTCGTATCCGTTGAGAGAATAATTTTTTTTCTTATTTCTTCTTGAGATATTAATAAAAATGTAAAAAAATCGATTTTCTTTTTCTCTCTTTATCTCTTTTATTATATATAATTATGAAATTCTGATTTAACTTTCTACAGGCACTTTTTGATTCTGCTTCGAATAGGAGTAATAGAATTGAAGTCAAACGTTTCGTTTTTCCACGACCATCATCAGTTTCATTTCTTAAATACAACTTATATTTTTTATTGTTCTATTCGATAGCATTTTTTCTCCTGATTGTAATGATATATTACACTTAATAGTTGATATTAATTTGAAGCTTAAATAATTCAGATTTTACCTGAAAATTTTATTTAATGTCGCTTTATAGCCAAACAGAAAATTTAAAGAATCATTTAAAGAAGCCCTAATCAAGGGGGAAAGTATTTCGGCGCGAAAACTCCCACTCGGCTCACACAATCCTTCATCAAACAAGAAAAATATAAAAATCAACTCCAAAACAAATGTTGTGCGTGAGACGCAAGAAAAGCCACAGCAGCAGTTACCCAACAAACTGTCGCTAACGTCGACTATTAACTAATATCAGAAGAATTGAAACAGAATTAAAACAGTTTCAATCAACGAAACGTTTCGTGTACAGTCGCGGACAATAAAATCCGGGCACGCCATTTCTACTGTAGCTGAGTTCGGAAATACGCTCAATTTACTCTCTGATCAAAAGTGTGAGGGAGAGCGACTGCGTTTCACTGTATGTAAAAGTGAATAAACCGGACAGTGCAGAGCTGACTGATGAAAAAGAGCGCATTACTGAACGCAACTAAGGTGAACTTTATTTTAATATTTTTGGCGGGTGATGTTTACTCACTTTAATTCAGTGTATCAATTTTTCAAGGACCGCAACTGTACCTATACACTGGTGTGGTTTAAAATAATTTTTACTGTTATTGATATTAAAATGATTTTTAATATCGCTTATTAGTAAACTATTTTAAGTACATTATGTCATTTAAGTGGGCGTATTTTCTTGGTTTAATAATTGTTAAATATCGAAATATACCAGTATTAACATTAACAACGATATTTTAAATAATTTATATTTTATATGCATTAATATTAGTTTGGCCCCCTCTAGAATTATATCCTTTAATACTGTGATAAACTTCTTTTAATTTGCTGTTTATTTAGATATCGAAAATAGGAAAAAAGAAATTAAAAAATGGTGTTTTTCAAAATTACAGTGGAGTATAATTTTTTTCGTAAATAAAATTAGTTAAGCCCCTAGAGATTTAAAAGGCGCGTATTTTGATATATTACACATTAACAAAAAATTCTGTTTAATACCGAAAAAAAGGAAAAACATTTTTTTAAGTGGGTCAGACTAGCCTTAAGATCTTTCCCGAAAAGTAGAAGTATTATGTTTCAAACATAAACAGTTTTTGCAAAATTTCAGTTTATTAAATGTGACATTTTGAATATTTTCTTGGCATTTGGATAAAAACTTTAATAAAAGTTTAATTTATCTAATTTGATCCAATACACATACCGAGTGTCCCACGCCATATGTTTCCCCTCCTAGAATTTTCATTTTGTGATCGATTTTCATGAAACTTGAAAACGATTGTCAATGATGAATTTTTCGACATATCTACCAATGAGCATCGTAGGACTTCCGGTTTGACCGGAAATCCTGCCATGCTCTTATTTTCAACAGAATACACCACATATTTTTACATGTTCGGAATTTATAGATGATTGCGAAAAAACTTTTTTTGGGTTTTTCTGTTTATAATGCTATGTGTATTCGTTGCAATGCGATTAAGTCATTCTAAAAAAATCGATAATTTGATTATAGTTTGATTTATAATATTTCTAAAGCATCTGAAATTTTCATTAGATCGCGGCGTAACTAATTTTTTTTTAATAGAGCGTCACGTGTTTCTTAGTTAACAAAACACTTTTTTTTTGGGAAATGCCAAATACTTCATAGTTTCTTTTTTAATGAATCAATTCGAATAGACAAAAACTTAGTTAAAATACTGAAAATGTTAAAATGTATCCAAGAAGCAGGTACTCGTACAAGGTGGGTGGGCACAGTTAAAAGCGCGCTAAAACCACATTACAAACTCTGGGCCTACGTGTTACTTCCGGGGCTCCAACAATAAACGCCAGACTTGGAAGACGTACCTGACGGGAGGAGAATTTTTGCATCATAATAGCTCACAAGCTATAATAGAAAAAAAGGGAACTTCACGTATATAGCTTGGGACGAATCGGAGGAAACTGCGTTCGCTCGTCCCCGAATATCGACCGAAAGAAACTCGATCCATCTACTATGGATGATGAGAACATCTACTTCCCAGAGCAAATATTGACAGAACGCTGTCCACGTACTCAGCCTGGGAAATCTTAATAAAATCAATACCGGCCATGATTGTAGTGCAGAAATAATCTCCGAGATGATGCACAATCTGGCCCCAAGTTTGCTCTGGAGTTTGCATAAGACTGCGCCGCTTATCGAAAGCTTCCAGCGTGTAAGCACTTGTTTAAGGGACTTTACTTTGCAAAGAACTTTAATTTGAATATAAACGGCCTTATACGTTTTATTAAAACTCCAGAAATGTAAACGAATCACTCAACATATAAAAATAAATTATTAATTATATTAATTTCCCATGTTTCTGATATGTCAAAAGAATATAAATATAACAAATTCTATTAAAAAAATCATCTACAACCTCGAAATTTCTGAGGTTAATGACACAATAAGTATTTATAAACTACACCTTTTACAAGTGTAGTTCATAAAGTAACAGATTAACTTCAGAAAGTGTTAATTGTATTATTGTCAATTGTATTGCTTGTAGTTCAGAAAAGTAAAATGAATTTCAGGTAAGTTCAATTGTATTTCAGAATATATCATTTGTATTTCATGTGACGTTTTCTGAAATACAGTTTACCTATCTGTACTACGATTACTACTTTCTGAAATACAATTTACTAATCTGAACTACAACTGACGATTTCTTAAATACAATTTATTAATCTGAAATGCAATTGGAAAAGGTGTAGTCTTAGTTCTGGAATTACTAAAATCGGATTATTAATAAAATAGTTACATTGTGGTACATTTTCCGTGAGACACCCGATATTGAAAAACATCACGGAATCTGTACATTCTATATTGTTTTTATCTGGTCAAAAACAAATAATTTTTTAATTGAGGTATTAAAAACTAATATAATTTTACTTAAAGTTTTTCTTTCACCCTAGTTTCTAAAAAAAAAACTGTTTATATAGGGCGTTAGTTTACTTCAATCGCTTGTAAATTTCCTAACAATCATATTTTCTAAATTTGACGTTTTTTTTTGGTGTCATGGTGTCATAAGGGCATCATTCAGTATACAACAATTTATTCAAATCAAGTCAACAATAAATAGCTTGTTTAAGGACCGATTTTTTCCAGCTCTAGATAAATTTATCTGCTAGATAATATCCTAGGAAAATATTATTGACACAATGGTTTCCAAGGATATTACTAAGGGTCGGACATTTCTAGGATATCTGGTAAAAACCAGTATAAAGATAAACAATGCATCGGCGTAGATTTCAACGTCGCCCGCTGAACGACTTTTATGCCCGAGGCACTTAAACCCTCGCGCTCATTGCATCAGAAGCAACCGTTTGATGTAAATTACGTATGTAACATAATGGCCTTTATAGTTTCTTTCAAATTAATAATTATGAAAACATTATAATTCCTTAATGTAACTTTTAAAAAGACTGGCATAATACATTTAATTCGTATTAACTATAGCGCCGTTACTGCAAAAAGAATGCGAGTTTATTTCGGAATGAATTGGTTATGTAAACAAGTTTTTATATCCAATCGACCAGAACTTGTAATGGTTACTGCGTGCCGCATAAATTTCTCGGGCTTCGACTGGTTTATTGTTTTGTTTTTACAGGGCAGACGCGTTAAAGATTCGAACTTTTTCCGACTATGATCGCTTCAGCATATTAGTAGTTCCTCGTATATTTAACGAAACCTTCCGTCTAAAATGCGCCTAGGCCTGGATATTACATAGCAGATAATTTTATCGAGAGGTGGAAAGATTGGGCCTAGTGTCATTAAAAGATGGTTAAAATTCGAGTAAAAGGTAAGTGTTGTCAAGCCTGTCGATTTGTCAGGTTTATTTGTTGATGAATGAAAATAAAACCCATCGTGAAAAATGTGTTAATAGCATTAGACCTGATTTGCAAATAAATAAAATTGAAAAGCATAGGTATTGAAGACGTAAAAGATTAAATATAAAGAACACTGTAAAAAATAATACTTTAATACATTTTCTTTTCGATTATCTTTATTTTTCGTACTTCTTTCATTATTTTTTAAATTTGTTTACTTTCTAGAATGTTAGAAAATTTATGGGGTTTTAGGTGTCCAACTTTTCCTGTACGATCGTCGCCAGAACCGGTGCTGTGTGTTTTTTTTGAAAAATAGTTGAAAAAACCAAGTCTTGCTACAATCGTTTATTGGTAATTTTTTTTATATTAATAACTTAGTCACGACCATGGTTTCGTCCTAGAAAGACATTTTCAGGTATAGTATAACAAGAATTTTTACGAGAGCACTTGTAACACCATTAGGTTGCACGTGGTCTCGTAAAATTCCTTGTTATACACTTGAAAATATCCGTTTAGGATGAAACTATGGTCGTTTAACTTTTAAATTTTTTTTACCGATAAACGATTGTAGCAAGACTTGATTTTTCAACTGTTTTTCAAAATTACTTTGCTATAAATAGCATGGAGAACTTTACACTTAGTTATAGCTATGTATACGTGTAGGCGAAAGATGTATTTTCAAAGTGTACAGGGTGTTTCTAAACCTTTGTCTTTAAATATAACTGAAAGTTTCCATTGTATAGGAGATTGATTCTCTAAATTTGACTCGTTTTGCTTAAAAATGAAAAGCTGACCTACCACAAGCCTGTGTTGTCCCTGTGTTTTGAAACCTCTGCTTAGTTTACGACTTGTTTGAACAATTTGTTCCCATGAAAGCAATGAACTCCAATAAATTTTTTATTTACATTTGGAAGAACTCAGTCAAGGTCTCGTCGTAAACGATTAGGAATAAGTCCGACTTGTCCAATCGACTTGTTTATTTGCTTTTTTTTTAACATATGATAAGTAAGAACGTTTGTTTACGCGCTTCGTTCCAGTGACCCTCAAACAATTTCCATAAAAACAGGAAAATAATTTTCATCTGGGTAGAAACCGACAAAAAGCAATAAAACTTTTTGTCCAATAGTTGTATAACAAATTTTGCTTTTGTTCTTGACCACTATTTGTGATGATTGCAATTAAAGACGTAGGTTTTGAGACACGCTGCATTGCGAAAGTGTTTCAACTATTTGAAGACATTTAACAGAATATTTCTCATAAACTCTTTCAAAGTACAGTTGCGGCCTCTGAAAACTGGTACACTGTTTCTACAGGAGAAAACAGACATTTTTCATTTTTGTTTCATGTTTACATAGATATTAGATTATTAGATATTAGAGAACTGTTACCTTTTAAAGATACAAATATGTTGTTTAGATTTTATCTCTCAAATTGTCTCCTTTGTGTTCAAATATTTCCTAAAACAGTTTAAAAGTAAAAATTCTAGGTTTCCTGATTTACCTTTTATGTCTTTGGAAACAATCTTTTTACAATTCTATGACTTAGGACCCCCTTGGGCAACCACCACAGATTAAACTGTACTTCGACGTTTCTACTTCGGACTTCTTCTGTCATTAAACTTCCAGCTGGTTTCTCTCACTTAACGTTTTCTGAAGACTTTCATTTCAAAATTTTCATTTATTTTCCGTAAAGATATACGTTCGATAACATCCTATCTGTCCTTACCAAACAAGCTTCTTTCGTCTCTTCTAATAGTTTTCATCGAGCTTTTGCGGTTAATGTTTTGATTTAATCTAATTTTGCCATTTGGTAAGACACCAAAACATATTTATTGAAGCGTTCGAATCTTATTCTTTCTGCCTTTTTTCTTTTTCTTCATTTGCTTTATATAGTACTACATTTTTTATTTTCTTCTTTACTTTCATGGTTCATTACTCTTCAGTTTCCGGATAGGTCCTCGATCTTGTTCTGTATTAGTTTCATTTTGTAGGTATCTTTTTCGCATCTCAGAATTTTTATCCTTGAGTTTTTGTAGTTTTAAGTGTTCTTCCCTTCTCTGATACGTATTATTCGCGCTACTTCTGTGGTGTATAGGGGAAGATAGGGGAAGTGCGAATACCTAAGGAAAGAGCTAAATAAAATCAAATTTTAGATATCCAACAATTTTTTTTTTATTGAACGTATCGAAAGAATACTTATCTGTCTAAGTAATATTATCACAGGCGTCCTTAAAAGTTGCGAGGCCCCAGGTGATAAATTTTTAGGCTCGCTTGGCTAAGAAATTTTGCGGGGCCTTTTGGATTAGGGAAAATGTTTGTTTTTTATTTTTTAAATTAGTCAAGAAAAAGTAGGTAAAATTGTAATTTTTGTGATACATACAGTGACTGTTATTTGACATTTGACAATGTGACATAAAACTATGGAAACGAATAAGTTAAATTATGAAATAAAAATACGACTTATGAAAGAAAAAAGTAACTATAAAATAAACCGTCAAAATTGATATACAGAAGCATCAGGTTTAGAACTTAATATTGAGATACTGCAAATATTGCGAGTAGGTTTCTCACTCGTAAAAAACAATTAACAAAACTAAATATGAAATAAAGTCTGTGCCTAAGGGTTTGCACGAATTGGAATCATCATGACATCAGCAGGAACCAACCGCATTTCAGATGATGTAAAGAGAAAACCCATTCACGATAAACGTTAAGATGGATCGCAATTTTAATTTCTCCGTTGCAATAACAACTCGCAAAAAATTGTTATTTTCATAGAGTAGTTCAGTAGGAAAAGATGTTAGCGGACTTTTTTCTGACTGTTTAACCGCGTGGAATAATTATTTCGAACGGTTCTTCCGAAACAAATGAATTGCGCTTGCAAATGTTTACAAAAGATGAAGCAATATCTAAAAATAGAAACTGCGAAAGATATTTAATTAAAACCACAAAATAAAAGTGCCGATGCGTCGGGAATTTTATACTATTTCATGGCCAGAGTATTTTAAAACGAATGCACCAAAGCGTGAGATCATTTGAAATTACGAATTTAAATATTCCAGGGACAAAGATAATGATGCTTTCACTTCTAAACACAATAAAGTCCGACGAAATATGTGCGGCATGAAGCGTTTTCCCACAGACGCGATTTCCTGAGATTGTGCAATCGGGAATAAATACGAGTCAAACTTTGCAAGTTGTTTCCTGAGAAGCGGTTTGGCGCCAACATTTGAATTTGACATTGAAAATAAGCAAGCAAGGTTAATTTGATACTGATGGGACATTTTCTGTTGAAATTTGACTTTGAAGGAGCAAGCAAGGTTAGAAAGTATTGTCAATTTGACACTGACGGGACTTTTTTTGCTTAAAGATGGCTGACTCTGCCAGACTCTAACTAGAGGGTCTCTATCCTAGATGTGCTCCACCAGTGCTCTACTGGTTTTCGTCTCACTGGCAACAATTATATCTGCTATAGGTGCCTCCACATATTTTTCTTTTTATTATTATCTTTATTTTTCTTTTTGTTTGTTCTCTTTTTCTTTGATAGTTCTTCAGTTTTTTTATTTATCCAACCTGTAGGATCTTTAACATTTCTCTTATCTCAATTAATGGCTAGTTTTTCATTTTCTGTTTGTTTCCCTGTTTCAGACTCGTTGTCCTTCCCTTACATTTTAAAATAAACTCCCTAAGTGAAAGTGGTTTTTGCCACATTTGGGGAATGTCAACTTTGGGTTCTTCATCTTATCCAACTGCGTGGTTTTGGGTATCAAATAACTTATGCGGCCTTTCCTGATGATTTTTTTTTTTAATTTCAACGTCATTTATTGTCATTTCGGGACTTCTAAACTAAAGATAGATAACTAATATAAAACTGTACCTTAATTAAAAAGACGATGGAGGTAATGGCCAACGTTTGTAATTAACCGATACAGTTCATACGGCAATGCCCGTACAACGTCCCAGATAACAATAACAATAAAAAATAGGTTGTAGACCGTCGATAATAAAATTATCTTACGTGAAAAACATCCTCGTTTAGTACTTTGTTATATTGTTAAACCGTTATACAACAAAGCTTACAGTTACTTCATTTTGTTAAAAAAATATATGTAAACGATTAAATTTTTTCTTAAATAATGAATATTTTACTCTGTACCACTTGCTGTCCAGTAGGTACTTGATACGACCAGAGCTATAACTTGACAGAAACAGAATTAATGCATAATTTTTTAACATAACGTAATAGTCGAATTCGTAATTACTCACTCCTTGGTCGTGTTTTGCCTACTTTTCCCTAAACTATTTGTTAAATCATTTTCCAACTTCGGATTTGTCAAGTAGGAAAGTCATTTGACATATTGGAAAACATAATTGACAAAAGAGGAAAACCAATAAAAACTTATGTATTTCAATCATCGAAGAACTGGAGAATACACATATGGACTTTGGTCTTACCGTTACTTAGCTATTTCTAGGTTTTCAAAGAATATTGGAGTACATTTTGGAGAAGGTTGTATGAGAGAGTCAAGTTTTTCCAGGAAGAGTTTCATTCTGCCTTTTTGGTCTTAATTTGTAATTTATTTTGTTTTTCCTCTTGTTTCAGAATCAGTTCCATTTGGTATCGGAGAAGAATCGCAATAATGACCGCCTAGCAAAATTGGAGGAGCAGATAAAGAACCTGAACATAAACCACAGCAGGTAAGAACCGATTAATTCCCCGCTTCGTCCAACACCACGACGTTCACACGTGCAGACGCAGACCGACGCCGGCGTCGGGGCTACTTAATAAATTACGGGCGAACTAATTTAGTGCGAGGCGTGGCGAATGAGCGTAGGTCTCATGGAATGACACCGTTTTCCGAGCACATAATTCACGCCGGCGTAATTTTCTCGCGGACGCATTCTCCTGTTTACACAGCCGGGAAAATATGGCACGTGATAAGGCATGTACTTGGTTGGCACTATCTGCTGCGGACCCGACGCCACTCGGCCATCTGGAATTACGTGTGCACAGCCCAGTCAGCACTTAACAAAGTCCTCCGTTCGTGTAACTTGGAAAATGTTTGCTAAAAATTATTAATTTTTCATTTCAAAGTCGATTTCTTGAAGAATTTCTCCAGACCAGGAAAATGACGATAAAAGGAGACATGTAAAAGAAACGAAAGCAGCTTGGGATATGTCGAAACCGACATTTTTTCATTTGATTCAATCTGATTACAATCAACTATTTCCTTTGTCTAAACTAGGGGTTTCTAACTGGGTCGATATTGACTCCTATGGCATTAATGAAAACTTTGAAAGGGTCAATATTGACCCCTGTGGGTTTAATGAAAACTTTAAAAGGGTCGATGAACATTGTCACCTCTTTCTCGTTCGTCAACCCGAAACGAAAGTTCGGCGCGTTTAACCCGCTCTGGAGAAGTGAGAGGGCCTGTGCCATTTCGTAACTTTCCTCGACCCAGAAGGTCGGTCGTCCTTCCGAAAACGAAATGGAAAATCGTAACGGTGCCCACTCAGTGGAGACGGCGTGGAGTAAATGTAGAGATGTTGCGGAAAAGGGCGCCAACCAACAATGGTTACGCAACCCACAGGTGTTAGAAACACACCGCCGAGAAAGTGTGTTCTTAGATATTCTCGACAAGAGCAACCCCCTTGGACTCGTTTCCTCGACAGCGTACTCCAAAAGGTGATGAAGGAGCCTCCATCCCCAAGGATAGACCAACCCAAAATTGTTGAAAAGATGCCCAAAGAATTAACAAAGTTCGTTACGGCCAAAAAGAAATTTATTCAAACAGGCAATCGTTACAAGCGATTTAAAAACCCATACAGACACCCTGAAGAGGGGTATTCAGCCGTTTTCTTATTTGACAAGAAGCAATAAAAAGAACAATGCCCAAAATAAGGCAACCCTTGCTTCTGCGAGAGTACCCCGGCGTGTGCGCACTACAGCGTAACGTAAATTAAACGGTAAGAAAATATTAAGTTTCCTCAAAAGTGCAAAGTAAACAAGAAACAAAAATATTGCGTGACGCGCGACTTCTGCTCTGAAGGAGCCTCAAATTAAAACAAGCATAACAGGACAAAATAAATAATCAAATGTAAAAGGGACTTCAGAAACAGTAAATTTACACGGAAAACCCAAAAAAGAAATTATCTGAACAAACGAAAGGGGCAAAAACAAAGTGAGATTGCCGCCGCAAAAATTCCGAGCTGCGCCGCTTGTGTCAACGCAATGTTCCGCACAACGCCGAAGACGGGAGTTGACCAATGACAAGAAAGAAATTATTGGGCGAGCTTATGTGGTGCGAACCAAGCGTATCTCGCCTGCGATGTTCCCAGGTCGGCCGTAACCGAGTCTTCCTCTCTTGGTCGTTGGGTCGTTTATACTGAGCGTCGACGTCACAGGAACAAAAAAGGAGAACTACGGCGCCAGAATCACCAGCCTATATCAATCGGCTTCCTCACTATTTCAGGGTACCAAGTAGGCCCCATACAAGTTGCTTTAGAAATGGGAAACAAACGTGGCTAGTATGGAAATGGCGCTCGTACACGGAAACGGGCAAGAAAACTCACTTCACTGGCGAATCCGCAACAGCGGCCCCAAAAGCAAATGGAGAGAACTTCCTTGAGGTGACCGCACCTGAAAAAAAACGAAGCTTCTAACACAGCAACAAAATTGACCGATCACCTCAAGTCAATGTGTGAAAATTAAGTGACGACAAGAGAAAATCCGCCGCGCGCACAACCAGCACGACGCAACCCTGCCTTAAAGCGGAACCTCATACGCGATCTAACGGTCAAAGGCCTAAATCGCATCAAAGATTGAAGGACTCACTCCTTCATTCCAAAAAAAAGTAAACCGTAACAACATTATCTTTATAAGTAGAAGGTTTTTTTAATCTCAAACCGGACAGAAAAATGAAGGGAAACACACTCAACGTTTCGCTATAGATTTATAGCTTCACTCCTGACGAAGCTATAAATCTATAGCGAAACGTTGAGTGTGTTTCCCTTCATTTTTCTGTCCGGTTTGAGATTAAAAAAACCTTCTACTTACTATTTTCATCGGACAAGAACAAACTTCAATTATCTTTATACAAATGGCTGAGAATGTTAATTCTGTTTTAAATGAGAATAATATAGCTTTTATATATGGACCAAAGGTAAGGCTTTGAGTAATCCCACGCCAAGATTTTAGATATTCAACTTAATTTTAAAATCATGAAGCGAAGTTAAAGAACAGAGTTGCTGTTACAGAAAATTCGATTAAATTGTTCTTTTTCTGTTCTGATCAAGAGATGGTGCCTTGAGAATTCCCATCACGGCAATGGCTTTTATTCTGAAAAAGTCTATTAAAATAGCTTTTACTTTTGGTCAACAGAAAGCACTCTGAAGACCAGCATTCATGGTTAGTCAGTTCTAATACTTAAGAAAATCTTTAGAAGTGTCGTATAGTTTCATAGACAGGTTTTAAGAAAGACTTAAGTAGTTGCTTAAAGTCTTAACTTACGTAAGAACTTCGTAAGATTCTTCTTCTTCTTCTTAGTCCAAAGCCTTTTTACCGCTAAGTGTAAGACTGGGTGAGTTGAGTTTTGCTTTTTTATCTCCATCTCTACTTCTTCTCTTATTCTATCTAACTATCTTGATCTTGGTCTTCCTCGCTTATTTTTCCCCGGCACTCGCGTTTCGAATACTATTTTGGTGAGTCTATCGTCTGGCATTCGACATATAATTTGTTCGTTGATAGGTTCAATTTGTAAGTTTCGTCTGAATGTTTAATTTCCTATTTTGTCTCTTCTGTTCTTGTTTTCTGTTTTTCTCAGAAATCTCATTTCAACTGCGTGGGTGCGGGATTCTTGTCTTTTAGTTAGTGTCCATGACTCGCTGCTGTACATCATTATTGGTCTAACCACTTTTTCCCCGACATCTTTTTTGATCTTTTTCGGTATTTCTGTTTTTGCTAGAAACGTTGTTTTCATTGTATTGAATATTCCTCCTGCTCTTCCTACTTCTACTTTCTACAAATTGACTGATTACCTCAAGTCGACGTGTAAAAATCAAATAAGCGAGAGTTCGTCGCGCGCACAACCAGCACGACGCAATCCTCCCCTCAAAAGGGAACGTCATCGCAATCTCACGGCCAAAGGCCTAAATCGAATCAAAGATTGGATGACTCACTCCTTCATCACAAAAAAAGAAAACCGTAACATTACCTAAGCGTTCTAAGTGCGAAAAAACACGGGATTGTTTGTTTTTTTTTCAGATAGTATTATTTTTTTAACGACAAATATGCAAGTTGAATCTTCAACAGCTTTCGTCTCTTGAGGAATTAGGAACTATGAAATATTTACGGTACTTATTTTTTTTGCACAACACTTTACATGTCTTTTATGTCTTCTGTGATGTTTCTTCTGCTCACTCCTATTACTCCCAGAACCTCCCAAACGCCCCCTGTTTGCACTCTATCAAAGGCTTTTTTCATGCTTATGAAGTGTCTGTTCTTGTTCATTATCTTTTCACTTATTTGTCCAGGTAAAGACAAGGTCGTGTGTACTTCTGTTCTTTCTAATTTCGCATTGCGTATCTTTTCTACTATTCTTGCGAATCTTTTATCGCCTTTTTTATATTGGTCTGTTTTCGAATCCTTGGGCATTCTTGCTTTCACCAGAATGTATTTCATTAATTCCATTAGCTTGTTTACTCCTTCTTTTTCCATATATTTTTCATTTTCGGTGTGAGCTTTGCTCAGTTTTATCCTTCTTATTGCTTTCTCCATTTCTTCCTCGCTTTTGGTCGCTTATGGTCTCTAATTCCTCTTCATCTATCTCTACCTCCCCCTCCTCATCCTGATGTCTCGCTATGTCAGTATCTGTTAACTCTTCAAAATACTCTCTCCACCGTTCCATTATTTTATCTTCGTTTGTTATTATATTGCCCTCTTTATCCTTATATTCAGCATGCTACATTCTGTCTCTATCTGAGCTGTTTTAATGTACCATGGAATAGTTTTTGGTGCTCTCTGTAGTTTTCTGTCAATCTTCACCCGAATTCCTCCCATGATTTGAATTTTGCCTGCTGTATTGCGGCTATAATCTCTCTTCTTTTCTCTTTGTATATTTCGAAGTCTTCCGTTTTTCTTGCGCTCAGCTTTTTTTCCACTTTTTACCTGTCTTTGTATATCGACCGTTCACCATTCAGTTGTTATGCTGTTATTTGGTATTTTCGTTTTGCTGCAGCTCCATTTCGCTGCACGCAGTACGCTGTCCCTGAGATATTTCCACTTTTCCTCTACATTTGCGCTATTTGCCCAACCTTTCAGTTTCTTTTCGACGATTAATTGATATTCTGCTACCACCTCTTTGCAATTACCTGGGAACTAGCAAATTATCGGCACGCATGGAGATTTCCTAGCTGGAGTGGAGAATTGGGTCGTGAGTCGAACTGCGACGGGCGCCAGAAATAACTTGTCTAACGGGACGTCATAATAACGTTTCCCGAAAAAGTGTAAGACACTTACAGGATAATTCTTGCTTGACGTCGAGGTGGCCACGAAGTCCTGTATTCCGTTGTTCGCAAAACGTCGGGGACGCCCTCAAACGAGGCCGAGGAACGAAAGCAATAGTTCTTTCCAGTCGGGGTCTGCACACGCCAGGATATAGTAATTTAAGGATCAACAAGCTTGTGGGATTAATAATAAAAGCTCAGAGTAAAAGCCTAAAAGAATGAAAAGAACGAAATATTAGATATGCCTAAGGTTTCTGTAGATTACACAATAATCTTACCTTTGTAAAACTTCATAGGTTTTTGAATTAATGTCCCAAAATGCACTTGCTTCGAAGGGTGGCCCATTAAGCTGACAATGCCGTCGTTCGAGTAATGTCTACACGGACAAATTAACATGAAACACAAATGTGACTCAACACAAATACTCAAAAACACCCTTAACGGTTTACCCACGTAATGGAGATGTCGTGATGGACGTTTAGAGCGCGAAATCGCTCGTACCATGTGCACACATTTAGCCCATCGGCCCATCGTAAATTTAGAGAATTAACTCGAAAAGAAGGTGCATTCCTCAGCGCTAGCAACATGCGGATCATAGAGTAAACAGCGGATAGATAGGGTCGATTTCACAGAATAACTATCAAGGATGAAAATAACGATTACGTTGCAAAATAACCATAACAATTCCTTTTAGTATTTATCCTTCCTTAGTTTGTTGCTCTTATTTTTTTCATTTACTTTCTTCCTTTTCTTATTCTTTTCATTCTCTTTCATTCAACAGTCATCATCATCCTTTAAAAACTTCTTAAGCTGTTCTCAACGTAGTAAAATAACGAAGCACTCTTTGAAACGTCGCGAAATTTTAAATTGTTTTGCTGCTGTTGTTTATTTTTCGAGTTAATTAGAAAGAAAATGTATTTGCCGAAAATATAAAGACGACTCAACTGTTTTACTAATAAAATATAATTAAATTATTTTCTTTATCGGCTCAAAGATGTTACAGGTGTTTATAACGAAGTACCTTTTTGAGTTTTTTTTTGTTTAATTCATTTATTAAGCTTCAAGTCGGGCGAGGAGGGAGTCGATGAAAACTTTCTTTTCTTCTAAGGAGTCGGTGCTAAAAGTGACTGGAAGTCCCTGGTCTAAACTTTTCTTCTAAGGCCTTTTTCGTCGAAAGTATGTTCTTCAGTTCTTGTTCAGGATGTGATACTGAATGCCAATACAATACGATATTAAATAAAGTACCAAATTTTCAGCAATTTTTTGGCATTAGCGGAACTTGGTTGTTTGGAATTCTTTATTGCCTTTCTAACTTCTGTCATTCTTTAGGCTTTCTACTGCCGACCTTTCGTACTTCATTGCAGAAGCAAACGTCGGTAGTAGAAGAAATCTGAAACTCGTGGTTCAAACCGGAAGCCAAGAGTTCAACCATGGACGACGCGACGGCCGCGGAAGCCTTCAAGTTAAACTATATAAAAATTGTTTTTCCAATGCAAGAATTTTTCTTGAGCGATTTAAAAATGCTCGTTTTTCATCTTCCAGATCTGAAGATAACGTTTCACTTCCGTCTTCTTCTGCCATTGAAGACGGCGCAAATTCCGCCCGCCAAGTCATAGAACTGGAGAGAGAAGCTTTGCTGTTACGAAGAGAGCTTCAAGACGCCAGAGCCAAAAAAGAAGAGTCCGACCAAAAACTGCTCCAGTAAGTTAACTTTTGCCTCATTCAATCATCTTTTTTTTTGATTTATTAATACTTCTCCTCGTCAGGCGAGAGAGAGAAGTTTTAAACTCGTGATCTGATAAACCTTTTCGTAATCCTCCATTGTTCCCAACCGATTTTTATGTCATTGACTTCGTTATCATCGTGTAAACACCGTCGTCGCGGTAATAAAAAAAAATAACGTTTCCTTGTGCCTTATCCGAAGACTTAATTCAAGGCGCAATCTACGCTCCTCTAATAAAAACGATGATGTTTGTTTGCGATAGGAAAACTCATGCCCTTATCGTTATTTCGTGTTTGCCATTGCGTTTCCGACTTCGTTACTAAATTTATCGGGGGACATTCTCGGAATTAGCGTTCTTCTCTATTCTTTCGTTATCGTTATTCGCGACGTTGCATTTTCCTAATCGCTGTTTGCATGTGACTCATGCGCTTTGCGGATTTCAATCGACAATGACTTTATTGTGGTTTGAAAAAAAAAAACTGTCGGTGATGATTTGATTTCAGAGTTTGTTGTTGATAGGTTGGATAAAAAATTGTCGCACCTTCTTCGGCGCAAGGACACCACCGCGTCGGAGACATCGGAGGATGGGAAGACTTCCACGATTTCTGGTACTGATTCGTTTTCTACTTCATCTGGTCTACCTCAGACCCCTCAACGGGTTACTTTATCTGGACCGGTCACAGACTTGTAAAAAAAATTAACTCACCCAAGCAGCTCAAGTAGCTCAAGTAGAAAGCTGTCGTATATTATTTTATGCATTTAGGTCCGTCCAAAAAAAAAAAAAAAAAAATTCTAAATGTACTTGCTTTATATTGTATTTAGAGGTCTTAAGCGATCACTTTTTGAATCCTATATGAGGATGGTTTTGTTTCATTTTTATTTATCTGCACCAAATCATCTTAATTTTCCTTATGTCCTATGGTTCTTCAACAAATTTTGAATAATCGGAGATGTACTGCTACATGAAATTAATTTCGGTCTCCTTAAATTTCATGATGAATTCAACTCTACTAACTTTTCAGTAATTCCTTCAAACCTAATCGTTATCCTTCTTATATTATTTCCGCTTTTGTTTCTCGTTATGTCATTTCTTTTTTGCATCAATTTTCTATTGTTTATCGTCTTTCATACCTCATTCTTTATTTCTTATTTCCCGCTTTAATATTTTTAACCTTTAAGAATGCTACCTTTAACATGGTTTTGGTTTCTTCAGTCATCTGACTCATTTAGATTTTCTTCTTAAAAGTTGCTTCTTGTATTTCAAATTGCTAATCCAATTTTGGCAATAATAAAAAGTGCGATTATTAGTACTCTATAAGACTCGTTCGATGTGATTCTCTTGCGAAAGAATTTCCAAAACCTCTGACCGAGTTCTTGAGAATTTTTAGTTGATAGTACAAAAATGCTAGTTTTGTTTATTCTACGGTAGTTGTGATAGATCTGTCGATGTCCGATGCATTTGCCTAATTCTAAGAATTTTTGTACTTAATAATGTGACCGTTGGTTTAGGGTAAACACAAAAATAAGATGCATACGAACAAAGCAGACCGGAAATGAAAGAAATGTGATTCTAAAGACTTTAACTGATTGTTCGAATCTAATCATTCATAACTGCCCACGATTATTTATTTTCTTTTTTTTATTTATTATAGTAAACCTTCCTGTGCAATGCCGGAGATTTTATTGCATTTTTTATTTATATTCTTCTATAATTTGAAGATTTACCTAATTTGTGAATATTTCCGTTTCGATCTGATCTGATCATAATTTCTCTCGACCGGAACTGCGAATCACGTGCGTAATAATTAATTTCGAGCTTATCAATCTTGATCTAAGTTTTGTGAACGCAATTGACATTCCAAATTGCGGGAGTTTGTTTACAAACACATCAAGATAACGATAGTTAACAATTAATGGCTATTAATAATTTGTTTACTCAGCTTAGACGTTACAACAACTCGGTAGATATTTATATTTGATAATGTGTAACTTGTACTCGACTTTACGATGATGATGATGATATACAAATATATTTTTGTAAGTTATTGCTGTTGTTATAGTTTCTGTGTCTCCCTCCCACTTTCCTTAGAAATAACAATTTTCTGAGAAACTCAACACTTGTGGATACAGATCGATTACTTCGCATTGGGGCGTTTTGGGATGAACGGTGGTAAGTATTATCCGTTTTCTTAACGGATTTTATGAAATTGGAAGAATCTTTATACGACGGATTATATTTTATACAAAGATATAATAATACTTTTAACCCTTGCCATCAGCCCGGCTCGCCCCTACCTGGGAAACAATAACGCAATTAGGAAAATTATTTGAGGAGGATAGAGTGACGTCCCGACTTCCTGTCCAGGCAGGAAGTGGGTAGTTCTGACCGCGTGGCCCACACGTGATACCTGACACACGTCTCAAACGGGGTAATGTATTTATAATTAAATAAAACTCGCCTATTTTCGTCCTGCAATTATCCTTGCGTTTCCTAAACAGTAATTTCGTGAACGTAAGTGACACAAAGAAATAAATAATTTTTTATGGGTTTTATATATTGATTTTAACGACAAAATTTAACTGCGAAACTTTTTATTTTTCCTTATTCAATCAAAATTTGAAGTGTAATAATTAATTACAAAGGGTGAGTTTTAAAGACAGCAATAAAATACTTACTAAGTGTAAAGATATGTAACATTTGTAAGGATATTCATCAATATGAAAAGTACTTATTCATGTCCTAGGTAAGAAAATGAAAAAAAAAAAATTTTCTCAGAAGGTAACTGTTCATAAATGGTCACTTAATTTGTCGTACCGAAAAATGCAGGGACAGAAAGATATGTCATCAGATAAAGTGAAGTTAATAACTTTCTAATGCCCAAATTTGGAAGATGGCTCGAAAAACACAAAGCAATTTATTATTTTTGTTGGACTGACTGGTAACTTCTCTTGTTTCCTTTTTCTTAGAGCAACTTTTGCTTCGCTGTCGCCTTTTACCGGCAAGTTTTTTTTTAATCGAATCACTGAAGTATTAACACGTGCCAGACGATTGACCAGCCCTAGGCCGCTCAAATTATTCGGCCTGTCAAATATATCTAGATCCTACACCACGTTATCTTGCTGTTCGTTTTACTTTTGTTTAGTCGATTTAGGGCCGACTTCATAATAGGACTTTAAATTTAAAGTCACTTTAACCTAAAAAAAATACATTTGTTTCCCTATTCTTAAAGTGCTTTAAATTAAAGCTGCCTTAAAGGGCCGTTTTCATAATCAGACTTTAAACTTAAAGTTACTGCAACCTAAAAAAAATACATTTGTTTCCCTATACTTAAAGTGACTTTAAATTAAAGCTTCCTTAAAGTCTGCTTGTGAAATTCAATGTAATTTAATTTATTTAAAATTTAATTCAGTTTTCGCTTGTTTTTGAGTTTTCACACTTAATTTTCATAAATTTTGAACTGTTAAAGATCACTGGGAAATTTCCTTACGCACGTATCAATTTGTGTTCAGGAAATATTTTAAGATATATTTGGGTTTAATCAATATTGTAAAGATTAATGTAAATTTATTGAATTAAACGAAAAGTTTGCCTGTTGTAGTGTAAATAACGTAAACAAATGAATGAAATGCAACACGAAGTAAAGAAAGAAACGCAATCAAGATACCCTCGAAAGTATAGTCGCAGCGCCGGATTCAGCAATTGAGAGGCGCCAGGCGCAATTCAATTTTGAGACCACCTCTAAATATTTTCGGTATCATTTCATTTCATATGCAGGTTTTTACTGCAGATTTAAGATTGCCAATTTCTAAGTTTCGTACTTAGGAACATTATTCTTGGAAAATCGGGACGTGTCCAAAAATTCGTGGCTTTCTAAAATGTTGGTTACAAAAAGGTAAATTTACAACGCAATAACGTACTCGCCAAACATTACAACAGAAACCTATGCGTCGGCGACTCTAGGCTGTACTCCAAGGGTCCGAATATTCGAACAATAAATTTAACGTTTTCTTGCGCTCCAAACTCCAAATTATTATATAATTAATTACAATTCGAAAGGTATCGTTGCCATTAACTGATCGCCTACAAACATTACTTCACTTCCCTGAAAATGATAACAGATAACGCTATTAGCATGGCGCTTGTACTCTGGCTGGGGTACGTTTCAAGATTCCAACGTCGTGGCCAGGGTACGTTTCAAGATTTCATTGTCGTGGCCAAAGTACATTACAAGATACGCGTGAATAATCAGGCTTGGCATGTTTCGCCTTATGGGGTGTGGTTGCCGACTTCTAAGTTTCGTAAATTGGGACGTCGTCTTTGAAAAATCATAGCAAAAAAAATCCAGATTTCTAGAAACATTATTAAGATTTTTTTTAAAGTTAGATTTGCAACGCAATTATAGCCGAGTCATAGATGAGTGGTAGTCAGTGTTGCTAGACGAATAAAAAATTCGTTCGTTCATCAATAAATTACACAGAAAAACGTAGACAATTGTTAAAAATAATTGGGATGCGATACAAAAGCTTTGAATCCGGGACATACCGCAAAATGCGGGACGGTTGGCAACCGTATCTACATAGATTTGGTGTTGCAGCTCTAATCATTTTGATTGTAATTCTATCATACTGTTTGTTCTGGAAAATTTACTCGTTCTAAAAAAATGTTTAACTACCTGTTTGTTATGATGGTGATGAATCGGTTGAATCCGAGCATTTCGCTAAATCGGGAAACCGATTTATAAATAGAAAGAAAAGTGAATAAAAAAAGATAAAGTTTGTACCGTTGGTTTTGGACCTATGATGAATCTGCACCCCGCAGCAAAGTTTCTCTAGCAGAATGGTTTTTATACATTTTTTTATTCTGTCTTATCGGTTTTCTAAATCATTTCGAGTTTATTTTGAATCACCCTGTATGAAAAGACCTTGTGCTGCAAGACTCACAGAATTGTCTATTTAGGGTCACAGGAAAAGAAAACATTTTAGATTAAGCAAAAGTATATTAATTTATTTGAAGTTTTGCAAATTGGATTAAAACTGCATTATGATAATATAACAGTGGTGTAGCGGTGTTTTGTTCCACCGGGGTGTAAAATTTGTAGTAATTATTAGTCACCCACATATACTCCAACATCCAAAATGTAGATGAAGCATCAATTTTGGCACTAACATATAATGCTAATAAAATTATTGGATAAAATTTTACATAAAAAATAATTTCCTATATCGACGGCTGTTATTCTTCTGCTTCTTCGTCACAGGGACGATTAAAACTATTTTTCTTGCTTTTGACTTCGAGAAATGATTATTTAAGAACATTTTTTGTCATCAAAAGACTAATTCTCGAAAACAGTCCACTAAGTCTCTTTTTGTCAACATAATTTCCTGTGTAATTCTTTATTTACTTTAAATAGGTTTTTCTGCAATAGCATTTGGTATTAATCGTGTATGAATTAGTTGTTTCATTGAAGTTTGAAAAATGGCAAAATCAGGAGGCAATTTTTGAAATTAGAATTATATACTCTTTTATACAGTGTGGTGATAAAAAGTAACGCAACAAGCGAAAAAACACCCTTAGCGTTGATTTTTTCCAAAAATGCTCCGACAGGTCGATTTTAGTTTAAAAAAAGACATCTTTTAAAACCAATTTTATTTTTATGTCAGTTACAACTTTTGCGCCGTAACACCATCGACATTTTTTTAAATGATAACCTATTTTATTAAAAATGTCATTTGAAAGCACCCATTTTTCAGAATACAAAAGAGTTAATGAACTACTATGCTGCATAAGAAAATTTTGAAGAAAAAAATTATCGAAAAATGGAAATGTGATTTTTAATCTTAATAAAATGTTAATCTAAAATATTACTTTCTTATAAAAACATAACGAAAAAACTTAATAAAATTACAATAAATATGGGAAATGTCCTCCACCAACCACTTGACAGTGACCAGCTCGTGTGTAATAGCTGTTAATGACTCTCGGTTTCACGGCTAATGTTATTCATTTTCACCATAATTTTGTTTTGTAGGTCTTATAAATAGCAAATTTTGAGGTCTACTAACGTAAACTCTACCTTTTAGATAGCCCAATAAAAAGAAGTCTAGGGGAGTTAAAAAAAATTTCATTTCCATTTTTTCAATAATTTATTTCTTCAAAATTTTCTTATCCAACAAAGTGGTTCTTAATATTTTGTATTCTGAAAAATGGGTGCTTTCAAATGACATTTTCAATAAAATAGGTTATCATTTAAAAGAAATGTCTATGACATTACGATACAAAAGTGGTAACTGACATAAAATTAAAATTGGTTGTAAAAGGTGTCTTTTTTAAAACTAAAATCGACTTGTCCGAGCATTTTTCGAAAAGTCAACGCTAAGGGTGTTTTTTTCGCTTGGTGCGTTACTTTATCACCACACTGTACAACCATGACCCATTTATCCTCCGATGTAGGGTTAGTTTATTCACTTATCACCTTACACGAATTTTGTCCATCCTTTTCTTGCTGTTGACAGTATTCTTGCTTGTGCTTCCTTTTTCTTTCAGTATTTTTCGTATTATGTTGTTTCATTTAACTTTTGATTGCCCTCTACCCCTTTTCTCTGATTTGTTGCTTCCCATCCTCTTGAAAATCCTATATTCTCCATTCGTATCAGATGTCCCCACCAAAGTTCGATGAATTGTAGAATTATTTCAACCCCTTGTTCCTTGTATCTTCGTTCTTTACTCGATCTCTAATAGAAATGACTGCAGTTATGCAAAGATATACAGGGTGCCCCAGTGCCCTGTAAAAGTTCCATAACTTTCTTGTTATTCCAGGTATCGACTCGATTTTTTTTTTTTTGTATAATAGGAGCGCTTCTATTGCACATTCTAAAATTATTTTCGTTTGTATACAGGGTGTCCAAGTATTACAAAAATATTAAAGTTACATTTTTTAAATTGAAACACCCTATTTTGACTTCATTTTTGAATTCTACACTAAATTTTGCGTCAAATTTATTTGAATTATTTTGACGTATCAATCATACTTTTTTGATGTGAGTAAATTATTTCCATTCAAAAATTCGTAACTTCCAAACGATTCGCGAGTACTTAAGATAGAATTTTCATGAATCATCAATAGAACTTCTAATTCACGCGAACTGGGAGGATAATTTTGAAATTAAAGCCGCTGTCCTACTGATCGATCACGGATAATCATGCACAGCGAATAAAATATTAAACCAAAGAAATTCGCATTTTTGATACAGTACGTTCGTAACTGATCTGAGATTGGCTTAAAATTTTAATCGATTTTCATTTTGACACCAGCCCACTACAAACTTTCAGTGTTTTGTTAAATATTTACGTCTAAAAATTACTATTTTCTCAATAACTCACTGAATATGAGAATTGGACCCTATAAACTGTATATCATTGAAAAGCTTGTAAAAACGTTATAGAATGGTGCGAAAATATACAGGATGTTCCATTTGAAAAAATGGAGTTTGTGTTATTTATAATTATTCATATTAAAAAAAAAAATCGTAACAAGCCTTGGAATAGCCCTTCACGACTCGACTTGATCAAAAAAGATTGGCAACGATTGTCTGAAAAAAAAATCAGTTGCGTTATCTTTACTGGTTTAGAAGTTACGAATTTTTGAATGGAACCTTGCATCCGGGAATTTCTAAGAAAAAATTGACTCACATCAAAAAGTATGATTGATACGTAAAAATAATTTAAATAAATTTGAAGCAAAATTTAGTGTAGAATTCAAAAATGAAGTCAAAATGGGATGTTTCAACTAAAAAAAAATTTAACTTTAATATTTTTATAATACTTGGACACCCTGTATACAAACGAAAATAATTTTAGAATATGCAATAGAAGCGCTCCTATTATGCAAAAAAAATCGAGTTGATATCTGGAATAGCAAGAAAGCTATGGAACTTTTACGGACCTCTGGGACACCCTGTATATTTCATTTCTAGTGCTTGGACTTTACTTTGTCTTCCTCGTTAGAGTCCTTGTCTCGCATCAGAACGTGAGAATTGGCCTAAATACAGTTTCAAACACACACGGAATATGATCAAGTGGTGTAAAAATGAGACACTTTTTAGAACTTTCAATTTTTTAATGTGTTAGAGTCCTTCAACGGAATTGATTAAATTTTTGTAAGAGGTAAATGATGATGAAAAAACTATTGACAACTTAAAAACAAACAAAAAATACTTTTAAAAAGGTGAAAATAAATATTGTAGCGTCTCATATTTAACCCCGAAAAAGTCTAAAAATGAGACATGCCAGGTTAAATATTATAAAATGCATGTATTAAGGGCCGGTTGCTCAGTCACTGTTTTATATTAATCTTCCGTTAGCTTCCATCTGTTCCTATGTAAAAAAAAAACTGAAGATTAAAGTAAAACTATGACTGAGAAACCCGGCCTAACAGTCATGGGCGACCTCTAGTAAAATTTATAAAAAAAATTATTTAATAGAAAAATTCCTACAACAAATTAACGCCTAGATAAGTAAAATGATGCAATCTTGGATAGAAACATTAACTGCAAGCTAATAAATAAATAATAAAGTATTTATAATAAGAAAACTATCGGCAGTATCGGATTATATTATTTTACCAATTTTATTCGATGTCTCATTTTTCACCTGAATTTTGCGTCTCATTTTTACACCATTTAACCCTCTGTAATTATTAACATACCCTCTAAATCGTCGTTGGAAATTCTTTCAAGTGCGAACTAGTAACTTGTTTTTCATCAAAGAACCAAAATAGAAAAAACAATAGTGTAGAGAACACTTGTCCACCTAACGCGCGGGTATTAAAATGTAATGTCTTATGAAATTAGCTTTTTAATACACTAATATTCAAACAATTATAAATCAACATTACTTCCATGTCAGTTTTAGTTGGATAATCGTTATATAAAACCTGCACAATTCTGTATTATGCACCATTTATAAAAGCTCTATAATGGTGTGTAACAAATATTTTTTTTCTAATACAGACAAATTACTGCATATTTATTATTCTACGGTGTTTAAACCACATTATAAAACAACAATAAAACCAAACACTGTTTTCTAAAGATTTTATTACACACTCTTAGGGAACAAGATGAAAAGTGACAACGAACGCCACTCTTCGCTTAGACGGTACAAATGCAATATTTATAAATGCACTTGGACCAAAATTTTGCATTACTCCTTCACTTATTGATATTCAGATAAAGTAAATATTAGCAGAATCAGAATCTATTATTTCCTGTTATGAAGAAAAAGATCGTAATCATCTTAGGTCACTTTTAACTAACATAATCACTAACTATGTACATAAGAATCAAAATGTTAATTCTAATTTAAGACAAGTTTACTATGATTGTAAGAAATTCTTAAAAGAAAATATCAATTTAATATTAATACAATCAGATAAAGGTAATGTGACAGTTGCTTTAGACAAAGATGATTACATTAATAAATCTTTGAATTTATTAAATAATGTCAACTATTATCAGATTTTAAAAAGAGACCCTACTGGTTCATTCGAAAAGAAAGCCAATCAAATTATTTCTGAATTAAAGACTGTTAATATGATAGACGAAGAGACAGCTAAGTTATTAAAGAATTATTCTTCTTGTTGTCCAAGATATTATGGCTTACCTAAAATTCATAAATCAACGTTGGCTTTACGTCCTATCATATCTTCTATTAATTCACCTAATAGTAATTTATCAAAATTTATTACTGAAATATTAACCAATGCTTATAATAAAAGTAATGAATTTTATGTTCAAGATTTTTTTGAATTTTCTGAATTTGCAAACAACAGATTAATCCCAATTAATTATGTAATTATTAGTCTAGATGTTGTTTCACTTTTTACCAACATACCTTTAGATTTATTCTTACAAAGTATTGAAAAAAACTGGGAACAAATATCTTTGGTAAGTAACTAATCAAAAGAAAAATTAATAATAATAATAAAATTTTTTTTTTGATTCCACTTATTTCAAATTCAATAATATTTATTATAAACAATTCTTGGAACACCTATGGGTGCTAATATATCTCCAATTATTGCTCAATATGTTATGGATGATTTATTAATTGAATGCATACTAAAGTTATCATTTGAAATTCCTTGGCTCAAAAAATATGTCGATGATATTATTTGCGTAGTTCCCAAGAAGGTATTGATGAGATTTTAACGGTTTGTAACAATTATAATCCTAATATTCAATTTACTATTGAAAAGGAAACAGACAGGAGTGTTCCTTTCTTGGACACGAAAGTTATTCGTTCAGAAAACAATAAAATCATTATTGATTGGTACACGAAACCTATTAATTCTGGGCGTTATATTAACTTTCATTCTTGTCATCCACATAAAATGAAAATTAACATGATTTTAGGATAAAAAAATCGTATAGAAAAAATTTCTCATCCTTCTTTGTTGAATAAAAAACTGCACAAATTAAAAAATATTCTCATAAAAAATAGCTATCCTTTTGCAATGCTAAATAAGTTAATTTTCAATACTCATCAAAGAATAGAACCTATTTCTCAAATTAATAATAATTCACAAACAATTAATGTTGGTAAAGTTTTTAGATTTTAATATTAATACCAAATCTTACATCTCGACTAATAAAAGTACTAACAAACAAAAACATTCACATTGCGACTAAAAATTTATTAACAATTAAGTCTCTTTTTACAAATGTTAAAGATCCATTTAACAAATTCAAACAAATTAATTCTATTTATGAAATTCCTTGTCATGATTGTAATTCTGTTTATAGTGGCCAAACATCAAGAACTCTTCATTCGAGAATTATTTCTTATAAAAGTGATATTAGACTTAGACCTAATGCTTGTGCTTTATCTGAACATGCCAATAATGAAGACCATAAGATTAATTTTGAAGATGCAAAAATTTTAGATATTGAACCAATTTTAAGTCAAAGACTTTTTATTGAAATGTGCCATATTTTTTGTAATAAAAAAAGTATCAACAAAAGAACTGATATTGAGAACCTTAGTTGTATTTATAC
Source organism: Prosopocoilus inquinatus (assembly GCA_036172665.1). Lineage (NCBI taxonomy): Eukaryota > Metazoa > Arthropoda > Insecta > Coleoptera > Lucanidae > Prosopocoilus > Prosopocoilus inquinatus. The sequence continues at coordinate 31,625,419 of CM069877.1, forward strand.
TTACCTATTAAATTTTAAAACTAAAAGGAAAAACAATCAAGATGTTGAAAATCAAAATTTACATCGTATTACCTAATAATGAATAAACAATTTTTCTATCGTGATTCAATTTTCTAAATTTCGCAATTAATTTAGCTGTCAAAAAATGTAAAATTCAAAATTTATTCTTAGAACTTATTCTTAATAGAAAATTTGTTATTATGATAACTAGTGGTTTAACCTTGTGTACTCACTAAGGAGTAAGTGATTATGTGAAATTGTTCTTAGTATTAATTATTAATTTTAAAATTTATTTTTTAGAAACCTTGATAAAGGAAATAAATTTTCCGAAAGCTCGGTTGAACTTTAAACAGTATTACTATCAATCTTTTTTGACTGTAGCCCAGTTATGGAATTGATTCCTTAATTGATCAGTCGTGATCATACTTCGTAAATGCAGTGATATAATTTTTTTTTTACTTAGAATTATAAGCACTTTATAGCTTGTTCTTAAAACTGAATTGTTATGTAAGCAATTTTGACTTATTAAAAATCTTCTTTAAGTTTATGAATCCTCTTTTGATGCTTTTTTTTTTGGTTATAATTACGTAATAATTTCAAATAGTATGATTCTGGGCATCCAAAAACGAATAAACTTTTTTGTCGAATATTCATTTTCTTTTCCATTTTTATTTAATATGAAACCATGAAGCGATAAAGTAACATATGCACCGTAAATAGTACCTAAACGAAATTTAGCAACGAGGAGCACACGACATAAGTGGAGAGTTTATCGCGGATTCGTGCCTACGTCAAAGTGGGGCGAGTGAATTTGTTGTAGCTTTTAATTAAACAATTTAGTCCGTTCGCATTATTTATAGCGCAGTAAATCATATCGGGGCGCGAGTTGCATATTGGCGTGCTAGCGAGACTCCCTCGAAAATCGATTGTGTCAACATTCGACTCGAGCACCAAAAGCATGGCCTGATGCTACGACGACAAGCGGAAAATTCAAGGACGAAGTGTTCCACCAGGACGGACCAGGACGGTCTTTAATTTTTTTTCCAGCAAAATTCAATGCCTTAATTGTCAGTTATTAAGCTATAACCTTTAAAACCTTCTGAAAATACTTTTTGGACCTATGCAGTATTTCAATACTGAATGTGAATCCTAAACTTACATCATTAGACTTTATCAAAAACTTTACTTAAATATGCCAGAATTTACTCACTAGAAAGTTATGTTTGTTTTTTTTTACCCTTCTAAATCGTAAAAGTATTCGATCATATAGTATTATTCCATACAGATGGATTTCTGAAACGAATTTCTACTGTTTCAATAGTTTGTAAACCTGTATTAATTTTGAAGGTAACAGTCAAGATTTCTATCTACTTTGGACTGCATAATTAAATTTCTCTGTCAGTTTCGTATCGTAGGTTCTGTTACGGTGTCAAAACCGCTTTTAAGGAACAACCTGTACATTCAGTTCGACGCGTATTGCATCAGAAAACCGCGTGGGTAGCAGTGGCGGCGATAAGGTCCCCGCAGATCCTGCCGTGCGGGGGCCCCCATCTCCAGAGGACCCCTTACTTTTCTAATAAAACTCAAACGTGATTTAAAAAAATTGCAATTTTTTTATCCAAAGTAACATTTTAACTCAGCGTAAAATCAATAATATTATATTTAAATTAAATTTTAGTTACGTATATGATTGAGTAAATACGGTGGGGGAGGGGGGACGGCTAAAACCTTATCACCGCTACTGGTGGATAGTAAACGCTTCAGACCGCGCCTGTTCTCGTCGATAAAATAATCTCCCGCTTTAAGTATTATCTTAGACGTTTGTTTCAACATTCGTTTTAAAATACTCCGGCCATGAAATGGTGCAAATTAGCGATGCGTCGACACTTTTTTCGTGATTCTAATGCCTCTCGGAGTTTCTCTTTTTCGATAGGATTGCATCATCTTTCATAAACGAGTGCAGCGGTATTTCATCTATTTCGTGAGAACCATCCTAAATTATTATTTCATGCTTCCGCCGTTGAAAAGTTATAAAATTTCCGTCGCCATGTGTTTTTTATCGAATTAGTTTATGTGAACTGCAGTGGCGGCTCGTGATGATTTACTCTGCGGGTAGGCAACAACTGTGCAAAAAGGGAAGTTAGTTCATTTTCCAAATAAATTTGTTTTTTGGGGCTGGGATTTAAAGAGCTTTTTCTCAGCTTTCCAACGCCTTTCACCAAAAAAAAAAATCGACGAAAGCGATCTTGAGTTACAACAAAAATTTAAAAGCGCCGCGTTTTTTTTATTTGCTCCATAAAATGAACGTCTCTCCCTCCCCTCACGATAGTGCTTGTAATTTTTTATTTAAATTTAAGCTTGGGATGCACAGAGCTTTTTCTCAGTTTTCCAAATCCTTTTACCAAAAAACAATCGACAGACGCTTTCTTGAGTTACAATCAAGATTCAAAAGCGACGCATTTCTTATTTGCTCAATTACCTGAACATCTCTCCCTCCTCTCGCAATCACGCTTATAATTTTTGAATTAAATTTAAGCATGGGATTTACAGAGCTTTTTCTTAGCTTTCCAATGCCTTTTACCGGAAAAACAGTCGATGAACGCTTCTTGAGTTACAATCAAAATTCAAAAGCAACGCGTTTTTTATTTGTTCAATTAACTGAACGTCTTTCCCTCCCATTGCGATCGATCTTGTAATTTTTGAATTAAATTTAAATGCGGGATTTACTGAGAAATTTCTCAGCTTTCGAACGCTTTTTACCAAAAAACAATCGACGAATCGACAACTGCAAAAGGGAAAGTGGGTGCATTTTCCAAATAAATTTGTTTTTCTCGGCTGTCCCGACGAGGAACCGAAACGTGCGCAACGTCAATAGGACAGGGAGGGCACTGCTCACTTTGCCCACCCCGAGGAGCCGCCACTGGTGAACTACAGGTTTTTGCGAGCTAATATTTCGACGGTTAGTTTAAATTGGTCTCATCCTTGACCTTTGACGCCATTGGAGTTTCTTTACGTCAGATTGATACTCGTTGGTCTCTGCTGATGTCACGATGGTTTTCTCGTGATATAACTTTTCGTCGGTTATAATTAGCTGCTGGGAGGAACTAAATTCTTCGGAGTTGTGGCAGCCTCGTCCGTAGCATTCCGGATAGGTAGGTTTAAGTGTGTGGTTCTCTTTTGTCATTCACATTACTTTTGACGAACTTTCTTTCCTCCATTGGCTTTTAAATCTGGAATCAAGTTTCTTTTCCATTTTGGCTACAAGTTTTATTAATTTTGGTTTGGGCTTCCGTAAGGAGCTACTTTTAGATGCACGTATGACTGACCTAAGAAAGACGACGCTTTTTCAACGTTCTGCGATTTCTTTTTCTTTTCTGGCGAGAAGTTGTTGTTACAGTTACATAAATTTGTAGACTTGACAAAACGAACGCAGAAGAAACGAACGACGCAGAAGAATATTTAAATAATTCTGAAGAAAAATAAACGGTTATACTTTACCACCTCTCCTCGCGTGTTGTAAAATGGCCTACGTAACTTACAAGTAAAAAATTATTAGAGCTATTCATATGTATACTGAATTGTGTATTTATTTATAGCATTTAACTAATCGATTGATTGATTTTACGATTTCTATTTATTTGGACAGTATAGTTTCAAGTGCTGCTACCTGGAATACTTCTAAAAAATGTTATGTACTTTTTAAATATATTTTAACAAGGTCGTGGCCTTGAATAGCTCTATAAAAATAAAATTTAATACTTGAGTGGGACGTAAAAGAGAGAAAAAAAGGTTTTAAGGACGTGTATAAACAAACATCATTAATAAAGTGAGAAGCGGATTGAAATTTCGTTTCATCTTCAGAGTTTTCAGTCGCGATCAAACGTTTTCGTCGTAGGTACGTAGCGTTTAATCCCTTTTTTAAACAGTCCTGCCCTCTTTTACAACTGTTTGAATATTTACCATCAATAATCACCACGGGCTCGGAAAAGGTCCCGGCCGAAGGCAAACAACGTTCCTAGTTGTACATTGTCTTAAGTACGACCCAGGTGAAATTAAAATGTTAAATATTTGTTCATCCCTATACTGCGGGGACCACCCAAGACGGAGAGGTGTTAAATGAGTGCCTCTTTTATCCGCCGGATACCTCGACGTTGTGTCAATGAAAAAATAACTTGTTGCATTAACACGTTTTTATTATTTCCAGCTCTCCGTGGTTTTATTATGAATTTCAATGACCACGATACTGCTTCTTTTATCGCTTTCGAATTCGCCCTCCGGCTGTTTATGATGTAATTTATCAATGCGTAAATACAGTTAGGCAATGCGTTTTATACTCATTTTCTTCTTCTTGCTACTTGATATGACCTTATTTTATTACGATTCCTAAAAAAATTTAAGCTCATCTTTATTACTCAACCTACTACTCACTGTAATCCTCAATTTTAACCTAAATACAGAAGATGATTTGCTAACAGAAAATGACCAAAATTGACAGAGGATAAATTTCGTTCATGAAACAACGATATCTTCTCTCAATCGCCAATGCAAACAGTCGGTTCATTCAGTATAAAGAAAAATTTAGTTTGATCTGGCAAAACATATTTCAAAATTTCGTTCTCGATCTTCACAATCATCAAACATCCATCGACTTTGCGTATTGATTTCACACCCAACCGATGTTATCACTTCCGCCTTGTGCTTATTTGCAGAACCCATCCCAAATTTGCTCTGCTTTTTTGCAATTTTATAGCGGTTTGATCCATGCATCAAAATATGCAAGTACTTATCACAGACGTCTTCTATCAGAAAACGTGTCCTGTGGGTACATAGCAACAACTTATACACGTGAATAAATAAATTGTCTCGATGGAAAAACAGTGTATATTTTTGATAAATGTATACAACGTGCGTTCAAATATAAATACGTTTGCATTTGTTGGCTCGATGAACGTATGTCGGTGCTCTTTACCATTCCCTATCATGTGGATACATAGCAGCGAGTTATACACATGAGTAAATTCGTTTGTCTCCATGGAAAAACACTCTATATGTTTGATAAAAAATTTATATAACATGCGTTTAAATACAAATGCGTTTGCTCTTGGTGTTGCCGTTCGATGAGCGTATGTCGGTGCTCTTACTACTTCGTATCGTGTGGATACATACACATATGAATGAATTCGTTTGTCTCGACGGAAAAAGCACTGTAGATGTTTGATAAAAAGTGTATATAACATGCGTTGAAATATAAATACGTTTGCACTTGGCATTGTTTTTCCCTGAACGTACGTACATATGTCGGTGCTCTTATCACTCCGTATCTTGTGGATACATAACAACGACTTACACACATGAATAAATGCGTTTGTTTCGATGGAAAAACACTAGATGTTTGATAAATGTACGTTTGCATTTGATGTTGTTGGTCCGATGAATGTATGTCAATGGTCTTTAAGGCTAAAGATTTTATAACTTATTATTTCGTTTGTTTAAGTTATTAGTTTATGCACTGAAAGTTACTTGTATAAAACCACGTATAATTTTAAGCAGATGTAGCGAGATTTCATGAAAGGAGCACTGTCATAATGACAGGCAAGCAAGAGGGTGGAATCATTGCAGAGGTAACTCAGATGACGCAGAATGACCTCCATATAATTGTTTGTCGCTTAATAAAACAAGTAAACCTCTTGTGGGAATCCGTCATGTAATTTTTCGAAAAGACAGTTAATCGCAATGTACTTTGATGTTTATTTTTGTTCACACATAAGTCATAAATAAGAAAAGACATACCATGTTTCTTGCTAACTCAAGTCACGGATAACTCTAATCGTAGAGGTTTTCGAACGCTCTTTACATACAAATACAAGTTTTGGTACCTGACTTATATTTTATTTTTATTAAAAGTAAAAGGAGATTAATCACTTAATTTTGTTTGCAGGGAATTATTTCTTAAAATTTAATTTATTTTCAACACTTTTGTGGTAAAGGATAAGATTTTTTTTAATTCTGGAAGTAAAACTGAAATTTTGTTTGACAGTGACCACAATTTTTTAATCTCGAACCGGACAGAATTATGAAGGGAAAACACTCAACGTTTCGTTATAGATTTACTCCTGACGAAGCTATAAACCTATAGCGAAACGTTGAGTATTTTCCCTTCATAATTCTGTCCGGTTCGAGATTAGAAGAACTTTGTACTTACAATTTTCATCGGACAAGACTTCAATTATGTATATCTTTAGTTGTCTGAAAATGTTATCCACGGTTCTAGGAGTTTTACACAGTAGTGCGAAATAACCCAGTATAGTTTTTTTTTGCAAAAGAAAAATATTACGTCACATTTAGAATGAGTTTTTTTCTTTAAGAGTAACGTGGTTCATGGAATTTATCAACCTCTCCACAGATCTTAAAAAAAGCGAAAAAGTGAAGGTGTATGGTAAATGAGTTGAGGTTCATAATGGTAGGTACATTTTCAAGAAATTTTTGAAAATCCTGTGTCTAATGATTTCTGGATTGAAATAAGTACATCCTTATTGGCTAGAGCTAAACAGTAAGAATAACAGTCTCTCTCACGTTACTTTTTTTTTGCAAATCTGAAAAAAACCTGTCGGCTCTTCTCATAGGATTGTTGAAATAATTATTTTGTGGACGAAGTTACTATAGGGGACATCCAATCAAGAAACAGTGGATTCCTGGCGATTACGAGCATGGTGGAGAAATATCATCTATGGTGATCATTTGAAATCTGGCACTCCGGTCGATTGATCCTTACCAGATTACCTGAGATCGAACTGGTAGGTAATCATTAGAAATAATACCAATAACAGGATTATTATTTGAAAAATTTCTCTTGATTAAATTTAATCTCAACTTTTTACTAAGAGTTTAGGTGGAGGAGAGAAACGTTTAACAGAGTTTATCATTTAGCCCTATTATATTTTTCTTGTGGTCCTATCCAAAAAATGTCTCCTCAACTAGCTTTAAAGAAATTAGACGAGCTCGTAGCAAAATCGTTGAAAAATACAATTAAGTTTAAAAAAATGAAAATTTGACTACCAAGGTACAATAGACATAAATTAGTTATAATTTATATACAGTACGTCTCAACAGGGAAGAAAAGTTAATTTTTAATTTTCCAAAAAAAATGCGAAGCGAGAAATTAAAAATTAACTTTTTTCTCTCGTGTATACTCAATCCGGTGACATACTGCGTACACGATGTACCAGATTGAGTAGGCTGCTATAAGAATCAATTCAAAGAAAATTTGAAAATTCTGATAGTTTCGATATTATCGCCGAAAAATGTCTACATCACTGCTTCACGTAATTCTTCCTTATTATTATGGTTTAAACTACTCCCATATTTTTTCTTTTTTACCGTGGCCCAGAAATCAAAAGTCAAGAGGCGGTAAACATCCGATCGGGGTTAACATTGTCCGATTATTAAAACTATGATTCAAACGACTATTTATTTCTGGGCACAGTAAAAAATAAAGAATAGGGGAGTAGTTTAAACTATGACAACATTGAATAATTATTGAAGTAACGGTGTAGCAGTGGTGGCTCCTCGGAGTGAACAAGGTGGGCAGCGCCCACCCTGTCCTGCTGAAGTTGCGTTGAATTCCGATATTCAAATCTGCACGTTCCGGTTAAATGTCACAAAACGGTGTCAGTTGTGTTTAAGAAATAATGGCCAGGCGTTTTGAACGTTTTTTATAACGTTCTTTTGTTTTATTTGTTTTGTAAGTAAAGGCAACTTGGTATTTGATCTAACTTACTTGATTTAAAATAAAAGTACGAGTTTTTTAATATTTTTTTTTTCGTTTAAATATTGGTTGTGATACATGGTTGAAACGAGAAAAGAAAATTCTATTTAATAGCATAAAAATCCAATTTAAAATAAAGCCGCCATCTTTAATTTTATTTTGACTTAACTTTCAGCTGCATTTTATTCAGTTCAATTTATTTCCTTTTGACATGAATACATGTATAGGAATTGTCAAGTAATAAACCTAATCCTAAGTCGCATTTGTGTCAAAGTATCTCGTACAAATAACTAACATTTAGTGTAAAAAGACGTCGACATTTGATTGATTATGAACATACGAAACGTATATAATATTGATTTATCTCAGTGTAGACTTAACTTAGTGGAGGGATGAAAGTATAATTACAGATGTTCACTTACTTCTCTTTCACTCTTTTGTTAAAATATTGTAACCATAGCGGCTTGTTTTAGTTCATTTGGGAGCAAGTTAAAACTCTGGCCTCCAACGAAATAGATGAATTTAAGATGTACAAATTATATTTAATATATAAATTATTTTTTTGTCTGATATCTTTACAGTGTACATGGGTAAACTTATTTTGATTTACAAAAATATATAAGCACAGTTCAAACATGTAAATATCAGAAACTGTTAAGATTTTGTATTGTCTAAAAACTTCTCTACAAGGGCCTCTACTCGACATACCAAACATGTTTCTTATTGCTCTTTTCTGGGCAAGAAAGGCATCCTTAGCAACACTAGAAAAATCCTATACATAGGTCCCATAGCACAACCTAGAATCAACTTGAGTATAATATAATTTATCACACCTAGTAACTTCTATATTAAATTTTTTCAAGTTTCTTATAAATGAAGTTGATTCTTGTCCGATGAAAATTGCAAGAAAAAAGTTTTTAATCTTAAGCCGGACAAAATTATAAACGGAAAGGCACTCACTGTTTCACTATCGATTGATAGCTGATAGCTTCGTTAGGAGTGAAAAAAGTAAATAAATAAGTTGTCAAGAGAAACAAGTGGTCAAGAAAAACAAAAAGGTAACATGATTTTAAACTAAAATACGAGTTGTCCGGAGAAACAAGAACTAAATTAGAACTTTTAACTTTTGTTTTACTTAACGACTTGTTTCTCTTGACGATTTGTTTATTTATTTATTTTTTTCCTCCTGACGAAGCTATCAATTGATAGTGAAACGTTGAATGCCTTTCCATTTATAACTTGTCCGGTTTAAGATTAAAAATTGTTTACTTATATTTCTTGTAATTACGAAGTTATTAAATATTAAAGACATTTTTTCAAGAATAATACCGGAAATATTCGAAATTTTCAAATTTTCTCCACGGAATCTAAATCAGCACATAAAACTGCAAAACGTAGCCGATTTCACAAAATCTCTCTCTTTACTACTAAGAAAGTTACTCAGCCTACTCAATCTGAAACATACTGTAATTAGGTTACATTATCAAATGAAATATAAGTTTTTTCTTTTCTGAATTTCCAATTTAAAAAAAGTCTTTTTAGAATAGTTATAAAATCTTGTAAATTATTTACTTATGTGAGTTGCACTCACTTGGAAAATTATACTGAGTTGAAATAAACTGAAGTTTATTTCTTGAAAATTACATTTAATTTTTGTCGGTATTCAAATATTTCCATTTATTCTAAGCGTATATTTAAAAAATTAAAAGTTAACTTTTGAACTCTTTAAAAAAAATAAAATTTAGAATATTTTCTCAGGAGCTTTTCTGGGATTATTAAAAAGACGTAAATCTTGTACAGGGTTATTGGTTATATTTTGAACGCATTTATTATCAGACATATCAAAAATGATTAAATACAAACGTTTTAGGAATTTACTTGAATCGTCAGAATTTACTAAAAAAGGAAACAAACGACGATCGGAATCGTAACCAACGAGTACCGATTTTGTTATTTTAAATGGAACACCCAGTAAGCTTTCTCGACTTAAGAAAGTTTGTTTTCTCCTAATTCCAAATTGTATACTATAATTTGTCTATATTTGGTTTCAGACTTTTTGCAATTATTAAGTTTGAAATTATTATATTTTGGTATATTTTTATTAATTTATTTCATATATGTTAATTTGTCCCAGCTCTTAACATTTTGTCTTATGAAATTTCCCAAATTAACAGTTTTTTTTTTTTTTAATTATAATTAACTGTCGTCATATGTAACAACACGCTTATTAATCCAAAGCTTATTGAAGTAATGAAAAAAATATATATAGGCTAACTACATATGCATTTTTGTAATTAAGAGAAGAATATCTTTCTTAATTCGAGAAAATATACTGGGTGGTATGTTTAAAATAACAAAATCGGTTACTCATTGATCAAGTTGCGAAGTTTTGGCTTATGCAATTTTTTGCCATTTTATACGTGGGCTGCTGGAAAATTTTCTGGAATCTAGTAGGTCTAGAATTGTTAGCGTTTATCAACTGTCATATTTGAAAAATTTGACGTTTTTCGCCCATAATTCTATTGACAGTTCATATCCAAGTGAACTAGTTTTGTTTGTACAGCATTTGAGAAAAAGTAATTTTGTGTAAACATGGAAATCTCGCGTGAAAATTTTCGTGCCATGATTTTTTACGATTTCAAATGTGGTCTAACGCCGAAACAATGCCTCGATCGGCTTCATTTGCTTTTGGAGATGAAGCACCATCAAAGAGCAGTGTTTATAATTGGTTTGCCGAATTCCAGCATGGACGTACCTCTCTCAGTGACGAATTTCGTAAAGGTCGTCCGTCAACATCTGTTGTGGCCACTAACGTAGATGCTGTGCGTGAAATGCTTGAGCGAGATCGACATGTGACATACCGTGAGATTCAAGCATCCTTACGCATTGACATGAAAGCAATACACCAGATTTTGCATGATCATTTTGCTACCTTACCTTTTCCGTAAGATAGGCAGATGTTGCATCGTGACGTTAGTTTCGACGCATCCGGCAGCAAACAGTCGTGACGGGGTGGGAGCAATCTCAAACCAACAACCTAATAAAAAGGCGCCACTCAATTTAATTTTCTTTCCGCGGGAAATTAAGAAAAACGCGGTACGTCCTTGTTAAACAAAATTGTTTTATTTAACACACAAAATAAACAGAACAGAGAAATAAAGGTAATCCGTTTACATACTAACACATCAAACAAAATAAATGCGACACAACAAAATTACACTGTACCTTATAGTGGCGCGTACAGGCCACAAACAAACAAAAACCAATTACAGATTAAATGGTTATGCAAAAAGAAAACTTGCTTATTAAACAGCTAAGCAAATGATTAATTCAAATCCCTCGTAAGGGGTCCTCTACTCGTCAAGTAACGTTCGAGGTAAAACGAGCGTTCGTGATTCGCAATAATAATCAATCAAAAACAACGTTAAAGATCCAACCTTGTCCGATGGTCAGTCAGGCGGGCACAAATTTGTCATCGGGCCGCAACACGACAGCCACGGGGAAGGACAACGCGTCGCGTCTCAGGTCGAGTCCGACGGCGGAAGGTGATTTCTACACTTCTCGCAGAAACTCCGAACTCCCAAACGCAATATAAAAGGGGGGAAGGAAAAAGCCTGAAGAAAGAAACAAATATGCCCCCGTTACACACGAATCAAACACATTCCCACACTTATTAACTCACCTGCCCTAACAAGCAGGCTTTCTTAGAAAAACGCCAAACAAGCGTTTATTGCTGCAGCGATCGCACAGAATCCGGCCCAAAGCCGAAGGGGGAATTTGCCCACGCAGAGGACGAATTCACGCACAACACCAAGTGGAAATCACCCACACAAAAATACTTGCGATCACTGCGGGAATCAACTTTTGACTGAATCCAGACCTTGGTTCGTGGTAACGAGTTAAAACGGGGGGGGAACGGGGGGAGAACATTCCAGAATCATCCATTGAGTGTCTGATTAAAACCAGCCAATCAATCTCGAATGTCATGGTTCGTTTCACACGGCGGTAGATATTGCGACATAGAGTGAAATCGAAAACAATCCAAGACTTTTCCTTGAGTAAAATAAACAAACGTATTCTCTCGAAGAACACGAGGTCGTAAAAACAAGTGCGGAATATATGTAATTTAAGCGCGGCTCGGAACGAGCGGCATTATCAAAGGGGGTTACGTGGGCGATAAAAGAAACCGCAAATGCGAAGGAAGTGGAGTTCGCGACACGCCCACTGTTCGCCTAAAAACACATCTATTTTTAGCTCGCACACAACATACAGGGTGGCTCAAAACAACCGGGGAAATTTGCACGGTAACAATCCCACCCTTACTTCGATGGAAATTTTACCTAAGGAAAATTTCTAGACGAAACTATAAAGAGACACTCAGAATAATCCGGGCATGTATGGGGAAAGGCAACGATACGGGAACGCGGACGGAAACTCATAGTCTAAGACTGCGGACCAAACTTTACACAAAACGGACATTGGTCAAAGACCACGGGAAAAATTCAAACCAAACGTTACCCAAGCAGCAACACGCCCACACGGAGCACAAACCGGACTGGTACGCGAGAAGAGATAAAGGGAAACAAAGAGTCAGGTGGGGTCCGCATGTTGACAAACATCAACATCGTCTGACCAGGAAACACCACGCCACCTGGCAAACACAAGAAGAGGGAGTTAACTATACCACTACCGATCGATACACCGCGCGGCCATGCCACTACCCAAGCAATGTTCGTTGAAATGTTACAAAATCCTCAAATACCAAAAGAGTTTCCCAGGCAACGTAAAATTTGACAGTATTCTAAGGATGCTGGGACATCCTGGAAAAGACTAACATCACCGAGAAATTTACTTGGATCCACAACAATGTAAAACAAAAAAGAAACCCGTCTGTCCAGGACTTGGCCCAAACCACAACCAACCGCGCGCGTGTCACAGACATTGAGAGGTGGCAGAGTCCTAAGACTGTAACAACCAAGCCGGGGACAAACTTCGAAACTAAACTAAAACAAAACCGGGGTAAAAACTATGGAAATGGCAAACTACAATGAAATATACGGGACAAAATGAATGGAAAGAGCAAATAATAACAACAAAATGAAAATCCAAACGATCTCGGTCCATCGGAAGTCTTTTTCGAAACGAGAAGAAGAAGACAAAAAGGGAAAGAAAAAAAAAATTAAATGATCCGGTGATCAACGCGAACTTTTGCTATAAAGCAAGTGAAATTCGTGGTCGACTGGTAAGGTCGAACCGCGAAGCAATAAGGCACACTACGGTACCTGAAGTCAAATCCTACTCCCAGGGCAAAACTAAAATACGGGGAAGAAAATTTTACTAAGGTTAAAAGACTCTATTCCTGGGGATCCCCTAGTCACGAGGAGTTGTCAGCTCCGTCACAAAATTTGTCTTCTAAGAAGACCCACAACGACGAACTCCACACCACGATCCTCACACTCCAAGACCGCAAACAGGTCATAATCCGTCTGTGGACCAACGCAAGCCTAAGCAGGGATCAAGGTAGGGAATATCGCCATCCCACCGAACGACACGAAAACAAAATAAAACTCCTCACAACGAGATAAGCTCTCGTCAGGCGAAAAACAGTCACAACCGGGAGTTTTCCTACTTTAGGAAAAAGTAAACTGAAGAAAGTCGAATCCGGGTAATAAAAAAAAAAATTTGAGATGACTAAATCTCAAAAGGACACCCAAAAAGGTAGAGGTTACAGGGGGGGAAGGGGAAAGAAAAAGAGAAGTTGAGGAAGACAGACAACAGGAAAGTAAAAGTCCTCCAATCGGAACACACCATACTACAGCTCCGATTCCTCTGAGGAACATCCGATAGCGATACGTCAGAGAGAGAGGGCAAGCGATACCTTCACGGGATCCAGCACGCTTGGAACTCCCACACGCTCTGGCGGGTGCTAAGAGATATCTCAGAGTCGGCAGGGCCGAGCTGATCAATCCGAAAGGGGAAGAGTTAGAGTAGAAGAAAGGGTGAAACAAGAAGAAAGGAAAGCAATATGCATGTGGATAGAGGCATCTCACGTCACAATCGCGAGGCCTGCCAGACGTCACTCATAGCGAAGTTCACGAAAAGAGAGGGCAAGAAGAGTCTTCACGAGATCCGACTCTCTTGTCATTCCCACAACTTCCGCAAACTGCAAGGCGACTTCTCGCAAACGACTAGACTGTCCGAAAAGTACCTTCATCACACGTGAACATCCGAAGACGTTCGATTCCAAAGGTGTTAGAGGAATTGGGACTGAATCTTTTAGGAGCCTTTTACTCCACGCAGAAGATACGTCGGGAGAATTCTAAGGGACCCATCCCGCAGGTCGAAAGAACGAATAGGGTGAACCTATTCATCAGGGGGATCTGGTTTAAGATGTTCACTATTCCAGGTGCCAGGAAGTATATTGTCATCAAAATCCTTAAGTTCATACGTGTCTGACGACACACGACGATTAATGAGGAAAGGCCCAACAAACTTATCGGCCAACTTGGCCGCGAAATGCTTAGAAGCATCCGACAATACAAAATTTTTTCGCCAAACCCGTTGTTCAGGGTGATACTCAACCTTACGCCTACGGAGATCATAACGGCCTTTAGCCTTCTCGTAAGCCTTTTGCAGCCTTCCTTGTACGTCCTTATATAGCACGGCAAACTTACCGGTACGAGATTGTAAATCCTTAGGATCCTGAGGGACAACTTCCAAAGACACATTTTTATCAGGGGTACTATCAGGGGTTAGACTACCTTTTAGGCACATCTCACGACCAAAATTGAGGAAGTATGGAGTCACACCAGTAACTTCATGACGAGCGGTTCGAAGAGCACAAGCGACCTTGGGCAAGAATAGATCCCATTTGCGGTGGTCTTCAGCCACATAAGCAGTCAACATAGACTTAATAACGCGGTTAACGCGTTCGACAGGGTTCGCCTTAGGATGATAATACGAAGTGTACGCAGGGCGTACATGGTATGACGTCAGAAGTTTTTGATACTCTTTGGACTTAAATTGGACTCCATTATCGGAAATAATGGTGCGAGGTACACCAAAAACTAAGAAAATATTTTCCTCGATGTGCTGCACAATCTTTGGGGCGGTAGCTTTACGAAGAGGAAAACACAGGGTGAATTTACTAAAACAGTCAGTAGCCACTAGGATATATTGGTAACCACGAGAAGATCTAGGGAGTGGTCCAACAAGATCGATACTAATGACCTCCCAAGGACGAGTAATCTTGGAGTGACCTCCCATCATACCAGCTGGAGCCCTTTGTTCAGGTTTGGTACGGATACACGTCTGGCAACGGTGGACATACTTTGCCACATCAGCATGCATCTTAGGCCAATAGTAATTTTGAGCGATTCTATTATATGTCTTATAAATTCCTAGATGACCACTGGTTGGAGAGTCATGACTTTCTTGAAGTATTTTTGACCGAGAATCCTTTGGGACAACAGTCTTCCAATGAGGTTCATCCTCAGCCAAACGATAATATGTGTTTCGGACCAGTTTATAAATGACATTTCCCTCGACACGGAAACTAGGAAACTTTTCCGGAGTCAAACGAATTTTCTTAAGGAAATTCAAGTACCAACTGTCCTGAACGTTGTCAAAATCGATGGAGTCGATAACAGGGACGGTTCGAGAAAGCATATCAGGAACAACGTGATCTTTTCCTTTGCGATGGATGACGCTAAAGTTATATTGTTGTAGGCGCACAGCCCAACGACACAATCGACCGGAAGGATTCTGCAACTTATTAAGCCAAAGGAGAGAGTGATGGTCTGTGATGACCTTAAAGTGCGAACCTTCCACATAAGGCCGAAGTTTTTCTATGGCCCACAACATCGCAAGGAGTTCCTTTTCGGTTGTTGAAAAGTTACGCTCGGCTCGAGTCAACGAGCGGCTTAGATAGCAGATGACTTTCTCACCTTCGTCTTGTTCTTGGGTAAGGACAGCACCAAGACCATAATCGGATGCGTCCGTTTGAATCGTAAATTCTTTGGTGAAGTCGGGACATGAGAGAACTGGAGCAGAAACTAAGTGCTCACGAATTTTTCCCCAAGCTTCATCACAAGTCTCATCCCACCTATGCTTAGAATTTTTCTTAAGCAGGTTTGTCAAAGGGGAGATAATAGTGGAAAATCCAGGGATAAACCTCCGATACCAAGAAGCAGTTCCTATCAAACGGCGAACTTCCTTAACCGTAGTTGGCTTAGGCATCTTAAGAATTGCCTGTACCTTTTCAGGGTCAACATGAAGACCATGACGATCCACTACATACCCTAGGTACTTGAGTTCGCTAAGACAAAAATGGCATTTTTCTTCGTTCAAGGTTAGTCCGGCCTCGGTCAGGCGTTTATGGACTTCGGAGAGTACTTCGAGATGTTTGTCGAAGGTTTGAGTCACAATAATGATGTCGTCTAAATAGACGAACACATGTGGTTCAAGATCAGCACCGATTACACAGTCGATAAATCTTTGCCAAGTTGCAGGAGAATTATGAAGACCAAAAGGCATTCTGCGAAATTGATACAAACCGCGGTTAGGTACGGTGAAAGCGGTGTATTGGCGAGATTCTTCGGCAACCGGAATTTGCCAGTATGCTGATTTGATATCTAAGGAAGATAGATACTTAGCATCTTTGAGTTTGTCAAGGGTGTTCGAGACATAAGGTAGAGGATAAGCATCCTTGGTCGTAACTTGGTTGAGCTTCCGATAGTCCACACAAAAGCGGAAAGAACCATCCTTTTTGGGTACAAGAAGAATGGGCGATGACCAAGCACTCTTAGATTTCTCAACAATTCCACGCTTGATCATGTCGTCAAGTTCTGTATCGACGATGGCTTGTCTTGCTGGCGAAATCGGGTAATATCGTTGTTTGATTGGTGGGCTATCAGTACGGATGACATGTTCGACCAATTGGGTACATCCTAGTTCACGGTTTCTGGAATCAGCAAACAGCTGTTCGGTCCGTTTATTGAGTTGGGTCTGTTGATCATTTGTCAGATGACCCCAAGATGTGACATGTTCGACTGAGTCAATGAATTCCTTTCCAAAACTCCACTCACCGGAGCGCAAGTCAGGGACGACGCCCATCAACTTCCAAAAATCTGCGCCGAGAATTAAGGAATGCGGCAACTCAGGAACGACAAGAACGTCAATCACTTTGACCCGGTCACGAAGTTGGATAGGGGTGGTAACATTACCAGGACTACTACAGGGTTGTCCATTCGCAACAGTGCATGACGTCACATGTTTCGTAAAAGGTAAGTTTAAAGTCTGAAGGATTTCCCATCCTGAACTACCAACAATTGTGCGAGACGCACCTGAATCAAGGAGGCCAAGAAATGGAATGCCTAAGATGGATACAGACAGATATGGGCGTTCGTCATCTTTTGCATGAGCTAGGACAAAGTCTAAAACAGGTTGTACAGTCAGAGATTCGATCGGATTTGTTACTTTAAAGCAACGCACTAGCCGGTCATCTAACGCGTTGTTCGGGAGTTTTTTGGACTCTTCGAGCACAAGGGGCACGTCTTAGTGGTGACATTGGGACGTCCACATTGATAACAATGCCTACGTAAGGGTTCAGAGCAATCACGGGATAGGTGGCCTGTCTTTTGACAATTCCAGCACTTAAACGCTTTGGTAGGTTTAGGAGGATCTACCTTACACTCACTTACGGTTGGTGCGCAGGCTTGTACATAGGCTAGGTCAGGCTCTAGAGTATTGTTCTTACGAGGTGGAGGCATGTATGCCTCTACGGCGGACTTACGAACCTCTAATTGTCTACCTATCTTCAATAACTGGGTGACAGAAGTAACCTCGACTAGTCCTAACTGACGCTGATAAAAAGGGGCAATGTTATTCAGAAGAATTTTTATGCGAACGTTTTCCGCGACAGGGATGCTCAAACGATCGAATAAATTGAGCATGACAGAAATATAAATTCCCATTGATTCGTCGGGACCCTGGGTGCGTTTCTTTATTTCCTCAAATAACTTGTCGTCATAGTTATGGGGTTGGAACTCGTCACGAAGACCTTGCACGAGTTCGGACCAATTATTGCAAAATTTCCGATTTGCCCGAAACCAGATTAAAGCTTTATCGCGAAATAAATCGGACGCTGAAGCGAACAGAGTTGCTTCCGAAACGTTTCTCGAAATTTGGAGTTCGCTAACGCGTTCCAAAAAGGCGCTAAGGGAGAGAATCTTATTATTCCCATTATAAGTTAAACCCCATTTGGAAACAGGAACCGATTTAATTTCGATCGCGGTTACAGGGTGTGTCGCAACCTTGGACTCAAGAAGAACAGTTTTAGACGGGGATGTCGTAATTTTTGGCGACGAAGTCGCACTAGGAGTCGCAACAACATTCGGACTGACACAAATCAAGGATGATTGATCATTTCGAAAATGATCCGCAATAGCCGTTAAATCAAGTAAGGGAGACGCATGAGCCCTAACAACTTCAGTTTCTTTAGGACTGAAACTTAACGTCGTCTGTTCAAAGTCAAACGCGAGTTCATTTAACGTCTGTAAAATACACTTACGTTGTTGTACTTCGTCGTTTGTCAAAGGCTGAGAACGCTGTGCGCGTCCGATGGCGTGAGCCAATTTGGCTGAAATTTTGTCTACAATGCAAACAGCGGTCGAGCCAGGGACAGACTCAATTAAACAGCGAATCTCGCTAATCTTTTCCTGAAGGGCAGTCGCGTCTTCGTCAAATAACACGTCATATTTGGGTAAGGGTAAGCGCAAATCTTTTTCCAAACGCAATTGTCGTCTGAGGTACGCTCGTTTTTGCGCAACATTACCATCACATTGTACACCTCTCGCTAAGAGTTCATAGTTAATTTCTTCCGCATTAAGGCGATCGGGTAACAATTTAAGATCCATGTCAAAGCGCAAAATTCCGCAATAAAACAAACAATTCTGTCTAACTTGGACGTAATTTTTCGGAAAACAAAACGCAAAACAAATCGAGGCCCCGCACGTTGGGCGTCAAAACTTGCTACCTTACCTTTTCCGTAAGATAGGCAGATGTTGCATCGTGACGTTAGTTTCGACGCATCCGGCAGCAAACAGTCGTGACGGGGTGGGAGCAATCTCAAACCAACAACCTAATAAAAAGGCGCCACTCAATTTAATTTTCTTTCCGCGGGAAATTAAGAAAAACGCGGTACGTCCTTGTTAAACAAAATTGTTTTATTTAACACACAAAATAAACAGAACAGAGAAATAAAGGTAATCCGTTTACATACTAACACATCAAACAAAATAAATGCGACACAACAAAATTACACTGTACCTTATAGTGGCGCGTACAGGCCACAAACAAACAAAAACCAATTACAGATTAAATGGTTACGCAAAAAGAAAACTTGCTTATTAAACAGCAAAGCAAATGATTAATTCAAATCCCTCGTAAGGGGTCCTCTACTCGTCAAGTAACGTTCGAGGTAAAACGAGCGTTCGTGATTCGCAATAATAATCAATCAAAAACAACGTTAAAGATCCAACCTTGTCCGATGGTCAGTCAGGCGGGCACAAATTTGTCATCGGGCCGCAACACGACAGCCACGGGGAAGGACAACGCGTCGCGTCTCAGGTCGAGTCCGACGGCGGAAGGTGATTTCTACACTTCTCGCAGAAACTCCGAACTCCCAAACGCAATATAAAAGGGGGGAAGGAAAAAGCCTGAAGAAAGAAACAAATATGCCCCCGTTACACACGAATCAAACACATTCCCACACTTATTAACTCACCTGCCCTAACAAGCAGGCTTTCTTAGAAAAACGCCAAACAAGCGTTTATTGCTGCAGCGATCGCACAGAATCCGGCCCAAAGCCGAAGGGGGAATTTGCCCACGCAGAGGACGAATTCACGCACAACACCAAGTGGAAATCACCCACACAAAAATACTTGCGATCACTGCGGGAATCAACTTTTGACTGAATCCAGACCTTGGTTCGTGGTAACGAGTTAAAACGGGGGGGGGGGAACGGGGGGAGAACATTCCAGAATCATCCATTGAGTGTCTGATTAAAACCAGCCAATCAATCTCGAATGTCATGGTTCGTTTCACACGGCGGTAGATATTGCGACATAGAGTGAAATCGAAAACAATCCAAGACTTTTCCTTGAGTAAAATAAACAAACGTATTCTCTCGAAGAACACGAGGTCGTAAAAACAAGTGCGGAATATATGTAATTTAAGCGCGGCTCGGAACGAGCGGCATTATCAAAGGGGGTTACGTGGGCGATAAAAGAAACCGCAAATGCGAAGGAAGTGGAGTTCGCGACACGCCCACTGTTCGCCTAAAAACACATCTATTTTTAGCTCGCACACAACATACAGGGTGGCTCAAAACAACCGGGGAAATTTGCACGGTAACAATTTGAACGTACGAAACGTTTGCAGTCGTTGGATCCCACACAATTTAACAGAAGCGCAAAAGCAGGGTCGTGTCAAATGGTGCGAAGAAATGCTCAAGAAATTCAATGGAGGTCGTTCAAATTTACTTTATAACATCGTTACGGGTGACGAAATGTGGATCTATTCGTACGAGCTAGAAAGTAAACAACAATCTACCGTTTGGGTATTTCAAAATAAACCAAAACCAACAGAAGTTGTCCGTTCACGGAGTGCTGCGAAGCAAATGATTGCATGTTTCTTTGGTTTAACTGGACATGTAGCAGCCGTAGCTTTAGAGGATCGAAAAACCGTGAATGCTGATTGGTATACTACAATTTGTTTGCCGGAAGTCATCGATAAAATAAGAAGAAACAATCGAAATCGACGAATTATTCTCCAACATGACAACGCCGCTCTCACTCAGCCTGTCAAACAGTTGATTTTTTTGTCCAACAAAAATGTTGAATTAATGACTCATTGTCCATATTCACCTGATTTATCACCTAATGATTTCTTTTTGTTCCCAAATATCAAAAATAAAATGCGTGATGAGCTATTCTCGTCGGCTGAAGCAGCGGTTGAAACATTCCGGACACTGGTTTCTGAGGTACCACCTTTAGAGTAGAAAAAGTGCTTTAGAAATTGGTTCGAGCGTATGCAAAAGTGTATTGACGTCAAAGACGAATACTTTGAAAAACAATGATACCGTTTACCAAATTTCATGGGCGTTTTTTCATACCGTTTCCAGAAACTTTTCCAGCAGCCCACGTATTTTCTTAAGAATAACTAATCATCCCGTTTATCGATTGGAAGACAATGCATTAGAATTTTCGTTTTCTTGTTTCTAATCTGAAAAATTAAGTAGGTATATTTCGATGAAGTGCATTCACAAACTGCAGCTTTTGCAAAATTTCAGTAAAATTTTCAGAGATTGTATTCTATTAAGTGAGAGTATGCAAATGAATTGTTTACGCTCGAAGCAATTAAGCATTCGCAATGAAATTATCGGAATTAGGTAGAGTATCAGCGGAATTAATTTCCCAGGAATTAAGAAGCGCAGAAATGAAACAAAAAAAAGCGTGTCAATGAATTTCCCGCGGCTCGCTAAATACGCCGACGCTTCGGAATTGAATTCTCATTTCGAGCAAGTGACGTCTCTTTATTTTTAAACTCATTTTCTCGCTCATAAAAACAAGTGTAAATATTTAAAGTCGATAGTCAGTGATCTCTTCCTCTCTGTATTTTGATCGGCAATCTCTCTGTCTATAGACATTTCCTGCAGTGTTTGCTTTAATATTTTTCATAAAATTGAGATTATATGGATTCTGTACATACTTCCTTTGTAAATATTTTTTCTAAACGCTGCATTTTAACGTCTTCCGCGTTAAATAGTTTCCGTTTTAATTAAATCACATCGCTCAATTAGCTTTTTCGTTTTTCTTTTTTTTTCGGTTAGGCATTTACTTAATTATTTTTATTACGTGCCTCTTTTCTTTTTTTGAACTTGTTCTAATTAGATGTAATTACACACAAATTTGAGAGTGAAGTCATCGCCTTAGTTATGAATAACGGACCTCGTCAAGACGCAAAACACGTGATTTTGTTGTTTGAAACTAACTTGATGTTTCAGATGTACGTTTATAGGTATAATGTGTTTGTGTATGTGTGTGTATGTGTGTGTGTTTTGACCGCTGTATAATTTTAAAAGCCGTAAACTAATCTAATTAGAGAAGAGGTGAGAAAATACAAATCCAGAAGTCTACAGCAGTGTTCCTTGGGTCTTGTTTGTGGCTGAATCCTTTTCGCTGCATCATAACGTAAAACATTTTGATAGATTTTTAAGTTACAAACACGGTGAACGATATATTGAAAGCGCGAGATCAATTGCGAGAGCGACAGCTAAAAGAGGGGTTCAAATTTCAATGCGCGAGAGAGAACAGTGCTTAATCTTTCAGAATGAGGTAACATTAAAATATTTCTCGCAGTTGCGTGCACGTTCCGAACGCGCGCGCTACTACCTATTGATTCTTTACTGTGGTTACACCTAATACAAATTTTACAAAAATAATTTAATTAATTAATGATTTGGGTCTACACGAAATATAAACTTCTGTACAAAACACTACAAAAGTCGTCGATAGGTTTGCAATTTCGTAACCATTGTTCATTAACAGTTTATTTTAATATAGCAGCTGAAGATTATATAACATTACAGCAATAAAACGATTCATGTACACCAATATTTATCTTTTATCTTTATTATTAACATTCAGAGATAAGAAATTAAAACGAAGAACCAAATTTATTGAACAACATATACAAAGAAAAACTTAATACCATAAAAAATTAATAACGTGTAGGACCACCTCTAGCTCTGATGACTGGCTGACTTCGTCTTGATAAGCTGCTTATTAAATTCTGGATAGTTTCCTGTGAAATGTTACCCCATTCTGCACGAGTGAGACGTTCTAGATCATGAAGACTTCTGCGAGCCAGTACATGATACCTCACTGTTTTTCTTTAAATATGCCATAAGTGCTCGATGGGGTTCTGGACTGAGAGGCGGCCTGTCCAATTCTTGAATATTGATCTCATTTAAGTAACTCAACACATCTCTTTCAACATGCAGTCGAGGATTATCCTGCAGGAAAGTGAAGTTTTTGCTTATAAATGACTCAAAAGGCATGACAGGTCAGAATAATGTTCTCCAGGTAAAACTGAGCATTCATTGACCTTTGTTGAACGTGAACTAAAAGGTCCGAATTCAAAAACAGAAAATTAGGTTTACCCATACTCATCTTGAGTCGAAGACTTCCTAACTGACGAAATTGGTATTCAGAAACAGACAGAGCGCAATGAGTGACTCATCATCAACTCAATTTGAGCGGGAATTGAGTAAGAAATGAGAAATATACGAGTAGAGAAGTGAGCGTCCTTAAGTATGAGCACGTGTTCCAACAACTTTTTACTCTACAAATTAATTGCTACATAATTGATCTAGTTCATATGGACCATGACTTTTGAGAAACGGAGAAAAAAGCACCAATATTTTATTTTTTTTTAATTTTTACGTTTTTGATTATAATGAAATATCTTTCATTAATTTCTAATAAGCTATGTTACAACGTGCGCTTTTGAAATGATAGATTGGTTGGTAATAACCTGCACTATTAAAAACAAAACCTACATTTTCGTAGTTGCGTCTTGAATCCGATTCGAAGGACCAATGCTGTCTCATATTTAGAATAAAACTCTCGGGACTAGTTGAACAGACACGAAACATAGTCGTCTCACAGGTCTATTGAGTTTGCTCTTCATTTCTATGAAAAGAAAAAAAAAACACCAAAGACGTAGGAAAGTACTGGAAAGAGAAGTACGATTCACTTTACTTTTGGAATTCTTACAACGTGCACTTTAATGTTCAGGTGGTAAAAACGTAAATTAAATTTAAAATCCAAGATTTTCGTAATTGAGTTCTGATTTTGGTTCGAAGGACCAATGCTAAAGCCAGTATTCAGAATAAAACTTTCGGGGTTAGTTAAACTAATACAAAACATAATTCTCACTCGTTTATTGCGTTTTTTCATTTCATTACTACTGTGAAAAGAAAAAAGCAACATCAAAGACATACGAAGGTACAGGAAAGATAAGTGCGATTTATTTTTTATTTTATGATAAAAAGCTGAGTTTCTTGTTCTGTGTTATAATTATTTATTATCACTGCGTGTAAGTTTTGTTATTAAAAAAATTTAAAAAAGATGCTTTAATGCCATTTTTAGAAGTTTGATTGTTTTTTGACATTATAACGAAAATTCAAAACTGTCAATTAGATCTAGATACTAAGGCTGCAGTTAGTGAACTGTCAAACTGGTCAGACCAGACCATGTGATCTCTCTACCAACACTGATTGGTCAGCTAGTTTGGTCTAACCGTAGACTTAATGATTTCGTGCTGTTTACCTTTGACTTATCTCAGTCTAATGACCATACTCGCGACTGTACATACCTGTGATGATTTGTCGACATTTACTGCAAGCTGCATGCATCAGAGTCTGGCACGACATAATCTCGAAGCTTCTCGGCGATAGGCCGCCTGTTTCAGCGACAGAATTTTCTGGCCAACTTAACTTCGATAGACAGACGGACCTCGGAGGGCATGGAACTTTCACGAGACCGAACGAACTCGCAAACCAACCGGGCATATTTAAACAGTCGGCCGTGGAAATAGGGAACAATTCGCATTGAAGTTAACTGACCGCACAACCTATGTTTAAATAAATTATTATGTCGAATTAAATAAATTAGCGTAACGTTCTAAATAAATTAGTTTTTTAGTTACATAGAGCTTACATAGACACTGCAAAATCGCAATTAACGTTTTACGTTTCGCTATCGCTCCTGTCGAAGGTATCAAACGATAACGAAACGTAAAGTGTTAATTGCGATTTTGCAGTGTCCGTTTCAAAGTTTCTTACAATAAACTTAACGAACCCTAAATTCGTAACAGTACACTCATCACTTTATTTTAATCTATTTTTCTCTTATTCTTCCTTCCTACTTTAATTGTCATTTTTTCGACTTTTTAGATGAAAAAATAATTACTGTAATTTTTATTTTGTGTCGAAAACACCAAATCTGATCGCTTTTGATTCACCTTTCAATCGAAAAAGGAAAGAAATTTCGAAACTCTCTCTCTCTCTCTCTCTTGCACTTTCTACAGTCGACCGTATGTTATTTCATTGTTCTGCTTTTTTTCGACGGGAAGAAGGAAAAAAAAGAAGAGATTACAGAACTTCGAAAATCATATGGTCTTTCTCTTGTTTTTATTTGTTGTTTTCTTTTTGACAAACGAAAAACAAAAATTAAATATACAGGTGTCCATCGAGTGCCGCGGTCTTCTCTACCGTCTAAAGTATACAAGATAGAAAAGAAATGCAAACGAGCTGAGGTGTAACTCAGTCAGCTCTATTTTCTAAAATTATTTTTTACTATACAGGTTGTTCAGTAACTGAGAGCCATACAAAAGTTATATTTTTTTTAAACGGAACGGCCAGTATATTTTTATATATTTCGGAAGTACGCGTAACAAGTAGGTAATAACCAAAAATTTCGGATGTTTTATTTGAGTTTGTAAGAGATTAATGAATATGTGTAAAAAATGCTCTACTTTGAGCTCTTATAGTTTGATTATTTATTTACATTTCATCGCGAATCTTTGTAGGTAGTCAATACAATATCTCATCTACAGAAATTTCACAATAGATTCAAACTATTAGTTGTTATGTGTACAGGTTTGAGTTTTGAAAAAGTTAATTTTTCTCAAAATTTTCAAATGGAACACGCTGTATGTTTAAACTCTTGTGAAACACTGCCTTAATGAGCTTTCATAAAACGCCAAATATTTTTGTCTGAACTGAGGAAATTACGAGACAGCAATTAATTTTTTTTTTCTTTCAATGTTAACGTTATTTAGCCTTTCCGTCCGGTTTTTCTGTTTCAGTTAGATGATAAATCAATGAATATGTTTTATTTTGTGTTCAAAGTAATTGAATATGTTCCTATTAAACTAATTAGTTAGTACTTTCCTTTACTTTGAAAATATTTAAAAATCTTTATTAAAATAATTAAAAAAAATAAAATTTAAAATTACGTTGCCGTTTGCTAGAAAATAGGAAAACAGTTTCCATGAATTTTTAATTGACAGAACAATTGTTTAGATTAGTGACACACTACTTTTACAAATTTGTACTTCTTTCTTTTAACAAAATGGATTTGAATAATGAAAAGTTACGTGACGTGACACACCTAATAGGAGAAAGCAACCAAAACTATCTTTTGGCATCAAGATTACAAGAAGTAAGAAGTATTTACAAGTAGCTGAAAAACAATTTGAATATTTAATATAAATTTTCTAGATCCAATGGTTCCTTGTCATTCTTAATTTATTCATTGTTTTCTGTTATTTTCTAATTTAATACTTATTATTTTTAATTTGTACATTATTTTGTTATTCTGTAATTTATTAATTAAATTAACTAATATTTGTTAATTTATCAACAAAATAAAACAGAAAGACCGGTAGAAAAGACTAAAAAACATCAATATTGTTTGTAATTAAAAAAATGAATAATTGCTGTTTCGCGATTTATTCAATTTGGACAAAAACATTTGGCGTTTTATGAAAGCTCATTAAGGCAGTGTTTCACAAGAGTTTAGATATAATGGGTGTTCCATTTGAAAATTTTGAGAAAAATTAACTTTCTCAAAACTCTACACCCTGTACACATAATAACTAATACATTGAAGCTTTTGGGAAATTTCTGTACATGAGATATTGTATTGTCTACCTACAAAAAATCACGATGAAATGTAAGTAAATAATCAAACTATAAGAGCTCAAAGTAGAGCAATTTTTTATACACTATCATTAATATGTTAAAAACTCTTATATAAAACTTCCCAAATTTTTGTTTATTACCTATTCGTTATGCGTACTTTCGAAATATGTAAAAATTTAGTGGGTGTTCCATTTAAAAATATATAACTTTGGTATGGCTCTCAGTTACTGAACGCCCTGTATAGCCAAAAATAATTTTAGAAAATAGAGCTGACTAAATTAAACCTCAGCTCGTTTGAATTTCTTTTCTATCTTGCATATTTTAGACGGTAAAGAAAACCGCGGCACTCGGTGGACACCCTATATAGAAAAGAAAATGCCGAAGTTTATTGTGCAATCTTTTGTTGTGTTTCTTGTGTTGTGTTTTTAATTCTAAGGTAAGTTTCGACGATGTATCTATCAGAACTGAAAATCTCAACGCATTTCGTCGACAAAAACTTTAAATTAGTAAACTAAAATTAATTACACTTGAGGAACTTTGCAAAAAAACTGTCCACGATGATTGAAAATTTTGTTGCAGTGTAAGAAAGGAAAGAGACACCGCCGCATTTATTTTTACGTACATTTGTATGGTTTAAATCCGGCTCGAGTGCTTAATTTTTCTGTGCAGATTAAAGACGAATGAAATCATTGAAATCGGATTCCACGGAGCTCGTGATTTGCGTAAAAAAAATCACAAAAAAGCGAGTCAGTTTGCTCCGATCCAGGTGTGCGTGTAATAACCAGATATCGGACGAAAGTATGGAATTCAATGTCATTCTCATAAGCGGCACGGCACATAGTAGGCAGTATCCTGATCGCATATCTGCATTTACTAACGCGTATTCATCGCATTAATAGCCCGACGCTCATGAACTGGCGGCGAGCGTGCGCTTTGCTGTCAGGAGACGAAGTCACCGTGAATATTCATACAAACGTCCGAAGTTTGGTAATAACTCGTCGCTTCTTTATAAAAGTCTAAATACCTATTTAAGCGATTCTGAAGATTTTGCGCGGAGTAATCGGACGTGCGTTTTCCTTAGTTTGTTGGGAAAATTGTATGAAACGCAATTGTTTTTATTGACACGGGACAGTGAAAACGCCGACGGCGACGGTTTTGTTTTAATATGGTCGGGAAAACTACGCGGAAAACTCACGATCAGTGTTAATTTTTTTTTTATTTGAAATGAATCGTGAATTTTTAATTTCACAAAGTGAAGTGATTCGTGTGGATTGGTTCGAAGGTATTGCAGTAAAAACAGCAAAGGTAGGTGACACTTTCTCTTTTTTTATAATTATGGGTCGGGGAAATATATTTTGCGCGGTTCAAGTTCTAATGAAGCGGACGAAATAAGATATTAGACCGTAGCGTGTAAATAAACGCGAAGACTGCGGAGACAATTAACGCCGCTACAGCAATGGTACTCAGTATAACAAAAAATAGGGCGATGTTGCCGCAATAAAAAATTACTGTTATGCAATCGATTCTTCTTGTTTCATGTCTAAAGTTTTTCAGAGTAATTAGTTGACCAGTTGTACCTTGACCGCCAGAATATATCATCACATTGCATCATTTAGTAAGAACGCCGTAAATTATTTTCACCTTCCCGTTACACAGTGTGCCTGTTCGATGCATTTTTAGGGCGCTACTGAAACTATGGCGTGTACTTATTCCAATCCTATCCTTATTTATAATAAAGTAGTTGTTTTTTTTATTCTTCCTGTTAAATAATTTCTTGAAATTTAGGTCAATCACTGGGCAACATGCTTGTAGCAACAAGTTCGCTTGTGTGTGGACAGGTTGGTCAACATGTTCGTAAGTTGCAGGTCCTGGAAACATACCTGGCCAGCACTCGAGCCCGAGCATGTTGCTATGAGTGTGGCGTCCTCAAGACATTTTGACAAACATGTTGCCTAACATGTTGCCTAATGAGTTGCCAGTTTTAGTTTTACAGAATTTCTATTTTGGTCTTCATCACCGATCGGCTTATGTTTTCTTTTTAATTCCTTATTAGATTTATTTAATTTAGTTTTTCATAATGAATTGAGTACGACTCATTTTTTCCTTTTGTTCGATTTCATTTGGTTTGTTTTTATTTTATAGCTATCAGTCTTTTGTTTGTTTCTGTTTTTTCTTTCATTTAGCATGAAATTATTTTTATTTTTGATTATCAATCGATCGTCCTTTTTCTTCTTTTGCTCGAGATGAGTCAAATCTTCCATTTTACATTTTAGTTAATGTGATCGCTATTTTCGTTTTCACTTTTATTAGATTTGCTTTTATATTAGGAGTATTTTTTAATTATCAATAGATCACATTTTTTTATTCCTTTTTTCGTTTTTTATTTATTTTAATTTTTAATTATCAATTGATCGTCTTTTTTCTTTAATATTTACAAATGATATTATGATAGAGTTCATCAATTTTTAATTTTTAAATTAATTTTTAAATTAATTCGACTTATTCCTCATTTAACTTAATTGAATTTAATTTTTAATATGATCAGTCGATCGAATTTTTCTAGTCTTATTCGATTTCATTTAATTTGTTTATAATTTTAAACAAGCAGTTAATCATCCTTTGCTTTAATTTTTTTGTTTTCTTTTCTTTAATTCGTTTAATTAGTCCACTGATCGTTTTACTTTGTATTCGATTCTGTTTTATTTTATTTTTTAAGAGTAATTTATTAACCGGTCATCTTTTCTCTTTAATATTTACAGATTAAATTTGTAGTTGTGATAAAATTTCTCAGTTTTAACCCCGACGTGATTTATTGTTAGTTTTACACATTTTCTTTTTAGTTTGGCCCTGCCTTTTGTTTTTGTTCTATTCGACTTGACGGTATTTAAATTAATTTTTAATATAATAATCAAATAATCGTTTTCTTTTCTTTTTTTCGAGTTGCTTTAATCCTGCGTTTCCCAAACTTACCCCTTATGACCTGTATTATGATTCACGTCCCCCCTCCCGTTCTGTAGAATCTTGAGCTTGAACACTGATGTTAAACGATTTTCAAATACTTTTACATTATTCTTTTAAATTTGAGATTTGTCATTACATTTCATAACACATTTGTTTTAATGTATTGACACTTTTTTTCTAAAAGTTAACACGAGAATATTTACATTGTATGTTCAAGGTAAAAAGAAACTCACGATATATGTACAGTCGCGAGTTTTAAATTTTGGTCGTTACTGTCAATAAAACAATCAAAACGTCGAAATTAGAAATTTTAATTTGTGTTTTACCAAGAAAGTGTCAAAATAAATTAAGTATTTAAAAGACTATTAGTAGCATTTAAAATAAGACACAAATCTCGTTAATTTTAATAAAATATAAGTTTGGTGCAAACCTTTTAACAATTAATGACGATCAAAATTTACTGCTCGCGACTTTATGTATATGCAATCTCTTGTAAAAAAATAATATGATAAATTAGTTGCAATTTGCGTTTCTTTTTTTTAAATTTATTCTGCTGCGCCCACCTTTGAAGATTTGATGTGTCTATTAGCATACAAAAGTTTTAATTTAGAATATGATTTTCTTATACACTGATCAACGTGATTTTTAAATCTTAAGTCACTATCAAAAAGTAGACCCAAATTGGTTTTTACATCATGAAAAGGTATTTGGTCGCCGTCAATGCCGATTGACATTTCGTTCATTATTGTTTCACGATCTTTTGCAGGAACAAACAAAATGACAGATGATTTAGCAGGATTTAATACTAATGAGTGACTATCTGAAAAATTTTTAAGTGCTACTAGATCGGCATTAATTGAGTCATTAGCATATCGAACTTCATCAACAGGAAAAGAAAAATAAATTTGAGTATCGTCTGCGTAATTATGAAGCGTACATTTTTTGATCCATTGATGGTTATTCGAAATATGTAAAGTAAATAAAAGCGGTCCTAGCACGGAACCCTGAGGTACGCCTGATTACAGGATGCATTGCCATCAATACTCATAAACTGTTTCCGATTCAACAAATACTCTCGTATTAAATTTATAGAAAGAACTGAAGTTAATATAGTATAAAATCGAAAGAAGTACATTATGGTCGATAGTATCGAATGCTTTCGAGTAATCCAATAACACCAGTGCTGTCGAATTACCACAATCTAATGCCCGAAAAATATCATCTGAGATGAGTAATAGTGCGGTACCGCAACCAAAACCTGACCGAAATTCTGATTGTCATTCAGGTAAGACATTATGAATGCTCAAGAAAGAGCGAATTTGTGAATCTATTATCTTTTCTAATATTTTTGACATAATTGGCACACACTTATGGGTCTTAAATCACTCATTGCAGTCGGCTGATTGACTTTGGAAATCGGAATTATATTAGCCACTTTCCAAACTTCAGGAATCACACTATTTGCCAGGCAGTAATTTATTATATGAGTTAAGTATGGCATTATGATGGAACTAGATAGAAGCAGCATCTTTAAGCTTATATTATCACTACCATTAGACGTTGTTTTAAATGAGGTTAATATTTTACTGACATCAAATTCCGTAACTTTTGAAAAAGTAAAGTTTTCATTAATATTTTGTTTAATATTATTATTGTAAAAAATTTATAATGTTATCATTGTTCATTACCGCGGGTATAGAATTAATAAAGAAATTATTAAGTTTATCCGGATCACTTAAGTGCGGAGGAATTACACGTTCTTTTGATTTGTAATAAACACCTACATCTTTCAGATCTTTCCATAAACTCTTACCATTACTAGATCTTAATCGGTACTCAAAATAAGCTTTACGTTCATTCCTCAATGTGGTAGTAGTTAAATTTCTGAGAGATTTATAGTACTCCCAATGCTGAACATTTTTTGAAGACAGATATTTCTTGTGTGCCTTATCTCGTAATGACATCATGAATTGTAAATTATCAGTCAGCCAGCGACATTTCCTTTTAGTAAAGCGAGAGGTAATAACAGCAGAATGATTGTTAAAGATCTCTAGAATATAGTAATTTAGAAATTCAATTTTTTCGTCTATGTTATCTAGGGAATAAATAAAATGAAATGGAATCGAGCTTAAATCAGCAATAAAGTAATCATAGTTAAAATTTCTAAATGAACGATAAGTTTTGATACGTGGTTTGGGCCTTTGGAAAAGCACATGCAGAGTACAATAAACCGAGAAATGATCAGACAAGATGTAATCCTTTTGTACACCAGAAGCTGCAATTATGGTATCATCGGATACTAAAATTAGGTCGATTAAGCTATTAGAACTGCTGCAAACTCTAGTCGGTTCATTTATTAATTGCGATAGAGCGTAAGACTCACAGACCGACAGAAATTTTGTGGTGTTACTATCTGAGAAATTTAATAAATTTATGTTGAAATCACCTACACACAAAATGTAGTCGGCCTGCGGTAAAACCATAGAAAATGATTCTTCCAATCTATCACAGAATTCATCAACATTTGAATGCGGAGGCCGGTACAGTACACACAAAGCAATCTTTTTGTCCTGGATTTTTAACATTAGCCATATTTGTTCTCTGTGATTGACGGAGTTTGAATTATGTTCCAATTTGCTATACGCAAAATGATTTTTTATAAAAAAAAGCTACTCCACCACCCCTGGAGAGTCTATCGAGTCTGATAACATCATAATCAAATACCGCAATGTCATCATCTAAAATATTACCTTAGAAAAATTTTTTTAGAAAAATTTTGTGCAAATCGTTTTTGATTGCAGTGAGAACCTCGAGCAGCCTCTGGACAGCTGTTTCAGCCCTGCTTGGGGCTTCTTCGGCAGAAACGTTGCTCGACATTCCCACCGCAGACCAAAAACGACTTGCCCAATTTATTCGCAAATGCGATGTAAGAATGATGAACATATAAAATAGCGACATCTTACTATCGCTTTTTGACCTAACATTGCAGTAGGATATACAAATTGAAGCGAGATTTGCTCCTAATGAGTCCCCCATGCAAGGCGGCCATGCTTGCTGTCAAAGCATAATGGAAGATTTTAAAAAAAATTTTGTGCAAATCGTTTTTGATTGCAGTGAGAACCTCGAGCAGCCTCTGGACAGCTGTTTCAGCCCTGCTTGGGGCTTCTTCAGCAGAAACGTAGCTCAACATTCCCACTGCAGACTCATTAGGAGCAAATCCCGCTTCAATTTGTCTATCCTACTGCAATGTTAGGTCAAAAAGCGATAGTAAGATGTCGCTATTTTATATGTTCATCATTCTTACATCGCATTTGCGAATAAATTGGGCAAGTCGTTTTTGGTCTGCAGTGGGAATGTCGAGCTACGTTTCTGCTGAAGAAGCCCCAAGCAGGGCTGAAACAGCTGTCCAGAGGCTGCTCGAGGTTCTCACTGCAATCAAAAACGATTTGCACAAAATTTTTCTAAAATCTTTCATTATGCTTTGACAGAAGCATGGCCGCCTTGCAGGGGGACTCATTAGGAGCAAATCCCGCTTCAATTTGTCTATCCTACTGCAATGTTAGGTCAAAAAGCGATAGTTAGATGTCGCTATTTTATATGTTTAAAATATTACCATTCAGCCACGTCTCACTTACATCTATTATATCGTAATTCATCAATTGTACGAAGTCTCTAAAGTCAGTGATTTTTGGTAATAATGACCGATGTGCAATAAAAATTGGTACATTCCATTAAAAAAAGTATAAGTTGGTAGATAACACACTTATGGAACATGCTGGACAAGCGAAAATAATTTGCAAATATAGAAATCGTTATATGCGACAACTTTTGTAGCAGACATTTTCCTTATAATTAATAATAAGACGTTATTGAAGAAATCGAAGCCAATGACCCAGCCTATATACCGGGTGTCCGGCACTAGACGTGTTCACCCCCCTAGAATGTTTGCCTTTTGATTGATTTGCATAAAACTTGGCAGGGATGAATTAACCGAAGAAGTAAATTTTTAGAGGTGCATCTGAGCACCCTGGGACTTCCGGTTTCGCCAGAAGTGACGTCAACTTTCTTATTTTAAACGAAACAATGTAAAATAAAATAAGTATAAGTTTTTACATTGTATATATTACATCTGTATTTGATTATTGATTTATAGATCCACTGATTTTTATTTAAAATTCTGTAACAAGAATGAACGCATGAAACAAGATTCGTATTCAGAAATATTTATTTAAATATTAAATTAATAGATCGATTGGAAGGAATTTATAATTTTTAAAAGTTGCGGAAGAAATCGGAAATATCTATTGTGTTTTCCTCAAATTTTGCATGTTTTATGCAGTTTTTTTTTAAACAATTCGGCGATTTGTGTTTTACGACTGTTTGTTCAAGAGGTCCACCTATCCAAACAGAGGAAAGTGTAAACAAAAATTACGCAACAACTGTTTATGCACTTACGCGAACCGTCTAATT
This sequence comes from Prosopocoilus inquinatus, assembly GCA_036172665.1. NCBI lineage: Eukaryota > Metazoa > Arthropoda > Insecta > Coleoptera > Lucanidae > Prosopocoilus > Prosopocoilus inquinatus. The sequence goes on from CM069877.1 coordinate 31,659,387, forward strand.
GTAAATGATTTGTTTATGAATGTGTGTAAATATTTAGCTTCCAACAACAATAATATCTGTTTCAACACACATACACACACGTCAAGTTCAATGTTGCTTCTGCTATGGCTGCAGTTACTGTTCTTTACCTGGCCGGCTCACGAAACGCACGTTCTATAAAAACGCGCTTAATGGCCCTCAGCGTTTCCACGGCATTCCGGGGCCCCGGAGAATGTCTAGTGGTTTATAATGCGGCGAACAGTAGCTCTTTGTGTGTTGAAAGAGATGAGTTGCTTAAAAGTGTGAATCAATGAAGAATGGAGAGGTCTACTTCAGTGGTCATCGGTTGTAAACTTCATTATCATGATTTTATTTTTAAACCACAATACGAACTAACAGAACAACGCTTTACGATAAACGAGATGAAATTTTCTTGTCTGAAATCATGAAAAAAGTTTGGATTTCATTCCATATTAAAAAAATTATAGCAAAGTTTCTCGTAGTTTAATCTACATATAAGTGGTGTATCCAAAAAGTTTTGCGTATAACCTTTATTAGTGTCAAAGAAGAACAACGAAATGTGACCATCGACTCTGATGATGTACGTATATACATAGGTACACACATACATACGTTGTGTACATGACAAATATTTACTGTTAAGCTTTCTTTTAAATTTTTAAGTATTCCTATTTTCTGTTTTAATTTTGAATTTCGATCTTGTTTAAACTAAGCAACGCGTCTTAAGGCTAGTTTATTCGGCCAAATGTATAGTTTAATTTATTAGAAGTGCAATAGATGCATATTTTGATTCGCGTACTTGAAGCGCAGGATTTTTCTTTTTTGCACGAGTAACTCTGCGCGCCAAGTATTCTACAATCCAAAAGCGTCCAAAAGTTCTGTGTGAATGTCAGCCTAATGAATCACGTACATCGGGCAGTGATTTGCATTGTTTTGATTTCTTTTGTTCCAGCAAAAACTCAATTTCCTCAACTAGAGTCTTCATAAACTGAATTTTTCATTTGTAATGTTTGATTAATCATGATTCGTTTCACTTTAATGTGATTAATTATCTTGCAAAAAAGTAAAACATATGTTAAATTAAAAAAATCGTAAGGGCTGCGGCATTAAGAGCACATTATTCAATTCTTCATAGGAAAAGTAATCTTAAAGTGTACGAATTTCACTAAATTTCTATGAATTGATACGCATGAAGACACGAACACGAATCCACTGACAAAATTATTATTGTATCCATACTTACATAATAAAAAATCAAGTTCATTGTTCGCATTTTGCAATCTTTACTCAAAGAAGTCGTCTTACGGTTTCAGTTCAAGGTTAAATGTTCGTGTTTTGTGTTTTTTTCGTCGAAAGTCTATTGTTGTTGTGACGCAGTCAGCTGTGGTTATTCTGAATCGCCCTGTATAAACCAACATATCTCGATTAAAATAAACTAAACTAAACGCTTCACTGTTCAATTATGTTAGACTGTGTAGAAGAAAAAAGCTGAGTGTCGAATACTATTTTAGTTTACCATAGTCTGCTTTGAAATGTTGAATCCTAGCATTTCGTCCCTTATGTGTCCTACATCGTATACATAACCTAGATTACTTGACTTAAAAGTCAAGGGAGTCACTGTGTGTAGAGTTTGTTCTTATCTATCTTTGCCAAATTTATAATTTGCTACTGGTCTGCATACTTACCTAATTTTTCTTAATAATAAATAAAGCTCGCACATTCTTAGGATATCTGGTAAAATCTAGTATACAGACAAACAAACCAGCGGCATAGATTTTATGTAAATTACGTGTGTAACAGAATTGCCTGTATAGTTTCTTCCAAATTAATATTTATGAAAACATTATAATTCTTTAATGTAACTTTCTAAAAGACTGGCGTAATACGTTTAATTCATATCAATTATAGCGCCGTCACTGCAAAAAAAAGCATGTTAATTTGAGAATATTTCGGTTATATCAACAAGTTTATATATCCAGTCGATCAGAACTGTAGTGGTTACTGCGCGCCGAAGGGCAATAGCTTCAGCATGATAGTAGTTTCTCATATATTTAACGAGTACTTCCGCCTAGAACGCGCCTAGGTCTCATAATAAGTAATGGAATATTTGACCATTATTTCAGAAAACAGCAAATGTTAGATAAACTCAATTTAAGAGAGCACCCGCATTCTCAACTGTGAATTTGTATGTTGCTTATCTCTGGATATGATTAACAAGATAATACGTTTGGTTTGCTTGAGTCTTCCTTTACGAGTTCTGGTATTGTTATTACATTGTTATCGGAATACGTTTGTCAAAGAATAGAAAGTTTTTAACAGTGTTTTTAGAAAATTATCGAAGAAGTTTTTTGATGGAAGATTTTTTTACTAAAGTTTCTAATTACTTTCTTCTTTTGATGAGTACTATACGTGAATAAAATAGTCCATCTTTTGTTTGTATACCCTATATAAACCGTATATTGTTAAATTATATTGCCGTGTAAAATAATCAACTCTGAATTTTAGGAGGGTAGTTGGTACTGTGAAAGTGCATCAATAAGAGGGAGAATCATTTAAATAATATCTAATTACCTATTCGGTTAGAAAATTTTATTTATTACTCCTAGTTTTTATTCATTTTCCAATTTCCATCATTTTTTTTTTTCTTTAATTAGTACGGCTGAATTAAGCAAATTGAAAGGATATACTTTTGAAAGGAAACGAATAAATAGAAATGCAGCCGACATATTAAACAAAAAAAATAAAATAAGGGAAACTGAAAAGAAAAAAAAATGATTTTTGTTTCTCTTATTCACAGAGCAATGTGATATTTATTTTGTCATATCTTATCATATCTTAAGAACAAGTAATGAAAAAAGAAAAAAAGCTCAAAAATGCAAAACAAGTGGGCTGTAAAACAATTCTGTGCGTTCAATCTGTAGTTCTTCTTGATGGTGGCAGTTAGGGTAAAAGAGGTAAACAGAAATCAAACTATGTTTTCATTTTTGAGATAGTAAACAAAAATTAAATAATTTCAACTATGTTTTTAGTTCTGTTTGCCTTTTTATTTAAGGAAGGAATCCTTAAGGCCTTAAATGATATCAACTGTGTTTTCATTTTCAGCTCCGTTTTCCTTTTTGCTATCTCTTTTCTGAGTTTTGTTGACGTTTCGTCCTTCGTTCCAGCTCTTCAAGGCCATTCCTATTCTTCTTTCTGCTGTCGCTGTTGACGTTCTCGTTGACATTCTCATTTGTAGAAATAGTTTCTTACAATCATATGCGATGAAGGACCAATCGGCTAAGCAAGCTTCAGAAAGCCCAACACAAATAAATAACTATCACGTGGCATTTAATTCGCAGCACTGCGTGAACGGACAACTTTTGTTGGTTTTGGTTGATTTTGAAATACCCAAACGGTAGATTGTTGTTTACTTTCTGGCTCGTACGAATAGATCCACGTTTCGTCAGCAGTAACGATGTTATAAACTAAATTTGAACGACCTCCATTGAATTTCTTGAGCATTTCTTCGCACTATTTGACACGACCCTGCTTTTGTGCTTCTGTTAAATTGTGTGGGATCCAACGACTGCAAAGCTTTCGTACGTTCAAATGATCATGCAAAATCTGGTGTATTGCTTTCATGTCAATGCGTAAGGATGCTTGAATCTCACGCTATGTCACATGTCGACTTCGCTCAAGCATTTCACGCACAGCATCTACATTAGTGGCAACAACAGATGTTGATGGACGACCTTCATGAATTTCGTAACTGAGAGAGGTACCTCCACGCTGGAATTCGGCAAACCAATTATAAACACTGCCCTTTGATGGTGCTTCATCTCCAAAAGCAAACGAAGCCGGTCGAGGCATTGTTTCGGAGTTAGATCACATTTGAAATCGTAAAAAATCAAGGCACGAAAATTTTCACGCGAATGTTCGTGCTGCACTGGCCCAAAATCTACGGTGATCAGTGTGAAAACAAGCTTCGGTTTTACAGTATCTACATAGGTCTGAAAAAAATGGGCGACATCCAGATGATATAATTTTTCAATAAATATACATAGTTTTAAGTTTTAAATACAGTTACTTCAGAAAATTGATGAGAGCTGAGCAAACTGAGAAAGAGAAGCACACACCTCTCTGAGACACCCTGTGTTATAAATACCTGTAAGAAGTATTGGGGTACATGAATCGGTTCATGCGGTTCTTGTCAGTGAACCCAAATGGTATTAATGTAGATAGTAGAGACGAGAGTCCTTAGGTACGATAGAGAGGAAAAAAGAAGAAGATTGGAATTAACTTGCAGAGAATGGTTGGAAATGAAAGTGACGGAAACAAGTGCTCAAAAGAGATGGACGGTTGAAGTACTCGGTTATAAAATAATGGCGAAGAATACACTTATTACCGAAGAAAGTTTTAAAGATAATTTTACAAGTACTCAAATAACTTTGAGCATACAGGATGAATCAGGATAAGTTCCTACCCGTTAGGAGTGTTCTAGCATTTACTAAAGTTATGTAAGTACAAAATTGCAAATACTAAATTAATGAAAAATCATCCTGCTTTGAATGGATACAGTTAGTGAGAGGAAGCAAGGAAATAGCAACAGAAACAATTGTCAAATGGACGAAGATTATTACTATTACATCACATAGAATAAAAATTAACTCAACCATCCATAGCGGCGGGCAACTAATATTAAGTATTTGAAATAAGCAATTGTTTGTGAAACGAATTCTTTATCTGTTTTAAGTTAAATGAAGGGGTCGGAAGCCAAGGGGTTCAGAACTTGAAACTGAATATATAAATCTTACTTGATGGCAAAGAGAATCAAGTGTAAAATGCCCTGTAGTCTGTCATTTATCGAAGAGAAATACAAACGCTTATAATATTTTACTATTTTTTATGTAACAAAAAAAGTTTAGATTACATTGGCCCGTTTTCTACCTTCGTCTTTAACCTTAGCAACGCCGTGATTAAAATCTCGCTTACTCTCTTACTCAAGAAATTCGCATAAAGCTATATCGTTTATTGTTAAGTTGATTCACTCCTGACGAAGCTATAAATCTATAGCGAAACGTTGAGTGTGTTCCCATCATATTTTTGTCCGGTTCGAGATTAAAAAAAACTTTGAACTTGTATTGTTTATGTTTATTTTAATCACGGCTTTACATAGAAACGACTTTAGTCATAAGATGAGAATACGACCCATTATCTCCAAGTTTGCATTTTAGCACCTTGACCCCTTGACTTCTAACCCCCTAAAATAATGTGCATCTTAAATATTTAACCGTAAGATTTGTTTTAAATATATAACCATTCCATTTGAGCAAAATTTTTGCAATTAAAATTATTAAAGGACAAATTTATTTATACAGGGTAATGCAAAATAAGTGTCCGACCTCTCAACCATACATAGTACACGAGAAAATAAAACAAAAAAACTGTTGATATAGGGGATCTAGTATGTATCGTTTTTAAGGCAAAATGCATTAAAGATTCAAACATAAATAGTTTGAGCAATGAAGCCTCGCGGAGTGAACGAAATACGAGTACTTATCGTGAACTAAAACTATAAAATGTTCTTGTTTATGGCTTTATTCATACAACTATGACTATGTTCATGTAATTATGATTTATTCGTAACACGGTTTCAGAATCGTTTCACATGAGGAATTTCCTAATAATTCGAGCCCTGAGCTTGGTCTTCACACTCGCCCGAATCTCTAGTTAACCTTGAATTAAACCGAGGAAAATTCTATGGTTAATCAAGGATCGCACATGAAAAATTTAGTTTCTAAGGACTTCACTAATTCGTTTGAGGAATTCCAGAATTTATTTTTTTTGCCGAAGTGCAAAAAATAATACAAAAAATGCGAAATGGATGCCCAGCGTGCGAGGGTCATTCATCACTCATTGCGAATAAAGTAACCGCACACACGGCATTCAGCGAATGTTGAGCAAATTACTTGACAAATACCGACTAGTGTGAGCGAATGTTCGGGCGAATATAGTTTGGCTTAATAGCGCACAATAAGGAAGAGGTCACATCGAGCATCTGCTATAAAAACAGTTACAACATGTAACATATTTTTTTTTTATGCAATTGACACACAGTCCACCCAATTTTATAAACACGTAAAGTATGATATTCCATCAGTATTACATAAGCGGTTTCCATTTGGGATTAAAAAAAGGTCGACTTTTGAAATGATTATTTCTTGTAATTTTGAACTTTAATGTTTCGGACGCTTATTCTGAGTTACACTGTGTTTTCAATGTGTTACACGAGGGTTGATTAAAATGTATTACATTCAACCACGATGGAAGTTCGAAAACTTTTAGAACACACCACTTATAAAGTGAATCTAAACACACGAGCACTAACAACATAATATAGACGTCAGGCGTCGTACTCGTCTTCCCCCTCGTTTGCATCGACTCCCTCGCCTAAAGTGAATTAAATTTCAATAAAACATGACGTGAAATTGGCGGCACTCGCGATGACGACGATGATGCGCACCACCGTCACCAGGTGCACGTCAAGCGATGGACGAAATAATTGGTCGATGACTTAACAGAATCGGGTCGGCCGCCTTATCAGTCGATATCGCAGGCGAGCTGTTGTCGATCAAAACGGTAATTGGGCGATATTCGCCCCTACGTTTCGGCGCTCGCCGTGACTAAGCTTAAACAAACATATCTTCAGAGAATTGGAAAGCTCGGGAACTGAAGAGTTGTAAGCTGCGCGCAGGTTATGAAGTATAGCAGATCGAATCGATTCTGTGAAATTGTTTTCATTTCATAACTTATTACCAGAAAGCGGAATTCTTGATAAGCACGTGTAGTCGGCCAGCCGATTCGACGAAGCGATATGCCGAGTTCCTTTACGAGTCTGTACATAGTCCGCTGTAACAAATGCATGCGTTGTAGCGGACTATGTATGGACTGTCAGCTGGCCGTTTATGCGTACTTTCACCATCCCGTAAGAATCCCGCTGTCTGCTTATTAAACAATTTTGAATAATATGTGAGTAATTTGCTTAAAACAACATATATATTTGTTTTAGACTTGAAGAAAGACTTTTGGAGTTAAACAATTGTGTCTTCTGTTTATGCACAGCAAGTCTCAAGGCAGAGTTTTTTTTTAATTTTTCAAAATCAAAATTAGTTCCTCATTATTCGACGCTTATTTAATTCCGCTTAATAAAAAGAATAGTAGATTAGCTTCAATTTACAACGCACTCGTTATCTACTGTAAGCGTACATACCTACACGGTACCCCAAACAATTTGAACGAATCAAAGCTCATAATTAGGACACTTTTAGCCTAATTTAGAAGCATCTGCTTACGCATTAACACTTTCTTATTGTCCGTGCCTTCCTTGATGTGAGTGTTTAACACGTCGATTAAACAACAATAATAAATCTGTTTATTTGAATGCAAGACGTTGCGACATGTTTTGCAACGCGTGGTGATGAGGGTGGATGGTGTTTTGATAGGACTGAAGAGGGTGTGGTATAGAATTTGCGAGTTTTTGGGCCAAGACAACTGATTTAAAATTAATAACAACATAGAAAATTTTCAAAATGATAACCGTGGGGCTCTTCACATCGTTTTCTGTTACAGCAGATTGATCACATTTAAATCAACTGTTACAGTTATCTTTATTGGTACCTTATACATATACTTACCTCATAAAAAATTCGGGCAAGGATTGATGTTAGCGTTTAACACGTTGATTAAACTACAATAATAAATCTGTTTATTGAATGCAAGACGTTGCGATAAGTTTTGCAACACGTGTTGATGAGGGTGGATGGTGTTTTCATAGTACTGAAGAGGGTGTGGCATAGAATTTGCGAGTTTTTGGGCCAAGAAGTTACACGTACTTACCTGTACGCCCTCATAAAAAATTCGGGCAAGGATTGTCTGAGTATGCTGCTACGTGATTTTAGAGTATTTTCTTAGAGTGCTAGACGGGTTAAGAGCTCGGTGTGTGGTCCACGTCAAGGGCCCCCTTGGACGATGGTTCCTGAAGTGCTGCTGCTAGCAGTGCTGGCAAAGTGACAGTTCCTTGGTGAAAGACATATCATCTATTACTCGTTGAAATTCTATATTTTCTTTAACTTTTATATTTTTATATGTTACAACAATTGGAAATACAAGAGGAGTTGAAAAATTAATCCTTCGTTACTTAATTCAGCAATCAAATCCAGCACAAGTTGTAATTTTGTTATTTTTTAATTTCAAAATAAATTGAGACAGTTGAAACTCAAAAAAATAATAATCTGAATAGATGAGAAAACCTGAACTGTAGGCTGTAACTGTTTGTATACTTTTAGATATCTCTAAAACGAAACATTAAGAGATTCGTTTTTAGATGTAATGGCTTGGAAGTTAATCTGAACAATGTAACATGAACTTCCTCTAAAAGATGAGGCTAAGATTAGGCCAACAGAATTGAATAAAATGACATTTACAAAAGAGAGAAACTAAAAAAAAAAAATAGTATCAAATCAAGAGTATCAACTGTCTAAAGTGAATACAATTATTAAATAGTTGTTTGAGGAAGTATAAGTTCTTTTCGCTGATGCATTTCTCCTTGTCATTTGGGATTTTCAAATATTATAAAAAAAATGTTCGAATGCCATATCTGAAATTCTCGAAGAATTGGTACGTAAATTAAGAAAGTTGAAAGAAAAAATGCGTACAAGCATGAGCGTAGCAAGCAAAATTAGATCAAATCTTATCGAAATATAAAATGATAAAAATTAAAACTTTTAAGGAAATTCGAAAGAAAAACTGTAGTAGATTGAAAGAAAAGATCTTAAAAAATAGATATTTTAAAAATGAAGAAAGTAAAAATCGTTAAGAATTTAAACACAATGGCCCATATTCTCAACTCAACTCATGATTAAGATCGTCTCTCACCAAAGCCGTGCTTAAAATAAAAGTAAACGGTACAGCTTTACGTGAATTTCATGAGTAAGAGAGAGAGGGAGAATTTAATCACGGCGGCGGCGTTGCTAAAGTAAAGACGAGGTGAGAATACAGACCAATATTTTAAAACAAAAAAAAATTCAAGGTCAACCCAAACCAACTGAACTCAACCTAAGTGAAGCCAACCAAAGAAAGGAAGAAAGAAATCGAAAATTAAACTGTAGGAGATTGAAAGAAAAAATCTTAAAAATTAAAATTCAAAATTCAAAAACATAAATAAAAAACTAAAATCGTAGAAAATTCAAACACGATATCTTTAAAAAATTAAAAAAAATATATTTCAAAACCAACCGAACTACACCGAAATTAAGCGAACCAAACCCAACTAAACCGAAGCTAAGCGAAGCCAACCTTACTGAATTAAACATAAACGAACCCAACTTTTTATAAACACAAAATGTGAAACAGTGAACCCGTTCCAAGGTCAAACCAATTCAATTAACCTAAGTGCATCCAACTGAAGAGAGGATGTTTATAAAAGATGAAAAAGTAAGAAATTATCAAGAATCGAAACAGAAATGTTAAGAATTTTAAGATAATTCAAAAAAAACTGTAAAAGATTGAAATATGAAATGTTAAACTTAAAAATTAAAAAAAAAATTAGATTATAAACAATAATGGGGCCAGAATTGAGCCTTGTGGTACACCTTTACTTATTACTCTCATATCAGATAAAACTTCTTCAATTACACTATTTTTCACGTGTGTGATACACCTTATTGAGACCTTCCGGAAAGATAGGACCAACTAAATTGAAGGCAACCGAAGAAAAGGTTATTACAAACAAATTAAAATGTAAGAAATCATTAAAAATCGAAACAAAAAATAAATATTAGAAATTTTAAAGTAATATAAACTAATTGATTAAAAATTAAAAGAAATAAAAAAATCAAATTTTGCAAAAGTTTTTAAGCCAACCCAACCCAATTAAGTTGAACCCAACCCAACTAAATTGAAATTGTTAATTGAACCCAGCCAAAGAAAAGATATTTATAACAAAATTAAAATGAAATTTAAAATCGAAACAAAAAATTAATTTTATAAATTTTAAAGAAATATAAAAAATGCAGAAACTAGAAAATTGAAACAAAAAGCTTTAAAAATTAATTAAAAAGAAGCCTAACTAATCTAATAACTTGCTTAACTCTAGGAGAGAGATAGCTAATTTGAATACAGACGGAAGAATTTCTAGAATTTCGTTTATTGAAGAAGATGCCACTGTAACATTATTTGCATCTTATTTAAGAATTGTTTTCCGAACTATTACAAGAGCTTCTCCATTGGTCTTGCTTTTGGATCGCACGTTTTTTTCGCTCATGTTCTCCCTCCTTGATATTTACTTCTTTTCAAATATGGCTCTAAGGTTGGTGAATTGAACTCACTTGTTTTAAATCGTTATAACAAATCTAGAATGTTTGAACTGATGTAAAAAAAAGTTGAACTCGAATGAGATAAATAAACAAACATCAACCGAAAAAAAGTCGAGGATTTTTCTCATCTCTCAACACTTGATTCCATCTTTTTTCGTCAGCGTTTTTAAAAGAATTATATCCATTTGTTATTTTTTCTTTTGTATTCTTTTTACCTTGTTTTGTTTTTTCTCGTCTTTCTTTTCTTTTCCTGCTTGTCCTTTTGCACTTTACGGTCTCTTTTCCACCATCACCTCAGTTTTCTCGTCTTGTGTTGATTGTATCCGTTGGTTTCGACTTTTGTGTTCTAGTCAACAACCCAATCGCTTTTTTGTATTTGACAAAGCATTTACAGATTGAGAATTGAAGTAGTTTCTTATCGCTCCCGAGCTAGGGGTGGGCAACTGCCCTATTTGACCCACCTTGGCTACGCCCATGCATACAAGATAAACATCTTAACCTCTCTCAAAGAACGATTGAGTTATTAAGGGCCAGTTTTTCAATCATGGTTTAATTTTAATCTCCGTTTAATTCCTATGGGAACAATTATTCTCATAATTGTTACCACGGGAATAAAACGAAGCTTAAAGTTAAACTGTGATGGAAAAACCAGGCCTAAGAGTGGAAAATTTTACAGTATAGGACATTGCGTGAACAATTTCTCCTCATAGGATTGTTTCGGCATAATTTATATAGTATTTCTTTTTTTTGGACTAGCTATACCTTGGCACAAGTACTTTGATCTACCTGTTACGCCGTATGCTTTTGCCTTTTCTTTTCAAATTTCAGACCCGGTCTTTTATCTCCTCAAACTTATCTCCCTTGTAACATCCTTACAAACCATTGCCGATTTTTTTAGATTTTAGATTTAATTAAGGGTGATATTGCATTGCGACCTATTGATCTATTTTGCCCCCTTATATGAGCTATAAGCTGCTGAGTTTGATCCGTTCTTATAGTTCCTCATCCAACCATTGATAAATCCAAAAGACGGTCTTTTAACTTCTTTTGAACTAAAAGTGTCAAATGCTTACTAAATATTACGCTTCTCTTTCAGTTTATGGCCCAGTCTTTTTACCTTCTTTTAAATTTATGCGCCTCATAAGGTCCCTATAAAATAAATGTATCGACGTTGATTTCTGAAGATATTAGAGTCAATGATAGTTTCGTGAATTAACGTTGCCGTGATGACATATTCTGACTTTTAAATTACAAGGAAGTTAAACGATCGCGCCTTATTTGACTAATCACATCTTGATTGATATTCTACAAAATCTACTTATCTAGGTTTAAAGGATTACCGTTGAAATAATCCACATGCAATGAATTAAGGCGAATTTTTGGGAATAAGAAAATATTAATTTTTGGTTTCAAAATAAAATGTGTTACTTACGACTTCTGACATAAACGGAAGTTGTTGTGGATGAGGTTATGAAGACGTTGAAGAAACGATTATTCAAGAGACGATTATCCAAGAGACAAAATGAGTGGGCACTGCGCAAAGCGAAAGCAAACAAGACAAGACTAGGAATGATTAGGCAAGAATCGGTTCAGATATGGGAAGGATAAGTGAAAGTGAAAAACAGGAGGCTAGAATTTTTAAGAATTTAGAAGTACTCGGGAGTGGAGTAGGAGAAAAATAGCCAAATATAAGCTTCTTCTTAGAACGTTCCACGCAAATAAAAACATAGTAAAGGATAAAACAGTAAGTGAAATAATGATAATTTAAGAATGTAAACTTGTACATACAAAGCAGACAGAAAGGAAAGTGAAGACCTAAAAGAAAAATGAAGAATTGAAATTGATGGTGGGGAAAATGAACTTGAAGAAAGGGCACAAAAGTATGAATTGGTAAAACTATGAAAAACCTATGATCAATTAATCCTCCACAAGAATAGGTTAAGAGAGCTGTGGAAAAATAAAACGTGGAGAACAGATGTACTCGTATAATTTAAATAGTATGAGAGTGTAAAAACGAACATAAATCTAAAACCTCTAGATAGATTGATAGATCCGAGGTATGATCACGACTGATCAATTAAGGAATCAATTGTATAACTAGGCTGCAGTAAAAAAAGATTTATAGTAATATTCTTTTAAAGTTCAACCGAGCTTTCGGAAAATTTATTTCCTTTATCAAGGTTTTCCTTAGTGAATAGACAAGGTTAAACCACTAGTTATCATAATAATAAATTTCATTAAGAATATTTGACAGCTAAATTACCTTTTTTGACTGCAGCCCAGTTATAGAATTGATTGATTGATAGATCCATAAGAAAGAGAACTCTGAAGAAAACCAAAGAGAGAGAAAGAAATGCGCAAGGGAAACTATTATAGAATGAAATGAAACATACGTTTATGATCTAGAAGAGAGTGGAAAGTAACTTTAATTTATAATCCGAGGGACATTTAAGTATTGTTATTTAATTTAATATTTTTAATAGAAAATTGCAGCGAGGTATGTCAACAACATTGCAGTTATTTTACACGTTTCACGAATTAAATTTTTCTGTTTTTTTTCATTTTTTTCTTTCTTTCTACTTTATAGAAAAAATAACCAGAAAGCTGAATCTATGACCTGGGGTATAGAAATTATGGGGACTAATCCTCTGTAAGAAATGGAAAAGATTTCTTGAAAAAGTAAAAATGGAGGACTGAATAACATGAAGGGAAATAGTAAACAATGCAAAAACAAAAATAAGAAGCATAGAATATTTGGAATAAACGCATCAAAAGAAATGGCTTAAGAGAATGCAAAGGAAACTGAAAAAGAGGAAAGTATGAAGGAACTAATAGTAGAGAGTGCTAAACAAAAATAAACGTACGACCTGGAATTAGGGGATGAGGGGCGGCGACTTGAATTAATGCTCTACAAGACAAAGTTAAGAAAATTTTGTGTAGAATGAAAGCAGAAGACTGAAAAATGTAAAGAGTAATAGTAGAACATAAACCTATGACCGAGGGACGTGAAATATTTCGATTAATTCTCCACAAGAAATAGATTACGAGAATTGTGAAGAAAATCAGGGCGAATAAAATCCTGCGAATATATTATAATAAACCATATTTCGTAAATAAGTAAAAATATTAATGATATAAACAACAATAGTTAATTCAAAAAATATATTCGGCGCATGCATTAGCACCTACTTTCTGGATAATTATCAGGGAGAGGACCTATAAAAGTTTTCCGACTTCAGCCAGTTTTAGACAGCGGCAGTCTGTTACGGTGTGAAAAACCGCTTTTCAGGAAACAACCTGTATATTTAGTTTGGCATTTATTTCCGATTACACAGCTGTAAAAAATTCTTTGTGTGTGTAAAACGCTTCTTACCCCACCAGTTTCGTCGGATTTTACTGCAATAAAAGCCTTTTTACCATCGTCTTCGTTGCTGGAATAATTGAATTCATAAAACATGATCTCATGCTTTGTGTTTTAACTCAGACGCTTTCTTTGAATTCGTTTTAAAATATTCCGGCTATAAAATAGCAAATAGTGTAAAATTCTCCATGCACCGACACTTCTTTGCGGTTTTAAATAAATAATATCGTTCGCAGATTCTATTTTTAGATAGGATTGCCTCATCTTTTGTAAACCTTTGCAAGCGCATTTTATCCGTTTCGTGAAAACGGATAAAAATTATTATTCCACAAAATCTATCGCCGTATATTTTTTTGTTGAACTAGTTTATATGAATTATAGTTTTTTGCAAGTTATTGTTTCGACGGAAAGATTAACTTGCTTCCACTCTTGACTTGACGTCGTTGGTTTTTCTTTACGTCATGTTGATACTCGTTGGTTCCTGCTGAGGTTCCGATGCTTTCAATTCGTACAAACACTTCCTTCGTACATTTGGGGACACGGCTGGTTCCACTTGATTGACTTATGCAATTTAACATCAAGCGGCGTTACTGCTCAATAATTTGTCAAAGCGCATCTTTTGCGAGTCACGCCGTTTCTAAGAATGCATTACTTCTTTGGCTTTGGCTCATCGATTGTTCAATATTGCTATTCGCGAGTTCACGGCGAATATGTAGAGCCACATTGCATTTGCCACATCTCGCCGCTTCGTTGCAATAGTAAACCGTAAAACGTCATCCGGTCCTTTCTGTGATAATTATGCACAACATAATATACAAGGTGTTCTTTTACTATGTGCAAATAAAAAAAACCTCAGTATAAGTACACAAAATGCTACCTTCTGCGGGTATTTTTTTGGTGGCTACCGTATCATAGCCAAAAAATTTCGGATGGACCACTTGTTTGGAACTGCCGAAATGTACGAGAAAGATAGGAAGCTCGCCTTCCTCTTGGCATGAACACGCCCACCGATATTGCACTCGATTTTCAACGCAGCGTTTCGTAATAATAATCACTGATATCGTTTATTAATTATTTTATTTAAAATTTTAATTGACTGAGCGAAGTAATATATTTCACGATATTAACTATCGATGAATAAATCCGAAAATTTATGCACCAATTAGGCAAGCGCTGTAATTACTGTAATCTCGCTGCTAGCTATGAAAGTGTTACTACTTATGATCAACGGAAAAAAGTAAATTTGTATAAGTCTTTTAAAAATACTATGGAATGAGAAATTACAATTTGTTTGTACCTCACTTTTAATTTGTTCGGCAATTACGAACCGCAGCTTCTTGAATTGCACTAGATTTTCATTTTAAAATACTTAAACTTGTAATTACTTGCAGTGAAGTTAATTTAAATTGTAAACGTTTTGACCGACCAGCTGATCGGAGCGGCGCTGATTTACATCGTTTCTATTCAAGGTCCAGTAAGGCACTGACTCTGGACTACTTCGGCTGCGGGTCGAAATTTAAGAGACGCCCGCGTTCCACTTTTAGATATGCCAGCATTTCTCAAACGGTTTAGTGAAAATCCGCCACTGCATTTTTGTCGAAAACTATTAGATTTATGTTAGAACATATGAGTTCAATCGTTGCCATTTACGGTGATATATTGCAGGTTTAAATATTTGCACACAGTAAGAGAACACTCTTTATAGTAAAAATACATATAACGAACACATAATGTAAACATGTTTGCAATCAAACATACCTAACAGACTTAGGCTCGTACTTAACAAGGGAATAAAATAGTGATGCTAATTTCATTTAAAAAATTCGTTTATGTTCTATATTGATTTTGTACTAGGTAAACTTTAATCGTTCTTTTTTTTAAACTGATCTCGAGACAGGTTCAAGCTTCCTAATATAATACGCTACTTTATTATAATTTTATAATTTTATCTTGTACTGCTTGCGCAGTTCTTTAAGGTTGTTAATTATGTGAGTGTTGTTTGCATGGAAGCTTTAGTTCAGACAATGTGGTATTTTGTTTTTACATCGTCGTATTCACGATCAAGTGAAATACTGACCCTGCCCTGCTTCGGCTTCGGGTCATAATTGAAGAGGCGGCTGCGTTCCACTTTCAGCTATGCCAGCAGTTCTCAAACGGTTTAGTGAAAATCTGCCACTGCATTTTTTTCGAAAACAATTAAATTTTTGTTAATAACATACGAGTTGCGATTTGTGGTGATATATTACAAGTTTAAATATTTGCACACAATAAAAGAACACCCTATATAATAATATATATGTACAAACAATTTAATCATATTACAATGAAGAAAATACACGAGAGTAAATTATTTAAATTATAAATTACCCTTTTCTCAACCGCTTAAACAATTTAAAAGTTCTAAGGCGTTTAACTGTTATAAATATTACAGGCTGCCACTTTAGCAGTCATCATTAAAGTTATTTTTGTGATTGTTATCTTATATTCAGTCGAACAAACTTAATTGCTTTGCCGATGGATGTATTTGTTTTGGTACATTTTACGTGTAATCACTGGCGAACATAAAAATCTGTTCGTGTACATTATGGCAATTCCCAAGCCCTGACTCACCTATTTAATTTCTGCCCCGAAAACCTTGTTTTCCTCGGATCCACGCAGCTTTATCTCATTCTGGATGGTGCTTATCGTCGACTGGTGATTGCTAACTGGGGCAAAACCCAAAGTTGATAACGTTATTGATAAAAATTTCTAGTTATATGATTGATTAATTTATGTGAGTCACGCTTAAGTTATGATTTCCTGGTTTAAGAAAAAAAAGTATATTAACATGCCAGAATGGTTAAGTATGGATTTTCCATTGGATTTGTTGCCAAGTTAGATCTAGATACAGGCTAAAACACTTTGCTTTAATTAAGTTTTCTTTCTTCTGGTTGTTTATAGTTTTTTCCTGTTTGTGCTTTTTCATATTATGTTAATTTTTTGTTTTGCAAGATACGTATTAGTTTACATTATGATACTGCGGGTTGGAACTTTTGATATTACCACCAGATTTGTTTACAAATTTCGTTATGCGGAGTTAATGAACTTATGAAGCCGATTCGTAGATTTTAGTTAAGTACAATGAAAATCAGTGTAAAGACCAAACGAATTCTACTGACTAACTGTTTGCAGCCTCTTCTGATCTGAATGATTTCATGGGCATGAGTGAAAAGCAAACCCTTCCTGAGAACAATTTGCCTATTAGACCAGATAAAAGTAATCGGGGAGGTAGCTAAGGCCCGTTGCACCATTAAATTCACGTTATCCTGTATCTCCGCAGAGCAGGCCGTCGGACAATCTGCGCCACCAGCCGAAAATCACGCTCACTCTTCATCTCAAGCACCAGCGACCCCGTATTATGCATGCATACGTATATACAACCCCGAACATCCCCTTACGAGCGAGGTGCCGAATGTAACCCCCGTCGAGTTTACAACCATCGACGTCAGCCACTTGCACAGCTTGCAGAAAATATGCCTTTTATTACGATTTTCTTCTAGTTTTTTTCGATTTTTTGCATCTTTAAAACCTAAAAATGATAATTAATAAATGTTTGGTTTTTATTTAAATATTCACTTGCGCATTGGGTTTGTATACGTTTAATTAGGAAGATCTTCGTTACGATAGTTTTTAATGTTTTTCGTCGACTGGACCTGAAATCGCGTTTTGTCTATTTATAGGCCACATCTAGAAATGATTCCTACCCCTTAAGTTGCCCGTCATACTACGTCATATACAGTGACCGGCAGAAAGTTGGCAACATATGGAAAAATTCTTTATTGTTGATTTCTCAGAACAATTTATTGTTTATGAAAGCTCCTGCATCCTCCCAAACTTAAGATGCACGTATCAAAGTTTAAAGATCTCTTATCATATGCCAAGGAAATCTAAACATTCGAAATCGACGTAAAAGTAAAGTACCTTTATTTTCCACGGTACGCGCTAATTTTATTTGGAAAAGTTACTCAGAATTATTTCAAGATGTCAAATATAAAATCATAACTAGCTACGATGGAAACAAAAATTTGGCTACAAAGAAATGTAATTTTTAGGGTATCAATGTTATCAATCGTAATTTCTAGCTGACAGTTGAACAAATGACAAATCTCAGAGTATGTTCATGTCAAACTTGAAGTTTGACATGAAAAATTCAAAATTCAAAATTCTACGATACACATGTAGGTACGAGAAAAATTGAAAAACGCGTGAAACTCTCTTTTTCATCGTAGACAGCCATGTTTTATATCTGAGATCTCATAATAATGGTGGACGCCCTGTAGCCTTTTTAACAGAAATCGTAAAATAATCGACATGCTATAATAACTGATCCTCTGCTTAATAGGGCAGAGGATTAATAATAGGAGCTCGATTATATTTTATTATCAATTATATTGAAAAGCTCCCTATAAGTATGTTTTGTTTAATCTAAGCCCTTCTAAAAATTGGACGGAGGGAGGGGAGGTAAACACGATGTTAAAATCTATAAATTTGTGCAGGAATTAAACATATTAAATAATTTAATAGAAATCTATCTTCATCATTTACATTTATTACAGTTTTGTGGGGTTTTCATGTTCTTGTTGGGGAAGGCGCACAGTGGTCCAGAATAGAATTCTAGCGCGACAAAATGAAAAAAATTGAAACATTTGAATAAACATCAAAATAAAAAAAATATTTTTATTAATGTTCTTCCATGTTCGTTTTATTTGTTTTGTAACCTTTTCTTTTATTTAGGCTTCTATAGCACTGTCAAATCACGCATGAACATCAACAGGTATCAAACGTGATTGAAAATGTTATAAGTTAAACATAAGTCTAACAATATTTTAGAAGGTTTTAGTGGGTAAGTTTGGTCAGATCTTGTTATTTTTTCTGAAGGTTTATTTATATATTTTTTTTAATTCAAATAAAAGTATATTAAATATCTGCATTTTAAACTTTCAAAGACAAGAACTAAAAAAGAGATCAAATGAGATGTTTTTGGGAGTTATGTAATTGTAGTTAGTAGTTTATTTTAAAATATTTTTTTCCAACCAAGTGCTACTTTTTGCTACTTTGTAAGATTTCTTCAAAATTCGCTCCTGATTTGGCTCTGAATATGAGTAAATATGAGAATGTCTTAAGCAGTGTGTCCATGGATTAAGTTGACAAGAGGAAAGACATATTTTATAGAATTTTATTTGCCTAGAAATTTCTAGAAAAACTAAAACTTTCTTTTTAAATTTCCTTAAAAAGGATTAGAATTTAAAAGAATGCGGTATTCACAAAAATATGTGAAAATATGATTTTAGTGAAATAATTCAAATTCCTTGATCAATTTAAGATTTTTCAAAACAATTCGTATTTTATGTTAATAAACTGAATTAGTAGTTTTTATTTAATTTTTTTTAGTGCAGATACAGGGTGAGCCAATACTCCGTATTCCATAGATAACGTCTTTGTTAATGCAGATTTTTAAAATCGTGTGTGATATACATATATGCATGATTTAAAAATTAGTTGCAATTGCACAGGGTGTTTCGTATAATATAAAATTTATATACCAAATTTAGATAAACATCTAGTGTGGAAAACACCAAAACATTTTTTACTCTTAAAGGCGAATCGAAGTAAACTATAATGTACAGAATATGCTATTGGCTATCTCACACGAAGCAATTCAATTGTAACTAATTTTAAATCATGTACCCGCCAAAAAAATCTAGGACAACTCTCTAAATGCATTTTTCACTTATTTTATTAGTTTGAATGCAGCTTTAAGCCATTTAGCTTGTTATATGAAGCTTGTTGCTGTGGTAATGTAAAAACGCGTCGTTATATTTACAGTAGGCAGGGCATAGTACCTATACCACATGTAAGTAAAAATGAAAACATAATTTAAAAATAAAGACTCCGAACTATTAGATCACTTCTATTGACTGCAATAGGACAAATATGAAAATCTTATTATTACCATTTTAGTGCGTTTTACAAGCTCTTTTGAACTTCTTTCTTTTTAATAGCAGTGCAGATTTCTGAGAATTTTTGCCTAATTTTAGGGCGTTTATGTTACCTCACAAGAAAACCTAAATTTTTCTACAGGTTGTTAATAAAAAAAACTTGGACAACGTTTCGCAGGTGACAGTAGAGATCAAAACAAGAAAAAAATTCTAATATACTCTTGTCCATTACTCAATACAGGTGTCCATGTTATGTGTTTACTTTCTAGAATTCTTACTTTTACGTAAAATTCGGGATGGATAAATTAAATAAATATAATATATAATAATTTTTCGACGCAACGCCAGCCACCCCACCACTTTCGGTGAAACTTATTTTTTCAAATGGAACATTTTACCACCTAATGAAAATTTCATGTGCTGTAAAAATAACATCAAAATGCTATCAAAGGAGTGGCTTCCTCGATTTATTTGTTCGCATTACAACGAAAATACACGATTTATAGCTTTGGAAATTAAAAAAAAAACAAAAAAAAATTTCGTTGTCATGAAAACCATAATTACTAAGTGATACATTTTCGGACTCACAATGATCTGAAGATTTCAAATATTTAGAAATGTACAGGCCGTTATATTTAAAATAAGAAAATTGATGTCATTTCCGGTGAAACCGGAAGTCGTACGGCGTGCTACGTGGAAAAATTATTAAACTTTTTATTTAATTTATCGATCCAGAATTTTACTTAAAAAATGAAATTTTTAGAAAAGTGAATACCCAACGTGGACATCCTGTATTGAGTATTGAACATGGGTTTATCGGAATTGTTTTCTTGTCTTGATATCTACTATCACCTGCCAAACGAGGTACAGGTTTTTATTAAGACCCTGCAGAGAAATTTAGGTTTTCTTGTAAGGTAACATAATCACTCTAAATTTAGGCAAAAATCCTTATAGAAGTAATTGTATTGTGATACTATCATACGATTTCTATAGAGAATGTAGTTAAAAAGGTACTGTTTTATTATTTTCATCATTTTGGAAACTTAGATATAAAAAAATAATTTTGTCGCGCTAAAATTCCATTCTGCACCAATGTGAGGCGTAAACCGCAACAACCTATTGTCAACTAATTCTGATTTTTAGTGCTATAGTCAAAGTCACAGAAATGAAGTATCCGGAATTTTTTGAACGTGAATCAGTTTCAGTTTTGTTTGCTTCAATAAGCGATTGATTTGCCTTTTTAGAGTAGGTATTTGTTATATCATTGCTTCTCTCTTTTATATTATACGAGAGATACCGAAAAAAAAACGAAATACCGGAGTATCGGTATTTTAAATGTAAATATCGGACAAATTCCGGTATTGAAGAACGTATTTCGTGCTCTAGTTATTACGGCTTGGAGAATTTAAATTGCTCATTAACTTATATTTAACGAAATGTTTACTCCATGTAAATGATTTGTGCAAAAGTATGTTAAAATAATTTGTTTGGAAAATATCGGTGTCAGTACTTGTAACTTATGCTAAGAATTCGAGGTACAGTTGATTTCGAAAATATCTAAAACAATTATTAATTTTGTTTAGATTAATTTGTTCATGTCAGTCTGACTTTTAGTGTCAATGTTACCGATTTTTTTATTTTAGAAAAATTTTGTGCAAATCGTTTTTGATTGCAGTGAGAACCTCGAGCAGCCTCTGGACAGCTGTTTCAGCCCTGCTTGGGGCTTCTTCAGCAGAAACGTAGCTCGACATTCCCACTGCAGCCCAAAAACGACTTGCCCAATTTATTCGCAAATGCGATGTAAGAATGATGAACATATAAAATAGCGACATCTTACTATCGCTTTTTGACCTAGCAAAAAAAAAAAGCGATAGTAAGATGTCGCTATTTTATATGTTCATGATTTTTTTATTGTTGATAAAATATCGATATTTTTGGTCGATTTTTCAGCATATCTCAGCGACATTTTTTTAGCATAAGTGGGTAAGATATTTGAAGTTTCATGTCAATAAACATTTAAATATATTTAAATTTAAAATTTAAATATGCAGGGCTACAACTAAGTAAAGGGACACTATGGAGATCTCGTAAACTATAAGAGATACAAAGATGGTTAAATTACAGAAAAATTGCGCTATCTTGAGATCTAAAGAAATATGCAAAAAAATCTTTTCTATTTTCATTCGTTTTTGAAATATCTTCAAAAAACTGAAAAATCTCATTTTCGACAATCTCGAATATCTTCTTTATTTCTTAAGAAAAAATCATAAAATTCGGTATTTTTCCATTAAATTCGATGTACAGCCTAAGGCAGTTCGAAGAAATAGGTTAGGTTTGACAGTTTCGTCGATACGACTGTCAACTGTTTCTTTTCTTATGGACGCTACCTTAGATGTTCATAGCACGTGATGCAGAAATATTGTTTGAATTCGATCATAAGAACATTTATGCTTTTGTTTTGAAACAAAATATTAGGTTAGTAAGAATTTTTGTTGAAAAATATATTTTTTTAATTTAAATATGTAAATAAGTACAATAGTAAGATTTATTAATTTAAGATATAATTTTAGTTCTGCATGTTTACTACTATTTTTTTTTCAAAATCTTTTGTAGTATCTTGATATTTTGTTTTAAAACAAAAGCATAAGTGTATCGTATTCAGATTTTGTTTTTGTATCACGTGCTATGAATACCTGAGATAGGGTCCATAAGAAAAATGACAGTTGGCACTCGTATCTACGAAACTGTCAATCCCAACTTATTTCTTCGGACTCTATTAGATTGTTCATCGAATTTAATATAAAAATGTTTGTATGATTGTATTGTAATAAATAAGAAAGATATTCGAGATTTTCTAAAATTAGAATTTTCAGTTTTTTGAAGATATTACAGAAACGAATGAAAGTAGAAAAGATTTTTTTAAATATTTTGATAGGTTCCAAAATGGAACAACCTTTTTTTGTAATTTAACCGTCTTTGTCTGTCTCATAGTTTACGAGATCTCCACGGTGGCCCTTTAATTAGTTGTAACCCTGTATAAGTGAGAATGAACACAACGTCAAATGTTAAGCTATCATAATTGTTACAATTTCAAAATTCCTAACATTGTTTACTTCACTCACTTGGCATTTTTATTACTATTAACTTCCAGTGTTGCCATACAATAATTCCTTCCACAATGCGAAAAACTTCCTTTTTGAAGCTTAAAATTTCTCCGAATCAAATTGTAATAATGATCAATGAAAAATTATGCAAGTGAAAAAGTAACTGAAGTACGTTGGACGACAATCTGTTGAAAATTATCGCAAAATTTCAAATAAAAAAATTAATACCAATTCTGGTAGAATAATTTACAAAGGAACGTAGGAAATAAATTAACTTGATTATTGTCCGATGAAAATTGTAAGTAAACAGTCTTTTTAATCTTGAAACGGACAAAATTATGAAGCGAAACGTTGACTGCTTTTCCTTTCATAATTTTGCCCGTTTTAATATTAATAAGACTTTAGAAAAATTTTGTGCAAATCGTTTTTGATTGCAGTGAGAACCTCGAGCAGCCTCTGGACAGCTGTTTCAGCCCTGCTTGGGGCTTCTTCAGCAGAGACGTAGCTCGACATTCCCACTGCAGACCAAAAACGACTTGCCCAATTTATTCGCAATTGCGATGTAAGAATGATGAACATATAAAATAGCGACATCTTACTATCGCTTTCTTTTTTCTAAAAACTTTCATTATGCTTTGACAGCAAGCATGGCCGCCTTGCATGGGGGACTTATTAGGAGCAAATCCCGCTTCAATTTGTCTATCCTACTGCAATGTCAGGTCAAAAAGCGATAGTAAGATGTCGTTATTTTATATGTTCATTAATAAGACTGTTTACTTGGAACATCTAAAGCTGAAATTACGCACACAGTACCATTGTGTATAGTAGCAAGCATTTGATCAAGACGCAGTTTACATTGCAAGCAATTTAGACGAGAAACTGCGACTTGATAAAATCCATGTTTAATACACTGCATCGTACTACCACTTATACGTTGCGCTTGTTACCATTTAGTTTAACAAGAAAAATAATAACATAACGTACCTAAACCAGTTAGTCCTAAAATTTATATCAGATGTTCAATTTGAAAGGTTCACCTTACTTGTTCACATGGGTAAGCTATTTTTATTTTCAGAGATAAAAATTCAGTATTCTGAAGTCTGTTCGTAGGGTCATCTTAAAATTCGTTCTGCTTTAAATATCGTGATTAAGGGCCTTTATTTATATGAATAAAGTTTAACGTTAAACCTAATGTTTTGTAAAGATTACTATCGCATAAAATTATGTAAAATTTCTTGTATTTTTGAAAATTCCCATCAAATCAAACGCTATAAAATTCTCTCAGCCCCACAAATGAATATGAAAATTTTCAAGAACTGGCAACGCTGTAAATTTCTAATTAGGACAAATAATACCACGATGTCGTTTAAATTTATAATAATTGGAGCAGACCTTGGTTTGCATTACAAGTGGATAAACAAAATATTTTTTTTATTTGAGGTCAGATTTTATGTCCTAGGTCAAATATTTTCAACAAATAACCGTCAAATTTTGATAATTCAATATGCGTTAAAAAGTGTGACTAATGAATATTGCAAATTACAGCCTTTTTTAATTATAAATTTATTAATTTATAATATGTTATTTGGCCATTAAATGTTCGTACAGGACCCCCCCCCCCCCCCCCCGTCGTATTTACTCTTTTCATATACGTAACTAAAATTTTATTTAAATTTAAGATTATTGTTTTTACGCTGAGTTGTGAGAATGTTACTTTGGATAAAAAATTGCGTTTTTTTTAAATCACGGTTGAATTTTATTAGAAAAGTAAGGGGCGGGCCCTCTGGAGCTGGAAGCCCCCACACACGGCGGGGATTGAGGGGGCCTTATCGCCGCCACCGACACGAGTGCCATGTTCAAGGGGCGGTGGTTAGCCTCTTGGACGGTTTCGTCTTTTTTTTCGCCAAAAAAATTAATCGGAAACAGTTACTTATCTGGTAAAAATTATTCGAAAAAACTATCCACTAGACTGAAGTGCCTTGATAAAGTCGTCAACCTCACGACAAAATGTGGACTAAAATAACATTTAATCGCGGCAATTAAAAGTAGAAAATTTTCAATTTTATGCTGGAACGGTTTGGTTAAAAAAAAACAAATTACATTTCACTTTTTAAGTTTTTAGAAATTTAAGTTCCTTTTGCTTTTGTGATTTTGTTTCTTTTTTCCTCTTTTTCTTTCTTTCTTTTTTCCTGAACTCTTTGCACTCGGTGCCCTTCACAGAGACGTTAAATATTTAACATTCAAATTTTTTTTCTGGTTTTTTCATTTTTTCTTTTGATTTTTTTTTGATAATTTTGATAACTGACCGTTTTTGCATGCCCAACTCATTTGGGGCTTGCGGCAGCTAGGAACTTGAAAAAAAAGTGAAGAAAAATGTTAAAAAAAAAAATTCCGCTCAATTTTTTTTTTCGTTTTTTTATTTCTTTTAATTTTGTTGATAATTTTGATAATTGACTGTTTCTGCATGTCCCAACTCAACTCTCAGAGGGCACCAAAATATGGAATGGCACGTGGGTGGCTTTTGGCCTCGCGGGGCAACATCAGGGTACATCAGAACGCAGCAAGGAACTTTATTTGATGTACATGACATTCTAAAAGTATCCTTCCAAAAAACGATGAAAGAGTCCAAAACTGAAGCTTATTGAGATAGTCAAACATATTTTCATCCTTAGGGAAATTACAAGCTTAAAGCACTGTAATTGCTTTACAGTCAGAACAATAAGCAAGGTCACCCCAGTAAAAAGTTAAGTTACAGTCTAATAACTTCTGAGCGTTGTAACGAATAAAGAGGCGAATAATCGAACAGGTACTCATCAAATTCTTATCCACGTCTGCTTGACCGTCTACTTATTATGGTGTCCACAATAGATAAATATACGCATTTACATTTTGTTGGGGGAGACATTATTTTTTGGATTAAGTGTACACGCAGTTAACTTTTCGGCGTCATCAGGAGTACTGAAGCGTAAAGCTCAGTGTTCATTAAGTCGGTGGAGCGGCGCTGCGCAACTCGCAAGCGAAATGCGTGTAATAAATCATTCATGAAACGTCTATGTATTAGGGCGGTAGCGCGGCGCATGTATTTCGTTTGGGAGGCGCGCCGCACACTAGAGCAAAACGCACTTTCTCGTGCCAAAAATGTATAACTAACTATAAAAAAATTGCTTCTTGAAATTGAAATTTGGCACAAATGACAAGAGATGTACGAAAAAAAGAATTAAGGAGCAAACATACTATAAAGTTGATGTAGAGGGCGTTAAAAAAATCATTTTGTATTCGTTTCATTAGATTTGATTAGATCAAGTATAAAAGTTCTTAGATATCACTTTTATGTAATTTAAATAAAAATTTAAACAGAAAAGGAGCAAAGAAATATAATTCTGATAATTTCAATTATAATAATGATCAAGGAAAACCAATAATAATTAATTTTAAAATAAATCAGATTCTCTTCCTCTGAAATAATTTTTTACCTGTATCATAATTTTAGGTTCGGACAAATATGATTATCATTCATATATCATCAATAAAAGATTCTATTAATTGAATATGAATTATTATTCCATAGATTAATAATTTTATACATAAAAATTAGTTATACTTTTAGAACAAAACAATGTAGGGAATTTTAATTCTAAACTTTTGCTCTTTAAGGGGGGAAGTAGGGTACGCCACTATTTGTCCTTTTTACAACACCCTGTATATATGAAATTCTAAAAACATTTTTCCTCGATGAAGTTTGAGGTATAGTACAAAACGTTCATAAAAAAAAAACAAAATAAATTACAAAATACGCCTTTCTATTTAAGAAGTATAATGTGAGGATGAATCAAATCATAAATTTATTACCTCTATAATTTATTTGTTTGCGAATTTGTTAAAAACGGAAAGTAAAGCATCAATAAAAAGGATGCTGGTATCGTTGTGCGCGTTGGTAGAGAGAACGTTAGTGAAACTTATTTAAATAAGTTTTAACTAAAGAGACAAATTTGGAAAATTTGAAAATTATTAAATAATCGTTTTTTTTCTTCATCTTCAAGTGAAAAGTTTTCAATATCATATTATTTTGTAATTGGGAAATTTGTTTTTCCACTTTCAGCAAATACAGTAGATTAACAACCATTTTTAATTTTTAGTTCATGCATTTTGAGAATAATATTTATTAATTAATATTATTTAACAACTTTTTCAGTGAAATTACAGTTCACAAGTATTAAACAAACTGCCAAACTGTTTTTGATATTTGCCAAAAATGTTTGTACAACATGACCAGGCCATCTCAATTTGAAGTGTAATTAAAATTTCCTAAATTTGAGCAAGTTAAATACATGATAATAAGAAGTGCAAGAAGGTGCAGCTAAATTTTAAGTGAAACAGTTCTTAGACATTTATTCTTTATGTAAACATAAAATTTAAGGTGCCGGCAAATGCCGATAATAACCAAAAGTCTACATATTTATTGATCTGCATGCAAAAAAGAACCCTCAATGTAAAGGCTCGTACTTAAAATGAGAATGAAACGAATTTCGACTTACCATTCCTATAATCTACTATAAGTAAAGTATTTTTAAAAAGAACTATTAAATTTGTCAAAGTTATTCACGCAGATGATATTGTAAAGGTAACAAAAACAGGTTAAAAAGTGTCATTTAATACCTTGGCATGTTACATCTTTTTAAAGGGCTAAAAATCATAGAAAACAAATTCGTATTGGCTTAAATTATATTTTTTTAAATAAATTGGTATATTAAGTACGCGACTGCAAATGATATGTTAACAAATTATACAATTGATGAAAAGTACTTTTGGCACGATTTATTTCCTAATGTCCCACTGTGTCGCTCTGAGAGCAAATCCTGTTTATAACGTACCTAAACTTTTTAGTCCTGGAGGAAAACGCCGAAAGCTTAGTTTAGAGCTGCATGTCAGAAAATAGAAACACACCAAAAAATGGAAAAGAGGTAGCCAAAAATCTAATCATTTGTAATTAAAAAAAAATGGAATGGTTCTCGAGTAACTTTTAACTTTTTTTGAAGGCTGACGTTTATCTGTAAGAAGCAAATATGTTTTAAGAAGCCTAAATAGTCACGTAATAAATCCTAATCATCATTAGTACCTGCTTCTGTCTAGGTCTAGGTGAAGTTCGTCAGCGAGGCACTAAAACATGTTGTACAACACAATGGTATCGTTGTTCGTCCTCAAATTGGGCATATCCAAACAGCAATTAGCTTGCATAAGAAGCAGAAAGAAGCAAGAAAGAAAGAAATATAAAGAAAGAAGACCATTGCGCGCCCATTATCGTAGGTGCAGATGTTTTGTTTGTCGGCTTAACGATACATTTAAACAGCGTACTAATCCGCAGTCGATGTGAATGTTCGCATAAAAAGCAAATATTGTTGTTTGTCAAACACTCGCGCGATTCTGTCGAGGATTAATATATAATTGCAGTATCTGCCCTAATTATCGGCGAATTAAGGAACGGCACTTTTTTCCTCCCCCGTTTTTAATTAGTTTAGACTTTCGTCTATTGATTTAATTAAAACGCCGCCGCCGTCTTCTGTTCAAGACCACACACACAGACGTGCATACATATTATTTACACAGTGAGTTAACGAAAGGGACAAAGGTTACAGATCACTGGAAACAAGAGAAAGCAAGTTATTCCTAACATAAATTGAGAGAATTTTGTTTATTTGTCGATGAATTGTTTCTTGGACTTCAAGATTTGCTTATTAGTGGCTTTTCGACTTATCCAAATTTGTCTGAAAAAATCAAAACGCCATAAGGAGAAAATATTCGATTTTTGTTCTATTTTTGAAACAAAATTTTCATTCAAGTCCATTATCATAGAATTTACAAAAAATGTACTTTTATGTTTATCAGATCAAAATTATTTTTCTGAAACTTGGGTAAAGGAGATACATAATATGATATCACTTAATTCATAAATTAATGAGCTGTCATTAGGGACGTTTAAACAAGGAATTATCTAGTTATGATGATCAATCAAGGACAAGAAATTATGCTGGTAGAACTTATTTCAGAAACGTTAAAATAAGTCAAATAAGTCGATTCGTCGCAACTAGTGATGTAATGTGATTTGAAATCGTGACGTCATTTTGGCGATTTAAATATAAATGACGGTCATATTGTCGTCATCGTCAATCGCATATTAAGTGAAATAAATACAAATTTTTACGAGACGAAATTTAAATCAAAACGACAAAGATCATACATTTAAGCAGGATGACAACTGTTTCCTTAGGAATAAAACGGAGCTTAAAGTTAAACTCTGCTTCTTAAACAGTTTCATAAATTCTTACAGCTTAATGAGACATACAACATACAGTGTACCCGCCGATAAGACATACAACATACCCGCAATTGAAATTAAAATCTTTTACCGAAACAAAGTTATTAAAATTTTTCAACGCCAGAAGGGTCCAAGGGGTAAGAGACCTTGCAATCACAAGATCGTGGGTCCGAACGACGCTCGAATTAATTCTCGGGGATGGTCGATATTCACTTCAGGTATACCTTCAGTGCTAGGGATACAATTCGACATCAAGTCGATGACTTAATACCCCGTCGGGTAGAAACTACAAACATAAAGAACACTAAAAATTGAAGAATAAACAAATATTTACTTAAAAGAGAATCTGCAGAAATTTGAAAATAAAAATAGCTATTTTTGTAATTCCATTTCTCTTCGACATTTATGTCTTATTTACATCTTCAGCACTTATCTCAATATCAGTATCCATTTCCTAAATTTCTTCGTTAGTGTCTGTATCTGTTGACTGGACCTCCTCACGTTTTACTTGTTTCTTTTTTTTTGTGGGGATATTGCCATAAGCATTAAAGGGCTTATACTTTTATTTTACGTGAAGTATTTTTCCAACAGCAGTTCACGCGCACATACCTATTTGTACGTGTCTGTGTCTATTATTTATTTAAATGACGGTCTTGTATTAAAATAACAATCATTTATTAAAATGACGGTCATGTATTGTTCACAGTGTCATTTTTAAGTTGACCAATCATTGTGACGTGACCGTAATTTTTATTGTGACCAGAGTCATGACCGTTGTCATTTAAAGAATTTACATCACTAGTCGCAACGAAACCGTCGCGATGAAACCGGTCGTGTTTGATAATAAACAAATGCCGTGTGGATCGACTCTGTTTTTTTTTTTCATTTATATACTCCGTTATACCTAGTTAGAGCTTTTTATAAAATTTGAAAAAAAAATTGTTGCGAATAATGTTTGCAGTGAATCCCTCGAGCTGCCTCTGTACAGCCGTTTCAGCCCTATTTGGGGCTATTCAGTAAAATTTTAAGTTTGAGATTCAAGTGGTTTAAGGGGTATACGAGTAGTCTTACATATGTCACAAATGTTAGGAGATGGAATTATATATATTTTTTAGATTAAAAAAAAAACATCTTGACTTTATCTTTCTTTCATAATCTAATTTATAATTTTTTTTAACCATCGTCATCGTATTTTTAATCTAAAATTGTGCCCGACTTACAAGTAGCAACCAGATGATCAAGCCAGATTGTTACCTGAAATGTCATCTTGAACGAAACCGTCAAATCACATAATTGGTGGCGAAATTTGATATTTTGAAATGCAATAAATCAGTTGCAAGTCAGTTTCAATTGCAGTGGATTTCCTGAGCATCCCCTGGACGGATGCTTTGGCCCCATTTGAGGTCTCATCAGCAAGGGAGTCGCTCAATTGAAACAGTTGCCCAGGGGATGCACGGGAAATCCACTGTGATTGCAACTATTTTATTGCATTGTTATTATTATTATTTTTTTTATCTGTGGCATTATAATGCTTTTATTTGCGTTGAATTTTACATTTTCTTTAAAATCTGGACAGAACAGATTCTGGCTTGTGTTCATTGGAATTCTGTTATGTCTTGTGATTAACTTTTCCTGTAGTTAAAAGTGTGACGAGTAAATAAATAGTGAGAAAACCCCTCGACCACATTAATTCACTGAAAGCGAATACGTATTTCGGTAACGAAGTTACCATCTTCAGCGCTAAACTGATATTTCAGTGAATTAATGTGGTCGAGGGGTTTTCTCACTATTTATTTGGATTACAGCCACAGGTTTTGTGTTGCTTTGTGATTAATGTGACGAGTAACTCAATCAAATTTTATATCCGACTTATTTTTTTAAGAATGTTTCGTACTCCTACAAAACTTGGGCAGCCTAATAGCGTCGCCTCTCATAAGTAAAAAGTAAATTAAAATTGTTTACATTTATTAATGGAACCACCTGTATAGCAGCACATTTTGTTTTAATTTTAGTGAAATTCCGTATATTATGTAAAATTACAAAAAAAAAAAAACATCACAAATTATAAAGGGAATAAATTTGGTTCAATTTTGTAAATAGTTGGTTGAACTAAAAATTGAAGAATGTTTTGAATACGTTAAAAAAATATATCTTATTTCTCCTCTCGTTTGTTTAATGCTTAATTTTTTTTTTATTAAAAACAATATAAAAGTGGTTACGCCAGTTTTTATGTGGTTTTTCTTACTGATTTTTCACTGCTTCGGTTGACAGATTTTTCAGGGCAGAGCGAAACGTCGATTAGATAGCGTTCTATAAATTGTTTAAACTTACAGAACTTGTACTATTACATGAATAATTTTATAAATTGTTCGTTATCGGATTTTTTATAGAAAATTATTGCATTGTTACTTAAAGTATTCTCCTTTAGTTATGCCTTAGTACAGGACGGAATTGTATATTTTGTTCGGTTTATTTCGAACGAGGCGTAACGAGCATGTGTGCATTGACGTGTAGCTGCAGTGTTTTGTACGTTTGCCGTCTCGTTTGTATTTAATCGAACAAAATATATAATTCCGTTCCCTGGTTATAAGCTGTAATGCATTCTACATTTCTTCAAGTTACTTTTCGAAGTAGTAATAATAGACGTTTTACCATATAACTCCCAAATCCGCCTAACAGTAACCGCATTAAAACCAATGTTGGAATTAAACTAAACTCAAAAAATAAATAAAACACAAACAAATTATTTTTTTGGAAGGTAGTTAAAAATTTGCTGAAATTCAACAAACAAACTTCAATATCCGTATCAGGGAATCTCTTACCATCCATGATTTTTTTTAATTAAAGGGAATAAAAGGAGATCATTAAAGACAATTAGACTTCTGATTCATGTAAGAAAATTAAAGTTTGTGTAGACGTGTACGGAGTTGCATTGCTATGACATAATAAAATTCCATGCAAGCCAGCACTTGGGTGATGTCGACATAATTTGTCAATGTTTTGAGGCAGGGAAACTCTTTAATACGAATCAGCAGTTATAGTTTGACGATTATCAAAAGAAATTACTTCAACTGATCTATTTCTCAAGGAAAACAGCAACCATTTCCTTGGTACCCCAATTGCAGGTCCTTATTTTTAAATGCAGTTCTCATTGT
This sequence comes from Prosopocoilus inquinatus, assembly GCA_036172665.1. NCBI lineage: Eukaryota > Metazoa > Arthropoda > Insecta > Coleoptera > Lucanidae > Prosopocoilus > Prosopocoilus inquinatus. Next base: position 31,691,650 of record CM069877.1, read on the forward strand.
TGTTTTGTAGCATATTTGTTTTGAAGGTTCTTTATCGAATTTTTCTAATGTATACTTGTACTATTCTTGTTCTTCGCTTAACATATACAGAATTCGCTGACTTCCCAGCTCCTGTTTACCTACACACATAAAATTTTTTGGGATTAATTGTAATCTGCCCATTCGGTGTTAAATATGGATAAAGTTTTATCTGAAAAGTTGTTAATCTTCACCTAATTTGGTGTTATTGTTCTCTTTTTCCGACTAAATTGTATCTAAAAGTGAGTGTTTACTCCCACAAGGATAAGCTTAACTCTGCTCTACTACATACGTTTAAATGGTAAACATCCTAACTCCGTTTTTCGTAACTCCGCAAACGGATGGACGCGAAGAAACACCGAAAAAGTGTTCCCTGGCGTCCAGAAAGTGTTAGAATTAACCCCAGATTTTTATTCAGTGTAGATGTTGATGCAAAACGGCGTCTGTTGGAAATATAGTTCTTCTTAACTATCTCTACATGAGTTATTCCGATTTTCCTTAATCATCTTTTTGATAGCACTAACATTTTCAATAGCGTTTGCAAATTGTATAGGAATTTTGGTTTCTCTCCAAGGTTGATTCACATCTTCCGCGTTTAAGTTCACGTAACCTGTGCTGGATAATGAAGGGCTATTTTCACCAAAAGCTGCCACTGCACTTTCGGAACATTGAACATATGTTAAACCTTGTTTGTAATCATAAGAAATCATGATGTTCAGTTTCTATCTTTGTGTACTTTAATTTCACTAAAGGAACTTTCCGGGCAACATGAAACTCTCAAATTTAAGCATGGATTTTCATTTAATAAAAAATGCTTTTACTTTTATCCGCATCCATCATATCTGCTACTACCATTTTATAGAATAGCACTGAAAAAGCTACGTATCTTTCGCACTCTGCAACTTTTTCAGGGAAATTGAACGACATGCGACATATTAAAAAGTTAATTTTTTTTCATGAAACACTCGTATTAGTTCTTCACTATTTTCTATGCTAATAATCTTCAGACGGCTTTAACGGCGTTTGAATTATTTACATAACTCTGAAGAAGCTGCATACATTTCCCCTGCGCAGCTTTTTCAGGGATCCTGAACGACGTACTAATAAAAAGTTTATTTTATTTCATGTAGCTCAGTTTCACAAAAATTATTTAATCACTGATCAATTTAACAGCACAATTAAAGCCTGTGATTGATTTGGTGAAACAGTATAATTGTTTGTTTCAAATCTATTGTTAACTCAGTCCAATGACGTTCCTTAATCAGAGAATTAAATTAATCGCTGATTAATAATGTTTTTCTGAAACACATCGTTACAATTCTAGTATAAATAAATCTGTGTAATTAGTGGCAGAGTCTACAAAATATAAAAAGATCTCCCAAGTTATAAATTGTGTTCAGTTTTGATTTTTTTAAAATAAAAATTTAACTTTAAAAAATAAAGAAAATCAAGAAAATAATGATGAATAGTTTCTTTAACTAGTTGTATGAACGGTTTATGTAACGAAATTGTTCGTATTTGAAAACAAACACATTACGATTTATTTTCTGTATAACTCTTTTAAATTACTTATAAATTTTTGTGGTAAATTTCAACAAACAAGAAAATATTTTTAATCATTAAAAATCGTGCATTGTGCTTGAATTATAGTTTTTAAAATGTAACATTTACCTGTTTTACTTAAATTAGAATATTCTTTTTTTTTAATTACGAAACACGATTAGGGGCCATTTTCATAAGCAGACTTTAAGGAAGCTTTTATTTAAAGTCACTTTAAGTATCGGGAAACAAATGTATTTTTTTAAACAGATAAAATAGCGACATCTTACGCTCGCTTTTTGATCTGACATTACAGTAGGATGGACAAATTTAAGCAGATTTGCCCCTAATAAGTCCTCCATGCAAGGCGGCCATGCTTGCTGTCAAAGCATAATGAAAGTTTTTTGAAAAAAATTGTGCAAATCGTTTTTGATTGCAGTGAAAACCTCGAGCAGCCTCTGTACAGCTGTTTCAGCCCTGCTTGGGGCTTCTTCAGCAGAGAGGTAGCTCGACATTCCCACTGCAAACAAAAACGACTTGCCCAATTTATTCGCAATTGCTGACGAAGCCCCAAGCAGGGCTGAAACAGCTGTACAGAGGCTGCTTGAGGTTTTCGCTGCAATCAAGAACGATTTGCACAACATTTTTTTTTGTATTTTTTTAGGTTAAAGAAACTTTATATTTAAAGTCTGATTATGAAAACGGTCCTAAGATATTTAATTAAAAATACATTTATGTAGGTACATAAATTCCGGTTCTTCTAAATATCTAAGACGTCTCCATAGTCTCTTGTTTGAAACTCATTTAAACAACTTGTAAATATATTTCTTTTTATTTTACTTGAGGGCGATATTATTATTATTATCACTAAATCAATCTGACAGAGACATAAAATTTTATCCCCAATAAGAAAAAAAAAATAGCAAATAACTTAAAATACGGTCACTGTGCAAAATAAATTTTATTTTTAACGATAGTTTAATATTAAAGAATAATTTTAGAGTTCGCCTAACTACAAAGGGCCAAAATTTGAATGGATAGCGATTTTATAGGTAAATTTTCTTTTCTTAGAATAAAGGAGTATAAAGTTCAAATAAATTCATACTTTGAATTTTGAATCTCTTTATTAACTATTTCTTGCTTTGTAATATTTATTTTTAATTTTGCATTTTAAAAATATATTTTGACTAATTGATCTACGAAATAGGCCTTAATTAAACGTAAATTGATATTTAAGAAGACAAATAGTAATTAAAGGCAAATTCCAAAGAATTGTTTTTATTAATGTCGTTTACTTGAAGCAAGATTGATCGAGTCAACCAAAAAAAGCAATATTTAAAGAAAATGAAACAGTTTTGAAAGTTGAAGTCAAAAAATGGCGTTTACCAACCAAGGAAATTATGCTCTTAACCGATTAAGAGCGAAACAGAATTATCCTAGTCAATATAAATGAAGTTTGAATATGGAAAGTCAACTAACATTAAAAACCAAACGCATCTAAAACAAAAAATTGAAAACCAAATCATGACAAATGAATCAATGTTAAAAAAATAAAGTTTATTTTTTTAATGGAAGTTAATGTTTTTAATGAAATTTAAAATTGAAATGGAACTGCTAATTTCCCTCTTTAAGTCAATAATAAATTCAGAAATTACAATCGATGAGGAATTTCTACAAAAACAAAAACAAATATTGCTTGAAAGAATCTTCATTTTTTTATTTATTGAAAACGTCGCGTATCAATTTTAACCGAACCTAAAGTGTTATTTAATGACGCAGTGATTGGCATGACATTTAAACATAATTAATTAAAGAACCGTATATCATAGGATAGGTAAAATTTCGGGGTACATAATGAAGTACAAAGTACATCAAATCCTCGAGTGGATTATAATTTGAACTTCGAGACGATTGTCGTTAACAGCCAAGAAACAAAGAGAGGTGCAAAGTACGAGCTTTGCGCAAAAAATGCGATGCAAAACCGTCAACCAAATAAAACAAAAGTCGCAATAAAACGTATCCAAGTGTAAGAAAAAATTGTTTTTGTTTCAGGAGTTCTATAGCACATTCAGTCATTTACCTGAAATCCTTTTAATCAATTCGTACAACGAACCGTAATTAACTAACAAATATCATCACATCAACACTTGGTGCAAACAACCAATAAACAACGGTGGCGTATTGTACTAATAACAATTGATGCATTAAAAAACAAATGCCTTAACGAACTGTAAGTTATATCACTTTGATGAAAAACGTATCGAGCTGACAGGCAACCGTATCATGGTTTTCCGCCTGTAGTTGTCGTACTCGACGTGGCGTCGCTAGTATCGATGGGCGTGGCGCTAGGAATTTGAGGGGAAAGCTACGTGCGAGAGCCAATCGTCGGCTGTTACAATATCAGCGTTGCTAGGCGACCGCCTTCGCGCGTTCGCGATTCGTCGACGCGTTGCTATGGCGACTACCCTCTCTTCTCGATTCTGTATTTGACTACCTAAAGCTCTTGGTACTTCACTCTGCTTGTAGTATCTAAGTAAACAGGCAGCTAGGAGTATTTGTTTTTCCAATCAGTGCTGGTTTGGAATACCTAAAGTGTTAACTTGTTTGTGGACCCGGTCGTGATGTAAACAATGATACAGAAACCCCGATGACGAGTTAAGAACATATCGATTGGATACGTTAAATATTTGCATCGGGAGCTTTAAAAACGATTAGCGTCGCGTCGCCTTACGCGTCGAAAAGTGTTGTTAGTTTACGGTTCAGTGCTTTAGTGCAATAAAAAAGTGCAATGCTATTTTAGGAAGATGCTGTCGCAGAAGTTGTACTCAGATTCCGCTGTTATGTCCACGTCGTCGAACGCCATGTCCGCCATGACCTCGACGTACTCCATGAACACCATGCCCATGTCCACCATGAACCCGAGCTGTTCGCCACAGGCCGCCACGTTCGGTTCGAGCATGTTAAATACAGGTATGCCGATGACGACGATGAGCATGAATGGAAACTGCATGTCTTCGACGATGCAATACAGCGCAATTGCATCACCTATTTCCAATATGAATGCGGCATGCATGGGGGGTACCATGTCCAATGGTTATGGGGTGGTCGGAGCTTTGCCCGGAAGAGGTGACCTGGGTGGTGGAGATACATCTCCAAACACCGCCTTGCAAAGAGCACGAGCGGATAAGACCTACCGCAGGAGTTACACACATGCAAAACCACCCTACTCATACATATCACTGATTACAATGGCCATACAGAACAGCCCCCAGAAAATGCTTACCCTCTCGGAGATCTACCAGTTCATCATGGACCTATTCCCTTTCTACCGGCAGAACCAACAGCGTTGGCAAAACTCCATCAGGCATTCACTGAGCTTCAACGATTGCTTCGTCAAAGTCCCTAGGACGCCGGATAAGCCGGGAAAAGGTTCGTTCTGGAGTCTCCATCCAGATTCGGGGAACATGTTCGAAAACGGTTGTTACCTCCGCCGGCAAAAACGGTTCAAAGACGAGAAGAAAGAGGTACAAAGGCAAGCGCACAAAAGCCCGTCGCATGGAGGCGGTGATACTAACAGCTCGGGAAAGAAAACGCCGATTCACCATGGCGATGACGGTCATAAAACACATCATCACCTTGATAAGACGACGGATTCGAACATAATGCTGAGTTTGCATCCGTCGAAGCTCGACGTGGATCAAATGAACTTGCTTCACCATAACGATCTGAACATGCACACCCAACACCACCAGCAGAATATGTCGCATGAAGAACTCTCTGCGGTCATGAACCGATGTCATCCTCTTTCGCTGAGCAGCGAGCACCAGGCCATGTTGCACCATGGCACGATGAGCCACCATCTCAAGCAAGAACCGGCAGGCTACACACCATCAACGCATCCCTTTTCGATCACTCGGTTGTTACCCACGGAAAGCAAGGCCGACATCAAGATGTACGCAGACATGCAGTATGGTTACAATGCGTTGAGTCCTCTGCAGAACTCCGTGCATTCGCATTCGACGATAGGTAACGATTATTACAACGGTTCCCTATACCATACACCGACGGGTACGACGTCCTTGTGACAGTATCCTCTTGCCTAAGGTTTCCTCGCTTCTCTTCTAGAAGAGACGGGGAATCCCGAGAGCTGTTGTTATTGTAAATAATGAAATCTCGAAATTGCTGAAAACAAGAAACAAATTTTATACCCTGATGTCATCGAATATGTGTATTGTTTTATCTTTACTTTATGTGCATTCAATGTAAATAAGTTAGGGGCGTAAGTCAAGTTCGGATCATGTATCTGCATCTCATTTTTAAATAATTATTTTTCAAGAAGGCGAAACTCAAACATTTTTTTTTAATTGGTTCACTGAAAATTGAGCTTTGAACGCAACGCGAGGAATTGCACAAAAAATAAAACAAGCATTTATGAAGTTATTGGATATTGTTTTTATTGCTTTGTCTTCGTGTTAAATTTGTTGTTTCGTTTGTGTAGGAAACCGTGTGTTCTGAATTAATCGAAAACCGAAATTCATTTACTCTTTATTTTCCCATCAGAGCAATTTAAACTTACATACGTCTCAGAGTAAAGCTTTTTTTTTAACTTAATCTGAGCAATAGAAATTTTGTTTACTTCATTCTGCGTAATCAGTAACTATCTAAATAACCAGAAATAAACAACGAAATTTATTTGCGCGGATACGTACGTTAATTGTGATTATTTTTAGCTTTTACTCATTCCGATTTATTTCCCGTATTTATTATGATGAAGCATCTTTATGACCTATTAAAAATAATGCGATCTAAGAGATTTGATACTGTTTACCTGGTGTTTTACTTAAGCCCAATTTTTTTACTTCCTGATAAATTTATTTGCCAGGTAATATCCTCGGAAACTATTATCGATATAAAGGTTTCCAAGGATAATACCTGACAGATAAATTTATCTGGAGGTAAAAGAATCGGGTCTGGGTTACAGTTTAAGACAGAAATTGCTATACTTTTTATTGTTTTGTTTGTTTTAATGTGGGCTTTGAAAATTCTATAACGCAAGCGTAATTTACGAGAACTAAGAAAAAGGGAGAAATAAAAATTTTGCTTTCCTTCAGACCTCAGTAATTATTTAACTTTATTTAACGTCGAAAAAGGACCCTAACTAAGTTATAATTGCAAATCAAAAAATTAAAACCCAACTTTACTGCTTAAATTTAAACAGTTTGATAATAAAATGGCGATCGTATTTAAAGCACAAAAAATGTATTTTAAATAATTATGAAATTGAGCAATAATAAGATTCGTCGCGTAGTTTTTAAAATATTTTGAAATGTTGCACTTTTTTAACTAAATAATTATTTGTTAATTCTTCTTAGAAATTGAAACGTTGCGTCGGCGTTTAAAGTGTTTTTAAACGAATAAAATTATTTGATATTTTGTTTACCACAAAAATGCACCCGCTTTGTTAAAAACCATCGTACCTAAAAAACTAAAACTCTTCGATCAGAGCGAAAATTAAAAATTTCATTTTATTAAAACAGAACCTGTGAACGCTAAACTTTTTTTATCCTCCCTAAAAGTGTTTCAATTAATTAATAATTATCACTTGACATTACATAATAAATAATAATAAAAAAAAAGAGAAAAGAGAAATAACTTACCAAATCGATCCGAATAACATACCAAAAGTTACGAACGGGAGTCGGATGACCTATGACATGTTAGCACAGAAAAAAAATTGGAGCAATTTTATTATTTAAATGCAGTAAAGGAAAAAATTAATGAAAAAGTATAGATTTGATAATAAAAAGGCGATCGAATTGAAAGCACAGAAAAATGTATTTTAAATAGTTATTAAATTGAGCAATAGAAAGATTGTACCTTTACGTCGCATGGCTTTTAAAATATTTTTAAATGTTGCCCTTGTTTGTGTGCAAGAGTTTCTTCAGACTAAATAATTATTTGTTAATTCTTTTCAGAAATTGAAACGTCGACGTTTAAGACGTTTTAAGCAAATAAAGTTGTTTGATAAATTTTTACTACAAAAAAATCTCCCGCCGTGTTAAAAACCGTCAAACCTAATAAATTAAAACTCTTCGATGAGAGCGAAAATAAAAATTTAATTTTATTAAAATAGAAGCTCTGAACGCTAACCATTTTTTATATAAATAATAATAATAAAAAAAGGACAAAATAACTTACCAAATCAAACCGAATAATAAACCAAAAGTTACGCATGGGAGTTGGATGGCCTGTAACACGCCAGCACAGAAAAAATGTGGAACAATTTTAATATTGAAATACAATAACGGAAAAATCAGTGAAAAAGAACGAAAAATAAAAGTGCACGACAGATAATTTTAAAATGCAGAAAGAAAGGAATTAAAAGTGAAGATCTAATAGTTTTATCACAAAAAAGGTTTACGTTATACACAGTGTTTGGATATTGCTAGTACAAAAAAAACTGTGGCACCTGGAAGTCCTAAGAACTCAAAAAAACCATTTTTTTCCATAAAATACACCTTGTCCGTCAACTCATTATTTGTGTAAGCGGCATTCATAGTAATGTACCGTGTTGTTACTGTTGTGATAGCTTATTACCTTAACTCAGTGTTAACAATTTTGGACAAATTTTTAGTAATTTTTATCTCGAAAACTAAAGGATTTTTGTTAATCTTCTTTTTGTCGAAGACTCACCATCTCCAACTACCAATTTTTTTGTACTAACAATTTCCAAACACCCGGTAGAAGATATCAAGTGGAAAAAGATGGAAAGAAATGGTATATTTATAAAGGAAGAAACAGGATATAAAATGAAACAATAAAAAATTGTAAGGAAGAGAAAAATAAAACAAAAAAGAAAAGAGAAAACTCAACCAATTCTTGGCATTATTTGTTTGTGGAAGAAGGAGAACAGAAATAGAAATATGAGTGCTTTCATAAATATCAATACCAATTTCAAAAATAAAAAAAATATACAAATGATTGTGAAATTATGACAAGAAAAGTCAGTTAACAGTTTTCAATATTTTGAAAAAGAAAAGATAAATAGTTCATCTATATTGACTGAAAATGAAAACTATAATAAAAGACAAATAATTGATGATATGTATAAATAAAATTTTGAACAAAAAACTAGAAATGAATAAACAAATAAAGTCAACACAACGTAAATATAGAAAAAGGCAAAAATTCCGCTTGATTTTTAAACGTGAAAGTTACCTAATGTTTTTTATTATATCGAAAAAGAACAAACAAAACATGAAATGACGATAAACTCAAAAAAAACACAAAAATAAAGATCTCTCATAATCAAGAAAAAAAGCAGCAAAGTTTATCCTTCCTGATACAAATGAAATGAAATATTAAAAAAGTAAAAAAATAAATGGTTTTCGATAGTGAAACGACAAAAAAATATAAGCAAGGAATGGTTAACCGTTTTCAGTGATTAGAAAGTTAGAAAGTTCATAAATAAAATTTTGAAGAAAAACTAAAAATAAATAAACAAGGGAAGTTAACACAACATACCTAAATAGAGAAAAACGTAAAAAAGTCCCCTTGGTTTTTGAACATAAAAGTTACCTAATGTCTTTTATTATATCGAAACACAGACAAACAAAACAATGAAATGACGATAAACTCACGAAAAATACAAAATGAAGACCTCTCATAATCAAGAAAAAAAAAACTGAAGAATTTATTTTTCCTAATGCAAATGCCTTTATTGACTGTAAATAAATAATAACCTTCATTTCAAAGTAATTTTATAGCAGTTAATTACAAACGGCCTGAAAACGTCAAACACAAACAAAAGAGACTATAAGCATAAATTTAAATTTAAACTTAAACAAAACGAAACAATAACGAGAGAAAAAAATATTAATAATAAATTAAATAAAGAAATTAAAATAATAATATTTACAGAGAATAAAATAAAACATATTTCAGTGTTACTTAATATAAGTTTCAATAATAATAAAAGACAAATAAATGATGATTTTGAAAAAAGAAAACTAAAAATAAATAAACAAAGAAAGTCAATTAACAAACAGAGAAAAAGGAAAAAAGTCCGCTGTTTTTTAAACATAAAAGTTACCTATTTTTTGTATTATATCGTATTTTATCGAAACAGAATAAACAAAACGAAAAAATTACAAAAAAAAAATACAAAACGGAGACTTCTCATAATGAAGGACAGAAAAGCTCCAGAATTTACTCTTTCTGATACAAATAAAAATCAAATATTAAAAAATAAATGGTTTTCGATAGTGAAACGTTGAGTGCTATTTCCAATTATAATTCTGTTCGGTTAAAACCATTTATTTAGAATTTTCCCGGGACAAGAGTCGACTTTATTTAAAAAAACAGTAAGTAAATGATCAAATTTTGAAAAAAAAAAAAAATATAAAATAAATCTTAAAGAGAAAAATATACCCTTTTATTGGACGCAAGAAATGTTAGAAAAAAGTTTAAGGTCGCTAAAATTACATACCTATAGCAAGAACCATTTCATTTTTATCCTTAAGTGAGCCGAAGTTCGTTAATTTCTGATAAAGTCCACAGAAGTTATGATATTTTTTAAAGTAAATAATTCAGTTGTTTTCTCCACTCTGATTCATGATGATGATACGATAATAAATCTAAAATCAAAATTATGCAAAATTTATTCAACTTTCTAATGGTGCAGTGAAAGCTGCACTGTATTCTGAGAATTTTGTAAGTACAATTAATTTTTATTGTTGAGTCCATTGACTGCGCCTTCGTACGCTCGCTTAAAAATATTTATAAATTGCAGAAAATAAATAAATATAAAGTTTTTTTATGAAAACAAAATGTAATCAAATGAAACGATAGTCAAATTTAAATTGTAGGAATGAGAAGGAAACACTAAGGCTCGGTTTCTGGTTGCGATGAATGGCTCGATTAGTTTAACTAACGCCCGATCTTTCCATCTCCTAATAAATTTATTTAAAGAATAATTCCACGAATCAACATGACGACCATTCACAACGTTATTGGGAGCTTTATTAGCAAGTGGAAAGAAAGATCGTGCCTAAGAGTTAGAATGTGTCACACATTGTGATATACATCAAAACGTGTCACAGTCTAACTATTAGTTAAACTAATCGGCCAATTAATCTTTTCCAAAAACTGAGCCTAAGTCATTTAATACTTGTCGAATGGCAGTGGACAAAAGACATCCGCTTTGCTTAACTCGAACGTTGACAATTTCGTGGGCCATATAACATTTTAGAGTCGATGGTTGCGACAGATTGCCGCCGAATGTTCATGAGTGTGCGGTTTGCATGCATGAGCATCGTTTTTATTAAGCATAACAGTACCTACTTCCCTATCCATTGTCCAATTTATCAAACAAATTTGTAAGTAATTTTTTTTGACAACTTTTAAAAACCTTTGAAAAATCGATGTTTTGAGTGTCAATATTTCAAACTTGTTCCTGTCCAGGGCTTGCTACAAACGAGAAGCACTTTTAAACCAAGAGTTAATTTGTTATTATCAGGGAAAAGAAATCAGCTCATTTAGTGTTGGACGATTTTTACGCCGAATGTACTATTTACTCCTGCCATCTTTCCGCAGCCCCGCAGTTACTAAGTCGGAGGGGAAGGCGTGCAATACGAACGTCCGTATTTCGCAGAAATTATTGTGGGGGAGGCTGAATAGAGTCAGAGAATAAAATTTTTGTACCGTTCACGAAACAAGTGGTCGAAATTCTTATCCTTGGTTATTATTATCGAAACATTTTTTTTTGTCCGTTGAAAATTACTGAAGTATGTAATTACTTAGAAATGATCGAATAGTTATAAACATCAGCTCAAAAGTGACGCGTTTCGCTATACGTTTGACAGCTTCAGGATGTATAAATATTTGTTTACCAAGAAGAAACTGTCAACCGTGGAGCGAAACGTCGCGTCGCTCTTTGAATGAATTTTTATTTAACTGTTCGATTATTGATAATTATACTAAAATATACTTAAAGTTGATGCAATTTTAATGACACAATTCAGATTAGACTGTAAAAAGAAGAAGAGAAAGGAAAAAGAAGGAAACAAAATTTAATAATTTGTAAAAAAAAAATAAACAAAAGAAGACGAGTATATAAAAGAAATCATCTTTGAGCGGTATTTATTATAAAAATTGAAATAATTATGCTTCTCCATAATTTTGAGATTTAAAATATATTTTTCAAAAATTATAAATAGGGATAAGAAATCGGCCCATATTAATTTCCTCCCAGAGTAACTTCTGCGAAACGCGAACGCTCGCATTGTAACTGTTCCCCTCTCACTCAATAGCAATTTCAATGCATCGGAGCGGCGGAAGAAGTAAGTAATACATTCGGTGTGAAAGTGTCCAACACTAAGTGGGCCGAATTCTTTTCCCTGGTTATAAATAACTTTATTTAAATTCTGACGATAGTAACCCGATGAAGATTTTATAACCGACATAGTAAGCTAAATTTAACGAAATTAATGAAATTAGGAAATACTTATTAATTAAATTTATCAATGCCATCTAATTATATACAGTGCTATGTTCACAATAAATTACAAGTGTTAAATTAAAAATTAATTTTTAACGCACGTATTTCCAACAGCAAATAAAAAATTCATGAAATCATTTTTGCTATAATCGCTTCTTAAATAAATTTCTATCCCCTATTTATAATATTACTAAGGTGTCTATTTTTGACTCACTCATCGTCAACAGGTTCCCTAGCGAGTGTCATGCTATACACAGGGCAATAAGCTCATGATCACGTCTTGGCTTTTGAGTGCTTTTTCAGAAGCCTACACCTTAAAAAAATGTCGACCAACTTGACCAACACATAAGCGAGCGTGTTGCCGAACATGTTCCCTGGTGAATGGCCTGCTTTCATGACAAATTGGTCAACATGTTCCTAAATTGCAGGCTAATGGAAAAGTACCCAAAAGCCAAGACATGAGCCTGAGCTTATTGCTTTGTGTGCTGCACGCCACTCACTAAGGAACATGTCGAAGGATATGTTGTCGAGAATGTTGCGTAATAAGTTTCCTAGTGAGTGGCTTGCTTAATAGATAAATACAAAGTGGTCAATGGGGATTGGCAACAAAAAGATACCTACATTAGTACATTTTTATGTTTGATAGATTACAAAGGTGATTTAGTAATTTATTATTTCCGGCGAACTGTCAGACGTTGTACTGTCACTTTTGTTTACTGCTATAACAATGACATAACCAAAACATAATCTTGTTTTGACAGATTAAAACCGGATATGGAATGTCAGGCCAACTCAGGACAATTGACACTGACCACCCAGTATATCAATGAATTGGGTATTCGTTGTTAAAAATATTTTAAAAATCTGAGAAAGTTTCATGATTCCTTTTGTTTCACACATGACTTCGTCACTTCATAAATGTTGTTTTAGAAAAGATTGCATTGTGGGTAAAACATTTTAAAGTTAACCACAACAAAAAAAAATGTTGAGTTTCGCATGATAGTCAAGATACATGATCCGCCTTCACATTTGTTCACTGTACATACATTAAACAAATAATATTTATTTAAACAATAAATTCGAATCGGCGTTACCCACCAAAAAAAAAAAATCTCGAGAAATTTCGATCTGAACTGGTCTGAATCCCGTGATTTCGAAATTATTATTATTATTTTTTTTGATTCGATTGTTTGGAGAAATTTTTAACCAATTTTTTTTCTTCTTTTTTTGAGTTATTTACTCGAGCCTAGTTCTGCTAAGATTAATTTTTATCTATATACATAAAAAAAATGTAATTACTGTACATTGTAAAATAAACCTATAAATAATTCGAATATTATTTGTGATTACTCTATATTGATTTGATCAAATCGATTTGATACCTCGTGATGATGTAATCTATTCGACGATGTTCGTTTCCGCAAGACCGTAGATTTTTTATTATTGTTTCGGGAAAGCTGCTTGTGTAATATTTTAATTTGTAAATAATATTATAGAGAGAGGAAGTTATGTATACATGTATATTTACTTTTTTGTCACAAATAAATGTTCAAGTCTCTTTACGCCCGAGTTTTTTTTTTTTTTTTGGTCAAATTCCGTTGATTTTTTTTCCAGTTTAATCTTGTCATCGCTGTGTCAGCAATTTTTTTATGATTTGAATAGAGTTATTTTGGAGTGCAGGGTGTGTGCAGCAGATAAGGAAAGGTGTGGACGATCCTATCAAACTCTTAAAAAAAGTCTCAATTTCAATATACGTACGTTTTTAGTAAATTTCAATTCACTCTCAGATAAGATAATACGGAGTCTCAAATGCATGCAAGTACTCTCGTACATAAAAAAATCTAATTCGTGTACGTTTGTTGTTAAATTTTAAGGAATTTTCTTTTTAATTAAATCGTTGTTTTCCTGTTTGTTTGAAAACAAAAAAAAAAAAACACTTCTATGCCATCGTTTCTTAAACCTGAAACCAATTTACATACAGGATGTTTCGGCATTGAATGTATTAATTTTATATGATGACAGCCAGGACTGTAATACGAATGTTTGTGAAATAAGTGCAGATATTTAAACCTGTAATACTTTATCATAAATAGAAAGGATTGAACTTACAAGTCCTAAGCAAAAATTTTACACATTTCTAGAAGATCGCTGTTGAAAATCGGGCAAGAAATAATCGTACGTCTATGTCTTTGAGGAAGGTCAAGAAAAAAAAATTTATTGGAACAAAAAACAGAAGTGCAATCCTTTGCCGAAATCGAGAGGATAATAAAAGCGCTGTTTTTAACGTCGCAATAAGTCGTATTACAGCTGAGCGAAAGAATTTGCTTCATTTTTATGATTATGATACATAATTTATTGCTCCGTATTCTTTGGGATCAACAGTTTAGTTTATGAAAAGTGATTGAGCGAGTTAAAGCTAAACGTGATTACTATCTACATAATATTATTACTTTTATTATTATTAAAATGCCGTAATTCACGAACGGCGAGAGAACAGCATTTCAGAGGAGTGTATTCATAATGCCATCGACATTGCGCTAATCCTGATATGCACACTAGCACAAGAATCACTTTTTTGCTGAGGTCGTTTGTGTGTCGCTGATGATGGACGCCACGTCGAACAATTGTCATAAACATTTCTAAAAGTCTAATAGTGAACGTTTGTTTGAATGTGATCCTCCACACAAATGTTATTTGGTGAGTGTGTCTTGCGTATTAGTCATTCCCGCGATATTTACTGTCTACGATCAGAGAAGCGAGTTCTGTAAGTCTTCTTTTTTGTTATTTCATGAGCGCCGAATAAGGGACGGATAAAGGAATTTTCGTTTTGTTATACAATTTCTTTTAATTTTTTTCGTGTTGTTTTTACTGCCAGCATACTGTGCAGTTAAAGATTTTGTTGTACAGCCTGTATAACAGTTACTTGTATTAAAACAAATTAAGTATCTTACGTATGTGGTGTCGTAATTGTAATCGTTTTCAATTACCAAAAAAAAAGGAGTTCTGGAAATGTGAAGGAAATTGATTTCTGGAAACTTGACAGCAACGCCACTCTACTGTAATGCGATTAATCTTGCGTAATATATAACCGCAGGTAATAAATATAAATTGAAAGCCAATAACATTTATAAAAGAAAAAGTTGATATTTTCGATGACGATTAGATTACAACATATCGACAACGACTTGATTGAAAATTTGCGATTCTTTTTTCATTTATCTACCACGTTAATAGCAAGAAGTTAAATAATTAAAATAAGTTACTAAATATACACAAACGAATAAAAATCACAAGAGTATCTTCATAAGAGAATCTTGCTTCTGAATTTCAAGCGACAAGTAAAATAAATAAAGAAAGACATAAAACATTTCTTCTTTTATTCGTAATTTTGATTAAAGAGGAAACGTGTTTCCTCGCAAATGAAAATTTAATAAGGAAAATTGTCCAATTTTTTATTTTCATTGGGGACGTTACACTGCATGCATAAATTTACATTTTTTATATTTTCTTTCAATTTTTCTCACCTCAGAAAATCATATTACTAATATTTTTGTTTGTTGATCTAAATTGCTACCCGATAATAAAATATCTGCAGTCGAATGATTGCCACCGGGTACATGTTCTGTTATAAGTTTTAAGTAATTAATTATAATAATTAATCATGTACACCCAACTGTAAAATTGAGCATGTAGTTAACTCATAATCAAGGCCGAGACACATAGCTGGGCAAGTGCCCTCCATTCCTAGAGCGGACAATGCTAGAGTGCACTATGGCATACATGTCCGCTCTACAGAATGGGGCGCATTTGCCGAACTACGTCTAAGGCTTCCTCACTCGTTAATTTTTCTAACACTAATTCTTTCAAGTAATTAACAATTGTGTGTATCAAGTCTGACAAACAAACATGGGTTTATATCTGGCGTTCGGAAGGATTCTGTAATTACTCAAAGAGTTATGATCTATTGTTTCATTAACTAACTAAAAAATATAGACGACACCATACAGTGGCGTAGCAATATGGGGTTTCAAAGGTTCCAGGGCATTCCGGCGCCAAGACGCGATGGGCGCTTGCACCTTGAAATCAAGAAATTTATATTTTTATTAAAAACAAACACACGCTCCCATAATTGATTTTCCTTATCGATCTTATATCTAATTTCATTCTAATTTTCACGATCATGGTCTGCTGCTGAATTACAATTTCTAAAATTTGAATTTTAATAAATGTAAAAACTATATTAAAAGGAAAGGAACCGCCGAATTTACAACTGGATAATTAGAGCTGTCACGTGAAAACGTTATTAGCAAGTGTCATTTGACATTTCAAATTCCAATTGGAGCGCTGGATTATTCCAAATAATTTATCTAAAACTACTTTTACGGGCACAACACTATATTTTCATTGTGTTTGGTTTAATGCACACTTAATTTTTATTCGCATAACCTGCAATCTTTTCGCTTTTAATAGGTGCTTACTTTAGTTTAAAAGTTTGAATTGTTTGGAGGTGAATTTCGTAGTTGTTGCAACAAAAGACCTGACTTGAATTTGTGATTAACAATTCATTTGTAAATAACCGTAATCCAATCCAAACAAGTTTTAAAAATAGAGAGATTCAAAGAAAAGAATGTCTCTTTTTGAATCAAAACACGTTTGGATCACGATTTTGTGAGCGAAAGAAAGCACCTGTCCTGTCAAAGATGTGTCAAATTAATAAATTAACAAAACACGTGGGGTTGCAGTGTTGTAAAGAGCCAAATAAAAAATTCACATAAGCTACAATCTTGTCGCTCTTGATGTCATGTCAAACATCTGTCAAATGAACAAATCAACAAAACACATCCGTTTGCAGCGTTGCAAGTAGCCACATAAAAATGTTCTTAATTGTATTATCAACTCATTCTTGATCATTTTGTAGCATCATCGAATCATAATTTTTCATTTCTCCATTTGTATTTTAACAAAATGATTCGTTTAAATTCTGCCCATAAAATAACAATATTGACTTGGCCATTAGAAATTTGGACAAGATAAAGAGTTTCTGTGAGATTTCACTTTATTAAATTTGATATTTCAAGTAGTTTCTTAGCTTTAACAGAAGCAAAACCTCAACAACAGCCCAGCACCGGCGCTAGATATCAGGAGCTTTTTTATAGTCCTTGTCACTTCTATCACATATGAATGGAATCTCTTTTGAGTATGTGAATTTACTTATTAAAAGGCGTTAGTAAAAATTTTGCAACCCGGCGGTTCGACTTCTAGCTACGCCACTGACGCCATAAGAAAATCCACATGGTATCCAGACCAGTAGATTCAAACGAATTCGAAAAGGTGGACGACGATGTCTCGTCCATATCGCGATACCAACTTGCATATTTTTTTTTGTACTTATGAAAAGAAAACCTTGCTATCGAACAATATTACATTAAAATACAAATCTCACTAAGACAGAATAAAAAAAATTCAGCTGATTTTACATTTTTAACAAATCCTAACATTCCGAAACTCTCGTTAGCATTTTCTTTCAGATGCGGACGGAAGTTGGAACCCACCTTTCAAACCTCTTTTTGTCCCCAAATGTTTTGACAATCCATACAGTGTTGAATTTTGATTTGTTTAATCTTCTTGCAATCTTCTTAATGGCGCCCTGGTTTTAGCACGGAAAGCCAGAAATCGGTTTCCAAATCGTTTTCCACGAATTGCTTGAATGGCGTCTGCTTGTATTTTGGGATTGTCGAAAATGGTCCACTCTATCTCTTTCTTAACTCTGAAAGTTGGGTTCAAACCTCCGTGCGCACGGTCTAGACAGGTTCAAACGCTAGGCCTAAATCCCTAACATCTTTTCATTACTCTTGACTACAAGGAAAAATCCAAGAAAGGGCGGAAGGCCACTAAGGGATACAGAATTTTAAATGAAGAAAAATTTAAGTAGGGTTCATACCTAATGCAGAATCAAAACCATTCTTCATGGGCAAACAGATTCTGACCTATGTAACACTTTACATTTATCTAGATTTAAATTTAGCTTATTATTGTGTACTAACTGATGTTCCGTGGTTCCATTGACTACATAAAAAAATTTAGTGTCGTTCGCGTATATTTAATTTTGATACTTAAGTTAACGACACCAAACAAGTAATTAATAAAAATGTAAAACAACAGAGGACTCAACTTGTACTCATGAGGCACGCCTGACGCCGAAAAATGAGTTCCTGAAGTTCCGTATTACATTCATCAATAAAACTGTAAGTGCAATATAACGTTATTATTTTTGATTTGTGGCAGTCAATTATTTTATTTGTGTTTGCATACTATAATAATTCAATCATATTTATTTTCTTAAATCGTTATTTTTTAATTTTGTTAATATTTTCGTTTTTGACAATCAATTTTTGGTATTATTGGTTTTCTGTGTTGTATATTACAATAAATCCATTATATTTTACTTTCTTAAATTAAGTATGCTGTACATGCATACATACATACAGGAAGCAAATTGAAAAACCTTTTTTCAATGCCAAGCTTTCGCTAAAATTTATTAGCATCTTCCGAGCGTTGAAACGTTTTTTTTTTCTCTGGTGAAATTAACACATGAGATTAAATAAATGACGAGCACTAACACCAAAATTCAAGTTAATTTGTCAGAGATAGATAAGATTGAAATCGAAACACGTTAAAAAATTATAATTAAATATTTAAAAATTAATTGATTAGAAAGCCAAAATGAGAAATGTTTATCTTGAGATTATTTATTGGACGTATTGTTATTATTATTATTATTATTAATAACTAACACAGTGGTATCTAAATAATCATTTACATTAATCGTTTTAAGACATTTCTGAGCATGCATTTGATTCGTATATCCTGCATATCATTGTTATTATTAAGTATACATTCTGTAAATAATGGTATGTATTGACGGGTATTTTCATTCAAAACAAATAATTGCTTGACAAGTATTTTCTTTACTCAGCTCAAAGTAACAGTAGTATTACTTAAACCTTAATGAACATATAAAATAGCGACATCTTACTATCGCTTTTTGACCTAACATTGCAGTAGGATAGACAAATTGAAGCGGGATTTGCTCCTAATGAGTCCCCCATGCAAGGCGGCCATGCTTGCTGTCAAAGCATAATGAAAGATTTTAGAAAAATTTTGTGCAAATCGTTTTTGATTGCAGTGAGAACCTCGAGCAGCCTCTGGACAGCTGTTTCAGCCCTGCTTGGGGCTTCTTCAGCAGAAACGTAGCTCGACATTCCCACTGCAGACCAAAAACGACTTGCCCAATTTATTCGCAAATGCGATGTAAGAATGATGAACATATAAAATAGCAATCAAAAACGATTTGCACAAAATTTTTCTAAAATCTTTCATTATGCTTTGACAGCAAGCATGGCCGCCTTGCATGGGGGACTCATTAGGAGCAAATCCCGCTTCAATTTGTCTATTCTACTACAATGTTAGGTCAAAAAGCGATAGTAAGATGTCGCTATTTTATATGTTCATCATTCTTACATCGCATTTGCGAATAAATTGGGCAAGTCGTTTTTGGTCTGCAGTGGGAATGTCGAGCTACGTTTCTGCTGAAGAAGCCCCAAGCAGGGCTGAAACAGCTGTCCAGAGGCTGCTCGAGGTTCTCACTGCAATCAAAAACGATTTGCACAAAATTTTTCTAAAATCTTTCATTATGCTTTGACAGCAAGCATGGCCGCCTTGCGTGGGGGACTCATTAGGAGCAAATTCCGCTTCAATTTGTCTATCCTACTGCAATGTTAGGTCAAAAAGCGATAGTAAGATGTCGCTATTTTATATGTTCATCATTCTTACGTCGCATTTGCGAATAAATTGGGCAAGTCGTTTTTGGTCTGCAGTGGGAATGTCGAGCTACGTTTCTGCTGAAGAAGCCCCAAGCAGGGCTGAAACAGCTGTCCAGAGGCTGCTCGAGGTTCTCACTGCAATCAAAAACGATTTGCACAAAATTTTTCTAAAATCTTTCATTATGCTTTGACAGCAAGCATGGCCGCCTTGCATGGGGGACTCATTAGGAGCAAATCCCGCTTCAATTTGTCTATCCTACTGCAATGTTAGGTCAAAAAGCGATAGTAAGATGTCGCTATTTTATATGTTCATCATTCTTACGTCGCATTTGCGAATAAATTGGGCAAGTCGTTTTTGGTCTGCAGTGGGAATGTCGAGCTACGTTTCTGCTGAAGAAGCCCCAAGCAGGGCTGAAACAGCTGTCCAGAGGCTGCTCGAGGTTCTCACTGCAATCAAAAACGATTTGCACAAAATTTTTCTAAAAAAAAAAAAAATTTTTTCTTAAACCTTAATGATTTCAAATTAATTTTTATTGATTAACTAACTGTAAAGAAAACTCTGTCATTAAAAACTTATATCATCACCTATATCATCAACCAGAATTTGATCAGAATAATCTTCAATTTTCAACTGAGTTCACAGATTAGAATATACAGGGTGTAAATAAAGAAACTTCATAAACTTTGCCAGGTGATAGTAGAGATCAAAACTAGAAGAAAAAAATCTAATAAACCCAGGTCTCATACGCAACAGTTTTCGGGGTCTTCAAATTTTAAATGTACACCTTCGAACTTAAATAAATCCATTATAACAAGATAAGGTTGTTTTATTTATTAGTCTGCGCGTTAGTTACATTTACTTGAGTGTACCTATGCATTTGTGTTATAGCGAAGCTCGTAAAATTAGACGACTGTATCCTTTCAGGGATGTTCCACCTTATCACACAGTTTGAATATGTTTTGTAATAACTTCAAGTGCGCTAACCGCGTTATTGATTCGGATGATTTATTAAAATTTCTTTCTTGTTTTGATTTTTACTTTATAATATCACCTGCTAAAGTGTCTAAAGATTTTTCTTTGTAACTTAACTCCATGTGAAAGGTTTGAATCATGTACTGCAATTATTGAAGGTTACTTCCGGTTTACACTTACGGCAATGGTACGACAATTGAAGAACCTGTCAGTTTCACCGTAAACCGTATGGTAGGTGTTGAAATAGAGAATATTCTAATCTGGATGGTTCACTACTTCTTGATGCTTTCTTTTCTGAAGATATTTTACTCTACGCACACATGAAAATTTTGCGCAATTAAAGAACATAGAAATAAACATTTTTCACAAAAGAGTGAAATTTAAAAATGTATTTGTATTTCGATACAATTACGAAAGTATCTGTTCATCTGAGATGCTAAGATACATTCAAGATACTTTTTAAACTTCCGTACAAAATCAGACCTTGCCGTAAATGCAACTTTCGGTTTTACAGTCTTTTTCTTTTGGTCTTCCAGTCTGTGAAATGTCTTTTCTATCTGATACGCCAGAAACTAGAAAATGATTTGACATATTGAGAAACAATTAACAGAAGGGGAAAACCAAAAGAAAAAGACTGCATTGATGATTTCAGCATTTCTTGATTACGCCCTCTTATGCCCGAGTTACATGGTAATGTTTCTTTTGCAAAATTTGTGACATAATGACGGAGAAGTGATATTCACTATGACAACCTGACTCTGTCACTTTGCCCAAAATTTACACAAAAATTATTATCGTGTGAAGGCCTTAGCTCCGAAAGGCTAGAATTATGGATCCTGGATTGATTTAACCTGTCTGAGAAGGAAGCATGTAATAGGTTTCGTGACTGAGTGTTTCACTGAAAAGGTTTAAATAAAATGCGAGGTTAGCGCGTGGTTGATGATTTGACTTTGCTGTCTCTTGGTAATAGTGAGACAAAATATTTTATTTTCCCCAAATACCTGACATTGCAACTATTGTAGTAAGTGATATCAAAACGATTTTACCTAAGCCCTTCAACTATTGACACACAAAAAGACAGAACTCTTATTTTCTGTTCGCATTTAATCGATATTCGATAAATACGAATTTTGAAATAATACTTTATAACATTATGTAATTAAAACTCAGTTGGATTAATAAATGACTTGCTTATTTTTATCTTCTGTGAAAAATATATACAGTACCTCACTATTCCTCAGCAGGTAACAGTGAGACAAACATCTCATATTTTAAATCAATAATATTAGTAAACACATTTCGTTACTTGGATGTGTTTTAAAACGATGGAAAAATTAATTTTGGCTGCAATAAAATTCGAAATACGATGTCTCGGTGTTACCCAGGTTTCCCTACACCGCTGAGAAAAATGTGTTATTTGCAGTGCATTGTGAAAATGATCATAGGTTTTACAGTGTACATATATTATTCACATATTCAAACGAAAACTCCGGTAATTTTCGTACGAAAACTCGGTTTGTGGATCGCAAATAATACCGTATCTCCGCCACTGTATAGGTTAGAGAATCTTACACTTGTAAGTATCTTGATAAACTGCAGTACTTTTTTTGGGTCTGTATCTGAATGTAGATATTTTCAGTAAAAAGTATCTGTATCTGCATCTAAATACATTTTCTTTGTAAGTATCAGTATTAGAAACGTATCTTTGACAACACTCTTTATATGGTTAATGTCAAATGAAAGGTCAAACACTACGTTAGGCACAGATGTGGCTTCAGCATTAGAATATTATATTTTGCGTAGATTTATAAACCTATCTATTCGTGTAGCCGGATGAATCATCTGCGATCAACAGTTTTGGGAAGTAAAGTACATTTGAGATTTCCAACAAATTAGATTAACTTAAAAGAAAAGATTAACACTGAGCTTTCATTTTGTGTCATCTCATAATGGTTTACATCATTCAATCATTTTTCTCAGGAAATTGTTCGGAGCAATTCTTAAGAAGAAAGTCACCGAAAATTGTAATGTTTAATGGAAAAGTACGTACCATTTTCGACAAAATCCGAAAGTATGTAAGTCTGACCTAAGTATACAGATTTTTATTCAGCGTAGGTGCACAGAAGTTCAAGAAATAAACAACTTTGATTTAAATATGTTTTAATATCTTATAAGATCATCATTATTATAAAAAAATAGGAATACAAAATTTTTTTCTTTACGAAAATTATAATAGTTTCTCCGGTGTTGCTATCGTCTATGGTGCAAAATTGAACTTAATTAAATAAATACTTTTCAGCATAGTTGCAAATTTTGATATTTCTTGCGGATTCTATGGGATAAAGTCACTCATATGGAAATTACAATACTGGAAATGACTAACTCTTAAGAAATAATAACTAAGAGTCTACATATGTTAGGCTCATTTCAATTCCCTATCACCGCACGTTTAGTAAGACTGTATGGTACAGTCGCGATCAAGGTAATCGAGACTGATTGACGGGTCTGTAGCCCTTACTAACAGCGTCAATAAGGACACAATTAGCTCACAGCTGTCTCAATTAGGATGATCGTTACCGTACACTCGTATCGACTAAAAAAGATCCAAAAATAGACTCCCCAATCCTATTCGTATAATAAGAATGCCACAGTTGGCACTTTTTCAGACGTTTCAAACTTTCCTCGTATTTTTCTTTTTTTTTAGAGTTTTGAAAGTGCATTATTATGTTTGGGGTATCGCAGCCAGGAGAATACCTTCAATTTTAACAAATTCTATTATACCTATTTGTACAATAAGTTACAATTGAGGAGTAGAAATAACAACGGGCGAAGGGGCTAAGAGCCAATTTTTCAAAAAATCAGATTTTGGCACTGAAAGCTTTTACGTTTAATGATCTGAATCTTATGAAACGGACGAATTCTTCAGATACAAATTTCTAGGGGAAAAGTGGACTCCAAATTTTTGACTTTTTTTAAGTCAATTCTTTGACCTTATTTTTCTTATTATTTTAGGTTTTGAATTTGTTTACATTATTTATGTAGTAACATATTCCTGTGTTCCCACTTAGTCCCTTTGTCACTTCTGTTCTTCAATAATTGTGTTCGTCAAGAGAGGTTTTTGGCCGTCATTGTCAATTAAAAACTTTCAGAACTTCTTGTTTTTTACCAAAAAAGTGTGAAAGGAAAGTTACATTTTTAACGGATTATAAAATTAAGACATCAATCTCCTAAATTTTAATAAAATACAAGTCAAGTGCTGCCAACCGATGATTTGTGAAGTTTCTATTCTTTTGTAATAATTACGTTATCTTTATTTTCATTTTTGTATTAAGGCCAGAGACAAGTCCTACGGAGTTTGTGTCCTCTTCATGGACACACTAGTTTCTCCCTTCTGTTTCTCTCATATAGAGTTATATTATTACTCTTCTTTCTCGCTTTTTTGCGTTGTAGAGATAACGCTTGACTCTTTGTTTATATTCTCAAACTACTTTTAAGTTTATTCAAAGTTTATTTTTCTGTTTGTTAGTGTAACAGTTTTGATTATTCCTTTTGCCCAATTTAGTTTTCTTTGTTATCTACTTCTAAGTTAAATTTCACTTTCCTTTTCTTATTACATTAGTTTCGATTACTCTTTTGCCTTCGTTTGTTTTTCTTGATTTCTTTGTTAACTAGCTGTAGTTAAATTTTATTCTTTTGTTTTTTTTTTAGTTTTTGTACATTGTGTCTGCTTCTGGATAAATAAATAGAAAAAAGAAAAAGTAAAAATCTTCGACAATCAACGACGACCGAATATATTTTATTGCTCGCGACCGTACAGGTTCTTTTTTTTTAATATTTTGCATCCGTACTTTATTTTAGAAGCTAGAGAAAAACTTTAAATGCAAAAGCTGTAGGGTTATTGCCAGACCTAGGCGCATTTTAGGCGGAAGGTTTCGTTGAATATACGAGGAACTACTAATATGCTGAAGCGATCATAATCGGAAAATGTTCGAATCTTTAACGCGTCTGCCCCGTAAAAACAAAACAATAAACCAGTGGAAGCCCGAGAAGTGTATGCGACACGCAGTAACCACTACAGTTCTGGTCGACTCGATATAAAAATTTGTTTACATAACCGACTCATTTCCAAATGAGCTCGCATTCTTTTTACAGTGGCGGCGCTATAATTGATAAGAATTAAATACATTAAGCCAGCCTTTTTAAAAATTACTGTGGTGCTGTTTTCATAATTAGTAATTTGAAAGAAATTATAAAGGCAATTCTTTTACAAACGTAATATACATCAAACGGTTGCTTCTGATGCAATGAGCGCGAGGGTGAGAGTGCCTCGGGCATATAAACCGTTCAGCGGCGACGTTAAAATCTACGCCGCTGCTTTGTTTATTTTTATACTGGCTTTTACCAGATATCCTAGGAATGTCCGACCTTTAGTTATTGCGTATTATTTTTTAAAGTTATCAAAAGAAACAATTCGAAAAGTCTTATGTAAGTAGTATTTTTAGAATTCTTAGGGAAATTAAATTACTTTGTACTCAGATTTCCTTAGTAAATACATTGCGAGTTGCTCTTAATTAATTAATTGGGATTATTGTACTATATGGATTTCTCGATCATTTACATAGTCGTTTTTCTAAGGACTTGGAGTAGCTTTTGAAATTTAAAAAGTTCTTTCGGAAAAAACATTTATTTAATTTTGAAATAATTTAATTTGAAGGTTTTCGCGACCGTGGTCCATGGTTGAATTCTTGGCTTCCGGTTAGAACCGTGTGTCTTGGATTTCTTCTACTGCCGATATTTCTTCGTTCTTCATCGCAATGAAGAACGAACGCGGTTCCAACCGGAAGCCAAGAATTCAACCAATTTTGAAATAGGTCGATTTGTTGCTTTACGGAAGGAGATTTCCGCTTTAAAAACACTGTAAACCATCTTAACCGAAACCAAACGACTGTTAAGCTATGTAGTCAAGCGAGAAATAACGAAGGTCAAGAACAGCCGTATTTAAATAATGGCACTCAGGAATGAATTTTCCGCACAACGCCAACTCTTAATGTGACAAGTTTCAGCCTGAATTAACACTATAAGAGTCACACAAGGCCATTTAGTAACGAATTTCGTGTCGATTCTATTTTATTAAAATACTTTTACAACGAACTGGAGGGGTCATGTTGTAGGCTTCGCTTATTCTTGGGGTAGTCTTCGTTTGGTATTCACGTTAGACATTTCGGCACATTGAAGAAGTTTATTGAGCAGAGAACTACCTCATCTTGGAGTGCTTTGAAAATTCTCCTTTCCTCTTCAGAAGCTTAAAGCTCTCCATTAAATTACCAAATAATCTCGATATTTAATTTACCTTCTGTCAAAGTAACCATAGGTGCGAATTCGGCTTTAGATATTGCAGAAACAAACACCCTATAACAAAGCTTAGGTTCTTCATCTAATTCTGTATCCCATGTGACCTACGACAGACACAACCAACTTCCTTTTTAAAACGTTCAAAGTCCGGTATTATCAAAGCAAGTTGGCTTTAACTATTGGTTTATTCCCATGGTAACAATTGTGAACACATAGCAATAAACTGGGAGTTAAAGGTTAACTTTCATTTATAATACCGGGCCCTGGTGGATTTTTAAAGCGATATTCAGATTTTAAATTATACTTCTATTTTTTCTTTTAATTTTACTCATTACTTCTTTCTGTAATAACATAACACACTGTTGCAATAATAAAAAACTTCAACTGTTTTTGGTGCTCCGTAATTTTCTTATCGATTGCAACAAACTGAACAAAGTTTTGCATTTGTTAAGCTGAGGATACGAGTATATCTGTAACTTAATACCTTTTGGCTTAACTTTCACTGCGGCATTACATTGTCTCTGTTCAAAATCTACTTTACAATATAAGCATAAGAATTGTCTATCGCATGTCTTTTAATTTTAATGGACATTTACGATTTTGCATGCAATTATCGTTAACCCTTTCATTCAAAATAGATATACGACGGTGGTTCACCAATTATTGTCCCTAGACTAGTTGGCGTTGACTGAGGCAATCGGTACTCTAGTAGCGCAACTGTCAACATCTGTCAGTCTTGCCTGCCAACCACAGTAAATTGAGAAAATGGAGAGAAATGAAGTGAGAGCGTCATAAAATATCTCCAAAAGAAAGGAATGGCTCCAAAGGAAATTTACGAGGATATGCATGGAGTGTTAGGTGATGATAGTCCTTCATACCAAATAGTTAAAACTCGGTGTCGCTATTTCAAATTTGGAAGAGTGTCTTGTGAACATACTGCTGGTTCTGGTGCTGGTGCTAGACTTCCAAAAACAGTTGTCACGCCAAATAACATCAATCTAGTCCATGACATAGTTCTCTAGGATCGCCGAATCACAGTCAGATTTATAGCCGAGACATGCGTTTTTTTTTTGTTGGGTTCGTTGAAAAAATTTTACGCGACGAATTGGGGCTTAAAAAAGTCGCAGGGTACCCAAAATGTTAACGGCCGACGAAAAGCGCATTCGCCAATTGACATCTCATTTCAATTTGGCGATGATTAATAAAAATCCAGAAGAATTGGCGGAGAGATTTGTTACCGTTGATGAAACATGGGTTCAACATTATGACCCTGAATCAAAAAGACAGAGTGCAGAGTGGCGGCATCAGGATTCTCTGCCCTTTAAAAAAAATCGTGTTTCCCCTTCTGCTGGAAAGATCTTGTCGACAGTTTTTTTTGAGATTTTGAAGGAGTTTTGCTAGTTGATTACACGGTGTAACAATGAAAATATACTTTTGATGTGATGTAGTGCAGTTTCTAGACCTGGTTGACTAAAAAACTTTGGTGTACAAGAGATGTGCCATACACCCAAGAAAACTGAGGTTATGGTCAAGAAACCGTTATCCGTTACATGCAGGAACTTAAAAAATTATAACTTCGTTTATCTTTCACCAATTTTTGATTACGATGTTGCATTGAAAGGAGGAATAAATACCTTTACAGCGTTATATAAAAATTGAAAATTAGTTCAAAATTAGCAGAGTTTCATATGTAAATATTTCAATTTCTTGTCTGTTTTCACATTTTTTCAGTATTTACCGATCAGTAGACAATAAATTTTCCTTCGTTTAATTTTTGTTATTACTTCTTTCTAAAGAAAGCACAATTGTGCATTCAACGAGCCCAAGATCACTCAAATTCGTTAAGATTTCAGTTAAATATTGAATTTTGAATACATTTTACGGAGTATCCCAAGTTGAGTGGTCTATTAAAAGTTTTCGGGGAAAGGAACATACAAATATTCTGAAAATAAATACACTGCCCTAAGAAGAATGGATCTTTCAAACTAAAATATTTTCACTTTCATATCACTTCCGGTTATATCGGAAGTCTCCATTCACTTTCTTATTTTAAATAGAATCCCATACTTTTTAGAACAAATTTCGACAAATGACAAATGCTAAACATTCACCTTTAACGATATACTATTGTGAAAGACCAATTGTAACAGCAGTTTGTATGAGAGCAAGGAGAGATATTGAACCAAACACGGCAAAAACAAAGATTGCAACATCATTGTGGAACCTCTTAGGTTAGTTGATGTAAAGCAAAGGTGGGCATATAAATTCGGAAAGAGCGAGCTTGTATTATCCCTACTATTAGATTCTACGAACAAATTTGATCTCACAGAAGTTACAAAAAAGTTACGTGTGTCATTGGCTGTTGTGATTAGCGCGCAACTAAGATTAGGAAGATGTAGCCCGTCATGTTTCCCTACCGTGCCCACGCCTGATTAAAAGCTAGCCGCTGTATTTCAGTGATTTTCGAGATATTTTTGGATAAATTCTTGTATCTATTAACTCTACTTGAGTCTATTATCTATTGCGTTTTGACTACCGCAAAAATGAAGATCTTACTCTAATAAGACAAAGTAACAACTATAAGTGCTCTCCTTGAAGCGATTGATTTTGTCGGCAATTCCAGGCCTTGGTAAACTATGCCTTATTCAAATTTTCTATTGCCTTATAAAAGTAAATATTTTTGTATTTCATGTCGAAAATTCACTGTAAAGTAAAGTTAGTGCAATTTTGCAACGAAATGGAGAGGACAGGGGACTACTCGGCGTATAATATATAGCTGCATCTTTGTCTTTAACACATATACTCCAATTTGTTTCCTTTGTTCTCATGCAAACTACTGTCTCACTTATTTAATTCAAACTAAACATCTCGATCAAATATAAACCAATTTTAATGATCTCAAGTTCGTTGAATGCAAAACTGTAGTGGCTTTTAGATAAAAAATTAAAAAGAAAATTTCATAGAGTAAACTTTTTCATAAATTGTCGATAGATGTCGAAAAATGTACAAAAATGGTAAACACTTGTAAAGTTTATAAGTTTAACTCAGCCATTTTTTATTTTTTTTATAATGTTGGAAAGGTACATTCTTCCTCTTTTCAACGCAATGTTACAATCAAAACTCAGTAAAAGAAAATCGAAGTTATAATTTTTTAAGTAGGTGCAGGTACCGAAAAGTGGTTTTTTGACTGTAGCGTCATTTTTTTGTAGTTGTTCCTATATACCACGATTTTTTTCATTTGTAACTCAGTGTTATTTACCGAAACATCAGACCATTAATGGGCAATATTATGCAAAACTTCGCGAAGCAATCAAAGAAAAACGAAGGAGCAAACTGAATAGAGGCGTTCTCCTTCATCAAGACAATGCTCCCTCTCACGAGAACGGCGGCGTTGCGATGGCTGCCATTTACAATGCAGGCTTCGAAATTTTAGAACATCTGCCGTATTCACCAGATCTGGCATCCAATGATTTTTTCTTGTTCCCCAAACTTAAAGAACAACTGCGTGGCACTCGATTTTCGGAGGATGAAGAAGTGCATGAAGTTGTAAACGGCTGGCTGGGAGAGCAAGAAAAAAAATTATTTTCAAAGCTTTCAAGCGCTTCAGCTTCGTTATGAGATTGGATAGCAAAGTAATAAAGTTTTTGACTCTCCATTTCAATTGGTTCTATGTTAGGGACAATAATTGATGAACCGCTCTCGTACAGTCAATTACCGCAAAAATCACTTAATTGTCGTCTGTCCAAGCGTAGTCTATCCAAACCGAATTGCCTTTTTTTCCGAATACCGTTGACCGAATTACTATTGGTGTCAATTTTCAGGTTGATACTTATGTAATCGCCAGATTCAATTTTTATGATCTCCAGTTGACATAAAGTTTAATTTTAATCACACCATGTACGTACATAGGTGTGTAATCCGAGAATGATTTGTAAAATTTATCTTTCACAAAGTCCAACGACCGCGATAAATGGAAGCAGCTCCTGTTTGCCGAGCAATGAAAAAATCGTTAGCATCTGGCGAGAGCCGCGTCGACAAAGGCACAAAGACAAAAATGATAACCGTAAAACGCTTACTTGTACGGAGAGAGCTTTGGGTCAAAAGGAATGCGGAATTATATAGACCAACAGACGACCACGTAACTACTGAATGGAGTGGGATTACACGGGGCCCGATTCGGGCCATTCCCGGATTACGGGGCTGCAGTCTCAGTCAATATTGTCGACGGGAAAGTTCCTTAAAGGCAAAATCGAAATGAAAAGATTATTAAAGACATTCTCTGCGTTTCACGTATTTTTCCGGTCTTTATTCAAAACAGCGGCGCATCTTTATTCATTTTTGAGGGACGAAAGCGAATCTTCTCGTATCTAGAAGTTCGAATTTAAATAGGAAAATAACTATCTCCATTTGGAGATGGTTCAGAACTAATAACCGGAAACCACACAATTAAATCGAATGTTATTAATACATTTTAGATTACTCTGATTCCTCGATTGCATTTTGTAATTTTATAATTATTTGAAGTGTCTTCTTTAAGAGTCACTTGTGTAATCTTGGTTTATCTCTAATCTGAGAGATTACCGTAAGAAAATTGTATTTCTTTTGTTATATTATACAGGGTGCTGCCTTCTGAAACGCAACATAGGAAATCCCATGTTAGTTTATAGGCTTGACTAATTATTTTACGGCAAAATTTTATTTAGGTTTCTTAAAGTGCTCTTCAAGATAAATCTGTTTGTGAAGTTTGAGAATTTTTCATTCGCTGAGTTTAAAGATAAATGTCAGGCAGTTAAGAAGGATATTTAATTTGAATGTTTAGCAATTTATAAGTGAATTTAAGGTTGGCAATATTACCTCAGAGTTCAAGTGGTTGAAGATGAAATCAAGACAACATTATGGTTAATACCTTGAGGAGGAAGCGATTCGAGCGCATTAACGTGAACATTATAGTGGGGACTCCAAACAGGTGATTCATATTGAAGTTTTGATCGAACTAATGATTCATAAAGTCTTAACAATGAGGGAGGATTTGAATCAATTTGATTATGGATCCTAGTTTTCCATGACAGGAGGAAATGATGGCGCAAATACGTTCATTAAAAGTTATATGAGAATCTAAAATAACACCAAGTACGAAAATCAACCCTAGCTATAACTTCCTTACCAAGACAGTAATTACAGTAAAAAGGATTTTTTTCATAATGAAAGACCTGGCTTTGAATTTGCAAGACTTAAAGACAATTTACTCTTATGACACCAAGACAGAAGATAGAAGAAATATTACTATATAATTTAAGATCATCTGCAAAAAGAAGTTTATGTCCTGAAACTTTCAACGTAAAGTCATTAATAAATACACTAAATAGTTGAGGACCAAGGACGGACCCTTGATGAACTCCTGAAGTTGCTGTATAGGTGAATGACCCAAAACTGTTACATTCAACAAATTGTTTCCCATCAAATAAATAGGATATAAGAAGATAAATAGTTGAAAGATCAAAACCAAAATAATGTAAAAAATTTTGTTGCAAATCGTTTTTGATTGCAGTGAAAACCTCGAGCAGCTTCTGTACAGCTGTTTCAGCTCTGCAATGTCAGGTCAAAAAGCGATCGTAGGATGTCGCTGTTTTATCTGTTCAAAATAATGTAGTTTAGATATCATGAGCTTATCAAAGGCCTTTGCCATATCGATATAAATAACATCAACTTGTATAAAATTATTTTCCATGGTGTGAGATATGAAGTCAGCAGTAACTGTAAGATTGAAAACGTTGAACGTTTACTCACAAATCCATGCTGATCAGATGAGAGAATGCTATGAGTCTGGTTGCATACAGAGTGATAAATAATATATTTGAAAATTTTACTGAAGTGAGTCTATAGTTTTTTTTTTTATATTTGATCGATCATTATTTTATAATATGAAGTGATTTTTGAAAGTTTCCATTGAGTAGAAAAGACGGATGAGTTGAATACCTTTACCAATGGACGAGCAAAAATTTTGGAGCAACCTTTTATAAAGAAACTTGGAATTCCATCTGGACTTGACGCTAGTTTATTTTATAATTTACTGATGGCCATTGGGACATCATTTTTGTTGATTAACGGTAAAGAGATAGTAGGAAAAAGTTAAGGGACGTTGAATTATCATGAGCGGCAGAAGACGGTGTAAAAACACTCTGAAAGTAAGTAGCAAAAGAATTAACAATATCTTGGGGATTGTCTATTTGTTCAACATCAAGCACCATAAATCCAGTTATTCTAGAAGAGGTGGTGGTGGAAGAGCAAGTTAATGGGACGTTGAATTATCATGAGTGGCAGAAGAAGGGGTAAAAACACTCTGAAAGTAAGTAGCAAAAGAATTAGCAATATCTTGGGGATTGTCTATTTGTTCATCATCAAGCACCATAAGTCCAAGTTTTCTAGAAGAGGTTGTTTTAGAATAAATGAAAGTCCAAAACGTCTGAGAGTTATTAATAATTCCTGATTCAACCTCTGCTATATAATTAGAATGTGCTACACGTATTCGATCCTTGATAGATTTTCGCAAGGTTTTGAATTGTTTCAAATGAAAGTCGGAATGAGAACGCTTAAATTTGTTCCCAGTTTGATATCACTAATTATTTCTTTAGTGAACGAACAAGGATATTTGTAATCTCTACCTTCATACAGAGGAACAAACTGGTCAATTTTAGAATGCAAGATTCGATAAAAATGTTCAACTGCATCATTTATATCTAAGAAATTATCTAAACTTGACCAATCCGTATACAATAAAACTTCATAAAGACCAATAAAATCTGCTTTGCGAAAGTTGTATTTCCTTTTATTAGTAATTGAATTAAAATTTTCTGTAGATTCACGTACTGTTAGTGTTACTGTAAGTGTTACATACAAAGCAGGATCTGGATGATGCTTCTACCTTCAGTTAACAATGGTAAATCCTCATGGTATTACAGGTATTACAAAAAAGAAAACTATAGTTGCTACATTCATTTAAATTCGTCCATCCAGTTCTTTCATTTCCATTTACATTTTGGAGGCGCAACTTTCATAAATTGTTTCTCAAATTTTGTTAAGCGCTTTATTAATACCGTTGCACTTTGTATACTTATGAGGAAATTCAAGAGTTTTTTTTTTTATAAAAGCAATACTTTGAGGAAAAATTCGAGCTAATTGGGCCGGGCAAAAAAGGAAGAGTTTGGTTTAACACTACGTGAAAACTTTCTTAGCTTAGCCAAACGGTTTCCCAGTTCTTTTGATACACATGCATTTTTTCGGGAATGTTTTCCAAGGCAGTGAAATGTAACTGGAATTTGATCGAATTCAGCCCTCAGTTTGGCAATTATTACCGAATTACTATTTTCTACTTTACTTTTTACAGAGTTTCAAAAAAAATAATCTATTGGCCACTAGGTCATTAACAGAAAAGTCAAAAAACGTTAAAATGTTGAATGGTTCATGTTGTGGTCTTGAATGAACCCGATTTCTTCATGATACTGTAAGTCATTCGAGAAAACTGTAAAATTCGTCTAACTTTCGAAACGTGATCTAAACTTCAATCATTAGGTGGTATAATAAATTTGTACGATTTCTTCTTCTTCTTCGTCGTTGTTGTCGTCTATGCGCAGTACCGAAGTACTGAGCTTAAAACAAGACAAACATCCATGGGCCCCGTTCGGATTCGAATCCACATCGATGAATGACGACACGACTTTATAAGTTGGCTAAATTAACCGCTGAGCCACCCTTCTGTCTAATGTACGATTTCAATGAATGGTTAAATTGCCAAAACTTTTAATTGATATGCAACGCGATTGAATAAAAAATTAGTTAAGTTGGTCAGAAACAAAAAGGCATAACACTGACAGTCAACGTCTATGATTGGCTCATGAAGTTCTTCTTGTTAAAAAGCATTTGCCATGCATTATTTTCCAGTTTCCACGGCTAAAATAGGATTCTAAAGGAAGAGCTTTGAATTTGCATTTTGTGTATATGTCGGGGCAGTTTGATTTTTGTTAAATAATTTTCAGATGAAATATTCATTTTAAATGTTCCTGGCTAATTTTGACGAGTTTCTTATTCCACGGCACTGTATTATACAGCAAAAAGGACGGACGTTTTTGGAAACGCCAGTACTCAGCACTACATCGGGAAACAGATATGCAAGGGACGCACATTGGGGCCAAATAGGTCTAAAGTTGGCGAAAAATAGATTAATGCATATTTTGTTAAAAAATGTTGAATAAAACCTGTCTAAATGTTTAAAACTACTTATTTACTAAAAATAATATTTTCCCACCATTAATTTTCGTTATCGCTCTCGCTTAATGAAGATTGTTCATGTACAGTTCTCTTTTTATATTTTGCGCCCTACTTGGGGGCTTTATTTTAAGAGCTAGAAAAAAAAAACTTTAAATGGAGAAGTTATAGGGCTTTATGTTTGTTATCTTTTAGAGTTATCACAAAAAACAAAAGAACGCTGCAAAGTAGAGAAAAAAGTACAATTTTTGTTGTTTTAAGTGGAACAGCCTGTATATTGTACGCTAAGATGAAAGATTATTGTTTCCTGATTTCAAATATGCGGATATTTGGAAAGGCCGTTCGAGATATAATTCAGTTTAAAATATCAATATATTAACATTTAAGAAAATCAATACGGCCTGGAAAGATGCTTAACAAATGTTCTAAATGGCTGATTTTGTTAGGCAAAAAACAATATGAATTCGAATATTCGAAACCTTACACAATGAATTAATAATAAAACAAAATCCAGGCCGCCTTAATATTTTAAATATTTAATTTATTGAATTCCTCAAATATCTCTCAAATGGTTCTTTCATCTTAGTAAACAATATACAGGATGTTCTATTTAAAAAAACAAAAATTGTTTTTTTTCTCCACTTTATAGTGCGCTTTTGTTTCCTGTGATAACTTTGAAAGATAATAGACAGAAAAGCCTACAACTTTTGTACTTAAAGTTTTTCTCTAGCTCCTAAAATAAATCCCCTAGATAGGGTGAAAAATATAAAAAACTCTGGACAACATTTTCTGTCTTCAGATTTATTTTTGGAAATGCGAATAATGCTAAAACGTCTTTTGAAAACGACTTGCGACTCTTTTTTGTTGTTTTTTGTAAATTTGATACCAGAGGATCCGAAGATATTAATAACAAATTGAAAATGAAATGTTTTCTTCTTTAATAACAATGTTATTTGCTAATGTAGTGCGCATAGTATTAGTATTAGTATTATCTAACCGTAGATCTCAAAGAGATATCGGCATCGTCAAGTGAATATATGTATATACCTGTCAATGATATGTAAATAAACGGACAAAATCTTTCTACTCATAGAAACAGCAATCTAACAGAAACGTCTTTAATTTTTGTTTAAAACTAGTCAAAGACTTTGGCATTGTTAAGGAAGTAGGCAATGTTTTGTAAGCTTTCAGTGCCCTACAGTAAGCGCAGCGTTCAAAAAGTGCGGTGTTGTGCTTGAGAATTGAGAAACCATCACAATTTCTAGTTTGTACTGATGCACTAAGTGCATATTTTTCTTTATTTCTTGGAAACAAGAATATAGAGACTTGCTAATGGTAAAATTTTGAGTTGTTTGAATAAAGATCTACATGAGTCCGTAGATTTTTTATCTAGAATAGTTCTAACAATCGATTTTTGCGAGATTGCGAGGTGAAAGCTTGTTGAACACTTGGTGATCTTCCCCAGAATATTATACCGTACGATAGAGCAGACTGAACGTAGGACATATAATATATTCTTAACATATCTACTGAAACATGATTTTTAAGGTTTTTTAAAACAAAATTAAATCGAGATAATTTAGAGCAAACGAATTCAATGTGCTTACTAAACTTTATTGTTGCGTCGATATGCAGGTCTAAAAATTTTACATCGTCTAGCACCGGGACAGATTTTCCATTATACTTAATAAGTATGTTACATTGTAGCAAGCTATTTTTAAATTCTACCGCCACAGTTTTGGTTGAATTTAATCGAAGATGATTAATCTCACACCAACTAGCCATTTGAGAAATTGAGGCTGAGGCTAGTTCAGAACACAAAGCCTGAGAGGTACCTGTCACTATACAAGAGGTGTCGTCAGCGTACTGATGTAATGAAGCATATGGAAATTGTTGATTCAGATTGTTAACATATATTATAAATAATAACGGGCCAAGAATTGAACCCAGAGGCACACCTTTGCTGATACTTCTAGAGTCGGATAGAATCTCCTCAACTGCACCGTGATTCATATGTTTAATACATATTTGATGATAGTAATTCGTAATAGCGGGTGAATTTTATTTCTAGCTAGGACATTGTAATTTTTTATATAACGATAACCTTCAATTCTACACCACATTTTCTGATGACATTTTCCTATACATTTTAAAATAAGGACACTTTTCTCTTAAGTTGTCTCATTTTTCGGTGTTCAAGCTGTATACAATGAAAGATAAATTTTACCTGATATTTTCCAATTTGATTTTAAGGAATGCAGAATCGTTCCAGCATCAATAAAATTTATTCAAAGATGATAATAAAGAAAAATTTCATTGGTAGCACATTTCTTTTAAGATACTGTATATTAAAATGGCATAAACATGCCCAAGATTTTATTCTTTTAGAGATTAAACATGTCTTTGTAAAACATAAATGAATATTTATTTCAATTTTAGCCCGGACTTACCCAGAGACCTACTTTATGATTGATGTTTCGCAAGTAACTCCGCGAGTATTAGTGTTACATATGTGTACTTTGCCTGTTTATTACACTGTTATTATGAACGTGATATAAAAGAAGAATACGTAGATGGTACACTAACTTGATGCCACATATGCCATAATAAACACAATTCCATATTTTAAACAAGAACGAACAAAATAAATTTAAAAAAAAACTGTTAAATGTTGACTAAATTAGCCGTCCAGAATCCTAATGCAAAACTTACTAGTTTGACACAAAACTGTAGGACTACATGTAGTCGTGTGCTTTCCCTGAATCTCTGTTACGTAAGCGGGAGTATGTTGTATTGTTTATAACTAAGATCATTAACCTACTGCATTATTTTAGTTTTCGAGTTTTCGCCACTTTTTATAGGGAACAAACCCAATGTGGGACGGTGTTCGATTCGTGAAATCTTAACATTTTGTGTAAACACCTGTCAGTTGAGGCCGTGACGTCGTGGACGATCGAGTACCGCGTCTTTTTTTTGTAGGTTTGGTGACGTTCATTGGAGTCCTTGGTCCCCTGATCAAATTTGAATGTTGCAGATTTTGTTAGTTGCTTAGAAACGTCTCTATCTCAAATTGTTCCATGCCATGATTATATTATTTGTTTGGGCGACTTTAACATTGATTTGTTAAATATTAATGCACCTAATTCTAAATTATTGCAAAATTCAATGGAGGGGGTCGGTTTGAAGCAAATTATTACTGTACCTACCAGAACTACCTTAACTTCTTCGACCCTTATCGACTTAATTCTTATAACTGATACCAACATTATCTACGATTCTGGGACCGTGGATATATCAGATATATCAGATCATGAACTAATTTACTGTACACTTAATTTTTCCATTTCCCCGGCCACGCCTATTTACAAAACATTTCGTGATTTTCGGAGTTTCGACTTAGATCGTTTTTTGCAAGAACTTAGTTCAATTCCATGAAAGAACATTTGTCATCTTGATTATGTAAATGATAAAGTTTCTTTCTTTAATAATAATTTATTAACTCTTCTGGATAGACATGCTCCATTAAAAACAGTTAGAATTACTAAAAGTTTTCGTCCCTGGATTACAGATAACATTAAACTTATGATCACTCAAAGAAATACTGCTTTAGTACGTTATAAACAGACTAAATGTCCTGAACATTGGCAGGCTTATAAGGTGTTAAGGAATTTTACAACAGCTGCAGTTCGAAGGAAAAGGAGGGCTTATTTCCAGCATCAATGCACCGCTTATGGTAATAAAGGTATGTGGAGTGCACTGCGGAACCTAAATATTTTAAGGTCTAAAAACAATATTTTACCACTTCATTTACAAGATGTTGAAAAGATCAATGAATATTTTATTAAATCAGTCTAGTTACTAATGTGGATAACACTTCTTTAATAAAAACTTACTATAATAAAAGAATCTCCTGATGATTTATTTAATTTCAATATTGTTTCGGAATACGATATTGAAAAATATATTAAAGTTTTGAAATCAAATGCTACTGGAACTGATGGAATAAATTCTGCCTTGATAAAACTGTGTGTTCCGCAACTCACTCGTATTATAAAACATCTTGTTAATTTTTGTATTGTACGCTCAGTATTCCCTGATTGCTGGAAGTATGCTTTAGTCACTCCCTTGCCAAAAATTTCAAATCCTAAAGAATTCAAGGATATTAGGCCGATTTCCATATTACCATCATTCTCAAAAATTTTTGAAAAAATTATCGCTGAACAAATCAGAGATCATCTTACGAAGTTTAATGTATTGCCGGAAAACCAATCCGGTTTTCGCTCGGGGTATAGCTGCAATACTGCGCTGTTAAAAATAACAGATGATACTCTGAGAGGCAGTGATAATGGAAAATTAACAGTATTAATCACCTTGGATTACTCTAAGGCATTTGATACTATTGACCATAATACTTTATTTGCACTTCTTCATTTCATAGGTTTAAGTCGGAATGCAATCAATTTAATTAAAAGCTATTTAACTTTTCGAAAACAATCAGTTCGTTACTTAAATTCTGTTTCAAGTCCTTTACCATTGACTTGCGGTGTTCCACAAGGTTCAAAATTAGGACCTATCTTGTTTTTAATTTACACGTCACAATTTTCCTCTGTATTAAAGTATTGTGCTTCTAATTTTTATGCTGATGATTCTCAAATATATTTTTCATTTTATCCTGATGACTCTGAGCGCCCTTGTGAGTTTGTAAATAGAGACCTTGCTGCCATTCACCAATACTCTATTCAGCATAAATTGGTTTTAAATCCAGAAAAGTCTTTAGCTGTACTATTCGGTAGGTGCAACTTTAAAAATGATGTTATTAAGAATATGAAAATCGAAATCGGATAAATAACTGTATTAAACTCACCGATAAATTAAAAAACTTAGGAGTTACTCTAGATTCTAATCTCAAATTCACACATCACATTTCAAAACTGCTACAGCAAGCTTATATGAATTTAAAAGTTATTTACTTAACAGACATTGCTTAGATCAGAAAATGAAAATTCACTTATGTAATTCATTAGTTTTAA
This sequence comes from Prosopocoilus inquinatus, assembly GCA_036172665.1. NCBI lineage: Eukaryota > Metazoa > Arthropoda > Insecta > Coleoptera > Lucanidae > Prosopocoilus > Prosopocoilus inquinatus. Next base: position 31,731,145 of record CM069877.1, read on the forward strand.
GTAGAGTTGATTATTGCGACTATGTGTATGGACCTCACTTGGACGTCCTAAATAAAAATAGATTACAAAAATTACAAAATTCCTGTCTACGGTTGATCTACGGAATCACTAAATATTCTAGTATTAGTAACAAAATCAAAGAGGTGGGCTGGTTGCGTATGGATCATAGAAGAATATTTCATGCTTACGGTTTATTTTACAAAATTATATACTATCAACATCCACCATATTTATATAACTTAATTACATATCGAACTGATGTACATAATTTAAATCTACGATACAAAGGATTGCTAAGTCCACCGCTTCATAAGTCTCAAAATTTTAAACGCTCCTTCAGTTATTGTATCGTAAATTTTTTCAATAAGTATCATTTGGAATGCGTTACACTTGACTACTCTCACTTCAGACGCAAGCTGTTTCAGAAGTTGTTATCCTTACAAGCCTAAGATCTATTAAATGCTATTACGTTAGTAAGTTTTCAAAATTTTGTTTCAATCACTACGTAGTAACTAACACGTCTTATTGTATTGTATTTTCTTTTTCTCTTAGTATACATATTCATTACTGTTAGATGGCAGAGCAGTCGTACGCTTTTGCGTTCGTACTGAACCTAGCCAACTTTCTGATTATCTAAATATCTCGTTTATAATTTAACTGTTGAATAAAGACACTATTATTATTATTATTATTATTATTATTATTATTATTATTATTATTATTTTTCTTATGGGATCATCTCAAGGTACGTACATACGAACACAAACCCCGTACGTAGGAAGAACTGAAAGAAGCTATTCGGGCAGAACTTATCCAAACTGCCAAACTGATAGAAATATGTTGTTGGAAAGAGTGCTTGCAAACTTCGCAGAACGTCTCAAGAAACCCAATGGTAACGGACACCATATCATGCGAGACACTGTTTTCCACACGTGATTTTGTTAAATGCTATGTCATTACCAAGCTTAAGAATTGGGCCCACTTAGTACCGACGCTTTTCACGTCGAATGTACTGTTCACTCCTTCCATCTTTGCGCGGCTGCGATGCTTCTAATTGTCATTGAATGGAGAGGGAAGATATGCGAGTTAGTTCAGGTCTTTTCTTCGACGACTAAACGATTTAAATGTATTTAATCGTCAAAACGTTCGCACATCCTAAAGAGATAATAGAATAAAGTTTCTCTTTGAAAATATAAGAATGTATGTAATAGTCGCCGCAAATCACCACATACTTTAAATATTTAATTGCAAACAATAAAAACGCCTACAAGTCGACAGTATTGTGCTCGATGCAGCCACATGAGATAACTCTCTTCCAAATACTGCGGGTGGAGCTAGTACAGTGTGAGTATTAAATTTTCGTACTGAGCGCGGAACAAGTGGCCCGATTTCTTTTCCTTGGTCATTAATAACTCAAATCTGTCAATAATTTTTTTCTTCAGCAAAAAGTATCAATTTTGTAACGATTTAAAAAACGTTCGACCTTTTTGCCCAACCCTGTATAAGATATCCTGTTCCTTATGTGCAAATCTGATTAAACGTAAACTAAATGCGAATATAAAGGCTAAGTTGCATCGATGTCGTTGTTAACTAATTCGCTTCAAATCGAGATTAACCTTAATCAATGTCGATGCACATAAGATGGACATAAGACAAAGACCTCCAAAGTTTGTTAAACTTAAAATAAGCCTTCGGCAACATTTCTTTTTAATATGACTTAAGGTGCATTGCAGGTTTACATTGATCCATTCAGTAACATCATTGGCGCCATATTTGTAATTTGTGTTGAGTTTACGGGGCCCACGTCTCATCAGAACGTTTCAAAAATGAGCCCAATGTGGGGCTCAAAAAACAACAGTTTAAAAATATGCAAACTGAAATAAACTTTGTATATCATAAGCGTTGAGTGCTTATTGTTCCAATAGGTTGTGGTTGGGTGCCTTTTCTTGGAGAACAAAGATTTTTTGAATTTCAGAGCACCTTCCCCAGAATATTATCCCGTATTGGCCTAGCGAATAGAAATTTGCATGGTAAACTGTTTTAAGATTATTAAACTACTGTATCTCTTTAGTATTCTAACTCCAAATTGGACTTAACTTAATTTGTTACACAAATAATTTATGTGATACTTCCAGTTAAAGGTTCATCTAAGAATGTACCAAGATACTTAGTGACTTCGCTGAACCAAAAGATGTTAAATATTATTGAGGCTGAAGTATTGAGATTTATCCGATTTCTTGATTTTAACAAGCATTAAATTATTGGAATCTAACCATTTGTTAGCTGTACGCATACGTTCAGAAGCTTGTGTGTTATACGCGATAAGGTTTCACCACTAATTGTCATGCAAGTGTCGTCAGCAAGTCATTAATAAACAGCAGAAAAAGAAGAGGTTCCAGTACGGTTCCTTGCAGTACTCCGATTGTTATCAGTTTTAAGCTTGACTCTTGCCTGCAACTTGCCTCAACGATATGAGATCGTTCAGAGAGGTAGGATTGAAACCATTTCAATCCAACTCCTCTAATGCCATGTCGCTTTATTTCTTTAATGAATTTAAGAGGTTACGTAATCAAGTCAAATTAGAATTTAGCTAATCTTGCGTATAATATATTCTGGTTGAATCAATCAAACGCTTTTGTTGAGTCTAAGAAGAAACAAAGGAAGGACCAAACAATTAAATATAAAAGAAATGAATCCCAACGAGGGGCCTCTGAACTTAAAAGTAAACTGTACACAAAAATATCCCCCTGGACTCTCTCCATTGACAATACTCCTTGCAAAACGAAGTTTGGAATCTGAAGAAAACATTAACCCCGTCAAGTACCGAAACTCACTCTTAGAAACAGGAATCTTTATGACGTGCTACAATTAATCGGAGGATAACAATCAAATTTCGAATCTTAGGGCTACTTGTACAAAGGAGGTTTAAACTGACGTTCGAGTGAACCAAATTCTAAGTGAGCAAAATCGCATTAAATTTTATTTATGAATGCATTAATTGCCGTATGTCCTTAAGACCCTACGCGAATTGGTTTACTTTGAAACTAAACTTGAGAGTTTAAACTGGCCCTTAATGGAAAAGATGTTTTCATATTGAAACGATGAGAAACTGATGTCATCCAAAATGCAACAATAAAAAAAATGCAAAAGTATACTAGAAGAAAAGACATAAAAGGGGAAGAAGTTATACTTTAACACAAAATGATTAAAGATGAAACTCGAGAAAGGCAGAAGTAATTTTGTAGATAGTGGAAACAAATAATATTTTGCCATGGTGTTTGATTTGAGAAAAACAGTTTAATTCCAAAGTTCAATCAAGACTATTTTTTCCTCTTTTAATTTTAGTGTAACTTTCAGTTTGTTGTAATTTTAGAAGCACAAAATGATGGAAAACCAAATGACTTTTTTGACGCTATAAATATTCACATATTTTTAATGAAATTTTACCTACGTCGGAATTAAACTTGCGAATCACAAACTCGCTATAGAACGACAAACAAAACTAAAAACAAAAAACAAATCAAATGTGAGGAGACAGAGCCGTACGCCGCAATAAAACTCCTCGAGTGCTTCCTTCTTCTTTATATATCGCCCATTTTGTAAGACCAAAACAAAACCGCAGGCGGTCGGATAGTCCGAGACAGGATAGAGATATCGGATAGCACGTCGAGCTCGCTCCCGCACGGATTGGCGCTGGTATTGACGCCTAGTGAGCGGGCATGCGCCCCGTTTCCCCGATTTCGTCGTTCGCCTTCAAGTTTTACCCCCCGCGCTGCTGCCATATTCCGATGACCCTAATCGTTCTACCTGCTCTACATTTTGATGCAGGAGAATAAATAAAATTTGAAGGCCAACCCAAAAAAAAAGGATTGAAATTTCCAAGTCCGTTCCTGGTTTTCCACAAAGGAAAGAAATTGTGTTTCACATTTGATTTGATTGAGCATTATCATTTAACCTTCTTGAAATCTCTTACACATTCTTTAACAGTTCTTTCTTGCCAATTACCTCTTCTTTTTTGCCTCATCATCCTTATAATTTATCTCTCTTCTCACTTTATGTCACTTGTTTAAGTTTCGTGTTCGGTCTAATTTTATTTCTGTTTAGTTTGTTGATGAACGTCCTCCTCATATTTCAGTTCCGGAAGTTTCTCATGCTTAAAGCATCCTGTGCCTTTATAATTCTGACTTTATTCGAATTAAGATCTCCGCTTACTATATCTGACAGTAGTAGGACTGTAATACTGCTGCGTATGCAAGACACCCTCGTTCTGTAAATATATACAAAATTGAGTCTACTGGCACGTATTGAATCCGAATCGGTTAGGTCAAGTGGGCGGAGACCTTTATGCAGAGATCGACTGATGCCTATTTGATTGAAATATCGTATACTGACACTAGAAAACTAAATTGTGTGTAGCCTATAAATTAATATAATAATATAATAAATAAATAAATACAAATAAATTAGTTAATTGCACGTGCAAAAAAAACACTCGTTCTGAAGATTTATACGAAATTGAGTCTTCTGGCATGCATTGAATCCGAATCGGTTAGGTCAAGTGGGCGGAGACCTTTATGTGTAGATCGATTGATGTCTCTTTGATTGAAGTATCGTATACTGACACCAGAAAACTAAATTGTGTATAGCCTAATGGTAAATAAATACAAATAAATTAGTTGAACGTAAAAAAAAACTCCTTCTAAAGATTTATACAAAATAGAGTCTACTGGTACGTATTGAATCCGAATCGGCTAGGTCAAGTGGGCGGAGATCTTTTTACGTAGATCGACTGATTTCTATTAGATTAAAGTAAAGTATACGGACACTAGAAAACTAAATTATGTGTAGCCTAATAGTAAGTAAATGCAAATAAATTACTTCAACTTAAATAGGGAGCCAATAAAAGTTGTATACTGCTACGAACGAGCATTGCCAAGGTTGAGCGAGCTGCTAAGGAGGAACACCGTCTTCTAAATCTAATAGCACAAGAAAAAATAACAGTAAAACAACTCGAAACTGAACCATATTAAATATTCCGAAAATGTGTCGTCCCTATAATGACAAGAAGTTTAAAGCGAATCATAATCATTAAATTAATGACTATCGGTTGACGGTTTCTTCAAGTTTGGGGAATATATTAACAAGTTCTTAGACGTAACCACAGTAAAGAATCAATAGGTGTTGGCGCGGGCGTTCGGAATGTTCACACAACTGCGAGAAACATTTTAATGTTATCTCATGCTGAAGGATTAAACACCGTTTTCTCTCTCGCGCATTGATATTTGAACCCCTCTTTCAGTTGTCGCTCTCGCAGTTGCAATTGATCTCGCGCTTTCATGCACACATCGACACAAGGCCGAGTGCTCTTGTGGCGTTACCTAACATATCATTCACCGTGGGCATAACTAAAAATGAATTTAATTAAAAAGTTATTGATTTTATAATAATTGATTTAACATTAATTATTGCGTACTTAAGCACCAACGAATATCCACCATTTATATAATTAAACCGATCCGTTGAAAAACTATTCAAAAAAATCAAACCTTCCAAATTTTAAAACCTTAGCTTGATCTTGTGGTATAATATGAATTAGGTTGACCCCCTTCAACGCTCGGTATAGAATACACACGTCAAAACGTAATTACCAAAGTTAGGGACATTTCAGACGGGCATGGGCCTGCTAAAATACATAAATTTTGTAAAATGTGTAGTGTACCAATATTTGTATTTGTTTTTCTTGCATCTTTTAATTAGTATACGCCAAAATTATTATTTCTTATAAAATATGAAATAAGTAAGTAATTCCATAGTTGTCAGATTTTTTGTAAATTTAACTTTTTAAAAACGTTTACTTACAATTTTTCTTGTTATTTTAAAACTTTTATTTGTGTCAGATGAAGTTATGTTGATGTTAGTTGGTTGAATTGATCTTGAGATTTGTTAATCCATGTATAAATTTTAACTTTTTTGCTTCTAATTTTTTAAGGTATTTTTTTAATTTTTTACTTGTGTAGAATGGGCTGCAATATGATATATTAAGCTAACTGAGTTCAGTTGACCTTGAGATTTGTTGATGTTCATTTAATATTTTTTTTTAACTTTCAAGCAGTTTAAATGATTACTAAATTAATTCGTTATTTAAAAAGTAACCATCGCAACATAGGAAATTTCCAGAATTTTTAATTTTTACTTGGATTGAATAGAACTGGATTAGATTTTCTTGATTTTCAGATTGGTTAAGCTTAATTTTAATTGATTTTTAAGTTTTAATAATTTATTTTATTTATTTATTTTTTTAAATGGAGTTAGGTTTAGATCAAGTGAGATGAATTGATCTTGACGTTAATTGATCTTCGTTTTAACAGATTTTTAATTTTTAACAAATTTTGAACTTTTAAGTTTTCACGCAATTTTCAATTTTTCATTTTGAATTAAATAGAGTTAGGTTGACATTAGTTGAGTTGACTTGAGCTTGACCTTAGTTGAACTTCATTTTAATTGATTTTTAACTTTTAAAAATATTTGCTTTCAATTTTTCTTGTAATTTTTATTCTTTTTAAATCTTTAAGTATTTTACTTTTTTTACTTACGTAGAATGGACTATTGTTACTTATGTAGAACGAAGTACTATATTTAATAATAATAACAATTAATATAATTCTTGAAATTTTTAATTTTTATTTATGTTAAATGGAGTTAGGTTGCGATCAGCTCGGTCGAATTGACCTTATCATTAGTCGAACTTCATTTTAATAGATTTCCAATTTTTAACAGATATCGTACGTTTAATTTTCTTCTTGCAATTTTTAAATTCTTTCTAAATTGGGTTAGATTGACCTTGATGTTAGTTGGACTTCATTTTAATAGATTTTTAATTTTTTACAAATATTGTACTTTTAATTTTTCTTATAATGTTTAAATTCTTTTTTGTATTAAATGGAGTTAAGTTGATATCAGTTGAAATGGATTGAGCTTGAAGTTACTTTAATTTAATTTCAATTGATTTTCAACTATTAAAAATATTTACTTTCAATATTTTTTGTCATTTTTAATCTCTTGTATGTGTCAGATGAAGTTAAACTAATGTCAGTTGGGTTGGATCGATCTTGAGCTTCGTTAATCCATGTATAAATTTTAACTTTTCCTGCTTTTTATTTTTTTAATTATTTTTTAAATTTGTGTACAATAGACTGAGTTCAGTTGACCTTGAGATTTGTTGATGTTTATTTTAATCTATGTATCCATTTTTTTGAAATAGTTTTAAATTTTTAACTTGGGTTGAATGGAGTAAGGTTAGATGCAGTTAGATTGGGCTGACATTGAAAACCTTTTATCATTTAATTTTTTTAACTTTAATTCTTTCATTGTTTTTTGAATTTAATTTTTCTGCTTGGATTGAATAGGATCGAGTTCAATTGTTGGAATGAACTTGGTTGACTTTTATTTTGATCGAACTTCCCTGCAATCGTCTTTTAATTTAATTTAAGTTCAGTTGGGTTGACCTTTATTTCTTCATTATTCTTTTTGTTAATTTGTTACTTGGATTAAATAGAATTAGGTTGGTTTCAGTTAGATTACATGAACATTAATGTTTTTATCTGCCTTAATTTTTTATTGTTTTTTATTTTTTAATTTTTGCTTGGGTTAAGTAGAATTGTGTGTCAGATGAAGTTAAACTAATGTCAGTTGGGTTGGATTGATCTTGAGCTTTGTTAACCCATGTATAAATTTTAACTTTTTCTACTTTCTATTTTTTTAATTATCTTTTAAATTTTTTACTTGTGTACAAGAGGCTGAGTTCAGTTGACCTTGAGATTTGTTGATGTTTATTTTAATCTATGTATAAATTTTTTTGAAATACTTTTAAATTTTTAACTTGGGTTGAATGGAGTAAGGTTAGCTGCAGTTAGAATGGGCTGACATTGAAAACCTTTTTTCATTTAATTTTTTTAACTTTAATTCTTTCATTGTTTCTTGAATTTAATTTTTCTGCTTGGATTGAATAGAATCGAGTTCAATTGTTGGGATGAGTTTGGTTGACTTTGAAATTGATCGAACTTCCCTGCAATCGTTTTTTAACTTAAGTTCAGTTGAGTTGTGTTGACCTTGACTTTATTTTAATATTTTTTACTTTTAATTTCTTCATTATTCTTTTTCTTAATTTTTTACTTAGATTAAATAGAGTTAGGTTGGGTTCAGTTGGATTAGATGAACATTAATTTTTTTGTCTGCCTTAATTTTTTTATTGTTTTTAATTTTTCAATTTTTGCTTGAGTTAAGTAGAATTGAGTTGAGTTGCTGAATAGAGCTTAGTTGACCTTGAGATTGTTTGAACTGCGCTTCAATCGCTTATTAATTAACAAATTTTGTCGCCTTTTTGCATCGACGACGCCCTCACGTTTTGCTTACCGACTTAATTTTAATGTTTTTTCACTTTTAATTTCTTCATCATTCTTTTTTCTAATCGGATTAGGTCGGGTTTAATTGGATTAGGTGGACATTAATTTTTCTGTCTGCTTTAATTTTTTATTGCTTTTTATCTTTCGTTTGGATTAAGTAGAGTTGAGTTTAGTTGTTGGATCGAGTTTGATTGACGTTGAGATTGTTTGAACTGCTCTTTAATCGTCTTTTAATTAACATATTTTGACGCCCTCGTGCTTTGCTTACGGCCTTCGGCTGGTCCTGTATTTCCTCATGCCACGCTCGTGAAACCTGTTTTGAAGTCGAGTTCATTTTTATATTTTTATGACTGCAAAGAAGTCGATCGCTCGGCAATAAATCTCGTAAATTCCCTTAGATTAAAGGCCGCAGTCTCACTCACTGTTTTTATGTCGAACCTCCCTGTACTAGTTTTATAATTTTTTGCTTCAATTGAATACACTTAGGTAGGTAGAGATCAGTTGAATTGGGTTGACCTTGACATTTATTGGATTTCATTTTAATGTTTCTTTCAACTTTTAATTTCTTCATTATTCTTCTTTCTAATTGGGTTAGGTCGGGTTTAATTGGATTAGGTGGACATTAATTTTTCTGTCTGCTTTAATTTGTTATTGCTTTTTATTTTTCGTTTGGATTAAGTAGAGTTGAGTTTAGTTGTTGGATCGAGTTTGATTGACGTTGAGATTGTTTGAACTGCTCTTTAATCGTCTTTTAATTAACATATTTTGACGCCCTCGTGCTTTGCATACCGCCTCCCGATGGTCCTGTATTTTCTCATGCGACGCTCGTGAAACCTGTTTTGAAGTCGAGTTCATTTTTATATTTTTATGACTGCAAAAAAGTCGAACGCTCGGCAATAAATCTCGTAAATTCTCTTGGATTAGAGGCCACAGTCACACTCCTTTTGTTGAACCTCGCACTAGTATTGATAAAAGTCGGCAAACATTCGACCGGAAACGTATATTTTGTTAGCTTTAACGTGCGCACTCAATTTCCGCATCTTTGTAAAAAAAAATATGGTATACCTTCCCTAGCTTTGGTAATTACAAGAAAAAAAAAATACTTCAGTTGCAAAGTAACATGGAACAAATAAAAAAATATTTTGTTAGACGTTTGAAATAAATGTTAAGTTTAATGAAGCCCGCGACGCCTTTGCGTTTTCCGTATAAACTTTTCATAAGACTCGACTTTCGCTCGGAATTATATGGAAATGCTTCATTTGAAAAACATTCGGCGGCATTAAGAAATTTCCACGTCAAAATGTAAATCAATCGCGCCGCGGTGATTTATTATATTGACAGAAATTTTCCGGCGCGACCCAGTTCTTCCGTCCGCCCGTCCGTTATCTGCTCGCCGCAGAGTCCGGCGGCGGCGTCCGCCGTCCAATTCATCATCGTCGTTTCGGCCCTCCGTCGACCGGCCTCATGAATCACGGTGTCGATCGACGTGGACCCTGGTCAGCTAATCCCGTGTGCCCCGGCCGGAACACGAACCCGGCCTACTCAATTACATTACACAATATCGACCCAAAGGGCTCAAGTGGATTCGATTTTCTAGTTCCACGTCCACCGTACTACCCTCGTGCCCGTTTATTACGTGAATATGTTGGACTTTGTTTATAAATTGATTCGTCTGACTGATAGAATAAATATTTTAGTTTGCTTGTTTGCGTTCGGCCCTGACGTATTCGTATTGGACGTCATTAACGTGATTGTAACGAAATGGAAATAACGAAAGAACTTTTATCAACTAAATATAATAAATTTCACCTAAATTAAAGAAAATGTATTTATTTCTAATCATCTATACGGTATTAGTTATGAAAATTTGATGATTTCATCGGTTGTTATTCCAAGATCACTAAACTTGTCAAAATTACGAAACGAAACCACTTGAAGGAGCAATCTATAACTTTCAAAGCATTTGGGATTTCAAGTGGTACTCGAAGTGAGTTTTCAAAAAATAGATTTCTAATAGAATGTAAAACGCACTTGAATGGAACGTGAATTTAAGACAAAATTGAATCGATGAGTGCATAATGGTGTTCAGTCCAAATTTTACTGTGTTGAGAAAACAACAAATAACTTTCTAGATTTTTATTTTAAGTGAATTATTGGCTTAAAATTCTTTCAGAATCTGAAGCCTCCTGAAGTCAATATTTACTTAAAATAAAAATCTGGAGAAAGTTATTTGTAGTTTTCTCAACACAGTAAATTTGGACTGAACACCATTGTGCACTCATCGATTCAATTGTTTACCAGAGAGCAAAATACAGCTATTTTAAGGTTGTGACCACAAAATCAGATAGTTAAGGAGACACCTAAAAACTATTAAAAACAAAGTTGAGCTTTTAGGTGATACGAGTACGAGTTTTCCAAAATATATGAATAGATTAGCCGATTAGCCAATCTAAGGCAACAAATGATTCATGCAAATATAACATGAAACACTACAAACAATACATGATGTAATACATCACCATAAATGGGTACGATTGAACTTACATGTCTTTAACAAAAGCTTTACACATTTCGAGAAAATCGCAGTTGAATATCGGGTAAGAAATAATCGTACGTCCATGTCTTTGAGGTAGGTCAAGAAAAGGAAATTTTATTGGAACCAATAACAGAAGCGCTATCGAGCAGTGACCTTTGCCGAAATCCCTAATTTTCCAGTTGATTACACTACTTTAGTGCAGCAAATCCATCTGTGTTGAAAAATTTTTCGTGAAACGGGGGCTGCACCGGGCGTCTGTGAAATAAACGCAGAAATTTAAACCTGTAATACATCACCTGGGAAAAGAATTCAGACCATGCAATGTAGGACGCTTTTAACGCCGAATGTACTATTTACTCCGTTTGTTACTCGTTTGTTAGTAAACACCTAATCTTTCCGAGGCTCTGATGCATCGAATTATTGAGTAAGAGGTATTCGCACTTCGCAAAAATTACTATAAGCGAGGTTATTACAGTCCGTGTACTAAATTTTCATACCGTACGCGGAACAAGTGGCCCGAATTCTTTTCCCTGTACATCACCATAAATGGGTACGATTGAACTTACATGTCTTTAACAAAAGCTTTACACATTTCGAGAAAATCGCAGTTGAAAATCGGGTAAGAAATAATCATACGTCCATGTCATTGAGGTGGGTCAAGAAAAGGAAATTTTATTGGAACCAATAACAAAAGTGCAGTCGAGCAGTGACCATTGCCGAGAAAGTCGAGAGGCCAATAAAAGTGTTGTTTTTAACGCCGCAATCGTATTACAGCTGAGTGAAAGAATTTGATTAATTTTTTATGATTATGACACACAATTTATTGCTCCGCATTCTTTGGAATCAACAGTTTAATTTGTGAGAAATGATTAAATCAGTTAAAGCTAAATATGGTAACTATCTACATAGTATTATTACTTATTAAAATGCCACAATTCACGAACGGCGAGAGAACATTATTTCAGAGGAGTGTATTCTCAATGCCGTCGACAGTATTTGCGCTAATCATGATGTTCACACGAACACAAGAATCACTTTTTTGTGTCGCTAATGATGGAATTGTTATAAACATTTCTAAGTATCTAATAGTGAACGTTTGTTTGAATGTGATCCTCCACACAGATAATATTCGGTGAGTGTGTCTTAGGCACTAGTCATTCCGGCAATGTTTACTGTCTACGATCAGAGAAGGAAGTTCTGTAAGTTTTTTTTTTGTTATTTCATGAGCGCCGAATAAAGGACGGATAAAAGAATTTTCTTTTCGTTATACGATTTTTTTTGTAATTTTTTCGTGTTTGTGCTGTCGGTGTACTGTGGTTAAAAATTTTGCACCCTTTAATTACTGTCCAGAACTTCACTCATGTTTAAGTAGTGAAAAGACTGAAAAAAAAATAATCTGCTGATGTAAATTAACTGAGATTTTTTTTAGTTTATTTATTGATATACCAAAATACAAAGTACAAAATTGGAAAACATTGCAAATTATATAAATATATAACACAATATTGACTGTGGGGCAATTAAAAGCGATGAATCTAAAAGAAAATGATTCTGTATGATTGTAAAATTAAGTCTCACAAAAATTGTCTTTCATAAAGATACGTGGTGTAAAGGTTCGGATACGTAGAGATGCAATGTTTTATAAAAATTAAGTTGCGATTAAATTATATTATAATGTCTTTAAAAGGCGTAGAAGGACTGAATGAAATGAGTCAAGCAGCGGAGACTGTGCTTTTCTTAGAATTTTACACACGACGCGGCGCACGCCCGCCGTGAGAATGAGGTCGAGTGGGCGGTAGCCGCAGTATTACACCTAATTTCTGCACTCAATTAAGGATAATTTTTGTATAGCAAATGCAACATCCAATATTCCCCACTTATGCAGTAACCTGGAATGGAATGCTTAAGCTCCGCAGGACCGTACAACAAATCAGGTAAATAATTAACATTTTTGGACGAAAAGATTTGTAACAGTGTCTCGTAGAGGTCTGAAAGTCTTTTAAAAATCAAATGCAACGTGCAATATACACATGTGGACAGAATAGCTTAAATAAAATTAAAAGAAAATTAAACGAGAAAGAAACGTTAAAAAGCGAAAGGAAATAGAAAGAAAAGTGTAAAGATTCGGATACGTAGAGATGCAATGTTTTATAAAAATTAAGTTGCGATTAAATTATATTATAACGTATTTAAAAGGCGTAGAAGGACAGAATGAAATGAGTCAAGCAGTGGAGACTGTGCTTTTCTTAGAATTTTACACACGACGCGGCGCACGCCCGCCGTGAGAATGAGGTCGAGTGGGCGGTAGCCGCAGTATTACACCTAATTTCTGCACTCAATTAAGGATAATTTTTGTATAGCAAATGCAACATCCAATATTCCCCACTTATGCAGTAACCTGGAATGGAATAATGCTTAAGCTCCGCAGGAGCGTACAACAAATCAGGTAAATAATTAACATTTTTGGACGAAAAGATTTATAACAGTGCCTCGTACAGTTCTGAAAGTCTTTTAAAAAACGAAGTCATTATAAAATAAATCAAATGTGACATGCAATATACACATGTGGACAGAATAGCTTAAATAAAATTAAAGCAAAATTAAACGAGAATGAAATGTTAAAAAGCGAGAGGAAATAAAAAGAAAATTAAAAATGGTATGCAATACGTAAAAAATAAAAGAAAATGGCAATCAGTGTCGAGATAAGCGTAAGACTTTACAACAGAAAGAAAAGAAAAGAGAGAAATGCAGAGAGCACAAACAAAGGAAAAGACATTAAGATGAGAGAAGTCTATAAAACAGTACACTATCTACAAAACAAAGTTGGAGTTTGGAGTACAGTCTAGGGCAGGGTCCTTTTATAACGGAATACTTTACAATTTACAATACAGTTACGCAATGCTTGAGTTAAATAAATAATTACATAGAGAGGTCTTACACTTTATGGTAAAAAGTCTCAGGATTAAGTAAGAAAAACATTATACAGTGTGTCTACTTAAGTTGGCTGCGTTATATTATATTATCAATTTTACGAAAAAAGTTTCTCATAAATAAATCTGCTTTCGGAGTTCAAATTTCTGAGTTGACATTTATAAAAAATTATTCTTTCTAACTTCAAATTCGATTTTATAAGCTTTTGGTTTCTTAACTTTTGTGTTGCAGCATTTTGATAATTTGATTAATGTCAAAGGTTTTTTTTATCGTAGTGCAAAATACATATTTTACGACAAACTTCGTATATGACTGATCAATTTTAATGTAAGATGATATCATTACGCGTTTTAGATCATGCAGAACTTTTTATAAACAGAAACTTTTTCCGTAATATTAATAATAAAATAGTTTTCCATATGCATGAATGCTTAACGTTTCACTATTGGTTGACAGCTTCGTCAGGATTAATCACAAAATAGGCAAGTTTGTCAAGAGGAACGTAAAGGTAACATGATTTTACTGAAAACTGAAAATACAAGATTTCCGGAGAATCGTAAAGGTGACAAGATCATAAGTAAGTTTTTTTTATGTTACTTTTTCATTTCTCTTGATAATTTTTTATTTATTTTTCTCACTCTTGACGAAGCTATGAACCAATAGTAAAACGTTGAGCGTTCGTGTAATTTTCGAGCAGTTTTCATTGGGACAAGAGTCGACTTCAATTCAAGAAAAGAATTATAAATTCAACGGAAAAAACAAAGAGAAAGGCCATTTGAAAATTAAAAATAAGTAAAATGTAAATACGTGGATGGACAAAATATGTAAAAATTGTTTGCCTCACCTCACTAAGAAATAATTTGTATAAATAGCAGGGCAAGGGCAAGGATTTGTATTAAAACGATTTTTTCTATGTAACCATATTGGAACTATTATATTATATTTCTATTTTTAAACTTTTTTTAAATTATAAACTGAATTTCACGGTTTTGTTTAATGCATTTTTGTATTTCAATTGCCCTAAATTGTATTGTAGACTAAATTTTACGTTTTTAATATATTGTTATATTTGAAAATTTGGTCATTTTTATTTGCAAAGTTTTAAATGTAAATTTAAATGCATAAAAAATCGTTGTATACACAGGACTTAAAGACAATGTAAAAACAAAATACCACGTTGTCTGAACTAAAGCTTCCATCCAAACAACACTCACATAATTAACAACCTTAAAGAACTGCGCAAGCAGTACAAGATAAAATTATAAAATTATAATAAAGTAGCGTATTACATTAGGAAGCTTGAAGCTGTCTCGAGATCAATTTAAAAAAAAAAACGATTAAAGCTTACCTAGTACAAAATCAATATAGAACATAAACGAATGTTTTTAAATGAAATTAGCATCACTATTTTATTCCCTTGTTAAGTACGAGCCTAAGTCTGTTAGGTATGTTTGATTGCGAACATGTTTACATTATTATGAGTTTTTTATATGTATTGTCATATGCATTTTTACTATAAAGGGTATTCTTTTACTGTGTGCAAATATTTAAACCTGCACTATATCACCGTAAATGGCAACGATTGAACTCATATGTTCTAACATAAATCTAATAGTTTTCGACAAAAATGCAGTGGCGGATTTTCACTAAACCGTTTGAGAACTGCTGGCATAGCTAAAAGTGGAACGCGGGCGTCTCTTAAATTTCGACCCGCAGCCGAAGTAGTCCAAAGTCAGTGCCTTACTGGACCTTGAATAGGAACGACGTAAATCAGCGCCGCTCCGATCAGCTGGTCCGTCAAAACGTTTACATTTTAAATTAACTTCACTGCAAGTAATTACAAGTTAAGTATTTTTAAATTAAAATACAGTGCAATTCAAGAAGCTGCGGTTCGTAATTGCCGAAGAAATTAAAGGCGAGGTACAAACAAATTGTAATTTTTCATTCATTCATTTGTGTTTTAAATATAATAAAACACAAAAAAAATTTACATTTACTTTGTTTCCAACGACCGTACGTAGTAATACTTTTGTAGCTAGAAACGAGGTTACAGCAAAAGTTTATTTACCTAAAAGGGTGAAGGAAGAACATTTTCAACGCGCTTGCCTAATTGGTGCATTTTAGGATTTATTCGTCGATAGTTGATATCGTAAAACATATTACTTCGCTCTGTGAATTAAAATTTTAAATAAAATAATTAATAAACGATATCAATGATTGCTATTACGAAACTCTCCGTTGAACATCGAGTGCGGTATCAGTGTGTGTGTTCGTACCGAGAGGAAGGTGAAGTTGACCTTCCTATATTTCTCGCACATTTCAGCGGTTCCAAACAAGTGGTCCATCCGAATTTTTTTGGCTATGATACGGTAGCCACCAAAAAATACCAGCAGAAGGTAGCATTTCGTATACTTACACTGAGGTTTCTTTATTTGCATACAGTAAAAGAACATCCTGTATAATAGATAAAAACTAACAGACTCAATAAACTGTCAATTAAATGATCTCAATCTCAAGCACTTGGGGTTATTTTTTTCAGTCATTACTTAACTCTAGCCTTTGTTGTATTCCTATCTTTCTCGTACATTTCCGCGGTTCCAAACAAGTGGTCCATCCTAAATTTTTTGATAAGTGTATTACAATAATGTAGATAATACAATAAAAAAAACGATTGATTGATTGATTTATTTATTTGCGATATTCTCGTAAGTAAAATTTTCGTTTTATTTGAAGTCCAAGAAAAGAAAGAAAAGGGCGAAGCATTATCGACAATTCTGAGAATGTAGGTAAAATGCCATTAGAGCAACGGTGGAAAACAAATTGGAAAATCGATTTCTGGCTTGTTCTAACCGGAACGCTATTAACAAAGAAAATCGAGATCCAACTTTGTACGATTTGTTTAAAAGAAAAGGGGATGAAAAATGAGTTTCGAACCCTTGTCCGCACTTTTACAACAAAGTATTTTGAAACTACTTTGTTTGAACTTGGAAATATAAATGCGTCGTTTACCAAAACAGTCCTTAAATTTCCAAATTCGTTATTCAAGTATCACGTATCACATTTAACGAAGAAATGCAATTTTGGGTCCGACTCGTCCCTCGGTAGAACTTACAGTTAATTAACATAGTCAAAAAGCTTAAAACTTATGGTCTGATAATTTATGTATAATTGCACCTCTCCATGCGATTTTATTACTGCGCTTATCTTCGCGCGCAATTAAGCCAGAAGATCCAATCGGTGGTGCATGCCGTCGCCGTCTTAAATAATATTTAACAACGTTAATTGCGTTACGCAATGATTAAGCAGAACAAACAGGCGCTTTTACGGCGAACACTCCGGCCGAATTAGCGCCCAATTTGAACTAATGCACGTACACGGCGTACGGGAAAAAAAAACTCCGAGAGGAGTTTTCTTTAATTGGAATATTATGTACTAATTTCTGTAAATTGAAACCATCTCTTCTGAGTGCCTTCTAACACGATCGTAACAATTTTCGGACGATAATAACAAGCCCGAAACTAACGGTATGACGTGTTAATTGTTACCTAGTGTGTGGAGGTATCTCGAGGATGAACCTGTGTTTGATGACCTCCGTACGAAAGGTATAAAGTAATTTTTGATTTTATTTTTAATTTTTTTTTTGATACTCATACAAAAATAATGAAACTCTGATAAATCTGAGTATTTTATTATAAAATAATTATTGGTATGTTTTTGAACTAAAATCATATACTGGTTCTTGACAGGAAGTGGTATGGACATGCAGAAGAGATGGGGCTGGCCTTTGTACGTACTAGTCCCGGAGTTTCCTGTACATAATTTTCAATTTTAATTATCTGTGCTATATATTCTCATTGAATTCATGATCTTCATGAGTTTGATGATTAAAAAAAACTTCCTGATACGCTCAAAGATGCATTCAATAATTCTCGACTACGTCTAGAGTATTGTTTTAATAAATAAAAAAATTGTACCTTTGCAAAGTTAATGGTTTTGAAACCGAATGAATGAGTTCACCTGTTTTCTTGTCGTTAGGAAAAAGCCCCTGGTTTATGACCCAGGCCGTTTTACACCACCTTATTTCTTGTACAAGATTTGGTTCAACTTTTACAACAAATATTTGAAGAAAGATATTTTCGAGCTGTATACGTGGGCTGCTGGAAAAGTTTCTGGAAACGGTATGAAAAAACGCATATGAAATTTGGTAAACGGTATCATTGTTCCGGAATGTTTCAACCGCTGGTTCAGCCGTCGAAAATCGCTCACCACGCATTTTATTTTTGGTATTTGGGAACAAAAAGAAATCATTAGGTGATAAATCAGGTGAATATGGACAATGAGTCATTAATTCAACATTTTTGTTGGACAAAAATCAACTGTTTGACGGGCTGAGTGAGAGCTGGCGTTGTCATGATGGAGAATAATTCGTCGATTTCGATTGTTTCTTCTTATTTGATCGATGACTTCCGGCAAGCAAATTGTAGTATACCAATCAGCATTCACGGTTTTTCGATCCTCTAAAGCCACGGTTGCTACATGTCCAGTTAAACCAAAGAAACAAGCAATCATTTGCTTCGCAGCACTGCGTGAACGGACAACTTTTGTTGGTGTTGGTTCATTTTGAAATACCCAAACGGTAGATTGTTGTTTACTTTCCGGTTCGTACGAATAGATCCATGTTTCGTCACCAGTAACGATGTTATAAACTAAATTTGAACGACCTCCATTGAATTTCTTAAGCATTTCTTCGCACCATTTGACACGACCCTGCTTTTGCGCTTCTGTTAAATTGTGTGGGATCCAACCACTGCAAAGCTTTCTTACGTTCAAATGATCATACAAAATCTGGTGTATTGCTTTCATGTCAATGCGTAAAGATACTTGAATCTCACGGTATGTCACATGTCGATCTCGCTCAAGCATTTTACGCACAGCGTCTACATTAGTGGCAACAACAGATATTGATGGACGACCTTCACGAAATTCGTCACTGAGAGAGGTACGTCCACGCTGGAATCCGGCAAACCAATTATAAACACGGTTCTTTGATGGTGCTTCATCTCCAAGAGCCAAATGAAGCCGATCGAGGCATTGTTTCGGCGTTAGATCACATTTGAAATCGTAAAAAATCATGGCACGAAAATTTTCACGCGAGATTTCCATGTCTACACAAAATTACTTTTTCTCAAATGCTGTACAAACAAAACTAGTTCACTTAGATAGGAACTGTCAATAGAATTATAGGCGAAAAACGTCAAGTTTTTCAAATATGACAGTTGATAAACGCTAAGAATTCTAGACCTACTAGATTCCAGAAAATTTTCCAGCAGCCCACGTATTTGGTTTGGAATGTCATATATTTTGTTTCTTAGGGCCATTTGCACCACTTTCAGTTAAAATTTAAGCTCCACTTAATTCCATAGAAACGTTTGTTGCAACAATTGTTTCTATGGAGTTAAGTGGAGTTTAAATTTTAACTGAAAGTGGTGTAAATGGCCCTTAGACAGTTTCTAATTCAGTTTCTAATTCAGTTTACTTTTAAATTTAAACTTTTCAAGAAATTAAACCTCGAAAGGCTTTAAAAACGAATAAACAAAAAAGATTTTAGTTCAGACTTAGTTAGTTTTCAATAAATTTGAGATAAAAATCGTTGTACTGAAAATATCGTATAATTGTTTCATTTTATTATTGCCTAAAGTATTTTTTTAAGAGATTACTTTGATTTTAGCGATTAAGTAATTAAATAATAAAGTCGCCGAACTAATTCAAAATATCAATCGAGGAAGCATAAACAATCGCTGGCGATATAAATCAATTTTGTAATTGCAACGGCAAACAGGAGCGCACGTTAATGAATGATAACATCGGCGACTGAAATCGTATCTTGACCTATCTAACAACAAACACGACTAATCTAGAGACAAAACAATCAATTACTACCATCAAAATATCCTAATAGTGTTTACAGCGATAGCTAAATTAGTAGGTTAATATTTGATATGTAACGAACTCATCGGCGGAGGCAGAGGCGGCGGCAACCGACGTTTATTTACTACACACAACTTTGAATCAATCACTCAGTATATACATACATATATACGTACGTATACAAGTATGATATATTGGTTTTAGAACTCGGAGGCTGCTTTGTATACTACACCACATTACTTTCATTTTGAAATAAGTGACAGGAAAAATTAGTTAATTAAAAATGATTGGGTGTGTACCCGGCCTTATTGCATATATTCTAAAAATCCTCAGCGATTGCCTGTCGTTATCTGCTCGGTTTTTGTCACACTTGATTTAATTCGCACCCAATTTGAACAATGTGACTTTTAACTCGTTTTCCGTCACGAAAAATCAATAAATGCGCAGACCGCGATTTGAGCAGGTACATTTCAATATTACTGTTTGCCCAACAAAGCAAACAAATTTTATATTTTGCATGTTCTGTTAATTAGTAAATTAATTCTAACTGAATAAACAAACAGCAAGCGCGCTCGTTGGTCGGTCGGTCGGTCTGTCGGTCGAATCGGAATGTACTTTTTCTTTTTTTTGGCTTTTTGTTTTTTGAAATCGTCCTTTCTGTGAAACTGCTTGGTGCTTTTCGGGGGCCTGAAATGAGCCGTCTCGTCGAAAAAACACACTCGAAGGCGGGCCCGAAACGGAAGATGTTTTCGTAGTGGCCCTCCTCGCCGGTCCTGAGTAAACGGGCTTTCTTTGAATAAACCGACTTAAAACAACAGGCGAGTTAATGTTTTCGGACGCGGAACGTATACCTGTTAAGCTAACAGACGCGAGCTTGTTTCGAAGACAAATCCGACGGTTTTTACCCTTTTATACTTTTTCCAACTCGGAATTCAGAAAAACAGCAAAGAAAAAGAACGAAAAACGAAACGAAAATTAACCTCACTTCAGACCACGGTGAACGATATATTAGGTGACGCACAAGAGCACTCGGTCGTGTGTTGATATGTGATATGTGCACGAAAGCACGAGATTAATTGCGAGAGTGACAGCTGAAAGAAAGTTTCCAATATCAATGAGCGAGAGAGAACGGTGTTTAATCCTTCAGCATGAGATAACATGCGCACACATTGCGAACGCCCGTGCTGCTACCTATTAATTCTTTACTGTGCTTCAGACATAAAATTTGAAGAAAAAAAATCGTCGTTTCATTTTTTTTATTTTGGTTATTTTAAAGCGTACCGCCTCAAGTTTCACCTTCGTAAAGTCATCTGGTATGAATCCACACTCACAAAAAGAAAAAGAAAAGTCGAATGTAGGTGGAACATTCGGCACACCCAGAACGACAACTTTCAAGTACGACAAACTGCCTCGACGACAACACCAAGGAATAACGTGTGGAGGAAGTAAAAGGACCAAGCCCACACACGCTCGCGTCTGTTTGTTCCGTTTCCAGCGCTATCTACGTGTGAAAACAACAATAAAAAAAAGAAAAGAAATTGCGATTGCAATCCGCTTTTGATATTCCGGAATCATCGGAATTGAGGATGGATATCTGCGTTCACGTTTGGACTTCTGGGTTCAACTGCGGCAAGCTTTGTTCAGGCAGATAATGAACGTCGCTTTGAATAAATTTGTTCTTCTACGAAATTTATGACTAACAATAAGTTGTGATTGCGTGTCCCAATTGATAACGGTATTATACGAAGTGATTCAACGAACAAGAAAGCATCTCAAAGACAATTCCATTTTGATTTACTTGTGATGTAATGGAGCACATAATTTCTAATTTTCTTAAATCTTCTGATATTTCTGATAATTTTCTTATTCAAAACATGTTAATATCGTTATTCTACACAGGATAACATGTATCTAGAAAGATTTTTCTATAAACGTCACGGGCCCGTGTTACGCTCTGGAAAACTCATTACAATTATTGCATAATTCACCTTAGGAAGTGAAATTTTTTTTATAACTGCTCACGTTTTCACCCGAACAAAACCAATAGTTTACGACCAGTAAGCATTAGTTCCATTTCAGCCATACACTTGCTTTAATCTTTACCAATCGCTAACAATCCCACTACGTTTGTACGTCACTCCCTTTTCCCCATACAGATTATTTCGATTAAGTTCGTGGTGTTGCTGTTGGTATACACAGAATTTGTTAAGTAATAATTAAGGGTCGGACATTCTTAGGATATCTGGTAAAAACCAGTACAAAGATAAAAAAGGCAGCGGCGTAGATTTCAACGTCACCGCTGAACGGCTTTTATGCCCGAGGCACTCTCACCCTCGCGTTTATTGAAGCAACAATTTATTGTAAGTACAAAATTTTTTTTAATCTCAAACCGGACAGAAAAATGAAGAGAACACACTCAACGTTTCGCTATATATTTATAGCTTCGTCAGGAGTGAAAAAAAGTAAATAAACAAGTTGTCAAGAGAAACAAGTCGTCAAGAGAAACGAAAAGGTAACATGATTTTAAACTAAAATACGAGTTGTCCGGAAAAAAGAGAAAAGTAACTAGAACTAAATTAAAACTAATTTTTTTTTTTTTTTAATTAATTGACAGATCTATATCCTGTTTAAAGAGTCTAGAAAACTACAAAATATATCATTTAAATTTTCAAAGTCCGTACGTTTATTAATAGAATTTGGAGACATTTTAATTTTACACATTTCTATGAAACGTCTTTTAAAAGTATTAGATTCACTGTACAAAATGTCAGTATTATCAAAATCAAAATTATGATTATTTACTAATGAATGCTCTACAAGCATTGAATGATTTTGATTATTTTTTTGAATATGATATTTACGTTGGTCTAAACGTTTTTTTTTAAATTTTGGCTCCTTTCACCTATATAAACAGAATTACAATTTGAACATTTGATTTCATAAACCACGTTAGGTTGTTTTAATTTAGGTATTTTGGTTTTTAAATTCGAAAAAATTAAATTTAAATTATTTACAGATTTACTGGCTAAAATTAAATTATGTTTTTTGAAAATGTGTTTAAACGTATTGTGTATTGGTTCAATATAAGGCAAACATATGTATTTATGGTTCGAAGTTTGTCTAATGTTATTAGAGACATTTGAATTTTGTAAGTATTTAATACGATTTTTAATTACTGATTCAATAAGATTTATTGAATAAGAATTTTGAATAAGAGTTTTCTTTATTAAATTTAAGTTATCATAAATGAAAACTTTATCAGAAAGTAAAATAGCTCGATCTGTTAATGAAATAATAGTTGCAATTTTATAATTTTTCGGTGTATACGAGTGAAAATTTATGTACCTACCTGACCAGGTAGGTTTATGAAACCAATTAGTAATTAATTTATCATTGTGTCTGATAATATTTACGTAGAAAGTTTTTTTAATCTCAAACCGGACAGAAAAATGAAGGGAAACACACTCAACGTTTCGCTATAGATTTATAGCTTCGTCAGGACTCCTGACGAAGCTATAAATCTATAGCGAAACGTTGAGTGTGTTTCCCTTCATTTTTCTGTCCGGTTTGAGATTAAAAAAACTTTCTACTTACTATTTTCATCGGACAAGAACAAACTTCAATGATAATATTTACATCAAGAAAACTCCATGAATTATTATTTTCTTTTTCTACTATAAATTGTAATCTATTATGAAAAGAATTAAATTTATTTAAAACAAAATCTACCTTATCAGAAGGCAAAATCAGTAAAATGTCATCTACATGACGAAAATATAACGTTAAATCGAATGATAAAGAGTTAATAACAGATTTTTCTAGTTCTTGCATAACAATTTCAGCTAAAGCCAGAGATAAAGGAGAACCCATTGCTGTACCAAAAATCTGTTTATAAAATTTATCATTGAAAGCAAAATAAGATGTTTCAAAACATAAATCAACTATATCTAAAAAGTTACCTTTGGAAATATCAGTAAAATCTTTAATCTCTAACTACCTATCATTAATACTTTTTAAAGCTAAATCTTTAGGAATGTTAGTAAATAAAGAAATAACATCTAAAGAAATTATAATGCAATTATTTGGTACAGTTATTTGTTTTAATTTTTCTACAAGTTCAAAAGAATTTTTTATAAAATATTCTGATTTACTAGTAACCTGAGTAATGATTTTTGAAATAAATTTAGATAAGAAATATGGAGAAGAACCAATAGTGGAAACTATAGGACGAAGAGGTGTATTAGGTTTATGAATTTTTGGAATGCAGTATAATTTAGGAAATATGGGATGTTGTACTTTAAGAGATTTAGCAACAATATTACTAATTTCAACGGATTTCTCTATCTTATTAATAATACTGAAAGTTTTACGTTGATAATATTCGGTGGGATCGTTAGCGAATTCTACATATGTATTATTATCAGATAGCATAGTTTGAACTTTTGAAAAATAATCTGTTTTATCAATTAAAACAGTTACATTGCTTTTATCAGCTGTAGTAACAATAATATTAGGATTATCTTTAAGAAATTTTTTACAAGACAAGAGATCTCTAATAAGAATCTTATACTTTGATTTTTCAAAAGTTTTATCAATATTTCTAATATAATTTAAAAAATTAGAACAAAATTTATTTCTTATTTGTATTTTTGAAGGTGAATCTAAAGATTTAATACAAAACTCTAAGCTACTTAATACTTTTAAGAAATGTACTTGTTGTTTATGAAAATAAAATGAAAATTTTTTTCCTAAAGCGAAAATGTATTTTAAATTTGACGGGATCTCAGTTTTTGTATAATTTACAAGCCACTTATTTATTATATTTTGATCAAATTTAATGTAAAAATTTTTATCTCTAATAGAAATATGATTATCTATCTTTTTAATCTGTGTCAATCGAATTTTATTAAAATACCTCTCATTTTTTTGATTTTCAAAATTTAGAAAATTAATCAAATTTGACTTCAAAAAAAAAAAAAAAATTAACATTAACTAAGTGTTAAGAAGTGGAAAAAATTAGTTTTAATTTAGTTCTAGTTACTTTTCTGTTTTTTCCGGACAACTCGTATTTTAGTTTAAAATCATGTTACCTTTTCGTTTCTCTTGACGACTTGTTTCTCTTGACAATTTGTTTATTTACTTTTTTTCACTCCTGACGAAGCTGTAAATCTATAGCGAAACGTTGAGTGTGTTCTCTTCATTTTTCTGTCCGGTTTGAGATTAAAAAAACTTTGTACTTACAATTTTCATCGGACAAGAACAAACTTCAATTATCAACAATTTATTGTAAATTACGTGTGTAACACAATTGCCTTTAGAGTTTCTTTCAAATTATAATTATAATTATGGAAAAATTATAATTCTTTACTGTAACTTTTAAAAAGACTGGCATAATACGTTTAATTCATACCAATTATAGCGCCGTCACTGCAAAAAGAATGCGAGATTATTTCGGAATGTAAACAAGTTTTTATATCCAGTCGACCAGAACTGTAGTGGTTACTGCGCGCCGCTGTAGTGGTTACTGCGTGCCGCATAGACTTCTCAGGCTTCGACTGGTTTATTGTTTTTACAGGGCAGACGCGTTAAAGATTAGAACTTCTTCCGACTATGACCGCTTCAGCATATTTGTAGTTCCTCGTTTATTTACCTTCCGCCTAAAATGCACCTAGGCCTGATAATAAGCTCGCCAAAGCTTTTTGAAGTGGAATTCACTTCTAGCAGAAGACCAGAAAATTAGAGATCCCTGTGATTGAGCGAGCCGTTTCAGTTTTCTTGCCATTTTGCCGTTTCTTGACATCTTAATAAGAGTAAAGATTTTGGTGACAGTTTATAAAGGGATTTATTTTTTTGATTGGCCAGAGTTTATTCTGTCGTCAATCTACACAACTAAAAAAGGCACTCCAGGCGGTAGTCATCGAGAGCGTCACCTGTCGAACGACACTCGAAATTTGAAAGCAATTGTTGGCACATAGGTCTGTACTAACTACAGTGCTTTCTGATTATCGCGAAACCGTCAAAAACGGTAGTTCACCACAACAGAACGGTTTTGGTAGCAATTGTTTCAAACTTGAATGCGTGAGTGCATGCTTTTGACAGTTTTGAACCAGTCAGAAACTGCTATTGGACCAGACAAATACCAACTGTCAGCGTACAGCGTTTTCAATTCCTCTTACATGAGTACTCTGTAAGTTGCTCCATCCCTTGTTGAGGTTAAAATAAGATGAGAATACTCTGAGAGTGCTCCAGAGCAGTTAATTAAAAGCGCTGTTAGTTTCTTATGTCGAAAGAAAATTTGGTCAATTGCGTTTAACAGCAAATTATCGCCACATTAAAGTTATTAACAGTGAATTTGAAAGACAGAGAGTAAAATAGCTATTAATTGTAGTAAATATAATACAGAAGCATTGTGAAATCAACAAATAGCTAAAAAGTATAAGAAAAACATTTATGAATTTTTTAGTCAACAGGAAATATAAAGTCACAACAACATTGCTAGTAGATGGAAGTAAATAGAAAAACCTATAAAAGAAGTAATAGACAATAACTTAGATAAAATTAAAATAAGAATTTTTATAAAGATGTGAAGAAAATAAGAAGCCGTCATATAAATAAAGCAGGTTTTATCAATGACAAAGAAAGAAACCTACCGAAAAGGAGAAGATGTGCTGGAGAGATGGAAGAAGTACTTTAAGGACTTATTAAATGAAGGTTACGAAGAAAATCTAGAAAGTGATAGGGAGACATTAACTAAGCGTTAAGAAGTGGAAAAAAATTTACATGCAATGAAAAATAATAAAAGTCCTGGTGAAAATGGAATTACTGCAGAAAACCTAAAATACGGCGGAAAAATTTTAAGAACGAAATTATTAGAACTAATAAGCGATATTGGAGAACAGAAACAATTCCTAAAAAAAGGTGACCCAACAAGGTTCTTGCTGCAGTAATTAAAAGGAGATTACATAAATACAGTGAAGAGTGACTGACTAAGTGACTATCAAGGTGGATTTCTGAAAGGACGATTAACGTTGGACCACATATTCATGGTAAATCACATTTTAACAAGTAGTTATGAATATGAAATCTCAAGAAGCATGTTATTTATGAATTTTAAAGCAGCATATGACTATAGATCGGGCTAAGTTAACGGAAGAGTGTAGAGTAATGCGTCGGTTACGTCAAGGGGATCAACTGTCTGCGGTTCTATTTAATATAATAATGGAAAAGATCATAAGAGAGAGTGAAGACAGTCAAGAAAAAGTCGTGAGAAAATAATCATTTTAGTGTTAAGACAGCAGGCAACAAGACATACCAATTTGAAGAAGTTAAAAAGAAATAGAAGAGGGCTGAGAAAGGCGGAGTAATTCGGAAATTTATGCTCTATACAGGGAGATTCAGGCAACCCTTTCATTAAAAGTTTACGGACTTCTGCTTTGAATTTCTGTTTCATATTTTGCAGTTATAAATTAACGATATGGATCTATCAAAATATAATATTTTCAAATTTCGCACACTTCCGCTTATACCGGAAGTTGCTATCAACTTTCTTATTTTAAATGGAATAACCCAACTTTTAATGAAATCACCATAAAATTCTAAAAATATTTTGTGCAACATGTGATACAAGAAAAATTAACCGTTTCCGAGATATTTTCATTCTTTAAAAATAACTCATACTTGCAGAACCTTGGTTATGATGCTGCCATCTTTGTGCATCAAAAACCATAATGCCCATTTTTGACCTGTAGTAGGCTACAGTAACATGCTTTCAGATCATGTCCAGTTTTGCACTTAATTACTTACAGGCTGGTTGAAAAGTAACTTCTATTCGAACTAATTACAACTGTCGAAAAGCATGTTTTTAAATGGAACGCCTAGTATATTTTTATACCATATGACTCAGGATTAAATCTTCTTTCGTCCTGTATTAGCATTCCCTGTACCTATCTCTTATAGTTCACTCGCTATCGATGATTTCCTTTTAACATCTATTTTTTTTCATTTTTCGGTATTATTTTTAAATAGTGGGCTATGAAAACTGGAGAAATTATAATTTTTGAAATCATCTGTTTAGTAGGAATCAAAGAAAAAAAAAACAATTTAATCGCTATGAAGAACCAAAAAATGAATAATCAAACACAGACATATTAAAGGTATTTCATGATAAAAAAATCGACAATTCAAGAAGTTAATAAAAAAAGTTGTTATATCGAGGAAAATGCGTTATTACTTAGATACAGTAAAAAGTTATTACTAATAAATAATGGCCGAGGACAACTTAGAGCCAATATTATAACCAACAATTTGTGTATTATTTTTAATATTTCTGATTTATTTATTAGTTTTCATAAAATTTTGTATTGTAAGTGTAAATTTCTCCTTGTAAATGTGTAAATAGTCATACCAAGAATTCTAATACATGCGGCATATGTAAACAAAAATTTCAGATGATAGATATATATTTAAGTATTATTTGTCGGTTTTTAAAATGAAATTGAAATTACAGTTAGAAATTAATTTAAAAAATCTCAGTTTGTTAAATTTTCATAGCACTATTCAGAAATAATACTGAAAAGTGAAAAAAATGATGTGTCAAAGAGAAAATCATGAATAGAAAGAGAAAGGTAAGAGATGGGTATAGGGAATGCTAATACAGTTCGAAAGAACATTTAATTCTGTTTATTATGGTATAAAAAATACTGGGTGTTCTATTTAAAAAACATGACTTTTCGACAGTTGAAATCAGTTCGAGTAGAAGTTACTTTTCAACCAGCCCGTAAACGATTTTGTGTAAAATTAGGTATGACATGAAAACTTATGAGCACAGCCTACTACAGGCCAAAAATTGAAATTATTGCTTTTGTTACACAAAGATGGCAGCATTATAAACAAGGTAATGCAACTTTTTTTTGATGGAAATATCTCTAAAACGACTAATTTTTCTTGTAATAATAAATAAAATATTTTTAGAATTTCATGAAGATTTCAGAAATGCAATAAAAATGGGGTATTATATTTAAGATAAGAAAATTGACAGCAACTTCCGGTACAAGCGGACGTGCCCGAAGGTTGGAAATATTATATTTTAATAGATCATTATCGCTAACTTATAACCGCAAAATATGAAATAGAAATTCAAAGAGGAAGTCCGTAAAATTTTAATGAAAGGGTTGCCTGAATCTCCCTGTATAATGAACCAATAATAAGCAAGGTTATAATGTCAAGAAAACTGCAATGGCTAGGGGACTTGCGAAGAATGGAGAAGAACAGGACGATTAAAAGCATAGCATGGAATCAACCGGGACAACAGCAACATAATTGACAAAATTCTTAAAAATAAACTACAAAAATAAACATTAAACTTTATATATCCCAAGGTAAATTCTAGTAACAACAAACAGTTCATTTCACTCACATATTTTGGTAAAATATCCGAAAAAATAGGTAGAATAATTAGCAAAAATAAAGATATAATTGTTGCATATAAACTCTATAATAAAATCTCAAATTTAATTTTTAACAATAAAGATAAAATAGACAAATTTAAAAAATCTGGTGTATATAAACTACAATGTAATGATTGTAAAAGTGTTTACATAGGTCAGATTGGGAGAAATTTTGCCACACGCATTCAAGAACACATTCGGTCTTTTAAGCTACAAAAAACTGATTCAAATTTTGCCAACCATTTAATCGCAGAAAAACATTTTTTCAGTTCAGACAATGCACAAATTTTACATTACGCCGAAAAAAGCATTAAGTTAAACTTATTAGAGTCTTTAGAAATTCGTAACGCGGCGAATAATTCCGAAGAAATATTATTGAACGACCAAACTGACCCAATGTATTCATCCTTCTTCGAAGCCTGTAATTAAAAAATCCCTCCAGATGCATCTAGGTGGTGTTCTTAGTATTAGAATTTAGTTTTCTGCCTGTGTACATATATACAGACTCAGTTTCGGTTTAAAAAATCAGTTTGAAAATGACAGTGAACTGTTGAAACTGTGTGACAAATAAAGGTAATATTAACAAAGTAATTATCAGTGTTTTATTTGTTAAAATGGAATATCACAAAGTAACGGCAGAGCGTGTTAACTTTTTTTTATCTTTTAGTGGATGTTTGGTTTTATTTCATTTTTAATAGACGAATATAGTTTAGTGTCAAGGTTGATATCTCACTGAAAACTGCGTATCTTCAAACTAAATAAAAGAAATAAAAATTTTTAAAAGCAACCTCAAATAAAAAGTTGAAAAACTAAAATCAAAAAAGGAAATGATGGGGGAGAGATGAATAAGATAAACTTAAGAGAAACTAAAAAGAGGAAGCAAAGGTATATGATTTTTGTTTATATAAATTTAGATAATTTGAATTATTATTATTGTTATTAACAGAATTTGGCATCATTTTAATTTTGCTAATTTCAGCAAACTTTCTTTTGAAAATTGGATCGAGTTGGATTGGTTTCATGATACAGACCATAGTAATAACAAAATCAAAGTTACGGTAATTTACTAATTAACTTCAATGATTTTAATTATTTATTTGAACGTGATATTTATGTTGATCGAAACATTTTCTTAAATTTTGACATATTTAGCTTATTTGTACATATGATTTAGTAAACCACTCAGTTTGTTTTACTTTCGATGTATTGTATTTTAAATTTGAGGATATCATATTTTAATTATTTACAGATTTGCTAACTAAAAAGGCGTAGGACAAAACTAGGAATCTCCTGCGGAAAAGTCAATTAAGGATAAATTTTCAAACGAAAAGTTCGAAGTATTAAAATTTGTTGTTTACATTAAAATTATGCATTCATTAAAAAATTGCTTAATTTAATTCATTCTTGTCTCATTAAGAGAAAATTATAAAGCAGATGTAATTAACAGAGAAATAAGTTAATTCAACCACATGATTAAGTAATGTAAGCGAATGTCGCTAATAATTTTTAAATGTCGTCCTCGGGGAGTTTACCTAATTTTTAAAACACGTTCCGCCGATAAATGAACTCGCCCTTTTCTCGCTAATTTGTTTGTTTTTGGCGATTTTTTTTGGGCTCGATCGTTTGGCAATTTATTAGGCAACGAAGACTCATGTTTACAGTTAAATATTTGTGAAGTCCTCGGATGAAGAGGATATTTAATAGATTTTACGTTTGTACCTTGACTTCATACAATTTACTGGATTTTAATGATTTTCAGTTTGCACATTTGGAATCTGGTACTCGGACTCTAGTATTAATCAGCAAGCATTCTCGTATTTAACTATGACGTTTTATGGGTTGTTCTAATGCATGCAACGAGTTTTCTTAAATGAGTTTTTATTTACGTAAGTAAAATATTTTAAGAAATTATTGTGTTGTGTTTCACTTTAGCACTACTCAATTATTATTGTTTTTATTTTTTATAGTTTGTTGACGTTTAATTACGATGATTTTCGACACGGTTGTTCTTATGTTTATCGTTGACTGCTCCTGAAATTGCGTTTTCTCTATTTATAGGCGACGTAAAAAAATGACTTCTACCTCATAAATTGCCCGTCATCAACCATTTTTTACTATTTCGCAAATTCATTTCGTCCACAAAAAAACAAATTACAAACTTATGCAAAGCTTTAAAAAACTGTTCCTAATGAAATTCTTATTGTAGATATCATCCCAAAAACCACTTACATGAATGGGTTTTATTTTACTCGGACTTGCATCTTCTTTTGCAACATGCTTGTTAACTTTCTTGGCTGATAATACCATTACAGTTCACGATGTGTTCATCTTTTCATTTGACTTTGTAGATGCCTTCTACGTACAGTAAACAATAAACTACTTTTTTTTATTAAAGCTTTTTCTTTTATCTGTGGTGGGTGCCCAACTGGGTCTTAGGTCATCGACGTGTCAAAATCTCAAGAGCGAGAGTGTATTTTGTGTGTGTAAAGTGTTCCATGGCTTCGTTATTTGCAAACCTTTCTCACTGTTGAAAGGAATGCAGTATCGAATTGTATGCCCAATACTGAAGGGAACCTGAAGTTAATACCGTCCACCCTGGAGAAATATCTCGAGTGTGGTTCGAACCCACCCTAATATTTATAGTCTTCGGGCGACTTACATAATCTCGGACCAGAGGCCGATGCATCAGTATTCCTCCTTGATGCATAAATAGTTATTATTATTCTGAGAGTATTCTTAAATTTTCTTTTTTAAAGTTTTTAGCATCCGTTAATCCTAATTAATGAACTGGCGTCCTGAGTACGAATTTTTCAAACAGGTAACTTAATCGAGTTTAGGACAACGAGAAAATGATTTTAAACCATTCAGCTGACAAGTTTCGGTTTATTTTAATCCTTCATCAGAGCCTGAAAGATATTACAATTTTAGTTCTACCTTAACATTACAAAATTAGGAAAGGTTTTACCTCTGATTCAACAGTTTAATACTGTAACCATATGAACAGATAAAATAGCGACATCTTACGATCGCTTTTTGACCTGACATTGCAGTAGGATAGACAAATTGAAGCGGATTTGCTCCTAATAAGTCCCCCTGCAAGGCGGCCATGCTTGCTGTCAAAGCATAATGAAACTTTTAAAAAAATTTGTCGTTTTTGTTTGCAGTGGGAATATCGAGCTACGTCTCTGCTGACGAAGCCCCAAGCAGGGCTGAATTAGCTGTACAGAGGCTGCTCGAGGTTTTCACTGCAATCAAAAACGATTTACACAATTTTTGTTATAACCATATGGTTTGAGTTAACCGAATCGCAATTGGAAAAAGAAAACCAAGTTCAGTCTAAGACTGGTAAGTACAAAAATGTTTAAACTTACGCTTACTTAACGAATTAACAACATCCTATCGAATGTTTAAAAAAATTTAGAAACCTGATTAAAAGGAACAAAAAATCCAGGTTTGTTTTTATTTTGCAAACATGGTACACACTGGAACTCTGTATTAGATACATTTATTTTTCTAAATTATCTCTTTCCTGTCGCTTTTTAGTACCAACAATTGAATCTGCAAAAGAAATCTTATTTGAGCAATATATCCGGCAGAATTTCAACGAAGACGCTTATCTTACATAACTTCCCAAACGCTATAACATCCTGTTCAATACTCGGAATTGCTATTTTTAATTTTATTGTAAATAGTATAAGTATGTAATACGGGCGACATAAAAATGAGGACACTTACAATGCTTTAATGTAAATGGCTATTTCAGAAAACTGTTCCACTAGTAACAAAATTAATTTAACAAGAACTCTATTTGAATTATCATTTAAAAAAAGTGGGTATATTAATCTGAAAAGAGCCAGCTCGTAGTATCCGTTCTCTTCCAGAGTCTGAATGAATCCATTAACAACAACTATGATCTCATAGAAGTCACAAAAAAAATGTTCGTGTCGCATCGGTTGTTTGTGATTAGCGCGCGACTAATATTGCAGTGGTTCGTTCGTTTTACAGGGGTGCTTATTTTGCATTTAAAAATTTGATTACATTAAATTACAGGGTGGGTCATTAGTATCGATTTCTTCAATAGCACCTTAACTTAATTATAAAAGAAAATGTCTTTTACAAAAGTTATCGCCTATAATGAGTTCTATCTCAACAAATTATTTCCATATATACAGCATGTCCCATAAGTGAGTTATCTATCAAACTTATACTTTTTTAAATGGAATGTACCAGTATTTACTGCAGATATCGATAGATCTCTTAAAAATAAGTATTTTCTATTCAGCAACTATAGCCCTAAATAGAACCATTCGCAATGTACATTTGTTCAATTAAATTAAGAATCTAAAATGTAGAGGTATTTTCTTCATATTCAGCGGATAAAAAAAATTCTTTAGTGTACCTAACAAATTATAAATATCGTGTAGAATAATCCTTATGAATAAGAACAACATTTTTTATGTACGTTTGCACAGGAATAATTGAAACTTAAAAGTTTAAATTTCTCAAAAAATTTAAATGGAACGCCTGTATATTTTAACATATTCGAATAGCTCCTTAAATTCTGTTTCTAACAAATGTTGTATTAGTCTGAAGCTTAAGTTTTAGAGATCTCTACACTTACTGTTAAAACTTCTGGCAAGAACCATATTTCAAGAAAATAAACAAAAAAGAAAGAGCACAATTACGTTTATCTGTTCATTCTCAAGGAAATATTGACATTTATAAATAATCCGAGAACTCAAGTTCACTATAAGAACTGCTTATAGCAGAAATTAACCATCGGTCATCTAATCGACATACAACGCAAATTATTTGTTATTGAAAATGTTTTAGCCCCTAGTATTACTTATTTTTTTAAATCAATCAAATACAATTGGATATTAAAAAAATAAGACAAATTTAAAAAAAATAGCTAGAAATTATTAGCAGATATTCAATAGTTTCCAAGATATCAAAATTACACTTTGAATTTTTTTGTTAGAACTATAGCAATTAGTTAATTTCAGCCCTAAGCAGTTCTTATAGTGAGCTTAAGTTCTCGGACTATTTTTAAATGTCAATAATTCCTTAAGATTTAACAGATAAACGTAATTGTGCCCTTTCTTTTTTGTTTATTTTCTTGAAATATGGTTCTTGCCAGAAGTTTTAACAGTAAGTGTAGATATCTCGAAAACTTAAACTTAAACTGTAATTGTACTTGTGTGAACGAGCAGTATGGTGAATTCATTAATGTTGTAGTGGCTGGTTATGATAAATCTTTCTCCTGGAAATATAAGTCTAACAAACAAGTACATACTCCAAAATGGTTAACGAAAGGTATAAAAATATCATCTAAAAACTTAAAAAACACTTATATTTTTTGCAGTTAAATGGTAATATAACAGTGAAAGAATATTACACAAAATTCAAGAAAGTCTACAAAAATGTTATAAAAAAAGCCAAACAATTGTATTACAACAAATTATTGCTTGGATCCAGACATAAATCAAATCTGCATGGGATATCATAAATTCTCGTAAAAGTAAAATACCACAGAAAGACACATCTGAAAATTGATAATAAAAAAATAACAAACCCATCTCTAATCTCTAATCATTTCAATTTATATTTTAACAATATTGCCACTTCTCTAAGCACAGCAAATAGTGACATTCGCGACTTAGTGGGAAGTGACAAAAATGTGCCTGCTGTAAATATATCGTATAATAATTTTTCATTTTTCTTAGGTCCCATTATTGAAAAAGATATTTTGAATATTGTGTCATCGTTTAAAACAAATTATACTCCTGGAAGTGACGGAATTAGCCCATTTATAATTAATCAATGTATAATAGAAATAGTAACTCCTTTGACTGCAACAATAAATAATTCATTTTCTCAGGGTATCTTTCCAGATAAATTGAAAATGGCAGAAATTAAACCCTTGCATAAAAAAGATTCTAAGAATTAATCGAAAATTATCGACCCATTTCTTTATTAAGCTGCTTTTCAAAAATAATAGAGAAAATTGTTAGTGTAAAATTAATGCGCTTCCTGGACAAACATAACTTACTCAATAAAACTCAGTTCAGTTTCCGATAAGGCCTCTGCACCACAACGGCTATTTTAAAATTCCTAAATGAATTATATGTCAATTTAGATAAAGGCAACACAAGTTTGGGATTATTTCTAGACCTTAGTAAGGCTTTTGATATTGTACATCATAAAATATTACTCAATAAACTGTACACATACAATATAAGAGGAGGCATTAGAATGGTTCAGGAGTTATTTAAAGGATAGGAAACATTATGTTGCATTAAACAGAACTAAATCGAATGTATTAACTATAAATCGAGGTATTCCTCAAGGTTCTGTCCTTGGACCACTTTTGTATATTTTGTATGTGAATGACTTTCCGTTAAGTGACGCCGTGATTTTTGTAGGTGATACCTCTTTATTTGTACAGGACACAAATAGTATTTAAGCAACAGCAAAAGCAAATTCAAATTTGCTTCTCACTGAAGACTATTATTTGGAAAATGAATTAGTCTTAGATACAAAAAGATCGGTTTATATAAATTTCTCTGTATCACGAGACTTAGACCACAGTTTATTGATTCGTTACAATAAAAACTGTGTAGCGCGAGTTGACCAGGCCAAGTTCCTAGGTATTGTTATTGACACTAAATGTAAATGGCTTCAACACATTGACGTGCTATGCAATAAATTAGCGCCATTATGTTACACATTAAAATATCTTAAAAGATCTGTAAATCCGTTTATACTAAGAACATACTACTTTTCTAACTTTCATTCAGTGCTGTCATACGGCATTTTAGCTTGGGGTTTAGGAAAGGATGTCGAACGAATTTTTCTCGCAAAAACGAGCTTTGCGTTTTATGGAAGGAGTAAACTGTAACACAAGCTGTCGTAATTTATTTAGAAAGTGGCAGATAATGACAGTGTCAAGTATTTTAATTTTCCAGTTACTCTGGTATGCGAAAAGAAATGCAGCTCACTGGTCTAAGTTGAACTCCCATCATTGGTATGACACTCGAAATGAATCTGTATTAGAGATACCAAAACACAATCTATCATTTTTCAAAAAATCGCCGAAATATCTAGCCATCACATCATACAATAAAATTTCAGATCACTATAAGTCTTTAAGTGTCAGTAATTTTAAACAAAATATTGCTCAGTTCTTAATTAATAAGTGTTATTATTCGTTCGATGAATTTATGCAGGACAACTCGTTTTAAATGAAATTAATTAAATTATTTGTCTGTGATGTACGTATACTTACTTATTTTATATCATTGATTTCGAGACATTTTTTAAAGGCTTTTTCTTACTTCCGTGTATTTATGCTACTGACTAATCCATTACTATGTATCATGGTCTAATGGAAGCAACAAATATTATTATTATTATTTAAAAAAGCATAAGTTTGGTAGATAACTTACTTATGGAACATGTTGTGTATGTGAAAATAATTTGCTGCGATAGAACTCATTACAGGCGATAACTTTTGTGGAAGACTTTTCTTTTATAATTTGTAGTTAAGGCGCTATTGAAGAAATCGATACCAATGACCCACCCTGTATAATTAATTCTTTTATAATTTGTAGTTAAGGCGCTATTGAAGAAATCAATACCAATGACCCAGCCTGTATAATTAAAATTAAGTAAGTTAAAATAATTAATGTATTCATATTTTTGTCAATGTGCTTTGGCTCTTCATATGAGGCTAACACATCACCGATGCACTAACTCACTGCGATGAACTCATTTCTAGTAATCACTGGCTAACTGATTTTCAACTGAATCCTACTAATTCATAATTGAATGATAATGAATTATTCAGAATGAATGCATTGATTTACAAATTTCCCTTTTGAAAGTATCCGTGCAGGATGTGACAAAGTGCATTACTAGAAGTTCGGTTTCAAAGAGAGACGTATCAAAATAGTCAGCCTCTCATCGAAAACATTTAATGAGCGAACGCGTACGTTGTTTGAAATGTGGTCTACTGGTGTAGTATTGTAAATAAGTTCAAGCGACTTGGGTTTCATTTATCAGCAAGGAATTCCCGAGTATTAAAACGTTAATTTTACGTACGTTCTTTTGATCGAAAAGAACTTTAATCTGCGAGCTAAGCATATTAAGCCTGAGTCGTTGACAATTTCGTCAAATAAATAATTTGATAGCACTTGGGATTTATTTTTTTTTTTTTCATTAAAGAAAAATTGTCAACGCCTGGTTGTGTAATTTCGTTTATCTGTTGTTCTAATTTTATTGCGAAAAAAAATGATTTGTCCATTTCCGATGGTCCAAATTAGCAAAATGTCCTGAAAGCAAACAGACCGGCGTTTATCTTAATAGCCCAACAATAGCGCTAATAACAGTTGCGACAAAACATAATACGCAGGGCGTCAATCCACCCCTACAAGACGCAGATACAATCGGGCAAATCTGCCCCGATCGGGCCTGTAGTTGTAATGCGTGAACCCAACATATGGACATGTACGCGCTTGTAACGATAATTTGCACAACCCTCCCCTGAAGGCCGACCGAGATTAATTTTTCATTTGGACCTTATGTTTAAAAGTGTTGATCGCAGACGCGCACGCACGTACTTACGTGTGTGTGTGCGCGCCGCCGTACCGGAACGGAAATTCGAACTAAAAACAATGGAACGAACAAACATTTGAACGATCGTCAATAGAGAATTGCGACGACGGCAAATGTTTATACAAGAAGTGGATTTCCGTACATACCTATCCTGGATGCGAATTCTGTGTCTACAAGTGATGAAGTTATAGGATTTCATATTTTCCGAGAAGCGGAACTGACGCAGGACGGATTCCGAACGTTCGTTCGCCGTTGTTTACCATCGAGTTCGTACAGGTGTGCTGATGTGATGAATTGGGGAAATTTCGCGTTTGTAATTCAGAATCGGGAGTTTTATTCGAAAACGATTTGATCTGGATTAATAAATTGTTACCGATAAAAAATTTTAGTCACCATTACACATCTTTTTCCGAGTTAAGATTTTTCCTTGAAGACTGTTTATCGTAAGCTTTTAGATTAAACAGATGATAAGTATTAAAAGAAAACTCCAAAAAAATAAAACAAACTCACACCATGAGAAGAACAATTTGAAAATTCATCGAAAAAGCTATAAACTGGGAAAACCCTAAAAAGAAATATCGAGTGTTTTTTTACCTTTTATACCGATTGAAGTCTTTCGCTTTAGCCAATAGTCATTTTTATATATTTGATTCAGAGGAAACGGAAATTGTCACGACTATTGCGGATAACAAAACCTAACATTCGTAAACTTTTGTTACAGATTTCCTTAAGATGGTCTTCAAAAGTTAAGAGCGAATCAAAGATTATTCCTAAATCTTTAGTTTTGTCAGTCCTCTCTATAACATGAGATTCAATCTGATAATTGAACTAAAATATAAAATATAAACTCACCCACTTACTCTCTTTCCAAATGGTTGAATATCGAGCTCATTGCGCTTCCCAATCCGCGGGATAAATTTTCGGTTAAAAACTCAATGGAGTTTATAAATATGATTAAAAATATTTCTTTACAAGAAGGGGAAATTATGGTCTCGTTTGATGTTCAATCCTTATTTCCTAGTGTGCCCATACCTGAAACACTAACTTATTTGCGGGAACTACTGACAGTTAATAATGTAGATAAAGATAAACTGGAGGAATACGTCAGGCTCACATCTCTTTGGATGTCTCAGAATTGTTTTCAAATAAATGGTGAGTATTTTGAACAAGTTCGAGGGACCACAACGGGTAACTGTTTGTCACCGTTTTTGGCCAATTTATTTATGAGTAAATTCGAAAATGACGTAAGAGGTAATGATCAGTATTTTCCAAGAATTTGGATCCGTTATGTGGATGACATTTTTGCTATTTTTGATACCAAGAAGTGTGATTTGAAGGATTTTATAGGAAAATTAAATTCAAAATTTGAAAGTATTAAATTTACATACGAAAAGGAAGAAAACTGTGCGATTCCCCTTTTTAGACACTCGTATAATTAGAAACAGAAAAATTGAATTAGAAATCGAAATTTATCGTAAAGATAAAAATTCAAGCAGGTTTATAATTAATGAATCTCAACATTCTGTACAACACAAACTCGCGGCTATAAATTTTTTAGTAAATAGACTCTCTTTTTTGGTAAATAGACTCTCTTTTCCACTTACTAAACCCCGATATGATAAAGAACTTAATTATACTAAAAATGTTGCGGTTCATAACGGTTATACCCCCCAAATAGTAGATAATATGATTAGGAAGATTAGCTATAGGAAATAGGTCCAAAATTCTAGCACTTTAACGGCAACTTCATCTCTAAGAAAATTTGTTAAAATGCCTTTCGATCTGTTTTACACCAAAGGTTTAAAACATATTTTTAAAACTTAAAACTTACGATTAGGTTTTTCAACTAACTATACCATAAAGAATTGAACAGAAATCTGGAATTTATGAAATTAAGTGCAACGAAAGTACTAGTAAATATATTGGACAAACAAAAAGAAATATATTAACACTTTTAAAGAACATTTAAGTCACTACAGGTATAGGTTTGAGAAATCAAGTGTTGCACAACATATTTACAATACAGAACACAGTATTATTAAGGATAATTTAAAACTCATTAAGGAAGTTTCCAATAATAGGGACTTAAATGCTTACGAAAGTATTTTTATTCGGAAAAATAAAAACAATTTAATGAATTCAGACGACGGACCAATACTTAATTTCGTATAATTTGATTTACTCTGATTTGTATGTTATTTGACGATCTTAAGTCAAAAATTGGCCGCTAGATGTCGTACTTGTTATGTCAGAAATCATCCGCTAGATGTCGCCACCTAAATCATATATAAATCGGTGTTAGAGACAGCTAAGAGCATTTGCACTGGATATTTCATAAGGAGAGGATTCTCCGAGATAAAATTTTAAAAGTGCTCTTAACTTGCGGTGTGTGGGTGTGATTTGCTCTCATCTGTAGGTTGTTTTTTGACGATTTATACCTAATGCCATTTCAGCATTTTAGTCATGTTAAATACAACTGCATCATTTGAGCTGTGAGTCACTGTATATTCAAATCGCACGTTTTTTTATTCTGTTCCTGGCTTGCGAAGCTTTATAACGTAATTTCATGTTCAATTACGTTATTCTTTTCAATAAAAATCATTTCCTAATCATAACAAAGTGGTTTTAATTAATTCCATAATCGCACTGTCATAAATATGCATCATTTGACGTTTATGACGTTTAAGTGTCAGAAAACTTTAATTTGGGTAACTAGCGCCAAAATGGAGAAAATTCACACTAAATAAACAAATTGCGCAGGCCGGATAAGAGAGTCGGTCTTGTGAAATCTAGTAGGTCGTGGTGATATATATGTTGTTCACAAATTAAAAAACCACCACTTGATGCATTATGTTAGTATAAAACATAAGTCCCATAAGAACTTAAAACATTTTTGTGCAAATCGTTTTTGATTGCAGTGAAAACCTCGAGCAGCCTCTGGACAGCTGTTTCAGCCCTAAGTCCTAATAAGTCCATCACTCTTACATTGCAATTGCGAATAAATTGGACAAGTCGCTTTTGTTTGCAGTGGAAATGTTGAGCTACGTCTCTGCTGAAGAAGCCCCAAGCAGGGCTGAAACAGCTGTCCAGAGGTTGCTCGAGGTTTTCACTGCAATCAAAAACGATTTGCACACATTTTTTTTTAAAACTTTCATTATGCTTTGACAGCAAGCATGGCCGCCTTGCATGGGGGACTTATTAGGAGCAAATCCCGCTTCAATTTGTCTATCCTACTGCAATGTCAGATCAAAAAGCGATCGTAAGATGTCGCTATTTTATCTGTTCCCATAAGAACATTAACAAAATACTAAGTTGGCAAGGTATTTCAAGTGTCATGTCAAAGTAATTTTACTATTAGTTTATTTACACTTATATTCATTTTAATAAGCAGTTTTAATTAATTACAGTTTGTCTGCTATAAAATTGCTTGCGAGCGATAAGGTAAAAACCATGAATCTATTATAATTATTGAATTTAG
Organism: Prosopocoilus inquinatus; assembly: GCA_036172665.1. Lineage (NCBI taxonomy): Eukaryota > Metazoa > Arthropoda > Insecta > Coleoptera > Lucanidae > Prosopocoilus > Prosopocoilus inquinatus. Next base: position 31,772,482 of record CM069877.1, read on the forward strand.
AACCAGGGATTTGTTCCGAAGGTATAACCCTATCGTTTATTTCAAACACTTGCCAATTTTGTTGCCAAATTTTTAACTAGGGTACTGTTACCGGTTGCATTTTTTACAAGGCAACGCCGCCAGTGGTCTTTTAATTTGTGAACAAATTATAACATGGCGGCGCCAATCAAAACTTAGTTACGAATTGTCCAGACTCTTATTATAGGGTCTCTAGAAATATGGTGTTATAAGCAATCTTAGGACATTTGTATGGATATTCACTGTCACTTCGTCTCTTGAATGCAACACGCACTCTCGCCGCAAGTTCATGAGCGCTGCGCTTTTATTGCGATAAATACGCGGTAACAAGCACAAAGCAGAGTTGGAAAAAAACAGTTTTTTTTTTAAAGAACAAAACTTCTGTTATTTTTTGTTTTAAACAGTTTTTTTTTTGTTTAAAACTTGTTTAAAATTGACTCTAAATTAAACATGTTTTAAACAAAAAAAAAACAGCTGTTTAAAACAACTTTTAAATGTTTAAATTGCCCTTACAGCTTACATAAAAAGATATATATTATTATTATTTGATATTTGTGTAAAAAGAAGAATTTATTAAAATTCGATCTCTAATTAAAAGAAAGATGAAAAGTTTGTAATGTTAGATTATGTACCCTTTTAAAAATAATGTAGGTATGTACTTTGATAATAATTTAAATCATTTAAGGCAGAACTTGATTTATTTAGGATCTACGGTCGCGGTGTTTTAAATGATTTTCAAGAAAAGTATGAAGTATTTGGTATCAACATACTGAGAAAAACATTCCAACTAAAATCAAATACAATCCAAAGAAATATTTTTTTCAAATTACTTGATCGCATTATAACTAAAATACATGACTCGTGGCATTCAATGCTGGAAAACAAAAATTTCAAATATGTAAAAACATATAGGATGTTCCATTTAAAATAACAAAGTTGATATTACTTCCGGCGAAACCAAAAGTCCAGTAGGTATATGTCTGAAATTTCAAATTAAATTTTTGTTTAATTCATCGTTTTCATATTTTATACAAACCTTAAAATTCTAGAAGGGCGATTTTACGGCCTTGGGACACACGGTAGAAATTCAATGAAGACAAATGAAACGATAACGTTATAAATAGTTTAAACAGCGACATCCTACGATCACTTTTTGACCTAACATTGCATTATCATTGACAAATTCAAGCCAGTTTGCTACATAATAACTCATCTCGTAGCCCATAGTATGAACAGGGAAGCGGAGGACCCAGTATGTTTCAAAACTTAATGTAATAATAAAAGGTTAAATATTGGAAAGGTATTTTAAAATTTTACAATATAAGTATTATTCTAGTGATCAGTAATAATTAATGCATTGATTATAATTAATCTAATGCAATTTAAATTTAGTTCAAATCAGAGCTACAATGTAGTCATCACGTCATCAACTCAGCCACGCATTGTCTACAATTATTAAAACAAATTATATGAGAACAAACTCTAAAGTTTAAAGTTAATCTGTCAGTGAAATAAAAACCCTAAACAATTAACTTCTGGTTACACAGTATTGCGTTGCAAAAATAAAACGCATATATCAAAAGTGTTCTTTTTTAGCTTAAAACTAAACAAATGAATTTAAAACATTATCAAAAAAACAAACATGTTTAAAACAGATGGTATGTTTTTAATTCGGTGTTTTAAACATGTTTTAAACAGTTTGTTTTAAACTTTCCAACCCTGGCACAAAGTACGCGATCGCGATACGGCCTACCTAACGTGCCCCTTCTGAGAATGACAATGCGTTCCATACTTTCATCCGATATTTGGTTATAAGCTCTATCTATTAAATTTGACTGGAATCTCAAAATTTATAGCGTGACCCTCTTATGTGCCCATAACAAAAAGTATAAAAGTATGTACTGTTAAAAGTGGAAAATTAATGAAACCTGGAACTGCAAATAAGTAATTTTGCAGTAAAAAAATATACTGCACGAATTGATCTGATTTCTCAATATGACGAACTTTATTAGGTGTAATTGAAATAAAAAAGAATCCCTAAAATAATCGTCTCCTCTCAATGGGAATCACCCCAATCACCGAAATAAATTAAAAAGAAATTAATTACAGCCGCACAATTTAAAATTCAGATCGCGTTATCGATTATCGGCATTTTCGAAGTCGTCGTCGGCACCTTAACTTTGTTAGATTTGCTAATGAAATGTAAAAAAGTCGTTAATTTTATTCGCGCTAACGAACTGCACGTAATTTTTTTTTCTCTGCGTAAACGGGCGAATTCGTCTTTGGATTAAACGAACCCCGATTGTATTATGGAAGAATTATAATTTCGTTCTGAAAATACCGTCGTTTTCAGAATATTAAGTAGTTCTTGTTATGGTGCGACTGTACAGTGAACGTCGTGATAAGCCAGGCATTTACTGATATCTCGTTATCTGAGTTGTTATCGCACCTCTGTGTTTCGATGAAACCATGTATTTTCGTGCGTTCGTATTGCGTTATGCGCAAAGGATAACAAATTTTTTTCTTCCGTCTCGAACGGACTCACATAAACGGATACTCTGTTTATTCGGTAAATATAGAGCCGAACGCCGGTAAATATAAATTAATACACAATGCGTACACCAGGTTATTAGTGTTTTAATATTTCTCTGAGCCAAACACGCCTATTTGTTCTTCGTTTTATCAAAAGCGTGTCTGTTAGCTGCTGCTACTACTACAAGCCTAACAATTTATTTATTTTCGTAAACGTTAATGCATAAATATTGCCTTTAGTTATCTGCCTGAATAAATATTTTTTCACTAATTGTTAAATAAGTGTGTGCTCGTCAGTTAATATTGTTGAAAGTAATTACATTTTGTATACAGTTTCAATTATTTGTTTGTTTTATTGTTTAATAGCCGGTCGTTTTCGGTAAGACTCATGTGTTGATTCATCTAATGCTGCAAATTACGATCTCATAATTAGGTGTTTAGGAACAAACTAGCCGAAAGTTAGGCACTTTCATTAACGAAAATTTTTCGTCAAATACGAGTCAATACAATATATTCCTAAGAAGGTAACGGTAACTTAAAGCAGTTTTCATTTATATGTTCGGATTTTCCTTTTGTTGTTTCATTAAAAATGTAGAAAAATTCAACGTATTTATAATTAGAGCAAAATGTGCATTTATCGCAAAGTGAAATTAAAAATTTCGAATGTCAGAATTGTGACTTTTATTTTTGAAAATATTTGTTGTTTGATATCAAATTTTTCTCACTGAAAGTTATACAGAAAAATAGGAAAACCGCACATGAAGCTATTGATTCCTGGCTTCATCGAAGATTTCCAGAAAGCATTCCCTAATTTTCCAGTTGATTACACTACTATAGTGTAGCAAATCCGTCTGTGTTGAAAAATTTTTCATGGAACGGGGGGCTATATCAGGTGTCTGTGAAAAAAGTGCAGAAATTTAAACCTGTAATACATCACCAGGGAAAAGAATTCAGACCACACAGTGTTGGACGCTTTTAACGCCGAATGTACTATTTACTCCGTTTGTTACTCGTTTGTTCCTAAACACTTAATCTTTCCGAGGCTCTGATGCATCGAATTATTGAGTAAGAGGTATTCGCACTTCTCAAAAATTATTGTAAGCGAGGCTGATACAGTCCGAGTACTAAATTTTCATGCCGTACGCGGAACAAGTGGCCTGAATTCTGTTCCCTGTACATCACCATAAATGGGAACGATTGAACTTAGATGTCCTTAACAAAAGGTTTACACATTTCGAGAAAATCGCAGTCGAAAATCGGGCAAGAATTAATCGTACGTTTATGTCTCTGAGGTAGGTCAAGAAAAGGAAATTTTGTTGAAACAAAAACAGCGCAATCGAGCAGTGACCTTTGCCGAAGTCGAGAGATCAATAAAAGTGTTGTTTTTATCGTTGCAATAAGTCATACTACAGCTCAGCGAAAGAATTTGCTTCATTTTTTATGATTATGGCACACCATTTTTTGCTCCGTATTCTTTGGGATCAACATTTTAGTTTTTGAAGAGTGAAAAGCTAAATATGATTACTATGTAGAGGGTTAGTTTTATAAATGAGAACCCCCTATATTTTTTTAATTATTAATGAATATAAGAAAATTAAAGTATGCTTTTATTTATGTAGACTTTATTCATGTTAACAGTCAGTTCAGCTGTAGCATTTTCTATATACAGAGTGAGCGAAAAAATTTTCATTTTTTAAATGGAACACCCTGAATATTTTGACATATTTGGATCTTCCGAATTATTCTGTATCCAAATATATATGCATATTGTCTAATTGGATCAGTCATTTTTGTGTTATCCGTCAAAAAATTATAGGAGTTCTAAGTTAATGGGAAACAAAAACAAATTAAAATATTGTTAAATATCATTAAATCACATTTCTGCCTGTTGTTTAATATATTTTCCTAATAAACATCAAGCAGAAACGGTATTTAAGAATATTCTAATTTGTTTTTGTTTCCATTACCTTAAAACTCCTATAATTTTTTTGATGGATAACACAAAAACAAATGCTCCAATTATACAATATGTATACATGTTTGGATTCACATTACCTCAGAGAATCCAAATAAGTCAAAATATATAGGGTATTCTATTTAAAAAATGAAATTTTTTTCGCTCACACTATATATAGAAAAGGCTACTGCTGAACTGTTAGCATAAATAAAATCTGCATAAAAAACCGTGTATTTTAGTTTTTTGTATTCGTTAATAATTAAAACAATAAAGGAAGGTTTTCATTTATAAAACTAACCCTGTACATAGTATTATTACTTATTAAAACGCTGCAATTCACGAACGGCGAGAGAACAGCATTTCAGAGGAGTGTATTCATAATGCCGTCCCTAATTCTGACATGCATACGAACACAAGAATCACTTTTTCGCCGAGCTCGTTTGTGTGTCGTTAATGATGGACGCCAGGTCGAACAATTGTTATAAACATTTCTTAATATCTAATGGTAAACGTTTGTTTGAATGTGATCCTCCAAACAGATGATATTCGGTGAGTGTGTCTTGAGTATTACTCATTCCCGCGATGTTTACTGTCTGCGATCAGAGAAGCAATTTCCGTAAGTTATTTCATGAGCGCTGAATAATGACGACGTCCATCAGGAGTGGAAGACGGCGACGTTTGCAGTCCACGAGGAACGACGACGACCATCATGGGGAAAAGGCAGGGCTTCTTTCGTGAATTGCACTAACCACTTAGTTAACGACTGGAGTTTAGAATTTGGCTGAGTCTGTTCATACTGATTTTTTTTTATAAAAATGTACTTACTTAACTGGGTCCCGAAATAACCCTAAGCTGAATGCGCGGAATACTTGCGTGCTCGCGTTCCAGTTTCATCATCTGCGCGTCGTTTTCGTTGGAGTTCTGGGTTTCGAAACTGGGATGTGATTACGTACTGATTATACATAAAGTTTAAAAGCGTTAATTATTTCCGTAATTTTTATATTATGTTGTAATGGTATTCTGTATTTATTCAATAAATATAACCAATTTTCTTTTCTTATAAACTTATTTCTGCCTTTACTATGCCCTGTATTATCACAAAACGTACATAGAAAGCACGAGCATAACCTCAAACATAACAATTATTAATTAATTATTCATTTCTTCACACAACCTCCTCTAATTATGAATTCGGTTGATCACTCGGTATTTATACAGGGTTTTCTTTTACTGTGTGCAAATAAAAAAAAAAAACTCAATATAAGTACGTGAACTGCCACCTGCAGCGCGTATTTTCGGGTGGCTACCGAATCATAGCCAAAAAAATTCAAGGTTCTACATTGAAAATGCTGAAATGTGCGAGAGAGAAACATTCAGCAAGGTCATTGACGCCTTCCACTGTAGTCAGTGGGTGTGCCCACACACAGCGCCCATCATAAAAAGAGTCCCACATTTAAACTCACTCTCCAGCGTTTCGTAATAAAAATCACTGATATCGTTTATTATTACATTGCACGGGCCCAATGTGCGTTTTTGCGGACTTCCCCGTACAAGAGTAACATATCTCTTTTTTCATTATTTGTAAATGCCATTACGATCTTAATATGCGATTTTACGAATCAAAAATCTATCTTCGTTTGTCAAATTTTTCGTAACTGCAGAACGCTAATGTAATACTGCCCCACCTTAAACGCGTTACAGCGGCCACCGTTGTAAAAACATAAAAAATTGCCGTAATAAAATGCGACTGCGAAACTGTGACTTTATCGAATGCATGCGAGATACTTTAAGATACTAATCAATTTGTAAATTTTGGAATTTGCAATGCAAGCGCGTTAAAAATGCTTTACTTTACTTTACTTAAATTTAATGTCATTCATATTGGTAGTGAGCACATATCAGTTTTAACAGCTATTTTATTCTCCCTAGTGTGATTACGTAATGCGGCCGATTTTAAACTGTACAAGCAGTAGATAAATTACTACATTATTTTAAAGTTTCTTTATTAAACTAAGGAAATATTCATCATTTAATTAGAAATGGAAAGACAATTTATTACTTGTGAGGGTAAATATCCGGAAATAAAACGATGAATGACGTTGATGTTATTATTTAACTCATCCGCATTTTTTGCGCAGTAATTATAATAGTCGGTTTATAATTTGAAAATACCTAAATTTGTAATTACTTGGAGCGAAGTGGCACTTGTTTTAATTAATCCAGGCGCTTTGTGAGCCCGTTTAAAATGTTTCGACTGTTACGATCTATTAATAGGCCTCATACGAATCAAACAGATGTTCGTTTACGACATCGTAAAACACTGACCTATATTCAGGTCGTCATTCACTCAGGCAAGGAGGCGTACCATCCAGTCGTTAGCTATGCCAGCAGTTCTCAAACGGTTTGGTGAAAATTTTCCAATGCATTTTTCTCGAAAACTATTAACTTGTGTTATGGGCATATAAGTTTAATCGTTGCCATTTATGGTGATGTATTACAGGTTTAAATATTTGCACACGGTAAAAGAACACCCTGTATAATGAATATTATTAATATTTTCCGTTGATAATCTTAATTAATCGAAAAATGGATGTAGCAACACGAATCTTGCAAACCCAGACGCGTTTGGAAAACACTGAATTTTCTACATGTACGGTAGCTGACAATAAAATTCGGGCATGCCACTTTTTAATAGTAAGTTAGTGATTTTGTTAAGTTTTAAATATATATATCGACGTTTCGCATTATTTTAAGCTTTGCTAGCAATATGATCGCTTCAAATCAAATTTACAAAACTGTCTCAAAATAACCTAAGTCCCTTACATGCCCGGGTTTTAGTACCTACGACAGTACACAAATGATATATTAGAATGGAATACTAATTCATTACTGAACTTACAATAAACACAAATTAATTTAGGTAAATTATACGAATTAAATTATTGCATGGACTTTTGAATAGGTCGTAATCTTGAAGGACCACATCCCGCACTTTGAAATAGATTTGATTTTTTTAACTAATTCACAAATTGCACAAAAAAGCATATATAGAAGAAAGAAAAATTGGTTTTTGACGTATTTGCATTACGACTTATTTCTAAAATGTCAAATTTAGTCAAAATTGAAACTGAATTTAGTCAGAATTGAATCAAAAATCTCTGGCCAAATCAGAGGAAGAATTACTTGGTTTCTGTCCATAAATCGAGAAATTAGTAATTAGTCCCGAGAATTGGATTATTGGAGTTTAGAATTATTAGACAGAGGTTCTAAAATTCTTTGGTTCTAAAATAAAAGTTTCTTAATTTTCAGGTAAGTGTATACATTCTTGTTTGAACCGGTATACAGGCTAAGTAGCCCATTTAGCTCTCAAAATATACACGTTTCTTTCAATCGTTTCACCTATTTGTAACTGATTCCATCTCTATAGTTTTTATTTATCTCATAGTCCCATTTATGACTTAAGTATTTGCACGCTGGTTCTTCTTGGTTTTCATTTCTTACGTTTACTTCGCGTATTTATGTCCGCACTATTATTCTTTGTATTTATTTTCCTGCGTTGTTTACTTCGCATGTTTAGGTAATGTTTTCGTTGGTTTCCTTTTTTCCTTCTATACGTGCTATTTATTTTACTAGATTAAATTAAATCGAATGGCACTGTAGTTATCAAAACAATTAGAAGTATAATCCTGGCAATGTTCCATTTCAGTAAGGAGCACACTAGACAGGAAACGAAATCGAGGATAATTGCTCTGTGAAATCAAGTTAATTTTTTATAGGCTTGTCCCCTTTCGAAAACTCTTTATCCACGATTTTACAGAAGAAACTGCCAGTATATAGTAAAACTGTGTTGTATATTAAGTTTATTAATTTAAATAAAACGCGGTATTGTTCCTCTAGTGAGCCTTCCCAGGGAGGCGTGGACAGGTGCAAAAAGAGCCGCGAAGTATTAACAGAAATGTTTCATGTTCATAATAAAACATAAATTAATAACAAAATATATTTACTTTATATTATTTTATGAAATAAAGAAAGAGTTGAAAGCGCCAAGATTCGGGAAGGCGCACAGTGGTCGAAACGCCTAATCTAGCTGTGCAAAATTCAAAGAATGAAAGTTTATTGATTTTAACCATTTGAAAAGTATTTTTTTTTTAAATGTATCCATTTTCATTCTCAGATTCGGGTTTCCTAATTCCAGATGGACTCGAAGAAAAAAATTGTAGTTATTTGAGTAACTAAGGATAGGGCTTTTAAATGCAGATATAAAAAGCAGTAAACGAAATTCTTATATTCCTCTTAAGCCTGAAAATGTGTTATTTTAAAGATTTTGTTTCAATTTCGGTTTTCCAAAACTTTCTTCTTTTAAGTAAACTCGCACGCTGTTGAAGTCTATTGCATAGTAACCACTCATATCCATTGATTTTCGAGTTCAGATATGTTTGTGTAAAATTACTATTTAATTAATGTATACAAGAAATTGCAAATATACAATATGAATAAAAAAAAAGAAATAGGTGGTCACTATTACAGATTTTCCAAAAAAATGTTTTAAATAAAAGTTAAATGGCTCATTATTTGCCACGAACTGGGGTTTTTAATTTTTTTCTTGTGACGCATGGCGTCATAATTTTGAACTGTGACGTCATCAATAATTTTCTTTAAAATCTATATTTTCTTCAATTTTTTTCTCTTCCCAATTCTATGAAATATTATAGAGGTAAGAAATATGAACTCTATTTTGCCAGTCTGTTTTTTTATAAAATTCTATGATTTTATTTGGCCGTAAAGAGAGAAAAAATATATTATCAATGTGGGTAAAAAAATTAGAGATTGAAATTTAAAAAATCATCGATGACGTCTCACTCGCAGATTATGACATCACCGTCCCAGATTATGACGTCACCGTCCTAGATTATGACGTCACTGTGCCAGATTATGACGTCAGAATTCCAGATTATGACGTCACAAGGAAAAATGGAAAACGCCAGTTTGTGACAAATAAACAGTAATTTAACTTTTATTTGTAGTAAAACCTATAATAACGGCTCTATCATCGCATCAACCTTCCTTACTTTTTATTCACTCTGCATATTTGTTTGCAATTTCATGCATATACTTTTTTATTAATTAAACACAAACATACTTTGTGGTTGTACACAAAGAGATTTCAACAGGATATGAGTGATTACTACATTATAAATTTCAAAAGAGTGTCAGTTGACATAAAAGAATCATTCAAGCTTAAAATGGTGACTATTCACTGTTCATGTTACTTGTAGGAGAATTATCCATAGTTTTGAAAAACACAACAAGGCACACACTTTCAGGCTTAAGAAAAGACTAACATGACTGCTTAGTTTACTGTTTTGTGTATTTGAGTTTGAAAGCCCTGCTCTTAGTTACTTAAATAACTATAAATTTTATGATGACGTCTTAGTAACTACCGAAGTGTATGACACAAAAAACTTTAATTTTTCTAAATTGGCACTGCTTACTTTTATACTTTTGCACAGCTAGATTATGTTTTTCGACCACTGTGAGGCGTAGTAACATAGAGTTTGAAAACCGCTGCTCTAGAAATTTTTTCTTCTATTTATTATTTATTTTCGTACTATCAGCAGGAGTTTTCAGATAAAAAATAATAAAATTGGAGTTATAGTTTTGGTAAATAGAAATTTCTTCATCCACATCATACAACACCACAACTAAACAAGACAATTACAATTATGCTGGGTGGAAAGTTTTAAAACCGAAATTTTCTAATAAAAACTGAGTTTATAACGATTACTTAGCCTTTTCGACTGAATAAAACGCGTTATTGATTAGATATTCGTTGACAATAGTTTTGTATTATAAAAATAGCTTGTTTCTTATTTCATTTCAAATTTTATTCCATAATAGTTACTACCATACCGAAATTTAACTAATCTATGTTGGGACACTACTATATCTGCATTATATATGGTGTCATATTCATGTACAGAACAATGATTTTTGTAATTATTGATATTTAACTTCATATGATTTAAACATTCTAGAATATATAGTGATGGCACACAGTGGAACGATCTAATGTAATGCTTTGGACATCGGTCAGAAACTCAAGTATCAAATTCAGAAAATCTTTTCATACAGATTTGTTACTTATGTTGGTATGTTAAAGCATCTTTAACTTTTTTTTTAATTTCTTTAAAAAATAAGCCTCATAACTGAAAAATAATGTCTTCTTTAAATCAGAAAAAATTTCAAATTTGAATTTCTTCGTTGGTGTTTTTCTAAATTGCAACAAACTTTATACTGGAAAAAGAGTGTCTAAGTACATTATCCATTTCCATTACAATTCGTTTGTTTATTTTTAAATATTCGAACTGTGGTTACATTATTTTTACGTTGCTTCTTTTCTTGTATATGAAGCTAGACTTTTGTTGTGTATTCCTTTAATATTTTTTGAATTTTTTCTTTTTGTTCTGTTATTTTTCTTGCTGGCTTACGCTTCTTTGATACCATTTTGTATTTTTTTGTGTATCATTATAATTGCATTAAATTTTATAAGAATATCTCAAATATAAAGAGGAGGATATGTTAGTGCTCAATTAAATAAATTAATACAAGGAAGCAAGCACTAAGAGGAAGATAGGAAAATTCTGCGTTTACAAAGAATTCTTGCCGCGAAACCGAGAGAGGCCCGGATTCATATCTCGTAAGTGACAGAATTTTTCTGTCTTCCTGTTTCCTACCTCGAATTAATTTATTTTATTAGAATAAATTATAACTAAATAATCTAATCATGATGGGTGGGAAAATATGGAACGCACTTTCTCAAAATAGTTCATCTATGCGTTGTTATATCGGGTGTTCAATTTGAAAGGGTTGTGATTCTTATTTTCTTTTATTTTAGAGGATATAGATTCGGTTAAATCAGCTAATTTCTATGTTGATGCTGAATTTAATTTAATTTATAATCGAAAACGTAATAATATATAGGGTGTTCAATTTAAAAAACTTAAGTTTAGTTTATATCTCGTTTATCCGACCATCAATTGTTTTTCAGTGAGCACAAAGATAAACTTTGAATTAGTCCCTTTAAGTTTTGTGTTAAGTATTTTTTCCTAAAGTCAAAAATAAAAGAGTTAAAGGGGGTAGGAACTCTCGCATAGTCACCCTGTACTTTCTCAAAATAGTTCATCTGCGTTGCTATGTTGGGTGTTCAATTTGGAAGGGTTACCATTGTAAAGTTTTATATTTTTGATGATAAAAATTAGGTTAAATTAGGAAAGATTCTCTAATTTCCATGTTGATTCTGAATTTGTAAACAATTGCATTGCTAGTCAAAACATTTGTACGATCTTATTTTTTATATTTTTAGCAGTATAGTATTTTGTATTTCATTCGGTAGAGATTTCTTTTTCTTTTTACAACGATGCCAACATTTCTTAATTACTTACAACATAACTAATTAATAACAGATAAATGTTTTTTTAATTAGTAGACCATGTTCATAATGACCTTTATCTCTATATCCACTGCAAATTCACAGATTCCTCATTCTGATGAATAAATTCTGTGAGAGTCTTAGTAATGGCAAAAAGTACCAACCTTTTGATTTCGCTGGCACTAATCATTTTGTAGCAAAAAAGTGTGAGACTTATTGTGGGACATGCTGTATATTACTGCAAAAACATTTACATATTACAAATTCTAGCTAATTTGCGCTAATATGCGAATTTAAAAATTATTTTAGTTTCATTTTCCTTTCATAATCCTTCTCTAATAACGCATAACGTAACATAACACGAGAAGTTTTTTGTTATTTTGGTTATGAACCGATGAATGAATCGTAATTTAATTTTCACCGTCTGTTGTAAATGGTATTGGTATTATCTATACAAATTTTCATAAAAATCTGTATACCTATGTAGCTATAGTAGCCATGTCCAGTAGCTCCCATTAGAACGTTCCACTGTGCGGCAATGTTCATATTTTTAATTTTTTAAAAGTATCTGTACAGCTATCTCTGTACCCAAGTCCACTTATAATGCGAATAGCTCTTTTTTGAAGAAGAAAAATTCTGTTTGCTCGAGCACAATGTCCCCATACTAACACTGCGTAAGACATGACTAACTGAAAAATACCGTGATAGGCTGTTAGCACAGTACTTAAGGGAACAGAATTTGTCAAATGTCGAATGAAATAAATAGTTTTATTAAGTTGGTTAGCAACATAATCGATGTGTTTACTCCATTGTAAAGATGGATCTAGGTAAATGCCCAAGTATTTTACATATTTTTCCTCCTTAATATATGCATAAATTAAGTATTGCTATCATTTAAACAAAGTCTGTTGTTCAAAAACCATTCATTTATTTGCGTTGTGGCATCTATAAATGTTTTGTGTCCCGCAAATTAAATCTTTATGCATGTATAACAGTTTGTGTCATCAGCAAATAATATTAACTTGGAATCTGATACATAATTGTCAATGTCGTTGATAAAAATTAAAAATTAAATAGGGCCTAGTATAGAACCTTGGGGTACACCAATTTTATTATCAATTAAATTCGAAGTTTCACTCCTGTGTCGCACAAACTGCCTTCTGTTACTTAAATAGGATTTTAATAATTGAATGCTACAGGTATTAAATTATAATGTTTTAATTTGGAAATGAGAAGGTCATGTGAGACACAATCAAATGCTTTCGTTAGGTCAAAATATGCAGAGAATGCATACTCCCTATTTTCAAACACATCGACGATATAATTCAGAACAGAATTTATCGCGGTAATTTTTGCGAAAACCATATTGATTTACATTGAATAAATTTTGTGTTTCAAAGAAATAGCACATTCGATTTTTCATGGCGGTTTCAATAATTTTAGATATTACTGGAACCAGTGAAATTGGCCGATAATTGCCACATTCTTCGGGATTACATTTCTTGTAAATTGGCACGACACAAGAGAGTTTTAAGGCATTTGGATATGTTCCATATTTAAACATCATGTTGATAAGCTTAGTTAAAGGGATATATATATTAGGTTTACAATAGTTTTGATGATGGAAACGTTTATTCCGTATGCATCTCTGCTCTTACTAGGTTTCAATTTAATTATAATATCACGAACTTCGATGCATGTGACTTCGCTAAAATTAAAAATATTATTTGGTTTGTTAATTTTAGTTACCAAGTCATCGAATAAAACCGAAGGCAATCCCAATTTAGAAATTGTGTTATTTGCTACATTTGCAAAAAAAGTATTAAATTGATCAACAGAGATTTGATTTGATTCGGGAATGTTACAAGAACCTTTTCTCTGCATGTTTATTATGTCCCACATAGCTTTAGCACTGTTGTTTGAATTTTTTATAAATTTTTCATTTGCAGTTCTAGATGTCTGGTGTATGATATTTTAAAGTTCTTATAATCCTCTACATTTTTTGGAGTGGGATACTTTATCCTTGTAATAATAAGGGCATAATTATTACTTTCGTCTAATACTATTACCATTTTTATACGTTTAATTGGTAAGTAGCAATCATATTATACGTACCTAATTTTCAATACATGTTTGAGTTTTCAAATTTCTCAGCTGGTATAAAATGTACCTATTGTAAGTGCATACGTTAGGAAAGTATATTGCTGGAATTAAATGAAGCAAGAAGTTTCCTGTAAATATGTATTAAATCACGGTCGTTATCTAAATTCAAGCGTTCAAAGTCAATGATATCAGAAAAAACAAAAAAAAAAACAAGACAAATAAAATATAAGAAAGAAAATAATAAAAGGAATTGAAAACTTCATATTGTGTTTTTTAATTGGCCGAAAGATTACTGACGAAGTATTTATAACTAAACTTATCATAAAAAGAGAGATAAGGGTTTCAACATGCCAAAAGGTTATTATAGGCAAACCCGTGATTGGCTGGAACAGTTAGGAAAACAGTTTTGCTCGTTTATTTTGCTACATAATGTAAAATTTAACGAGCAAACTTGTGTGTATTATTTAATTCCGTTGCCTAGATTAACCTAAGAATGCCTAAAATGAACATACGTTTTTCTTACAATTCCCATTTCTGCCGAATATTTAATGCCTTCAAATGCATTTGGTATTAGTTAGTATTAGTCAGTTATTAAATATGTGTCTGGATGAGATTACTGCAGTGCGACCTAAAATAAAATCAATAAATTTTTATTAAGTTAATCTTTTGTTTTCGATATTAAAATTAATTAATTAACTACTTACCTGAGGCGCCTTTATTTCTGTGATCACTAAAGACCTGACGTTTAGGTTAGGTTGACGTTTAATACATTATCCATAATTTTGTACAAAAATAAAATTAATCATTATCATCATTTTATGCGAAATAATGACTTTAATTTTAATGTTTTATTTAATTCTATTGGGCTTTTTTAATAACCTAAATAAATATAAAATAAAATAAATACCCAAAAGCAGAGTTGGGCAAATTGTACTCATGAGTATGAGTACTAATTACGAGTACTATGTAATCATACTCTTAGTATGAGTAAAATCTATGTAATCAGTAATCATACAAAGTGAGAATGAGTAAAGTACATGTAATCAGTAATAAAAAATAATGAGTACAGAGTACATGTAATCAGTAATCATATAAAGTGAGTATGAGTACAGGTAAAAAGTAATGGCATGCTGTTTCAATTTTTCATCTCCTGTCACTTTGACACTTAACGGCACAATGCTGGTCCGTTGGGTTTCTCAATTTGCAGTGTTTGTACGTTTGCAAATTCGTCCGAACTATACTGTACAGAGTGTCTCATCTTCGATGGCATTCTATAGATGTTTCCGATATTTAAATATGATAAGGACACTTTTTATTCGACTTTTAACTAGATTATGATTTCTTCATTAAGGCCCGATCTTACCACCTCCTGATAAATTTAACCGTCGGTTAATATCCCAGGAAACCATTATCGACTCAAACGTTTCCAAGGATATTAACCGACGGTTAAATTTATCAGGAGGTGGTAAGATTGGGGCTAAATCACTTAAAAATTCGTAAGAGTCCACAGGAAAACCCAACTGTGCATATTGTGAGTGCCATTTTTTCTGAGCTACAGGAAAATATTATGGGTTCTCAAATATTATTGAATTTTAGATCCCCTAGGCAAAATACGACAAAAATTTACGCTGCATCCGTTAGTTCTTAAATGAACATCTACATGTTAATGTTAATGTTTAAAATTATGAAGATTTACACAATACTTTAAATAAAGAAAGATTTCGTAATTTGTAATCTTATTTAAAAACCGTATTTTTTATGTTTGATTTAGGCAAGCCAGAGGTTCACTAATCGAATACATCACCAATGTGTTCGAGATGCGAGAACACGCTTTTTTAGTGTTCTTTGGTCTTTCAAAGGCTTTTGATTGTATTTCACACGATATTCTAATATCTAAGTTGAAATATTATAATTTCGATTCAGTGAGCATAAAACTTATAACGTCTTACTTAAGCAATAGAAGGCAAATTGTTCGATATCACGATAATTACTCTGACATGATACACGTTACAGCTGGTGTTCCTCAAGGGTCCGTCCTACGACTAATCTTGTTTTTGCTGTATATTAATGATATTGATCAATGTGTAATTAATTCAAAGATAACGCTCTTTGCAGATGACACAACATTATTAAAAAGTGATGTCAGTTTCATTGATGGATCCCTAACATTTGCGGAAGCCGTAACAAATATTAAAAATTGGTTTTTAAGCAATAAACTTAGTTTAAACGAAGACAAAACACAATTCATGTATTTTTCCTTGAGAAATGTCGACAATTGGGCAAACGATTTCTTTGGCGTGAAATCCATCAAATATTTGGGTGTTTACTTAGATCCCACTCCACAGCGGCATGAACATGTAGAATACGTTGCAAATAAACTAACTAAAACAATATACCTTATTCGACACTTGAAACACTCAGTTCCTTGGAATACTTTGTTAACAGCCTATTATGGGCTATTCCAATCAGTCATTTCGTACGCAATTTTAATATGAGGCCGTTGTTCTGAAGCAAAAAGAATTTTTTTACTTCAAAAAAGAATTATACGTATTATGGGTGGCATCGGTCATAGAGATAGCTGTAAGGAAATTTTCAAAAAAAAATAAAAGTATTGACATGCCCCTTACTTTATATTTTAGAATGTTTAGTTCACATAAAATCAAATATTAATGATTATGTAGACCACAATACATATCATGAATACGACACTAGACAACGTTCGAATATAGTAGTACCCCAACATAGACTAAATAAGTTTCGCTATGGTAGCAATTATTACGCAATTAAATTCTTTAATTGTTTAACACCTGAATTACGTGAAAACCCATTGCCACAATTTAAATCTACAATCAAAGAGTATCTGTTGAATAACGCTTTTTATTCCTTCGAAGACTTTCTACAGCTTCCATATGTCATTTAAAAAATATGTGTACTGTCTTTTTATGAGTCTGTTTGTTTTATGCATCTAATATATGTAATTGTAACTAAAATTTTATTTACATTTATTTTATGACGTGTGTAAAACCTTGTGTATTTATCACCAATAAACATTATATTACTTGCTTATTTTCCCGACTTTCTTTCATCAAAAATCGAACTTTTCAGTCGAACACTCGTTATAAATTACATAAACAATTTCAAACAATATAAACTAACATGTGTCGCAAGTCTTATAATCCAGACCCCTCTGACCAGTAAAAAATAAGTTGAATATTAACCAATAATTGATATGGTGGATCAAATAAAGCCCAAGATTTTTAATTTTTTGCATAATTTGAATATTAGACATTCAGTTTTCAAATAGTCAAATATTACAATTCGAATTATCTGTTATGAACTCATGAGCGTCTAGATTATAAGATTTTTGGGGCACACGTTATATAAAAAATTGAGTTCGTAGTTTGGCTATCATGAAGTTTTCATGTGATTTAATTGTTAATTAAGGAACCACAATCTATATTAAAAATCAAACAAAAAAGCTGTCATTTTTTTTATATCTTAAAAAATAAAAAAGTTATTTGCATTTAAAATGTTGGTAAATTTAACATTTTTTCAACCGTACCACAAAACAATTTAATTTTAACCATTTAAATTAGCATTAAAAGTTAAAACTCAATATTAGGTTCTGGATTCTTTTCTGTTTCCATTACTCATGAAGAAACTTCTACAATACCATCGAAAATGGGACACCTATACACACATCTTAGGCAAAACAAATAAAATCAAAATCAAGAGCTTAAGGAAGCTCGAGGAATTCAGCGCAATCAAAAACGACTTGCAACAAAATTTTTTGAAATAAAAATTTCGACAGTAAATTTATGTCCGTTCACTTTAAAGCTGAAACGACGTGGTAAGCGTACAGTTAACACAATTTGTAAAAGCCTGAATATTATTAGACGTGTATAACGGATTTCTGTTGGTTCTCCGTTATATTTGTACTCATACTTTAAGATTACAAAAATACTCTATTACTTCGCTAGTAGTATTGTGTAATCGATTACATTGTACTCACCAAAAGCATAATTAAGGCACCCAAATCAGGTACATGCGTTTATTGATTTTTTTACCACCTAAACGTCCGGTCTTTAGTGATCATCATGAATTTAAATCATGCTTGTTTAGGAACTTTACTGTCGTCATGTAAGCTCTTTGTTAAAACAGTGAATGAAATCAAGAAAACTGTACAACTTGCGGTTTGTCCATCTGTCTGAAAATGGCTGTGTTCTATTGACGGATGGTTTTAATTCAATTCAAACGTTTGAAGTGCACTTACTCGCACACACATGTAGTTATCCATAAATAGCTTGTTTACCTGCGCAAAGTATACAAGGACACGATTTCCTTCCATTAAATTATTGTGTTTTTTGTAACAATTATCGTGGCGAGAAAAATTTAGCACTCCATTCAAGCTCATTATACCACTAAACGCCAGTAGCATTAATAAGTGCCATTATGATACAACTACTTAGCAGTCACCGAAATATTCTTCTGCGAATACCTCCGACTAAAAGTGGTTTAATACGGCCCATGATTGTCTAGCCCGAGTATTTCGATGGCCGACTGTTAAGTAGTGTGTCTGGCTGAGTACTTACTTCCATTAAGCCAAGGGTCATTATGTTAAATGAAAATTTTCTTCGGCGTACTCCTCCTCCTCGGAACAGACAAAAAAAGAAGCAAAAAACATATCGACGCGACGCACGGGCGCAATAAGCGGAAGAATATATTAATTTTATTAATAGGAATTACGCCCGGCGAAGTGCGAGCAACAAAAGCGAAAAGTAATATAGAAGAAAATCCGGGCACAAAGGCGGGTAAGAACCCGGAGCAGCCGGTCCGGGCACCCGAGGCGGCCGTCGTCGAAAGTTTTAATATTTCACCGCGCGCTCTCAGCAAACACCAACCACCCGATATTAGAATATTTCAATCTCTGCAGATTTCGCTCCCTTTCTATGCATCACCGCTCCGGCGAAGAAACTCCGGGCGTACAACTTACACGCGAATTGCATTTTCGCACTAAATTTTCAGTTTTAGAGTCAGTCCGCCCTCTATCTTTCAAATCAGAACTACCTAAAAAATAGTACTCCTAGCAATTTCAAAATTATCTCTGCAATAATTTTATGCACAAAGACCTTCAATACACAAATAATAATAATAATAATAATAATCTTTATTGTCTTTTCAGAGCTACAAAAGCCATAAGACTAGTCAAAAATATATAGATAGGCTTACACAAGTAAACTTCAGTCAAAAAACATTTAGCAGTAAGAAACAAAACAAAATCAATACAAAAACCAACACTCACTTTAAAATTAACTGAAACGAATGTCCCCCAAGCTGTACGGACACAGATCTGTAAGAATTGATTTGATGCGCCTTTTAAAGGGCTTGACAAATTTTATACGTTTTACATCTTCAGGTAATGAATTAAACATCTTCAAGCCATAAACCATTAAGCTTTTGTTAAAACAGGCAGATTTGTGAATTGGAATATTAAAATCTGATCTATTTCTTGTGTTATAAACGTGAAATTCACTATTTCAAGTGAAAATACTTTGATTTACAAAAATGTACTCCAAGAGCTTGAAGATATATAATCCGTACAATGTTAATATTTTGTACTGCCCAAAATAAGTTCTACAGGATGTTCTATTGTCTACACCAGCGATCATTCTAATAACTCTTTTTTGAGAAATAAAGACATTTTTAAATTGCGATGACGAACCCCAAAAACAAATTCCATATGCTTGTCTGCTTTTGATCTGTGTATAGTAAAATGATAAAATAACATTAATATTCAAAACTGATTTTAACATTCTGAGTTGATAAGCTAGGGAATTTATTTTTGATATGAGATTATTATAGTGTACCTCCCACGACAGGTTCTGATCAATAGTTACGCCTAGGAATTTAACAGAATTAAATCTAGTTAGCTTAGTGCTATTAATTGAAACGTCTAAATTCATGTTTTTTTTATTTATTTTATGATGAAAATGCATATACCCAGTTTTGGTGGCGTTTAAATACAATCTGTTTTCAGTGGACCATTCCTGCAATTTACTCAGTACATTGTCGCTCTCATTAACATTAGCAAGTACGGAAGTATCGTCCGCGTACATTATGGAAAAGTGATTACTCAAATAAGTTGGGAGATTATTTATATAAAGAAGAAACAACACGGGGCCTAATACTGTACCTTGGGGAACACCCATTTCAATATCTAGTTTATCCGATAAACATTTATGGCGAACATTCTCAGAAGTATATGGCAGCTCAACATATTGGGTCCTCCCTTGAAGAAAAGAAGCGAACCAACTAATGACGACACCACGGATACCGTAACCTTCCATAGTTTGCAAAAGAAGCTCATGATCGACGCAGTCAAAGGCCCTGCTGAGATCACAAAAGAACCCAACAGGACACACGCCCGCGTCAACCGATGCAGTTACCTGTTTTACAAATTCGGCGATTGCCGTGTTTGTTGACCTCGCTGGCCTAAAACCATGTTGATTACCTACAAGGACGTCAAACTTATCTAGATAGCAAAGCAGTCTTTTTAACATGCAGTGTTCGAATATTTTCGAGAAACAAGGGGCTAGAGCAACAGGTCTGTAACTGGCGATATTTTGCCTATCTAATTTCTTGTGAATGGGCACGATTTTGCAAAGTTTTAGTAGACTAGGAAATTTACCTTGAGCAAAGGACAAATTAATTAAATAAACAAGGGGTTCAATAAAATGCTTAGCACATTTTTTGAATAATTTCATAGGGATATCATCGGGACCTGACGAACTTTTATTTTTGAATTTTATTGATATTAATTCGAGGACTTCCTGTATTGTGAAACCTTTTATATACATTGATTCGGCCATCCTATTTACTACTGCTTTCTTGTTACTTGCAACATTTAACGCAGAAGTTATTCTTAGGGGTTCCTCTTTAAAGAAAGAATTAAATTCATTAGCCACTTCCCTCGGGTTATCCACTATGTTACCATTGATTTGAAGTTCAATATTGTCACGACAAGGTTTTTTATGTGTTAAATCTGAAATGATGTTCCACGCGGTTTTGAGATTGTTAGAAGAGGAGGCAATCATATTGTCGAAATATTTCTTCTTTTCGCTTTTACAAAAGTTTTTATGAGTAGACCTAGCTGAGTTATAAGCTGCTTTAAAATTAGGGTTAATTTTTGTAAGAGTATGTAAATTTTTTAATTCCGCACTAGAATTACGCACGTCGTTATTTACCCATGATTTCTTATTTTGAAGTACATATTTTGTTTCGGGAAAACATATGTTAAAATAGTACTAAATTGATTCATAAAAATACATAAATTTGTCATCAAAATCTGCAATTACATACACATCCGCCCATGTTTCATTATCTAGTAAATTAATAAATTGATTAATCTCAACATTACTGTAGGTTCTTCTAACACCCGAAGTTGAAGGCTCTTTGATGCTGTTTCCCAACAAACCAGTTTCGAAAAATAAGGTACGATGATCGGACACTAAATTGTCCACTACACAGCAAGTGTCATCTTTTACAAAGTTTATGAAAATGTTGTCAATATTAGAACTGGATGAGGCTGTTACACGAGTTGGCCACTTATTAATATATCGAAGACCGAATTCCAACAATCCGGCACAAAGGTCCTTAACGTATTTACAGTTAGGGTCGTTAAAGTTAAAGTTAAAGTCACCACATAATATGATTTTAAAATTCGGCTTGAATATAAAGTTAATGATATTCCTGATGCCTTCAACGAATAATAGCGCATCTCCAGTAGGAGACCTGTAAAGCCGGGTACACACCTGCGAGCTGAGCGGCTCATGAGCCGCTCAGCTCGCAAGTTTGTACGCGATTATTAAAAAAAAACCTCGTCCACATCTGCGAATTGAGCGGCTCATGAGCCGCTCGGCTCGCAGTTCTGTACCCGGCTTAACAATTAATGATGATGTAAGTACTTTCGACCGTGGAAATTTTTACCGCACACACTTCCAAATGTTTATCTTGGCAGAATTGTGTCAAGTCAAAATCAGTCACCCTTAATCCGTTTCAAACACATTTATTCTTCAGTGGCGAGTTCTATTACATATCAACACGGATTTATGCAAGGCCGTTCTACAGTAACCAATCTTCATTGTTTCACACAGTATGTGTCTGAAGTTATAGAGAACAGAGGACAGGTTGATGTGATTTATTTGGATTTCCAAAAAGCGTTCGATCAGATTGATCACTATGTACTCTTAGATAAATTAACAGCATTCGGTTTCTCGCCGTCTCTTTGTGATCTGTTTAAATCTTACCTCCTAAATGGCGAACAACGTCTTAGATACTGTAACTATGTATCGTATCCAATTAAGCCATCTTCAGGAGTATCTCAAGGTTCCAACTTAGGTCCTCTTTTATTTTTAATCTACATTAATGATATTGCTAATAGAAAAAATTTGTGCAAATCGTTTTGATTGCAGTGAGAACCTCGAGCAGCCTCTGGACAGCTGTTTCAGCCCTGCTTGGGGCTTCTTCAGCAGAAACGTAGCTCGACATTCCCACTGCAGACCAAAAACGACTTGCCCAATTTATTCGCAATTGCGATGTAAGAATGATGAACATATAAAATAGCGACATCTTACTATCGCTTTTTGACCTAACATTGCAGTAGGATAGACAAATTGAAGCGGGATTTGCTCCTAATGAGTCCCCCATGCAAGGCGGCCATGCTTGCTGTCAAAGCATAATGAAAGATTTTAGAAAAAATTTGTGCAAATCGTTTTGATTGCAGTGAGAACCTCGAGCAGCAAGTCGTTTTTGGTCTGCAGTGGGAATGTCGAGCTACGTTTCTGCTGAAGAAGCCCCAAGCAGGGCTGAAACAGCTGTCCAGAGGCTGCTCGAGGTTCTCACTGCAATCAAAACGATTTGCACAAATTTTTTCTAAAATCTTTCATTATGCTTTGACAGCAAGCATGGCCGCCTTGCATGGGGGACTCATTAGGAGCAAATCCCGCTTCAATTTGTCTATCCTACTGCAATGTTAGGTCAAAAAGCGATAGTAAGATGTCGCTATTTTATATGTTCGATATTGCTAATGTTGTTCAATGTGAAAAATTAATGTTTGCTGATGATATGAAATTATACTCTTCGATTTCCTCTCTTGTTGATTGCAATCTGCTGCAAGAAAGTATTAACTCGGTATTAGAATAGTGCCAGCATTATCGACTATCTTTAAATGTTAGTAAATGCCAGATTGTGACTTTTACGAAGAAACACACTGCCATCTGTCACTCCTGCACTATTGCTAACGTAACTCTAAATTCAACCAATACATTTAAGCAGAATTAACTTTGTAGTATCCAGAATATCTTCGCGTTTATGTCTCACTTTTTTCTGAAAATAACAGATCTAATGTATTGTACCGTTCACCAATTTCATTAATATGCCAACATTTTAATAACATCTCAGGGCTATGTGACATCAATGCAGATAATTTGAACTTAATTTTAAATGTTAGTAAAAATCAGTAATTTATCTTTTAATTATATTTATTTACTTTAAACCTTCTAGGTTTCCTATGCTTATTTCTTGTGTTATTTTGATTTTGTCATGTTCTCGTGTAATTTTTGTCGTTTGTTTTAATTCGTTCTGCCATGCATAGTATTTAGTATTTAATATTTAACGTTTTCCTGTATCTGGGTTTTATACCTATTGGAAAATAAAGTATTTATTATTATTATTTATTATTATTAATATACTGGGTGATCCAGCTAAGACGTCACGCCTTATACATTTGTTGTTTATGGACGGACAAAATCAAAATTTGGCAAGAGTACACGCTTAAAAATTACATGGTAATTTCAACTATCATTTGTTTTGTTGTATTGTTTATGCTATCGTAACTTACTTTTTAGTCAGAAAACTTGACGCTTATAGTTATAAAAACCGTTTTAGTAATTCCACTGTGCTTGTGAGAAATAAGACAAATTAGTTGTAGGTGGTTTAGTCGCATAAAATAAAAATTTAGTAATTTCTGCCTTTTTATAAGCTATCATTACTTTTTTCATAATTAAGAAATATCAAAATTAGTTTTTGCAACTTTTATTTTGTTGCTGAATACAAAAATCATCACCAATATTACGCTGTTTCCACAACTAACACACCATCAGCTGGGACTATTTTCACTAAAAAAATTAAGCGTGTAACAATTGGTTAGTAAAGAATCTTACTGCCACTTCGTATTTCTTGTTAATGCAAAATCTTATTTTTAAATAGCTTTCTGATTTTATTAACATAGGTACACGATTATAAAGAGTACTTCAATTGCAAAATAACAATGATGAACATATAAAATAGCGACATCTTACTATCGCTTTTTGACCTAACATTGCAGTAGGATAGACAAATTGAAGCGGGATTTGCTCCTAATGAGTCCCCCATGCAAGGCGGCCATGCTTGCTGTCAAAGCATAATGAAAGATTTTAGAAAAATTTTGTGCAAATCGTTTTTGATTGCAGTGAGAACCTCGAGCAGCCTCTGGACAGCTGTTTCAGCCCTGCTTGGGGCTTCTTCAGCAGAAACGTAGCTCGACATTCCCACTGCAGACCAAAAACGACTTGCCCAATTTATTCGCAAATGCGATCTAAGAATGATGAACATATAAAATAGCGACATCTTACTATCGCTTTTTGACCTAACATTGCAGTAGGATAGACAAATTGAAGCGGGATTTGCTCCTAATGAGTCCCCCATGCAAGGCGGCCATGCTTGCTGTCAAAGCATAATGAAAGATTTTAGAAAAATTTTGTGCAAATCGTTTTTGATTGCAGTGAGAACATTGCATGGGGGACTCATTAGGAGCAAATCCCGCTTCAATTTGTCTATCCTACTGCAATGTTAGGTCAAAAAGCGATAGTAAGATGTCGCTATTTTATATGTTCATCATTCTTACATCGCATTTGCGAATAAATTGGGCAAGTCGTTTTTGGTCTGCAGTGGGAATGTCGAGCTACGTTTCTGCTGAAGAAGCCCCAAGCAGGGCTGAAACAGCTGTCCAGAGGCTGCTCGAGGTTCTCACTGCAATCAAAAACGATTTGCACAAAATTTTTCTAAAATCTTTCATTATGCTTTGACAGCAAGCATGGCCGCCTTGCATGGGGGACTCATTAGGAGCAAATCCCGCTTCAATTTGTCTATCCTACTGCAATGTTAGGTCAAAAAGCGATAGTAAGATGTCGCTATTTTATATGTTCATCATTCTTACATCGCATTTGCGAATAAATTGGGCAAGTCGTTTTTGGTCTGCAGTGGGAATGTCGAGCTACGTTTCTGCTGAAGAAGCCCCAAGCAGGGCTGAAACAGCTGTCCAGAGGCTGCTCGAGGTTCTCACTGCAATCAAAAACGATTTGCACAAAATTTTTCTAAAATCTTTCATTATGCTTTGACAGCAAGCATGGCCGCCTTGCATGGGGGACTCATTAGGAGCAAATCCCGCTTCAATTTGTCTATCCTACTGCAATGTTAGGTCAAAAAGCGATAGTAAGATATCGCTATTTTATATGTTCATCATTCTTACATCGCATTTGCGAATAAATTGGGCAAGTCGTTTTTGGTCTGCAGTGGGAATGTCGAGCTACGTTTCTGCTGAAGAAGCCCCAAGCAGGGCTGAAACAGCTGTCCAGAGGCTGCTCGAGGTTCTCACTGCAATCAAAAACGATTTGCACAAAATTTTTCCAAAATAACAATAGCAGAAATTAATTTATTTTCTGGAAATTTGAAGTTAAAAGAGTTCAGAATCTTCTTAACATTCTTCCTATATAAGAAGAATAGCCATAAAAACATTTAGTGCTTTTACTGATGTCCTTAATGATGTTTAATTGGTGAATGTGATTTAGTTATTTACCTGCCAAGTTTTAATAAAATTCATCAATAAACAACCAAGATATTGGGGATGGAAGTCTTACCTGGTGCATGTTGTGTTTGAATCAGAAATGAAAATCGAGTGAAATCTGAAACGATAAGAAAAATCATCCATACACACCGAGATGATCGAAAGTCACACAGCTCAGAAAAAAAGATTGTTATTGGGCATCTTGCAAAACACATTTTATTATCATTGTTTGCAAAACTACTTTGTGACATGATTATCTTAATTTTCTAGGAAATAAGTTCAGATAAATAAAAGGCAAAAAACTCCAGCGAATTGATAACTTAGTAAGTGAGAAATCAAGGATTGTTTTTTGCAAGTAGAAGTATTATATTTTTTGTTTCTTAGAGTGATATCCCAAGTAACCAAAAATGCCTTAATTCTTATAAATTTTTATAGAGCAAGACTTTAAAACTTCAAGCTTTATTATTTGGTCTCATAGACATTTCCTCGATATTAATAAAGCACTTAAATGTATAAAATGGACACAAGTAATTGAGTAAAATAAAGATATGAAGCGTATCGGACCAAAAACAGGGGTCTAGGACAATTCGCCGTTGTCGATTAGCCGTCGCCAATTCACCGTCGGCGATTCGCCGTAGGTACAATTCACCGTCGGAAAACTCGCCGTCGGTAAATTCACTGTCAGCGATTAAAGTTTCAAGTAAATAAAATAAAAACGCTAGCATATTTAATTGAAAATAAAATAATTTCTTATTATCTAAATGTGATACATACTACATAAGAAACAGATAACAATTTTTGCTCTTCCAGGAAGCATTTCTTGTTCAGTTGTTTGCAAAATCCCTCTAATGTTTTTAATATTTTTAGATTCTGCTTAGAATTATTCTATAAATGATTCTAAGGACCGTAAGAGGCGTTGGAATGTTCCGCCTTTTTCTGATTGTGAAATTACTGCATTTCTGACATCTTTTTGTCAATTTGATAGAAATATGCGTCGGTGCGTTGCATGTTTCGTTGCTGCATATTTTACTTCGAATGTTGAAAATTTATCGTTGTTTTAATTTTCCTGCAGTTGAAGCAATTTAGATACGCAAGAAATTAATTACTTAATGTTCGTGGTGTGTAATTAAGTTTTTGTAATAGTTGACAATAGTAATAATAAGCGACATATGTCCATTTTTTTATTTTCCAAAGGTCACTGGACCACATAATCATTTATCGAAACTCTGTATTCATTTGTATATAAATGAAAAGTCGACTGTTTTCGAGATATTAGCTGCTTTCTTTTGCTTAAAAGTTTGAATTTGGTTTCAAATAATTTGAATCTGGATTCCGTAGTTGTTGCAACAAAACACCTCAGATTTGAATTATTGATTGACAGTACACCTGCAAACAACTACAATTCAGTTCAAACAAAACACAAAAATACTTTGATTCGAAGAGGAAAGGGGATTACCGTTCTGGACTGAGATTTCAAGGAGAGTGGGGATTAATCCGTTTGCAAAAGAACGTCCGTCTTTGCATATAAACGCGTTTGGACCACGTTTTTGTGAGCGAAAGAAAGCACCTATAGATTCACGAAAGCTCGTCATTTAAAATTACAGAAAGTAATTGGGGATTCCTTTAGAAAAAATGTTGATTTGATTGTGAGCTAACAGCACCAATTTGTTCGTAATTTTGTGTCTTGGTAATTAGGAATTTATTTTGGTTTGAAATAGAAAAATAATAGTGAAGTCTATTTTAATTCACTTGAAACGTACTGAAATTATACTTATTTTCATTCAATTCCTAGAAATTGCTCATCAAACTAAATAAAGCAGTAACATGCGACGGCGAATTGGACGGACGGTGAATTGGGTCGACGGTGAATTGGTTCTACGACGAGTCGGCGACGGCGAATCTTCCCATCCCCTAAACACAGACCTTTGAGACGCATAAGTAGTTCAGTTTCAGTAAACTTTTCTGCCATTTAGAGAAAAAATTGCGATAACATTCAATAAGCTTATTTATTGGTGCTTGATCCAAAAATATCTGATCCGCCACTAAAAAAATATTTTGTTAAAAAAGTGACACATGTCTGGTTTTGCATCTGAGACTATCAAATGTCTGCTTATGCCTCTAAGTGAACAGCAAGTATCTGGTTTTGGATCACTATAATAATTAACTACAGTAGCGAAAATCAGTATAGAGTTTCAGTTACAAAAATCCAACGAAACTGATTTTATTATGAAGAAATATAAGTACAAATTTAACGAAGAGATAAAACAGCGACATCGTACGATCGCTTTTTGACTTGACATTGCAGTAGGATAGACAAATTGAAACGGGTTTGCTAAATAATAAGTCACCCCATGCAAGGCGGCTATGTAGTGTCAAAACATAATGAAAGTTTAAAAAAGAAATTGTGAAAACCTCGAGCAGTTTCTGTACAGCTTTCTCGGTCCTATTTGGGGCTGAAACAGCTGTACAGAAGCTGCTCGAGGTTTTCACTTCAATCAAAAACGATTTGCAACAATTTTTTTTTTACAAATTTAACAAATAGAAAACGAACCGACCTAAACGTTCAGCTCATTGTCTCCAGTATCTGATAGAAAAACCATACCCTCAGTGTCAAAAGGATGATTTCCCTCCGGATTAGCTGTTTCTTTTTCAGAAGCGCCCCTGAAGAAATGAATACGTTCGTAGGTCGCCCAGTCCACCCTATAGTGTTTGGCCAACAAAGATGAAATGTTTTTGATTTTGTCGGATTTGAGACGTCTGACCCAAACTCATTGGTTGTAACTAGGGTTAGGATAATTATGTATATTTTGGTCATTTTTATAAATAAAGGCATTTTTTATTTTTTTTTTTTTTGTTTTTATTGCAAATTTGCCATTATTTTTTGTTGCCAAATTCAATTTCTTTATCAAAGCTCAGCTAATCACAAAGTGAATTCAAACCAAGTAATTTCATCCAAACTCTAGCTAAACATGTGCAAGAAATCAAAATGTAAAAAATATACTAACAACCTAAATCTCAAAAGACAGAATCAAAATTCAGTTGGAATTAGGTGTAGACAATCTGGACAGTGTTCTAATATCAGAATACTTGGAAGTAATAAGAGGGTTACCAGACTAGGGGCACAATAGTTTCATTGGTTTCAAAAGTGCCGACCTTTGATGTTTGTGTCAATCTAAAAACTGCGCATTCCACGAGTCGATTCTTAAATGGCGCTAACAATTTCAATTTAAATTTTTGCAGTACGCAACTTATCTCTGGTATGAGAAACAAAATATTCTCGCCGACAATTGGCGGAAATTTTGCTTTTAAGGATTTTTTACCCATGTTGTATTTAAATGTAAATCTTCCCCCATCTTCAACACTGTAGAATAATCTTTAATAATATTAGTGTTACATCTCTGGGTTAATTACACTAGTGCACTTTTTGACTTTTCTTTCTATTTGAGCAAATACTCGGTCAGGAGGAAGAAAAGAATGTCGAGCAATTGGATATACAGTCTAGTCTACACACTTTATACGAGCTGGAGAATAGGACTTGGCCAGTACTGGGCCATTCCAACCAACGGCTACCAAACGTACTTATTCCACCCCTCCATCAAAACTGAAATTTTGCAATGTTTAAAAAAACTGGAGAAACTATCTCATTCGAGCTTCTTGTACGGTCACTCTCTGTCCGTATAAATGATATTACAGTTTAAGGGTTCAGTTTTGATTTTGTTGTACAGTTGCCACCATAAAATTGTAGAGGCTGATCTGCATGCTGAAGTAACAGGTCTGATCTGGAACCTTTGGCAATGGTAGATTCATCTCACTGTCAAAAGAAAACGTCGCAATTTTTGAATTATTGGCCCATATTCTCAACTCATGATTAACATCGTCTCTAACTAAAGCCGTGAAAGTAAACATAAATGATATAGCTTTATGTGAATTTCATGAGTAACAGAGTGACAGAGAATATCTGTCGTCTCGGTGAATAAGTCGAAATTTGTCCAAAATGAGTTGAATGGCTTAGAAGAAGCAGTGAGGTGGTTTCTCCGTAGTGTATGTGAAGCCACGTTAGGCACTGGCTTGAAAAAAATTTAATTATGATGCGTGTAAACTGATTTATTACAAAAGTCCTATTTTACACAACTTTTCAAAGTCTAAAAGTAGTGCTCTGAAAAGTATCCGAATCTGACTTAACCACTTATTCACCAAGACGACAGATTTAATGACGGCGTTGCTAAATTAATGACAAGGTAAGAATACGGGCCAAAATCTCTTAATAAGTCGTAAAATGCAGTTTGTTCTGACATTGCCCTTAGTTTTTCTTGTGGCTCGGTGATTGCCTTGATTTTTTCTGAAAATTGTAGGCATTTTGAACAGACATCAACCTTCGGAGATCCGAACCCAATGTAGAATTGTCGTTTTAAAAAAACACTCTTTAACTCTAAGGTGATCTTCCACTCGAGAATTACACATTCTCCACAGTTTGACTATATTTAATTTACAGGGCAAGTGTCGTCTAATGACTGTTTTGTTCCTTGCATAATGAGTTTCACAGCAAGTTAGAGATTCGATGAGATTCTTTATGGCTTGTCGCTTGTGAAGAGTTTTTTTTATGAACTTCTCTTCTTTTGGCCGGCAATTCTCAGTTCTTGTGATACGTTACTACTGATTGTCTCTCTTGAAGTTTTAATGTTGTATTGTTCACTGACGGTCCTTGGTTTATTTTAAACATTTTCTTTAATTTTGCTACCTAGCCTTTTTGGTTTATTTGTCACACAATCCTTCAACACGAACTTATTTTGGTAGGACTTGGATTTTTCGTGGTAAAAATTCTCATTGAAGTTTCTTATCTCACTCATAGTCAGTAGGGAACATTGCAATGTCTTCGTTTTATGTCCGCTTGTTGGTAATGTAGGCAGATGCTGACAAGAATATCTAAAAGTAAATTAACATGTTGCTGTTGTAGCCTTGTTTGGAGCTTCTTCAGCAAAAAATAGGACTGAAACAGATGTACTGAGGCTGCAATCAAAAACGACTTGCAACAAATTTTTTTAAAACTTTCATTATGCTTTGACAGCAGGATTGGCCGCCTTTCGCGGGATGACTTATTGTATAGCAAACTGGCTTCAATTTGTTAACCCTAATGCAATGTTATGTCAAAAGGCGATCATAGGATGTCGCTGTTTAAACTGTTCATTATTATTAAAACAATTATAAATCTACATTACTTCCATTTAACGTTTCAGTTCGATAATCGCCATATAAAACCTGTACACTCCTCTATTATGCGTCATTTATAAAAGCAGTTTCTTGCAAATTTGATGCAAGAAATGACACCATGTCAACCGTGCCTTAAACAATTCGGAAGAAATCTTCCAAAAACATTGGAAATCCCGAAGAGAATTAATCTATGAAGAGCAGGAACAAAACTGCAATAAGCGGTTTAATATATCGCAGGGTACTTTCGATAAGCTCACGTATTTCGCTCCAACAATGAAACTGCGCCCCGTGAAGGGCGCTCGAAGCACCCCCGCGGCATTCACTTGTTATCCGCGTCGCCGCTTGCTCTGTTTTATGATTGGCAGATGATCAAGTGTTTCTGTAAGGTTTTTCCCGGGGGAGTAAAACGACCGTAATCCATTGATTTTTGCTTTTTTTTCCAAAGCGGCAACTCGCAGAAAGCAAATGCTAAGCAAATCGCTGTGACTAAAGGGATGTAAACAGATTAAAGATAGTCGTGTAAACAACCCCATTAGTTGACATTGTGATTAAGATGTGATTCGGTTGTAAATGAGGTTTAGAGCCCCGTGATGAGCTGGCCAGTAACGGTCTTTGAACTGCTTAAACTAGTTGAGGTGGACTTTGCCTTCAAAACAAATCGATTAACAAGGGAGAGAGATTTAAAAACTTGGAAAAGGGATTATAAAGATATTTGATTCTTATGATCGTATAATATCTTATGCGCAAATTCGGCTTTAGAAATTTAAAAATGAACGAGTAAACAAATCAAATTTAGTGAAATCGACAAAGAGCAACAACCTTACAACACGTTCATACATTTAATCATAAGTATCAACCAAATCGACGATATTATTACCAAATATCCGGATGTGTTTGAAGAACGGATTGGTTGTGTTCATAAATTTAAGGTAACACTTAAACTACGTGAGAATAAAACGCGTATTTTCCATCGTAAGTGCCGTAAGCCCTTTTGGAACTTGTAGAAAATGAACTTAAATCGTTAGAAGCTGCTGGAATCATAACACAAACGGAAACCAGCTATTGGAGATCGCCATTAGTAATTATTCCAAAAAGCGACGGAGGAGTACGTTTGTGCGTAGTCTACGAAATCGGAGTAAACGAACGTCTTATTAGCTCCGATTATCCAATTCGGAAAATCGAAGATATTTTGAACAGCCTACGTAATTCTCGTTATTTTTGCCGTTTGGACCTGTTTAAGGGATATTTGCATATACCTGTTGATGAACAGTCAAGTGAAATCCAAACAATTTCAACCCACGAAGGAACTTACAAAATGAACCGTTTATCTTTTGGTATCAAAACAGTACCATCCGAATTCAATCGAATTATAGATCAAATGTTACGTGATATTCCAAAAACAGAATTTTATTTCGATGACATTATTATTCATGGCGTTACAAAAGAAGAGTGCAAATCAAATATAATTACGTACCTCGATCAAATGAGAAAATTCGACTTACACCTTAATAATAATAATAATAATTCTTTAATGCTGATTAGATTGGTAGTTATCAGATGTTAGGAATTGTCATACAAATTTGATACATATTAAAAGATAATTATTCCAAAATGGAAATTGTCAATTAAAATATAATATAAAAATAAAAATATAAAAATGCGACGAAAAAATACAATACTAACAATTTAGTTGAAAGATCACCTAATATCACAGTGGTTCACAGATGTAAAAAATTCTCCAATAGAGTAAAAGGCATTTGTTTCAAGATAGTACTTAATTTGTTTTTTAAATTTGTTGTTAGAGTTTAATTTTAACAGAGAGATGATTATAAAGTTTTATTGCTATGTAAAACACGCTATTGTGGAATTTGGTTGTTCGATGTTGTGGTAAGTAAAATTTGAGTTTTCCATGTGAACGAGTATTAAAGTTCCGAATATCAGTCTCTCTTATAAACAACTGTTCGTTATTCTTAACATACATTAGGCAATTAAGAATAAACAGAGAAGGAAATGTTAAAATTTTAAGTTCTTTAAAAAAGTTTCTGCAACTTACTTGTGCTTTTATATCCACCATGGCTCTTACTATGCATTTTTGAATTATAAATAAAGAATTCGATGAAGACGAATTTCCCCAACAAAGGATGCCATAATTTAATTTAGATTGGACGCAGCCGAAATAAAACATTTTTAAAACTTCAAGAGATACGCTGCCATTAAGTTTTCTTAGTAAATAGCATGCAGAATTTAATGATTTTGCCAATTTGAAACAATGATCACTCCAAGTAAGGCCTGAATCAAAAGTTAGCCCTAAGAAATTTACACTTGTATCAATAGGAATGTCAACATTAAGATCTAGTTTAACTTGCGCAGTGCTTAATGAATACGGGACCAAAACTGTCTTGTTGACATTTAAAGATAAGTTATTGCAATAACACCGATCCATCATTTTCTTAAGTAATATATTAAGTTTATGTGATAACTCTTCATGAGATGTGTAATTAAGTACAGATGAGGTGTCATCCGCGTAATGAATAATGTCTCCTAGTTCAATAAATTTGCTTAAATCATTAAGGTAAGTAATAAAAAGAAACGGCCCAAGAATACTACCCTGCGGAACACCGTAATGTATTTGAGCGACTTCTGATTCTGCATCTGACCAGCAGACAATTTGAGATCGGTCACTTAGAAAACTAGCGATCCAGTCTCTAGCAGGACCACGTATGCCATACTGCTTTAATTTGAGTAAAGGAATGCTGTGATGAACAGTATCAAAAGCTTTTGTTAGATCAAAATATACGCCAACGACTCTATCCTTACATTCAATGTTCCGCAGGATGGTATTATACGCCACACATAAAGCATCGTTAGTTGACAGTCCTCTTCTGAAACCAAACTGATTTTTACCAATAATTTTATTGCTGTCAAAAAAGTTAATTAACCTAGCCAACATTTCTTTTTCAAATACCTTAGAAAAAACAGGAAGAACTGATATGGGTTTGTAATTTCTAATATCGGTCTTGGTACCTTTCTTTGGAACAGGAATAACTTTCGAGGTTTTGAGAAAAGATGGAAAAACGCCTTCCTTAAAAGACTGATTGATTAGTTTGCACATAGGAACAGTTAAAAATTCGGCAACATACTTGATAATTGAACAAGGTATACCGTCGACTCCAGCAGAATTTTTCTTTGAGACAGACAGAATTATATTATAGGTTTCTGCTTCGCCAATAGGGTATAAAAACATACTACTACTATTGCCATTAAAGTTAATTGAATTTATAGCTGAGTCATCAACTATTTCATTTACTGAGTTTACAAAGTAATTGCAAAAAGCATTGCTGATGTCCTGAGGATTATTATGGTTGAGATTATCTATATCAGTGATGTATTCCGGTAGAACAGGTAAAGAATTCTTATGTTTTAG
This sequence comes from Prosopocoilus inquinatus, assembly GCA_036172665.1. NCBI lineage: Eukaryota > Metazoa > Arthropoda > Insecta > Coleoptera > Lucanidae > Prosopocoilus > Prosopocoilus inquinatus. The sequence continues at coordinate 31,807,034 of CM069877.1, forward strand.
TAACGTCCATGCTACTTTGTTTTTATTAGAAGAAGTGTTTATGAAATTATCGTTGAATCTTTTTTTTGCTACTACTATATTTTTACGATGATTCCTTTTTTGTTCATTGTATTGTGTGAACCAATCACCGTTCTTACAAGTGTTAGTTTTTAGTTTTTTGTGAATTTGGCTTAGTTCACGTCCTTCAATAATCAATTCTTGAGAAATCCATCTTTTACGATGTTTTGTAGCATGTTTTTCTTTCTTAAGCGGGAAGTATGTATTAAAATAATACAAAAAAGTGTTTAAAAAAATTGTAAAGTTTGAATCAAAATCTCGATAACACTGATATACTGAAATGCTTCAGACTGAATGGCATACGTAAAACTATTTATAGAATTTTGAGTAAAAATGCGTTTTTTAGTTACATGAGATTCTGTAGTTATAGATAAATCAAAACTAGTAACCAATCTAGTAATCGTCGCAAGTGTTAATTTTTTCAAGAACGAATCGAGTTTTTGGGTCACGTTATTGAGTCTAACAAAGTCTTGAAATCTCCTGAGAAAATTTCTGCGATAGTCGACATGCCAAGACCGAAATCAGTTGCTGAGTTGCGAAGATTTTTGGGTATGGTCATGTATTATGCTCGTTTCATTTCAAATTCTTCAACAATTACCGCACGACTGAGAGAGCCGCTCAAAAAAGATTCAAAATTCAAGTGGACAACTCAGTGCGAGGCAGCCTTTATTCGAATGAAACAAGAAATTACCAGTGACCAAGTCCTTGTTCCTTATAATCCAGAACTACCAGTTCAACTCGCATGTGATGCAAGGCCTTTTGGCGTGGCTGGTATTTTGTCTCACATTATAGATGGTTAAGAAAAACCAACTGCATTTGCTTCAAGATCATTAACGCAAGCAGAGAAAAATTATACTCAACTTGACAGAGAGAAGCATTAGCAATCGTTTTCTCAGTATAATATTTCTTTCACTATTTATTTGCACGATATGTGCACGATTAGTGCGAATTTTTCTCCAATATAATAAATATAATAAATAAGATTCCGGAAATGACTTCTGCCCGCTTACAACGATACGCAGCTTACTTATCAAGATTCAACTATGAAGTCGTTTTTAATAAGGGCACCGATTTCAAATGTATACTGTTTATCAAGAGCACTCATCAGTCATCAATCGAACACATTTACAGATAACGCAATCAACGAAGAAGTACATGAACTTTGTGAAGAATCAATTTTTAATATTTCAACACCTGAATTAACGTTTCAATCGATACAAGACGAGACGAAGAAAGATGAAAATCTCTCAAAAATTCTTCAGGAATTACGTTCTTCCAGTATACGAAGGAATCAGAATTTATCATCGATAACAACGTTTTATTCAGAAGACAACGTGTAGTAATACCATCAACTCCTCAACCTGCTGTTCTACAAGACACCGTACACATATCGGAACAACAAAAATGAAGCAGCTTGCTCGACGTTATATGTATTGGAAATCCATAGATAAAAATAACGAACGGTTAGTTCGTGCCTGTACAAAGTGTGGTACCATTAGTAATAGCCCAACCAAAGCACTCTTACATTCGTGGAAGGAACCTGACAAGAAATGGCAACGTATTCATATTGATTATGCGGGGCCATATCAAGGACATCTTTTTAGTGTCATCGTTGATGCCAAGTCGAATTGCGCTGAAATAGAAACCTGTGTCTCTGTACCAACATCCACATCAACAATCGAAGCACTTCAGAATGTTTTTGCACATCATGGGTTTCCAGATGTAATGGTCTCCGACAACGCAACAATTTTTACCAGCGAGATATTTCAGAAATTTTGCAAACAAGCAGGAATTTATCAAAAAGTTAGTGCTCCGGGTCATCCAGCTACAAACGCATTAGCTGAGAGGAACATCCAAACTCTAAAGAAAAGATTAGCTGCTACGATTAATGAGCCAATAACAATGCAACAGAAGATTCGAAAAATTCTTTTTCGTTACCGTGCTACTCCATTGTCCAATAATAAAACACCTGCTGAGCTCTACCTATTGGACAGGGACTGTAAAGGCATGGACTTTTTTAAAGCCCAAGAGTGTATCTTTTGGTTCATTTTTGATGTTGGATATATTTGGATATATTTTATCATTAATAAACTGCTGCTCTGCAAGGTGCGTTCGTGTATTTAAAGACATTGTGACGTGTAATTTTTAGAGGGAGTATGAACTCGTGCTCTGATTGGCAAGGCCAAGGTTACTTTTGCACATGTTTCTATAACTTCCGCGATGCTGCGTTATGCAAGTGTCCGTTTGTTCAGGGCCGTATTACATATTTTATTTACAATTATTTGTCGGAATATAATTTCTACTTGCTACAGAAGACAACAATTGGTTAAAAATGTTTGACCCCACAGGAAAGTTGTTCTGGAGATAGTTAAGGCGCATACATACTTGTTGGTGTTAAGACTTGCATATACTGTCATTCTGATTACAAACTTCGTTTAGATCGATTTTGGTCTTATCTACATATTAGCTCTGCGAGCCTAGGAGGCCCATGGCTTAGTTGAGTATTTTCTCCATTGTCGAATAATAAAACACCAGCTAAGTTAGTTAGTTAGTTAGTTTATTTTGTTCCGTTGTGTACAATAAATGTGTGGAACACGTCATTACAATAGTATATATATATATATATATATAAAACATGAAACATTAAACATTAAGAGTACAAAGGACAAATATAAATACAAACACTTTCTGTGTTTAAAGTACATATAAAAAAAAATAAAAATAAACATGTACCACAGTCGTAAAGCTCTATTAATATCACAAGAGAAGAAATGTAGTGTACTATAAAAGGCACTTTCTAATAAAAAGTTTTTCAACACAATTTTAAAGCGTTTTTGTGGTAATGTCTTAATACTAGCCGGCAGAAAATTATATATTCGCATCACTTGTGACTTTTTTGAACTTTAGTTTTCCTAGTTTGCGGAAGGCATAGGTAACTATTGACAGTCCCTCTTGTGGAGTAGTTATGGTGCAGTTCATTTTCGGACAATAGTTCTTAATTCAGTTTCGCAAAACACGCACACTCATAAATGTACATTGATGGTAAGGTAAGTATTTTATTGTTACTGGATAGATTCCTACATGAATCTCTACCCCGCAGATTGAAAATAGTCCGTAAACAAGATTTTTGAAGCACGAAGAGTCTTAGAGCCTCTGAAGAATTGCCCCAGAAGATAATTCCGTATGTTAATCTGGAATATATGCATGCATAGTAAGCACTTAAACTCGCTTGTCGATTCACGGAGGACGATATCACTCTTAAGGCGTAATTAAATTTACTGATTTTCAATGCTACGCTATTAATATGTTCTTTCCATTTCAGACTCATGCATACATCTAAGCCAAGAAAAGTTGTTTTCTCAGATGGAGTTAGTATTTCACTATTTATGTCTATATGTAAATCATTAGATTTATGAAATTGTAATAAATGTGTTTTGGCAACATTTAACTGTAGACAATTATCAGTGAACCAGTTGTTAAAATTTTGTAATGTGCTTTTTATTTCACCTTCAATTCTAGATTGAAACAGTGTTGTTGAGTGATTTGTTAAGTTTGGTAGTTCGTTTACGTACAGCAGGAACAACAATGGCCCTAGTATGGAACCCTGCGGAACACCTTTTTCGACGAGTAACCATTCTAATTTATGCATTTTTCCGGTGCGGGAGTCTGCGGTTGTTATACATTGTTTCTTATTATTTATATATGAAGTCAGTAATTCCAACGATGGTACCCGAAAACCATAAAGATATAATTTATGAAGTAGAATTTTGTGATTAATGCTGTCAAACGCTTTAGATAAGTCCATAAATATACCCTGTGTTTCTTCTCCTTCGTTAATTCCTTCAACTATTTCTTCAATTACTTGATAAATTGCCCTAGTAGTTGATCGTCCCTTGATATAACTATTTTGATTACCATGTAAGACTTCGTTTTTATATAAGAAATCAAGTATCCTTTTCGCTATAATTTTTTCGTATATTTTTGCTATTGTAGATAATAAAGCAATAGGTCTGTAATTATTTATTAATGATTTATCTCCCTTTTTATATAGTAATTTAATATACGAAAGTTTTAATTTGTCTAGGAAATATTCCATGTTTAAATGTCATATTAACTAAAATTTTTAAAGGTTCGGAGATAGCTTTAGCACAAAATTTTAGGAATATAGTTGGAATTTCATCAGGACCTGTTGCACTAGTATTTTTTAGAGATTGTATGATGCTAAGTATTTCCTGTGGATCTGTATCGAAGAAAACAAAAAGACTTTTGGGTGGATTTTATCAACGAAAAATTTATATCCTTTTGTATATTTTTATGAGGCATGTTATTTAAAAGTTGTTTATTAAGTAATGTCAAAATTTTTCTTGGATCACTTTCTCCGTCCATGAAATCACTTATTTCAAAATAGTTGCTCTTTGCTTCACACGTGATTTCGCTTACTAATTTCCATGTAGCTTTAGTTTTATTCTGTGCCGATAAAATATAGTGGAAGTTGGAGGTCTTCTTAGCATAATTCGTTTCATTCTGCAATTTCTTATTAAAGTTCTTATAATCTTCTTCATTTACAAGACCTATTCTTACTGCTTCATACATTTCTCGTTTTTGTTTAAATTTCTGTCTAAATTCATTTGTTATCCATTTTCTATTTTTATTTAATATATCTATTTGTAACTTCTTCGGGCTTACTTCATTAACTATATTTAAAATTGTTGTTAAGAAGTTGTTATATGACTTGTTCACTTCTCCATCTAGCAGTGTATGCATCCAGTTTGTTCTCTCTAATTTCTCATTAATTTTTCGCAGATTCTTTTTTGAAAAATTGCGTCTTTCTATTCTCCCTAGATTGTTTTAAGGATGAGAAGATGGTGTAATATCCAAAGTAACAATTTGTGCTGTTTGATCGGCTAAAGCAGAACAGATAACCTTGCTTCTGTAGTTAGAGGTATTGAGACATATATTATCGATCAACTTCGCACTGTGACTGGATATTCTTGTTGATTCACGAATACTTGGGTTTAAGTTATATAATAATAATAATAATAATAATAGTCTTTATTCGATTAAACTTACCATTACAAATAGGAGAAGAGATAACAAATTAACTAATTAAAAAGTAAGAATGACCGAACCACAGGGCGAGCTTCAGGCTTAGGAATAATCCTACCTGCTTTACAAGCTAACCATGATTGCTAGAACAGATTAAAAGAAAAATAGGACTGCCTACATTACAATTCTGCGACAGGCGAAAAAGCTTAGAAATTAAACGCAATTTAATAAAAATATTACAACTAAAAATCGAGCAATCAATTAAAGTTGCATGAAATAACTAAAGCATAATGAAAAAAAAAACACATATTCAATGAGCGAAAGAAAAAGCCATTTGTGTTCTAAAGAGCATATCTACATATAACAAAAAAAAATATGATGTTAATATATCTAAAAATTGTTTAGTAACAGCGTTCTCTCGTTGGAGCAGGTCTATATTGAAGTCACCACATAATAGTATTTTGTGTGTATTATTTCTAAATACTGTATCGAGAATATCAGTGAGAGCGCAAAAGAATTCTTGTACATTACTCAGCTCTACCCAGGAAGATAAATTCGCATAAAACTTGATTGCAATGAAACCAATTGAATTTAAACCTTCTGTAATTGAAATTAACCACCGCCCACAATAAGTTTTATACCCGTAGATACGTATTTCGGCAGCTAAGCTGCCATCTTCAGTACGCTACCAACTCAAAAGCACTAAGAAAGATTTAAAACCACCTAATCACACTGATAAAATCATAAAAATGTTTATCAGTGTGATTAGGTGTTTTAAATCTTTCTTACAATAAGTTTTATACCCGTAGATACGTATTTCGGGAGCTAATCTGCCATCTTCAGTACGCTACCAACTTAAAAGCACTAAGAAAGATTTAAAACCACCTAATCACACTGATAAAATCATAAAAATGTTTATCAGTGTGATTAGGTGGTTTTAAATCTTTCTTAGTGCTTTTAAGTTGATAGCGTACTGAAGATGGCAGCTTAGCTGCCGAAATACGTATCTACGGATATAAAACTTATTGTGGGCGGAGGTTAATTTCAATTATCTCTTAAACCACAGCCTCCTTTACTATTTTAGTAAACTTTCTGTAGTTCCAAACCATCGTATAATATCTTATGCAAATTCGGCTTTAGAAATTTAAAAATGAACGAGTAAATAAAGATTAATGTGATAAGAAACATTATGTTAAGCAATTATGAGAAAAACGTCTTTGGAAAAAAGGAAGGTTTCTGTTTTATTAGAAAAACTAAACGTTTGATTTTCTTATGAAAAGAAGTTGAAGAGGAAAACTGTGAAAATGGGAGAAATAACACAATGAAATTTCCACTGCGTTTTTGCTCGTTTTTCCCTTGCTCAAAAGCGTTTTACTTTATGGAGGGTTCGAAGGCAGCACAAAACGAATTGCCCCCGAACGGTTAATTATGAACTCCCCGTCAGAAAGCTTACGACACACGTTTTCTGAAATTACGCCATTTATTATTTACAAGGTGTTGCATATTATACAAGGGTTAACTGCCTCAATGATTTCGAACACGCAAGTCCGCATGTCGGCTTCTCCTCGTAACGACTTACCTATACCTGCAAGTGCGCACGATTTATTGATATCACGGAATTGTTTATTAAGCAGTCATTTAATAATTAATTCGATTGTCATTTTTTTTATTTGTTCCCTTGAGCTTGCGATTGGGCTTCGATTACTTTGTCTTGGCATGACACATGTCGTACGTGCAAGCATCGTGCCATTGCGTCGCGTCGGCACGATTTCCTCATACGACCGTCAAAACGATATATATTTTTTTTTCGAACGTGACGACAGCTTTAACGCGCTTTCGAGGAACCATTTTCTTTTCGTTTCTGGGTTTACTGCGGTGTCACTTCTTGTGCGACCGTTTTTGTTGACTTTTCACATGTCGATTATGAGTTATTGTGTTTGTCCACGGACACGATTTTATGTATTTCTGCTCGTACGTACGGGCTTATAAATAATTTGTTTGCGCTTTAATTCTCACAATTGTCGGCGCACGGATTTTTTCGTCCTCGGCCCTAATAGAATAACAATTCGCCGGTTTGAAACGGAATTAATTCCACCCACCCCTTCGACGACGCGACGCTCCCCGGTGCCATCAAAGAATACCAACAACTACAAACTGAATCAAAATATCCTCGTATTATCGCGGGAGTCCCTAGTTTCACAGTTGTACATAAACGAGATGGAGTAGAAAGTTCTCGGCAACCACACGTATTTATATACAGGTTGACAACCCTTAGGGATTCACAATAACAATTAAATAAAAAATAAAATCTAATATCTTGCATTTTTATGAAAGGTTGCGAGGTCAAAGTGAAAATGCGATTCGATTATTTTAAACAATATCAAAAAAGAGGGGGATTCCACTTATACAGCGTGTCCCAACAGTGTGTTCTCGGGCTATATCTCGATAACTAGTGCAGATACAAAAAAAGTTTCAGGATATTCTGGTTTTGAAATGTAGAGGTCTACAACATAAAATTATTTTCACCTGTACAGGGTGAATCAAAACAGCGGTACTGAATGCAAATTTTTTATTTCAAACGGCATACCCTATACATGATGTCAAATTTGAATTGCCCATAAAATTATACACATTTTTTATGAATCATAATCTACGTCTAAATCTAACCGTTTTGAAGATATTTAATATTATATTATATTATTATTATTAATTATAATTAATTATTATTATATTATTATATTATTATATTATATATTTAAAAACTGTCGATTACAACCTTTATTTTATTTATTTTTAACTTTAGAGGAAAGATTTTCGGTAGTTGATACTTTAAGTCATTTTAAGCCACTGTTAAAAGTATTTTTATCGTTACAGGGTGATCATGGTACTGACCAAAATATCAGAAATTTCAAAATGACATAAGTCAATTTTCTTAAATAGCATGCCCTATATTTTTATATTCTAAATTGTTCGTCTAGTACAGTACTTTCGTTTTTATGATGCATGTCTTATACCTATCTGCTATATTTTTTTAGAACTCTAGACCTGCATGAATTATTTGTTTTAAAAGGAGTAATTGTCTAAGATGGCCATGGAAAACAAACGAACCAATTAATAATTAGTTTACCTGTTTTCCACAACTACCTTATACAATTATACGTTTTAAAAGAAATAACTCAAATGGAAATAAGGCTCTCGAAAAATATTGCAGATGAGTATAGAACGTGCATGACAAAAACGAAAGTACTGTATTAGACGAACAATTTAGGATATAAAAATATAGGGCATGCTATTTAAGAAATTTGACTTACGTCATTTTGAAATTTCCAATATTTTTCTTAGTACCATGATCACTCTGTAACTATAAAAATACATTTAATAATGGCTTAGAATAAGCTAAAGTACCAACTACATCCGTGTCGAAAATCCTTTCTCTAAAGTTAAAAATAAACAAAATATGAATAAATAAAATAATGACAGCAAGCGACAGTTTTTAGATAAAATGTTAAATATCTTCAGAACGGTTAGAATTAGACACAGATTATGGTACATAGAAAATGTGTAGGATTTTATGGGCAATTCAAATTTCATATATAGGGTATGCCATTTGAAATAAAAAAGTTGCATTCAGTACCGCTGTTTTGATTTACCCTGTATAGGTGAAAATAATTCTATGTCGTAAACCTTTAAATTTTAAAATAAAAATGTCTTGAAACTTTTTTTTATATCTGCAGTAGTTATCGAGATATAGCCCGAGAACGCACTGTTGGGACACCCTGTATAATTTAAATTATTTTGATACTCCAAATAACACATTAATGTACATTAACGGATAATAACACTTTCCATAAAGTGAATTTGAAATATGGCAAACAGAGCCGGAGGAAGGTTAGCCGGTGCCCTTATGCAAAACAGTAATTGGCGCCCCTCTTCCAAAAAAAAAAAGAAACAAGTTCACGTGAACTTATACAGTTGTCTCAAAAAAATAGTGGGCATTCTTTAAAAACTGACCTTATTATAGTTCTTATAGCATATGAAATCGATTGCAGAAATAGGTGCCAGTTTTTTTTTCCATTATTTTTCCAAAATTCTTGTCGCAAAGTTAATTTTGAGAAATTTTTGCTTAACTTTGAACCAGTTTAAATGATTGCTATCAAAATTAACTCGTAACCATCACAAGAAAATTTCGTATGTGTCTTCAGACATTGTTACCAACCGTGGGGATTTATCGCCAAATGAGCTACTTTTGGTAACCGTTTGGCTTACTTTTTTCTACAACGGTGACATGCCGATGAATTCATTTTTATTTGGCTGTGGGTAACAATTCTAAAATACCAAAAAATTATGTTTGGCATTTAACGGATTTTTTTAGTTTTTTATCTCAATTCATTTTTAATTTTTGCTCGGATTGAATAAAACTAGGCTGGGTTATATTGATGTTGAGATTGGTTGAGCTCTATTTTAATTGACTCATAATTTTTAACAATTTTTATACTTTTATAATTTTTTCTTGCAATTTTTAATTTTTATTTGTCTTAAATGGGGTTAGGTTAAGATCAGTTAAGTTGGATTGACCTTGACGTTAATTGAAGTTAATTTTAATTGATTCTCAATTTTTTTTAATTCTTTTAATAATTTTTCTTGTAATTCTTGCGTTAGATGAAGTTAGATTGATGTCAGTTGGATTGCATTGACCTTGAGGTTTGTTGCTTAACTTTAATCTAAGTATAAATATTTTTAACATTTTTTACTTTTAATTTTTTTAAGTATTTAAAAAAATTGCTTGTTTAGAATGGAGTACAAAATGATATAAGTTGGGTGAGTTTAGTTGACCTTGAGATTTGTTGAGGATCATTTTATTCCATTTATGAATTTTAGTAGTTTTTCTACTTTTACTTTTTTTAATGCTTGTTTTAATTTTTTTGCTTGGATAGAGTGCAGTAAGGGTTGACATTGAAAACTCTTTTCATTTAATTTTTATACTTCGTTATATTTATAAGCAATTGTAATTGGTGGACGTTGAGATTATTCTAATAATATTATTACTATTATTCGTTGAGATTATTTGAGATTATTGCTTCGATTGAATACAGTTATGTTGAGTTTAGTTAATTTGGGATGACCTTGTGATTGATTGAGCTACATTTTCACTGATTTTTTATTTTGATTCTGTACCTCGACTTTTGAATTAATTTTTACGTATTTTGTTTTGTTTGTGATAAAATAGTTATTTTTTAATTTAATTATTTTATTAATGATTTTTATCTAGGCCAGAAACTGTACTTTTGCGAGTACGAGCACGATGCGAAAACTCGCAAGAAAGTTTCTAGACACGTGACATAAATTCTTTTCGGGCGACAAAGTTTTTAAATTAAAACGATTATTACTATTGTTGTCAAAATAGCGTAGGTTGGGAAATTTATTTTTCTTATGTTGGCGGTACAATTCAATGCTGAATTGCATGATACAAAAATAGAAAATTTTAGATAAAAAATAGTTTAGAAACACTGAAATAATACTTTTTCTTCAATTTGTGAGGTTTAATTTGACATTTCAATGTCAATCTAAAAATCATTCATGTAAAATCAGTATTAGCATGGGCAATTTTTCCTACGAAAAGTTGACGACAATTGGGTTGGATAGAGTTGGCAAATTTATAGTTACCATTTTGGCGCCCCTTTTGCAGCGGCGCCCTCATACCTTGCTTACATTGCTTACCGCTTCCGTCGTCCCAGATGGCAAGTATACTATAATACAGTTGACATGTCCGTGTTTAGGAAATATTTTAGACTCTCTTCCGCTATACTTACAGATAAATTCAAAATGGTTTAGTTTAAATTTTCAACTTAGAATATCATATATAATTAACTGGAAAAATCTAAAAATGAGAAAGTATACATATTATACATACAGTATCTTCAACTATTCCGGAGAGAGTCCTAAGTGATCGCTTAAATTAGACAACCAAACCTACATTCATGGCAATGCTTAAAATAAAATGCCTCAGTGTTGTTATTTCGTGGATGTGTTATATGTAGCTGAAAAAAACAAATTTTTAAAACATTCTGGCTTTTCGATTTCGAAATGTTAAAGTTTAATTTTAAATTGAAATTTGTTTCTCGCTATTTCAGTGATTTGCTAATCCAAATAGACTTAATACGTCCTGCATATGATCTTGAATTCGTTCGAAAAAAAAACTTAAATACGAATTCTTTTTAAAAAATATTTCTCTAGCATCAGCTCATATAATTTTAATTAGTAAAAGAAAACTTGAACTTTCTTCAGGAAGTTTTTCTGACATCACAGCAATGTTGATTGTTCTTGTTCTCGTTGTTTGTAACTACAATCAATATGTACCATACATTCTCCACTTATTATTATTATTAGAAGTTTCTTAGTAGCTGTTATAAAAACTTCTTCTGTTGGGATATCCCGAGTATAAAGAGAGAAATGGCTTCACCACGCTGTCTTGAGGTATCCCCGTTTATATTCTTTCATATTTAAGTTTTGTTTTTCTTGTCTCTCTATTAAAGCTCTACCGTATATATGTATACGATTTTAGCGTGTTAGTAAATTGTTCTGTAACGTATTCATTCCTAAGGTTATGAATATAAATATTTATAAAAAAATTTGTGCAAATCGTTTTTGATTGCAGTGAAAACCACGAACAGCCTCTGTACAGCTGTTTCAGCACTGTTGTTTTATCTGTTCAATCACTCTTACATCGCAATTGCGAATAAATTGGACAAGTCGTTTTTGTTTGCAGTGGGAATGGGCTGAAACAGCTATACAGAGGCTGCTCGAGATTTTCACTACAATCAAAAACGATTTGCACAAATTTTTTCTAAAAACTTTCATTATGCTTTGACAGCAAGCATGGCCACCTTGCATGGGGGACTTATTAGGAGCAAATCCGCATCAATTTATCTATCCTACTGCAATGTCAGGTCAAAAGCCGATCGTAAGATGTCGCTGTTTTATCTGTTCATAAATATTTATGAAATCATAGCACCATAAGTAGAGACCGGATTTATAAGTTTTTACAAGTTTTTTACGCTAACATACCTAAACTTGGCGTTTTGTATTTATATGTTTGTCGATTAGAGAAGCCCAAAAATGGTAGTTTTATTTCGCATATAACTTAATATTTTAGACTTTTAGCGCATATTTATTTATTTATCCATATATTGATATAATTAACATTATAATTCCATATACGGTCAATATTCAAGTCTGCAGCTTTTCCAAGAAGTAATTTATTCTTTTCAACGTCTGGCCACTTTATTTTACGATTTCCCGGAATGTGATTTTCTGGGAATCTGTAGCGACTTGCACTTGCATTTTGCACTTATGTTTTGCATTTCAGTTTGAGATAAGAACTCCGTGAATGTGTGTGACTAGTGACTAGTGTATTTATCAACGCGAATTAGTTGTTATTTTCTTATTTAATTTAAAGACGAAATAAATTCAGTGCTTATCTTTTCAAAATGCCGAAAGTAGCATCCTCTCGATCCGAGCTATTGAAAAAATGGATTAAAGCATCTAAACATCTAACTACAGATGGAAAAGTTATTTTTTGCAACGCATGCTCAAAACAGGTAGATACCTTACAAATTCTCTTAAAAATCACATTTTCATTTTGACAATATTTTAAGGTGTCGTCAGACCAAAAGTGCCAGATTGATCAACATTTGGCTACAAACCTCCATAAGGAGTCGGAGAAAAGATGTGTGTCTAACTTTAAGCAGTCTTTTATTTCTTCAACAGCCAGTAACTCACAGGGCAGTGACACAGGAAATGAATTCTTTTTAGACTTGTGCAGTGCTATGGCAGAGTCAAACATTCCTTGGCATAAACTTGAACAAGCAAGTTTTCGAACTTTTTTGGAAAAATATTGCAATCGTCATATTCCAAATGAATCGACTTTGCGGAAAAACTATATAAGTATATGCTACCAGCAACGGATGAAGAAAATAAGAGAGAAGCTTAGCGACAACAATATTTATATAGTAGTTGATGAAACGACAGATGCCTGCGGTCGTTATGTAGCAAATACGTTAGCAGGAGTATTAAGCAACACAGTTGCACCAATATCTTATTTGGTAAATAGTGCAGTTTTGGAAAAAACAAATCATTCAACGATCGCACGTTTTATTAACGACAGCTTGACACTTTTATATGCACCTAATCAAGTTAAATCGGAAAATATATTACTAATGGTGTCTGATGCAGCAGCCTACATGATAAAAGCAGGACAGGCTTTACAGGTGTTTTACCCAAATCTGATGCACTTCACTTGTATGGCTCACGCAATGAATAGGCTCGCTGAATTGGTGCGACTAGAATACCCAACAGTAAATAAGTTGATCAATAACGGAAAAAAGGCGTTTCTTAAAGCCCCACTGCGTATACAACACTATAAAGAATTAGCTGCTGACCTGCCATTACCACCAGAACCAATAATTACGAGATGGGGTACGTGGCTTGAAGCAGCAAATTTTTACGCAGATAACTTTAAACAATTAAAGGAAATTTTCTTAGAATTGGATGATTCCAATTCAGCGGCTTTAAGAATTTGTAAGGAATGCTTGTCGAACACAAACATCGGGAATCAATTAGCATTCATTAAAACTCATTTTTCGGTTTTAATATCCACCATTAAAAAGTTGGAATCATCCCAGACGGCTCTATTAGATTCTTTTGAAGTGGTCGATGATGCAATTGAAAGTGTAAAATCAATTCCAGGGGAGATAGGAGAGAAGTTAATGGCAAAATTAGACAAGGTTCTATTACGTAATCCTGACTACAATAAAATGAGGAAAATCTGTTTAGTTTTAAAAGGTCAAAGTGAAGAGGATTTGGACATGGACCCCAAAGATGTAGCATCCGTGAAATTTGCGCCCATTACTTCATGCGATGTCGAGCGTTCGTTTTCCTCTTATAAAAATATTTTGACAGACAGACGACAAAATTTTACCCCAAATAATTTAAATCAACTGTTGATTATATTTTGTAATCCTACTACTTAAGTGTTAAGTGTTAAAATTACTTATATGAAACAATTTATGTTTTTATTATTCTAAAGTATGTATAAGTAAAATAAAATTTTTATCGCATATAATATCCATATTTTGATCCATTTTAATCGCATAAAAAAAACTTATTTTCCACTTTTTTAGCACATATAAATCCGGACTTTAACCATAAGCAACCACGCCACTGTCTATGAAAATTATTCACGTGATGCGGATCAGGTAGCGTGATCACGAAAATTAAATTTTTTCGCATTCTGTTCAATATGGGCAATAATTGAATAACATCACTGATCCGGAAAATTCATACAAATTTATGAAGAGATAAGTGATATGAATCTGGGACTACTGGCTCCCAAAGGGCCACCGTATAAATTTCTTCGGTGTTAATCCATCTCTCCTTTTCCATACATTGCACTTTGGTCACATTCGAAAACAAAACGTTCTTTCTTTTTTGGTTTTGGTTTATCAGCGGTTCACTTTGTTACAGCTTATAAATAAATTGTGTCAATTATGTCAAAGAAAATAATGGTCTTTTGGAAATCTTGGAAATCAATCCATGGATGAATTTATAGTATCTTCGTGTTCTGATATTAAATAAATCAAATATCAGCGATTATGCGCCAGACGAAGGAGAAGGCCAGACCGTTACAAATTTAGCGACTCCATTCCATTCAGATGAAGAAATGGAAGACATGTACTCACCTATGGAAAAGAAATTTCAAGGCGTCTTTTTTGTCCTTTTCAACTGTTCTTTATTTTACACAGGGAAACATAATCATTTCTGAATGTGAAACACCTTTACACATATTCTTACAATTATTTCCAGAACGTGCTTCATGTTACACTATGAATTGTTAAAATCCTGGTGGTCCTTGTGGTATATCTCCAATTTTTTAATGTTTTTGAGCATGAGAATTGTACTTTGTCCCAAATGTTCATTTGACAGGCCGATGCGTACTAGATTCTAGGTCGGATATCCCCAAAGAAACAAGTAATCATTTGCTTCGCAGCACTGCGTGAACGGCCAACTTTTGTTGGTGTTGGTTCATTTTGAAGTACCCAAACGGTAGATTGTTGTTTACTTTCTGGCTCGTACGAATAGATCCACGTTTCGTCACCAGTAACGATGTAATAAACTAAATTTGAACGACCTCCATTGAATTTCTTGAGCATTTCTTCGCAAAATTTGACACGACCCTATTTTGCGCTTCTGTTAAATTGTGTGGGATCCAACGACTGCAAAGCTTTCTTACTTTCAAATGATCATGCAAAATCTGGTGTATTGCTTTCATGTCAATGCGTACGGATGCTTGAATCTCACGGTATGTCACATGTCGATCTCGCTCAAGCATTTCACGCACAGCATCTACATTAGTGGCAACAACAGATGTTGATGGACGATCTTCACGAAATTCGTCCCTGAGAGAGGTACATCCACGCTGGAATCCGGAAAACCAATTATAAACACTGCTCTTTGATGGTGCTTCATCTTCAAAAGCCAAATGAAGCCGATCGAGGCATTGTTTCGGCGTTAGACCACATTTGAAATCGTAAAAAATCATGGCACGAAAATTTTCACGCGAGATTTCCATGTTTACATAAAATTACTTTTTCTCAAATGCTGTACAAACAAAACTTGTTCACTTGGATAGGAACTGTCAATAGAATTACAGGCGAAAAGCGTCAAATTTTTCAAATATGACAGTTGATAAACGCTAACAATTCTAGACCTACTAGATTCCAGAAAATTTTCCAGCAGCCCACGTACGTATTGCTTACTCAAATAAAAACTGTCCTCTTATAAACCTACTACGTACGCCCCAGAAATGTATGGAACTAATCGCGTCCTCTCTGGAATATTCCGTACGGATAGCGTGCTCTCCAGAAAACGCTGCAACTGCACCGCATTCCACAATAGACGATCGGCGCCTGCACGTCTAGCCTTGACACATCGGTACTCCACATCCCAGCCCGCGGCTTGTAGCAAGAAAATGTCAAGAGGGGCAATAGAAAATTTATAGAAGTAAATCGTAATGGAGTCACGTTTTAAAAGAAAATGAGTTGAAAATTAAAAAAAAAATAAACTCGCATATTCTCCATTTAAAAGGAGAATTCGTAAGTCCGTTCGCAAAGGGTTTGATCTTCTTGAACCCCTGCCAACTGGTACTTCTGTTGTTGATAAAACTTTTACGAGAAATTAAATATTAGACTGAAAACAATAGAAAGCAACAATTAAAACTTGAAAAGAATTAATTTCACTTAAGTAGGAGAAGGATGTATGCAAATTTATATCAGAATAACATTACAAGTTAGAAGGAAAAGTGGACCAATCTTGTAGTTACAACGCAAATAGGTAAACCCCCAAAAGACGAAAGAAAAGATGAATAATAACCAGAGCCTTTCTGTTCGTAAGATGAAGAAATGTTTTCTAATTTCTTGCAACTTCTCTTTCAAGATTCAATTAATTGAAATTAACCTCCGCCCGCAACAATTTTTATATCCGTAGATACATCTTTAGTACGCTACCAACTTAAAAGCACTAAAAAAATGTCTAAAAACAACCCAATCATACTGACAAAATCATAAAAATGTTAAACCTAACAACAATCTAATCATCCTAAAAGATATATATGTCTAAATGTAAGTAAATATAAATTAATATGTAGAAATCTAAAATAAACTATATATGTTATGTATAAATCGGAAAAGAAAAAATTATGTGAACACCTAAAATTAACTGTCAGGAAACCTTACAAATAAGAGCTAACCAAACAACACGGAAATGCGAAAATAAATAATCCATAGTTCCGAAAAAACGTCTTATTCTAACGAATAAATAAGTATGTAATTCCCTGTTATTTGATACCTAAAAACCTAAAAATCCTGAAAAATAAAATAATAATATATATTAGGTATAAATCGTCAAAAACAACCTACAGATGAGAGCAAATCACACCCAGACACCGCAAGTTAAGAGCACTTCAGGAAAATATTATCTCGGAGAATCCTGTCCTTATGAAATATCCAGTGCAAATGCGCTTAGTTGTCCCTAACACCCCTTTATATATGATTTAGGTAGCGACATCTAGTGGATGATTTCTGACATAACAAGTACGACATCTAGCGGCCAATTATTGACTTAAGATCTAGTAAATAATAATGATAATAATAATAATCATATATATCTAAATACGAACTGTCAAATAACAACCTACAAATTAGAGTAAATCAAATAATACGGAATTAGGTATTGGTCCGTTGCCTGAATTCATTAAATTGTTTTTATTTTTCCGAATAAAAATACTTTCGTAAGCATTTAATTCCCTATTATTTGAAACTTCCTTAATGAGTTTTAAATTATCCTTAATAATACTATGTCCTGTATTGTAAATATGTTGTGCAACACTTGATTTCTCAAACCTATTGTACTTGTAGTGACTTAAATGTTCTTTAAAATGTGTTAACATATTTCTTTTTGTTTGTCCAATATATTTACTAGTACATTCGCTACACTTAATTTCATAAATTCCAGATTTCTGTTCAACATCATCTTTATCTTTCGGGTTCCTCAATAAATTCTTTATGGTATTGTTAGTTGAAAAAAACATATTTTTAAAACCCAAAACTTACAATAGTTTTTCACTATTTTAGTTTCAAGATTCAAACAGTGAAAATCAAATTTGATAAAATATTCATTAATTCTTCGAATTATAACATAAGAAACAATTCACGTGAATTTCCGTCGTTATTAGTAAATCAAACATACAGAGACCAAGATGATTCGATTTTTATTAAACTTAATTAGAATCTAACTATATCGCAAACAATCGAACGAAGTCTTGTCAATAACATTCCTCGTGTATGACGTGTCCTCAAAAACATGCGACCTCTCCTAAAGAACGCACAACCCATCCCGGCCACGTTCACGCTTTTCCCAAGTACTAAACCCATACTAACCGAGCGTTTAATATTCCATAAGTCCTGCCACCCCGGGGGCAGCGCATGCAAGGGTGCAATCAGACTTAAGCTGACAATTGTGTGTTCATTACACTGCCCCGGGTGCAAATCTGGCCAATACAAATTATATCCATCCGATGGATGACGATGATGATGACTGGGGGGTTCCGGCGTTTAACTCGTGTATTAGGCTTATCTTCGACAGTTGGCGGACGGGATTTAAATAATTATTGTTTTTGCGTGTAGGTGTTTTATTGGATTTGTTTTCGTTTCTCGTAGGGCGGCGGAGCTTTCATCGAGCTCGCCCAATATGACAAAGAGGACACATATTTTTATCAACCGCATGCTTATTAATTAATACCAAACAATTATGGTATTTGCCCAACGTATTGTTACCATAAAACGCGCAAAGTGCGTCTACATATGGCGTCTCTACATTTAACGGGAATCAGAGGTGATAGATATGATGGCGCCATGACGTTAAACGTAATTATCTGGTTGGTAATTAAACAAGGACAGTTAAGGGATTAAAGGGTTAAATCGGAGAGTATTCGATTTTATTTTGTTTTTTTTATGACCGTCTGCTGATAATAAATAAATTACTCATTGTTTACAAGGGATTTTCAAGGATTTATAAGTTTTGTTTCCGAGTTTCAGAAACGCAAATGTCAACGAAAAGTTGTTTTCGGATTGTGACACAATCGTTTCTTCTTGTTGGCTTGGGTTGGGTTGGCTTTTAATCTCTTAGTTTCAGAAACGCAAGTGTCGACGAAAAATTGTTTTCGGATTGTGATTCAATCGCCTCTTCTCGTTGGCTTTCCATGATTTCGCTAAGCTATCAACGAGGGGGGAGAACAGATGAAGAGGTAATAACGATTATGAGCCAGTGGTTTGCGATTTAAAGAGATAAATGATGATACGTTCACTTTGAAGTTTCATTCAGATGAAGAAACTGTTACTTATTGAATCGCTCCTGGGTGAAGAACAGTTGGCAGGCGGGCGTCACACAGGATAAGCCCTCCGTCGACACGCGTCTTTGTTTTTCAGGATCACGTGCCCGAAACGTACCCCCTTTGTAGAGACGTGATTCCTCCGTCGCCAAACAAAATCCGAGCCTAATGTCCGTAATTGAAATCGTATTCGAAGGGCTTTGCACTGCGATTACAAGTTTGAAGCTTGTGCAGGACAAGGAGAAAATCGGAGTCTCTCCTTCGGCGCTTAAGAATTTGCAACTTAAAGATCAAATTTTCACAACTTTTCAAAGTTGAAGAATTGTGCTTTGAAGGCAAGAGAATTTCCAAAATTGCTTCAGACCTTGCTTCAAATTTGAAATTGTTGCAGGATAAAGAATCACTGTTCCTGTTATTTCCTTTCTTTTTAATTCTGTATCCAATTTATACGAAACGATCACCTTCACTTCTGCCTCAAGATGGTGATTGTCTTAAGAAATATTTTGGCTCGTTTTATATTCCTGTTGATTCCAAAATTGACTTAAGAAAGAAAGGAAATTGCAATTTAAGGCCTGGACTTCGACACGTAGTATCTCTTTCCTTCCTTTAAGAATTAGAAAACTTGAAAATCTAATGTTTAATATCTTCAGAGGTAAGATGACATCTCTCTTCCAAAAGACGTTCCTATATAAAAAAAAAACTAGGAATATAATCGAAGAAGGAAACTGCTGATATCTTCTGGATAAAAAAGGCACTTTCTCCAGGAGTTGCTACCTACCTGAGCAGAAGCAAGCTTTGTGCTGAATCGATTAATTCAGCACAGCTAGCAGTTCTAGACGTGACGAGTGTGGGTGTTAATTAAACGCGACAAAAATGAACGCCACCTAATCTTAACCAGAGACGAGGAGAGTATCAAGGTAAGAGAAAATGGGAATGACTCAACTTATGCAAAAATGATTTAATCACAAAATATTCATTAATAACAAAAACCCAAGAGGTTTCAAAAAAATCTAAACAAACAGTAAGACCAAAATTTAGTTTAGCCCTAGAAAGGGCAATAAGAGTTGCTAGTATTAACTGGATGGGACTTATTTATCATAAGTATGTATAGGAGAAATATATTTTGCGCGGTTCAAATTCTACTGAAGCAGCCAATATAAAATATTAGACTGTAGCGTGTGAACAAACGCGAGGGCTGCGGAGACAATTAACGCCGCTACAGCAATGGTGTTATTCAGTATAACAAAAAACAGAGCAATATTGTCGCAATAAAAAATTACAGTTGTGTAATCTACTCTTCTTGTTTAAATGTGTGAAGATTTTCAGAGTAATTAGTTGACCAGTTGTACCTCGACCGGCGGACTTTATTACGACATTGCGTCATATAGTAAGAACGCCGTAAATTATTTTCACCGTCCCATTACACAATGTGCCTGTTCGATACATTTTTACGGCGCTACTGAAACGATGGCGTGTACTTATTCAAATCCTATGCTTAATCATAAATGATGATCTTCGTACTTATTCGGATGACTTCGTACTGATCGCAAGAAGTAAGAAAGAGCTAAAGGATGTAACGAAAAGGTTGGAGGAAACGGCCTCTACGTAAATGAAGAAAAAACAAAATATATGGAGTGGATAGACAAGGAATTTAAAAAAGGAAATTTTCTGGCGCTAATAAGTAGAGAAGGGAAAGGATATGTAAGTTTGAAGTAATAGACAAGTTCACCTACCTGGGAACATTATTCACAAGGAAACCAAATATAGATAATGAAGTACAGGCAGAAAATCGATCCATAGGAGCACTCAATAGGGTGCTAAGGAGTAAGAATATCTGTAGGAAGGCAAAGTTAAAGATTTGTGATAAGTCCTATAGTGAAAAAAGGACCTTGAATAAAGAAGTGCAGACAAGGCTAGAGGTGTGGGAAAGGGAAGTACTTAGGAAGATATTTAGAGGAAAGAAATGTGAAGACAGATGGATAAGAAGAACGAGTGATGAATTGAAAGAACTCTACAAAGGTTAAGATGGCTAGAACACATATAGAGAATGTCTGAAGAAACAGTGCCCAAACTATTAGCAAAAAGTACAATTGGTGGCAAGAAGAGAAAAGGTCGTCCGAAAACAAGGTGGAAATCGGAAGTTGTAAAGGATATAGAAACAATAAATATTAAAGCATAGAAAGAAAAAGCGAAGAACAGAAAATTGTGGAAGAGAATACTCAACCAAGCCATGCGCCTCCTGGGCTCGCAGAGCTAATACGTATATAAGACCAAAATCTAACTAAACGAAGTGTATAAACAGTATGTACAAGTCTTAACGCCAACAAGTATGCATGCGTCTTAAATATTTCCGAAAAGAACTTTCCTAAAATCCAAATATATCCAACATCAAAAGTGAAACAAAAGGTACGGTATATTAATTGGAACAAGACGTGACATCAAACATACATGAAAGTAAATTCAAAATAACCAGTTGGTAGATCCGTCAAAAAGTTGTCTACTAATTAACGAAGAAAACAAAAGTTACTGGCGTGAAGCGTCCAAGCAAAACGTTAATTCAATGGAATGAGGCGGCCAAGCAAAAAGTTAATTCAATGGAGTGAAGCGCTTTAATCAAACAATCTCCATTGAATCACCACGTAATATTGGGCCAAAGGCCAAAGATCGTAGTCGTAAGTATAGGTAGCTCCAACCTATTTAACATCGCTCAATGATTGGTCCCAGTCCGTTCCCACATAGACATGTCAACGCCCGTTTAGAACAGCTCCGCCGAAAGCCTGTCGCTCACACTGCGCTGCTCCCCCAAAAGGATCGTCATAGGCAACTTCAACCGAACGCTGCTCTATAAACTCAATCGCCAAGACCACCAACAATGATAGCAAAGAGTCCTATCCAAATTAAAAGCCAAAACGTATACCTAAACGGATACTAAGACGTAATATAGAAGCCTGTAAGGGAAAGAAAAGTTTGCCAATAATAACCTGCACGAGAAAGAACAACGGTCACCCAACATACCTGTACTGCACATCAGGAAATAGGTTGCAACAACTCCTGGGAGTTTAATCACCCAACACCAGATTAATGACCGCCGTAACGCCGCGCGTCGTACACAGAGGAGACCTCCCCGAGGTTCATTTCGAAACCAAAATTGTTTCGTCCCGAAGATCGGCACTTGCGAAAGGGGCCCAAGGCCTCCCAGATATCGTTACTAAGTGACTGATGCTCCGGAGCGCGTCGAAAATTAATAAAGGGACCAACCATGCCCCCAAATGTTCTAAAGGAGGACTTTTCCGAATTAGAATCAATGTGACATCAGCAAGGAGCGGCGGGAATTTGGCCATATATGAAGCCACGAATACAAGGTCATACAAGAGAGACGGTCCTCTAATCCTACAAAACATTTCTTCGGCAACAAAGTCGTAGCAGAGTGGAACAAGTTCCCTTCCAATGTAGTCACTTCAGCAACGTTATGCGAATTCAAGTGCAAATTTTATCGCTTCCGAAAACATTATGCTTAACAACATCTAGGGCAATATTGTGTTCGCAGGTTTCAATTGTTATTGTTTATACTTATAAGATTAACAGTCAGCTCTTATCAGCTCTGCTGTCTAAGCTGACTATATACGTATCTGATAATAATAATCTGACATATGAGAACGCCGTTTAGCGCCAATGGTGAGACCAATTAAACTAACCGTCGAAATGTTAGCTCGCAAAAACCTGTAGTTCACATAAACTGATCTAATAAAAGAGACGGCGCCGGAAATTTTCAAAACGCGTTGAATAACAATTTCAGAAGAAAATGGAATCCCATCTAAAAAGATAGAACCTCCGAGCGATAGTATTTATTTAGAACCACAAAGGAGTGCCCAGGCTTCGAGAATTTTACACTAATTCATGGCCGGCGCATTTCAAAACGAAAGCGCACACAAGCATATAAAATAAAACGCAAAGCTTGAAATTATTTACAATTTACCTAATTAATCATTCCAACGACGACAAAAACGATAATAAAAAAACTGCCTGTTATTGCAATAAAATTCCATACGAACTGGGTGCCGCAAATGAAGCGTTCAAATACGAAATAATTAATTAATGTTACGAAATCGGAAACAAATGCGAGGAGTCGAGCAGAATCGAAGTTTTAATTTTAACTTTCCAAGCTTAAGAAAACGCAGCAGAAGACGATGGCATCTCCTCTAAATCCTAGAACAAGACTGTAGGTTTGAGAAAAAGATTCTATAAGAAATGCTAATAGAAGAAAGAAAGAAGTTACTTTCCACTGTGATGAATGTTTAAAGTTAAACCTAAAAATTAAATCGAAAATTATGATTTCTTTCTTGAAGGATTCTATGTTCATTGCACGTGAAAAGTCACATATCTTATCTACGAAATTTCTTCCTAAAGTCCTAAAGGCTAAAATAGTACCCAGTGTTTTAGAGCATCTTTAAATTTCAGATTCAGGAAGTAATGGTCGTTACTACGACTAATTCTCATGAAAAAGCTCACCTTCACTTTGGCTCGTCTTTTAATTGTTTGGGCGAATCCAGAGCCGGTTCAGGCAAACCAGCGATATCATATCATGGTAGTCACGTACCATAGTATCCAGGATTTTGGAGCATCTTTAAATTTCAGATTTAGGAAGAAATCGTCGTTACTATGACCAATTCTCATGAAAAAGCTCATCTTCACTTACTGGCTCGTCTCTTAATTGTTTGGGAGAATCCAGAGCCGATTCAGACAGACCAGCGCCATCATAACAAGGTAGTCACTTCCTATTAGTGCCCCCTTACGTTCTAAAAGAAACGTAAGGAACAATTGTGATGGTGTATACATATAAGCGTACAAAAAAAAACTTTAAGCTGCTCTAATGGAGTTAATTTAAAAAATTAAAAAAAAAGAATCAGATTATAAATATCTTGTGGACTAAGATGGCGTTACCTCCACGACTGCTTTAATTTGCCTTTCTGTACTCATAAAAAAAGTTTCCTGACTTTTCTTTGAACATTTCTATGTTTAATTCGAGTGAAAGGTTTAAATAAATTTAAAGGAAATCTCTTACATTTCCACTGGATTGTCCTCCAATCAAAGATTCCATGAATTTGTGCGTGCGTGTATATACTGAAGATGATGGCTTAAATGTCGAAATATACACGTATCTACGGATACAAACTGGTTGCAATGAGATTTTATTTATGAGAATTTCTTTTTAATGACAGCCGTCTTTATCTCTCTAAGATGAAAGGTTTAGATCTTAACTATTTTCTTAATTTCTAGGCTAAGAGGGCAGGTATCATCTTTTAATTGTACTGCTTACAGCGGTTTCTTGAGGAAGTGTTACATAATAATCATTGCGAGTATTTTCCAATTGAATTCTATGTGTATCTGTTCTGACAGGGAAAGAAACCGTCAGCTTGTCTTTAAATTCTACTGAGTCTGAAACTGTCATGTCTTAGAACAACGATCTCTAGCGGGAAAGTGCACTCCATAATGTCAAATTATTGCAACTGCGACGGTTGTATTTATTAAGTATTTACAGAAAAATTTTGTGCAAATCGTTTTTGATTGCAGTGAAAACCTCGAGCAGCCTCTGGACAGCTGTTTCAGCCCTGCTTGGGGCTTCTTCAGCAGAGACGTAGCTCGACATTTCCACTGCAAACAAAAACGACTTGTCCAATTTATTCGCAATTGCGATGTAAGAGTCAGGTCAAAAAGCGATAGTAAGATGTCACTATTTTATCTGTTCATTAAGTATTTAGTTGCCGGGTGTCTCTCTGTGAATGAATACTTCTTTCCCCGAAACAATCGAGAGCATGGGTAGCGCTTACGAAGGCGCCCTGAGCGTCGCTGTCTTAGAAGAAAGAAAATCATATTTTCAGAATCAGATTGTAACATGATATTATGGCATCTTTTTCATTTTTTATTTATTTATGTTCGTGTTCCTAATTCTATAAAGTTTTAGAAGAAGACGTACGTATTAAGTAGGTATTTTCTCTAGAATTGTTCTGGTTTGTCTTTTAACGCTGCTAATTCCCTGAAGTTTCCCATATTTTTTTAAAAATTCTATGCTCAATTCAACAGAAGGAATAATCCTACTTCCAATGCGAATTTTCTACGTCCAGTACACACCACAAAGTGAAGAATCGTACTGGGTGTGAAATTGGGGGGAGATTCTAAAAGAAAAAGAATTATCCATTCTAATATCTTAGAACAGAAGATTATCACCTTCTGAACTAAGAAAATTATCACCTTCTGGACTAAGAAGGTATCTATTCCAGGACTGCTTTGATTCCCATTCGTGCTGGTAACTCTAAAAGGTTTTAAAATGAGATCGTACAAGAAGTAACGATGGAAGTTAGCTTCACGCTGCTTCCAGATTAAAATAGTGTCTCTTCCAGAACTATCCAGATTCTCCCATTAATGTAGCCAATTTGCTTATACAAAAAGATTCTACAAAAGAAAAATTGAGGAAAGAAAAGCTTTGAACTTCAAAATGAGTTTGAATCGGCTTTTTCTGAAGAATAATCAATTTAGATCATTATTTGAAGATTTTCCCCAATTTGAAATGTATTTTTCAATTCTATTCTTGTGGTTCTAGCAGAAATATACTAGTACCTTCTTTGAGAATACTCTGTTTAGATCAAATAAACAATTGATAGTTGATAATAAATAATGAAATAGAATTAGTATAGACAGAAGTGTCATATAAGGAGAAATGAGATGAGATATTTTTTTTCTGTTGTTATTTCAATTATAGCGTTTATGATCCTACATTCTTGCAGATGTTTGTATAAGGTGCGTTGAAAAAAAGGAAAAGGAAACGCGATTGCAATTAAAATTCAAGTGAAATTCGATAAGAAGTGTATTTATAAATACCTTATCTATTTGAAGGTAAAGAAACTTATTTCACCACAAAATCGAGTCTAGTTGATCAAAACTTTCTATCATGCAGCAAAACGGATGTGGAAGCATCGAATATCGTACGCAGGAGTTTACAATACACCTTCCTTCATACCGTATTCATTTATGCTACAAGTAGAACTTAAATTGGTTAGATAATAGACGGGAGCGCGAGTTGAGTATCACGGTAATCCGAAGTTCAAATGACAGTGGAGCGAACAGACGTTGTTTGCGGGGAATCCCCAGCGACTAGACTGAATTAATTACCGCCAACCAATAGAGAGACAAAGCGAAGCTCGCCCGCTTCAATAGTTTCGGCACCGGATCGGGACCATCGTCAAGGACCCTCGAAAATTAATTTAACTTGGAATTCGCGCAAGTAAGTAAAGCAAGTCTCGGCGAGTCATAATTAGAACGCCCCATAAATTATTTTTAATCATTCGGATCACGTATGCTGCGAGCTTTTCAAAGTAATATAAGCACGCCATAAAAAAAGCGATTTGCCGTGACGCCATTGCTTACGCCAACGTTATTTCGCCCACACGAAGTAAACTGATTACATTTCAGACCTAAATCTAATATTAAGCTTTCGAGCTATATTTAGATGCACTTACGCACTTCCAAACAACTTAACCACAGATAACAGAGGTAGTGTAGATTTCTAGATTCTTACTTTGTGTCGTTGTTGAACTATTATACAGGATGTTTGCAAAATAAATGCAAAATTATTAACCATTACATGAAAAAAAAAATACAAAAAAATTCGTATAACAAAAAGAAAATTCCTTTATCCGTCCTTTATTCGGCGCTCGTGAAATGACAAAAAAAAAACTTACGGAATTTGCTTCGATGATCGTAGACAGTAAATATTGCCGGAATGACTAATATGCAAGACACACTCACCGAATATCGTCTGTGTGGAGGATCACGTTCAAGCAAACGTTCAGTATTAGACATTTAGAAATGTTAATAACAATTGTTCAACGTGGCGCGATCACTAGCGACACACAAACGAGCTCGGCGAAAAAGTGATTCTTGTTTTCGTATGCATGTCAGGATTAGCGCAAATACTGTCGACGGCATTGCCAATACACTCCTCTGAAATCCTGTTCTCTCGCCGTTCGTGAATTGCGGCATTTTAATAAGTAATAATACTATGTAGATAGTAATCGTATTTAGCTTTAACTCGTTCAATCACTTTTCACAAACTAAACTGTTGATCCCAAAGAATATGGAGCAATAAATTGTGTCATAATAAAAAAAAAATGAAGCAAATTCTTTCGCTCAGCTGTAATACAACTTATTGCGACGTTAGAAACAACGTGCTTTTATTGGCCTCTCGACTTCGGCAAAGCTCACTGCTCCATTGCATTTCCGTCTTTTATACCAATGAAATTTCTTTCTTGATCTACCTCAAAGGCATAGACGTACGATTATTTCTTGCCCGACTTTCAACTGCGATTTTCTCGAAATGTGTAAAACTTTTTTTTGGGACATGTAAGTTCAATCATTTCCATTTATGGTGATGTATTACAGCAGCGTTTCCCAAACTTTTAGGTTTCGCGACCCTCTTTTGAGCTGTGTTATGATTCACGCCCCCTTTCCCTTTCTTTTAATATATTTTATTCGTTTTGTTTTTATTTTTTAAGTACTATTTACTACTAGTTGTTTTGATTTTCGTTTATTGAGTGTGAATTTATTTTACACATTAATCCGGTCGATTCAGTGCCATTTTATTTTCTCCTTTATTTGATTTCACTTTATTTTGTTTTTAAATTATTCACTGATCGCCCAGTTTTGTTAAAATGTACAGATTATTCCTTGGATCATGGCAAAATTTGTCCATTTTTAAATAAATTTGACTTATTGTTAGTTTTATATAATTTTTATTTTGGTCCTAACTTTATCATCATCCTTTATTTTTATACAATCCTCGTTTGACCCTATTCTATTTAACTTTTAAAATAATCAATTGATGGACCTTTGTTTTTTCTTTTAATTGATTTCATTCGTTCTGTTTTTTACTTTTAAATTAACAACTAATCATCTTGTTACTTGTTTTCTCGCCGGTTTGATTTTATTTGATATGACTTTTGACTTTTTTAATTATCAATTGAACGTCTTTTGTTTCTTTTTTGCACGATTTAAGATTATTTTATTTTACATTTTAATTCCGCCGAATGATCGCTATTTTCGGCGAATTTATTTTTATTTTTTAATTATCAAATTGAATTAAATTTTTGGTTCTGGTGAAAGTCAGTTTAAATCGATTTGAGTTAATGAGTTTCACACAATTTTTATTTTCGTCCTGTCTTGTTTGACGATTGTCTTTTGTTTTTATTTCATTCGATTTTATTCGTATTTTAGGATTGTTTTGATTTTGATAATCAATTGAACGTCTCTTTTTCTCCTTTATACGAGCTAATTCAAATTCTTTTAATATTATATGTGTTTTTTTACTTTTTTTTATAAACTATTCAACAAGACCTTCCTTACACAAGACTTAACAACTCCGACACCCTGAAAGACTCCTGGCGGACCCTTAATAAAGTTCATCGACCCCTTTCAATTCTTCATCGACCTCCAAAGGGTAGATATACCCGCGCTAAAGAATTTGAATAATCGTCTCTTAGACACAATGTTACGTTTTAATTAAACAAAGTTGTAAAAAATAAGATTTGTATAAGAAAAAGGAAGGCGATTATTATTTCAGATACCAAATAATTTAAAAAAATACCAAGTTTTCCGTTTAAAAAATTAAAATTTCAGTTTATATCTCAGTTATGCGATGTTCATTTGTTTTTCTGTAAATATCAGCAAAAACTTTGAATCAGTTTACGTATGTTTTATGATAAATACTTCTTTCTAAAGTAAAAAATAAAGTAGTTAAAGGGGGTGGGAAGGGGTGCATAACAATTTCTTGTAAAAATAAGTTGATAAATTAGTTGCAATTTGCGTTCAATTTTTTTATATTTATTCTGCTGCGCCCCCCTTTGAAGACCTAGGCGCCCCCCTCCCCCAAGGGGGCGCGCCCCACAGTTTGGGAAACGTTGTATTACAGGATTAAATTTCTGCACTTATTTCACAAACGCCCGATAGAGTGGCCGTGCTCAACATACTGTTTAACTTTTCTTAAACAAATGGCCCCAGCACTGATCCTTGCGATATTACAAACAATGCAACGCCACTTCTGGTTTTTAATTTCATGGGATTTTATTTTACTTTTGCAGGAGTTTTCTTAATATTGTACATAATTTGCTTTTTCCTTATTTATTCTCATTCCTATCTATTTCGTACTTTCGTTATTTGCTTTTCGCTAAAACAAGAAATATATCAGGTCCTTCAATAACATACTTCAACGTACATTTGTACACTTCAAACGAATTAATTCGTTGATTATCATTATCTTTGTTTACAATTTCGTTAGCATTAATTTGCGTGATTAATGATTAATCTTATTTTTCTCTTCGTTTCTGCAGTAGTGGACCTCAACTTATTTTTCTAATTGAAGATGTGGAAAGACTTTTGGAAGGCTGTTGAAAGTTCTCTTTTACTTAGATTAGGTTTTATCTTTGCGTCTTGCCTGACGTGGTATTTATTATTAACAATAAATCTAGAAAGCATTCGATTGCTCATCTCTCATGGGAAGGGACGGGTTCTCATCGTCGAAACCCTAGCGAAGTCTCCAGAGGATGGCAGCATCCCCCCGGCCGGTATTGCGGGCAATGTTTTGATTTTTATGGGAGAGTTACCTCGACGCTTGAGTGGGTCGGCTTGAATCGAGAGTTTCTGTTGATTAAAGTGATTAGTACAAACAAACGCCGGCTCGTTCAATTTATTTTAATCATATTCGCCCGACCGATAATTAAACGCTCACATAACCTCGGATAATGGCGGAAATTTTCCGGAGCCCGAAATCTCGCCCAGTGTAAATAATTGCAGTGGAAATATTTTATTAGTAGCAATTCTTTTCCACTTATCAGGCCTAATTATTTTGTTGGATCAAACAAAATAATAATAATATTTACACATTCATCGGTAGTACAACAAACTCCTGATAATGGTAAAAACAAATATTAATAGAGACAACATTTGCAGTCGCCCGCTTCATTATGTGTAGTTAAAAGATTAAAAAATAATTGTTTTAATTTTAAAATAAAAGATTAATATTGACACTGCTTGTCGAAATTTATTCGGGCGCGTGTTTATCTAGCGATTGCGGAATAAATATTTATGGCGTGTAATGCGGTATACACAATAATTTGACTCATCTGTTTTTTTTTGCATGTTTTATTTGGCAAACAGCGAAAAATCATTAACAAAATATTCATGATTTATATTGTTTTCCGCAACTGGGAAAACAACGTTATTCTACGTGCGAATAAATAAAGGATAATTTTATTAAGCTCTTTATGTTACGGCTACGTCTACGTTAACCTTAAATTGATCAAAACACGTCAATTAATGCCAGAAAAAATTAACGCGCTGTGTTTTACATCGCAGTGTAGCCACACGTAGACAGTGATGCATTTCACGTCAAGTATCTTTGATGTGCTAAGGAATCGTTATCCGATCTGTTCGCTTAGTAACTGTTACAGGAGTGACGCACAAATAGATCTATTTTTAGTACGGTCATCCCATCTTACCTCACAGAATGTTATCGCAATTTCTCGTTGGTTCACGATGATTCTAGTATCTTCCAGAATACAGGGATCTATTATAAAAAGCGCGTACCAGCCCGCCAATCGAGTTAATTATAAGTTAGCAAGCGAAGTGTTTAAACCTCGAATAGTAGAAAGTACATTCTGTAGAAGTGTTGTTTGATAGACAAGTGTTGCAGATCATTACTGTCAGATTTGGGCAAATTGTATTCGTGAGCATGAATACTGATTACGAGTACTATACAGGGTGGGCCAACAGTGCGTGGGCGGAAGATTGTGGCGTTACTATTGAAAATTTTTGAAGACTGTGTGCGCACAGAGTGTTCCGTAAGCGTGTGACGATCCTAACATATCTTTTTTTAAATGGAACACCCTATATAATAAAAATTTAAATATAAAAAATGGCAAAATTTGTAACTCCATAAATTAGTTATTTTGCTTTGAATTTTGATGGATACATTATTTAACTATTGGAAAATAGAACTGTATGGTCAACTCGATTTTTTTCCGGGTACTTTACACAGGGTGATTCATAACGCAAATTACCATTTTTCTAAAAAAATTTAAATGGAACGCCATGTATATGAACATATAGTTTAAAGCATCTCTTATTAAGGTTTCCAATAGTACAAGACTTTTTACGGATAGCTCTTAAACTTTGAACGTAGAATCTTTTTTAAATTTATATCTTTAAAATCTTAGTTATAATTTTAATTTAATAAATAAAATTGAATTTTTTGTGTTTCTACTGGCGTAAATTTCAACCTGTAATGACGTTGAATGTTCTGTAGTATTTTAATAAGCATTTAAAATCCAGTAACCTGTTTTATTGGATTAAAATGGTAGCGGAAATCCACACTTTCTAGAAATTTTTCACACAACTAACGGTCTTTTAATAAATGCACTCATGTGTTATCACTTTAGTCATGTTTTATTATCGGTTTGTATTTTGTGAGACGATTCTGTTTCTGATTTAGGTTGATTATTCCTTGTAATTTTTGATGAGTGTTCCCCGAAATGGCGATGAAGATATTTGGTTTAAGCATGATGAAGTACCATCATATTACAACAATGACACTAGAAAATGATTTAACTAAATAGTTAAATCAATAAATAAAAAGTGTAAGAATTTTGAGTTACTACTCGAACTTCCCTCTGATTTCACTATTTTTTATGCCAGAATGTAAATGGGTTTAGGTCCAGTTTTACAATTGTTGCTCAACTTTGAGCTGAGGTTTAAACCCTTAGCAACGATTATTTCAACAATTGTTGTGAAGGATTTAAGCTTCGGCTCAAAGTTAAACCGTCAATGTAAAACTGGGCCTTAGTGAATCTGCTACGGATGTCGAGATCATGAAACAGAATTATTTAGAATTGCATCTGTATGTATTATGTCTGCACTATTAATAAATTTTAATATATTTTTTAATCGCTAAATTAAAAATGTATAAAATAAATTGGATTACATTTTGAGAATGTTTGTTAAATTTAGTTTTTCTTTTGTTAACTAAGGTTTATGTTATTGCTTTTGTGGCATTTTGTATATTTCGTACTACGAATATAATGCAAAACAATTGAACAATGAAATGATTATGAAGAAATTAAATTTAGTTCAATTTAATAGTTTTTTTTTTTAATTTAAAAAAATCGACGTGTTCTAAATGTTGGTTCAAACATTAAAATACATCTACTGTAATTATTCTCAAGGTTATTAACAATGTTATTACCAGATGTATGTGCATTAAAAAACAAAAGAAAATCCAATTTTATTTATTAAATTACAATACAATACATTTGAGATTTTAAAGAAACAAATTTAAAAACTTTCTACATTCAAAGTTTAAGAGCTATCCGTAAAAGGTCTTATCCTATTGGAAACCTTAGTAAGAGATGTTTTAAACTAAATGTTCATATACAGGGCGTTCCATTTAAATTTTTTTAGAAAAATTTTGCCACTTTTTACCGGTAAATTTGCAATATCTAGAAAACGATAAACATTAGGTCAATAAAACCTTACATTATTTTCGTCCACTGATAATAAGACATCTAATAGTGCACTAATATATAGGGTATTCCATTTAAAAAAAGATATGTTAGGATCGTCACACGCTTGCGGAACACTCTGTATAAGTCTAAATAATTTTAGATTGTGCATCTAATCGATATGTATGTTATTGCGCACACAGACTTCAAAAATTTTCAATAGTAACGCCACAATCTTCCGCCCTCGCACTGTTGGCCCATCCTGTATAATCATACTCTTAGTACGAGTAAAGTCTATGTAATCAGTAATCATACAAAGTGAGAATGAGTAAAATTCTTGTAATCAGTAATCATATAAAATGAATATGAGTACAGTTAAAAAGTAACGGCAGGCTGTTTCAATTTTTCGTCTCAGATTATTTTGATATTACTTAGCGGCACAATGCTGGTCCACTGGGTCTCGCAATTCGCAGTGTTTGTACGTTTGCAAATTTGTCCAAACTATACTGTACAGAGTGTCTCATCTTCGATGGCATTCTGTAGATATTTCCTATATCTAAATACGATGAGGACACTTTTTATTCAATTTTTAGCTAGATTATGATTTCTTCATTAAATCACTTAAAAATTCGTATTAGTCCACAGGAAAATCCAACTGTGCATATTGTGAGTGCCATTTTTTCTGAGCTACAGAAATATATTATGGGTTCTCAAATATTATTGAATTTTATGTCCCCAAGGCAAAATACGATAAAAATTTACACTGCATCCGATACACAATTCTTTAAATAAAGAAAGATTTCGGAAATTGTAATCTTATTTAAAAACCGTATTTTTTTATGTTTGATTTAGGCAAATATGTTAGAGCACTTTATACATAACAAATAACAAATTACATAAACAATTTCAAACAATATAAACTTTTGTTGTGTCGCAAGTCTTATAATCCAGACTCCTCTGACCAGTAAAAGATAAGTTGATAAGAATTGATATGGTGGATCAAATAAAGCCCAAGATTTTTAATTTTTTGCATAATTTGAATATTAGACATTCAGTTTTCAAATAGTCAAATATTACAATTCGAATTATCTCTCATGGACTCATAAGCGTCTATATTATAAGACTTTTAGGACACACGTTATATAAAAAAATGAGTTCGTAGTTTGGCTATCATGAAGTTTTCATGTGATTTAATTGTTATTAAGGAACCATAATCTATGTTAAAAATCAAACAAAAGTGCTATCATTTTTTTATATCTTTAAAAATAAAAAAGTTATTTGCATTTAGAATGTTGGTAAATTTTACATTTTTCAACCTACCACAAAACAACAAGAAAGCGAATTTTTGATTAAACCATTTAAATTAGCATTAAAAGTAAAAAGAGGTGGGTACACTATCATAGACAAAAATACAAAGAAAACCTAAACCTTGAAATGAAAGGCTGTGCCAATGATACAAAGATTTATTAAAAAATTGCCACCGCGGTTTCGTCTCAAAAAGACGTTGTCAAGCAGATAAGTAACTTAACTGGGAAATACAAAGGGACGCCTTAAATTAAAATAAAATAAGATTTTAAATGAAATAGAGGGGGACAGATCAGTCGCAGTGCTGCCAACGTATAGTCTGAAAATATTAATTTATCAATATTGAAAACCTGATGACTTAGAACAGGAGCAATTTATGTAAAAGTTTAACATTCAAAGTGAAATTGAAAGAATGCGAATATGGCAAATGTAGAGTCATATTTATCGAGACGGAGAGAACGTAAATGTTTTTCTATAGTAGTTTAGATATTTCAACCAGTTTGACAACATAACTGAAGTTATGTTGCTCTTGCCATAAATTGCCGTTGCTCTTGCCATAAATCTCACCTCAGATCTTATAAACGTCATTTGCGTTGACGTGGACAAGTATCTGTATATATTTATCTGATCTAATGTGAGATTTGTGGCAAAAGGAAAGGACTTATAGAATCGATGGGATATTTATTAATGCAAAACATTTGGAAAATTAGGTTCGGTTTTAAACACTACGTTATGCCCTATTGATGATAATTTTTTCTTGATTTTAATAGAAATATCACCTATGGACACATATCGAGGGGAGTTGTTAATTGATCTTGGCTCAACAAAGGTGGGGAAAATTAATTTGTTGATACTCTTCTGTTTGTTACGCTTAAACATGTTTAAAAATCGATTTGAAAGCGAAGTTGTTCATGTACACCCTTTACTAATTTATGTACTAAAATTTTGAAGGTTCATTGGGAAGATGAAGGCTCTGTAAAATATAGACCGAAAGGTAGAGAGGGTGGAAAGAATGATGAAGACTTTATAATGGAGAAAATTCGAATGTTTGTAAATTGTGAGGTCTAGAAAGTTAATGCAATTGCTGTTTTCTGTTTCTATTGTAAATTTGATATTAGGGTGAAATGTGGCTAGAAGGAAGGGAAAGAGAGTGTGAGGAGGGATCAACTAAAACTATTAGAATTAATCTTCCATAGAATTTGATGTAATCAATGTGGTTATCATTAGAATTAGAGAAACTGGATTCAAGTTTATCCATGGAAAAGTTCGCTAGCAAAAGAAGAGAGAGGCTACTACCCATGGCTAAACAAATAAATTTTTTTAAAACCTTATTCTCCAGATTCATCCCCACCCCGCAGAGATTATTTTGTATTGCCTAAATTGAAGGAACATTTATGGGGGAGCCCCTTTTTTGCGATAAAGATCGAATAATCATTCCTACGAATAAAAGTTGGCAGAACAAGTTTTTCCAAAAAAACGATTAGAATGTCATCGACATATCTTCTATAGAATTTGACGTATTCAATGTGGTTACCATTGGAATTATAGAAACTGGATACAAGTTTATCCATGAGAAGGTCCGCTAGCAAAGGAAAGAAGCTACTACCCATGGGTAAACAAATTTAAACCGTTTTCAATGACTACGAAATACACTGTTTTCTAAAGTTTTTAAAACCTTATTCCCCAGATTTGTTCCCTCCCCCCCAGAGATTATTTTGTATTGCCTAAATTGAAGGAACATTTGTGGGGGGAAACTTTTTTTGCAATAAAGATCGAATAATCATTCCTATGAATAAGAAGTTGGGAGAACAAGAAAGGGAAGTTTTTTCCAAAGATATCCAAAACCTTCCCTCATCGATTTTAGAAGATTACGTCGAAAAATGAACTTGTTTGAAATGATCCGACGATAGCAACAATAATTCGTGACATTATTATATCCAGACTTCAAGCATGTTTCCAAAATTAATGTACAAAGTGTTTTCAACGTACAGGGTGTTAATATATATAATGAACAACATTGAACATCTCAAGATCCCTCCTTTAAACACTTTGCGTCTATAAAAATTCAGGATTATATTTGCGTACGTTGTCACTTGCATGCGTGCATACACAGTATCAATCCGGTGGGTTGTTACGTTTTATTATTCTCACAAGCGAACATCGAGTGGGCCGTGGCGATGACAAAGTGCACTAGATTAAGGGTGTGCATTGTTGTGGCTGTCAGAGTTGCCACTCCATCAAAGCAAACTTTGTACGTGATAGACACTTATTTGTTGCTGTCCGTGCCTGTGTTTACGTTCATGGTATTTATTATAATCTTCTTTGGGTCGGAACCAAGAAATTCGTTCCTTTTGTCGCGAGGGTTTTACATGAATTTGAGAGTTTGGAACTTCTAATACACGCACACGATTATGTTTGCTGGCATAAAATATGTGGTTTTAATTGTAACAAGGCAACATTGCAATCATTTTATCTTTAGTCTTTCTCATGTACAATCGTGATCAAGCTAATCGAAACCGAATGGGTGTTTTATAACCCTTACTACCAGTTAGCTCGCAGCAGTCTCATTTAGGTTGATTGCGGTTGAACAAACTTACAGGTTCTTCCAGTAAATGTTTTTGTAATTGCATTCTACTCAGTATTTTTATTTGTAAATTTTCTCACTAAATCTGTTCTTGGACAATATAACCACTATCATAAACAATTAAGATAAATAAGTATTTAAATAATTGAATACTTGATTTATATTGCTATTTAATTTACTCATACGGTTTCTATTACTCTGTCATTTATTTCGTAAACATAACCAAGAGATAGTAAAACCTACAATATATGAATATATACAAGCTGTCTTAAGAAAAACGCCCTAAGTTATAACTCTATTATAATTCTATTCCGATTAGTTTGTAAATACTACAAAAACGTCACTTTTAACTTTTTAAATAATGATTTATTTCTGTCGATATCAAATTGCCTTATTACTGGAAGGAACTGACTGAATTTTAAACTTTAAAACTTTAAAACTTTAAAATAAATGAAGTTGCGACAAGTGTGGAGAAAAAGAAGATTAAAACAAGGAGGGAACTTTAAAATAAATGAAGTTGCGAAAAGTGTGGAGAAATGGGAAGATTAAAACAAGGACGTAATACAGGAAAGGAAAAAACCAAGTGGTACAGAAAAGTATAAAGAAATTAAAAGCTCTTATCGAATGACAGAATAAGAAATGAAAAATATTTCAGAAGAAAGAATACCGCAATCTTAGTAATCAAGTAACTCGAGTGAAATTACTTGAAAGGACTTGATCTACAATATTATTTAATTTGACAGATTTTGATTTTGCACCGTCATTAACATTTGTACGAAGAGAAATATTTTGTTGAAAAAGATTGTAAAATACACGACACACTGACGATGCAGAAGGCAGAGATGCATTTAAAATTTAAATTTAGGTAAATGAAATAGAACGGTTTTGTGAAACGCGATTAAATATTTCTGAATAGCATTAACAAAGTAAAAATGAAAATTTGGAGAATAAAATAGAGTTCTGAGAGCATGGAGTTACCAAAAATTCAAAATTATTATGAGAACACCAA
Organism: Prosopocoilus inquinatus; assembly: GCA_036172665.1. Lineage (NCBI taxonomy): Eukaryota > Metazoa > Arthropoda > Insecta > Coleoptera > Lucanidae > Prosopocoilus > Prosopocoilus inquinatus. The sequence continues at coordinate 31,844,521 of CM069877.1, forward strand.
ACACATGGATGATTGATAAATGCACAGATGATCGGATTTTAGGATTCGTAGAAACAAAAATATCATTCACCTAATCAATCAATATCGGCTTTGAATTGATTGATACACCGTGTAACAAGATTTTTGTTCCCGGATTAATTTCTTATCACTTTTACACTTGTCTCAAACTATTTTTATTTAAATCAAAGTTTACTTTTGCGGTCAGGATATTGAAACTTTAATAAAAAGGACGGTGGAATTTGTTACGTTTTCTTTAATCGAAGGAAAACAGATTATTTATTTGCATATTTATTTATACGGACAAAAAGAAAAAACGCAGTCTTTCGACATTGTGCGACTACACTCCAAATCGCTTTCGCAAATTCGTCCTCAAATGTAATCTCCCAAATCGTTCCCATTATACTGCTCTTGTTCAGTTTATCCTTGTTAAAGCGCTCATCTTGTTCCTCTGAGAATTTCCCCATCTTTCTTTCAAATTTGTCCAGACGTGTATCAAGAATATGGATTTAAGGGACATTCGTCGACCCATTTCTTTATAATTTCGGACCAAAGTTTGCACCAGTTCCACATAATTTTCGGCCTTGTGTTTGCCTAAGAAGCCCCTCGCCACTGCAGCAAAGCTTTTTCTTTGTTATTAAGCAATACTTCAATACCTTCTTTCTTTGTGGTCCAAAGAAAATATCAGTTTTTTCCTTTGCCTCAAGCATCTTAGGAAATAAGTCAAGTGCTTGTTCCTTGTCTTGCAAAAGCCATCGACGAAGAGATGCCGTTGCGTCACGTTATAAGGGTTTCCAATTGCCTTGAACAAACCAGCCACATCGTTGGCAGAAACAGATCCCGCCTCTCAAGGTGAAGAAATGGAAAAAGATTTCGTTGATCTGAGACCTTCATAATCTCCTCCAACAAAGTCCACTGCATCAGTCTAGACATCGGTTTTGAACTTGGTGAGACCAAAATTAATCAGAGATCTTGGTTGTTAGGTCCTGGCTCGTTGAGAAAATATGCAGTTTTTGACTCTTCTCCGTCGGTATACCATTTCACTTGTGAAAACGACTCATTTTTTCCCATTGGGAAACAGACATGTGAAGACGACTCATTTCATTTACGACTCACTTTTTACCGTTTCTCCCACCAGTAAAAAGTGAGTCGTTTTTTTTTAAATTCAATTATAAGGATTTTAATCGTTCGTATTCATATTGTTGTATTTTCTTTTCGTCCTGTAATTGGAAATTTCCTGTTGGGACTACTTATTATTATTATTAAGTGAAAGTATTCGTCTTCACAAGTTTATTTCCGAACGGAAAAAGTGAGTCATTTCAAGTAGAAGTATCAGTTACTTGAGTGATCTACGCTATGCCAAATTTTTAGAGCAGGAACTTCAAGGCTCTCTTCTTTCAAATCAAAAACTAAGAATTTTAGAAGGCTCGTCACTCAAGCACGCAACACTCACCTTCAATAGTTTTTTTTTTGAGGAATTCACAATTGCAAGTGAAATATGACATCCAGGATTCGTATTCACTTTGGACGAGTATCTCAACTTATGGCGTGTACGCTTCACACAGTTTCACAGATGTTATCCGATAGAACTTAGATTTACCCAGCCCGGAATAAAATAAGGCTTAAACCGCCTGCGATAGACATAATTGCTAAAACCCTACGGAATCCATCCGTAGTGTTACGGATAAATGATGATTTGAAAAAGTTCTCTCGACGATAAAAAGCAAACTTTAAGAGGGAAAAAGTATTTTCTACTGGTTTAAGATATAATAAACTAGAAATTTAATATTTACCACTAAGGAGCAAAAAAAATCATACTTAACTCCGACCTTATGGTTGTCAATACAAATCAGCACAACACAGATTAAGAAGATCGGAGGTTCTGAAGAAGGTTTGAACTTAAAGCCGAAACCGAGAATGACCTTGCATTTATAAGTGAGCGCACTTAATGCTAATTTGAAGACGTTGATTTGAAGATATTCAAATATTAGCATTTCCTAATTATTTTATAGCAAAATTCCATTTAGATTTTTTTGAAATACTTCTTCAAGGAGTGCAGTATGAACATATTGCATTTGTGCAGTTTCTAGATATTTTAAAAAGATTCGGTAACTAAATTCAATTTTTACCAAACCAGCAACAAGGCCGTGATCAATGATTTTGAAAACTGGACCAAAAATTAATAAATCTTGTCGTTTTTGAAACACATTTATAGAATAAGCTTTTATAGTCCTCGTTCGGTATAAATTGATTTTCGTTACTGAATCTTTTTTCAGTATCTTGAAACTGAGGAAATGAAAAATTCTCAAACTGCACAGACAAGTTCTTCTTTAAGGGAAAACCTTAATGGAATTTTTCTGTAAAATAAATAGGGAAGACAATATTCACGCACCTTTAAATTAACATGAGATTTCCTGCTGCACCCTGTATAATCCGCCACGCAATTTCCATTCTGCAGTAAATTTTGGGATCATAGTCGACAAATGGTGAACATTTTGATATTGAATATATGTTGATGGAAAGATGAAAAGATGAAAATATTAAGGAGTGAATTGGAGAGAAGAAGAAAAATTCAGGAAATAGTGGAATCGTGAAAGAATCAATCACGTATAGCTGTACTTAATACCAGAAACAAGGACGCAAAAAGAAAAAAACAAGGAGAGAATGTGAAAGGATGATAATGAAAATACTTCTGTAAAGAAAGAGGAGAATCCATAAACTAATGGAACCGAACAGAAAACTTCAAATCAACACGTACGTTGATTCACAAACAAAGAAGATTCTGGTAACTAGAAAACGTGTATCGATTATCAGAAGTAGATTCAAAAATTTGTGCAAAATGAAGAAAAGATAATTCCAGACATGTGGTACTGGCTTCTCCAAAGCGTTTGTCAGTATAGATCATAGTATTTTGTTAGTGAAACTAAAATTTTTTCATTCGAGTCCTAATTTGTTGCGTTTTATGCAATCCTATTTAACCCTGAGAACAAATTATGTGCAGTTCAACGGTCTACTGAATTTCCTTCAACATCCGGAGGTCCGCAAGGTGCGAATTTAGGTCCACTTTTATTTATATTATTTGTGAACGATATGTTTGACAGGCTTACACGTCTCGCACTTGCATTCGCTGACGACTTAAAACTCTATCATTGTGTAAAAAAAGGCTGCTGACGCTTTGCATTTACAAAATAACATTAATATAGTCGTCGAATGGTGTCAGTTAAATAAATTGCAGTTAAATGTGAATAAATGCTATGTATTGAGGTACACTAAGAAAGAAATAATAACTGAATTTCCTTACAAAGGCTTATTGGCAATCAATATTTAGAAAATTTAGATTTAGGTGTAATATTTCTACGCCCATTTTAATTTTGTAAAACACATCAGATCAATTTGTCAATCTGCCATCAAAACGCTGGACTTGGTAATCCGAAATACGTGGGCTGCTGGAAATTTTCTGGAATCTAGTAGGTCTAGAAATGTTAGCGTTTGTCATATTTGAAAAATTTGACGTTTTTGGCCTGTAATTCTATTGACAGTTCCTATCCAAGTGAACTAGTTTTTGTTTGTACAGCATTTGAGAAAAAGTAATTTTGCGTAAACACGGAAATCTCGCGTGAAAATTTTCGTGCCATAATTTTTTACGATTTCAAATGTGGTCTAACGCCGAAACAATGCCTCGATCGGCTTCATTTGGCTTTTGAAGATGAAGCACCATCAAAGAGCAGTGCTTATAATTGGTTTGCCGAATTCCAGCGTGGACGTACCTCTCTCAGTGCCGAATTTCGTGAATGTCGTCCATCAACATCTGTTGTTGCCACTAATGTAGATTCTGTGCGTGAAATGCTTGAGCGAGATCGACATGTGACATACCGTGAGATTCAAGCATCCTTACGCATTGACATGAAAGCAATACACCAAATTTTGCAAGATCACTAGAACGTACGAAAGCTTTGCAGTCGTTGGATCCCACACAATTTAACAGAAGCGCAAAAGCAGGGTCGTGTCAAATGGTGCGAAGAAATGCTCAAGAAATTCAAATTTAGTTTATAACATCGTTACTGGTGATGAAACGTGGATCTATTCGTACGAGCCAGAAAGTAAACAACAATCTACCGTTTGGGTATTTCAAAATGAACCAAAACCAACAAAAGTTTGCTGCGAAGCAAATGATTGATTGTTTCTTTTGTTTAACTGGACATGTAGCAACCGTGGCTTTAGAGGATCGAAAAACCGTGAATGCTGATTGGTATACTACAATTTGTTTGCCGGAAGTCATCGATCAAATAAGAAGAAACAATCGAAATCGACGAATTATTCTCCAACATGACAACGCCAGGTCTCACTCAGCCCGTCAAACAGTTGATTTTTTGTCCAACAAAAATTTTAAATTAATGACTAATTGTCCATATTCACCTGATTTATCACCTAATGATTTCTTTTTGTTCCCAAATATCAAAAATAAAATGCTTGGTGAGCGATTTTCGTCGACTGAAGCAGCGGTTGAAACATTCCGGACTCTGGTTTCTGAGGTACCATCTTTAGAGTGGAAAACGTGCTTTAGAAATTGGTTCGAACGTATGCAAAATTGTATTGACGTCAGAGGCGAATACTTCGAAAAACAATACTACCGTTTACCAAATTTCATATAAGTTTTTTTATACCGTTTCCAGAAACTTTCCCAGCAGCCCACGTATTAGACATTTTTCTGATGTTAATATCATATATGGCATGTACTTAAGCAATATAATTGCAAATTCAGAAAGAAAGAGACGCCTGTCTGAAACAGGCCGAAATTATAGGCTTGATTATTTTTTTAAAACCAGAGCCACAGATGATATAAGCAGCAGAACAGGCCGACAAAAGAGAATCTGGATGAACGCAGTAAATATAAAGCACAAGTGCCCTTGTAATGCAAATTTAGAAAGAAGCAATAAAGGATTAAATGAATTATAATTTTACCAAACGTCTATTTTTAATTTTACTCCTTCCTATTTTTGATAGTATCATAATTCCGGTTTACCCTTTCAAATATTTTCTTTTCCACTCCTTTGCACGTTTTTAAATATTGAGTTTTTACTCAAACTCCTGTATTTGTAATTTAGCGTTTTCAATAAAGTAAAACGCGCTAGTTGTGTGGCACTTCAAGTGCCCTTATCTCCACTGATAACTCATTATTCAGGGCGAGACTTTATTAACTGTTATTCGCCCGTTTCCCAAGCCGCATGTATTCAAATAACACGAATCCTAGTGTCATACTCTGCGCCTCCAACCAAAACCATTCTTTGCGTGTTTACCTCGACTGTTCTTCAAGATTTTTCTTCACTATTTCAGGATTTCCATCAATTTTTTTTCTTGCTCCAAGATGGTTGGGTTGTGGAAAAATTTTGAGGGGCATTGAAGAGGTGAATGTTTTCAATTTGGAACTAACTATAGATGAGCTGTATGGTAATATGAAGCAATAAAGTTCAATAACGCGCCCCCCAAAACAGATGGGAGGCGCTGCCCGAAGCGGACGCAAGACCAGCACGCGCGCCCTCAAGTGCCGTCGTCGCCCTCTGCCTCCCTCTAACTAATAAACCGCAATTTAATTGGGGAAAACATTTCTCGGGACGATGACAACGATGTAAAAGAAGAATGCTTCGATGAATTCGTTTCTAAGAAGTTTGTGTCACAATAATACTTCTGGGAGACATGCTATAAAACCGTCGCCATGTTTGGTCGCGATGGCGGCGGCGGCGGCGGCGTCGTCTTATCTCGGCCGATAAGGCCAGGTATATACGCGGTTAACGTGAATTACAGCATCCTCTCTCCTCATCGCCGCTCTCCTTGTTTGCTTTGCATACAACACGCCGAGACCTGTTCTCGTTTAAACACGGCCAAGGTTTGTTTGACGCTCTCGTGGTCGTGATTTTTAATGTGGACTCATCCGATTTACTTGTTTGGTTATTATTAAGTCATTGCGAGCGATGCCACTTTGAACCGACGCCTTTTTTTTATTTTTCGGTTCTTTATTCTACCGTGGTGGAATTCTAAATTGCTTTTTCAAAATGCATTCAAACTGCAAGAGAAAAAAACTTCAACTGCTTTTGCCACGGGAAAAAGTGTCATTCAAGTATGAATTAAGTTATTAAAACTAACATCTTCTTTCATTATTTTATTTATTTAGTTCCAGTACAGAAAGTAATGTCTAAAGCACGGCGATTCTTAAGATATCTGGTACAAACCAGATGAGCATGAGGACGGAGTTTACGGTGGTGTCGAAAAGTTTTAAGACGAAATGAAATACCCCTGGCCGTACGAACATCCGTGCTTTGCAATTATGAACCTTAACAACATTTAGCCGGCTGACCTGCTTTTATGGTACGGCCGGCTGCAAGCCTAATAAATAAATATTGGTTACGGTTTCCAGTAATAATAACAGGTATCGTTGGTCCTATGGCAATATACATACAATGGAATGATTATCTCTTTCGGTAGTATGTGTTCTGCGTTCCATTTCACAATGAAATTAAACGAAACTTTCCGGCATAAGAAATTGTTCAATACTAAAAGATAATCAGTTCGCAGCTTCTTATACACAAAGTAAAACAATTCACAATAGTAAAAAGTAACACAGATTGTAGTCAGAATAAAGACAGAAACAAATTGTAGCAAATATTAACACAATTGTAGTAAATATTAGCAAAATTGTAGTAAATAGTCCAACAATTGTCAGAATTTACTACAATTTGTTTCCGTCCCCATTCTAACTACAATTTGTATTATTTTTTATTATTGTTTTTTTTTCTGCGTACCTACACACTAAATTGAGATAATACACGGTATTACCGGAAATTTTCCAGAATACTAACATTTTGCAAATGTAATAGGATGTAGAGGTATAAAATCATTCCTGCGCAAGATACTTAAACAGGATTAAATATTAGGGACAATATCCTACTTAGTATTAATTTTCATTTTCTTATTAGATGCTTAAATTCCTCAATTTGTATTTAAATTTCCGGTTTCATGAACAGAAATTTGCATCACTTTTAAGAATATTCTTTATCATACGTTTTCATGAATTAATTAATATAACAGTACGTTTTCATGAATTAATTAATATAACAGTAAGGTCCGATTTCATAATAGGACTTTAATTTTAAAGTTATTTTAACCTAAAAAATACATTTGTTTCCCCAATCTTAAATTGACTTAATGCTTCCTTAAAGTCTGATTATGAAAACGGCCATAAGTCCAATTAAAAATTAATGTGTCATTAAAAATATTTTGTTGCTCATTCGATTTATACAGAAAAAAATAGGATAATAAAATAATTTTGGTTTATTTAACTCGTTTTGTTTGACTCTGCATAATAGTTTGATCTAAATTAGCTTTTGGCAAGTTTTAATTGCAACACATGAAACATATAAGTATTTTCCTTTTCTGATCACTTCGTTTATTTATTATTCAACAACAATAACACGTTCAAACTTAAATTTAAATACATTCCGAACTTATGGTAGTTTAAAACATTTTCATTTAATATCTTTCAATTTTGTTAACAATTTAAATATGAAAATCTAAATTGAATCATAAAAAAAAACAGAATATAACAAAACCCGGGTAGGTATTATTTTTATTAACTTTAAACTAAAAACAATTAACAAACTAAACATGACTTCACAAAATATAACTATATACATGAATTAATTTTATTAATAATTACTGTCATAATACATTACAAATTATCCAGACTTCATTACCTGGAATTTCCTTATTCAATGCTTAACAGATTACCTGCTCTCGTGAATGAATTTTATGACCCTGCTCAACCCCTAGTCAAGAGAGGGAGAGAGAAACGCGGAGGCTCGAATGCAGAAGGTTCTAAATTCAGACGGGCTATTTCAATAAGGCTCAAGTTCCAACAGATTTACTGCTTTTTGTCTTAAAAGTTTTCGACAGTAGTGTACCTCGCACACAAGAACCATATTGCCAGGAGAAGATTATCAGTCTTTATCGATATATTGGTTTTTACCGAATATCCTAAGAATCGCCGCGTTTTACTAATATTTTTTAATAGTTTTTAATGAACTGCCCTCGTATATAATCTTTCACACGTCGAATCAATTGAGGATTCTATACGATTTATTCGGGAAAACTCTGTTTTAAATCTATATAATTACTTCTAAGATACTGAAGAAAACCAAGTAATCAAAAATGCTTTCTTAAATTCTTATAAATGTTTTTTTAGCAAGTCTTTAAAACTTAAAGCTTTTTTATTTGGTCTTTATAAACATTTTCTCGGTATTAATAAAGCACTTAAATGTCCAAATGGACAAGAATAATAAAGCAGAATAAATAAAAAGCAGCTTATAAAGTAATGCTAACACTACTTTTTATGCTGCATAAACGTTTCCGGAAGTATTACAAATCTATTTAATAAATACGTTATAAAGCAATGGGCAGTCATGTTAACATCGCTCTTATACAACTCTTATAAAGTAGGTTTATAGTAACTATCTTGCTGGCTAATTACTGTGGACTTCTTTTATACTGTCGTTCAAACTTGTGCTTATATTGAATTATCTGAAGATTTTGTGCGAGCTATTCGGGAAAACCCTGGTTTAAAATCTGCATAATTAATTCTAAGAAGCCGAAGAAGGTGATTGCTATTTGATTCTCACCTATCTGCTAAAAGAAAGGTGGATTTTTTGTTTTCTTACTAGAAGATGCCGTAAGAAAAAAACGAGAAAATTTTGTAAGCAAATCAAACTTTCCGGAAGGTGTTTAATAAATGGCGGAATCGCCGGATAAATCATCACAAATTAAGGGAAGCACAGAAACCATTCAATAGTAAACAAAATCAATTGGGAGAACGGTATCAAAATAATTAAAAATATTCTATCCTTCATGCCCGATGTTAAACAACAAAAATCTTAATCCATATTATTACACCCAAAGTCGCTGTAATAAAATCAAACGTATAGGGGTTAAAATTAAAATAATAATAATAATAGTCTTTATTTTCAATAACAATCTAATAGAAATGACACGACATAATTATACAAAATGCGATAATCTAAATTGTTGGGAAGACCTATGGGTGAATTTCAGAAATACTACCTCACAAAAGTACTTCAGCATTAAACTTAACCCATAAAATAAATTATATTAAACTACAAAATCGAAATGAGGCAAAATAAAAATAAATCAATTTTAGCAATACAGATCATATTCACTTAACTTAATAACATAAGTATAACAGAAGACACATTACTCGATGCTATAACAAGAAGAACCATTCATTTACGTGAATAATAAATAGAATTTTTTATTTCAGTAATATTTTATTTTTGAAAAGGCGAATTGATAGCAATTTGGATTCTAACGGAACGAGATTATAAATTTTGAAAAACTCTGTTAGATAAAAAAACTGCGTGCGAAAAAAAATGTGTTATGTACAGAAGGCGTGGCCTTATTTCTCATGTAGGTGTATACAGGGTGCTGCGATTTGAAACGCAACATAGGGAATCCCCTGTTAATTTAAAGGTGCTCGAATATTGGCTTCCCTAATTATTTTACAGTAAAATTCCATTCAGCTTTTTTAAAGTATTCTTCAAGACGAATTTGTCTGTGAAGTTTGAGAATTTTTTTATTCGCTCAGTTTCAAGATATTTAAAAAGAAATCATCTTGACGAGTACTTTAAAAAGCCTAAATGGAATTTTGCTGTAAAATAATTAGGGATGCCAATTTTCGAGCACCTTTATAAATTAACATGAGATTTCCTATGTTCCGCTTCAATAGGCAGTACCCTGTATAAACTTTCTATTGCCTGACATTTCACAGTTTAATAAATAACTTTATCAAATGTGATTAACAAACACCTGAATAATCAAATGATTATGAATTTAAGACCTTAATTTTGAGTTAGAAACGTGTTATTAGCTCAAGAAGTTCTAACTTATATGTTATGAATAAGAATTGGGAGAATTCCTAGAAACTTACTCTTAGCTTTCTTTAGGTTGACATTTATAATTTATTTTTTGATTAATTAATTTTTTTTTCATACGATGCTTTAATGGAACAAATCTTCGCGTTAATTTTAATTCTCTTCGCAATCTACGTTTCAAGATAAATGTTTCTAACTTAGAAAATGTCAAAAAAAATAATATCAATAAATTCTAACAAATAAGTTATAATTTAGTACGTCTTAAATTCCGTCCCATTCTTTACATAGAAACATCGGTGGTAGAACGAATTAAAATCAACAATTTGTTTTAGTGTTTTACACTATCCTAAAACTTGATATAACTTTTTCTGGTTTCATTTTTTATGATAATGTAAAACAGGCTTAAAAGAATATACAAAAAAAAATCAAGGAAAAATAAACTGCTCTAATTTATACAAAATTTTATTTACCTTTAATGTCTTTGTTCCCTGAACCAGTCCTGAACTTATTCGAAATTGATTCAAATTTGAATTACTTCAAATGCGAAAAAGCAATTCGGATTTTTTCTTTTCTACGCACGATTTCTAAAGTATTAGAAATATTTAATTTTCTTTAACCTTACCATTACCGACCATAATAACAGTCTTTATTATAAAATCGGAAACTTCATAATACAGGCTGTTCTTTTACCGCGTACAAATATTTAAACCTGTAATGCATCACGATTAATAGCAACGATTGAACTCATATGTCCTCAACAGCAAGTTAATAATTTTCGAGAAAAATGCATTGGCAGATTTTCGCCAAACCGTTTTTGAGCTGCTGGCATAACTACGGAGTGTAGGTGGCTAAGATCTCGCGCACGCGGCTGCCTGTTTGAACGACAACACGAAAATAGGTCAGTCGGTCAGTGTTTAATGTGGTTTAACTTTGTGCATGAACTGTGTCTGAACAAACACTTATTTGATTCGTATGATGCGTATTAACAGATCGTACAAGATGGCTTTTGCAAACAGGTAAAAAGACCTGCCGAAAGTTTCACAGCTATTTGGCAAATTTCTGCATGCAGAAGGAAACGAATTTTGAAAACTTTCGGTTTACGTGAGTTCAATCAACATTTGAAGCCCGCCTGGATTTATTAAAACAATGTAACCTCACTCCAAGTAAGTAATAACATTTTTAAATATTTTCAAATCATAGACCGAGGATTATAATTCCTGGACGAAAAATGCGCCTTAAAATTGCGGATGAGTTAAATAATCACATCATCGACATCTACCGTTTTATTTTTCACAAGTAATAACTTGCGTTTCCATTTCTTAACAATGTAACATTAATTCCCACAATGAATTAAAATTTTAAATAAAATAATTACTAAGCGATATCAATGATTATTGATTATTATTACGAAACGCGACGAAATGGGTTTGAATGCGGAACTCAGCGCGGTGTCGGTGTCGACTATAGGAAAGCGTTGCGACCTTGCTAGTATTTCTCTCTCACACATATCAACAGTTCCGAACAAGTGGTACCTCCGAAATTTTTTGGCTGCAGTACGGTTACCACCGGAAAATACGCACAGAAGGTAGCATTTCATGCATTTATACTGAGGTTTTTCTATTTGCACACAGTAAAAGAACACCCTGTATTTAACATGTGGAACTTTGACTTTTGTCAAATTACATGCACGTAACGAAAAGAAAACATGGCCTACTAGAATCCAAAAGATTGTGAATGATTTATGTAATTGTTTAAATATGAGGTGGAAATGAGCAATATTTCAATTTAGCCTACCTTCAACTACGTTAGAAATATGAGTAGTTTGAATATTTTGAGTTTATTCACCAAAATTGTTAAATACAATATTGACAGGTCAAAATACAATTGATAAAAAGAAAAGCAAAACAGTAGTTTGATAAGAAAGAAAATCAGAAAATCATAAATCATTAATATGGACACTTGTTTGTTGCAGGATTTCTTCTGTGGTGTAAAAACAATTTTTTGTTAAATAATTTTTTAGCGTATGTTTGAAATGTGTCACAGGTAACAATCTCCCACTCGCAGGTAAATTGTTAAATAATTTCAGGCCCACTGACAACGAATCAGTAGAGTTTAGTCACAGCTAGTTCGTAGTTATATTTCTGGGCTTCTTGTCTACAATTAAACCCACTTAAATTACGTGTGATACACTTGGATTATTTGTTTATAAATATAGACACCCGGTAGAGTCTTTATTTTATGCATTAGAAAGAGTGATCTGCAGTGAGCGTCCATTGGGGAATCCGTTAGAATCGGCACAGCCTTTTTTTATAGGAGGAACACTTTGTCAAGGTGTAAAGAGTGGCCCCACACTTCTAGGGCATAAGTTGCTTTTGAGTGAATAATAGCGTAGTATACCATTTTTGCAGTTTGAGTATTTATAATGTTTTTAATTTTCCTTATAGCAAATAAAGACGATGACAGGGAGCGGCAAAGGTCTTCTACATGCTGTTGCCAGGTAAGTCTCGAGTCTAAATAAATGCCCAAGAATTTTGTAGACTTTGATGAAGATAAGTCCCTATCGGCAGTAAAGCTATTTATTACGGTTTTATCAATGTTTAAGGTGAGTTTATTGCAACTAAACCAATCATTTGCTTGTGCTTTCATCAACTGTAATCTTGTAAGGTTGTGTCATCAGCAACAAAGGAGATATGACAGGTACACCTGTCTCAACTCTGCATAAGGTACTAAGTTCTTCTTGATGGTATATGTATTGTTTTCTGTTGGAAAGATATGACTTTAATAGATTATATGGTATGCCTTTGAAACCAACTCATCGTGAGGCACGCTGTCAAATGCTTTTGTAAGATCACAAAAAATAACTGATGTTTACTTCCTGGATTCCGTGTTATTCATTATAACAAGTGTTTTCTTTCAAATACCATAAGGGCTGGCTGTGGAAAATACATTTCATGCCATTGCTTGATTTATACACGTTTAAGAAGTTACCAGTATATTATTTCTGACATCTAAAGAATGTGACCTAGAAATTTAAACGTTGTTGAAGCATACATGAATGGTGCTAAGGTCTAAATCAGAGATGACCACTAGCAGGGAAGGGTACCCCCACCGCGATAGGAGTTACAACTACGATCGCTGTATTTATTAAGTATTTATTTGCCTCGTACTTCTCTATGAATGAATTCTCGTTTTCCCGAAACAAACAAGAGTGGGGGTAGCGCTTTCGAACCGCCCGAGTGCATCGCTGGCCTAAATTATATTTTCCATAGCCACCCCTTATGATGTTTTTAAAAAAAACACATGTTATAATTAGTTGAAGTGCGAATTGCATCAAGTGTAGTTAGATTTTTACGAAAACCGTATTAACTTTGGTGAATAAAGCTTATTGGCTTCAAGAAAATCATTAATTCTGATGGATATTAGCTTTTCAAATATTTTCGAAAATATATGTGAAGATGAAAAGGGAAATTACGGAATTTCAGATTGACATAACATTGGAAATTATTTATTTCGAGCTAAAGAGAAGGAACTACTGGAAATATGTACAAAAAAGCACTTTCACCCGTTCCTAGAAAAGACTGATTGGCCAACTTTCACTATCTCTTACTCTTAGATAGTTACATAAGTGCGAAGTTTTGTAAATATTTTGTTTATAACTGAGGATGTACGTATTGCGTACGAAATGTACAACGGCGCTCACCATAAGTGATTCCATTTGACAGTTCCGTAGTCCTTACGCTGAATGTTCTTAAGGATGTGGTTCGCATGCGGGAGTATCATTTAAGTTGAGCGACGTAGTACATGTAGTTTTTAATAAACAATTTTGTGAAAAAGGTTTTTTCGTTTTTGCGATTTCAATTCAAAAATAGTACCTACAAATAATAATAAGCAGCTTTGTCGGCCCCCTGCGTGTCTTTTGTTTCATTCCAATGTTCGCCGTTGTTTTCCGCATTTACGTTTCCCAGTTTATTTTCAATATTTCGTTTAATTTCATCGATCGTCTTTTGTATTATTTCGTCGGTTATTTTTTGTTTCATTCTGTAGGTCGCTTCTTGTTTTCCGTTTCTTTAGATTTTTATTGAACTTGATCGATTTCCTTTTTCTTTTTTTGTATTTATTAACTGTTGTTTTCTTGTTTTGTTGTTCCGCCATCACTTGTTTTGCTTTGTTTTGCTGTACGGGTTTCGTTTTCGTTTGCATTTAATCTTATTTTACTGAATTCGTTTTACTTTACGTTTCGTTGTTACCGTCTTTCGTTTTTTTTTCAATTTTGCGTTTTTAAATTTTTCATTTTTATCGTTCCTGTTTTTATTTAGCTATTTATTGGTCGTCTTTTGTTATTTCATTTTACTGATCATTATGCGTTTCATTCTCTCGTTTGCTTTTAATTTTTCGCTTGCGCCACCCTCTCCTTTCATAAATTTCTTTGATTTTGATTCCTCCTTGTTTCTTTTGTTGACTTTTGTCGAATTTTATCATTCGCCTCTAGCTTTCTTTTATTACACAGTTCGTCTCTTTTTTGATATTGTAGTTCGTTTTTGTTTTCGTTTGCGTTAAATTTATTTTTAATCTAATTTTTTTCTTTATTATTATTTGGCGATATCCTTAATTTGACCCAAATCTACCAAATTTTCGGGTAAAAACAGAGAAAATAGGCATCTGAAAGCATTCAGAGATTACCCGGATCAAGTTAATAACTTGGAAGAGGTGGGGAGTTGGCTTGTAGAAATATGGAAGAAATTGGAACAAAATGACATAATTTCGCTTATTTTATGTATGGATCCTCGATAACAATCTGTTATTCCAAATGGAGGTGAAAATACCCGACATTGGTGTCATTTATTCTGTAATAAATAATAATTAACCTTTTTCGAATTTGTTCAATGTTATAAATAATAAAGAAATGTTTCTCACTTCTTTACTGCAAATTTTTTGTTTTTCAGTGAAACCACTTTATGTCGTAACTTATGCATCTTTATTTAGTGAAGACTCGATACATACTGTACATGTTTATTTTTTTTCCTCTCAGCAATTTTTCCCTGGCTTCGCGGCGCATCCGTTGCGCTTGTCTTTTAGACGCTAAATCAGCACCGGATGCACCGCGGAAACTTTCCATAAAATGTAATGAAATATGATATTCCATTACAATTCAAAAATTTTATTTCTCACATTTTTCGACTTTTGATTTTATTGGTTTTTATTGTTTATTTTTTACTTGTAAATGATGATTTTATAACACAGTAAACAGTTGTTATGGTGTATTTGGGTATTTACCCAAAACTTTATTTACCGGGTATATTGCTCCCGTAGAATATAAAAAATAAAAACACTTCAATATGAACTAAAAATATTCTTTATCTCCTTCCTTGGCGGCTTTTGGTCAAAGTGAAGAAACTATCTTGCAAGACTCAAACGTTGAGGAGGAAGGTAACAATAATTTTAGCTTGTATTAAGAATAAAATAAGTTAAAATAAAAAAAAAACTGAAATGAAATTAACCTCCGCCCACAATAAGTTTTATATCCGTAGATACGTATTTCGGCAGCCAAGCTGCCATCTTCAGTACGCTACCAACTTAAAAGCACTAAGAAAGATTTAAAACCACCTATTTATTTATTTATCAGTGTGATTAGGTGGTTTTAAATCTTTTTTAGTACTTTTAAGTTGGTAGCGTACTGAAGATGGCAGCTTGGCTGCCGAAATACGTATCTACGGATATAAAACTTATTGTGGGCGGAGGTTAATTTCAATTATTTAATAAAATAAGTAATCAAAATACAAGGGCGAACCTCGTTCTTGTAAGCATTCGTTCTTAAATGAAAATTCAGTTATTTGTCTTGTCGATGCTGTGCATTTCGTAAGTGTTGTTGCCACTGCGATAAGTCACAATGGTATCGTACGCTCGGTGAGGCCTCAATTTCAACACCAGGCCAATTCATCACGCCCTACCGAGACGTTTAACACTTCGCAGTCAGTCGAAAACTACCCTCTATTTCGTTCTAATATTCTGGATTCTCTGGGCAATAAAACTGGCCCGGGAAATGTAAAATATTAAAAGGAAATAGAGGGCTATCTTTCTTTCGATGGTCCGGCAAATTGTTTGCACTTCTTTCGCTAGTAAAGTCTAGCAGTCTACCAGATAAAAGTTATACTGAATTAAATTCTTTTGTTTATTTTCTTCTAATATCTTCAGTTAGGAGAGGAAATAATTTTTTACATGTAAAATTCTATGTCTCGGAAAACAATTCTAGATCCAGACTCGGATAAAGTGGCGTGCGAGACGGGCGACTGCCTTGGACGCCAATTTTGAGGGGCGCCGAACGTTCCAAACGTCTAAAAAAAGTACGAACGAAATAGTAATAAGCTAGAATACGGGAACGATAAACAAAACAAGAACAACGATTCTACAAAAAAAAATAATAATAACGAGAAAAGCGAAGGAAACTTGCAAGAAGAACAAATGAAGGAAAAATAATACCAGAAAGGTGAACGAAAAATAACAAAAATAAGGGTTGCGTGGGGTGCTGTTTAAATATTGACAGGAAAACAAACCAGAAATTAAATTGCAAATAACGTCAATGGGACATGAAGCATAAGCTCGACAAAAGAAAGAAAAAAAAACAAAATCGAATAAGCAAACAAATTGAAGAAAAAACGATGATCAGGCGAACGACAAACAAAAGGTAATCAACGATTCTTCGGCCAAAAAAAAATAAATTAAATAAAAAAACTAACGAAAAATTAAGAATGAATGCAAGAGAACAAATACAGTAAAAGAAAAATATAACGGCGTACAAAAGATGAAAATTATTTTAAAATTTTTTTATATTAAGAAAAAAACTAAAACTAAAAATAACGTCAATAGAATAACGTGTTTTTTGTTTCTTTTTGTCGAAATATTGTTTTATAACGTGTCTGACGTCCAGATATTTCGACAAAAAGAAACAAAAGAGACCAAGGAAACGAAATCTAAACATCAAGCAAGTACCCGGTGAACAAAAAACAAAACATGCTCGACAATTTTCCAACGGAATGTAAAAAAAAGCAAAGAGGAAAACAAACAAAATCGAAACATGAAGGAACAAAGAACAAAAAAATCGACGATTCTCCGACAGAACGTTAAAATAATTCAAAGAAAAAACAGCAACATGTACAAAAGAAGAAACTGTGTGGAATGTAACACCTTGCAAGTTGATAATTCGATAAAATGAAAAAACGAAAACAAATAATAAAAATAAACACAAAAAATAAAGCGAGAAATGAAAAAAAGTCGATGAAAATTCAATAAAAAGAAAATGGAATAATTAATTCGAACAAAAGCAATAAAAGAAAATCATCAATGTATCGCTTCCATAAATCTAAATGTAAATCAAATGTATTTATTAATACAAAAAACATCAGAAAAGACAATGGATAGATACGTCATAGAAAAAAATACAGACATTAAATTTAACAAAAGTCGCTTAAACTATAATAACATTTAGCTACTAAATAATCTTTCACTGTATTTTTAAATACATTATAACTACTGATAGATTTAATTTCTTTTGGTAAATTATTATAAACTAAGTTAGCAATAATACAAACTTAAATTTGATAGTATACATTATCACCGTATAAAAAGGGCGCCGAAAATTGTCTAGCCCGGGACACCGAAAACCCTAAATCCGGTCCTGGGTAGATCGTTTGAAACAAATATAATCTCCACCCATTGAATTTAAAAAAGTTAGAATTGATGAAATTTTAGAATGCCCGCCAATCGAACAAAATGCCAAATTATTTCATGAAATTTCACAGAAAAAGAAGACTCAGTTTTTCAAATAATTTCTTCCAATTCACAATTTACGATTTGAAAATGAATTCCAGAGATTTATCAAAAAAAGAGCAAACAAACTGAAAATAAACGTCGCCATCTTCTCTAAGTTATTTATCAGGCAACAAAACAATTCGGGGGATTTACCAGGCTGCAGACATAGTTCAGTCGCTCGAGAGACGGACAGGACGAAGATAAGAATTTTCCTGTGGCGCTCACGAGGACTTCGAATGCGAAATTTATCGTCTTCATTATTCAAATACCGCTGCTGCTCATTGGTTGTTTATCATAAACGCCTTATCTAAACAACACGTCTGAAAACCGATCCGTTGTGTGTTATTAAACGTTCGAAAGATTAACGTTATTGATGTTTGCTTACGACGCATATTTGTTCTGATAACGGGGTGCTCTGCGTGTGGTCAGTGGATGGATCACGTGGTTTAATCGAGTGCACTGGTTTACGAATCGAGAAGAAATAATTCACATAAACACCTGCAAAGAATTCCTTTGTTTTTCTTTTTGTAAAATAAGTAAAACGTCAAATTATAAGAGTTTTGAAAAAAATGTTCACATTGTTGGCACGAATTTGTCATGTTTGAAAAATTATATTCTAAATTCCTTTTTTACTTTTGGGTTTACCCAAAATTCAATACGCGTATTTTTGGTTTAAATTGGCAAAATTGTTTAGTTGGCATTGTGCAAGTACGGTCAGAGACACCGGTTTAATTGCTATGGAAACTGTCTACATGAATTACCGACTTTGCTTGCAGATCGAAGTTGTTTTCGGTCTTTGGAACGCAGGCAA
The DNA here is from genome assembly GCA_036172665.1 of Prosopocoilus inquinatus. NCBI lineage: Eukaryota > Metazoa > Arthropoda > Insecta > Coleoptera > Lucanidae > Prosopocoilus > Prosopocoilus inquinatus. The sequence goes on from CM069877.1 coordinate 31,863,070, forward strand.
AATTAATGTTTTAAATGAGGGGATTCCCCGCTGAGAATTGAAATTCAAGTTGTGGAACTTACTTGCAATGCCGCATCAGCAGATCGTATTTCATTTAAAACAAATAACGCACTCGCTCGTTAAAATCATGTTTGAACGAGGCGCTGGCAGTTTTGATACATCGACTTTTGGACCCGAACTTTTAGAAAATGAACTTCTTCACATTGTTACGTTAGTTTCCTCTAATCAAGTTTGGTGATTTCCCTTTTTCCCCCGCGCTTTTGAGTTTCCAACGTTTAAATGTCGCCTGATGTTTCATTTTGTAGCGGTTAACGTGTCGCATTGCGGTGTTTGGTGGGAGGAACATAAGCGGGTACGCGATCGGCAGGGACGAGAGAAATTTTCGCTAACGACTTGGGTGTGGCTGTTTTGGAACCTTTTGCCACGAATTTTCTGTGAGTCGGCCCGCATTCTTGTGGATTTTTTCCCAAGATGTGAGCAGGGATCGCTTTCTGCGGATTTGCTAGTGATTTTGATACCTCTTCGATACCTACGTGCAACGTAGGGTAAGTTATTTTTTTTGCGACCTAGTGGTCATTCTTTTGTTAATTGTTCCTTTCTCGTTTCCCGTTACTATAGTGCTAGTGCCAGGCAGGGGGCAGCTTCACATTTTTCTTTACCCCCGTTGCGACTGGGAGAGGGCTTGGCAGTAACGAATCCGTTATAACATCGCCGATCGCAGTTTGACTGTCATCAGCGAGACGAGCCCGGCAGCCGCCATCTTCTGTCCCGTTGAAAAGGGCCGCTATAAATAATAATAAATTTCATATTAGATTTTGGGCAATTAGACGAATTGGACTTACATGCGTCAGTGCCTGGCGGGTCAAGTCTCGACGCTTCGCAAGCGTCTGACTACCTCGCCAAATGGAATTTTCTAGGCGAAAGAAAATTCTATAGACAGTCTGGCGCCACGGGGTCTCGAATATACGCCAGCCGGTATATTTAAGCATCGTCCCTAGGATTCTGTACGGATAGTTTAAAAATGGCAATTTGTAAACCAATGCATTTATTATTAGAGAGTGATTATTTATTATTCATTCGGGCAGTTCGTGCAAAGAAGTTCTATTCTGAGTTATATTTATTTACAATAATTTCGGATTATTACCATTTTTACTTTATAAGATTATTATAAACCGGCAAGATAAAATTTATTTGTTTACATTGGATAGTCCAACGCCAAACCTATCTTGTATACCGGCCTCATTTTCCTAATGAATTTTTAATAATACTCCAGGGTATACCCAAACCAAATAAATCAATACGTCGCCGAAGATTTTATCAAATCAATAAACTATTTTTCGTATTTGTTTTTCGAGCGAGAGACCCCTCCCCCCTCCCATCGCACGTAACAATAAATAATAAGCGCTCGCAGCTCGGTCAAATATTTATAGGCGCCCGGAATCACAAAGCGACCTTTTGCCCGTCCCGTCCGTTTGTCTCTCTTTGTGTCGACAGTTTGCCGTGCAAATTTACAAAACGATTAAAATAAGCAAATTCTTTCTAATACGAGAGTGTACATAAAATAAGTGTGTACAAATACGAGCCGGTCAACAACGAACATAAACACCGAAAAGGACAGAGACGGACTGCGTAATTCATCGATTTTACAATAAAATTCGTTCCGTCGCGTTCAGACTATTTTTTGTGTTTGGTAATTACGATGTGTACAGTAATTATCATTACAAGCTCATGAATACATTACGTCGCTGTTAATGCCGAATCGAACGCGATTATATTTTCCGTCGCAATAGGAAGGGTGCAATTTAAAGTTGCGAGAATAGTTTGATAAGTACTTGCTGGTCCGGAGACTTGTGCAAGATGCTGGGGCTACGTCCCTCTGTTTGCTTAAGAGATCGTAGTTAGTCGCTCTGCTTGTCAGAACCTCGCCAGTTGGTGGCGTGCACTTCAGACGGCATCCCTCATGATTCATGACGTGTTTTATTGTTTTCGTGACGGTGAGATCGAATATTTTGAGTTTGAAATCCGTCTTGTCGTCAATACTACCCTATCCATGATTTCTAACATCAAAAATATTTTGGTCAATGTTTTACTCTGTATGCAAGTGATGAATGAATAACAATGAAAGATGTAGTTGAAAGAGATCCTAGTCATGATGAAACACCAGATCATTGTGAAAAGATAGTAAATAGAGATGAAAATTAAGAAAAAGAGGAAGAAACCCGCTATTGGATTATCAGACGCAGCAATGAAAGCTATTAAGAACATAATGTTTTACACAGCCCAAACCAAAGGGCATTTGGCGCATCGATGAGAGTACTCTCACGTTGCTTACAGTCTCTTATTATCCAAATAAAATAAAATATTATGGCATGAAATGCGAGAGAATAGAGTGTTCGTGAAATGCCCAACAAAAATTATTGTATTTTAAGTACAGGTTTATTGAAAAGAAACATCGATAATATTGATTTTATAAATGCGTCATTATTTGGTGTTCAGTGCAAAGCCTTTCCCACATACTTTAGTTCTTCATTAGTTGTTACGTGGTAACGAAAAGAGCGCTTGTTTATGGGGCTGCGCCAACCGTAACTTACCGTGCCTCTCGCAGCAAGGTCGGGTCGTTCCCTCGAAGAGTACGATGTGAAGAAGAGTTGCGTAACTGCGCCCATTTAGTGGTGACGGCACGGGGGGACTTAAAAGGTGTTACAAGCAAGGACGCCACCCAACAGATGTTATACGAGGTCTGGAAATTAAACACCCGGATTCTTGCCGTAAATTTTTTAATGACAAAATTATTCAATTAACATTTAATCCCCTTCAGTGTACTCTCCTTCCCTATTCCTACATCGTTCCATTCGAATTTTCCATTGATGGAAACAGTGCGACGTAGGTTATTTTCCGACAAGATGTTTAGTAGTCGCGTCGCCTGTTGTTTTACAACTTCTACGGATTCAAAAAGGGTGCCTTTGAACGTAGATTTAATCTAAGGAAACAAAAAAAGTCACACGGAATCAGATCTGGCGAATACGGTGGATGTTCCAGTATAATATTAGAGTTTTGGCCAAAAACTGCTTTACGGAGAGCACGTTGTGAGCCGGCGCATTTTCTTGGTGCAGAATCCACGAGTTCTCTTTCCACAAATCTGGCCTTCTCTTCCCAACTCGTTGACGGAGATTTTTCGAAAACTTGTAAATATTAATGTTGGTTAACTGTATGGCCATGAGGAACTCAGTTGATATAGGTAACACCTCGGATATCGAAAAAGACTACAACAACATTGCTTTGAATTTCGATTTGCTCATCTTTACTTTTTTTCCTCTCTTTAAATTTTTTATACCACTTGAAAACTTGTGTACGCGATAGACAATTATACCTTTTGCAAAGTTTCATAACACTCCGTGGCCGATTCTCCGAGTTTAAAGAGAAATTTCACATTAATAAGTTTCTCGACACTAGCGTTTAACATAATTCCGTCGCAAGGCACTTACAAGGTCTGATTTAATCAACGATTACAAGAAAACTGATTTGGCTACAAAACTAGAATTTTGCACATAAAAGGAGGAATGGATACCTGTCAATACTCTTTCGATTCTATTGCTTTCCGACTGTCAGGGCCTCTTAAAAAAAACGAGTCCGGGTATTTAATTGCCAGACCTCGTATGTATATTTGGCTGCGCCATCCGTAACTTACCGTGCCTCTCGAAGCAAGGTCGGGTCGTTCCCTCGAGGACTACGATGTGAAGAAGAGCTACGTAACTGTGCCCACTCACTGGAGACGGCACGGGGGGGGGAGACTTAAAAGGTGTTACAAGTAAGGGCGCCACCTAGCAGATGTTATATGTTTATTTGGCTGGTAACGAGGTAACGATAGGAGCGCTTGTTTGTGGGGCAACGACAACCGTAACTTACCGTGCCTCTCGAAGCAAGATCGGGTCGCTCCCTCGAGGATTACGATGTGAAGAAGAGCAGCGTAATTATGCCCACTCACTGGACACGGCACGGGGGGACTTAAAAGGTTTTACAAGTAAGGGCGCCACCTAGCAGCAGACATTACGCAACCCACGAGTAAAGGATGAAATCCGACCGGGAAAGTGTATTCCGGAAGATACAACCCCCCAGGACCCGCTTCCCCAATAGTAGACCACAGACGAAGGTCATGAAAATAGAAGTAATCTTTGAGTTCCCTCCCGCAAGCGTAACCACCGCAAAAAAGATGTTTAAAACATGTTTAAGTTCGGAAAAAATAAGTCTTTTATTATAACAAATAAGTTGAGTCGTGAAATCAAGGAACTCAGGTTGACAGACGCAGTAATATCAAACAAACGTTTTAAGAATGTCGTGTTTTACACGGCCCAAATCAGGGGGCACAGGCGCATCGACGTGAGTACTTCTACGTTGCTCACAGTCTGTTATCATCTCATCATCTTGCCTCCTAACTTTTGGGGTCGTCTCGAAGAGATTTGTGCCCCATTTGGACTTCTCTAGGCCATAACTTTTTGAAATAATTTGAAAAGAATTTTCACCGTATACGTAGATAGTAATCAAATGTTCCTGTAAAATCTTTGGCAACAACCTTATAACGCTTGTGTGCTCTAAATTGAAAACACTCATTTTCGCATGTTCACAACTTTACAAAAACTACACTTGTAGCATAATTTAGAAAATACAGATTTACATTAACGGCTAAGATGACTAGAATACCTAAGACATTCACGCATTCACTCACGATCAGTCTTGTCCAATTTTGTAAAAGCAACGTTTGGATTGCTAGAAAGTATTGGTTTCAAGACCAAGTCAATCAATCAATTATACTAAATTTTACACTACATCAGAATTGGTCAAACCAAAGTCCGCACTACGGTTGTAAACTGATCTTGAAATCTTACTAAAAATGGATGCAGCCTAGGACAAATATTTGCAGAATTTATGTTAAGACAGATCCAGAAAGTTGAAGACAAACAGAAATTTCACATTAATTTCCATTCGAAGAAGAAACGGAACTTCACTCAGAATATGATTACAGAAAAAGGATAATGAAGATGCTGCAAGCTTCCTAGTTTGGGAACCCTTCTCAGGCCTACGATACCTCGAAGGTTGTAGGGCTCGTCAACAACACACAAAACTTGTCTTCATTCGCTGATTTTTTTTATTCTGGAATCGAGAGGAATTAAAAGTCCGAGAAACAGAAGATTTGTTAATTTACACTAAGATTAATGTTTACAAAAAATGGAAAAGTCAAAATTAACATGAAATCAATAATTTCTTGAGGCATATACTTCCATTCTTCTTGAACCCTTTCGACGAGCTGATTTGGTGTGATAAAATGGTTTTCTGCAGACCTTAGTCATTTAGAAATGTATCTCTAGACATGTTCCATTGGGTTCGATTGAGTAAATTATGTCCAACAGCACCTTGAAATAACGTCACCACAGATTACAACACATGGTTGATTTCAAAGTTTTTGAAATTTCAGTAAAATTCCCTTAATTGTCGGAAATTTCTTTTTTGTTGGGAAATTTCACTGAAATTTCCAAATTATTGACCATTACGTTTTGGAAACAGAATACTTTTGATGCTTATTAAGCTTTACGTGTGCATAATGTACATACATATGCAATGTTGATGCAGGGTTAACAAAATATTAAGAAAAAAAAAAGTTAAAAAGAAACGAACGCCGAAATAAGTGCATAAAACAAAAGCTCACAACTGTGAAGGATACTCAACAAACAATAAAAAACGATGAAATATGAAAAAGCGCCGATAAAATGCGTAAAATCAATTCGATAAGTAAAGTAAAAGAAAAATCCATAAAGAACAGAAAAAAAGAAAAAAAATCGGAAGATTAAGTGGAATAGAAAACAAATGAATCTCTAGATGAAAAAAAAATAAAAGATAAAACACAACTGTAAAAAAGCGTCAGTCCGTCAGTCAACAAAATGTGAAATATTAATTTGATAAAAATAAACAGAAAAGAAATACGGGAGACAGAAAGATATAGATGTGCGTAAGATGGACAAAAAATTAAAACCGACGAAAATTTTGCAAATAAAAACAAAAAACAAAAGAGAACTGTAAAAATTAGTCAATAAAATGTGAAAAAAAAACAATTCAATTGAAAAGAAAGACAATGCGAAAAATAAAAATAAAAGAAGAATGGATGGACAAAAAATAAACGAAAAAACAGCGATTCTCCGGCCGAAAACTTTTGCAAGGTAAGAAACATTGTTATTTCATGTAATCGTTGAAAATTCCGAATGATAAATAAATAATGAAACCGATGCATCAGGTTTACCTAATTTTATTGAAAATTGAAAACATTTGAATTAGTCTTAGAATTGCTATAAAAATACAGCAAAGGCTAGAGTTAAGTAATGACTGAAAAAAGTAACCCTAAGTGCTTGAGATTGAGATCATTTAATTGACAGTTTATTGAATCTGTTAGTTTTTATCTATTATACAGGGTGTTCTTTTACTGTATGCAAATAAAAAAACCTCAGTGTAAGTACACAAAATGCTACCTTCTGCTGGTATTTTTTGGTGGCTACCGTATCATAGCCAAAAAAATTCGGATGGACCACTTGTTTGGAATCGCTGAAAAGTGCGAGAAATATAGGAAGGTCAACTTCACCTTCCTCTCGGTATGAACACACGCACCGATGCCGCACTCGATGTTCACCGCAGAATTTCGTAATAATAATTACTGATATCGTTTATTAATTATTTTATTTAAAATTTTAATTCACTGAACGAAGTATATATTTTACGATATCAACTATCGACGAATAAATTCGAAAATTTATGCACGAATTAGGCAAGCGCGTTAAAAATGTTCTTCCTTCACCCTTTTACGTAAATAAACTTTTGCTGCAATCTCGCTGCTAGCTATGAAAGTATTACTTCTTACGGTCCTTGGAAACAAAGTAAATGTAAAACTTTTAGTTAAAAGTTAAAGTCTTAAAAATAATTCAGAATGAGGAAATACAATTTCTTTGTATCTGGCTTTTAATTTAATTTAATGTTGCTTCTTGAATTGCACTAGATTTTAATTTAAAATACTTAAACTTGTAATTACTTGCAGTGAGCGGCGCTAATTTACGTCCTTTCTGCTTAAGATCTAGTAAGGTACCGACCCTGTCCTATTTCGGCTGCGAGTCGTAATTGAAGGGGCGCTCGCGTTCCACTTTTAGCTATGCCAGCAGTTCTCAAACGGTTTAGTGAAAATCTGCCACTTCATTTTTCTCGAAAACTATTACATTTATATTAAGAACATATAGTTCAATTGTTGCCATTTATGGTGATATATTGCAGGTTTAAATATTTGCAGACAGTAAAAGAACAGCCTGTATTGTATTACGTATTTTTATTATTGTTCAAACACATTATTATTATTTATACTATTTTTTTTTTCATTGAATTTTTGTTTTTTTTGACATTTCATTGATATTTCAAAAAAATTTCATTTTTGTGAAATTTCTTGGAAATTTCATTGCATTTTCTATTGAAACGTGTCCCTTTAAAAGTATCGAAATTTCCATGTTTCTTCCAAAAAGAATTTTCGTTTTTTTAAATTTCCACATCCCTAGTCATAATTCCCCCCCTCCCCCCTCCCCCAAAACATGACCGTACCCCTATAAAGGGAATAGAATTTCAAGCTGTTCTTAATCAATGCTGTACTGGAGTAATAATAATTGGCGATGATTCAGTTTAAAATCGACCTGATATCTAAATGTGGGAGTCCCCACATCTATTAAAGTTAGCAGTACATAAAATTACATTATACAGTGTGGTGATAAAGTAACGCACCGAGCGTAGAAACACCCTTGGCGTTAACTGTCTCGAAAAATGCTCGGACAGGTCGATTTAATTTTAAAAAAGACATCTTTTAGAACCAATTTTAATTTTATGTCACTTACCACTTTTGCGCCGTGATGTCATCGACTATTTTTTTAATGACAACCTATTTTTTTGAATATGTCATTTGAAAGCACCCACATTCTTTTGAGCGTAAAAATGTTAATGAAAATTTTCAATAAAAAATTATTGAAAAATGGAAATGTGATTTTTAATCTTAATTAAATGTCAACCCAAAATAATACTTTCCTATAAAAATATAGCAAAACAACTTAATAAAATGTTATCACCATACTGGCTGAGGCAGTTAGTTATTGTTAATGTGAAAATCTCTTTCAATTTTGATTTTACCAGCTTTTAAATTTATTCTTTAGGCTTGTATGACATGACATTATTTTTTGCGTAAATTTTCGTTACTGGGTGAGAGAAATGGGTTACCGTAGTGAATGTTTATTGAGTGATTTGATACTGCACTCTCAGTTTTTAGCAAATTTTATACAGAAATTAATACAGACCTTATGAATATATAGGGTGTCTCAAAAACTCTAAATGAAACTGTAAGTTCCTCGTTACATAAGAGATTAATTCTCCAGTCTGAATTTTTTTGCTCAAAAATGAAAAACTGACCTATCACAAGCGAGTGCAGTCCCTTCGTTTTGAAACCTCTGCTTGGTTTACGACTTGTTTCAGCAATTTATTCCGACAAAAGCAATAAACCGCAATAAAACTTTTTATTTACGTTTAGACTCGGTGAAGGTCTTATTGTACATGAATATGAATCCGACATGCGGACATCGGAATGTTTATTTGTATTTTCTACATGCGAAAGTAAGAACGTTTGTTTACGCACCTCTTTGTAACAGACAATAACAATTATGTTAAAAACGAGTACCTAATCTGCTTTAGATTTTTCCTGAAGTAATTAAACATCTTCGTACGCTAGTTTTGTAACTGCGTTGAAAATGCGTGAAATTATTTTTTAATTATCGCACTAATAGCTGCAGAATAAGTATTGCAAGAACAGAAATTATTCCTATTATAAATCGGAAAGAAAGAATTGGAGTATGATACGATGAAAAATTTAAATAAATTAGATTGCCTTTACACACAATAATCTATGGATTCAAAATAAGTCATTGAATAACTTCGCTAGCTCTCAATCGAACTATTTTATTAGTTGTTTACATTCCAACACAAAACACATGTTTTTATGAGGATAATATTGAACCTGAATTTCTGCGTCGGCTTAAACCAATAAAGACATAAAAGCTCTCGCCTAGTGCAGGCGTTTGTTTTGTCGTTTATTCGAAATTTTAATAAAGAGGTAAATTTATTTTTGCTGTACAAATACAATAAACTTAAGTAATCAACATTGTAAGTTGATTATTGGCAAACAAATTAATATGAAGTAAGAGTTTCCACTTTTTCGTTCGCCTTTGGATTGAATTTTTAAAATTTAACTGTTAATGTTCGGATTAGCACAAAACTAATCATCAATTAATGCAACACGCACAGAATATTTTAAATTATAAAGAACTTACCTAGCTACAAAATTTATCTGCTTTTAAAATTAACAAGAAACACGATACTTGACCTTATTTAAACACAATATCTGTGCATTAGGTCATGGTCTGCATTTTTATGGCTTTTGTGGCCTCGAACGTCGGAGAAAAGTTGAAAACCAAGCTCTGCAGTAACATTTAAGCTGTATTCAGCGACCATCAAATAATTTCTATGAAAAAGTAAAATGATTCTTATCTGCGTTATTATTGCTATCTGACCAATAATTGTATAACAAATTTTGCTTCTTTTCTTGACCACTATTTGTGGTTTCAATTAAAGACACAGGTTTAGAGACACGCTGTATGTAAGTCAGATAAATCGATAGTTTTGTAAGGGACGTGAGAGGAGGCTTTCTGCGGCACCTCCACCACTTATTTTATCTTTTCACTCGTTTTTCTCTGTTTGCCTTTTAAAAAAGGAAATTGATGCGATAATTTAAAAAAAAAAAAACGAATGATTTCATATGAGATCCTGTTCGCTACAAATCGATACAAAACCATTATAAATTTTTTTTCGAAATCTTTACAACGTCCCGACCAGTATTTCCCGCTAATGCATCCGCCAAATCATCTGCTCGCCGTTTTGCCATCCGACGCAAATTTTCCATCCCGTTCTTTCGCCTGTAGTTTTATCGGCACGCGAATGAGGAGGCAAAAGCCGATGGACGGGAACGATCTAAGCTCGACGCGACTAAAACGTGTTTGCTTTTCTATCCTATGTACACAGCCTTTGTCCCGGGCTCACCGATATCGTATTTACCGCACATCTGTCCCTAGTACACTCCGCACTATTTTATTTCGTACTGCATAATGAGTTTTGCGCCATATTTTTCCGGTGAAGAAAGAAGAAAAAACGTTCCTCGTAATTGACGCGCAAAAACTGTTTGAAAGGCAAACAGCGTGAATGTTTGAGGCCGAGGTAGAAATAATTAACAAACTATGATATGAAAAATACGCGCTGCGCCCTCTGGCATGTTGATTGAGCAAACTTCATTATAAATTATAGTGTTGTTGTATAGCTGACGGCGGGGATTTTTTAAATTTCTGTACATATCGTGTTTGCTAAATTGTTTGCACCGATTGGGGTTTGTTTTGCGCGGGCGGGGCTGCACTTGTTTATTTTCAATTGACTTTTTCGTGTCCACTCGATTCAATTTGAAATCGAATTTCAACTTTCAACTTGTACTAACGGGTTTGTAATCATTTGAGAATGTGAAAGCCCCACGGAAGTGACACGTTCCTCACAAATATTTAATTTAATATTACTTACATTAAAAGTAAGTGCTCGTGAGACCTTGTAATGTGGTCACTTTGGAAGATGTTCATTACCTTTTCGCTATCGAGAGTACCATTAAATTATCTGTTACATAAATAACGGTAAAGCCCAAGACTATGATGCATGAGATGTGATTGATGGATACACTACTTCTTTTTCAACTAATAATTGTGATTTCTTCTAAATGTTCATTCATCTGTAAATACAGACTTGCCCAGTAGGGGTAGGACTTAATCTTTTGCTTTTGCTTATTACATTCATCATCAGTTTCAATTATGATAAGTGGTTGTCAAATTACGAACAGTATCAGCCTAAGGGCCAGTTGTACATACCAAAGAAATGACGTTCAACTGAACCAGGTTCAAACTGAACAAAATCCCATCAAATTTTATTCATGAATGCTTTAATTGCAATATCGTCGGTCTACAAGTCCAAAATTTTACATTTTTTAGTTTTTAATGGCCATGTACCTTACATTCAACATTCTTTAATTTAAAATACATATTCTGGAAACTATTGTTCATAAAAATCATTATAAACTAACCTAATAAATGGCAAAATAATTGATTTTATAATCACAAGCAAATATTAAAATTCTATTAACTCGAAACTACTATCGGTGGACTTGGTCACCTTCTCTTGTAGACCGACGATATGTCCTTAAGATTCTATGCGAATTTGTTTTCTTTGAACCTGGTTAAGTTGAACGTTGGTTTAAATCTCTTTGGTACATACAACTGGCCCTAACTGTAAGTATCCAAGTTTTATTTTTCGTTCAGTGTTACACTGCAATTTATAACTCTATCTTTTTTATTTCTATCCTCTACTATCTTCTAGATCTAACTACAACTTCCACATAGCAGTTGACTCTAACAAATCTTTAAAATTACAATTGCATTGTGTTTCATTTTCGTTCCGATTACTTGGAGCAAGTGTGGTCCTTCAAGCATGATCATGATGTTTCAGATTTTCACTTCAAAGTAAAGAAGAACGAAGATTTTAATTGTAATATACTGAGTGATTCAATTCAAAAACGATGTCTAAACTCTCCGGTACGACGCTTAAGAGACCACCAGGAAAATTAGGAAAAAAAATTATCTCAAAATTACATTAAGTCAAAATTTTATTTTAACATCTTAAAATACACAAAAAACGCTGGTATTTATAATTTGATCGATACAAAATTGAATTGAAGCAGAAGCTCATTACGTTATTACAAAAAAAAATGAAAAATTATTTTTATAATTTCTTCCTTGTTCTACTATCACTTTTTGACAATGTACTGGAGAGTTTAGAACCAATTTTTGAATCACCCAGTATACACTCTTGTTGACAAATACCATCACTTGTGTGTGATTTTATCAAACCGATAATTTGATCGGGTTTAGGACAACAAAAAAGATGATTTTAAACCATTCAGCTGAGAGTTTCGGTTTATTTTTAAACCTTCCTCAGAGCCTGGAAGAATTACAATTTAGTTCTACCTTAACATTACAAAATTAGGAAAGGTTTTACCTCTGATTCAAAATTTTTATGTTACAACCCATAAGGTTTGAGTTAACCGAACCGCAACTGGAAAAAGAAAACCAAGTTCAGTCTAAGACTGGTAAGTACAAAAATATTTAAACTTATGGTTACTTAAAAGATCAATAACATCATTGGACTACGGCCAAAAAGGAATGACAAAACAATCAAAAACATGTAAATTTTACAATTTAAAATCAAAATTAAAATAGCTGGAAACGTAATTTAATGTAATTAGTTAATTTATGTTCACCAGCTTATCCTGTTTTGAAACGTGGTTGCACAACCAATCATTTTTTTTTAATTGATAGTTTTATATTGGATCGATGAACACCTTCTATCAACCAGAGTTGTTCAATGTTCTCTGTTACGGTTGTATCACCTTCAACCTATGAATCTGTTAAACACAGTTGCTTGAAGGTGATTCAGCCGGGCCAGAGAGATGGTTGATAGATGGTTAAGAGAATGTGATACAATCATCTCTCTAGTACGGTTGTCACCTTCAACCAACGAACCTATTAAACTGAGATGTTCATTGGTTAAAAGTGATGCGACCTTACCAGAGAGATGGTTGTATCACCTTCAACCAATCAACAAGTAGTTGTTCGTTGGTTTGCTTTATCAAAAGTGTTTATTGATTGACACCGATTAATTTTATTGATTACAACACCGTTTTTCCGTTAAACAGAGTTGTTCATTGGTTGAAGATGATACAACCATCTCTCTGGTACGGTTATATCACTTTCAACCAATGAACAATTCTGTTTAATAGGTTCACGGGTTGAAGGCGATACAACCGTACTAGAAAGGTGCTTTTTTCACTTTCAACCAATGAAAAACTTTGGTTAATGGAAAAATGTTGTTGTATCACCTTCAATCAATGAATACTTTTGATAAAGCAAACAATGAAGTTTGCGAAACGTCAAGAAACTAACAAAATTATATTTTTAAGTGTTTCATTTTGTTTCACATCCTTTTTCCAATTCTCACGAGCAAGAACTGCAAAAATTAACGAATCTAAGGTAGAAATAAATATTTTGAGGTTACAGACTGCGGTTTAGAGAATCTATCAAAATCAAATTTAGATCAGAGAGTTTAAAAGAAACAGAAAAATGTTGGCTTATCAAAAAAATTATAAAAGTCTGCAGCAAAGTTCAAAGCGAATCGAATATATCTGGGAAGAAATATTTTCATATTCATAGAAACCTCAAAATACTCAAAACTTATGAAGTAACTCAGAAATAAGTGCTACAGACAGTGTCGTAGCTAGGATTACTGAAACCCAGGGCAAGATTCTGATTCTGCGCTCTCACGAGACTTTGTTAGTCTATTTGAAACTCAAAATTGTGTAAGGAATTTAATTTGAAGAAGTAGGAAACCCCAATGCTGCAGCACCTATTTGTAAGCGTAATCTTGCAAGAAAACAAGCCGGGTTAATTTACATGAGAAGTTTTTTCAAATTTAGACAATTAGGAAAAACCTTCCTTGATTACGCAATCACCACCGATGCATACATTAATTTAATGTTAAGAAAGACAAAAGTTGTATTAGAGATTCTGTTCTAATGTAATTACTCTTCTTGACTTCTTGATTCTTGACCTTGCCTTGATTTTCTACAGACGCGTGATCCTTGGCTCAGGGTCTGTACAGGTAATAATATCCTTCGTATGGATTTATTGAGCACTAATTTATAAATGAACAATTATAGAAAATATATACATATAAAAGGAAAATAAAAGGGAGCGTGATGTATATAAGATTAATCAATTCCGCAATAACCTTACAACCCTGAGCTAGGCAACTCCCGAGTCTGGACGCCGACAGCTAGTGACATGCTGGAAACGACCAACTCGTGACAATACCTTTTAGGCAGAAGAGAGTAACAGAAACTCTAGGGCGCCACGGGGGTCTTCAATTAGATTCCGGGCTTCAAGGTTGAGTTTCACAACGTGTAAAACACCCTGGGTCTCACTCATGTGAGGGGGTTTCTAGGGGGTTAAAGTGCTACGGCAAAAACAGGTTTAGGTGGACACTTATTAATATTGCATTCTTTCAAGTCGAGTAATTGTTTATATTAAAAACTTCCACCTCTTCTCGCTTAATTACAGGTGCAACCAAGATTGCCTAAGGCGGCGTTCGCACGAACGTTTTCTGAAAAGTTCAAGCGTTCGCTTTTTCTAACGTCATGAATAGAACTTATCGGTTTAAATATATGCGTTCGCACTAAAGCTCTTTTTTCAGTGTGAACATAACTATTGTGCATTCTATTTAGGTCGTTAGAAAAAGCGAGCGCTTGATCGTTTTAGAAAACGCTCGTGCGAACGAGGCCTAACTCAACGGCAAATTTTTAAATTAATTTAGCGCGGTGAGGAACAGAGACGTGTTTGCACGGTTTCTACGAGTAAAGCGAACTTACATTATTGTTTAGACTATAACGTTTCCTGTCCAGTTCTTATCTACTAGGAAAGTTTATATTAAAATGAAAAAGGTGAGTAAAAGCTAAATTAAAATTTCGGCTAAAATATGAGATCGACTTTCATCACTCCGGCGCAGGCCCCTCTTGCCAAGCTCTAGTTATGGTGCTGGCTGCAGATCAGGAAAGAATCAGATTTAGTTTTATAATCCGATGTCAAAATTAAAGTTTTCCACCACATCAAACGAATGGAAATAATAAAAACGCACGTTTTCTTGACATCGTCGAAAATGACAAATTCGGTGATTATCGCGTATCGCGTACTTGTCATAACTTAACAGGATCAATTTTCTTTCTCAAAATATTTGACAGGTGCCAAATGTTGATGGGTATGAATGATGTTGATCAATTTTTTTATGCTGATCATTTGTACAAAAAGTATAAAGTAGCAACATTGTTTAAGACATTATAAAAAAAGAGTAACTGCAAAGACCAAATTCGAAAATTGTGCTGAACAACTACCAATTTTCTTCACATGACCTTCCAGTTGAATTCTTCTTTTGCTAACGTTTCATTCCTAGTCATGCCGTTTTGCCGTTCTTGTGTCGCTGAAACTCATAATCATAATTCAATTTGAAACTAAGACTCATAGATAGGCTCATTTAAGTGAACGATCAAACTGCACAAAATCGTTAGTCACCCAACAAATTATACCACTTATACGACCAATAGTAATTCGAACACGTGGTTTAAACTGCCCTGTTAAGCATAGAAGTCGTGACTGACAAAATCATTGCTTCATTTAGTACAATTTATTAAATTTGAATATTTTATTAAAAATTGCTAAAAGATTGTGCAAAGTAGAGTCTAATACAGAAGATGTAAGATCATGTAGACGTCATAAGCCAAGTATGACGCGGCAAATGTGCGAAATGTAGATACGACTTCTATGCTTAACAGGACAGTATGACTGCAGCATTAAATATCGTGTAAAATGTAAACCAATTTATCTATCTTAAAATCTAAAACTAATCAGGGATCTCCTAAAATTTTTTGAGCTCTTGACATTTGCATTTCAATGTCAAGTGGAAACAAGTCAATCTCACTTTCAGTAATTTACGAGCTAAACAGTTAATCATCATTATAAATTAAACAAAAGGCTGCAATCTCACTCTGATCAATCGTGCAAAAACAGACACAAACGATTAAATTTTAAATTAATAAAATTCGAACTTTTTGGCACAAAATGCTCCCTTCATAAAGCCACTCACACTGTATCATATTGATTTAAATTTAACCGAAAATTAAAGACCTAATCCTAAACCTACCCTAAAACTAATAAAGAACGAATGTAAACCTACAAATAAAGAACAAGTGTAAATGCTATGCATACACTATGAAAAGGATATAACATAAGAAGATCTATCATAAAAATATGTCGCTATAAATAGCATCAGCATGACGACAAGTAGGATAAAGAGGTGCTTTAATTAGAGTGCTATTATTTAAAGTTAAATCGAGGTACTAGAAAATTTAACGACGCCAAAATTTCAGGGCAATCAATTTTAGTGTAAAATAACTTCCAGATAGAACGGGTACCGTGCAGACCTCGCCGTTGTTCCAGGAATTGAAAGTTATGAACATTTGTCAACATTTAATTGCAGACAACTATTAGCGCATCAAGAAATAACGGTATTTAGGCACTGCTGGAGGCGCTCTGCTTCCCAAGTATTCGAAACAGAAGCTCAGATTTTTAAGTCGCCAAGCATGCGACATTCTAAAGAGTTTAATAAATCACTGATGAAAATAACAACAAGCAAGGGTCTCATATTTGAGCCCTGAGGCACACCAACGGTGATCAAAGATTCAAACCATTTATAGCCGTTGGAGAAAACATAATTCACTCTACCAGATAAATATGATTGCAGAAGACACACTAAGAACAGAGTCATTCCTAAAGGACTGTATCGAGAGAACTAGACAAATCATTGTATATCATTTATTTCTGAAAATTTAAATGTGCATCATAGTATTTTACTCGAAAAATTACACAGCTATGGATTCAGAGGTGTAGTTAACGATTGGTTCAAGTCATATCCGACAGATCGGTATCAGTCTGTTAATCTAACTTTACACTCAGAAAAAGCAAAATCAGACCTACTGAATGTTAATAACGGTGTTCCTCAGGGTTCAGTACTGGGGCCACTTTTATTCTTACTTTATATAAACGATATTACGTCGTTAAAATTATCGGGTCATGTTGCAGTTTTTGCTGACGATACTTCTATTAGGTGGTCAGCCATAGACAACCATGACTTATCACGTCAAATAAATTAAGATTTGAAAACTTTGCAAATTTGGTTCAATAGTAATTTTTTAAAGTTGAATCTCGACAAAACTAAATTAATTCTGTTTAGGAACAACGAACACTTAACCATAGGTATAATTAATAGCTTTGTAAATCAAATTTCTACACATAAATTCTTAGGGATTATTCTCGACAAGGGTGTCAAATGGACACATCATATACAATATTTAACAATGAAATTAGCTAAAAATTGTTTCCTAATTCGTACTATTTTTTTTAATCTCGGTCTTCCATCAGCGCTACAAGTATATCACTCAGTATTCAAATCTAAATTAAAGTATGGAATTAGTTTTTGGGGCTTCGGAACTTTTTTTATTTGTACTTCAAAAAAGGGCAGTTAGAATCATTTGTGGAGCAGAACATAACGCACATTGCCGTCCATTGTTTATAAATTTAAAAATTTTAACAGTTTTCTCACTCTTTTTATTGGAAATCTTAACTATTGTACACAAAAATCAAAATTTTCTAAAAAGAAATTTTGATGTGCATAATTATTTCACCAGAAAGAATGATTCTCTATACTTACCGCTTCCTCACACTGCATACGTGAAGTAATCTCCATTTTATATAAGTAAGATTCTTTTTAATAAGCTTCCTAATGAACTGCGCATAATTTCTAACGTAAAAAAATTCAGATTTAAATTGAAAAGTATCCTATTAAGTTAGGCATTTTATTCTGTAAACGAATTTATTACATTTAATTTTACTAGTTGACTTATTTAGTGATGTCTTTAATCTTATATTTTTAAATTCTGTACTATATGTTTATGTCTATATCCATAGCTGGTTTCAAGACAATAAGTTTGAATTTGAATTTGAATAGTATATGACATCAACCCGACCTTGCTTGTCCAAAAGGTCATCTATATCTTCTGTTATGGTCATCAAATTTGAGGTAGTTGACCGACCAGAAATGAAACCATGCTGATGAGGCAAAACGTAACAAGTGAACTTATTGTAAATTAGCTTATAAATAACCTAATGATAAAATTATTAAAATACTTATAAATGCTTTGATTTTGTGTACATCGTATTTAAACAGTGACATTTATCTGCCATTTCGTCATTCTTTAAAGATAACTTTCTCTGAAAATTAAAGAGTTAATCGATTTTTAGTTTAAAATACGAATACGAAATAAAAAAGTGGGACAAATTATAATCATTTAGAAAAAAGGCTGTATCAGCAACAATCACTTTCTCGAAGCATAACTCTTTCATCTCACGATTAAAATTCATCTTCAAAGAAGTTCAAATTAAGAAATCAGTGATTGAATGAAAGCAAGAGATTGTTATTACATTGTTGTTAAAACTTAAATGGAAAGTGTAACAAGCACGAAATAAAAAAGCAAAAAATCATTCGAGAAGGCAAAAGAAGTAAATATAAGTTATTATACTCCTAATTGTTTATTCCGAAATCTTGCTTGTGATGTGACTGATGATGACATTCACTGAAATCAAAACGTTTAAAGTTTTCTTTTTCTTCAGTTTAACTTTTTATACATCTTCGCTTTAAAATAGAAGACTGTACTTCATAATCTGTGATGTTTCCAACATCTCGTCAGGAGCGACTTTTCGCTTTTGTCTAAATCATGCTCCCCATTAATTACGAATTAGTATTCGCAACGACGTCCTCCGAAGTGTTAATTTCTTACGAAGACGCAGATGTGCCTCCAAAAACAGGTTCTCTGTGTTTTCACCTCGTCGAAGAATCACGTAACGCAGAATCAACAAGCCGAAACAAAAAAAAAGAGCCGGGCGTTTATGCAATGATTGTCGCCGCCGCCGCCGCGCCGCCGTCGTCGTCGGTCTCACAGCGCTAAGGTGAACGAGCGCCCCCTACCTCACCACTGCGGCCAACAATTTAATTACGAAATTACGCCAAGTTGTATTAAAACAGGTTATGGATCCTGGCCGAACCCTCCACCCCGCGCCGCTCGGCCGAAGAACAATCCGACACAGCATCCATATCATCTGACCCAAACAGAGGCCCCTCCTCCTAAAGTAAATAACCAATCAGCGGCCGGCTTGATAAAATCATGGGTCCATAAGCTATGCATACATTCATGTGCACGATACACATGCGTGTGTGTTTGCTTTTCGATAATTCGGCCTGCACGTTCGGCCCCGGAAAGAGATCGATCCGCTCGTATAATTAGCCATGCAAATACATGAGCCACTGTGAAAACTAATGCGCCGTTGTTTTCTACATTTTTCAGCTACGAAAAGGAAAGCCTTTTTATTAATTGGCCCCTACGGGGCGATAAATTGGAAAATGTTTTGAGTCGGACAGTTTTTCACTAGAGAATTTTGGCTCGAGGAAATCTACGACATTCAAGAGTATTTGTAGCATGGAGATATACCGGGTGATCAACGGAATTCATAATTAGAGGAGGCTGTGATTGCTGTTGTTCTATGCTTAGTGGTTGGATACACTGAGAAATAAATAATAAATTGACAGTTGTCATGTTTGAGGTTAAGCATGTGTTTTGTTTCGGAAAGTTCTTCACAAGAAAATGTTGGCTCGAGGAAATCTACAACAGTCAAGAGTAGCATGGACATATACAAGGTGATCAACGGAATTCATAATTAGATGAGGCTGTGATTGCAGCTATTTTATGCTGTGTGGTTGGATGCACTGAGAAGTAAATAATAAATTCTGTTTTATCCATAATCATTTATTGTTAATCGTTTAAAAAACATCCCATATTGATAAACTTTGCTTTAAACATGTTTTAATGGAACCCGGCTTTTATGCGTAAATTTCACCCCAAATCGTACGATGGTTTGTAGTTTATTGTTTTGCGTTAATCAGAGGCTCTGAGGAAGGTTTTAAAATAAAACCGAAACTGGTCAGCTGAATGATTTAGAATCATTTTTTTTGTTCTAAAAACCCGATCAATTACCACGTTTTTCGTAAGTAATAAATTGACAGTTGTCATGTTTGAGGTTATGCTCGTGTTTTGTTTCGGAAAGTCCTTCACAAGAAAATTTTGGCTCGAGGAAATCTACGACAGTCAAGAGGATCCGATTTTTTTAATAACACCTTTGCGAAGACATGAAAAATATCTTATGATTTGTGGGAAAACAAATACAGTAAAAATTGAATAAGAACTTCCAGGAAAACAAAAATTTAAGAAATTTGTTAAAAAAAACCGTTTAATGTTATAAGAGATCTAAAACAAATAGAGGTAAGGTTACTGGTAATATCTGAAACAATATTTCTTTAATTTCATTTCAATGAGATCTCTCTATTTTGTAATTATATTATTATAATTAGTGTTCAAATGCAAATTGATTTGTTGGTTCTGCTGCCTGATACTTCCAACTTTTGACATAAAACAAACCTATTGCGGTATGATTCGTAAAATTAGTTCGAGTCATGTTCTAGTGATTGACATGATTCGGATCGGAAATTAATTTGGGTGTTATTTCTCGACGCAAACGTTGAATGCAGCTTATGAAAACAATGATTGTACCGGGTGTTTGTGAAATAAGCGCAGAAATTTAAACCTGTAATACATCACCGTAAATGAAAACGATTGAACTTACCTGTCCTTAATAAAAGTTTTATACATTTAGTGAAAATCGCAGTTGAAAATCGGGCAAGAAATAATCGTACACCTATGTGTTTGAGGTAGGTCAAGAAAAGGAAATTTTAGTGGAACAAAAACAGGAGTGCAATCGAGCAGTGGCCTTTGCCGAAGTCGCGAAGAATTTGCTTCATTTTTTATGATTATGATACATAATTTATTGCTCCGTATTCTTTGGGATCAACAGTTTAGTTTGTGAAGAGTGATTGAACGAGTTAAAGCTAAATATGATTACTATCTTCATAGTATTATTACTTATTAAAATGCCGCAATTCACGAACGGCGAGAGAGCAGCATTTCAGAGGAGCGTATTCATAATGCCATCGACAGTATTTGCGCTAATACTGACATGCACACCAACACAAGAATCATTTTCTCGCCGAGTTCATTTGTGTAATTGCTAATGATGGACGCCGCGTCGCACAATTGTTATAAACATTTCTAAATGTCTAATACTGAACGGTTGTTTGAATGTGATCCTCCACACAGATGATATTCGGTGAGTGTCTTGCGTATTAGTCATTCCCGCAATGTTTACTGTCTACGATCAGCAGAACTAATTCCGTAAGTTTTTTTGTTACTTCATAAGCGCCGAATAAGATACGGATAAAGAAATTTTCTTTTTGTTATACGAGTTTCTTTTGCATTTTTTTCGTGTTGTTTGTGTTGTCGACGTACTGTGGTTAAAAAGGTTGCATTTATTTTGCAAACAACCTGTACATAAATTTTTTTCTATTTTTTCGTGTTGTTTGTGTTATGGGCACACTGTGGTTAAACATTTTGCACTTATTTTGCAAACAGCCTGTATTATAGAACGGATTAGGACTATCGAAGTGAAAAGTGCGCCGATTCTAAAATAATCTCACCTCACTTTGGCTTTGGTAATTTATTGTGTAATTTTAAATTTAAAGTACTTGATACAGTTGTTGTAAGCCAAGCAAAAAAAGGCACAGTCAATTGATGTCCAGTATGCAGGTTGTAATTCTGCACTTCTTCCCTTAAAGGTACCAATTCCAAGAATATCTTGTGTATAAAAAAAATAAGGAAAAATAAATATAAAGACGACAGAAAGACTACTACTAAACACTGCAGCACACCTTTTCTTGTTTCTTTTACGCAATATAAAATCTAAATATCCCTGAAAAAAAGTAATTTAAAAAAGCTCGAAGCAAATGCATTCTATTTTCAGTTCAGTTTATAATTAATTTATTTTTTTTTTGTGTAATAAGAACAAATAACGACTCATCCTAGATTCGCAGGGATCAAGTCTGAATTTTATGTAATAACTAAAGCTCGGACATTCCTAGGATATTGGGTAAAAACCAGTACTTGATACAGTTGCTGTAAGCCAAGCAAAAAAAGGCACAGTCAATTGATGTCCAGTACGCAGGTTGTAATTCTGCACTTCTTCCCTTAAAGGTACCAAGTTCCAAGAATATCTTGTGTATAAAAAATCAAGGGAAAATATATATAAAGACGACAGGAAGACTAAACATTGCAGCACACCTTTTTTGTTTCTTTTGCGCAATGAAAAATCTAAATATCCCTGAAAAAAAGTAATTTAAAAAAGCTCGAAGCAAATGCATTCCATTTTTAGTACGGTTTATAATTAATTTTTTTTTTTTGTGTAATAAGAACAAATAAGGACTCATCCTAGGTTCGCAGGGATCAAGTCTGAATTTTACGTAATAACTAAAGCTCGGACATTCCTAGGATATCTGGTAAAAACCAGTATAAAGATAAACAAAGCAGCGACGTAGATTTCAACGTCGCTGCTGAACGGTTTATATACCCGAGGCACTCTCACTCTCGCGCTCATTGCATCAGAAGCAACCGTTTGGTGTAAATTACGCATATAACAGAATTGTCCTTATAATTTCTTTCAATTAATAATGATGAATACATTATAATTCTTTAATGTAAAATTTAAAAAGACTGAGACATAATACATTTAATTCACTGCAAAAAGAATGCGAGTTCAGTTGGAAATGTTTCGATTATATAAACATGTTTTTATATCCAGTCGACCAGAACTGTAGTGATTATTGCTTGCCGTATATACTTCTCGGGTTTTGACCGGTTTGTTTTGTTTTTACAAGGCAGACGCGTTAAAGATTCGGGGACTATGATCGCTTTAGTATATTAGTAGTTCCTCATATGTTTAACGATACCTTCCGACTAAATGCGCCTAGGTCTGGTAATAACAATAGAATTAAGAAAAAAATGATTTACTTTTTTCTATAACGAAAGTCAAAGTGTTCTTTGTCCAACTCAAAACAGTCGATAAAACGGAGGAATTAAGCGCGTATTCTGTAACTTATTAACGGGCTGTTAAAATTTAGAGGTCCTCTAAAATTTAAAATACAGTTCTATGATTGGTTGTTACCGTAGCAACAAAATTTAGCAGCCCTTTAAATTTAACGCTTTTAATATAGGGTGTTAAATTTTGTTCCTACGGTAACAACCAATCATAGAACTATATTTTAAATTTTAAAGGACCTTTAATTTTTAACAGCCCGTTAATAAGTTAGAGAATCCGCACCTTTTAACAACAACATAACAACTCGCACTAGCGAACTGGGATCATGATCATACAACGCGATTTTGAGACGTGATTGGTCTCTTTATGTTTCTGCGAAAGTATGTTCGCTATAGAAAAAAAAAATAGAATGTTACACACGATGGTAAAATTTAATTAATTATTAATATTATTGAACATATAAAATAGCGACATCTTACTATCGCTTTTTGACCTAACATTGCAGTAGGATAGACAAATTGAAGCGGGATTTGCTCCTAATGAAACCCCATGCAAGGCGGCCATGCTTGCTGTCAAAGCATAATGAAAGATTTTAGAAAAATTTTGTGCAAATCGTTTTTGATTGCAGTGAGAACCTCGAGCAGCCTCTGGACAGCTGTTTCAGCAAGTCGTTTTTGGTCTGCAGTGGGAATGTCGAGCTACGTTTCTGCTGAAGAAGCCTCAAGCAGGGCTGAAACAGCTGTCCAGAGGCTGCTCGAGGTTCTCACTGCAATCAAAAACGATTTGCACAAAATTTTTCTAAAATTAATATTATTAAAAAATAATTTGACCGTCTTGTATAACAAATAACTATTTTGTTTTGAAAAAGTCAGATTTTTTTATTATTTAAGTTTTCTTCTGAAATTTTTTGTCATTTAACTCTATTCATTGGCGTAGCTCAGAAGAAAAGAGCCCCGAAGCGAAAAGAAATCGGAAATCCAAACGAAAATAATTTAACTAAAGTAATATTATGTCAGAATGTATTACGAGATCTACATGAATAAAATAGATAAGTGAAAAAGATATAATTATGATATGTACTTCTCTATCCAGTCACTATTTTCGTATGACATCTGATAAAGCTTAGGCGAACGCAACCCTCACATCCTAAATATTTTTATCGTTTAAAAGTAAAGGTAGATACACTTTAAATAATAAACTTATTACATGTTACACATCATTTATAAAAACTGTAAAAGGAAAGAGACCCAGGTTTGATCCCCGAGGCACTCCAGATATAACACACTTTATAGGTGATCTGTAACCGTTCAACTCAACAAAGTGGTGTCCAACCGATAAATAATTCCTGAGTAACAGTAGAAGTGGATAACTAAAACCAAATATATTTAGCTTTCTCAGCAAAAGCCAGTGATCAATTTGGTCGAATGCCTTGGGAATATCGGTGACAAGACATTCATTTGTCCACAATTATTCATTGTTTTGAAATATACACGTAAGTAGCAAGTATTATTAAATATCAGTAACAGACTACTCTAAAATACAGTTCTTTTTCCAGTCTTTGTAACGAAGGATCACATTTGTAGGCATCATGGCATCATTCATTCCTGCATATCACTTAATGTTTATGTTGCACTATTGTGAAGGTAAGTTACTACACGGTAAGTATTCATAACAGTACAATGTCAAAATTCATTAAATATTCATCCATCGAATACAGCGATCTTTTAAGAAGATAATCACAACACTTGATTTTGAAAGTTTTTAAATTTTGAAACACTTTGCACCGATGTATTCCGCATTGTTTTATCCAACTTTTAGACGGAGAAAATCTGGTATGATTTCTTGTGAGTTGTGTAAGTATGGATGTTGCAGTTTCTTTTTATATATGTGTTGTAGATCAGTACAGTCAATTGGAATGTGTGTAGCGAATATACTGTCATTATTTTATAGTTAGGAAACAGATTTGTACAACTTGTGTCAGGTTTAACACCGCCAATGATTCTTAATATCTTTTTTTGTTTCACAAATATCTCACTGATGAATCTACTACTTCCCCAAAGTACAATCGCGTATGAAATTATTGGTTGCGCTAAACCGAAGTATGCTTTTAACAATATGTCAACAAGGTTCCTAAGAATTTAAGAATTTTAAACATAAAAATTATAGAACTCACTTTTGCGCTGAGTGACTTCACTTGTTGCTCCCAAGTTAACTTTTGGTCAATATACATTCCAAAGGAATTTTATATCACATACTTCATGGATTGACTTTTTATTAACTTGCAATAGGATACTGCTGTTTATTTGTTTGTTTTTGGGATGAAATTGTAGAAGTTGTGTTTTTTGATGATGATAATAATTCCATTATCGGCGGCCCATTTTTGTATTTCGTATATTGCGGAACGACTTTTTCTAACGATTTCTTCAATACTTTGTGACAGTGTTGGAAAAAAAACTGTTTTTTTTTAAAAGAACAAAACTTCTGTGTTTTTTTTTGTTTAAACAGTTTTTTTTTGTTTAAAACATGTTTAAAATTGATCCTAAATTAAACATGTTTTAAACAAAAAAAAACAGCTGTTTAAAACAACTTTTAAATGTTTAAATTGCCTTTACAGCTTACATAAAAAGCTATATATTATTATTATTATTTGATATTTTTGTAAAAAGAAGAATTTATTAAAATTCGATCTCTAATTAAAAGAAAGATGAAAAGTTTGTAATGTTAGATTATGTACCCTTTTAAAAATAATGTATGTACTTTAATAATAATTTGAATCATTTAAGGCAGAACTTAATTTATTTAGGATCTACGCTCGCGGTGTTTTAAATGATTTTCAAAGAAAGTATGAAGTATTTGGTATCAACGTACTGAGAAAAAGATTTCCAATAAAAACTAAAATCAAATACAATCCAAAAAAATATTTTTTTCAAATTACTTGATCGCATTAGAACTAAAATACATGACTCGTGGCTTTCAATACTGGAAAACAAAAATTTCAAATATGTAAAAACATATAGGATGTTCCATTTAAAATAACAAAGTTGATATTACTTCCGGCGAAACCAAAAGTCCAGTAGGTATATGTCTGAAATTTCAAATTAAATTTTTGTTTAATTCATCGTTTTTAAATTTTAAACAAACCTTAAAATTCTAGAAGGGCGTGTATACAGCCTTGGAACACACGGTAGAAATTCAATGAAGACAAATGAAACGATAGCGTTATAAATAGTTTAAACAGCGACATCCTACGATCACTTTTTGACCTAACATGGCATTATCATTGACAAATTCAAGCCAGTTTGCTACATAATAACTCATCCGGTAGCTCATAGTATGAATAGGGAAGCGGAGGACCCAGTTTGTTTCAAAACTTAATGTAATAATAAAAGGTTAAATATTGGAAAGGTATTTTAAAATTTTACAATATAAGTATAATTCTACTGATCAGTAATAATTAATGAATTGATTATAATCAATCTAATGCAATTTAAATTTAGTTCAAATCAGAGCTACAGTGTCGTCATCACGTCATCAGCTCAGCCACGCATTGTCTACAATTATTAAAACAATTGATATGAGAACAAAATGAAGTTTAAAGTTAATCTATCAGTGAAATACAGACCCTAAACAATTAACTTCTGGTTACACAATATTACATTGCAAAAATAAAACACATATATTTTAAAAGTGCAATAAAGCACTTACATGAAAAGAGTTCTTTTTTAGCTTAAAATTACAAAAAATGAAACATTATCAAAAAAAACATGTTTAAAACATGTTGTTTAAAACAGATGGTATGTTTTTAATTCGGTGTTTTAAACATGTTTTAAACACTACGTTTTCAACAGTTTGTTTTAAACTTTTCAACCCTGCTTTGTGATGTAATTTCCATTGAAACATCATCTGCGTACAAGTTAACTAGGTCAGCTGACGGACATTGTTTAGGAAGATCTTTTATCATCACGCAAAATAGAAGTGGACCTGGTATTGTACCCTGTGGTACGCCTCTGGTGGTTTTCTTAATCTCAGGGTTATGGTAACCTATTAAGACTGTTTGTTCTCTTATCTTCTAAATAGGACGAGATCCATTAATGAGCTGATCCTCTTATTCAACAATAAACAACACTATTTATAGAAGGTACAAATGCGATATTTATAAATGCAGTGATATAAATGTTTTATTACTGGATTTATAAGCACTTTTACATCTTGTTCTTAAAACTGAATTGTTGTGTAAGCAATTTTGACTCATTAAAAACCTTAATAAATTAAAAACACTCCAAATAAATAGTGATAATACTGCAATTTAGATGCAAGAAGCAATATACCGGGTGTCTCAAGATAAGCCGTGACCGGCGATATATAGCTAACTGTAATACCTACAGCTTCGGGAAAAAAAGTGACCAAGAGAAATTCAATGAAGATATTTTTAAGTATAACGATTTGACCGCAAGGGGTCGCAATCTAAATTAATTCTGCACAACTTTGATTTTAAACTTATTATCGTATCACCCTCAATAAGGGTGGAGAAAACAGTTGAATTATTTACTTTAAAAGATGTTTAAATCTGCAGTCTTTATCAGAAATTAACGAACTTCGCCTCATTTGAAAGGGAATTTTAACATGATTTAAAGTCTCTCTTCAACGACTACGGCTAATTTGTTATAAAGTAGTTAGAGCGAGATTTCTGCAAAAGTAAATTACTCGATAGCATTTGTTTGAACTCTTTCCGTTAATATCTACGCTATTTGCGAAAGTAATAGTTCAGTTTTCCAAAAAACATTTTTAACGGAAATATATGTTTCTTTTGCAACAGTTACAGAGCCTACAAAATGGTGAACAGTTACAGAGCCTACAAAATGGTGAAAATACGCTGAAAACCCGAAATGATTATCTTCTTTCGTTCTCGAGTTATTAGCAAATATGTTTATTTATTGATGATATTAATGGAAGGAGCAAGTTCAAACAAATGTTTTTGAGTAACTTACTTTTGCAAGAAGCGCCCTCTAACTACTTTATAACAAAGTAACCGGAGTCGTTGAATGGAACTTTAAATCAGCTTAAAATTCCCTTTCAAATGAGCCAAAGTTCGTTAATTTCTAATGAAGACCTCAGAAGTTATGATATTTTCTAAAATAAATAATTCAACTGTTTTCTCCACTCTTATTAACGGTGATGCGATAATAAGTCTAAAATAAAAGTTGTGCAGAATAATACAACTTTCTAATGACGCCATCAAAGCTGCAGCTTTTTCTGAGATTTTTGTTAGTAAAATTATTTTTTCTTGTAGAGCCCATTGATTGTGTCTCCTTGCGGCCAACTCAGATACTTAAAAATATTTTCTTTTGGTCACTTTGACTATATTTTTGTTCTCCCGAAGCTATAGGTAAGGTATTACGGTTAGCTATATACCGCCAGTCGCCGCCCATCTTGAGACACCCGGTATGTGTTACCTGGGAAGTTACCACAATCGCTTTTTAAAACCAATTCTTTCTTTCATACGAATATAATAATCTATATTTGCAAATATTTTTTCGCTTGAACTTGTGGATTTCGAACTAATTTTAAGAAATAACGAAAACAAAAAACAAAGTTTGCAGAGTATGTAGCAGAAACTTTTTTTTCATCTACAACAGCAAACAAATGTTGTTTTCTTTTGTAATTTGAGAGTTCCATTATTAGATTCGTTTTCTAATTTGCAAGTTGTTTCTCGCTCTGTGTGTATCTATCTTTGTTGTCTGCTGTTCTCTGATTAATCTGTAGGAAACACGCAAATTGTTTTAAATATTTTTTTGATTAAGTTCTTGACACGTGACCTACAGAGACACGTGACAACCGGAAATATTTCACCCTTCATCCGGTTCGTGATCGAACACCACCACCACCATCATCATCATCATCAACATACGTGCTTGAATGACGCAATTGTAAAATTCCAAATCCGCTCTTGATACCTACCGTCGCATTCGACGTGGGTATTATTTTTTTTCCTTCATCTTTTTTTTTTCTGCAAGGACGATAAGATAAACGCGTCGCCAAATATTTAATTTGTGTCGTAAAAGGCGCACTGTCTGTTTAAAAATATTTTCTTTGGGACCTGGGCAAACAAGGACCAGTCGACGACGATAAAGTTGGAAAGGCCGTCGGGTTACGTAATTAAACTCGAATCCAACATTTTTTTTTTTTCTTCTTGTCGTCTCCTTGAGCGCACGGTCCCCAATTTTTCTCGTGTGAGATCTGCGCGCACCTAATCAAATCAACGGTGGTGATAAATAATAATCCCGCTCTAATTACATTATCTTGCGGACGCAAGTCTCATTTTTTCCGTGTTAGTGAGTCGTCGATAATGATCGCTGTTCGTTTGCAGTTCACATCTAATTGAGCCTTCGCGCTCTGTTCATAATTCCAATAATTATTAATGTTTGCACAACTTATCACGTTCTCGGACTTGTCACAGAATCACGTGGAAAGTTACCAAGTATGACCTGAGAAGGCGATGCGACGATGACGACGTGGCATTGTATGCTTCAAAAATAGTTTGCAGAATATGTTTTCTTTTTACATTCCAACTTTCAAGGTTTTGCTTTTTTTTTGAAATGAAAGCCATAAGGATAATTGACAAATTCTTTTTCGTCGTTGCAAACGTGAAATGTAAATTGTCCTTTTTTATTCCCAGGATAGTTCCAACACAGCACTTGCCTTAAAATCAAAAGCAAAATTGAAGAAGTCCTTTGGATAATTAACAAAAAAAATTTTATCCTTGCAAATGTGAAACGTAATTTGTCCTTTCTATTCCCAGGATAGTTCCAAAACAGCACGTGCCTTAAATCAAAAGTAAACTTGAAGAAGTCCTTTGGATAATTCACAAAAACTTTTTTATCCTTGCAAATGTGAAATGTAAATTATCCTTTCTATTCCCAGGATAGTTCCAAAACAGCACGTGCCTTGAATCAAAAGCAAAAAAGACGAAGTCCTTTGGATAACTGACAAAAACTTTTTTGTCCTTGCAAATGTGAAATGTAAATTGTCCTTTCTATTCCCAGGTTAGTTCCAAAACAGCACGTGCCTTGAATCAAAAGCAAAAAATACGAAGTCCTTTGAACAATTGACAAAAACTTTTTTGTCCTTGCAAATGTGAAATTTAAATTATCCTTTATATTCCCAGGATATTTCCACAACAGCATATGCCTTGAATCAAAAGCTAAATTGAAAAATCCTTAATTAATAATTGACAAAAAAATTTTTGTCCTTGCAAATGTAAAACGTAAATTGTCCTTTCCATTCCCAGGCAAGTTCCAATGCAGCACGTGTGTCTCTTATTCTTTAAAGTCCTCTGTTGACAGCCGAGTCTGTTTATAACTTGAGAAATGTTTGCACGTAGCAGGTGAGGCAGACATTATGCGAAATTACGCACTGTAAACCAGAGCAGGGTACACAGTGTAGCCATTGCTCATTAGGGACCTATTTACACTTGCCTATAGTTTGCACATTAACCGCAATATCCTGTGACGTCATATCATACCCAAAAGGACGCTGGTTATAGTTGTGTGGACTAATCCTCTGATTTGTTCTCACTGAGTGAGAGAGAGAGAGAGAGAGACGTCGACAAAATCACAACAAGCAGGCAGTCTGTAATAAATTGAAATTGAAAGAATCCTTGCAAAGTTCTTAATAAAATAAATTAAAAAAAACAATGACGCACGTGTTTTCTTGAGAGATTTAATTTATTCAAGATCCTCAAGTCTGACCATTGGTAAGCCGATTAGATCCCATACATCTTTAGAGGCTAAGACATTGCCTTCCTTAATGGTACTTAGGAGCTGACTGGTATTTGTCTTTGGGATTGTAAGCTACTCCTACAATAGGTGCACGAGTTAACAAATAACGTAGTTGCACTCTTGGCTTTTCAATCCTGCAGAATTATTTGAATACGAACGGCGAAGTGCGACCGCGAATAAATAAAATAAAAATAATCACAATAGACACTCAATTAATAATTCCAAGAGCAAATAACGAGTGAATGAGTGAATGTCGAGTGAATGGGCTCGCTCCCGTAGAGAGATGATAAAAAAAGGAGGTGGTGATCGCAGCAGCACGAATTCGTAGAATAATATTATTATGAAATAAATATTTATCCATATTATAAAGTGCAAACACAAATATATACAGTAAAAATAACAATATTTGAGTATGATGTTGACAGGTGGGTTGTAGATCTAACAAATTTAATCTTAAATTCAAATTTGAACAGATCAAACGCACTGCGCGATGGGCCAATATTTAGATATTTGCTCGGGTACACAGCTTGTTGACTGCGTAAATACGAGAGCACATTGTTTCCCTTTTTTATATTTAACACGTAATTACGGTTAATGCAATATTTATAAAACGCTCGGGCCCACGTTACGATATTAAAATCGTCGTCGACGGTGGCGCCTGTGCTTTCGTCGAGTTTCGATTTTCGACGCGACGGCATCTCGACGTCGATAATAATACTTTTCGACGACGAACGCGTTCAAATTTTATACTTTCATCGTTTTATTAGTGAAACGTGAGTGCGTAAGGGTTGTGTTCTGTTACCGTTGTTGTTTGGAGTATTGACAGCTTACTTAATCTTGTATTACTTAAAGAGTTAAGTTTAGAAGATGAAGTTAGTGAATTTTTTCAAGAATCTCATCAATGTTACAATCCACATTACAGAAACAGGGATAAGTTCAAAAGAAATCTAATAAAATAATGTGACTATAAACAATACTAAAAAATTCAATAGTTCAAAGTGTTTTTCTTAGAGAAGAAACTTTGTCCGCAATAATGCGCAGGATCTCAACCTCAACACAATGAGCCTAATAAATAAAAAGTAAGCAATTGCTTTAAGCATTTGCTGATTATGAAAAGGGAGTTATTATCGGCATAACTGGCAAGGAAAGTAACTGCATACGTACGTTTCTGTGTTATTAGACCTCATCAGGACAGTATAACCAAAATGTAAGTTTTATATGTTATACAGGGTGTTCTTTTACTGATTACAGCGGAAATATAAAAACAAGTCTTAGTTTTCTAGAAATAATCATAAACTTATTCATTCCAGATGTAAGAATCCAGATTCTTAGGATAATGGTTTTTATAATTCAGTATGCTTATTTAATTCGGATATATTATTAAGTTAGAATTAAATAAGCATACTGAATTATAAAAAAAATTAACCTAAGAATCTGGATTCTTAATAATTTCCATTGTATCACGTCCAAGGATCTGTTGTAGTTCTCACACGGACGGATGGTCCTCGAACCGTTAGGAGCTTGCGCAAACCAAAAATGACCTCGGTTTTCTTTTTATGCGCTTGCTTCTGATGGAGGAGGACAGTTCTAGAACTGTTCGTGCAAGAACCAAAACAGTCTGTGATTAAAGTAAAAAAAAATTCAGCAACAGGTTGCAGGTAAAACGAACTCGATTCATATTTAAATACCGTCATTTCTATTTACTACAATTAGTAGGTACTTTATCTTAGTTTTCTTACTGAATAAATGAATTAGTATGTTTACTAACAAAATATCGAATGTTATGATCATGGAAAAGAAATCGGCCCACTTGTTCCGCGATCAGTACGAAAATTTAGTACACGGACTGTACCAGCTCCGCTCGTAGTATTTCGAAGGGAGTTGTCTCATCTGGCTGTATCGAGCACAATACTGTCGACTTGTAGCCGCTTTTATTGTTTGAAAAACCTGAACTAACTCGCACACCTTCCCTCTCCATTCAATGACAATTAGAAGCATCTCAGCCGCGTAAAGATGGAAGGAGTGAACAGTACATTCAGCGCGAAAAGCGTCCGTCCTAAGTGGGCTCAATTCTTAAGCTTTGTTATGATTAATCGCACTTAAGATAATCCAACTACTCCAGTTAATTTATAGGTATTTTGACGCACATCGTTACATGCCACCATTAAAAAATATCGTTTTTGTTCTTCCAGCGCAGCTGACATCTAAAGAAATGGATCAAAGTGAATCAAAGTCATGCCACGCTGATCATAACTTCCCGGTTACCGGTTAGATTCCTGGTTACTTTCAGCAGTAATGGGTGATATACTTTTGCTGAGGGAAGATGGTAACACTACTTATTTATTGAATCTGTATTGTACTGTATTCTGATTGGCCATTTTGTAGCGTTGGAGCTTTCGGCAATCGCCTACAACGTAACGTTACTTTGCATTTCGCTACCACAAGGTACAGATGTTGTGAACATATCTCGTGAATTGTTGCTAGTTCAAGCAAAATTCTGATTTTAATACAGTGTGACCAGAATACTTTGTGCCTTGTGTCTCATTTGATTTGTTGTAGGCAAATATTACCAGGCAGATAACCCCTTTCTACTTCAGATAGAAACGACGTCATTAGAGAGACCCAAGTTTATATTCGATTTCTTTGTTTCAACGGAGGAATCCGCCGCTTCTTTCTCTGACTCTGCTTCTTTTCTTCACTACTTCTTTCCCGTTTATCGTTATCCTGTTTTTGCGGCTGCCGATTCGGTACTGCCGAATGCACATGCGAATCAAGTGCGTAACGAAGTTCGATACGTGTGGTCATCGCTCAACAACGGCGTGTCCTTTCCAAAGGTCACCGATATCCGGCCGTTGGCAACAATTGACGTAAACGACGTTTGACGTGCCGACGAGTGGTGGCGCTACTACACTGGTTACGTTTGACAACCGGATTGAGAACAACCCTTTCGAACTTCGACAAATCGTAACGTACCATTTTATTTTTTTGTTATTTGATTAATGCATGTTTGCATATAACGCAGGTATACCGACACACGTGTATGTGCGTTAAGCTAGCCGTTTCGCGAAATAATTTAAGTTACATTTTAATTCAGATACCGATTCACATTTGTGTGGACCAGTACTAGCGGTGCTATTCAGAAAACGAATTTAAGGAACTTTGATACTTTAAACTCTTCCTTTTGAAGTTTTATTTAACTTAAATTCTTAAATAGGTAAAACAGCGATATCTTACGATCGCTTTTTGATCTGATATTGCAACAAAATTTTTAGATTCCTATATTTTTAAATCGTTAAATTCAATATTTCTGAATAGCACCGTTAATCGACTGAATTCTATTTAAGTATCTAAGTCAAAGATTGTCTCTTACGCATGTGCTGTAATTTAATTTAGGCCTGTGGGCCCTTGACATATCTCTGTGTTTAATATACGTTTTAAGTACGATTTGTTGTTTGGCTGCTGCAAATAAAAAAACCTCAGTATAAGTACTTGAAATGCTACCTTCTGCGCGTATTTTTGGGTGGCTAAAATTCGGAGGTTCCACTTGTTTGAAACTGCTGAAATGTGCGAGAGAGAAACATTCAGCAAGGTCATTGACCCTTTCTCTGTAGTCAGCAGGTGTGCCCACACACAGCGCCGATCATAAAATTGTTTAAATTAATCCAGGCGCTTTGTCAGCGCGTTTAAAATGTTTCGACTGTTACGGTCTATTAAGAGGCCTCATACGAATCAGACAGATGTTTGTTTACGATATCGTAAAACACTGACCTATATTCGGGTCGTCATTCACACAGGCAAGGCGGCGTGCCATCCAGTCGTTAGCTATGCCAGCAGTTCTCAAACGGTTTAGTGAAAATCTTCCAATGCATTTTTCTCAAAGACTATTAACTTCATGTACATAAGTTAAACGTTGCCATTTATGGTGATGTATTACAGTTTTAAATGTTTGCACACAGTAAAGAACACCCTGTATATCCTGACCTTTTTCAAGCGACTCAGGTTGATTATGTTTGCCTCGTCGCTACACTGGGATGTTGCCCACGAAATGTTGGTCTTCTTCAATTGTTGCAACAAATGTGCATTCGATCTCCTGGGCGGTTGCGTCTTTGTTGTTCATCTCCTAGTATCAACATCTTACCCTTAGGTTCTACTGTCCTGATGAGGTCTAATGAGACCGAAACATACGTAGGCAGTTACCTTCCTTGCCAGTTATGCCGACAATAACTCCCTTTTCACTATGTGTTTGTGCTGGCAACAACCCCTTTCCTTTGCTGATTAGCAAAAGCAAATGCTGATGAATACAAATTCCAAGGATTTGCTAGCTAAAATATCTTAAGTTCTTTAACAAAGTGGTACTCTTTAATAAAATATCAGATATCAATAATAATAATAATTTTGAACAGATAAAACAGCGACATCCTACGATCGCTTTTTGACCTGACATTGCAGTAAAACGATTTGCAACAAAATTTGTAATAATTTTAAAGTATATAAACATCTAAAACATTTGTCGGTCATAGCTAACTTGTTAGTATTATTAATTATTTTATTATTTTTAATAAATCACATAAAAAAGAAATAGCCTCGCAAATAATAACTGATAATTATATGTCAATTTTTAATGTTTCGTTCACAACTGTAGAAGTAGAAAGAAAAAATAAGAAGAAAGGAGAAGTGAAAAAGAAGTTTGATTTAATAAATTCATTTTCTACGAAATGAACGATTTTTATGTAAAATCCTGAAACACGAAGATTTTTAATTATAAAATACTATTTCTACCTCCTCCGAATGACAGTTATCTCTTCAATTTTTTTAATGAAATCAGGGGGCTTATGATAGCTTATATGAAAGACCTTTTAATTCTCTATTCAGTAGTATAAGAGTTTTTTTTTTTTTTGGAATTCCCAATTTTTAAACGAAAGTAATACATTTTAATATCAGCGAACAAAATTTTAAAATGAAATAGTTTAAATAAAATGCTCGAACTGGAAATCGTTTGATTCTTGATAAAACGTACAAACGTAACATAACCCATGGAAACTGATGTTTATTATATCTAATAATTCAGTTCATTATTTTGTAAACTATCCACACATCAGTTATTGTTGTATTTTTATTTTTATTATTTCCTTAGTCTTTTTTTTCAATATATTTCTTAAAACCACCATTCTTTTTTATTTTACCAATTTTAAGTTCACTCATTACCTTCTTCAAGAATTCCGGAGAGAACGTGTTTATGAAGAGAGAATCGACGAGAGCGAAAAATTTAACAATCTTCAGGTCAAAAGAAAAAAGGAATCATTTGCCCGTTTTCGATTTCTCGATAGAAAATACCGTTGAAAGTGTATTTTTAACTTCTAACGAATATAAACTTAAAGTTAAAACAATTCCTATTAAGCTGCCTAATGACCGTTTTCATATTGACTTTAAGGAAGCTTTAATTTAAAGTCACTTTAAGAATAGGGAAACAAATGTATTTCTTTACGTTAAAGTAATTTTAAATTTTAAGTCCTTACGAAATCGGCCCTGAATGTAAGGAAATTTCACAACGCTTTCGATTGGGGTGCACTGTGTGCACTGAGTGTATCTTCATCCTGTTTTAACCTCATGGAATAAAATGAGATGAAGATACACTGAGTGCAACACCCCAATCGAAATCGTTGTCTAAAACTTCAGTTCATCATCTGACATTTCTGTTATCATTTCACAAATTCAAAATAAAGTTAAAGGTTGAGTTAAGTGAATGGTCAAACTGAACGAAATTGTCAAATAAAAGAAGAGACCAAACCATTCAACCAGTCAGTGAATGGGAAAAGTGGTCACATGGTTTAGTCTGACCAGTTTGTCCGTTCACTTACCGCATCGAAAATGTACAGCTGCCGAGACAGTACGTCAAAAGAAAAAAGGAATCATTTGGATTTGAGAATGAAACAGGCTTTTCTAAATCGCAGTAAACAATTTTAGTACGTAAACTATTTTTAACCTTCAAAGGGGCGTATTCTGTAACTTTTTAACGGACTGTTAAAATTTAAAATACGGTTCTATGATTGGTTATTACCGTAGCAACAAAATTTAGCGGCTCTTTAAATTTAACGGTTTTGATACAGAATAAGGCCCAAAACGTCTTACCAGAACGTTACCAAAAATCATAAAACAGGCTTCAAACAGAAACTCTAAAATTTTGACACTAACAGGCATTATAGAAAAAAAGAAATTTTATCTTTTAGCTGTTGGCATAGTCTTGTATTTATACATTTACAATATAATTAATGACGTTTACAGTATACACTAAGTGTGAGTATTTACCGTCACAACATGAATGTTCATTCACATGGGGGAAAAAGTCTACCTCTCCGTCTAGCTTGACTAGTTCAGTGCGATGAGAGAGAGATGTATGGCGATTTCGATGTAACGCAAGAATAAACTTCCTAAATCTTTCTATCCTGTGTTAGGTTCCTTATGTCTCTTCTTTGTATATCTTCTTTCTTGAGCGGTCTTCTTCTCTTCCTCTTGCCATGATTTTCTAGGTCTTCTTCTTGAATTGGTCCCCTGTACTCCAACTTCACACACTTGTTTTGTTTAGCCTTTCTTCCATCATCCTATGTATATGCCCTAACCATCCTAACTGCCTGTCTTCAATTCTTGTCACTACCGGTTTTATTTGGAACTTATTCCTAAATACTTCGTTCCTGAATCTCTTCTTCCTTTCCATCTATTTTCCTCGGGAATCCCATTTCTGTTGGATTTATTCTCCTCTATCCTTGTTCGTGAGAGTCCATGTTTCACTACCATGTATTAGTGTGGGAATCATCATTTTTTTTTACTTCTTTTATTTCTATATCCGTCATTATTTCCCTTTTTTCTAAAAATTCTGTTCTTATCTCGTTATACATTCTTTCTACTATAGCTACTACATTATTGTTTTTTTCTTTTTCCATTTTTCCGTTGCCTTGTATTACTGTTGCTGGATATTTAAATTCCTCGACGTTCTATTTCCTGTTCGTATATTCTGATGTCGTGGGTCTTATTCCCTTTTCCTATCATCATCGTTTTCGTCTTGTCTATGTTTATTCTCATGCTTACCTTATTTAAGTTCTTGTTTAGTTTGTTTAAATTGTTTTGTAGGTCTTTTTCTGAACTGCCAGCACCGCCATGTCATCCGAAAAAGGAGCTGTGCTACTTCTATTTTTTGCATTTTCCAATATCCCAGTACCATTGGCCAGCTTTCTTGTTTGACCTTTTTAATTGCTTCACCTAATATTGCGAATAGCAGGGGGCTCAGTACATACCCTTGTTTCAGACCATCTGTTGTTTCAAAGTCTCTTGACTCTTGTTTGTCCTTACTTTCTTTCTTTGTTGTGTCGTATATACTTTTTATCACTTCAATTATTTCTCTGTCGACTCCATATTTTTCTAAAGTTTTCCATACATTTTCCGTCTCACTCTATGAAAAGCTTTTTCCGTATCGATGAAAGCCATGTGTATTTCTTTATTTTTACTTATGTACGTCTCTATGCTTTGTTTTACTATCAATATGGCGTCCTGTGTATTCCTCCCTTTTCTGAGTCCATACTTTGTTTCTTCCAGGGGATTCTTTCACTCTTGTCTCTATTATTCTGGCGTGAACTTTTCCTCGCAAGCTCATCATTGTTATGTCTCTGTAATTTTGACACTCTCTTATGTCCTCTTTTTTTGTAAAGTGGTACAACAATTCCTATATTCCATTCTTTCGGTACTTTGTTTTATGATTTTGTTTAATAACATTGTATGTTCTCTTCTTCCCGTGTCCTCAAAGTTTTTCAGCATTTCCGGCATCATTTCGTCAATTCCACTTGCTTTACCTGACTTCAATTTTCCTAATGCTTCATTGACTTCTTCTTCTGAAATAGACGCTTCTGTTCCTTTCTCTTTGTTCCATGTAAGAATATGTCTTAACACGATCTGTATAAAATTTAAATCATCACCTACCCCCTTCACCATAATTCGCTTGAACTCATACACAAAGTGGCTGTCTTTTCGTAAACTTTAAATTAAATGAAGCCTTAATCAAGCAAACATTCCGGCGGTTATCTCTTCCATAAATATTTAAAGCACGTTCAGCGAAGTTTAGAACGTCAGAAACTTTTTCACTCCAACGTACTACATCAATCCATCCATACATACATAGATTCCTCAGGAACCGAGCGATTTCTTCCTTGCAAAATACATTAAAGTGTACGTCCTGGTTCCTTTTAATCCGACACATTATGTTATGCGACCATAGAAATACAAAACCGTACCTTCCCCGGCCGAACGAAGCCCGTATAGGTACGCGTAATCCCCGATATCCTGCAAGGATAAATAAATTATGGCGTAGCCGTCGGCGTCAATCGGTTCCGCCAAACTGGATTACGAGGGACCACTCTTTAAAAATTCAGCGGGCCGACTGCGAAATGAAAATTTCCCCAAAAAAAAAGCACGTCGAAACTGCACTGTAAATAAAGAGTATGCTTCATGGTTTCCGATTGAGTTGGCTTATTGTTAGTCAATCGTTCGAGAAACCGATCGAGCATTGTATTGCTTCAATGGGGTGATTACAAATAAGCATTGGCCACGGGGCAATTTAATTCGAGCGGAAAATTCATTCATGATAAGTAAGCCGAATGAATGAATGAATGTAAGGAGTGAGTTTTCTTTATTGAATCCACAGTAAACAATTAATAGATAGCAGCGCGGACATTAAGAACGTGCACGTAACTGGAGAAATATTTTAATGTTATCTCTCATGCTGAAGGATTAAACATCGTTTTCTCTCTCGCGCATTGATATTTGAACCCCTCTTTCAGCTCTTGCAATTGATCTCGCGTTTTGAAGCACCTTTCGAGACACGGCCGAGCGCTCTTGTGGCGTCACCTGATATATCATTCACCGTGATTGAATCGAATGAAATCTAGAATTTAGACAGACTGTAAATGCCTACCTACCAGAAGAATAATTATTTTTCAAGAAGTGTTCGTTATTTCAAAATTTGAACATTTGAATGGAGGGTTTCGTAATACAAATTACTTATTGAACTACATAGTCAACTCTATCTATCAAATTAAACGCAGATTAGTAAGCATCGCCTGACGCAATAACAACAGATCCACCCGATTTAGACGAGGATATTTACATTCAAGACGGATTTGCAAATATTTGAGCCTGTTGACTGTTACCTGCTGCGCTCTAGACCGTCCGTTTTCCGTTCCGTTCAGGAAGAGACGGCACGCACGGGCGGCGGCGGTGCGGCGTCGCGACGCTTCCCGCCAGCCCAAGAAACAAAGCAGCCGGCTTCTTCTTCTTCATCGCCGCGATTCCAGAGCAAACATCAAATGTATGCTTAATACACATGTGCGTGTCGGCGGTGTTTTCTGCGTGTCTTTTCATTCTGTTTATTCTGCAGCTACCCCGGCGTTTGACTATTTTGTAAACTGAAAAGATTTCGTCGTCAAACAGTGGTGGTGATCGTGCGGACGTACGTCGCTGACCCGTACGGAATCACGAATAAATTGGCATCGGAAACGCACCGAAAGTCAACAGAGGATGAATGGTTCGTATTCAGAGAGTTAACAGCATGGGTAGGCCAGGTGTCAGTCGACAAAGCCCCGTGAAATCGCCGGCCACCCCCCAAATTTCGCTAAACGAGCGACAGCATCATTGCGTAATCTGCAGGTCCAATTTGGGGTCGTTATTAGTTCCACCAATTTCCGAAGTTGAATGATCTTTTTATCATCCCTACAGTTTGCTTGAGAAAACGAAACTTGCAGGAATTTTACTTTCTTCATTGAAATTTGCTTCAGATAGTTTCTTACATTATTCGGAATTTGATTATGAAGTACAGATTCCTGATAAAAATCGCATAAAACAAAAGAACTATGTCTATATTTGTTTCACTTTCTTAGAGTTCAACTAAATTTTTGCTTGGTAGAAGAGAAACTGTGATTTATATTATACATAAAAAAATATTTCTATGATTTCTAATAAGAAATCCATATCTTCAAAATAAATACCGCTTTATTAATATTCAAGATTGATGAAAAATCCCTCTTGTTTTCGAAAGATAGTGAATTAAATAAAATTTACTTTCGTTTTACTATGAAATTCTCCTGTTAAACGATATTCCAATGATTTCTTACCTTAGAATTTGGAATAAATATTTGCATTGTAACGTATATACAGGGTGTCCCAAACAACAAAAAAATGCCCCTTTAAATTCATTTTATCAAGAAAATGTCTTAACAAAAGTTGTATAGCTTTTCATTTCGCCTAAAAATTATTTTCATGTATACAGGTTGTTCATTTAACAAGTTACAAACCCAACTTAACAAACGTTAAAATTGAATAACATTATACTTACTTATTTTTAGTATTTACCGAGTTATTTTTAGTTTTATGAAAAAAATGGTCATGTTTCATCATCTGCCAAACTGTCAATTTTAATGATACGACAATCAACCTTAGATCAAAATATTTAAGTCTTTCTACTTTTACAATATTTATCTCTTTTAGAAATCTAGCGACTATCAACAACACTACGATTCAGTTCGCATAATGTAAAATTAGTTATTTCCTTCAAACGGAACAGCCTGTATTATAGTATATTTGGATAATCCTTTCTACGAGCTTTCCAACCATAGAATAATTTATGAACTTATGATTGATAACTTGTGAGTTATAATCATTGTCCTATAATCAATTTAAGAAACGTGCTGTAAAATGTCTTCATCCGTCTCAAAATCAATTTATTCGCATTTTAGTGGTTTAGATAAAACTACGAAATAAATTTAGGAACTGAACGATTTTTTTCAGGTAATTCCTGTCATGTAAAAACAAATTACGAACACGATAAAAAAAAATTATCATTAACAAATGCAATATTACTCATTAAAATTTTATTTTTAACAACAAATTATAGTTAGCAAAGCTTCTTTACTTCCGTAAAGAACAGATTGCTGAATAGAAATTTTTACCTGAAAACTGAAGATGAGTAATTTGATACTTACCAAATGTCAGTGAGGAAGTGGACAATCAAGTTAAGACACACACATTCATTTTCAATGGACTGCTGCGAGTTTTTTTTTTTAACTGTACATACTTTATAACTTCCTAATTAAAAAAAAAAATTCCGAATTTGGAAAAGTCAATTTCGACTCGTAAAGTATGAAATATTTTTCGACACAGTGGTATAAATAAAATGAATTATAAACTATTTGAGTATCCTTAATTTCGTTGCCGTGGACTTACTTACCTCACACCATTTCCTTTGCACGCCATAATTGCCATAGAATGCTGCTAAATTATTAACGAAGATCTCGTTGGATCACAGCAAAAGATATGTTTAATGGACGCTTCAGATAACATTGTGCACAATTAACAGTTAATGTCTGACATTTTTATTCGTCATTTTGTGAATTTAGTCAAAAATCAGAACTTTTTGAATACACTTACTTTAATTTCTAGAGTCGATGAATCAATGTTTTTAATTCCAACCGATCCTGACGAAGTCAGACATGGAAATATGGAAATATATTAAAAACTGTTTCTGACTTAATTTCATATCCTCTAAGTATACTGATTAATGAATCCTTTCAAAGTGATCAATATCCCGATGCACTTAACATTTCTAAAATCGAGCCAGTATTCAAAAATAAAGGCAGATGCCTAAACGAAGCTAACTACGGACCTACTGCACTACAATCTCAGTTTGGCAAAATATTTGAAAATATATTTTATAAAACATTATTTACATTATCATTAACAAACATCACATATTACCTGACACACAGAATCGTCTGGAAGGACAAGTCAACAATATCGACAATTACGGATGGTTATAACTACATTCTGAAAGAATTAAACAATGAAAACTTATTGTGTGGATTATTTTGTGATCTCAACCGTGCGTTCGACAGTGTTAACCCTGACATCTTATGTTACAAACTTGAATCATTATTTGGAAAGTACGAGGAAAAGGCCAGCGATGGCTCGTGCATAACATATTTGGGTAGGCGGGAGACTTCCTCCCAGAGCGCTTGCTTTGTCTAACACACATGAACAGGGAACAAACAATACGTAGCGCACATCTGTTGCCTACCCAAATTCCTATGCAGGAGCCGTCGCTGGGAAAAGCTAACGACTGGATAAAATTTTATGTAACCGGAAGATCACAATGAGTGGCAATTTGCAATCATCTGTCCACTCTATTGAAAACAACAGTTGGAGTTCCACAAAGTTCTGTATTGGGGCCTCTGCTGTTCATTATTTTTATTAACGACCTTCCTCAGAATTGTCCATCGCTACTTAAAATACGTTAGTATGTGTTTCTTTTTTAAGTTCCTGGGAATGTTTACGGACAATAAGCTAACTTGGAAGCAACATGTTGAATATCCGAAACAAAAACTTAATGGCCACGTCTTCCTAATCTACAGATTGTGTAACAACGTCAGTCTGGAAGTATTAAAAACAGTGTATTACTACTTAGTTCACTCCCATCTATCGTATAGCATTATATCTTGGAGTTGCAGTGCTGTTGCTATAAATATTTTCAGATTTCAGAAGAAGAGTGCGTTTAATCGCAGATTTTATTTTTGTATCATGTGGTATGAATACCCATGGTA
Source organism: Prosopocoilus inquinatus (assembly GCA_036172665.1). Taxonomy (NCBI): domain Eukaryota; kingdom Metazoa; phylum Arthropoda; class Insecta; order Coleoptera; family Lucanidae; genus Prosopocoilus; species Prosopocoilus inquinatus. The sequence continues at coordinate 31,906,324 of CM069877.1, forward strand.
ACATCCATAAGAAAAAAGACAGCTGACAGTCGTATCTGCGAAGCCGTCAATCCTAACGTATTTCTTCGGACTCTATTAGATTGCTCATCGAATTTAATATAAAAATATCGAATTTCATGATTCTATTTTAAGAAATAAGGAAGATATTTGAGATTTTTGAAAATTAGAATTTTCAGGTTTTTGAGGATATTTTAGAAACGAATGGAGGTAGAAAAGATTTTTTTGAATAGTTTGATAGGCTCCAAAATAATGCAACTTTTTTGTAATTTAACAATCTTTGTATCTCTTGTAGTTTACGAGATCCCCATGGTGGACCTTTAAATAGTTGTAATCCTGTATACCTTGTTAGCTTAAAATATAAGTATAATTTTTTTTGGACACTACTAAAGGTAAATAAATACACGAAATTGAAATTTAACATTTTTGCTAATCGTTTTTGAAAAAATGGACAATTAAACCTAAAAATTATAAATTATACCTCAGGTTGACATCACCGTGGAATTGCCTAGGAGTGACATCAACGCAAACACCGCTCAAGACAGATTTTTAAATCTTGCTTTCTGATTTAGACTACGTTATTTTTTTTAATGCACATATGATTGTAGTTACTGGTATTTGTTGTGCATCTACCAATTTTTTATGTGTATATTGTTACAGCCGTGACTCGCAAACAGATCTATTTTTTGCATCAGTACGCCACCTTGCGTCACAGAACATGACCGAAGACTACTCGATCATTCTAGTATGTGCGAGCAACATAGGGCTTTGCTATATAAGCCGTACGATCCGCAGTAGTTAGTTATTAAGATAGCCAGCGAAGGGTTCGTACCTCGAATAAATAGAAAGTACAACAAGACAAGCTCATTACATACTGTGTTGTTAACTGAGTAAATCGATAGCTTATAATTAAAGTGTTCTGAAATTTAACGACTATAATTTGTAAACCCCCAAATTTTTAACAATATGTAAGGTCAAAATAAAATTATTGAAAAATCAGAAAGAAACATTTATTTTTGGTGTATTTTTAAAACGATGCCGATGAAAATAAATGTACAACTTGTTGTCTAGAGGGTGTTTCCTAAAAAAATACAGCGACTTTAATTAAGTCGAAGGAAAAACGCCGGCGCTCGTGTAACGTTTTTCACACACATCCTTAATAACCGAGATGTCAATATCGTTGTCAAGAATCCTGACAGCAATATTCGATGGAGGCGACACACGAGGCCAGGAAATTACCTCCGCCGGTCGCAATATGTCCGACACGGTAAACATTGACGTCATTCCGGGCAAACAATGTACTCATTATTACATGTGTCGCACCCTTAACGTATGCGATCCTTCATGTTTCCTCCGAACATTCCTGGCCCGGGCCCCACGAAAGGAGGAGATTCTCACGAGCTTCTTTCTTTCCCAAAAAATCAACTTCCGGCCTCTCTCTTCCTTCGGCTTTGGCAGAGTCAACGATTTACTTACACACTAAAAGCGACACCTACACGTTCCTGCTCGACACAAAAGACACGAGGTACAAACATGTCACACCTTTTTGTACGGATTACACGCATTCACGAAAATGCCACGCAATGGATGAATGGATGACCAGAAAGGCGGCGGGGAATAACAACAATAACAACAACGCTTCTGTTTGTCGTTGTTTGTAATCGCAGTCGTTCCGGTCGTTCCCTATTGTGAAGGTGAATGATGGGCCATATTTTATGCTTATTGTAGGTTTGCTCGCCCGACGGGGAACAGATTAAATAATTTTAGTTTCCTTGTAACTATTATAGTTCGAACCATTTCAGAAACATTAAATTAAAGCCAACCAATGCGTCACAATCATGAAAGCTTTGGAACACAGATTAATTTTGCGTTTGCGATTTCAAAATGCGATGTAGATAAATTTTATTCAAACAAAAAATGTAGAATACATAATATAAGCAAAATGCATAAAAATTTTTGTAAGTCGCTTCTTCACCAGGTCCACTTAACCTGTTTTCGACCAGGTCCCTTCTTAGGCCTCACCACAGTTGGTACATCAATGCCTTCACCCGTCACCGGATTTCTTGCACTGGAGACGACTTTGCTCGGGGAGCTTGAAGTCATGACCAGTGGAGGTACATCCAGCTTCTCCTCTGATCTAACCGTCACATCTCCATCTCCATCGTCACTTCTCGACGATGATAACGTCTCGTCGCTTGTTGTGGTTTCCGCGATGGGCACGTCCTCTTTGGGGTCGTCCACCGGAATAAATTCCTCGGCGTTTCCCATGCAACCATGGGGGAAAACGCTGCTCGAAACTCCTCGTCGCCGGTTAATACGGAAAGACGGCGAACCGCCTATGGAGAAAATCTGATTGCCGTCGGTGTTGGTGTTGTCCAAACAAAAAATGTCACTCGTGCTCTTCTGCATTTTGAAGTGTGTATTTGAAAGAAACAAAATGGTGTTGCCGGGCGACGAAAATGTACGCTCTTGATTCAGAATAGTTTTGCAAATGTGGACCACATAATCCAACAACAAGACGATGGATAAAGGCGTAGAGACAGAGGAAATAAACAAAACAATATGCGGAATAGGCCATAACTATGGTCAACTAGGATCAATTGAACAGGAAAAGAAGACAAAAGAAATAAAAGTTGTAGTTGGGGAAAAACAAGAACAAGAGTCTCATGGAATGAAAGGCGTAGTGACGAATGAAATATACAAAATAATAGGCGCAATAAGCCATAACCATGCCGCACCTGAACAGAAGAAGAAGGCAAAAGAAGTGAAACTTGTAATTGGGGAAAAACGAGAACAAGAGTCTCATGGAATGAAAGGTGTAGTGACGAATGAAATATACAAAATAATAGGCGCAATAAGCCATAACCATGCCGCAACTGAACAGAAGAAGAAGGCAAAAGAAGTGAAACTTGTAATTGGGGAAAAACGAGAACAAGAGTCTCATGGAATGAAAGGTGTAGTGACGAAAGAAATATACAAAACAATAGGCGCAATAACCCATAACCATGCCGCAACTGAACAAAAGGAGAAGGCAAAAGAAGGGACACTTGTAATTGAGGAAAAATAAGAACAAGAGTCTCATGGGATGAAAGGTGTAGTGGCGAAGAAAATATACAAAACAGTAGGCGCAATAAGTCATAACCATGGCACAATTGAACAGAAGAAGAAGGCAAAAGAAGGGAAACTTGTAATTAAGGAAGAAAGAGAACATGAGTCTCATGGAATAAAAGGCGTAGTGAGGAATGAAATAAGCAAAACAATAGGCGCAATAAGCCATAACCATGCTGCATGTAGGGCCAATTGAACAGAAGAAGAAGGCAGAAGAAGTGAAACTTGTAATTGGGGACATGAGTCTCATAGAATAAAAGGCGTAGTGACGAAAGAAATAAGCAAAACAATAGGCGCAATAGGTCATAAGCGTGCCACATCTAGGGCCAATTGAGCAGAAAAAGGAGGCCAAAGAAGTGAAAGATGTAAGTTGTGGAAAAAAGGAGAACCCGAGTCTCATGGAATAAAAGGCGTAGTGACGAAAGACAGTGCCGTCTTAGGTCAAGATACTGCCGTCTTAAGTCATTGGGCCCCCAAAACCGAAAGTGGCCCCCTTACGACAGGTAATGATACGCAAATCACTTATGATGAAAATTTATTGTGCCTATACAGAGAGACTCGTAATCGTAATTATTTGATTTGGCTCTTAACGATCTCAGTATTATTGGATGCAGAATAAAAACTAAAAGATTTTGAAAAAAATTAAGAAAAAATACTGAAAAGCACGGTTAAAAAATAAAGAAAGAATCTACACGCCAAGGCTCGACAAGAAACAAGAATCAGTTGCGCTATCTCTTGACGAACAGAGAAAACAATTTTATTCTACTCTCCTATAATAACTTTTCATCTTTACCAACAAAAATCTGCCTACTAACTACGCGTAGGTTTTAATTTAAAATATAAAATCTAGACATGACAGAAATAAAAAATCAGTTGCTCAATCTCGTAATCGTAATTATTTGATGATAAAGTGGACCTGGTTCTCAACGATCAATATTATTGAATGCAGAATAAAAATTAAAACAACTTGAAAAAATGAAAAAAAAAAAAACTAAATACTGAAAAGCACAGTTTAAAAAAAAAAGTAAAAAATCTCTATCAAGACCTGACAGGATTCAAAAATTAAGTGCGCCATCTCTTAGTGAACAGAGAAAACAATTTGATTCTAATTTCCCGTAATCCAATCTCTTGTAATAACATTTCATTTTAAAAAGAAAGTATTATTATCATTATTATCGGCAGGTTTTTGCATTGTTAAACGTAAATAATTTTTTCTATAAATAACGAATTCAAAACTCTCAAAATGGTATTTGAAAATTACAAGCAAAAATTCGACAAAAAAAAACAAAAGAAAACTAGCCGAAGTGCTATTTATAAAAAAAAGTTCGTCAATAGATGGCGTTAACTGACAGTATACACTTGAGTTTACAGTAGATAATTAAAAAAGAATTTAAAAGAAACACAAGAAAACTAACCAAAGACAAGTGAACACTATTTACAAGAAAGAATTAAAAATCCATCAATAGATGGTGTTAACGTTCTATGAAATTTAAGTGTGAAATAAAGGAAATTAAAAATCCGAGTTTACTCTCTTCCGAGTAGGACATTTTTGTTCTAATTTTTCCATTAAAAAGATTAGAATTAATTCTTCTCCATTTTCAGACAATAGATGGTGTTAACAACATGACGTAATTTAGTAACTTAGCTTCTAACCTCTTCCAGAAGAATCGAACATTTCTTCTTTCTTCTAATTTTTCTCACATAAAACAGAGAGAGAAAAAAACAGAACATTAAAGAATTCACAATTCTCAGTGAACATATGTCGTTCACACATTGTAAATTACCGTCAAACCACTTCTGCAAGAATTTGTCCATTTTTCTGTTTTTTTGTTTCAATTTTTTCAACTTAAACAAGAGAAAAAAGTATATAAATCACGTTTTCAGACAATAGATGACGTTACCAATCTGTGAATAATGTATTAGCAACGAACCTCTTCCGAAAAATTAAATATTTTTACTCTTAATACGAGGGTCAAGCTGAATTTATTGAGAATAAAAAATATGGTTAATATTTTGTAGGAGTTTATTTTAAATGTGTTCAAAGTAATTCCTTTCACCAATGATACACTTAACCATTCTTTCTTTCCACTGTTTAAAAGCGACCAACCAATCTTCTTTTGGAATACCGTCAAAATAAGTGTGAACTGCGGCATCAATCTCTTCTTCAGACTAAAACCTTCTACCCCGCAAATTCCTTTTAAGCCCAAAAAGATAGCCAGAAGTCGCACATAGCTAAATCAGGTGAATACGGCGGATGTTCTATTATTTTTATATTTTTTCCAGCCAAAAACTGGAGAGTTAAAGCTGCAGTATGGGATGATGCATTGTCACGGTGCAGAATAATTCCCTTGTTTGGAACCTTGCTGAATACTTCAGGCAAACATTCTTCAGTGTACCATTTAGCTGTAACTGTCTTTTGTCCGTCTAGCTTAATTGCTTTTACTAGCCCAGTACTTCTAAAGAATACTGCATACATAACTTTTTTTATAGCTCGCAGCTTCTTGGTTATTGTTGGAGTTTCCTCATCTTCATGAATCCACACACGAATCTCTTGGCGGGTTGGTATGTCAAAAAATGGAATATAAGTTTCGTCACTATTTTGAAAAAAAATTGGTGGCTGCCATTGTTTAAGAAATTTAAAGTTTCATGGAAAATACCTACAAGTTCTGCTTTTTGGAAGTCGGAAAGTTGATATGGCACAAAATGTAGGTGATCGTGTAAGATTGTTCTCACAGCTGAGGATCCAATCTTGAGTTGATGCTCGATTACCGCATAAGTGGCTTTATTGTCCTCATCAATTATTTTTTTAACAGCAGCAATGTTTTTGTCGGTAACAGCCGTAGGAGGACGCCCTGCTCCTTTTTGATGCTGAACAGAATTTCTTTCGCGTTCAAAATCCTTGTACCGCCGGTAAATTGTAGCCAAGGAAGGTGCTTGTTCACCGAAAGCCGAATCTAAACTCTCCTTGCACTCATAAGCGCTTAAGCCTTTTTTAAAATCATAATAAATCATGATTCGAAAATACTCTCTGGTTAATTCCATTTTTGTACTTATATTGTCACTTTTAAAAATTAATAACTTCGGTTATACCAAACGTAGATACAGCAACTAAACTTCAAATAATAATAATAATAATAATAATAATAATAAACGGACTTTATTCGGCGAAGTTTAGCATAAGCTATTCACTTAACCATCAGTTACAAAAAAAAAATCAACAATAAATATTAATAGGTATTTCATACACATTGACGCCGAATTTTTCATTAAATACATACAAAATAAAAAAAAAAAAAAATGCATATTACGCCTAATTAGAGATAATTAGAACTAATAAATAACCAATCTAACTAGCATTATATATCAAATTAACAGAGGTGTCACATAAAAAGAAAATAATAATAATAATGATAACCAGTGTTATAAATTCAAAATATAAAAGTTGTTATAATCTCAGATTTCAGGTCTTCAAGAGCATTGGCAACAAATGAGGGAGTTATGACTGAAATATTACAAATATAATATCATAATCATAATTACATTTGATTATACAGAAATTTTAAACAAAATTGGTATCATTTAAAACAGAGGTATATTTCTTTTTAAACGAGAGTAAAGAACATGATTTTAACGATTCTGGTATACTGTTCCACGTAATTGGACCAAGATATGAAAAAGATCTAGCAAATAGTGCTTTAGTGTGTTTGGGTAGGATAAAGTTATTTTTAAAACGAGTATTCACTTCATGTATACAAACATACTTAAGTAATTTCTTGGACAAATACGAAGGTTTAGAATTTTTAACAATTTTAATAAGAAAAACTGCGAAATGTAATTTTCTACGATCTTTCATATTCAACCAATTAAGATCTACCAATTTATGGGAAACATGATCAAAATGACGGAGGCCGTAGATGAATCTAATGCAAGCATTCTGAACCCTTTGAATGCGGGCAACAGTTGATGAGTCTAAACATGAACCGTATACAACATCACAATAATTAAAATGACTTAAAACTAAAGAATCAGCAAGAATTTTACGTAAATTAATGTTAATAAAATGCCTATTGGCATAAAGTAAACGAAGAGAACAATAAGATTTCTTTAACATTTTATTAACATGATCCCGAAATCTCAACTCAGAATCCATGTAAAGGCCAAGATTTTTTGCAACTTTCGAAATGGCTAGCGGCTTGCCCAAGATGTTAAGGCTACATTCAGCAGCTGCTTCCTTACATTTTTTACTGCCAAAAATTAAAAGACATGATTTTGAGGTATTAATACATAAATTATGAATTTGTGCTTTGTGAACCAAATTACTCAAATCTTCATTAATTAAGTTAAAATCTGTAGCAACGTTATCCAGCAAGAAATGTTTATAAATCTGGGTATCATCAGCATATAATGTACATTTACAGTGATTTAAAACCGAATTAAAATCGAACGTATATAGAATAAACAGTAATGGGCCCAATATACTGCCTTGAGGAACGCCCTTTGAAATATAAGTCTCGGAAGAAGCCCTATTTCCTACCACGACTATTTGTGATCTATTAAGTAAATAACTGCTCATGAATGAACAGCTTATTTCATCGAAACCTATAAATTTTAACTTAGCCAGCAATACGTTATGATTAATGGTGTCGAAAGCTTTGGAGAAATCTAAAAGCACCAGGGCAGTACCAAAACCCTTATCCCAGGCATTAAAAATGTCATCACAAACATTAACTAGAGCTGATGCAGTACTATACCCTTTCCTAAAACCGGATTGAACATCTGGAATAATATTATTATCAATTGCGTAAGTCATAATTTGCTTATGCACTAACTTTTCCAGAATTTTTGAAAAAATCGGAAGTATGCTAATTGGCCGTAAATCAGAATATTGCGTAGGAGTATTAGTTTTAGGCAAAGGATGTACTAACGATTTTTTCCAATAAACAGGAAAATAACCAATTTCCAAACAACAGTTTACAACGTGGGTTATATATTTTGAAATGAGTGGCAAACAGTAACGCAACATTTTTATAGAAATACCGTCCAAGCCCTGTGCCTTGGAAGTAATAGTATTAATAATATTATTCACTTCTTCTATAGTTGCAAGCTGAAATTGAAAATTGGAATCTTTCAACTTATTGCAGGAATAATAATTTATGGCCTCACTACAATCTTCATCGATTTGAGATACAGAATTAACAAAATAATCATTTATTTCCTCCACATTTGATAACGTTTCTGGTATTTCAGAAGCTTTAGATTTACAGATATTCATGACAGATAAAAAAGTGTTCTAAGTAAAAATGTATGTTTTGTTTTTCAAGGCCTGCTAGATTTTCTTATTCTCAATAAATTCAGCTTGACTCTCGTACACTGATTATTTTCTTAGAAACAAAAGAAACGAGAACAACAAGAACAAAAAACATATATAACTGTATTTCAGGAAGAGGTTAGACGCCAATCCACAGGTTTCTAATGTCATCTGTTGTCTGAAGATGGTGAATTTTTACGAAACAAGCAAAAGATTTCAATTTTTAATCGACAGATGGCACTAACAATCCATCAATTAGCGTCCAACCTCCCGGAAAAATCGAATACTTTTCTTACTCTCAAAACTCACCAATGGTTTTTTGAAAAGACAAAAAAAAAACAAAAACAAAAAGTGACATTTAAAAATCTTGAAAGCTTTCAGATTTGATATGCCTAAAGCTTCCTTAGAATCTGTGAGGTCGTACTTAAACAATGTCGTTTAGAGAAAGAACAGTTACAGGAGACTACGTTTTGTCTACTATTTTTTGCTTTCAGATGTAATTTACTTAAAAATATTATTTTAAATAGACATAGTTCTTCATATATTTCCTCCCAGTGCAGACTTTTAATGACAAATCACATCGTAACTTTAAAGTGACTCAAAACCATAGCTAGGGCCTGGCAAGAGGAGCCTGCGCCAGGGGCGCAAATCCAAAAGGGCGCAACGATCAACAAGCAATTTTTAATATTGAGTAGATTTATTATTAAATAATAAACGTGCTAGGAAAAATCTCCAATTTGAATTTTTGTACACAGCTCGCTAAAAAAATTTTTTAGAAAACTAGAAAAAAAATAAAAATAAAAAATCATTGTTTCTCAATATTTTCAAAGTGAGAAGGAATAAGTTAACTTAATTTGTAAAATATTAATTTGTATAAAAATACTATAAGTAAAATAATTTCTAATTTAACCAACCTCGTATCTCTTAAGACAAATGAAATGTTCATTGAAAAACGGGTACCCGGTATGTAATTTAATAATCTACAGTGTGTTCACGGACAGGTGATTAAAATTTTAGTCTTATAATAAATAGAACGGCCTGTTTATTTTTACATATTTTAAGACACTTCCTTCTTCTGCACAGTGTTGCCAACCTAGAAAAAAAGTGATACAAGAAAAAAACTTTTTGATTAAAATTTTATTCTTATAATAAATAGAACGCCCTGTACATTTTTATAAATTTTAACAGACTTCCTCCTTCTGCACAATGTTGCCAACTTAGGAAAAAAAGTGCGTTAAAACTAGGGATAATTTCAAACAAGAAAGAAAAAAGGCAAAATGGCAAAATCTCATTAAAATCTAGGGAACTCTTCAACTTATTGGAAAACAAAAGAGACATTTTACGAGAATAAGACAGAAAAAGGGTAAACAATAAAAAAATGAGAATGTTTTTAATGACCCAGAAACACGATTTAAGTGAAAAAATTAAAATTTCTGAAATGATAAAAAATTTGTATTTGATTTCGGAAAAATTGTAAGCGATTAAGAAATGAAATGAAAAACATTTTCGACAAATAGAAAAAAATCCTGACTAAAGCAAAAAAAATCAAACGTTAGTTGTATGATTGTAGAAGAAAAGAATTGAAAACGAATGGTAGATTTAAAATTAAAAAAAAGCAACAAGTAATCTTCAAAGATTAATAAAGTTCGAACTTCAACAAACAAAAAGCGGCGACTAATTTTTCGCGGAGGAAGAACAAGTGCAAGAAATGTTTTGTTTAGTTATTTTCAGAACGAAACAGGGCAAAACAAATGACGATCGTAAATTTCGCCACGGAAAACTACAAGAAAAATACGAAGAAATGAAACGAAATAATTGCAGGAGATAAACAAAAAAATAAGAAAAGAGAAACAAGTTATTGGTTCAAAACGATTTTAAAACAATGACGGCAACAGCACAAAAGAAAATCAGAAAGTGACAGAAATGTTTGAAGATGGAAACAAAAACGATGGCAAGAAAAGATTGAAAAAGGGTGACGGAAACTTTTCAGAACGATTTTCAAACTTAAAAGCAATAAAAAAAATTAATTTAGTTCTAATTTAATTATTTTTACCATTATGTTTCTCTGGATAACTCGTTTTTAGTTTAAAATCATTTTGCTTTTCGTTTCTCTTGACAACTTGTTTATTTATTTATTTATTTTTTCACTCCTGACGAAGCTTCCAGCGACAGCGAAACGTAGAGCATTCCTTGCGATTTTAGTGTTCGTTTTAATTTTTTTTAAGTAATTTTACATACTTCATCGGACAAGAGTTAACTATAGCTAAAAAACAAAAATTCATAAACAAGTGACGATCGCGTTACGTTAAAAAAAAATGTAAAGAATTTCTTTTTTGAGAAATTTAACCGAAGTGCCACTACCTTTTATTCTTAAGCACCATCTCTGGATAATGGGATTTGTAACGTTGAAATCGATTTTTTTTTTCTCTAAGAAAAAGGTACGAACTTACAGAAATTTTTTTATAAATTTGCCTGCGTAGTTATGCTAATAAATATTTTTTATTGTTTTTTCTTTTCTTTTTGGTAATGTTTTGTAATCATGTTTTTAACTTTAACCTCCTTTTTGAATTTGCGGTACTGTAGACCGAAAAAGAAATTTTTGGTCGAGTTGATTGGCAACACTGCATCTGTATCAGTTAGTTTATTACCTTTATCTCTGTACCTTTTCAAATTGTATTTCAGATAATTTCAGTTGTGTTTCAGATTAATAAATTGTATTTAAAAAATCGTCGGTTATAGTTTAGTAACTTGTATTTCAGAAAGCAGTCATCATAGTTCAGATTGGTAGGTAAATTGTATTTCAAAAAACGTCACATGAAATTCACAAAGTATGTGTAAATAAATGTTGTTTTCCTGTAATACAATTGACCTTTTCTGAAGTACAATTTATATTATTTTTAAAATACAATTAACATTGGAGTGATGAATATGATTGTTTAATTGTGATATGTTTGATTAAATCTTTGAGGGCGCAGAATTAGAATCTTGCCCCGGGCGTTAGAAACCCTAACTACGGCACTGACGTGACTACATTTTTTTTAAATAGTTGTTTATTGTAAAGCAGTGTTCAATTAACTCATAAATGCCTCCAAATTGAATCTAAAATATTACTACAGGGAGTAACTTTTGCTTGTTAATTAATTTGACTTTAAACTCTCGTAACTTTTTAGTTATTGATTTTTTACTCCTCCGTAGGTTATGAGACACCCAGTATATACCCTAATTTTGCAGAAATAATGAATCAAGTCGCATAATTAATATTCTTAATACAAGAAAAATATTTTTTTAATTTTACATCGTTTTGGCACCTCTCTTGAATCGGTACCCTCATGCCTTGCTTCAGTGGCGGCGATAAGGAGCTCCCAACTCCAGAGGGTCCCTTACTTTTCTAATAAAATTCAATCGTGATTAAAAAAAATGCAATTTCTTTATCCAAAAGAAGCAAACAGAACATATGGTATCATGGAACTACTATGTTATTTAAAACCCCTCAGATTTAAAGTATTTTGTAATTACAAAAGATAGATGGAAGAACAGGAGGTAATAAGTATGGAAAGATCCCTGAGAAAATAAGGCAAGTTCGATTTAACCATCTCGTAGGGAAAAGGTTGCCTGTCGTATAAACTAGTAATAATAATAACTTCAAGAAAAAAATAATCTTCCAAGTGGAAATCAAAGACGTCAAGTTTGGTATACTCTTTATTTTAATGATTGAAGATTTTTTCGACGAATTTCTAAAAGAATAACATCGGTGCAGCAAGGCATCGTTTAACTTGGTTGAATTTACGTGCGCCCAGAGGATGCCCTGAACAAATCCGTTTGAGCCCAGCAATTTGTCATAGCTTATTGTCATGTATTGTGCTTTGTATAGGGCGGTGACGTGCGTCCTGCTCGCAGGACGGAACCGGATAATGTATACCCTAATTATGTTACGCGTGTATTTATTGCTTTAAATTTGGCCAAATTCGGCAGCCGCGCCGATTTATTATAGCAAGATGATTTACAATTACGGGCGTGAGATGATTGATCGCAACAATTCCCAGAAATTTAAAGCCTCAATTACTTATCATCGAACTCGTAATTCCTACCATCACCATAGTAATAACGCTTCCCTAAAGCCCTTCCGAACATATTAATTAATTAATTTTAAGACTACATTGGAGACAGTAAATACCAATTTTCTTTTAAGAAATTGTCCGAGAAGTTCTAATTTGATGTGCTTGTACCTTCTCCACATTGAGATTGTTAATGGCCATTGCGACAAATGGCCATTGAAGAAAAGAAATAAAAGGAAAACACTCAAAATCATCGACGATTTTAACCCACTATTGACGATGGCCTGTTTCAAACGCCATCGACCTTATTTATGACTACGGCTATTATTATGATGATGTGACATAGAGCAATTAATTGGAAATTTTCAGTTAATGGCCATTACAAATATCAATGTGTTGCCAGCTTTTAATCACCCCTTCGCTTTGCACAAACAAATTCGCAACACCAGTTAAAGACTTTTTTATCCTCTAAGTCAGCAATCCATCTTTCCACCGAACACGAATCACCTCCACTGAATCTTCTACGTATTTTAAATTGAGAGCAAATCTTACGAAGTCCTTCTTGGAATATGCTGCTTGATTTTTGACACCTTTTTTACTGTTGTCTTCAGAACTGTCATCTTCGTTGTCAACATCTTCCTCGCTGGCACTTTCTTCTTCGCCATCTTCATCATCTACACACGGAACAAGAGAATTCATGTCCATTAATCCTCGAATAATAATTTGTTGCTCTTCAATTCCCTTATATGTCAAATCCAGGATGTTGCATAATAAGGCAGTTAGATCTTCTGCACCCTACCGAAAAACAACTGACGATCTGTAACTTCGTTTTAAAATCTGCTGAATTGTTTTCGAAAGTAAATCCTGTGAATTTAACGACTATATCTATCCCTATCTTCTTCAAAATCAGTTTGTATAATGCATAAATTGAAGTTCGTGAAGCAAGCTTGATCTTCGCCTTAATCGTCGGAATTTGACTTAAGTTCTGCGTTTGATTAATTTCTTTATCTTCAGCAAAATTGACTCACCGCTATTTACTTCTTCGTTTCCTTAACACGTCTTTCTCGGCTTCATTAACAATTACTGTCCTTGAGCAACAATGTGGCTTAATTCGAAAGATTTAATTACAATTCCTGCTCATTCTTCCAAAAAAAAAAAAAAAAATTGAAAAAGCGCCACTTCATAAGCAGACCAAATTTAATAATAAATAGCCAGAAATAATCAGAGCACAAAATTTTCAATCATTAAAAAAAACTGGTTTAATTCAACAACAATAACTATTGTTGAGTAACAATGTGGTTGAATTCAATTTTTTGTGCTGGAGTTCTGAAATGCTCTGTCATGAAAACCATTGATGAACTTCAGAAACGTACCAGTAACATTAACCGTATCTTTATACCTTCTGGATAATTTTATTCCGTCAAGCGTCACGCCCTACCAATCCGATCACCTTTGATTCCAATTCATCAGCCCCATTCACAACTAAATGGTTTCCCAAAACGAGCGCACATTTTAAAATGTGGCGTTTTCATTGCGGTCATAGTAAGATTGTTGGGGTGTAAAAACCGCATGTGTAGTAAGCTCTTCTTCTTATTATCACCTTCGTCGTCGCTGGAATAATTAATTTAGCACACTTCAAAATCTCACACTTTGCGTTTTATTTTAGACACTTGTTTGGGCATTAATTTTAAAATATTCCGGCCATAAAATAGTGCAAAATCCTCGATGCATCGGCTCTCCTTTGTGGCTATAAATAAAAAATTTCGTTCGGAAATACTATTTTTAGATAGAATTGCTTAATTTTTTGAAGCGTTTGCAAGCAGATTTTATCTATTTTGCGAGAACTGGTTAAAATTGTTATTTCGTTCGTTCAATAATAAAATTTCCGTCGCCGTCTATTTTCTATCGAATTAGTTTATGTGAACTACTGGTTTTTGGTAGCTAATATTTCGACGCATAGTTTCAATTGGTCTCACCGTTGACATTTGAAGCCATTGCGGTTTCTTTACGTCAGATTGATAGTTATTTGTCCCTGCTGATATCACGATGGTTTTGATTCGTGTAAACCCTTCTCTTCGAACATTTGGGGACATGGTTCGCATTACGAATTTGTAACACACTTCGGAGAATCAGTCATTGGTGATATCCTCAGCGCCTGGTGGTGTTGTAGGGGACACTGCCCCGTTTTCGCCTTGCGGCCATCCTAACGGTCTTTCCACATTTTGGATTACCGTTGAGGACTTTCATGGGAAGGTTTCCTCTTGATATGACTTTTCGTCTGTTATAATTAGGCGAATTAAACTCTTCATGCGCAGCATCTCGGACAGGTAGGTTTAAGACTGTGGCTCTCATTTCATTCACTTTACTATTGACGAACTTTCCTTCCTCCATAGACTTTTGTGGCTATAAGATTTTGAATTTTGGGTACCAGTTTTGATTTGAATTTCCGTTTCGGTCACGAGCTACTTTTGGCTGGATGGGTGGCTTACTGAAGAACGATGCTTTTTTGACGGTTTGCGGTTTCGTTTTATGGTGTTGCCGTCCTCATACGCCGACGTGGAAGACTGTAGAACAATTTCCGAGAGGTGGGATTGTTAAGATTGATTGTGGGTCTTCTCAAATGACGTGTCTATGTCACCAAACTTGCGACAATTCAATTCTCGACTTGCAAAGCAAAATTCGACACACTATTGATTCCCATTCCCCCGGAAATCATGAAAATATTACCACAAAATTTGGTCAAAAAAACATAAGTGTGTCGGCAAAGTCATGATGGGCATTTGCCCAATACTGTGTGTCACACTTACTCGTGCATTTACTTTGGAACACGTTTATACGTGGGCTGCTGGAAAAGTTTCTGGAAACGGTATGAAAAAACGCATATGCCATATGGTAAACGGTATCATTATTTTTCTAAGTTATCGCCTTTGACGTCAATATACTTTTGTATACGCTCGAACCAAATTCTAAAGCACGTTTTCCACTCTAAAGATAGTATCTCAGAAACCAGTGTCCGGAATGTTTCAACCGCTGTTTCAGCCGACGAAAATCGCTCACCACGCATTTTATTTTTGATATTTGGGAACAAGAGGAAATCATTAGGTGATAAATCAGGTGAATATGGACAATGAGTCCTTAATTCAACATTTTTGTTGGACAAGAAATCAACTGTTTGACGGGCTGAGTGAGAGCTGGATTTGTCATGATGGAGAATAATTCGTCGATTTCGATTCTTTCTTCTTATTTGATCGATTACTTCCGGCAAACAAATTGTAGTATACCAGTCAGCATTCACAGTTTCTCGATCCCCTAAAGTCACGGTTGCTACATGTCCAGTTAAACCAAAGAAACAAGCAATCATTTGCTTCGCAGCACTGCGTGAACGGACAACTTTCCTTGGTTTTGCTTCATTTTGAAATACCCAAACGGTAGATTGTTGTTTACTTTCTGGTTCGTACGAATAGATCCACGTTTCGTCACCAGTAACGATGTTATAAACTAAATTTTAACGACCTCCATTGAATTTCTTGAGCATTTCTTCGCACCATTTGACACGACCTGCGCTTCTGTTAAATTGTGTGGGATCCAACGACTGCAAAGCTTTCGTACGTTCAAATGATCATGCAAAAGCTGGTGTATTGCTTCCATGTCAATGCGTAAAGATGCTTGAATTTCACGGTATGTTACATGTCGATCTTGCCCAAGCATTTCATGCACAGCATCTACATTAGTGACAACAACAGATGTTGATGGACAACCTTCACGAAATTCGTCACTGAGAGAGTAGGTCCACGCTGGAATTTGGCAAACCCATTATAAACACTGCTCTTTGATGGTGCTTCATCTCCAAAAGCCAAATTAAGCCGATCGAGGCATTGTTTCGGCGTTAGATCACATTTGAAATCTTAAAAAATCATGGCACGAAAATTTTCACGCCAGATTTCCATGTTTACACAAAATTACTCTTTCTCAAATGCTGTACAAACAAAACTAGTTCACTTGGATAGGAACTGTCAATAGAATTATAGGCGAAAAACGCCAAATTTTTCAAATTTGATAGTTGATAAACGCTAACGATTCTAGACCTACTAGATTCCAGAAAATTTTCCAGCAGCCCACGTAATTAGAACAAATTATTAACCTTTGTGAAATGGCAGCAGTGAAAACAAGAGCAGCAACATCATCACTAAGAAGATTGGTATCTTTTTTCACGGAATTGAAAAACGTTGACAAAAGAATCTCACAGGACGCGGTGGTTCCAAGAGGAGCCCTGGAGAAGGTATCCCTCGCAAAAGAAAGAACTGTAATAGAAGAACTCAGCAATTACATTGCTTTACATCGAAGTGTAAATTCTGTAAACTTTGGAACATCAGATCGTGTTGATGATGACGTATAGTGAAAGGAGATTATCTGAAATCCATTTCAGAGTTTTCAGTTCTGAATGTAATTTGTATCACCTATAGTTAAAGCTCACATATATTTATGGCTTTATCGAGCGGTCGTTTATATGCACGTCGGAGGGTAGTTGCCGTGTATGTATGGGGTGGGTGGTATTTGATTGATGAGAACATTGTTTGGACAAGTTCCAGGGGGCACTGCAGGCCGGCTGGTGTAGTGTTTGCTTAGGGCGCCAGGGGGAGCGCACGTCTGTCGGTGCTGATACAGGCGGGCGCACATTCCTGGCTCTGGTGCGATAGCCAGCCCCAATTTAGACTTGCTGACGCTCACTATGAATATTTTAGCAGTTTCCGGATAAAGAAACTCTCGGTGAAATTTATTTCACGAAGTGGCCGACATGCCTGAAGACGGCGGGCTGGCGCGCGCGGCCGAAACGCTCACGCTGCAGTTAATTAAATCGCGCCGTACGTGTGTACACATGTGCAGAATAAATAATAGCGAGATGGAGCGGACCATTGTGTATAGCGGGAGAAACAAAATTCGCGCGGAAATTATCTGTGAAATGTTGACACAGTACCTAGGTGTATTATTATGACGAACAGCCGTTGATACAGAGGTTTAAAGCAAATATTTCTGGTGAACAAAGGCATGAATCACGATATTTACTCTATAATAATACTTGCGCTATCTTTACTTTAGCTTTAGACCTTACGCGAAACTGAGATAGCAAGAAATTTATTGCGATAAAATTAGAAGACTGCCGTAACTGTTGACTGAGATTACGTCGGAAGAAGGAGCACTTGAAGATAATGAAGTTATTGTGCACGTTTAACGATGATCTAACTACAAAAAAATATCTGTGGGTATATCCATTTACGTTGGTCATTAAAAATCTCGTCTAGAAAGATTTTGTTATTCCTCTTCTCCCTCGTCTTTATTTCTTAGAGTTCCACAATTTCTTCCAACTCTTTCTGTCCTATATTTTCGTTTCCAATGTAATACACTTAGATCAGAGTTCATCAGATGTTCTCCTCTATTTCAATCTTGACCGCCCTCTTCTTATATTATCTCTTCCCATATATTTTCTTCTCCCTTGTCTTTTTCTTTGTTGTGCAATCTTCAACTTATTATACTCTTTTTAGAGAGCTATCTTCCTCATCATTCATCAAGTATCTTCGGAATTTTTAATATGAGTCCGGAAAAAAGAACAACTCAAACTTTTTGACGTTTTCGAATAAAAGTTGACAAAAATTGCTTGTAAGTTAATGTGGCACAATCTAAAGTTTAGTGTTAATTCAATTCAAGATCTACATTACAATGATATCAAAAATCAAAGAGTACTTAACGTCGAGCAGAATTCAGAATAGAAACAAGAAAACTGTGGGATCAAGGCAAAATTGTGAAGATGCTACATGTGACACTAATAGTAAATGGAAAGAAGATGAAATAGAACGAAAGGGACGATAAATTGGAAGACGCTTACAAATAAATGTAAAGATGTAAATAAAACTAAGACATTAAAAAAGAGGGAAAAGAAAAGAGAAAATTTTTTAAAAATTAGCACTTGGAATATAAAAAACGATGTTAGCAACAGGAAAAATTCATGAGATAAATTCAGCATTAAAAAGATGTGAAGTCAACATAGCTGCTTTACGAAAGGTACGAGGAGCAGGGCAAGGAAGGACAGATAAAAAGGACTGTGTGATGCTATATTCTGGTGGCAAAAAACAAGGAGTCGCATTTATGGCATCAAATAAAACAAAGGAAATGATAATGACATTCAGGCCAAACAACGAAAAATTAGCATATCTTAGGGTGAAAACAAACTGTGATTAAATATGTATGCTGACGTTGAAAATGTTGAAGCAGAACTAAAGAAAAATTTTACTATATTTAAGAAAAAGTATAAACAATACACAAGGAAGATATTGGGTGACCTCAATGCACAAGCGAGGAAAGAGGCACGTAACTAGAAAGCATGCAGCTTATGAAAGAACTAATGATAATGGTCAAAGATTATGTAAGTTAGCTATCAGAACAAACTTGTTGATAAATAGCACTAAGTACAAACACCCGAAATACCTCAAAGTTACATGGACAGCACCAAATAACAAAGCACAAACGCAGATGATATACTAGTGTCGAAAAGAAAACAGTCATCAATAATGGATGTTAGGACTTATAGAGGGGCTTGCACAGAACAGATCATTATATGGTAGGTGCAAAATTATAGAAAACAAAATGAAAAGAAATTTGAATATAAAAAGTAAACAAAATTAATGGAACGTCGAACCATTACATGATGAAAATCAAAACAGGAAATATACAGATGAGATAGAGAAGCACGCATTAAAGACACTGCCGGAATATGTATCTATTGGAAGAAAGAAAAAGGAAACTGCCAAGAACTGCTACAATCAGCAATGCCGTGAAATGGGAACTAAAAAAGATGGAAGCTTGGATAACATGGATAAGATCAGGCAATAATGAAGATAAAAAGCAATAACAAATAAAGAGTACAATAAAGTGATAAAAAATAGTAAAAAGACACGAACAGAAGAAAAGTTAAGAGAAATAGAAGCAGAAAGAAAAAATAGAAATACAAAAATGTACTCAGAAAATTCATTAACAAAATAAAGTATATAAATACAGGTTGAGCGGAATACGAAATAAACAAGGAAAGGTGGCTGAAAATGAACAAGAACGTAAAGAGGTGTGGGTCTAGGACAATTCACCATCGCCGATTTGTCGTCGCCAATTCACCGTCGCCGATTCGTCGTAGGTACAATTCACCGCCGGAAAAGTCGCCGTCGATAAATTCGCCGTCAACGATTAAAATTTTAAGTCCAGGTACATATCCAAATAATAATATACCGATAATTATATGTAAATAAAATAAAGAAGTTAACATAATTAATGGAAAATAAAATAATTTGTTATTAATTAAATGTGATACATAGATAAAGAAACAGATAAAAAAATTTGGTCTTCCAGGAAGTATTTCTTATTCTCGAGGGTGTTCCCTCTAATTCTTCTTTTTTATATTTTCAGATTCTGCTCAAAATCATATTGATTTTCAGATTCTGCTCAAAATCATATTGATTTTCATATCAATCAAAATCACTACACATCAAAAGTCGTCATTTAAAATTATAAATTGAAAAAGAGGTTCCATTAAAAAAAATAGAATTATGATTATGTGTACGTACAGCACCAATTTTCTCGTAATTTTTTGTCTTACGGTGGTCGCACTGTAATTAGGAATTTATTTTAACTTGAAATAGAAAAACAATAGTCAAAGTCCATTTTAATTTACTTGAAACGTACTGAAATTATAGTTATTTTCTTCGATTCGTAGGTATAACTTGGATATTATCTAAAATGGTCAGAAAGTGTTTTAAAGCTTATCAAGCTAAATAAAGCAGTAACATGGGACGGCGAATTGGGCGGACGGTAAATTGGATCGACGACGAATTAGTTCTACGACGAATTGGCGACGGTGAATCGGCGACGGCGAGTTGGCGACGGCGAATCGTCCCATCCCCGGAGGTGTAGATACAGTACTTACGAATTGATAATCAAGAAAATAGAGAGACACTAACAAAAGTAGATTATGATGGGATTAGAATTCAAGATTCAACGTTGGAAAAAGTAAAGGAAAGTATAGGACACATGCGAAATGGAAAAGTACCAGGAAAAGCTGAAATTAACAACGAACTGATAAAGTATGGTGGATCAGCATTGGTAGATCTAATATTAAAGACATGGAAAAATGAGGGTATGTCAAAGGAATTAAAAACAGGACAGATAGTAACAATAGATAAGAAAGGAAGCCAACAGAAATGCTCAAATTACCGAAGAGTCACGTTGCTATGTACTATTTAAAAGTAGAAAAAGATTATTCGTCAAAATTGGAGAATATAAATTGAACATTAGAGATCCATAATTTCATCCATTTCTTTCTGTCCTATATTTTCGTTCCCAATTTATTATAGTTTAGGCCTGAGTTCATCAAATCTTCTGTTCCACTTGATCTTTTCACTTCAATCTCGACCTCCCCGTTCTTATATTATCTCTTCTTATATATCTTCTTCTCTCTTGTCTTTATTTCTTAGAGTTCCACAATTTCTTCCCTTTCTCTCTGTCCTGTATTTTCATTCCCAATTTATTACACTTAGGCCTGAGTTCATCAAATCTTCTGTTCCACTTGATCTTTTCACTTCAATCTCGACCTCCCCGTTCTCATATTATCTCTTCTTATATATCTTCTTCTCTCTTGTCTTTATTTCTTAGAGTTCCACAATTTCTTCCCTTTCTCTCTGTCCTGTATTTTCATTCCCAATTTATTACATTTAGACCTGAGTTCATCAAATCTTCTGTTCCACTTGATCTTTTCACTTCAATTTCGACCTCCCCGTTCTTGTATTATCTCTTCTTACATATCTTCTTCTCTCTTGTCTTTATTTCTTAGAGTTCCACAATTTCTTCCCTTTCTCTCTGTCCTGTATTTTCATTCCCAATTTATTACACTTAGACCTGAGTTCATCAAATCTTCTGTTCCACTTGATCTTTTCACTTCAATCTCGACCTCCCCGTTCTTATATTATCTCTTCTTACATATCTTCTTCTCTCTTGTCTTTATTTCTTAGAGTTCCACAATTTCTTCCCTTTCTCTCTGTCCTGTATTTTCATTCCCAATTTATTACACTTAGGCCTGAGTTCATCAAATCTTCTGTTCCACTTGATCTTTTCACTTCAATCTCGACCTCCCCGTTCTTATATTATCTCTTCTTATATATCTTCTTCTCTCTTGTCTTTATTTCTTAGAGTTCCACAATTTCTTCCCTTTCTCTCTGTCCTGTATTTTCATTCCCAATTTATTACATTTAGACCTGAGTTCATCAAATCTTCTGTTCCACTTGATCTTTTCACTTCAATTTCGACCTCCCCGTTCTTGTATTATCTCTTCTTACATATCTTCTTCTCTCTTGTCTTTATTTCTTAGAGTTCCACAATTTCTTCCCTTTCTCTCTGTCCTGTATTTTCATTCCCAATTTATTACACTTAGACCTGAGTTCATCAAATCTTCTGTTCCACTTGATCTTTTCACTTCAATCTCGACCTCCCCGTTCTTATATTATCTCTTCTTACATATCTTCTTCTCTCTTGTCTTTATTTCTTAGAGTTCCACAATTTCTTCCCTTTCTCTCTGTCCTGTATTTTCATTCCCAATTTATTACACTTAGGCCTGAGTTCATCAAATCTTCTGTTCCACTTGATCTTTTCACTTCAATCTCGACCTCCCCGTTCTTATATTATCTCTTCTTATATATCTTCTTCTCTCTTGTCTTTATTTCTTAGAGTTCCACAATTTCTTCCCTTTCTCTCTGTCCTGTATTTTCATTCCCAATTTATTACACTTAGGCCTGAGTTCATCAAATCTTCTGTTCCACTTGATCTTTTCACTTCAATCTCGACCTCCCCGTTCTTATATTATCTCTTCTTATATATCTTCTTCTCTCTTGTCTTTATTTCTTAGAGTTCCACAATTTCTTCCCTTTCTCTCTGTCCTGTATTTTCATTCCCAATTTATTACACTTAGACCTGAGTTCATCAAATCTTCTGTTCCACTTGATCTTTTCACTTCAATCTCGACCTCCCCGTTCTTATATTATCTCTTCTTATATATCTTCTTCTCTCTTGTCTTTATTTCTTAGAGTTCCACAATTTCTTCCCTTTCTCTCTGTCCTGTATTTTCATTCCCAATTTATTACACTTAGGCCTGAGTTCATCAAATCTTCTGTTCCACTTGATCTTTTCACTTCAATCTCGACCTCCCCGTTCTTATATTATCTCTTCTTATATATCTTCTTCTCTCTTGTCTTTATTTCTTAGAGTTCCACAAGTTCTTCCCTTTCTCTCTGTCCTGTATTTTCATTCCCAATTTATTACACTTAGGCCTGAGTTCATCAAATCTTCTGTTCCACTTGATCTTTTCACTTCAATCTCGACCTCCCCGTTCTTATATTATCTCTTCTTATATATCTTCTTCTCTCTTGTCTTTATTTCTTAGAGTTCCACAATTTCTTCCCTTTCTCTCTGTCCTGTATTTTCATTCCCAATTTATTACACTTAGGCCTGAGTTCATCAAATCTTCTGTTCCACTTGATCTTTTCACTTCAATCTCGACCTCCCCGTTCTCATATTATCTCTTCTTATATATCTTCTTCTCTCTTGTCTTTATTTCTTAGAGTTCCACAAGTTCTTCCCTTTCTCTCTGTCCTGTATTTTCGTTCCCAATTTATTATAGTTTAGGCCTGAGTTCATCAAATCTTCTGTTCCACTTGATCTTTTCACTTCAATCTCGACCTCCCCGTTCTTATATTATCTCTTCTTATATATCTTCTTCTCTCTTGTCTTTATTTCTTAGAGTTCCACAATTTCTTCCCTTTCTCTCTGTCCTGTATTTTCATTCCCAATTTATTACACTTAGGCCTGAGTTCATCAAATCTTCTGTTCCACTTGATCTTTTCACTTCAATCTCGACCTCCCCGTTCTCATATTATCTCTTCTTATATATCTTCTTCTCTCTTGTCTTTATTTCTTAGAGTTCCACAATTTCTTCCCTTTCTCTCTGTCCTGTATTTTCATTCCCAATTTATTACACTTAGGCCTGAGTTCATCAAATCTTCTGTTCCACTTGATCTTTTCACTTCAATCTCGACCTCCCCGTTCTTATATTATCTCTTCTTATATATCTTCTTCTCTCTTGTCTTTATTTCTTAGAGTTCCACAATTTCTTCCCTTTCTCTCTGTCCTGTATTTTCATTCCCAATTTATTACACTTAGGCCTGAGTTCATCAAATCTTCTGTTCCACTTGATCTTTTCACTTCAATCTCGACCTCCCCGTTCTTATATTATCTCTTCTTATATATCTTCTTCTCTCTTGTCTTTATTTCTTAGAGTTCCACAATTTCTTCCCTTTCTCTCTGTCCTGTATTTTCATTCCCAATTTATTACACTTAGGCCTGAGTTCATCAAATCTTCTGTTCCACTTGATCTTTTCACTTCAATCTCGACCTCCCCGTTCTCATATTATCTCTTCTTATATATCTTCTTCTCTCTTGTCTTTATTTCTTAGAGTTCCACAAGTTCTTCCCTTTCTCTCTGTCCTGTATTTTCGTTCCCAATTTATTATAGTTTAGGCCTGAGTTCATCAAATCTTCTGTTCCACTTGATCTTTTCACTTCAATCTCGACCTCCCCGTTCTTGTATTATCTCTTCTTACATATCTTCTTCTCTCTTGTCTTTATTTCTTAGAGTTCCACAATTTCTTCCCTTTCTCTCTGTCCTGTATTTTCATTCCCAATTTATTACACTTAGACCTGAGTTCATCAAATCTTCTGTTCCACTTGATCTTTTCACTTCAATCTCGACCTCCCCGTTCTTATATTATCTCTTCTTACATATCTTCTTCTCTCTTGTCTTTATTTCTTAGAGTTCCACAATTTCTTCCCTTTCTCTCTGTCCTGTATTTTCATTCCCAATTTATTACACTTAGGCCTGAGTTCATCAAATCTTCTGTTCCACTTGATCTTTTCACTTCAATCTCGACCTCCCCGTTCTTATATTATCTCTTCTTATATATCTTCTTCTCTCTTGTCTTTATTTCTTAGAGTTCCACAATTTCTTCCCTTTCTCTCTGTCCTGTATTTTCATTCCCAATTTATTACATTTAGACCTGAGTTCATCAAATCTTCTGTTCCACTTGATCTTTTCACTTCAATTTCGACCTCCCCGTTCTTGTATTATCTCTTCTTACATATCTTCTTCTCTCTTGTCTTTATTTCTTAGAGTTCCACAATTTCTTCCCTTTCTCTCTGTCCTGTATTTTCATTCCCAATTTATTACACTTAGACCTGAGTTCATCAAATCTTCTGTTCCACTTGATCTTTTCACTTCAATCTCGACCTCCCCGTTCTTATATTATCTCTTCTTATATATCTTCTTCTCTCTTGTCTTTATTTCTTAGAGTTCCACAATTTCTTCCCTTTCTCTCTGTCCTGTATTTTCATTCCCAATTTATTACACTTAGGCCTGAGTTCATCAAATCTTCTGTTCCACTTGATCTTTTCACTTCAATCTCGACCTCCCCGTTCTTATATTATCTCTTCTTATATATCTTCTTCTCTCTTGTCTTTATTTCTTAGAGTTCCACAAGTTCTTCCCTTTCTCTCTGTCCTGTATTTTCATTCCCAATTTATTACACTTAGGCCTGAGTTCATCAAATCTTCTGTTCCACTTGATCTTTTCACTTCAATCTCGACCTCCCCGTTCTTATATTATCTCTTCTTATATATCTTCTTCTCTCTTGTCTTTATTTCTTAGAGTTCCACAATTTCTTCCCTTTCTCTCTGTCCTGTATTTTCATTCCCAATTTATTACACTTAGACCTGAGTTCATCAAATCTTCTGTTCCACTTGATCTTTTCACTTCAATCTCGACCTCCCCGTTCTTATATTATCTCTTCTTATATATCTTCTTCTCTCTTGTCTTTATTTCTTAGAGTTCCACAATTTCTTCCCTTTCTCTCTGTCCTGTATTTTCATTCCCAATTTATTACACTTAGGCCTGAGTTCATCAAATCTTCTGTTCCACTTGATCTTTTCACTTCAATCTCGACCTCCCCGTTCTTATATTATCTCTTCTTATATATCTTCTTCTCTCTTGTCTTTATTTCTTAGAGTTCCACAAGTTCTTCCCTTTCTCTCTGTCCTGTATTTTCATTCCCAATTTATTACACTTAGGCCTGAGTTCATCAAATCTTCTGTTCCACTTGATCTTTTCACTTCAATCTCGACCTCCCCGTTCTTATATTATCTCTTCTTATATATCTTCTTCTCTCTTGTCTTTATTTCTTAGAGTTCCACAATTTCTTCCCTTTCTCTCTGTCCTGTATTTTCATTCCCAATTTATTACACTTAGGCCTGAGTTCATCAAATCTTCTGTTCCACTTGATCTTTTCACTTCAATCTCGACCTCCCCGTTCTTATATTATCTCTTCTTATATATCTTCTTCTCTCTTGTCTTTATTTCTTAGAGTTCCACAAGTTCTTCCCTTTCTCTCTGTCCTGTATTTTCATTCCCAATTTATTACACTTAGGCCTGAGTTCATCAAATCTTCTGTTCCACTTGATCATTTCACTTCAATCTCGACCTCCCCGTTCTTGTATTATCTCTTCTTATATATCTTCTTCTCTCTTGTCTTTATTTCTTAGAGTTCCACAATTTCTTCCCTTTCTCTCTGTCTTGTATTTTCATTCCCAATTTATTACACTTAGGCCTGAGTTCATCAAATCTTCTGTTCCACTTGATCTTTTCACTTCAATCTCGACCTCCCCGTTCTTGTATTATCTCTTCTTATATATCTTCTTCTCTCTTGTCTTTATTTCTTAGAGTTCCACAATTTCTTCCCTTTCTCTCTGTCCTGTATTTTCATTCCCAATTTATTATACTTAGACCTGAGTTCATCAAATCTTCTGTTCCACTTGATCTTTTCACTTCAATCTCGACCTCCCCGTTCTTATATTATCTCTTCTTACATATCTTCTTCTCTCTTGTCTTTATTTCTTAGAGTTCCACAATTTCTTCCCTTTCTCTCTGTCCTGTATTTTCATTCCCAATTTATTACACTTAGGCCTGAGTTCATCAAGTCTTCTCTTCCAATTGATCTTTCCATTTCAATCTCGACCTCTCTCTTCTTATATTATCTCTTTTTACATATCTTCTTATCCATTGTCTTTATTTCTTAGAGTTCCACAAATTCTTCCATTTCTTTCTGTCCTATATTTTCGTTTCTAATTTAATACGCTTAGACCTCCTTGACCTCCGTCTTCTTATATTGGTGGTCAATTCATAGTTTCTTAATATTTGTTTTGCTATCCTTCATTCCTCCACTTTTCGACCCAACGACTCCTGCTGGCTTTCCATGTTTTTAGTAGGTGAGTAAATTTACAAAATATTTCAGGCTAAAAATGCTTTGGATTTGTGAAATTTCCTCTCATTACATAAAATCAATGTTGTCGATAATCGCGGGGCATAAATTTGTCGTCGGTGATTTCCCTGCAAATATCGTTTGAAGCAGACGTTTACAGATTTTTACAGCCAGCAACGCCCTGCGGTATTTACATTTACATATATCATGGCACACTTCGATTTGTTCTGTTTATTCTTTCCTTTATTTCATCATTATTGCTTTGCATAAATCATGCTACACACTTCGATTTACTTTGTTTATTCCCTTCTGTATTTCCTCGTTTTCGTTACGTGTCTATTTTTATTGCCTACCCACCTTAACCTTTGCATATTTTTGTGTCCATATAATTCTGTAAGTTACGTGTACCGTTTTATTTTATACCACAATATGCAATATTGCAATTTTTTTTCTCAGTTGTTTTGTTTAAAATCCACTGCGATTTAGTACAAGAAGAAAATGACAATAAGAAGAAAAAGGAGTCGTCTAAGGAGGAAATGGTTATCATCAGTGCAAGATGACCTGGGGATGTTAGGGATACGAAATTAGGGAAAAACAACTGCAGTTCGATTTAGATGGAAAAGCATTGTTTGCACTATAAAAATACTTATCTTCCCTTCCCCTTTTATTTTTACTTCCAGTATCAAACCACTAACTCTTACTATTGTTATTATTAATGCGCATTTCTCAGTTTAAAGCAGTTCTTTTCCTTTTTTCTTTTTTCTTCGACCAATATTTTCATGTCTTAGACGTGCTCTATTCTCTATGACTTTATCATTGATACTCCGTTTTGAATGTCCACTTTTAGCGTTTTCAATTCATTGCTCTAAAGCATCCATAGGGTATCTCCATCCCTTTTTTTATATAATAATAATAATAATAATAATAATAATAATAATAATAATTTATTAATTGCCCAACAGAATAACAATTCCAGTTACAGGACAATAATACAAAAAATTAGACGCCGCTAACAAAATGAAATAATTACAAGAAATTAAACAAGAAATTAATCGTGGTTACTTAAAAAAAATATCATTGAATAATTTATTAGCATAAACAGAGCAGTGAACAATAGGTGCTCTACACATCACATTCGTCCTAAATTTCTTGACAGCGAAGAGGTGGTTGTTCCTAGCACTCAGTCTAGGAGTGCGGATGTTTACACGAGCTAGTAGATCCATGCAGTCGATCCTGTTCACAAGTTTCTCCATAAAAGCTGCACTAATAACTTCCCTACGAGTACTCAAAGATTCAAAGCCATGACGTTCCAGGAGACAAGAGTAGTCAATATCGCGTGCAGGATAGATACCATCAATTTTAAATGGCAAGAACTTCAAGAACTTTTTTTGAACTCTTTCCACAGTTAGCTGATGCACTGCATAAAATGGATACCATATGATGGCGGCGTATTCCAGTTTAGATCGAAAGAAGGAGTTGAAAAGAATCACTAGCGTTTCAGTATGGTTGAACTCCTTCCAGATTCTCATTATGAAACCCAGTGACCTAAAAGCAGCAGAGCACATGTCAGATATATGGTCAGAGAAGTGTAGCTGTTCATCAAACAAAACCCCTAAATCTCTTACGGACCTCTTCTGATCAATCGCAGCACCATTAATAAAATAAACTGAATTAATAGGACTCAGCTTCTTGCTATAAGAGACAAAACAACATTTAGAAATATTAAGATGAAGCTTATTAATACTACACCAATTAGCGATGATGTTTAAACTAATTTGCAGGTAACCGACGTCTAAAGAGGAAGAAATTTCATGATAAATCTTGAGATCATCTGTGTAAGCTAAGACTGAAGAAGGAATCGATGTTATAAGATCGTTAATAAATAGGTTAAAAAGAAGAGGCCTAAGATTAGAGCCCTGAGGTACTCCAGAGGTAGACGTAAATAATTCAGATTTATAGCCATTAAAGTACACGTAATTGAATCTATTCTGCAAGTAATTCTGAATTAAAGCAAGTAACGGCTTAGTGAAACCAAAAGCACTTAACTTATTCAACAAAATAGTATGGTCTATAGTGTCAAATGCACAAGTGAAATCAGTGTAGATAATGTCCAGTTGATTACCGCGATCCAATGATTCAGCTATCTCTTGAGAAATAATTGCTAAATTAGTGGTGGTGGAGCGACCGGACATAAAACCATGTTGAGAAGGAGATATAAAGATTCTAGTTTTTTTTATTATAATGTTATGCAGAACCAACTCGAAGACCTTACCAAAGTTTGATAGAATGGCTATCGGCCTGTAGTTAGAGACATTGGGAGCATCACCCTTTTTAAAAACAGGACAAATCCTTGCAAGTTTCCATGCAGATGGAAATTTAGATGTACGAAGTGACAAATTGAAAATTTTTGATAACGCTGTAGCGAAAACACATGCACAATCTTTAACTAAAAAACTTGGTATATTGTCATCACCAGCAGTATTTTTGTTTTTTAAATTCCGACTGCATTTATAAACATCTTCAGGATTAATTTCATCAATATGGAAAGAAGGAAGATTAGAAAATGTATCAGGCAGCGAGGTAGAAACACTTTGTGGTAAATACACAGAACAAAAAGCCTGTGCAAATACATCGACAATCTCTTGAGGCTTCGAAAAAGACATATCATTCAAGTAAACCTTGGATGGATGGAATTCTCGAAGTGTTTCTTTTAGTCTGGATAAAATGCCAAAAAGTCGATGGTTCAACTGAAATTTTATTTTCAATCACATTAAGGTAGTTATTATAGGCCACAGATATATCCATTTTTAATTTCAGCCGCAGACGTTGAAATTCGGCTTTATAATAGTCAAGCCCTGTAGACTTCCACCTACGGAGGTAGTATTATTTTAATCTTAGATTTTTCTTAATGTCTGTACTAAACCACAGACGATATTTAGAATTATTGGACGTGCGAGTAAGTGGAACAGAGGAATTCATGACTGAATAAATCCTATGGTAGAATTCATTTATTGCTGCATCAACGTCATCAAAAGTGTTAAGGAAGGACCAATCGATTAGCTGTAAATCAGAGTAAAGCTTATGAAAATTAGCATTGCGAAAGTTGTATCGTACGTTATCATTAGAAGGAAAACGCTATACTTTGCTGAAATTGTGAAAGTCAGCGGCAATTGATAAAGACGGATGATGGTCGTCTTCTGGAACTAAGGAAATCGGATCAAGTTCTACAGTTAAGAAGTAATGGAGATTAGAGAGAACCAAATCCAAGGGTCTCCTATTTTTATTGTGAATATAATTGTATTGCGTAAGACAGAGAGAATGTGAAAAATTAGCAACCAAACTGACTTTCTGGTCATTGGTATTATGGGATAAGTCAGAGAAAGAAGGAATGTTGAAATCACCAACAATCAGTACAGGTTTATCTAACACAGCTATTTCCAAAAGCTGAAACAACAATTCAATATTAAAGTAGTCCAAATCAGGAGGAATATAAAGCACTACAAGAAAGAAAGATGTATAAGCGAAAGAGCATTTGCAGATAAGTATATCGACAACAGGTATCATGGATTTGAAATGAGTAGTATCAATAACTTCAAAAAGAACATTATGAGAGAAGGCAACTAAAACTCCGCCTCCAGTTGATTTACCAGATGCAACAAAATCTCGATCACAACGAACTACAGTATAATTATTTGAAAATATTTCACTGTTGCTAACTGAGGTACAAAGCCAGGTTTCAGTCAGCAAAATAATATCATAATGAGAGGAGAGAGTGGAGGTAAACAATGTATGTGTCTTGCTGCGTAAACCTCTAACGTTCTGATAATAAACTTCTAGATGCGACATTCTGTTGGGATGAATTAGTTTTCCGATTTCACAATTTCGGGAATATCATTAATAAATTTAATTCTAATATTAGTTTCACCAGCTGCTTTACGCGAAATGAGTTCTTGTTTAACACATTTATATAATTTATTTTGCATGGGAGTGCGATCCTTTGCAATCGAAACATTGGCAAAGTTGGCCGAAGATTTCAGCAATTTACTTTTTTTTAATACTTTACTAACTGAGACAGCAGAATTCATGTAAACTTTAATGGGACGTTGTTGGTCAGGTTTAGAAGGGTCATATTTACCCAAACGAAATGTTTTAAAATCCTCAACTTGAACTTCAAGTGCCGAAAATATATTTTTTAACGTTTTAGTGTCAGAAAAACTATCAAATTATTTTTGCGACGTTCGCGCACAGACACTTCTTGAATGATTTTTTCCTGAGCGATTAAAGTACATAAAGATTCCGGCTGGGTTATGGTGCAAGATTTAAGCTGTTTAATATCTTCCTGCAGTTCAATAATTAGTGATTTTAAACTAATTATATCATTATTAAATTTACTACATTCAGAGCAGGACCGTGTAAGACCACAATTAGTGTTAATTTTACGAACATCGGACTTAGATAATTCAACACAGGCAGGCAAGAAAATTTTTTTACAGATCGAACAGTTTACAAAAAAATCGTCCTTAATTAATTTGTCACAGCAAGTACAGTAATTCATTATCAATTTAAGTGAGAAGTGACTTAGTAATAAAAAGGATAAAGAAAAGACAACGGTTACTCTTCACACACGCGGGGCCCGTCGCGGTGACTTAAAAAACACACAGACCTAGGCCAACGGAAATCAAAAACAAAACAAAAAGGGAGTACAAAGGAAATAAGACGAAAAATAATGAGTTCGCTAGAAAACAAAACAGAAATAACTTCACCCAAAAAGTAGTATTAATCGCTGAAGAAACACAAATAACTGAGATAAATAGTGCCCACTAATAATAAAATTAAAAATTTTGTAATCCACTATAACAATATACGGGTGTCTACAACAACTCACAACCTGGCATATGCGGCTATAACAAGATGGGAGATGAGAGTGCACTAGTGTAGCCAATTGAAAACGCTATTAGACGTTATTTGTATTCCATTTACCTAGTTTACCAAATGACTTTACCTCTCCTCACTTCCTTACTAAGTAGTTCCAACAGCAGACCCAAGTGATCTAACGATTGTACCAACCTTCTTCCACCTTCGTAAGTCAGCTTTTTTAAATCCTCAATTACCAGAAGTGGTTCTCCTTACTTACAAACTCTTTCTTTTTACACTCGGTTATCTAGACTGAGGTTGAAGACCTTACCTCAGATAATCTCGTCTTACTTATTTCCAAAAGGAAAACAGTTTCTTTTGTTTTCAAATATTCCTGCTACATATTTTAAAAAATGGATTAGTAAACGCTAACACATCTTACAATCTGAACTGTAACTTTTACAATGCGGGTAAGAGTGTTTATCAACCGACTAACTAAGACTCAACTACGCCCTTCAAGTCTAAGCAAGATTAAAGTGGTAAGTTCACGTACACATAAAAATACTCAGTAATACGTAAATCGATATCAATTATAGAACATATTTACTTATGGGAGTAGATAAAAACAAGGAGCGAGAATAAGAATCTGGGACTTGTATCAAAAAAAAAATCTGTGATGAAGGTGAGTACAATGTATTGAAATGACTATAATAGACAAGAAGCAATAGAAAAATGAAATAAAATGAGACGTTACACAGTCGGTTTTCTTTTGCGAAACAGCAGCGACAATAACGAGAAGAACAGCAGCCACGGCCTTGAAGAATTTCATCTATAACCAAAAACGTAACATCAGCAGAAGAAAAATGGTGAAGTAATTCCTATCGAAGGACCTACAGAAAATGGCCAACGACAGCGTAAGTCTCCAAGTTAACCTGAAATCAGAACGAAATATGTTTGAACACGTTTGAACGTGTTACATTCATGTTTCGCTGTAATCGTTTCGGTCGGGTAGGCTTCTCTTTGTGCACGCAGGGTAAGGAGGTTGTTGGTCATTGCTGGGCAGGTATTCGATAGGGGCGCATGTTTTCCTCTTCTTAACTGCGAGCAACGAGATGCTGCAGGTGTGTCACCTCGGAGAAGCACAATGAGTTTGGGACTGTTTTTGGTAACGATTTTACAGTGTATCTGTGACCTTATCGTCCTGTACGGATCCACTCACCTCATTAATTGTTATCCCGACAAGTTTTTATGCGGTTTTGGGTTTTTGTTTTCCAAGGGAGTTCATTGTTTTGCGATCGTTGATTCCGCACTTTATCTCCTTTATAGCAAGTAGTCCGGGGCAGATTTTCACCGGCCAAATGGGCGCAGGGTGTTTGCCCTCCGCCCAACTTCGTGAGCGTCGTTTGAACTCCTAGAATTGTTACATTTTCCATGTGCTCTTGCGCAGATGGAAAAAAAGATAGACCGTTTTCAATTTGGGCTGTCGCAACCGAGTTGAGCACACAGGAGTTTCCGGCGAAGAATTCAACGGGGAGGGACGGATGCTCTGATTGTTGTACAACGAAGTCAGGGAGGTTTTGTTTACTTTTTGTTACATTTATAGTCATAATTACACTGTTTTGTCCTTCATACACTTGCATTTCATCTTTACATCTTTTATGTTAACTGTTTATGGTTTTTGGTTCATTTTTTTTTCATTTGGTATTGAAGAGTTTCTCTGTTTCACATTTGATTGTTTCGCTTTTATTAACCATTTCGGCCAGCTCGCTTAACGTTTCAAATTTAGGTATTCTATTTTGATACTTGAGATTGTAAGCAAACACGAGAGTACTCACTTCGATGCTCCTTTGCCTTTTGATTTGGGCGGTGTAAATTTAAATAATTTTGATACGTTTATGATCGGGAGTTACGCACATTTACTTAATATACAACGATTTATTTTTGGGTTGAACAAAAGTTTATTTACTTATTGTTTACTTTTGCTGGTACTGTATACTTTTGGGGAGAGGTCTCACAGATCATCATTAGTATTTCCGCTTTTTTTGCTTTCCCTAACAATTACTTCTTGAGATATACCAACGGAGAAGCGGGTCTTGGCGAGTTGTGTCTTCCGCGGACAAACAGGGATACATGAATGAAGTGCCATAAGTTTGGCTTCGTCTTCGACGTCTTCCCGAATGAAGTACAAATTCGGAGAGCATTTCGGGGAGGATTCGGACGGGGAGTCAACCGAATCCAAGCGGCCCAGAACGCCAAAGGTGCTGCAATTGCCTCCATTGCCTTCATCGGAGTCCATAAGGTAGGATAGGTCTACGGCTAGAAAACAGACCCGAGAACTGCCTTTGAAGGGAGCCGTCCTTGAGGAAGCCAACAGAAAACTTCCTAGGAGTTTCCTCAAGAACAAAAGGGACAATAAGAGACGGTTCTCATTAAAGCTCCCGGATGTCCGGAAGTCACTAAAAATAATGAATTTGTGCAGAAACTTATCACTTTTCAATTTACATTTTAAAAAAGTCAATTTCATTTATGTTTTGTCGATACTAAAGACATCTAGGAACCGCGCATGCACGTGAACCCCGTACAGAATCGGATGGTGCCGGAGCTTTATAAAAATAAATCATTTTTGGACACTGAGGTATTGTTCAAATCATTTATCGATTGTTGGTAGGCCAAATAACATAGCTAAAAACTTGTACATACATTTTTTCCCTGTAGCTGCTAAAGGTTTTTAGGTAAATGACTTAACTTTGTGGTATTCTTATGGCATTCTTATAGAGTTTCCCAAAATTGTATAATGAGAAATTATATATAAAATATACAAAATTACCTAGGTAAGCATTATTTATTTAAAGTGAAATTAATTAGTCGGCTAAATCATACCCACTAAGAGCATGAATGAAATAATCTCGGCGGGAAGAAGAAAAAAAATTTTAAACAAATATTTTAAGTATTCACTCCATCATACATCTCAAACATTGACTTTGGTTCCCTTCACGCTGCTTACTCCGGCATTTACTAAAATAATTTATTTAGCAGGAAAATGTATAACTGTCGGTAAATATTGCCTCGCCAAACGCCGGGATACTTTCGTTTGTATACTCTACAAATACGGTTCGTACAGAATTTCGTTTTGCGCGAACCGACCACCCGCCCGCCGCCGGTAAATTTCTGCGCGCACTCTACATACATATTTGCTCTGCCTCGGCAACGCTCTCTTTCCGTTACAGTTTCATGAATTGACACTTTTTTAATTATTAAAACGGTCGGAAGAAGAACGAAAATCGAACAAATCGAAACGGGCGGGAAAAAGGCAGAGCAAAGCAAATCGTGAATAATGGATGACGTAAATACCAAACCATTTAAATTTTAAAAAATTCATATACTAACAGTTTTTAGATCGTCAACCTGAAAAGGAGGAAATTAAAAATTGTAATGTATCAAAAACTGTTCCAAACAATTTTGTAACACTCTGAATGCTACAAAATTGGGGAGACCTATTAGTAGAGGTTTAAGATTTATTATTGTCAACACGATGGGAGTTTTTCGTAAAAAATAATAAAATGGAATTATTAAAGCACGGGCTCGTGAAATCGAGGGCAATTTCAACAGTGCCGGAATGTAAGTGAAAGTGAGGCTCATATTTCATAATAAAACATCGGCAGAATCGCAGCAACTGAGGCAAGCGGTTACAACAAGTGATACAAAGAACGCAGGGCATATTACGAATGACGCAATGCGCGAATAAACAAAAACTGCGTATAAAATGTGCGGATTAAAATTTGGACAGCAGTCGAGCCAGAAGCGACTCCGGTGGGCCTTAATACCAACTGTAAGAAGGGGAGTCGCCCGCGCTGTGTAACGCAATTTGACTCCGGTGGGCATCAGTACCAGCCAACTCGAAGAAGGGGAGCCGCCCAGGACCATTCCAGCCACCAAGGACGCTAGTGCCGAGATCACCCTCATCCTGCAGCCGATCGTAGGACACCTCTCTGCCAACCCCCGTGAATCCCTGCCCAGCCGAAGCCACTACCGCACCCTTGCTTGCCACATTAAGGACTCACCACTTCGTCCAGGACCACAAGAACTATCGTAGTCATCGCCACCGATAGCATAAACGTCGCAACGAGCCGACCTTGACCATCGCAGCCCGGAAGCAAAATACGTCGGCATCCGGGCCAGGCCAACACTAACTGTAGCCACCGCACGGACGACTAGGACCGCAACGACCCCGCTTTGACCCACGCAAAACCCCCCAACAATTTAAACTTAATATTAATAAAAGGTATCAACTTTTGTAAAACATTTATGTTAAAAGCTCTACTCTCTTGAAACCATACGCTACCCCCTTACCGAGACATGGTGGACGCACCACCCTACGGTGGAGGCACCACCCTAAGCGTTATTTTTTTTTAATTATTATATCAACAAAGGAGTTGCATTTTGATTTAACCTGCCCGTTCGGGTATTAGATAATCTAAATGCACGCCTTGTTAAAAATGTTGATGACCAATTTTAGGACAAACAATTTCAACAAGGCTTTCAAATGTTTTGGTATCCATCCGTAATTAAAAAAAAATGTACATCCCATCCGTAATTAAAAAAGATTTACTACGATATTCAACTTAAATGATACTCCTGCATGCGAACCACACCCTTAAAAACATTCAACGTAAGGCCTACGAAACAGTCAGATGGTATCATTTAAGTTGAGCGACATTGTACGTCTCTACCACCATTACGCTAAGCGAATAATGACCAACAGTTGCCTAAAAAGCCTACTTAATCTGTACTCAGCTTAATGTATCAAAGAATCTAGATTTTGCATAACAGATGGCATTCGATAAACTCAAAAATTTGGGAGAAAAAATATAAAAAATATTGAAACCAGAATATATTGTATACAAACATTTACTGCAGAAACTTCCCTAACTGATTGAGAGATGGCGACACTGGCGTAGCTACAGGGGTTGCAGGGATTGCAAAACAATACTGTAAATTTTCAAAATAATAATAATAATAAATGCATAGGAGTATGTCGTAGAATAAAATAAAAACATTTACTTCTGAAATAAATAAAAGAATTAAAGAAAACGGAAACGCAGATATTTACTGACGTCTTTAAAGTGAAACTAGAAGGATTAATTTTTAAAAATACTATCGCCGAAAAGCTATTTTAAAACAACTGAAAAACGCAAAGAAAACTCGAGGATTACGTTTCAAGCGTTAATTTCGGAATGACATTTGTGGCACCATTTGTTAACCTTACATTTCTAAATCGCGGTGAAAGGATTCCAAAAAACTGAAAAACGTTAGATTATGAATGTTTGAAGAAAACTAAAATTTTAAGCGCAAAGCGAAAAAAATTATGAGAATTTGTGGCGCCTTCTCACGCTGCGTTCTAACTTTGTCGTCTTTATTTATGGGGAGGGGGGATAATACCGAAACAATTAAGAAAATTCCGGAAATAACATTATGAATAACAATTTCTAAAAAAAATAAAACCGAACAGAAATACCCAGAATATAAAAAGTTAATATAAGTATCGCCATCTGTTAATCTGTAGTCGCATTAATTTTATTCCCTTTAATTTCCGAGAAACGAAAAGCGAAAGAATTTATGAAAATTTGTGGCGCCTTGGCTCTGAGTTCTAACTTTCTCGTCTTTATTTGTTGGGGAGCTAAGAAACACTAAGAAAATTCGGCAAGTAACACTACGAAAATAATTTCGAAAAAATAAAGTCGAACAGAAAAACCCAGAGTACGAAAAGTTAATATAAGTAGCGCCATCTGTTAATCTGTAGTCGCAATTAATTTTGTTCCCTTTAATATCCGAGAATCAATTTTAAAACAGCTGAAAACACATTTTTTTTTCGAAAAAGTGTTCGAAACACAATTGAAACGCTGGTCCACGAGAGTTTTCTTTTAAGAAACATCGAACATTTATGGCGCCATCTACCACCAGGAGCCGTGACTTTGTCCCATTCATTTGTGCGGAAACAATTATTTCAAAGCAACTGAAAAATCCTAAGAAAATCGGGAAGCGAAAAAGAATTTTGAAAGAATCAAATTAAACAGAAATATCAAGAGCACGTGAAGTTGCAAGCATATGTAGCGCCATCTGTTAACCTGCAGCCGCATCTAATTTTGTTCCATTGTATTTTCCGGAAACGGTTTCTAAAAAGCTGTTTTCTAATAAACATTTAAATTTTATTCTTTAGAATTTATAGAAATGATCGCAGAATTACTGTTTTAATTTCTGTTTAACTTATGTTTAATTATTAGATACTCAGATTATGACGTAGCATAACTGAATTGTTTGATACCCAAAATGAATTATTTTTTTTCGGTTTTTCTTTGTTAACAATAAGTAATTGAAAGACGCTGCTAAAAATTTTGCAACCCGGCGCCTTGACTTCTAGTTACGCCACTGGATGGCGATTCTCCGGTGACGTACAATTTAAGCCCGCGATGTTTTTGGGCGCTTTGGAAGCGCTACCCCCGCTCTTGTTTGTTTCGGGGAAACGAAAATTCTTTCACAGAA
The DNA here is from genome assembly GCA_036172665.1 of Prosopocoilus inquinatus. Lineage (NCBI taxonomy): Eukaryota > Metazoa > Arthropoda > Insecta > Coleoptera > Lucanidae > Prosopocoilus > Prosopocoilus inquinatus. Next base: position 31,944,579 of record CM069877.1, read on the forward strand.
AAAGACGAGGCAAAGGAACACTTAATAAATATAACGGTCGCAGTTGTAATGTCTAGCATGGTGGAAATACACCTGATTTAAAGTAAGGAAGAGAACCCAAAACGAAACGTTTTGATCATGACTGGAGTTAGGATGTTTCGGGCGTTGCTATGGTTAAGCAGTACGAAGGCCAATGAGTACATGGTTAGGCAGTACAAGGACCAATCAATTGCGCGCAAGTATGCGCAACCATGATCCGAAGCATCGTAAGCCTGATGATGAAGTTAAATTTATTATCATTGAATTTGAATTTCTAGAGTTTGCTTCAAAAACCTCAACCAATTGGTTAATAGATGGCGACATTCACGGCTTAATGCTGTTTCTCGAGAATGGTCGTAAAACAGGGACTTGTTGTTCTTATTATTCTATTAATTTTCATCGAACTCATTAGTAATCTTCTGGATTATTCGAAAGGCGAGTAAAAAAATCCTAAAAACTAATTTCACAAAAATTTTAAACGTAACTGTAACTTGTAATATTCTGAAAGTTTTTAAAATCTGCTTATATTTCTCCAAATATTATCCATTTATTTTCTCTTCACAAATCAACAGGTTTGCCGTTTAATTTATTTAGAATTTTTTTCTATCTATCTAGCGTTTTATGATAGATTGCTACGGTGTAAAAAGCGCTTTTAGGGTACGACCTGTTCGACGTGTATTGCATCATCTTAGGATGTGTTGCATCATCTTAGGAAACCGCTTGCTAGTAAGCACTTCAGACCGTGCCCATTCATTCCATCGCAGCAAAAATAGTTCTTTTTATTATCGTCTTAACCGTCGCTGGAATATTAATTTACCAAACTTCAAATAATCTCACGCTTTGCGTTTTACGTTTGTTTGGACATTCGTTTTAAAATACTCCGGCCATGAAGTGGTGCAAATAATCGATGCCTCTGCACTTTTTTTTGGTTCTAAAACCTTTCGGAGTTTATATTTTTAAATAGGATTGCATTCATCTTTTATAAACGAGAGCAAGCGTATTTCATCTGTTTCATGAAAAACGTTCGAAATTACTATTTCATTGGGGTTTCCTTAAGTCAGATTAATACTACTCGTTGGTTCCTGCTGATGTCACGGTGGTTTTGATTTGTGCAAACCCTTCTTTGCGAACATATGGGGGCATCGTTGGTTTCGCTTTATTAATTTGTAACGCGCTTCAGAGTCAGTCGTTTGACGATATCCCCGGTGCCTGGTGGTGTTGTTTTAAGGGGCGCTGCCCTGTTTGCGCGTTGTGGCCATCCTGACGATCGGTCCACATTTTGGTTTGCTTTTGAGGATCTTCTTGGGAAGGTTTCCTCGTGATATGACTTTTTGTCGGTTATAATTAGGCGTTGAAAGGAACTAAGCTCTTCGGAGTAAAAGGGCAGCCTCGTCCGTGGCATTTCCGACAGGTAGATTTGAGACCTTAACTCTCTTTTCGTTGACGAACTTTCGTTCCTTCATAGGCTTCTTGGTTTGGCTACAAGCTTTTTTAATTTTGACTATCAGTTTTGGTTTGGACATTCGACAACTATTTTTAGCTGCACATAGAAGAACGATTCTTTTTCGACGTTATGCGATTTCGTTCTACGATGTGAATGGCGTTTCTGTAGTGACAACGTCCTCATACGCCGACGTGGGACACTGCGGAACAACCTCCAAGGAAAAGTTATCAAGTGGGATAGTTCAGATTGATTGCCCTACAGCAGCCCTATGCTGAATTTTACCGTAAGCATTTTTAATGTTGTTTTGGGCGCGTCACGCCAAATAATTTATTCAATATTGAACGTTGCTTTGGGCACTTCACGCCGATGATTTTGGAAACATGATTATTGGTAAATATTTTAAATTTTGTCTAATGTTTAAGTACAATGCATACTTGTTGGCATTAAGCCCGTCACACACTTGGCAATTGTTTTGTCTATCGACGACATTAAATAGTTGTTGAATACTTTGAGTCATTTCCATTTTCCTGTTCCATGATCCTATCCTTTTCTCAGGTTAAGATTATTTTTTGCGTTTTTACGATTCATTAAATTATTGTTGTATAAGTCGAGTAATTTCTTTTTTCTTGTCCTTCTCCTCATCGCGGGTTAAAAATAAGTGGCGCTCAATTATTTGTCGCGTTTAATTAACACCCACAATAGTCACGGCTGAAGCTGCTGGCTGTGCTGCACGTTAATTTCCTCAGCAGAAATCTTGCTTCTGCTCAGAAAGATAGCAGTATATGCGTATGCAGTATGAAAGCCAGTGAATTCATTATTAGGCAATACGAGGACCAATCAACAGCCAGCATGTATGGGCTCGCATGGGAACACCCGAAACATCTGAAACCTAACGATGAAGATAAATTTATTTTCATTAGCCCATATTGTCACCTCGACTTTAATTTAGCAACGTCTTGATTAAATTCTCTTTTACTCATGAAATATAATTCACATAAAGCTATATCGTTTTTGTTTATTTTAATCACGGCTTTAGTTAGAGACGAATCTAATCATGAGATAAGAATACGGCCCATTGAATTTACATTTCTACAGTTAAGAATAGTCGTGTTTTTTTCAACTGACCGACAAGCTCTAAGCTAATCCGATCAGCACCGGTAACTTAAATAAAATACCGTTTCTTTCAAAGCAACGTAATTCGCAATAGAATCTGATGCATCAGATTAGTTAAAGTGCAGTTAAGATAAGTTACATTTTCCAAAGAACACGACTATTGTTTACCAACGTTTTCGAGAAGGCATGCCATCTGCACGAAACGTTCCAGAGAGTTCGTGATAGTTCCATGCAACGGTAACGGATGAATTAGCTATACAACAGGAGATAAGCGCGCGATTTGAACAATTTAATTTATAGAAATGTTATTAAGTGGTATTTGTTAAATAAGCGTTGTAGAGTAATGTTAGTGTAATCTGTGTTGCTTAAACGATTGAGTTTAATGAAAGTGTTTCAAATTAGACGACAGTTATTATTTATGAACCCCGAAGTCGTAATACTAATTTAATCTGATTATACGTGGGCTGATGGAAAATTTTCTGGAATCTAGTAGGTCTAGAATTGTTAGCGTTTATCAATTGTCATATTTGAAAAACTTGACGTTCTTCGCCTATTATTCTATTGACAGTTCCTATCCAAGTGAACTAGTTTTGTTTGTATAGCGTTTGAGAAAAAGTAATTTTGTGTAAACATGGAAATCTCGCATGAAAATGTTTGTGTCATGATTTTTTATGATTTCAAATGTGGTCTAACGCCGAAACAATACCTCGTTCGGCTTCATTTGGCTTTTGGAGATGAAGCATCATCAAAGAGCAGTGTTTATAATTGGTTTGCCGAATTCCAGCGTGGACGTACCTCTCTGTGACGAATTTCGTGAAGGTCGTCCATCAACATCTGTTGTTGCTACTAATGTAGATGCTGTGCGTGAAATGCTTGAGCGAGTTCGACATGTGACATACCGTGAGATTCAAGCATCCTTACGCATTGACATGAAAGCAATACACCAGATTTTGCATGATCATTTGAACGTACGAAAGCTTTGCAGTCGTTGGATCCCACACAAGTTAACAGAAGCGCAAAAGCAAGGTCGTGTCAAATGGTGCGAAGAAATGCTCAAGAAATTCAATGGAGGTCGTTCAAATTAAAATCAAATCGTTACTGGTGACGAAACGTGGATCTATTCGTACGAACCAGAAAGTAAACAACATTCTACCGTTTGGGTATTTCAAAATTAACCAAAAGCAACAAAAGTTGTCTGATCACGCAGTGCTGCGAAGCAAATGATTGCTTGTTTCTTTGGTTTAACTGGACATGTAGCAACCGTGGCTTTAGAGGATCGAAAAACCGTGAATGCTGATTAGTATACTACAATTTGTTTGCCGGAAGTCATCGATCAAATAAAAAGAAACAATCGAAATCGACGAATTATTCTCCATCATGACAACGCCAGCTCTCACTCAGCCCGTCAAACAGTTGATTTTTTGTCCAACATAAATGTTGAATTAATGACTCATTGTCCATATTCACCTGATTTATCACCTAATGATTTCTTTTTGTTCCCAAATATCAAAAATAAAATGCGTGGTGAGCGATTTTCGTCGGCTGAAGCAACGGTTGAAACATTGGACACTGGTTTCTGAGGTACAATCTTTAGAGTGGAAAACGTGCTTTAGAAATTGGTTCGAGCGTATGCAAAAGTGTATTGACGTCAAAGGTGAATACTTCGAAACACAATTATACCGTTTACCAAATTTCATATGCGTTTTTTCATACATAAATTACAAAGAACGAAGAAATTTTATAAACAAAGATTGTGTTATTTATTTATTAAAAGCATAATGTAACAAAACCAACGTAAGCAGTTTGAAACAAAAATTAAGTGGCCGATAATTTGCCACAAGTTGAGCTTTTTGCTTTTTCTCTTGTCATAATTTCGAACAGTAACATTATTGATGGTGATTTATATGACAAGAAACTTTTACACTTTACCGCCATATAATTGAACAAGGTTAGTCATGATGGGCGGTACAAATTTTACCAGTATGTAGGAGAGACATTTTTAAGTAAAAAAGTTCATATAAACCTATATGCAGGGTTTTCATGGAAAGCCGCTATAATAGCTTTCCTATTTGTAGTTCTACAAAGTAACTGAAAATAGAAAAGTTTTAGGACCTTTTCTCTTCGATTTTATAGTACTTTCAAAAAAAAAAAAAAACAAATAATAATCAGGTTTTCGAAATTTTCATTTCATTTAGGATGTCAAAGTAATTATGTCTCTAAAATACCATCTCCCAAAGCCTAATTGTTATTTGTTTTTTTGAAAGTACCATAAAATCCTGGAGAAAAAGGTACTAAAACTTTTCTGTTTTCAGTTCAGAATAAAATTAAGAAAGTTAGCTATTGTAACGGCTTTCCGTGAACATGGTGTATGGAGGTTTATATGAACTTTTTACTGAAAAACATCTCTCCTACATACTGGTAAAATTTGCTCCGCCCATTATGACTCACCCTGCATAAAAAATTAAATAAAAATTTCATTCTTTTTTAAAGTAGTATAGTTTCAAACGCATTATAATTTCTGGCGTTATAACATTGACATTTGCTTAGATGAAATGTCCCCGTTTCGTTCCAAACGTAAATTCGAAGAAAAAACCGAGAAATTGAATAATGTACGGCGACAGGAAGCTACGACTGAGGGCAGAAAATCTACTAAAATCATTTATGAATGCCCTTATAGGGTCTTTGAGGTAAAGCTCCGTTGCTAATCGTTAAGACGGTAGTTCAAATCGATGAGTTATTGGCGTAACATCGATGCTTTCAAGCGAACTTTTGTAGGTATTGTGCGTAAAAGAAATTGCGCAAAAGCGCACTATATCGCAAAGGCTACATACTAGTTGGCTCCGGTGGTCAATTTTTAATCTTCTTCATATCTTCCCACAGAAAAAGGTTACAGGTAAGTTGGCTCCGAAGACGTGTGCTAATTGACTCTGAAAATTTGTGCTAGTTTCCAGTATTTACATTATAAAACCTTCCAGAAATTTTTATTATTATAAATTCTCTCAGTAAGAAGGAGTCGTCAAGAAATCCCCGTAGATAAGCTTTTCCGGCTAAATTCAATGTCCAACAAAGAGAGTTTAATTTGAGAATTTGATTGGCCCAAAATTTAAGGGTAGGGAATTTTCGCTAATATAACTTGAAAATAAACACAATGACATTCACAATGGAACTTGTCGAAGAAATGTTGAGTGAAAAAGGGAAACCTGTAATCGATTTGAATAATTTTAAATATAATTTCCACAAGATAATATGTGAGAATCTGCAAAGAGGGCAATGTGCGAAACGTGGATGTAAGTCATTCCTTGAAACTCACGGATCAAATGACAATATGATAGAACACAACGAAGTACATAACCATGGTCCAGTGACTCTGCAAATCTTTAAACAGATAAAAATCAAGCAATTCGGTTAAGAGAAAAGCAGCTAGCCATATATGAATAGCATTGATATTAAAACAAATAAGGGAGAAATATTTCTTGGTAAAAATAATGTAGATAATAATTTTGTGGCTTTTTCGTGCGATAGCAACTTAAAACTGTTAAGTAAGGTGTCAACGATCTACGTTGATGGAACATTTGAATGTGCAGCAAAATTTTTTATCAACTTTTTACTGTCCATGGCCTGGAAAACGAACACTACATCCCCCTCGCCTTTTTTTGTTACCGAATAAGCAAATTTACTCTTGTGTAGCAGTCTTCAACTTTCTGAAAAATGATTGCGAAATATTAAATTTGCGTTTAGATCCTGCAATTGTCTACGCCAATTTAGAAGTCAACATCCATAAGGCTGTCGCTAGTGTTTTACCATCTACTGTAGTAAAAGGATGAAGATTTGACCTTGACCAATCATGGTAAGGTGAGAATTTTTAAAAAGAAATAAAACAATTAAATCCATGTTTTCTACAATTATAGGTGATGAAAAATACAAGAAATGGGCCTAGGCCCAAACTACGTAAAAGAGTCGGACACTGGAAAATATCTGCAGTACATTTTTGGCCTCCCATTTTTGGAACCAGCCGATGGGAGTATGCTTCGCATTAGACCTTGCTGAAATTCAACCTGACAATAAGAAAGTTAAGGATTTTGCTGATTATTTGGTGGACACATATATATCTGATGAGGCACAATTTCCACCATCTATGAGGGCTGAATGTAGTTCCTTGCTAGAGCATACTATCAACGGATATGAATCGTTTCACTCTAAATTTAATTCTCTGTTTTATATGGCACACCTTAACATATACCAGTTTATCGAAATTACAAAATAAAACAAACAAAAATGCTCAGATTGACACCTACAACCTACATTAAAATCAACAGTTCATCTATTAAAAAGAAAGAATACAGGAAAAAAATTATTTCAAAAAAACATTTCATTGATACCAAAATAAAACTTAAAGCAAAACATAATTTCAAATTTTGAGTTTGTGAAATGTATGTCTCAAAGATACAAACAGAAATAATTTAGATACCTAAATTACAAGTAAATAAATTTATTTTATACTGATTTTTATAACTTAATCTAAAAAAAATGTTATTATCAAAAGAAAATCAATTAATTCTTTAAAAATTTTATCTGTAATTCACTTACGAATTCAATGTATCGGGTGTTTATGAAATAAATGCAGAAATTTAAAATTGTTTTGCATCGCCCTAAATGGCAACGTATAATCTTACATGTACTTAACAAAAGTTTTAACAGATTTCGAGAAAATAGCAGTTAAAAATCGGGCAAGAAATAATCGTACGCCTATGTCTTTGGGGTAAGTCACGAAAAGGAAATTTTATTGGAACAAAAGGCAATCGAGCAGTGACCTTTGCCGAAATCGAGAGGCGAATAAAACGTTAACGTTGCAATAAGATGTATTACAACTGAGCGAAAGAATTTGCTTCATTTTTTATGATTATGGGACACCATTTTTTGCTCCGTATTCTTTGGAATCAACAGTTTAGTTTGTGAAAAGTGATTGAACGAGTTAAAGCCAAATATGATTACTATCTACGTAGTATTATTACTTATTAAAATGCCGCAATTCACAAACGGCGAGAGAACAGCATTTCAGCGGAGTGTATTCGTAATGCCGTCGACAGTATTTGCACTAATACTGACATGCACACCAACACAAGAATCACTTTCTCGCCGAACTCGTTTGTGTGTCGCTAATCATGGACACCACATCGCACAATTGTTATAAACATTTATAAATGACTAATATTGAACGGTTGTTTGAATGTGATCCTCCACACATGGTATTCGGTGAGTGTCTTGCGTATTAGTCATTCCCGCAATGTTTACTGTCTACGATCAGCAGAGCTAGTTCCGTAAGTTTTTTTGTTACTTCATAAGCGCCGAATAAGGGGGCTGATAAATGAACGTTCTTTTTGTTACACGAATTTTTTTTGTAATTTTTTCGTGTTTGTGCTGTCGGCGTACTGTGGTTAAAAATTTTGCATTTATTTTGCAAACATCCTGTACAACATGACCTAAACACTTTAACTTTACAAATGTGTAAAGTGGAGAAATGTGTACCTTAATTAAATCCCATATAATTTTTTTCTCGTTTGTTTATAGTGTGGTTGTTAATTTTGAAGTAAATGTTCCTAGATAATGTTGCTCATTGTTAGGGGAGGATGGAAAGAACAAGATGAAAGGTAAAAGGAGAGGCAACTTAGTGGAAAAGAGACCAAGACATTGTGATTGAATTTATGCTTTCAGACTGATTACGTATTCAATTAAAATACACAATGACAGTATCATCATATAGCGATAATAAAACACACAAAGGGAAACTTTTATCATTTTGTAGAAAATGGCGCCGCAATAGCAGGCAGAAATTAATTATTTCTTTCATTAGCAGAAGTTTATTAATTAAGGAAGCGTCTTCTTGTTTGCCTTGCGTCATCTTCTCTCGCAACCCTTTGGAGTTTTGTGATGGGAGTTTTAAATGGAAACTTAAGAACGGCTCTCCCAACAAAATTAATTATGTATTTAGAAATTAAATATTCATCTCGCTGCGCAAATAAAGTAGTTATATTAAAAATGTCCGCCGTATCTTTATCTCATCGCTTACCAAGAATTCTATTTGAAGTTTATTAAACATTTACGTCACGTGCAATTACATTTTTTTCTCAAATTGCTTGCGAAGAAGTTACAACTTCAAACTCTGCAATGAACGGAAACAGATTCAACTTTTTTTTTTAGCGAATTATGGTAATTAGTTTCCAACAAATCCTATTAACGATTTAAATCTCATTTAAGCAAACCGTTTTCAATCAGTGAAAAAAAAAACTCAAAAACTTTTTAATAGAATCCTCGGGGTTCTTTTCAGAAAGTATGATATAAATAATTATATGACTATTATAAAAAATCAAATGAAAACAGAAAGAAGACAGAAAAATTAAACAGTGTCAACATAGGAGAGTATTTTCAGCGTTAATGGCTGTAAATATTGAAAGATAACAAAACTCTTGAATTGTGCTATAGAAAAAGAGACTAAACTAAAAAAATATGAAGGATTATGTGCTGAAAAGAAGCTACAACAGATCAATACAAGCATTGATTTTTTCATTAATTAACAACAATTAAATAAAAAGAGTACTTATTCAGTTAATCACGAGGAAATAAGTAAACAAATTTCGAACCTTGGGGAAAACACATTCATGAATCAAATTTAAAATGAAATAATACTTTTGCTTTCACGATTATTAATAGGTTAATGAGCAATAGAAACTTGTACCTTACAAGACTGATGAATACCGTGAGATTGGAAAACAAGGATTCGAAGTAAGGTAAGGATGGTGATAATCAAGCTTAGGACATTTCTGGCGTTACCATGGCTACGCATACTGTGCCCACTGTTCATTGTCATGTATTTTTTGCAAAAGTAAATTCCGAAGCGATTTTGGAAAATAAAATAATTGGATTTTGGAGTAAGACAATTTTGAAATTCCACTAAGCATTAATTAATTTCATTGCGACAGGCAAAAATAGCATTCTTCTTCCTTCGTAATAAATATTCGATAGACTAAACTAAACTAAATAAAGAAATAATGTCACGCAGTGGCGTAGCCAAAGTTCATGAGGCGCCGGTTCAAAATATTCATTGGGGCCCTTCACTAAAGCGTAGCGAATATTGAACTGCAAACCAAACGTTTAAATGTTATGTCTTCAATTAAATCTGCTAAAAGTTTCTAGCATATACAGCTGGGCAATTATTTAATTTAAACAAACTGAAAACAAAATTGGAAACGATTGTATACATAATAGTTTCCGAGAATACTACCTGGCAGATAATTTTATCCGTAGGTGAAGAAATTGGGCCTAAGTCTAATTAGGGGGTTAATTCAATTTTAGTACGTATTTGAAAGTGGAAAAATTTCTTGAATTCAAGGCAAAGAAAACCAAATGTTTTATTTGTATTTATGTTTGTATTACGCTAATGCAAAGAAAAAATTAAACATTCGTTTCGTGTGAATGGATAACTTGCCCCAAAGAGTGATCACATTTATTATCCCGATTAATCCTTCAATGAAATAAGAAATCGATTTTCATAGCAAAAGAGAGAAGTGTAAATGGATGTGATAGACAGTGATAAGACAGCCTTTCGCTTTTTATGCCGATAGTATTTAGATATTGATATTTTTATCATTTCAGTGAATTGTTGTAAATCATGAAAATCGTTTGTATGAAGTATGGTTATTTTATTGTGTTAATTGTAATAAAATTCCACTAAGCATTAATTAATTTCTGACAGGCAAAAATAGCATTCTTCTTACTTCGTAATAACTATTCGATAGACTGAAACTAAATAAAGAAATTACGTCACGCAGTGGCGTAGCTAAAATTCATTTGGCCCCGGTGCAAAATATTCATCGGGGCCCTTCGCTAAAGCGTAGAGAATATTGAAGTGCTAAACACACGTTTAAATATTCTCTTCAATTAAATTCCTAGGGCCATTATAATTAATTATGTTTTTTTCTGCTAAAAGTTTGTAGCATTTACAGTTGGGCAATTATCTAATTTAAACAAACGTCAAATTGTGACACCCTGTATTATTAATAGAATACAAAATTTTTACAGTAAGTGAAAGGCTTTGCCCATGATACAATGGTTTTGTTTTCACAAAATTCTTAAAACCCATGAGGACAATGAAGCTTCCAGAAACAAAGAAGCGGAAACAGAACAGAACTCAATGATTACAAAACTTTTATTATTGAAAGTTATTTACGAGTTGATAGATTAGAAAATGGACAGTGAACGATATTTGAAATTGTCCTCTTCTATTACGTGTCACCAACTTTATTTAAAAAAATCATAGCTTAATTTAATTAAGAATTCATTTGAAGTCACGGTAAAATCAAGGAATCTAGAAGTTAGGAGCAAAAATTAAAATTTTATTGGTTGAAGTATAGATGACATTTCTTGGTTGACTAAGGCCCAATTTTACAATGACGGCTTAACTTTGAGCCGTAGCTTAAATCCTTCACAACAATGTTGAAATAATCGTTGTTAAGGGTTTAAACCACAACTCAAAGTTGAGCTGCAGTTGTAAACCTGGGCCTAAGGTTGGGTTAAGTCAATGGTCAGACTGCACCAAATCGTCGAGTCAACGGTCGGACCACACTATCTGACCAATCAGCAATTGGTAAAAGTGATCACGTGGTTCAGTCTGATCAGTTCGACCGTTCACTTATCGCACCCTATGTCTAATTAGGGGGCTAATTTAATTTTAGTACGTATTTGAAAGTGGAAAAATTTCTTGAATTCAAGGCAAAGTAAGCCAAATGTTTTATTTGTATTTATATTTGTATTACGTTAGTGCAATGAAAAAATTAAATATTCGTTTCGTGGGAATGGATAACTTGCCCCAAACACTCGGGGGGCCCGGTGCATCGTACCGAACTGCCCTATGATAGCTACGCCACTGTTGTTACGTTTGAAAAATTATATTCTAAATTCGTTTTTACTTTTGGAGTTACACTAAATTCAACGCGCGTGTTTTTGGTTAAAATTGACAAAATTGAAACTGTCTACATGAAGTATCGATGTTTGCTTTGCTTGCAGATCAAATTCCTTTTCGATCTTCGGAACGTACGCAAATATTAACGTTTTAAATGAGGGGATTCCATGCTGACAATTGAAATTGAAGTTGTTGATCTTACTTGCAATCCTACATCAGCAGATCGCATTTTATGCAAAACAATTATCGCGCTCGCTCATTAGTTTCAACGAGACGCTAACACCTTTGATACATCGACTTTTGGACGCGAAGTTTTTGAAAATGCGTACGGATAGTTTAAAATCTTTATGAATATTTGCCAACGCAAGTTAGTAATTTTCAGAGAGCCGTTTCAACATCTCTTTTCATCAGTGTGAAGAGGCCTTCCGCAGTTTTTCTTAGGACAATCGATATCATTATGAACCAAATTAAAGAGAGTGATCACATTTATTATACCGATTAATCCTTCAATGAAATAAGAAATCGATTTTCATAGCAAAAGAGAGAAGTAGAAATGGATGTGAATAATAAGACAGTCTTTCGCTTTTTATGCCGATAGTACTTAGGTGTTGATCTTTTTATCATTTCAATGAATTTTCGTAAATCATGAAAATCGTTTGTATGAAGTATGGTTATTTTATTGTGTTTTAATTAATTGCCCCCTATACTTGACAGTAATTGGTTCCAAACATTCCTACGGTAGCTCGAAATAGTGCACCTACTCGATACAGGGTATTCAGATAATCGGTTAATACAACAACTGATAACTGTTAAAAGAAAAATTACTATATGTCAATATTCAATAATAATTCAAATTTTACTCTAAGCGAATCTATGGAATTTTATTTTGAATAAAATTGTCAAAAATAAAATCCAGAAAACGAATCAAACAGGTGCATTACAAAGTTCGGTGAAATGATTTTTGTAAATTATCTCAGAAATTGTATTAAAACCGCAAGAAAATTAAATACCATAATTTTCATGTACAGGATGACTACGCGAGAATTCCTACCCCCTTTAAGTCCTTTATTTTTGATTTCAGGAAAAAATGTTTAATACAAAACTTATAGGGACTAATTCAAAGTTTCTTTGTGTGCTCATAGAAAAACAATTGATGGTCGGATAAACGAGATATAAACTAAACTTAAGTTTTCTTAAATGGAACATCCCGTATATTATTATAATTTTCGATTCTAAATTACATTCTATTGGGACTACGTATATAATAAAACCAATAATATAGAAGGCGTCGATAAAATATTTCCTATTTAATTTATTTTATTTTTGAATTTTAGAAATAGAAAATTTGAAAAATGATGCTTTTATACTAAGAGATGTGATTCAAAATATGTTAAATAGATTTACACCTCCTGTAAAAAAAAATTGAAGATGCTTTGAATATGTTTTGCATTAAATTTTCAGTCATTTTTTAAAGTTCAATTTTTCCGAAATATTTTTAGTTTGTAGTTAAAAAGTTAATTTTTAAAAAAACATGTAAATCGGTTTAATAAGTTAATGGTAAAATTTTATTTAATGTTACTTTATTTAAAACCAAAGCTTCGTTTATTTTTTTGGGTATCCGACGCTCAGTTGTTTGTTGTGAATATTTGTGCAGTACTGAAATAAATTCTACAACTTCTTTTATCTTTTTTTCTATCTAAAATCATGTTTAGTTTATATCTCGGTTATCCGAGCATCAATTGTTTTTCTGTAAGCACGCAGAGAAATTTTGAATTAGTCACTTTAAGTTTTGTATTAAGCATTTTTTCTTAAAATCAAAAATAAAAGAGCTGAAAGTGGTAGGAATTCTCGCGTAGTCACCCTGTACAGGGTATTTGCAAAATATGAGCAAAATTCGTAGCCGTAGTACGCCGACAACACAAACAACACAAAAAAAATCGTATAACAAAAAGAAAATTCCTCAAGCCGTCCCTTATTCGGCACTCATGAAATAACAAAAAGAAACTTACGGAACTTGCTTCGCTTCTGTGTTCGTAGACAGTAAACATCGCGGGAATCACTAATACGCAAGACACTCACCGAATATAATCTGCATGGATCACATTCAAACGAACGTTTACTATTATTTTTAGAAATGTTTATAACAATTGTTCAACGTGACGTCCATTATTAGCGACACACACACGAGCCCGGCGAAAAAGTGATTCTTGTGTTCGTGTGCATGTCAGGATTAGCGCAAATACTATCCTCGGCATTATGAATACACTCCTCTGAAATGCTGGTGTCTCGCCGTTCGTGAATTGCGGCATTTTAATAAGTATACTATGTAGATAGTAATCGTATTTAGCTTTAACTCGTTCAATCACTTTTCCCAAACTAAACTGTTGATCCCAAAGAATACGGAGCAATAAATTGTGTGTCATAATCATAAAAAATGAAGCAAATGTTTTCGCTCAGCTGTAATACGACTTATTGCGACGTTATAAACAAAGCGCTTTTATTGGCTTCTCGACTTCGGCAAAGATCACTGCTCGATTGCACCTCTGCTTTCTGTTTCAATTAAATTTCCTTTTCTTGACTTACCTCAAAGACATAGACGTACGATTATTTCTTGCCCGATTTTCTACAACTGCGATTTTCTCAAAAAGTGAAAAACTTTTGTTAACGACGTGTAAGTTCAATCGTTCTCATTTACGGGTGATGTATTACAGGTTTAAATTTCTGCACTTATTTCCATAAACACCCGGTATAGTATCATGCAGACGATTTTAAAGTAACAATCGATTAGGGAGTGCCCCTGCGTACATCATTTACAAATTAATTTTTAAAGGGTAGGTTCGAATTCTCAGTTGGCCTTTACTCTAAATATTTACTTTTGGCTTTAAATTTTATTGGAAAAATGTTTCCCGATGTGGTAAACTGAAATATAAATAATTATTTTCAGTCTTTGTCATCGTGAATTATAATTTACGAACTGCATAGTAATTTTTTATTATTATTTGCTTAAAATCTATGTACCTATGCTGTAACTAACTACTGTTTTCACTATGAAAAATTAGGTAAACAAGTGTGAACAATTACGACATTAATAATATTTATTATGAATTCATCATCATCACACTCACGGTGATTGATGACTAATTATATTGATTGACAAAGTGAAAGAGCATGCAAGACTAAACGTTAAACAATTTATGAACATATTTCTGTTAAATTTGGTAGTGAATTGCTAGCTTTTCTTCTAGACTTGTCGTTAATTAAGTTTATCGGGGAATTTCCTAAGACGACATGCATACATACTCGTATAATAATTAATTTATTAGAGAGAGAGAGAGTCTATTTGTTTCAACAAAGGATGGATACGCACTTTATAACTATACTGGGTGTCACACAACGTACGGAGGAGATTGAAAGGGCAGTTGTAGGACATCAAAATGAAGCTTTTTTCTTAATTCGCTTTTGACCAAAACCAAATAATAAGAAAGTTACAGCGGTTTATCATTTTTAATTTCTTCTTTAATTTACACCTATGGCTTCTTAATTAATAAAAAAATTTTCACAAAATGCCACATTATTATTAAATAAACTCAAAATTTATACAAACCACCATTCATAAAATGTCCTAGTTTCGTCTTTAATTAGTAGACGGTGCACAACGAGATCAAAATCTGTTTTTGGGCATTAAAAGAAAAAATGAAATAGCCGTTACTTTAACGTGACTACATTTTTTAAAATAGTTCTTTATTGTAAAGCAGTGTTCAATTAACTCATAAATGCATCATATTTGAATTTAAAACGTAAAATATTACTACAGGGAGTAACTTTTGCTTGTTAATTAATTTCACTTTAAACTCTTGTAACTTTTTAGTTATTGCTTTTTTACCAAAAAATTATTAAGAAAAACTCTTTAATTTGATCTCACCTAGCTACCCTTTTAATCTCCTCCGTAGGTTATCAGACACCCAGTATAAACAGTTCATTTTTTTACAAGCAACGTGATTAGAAAGAACTAGACAGGCAAAGAAATTTGAAGAGATTTCAATAGTCTTGCACTTTCTTGTCAATATCAATTATTTCATTGTGTATCCATGGATACAAAGGCCGTAAACAAGAGCGCAGACGTAAGTGCTCATGAAAACGAATAAAATGACGTAAATAAATAGTTTTCACGTTGTGGTAATCGCTCTAGAAATTTTTTCGTTTCAAGTATCTCACCTCATTTGCACAAGTCTAGATTAAATTTAATCGATTGATTATTTCCAATTTCTATGGAGTTAATTAGAGCTTAAATTTTAATGAACAGATAAAATAGCGACATCTTACTATCGCTTCTTGACCTGACATTGCAGTAGGATAGATAATAGGGCTGAAACAGCTGTCCAGAGGCTGCTCGAGGTTTTCACTGCAATCAAAAACGATTTGTACAAAATTTTTCTAAAAATTTTCATTATGCTTTGACAGCAAGCATGGCCGCCTTGCATGGGGGACTTATTAAGAGCAAATCCCGCTTCATTTTGTCTATCCTACTGCAATGTCAGGTCAAAAAGCGATAGTAAGATGTCGCTATTTTATCTGTTCATCACTCTTACATCGCAATTGCAAATAAATTGGACAAGTCGTTTTTGTTTGCAGTGGAAATTTCGAGCTACGTCTCTGCTGAAGAAGCCCCAAGCAGGGCTGAAACAGCTGTCCAGAGGCTGCTCGAGGTTTTCACTGCAATCAAAAACGATTTGCACAAAATTTTTCTTAAATTTTAACTAAAAGTGATGCAAATAGCCCCTAATGAAACATTAACTTTTAAGTATATTGCAGCAGTATTCGTGTACGAAAGTGCAAGATGAATGTTTAGTGTTCAAATTGTAATCAAAAGTTATAAAACAAAAGTTAAATCATTGCTTTTGAGATATTTCATAAAATAAAAATTTAACTTGACACCCAGGCTTCTGAAAAAAATCAGGGGTGCGTTCAGAAATAACACACCCCGAGGTAAGAGTGATACTTGGGCGAACCTCAACCGTTCGAAAATGAAGCTCCTTCGACTAGTACCGGCGCCAGGTTGTTTTTGTGCCCTGGTGGTACGGTGTGCAAACCGCTTTTAGGAAACGACCTGTATATTCAGTTGGACGCGTTCGACATCATCTTAGGAAACCGCGTGAGTAATAAGCGCTTCAGACTGCGCCCATTCTCGTCGGTTTTATCGCAGCAAAAATAGTTTTTTATTATCATCTTCATCATCGCTGGAATAATTAATTTAGCAAACAAATAATCTCACGTTTTGCGTTTTATCTTAGACCAAACATGGGCACATAAATCAGAAAAGAGTAATATACGTACTATTCGACAGTACGAATGAATCCGTTAATAAACATGTGTGATCTCGTAAAAGTTACAAAAAACTTACGTGTGTCATTGGCTATGGTGATTACCGCGTAACTGATATCGCGAAGAAAGGGGATGTACTCAACCATGTTAACCTTCCATGCCCACGCCTGTTTTTGGATGCCTATTTGGGCATTCGCTTTAAAATATTCCGGCCATGAAATGGTGCAAATTATCGATGCAACGGCACTCATTTTCGAAGTTTCTATTTAGCTAATTTTAGCTGGTTATCTTAGAAAAACGACGCTTTCTCGACATTCTGCGAATTCGCTTTACAATGTAACCGCTGTTGCTGTGAGGTCGACGTTGTTTTATTCGGTATTTAACGATGCTTTGGGCGCTTCACGGCGATGATTTTGAAAACATGATTTGATTATTTGTGAAACTGCCATAGATAGCATTAATATTGATTGTTAAGTATGTTAGTGTACTTAATAAATATGTACACTCGCGGCCTTTAAAAACTCTTACAATCTGACAAAAATAATGTTTGACAAAACAAAATTGAAATTCCTAAACATCACTCAAGTTTTTCATAATAGTCTATGAAAGTTTGATTTTCACATTACAAAATTTCAAATTTTTTACAAAAAGAAACGAAAAATAATGGGAATGACGTACAAAAAAAAAAACAAATGGAAGCTTAATTTGTTTTTCAAAAGATTTTCGTTGAAATCGTCATTTCGTTGCTTACAATAGGAAATAAAAATTATTAATGAAATATAAAGAAACGAATGAAAACTTGATTTATGTGATTTAGAAATCGTCGAGTCTGCTATCTCAAAAAAAGAGAAAAATAACAACAATAACGATGAAATATAAAGAATCAAATAAACGCCTGAAGAGGTTTTCCATCCGAAGTCAACTACTTTTTGCTCATAAAATGGTACGAGCAAATAATAGTTTGATTTTCAAAAATTTCGCGCCGAAAATAATCGATCGAAAACGCTCTATTAAAAAGTTATAAGAGAAATAAAACAAAAGATAAATTGAAATTGTAATAAATTTGCAAAAGTTTCCCTTCCGGACCTTTGCTTAAAGATTTTCAATATTTTTATGCTGAATTGCAGTATTGCCAACTTAGTGGTTCTTACTCTAAATTAAGTCGTTTTTAAGTTTAAGTTTGCAACTTTTTTACAATGTAGGGTTTAGTGCTCTTTTTGGTGATTTTTTTTAATTAGAAGCTGAAAATCTTGTGACTTATTATGGTACTATAGTACCTAGCCAATTTTTTAAAAAGGTTGTTCAAAAGGCTAAGCAAAATTTATTTAGCTCTGTAAAGTTGTGGTTAGGTTAAAAATTAGTAAATGTGGAAACGTCTTGAGACACACATAAAGTGATAAAGTGTTTCATTTTTAAATAAAACAGATACGTGACTGAGTCCATCTTCTCTTTTTTTTTATTATTATTATTATTTCTTGATTATTTGTTAGTTGTATATTTATAACACGCAACAAGAACTTGTCATTTGTTTCAACATGGCATGTCGTGTCCGCTTTGTGAATAATCTTATTTCTAAGTTTTACTTTTTTTATTCACTCCTTTTTCTGTTACAAATTTATAAATTTTGACAATTGAAAATGTCCTAACAGGTCGAAATCGCTGTCATGTGTGTGTGTGTGTGTAACTGTATTTTAGATGAAAATAAAACACTTTCCATGAGCATGGTTGCCAGATTTTTCTTGAAAAATATAGCCTAAAGTATTACAAAAAGTAGCCCAATTACGCCAAACTCCGAAATGTAAAAAAATATCAATTAATTGTATTACATTATTTGAAATATTTTAACATCAAAAATTATTTTGTGAAAGGATAGTCATGGATTTTTTTTAACTATTATCGAAACCTTGCTTTTACGCGCTGTTAACATACACAATTTTTGAAGTCTCGGTATTAGCAGAAATAGATTTTTTTTTAAATCTGTAATGATAAAACAACTTAAAATTTTCGGATTAGAAGTGTGATGATAAAAAAACAAAAACGAATAATTGATTAACCATACAACTGTAATTAATTTAACAGTTGTCAAGGTGAACTATTCTTTTTTTTTGTTTCTTTTTTTTGCTAAAAATGGGAGCAGAAAGAAACAAAAGAATATTTACATTAACCTACAAGAAAGTCAAGAAACGAATGAGAAGTGAAAGAAATAGCAACAAAATACAAGGCACAAAGCGAAAAGAAAACGAAAAAAGATCGACAAGCAAAACGAAAACCAACGTCGAATCAAAAAGTTCGTAAAGAATAAAAGCCAGAAACTATAAAAAAAGATTTTAGAAAAATTTTTTTTGTGCAAATCGTTTTTGATTGCAGTGAGAACCTCGAGCAGCCTCTGGACAGCTGTTTCAGCCCTGCTTGGGGCTTCTTCAGCAGAAACGTAGCTCGACATTCCCACTGCAGACCAAAAACGACTTGCCCAATTTATTCGCAAATGCGATGTAAGAATGAAGAACATATAAAATAGCGACATCTTACTATCGCTTTTTGACCTAACAAAAAAAAAAGCGATAGTAAGATGTCGCTATTTTATATGTTTATAAAAAAAGAAGTTAACAATACGATAATTGAAACGAACGACGAAATAAAGTGCATAAAACAAAAGATTACAAGTTGGGTGGACACAAAACAAAAATGAAAAACAATAAAATACGAAAAATGTATTTGATAAGAAAAGAAAAAGAGAAATTCGTTGTAAGAAGCAGAAAAAAAAAACAAAAAAAAATTGGTGACTAAGAACAAATGAATCTCCAGGCGAAAAGAAAATATTAGGTAGTAGAAAACAGAAAACAGCAAAAAAAGCGTCAGTCAACAAAATGTAAAAAATCAATTTGATAAAAATTAACAAGAGAGCATAAAATCAATTAAAAAAAGCACAACAAAAAAAAAGATAAAAGTCGACGAAAGTTTTTACAACTAAAAGCAGACTCGTAGAAAACAAAAGAGGAAACTGTAACAAGAAGTCGGTGAAAAGCGAAAACTGATTCGAAAACGTGAAAAACAGAAAAAAAAACAATAGAAGAATGAATGGACAAAAAAAATAAATGAAAAACGGTGATTATCCGGCTGAAAACTTTTCAAATCAAGAGACTGGCAGGAAACCAAAAGGACAAAACAAAACAAATGAACCGTGAATAAAAAAACAAACGCAAAACGTCAATTCCTTAAAACAAAAGAGAAAGAAGGAATATGATATGACCGCAAAACAAAAGAAAACGATACTACTAATTAATCGAGACTGACCCTTACTACCAACGTTAATTAGAGCGCAGTTAGCTTACAACGGTCTCGATTGGGATGATCGCGACTGTACAACGACTGTTGTTTCAAGTAGAATGTAGAATTTTGTTGTGTCGTTGTGCCGTTACGTTGAAGACTACCATAAAAGTAGCCCAAATCAGACGCCAAGCACCAAATAAGATTTTTAAACGCCAAATTTGTCTAAAATGTTGGCCAAATGACTGATTTTCGCCCAATCTGCAATCTCTGTGTGTGTGGCTCAGGACTTTTTCCTAACACCAAATGTAGCCAAACGGTTAGTTTTTTTCTTGTTATGAATTCTTAAGCATATAAACAAATTACTTTTATGGTCTGAGAGTTTTGTCTTCCTTTATTAAACAAAACAGTTATTTCGATATATTTTATAAACACCCGGTATATTTAAATATACGTAAATACTCATTGTTGTTATTAGTGATAGTTTAAAAAAAATGTTGTATATTTTACGTTAATTGTAGGGTTAAATGAAACTGCTTTTTCTTTCTTCTTCAGATTATCCACTTTCGAAGACATTTTTTGAATTTCCCGGGAATCTATCTAAACGTTGGAGGCAGGCAACACACAATGCTGATATTTGCCGTTATTCCACCAGCACGAACATAAATGAAAACATAACCTACTGAAATTATTATGAAAATATGATTTTAACAAGAGGGAGCACCTGAAAACTACAAAAGGTAAATTCTATTATTAAATTAAAATCTAAAAGCATTTTCCATTGCAAAATATAATTATTAATTTTAAGATCTGACACCAGAGCGCACTACTGTTTAACAACATAACCAAACTTTTTTTACCATTTTCTGTAATATTACAAACATTTTAATTTAAAACTATAAATAAGAAGTTTCTCATACGTAAGTATTTATTAATTTCAAGGGCCTACCCAAGGTTAAGACTTGAATCCCTTTTAGCAACGAGTACAAATGTACCGCACAAGGAATTTACTGCTCCTCTCAAAACTGTTTTATTCCACTCCTTCTACGGCGTCGCCTTTAACGTATGTAGCAGAGCACTTGAAAGAACGCACACTTGTTAGAATATCGGGCGATGATGCAGCTGATTACCTGCAGGGTTTGATAACGAATGACATCCGACACATTCAACGAGGTGGGTGCATGTATTCAATGTTCCTCAACACCAAAGGCAGGGTCTTATACGACACCATCATATACAAAATTATGGAGCCAGATGCCTACTTAATTGAATGCGATGTTCAGGTGGTCTCGGCCCTGGAAAGGCACCTTAAAATTTATAGATTACGGCGAAAGCTCGATATAAATTCCCTGGAACAGGACTACAAAGTCTCCGTGCTTTTTAATCCCGAACAAATCCGATTGAGCGTCGTCAACCGGGGAAAAGGCGATGGCGATGAATTTTCTAATACTAAGAAACTCGGCGGAACAGTTTGTGATCAAATCGATGATAAAACTCTGCCAGAAAACGTAACAACCACTAGGTCTTACAAGGACCTACTCATATATCACGATCCGAGGGTGTTTCTGTTAGGCTCGCGCATAATTTCTCCGAAATCCACAGATGTTAAAAGCGACCTCTCGGAAATATGCATGATCGAAAACGACGTAAAAACTCAGGAGAATTATCGATGGGCTCGGTACACACTCGGTGTTGGAGAAGGCATCCACGACTTGCCCCCGGAAAACTGCTTTCCCCTCGAAGCGAACTGCGATTATTTACATGGGGTCAGCTTCCACAAAGGGTGTTATATTGGACAGGAATTGACAGCGAGGACGCATCATACAGGGGTGGTTAGAAAGCGACTTATGCCTCTAATCTTCAGTAAAGTTCCTGGAAAAATGCCTGAAAGTGAGGTGGTGATGCATGAGGGCGTGAATCTGGGGAAATTGCGGGGCGTTGAAGGTAATGCTGGCTTGGGTTTGTTGAGGGTCGCTAAGTGTTTGGATTTGGCTGAAATTCAAATCGGAAATGGAGTTGCGCATACTTTGAGACCATCTTGGTGGCCCCTGGAAGCAAGTAAAGAGAAAATAGTGCAACGCAATGAGTAGGGTAAGAAAGTCGAGTGCTTTTTTGAGAATATTCTAGTCTGTGAATCTTTTATGAGATTGAAACAGTGAGTGATATTTAAGTGTAAAAAAATAAATATGAATTTTTAAATTAAAATACATGTATGTAACTGAGTAATTTTATTTTGCCTTCAAATGTTTTGAAATGCTCATCAAACCTGGTTATAAAAGATAAACTTTGAGCCTCAGTTGCACCACTCTTCACTGTAAGGTGACCATACGTCCCGATTTTGATGGGACAGTCCCGGTTTTTAACAGTTTGTCCCGCGTCCCGCAGAGTTTAAAAAAAGTCCCGCTTTTTGAAAGTACGTACCTTTTACAGTAGATCAGACGTTCTAGAATCGATTATAAACCAATTATTAACCAGGGTTCTTTTGGATCGATTGTGCTGAATCTATTATTAATAAGATATAAGTTTTATTTCAATTTTGTGTATATTATGGAGGGAGACAGTACCCTCTTTGAAAACCTATTTATTTCCGTTGAAAATAATAGTTAGTTGCTAAAAAATACTCAATTTTTTTAAGATGATACAAAACAAAACTGTTTATGAGTAAGTACATCGCATGATGAAATATTAAAACAGTTTCTCTTTTGGCCAAGAGATGGCACTCTTTATGGTTTGGTGTTTTCTATCGCGCTTTGGATTCTGTGTTCAATTTAAATTTGAAAAAAACAAGAAGTTTTACTGAGAGGATCAAGACGAAATCGCCTTTTTTGAAGTGAAGTGATTAGGGCAATTTTAATTTTTAGTATATATGTGAACGACAGATGGCGCTCCTAAATAATGCATTATTAAAATAGATACGTTTATTTTCGTTAATGTATTAATGACATTTCCCTAGCTTTTCTTCAGAAAAATTCTCTAAAAAAAAAAACGTAACGCTGTTAGGCAACTAATTTTGAAATTTAATTCTCCAACTCTTACTGATTTTAAGAAAGACGCTTAAAACACACACAAAAATAGTAACTAATTCAATTTACACTTGCATTTAGAAAATGGAGAAAATTAATGAATTACGTTTAAAAACTACAAGCAATTAATTTTAGAACAGGCCAATTCGTTAAAAAAATAATTAAAGCTTTTCGAAAACTCAAGAAACCTTGATGTAGGCGACTCGGTAATCACGGTCGTTTGTGCGGTTGCCTACACAGGACTTAAATTTTTCTCTTTTTTTGTTAAATATACGATAAACCTTTTCACGATTCACTGAGATTACGTGATTCTAATGATTCTCCTTTTTTTTAATTTAATGAATACGTAGCGATGAAATATTAAAATAGTATCGGTTTTGGCCAAGAGATGGCGCTCTTAGTGATTCCTGTCTTTTTTGTCACGGTTTGGATTCTGTTTTCAATTTAGTTTTGAAAAGAAGAAGGTTTTGTTAGGATTATCAAGACTAAATCGCGTTTGATTAGGGCAACTTTCATTTTTAGAATATGAATATAAGAGGACGAACAGATGGTGCTCTAAATAATTCACTATGATGCGTTCAGTTTTCAAAATTCAGTTACCTCTAAATTCTGCAGAAGTTATTACTGAGAGTGTCAATGTTAACGCCAACGTTCCCTTCGTCTATCCCTTCGCAACCTGTTTTTAGATTTTCAAGTGAAATAATTTTCCAGCTCAAAATTAATCCATGAATCTCTTTATTTAATAAAACACAAGTCAAGTACGAATTTAATGACCAAAATTTATTGCTCACGACTCTACGTGCATACACTTCACATATTTTTCTTGTAATAAAAAAAAATTATAAGCACGAAATCTTGTTTTCGATATTCGATTAAACTAGTTTTCATTTTGGGCTAATAGATGGCACTTTAAACAATTCAATATGACGCGCTCCAATATCACAAGGCTGATAATATTTTAACCAACCCGGACTTGACAATAAAATTCATTTTAAGCAAGTAGAATATAGATTATACAAGGTGTTGCGTTTTGAAACGCAACATAGGAAATCCCATGTTAATTTAAAGATGCTCGAATAATGGCTTCCCTAATTATTTTACAACAAAATGCCATTTAGGTTTTTTAAATTGCTCTTTAAGAAGAATCTGTCTGCGAAGTTTAAGAATTTTTCATTCGCTCAGTTTCAAGATATTTAAAAAAGGATCAGTAACGAAATTCAATTTATACCAATCAGCACGCCCTTGATCAGTAAATGTTAAAATTAAATTACTGTAAAAACTGTTTCTATCAATCTTTTTCAAAAACGAACTAGATTTATTAATTACCTGATCAATTTACACTGTCATTGATCAAGTCTGTGCTGATAGTTTGGTATAAATTGAATTTAGTCACAGAATCTTTTTTTAAATATTTTAAAACTCAGTGTATGAAAAATTCTCAAACTTCACAGACAGGTTCATCTTGAAGAGTACTTTAAATTACCTATGTTGTGTTTCAAAATGTAGCACCCTGTACATATGTAATATGTATAATTACTTTTCGTTTTTATTATAACGTGGTTGTAGTAATAATTAAGTGTAAAATAAGGGAGGTGAGGAGGTCGATAGAAACTTGCTTTTCTGTAGGGGTCGCTGTTTAAAAAAAATTTGGGATTCCCTGATTTATAATATGCAAAGTTATTTTGTTGGCTGGGTTGGATTGGGTTGTTCCGCCTTACCCAAATTAAAATCTGATCACTTTACATAACTCTAACCGGCGATTACTTCCCATAGAAGCAATTATTGTAACAAATGTTTCTATGGGGTTAATTGGAACTTAAATTTTAACTTTAAGGCCTGGTCTTTTCATCGCTGATTAACTTTAACCGTTGATTAATTCCTACAGAAACAATTGTCTTTATAATTGGAAGTATGGGAATAAACTAAAGATTAAAGTTAATGAAAGATGAAAATACCGGTTCAGAGTGATTTTATGTACACAATTCACACTTAGATGTTTTAATAGCGTTGTCAATTCATTGCTTCAGATCACTCTGAGAGTGTCTCCATCCCTTGTTGCTACATGAGGTTAAAACAATATGGAAATGCTCTGAGAATGCTCTAGAGTAATCCGAAAACACTATATTAGATTTAATTGAAAAAGATGAGACTTTGACATTAATATTTTTTACAGAATTTCTCCGCCAAACATGGATAGCAACGAAACCAAACCTTTTGAAGATTCTGACGATAAAAAAGACGTGACTCTTCTTCCAGTTGCAAGCAGTTCTGAACAAAACCTCGCAGAAGCAAAGCCGGAAGTCCAATACTTTCAATGTTCCAATTGCAAGCTGCAAGAAAAATTCGATTATTTTGGAATGAATCCGCCGTACACAAAAGAGTTTCTCCTCTTGGAAGATTGCTACGTCATAGAAGACCCATTTCTGCCCCCCAAAAAAGGCGAGTTCATAATTTTGGGGTCAAATTGCACCTCGTGCAAGAAACCCGTTTGCAAAGACAGCGAGTGCAGCGTTTATTATGGAGGGACGTATTGCGTTAAGTGCGCGGGAAATCACTCGAGTCAATTTCCCCAACTTGTTCGTGAGAAAGTAAGTCGATTGAAAGTCCATTCAATTTAAGAATAGATTTATTATACTAATACAAAACAACAATGTTACATAGCTAACGCGACGTAAAAACTAAAAACAAACAACAGATTAGCTGTTACAGTTCTTAAATAAATAATAAAAATAATACATTAACGTAACTTCAATTGCTGGATATGAATGATTTTCGCCATTAAAATTGAGATAATGTAACACGGACACGGATAGGTACACAAAATATATTGTTATGAATTTACATTATCACAATTTCGTTAAGATACAAAACCTTGATATTGTCGGTACAGCTAACAGACCGATGTTAATATGGATGAACCGTCAGTACACCAATGAAGCATCGATTGCTGGTTTACTAATGCCCAAACATACGGAATGAAGAATTCTTCGGGCTGCTCTTCTTCCACGTATTTAAATTTAAGTTCGGGAAATTTCTGCAATAAAACTGATTATTCAGAAAACCAAACAGCGCTTGTTCTACTTACGGTTAAGCGTTCTTTAGGCCATTGCTTTGCCCCTTGCTGTATAATTAAGAGTACTTGATGAGCGTCAACTTCATTCTGCTGAGCCTTGGTCTGGAATAACTGCGAGAAATACCCGATCACAATCTCGATATTCTGCACGATATCCTGAAAAGCGTCGTTGTTTTTGAAGGGTTCGAAAATATCCTTTTTATACAGCAAGGTGTAAACAAGATTGGGATTGTTCACGAGTTGATTTGAAAGACAGGAATTGAATATCTCCAGGACCATCCTTAACACCTCTTCGAGTACGCTTAAGTCCTGTTTGGCATCGACGGTTTCTTGCGAAAGGGTGACCGCAATTTCCCCGTTGCTTTTCGTTTCTTTTTCCGATTGCAACTTGGCCAGTAGTTTTTGGTATCGCTTCGCTAAGGTCTCGAATAGAGACACTAATCTTTGGCTGACGTACGGATGCAAATCTCTGAACTGCGCAGACATGTTCGCTAAAGCCGCTAGGCAATTCGTGTGCAAGTATTTATCTCGCATCTTAAGCATGTTGTACTGTATAGTTCGTATCACTACTAAAACCAGCAAGCCACCGAGCGACACCTCTGAAAGGTTTCTCTCTGTATACCAAGTCACTCCTTTCAGTTTCTGCAAAATTCAAGTCATTTCGAAATGCAAATGATTTATTAAACATGGCCTTACAGTCTCATGGATCATTCGATTGAATGAATCGTCTTCACTGAGAATCAAGAGGATTATGAGGGACATGTAGATGTGGTGAGAGTTGCTATTGGGGGCGTGGTATAACGTCCGCAAAACTGGAATGACCTGGAAGTTCACCCGCATTAAATAAACGAGGTGGCCAAAATTGAAAGGGCGAGGTTTTACCAATTGATCTAGGTCGACCCTGTTTAACAGGTGACTCCTAAACGCGGGGTTCCTGTGCAAAAGTAAATACAACAGTAAAGTGGGGGCATCACTGTTCGCTCTTCGGCACAACGTCGTGAATAGGGAGCTGTAATCTATCTTGAATATACTGGGGGCTTTCGTTGGAGGAATCGGATTGTTATCTGCAAAATGGATGTCAGTTGAAAAAAATTAAAAAAGAAAAGTTTGCTTTACCCTGACTATTTAGGCAAGAAAATAGACATTGTCTGTACGGGTTCGCTTGCGTTGTGCAATGATTTGTTAATACTAAAATGAGCAGCAGACTTTGGGTTGCAAGGGGCGCATCATTGAAGTTGCTGCCTTCCGTGGCCTCAGTGATTTCGGCATTTTGCCTACTAAAGGTCAGTAACGACCACAATTCTGAGGCCAAACCTAAAATACACCAATGTGGCTTGCTACATTATAAAATATTTTAGACCTACCTAACACAAGACTATGTCCTTGGCTTGCTCCGAAGCCAGGTGGAACTTGTTTCTGATCAATGAAATTCTGCAGAAGACCACGAACGAAAAGCGGTGCGTGAATTGCATGCTTGCCCTTCATGATAAGCCGGTATATATTTGACTGATCAGCCCTTCTATTCGTATGCAATTGTATCGATAATAAAACCAACAAACACGTAACAGCTTCCAGATGTACAGCATAGGTAAAGTCCTTCAAGGGGACGTCCACAATAATACCAAATAAAGCTCCGATTAATGACTCTAGCTTCGAGATAGTCACATCAGGCCCGTATTCTAAATGCTCAATCAACTGTTCCTCAGTGACCGTTTCCGTTAAATACTTTAAGACGCATCGTATCACAAATAAAGCATTAAAGATCTGCCAACTGAAAACATTGCTAAAATCAATCTCACAGATAGATTTCATTGCAAAACTCAAACTATAACTTACTCGTTCGTGTTGGTTGCTGCAAGCAACTCGCAAGCCCTCGTTATAAAAACTTGTATCAAGGAAGCAACGTTGCCTGAATGTAAGTTATTCGTCAGTAACTTTTGGCATAGTGGTTCTATCTTGGTGTCTAATGCTAGTTGATCAGTACTAAAACAGAAGGATCAGATTGTATCGATGGAAAATTTATTTGTCTCACCTGGAGGTAGGCGGTTTTATGTTGAATGCTAGGAATCGGTTCCAGAAGGGGTCGTTCGGGGAAATGTTCTCCCTGCCCACAAATCTCAGCAGGTATTCGTTCGCGGATAGGTCCAAGTTTTTGCTCACCGAAATTCCCATTTCTGAAATAGGTTAGGTGATTATGGGCGTATGCACGTGGGAGTAGTTTTCACCTGTGACGGCTTAGATTTCGTGACGCCGCATATCGTCTTGAACATCTAATGTTATTTCGTGATACTCGCAGCAATAATTAAAAACTCCACATAACCTGTACACGTCATTTGACAGGACAGAAAAACAATTACCTGCTTTCAACTTAAGCATGCGAAAGATTACTAGAACCTATAATGGAAGTTGTGTAGTTTACCATTGGCAACACTGATTTAAAATTAGAAGCTAAAGCCAAATTCATTGCAAGGCCTTTTGCGTTAACGTTAAAATCTACTCGTCCAAGCTGAAGCTCCATTTAAAATCATCAAAATAGTTGCGTTGTTATGGCAACGTCACCGATTGTGCATGCGCCGTGGATCGCGACCAATCGAAATCGAAACGTCATGAGAGACCGCATGGACACCCCACTAACGCGACCCGGCATTCGGCTTTATGCATGTAAACCAAGCGGATGAGATAACTTCTCATATATTAACTTTTGAGCATTACCAGCATCATAATAATCCATAATAAGGTTCTTATTTTACCGAGTTAACAATGGCAGTAAAATATATATTGTTTCAGATACGTGTATCCAGGACATTAATGCAGGAAGATAAATTAATGTGGAAACTTAACCTATATCTCACATCGTATTACCTACCGAGACAATCCAACAATTTCATAGAAATGAAAGTGCAGAAGGTAGGAGCTACAACGATGAAACAATCACTTTAAATTAATGTTGTTAAATTACCGGTAATGTTACCGTAATATTACCAATTACAGCTCACGTGGCGACATCTCGCGCCGGAGTTACCAGTTACACTCTTAACTAAAAACATCTAAAAATGTGATATTTACTCAATTTCTGATTAATTTGATATCGGATACATATTATATTTTTGTCTTTTGTTAATTATCAGGCTTCCAATATTTAATATTATGTATTTCCACTAAATAAATTCACGTGTCAACGAAAATCATTTTAGGTTATGAAATATTTATTTACTTCTTTCTAGTATTTACGTTTTTCTTAAAGAATCAAAAATATTCCTTGACCATTTATTTTATAGGTTTACCTGCGTTTTGGAAGTGTGCACCTCGAAATTACCTTATGTCGACAATTGAGGTAACATACGGTAACAAATGAATGTTACCTTACCAATAACATTGGAAATTTACCATAAGGTAGCGTGGAAATATTACCGACTCACAACACTACTTTAAATAATTTTATTAAAATGTAACAAGTATTATTATGTGTCAGTGATTAGCTGATTTATAAAATTTAAAGGCGGTCACAGTATTCTGAATAAAAATTGTTAAAAAGAAAGTTTAATTTGCAGTAATTTTGAAGATATTCTCAATTAAAGTCAAAAATAATTTGTACGGATAAAGAAAGAAAGCATTTCCATAAATTATAAACTTTATGAATGACAATATACAAATAATGTGTTCTTACTTTTACAGTTGAATGTAGTAATTTGAGAATAATATGTGGTTTGTTTTATTAGCTTAAAATCTAGTAAATATCATAATTTAAGCATGATTTTTCGTTTCTTTAGGTTTTCTTCTCCACACATTCATTTAGGTAATACGTTATATTCTGTAAAGACTTGTAATATATATTGCAGCATATTAGAGTCTTTGCAGAATATAACGTATTACTTAAATGAATGAATATATGGAGAAGAAAACCTAAAGAATTATTTAAATTAAAAAGGGGCGTAAAAAAGCGCGCGTAGAATAATGGCGCCATCGCAACAGATAAATACGTTACTAAGTACTACTACGTCATATTATCTGGACAAAAAATTTACATGGCATCTGGCCAGGGCCCCCGTAACCATGTGTGCAAAGCGTGCAATGCACGCGGGCGCCATGTTCAAGGGGCGGCAATTACCTTCTTGCTCACTGGACATATTTTGTTATTTTTTTCGCCCAAGAAAAGAAAAATAATAGGAAATAGTGTCTTATCTGGTATAAATAAAACTAGCCACAAGTTTTGATGAAACCGTCAACCTCACGGAAAAATGTCGACTAAAATAGAACAGTTAACTACGGCAATTAAAAGTAGAAAAGTCTAATTTTTGTAATTTTCGTTTGCTAAATTTTTCATAAAAATTTAATAATTTTATTAGGTAAAAAAATAATGAACATATAAATAGCGACA
The DNA here is from genome assembly GCA_036172665.1 of Prosopocoilus inquinatus. NCBI lineage: Eukaryota > Metazoa > Arthropoda > Insecta > Coleoptera > Lucanidae > Prosopocoilus > Prosopocoilus inquinatus. The sequence continues at coordinate 31,975,173 of CM069877.1, forward strand.
TCTTACTATCGCTTTTTGACCTAACATTGCAGTAGGATAGACAAACTGAAGCGGGATTTGCTCCTAATGAGTCCCCCATGCAAGGCGGCCATGCTTGCTGTCAAAGCATAATGAAAGATTTTAGAAAAATTTTATATGTTCATCATTCTTACATCGCATTTGCGAATAAATTGGGCAAGTCGTTTTTGGTCTGCAGTGGGAATGTCGAGCTACGTTTCTGCTGAAGAAGCCCCAAGCAGGGCTGAAACAGCTGTCCAGAGGCTGCTCGAGGTTCTCACTGCAATCAAAAACGATTTGCACAAAATTTTTGTAAAAAAATAAATAATGTAAGCTGTTACGTTACGGTTTGGTTAACAAAAAAACAAATCATATTTCACTTTTTAAGTTTTTATAAATTTATGGTCTTTTTGCTTTTGTGATTTTGTTTCTTTTTTTCTAATATTAGTAACTAGCGGGCTTGTCCCACTTGCATTCTGGTGGGGGGGGGGCGCGTCTAAAGAGAGGTTTTCTCGGTCAGATGAGAAGAAAGCGCTTCCCTTCGTTTTTGGGGGCTTGCGACAGCTAGGAACTTGAAAAAATGAAGGAAAATGTTTAACTAAAAGTGAAGGAGAATGCTTAAAAAAAGCGAAGGAGAATATTTAGAAAAAGTGAAGGAGAATGTTTAGAAAAAGTGTATTTTCTTTTGATTTTTAATAATTTTCATAATTGACCGTTTTTGTTTGACCCAACTCATCTGTCACAGGGCGCCAAAATATGGATTGGCACGCGGCCGGCTTTTGGCCTCGCGGGGGCCCTGCATCTGGCCTTCTCTCCTGGTTAGGGTTAAGGTTTCGGTTTTAATTTTAGAGCTGAATTCGGTTACGATTTCAGTTAGCGAAATACCTACTCGGAAGGAGGAGTGTAACCCTGTTGAACGCTAACACGACGCTTGGGGGAGGAGGGGGAAAGGTAACATCATAGAGTTTTCTGTCGATTTCGATTAGGGCTTTTCTAGGTTTTCAAGGCTTTTTTAGGTTTTAAAAAAAGGAAGCCAATAAGTAAAAAAATGTTATACAGTGTGCCCTACAGAAAACGCCCCAACTCATAACTCCTTTATTTATAGATTAATTTTAAAAAACAAAAATGCAAATGAACTGAGATTAAAAAAAAAACTTAAAATGCCGCACATCATTGAATTTAGGAAAAGTAGCTCTACCAGATACAATAATACAAAAACATACAGTCATTTAAAAAATAAAAGTTGACAGTCGTTTGATCGTGAAGATAACTAAAAAAAATAATGAATTGACGACATTTTATAGTCCTTTTAGTCTCATTTCATTTGCCCTTTTTTTTAAAAATATATAAAAATATATATAAATAAAGGGGTTATGACCTGGGGTGTTTTCTGTAGGACACCCGGTATAAACATTGTGTGAACGTTATTTTGTCATATGTAATGTTTCCGATTGAACGTTCTTAATGTAGAAAGTAGTGTTGTTAGATTACCAGTAATTTATTTTTTAATGTTACCCTATCGGTAATCAGTGTTGTTAAAGATACATTTGTAATAGTATCTAGATAGAGATTCAGATACTTTCAAAAATATGTATCTAGATGCAGATACAGATACACTTTTCTAGTGTAGTGTAGTATCGGAGATACGTATCTAGATACTCAAAATGTATTTAGATACTGTATCTAGATACTTGTATCTAAATACTTAACAACACTGTCGGTAATGTTACTTACCGTAATATTACTAATTACTAGAGATGGGATTCCACCCGATACAATGGTTTGCATCGGTGGAATCACGGAATGCACCCGGTGCATTGGATGCTTTGCTCGGTTGCCTACATTTACATAAGGCATCAAAAATGCTTCAAAATGACACCAAATATAATATATTTTGTACGGACAATCGCTAGACAATTATTTTGTAGCGTTAATTTCATTTTATTCAGATTTTAAGCTATAAAGCTTCCGATTAAACTTAAAAGTTTACTATTCAGCTATTCATCATACACTATGAAACATTAAACCTGTAAACCTCCTGCAAACAATTAAATAACATCGAGAAAAAATTATTTCTCGTTCGATTAGCACGCGGGAAATTAAAATTTTTGAATGCACCCGGTACATTCATGTATGCGCCCTGGTGAATGCACCATGTGGGTGCTTTCAATACACCGGGTTCATTCCCCGGCCCATCTCTACTATTACAGCTTAAGTGGCGACATCTCGCGCCGGTGTTACCAATTACACTTTTAACTAAAAATGTGATTTTTAGTCAATTTTCTGATTAATTTGATACCGAATACGCATTATATTTTTGGCTATTGTTAAAAATAAAGTTTACAATATTTAATATTATTCTACACGGTTTGACTACAGAGCAAAATAGCAAAAAAAATTGCCAATAAAAAATGTCAATGCAGTCCGATTTTTTGGCATGTTTTATAATGAAAAAGTACAATTTCAAAATAATTGGACGGTGATTTTCATTTTTATATGCATTTGTGTAAATTCAACTGGTGACGAAAATTTTGGTCTGAAGAAAAAAAAATATCTTTCTAAAGTTAAAAACACCGAAGATCTTAGATCAACTTAGGCGTCTGACAACAATAAATTTAAAGAATTTTTCGCAGCGTGGGCGCGTATCAACAAAATAAACAAAAATAAAATGCCAAAGACATCTCAAAATCAGAACTTGATTTTTGTCTTTTTTAAAGTTTTGCAAGAATGAAATCTCATGAGGAATATCGATTAAAAGTGTGTTCACTGTGCTTTGCAAAAACTAAAAATATGCGCCCAGTAATAAATGAAGAAATCAATGAAAATTGACAATGTCTTCTCCATACTAGTACGAAAAATGTATCAAAAGTAACGTTAAACCCGTGCAAATTTAGTAAAGTTGAGATGTCGGTTAAACATCTTATAGCACTTTCGATTGGGATGCACTTTGTGTATTCAGTGTATCATCATTTCATTTTAACATTGTGGAATACAACGAGAAGACGAGACACTGAGTGCATAAAGTGCATCCCAATCGAAAGCGCCATTACATGGATTAAGATAAAATTGAATTTAAGCATAAATCAAACACTTAGCAATAAGTTTAAGAGAGTCCCATAAAACTGATAGTAATTTAAGAAAACAACTCGGGGAAAATTTTTTTCTTTGATAAAATCGGTCTGGATTTTGAGAGTAAGGATGTTGGATCTATTGTAATACGGGCGGTGATATTTTGCAAATTCTTTTGTAAACTACGTTTTAACATAAAGATATTTAACAATTGAAGATAACATTCTGTTTAAAGTCGGTCTGGATGGGGGTGGACGTTTTTTTAAAGATTTGTTTAAGTGCATGTATAAGAGAATAATTTAGTAATAGTTTCCGAAAATGAATCGGAACCGCGGTAGATTAGAAACCGTAAATTGAAAGATTTTGGTGTGGAACAAATTAATTTTGCCTATAACTTATTAAAGGAAACGTATGCGAATGTGGTCAAAATATGGAAATTTCTTAAAATTGAGACTGTGTTATCAAAACTTAAGATTGCAACTGACATTAAGTTAAATAGTGAGAAAACCCCTCGACCACATTAATTCACTGAAAGCGAATACGTATTTCGGTAACGAAGTTACCATCTTCAGCGCTAAACTGATATTGTATCAGTTTAGCGCTGAAGATGGTAACTTCGTTACCGAAATACGTATTCGCTTTCAGTGAATTAAGGTGGTCGAGGGGTTTTCTCACTATTTATTTGGATTACAGCCACAGGTTTTGTGTTGCTTTGTGATTATTGACATTAAGTTAGCAAATATCCTGCTAGGGTTAATGTTACACACTCATTGCATCCTTGCACTTGGTGCAAAATAGAGAAATCTAAATTACACCTACGAGAAGTAAAAGGACTCTCGAAGATAGAGGACAAACTTTTTCTTAGTGGATTGAAGATGGGAAAAACCCCAGCAGGGCAAAAAACTTTTACAGCCGCATCAACGAACCCATGATTTAATAAAGGTACAATGAACCGATTTTAAACTTTTTGCCATCACCTAGGCAACATTTGTTACTAGGAATTGTCGAAGCTATTTATGATTACCTAATGAAAAAAAGTGCTCGATGTGTGCGAGAAGTGGGCAAAATTTTGCAACGTCGAGAAAGAGGTACTGCATGGAGAGGCTCCTTTAATTGCAACAGATGCAAAAAATTATTATCTAAAATTGATTATTTGTTTTCTATAATGCCACTGGAATTTCTGAAATATGCAGAACGTCTAAAAACATTTGCGAAAGTTGTATCAGCTTGTTTTGGATTTTATTTGACGCGTGACTACAAAGAATGCTTAATTATTAAATTAAAGTTCAATAATTTTGATGAGCAGTGTACACATTTCTGTATGTTTTGATAAGTTTCTTTATTATTTTGCTTTTTTTTTGTTGGAACTATATAAGTTTCTATTTTGTCTTATTTCTTTCAACTCTATCCTTTGTTCTTCACACACATACGTACATTCATTTAAATTGGTACAAAATTTGTTTGAATTGTGTAACATGAAACAATTTAAGATTGCATTTGTAAATGCTCGTTCTTTACTTAGTAATTTTGCAACTTTAAAAGATCATATTTATAAATTCAAATATGACATTATTGGCATTTGTGAAACATGGCTAAATGAGAGTATAATGTCTGATGTCTCAATTACAACTTCATTTGTATTAATAGAAGTGGTAGAGGTGGGGGTGTAGCTTTTTATATTAATAAATGTATAAAATTTACAGTAGTTGAAAATCCTCTCTCTGACGCTCTAGAACAAATTTGGGTTAAGGTTTGTATTCACTCGAAGATTCTTGGAATTGGTGTTGTGTACAGAAAGCCCGGTGGTAATTGTAATATATTTTTTGAGGCCTTAGAAAATAGTTTGTCTAACATAATTCCTCAAACTGAAGAAATTATTTGTGGAGGTGTTGGAGACCTACGGGCTTAATCAAGTAGTTAATCAACCTACCAGAATAACGGCTACTAGCTGCACCTTAATTGACTTAATTTTAGTTACAATGGCTGAATTGGTGAGTTGTGTTGATACACAAGATCTTGGTAACTTTTCTGATCATTTACTTGTTAGCGCAGATATATGTCTAACCATTAAAGAATTCAAACCATTTTTCAAATCGTACAGAGATTTTAGTAAGTTTTGTTACGATGATTTTTCAGTGATCTTATCAACGCGCCATTTTATATTACATACGACATTGATAATATTGACGACAAGGTGTGGATTTTCAATTCTATTTTGACTAATCTTTTAGATTTTTATGCTCCTTATAAGATAATTAGAATTGCACATCCTAAAAAACCTGAGATCACTGATATTATAAAACTAATGCAGACGTTAAGGGACAAAGCTTTAAACAAATTCAAAAGGACTTTGTTACAAAAATTTACTTAATTTAACAACAAACGCAATTCGAAGAGAAAAGAAGGCCTAATTAGAGTCTCAAGTTTGTAATCTAAATCCTAAAATCATGTGAAGAAGATTTAAAGAATTTAACATAGGCGTTAAGGGCAATAAACAAATACTACCGGAATGGTTGTGTGATCCAGATGTTCTTAATAACTTCTTTATTAACAGTGTTTCTTCCCCTAACGTTACTGATCCTGAATTGATTCACTTCTATAATAATAATATCAAATCGAATATTTTACATTCTTTTTCTTTTTCTGAAGTATCTAAGGAAGATATTATGAATATCATTAATAAAATTCATACAAAATCCTCTGGGTGCGATGATATTAATATTTCCTTTTTAAAATTATTTGTTCCTTTTGTATTACCTTTCATAACTCATATTATAAATGACGGCATTCGTAATTCTACATTTCTTAGATTATGGAAACTTGCTCGGATTACTCCCATTCCTAAGAAAAATAATCCAATGGAACTGAAGGTTTTAAGACCAATTAGCATCTTAAGTATATTATCTAAGATATTTGAGAAAGTACTTGAAATTCAAATTAGAAAATTCATTGACGAACACCATATTTTGCCCGACAATCAATCTGGTTTCAGAAATAAGCATAGTTGTGAAACCGCGCTTATGACTATCACTGATGACATTTTTTCCGCTTTAGATAAGAATAAAATCACTTGTATGGTTCTTCTTGACTTTTCGAAAGCGTTTGATTAAGTTAATCACGATTTGCTTTTATGTATTCTACATTATATTGGATTTAGTGGTTCTGCTGTCCAACTTATTGCTCACTACTTAATGGATAAGAAACAGAAAGTTTATGTTAATGGTGCTGAATCTGCTACTATGGATGTAAAATGTGGAGTTCCCCAAGGCTCAATTCTAGGGCCATTATTATTCACTCTGTATACTTGTAATTTACATAAATCTCTGGAATTTTGTTCATATCATTTTTATGCCGATGATTTACAACTTTTATATTCATTCACAAACGAAGATATTTTATTAGCTAATGTCCGTATGAATAAAGATTTAAATAATATTGTTTCTGAGGCGGAAAAACATCATTTATTAATAAATTCTAATAAATCTGTTGCTATGATTTTTTGTAAGAATAATGTCAGATCTTTCGTTAAATCTAATTTAAAATTAATGGTAAAAGATGCACCCTTAAGTATTGCAGATTCAGTTCATAATCTTGGTTTACATATTGACTATTCCCTTAGGTTTCGCGAACATATTTCTCTGTGTTTAAGAAAAGGTTACACTAACTTAAAGGCCATATATTCTAACAAAGACTTTCTGTCTGAAAAATCAAAAAAACAGTTATGTGATGCTTTAGTTTTATCACATTTTAACTTTTGCGACACGATCTATAGTCCTTGTTTGGATAGATTAACTGCTAATAGAATACAAAAGATTCAAAACTCTTGTATTCGACTAATTTATGGAATTAGACGAATGCGGGGAGTCTCTCATAAACTTCCAGTCCTGAATTGGTTACACATGGAAAACCGTCGCAAGTTGCACTTATACTGTTTTAATCATAAACTATTAGTTGTCTTTTATTTGCACGTCAGATCAGTTCACTTTTACCCTGGATCACTTATAGGTAGCATTTTTTTAAAGTTCATTTTAAGCTGTGTGGTTGTTTTTAAAAACAAGTCTGTATATTGACAGACAATCTGAACACGACCCTTTAACACATTTAACAATTTATTTATATTCTGTAATGCTGGTTTTTGTACCTAGAGATGTGTTAATAAATGAATTATTATTATTATTTAATTTGCCAACTTCGTGTGGAATTTCTTGATTTAGAAATTATTGCAACATCCACAATCCATGCAGTCTTTTTCCACATTGTGGATTTTTGTGAAATAGTAAACTACGGCTGGGCAAATATTGGGAACAGGCTTCGGAACCAGTTAATTCCGATTTTCTGACAGTTTGGAAGAGATATAAGGTGATTGAATCACATTCTGACTATTCAACAAAATTACAATCTTTTGTTTATTTTTACAATTAATCTCATTTTTTAAAATGTTAATTTTTAATAAAATTTTGCCTTGATGTTGAAACTAATTGAAATTATTTCTATCAACTTGACTTGATACTTGAACAAATATCTGTAAAATTGAAAATCATCGTTAAATTATTTTCAAAAGGGTTTTTCTTTTCTCTATCAAACAGGACAAGAAATGGAATCCTGTCGATAAATTTCATGGACAATTTTTTCTGGAATTTTAGTCCATAGCCGAACCGTGATTATCACATGGCGGACAGAAAAAAGTGTAAAACTTTACTATTGCAAAGAAGCGGTGCGATGTTATAGATTGTGTACACGCCTCATATTTGCCGGCGCAGCGCGTCTAGCTGATAGTGAACAATCGGTAAGCCAAAGTAATAATGCATTCGTTAGGACGGCATGATTCACAATAATGTCGCGGTTGACTGCGATGCTCGGACAAATCAACCAAAGTCTTGTCTCTAAATTCAAGAAAGAGCTGTTATTAGCTTCCGGAACATTTAACGCTTCGATTTAGACCCCCGCGTCGAGTCAGACTGCCGCTGTCTCAAACTGGTTTCAAGCAGTTCACTTTTTTAGATCCTCCCTTTGGTGATTATGTATTTCCACTAAATAAATTCATGTGTAATCGAAAGTTATTGTAGGTTATGGAAAAAGTATTTCCTTTTTTTAGTATTTACCTTTTTCTTAAATAATCAAAAATATTCCTTGACGATTTCTTTCATTGGTTTACTTGAATTTTGGAAGTGCGTAACTCGAAATTACGTTATCTTGACGACAGAGGTAACAAACGGTAACAAATGAATGTTACCTTACCGGTAACATTGGAAATTTACCGTAAGGCAACATAGTAATATAGGAAGAACGTAAATACTAAAAAAAAAGGAAATAAATATTTCATAACCTAGAATGATTTTCGTTTACACTTGAAATTATTTAATGGAAATACATTATATTAAGTATTGCAAACCTTATTTTTTAATAAAAGCCAATGTGTGTGCGACATCAAATTAAATAGAAAATTGAGTTTTTAGTTAAGGCTGTTTGCTCGGCCTCAAAATCGTTTTTCCCATTTCCTGGGCTTATTTTTCATTAAAATCGTACCAATTTTTCGCGAAAAATTTTTAAATAGATTCTGTTAGGCGGCTAAAGGCTCGTTTTTCGAGAATTGCCAAAAAGGCCTTAAAAAAAAATTAAAATTAAAAAAATTCGAAAATGTAAGCCTTTAGCCGAAATTTCGCAGTATTCAATAATAATAAACCGTTTAGTTTTTTTTTTTTATTTTTAAAAATAAGGTCAGGAAATGGGAAACAAATTTGAAATTTTCGGAATGAAATCGCTGAAATCAAATGTGGTATGTGATACACGCTAGCTCCGCCTTCGGGCTTAGTGCAAGAGGGGCGAATTCGCACATTCATTCTCCCGATTTAGTGACAGATGAAGAGTATGAGTGAGAGCGAATGCGTTTCAGTGCGTGTATGAGTGAAACACAGAATACACGCACCGTAAACACACGAACGCTACCGAGCGCTGCCAGAAAATAATTCTACAAAGATTTCTCTTTTCAGAGTCGTGCTTTTTGGTAAATTTTTTTACGGTACATTGAAAGAAACATTTTTGTCATAATAAACTTCTGCAAATCTGGTAGTCATGCACTTAATTAGTTTTAAAAAGGGGATGTTCAATATTTTGCTCAATATTTTGTTATTTATTTGTGTACACATTTACCTTGACATCATTAAAAATGCCTGTTAATGCATGCAATTAATATTATGTGATAACACAGGAATAAACAATAAGTAAAATGGGTCGGTGATGTAACATTTTGAATATCAAGTTCACCCAAATAGTGAAACGGAACTGCGTCAAATAATTTTTGTTTCTACACAACTAATTGAATAAAATATAAATACTTGATGAATACGAGGATTCAGATCTCATCAACTGTATCCTAATCTACAACCACGGTTTCAAATTTGTAAGTGCATCTGCATTATACGATATTTTTAAACATTCGTCAAGCATCTCTCAAAAAAAAAAATTAAAAGCTTGTTTTTGATCCTGTAATCCTGTAATATTAACGTTCTGGTGATAATAGTGCGGCCATTTTGAATCTTATTGTACTACACACTAAAAGAATCTGGAACACGTAATACGTTCTGTTGTAAATACGAGGAGTTAATTATTGTTGCTATCATGTATTCGTCCGTTTGTTTATTTCCGTGTTTTTTAAGTTTCTCTAGAAACAAGTTTAAAATTGCATTCAAACTAATAGCGTTTTCCACTGGCTGCACTAGTGCGCACTGAGTGTATTTCCAACTCGTTTCAGCTTTATGTAATAAAACGAGATGGAGATACACTCAGTGCATACCGGTGCAGCCAGCAGAAAACGCTATAATAAAATAACTCAAATATGTATGCACAACAATTGTCTCAATTTTTTTTTAGTGGACATAGTACAGTTAGATATTATATGGCATTATATAATATGGAATCTTGCAGAGCAGATTTCAAATACAGATCTATTTCAGAATTGTCACCAGATTATTATATTATACACTAGTCTTCAAAACCAAATCGGTTTTACTTATTTTTATTGTCAAAATAGCTTTCGTGTGCTTAAAAGTTGAAACTATTACAAAAATAATCTTATAAGATTTCAGAAAAAAATAATGTATTATGATGAATTCAGAACTTTCTTGACGTTTATGTAAATAACATTACTTGTTCACATATCATTCCCAAAGGTGTCCATACAACGAATACAACTATTCGTTATAGCCAACTGCCCTTGAATCCGATAATAGTAGATATGTGTTTTCTTCAGTTTCACAGTATTGCCATCCAAAAAGAAATAGGGCATAACTTTCATCTTTGCTGCTTCCTGAGGAGTTATTTTGAACTTCGCTAACTTATAGGGACACTTGATCTCAATTATAGCATCCTCACCAACTAGTCCATCAGGACTAGCTCCAAGATACGGCATTTCTTTAGATATAAATAATCCGCCGTTCAACTTTATGTCCAAATTCCTGTGAAAATTGTTTTCTCGCAATTTCTTCATGGTTACGGCACCAATTTGTAACTATACTTTCGAAAAATTAGAGGAAATTAATTTTTACGCTAATTTTTTGGCATCAGTTGTTTGACGTCTTTTACAGACAATACCAAATTTCGTTGCTGTTAGTCTTCGCTCTTTATGCCATTTCACTTTGGTGTTTTGGCCAACAGTGTTTCCCTCTAACGATTCTAACTCTACCTGGGTCCTGCTCAAGTAGTTCATTAAAGATGATTTATTTTCTTCTAAGTTTTTAAGAGGGATCACCTCTTCTATTAGTCCGTAGTCACCCTCAGCTTCGGCTGCCTGTTTTCTTTTCTACCTTGCCCAAGAAATAGTCGTGCTCTGCATTTTCGGTAAAAACGTCTCCTACGCAACTTTGACGTATACAGTGTACCCGGATAGAAAGATGATTAAATTAGCAAAAGGTGCAGGTTCGAGAGCTTATTAAGAATCCATTTTCAAATATTACTTGTCATGGCCAACTTGATTATATTGAGATGCGGTTTGAACTAGTTTGCACGATAATTTAAGTACTTTTATGGGCACTTAATAAAACTAATCCCATTTTTACAAATTTTCAATAATCTAACCTAACCTTAAAATTTTAAATTGGTGATTTTGTTGGCCCTTTTAAGAGAGACTTTTTTTCTAAATGCAATGATGTATCACATGATACGGAAACTTCTTCAAAATTTTGGGAAACAGAACTTATTCTTTTTATGAATAGAAATCGCTAGTGCCATGATCACAAAACTTTGTTATCGAGACTGTTGCAAGCTAACCGCGCCCTTGTTAACGTTGGTAATAAACGGGCGTTTACATTACATACATATTTGTATTATACATGTGTCCTACATATTGTTTGACAAGTCTGGAATGAATCTGAAATTTGTCTCATACTACTATTACATTTTTCATGTATTTGACATGTATCCGACATGTTTTACCAGACAGATTTGTATTCCAAATTAATGGAAAACACAGCGATCGCAGACCATACAAAGGTACTTTACGCACGTGCAGAATAGTTAGCTGTTTTAAACTATTAAGCGATCTGATGGTTTGTGACGATGGAGTAATCCAAAAAGAGCATAGTAATATTATGCTGCCGCGGCCAAAAACAAAAATTGATTGTCATCTTTCACGAGCGATACTTTTTCTTATTATTAAATAATAGATATGTAGCGAACAGGTCACATAGTGTAAACGATGTCCTGTGCTAGTATTTGTCGAAGACTTTTGCTAAAGATTCATCAGGATTTGTATGCGACAAATCGACAGTTTTGTAAAGATTTGTTTTTGAATTTATTGAAGACATGTATGTAATATAAGCACTCCTTAAGGATTGCAGAACTTTAAATAGGTCTCGATTCACTTGATTGCGACTATACGTATACCAAGTGCTACAAGAACGTAGAACTTACTCGTGAAATATACGAAGCTCAGTATCCAGAAAAGGCTACACAGATGAAGCTGCAGTGCCACTGATCGTTCGTGGACAATCGTGTACAAGCGATTAAAATTTTAGACCAATGAAATTCTTATCTTTTTGGCACATCATACCCCTAACTGATGTGATATTGGTTTAAAATTTTAATGGCTCGCTCACCATTGGCTGCAATCGATCAGTGCCACTGCAGAATAACTTGATAAACAAAAAGCAAAATTTCTGTGATCATGGCGCTAGCGATTTCTGTTCGTAAAAAGAATAAGTTCGGTTTTTCAAAATTTTGAAGAAGTCTCCATATCGTGTGCTACATCATTGCATTCAGAAATAAATTTTCTCTTATAAAGGTCAAGAAAATTAGGGAGTACCAATTTAAAATTTTAAGGTTAGGTTAGATTATTGAAAATTTGTAAAAATAAGATTAGTTTTATTAAGTGCCCATAAAAGTACTTAAATTATCATGCAAACTAGTTCAAACCGCATCTCAATATCTTAAATAACAAAAAAGTTACGGCAAATAAAAGAAATGAGGAGATATTGGTTTTAGTAAAATTTTAACCAAGTTGGCCATGACAAGTAAGTTTGAAAATGGATTCTTAATGAGCTCTCGAACCTGCATCTTTTTGCTAATTTAATCATCTCTCTATCTCTTCAAAGACAGAAGTTACCCATGCTGTCCCTACGTATCCGGGCACACTGTATACTTTGGTATATTTGCCTGGACTGTTCCCGATCATTCTCTTATAAATGCGGTGGTGATATTGCTCACTGAAATTTTAAGAAAGGCTCGCAGCGTGGCATTTCACTTCGTAGCTATTTTTCAAAGAGAAGTTAACTCTTTTTCCACCAACAAATTTTGAAACAATTGAAATGTACGTCACCGCTGCATTAATGTTCATATTTAAATGTAAACTGTGCATTATGCGTCAAATGATTGCAGCAAGCAATAATATCATGAAGTCATCCACATTCTACTAAGTCTGGAACTGAATTAATTTCATTATCTTTGAACCCGGTGCAAAAATAAACGTCACAATCAGAATGATCGCCGATTACGTGCTTAGGGCAATGAATAATGTCCTTTTTTAATGCATTAACTTGCTCTATAAGCGTCGGTACATTAGAGCAGTATTAATTCCTATTCCAATAATCATAAGCACAATTATTCTGTATAATGTATATTTTTTCTTTACGTCCACTTTAAACCGCAATACTTCATTGTGCCTAATTTTAGTGCAGGATCTAGTCTAGTGTAGTCTAGATAAAAAAGCAACCCACGTAAAATTAAAAAAAAAAAAACAATTTTATAGGGATAATAATAACGGTAATGAAACAACAAAATGACGTTATTGATTTACAGAGGAACATGCTATGCGTTTTTTTTGTGTCGTTTCAATTCTGATAAACTTTCACTTTCCGACAGACGTAGTTTTATTTTCCGAGTTTTACATAGTTTCTGTGTTAGATCAGGTCGCCGTTTTTATTTACATCACTTTTACATAAAAAAATTTACTCATCTGAGTGTGCGCTCGACCTTGGAATTTGCAGGAGGCCGCGGGCGGTAGCCATGTGAATGAGGCCTTATCGGAATATTCTCTTGTGGGTGTGTCAAACTGACACGTAAACCAATCAAAAATAAAGATCAGTGACAGCAGAGTCATAAATTACAAGGAAAATGTTTAGGTGGTAATTCTGTTCTCTGTTCTTTTCGTTTGTGTGTAAAAATGCAGGAACACATTTTGAACGTATGTTTCTTCTAAATATATGCGAAAAATAGTGATACGCCCATTTGAAATCGAGTTCAGCTGTAAGCGAGCATACAGCCTTAAGTGTGATTGGTAAGTTGACGCGAGATATCGCCACTTGAGTTGTAATTGGTAATGTTACGCAACATTAAAATTAAATTACCGGTAATTTAACTACACTAGAAATAAGTAAAATAGAAACATGTCAATTTATTCAGACTCATATAAATATGTACTTAAATATATTTAGGCAACATATTATAATAATGCCAGATATGTACTTCTTCATTGACGTGCGACTTGTCAGCGATATCTCTGGATACACATTACAAAGGGGCTCTGCACAAACTTTACAGTACCTGACTTCAGCCAATTCTAATGGTCCTAATGGTTCTAATGCTCCTGATGGTCCTGTCCAATATCTTTCTATTTTCGTTTTTAAATAATCTTCATCATAACAATAAACCAAATACTCGCAACCTCTGTCTATGACATAAGCCTTCGGGAACTTTATAATTTGAGTATAACATATCTTGCCCGACGAGCATTTCCTGTTTGGTGCCTCGTAAAGTTTCGGAAGATAGCATGTTGTAACTGGTCGAGTTACTGCCGTAGAGCAATCGTAACAATCTATATACGACAGGTTATCAGAAGAACATGCTGGCAAGCACAGAAGACCAAGAAACAGTATTTTTTTAGAAAACTCACGGGGAAAAATGAGTCGTAACATTTTTGACATTCATGTAGTCTTTGTCTTTTTTATGTAAACAAAATCACTGACTAGATTTTTTTCTTTCGTTGTCAGGACAGAAACAGATTATTTTTCCATCGCCCAACGTTCGGAATTATACGTAGATACCTATAAACATATAAAATAGCGACATCTTACGATCGCTTTTTGACCTGACATTGCAGTAGGATAGACAAATTGAAGCGGGATTTGCTCCTAATAAGTCCCCCATGCAAGGCGGCCATGCTTGCTGTCAAAGCATAATGAAAGGTTTTTAAAAAAATTTGTGCAAATCGTTTTTGATTGCTGAAACAGCTGTACAGAGGCTGCTCGAGGTTTTCACTGCAATCAAAAACGATTTGCACAAAAATTTTTAGATACCTATAGTTCGTCAAGTAATTATAGGTGTTTTCTTTCGCTTAAAATTTTGAATCTTGTTTCGAGTAGTTTGGACCTGAATTTCGTAGTTATTGCAACAAAACGCCTGACTTGAATTTTTGATCGACAGTTCATTTGTAAATAATCATAATTCAATCCAAACAAGTTTTAAAAATAGAGAGATTCAAAGAAAAGAGTGTCTGTTTTTGAATTAAAACCCGTTTGGATCATGATTTTGTGAGCGAAAGAAAACACCTATAAACGGACCTATGACAATGAATTTGAAATTAGCGTACAGCCACAAGCTTTAATATAATCACACAAAATGCTCTACATTTTACAATTGGGTAGAAAAAAAAAACTATAAATTAAGAAAAGTTCTGTGTACTCAAGTTTTAACGAAAATGGAATAAAAAAGTAACGAATGGTAAAAGTAATTTTAGAAATGTGTCAAAAAAACTATAGCACACTAACAAAAATCAAAAGTTAAGATAAAGAAAGTTAATTAACAATCAATTTTATCTCCATCACTTCAAAAATTCAATTTGGCATGCTATGCAAATCATTTCTGAATCTTTATAATACCTAGACATATACATAAGGTGACCTTACGTCCCGATTTCTAACAATTTGTCCCGCGTCCCGCAGAATTTAAAAATCTCCCACTTTTTGGAGTACTAGGTTACAGCAAAAAATTCAACTTTGTATTGTAGATTGAATGATAAAATATAAAAAATTAGGGTTAATAATTTATCAAATTTTGTATATTTTATTATTACAGTAATGAGGTCAGGATGTAATGATCTTAGAGTGCGGCCTTGAAATGCTTTTGAATTAGAAATTTATTATTTCAATTTGTTCTGCAATGTTTTAATGTTCAACAACTAATACTTTGCTCTAATTTCTGTACAAAAATGTCATCCCGTTCTCTCTCCGAAAAGTAATTTGTTTTTTGGCATTTCATCGATGAGTATACTCTGCAAAGCAAAGGTATTTTATTAGTTAAAATCAAACAAAAAAATTCCTTTGACATTGGAAAATTTTTTTTATCCCCTTCTAACTTAATCCATGTCCGCGGATTGACAAAGATGGTCCAGTTCTATGACCGTCAGAGACCCTTGACTTAACAATTTCAGATTTCTATTTGTGGGAGCGCTTAAAATAAAATGTTTTCAAGGAACACTTATCCAATAATGTGTTAAAGATGCTGTTGCACCTTAACAATTTATGAAATTCCTAACAGTTACAAGAAGTTGCGACCTAAACTTGAATTATTTACCAGTGTGTTAATCGAATAGTTTAAAATGTAATTTTATAAAAAAAAGTCCCTTGATACTTTTTTTTTGTAAATTTAAAAATATGTTCTTTTCCCCCCTTGTAAATTTAATTCAAGGACATACTATACCGGGTGGAAAGTTTCAAACCCGAACATAGCAAAGTTCCTGCTTATTATCGTTTTAATACTTTTGAAACAGAAATTAAATTTTTTAATTTCAAGTGAAAAATGTAGTCGCCTTAGTATGTCAGATTTGAAGTTTGCAATTCAATAACTAGAATTTTGTACAAGGTGTACCAAACCTCTGGAAAAGTCCAAAAATGCCCCTTTGAATTCATTTTATCAAGAAAAGTTCTTAACAAAAGTCGTGCAGGTTTTCATTCCGCATAATCTAAAATTATTTTCAAATATACAGGTTGTTCATTTAACAAGTTACAAACCTAACTTATCATTTTTTAATATAATGTTATATCATTTTTATCGTCTCTTCAAGGGCTAACTGAAATTACAATAAAGTATATAGTGTTCCATTTAAAAAATAATAATAAAATTCCATTCACGATGAAAAACTGCATTACTTCACAAAATACTTTCCTACTATTCTTGTTAATTTAACAAAAATAGTAAAGGAGACTGTGGTTTAAGAGATAATTGAAATTAACCTCCGCCCACAATAATTTTTATATTCGTAGATACGTATTTCGGCAGCTAAGCTGCCATCTTCAGTACGCTACCAACGCAAAAGCACTAAAAAATTTCTAGAAACAACCTAATCACACTGACAAAATCATAAAAATGTTAAACCTAACAACAATCTAATCATCCTAAAAGGTATATATGTCTAAATGTAAGTAAATATAAATTAATATGTAAAAATCTAAAATAAACTATATATGTTATGTATAAATCGGAAAAGAAAAAATTATGTGAACACCTAAAATTAACTGTCAGAAAACCTTACAAATAAGAGCTAACCAAACAACACGGAAATGCGGAAATAAATAGTCAAAAGACCCGAAGAAACTTCTTATTCTAACGAATAAATAAGTATATAATTCCCTGTTATTTGATATCTAAAAATCCTGAAAAGTAAAATATATATATTAGGTATAGATCGTCAAAAAACAACCTTCAGATGAGAGCAAATCACACCCACACACCGCAAGTTAAGAGCACTTTAGGAAAATTTTATCTCGGAGAATCCTCTCCTTATGAAATATCCAGTGCAAATGCGCTTAGCTGTTATATATGATTTAGGTAGCGACATCTAGCGGATGATTTTTGACATAACAAGTACCACATCTAGCGGCCTATTTTTGACTTAAGGTCTAGAAAATAATAATGATAATAATCATATATATCTAAATACGAATCGTCAAATAACAACCTACAAATTAGAGTAAATCAAATAATACGGAATTAGGTATTGGTCCGTTGTCTGATTTCATTAAATTGTTTTTATTTTTTCGATTAAAAATACTTTCGTAAGCATTTAATTCCCTATTATTTGAAACTTCCTTAATGAGTTTCAAATTATCCTTAATAATACTGTGTCCTGTATTGTAAATATGTTGTGCAACACTTTATTTCTCAAACCTATTGTATTTGTAGTGACTTAAATGTTCTTTAAAACGTGTTAATATATTTCTTTTTGTTTGTCCAATATATTTACTAGTAGATTCGTACACTTAATTTCATAAATTCCAGATTTTAACTTATCTTTCGGGTCTCCCAATAAATTCTTTATGGTATTGTTAGTTGAAAAACCTAATCGTAAGTTTTGGGTTTTAAAAATATGTTTTAAACCTTTGTTGCAAAACGTATCTTCGGATATAAAAATTATTGTGGGCGGAGGTTAATTTCAATTATTTTAACTTGTTAATTTAGTACAATTGAATTTAAAACTGATTTATATCGACATGCGTCGATATTGATTGCCCACGGCAGGGCATGGCATCGTATCCAGTTTATTGGGGTCTAGGACAATTCACCATCGCCGATTTGTCGTCGCCAATTCACCGTCGCCGATTCGTCGTAGGTACAATTCACCGCCGGAAAACTCGCCGTCGGTAAATTCGCCGTCAGCGATTAAAGTTTTAAGTCCAGGTACATATCCAAATAATAATATACCGATAATTATATGTAAATAAAATAAAGAAGTTAACATAATTAATGGAAAATAAAACAATTTGTTATTAATTAAATGTGATACATAGATAAAGAAACAGATAAAAAAATTCTTCCAGGAAGTATTTCTTATTCTTCAGGGTGTTCGTAAAATCCCTCCAATTCTTCTTTTTTATATTTTCAGATTCTGCTCAAAATCATATTGATTTTCATATCAATCAAAATCACTACACATCAAAAGTCGACTGCTTTCAAAATATTGATTCATGAAAGCTCGTCATTTAAAATTATAAATTGAAAAAGGGGTTCCATTAAAAAAAAAATAGAATTATGATTATGTGTACGTACAGCACCAATTTGATCGTAATTTTGTGTCTTACGGTGGTCGCATTGTAATTAAGAATTTATTAAAGATACAAGTTCAGTCGGATTGGATGAAATACCTACTAAATTGTTGAAGAATTGTGTAGACATACTCAGCTTTCCACTATGTCATCTGATAAACCAATGTTTTACAACGGGGATTTTTCCGGATTTACTAAAGTAACAGTTATAAAACCAGTATATAAAAAAGGAAACAAAAGTGAGATTTCTAACTACAGGCCAATTGCTTTAATTTCTGTTGTCGCTAAAGTAATTGAAAAAATACTCGCAATCCGCATAATGGACTACATAAGAAAATACGATATAATTTCAGATGTACAAAATGCATACATCAAAGGTAGATCAACTGTGAGAGCTGTATATGTGGCTATTTGCAGCATTTTGGAAGCACTTTCAGAGAAACAAAAAGTTGCAGGGATCTTTATGGACCTCACTAAAGCCTTCGACTGTGTGAATTATAATTAATTATTACACAAACTTGATAAATTAGGATGCAGAGGTGTGGCAAACGATTTAATTAAATCTTATCTTACGAATAGAGAGCAGTGTGTACCAATTACAGATATAAATCGCTTCGAAATTAGATCCAAGCTTAGAAAAAAAAATCAAAGTATACCGCAAGGATCAGTTTTAGGACCCCTATTGTTCCTAATATACACAAATGACTTGCCTAATATCGTGAATGATCTCATTGTGATGTTTGCAGATGATACGTCACTAATAGTAAAAGCTAACAATGACATTCTATTAACAGAAAAAATTACGAAAGATCTTACTACTCTGGAAAAATGGTTCAATAACAATAAATTGAAGCTTAACGTTGATAAAACTAAAATGGTAAACTTTTCTCTTAAAGAAGAACCTGATTTCAATCTTTTATATAATAATAATATACTTACCTCTGTAAATCATACATCATTCCTGGGAATTGAAATCGATCAAACTCTGAAGTGGAATTTCCATATCCAGAAAACTGCTGGAAAAATAAGCAAGTTTACCTACGCGTTAAGAAATATAGTTCAGTCTGTTAGTTTGGAAGCTGCTTTAAGTGCATACTACACCTTTGTAAATTCACGAATAACGTACGGGATCATCTTCCGGGGCAACGCTTCTAAATCGATTCGGATCTTCAAACTGCAGAAATCCTGTGTAAGAAGCATCTTCAACCTAAAAAGAAGAGAATCGTGCAGAGATATTTTTAGGAAGAACTCTATACTTACCGTGCCCTGTTTATACATTTTGGAGTGTGCGTGTTTCGTTAAAAGCAATTATAATGACTTTATGCACCGCTATGAACTCCAACATGATCACAATACCCGTGGACACAAGAACTTAAAGTTACGCGTCCCACAAACATCTTTCTCGAGGATACAGAGGGGTGCAATCACGCAAATGATAAACATTTACAATCACTTACCACTTGGACTGAGATCACTCCCGATCAGAAATTTTAAAACAAAACTGAAGTGCTTCTTAACTAGACACGCCTTCTATTCAACTACAGAGTTTTTTGAGCACAACTTTGACAGTGTCGTCTAATGTCATAATTATTAATGTTATTTTATTTATATTATTAATGTTATTTTATTTGAGGTTTTCCATGCTATTTGGCATTAGGGAAGAAATGTGATATTATTATTATTATTTTAACTTCAAATAGAAAAACAATAGTAAAGTCCATTTTAATTTATTTGAAACGTACTGAAATTATAGTTATTTTCTTTAATTCGTAGGTATAACTTGGATATTATCTAACATGGTCAGAAAGTGTTTTAAAGCTTATCAAGCTAAATAAAGCAGTAACATGGGACGGCGAATTGGACGGACGGTAAATTGGATCGACGACGAATTGGTTCTACGACGAATTGGCGACTGTGAATCGGCGACGGCGAGTTGGCGACGGCGAATCGTCCCATCCCCAGTTTATTGATAGTATCAAAAACAACAGTACTTATTGTAACTTAAACGACAAGAGTACCTATCTATTGCACCTACCTCTGCACAATAATTCATTATATTTTTTGACTGACATAAAAATTATTTTCCATTAATTGAAAGAACTGAAGGATCAAATCTGACAGGCGACTAAATTTTTCGTTCTTTTTTTTAATTTAATTTATATTCCAAGAGTATTAATGTTTAGGAATAATTTTAACACCATAACATTGTGCATAATGTTCTCTCTTCTTTAATACCATTGCCATTAATGTATCTTCAAATTGCAAGCAGCAATTCACGGAAACATAGTTTTCAACACGAGTTTGCTATGTTCGGGTTTGAAACTTTCCACCCGGTGTACAGAGAGATACGTAATTATCTGATGAGCCAGAAAAGAGCACTGTTATTGGATACAGAGTAAAAATGGAAAAGGGAAAAATCAGAACTACAAAACTTTAGACCTTTTAAGAATTTTCAATTTACAGTGAAAATCAAACACATTTATTAAAATACTAATTAATGTTAGTACTGCAAAGTACAGTCTGAAAAACTGAATAAAATCTGCATTAATACAAGCGACATTTTTATTTTTTTCATCATCAACTACTTCCTCAAGGTCAATTTCTTTGAGAAGTCACTCATCATTCATCAATAGCATATTTAATCTTTCTAGAACATAGTATTTTTTATTCGTTTCAAAATCGATAAACCAAAATGAATGGGCCTTAGCCTGAATAAATGTTCAGGGGAGGCTTATCGTTTTGCAGAGCAGGCTGTATAAATTTTTATTATGATGCATTTTACGAATTTCTAAAATAGGTACCTTATAAACGGAAAACAACGAATAACTTAACCAGCGACATCTTACGATCGCTTTTTGACATTTGCAACTTTTGAAAAAAAAAACAACAAAGATAAATTATTATTATTATAAAAACATTCAAAATAATTGCAGTTTTCCGTTGTTTGAAACAAATTTTGTTTGATTTTCACGTTTAAATTAAGGTGCTTTCTTTCGCTCACAAAATCGTAATCCAAACGTGTTTTGATTCAAAAACAGACACCTTTTTTTCTTTGAATCTCTCTATTTTTAAAACTTGTTTGAATTGAATTATGGTTATTTACAAATGAACCGTCAATCAAAAGTTCAAGTCAGGTATTTTGTTGCAACAACTACGAAATTCAAGTCCAAACTATTCGAAACACGATTCAAACTTTTAAGCGAAAGAAAGCACCTTTACTCAACAGATATCCTTTCACAAATTAAAAGGCCATTGCCCGCATTTTCTCGCGAAAAATTAAATTAGTAACAGCTAATGTCCTAGCTGGAAATTTGGTGACAAACACTGCTTTCTTTCGCTTAAAAGCTAACTGTTTGACAGTTCACCTGTAAATAACTACAGTTCAATCCAAACGAGTCTTAAAAATAGAAAGATTCAGACAGAGGAAAGGGAATTACCATCAAGATTGAAATTTTACGGGGAGTGGGGATTAATCCGTTTGCAAAAGTATAAAATCCGTACCCGTCTTTTTACGCAAGAGACCTTCTTAAAGTTTAATTTGAGCTTCTTGAATGTCACAAAATACTTAATAATCTTAGGGAAAGATAACTAAACAATTTGTTTGCTCTGTGACCATAGCGACGACTAACATAAATATCTCAATATTTCGTTGTATTTTTAGAAATCGTAAAGAAAAATCTTAGTTATCGTAGTTTGAATATTCTCTTTGAATATTAATTTCTTTTGAAGTTAATTCTTATCCGATGAAAATTGTAAACACAAGTAAGTTTTTTTTTAATTTTGAACCAGTTCAAGATTAAAAAACTTTGTACTTATTAATTTTTTTGTAAGAACTTATGTTGATAGGATTTTTTCTTGACGATGTAACTGAAAAAACATTACAAGACGAAATTTTTGCAAAAAAAAAAACAAGTCTCTAACGACACTTGTTCGGAAGATATTTGCATTTGTTTGAGGTACTGCAAGAGCCATATTTTTTTTAAAAAAGTTGAATAATGCGAAAACGGTTTAGATTAGACCCTATATATGGTACACAAAGTCACATTAAAATTCAGTCCAGAACCCGAAAATGTAAAAATATATAGGGTATTTCATTTACAATAACGAAATGACCCAACGCCCAGGCTAAACGGAACACTCTGTACACGTCAAACTAATTTTAAAATATGTTCCATATGATCCTCTGAAACTTTCATTTAGATCATTTTTTCATAAAATTAATTACTAGAGAGGTATGAAAGAATTCGCCTTAAGCGGGACACCCAGTATATGAATTAATTCTTGCGTAGTGTCAAGTAGGTCTTATTTGCCAATCTTCTTTTATTATTTTTTTCTACTTTTCTTTATGCTCTCGTTACTCATACTATGTATTTCTCTTTTGCTTTTCTTATCGAATTGACTTTTTGCATTTTATTGACGCTTTTTTGTACGTCATCGTTTTTCATTTAACTATGTTGTGTCCGTCTTTGTTTTGCGGACTGAATTAATTCGTTCGTTTATTTTTATCATATTATTGATTTTTCTGCAGTTCGTTTTTATTTTCTACGAACTTTTCGGATTCATCCGGAAAATTGTTTTTCGCTCAGCTTGGTGTCGTCGATCTTCTTGTTTTCTTTTTGTTCAATTCATGTTGTTTACATTGCTTGTTGCTGTTTCATTCGTTGCACTTTTGTTTCTGGTTCTTGGCAAGTTTTATTTGTTCTTTTTTTTTTAATTTATTCTAATTTTCGACATCTCAAAATGGTTTTTGAAATCCCTAGAAAAAGTTGGCGCTTTTTGGCTACTTGTTATCAGCGACTTAGCGACATTACCTGCAAAAAAATCTAGCAACCCTGTCCGTCGAAGAAACAACAACTTAAATGATGTAGGAAATGATCTAATTTTGTAATTTGCAATTATTTTAAATAGTTTTACTAAATATTTTGTTTATTTTAAACTGCAAAGTTTAGAGTGTCTAGAGGTCTAGACCCTAGACTACAATTTAAATTTAAAACAAATGAAAACTTTTCGTTAAAAATTATCATATAAATTGTAAAGAAATTTATTTTTCTTTAATTAGTCAGGATTTTCTGATGGATTTTATATCACAACACAAACTATGTTTTCCAGACAGGGCCAATTTTTCAATCTGAAGTTAACTTTGAGCTTAAGTTTATTGCTATGGAAACAATTGTTTTCGTGCCTGTTACTATGGAAATAAGCCTAATTTAAATTAATTTAAGCTAAACAATCATTTTGTTGACTTCATAATTCCAAGCGTGCGTCGCGTCATTACAAAAAATAATAAACTCAAATGAGATTGCCCTAATATCATCATTAAAGTCCGGATTTATTTGTGCTAAAAAAGTGGAAAATAAGTTTTTTTTATGCGATTAAAATGGATCAAAATATGGATATTATATGCGATAAAAATTTTATTTTACTTATACATACTTTAGAATAATAAAAACATAAATTGTTTCATATAAGTAATTTTAACACTTAACACTTAAATAGTAGGATTACAAAATATAATCAACAGTTGATTTAAATTATTTGGGGTAAAATTTTGTCGTTTGTCTGTCAAAATATTTTTATAAGAGGAAAACGAACGCTCGACATCGCATGAAGTAATGGGCGCAAATTTCATGGATGCTACATCTTTGGGGTCCATGTCCAAATCCTCTTCACTTTGACCTTTTAAAACTAAGCAGATTTTCCTCATTTTATTGTAGTCAGGATTACGTAATAGAACCTTGTCTAATTTTGTCATTAACTTCTCTCCTATCTCCCCTGCAATTGATTTTACACTTCCAATTGCATCATCGACCACTTCAAAAGAATCTAATAGAGCCGTCTGGGATGATTCCAACTTTTTAATGGTGGATATTAAAACCGAAAAATGAGTTTTAATGAATGCTAATTGATTCCCGATGTTTGTGTTCGACATGCATTCCTTACAAATTCTTAAAGCCGCTGAATTGGAATCATCCAATTCTAAGAAAATTTCCTTTAATTGTTTAAAGTTATCTGCGTAAAAATTTGCTGCTTCAAGCCACGTACCCCATCTCGTAATTATTGGTTCTGGTGGTTATGGCAGGTCAGCAGCTAATTCTTTATAGTGTTGTATACGCAATGGGGCTTTAAGAAACGCCTTTTTTCCGTTATTGATCAACTTATTTACTGTTGGGTATTCTAGTCGCACCAATTCAGCGAGCCTATTCATTGCGTGAGCCATACAAGTGAAGTGCATCAGATTTGGGTAAAACACCTGTAAAGCCTGTCCTGCTTTTATCATGTAGGCTACTGCATCTGACACCATTAGTAATATATTTTCCGATTTAACTTGATTAGGTGCATATAAAAGTGTCAAGCTGTCGTTAATAAAACGTGCGATCGTTGAATGATTTGTTTTTTCCAAAACTGCACTATTTACCAAATAAGATATTGGTGCAACTGTGTTGCTTAATACTCCTGCTAACATATTTGCTACATAACGACCGCAGGCATCTGTCGTTTCATCAACTACTATATAAATATTGTTGTCGCTAAGCTTCTCTCTTATTTTCTTCATCCGTTGCTGGTAGCATATACTTAGATAGTTTTTCCGCAAAGTCGATTCATTTGGAATATGACGATTGCAATATTTTTCCAAAAAAGTTCGAAAACTTGCTTGTTCAAGTTTATGCCAAGGAATGTTTGACTCTGCCATAGCACTGCACAAGTCTAAAAAGAATTCATTTCCTGTGTCACTGCCCTGTGAGTTACTGGCTGTTGAAGAAATAAAAGACTGCTTAAAGTTAAACACACATCTTTTCTCCGACTCCTTATGGAGGTTTGTAGCCAAATGTTGATCAATCTGGCACTTTTGGTCTGACGACACCTTAAAATATTGTCAAAATGAAAATGTGATTTTTAAGAGAATTTGTAAGGTATCTACCTGTTTTGAGCATGCGTTGCAAAAAATAACTTTTCCATCTGTAGTTAGATGTTTAGATGCTTTAATCCATTTTTTCAATAGCTCGGATCGAGAGGATGCTACTTTCGGCATTTTGAAAAGATAAGCACTGAATTTATTTCGTCTTTAAATTAAATAAGAAAATAACAACTAATTCGCGTTGATAAATACACTAGTCACTAGTCACACACATTCACGGAGTTCTTATCTCAAACTGAAATGCAAAACATAAGTGCAAAATGCAAGTGCAAGTCGCTACAGATTCCCAGAAAATCACATTCCGGGAAATCGTAAAATAAAGTGGCCAGACGTTGAGGAGAATAAATTACTTCTTGGAAAAGCTGCAGACTTGAATATTGACCGTATATGGAATTATAATGTTATTTATATCAATATATGGATAAAAAAATAAATATGCGCTAAAAGTCTAAAATATTAAGTTATATGCGAAATAAAACTACCATTTTTGGGCTTCTCTAATCGACAAACATATAAATACAAAACGCCAAGTTTAGGTATGTTAGCGTAAAAAACTTGTAAAAACTTATAAATCCGGTCTCTAATCATCATTAATATCATAAGTGGAATTCACTCTTGTGTGATGAAAATTGTAAATCGATCGATAGTAAAACGTTGAGTGCTATTTCCGAATTTAATAGTGTCCGATTAAAGTTTAAAAATCGTTTATTGACATCATAATCATAATTTACAGTTCACCAGGTTCCATTGTTTGTTTATGAACGAATCTCGAATTTGCAGTTTTTTCAATATCGAAACATCTAAAAAATATAAATAATTAATTGGCAATTAGCGTTTTCCACCGTTTTTATATTCTATCTTACCTTCAGTTTTCATAAACTCCATTATAGTGTCGTAGATTGACCTGATAGGAATCGCCAAGTTTATCCTCGGATACGCCGGTGATTCCCCGTTTTGCAGCTTAGTATTACACACAATCACACCAACCAAAGACCCATTTCGCCTTAAAATCGCCCCTCCACTTGATCCGGGCAAGACCGAACACGTCGTCCTTATCATAAAAGGGCTTACCTGAGAAACATGCCCACTGGTTAAGGTCGGCCTGGGATTTAGGTGCTTTTCAAACAGGGGAAAACCCGCGGCGAAAACTCTCTCGCCTATTTAAAAACCTAATTTTTCTTGCTTTTGTACTTCCAAATTAATATACCTATTCGTAAGTGATCCAGTGAAATAGTTGCTGGTTTCAACCGCGTGGCTTCAAGGTCTCTCTCATTACCAACTATTACAGCCAAGTCATACGCTTCCATGGGTTTGGTTTTGAAAATGACCGAGGCGTTAATCGTTTTTGTTTTCCAATGGAGTGCAACGTTTTCATCACCTTCCTGAAATGTGCAACATGTAATGTTGAAATGTTAAAATCGATTATGTCAGTTTCAAGTTACTATGACGTGCGAATTTGTGACGAAAATATTTTTGGCTAGGAGGATTGCTGTGCCCCAACTCATTCCTGACGTGACTTGAACCACTGAGTCTTCTAAAACCTCTGAAACGTTATCTGATTGCTTTCGGTTCAATTTTATTGCTCTAAGAACCGACAAACCTAGAATACTCGGTATCTTCAGGTGCTGTGTCTGGGGGTTGATGATCACTTTCTCTTTAATAAGTGGCTGGATTAAAGTGGAAATGTTTGCTCCGAGGGTGAGACCTGTCCATTCCCCTTTCCACCAACACAAAGATGAAATCACGATTCCAAAAGCAATCGTCTTTTCCTGTTGCATCCAAAAATCATGTTTATTGGCAAAAATAGGTCCGCCTTCACTGCCGGGTGCAGATGAGGCGTCGGTTAAGATGAGACAACCGTTTTCACCCGTAACATTCGATACGATCCCTTGGCTGTACGATTTTAAGAAGTTTCTGTTTCCGAAAGGCACACTCTCGATGAAAATCTTCTGGCCGATTTCCACGCGGAGCGTTTTGGCTTCCCCCCAAATCACCCGGAAGCATTCCATCAGGTTTTCATGATTTACTTCACTTGCAGTTTCTACGATGAAAAACAGTGACAGTAGGTCTTTGAACTGGCGATCCTCTTCTTGGTAATCCACGGTCCAATCGCGGAGGATCTTTTCGCACGACCTCTTCAGGCCTTCGTTCACAAACATGGCAGATACAAGGCCTTGTTTGTAATGCATATTTTTATCCTTGTCGGTAACTACCACGTTTATTCGCGGTGGAACCTCGAACAAAAGGTTTGGGTTCAGAAGTCGTCCAGTTTCCAAGTTGCACATGCGATCCTTCAATGTGTTTAAGAGAGGCATTAAAATATTTGAAGTCGTGAGGACATAACGGTTAGCGAAGAAAAAACCAGAATTCGCGTAGACTTTTTCGGCTTCCTTGTCTTCGTATTCCACCAGAACTGATTGGACGGTATTCATTTTTTACTGAAAAGACAAGATGGTCTCTTTTATTACTTTAGGACTTCTGGTTTGCACCGCATTACAAAGTTTTCTTTATACCAGTGCTTCGTCCTTTATATAAAAGGAATTTTCTCAAGGCTCGTGCAGTTGCTTTGGCTTTGTGTAGGTTGACTTTTGCTCCGTTTGTAGATATGGGCTATGGTTGAGGCTAATTAATCATGACATTAATAGCAGCAGTAATTAATAGTACAACAGCAATACCAGCAACCCCGAGTAAGGTCTTTACAATAAAAAAAAACCGAACGGCAGCAGTAAGTTTTGCGACAAGAACGCCTCCTGCTACCATTGACCTCAATCTTCAACTGTTTTGAAGTGGCGAAGTCTTCTACGATTTTTTTAAATAGCATGGTGTACTTTTTATGATTGGATTTAGGCATTTAATCTCAAACGTTGATCTGTGTAAAGTTCATAGATAAGGAAAACTTCGAGAGTACTGCAAAAGTTATTGAAGTAATCGCACTTATTTTTTTTTTTTTAGCAAATGATTTTAGCTAACATGACCATTATCAATGACCGTTATACATACAGTGTGACCCATTTAAAATGGGAAACACCTGTGTAAAATATGTATGTACCTAATTTAAACACATATTTCCTTTGAATCGAACTTTTTTTTTTACGAAAACCACTGTGAGAAACTCTATTCTGGTACATATCTAAATCTTGTAGAAAATATATTTATTATTTATTTCTTTTAATTAAAATATTAGTTTTAGTTCTCAAAGCCTGTTATAAATCTTTTTGTACAGTGACACAAATTAAATAATTTTAAGCTAGTCGAGAGCAAGAAAACTTTAAGTTTTCTGGTTGCTATGGTACAAAAACAATTTTAGTTGCATTTACAAAAGGAAAAAATTAGGTATACCAGCTTTTTCATCATAGTGTGTTTCTAAATATTTCTTCTGCGTTTTAAACCATACTCCGTTATGGTTCTGAGCTTCGATACCAATGGGTTTATCTCATCATAAAGATGATCATACCGTCTGGGTGATTATAAAGGCCCCAAGCTGTAAATCATTTATTTATTTTTTCCAAGCGCCCAATAAAGTATCTGTATTCTTGAATGGGACCTCCTCGTTCTCTTGATAGCGAAGTATAATATTTTTTTCTTGTATACCCTGTATAGGAGCTTCGCCGATTCCATGAAGGTTTCTTAAAAATCCTTCTTGGAATGTTCCATTAGTCCCATTCTGGATCTAATTGAGAGTTTGCGCGATTTCTACTACTTTCTTCCATTTTTCCCTGTCCAGTATTAATCGTTTCCACATTTTCACTCCCGCTCTTTTGAAGTCCTCTTCTACTTTATCCTGCAATCTTGCTCTGGGTCTCCCACGGACTTTCTTCTCTCCAGGTTCCCATTCCGTTAAGGAATGTACGCCTGTGTCCGATTTCATTCGGTGTACGTGAACCGACCATTGAATACTTTCTTCTTCGCATAGAAAGCTTTGCTGGATGTTTGTATTTTCTCTTTTATTTCTTCTTCGCTGATATTTAATTTCTTAACTATCTCAAATTCATTTTTTCCATTTTTCACATTCTCATTCTCTTCTTTACCGGCTAATCTCATATATTTGGTTTTTAAGGTGTCAATTTTTAGTTTCATAATATTTGTACTAGTGTTGGGCCATTCGTGAATGAGTTGCTCTCGAGAGCTGACTCTTTCAAATGCATGGTCATTCACTCACTCTTCAAAAATGAATGATCATTCATGAATGGTATACACAAATGTGTCATGAATAATGAATGACTCATTCATGAGTGAATGATAAATGACACATTTATTATTCACGAGTGAATAGTGAATGTGTCATTCACCTTTCACGAGAGTTGAGTTGACTATTTTATTCACTCACTCTTAAACAAATAAATATTTTATACATAACTTATTTTTATAATTTTTTAGATACATTGTTTAATAAAAATGAATGCAAGGATTATAACAAATAAATAAAAATCAGATTATTTTTACAAAGTGTACAAAATACATGTATGTACATATCTACAAATTCTCATCAAGAAATATAACTTGTTGCACTTTTTTTCCCGAAAGACCATGGTCATTGAGATCCTTCGCGTTCACTAGAGCTGGCTCTCTCAATTGAATGGTCATTCACAACCAAATACTGCTGTTGCTATCGTAATGGTGAATGATCATTCATCCAAAAGAGCCAGTTCTCGTGAACGATGAATGGTGAGTCGAATGGGGAATGATCTCACCTGAGAAGTGAACGATCATTCATGAACGACCATTCATGAATATCTCTTTCCGGTGAATGGTGAATGACCTCAGCAAACCGAATGGTTTTTTCCATCACTAATTTGTACTCTCTTTCTCTACCTCTGTATGTATGTATATTTGTTCTATGATTTTTGTTTGTTTGGTTATGATATACATCGGCGATTTGAGGGTCCACTTTAAACACAATTTGAACTCCGAAAGACTTTCCCTGATCTTCGTTTGACTTGTGACATTTTGCAAACTTTTTTTTAAAAAATGCTATACAGAGTAGTGTACGGTGGTGTCGAAAAGTTTTAAGACGAAATGAAATACCCCTGGCCGTACGAATATCCGTGCTTTGCAGTTATGAACCGTAACAACATTTAGCCGGCTGACCTGCTTTTATGGTACGGCCGGCGGC
The DNA here is from genome assembly GCA_036172665.1 of Prosopocoilus inquinatus. Classification (NCBI taxonomy): domain Eukaryota; kingdom Metazoa; phylum Arthropoda; class Insecta; order Coleoptera; family Lucanidae; genus Prosopocoilus; species Prosopocoilus inquinatus. The sequence continues at coordinate 32,005,798 of CM069877.1, forward strand.
AAGCCTAATAAATAAATATTGGTTACGGTTTCCAGTAATAATAACAGGTATCATTGGTCCTATGTCAATATACATGCAATGGATTGATTTTCTCTTTCGGTAGTATGTGTTCTGCGTTCCATTTCACAACGAAATTAAACAAAACTTTCCGACAAAAAAAATTGTTCAATACTAAAAGATAATTAGTTCGCAGCTTCTTATACACAGAGAAAAATCAATAGTAAAAAGTAACACAAATTGTAGTCTGAATAAAGACAGAAACAAATTGTGGCAAATATTAACACAATTGTAGTAAATATTAGCACAATTGTAGTAAATAGTCCGACAATTGTGCGAATATTTGCTACAATTTGTTTCCGTCTTCATTCTAACTACAATTTGTGTTACTTTTTACTAATGATTTTTCTCTGTGTACCTACCTACACACTAAATTGGGGTAATACATGGTATTACCGGAAATTTTCCAGAATACCAACATTTTACAAATGTAATAGGATGCAGAGGTGTAAAATCATTCCTGCGCAAGATACTTAAACAGGATTAAATATTAGAGACAATATCCTACTTAGTATTAATTTTCATTTTCTTATCAGATGCTTAAATTCCTCAATTTGTATTGAAATTCCCGGTTTCGTGAACAGAAATTTGCATCACTTTTAAGAATATTCTTTATCATACGTTTTCATGAATTAATTAATATAACAGTAAGGTCCGATTTCATAATAGGACTTTAATTTTAAAGTTATTTTAACCTAAAAAAATACATTTGTTTCCCCATTCTTAAATTGACTTAACGCTTCCTTAAAGTCTGATCATGAAAACGGCCATAAGTCCAATTAAAAATTAATGTGTCATTAAAAATACTTTGTTACTCATTCGATTTATACAGAAAAAATAGGATAATAAAATAATTTTGGTTTATTTAACTCGTTTTGTTTGACTCTGTATAATAGTTCGATCTAAATTAGCGTTGGATAGTTTTAATTGCAACACACGAAACATAAAAAGTATTTTCCTTTTCTGATCAGTTTGTTTATTTATTATTCAACAACAATAACACGTTCAAACTTAAATTTAAATTCAAATACATTCCGAACTTATGGCAGTTTAAAACATTTTGATTTAATATCTTTCAATTTTGTTAACAATTTAAATATGAAAATCTAAATTGAATCATAAAAAATACAGAATATAACAAAACCCGGGTAGGTATTATTTTTATTAACATTAAACTAAAAACAATTAACAAACTAAACATGACTTCACAAAATATAATTATATACCTGAATTAATTTTATTAATAATTACTGTCATAATACATTACAAATTACGCAGTTCTCATTATCTAGAATTTCCTTATTCAATGCTTAACAGATTACCTGCTCTCATGAATGAATTTTATGACCCTGCTCATCCCCTGGTCAAGAGAGGGAGAGAGAAACGGGGAGGCTCGAATGCAGAAGGTTCTAAATTCAGACGGGCCATTTAATAAGGCTCAAATTCCAACAGATTTACTGCTTTTCGTCTTAAAACTTTTCGACAGTAGTGTACTCTGGAGGCAAGTTAAATAATACAGCTGACAGCGCATTGCCTTGCCTTACTCCTCTGTTGATTTTCTGTTTCTCCTGCAGTTTCTCCTGCAGTAATTAAATTAAATTGTCTTTAAAGTGTTCTTCCCATGTCTTTTGTTTCTTCTTCATTCTCTGCTGCCTTTCCTTGTTTGTTTTTATCTTAACTTGTAGGAGTATTTGTTTCTTTTTGCCGCTTTTCATGGGAAAATATTTATAATATTCGTTGAGAATAATACTGATATCAAATTATTAAGAGACAGAGAATTAAAACTGTTACATGACGATTATGGGCTACCCTCACGTAATTGTTTTTCACATTTTTGTCCCAAAATTTTCCCCATTCTTACAAAGATAAGTACAAACTCCAAATGTTTTAAAATCCGTCATAAAAATACATACATATACCATGCTACTAAAAAAAAAAAAACTCTTCACAAAGTAAAGCTTATGTCTAACGTCTATGAAATACGTATATTTGTTTGGAAACTAATCACTAAAGACCTACCTCAACGTCGTACGTGTCAGAGTGATGTTTTAGAAGTAAACAGATTTTACATTTTAAGTAAGGTGACCAGACCTTCCGATTTTTACGGGAAAGTCCCGTCTTATAGTGAAAATACGAAAAATGTACCATGCTATTTAAAAAAGTCGAAGAAAACTTGATCGCTTTGAAATAATTCAAGATCGAAGCCGAAGAGGTTTTTCTTAAAGATTCCTTGCTCTCTTTCTCAAAGTAAGAAAAGTAAAGTAAATTACAAAATGTAGAACTGTGACTCGCCCTGTATACTGAAATCAACTCGCCGCAGACTTTAATTGTCTTCATTTCTAATAGTCTCATTAGCCATTGAATTTTAATTAATTACTTCCGCGATAAATCAAAATGTTGAACGACTTGAAATTTAGAAAATCGAACAAAAAAAAAGTAATGGCCCATGGGGGGATCGAACCCACGACCTTCGCGTTATTAGCACGACGCTCTAACCAACTGAGCTAATGGGCCGATACTCGCACTCGAGCAGGTACGAGTATATTAAGTGCACATGACTTAACCTAATTGTAAATAAAGCAACAACGTTACCTTGTAACGCTCAATAAAAACTGCAATTCCAAGACAATCGACGATCGAACTTTTCTTACAGTGATAAGAATTCATTTAATACCTTCACGTTTGAACCAGTATTTTGAGTTTCCTTTAAAACAAATGCAAATCAATAATGAGCACCATTTTGCAAGATTAATAAATTGAGCTGCACTTTGCAGATGTCGCTCCGTCACTGGAGATTTATCGAGTTTAAGTTTACCAGAAAACAGTAACCTTATTCGTGTTTGCTTCCTTTTATATCTCAAAGTGAAACTAGTTTTCTGTCAGCAGGTAAGTAAACTTTAAAGATCCTGACAGTTTAGCTGTGTTTCTATTGATTTATTAAAATCTGTGATGTTGTAGGTTGGAAAGTCGAACGATGGGGAACGACGGAGTACTTTAAGGTAAGACAGTTCTTTATAAAATAATCACTTGTTAATATTATCAGTGCTTGCAATGTACTTAACAAATTTTAAATTAATTAATTTTCTTTTTAATTTTATTTAGTTTGAGTTTCTTTAGACTCGCTGGCTTTTAAAGGTATATACAGGTTGTAGCACGCATTGTTGGGTGTAGTATAGATACATAAATGTTCCGATAACGCTCGTTCGGTCGATCATCTTTAACGTGGACGCAATAATTTTACATTCTTTCCTTCTTAATCTTTTGTATGTTTGCCTAAGAAGTAAACTGAGATTTAGGTTAGCTGCTCATCTTATTAATATCTGAAAATTTTTGTACTTTAAAGCTGCTTTTCCTGTTTTAGGGATTTGGAGAATATTTGTGGATTGCTGTCATTGGCTTTGGTCATTCACTTGGTGAACCTCATTGGTTAATTATCATTAGTTACGTAATCAATGATAACCAATAGTAGCAATTCCTAAATATTCAATCTTCCAAGCAGGAAAATCAGTTTAAGGATTGCAGTGTTTTAGGTTGCTTTCGTGAAGGTTACGGGGTTTGGACTCATTATCTAAATAAGTATCTTGACGTCGACGGTAAATTATCTTAACACCTGTAATACTTACCTGAATAGTTTTAGTATTGTTTTCCATTCATCAATGATTTAGTTTTCTTTTAATAAATAAAATTCAATTTTTCTTACAATTTATTATTTACAAATTCGGAAAGGGCCTACGAAAAAAGTACACTTAAATACTACTTTACTACACATCGAGCGATTGTTAGTGAACGTACACAAATGCCAACAGAACCATCAAAAGCGAAAGGCTCAGCTGAAGAATATAAGCCCCATTCCTTCCCGGGGGCATCCCGTCGAACTCATACACTCTGCCTAGGACGCCGAATGAAAACAGAGACTGCTGAGGTTGACGGAGGGTGGCCCTTACAACATTCGTATTTTCGGCATTTCGAAGATTGCAGAAAGTGTAGTTCGACACTGGCAGGAGGTCATAGGTGAGCGTTGATGGTTGGTAGTAAGTCTCATCATTCTCTTCGCTGCTCACCACGATGTCGACGAAGTTGAAGACGACATTGAATGTAACATTTGGCGATCTCGTCCCGCAGGTTTCGTCGTTTTCGTTTAGGCAAGCCATCAAGGCGCAAGTTCTCACTCCAATTGTGGCCACACCTACATTCCTAACCCCATCGAAAGCTCCAACTCTAAAAAACAACAAAAAAATGTTTATTATCGATTATGGAGGAGAAAGTAAGAAAATGGAGAAAAATAGTTACTTGTATACAGTGCTATTTTCTGTTAATGGCTGATTGGTTCTGATGGAATAGGTGCAACAAAACTGACTGCCTTCACTGCAAACCCGTCCTTCTATGGTCGTGGTGTCCCTTTCTAATGCTTGGAACGTATATAGACTTATATCTTCAGTATAAGTGTTGAAAGATGCAACTCCGGGAACCGTCCCTCCGATCCTAGGCTCAATCTGCAATTTTCCTCAATTAATTGATTACGAAAAAGGTATTTACGGTTTGCATACCTCAACCGGACCGTCTTGGCATGCAAAGTCTGGATTTCTGGCGCTCAGCCGAGGAACTTGATTGGAGACGATGTTCTGGCCATTGGCGGTTTGAATTGAGAGTGCGTTGGAAGCCGTGTTTACAGTGAAGATACCGGCACCTCCATTTCCAGCGGTTGCATTACTCAAAGTAGACGAGAGAAAATTGATGCCACCAACTCTCGAATAGCCATCTTGGAGGGAAAGTGCTGTAAATTATAATTGAGATTTAGAAATGGGATAAAGATAAAGAGATGGATCTTACATTGCAAGAATGGTGTTTCCGAGAACCAAGCATGTGAATAGATAATGTCAGTGACGTTTCCTAATTCGAGGAGGTCCAAGGCGGGTGTTTTGAACAGTATATCCCAGCAGATGAAGGTGCCGAAGGTCACTCCGAAGTCCGTGGTGAAAGTAACAATTTCGCTGCCGGCTGTAATCCTTGGTTCGTTGAAAAGGTTGATTTTGCGGTATCTAAGAAGAAATTTTTTTAATAAAAATATTGAACGTTCACACTAAAAGAAATACTATGTAGAAAGGGTTGAGAAGAACATACTTGGCGTGGATAGTACCATTTCGGCTGAAGACCACATTGGTGTTGTAATAAAGGGTTGTGTTTACGTCGTTTGGATCGGTGTCTCTTTCTACTAGGTTAACGACGGTGTAGATTCCGTGTTGTCTGGCGGCGCATGACAATATTTCCAAAAACTGAAACAAAAATAACGCCCATTATATTTGGAGATCTTAGCTACAAAGTTGTTTGGCGTTTTCTGGTTTCTTTTGATACTATGTTGTTAATCAAGGCGGACCATTATAAATCGAATTATTTATTTTTGTTGACACTTTCTGTTCAAGGGATCATCTTTATGAAATTAACTTTTGATAAAATATTTTGGAACATTGTATTTTGACATCAAGTTGGAAACAGTACTTGGCTCTACTGTTGTCAATTTGTTTAAAATTTGAGGTAATAAACAGGAAATATTAATAACTGGATGTAATTTTTTTTTTTGGAATTGCTAGGTCATCAAAGACGGCGAATTACTTCGTAACTTAAGTACTTAAATCATGCAGCATTGAAGTATTATCTCTTCTGTACGTTACGAAGTCAATAAATAACCGAAGTTTACTTTAGACTACGTTTATCTATAAAAGTGTTTGTTTAACTAATGCTTCTGAAGATAAGAAACTCAGAAAATTCCTCTATTTACGTATAACTGATTATAGTTTTCTTGCTCTTAAGTAATCAGGCCGGGCAACTCTTGAGTTTTCCCACAATTTTATTTTTTTTAATCTCATTTTTATATTCCACATGACACAAACTTAAAACCACATAATTACCCTTTCGAGCAATTGGCGGAAAATAAATCTTCCGGACTGATTATGAATTTCATATCTCTCTGACGTATTTTATAATCATCAAATAATGGAAATTTTAACATGTTTCATAACATGAGCGAGACAATTATTTTCGCACTTTTAATTTAATGTTTTGCTGCAGCTGTATAACTTTATAAAAATTAGAATCAATGTATAATTCTGCAATTCTGAGATCGATCGTGACCATCGTAACGTATTATCGTGCCATTTAAATGTACAGGTCGTAAGTACCTTACGATACCTACGATCAGAATTCAGAGTTCAGAATTGGAGCATAAATCACATTTAGCTAATATATTTATATATTTCGGTCGGGTTATAAGAAGATAAAAAATCACCTACACCTGCATACGTATTCAGTAAGTAGCCCCTGGTCGGGAGGCTAGGTAATCTCGGCGACAGCTGATGTTAGGATCCCTAGATTTAACATCCTACTAGCTGTATGCCTGACCTAGAGGATTGCACAGTGCTTCCGAAAGTAGCTCGTGACTTGGCGTTGACTCAACGTGGCTAGTATTAGCATTATGTGTGTCAGTAATGTTAATGATCCTGAGGGCTTGTGCTCAGGAGGCAAGGTATGCTACTGTCCACCTAGGGTTTGTCTTGAGGCATGCGAAGTTCAAAGATGAACATTGGCGGACACCTTCGCCGTTAGTTTCTACCCCAACAGAGAGCTACAGTTTCTAGATTCGCCGCTGAAGAGGGCAAGGGGCAGAAAAGTCCGGGTGAGAAAAACAGTTGTTATTGTTGAACATCTGACGTAAATACTGCCTGATTGTTACATGTTAACCACCCTTCCGCGTATTGAAAGGCGGCAGGCAAATGTGAAAAAGGACCTAAGATCACTGAAATAAAAACTTATGGATCCTGTCATTCAAAATGATAAGCCTCCCCTGAATATTTAGTCTGGCTACGGCTCTGACTAAAATGCTGAGTTGTTTGACGTACAATATCTTTAAAATACAAACACGTTATTATTAATGTTATTGCTAAATGTTTAAAAACAAAAAAACGCGCCTACAGTTTCATGGTTACTTGTTTGATTGAAGTTCTTTTTTAATTGTTTCCAGTGTTTTCTTTCTTATAATTTTCCTTCGAAGTTTTATGTTTTTATCGTCTCAAAAAATATCAGTCTTACATTAATGGTTTTTTTTACTATATATTTCCATTTTTCCAAAAATTAAAATTTACCTCCGCTCACCCCAAGCAGATTGTCGAGAAATATAAAACTGTCCTAAATACCTAATTCGAAAATTGCATTTTCTTTAGTTCTTCTCTTTGGCATCAATTTATCATGTATTTTCATTTGTGTTTAGCTGAATTTTGAAGATCTGTTAAAGTAACACATTTTGTTGATGCTCAACAATTCTTTTTTTTTCTCGTAGTTTCTACTTTCATTATGACCTCTTATTTATTTAATATTAAACTGTAGTTTTTCATATTGCATGACGACCTTTCATCTCAATATTTTCCATCGTTCATTTTAATCTATCCTTTGGTTGTGGTATCTGTGTATAAAGTAAACTTCCGATAACTTATGATGATGAACCTCCAATAATCGGGATTTCCGGTAATACGAAATATCCTGCGATATTGTGGTACACTACTATGGTACACCTTTTCGTACAATTATTTGCTTTAGCGTGGCCTAAATCATCCACCAAATACGTCAATATGTTGCGTACTCATTCATAGTGTAACAGAAGAAGTAATTATGTACCATTGGGTCCAGCAAATTGTGACTCATGCAAGCAGCAACATCGACCTCAAACTGGTCCTAAATAACAAGACGGACTTTGCAAGTATGAAATGAGTCATGAGATTTTCCGAACATTACGTAAGTTAAATTAGGAAACTCAAACCAAAAACCGATATCTTCTGACTATTAATCAGTTCGACGATACCTAAAACGATGGTTTTATAGTCGGACTTGTACCAGTACGCGAACTCTTTCCGTAATCACTTGTAAAAGTGGCCGGATAACCGAATACCGAATATTCGGCTATTCCGCAAGTCGAAACTTCACCGCTTCGGCCGAAGCAGATTCTTGCTATGTCTACAAAAATTGTACTGCATAATGCACCATAATTATCCCATCGGAAAAAATAAATAAACTTTTATTTCGTAATCGTTAAACTAAACTAAATATAATACTGTTATTACTAAAGTATAGTGAAACAAGAGTTAGTACTCAAAATTATTTTTTTTTTAAATTAGGAGTTTTTCGGCATTTCTTGGAAGTAACCTATTTCTTGTTTCTTCATATATATTTCCAATTTCTGAAAATAGTCTTTCACTATATACACTGGTTGCTGGTGCAGATAAAAATTTTCTAGTCATCTCAGATAAAATTGGAAACAGCATCTTTCTCTCATTCCATCATTTAAGTGGGTCATCTTTCCTTTTGATTAATGTTATATCCAAAAACGTTTTAATTTCATCATTAAAATGCTGTTTTTTGGAAGCTCCTTCGCCCAAATGCTGCTGCTCTTGCGTAGCCGGCCCAACAGCTATTTCATCAAAGCAATCCAATATATTTTTCTTTTTTTCATTATTAGGTAATAACTTTATTCGTTTAGACATTGGAATGTTTTCATTACTACTGGATTCATCACTAGATTTAGTTTTTGGGACATATTCTTCAAAGATCATCAACATTATCTGCTCTTTGTTTATATCTCCCTCAAATAAAGCCAACTTAAATCTTGGATCTAAAACGGTAGATATTACGTAATATTTGTTTGTTTGTATAAATCCAATTAAATCTTCTGATGATTTCCATTGCTTCTACTCCAAAAAGAAAGTTGTTTTTCATCCGGTTCTTTAGAAAAATATTTTACCAAGATTGTAATAGTTGGAATGACTTCAGAAATTAACGCTAGTTCTGAACTCATAACTCTAGTAATTTCTTCAAACGGCTCTAGTAAGTTTATCAGTGGTTCATTTAAAGCCCATTGGTTGGCGTTTAATTAATTCAAATTATTATCAGCGGTATATATGCTCTTTTTTGTTCATGAATACGTTGCAACTTGTAAAATGTGGAATTCCACCGGGTTTGTACGTCTTGTAATAATTTTTTATGGAGAACATTTAATTCACTTTGTATATTTTTTAATGCTGAACATGCCTTGGATGAATGGTTAAAATGTCCTTCCAATTTTCTAGCGGCTACTACTAAATCAATTACTGATCTCTGGGTATTTATACCTTCTAATATTACTAACTGCATTATGTGAATGAATCAAGAGACACTCACAATTTCAGCATCATTACATCCCTTACTCATATTTGCAGCATTATCCTGAACTATTAAATGAATGCGTGCACGGTCAATACCCCATATTTGAAGCATCTCATTAATGATATTCTTGATTGCTTCGTCTGTATGACTACCAGGAAAATGTTTGCAGTTAAAAACCATTTGGTTATACTGGAAATTTTCAGTTAGAAAATGTCCTGTAAAGCTTATAAAACTTTCGTTTGTATTTGAACAGGTCCATATATCCGAAGTGCAGGACATGTACTTAGCATTTTCAACTGTAGCTTAATTTTTTATAGTTTCTATAACACGATCATAAATTTCAGGAATTATTTTTTCACTAAAATATTTTCCTGCTGGTAAATCATAATTTGGAACAAGTTTGTTCACAAGTCTTGTGAATCCTGTGTTTTGGACAGTAGATATTGGCATATTGTCTAATATAATTATTTCTGCAATAGTAAAATGTAATGATTTACTACGTTTGTCGTTTATATCCCATTTTGTAGATTTTTCCATAATGTCATACAGTGTTTGTTAATGCAATTGATTCATAGACGATATATTTTTTTCAATATTTTTACACGTATTTGTACTTGATAATTCCTTCTCCTTTTGAAAACTTTAATAATTATCACTATGACAACGTTTAACGTGATCAATAAGAGAAGTAGTAGAGGCTTTTCGTCCAATCCCACCACGAGATATTTGCAGGTCACATAGTTTACACTTAGCGAATTTTTTATCGTCACATATATCATAAAATTTCCAAATGTCGCTTTTCTTACCACTCATGTTGATTACAATACAAATGGTGTTCAATGAATAACTAAGATGATTAATGTACCTACACGACTGGCAAAAAGTATCATGTTCAAACAAGAATTTTCCTGCATTGGTGCTTCGACCGAAGCAGACTAGAGCTTCGGACTAATGCCGAATATTTGAAATGCAGCCGAAGTCGAAGCAAAACCGAAGCTTCGGAACATCCCTAATTTGCACTTCCAATACATATGTATAAATTCTATTGACGTACTAATTTTGACTACGTTCCTCAACCCCTAAATAATGATTAGAATTTTGACAAGTTATACAGAGATTCCAGGTTGTATTGAAGCAAATGTTGCGAAAAAGTATACACCAGCGGTTACTGGTGAGGGATATTAAATACACCTAATAATAACTATCCCTTAATCCGAACCAACTGATAAACTCCTAATCCGGATTATATTTCACGGTTCGTTTCGTACTAAGGCCCGGTTTTTCCATCACAGTTTAACTTAAGCTTGGTTTTATTCCCATGGTAACAATTGTAAGGTCAATTATTTCCACGGGAATAAAACGGAGCTTAAAGTTAAAACCCAATTGAAAAACTGACCCTAAATCACCCAATATTTTTCCCCTCTAGAAAATTATTATCCAAGTTGTTTGTTCCAATATAGTGTATTTGTATTATCTTAGTAGTGACAAACAAGTATAACCTTCTGGTAACCGCTTATACATAGGAAATCTCCGGATAGGAGTGACGAAATGACAAAGTGCCTTCCGGTACAATTAAGAAATGTTAACAAAAATTTTTTTCTATCGTTCATACCCAAGAAAATCAGACTTGTAATTCTAAAGACATCTCATCCTGATTGGCTCTACTGAAAAAAGACTTGAATCTGCCGATATCGATGAAGACCAAAGTAATATTGCCGATCTTTGCAAAATGTTGCGGAAAGCAGTCATCAAAGTGACTAATCAACACCGTCTTCAAAGGCAGGCCTGAGTCATTGCGTAGGAATATCAGACCTCAGAGTATTATCCAGCTTGTGGTCACAGCGACGCAAGCATTTCGCTGTTGATCTATGCGCTCCCTTTACTAATCAGGACGGAAAGATAACTGAAAATAGTGACTTTCTGTGCTAGACCGCATCTCAGCTGAATCAATTTTGAAGTCGGGATATTCTCTCACCTAATGAATAAGGCCTGTATGAAATGGGCGTTGGACTAATTCATTGTTTCCGTACATGCCGAGAAGAATGGTTCGAAATTAAATGCTGTGAGTACACCAGCCTTGGGATCCAGTACTCGAAAGCATCCAGCCAGTAATATCCTCACTCTTTAACAGGCATAAATAGAAAAGTACGATAACAGCATCAAGAAACGAATGTGAACTCATAGAAGTCATAAAATTTTCTTGTATATTGTTAGTTGCTGAGATTAAGCGGGGACTACGTAATAATATCAAGTATTTATGCAAAATTTTCTAATCTCGTAGAAGTTTTTTCTTTCCTAATAAATATTATTCCGCGACTTAGTTCTTTAGTATGCCTTCCATCCTATGCATCCATCTCTTTTACTTTTGTTTATGTTGGCAGCTTTCGTGTCACTTGAAGGGGCGGTTATTCCCACGTATTTCAACGTCTCGTGTGGTCGGCGTCCTTAAAAAATGATTTTCTTATTTTTTATAATAAATAGGGAACGGAATTATGTACATATTTTGTTCGATTCAATACAAATGAGGCGGCAACGTATAAGGCCAGAGCGACGATTTAATGCGCGCGCATGCTTTATGCTGCTTTGTTCGAAATATATCGAATGTAGTTTATGAAATTCTTTTTTTTGTTTATTTTTTCTTTTCTAGATCTATCGATTTTTAACATTCTTTTACCAACCGAAAACCTGCGGGACTTTAGATTTCTGTTTATTCTTTATATTATAGCTTTATTTTTTAGTTTGCCTTTACTAAATTTGACCAAATGACCATCATAAAGTCCATAAATCCATCCATTTTTCGTAAAGTTTTTCGCCTTGTGTTTATTTGCCTTAAGCTAGAGTCAGACACAGCTTCTTTAACTGCGCTGATTTTTAGTTGCAGCTGCAAAAGTTGCATGTTAGTTCACACTCAGGCCGAAAATAATGTTCACACCACCATTTTTACTTTTAAATATGATGCTTTTACTGCAGTGTCTGCGTACATTGCAGCTTGGCCTGTCTTTTGATTTTGTTGTGTAGTCGTTTGTCACAACAGGATAGGAGGTATCATTTCGATAATGAGGGCAGAAGTAATAACTTGCGTGGTAATTGCTTTTTTGAGGTTGAGAGCAAGCAAGAGACGGTTTGGTAAAAGAAAAGGGATTTGTGTTCGAGGCTAAATTAGAAACCGAGAACGCTCTGGAGTTGTCAACAATTTTCAACAGGAGCGACGAAATATTCTACCAAAAAACTTCTTGCGAATGTCACCCTTAAATTTGGACTACCTTTTACAAAAAGTATTTTGCTGTTTCTTAGATTGCAGGTAGAGACTCTCTAGTTAGAGTCTGGCAGAATCAGCCATTTTTCACCAAAAAAGTTCCATTAGTGTCAAATTGACAATCTCTTCTAAGCTTTTAGAGTCAAATTTTAGCAAAAAAACGTCCCGTCAGTGTGAAGTTGAATCTAAGTTGTCAGTGTGAAGTTGTATCTAACCTTGTAGTATCTAACCTTGTTTACCTATTTTCAATGTCGAATTCAAATGTTGGCGCCAAACTGCACTTCCATTCTTTCTTATGATTGGCTGAAGTATATTTTAAAAATGCACACCATTTTGCCAGTCTCTTAGTGGAGGGTCTCTAGTTGCAACGAGGTCCGCACTTTATGCAACTTAAGTTGCGCAGCTTTTTTATTGACATTGCAGAAAAAATAGCTGTGTCTGATCTTAGCTTAAAAAAAGTCTAATTGATACATTTATTTACTTGTGTAAAGACTTTTCTTTTTTTGGGCAATAAAGACATTTATTATTACTTACTATTACATAATTCAGTTTCTTAGAAATAACATTTTAATAGCGAGTAGCTGGCAACTTCAGAAGCTCCCTATGTTTTATAAGTTTACGTATATTTTTTGTAAAGCTTACGGCCATTTTCATAATTAGACTTTAAAGAAGCTTTAATTTAAAGTCACTTTAAGTATAGGGAAACAAATGTATTTTTTTAGGTTAAAGTAACTTTAAATTTAAAATTTGATTATGAAAATGGCCCTTAGCGTCATTTGCACAACTTTCAGATAACGTTTAAACTCTAGTTAACTTCATACAAACGATTATTACAATAATTTATTCCATGGGAAACAATTTCCGATTAACATCAACTATGTAGCTAAAGTCTGGTGCAAATAAAGTCTTATAAGCTTACATACAGGGTGATTCAGAATAAATGTCCCACCCATTAATCACAGATAGTACTCAAAAAACAAATCAAATAACTGTAGACATAGGGAGGTCTACAATGTGTAGCTTTTGAGATAAAATGGATTGAAAATTCACATGTAAACTTGTTGATGGTCACTGGAATAACTGAAAACGTGACAATAGCAATAGACTTCCGAGAAAAAAAAACAACGAAACACAAATATTTAACTAAATATTTAACCTTAAACGTTTTTCTTTACAATTCTGTGAGGAAAGATTGCATAATGCGAACAATGAGTTTGAATCTTTTTATGATGTATCAATTCACAGAAATTTAAGTGAAATTCATGCATTTTGAGATTACTTGTTATGGCGTAACGTAGCAGTGAAGAATTGAGTAATGCGCTGTTAACGCCAATCGCAGCCCTTTCGATTTTTTTTTTATATTGAACGTGTATATTACCACAATTAATCGAATTAAAGCGAAGAGAATCTTATGTTTAATCAAAGATTACAAATGAAAAATTCAGTTCGTGAAAACTGCATTAACACGGTTAAGGAAATTGCGCTCTTGCTGGAACAAAATAAATCAAAACAATGCAAATCACTATCAGGTGTACGTGATTCATTAGGTCGACATTCACATAAAACTCTTGAACGCTCTTGGGTGGTAGCACACTTGGCACGTAGACTTGCTCGTGCAAAGAATAAGAAAAATCTTGCGTTCCAAGTACGCGAGTCAAAACGTGTATCCAGGAGTAACCGAAGTTTTAATAAATTAAATAATAAGTTAAATTTGGCCGAATTAGCTGCCCGTAAGATGCTTTATGTAAGGAGGCTTATTCATCAATCATGTGAATACGCACATAATAAATAACAAAGTCTCATCAAATATGTGTTACAAAAACTGTAAGTTACATCACATAACATTTACTGTAAATTTTATCACATTTCATTAAATTTATTTTTTTTATTGATCATCGGAATATGTTGATCAAATAAGAACACATAAAAGCAAACCATCTTAAATACAATAACTATGTAGAAAAACATGTAAGTATTTTAAACAAAAAAAATTAAAAAAAAATTATCTGACGAAAACACTCGTCATATTAATTTTTGTTCATACCTATTTAGATTAAGTTTTTATTTTTTCTAAAACAATTTAATGTCTTCTTCATTCTCCTGAAACTCGGTTTATTTATAACAATTGCGGCTATAGCAACGACGTGACAGGAATTACGCAACAAGAAAGTTATCAGCGGTTACGATGAATAATGTCCTTAAATCTCATACATACTCAACGATAAGTGGAGAGACGTGTATTTTTTTATTTAAATATTACGTTAAAATGGAAATAACTAGCATCCATGAATCATTATAGTATTTTACAATTATTTTTTTTTTCAAATATGCAGCAATTATTGCATATTATGGAAGGCGTGCCATTGTTCTACAAAACATAATAATTTATATTCATACTGATAACGCAAATATAACATGTGATCAGATAATTTTGTCACTCTTTAAGCTTTAGAAACGTAAATGTATAATTCGCTGTCAAAACGTAAGAGACTACACTTGTCTGTTTAATAGTGTTAATGTATTTTCATCTCATTTTAAACCCCATGTAATAGTAAGAGATGGATATACATCCATACATTGGTTGTGCACTAGAAAACGCTATAAGTTTCAGAATTAGTTTCGTCATTTACACATAATGTACACTATGTACACATAAGTACTTGTTTTATCAAAATCACATCTCCTACTTGAAAGTATAAGGCCTGAGACTATATCAAACTGGCACTTAGCTACATCAATAATAACTTCTATACTGGGTGATTCAAAATAAGTGTCCGACCCGTCAACCATTGGTGGTACACAAACCAAAAGGTCTGTACATGCGTAGAGAGTCTAATATCCCTAGCTTTTGAGATAAAATGGATTGAAGATTGAGATGTAAATTGGCTGATGGGCACTAGTACAGCTGTATTGCGTCGCAAGAGCATGAGCTCGCGTGGAATAGAACGAAACACTAGCGTTTACCTTGCAATGAAACTGTAAAACGTTTTTATTTATGGTTTTCTGCGGAAAAAAAACGTGTAACACGCAATTCATTCATTCGAATTTCGGACTTGTGTATGTACACGTAAGAAAAGAATCATGATTTCCATTTTGGATTCAAAGGAGGTTGATTTCTAAAATGCGTCTGATAGATTTATTTTTTGCAATTTCGCACTTGCATGACCTTAGTGAATACGATCCTAACGGGTCGGACACTTATTCTGAATGACCCTGTATTTGATACTCGTATTAATTTTGATTTTATTTAATTTTTTTTAAATTTCTTACCTTTGTGTTGTTGGCACTGTTGTTACAAGGATTGGCCCCCACCGAAATAGGTGCACTGATGTTAAACAACTCTTCGGGTAAATCCACAGTGGTCAATCCGTATTCGGGGAAGACGATTATTTGGGCACTCTGCAAATAGACGGAGGGGTTGATGAGTTTATTTTTGATTGGAGTGAGTTGCTTACTCTGTTTCTAGCTTGTTCCGTCAACCTCGTGTACTGTTCCGCGTTGAATATTACGTTGGTTTCGGGGGAGTTGGAGGGATTCCTCGAGGGGCTGTAGTCGGCGACCGCTGCTACATAATTTTGCTACAAAAGAAAAGATTTTTTTTTTAATTTTCAAATCTCCAATGCTGAGAGAAAGGGTAGATTAATTTTGAAAAATTCCCCCTCAAGTTAGTTTTTCCTTTTAATCAAATTTGCATTATTCAAAGACGTCTATTGTGATTACGAAGCAAAGAAGTCATCTATTGAAGATGGTAGCGTAGCTGCCGAAATACGTGGGATAATATCAAAAATATATTGGTATTTTTTAATCCAATTTATAAAAAAAAAATTACATTATACGCTTTTTGGTACACGTTAAGAATTACTATTACTTTTTGTTTTTCTATTCCGCAATAATTTATTCTATTTTTTTGATGAATCAATAACTATATTAATACATAGACTTACATTTGTCATTTTTGTTTGTCTGTTTGATGAAATTTCCCAACTGTTTGGTTTCCGATAACACTACGAATGAGTTATGTTTGTATGATCCCTTTTAAGTACTTCTATGTGCGTGTTGTTATCTGCGTTTTTAAATTCAAACTTTTATTTTTTGTTTAAAATATTTAGAGAACAATTTTCTTTGAACGAATTTCAATTCAATTTAAAAAAAGGAGTCGATGTGAATTACTCTCATAACCAAAGCTAGTGACATTCCAGACAGGCAAGGGCGTCCTCCAGTTAGTGACGTAAAAATTTCATGAAACATACTTTTTTGAAATATTTCATGAAATGTTTCACCTTCAATGAAATACAGGGTGTTCTTTTACTGTGTGCAAATAAAAAACCTCAGTATAAGTACGCGAAATGCTACCTTCTGCGGGTATTTTTTGATGGCTACAGTATCGTAGCCAAAATATTTCGGAACGACCACTTGTTTGGAACTGTTGAAATGTGCGAGAAAGCACACAAGTAGCGATACCGATACCGCACTCGATGTTCAACGCAGAGTTTCGTAATAGCAATCACTGATATCGTTTATTAATTATTTTATTTAAAATTTTAATTAACTGAGCGAAGTAATATGTTTTACGATATCAACTATCGGCGAATAAATCCGAAAATTTATGCACCAATTAGGCAAGCGTGTTAAAAATGTTCTTCCTTTACCCTTTTACGTAAATAAACTTTTGCTGCAATCTCGCTGCTAGCTATGAAAGTATTACTACTTACAGTCCTTGGAAACAAAGTAAATGTAAAATTTTTATAAGTCTTTTGAAAATAATATGGAATGAGAAATTACAATTTGTTTGTACCTCGCTTTTAATTTGTTCGGCAATTACGAACCGCAGCTTCTTGTATTGCACTAGATTTTAATTTAATACTTAAACTTGTAATTACTTGCAGTGAACTTAATTTAAATTGTAAACGATTTGACGGACCAGATGATCGCAGCGACGAGAGTTACATGGTTCCTCCTCGAGTTCCGATAAGGCACTGACCCTGACCGATTTCTCGCTTCGGGTAGTAATTCAAGGGGCGGCCGCGTTCCACTTTTAGCTATGCCAGCATTCTCAAGCGATTTAGTGAAAATCTGCCACTGCATTTTTCTCGAAAACTATTACATTTTTGTTAAGAACATATGAGTTCAATCGTTGCCATTCATGGTGATATACTGCAGGTTTAAATATTTGCACACAGTAAAAGAACAGCCTGTATATTTAATCTCATTTTCTTATTGTCATTAGTTCTTAAAATTTCAAAATTGCCATTCTGCATTTCAACTTTCATGCTCCATGTACAGTGAGAGCAAAAATGTGAACGAGAACGAATGTGTTTTAGTGCATGCAAGAGTGAGAAAAAAAGTTGAAGAACAGACCGAGAATCATCGATTCGTCGAATCTAAAAAAAGGGAAATCAAATTTTTCCAAGTAAATTTTTGCAAATAATTCTAACCTATTTCCGCCTATTTCTAATAAATAAGATCGGAATCACATATTTTGACGTCATCAATAGGAGTTTGGGTTTGCACAGAAAATTATTTTTAATAGATACGTTTTTATTACATAATAATCCTTTCTGGAATAATTCGGGAAGGGGGTGGGGGGCGCCCTACAATTGATTTGCGGAAATAATGGGACGGCATAGTACTGACTGCCAACTCATCAAGTTTCAAATTCGATTTTTTCGTATTTTGTCGTTAAAAATTATATTATCAAGCATGATTAAAAACTGCGAGATTAATAAATAGTTACGTTTTTTTTTTTTCTATTTTTTTATTGTTTTTTCATAATGCGATCTATTATCTATTATTTGAATTATTAATCAATTTAATCTTTTCGCTTATTTTCTATATTTTCTGAAAATGTCTCTTTACTTTTCCATTTCTTTTCTGTTTGTCGTAAATTGTACGACCGTCATTTGTTTTTATTTCGCTTATTTTCTCGTTAGAGTTATCGATTTTTTTTTAATTTCCATTCCGATTATATTTTTCCGAAAGACGAAAATGTTCTTTTTTTTCCTTTTTATTTTATTTGTCATAAATTTTTGAACAAAATAAAAACTTTCCGCACTCTGCAAACCGTTGCAATCGTCTTTTGTTTTTGTTGCTTTTGTGTTTTGAATGTGATTTTCTTTCTTCGTGTGCTCTTTTTTTGTAAATTTCGTATTACTGTTATGTCTTGAATGTGTGTTTTTTTAATGTACTAATTGTCGTTGGGAATTTTCTCGACTACAAGGCCGTAGCCAGAGGGGCGCCAAGGGAGGCTGAGCCTGCCCTGGAAAGTTTTAAGCCTGCTTTACGACGCGACAGTCCAACCTGTCAGGACTCCGGTGTTCAGAAATAATATTCGTAAATTATTTCAAACTCTTTAATAAAACGGTCACCCTCTCCCCACTCTCGATTTCTTGGGAGAATCGTAATTTAATTCATAGAGAGATACCCAGCCAATAACTACAACTGTCGCAGCTGAGTGGGAGTACGCTTTCCCGCTACTGCCCGTCCTTGGTGTAAGCTATGCGTGAGTACTCCCGCTAACGTGTCGACGCCCGTTATCTCAGACCCTGTAGACTGTTGCAAACATATATTTGACAACTCGGTTGCCGGGTTGCTTTTATTTAACACGAATTCTGTGTCGAAGAAAATAAACGCTGTTTTATTGTTAAAGTTGAAATCAGCGAGTTTTGCTTTTATTTACGCGCAAAGTGTTCCTTTTGGCTTTTTTTGCAAACCACACTGTTGCTTGCCAGCTTAATGTTCCACAAGGCAACACTGGAAGTGATCTTTCAATCTGCGCACAGATAATATCTATTCGGTAATTTAAATGTAAAAAAACAAGCAAATATTTTTTTCAAATAACGCAAAAATGCAATTATATTGAATGTTATTATTTCATGCTTTTCATTTAGAGAATATTTTAAAAATTCGAAAAAGTGTTAGAATAAAAACTTATAGAGCCCGCCCCACTCTACGATAAGCCGTAACTGAATATTTACTCTGGCTGCGGCCCTGTGTTAAAAAATTCTTCCTTTTCTGTATTTTCAATTGTTTACAATTTTTCATAAATTAAATAATTATAATTTCTTTAGAAATTTTATTTTTTATTATAATTTCTTTAGAAATATTATTTTTTATTATTTCTTGTTTCTCATTGAGCAACTTTTTCTTTTCTTGTATCTTTTTCTTGCACACTGTTTCCATGATCTCCTTTTTCCTTTTCTTAATTCGTCAATTTCATTTTTAAATGGGCACTTTTTGAATTTCATCGCGCAAGACTAAATGGAAAAGGAAGAGAAATTCCATCTTCGTTCTCAAAATCAAAAATCTACCCTAATCCATACACACGATTCTGAAGAAGAAATCGTTCATAGCACCAACTAGTAAAATAATCGTACGGTTGGCAACGTTGCTGCAGAGCTGCCGCAAGACACTCACCGCCCAATATTGACGTCAAAATATGTCATTCCGATCTCTACTAATAAATTATTTTCATACTATGAAAAAATTAAGAAAATCGTGTATATGTGTATATGTGTATAATTAAGCGCAGACACTTTCCGAGCGGTAAATTTAAAATAAGTTTCATGAAATTTCTGAATGCTACGAAATATTTAAATGAAATTAAATTTATGTGAAATATTTCACATGAAATGTTCCGACTTTTCAACGCTACCTTCAATGCACAAATTCCGTAAAATCTGCAATGTTAAATTCTAAATTCTAATGGAATCCTTTTTTGTTTAAAAATGCACAAATATTTGCATTTGCTTTTTACTTTCTTTTAAAGTACTTTAGTAACTTACCGTAAAGTTTATTAAATGCATGAGCTTGTTTAATATTTCCCCCTGCGACACTTGACAAAACTGTTTTAAAGTCTATTTCATTTTTAATTTTTTTTTTAAGTAAATTTAATAATAAATTTCAAGAATCAGTTCTGGTATAACTGAGGCTGTAACTTCAGTTATATTATTTTTAGTTGAAAGAAGTCAAAGAGCGATATTATTTAATATACGATATTATTTAATATGCTACGTGTATATTATTTAATATGTAAAATTGCAGGAAAGAAAATAAATAAAAAGTAGTGAAATGTGGCCTAGAATATAATCACTTTATGTTATTGCATATGTTAAATATTAAAACGATAAAGAAATTAGAAGTGCAATTAAAAAAAAAGAAAAACAGAAAAGATTGCGAAGTTGATGTATTCGCGGAAATACTGTTAAATAACAGATGTGAAATAACTTGGAGAAGAGCCAAAAGTAATTTCTCGCAAAGTAGGCAGGCAAATAAAATTTTAAAATCGTAAGATAAAAATAAGCATTTATATATAAAATAGAAATACGTCAAGCGTTGAGTGCCTGTGAAGTATGGATCAAAATAAAAAAAAGAAACAGCCAAAGCACACAAAAGCATAGCAATTTCAGAAGGGAAAAAAATTGAAAAAAGAGAAATAAACCGCAGTCCATCCATGAATCTTACAGTGGCATAATTCAGATGAAGTCAATTTTGAATTTACCTTCCTTTATCCATACAGTTGTCTCCAATGATTTTATGGGGTAGATAAATTTACAAGGAGGTGGAAAGGAGGTAAGGGTTAATAAAAACCAAAAGGCAGAAAACAGTTTTTTCGTTTGTGATAAAACGAAAAAGCTGTTCTGCGAAACATCAAGCAAGGTAAATAAATTCATTTTTGAGCTCGATGTAAGGTTGAATCATGGTTTATAAAAATATTAATTATGACCCCGAAAGAAAAAAAAACAAACAATACAAAAGTGTTGATGTTAAAGCTCCTTTAAAGATCATAATTGGCCCTTTCAAATTGTTTTACTTTAAAGAGTTGTCGCGGATTAATTAAAAATGACGATTATGAAATCACTTCGTTTTGTTAAAGGGAATTTTAAATGTTAAAGGATACTTTAAGGGCCAATTTCACAATCAAACTAATGGAGGCCCTAAAATTAAAATTACTTTCTGATGTGTAAATAAATACGTTTTTACGTTTACTTTTAACATCTGAAAGGGGCTTTAAATTTAAAAAAAAAGTTTCAAAATATAATTTCATGATTTCAAGCAAAACTACAATAATATTGTTGTATTAAAACTTAAAACTCATTTTAAGCTTGTTTTGATTATTTCTTTGTTTCGACCGAGGCCCGATCTTTTCACTTTTCACTCCCTGATAAATTTATCTGCTGGTATATTGGAAAATATATATCTTGGAAAACTATTGTCGGTACAATGGTTTTCAAGGATACTAACCGGCAGTTAAGTGTTTTAGAAGGTAATAAGATCGGGTTTTAGTTGTTTTCAATTAATTTTGTATTCACTACTTATAAAAAATGCAGAAATAGAACATTAGTAATTGAAAGGGAAATCAAAAATGATTTACAGTCGATTTGTTATTAAAATAACATTGAAATTAGGTAAAATTCGCCGCACCTAACCTCACTAATTAAATTTAAATCTTGTTTACACCTTTGCCTTGTTACATTGTTGACGACGCCCGCATTTCAATCCCATCATTTTAAACAACTTTGCAATTTAAATTACGTGTTGCATTTAACAAGAACGATGTGTCCTTGATTCTCGTTGCTCGTATCTGAATATTCGAAAATAAATAGTTAACTTTCCATAATTGATATTGTATTGTCACGTTTGATATATTACATTCTAAACTAGTTTTTTACTTTTGGTTTTAAACTGAATTCAACACGGGTAACAGCGGCACAGGCTCAATCGCTGTGAGAACTGTCAACATGAATTTTTCGGATTTTGGAATGTAGGTAAAATTAACGTTTTAAATGAGGGGATTCCTTGCAGACAATTCAAATTCAAGTTGCTGAATTTACCTGAAATATTGCACCAGCAGATCATAATACAATCACAACAATTAACGCGCTCGCTTATTAATCATGTTTCAGAATATTTTCAGTTATGTTAATGCAGCAAAAAAAAACTCTTAAGTTGTGGTATAAAAGAAAAAACTAAACTAAGAAATACAAAAAAGTAATGAAGGATTATGTGCTGAGAAGAAGCTTATTAGAGTTGTGTCGTTCTCGATCGAAGCGTTAATTTTGTTAGTATGAAGGACTCAAAAGATTCGTTCTTAAAAAAAAAACACTCCCGAACAAACGAATCAGTGAACGACATCAACCAGATGAACGAGATGAACGAAAGAACGTATCGGACCGCTCGTCGTACATGTTATATCTATTCTAAACAACAACTTACAACTTACACTGACGTATTTTAAGGATGTTTTTCGTTAAAATGGGAGAGATCAAAAATGCACCGAAAGCTACGGTATAGCGTGAAGATTCGTTCATCTAAATCAAATTGTTCAAATGAACTTGAATCGTTCTGAATCATTTCGCTCGGAAAGATTCGTTCGTTCGCGAACGACTTTGTAACGAACGAAATGAACGAATCTTTACTCAAAACATTCGTTCGAAACGACTCAATCGTTAGTGAACGACACAACTCTAAAGCTTATGTTTGCTACAACAGATCAATGCAAGCACTGACAATCTCATTAATTAATAAGAATTACAGAAAAAGAGTCTGTTTATTCATTTAATCACGAAGTAATAAATAAAGTTCGGACCTTCATGAAACAAATTTAAAATGATATAATACGTCTGATCATTAATAGACTAATGAGTAATAAAAACTTGGAACTTACAAGACTAACAAGATTGACTGATATTGTGAGATTTGGAAAAAAGGATTCAAAGTAAGGTATTATGGACGATGATAACCACGCTTGGGACATTTCTGACGTTGTGGGGGATTTGGAAAATAAAATAATTGGATTTTGGAACAAGGCAGTTTTAAAATTCCATCAAGCGTTAAATTTGATTGTGACAGGAAAAAAAACAGCGTTCTTCTTCCTTCGTAATGAATATTCGATGACGGAAACTAAATAAAGAAATATTGTCACGTTTGAAAAATTATATTCTATATTCGGTTTTTACTTTTGATCTTACACACAATTCAATACGCGTATTTTTGGTTTAAATTGAAAAAAAAAGTTCAATTAGTACTTTGCTAGTACGGTGTTAGTGACACCAGCTTTATTGCTGTACCGATGTTTACTTTGCTTCCAGATCAACAAAGTCCTTTTCCGACTTTGGAACATAGGCGAAATCAACGTTTAAATGAGGGGATTCCATGCTGACAATTGAAATTCAAGTTGTTGAACTTACTTGCAATGCTGCACTAACAGATCGCATTTCATTTAGAATAACCAACGCGCTCACTCATTAATTGTATTTCAACGAGACGCTGACGGTTTTGATACATCAACTTTTGAAAACGCACTTTATCACATCCTGTCCGGATAGTTTAAAAATGGAAATTTGTAAATCAGTTCATTTTTGTATTAAAAATGGAAATTTATAAATCAATTCATTTTTTATTACAGCAGCGTAAAGGCGCGCCCTCGGGCTGCCAGGGTTTGACCTTAAACTGTGCGAAAATTTATAGCAAATGGCAACTGTACTGCTTCTTGGTCATTTTTATTGTTATTGAGATTCAGTCAGTAACAATTCAGCAGTGATTATTAATTATTATCTGTTTTTTTTTTTAATCGGAAGAGTACTTTGAAATTTTGGCGCTAAAACCAATTTTGTCGTTGGTAGTCGGGGCAGCTGGACATTGACCAATGACAGAGCTTGTTTGAACAATGACAAAGCTCGTTTTTAACGCCAAAGTTTCAAAGTACTCCTTCGAATTAAAAAAATAGACGAAGTTGATTCTCGTCCGATGAAAATTGTAAGTACAAAGTTTTTTTAATCCTGAACCGGACAGAAATATTATGGAAACACACTCAACGTTTCTATAGCGCAGCGTTGAGTGTGTTCCCATCATATTTAATTAAAATTAAGATTAAAAAACTTTGTGCTTAAAAAAATAGAGTATAGTAGAAATGAGTAAGTTGCAATGAGTTAGTGAATTCGCGATTGTTGGCCTCGGACGAGCAGCCAAAGTACATTTAACGGTATTATAAAACATTATTTATTTTTATGTTCGGTTTTGCCAAGCATGCGAGTGACTCTATATCGCGAATATAATTTATATTTCCGAAAGTAACAATTAATTTGAACCAAAGAATTCACGAAAAGGCAATTTAATTCAATCTTAATTTTAATTTAATTACATTTTATGTTTAAAGTTAGCGTTTTAATCAACCCTCCCGTAAATGAACAATGAACAGAACGTTTTCTTCTTATCCGCGCTTAAACTTTTAATTATTTTTTCTCGTTCGTGACAGTATAAAAAGTTGTTATTTGACCATCTTCAAAAAGCTATGCCTCTCAGATTTTTTATTTTTACAAATTATATGTATGTCATCAAACCAGTTCATTTATTAGAGACAGATGCCAGATATTTTCCAAAAACATTTCCAATTTTCTATGACCAGGACCAGGACACGTTTAAGTTATCTAAATTTTTAGGAATTTATTTGTTTATTTACAGTGACTACACTTCTTCGTAATCTGATTAATTACTGATTAAAAAAGGGCGTGCGTAAACGAGGGATTACTTACGAAGCCGGCTTGCCATACCTTTTATTCGTCGAATTTAATTACGTAACAAAGACAAGAGAACCCCAAGCAAAATCTAAATACCCCAGTTAAATTTAGTCGGTAAGTTATCTCCCGAGTTTCAAAAGTTTTCAAATCATGCCAGTAAGCAAACTTTTCCTAGTAAGCTAACAATAAGTCAAGGTGAGAACCGCCGTTTCTGTTATCAATAAAGATAACAGCAAGAAAAATGCGTGGATATTAGGATACTCATTTTCAATGAAATTTATTGCCTATTTTTGGCAATGATGTACCCGTATGTATGTACTTGTTACGTGCGTTTTATAAAAACTGCAACTGGAGAAAATGCAACGATTTTTTTCCCCTGGCCTTAAATTTATAACCCCGACTTACTTAAAGTTTTTGCAGAAGCTTTTAGAAATATAGAAAAATGTATAAGGTATTGGTTGAAACTAATTCGTATTTATTCGCACATACAGTGAAATCTATTTAAGACAGACCCTTTTTTTTGTGGATACCCTTCTGATATAATGATTGATTATAATAATAATAACAATCATCATGTTCGTATGTATATGTATACCTAAGCCTTAAAGAGATTTCACTGTATTTTTGATCGCTGTTCAATAGATTTATTAAATGAATGGTTGGGTTGAGTAGACTCACCTTTTGGATATCACCTTGTCGATTAATTATGCAAAACACGGTCTAAAAATAAAATTCAAAATGAAGACTTACCTGGGCGTTTATGTGTTGAACGCACTGCAAAATTAACAACAGTACAGCAACTGCACAAGAGAAAGTTTTCATCACGCCCATCCTCCAAAAAATCGTACTGTTCTCGATAACGCACCCGGTGATACTAATCGCGCGGCTTTAATAATGATTATTTAGGTGTGTCATAGGTGCAGATAAAAGTGTAAATTCTCTGATAAAAATGCGCGTCCGTTCCGCAGAATTCGATTCACCGACGTTCAACGTTAAAACTAGAACGTCGTCGGCGAGAAAAATTGGCTTGAGCTTGCGAGCGGAATTTCCCGACTGTACACTACTTGTTGATGCAATGATTCATTGTTAATTTCGAATTCTATTTCTTCAATGTGCGTGCGTTACAAATTGATAAATTAAATAGATATAATTAATTGCCACTGAGGTCATCAAGTTCAGCCAATTTCAGTATTAACACATTCGGGAAAACAAGAAGAAAATGTTATGACTTCATTATTTATGTTGACTTCATTATTTATCTTGAGTCAAAAATTGCGACTAAACGACAGTAACGGTAACAGGTACAGGATGATTCATAGTGGTTTTTATGGTGACTAAGCAAGACCAGAAGAATTCGAAAAGAATTGAAAAAGAATTCGATTATGCATGTTGGCACATATTTGTGGTGATTCCCCCACGTTTCTTCAAACTATTATGAAGGAGAGGAATATGAAGAACATTAACTTAACTACATCTCTCTCCATCTTTCTTATTTCAGAGTTTAAAGAAAGACAGTAAAGAAGGTAAAACCTAAGATGTATGAGTTTTGTAAGGTCACATCGATGCTTGCGGCCACATCTTATTGTTGGTATAAATTAGTGTTACCAGACATAGTTTTTTTTTACGGGACGTCCCATTTTTTGACTTAAATACAAATGTCCCATCGGAACAGAGCTTGTCCCGTTTTTCATCGGATGGAGCTTTAGGATTAAAAAATCTAAATCTACGTATAGTAAACCAATTTGAATTTGGTTCTTATTCTTGTAGCAGAATAATAACAATTGTTTTATTTAATAGGAAACCGTCCCGTTATAAAGAGTGGTCAATTAAAAAATTCATCAAGTTGGTTTTGATTTTCTTTTTGTAATAGATAGAGCGAAAAAGAGACGACTAAAGAGCTGAACGTTAAATGACGCTTCGCGTTATCTAATTTATGACCTGCTTCACAATGGTATTAAAAATATTTTTTTTTTTTATATGAAATTTTCTTTTGTCCCGGATTAAAAACCGAAATCCCGTTTTTTAGCAACTTGTCATTTGTCCCTTACTTTCGAAAAAGAAATCTGGCAACCCTAATATAAATACAACTGATTTTTTAACAGTTTTGTTTTGGGTTACAACTTCTTTTTAAATTTTGAAGATTAAGCTTGGCTTGGTTGAGATTCTCGATTTTAACAGCTTCCAATTTTAAACTCCTCGTCGTCAATTCGACAGACTTAAAATTATTGTTACTATCTTAGGGACAGTTGTACCACGGAGGTTTAAACCGACGTTCAGCTGAACCAGGTTCAAAGTGAACAAAACCAAATTTTATTTATGAATGCATTAATTGCCATTATGTCGTTAAGATTCTATGCGAATTTATTTATTTTGAACCTGGTTTGAACCAGATTAAACCTCCTTAGTGCAACTGGCTACAACTTACGTCACTTGTACCAGATTTTTATTCATTCAAAACTTCTTTCAGGGAACATTGTTTCGAAACACCCTGGAACTGAACTGAAGTTTCGCTTTTGATTTTTCGTGTGTATGTCCGATTAATCTGTGAGAGGGCTTTTTTTTGTTTCTGGAAATAACCTGCAACGCAAATAAATCCTGCTATCGCAAGGTTGGTTAGACTGTTATTGCATCTAGCAGGTTGCCTCGTTCCCATTTAATACGCAGTGTGAAATTTCCTCCCCGAAAAATTAATTCGTAACCTCACACGAAATTTCTATCCGTCAGAGTGAAGTAAATAGAGTAAAGTTTCTGTTTCCTAAAACTTAATCTAATTTACTAAAAATGAATCAATTCTATGGTCCTATTGATCATAGATCACGCCGAATAGAATTCTATTTTTGTGACGTCACATCGTCTCTAGGCGACTGCTTATCGTATGGTGGGCGTCTTCCGTTGCTAGGCAACGTCACGTCACAAAAATAGAATTCTATTCGTCGTGATCCCTACACTGATCAAGGCAACCTTCTAATATACAGTCCAGCTCTACCAACCTTGTGCTCTCGGCCCACTTACGCCATCTATTGATCAACGAACTCTTCCAAAAGTTGCTGGAAATGTTCGCGACTGTTCTATGTTAAAGTTTTGCAAAACTGATAATTCCGAGTTATGAGATTTGCGAATAAGTCTGATCTTGGTCTAATCTTATAATCTAATTACTTAACTTACTTATTAGTTATAATAAGCCCTATAGTGAAATGTCTTTGTCTGTATATTATCAGAATGTTAGAGGTCTAAGGACTAAAACCAATGAGTTTAAAGTTCAGGTATCTGCGAATAATTATGATGTTATCTTACTGACAGAGTCTTGGTTGCTATCTTCAATTAATTCAAATGAATTGTTTGACTCCCGCTATAATGTTTATCGTGTTGACAGCGACTACTGTGCAACTGGTCTTACTCTGGGTGGAGGTGTATTAATAGCTTTGCAAACTAGGTTTAAAAATAAATTTTAGTTTTTAGCAGTAATCTACGTTCTGAGGAACTATGGATAAATTTAGAATGTTTAATTGATAACACTAAAAGTTTTCTTTATATTTGTGCGGTTTATTTTCCTCCGAACTCTTTAATGGACACATATAAATCCCATTTTGATAGAATGCGTGAAATGTTCATAAATTCTAATAACAATGACAAATTTCTTAAGCTTGGTAACTATAATATTAGTGAATTAGAATGGTATATGGAAAATGGCGGTGTCCAGTTATCCTGTATTAATAATTCTACAATTGTATCAGACCTACTGGTTGATTCTATGGCATTTTGTGGTTTTAGTCAATATAATGGCATCTCTAATGTTAATAGTCCTATGCTTGATCTTGTTTTATCGGATTTAATTGTTAATGTGTCTTCATGTTTAGAGAGGAGTCTTTCGCGCGTTGATTATCACCATCCTCCATTATGCTGCAATATTGAACTGAACTTAACTAAAATAATTCAAAATACTACCTACAGCAGTTATCAGTTCCGAAAAGGGAATTACATCAATATATGCAATGAGTTGGTAACGATAAATTGGTCCCTACTTTTAAATTGTTGTGACGTCGACACTGCTGTTGATAATTTTTATTCTGTAGTTAATAATTGTATAAAAAACAATGTTCCTGTTATTACTCGTAGATGTAATAAATATCCTGCCCTTTTTTTCCAAAGAGCTCATTGCCCTAATTAAACGTAAAAATAAATTTAGGTTACGCTTCAAACGGTACAACAACAGGTACCACTAAGTCCAATTTCGTGAAACTTCGCTCCGATATTAAAGTCTTAAGTAAACAATGTTTCAGACGTTACATACTAAATACAGAGCGTAACATTAAAAATAACCCTAAAACGTTTTGGTCTTACGTGAAATCCACGCAAACGTCCAATAGTATTCATGCATCTGTATATTTTGAGAATTTCCAAGCCTCTTCACCTGATTCCGTATGTGATGCTTTTAGACAATATTTTGCCTCAATTTATGAGCCCTCTGAAATAAATCGTACAAATTTAACTAATTTAGCTCCTCATTCCAAATTTTCTAATTCTTCTGCTCTCTCAAATGTACTTGTGACCCAAGATGAAATGTTGTTTTTACTTGGTAAAATCGATACTACTAAGTCATATGGCCCCGATGGAATAAGTCCTTTGTTTATGAAAGAATGCAGACAAGTCTTAACATATCCGTTGTCTTTGATATATAATAAATCTCTTTCTACGGGTGTTTTCCCCAGTCAATGGAAATTAGCTTATGTAACCCCAATTCACAAATATGGTGACAAACAATCCGTTAAACACTATAGACCTATCTCAAAATTAAGTATCTTTGGCAAAGTATTTGAATCACTTATTAATTCCAAGCTTCTAAACCATTTAAATCCTTATTTTTTCCAGAATCAACACGGTTTTGTATCGAAAAGATCTACTATCACCAACTTGTTACGCGTTGTCAGTAGAGTCATTGACACCTTTAACAAGCGTAAGCAGCTAGACGTAGTTTATACAGATTTCTCGAAAGCTTTCGACAAAGTTAATCACAATATACCGATCGATAAGTTATACCATTACGGCGTTTCTGGCTTCTTTTTGTCTTGGATTAGATCTTATCTCAACAATAGAATCCAAAAAGTAGTAATTGCAGGCTGTTACTCCGATGAAATATTGGTCACATCAGGCGTTCCCCAAGGCTCACATCTTGGACCCACTTTGTTTTTGGTTTTTATAAACGATCTATCTTCTTGTTTGAATTGCGAACATCTGTTATACACCGACGACTTAAAACTATTTAACTGCATTTCTTCTTCATTGTACTGTAACCTTCTTCAACATAATTTAAATATTTTAAATGATTGGTGCTTACGAAATAAGCTTATGTTGAATGTTAATAAATGTTCGTGTATGTGCACTACATTCTTAATAAATCTGTTATGACTACACTATCACGCTAAATAATAACCCTCTGAAATGTGTAACTGCTATTAAGGACCTAGAGATCACCTTTGACAACCTATCTTTTACCTGTCATGTAAATAATATTGTTAAAAAAGCAAACACTATGCTTGGATTCATTCTTCGGATAACCAAGCATTTCTTAGGTATTGATGCAAAAAAAAGTTTATTTAGTGCATATGTCAGATCACATCTTGAATATGCAAGTATGGTTTGGTCTCCCTATTATGCAGTACATAACAAGGATAGAATCTATCGAGCGAAAATTCACTAGAGTCATTTGTCGGGGCATGAACGTAAGTTATGATGACTACACTCAACGTTTAAATTATTTGAATCTAACTTCTTTAGATCGGAGGAAAACAGCCTGTTTAATATCCTTATTTAACACTATAAATAAATTTGACTCCCCTTACTTACTTCAAGAAGTTTGCTTTAATGTTCCTTCTAAATATCTGCGTGACAATTACGTTTTTAGGGTACCGATTTATTGTTCCAATGTCACAAAGTTTTCTCCAATCCCCAGAATGATGAGAGATTATAATGATCGTATTAATGATATTGATTTACTTTTCGGACCGTTTTCTACATTTAAACAAATTAAAACAAATTTATCCCGTTAATTCTTCTTTTATATTTACCTGTTCTAGTTTTTTCATTTTCATACTTTAAATTTGATTTTTCGTATTTGCCATCGCCTGCTAACTATTTTTAGTTTTTAGTTTTTAGTTTTTAGTTTTTTTTTTTTAGTTTTTAGTTTTACTTTACATTAAATTAATATTAGCATTCGCCGCATTTTTCTATTTTAAAGTACTTTGTGTCAGTCTGTAATAGGGTTTTGCAACCTGTTGACCTGACCATGTAGTTTTGATCGATAAATAAATAAAATAAATAAAGTGCTTTAGTACGTGTCACGTCGTCTCTAGGTCAATCGAATGTTCCAGAGAATTCTCGAAGAGTTCGCGATGGTTCCATGCGACTCTGGAAGCAGGTGAATTTACTATACAAGCGAAGAAGGGCGCGCTATTTAAATACTGAATAAACATATGATTCCAGAGACAAGTCAACAAAGGAGTTGCAGAGATATACAAGTAAATTAAAATCTCATAGAAAGTGTGAGTTGAGATGATATCATACAATTAAGGAGTTACAGAACGTAGAATAGATTTGCTAAAGTTTGTTTCAGATTGTGACATAACAATGTATGCAGACGACACCTGCGTTCTTAAAACTGAAAAGCCAGTAGAAAGTAAATCCAATGCATTATTAAAAAAAAATAATGGAGTGGTTTTACTCTAATCAATTACATTTAAATATTTCTAAAACTTCTTATTTCTAATTTCATAAAAAGCAAAATAGAATGTTACGTAATTTAAATATAAATTTTGACAATATAACCCTAAAGCATGAGACAGAAATTAAATTCTTAGGAATTTATCTCGACGAAAGTTTGTCCTGGAGTAGTCATTTTTCCAACCTAAATTCGTATTTAAATTCAGTGCGTTTTCAAATGAGATTTTTAAAGCAGTTTCTCACAACACAACAACTCCTCAGGTTTTTTTAAGCTAGATTTTTTCAAGAATAAATTATGGAATAATCCTATGGGGACTATCTTCAGACGCCAATCGTGTATTTGTAACACAAAAAAAAGTTGTACGACTTTATCGCTAGTGTTTCTCATACACAATCCTGCCGTGGTGCTTTTAAGAATCTAAGTTTGAGACCTATAAGACCTGTAGATAACCTATAAGAGTAAATATAGGTTTATATATTTTGGAGATGTGTTCATTTATTTACCAAAACAAAAGCAAATGAAATTTGAAACTGTAATACGTTTGGCATTAGTCCTCAGGATGCTAAACTTATATAAATCTCACCTAGTTCATCGCGTGACGAGATCATCGGGCTGTCGGTCCATCTCTACCTCGATTGACGCGTGGAGACGCCAATCCCAAAATTCCGGTTCCAAGACTGCTTCGACGAAAGCCGGCACCACATATCTGCTACTTTGCTTCCCCAGAAGAATCAAGGTCACAGATACCTCAACCTCAGACTTGTATAACAAACCTGTACGTAAGCACCGAAACGAAAGTTGTAGTTCTTCGTAAAGTAAGCCGAAGCTTAAGGCAAAACTTAAAGGTGGGATTAGAAATAAGCCGTCGTAAAAAACCTCAAAAGACCTGCAAAGGAAAAAGAATTTGTGCGAAAAAGAGAGCATCAGTTGCAAACATACCTGTCCTTAACAACGGGGACGAGGCTGAAACAACTCGAAAGAGTGTCTGTCCTCCATGCGTCAATAATAAAAATGTGTGCTGTCCTCAAGACGAATACACCGCGAAAGTTGAAGGAACTGCAAGTCCATGTACGTTACTTTAAATAAAATAGGATTTACTTGAATATTTTCCTGAATATTACTTCTCATATGCCCGATTTCTTCACCTCCTGATAAATTTACTTGCCAGGTAATATCCTCGGAAACTATTATCGGTAAAATACTTTTCAAGGATAATACCTGGCAGATAAATTTATTAGGTGGTGAAGAAATTGGGCATTAGGAAGTGAACTAATGTGATAGTTGTAATTAAATACAATCTACCGTTTGGGTATTTCACAATGAACCAAAACCAACAAAAGTTGTCCGTTCACGCAGTGCTGCGAAGCAAATGATTGCTTGTTTCTTTGGTTTAACTGGACATGTTGCAACCGTGGCTTTAGAGGATCGAAAAACGGTGAATGCTGATTGATAAACTACAATTTGTTTGCCGGAAGTCATCGATCAAATAAGAAGAAACAATCGAAATCGACGAATTATTCTCCATCATGACAATGCCAGCTCTCACTCAGCCCGTCAAACAGTTGATATTTTGTCCAACAAAAATGTTGAATTAATGACTCATTGTCCATATTCATCTGATTTATCACCTAATGATTTCTTTTTGTTCCCAAATATCAAAAATAAAATGCGTGGAGAGCGATTTTCGTCGACTGAAGCAGCGGTTGAACATTCCTGACAGTGGTTTCTGAGGTACCATCTTTAGAGTGGAAAACGTGCTTTAGAAATTGGTTCGAGCGTATGCAAAAATGTATTGACGTCAAAGGTGAATACTTCGAAAAACAATGATATCGTTTACCAAATGTCATATGCGTTTTTTCATACCGTTTCCAGAAACTTTTCCAGCAGCCCACGTACATATATTACATCTCTCTCTTATCACTAGGGGAGGGGGATCTATCTCTAGCTCTATTTTAGTCCGTTCCGAGTCGCCCCCTTTTATCTATGTATCATACTCTTTTGAAACGTGTGCTGAAAGGAAATCGAAACGACCCAAGCCTAGACTCAGAAGTATTATGAAACCGCAACCACAAATTAATAAAGCCAAATTAATAAAGCCTAACTTGGCCTTACTCCCAACTAAGGAAAGAAGATTTTGGGTGATTGAAATCATCGTGACATCATCGCCGGATTTCGTGGCCGGTCTCGCCGTTTAGAATAGTGATGAATTGCTGCTATTTTTTACTTGCTATCACAGAAAAGCAACGACCGGTTGCTACTTTACGAACAAAATAGCAGCTACCTACAAATAACAAAACGAAATAGATTTGTAATACTCAGCAGCAACAGTAAATAGTAGGTCAGAGCTCTCTTTCTCTAGGTAGGAAAGGCTAGAGACAACACTACGATAAGTGGGATGAGTCTGGGTGAAATGTAAAAATAACAAAGATTACGACAACGAATTTCAACGTGCGAAGAAAGAGACTGAGAATACAATTAATTATTTAATAAACAAGAATAATCGGTCGAATAACAAAAGCCAGATGTAGGGGTTGCTTGTGGATCTATCCTGTCATAACCATCCTACGGTGTACTAAGCATTGTATTAGCAATATTTATAAACCAGTAAAATGCGAAGCATTGTTTAGAGTAAACAATCTGCTGTTGCTACTGCCACTTGAAAATAACAGCAGTGGTAGTGAAAATAGCATCACTAGTTTAGAATAAACTTTCAATCTGGTTCTCACACAAAACTTGGAAACGCAGGTGGAGACGCTTTGCAAAAGATCGCGCAATCAAAACTAAAAATAGAAATTCCGGGTGATAAAATTTACCTAAGGCAAAGACCAATAATCAATTCGTTCGTAAACAGACCATCTCAGAATTCCAATACCTAAAACTGAATTAAACTAATGCATTTATAGGTAACTATCAGTCAGGGTTTGTTTACTTGTTGGATGACGGTTTAAGAAAAGGAATACATCGAACTATCTGGGATATCTCCTGGATCTTCCAATCATTTGTGAAGCTTTTTGACGAGGTGTTGTGACGAATGACCGTTCTTGGATGGGCGATTAAGGTAAAGTGTATTTTTAGGTAACCCTCAAAGTGAGATAGTTCGTTGATGATAAGAATTGCATTTTGAATGGGTAATTTGTGAAAAGAGATCCAAAATCGAAAAATCTAGGATAACCTGCGGATCTTCACATAATTCGTGTATGATTTTGATAAGCTGTTTTGACTTGAGTACGAAACTTCATATTTTGCTAGCGAGAGGTTTGATTGTTTCATGAAGTATTTAGACAGCTTTCATGGTATTAGCACTAGCTATAAATCTTTAGAGAACGTTGGATCTGCAAATTTTAGGGCACCCTAGATTTTGGCGATTCTATGCTCATGAAGAATTAATACTTTTTGAATTTCCGGATAGGTACATGGATGAAGATGCGATTTAAATGTTAACAATCAACATTTTTCAGAAGATCCGCCAGAGGCTTCTAATTTGGTGCAATTATTGGTGGAATTTAGCACTTTGAAGATATGGCTTGGATATCTTCAAGTTTAATTTGAGTAGTGTTTTCAAATTTAAAATGGACGTTATTATCTTGTTGGTTAATTTCAAATTCAAGATGGCGAACATTATCACCGATCAAGATTGTAATTGGTGGTTAAGAGACCTTTGAGGTGCAATCATCAACTAAGTGGGTCATACCCTCAGAATTTCAAATCTTAGAAAAAGAAGTACTTGCCGGATGGTTCAAGTTACTATATATTTCTCTTATTGGTTAAGATGGAATTCGATGAAGTGGCAACAGGCGTTACTTAATCGTCTCATCAAAAAATAAACTGCCTAATTAGACAGATAATCGGATCGTGTTTTGGACGTCCCTAAAATAAGTATAATAAATACCCTATTTCTTATTCTATTCTAGTTTAGATTGAAATTTCACCGTTATTTCTCCAATTATTATCCAATAATGACTCCTTCTTTGGAAGATTCATTTTGCTTATCTAATTTTTTTGTGTTCTTGTTCTCCAATTTTCCCCCTTCATATTATAGGAAATGTAATGTAATGTAATATAATGTAATGTATTTATTTTTATCTTTTCTTCTTTTACAGTTTAAGCGAATTAGACAACTAATGACATCTGATCTGTCAATTTTTGGGACACTCTATCACGTCTCCGCAGGCCGTAGATGACCCTTATACAGGAATTTTGAACCTTTTGGATATGAGCTGAATCATACGAATCTAAACAAGGGCCGTAGCGTGGTGCACCAAAATTATATAAAGATAAAATCATACTTTCGCATAATAATATTTTTGTTTTGAGGTTGAGCTCTGATCTGAAATTGTATAGTAATTTAATATTGCCGTATGCGTTGCCTATTTTCCTAGATATATAATCTCTGAAACGAAACGTGTTATCCATCAAAAGCCCTAGACTCGACGAGAACGGACGCGGACTGAAGAGCTGATTACCCAAGCGGTTTTTTCTAAGATGATGCAGCATGTCGAACCGAATATACAGAAGCGTTTTTTACACCGTATCGAGCTTACTACGACTTCAATGAAAACGGGACATTTTAAAATGTGCGCTCATTTTGGGACACCATTTAGCTGCGAATGGGGCTAATGAATTGGAACCGATGCTGGTCGGATTTATAGGGCCTGACGCTTGACTAAGTAAAAGTTTTCAGAAGGTATAAAGGTGGAAGCTTTTGTCACGGTTAATATTACTGGTATGTCTCTGAATTTTATTAACGGATTCATGAATGAACGGGTGGGGTGAAAGTTCTAAGAAGTTTATATCGGAGAATGGATTTTGTGTTCTTCAGTTTTCAAAATTTATATTTGGCTGGCTCAGAATTGCTTACACATAACAGCTTTATACACTCAGCGTTCATGTTCAGAAATACAGAAATAAGTGTTAACTAATCGCTTTATTTCTCCGGTGTTCACAAGTTCGTAAGAACACACCTTCAGATTACACAGAAGTGTGATCCTTCGTAGGGGATAGGTATTCTGAGAAAGTTTGTACTTTAGTAAGAAACAAGATTGCTTGAAGAACTTACCAATTCGATGAAACTGCTTTTCCTGCTCTAGAGATTTGGAGAACGGGGTATTTGGGGATTGTTGTCACTGGATGTCTTCGTTCACATGATGAAAGTTATTGGTTATCTGTAATCGCGTGATCAGTTAAAACCAATAGGAGCAATCCCCAAATACCCAATCTTCCAAGCAGGAAAAATAGCTTAAATGGTGTGGTAGATAATTTAGGTAGGTAGTACCATAAACAATCATACACAAAACAGTGAGTAATCAATTGGTTCTTGGGTAAAATTGGATTTGGTAAAATGCATTTATAAGTATCAGTGTGGGTTGGTTTATTTTAGGCCTGGGCATAAAATACGAGAAGAGCGAGGACATAGTATCCCCCACTATTCGACAGGAGTCAATGAAACGTCAACATCAATGAGCCAGCTTGCCAGCCGATCGTGTACCAACAGAAGTTATAAAACGTGTGGCTCTCGTGAAATACAAACATGAACCAAAATTATGAATTTAAGTATCTGTGTTTTATAAACAGTACAGGTAATGCAGAATGTATTATTTGCGGTGAACTGTTGAGCGTAAAACGATATAATATTTCTCGTCACTACAACATTTTCCATAAAGAATATTATCTACATAAGTTTTGTATGTCGTTGGTTGTTGAAATTGAAGCGACTGAGCGTCAAGCGGGAACAGGCACTGCCTGTGCGATGGTAGAAGGAGAATATGCCCCGACACATTCCCCTCGCATGATTAGGCCTGGTTTATTTTGTTGGGTGACGGTTTATGAAAAGGGCCTCAACATCGACCTACCTAAGATATCTCGTGGATTTTCCAATAATTTGTGAAGCTTTTTGAGGAAGTATTGTGACGAATGAACGTTCTTGGATAGGATGGTAATTTGTGAAAAGAGATCCTACATCGAAACTATCTAGGATATCTCATAGATCTTCAGATAAATCGTGTACATTTTTGACAAGCTGTTATGACTTGGAAACAATGATGTAAAATGACGATCATTTAAAATTGTGATTTCACTTTGGTCATTTAAGTATAAGTGACGGTCATTTTGCAGTCAGTATCAACCGTTTTACCCTACACAGGCGCACTTTTATGTTTACGCATATTAAATGAAATAAAAACATTAAATGAAATAAAATAGTACAAACCATTTTGTGGAAACAATAGTGGAAAATTGTAAGAAAATGTTTTTTAAAGTCTAACTGGACAGAATTATAATGTCGAAAAAGCATCGTCAGGAGTGATAAAAATATTATAAATCTATTAATATCTATTTAGTATTGTAACATATTAATAAAATCACTCTGTAATGCAGAAAATCCGTGGACACACTGTAGAAACGTGGCAGGAGTTTCGTGACCGGATAATATTTTAGTTTTTAGTTATTTTAGTTTTGGAACTATCTAAAAAGTTTTGTTTTATTTCGATAATATTAACGACGCAGTGGAGGGTGCACTTAATCTTAAGTGTATTATTGACCATAGGCGTCTGCAAGATTTTTGGAACACATGTTAGAATAATCAAAAACAATTATAAATAATAATGAATACACATACAGCAGACAACTCCGTACAGTAAAAGGAAAATTCCGGGGGGGAAACGGTTTAAGTTTCAATGTGGCTGAAGATGACAACTTAGCAGTAGAAATACATTGTAATAAATAAAACTGTTAAATTAATTTAAAAAAATGTGTGTTTAAATACTATTCAATAAGTAATGAAAAAAAAACATAAAAGAATGCCTCACTAAAATCATTGTTTTAAAAACTACAACAATAAGTTACATAATAAATATGATATCGAAATCCGTAATTCGATTTTTTTTACGTAAACAAATACTACTTGAGATAAAGAAATCAAATCAGACTATTTATGTATACAAAAAAACTGATGTCACAGATTATACAGGCTGATTCAAATATAAAGTAACACTTCACGTAACACACTTACACATCTTCTGGCCGTTGAAAGCAAAACAAATCACTGACGCACGTGAACATTTTTTCTATTAAATACCGCCGCCAATTACAAAAATACAAAACCTACCGACCTCGAGCAATTTTATTTTCGATTTAATTTTAATATATTCGCGCGCGATTGGCAGCTGTACATGACGATGACTTTCTTTCGCAAGGTTAACAACATCAAGAGCACATGACCTGAATTTCAAATGATAATCCACGACACTGCGAGATACCTGCCAAAGCAAACCGATTCGTTACTGCTATAGTACATGCTCGAGAGTAGATTTCAAAAAAGGAAAAAAATTGCAAAGTTACGTACCGTGCGATATGAACTTGCCCACTGTACCGAAGCTGCGGGAATCATAGGACGATTATTCTAGTATGTACGCAAAAAAACCGTCTACGAATCGCACCACAAAATTAACTCGAGACATGGGACAATTTATGTTATAAAAATCCAGTTTTCCTGCGACGAAGACGATGGTAAAAACTTATTTTCAGTACTTAATAATAAAAGCAGACAAGAAAACATAACGCGAGACGTCACAACCATAACCATTTCTCCGATCAATTATTGCATCATCGAAAATAAATGTCATGGAAAATTCAATATACAGGGCGACTTTTGGAAAGCGGTTTTTTGAACTGTAAGAACCTGACTAGTACCTAAAAAGGTATATTTGTAGAAGTGTTATTGTTGTTGTGTGTTGCGATTCATTCTTTATTCTTCTACTTTTATTATGAAAAGCGAGAGTTTGTAATGAAAGGTGAAATTTAAAGGTGCTATAAAAAAAGAAAGTGTTTTGAAATTAGACGACGATTATTTATTTTTGCTGACTCCGAATTCGTAACAGCATGTGTTAGGATAATGATAGTAGATATAAGTACAAAATGCACTTAAGAATAACGTATAGATGCAGCGGATATCCGGGAACTATCCGATGAAGTTTTTGCTATCCGGCCAAATTCCATCTAAACAATTGATTTCTAAAGCATATTATTAAAGTTCATAAATGCAATACACTCTATTATTTTATGAGTAAAATTTTCTTGGGGATGTAACTAAAGCTAAAAATTGATAACTTGTTGCAAAGATCTTTCACCATATTTCTTCTTTACATTTAATTTAAGTTTCCCTGATTTGTTGGTACGTTTGTTGTGCAAGACGGAATTGTAATACAATCTATTGGATCCACCCTTGCATCTCAGAACGTTCTGGTTCATACTGGTACATGCGAGTTAATATGAGTTGTATTGATCTGCTGCCAGCATCAGATAAAAATAATCTTTTTTTTCTCTCTCTGCGAATTTTTCCTTTCCTAAGATACAGGAAAGTAAAATTCTTATCCTTAAATTTTTTTGCCGTTTCATTAACTATCTTCAACTACGTTAGAAGATAATAATAAAATTTCTACGGTAACAAATCATAGAAGGTAAATAATAGATATAAACTCAGTAGATTAAAACGAAACTTTTCAATCTGACGTGAGCTCGAATCAAAGACGTGCCCATTAATATCAGAGGATTGTAACTTTCAAAATATAAAAAAATATACTCCTACTAATTATTACTTTTACAAAATTTTATTATAGTTTATAGTTTCATTTTAAATAAAGGGAATATACCATACATACGATCGTACACTTGCTTGCGTAAAAATATGCAGATGGTGGTTGAAACGGTTGACAGATTAAGAGAAGACAGGTAAGCGTTTGCCGTACTCTAATTAGTCCTAGAAATAATCACTTTTTAACCCCTTTTCCAATTCTTTTAGTAGCCTGTACAACGTTGAAACTCGAATTTCTTTGTTAGTAGTGTTCTGGTATTCGAGTGGAAAGCCAGAAATCAATTTCCAAGTCGTTTTCTAGGGACTGCTGAAAAAAAATGGCGTCTATTTATATTTTTGGAATTCTCAAAATCGGTCCATACCTTGGAACTATTGCATAATAAAATAGAAGCTAATAATATTAGTATTGTAACTTGTAAGTTGCATAACATAACTATAAAATTTATGAGTTACATACAAATATTATTAGCTTGTATTTTATTATGCAATAAGCCCCTTATCTCTTTCTATGTTTAGTTAATAGTCCTCCCTTATAATACTTCAAATAAAAGAAAGCTTTACATTACAAAATATATTATTCAAATATAAGAGAAATTTTCGTACAATTACAAAGAAATTACAAACAAAATAATATACAAATTTAGTTAGATTAATTAATTATTTAAAATTTTATAATTACTATAAAATCCAATATAGAATATGAAAGAGGGAAGGGAATATCAACAAAAATCAATTCACTTCTATAAAACTTTCTTAGATGCTGAATTTTTAAGCAACAATGATTAATTAAATTAAATTAGGAAAATTGGCTGATTGAAAGAAATTTAGAAATTTGAAAACATCGCGATGAGGAAGATTGAGACGTATGTCAAACCGACCAAATTTTATTCGGAACTGAAAAGGCACTTTAGTAGATAACAGGAGTTCGTGCACCGTGGCAAATATCTTGTCGAACTCCCTTTCAATCAGAAAACTACCTATTTATACGAAAATAATTGAATTTCCAGGCTGTGTGGGCTTTGTATTAGGAGTTGGTATTGAAAAATCCTGATTAATCATTCTATTTTACTGGCAGCAGTTATTAGGTAACCGATGTGAGAGGGTAGGCAAAGGTTTGTAGAATCAGGAGCTCTTACATAGTTATTTATTCTGTTACACTATGACTCACCGGAGATCCAACGATTTTTTACTTTCCGCAAAGCATTGCAAAGTGCAAGCTTGTTTTTTTTTAAAACATAATTTCCTTGTTCTCATTGCAAGCTGACTGATGCTTTTATTACATAACGTTACATGTGTGTCATTGTGTTTTCCAATGGGTCATATTTCGATAGTTCTAATTTAATAAGGTGTCTTAATTAAACGAAGTGTACCAAACTATAAAAATAATAATCATAAGAATCTTGTTTGTTTTGCTTTCGAACATAATGCGATCATCATTTGTTTCTGATTTTAACTGTTTTTGATTTTAAAATTCTTGTTTCTTTCTGATTTTTTGTCATTGCTGTTATTGTATGAAATAATATCTCGCAATAATTTTGAATTAAACTCTTTTTTCTAATTGCTTTATTTTCTATATTTTTTAAAATGATCTTCTTTTTCCTTCGTAAATTTTACTTACGGTCGCTGTTTGCGTTGCTTTTTCGTCGTGAAATGTATGATGTATTTTTTCCTTTTCTTGTCAAAGTTAACGACTTTCTTTAATTTCAATTCTAACTGTACCTTTCCGATAGACCAAAATGTTCTTTTTTTTTCGTTTGTCGTCTACATTTTCTGAAATTGAACAATCGAAAACTTTCTGTACTCCTCTTTTTTTCGCGAACTGTTTTTAATCGTCTTGTTTACATTAGGCGAGTTACGGTGGACTCGAGCTACTCTTCTGCTGATGATGTCCCAGTTAGAACCGAAATAGCTATACAGAAGATGCTTGAGACTACATG
Organism: Prosopocoilus inquinatus; assembly: GCA_036172665.1. Classification (NCBI taxonomy): domain Eukaryota; kingdom Metazoa; phylum Arthropoda; class Insecta; order Coleoptera; family Lucanidae; genus Prosopocoilus; species Prosopocoilus inquinatus. The sequence goes on from CM069877.1 coordinate 32,048,054, forward strand.
ATGATGACACAATCTATTGGACCCACCCTTGCATCTCAGAACGTTCTGGTTCATACTGGTACATGCGAGTTAATATGAGTTGTATTGATCTGCTGCCAGCGTCAGATAAAAATAATCTTTTTTTTCTCTCTGCGAATTTCCCCTTTGCTAAGATACGGGAAAGCAAAATTCTTATTCTTAAATTTTGCCGTTTCATTAACTATCTTCAACTAGATTAGAAGATAATATTAAAATTTCTTCGGCAACAAGTCATAGAAGATAATAGATGTGATGATCTGACAATCTGACACAAGCTCGAATTAAAGACGTCCCCGTTAGTATCAGAGGATTTTAACTTATTACATTAATTATAAAAAGTATACTAATTATTGCTTGTACAAAATTTTATTATAGTTTATAATTTCATTTTAAATCAAGGGAATAATATTCATTTCAATACCTTATATACGCTTGCTTGTGTAAAAATGTGCAGACGGTGGTTGAAAAGGTTGACAGATTAAGAGAAGACAAGTAAGCTTTTGCCGTACTCAAATAATCACTTTTCAACCCCTTTTTGTCACCAATTCTTTTAGTAGTCCGTACAACGTTGAATCTCGAATTCCTTTGTTAGTGGAGTTCTGGTGTTCGAGTGGAAAGCCAGAAATCAATTTCCAGGTCGTTTATTTATATTTTTGGAATTGTCGAAATCGGTCCATTCCTTGGGACTATTGCATAATAAAATACAAGCTAATAATATTAGTATTGTAATTTATAAGTTGCATAACATAACTATACAAATTATGAATTACATACTAATATTACTAGCTTGTATTTTATTATGCAATAAGCCTCTTATCTCTTTCTATGTTCAGTTAATAGTTCTCCCTTATAATACTTCAAATAAAAGAAAGCTTTACATTACAAAATATATTATTCAAATATAAGAGAAATTCTCGTACAATTACAAAGAAATTACAAGCAAAATAATATACGAATTTAGTTAGATTAATTAATTATTTAAAATTTTATAATTACTATAAAATCCAATCTATACCTTTTCAATTTCAAATTGGGACTAAACAATTTCAAATTGGGAATAAACAAATTCAGATTGGGACTAAACAATTTCGAATTGGAACTAAACAAATTCAAATTGGGAATAAACAAATTCAAATTGGGTTTAAACAAATTCAAATTAGAAAAAATATTTTAATTCAGAAATAATACAAGCTGGTAGGTAATAATAACAAAAGGAAATGTAACCTAACCTAACCTAACTAATAATTATATGCCTAAATCAAAATTTTACATTAACCATATTTAATGCAACAGGTATGAATTTTTGGATCTTTGCAGCAAATCTACACCTTTTCAATTTCAAATTGGGACTAAACAGTTTCAAATTGGGATTAAACAATTTCAAATTGAAACTAAACAATTTCGAATTGGGTCTAAATAATATCAAATTAAGACTAAACAAATTCAAATTGGAAATAAACAATTTCAAATTGGGAATAAACAAATTCAAATTGCTCCGTGCCACTTTTCAATAGTGGATGTTTTAAAAGAGCGCAAATTTGCCAATAATCATTTGCTGAAATTTTTCCCGTACAGTCTAATGTTGAATGCAATTGAATTCAAGTGGTCCTCTCTAAATGTTAAAGAGACTTAGCAATCCAAATGCCACAAATTTTAGTAGGTAAAGCCAATCATTGCGCAGATGGAATATCGTTTATAAAATTAGAAAATATAGTGTGACAAAATATTACTAATAAAATTACGGTACCTAACTGTACATATTAGATCTGCTGCAAAGATCCAAAAATATGAATATGAAACAGGGATGGGAATATCAACAAAAATCAATTCACTTCTATAAAACTTTCTTAGATACTGAATTTTTAAGCAACAATGATTAATTAAATTAAATTAGGAAAATTGGCTGATTGAAAAAAATTTAGAAATTTGAAAACATCGCGATGAGGAAGATTAAGACGTATGTTAAACAGACCAAATTATATTCGGAACTGAAAAGGCACTTTAGTAGATAACAAGAGTTCGTGCACCGTGGCAAGTGTCTTGTCGAACTCCCTTTCAATCAGAAAACTACCTATTTATACGAAAATAATTGAATTTCCAGGCTGTGTGGGCTTTGTATTAGGAGTTGGTATTGAAAAACACTGATTAATCATTCTATTTTACTGGCACCAGTTATTAGTTAACCGATGTGAGAGGGTAGGCAAATGTTTGCAGAATTAGGAGCTCTTACATAGTTGTTTCTTCTGTTACACTATGACTCACCGGAGATCCAACGGTATTTTACGTTCCGCAAAGCATCGCAAAATGCAAGCTTGTTTTTTTTTAAACATAATTTCCTTGATCTCATTGCAAGCTGACTGATGCTTTTATTACATAACGCTACATGTGTGCGATTTGTGTTTCCAATTAGTCGTATTTCCATAGTTCTAATTTAATAAGGTGTCTTAAGTGTACCAAACTATAAAAATAATAATCATAAGAATCTTGTTTGCTTTGCTTTTGAACATAATGCGATCGTCATTTGTTTCTGATTTTAACTGTTTCTTGCTTCTTTCTGATTTTTTTGTCATTGCTTTTATTGTATGAAATTATATCTCGCAGTAATTTTGAATTGAACTCTTTTTTCTAATTGCTTTATTTTCTACATTTTTTAAAATTATTTCTTTTTCCTTCGTAAATTTTACTTACGGTCGCTGTTTGCGTTGCTTTTTTGTCGTGAAATGTATGACGTATTTTTTCCTTTTCTTGTCAAAGTTTTAACTATATTTTTCCGAGAGACCAAAATGTTCTTCTGTTTCGTTTGTCATCTACGTTTTCGAACAATCGAAAACTTTGTGCACTACTCCTTTTTTCACGAACTGTTTTTAATCGTCTTGCTTACATTAGGCGAGTTGCGGTGGACTACTCTTTTGCTGATGATGTCACAATTAGGACCAAAATAGCTATACAGTTGATGCTTGAGAACCCCATGACTATCTAACCGACTAGCAACTTTAAATCGTCCTGTTTTTCTTGCTTCTTGAGAATACCATGACAATCAAACCGACTAGCAGCTTTAAATCATTTTTTTGTTTTTTTTTTGCTTCCCTTAAAAATTTTAATTTCGTTTTCCGCAAATGTTATGATTCATGATCATTATTTGTTTCTTTTTTTGTGGATTTTAAATTACTATTGTTAATCGCTTTTTAAAGAAACCTCAAATCTACTATTCGTTTCGAATTTTTATTTTTTTATACAATGATCGGCATTCGTTTTTGTTACTTTCGTCAGAAATTTTTATTTTATGTTTTCATTTGGATTGAATTTCTTGACTGTCAAAAGCGTTCTTTGTTTTTTTGTTCTTAATTTTTTACCGCTTGGATTAAATTACAATAATAATTTCCTTGGAAATCAATTTTGTCATTTGTACATACTTCTGGATCGTTTAGTTGTAAATTTCATTCTTTCTTGTTTCTTATGGTCCTCCTTTTTCTGTTGTAAAATATTGCGATTGTCTATTGTTTCCCCTTTTCATTTTCTTCATTTGTTTTTGAGTGTATTCTATTAAATACTTATTTAGAGAAATATTTTACAACGCACAAGCAAAATACAAAGCTAACAGAAATTTTTTCTTCGTTCAAAATGCAAAAGCGAGTATCTTAATCCAAAATATTTATTAATATTAAAAATAATGGTTATGTTTGCACATGATTTTGAATATGATAATGCAATGGCCATGAGTAATGTGCACACGGCTAAAAGAATTCCCAAATTGCAAACACGCAAAAGTAACCAAAACGCAACTTCTCCCTTGACGATTTACCCAAGTAATGTAGATGCCATGATAGCTGCTTCGAGCGCGAAAACGCTCGTCCCACGTGTCCAGATTTAGCCAATCGTAAATTCAAAAAATTAACTCGAAGAGAAGGCGCATGGCTCAGCGCTAGCAATATGCGGATCACAGAAAGAGCAGATAGATAGTGTCGGGTTCACAGAATAACTACCGAGAGTAAAAATAATGATGTTACAAAATAACCGTAACAGATGAACGTTGTATTTCCGAGTACTCTACACGTCTGGTGTAAGTTCAGGTATCGTGTTACTCAATTCATCGCATTCATCGCTCGGCACTCATGAACTGTCTGTGAGCGTGCGCGCTGCATTCTGGCGATTGAGGCGATATGATCGTGAATATCCATACAAATATCCTAAGATTATTTATTGTTTATAAAATATCGGATCTTGGACGGAAGTAAAAAAAATAACTTCTTATCTAGAAGATAAGATAACTTTTTATACTTTTGACATTACTACATACACGTAAGTGTTAGCTAAGAGTCGTTTCGCACTAAATTCGTCCAGACCGTTTAAGCTTAACCCAAACGGATTGCGAAACGATCTTAAGACTTGAAATATTTTCTTCGGGAAATTTCAGAAATCTTCATGTTATACATGTCAGAGTCGAACAATTTATGTCATTTATTGACTTAAAAACTTGGCTATCTTTTTCTAACATATCCTCTATTTACATCACAAACAATAACACAACTATTGGAAGTAATAAAACTGAACATTTTTACTTATATAGCCGGATGCTCATAAAATTGTCTATGAGATTAACTTTCACAAGTAATATACAAGACATTAATTCGTATAATTGTATTACATTAAAGATAGAATGTCACTTTCCTAACAATGGTTTAATCAAATACTATTTGTCTATGCCTAAAATAACTATTTGCTTGTGATATACTTACTGACTGAATACGTACGTACATATACTAGCCGAAGTCGCATTTTACAATGCAATTTAAACGAGAAACTCTGCGACATCATAAAATATTTCATTGATCATAAACATACTGCATTGATTTCACTTTAGTCGATAGCACTAATCGCTAAAGTAAAAGTCTTCAATTGGTATAACAAAGTCAATTAGCTTGCCTTTTTCAGTGTACGTATCGTCTTGTAAGCCAGTGGTTTCCATACTTCATGTTATTACGCCTCCAATTAAAAAAAGAATCATTATGAAAACGTGATAATGCGTATACACAAATGTAAGTAATCAAAACGATCATCCTCTTCTTCGGTATCTTTCGCCACCGTCACCTTTCAATGATATGGTGCGTTCATGCAACGATACCATGTGTTTACAATCATATGTGAGAGACAACAGTTATTTACTCACCGGGGACTTCGGTGCCCAAAACCACTACAGTGTGCACAATTTTACATGCAAACAATAGCAATATCTAGCAATAATCTACTCTTCCGTCGTGTGGCTGGCATTTCACCAGGGTGGCATCATCCCATCACTTCACCTCCACTTGACCCGTAAAGCTGGTGATAATTCCACAGGGTTGCCCACTACATCAAGATTACCTTGGACCGTAAACAGTACGTTGTTGCCACGCCCTGCCGAATCTACACCCTGGGGAATCACCCATTCATACCATGCAAGAAATAGATCAGGCTAATTCTATTTATATTATTACGATTTTGGTGTTCGCGTAATATTTCCCCAGAGGGCGAAATATACTCCACGACCGGTGGCCGGCTTGGACGGGTTACCCCGAATTAAGTCATGTATTCGCAATTTACTACAAATAAATAACTTATCTTATCTTAACGAAAGTATTTTTAAGACCCTAATTAACCGGGAGTTTAGTTTATGGATTTTTTTCTTTTTTTAACATGGGATTTTCTCTGGTGCTATAAATACTGGAAACCAGCTCGTTTTATTTTCGTTGAAATTAAACGAGTTAAATTGCGTTTTATTTTCGCTCCGGGTGTCTGTATTATTTTTGCGACAGTTGCAGCTGTTTTTTTTTCTCGCTCGAACCTCGAACATTCCTTCAACCGTCGACTTATCTTCTCATTGACTTTTAATTATGTCTCCTTTTCGTTTGGTTGGCTGGTTATTTTCAATCCTTTTCTTTCCGTTTTTTTCTCTTTTCCTCTTTCCTCCGAATCGAATTAGCGACACTTCATTATCTATTAAGAGTTCGGATAAATCACGTGTTGTTTTGTATTACGATTTTGTTGTCCGTGTAATATTTCCCCAGGGGGCGAAATATACTCCACGGCCGGTGGTCGGCTTCGACGGTTTACCGCGAATTCGCAAATTGCTACAACAAATAACTTATCTGTAAAGCCTATTAGAGCACATTTTTCTTGTATTTCCTTATGAAATCCTGAACAATAGATCCGCTGGAGGCGATTCTATTTGTATACCGGCCAATAAGAAATTTTGTCCGAGCCAAAGGCGCGCCTCGTTTTCACGCCGCGCGAGAATGTCTTTTATATCTGTTTCGGGCTGAAGCGAAAGTATTTTTACGACCCTAATTACCCCGGAGTTTAGTTTAAGGAATTCTTGTTTCTTTTTTTAACCAGCTCGTTTTATTTTGCCTTGAATTTAGACGAGTTAAATTGCGTTTTATTTCCGCTCCGTGTGATCCCTATCTAATAATAATATAATAATAATTTATTGATATATCAATTTGTTAAGGTGTAATGTTTGCAACATCTGCATTTTATTGCCCCCTGGTCCAAGAAGGGCCTGCGGTCGGTACTGCAACTGAGTCAGTGTAATACAGTCCACTAAAGATGTTGGTTGTGCTTAGAATAATTAAATAAAGTTAGTTTAGTTTAGTAAATGTGGTCTTTTTAAATCAGCACACACACACACAATCAACAAACAATCAAACATTTTTTGGTCCCTCGGCCCGATTAGCTGCCAGTGGAAAGGTTGAAGATTGTAGAAAATCAAGCATGCATCGAATCCAAACAAGCATTCATCTCATTTAATGTCGATCATCAGTGGTCATCCATCCAAGCGAAGATATTGAGAATTCGACTAAAAGTGAGTCCTTTCCATTACATTTCCTAGTTTATTTGATTTCAATCGATTTGTGTAAGTTTTGTTGTTAAATTCACGAGGCGTCGATAATCGCCATGGTTGAAAGCATGGCCGAATCTGTTAAAACATTAATTCGCAAACGTGGTTCATTAAAGGCAAGATTAACTCTTTTCGTAAAGTATTTAGAACCTGTAAAAAATTCATTTGCAGAATTAGATAAAAACGATATATTTGATAGTTCCGAAATTGAAGAATTAGAATGTAGATTAGAAAAACAAATAGCTCTTTTAGAGGAATTTCAAGAATGCCAGTCGGCTATTGAAATTGCACATGACGACTTTGAATCACAAGTCACAGAAAGAGAAAATTTTGAAAATTTGTATTTCAGTTCATTATCCGAGTGTAAACGCATTTTAAAGGTTTATTCGCAAAATAACGTACACAACGATAATTCGATCTCTGGTTCAGAGAAGTCCGTCAAATTAACTTCGCATTCTATGCGGTCCGATGTTAAGCTCCCTCGAATAGAATTGCCGAAATTTTACGGAAATTACGAAAACTGGCTGGAGTTCCGCGATACGTTCACATCTTTGATTCATAATAACGCGGAGATACCTGATATTTCTAAATTTCATTATCTGCGTGCACAACTTTATGATAATGCGAAACAGGTGATTCATTCATTACAGGTAGCCACCGAAAATTATCCTATAGCTTGGCAACTTTTACGTGAAAGGTACGATAATACTAGATTATTAGTGTATAATCACATTAAATCTCTTGTTGATTTGCCGAATATAAAGAGTGCAGATTCATTAGATTTTCGTAAATTTACGGATAACATATCAAAACATTTACGGGCCTTAGCTTCTCTGAAACAGCCAATACAACACTGGGATACTTTGTTAATCTTTCTTTTGAGTCGCAAATTAGACAAAGAAACTGAACGTGAATGGGAGAAATGTAAAAAAGAAAGTGAGCTTCCTTCAATGGAAGAATTTAAATCATTTATAAAAAACAAAGCAAATTTATTAGAAACACTGGAATTTAATCATAAAGAACTAAAGCAAACCTTAAAATTTAAGAATACTGGTGACAAATACAATTCGCCGAAGGTATTTAAAGTGGCCACAGGCACTCTTTCTTGTTGCACGTTCTGTAGCGAGAATCATTATATTGGGAACTGTACAAAATTCTTAAATTTGTCGGTAAAGGATAGGCTAGTTCAAGTTAAAACTCGCAAACTTTGTATTAATTGTCTTCGAAACAATCACTTTGTAAGGGACTGCAAGTCAGGTCATTGTCATAAATGTTCTTCGAAACACCATTCCTTGTTACATAAAGACGCACAGGCAAAGGTACCCAATAAAATTGAAATTACCACAAATAATCAATATACAGATGAAACCGAAGGAACCAGTACTAACAATTCACAACCGAACGTTGTATTAACAAATCATAGCAATCAACAATCGTATGATATTTTGTTATCAACTGCTCTAATTCAGGTACGAGATTCTTCAGGTCGACCTCACACGTGTAGAGCACTTCTTGATAGTGGCTCACAATCTAATTTGATTACTCAGGACTTGTGTGACAAATTATCATTAAAGAAGTCAGAAATAAACATATCAATTGTGGGAATTGGACAAAGCATTTCAAAGCTCAAGGCCAGGTGCAATGTTGCCATTAAATCAATTCAAAACAATTTCGAAACTTCTATTTCTTGTTTAATCTTACCAAAAATTAGCGACTTTATTCCAAGTAAGAAAGTTGACTTATCTTATGTTAAAATTCCATCACATTTAAAATTAGCGGATCCCACTTTCAATCAACCAGGCCCCGTTGACATTCTCATCGGTGCTGGCTTATTCTATAACTTACTTGTTGCGGGACAAATTCATCTCGGTAAAAATCAACCTATTGTGCAAGAAACTCGCTTGGGATGGGTGATATCTGGTCCGATTTGTTCAAATATATCTTCCACGACAACTTTGTGTAGCCTAAATACTAATGCGGACATTCAAAAACAATTGGCTAGGTTTTGGGAATTGGAGGAGCCAGTATCTTCCTTACCGATTCTCTCAGAAGAGGAAAGATTATGTGAAGAAAACTTCAGTAATACAACTACTCGAGATCAAACGGGTAGATTCGTTGTCACAATTCCTTTAAAGAAAGATCTATCTTTGTTAGATAACTCACACCAGATGGCGTTAAACAGATTTAATTCATTGGAAGGCAAATTAGAGAAAAATCCAAAACTTCATCAAATGTACTCCGACTTTATGTCTGAATACGAAGAACTGGGACACATGTCAAGGGTTGAAGAGTCATATGAATTAAGTCAGGAAACATATTTTCTTCCTCATCACGGAGTTTTGAAGGAGCAAAGCTTAACCACAAAATTGCGAGTGGTTTTCGATGCTTCGGCTCGTTCAGACTCAGGTTATTCTCTGAATGATTTGCAATTAGTTGGACCCACAATTCAAGACGACCTGTTATCGATCCTATTAAGATTCAGGCAGCACAATATTGTGATCTGTGCAGATATTGAGAAAATGTACCGGCAGATACTTGTTGATCCCAGTCAAAGGCATTTGCAACAAATACTCTGGAGACCCGATCAATCCAAGGAGATCAGTACATACAGGTTGAATACGGTAACGTACGGAAATGCCTCTGCTCCATTTCTTGCAATACGATGTTTAAAACAACTCTCAATTGATCACATAAACAGCAACCCAGTAGCAGCAAGAGCCATCGGTCATGATTTTTATGTTGACGATATGTTGTCAGGCGCTGAGAGTGTGGAGGATGCAATCAGTTTATGTAAGCAGGTGTCTTCGATATTAGCCGGTGCCTGTTTTAGTTTGAGGAAATGGGTGTCTAATAGCGAGGATGTTTTAGAAGGTATTCAGTCAACCAATTGTCTTGCAACATCAATGCAATTTGGGGAAACCGAAAATATGAAAACACTGGGACTCTACTGGTCAAGTAAAGCAGATATCCTGTTCTTTAATATCGAACAACTACCTACTACTAAATCAATCACGAAGCGCTACATTTTATCGCAGATTGCGCAAGTTTTCGATCCGTTGGGATTAGTAAGCCCCTGTACCGTCATTGCAAAAATATTCCTTCAGCGTTTGTGGCAGTACAAACTTTCCTGGGATGACCTATTACCTTCAGAATTCGGTCTGAGTTGGCAACGATTTAGAACTCAGCTTGTAGCACTAAATCAATTACGAATTCCAAGACATATTATTTGTAGGGCACCAAGTAGAATCGAGATTCATGGTTTCGCTGATGCATCTCAGGAAGCGTATGGAGCGTGTGTATACATTCGAAGCATAGACTCAGGCGGTCGAACGCAAGTTTCATTGTTTCTTTCTAAAACAAAGGTTGCACCTTTAAAGGCAATCACAATTCCTAAACTTGAATTATGTGGGGCAGTTGTACTTGTAGAATTGGTAAAGAAGGTCATAAAGTCAGTAAGATTAAATTTTGATGCAATCAACCTTTGGTCCGACTCAACAATTGTGTTAAGTTGGATACGCACTTGTCCAAATCTTCTACAAGTTTTTGTGGCAAATCGTGTTTCGCAAATCCAATGTTTCAAGGAACATCACACTTGGCGCCACGTGCCAACCAAGGATAATCCAGCAGACTTGTTGTCACGTGGTGTGAATCCAAGCTTACTCCAAAATTCAGACATTTGGTGGCATGGACCAAATTGGCTTTCCAACCATGAAGATACGTGGCCTAACGAGTCTTCAACTTTCGAAGGTAGACTTCCTGAATTAAAAACAAACCTAAGGTCGTTGCTTGTAAGTCAAATTAACAATTTATTTCCGTTTGAACGCTTCTCAAAATTTCCACGTATGAGTCGTTGCATGGCATATTGCCTACGTTTTATTTTTAATTGTCGAAACTCCAACAATCGTAAAACTGGAGTTCTTACAGTCAGCGAATTAAACGAATCGTTAAAACGCTTAACTAAAATATCACAAGGCGAAAGTTTTCCCAATGAATTACGTTTTCTTCAGAAAGGCAAACTCATTAAATCAAAGAGTAACACGATAAGTTTAAGCCCATTTCTTGATTCAGATGGTGTTATAAGAGTAGGTGGGAGACTGCATTTGTCGAATTTTGAATTCGACGAACGACATCCTGTATTACTTTCAGCTAACCATCCCTTGACAAAATTGCTCTGTTCGTACGAACATGAGAGATTATTGCACGCTGGGCCTCAATTGCTGTTGTCATCAATGCGTGAGAAATATTGGCTTATCGGTGGCCGAAATCTCAGCAAAAAGATAGTCCATAATTGCATAAAATGTTATCGAGCCAAACCTATACAAACAGCTCCTATTATGGGTGTATTGCCTAAGTCGCGATTGCAACCCGTACATCCATTTTACAACGTTGGAGTTGATTATGCCGGACCTTTTCTACTCAGAGATAAGAAAGGACGCGGAAGTAAAACGGTAAAGAGTTACGTTAGCCTCTTTGTATGTTTCGCGACTAAAGCGGTCCATTTGGAGCTAGTTACCGAGTTAACTACTGAAGCATTTATTGCAGTTTTTCGGAGATTTGTGTCGAGACGTGGTAAACCATATGCGATTTACTCTGATAATGGCAAAAACTTTGTAGGCGCACAGTCAGAATTAAGGGAGTTGGGGAATTTTGTTTCACAACAGAATGAGACTCTAAAGGGTGCTTTTGCTAGTGAAGGAGTTAATTGGAACTTTATACCAGCTCATAGTCCTCATTTTGGAGGTCTATGGGAGGCGGGTATTAAATCATCTAAATTTCATATGAAGCGAGTAATGTCTAATGCTCTTTTAACATACGAGCAATTTTATACAACGCTTACGCAAATCGAGGCCACCCTAAACTCTCGGCCTTTAACTCCTCTCTCCACCGATCCCAATGATTTCGATGTCCTCACCCCGGCCCATTTCTTAATTGGTCGACGACTCACATCTCTACCTGATCCTGATGTCATGGACGTTAAGGAGAATCGTCTGTCAACGTACCAACGCTCGCAAAAACTGCAACAACATTTCTGGAAACGTTGGGCTAAAGAATACATTTCAGAACTACAACAACGAGTCAAGTGGAAGGAAGGCCAACTACGTTTGCAAGAAGGAGACATGGTACTCATCAAACAGGACAATTTGCCTCCTCTTCAATGGCATCTAGGGCGAATCATCGAACTGCATCCGGGTCCAGATGGTGTTGCGCGAGTAGCTTCTATTCGAACAGCAAGCGGTATTGTGAAACGTTCATTTTCAAAAATATGCGTATTGCCGATAGAAGGTACCCGGAGTGAAGTGTAGTGCTTATTGCTTGACTATTAAATTGTAGTAGAATATTTTTTCATTGACACATATTTTATTTAAGTAATTTAGTTTAATCTTTGTTAATCAATTGATATTGAAAGTTGACCCTTTCAAGGTGGGGAGTATGTTAAGGTGTAATGTTTGCAACATCTGCATTTTATTGCCCCCTGGTCCAAGAAGGGCCTGCGGTCGGTACTGCAACTGAGTCAGTGTAATACAGTCCACTAAAGATGTTGGTTGTGCTTAGAATAATTAAATAAAGTTAGTTTAGTTTAGTAAATGTGGTCTTTTTAAATCAGCACACACACACACAATCAACAAACAATCAAACACAATTATACAATAGAAAAAGATGTCTGTATTATTTTTTGCTACAGTTGCAATTAGTTTTTTTTTCAAGTTTCCTTGATCGAACCACGGACGTCCCCTTAACCTTCGACCTATCTTCCCATTGGGTTTTAATTATGTCACGTTTTCGTTTGGTTGGCTGGTTATTTCCGATCTTTTTCTTTCCGTTTGTTTCTCTCTCCTTCGAATCGAGTTAACGACACTTCAGTCTCTATTAAGAGTTCGGTTAACTAATTGTTTTGTGTGTGTGCGATTTTGGTGTTCGTGTAATATTTCCCCAGGGTGCGAAATATACTCCACGGCCGGTGGCCAGCTTCGACGGTTCACCCCGAATTAAGCCGCGTATTTGCGCGCTTTTGTCAGCCTGATGCTTAACCTCCCAGGTAAGTTTATTTGCCGTCGACTGACTTGATTCGTGTTCGTCTCAATCTAATACCTAGTTTTGGTAACTCGTCTTGGGTTTTGCTCTCAAATAATCCCGCCGCAGGTGGTGTTATCGGACGTGAGTTTCGGCTTATCCTGGTGATTGAACACCTTCTTGGCCTTGGGCCTGCTTGGTTTTCGGGGGCCTGTTCGAGCCTGCGTTCGCGGTTAGCTGACTTTTGCGGCCGTCAATGGACCCGACATGACATGGATCAGCTGAGACTTCGGTAAAGGTGGGAATGTTTTGAATTACTTATGCCGCGCCGTTCGTCGCGTACGTGTTTGCTCTGCAAGGAACGAAGAATTGAATTTTTCTTGGTTTGTAATTTTAATACGATCGACACGTAAAGTTTTTTGATTTAAGATGATAACGAATCCGGATTCTAATAAACTGGAAAATGTGACTGTTTAGTTTACCTGTTTATTTTTGTGCTTTAGCATAGTCCGGCCTTCAGCCTTTTATTTGTTATTTACAAGTGCTTGAGATGCCTCCTTCTAGGCATTAGCTTACATTGGAGGCTTATGAAAAATTTTATTTATTTGAACTGTAATTTGTGTTTTATTTGACGTTGTGTAGCGGACCATGCAGTTGAATTTCGGGCTTCTATTTATAGTTCTCTTGGACTTTGCTTATTGTTTAATTGTGTTATAAATGAAGGATTATTGAACAATTTGGACGTGTGCGCATTTTTCTTAGTTTCTCCCACTTTAAGCAAAAAGACTGAGTTGTGCCCTTTGGATAATATCGCGTAGGTTTGATATAATCCCGACCCATCCCACTGCAGCTACTGGTGGCAATGAAGTCAATCATAGTCAGTGCCAATCTTCTGCCTAACCATTAGGTAGGTAGCAAATCTACTGCGTTCCTTATCCCTCCGGAGTAGTGAACAATATTTTCTAAACACACCCTGTATATACAAAACATGTAAATGATACAAGCCGCCTATAAACGCACACAAAGCGAAAGCAATATGTTATGCATATCAGCACGCACGTTGGCCAACAATGCGCGCGCCACCAAACAATTAAATTCGCACATTTAGGCAATATTAGTTATTAATCCCTCAAACACTTATTTAGCGTGCGTATCGTTTAACTATACCAAAACTGACTGTGTCCCCCGCCCTAGCCGAAGTGTTTAGATCTTCTTAAGAGCCTGTCGGCATGTCACCGCGATCCAAGCCGAGTTTTCTCGATGCTTAAATAAAAATACAGGGTACCTCAAAACCTCTGTCTTTAAATGAAACTGTAAGTTCCTTGTTACATAAGAGATTAATTCTCCAAACCAGAAATTTTTTGCCCAAAAATGAAAAACTGACCTATCACAAGCGAGCGCAGCCCCTTTGTTTTGAAACCTCTGCTTGGTTCACGCCGTGTTTCAGCAATTTATTCCGATAAAAGCAATAAACCACAACAAAACTTTTTATTTTCGTTTAGAAGATCTCCGTCAAGGTCCTATTGTATACGAATATGAATCCGACTTGCAGACATCGGCATGTTTATTTGGATTTTCAACATGCGAAAAGTAAGAACGTTTTTTTACACACCTCTTTTTAATAGACAATAACAATTATGTTAAAAACGAGTACCTAATCTTCGTTAGATTTTTGCTGAAGTAATTAAACATCTTCGTACGCTAGTTTTGTAACTGCGTTGAAAATGTGTGAAATTATTTTTTAATCATCACACTAATAGCTGCAGAATAAGTATTGCAAGAGCAGAAACTATTTCTACTGTAAAAACGGAAAGCAAGAATTGGAGTACGAGTACGATGAAAAATTAAATGAATTAGATTAGTACACACAATAATCTACGATGGGTTCAAAATAAGTGATTGAATAACTTCGCTAGCTCTCAATCGAACCGTTTTATTAATTGTTTACATTGCAACACAAAACACATATTTTTATAAGGATAATATTGAACCTGAATTTATTTCTGCGTCGACTTAAACCATAAAGACATAAAAGCTCTCGCCTAATGCAGACGTTTATTTCGTCGTTTATTCGAAGTTTTAATAAAGAAACAAATTTATTTTTGCTGTACAAATACAATAAACTTCAGTAATCAACATTGTAAGTTGATTATTGGCAATTTACAAATTAATATGATGTAAGAATTTCCACTTTTTCGATTGCCTTTAGATTGAATGTTTTAAATTTAACTGCTAAAGTACGGATTAGCACAAAACTAATCATCAATTAATGCAACACGCACAGAATATTTTAAACTATTAAGAACTTACCTAGCTACAAAATTTAGCTGCTTTTAAAATTAACAAAAAAATACGATACTTGACCTGCCTTAAGTACAATATCTGTGCATTAGGTCTTGGTCTGCGCTTTTATGACTTTATGGCCTTGAACGTCGGAGAATAGCTGAAAACCAAGCTCCGCCGGAACATTTAAGCTGCATTCGGCAACCCTCAAACAATTTCTGTGAAAAATAAAATAATTTTTAGCTGCATTATTATTGCTATCTGACCAATAGTTATAACAATAACAAATATTGCTTCTTCTCTTGACCACTAATTGTGGTTTCAATTAAAGGCATAGGTTTAGAGACACGCTGTATATCTAACAATATACATTTTGTTATGAAAATTATATTTCTGTTAACTTCTCGGCTCATTTTGCACCAGTCCGCGCCTCCCAGTTCGGAAATCGCTGTTATAAACTAAAGTCAAGATACTCCCAGATCGTAAAAGATTTTTTTTGGTATCCGAAGAGCATGTGTGTAGAATTTAAAACAATGTGAAAGAACTGTGAGTTGCACTTTTTAAATCTGATAACACGAAATTTAGTTGGATTCGAATAAAATAAACTTCCATTGAGAATATAGCAGGTTGTAAAAGAAAAAAAAAGCGAACTTTCCGTTTCTGTTTACTCGTTTAAAGTTGGCAGAGGCAGTCACTTTTATTACGATGTTTGCGTAGGGAGCAGCTGATAAATATTTACGAATCTCCGTGTAGATGACGTCGCTTCGTAAAAATGTGCATAAAATTTAGGCAGACGAAAATATTGCGAGGGATATAACTTGATTATTTAAAAAAATATATAAACAAACAAAAAAAAATCGTATTACTGTTTCTATTAAAGTCTGCTTTGCGCTCTGATGTTTGTTAAGTATATTAAGTTGAAGGTGATCCATTCAGCTCTTGATTGTCCTGCTTGTTTAAATCTTTTAATATTTTGTTTCATTTGAGTTGACCACATAATGAGAAGTACAGTGAAAAAGTAAACAATTCTCTGCATCACTTATTTTTCTTATTTCGTTTAAAGCAAACAAAGGAATCAGCAATGGAATGCGTACGTACGAATTAAACTTCATAGATATTATAGAATGTTATTTGAATTCTAATATCACGATATAAAATAAATTTGTAATAATTGGAGCAGGCCATGATTTTTATTATGCTGTTGGTTGGCTAGATTTTTTTTGTGTTTAAATATTATAGACAAACAATACTATCTGAGGACGGAGTTACAATAAACGTTCACTCACCATTGGTTAGGTCTCTCATTCCCAATGTTCTTTCTTTCTTTCTCGCTTCCCTGACCTCAACAGGCACCGAGGGTAAACGTCTTAGCTCCCGGACATCGCATTCCAATTCGATAAGGACCATGCAAATTATAAGTAACCCATTACGAGTATCTATTCAGTAAAATGGAACATTCCACTTACCGGGGCCATTTTCCCGGCCCCACCTGCTCCAGCGGCGAATCTAGAAGCTGTAGCTCCCTCATGATGATACTGGACACTGGAGAAGTCATCCTCGCACGTTGACTTCTTATCTTCGCATGCATTATCACCTGTGGATACAAAACCCACCCCGCCCGATGGATATTGCATACCTTGCCTCCTGAGCATACGTTCTCAGGATCAGTTGATGCACCGACTGCGTGAGTGTCAAGCACCGTACCAGTCCAATAAGATCATCATGTCAGACCTTTCTGGATAGCTCAATGCCATCACCTGGTCAGGAATGCAATCAACGAATTCCCACTCACAAAGAATGCAGAATACAGCTAATTGCTTTGCCGGTACCGTGCACTTCATCGGCGCTGCTTGCACGCCGCGGCAAGAGCCCCAATACCGTATGCTGGTGCACGGTAGCATTCTCTGGCAACGCCCCGGATCGCGTCCCGGACAATATTCTGCTACCAGAATACCTCCGCATAACTCATTACTCATGACCCTCAAACTGCATTGCCAATCGTGAGAATGTACCGCCCTAACACTTCTGCCAGAACATACCATCTCAGGTCATATTCTGCAGAAACCCTGTCTTATGTCCGGCAACACACCGCTGCCACCACATATATCACCAGGCCCGTACGTGGCCCCGTTTACCGACACGTTTCGCCTTCCGCGCTATCCCTCGGGAGACTACCGTCTCTACCGTTTCTTTGCTGCCAAGACTAAACACGCTCGCATATCATATTACCAAACTAATAACGTAAACAAATATGCTAGTGCTTCAGAGATATCCCGAGAATGCATAAACTTTCTTAAATTCTAAACTTCTAAAATAAATAACTACAACAAGTTGCTATAAATGAGGAGTAAACAAAACGACTTGTTAATTTGAGGTTACATTTAATGTGCAATTTCTCGTGCAATTTATAGAGAACTGTCAAATTTTGACAACTCGATATGCTTCATACAGTGTGACCAACTGTTTATAAATAAATAAATAATAATAATAATAATAATAATAATAATAATAAATCATGGCCTGTTCTAATTATAAATTTAATTGATACCGTGGTAACTGATTGTTTTTGAAAGGAAAGAAGCTCTCCGAAATAAATTAATAAGTATGAAAACTGCTCACTTAGATATTTATTCGCTGACCTAAGCATTTCTCTTCTCAGCCCTTCTTATAGGAGTACAATGATTTTTTTTTCTGAGTTGAGTTGGGTTTTTGTTTTATTATTTCTAATTCGCTGTTTGGGTTGGACAGAGTTAAGTTGAGTTGAGCTGGGTTGCTCTTCAATTAAACCAAGACAGACTTAAACATCTTGCAAATAACTCAACACAACACTATAAGGAAGACTAGGACAGCATCCGCACTAATTACGACTCTGCAAGGATTCTGTAATAAGTACCTGGTAAAGAAAAAGGTGTACCTCGGTCTATTGGTGGACCAACAAAATTGCGGAGAGAGGGCATCGGGAAGAGAAGAAAAGTGATGCGGGCAAATAAGAAAATCAAGATAAGATAAATGAAACCTGGGAAAATTACAAAGCCGCCAAAAGCGCTTTTAGAATGGAAATTAGAAAACAAAAGGCTGTATGTTATATGTGGACAAGCTTAGAAACTAATTACAAAACGATATATGGAGGAAAGCGTATAAAATCATGGTGAATAAGCTAAGGCTCAAACCCAGCACACTACTTGGAAGAGATGAAGAAGAAAGATGGGTTAATAAGCTTTTCCCAATGAGCTTAGAAAGAAAATGGAAGCTTAAAAAAAACTTACGCAAGGGCAGGGTATTATCTTTAATGAGGAGGAGCTTGAGGTGGCGGTAAGAAAAGTCAAAGCCGGAAAGGCGCCTCGACCGGATTACCTCCCACCCGAGGTGATCAGGAAGAAGAAGAAGAGGGATTAATAAGAAGATAAGGCAATAGGGGTAGGGGAAGAAATGCCGGAAGGCAGTACCCTCAACCTCGAGTGGAAAAAGAGGATAAGGGTTTAGTTGGTAGGCGATTGACAAAAATCAGCTGAATCCTCTATAAAAAAAGGTTGACATTCAATTGTCTTGTACACAGACCTTACCTTTATGGTTGCCAGTCTGGTGACTCTCTCCAATATTAACGACAGAGGCAGTATTGGTGGTGATAGAGAGCAGGGATCCCCCCTCTCAATTAGACTGCAAATTGCTGAGCGCGTGAAGGTCTATAAGGAAGGACACCAAGCGAAGATCTTCGCCAAAAAGGAACATATTGAATCCTGGCAAAGTCGGAAAACTGTGAGGGCTACGCCAAGATCTCCATCAAGAACGTTGAAAAGTGGTGTAACAGACCTGGGGCTATATTCTCGACGCAAGGGAACAAATTCGCAAGAGACCGTAACTTCAAAATGATGCAATTCTGTTACGATTTATAATTAAGTTTTGTATGAGAATCTGTTCCCTCGATTCGAGAATAAGACCTCTGAGGGGAAGTCGCTTATTATATTATGCAGGCGATGACCGCGCGTACCTACAGGATATGAAAAGAGAGACTCAGCAGCTTGTGATTACTGCGAAGAAGAGTACGACACATCAGAGCATACTCTTTTAGTGTGTCCCAGATGGGACTAAAATCACAGTACGGCGGACTTCGAAATGGGTAGGATGAATTACGAATTGCTTAGCTAATCACATGAGACACAACGTTTGGGAAGATAGCGGGACTAGAAGAGAAACGAAAGGAGCAGGGAAAACAGGAAGAAGAGGATCGAAGAGGAATGAAGAGCAGTGACAAGATGGAAAAAGGAGAGAAGAGGAGTGAAGGGAAGCGAAGAGAAGAGAAGAGGGGCAAAAAAGAAAGAAGAGGAGTGAAGAGGAGAGAAGAGGAGCAAAAAAGAGGCTCCAACAGGCCCCCGAAAACCAAGCAGGCCCAAGGCCAAGAAGCTGTTCAATCACCATGATAAGCCGGAACTCACATCCGATAGCGCCACCTGCGGCGGAGTTGTTTGACAGAGCAAAACTCAAGACCAGTTACCAAAACTAGGTCCTAGATTGCGACGGGGAAAAGGAAAACAAAAAAAAAAACGTTGGACACGGATTAAGTAAGTCGACGGCAAATAAACTCACTTGGTGGGTTAAGCACAAGGCTGACAAAAGCGTGCGAATACGCGGGTTAATTCGAGGTAAACCGTCGAAGCCGACTGCTGGCCATGAAGTATATTTCGCCCCTGGGGAAATATTATACGAACACCGAAATCGCACACATAAAACAACAAGTGGTTTACCCGAACTCTTAAATAAGTGTCGCCAACTGGATTCGGAGGACAGGGGAAAAAGAGAAACAAACGGAAAGAAAAACGTCGGAAATAACCAGCCAACCAAACGAGAACGTGAAGTTAAAAGGAGAGAAGAGGAGTGAAGGGAAGCAAAGAGAAGAGGAGTGAAGGGAAGAGAAGAGAAGAGAAGAGGGGCAAAAAAGAAAAAAGAGAAGTGAAGAGGAGAGAAGAGGAGCAAAAAGGGGAGAAGAGGAGCAAAAAAGAGAGAGGAGGAGTGAGGAGGAGCGAAGAGAAGTGAAGAAGCAGAAGGAGAGAGACAACACGCTCAACGGGAAAAAAATCCCGAAGGGCGGTCTCCGCTGCGTAGAGTGCAAACAGAATAAAGAATAGGTAGAGCCATGATACCGACTAGAAGTGTCAGACGAATCCAAGACGCTCCCGACGTTACTATGGTTTAAATTCTTACTAAATTTTACTATTTTTGCGTCTCTTGGGTTGAGTTGAGTTCGATTGTCCTCAAGTCGAACAGAGTTTAATTTTTCGATATTTTAAGACGTCGAAAATTTTATTTTTAATTTTTGACAGTCTTAATTCCTTGCTTGGTTTGGGTAGAATTTAAGTTGTCTTGAGTTGGATTGACCATGAATTGCGTTGAATTTGATTTTATTTGACTCAATTAATTATAATTAAAGTGAGTTTCAATTTTTAAAAGGTTAATATTTTTTGAGTTTCAACTTTTAATTTTAATTAGATAATAGTTTAGATTGCGACTTCTCAATTTTAGGTCAAGAATTGTCCACGTGATATCGTGATTGTTGCCATCATGTATACTCGTTTTCCACATAAATAGGAAAGTCAGCTATAGGCAGTAGACTTGCTTAGATTTTGTTTAGAGTGTTAATTTTTTTTTTACTGAGTTTTATTTTATTTTTTGGATTGAGTTGTATTGCTCTTATTTCTGTCGGACTTAATTCTAATTGAGTTTCGTCTTGAGTAATTTTTAGTTTTTATTATTTTCCTTTTTAATGTTTTGCTTGGGCTGGGTAGAGTTAGAGTGAGTTGTGTTGACTGAATTTTAATTGTTTTAATTTTTAAGTATATTTTACACATTTTCTAGATTTTCCAGTTTTGTATTTTGGGTTTTAATTCTCTAGATATAATATTTTCAGCTTCAGTATTTTTTGCTTGTCTTAGATCAAGTTCAGTTGAGTTCGGTTTGCCTTAATTTCAGTTGAAAAATGGAATTTTTTCAGGCTTATTTTTAATTCTAGATAATTTACATTTTTTGAGTTTTAAGTTGCTTTTTCTTGCTTGGGTTTGTTGATTTGAATTCGCTTGGTCAGTTTCGATGTTTTTTTAGTTTCGAATTTTAATTTTTTTGACTTACTTTTTTTTGCTCGTGTTGGATTACGTTAAATTGATTTGAGTTGAGTTGGCCTTGCTTGGTTAATTAAAATTGAGTTTTCATTTTTTTTAGTGTTTTATTTTTCAGTTTCGGTTTTAATTTTTTTGAATTCCCTTTTAGTAATTTGTAGGTTATTTTTTTATTCACTTGCCTACTATATTTACTTTTTTTAAGTCTACTTGTAATTCTAGCCTTGGGTAAATAAATATTTGTAACATATCTTATTTCCTCCTCTTGCACTTTCTGTAATTTTTTTTAAATTCATTGAATCAAAAGACTATGAAAACACAATTGAAATGTTTAAAACAATTTAGACATTACGGGAAAGGGTGCGGGGGAAGGGGTATCGTAACCGCACAAACTGATTGTTTCTAATTTTTTTTCCAAATATGTGAAAACGTGTCTCATTTTCCTCGTCGTGAATTTCCTGCAATTTAAGGATAACACGATGCTGTTCTTTTCAAGGCTGACCTTGCACATGTTTTGCTTCTTTGCGTTACAGTTTTGCGACAAATTGCGTTTAAATTTCTAACTTGTTTTATTTTAAGAGTACTAGAAAATTTGAATCGTTATGGTTATATTACCGAGGTCTGTTCGTAGGCGTTTTCCATGCATTAAAGGCGAACCTTTTTAGAGCTTTTGAGCTTTTTTGCTTTATGCTTTAATTCCATTTACTGAGGTATCTGCTCGTAGGTGCTGTCCATGCGAAAGGCGAATGTTTTTAGGGCTTTTGAGGTTTTCTATTTTATGTTTTAATTACATTTCTTCGAGACTTACTTTTTAAAATCGTCTTTACTTTTTTATGAACGAGGTAAGTGCACGATCGTCACTTGTTTTTTGCATAACATAATCTCAAACTTTTATTCTTTAAAATTGTCGTTTTCGATCGTCCGCTCTCTTCATCGGTGTTTTGTTTTGCCACCACCACCACCCCTTGCAGTTTTCAGATTTTTCACGTTCGTCACTTGTTTCTCGTCTTTTGTTTTGTGTTTTGATTCCATTTCTCTGAGATGCATTGCTATTTAATCAATATGACTAGACTTTTGAATAGAAGAATGTAAATTGAACATTTGGTGGAATGGAATGGAATTTGGAATTATTTCACCAAATTCATTTTTCCGTCACCAATTTAGATTTTTAAAAGATAATTTCAATTGCTCATTGAATTTGAACAAACTATGAAAAGAAAAAGACTGGGGAGTCAGTCATCACATATCAATTGAAAGAATCCCATTTAAAGGCTTAGAGAAGAAAACTGAAGGAATCTGTTACTCCAGATAATTCTAAAATAATTTTCCCTAGGAGTACATTTTGTTTTTTGAGCATTCGTGGTTTGCACTCCTCATTCTTGAGGTAAGACTAACACGATTTAAAATTGGTGGTAGGTAACCTTCACTCAACGAACTAGCCACGTCTGTTAGAATTATTTATTGTTTTCCCCAAGTTTGTTGAACATTGATTGCATTTAACTTGGCGTTCACGAATCTTCTCTTTCATTAAGTAGATTACACTTCCTGATCCTCGAGGTTAAAGAACTATGTGATTAACACAATAAATTCGAATTGGTGGTAAACTTTACTCAACAATCCGACTATATTTAATTTAATTTGTTAGGTCCAATCAGAAATAATTGTTCTCAAAATTAATGGCGAATTGCTCATCAATTTTGCAATGTGAACGTAGCATTTAAGCCTCTAAGTCAATGTCCTAATTCCTCAAAGGACGTTTCTTTCCTGTTTTCGAGGCTAATACCGTCACTATGATTCACTTTTAGATACTTTGAAACTGGTAACCTTTATTCGATGTGGTCGGTCTTCTCCAAGAAAACTGATTTCCATTACATCATCACTTTATAACTTGGATCTACACGGGGTCACAGCCGGTAAACTAATGTCAAGGTCGGAAGATCACGATAATAAAGCAATAGCGATACGTAATTTCATGTCCTCCTGTCGTTAATCAAAAACCTTAATCAGATGATCAACAACAACGGAGATAACATAAATTGGACGCTGTTTTTGCGCAGCCAATTAGCTCCTTCGGTTTATCGAAAAAAAAAAAATAATTTTGTTGTTGGGTTATTGAAAAAGGCCCAGGTGGGGACGACAATGGTATTCTATTAATGAAGCAGTGAAGTATCGAGACTTTCACTACCAGAACGGTAAACAGTGGGCAAGTTCATATCGCACGGTACGTAACTTTGCAATTTTTTTCCTTTTTTGAAATCTACTCTCGAGCATGTACTATAGCAGTAACGAATCGGTTTGCTTTGGCAGGTATCTCGCAGTGTCGTGGATTATCATTTGAAATTCAGGTCATGTGCTCTTGATGTTGTTAACCTTGCGAAAGAAAGTCATCGTCATGTACAGCTGCCAATCGCGCGCGAATATATTAAAATTAAATCGAAAATAAAATTGCTGGAGGTCGGTAGGTTTTGTATTTTTGTAATTGGCGGCAGTATTTAATAGAAAAATAAAATGTTCACGTGCGTCAGTGATTTGTTTTGCTTTCAACGGCCAGAAGATGTGTAAGTGAGTTACGTGAAGTGTTACTTTATATTTGAACCAGCCTGTATAATCTGTGACATCAGTTTTTTTGTATACATAAATAGTCTGATTTGATTTCTTTATCTCAAGTAGTATTTGTTTACGTAAAAAAAATCGAATTACGGATTTCGATATCATATTTATTATGTAACTTACTGTTGCAGTTTTGAAAACAATAATTTTAGTGAGACATTGTTTTATGTTTTTTCATTACTTATTGAATAGTATTGAAACATACATTTTTTAAATTAATTTAACAGCTTTATTTATTACAATGTATTTCTACTGCTACGTTGTCATCTTCAGCCACGTTGAAAATTGAACCGTTTCCCCCCCGGAATTTTCCTTTTAGTATACGGGGTTGTCTGCTATATGTGTATTCATTATTATTTATAATTGTTTTTGAGTATTCTAACATGTGTTCCAAAAATCTTGCAGACGCCTATGGTCAATAATACACTTAAAATTAAGTGCACCCTCCACTGCGTCGTTAATATTATCGAAATAAAATAAAACTTTTTGGATAGTTTCAAAACTAAAATAACTAAAAACTAAAATATTATCCGGTAACGAAACTCCTGCCACGTTTCTATAGTGTGTCCACGGATTTTCTGCATCATAGAGTGATTTCATTGATATGTTATAATAATAATTAAATATTAATAGATTAAAAATATTTTTTTTACTCCTGACGATGCTTTTTCGACATTATAATTCTGTCCGGTTAGAGTTTAAAAAAACACTGTCTTACAATTTTCCACTATTATTTTCACAAAATGGTTTGACTGTTTTTTTCTTTTAATATTTTTATTTCATTTAATATGCGTAAACATAAAAGTGCGCCTGTGTAGGGTTAAACTGTTGATACTGACTGAAAAATCACCGTCACTTATACTTAAATGACCAAAGTGACGTCACAATTTTAAATGACCGTCATTTTAGATCCTTGTTTCCAGGTCATAACAGCTTGTCAAAAATGTACACGATTTATCTTAAGATCTATGAGATATCCTAGATAGTTTCGATGTAGGATCTCTTTTCACAAATTACCATCATTTCACGAGATATCTTAGATAGGTCGATGTTGAGGCCCTTTTCATAAACCGTCACCCAACAAAATAAACCAACCCACACTGATATTTACTTATAAATGCATTTTACCAAATCCCATTTTACCCAAGAACCAATTGATTACTCACTATTTTGTGTATGATTGTTTATGGTACTATCTACCTAAACTATCTACCACACCATTTAAGCTATTTTTCCTGCTTGGAAGATTGGGTATTTGGAGATTGCTCCTATTGGTTTTAATTGATCACGCGATGACACATAACCAATAACTTTCATCATGTGAACGAAGACATCCAATGACAACAATCCCCAAATACCCCGTTCTCCAAATCTCTACAGCAGGAAATTTCACCAAGGAAAAACGTGATTTGACATTATCTACCGTTACCAAATGTCTTCTTCCTCGCAAATGTAGTTCAGTAGAAAACAGGCACTCTCTGAAAATCCATAAAATTTAAATGTTTGAGCAAAAATATCAAATGAAACACATTCGAATGCTCGACGTAGGTCTCAAAAAAAACAGCTGATGCATGTATGCTCTCCTTGAAGGCATTGTTTATAATCGAAACCAAATTATTGATCGCAACCGTTGTAGAAAGAGATTTTCGGAAACCGTATTGTGGTGCCGCTAATATACCATTGGTCTCCAGATGGTCGCAGATTCTTTCCTTCATTGCATTTTTCCAAAATCTTGACTTTCTCCAAAATCTTGGCCAACGGAACAATGGAGAAAGAATGGTAGTTGCTCGGGTCTTCCATGGGTTCCTTTTTATGAGTGGGAATTACACGACTAATTTTCAAGGCTGATGGAAAAACAACGGAACAGAAAATTACACAAAATGTTCACATTACACATTGAACAATACGGAAATCTATTGTTTTAACAAATATAAATTCCTCTTTAATCACAACTTCTTTTTTAAATACAAATACCTACATACGTATTTCTATCGCTGCGGTGTCATCCTCAGCAAAACTGAAAATTAAACTGTTTCCCGAATTTCACACAAATATTTTTATATGCAAAACTTTGAAAGGTTTAGTGTACGAGATTGTTTATTTATTTCACATATTCAGATATTCAATTATGTTTATTCTTATTTCAGATAATTTGATAAGGCAGTTTAAACACAACCAAGAATAATATGAAGAACTGTGCCTAGTGCAAGGTTTTCTTTTCGAAATAAAATACGCGGTAGTTTCAAATTCATGGTTAATTTGATTACGCATAGAGAAAATACGTGTGTCTGTACACCTTTTCACAATATTCACAATAAATTCATAAATAAAACATGTTGCGAAGTTATTAATAAATTAAGGTTATTAAGCGTTGCGAATCGCAATCTATTTATGACCGTGATGATCCGTTAAGTATTTTATGAGTTCCAAATACTGTGAAAAGGAATGTGCTGCCTGCTTTATCTCTCAATTATCGCTGCAGTACAAACGAAAACGAGGTTGATAAAAATCATATAAATTGTCAAAAATGGTTTCAGATATTTTATTCAAAAAAATTGTAATAAGTGTACCAGCCCGTTGAGGATTTGGAGTTTGAGAGCTTGTTCTTCTTAAATAAAACGATAATAATGTAAACTATTAAAAAGATATTGTTATATTCAGGGTGATTCGACCACATGTACGTTCAAAAATTACGGGTTATTTGCCTAATTTGTATCATTTGGTAATTTTGGTTTCCATGTAATTCGAAAAACCAATTGTCACATTATATTTTGATTTTTAACATTTTTACAGCCTTTGAAATTTCATTGAGTGTTCCTTAATCTAGTTCAACAGAGAAGGTTATTTTGTGTGCGATAATACCATTAATGAGGTTCTATGTCCGCTTCAAAGAAAGTAGGAAGTACTGATTCTGTTTAAAAAAAATTAGATGTGTAAATCTATGAAAACATAAAAATTTTAGAAGGGCGCGGGACAACCTGCGTAGTGTACGTATGTTTACGGTTAAATATTATCTACATAATAACTCCAAAGTACGAAATAACAATTCAAAGGAAAATCTTTAAGCTTTTCTGAATGGCTGTCCTAAATCACAAGACAATTTCAGGTGGAAACATTTTATTAAATACCAAAGAACATAAGCGCATTGACGTGAGTACTTTCGCGTTACTTACAGTTTCTTAACAAACTAAATAAAATTCGAGTATTTAAAAAAAAATTAAGGCGTGAAGCGCGCTAGACCAAAACGTTCATGAAGTGCAAAAAAAACAAGAAAACAGTATGTAGTAAATTCGCTTACTGACTTGATACTGAGAGTTAACAAACAAAAAGTAACTAGTAAAATTGGAATATATAGGACAACAGCAACGATCACAAAAGAAACACGTTACAGAAAAATGACCAACAAAAGGAATTCAATTATCACAGGCAAAAATTTCCCTCTCGCCGAGTTTGTAGGTGTAAAAAAAATGCAGCCAACACTGAGCCGGCCAACGGCTCGAAGCACACCTGTGTTACCAGTTCTCTCCGCGACAAACCCGCAAAGATATGATCCGTTATATGACATCATCGAAACACGTCGCCGAAGAAGGAAACGAGATAAAAAAGTCTTACACTTCCTCTCCGAAGTTCGACGTCGCAGGGGGAATTCGGGAATTGTCGGGATGGCAACAGTTTCCAACAACTGAAAGCGATGCTTCGTATGAGGACGTCGTGAAGCCAGTCGAGGTCGGAGCAACGCCTTCAATACTAAACGAGGCGATAACCAGTTTGCTCGAAATTGACGTTAAAATCTGCCCGTAACTACTTGCTAAACGGGGAAAATGTGGAAATAAGTAACCGCAAGCGGTAAACGCACGTGGAAAGCAAATGAAGTAACAAAATGTATATGGCGCTCACCTTGCCGTAAACAGCAAGCCGAAAAACATAACTCACAGAAAGAGAGACGGTCCCTACACACCGGGACAGCAACAGCTATGCGGCTTTGATCCGTTAACAACGGCTTTTTCAATTCTTCATTAACAGAACATTCAAAAAAAGCACGCAGCGCGATCAGAGACGTGACCACAACTTAGAGCGATGTCACACACAGTGGTTTTCGTCTTTCGTCGTTTTTGATTTGTATTACAGACACACAGAGCAATGGTCGCCGTGGCGTTGTTTCCATATAAAATACATGCCCGTTGTTTATGACATCGGTCTTATTCGTTCACTGGTCGAACACCAAAAGGCTCAATGCGGCCGCTAAACAAATAAATGCCAGGTGCGGCGCTGTAGTAGATCTACTGCAATGCACTCGACGTGCATGTAAGACGAATAGCCTATCCAACCGGACCGATCAAAAAAAAAAATTTAAGTGTAACATTGTATTGTATTTAAATTTTTTAATAGGAAGAAATAGATGAGTGAAACGGGAGTGTAGTCAACATGTCTGTCTCCAACTATCCGCGACGGTGATGATCCCTACAACACACACCATACTAAAAAAACAGTTTCGTTTTTTGAAAGGATGGTGATGGAGTTGATATTTGTATCGCAGATAAAGAAGTAGAGTAAGGAATCGAATATGAAACATTTATCAGTTATCAGAATTGTAGAGATCAAAAAGTCTGACCACCTCTGAAAATTTAGGTAACCAGTTTTAGTTACAAGATTAATCTGTATCCAAAAGAATTCAGACTTTATATTTGACTACGTTAAATAACACACGCCTATATTAAACAAATATACTGCAACGCCCCGTTTTCAACAGAACAAATTTGTCGCAGACAATTCTCGAATAAATAAATTGAAGTTGATGTTAATTAATTCACTTTCCCACTATTGGAGAATTATTTTATAATAATAATAATTTTATACCATTGATATTTTTGTGGTGGCCATTTAGAGCTTTCTCTTTGTTTCTCATAATTTTCTTAAGACGTCACACTAAGTACACCCGTGCGAGCAACAACGGCCGGTCAAAATTTCATTACAAGATTGTGTAAAAGATATAAAGTTTTAATACTTTTTAGGCACAAATTTTTCATCACTGATTGCGATTGACGGGATACAACCGCCCAGTTCGACATTTAACTTTAGATCTTTTACACAATTTTGTAATGAAATTTCGATCGACCGTTGATACCCGTCCAGGTATGCTATGTGCCTTAAGCTGAGCGTCCACGAGGGCGGTCAGTTGGAGTGGCGCAGTACTGCTGCCACACGAAATGCATGTACACTTCTGCTATAAAGTTTTCGGAGTACGAGACATGCCACTGGCAGTAAAAAATTTTATGCTTTGCAATTATGAACCTTATAGCTTTTACAACCGTACCTGCTACCCCGATAATAAAACCGGTCATCGCAAACACAGCGATTTAACACAGATGCGAACTTATTCAACCAACTTGAATAATCTGCTAGAAAGACTTTCATTGTAGTTGGATGGATAAGAAATTTAACAAAATTTATTTTCTAAATATTATAACATGTGTAGTAAATAATGTGTGCATTATGAAATTAAAATTTCTGAAACTTTGGCAATTGAAATTAAATAAGTCAATAAAATAAAATCTGTTATTTTTCACATATGTTTTGCAACTAATTAATAGCTTTGTTGAGCAGAACTTCTTAGCATTTATATTATTATAATAAGAAACAAATTTAAATAATCTAGCTCATTCTATATATTTTTTCAAATACTCAAAAATCATTCACATATTTTCACAAAATAAATGTTATACGATTTAATCATTTTCTCTTAACTTCTAGATTAATGAAAACTTGCCAAACTTTGTGGATGAACTTTTCAACTTATTTTACTGATGTCAGATTTGAGAAGAAACTAAAAAGAAGAATATTATTTTTTCCTCTGTGGCGTAGAATGAAATATGTATATTATTTTTAACGCAAGTATTGCAATTTTTAAGTATTACACATATCATTCTATATTCTAGGAGTTTAATACTATATTTGTTAAGTTTCCTAAATTTGTATGATTCTGAATAATTTTAATAAGTTAATTATTCGATCAATAAGTATCATCAGTAAACTTATTATTTAAATGAAATTAAGTTATTTTAAATTTATTTCACTGTAAATTCTTACAATATTATATGATACCGTATAAAAAAGAATAACATACACTGGAAAAAGTATTCAAGACTTTATTATTGAGAACAACGAAAAACTTATTACAAGTAAAAACAAAAATAAAGCAAAAATTAACAAAACAATAATTCACGTATATATTTTTTAGTAAAAACATTTTAACTGTTTCAAATGTCCTTCACGTTTTAAATACTAATGCCAAACGATTATCAAATTCTTTCATAGTATTTTTTTAAATATTTCAGACATAATTCATGACATTCATAACTGACATTAACATCATATTTGTTTTATTGAAACTTGTTTGCATATTCTGCCATGCATTGACATGTTTTTTTTTATAACTGAACCTGGGAATATTTACCTTTTATGTTTAGAGTTAATAAAATAAGTCACGGTATGTATAGATGCTTCATTTTAGGATGCGCAGAAAAACATAACAGCATAAAAGTCTTTGGTTTTTATACGTGATATCTCTTTATCACAAAGAACAAAAGCGTATCATAAAACAGAGGTTCGGTAAAATGAAACATAATTTTTCTTGATGTCGAAAATATTTTACATGAATAGGTTTCTTGACATGTGAATAAGACGTGTATGATAAAATTGAATTGAAAATATCAATATATTAACATTTATAAAATAAAGATGACGTGAGAAAATGTAAAATATAACGGAAATGCTTAAATAGCATAATAGAAACCGCTTAAATAGCGACATCCTGCGATCGCTTCTGCTGACGAAGCCCCAAATAGGACTGAAACAGCTGTACAGAGGAACGGGACAAAATAACTAGAATCAAAATTGTGAGGTCTTCTATTTACTTAAAAATAAATAAAATCGAACATATGTCCTAATTGTTATTATTTTCTTAAAATTATGTGAGCTTTCCGTATGGCAAAGCTTGTCGGTGAGCTAATAAATCACCCTGTATTTCATATTTACTAAAAATCTATTTATGTATTTCTCGTAATGAAAATTTTAGAATCCACAGAAAAACATACACAAAGTACAAACGAATAAAATTTTTGTGAAGTCAAACAAACCAGAAGTGTATAAAGGCAGAAATTTGGTATAATTATAATTTTTCAGATTAATTAACATCGTCGATCCTTTATAGCAATTTAACATTTATATGTCTTTATAATATGATCTGAAATCCTGTTATTTAACAATATAAAATATTCTAATTAAAAAAAAAACATTTTTTGTTCAATTTTTAAGTTAAAGCAAAAGAGAACAAACAAATTCGCCACCGCGTCCGCGTTCGCAACCGCGCGTCGCCTCAATAAATACTCGGAACCAAATACTGGCAACGAAATTCAACAAACCATAAACATCTGCACCGGCCGGGGTTTAATAGGACCTAAGTAAACAACCCTCCTATCGGGGTGCGGAAAAAGTGTCTCTGTTCCTTAAGGTTCGAAATATATTAGGCCCGTTTCAATAAGGTTCAAATTCGAACGATTTTATTGCTTTTCATTTCGAAACTTTTAAGCATTAGTGTACATCAAACGAGGCACGTCCACTGGGGCGAAAGCGCTGCGCGGAATAGGGCGTATGATTTACATGCATTTCGTTTTGGCGCCGTACAGCTCCGACCGGCCGCACATTGGGACATTAGGAGATAAATCGTGCCAAAAGTACTTTTCATCTATTGTATAATTTGTTAACATAACATTTGCAGTCGCATACTTAATATACCAATTTATTTAAAAAAAAATTATAATTTAACCCAATACGAATTTGCTTTCTACGATTTTTAGTCCTTTAAACAGATGTAACATGCCAAGATATTAAATGACACTTTTTAACCTGTTTTTGTTACCCTTAAAAATATCATCTGCCTGAATAACTTTGACAAATTTAATAGTTCTTTTTAAAAATACTTTACTTACAGTAGATTATAGGAATGGTAAGACGACATTTATTTCATTCTCACTTTAAGTACGAGCCTTTACATTGAGGGTTCTTTTCTGCATGCAGATCAATAAATACGTAGACTTTTGGTTATTATCGGCATTTCCCGGCACCTTAAATTTTATGTTTACATAAGGAATAAATGTCTAAGAACTGTTTCGCTTAAAATTTAGCTGCACCTTCTTGCACCTCTTCTTGTTATCATGTATTTAAGTTGCTCAAATTTAGGAAATTTTAATTACACTTCAAATTGAGATGGCCTGGCCATGTTGTACAAACATTTTTGGCAAATATCAAAAACAGTTTGGCAGTTTGTTTAGTACTTGTGAACTGTCATTTCATTGAAAAAGTTGTTAAATAATATTAATTAATAAATATTATTCTCAAAATACATGAACTAAAAATTAAAAATGGTTGTTAATCTACTGTATTTGCTGAAAGTGGAAAAACAAATTTCCCAATTACAAAAATATGTTATTGAAAACTTTTCACTTGAAGATGAAGAAGAAAAAAAAACGATTATTTAATCATTTTCAAATTTTCCAAATTTGTCTTTTCAGTTAAAACTTATTTAAATAAGTTTTACCTACGTTCTCTTTACCAACGTGCGTAATGATACCAGCATCCTTTTTATTGATGTTTTAGTTTGCATTTTTAGTTTGCATTTTTAACAAATTTGCAAACAAATAAATTATAGAGGTAGTAAATGATTTAATCAACCTCACATTATACTTCTTAAATCGAATGGTGTATTTTGTAATTTATTTTGTTTTTTTTTTTTTATTTATGAACGTTTTGAACTAAGCCTCAAACTTCATCGAGGAAATATGTTTTTAGAATTTCATATGTATACGGTGTCAGAAAAAAGGCAAATAGTGGCGTACCCCGATTCCCCCCATAAAGAGCAAAAGTTCGGATTAAAATTCCCTACATTGTTTTATTCTAAAAGTGTAACTATTTTTTATGTATAAATTTGCTAATCTATCAAATAATAATTCGTATTCAATTAATAGAATCTTTTATTGATGATATATGAAAGATAATGATATTTTTCCAAAACTAAAATTATGATACATGTAAAAAATTATTTCAGAGGAAGAGAATCTGATTTATTTTAAAATTAATTATCATCGGTTTTGCTTGATCATTATTATAATTGAAATTATCAGAATTATATTTCTTTGCTCCTTTTTTGATTAAATTTATAATATTTAAATTACGTAAAAGTGATATCTAAGAACTTTTATACTTGATCTAATCAAATCTAATGAAACGAACACAAAATGATTTTTTTAACGCGCTGTACTTCAACTTTATAGTATGCTTGCTCCTTAATTCTATTGTTCGCATATCTCTTGTCATTTGTGCCAAATTTCAATTTCATGAAGCAATTTTTTTGAAGTTATAGATTTTTGGCACGAAAAAGTGCGTTTTGCTCCACTGTGGGCCGCCTTAGTAGACATTCAGCTTAATACCTACGCCACAGGTTGTTCAAAGCATAGTTATACCGGATGTCACTGAATGACAAACTTTAACGCATGTTCTATTCTTCAAATTAATGCTAAAAATTCTTATAAATATTGTTCGGAAATGATTCTTTAAACTAGTAGCGATTTTCACTGGCTGCACTAGCACGCACTGAGTGTATTTCCATCTCGGTTCAGCTTTATGCAATAAAACGAGATGGAGATACACTCAGTGCAAACCGGTGCAGCCAGTGAAAAACGCTATAGGTGTCTCGATAGGGGCGGCGACTAACATGATATAATGACAAACCGTAATACTTACAAGTTCGGAAGAAAAAAGGTCATAGTCAAAATGGCTAAGAGAACTTCAAAGAAAATATTTTTAAGTATCTGAGTTGACCGGAAATGGGTGCAATCAGCGAGTTCAATATTAAAAATTAATTTTACAAACATTTCAGAATAAGGTACAGCTTTGAGAGCGCCATTAAAAAGTTCGTCACACACACATATTGTGTTCTCTGATTGTTCTTTATTTTTGCCATACAAGAAAGAGGAGATCGCGTCCAAAAATTGGCTCATTTTCTGCTCTAACTTACATGTTTTGTAACAGTCTCTTGTAGTGTTGTAAGTCGCTAAAATTACCACGTTACCTTATGGTAAATTTCCAATGATACCGGTAAGGTTTATTACCGTTTGTTACCTTTTTTGTCAACATAATATAATTTCCAGTTGCACACTTGCAAAATACAAGTAAACCTATGTAACAAATCGTCAAGAAATATTTTTAATTATTTAAGAAAGACGTAAATACTAATAAAAAGAAATAAATACTTCATAACCTAAAATGATTTTCGTTTAAGCCCGCAATAGACAATCATAAATTGCATGAAATTTACATGTAATTTATGACAAAACCTATTTTTCAACGTGTATAACGAGCAAAAAGAATTACATGAATTTATACATGTAAAATTGACAACAAAGAGCAAGTTCTATTTCTCAAGGTTTTTGACGTGAAATTTTAGTAAATTCTAGTGACTTTGATTGTTGCTGTTGGCTGTTGGCTCAGATGGCAAGGCAGTTTAATCATTGGGCGCGTTCAGCGGCTGAATTGCTTACTCAGCAATCGATTGTGATTGGCTCACGTGAAGGTAATAGCCAATCACAAACGATTGCTGAGTAAGCAACGCATCCGCTGAACGCGCCCATTGATAACCAAGTGCTCTCCGTTTGGAGGATTGAAAGAAAATAACTTGAAGTTAGAAGCATTAATGAGTTACCATTTTCACCAACATTAACATTCTAAATTACTGTTTAGCGGAACATCTTTTTATTAATATAATTGAAACGTGTATTGCGAATTACAATTCATGAATTTATACACACATGTTTACACGATATTTTATGTGAAATGGCTTTTATGTGAGATGGCTTTAGGCATGAAATTATTTAGTGAAAATACATAATATAAAATGTTGAAATCTTATTTTTTAACAAAAGCCAAAAATGTAATGTCCATCCGATATCAAATTAATCAGAAAATTGAGTAAACATCACATTTTTAGTTAAAAGTGTAATTGGTAACACCAGCGCGACATGTCGCCACTTGAGCTGTAATTGGTAACGTTCCGGTAACATTAGCGGTAAGGTAACATTAAAAATAAATTACCGGTTATTTAACAACACTAGTCTTTTGTCTCGGTGATTCACGAATACCTTTGATTATTGAAGACTGCGTCATAGCGTTTGGAGAGTGGAAACGATCGATCCGCGAGTGCTCCCTTGCTCCCTTACGTAAAACTTCGTTTGAAAATGCCCAATTAACACACCAAGGTCCGGTTTCACAGTCGCAGTTTAACTTTAATCTTCAGGTTTTTTTTACAAAGGAACAGATGGAAGTTAACCGAAGATTAACGTTAAACTGTGACTGAGCAACCGGCCCCAAGTATATCCAGCTTTAACCAACTTGGTACTTGGTTACAAAACTCCTGAACCTGCGCATAAGGTTGTTTATGTGCATAACCATTAAGATGAAAAAGTGGCGACTCTGAGGTAAATACACAAACCAGGCTTGACAAGGTTCTGAATCTTATTAATATTGTTGAAATTGGCCTTTCTTGCTGAAAAAAAAGCTTTTGGACGATGTTCGGGCAGTGCATGCAGATGTCCTATACCTTCAAGCTCCTTGGCAAAGTCAAACGTTCACAATTCGAAATTCATGGTGAATTTAATTTTGTGATTTTGTTTAATTCCTTAAAAAGTTTGGCGCATTATAGATAGCCAGCGTCCTCTTCGTACAGGCCTCATTCATTAGGTGGGGATACGAGAATACCCCGACTTGAGACCTTGAAATCACGTCGTACGTCGTGTACTAGTAAAAGGTCTGTTCGTTTGTCACACGTTTGCTGCACTAGTGTACACTCGGGCTATTTGTGTCTTGTTTTAACATCATACATTAATACGAGATGAAAATACTTTGAGTGCAAACTAGTGCAGTACACGTGTGACAAACGAACAGACCTATAGTGTGATTTACTGTTTTTCCGCAGGAGTGTGGGCCAATTAAAGTTTTGAATTCCTGTTGAAAGGAAACTAAAATATTAACAAATTAACATAATATTAGAAAAGCCTCGCTTGTTGAATGCACATGTATTATAACTTTTACTGCTTGTTGTAAATTCCTGCAATAAATAAATAGGGAGATATGATAAGAATCCAAGAAAATAAGCGCTAACTCAAAAGAAAATTGAATATACTCTGATATTGCAGTAGGGCACAGCAAGTCACCAGTTTAAATTATCCTTTCATCTTTATTAGAAAACGCATAGATGTGATGATGCGAGATGATTACTGTTTCAGTAGAATCTATCCTAGAAACTGACAGCATCCTGAAATCTAATATTCCTACGCGATGAATCCGGCCTGTTTGAAGAAGTCGTTGGTATAGCTGATTGCATGACACTAGTCTGTCAACTCAAATTAAACGTATTAAATGGATTTGTTATTGATTTAAGTTAATATTTACCTATTAATTTATACGATGATAATTTTTGTTAAAAATTTGTTATAACATTACAGAGACAATTTACCATAGTGATTGTTTATTAGTTATTTCGACACTTCTGTGTCAGTTTTTCGGAAATTAAGAAAATTCAGAAATATCACCGAGTCAAGCGGGCCTTACAAACTTTATCGAATATCGAATGTATGCATCACGACCTACTCGATTTCACAAGACAGACTATCTTATCCGGCCAACGCAATTTGTTTATTTAGAAAAAAATTTTCTCCGTTTTGGCGCTAGTTACCCAAATTGAAGATTTCTGATACTTAAACGTCGCAAACATCAAATCATGGGGTCTATTCTGTAACATTGATATGGACTTGATATTGCTACGTTTCAAGTGACCTTGCAAAATTGGTGTTCTGTAAATAGTTTCATAACAACTTGCAATCCGTTTCAAGTGTGATCTCGAGTTAATATGCATCTCTTTTCAATTTGCGGTCGGCAATCGATGTGAAATGTTATGAAATCGTAACAAATTCTCTTCAGGTCTTGAAGATCATATCAATTGATGTGCATAGCAATGTTACAGAATAGCCCTGGATGTTTATTTTAGACAGTGCGAGAGTGCGAATTAATTAAAACCACTCTGTAAATGATTTTTATTGAAAAGAATAACGTAATTGAGTACGAAACTTCGCAAGTCAGAATCAAAATAGAAAAACTTGTGGTTTGAATATACCACACTTGGCTCGTGTTTTAGCAATATTTGTTAAACAGGGAAAGTAATTTTTTAAAGAATTACTGAATTACATTACATCATAGAGTTCCCCTTTGTGCCGCAACAAACAAAGAAGACTAAAGAAGCAATTGGAGTAAGGAAAGTTAAGAAATTTTTTTTATTTTGTACAGGGTGGCCCAACGATGCGTATTTCTTCTGTGAGGCTTATGGGAAAAAAATTAGGAAAAAAATCTATAAAGAATTTTATACTAGACAATACGCGACATATTGTAAAATTATTTTGAACTGTACAGAGTGATCAGAAAAATCGTGGTTCGTAGAAACTTATTTTTCTTAAATGGAACACCTGTATATTTTTAGATATTTGGATGCGCCAGAGTGAGCTGATTACAACGGTATAAAGATATATTGATTTCATTGAATAACTTTCGTAAAATAATTTTTTTTTCTTGAAGAATTTTGCAAAAGTTCAGTCAGTTTGAATATGAATTTCTGATTAATGAGATAACACAGACGAAACGAAAATCTAACACGATATTTTTAGGACTTTGGCCTTTATGAAAATGTGAACAAAATTAAGATATTGTGGCGCGCCACCCGGCTTAGCTCAAGGCGTCAAGAAGTCGGTTCGTTATGCGTCATTGGCTGCCACGCCACCGGGGTCTACATCGAACAGCCTAGACTTTTCCGGCGATGGAACAAACTCGAATCTTCCAGCGTAGAGAATTCCAGACGGCAGCAAATGATATAAAATCGCCCGGAGTTGACTCACCAGTCAGTCGAATTCTAACAGCGATCGTCGAAGTTAGACTTTTAGTGTGAAAATAAATTGTTACAAATAAATTAGTTTGTAAGCGTTATTAAATTACGATTAAGTTTTTTAGTTTAAGTAAGTTTAGTTTTAATAAAATCTTGAAGGATGAATTTCGAGAACAATCCAGAAATTTGGACGAGAAGTTTCAAGAACAGTCTGGAAATTTAGAGAAGCTTCGAGAACAATCCAGAAATTTAGAGGAGAAACTTCTAGAACAATCTGGAAATTTCCAGGACGAGCTTCGAGAACAATCTAGAAATTTAGAGGAGAAGCTTCTAGAACAATCCGGAAATTTGAAGGGTGAATTTCTAGAACAGACGAAAGGACTCGAAGATAAACTGGTGGTAAAAACATCGGAAGAAACAAGGAACCTGCAAGAAAATGTGGAGGAAATAATATTCCAGCAGGATAACAAAATCAAAAATCTGGAACAAATCATGGCGGGGTTGCGGGTGTTCGGGGATCAGCCACCAGTAGAAGTACTAGAAAATAATGAAACCCGAATTGTGGAAGGACCAGCAGAAAATTCGAAATTGAAAATAAAACCACCAACGTTCGATGGAAAGTCTTCTTGGCCCAACTACTTCAAACAGTTCGAAGCAGCAGCAAAGGCGAACAGATGGACGGCCAGCGAAAAAGCCACTTCGTTAATTGTGGCCTTGAGAGGGGACGCTATCGATGTGCTACAGACGATGCCGCCAGAGGAACAAGAAGACTTCGACAAGCTGGTGAATAGGATGGAAATGCGTTACGGACAGGCCCATCTGACCGAGGTATACCATGCGCAGTTGAGGAATCGCTGTCAGAAATCCGGAGAAAGTCTTCAAGAATTCGAAGCGGACGTAGCGCGTCTGGCCCAGTTGGCATATCCCACAGCTCCCGTTGAATTCCTCAAATGTTTGACGGTGCAGACCTTCATAGATGGAATCCATGACCCAGACAACCAGCAGGCATTGAGAATGACCCATCCGAAGACGTCCAAGAACGCATTGGCTTATGCCTTGGAATTTGAAGCGGCGAGCCGAGTTTCAAGAGGGCATGTCAAGGTGCGAGCGGCTATGGACTTCCAAGAGGAAGAAGAAGAAGAGTCCGCCAACGCCAAGGTGGGATCTGCTAATAAGGGGCAATCCAAGGAATATGCCACCGCCGAGGATGTTCGCCACATTGTGGAACAGGTCCTCAAGCAGAAGAAGCCGCTGGTGTGTTGGAATTGCCGGGAGGAAGGACATGTTCGTAGGCGATGTCCAAAACCCAGACAGGATCCAAGGAAGCCACAGTTAAACTAAGCCGGGTCGGTGCAGAGGGGCAAACGTCGACCCGTATTCAAAGGCCCCCAAAGACGAAAGCCAACCAAGTAATATCCCTACGGCAGTTAACCAGCAGTATCTTCGTGGATGTTACCATTGATGACATTCCTCACACCATGTTATTGGATACGGGTGCGACGAAGACCATCCTAAGACCCGACGTCATTAAGTCATCTGGACGCACCGAGCCGACCAAGTGGAGACTGAAAACTGCAACTGGAACATCAGCAACTGTCCACGGTGAAGTAGAGGTTATCATCACCATTGGTTCAACTCCAATAAAACACCGTGCACTGGTGGCAGATATAGAGGACGAGGCAATTTTGGGCATGGACGTCATGTGTGCCCACGGGTTCCAATTGGACTTAAAGCGTGGCGTGATGGGGGTCAATAATGAGGAGTTGGTTCTATATCAACGAGGGGACGTGGCCGCTCGAGTAGTCCTCGCTGAAGACGTTGTATTACCCAGCAGGACTGAGGTTATCGTCGACGCAAAACTGGACGGTGTTTTTCAAGATGGGCAAGTCATTATGGTTGAACCTAATACTGATGATCAAAGGATTGGAAGAGGAGTCCTCGTTGGGAAAATGTTGTTGACGGCGAAGAAGGAAGTACCTGTCCCCCTGATGAACGTCAATTGTTTCTCTGTCAATATCAAGAAAGGAACAATCTTGGGAAGCTGCACCATGGTGTCCTTCATCTCCCGGCAACTTGAAACAAACGTGCCAGAAGCGAAAGTCCCAAAGAAATTATGGGAAATGGTTATGTCAACAGCCCAGGAATTGACTCCAGACCAGAAGACAAAAGCAAAGAATCTGATCGGCCGCTATCAAGATGTATTTGAGGTAGAAAATGGATCCAAGGGAAGAACTGATGTCGTGAAACATAAAATAGAGACTGGAGAAGAAATACCTATCCGTCAAGCTCCAAGGCGATTACCGTTGGCGAAGTGTGAGGAAGCGGAACGAATTATTCGCGAGATGGAAAAGGATAATGTAATAGAACCATCAAGCAGCCCGTGGGCGTCACCAGTAGTGCTTGTGAAGAAGAAGGATGGGTCCACCAGGTTCTGTGTAGACTACCGGTTAATCAATAATGTCACCAAGAAGGACAGCTATCCCCTGCCACGGATTGATGATACCCTGGACACCCTGGCCGGCTCAAAGATCTTCTCAACTTTGGACTTAAAGAGTGGATATTGGCAAGTGGAGCTGGCGCCTGAAGATCGAGAAAAGACGGCGTTTTCCATTGGTATGGGTCTGTGGCAGTTCACAGTGATGCCATTCGGATTATGTAATGCCCCAGCGAC
The DNA here is from genome assembly GCA_036172665.1 of Prosopocoilus inquinatus. Taxonomy (NCBI): domain Eukaryota; kingdom Metazoa; phylum Arthropoda; class Insecta; order Coleoptera; family Lucanidae; genus Prosopocoilus; species Prosopocoilus inquinatus. Next base: position 32,088,613 of record CM069877.1, read on the forward strand.
ATTCGAGAGGTTAATGGAGACGGTTCTGAAAGGTCTGTCCTGGACAACGTGCATGGTGTACCTTGACGACATAATTGTGGTGGGAAAGACGTTCGACGACCACCTAAGGAACCTGGAAGGAGTGTTCCAGCGGCTTCGCGGAGCTGGACTAAAGCTTAGCCTCAAGAAGTGTCACCTGTTCCAGAGGGAAGTGAATTACCTGGGGCACATTGTTAATGGAAATGGAATCGCCGTGGACCCTGTGAAGATTCAGGTGGTGAAAGACTGGCCAACTCCCAGAAATAAACACCAAATAAGGAGTTTCCTTGGCCTGTGCACTTACTATCGGCGCTACGTTCCTGGATTTGCAGACATTGCTAAGCCGTTGACAAATCTCACTGAAGAAGGTCGTCCATTTGAATGGGACCAACAGTGTCAAATTGGCTTTGAACAACTAAAGCAGTACTTGATTAGTGCTCCTATTCTGAGTTATCCTCTCCCGGAAGGCAAGTTCGTCGTGGACACAGATGCTAGCAACGTTGGGATTGGTGGCCTACTCTCCCAGATACAAGAGGGGCAAGAGAAGGTGATCGGCTACTTCAGTAAAGTCCTATCAAAGCTGGAACGAAACTATTGCGTCACAAGAAGGGAATTGCTAGCCGTCGTAAAAACGATAGAACATTTCTACAAGTACTTGTATGGTAGACGCTTCCTGCTGAGGACCGACCACGCCGCTCTAAAATGGCTTCTCCGTTTCAAGAACCCAGAAGGGCAAGTTGCACGATGGATCGAACGACTTCAGGAGTACGATTTTGAAATTCAGCATCGGGCAGGAACTAGCCATCGAAATGCCGATGCTTTGTCGAGAAGACCCTGTGCCGAAGACTGTAAGCACTGTAGTCGTTTGGACGAGAAAGTAGCCACGACTGCGAGGACAGCCATAGTTGACGACAAATGGCAAGACGAAGAACTGCGAAGAGACCAGAAGAACGACCCGGATTTGAAATTAGTGCTAGAGTGGAAAAGCAGGGACGCGAGGCCTACCTGGGAAGAGGTAGCACCATGTGCACCGTCCGTAAAATCATACTGGGCGCAGTGGGACTCCATAGTGTTGGATCGTGGTCTTCTGAGACGAAGCATGGAGAATCCAGAAGGCATGGAACAGAAGACACAGTTACTAATCCCCAAGAATAGGATGCCAGAAGTTCTGAGGGAACTTCACGATGGAACTTCGGGAGGGCATCTGGGAGTTAAGAAGACTATGGAGAAGGTGCGCGAAAGATTTTACTGGGTGAACTGCAAGGAAGACGTGAAGGATTGGTGCAGAAAGTGTGCAGTCTGCGCAGCCAGTAACGGCCCCCACAGGCGGGGTAAGGCCCCCATGAGACAGTACAACGTTGGAAGTCCTTTTGAGAGAGTTGCCATCGATGTAGCCGGCCCGTTTCCAGAAACGAATGGTGGAAACAAGTACATCGTCGTGGTAATGGACTACTTTAGTAAGTGGGTTGAAGCTTACGCCCTACCTAACCAAGAGGCAGTCACTATTGCGGAAGTCCTTGTCAGGGAATGGATCAGTCGGTACGGTGCACGGGGGATACCAACCTGGAGCACTGGTCTGGCTTTATAACCCCCAAAGACGTCGAGGCCTCTCCCCAAAATTGCAGACCTCTTGGGAAGGTCCTTACAAAGTGATGAAACGGATCAACGACGTCGTTTACCGCATCAAGAAGGTCCCCCATGGCAAACCCAAAGCAATCCACTTCAACCGGATAGCCCCTTACCATGGAGAAGCAGATGAAGGGACAGTACAAAGGGCGCAAGTTTCCGAAGTGAACTTCGAAACCTTCATGTCTCATCACGCCGAAGGAAGCAAGGCACGGTTTGGAGTGACCACGGAGAAGCAACAAGATCTCTTTAAAGTACCACTGGAGTACAGTCTGGCCCACTGCGTAGCAGAAGACCTGAAAATGTCCAAAGGAATCGCTCAGGTGTTTAGGAAGAAATTTGGCCAAATCGAGGAGCTACGAAGACAGCATCCCATGGTAGGCAAGAGCTTGCAGATTATTGATTCGACGGCAGATCGGAGGCGCCACGTGCATTATTTAGTCACTAAGAAGACATCAAGCGGTAAACCTGACTATCAAAGTATGTGGAGAGCGCTATATAGCCTGAGGAGACAGCTAATAGAGAACCATCAGATGAAGTTAGCCATCCCCAAATTGGGCTGCGGATTGGACGGACTAGACTGGAGAGTAATTCGAAGCATGCTGGAAGTCATCTTCCACAGAACGGGAATTGAAGTCCTAGTCTGCAGCCACCACCCACAGGCAACAGTCAGCAACAGCAAAACCGTAGACTGCTACTTCTTCCAGACGGGAAGTTGCAAGAATGGGCCAGCATGTAGATTCCGACACCCTCCTTCAAGACTATCACCAGGAACATTTCGAGACGAAACGTTTTTAAGAAGGGGGCAGTGTGGCGCGCCACCCGGCTTAGCTCAAGGCGTCAAGAAGTCGGTTCGTTATGCGTCATTGGCTGCCACGCCACCGGGGTCTACATCGAACAGCCTAGACTTTTCCGGCGATGGAACAAACTCGAATCTTCCAGCGTAGAGAATTCCAGACGGCAGCAAATGATATAAAATCGCCCGGAGTTGACTCACCAGTCAGTCGAATTCTAACAGCGATCGTCGAAGTTAGACTTTTAGTGTGAAAATAAATTGTTACAAATAAATTAGTTTGTAAGCGTTATTAAATTACGATTAAGTTTTTTACGGAGTGTTTTATTCGTTTAAATAAATAAACATAAACCCTAGAAACGTAACAATATCTTTTTGCATTATACCGAGCGATCGATACTTACGAAACATTCGGTATCTCATTTTTTTTAAATGGAACGGCCTACTTTTTATTTTAGAAATGGATAGCACTGAAATGTAGCTTTCTGCTGATATAGTTATGTACCCTTATTTTTAATAATTTCATCACTAGAAATTTTCTTTTTATAAGTATTTCAATGGTCGGCGTTTTAAACTATACACCCAGTATTGCTACTTTTCTACCTAAATTCCATCATTCGAAGTCATTTTTCGATCATTTGATTCTACTTTCAAAAATTTCTAATTTGAATACTCCCGCGATAGGATTTATTTTACCAAAAATAATTAAAAACAGACCATTGAAATACTTGTAAAAGGAAAATTTTTAGTGACAAAATTATTAAAAATAAAGACATATAACCTAAAAGTAGGCTATTCCATTAAAAAAAAATAATATACCGAATGTTTCGTAAGTATCGATCGTTCGGTATAATGCAATAATATATCTTAATTTTGTTCACATTTTCATAAAGGCCAAAGTACTAAAAATATCGTGTTAGATTTTCGTTCTTCTGTGTTATCTCATTAATCAGAAATCAGTTCAACGAAATCAATATATCTTTATACCGTTGTAATCTGCTCATTGCTCCACGTCCAAATATCTAAAAATGTACAGGGTGTTTCATTAAAAAAAATTAGTTTCCACGAACCACCATTTTTCTGATCACTCTGTATACTTCAAAATAATTTTACAATATGCCGCATATTGTCTAGTATCAAATTCTTTATCGATTTTTTTCCTTATTTTTTTCCTATAGGCCTCACAGAAGAAATACGCATCGTTGGGCCACCCTGTACAGTCGCGGAAACATAAAGCGGGACAAGTCTTATAACGAAATTTCCGATTATTTTGATAGCGTGAAGCTTCCTTGGTGACGGTCGGGGCCCTTCTAATTAATTTATTACCGTCAGTGAACGACAGAAATAACTTGTCAAATTGAGTTCTTAAGAATGTATCGTCTTTCTAAGGGAAATGTAACAGAAAATTTTCGACCAGTGAATCAGATGGAATTAGTGAAGCCTTTGGAAGAACTATGTGACATTTTGGATGTGGAATATGTATATTAGAAATGTTAATTCAATTAATGTCCGGACATTTGCATTCAATAATTCAATCGAAAGCTGCATGATTGTTATTTTGTTTCATTTTATTTCGCATGGCAATAATTGTAAGTAAAATAAAAACTAACTATTACAAATTACAGTATGATTTATTTGTGTGAGGTATTTGTTCGTTATAATTTTCAATTATAAACGGAATAATTAATCATTTTACTTAATGTGAAGGTTGATAAATTACCATAGTTACCGAAATTTAGAAGTAAGGTTTAAACTAACGAAAGTTTACTGTCCCGCTTTTTGTTTCACCAACTGAACCTACTGTGTAAAATTTCAAACTTTTTTTTCCCTGCTTTTGTAGAATGAGTACTATCGCTAAAAAAAACTATACCTGAGCCTAGCTGAGCAAAGAAACACTACTTTACTGAGCAAATACGCAAAACTGTCAAAAACCGCGAAAGCTGCTGACATCAGTAAAAATGACATGGCGGTTTTACATCCGTTTCCGTTTTTTTTTTTTTTTGAATAAGTGGTGCAAACAGAGAATCACTTGAACTAGTAAATTGCCCAGGCCGTATAGAGATTAGAGATGTCGTCTTTTGAAATCTAGTAGATCGTAGTATACATTATACTTACGGTAAATGAGGCAAAAAATCTAATAAAATATAAATAGACCTAATGACCGGTTTCTGAAACGAGACATAAATTTAGGCAGAGGTAATAATAATAATATTAATAATAATTTATTGATCTATCAATTATACAATAGAAGAAAAAAAGAATAATAATAAAAGATAAACTCAAGATAAACTCGCTGTACAGGGTTTTCATGGGAAGCCGCTAAAATAGCTAACGTTCTTATTTGTATTTTTATGAAGTAACTTAAATTAGGAAAGTTTTAGGACCTTTCCTCTTCGGTTTTATGATACTTTCAAAAATACAAATGACAATCAGGTTTTCGAGATTTTCAATTGTTTTCAACTTTTTTTAATGGAATGTTAGGTTTTTTATCATCGCATCGCGTTCAAGATGTCAAACTAATTATGTCTCTAAAATATCATCTCCCAAACCCTACTATTTTAGAAATGAACAAAATCTTGGTGTTCACGGGAAATGGCTACAACAGCTAACTTTTTTATTTGAAATTTTACGAAATAGCTTAAATCTGGAAAGTTTCAGGACCTTCCCTGCACGATTTTATGATACACTCGGAGAAACAAATGATTTTCGACATTTTCAGTTGTTTTCAACTTTTTTAAATGGAACATTATATTTTTTATTAGCGTATCGTGTTCAGGATGCCACCAAATTAAGTATTTCTCTAAAATATTCCCCTCCTAAGTCTACTATTTTATAAATTATTTGGTAAATAATGGTATCAGACATTTTAACATGTCGCGCTTTCAATATTTGAACCCAAGGGTTTTTAGTTTGAACTAAATTTAAACAAATTTTGAATCATGACAGTTCACAAAGGTCTGACAGTTTGAACACACTTCCTTTATTCTCTTGTTTCGAAGCACATCGTATTGTATTCGTGAATAAGAAGACTATCGTAACGATGCACTTCTTCCCGCGAATATCAAGACTGAATTATTTATGAAATATTCTGTTTTGAGAGATATTATTTCACAGACATACTTAATTTGACATCGTGAATGCGATTTCATGATAAAAAACGTAATGTTCCATTTAAAAAAGTTGAAAACAATTGAAAATCTCAAAAACCTGATAGTCATTTGTTTTTCCAAAGGTACCATAAAATCGAACAGGGAAGGTCCTGAAACTTTTCTAATTTAAGTTACATCGTGAAACTTCAAATAAGAAAGTTAGCTATTGTAGCCATTTCCTGTGAACACCGAGATTTTGTTACTAAATCACTTATAAAATAGTAGGCTTTGGAAGATGATATTTCAGGGACATCATTAATTTGACATCCTGAACGCGATACAATGATAAAAACCTAACATTCCATTTAACAAAGTTGAAAACAATTGAAAATCTCGAAAACCTGATTGTCATTTGTTTTTCCGAAAATACCATAAAAACGAGGAGTAGAAGTCTTAAAACTTTTCTAATTTAAGTTACTTCGTAAAAATACAAATAAGGGAGTTAGCTATTGTAGCGGGTTCCCATGAACACCCTGTATCTTCTAAAAAACTGTTTCCCAAAACTTTATCTGTAGATAAAGTGTATACCTAGCTAGCAACGTGAACAGTTTATATTTTTCATAAATATTTGTCAACAAAAATTTATCTTTACATAAAATTAATTATTTATAGTTTCGGAAACCGGGCATAAATTTATTTATTCAATTATTGTAACATAAATACAGTCTTATTCATAAAATGGAGCGAATGTACAGTTGAATTCTGTAAAAAAAGTCACGTCGTTGATACTGGAATTACCAAACACTAGCACGGTGCGTGACGTCATATCTAGCTGTATCAGGTCTTTATTAATATTTCGACGACCACAAATTAATTTACTCCACCAAGGTTGTTCACTGTTTAGAATGCTGGTAAAAACACCCTATCTGTGATACTTACAGTGTGTTATACATATACTAAAATAAACATGTCATGACTTTTTCGAGGAAGTCCCTATATATGTACGGTTTGTGCAATTCACTCTAGCGAGGCACGGTTTGTTCTCTAATTTGGTGTTCACTGCAGTGAACAGTTCAGTATATGGTATGTTCACTATACCGAGACTCAGCGGCGGGGCCAGATCTAAATTTGATGTGGGCAAGATAAACTTTGCGAGGCCCTTTGGTGGCCCAAGACACATTTTATTAAAAAAAAAAATAAGAAACTGTCAAATTTTTATTCACAAAAATGCAAATATTTTCACTTTAACTAACACTATTAAATAATAACTAAAGACCGAACTTTTAGGTCGTAGATTATTATTATTCTCTCATGAGAGGTACTTAAAAACGTTCAATAAAATTAAATAACACATTAAAATCATTATCCTGAATTTTGTAAAAACTTAAATAAATTATTGGCTGTCTTTCACCTTATTTTGAATCGTTCAGATTTAATACTTTGATCATCTGATTTACTGGCTTGCCATAATCTCTGTAGAACAATAAATTATCGTTTAAAACTTGAAATACATTTAATTATTATTTGATTCAGTCACTGAGAATGCCTTTGATTCAAAGATTTTAACTTTCCGTGTATTTTCTTATTAGTTTATACACTGTTTCGGTTTACCTGAAAGGGCCGCGTTTAGATATCCACAGCAGCTAAGTTGCTGACTCAGCTTATGGATAGCACAGACAGATAGCTTATGGTGCTAAGTTTTAATAGTTCGCATTTTAAAATTCACTATGTTACCCGTTCAGGAACACCATTCCCTGAAAGTCCACATAATGGGTCAGCAATTCAGCTGTTCCGATTATCTGAATGCGGCCTTTGTAAGTCATATTGACAGTATAATAACGACAATTTATTATTTATTAAATAATAAACACTTTTTTTTATTTAGGTGATAAAAGGGCAAATTAGGTAAAAAAAAAAGTTGCAATAGGTGAACAAAAATTGAAAAAAAGTACTCTAAATGGCTCTATTTCTGATGAAACAAAAAGATATGCAAAGAGATCTGTAAAATCTAAAAATCTGAAAAAAAGGTGTTTTACCTAAACCTTTGTATTTAATGTTCTAAAATGCAATAACTTATCTTTTTCTGATATGTTGTGTTATACTGATATGCTATGACAATTAAATAGTTTTAATTAAAAATAGAAAATTTAATAATAATAATAAAGGTAATAAAAATTTTGTTGCAAATCGGTGATTGCAGTGAAAACCTCGAGCAGCCTCTGGACGGCTGTTTCAGCCCTGCTTGGGGCTTCTTCAGCAGAGACGTAGCTCGACATTCCCACTGCAAACCAAAAACGACTTGTCCAATTTATTCGCAATTGCGATGTAATAGTGATGAAAAGATAAAACAGCGACTTCCTACAATCGCTTGGGAACATATTAGGTAGCAAATCCGCTTCAATTTGTCTATCCTACTACAATGTCAGGTCAAAAAGCGATCGTAGGATGTCGCTGTTTTCTCTGCTCAATAAAGGTAATGTAATATGAAAAAGAGTACCAGTTACCCAAAACTGTCCATTACCTTACCCGCATAAGGTAAATTTATCTGCAGTTTAGGTAATTATCCGTAATTTGGCAACACTAATTGGTAGAGTAGTTTTTTTAAACGAATGGCAGCTAAATACTTTTCATGAGTTAAAGCAGTAGTTAAAGAAAGCAGTATAAACCTTCGAGGCGCGAGGCCCCTCAAGCCGCGAGGTCGTAGGCGATGGCCCATGTCGCCCACGCCTTACGCCGCCTCTGCCGAGACTCTACTGTATTTTGAATGCACCCCAGAGATGCGTCCGGCTGTTGGTTTACTAAAGCTCACACGAAAATCAAATCAATTTGAAAAATAAAAATAATGAACATTTGTCGCTTGTTAATAACAGTCTCGGCCATCACAATAACCTAAAAGCATGGCTTTGCTATTCACGAATATGAACTAATTGATTTCTCACATACCGAACTTGCGTGTACTGTATAAAAATTCGTTTTTGAAACCTCCTCTTGAAAACAAGCAGCAAAACCTTTAATAAATTGAAACTTACTAACTTCACAATTTGAAAAAGACGCAACATTTCAACGCTGGTTTGGTCCAATAAATCATTTATAACTAGAGCGGAAACTATTTTCGTGCAACTTCCGAAAGTGAAACGCGTGTTGCAGCATTGAAAATCATTCGTTCAGCGATGCAGCGCGAATTGTGTGGCGCCACAAACGCGATAATTTCATTGGCTTTGTCCACCACCATCACCTGCGCAGACTAAGAGAGAAAGAAAATTTTCGCTATATTTATAACAACTCTGTAGATACAAAAACCAACAGATTTTAAATGCACTGAGAGAGCCGAAGCGGCGTTTCTTAATTCGTTATTATTATTATTATTTCTGGTATACCAATTTTTAAAATAAGTAAAATTCAATATTTCTTCGACAGAAATTATATTGTTAGACCGCAATTCGACAAAGAAATTGAAGAGGAGCCGGTCAGTGTACGGTAGCGGACAGTTAAATCCGGGCACATCATATCAATAATGTAAACCTGACTTTAATATTTCTGACGTTTGTATGTATGTACAGTTGCGGCCTTTGAAAACTGGTACAAATCAGATTTATTTGAGGGTAACCCTGTATATGCAAAATAACCATATTTTCATAAAAAATCCCTCAAAATAAGAAAAATTCCCTTTTTCCCGCATGATGACATCAAGAAATCCCTGAAAAAAGGAAATTTTCCTCCTGTTGTCAGCACTGTCTACGAGTATTATTTGTTAAAACAAATGAGAAATGTAAAATTTTCGCACCGTACTGTGCCTTACTGCGATGGAAAAGTTTTTGGTGTTTTTCTGAAAATTTTTGTTATTTAAGCTGGCAAGACTCTTAGACCATCAGAAAGAGAAAGAAATTTTTTATTAAAATCCATTGTTAGAAATACATCACGTTACCAAAACGAAAATGAAGGAGGCGTGATCGCTCGAAAACAATTGCAGATCGACGTTAACTAATTTAACAAAGATATAATCCTTGACATGTCATACAATTTTTCGTAAAAATGTCCTGGCCTATCTCTGTTAATAAGAATGTTATTACAGAAATACAGGCTCACCCTGTATTAGAATGTAGAATTTTGTTGACGGTTTATCTATACGTTATCCCCAAATAACAAAATAGTTTTGCACTTGGGGTCCGATTTATGTACACTACTGTCGAAAACTTTTAAGACGAAAAGCAGTAAATCTGTTGGAATTTGAGCCTTATTGAAATAGCCCGTCTGAATTTAAAACCTTCTGCATTCGAGCCTCCCCGTTTCTCTCTCCCTCTCTTGACCAGTGTTCAGGACGAGTCACACTTCTGCATTTTGTAAATTACTTTACTTTTCTTACTTTGAGAAAGAGAGCAAGGAATCTTTAAGAAAAACCTCTTTGACTTCGATCTTGAATTATTTCAAAGCGATCAAGTTTTCATCGACTTTTTTAAATAGCATGGTACATTTTTCGTATTTTCACTATTTCACACTTCACTATAAGACGGGACTTTCCTGTAAAAATCGAAAGGTATGGTCACCTTACTTAAAATGTACGACCTGTTTACTTCTAAAACATCACTCTGACACCTACGACGTTGAGGTAGGTCTTTAGTGGTTGGTTTCCAAATAAATATACGTATTTCATAGACGTTAGAGATAACTTTTACTTTGTGAAAAGAATTATAATTAATTACCGGAAGTAGTGACTGACTTACCACAACGAAAGTGACAGTGTCTTCTTCAGTTTTTTTTTTTTTAGTAGCATAGTGTATGTATGTATTTTTATGACGGATTTTAAAACATTTGGAGTTTGTATTTATCTTTGTAAAAATGGGGAAAATTTTGGGAAAAAATTGTGAGAAACAATTACGTGAGGGTAACCCATAATCGTCATGCAACAGTTTTAATTCTCTGTCTCTTAATAATTTGATATCAGTATTATTCTCAATGAATATTATAAATATTTTTCCATGAAAAACGGCAAAAAGAAACAAATACTCCTACAAGTTAAGATAAAAACAAACAAGGAAAGGCAGCAGAGAATGAAGAAGAAACAAATGATATGGGAAGAACACTTTAAAGACAATTTAATTTAATTACTGCAGGAGAAACTGCAGGAGAAACAGAAAATCAACAGAGGAGTAAGGCAAGGCAATGCGCTGTCAGCTGTATTATTTAACTTGCCTCCAGAGTACACTACTGTCGAAAAGTTTTAAGACGAAAAGCAGTAAATCTGTTGGAATTTGAGCGTTATTAAATAGCCCCTCTGAATTTAGAACCTTCTGCATTCGAGCCTCCTCGTTTCTCTCTCCCTCTCTTGACCAGGGGATGAGCAGGGTCATAAAATTCATTCAGGAGAGCACGTAATCTGTTAAGCATTGAATAAGGAAATTCCAGGTAATGAGAACTGCGTAATTTGTTATGTATTATGACAGTAATTATTAATAAAATGAATTCAGGTATATAGTTATATTTTGTGAAGTCATGTTTAGTTTGTTAATTGTTTTTAGTTTAATGTTAATAAAAATAATACCTACCCGAGTTTTGTTATATTCTGTTTTTTTTATGATTCAATTTAGATTTTCATATTTAAATTGTTAACAAAATTGAAAGATATTAAATCAAAATGTTTTAAACTGCCATAAGTTCGGAATATATTTAAATTTAAATTTAAGTTTGAACGTGTTATTGTTGTTGAATAATAAATAAACGAAGTGATCAGAAAAGGAAAATACTTTTTATGTTTCATGTGTTGCAATTAAAAATTTCCAACGCTAATTTAGATCAAACTCTTAGCCAGAGTCAAACAAAACGAGTTAAATAAATCAAAATTATTTTATTATCCTATTTTTTCTGTATAAATCGAATGAGTAACAAAGTATTTTTAATGACACATTAATTTTTAATTGGACTTATGGCCGTTTTCATAATCAGACTTTAAGGAAGCGTTGAGTCAATTTAAGAATGGAGAAACGAATCTATTTTTTTAGGTTAAAATAACTTTAAAATTAAAGTCCTATTATGAAATCGGACCTTACTGTTATATTAATTAATTCATGAAAAGTATGATAAAGAATATTCTTAAAAATGATGCAAAATTCTGTTCATGAAACCGGGAATTTAAATACAAATTGACGAATTTAAGCATCTAATAAGAAAATGAAAATTAATACTAAGTAGGATGTTGTCCCTAATATTTAATCCTGTTTAATTATCTTGCGCAGGGAGGATTTTATACCTCTACATCCTATTACATTTGTAAAATGTTGGTATTCTGGAAAATTTCCGGTAAAATCGTGTATTATCCCAATTTAGTGGGTAGGTAACAGAGAAAAATCAATAGTAAAAAGTAACGCAAATTGTAGTTAGAATGAAGACGGAAACAAATTGTAGCAAATATTCTCACAATTATCGGACTGTTTACTACAATTGTGCTAATATTTACTACAATTGTATTAATATTTACCACAATTTGTTTCTGTCTTTATTCTGACTACAATTTGTGTTACTTTTTACTATTGATTTTTCTCTGTGTATAAGAAGCTGCGAACTAATTATCTTTTAGTATTGAACAATTTCTTGTGTCGGAAAGTTTCGTTTAATTTCGTTGTGAAATGGAACGCAGAACACATACTACCGAAAGAGATAATCATTCCATTGTATGTATATTGTCATAGGACCAACGATACCTGTTATTATAACTGGAAACCGTAACCAATATTTATTTCTTAGGCTTACCGCCGGCCGTACCATAAAAGCGGGTCAGCCGGCTAAATGTTGTTAAGGTTCATAATTGCAAAGCACGGATATTCGTACGGCCAGGGGTATTTCATTTCGTCTTTAAACTTTTAGACACCACCGTACACTACTCTGTACAAGTTAAACGAAGATCAGAGAAAGTCTTTCGGAGTTCAAATTGTGTTTAAAGTGGACCCTCAAACTTTTCGCCGAATGTATATAATTAATTAAAATATTCTGTTTGTTTTGGTATTCGAAAACGATTCTAAACAAGCAAGCCTTTGTACAATCCAGGAAGTTATATCACATGTGAAGTGTTCGCGCGCGCAAAAAAAGAATTGTGAAAGTTTTCTCATTTAGTCGGTAATTGCCAAATACCGAGTAAACAAACGCGCGTTTTATCCGGCGAATTATTAAATAAAAATTGACCTACACCTGTACGACCCGTCAGGTCTTTCAAAACGAGTCAGACCCGTTCCGGAACGGGCACTTTTTTTTTTATTTTCGTGTTTTGAACCTGCGAAACGGTATCATCTCTATCGGCGTCTATTTATGCAGTTGTTGTTTTCATCTTCACGCAGACGTTCTCTTGTTGCAGAAGGAAATGGGCACGGCAACGTTTTGGAAGCTCTCCTTGACAGTACTTTTGGTCCTGTGCGCGATTCAAGGATTAAATGGGTGAGTGCTTTTTTTTTAAATAAAGAAACCCGGGGAATCCCTTGTGGAAACGAAAAATAAATCAAGGAATTTAAAAAGGCGATTAAAAATAAAACACGAATTTAAATTAGCCACGTGGAAAATAATAAAACGAAAGGAGTCGTCTGAAAAAATTAATTAAAATAAATGTGGATTTGAAATTTCCGAAAAACGAAGTTATGAAAACGAGTTTTATTTTTGTAATTATAAAAAAAGCGTTCGTGTCCTACAAGAATGCAAGCGATTTCACGTCGTTATTATTTTGTGTCTGGTACAAATAACGTAAATGTTTTTTTAATTACTCTGTCCAGTTTTTCCGTTTCTGTACCTAATTATGTTTGTTATGTTATTTATTGCACGGGATAATGACTTTCTTTCTTACATACATTGTTGTGTTATTTATAACTTAATTTCACGTACTTAGTAGAAATTACATTGCAGAGTTTCGTTTGTTAGATTGCAGCAAATAAGTTTCCTTTGTTTCTTTCTGCCTTGAATATTTCGTTTTTTAATTTTTAAAATTACTTCCCCGGTTTGTTTACTTATTTTATAATAATTATTGTCTCCTCGTTTGCAATTTTTAATAAAGATTAAATCGATTTCCTAAAGTATAAAATTATTTAAGAAAATAATTTTTAACCTTTCACCGGACACTATTAAAACTGGGAACAACACTCAACGTTTCCCTAGGTATCTCTTGTTTCTCTTGAAAACTTGTTTATTTATCTTTTTCACTTCTGAAGAAGCTTTCAAACCCAGGAGCGAATCTTTAACTTTGTGGGCCCTGGACTGAACATTGTAACACTGGGCTTATCCAATCAGCCCAAGTTTTTTTTTTGTGTGTCTGACCATGGTTATCATTCAAAAGGCAACGTTGCCATTAACTAGTCGCTTACAGACAACACTTCACTTCTTTGAAAATTGTGACAGGCAACGCCAGCAGTTGGTTTATGTGGTGGCTGAGGTACATTTCAAGATTTGCATGCCGTGGCCGAGGTATATTTCAAGATGCGCGTGCTTGGACATAATCAGGAGTGCGGTAGTCCGGGTAGGATTGTCAACTTCTTAGTTTTCGTCTTTCAAAAATGGGAACATGTACAGTTGCGGCTCTTGCAAACTGATACACTGAGAATTGACATCACTGTAATGTTGTAATGTGTAAGTCAAACCTTTGTCTATCATTCTGATGTCTGTGTCAAATTTGATAAATATATAGCAGGATTTAGAGTGATTTGAGTGATGTTTAGAAACTTCGGATTTGAGATCGGTTTACATCACCCGAATATTGTATTTGTCAAAGTGTACCAGTTTTCAAAGGCCACAACTGTACAAAACAATTGGGAATTTATTAAAACACTTTTTACGTCAGATTTGCAGCGCAAATACAATAACGTACTCCCTAACTACTGAAACTGATGAATACTGTAAGTGCCGACTGTAGACTGTACTCGCAATGTCCATGAGTATGCGAACAATACATTTAACATTTTCTTATCGTTTCAAAAAACTGCCTGTCAAATTGTTATATAATTGAATACAATTCGAAAAGCAACGTTGCCATTCACTGATTGCCTGCAGACATCGCGTCATGTTATTTCTTGAAAATATTGACGGATAACTCCATTAGTATGGTGCCTAGTGCTGCAGCCAAGGTGCATTTCAAGATTCGAATGTCGTGGTCGAGGTACATTTCAAGATGCGCGTGTTTGGGCACAATCAGGCTTGCGGTATTCCGAGTAGGATTGTCAACTTCTAAGTTTCGTACATGGGGACGTTGTCTTTCAAAAATTGGAACATGTTCAAAATAATTGGGACTGTATTAAAACATTCTTTTACGTCAGATTTGCAACGCAAACAGAATAATGTACTCCCTAACTACTAAAACTGATGAATACTGTAGGAGCTGACTGTAAACTGTATTCGTAATGTCCATGAGTATTCGAACAATACATTTAACATTTTCTTATCACTTCAAAAAACTGCCTGTCAAATTGTTATATCATTGAATACAGTTCGAAAAGCAACGTTGCCATTCACTGATTGCCTGCAGACATCGCGTCATGTTATTTCTCTGAAAATATTGACGGATAACTCCATTAGTATGGTGCTTAGTGCTGCAGCCAAGGTGCATTTCAAGATTCGAATGTCGTGGTCGAGGTACATTTCAAGATGCGCGTGTTTGGGCATTATCAGGTTTGCGGTATTCCGGGTAGGATTGTCAACTTCTAAGTTTCGTGCAACGGTACATTGTCTTTCAAAAATTGGAACATGTTCAAAATAATTGGGATTGTATTAAAACATTCTTTTACGTCAGATTTGCAACGCAAACACAATAATGTACTCCCTAACTACTAAAACTTATGAATACTGTAAGAGCTGACTGTAAACTGTATTCGTAATGTCCATGAGTATTCGAACAATACATTTAACATTTTCTTATCGCTTCAAAAAACTGCCTGTCAAATTGTTATATCATTGAATACAATTCGAAAAGCAACGTTGCCATTCACTGATTGCCTGCAGACATCGCGTCATGTTATTTCTCTGAAAATATTGACGGATAACTCCATTAGTATGGTGCCTAGTGCTGCAGCCAAGGTGCATTTCAAGATTCGAATTTCGTGGTCGAGGTACATTTCAAGATGCGCGTGTTTGGGCATAATCAGGTTTGCGGTATTCCGGGTAGGATTGTCAACTTCTAAGTTTCGTGCAACGGGACATTGTTTTTCAAAAATTGGAACATGTTCAAAACAATTGGGACTTTATTAAAACATTTTTTTACGTCAGATTTGCAACGCAAAGGCAATAACGTTATCCCAAAGTACTAGAACTGATGAGTACTGTAAGTGCCGACTGTAGACTGTACTCGTAATGTCCATGAGTATTCGAATAATAAATTTAACATATTCTTAACGCTTCAAGAAGCTATCTGTCAAATTGTTATAAGGTGTGTTCCCGGATTGAGTTCGCGATACGAATATTGGATCAAAAAATTTTGAATTCAAATTTCATATTTTGCAGTTCAGGTAAAGTGATGTTCCTTTTGAATTTAGGAGAAAATTTTTCTAAATAAATTAATTATTTAAAATTGTGGAAATATAACTAATTTCAACGTCCTATTCATTCATTTGCTATTTTTTTTTAATTCATAATTACATCATTTTTTGTCTGATTATTTTTTTAATCATCAGCATATTTTACATTGTACAATTTAATTTTTCTCACTTTTTACTTTTTTTATTTTATACGTTCATTTTTCGCTTTTTTTAATTTATTAAACCATGGGTGTTATATTATTATTATTAACATCTTCTATCATTAATCTAAGTTAGAGCGATTGTCTTTTGTTTGTGAGATTTGTTGTTGTCTTTGTCGCGTGCGCAAAGAATATTCTGTTTTCCTTTTTCCTTTTTTTTAAACAGTCAATTTTTTTTTCTTCAACAGTCCTTCGCCGAGTCCAGTGTTAGGCTTTCTTTTTATTTTGATTAATTTTTTTTGTTTTGAGTTTAAGCATTCGTTTTCCGTTTGCCATAAATCGATATTTTCAGTTTCTAATTTTTTTTTATTTATTGCTTGCGCAAATAATTTTTCATTTTTTTATCTTAAGTGATTTTTTGACTTCAATGTAAGCGATATCGTTTTGTTTCTGAATTTTGTCTTTTCTTTTTTCTTTTAAAATTTTCGAAGAAGAGAATCCTACATTCCATTAAAGTGATCGTGTTTTATTTCTGAAATTCATTATTTTTTTTGTTTGTTGCTTACGCAGAGAACAATCTGTGTTTGCTTTTTCATTTTTTAGCAAGATCATTCGAACGATTTTTGTTTTTGCTGTTTTATTTTATTTCTTTGTCTTTTTTTCGATTTGCCTTTGTCTCCTTGAGGGTTAGGTTCTTTCTTAATTTTGACTGATCTTTTGTTGTTTAAGTTTAAGCGATGGTTTTTGTTTCTAAAATTTGTTGTTTTTCGTCAAGGTACTTCCAATTGTGTCTTCGATTTTTATTATTTGATTGATTTTCTTGTGTTGAAAACTAAAACGATCGTCTTTTGTTTCTGAAATTCGTTTTTGTTTCTTCTTTATTTGCCGCTCGCGCAAAGAATTCTCTGTATTCCTTTTCTCATTTTATTTAGAAACTTTTTTTTGTTTCTTTTTTTTCCTATTTAGATTTTGTTATTTTTTCCGACTTTTTTTATCAATTCTTTCAGCAGCCTTATTTTTATTTTGACAACTTCACTGAAATAACGAGTGTTCAATAAAAAAAACACGGTCAAGTAGGCTGTAGCAGGCTTTTGTTGTTGGGAACGCATGTCGTGATTAACATCATTTGATTTTCAACTTTAACAAGTTGACAGTTAACCTAACCAACAAAACTCGAAAGCTGCTACTGCATTTTTTTTCTACTTAATATAAATAATCGGTAATAAACGTTTATTTTTGAAATGTCTTCTTTGAGTTAAAGTGAGGTTAGAAATGCAAGTGACGCTTCACGCTAGTCATATGAAGAAGCCTACGCTAGACGTTCAGAATAAATTCATGGCTAACTAGACCGCTTTTTTAATTGAACACTCGTTATTATTTATATTAGTGATTTTCCGTAATTCAATTTTTTTTCTGAAATGTTGGAATTTGTTGTGTTAATTCTTCTTCTTCCTTAAAGAAATTCAACGTCAAATTTGGCAGATATTTATTTCGCTCTAAGCAGACCTGAACTGCAAAACAAGAAATCTGAATTCAACAATTTTTGGTATATTATACGTATCGTGGAATCTATCCGGGGACATACTGTATAATTAAATACAATTTTAAAAACAACATTGCCATTCACTAATTGCCTGGTTGCCAGGCACCGCGTTAAATTATTTCTCTGAAAATATTGCCGGATAACTCCATTAGTATGGTGCTTAATGCTGCAGCCAAGGTGCGTTTCAAGATTCGAATGTTGTGGCCATGGTACATTTCAAGATTCGCGTGTTTAGACTCAATCAGGCTTGAGATGCTTCTGGCAGAGTTGCCAACTCCTAAGTTTTGTGAATCAGCGACGTTGTCTTTGAAAAATCGGAACGTGTCAAAAAAAATGGAGACTTTTTTTGAACTGTTTCTAAGATAATTTAGAGCGCGAAAGGGCCCTTTGATTGAACGGGGCCCTGGACTGCAGCCCATACAGACCACGCTTAAATCCGCCCCTGAATTCAAGCCATAGTGAAACATTCAGTGTTCTTCCTAATTTTGATAGTGTCCGGTTAAAAGATAAAAAAAAATTTCTTACAAATTTCATCGCCCAAGTGTCGACTTCATGGATATGGATAAAAATTATTGTTAAAAATATTCCGAGTGAGAATGCTTCATTTTATAACCGATGTGAACCTGGCGCCCAAATTCATCAATTTTTTTAAATAATTTAGTGCGTTTGTACTCCGTTTGTACCACTTTTTATTTCGTTTGTACCTCAAAGTAGGGATAGAACATCGAAAGGTCACATCGATGTTTAACAAAACATCGATTGCTAAATAACGATGTTTGCAGACATCGATGTTGAAAGTAGAAATAATTAAATGTATGAGGAATCAATGTCATGTTTATTAGGAGTAATTTTTGAAAGAAAGAAAAACGTTACTTATTATTAAATAATAATCAGTTTGAAGGTAATGTGAAAAATATTCAAATAAATAAATACAGAGTTTTCATTTCATGGCAAGGAAAATTTCCGAAGAAATTTTAAATAGTTGATTTCTGAAAAATTGTAAGCAATTTAACAGAAAAGCGATAAAAGCTTTTGACAAACGAGAAACTCACTATAAATGGAAAAAGAAACAAAAATTCCTGACAAAAGAAAAGAAAAACAAATAGCTGTTGTCTACATATGGAAGAAAAGACCTTAAAACGAATTGCAAATTTATAAATATAAAACAAATAATAATAACAAACATTCAAGACATACTAATAATAATAAACCAACGAACAAAAACTGATCACTGTCGTAATACTTTTACGAAATGAAAATTTCTGAAGAAAGCAGGAAGAAACAAATGACAACCGTAATTGTTCGCGAAGGTAAAAGAAGTGCAAAAAAGTTTCGATTTATTTAATTTCAGAACGAAAAGGAAAAAACAAAAGACGATCGTAAATTTCACGACATAAAGCAATTTTTACGAAAGCAAAACTTTCGTACGAGAAAATCTCCAGTTCCGAAATTCAGAGTCATCTAGTGGCTTGGTTTCGAATTAATTTAGAATCTTTGAAGGGAAATTCAAAAACCTTGATCGGAATCTGACCATCGATGGCTACGTAACGTGTACAAAACGAAAAACAAAAGAGAAACGACGGAATTTCGAGCGAGAAGTCATCGACACATCACTTTCTGAAATTCAAAGCTATCTCGCGCTTTGATTTAGAACTAATTTAGAATTTATGAAGGGAAGTTGAAAAACATTGATCAGAAACTTACGACCGATGGTTGTGTAAGACGCAAAAAACGAAAAACAAAAGAAAAACGACAGACCTTCGAGCGAGAAGACATCTAGTTCCGAAATTCGGAGTCATCTAGTGGCTTGGTTTCGAATTAATTTAGTATCTTTGAAAGGAAATTCAAAAACCTTGATCGGAATCTGACCATCGATGGTTACGTAAAGTGTATAAAACGAAAAATAAAAGAAAAACGACAGAATTTAAACTAATTATAGTCGGGCCACCGAAGAAACGGAGTGATCACGCGCTGCTCTTGTGACACCAACACGGAAAGCCGTATTTACATCAAACACCAGAAATTACCACTTACCACTATTTTATTCAAATATTAAATTAAGTCTTAAGAAAGACTGATTAATAATAACGCCAATTTGTTAAAAATAGGAAAAATACGAAGTACTGGAAATATGACCACGTTGTTACTCTGCAGAGTGACCAACATTGTAGGCTAGTGTAAATCAGTCGGAACTTAGCTCACAGAAACAGCAATCACGTGTATATCACGCAGTTTTATTACTCCGTTTCTTCGGCGGCCTGACTATAAGAAGTTACGAAGGGAAATTGAAAAACCTTGATCAGAAACTCACTACCGATGGTTATGTAAGACGCAAAAAAAAAACGAAAAAGAAAAGAAAAACGCTGAACTTTCGAGCGAGAAGACTTCCAGTTCCGAAATTCGGAGTCATCTAGCGGCTTGGTTTCGAATGAAGAGAAAATTAAAAACCTTGATCAAAATCTGACCATCGATGGTTGCGTAAAGTGTACGAAACGAAACACAAAAGAAAACGACGGAATTTCGAGCGAGAAGTCATCGACACATCACTTTCTGAAATTCAAAGCAATTTCGCGCCATGATTTAGAACTAATTTAGAATTTATGAAAGGAAGTTGAAAAACATTGATCAGAAACTCACTATCGACGGTTGTGTAAGACACAAGAAACGAAAAACAAAAGAAAAAGGACGGACTTTCGAGCGAGAAGACATCCAGTTTCGAAATTCAGAGTCATCCGGCGGCTTGGTTTAGAACTAATTTAGAATCTTTGAAAGGAAACTGAAGTACTCTGATCGGAATTTAATGAACGATGGTTATGTAAAGCGGGTAAAAATAAAAAAAAAAACAAAAGAAAAATGACGTACTTTCCAATGAAAAGAAAAAAAAAGGAAAACGACGTAATTTCGACATCGCTTTCAAATAATTTCCATGGATAAACAAATGAAAATAGAAGAAAAGCAAATGATTAATTCAAAGCTACAGCGAGATAGCCTTCTTCCAAACACTAACGGCAACATCAAAAAAATTATAAAGTGACAGAAATATTTGAAGATACAAAGAAACAAATAACGATCGTAAGAAAAAATTGAAAAGTGTGAGAGAAATGTTGGAGAACAAATTTTTGAAAGAAAGAAAAACGTTACTTATTATTAAATAAAATTCAATTTGAAGGTAATGTGAAAAATATTCAAATCAATAAATACAGAGTTTTCATTTCACGGAAAGGAAAATTTCCAAAGAAATTTTAAATAGTTGATTTCTGAAAAATTGTAAGCAATTTAACAGAAAAAGGATAAACGCTTTTGACAAACGACAAATTCGATATAAATGAAAAAATAAACACAAATTCCTGAAAAAGAAAAGAAAAATAATTGGCCATTGTCAGGATATGGAAGAAAAGACCTTAAAACGAATTGCAAATTTATAAATATAAAACAAATAATAATAACAAACATTCAAGACATACTAATAATAATAAACCAACGAACAAAAGCTAATCACTGTCGTAATACTTTTACGAAATGAAAATTTCTGAAGAAAGCAGGAAGAAACAAATGACAACCGTAATTATTCGCGAAGGTAAGTGCAAAAAAGTTTCGATTTATTTAATTTCAGAACGAAAAGGAAAAAACAAAAGACGATCGTAAATTTCACGACATAAAGCAATTTTTACGAAAGCGAAACTTTCGTACGAGAAAATCTCCAGTTCCGAAATTCAGAGTCATCTAGTGGCTTGGTTTCGAATTAATTTAGAATCTTTGAAGGGAAATTCAAAAACCTTGATCGGAATCTGACCATCGATGGTTACGTAACGTGTACAAAACGAGAAACAAAAGAGAAACGACGGAATTTCGAGCGAGAAGTCATCGACACGTCGCTTTCTGAAATTCAAAGCCATCTCGCGCCTTGATTTAGAACTAATTTAGAATTTATCAAGGGAAATTGAAAAACCTTGATCAGAAACTCACAACTGATGGTTATATAAGACGTAAGAAACGAAAAACAAAAGAAAAACGACACACTTTCGAGCTAGAAGACATCCAGTTCCGAAATTCGAAGTCATCTAGTGGCTTGATTTCGAATTAATGTAGAATGTTTGAAGGGAAATTCAGAAACCTCGATCAGAATTTGACCATCGATGGTTACGTAAAGTGTATAAAACGAAAAATAAAAGAAAAACGAAGGAATTTAAACTAATTAAGAAGTTATGAAGGGAAATTGAAAAACTTTGATCAGAAACTCACGACCGATGGTTATGTAAGACACAAAAAAACAAACGAAAAAGAAAAGAAAAACGCTGGACTTTCGAGCGGGAAGACTTCCAGTTCCGAAATTCGGAGTCATCTAGCGGCTTGGTTTCGAATGAAAAGAAAATTAAAAACCTTGATCAGAATCTGACCATCGATGGTTGCGTACGAAAGTGTACGAAACGAAAAACAAAAGAAAACGACGGAATTTCGAGCTATAAGACATCCAATTCCGAAATTCAGAGTCATCTAATGGCTTGGTTTCGAATTAATTTAGAATCTTCGAAGGGAAATTAAAAAACCTTGATCGGAATCTGACCATGGATGGTTACGTAACGTGTACAAAAGGAAAAACAAAAGAGAAACGACGGAATTTCGAGCGAGAAGTCATCGACACGTCGCTTTCTAAAATTCAAAGCCATCTCGCGCCTTGATTTAGAACTAATTTAGAATTTATCAAGGGAAATTGAAAAACCTTGATCAGAAACTCACAACCGATGGTTGTGTAAGACGCAAAAACGACAAACAAAAGAAAAACGACGGCCTTTCGAGCGAGAAGACATCCAGTTCCGAAATTCAGAGTCATCTAGTGGCTTGGTTTCGAATTAATTTAGAATCTTTGAAGGGAAATTGAAAAATCTTAATCAGAATCTCTTTATCGATGGTAAAACACAAAAAAGACGAAAAACAAAAGAAAAACGACGAATTTCGAGCGAGAAGATATCCTGAGTCCTGAGATTCAGTCATCCGGCGGTTTGGTTTAGAACTAACTTAGAATCTTTGAAAGGAAATTAAAAAAGTACTTTGATCGGAATTTAATGAACTATGGTTATGTAAAGCGCGTACTTTCCAATGAAAAGAAACAAAAAGGAAAACAACGAAATTCCGACTGAGACATCGCTTTCAAATAATTTCCATTGATAAAAAATGAAAATAGAAGAGAAACAAATGATTAATTCAAAGTTACTGCGAGATAGTCTTCTATCAAACAATAACGGCAACATCAAGAAAATTATAAATATGACAGAAATATTTGAATATAGAAACAAAGAAACAAATAACGATTGTAAGAAACAATTCAAAAGTGAAGAGAAATGTTAGAGAACAAATTTCAAAAATAAACAAAACTTAAAAACAATAATCCATAAATCCATGTTTGATGATCATCGATGTACCTCGCCCATCCCTATCTCAAAGGGCAACAAAATAAAAAATAATAAATAAATAAGAAGATATTTTAATTTCGTTAACACAATTGGATAGAGAATCGTTTGCACCTATTTGTACCTCTCTTCATTTCGTTTGTACCTCAAAGCGAGCGAAATAAAGAATTATTAAAAAAATAACCATCCCCAAACTTTCATATTTTATTTCGTCAACGCGGTCCGATAGAGAATGTTTGTTTTTTAAATAATTTTTTATTTAGTTCCCTTTGAGATACAAACGAAATGAAAAGAAGTATAAATAGATACAAACAATGCTCCATCGAATGTGTTAGCCTTTGAGGTACAAACGAAATAAAAAGTGGTACAAACGGGGTACAAATTCACCAAATTATTAAAGAAAAAAATTCGATTTCATAACTTCATTCATGTTTCACCAAAAATTTTGAAAATATTTTTCATTTTCAGGGAACCAGTTTGGAGGTGGGAGTGCATCAGAGGTTTCTGCCAGAAGTTTCGCATAACACCGGAAACCAGAAACTCCGCCTTGAGTCTACCAGCGTGCAGACTCTTCTGTGCAAAACATGCTGGGCTTTGGCCTCAGCCAACGGGGGAAGTTAAATTGGGGAACTACCTCATTAGAGTCAACGTCAATAGCATAGACGTCCTCCAAACCAAAAATGAAGCATCAGCTGCTCCTTTGGTACGTGCTGCAGCCAAGCGCTTCCAGGAACTCATGAGGAAGCTTTCGCCGAAGTCGAGCTTGAAACCAGGTGGGAGATCGTTGGTGGTGACGATGGACATCGGCGATCCTTCACGGACGAAGCTTACTTTGGATACGGACGAAAGCTACATCTTGAATACGGAAGAGACAAGCGACGGAAGGATTAACGCCACGATTATAGCCCCCACATATTTTGGGGCTAGGCACGGATTGGAAACGCTTTGGCAACTAGCCTTGTACGATGATGTAAGGGACGAAATCCAAATGGCCAGAGACGTACGTGTCAAGGACGCCCCCATCTACCCATACAGAGGAATTCTCTTGGACACTTCCAGGAATTTTATCTCAGTTGACGCCATCAAACGCACCATAGACGCTATGGCCTCGACGAAACTAAACACCTTCCACTGGCACATCACCGACAGCCATAGTTTCCCGTATGTATCCAAGACGCATCCTTTCCTTTCGCAAGTTGGGGCGTACTCGTCAAGCAAGGTTTACACCAAGGAGGACATTGCAGATGTGATTCAGTTCGGGAAAGAACGAGGGGTTAGAGTCATGCCGGAATTTGATGCACCTGCCCACGTTGGTGAGGGATGGCAAGATACGGGCTTGGTCGCCTGCTTCAACAGCCAACCCTGGCAGTATTATTGTGTTGAACCCCCCTGCGGTCAACTGGATCCCACTCAGCCAAAACTCTACGATTTACTGGAGGGTATCTACAAGGATATGGTTGAGCAATTCCAACCCGACATATTCCACATGGGCGGCGACGAAGTCTCCCTTTCGTGTTGGAATTCGACGGAAAGCATCGTGCAGTGGATGGCCGAAAAGAAGGGCTGGAACCCCAATGAGGAAAACTTCGTTAAACTGTGGGACATATTCCAGTCCGAGGCTTTGAAACGCCTCAGCAAATACGCCGGGGAGGAAACCCCCATTATCATGTGGACCAGTAAGCTGACGCAGAAGGACTATATCGAACAGTATCTTCCTCGTAGCCGGTACATCATTCAGGTGTGGACCACGGGGAGCGACCCCCAAATTTACGATTTGTTAGAGAGAGACTACAGACTGATTTTGAGCAATTACGACGCGCTGTATTTCGACTGTGGTTTCGGGGCCTGGGTGGGCGAAGGAAACAATTGGTGTTCACCCTATATAGGATGGCAGAAAGTCTACGATAATAGCCCGGCCAAGATAGCAGGTATAAATTAATTTTAAAGTTTGGAATTATTTAATGGATTAATGAATACTTTAGCAACAAAAATTATTTTGGTCGTGAATTTTAAAAATTATTGTCGGAGCCATATAGCGTTTTCGACTGACGGCTCTAGAGCACTCTGAGAGTACCTCCATCCTTTGTCTTTACATGAAGTTAAAACAAGATGGAGATACTCTAAGAACGCTCCCGAGCAATTAGTCGAAAAAGCTGTAGTTTTACTTGCTGTTAATAGACAGTCGCTTTTCATTTAATGACCACCCTTTGACGAAAGTAATTTTGATGTCTCATTATATTATGATCATTAATTGGTAAAGCTTTAACAAGCAGCCACGTGACTCGAATTCGAATCTCGATTGGAAATAATACAAATGATATGGAATTTATTTTTAATGTCGACATTCTTTTCATAGGTCCTAAAAAATCACACATTTTGGGTTCTGAAGCATGCCTTTGGACTGAACAGGCTGACGATGCGGTTTTGGACAGTAGACTGTGGCCTAGGGCGGCTGCAATGGCCGAACGGTTGTGGGCAGAACCGGAAGACACTTGGAGAGACGCTCAAGAGAGAATGGTAGTCCACAGGGAAAGGTTGGTACTGAGAGGAATCGCACCCGATGCCATAGAACCTGAATGGTGCGGGCAGAACGAACAAAACTGTCCACAAGGAGGAGAATTCAACATGTAGTTCAGTGATAGAAAAAATGTGTAAGAAAAAGAATGTATTTTTTGTTATAAATGAATTATTGAATAAAGTCGGTGCCATTTTTGAAAAATCCTATAGGCCTTATGTTTATACTTTCACAAGAAAACATTTTTTCTTGTGTGTTACTCTAAAATATCCCCAGGAATAAATTGAAGCCACTAGGACACGTTAAATTTAAAAAAAACGAAACAAAAATGACTAAATGTTTATTAAAAATGTATATGTACACTTAGGATAGTGTTCCAAAATCAAAATGAGATGATGAAAGAGAAAAAACTGAAAGCGATGAATGCGAGCAACTGGCAAAAGAAAACTATCCCATCACATTGTAAGCTCCATGATGGCGTTGACTATATCGTTCTGGTTATTCTTGAGTGCTTTGATGGCTTTCGAACGGCTCACATTCGCCTGTGTCATGACCAGCTCTACATCCTTATCTTCAACGCCGGTTTCATCGACTTCCTCGTCCTCAGATTCTTCGGCAATCGGCGCGACTGAAGCGGTCGGGTTTCCAGATGCACTATCACCGGCAGGATTGACGTCCTTGAATTTCTCAGCGGCTGCCACTTGGGCTTGCTGAGACAGATCCTCAATTTTGGCTTCGCCGAAAACAATATATGTGTCGCTGACCGGATTTTTGTATACGTCTGGTTTGTTAATAACGAAGAGAATATTTTTTGATTTGCGAATTGTGACTCTATTCACTCCGGGCACCTGAAAAAGTTTTTTTTTGTAATCTCTACTGCGAAGAACAGTTAATTATGGTAATGAGAATTTAAAAACTTCAGTCTGCCAAGACAATCATCAAAGTTATGCAGTAAATATATGCGAAACCTTGGTCTAATCATCATTGTAACTAAAATTAACACTTGCTTGATGTGAAGCTTTTCAATAGCCTGTTATCTGCCAGTGGGATAAATTTAATCTCTCTGGTATTGTGTTTGTTAAATAAAATCACCATTTTGAATTTTAAATCAAATACCAAAGCAGTATCGAATAGTTGCTTGTGTACATTTATGTATCACTTCTACCAAGCAAATATAGTGGCTGTTAGTCTACTTCATTGTTAAAAGGAATTTAAGTCATTGTTAAGATTACTCATAGTTTGATAAAATCATTTTCTCTACTAACACTCAAATAACACTAAGAGTCACTTTACTAATGAATTGAAAAGCCGGGTCTAAGAAAGACTACTTTTAAATAATTGGAATAAACTAACCAATTCTTCTTTGGGTCCAAATTAATTCAATAATAGTGTATTTATTTCATAGCATTTCATTATATGCATAACAGACTGCCTTTTAAATCTCTCGTCATTTTCAAATGACTTTAGAGGCAGCCGATAAAAAAAAAAACTAAATGGGACGAAAACATACCAATTTCAGACCAAGTTTCGACATAATCTTCCTCGCTTTCTTCTCTCCCCTCGACTGTTTTGCCTTTGACACCATTTCGATTGGCATGCCTGCGGCTGCAGCTCCTGGGAATGAAGCTGTACCGGTTGCTCCGTTACCAGCATCTTCCAGTTCAGGAATCTCATCGTCTGTGTCACTCTCGGTTGATGAAGAGCTGTGTTCTGGTTTGGTGTCCGCGACCGCAGGCTTCTCCACTTCCGTCATTTCGGGCATGTTGTTTCCTTCAAAACAACGGACGATAACCTTGAAGGCAAAATCGATAATGCGGCAAAGTCAAATTTTGCAAAGTATTCGCTCGCGCGTGCAAAATACCTAAATGCCGATAGTTTTTGCGAAAATCGAAATGTTGCAAACGCGCTGTTTGGTTGCGGCAAATTTTTCGGTACGATTCGATAGGTTTATCGTTTATCGCAGAACGAAGCCAGCATACGTGGACAAAATATTCGAGACAATAAAGCAACAGTTACAAGCCGTTTACCTTGCAAAGACGATAAACGCAAAATGTAAAAGGATGAACGAAATAAATAAAATAATTTACCTCTTACAGCGTTTTATACACGAAAGACCATCAACCCGGTAACGGAAAGGTTATGGTGGTCGATAATGAAGATGTCTGTCAGATATGCAGGATGGCCAACATTTTATCCGTCACTTATGGAGATAATCATAATAAACTCTTAAATTAGCTCGTAAACAATAATTTATTTTAATCTATCTTTAAGGATTAATAATTAAAATTATTTAGTTTTTATATTTATTTCTGGAATGATAATCCACGATGCAGATTTATGTTTCTGCCGATAAAGCGGTTTTCGGTAATTACTTAGAAGAATCAAGCTGGATTCATTGCTAGGCGATTTCTCATCTTTTAAATTGGGCCAATAGAATCGCGTAGAATTTTGACGCTAACGCAAAACGCCTAGCATTGTGTGCGTTCAGAGACACTCAGCGGCTGAGTTGCTTACTCAGCAATCGTTTGTGATTGGTTCACATTAAGGTAATAGCCAATCACAAACGACTGCTGAGTAAGCAACGCATCCGCTGAACGCGCCCAATGAATCTGGCTTAAAGCAGATTATAAAGAATAGGCGCGTTCAACGGACCCAACGGTTGATGAAAAACAGAAAGACATTCATTTATTGGGTTTAAAAAAGTTAGAGCGGATGAACGATATGAAAACTTGTTTGAGGTCCAAACAGAATGCAACACCGTTGAAGCCAGCAGGGAGCCCAATTATATGTCAAATTAATGTTAAATCAAAAGATTCAGATGTAACTGCACAGACTGAACGACGCGACGTCAAGCGGCGTCGTAGGCAAAAAGATGGTCAACTTCCAACTTTGACAACGTCAAACGTAATAATCACACATAACCAAATTAAGCCACAAGACAATCTGTCAAATGAAGCATATTCATAATTGGTGACATTTTAAAACATTTCTTGTGTCTTATATAAATGTAGGCAAATTGGCAATGCACTGGGTGCATTGTGGGTGCATTCCGTGATTCCACCGGTGCAAACGATTGCACCGGTTGAATCCCATCTCTAATAAATAATGATTTAAATACGTGAAATTTATCCATTTACGGCTCAATTTATTTCCATTCTTAGGGTGAATTGATGCCAATTGACACCGCTTCACGCCGCGTTAACTGTGCTTGTCTTTTGAACTGACGGTTGGCGCCGTTGGAACAGCGCATGACGCTGCATTCTGTTTCGGCTTTTATCAATCAACACTTGACATGTGCAGTGTTAGATTTTCTTACATGATTACTTTTGCATTAGTACCAGTATTACTCGTCATCAGTTTAAAAACATGAGAAAGCCGGCAATCCGAAAGAGGTTAGAATCTGTGGTCAGAATAAATAAATAACGAACTGGCACCGCACTCACCGTAAATTATTTCTGATGAGTAAATTCGACAACTGTTGACAGTCAATATAAGAAACTATTAACCGCTCAGCGTACTAAACAAGTCAACATTCTCAACAGTTGTGTCCGCTGAACGCGCCCAATGGTTGCGTTCACGTGGAAAATTATTTGTAGCGCTGCAGCACAGCGCAAAGCTGTAGCGCTTTAAATTATCCGAGATTCTGTTGTAGAGGTTATGAACTTGTGCTTAATGCAGCGCTGGAATGTAACGTAAAAATACCACGCTTAACTAATGGCGGCCGGTTCAGGAAAGCGCTGGAAGTAATGACGTCATATGCACTTCGTTCAGGCTCACCTTTTATAATAACGCTTCGGCGTTGTAGCTATCTGAACGCAACCAATATTTCATTTCCATTATTTTGTTTAAACTGCTGGAAACATTTTGTTATGTCCGTAATGAGACACCGCATTCGAAAAGTACTTTATCAGGTCTTCAATAATAGGTACAATTACAACTTAAGGGATGCGTACGTTCAGTAGCGAGAATGTAGCCGTACTGTCGGTTTCCGGCGAGGTAGGTGTTTCCCAAAGTTAATATATGAGAAGTTTGGATTTACATGCATAAAGCCGAATGCCGGGCCGCGCTGGTGAGGGTGTCCGTGCGGTCTCTCATGACGTCAGACTGTTTCGATTTCGACTGATCGCGATCCACAGAGCATGCACAGTCGGTGCCGTTGCCATAACAACGCAACTATTCCGATGATTTTAAATGGAGCTTCAGCTTGGACGATTGACGTAGTCCTGAGGCCCATACGAAAAATATCGAATCCGTCCGATATTGCATAAGACACCTTCCCATATACTAACTTTGGGTTTTTCCCAGTTTTTTTGTGGGTATGGAAATGGCGCGCTATTTAAATGTGGACGCCTTATTCTGAATACACAACACATTTCTTAAAGAATTTATTTATTTCAGCAATTACAAACAAGACATTCATTTGTTCATGCATTTACTTACTTTTGTTTATTTGAAGTTGTTTAGAACCAGTGTTGCCAACTTAGTGACAAAGTCGTCAAATCTAGGGATAATTTCAAACAAATCGGAAAAATTGCAAAAACTCATTAAAATCTAGGGGATTTTTCAACTTCTTAGTTTAAATTTTTCAAATTTTGTTTGTTTTAGATTTTTCATTTCTTGGTGTTGATGATTATTTTGAGCCAAACCGCCAAATATTAGCAAAGTTCACGCTGTTTCGTTCCATTGTTTCTGATCAACGTTGCCAACCGTATAATTATTTAGCAGTTTTTATGAATTTTTGTTTATTTTGAAGAAAAATAAATTTAAGAAAAAGTCATTCAAAATTTCTCAAAAAATAATAATAATTTATTGCATCCATTATACATACAAATATGATGTGTAGGAGTAATTAATAATAAATTTTATTTACAAATTAAGAGAAGGGAAACGATTGGAATTGGTCCAATTGGTTCCCGTGAATTGGTAACCACAGAAACAAGAATTTTATGACGTATGAAGTGAGAAAGCGTTTAAAATGTAAATAATGTGAGTTTGTGCTTATATTTTCACAATCGCTGCGTTTTGCGAGAATAACACAGAAGAAGGGTAAACAATCAGAAACAAAAGAAAGCCAAAAAGAATTTTGACGATCTAAAAAACAGGATCAAAGTGGAAAATAAAATTTCCTAAAAAATTACCGATAGATAAGTATTTGATTTCCGGAAAATTATAGGCAATTTAGACAATTAAAGAAACAAAAATTCCTGACAAAAATAGGAAAAGACAAATGACAATCACATACAACAAATGACGAGAAAAAAACGCAAAACAAGGGCAAATTTAAAATTAAAAAATAACAGCGAACATTCAAGACTAATAATAATTCGAACTTCTCAAAAACAAACATCACAATACTCAAATATCAAATGAGAATTTCGTATGATGACGTATTATTCGCGAAGGGCGAAGTGCAAATAATTTTTGATTAATTTCCGAACGAAACGGAGAAAACAAACGACGATCGTGAATTTCACAAAAGAAAACGACGAGGAAAAGCAATTACTATCATGATAGCTACGAAGGGAAAAATTGATTTTACTCTACACAAAAAAGGAAAATTTTACAAAATTTTGTTGGGTCAAAAAGAGATCGTGGGATGTCGCTGTTTTAAAAAGAAAAAGGAAACGAAAACAAATTATTATTACAAAACTACTGCGAAATGGTCTTCTTCCAAATAATAATGGCAGCAACGACAAAAAAAATTAAAAAATAATAAATTTTTTTTTTTTGAAGATGGAAACAAATGATCGCAAAAAAAATTCAAAAGGGAACGGAAACGTTTGAGGACTTAAAAGCAATAATTTATAAACAAGTGACGATCGCAGGATATGACGATTTTTAACATCAATATACGATTTTTTTTCTAAAAGACGCGTTCAAATTTGATGAGTTGACTGCACTGCTTCTGACTGTTGTCAAGGGCAACATCAAAGTGGAAAGTAAGGTGAAGATAAGGTTGTTTTAATGGGGTCTATTTTGTAACATTGATATAGACTTGATATTGCTATGTTTCAAGTGACCTTGCAAAATGGTGTTCTGTAAATAGTTTCAATCCGTTTGGAGTGTGATATCGAGTTAATACGCATCTCTCTTCAAGTTACGGACGGCAATCGACGTGAATTGTTAAGAAATCGTATCAAATTCTCTACAATTATTGAAGGCCATATCAATTGATATGCGTATCAATGTTACAGAATAGCCCTGAAAATGTCTTTTGTTTGTTTCAACTAGAGATGGGATTTCACCCGGTGCAATTGTTTGCACCGGTGGAATCATGGAAAGCACCCTCAATGCACCCGGTGCATTGGATGCATTACCGGTTGCCTACATTTACATAAGACATAAAAAATGCTTCGAAATGACACTAAATATAATATATCTTGTACGGACTATCGCTAGACAATTTTTTGTAACGTTAATTTCAAAAACTTATTCATTTTGTTCAGATCTTAAGCTATAAAACTTTCGCTTAAACTTAAAAGTTTACTGAACATATAAAATAGCGACATCTTACTATCGCTTTTTGACCTGACATTGCAGTAGGATAGACAAATTGAAGCAGGATTTGCTCCTAATATGTCCCCCATGCAAGGCGGCCATGCTTGCTGTCAAAGCATAATGAAAGATTTTAGAAAAATTTTGTGCAAATCGTTTTTGATTGCAGTGAGAATCTCGAGCAGCCTCTGGCCAGCTGTTTCAGCCCTGCTTGGGGCTTCTTCAGCAGAGACGTAGCTGCGAATAAATTGGGCAAGTCGTTTTTGGTCTGCAGTGGGAATGTCGAGCTACGTCTCTGCTGAAGAAGCCCCAAGCAGGGCTTCTTCAGCTGTTCAGAGGCTGCTTGAGGTTCTCACTGCAATCAAAAACGATTTGCACAAAATTTTTCTAAAAGTTTACTATTTAGCTATTCACCACACACTATGAAACATTAAATTCTGTGAACCACCTGCAAACAATTAAGTAATATCAAGAAAAGCTTATTTCTCGTTCGATTTACGCGGGAAATTTACATTTTTCAATGCACCCTGATTAATGCACCCATGTGGGTGCTTTGAATGCACCGGGTTCATTTCGTGGCCCATCTCTAGTTTCAACAGATTATTGCACACAAATTTTACAAATTTACTTATGTCCTTTTGCTAATATTCTTTTTGTTTTATTGTAATCGTGTTTCTAACTTTGATCTATTTAAATTTCCCTGATGAATTTAAGGAGTTCTAGGGAAATATTGCAACTGCATGCCGAAATAGGAATTTTTCGTCGAGTTGATTGGCATCACTGTTTAGAACCATCAAATCGATCCAAGTAAATTAGATTTGAAATCATGAGCGTAAAAGTGGATTATATAACACAAATCGCCAGTTATCTGCGCGTACCATCGGGAGAAATCAAGCTGAACTCTCAACAGGTAAGTTTCGCCAATAATTTCACCTGTACAATGTTGTCTAACCTCAAAATTCAAGATCCCCACACGTTCGTCCAGTAATACGACCGTCAGGGGCTTTTTAAATATTATTTTGGCGTTAGCCAAAGAATCCAGCTCGAGTTTGATTCCCTTAGATGCCGCAGACCGGGCTGAGGTTTTGCAATGGATTGAATTCGCATTAGTTTATGGCCAGAATAGCAACGATCTCTTAGGGGTAAGTCACACAAACATCAAGCAGATAGAACATGTTGAAGAATCAATTTAATAAAGGGTTTAAATGGTGTGTTGCTGACGAAGACCTATTTGGTTGTGAATTCGTTGACGATGGCCGACGTCGTTCTTTACTACGCCATGCACAATCTAATGGTATAATTGCAAGCATTTTATTTTATAAGCTTTGCTGATTTTACTTTACGTTTCAGGAGAGTATTGGTTACTTAGAGAAGGAGAAGTACGTCAACGTTTGTCGATGGTTCGATAATTTACAGCAAAATGACTTGCTGAGGCAGAATAATAATCTTGTTGATTTTAGTACAAGTTATTTAAGCATGGTTGCACCTGCTAGGCATTAATTTAATTTTATTTATTGTTATGGCTAGATTAGTTAATTATTTATTTTTTTTTAAAGTTTTGTGAAAGTTTTAGTTTCTTTTTTTTAATAGTGGCAACCTTTATACATTTTATACTTTAGAATGTTCCTTTATTTGAAACAAAAATTTCGTTCCTTTATCATACAGGGTGGGCCAAATTTGACACTTAAAGGGGAACGCCTATTTCTAGCTGAGTTAGATAAAAACTGACCTCGGTGTCGGGAGCTCGACTTTTATGACAAGTTTAATGGTAAAAACCGCATTTCCACATCTTGAACCGTTTAGGAGTTGCGGGGTGTTTTTCGAAATTCTGCGAATTCTAAATACCTTTATAACTTTATTTATGAAAATTTTCGATTTCTGTAAAAACTTCTTTGAGGCACTTTTTAACGTAGAATACACTGCTGTTATTTTACATTACATTACATTTTTGTAAGGTGCATAGTTTTTGAGATATAAGCCGAACTTCTGATTTTTTATATGGAGCACCTGTATATTTTTACATTTTTGAAAAGAGAATAAAATTATCTTTCCAAATATATAAAACACTTGGTATATTAATCAAAAAATCGCGAGTGTGTTTAAAACTCTATATCTCGCGAACTTTTTGATTAATATATCAAGTATTTTATATTTTTGGAAAGGTAATTTTATTCTCTTTTCAAAAAAGTAAAAATATACATGGTGTTCCATATAAAAAATCAGAAGTTCGGCTTATATCTCAAAAACTATGCGTTTTAAAAAAGTGTAACTAACATCAATGGATTCTATGTTAAAAACTGCCTTAAAAAGAAGTTTTTACAGAAATCGAAAATTTTCCTAAAGGAAAAAGATAAGTCAATAAAAAATTTTACGATCGTAAGATGTCGCTGTTTTATCTGTTCAAAAAAGTTATATATTTAGAAATCGCAGAATTCCTAAACGGTTCAAGATATCGAAATGCGGTTTTTACCATTACACTTGTAATAAAAATCGAGCTCCAGACATCGAGGTCAGTTCTTGTCTAACAGCCAGAAATAGGCGTTCCTCTTTAAAAGTGTTTTCGGTAATTAAATTGGCCCACCCTGTACGCTGATTTTTAATTTGGAGATGTAATTTTGGCGCTAAAAACGAGGTTTGTCATTAGTTGTCTTTTATTTGCAATGCAGATTAGTTCAGGTCAGTTCAGTTTAACCGAAAGTGAACTGATCTTAAGTGACCGATTTAATAGTAAATAAAACATGCGAGATGCGAGTGCTGCATTTTAATCTTCAGAGATATTATTTTTGCACCACTTTACAGCGAGTTAAGGAAAAACAAAAGGTTGTTTGGACGAGTAATGTAATTTGACAAACAGTTGAAATAACATCCCCTCTACAAGTGAACCAACTGATCCAGACTGATCTAGAATTTCCGAGGTGTAGTATCAGCAAGGCGGGAAGTGTTTTGGATCACTTTGAGTTAGATCATGTAGCCAAATAAAACAGACAAATTTTTGAATAATTGATCCAGGGTAAAAGTGAACTGATCTGACGTGCAAATAAAATACAACTATTGGTAGCTTGTCGGTATTGACCAATGACAAAGGTCGTTTGACCAATGACAAAGCTCGTTTCTAGCGCCAAAATTTCAAAATACTATTCCGAATTAAAAAACGTAGCGTAGACATCTCCATGTATATTTTGTAGTGATTTTTTTTTTGTTTCTCATTTATATGCAACTCATAACAGCTTTAAAATTTAAAGTGGTCTTTCCATTTTAAAATTTTCTTGAAATAAATTTGACTTTTCTAAAGAAAAAGTTTTATTTTTAGTACATAATTGCATAGGAGCCGGATGGCTGGTAAAAGTTCAGCGCTTGTCCGGGTAGCTATTGGGTATGGGTTCTAACGCTTTTAACCCCCTGCTGGTGCATACAAGTGTTTTTGAAGTGGGTTTTCTGCATTTGTAAGGTGAATGCCAAAGGAGAGTAACATCTGTTAAGACTATCGCGATAGTAAAGGGCACTATATGGGCAGTATTTATATCATTGACTATACTGCCTGTTAAGTATAGAAGTCGTATCTACATGCTTGGCTTGACGTGTACTTGACCTACATGTTCTGGCTTATTAGATTCTGCTTTTAACTGCTTTTAACCAAATATTAAAAATTGGTGACATAATAAATTTAATTAAATGAGAAACATCTTGAAGCAATGATTTTGTCAGATACGTATTCTATCCTTAACAGGGCAGTATAAGGTTGACTGAATTTTATAAATGAGCGTATGTACATTTTCCAAAGAAATAAGTTTGTAATTGTATTTCAAAAAAGATGTGTTTTAAAGAAAGCCTAAATGACATGAATTAAGTGATCACAGTGCTACTTAATTATTTAGTTTTGAAGAAGATAGGTAAATTATTCAGCAAATTTTAGGCGAATACTCAAGGATACCGGGATAGAAAAGTCTTGAACACATTCTTGACTTCTGGTAAAAATTCTAGTTTATAGTTCGCAGATTAATAAAAAAACCATACTTACTGATCAAGTTTTTTCTGTAATTTCTCTTGTGGTAGTATTTGACGTTACGATTGTAGTACTTGGTAGAATAAAGTAAACATATTTTGCCCCATAACTTGCGCCAAACAATTAATAATAAAAATACAATTGTTAATTTATAGGGTGCATAATAATAAAAGATAAAATTGCTATTTATGGGGTGCATAAAAATAAAATTGTTATTTCTACGGTGGGTTCTTACTTAATGTTTTTAACGTGCAGTTTAAGTAACTAATTCCAAAGTGTTTTATTAAATATAAAATTATTTGAAATACATTTTTATTTACTAGTCTAACTGCAAATTAGTTTTAGTAGGTGCTTTTACATATAATGTATTTGTACGTGTACGTAAATGTTTATGTAATATTAACTTTTATCCTACGTATACCACTGGGACATGTGGAATATAGTAAGGATAAACATAATAAGGTGGATAAGCACTTTCAGATCCTTCCAGTGGTTCTTCTGCTTCTATCGACTCGATTGGTTGCTTTGATATGGCTGATTCAACTGGCAAAGAACTAAAACAGAGAATAAGATTAGATCATTCTTATTTGAAGGTTTCAATAACTTAATCAATCTGCTTATCGTTATGTTTAGAATCGAAGTTTTTTGACCATTTATCCCAGTTCTCTTTCTTAAAAATGTGACATAATCGAAAATTAGGAAAAACATTACTTAAAAATATAATCACGTATCTAAGAAATAACTAATTATTGAAACTGTGAAGTCTCAATTAGATTGAATTTGGTATCATACAGTAGGGCTCTAAAAAAACTATTTTTGTTTGTTTTGTTTTTAAATATACTTTATGGTATTTTTAAAGAGACTCGAAAATTAACCACAGTTTCCTGTGTAAGAGATAACAAATAGAGCAACAAAAATAACTCAGACACTAGACAAAAGCAATGAACAATAATCATGCACTGTGAATAACAAAGTTTCAATGTGTCGCTCTACTACACTTTTTTATTGTCCGCACAGTGTTGTGTAGAAATTATTATTGATATCTCTATATGGCTATTTCGAAATGAAAGATCGATAATATTTTGCAAATATTTTGCAGACCTTCAATCATTGTTGATTACAATGTATTTCATAAATGTTCAAAGTGCTTTCCATAATTTAACATTTTATTGTTCATTACTTTTATTTACTGCCTGTGTTTTTCTCATATAGGCGTTTGTTTGCTGTCTTGTTCTTTTATTTAAATATTATGCTCTCAAAAACAATTACGCGCATTTAAACAGACTAATGTCTTTCTATTTATCTCCAAATGAGAAGTATTACTCAATAGCATTTGATTGAACTTTTAGATCCGCTTTATTGTCGTTTAATAGATTCATTTGGTAGTAAATCGAGAATGAGAAAAGAAGAAATTTCGTTTTTTTTTGTTACCAAAATGTTTTCCTAATTGGATGCTTTGTAATCACTGTAAAAGAAATACACCTTTCCATTTCATTTTTATTTTTAGAAAAGTGGGAAGTACTATTATTTTTGCAAATAGTGCCCTCTAACTACTTCATAACAAAGTAGCCAGAGAGTCATTGAATATAAATTTTAAATCAGCTTAAAATTTCCTTTCAAGGGAACTGAAGTTCGTTAATTTCTGCTAAAGAGTGCAGAAGTTATGATATTTTTTTAAAGTAAATAAATTTAACTGTTTCCTGCACTCTTATTAATGATCAAACTAAGGCCCGTGTGACATCATGCCGGATTTGATATAAAATTATCTAAACACTTGCAGGAAGTGAGAGAGACAGGCTACCACAGTTAATGTTCACTGGTGGAACCGATCTTGTCTGTCACTTTGCGCAAGAAATTGTAACAAATCTTGCAAGGTGTAACGCGGACCTTAGTTTTTGGACTTCGAAGAAAATTCTTTTTAAACTTTAATCTGATACTGTGGAAACTGCACAAACACTTAACGTTTCTGTGTCATTTCTGACCAAGCCATCAACCGATAATGAAACGTTGAGCGTGTTTGCAATTTCCGCAGTGTCCAGTTAATAATTTTTATCGGACAAGAATCGACTTCAATGATTACTAAATATTTTATTAATTGAGAAAATGATGGGAGTCCGTGAGCAAAATTATTAATAATTAACAAACAAGAATCTTACCTTTCAGAGAATACTTGTTTCCTGTTAACAGGATTAGCAAATTTTTTTAGAGAAGAATTTATTTACAATTTGAAGTAGGTATCCATAGGTAACCATGTTAAAAGTGGGCAATATTTTCTATTTTTTTGAAGAATTTAGTAAGTATTTGAAATTATAAAAAACAAATTGCTCATTCTAAAACCCCAAAACCACATAAACAGTGGTGGATTTAATAAATTTCAATTAAAAATCTGTCCTTGTACACGAGGTATCCCAAATTTAGTGTTACAGTCAAAATCTTTTTTTCTTCCTTAAATGACAGCGGTGAAAAGAAAAGAAAAGTAGTAAATGGTGGACACGTATTGGTTTTGAATGTATATTTACATCATGATTCTTCAATAAACCACCAAAAGAAAACATGTAAAGGAATTTAAATCACAGGTTATGCGGAAAAAAACTTTTTTTTTCAAAATTTTATTATTAATTAAAAAGGACCCCAAAATGCACGTTACGTCAGTGTATACGAAGTAAGATACTGATTTAGTACGCCTAAATTTTATGATATTTCTGTTTTTTTTTTTAAATGTTTATTACATTACATTTAATTTTTCAGGAAAATTTCCCTGAAGAAGTTGTAAAAAACACCCTGCGAAACGTTGGCCTATTTCTCAATTGTGTCCGCAAAAAATATTATACCGGGTGTCTCAAGATGAACGGCGACCGGCAGTACATATCAAACCGTAATACCGACAGCTTTGGGAGAAAAATAATTATAGTCAGAGTGATCAAGAGAAATTCAAAGAAAATATTTTTAAGTATCTGAGTTGACTACAAGGGGGCGCAATCAATGGGCTCAACAATAAAAATTAAGAACATATAAAATAGCGACATCTTACTATCGCTTTTTGACCTAACATTGCAGTAGGATAGACAAATTGAAGCGGGATTTGCTCCTAATAAGTCCCCCATGCAAGGCGGCCATGCTTGCTGTCAAAGCATAATGAAAGATTTTAGAAAAATTTTGTGCAAATCGTTTTTGATTGCAGTGAAAACCTCGAGCAGCCTCTGGACAACTGTTTCAGCCCTGCTTGGGGCTTCTTCAGCAGAGACGTTGCTCGACATTCCCACTGCAGACCAAAAACGCATTTGCGAATAAATTGGGCAAGTCGTTTTTGGTCTGCAGTGGGAATGTCGAGCTACGTCTCTGCTGAAGAAGCCCCAAGCAGGGCTGAAACAGCTGTCCAGAGGCTGCTCGAGGTTCTCACTGCAATCAAAAACGATTTGCACAAAAATTTTTCTAATAAAAATTAAGTTTACTAATAAAAGTCTAAAAATAAGGTGCAGCTTTGATAGCGCCATTAGAAAGCTTAATTAATTCTGCACAACTTTGATTTTAAAACTCTTTATCGTATCACCCTCAATACGAGTGGAGAAAACAGGTGAATTGTTTACTTTAAAAAATATCATAACTTCTGTAGCCTTTATCAGAAATTAACGAAGTTCGTCTCATTGGAAAATTTGACTACGGTTCTGGTTTTCCGAGAAAAATGTGTTTACGCGCAGAATGCAATTGCGTAAAACAATAATCAATTTATTCCAATTACAACAAATTGAACACTTCAGAAGCTCTGTAATAAAAAAAATATGCAATATAAGACCAAGAAATTTGATGAATTTTTTAGACAGACTGCCTTTAAAAATTTAATTTAAGCATTGTTTCTTGAGCTTCTTGAAGCAGAACTTTTTGTAAATACATAATAAGTTTTCTTTGCGTAAAGTTGATGTTAAAGAGTTTTATATAAGATTCTATGTGTTGCAGTCTTTTAGAAAAGCACTATATATGTATAAGTAGAATAGAGAAAATATTTAAAGTGGGCCTGGCTCAAAACTGAAATGTTCGCCTGGAGGCTCTAAAGTCCTAAATCCGCCAGTGTATAAATTAAGAATTGATTGAATAAAATTTATTTAAGAACTCACGCTCGTTTTGCCCTCAAGTCCAATGGCACAGCTCTTTGTACTCTTGGATAAGGTAGAGGTCCAGCCGAAACCAAGATTACCACAGCGATAATCGCTGTTAACAAAATCTGAAAAACAATTATTTATTTGAAAGTGTTTGGTGTTATTAATTGAAAATAAAACTTACCAAGACATTCATCACGTTTACAAGAAGTAATCTTCCACACACTCGATAGATTAATGCATCCTTGTTCACCTAATCGATTCTTTTTATACAGAACTTCCCGCGCATTCCATTATAGGGTAGCTCGTGATCGGCATTGTTTAATAAATATAAGTATCACATATGATGATGGAAATGCTAATTAAGTGTTTTTCCTGACCAGTCTTTTTTCCTTTCACTCGCAAGACGACAATAAATTTATTAAGACATTACCGTAGGATGACGACTGATGGTCTGTTTCTATTTTGCCTTCACTTACTTGTTTTATTTATATTTTTTACAAATTGAAACCGTTGGCTGTCATTTAAATAAATTGCTAATGAATTATAGAGTAACATATTATACAGGGTGTCTCAAAACCTCTGTCTTTAAATGAAACTGTAAGTTTCTCGTTACATAAGAGATTAATTCTGCAAATATGAAATTTTTTGACTAAAAATGAAAAACCGACCTATCACAAGCGAGCGCAGTCCCTTTGTTTCTGAAACATCTGCTTGGTTTACGACTTGTTTCAGCAATATATTCCGATAAAAGCAATAAACCGCAATAAAACTTTTTATTTACGTTTAGAAGAACTCGGTAAAGGTCTTACTGTATACGAATATGAATCCGACTCCTCTTTGTAATAGGCAATAACAATTATGTTAAAAACGAGTACTTAATCTTCGTTAGAGTTTTGCTGAAGTAATTAAACATCATCGTACGCTAGTTTTGTGACTGCGTTGAAAATGCGTGAAATTATTTTTTAATTATCGCACTAATAGCTGCAGAATAAGTATTGCAAGAGCAGAAACTATTCCTATTGTAAAAACGGAAAGCAAGAATTGGAGTATGATACGACGGAAAATTAAAATAAATTAGATTAATCGGATCCGATTATCTAAGGATAATATTGAATCTGAATTTCGGCTTAAACCATAAAGACATAAAAGCTCTCGCCTAGTGCAGACGTTTATTCGAAGTTTTACTAAAGAAACAAATTTATTTTTGCTGTACAAATACAACAAACTTTATTAAACAACATAAGTAAGTAAGTAAGTTGATTATTGGCAATTTACAAATTAATATGATGTAAGAATTTCCACTTTTTCGATCACCTTTAGATTGATTTTTTAAAATTTAACTGTTAAAGCACAAAATTAATCATCAATTAATGCAACACGCACAGAATATTTTAAACTACTAAGAACTTACCTAGTTACTAAATGTATCTGCTTTTAAAATTAACAAAAAAATATGAAACTAGACCTGCCTTAAGTACAACATCTGTGCATCGCATGGTCTCCGTTTTTATGACTTTTTATGACCTCGACCGTCGGAGATTAGTTGAAAACAAAGCTTTGCCGGAACATTTAAGCTGCATTCAGGGACCCTCAAGCAATTTCTATGAAAAAATATAATAATTTTTAGCGTTATTATTGCTATCTGACCAATACTTATAACAATAGTTATAACAATAACAAATGTTGCTTCTTTTCTTGACCACTATTTGTGGTTTCAATTAAATACATAGGTTTAGAGACACGCTGTATAATTTCGTTCGAAGGTCTCTCCTACTGTTATTTATTAGCACTTCTTGAATTCCGAGTTGAAAATATGTTAATCTACTTGTCAATCTCTTGTTCTAAAGGGTTTTCCAATAAGGTCGGGTCGATCTTGGCAGGCTGCGGCGGCAATGTTGTTTTAGCGACGTCTGTCAAATCTGTTGTTTATTATTCTGTCACTGATGCCAAATCACCATGGCAAGTTACACGACTGAGCAACACGTCCAAATGATAAAACTTTATTATCAAAACGAGTGTTCGTTTGCGCAAACGTTGCGCGCGTTGCGCCCATTTTACGGCAGACGGGGTGGCCCTTCAAAGTCGACCCTCCAACGCTTGGTGGCCAAATTCGAGAAGACCGGCTCGGTAAATAATCAGCGAACACCCGTACGTCAAAAGAACGCCAGATCGGCCGAGAATATCGCCGCTGTCCGTGAAAGTGTGCAGGAGAACCCGAGGCAGTCAATTCCTCGCCGTGCACAAGAACTTGGCCTTTCGCAGACTTCAGCTTGGAG
Source organism: Prosopocoilus inquinatus (assembly GCA_036172665.1). Lineage (NCBI taxonomy): Eukaryota > Metazoa > Arthropoda > Insecta > Coleoptera > Lucanidae > Prosopocoilus > Prosopocoilus inquinatus. The sequence continues at coordinate 32,131,112 of CM069877.1, forward strand.
AATTCTGCGTCGGGACTTGGGCCTGCACCCGTACAAGATCCAACTGACCCAGGAGCTCAAAGTCAATGACCATACACAACGCCGTTTGTTCGCTGAATGGGCTTCGGAGCGTTTGGAAGAGGACCCCAGTTTTGGCCAGAAAATCATCTTTAGCGACGAGGCGCACTTTTGGATGAACGGCTATGTTAATAAGCAAAATTGCCGTATATGGGACGACACCAACCCACACGAGGTTCAGCAGGTGGCAATGCATCCACAAAAGGTTACCGTTTGGTGCGGATTTTGGGCCGGCGGTGTCATTGGTCCGTACTTCTTTGAAAACGACGTTGGTGAGGCCATTACTGTCAACGGCGAGCGCTACAGATCGATGATAACCGATTTCTTTTGGCCCGAATTGAACGATATGGACGTGGACGACATGTGGTTCCAGCAGGATGGCGCTACGTGCCACACAGCGAGCGCCACGATGGACATTTTGCATGAACGATTTGAGGGTATGGTTATTTCTCGCGGAGGTGACGTGAATTGGCCACCAAGATCGTGCGATTTGACCCCACTAGACTTTTTCTTGTGGGGTTTTCTGAAGTCGCAGGTCTACGCCAATAGCCCGCAATCGACCGATGCCCTCAAACTCAACATAACTCAGGCCATTGCTCAAATTCAGCGGGATCTATGCGCCAGAGTCATTGAAAATTGGGTCTCACGGATCCGTGCCACCCTGCGAAGCCGCGGCGGACATTTGAACGATATCATCTTCCGTTCATAATGGCACATATGGGCCTTTCAAATAAAAAAAGTATTTCGTTAATTTCTCACACACAGCTTGTTTTATTCTATTTCAACATCGACCCGACCCTATTGGAAAACCCTTTATATCATCAGCGACGTTTTCAAATTACAACGTGCAACTTGTTCATTCGAGGACAAAACGTTGGCAAAAGAACAAAAATTAACACACATCCGGCCCGGAAGCCAGGAAATAGCTATCAGCGTTTTCAATTGAGCTACTGCTTAGAGAACCGACATTATTGTTAGACAAGAATTTTTATAATTTAATTACATTCTCCTTTATTGTTATTTTACATCAATAACCCGCCATACACCCAAATACTTTCCGACGCTTCTGGCCCGTGGCGAACTTGGCGCGGGGGTCAAATCAGTCACGACCCGCGCACGTTATTATTGCCCACAGCCAAACTGAATATTTAGATGGCAAATTTGTATATTCTGGCCGATGAATGGCCTAATAGCCATGTTTCATTTATTATATTTGATTTATTAAAACCTGATTTGCCAGTAAATGTTGTTTTTGTCCGTGTACTTGGCGTGAAAGTTTTTCTCCCTAAACATACGCAGCAAGTTCGTACGCCACGTGTGCCACGAGCCAGGAGCGTCAGAAAGTATGTACGTGTATGGCGGGGCTACATCTCGAGTGCTTATTACAATGTCACGATGTGAATTACGAAATTTCCTTCCAACACAATACATAAATTACGTAATTAACTGATATTTATGTGGGACTGTCTTTTCGTTATTAATTTTTCACGTCGTGTTCGATTGGCCTTGATCTTGATGACGCTCGACTACAATAACAAGAGGTCTATCAATCATTACATAATTAAATAATGCAAATGAACACGTACACCGGTTGTTGTGCAACCGTTACATGCTCTGACATGAATGGATTAGTTCTCGGGAAATTTTGGTATAATGTAATGTTGAAATCACTGCGATGACAGCATTGGTGTTTGGAGTTATACAGCGTGTCTCTAAACCTATGTCTTTACTTGAAACCACAAGTAGTGGTGAAGAAAAGAAGCAAAATTTGTTATAGAATTATTGGTCAGATAATAATAATAACGCAGTTAAAAATTATTTTACTTTTTCATAGAAATTGTTTGAGGGTTGCTGAATGCAGCTTAAATGTTCCGGCGGAGCTTGGTTTTCAGCTATTCTCCGACGTTCGAGGCCATAAAAAGTTATAAAAACGCAGACCATGACCTAATGCACAGATATTGTACTTAAGGCAGGTGAAGTTCATGTTTTTTCTTCTTAATTTTAAAACCAGATAAATTTTGTAACTAGGTAAGTTTTTAATAGTTTAAAATATTCTGTACGTGTTGCATTAATTGATGATCAGTTTTGTGCTAATCCGTACTTTAACAGTTAAATTTAAAAAATTCAATCTAAAGGCGATCGAAAAAGTGGTAATTCTTACATCATATTAATTTGTAAATTACCAATAATCAACTTACAATGTTGATTATTAAAGTTTATTGTATTTGTACAGCAAACATAAATTTGTTTATTAAAACTTCGAATAAACAACGAAATAAACGTCTGCACTAGGCGAGAGCTTTTATGTCTTTATGGTTTAAGCCGACGAAGAAATTCGGGTTCAAAATTTGCCTTATAAAAACATGTGTTTTGTGTTGGAATGTAAACAATTAATAAAATAGTTCGATTGAGAGCTAGCGAAGTTATTCAATTACTTATTTTGAATCCATAGATTATTGTGTGTAAAGGCAATCTAATTTATTTAAATTTTTCATCGTATCATACTCCAATTCTTGCTTTCCGTTTTTACAATAGAAATAGTTTCTGCTCTTGCAATACTTATTCTGCAGCTATTAGTGCGATAATTAAAAAATAATTTCACGCATTTTCAACGCAGTTACAAAAGTAGCGTACGAAGATGTTTAATTACTTCAGCAAAAATCTAAAGCAGATAAGGTACTCGTTTTTAACATAATTGTTATTGTCTATTACAAAGAGGTGCGTAAACAAACGTTCTTACTTATCGCATGTAGAAAATACAAATAAACATGCCGATGTCCGCAAGTCGCATTCATATTCGTATACAATAAGACCTTGACCGAGTTGTTCTAAACGTAAATAAAAAGTTTTATTGCGGTTTATTGCTTTTATCGAATTAAATTGTTGAAACGTGTCGTAAACCAATCAGAGGTTTCAAAAACAAAGGGCCTACGCTCGCTTGTGAAGGTCAGTTTTTCATCTTTGGGCAAGAAAATTCAGATTTGGAGAATTATCCCTTATGTAACGAGAAACTTACAGTTTCATTTAAAAACAGAAGTTTTGAGACACTTTGTATACAGTGATTCTTACTGAATTCGAAAAAGTTAAACCTGTATAAAAATCGTATTACGTAAAAATGTGAAAACAATGCCACCTTTGTTACGTAAATGCCCGGAAAGTCGTCAGTTTTATATTTTGTTCGAAATTTTAATTTAGTTTTGAATACTGCGGGTGGAATTTAATCTGATTTATTTTAATTATATAAACTTGATACTGAACTGAACAGAAAATACTGTAGTCGTCACAACAATGATAATGAAGATCGCATTACCCGCAGAACCGTGCGAATACGTTCCGCTCCCCACCGTGTCAAATTAATATTAAAAGCTTATTAAAGTTGCCCCTGTATTTAGGCAACCTTTGTAACACCTGCAAGTCAATCAAGGGAGATGGCATATTTTTTTTTAATGTAAATATTCCTCCATCGCGGCTTGAACAAATGCAAAATTAAACAGATATTCACTTAACCCTTCAAGCATTGCACAATTGCGTGAATTTCGTTGTTTTTGTTATAATAGTGAATGAAACAGACACTGATAGTTTATAGAAATAATGTACAATGTGTAGCAAAGCCGGTCGGAGAAGAAAAGGCCGAAATAACATTTCACAGGCAAAAAGAAGTGTCCTTGATTTGGACCCTTTTAGTATCAGATGTGCCTCGCTTCTTCGTCAACCCCTCTCTTACCTAATCTGAGGTAATTGTTATCTTACAGGCGTTTATGATAATTGGAGTGGCAGTTACTTACAGTAACGGTTAATGACGTCACGGTAAATGGTGTGTTAACGTGAATTATCTAACACCCCGGTATATACAGCAGAAAATATAATTTAGAATAACACATTATTTTCTATTTGTCTATTAACTATTCAAGATAAAGCAGTGCTTTTATAAAAAGCACATCACTTACAATCTCGGATAAATATATTTTTTGATAATACACTTCTTATTTAATTTTGTTTTAAATTATGTACCTTTATTCTAGTTTTCCGTAACGTTTTAAATAAATTAGTTTATTAATTATATCGAGTTTTTGTTTTAAAATAAATTTAAAACGAACTCTAAATTCGTAACAATACCCAAAATGTTATAGGTACTCTACTGGTTGTTACATAGAACGAAGCTAATTGACATCGGAATGGAAGATCATAAGGTCAGCTGTAATTACGAAAAGATATTTGCAATTAAGGAGCATGTGAATTAGTATTTACTAATATCCAGTTGACCGCCTACCAAAAAAAAAAAAAACAATAAATCGATTTTGTTACCACCTGATAAGCGCGTGTGTAAATATACTTTTCCACGACCCTTTATGAAAAGGCATTTTTTTTGTCACTGAATACTCCCAGCGGAAAGTTGATTTCCGTAGTTAGGAAAAGTCTCGTAACCTTAACTACTAATTTTCACCTTCACCTAGTTGCCTGCTGTCTTTATATCGCGTCTTTATTAAATGTCAGTTTATGCTTTTCGTCGTAGCTTTTTCATGATTTTTCAGAAAGTGATTTAGATCTTCCCAATACTCATGTCACTTTCGAATACATCTTAGTTCATTCCAATTTTGTCTCTCATTTGTTTGGTTGATATTTACTGGATCCTTAATAAGATGATTTAGAATTTAAGCTCTCTTATCTGGAAGTCATTACATAAACTACTGATAAATTTTAACAAATGTTTCTCTCACATCCTCCTAAAATTTTTGTTCACATTTCTTATGACTCATTTCAATCGCTTCTTTCGTTAGTGAAATTTATTCTTACAAGCTGTGAAATGGATCTGAATCCGTCTCTGTTCATCGTTTTCTGTTGACATTTTGCTAAAATTTTCGATTTTCTGAACCGTTCCTTTCCCATCTTTAATTTCAGTGCTGACACCAACTCGTATTTTGGCGTTCAATTTTTTGAACCAATTTTCTGTATTTTCCATGTTCTTAAGATACCCTCCCTGATACGAGTGTCGTGCATTGCGCAACTTGTTTCAAAGTTGCCAGATTGCCGTACTTGGCGTTTAAAGATCTCATTGGGCGCCTGATTTGGGTTATTTTTTTTTTTTTTGGTGTCTTCGCATAATTCAACAAAATTCTACATTCTAATACCACGTGACATTAAATGACTGAAGCAAAGTTAGTAGGTTGGGAACCATGAGGAATTGGCAGTACTTACTAGCCGTCATAATTTCCATAGTTTGTTATTTGCACGTGATTACCAGTTAACTTTTGAGGTTATAGCTGACCTTGTTACGATGGAATTAATAAACATTGTAAATATTGGTGAAAACAAGGATGAAAACTTTAGATTATCTTTAGAGTTTAGAAGTATGTATATCGACATAAATATTGAGAAGTGTTGCCAATCTAATAAAACAAATCTCTGACAATTATAATCACTCGATATAATATTTGTAATAAAAGTACACCACCGACAAAAAATTTGAAACCGCAGAGTCGATACAAAGAAAGGTATACAATGCGATCAGTAGTGCCTGTCTACGCCTACACCAGTGGCGGCTCGTGATTATTTAGTGCGGGTAGGCAACAATTGCAAAAGAGAAAAATAAATTTGTTTTTCGGGCCTGCCCCGTTGTGGAACCGGAATAGGCCAGGTTGGGCATTGTCCACTTTGCTTACCCTGACGAGCCGCCACTGGCCTCCACATCAATTTGTGTATAGATATTATAACGACCGTTCATAAAAAACAGGGTCAATTAGGCTGGTTGTGGGTTTTACTGTTGTAATTCATATTAAAGAACAATATTAATATTAATGTAATAATATTATTTGCTTAACATTCTTTTATTACGTCAAATTGCATAAAATTGTATGAACTAATTTACTCGAAAGGGGTTCACGTCACAAAGGGAAAACTACAGCCTTCTTGATCCCGTTTTTCGTTATGACTAGAATATGTACTTTTCTGTTATTTTCTGTTCATTTCATATTATTTCTTTCTCTTTTATTTTTATTTCGGTTGATGTTTTGCGTTATATTCATGATTCGTTTATTTTGTTTTTCCTTTTATTTTCTGCCAGGTTCTTTACTTGCAAAAGTTTTCGGCCGTTTTTTCATTTATTTTTTGTCTATCCATTCTTCTATTGTTTTTTTTCGCATTCTTCTATTTTCGATTTTCATTTTTTGTCCATTTTAGTAGGTATATCTGTTTTTTTTTTTAATTCATTTTATATTCTCGTATTTATCTTTTGTTTATTTATGTTATTCAAATTAATTTTTCACATTTTGTTGACCGACACTTTTTTTTACAGTTGTTTTATTTTCGTCTAGAGATCCATTTGTTTCTTGTTCAACTTAATCGTCAATTTTCTTTTGTTTCTTTCGTTCTTTATGTTTTTGTACTGTGAATTTCTCTCTTACTTATCTTATTGAATTAATTTTTTTGCAATTTATTGGCGCCTTTTCATATTTCATCGTTTTTTATTTGTTTTATGTTCATCACAGTTGTGATATTTTGTTTTATGCTTTGTATTTCGCAGTTAGCTTCGTTTTAAATTTTCCTTTTTATTTTATTATTGACTTTTTCTGTAGTTTGATTTTATTTTCTACGAATTTTTTTATTCGTTCGGAAAAGTGATGCTTTCTCGTTCAGCTTGTTGTTGTCGATCTTCTTTTGTCGTTTTTCATACTTTGTATTTTCTTGCTGTTCCTTTCATTTCTCTTTTGTTTATCTTTTTTTGCAAGATAATTTGTTTTTCTTTATTTGTGCATATTTTTGATATTCTAATTAGGTGATTTTTTTATTTGTTTTTGTTCTTTTTTTTTGTCCTGTTTTTACCAAAAAGAAAAAAGAATAGTTCACCTTGACAACAGTCGAATTAATTACATTTGTCTGATTAATTAATAATTTGTTTTTCATCAGCACACTTCTAATCCGAAAATTTTAAGATGGTATAAGTTTAGGTTATTTTATTATGTTATTTATCAATTAATATTTCTTATTATTAACATTTTTTTACATTTCGGAGTTTGTCGTAATTGGGCTACTTTTTGTAATACGTTTTATATTTTTCAAGAAGAAAAATCTGGCAACCCTGACTTGTTTGGTTAAATTTAACTAATCGGTTGTGTCCGCTTTGTTTTGTCCAAAATTGTAGTACCAATTATATTTAACTTCAGGCTGACTAACTGAAGAGTTGATCTCAGTTCGAAGCTTTAATTAATTAATTAATCGTTCCAATATTTTTGTAATTTATTTGGATTGTTTGGTAAGTTAGGTATTTGTTCGATTGTTTGTAGGTAAGTTCCGTTTACCTTAAATGGCGTTCATTATTATTCTCTCGTCCTGCGATTGCGCATAATAATAGCACGTCCTGCACAATTGGCAGCCATGCACAGCTGGCAGATCTTCACTGCTGGTAGCCCTTAACCAGTTCTAGGCAGTCCTCCGCATCCACCAAAATTGTGCTGAAGTTTACCATTATTGAACAGATAAAACAGCGACATCCTACGATCGCTTTTTGACCTGACATTGCAGTAAGATAAAGTATCCATTATTGTTAGAAATTTTGAACGAAAAATAACTTATAACGATGTCTAGGGTTAAGTACAAGATTTGTAGAAAAATATTTACATTTTGTCCTCACGCTTTGTGTTGACTGATAAAGTTGTTTTTATAAGAGACGTTTATTGTTAATCACAATTATTGTCAGAATAATTTTATCTCTGATAGGTCGAATATCCGCATTACATTAATTGTAATTGCATTACAATATTTATTATTAAGAATGTAAAAAAATCTTTAGCTGCTTATTTCTACGCTAAATAAATCAAGACTGGTTAATTGCATTTAGGTTACTTTATTTCTAAAAAATTTCCTTATTTCCAAAAAGTGACGAGAGCTGTCAAAATTTTAGGTTAGAAACGCTTCCGAAAACTAGCGCTAAGCGGAGCACGTTTAAAAAATTCCTCGAATCGGATTAATAAATGGCGCTGTTTATATTTGAAACTTTTTTTAACAATTTCTGTTGAACTTTATTTATTAAAAATTGTTTTTTGTAACTTTATTTCTTAAATTTTTTCAGCGATTTTCAGTAGCCGTGAAATTGTTTCCCTACACATAAAGATGGCAAAGTTAAGACCCATGGTGACAGACGGCGCCACAAATGTTTTTTTTTTTAATTCAATGTTTTGAGAACATAGTTCTTGAACGTTCTGAAATTCGTTTTCGGCTATCTTGAAACTGTCGGAATTAGTGGATGCAAAATTAATTGCGACTACAGATTAACAGATGGCGCTAGTTATGTTTGAAATTTCTTTGAAACTTCTAACCATTTCTGTTCGATATTATTTCTTAGAAATTGCTTTTTGTAACATTTTTTTTGAATTTTACAAATTTTCACAAATAAAGTTACGACTCATGGTAATAGATGGCGCCGCAAAAGTTTTTATTAATTCAAACTTGTTTTAAGAACAACAAGTCGAGTTGTTTTCGTATATATAATATATTTTTTTAATTTTATCTATTTTTCTAATTATTATTATTTTTATTTCTTTATTAAATTTGTTATTATTATTTTGGTCTCTTGTTCCTTTTTATTTTTTATTATTTAAAATTTTAATTTTTGCTTGTAATTTCTTTGTTTGAAATTTTTTGTTTGCATTTGATAGTTTCAGATCGTTTGTAATTAATGGTTACAAAACTGCTTTGAAATACAATTATTATTATTATTATTAAATAAAGAGTATAATGTTATGGCTCGGTGTAACAGATGGCGCCACGTGTACACGTAAATATTTTCGCTTTACCTATTTAAGCATAGAATTTTATTTATTCAAAGTTCTTTTCAGGACATTTTCCTTGAAAGTTCATAATGTTTCTCAGCTATTTTGGAAACTCTTTCCGGTATATTACAAAATATTACAGCTGTTCGGATTAAGAGAGGGCGCTACAAACGTCGTCCATTCAAAATTGATGCTTAAAACGTAGTTTTTTTAGCGTTTTCCAGCCGTTTTGAAGTTGTTTTCCGTCCAAAAATTAATTCTCTTAGTTTTTCTTCTTCCTTTTCTCATTTTCTTTCCTTTTTTTTACTTATTTTTGCCTATTCTGCATTTAGGAAGCTTTAAAGTGAGACTTACAAATAAGCTTCCGCCTTTAGGCATTATTTATGAAACTTTTAGAGATCCAGACAAAAATTTTTGCTTCAGACTTCGAACAGTGGCTACTTGCTGTCCGATTGCTTCGCAATCCCTGCAACCCCTATAGCTACGCCACTGTTTTAAGTGTTTAAGACCCGATTTCATAATGAAACTAAAGAAGACTTTAAAACAAAAGTCACATTCTGATGTATAAATAACCACGTTTTCGCATTTTTTTCACATATGACTGTGACTTTTATTTTAAAGTCTCCTTTAGTTCGATTATGAAATCGGGCCTAACTCTCATAGTTTCCTAAAGTGGGTTCTATTGCTCCTCTATGGTGTTAGAGGAATTTAGAAAGAGAAATTGTGGAAAAATATATTAATTCTGGAGACTTTGTAGGACCTTAAAGGAAGTTGACATATTGAAGAGGTGCATTTGAGAAGCTGAAACTGTCGCACAATAGATCGAATGTTAAAAATAGTAAAGCGTAAGGAGATAATAAATGAGAGAAATATTAAGGAAAATTTTTCTGTGAAAGAAAAATTTATATACAGTTGTTATTTTTACCTTTACTCGTCTTTTAACACAATTTCTATAACGACTAGTAACTCAAATTGAAACTCTACAATTTTTAGCACTATTTCGATTTTAATTAAAATAATTTAAAAGTTAGGAGAATTTTGTTTATAGCTACTTATTCATCAATTTTAGAAACGAGAATTGTTTACAGAAATGAAAGAGCTTGAAATTAAAATAGGCAAGCCGAAGCAATGCGTTAAAATAATGCAGTTACGTTTGGCTTTAACTACCGTACATTATCTTCCTAAATTTTAATTTCAATATTAAATTTGTTATATGTGCATGCACATCGATAATGAATCAAAATTAAAGCTTTGTAACCTAAACAATGTGCTGTTCGAAAACCGGAACTCTGTGACATCCAATCCATTATCCATCAACAAAGAAGCACAGTACAGCAATCACCCTGTCAAATTTTAATTAGGCGCAATCAAAATGGTAAATCTGATATCACGTGCTGTAGAGTTGAATTTTTTATTCATAAATGTTGGATGATGTTAACAACAACGAAGACGCTGCTGCTTCTTTTTTCCGCGATATGTTTCTCATGTTTCGGGCAAAATCATTTCATGACCGCCGTGAAAAATCTGAACGATAGCAAGAACGAAACCAAAGACACCGATAATGCGCTTAAAAACGACTTCATGAAATACGTGAAAGAATGCGCATCAGACGAAGACTCCTCTGAATACGATGATTTTGGCGACGAAAAACAAACCAAAGGAAGAGGCACCGGTGGAACGTATCCCGAATTCTACGGCGACAGCAAACTGAGGAAGAATCGCCAAGGACTCGATAATTCCAACCAAAATCGGTTAAGTATTCCTACACTCGTTTCTTATTTTTATTTTGCAGGAGTACTTTGAAATTTTGGCGCTAAAAGTGAGCTTTGTCAATGGTCGCTGGCCGGTATTGACCAATGACAAAGCTCGTTTTGACCAATACTGCCAATGATAAAGCTCGTTTTTATCGCCAAAATTTCAAAGCATTCCTCAGAAGTAAGAAGAAAAAACAGAGTATAATTTCTTTATTCTGTTTTCAAGTAGTTAAGAGACTTGATAACATTAAAATTGCTAAATCGCGCAACTTTATATATACTTCTGAAATTTTAGGAATGATAGTCGAAACGACCAACGGAAAAACGAAGGCTCCAACAACAATCACAGTTTTGGTTTTGATCGAGAGAGATTAAACGAACGAAATAACAACTGGCCTCAAAGTCCAAGCCACCGACCAATGGAAAACCCGTACGGTTATGATCGTTCGATGAATAACGGCAATTTCGGGGACTTTAGGGATCGCATGGGAAACTTACCAACTTACTCCAACAATCGACCAATGAATGGTTACCCTCAGACTTCAAACGATGAATTTTATGGAACCCTTCCGAGGGAATTCGGCAATCCTGATGACATCTACAGAAGAATGAAGCGCAGTGATGATGACGATGGCAATGTAAACAAATACTAAGTAGGGCTTGATCATGTATTTATTTATTTTTTTATTATAGTGTATCACTCAGTGCGCTTTCGGATATTTGGATGTGGTGAGTGAGTAATCCGGGGAAGACCCGATCTTAACACCTGTTAAATTTAACCGTCAGTTAACATCCTAGGAAATCATTGTCGACACAATGGTCTCCAAGAACATTAACCGACGCGATGGTTAAATTTATCAGGAAGTGGTAAGATCGGGCCTAAATCGTTGAAGAAATTTCAGATTCTCAAATTTTCAGCTCGACGATAACAGAGTTCCGTCAGAAACGGCGATCATAAAATATCTACAGGATCATGTATCAAATGATAGAAAGAGAATTCAGTACATGCGGGATGCGAGGAGATGCTTTGCGCAGTTAGCTACGACAGGTAAAGGTTTAAATTCCAAATATGGTATTAAAAATCAAAATCATCATTTGTCAACTTTTGATTCTTCTGTTGGGTTTTTCAACTTGTCATTTCTCCAAAAAGCGGTTGCTTTGATATATTAGGAAATGGCTATTGTTTCATTTTCTCTATTACAATAATGTGGATTCGATATAGTTTTTTTCAATATGTAGGGTTGATGAGAATCACAGGTCATCTGGATATTTTCCTAGAAAATCATCTTCTGCGCATGGAAAACTCACTCTTAGGTAACTACAACTTTTTAGGATAATTATAGTTTTAATCAAGATCAAAACAACAGAGTTGAAGTACTGGTAAAACCAAATGGAACAGAAACAAACGATGACGGAAATTTTCCGACCAAGAAAGTATAATGGGAAAAGTGGAGGCAAAATAATTAAAATGTTTTATACAATTTGTATAAATGGATTCAAGTTGTAAGCGTAAAAAAACGAAGAAGGGGAAGACCTGTTAAGAGTTAATTTGTGGTTACCTTTCGGCAACTGCTTGTTGCATGTGCGCTGTTTATAAACTTGGCGAAAACATTTTCTGGAAGTGTCGTTCTATGCGTCATTTGAAATCAAGGCATTGGTCTAATGTAACCACGTTTCTTCACGTTCTGCTTCTCGATTGGCTCTCAATATTTGCTCAGAAAGCTGATCTTGGACACCTTTTTGCTTTACGTGTTGCTGAGGTGTTTTTTACGCATCATTGCCATTATTTACACGATTTATACGATTCGTAGAATCTAAGGTACGTGACACGATTGTTAAGCGTGGGCCAGTTTCTTTGTTATTTCTAATAGAATCTGTTTCGTTGAGTGGTTTAAGTGAATATCCTGGGAACCGTTACGAGTAAGGCGAATCTCGCATTTTGGCTGTCTCATTTTATTTGGCTGATCAGCGTCTGTTTATTGAAGGTTACCGATACTTACACGAACGGCGGCGTCGGCGGAGCAGAAGAAGTTCGATGTCTGCTTGAGTGTGGCGCTGACCGTTCACACATTATTTAGACAACCGGCGACGAGAAAACGTTGTGAGCTTATAATTTATCCAACATATTTACATCGAAGGAAGAACGTATTTACAATATGTACAAATTTACAAATGATGTAGAGATGCAGCTGTTGGCGGGCTCACCAAACGTAATGGTGACTCTCGGTGACGAGTGTGACCTTTCAGAAGGCGGTCGAATCCAAGAGGATAGAGTTCCCCACGTACTCTTCGTGGATGGCTGCGTGTTCTGGTGCAGTGAGTTACTGGAGGTTGCAGTCTTCGCGGGTTCGAAGACACGTACTTGGCCGGCGGACGGTTCGTCAAAGTGGGGGGGTTCGCCTGACTACAGTAACTGAGCGCGGGGCGAATGTACGTATATAACCTGACTGCAGTAATAGAACGGGGGGCCATTGTGTTTGTGTGTACCAGCGTCGGAGAGTGCCAGACACATTGTGTGGTGTGTAGTTATCAGTGCATGTTCTGAATAAAAACTGATTCAAAATCGCTTCTGCGCCGATATTTATATCCGTCAGATCTGATGGGAAATTATTAATTCTGCATGATTGGATAGATGGTTGTTCGAATCAGCGGCGATCGTAGCCAAACTTCATTCAACGGCGGGCAGTATTAATTCTGCTAGTCCTAGTAGTTGTCGTAGTGACCAAATGAGTTATGCAACCCTTCTGCTGCTCTTCACACGACGTTGCAATGGTAGCTGTCAGAGTGACATTTTCATGGCCGGTTTCACAAAGCTTCGTTAAATATTTAAGTTCCGATTAACTCTGTAACGAATGATTAAATAGGAAAACAACCGCATTTAACGATGATTAACTTAACGATGATTACTAAACGGCTCGCTCTCTAATCGGTCGTCAAATAGTCTTAATGCTCCGTTAAGTGTTTCACAAAGCTCGATTAAGAGATAACGCTTCGTTTACTTCTGTCTAATCAGGCGTTAGATTAATCGATAGAATTCCAGCGATTAAAAAGTAACGAGTGAATTTTCCATAGTTATTATCAAGCTTTTTTGGTATAAAATATCCTCACATATATCTAAAAAATAATTATAATTTTATTTAAAAATGTAACGTACCTTAAATATTGAAAATAATGACATTTCTGTACTTTTTACTCACTTAGTTTATTGATTAATTTTTACGACACTATTTCCGAAAATATTTTCAAGAACAAACAATTCGAAATTATTTCAAAATGTCTGCAACCTCACTTTCTTCTCTGACGATAAATAAATGCCTCCTTAAGGTAGGATTCATTTTATAAGAGACAGAAATAATCCTTTTAATGATTTGGATGATAATGAATTTAACGTTTCGCTTTTCCAAAGGAGTTATGGAAATCTTTGGTCCCACACTAGAACCTGCAACAAGCAAAAATAAATTTATTTTATGGTACAAATCAGTTGCTGATAAACTTACGTTGTTATCCACTGAAATATTTCAACAGCTGATTCTTGATACTTTCAGAAACCATCGATACTTAGAATAATTCGTCGTCACTCATCTTATTGCAAGGCAAAGCAAACAATTAATTAAATTGCCAATAGAAGAAGCTCCGCAAGTTAACATTACGCTTTTCTCATGTCATTGGCACCACAGATTGTACCCCATGTTAAAATTATTTCACCTGATAGTAATCCCGCTGAGCTGTACCACAACAGAAAATGTGTCTTTGTCATATATGTTCAAGTAATTCAACTGCACTAAAGTTTCCTTCCTCCCTTTCTTTTTTCCTTTTTCATTTTTAAAAATCATTAACTGCACTAACGCGAAGAATTTAAGATGTATTTATTTATTTTGAGTTTCTAACCTCACACTACCTGACTGCAAGCGACGCCATATCGGACAGATTACTTTAAAGCGGTGTCAAAGTGGCAATTTTTCGATGTTGTCAAACGTAAACTCCAATTAGTTAATCAGAGATTAACATAATAGTTTTTTGTTTTGTGAAACAGCATCAAATTTTTAACACTGATTAAACTTAACGGCTGATTAGTTAATCAACGCTTTAACAAAGCTTTGTGAAACCGGCCATCAACCTCTGTCAGCTTGATGTTACTTGGCAACTGTCATATTGACGTCTGTTACCTTAGGTCCAGTTTTACAAATGCGGTTCAACTTTGAGCTTAGGCTTAAACCCTTAGCAACGATTATTTCAACAATTGTTGTGAAGGATTTAAGCTTCGGCTCAAAGTTAAACCGTCTTTGTAAAACTGGACCTTAGTCGAGTTTTCGCGACAACTAAAACTAAAACATTAGCCGCTTTCCAATTACGAATTTCAAGAACCTGAGATGATCTGAGCTGATCTGATCCGAACTACACTTCTGAGGTTTTAATGGGAGCGCTGCATAAGTCATGTAAGCATGATATGCATGATATATGTGTAATCATAGATACAGGTGCGTGAGGGGACAGGGGAAAGTAAAAAAGATCAATTCAAGTGCGTTCCGCACCCTGCAATTGGAACATGTTTGATCAGCTCAGAGGAGTTCCGAGTAGCTCATTTTGGCAATTGGAAAGCGGCTTTTGTTATAACTTTGACAGCAAAAGTAATTTTCGCGGATGAAGTTTTAACTTTAACCGGAAGTTTCGCCGTGTGCGAGTTCAATCACTTTAATGTCAAGTTATAACATTAGTCGAGAGCAAACTTACGGACGTTAAAATGTTTCGTTTTCGCGATACCTCAAAGTTGAAACTTTAGAAACGCCACTTTTCTTACTTTTAGTTATAACGTCCCGCTTTAACTTTGTACCACAAAAACAGCTTCTGTCAGTTTGACGTTATCTGATAACTGTCTGATTGACGTCTGTCACCTTGATGTTGCTCTATCGGTTGCTAGGTGACGGATGGAACTCTTCAACGTCAAAGAACAGCTGATAGGTACAGTAATAAAGTAACGTACCGCGCATGACATTTTATTTCGTTTTGTTATTATAACGTAAATACTTCCAGCACATTTCCGGTGCGTCATTTCAGAGTATTACCGTGACTTTTAAGTTTAATTTAATTTAACAGTTTTTTTTTAAGTTTTGCGACCTCGCGTCGATTCTGTACGGTCAGTGTTGATCTTAATTATTGTAATGTTTTAATTTTTCCGTCAAATAATCTAACGTATTGAGTTACGTTATTCGTTTAATTATTCTTTTTATTTTGGCCACGAAAGCTAATTTGTTTTATTGTCACAAGCATTATGAGTGTGCCAATATGTTTGTTAATAATTACGTTACGGTCTCAACCTCTCTCTTGACCGTGCGAGTGTCAATAAGACTCCTAGAAATGTTCGTTTATCAGCGCACGCTGTGGAACGTTGGGAAGCGGTTCCATAGTGCGTTCATCAGCTGGGGTTGTTCCCTGGCGCCCGTATTGTATCATCTATCATCCCTATCTCCTTCAAAGTTTTGTTTCGGGATAGCTGTTGAAATCATAGCGCGACTTGCCACCAGGTGTCGTAAAATGATTAATAACGTTCTCGTTCTTTACTAAAAGAAGATATTCTGAACGAGAAGGTTTACCAGAAGTTCGTGGTGTTTGGAATTCGCCTCGTTCATGAAGACTTGGGGCTTCAAAATGTTTCTGTATACCGTTCTGAAATAAAAAAACGCTGTAAAAGAATTTGTTTCCGATTCAGTTTTGAGCGCTTGCAATTATGAAAGAAAGAAAGTTCTTGTGTGTTTTCATTTTGTAGAAAATATTTAATGTTTTGTTTTCTTTTTCAGATAATGATGACGGCTGTGGATTTTCTAAAATGTTGACTAAATGCCTGAAACTTCAAACAGAATAAGTTGTGTTTCGATAATCTTTACTTCTTCAATTTATGACAATTTAAAACAAAGTTTTGCACTTTGTATCAAATAAAATTTTGTGTTAGCACGACTTGACAATCTCAATTTGAGTTGTTAACCAAGTTCCCAAATCAAATCTTATTTATAAAAGTCGGTTCTTCTTGCGTAAAGTACTACTCACGTGGAGTAAAATACAAGGATTATTAATCAGGTCCATAAATATTACGTTGCCAAGGTTAACTGTACCTCCCAACCTCCCTGCATATTCATTCATGTTTTGATACATTTCTCAAATCACGAAGATACAAAACATGAATGTACTTTATTGCTGGATAAAGTGACGTGATGTTAGCATTGCATACTTTGCATTATACATGCGTTTTTTTCTTATAACTTTGAGCATGCAATTATTCCCACGTTCAATTTTAAAAGAACGTGTCTTTGCTTGCAGACTTTGATGATATAAGCGATTTCGAGATTTATTTCTTAATTAAGAACACTGTACTTAATTGTTCCAACTAGTAAGAAGTAGCCGTACTCCTTCAAATTTTAAATTATGATGGTAAATGCTTTCAAAATATTTGGACCTTTCAGGCCTTCCGAACTATCTCTTGCGAACTGTACAAAATACATTCTTAAACAAAGTTAGTGAACTCCATTGCACATTGCATTGCACCTTCAAAGGATTGCTCTTTAAGAATTACATAAGTTCAAGTCAAAGTATTTTCACTTGCAGACTCTCCTGAAAAAGGCTCGGTCCCTTCCGGTTAAATGGGGAATACTATAATAGCTTGTAAAACCGGCCGTTATATTTTTATGGTTGATCAATATGGAAGGTTCCATCGCGTCGTCTAAAAAGGTAATCACTTATTACTTCGTTTACTGGAAATGTTAATGTAAGAATTTGAAATTCGTATCGATACGAAAATCCATAGAAAAAATTTAATTTCATTTAATCTCATAGTTGATGACAAAGTTTTCATTTCAAAATCTATCTCTACGAACATAATCAATACGCCATTGTAACATAGTAGTAGTACTTAGTGAAATATGAAATTGAATACAAGTCACCGTGATTCATTTCATTGCGCTTATAAAATGCTGACAATGCAATTCTAGCATGGAATCTTCCGTTGCACTTGCGTTAAAATTCGACCAACAACCCCAAGCTAAATCGCCACGTTACCTAGCGGGCAAAAGTGAATTGAAAAATCGTCCTGTTATGCTCCGGGGGAGGGAGGCGGGGGGCATAGAATAATGATAATACTAATAATAATATAGACTTAATTCCTTGTTAATTAAATTCAGTAATTTTTCGCTCACGAAGGAAAGCAATCGCTTTTCACGAGGTGAAGTTTTCTACATATTTAACTCGATCGGAAAATATTTCATATTTTCTTTTAGTAACATTTATAAAACCATTCTATCGTATCAAATAGGATACGGGAAGTATCATTTAAACTACTGTCGATAAGCAAATAACTACCGTTTGAAATCTAATCACTGCAAACCATAGGAAAATCCTTGCCTTTGTTAAAGTTTCTACAATTGTTGAGTTTTATTTTGTAACATTCCTACGAATCATTGCTTCTATCAGTATTGTTACGAATTTAGGGTTCGCTAAATTTCTTTTAAAAACAAATTCCCTCTATAAATGAAACCAATTTATTTATAAAAAACATTAACATTAATTAATTTAACATAATAAATAATAAAATAATTTATTCAAACATAAGTTGAGCGATCAGTTGTTAATTTCAATGCGAACTGTCCTCGGACTTCCCGGTCGTTTGCTTAAATATGCCGGGCTGACGCAGATTCGAGGCTGTGCTCTCTCTCGAATTTTCTTCACCTAGAAAATTCCGCCGCGCGAAGCAGAGTGATGTTCTCGAACTGTCGAGATTTGACGCGCCAGGCTCTGACGAATGTAACGCTAGTTGAGGAGTGTTATTGCAAATTCAGACATGTCCACACAAAGTAGCTTAAAAAAAAAACGATTAAAACTCTTGACTGAATGATTGAATTAGCGATATTTAGGCTTAGACCAGTATTCATAAACGAAACTTACGCTATACGTTCGTTTACAATTTGCTATAATTCAAAATCCGTACGTACTTCTCGCATTTTGGGCGCATAACCAGTGAGAATCGAGGAATATTTTATGAATTACTTTCCCAAAAAGCGGGAAATATGGAAGATTTATGAATTATAGAGAATTTAAAGTGAACGCATAGCGTAAGTTTTGATTATGAATGTCAACCTTAAATTACTTTAGGATTAGCATCGTTTTGCGTGATTTGGATTACAGGAATCGATAGAAGTGGTCAAAAGTATTTCAACCATTCCAAAACCATATACAACAAAATTTTGTGACGTGTCTAAGTTTGAATAAACCCTCCTCAATTCGCCACGAATTAGATCGTCACAATATTTACGATAAAATTGCCACATTCTTTTATTTCATTAATTTTAAGTACTTTCAATAAGGGATGTTAGAGTATCATATGTTTTGTTTAATAGAGTATAATACGTGGGTATAATACTGTATAAAACATAGACGTATAAATTATTAATACTGTATGTTATGTTTTATTGTATAATACAGTATAATACAGAAGTATAAAACTGTATAAAATTTTTACTAATTTAAAAAATAATCCAGACAAGTTCTTGCAAGCTTTTATTTTTATTTGCATGTGATGGTATACACGATCGGCACATATTTACCGATGTATTTCGTAAATAGTTTTGTTACGCACAGTATTGTACAAGAAAATAACTTAATTTTACATAAACCCAAATCAATAATATCCCTAACATTGCACTGTTGCAACTTTCCGTTTAGCACAACCAGTTAAATAGAACCTTCACTAGAAAATCACGTAAGAATTGTATTTTCGCAATGTTGGTAAAATAGAATGCTTCAAAATTTTGTACATTTACAGTTTTATACCGTATAATACTGTAGTTTACGTACAATTTTATGAACAAGTAAGTATGTATGTATTATACATTTTGTAGGTTTTATACATATATATTGTGATGATTCATCAACATTAATTGTATGTAATTGTAATTGTATGTATGTACGTATTATAGATTTTGTGGGTTTTATACATACATATTGTGATGATTCATCAACATTAATTGACGGAGCCTGACACGTCATAATCCCGAAGCTTCTGCGACAGTTTGTCTATTTCCACGATGGAATTTTCTAGGTAATTCCACAGACAGCAAGACGCTCTCGAACGTTCCGCCGACGCAATGCATTCGGCGATAGAATTCTCCAGACTAGAAGCTCCGAGGAAAACAGACCGGCTATAAAAAGACTCTTTACTTAAAGAGGGGATATTCAAAAAATTAAATTTAATCTTTAAAAATGTTTCTTACCGAAGAAGACATGACAGATATGGTTTTTATTCTTGGCCACAGAAATCCAGAGTATTTGCTCAACGATATCCAGACAGAAGACATTCAACGAAAGCGTCGTTTCAATTAATACTTGAACGTTTTGCTGATGCGAAGAGTGGTGATAATGAAACAAAAAAAAAAGAAAATAAAACGCAATCCAAAAGTACTGACAAAATAAAATGAATTTTTGGCATTAGAAAATATCCAAGAAAATCTAAGAAGTAGCGCTCGAGAAATTAGTAGAACAACTGGAATAAGTAAGACGTCGCTGGATAGAATTTTAAAAAAGCACAAATATTATCCGTATCATATTCAATTGCTTCAGAAACTATCTGAGAGAGACCATCAAAAAAGACGAGAATTTTGTTTATATTTTAGACGAAGTCATATGGGTTATGGGTTATAATAATAATAATCATTATTATGATCAGGGAAAAGAATTCGGTCCACTAATTAGTGTTGGATTTACTCCTTCTGCAGCTCCGATGCTAAATTGCTATTGAGTGGGAGGGGAAGGAGCACAATGCAAGCGTTCGCAATTCGCAGAAGTTACCCTGGGCGGAGACTATACAGTCCGAATACTAAATTTTCACACTGCTTTCGGAGCAAGTTGGCCGATTTCTTATCCCTGATTATGATACTGAGAATCCACATCAAATACAGTAACCAACAGCCAGTACAAATGGTCTCTAAAGGTGTGGGCAGCAGGTTTGGGTTCGAATGTTATTGGACCTTTCTTTTGAAGAGCATGATAGTAGTAAAACTATTTACATTTTTTGCAGAATTAACTTGAATGATTTATAAGAAAATGTTCTTGTTGCTGTTATTAGACACATGTGGGTGCAACATTATGGTGCACCGCCTCACAATGTTGCAATAGTTCGAACATTTTTAAATGAAACATTCAGAAATAAGTGCATCGGTCGAGGAAGTTGGCCTGCTCGGTGTCCTGATTTGGCTGCTTGTGATTTCTTTTTGTGGGGTTTTATAAAATCACGAATATATGACACTCCAGCTACAACTACTCAAGACATGCTGCAAAGAATAATGTTAGCATTTCAAGAGGTTATTTCAGAAATAGTGTAAAAAGTGCAGGAATCGTTTAAAAAAAGAATTAGATTATGACATCTGGTCAAACTACAAAACGACCCTTTTCAGGGCGAAATATTTTTAAATCATAAATTTCTAAATCCACTTGACACGACTGTTACGACATCGCGGTTCGCAAATAATAATGGTTACAAGATGCTCGCACTATCGCTCGCTCCATGCAAACTGTTACTGGAAACGTTTCGAACGCCATCGAACTATCACGAACTCTCTAGAACATTCCAGATAGGTGCCGTGATTTCTCCAGAACGCCGGTAACAATCATTCCGTCAACCCGAGAAGAGGCGGTTGACCAGCAGATGACACCGCTTGTCGGAATATAAAATTTATTAGGGTCCGCCTGTAACTCTTAGTTACTTAGTTGTAGCCGCTTGTCTTGACAATCTAGTTTTATTCCGAAATGTATGAAAAAATGCTATGGTTAGCAATCATTTATTTCTTAATAAAATAGGAATTCGATATTTGCTTTTTTTTCCAAAGCTAGATACGAATAAGTGTATAAATGCCAATAATTAACACAATAAAATAAACAATTCTTGAAAACAAGAAAACTAATGAAAATAGATATAGCGAATGCTGCTACTAATCGATGTAGAATTTGAATCTCATGATGCAAAAATTTACAGGGTGTTCCATTTACGAAAACTGACTTTTGTGCAGTTGAACAGAACAATGTTCGACACCATATTTTGACCACCCTGTGAATTTTTCAATTACAACTAAGATATGATTTGAAAGGCTGAACGTTATTCTTTCAAACGACAGGCAGCTTGAATCTTGACACTTGAAAATGTCGTAAATACATTCTCTTAAATGAAAGGTCACCAAAATAAACTTTTTCAGAAATTCGAAGATATCTCAAAAACCGTTACGTTTACGTATAGGGAAGCTTTAACAACTTTTGCTTGGAATAACGTGCAGAATCAGAATTTGCAATAAAAAGTACAGCAATCCATTTAAAATAAGAAAGTTAATGGCGTTAATGGCTTAATAACCGGAAGTGCTATAAAAGTGAAAATATTTTCACTTCCTTCTAGGACAATGTATTGATTTTCAAAATGTTTGTATGTTTCTTTCCGCGAGAACTTTTATTAGGCCACTCAACTCTGGAGACCCTGTATATCAAATTAATTTTAAAATGTGCTCCACGTGGTAACAGTAAAACGAAATGAAACAGCATTATAGGGACGATTGTACATTACTATAAACATTTGTAAAACAGTTTTAATCTCGGTACCTAAATCCTATCACTTGGATTATTTATTTACAATTATATTTTTAATCGGCCGTCATTTTTATTATATTTCTCGTTCTAATTTTGTTCAGTAACTAAATTATTTACACATTTTAAAAATCAACAAATTAAAACAAATAGCACAAGAAAGAAATATGAATCAAGCGCGAAAATTACGGACAAAGTGCAATTTACTCCTCGACAAGTAAAACATGATTTATTTAAAAAAAAATCAAGCAAGAGATTAAATTCCTTCTTCAACGTTCAGTTATTCACAATACAATATCGAAATGAATTTGCTGCAACGCACAATGAGACCAGGTCTGCGAACTCTGGTAACACTTCCAACCATTATTTTCTGAAAATAACGAAATTAGTTTTAGAAAGGCGCACGTAAATTTTATCATTATTAACAAGTTAGACCGGTGTACCTATCGCTGAATCACGAATCACAAATAATGTTCGTAGTACAGATACGATTGCATCACTCTGTGTTTGTAGCATAGACCTACTTGAACCAGAAATAAAACGCAGAGATAAAGTTAGACTCTCTATTTTTATACTAAATTAACAGTATACCCAAGTTTCGAACAGAGTAAGTAATTGCAGCTTATTCTTTTTTATTTGTCATTACTTGTTTGTCCACGAAAGTAAACGACGTTTTGTGCGCTACTTGCTTTCATGTTATTCGGATGTTATCGATTTCTAAACACGGCGCGGGAATTTTGAAGAGTGTATATACACTGCTCTCCATCGATCTTGCACCACAATAAAATTTCTAAAGTCAAATACACTTTGAAACTTTAAAAAGCCAAGTGTGTGTGTATGTACTCGTACCTATATTACAAAATCCTTGTTGAAAATCATAAAACTATAATTCAATTTCGTATACCAAACACTAAACACACTAAATTACTAATTAATTGTTTCAGTACTTACCTTTACTCATGCATTTTTGAATACGAAATAAAATGTAAATACAAATTTGTAGAGTGTTATTGTTATCATGTATTTGCAGTACTTTAATTGTTTGCACGTTTAAAGTGATTTACGACAAGTTTCATGATAATAGTAATATCTTGTTTCGTTTACTATTTACCTTTGCACTGTCTCTGCGAAACGACATAACAAAGTTATTTAGTATAAAGAAGAACTCTCTTGCATCTAAAATTTAAGTGAGTCATGTGAAGAAACTTGACGAAAATTTGTAAGTACCGACCCTTTTTATTTCAGATGACGAAATCTGGTAAGTTCCAATTTGCAATAGACCGCGGCGGTACCTTCACCGACGTCTTCGCGCGTTGCCCGGACGGCAAAATAAGGGTCCTAAAACTGCTCTCAGAAGACCCCCTGCATTATAAAGATGCTCCTACCGAAGGCATCAGAAGAATTCTGCAAGAGGTTTGTTCAATATTGAATGAACACTTTAAGTTTTTTTTAATCTTTACCTTGTAGGAGACCGGAAGGGCTCTTGATCCGGAAGGTAACGTAGACAGTTCGCTGATTGAATGGATTCGCATGGGTACCACTGTAGCGACCAACGCCCTGCTAGAACGAAAAGGCGAAAAGATGGCGCTGGTTACCAACAAAGGCTTCGCCGACATTCTCCTGATTGGGAATCAAGCAAGGCCCAGCATTTTCCAACTGGTACCGAACCACTTACTCAAAAACATTTTCTTCTTGTACACTTACTTAAAAAAAATCGTAGGATATTCGACGGCCGGATGTACTCTTTTCCACCGTTGTCGAAGTCGATTGCAGGATCATCCCTCTTCTCGCAGGAAAATGCCAATTGCAAGGACGAGCTGCAAACTGGCCGGTTGTCGACGGTGCCACCAAAGAAGGATTTTATGTTACGAAGGGCATCGAAACCGAAGAAGTCCGACGTGACCTTAAAAAAATAAAGGAGGATGGAATCAATAGCATCGCGGTTGTTTTCGCCCATAGCTA
Organism: Prosopocoilus inquinatus; assembly: GCA_036172665.1. Lineage (NCBI taxonomy): Eukaryota > Metazoa > Arthropoda > Insecta > Coleoptera > Lucanidae > Prosopocoilus > Prosopocoilus inquinatus. The sequence goes on from CM069877.1 coordinate 32,155,257, forward strand.
CGCCGTTGGGGACTTTGAAAAGACCGTTGGGGAAATAGCTCAGGAGTTAGGTACTCTTTCGTTTTAAGCAGGCCGGGGCACTGTTAAAAACTGGAAATGCGCAGGTTTCACTCACGTGTCTCTCTCGCACGAAGTCATGCCGATGATTCGAATTGTACCGAGGGGATTCACCGCTTGCGCTGATGCTTACCTTACACCCCACGTAAAGAGATACGTGCAGGGGTTTTGCCGGGGATTTAAAAACAACTTGGAGGGTTGTAGGGTGTTGTTCATGCAGAGCGATGGAGGGTTAACGCCGATGAGTCATTTTAATGGGGCGAGAGCCATTTTATCTGGACCAGCCGGAGGTGTTGTGGGGTACGCTACTTACCAATGCAATTTGCCCATGACTTTCAACTTCCTGTTTTCTTTCTGATTTTAGATACGCCATGACAACTTGGCAAAAGGAAACTGATTTGCCTGTTATTGGCTTTGACATGGGAGGGACATCCACAGACGTGTCGCGTTTCGCCGGACATTACGATCACGTGTACGAAAGTACAACGGCAGGTGTGACCATACAAGCACCTCAATTAGATGTTAACACTGTGGCTGCTGGTGGGGGCTCGATGTTATTTTTTAGGTCGGGATTGTTTGTGGTGGGGCCAGAATCGGCGGGGGCTCATCCAGGGCCGGTCTGCTATAAGAAGCAGGGTCCTCTGACGGTGACCGACGCAAATTTGGCCTTGGGTCGCCTGCTCCCGGAGTATTTTCCAAAAATATTCGGCCCCAATGAGAACGCACCTTTGGATAAGGACGCGACCGTTTCGGCGTTCGAAAAAATGCGTGATGAGATCAACGAATTTCTAAGCGTCCAAAAAACCGGCAGAAAGGTTCAATCGCCTAAAACAATCTTGCGCAACTTTTCAAAACTGTGGATATTGCAGGAGGCTATGTCATTGGAAGAAGTTGCGATGGGGTTCACACGTGTGGCTAACGAAGCTATGTGTAGACCAATAAGGGCGTTGACTCAAGCGAAGGGGTATGATACTGCTCGACATGTTCTGGCTTGTTTTGGCGGGGCTGGCGGACAACACGCTTGCGCAATAGCCAGATCCCTCGGCATGAGTGCTGTCTTCGTACATAAATATGCTGGTAGGTCCATCCCAATGTCCCTGCCTGTTTGATTTATTCGATGCGTGTAGGTATACTATCCGCTTATGGTATGGCTTTGGCCGATGTGGTCCACGAAGCTCAAGAGCCAAGCGCTAAAATCTACAGCCCCGACAATTTTGATCACTTCGATCACCGATTGAGCGCGTTGGAGGACCAGTGTAAAACAGAGCTGCGAGGTCAGGGATTTTCTGATGAAAACATCGTCCTCGAACCATACTTACATCTAAGATATAATGGCACGGATTGTGCTTTGATGTGTTCACCAAGTCCCACCGAGCTGGAAAGGACGACGAGACACGGTGATTTCCTGCAGACGTTTTTAAACCGTTATAAAACCGAGTTTGGCTTTACAATTCACAACCGAGATATAATTGTTGATGATATAAGGGTGAGAGGAATCGGAAAGAGCGAGGTCGAAGACGAAAAAGAAAAACCATCAGCCTCGGGGGTTCCTCCAATCGAAAGTTCCGCGCAGGTTTATTTCGAAGGTGGCTACAGAGATACCCACGTCTATATTTTGGAGAAGCTTTCCCCCGGGCATGTTATCGAAGGTCCCGCGATCATTATGGACCAACTCAGCACGATTTTGGTCGAACCAGATTGCACGGCGTCTATTACAAAGCGCGGGGACGTCAAGATCATCATTGGTTCGGGGAAGATCAAGGAAATCGGGCCGGAATTAGACTCGATTCAATTGAGCATCTTCAGCCATCGATTTATGAGCATCGCGGAACAAATGGGCAGGTAAATTTTACCCCCCACATAAAACCTGTTTGAAATGTTTTACCACAGAATCCTACAACGCACTTCAATTTCCACAAACATAAAAGAACGTCTGGATTTTTCATGTGCGCTCTTTGGATTCGATGGGGGGTTGGTTTCTAACGCGCCCCATATACCCGTGCATTTAGGAGCGATGCAGGAAGCAGTGCAGTACCAGATGAAGACGAGAGGGGAGTTCAACGAGGGCGACGTCATTTTATCTAACCATCCGGCTGCGGGTGGTTCACATCTACCCGATTTTACGGTCATCACCCCCGTCTTTTATAAGTAAGTTATTGTGAAATTGTTTAGGCACATTTCTGACATTGTTATTATTTTAGGGGGCAGAAAGATCCGATTTTCTTTGTCGCAAGTCGTGGACACCACGCTGATATTGGGGGTATAACCCCAGGTTCCATGCCGCCGCATTCGACCAGTTTGGACCAGGAAGGAGCTGCCTTCAAAAGTTTCTTATTGGTAGACAAGGGTAGGTTCTGCGAGGCAGAACTCACCGAGGAGATTTTGAAGGCCGGGGGGCGTAACCTAAGCGATAATATTTCGGATTTGAGGGCGCAAGTTGCTGCAAATCAGAAGGGGATAGTTTTGGTCGGCGAACTGATCGACCAGTACGGTTTGGGGGTGGTTCAAGCTTACATGGGGCACATTCAAACCAACGCAGAGGTGGCCGTCCGAGATATGTTGCGGGAAGTGGCAAAGAATGCTTTGAGGAGGACTGGGACGACGGTGATTCAGGCGGAGGATCGCATGGATGATGGTTCTCCCATAAAATTGAAAGTGAGCTTGAACCAGGACGAAGGCTCTGCGGTATGCGATTTCACGTAAGTTCGTACGAATTTATTAATTCGGATTATGATGTGGGTCTGACGTTTATTTATTTTTATTCTGTTTTATATATATTTTATTGCCTGTTGTGAATAGGGGGAGCGGACCTGAGGTTTGGGGCAACTGCAATGCTCCGAAAGCAATAACCCTTTCTGCCCTTATCTACTGTCTCAGGTGTATGGTCGGACACGACGTGCCTTTAAATCAGGTAGCGTAATCCTTTTACGGAATTTATTTCATTCACGTTGGAGCTTTATATAAAAATGGTCTCGTACACGTAAGCCAGCCACCCTTTTCGTTATTAATAAATTTATACTATATCATCCGGGTGAAGGTAATTCCCGGATGACTACACGAAGAACTATTTTTGTTTCAGGGGTGCTTAGCGCCTGTAAAAATTATAGTCCCGAAAGGCTCGATTTTAGACCCGAGCGACAACGCGGCGGTCGTAGGAGGAAACGTGTTAACATCCCAAAGAATCGTCGACGTCGTCTTGAAGGCCTTCAAAGTATGCGCGGCCTCTCAGGGTTGCATGAATAACATTACCTTTGGCAGCGAAAGCTGGGGGTGTTACGAAACCGTCGCAGGTGGAAGCGGGGCGGTAAATAAATTATCTTGCAAGTGAAAACAAAATATAAATTCTCATTTTAATTTAGGGTCCAACTTGGCATGGTTGTTCCGGGGTTCATACACACATGACCAACACGAGGATAACAGACGTGGAAATTTTGGAAAGGCGATATCCTGTTCACGTGCGCAAGTTCACCCTGCGGAAAGGATCCGGTGGTAAAGGAAAATTTTGCGGAGGCGATGGGGTGCTACGTGAACTTTATTTTCGAGCTCCCGTCACGCTTTCCGTTTTGACAGAACGAAGAGTTACCGAGCCCTACGGAATGGAGGGTAAGACATTTCTTTGAAATAGATTGAGCAGTCCTAAATATTACCAAAAAAAAATTAAATTTCTTTTTTTTTACACTCTCCTCATGTACCGTTGCCAACTCATTCATAAAAACGAAGTAATTTACCTTCGGTGACGGCGTCGTTTCGAAAATTGTTATTTCGCGGGACCCTCCAATTGCCCGGATGCGGATGATAAAGAAAGAAAAAAATAATTAAAATTAATGTCGGTTATTATAATTTCGCCGTTTCCTCGTCGGGGGTGACGCTTATCTCGTCGTATTTATTTATATTCGCCTTACATCCCCCACTTTTCTCAAATAAATTGCGGCCGTTGTTTTTGTTGTCCGCGCGGCTCACTAAAACGGCATCGGGTTAATTTCATCTCTCCCCTTTATTTCTTTAGGTGGTTGTCCCGGCGCAAGAGGTTTCAATCTCTTAATCAGATCTGATGGCCGAACGATCAATTTGGGTCCTAAAACAGCGGTTCGAGTCGAGCCGGGGGTGAGTTTTGCTTTTTCTCGTTTCTGAGACCAATCCGTATTGTTTTTAAAATCGTTTGAAGTGAAATGTGTCATGCGAGAATTATTTGAAATGATTTTTCTTTTTTGAAAATGTATCGAATATCTGTTTAACAATAAGCTAAAATGTTGCATTGTAGTAGGTAGCGGTTTAAATTGAATCGCACCGTGGTAACGTTTCGCTTCAGGTATGCTTTGTAACGCTTTATGCATTCGTGCGTGTTGAACGGCAATGCGTTTGAATAATCATAATACATGGGATCAAATTTAATTGGATGCCGATTTTTAAACGAGATTAATCCGGCTCTGTGTCAATTCTGTGAATCGGTTCAGCATAATTAATTGATATGAAATAATTCGGAAACTAATTCGTTACTCTACAGAGTGTGACAATTGTTTATTAGTTTTAAAATCTGCTAGTTCCTAACCTCTCATAAACTGCATTTTCGCTACGAGCTCTTTATTTCAGCAGCAATCTTAAGAACCTTGCACCTAAGATCCAAACATATTCAATATTTCAGAAAGAGATCAATGTATGTGTCGTTACGGATTACATTTAAAAATAAATCGCTGTTAAATTTTTAAAAATAATTTAATTGTTCGCCAGTGTTATACAAGAACGACCACGCAAAGGTCAGATAAATCATAAACTTGTTGCGCACTCGCTGACTCAGTAATTAAAATCGAATAATTTTCTAGGAAAAACATAATGCGAAACAAGCCAAAGTGAACCTTTAGTCATGCGAATTGCGCTCACTGGTGAAAGGATGAGAGGTATAAGTACAGGTTTTCAGGACTTTCAGGGCTGAAACCTCCAAAACCTGTTGGTCGGGTAACCAAGTTAGCTCCGGGTCGACTGATTCCAGAGCCGTCAGCAGCTACAATGGGACGGTTGTGGAATTTTCAACCCAATCGCGAAATTTAGTAAAAAGAGTGCCACTCAAACAATGTTTTTGGTAACCGCGGGAAAATTAAGAAGACGCGATTGAGTTCCAAATGTTTTATTTACTCAATAACATAAGTAATATAAAGACAGAAGTAAAATCAAAGAAACGTTTTACGACAAGTCAAGAAAAGCAGTAAATCCATTCAAAAGCCAAATATCTAAATCAAAACGTTGGCAAAAGGCCTCAAATCAAGTGAAAATTAAAGTGTAATTTTATTCCGAGATTGTCATTCAAAATACACCGCAAACCTCTGGGTTTAAATATTCGGATCTGAATTTGTCTTAATCAAAAAAAAAGGTTCTATTCGTTTACGCCAGAACGCGCTAAAACAATCGGCAATCAATAACACGAGCAGGCAGTTGAAAAAAAAAAGGAAATAAAGTCTAACCTGTCTCTAATGCTCTGTCGAGTCATCCTAAAATGGCGAGTCACCGCTCCGGTAACTTGGCTCCTCTGATCCTCCACACGTCCAGCGTCGAATAGCGAAACGGAGATAATAGATCTTGGCACATCTATGAAGAGCGAGGAGTCCTTCCGGCAGATCACCTCCACGAAATACCTCGCCGCGGAAGGGCCAATGATCAAAGGGTTTATCAGCACAGCACACCGGAGACAAGAAGCCTAACAGATAAACGAAGAAAATCGTAAAACACGAATCGGATTAGCCCCGGACGATTAACTCACCTGGTGGAATTTACCAAAACGCTAGGCTTGGGAAAAACGCTGCTTACTCTAGGGTTAACTACGCAGAATCGGCCAAGGCCGTGAATTACACTTCTCCTTCCAAAAATCACAATACCGCAACACATAAAATACGCGTGGTTAACCCAAGATCTAACTGGAGAGTGAAGTGTCGCTAATTCGATTTGGGGAATGGGGAGAAGAGGAACAACCTTAAAGAAAGAGGGATCGAGAAATGTTAGCCAATCCGGCGAAATGTGACATAAGCATCTTCGAATCAAATTAACTACTAAGGGTCATGGGAGCTTCCACGCAATGGACCAGAAATGTTACAACACGTTTGGTACGGTTAATAAAAAAAAAAAACAACAGGCTGACTGGCCTCTCCCAGAAGAAACTGGAACGCAATAAAATCCGCTTAGATTTTATGAAAATAAAACGAGCGTATTTCTGCCTTGAAATAATATTCGGAGAAGTCCATACGGAAAAACATTTAGACAAATAAAGGTCCGGGCAATTACGATTAAAATTAAAACATTTCACTCGCCCAGAGCGCTCTGGCACTCCCTATTTCGAGCGCGATTTTATTACCCATTGATAAAAAAGTAACTTAACTCGGTAAATACACTCTACAGGGCGTCCCCAAAATAACAGATGAATTTAAAACTGTAACAGGGCATTCAGTGTTGATTCAGTATTAAGTCAGTATTGAGTCAGAGTCAAGGGCTGAGGGTCCATCATGTTTAAAGTAGTGCTCTTCAAGAAGCTTTCTAAATCCTCTCTCTTCTGTATCATGTTTTGATAAGCGTATACTTAAAATTATTTTTTCGGCCTCCATCTAAAATTACTGATTTTCCATTCGTCCAAATTGTCCTGAAAACAGTTATTTGCGTGCCTAGGCAGGAAAATAAAAACAAGGATTTTGCGTGAACGATTTTTAGCTTGATAACGCTGAGTGACATTGAAATGTCAAATTAAACCTCACAAGTCGAAGAAAAATTATTCAGTGTCTTTAAACCATTCTGCAAATAAAATTTTCTATTTTTGTAAATTAATTCGTGTCATGTAATTCAGCATTGAATTATACCGCTAACATAAGAAAGATAAATTTCCTAACCGACCCTATTTTAAAAATAATAATTGTTTTAATTTAAGAAATTTGTCGTCCGAAAAAATGTTGTGTATCACGCGTCCAGAAACGTTTTCGAAAGGATTCGCACTTATAGGGATGTTTGATTAAATGGCTAAGAATTTGTGTACACGATTTGTTGAATTATCCAAGTTTTTCCGTCCGGCAAGAAAAAGGGTTAAAGCGTGACTCGCCAGGGAGCGCTCACTTTTGGATGTGTAAAAATTCAGATTTTGATAATTATTATTTCATTGAGTACATTCTATTTAAAGATACTTTACTAAATTGGAAATCAGTTCGAGGTGTGAATAATCTGAATTAGAAATCATATCGAGGTATGATTCCTATGAAAGTACAAATTTAAAAAAGAGCAGCTTATGCAACGAAAGCATTAGTCAGCATTAATCATACTAGGGTGTTATATTAAAAACAAGAACAAGCTTGCACTGCACGTAAAGCTAATTCTTCGAAAATCCTGGGGCTAGCTTTAGCTTCCCACGTCACCAGATCATAATACGTAGGACAAGAAAAGAAAGTTCGGGAGCAGTTCCGTCTAAAAAGTCGTCGGTTTTACAAGCGTCTTTTTTTCCTCCATTGCAGTTTTCTTTCAAAATTCAAAAATATTTTCTGTCAGTTAACTTTTAACATAACTTAAATAAAGTGTACCTGAAAGTGCTCACGTTCAGCGATGGTTACTTTAGATAAAATAAATTCATTCTTGCTTAAAATTTCAGTTTCTAATGAATATATTTAGAAGTGCATTGATTTTCTTGAACCTACCTTCTCTCTTTCATATTCTAGATTTTATTTTGTAGTAAACTGTTAAATTTAAAATATTTAATTGATTTAATTGAATTCACTTATTATTTCTTTTGTAATCTCTAGTTATTGTACAACAAAAAATTCTCTTAAATTTTAATATATCTTATTATTTGGAAATTCAGGGTTTTTATTTGAATTATTAGAGAAAAGTATTCTTAAGTAAGCCGAGAAAGAGATAAGGAGGAGCAGACCAACTTCGACAATTACTATAAAAATTAAAAAAATTTTGTGCAAATCGTTTTTGATTGCAGCGAGAACCTCGAGCAGCCTCTGGACAGCTGTTTCAGCCCTGCTTGGGGCTTCTTCAGCAGAGACGTAGCTCGACATTCCCGCTGCAAACAAAAACGACTTGCCCAATTTATTCGCATTTGCGATGTAAGAGTGATGAACAGATAAAATAGCGTCTCTGCTGAAGAAGCCCCAGCAGGGCTGAAACAGCTGTCCAGAGGCTGCTCGAGGTTCTTGCTGCAATCAAAAACGATTTGCACAAAATTTTTCTAAAATCTTTCATTATGCTTTGACAGCAAGCATGGCCGCCTTGCATGGGGAACTTATTAGGAGCAAATCCCGCTTCAATTTGTCTACCCTACTGCAATGTCAGGTCAAAAAGCGATAGTAAGATGTCGCTATTTTATCTGTTTATAAAAATTAAAGTAAGCGCTATTCGAGCAAGCCGTGGAAAACGGTTTGGAAATCGATCTCTGGCTTTGGAATACGCTACTCACTAAGAATGGATAGATGTATTCTCATGTGACTTAAGACAAGAACTAAGCCGCCGGGAAACCGAGGGGGTGAAAAACGGTGCAGCGTTCGTCTGGAGCTCTTCAAGCTTAGACGCGTATCTCTCTCCAATAATATTAAATTAATCATTTGTATTACGAACAATTCTTATGGGACGTTGTTGTTTATTGCGTGTATTTGACATAGAAAAGAATAGTAAACGTTAAAGGTAAAAAGCCTCGAGCCTTATTTCTAAAAGATAATAATGCTATAAACGCTTTAACTGATCAGTGAATGAAATTCTAGTTCACTGTTACCTTTTATAAACAAGATTGTTTAAGGATTATTTAAGTAAAATAAAAACTTTTCAATTTGCATTCTCGCTTTAGTTTTAATTAAAAATGCAGCAAACTTTGATGTAAGCTAAGCACATGTTCGAGGCTGTACCAGATACTCACTGCATCATTACTTATTAAGCAACTACGTCTGAAGTTCATTATCCTAAGAGCATCTTCACGAGTTTGCACCCTTTGGCTGGATCTGACCTCACTCACTTCCCATGTCGACCTAATCGACCGATACACCCTTGACCGGATCAAAAAACAAAAAAGTTTCCTCCAGTTTTACTATCGAAATTAAAACCACAAGTACAATAACAATATGACTTTTACAAAGCACTTTCAAAACGGTAAGTTTTCTAACGCCGCCGCATGTGCTGGTCGTTAAATTTCATGATGGCGTCAAGTGCTTGGTTTTAAAGCACCAATTATTTCAGTTTGCGAAACAATAAAAAAATTGTCATTGTTTTGCTGAAATTTCTGTAAAATCGTCGGGGAAACGTCTAAAAAAAAAAAAAAATAAAGTGCGACTGTACAATCCATAATTTAAGCGAGTGATAACGAAAAGCTGGCGATCTTCCCGGAGCGTCTTCGCTTTCCGGGTAATTCCGAATTCGGCCGTCGTGAATAATAAATCGGGCGACGCTAACCGTCTCGAGTTTAATTAAATTCTGAGCCGCGTTTGCGTCCCAAAGAAGGTGCGTTCTGTGCCGCTCATCAAATTACGCCGGCGTGTTTTATTTATTTATTTATTTATTTTTTTGCGAGAGAGAGAGAAAGAGAAACGGCCGAAAATTCCTGAATTTTTAACCCGGATGAGATCTTAAACGTGTAATATGTAAAAAAGGGAAAACTGGAAGGGACGTTAATGATCTTAAATAATTTATTGTAATTAGCCCGACTTAGGAATGAGGTGAGGGGAAGTCTTTTTTTTCTCTTTCTGGAATTAAAGTTCATAATTTACACCGAAAGGTCATTAAATACATTAAAAAGGAAAAATAAGAGATATGTTTCTTCCCCAAAAAAATATCTTTATTTCTACTAAATTAGCTAAATTAGTTGCAAGTCAGTTTCGATTGCAGTGGATTTCCCAAGCGTTCCTGTTTCGGTCCTATTTGAGACCTCCTCAGCAAGGCAGTTGGCACTGACTGAGTGACATACCGTGTTTAAAGATAGTTTAATTTGAAATTTCCTTTGAACGAAGATGTAGATCTTGTGGAAGGGCGACGTTTTGAACATCCTTAATATTGCAGAACCAACAACACGTTAATAAAAACTAATAAAACAATTTTATCTATTGCAGTTATACCGCTGTTATCTCGTTTTTAAACGTGCTACATAACCTGTAAATATTTAAATGTTGTTTTGGGATACTCTTAAAAAATCGTAGATAGGGACAGTAAAGGAATTTCCGAGTTAACCGTTGATTTTACATAGAATAAGGAAACAATCACATATATTCAGTTCCTCGCCAAATTTGAAACAAAATTTATGGGAGGTCCAGGTCCCCAGGTCTAACGTCGGCCGAGAAGACGAGACTCAGAGCGACCTATGAGCTTTCACCCTTGAAATTGTCCAAGACAAACAGAGACAGGAACTATGCGTCACAGCCGATCATCCCACGGCGAAACATTCGGGGGTCAAAACGTAATCGGCAAGGAAAAGTTCGGTGAGAGAGCTTAAATTTTTAACCCCACCAAATTAGCTTAGAGGAAGGAAAGAAAGGAGAAACGTAGAACGTTAGCAACAGACAAATAAAACTCACCTGGAGGAAATCTGTTGCGTCAAGCTGACAAAAGCGCATGTGAACACGGTTTTGATCGGAGCAAATCTTTAAACCCGGCCCTAAACCATGACTTTAATTTCAATCTCCCTTGGGAGAAATGTTTATTGAACACTAAAACGGTTCACCTAACATGAACGCAAGTGGCTCACTCGAATTCCACCTGAAAAGTGAATCTATTGTCAGTACGATTCGGAGAGCGATGAAAAGAGAACCACCAGGAGAAAAAGGAGATGGAGAAGAGTAAGCCAATCGGGCGAAATGTGACATACGAGACCAGAATCATATCATGTGGCCCAGTTAAGATTTTTCAAGTAACGTTTTAAATAACTTTCGTTTATAAACAAAAAAAAAATATTTTTGATTAATATTCCTTCATCATGATAATCAAAATTTTCGACGATAGTTCAAACAATTTCTACAACAATAAATTTCAACAAACTCTCGAACAATTTTTAATTGGGCCAAATGATATGAGTCTCGGCTCGTAAACCTTACCGAATGAACTTCAAATATCAAGGATCACGGGCGCGTCCGCGAAACGAACAAAATACGTCGCAACTCGCTAAGAGCGGAAAGCAAAAAAAAGAAAGCCCGTCAATCTGGCGTCATCCGGAATAAACCACAATATAATAAAATTCCTTCAGATTTTACGAGAATCAAACGAGCGTATTTCTGACTCGAAATACACTATAAAAACCTATAAAGAAAAAATTGAACGGGCAATTACAAGTTTAATTGGCTGCGTTCCCAACCCGAGGCGACAGAAAACCACGTTTCGCTCGGCCAGAGCATAACGGCACACCCTATTTCGACTTAATAAAATAACCCGTCGATAAAAAAAAGATTCGACTCCGGTGGATCTTATTATATAGGGCGCCCCAAAGTAATAAAAGGATTTTAAACTATAATGGCACCAATAGAAAAAAATTGGTCGTCTACTAAAAATTAATGAAGACGATTACTTTGTAATAATAAATAAATAAAGCAAATTAATGAAAAATCACATTCGCAGAATGTTTTTCGGATGGTGATGTGATGTGATGTTGAAAGGAAAAAATACTTCTCTTACACTTTTGCTTGAGAATCAACTACATACGTCGAATATTTATTGGGACACTCCATATGTAATTTTGAATATTTAAACCGTAACATAAATTTAGTTTCCAGTTTTATAAAGAATCGAAAAGATGCTTTGATGGAGACTGAAAAATTTAAATTGAGGACTTAAGCGTGGGTGGATTTGAGTCTCTTCTTTCTGTGACTTTTACTTTGAATTTATCAATGAAGTTGATTGTTGTCCGATGAGAAATGTAAAAAGTTTTTTTTTAAATCTTCTCTGAACAGAATTATGACTGGAAATACACTCTACGTTTCGCTATAGATTTATAGCTTCGTCAAAAAACAAATTATAGCGAAACTTTTAGTGTATTTCCAGCCCGGTTCAAGATTAAAAAAACTTTTTACTTTGAATTTATTAAAATTGTTTTAAAATTAAAGCTCTACCTACGCCCCTACAAAACCGGAAGTCTCCTTCTCCTTGTATAAATGCCCTTGCATTTATACAAATAGAAAATAGCTACTATGATATCCTAATGAAAGAATTCAAGAATGTTACTTGGAATCTATAGAATATTATCGGAATTCGATGGAAACTTTTCACTGTTGTCTTTTCTTGTTGGCTTGTGTTTTATCTTTTAAAGGTATTTTCCAATTTTTCGTTTTAACGACAGATAAAAATGAAACCTGCCTGCAATTTAATGGACAGTGGCGTAAAACCGAAAACCGATGCTCTACGTAATTCTGCAAGAATACGAGAATTTCCACTTTTCCTTCACTAACGTTCCTCAATTGCAGTTTCCTCCGCTTATCGCCATCATAACATGTGTTCACAACATTAATATTTGGATGGGTTTGTTGTTATGAAAATGCCACGTACCATCGTGCGGAAGAAAAAGTAAACGAATAGTATTGTAGGTACCGGTACTTAAACGTTCGATTTTATACAGGATCGGTATTTGTGGAAGTAAAATATAGCCTTATAGATGGCGTTATCAAACTCTCGTCTGTTCAAAGTCGAGGCTTGGTGTAGCTGGTGATGTGAGATTTTTTATTTCAAAGTAATAATCAGCCGACTGGAGGCGAAAAAATAAAAACAAATAAACGAAAAATGATAAAAAAACCGAAAGGAGTTAAAAAGTAGTAGTTTAAATAGAAACAAAATAGTTTCAGCGAATTAACCCAATTAAAAACCAAACGGTAAGAGGAAAAGAATTTAAAGTCAACGGGGAAAAACAAAACAAAAAATAATCAATGAACGAAAACAATGGAAAAAGCAAAAAATATTGGAAAAGCGTTTTAAACAGAAAAGGTAGGGCAATTAAAAAAACAAAAATAATTATTAATCGAGAACAATGGAAAAAAGAAGAAAATCAAACATAAAGCGACAGTCAACTAAAACAATACCAAGAAATTCAAAGCATTTAAAAAACAAATGACAGTCGAAAGACGGATAAGGTTAAGAAAATAAAATGAAAGCAAACAAAGAACAGCAATGAAATCTAAAAAAGAGGGCATTTAAAAACACAAAGCAAAGACGAATAAGTAACATAAAATAATAATGATAAAACAAATGCAGTTAGAAAAATAAGAAAAAAATATTAAAACAAAAAACTATAAAATTAGGAAGCACAACAAAAATAATCAATAAACGAAAACAATGGAAAAAACAAAAAACATTGGAGATATATTAAATAGAAAAGGTAGTGCAATTAAAGAAGCAAGAAAAATAATAATCGACGACAATGACAAAAAAATAAGAAAACCAAACAAAAAGCGAAGGCAACTATAAAAATATAAAACAATTAAAAAACAAATAACAATCGAAAGACGGGTAAGTTTAAGAAAATAAAATAAAAGCAAAAAAAAACAAATGCAATAAAATCGAAAAAAGAGGGCTTTAAAAACAAAAGACAAAGACGAATGAAAGACATAAAATAATAAGAAAACAAATGCAGTTAAAAAATAAGTAAAAATCGGCGATAATAGAGAAAACAGTCGATTAAGCAAAAACGTTTATAAAAAAGTAAAAACAAAAAAAAACTATAAAATTAGAAAGAACAAAATAATAATAAACGAAAACAATGGAAAACAAAAAACATTGGAGGAACAATACGGCATGATATGCTAAACATGTACTTTCCGCAGCATCGCACATCCCTACTAAAACTGGAGTCGTCGTACATTAGAATTGGAGTCGCTATATACTAGAACTGGGGTCGCTGCATATTAGAAGTGAGGTCGTAATATATAAACAGCCTGACCACGTGACCTTCACGTCGGTGCAAGCTGGAGAAGCTTATGTTTCTCCGAAACAAAGTAAACACTCCGAAACTATTAAAAACCATGGCATCCGATGCCTCCCCAAGGCCCTGTCACATGGATACCGAAAACGGCGTTTCCCCCCACACTGCACATAATGTGCATCGGAGAAGGTTTAACAACGACTGTTAGCGAAGCTAACTTACAACGTAAATTATATAGCCACTACTTGATAACGCTCCAAATATAAAATGGAAGTTGTTTGCCCAAACAGTGCTCCTGGCAACGCAGACAAGCGCCCCGTTTACACCCGCATATCACGTGACGACTTTGAAGACGAAATGAAACTGCGACGGCCGGCATCCCTTTGAATTTCGCCGATAAAGGAAACCGACCCAGGCGAAATGAAACTACAACGGCCGGCCTCCCTTTGAACTTCGCCGATTAAGGAAGCCGACCCAGGTATTCGCTAATAATACGTAAATAAAAGCCAATAAACTCGAAACAGCAAATGCACATTCATATTTACTAATGCAACTTGCGCGTGGCTAATGCGTAATGTATGACTAATTAGCCACCTGTGCAAACACATCCGGCTCATATTTGTTTCAACTCGTGCGTTTTATATTTGCTTTCGATGTAAACATTTTCAAATTACTAAAACTTTTCGACACAATTCCGGTTTCTTACATACACAAGCAATTTGTCATGACTAACAATAACTCTGCTTCAAGATGTTGAATGTATCTGAATAAGTCAGTACAGAATAAATTTACAAGATTCTGTAAAATTAATAATTTTAATAATAATAATAATAATAATATTTATTTGTCTAGATGATAAACAATCATATAAAGACGTGTAAATTTACAAAAATAGTTATGTTAACAGTCAGCGAGAAATATTTTTCTTTACGATATTGTCTTGAATCGGTTATCCAATCAACACTCATTGTCACTTGTTTAATTGTTGACACAAAATGTCGAAAACAAACGAAGTGAGTTATGTTAACAATCTGCGAGATTTGTCGCCCAACCAGCACTCAATTACCCATTTCCTGCTATTTAATCGTCGACACAATAATCCACGAAAAGTTTACATTAGTTAGAGTTTAGTACTAACTCATAAACTCCGTCACAACCGTGCAAGATCACAAAATTTGTCGTTTAGAAGTGTCAATAGGTCGTATTAGATATTCGTCCATTGTGTACCAAGGTTTGTCAATGAAATAATGTCTGCACTTATTTTTAAATATTTTGAAGTTTATTTCGTTTTTTGTATCAACGGATAAAGTATTAAAGCGTTTAACACCAATGTAATCAGGGTAATTTTTGCCAACCGTCAGACGCTGAAAGTCCAGTCGTATGTCTTCTCTGGCTCGAGTTGCATACGAATGTATATCCCTTTGCTTTATACTTTTGTTCTTGAAAGTGAAGATAACTGACTGATAAATGTACAAAGACCGTGGAGTCATAATTTTATGTTGTTTGAATAGATCCTTACAGTGTGTAAGAGGATGTACTCCAGCTATAATGCGGATAATTTCTTCCGTTTAACAAAAGCTTCATTTCTGTATCTACTTGCTCCCCAGAAAATTATACCGTATGATAATACAGGTTGCACCAAACCAAAATAAGCTTTCAGTAGGACATGTGTAAAGTTACGAATTTGGGGGTTCACAAATTATAGTCGTTAAATTTCAGAACACTTTAATTAAAAGCTGTCGCTTTACACAATTACCAACACAGTTGTAATGAGCTTGTCTATCAAATAACACTTTTACAAAATGTACTTTCTATTTATTCGAGGTACGAACCCTTCGCTTGCCAACTTAATAACTGAACTCGTGACGGAACGTACGGCTTATATAGCAGAGCCCTCTATGCTCGAAATTTTTAGAATGATTGCGTAGCTTCAGTCATGTTCTGTCACCCAAAGTGGCGTGTGTGATGCTAAAAATAGATCTGTTTGCGCATCACGGCTGTAACAGTAGCAACATGTAAATCAGAGAGCTAAGCTAAGTTTTGCGATGATTTAAGTAGTATGTATGTCCCATGTTAGTTTACTATTAAGTCGAACTCCTGAAAACTTGATACTGTCAATCACTGCGATTGATTTATTATTCGACCTTATTAGTATGCTACTAGTTATTTGGTTGTTTACTGGATGAAATTGTATTAATTGTGTCTTGTCCCTATTTAGTACAATGTCTTTTTTAGTACACCACTCTTGAAGTTGCGATATGGTTAAGTGACTTACTTGACTTAAGTCATTTAAACTTTGCTGTACAATTATCATGCTGATGTCGTCTGCATAAATATTTACATGGTTAGCAGCCGTACAAGATTTAGGTAAATCGTTTATCATTACACTGAAGAGCAAAGGTCGAAGTATCGTTCCTTGTGGTATGCCTCTATTTATCTTCTTAGTCTCAGAAAACTGATTGCCGATGGACACAAGTTGTTTCCTATCTTGCAGGTAAGATTTTATCCAATCTAGTGTGGGGCCTCTTACACCAAGATGATATAATTTGTTCAAGAGAAGGGTGTGGTTAACTGTATCAAATGCTCGGCTCATATCGAAAAATATTCCAAGTATATTGCTTTTGTTATTCAAAACTTTAGTTACTTCACTCAGTGTTCGATGAACTGCAGATGTCATAGATCGTGTCTTTCTATATCCATGTTGACAATCACTTAAGGTTCGATACTTTTCCAAAAAATTGTAAAGTCTGGTATAGAATGCCGATTAAAAAATTTTTGACAGTTGTGTTTGCAGCGAAAGTGGTCTGTAATTATTTATGCCATTTCTTTCACCTTTATTCTTGTACACTGGAACCACCTTAGATACTTTTAGTTTTTCAGGATAAATGCCGTCTTCGAATGATAAATTGACAATACGACTTAAGGGTGCTGCAGTAAAATCAGACACGAGTTTTATTATTTTACCGCGAATTACATCATGTCCAGTAGACATTTTGTTGCAGCATTTATTAATTATGGTTTTGGTTTCATCTTCATATATTGGAGTTAAATAAAAACTGTTGGGAACTTTGTGAATATTCGTATTATTATCAGCTGATAAGGGGGTCGTTGTTGACAATTCAATTATACACGGTGGCCAGAAAAATGCGGACAAACGCCACGCAGGCCAAATCTTTGTTTAATTCTGAGTTGACAATCTTAATTGAAAAAAAAAAATCCGAATACCATATACATGTCGGCGTATTCTCCAAAGGTAAACATTGTTCGGTACTAAGAACAGCACAAAATGTTTATCTTATTTCAAGAGCCAAATGTCACATGAGAAACGTCAAAAATTGACAACTACTTACTACTTTTAAACAAGCAGCCTTACAGTACCACGTTGCCAAATGTACTTTAATTTCAAAAAAGCCAATGAAGAAATGTTAAAAATGTAAACCATTGGTATTAATTGATTAGTTACATCAATGCATTTGAGATAATTCCATTTCTAAATTTCACCACAATGATTTTACATAGATAAGTTTGACGAATTTTGCTAAATTTTAGCCGTACATCTTAAGGTTTGATGGTCTCGTGCGCCTTAAGGAAGGACCGCATAACTTTTTTGGATTAAGATTATCGCCTCAGAATTGAATAAGGAATCGTTCTACCTGGCGTTTGTCCGCATTTTTCTGGCCACCGTGTATAATCGTTGAAAAGGTTTGCTGTCTCTTGTGTACTTAGAACTTTTTCATCCGTTGTAATTATAATATCATCTCTTTTCCTCAGCTCTTTATTTTCATTAATGATATTCCAACATGTTTTGTTGATATTGTAAGTTTCTTCAATTCTTTTATCATTAAATTTCCGCTTCTCCCTTATTAATTGATTATTGTAAAAAGTTTTCATGATTTTATATCTGTCTTCATAAAGTTTACTGCCGATATTTTTATTTGATTCGGCCACCATTTCTTTGACAAGAAGCGATAGTTGCCGCAGTTGAGGGGTTATTCAGGGTTTCTTCTTGGTTTTTTCTTGTATCCTACATATGCTGAATTGAAATGTTGTAAAAGTATATTTTCGAAATCGGTAAGAGATCTTTTTACATCATCATACCGTATATTCCAGTCTTCATTTACCAGATTTTCTTTGATTAGATAGCTACAGTTTGAAAAGTCTTTGGTAAATTCTAACGTCGTCCGTTGCCTAATCAAGATCCTCATTTAGTTCTATTCCTTGACCAACTTCTTAAAGCATAGAACATGTAAAGATTAAGAGTGAGAGCGCCTTATTTCTCTTTAAATTTTCTTCTACGGAATGACGATCGTATTCATAGTACCTCCTTGAGACTTCCTCAAATAAGGCAGCTCATCCTAAGCGCCGTCCTTATTAAGGGAAGTGGCTGTGATACGGGCATAAATGAAATCTTGAGGAAGCTGTCAATATACATACATAGAGCGAAACATAGACTTTTGAGTTGATATTTACAACTTGAGTCGAAACCAAATTAAGAATTCTAATAAATATAAAAGGCTGTTAATTTTGATTTAAAATTCCCTCTTCTATTAACTTTCCAATGTCCACACTAGTAGTAAAATCTTATCTTGTGAGCGTCATTCATAAAACCAGTATTGATACTTAATCAACCAACCCTGTGGCGAGACATAGGGTACGTTTTATGGGGCTTTTAATTTTCATCGCTTTTTAAGGCTTATGAAACGGCGGCCGGAGGAAATGCGCTCCTGCATTTACGCCTTCTTTGACGGTACCGCCGGTAATTTCGCACTTTGCGGAGAAGCCGCCGTAAATATTGAGTGCGCACCTGCGCTTTTATTAGAAAATATAACGATAATGTCCCGAGACGTCGACGTTTTGATCGAAACGCATTCCACCTTGTCTCTTGCGCCCCAAGTCTTAATTTTTGAAGCTGCAGAGCGTCGCGACGTCGTAATGATAAAATGCTTGGCGCGTCTGCCACGTCGTAACTAATGAGATTTTTAAACATTTTTCAGCTGTGCTATTAATAAAAATAGGGTATCTTTTATTCAGGACGTCGCGTCGCTCCGCAAGGGGGTCGCAATTGGCGGAATTTTTCATTAAATCCTGCGTGTTTAAATATTGTCTTAGCTGTACCACGTAATGCCCTAGAATGAGAAAACGACTAATTTTTCAATTACGGTCTGTTCCATTTTAAATAATATTACACAAATGCCACGCTGCCGTGTTTCCCGTGGCCATTCCTCTTGTTCGCGGTTTATACAAATCCAGGTGTCCGACGTATCTCCCCTTTGACAGAATCCTAAAATAATGCCAACAATTTCGGAGATGATGAATGGAACCACGCGGACGTTACATTCATGACATGAAACAAATAGTTTTTTGTGAAACGGCCGCAAACATGCGTCTCTGGCAGAAGAGACACGCGATGACATTGTTGAATTTTGAGCGCAAAAAATACCTAAGCCAGTTACTCACTCCGAAAATCGTCATCATCAGGTGAGAGGACCCCTAACATGAGTGCTGAATAATCTTCTAAAATTTGTCACTGTCACGGATAAGCAAGACGGTTTTTAACTATTCATTGCAAGAAGTAAATTTTGGCGTGGAGGTATCATTTCAGTTATTTTACCCTCGTGTGCATTAGAAAGAATAATAAGGACGCAATATAAATGATGAATTTCAAGACGTCGTTTGCAGATCGTCTGTGCTTTGCATAGTTCGAATCGAACTAAGTCTTCCATTACGGAGGCGATAGCGTTAGATCATGATAAATTCATTATTGCTTCGGGATGGTCGTCGTCGTCGCCACCGTCTGCGTATTGATCTGCCTAATGAGAAAACTAATTTGGACTCGGATTATAATTTAAAGCGGATGGTCCATTCGTCTTGTGATCGTTTTGCATTAATGGGAATATCCCTATGATGACCACTTAAGAAATTCACCAATCAGGAATTTATCCAAAGAGTATATTTTTTAATGGGCCGCCTTCCTTAAGTTTATTTCTTCCACTTTTGTAAGTTAGCGTTTGATTCTAACGTCGCGTTGGTGCGTACGCTGCATTAAAGTTCTCGCCCAAGACGGTTGCGCGAACATTGTCGTCTTAAGTGGTTTAAGTTTTGCTTAGGAACCTTATTGCTCCAATTTTGTGCAAACCGACTTCGTTTTGGGATTTTTTTTCCGTTAGTTTTGTTGCGCGGCAAGCCGTTGATACGGTAAGTTTTCTTCATGTGTTCCCGTGGCGACTCTTAGTGCATGTCGTAATTTTTTCAGGCTTTTACCGATAGTTTTTTGCCGCTAGTTTTATCGCTAGCGTTTATCGTTAGCTTTCATTGCTTTCATTTCTTTGAGGGATTTTATTGTTTTATTGTTTCATTGGGAATCTTTTTCCGTTAGTTTTGTTGCGCGAGTGTCTCCGACAAGCCGTTGATACGGTAAGATTTCTTGATGTGTTACCATGGCGACTCTTAGTGCATGTCGTATTTTTTCCAGGCTTTTACCGATAGTTTTTCGCCGCTAGTTTTATCGCTAGCGTGTATCGTTAGCTTTTATTGCTGACTTTCTTTGAGGGATTCTATTGTTACCTTTTGTCGACTACCGGAGTTGCGCCTGCTGCCGTTGACGTCATTACTGAAAAAGAAATAGAAAAAGCTGTAAATACGCAGGGCTGCAAATAAGTAACGATAAAACTGAATGTATGTATATAATGAATCAAAAACTTGTACTTTTAATTTTTACAAAAGCAAGTTACCAACTTTAACAGATGAAAATGACCCGAACAACAGCGTTAAATATCTAGGTCTGTATATTGACCCGAGATTGTCATGGAGGACGCATGTCAATAGTATCTGTAAAAAATTAAATAAGACATACTTTGCTATAGTAAACTTAAAATCAGTACTTGATTCAAAAGGTCTGCTAACTGTGTATTCCGCCATGGCATATTCACATATTTCTTATAACATTATTGTATGGGGAAACTGCTCACTAGTCAATAGAGTATTCGTTATGCAAAAAAGTAACGTATCGGATAATGTCTGTGGTTAGTATTTATATATATATATATAAATGTTCGGTCTTTGTAAGGAAGAATAACCATTTATTTCAAAAAAATTCAGTAAATCACAACTATCCTACTAGAAACTGCGAAACGTTAAGATCGTTTGGTCATAATACTGCCCCCTTTGAGAAATCTCCTTGTTTTTCATGCATCACCATTTACAACAAATTACCGAGTCATGTAATAGATGCTGTTAGTTTAAGCTTATTTAAAACTATACTAAAAAACTTCTTAATTGACAAATGTTTTTATAGTATACGAGATTTTCTGTAGAGTGTACAAAATTGTATATGTACCATGACTTGTTCAATATCTTATCTAAGATCGAATGGACGAAATAAATTACTTACTTACTTATGAATCTGGGAATAAAACATTCTCATACATAGGAGGAAATTAAAATGTTCGGAAATAGTGAAGGCAAAGAATGGCGGAAATACGAAAGAATTTAAAGTGAGAATAAAAGTGTTATGTCATTAATACATTATTTCAATAATAAAGAGTTCCACTTGGCAATAAACGAGAAGATATAAAACAATAGCAAGACAGGTGATATTGTTGTATGGTTGATGGTCCAAGCAAGTAAAATTGAGTTGGGGTGAAGGAGCGACGATTAATCTTGAAGACTTTCTGTTGGCAGAAAAGTAAGCGACGACTGCGGGTGTTCCAAGGGTGCAGATTTGACTAATAACTAATTCCAAAATATTTTTTTTATCTGCTGATTTAGTTGTCCCACTGACTATTAGCACTTCATTCCATTTAATCAAAGCTGTATATCTTACAGCAAATCCTTGCTCATTTTGGACACACTGTAGATTTGTATTTTTAATTTTATCTCCAAACTGCATGAATACTGTTATGTTACCAAAATTCTTACCGTTTGTAGCTCTTGAAGTTTTTCCTAATGTGTGAGCGGCCGTATTTTCGCTAATAAGCCGTCAGTTACATCTTGTCCTAAACTCTTCTAAATACCATGCGATCAACGGAATTTTTAATTAGAGCAGGCTGTGATATTTTCCAAAAAGTTAGCAACACAGGCTTACAGTATGAAGTTAAAAATTTCAAGTATCACAATTGTGACATTTATTTTTTTAATGATTGATAATAAACGAATTTGTCTTGTAGAAACGCCCCTAATATTCTAAAAAAGGGTTTAAACCAGCATCCATACAAAATACTATAAAATAAAGATTGTATAAAGCACGAGCATAACCTCATATATGACAACTGTCAACTTATTATTCACTTCTCATTGTACCCAACCACATAGTATAAAATAGCACCAATCACAGCCTCCTCTAATTATGAATTCCATTGATCACCCGGTATTAACGACATTACCCATACCAAGTAAAGTAATTAATCACATCTAAAGGGTGTCCCAACTAGGGTTTCTGTCCCGGGAATTCTCGACTTGGCAGGAATGAAATTTTCGCGTGCAGCTGTTTGGGCTTGGCGTGTTATGAGGAGACGTATGTAATATACGAGGGGGTATTCAAAAGAAACGGAACTGAGCCTGTGAGGAAGGGCGGAATTCTTGTGGTTGTATAAAACACGCCTACAATAAATACGGTGTACATTAAGTAAGCAAGCCAAGAGTATAGTTTGTTGTAATTCAAACAGTCTCAGTTTCACAAATTTCGAACTTCACAAAGGAAAGTGGCAGCCGATAAAAATGTTTACGACCTCTTTTATAAACTCGCCCCGGATGCACTCGTTTCAATTAATCTCAGTTTTTTAATCGCAAACAACGTATTATTTTTCTGAAAAGTATTCCGTAAAGTTCTAGCGGGCCCTAGAGAAAGATAAATCAGGGATGAATACTGTTAATTGTAATTTTCTACATTTTGTTATATGATTGGCTAAAAATGTTAAAGGATTTCTCGTTTCCATCCCTTTCTATGACACATGACGGAATATGAATTAATCAAAGTGAACTCTAAAATTTGTACAAATTGACTGGAGACGTTTTTATGGCTCAATTAGGATGTCTTTGTAAAAATATCGCCATAGACAATACGCGTTCATTCATCGAGTTTCTGTACAGGATTGTACTTCGATTTAACTTCTCACACTGCAATTTAAATATGAAACTGCGACTTGTAAACTGCATCTTACTATACTTAGTTAATTTATATGATTATTAAACTTACCTCTGGTTGTCCTGTTTGAGAGTAGTAGAAGAAAGGCTGCAAGAGATTTAAAATAATATTGTTTTTATTATATTTCTAAACATTGTTCTCATTCATTATCTGACTGAAATATGTATCATCTTAATTTGACTGAGCTGTGTATCAAAAAAGCCAGGTTTCTAATGTTGACAACTTTTCTAAGAAGATATACAGTGAGAATCTTGTAACGCTGCACATAGACGAAAATTACGTGATCAGATAAT
The DNA here is from genome assembly GCA_036172665.1 of Prosopocoilus inquinatus. Classification (NCBI taxonomy): domain Eukaryota; kingdom Metazoa; phylum Arthropoda; class Insecta; order Coleoptera; family Lucanidae; genus Prosopocoilus; species Prosopocoilus inquinatus. The sequence goes on from CM069877.1 coordinate 32,178,595, forward strand.
ACATTTCTGAATCATATAAAATTGCACATAGAGGTTTTAACAATACGTTGCTATAGTTATTACTCAATTCTCAATGCTGAATCATTTAAAAACTGCACATAGGAAGTATTAAGGAAGGGTATAATTGATCTATCCGGAAATTTGGCGGCAAATAACGCAAAGATCTCTGTCAATGAACTTCATCTAAAAATAATGTGTACCTACATTTTTACTTTTTCGGTGGTTGTATGCATTTTACAATAAATCAAGAGAACAATTTAATACTGACAATTCAAAATCAGTAGTGTCATTACTAATAACGCACGGTAACCATGGCGAAGAAAATAAATTTGGAAATAATGTAATAAAGCTTCCATTGAAGATTACTTTGTGAAGTCTTATAAGATTTTCAGTGTATAAAATATCGTAAAAAATAAAATTTTCCGGGATCATGATTTTTACAATCCCGATTTCCGGGATTGAATATCTCCATTGCTACTGAAAATACAAAAAAGAACAACATGAAATTATTTTACTATACCCAGGATGAATTAAACTAGTGGTGCTGGAGGTCACTTTTTTATTTCAAATATGACATGCAATGTATGATGTCAAATTTGAATCGCCTATAAAATTCTACACTTTTTTTATGTATTATAATCTGTGCCGATATGTTGTATATTGTATAATGTAAAAAATATTATACTGTCAGAAAGAATAAATCGTGAGGCTTCAAATGAAATGAATAAAATGCTACCATCTCATTTAAAAGAAATCTGTAAAATTTTACTTAGATCATCAGATGCGCAATGGAAATCAAAAATGTCTCGGCATTTTTCGTGTTCATTAAACATCAAGGAAATAATGAATTTATTCCTTACTTTAGCTGCGTTCTTTTTGCCATCAGTCTTACCTCAGATCACATAAACGTCATTTTCGTTGGCGCGAACAAGTAAGTCTGAACCACAATGTTGACCTTCCACCTTGCCAATCAAGCACTCCCATTGGTTGACAAGTAAAAAAATACGGTCAAACTTGCTTGTTCGTTCGAATGAAAATGACGTTTACTGACCTGAAGTGAGATTTGTGACAAAAAGAAAGCATCTTTTATTATGTATGTGTATGTATGTATTATCACTGTATATTATAAATTATAACATTCTCTGACATTCTGGTTCATGCCCTTGTGAAAATTAAATTGTATAAAAATACCTTTTCTTCATTTTTAGAACAAGAATAATGACGGTACAAATAAATTTTATTGCAGTTTTACTACAAAGTTTACAAAATCCGAGTAGTATTTCTCAGAAAGTGCGAAAGTAAGATTTTAAGGTAAATTTTGCTATCATTTAAAACTTCTACGTTAAACTCTTGGGTATAAAAGTTAACTGGTAACAACTTCGCGTTGTTTATTTAACAGATTTCCCGATACTAGCTCTTTGGAGAAGGGATGAATCATTAAACGATTTAAAACTAAGGTCGTCGGGGAAATTGGCCCAGCTGAAGCATACACAGTGAAGCAGTTCCAGTATTCTTGAATTCCCAGGAGATTTTCATACACTCGTGCGTGCGGCGTAGGGATAGACAGTAATGCAACACAGTTGACGTAGAAATATCTATAAACTTAAATGTTACCACAATATGTCTGGCTCGGCGAAAGACAAATAATACGATACAAATGTTGAATTATAATCCAACAAAGCGTAAATGGCCACAAAACAAATTAACGTGAATGGATCAGATGTGACTGAATAGCTGAATTTTTATCCCATAAAGCAATACAGATTATATAATTTATTTATTTTTCTTGCACTAGGAGGGAGGTGTGCTGGCTGGGTATTCGTTATTCTCATTGCTGTTTGTATTCAAACTGAAGAAATGTAGAAAGCCCAGTTCGAAGGAGTCGATATGATTCCGAACTCGAACCGACACAATAAAACTATCTCCCACATAGAATCCGCATGCACCGAGTAAGGATCGAACTTATACCTAAAGTTGTCCAGTTGAGTATTAAATCCTGCTGCCAACGGGTCCAACCAATTCGCTATGCAACTCCTTAAATTAAATAACATCTTATTATCCTTCTTCAAATTGTGCAATGCGTCGCCTCGACAATGTTTACAGTTAAATGAACAAGTAAAGCACAAAAAGTATGCTTTACAGGTTAGGCGTAGCTGTCGTTCTGTAAACGGGGTCAAAGTTTCGTTGAGTGGAGGGCACTTAGTGCTCGCGTCGCTTGCTGAATTCGACGCGCGCACACAGCTTGCTTTTCGCTTCAACGGCGGAAAATGGGCTGCACCCGGCTGACACAGCCAGTATGAAGAAACCTCAGGGAGAGTACTTCGGCAGGAATGGATCTAATTGCAATAGCCTTCAATTAAAATGCTAATAAAAGTAGCTCCAATTAAAAATAGCTGCAACGAAAACTAATCTAAACGGAAGAGAGAAAGAGATAATGTTAACTAGCTCTGTTAAATACCGGGTTAAATATAGCTGTTTATATTAGACAGTTCATTAAGTTTCAATTTAACACTTCACAAGACACGTCGAGTCTCTAAACTTTCAGAACTTTCAGAAAATAATTGCACAGGTTTACGGGACAAAACAAGCACAAAATTTGATTCGAACATGTCGATATTGATGATGGGGAGAAGATGCCACGCCAAAGCTTTCGAGCACTTTCACATTTTCCGTTGCGTAATCGTACCAAGAAGGTCCAACCAATCGGAAAAAGGTGACGTAAGAATATTTGAAGTAAAAGACAAATAAGGAGCTAGCATTTCAAACGATGCGCAAAGATCGTTTCCGGTGTACGAAGCGACGCGACGTTGCCCCATCTACTACATGCAAACCAAGGCTGAGGCGCTGTTGCCGAAACCGGTGCGATGGATCCTGACTGTAACAATTTGTTGAATTTGTGACTTGAACGCCTTGATAAGATTCTGTAATCTGTAATTCTGTACATCGATTAATCATCTCGATTATGATTTTAAACGAGGACATAACATTTAAAAACCAAATTTTGCACTTCAAAAAGTGTGATATAATTTATGTACACAAACGAAACATCGTACTTTACTTCGCGCCTTAGCTTTGTGATGAATATTTAAAAAATATGAAATCAAAATGTGAAATACTTTTATTCAAAATTTCATTAAAGGGATGAGAATGAAACCAGCAGATTTATAAAGAAGTAAAACAATGTGAGCAGAACAGGTTGATTGTACATAGTGATGGATACACTGTGAAGCTATCAATAAACTGTTCAACAAAAAAAGTATCTCCAGTTAAGTTTGGAAACAAATCAAGATGAATCAATTGAGACAATTTCAATTTCTTTTTGGAGTATTAGAAAATAATATTTTTTTTTTTGGTTTTGATAACTGCAACTTCAAGTTTCATTTTTTTTCTTAAATATAATTCATTCAAATATAATTCAAAAAGCAATAGCCAAAATTAACGATCAAAAGTTAGATACGAGCGACACTTTGAGCAACGAAAATACATCAATTTCTCACATAAAAGAAATGGATTTTGAAAGCGAAATTTTCTTTTTCCTTAAATATTATTCATTCAAATATAATTCAAGAAGAAGGATAATATTGTAAAAACTTGTTACTGAGATTCAAATTTCAAATCAATGATCTTACTTCTAGTATAAACGAGTTGTGTCACATAAAAATATTTCTGAAAAGACAGGTTTAAATTAGTAGTTTGCAACGGCAGAAATTAACTATCAAAAGTTAAATTTAAAAAACACTGAGCTTAATAAAAGTTTATCAATTATTGTCATCAAAATGGATGATAATATAAGCGACGACATACATTTTCTTTCAAGCCTAACTCGAAATATCTGAAACTACTTGAATGTATTCAGGAAACTTGCGGCTTTTTGTAAACTTTTAATTATTATTTGTTATTATTAATTTAATTCATTAAAACTTGTTGACTGTGTTAAATAACCCTCCTACGGACTGTTACGGTTTGGAAAACCGCTTTTCGGGAAGCAACCTGTATACCGAGTTCGAATTGCAATTATCTTCCATTGCGCAATATTTAGAAATTGTGTGGAACGTTTTTACCTTTTTATTGCTTTAAAGATAATTCCTTCTGCATCATCTGTGTCGCTGAAATACTTGGATTCGTAAAATACTAAGGATCTCATGCCCCACTTTATGATCGTAAGGGCAATTCAGACAAATTTTTGCACCCGAAATACCCCGGCCATAAAACATTCGTTAAGTTTAATTGCGTTCGCTCTCCACCTTTAACGCTGTTGGACTTACTTTATGTCATCTGATTCTCGTTGGTTCCTACTGAGGTCACGATGTTTTCTACTCGTGCAAACCCTTCCTACGAATATTAGGGGGCACAGATTGTTTTGGTTTATTAACTTATAACGTATCGGGAGGGAGTTAGTCGGTTAGCGATATCCCCACCGCTTGGTGGTGTTGTTTGAAGTGGGCGCTGCACTATGGTGCCAAATGCAGTGTCGCTGGCCAAAAATCTGTAACTTCGGTATTTATTGATATATCAAGTACAAAGTTTTTTTAATCTCAAACCGGACAGAAAAATGAAGGGAAACACACTCAACGTTTCGCTATAGATTTATAGCTTCGTCAGGAGTTAAACTTTGTACTTACTATTTTCATCGGACAAGAACAAACTTCAATTATTGATATATCGTTATCAAATTTTGTATTCTTAATGAAAAAGGGTTAAAGTTTCATATGAGCAATGAAAAACTACAGAAATTTGAGTAATTTATTTAAGAAAAATTAAAGATCTACAGAAACCTAATTATTGGCAATTGCCGTGCACAGGAGATGCAAATTCTTATTAAAACTAATGCAAAAGAATATCAAATAGTAATATAATAATTATAGTAATGATTTTTACAATAAAATAATCAAAATGTGCACTAAAACATAATGAAAAAAGGTTATGAGTTTTATGGAAAATGAGAAGGAATAATTTTAATCTTCCAGTAAAGTTAATGCTTCATCATCGAGATCTATGTGTTTCTGTGAAGATTGCTTTCTGATGCTTGTTATAAAGGGATCAGATGTATAGAGTAAAAGATGAAAGACGTCTTCGTTTGTAGCTGATCTGGAACATTTTCTAGAATGATGTTGTCTGAATTTCTTATAATCTTTGTTTCGAGAATCTTGAGCATCTTTACACAGCTGTCCGAGAGGCAGAATGGCGTTATACCTGATTATGCTCTCTCCATGCATAAGAACCTTGTGCACTGAAGAGGGCATATAGTACCAATTGTACGTATTTACGTATAAATTAGCTGTACTATGTGTATATTCACCAAACTTTTTTGGCATTTATTTTCATACCACTTGACATTGTCTGCAGTATTATATAAAAGCTCTTAATCAATGTTTCATCTACTCCAGTGATTTCAGATATACAAGCATAATTCGCAAAGAATCTTCTTGCGGTATTTCCGTCATTACTATTTCCGCTGATTCGCCGAGGTTTGTCTATAATCAAACCAAATTCGTTACGGAAACGTTCCTCCACAAGTTGTTTTTCCACTGATTTTTGTTTCTTATTGTTCTCTGTAGTAGCAGACCATTTTTGTATAATATATGAAGAATGAATTCCATAAACCTAATCCAAGCATGCAGAGTTGAGAGTCCAAATCGGAATGTTTCTTCTCGTTCTAGCCTTCGACGTGTAAGATCATTCATTTCTGTAGGTTTTGCTAAACAAACATTACACGTGGCAGTTGAGGGTGTATTTGTTAAAACTTGAACCACTTTTCCATCTATCATAGTAAAATATAAAATGTGTTTTATAGAATACAATTTTTCGTTGAGTTCTATGCAAGATGTTAATGCAAGAATTTGTAAATCAATTTCCTCCACTACACTTCTAGTTTTCTCAGGAGTTTCTTTTGCAAACTCCATAAGAATAGGGTGACAAAAGCGGACTGATGAAGGTCTACGATTTTCCCATACAACATTGCTATTTTTTTCGTTAATAAGCTTCAGTGGTACAAGTGAGGATATCTGTAGATGTGAATCTGATATTAGTTGACTTTCGCCTGACAAAATTAATTTGTTTGTATTCGCTTTGACCCGAAGAGCCGTGAACTCCCCATTTACGGTATAAAATCAATTGTGTATCCTCAATCTAGATTAAGAGAATGCAGCATTAATAATCTCTTAGCCGTGTAATTTAAAAGAGCTTGTAATTTTACTTTGACACTTATATCAGTTACCTCGACATAATCCGGATAACATGCTATTTTAGCTTCCAATATTAGCTTATAAGACGGGAGTAATGGAAGACTTTTGCTTATCATGCAGCTTCTGAGGTATTCGTATTGACTTTTTGTTAAATCTAAATCCAGAAATAAAGCTATAGTTTGGTCGTGTGAATAAGGTACTACAAATATTTTTTCTTTTACTAAATTTTCATGTAATATATTTAAATCTTCGGGTGATAAAAAGCGTACCTTATCAACCACGGCAGAATGCTTAAATTCTCCAAGCGACCGCAATCCTTGTATATAAGAATGATGAATTTGCTCTAGTCCAGATTCCCTAAACAGTTTAATTGCTTTTCTACGTTTGCTTCTCTCCGCCGAAAATTCATATTCATTACAAGATCGTCCTCGTTTACTTTCTGAAGATATAGAGGGTAAATTTTCTTCATCAAATTGCACTGTCAAATCTTTGTTGGTGATCCAATCATTATTTCTTAGCAGAAATTTGTCCTTGGTCCTTCCAGCTCTATTCCACCTTAGCTTGAATTGTGGTAGAATATACTTCTGAATTTTGACAATCACGCAAATGAAATTTGCTTCACTGAGATTAGGAAATTTTTCTTGTATGTAATGCTCTGCCGTAGATATATGCTTTCCGTGCTCCATGAAAGCAATACATAATTCTTGTTTATTGATGGTTATAGATTTCACTTTTCACGTGTTTGTTTGCAATATAACACATCACGACTGGCTTCGACAAAGTGATTTGCAAAGTTTCAGTTTTCGTCAAAGCCTTTTATATGTATAAAACCTCAAGAAAATTATCAGTACTTGTTCAATAATAGAAAATATTTTCGACACCGAGTAGGTATTGCGGATAATTGTTATTTTACATATTGTTGATTGATAAAAAAAATAAAAATAATTGTGGTCAACCGTAATTTCCGAGAAAACAACTTAGTTGATTTCAATAAAAGTCAGCGGTCTATGGTTAAACCTAGGTGAAATTCATAATAAAAAAACAGAAAACTATTTGTTCTTATTACTAAATAATATTCATTCACATATAAATGTTTAAAAATGTAAATAACGGGCAATTAAGTTCCACGTTAGAAAACAGTAATCCAACCTCTCTTCGAACTTTTCTCGTTTGCAGAAATGCAGTACAAATTTTATTGCATTTTGTAGACAATTAAACGAGCTTCCACATGTGCTACAGAAATTGACTGGGATCAACCCTGCTAATAGTTAAAAGTTTACTCGAAGTTATTTTTTAAAATTTTAGTAATGTGTTTGTTTAATCAAATAATTCTAGCGAACTAATGACTACACTTGAAACATCAATAATTTATTTTTATGTAGTAGGAAAAGTGGCAATTTTAGTAATATGAAATAAGTTGCAAAAAGTTAGCGCAATAGTGTAGTAGTACATAGCAATAGTATATTTTATTGTATTCTGGAAGCATGCGCGCCGGGATTCTTCACCGGTAAGGAAACGGTCAACTTTGAGGGTGTATAGCATAATTATTAAAGGTTCAAATCATAAAATATTTGGTTAAACAAAACTTCAATTTGTCTACTTTATGATACAAATAATTTGTATCATGTAAGATGATATTCCGAAAATCCTTTTTTGGCCAACGCTTACATGGAGCGTGACCACAGTGCGCTGCCCCATTTTCGCGGTATGGGCGCCGGAATGACAGCCCTAGTTCTTTTTGCCAACTTGTAACATCGTGTCCGAACTATTTTCATTATAATTCAACGTAATTTCATTATAATAAAGTCTCCCTAGAATAGGCGTTATGACGTGTGTTCAATTGAAATTTCATGAAGTTGGGATCGATTTTTTGATAAAAAAGGGATGACTTTCTTTCCGACGTAATAGATGAAAGCTGTAAGCTAGGTGTAGCGTTTTCCTTAGAATCTAATGTGACCCTTTGCGTTGACTTAATTCAAAACTTTCTTCACGATATTATGAAAAATTCAAAGGCCAGCTACTTGATGAACTTTTCATTTAAAGACTTAATATACATATTATATATTGTTTAACTTGGTGTCGTTCCAATTAATATTCCACCGACATTAAGCCGTCCCCTGCGCTTACGAAATCCATCCTAAACCCTTTCAGCCATCCGTCCTGAATTCGCCACTGAAAGTTCACCGTGAATTAGTTATTTGCTGTCTGAGGTAACGGAAAGGGCCTGCGGGTATTTTCAAGACGATGAACTTGCGTCGCTCACTAGTTAACAATTAATATTACTTATATGACTAACAAACTGGGATAAGGGTGCGCCCAACTTTCGTGTCGCCGCCGCCGCCGCCGCCTTATTTCAAAGTGGATTTAGGAAGTCGAATTACTAAAGAGAATAGTGCCCCAAAGAGCCGGAGGGCATTTAGCTTTTGTGCATTTTATTTATGTATTTATCTCATGACATGCAGATCTTAATCTTAATTTCGGAGTGCCACGATGCACGTGACATTGAGTGAGTTATGGACCACACGTAGAAGTGATCTGTGGCATTCCGGGACAGGCCATATCACATTCATCATTTAATCTGCCTTGAAGCTACGGCTTATTGTAGCCCAGCTAATTAACTATATGCCGAAAATTTTAATTAGAACGTTAGTTTGGCTGGTTTTGAGTGCTGTTGCATCTCTCGTAGCGTATCCTAATTAGGCGATCTCACCCTCATTTCGGTATAATGAATATTAATGAATTGATAATGATGGCGTTATAATAAAGTTGAGTTAATTTCAATTATCTGCTGTTGAACAGAGCCGAGTTACGTTGACGTTACCCGGGACTTACCCCGTACCATAGAAGACGAACACTATAACGACGCTGAATCCGAGGAGAAGCCATTGATTTCGGAATAATGCAAGATACCGTTAATATAACGTTTCACTTTGAATAAAAGAGAAGATGAATTTGTTTTGAAACGAAATTTTTTGTGCTTATACAGGGTGTTTCATAACTGGTGAAAAAAATGAAATCTCATGTACACGGTGACTATTCCTACCCCCTTTAACTCTTTTATTTTTGATTTTACGAAAAGATGATTAATACAAAACTTAAAGGGACTAATTCAAAGTTTCTCTGTGTGGTCACAAAAAAACAATTGATAGTCGGATAAAAGAGATATAAACTAAACTTAAGTTTTTTTTAATGAAACACCCTGTATTTTATTACGTTTTTCTATTCGAAATAAAATTCTAATGCGACTGCATAAAACTAATAATGTAGAAGGTGTCTATAAAATAATTCCTGCTTATTTTTTATTTTTTATTTTAGAAAGAAAAAAGGATAAAAAAGCTGTAGAATTTATTTTAGTAATGCTGCAGATACTCACAACAAACAATTGAGCGTCGGATACCCAAAAAAATAAACGAAGTTTTGGTTTTCAATAAAATAATATTAAATAAAATTTTACCATTAACATATTAAATCGATTTACATGTTTTCTAAAAATTAACTTTTAAACTAGAAACGAAAAATATTTCGGAAAAATTTAACTTTAAAAAATAAAATTTAACGTAAAACATTTTCAAAGTATCCTCAATTTTTTTTACGCAAAGTGTAAATCTTTTTAACATGTTTTGTTTCATATCTCTTAGTATAAAAGAATTATTATTCAAGTTTTCTATTTCTAAAATTTAAAAATAAAATAAATTAAATAGGAATTATTTTATAGACACTTTCTACATTATTGGTTTTATTATATACGTGGTCCCAGTAGAACTTAATTTAGAAACGAAAATCGTAATAATATACAGGGTGTTCCATTAAAAAAAAAAACTTAAGTTTAGTTTATATCTCGTTTATCCGACCATCAATTGTTTTTCTGTGAGCACAAGGAGAAACTTTGAATTAGACCCTATAGGTTTTGTATTAAACATTTTTTCCAGAAATCAAAAATAAAGGAGTTAGGAGTAGGAATTCTCGCGTAGTCACTCTGTACATAACCTCATTTTAAGTTAAAATGAAAGAATAAAGAAAATTCAAATTTTGCTTAGTTTCAGAGTTAAAGTTAGAAAAATCATTTAATAGGCTTAGAATGAAAACATTAAATAAAACAAAAAAAGTAAAACACAAATTAAATTAAATTATAAAAGCTGTTCAAACTGATGATGTGTAGAGCTTTCACGTCGGATTATTAAAGAGTTGTAGACTTGCTGAAAAATCTGTCTGGATATCTTAAACAGCATAAAAATTAAAAAAAAAAAATTGATATGACTTTGATTTGTGGGTAATTTTTTTCCAAGGCTAAGCTAACCTTATTAGAACTAAATAAATTATTTCAGTTTCTATTTTCAAACACAGAGAACTCCAAAACTAAGCAAAATTTGAAATTGTTTGATTCTCTAATTTTAACTTAAAATAAGATTCTATACATGAGAAGTCACTTTTTTTCCAGCTGTTATAAAACACCCGGTATAATTTGACAGTGAATGGCATAAGCGCGCCGCGCGATGCAAAGGGGGTGCCAAAATATATAGATTAAAAAACGATTAAAGGGCAGCTCGAACAATCTCAAGGTCAACCAAACTCGATCCAACTAAACTCAACTCCACTTAACCCCAAAAAACAAAAGTAAAAATAAAAATCAATAAAACAAAACTGAACTCAATCCAACTGAACCCAAGTAAAGAAAATGAGAAAAAAATATTTAAAAAATGTTAAAATCAACAAATCTCATGGTCACCTTAACTATTATATTCAATTGAAGCAAGAAATTAAAAATGCAAAAAATTAAAAGTAAAAATTTAAAATAAATAAAAAACGATTAAAGCGAAGTTCTACCAAGGTCAAGGTTAACCAAACTTGACGCAACAGCTAAAATCACCCCATGCAAAGAAAAAATTACAAACCAAAAATCAAACAAAGATAGGTAAAAACTCTACCAAATCTAATTGCACTCAAGCTAATTCCATCCGATCCAAGTTTAAAACAAATAAAAAGAATTAAAAGTAGAAAAAAATATTAAAATTTATATGTGGATTAAAATGATCCCCAACAAATCTCAAGGTTAATTGAACTCATCCAACTTATTATATCATATTGCACACCAATTTATGAATTAAAGTTCGACCCAACAACTGTATTCGATTTTATTCACCCCAAGCAAAAAGAAAATCAAAAACAAAAAAAAAAAAAGTAACAAAATTAAATGAAAAAACATTTTCAAAGTCAACCCAATCTAACGGCACTCAACCTAATTCCCTTCAACACAAGTTAAAAGTTAAAACAAATTAAAAAAAAAATAAGTAGAAAAAAATTTGAAAATTTTCACGTGGATTAACATGAACCTCAACAAATCTCAAGGTCAGCTGAACTCACCTAATTTATTATATGTATCATATTACACTCCATTCCACACAACTAATTTAAATAGAAAATTAAAAGTAAAAAAAAGTTTAAATTTATGGATTATAGCAAAGCTCATCAAATCTTAAGATCAATCCAACCCAACTGACATCAATTTAGTTCAACTAACGTCAAGGTCAATCCAACCCAACTGATTTCAACGTAACTCCATTTAAAACAAATAAAAATTTAAAGATTGCAAAAAATAAAAGCGACGAAGACTTGGAAGGGATCAATGAATCCATAAGGGTCGGCTGCGGGTCGATGAACTCTAGGGGTCCTTTACAGGGTCGGAGTTAGTGTCTAGTATGTACAAGCCTGTCTGAATGGTTCATTAAAAGAAAAGTGGAAGATTTAGGTATAATTTTAAATAAGATATATAAGATTGAATTTAAATATTGTACAGTGTTAACTCGAATAAACGCAGCAGAAGAAAGAAAAATAGCCAAAAGAACGACGTTCAAAAGACGAAAATAAAAAAAGTGCAAAACTGACAATACGTCAAATCGATGGAGAAAATGACGAACGTGATCGAAAATTTAATCTGCAAAATATTATAGGAAGAAGACCAACAGTTAATAGTAAAAAATAAATTAAAAAATAAAGTCAAATCGAAAACAAAATCGGTGGCGATCAGTCAACGAAATTAAAATGCAAAATAAAATGATCTCCAATCTTGGTAAAAGAAAAACAAAACAAAAAACGATCGACTGATAAAAAAATAAAATAATATCAGGTTAAATAAAATTAAGCAAAAGGATAAATGAGAACAAAAGATGAAAAATCAAGAAATGAAGTGAAATCGAATAAAAAAAACTAGAATTAAATAAAGTGGAATGCGAAATATACACAACAAAAAAAAACAAAAACAAAAAGACGATCGGCGATGAAGACAAGGAGAAAATAAAAATTCTACAAAGCCAGATCGAATCAAGAGAGAAAGTTTTTTGAACAAAAGAAAAGAAAGAAAAGAAAAGACAAAAGACGGTCGGATCGGTTTATAATTTAACAAAAAAAAGAAAAACGAAAACAAAAGAAAATCTTATAATGCGAATATAAAATCGGGCCAAGAAAAAATAAAAGACGATCGGACCGGTTTATAATTTAACAAAAAAAAAAACAAAAAAGAATCTTATAAAGCGAATATAAAATCGAGCCAAAATGAGACAAAAGACGATCGGACCGGTTTAATATAAGAAAAAAAAAGACAAAAAAAACAAAAGAGAATCTTATAATTTAACAAAAAAAAGAACAAAAAAAGAATCTTATAAAGCGAATATAAAATCGAGGCAAGAAAAGACAAAAGACGGTCGGATCGGTTTATAATTCAACAAAAAAAGAAAAACAAAGACAAAAGAGAATCTTATAATGGTAATATAAAATCGAGCCAAGAAATGACAAAAGACGATCGGATCGGTTTATAATTTAACAAGAAAAAAGAAAAAAAAAAACAAAGGAAGCTCTTATAATGCCAATATAAAATCGAGTCAAGAAAAGACAAAAAAACAAAAGAGAATCTTACAATGCGAATATAAAATCGAGCCAAGGAAAGACAAAAGACCATCAGATCGGTTTATAATTTAACAAGAAGAAAGAAAAAAAAACAAAGGAAACTCTTATAATGCCAATAAAAATCAAGTCAAGAAAAGACAAAAGGCGATCGGATGGGTTTATAATTTAATAAAGAAAAGAAAAAAAAACAAAGGAGAATTTGATAAGAAAAAAGAAAACAAAACAAAGGAAAATCTTATAATGCCAATATAAAATCGAGTCAAGAAAAGACAAAAAAACAAAAGAGAATCTTACAATGCGAATATAAAATCGAGCCAAGGAAAGACAAAAGACCATCAGATCGGTTTATAATTTAACAAGAAGAAAGAAAAAAAAACAAAGGAAACTCTTATAATGCCAATAAAAATCAAGTCAAGAAAAGACAAAAGGCGATCGGATGGGTTTATAATTTAATAAAGAAAAGAAAAAAAAACAAAGGAGAATTTGATAAGAAAAAAGAAAACAAAACAAAGGAAAATCTTATAATGCCAATATAAAATCGAGCCAAGAAAAGACAAAACAGGATCGAATCGGTTTATAATTTAACAACAAAAAACATAAGAGAATTTTATAATGCGAAAATCGAGCCAAGGAAAGACAAAAGATGATCGGATCGGTTTAAAATTTAATAAAAAAAAACAAAAGGGAATCTTATAATGTGAATATAAAATCGAGCCAAGAAAAGACAAAAGACGATGATTGGTTTATAATTTAACAAACAAAAAACAAAAGAAATTTTTTTATGCGAAAATCGAGCCAAGAAAAGACAAAAGACGATCGGATCGGTTTATAATTTAACAAAAGAAAAAAAAAAGAAACTCGAAATAAGGGAACGGAATCCTAGATTGCAATTAAACAAAATTTTGATTCAATGTTTAATTCCATTTGAAAAGGGGCCGATGGAAAAATTTTTTTTCTTGTAAGGGACCAATGCTTAAAAAAACTTTGCTCTATAAGAACTAATAAAGCCAGCTTGTAAAAGATGCACGCTACTTTTTTGAGACAACTGTATAAATTCACGTGATTTTTTTTGGAAAAGGGAGTCAGTTACTGTTTTGCATAAGGGCGGGCGCCGACTACCCTTCCTCCGGCCCCACAGAAGCTCTTCTTTGAGTTAATTAAATTAGTATCTTTTGTTAACTTTGATTGTATTGCGAATACCTAACACTGTTGGCAATAATAAAATGGGCCTCGCATAGTTACAAATCAAAAGCTAAATCAAAGTTTTCATTTTACTCGGTCGGCCGGCGGCGGCGGCGGCGACAGAATTGATTGAAAACTGAATATTATTCGCCGCAAATTAAATTTCGCAAACTTCAAAAATTCCACTTCGCTCGTGATAACGCGTCTTTCTGATTGAGTTCGGCAAGTTCGCTCGGTTTTGGCAAGCAAAGCAGAAGAAATTCACAATCCCTAACTATCCTCCGAGGCCCCCTTTGCGGTTGATGTATGCGGCGATGTAAGAACTAACTGATGAAATGCACCCAAGGGCACTCTACTAGGGGTTTGTGTGTGTGTGTGTGTGTGTGTGAAACTTGAAGAGACATTCTTATCTTAATGTTAGATATTTATTAATTTTTTAGGGAGGCACGCGTGGTTTATTTAATTGCATTGCATTAATACAGTACGCCTAAAGCAAAAGTTGCTCAAATGAATCAAACACGAGGAGGTTGAGAACCCTTAAAAATATAAAAAATAAGAAAAGCTCCTCAGCTCGTTCACTGAACTGTTTGTGAGCGAACTGAGCTCGGCGTAACACCATCGGCCCGAGGGTGTCTGAAGAATGACTTCAAATTAGTAAATCAACGGAACGGATGGAAAGTGTTTTCAAAGTGTTAATCAAAGTATTTACGTTCCCGGCTTCGTTATAAATATAAATTTAATTGGCCCACACGCCCCGCTCTTTAGGGTTGCAGAACTCATTTTGCTGTTATCAAAGAAAACGAAGTTTCGTTTCACTCGAACAACCCCCGTCGTACTTTATTTTCCACTTCAATTGCCCGAAGCGTTTTCCGCTTTTATTAGATATTCAGCAATTATGAGGTTTTTTTTTTGCCCCCGGAAATCAAAAACAGACCAAACACGTACAGGGCGTCCCATTTTCGATTGTATTCTATAGGTATCTCCGTTAATATAAAATGGAAATATAAAAAAAACTAAGCACGCAATATTGGGTCAACTTTTTATGCCAATTTCAATGGTTAAATCAGAAATTTGCTGTTTCTTACTGTTTTCGTGGTACAGTCGAAAAACGAAAAATTCACCAAATCTTTAAACGCAAATCACTTTTTTATTTTTAAAGATTTTAAAAAATGATAATTACACTTTTGATTCGACTTAAATTACATGAGAAGTTCATAATAGTCGAGTCCTTTGTTTTTTTTTAATGGAAGTCATAGTTGGCTTTGACATAGTTAAAAACAGTATTGTTACATCCGTTACGCAAACAGATCTATTTTTAGCATCAGTACGCCACCATGCGTCACAGAACTTGACCGGAAACCACTCGATAATTCTAGCATGTTCGGGCAATAGAGGGCTCTGCTATATAAGCCGACGATCCGCCAGAAGTAGTTAGTTATTAAGATAGCCAGCGAAGGGTTTGTACCTCGAATAAATAGAAAGTACATTTTGTAAAAGTATTAGTTGATAGACAAGCTCATTACAATTGTGTTGTTAATTGTGTAAATCGACAGCTGTTAATTAAAGTGTTCTAAAATTTAACGACTATAATTTGTGAACCCCAAATTCGTAACAGTATTTTTTAAGCTTTTCAAAAATATATAATGTGTTGGTATTATTTTCGAAAATGGCCGAACTGTAAGCAAATTAATCTATTTGTAACTTTTATGCGATTTATAGTAGGTCTTGATTCATCTAAAACGATAAAATATTCATTAATCTGTAGTTTTTTAATAAATGATAAATTAGTACACCGACAGAATCAGCACTAAAGAGCTAGAAACAATTTTTAAACAGTAATATACGTATAAATATAAGCCATTTCAAACATAAACGTTTGAACAATAATAGAAACTAACTCATTTCACAACGAATTAATTCATATCTACTAACGGTGAAGCAACGAAAAAAATTAATAGAAGTATATAAACTAACTAAAAGCAGTAAACAAAACTATAAAAATATTAATAAATGTGCTCCATATGACTACTGTTTTGGGCTAAACAAGAAAGGCATTTTTTACTTACTGAAGATAAGGCATTAGAAATTTGAAAATGTCTGAATGTATGTTAAACATTACCTCCAAGTTCAGCCATAGTACTATAGTTTTTTTTATAAATTTTATGTTTGAAATGTCCCCAAAGGAAATAATCTAAGGATGACAGGTCAGGAGACCTTGGTGGCCACTTTATTGGTCCGAAAGTTCCTAACCACTCAAAAGGAAATTTTTGATTTAGATAATGTCTAATTTAAGGCATTGTGCGCTGGCGCTCCGATTTGGAAACAAAACAGAACTCTGATCCAGTGGCATGATATCCAAAAATTGTTCAAGTGGTTTGCTAATATTTCTAAATAACGGAGAGTAGTTAGATTTCCATCAAATGTGTAATAAAACATTGCACTGTTTTTTAAACAATACCATACATTGAATCCAAATTTTGATTACGTCTGGCAACTGAGTTAGTTTATAATATTATTCAAAACCCATTATACAGGGAGATTCAGGCAACACATTCATTAAAAGTTTACGGACTTCTTTGAATTTCTATTTCATATTTTACGGTTATAAGTTAGCGATAATGATCTATTAAAATATAATATTTCCAACTTTCGGGAACTTCCGCTTGTACCGGAACTTGCTATCAAACTTTATTATTTTAAATGGAATACCCCATTTTTTGTTGCATTTCTGAAATCTTCATGAAATTCTAAAAATATTTTGTGTAACATGTGATACAAGAAAAATTACCGTTTTAGAGATATTTCCATTTTATTTTTAAGTTCAAAGTTGCATTACCTTGTTTATGATGCTGCCATCTTTGTGTAACAAAAGCCATAATTTCAATTTTTGGCCTGTGGTAGGCTATGCTCATAAGCTTTCAGGTCATACCTAATTTAACACAAAATCGTTTACGGGCTGGTAGAAAAGTCACTTCTATTCGAACTGATTTCAACTGTCGAAAAGTCATGTTTTTTAAATTGAACACCCAGTATTTTTTTATACCATAAGAATCAGAATTAAATGTTCTTTCAAACTGTATTCCTTATACCCATCTCTTACCTTTCTCTTCTTATTCATGATTTTCTCTTTGACATATCAATTTTTTCACTTTTTAGTGTTATTCCTAAATAGTGTACTATGAAAATTTCACAAAATGAGACTTTTTAAATTAATTTCTGACTGTAATTTCAATTTCATTTTAAAAACTGACAAATAATATTTAAATGCATATCTATTATCTGAACTTTTTATTTACATATACCGCATGTATTAGAATTCTTGGTATGACTATTTATACATTTACAAGGAGAAATTTTCACTTACAATACCAAATTTTATGAAAACTAATAAATAAATCAGAAATATTAAAAATAATGCATAAATTGTTGGTTATAATATTGGCTCTAAATTGTCTTCGGCTATTATTTATTAGTAATAACTTTTTACTGTATCTAAGTAATAACGCATTTTCCTCGATATAACAACTTTTCTTTATTAACTTCTTGAATTGTCGATTTTTTTATCATCAAATACCTTTAATATGTCTGTGTTTGATTATACATTTTTTGGTTCTTTGTAGCGATTAAATTGTTTTTTTTCCTTGATTCCTACTAGACAGATGATTTCAAAAATTATAATTTCTCCAGTTTTCATAGCCCACTATTTAAAAATAATACTGAAAAATGAAAAAAAGTAGATGTTAAAAGGAAATCATCGATAACGAGTGAACTATAAGAGATAGGTACAGGGAATGCTAATACAGGACGAAAGAACATTTAATCCTGAGTCACATGGTATAAAAATATACTAGGCGTTCCGTTTAAAAAACCTGATTTTTCGACAGTTGAAATCAGTTCGAATAGAAGTTACTTTTTAACCAGCCTGTAAACAATCAAGTAGTGCAAAACTGGACAGGATCTGAAAGAATGTTACTGCAGCCTACTACATGCCAAAAATGGGCATGATGGTTTTTGTTGCACAAAGGTGGCAGTATCTTAATCAAGGTTCTGCAAGTCTGAGTTATTTTTAAAAAATGAAAATATCTCGGAAACGGATAATTTGTCTTGTGTCACATATTGCACAAAATATTTTTAGAATTTTATGAAGATTTCAAAAATGCATTAAAAATTGGAGTATTCCATTTAAAATAAGAAAGTTGACAGTAACTTCCGGTATAAGCGGAAGTGTCCGAAATTTGAAAACACTATATTTTGATAGATCCATATCGTTAACTTATATCTGCAAAATATGAAACAGAAATTCAAAAGAGAAGTCCGTAAACTTTTAATGAAAGAGTTGTCTGAATCTCCCTGTATAGTTTATGTTTAAAATTGCATATGTTTAGAATATTTGTTTTTTTTATGTATTTACTATCGAAGTACGCCGTGAACGTTTAAGGAAAAAGTGGTACTTATGCAAGTAACTAAACTTTGACAATGAAAATCATTTTAATTTTTGAGTTTAAGGTTACTGCAAATGAAGCAACATTGCAATATTTTCTTTTCGACACAAGGTGTATTTGCATCCAAAGTTACTTGATATTTTTCATTGGGGAAATTGAGAGTTGAAAACACCGGTTGATCTATTTGATTTGAAATATCACATTTTGGCATATGATATAATGACATGAAATTAATTTATCTAATTTTACTGCAACGGCCAACCTAATAAAATAAAATCACAACCTACTTGATGGTAATTAAATTAAAAAAAGAGATATGTATATTACTGTTTAAAATTGTTTCTAGCTCTTCAGTAATGAATATTTTGTTGTTTTACATGAACGGCTACTATAATTGACATAAATAGATTAATGTGCTTATAGCTTGGCCATTTTCGAAAATAATACCAACATATTATATATTTTTGAAAAGCTTATAAAATTTATAAACAAAAATTATAGTACTGTTTACCTTTATTAATATTTCTATAGTTTGGCTTACTGCTTTTAGTTAGTTTTTTTACTTCTATTAATTTTTTTCGTTGCTTCACCGTTAATAGGTATGAATTAATTCATTGTGAAGTGAGTTAGTTTATATTATTGTTTAAACGTTTATGTTTAAAATGGTTTATATTTATACGTATATTACTGTTTAAAAATTGTTTCTAGCTCTTTAGTGCTAATTCTGTCGGTGTACTAATTTATCATTTATTAAAAAACTACAGGTTAATGAATATTTTATTTAGAAAATTTTGTGCAAATCGTTTTTGATTGCAGTGAAAACCTCGAGCAGCCTCTGTACAGCTGTTTCGGCCCTGCTTGGGGCTTCTTCAGCAGAGACGTAGCTCGACATTCCCACTGCAAACAAAAACGACTTGTCCAATTTATTCGCAAAATTTTCTAAAAACTTTCATTATGCTTTGACAGCAAGCATGGCCGCCTTGCATGGGGGACTTATTAGGACCAAATCCCGCTTCAATTTGTCTATCCTACTGCAATGTCAGGTCAAAAAGCGATAGTAAGATGTCGCTATTTTATCTGAATATTTTATTATTTTACATGAATCAATGCCTACTATAAAAGTAACAAATAGATTAATGTGCTTATAGGTCGGCCATTTTCGAAAATAATACCAACATATTATATATTTTTGAAAAGCTTGAGAAATACTCTTTTAACGACGTCAAAGCCAACTATAATAATAATAATATAGTTTATTGTCACGGATCATTATAATGATATGGACATGGTCAAAATCAGGTACATGTGACACAATACAATTAAAAAACAATATGAGACATGGGTATATGACATATCACAGTCAACACAAACAATATAAAAATCACAATTACAAGGATAAGAATACGCTGGGAAAACGTGTAGAAAAAAAAACTCACCCAGCCACAGCAAGCAATAAATTAAATTTTAGCATGTAAACGAAATCTGCCCAACAGGGCATTAATTGTCAGAGCTTATTAGTTCATTGACATGATAGAAAGCTTTTTCGCGTAAGTAGCGCTTTAGTAATATCTTAAATTGTTTAACATCTGCACTTTTAATATTGATAGGTAATGCATTAAAGATTATTATTGCTCTATAATGAGCTCCACCTTGATAGAGAGTCGTCCTGTGCTTTAGGATACTGAAGTCATTACGTTGTCTAGTTTGCATATTATCATACATATCAAGATTACGAGTAAAATACACTCGTGTTTTTTTATGAACGTGGCTAGTTCATAGATGTATAAACTGGCAAGGGTTAAAATTCCCAAATTTTGAAATAATGGTTTGCATGAACTATGACTGTATACAAAACAAAGGTTGGGTTCGTATCTCGACTATTACGAACTTCTCATGTTATTTAATTAAGAAACAATGATCTATGTTAAAGGCCGAATAAAAAGTGCAATTATTATTTTTTAACATCTTTAAAAGTAAAAAAGGTATTTGCATTTGAAGATTTGGTGAATTGTTTGTTTTTCGACTGTACCACGAAAACAATAAGAAATAGCCAATTTTTGATTTAACCATTGAAATTGGCATAAAAAGTTAACCCAATATTGCGTGCTTAGTTTGTTTATATTTCCGTTATTAACGGAGTAATCTATCGAATACCATCGAAAATGGTACACCCTGTACTCTCCATTAAAAAAAAAACAGATAATTAATTATCACTGCTGAATTATTACTGACTGAATCTCAATAACAATAAAAAGTGACCAGGCAGCAGTACAGTTGCCATTTGCTATAAATTTTCGCACAGTATAAGGCCAAACCCTGGCAGCCTGAGGGCGTGCCTTACGCTGCTGTACTAAGAAACGAATTCATTTACAAATTTCCATTTTTAATAAAAAAAATTTATTGATTTACAAATTTCCATTTTTAAACTATCCGGACAGGATGTGATAAAGTGCGTTTTCTAAAAGTCCAGGTCCAAAACTTGATGTATCAAAACCGTCAGCGTCTCTTTGAAGTACAATTAATGAGTGAGCGCGTTGATTTTCTTGAATGAAATGCGATCTGCTAGTGCAGCATTGCAAGTAAGTTCAACAACTTGAATTTCTATTGTCAGCAAGGAATTCCCTCATTTAAACGTTAATTTTGCCTACATTCTAAAGTCAGTACAAGTTTTAGTACTATTTTTTTTAAATTGAAAAACAAATTAGCTGCAATGTGATTTATTGCAACAAACTGCCCTATTTCTGGCCGCAATTTATCTATTTTATTACATATAAAAGTTGATGGTTCGAAAAATGTCTAAAATTACGTTTTCTTCACAAATAAAAAAAAACCAAAAACAAAAGACCATCGACACAACAAAAAGGCATTAAATTAAATTAGCCATACATTTCTTTTTGTTTTTGTTTTTCTATTTGACAGATCGGAGAAATGATGACTTGATTCAAAAACAAACAAAAAAGAAAAGCAAGAAACTAATCGAATTTAGTGTTTTTTTTCTTCTCTCATCGGAAAACAAAATATCGCACCGGAAACGCCATTTTATGAAATATCAATTGCATTTTCGCCTCACCAAAATAGAGTTACAATGCAGCACAAAATATCTTCATCACTTGATTCAAAAAAAACGAAACAAAAGAAGAAACGATCAAGTTTTAAAAATTTTGATTTTTTTGAATGAAATGCGATCTGCTAGTGCAGCATTGCAAGTAAGTTGAACAACTTTTATAAACAATTGTCAGCAAGGAATCCCCTCATTTAAACGTTAATTTTGCCTACGTTCTAAAGTCCGAAAAGGATTTTTTTGATTTGAAAGCAAAGAAAACATCGGTAATTCATTTGGACAGTTTCTACAGCAATAAAGCCGGTGTCACTAACACCGTACTGGCAAAGTGATAATTGAACAATTTTGTCAATTTAAACCAAAATACGCGTGTTGAATTCTGTGCAAAACCAAAAGTATAAACCGAATTGAGAATATAATTTTTCAAACGTGACAATATTTCTTTATTTAGTTTTCGTCATCGAATATTTATTACGAAGGAAGAAGAACGCTGTTTTTTTTTTAATCAATCACAATCAAATTTAACGCTTGGTGGAATTTTAAAATTGCCTTGCACCAAAATCCAATTATTTTATTTTCCAAATCCCCCACAACGCCAGAAATATCCCAAGCTTGGTTATCATCATCCGTAATACCTTACTTTGAATCCTTGTTTTCCAAATCTCGAAAATGGGACGCCCTGTACAGTGATGGTCAAAAGTAATGTTTTGATCGCCTTAACGATAGATACATGCGAGTTCTCGCCGAGCTCTTTTCGGTTTTATCCTCCTCCTTAAGTCACCCAGACAAGTTTTTGCGAGATTTAGTTCTTCTAGCCGCGCCGCGCCGTCTTGATCCGTTTAGCGTCGGGTCGTGACGTTAATATCTCGCGGATTATTAAACTTTACAGAATAACTTTTACGTGATGCAATAAAGAAGCATTGAGACACTTTATTAAGGTCTACAAAAGCACGCCGCGCCGCGCTGGACGCTTTGTTTGCGCGCAAAACGCGGACATAAAGTGCGGACTTGTGTTCAATTTTGAAGTATTGTTTCGTGTTTTACTCATAAACTCCGGTCTTTTATAATCGGATTTAGTATTTCGGCCGTGAAATTCGATTATATGAGGCGGTAATTAACTTGTCTTAATAGTCTAGGCTGTTAAGATACCCCTCTTAGATTTCGATATCGACATTTTAACAGTTTGCTTACATTTTATAACAAAAGTAAAGAGCAAAGTTTGTCGGTTTTCGTCAGTTTTCTCATAAATTTACAAGGAGGTTGTAAATTGTGGGCATACCAACCGCTTGTACCAATAATTATTTTTCAGTTTAATACAAGTAATATCGATTTTCTTGCGGTACGTCGTAGAGTACCATCAGAAATACTGAGCAGTTCAAAACAAACAGTAGAATAACAAAATGTAAAATTCGAGAAATTATTAATTAAATTCTTAACTTAGCTTAAAAAAGTAAAGTCTCTTATTTGTAAGCTTGTGCTGCTGAGGTAACGGAAACATTCAAAATTCCTACATCACCAGTTCAAATACCTTGAGAGCAGCTTTGCCCCTTGACAATAGAATAAAGCTCCAGGGGCCTTATTCTCGAATCGACGGAACAAACTCGTAAGAGAACGTGATATAAAAATGACGTAGGGTTTCGTACAAAACTGTATAAATCTTAAGAGAATTATGTCATTTTGACGTCACTTTCTCTTGTGAGTTTGTTCCCTCGATTTGAGGATAAGCACCCTGGTGGAAATTGAAATGGAGATTTGCCGAAGAGAATATGTTCAATGGAAATAGAGATTTGATGAAGTGAAACTTCTGATTGTACAAACCAAAGATTCTACAAGGCCTTTTGCGTACTGAAGATAAGTGCTTAGTTGTTGAAATACGTATGTATCTAAAAGTTATTAAAATTTTTTGTTGTAAATCGTTTTTGACTGTAGTGAAACCCTCGAGCAGCCTCTGTACAGCTGTTTCAGCCCTATTTGGGACTTCTTCAGCGGAAACGTAGCTCGAGATTCTCACTGCAAACAAAAACGACTTGTCCAATTTATTCGCAATTGCGATGTAATATTGATGAATAGATAAAACAGCGACGTTTGCGTCGTGCAAACCCTTGAATGCCGCAGTAACGCCTGCTGTCATTGACGCTTGCTGTCCTACTGGGCTTGGCAAGGACTTCAGTTACTCGCTAGATGGACGCACGTGCTTTACCACAAGGATTGACGTTTCTCTAACCTCATTCCGGGCAGGGCAAATTCTTTTTAACATCGCATTGTGGTTAATTATTTAATTGCTTTAATTTCATAATTTTTGATAATTATTTTACTTGTGTAATAATAAAATAATAATAATAATAAATACTCACGTAATGTATTGAAATAAATAGTCAGCACAAGTTTTAGTACTATCTTTTTTTATTTGAAAAAAAAAAAAATAACTGCAATGTGATTTATTGCAACAAATTGCCCTATTTCTGGCCGCAATTTATTTCTTTTATTGCACATAAAAGTTGATGGTTCGAAAAATGTCAAAAATTACGTTTTCTTCACAAATAAAAAAAAACAAAAAACAAAAGACGATCGACATCGCCACAACAAAAACGCATTAAAATAAATTAGCTATACATTTCTTTTTGATTTTGTTTTTCTTTTTGACAGATCGGAGAATTCATGACTTGATTCAAAAACAAACAAAAAATTCTGTTTTTGTTTTTCCTTTCGACAGATCGGAGAAATCTTCGCTCAATTCAAAAACAAACCAAAAAAGAAAAAAGCAAAAAACTAATCGAATTTCGTGGTTTTTCTCTTCGGAAAACAAAAGATCGCACCGGAAACGCCATTTTATGAAATATCAATTGCATTCTCGCCTCACTAAAATGGTTTTTGCGAATAAATTGGACAAGTTATTTTTTGGTTTGCAGGGGCAATTTTGAGCTACGTTTCTGCTGACGAAGCTCCAAACAGGGCTGAAACAGCTGCTCGAGGGTTTCACTGCAGCCAAAATTTGTAACATTTTTTTTTAACTTTCATTATGCTTTCACAGCAAGCATGGCTTCCTTGCATGGGGTGACTTATTATGTAGCAAACCCGCTTCAATTTGTCAATCCTTCTTTTGACAGATTAAAACCGGATATGGAATAGATCATGATAGATAATTATTCAGTCATGCCATCTTAAATTATGTATTGCCAACTCACGACAGTTGACATTGACCACGTAGTACAGCTTTTAAAGGGACGCAATTATGTGGCGTCAAAAATGCGTCAAATTGACAGTGGCGAGATTAGTTGGTTTTTATTAAACAATAGGTGTGTTCGTTTTACTTTCGACTCAGATCAGTAAATATCAGAAGTGAGGTGAGTTTTGCTGAGTTAAAACGTTCTAAAAAACAAGTTAATTCCACCGACATCGCACAAACGTCAAACGAGACATTCGGCCATTACCACAGGGGTGCATTTAGAAAAGTGGTAAAGTATAGTCGGTGGTACGCTAATCGTTTAGAAAATGAACTTAACAATTACCGGTTAAATTTGTTCCACATTTCTAAACACCGGAGCGTGCACATTATATAAACCCAAGTTCCCCTGCTTTGAGACCACGGCAAAAGTTAAGTTTGAGGTTAGGTTTATAAAAGAAGTGTTTACGGCTCTGGTTTACTGTGTTTATTTAAATTAAAATGTGCAGTGACGACAATATTATTGTAACTACGTGTAGTCATGATTTAGTAACCGATGAAGGTGGAGAAATTGTAATAAATCACAACCAAATACTTTTGTGTGATAGAAAAAGTAAAATTAAGACTCATCAGTTTTTTTTAAGATTTATTTAATGAAAGTAAATAATATTTTAGCACAAGCTTGCACAGGGTATGTTTATGTCATATTTTCACAAATTTTATGTTTAAAATTAACTTTCTCTTAACGCCAACGTTAACCGTTTAAAAACTCTATAGAAAGGTAATCGTCACGAGATCTCCCTTCACTCTCCCTTAGCCGACTTTTTCTAAACGCACCCCTGGGGTTTATGTCTGTTGCCATATTTTTAAACGTAATTATAATTCACCCCAGGCCGCTGGGATGGCAGTGATGGCACTCTGTAATTCTTGGCATATTTTTTAACTTATTATGGTTACCTTTTATTGATTTTGTTAAGTTTGAAATCGGTTGTCGAAAGCCAAAGTATTAATTCGATTTCTTCTTTAATTAAACTTTCAAATTTCGTTTGCGGCCATTTCAGGCAAACGAACGGGACAATTTGTGATAAAAATAAGGTAAGAGAGAATGATAAGCGAAAAGTGTACTTTTCGGCTACCACGACTGCACGGCCTTATTAGGCGCCGGAGTGAAAAACGATCCAAGCAAACGTGGTCGTAATTTATAGAGAGAAAATCACAAATTGTCCGTTCATTCTTCAGGAATAGCCCTAAACTAGTATCTGGGTAAGAATGCAGCTCAGTGTATTAGATTGTTTAATTTCCTGAATAAAACTTAAACCGTTAACGCAGAAATATTTTTAAATTACACGCCTTTTTTATTTTAATTTCTCCCAGGCCGGGGAAGGGACGATTCATCGTCGCCAACTCACCTTCACCGATTCACCGTCGCCAACTCGCCTTCACCGATTCACCGTCGCCAATTCGTCATAGAACCAATTCGCCGTGGACCCAATTTATCGTCCACCCAATTCGCCGTCGCATGTTACTGCTTTATTTAGCTTGATGAGCTTTAAAACACTTTCTGACTATTTTAGGTATCCATGTTATACCTACGAGTTGAATGAAAATAACTATAATTTCAGTACGTTTCAAGTAAATGAAAACGGACTGCACTATCATGTTTCTGTTTCACACCAATGTAAATGCTTAATTATAGCACGACTATCGTAAGACAAATTGGTGCCATAATCATAATTATAATTTTAATGGAAGCCCCAATTTTTTAATTTTAATTTTAAATGACGAACTTTCACGAACCAATATCGTCGTCGTATTCAAAAATTATTTCTGCACTACGTTTTATGAATATCTGTAGTAGCGTTCATAAGAAAAGAAACAGTTGACAGTCGTATCTACGAATTAAAGAAGATATTCGAGATTTTCGAAAAGGAGAATTTTCAGTTTTTTGAAGATATTTCAAAACCGATTTTTTTGCATATTTTTTTAGACCTCAAGATAGCGCAACTTTTTTATAATTTAACCATCTTTGTATCTTTTATAGTTTACGAGAAATCCCCACAGTGGCCCTTTAATTAGTTGTAACCCTGTATACTTTTAGAATTGTTGAAATTGTTCCTCTACTTCTTTCTGTTTTTTTAATCGCCTTCCTTTCAAACAAAAGATAAAACTAACAATAAATCTGCAAACTTTGATCAATCGAAACCAAACAAAGATACCAAACAAATACCAAACAATTCAATATCTCGAAAACAGTCGACTTTTGATGTGTAGTGATTTTGATTTATGTGAAAATGAATATAATTTTGAGCAGAATCTGAAAATATTAAAAATGCAGAGATTTTGCGCAAACACGCTGAGGAATAAGAAAATACTTCCTGGAAACGTAAAAAAATTTATCTGTTTCTTTACCTGTGTATCATATTTTTTTAGTGACAAATTATTTTATTTTCCATTAGCTCTTTTCATTAATAATAATCATATATTATTATTTGGATATGTACCTGCATTTAAAACTTGTAAAAATCGTTCACGGCGAATTTACCGACGGCGAGTTTGCCGCCGACGAATTGTACCTATGGCGAAACGGCGATGGTAAATTGACGATGGTAAATCGGCGACGGCGAATTGTCCTAGACTTCCCAGGCCGCGTGAGGCGCGCATTTTGTTGTTCCACATATACAACGTTGGCTTTGCCATCTAATGTATCTTTTATCTATGGCCATTACATACACATGCATTCTAACCTAAATCCCTATTTGATTGATTCAGAGGAAGCTCACACAATCTCACCAATGAGCGTGCAAAAAAAAGAAAAAATTTTCAAGGTTCCTGAGTGCCGCTGAGTTACTGTGAGTTTTGCGGTAGAAAGAACACACCTACTGCAACATTTTTGCGGCAAGTTTGTACGAAACTAGTTTCCTTAAAACATTGAAAATATTTTCCCCCTGACTATTTCAAAGTGCAATTCGAAAAATTCAACCAACTTCCAACTTTTAGTTATTACAAGTGAGTAAATCGGATTTTGTGTTTGCAGGACGTATTCCAGCTGCGTACTCCGGGCGGAGGAGGTTACGGCGTGCCGAGTTCCGACGCTTCCCCGGAGGATTCTTCTTCGAAGAAGACGACGACCACGACATTCTTGGAGCGCGGCAGCGTTTTCGAGTACCGTCAGGCCCAGGAGAGCGTTTGAGATTATTTGTGTTTTCCTTGCTAGAAAAATAGAAATTTACCAGCAACGTCTCTTATTTTTGAATTTCGCACACGAAGGAGCCTACTTCGCGTATGTATGTACTACGACGCTCAACTTAAATGATACCGAACAGATAAAACAGCGACATCCTACGATCGCTTTTTGACCTGACATTGCAGTAGGATAAATAATAAATGCAAATAAATTGGCCAAGTCGTTTTTGGTTTGCAGTGAGAATGTCGAGCTACGTCTCTGTTGATGAAGCCCCAAGCAGGGCTGAAACAGCTGTACAGAGGCTGCTGGAGGTTTTCACTGCAATTAAAAACGATTTGCAACGACATTTTATAAATGATACCATTTGAGAGTTTCGTATTCCTTACGTTGAATGTTCTTAAGGCTGTGGTTCGCATGCAGGAGTATCGTTTAAGTTGAGCGTCGCAGTACGTATGGGTGATAGATTTATTAATGTATTTACAAGATGAATGGCTGAAGTAATTTAGCCGGACATGGTTTAACAGGCGGTTACAACGGTGATACAAGGCAGTTAGTTTAACTGATGTGATGATGTGTTCATGTGAGGTGAATGCGAGTTCCTTTCTGCTCGCTCTTTTATTGCCGGCAATCACGTTCTGGTAATGTGTAAACGCCAATTTTCCCTTCGGTGCACGGCAGGTCCTCATTTAGTCTCGTTTTCCATAAGTTGCACGCCATCGAGTAACTAGCTACAAAGTAAGCTGAAATTTCCGGAGATGCGATGGCTCGTAAATATTCCGAATAATTCTGAACACCTGAGTATCCGACGCGACGCGCGACGCTAACGCGACGCCTTATTTAATTAAGCCGCCGTTAAAATCTGAATGGCTCAATAAAGCTTGATATTTTGTGGTCGG
Organism: Prosopocoilus inquinatus; assembly: GCA_036172665.1. NCBI lineage: Eukaryota > Metazoa > Arthropoda > Insecta > Coleoptera > Lucanidae > Prosopocoilus > Prosopocoilus inquinatus. The sequence continues at coordinate 32,207,608 of CM069877.1, forward strand.
CTTATACATATTGTAGCGGTTTCACTTCGGTGTTTGTGTTTGTAGACAAACAGAGTGGTATCCACCTAGTTTACAACCGAAGGCGTCGCGACGAGCGTCTACATTCCAGGATTCTTTGCGAAATCCACATATAAATGCATAATTCATGTTGAATACTGACGTCTCCTAATTTCTTTTCCGGTGACTTCTAACATCGTTGCGTGAATAAATTATAGGATATAGGCCCCCTCAGTCTTTTATACGCGCCCACCTCGAAATCTCAAAATCCGGAAGCAGCTTTCGCAGCGAAAGAAGAAAACAGGAAATAATTGAACGTCCGGGGTTGGCGTAATACGATCGGGAGTAAATTTCGTGTTTATGTTTGTGCAGGAGGGTAGAAGTATCTCTCTCAACGAGCGGGTTGTGTTTAATCTCGTTTTGAAGGCCGGCGAAGCTGGGTTTCCTGCGTCGTTTTGGGATGCGAAAGACGTGTGATAAGCTGCGTATTCATTAGTGGTAATACCCTCGTGGAAAAAGCTAAACTCAAACGGTTGATTCACATAAAATCACAGGTAAAGTACGTCTTTAGGCAGCAAACAAAGTTCCAGGTTTTATCTTTCCGGAAACAAGGTGCTTACGTGTCGAGCAGAAGAAAAAAGAGTTTCGGAAAAAGTTCTATTTCTGTTCACTGAAAAAAAAATGTAATATGTACGGAATTTTAATTCAGTAATTTCGATGTATAAGAACTTCACATTTAGGGAAAAATGATTTACTTCTTTTGCTCTATGACTTTAAGTCAATTTTAAAGAATACCGGGTGTTCATGAAATAAGTGTAAGAAATTTAAACCTGTAATACATCACCAAAAATGATAACGAATAAACTTACACGTCCTTAACAAAAGTTTGTGCAATCGAGCAGTTATCTTTGCCGAAGTCGAGAGGCCAATAAAAGCATTGTTTTTAAGTTGCAGTAAGTCGTATCACAGCTGAGCGAAAGAATTTACTTCATTTTTATGAATATGACACACAATTTTTGTTGCTCCATTCTTTGGGATCAATAGTTTAGTTTGTGAAAAGTTATTGAACGAGTTAAAGCTAAATACGATTACTATCTACGTAGTATTATTACTTGTTAAAATGCCGCGATTCACGAACGGCGAGAGAACAGCATTTGAGAGGAGTGTATTCATAATTCCGTCGACAGTATTTGCGCTTTCCTGACTGCACGCGAATACAAGAATCACTTTCTCGCCGAGCTCGTTTGTCTGTCTCTAACGATGGACGTCACGTCGAACAATTGTTATAAACATTTCTAAATGTCAAATAGTGAACGTTTGTTTGGATATGATCCTCCACACAGATGATATTCGGTGAGTGTGTCTTGCGTATTAGTCTGTTTATTGTCTACGATCAGAAAAGCAAGTTCCGTAAGTTTTTTTTTGTTATTTCATGATCACCGGATGAGGGACGGATAAGGGAATCTTCTTTTTATTATACGAATTTTTTTGCATTTTTTCGCGTTGTTTGTGCTTTGGACGTACAGTGGTTAAAAAATTGATGATTGATGATGAAAGTGTAAATAAAAGACATACTCTTCCTTACGTTATTTATTCAAATTTCTTTGTTGCGTATCATAGATCAAAAGTAGTAATATGTACAGTTCACCACATAAAATGGTAATTCATCTAAAACTCTCTCGTCTCGTCATAAACCAAACAAACTTACTTCCACCTTCCTTCCCCAACCGTGAAAGGAAGTTGTGCAGGATGTTTCGGGCAGGCTTTTAATTAAGTTGAGCGACATTTCATTTGCAATTTCCCAATTTTCAGGCGACATTCCGTCGATATTTCGCGGTCTTGCAATAACGCGGGTACGCAAGAGTGCAACGAGCAAAAAACTTAGGGGGCGGTTTCCGCGCGAAATAAAACGGAATGTCTTCAAGCATGTTGTGCTCCGCGAGCTTGGTAAATTAAATAACTTTATGCGATCGCTTTGAAATTTCGTTAAGACTTTAAATTTGCTAGACGTGCCGAGCAGCATATTTTGCGGTTAGCGCTGGAGGAAAATGAGGAAAAAGGGGTGAAAACGTTGCACTTAGTTCATAATTTGATTTGTGCTGGATACACTGTTCGTCTTACTCTGTTTGTTGAGGGAAGCACTTTTATTTCTTTAGGTTCTTTAGATCTTTTCACCAGTTGCAGGTTTGCGTTATCAATCAATCATCAATTTTCAAAGAAAATCAAATGTTGAGAAACCATGTATAGGATTCAATTTTCGAGAAAAAACTAAAAAATCTTGCCTAACAAAATTATAAAGGTGAAGGCCAATTGAAAGGGAAGATGATAAGGATTTAAAAAAAGTTGGAAATACCACAGGAGGATATTTACCTACGTACAGCGTGTCTCTAAACCTATACCTTTAATTGAAATCACAAATAATGGTCAAGAAAAGAAGCAAAATTTGTTATACAACTATTGCTCAGATAGCAATAATAACGCAGATAAAAATTATTTTACTTTTTCATAGAAATTGTTTGAGGGTCGCTTAAATGTTCCGGCGGAGCATGGCTGAAACTATTCGCCGACGTTCGAGGCCATAAAAAGTCATAAAAACACAGACCATGACCTAATGCACAGATATTGTACTTCAGACAGGTCAAGTATCGTGTTTTTTTTTGTTAATTTTAAAAGCAGATAAATTTTGTAACTAGGTAAGTTCTTAATAGTTTAAAATATTCTGTGCGTGTTGCATTAATTGATGATTAGTTTTGTGCTAATCCGTACTTTGACAGTTAACTTAAAAAAATTCAATCTTAAGGCGATCGAAAAAGAGGAAATTCTTACATCATATTAATTTGTGAATTGCCAATAATCAACTTACAATATTGATTACTAAAGTTTATTGTATTTGTACAGTAAAAATAAATTTGTTTCTTTATTAAAACTTCGAATAAACGACGAAATAATCGTCTGTACTTGGCGAGAGCTTTTATGTATTTATGGTTTAAGCCGACGCAGAAATTCAGGTTCAATATTATCCTTGAAACATGTGTTTTGTGTTGGAATATAAACAATTAATAAAATAGTTCGATTGAGAGCTATCGAAGTTATTTAATCACTTATTTTGAACCCATAGATTATTGTGTGTACAGGCAATCTAATTTATTTAAATTTTCCGTCGAATCATACTCCAATTCTTACTTTCCGTTTTTACAATAGGAATAGTTTCTGCTCTTGCAATACTTAATCTGTAGCTATTAGTGCGATAATTAAAAAATAATTTCACGCATTTTCAACGCAGTTACAAAACTAGCCTACAAAGATGTTTAATTACTTCAGCAAAAATATAACGAAGATTAGGTACTCGTTTTTAACATAATTGTTATTGAACAGATAAAATAGCGACATCTTACTATCGCTTTTTGACCTGACATTGCAGTAGGATAGACAAATTGAAGCGGGATTTGCTCCTAATGAGTCCCCCATGCAAGGCGGCCATGCTTGCTGTCAAAGCATAATGAAAGATTTAGAAAAATTTTTGTGCGAATCGTTTTTGATTGCAGTGAAAACATCGAGCAGCCTCTGGACAGCTGTTTCAGCCCTGCTTGGGGCTTGTCCAGCAAACCGAGGTTTCAAAGCAAAGGTACTGAGTTCCCTTGTGATACGTCAGATTTTCAGTTTTGGGCAAAAAATTTCAGATTTGGAGAATTAGTCTGTTACGTAATGAGGAACTTACAGTTACATTTAAAGACCGAGGTTTTGAGACACCCTGTATATCATATACCTATACTGTGGTCACGAGAAGAACATAGTAGGAATATCGTACACTCTCCCTCCAATCGCCTGCCAAGTCAACGTTGTTAGGAATTAAATTAAATCAATCAATGAATGATCAATGAAGTGTTGGATCGACGAAGCGTTGGATCGATGAATCGTTGGACCTATAGATTGTTCATCCGATGAAGCAGTGGATTGATGAAGCGATGCTAGACGGACAGATAGTTAATATGTTTTAAATATTTTCGAGCCAAAAAAATTAACTGGAGTTTAACTGACGTTTTTCTGGATATAAAGAGGTTTTACAAGTTTATAAACGTTTCATATACCTATCAATCGTTTCAATTACAAAAGCGGTCAAACGGGCTAACCGCCACCAATGATAATGTCACGAAGGTTACATATTTTAGGATACCTGTACATAGTATTTTATAATTGTTTCGCAGAGCATCTTGCTGAGTCAGTTCAATAGAAAAGTGTGATTGACCGCTCATCGAATTGGGAATTCTTATTGTAAGTTAAAGTAGATCTAATCCAAATTAAAAAAAAAACTTGGCGTAATTTAGATTGAAAGGGTTATCGAGTCAAAAGGTAGCCACAACGTCCATTAAATATTAAAGAGTTTGACAATAGTTTTCTATGTTGGTTATTATATAAAGAGAAATTTTGTTATGGATTCGATTCCTGTCTGAGAACGATGGAATTTAGTGAATTTACTGAAGTTAACTCGCATCTGGAAGAAAACGTTTGTCATGGTTGAATAGCTAGGTAGCAAAACGAATTGGTCTTTGGTTATGATTTGAGAGTATTATGTGAGAGTTAAGAGTTCTCAGAGCTTCTGAATTCAACAACTACTTCTGTGAACTAGTTTTCATGCCCCTCTCCAGTTTGTAAAGCAAATTCTCAAGTGAAGTAAACATCAGTGACAGGGTCGTAACTACTGCACGGAGTACGTATGTATGTACGACGATGTTCAATTAAAATCATACCATTCGATAATTCCTTGGCCTTTATAGTAATTGAAACGGGGTGGTTTCTAAATACACTGATAAACAGACAAAAACGAGTCTTTTTTTTAAACACTACTACCATCCCGCATATAAACTTCATACTTAGTTTTGTTCAATCACCCTCAGTTTTCATTAAATATCGACAAATTGATTAGGCGAATTTCGCTTATCGAAGTGTGTTTCGGATAGGTATATCCGAAACACACTTCGAGACACTCGGTAGAGTGTCTCAAAACCTCTGTCTTTAAATGAAACTGTAAGTTCCTCATTACGTAAGAGATTAATTCTCCAAATCTGATTTTTTTTGCCCAAAAATGAAAAACTGATCTATCACAAGCGAACGCAGTCCCTTTGTTTTGAAACCTCTATTTGGTTTACGACTTGTTTCAGCAGTTTACTCTCATAGAAGCAATAAACCGCAATAAAACTTTTTATTTACGTTCAGAAGAACTCGGGCAAGGTCTTATTATATACGAATATGAATCCGACTTGCGGACATCGGTATGTTTATTTGTATTTTCAACATGCGATAAGTAAGAACGTTTGTTTACGCACCTCTTTGTAATAAACAAAAACAATTCTGTTAAAAACGAATACCTAATCTTCGTTAGATTTTTGCTGAAGTAATTAAACATCTTCGTACGCTAGTTTTGTAACTGCGTTGAAATTGCATGAAATTATATTTTAATTATCGCACTAATAGCTGCAGAATAAGTATTTCAAGAACAGAAACTATTCCTATTGTAAAAACGGAAAGCAAGAATTGGAGTATGATACGACGGAAAATTTAAATAAATTAGATTGCCTGTGCACGCAATAATCTATGAGTTCAAAATAAGTGACCGAATAACTGCTAGCTCTCAATCGAACTACTTTATTAATTGTTTACATTCCAATAAGGATAGTATTGAACCTGAATTTCTTCGTCGGTTTAAACCATAAAGACATAAAAGCTCTCGCCTAGTGCAGACGTTTATTTTGTTGTTTATTCGAAGTTTTAATAAACAAATTTATGTTTGCTGTACAAATACATTAAATTTTAATAATCAACATTGTAAGTTGATTATTGGTAATTTACAAATTAATATGATGTAAGAATTTCCACTTTTTCGATCGCCTTTAAATTGAATTTTTTAAATTTAACTGTTAAAGTACGGATTAGCACAAAACTGATCATCAATTAATGCAACACGTACAGAATATTTTAAACTATTAAGAACTTACCTGGTTACAAAATTTATCTGCTTTTAAAATTAACAAAGAAACACGATACTTGACCTGCCTTAAGTGCAATATCTGTGCATTAGGTCATGGTCTGCGTTTTCATGACTTTTATGGCCTCGAACGTCGGAGAATAGTTGAAAACCAAGCTCTGCCGGAACATTTAAGCTGCATTCAGCGACCCTCAAAAAATTTCTATGAAAAAGTGAAACAATTTTTATCTGCGTTATTATTACTATCTGACCAATAATTGTATAACAAATTTTGTTTCTTTTCTTGACCACTATTTGTGGTTTTAATTAAAGATCTAGGTTTAGAGACACGCTGTATTAACATTAAATTATTGAATTTAAAACTGTTTTTTGGTGATTGGTGTTTCTATACATCGTAATAATATGCCAAGAGTGTGTGTAAACCATCCTGATAACCTTTGTTACATTGCGGTCAACTTGCTGTGAAAGGTAGTTTGAGACACCATTAGTTATTTATTAGTTATTTTGATTATGGCTTTCCGGTGCCAAATTTGTACAAAACCTGGACTCCTAGTGTTTACTGTGCACAGTGTGTTACTTTAATAACAACATGGGCTAAATGATCTCTTCATATGCCATTCGCAGTTCCAATGAACTTAACTGCTGTTGCAAAAGAAGTGAGGGTGACTGATATTTTTTAAAAATGCAGATGAGTTACAGGTTAGTTGCAGATACAAAATAACCCATTCAATTTCATTTAACTTTTATTAAGGTCATTTTTGTCTATCAGTGATACTTGCCACTCGATATTTGGTAACCGCATCCTTATAAATTTGAATTTGATGCAGGAGTATCGTTTAGTTAGTCCGCACTAAATGAATTAATTGACAGAAACTTAATGAGTTTGTTGAGAAAAAGACTATGATAAATTAAAGTTATTGGAAAAAGAATCTTTATGCTTAAAGCAAGAAAGAAGAAGTTGAAGGTGACTTAATAAAAAATTAAAAGTAAATTTAGAAATCATAGAAGTCTAATGTACGTAGCTTAAAGAATTTAATGCTCTTACAACACACACGCTACATTACCTACAGTTTTATTATTGTTTAACGACCATTTGCACTACTTTCAGTTAAAATTTAAGCCCCAGTTATCTGGAGTTTATTCCTTAATTTACCTGAAAATTGATCAGTGGAAAAGTCCACCACAAAACTACCCACCTTTCACAAAACTGTTTTGGTTCTCATCCTGTAGTAAATAAATATTTTCACATTCGTTACTTCGTTAAAAAAAAAGAAATACTTGATTTCGTAATAATAACGGAAATAACCCAAGCAGTCGTTTTTATCACGTCATTATTTGGTCAAAATTGGTCAAGGACGTCGAATGACCAGTTTTAAACATAATTTTTTCGTAAAAATTTTGTTTAAAATTTGACGTTTATAAATCACGTGAATAGAACGTCACTTTAATAACATAAATTTGACACTACTTTTAAAAGTTTCGTTTCGATAATAAATTTGGTTATAGATTTGACAAGATATTAGATTTTGTAGGAAAGTATAAATTATACACATGATTGAATTTATTAATTAATGCCATTTTAATACATAAGAAATTTACTGGACTTCTATTACGGGGTACGTGACGCATGCGCCGACACTCGACATTGGGACATTGTTCTTGCGTATCGTAGTCGTAGTGCCCGTGGTGCTTAAGTTTAGTGCGATTTGTTTTTAAGCGTTAATTTATTATGTATTAGCTAACTAAAGTATATTCTACTTGTACGGGTACTGGCTTTAGATATTTATTGTTTTAGTTATTAGCAAACTATGTAAAGAAGGTGGGTTTTGGTAACTCATATTTCATAACCTGTTATATTAATATTTTAACGGTCCTTGTGATAGGACTTGGGCACTTAATTCAATTGTTTTATTTCACTATAGAGTAGAATCAAACTGTTTAGTAATAGCTTTTTATGTTATTTTTATTTGGAATTTAAAAAAATATGTATGGATTTATTAAAAATATTATTTATTTATTGTTCGTAGGTATATGTATACATATGTACAGACATTTGAATAAAAATTAAAATATGATTTAGTTTCTTGGTTACTTATGCGTCATAGATAATACAATTAAAAATGACGTCAGAAATACACGACTATTTGACGTACAAAAACGACGTCTCCGGGCTGTGACATTTGCCCGTCATTTTTACGTCTTTAATACGTCACTGACATTGGTCATTCGACGTAAACGATGACCAATTTTTGACGTGAAAAAGACGACACCTTGCTGCTTGGGAATGGAATGAACCCAATAGCTTACTCAGCTGAACAATTTACGTTTTAGTATAAGAGGTTTAAAGTTCCTATTGGCACCACCGCCACCGACACCACGAAGATATTTAATAACATTTTTAAATTACATTAAATTAAATTAAAATTAGCTTTTTACCAACGCACTTTCCTTTGATAAAAAGTATAAATCTTGGTTGAATTCTTCTAAAATGTTTAATAAGAGGTACCGAGTGCAAACATAAAAGGAAGACTCATTGCAAAAAAGGATCATTTTGATTCCCAAATCAATTTGTTTCAATTTGGAATCTAACGTTTCTATTGTTAAATCTCGCCATCAGAAAGGAACATTTAACTGTGTTTCAATTTCGGAAAATAATTGTCATAGAAGGGAATATGATTTTTCTGTTAACAATCAATCAGCTAATATAAATTTGTAAAATACCTTATCAGTTATGCCCTTTAAATCAATCAATGAATATATTAAGTTTTTGATCCATTTTTAAGTGACCAAATTTTTTTTCCCAAAGAACTACTGAAACAAAGGCTCAAACCAATGATTGGGATGAATTTCGCGCTATTTAAAATAGCATGTTGAACTAAGAAAAGTGTAAAAATTCAAAATTCCAATACGTATAAAGCAAAAATATTTAATTTAACTCAAGTAGATGATAAGCCACAGGATGAGAATTACAACGGCAGTTTCTTTCCACGAGGAAAGTAATATGCTTTTCTTAAGTTTTGCGCATTGAATGAAATGCGATATTAAGTCAAGTTTTTTGTTTCATTTTCTCTTGAGCGAAGGAAAGCTAACGGTGCAATTCTCATGTACCGGACGCGCATGGGAAGCTTTGAGAAAACAACCCCAAGCAACATTATTGCGACTGCCACCTAGCGGGCAGAAGCAGTGTGGTAAAAGCATCTCGGGGAAAGGCGTGGTGATGTTGCACGAAAGTTGATAAAAACAATTAACACTTGAATTAGTGTTTGGTTATAACGTGGAATCGAACAGTTTCAGAAAAAGCACCCAACTTATCTTATCCTGGGAGATTCTGAATTGAAGTCCAGATTCAATTCCTCTTTTAATTAAATAATGTAATTTTTCCCTAAGTTCAAATTCGCGAATGTAAAGTGAATGCTCTCCGTGAAGTGTTTTGTATATTTGAACCGTTCCGAACAATAGTTTTATTACTTGTTTATATTTTGTATAAAATCATTGTGTCGTAAAATTTTGATTACGAGATTACGAAATTTGAATTTCGAAAAGAAAATTCGACTCAGTTGGTGAGAGCTTATCAATACTTAGGCTTACCATAATCATGAAACTTTAAACCGGGACAGGAATGAGAAACACATTACCCAGCTAGCAGAATGACGTCGGAATTACGTCATTTTTAGGTTATTTTACATCATTGACGTTATTTGTCCCGAAAGTGACTTCAATATGACGAGTCGTGCGACACGTATTAATAACGTCATAATACTGACGTCATTAACACGTCAATAGAAAGTGATAAAATGTTACTATGTTTGATTGTGAAAACTATTAGTTTAAAAACATTTTTAGGACTAAACAAAAAGTGTAAATAAATACTTTGAATATTTCTGAAGCCAATTATTCCAAAATTAATATTGAAATTGTTAAATTAAGGGAAATAATAACATGTATTGAGAACAAGAAATACCCCTACATAAATGTGGCTGAAACGTGGGGGCGAAACACGTTACTTCGTCGTCATTATCACGTCATTACACGTCACAATTAACGTCAAAGGTACATTATCTACATGACATGATATGGCTTGACTTATAAAGTGATTAAGACTTCACCCAGGCGTCTTATGGACGTTAGAATGACGACATTTTAGTGACAAAGATGACGGCTTTATTTCACTCTTTTCACATTACTCTGCTAGCTGGGTAGGCCATTACCAAAAAATGTTATAAACTATAATCCATTTCAAATCAGAATTAAATGACGTATTCCTGTCGTGCCGTGCGATGTACCGGGCGTATCGTTGTAAGTGTATACAATCGTTAACCGGGACAAAATACCAAACAGGCCGGGACGCCGGGACCAATGCCAGAAACCGAGACGTATGGTAAGCCTATCAATACTGCTTGCAAAAACTAATAATTGGTGTCGATAGATCAATCCTTGTCTCTCTCTCTCTTTTGTTATATTATTATGTATTGTAAAACTTCACTTTTTTATGTTTAACGTTTTTGCAATTATGAAAGAATTATTTTGTAAACTATCTATTTCGTTATTGCTTTTTTTATTATTTCTTTCATTATTTTGATAATGAAAAACTTGACAATCTTCAGGCAAACAACGGCCCTGTTTCGATTTCTCGAGGGAAACATCTTTTTGAGAGCATTTTTGGCTGTATCATCTCAAACTTGCTACCCGAACAAGAAAAATGCTTTCAGCGGTGGTTTGTAGGTCAAAAGAGCAGGTTGGGTTATCAGTAAAACGCGGGGGGTTTCGTTGTTGATCAGGATAAAAGAGTATTCAGGCTGACCATTCCTAAATTGATTAGAGAAATAACTCGCGGTCGTTGCAAAATGAAGTAAACTCTTCTGTACTACCCGTCCTTGGTCTTAATTACAAAGGTGAAGTTCTTTTGAATTATGAGGAATTTGGATAGATTCCAGTGTAATTTGAGATAGTCTACAGAAATGTTTGGGATGGTATTTCCTCAAATTTATCAAGAATGATAATAGAATTCGTATCTTTGTTTCATGACAATTAAAGTTCTAAGTATGAAATGTTTTCTTATTAAAATTAAGCGAACACAGGCGACTTTATTAATTCTGAGCCGAAATATCCTGCACCTCACGCTCTCAAAAGTCCTCGAACCAGCCGTGGACTACAAAAATATCCTTGATAAAAACAACTGATTCAATAATAAAACGAACATGTGAGCCGAATGTGATTTTTGTGTTCACCGAAAACACGCCAATAAAAGTGATGGTGATAGAGAAGATTGTCTTTTTTTCCGAGGTAATGAAAGAAAAACGTCGCCCGTCGATTTCCGTCGGTTCGCGGTGGTGGCCGGAGCGAGCTTTATATCACGTTTCGAATTCCGAGTCGTCGGTCTGCGTCCCCGCCTCGTTATCGACTACGAACTCTGTCGTGGTTTCTAAAGCCTTGGAGGAAGTTCGCAAGAACTGCCGAGGCTGGCGCCTCTTGTAGGGCTCCCATTCGCACTCGGCATTGTGCGAATGTCAGTGCGTTACGATAACGTCCGGCGCAGACTTCGTTGTCTGCACACTGTACGGTCGCTTCTTTTCCTCACCGGTCACCTTCGCGTCCATCTCGATTTTAGCCTCGGCTCTGTATTTTTCTTTCCTGTAACCGAACGTGGAGAACGGCGCCGGAGGACTCGGCTTTGAGTTCGTCGACGCTATGCTATGATTGGGGGTGCTATGCGTCGAGCTATACGCATGGGTGGTAAACAAACTCTCCCTGGTCTGGCACGCACTGTCGCACATTTCTGGTTGGGGCGAATTTTCCACATCGTACGGATTCATCGTTTGATTGTACGCGTCTCCGTTCGAATTAGGGCAAAGACTATGCTCATTCCGAAGGATAATCGGGAGCAATTCGCCTCCGGGTACGTAGCAAGATGTGTGGGTCATCTCGTTCACGGCTGCGAACCTCTGGGAATCTGAAGACTGAATACTGTTTGAACGAGATCTGCTGGCCAGCTTCGAAGTTTTCTTCTCGAAAGGTTCTTGCTTGCCCAGCTCGTTTAAGTGTTGTTCCCTACTTTGGCGTACGTACTCCTGAAAACAAAGAAGTAATCAAGAAACAAGCTAAATGATTGTTACAAATGCTAGAAAACGATTCGAATTAGAATCGGATTCTATTATACATTTTGATTGATTTTATAGATTCAGACGGTTATTAGGTGTTGCAAAACGAGTTGGTTGGGTCCGCTGGCAACGAATTAGGTTTTCGCCCGGGCAACTATTAATGTGGGTTCGGGGATGTCTAGTGGTAAATCATTTCCTTGTGTGTCGGATTGTGTAAAGCTGCTTTTCCTGCCATGGAGATTTGGAGAATTGGATATTGGGGGATTGGCTGTCGTCGTTCACTTCAGGAAAATAGTTAATCACATGATCACTGAAAACCAATAACAGCAATTCCCTACTCAATCTTCCAAGCAAAAAAATAGCGTTAGTATTCATTCTTTCGACTTGGTTTTTCTGCGTTTCCCCGATTTGCAAGGCGAATCCCGAACGAGAAATACTAATAGTAAGATAGTCGCAGCCGAAGCAGGCAATATGCGTAACTAATAGCGTTTTCGATTCACTTGCGCTGGTTGCACTTAAAGTATCTTCATCTCGTTTTATAACGCGAGGTTAACATAAGATGCAAATACTCCGAGTGCAGCCACTGCAACTGAACCGAAAACGTTATAACTGTAACATCTTTCGAACAGCTTTAGAAAGTTTCGGACAAGTACAGATGTTAAAAAATGTGTCGCGAAACTAAGAATATCTTTTGTATTTGTTTTTTGGTTAAAATTTGGTAAGTGTTCTAGAAATAAATACCGCAAGTTTTGCTCAGTTACTGTGGAGCACGGTGAACGATATATTAGGTGACCCCACAAGAGTACTTGGCCGTGTATCGATATGTGCACGAAAGGGCGAGATTAATTGCGAAAGCGACAGCTGAAAGAGGGTTTCAAATATCAATGCGCGAAAGATAACTTAATCCTTTAGCATGAACTTACATTAACATTAAAATATTTCTCACAGTTACGTGCACGTTCCGAACGCCGTGCTACTATCTATTGATCCTTTACCGTGCTGTCGAGCAAACAAAAGTTAGACTTTTTAAAACTTTGATACTGGAATAATTAAGGTTTCGTAGATTTTAAAAGGGGGCTAATAAGAAGAGGGACGGAGAGAGGTAAAAGGTTTGGTTTTGAGGCCTGAGTAAACAGAGAATGAAATAAGGTGGAGTGTGGCAAAATTACATGCACGGTTTTCAGGAAACTAGATACAGCAGATTTGGACAACCCAATTCAATTAGATACAGCAGACTTGGACAATCCAATCTAAAGAGAGCATTTGAGATATTTGGATAACCCAACCCAAATAGAGAATTTGAAATAGTTGAATCATTCAACCCAAAGAGATTATTTATTATAGTTGGATAACCCAACCCAAATAGAGCATTTGAAATAGTTGAATCATCCAACCCAAAGAGATCATTTGAGATAGTTGGATAACCCAACCCAAAAAGAGCATTTGAGATAGTTGAATGATCACACCCAACCAACGGGAAGATCTAAGATATTTGGGGACCGTAAAAACGTCTCTAATAGGAACTTTGGAAAGTGCTTTATGGGCTGTGAGGTCGCGTCCAAAAAGTCACAAAAAAATGTCACAGAAGGAAGATTCCATTAAACAAAACAAACAAAAGACGATCGACTCCAGAAAGAACTTTTTCATCAAATAACTAATCGAAATTAAGACAAGTTTATTTTTCGAATTTTTCTTTCTAATCCAAAGGCGAAAGTTTAACGGAAAAAGAGCATTGTAAATTTGTTATCAAAACAAAAACTAAATGAAAATTAAGTTTTAGTCAACTTGATATTCTTTAAAGATAAAGAAAGAAACGCTTTCAGCATAAAGAAAGTGAAACAAATAATAAACATCAATTTTGCAGTAAATACTGATGTAAAATTGTTTTGTGGAAGAAATAAAATAGGCGTACGTAAAAAACCGTCGTTTTTACACTACTGGTAATATTATATTGATTAATTTTTTTATGTAATAGGCAATAGGCAATAAGTTCAACTTATTTCTAAAAATATTTAAAGCGTTGGTAAATCGTAACAAAAGAAAACACTGAAAGAAGAAATGCGTAGGATGTGAAAAATGTCGAAAAAAATGTTAAAATTTTTCGGATATATTTGATTTTGAGTTCTAAGCATGGTCAAAGATGCAAAGGTGATTCGAAGCCGCATCCGTTACGGGCAGGCGAACGTAAGATTTAGTGTGCGAGAGAGATAACACAATGCATGGCGACGTCGACTTCTGGAAAGAAAATATAAAAGAAAAAATACGTTCGATGAGTTAATAATGTTTACGCTAAAGGCGGAGATTTCTTTTGACCATAACATTTCGCATCTGCGGCAAAAAACCGCAAACGCTCGATTCACAAATATTTTAGAATAAAACTGTATTCACTTTCTTTCCCACCACTTATATTTAAGCTTAATTATTAATTAATTACTGGAACAGACACATTTTTTCTTTTTCCTTGTAGTAAAGTTTTAAAGTTTAACGAAAAACTTACATAAGATTTTAGTCCGCATGTTAAGGACTGTTATACCGATTTCTTTCTCGCATTACTTTAGACTCTTGCGTTCGGAACTCGGTTTATAGTAGTGCTCGCAGGTATACCTGTTTATTTTATACCGTGGTTCGACAAAACGTGGTTTAGGAGGTAATTAGGTTTTGTTTTTATACTATGTTGTCTTTTATGAATCTTCAATTAAACATCCTTATGTACGGCTAGCTTACCTATTTTTTTACTTTAGATACTAATAATAAGCGTCACAGAAGAAATATTCTAATGTTTATTAAAATGAATGCACAAATATTTGTTGGTGAAGAGCAAAGGCTCTCTAAAATATTCAGAATTAAAGAGTCATATGGTTGTCTTTTGATTAAATAAAGTAATTTCGAGAAGTCGAAAAGTAGAAAAAAATTAACGTTCCCGTAATTTCTATCTGTTATAAAGGTTAATGTGAAAAATATGTTGTACATTAAAATTATTATTATTTTTTTATCTGTGGTAAGTGTCCAACGGTGTCGTAAGTCACCGACTTGTCGAAACATCTGGGCGTGTATTTTGTGTGTGAAAAGTTTTTGGCTTTGTTACTTTCAAACATCCTCGCTGTTGAAGGGGAAACAGTGTCGAATTGTATCCCAACAGGGAAGGTTGCCTGATGTGTATATGGACCACCCCCGAGAAACGTCTCTAGTGCGTTTCGAACCCAAGACCTTGCGATTGCAAAATCGGTCCCCTTACCACTTGAACGATTAAAGCATTCACGCTTTATATTTTGGACATTTTAGTGACTGATGTAAGACATTAAAATCCTTGTTCTTTTGTACAAACATTGTGCTGTATCTCGTGAGTCTGAGTGTAGCTTGGAGATTTGGATCGCATTCGGTCTTCGTTGCGGAATGTTAATATGCATGACCAAGTGATGTGATGGGAGTTGAACATTTCGACGTGCAAATATTCGTACAACGTCGATTTCTATTCGCTTTACGACTCTTACAGAACAGACATATAAATCCCACACACTTATTATTGAGCAATTGAGCGCATATGCAATGCGTTTGTAAATTTATTTTAACGTCTGAGTTCAAACGCGGGATCTGTTCAGTTGTAACCATCCGCGTAACATACTGTCCAAATACGGAGTCTACAGTTATCGAATTCGTAGTCTAAAAGTCTGAAATACTTTTCTATACTTTTTTTTTTAAGGGCCCCGTTATACATGCTTTCTCCTTTTTCTAGATTTAATTTCCTTTTCATAATTTATCCTACAAATTATTTATTTTAACATGAGAAGTAGTTGGAGTTCGAATTGGTTGAAATCAGTCTGTAAATTAGCCAGGCCTGTTTGACACCATGCAAGAAAATCTTATACAGGCTGACTGCACGAGAATTCCCATACTCTTTAACTTCTTTATTATTGAATTTATAAAGAATTGCTCATTACAAAACTTGTATAGACTAATTCAAAGTTTTTGCCGATGTTTACAAAAAAAGAAATGAACGTCGTATAACTTAAATATAAATCGAACACTTTTTTTTTTCAATCGCCCTTCTTTTTTTCAACAAATTTAATTTTTCCAAACTTTGTTTAATTAAATTAATTTTGTCTAAGAGACACATTTAATACTAGGGGTTTCCAACGGGATCGAGAAGACTTGAAGGGGGTCGATGAACCTTCAGAGGTCAGCTGTGGGTCGAAGATTTTCTAGAGGGCTTTTAAGGGATTGGAGTTGTTACGTCTTACTTAATGAAGGTTGAATAGTTCGTAACAAAAAAGTAAAAGATTTACAAATAACAAACAATAGTGAATAAATTCGAATAAGCTTAGCCCTAGAGCTTATTCGATGGCTAGGCGATAACAAAGTTTCACTATCGAACAACGATAGTTTTCAAACATCGATATATCGATGATTTATTCATCAGTTCATCGGTTAATATCGGTTAATCAGTATATCGATAATATCAATTAATTTATTCTTCAGTTTAATCGATTGGTGTATCGATAATATCGATAATTTTTATTTTTCTCGTCGGCATTCGATAATTGGAGTTTATCGATATTATCGATATATCGAGATTTTTGCACAGCCATAATCAGCTCGAAAAAAAGAAAAAAAAAGACGTTCAATTGATTATCAAAATCAAAACACTCCTAAAATAAAACAAAAGACGATCGATGAACAAGATAACAATAAAAATTATGTTTCTATCCTTTAATAAGCATCGACCTCGTAGAAAAGGGGTTTCCAACGAGGGCGGTACAAAAGATCAAATGTAAACGTAACTCTTCGTCGTGTGTGAAAAGGTATAAATGAAAACAAACCAATTAACAGACGAGGGCATCGTATAAAGTCGATGCAGGTGTTCAATTAAGGAAAAAAAAGCATTTGAGCTAATGTAAACAAAGCCGGTGTGACTGATGTTGACTATTTTGACGGTATCCTTTGAACTCGCGAAGGCGCAGAACTACATGTGCACTTTAAAAGGAAGCCACGCCCATATCGGTCATTTGAATAATATTCGCAAAAAAGAAAGCGGTGGGCGGCACGCAAATCGCAAAGGCGGGGGAATGCATTTGTTCTCTGCGACAAAGAACAGGTGTTTACAATTTAATGTCTTAGATCATACCCGTCTGTGCCACTTTGATATTTTATTTACCGATACGCAATAAGATGATTACAAAAAATACCGACAGCGGCACGGCGGTTTGAATGCAAAAGAAAGAAAAGCAGAAAACAGATGATGGCTTTTGCACTTCTCAGCGATAATTTGCGTGTATACAGCGTGACCCTGAAAAGCGGTTTTCCAAATCGATATCAAACTTGACTTTCCTCATAACCAAAAATTTAATTTAATATTTAAAAAATAAAATATAGTCAAAGCCGAAAATGGCGATCAGTCGGCGGGATTAAAATGTGAAATAAAATAATCTTAAATCGTATACAAGAAGAAACAAAAGACGATCAATTGGTAATTGAAAAATAAAAAGTTATGCCAAGTAGAATCAAACCGAGGAGAAAACAAAGAACAAGATGATTAGTTGATAATTTAAAAGTAAAATTATAAAACAAATGACATCGATTAAAAGGAAAAAAAAACCAAATGACCAATGTACAAAAATAAAGGATATGATAAATTTAGGATCAACATAAAAATTATATAAAACTTACAATAACTCAATTACTAATACCTAATTGATTCAAAAATTGACAAATTTCGTCACGATCCAAAGAATAATCTGTAAATATTTACGAAACAGGGCGATCAAAACAGCGATCAATTGATAATTAAAAATAAAACCAAGTCAAATAAAATCCTACAAATGAGGGTAAGTGGTAGTTAAAAAATAAACACAAAACGAATGAAATGCATTAAAAGTAAAACAGAGCTCGATCAATTGATTATATTGAAAATAAATGACATAATGTCGAATTACGAATTAAAAACAAATCGAATCAAGAGCATTGAGGAATATTTTAATGAAAGTCTGAATAAAAGAGAATCAAACTCAAATCTAAACAAGAAAAGAAAAAAGACCTGCACCTGCTGTTTTTTAAAAAATATTAATTAAATCTGAATGGGGGTCGATATATATTTTCTTGTAAGGGGGTCGATGGTTAAAAAAAAAATTGGGAACATTAATTAAATACAAATACCTGGAAAACTGTTCGTTTTATACATATTAAAATTATTTAGAGAAATTGTTATCAGAATTTTGTTTGAGATTCAAACATGTACAAATACGGTGTGTTCCATTTCAGAAAATATAATATCAGTTTATATCTCGATTATTCGATGTGCATTTTTCATTCGGTAAACCTCACTAAAAACTTTGAATTAGTCTGCATAAGATTTGAATTAAACATTTCTTTCTAAGGACTTTAAATTTAAAGTTACTTTAACCTAAAAAAATACATTTGTTGTCCCATTCTTAAAGTGACTTTAAATTAAAGCTTCCTGAAAGTCTGATTATGAAAACGGTCATAAGTTCAAAAATTAAAAAGTTAAAGCAGTTGGGAATTCTCGCGTAGTCACGCTGTACAAAGCAACAGAGAAGTATCGAATAAACCAAACTACGGTAGCCCGTCTCTCTCTCTCTCTCTCTCAAATTGTACAAGACTTTTATATCAAATCTTTAATCTGTCCTTACCTTAAACAAAAAGGTTTGAACAGAGGAGTTCAATCGGTTGAGGAAAATAGGTAGTCGAGGGAGAGGGGCAAAACTGAGCAATAGTCCTTCTAGGTTAACCTATAGTTAGCTGGATGTTAATATAACTAAACAGACAGATCAAAATTAGCCAAGGTACAATCTTTGTTCTGCTAAATGTATGGGAAATAATAAATTGGCTGCGGCATTAATTCAACGTATTGAACTTAATACTAACTTAATTTGTCTAATGCAATTTGTTCAATTAGTAGTTCAGTCGTTCGCTTCATTAACTTGGATGGACTACATCCTTTGCTAAAGGAAGAAATATCATTAGCCTAATTTTGCCGAAACATACATTTTTGAACGTTTCCCGAAAATCTATTTTAGGTTTGATTGGATATCCTCGTACTTTAGGAGTCTATAAGGTTACAGATGCCATCTTCAACTAATTTGTCTTTAAAGAAAAACTAGAGACAATGTTCAACGATACCAATGAGTTCCATTTTATTCTACAGATTCCTAAATAACTACACAGTAATGGTGGTAGTGCTAAAAAATAAAGTCTTTGAAATACGTATTTCTATCACGTACGGTTTGAGCTTCATCATGTATATGAAGCAAATATAATACAGTGATGATAATGAATACGTCTTGAGAAGTATACGACATGTTCTTTCGGTTAATTTGGTTTTCAGTCTCTTCCTTTGAAACCGAGAAGGTAAATGACTCGCCCGGCTTCCCCCACGAAATAAATCAACTTTACAATCTCTGCTAATTGGTAGTTGCCATCAGAATTATGTTGCACCTTAACGCGAGGCCTAATTAATTTAAGATCGCTAAAAAGGGGGTTCTCCGGGAAGCCTATACAAATTTGAAGCTCACGCGAGCTTTATGAGGAACACAATTTCGAATTTGGATTTTCAATGATGCTGGCGGTGTTATTTAAATTGTTTCCATTGTAGTGGCATCTTCAATGGCGTACGTTGGTTTTATTTAGCATATTTCAATCGCCCGGAAGCGATGCAGGAAGAGTTGTTTTGGCAGAAGAAAAATTTATTAAATTATTAAAACTATCACGAAAATAATAGTTACGGAAAGCGGTATTTTAAAGTGTTTGTAGAAGGTTTGCGATTGCGTAATCTAAAAAGCTTTGTACTTAGTTAAAAGATAAATTATAAACTGATTCAATTAGCACAGTACACGGGGTGTTTGTTTACTATGTGCAAATAAAAAAAAACTTCATGAGTACTTGAAATGCTACCTTCTGCGGGTATTTTTTGGTGGCTACTGTGTCATAGCCAAAATATTTCGGAGGTACCACTTGTTTGGTACTGCTGAAATGTGCGAGAAAGAAATATTTAACAAGGTCAATGACGCCTTCCTCTGTAATCGGTATGACACGCCCACCGATACCGCACCAGATCATCAACGCAGCGTTTCGTAATAATCAGTGTTGTTAAAGATACATTTCTAATAGTATCTAGATATAGATGCAGATACTTTCACAAATATGTATGTATCTAGATGCAGATACAGATACTTTTTCCGGAAAATATCTAGATACAGATACAGATACAAAGAAAGTATCCGCAGTTTATCAAGATACTTGCAAGTGTAAAATTCAATAACCTATGCAGTAGTCGAGGTACGGTATTATTTGCGATCCAAATCGACTTTTTTTGTGAAAATTGACGAAGTTTACATATGAATATGTGAATAATGTACACACTAAAATCTGTGATAATTTTCACAATTTTTTTCAGCAGTATGTCTTTTTAAATAGAAAATTTATCTTTGTAATTAAGTTGATCAATAAGTTGATAAGTAATTACCTGGTTTTGTATGAAACCAAGTCAAGTCAACGTAAAATATAAAGTTATCAACAGAAATGACTCTACTTCCGTATCAGACAAGCTAAATGTCAAGTGAATCTAGGATTCTTAGTTGCAACCTTGTTGTAGCTAAGAGACCGTTCCCATAATCAAAAAAAGTTGACAAAATCAACAATACAGTCATTTCCTTTTGATTTTCTCCTTTTGTCAATTATCTTTCCCAATTTTTAAAATAATTTTCAAGTTGCTGAACTATCAAATCGCATTTTAAATAGAACAGTCATTTGACAAACTGGAAAACATAATTAACAACATTTCCGCCAAGGTCTGCTGTTTTTATGGAAGTTCAAAATGTAACTAAAATGTATCTTAGTATCTCAAATGAATGGATACACTGTAATTTTATCTAGATGCAGATACAGTTACATTTTTTAGTAGTACCTAAGATATGTATCTAGATACTTAAAAAGTATTTAGATACTGTATCTAGATACTTAACAACACTGGTAATAATAATCACTGATATCGTTCATTAATTATTTTATTTAAAATTTTAATTCACTGAGCGAAGTAATGTTAAATTTATTTGTTTTAGCTATGAAAGTATTACTTACGGCAATGGAAAAAAAGTAAATACCAAATTTTGATAAGGCTGTTAAAATTCAGAAGTAACGTGAAATTACAATTTGTTGATACCTAGCTTTTAACTTGTTCGGCAACAACGCACCAAACGCGATATTCGCAGCTTCTTGAATTGCACTAATTCTTAATTTGAAAATACTGAAAATTGTGATTATTTGGAGTGAAGTTACATTTATTTATTTTATTAAAACCAGGCGCTTTGCGAACGCGTTTAAAATGTCTTAATTGACCGGATGATTTACGACATCGTTGGTGGACAAGATCAAGTTAAGCACTGACCTATCTTCGCGTCGTTATTCAACAGGCGGTCGCGCACGAGAGAGTTAGGCCACCATTCACTCATTAGCTATGCCAGCAGTTCTCAAACGGCTTGGTGAAAATCTGCCAACGCATTTTTCTCGAAAACTATTAACTTTTTGTTAAGGGCATACGAGTTAAATCGTTGCCATTTAAATATTTATTTGCACACAGTAAACAGTTTTATTTGATTTTGGAGAAAGCAAGGGGTCATATGAAGTTCTATACTAAGGTAGCTGAATTCGTTAGTTTTGTTAATCGTAGCAACTTATTGATTTTTTGAGCACGTTTCCCTGCACTTTTTTGCGTCCATTAGATGCAATTTACTGTAGCAATTAAACGAGCGAATATCGTTTCCCGAATCCACTGCAACGTTCTCAAATTGGAGGAAGGTGGTTTAATAATAACGCCGGAGCGGCGAAATTACCGCGTCGTTCCAAAAACAAAGCGAAATTAATAATTAGCGGTCCGAGGCTTATTTACGTTCGATTAAGCCCCAAGTTTTTCGCCCCGGTCGGCAAAAAGCGGCGGGGCCCGGGGCAGAATTGCCGTTCGAACCGTAAGTTTTCGAGTTCGACAAATAATCGCCAGCTTCTCTCTCTCGGATTAAAGGAAAATATTTGCGCAAAAAGTTTCTTCAGTTGAGCACGCCAACCCCCGCCGCGGAGGTTCTCATAATGAGCACTTGTTACTCTTGAGACAAAAGGACCTGTCGAGCCGGTTTGTTCTTATCGGAAGCTTTAGGGAATT
Source organism: Prosopocoilus inquinatus (assembly GCA_036172665.1). Lineage (NCBI taxonomy): Eukaryota > Metazoa > Arthropoda > Insecta > Coleoptera > Lucanidae > Prosopocoilus > Prosopocoilus inquinatus. The sequence goes on from CM069877.1 coordinate 32,229,851, forward strand.
TAGTTTTATAAGTTATTTACATGTCAGGTCTTAAAAGTCACAGTTTTCTAAAGTAAAATCAACATGAATTAAGGGACCAAAAAAAAACACGAAGAGCACCAGAAGATTAGTGAACATGAAATACATAGCTCAGGTAATAAAAGGTGACGAAGTTGTAAAAATAATAAAATCAAAGAGATTAAGATGGAACGGTCATATACCTAACACATTCTAAAAAAAACTGTATGTACAGGGTCTAAAAAAACTGCGTATACAGGGTCTAAAAAAACTAGGTATAAGGTTGTCCGTTTTTCGAGTGCCACTATGGGGATCTCGCTTATCTTAAGAGATACAAAGTCGGTTAAATTAGGGTAAAATTGCGCATTTTCATGCTGAATAATAATCTGAAAAGAAATGTGAAATATCTGCAATGATTTTGAAAATTTCGCAAAAAAACAAAATTTTTTGATTTTCGTTTTTAATTTTTTTACCCTAAACTAATCGTATTAGGCATTTCTAACCAAGACATTATTCAGACACTTTTTTATGAGGAATTCGAATGTGATATCTCCTCTTCAATAATTTTCAAGATGGCGGAGAAACACCTAGAAACTTCATTTTTTCTCTTTACAACGATATATCACACAGGGTGGTCCAATATCACATTTTTGCCAAAAATCCAATTTTTCATTTTTTGCGAAAAGTGCTTTGGAAAAACAAAACGTTCATTATCTGCAAACAGAATTTTTATGCAGGTGTTGTGAGAAAAGTTATGAACATTTGAAGTTGGTACTGTTTCATCGGTCTGAGCGTCACTTTGAATTAATTTCTAATTACTTCAAATCAACCGGCTGAAACTTTCTAAAGGCATTATTAAATAGATATGTATGTTTACTTTATGACTGTGTGAAAATTTTCAGTGAAAGCAATTGTTTTGGTGCGATATATGAATAATGACTTATGCTGGTTTAAATAGCCATAGTTAACTTAATATCAAATATTTTTTCAGTTTCTTCATATGAGGGGAATCTGCACATTATACTCTTTGTAATAGATTAAATATTATCGATCTGTGATCGTTATTTTAGCGGTGGCAGCGTTTTGAAATTTCATAATTTTATTGCTGGAATTTTATTGCTAACTTCTCATAGGTGTTATAATGTTATCTCCTGGCGATATTAAATACGTTTTAATAATTTAAAGAAGTCAAGTTTTCTAAAGTTGTGACACCCTGCAAAAAACTGCAGCAAAAAGTAGGCTCTGCTTAACATGTTTTTGCGATGCATTTGTTCGGAGTGCTGAAATATTTTGTGCATGCGCTTCTCAGTGCACGGACAATTCGGTAAACGAATAGAAGTGATTGATTGTACTTCCTAATAAAATAAATTTCAGTTAATTATATTCCGTTTGTTCCGTAATAAACTCGCTTAATTGTAAATTAAAACAGCGTGAGTGATTATGACTGCGTTAGTGTCGTGTAGAGGTAAGTGAATTTTGAATTACGCCAGTCTCTTGTTTTTTTTTTTTGAATTTTTTGTCGGCTGCGTTCTCGGGTTAAATCTTATTTATTCATATCGGATTTTATTTATTTGCATCAAGAATTCAGAATTCAAACTGAGACTGCCTTTCTTGTTTAGAAGCTCTGCTAATTAATGTTTTAATCTTTTTTTTTTTTTTTGGCTTAATATAAGAGGCGTTTACGATAATTGGAGCGGTATATACTGGTTAATCTATTCTCTCACTCTTACTTACATTAAATCCACTCGTTCAATCTTACCTTTCTACCCTGATTCATAGATAGATGCTGCAATTATATCGTAAATGCATGAGGTGACCGATTCGACGGGACAGTGCCGATTTGTATAACAATTTGTCCCGCGTCCCGCCGAATTTAAAAAAAAAACAAAAAGTCCCGCTTTTTGGAGAGAATATACTTTTTGCCAGTTCTCAAATTTCTTCCGCAGATTGAGTTACAAAACATAAAAAAAGAAAGTTATTAACTGGTTAATTATTCGACTAGTCACACCCCACGACCTAACTCCTCTATTTATTTATAAAGGGTGTTCCATAACAGACGAAAAAAAAAATGAAATCTCCTGTACAGGGTGGCCCAACGAAGCGTATTTCTTCTGTGAGGCCTACGAGAAAAAAAAAACTAGGAAAAAAATCGATAAGGTATTTCATATTAGACAACACGCGGCATATTGTGAAATTATTTCGAACTATACAGAGTGATCAGAAAAATGGCGGTTCGTGGCTATATTTTTTTTTAAAAAAAATTGGTGTAAATCGTTTTTGATTGCAGTGAAAACCTCGCGCAATCTCTGTACAGAGTGGCTACGCGAGAATTTCTACTCCCTATAACTAACTCTTTAAATTTGGATTTCAGGAAAAAATGTTTAATACAAAACTTATAGTGACTAATTCAACGTTTCTCAGTGTGCTCACAGGTAAACAATTGATGGTCGAATAAAAAACTTAAGTTTCTTTAATGGAACACCCTGTATGTTTTGATTAACCCAAGGTTAAGCTGCATTTTAATCGTCTTATAAAATTACAATGAATATTACACATTTAATTTTAGCTACTGCAGAAGTAATTAATTGCTTGTATATAAACTGTATATGTATATTGGTTAAACATAACCTCACAATTCAGCGTGACCTTATTTACATATTGCGCAAGTGCAAGGTAGATTTTGTACAAAATAAATGTACACAAAATTAATTTTTCAAACAAGTCCTAAAAAATTTTATAGAATATATTTTTCGTACAAATTTTTTTTTTTGAAAACTGAGTACCAGATGTGTATGCCATGACATAAATATTTTTTTTTTTATTATTTCCTAAAATTTTATGTAAAATTTCGTATCGCGTCGTACGGGTCTGAAACCGTTTTGGCTTCAAGAATGTGTGGACGGCCTTAGGGTTAACGATGCATCAAATTTTATTTATTTTGTTATTTCAGTAATGATGCCAAGCTCCTACACATGCTTTTGAATTTGAAATTCATTATTTGTTTTGCAATGTTTTGATGTTCAACAACTAATACTTTGCTCCGATTTCTGTACAAAATGTCGTCGCCCTCTCTCTCCCTCTCTGCTAATCCTGTAAGCGGTTTGTTTGTTTTTTTTTTGGCATTTTATTGGTGAGTATTCTTTAAAAGCGAAGTTATTTTGTGGGTTGGGTTGGTTTGGGTTGTCTCGCCTTGCCGAAATTAATATATTATGGCTTCATATTTACATTTACCTTTAGCTACATTATTTTAATTTTAATTTTACAGTGACAAGTGCAGTGTTGTGGCTGACGGCGACGTCGCATCGCTTCCAGGCTAACAGCAAGTAGGTAGAACGGCACGCGTCGATAAAAGGTAGGGTAAGTATTACGAATAGGGTTTTTTTATTTGGCAATTTCGTTTATTTTTTATTTCTTTTCAGTCCCACGTCGAGTTCCTGACAGGGTTTTGCAGCGCGGTGAGTACGTTTTAAATTTTTTTTGCTTGCTAATAATCAGGGATGAGAAATCGGCCCGCTTGTTTCGCGAGCAGCACGAAAATTCGGTATCAGCCCCGCCCAGAGTAATTTCTGTAAAGTGCGAGCATCCCTTTCCCTCGCACTCAATAGCAATTTGAACGCGTCGGAGCCGCGGAAGGAGTGAATAGTACATTTGGTTTAGTAAAAAGCGTCCGGCGTTAAGCGGGTCGAATTCTTTTCCCTGCTGATAATATTTCCTAATAATTTGAAGTGACAGTGTTATCATTGTGCGGTGTTTTTATTTTTACGAATGGGCAAGTAAGTAAGTAACTTTATATCTAACCTCAAAGACCTTACTCTTTCCAAGATCATTAAATTTTATTTTATTTTTTAATTTTCTATGTTTTAAAATTTGCTCACAGTGCTACTATAACGTCAGCTACGATCTCAGCCGATCATATGGTAGGGGTTCATAAATAATTAAATTTTATTTATTCATCTATTAGATTTTATTTATTTGCGTCAGGAATTGTGTTAAACTCAGATTGCCCCTTCGATTCCACTAATTAATGTTTAAATTAATTTGTTTTTTTTTGTTTTGAATTAACGTGGCTTAAAATTTTTCACCGCTTTCTTCGAATTACGTGGTTTTCGCAAAATACTGACAATTGCAAATGCGGCGATTCCTCGCTAGATGGCACTAAATTTCTTTCGCGTTGTAAAAAGGGATACATTCAGAGAGCCCTCTATCAGTTGTTTTAAAAGCTTCTTGCGTCTTTAAAAAAACGTCACCTGTTTTTTTTTTAATTATTTTAAAGAACGATGAGAAACAATTGACGACTGCAAATGCGGCGATTCCTCGCTAGATGTCACTAAATTTCTTTCGCGTTCTTAAAAGGGATACATTCAGAGAGCCCTCTATCAGTTGTTTTAAAAGCTTCTTGCGTCTTTAAAAAAAGTCGCCTGTTTTTTTTTGAATTATTTTTAAAGAACGATGAGAAACAATTGACGTCTGCAAATGCGGCGATTCCACGCTAGATGTCACTAAATTTCTTTCGCGTTCTAAAAAGGGATACATTCAGAAAATATTTGCGCAAAAAGTTTCTTCAGTTGAGCATGCCAACCCCCGCCGCGGAGGTTCTCATATGAGCACTTGTTACTCTTGAGACAAAAGGACCTGTCGAGCCGTTTTGTTCTTATCGGAAGCTTTAGGGAATTTAGTTTTATAAGTTATTTACATGTCAGGTCTTAAAAGTTACAGTTTTCGAAAGAAAAATCAACATGAATTAAGGGACCAAAAAAAAGACACGAAGAGCACCAGAAGATTAGTGAACATGAAATACATAGCTCAGGTAATAAAAGGTGACGAAGTTGTAAAAATAATAAAATCAAAGAGATTAAGATGGAATGGTCATATACCTAACACATTCTAAAAAAAACTGTATGTACAGGGTCTAAAAAAACTGCGTATACAGGGTCTAAAAAAACTGTAGGTATAAGGTTGTCCGTTTTTCGAGTGCCACTGTGGGGATCTCGCTTATCTTAAGAGATACAAAGTCGGTTAAATTAGGGTAAAATTGCGCATTTTCATGCTGAATAATAATCTGAAAAGAAATGTGAAATATCTGCAATGATTTTGAAAATTTCGCAAAAAAACAAAATTTTTTGATTTTCGTTTTTAATTTTTTTAGCCTAAACTAATCGTATTAGGCATTTCTAACCAAGACATTATTCAGACACTTTTTTATGAGGAATTCGAATGTGATATCTCCTCTTCAATAATTTTCAAGATGGCGGAGAAACACCTAGTAACTTCATTTTTTCTCTTTACAACGATATACCACATAGGATGGTCCAATATCACATTTTTGCCAAAAATCCAATTTTTCACTTTTTGCGAAAAGTGCTTTGGAAAAACAAAACGTTCTTTTATTCTGAACAAAAGTTTGACAGTTTGATCCTATGTCAAGTCTGACATAGATACCGAGCGCAGAAATAAAAAATTCCAACAACGAAAAAATTGACGAACAACTTGGGGCCTCGACCATTTCATTATAATACATAAATTTAGCGCCCAAGGGTGGGGCCACTACCATATTATCACTTACATTACATAAAAATGGCGCCCAATGTGGGGCTTCCCCCACATTATCATTTACATTACACTATGTATATTCGATTTATTTTTTGTCATTGTGATTGACTTGCGCATTGAAAGCCCTACTCTTGATGGCTTATAATTTTTGGCATGCTGTTCATATTCTCATTATGTAGACTAAATAAATGTGTAAATGTGAATGGTGATGGAGATGTAACTACACATAAGAGGCATGGAGGATGAAGGAGGTGAGAACACTAATCAGATAACCACCAAAAGAAGTTGCACGCTATCGAAGGAGTTATGGAAATTGTTATGTCTTGAAAATCGGAAATATATTGTTATGGCCAAGAAATCTTCATTAAGTTTTGTAACTTTGACAAACATCTACAATGTTGAAAACTGCCAAAATATTATTATTTTTCGTCAACGAGTTTAGAATACGTATTTATTTACAAAGTAAAATTTTATTTTTTTGCGTTACTACTTGTAATTAGAAAAGTTGTTATTTCCAGAAGAAAGCTCAAAAAAATCCTAAGCTACAAATAAATACATTTATGGCCTGTTGCACTGAACACTTTTAAGCCGAGCTTAAATTTAATATTGATTAAATGCGATTTTGTAATAGAAGAAATGATTATGTAACATGATGTAACGGTTCCTGACTCATCCATACGTTGCAAGCAAACCTTGGGGTATATTCGCACATTGGTTGCATAACACGAGCTGCCATTAAAGTAAAATGAGTCATCGGGATTTTTTTAAGAACAACGTTTAACTCAAAGGTTATGTAAACTGGAAATTAGTTTAGCATAAGTGTTAAGTGCAACTAGCTCTTAGACTATAAGAATAAGAAGGCATTCAGAATTGTTAGTTGTTACATTTTTTGGGTATTTGTAAACAATAATCAAAGAAATCGAAACGTGTATTATTTGTGAAAAGTAAGTTATTAGGAAACACCGACGCATTCGAATCATGTAAACCTCGGAAAAAATTTCAATAGATATTTTAGAACAAGGAAGAATTTAATGATATTGATTGTTACTGCTCTGAAATGATTGATTAAATGGAAAAAATGTAGAAGTAACTACAGAAGAAATTATACATATCTGACAAATGGTGAGTAGGTACAAATAGCGAAACAAATGTTAATAAAAGCTTGCGAATCTAGAAAAGATATACGTATACGAAATGTTAATGACCTACGGAAATACCACTACAAAAACAATTACGGCTAATACCAGCTCAAATAACAATAATACCAACTCAAATAACAATGAGGCCCACTGTAAGGACCCACTTACCAAATCTGAAGAAGGCGTTCTGGCCTGTAATAGAAACAGATGTGAATTGCCAAATGATATGAAAGCATTATCAGCAGGACATTATTAAATTAAGAAAAGGAAGAATTTGGCTGAAAGGACAAGTAAGATCGAAGTACCATACTCCTAGATCAAATATTACAAAGACTCTAGAAGAATATCGAAGAAATAGAGACTCTTCAGTCATTATTTTAAAACAGGGAGATGAAATATACTTTTATGTGGGTACCTAAGTATACTTTTACCTACCTAAATATGCTTTTAAATACCTAAACATACTTTTACGTACCTAAATATACTTTTAAATGCCTAAACATATTTTTACATACATAATGCACAGTTGGCAGCAATATAAAGAATATAATCATCTATCAGGTTTTTTTTATTAGTATTGAATGTATACAAAAAATGTAAAGTCTAAACTGAACAACTGAATCGTCTAAAAATGATTGATGACATTGAAATTTGTTTTAATAAAAAAATGCACGCACCGGGATGATAAAATTAAACAAAATAGAAAATGTCCGACTAAACTGGCAAACTATTTAAAATTATCAACTGTGGACTGCTTAGTTTTGAATTATCCCGAATGAGTTATCGCTCGGGATAAATACAGAAAGAAGAAAAAACTGTAATGTACCCGCTCCGCCATTGTAGGGGAGCAACAGGAACGGGGATTTTTATTTTATTTTAACCGACTTGTGGTAACGGCTCGTTATTTTTACTACCGAGAAATAAGCGCATGAAAGCACGGCACAATAAAGCAGGGCATTATAGAACAAAGCCCTTCATTTTACATGAATATATCGATCTTTTATTAGAATATCAAATAGCAAAATTAAAACAAAAAGGAGTTTGAGCCTTATTATTTCTCCTCTCTCGAGTTTCATGGCATAAGAAATATATTATAATAGAATAGATTAATTCAAACAAAAGATTATAAGACTAAACAACGATAATAATTATTGTGACTAATGACGATACGTTTTGGAATTTGCGAATTTATTTATTTTTTATTAGATACCTATTTGGTAAACAAGTACATCTACTATAAAAACGACCAGTTGAGTTAGGCAATATAAAATTGGTTTGTATAGCAATTTAATAAGCAAGAATCACTCTTGCGCAAAGCGAGCTTACCCCTCGAATCCTGAAGGACTGTAACATTTAATTGAAGTATACTCTTGATCCTGCAATTGCAACGTTGATACTAAAACCCTACAATGAATATTTAAATTGCGAATCGGAATTTTCTGCTCTGGAAGTTGCTTTGAAGTATCGCTGCGAAAGCAAAAAGATGGTTTTTGTTTTGGTGCCGTCCCTGCGTCAATTAGAATTGAATTTAGAGCGATTGATGTTAGGACGAGAACGGTTTTTAATTAGTGTTGGGAAAGCTGATTTTGCAAAGCATCTTTTGAAATAAGAAGAATATTGCAAATTGTCTGCGTAAAAGAGGCGAAAAATTTGCAGAGACGTAATAATTTTTCTTCCTTGTTATTGTGCAGAATAACTGAATAAATAGCGTAGAAGAATGGGATTAATTCTTTTAGCAGATTCTTTTGAAAGTTTAATGATTAAATAATTAAATTGCTGTTATAATTAGAATTGAAGCGGAACGTTAATGAAAATTACAATTTTTTAGAAATGAATTAAAAACGAATTTTCTCAAATATCCTGTTAGAAGAGAGTTTTAGGATTAATCGGCCTAATCAAATTTAAATCTGACCGTAGAAATGAAAAGAAAATATACTAAGGAATGTTTCATTAATGATTGGTAAAGAGCAGAATCACTGGTAATATATTATTTTAATTTTGTATAAATAAATTAACATTAGAATAGCAAGATTCTCTTATTTTACAACTAAAATTGGGCTACTAATGTATCGACATGATTTGATGCATCTATCACAACTGAGCTTCATATATAAAGTTCAAAGAAAAATCTGTTTTAAAATACTCCGGCCACAAAGTAGTGTAAAATCTCGATGCATCGACACTTTGTGGTTTTAAGTAAATAACATCGGAGATTCTATTTTTAGTTAGGATTGCTTTATCTTTTGTAAACGTTTGCAAGTGCTTTTCATCTATTTCGTGAAAGTCGATCGAAATTGTTATTCCACGCGGTCACACAGTCATAAAATGTCCGCCGTTGTCTATTTTTTTTTATTATTTAGTCCACGTGAATTACGGTTTTTTGCAAGTTAATGTTTTGACTCAAAGATTAATTTGGTTTCATTCTTGACCTTTAATGCCATTGGTTTTTCTTTATGTACTGTTGATACTCGATGGTTCCTGCTGAGGTCACCATGTTTTCAATTCGTGCAAACCCTTCCTACGTACATTTGGGGGTAAGCTCCTCTGCCAGATTTGACTTTTGCACGAATGGCACGAATTTTTATTGCAATTACATTAAAATACTTGCGGTAACTAAATCCATAACAGTCATCCTTTACAGTAGTTATGAATAGATGAAATCAGGATAAGAATTATGTTAATTAGGTATGTATATTGGAATAACATTATTTATTTCGAAACTTTTTGTCTCTCTTTTTTACGTTTTCATTTCAATAAAAAGATTGTTATTTTTCTAATAGTTCTAAAACAAACTATTTTAAAACTCATTTTTGTCTACATCCATTTTCATTTGCTTCAAGTCTTCACTCAACAGTAGGTACCTATAAAAAAGTTCGTTTCGTTTTATTTACAAAAAAGTCAAATTTTGTAGACCGATTTAATTTAGCGCTAATATTTTTTAACTGCAAACAAAACAGAAAATGCCAATAAATTTCCCCTTTTATTTAATAGTAATAACAATAAAATATAAATGTTATATATAGATTGTTTAATGGTCAATTGGTACAACTTAAAAAGAAGAAAAAATATATAAAACTAAAAGATTATACAGGGCGTTAATAAAAAACCTAGACAACGTTTGACTGGTGACAGTAAAGATTAAAACAAGAAAAAATTTTATAAATCCATGTCCAATACTCAATAGATGCTGTCCACGCTGTGTGTTCACTGTTCTAGAATTTTTATTTTTTACGTAAAATTCGGGTCAAACATTGTCCAGGTTTTCTTTTATTGACATCCTGTATAAATGTTACAATGAATGTGTTTCTCTTTGTCTTACGATAGTTTAGTGCTAAACATCCGATATCGTCTTGAGGATTCCTTTTATCCTTGAACTGCCTAAATTCGTTTTAGACGTATCCGAATTTGTCTGAAGCTTTTTTATATATTACAATAAACAAAATCAAAATAACAAATTTGTTAAGTCCCGAGCAATGCATTGTGCACTAATCTCGGGTGATCATTTTCAATCCGGAACATAGGTTAGTATGATTACCACTGACAATGAATTTTTAATATTAAAAAAAAAACATATTCAAAATATTATTAGTCATGCTAACTTCCTACATTCCGGATGGAAAATGATCACTCGGTATAAATAACTTGTACATGAAAAAAAAAAGATTACCTATGGATTAAGGACAAAACTACTCCTGAGGATCATGATCATAATCCTCGGGTAGCCGTGTATTGGATTAAAATAATTCTTTGTGTAACGCTAACAATCTAAGTGTGGTTGGATTTTTATATTTTGAATGAAACGCTAATCTGAACGATTTCCGCTTTAACTAAAATCATTAATTATTCTTTTCTTGATCTATTATCCATTTTTTAAAATCTATTTTCATATTCATCATGCGAAAAGTTCAAAGAAAATTCCTAACTTTATTATAATCATCAGCGTGAGATTGAAGATTAGCAAAACCTTTTACAATTAGGAAGATCTCAAACTCCTAAAAAAAGGACGCCTAAATAAACTCATGGACAAGGATTTAGTTACCGCAAGTATTTTAGTGTAATTGCAATAAAAATTCGTGCTGTTTAAAAAAAAGTCAAATCTGGCACAGGAGGATAAATGTAAGCGTGTAGACGGGGATTGGAAAAGGTGACAGATTACGAGCAAATGGAACCTTTTCCCAGCCTCAATAATGTACCAAAAAGCATAGTACGAGTTAATAAAGTAAAACTAGACTTACCCCCAAATGTACGTAGCAAGGGCTTGCGCGAATTGAAAACATGGTGACCTCAGCAGGAACCATCGAGTATCAACATGACATAAATGAATGAAACCAAATTAATCTTTGAGTCAAAACATTAACTTGCAAAAAGCCGTAATTCACATGCACTAAATAATAAAAAAAAATAGACAACGGCGGACATTTTATGACGAGGGGTGTAATTATTAAAATACTGGTTAGAGTGTGTTAGAATCGTAACCGAAACCGACCCACCAAAGCCTACTAAAGACAGGCACTGTTCGGAGGAGCAGCATTTCAATTTCGGACTTCGATCTTAAACTCCGAAATTGAGCTACTCCTCACCCGAAACCTGACCTGTCTTTCTATTAGGCACTGGTTAAAATGGTTTCGGTTCCATTTTACTTCTCTGGTTAGGAATGTACATCAGCACTAATGTTTGCTTAAAGAGGTGCTTCATAATTTTGTAATTTGTAATTTATTGTAATAATAATAATAATAAATTTTGTTGCAAATCGTTTTTGATTAAACAGCTGTACAGAGGCTGCTCGAGGTTTTCACTGCAGTCAAAAACGATTTGCACAAAATTTTTCTAAAAACTTTCATTATGCTTTGACCGCCTTGCATGGGGGACTTATTAGAAGCAAATCCGCTTCAATTTGTCTATCCTACTGCAATGTCAGGTCAAAAAGCGATCGTAGGATGTCGCTGTTTTATCTGTTCAATAATAATAATAATAATATAATACTTTTACATAATGATACAAGGCATATGTATCAGAAACATAAAGACTGTTTAGAACTATTATTTAATTGTATAGATTTCAGTTCATTTAATAATGTCTAGCACTGGTATAATATCCGCCTGTTTAAATTGCTAAAATAAATATTTTATCTTTCAAACTTAAAACAAATAGTATAATAAATAAATTAAAAAAATGACAATTACAACAACAACAAAACAATAGTAATAACGCAATAACAGTTCTTTTTCATTAATAAAATATGAAAAATATTCACCTATATATATAGGGTTGTACATATAAACAATATCATTTAATCTTTTTCTTAAATATTAACAGTAAACTTAATAAAGTCACATTAACCGAAGAGAATAGTAGCACACATGAGTATCGTTTAATAAACAAACACTTGTAAAGAATCATATTATGTAAATAAAATTTTACTGTAGAATTTTTTTATTATTATTTTTACTCAAATATTTAATAGTTCATTTGTATCCATTATTCTAATTTTCTTTTGAAAAGAAGCAAGTAGAAGGTTGATCTGATATCAATGGGAAGCATGTTATAATATTCAGGACTTTGGAACAAAATATGTCCTTTTGAAGTGTTACAGAAAGGAATTTCTAATTCACGATGTCTGCAAGCTCTCTAGTAGTAAAATTATCATAATGCACAAAAGGAATTTTAGATTTATTCAAGTATTTATACAATTTCCAACAACTGCTACCATAACCTGTCCCAGTCGTCACGATGATGGTGGAGGCGCAATCATGGTGGACATGGTGGAAGCAACAACATAACAAGACGGAGACGCAGTCGTCATATTATGGAGACTTTGTTTATTAACTACACCACTCAAAAAATAACAGTAGTCATTTTTATGTTTTGGTTTGTATTTGGCATGGCTGAATATTTTTAAATATTAATTTGATTAAATGCAAATTAATTTTTATACAAGTTAAGGGTGTACTAAGCAACCAACAGTTTTACAGATATGTTAAGTTTTACTTACAAATTTTAAGCCTTAGTGAAAATATGCCAACAAAAAATAATGACTATTTTCTTTTTTGAGCAGTGTATTAAGAGTATAATTTTATTTTTCATGTTGTAATTCCTTGTAATACTTAAAACTTCAAAAACTAAACCAAAATTCTATACTCGTGTTCGTCTTTTAAACTTGCATTTACTTCGATTGTCCAATTTCTTCTATTAGGTTTCGAATGCATCATTAAAACGTCAACCCACACAACACGTGTCCTTTTAACTTCATCAAGCTTCGTTTTTCCACCCCAAAAACGGGATGGTCTCCCCCCACCTCTCATTTTAAGCAATACCGGACTCTCCACATTAGTATTCGATTCGGCAAGTTTTCATTAGCGGGCCCCTCGACTAACTCGGACTAAGCCCGAAAACAAGTCTCATTAAAAGAGATGATAAATAAAGCGCGCGTAATTGGAATAAAGTCGCACTTATAATCCTGGCATGCCCGACGCGAGAGATTAAACAATTAAGCGCCGGATTAGATTAACTTTGCCAACAACTTGTATCAGGCTGCATAGCCCGAAGTGCGAGATTAAAACATAATCTGTATCCAGTCCTGTTCCTGCTCGTAACTTGTGTTTGTTCGGCGTGTTTAAATTGATAATGAAAGGCGATGCTTTCTCGTCTTTCTTCCCTAAGGTGCATTTTTATATGGAAGTTAAAGTTGCCTTGTTTTTTGAAATTTTAAGTGTGAGATTAAAACTAGTATTCAAAACCAATCCAACGTATTCATCATTTTTTGTTTACGAGTATGTCATATCACTGTATTTTTACTTGATAATGAAAAACTATGTCGCCTGGTGACTTATTTCCGTGGTAACATTTTTTGTATGCAGATTAAAGTTGAATTTGGACAGGCGCAAGTGGCTCAGCGGTTAGCCTAGCCTAACCGACTATGAAAGTCGTGTCACTCGTCGGCGCGGGTTCGAATCTCACCAGGGCCATCATGGATGTTTGTATTGTCCAGATTGTGGCCCAGCCACTTATAAAACATACCAGCAATTTGTCTGGAATGGTTTCAAGGCAAAGAACAACTGTGCTGTGCGGATGACTGCGCGAAATAAAGAAAGAAAGTCTTGACATTGAAAAAAAGCCATTTCACATTTATTGTATTTTAAGATCTGAGAGATTGAGGAATTGCGAATGAAATAATTGAATTTCTTTCAAACAGAGATAGACCTTCAATAAAAATGTTCTTTAAAATAATGTCTTTGTAATAAGTACCTACCCTCCTAACAGTTGGTGTTCAAGTAAGTTTCCAATGGAAGAGAAGAGATTTCCGATAAATTACATATTACCTACCGAACATATAGAGTTTTTCAATATATACGACTTCAACTTATTGGAAATCACAGGATAACTCGAAAACAATATTGCGTTTCGGATTATTAAAACTTAAGGCTCGGTCACACTATCGATTTCTGTCTGAAAAGTAATATTCATAATTTCTTAATTAAACAGTACCGAAAAATGCTTTATAAATATTTATTTAAGAGTTTAATAAAGCATTCGTGGTTACTTGGGTAGGAGCAAAACGAGATGCGACTACATGTTTTGATCATTATTCAGCGCGAGATACTGGCCTAACAAAACAAACAGTATCCCAAATTTCATTATTAGATCAAATATTAAACGTAACACACAGCGTGTCTCTAAACATATGTCTTTAATTGAAACCACAAATATTGGTCAAGAAAAGAGACAACATTTGTTATACAACTATTTAATACGAGATAGGCAATGCCCTCATTAAATAGAATTTTTTTTTCTGTTTTCAAGAATATAAAGTTTGTTGGGTTTATTTTTTATAATTAATAGAAAAAACTGTCATTTTTGTTATCTTTGCGTACCCTAGTCTCAGTAGGCTGGCTTTAATGCAGTGCCGATATTTTTTTGTTTTTATTATATATAAAGAACTTTCAAACCTTTAGACAGTTTTGGCCGCGAAAAGAATTTCATATTCACCTTAATTTACAAAATAAAGCTTTTTTGTTTTTATTAAATATGAATGCAGGCAAATCTAGTTTGATATATGTCTGATTTTGTTTATATTTTACTTTTTGTGTGTTTGTTTTTGTTTTTCGTGTTTTTAATAAAATATAACTCAAGAGAAACAAAAAAAGAAACCTTAATTTAGTTCTAATTTAGTTATTATTACCTTTATGTTTATCCGGACAACTTGTATTTTAGTTTAAAATCATGTTACTTTTTCGCTTCTCTTGACAACTTGTTTATTTACATTTTTTCACTCCTGACGAAACTATAAAGCGATAGCGAAACGTAGAGTGTTCTTGCGATTTCACAGTGTCCCTTTTAAAGTTTAAAAACTATTTTCTCTCAAATATTTCGTCGGACAAGAGTCGACTTCAATTATATATTTTTTATTAAAGTCGTTTCTTGTACGATGGAAATTGTATAAAAATCGTTTTCAACCGTTATACGGACACTGAAAATTGCACGAACATTCAACGTTTCTTCCTAACGAAGCTATCAACCGATAGTGAAACGTTGAGTGTTCGTGCGATGTTGACCATTCAAAGATTGAGAACAATTTTTCTATAAATTTTCGGTCATAACACGTTTTAATAATACATAGTTTGAAACATTCTTGTTAAAATGTTCTGTGAAACGTGATGAATGATAAACTCATTTTCAATAGAAAGTCAGATAGGCGCTCTTGTCAGAACCGTCGCTCAAAACGATAAAACGGAATTTTGCAAATTAACGGGAATAGGAAATTATTTACTGCAGTCAAAACTGTGAAACTATTTCAAAGCTCGTTAAAATTTTTTGCAAAACAAAAAATTCGCACCGTATTGAACCCAGCCTATTGAGATTAGGATATTAACGCAAGGATAATAACAAGAATGACAGTTTTTTCTGAAAAGTGTCCTAATAATATTCAAGCAATTTTTGCCTATAACTTGAAAACAAAAGAAGATAGCCAATTCTTGTTTACACTATTGACTTAATCTCAAAAAGAGGTCGAGACTTGGTCACTGGTTCTTTTCTATCTCTTATAGTTACGGAGATGCCCATAAGAGACATCGCAATTAATCCACCTTGTACAGCAAAAATAAATTTATTTCTTTATTAAAACTACGAAGAAAACACGAAATAAACGTCTGCACTAGGCGACAGCTTTTATGTCTTTATTGGTTTAAGCCGAAGCAAAAATTCAGATTCCATATTATCCTTATAGAAACATATGTTTTGTATTAGAATGTAAACAATTAATAAAATAGTTCGATTGAGGGCTAGCGAGGTTATTCAATCACTTATTTTGAACCATTAGATTATTTGCGTGTACAGGCAATCTGATTTATTTAAATTTTTCATCGTATCATACTCCAATTCTTGCTTTCCGTTTTTACAATAGGAATAATTTCTGCTCTTGCAATACTTATTCTGCAGCTATTAGTACGATAATTAAAAAATAATTTCACGCGTTTTCAATGCAGTTACAAAACTAGCGTACGGAGACGTTTAATTACTTCAGCAAAAATCTAACGAAGATTAGGTACTCGTTTTTAACATAATTGTTATTGTGTATTACAAAGAGGTGCGTAAACAAACGTTCTTACTTATCGCATGTTGAAAATACAAATAAACATGCCGATGTCCGCAAGTCGGATACATATTCGTATACAATAAGACCTTAACCGAGTTCTTCTAAACGTAAATAAAAAGTTTTATTGCCGTTTATTGCTTTTATCGGAATAAATTGCTGAAACCAGTCGCAAACCAAGCAGAGGTTTCCAAACAAAGGGACTGCGCTCGCTTGTGATAGGTCAGTTTTTCATTTTTGGGCAAGAAATTTCAGATTTGGAGAATTAATCTCTTATGTAACGTGGAACTTACAGTTTCATTTAAAGGCAAATGTTTTGAGACATCTTGTATATTAACAAAACTCAGAGAGAATTAATTTACTGCTGTTTAGTCTTCGCCTTAAAATTTTACATGATATAATATCATGTTTAAAAAATCATATTCAATTTTTTTACTTTTGGTTTTATACAAAATTCAACACGCATATTTTAGGCAAAAATCGTTTAGTTTCATTTCACAGGTGCGATTATCAACACGGGTCTAGGTTAGACCGGCGGAGGTCTGCTTACGTTGCAGATCAAAGTTTCACGCTGTACTTTGAATGCTGGGCGTTAATTAGTACGCGCCGCATTTCTGGCAAGAGAAGAAGGAAAGAAAAAATTCCCTAGACACAAGTTATATTTAAAATCCGCAACAACAAAGTGACACTCAAATGGAGGAAATTAATAATTGTATTTAGAAATCAGTAGTTATTTACGATAACGTTATTTTTTATAAAAAAAAATGTTCATAATTGTGACCCCTTTCCGCAATGCAAGCTCTGCAACGACGCCACGACGTCATTGATTACTGAATGCGGTGAAATATTTGCTGCATGTGTCCGGCCGATAAGTTCTTTCTGCGTTTCAATGACATTTCATACACCAGACCCCACAAAATGAAAATCTAATGCAGAACGCGCAGGCCGTGGAATGGATTCACCTCAACAAAATCATTGTATTTCAAATGTTCGATTGAAATACCGTCGAACTCGCATGTTGATCATGGTGGAACATCATCAAGCAGGTCAGGTAATACCTCTTGCAGGAAATGAAGATGAACTTAGACGTGGACGCAACATGTATGGACCTATCAGATTATTTCCAACAATGCCTGCCCACAAGTTAACTGAAAATCTAATTTGGTGATCTCGAATACGGTAGCCACGGGGACTTTCGTGTGTTCAAAGGTGCTAGTTGTGGCTATTAAACATTCCATCTCTAGCAAACATTGCTTCATCGGTAAGTAAGACAATTGTTGGGTCGGATTTGGTGATCTTGACATAGGTCGAACTTTTACGCTTTAATCGCTCTTCATTTTTTACATTTTTAATTTTTAAGTTTTTGCTTCAATTGATACAGTTAGGTTGAGTTCAGCTGAATTGGATTGACCTTGAAATTTGTGAGCTTCATTTCACATTGTTTTTACTTTAATTTTTTTTATGTTTCTTTTTCTTAATTTTTTAAATGGATCGAATGGAGTTAGTTCGTCGTTAGTCAGTTGGATTGGTTGGATGTTGATAATTTTTTCTTTAATTTTTTATCTATTTGTTATTATTTCTAATTTTTTAATTTTTACTTGGATTAAATAGAATTAAGTTCTGTTGGATGGGTAAATAGTTCTTGAGTTTCTATTAGTTTTTCAATAATTTGAAAATATTGAATTTGGTTGACCTTGAGATTGTCCAAGTTGTATAATAATTATTCTAAAGTCAAATTCAAAATCAAATAGAAAATCAGATTATGTAAAGCAGTTTTTAATATTGTATTTTTTAGTTTTTATTTTTGATCTCTGAATCTGATGTGCTTGCTTGTTTGTTATTAAAAGCAATACCTAGTATGTTTTATTGTTTTACTTGTTTGACATTTGTTACAAACTTTTTTTCATTATAACTGCCTATAAATTTCATACTGGGTCTTTTCGGAAATGTGGCTGAAAACAGAACCTTTGCTTTCATACGATTAAATCTTTTTATTGCACAAGGTGTATTTTGTTTCCGTATTGCACCGTGGTCTCGACGATACTAGGGGATAAAAAAAAATTTTAAATAAATTATTAAAATTAAAAACATTAATATTTCTTATATTTCTTAGAAGAAAAGGCGTTGTTGTTATTTTAATTATTAATTTTTAAACAAAAAACTAATGTCACAACTGAGGAAAAAACTCACATTGTCAAATTATTGAAAAACTAGTAGAAACTCAAAATCAGTAGCGTATTCCAATTTTTAGTAATTTACGAAACTATTTTTCCTTTCCAAATATAACACAAGAAAAGCGAAAACATCTTTTAGATTTGTTTCATCTTCATTTTCGGCCACACTTCCAAAAGCAGCCTTATATTCCACTGCATCAAATAACATTTTTCGATGTCTTTTGGCTTTTAAAAAAATCAATTTCGATAAATTGAATTAGTCTTCAAAAACCCAAAACCAAAACTTGGGTTAATTTATGTTTATAGGGTAGGCCCTTAAACAGTGGTAGCCCAGGGTCCCTAAAGTGAACGGTCCGCCCCTGTAATTAGTTGTAATATTCATTGACAGAATTAATTTAATGTATCGGTGAATTTTATTTGTGACTTCTGAAACGATTCTTGGGGGCCGGCGTTTGGTCAAGTGTGGAAAAAAGAAAAGGAAAAGAAAACGAAACATAGTGGCGACCGCCCTTATAACATAACTACGTTAACTATATTTCCCTTACTCCGCAAGATGATACAGGTGCACTTAAAGGAGGGAAGTCTATTTCATTTTGGAAACCAACGTTTTGCCTAGTGATCTTATCATACCGGAGACATGGTGAAGACGCCCCTGATAGTGATAGAGGCTCGGGTTCTTCTTATATCGTAACAATTCTTCTAGTACCGTGACAATATTATATATTCAACTGAAAGAATATAGATAATAATTGGTATTCTATTGAAACGAAATATTAAACTTTTAAATATACAGCATATAAGTATAAATATGTTTTTACTTATATGCTTTAAGTTTTAAAGACTTGCTGTTATATATTTATAAGATTTTAATAAGGCATTTTTGGTTACTTGAGTTGAAGCAGACGAGTATTGTATATGACGTGCATGTATTCTTGACTGACTATTCTTTTGATTGTCGTTGCTAGTATCTTGTACACTACTTCAAGCAGCGCAATACCCCTGTAATTACCACACTCCTCAAGATCACCCTTTTTATGGATCGGTACGATAACTGCTTTATTCCATGCTTCCGACATCTCTTCCGTCTATCGTCTATTCTTTATTTATTCTTATTTTATTACTTTATATTTTCTGGTCTAATTCCGCTTTATTCAAATGTATTGGAGACTGTGGTTTGCAGTACAATAACATTGGGTTAAATCTCCTAACCACAAAAAGTTTTTTAACCTTCAGTAGATAACTTCCTCTTAATCACAAGAGAAGTCCACTTCAGTAGATGACTGAGAGAAGTCCACTTCTCTTGTGATTAAGAAGAAGTCATCTACTGAAGATGGCAGCATAGCTGCCGAAATACGTATATAGTTTTAAAAAACTTTTTGTGGTTAGGAGAATCAACCGAATTTTATTGTAATTCCGCTGTGGTTGTTTGACCATTTGTTGTTTTTCATAAAACGAATTATGTTTTCTATTTCTTCACAGGTAGGTTACAGTGTATTCCCTGTGTCTGTAAAAGTTTCTTCCCCTTCTTATTCTTCTTCTGTGGAAATTCCTTCTTGCCCTTCATTTAACAAATCCTCAAAGTGTTGTTTCCATCTTCGTGTAATACCTGCTTCTTCACCAATCCAATTTCCCCTCTTATCCGTAGTATAAATTCTTTTGTTAAAGCTGCCTTTTTTATATCTATAACACCCTTATAGAAGTTCTTAATCTCCTTCCTTCTGTAATTTTCTCTTATTTCTTGTACTTTTTGTTTCTGATATCTTCTTCTTGCGTCCCTGCATATGTTTTCTACCCTTTTCGTCTGGTTTTGGTATCACCTCTGTCATCACCTGTTCGTAAAAAAGTCATTCTTAATTGCATTTTCTTGCTTATTTCTTCGTCGCACGTACTATCTAACCATTCCCTCTTAGTTTTGCCTTTGTGCTTAGTTAGGTTATTTCTTGTCGACTCTTTAATAACTTTTTCTATTCTTAACCATTTTTATTCTATGGTACATTGATCCGATGGTCCAGCCTCCCTTCGAAACCCTCTATACAAATCCGCTCTGTATCTGCGTGCTACTTCATTTGTTTGCAGGGTTTTCATGTTACAGGTCGATTTTGTTTTGTTGTGAAATACTTTTGATTTCTTTTACTTATTTTTCTATTGCCAGAAAGTGATCAGAATTGACGAAATACTAAGATCAGAGGAGCTTTCATGGACGACAAAGAAGAAGATCTATGAATCAGTTTTGCACCCAACGCTTCTTTATGCGAGCGAAACATGGGTATTAAACAAAACAATACAACATAAAGAATCGAAAGATGGGAGCGAGAAGTACCCAGAAAAATATAATTAGAGGAGGGAAAACCGACGAGGGCTGGGAAAGGCGACAAAATAAAGAAATATATGAACTGTATGGAGGTGCCATCAATGAGCGATGCAGTAAAGGTACGAAGACTACAATCGCTGGGACACCTCGAAAGAATGGAAGGTGAAAAAATAGCATGGTTCGCACCCGAGGGAAAGAGGCAGAGAGGAAGGCCCAAGAGGAAATGGAGTGAAGAGGTACTGCAGGATCTACGTGACAAGCAAATAAAAGATTGGAGGAGAAAAACGAGAAGTAGAGAAGACTGGAATATTATTATTTCAAGGCAATAAGGCTACATGATCTGGAAGCGCCCGTGTATATACAGGCTGTTCTTTTACTGTGTGTACAGGGTTAGTTTTATAAATGAGAACACCCCCTTTATTTTTTTAATTATTAACAAATTCAAGAAACTAAAAATATGGTTTTAAACGTTTTTTTTTACGCAGATTTTATTTGTGCTAACCGTTCAGCAGTAATATAGTAGCAGCAGTAATCTCTTCTATATACAGGTGAGCAATTTTTTTTATTTTTTAAATAGGACATCCTGTAAATTTTGACATATTTGAATTGTTTAAATTATTCTCAATCGAAATATATATGTATATAGTATAATTGGATCATTCGTTTTTGTGTTATCCGTCAAGAGTTTTAAGGTAATGCGAAACAAAAGCAAATTAAAATATTGTTAAATATTATTAAATGGCGTTTCTGCTTCTTGTTTAATAGATTTTTTCTAATAAACAACAACCAGAAACCAACCAGAAGGCCATATTTTTAGTTTCTTGAATTTGATAATAATTAAAAATAATAAAGGAGGGGTTCTCATTTATAAAACTAACCCTGTACCTCTAATGCATCGCCATAAATGGCAATGATTGAACTCATATGTGCTTAACAGAAAGTGAATAATTTTCGAGAAAAACGCATCGGCAGATTTTCGCCAAACCGTTTGAGAACTGCTGGCATAACTAAGGAGTGTAGGAGGCTAAGCTCTCGCGCACGCGGCTGCCTCTTTGAACGACGACACCAAAATAGGTCAGTTGGTCAGTGTTTGCATGAACCCTGTCGTGAAGGAACATTTAGTCGGTCTATAAGAGAAGGTGACCAAGTCCACTGACAGTAGTTTTGAGTTATTAGAATTTTAATATTTGCCTATGTACCTTACATTCAATCTTTTTTAATTTAAAATACATATTCTAGAAACTCTATTGTTCATAAAAAACAATATAAACTAACCTGATGTAAAATAATTGATTTTATAATTATAAGCAAATATTAAAATTCTAATAACTCAAAACACTATCGGTGGACTTGGTCACCTTCTCTTGTAGACCGATGATATGTTTGATTCGTATGATGCGTATTAACAGATCGTAATAGCTTTTACAAACAGGTAAAAAGTCCTCCCGGAAGTCTCACAGCTATATAGCAAATTTCTACATGCTAAAGGAAAGAAATTTTGAAAATTTTCGATTTACGTGAGTTCGTCATCTTCATTTTCACGAAGTATTAAAAAAGAATCGATCTTACAAATTACAGATTTAGTTAATTCGATTACGAAATCTTCCGATCAATCAACATTTTAAACCCGCCTGGATTTATTAAAACAATGTAACCTCACTTCAAATAAGTAATTACATTTTTAAGTATTTTCAAATTGTAGGCCGACGATTATAATTACTGGACGAAAAATGCGCCTTAAAATTGCGGATGAGTTAAATAATCACGTCATAGTTTTATTTTTCACAAGTAATAAATAAATTGCGTTTCCATTTATTAAGTGTGTTTTTATAACGCCGGCCACCTCTTCAATTGACGCGCGTAAGGTAGGGCAGCACGCCCGCGCCGTACATAAGTGCAAAGTCGTGCGTTGCACGACGGCGCCAAGGCGCCCGAGGCGCCGAAGGGCGCTGTTTGATTTCCAATATTTAAAAACGTAATAACCGAATAATTACGAAGTTCTTTTCTAAAATATGCCAGGACTAGATGATGGATTAAATTCTAAATCATGTTACAAGATCAAACTGAATTATTTTCGTGTTTGAACTTGCATCGACTTGCATCCTAAGAAGCATATAAATATTTGCTTCGGGCAGCGTCGTGTATTTATCTAGTGACGTGTGGTGCAAATTGTTTAGGTATTAGTTAAACGGTTAAGGTAAGTAGAGCTATAATTAAATTTTTAAATTACTTAAAACCCATTGTATTTGAAGTTGAAATATTATCAAACATAAAGCATTATTATTAATTTATTATATAAATATTATATATAAATATTAAATTCTAAAACACATTCATCTTGCAGTTATATATTTTTCATTACGATTTTGAATTTTATATTAAATGATTCTAAAAATTATCGTATGTTCACTATTTTAAATTTTAGATGCAACACTTAATAACATAAAGATTTATGAACATATAAAATAGCGACATCTTACTATCGCTTTTTGACCTAACATTGCAGTAGGATAGACAAATTGAAGCGGGATTTGCTCCTAATGAGTCCCCCATGCAAGGCGGCCATGCTTGCTGTCAAAGCATAATGAAAGATTTTCGAAAAAATTTGTGCAAATCGTTTTTGATTGCAGTGAGAACCTCGAGCAGCCTCTGGACAGCTGTTTCAGCCCTGCTTGGGGCTTCTTCAGCAGAAACGTAGCTCGACATTCCCACTGCAGATAAATTGGGCAAGTCGTTTTTGGTCTGCAGTGGGAATGTCGAGCTACGTTTCTGCTGAAGAAGCCCCAAGCAGGGCTGAAACAGCTGTCCAGAGGCTGCTCGAGGTTCTCACTGCAATCAAAAACGATTTGCACAAATTTTTTCTATAAAGATTTATGTTTTCTTACACAATAAAATTACTATTTTTGTGTTAAAATATTTTAAATTGTGGTTAATTATGTGTGTATTTTTAGCGAACGGCAGAAAAAAAGAAAAAGTTGTCAGGATATCAAAATTTGACGAATAAAAAAAAAGAGAGGAAGAACTGGAGAAAAATGTCAAAATTACACAATTTTTTCCTTCACAAGCATGTACACAAGAAATTAATATTCCGGAAACCAATGAAAACATGCCATCAACTTCAACTTGTGCTGAAAACGAGGAACCCAGTTCTTCAAATATAACAAGAACACGAACCGAAAATATAGAAAAGCTGGCAGACCTTTCTAATGGTGCAGCTCAATGGCCAAAAGTATTACATCCAAATGAAGTTCTAGAATTGGTGGAACGTGGCCCTAGTTATTACCAAAACAAAAAGGACGTTTATCCTAGAAATAGTTCGGGGCGTAAATTTTCCAATAGTTATTTCTTTAGAATTTTACCAAACACGGAGAAAGTTGAACGTTTTTGGATGTTATATTCTGAAACAAAAAATTCCGTTTACTGTTTTTGTTGCAAAATTTTTAACGATTCAGATTTCAAATCTGTTCGTCTTAGTGATGAAACTGGCTACAACGACTGGACACACTTAAGTGAACATTTAAATATTCATGAAAAAAGCAAGTTACATATCGAAAATGTTTTAAAATTGCTAGATGTTTCCAGTCGTTTAGGAAAAAATCAAATAATCGATTTTCAAACTCAAGAACTAGTAAACAGGGAAACTAAATACTGGCAAGCTATCATCGAAAGAATTTTCTATGTGATTCAGTTTTTAAGTGAGCAGAATTTAGCTTTTCGTGGCAGTACTAACAATTTATTCGAAAAAAGAAACGGTAACTTTTTAAAATGCATAGAAATGATTTCAAAATTTGACTCAACTATGCTAGAACACACAAAGCGATGTCAGACACAAGACTACAAAAATATGCCTCATTATCTCGGGGATAAAATACAAAATGAAATAATCAATTTGATGGGCGAAAATATCAAATCGAAGATTCTACAATTAGCTAGAAAGGCGAAATATTTTTCAATATTATTAGACTGTACTCCTGACTCTAGTCATCAAGAACAAATTTCAGTTTGCATAAGATTTGTTAATTTAAAAAACACAGGAATTAGTACAGAAGAACATTTCCTATTTTTTTTCCCCTATAGATGATACATCAAGCGAGGGCTTGAGAAAATTTCTTTTGTCAGCCTTAGTGACAAATGGCTTAGGTATCAATGACTTACGGGGTCAGGGTTATGATAATGGGGCAAATATGCGTGGTAAGCATAACGGTCTCCAAAGAAAAATTTTGGATGTAAATCCTCGAGCATTTTTGTCCCCTGCTGTAATCACAGTTTAAATCTAGTCGTAAATGATGCCGCAAACTCAAATACTTTGAGCATAAATTTCTTTTCGTTAATTCAAGAATTGTTTGTATTTTTTTCGGCTTCTTCTAACCACTGGTCAGTTTTAAAATCTCATATAACAAATTTAACTTTAAAACCTTTGTCGGGTACTAGATGGTCTAGTAGGATTGATGCTATAACACCCTTAAGGTATCAACTTGGAGAAGTTTACGATGATCTGTTTGAAATAAGCGAAGGACATTTTGGTAATAACGTACAGAATTTGGCTCCATCGTTGGCCAAAAAATTACAAAATTTCGAGTTCATTTGCATTCTTATTATATGGTATAATATTTTAAGTAAAGTTAATATTATCAGCAAAATAATGCAAAACTCAAATTTCGATGTTGTTCAGTGTTGTACTCAATTAAATAATTTGAACAAATTTTTGAAAACATATCGATCCGATAAAGGTTTTAATAATCTATTAACCGATGCTAAATAAATAGTATTTAATTTAGATGTAGAACCTAAATTTAAAACACGAAGGGGTCTAAAAGCACGGAGAGTAAAAAGACAATTTGATTATGAGTGTGACGATGAACCAATTGAAAACGAAACTTTAAAGTTCAAAGTTGATTGTTTTTTTAATATTCTAGATGTAATAATAACATCAGTTGATGAAAGATTTCAAATTCTGTCTTCTTATTCCCAAAACTTCAGTTTTCTGTGGAATCTTGATAAATTTAAAAGTTACACTGAAAACGAACAATTAGAATTGTGTCAAAAAGTTGAAAATGTATTAAGTGACAAAACTCGAAATAAACAAGATATAATTGCTGTTGAACTTCTTAGAGAATTGCAATTTCTACAAAATTTTGATGAAAAAATTATAACATATCCAGAAAACACATTAAATTTTATCATAACTAACAGCTTAGCGGATTCATTTCCAAATACGACCATAATACTTCGGATTTTATTAACAATGCCCGTTTCTGTTGCTACGGCAGAACGTTCTTTTTCGAAATTAAAAATAATCAAAAATTATTTAAGATCAACTATGGGGCAAAACCGACTTAACAATCTTGCAATCATATCAATAGAATCAGATTTATTGAAAGAATTAGATACCGAAGATTATTTAATTGAAATGTAATGTCACTTAATACATTTATTAGTTATTTTGTGTAAGTGAAAAAATTCAAGTAGGTTAGTTTCACAAATTTTGATTGCAAAAAATAATTTCTATTACATGTATCTATATGCTAAAGTTGAAATGTTTTGTTTATAAGCGTATTTTTTATTTTTAAGAATATTCTGCATGTTCGAACTTAAATAATAAATTATTCACTGTAAGATTGAAGAAGAAAATTTATTTTATTGTTTTTAATAACGTGGTTTATTTAACAATATACTACTTCGTACTGTTATTATACAGAATTTGATTTTTCATGCTGTTGGTATGTTTGGGGCGCCAAAAGTGGTTGGCGCGGGCCTGTAGGGCAGCATTTAAATAAATGTAACATTAATTCTCTGAGTGAATTAAAATTTTAAATAAAATAATTACTAAACAATATCAGTTATTATTGTTTATTATTTTGAAACGCCATGAAGTGGGTTTGAATGCGGAACTCAGCGCGGTGTCGGTGTCGACTATAGGAAGCCGTTGCAACCATGCTAGTATTTGTCTCTCGCACATATCAACAGTTCCAAACAAGTGGTGTCTCAAACATTTTTTGGTTGTAGTACGGTAACCACCGGAAAATACGCACAGCACGTAACATTTCATGTATTTATACTGAGGTTTTTTTATTTGCACACAGTAAAAGAATATCCTGTATAACACTTTAATAATTTGTAATTGTAGATTTCGATAATAATATATTCAATTATATTTACATTTTGATTAGCCTAGAAATTTTTAACATTGGAATTCATTATTTTTAACAAATGAATATATTAATACATATGCTGATGCATCGAAATACTGGTACTGGTTCACTTTGCAATCTCGTTTGTATATTAATAATTTGTAACTCAATATTCGAAATTAATTCTGGTCATCGGCGTCCTCAGCTTATCGATATAGTCCTCACCTCGTCGCTCGGTCCGCCATGGTTATAACTTTGGGGCTCCGGATTGTTACGGCCCGTAATTAAGCTAATTGGAACTGACGCACTTTCAATTAGCGATGCGCAGGAAAGTACTTAAAACATGAAAGCTCCGACTCGCTCAGAATCAAATTACCGATCTGCAGATGCCAGAAACGAAACTTTTTTTCTCCTTCGTCCTCGCCGGACTAATAATTCGATTAGTAACGTAATAAGTTATGGAGTAATAGAAAAAATTTCATGTAAGTACGTCACTGTCGCATCGCGTCGTTTCCAGCAAGGTAGGTAATTCCCGTAAGGGGGGGATTACCAGGATCTCTTATTTGCTCATTCGTTAATTAAGAGCTTTGGCAAAGCTGAAGTTCTGCCTTGGGATTTCTTTGAGACTAGCGCTGCTGTTCTTTCACACGAACGTAATGGAAGGATTACGTGTTAGATGCGCTTTTACGTGCGCTTTCAGCCGCGAAAGTATCACATACGCGACAAAAGCCTTAATTACATCTAACTAGCGTCTGTCTCTATCTCTTCGAGTTTTCTCTGTTAAACAAACAAAGTTTCTTGTGTTGTGCCCGATTCAATTATAGAGTTTTCTTGAATAATTCAACTCGAAGTAAACATAAAGTTGGGGGGGGGGGGGGCAAGGATTACTTAAAAATGATCAAATAAATCACTTAAATCTTTTGTTTCCTTTTAGTTCCGAACTTCTTTCCGCCGAGCTGCCAGAAGCAAAACAAAGAGGATAACCGGGGGCGGTAAGTTCAAGCGCAATATGCGGACAATAAAACGTAAAAGATTTAACAAGCGGTTGGTTTTTAATATAATCGTCCTCATTGTCCTTTCGCCGTAAAAGCTCGCATTAATTTTCTTACAATGGAGACGGCGGCGCGGGGCTTTTTTCTCCACCGCCGCATTAAAAACTGCCCGTAATCGTAATTTATTGCGATATTTACTTACTTTTGTCATTACGCACGGCGTCGAATTAGTCCTCCGTATTAATCAGTGTTAGGCCTGATAAGGCTTAATAGGGGGAGATTTATTCGCGCTCGTCATTTTTCATAGCGCCCCACGATCAATTTCCATTAACCTGAACGGCAGGTTGCTTGAACGCGCTACAACTTCATTTGCGACTTCTTTGTTTCGCCGTTTTAAACGTGCCGACGCAAATTTGATAAATTGCACCCTCCCGCTTCGTCGGGTGGCCGGAAATCGAACGCGTTTAAGTCAGAACGCGCGGGGCGGTTATTAATTGCTTTTTTGCCCGTTGTTCCGCTGCATAAGCGCGAATTAATCGTTGTTTTACGCGCTTTATTCGGTGTCATGCACGTAATTTACTAGATAAACGCTGAAAAAAAATAAAATAATCGCCGGCGTTAATGATTCGGGGATGCCCCACATCAACATCATAATAAATGGAAAAGAAATGATTTTAAAGCTGTTTAAAAATTTGGTTTTCGCAAAAATTCGACCGACAAAACTATAGTGCCCATTCTTCTTATTAGCTGAAGCCTAAAATGTTTTACATACAGTGAGAATCTTGTAACGCTGCACATAGACGAAAATTACGTAATCAGATAATACATTTCTGAATCATGTAAAGTTGCACATAGAGGTTTTAACATTACGTTGCTATAGTTACTACTCAATTCTCAATGCTGAATCATTTAAAAACTGCACATAGGAAGTATTAAGGAAGGGAATAATTGATCTATCCGGAAATTTGGCGGCAAATAACGCAAAGACCTCTGTCAACGGACTTCATCTGAAAATAATGTGCACCTGCATTTTCACTTTTTCGGCGGTTGTATGCATTTTACAATAAAACAAGAGAACAATTTAATTCAATCTGACAATTCAAAATCCATAGTGTCATTACTAACAACGCACGGTAACCATGGCGAAGAAAATGAATTTGGAAATAATAATGTAATAAAGCTTTCATTGATGAATATTATGTGCAGTCTTATAAGATTCTCAGTGTATAATTAACACGTTCTGCGTTACTTTGTGATATTCCATTTTAACAAATAAAATACCGATAATTACTTTGTTAGCCAGCATAGTACGTGGTTGTAATTATACATAGAGAAATCACATTTGAAATCATAAAGAATCATGGCACGAAAATTTTCAAGCGAGATTTCCATGTTTACACAAAATTACTTTTTCTCAAATGCTGTACAAACAAAACTAGCTTACTTGGATAGGAACTGTCAATAGAATTATAGGCGAAAAACGTCAAATTTTTCAAATATGACAGTTGATAAACGCTTACAATTCTAGACCTACTAGATTCCAGAAAATTTTCCAGCAGCCCACGTAGAATAATTGATAATTCCTTAATCGGTACGTACTTGTTTCCTTAACAGATGACAGGACCAAAATATGTCACGTATTACAAAATGAGTTACAATTGTTGGAAGAAGTGCCACCACAAAATTATTCGTAGGGATACGTGGTACATGAATGACGATGTCCCAGCGCGTTTTAGCATCGGGACAAGAAACTATTTACGTGAGGTGTTTTCCCAAACAAGGATTGGTAATGATGAACCATTAGAATGGGCAGCTAGACCATGCGATCTAAATCCCTTACATTACCTTCTTTGTGGTCTCCGGAAAGCATTGGTATGTGAAACACCAATATAAGCAGAAGCGGAGCAAGTGGGCCGATTTCTTATCTCTACTGATAACTACCTTTGTTTGTTTCTTCTTCAAATAAGAAAGGTAGACGGTTGTATAGCAAATCTGTTATCTGATCTGATGGCTTTACTTCTAAAAAATCTTTTAAATTGTTTACATTATTCCTAGGTATGTTTTGGAAAATTTCCTTAATGACGTTTTTAATTTAGAAAGAAGAAAGGTACTATCTTGCAGATCAACCTTTTCTTTTCTTATTGAAGATACACTTTGAGAATTACATTTTAATGAAAAAGTGCATCATAAACAAATTAAAATAAAATGCAACCCCAAAACGATTTTAGAATACACGTAAAACTGGTCGTTACTTTAGCTGCGTTCGTTTATTAAATTGCGTATTCAACCCTTTCTTCACTTTTGTCTCGCTTTTGCCTGTATCAAAACTTAAACAAAAGTGTAAATCGAGTGAACGAAGTTGAATAAACGAACGCAGCTCCACTGAACACGCGTTTTAGTGACTTAATTTTTACAGGGAATATTTTTTCAATAAGAAAATAAGAAAAGGTCAAGAGTTTGTTGCCGTTGTTCTTTTGAGCCGTTTTCGACAAACTTACTTTGAAAATAAGTTCGAAAACCGGACCGAAAATACAAAATTAATCATGTAAGTTTATGTAACGAAAGTGTTAGTCAGATTGCAAATCATAGAAATGAAATCATAAGGGGAACATACACTGCTTTGCAATGAATCAATATTAACTCATTAGAAAGTTCCATTGTTGCGTGAAATGCAGTCTTCAATTCATGGGCTTGCAGAAACCCTGGAACTTGTAATAAATAGAAAGAGAGAGAAAATTCCGGATTAGTCCGGAGTTCCGCAAAAGAGTTCCCGAGTATGACTTTCTCGCCGCAAAGTTTTCAAAATTCAAAATTTTAATTTAAATGAAGTGTACCTGAAGCATCCACGACCTATAAGGATGAGTTTGAGCAAAGTATTATTGTTAATACTGTTTTTTTCTTAGAAGTAAACTGATTTATGTAGTTCTCCTTTCTCTGTTTCATATTCTAGTTTCATGCTAACTGTTAAAACTTTAACTAATTTATTGATTAAACGAAATTCGCACTTTCCTTGTTTGTATTTTCTTAATTATTGTACGAACATTTCTCTTATAATTGAATATACAGGGTGTAATCAAATTAGTTTCACATATTAATACCGCAAGTTCCTCATCATGTAAGAGAATTAATGCTGCAACTACCAAAAGTCTAGCTAAAAATAAAAAAATATATCTAGTGGAGAAGTATTGACTCTTTTGTTTGAGAATTGCAGGTCGGCAACAAAATTCAAGGTCAATTGCTTGATCGCATTTTAAAAGCTTTATGGGAACACAATAAAATAGAATCACCGACCGATTAAAGACGATAGTTCAAATTCACAACCTCTCGGTCGTGGCCCGTGTGTGAATTATGATTAAAGAAGAACAATTTAAATCTGGTTGCATTGATCAGAATTAACTCTGTTTCATTAGATAATCGACAATAATTAGAAAAATTTTGTGCAAATCGTTTTTTATTGCAGTGAGAACCTCGAGCAGCCTCTGGACAGCTGTTTCAGCCCTGCTTGGGGCTTCTTCAGCAGAAACGTAGCTCGACATTCCCACTGCAGACCAAAAACGACTTGCCCCAAGCAGGGCTGAAACAGCTGTCCAGAGGCTGCTCGAGGTTCTCACTGCAATCAAAAACGATTTGCACAAAATTTTTCTAAAATCTTTCATTATGCTTTGACAGCAAGCATGGCCGCCTTGCATGGGGGACTCATTAGGAGCAAATCCCACTTCAATTTGTCTATCCTACTGCAATGTTAGGTCAAAAAGCGATAGTAAGATGTCGCTATTTTATATGTTCGACAATAATTAGATCTTGACATCCTGGTCTTTGTAAACCAACAATAGACATGATTTACACGACTAATCTCGCGTATTAAAATGATTTAAAAAAACTATTAGTCGCTTTGATTGATTGTCACTTTGCTAATTATTTCCACTAACGAATGCGTTTCTTCATAATACGAGTTCGATGACGCTTTATTGTTTTGGTTCCACAAAATAATTAAAGCGATGACTGCATTCAATAACGATTTTCCGAAATGCAGAAAGAAAAGTCATTCTTAAACATTTTGCGCAATAAGGAAATAACAATGCAGTTTATTGACGACCAGCAAATAAAGTACACGATGAATACGTATCAATTAGTAAAATAATTTTAGAAAATGGAATTTCTAATTTTTATTTATTTTTACAGTTTTGTAAGCAGAGAACTCTTAACAATTACGTGAAAATTGAGAAAAATTGATTGATTTAATAAGCAACGCGATGGATATTTATAATTCTATTCCGTTATGGAATTACATAAGCGAAGATTTTAACCCAGTGCTCTTCAGTTCGATGACGCTTTATTGTTTTACGACGTTTAATGATGTGCTTGTGGAAACTGATACACGGCCAGTCAGAGGTTTTCAAACAAAAAGTTTCCGGAATGTGGGGGGCTTTCATTACTTTAATTTTTCACCAATAAAATTCATATTTGCAGAAATTACTGTCTTAAGTGATAAAGAACTTACAGTTTTAATATGTGAAACTTATTGGATTACACGCTGTATTTTGTTAATTAAAGATTCAGATTTTTATTTGAATTATCATAAGGAAGAACTATTGAGTAAGCTGAGGAAGAGATAAGGAGGGGATCATTTCCGACAAATCCCAAAAATATAAGTAGACGCCATTCGAGCAAATCGTGGAAAATGATTTGGAAATCGATTTCTGGCTTACCATGCTAAAACCAGGGCGCTATTAACTAAGAAAACGAAATTCAACATTGTACGGATTGTCAAAAGAATTGGGGATAAAAGGGGTTGAAAACTAGGTTACAAACCCCGTCCGCACGTCTTACAAGTTGTTTCTAATTTAAAGAACTCATCGTAACGTTTATAGATTGCAGTTCATTACTCAACAGTCACAAGAACCATTTACAGAGTAACAATTTAACAGTTTAACAATTAAATTTAAAAATTTAAAACAATATAAACGGATGATTACAAAATTACGAGACAGTCACAGTTAAACAAACGGAGAGTGTAACATATCTTTTCTTTCTGTAGTGTGTTTATAGATACAGGACTAAGCAATGCAACGCCAAATAAAAACCTCATCCCACTAATTAATTAAAGTACATAATTATACTGAATTCTGTCGTTTTAGTAACTTTGTTACTTGAGACCTAAATTGTAATATTGATATGTTGAATACATCTATTTGAAAACAGTATTTATTGTAAGTATCACAAGCGACATAAATTGGATCTTTTTTCATATAATTTGTTAAAGCTACTGATAAATGAAAAGGTTCTTTATTCCTGGTTTTTCGATTAGGAACTCTGAAGCCGATTTTTCCTAGTGTTTGTGGATCATCTATTAATCCATTTAGTATTTTACGAAAGTCTGACCTGTAATTAGCCGTCTGCAATGCAATGAAATTCCATTGAACATTTCGAGTAATTCGAAATACGATAATTGTGTGGGATAAATCTTATAATCTAGGTAATATTTAAGTTTAAAGTATCTGAATTGTACTCTTTCAATTTGCAGCCTATTGTGAAGATAATATGGTGCCCAAATTAATGAACAATATTCTAATTTAGAGTGTACATATGAGTTGTACAGAACGTCTAAAGCCTTCGATGTTTTGAATTGTTTAATATTTCTGTATATAAAACCCAGAATTTGATAGGCCTTTGTTACTATTTGATTTATATGTTTATTAAAGGAGAGACACGTATCAAATGTTACACCAAGATTAGTAGTAGATGTTACTCTTTCAAGTTCTTCATCGTTAATTGTATATCTGTATTTAATTGTGATTTTTTGTATGTGTACGACATTACTCTACATTTTTTGACATTAAAAGGAAGGCATTTTTTTTCAGACTAGTTGAATATACTACTTATGTCTGCTTGTAGTTTTGTGCAATCATCTTCACAATTAATTGTAGAAAAAATTTTTATATCGTCTGCGAAAAGTAAAATATTGCAATATCTAAGTTCGTGAACGATGTCATTCACGTAAAGTAAAAAGAGTAATGGTCCTAAATTACTCCCTTGTGGGACGCCAGACGTCGGATAAAGTAATTTAGACTGATATCCATTAATTGAAACAAACAATGAACGACTGTATAAGTAGTTACGTATTAACAGGAGCAATGCAGGCCCGAAACCTATTTTATTGGCCTTTATTAGAAGTATATTATGATTAATTTTATCAAACGCTTTTGTGAAGTCCGTATATATTGTATCTACCTGTAGTTTATCATTATAAGCCTTATAAATACATTGTACAAAATTACATAGATTTGTTAAAGTTGATCTTTGCGGCATAAAGCCATGTTGATTAATTGATACAATATTTATATGTCGTTAAAAAGATTGCGATGGATGATTGTTTCTAAAATTTTGGCAGGAGTTGAAAGAATGGCTACTGGTCGGTAGTTGCAAATCATATTTCGTTGACCTGATTTACTTATAGGACACACACGCGCACATTTCCAAACTTTAGGAAAACATGAATATTTTAAGTATAAATTATAAATATGATGTAACGGTTTTGCTAATGTATTGGCACACCCCGTATACACGTATCCGGGAATGCCATCTGGTCCGGGTGAAAATTTATGTAATTTATTTAAAGTTTGTTCAATATCTTTGATAGATATTTCAGTTAGTGTTATAGTATAATTAACTTCCTGTTCAGTAAAATTAGCAATGTTAGCTGCTTTCTGATTTTTCGCGCACACGGAATTAAAATATTCTGCGAAAGCGTTAGTTATAGTTTCCCCTGTATCATATGTACAATCATTCCATTTCATAATTGACGGTAGTCGTAGACTTTTCCTTTTAGAGTTTATATATTGCCAAAAATAGCTGGGATTATCAGCTATGTTATTTTCACATTTTATTAAGTAATTTGAATGGGCTGTTTTAATATCAAGTTTAATTTCACGACGAAGTGAATTGTATGCGTTTATAATCACTGGTCTACCAGAAAGTTTTAATCTTTTACGCATTCTTTCTTTGCGTTTAATTTTGGTTATTATGTGTATATTAAACCATATTAAACGTATCAATACTAAAGTTATTGAGCGCCAAGTAATCTCTTTAGACTGTAATTACTAAAACAGTCCGGCAAAAATGAAATCAATACCGACATTTAAGGTTAAATTACGCAATTTTTCTTTGACAGTATCTATAATTGAAAAATCATGCTATGTGGCGGGGAAATAAACCTGACGGGAACAACACAGTAGAACGTACGATAAACAACGGTTCAACTGGGAGATCACGAGGCCGTCAACCCTACCAAAAATGTACAAATTGCACTCGCAAACAACGTGTCTGCAAAATGGAGGCACTGGAATTACAATGTCGTGAAATGAACTCTAAAAGGAAGGAAAATACGTCACAGAAAACAGAAAACGTAATTTCCGCTTACGTCAAAGAAAGAATCGCTAAATATATTGATTTATTTCAAGGTTTGTAGAGCTTTATCGTGTATTAGAAGGTTGCCATGATAAGCGGAGGGGACAGAGGGTGCGTATCTCGTTACGTCACGACAGGTGATAAATTCCATGGGTATATTAACGAGATTCTGGCGTTATTTGATCAATAGGACCATAGAATTGATGCCATTTTTTGTGAATTAGATTAAGCTTTAGGAAACGGATTAAAACTCACTCTATTTACTTCACTGTGACAGATAAAAGTTTCATGTGAGTCACGAGTAACTTTTGCGGGGAGAAAATTTCAAACTGCATATTAAATGGGAACGAGGCAACCAGCTGTCAAATAAATCCAAGGTTGGTAAAACTGATATTGAGTCTAGCAATATTAATTTTACCAATCTCGGATTTATTTGACAGCTGGCGACATCTAAAGATTAATTTCCGAAAATTAGAGCAGTATGACTGAAAAAGGTACTGTTACTTAGATGACAACATCATCATTATGATCTACGCAAAATGAGGGATCACTTAATTTTTTTTATTTGAAGTAAAAAGAAAATATCCTAATCACAACACTTAGTAATATATGTATAAGAACTACAAATTACTTTATAGTAAACAATTAGAATTATCAAAGAAAATTGCATATGAGAAATACATAAAAAATTCGAGCAACAGTGCACGAGCAATGTGGGATATAATTAATATGCAAAAAAAGTGTTCACTTAATGATTTGACTTTAGAACATAAAATTTCAGTCAATGATTTTAATATTTTTTTTACTAACATAGCAAAGGAAACTATTTCCAAAATGAATGCACCACCAATTTCATTTGATACGTATCTTCTCGATATCGAGAAACCTGCTCAAGTTTTCCAGTTCAAAAACGCTACCTTCATAGAAGTTCGAGATATTATTGTACAAATGAAGTGTTCTAAAAGTTTAGATGTATATGGGTTTAACATTTTACTTATAAAAAAAATTGTTAAGTTATTGTATATTCCTCTCACTAATCTCATAAATAAAATATTTAAGACCGGCATATATCTTGATGTTTTGAAATTATCTTGCGTTGTGCCTATACTGAAAAAAGGCAACCCCGATGCATGTAGTAATTATTGACCTATTTCTTTGGTTCCAGTGCTATCTAAAGTTATAGAGACTGTAATGAAAAATAGAATATGTTCATTTTTTGAAACACATAACTTGTTTAGTAGACATCAGTATGGATTCCGTAAAAGTCGAGCCACCGTATCTGCTATTGACTCGCTGGTCGATTATATCAGGAATGTATTTGAGAGGAGTGAATACGCCTTTTCTGCATTTTTTGACCTTACCAAGGCTTTCGATTGTATTTCTCATGATATCCTAATATCGAAGCTCAAATATTATAATTTTGACTCAATGAGCATAAAGCTAATAGCAACGTACATAAGCGACAGGAGCCAGGTTGTTCGATGTTAGGGTAAATTTTCTGAATCAATTGACGTTTCAGTCGGTATTCCGCAAGGTTCTGTTCTAGGTCAAATTTTGTTTTTGTTGTATATTAATGATATTGATCGATGTGTTCCCAATTTTAAGATAACTCTATTCGCGGATGATACAACGCTACTAAACAGAGATATTAGTTTCATTAATGGATCTCAGAACTGCGGAAGCTGTAACAAGTATTAAAAATTGGTTCTTAAGCAACAAACTTAGCTTAAATGATGAAAAAACGCATTTCATGAAATTCTCTCTGAGAAATTTTAATCTTCAAACAGATAACTTTGACAGTGTGAAGTCCATCAAATATCTAGGAGTATATTTGGATTCCACTTTACAATGGCACGAATATACAGAATACCTTGCGAACAAACTCACTAAAGTAATATATCTCATAAGACATTTAAAAACTTTTGTTTCTTGGAATAGTATTTTATCTGCTTACTACGGTCTGTTTCAATCAGTTATATCGTGTCGTATATCGTTGTTGTCCGGACAAAAGAATTTTTGTACTTCAAAAAAGAATAACACGTATTATGGGTGGCTTAGGGTATAGAGATAGCTGTAGGGAAACGTTCAAAAAACTGAAAATATTAACACTTCCATCACTTTACATTTTAAAATGTTTACTCTTTATAATATCTAATATTAATAATTTCATTGACCACCAAAAGAACCACAAATATGACACCAGGTTTAAACCTGATATAGTGATGCCACAGCACAAATTGAATAGGTTTCGTTATGGCAGCAATTATTATGCGGTCAAACTTTTCAATAAGTTACCACCTGAAATCCGTCAAAAACCATTACCACAGTTCAAATCTATCATAAAACAGTATTTGATAACGCATTCCTTTTATTCCATCCAGGACTTTCTTGAGCATTCTCATGTCTTTTAAAATACCTACACGTATTATCTATGTGATTGATTTTGACTATATAACTTTATGTTTTACATTGTTTTATACACATATGCTCTATATGACGTGTGTAAACAAGATGAAAGAATGTAAAGTAACGGTCAGTGATAAAGTGAACGTTACAACGCATCATAGAGGAATAGTTGCTCCTCTTGGTTTGCAGTTAGTCCGAATGGGTTAATAATTTTTATACACGACAATAAAATTTAATTAACCGTTCCGTTTTCCAACTGGAAATCTTTTGATGTTAAAATTAAAATTTAATCGAGCGCTAATTTTAACTCGTCCTCTTTGGGAAGATTACGGGCCTGTATCAAGTGAATGAACGTAATTATTTCAAAGTATACCGCTGCTTGAGTACCAAAGAAAGTTTGCAGACTCTTTCATCCTCATTTGCGTCGAACTCCAAAGAAAAGATTTTTAATACCGTCGTGGACATTGAAAAACTCCTCGGAGGGTCGAAATTGATTTCGTCCCTTCGCTTTCAGGGATCCAAATACATCTTGTTTGCCGAGATTAGAGCAGGATCGGCGGATGTGGGGGGGCGGTGGTGGTCGCTTTGGGAACTTTGGGAAAAAGTTGTTCGCCGGAATCGCGTTCGATGTTTTTTTTGCGACGCGTCCGCTAACGAACCCGCGGACGGTAATTTCGTGCGTACGAAAAAGTGGCGTTCGTTAGAGATCCGCCGCCGGAAGTTTTTAATTAAATCGACGGTGATGGCCCAGAATCCGGAATCGCGACGTGCATGAAACATCGCCGGAATACTTGCCGAATTCCGCAGAGATATCTCCGGCGTGCACCGGATTTTGCAGATCAACGCAAAAGACCACAGAAATTAACATTTGTTTTTAAAATAACATCATACTGAGGAAACAAAAAAAAAATAATCTCAGAGTTTTAGGAAAAAAAATAACAAAAATTTGTGGCATAATTTCACTTTGTACTGTACTGTCGTGGTTGTGAAAATTTGAAATTTCTTTAATTAAGCACGTCTTTATCATCACAATAATTATTCTTATTTACTTCGTCGCGACTTGAATTACGAGGACGACAAGGGATTAATTAAATGAAGTACTTCAGCTTGAACTGGCAGGAGATTCATCATACGCAAGGGACTTGAGAACATCGTACATTTTCAATTACAACTCGTTTTAGGTTAGAAGTTATAAGTAAGTCAAATACAAAATCTATTTTTGTTCTAATAAAAAGAAGCTTTAAGTTTCAGTCGATTATAATAGAAGACATAATGAAAGTGTAAGGGGGAAAAAACAAGGAGAAAATCGCAAGAAGATATTTCAAAGTAAGCCTCCTTTTTAAACTGCCTTGTTGTATGTACAAATTATAGAGGAAAACGATAGGTAGTCAAAACAAAAGAGAAAGGTGTACGCATTTTATTTTTATTTGATTAACAACAGTTAGGCTACCCTTAAAACAACAATTCTGTGTTCGCAATTTAATTTAATTTAATTTAATTTAAGGGAAAAGCAGATCTGAAAATGTTTCGGCAACATTTTAATAATAAAAGCAGGAGTCTTTCATAAACGATTCGAATGGAAGCAGGTGCGTTAAAAATCCCATAAAAATTACGAAATCGCGCCTCGTAAGCGAGGGAACCCCAATTCAAGCGAGTCGTTAGCTGAAATTTATTCCCCCTCGCTATAATAATCTGAAATTCCCCGGTGATACCACTTATCTTACCTGTATTGTCCGATGGTCCCTTATGAGTTTCTTAACACAGTTGAAAATGAATGTGAAGCACATGCCGGAGAGGATGAGCGAGAAAATCACCATGATGATGATGATGTGGCTCTCGCTGAGGGGCGCGTTCTTATTATTCTGCAACAGAACGAAATCGCAGTGAGTTCCTTTTGTCGTCAGATTCTATCGCAGCAGAATTTAATGTTTAATTACGTCGGAGTTCTGGATTGAGATGGGAGAGGTAATGTGTTTTTAAGGACCTAATGCACCGATTAATCTTCAGTTATTGATGTTTTTTTTTCTTCCCGAGGACCACCAGACACGGACAAGCCCGTCTCTACGTTCGTGTTATTAATATCTGTCTGTGGACGGTTGAAAGAAGAGTGTCGAAAATTGCAACAAACTCATTCCCAAACAAGCGAATGAAAAATGAATCCGGCGCGTCCACCATTTCCCCCTACATGTGGATATGTATACAAACGTGTATACTTCGATTAATATCATCAATGTTCCAATTACAAAGGAAGCAACGCAGTGAAACGGTTAGGAAATTCGATTAGGAAAATCGATGCTTTTACTTTTTGCTGCAGTGTATGATTTAACCTGAATGGCTGCAGCTGTAAAATTGGGTTGTTACCGAACACAGCAAAAACTAGCAGATTTAATACATGAAGATAAATAGGAAAACGAAAAGTAATTACGAGCTGTCGGGGCATTTCACCCGATCGAAAAAATACCGTAAATGTTATGTTCTCGGCACTACATCTGAGACCAAACAAATCACAATTAAATTCATTATGTCATTGACAAACTGACTAATTAATTAATTATCCAAAGTATTGAACTGAACTGATTCTTTTAAAATACAAATTTTCCTTTTTATATTATCCGTGTAGGATGTCACAAAGTCCTGTTGTCATTATTCTAAAAGTCCGAGTCCAAAGACCAACGCTAACCTGCGAGTATGTTCATTGCTTTATGTAATATGATCCGGTTATGCAGTATTCATCAAGTAAGTTCATTTGTCAGCATGAAATTCCCTCTATTAAAGCATTAATTTTGCATAAGTTTCATCGACCGATAGGAACTTTGATTTGCAATCTAAGCAGAAGTCCGCAAATTATACTAGACTGAGTTGCTCCAAAAATAGGAAAATGAATTTTGATAATAATTAAATCGTGTTGAAAAGTAGTCAAAACTTCAACTCTTACGAGGAGCTATAACGTAAACTTGAATAACGCGCTGGAAGGGGTAATAGGTTAATTTTGATTTTGATTCTGATTTTGCGAACGCACTGTATTAATATTCAAATTTTTATTAGAGGCATATTAGTTGTAAATCAATGAATCCTTTGGCATTTTATTGTAAAATTAAAAATAAACTTATTTCCTCTTGTAACCTTATTCCGGGGACATACTGTAGACGTTTCGCTAATTTGATGTCTTTGTTCAAGAATTTCCTAATAAAACAAACTTGGTCCACGTATAAAACGAAACTTTTTGATTTTAACTAATTTTGGAACATGCTCAGTTTTTCTCAAAGTCATCTTAGTAACTTTTTTCTTTAACGAAAGAGAAAAAGAAGAACTTGGTCTACGTATGTACAAATCGAAACTCAAAAAAAAATTTTTTTGAATTGAATTTGATTTTAACCAATTTTGGAGTGTGCCCTGTTTTGCTCAAAGGCATTTTACTAATTTTTTTTTGGACGAAAGAGAAAAATGAGAACTTGGTATACGTAGGCACAAATCGAAACTCAACAAAATGATTGATTTTAACCAATTTTGGAATGTGCCCA
Source organism: Prosopocoilus inquinatus (assembly GCA_036172665.1). Taxonomy (NCBI): domain Eukaryota; kingdom Metazoa; phylum Arthropoda; class Insecta; order Coleoptera; family Lucanidae; genus Prosopocoilus; species Prosopocoilus inquinatus. The sequence continues at coordinate 32,271,068 of CM069877.1, forward strand.
GTTTTTCTCAAATGCATTTTATAAATTCTTTTCATTGACGAAAGAGAAAAACAAGAACTTTGTCTACGTAGGTACAAATCGAAACTCAAAAAAGAATTTTGAATTGAATTTGATTTTAACCAATTTTGGAGTGTGCCCAGTTTTCCTCAAAGGCATTTTACTATTTTTTTTTGGACGAAAGAGAAAAATAACTACTTGGTCTACGTAAGTACAAATCGAAACTCAAAAAAAATGATTGATTTTAACCAATTTTGGAGTCTGCCCAGTTTTTCTCAAAGGCATTTTGGTAATTTTTTTTGGACGAATGTGACAATCTCTAAAGAGAAAAACAAGGGGCCTAACGTGTTGCACGTTCGCCACTGATAATTCGCTTACTAAGTGCGTCGACGTTTTTCTATGGAGTGCTTTTAACCACATCTTTTGGAAAGCATCATCGTCAGCAGCTCTGCTCGTTGATGAGAATAAATTCAGAGAAGAAAAAAAGTAGAAAGGGATGGAAGTATGCAAACTAAAGCACGGTTTTCGGCGCTTTAAAAATAACAGTACTCGATTATTCCAGCAAATTAATGTCTTTGCAGAAAATTTTCTGAAGACAAACGACAGGAAGACTCGTCGCCAGTCGTGTGAAAAATTTGCACCGAAGAGAAAAGCGCAAACAAAACTCGTTCTTCAGTTTTGTAAAGGCAGGTGCTTGGAATAAATGAGATATGTGAATGCTGTTTAGTATCAACTACTACCTATTCTAGGAGTACTTTTAGTTACTGCACATAAACAAACAAACTAAAAGTATTAATCATACAACCTGCAATATGTTTTAAGCGACTTCGAATAGAAATCTGAATTTAGCGTTGATTTCCAGAGGGGATTTTTATTTTTTTATTTTTTTTAGTGGGTGATAACAAGAGAACGGAAACTCGTACAGGAGACTGGTAGAAGAGAGCCGTAGGAGTTGGCGATTACGAGCTTTCACGTTCTGCCTTGATTTGAATGCTCCAATTCAAATTCTTTATTTATACTGGGCTTCTTAAAACAATGGATGTACGTGTTTATATTGTGGTTAGGAGTCAAATCCAAATTTATTAATGGATGTACATGTCAATCAAACCTAATCCAGGAAACTAAAATTCATAAAAGTGTTATAAAATAAATTAAGCTAGAGTTCTCAAGGAGTTCCCTTGTATAGTAGTACAGTTTACTAGATAATATTTTTTTAATAGATCTTCTAAAGGAACTCAGGTTCTGAGTCTGCAACGACTCCGGCAATTTATAGACTTATTTTATATATATTTATATAAACATAATTTTTTATCATCGCATCGCGTTCAGAACTTCATATTAATTATGTCTTTAAAATATTTTCTTTATTATTTGGTAGATAAATTTTATAATCAAGGCAAATGCCTACAACAGCTAACTTTCTTATTTGAAATTTTACGAGGTAACTTAATATAGGAAAGTTTTAGGACCTTTTCCGCTAAATTTTATGACAGTCTCGGAAAAACAAATGACTGTTTGGTTTTCGAGAATTTCATTCAATTGTTTTTGTATTTTCTTAAGGAATATCAGCTATTTTATCACTGCATCGCGTTCAAAATGTCTAATCAAGTTCGTGTCTAGAAAAATATTTTCTAGCTGTCCATACGGTTTCCCGCGAACACCCTGTATACATGTTAAAATGTTTTTTTTCTACATTTACTTTAAAATTTTAATTAGGATTAAATATTTAATTTTCAATTTCATAATTTTAATAACTTAACTATAACATAAAAACAGCTGATTTCTTGGCTGTACGTTTGCTTCAGCTCTTTCTTTATTTTGGTCAGTAGCATGTCTTAGAAGTAGCAGCAACATTAATGATATATCCTATAGATTAAAGTAAAGAAAAAAGAACATGTATACAGGGTATTCGCGGGAAACCACATCGTAGCTAGAAAATTTCTTTTAGAGGCATACTGAGTTAGATATCCTGAACGTGTTGCGATGATAGAACAAAACTGATATTCCGTTCAAAAAAAAATTAAAAACAATTGAAAATCTCGAAAACCGAACAGTCATTTGTTTTTCTGATGCTGCCATAAAATCTAGCGGAAAAGGTCCTAAAACTTTCCCATTTTAAGTTATCTCGTAAAATTTCAAATAAAAAAGTTAGCTGTTGTAGGCACTTTTCTTGATCATCCAGATTTATCTACCAAATAATAAAAAAATACTAGGCTCTCGAAGAAAATATTTTAAAGACATAATTAATATGATGTTCTGAACGCGATGCGACGATGATAAAAAAATTTGTTTTATTAAAAAAACAAGTTAAAAACTATTGAAAATCTCCAACAACTGACAGTCATTTGTTTTTCCGACATTGCTATAAAATTGAAACTTGTCCTATATAGGTTACTTCGTATAAATTCAAATAAGGTAGTTACTTGATGTTGCAGCTTCCCGTGAACACCCTATATACATGTTTATATGAACTTTCTTCTTTCTTTTTATCTGTAGAATACGTCGGTGAAGTAGCTGCCTGTATTTTTGTTACACCCTGTATAGTAAGCATTTATAGATATAAATTGCCGACTGGCTGAAGTTTTTGAAATTTTCTCTACAAAATTCTTTTATTTTAAATTAAAAATCAGTCGCAATATTCGCGATATCCGATATTCTAAGCCAAAAGTACCCTACCACTGTTGGGTGAGTTACCCCATACGATAACATTGTAAGATAAGTGGCAATAACTCATAGTAAAGTACATGTTAAGTAACTGGGCCCTAATTGTAAAATTGCAAAATATGATTTGTTTGGTTGCTTGCAGATACTTTCAATTTGGTATTCCCAGTTCAATTGTTGGTTTATGTGAATGCCGAGGAATTTGGTAAATGTTCTATTTTCCATTAAATTATTATTAGTCTTAGTCTCCAATTCATTGTAATAGGAAGCGTAATTAATACAGTTCGGCGGAAATTCTTGAAACGCGCTCCACTTTACGCTTCGTTGCGGATTCCAGTATCGCGCACAAAATTTAATCCAATACACGATGCACGATTCAGTGACGCAATGACACTACGCCACTGACTATTGTTGCAAGTACTATACAGTGCACGACCCTGATTAAAATTTTTGGTCCATTACACACACTGTGTAACAATTTTCGGGAACTAATTAGATCTTCCACGCAAAAATACCACAAGCTTCCCGGGCCTTGATTACTTAGTTAATAGACAAGGTAACAAATTACAGCAGAAAAATAAAAGCCACATGAAAATTACGTTCGAAATGTCAAGGTCAACCCAACCCAATTTCGCCCGAACGATTAAAGAACTAAAAATAAATTAAAACATTATAAAAGACTCAAGTCCATCAGATCTCAAGGTCAGTTCCAACCCAAGATAATCGAACTCTACCCAACCCAAGCAAAACAAAAATTAACAACTTACTGAAAATGTCAAGAATTAAAACCGCGCCTCTGAACAGAAGTGGTGAGATGTAGGGTCAAGATATAGGGCCTATTCTTCGCTTAATACTTCTCTCTTGAGTTTATTTATTATTACAACAGCATTGTTTTTATTAAGAAAAGTAATTTAATTTTATTTTGTATTAATACAGAACTATTTTTATTTTATTTTCACGTTGTAACGTAATGCTGATATAATAAAAAATAAGCTTAAGAAAGGATTATAAATTACGCTTCCTATTATGGCGTGTTGAATACCGAGCATTCAAATCTAAGGCAGAATGCGAAAGCGCGTGATCGTCAACTCCTTCCCCCCCTTCCACCGGCCTCCTGTTCGAGTTTCCGTTCTCTAGTGATAACACAACTCTTGGACAAAGTCTAGTATTCTTGAAAGAAAAACGCCCAGGAGATGGTCGACTGGCTGGCGCTTATTCCACATAAGCCTTGCTTCTAAAAAAATCATTAAATTGTCTGGACTTTTTTGCTCTTTGTGTTTCTTTTTGAAGACGTCTGGCGAGAACTGTGTTTTAAAGAAAACCTATGAATTCCGTACTAATTTAAAATCCAATACATTAGTTTCAATTTGAAAGGATTTCGGAATAAATGTTTCAGCATTAGAAAAAAGCCTAAAATATTTATTGAAGATATCTTTAGATAAATGTTTTTTTAAAGATTAGAAGTTTGAAAAATGTGCCAATGAACTGCGTCGGATTGTTTTGGTGACTGAACCTTCATTTTGTTTGGTTCCTTTCACTTAGGCGTTCATTTGATCAATCGTAAGCAAGTCTCGTGATTATTTTTACGCATTGGTCTTCCGATTGGTTACTTTCCTCGAATTTTAAAAGAAGCTCCCACCACCATCCGTGTCGTAACTCTAGTCCAGGCCCAAAAGTTGAACAAGAACTCGCCACTTTCGAAGAGTCCACGTACTTTTCGTTACGTCAGCGTTCTTCAACTTGAGGTAATCTACAATTCTTGTGCTTACAGTTTGTTATTGCGGTTGATAGTTAATTACCGTTTTTGACATATTTTATTTTTTGATCGTAACTAGAGAACGGATTCTCGTGCATGAGACAGGTCGAAGGGAGTCGTAAGAATTAACGATCACGCGCCTTCGCGTTCTGTCTTAACATGGATGCTCACACTCAGTCTTCAATTCATCGTAGTTAGTGATGGGCGATATCGTGATACCAATATCATTGTGAAATCGCAGTTTTTTTAAATAGCATAAATTCATATAATTAAAATGAATTCCATTTTATTTATAAATAACCTCTAGTTATCTGTCGCTACACTGCTACACTGTTTAACGAAAGGCTACAGAAATATATTTTGCACGAGGGGGCGTGGCTGTGAATTTGTGGAAGTGCAAATGCCAATAAGGCAGGAAGTCGCTTGCTATATACATTTCCTATGGCGTTAAAAGGGAAAGTCGACTATTTTGGACGTACTCGAACGCAATGCTCTACCCAAGTATAATCTGTGATTTCGGCCAAACTGTTACTTTTTGATGCAGTGAATTTGCAATCATGTTACAGTTAAAATATCTGACGATTTCACAGAGACACTGATATCACTAACTGTGACAAAATGAAGACTGACCATTCACATCAAGATAGAGAGCGAAAGCGCTAAATCCTACGGCTCCCTTCCACCTGTCTTATGTACGAGATTCCGTTCTCTAATCATAACAATTTTAGTTATATTGGATTCACTATTTACTCCATTTAAGTTAAACAAATTGAGTTCATAAAGGGTCGTTTTTTTTTTTTTAATTGAAGAGTTGAATTTAATTTAGTTTAATTATGTTCAGCTGTCATTAAGGGCCAGTTGTACAAAGGGGATTTAAGCTGACGCTCAGCTGAATTAGGTTCAAACTGAACAAAACTGCATCAAATTTTATTTATGAATATATTAATTGCATATATCCTCAAGATTTGATTCGAATTTGTTTACTTTGATCCTAGTGCACTTGAGCGTTAGCTTAAACCCCCTTTGTACAGTCGATTAATTGATTTTGAACTGTCCGAGTCCTTAATGATCAGAAATCTGAGAGATATGCCAATCAAGGTTCAATAACGGTGACGTAGACGAATCGTCGAAAATCAAGATCCGTAGGTACGGAAAGTACGGATATCCATATTCGTATCTACATCTGCGGATGCGGGTTCTTTGTATCTAGATCCGCGGAAACTAATACGGATCTTGCACTTTATACACCCCAAATAAGGTGAACGGAACGGACTGAAAAAGAGCGAACAAACGCCTAAGTTTGCATGCCAAGATCCTTATGGGCAAGACCATCACCCTCGAAGTTCAGCCATCCGGCACTATCGAGAATGTCAAGGTCAAAATCTAGGACAAGGAAGGCATCCCCCCAAACCAAGAATATCTGATTTTCGTTGGAAAACAATTGGAAGATGGGCGCAGCCTTTCTGACTGCAACATCCAGGAGAATCGATCTTGAATTTGGTACTGAGGTTAAGAGGGCGCATGCAAATCTTTGCTAAGACCATGACAGGCAAGACTATCAACTTGTTGAAGTTGAACCTTCCGATACAATTGTGAATGCAAAGCCCAAAATCCAAGACCAAGAAGGTATTCCCAGCAGATCAACAGAGACTAATTTTTGCCAGCTGGAGGACGGGCGCACCCTCTCAGATTACAACATCCAGAAGGAGTCCACCTTACAATTGGTATTGCGCCTGCACGGCGGGCAATAAGCTTTGGGCTTTTCGCGATAAGAAACAATTGTATTTTTTTCTGTTGCAGCTCATTCCAGAATTTTTTCTTCACTTCAAGCTACATTCTGTAGAAACAGAAAGAGTAAAATGACATTAATTGCAAACTTAGCAAACAATCCGTTCAAAAAAATACAACAAAAAGCAGAAATCGGAGAAAAATCGCAGAAAAACGCCAAACTTTGCGTGCTAAAAAAAGGAGAGAAGTAACTTACCAAACAATCCGTACAGAAAACACCAACAAAAAGCAGAAATCAGATCGATTAGCCACGAGCTACTAGATTTTTGCAGAAGGGAGTCCTTATCCGGCCTGCGCAATCGATTTAATTAGAGCACATTTTCTCCGTTTTGGCGTTAGTTACACAAACTGAACTTTATTTGGCACTTGATAAACAAATGCCAAAAACAATAAATTTGTAATAATCAGTAAATTGTTTTTCTTGAAAATGAAAAAATAACGTAATTGAGCACGATGTTACAATTTTAAAGCTTCGTAAGTCAGGATCGGAATAAAGAAAAGCATGATAATGCAGTGTGTCCACGGATTGGGTTCATAACAGGAAAAACTTTTTTATTTTTGAGTTTTCAAGAAAAGTTATTGTTTATAAGAGTTTTTGCTTGTCCTAAAACCCCCAAGAAAACATAGAATGTGGTGAATTCTGATTGACAGCCGAGAAAAATTGAAAATTCTCTTTTGACTTTTGCAAAATATCGCAAAATCTAAAGCATTTCTTAGTAAAATCATGTCAACTTTTATTGCTTGTGTCATGAATTAAAATGTTTGTTCTCATAATATCAAAAATGGTAAAATTTTAATAAAAAAATTCTGCTTTTTTAAATTGTTTAGAGTAAATATTTTAATAACTTCATTCTCTTTCAACACTAGTCTTTTTCATCAATTTTTTTAAACAATTTGGGATTTTAAGGTAAACAATTCGAAATTCGTGAATATTGAATTAAGTCAATACGCTCTAGGATTAACATTCTTGCCTGAATAGTTTTTTCGCATAAATTAGTAAGATTAACTGATAAGACAAGAGTGAAATACAATTTTCTACTTTTCTCAGCTGTCAAAAGGAATTCATCATTTTCAATGATATTTTTGGGAGTTTTAGGACAAACAAAAACTTTTATAAAGAATGATTTCTTCTTTAAAGCTCTAAATTAAAAAAAGGTTTTCCTATTGTGAACCCAATCCGTGGACACAGTGTATAATTGTCTCGTGCTTTAACGGCTTTGTCAAACAAGATATATTATTAAAATGTATTGGAGACTGTAGTTTGTAGTGCAAAGAAATTGGATTTAACCTCATAATCATAAAAAGTTTGTTTAAAAACTATATACGTATTTCGACAGCTATGCTGCCATCTTCAGTAGATGCCTTCTTCTTGATCACAACAGAAGTGACTATGTCATGCTTTTTGCTACCTTATATACTAATTCGTTCCGCTCCAATGAAGCACGCTCTCTGAAGCGAGCGCCCCACTGGATTGCGTCAACCAAGTCAAGCAACACGGAACCTGCCAAAGGCTCATGATCGGTGTTCATTAAATCTCTCTAATTTTTTTATATGAAAATGTTTTCAAACACGTTTAATTCCCTGTTGCTTGACGTTGCTTTTACTAAACTAAGATTGTTTAAATCTATTTTATGACTGGTGTCAAAAGTATGTTGGGCAACACTGGATTTTTCAATTCTATTGTACTTTAAATGAGCTAAGTGTTCTTTAAAACGTATGAGTATATTTCTTCTTGTTTGCCCAATAAATTTTTTAGTACAGTCTTGATAAGATATTTCATAGATTCCTGATTTCTGATTTGGTTCAGTTTTGTATTTAGCGTTTGCCAGTAAACGTTTTAAAGTATTATTATTAGAATGTGCGATTGTATTTACCTGCGTTTTAAAAATGCTATTTAAACCTTTAGAACAATATTTGTCGAACAGAATTTTAATGTATTTGGATGTGTTTGTTTCAACCGGTAACAAAATGGTAAGTTTTTGACGTTGGCTTTGTTTCCAATTTTCCTTAAAGTATTTTCTACGACATCTACTGAGTAACCATTGTGGACTGCTATATCTTTAATAAATCTGAGTTCTTTGTTGTATCTTTCTTTTGAGAGTGGGAAGTTGACTAATCTATTAAGTAGAAAATAGATTGCAGAATACTTATGCGATGAGACATGTTGTGAGTCATTAACAATAAATCTGTTGGTGCTGTTTCTTTCCTTTACATGTCAAATTCTAATTTGTTTTCACTATTTCTAATAACCAAGGCATCTAGGAAAGGTAATTTCCCATCAATCACTTTTTCAACCGTGAATTTAATACTAGGAAATTTAGAATTTAAATTATCCAAAAAATCCTCTATTCTGCATTCCTTGGTATTAAAAACAGCAAAACCATCATCTACCTATCTAAACCAAATTTTTGAGAAATAATTACAACTTTCTTTGAGGGAAGTTTCTAAATTACACATAAAAAGATTAGCAAGATATGGTGACAAGCAGTTTCCCATTGATGTCCCTTCGGTTTGTTTAAAAAATTCCCCATTCGCTTGGAAACATTCTTGCGACATACCTAAGTTTGTGAGTTGCAAAAATTCATCTATCTTACATTGTTCTATGTTGTTGGAGGCTAGGAGATCTTGCAGGTAGTTTAATGTGGTGGGAATGGGGATACTGGGAAACAATGATCGGACATCAAAGGATACCAGTACTTCATCATCGCTTAGTGTTAAGCGTGGTTAGAAGGTTAAATCCAATTTCTTTAAATAAGATATAAGCAATTTTTAAAGAATTACGAAGTTGAGTTTCTCTTTGTAGCGCAACAAACAAAGAAAACTAAAGAAGTAGTTAGAGTTAACACAGTCAAGGAAATGAATTGTATATTTTGTAGATTTATGTACCTGCCCGATCCAAGTATGAAATCTGAAGCCACTTTTTCCTTTTTTTTTATGGGCTATACATGCAAAACTGTCAAAAACCGCGGAAATTCAACCTCAAAATAGACAGATGAAGTTCAGTTCGATGAAAATCCTAAATAAAACATTTTTAAACTTTAACCGAACAAAAAAATGTAAAATATTTTGGTTAGTAGCGCCAACGGTGAAACATTTAAATTATAGCGCGTTCCACTCTTAGAATGCAGTACAAGCGTAGTTGAAAAGACAAGGATAGCATTATTGAAAAAAGGTGAAAGATAGAAAGGGAGCCAAGAACCCTCATTGCATACTAAGGTTGGAACGCGCTATAGTAAATTGCCCTGGCCGTACAAGACTTCGTCTCATGAAATCTAGTAGTTCGCTACTCCACAATAAATGTTGGAGGAATATGTAGGCTTGAAGTAAACAAAACAAATACTTTGACTGGGTTCGCGTTCTCAAAACAAGTTTGGTTAACCAGCTGTTAGGAAGGCATCCACAGAGTAAACGAACTTGACCTTTCCAGATAATTGCAAAAATGTACTGCAACAACGAAATAGGTGGCACGCCACGCAGAACGGTCTCCAGGAAAGTCACTTCTTGTCGTTTAAATTATAAGCAAGGGTTACTTATAAAGACACATTATAAATCGACACAAAGTTCGTAGTAACGAAAAAGTCATGAACGGCTTACGAAGGTATCCTCAAAAAAATCAAACAAAGGTTATTTCCTAAAAATCTCACAGAATCCGTTGAAACGAGACTTGAAATACATTCAACGAAATGTAGAGCTTTAACGAAATTGAATGCAAGTACGTAAAACAATGGGATCGGTTCGGAAAAATTGAAAATTTTCTCAGAAGATGGTAAAAGACGATAGGCAGAGACGTACGCAATGCCACAGCCAGATGATTATAATAAATTATTCTATTATTTTTCCCATTTTCTGAAAGATTTGCTCCTACTTGTTATCGAAGAACTTTTTCTGAAAAACAAAGTATGGAACACGTATCAATAGTATTTTTTTAATTAACCGAATTTGGAGTTTCAAATGGAGATCCATCATATGTTTGTAACGATAGATTCTCTGGAAGATGTTTTAGTCACATTTTTCTTACAACAAATGATGCAGCTTATACATTCATCATCTGCTAGTCACCTTTACCTATAATATGTCGTTTCAACAATTTTGTCTTCTATCTTCTTCATTTGCTCTTCAAGACAATAAAAAAGTCGAAATCTTTAAAAACCTGAAGTGTAAAGATTTCAGGGTTATTAACTTTTATTATGTAATGCTGACTTAACAGAGATTTCTTGCTTATAAAGAATCGATGACATATCTTGAGAGGTCATTTTTATTTGGAAAAAATGTTTTTCAAAGAAGAAAGACATGAAGATCGATCGACTAGATTTTTCGATCACCTTCTGTCAACGTTGCTTGAGTAAATTTTGAGTTGTAGTTGCAGTTGTAATGGAATAGTTGTAATCCTCAACTTTTTTGAAGCACACCCCTTTTACTTTCACTCATTCACTTATAAAAGTGTTTGACTACCTCGTTTAAAGGTCGAGATCGTCGCTTTAAATTAAACCTCTGTTGTGTGGAAAGGCCTCAAGAAAAAACGGAAATTACTTCCTCGTGAAGAAATGAGCGCACTGACTCCGAGGTGGAAGCGTTATTCTAGTTGTAATGGAATTTGTTAAAGAAATAGAAAAAGAAACAAAAAAACTGAAAGCAAAACAGAATGAGCAAGTTTGAATTCAGTTGTATTTTCAGCACTTTAACTTTAAGAATCTCTTTTTTTTGTTAAATACCGTACCCATTTAATAATATTTGTAATTGGGCACTAAGAAGATTTTTTGAGCGTTTGGAATTAAAGTTATTATGAAAATTATCGAACTGACTCTTTTGTTTTCATGCGGAGCTTTCGGCAACCCTTATTGCCTTCAACAGAGCAAAAACTACAAAAGGAAGATTACAATAACTGAATTACATTAAAAACATAACTCACATATTTTTTAGTTTATATTATATTCCAAATTATAATTAAAGTTCAAAATTTGAAAATATTTGTCGTTTATTTATTTTCAAAGGTAGTCAAGATTTATAAAGTTATTTGAAAATTTTCATTTCCCTTGGATTCTGAATAGATATTCTATATTACGATTGAAATCAAATTTTATTAAATATTCATAAGCCAAATTAAGATTTTGAATATCTTAGAATTACTGTTTCTTTTTTAATATGAAATAATTCTAAGAATAATCGCGCGGTAATTGGTTTCTTTTTTAAAATTTTTTGTTTTGTTTTTTTTTTTTAGAATGTACTAAAAGTACTGGAATTTTTATCTTTTTTGGTTATCAATCAGATTTATGTTGTGATAGACGTGATTTAAGCCAATTGAAAGTTTGTCTTATACAGGGAGATTCAGGCAACACATTCATTAAAAATTTACAGACTTCTCCTTTGAATTTCTGTTTCATATTTTGCAGTCATAAGTTAACGACAAGGATCTATCAAAGTATAATATTTTCAATTTTCGGACACTTGTACCGGAACTTGCTGTCAACTTTCCTATTTTAAATTGAACACTCCAATTTTTAATGCATTTTTGAAATCTCCATAAAATATTACAAATATTTTGTGCAACATGTGATACAAGAAAAATTAACCGTTTCTTAGATATTTTCATTTTTTAAAAATAACTCAGAATTGCAGAACCTTGGTTATGATACTGCCATCTTTGTGCAGCAAAAACCATGATGCCCATTTTTGGCCTGTAGAAGGCTACAGTAACATTCTTTCAGATCATGTCCAATTTTGCACTTGATTGCTTATAGGCTGGTTGAAAAGTAACTTCTATTCGAACTAATTTCAACTGCCGAAAAGTTATGTTGTTTAAATGGAATACCTAGTATATTTTTATACCATGCGACTCAGGATTAAATGTTCTTTTTTTTTCATCATTTATTATTAAATATTCTTTCGTCCTGTGTTAGGATTCCCTATACCTATCTCTTATATTTCACTGGTTATCGATGATTTATTTTTAACACGTAATTTTTTTCCATTTTTCGGTATTATTTGTAAATTGTGGGCTATGAAAACTAGAAAAATTATAGTTTTTGAAGTCATCCGTCTCATAGAAATTTTAATTTAATCGCTACAAAGGACCAAAAAATGAATAATCAAACACAGACGTATGAAAGGTATTTGATGATAAAAAAAATCGACAATTCAAGAAGTTAATAAAAAAAGTTGTTATATCGAGGAAAATGCGTTATTACTTAGATACAGTAGAAAGTTATTACTAATAAATAATAGCCGAGGACAACTTGGAGCCAATATTATAACCAACAATTTGTGTATTATTTTTAATATTTATGATTTATTTATTAGTTTTCATAAAATTTTGTATTGTAAGTGTAAATTTCTCCTTGTAAATGTGTAAATAGTCCTACCAAGAATTCTAATACATGCGGCATATGTAAGTAAAAATTTCAGATGATAGATATTGTTAGAAACCTGTGTGGCCGCCATTAATCAACAGCGTAGTTGAGATAAGATTTGGTAACCGGGAAAGTACCAGTATGTGGGTGGAGGCAGACACTGAAACAGCAGATAGCGTCAGCGAGTGCAGATCTAGATACAAGCAGTGAACAGTCGAGTCGAGACTCAGCAACTTACAGGATGTCTTAATAATACCTAATTGTTTTCTAAATCTAGTAAAAGATTATTGTATCAATAAACCAATTATTTTGTATCACTTTACGTGGTTTTCTAACATCAGAAGTGGGATTGTGCCCCGTGCTTTGTGAGCCGCATTTATTATGATGTACCGACAGCGGACGCCCCAAACATCTAGTGGGCGAGAAAAATTGGTAAAGGTAACCTGGGAACGATATCGAGCCGCAATGAATCTGCATGGTCGCACCATGGTTGAATTGGATGGCCGAACGTGTGAACGATGTCATCGTTTTCGTTCGACACACCGGACCGAATCCTTGAGGGCAGCAACTCTAGGGTGGTGATAGGAGTTGGTCGCAAGAAAGGAGAGAAACCCTTTCGGCTGGCATCTGGAGGTGCTTTTGCTGATAGCGTTTCGCAATTTGGCACTGCGATGGTAATCGAGGAATTGAGAGGTTGGTCGAAAAGGACATTCGGCGTAAGTAACGTTTCTATGGCCATGAATATTATTTCTGAGTTCAACTCTGTAATACATGACACGAATCGGTCGTTAAACTCTGTTAATGAGTTCGCCCTGATATACGGGTGGGATGATAAAACAATCTCTGATTTAGCATTGCAAAATTGAAGGGTACCGTTAAGGTATGGTTTATGGGACTCCCAATGTGTTTGTTAACGTGAGAAGAATGAAATGCTATGCTTCAAAAAAAAAATTCATTTCAAACGCGATATACAGAGATTATTGCAGAAACTCAAATCCTGTAAACCACAATCGAATGAATTCCTTCATGAATATTGTTACAAAACCACAAATGTAATACATAAATAATTGCTTTATTAGTACAAATAACTTTTAGTAGATTTGGAAAGAAACAATTGGATATTTTTAAGAGGAAATACAAAGTGTTGCCAGTTGCTGAGTCTTGATTCGACTGCCCGAGGCTTGAATTGTCATCCGCACTAGCTGATGCTTTCTGCTGTCTCAGCGTCTGCCTCCTCCCACATGCTGGTACTTCCACGGCGAATCTTATCGCAACTATGCTGGCCACACAGGTTTCTCACACGGCCTCTCCTGACGTTTACGTGTCCCCACGTAACAGAGTACAGCAGGGTATCAGCTACCTGGGCAATAGGCAATGGGACATTAGAATCGCAAATGATCAAAATATAACAAAATATTTAACAGACAAAATAATAATCGGATAATTAACTAGTGCGGACAAGTTGACAACAATCTCGTGGTCTTCCTGAAAATGTACAGGGTACACGTGTATGCATACACAGTCAAATAGGGCCAACACAAAAAAAATACAAAAATATAATATCTAAACAAAATTTTTAAATAAAGAAAACAAAATTGATAATAATATTGGAGCTCCATTTTATTTCCAGGTAGGACTAAAAGTACCAGGGTGTTCACCTGCAGTTAGTCCCCCTGCCCAGAGCTCTGTCCCAGAACAAAGTACCAGGAATTTCACCTGCAGTGTTCTGTACCAGAACAAAGTACCAGGATTTTCACCTGCAATGTTCTGTCCCTTACCACTACCTTTTATTACTCATCATAATATCGTATCCAGGGCTTCATATTTTCCAGCCCTGCAATACCTTTATAGGGTATCCTCGAACGAGTGGCTCCAGGTATGTCCGTTACCTCATACCTGTCATTCTCCAACTGACTCTAAACGGTCCTCTCCAACGTGGCAATAGTTTTCGGCTACTTCCGGTATTCGGGACAGCGGTAAGTCGCAACAGTACCAGGTCGTCTTCGCAAAATTTTTTTTCAGGGAGACGTTTTTCATCGAACCGCCGTTTCTGTTGTATTTGATGATTATCTGCTAATTCTATCATACGGTTGCGAATGGCTGTTACATCTAGTGCCTGATTTTCTTCCGCTTCTAGAAGTCTTGTACTTGTGACTTTAAAACCCATTAGGGCCTCACTAGGCGAGACTCCGATGGCTTTGTTTATTGTTCCGTTTATGCCTAGTTGTAGATTTGGGAGGTTGACGTCCCATTCCCTGTCTTCGGAGTTACCTCCCATTGCCGCTAAAGAGTTTATAATTACCTGATTATACCTCTCAACTTGTCCATTTCCCCGTGGAAGTGCTACAGCGTTCAAGTGATGATGCGACCCATAGGTATTTACAAATTCTGAAAATTTCTTTGAAGTAAAAGCTCGGCCCTGATCGCTAATAATGCGGTGAGGTGCCCCAAATGTTGAAAACATATTTTTGAAAGAACTGATAACATGTTTAGTGCTGGTGTCTTTTACGGGATACAATATGATAAACTTCGTGAAAGCATCAATTATGACGAAAATGTAAGAATTGCTGGTTTTGGGTTTAACAAAAGTGATTATTCTGATGAAAATGAAACATACAGAACAATATTGGCGGTTTTTTTTTTGGGACGGGATGCAAGGATTCACGCCGTTTACCTGAATTTGTTTTTGTCACACAGTTTTTAACGTATTTTGCTATGAAACGCCTCATACGGAAAATCAATAATTACAAGTTTACGTATTGTGAATGGCCTGTATTTTTGGAAAAACTGTAAATATTACTTGATTTAAAATATCGAATTACAATTATTTCAGTAATATTTCTACATCCATGACATTTCGTGACCACTGAAAAATCTTTTAATTTGCTGACATCATCAATCTCAATATGAGCACGTACAAATGATTTAGGTTCAATAATTGCGTCACCCAGATTAGTTATAATAACAGGAACCGAAATTGGTTTACTTTCAAGTTCTAACGTGTTAGCCGCACTTTCTGAAATGAGAAGACTGGCTGCCGAAATCGACAAAGCATTTCATTTATTTATTTTTTTTAATAAGAAATATTTAGTGCAATATTGTCTTTATTTCCGATAAAATTTATATTTTTTTTTTTTAGTCCAACGCACGTGAAATAATTTTTTTAAAGCTATTTTGTTTTTGAGCAATATGCAGGTGCCCTGTACGGTTCGGAAACAATAACATATCAGGCGTGTGACATCATTGTGTTTAACAGATGAAGTGGCCCTGGTTGTTTGTTTCGTTAAATTTCTGTTGGTATGAATAAATCGTAAATGAGTGGCAAGGACGTATGGACCCATAATACGTGCCGCAGAGGCCATAAATTCCCGTCTACATATCGTCAATATTAAATTAAATAAAAGGCGTGTGAAGTACATATTCATAAAGAGATTCATTCTATTGTGGTTTACAGGATATGAGTTTCTGCAATAATCTCTGTATATCGCGTTTGGGATGACAATTTCTCTGAAGCCTAGCATTTAATTCTTCCTATGTTAACAAACACATTACACACTAAACCATACCTTAGCGGTACCCTTCAATTTTTCAATGCTAAATGAAAAATTGTTTTATCATTCCACCCATGTATCAGGGCGAACTCATTAACAGAGTTTAACCACTGATTCGCATCATGTATTACAGAGTTGAACTCAGAAATAATATTCATGGCCATAGAAACGTTACTTACGCCAAATGTCCTTTTCGACCAACCTCTCAATTCCCCGATTACCATCGCAGTGCCAAATTGCGAAACGCTATCAGCAAAAGCACATCCAGCTACAGCCGAAAGGGTTTCTCTCCTTTCTTGCGACCAACTCCTATCACCACCCTGGAGTTGCTGCCACCCTCAAAGATTCGCTCCGGTTTGTCGAGCGAAAACGCTGACATCGTTCACACGTTCGGCCATCCAATTCAACCATGGTGCGACCATGCAGATTCATTGCGGCTCGATATCGTTCCCAAGTCACCTTTATCAACTTTTCTCGCCCGTCAGATGTTTACGGCGTAAATCCCTTATTCCGCTGTCGATACATCGCAATAAATACGGCTCACAAAGCACCGGGCACAATCCCACTTCTGATGTTAGAAAACCACAAATGTAATACATAAATAATTGCTTTATTAGTACAAATAACTTTTAGTAGATTTGGAAAGAAACAATTGGATATTTTTAAGAGGAAATACAAAGTGTTGCCAGTTGCTGAGTCTTGATTCGACTGCCCGAGGCTTGAATTGTCATCCGCACTAGCTGATGCTTTCTGCTGTCTCAGCGTCTGCCTCCTCCCACATGCTGGTACTTCCACGGCGAATCTTATCGCAACTATGCTGGCCACACAGGTTTCTCACAATATATACTTCGCAAATTAGGCCTTTTATTTAATTTAATATTGACGATATGCAAACAAAAATTTATGGCCTCTGCGGCACATATTATGGGTCCATACGTCCTTGCCACTCATTTACGATTTATTGGTACCAACAGAAATTTAACAAAACAAACAACCAGAGCAACTTCATCTGTTAAACACAATGATGTCACACGCCTGATATGTTAATTGTTTCCGAACCGTGCAGGGCATCTGCATCGTAATTGTTGAAACAGAAACTAGGTTAAAAGAAATTTGCGTGCGCTGAAATAATAAAAAAAAATATATATATATATTTTATCGGAAATAAAGACAATGTTGCACTAAATATTTCTTATTAAAAAGAAATAAATGAAATGCTTTGTCGATTCCAGCAGCAAGTGTTCTCATTTCAGAAAGTGCGGCTAACACGTTAGAACCTGAAAGTAAACCAATTTCGGTTCCTGTTATTATAACTAATCTGGGTGACGCAATTATTGAACCTAAATCATTTGGACGTGCTCATATTGAGATTGATGATGTCAGCAAATTAAAAGATTTTTCAGTGATCACGAAATGTCATGAATGTAGAAATATTTATAGGACAAAATTTTACTGAAATGATTGTAATTCGATATTTTAAATCAAGTAATATTTACAGTTTTTCCCAAAAAGCAGGCCATTCACAATGTGTAAACTTGTAATTATTGGTTTCCCGTATGGAGCGTTTCATAGCAAAATAAGTTAAGAACTGTGTGATAGAAACAAATTCAGGTAAATGGCGTGGATCCTTGCATCCCATCCCAAAAGCGCCAATAGCGTTCCGTACGGTTCATATTGATCACTACGGCCCTTTTCTTAAAACCAAAACCAGCAATTCTTACATTTTATCATAATTGACGCTTTTCACTGGTACTAAATAGGTATGTTATCAGTTCCTTGAAAAATGCGTTTTTAACGTTTGGGGTGCCTCACCAAATAAGCGATCAGGTTTATTAAAAAAAAATCATATTTTGTAGGTACCTGTGGAACGCCTCATCACTTGATCGATGTAACATTCCACGGTGAAATGGAAAAGTTGGAAGGTATAATTAGATAATTAAAAACTGCCTAACAACAATGACAGATAAATAACGGCACCAGCCGAAAACTATTGCCGTATTAGAGAGGACCGTACAGGATCAGTAAAGTGTTGGAAACTGACAGATATGGGGTGACCGACATATCTAGCGCTACTCGTTCAAGGGTACCCTGTAAGGTTATTACAGGGTTGCAAAATATGAAGCCCTGGATACATTTTGATGAGCAATAAAAGTATGGTAAGGGACAGAACATTGCAGGTGAAAATCCTGGTACTTTGTTCTGGTACAGAACACTGCATGTGAAATTCCTGGTACTTTGTTCTGGGACAGAGCTCTGGACAGGGGGACTAACTGCGGCTGAAAACCCTGGTACTTTTAGTCCTACCTGGAAATAAAATGGAGCTCCAATATTATTACCAATTTGATTTTCGTGACTTGATTATTTTGAGAGATATTATATTTTTGTAATTTTTTGTGTTGCGCATATTTGACTGTGTATGCATACACGTGTTCCCTATACATTTTCAGGAAGACTACAAGAATCCTCAAGTTGTCCGCACTAGTTACTTATCTGATTATTATTTTTGGCTGTTTTAATATTTTGTTATATTTTGATCGTTTGCGACTCTAATGCCTGATTGACTATTGCCCAGGTAACTGGTATTACGCTGTACTCTATTACGTGAGGACACGTAAACGTCAGAAGAGGCCGTGTTAGAAACCTGTGTGGCCGCCATTGATCAACAGCGTAGTTGAGATAAGATTTGGTAAGCGGGAAAGTACCAGTATGTGGGTGGAGGCAGACGCTGAAACAGCAGATAACGTCAGCGAGTGCAGATCTAGATACAAGCAGTGAACAGTCGAGTCGAGACTCAGCAACTTACAGGATGTCTTAATAATACCTAATTGTTTTCTAAATCTAGTAAAGGATTATTGTATTAATAAACCAATTATTTTGTATCACTTTACGTGGTTTTCTAACAATATATATGTAAGTATTATTTTTCAGTTTTTTTTAAAATGAAATTGAAACTAAAGTTAGAAATTAAATTCAAAACCTCATTTTGTTAAATTTTCATAGCACACTATTCAGGAATAATACTGAAAAGTGAAAAAATTGATTTGTCAAGGAGAAAATCATGAATAGAAAGAGAAAGGTAAGAGATGGGTATAGGGAATGCTAATATAGTTCGAAAGAACATTTAATTCTGATTCTTATGGTATAAAAATATACTGGGTGTTCTATTTAAAAAACATGATTTTTCGACAGTTGAAATCAGTTCGAATAGAAGTTACTTTTCAACCAGCCCGTAAATAATTTTGTATAAAATTAGGTATGACCTAAAAGCTTATGAGTATAGCCTACTACAGGCCAAAAATTGAAA
This sequence comes from Prosopocoilus inquinatus, assembly GCA_036172665.1. NCBI lineage: Eukaryota > Metazoa > Arthropoda > Insecta > Coleoptera > Lucanidae > Prosopocoilus > Prosopocoilus inquinatus. The sequence continues at coordinate 32,290,472 of CM069877.1, forward strand.
TTGAAAATTGTTACACAAAGATGGCAGCATCATAAACAAAGTACTGTAACTTTGAACTTTTCTTAAAAAATGGAAATATCTCTAAAACGGCTAATTTTTGTTGTGTCACATGTTACACAAAATATTTTTGTAATTTCATGAAGATTTCAGAAATGCAATAAAAAATAGAGCATTCAATTTAAAATAAGAAAGTTGGCAGCAACTTCCGATACAAGCGGAAGTGCCCGAAAGTTGGAAATATTATATGTTAATAGATCATTATCGCTAACTTATAACCGCAAAATATGAAATAGAAATTCAAAGAGGAAGTCCGTAAACTTTTAATGAATGGGTTGCCTGAATCTCCCTGTATAAACCTGATCACATTCAGTACAAGGAATACTATAAACTGTACCGTGTTAATAAGAAAGCGGAATTTTATCGTCAGTTTTACTAAAAAGATTATTGATGACTTTTAAATTATATTTCGCAATTTTAGCAGTAGTATTTCTTAATTACTTAATAATTAAATTTATATAACCAGTTATTTGTGAACATTTTTTGTAAATTAAAATGTTTTGATTATTTTCAGAATTATTATTGTTAATATTATGAAAATTTTGATTTACATTTTGATTATATTGAAATAAAATTTTATCAACTAAATTTAAGGGATATCCATGATTACAAAAAAGATTTCTAAGTTTAATTAATTCTTTTCTAAAAAAAAGTAGGATGACAAAGTTTTTTATTCTATTCTTAAAAGAAATTAAAACATTTAATTTTTGATTTAAAGGATTACATGAATAAAAATTAATGAATCTAGATGAATGTGTCGCTTTTTTGATATGATTGTATTATATTCTAAACCAATTAATTAAATATTGAATTTAGAAAACAATTTATAAAGAAACTTCTTGGAGTGTATTTATAATTATTGTTAAATGGGCACAGTATTTAACAAAAAAAAAAGATTTTTAAAGTTACAGTTCTGAAAATACTGAACTGAATTCAAACTTACTCGTTCTGTTTTGCTTCCAGCTTTTTCTTTGTTTCTTTTTCTATTCTCTGACAAATTCCATTACAACTACAACAACTCTTCCACCCCCGTAGTCGGTGCGCTCATTTGTTCAGGAGGAAGTAATTTACGCCGAAGTTTGCAGACGAGCCAGACGACGAGCGCAACATGTAGAAACTTTCACGTAAAAAAAAACTCGCTCGCTTTTCACTTTCGTTTTTTCTTGAGGCCTTTCCACACAACATAGCTTTAATTTAAAGCGACGGACGATCTCGACCTTGAAACGAGATAGTCAAACACTTTTATAGTCCGAAAGAGTGAAAGTTAAAAGGGTGTGCTTCTAAAAGTTCAAGATGACAACCCATGCCGATCCAAGAATGAAAGTCTTCTACATGAAGATACACAGATTTATACGAGTCGAAATTTTATAATCTGAGATGTGGAGTTTCGATTATCCCCATAAGCAAAACTTAACTTCGGTTGTGATTCTATTTTCTTGAAGGAGGATATCCCATTCGTTTCGTTTTATAATAAAATTATGATAATGATAACCAGAGCCTATTACAAATAATTTCAGAACGCGTAACTGCCTCCCACTCAACGCGATTCAGCGCCGTACACTGACGGGATATGCAGCACTCGTTGATTGCGGAACCCCTCTTCCCATGTCATGCTTATGAAAACTGAATTAAATTTGATAGGCTCTGATGATAACAGAATGATTTTTGAATTGAAAATTCAGAGTAATAAATTAACTTACCCTCTCATTTGCTTGTAAGTTGGTAAGCTGGTTCGTCTGGATCAATGCTTAATGAAAATTTGCATAAAACAGTTTTATTTTTTCGTTGATACAAAATCCTGAAGACATTGAGCAAATTTTAATTCACAAAAATTCAGAGTAATTTTCGCTTTTTTGTGATCGCCAGCATATTCTGTTTACTTCACTTTAATTGTAAAGTATAGAGCCTTCGTAATTGATTGTATTACACGTGAACAAATTGCGATTGGTAGTTAGGCAATAACAATGCTAATGGTTGGCAGATGGCAATAATGTTTTGCACGATACAAGATTAAATAAAGACTAAAATTTAATTTAATTAGTTTCCCTATGTTGAACAAAAAGCTGAACGGTACTAAACACGTTATTAATTTCCCCCCGTCGGTGTACGCCGCCCTGATAAACTCTATTTTTTCTTCAATAATTAATTGCACCGCCTTGCCAACAAATCATCCGTTTAGCTGGCAATCCATCTCCACAGGGCCAATTCATCTAACAATTGCGCTTCATCAATAACACCTAATCGTATTTCCTGAATGCGTGCGAAAATTGTGTAAGTTTCACGAAATATGCAGCCTAGGTACATATCGCCTAAAGTTCAATCAATACTTTGCGGTTGAATAAAATTAAATTCCAAATAACAATTCATCTAACAATTGGGCTTCTTCATTTATACCCAACGGTATTTCCTGAATGCGTGCAAAAATTGTATAAGTTTCACGAAATATATAGCTTAAGTACATATTGCCTAGGGTCCAATCAATTTTTTGCGGTTGAATAAAATTAAATTCCGAATAACAACGCTGACCCGCATTTAAAACCGGGATCAGGCCCGGGGATTGGATTGACCCACCATCCCGTAACTTTTTGCGCAAACATTACGCAGTGATTCGGGCGAGAATTAATGGCGAGGAAGGGTTAAGGTGGGTGCGGACAAGATAAATATCGCCTTCAATATTTACTACAAATTGAAACTGGAAAACGTCCAGCGCAGATAAAGTCCGCAGCACATAATTTTCCCCGGTTTGCCGAGGCCTCAACGGCGCCTTCCTAAATACTGCAGCAATCAACACAGTACATCATACTCACAACCAAAATCAATTTCGTAAAACAGAAAAAAAGCCAATTGAATTAGTTTAGTTTTCTAAAGGCCCAATTTTTTCTCCCGATAAATCTATCTACCAGGTAATATCCTCGGAAACTATTATTTATCGACACGATGCTTTCCAAGGATAATACCTGGCAAATAAAATTATCAGGAGGTGAAAAAAAAAATCGGGCTAAGTTAGTGACTAATTACTACAGGTTGGGGAAAAAAACAAGTTTTTAGGGCAACACACAATTCGTGGTTTTATGAGAACACGGGGTACAAATTTAGGTCTACCGCTTAAGAACTAGAAGCTAAAAAAGCCAATCAATCAAGGTTTAACTTAACTTTAGGTCGACCCTTACCGATATACCCTGTAAGAATAAAATAACTTTTAATAAATTAATTAATTAATACTTTTAAGAAAATAAAAATATATAATTTTTTTAATCAGTATATGCCGCATACGAATAAATAAAAAAGAGTAAAAATAGTTTTCAGCCTGGAATCGTGTCTATATACTTTTCGGGGGATAAAATTATTTTGCGTATTGAAAATATTTGTTTTGCTTTTTTTTTAACTCAACTTAAATGATTTATTTTTGCCAGATGTTCTCTTTGGGTTCTTAAAAAGCAGGAATTATTTCTCGCCAAATTGAATTCAACTGTTGCGAGTACATTCGCATGAATTAAATAGAAACGAGGAGGACTAAGTCTACAGCCAATTGCTATTTATTTATTTATTACAAAATTCACATACAGGGTGTGTCCACCAAGAGTGTTTCTTCTATAACGCTGTTCCTGTTGAATGTATGAAAAAATTATACAGAGCGAGGAAAAAGTAATGAAACAAGCCTGTTCTTTAATTTAAATTCTTAAAAAAAAAATAATAATAATAATAGTTGCTTTGCGCCTGTTAACTTTAATTTATCTTACGTTATCACGTCTTCTAATGGTGCTATTCAAAAAATAAATTTAAGTAACTTTAACAATTTAACACCCAGTTTCACAAAAAATATTTAATCAATGATTAAGTTAACAGCCTGATTAAACCCTGTGATTGGTTGGGTGAAACAATGGAATCGGTTGTTTTAAATCTATCGTTAACTTCGTCCAATGACATTCCTTAATTAGAGAATTAAATTAATTGCGCTTCAAAATTTAAAATTTAACAATCGTTCAGAATCGCATTTTCGCTTTAAATTTCGCTTTAAATTTTTGACCCTTTTTATAATCAGACTTTAAGCAAGCTTTAATTTAAAGTCACTTTAAGAATAGGGAAACAAATGTATTTTTTTAGGTTAAAGTAACTTCAAAATTTAAAATCCCATTATGAAATCGGCCCTATAAGGTCTAAACAATTAAAGAGTTACCGTTACTTAAATTTATTTTCTGAATTTAACTCCTTCACATAAAGTTTTCTTTAACTAAATTGTTAAATTTTTAAATCGTCAAGGGCGGTTTCACAATCGAATTAAACGAGACTTTAACTTTAAAAGTCACATTCTGATGTGCAGAGAAATATCTCTTTACATTAGTTTTGACATCTGACTGTGACTTTCATTTTAAAGTCTCCTTTAGTTTGATTATGAAACCGGCTTTACATTCAAATATTTCTGAGCAGCACCATAAGTCTTATAACATGCAACTTCAGTTTTTTTTATATCTATGTAACTATGATTTTTTTTAATATCTTGTGTAAATCGCTTTGTTATAGGGTACCTGACGGCACAAAGTTTTGGCAGGTTGCGTAAGTATATTTCGAAAAACAGATCACGCTGACTTTGACAATTCCATGAAGTTTCGTTCTAATTAACGAAAGAAAAAGACGGTTATCCAATTAAACTACTTTAATAAATGTTTAAAAATATTCCTTATTTTACAGGGTTATTCTGTAATAAACCGGCAAATAATAATCCATACAAGAATATAATCGCTGATTATGATCAAACTATTAAATTTTCTTGGGACGCTTTGTTACAATAGGATTCCTGTAATCAGGTTTGGTCTTGGTCTCCTTTCTTTTTTCCGCGATCTTGTGTCTCCGACGTTTAGATGTCGCCTATTGTTTCAAGTTGTAACGGCTATTTGATCGTGTAGTGATCGGAGTGGGTGTAAACGCCAGCGGGGACGCGTCGAGAACAGCTAAAAATTATCGCCAACGGCCGGTGGAGCCGGTCTGTAAATTTGAGTGTGGATTGTCCGAATTTCGGTGCGCATTTTTGTGGATTTCTTTCACCCCCCGAGTGTCAAGCGGGGATCGCATTCTGCGGATTTGGTCGGCTATATTTGGTAATTCTTAGGGTGGGTTTTTTTTTTTGACGACCTCGTGGTTATTCTTTTGTTAATTGTTCCCTTTTTGTTCCTCGTTATTATAGTGCTACTCCCAGGCAAAGGGGCCGCTAGACCGTTAGGTCGCTAAACACGTGAACTGACGAATCCCTTTGTAATATCGGCGCTCCACCGTCGTACGAGTTGCTAGAAAGAGACAAGCCAGCAGCCACCATCTTAGGCTCCGTCGAACAAGGTCGCCATCGCCTAATCGTCCTCGGTAGGACAGACGCTGAATCGTCGACATCGTGGCAGAGACAATTCTAAGGTCGATTTATTTTATTATATTTTTGATTCGCCTCCGTATCTCGTCATTATCCGTTGTGGAGTTACGCCGCCATTTTTCTTTTGATACGTCACCGCCGTATGGAGAAATTTGCCCTTCCTCTGTGCCGTAGTTGGCGCATACCTCGGCCCTTTGGGTTGTGTATCCGGTTTTCTTTTGTGTTGCTCGGTGTTAACTTTGCGAGGCTCCTTCTGAGCATTAAACCTTACCATAAATGTTTTTTTTTTGTGGCGGACTTTGTATTAAAGTTAAAATTTTTCTTTTTTTTGCACCTTCACGCTTGAGAGGCTCCGTCAGAGCGTTGACCATTGCTGTAATCATTTCTTTTTGTTCGATTTTTTAGTTTTAGATTTTATGCTTTCGTGTAAGCTGACGCGTGAGTACTCCCGTAAAGGCGCTTTTTCTGTCCACGAGTTGGACTCTGTACATATTTAAGGCATGATCGTTGCTTGCCCCGTATTTGGGCGTAGTGACACGCGATTTTGATCTATGCGATTTACACAAACTTGCTATAGCGTTGATCCTAACTGAAGTATGATTTACGACTGAGGTGACTTTGTTTTTTTTTTGTTTGGGAGCTTTGTTGCGGGAGCTTCATATATTTAAGAGGTGGGACTTTGTCGCTCGAAGACGAGTTCTAGGGTGTTGGAACCTTTGCGGAAGGAACAGGATACACACCCCCCGCCCTGTATCCTCTGCACTATTGAGTTACGTAACCACTGATGGGTGGCACCCTTTCCGGTAACTTCTTTTGAGTTTTTCCACGTCATCTTCACTGATTGAGCACAATTACGTAACCCTGATCCACACCATCGTTTTCGAGGGTCCGATCGACTTGGTTTCTGCCACAGTCTTGGGTCCAAACAGCGCTAAGCGCTCCCTTGTCGCCATATCAAACCAGTGGTGGCAAATGGTTGCAACAAAAATCTGACCCTCTTTCATCGAGTTACAGTTTTAATTTTCCATAAATAATTAATCAAAAATTTTACCCAAATTAACCAAACGGCATTGTTCAAGAACAAGCTGCCAGATGAAGGATATAAATACAGTCCTAAAAATTTATTTTTAATTTTTTTAGTTTTATGGCTGTAACAGCGAGGAATCGGGCGTGAACTTGACCTTAAACGGAATTCGTAGATCTGTAGAAAATTCGTTTAGTATAAATTTTATAAAATAAAGGTAACTATAAGTGATTTTTCGCGAATAACCGGTTACGAAATAAGTGATCACTGCGTTTCGTGACTTACCCTTAACTGTTGATATGAGGTCACATATGTTACTGTGGTTACTATTTTCCTAAAACGGTTGCGTAACGTTGCTGTCTCTCTCTTATTCCGTGAGTTTTACACAGAACCGTGGTTCCGGGTGCTAACCTCACCTTGATTCAATCACAACTTTTTTTTCTAATAGTTAAATACACAGTTCATTGTTGGATTGTTGTCAAATTTTAAAATGCAACCGTCAGAAAGCCGCTAACCGTAACCGTTTCGTTTTGGCGAATCTTACTAATCGTGAGGTATTCTCGTGACCGTAACGTCACTACTGCTAACCATGCTATTCGTAACCGGTTAGTCGCGAAAAATACCTTAATGTTTGCAATTTGAACACCTAGTTTATTCCCACCAGCATTGCAAACGTTGTTTCTCTTTAAGTTTTGGTCTGAAAACAAAATTTGTTTGCGTCAAATAGGCTCGTAGTTTTTGCATAAATAAATAAATTTCGTTCGACAAGATTAATAAAATAATCCATATGAATTATGTGCGTTTCAAAATTGTGATCGTGATCTAGGTTTTAATTCACTCATTGCACTGACCTATTATTGGAGCATGCTCGCGATTATGTTGCTTTATTTTAATACGTGCCAAATTATTTAAAGAACGTATAAAGGCATTACATATTGCTACGAATTTGGGGGTTCACAAATATATAGTTAATTTCCAGAACACTTTAATTACAATCTGTCGCTTTACACAGTTCAAAACACAATAGTAATGAGCTGCAACACTTATCTATCAAATAACACTTTTACAAAATATACTTTCTATTTATTCGAGGTATGAACCCTTCGCTGGACAACTTCTGATTGGTTTAACTAGCGCGCTTGTACGGCTTTTATAGCAGATTTCTGTCTTCTCGACTTTACTCGTACTTGGAACCCTCGAAAAGCTTCGATCATGTTCTGTGACGCAAGATGTGACAAGTGTCAATAATCTATAACATCTCTAACTGTTTGATTACAATTGTAGTTTCATGAACAGCATTTAATAAAAAACAGATTTTAATATTGTAAAAGATAAGCCAATCGTAACTTTTTTCACAGTACACAAATTTTTTTACTTTAGTGATTATTGTTATTGAATGCCCTACAAATTTAATTTTGTATTTTATCCGTACGATTTGAAAGTCGACAGTATTTTCGCCCTCAGCTGATTAAAAACGTTACGGCGTTTCTTCTATTAGATAAGTTTCACGGTCAGCTTTTATAGTTTTATTGCTCTGTGTAATAAACACAATAAAACGATATCATAAATCTTACGCTTGCGAAATCAATATTTTAGTCCATGCACATTGACGTAACGTGCTTTTTGGGGTAGTTTTTAATTTTTCTTTTTTGTTTTAACTCTGATTTAAATAATTTCACGGATTTGTTTTGGGTCTATTTAAGAATCACCCAGTATATCTCAACTGGAAGCAATTATCTGAGATAATCGGATTCAATGGAGCACAAGTTCTTGAATGCCTTTCTCGAAAATTAGCTTAAGGAACTGATTGCATCAGAACCAAAAGAACTCGATGAAAAGAAAAACAAATTTAAATAAAAAATGAATTGTACGATAGCGTCGTAATGTAATTAGAGTTTAAAGAACGCATTTTACCTTCCGACTTTTATTTGAAAATGTTTTCCATATACCCAATAATAAAAACGTCGAGTCATGTTTCGTTACTTTTCCCTCACATTGTATGTTATAAAAAAAAACAACTTATCAAGCGCAGCGTATTTATTTTGAAATATATAAGGCGTCTTAATTTAACTGTATAAGAGGTAACTTCGTCGTTTTACATAGGGTTGGAGTTAATCAGGTTATTTTACCTGATAAACCTATATCTAGGTGTAATAGTTTTTAAGATATAAGTTAGAAAGCTTGCTTTCATAAAACAAAACTTTCTTCATCAGCATCGGTAGATGCTGTTTACAATTTTCTTTCAACTGGCTATACTCTTCCTTTTACCAAGTATTGACGATTGAGGAGATTCTTAATATCATTTCATAATTTTTACTTCTTAATGCACTTACTAATTAAAATCAAAGGTGAGTATTTGATAAAACATTAAATTTACTTTGGTATACCTAAGTGATTAATTTGCTGAATTGTTGCTCACGCCCTGTATATGCAAGCACCTGTCTTGCGGCGGCGCTGCGGTTAAAAATGAATAATCCCGAAACTTTCCTTTATCGAAAGAAAAAGAATAAAGAAGTGGAATTCCAGAAACGTTCATTAGCATCAAACGGCATATTCTTTTCTCCCTTTAAAACGCCGCACAGTGGCAACAAGCAAACGGGAGACTTAATCATGTTCCGGACATCCCCGCAAGGGATAATTAAAAAAAAAACTTCAAAATTACTTTCTGTTCGTCCGGAAGGGGAAGACACAACCGAAAACTCGGTTTATTAATGAAGAAAGTCGATGATTTTAATGCGAACGTTAAAGTGGGCGGAACGGCAATTTTTTATACCGGGAAAGCATCCGTAAATTCGGTCGAATAATACGCGTGTGACGTTTTAATTTCGAGCACTCCTCTTATTTACGGTTGTTTTATGGATTTGTCGAAACTAAAGCCTCGTACGCACTGAGAGATTTATCTGTAGACTTTATACACAGACTGTCTAGAGTCTAGATAGTATATGGAAACTCTTTCCAGACAAATTTTCTTGTCAATATCTGGACAGGTCTGGAGATTCTGCTTGGAGAGTAATTATTTAAACAAATTTTAGACAGTCCGTTCATAAAGTCTACAGACAAATCTCTAAGTGTGTACGAGGCTTAATGGATTTTGACGAAACATACTGATATGTCGAGAGAGGATCGCCGAACAACTTTGGAGCATATTTTGTTCTTAATAAATAAATATAATTTGTTGATTCAAATGCTTACACAATGATAAGCATGTACGGTAGATAAAATGATTGAATAAAGCCTCGTTTTCACGGTGAGAACTTACGTGATAGTTGTTCTGGTGAGAATAAAGGGTAGTTTATATTAGTCAAGTAAATGGTAAAGTTGGGAGGCGAGTCCAGTAAAAAGTCAAGTAAATGGGGGAGTATTGGTCGAGTGGTGGAGTGGAGAGAATAATAGCTCGTCCAATCGCCTTCAGCCAGTTTACTTATGACTCTACTGACGACTAGACTTGCCATTATCACTACTGTCATATAATAAATTGATAACTGTGCAAATAACTATCCAATAATGAAGGGTGAGTCGAGTACTGGACCGAGCACTGGGCTCAATTCACTAGGCCGAGCTACTTGACTGATGTAATCAAGCCTTAAGGGCCGAATTCAGAGACAATGAAATAAGTGTCACTCGAGTCGAAAGTTTCGCTTCCACGATGAGACTTCCTGTGATAGTTACTGTCGTGAAAGTAACCGCTTCTGTCACAGGAGCAACTCGAAATTACCATCGTGTAAATTACTCGACAGTCATTTTCATGCTTTCATGGCACAACTTTCGTACTATCTCGCCTGACCAGATAGTTGAAAGTAGCTCTCGCGATAGTTTGGTTCATCTGAAAACTCACGTTTCCACGATGATAGTCATGATGATAGTCATGACAGCAACAGTTATTCTCCCGAAAGTAACTATCACAAACTCTCACCGTGAACACGAAGCAATTTGCCTAACGTTTAGAACTATTCTGTAACATTGATGCGCATATCAACTCACATGGTCTTCAATAACTGAAGAGAGCTTGATACGATTTCATAACAATTCAAGTGGATTGCCGATCGCCAATTGAAGAGAGATGCATATTAACTAATATCACACTAGAAACGGATTGCAAGTTGTTACGAAACTGTTTACAGAATACCGATTTTGCAAGGTCACTTGATATATAGCAATAATTGATACGTATCAAGTCCATACGAATGTTACAGAATAGACCCCAACGTGTCTCTGAATTTGGCCCTTACTCTTATGAAAGCAACTATCACAGAAACTCTCACTGTGAAAACGAGGCTTAAGTCTGATTTATTGTTGATCGCCGATTTGCTTGCGGCGTAAATTTGTTCGTATGACTTTTATTCATTTTTATTTTTTCTACTTACGTCACAATCATCTTCGTCCCATTGAAAATGACAATTGTACTCTCCGTTGCACCTGAGGTCGGCCGAAATGCATTTGGCGTCGTCACAATTAAACTCATCAGAACGACATTCCGAATCTGAAACAAGAATTAAAGTCAAGCTTAAAAGTAGAAATAGGGCACGGACAGGAAAGACTTCATCGCGTCGCAGCCCTGGGAAATCTCCTTGGGATTTGGCTGCGGAACTTAAGGAGAGATTTGGGATCTAATTATCTCATTTTTCTCGCTAATTACGCCTCTACCTTTTCCGATTTGCGCCTGATAATTGAGACGAATTGGGGCTTCGTGCGCCCGAGGCGGCTAAGACGTGATCGTAATTAAGTCTTCCGCCATTCTCTCGCATTATTTTAATAAACGCTCCTAGTTTGTGAGGAAAAAAGAAGAAATTATTCTTAATATCCGCGCTAAGTTCGTGCAATAAAACCTAATTATTTAACGACGCCATTATGCTGCGAGAAATGGAATCTCAATTATCTTTCTTACAAATAACTCAAAAATAGAACTCTATTTTTATTATTTTATTAACCTTGTATGTAAACACTGTATATGGGAATGCTTAAGCTACAGTACCCGATGTTTAGTATCAGAAAGCCAAGGGGGAATTGGATAACTTATTTAGAACAGATGCAGAATAGAAAGAAAGAAAGAAAGAAAGAAAGAAGTACGCGTACTCAATGCTATACGATATTTTATAAAATCCTTATGTTTCATTTTCTGTTTAATCTAGAACATACTGCCGAATCAACATCTTAGGTTCCGGTTCGAGATCGTGGGAAGTTCAGGGAAAAAAAGCAAAATGACATTACGCCATCTACTTTTGAAAGCACCTAGTGTAGAAGCTCGTCATAGCTACGCGGGGGGAATTTGTGAGACAATTCATATATTTTCTCCAAGTTTGAAATTCGAGAACGGAAGGCAAAAGCTTTCCCGCGTAGTGAATTTTTTGTGTATTTAAAACAGAGTATTTCATTTGTTTTATATAAAATGATTGATTTCCTTAATGATTTCCTTAATTTTGGATTACGAGAAGAACTTTCGATTTCGTTTGTTAAGCTAACATACCGCTTAAAGATTAATCTCTGCAATCGTTAGTATAATTCTATTTTCTCTCTCTCCATTTTTTTAGCATAGTTATTTTGTAAAGTTCTGTTTGCTTGTATCTATACGATAGTTGTACATAAACTCGGTTACGAAATCTATAATTTTTATCTGAAACGTATTTCACAATATTATATGATTCACATTTAAGAATATTTGGTTTTGTACGTACCTCTTACTTCTAAAGAAACTTACATTTTATACAGTGTCACCAGTAACATCAGTACTTGAATAAAGTGTGCAATTTTTGAAGAGAAAATTTATATTTTAGCATGGCCGCCTTGCAGGGGGACTCATTAGGAGCAAATCCCGCTTCAATTTGTCTATCCTACTGCAATGTTAGGTCAAAAAGCGATAGTAAGATGTCGCTATTTTATATTGAAAATTTATACAAATAAAACGAACAACAAATTGATTACTTGGAAAACGTGCCTCTATTTATTTATTAAGGAGTATTACTTTTAGTACTAAAAATAATTTATTCCTCAGATCTACCTCACAAAGACGGTGCCAATTCCAGGTAGACAAATAACTTCGGGTGACTTCGGTTAAATAAGTAAATTATAGCCGCACAGCTACTATTGACGCCGGGTCTCGTTTCTTATATCTTGAGGATTTCTAAATAATTAAACACTCTTTTCTGTTCAGTTTTTGTAATCTATAAATCTGCAGGTCAGCAAGCTTTTTTATTAATCTGTCGAAACTAACAGAACCTATGAAGACGTTTTCATAGTTACGTGTGTTTTATCCGCCATTTTGGGTCAATTTTAAATTTACATTAGCTTAATCAATTGCGGTAGGTACTTTAGTCATCTAGGGACTTTATTAGTAACAGATAAGCAGAGCTTCGCTTTCCGTATAAATTGAATTATTCGTTAGTTGTTCAAAAATAATATGGTTCGATTTTAACGAGTTAAAAAAGTTAATTCGCTTGAAAAATTCTAATGTGATGGTAAAAACGAAACCGACAATATTAGCATGGTTTGAAAAACTTTACAGAAAATATTTTATATTTATCTCAAGAAATCCTAAGTGGACAAAACAAGGAAATAAGAAGGACCTGAATTGAAACCGAATTACTGACTATTAAAAAATGTGTTAAGTCAGTTCATGATTCTCTCCCGATATCTTCAGGGCGAATAGAACATAAAAAATAAGGTCACTTTTTCATATAAACTTTTTTCTGAAATTTGAAAAAATAAGTGAAAAATATAGCTTTTTTGGCAATACCTTTTGTATCTTTTATATATTTTAAGTTATCAAAATAATATTTAAACTGAATTTATATAACTGGCCCTAAGAGTACGGCGATACGATGACGTTTATTAATCCACCTATACAGCGTTCTCTAAAAATATGTGTTTACTTAAAACCCTAAATAGTGGTCAATAAAAGAAGCAACATTTGTTATACTCCAATTGGTCAGACAGCAATAATAACGTAGATAAAAATTATTTTACTTTTACATAGAAATTGTTTGAGGAGTTGCTGAATGCAGCTGAAATGCTTCGGCGGAGCTTGGTTTTCAACTATTTTCCAACGTTCGGGGCCATAAAAAGTCATAAATACGTAGACCATGACCTAATGCACAGATATTGTACTTAAGGCAGGTCAAGTATCGTGTTGTTTTTGAAAGCAGATAAATTTTGTAACGACGTAAGTTTTTAATAGTTTAAAATATTCTATGCGTGTTGCATTAATTGATGATTAGATTTGTGCTAATCCGTGCTTTAACAGTTAAATTAAAAAAAATCAATCTAAGAGCGATCGAAAAAGAGGAAATTCTTACATCATATTAATTTATAAATTATAATCAACTTGCAATGTTTATTACTTAAGTTTATTGTATTTGTACAGCAAAAATAAATTCGTTTCTTCATCAAAACTTCGAATAAACGACGAAATAAACGTCTGCACTAGGCGAGAGGTTTTATGTCTTTATGGTTTAAGCCGACTCAGAAATTCAGGTTCAATATTATCCTTATAAAAACATGTGTTTTGTGTTGGAATGTAAACAATTAATAAAATAGTTTGGTTCAGGGCTAGCGAAGTTATTCAATCACTTATTTTGAACCCACAGATTATTGTGTGTACAGGCAATATAATTTATTTAAATTTTTCATCGTACTCATACTCCAATTCTTGCTTTCTGTTTTTACAATAGGAATAGCTGCTACTCTTGGAATACTTATTCTGCAGCTATTAGTGCGATAATTAAAAATTAATTTCACGCATTTTCAACGAAGTTACAAAACTAGAGTACGAAGATGTTTAATTACTTTAGCAAAAATCTAATGAAGATTAGTTACTCGTTTTAACACAGTTGTTATTGTCTATTACAAAGAAACAAACGTTTTTACTTATCGCATGCTGAAAATACAAATAAACATGCCGATGCCCGCAAGTCGGATTCATATTCGTGTGCAATAAGACCTTGACCGAGGTCTTCTAAACGTAAGTAAAAAGTTTTATTTTTCAAAACAAAAGAACTGCCCTCGCTTGTGATAGGTCAGTTTTTCATTTTTGGGCAAAAAATTTCAGATTCAATTCAAACTTCTAATATGTTTGATAGCGGAAAAAATACAAACCTTGCGCAGATTTCCGTAGATGCATTCAGTTAATGCCTGGTTCTTATGTTCTAGTTGTATAGGGAAATAAGGAAAAGAGGAACATGTCAAATTTAAATTTGCAAGTAAATTTATTCAGACTGTTACAAAGCTGTACTTGAATATGTTGAGGCAAAATGTTGTAACCATGCCGGATATGTACTTCTTTATTGATGTGCCACTTGTCATCGATATCTCTGGATATGTATTACAAAGGGGTGTTGCACAAGCTTTACAGTACTTGACTTCAGTCAGATTTAGTGATCCTAATGTGCTGTTCCATTCTGCTATCATTGCATTTCTCATATAAGCATCATCGAGACAATACATCATATACTGGCAACCTCTTTGTATGACATAAGAACCCACAATCCTTGTGATTTTAGTGAAGCACATCGAGCCGCCTTCACATTTGCTTTTTGGTGCCTCTTTAAGTCCCGGAAGATAGCATGGAGAAAATATATTAATTGCTGCCGTACTGCAATTGTAACATTCTATTTCCGGTACATCGTCCACGTAAGAAAATGCAGGCGAGCACAGAACAGTAAGAAACAGTATCTTTATAGAATACTCACTCAAAATTAGTCGTAACATTTTGACAGTGATGTAGTCGTTTTCTTTTTTAATATAAATAAAATCAAGAAAACTACTGACTAGATTTAATTCTACGAGATAAAATAGATTAATTCTCCATAACAACTGTACAGACATTAGTTAATAAGATGTTAGATGTAAGATATTTAACGTAATATTCATTTTTATTTCATACAAACAAATATTAAAATCCGAACTTCTTCGAACTTCTGGGTCGCATGAAGCACTTAAGAAAGCAAGTCTTTGCAGTTCAGCGTAACCGATGATGTTCGAGGAAGCCGGGATAGAACGCCGACATCACCGTACCCACTATCAAGGGTTCGGTTTAAAAATGCAATTCTAATATTTTCAAGATACATTCAGTCATCATTTTCATTCGAGTCAACAACAGTTCTCGAAACGGCGACACAAGCCCCAATTTTCATTTCAATTTTCATTATTGTGCAACAGCACACATTTCTTTATTATTCTTCACTTGTTTAGTGTTTAGTGTTTATTAGTTAAATAAATTAAGTGAAAAGCAACAAGAACTTTTCTTTCACACCAAAAAATACGTGAAAGCCCCAACAACAACGTTTTGAATTACGTGGGCTGCTGGAAATGTTTCTGGAAACGGTATGAAAAAACGCATATGAAATTTGGTAAATGGTATCATTGTTTTTCGAAGTATTCGTCTTTGAAGTCAATATACTTTTGCATACGCTTGAACCAGTTTCTAAAGCACGTTTTCCACTCTAAAGATGGTACCTCAGAAACCAGTGTCCGGAATGTTTCAACCGCTGCTTCAGCCGACGAAAATCCTATTTAAAATTTTAAGGTTAGGTTACATTATTGAAAATTTGTAAAAATAAGATTAGTTTTATTAAATGCCCATAAAAATACTTAAATTATCATGCAAACTAGTTCAAACCGCGTCTCAATATCTTAAGTAACAAAAAAAGTTACGGCAAATAAAAGAAATTAGGAGATTTTGGTTTTTGTAAAACTTTAACCAAGTTGGCCATGACAAGTAATATTTGAAAATGGATTCTTAATGAGCTCTCGAACCTACACCTTTTTGCTAATTTAATCATCTTTCTATCTCTTCAAATACAGAAGTTACCTATGCTGTCCCTACGAAATCCGGGCACAAAGTCAAAGTTGCGTAGGAGATGTTTTTACCGAAAATGCAGAGCACGACCTTCCTGGGCAAGGCAGAAAAGAAAACAGGCGGCCGGAACTGAGGGTGACCACGGACTAGTAGAAGAGGTGATCCCTCTTGAAAACTTACAAGAAAAGAAATCATCTTTAATGAACTACTTGAGCAGGACCCAGGTAGAGTTAGAATCGTTAGAGAAAAACACTGTTGACCAAAACACCAAAATAAAACGGCATAAAGAGCGTAGACTAACAGCATCGAATTTTGGTATTGTCTGTAAAAGATGTCGAACAACTGATGCCAAAAAATTGGTGTAAAGATTAATTTCTTCTAATTTTTCGGGAATTATAGTTAGAAATTGGTGCCGTGACCATGAAGAAATTGCGAGAAAACAATTTTCACAGGAATTTGGACATAAAGTTGATAACTGCGGATTATTTAAATCTAAAGAAATGCCGTATCTTGGAGCTAGTCCTGATGGACTAGTTGGTGAGGATGCTATAATTGAGATCAAGTGTCCCTATAAGTTAGCGAAGTTAAAAATAACTCCTCAGGAAGCAGCAAAGATTAAAGTTATGCCCTATTTCCTTTTGGATGGCAATAATGTGAAACTGAAGAAAACACATATCTACTACTATCAGATTCAAGGGCAGTTGGCTTTAACAAATAGAAGACTCTGATACTTCGTTGTATGGACACCTTTGGGAATGATATGTGAACAGGAAATGTTATTCACATAAACGTCAAGGAAGTTCTGAATTCATCATAATATATTATTTTTTTCTGAAATCGTCTAAGATTATTTTTGTAATAGTTTCAACTTTTAAGCACACGAAAGCTATAATTTTGACAATAAAAATAAGTAAAACCGATTTGGTTTTGAAGACTAGTGTATAAAATAGAAATTATAGACGATTTTAGAAAAAATAACAAGCAATTTAATCCAACACACCTGTAATTCGTTTTCTTTTTCAGATTAAAAAAGATGACAATTTTTGGCATAACATGAAGCCGAAGTTAAAACATTTTTATTTAGAACATATGCTGGCTCTACTGGCTTTAAAAGTAAATTAAAATAACGATCCTGACCGATCTGGACAGTTGAAACCTCTTTCTGATAATCTGGTGACAACAATTCTGAAATAGATGTATTTGAAATCTGCTATGCAAGATTCCGTATTATATAATGCCATATGATATCTAACTGTACTATGTCCGCTAAAAAAAATTTGAGACAATTGTTGTGCATACATATTTGAGTTATTTTATTATAGCGTTTTCCGCTGGCTGCACCGGTGTGCACTGAGTGTATATCCATCTCGTTTTATTACATAAAGCTGAACCGAGATGGAAATACACTCAGTGCGCACTAGTGCAACCTTTGGAAAACGCTATTAGTTTGAATACAATTTTAAACTTGTTTCTGCAGTAACTTAAAAAACACGGAAATAAACAAACGGACGAATTCATGATAGCAACAATAATTAACTCCTCGTATTTACAACAGAACGTATTACGTGTAACAGATTCTTTTGATGAGCATAGTACAATATGGTTAAAAGGGGCCGCACTTTTGTCACCAGCATGTTAATATTAACAGGAGCAAAAACAAGCCTTTAATTATTTTTTTTGAGATGCTTGGCGAATGTTTAAAAATATTGCGAATAGGCAACGCTGCATAATGCAGATGAACTTACAAATTTGAAACCGTAGTTGTAGGTGATATTAAATGTCCTTTTTTTTGTTGACAGTTGCATATGCGCTGATTTGCTAAAACTATACTCTATTCTTCATTAAGAGGCGGAAGTTTACCGATTGATATAACGTATTACATATAAATCGTTCACGATTGTTTTAAATTCGGACTATCTATGAAAATCTGACATTTTAGTTGGCAGTAACGTTACTTGTTAAAATAAATTTATTTTAGGTTACAGTTGATGAGATCTGAATCCTCGTATTCATCAAATATTTATATTTTATTCAATTAGCTGTGCAGAAACGAAAATTATTTGACGCAGTTCCGTTTCACTATTTGGGTGAACTTGATACTCAAAATGTTACATCACAGACCCATTTTATTTATTGTTTATTCCTATGTTATCACATAATATTAATTACATGCATTAACAGGGATTTTTAATGATGTGAAGGTAAATGTGCACTCTACACAAATAAATAACAAAATAACACAAATTTGTTGAGTATTTCCTTTTTAAAACTAATTAAGTGCATGACTACCAGATTTGCAGAAGTTTATTATGACAAAATTTTTTCAATTTAGCGTAAAAAAATTACCGAAAAGCACGACTCTGAAAAAAGAAATATTTGTAGAATTGTAGGCACTTTATTTTCTGGCGGCGCTCGGTAGCGTCCGTGTGTTTACGGTGCGTGTATTCTGTGTTTCACTCATATACGCACTGAAACGCATTCGCTCTCACTCACACTCTTCATCTGTCACTAAATCGGGAGAATGAATGTGCGAATTCGCCCCTCTTGCACTAGGCCCGAAGGCGGAGCTAGCATGTATCACATGCCACTTTTGATTTCAGTGATTTCATTCCGAAAATTTTAAATTTGTTTCCCATTTCCTGACCTTATTTTTAAAACTAAAAATAATAATAAACGGTTTATTATTATTGAATACTGCGAAATTTCGTCTAAAGGCTTACATTTTCGAATTTTTTTAATTTTAATTTTTTTTAAAGGCCTTCTTGGCAATTCTCGGAAAACGAGTCTTTAGCCGCCTAACAGAATCTATTTAAAAATTTTTCGCGAAAGATTGGTACGAATTTAATGAAAAATAAGCCCAGGAAATGGAAAAAACGATTTTGGGGCCGAGCAAACAGCCTTAAAATATTAGCTAACCAAAAAATATCAGTGAAACTTCACATTTCTTCTAGCAAAGATAAACTTATTGCTTGAAACTCAAAATCTTTCAATGGAAAACGAGTTTCAGTTGAAGCGTGTCATTGTATTGCCGTACTTTAGACAGCGTAGCCTGGTCTGA
Source organism: Prosopocoilus inquinatus (assembly GCA_036172665.1). Classification (NCBI taxonomy): domain Eukaryota; kingdom Metazoa; phylum Arthropoda; class Insecta; order Coleoptera; family Lucanidae; genus Prosopocoilus; species Prosopocoilus inquinatus. Next base: position 32,309,760 of record CM069877.1, read on the forward strand.
TGAAGGGCAGATTTTTCTATCTCAGTTTAATTTAAGTTAAATTCAAATTAAAGTTCGGATTTATTCCCATGGTAACAATTGTTACGACAATGACAAACGAAAGTAAAATATTTTAAACAGATAAAATAGCGACATCTTACTATCGCTTTTTGACCTGACATTGCAGTAGGGTAGACAAATTGAAGCGGGATTTGCTCCTAATAAGTTCCCCATGCAAGGCGGCCATGCTTGCTGTCAAAGCATAATGAAAGATTTTAGAAAAATTTTGTGCAAATCGTTTTTGATTGCAGCGAGAACCTCGAGCAGCCTCTGGACAGCTGTTTCAGCCCTGCTTGGGGCTTCTTCAGCAGAGACGTAGCTCGACATTCCCGCTGCAAACAAAAACGACTTGCCCAATTTATTCGCATTTGCGATGTAAGAGTGATGAACAGATAAAATAGCGACATCTTACTATCGCTTTTTGACCTGACATTGCAGTAGGGTAGACAAATTGAAGCGGGATTTGCTCCTAATAAGTTCCCCATGCAAGGCGGCCATGCTTGCTGTCAAAGCATAATGAAAGATTTTAGAAAAATTTTGTGCAAATCGTTTTTGATTGCAGCGAGAACCTCGAGCAGCCTCTGGACAGCTGTTTCAGCCCTGCTTGGGGCTTCTTCAGCAGAGACGTAGCTCGACATTCCCGCTGCAAACAAAAAAATCTTTCATTATGCTTTGACAGCAAGCATGGCCGCCTTGCATGGGGAACTTATTAGGAGCAAATCCCGCTTCAATTTGTCTACCCTACTGCAATGTCAGGTCAAAAAGCGATAGTAAGATGTCGCTATTTTATCTGTTCATCACTCTTACATCGCAAATGCGAATAAATTGGGCAAGTCGTTTTTGTTTGCAGCGGGAATGTCGAGCTACGTCTCTGCTGAAGAAGCCCCAAGCAGGGCTGAAACAGCTGTCCAGAGGCTGCTCGAGGTTCTCGCTGCAATCAAAAACGATTTGCACATTTCTAAATTTTTCACAATTTTTCTAAAATATTTTACTAAAACCCAATGCCTCACTTGAAAGGCAATAAATCAAAGAAGTTTTTGGAATAGCCGATTGCGTTATCGACTTTTGAAATATTTAAATCGGAATGGTGAATGTTCAAGGTTGTTTTTGTTTTAGAAAAGTATTGTTTTACCATTGTATTTCAAACTTATTAAAGTTTTTAACTTAATGTTTGTTGCGTAGTATGCAGTACTATTATTTATCTAACCAGGAAAACATAAATATTAAGAAAAACTAAATGAGCAAATGAGTTCTACTAACACGACTTCAAAGGAATACGTCGACTTATCAGTCACTTATTATTAAATTTTTGACAATATCATTTAATTTTAGATTTAAGATTACACCGAATTAGGCACTGTTGCAACATTTTCAATGTATTACGAGGTGTGCTGCGATAACAAAAAATAAATTTGCAATGATTTATGCGTCATTTACAAGATACAAGTTTAGTGCTATTGATGTTACAAGAGTAATATATGTTTGATAGCGGAAAAAATATAAACTTTGCGCAGATTTTCGTAGATGCATTCAGTTATTGCCTGGTTCTTATGATCTAGTTGTTTAGAGAAATAAGGAAAAAGGGAACATGTCAAAATTAAATTTGCAAGTAAATTTATTCAGACTGTTACAAAGCTGTACTTGAATATGTTGAGGCAACATGTTATAACCATGCCGGATATGTACTTCTTTATTGATGTGCCACTTGTCATCGATATCTCTGGATATGTATTACAAAGGGGTGTTGCACAAACTTTACAGTACTTGACTTCAGTTAGATTTAGTGATCCTAATGTGTTGTTCCATTCTCTTATCATTGTGTTTCTCATATAAGCATCATCGAGACAATAGATCAAATATTGACAACCTCTTTCTATGACATAAGAACCCACAATCCTTGTGATTTTAGTGAAGCACAACGTGCCGGCATCACATTTGCTTTTTGGTGCCTCTTTATGTCCCGGAAGATAGCATGGAGAAAATATATTAATTGCTGCCGTAGTGCAATTGTAACATTCTATTTCCGGTACATCGTCCTCGCAAGAAAATGCAGGCAGGCACAGAACAGTAAGAAAGAGTATTTTTCTAGAATACTCACTCAAAATTAGTCGTAACATTTTGACAGTGATGTAGTCGTTTTCTTTTTTAATATAAATAATATCAAGAAAACTACTGACTAGATTTAATTCTACGAGACAAAATAGATTAATTCTCCATAACAACGTTTTGAATTATACAGATTTACAACGGCTCGCTTGTTACTTGAAATACAATCAACAAAAAATACAGGCAGCAGATAATTTCAGCTGAAATCGGAATTAAAAATTAATTGCGTGGAACCGGGCGCAGTAAAATTTTTAAGGTTGCCTCCCTAATAGACAAAGAGGACAAACCGGATTTATTTTATTGACCGTCCCGCGCATCCTTCTGGAAGTTCTTAATTAGGGAAAAATAAATGTCGTACGTGTGCTTCAATCATCAACAATTTCTTGTTGAACTACAGGATTACTTACAAAAATAAATTCCCAGGAGATTTTTTCAAACATTGAACAATGTGAATACAATGTGAATATTCTTATATGTATTCAATTTTCAAAAAGAGCGTTTCACTTTTGATAATGAAACGAAACGCGTTTAAATGAAACAATATCTAAGTTTGCCTATCTTGCAATGTACTGACATTTTTATTTTTATATTTATACGCTGTGATTGAGAATTGTCTTCTGGGCGAATAAAATATCTACTAGATAAAAAGTAAGATCACTACTTTATATAATTATTTTTTCAAAAGTAAATAATACAGGAGTTATAAGCCCTGGAAGAGGGAAAATATTGTTTTTTAGCAACACCTTCTGGATCCTTCAAGGATCAACGTACAAATTGTCCGTAACGTACGTATTGTCCGGCTAGTAGCTCTTTTTGTTGTTGTTGCTGCTCAAGGTTTTGGATTCTGAAGGGCCGGAAGCCCTCCAACACTTATCTTCAGATGACCAGAAGACTTGTAGGCTTTTTGCGCGTGAAAACCCCGGAATTCACGATAAGTCAAGTCATCACTCCAGGTTCGCACCTCCTGTGTGAGTTCAACTTTCGGTCACGCAAAAATATCTAATGATCTCCTGGGTCTGCACCTGTTGCACCAATTAAACACTTACCAGCAATTAAATTGTTTGGTTTAATAATTTGTTAAAGTTATAATTCTCAGTTTTAGAATAATAACAAGGAGTGATGGCTTGCGCCAAGCCACAGCTCAATACTATGTTTAAAATTTTCGATTTAGATTTTTATTTTATCCAAACAGTATTGTGATATACTGCCTCCAAATCCGGTTGTTTAACGTCACTCAATAAGATTCACTTTCAACTTAATACAATTAATACAAGAAAATTCAGTAATAACATTTTAATTAATATCCTGAAGTTTTAGAAGATATTTCCTTTTCGGGATCTACTAAAAGTCTGCCAAAATTTATCACGTCTTCGCACCAGCACTCCTTATTACTTTTCATTATCGACGCTTCACCCGGCCCGCGTGCATGTTACTGTGAGGGATATTTCTGAACCGTAAATTAGAGTGTCTATGCTGTATAAACAAATATAAATTTCGGTTGGTGCTAGATTTTCAGATTTTCTGACTTCATGTTATTTTTTACATAAATTTGGAAAATTCTCAATAAATGAACACATAAGAACAAATCTTGATTAATTAAAAATTCAATCTGTTTACCGTATAATTTTCCAATGTTTGAACAAGTTCAATCGATCAAAACATTGTTTAAAGAATTCCTAACCTAACTCAATTTTGTTTCAAACTTAAATATAGTCTATTCTTTTTTGGATAGACTAATCTGTAAATCTCCGCCTATCAATAAAAATAGAATATGATTAAACCATAATTTCGAAATTAACTGTTATACCATTTTGTTATAAATGAATGAAAATATAATTTCTAAACCTAAATGAAAGTAAGTACAAAGTTTTTTTTAATCTCAAACCGGACAGCAAAATTAAGATTAAAAAAAACTTTGTACTTACTATTTTCATCGGACAAGAACAAACTTCAACTAAATGAAAGTCTAAAATTGTTTCAACCAAAAATGTGTTTTCTGTCTTAGACCAAATGTCGCTCTGTTAGGGCAGCGTTTCCCAAACTTTTACGTTTCTCGACCCCCTTTTTAACTGTGTTATGATTCACGCCTCCCCTCCTTCCCCGTCGAATTTCGAACTTGAATTTGATGATAAACGTTTATCAAATGCTTTCAGAGTATTTTTTTAATTAATTATTTGAGACTAGTCATGCATTTCATAACTGACAATAACACCACATTTGCTTTACTAAAGCTTGTTTGCATATCCTGAAACTTTTTTTCTAAACCTGAACCTGGGAATATTTACGTTGTATGTTCAAAGTAAAGAAAAAATCACGGTATATGTACGAATATTAAATTTGGGTGGTCACTGTCACAGTTTATTGCTTGCGACTGTACTCCCTTCAACTTTTTATGAGAAAGAAACGTTTGATACAAGACTTATACACACTGATGCAAAGTTTTTACTGATGTAAGAAAATAAAAATTTCCGTTGACTCCATTCAGATTTAAATAATATTTTAAAAAACACAGTAAGTGTAGATACACTAATAATGTTTCAAGCAGATATATATGTTTTCTAATCGTGACAATTTATTATTTTAATTCTCTTTATTTTATTTTATATTTTCATAATACCTTGTTCGTCTTCTTTTCTTTTTTTAATTCGATTTCAGTTTGATTCTCTTTTAATCAAATTCAATTAAAAATTCGCCAATGTCTTGATTCTTTTTTGATTTTATGTTAATTTTATATAATTTTTCTTCTAGTCTCATCTTCGTCAACGATCTTTTTTTAAATTAATTATTCGACTTTATTTCAGGTAATTTTCAATATGATCAATTGATCGAGTTTTGTTTTTTCTTTTAATATATTTTATTCACTTTGTTTTTATTTTTTAAGTACCATTTACCATTATTTTTTCGCTGACTTATTTTGGTTTTCGTTTATTCAGTGTGAATTTATTTTACGCTTTAATCTCGTCGATCGATCGCCATTTTATATACTCTTTTATTCGATTTGACTTTATTTTGTTTTAAATTATTCTCTGATAGTCCTGTTTCGTTAAAATTTACAGATTATTCTTTGGATCGTGATAAAATTTGTCAATTTTTAAATCGATTTGACTTATTGCTAGTTTTATATAATTTCTATTTTGGTCCTAACTTTATCATCACCCTTTATTTTTATACAATCCTCATTTGACTCTATTTTATTTAACTTTTAACATAATCAATTGATGGACCTTTGTTTTTCCTTTTAATTGATTTCATTCGTTTTATTTCTTACTTTTAAATTTAAATTTACTTTCATTTAAATATTCCTCGATGCTCTTGATTCGATTTGATTTTATGTTAATTTTGTTTGTTTTTAATTCGTAATTCGACATTAATTCATTTAATTTTCAATATAATCAATTGTTCGAGCTTTGTTTTACTTTTAATACATTTCATTCGTTTTGTTTTTATTTTTTAACTACCACTTATCGTCATTTATACGTTTTTATATGACTTGCTTTTATTTTTAATTATCAATTGATCGCTGTTTTGATAGTCCTGTTTCGTTAATATTTACAGATTATTCTTGGATCGTGACGAAATTTGTCAATTTTTAAATCAATTTGAGTTATTGTAAGTTTTATATAATTTTTATTTTGATCCTAACTTTATCATATCCTTTGTTTTTGTACATTCCTCATTTGTTTTTTTTTTAATCGATTTCATTTGTTTTGTAATTTTACTTTTAAATTATCAACTAATCATCTTTTTCTTGTTTTCTCTTCGGTTTGATTTTATTTGACATGATTTAACGGCTTGTGTTTCTTTACACGATTTAAGATTATTTTACTTTTACATTCTAATTCCGCCGATTGATTGCCATTTTTGGCGAATTTGTTTTATGTTTTGATTATTAAATTGAATTAAATTCTTGGTTCTGATGAAAGTCAGTTTATATCAATTTGACTTAATGAGTTTCACATATTTTTTTTATTATCGTCCTGTCTTATTTGCCGATCGTCTTTTATTTTTATTTCATTCGATTTTATTCGTATTTTAGGAGTGTTTTGATAATTTGATAATCAATTGAACGTCTTTTTTCTCTCTTTTATTCGAACTAATTCAAATTCATTTAATATTACATGTAATTTCTTTACATTTTTTATAATCTATTCAACAAGACCTTCATTACACAAGACTTAACAACTCCGACCCCCCTGAAAGACCCCTAGCGTACCCCTAATAAAAGTTCATCGACCCCTTTCAAGTCTTCATCGACCTCGAAGGGGTTGATACCGATCCCGTTGGAAACCCGTGGAATAAAATGTGGAATAGTCGTCTCTTAGACAAAATGTTAGGTTTTAATTAAACGAACTTTTAAAAAATAAGATTTGTTTAAGAAAAGAAGGCGATTAATAATAATAATAATAATAATAATATATTTGGTCATATTGCCATACAACGTTGCAAATAGATGTACATGGCTTTTGACTTGTCAAACACAGCAAAATAAGAAGTGACTCGTACATAAAAAGGAATAAAATAAAATAAAACTATTAATCAAAATACATTATTACACATTTAGAAATTCATCGATGGAATAGAATGTATATGATATTAGTGTCTGTTTAAGTCTATGTTTGAACACACAATCAGAGTATGGTACATCATTTCCCCACATAGTCTTCACCTTCTTCAAATATGAAAGACCACTAAAAACAGGCCCACTTTGTCCGACTGCTAAACGATTATAAGGTAGACGAATGTCCTCCCGGTTTCGCGTCACATAACTGTGGTAGTGACAGTTTTTGTTAACACTGTGTTCAATAGATCGAGCATAAAGTACACATTCATAAATGTATAACGACGGAACAGTCATGATGTTAAACCTCACAAAAAGTTCCTTACAGCTCGCATAACAATCAACACCCGCCATAAGCCGGACAATCTTCTTTTGAATTCCAAAAATGTTCATAGCTGTAGCGCAACCACCCCAGAACAGAATGCCATAAGAAATAAGTGACTGTATTAAAGTAAAATACATAGTTCTTAATGTGTCAAATGTCACTACATTACGAAGTCGATATATTAAGAAGACATTATTGCTTAACTTTTTCTCCACAAGTTGCACATGATACTTCCATGTTAATTTATTATCAATGTGAACCCCTAAAAATCTGAAGTACGGGACGCACTCTACAGATGTACCATCACATTTTATTAATGGCGAGGAATCTATATTTGTATTTTTAGTCACTACTGACATAACTTGAGTTTTAGAGATATTTAACTTTAAACCATTATTTAGACACCAATTATTCATTTCGGTTAATGTGTCATTAGTTTTTTTAATAACTTCGGACATTTCTGTAGCGGAAATAACGAAGCTACTGTCGTCAGCGTACAAGATCGTTTTAGAAGGTGCAGAACATGCTTCCGGAAGATCATTAATAAAGATGGTAAACAAAACAGGGCCAAGTATGGAACCCTGTGGTACTCCAATGTCTATATGCAGTGCAGCTGATAAACATTCATCAATGGCTACCTGTTGTGTTCGACCCGTAAGATAAGATTTTACCCACTTATTCGCGACATCTCTGACACCAATTAATTCCAATTTATTACATAATAGTTCATGGTTTACAGAGTCGAAAGCATGACTTAAATCACAGAATAAAGTAAGTATTTTACTTTTATTATTCAGTTCGCTGAGAATATAATTATATGTATCCATTATTGCAGTTACCGTAGATTTATTCTTACGAAATCCATTCTGTGACTCACTGTATATGTTGTATTTGTTTATGAACGACATCAGTCTTCTACTAAATATTTCTTCGAATATTTTACCAAATTGACTCTGGAGTGCGATGGGTCGATAATTAGTTACATCAAATCGGGTACCTTTATTTTTATAAACAGGAATGACTTTAGAAATCTTTAATTCATCTGGGTAAACACCACTATGAAAAGATTCATTTATTATATTGCAGAGCGGTTCAGCAATCAAATGGGAAACTGTTTTCAGAATATTTCCCGGAACACTATCAATGCCGGCACTACTTTTTACACATTTGCGGTTAATGACTTCCTGAACTTCTCTAGGGTCCGTTGGAAATAAGAACATGGATTCGACAGATTTTGTCTTTGTCTTTAGGGTTGAGTTGCAAGTTATAGTGTTGTTTTTCACTACATTTACAAAATGCAGATTAAAAGTATCAGATATGCTTTTCTTATCAGATATTTCGTATTGTGAATCAAGCAAATGTAAATCTGAAGTATTTTGTTTCGTACGGTTTTCATTGATTATTTTCCAGCATTCTTTTGTAACGTTAGATGCTGCTGAAATTCGTTGGGCGTTGTAGGTAAGTTTCGCCATGTCTATTTTATGACTGTAAATTTTCTTATAATAAAGAAAACATTCGTGATACCAATCATTTTTTAAATGTCTATCAAGATGACTCATGTCATTCAACATCTTGGACATTTCTCTGAGTTCGTCAGTAGGCCAAGGATACTTGTATTTTTTATGATTTGTCCGTGTTCTTAAAAGAGGGAAAGCACTGTTAAAATGATACATAAACGTGTCTTTGAAAACTAAGAATTTGTCATTGCTCCCATTTGTTGCATAAATTTGTGACCAATCTTCTGATTTAAGGTTATTAGAAAAGGTTTGTATATTCTGGGTATTAAAATTTCGCTTGTAGGCATATGTATTCACCATTTTTCTGGAAACAGTAAGGACGATGACTTGGTAGGTATGGTCCGACAGATGAGAATCACCACTGCGCGTGACACAATCAAAATCAGTAAATATATTATCAATGCGGGATTCCGACGATTTATTAATTCTGGTAGCCTCGGTATTTTTTAATGTCAAATTATACTGTGCAATTAAATTTACGAGCTTGTGAGTTTGTACAGACGTGCACAGTGTATTAACATTGAAATCTCCACAAATCATATGATAGTCAGAAAAACTGTACAACTTGAGGATCTGTGAGTCAAGATGTGATAAGAAATCATCAAGATTGGTTTGTGGTGGTCGATACACAGTAATCAGCAAATACTTAACTCGGTTTATTGTGAATACACAAGCGGTCAATTCACATAGTTCCTCACAAGCATAGCATGAAATATCAGTTGCTTTTATATCATGTTTTGCAAAAATACATACTCCACCCCCTCTCTTTACACTGCGGCTGAAACAACTAATTAATTTATAATTTTTTATAATGACGTCTTCATTTAATGTAAGCCAGTGTTCTGAAATGCAGAATATGTCAGGACGATTATTTTCCAAGAATACTTCCACCAAAGGAACTTTGTTCCTGAGACTACGAACATTCAAGTGGATTATCGTTAACTTAGTATTATCAGATTGTACAACTCTTTTTTGCAATTCAGGTTGTCTTAAAATAGATTCACTTAATTGCTATGCTGAGTAATCAATTTTATTTTTAATAGATTCCTTGATTTTCACAAATACCGGGCATTCTGGATTAAAAACTTGATGGTTAGTATTAAGATCCAATTTTAATTCCTTATTATGCTCCAAACAATTGACGCACTTAGAAGACAAGTTGTCACAGTCAATTGTTTTGTGACTTGTACTTGCACATTTAAAACAGGTTTCATGATGAGTGCAGTCGGCAGCTTTATGATTGTATCGACCACATCTCCAACATCTCATTATATTAAAATATTCAAATACCTGGCAAGAATCCCAACCAACATTGAGTTTTCCATTTCTACGTTCCATGATATCCAAAAACAGCTCACCATTAATTTCTGCGATAGCCATGTACTTGGTTTTCATTTTTTTAATAGCTTTAATGTCGAAAGTTTTTATAAAACTGTCAATATGCTCGTTCTGTTTTACTACATGTTCTCTCAACGCCTGCTCACTGTACTCTTCAGACATGCCGATTATTTTAATCATAGGTTTAATAAGTTTGGAAATCCTTACAGAGTACATATTACCAAGTTTGCACAGTGCATCTTCTTTGAATTTGATTGTGTCATTTTTATTGGAACAAGCTACAGCAATGCTTCCATTTTTCAGGTTCCTAATATTGGAAATTCCAACCGCTAGGTCCTTAGGGTTTACTTTGTCCCTCAGTTCCATTTTCGTTGCTTTACATTCTTGTTGTTTCTTTGGCTCTATTATAATAATATTCTTATTGCTTGCTACCTCACTGTAGGTCTTCTTCTGTCCGTCCCCTTGTCCTGTTGCATTGCGCCCCATTCTAGAATTTTGTGGCAGAGATTTTAACTCTAATATTTCCTTTCCAAGATTATCTAGTTTGTCTCTCAAAGTTCTATTTTCTTCCTTTACTAACATGTTTTCACGCTGCAATGACTTCCAAGACTCATCCGAATCGCCTTTAATAAGCATTTTTAACTCTCCATTCTCTTTGATAACCATATCCAATTTCTTAACTACTTCCACGAGTTGTTTGTTTATCATTTTAATTGTTTTCATCATGTTTTCGGGGTTGGCGTCCTTATCATCTGAAGGTGTCCCAGAAATGTTTTTCATTTTTGAAGAACATTTAACGCATTTCCATTTTGGGGCCTTCATGTGAAAACCTCTCATATCAACCACTCCACCACAGTCATTATGGAACCAATATTTACAGGAATTGCACTGAATTGGGCTACTGTCATCATTAAACAGTTGTTTACATAAACAGCAGTTGTCACGATTATCATCCTCCTCCATTATACAAACTAATTTTATTAGTCAAGCGATGCTTGGCGAATTCATAAATACAGATAATATTGTTGCCGATAAATGCGTTCTTATTTACATTATTTTTGGTGTTAAGTAAAAAGCTGTACGGAGCACTCGATGTTTTGCCACACCGCACTCGTAAAAATTACACCGAAATGAAAACAGTTAAACTATTTTCAAGTTTTTCTGGTTTAGAAGTTCTTCTACCGACCGAATAGTTATAGCAATATTTAGCATTCACCAAGATGCATTCACTAATATTTGTTACAACTTTGAATTTCACTTCTAACCCACTAAAAAAAAACAATTTTAATAGCTTCGCATGGAAAACGTGACTGATCGCAACGATGTTTACTTTACTCACTCATTATTATTTCAGATTTCAAATAAGTATAAAAATACCACCACACAGTTCACTGTCACATTGTCAGCTTAACAGTCACAGGTATTTCTTGTCAACAGTTTATAAAATAAATTCAACATAACTTAATGTTCTTTATTCTAATTAAACTAAAATTTATTTCAGGGTTTCTTTGTTTTAAGAGGCACTTGTTTAATGTTTTCTGTATTTCATCAAGTTTGGGGGTACAGTGAAGTTCCAGCTTCTGTTTTCTTTAATCTTTCTGCATTTAATTATATGAAGCATCGTTGCTCAAAACAAAAGCTCATGCCATAAAAAGAGCCCTAAACGATTTAATGCCCACAAAAACTCGAACGTTTATTTTTAGGGAGAGAAAGTTTTGACATGTCATAAACAAAACAGGGAAAGTCGGTAAATAAACCTCTCAATATCAGGGGAATAAAAGCGGCCTAAATTGCGCCACTCCGGCCGTATTGGAGTTTCTTAAACGCGCCGGGAAATCGATAAGTCATATATTACCATCCGGCCCCGGCCCGGTCGTCGACGCTCGACTTCCGGGCCGGCGTTTTTTTTCCGCCGGAAATCAGAAAAAGTCGTACCTTTTTCGTTGTCCCTGTATGCGGTGAAGATCGCCTCGAAGGTCGATTTATTCGCCTGCCTATCCGCGTAGAACCGGATATACATGACGTTCCCGCGCGAGCTCACCGTTTCGGCGATCGAACCGCAGAAGTTCTTGTCTCTGGAAGGCAGGTCCGTGTTGTTCGAGAATATGTCCAGGAAATTGCTTTCGCAGTCGTTCGGCTTTTCCAGGTTGAATTTGTTGAACGCCAGCTGAATCTGTAAACAAAATCAAATATTTTTTCCTCTCTGAAATACAGAACAGATATAGAAGGAAACAGGAAGAAAATTCGGCCCTTTAAATGTAACATCTTTAGATTGTTTCCGGGCGTAAGCCAGTCACAGCGTGGCAAACATTTTACGATATAAATATCGGCCGGAAACTTTTACTTTTAAAGTGAAAATGTATGTAGGTTAGAGGGATAAAATGAAACTTGTTTCTACATCAATTATTTTAAAAATGTTTTTCTTGTTGTCAGAAACTCAAGACCAAAAAAACAAAACAAACGCTAATTGAACTGTGCCAACCTCAATTAGAATGATACTGCAAAGGTTTGAATGTTCAGTACGCAGAGATGCAATGTTTTTATAAAAGATATGTTGCAATTAAATAATATTGGAATAAATAATAACGCGTACAAGGTCAGGGTCAAGAGCAGGGGCAGTATTTCTTCGATTTTTTTTCACACGGCACGACTGTGCACAGGGAACAATGAGATCGAGCGGGCCAAAGCCGCAATATTGCGCCTAATTATACACTCGATTAAGGATTTTCCACGCAAAGGAAAATGCCACCGATACATCAGACGAAGTCCCGCTCCTTTTGCTAGTCAAGTCAGGGAGGTGAAAAGTGCTTAAGTAGAGCGGGATCGTACAAGAAATGGTTCTTCCCTCCTTTTACAAGTGGGGAGGTGAAAAGTGTTTAAGTAGAGCGGGACCTTAGAAGAAATGGATCTTCTTAGTTCTTCTAGTCGAAGCTTCCTGACCTAATAATTACGCGTCGTGTTCCTCGTCAAAAGAATGTTTACCTTTTTTTATTCTAATTTTTTGAAATCACATTTCTCAGTTTGAAATTAATTTCGCGATTGAAGATAGCAATTCTTCATGGTGTACGTGTTTACAGATCGTACTTAAAACGTATATTAACACACAGAGATATGACAGTGGCCAACGTAGTAATGAACGAAAGTGTTACTAAAATATTCAACTTAAATAATTCAAGTTAAATAATTCACTCAAATCCAATATTGGTTTTCACAAAATGTAAATCGGTAATCTGCTTTTCTTAATTAAAACGTAACATAAATTGATGGGTAATTCAACTTACAGCACACACACAGGTGCCGGTATACTTGCATCGATCGCACACGTTAGTTAAATAAAATAATTAAATCAGTACGTTACAATTTTTGTCGAAGTTAGTAATTCACATTTACTATATCTGCGGTATCCTTTGATCTTTCAAATACGCGAAACTACACGTGAATTTTAAGAAGATGTACGCCCCGTTCGAGCATGGATTTGTTGATAATCCGTATACCTGCATCGATTGTGCACATTAGTTAAATAAAATAATTAAATCAGTACATTACGATTTTTGTCAGTTCACAATTGACATTTATGACATTGGTGGTATCCTTTCATTTTGCAAATAGGCGACACCACATGTGCATTTTAAGAAGAGCCACGCCCCCTTCGAGCATGGACTTGCTGACAATCGACTGGTAGATGAGTCCAAACGTCAAACCTCAAGACCACCACTCGTCGTTTCGTCTAACTGCAGGTTCACCGCTTTCGTCATCGATCTTCCCGAAGCTGTTACGTATTTTGCACGTCCTTGGCAGGAACACATTCGCAGCGGAAAACAGCTAAACGTAAAATGGGAAAATTAATAGCGAAAACATGAAAAGCGGAAGAAGAAACGGATTCCTATGTTGAAACAAAGAAATCGAGTATAAATACGGGTCATTAATTACCTTTCTGTTTGAAGTAGAAACGGATTAACCCTTCGGTAAAGTTTGTGTATAACAAATCAAACGGTACGCAAGGCACAAAGAATTAATAAAACGGGAAGAAAAATTGCGAAAACACGAAAAGCTGTAGAAGTAACGGATTCCTCTGCTGAAACAAAAAAATCGAGTATAAACGCGGTTCATTAGTTAGCTTTCTGTTTGAAGTAGAAACGAGTTATCTTTTCGGTAAAATTTGCGTATAACAAATTAAACGGTACACAAGGCACAAAGAATTCCAGGAACACTCTTCTAAAACAGAATCCTTGCTCAAACAAGCAACAACTCAGGAGAAATCTTAACAACATCTATGCCTTATGAAGACGAAATACATAGTGAACCCGGAAGCGAGCAACCAACAGCCCAAAAATGGAGACCAATCAGACCGCAGGAATAAATAACGTGACATCTAAGATCCAGTAGAAATGATGACATCAAATGGCGCACAAACAAGGAAGTAGTGTTACTAACTAATGGCTGTTACTAGAACTAGAACTAAAACTGGATCTAGAAGCCTGTAAGTTCCGACAAGCTTCGGAAAACCACGGGGAAGTGGTTTATATAGTGCGGCATAATCGACTACATAAGCCGTAAGGTTCCCTTCACCTCTCAGGCGGCGGATTGTGTTCAAAATCATCGAGCACGCACTGCTTGCACTAAGGTGTCGAAATTTTTCGGAAGAAACTGTTGATTACCGGGATTACACGGAGTTAACCTAACCTATGATCCTGATGAACCTCCATCGGGAAGGCAAACAACCAATTAGGAACGTAAGAACGTGCGTGTACCGGAAAAAGAAATAAAACTTGGAAAGCAACCAAACGGGTAAACAGAGGCGACGGCATCCTTTGAAGTTATGTGCTGTAAGTGTTTATTTAAGAAGAAAAGAGCGTCTGAACTATTGTAAACAAATCCGGGGGGGTAATTCATTGTCGGTGTCCTTTGATCTTGCAAATACGCGAAACCACACGTGCATTTTAAGAAGAGCCACGCCCCCTTCGGGCATTTAAGTAACATATGCCAAAACAACGGCAAGCGGCGAATGTGTCACAAAGCGGGCTGGGTGTTGTGGGAGTTGTTGGAAAGTCGTATATCATCCCAAAATGGCATTTTGAATTTTACTGACAATTTTTTTGATGTTATACCGCCGGCAAACAATAAAATGATTACAAGGAAAGACGGCTAGCGGCGCGGCGGGTCGAATGCAAGGCGGAGTATTAGTTTGCACAGATACAGAGTGAATCAAAATAGAGAGGAAAATAAACTGTAACAACTTTTTTGTTAAACGAAAGAAATTTCAGCTCGAATTAAATCTGGCTGGCGCAATGTCGAGCAGCGGTAGCTCTGCAGATCCGAAATGAAATCATTTAAATAACAGCATGACACTCGAGAGAGATATCCGTCTGCAGAACGGATGTTGCAGAATAAATGTAGGTCGAGCGGAGGGCCGGATTAATAACAACTGTACGATCCGAACCGGGCTCAACGTTGCATTAGCCGAACGCTGGCAATCTCGCAAATTAAGTCAAACATTTGGGTTCGCAATTTTAATTATCTTCGCCGAAGTCGATGGCACTCTCGCATTATTAATCGCTGCAGAAGCTGTTTTTATGATATTTCTTTTTCGAGAGGTAATGTTTTTACTTTAAAAACCTTGGCATCATTATTCTTTTCTGTGTTGCGACGGCAAGGTACTTGATTTAAAAATTGACTGACAAGTTTTACGGGGAACTTATTAGAGATTATTATGGACTTAATACGACAATTATTTGTTGTAGTAACGTCGGAGCCATTTGTTCTAACTAGCTCAAAACTAAAATTGAAATGCATCGTGGAAATAGCGTGGTTAATGTTGCTCACGTCTGCAAGTTACGGGTAATTCAGATGATAGCCAAAGTGTAGTTAGCGAAGGTATAAATAACACAATTAAAACTACGTAGAGTTCTGGAAACTGGAATTCACTGGCGAGAAATGCAATTTGAAGTTTTGCAGATTAACAGATGATCAAAGGTACCAACCAAACGAGTAGCTCAGAGACGAAATAATTTCGAAGTAAGTCCGGTGGACAATACAATACTTGGACTTTTTAACAGATTTTTCAAGGAAAACAATATGAAGTCGATAGATGACAGAGATTACATCGCCATTCTCACCGGGGGGAAAAAAGAAACGACGGAAACAGTGAAACTTTCCAAGTGGAAAACACATTTAAAAGTAGTTAACTCGCTCGTAACGGAACGCTTTGTAAGACCCGACGAGGAAAAATAACGCCGCGCTTCTTGTTCATTTAAATAATATATTCATAGTTTTATGGCGTTCATCGTTCTCTTTATCGTTGCCGTTATTTAGGTACGTTACGAGCTCGAAGGGGTGAGCGTTAATTAAAATTAACGTCCGTTTTTACGGCGTGCTTTTCATTTGCGCACAAATCCTGTTAGACGTTTGCTCGTCTTGTAAGTTGTATTTACCGTCGGGCATCCTCTCGGAACGTTTGCCCGGACGACGAAGTTAAATAGGCTTAGTTAATGTAATCGCTTCTAAATCCATTGTTCCTCAATTTATTCCAAGATGGTTTGATTAGATCAGCCCTTTTGTATCAGTGCTTCGAAACAGTTATAAAATAAAGAGGATAAGTACATGAGGCAGATAAGATTAAGGTTTTCCTGGTGTCTGTAAATAACTAAAGGAAATATTTTTTTCATTCTAGATTCTGAAGTTTTTTCTCTGTGCTCACCAAAAACTTCAAGAAGTTCACAATTTTCAGTAATATAAATAATAAAATATAATATATAATACCAAAATATTCTTTACGAGCGAAAGTTGAAACTCCACCTTTGAATAGATTATACAACGTGTCATCAAATACGTTTTACATATTAAAATTTTAAGTTCTTCATGACTTAAGAAAATTAGTTCTGCATATCTTAATTTTTTTGGTGAAAAATGAAAGAAATTAAAGCCCCAGAAGAGCCCTGACTCGTTTTGTTTAAGAACCTCTGACCGATCGTGTTGGATTTTTCTAAGTAAAACATTACGTTATAAACAAAACAATAAAGCGTCATCGAAATGAAGGGCACTGGGTCAATAAAATCTTCGATCAGCAATTCCATAACAAAAGAAAATAAACATCCATCGCGTTTGTGGCGTTAGATACTGAATTAATTAAATTAATTTTCTGCTGACAAAATATAATAAGTAAAAGTTAGAAAATAAAAACATTTAAGTTAACATTTTAAATATTGTCGGAAACAACGCACGTCGGTATTCATCTTCCCGTCATTTTTGTGTAAAACCGGCCGCAAAATTATCAAAACATTTTCTTTTCATTATTATAAACACATATTGATGCGTATGCTTAAATATAATTAATCAAATGCTCAGCCTTTCCTTCGGCTACTGGAAACCTTCCGCCACCGTCACCTCCCAATGACACATTGCGTTCATGCAACAATAACATGTGTTTACAATCACATGTCAAGAGTTGACAGTTATTTACTCACCGGGGACCCCCGGTCGCCAAGGCCACAACGGTCTGCACTTGCTCCACCAACCCTTAAGGTCTATTTATAACTCACACTCGTGCCACCAATATATCTCTTAATGATACCAACCTTGGGCCTTCCCAAACTCATTTCTGTTGCTCTCTCATATGTTCTAATTCTCTAAAATATTATTTCCACAAGCACACTCTACATGCACCGCAGATAGCCTCACTTAGGTACATGCAAACACGCTCTACCCCACGTCTTGGTACTATCCGACCCGTAGATTCTCTACCACCAATCTACTCTTCCAACAGGTGGTGTGGCATCTCACCATCGGTATCCACCTGGCACGTAAGGCTGGTGACAATTCCTCAGGGCCGCCCGCTACATCGGGTCCCCTTGGGATCACCTTGGACCGTGAACAGTACGTCGTTCACTCTCGGCTGCGATTTTAAACACTGTTAGTACGATCCCCCTTCGGGAATGGCTACTCATGCAATGATGTCCCCAACGTCCCCGACGTCCCAGACATCCCGCAACCACCCCCGCCAACATAGTCCAACTAGTCAGCTGTCAAGTGATGTAGCACCTGCCACGCCTTGCCGAGCCTAAACCCAGGGGAATCCCTCATTCATACCAAGCAAGAAGTAGATCAAGCTAATTCTCTACATTTCATGCAATTTGCTACAATAATACAACTTATCTCTAAAGCGTACTGCATCTCTCCGGTGTGATGCACAATATTTCCTAAACACACCCTGTATGTACGGACCCTGTATATAATACACGCCGACTATAATCGTACGCAAACATCGCATACCCCGAGCCGCGAGCCGCGAGATTGGCTAATAACGCGCTTGCCGAGTAATAATAATTATTCCGCACGTTTTATGTATTAATAATTATTAATACCCCAAATACTTATTAGCGTGTGCATCGCTTAACAGCATCTCAACCACTGCCCCGGCCCTTGGACGAAGCTATATCGCCCCGACCGATTTTGTTTATTGTTTACGTTTCTTAAGTGCCATCTCGCATTCCAACCGTCTGGGCTAATATTCGATGCATTTTAGGCGAAACTGTAATTTCTTAAATTATAGATCCTTTATATTTTTTTTACTTAATAAAAATATATCTAACATTTGTTTTGATTATTTTGTTTTACTTACACTGTACAAATGAATGACATCGAGGAGTACCTGACAAAGAACTTATTTTTTTCTTAAATTATTGCCGAATACTTGTTCATTTTACGTATTTATTTATTTTGTTTTTTCGTTATTGAAGACTCTTTAGTTATTCAATAAAGAATAAAGTTTATGCTTAAGTGATTCTAAGATCTAACTATTGTCGATTATCTAATAAAACAAATTTAATTCTGTAATCAGTGAGAGTAGATTTAAAATGGTCTTTAATCAAATTGCACACGTGGGCAACCGCCGGGACACTATGAATCGATATTGTGTTTACATAAAACATCACAGCTTTTAAAAATGCGATCAAGCACTTGACTTTTGATGGAGTTTTATTTTATGATGTTTTTACGCACGATCGGGCAGAAGTTCTCAAACAAAAGTACCAACACTCCTTTACTAGGTAATTTTTTTATTTTTGAGTTAGACCTTTGATAACTGCGGCATTAATTCTCTTACAAGACGAGGAACTTGCAGTATTAATATGTGAAACTAATTTGATTACACCCGGTATAGGGTGTTCTTTACTGTAAGTAAATAAAAAAACCTCAGTATAAGTACGCGAAATGCTACCTTCTGCGGGTATGCTTTGGTGGCTACCGAATCATAGCCAAAAAAAATCGGAGGTTCCACTTGTTTGAAACTGCTGAAATGTGCGAGAAAGAAACATTCAGCAATGTCATTGACGCCTTCCTCTGTAGTCAGTGGGTGCGCCCACACACAGCGCCGATCATGAAAAGAGTCTCATATTTAAACTCATTCTCCAGCGTTTCGTAATAAAAATCACTCATATCGTTTATTACAATGCCCGGGCCCTACGTGCATTTCCGCGGACTTCCCCGTACAAGAGTAACATGTTTTTTCGTTATTTGTAAATGCCATGCGCGTTAGAAATGCTTTACTTGGACGAATTTCATAATTGAATATTATATATAATATTGGTAGTGAGCACAGATCAGTTTTAACAGCTATTTTATTCTTAATAGTGTGATTAGCTAATGCGGCCGATTTTAAGCTGTACTAAATTACTACTTAATTTTAAAGTTTCTTTATTAAACTAAAGAAATCTTAATCTATTTAATTAGAAATGGAAAGGCAATTTATTACTTGTTTATAATTTGAAAATACCTAAAATTGTAATTACTTAGAGCGAAGTGGCACTTGTTTTAATTTTCTATTGACAGTTCCTATCCCAGAGAACTAGTTTTGTTCGTACAGCATTTGAGAAAAAGTAATTTTGTGTAAACATGGAAATATCGCGTGAAAATTTTCGTACCATGATTTTTTACGATTTCAAATGTGGTCTACCGCCGAAACAATGCCTCGATCGGCTTCATTTGGCTTTTGGAGATGAAGCACCATCAAAGAGCAGTGTTTATAATTGGTTTGCCGGATTCCAGCGTGGACGTACCTCTTGCAGTGAAGAATTTCGTGATGGTATGTTGTTGCCACTAATGTAGATGCTGTGTGTGAAATGCTTGAGCGAGATCGACATGTGACATACCGTGAGATTCAAGCATCCTTACGCATTGACATGAAAGCAACACACCAGAGTTTGCACGATCATTTGAGCGTACGAAAGCCTTGCAGTCGTTGGATCCCACACAATTTAACAGAAGCGCAAAGCATAGTCGTGTCAAATAGTGAGAAGATATGCTCAAGAAATTCAATGGAGGTCGTTCAAATTAAGTTTATAACATCGTTACTGGTGACGAAACGTGGAACTGTTCGTACGAGCCAGAAAGTAAACATCAATCTACCGTTTGGATATTTCAAAATGAACCAAAGCCAACAAAAGTTGTCCATTCACGCAGTGCTGCGAAGCAAAAGATTGCATTGGATATGTGGCAACCGTGGCTTTAGAGGATCGAAAAACCGTGAATGCTGATTGGTATACTACAATTTGTTTGCCGGATTTCATCGATCAAATAAGAAGAAACAATCGAAATCGACGAATTATTCTCCATCATGACAACGCCAGCTCTCACTCAGCCCGTCAAACAGTTGATGAGTCCAACAAAAATGTTGAATTAATGACTCATTGTTCATATTCACCTGATTTATAACCTAATGATTTCTTTTTGTTTCCAAATATCAAAAATAAAATGCGTGGTGAGCGATTTTCGTCGGCTCAAACAGCGGTTGAAACATTCCGGACACTGGTTTCTGAGGTACCATCTTTAGAGTGGAAAACGTGCTTTAGAACTTGTTCGAGCGTATGCAAAAGTGTATCGACGTCAAAGGCGAGTACTTCGAAAAACAATGATACCGTTTACCAAATTTCATATGCGTTTTTTCATACCGTTTCCAGAAACTTTTCCAGCAGCCCAAGTATTAATAGGCCTCATACGAATCAAACAGATGTTTCGTAAACATCGTAAAACACTGACCTATATTCAAGTCGTCATTCACATAGGCAAGGCAGCATACCATCCGGTCGTTAGCTATGCCAGCAGTTCTCAAACGGTTTGGTAAAAATTTTCCAATGCATTTTTCGTGTACATTTTTTTTAGTGCCTCAGACCAATATAAGACCTGTAAAAAATTTCTAAAAATCTAATTGGAGAGGCCATTCATACACGTCAGTGTATGTTAATGTAGCAGGCAATGGTCATTAGTGTTAAATCTGAAGAGAAAGTCTGGCTGACAAAACTAAAATTTCGACAAAATCAGACAGACCACTTGATAAAAAAATCGTGCGAAATTTTAAGGCCACAATAGTACAGCTATGAGGCAAATAATGAATAAAATAAAGATGATTGTGTAACCAAGCTAATTACTGGAGATTCTAAAAGTCACTGTCAGTGTTTGCTGCAATTTGTGCTGCAACTTGCATGCATAAGGAGAAGTACGAGACGCGCATTTTTAATTATTATAAAATCACCCAACCAGTTATAAAGCTAACGCGGCAGTCATAAAGTCACCTCGCCTAAGTTAAATTAAAAGATAACAGAGAAAATAGGAGGAACGTAAAATGAAATGTATTAATGCAAAGCTAGGGTGAGTTCATCTTAAAAGGTACAAGACGTAATAATTCGACAATTTAAAAGCAACGCATTAAAAAAATATTTAACTAAGATTCAGAACTTGTATTCATCAATTCTAGTATTGTCAGAGAGCGAATACAAGTTGATGAAAAGAAATTTAATTTAATTTGAATAGTTTTTTGATTAAATTATTTTGTTTGTAAGTATACAGGGTGATTTACACAGGTAGTAGACAGAAAAAGAAAACAAAAAGTCTACATATACAGGATGTCCCAGAGCTCCGTAAATGTTCCATAACTTTCTTGCTATTCCAGGTATCGACTCGATTTTTTTTGTATAATAGGAGTGCTTCTATTGCACATTACAAAATTTAAAAGTTATGGAACTTTTAAGGAGCTCTGGGACAGCCTGTATGTATAGAGGGTCTAATATCTATACTTTCTGAGACAACATGCATTGAAAATTCAAATATAAATTGGTTGATGGGCACTAGTACAGCGATATTGCGTCACAAGAGCAATGAACTCGCGCAGTATGGAACAATACACTAGCGTTTACCTTGAAATGAAACTGTAAAACGCTTTTATTTATGGATTTCTCCGGAAAAAATGTATAATACGAAATTCATTCATTCGAATTTCGGACTCGTATACAGCGTGTCTCTAAACCTGTCTTTAATTGAAACCACGAAATAGTGGTCCAGAAAAGAAGCAAAATTTGTTATACAACTGTTGATCAGATAGTAATATAGCGCAGATAAAAATTATTTTACTTTTTCATAGAAATTGTTGGAAGGTTGCTGAATGCAGCTTAAATCTTCCGGCGGAGCTTGGTTTTAACTATTCTCCGACGTTCGGGGCCATAAAAAGTCATAAAAGCGCAGACCACGACCTAATGCACAGATATTGTACTTAAGGCAGGTCAAATATCGTGTTTTCTTGTTAATTTTAAAAGCAGATAAATTTTGTAACTAGATAAGTTCTTAATAGTTTAAAATATTCTGTGCGTGTTGCAGTAATTGATGATTAGTTTTGTGCTAATCCGTACTTTAGCAGTTAAATTTAAAAGATCCAATCTAAAGGCGATCGAAAAAGTGGAAATTCTAACATCATATTAATTTGTAAATTGCCAATAATCAACTTGCAATGTTGATTAATAAAGTTTATTGTATTTGTACAGCAAAAATAAATTCGTTTCTTTATTAAAACTTCGAATAAACGTCTGCACTAGGCGAGAGCTCTTATGTCTTTATGATTTAAGTCGACTCAGAAATTCAGGTACAATATTATCCTTATAAAAACATGTGTTTTGTATTGGAATGTAAACAATTAATAAAATAGTTCGATTGAGAGCTAGCCAAGTTATTCAATCACTTAGTTTGAACCCATAGATTATTGTGTGTATAGGCAATCTAATTTATTTAAATTTTTCATGGTATCATACTCCAATCCTTGCTTTCCGTTTTTACAACAGGAATAGTTTCTGCTCTTGCAATACTTATTCTGTAGCTATTAGTGCGATAATTAAAAAATAATTTAATGCATTTTCAACGCAGTTACAAAATTAGCGTACGAAGATGTTTAATTACTTCAGCAAAAATCTAACGAAGATTAGGTACTCGTTTTTAACATAATTGTTATTGTCTATTACAAAGAGGTGCGTAAACAAACGTTCTTACTTATCGCATGTAGAAAATACAAATAAACATGCCGATGTCCGCAAGTGAGGTTCATATTCGTATACAATAAGACCTTGACCGAGTTCTTCCAAACATAAATAAAATGTTTTATTGCGGTTTTATCGGAATAAATTGCTGAAACAAGTCGTAAACCAAGTATAGGTTTCAAAACAAAGGGAATGCGCTCGCTTGTGATAGGTCTGTTTTTCATTTTTGAGACACCCTCTGTACACGTATTGCGTATGTTTTGATTTTTTTTTAATGAAGGAGGATTTCTGAAGCAATTTTAATATTAACCATTTAAATTTTTCCGTTTCTTTAAAGAAAAATCAAATAAAAAAGTATGAAGTGTAAGAACCTGGAAACAAATCTATGATCTTGCCTTTTATTTGCCAATTTATTGTTATTATTATGAACTCGATTTTGTGAACCTACTGAAATCTGATTTTCTTGAAGTACTGAAGTATACATAATTAAAAAGATTAACACAGAACACTTACCTTCCAACCCTGCTTCACGGTGATCTTCCAGACGCAGTCCAAGGGATGATTGTGCTTCCTGTTGAACTCGAGCGTTTCATTATCGATGTCGCTCTTCTTGGGGAAGCCCTGGTCGCCGGTCAGTTCTTTCATGCAGGGCCTCTTCTCCGGGTTTTCGGCTAGAAAAGAGGAATGGCCTCATCAGCGACCGACGGCGCGTTATAAATGCGGTGATTTTTTTTCACGACGATCGCCCACCGGTCATAACGAGCAATTCACCGCAGGTGTTCGCGTTGAGAAATGACCGCCGCGGTGATTTTTCTCCGCTGACAGATGGGGTTCATGGAATATCGTTTGGAATATCGTAACATTTGTAAGAAAGCTTTAGAGTTTTCATAAGAGGAGCATATGCAGATTGATGAGTCTTTAAAGTAGTCAGATTTGTAAAATATCGTCTTCCGATTTTGCATTGGTAACAGAGACGTTGTTGCACCCAAAGATTTGAGTAATTAATGTTTATTGAATTGTTAATGTTGGTAGTACTAATTCCAGGTAAGAAATAAACAAAATCACAAATTCAAGTTTTCATTGCCATCCACTGCTTACTTAAATGATGTCAATATATGTCACCAACGACAGCAAAATGCCCTAAATTTTAAAATCCCCTTTTTGAGATAAAGGACATTAAAGCCGTAAAATAGAAAAAATATATATGAAATACTCGTTATAAAAAGGCTATTCAAGCATTCGTCTGTTTCATCACTCGCCTTTAAACGACTCGTGTTGGAATTTTGGACTCCTGCATGAAAGACTGCTTTCTGTAATTTATATCTTAATATACCTTGCCTTCAATTGAATTCCTCATTAAAGTGGGCTATGATTTCACTGTTTTTTTCTCCTAAGATTTTCAGCACTGATAGCTGTTCAATTATTTAATTAAACAAATGTCAAATTGACACTTTGTATTTTCAATTAATTCAAAATGTTAGCATTACAGCAGATAATATTTATTGTTGAAAGTTATTTTCAAACCGGTAGAATAAAAAATGGACAGTTAGTTTATTAGTTAAATTTCGTGAAACAGGATCACTTGGTCGCAAAACAGGGAGCGGAGCAGCTAAGAAAAGAACTGCATCCTACATTGAAGATTTTCGGGATCGAATGGAACACTCTCCCAAGAAATCTATTGCGACTCTTTTAACAAGAAGTTCAGCTATCATTGGGAACATGTCACACTATTCTTAAAATAGACAAAGCTTTATCCACATAAGATTCAAGCAGTCTACGAACTCAGGCCAGTAGATTTTCACAGAAGAACAGAATATTGTCAGTGGTTTCTTGATAACTTAAACAACGACGATATTCTTGACAAGTGTTTCTTTTTCGATGAGGCCTGGTTTTATATCTCAGGGTATTTAAATAAAGAGAATATGAGAATATGGTCAGCAGATAATCCCCATGAATTAGTGGAAACTCCAGTACATCCATTAAAAATTGGTGGCTAAAAACTAAAACTGGCTAGCAGTGTCAAGAAGGCGTATCATCGGACCAATATTTTTTAACGACTCAGTAACTGCTGAAAAATACCGAAATGAGTTATTAAAATGTCTGGAAATTCTATTAATAAACGTACGGACTTTGAAAATTTAAATGACATATTTTGTAGTTTTCTGGACTCTTTAAACAAGATATAGATCTGTCAATTAATTAATTATATATATAAAAAAAAAAAAAAAAAAAAAAAAAAAAAAAAAAAAAAAAAAAAAAAAAGTAGCTTTAATTAGTTCTCGTTACTTTTATTCCGAACAACTCGTAGTTTAGTTTAAAAATCATGTTACCTTTTCGTTTCTCTTGACGACTTGTTTCTCTTGACAACTTGTTTATTTACTTTTTTTCACTCCTGACGAAGCTATAAATCTATAGCGAAACGTTGAGTGTGTTTCCCTTCATTTTTCTGTCCGGTTTGAGATTAAAAAAACTTTCTACTTACTATTTTCATCGGACAAGAACAAACTTCAATTAAAATTTTTTTGTTGCAAATCATTTTTGAATTTGAATTTGAAATTATTGACAGCAGTTTATATCGCGCAGCCAATTCTTGATATGACCTTGAACCAGAATGACCAATGATAACTACGTTTGCTGCTTAATGACCGACGCGCACTTATCCTACCCGGCCGGCAGCTCATCGGGCCATGCCGACCGGCATTTTATTATTTACCTATTTTTATATGTAACAACGCACACCAATCGGAATCGCATCACTCCACACGGAATCGGCCCGTACAGAATAATTCGACTAGAATATTTTAGACGGCTGCCGAGATTGATTTACGCTTCCTAGCTTCCTATCATTATTTTTTAGCTTTTCTTCTGCCTTTTCATATAATAGCGCCACAATAACAATTTTAGGATCTAAATGAGCATCTATATTTGTTTAAATTTGAAAGAATACCAATATTCATTGCTCAATTCCATAGAATTTTGTCATTTGATATAGGTGACGAACCGAATAATACGCGTTACTTCTAATTTTTGACGGCCGGCGTGGACCGGTGCGCTGCCAACCGGGTAGGATAAGTGCGCGTCGGCCTTAAAAGGTCGACCGGCACAAAACAGTCAATGACGACATTCCAGTGCATTTTGAAATACAACTGTAAGTCAGTTTCGATTGCATTGAAATTTCCGAGCATCCTAGCTCGGAACAGCTGTTGCGGTCCTGTTTGGGGACTTCTCAGCAAGACTTCTCAGTGTGGGGACTTCTCAGCAACTAATAAAACTAATTTTGACGTTTGTTCACCGTTATATTAACTTTTCCGCTTGATTTGATTCTAACAATGGTTATTGTCATGGTCTTAACCCGTTATGACCTGGCGTTACATATATGTAACACTTGTAGGTATCTGTATTTTTGCCTATACCAGGTATTAGTTGGTATTTTCCTGGCAGATGACACTATCTACATGATAGTAAAAAGTCAGAATTCAAACTAAACCATGTTTAACGTTTGTTTATGCTTCTGAAGCGTTTTATCATCTTTAACATCCGAACAATTACAAAACGGACAATGAATTGTGACGTTCGATTCCAGTAAGTTTTATTATTACATTATTTATGTGTTCGTATGCTTATTCACCGCATTACATTAAAGCTAACTACTTCTTTTCTAACCTAGTAGTATGATAGTTGCAAAAATTGTGATCTATGTATCATTGATGTTCTCATGTTCTTTACGTTACATACATGTAACGCTAGATTCTAATGGGGTCAAATATTTTTTTTTCAAATTTTGTTTATTTAGAGTATTTTTTTATTATAGAAGAGGTCTGACTCTTCAGGAAGCTTTAGAAACGGCTTATATTGCTGATACTAGCGAGATTTTTATAGAGCCGCCAGAAATCAGCGCTCTGACAGACTAGGATTCGGCCGAGGAAGATGATGGAGGCACATTGGATAATTTGAGCGGTCGTCAGCTTCGTTCAAAAGTAGAGATAAAACTGCATACCTCAGAAAGAATTAGTTCGCAACAAGACGTTGAAGATCGATGTGTTGGCGAAATTCAAGATTTTGAAGACCTCGCTGCTAGTTCCCAAATACCTGATAGTCCCCAAACACCCGCTAGTTTCCAAAGTTAAAATTTTCCTCAAAAAATCAATCGCAGGGACTCTATAAATTGGATCGAAAATGCTGATCTAGTGGAATCCAATAGTAGAGTTTTCCCTCATCCTAATTACGAACACTTTCGTGATATTTCTCGCGTCGCTATTTTAGAAAAAATTATCCATAATGAAGTAATTGATCTTCTCGTACGTGAAACTAGAAATTATGCCGCTTTCAAGAATTGTCCAAATCCCAACGTTACAGCAGATGAATTTCGAGCTTTTATAGCAATTTTGTTTGTAAGTGGGTACGATCAAAAGCCAGGAAAACGTTTTTATTGGGATTCTGGGACAGATTTAAAGAATCTTCTAGTTAGCAACGCAATGAGAAGATTTATTCAAATAATGAGGTTTGTACACTGTGCTGACAATACCAAAATTGATTATTCTGATAAATTATATAAACTACGACCATTGATGGAATTATTGACGGAACGTTTTTTAAAATTTTTCGTACCCGTTGAAAAATTAGATTTTGACGAATCGATGATTAAATATTATAGAAAACATGGATGTAAACAGTTTATTAGAGGAAAACCCATCCGCTTTGGTTTTAAAATGTGTGCTCTAAACACTAGCGAAGGTTACTTAGTAAACTGTGATCTATACCAGGGAAAATCTCCAACTGCTAATGAAAAGTATGAAATTTTGTATGGAAAATGTACAGCACCGTTTGTCTCTATGATTGATACTTTACCTCACCCGAAATATCCATATAAATTTTACTTGGATAATTTATTTACCGGAATGAATTTGTTAAATGATATGCAGCAACGAGGGTATGGTTGTACCGGTACTATACGTGACAATAGAATACCAAAGAACTGTCCTTTACCTTCGAAGAAAGACATGCAGAAACGTAATAGGGGTACTCATGTTTCAGGTATTGATAAAGATCATGGCGTTATTTTTGTCAAATGGGCAGACAATAACGTCGTCACTACCGGTTCCACCTGTCATGGCATAAAACCAATGGGGAACGTACAAAGATATAACAAAAATGAAAAAAAGTACGTCCAAGTGCCGCGACCCCATGTTATTGCTGAATATAACAATAATATGGAGGGCACTGATTTGATGGATGAATTTGTATCGAAGTACCGCATTGGAATTCGTTCAAAAAAATGGTGGTGGTGTATCTTCACTTATCTATTAGACGTTTCTATTACAAACTCGTGGTTATTATACAGAAAAGATTTTAGACGAAGTATTACACAGACGTACCTCAAGACATACGAAAATCCTCCCAGAGGAGCAGGCCGGCCATCCACGTCAAGATCTAGTGTATCGTTCAACAGAATATTTGACGATATCAGGTATGATGGTAAAAATCATCTTTTGACCTCAATACCAAATAAAAAGAGACGTTGCTGCGCTGGAGAAGGTTGCACGACTAGCGCAAGAACCCTATACATAAAGTGCGACGTTGGTTTATGTATTAAATGTAACGTGATTTTTCACACAAAAACCATGTAGTTAGTAAATATTTATAATACAAAATAAATTATACGTCTTTTCTTATGCAACTTAAAATCAGGCAGCTGAATGTCCTAGCGTAACATATATGTAACGGTATTTTTTTCAAAAGTAAACGTATATATTTTCTAAAAAAGCATACTAATACGTTTCTTTGATGTATATTGTTACATAAAAGTAAAAAAATTACTTCAACAAAAAAAATAAAAATTCCGGTCATAATGGGTTAACTGTCTTGGTATCATTTATTTAGGATTTATTCTTTTCAATTACGTACTAACATTGTTGTAACTAATCCTAACAATTTTAACTACATTTGATTGACATAATTAGCACATTTCGATTTTAGTCTTTCTATAAAATCTGATCCTATTTGGATCGTTTTGGGTGAAATGAATTGGAACCAACTAATTTCATGCTAATAATTGATTGCAATTATTGAATCGGTTTGAAATATATAATTATTTTCCTGTTCTTATTTGTGTTAAAATTTCTAAGTGGTTTCCTTTTTTGTTAACTAATTAATTGACACTAGTAACTAAAAGTAATTCGTAAAGAATATAAGAATATGTCAAGGTAGGGAATTGAACGGTGGCATTTACTTCAAAAGGTTTGGCCTAAATAACTATCATCAGAGAGCTACAACCTTAGAGTCTTTTACTTTTGGATTTCCTCTTTTGTCAATTATGTTTCCCATTTTGTCAAATTATATTCCTACTTGATTACGAATTGACATTCCCGAATTTGGTAAATGATTTGACAAATAGGGAATCTTAATTGATAAAAGAGGAAAACAAAAAAAAAGAATGTAATGAATAAAGGAACGTGTCGAATTTCTGAAAAGGATGTGTAATTCTTTGATTGAATCGACAAATCAGAATTGGCGAAGATGGGGACACATGATTAATTTTGATTTAGTTCCAGTTGATCTGATACCGTAATCAACAAATGACTGTAACGCTAATGAAATTGTTAAACAAATAGAATATTCCGACCGGGTTTTCTTAAATACGGATAATTTTGATTCTGATAACGACTTCGATCAATTTGGTCTGTCTCTGTTTCTCACTCGATTTGATAAGAATTTGACCTCAATTATTCTGATTTTCTAATCCGATTCTATTTTGATCACATTCTCAATTTAAGTCAACAAAAGTTTCTAAAACTGCTAAAGATTGTTGAAATTTTGATAATGATCTGAGTAATTTTATTTCTGATTTTTATCATCATCAAGATCGTCATTCTAAACGATTTTATTTGATCCCCTATGTCCCTTATTATCTTGGCCAATTTGACCTTTTAAATTTCTCATTATAATCTTATTCAACCAAAATTAACAACCAAATTTTTTATATACAAATCTAAACTGACTTTGTTAATTAATGGATTATAGTGATTATTGTCATTTCAATTTGGAGAATATCTAACACATTAATCTTATCCGACTTTAATTCGTTTGAATCAGTTATGATCGTTCTAATTCTGAAAAAGAAATCAATAAATTTGATTCCGTGAATTATTGCAATGCGAATTATTTTGGTTTGATTATTATTTTCATTCCCTTTGAATTAGTTTCATTGTTTCAATAATAACTAGAGAGCGGATTTCTAACCTTTATGTTTATTCGAGAGGGTTAACAGCACAGCGAAACTTTATATACTGTAGAAGATTACGTCGGAAACGTGAACTTAAAGTAAAAGCCTGTAAGAACCATGGCGATAATAATATTTGCGCAAAAAAGACCACCAATCGGAAACATATCTGTCCGTAACAACGGGGACAGGTTGAGACAACTCGACAGCATTTTCATCCACCAGGGCGCCCCAGAAAAGCCGACAAATCGTCATCTGAAAATGATAGTGTGCTATCTGCATTTTTGTATTACGTGGAAATCGCGAATATTATTATATTTGGTTGTACATTCAAGGGGAGTACTAGCCATCATTTCAGGCTCATAGGATCGGTTTCTTATATCGTATATCATTCCGCTTTTCTTCTTTTCTTCTTTACAGTTGGCTGTTTATTTTCGCCTTATTTACTATGTTTTTCGACTGTAATTTATTTTTGTTCACCAGTGTTAGATCTAAATTTTGCGTAGGTCTTCTGTCACTTGGTCTTCCTATCTTATGTTTGTTGGTCTGCTCTTGTTTGGTTTGTAGTTCATGATTGTTACTTCTTAATCTGTTCTGCTAATATGTCCATACCATCTTATCAGTTGTGCTTTGATAATCTTACAAGGTTTTCATTCTCTGTCGGTTATCTTATTTCGTGATTCATTAGGTTGTGGTATTCTCCATTACCTTTATTCGGATCGTGTATCGTCCTGATTACTTTCCTTTCGAAGATTCTTAATTTTTCTTCGCCTCTGCTGGTAAGTGACGTGGTTACTGCAGCATATAGTACCATTGACCTTATAGCAGCTTTGTATATTTTCATCTTGGTGTTGCGCCCGATTTTCTTGTTCTTCTGTAGTGTTTTGTAGGCGTGGTACAATTTTTTTTCTTGCCTGTGTTCTATTTGTTATTTCCGTATTTCTCTCATTATTTCTGTTTAGCACTGTTTCTAGTTATTTGAAGTTTTCATTTTTTTCAAATTGGTCTTTACTTTATTTCTAAACTCCCTAGTCCTGTTGCATGTCATGTATTTTGTTTTCTTTTCGTTGATGTTCTTCTTCAACTCTGCCTCTGCATATTTTTGCCACTATTTCGTTTAGACTCGTTTCTTCTCTGTCGACTACCGCGATGTTGTTGGCGTAGGCTATTAGTTGGACTGATTTGTTTCTGATGGTTCCTGATGTTCCTCTTTCTTTGACTATTGCTTCCGGTGCTTTGTTGAATGGCGTTGTTGAACCGATAGTGATTCAAAACAAAATTGAACTCGTGTTCAGAAAAAAATGCAGATAGAAACATTATAATTCGTTCAATACAAAATTCTCCCCAGAGAAGCCTCGTCGACACAAAATTGTACGCGCCGCGAAAATGAGGCCGAGTCCACACAAGTAAAATCACAAGCGTGCTCCGGCGACGTCACAACGACGACTGCATGTTACAGGCACGTCACAAATCAATAAATTCAAACTTGGCTCTCCCCCCCCCCCCACATACAATGAAGAAAGCAAGGGTTTGGACAAATCGAAGTCATCGTGACATAAGCAAAAGACAACCGTGCATAGATGACATCAGGAAGAACCATCAGAACGTGATTTATTTCTCCGTCGAAATAACAAATGGACAAAAATTGTATATCACAGGAACCATATAATACAAAAACGTCGCCATATTTTATGGTCGGTCTCGACTTTTAGAATAAACATTCAATTTGATTCCAACGAAAAGCTCGGGAAACGCAGCTGCAGACGTTTATGAAAGATTGTGCAACGTGATAGGGCAGTTAAAAATACCGACACAGTGAAAATCGTAAAATAATTTATTTCCGGGGTGTGCTGAGACTTATTGTCACGACGGAAATTTTTAGTGAGAAATAATTAAAAAAAACATATTTAAGCATGGGTTTGTGCAATCGAGGGCAATTTCAACAGTGTCGGAAATTAAAAACAATAAGTGAGGTAACCCGATGGAACACGGTTCATATTTCATAATAAAACATCGGCAGAATCGCTGCAAGTGGGGCAAGCGCTTATATCATGTGATGCCAAGAACATAAGGCATATTACGAATAATGCAATGTTGGAATAAACAAAAAGTGCGTATAAAAATGCGGGTTAGAATGTGGATGGCAGTCAAACAAAGGTGTCTATTGTATTGTCACGATTACTGGTGATTACCGGGGTTGATTCCCTTAGCAAGCTGCGCTAACAGGGTAGCGTCTCCAACGTGTCACGAAGAAGGGGAGCCGCCCGGAGCCATCCCAGCCACCGAGGACGCTGTTCCCGCGATCACTATCATCCTGAGGCTGATTATAGGACGCCTCCCTGCCACCCCACGTCAACTCCAGCCAGAAGCTGCCAACTTCACCCCCGGTCGACCACAGCCCTGGTGAGCCGAATCAGCCTGCCCAGCTGAAGCTATCACCGCACCCCTGCTTGCAGCATTAAGGACACGCCAGTTCGTTCGTGACCAAAAGATCGACCAAAGTCATCCTCGCAACGAGCCCGACCTTGACCATCGCAACTACAACCGCAGCCCGGACGCAAAGGGGTCAGGCCAACGCTAACCTCAGCCGCCCTGAGGTTACCGTTGGCTTGGCCTCTTTGCGTACCAACACCGTAACCACCCCATTTTGGACCATGAAAACCTCCAATAATTTAGAATTTAACGTTATCAATTTTTATAAACACTTGTGTTTTAAAGCTCCACCTTCTGCTACCCTACGCCATCCCTCCACTCACGTGACATGGTGGAGACGCTATTCTGTTAGCGCAGCTTGTTAAGGGGACCAACCCCGGTAAGCTTGACAATACAAAAAAAAAAGAATTGTTGTTTATAAGAATTATAAGGTTCCGTTCATTTTACAAAAAAAAAAAACAGTCTACGAATTGCACCTAAATCGAGGCGTCCGTGAGATACAATTTGCACTATAAATATATAATAATTTTGCGACGAAGATGATGGCAAAACTGATTTTTAACGTAATAAAAGCAGCCGAGAAAAGACGACGCCAGAAGTTCACACACCTTACCCATGTTTCCGGTCAATTATTGCATCATCGGAAATAAATGCGATTTAAAACGTCATAAACAGGGCGACTTTTGACAAGCGGTTTTTCAAACCGTAACAAAATATTTGCATTTGTTTCAAGTAATGCAACAATGAAGATTTTTATAAAAAGTTGAATAATTCGAAAACGGTTTATGTTTAGCCCTACGCATGGTAGATAAAGTCACATTAATATTCAGTCCGGAATCCCAAAAAGTAAAAATATTATAATATGTAGTAGTAAACCTATTAGTTTTATCGAAGTTTTTTTATTATGAGGATATTGCAAATAACTGCAATAGACAGGAGGTGATAACATATTTTTGACAAGTCAAGAAGTCAACACGTTACTGAATAAAATGAGGGAAACGACGGTGAAATTGTAACATAGAGCAAAGTGGCATTCGCTGCTTTTTGTGGTTATTCTTGCTGATATTGCAGTTAAACCAGCAAAAAACCAACACCGGCCGGAAAGTTTCGTCGACGCGCTAGTTCAGCCCGGTAAAACAAGCATCAACGCCGATTTCCATAATTACGGTGACATGTTGCGACCACAACAAAAAAGATAAAACAGAGCGAAACTAATCCTAACAATTACTTAGCTTCATTAATAAAACACGTACAATGCGGCTAGGATTTCTTTCCTTCCTTCCATGAACATTCAATTTTCACAAAAAAAAGTAACTCAATATGAGGGCTATGAAACGCGTGATAGATGGACAGCATGTCGGAACTCCTTTTTTCCCATCAATTCCTTGTCATAATAAACTTTCTGCGTCTGACCCGCAGGTTACGTTATACACCCTTCGCAGGATAACGTATGTTCCCTTTCCCGTTGTTCCCCCATTTTCGCATTCTCATTCCACTCTCATCTCACCCCCCTCATTCCGATACATTACCACGCGGAGCATCAATATTTTCAACTCCCTAATGGAATATCACCGCCGAGCTTTCGTTCTCCTGGTCTTATCAAATTGCGTGTTACAACTGATTTGTCGAAAGTCCGTGGATGGTGGTGGTTCTCGTTTCGCACACTTGATCGCCGCCGTTCGTAAGGTTTTTTTTTTTTAAATTGATGAGATACTCTTTCGCAAAATCATTTTGTCGGGATTTCGTGATCGATGAGCGAACGATAATACTCTTGCGCACATGCGTCCAATGCGTCATCTTTTTCTTGTCTAATTTTGAAACAAAAAAGTAAATTAAAGCTTTGTATCGTCCTTTATCTTCTCTTAAATTTTTGTTATCACATACGTGGGCTGCTGGAAAATTTTCTGGAATCTAGTAGGTCTAGATTTGTTAGCGTTTATCAACTGTCATATTTGAAAAATTTGACGTTCTTCGCCTATAATTCTATTGACAGTTCCTATCCACGTAAACTAGTTTTGTTTGTACAGGGTGGCCCAACGATGCGTATTTATTCTGTGAGGCTTATGGGAAAAAAATAGGGAAAAAATCTATAAAGAATTTTATACTAGATAATTCGCGACATATTGTAAAATTATTTTGAACTATACACAGTGATCAGAAAAATGGTGGTTCGTGGAAACCTAATTGTTTTTAAATGGAACACCCTGTATATTTTTAGACATTTGGAAGCGCCAAAGTGAGCTGATTACAACGGCATAAAAATATATTAATTTCATTGAATAACTTTCGTAAAATAATTTTTTTTTCTTGAAGAATTTTGCAAAAATTCAGTCAGTTTGAATATGAATTTCTGATTACTGAGGTAACACACGCAAACGAAAAACGAATACGATATTTTTGGGACTTTGGCCTTTATGAAAATGTGAACAAAATTAAGATATCTTTTTGCATTATACCGAGAGATCAATACATACGAAATATTCGGTATCTCATTTTTTTTAAACGGAACGGCCTACTGTTTATTTCAGAAATGGATAACACTTATAAATGTAGCTTTCTGCTGATATAAGGTTATATACCTTTATTTTTAATAATTTCGTCACTAGAAATTTTCTTTTTATAAGTATTTCAATGGTCGGCGTTTTAAACTATACACCCAGTATTGCTACTTTCCTATCTAAATTCAATCATTCGAAGTCATTTTTCGATCATTTGATTCTACTTTCAAAGATTTCTAATTTGAATACCCCCGCGATAGGATTTATTTTACCAAAAATAATTTAAAAACAGACCACTGAAATTTTTCATCATATTTGAAAAATTTGACGTTTTTCGCCTATAATTCTATTGACAGTTCCTATCCAAGTAAATTAGTTTGTTTGTACAGCATTTGAGAAAAAGTAATTTTGTGTAAACATGCAAATCTCGCGTGAAAATTTTTGTGCCGCGATTTTTTACGATATCAAATGTGGTCTAACACCGAAACAATGCTTCAATCGGCTTCATTTGGGTTTTGGAGATAAAGCATCATCAAAGAGCAGTGTTTATAATTGGTTTGCCGAATTCCAGCCTGGACGTACCTCTCTGAGTGACGAATTTCGTGAAAGTCGTCCTTGTTACCACTAATGTAGATGCTGTGCGTGAAATACTTGAGCGAGATCAACATGTGACATACCGTGAGATTCAAGCATCCGTACGCATTGACATGAAACCAATCCACCAGATTCTGCATGATCATTTGAACGTACGAAAGCTTTGCAGTCATTGGATCCCACACAATTTAACAGAAGCGCCAAATCAGGGTCGTGTCAAATGGTGCGAAGAAATGCTCAAGAAATTCAATGGAGGTCGTTCAAATTTAGTTTATAACATCGTTACTGGTGACGGAACGTGGATCTATTCGTACGACCCAGAAAGTATACAACAATCTACCGTTTGGGTATTTCAAAATGAACCAAAACCAACAAAAGTTGTCCGTTCACGCAGTGCTGCGAAGCAAATGATTGCTTGTTTCTTTGGTTTAACTGGACATGTAGGAACCGTGGCTTTAGAGGATCGAAAAACCGTGAATGCCGATTGGTATACTACAATTTGTTTGCCGGAAGTCATCGATCAAATAAGAAGAAAAATCGAAATCGACGAATTATTCCCCATCATGACAACGCCAGCTCTCACTCAGCCCGTCAAACAGTTGATTTTTTGTCCAAAAAAATGTTGAATTAATGACTCATTGTCCATATTCACCTGATTTACCACCTAATGATTTCTTTTTGTTCCCAAATATCAAAAATAAAATGCGTGGTGAGCGATTTTCGTCGGCTGAAGCCTCTACTACTCTACCTGGGTCCTGCTCAAGTAGTTCATTAAAGATGATTTCTTTTCTTCTAAGTTTTCAAGAGGGATCTACTAGTCCGTAGTCACCCTCAGTTTCGGCTGCCTGTTTTCTTTTCTGCCTTGTCCAGGAAGGTCGTGCTCTGCATTTTCGGTAAAAACATCTCCTACGCAACTTTGACGTATACAGTGTGCCCGGATTTCGTAGGGACAGCATGGATAACTTCTGTATTTGAAGAGATAGAAAGATGATTAAATTAGCAAAAAGGTGTAGGTTCGAGAGCTCATTAAGAATCCATTTTCAAATATTACTTGTCATGGCCAACTTGGTTAAAATTTTACAAAAACCAAAATCTCCTAATTTCTTTTATTTGCCGTAACTTTTTTTGTTACTTAAGATATTGAGATGCGGTTTGAACTAGTTTGCATGATAATTTAAGTATTTTTATGGGTATTTAATAAAATTAATCTTATTTTTACAAATTTTCAATAATGTAACCTAACCTTAAAATTTTAAATAGGATTTTCGTCGGCTGAAGTAGCGGTTGAAACATTCCGGACACTGGTTTCTGAGGTACCATCTTTAGAGTGGAAAACGTGCTTTAAAAATTGGTTCGAGACTATGCAAAAGTGTATTGACGTCAAAGGCGAATACTTCGAAAAACAATGATACCGTTTTCCAAATTTCATATGCGTTTTTTCATACGGTTTCCAGAAACTTTTTCAGCAGCCCACGTATGTATCTCCTGTACAATCTTAGACCTGAATTTAAACGCCAACAATATAGAAATAAAATAGCACTTGTTTGTCTTTGGTATCGAATCCGAAATCTGATGTATCAAGTAATCAAGGTACTTTGATTCTGGTGGCAACTGCAGTCTTCCTGATTCTAAGTTTTTTCATCTGAGCGATTTCATACTTAATCGACATTTGTGAATACTTTCGTACCGAAAATAATTTGTTACGGTTAGAAAATTGTGTGTGAACGCTTGGTAGTATAGTTTCGCGTCTGCTTTTATTTCCATAAAAGTAAGTTGCTTTTTGTCAACGTCTCCCTCATAAAATTAACTGGATTCTTATAGCACAAATGGTGTCACGCTATGTTTTAATATCGTGGTGCAAAGCGCAGATAGTTATTTTGCATACAGTTTAGAATACACTGACTATAAACCATCGCATAATTTTCGATATTTAGCATTTCTTTTACTGCCTTAAGTAAACAATATCGCTCGGAGTTTCTATTTTTAGCTCTAATTGCATCATCTTTTGCAAGAGTCTGCAGGTGCATTTCGAGTTTTGCGTGAGAATAGACGTAATGTTTATATTATAACGTCTACATGGTCATAAATAAAGGGCGGATCATACATAAAATGCGTATTTGTTTATTTATAGCAGACATGAAACACTTTAAAACATGTTTAAAATTGACCCTAAATTAAACATGTTTTAAACAAAAAAAAACAGCTGTTTAAAACAATTTTTAAATGTTTAAATTGCCCTTACAGCTTACATAAAAAGATATATATTATTTTTATTATTTGATATTTGTGTAAAAAGAAGAATTTATTAAAATTTGATCTCTAATTAAAAGAAAGATGAAAAGTTTGTAATGTTAGATTATGTACCCTTTTAAGAATAATGTATGTACTTTGATAATAATTTAAATCATTTAAGTCAGAGCTTGATTCATTTAGGATCTACGGTCGCGGTATTTTAAATGATTTTCAAAGAAAGTATGAAGTATTTGGTATCAAAATACTGAGAAAAACATTCCAACTAAAATCAAATACAATCCAAAGAAATATTTCTTTCAAATTACTTGATCTTGAACTAAAATACATGACTCGTGGCTTTCAATACTGGAAAACAAAAATTTCAAATATGTAAAAACATGTAGGATGTTCCATTTAAAATAACAAAGTTGATATTACTTCCGGCGAAACCAAAAGTCCAGTAGGTATATGTCTGAAATTTCAAATTAAATGTTTGTTTAATTCATCGTTTTCAACTTTTAAACAAACCTTAAAATTCTAGAAGGGCGAATATACGGCCTTGGGACACACGGTAGAAATTCAATGAAGACAAATGAAACGATAACGTTATAAATAGTTTAAACAGCGACATCCTACGATCACTTTTTGACCTAACATTGCATTATCATTGCTACATAATAACTCATCTCGTAGCCCATAGTATGAACAGGGAAGCGGAAGACCCAGTATGTTTCAAAACTTAATGTAATGATAAAAGGTTAAATATTGAAAAGGTATTTTAAAATTTTACAGTACAAGTATTATTCTAGTGATCAGTAATAATTAATTAATTGATTATAATCAATCTAATGCAATTTAAATTTAGTTCAAATCAGAGCTACAGTGTAGTCATCACATCAGCTCAGCCACGCATTGTCTAAAATTATTAAAACAATTGATATGAGAACAAATTAAAATTTAAAGTTAATCTGTCAGTGAAATACAGACCCTAAACAATTAACTTCTGGTTACACAGTATTACGTTGCAAAAAATATATACGTATATCAAAAGTGGTCTTTTTTAGCTTAAAACTAAAAAAAATGAATTTAAAACATTAACAAAAAAACATGTTTAAAACTTAAAAATAAAGCACTTATATCAAAAGATTTCTTTTTTAGCTTAAAATTATAAAAAATGAATTTAAAACATTATCAAAAAAAACATGTTTAAAACATTTTGTTTAAAGCAGATGGTATGTTTTTAATTCGGTGTTTTAAACATGTTTTAAACACTGTGTTTAAATCAGTTTGTTTTAAACTTTCCAACCATGCAGCGATTACTTGGGGAATTGGGTATTTGGGGATTACCCTCATTGGTCGTCGTCAATCACGTGATCTCTTTCCGTAATGGCGTGGAAGGCATTAGCAAACTCTCCAAAAAGCATGTTCAAGTGTTTTCTTCAACTTTTTGTGTTTTATTTATTTATTTAGTTTTTGGAATACATTTTTTGCATATAATGTTGCATATTTTAGTTAAAAGGGTGCATATTTTGGCCAATTTTAATGCACATATATGTATATTTTTTACCCCATTTTGTTGCGTATAAATCCGGAAACCGATCAATTTTTGCGTTGTAAGGTTCTAGAAATTACAATTTTTTTTATGTACAATAGATAAAACACCGACATCCTAGGATCGCTTTTTGACCTGACATTGCAGTAGGTTAGACAAATTGAAACGAGTTTGCTACATAATAAGCTACCCCATGCAAAAACGAATTGCAACAAATTCTTTTTTGTACGTTTGTTACTTCGACGGGAAGATTAAGTTGTGTTCATATTTGACCTTTTATGCAATTGGTTTCCTTTACGTGAGCTTTTACTCGATTGGGTCTTGATTTTGATGATGTCACGATGTTTTCGATTGGTGCAAACCCTTCTTCCGTACATTAGGGGGAAGGCCAGTTTTGAGTTTATTAATTCGCGACGCGTATGGAACGAGTAAGTCGTCTTGTGATATTCCGAGGGCCTCGTTAGCGGCCTAGTAGGGCGCTACCCTAAATTTTGGCGTCATGTCCGCTTAAAAGACGGTACACTGTCTGGTTGGATTGAGGAATCTAGTTGGAGCTTTCCTTGGTGTACGACTTGCCCTGGAGGACCGAAACTCATCAAGGTTGTGTCAATCTCGTCCTGGACGTTCAGGACAGGCTTTTAGTTCCAGTTGTGGTTCTTATTTTGGATATTGTGAGGAACGACTCATTTTCTATTTAATGACGTACTATCGCGTACGGCTATCATCCTGGTGTACAATTATTCTCAAACTGAAAATCATTCGTGATTTGATTGACCGATATCAATCATAATACTATGATTCTGGTGGTACTTCAGTCTTCCTGATTCATTGGGTGATTTCATACTTAATCGATGTTTGTGAATATTTTGGTATCAAAATCAATTATTCCCAATTTGAGATAGTGTTACAGGGTGAAATCCGCACTTCACAACACAACCTGTATATTATATGCAAATTATCTCTGAAAAGTGCAAGAGACGCCATTTATTTCTTGCGCAAGTCACCGTCTGTTTCTCCCTTATGCATTTTAACCGACGTGACGTTATTGACATATGCTGCAATTCATCTAAGGCTCTAAAGCGTGCCGGCGAATAACAATAAAAGAGAAAATCGGCAAATTTTAAAGTGTCGGAAATTCTAAGTTGACATGGTTTGTTTCATAACTTCTTTAAAAGTAATACCTGTCACGCTGTAGTAAAACAAACGCAGTTATCGCCGCCGTTGTTCTGACTATTTTTAGATAAATTACTGTTAGTGTGAGTGGTTTCTTTTTAGAATACAGGTGGCTTTCTTTTATTTTCTTCTTCTTTCTTCGACTGTCAATCATTCTGGCTTTATTTATTCACATCTGCAGACATTTGACTTTTCGCAAACGATTGTCGGCATTTATTTCTAAGATGCTGACATTGGTATTAGATAGCGTGTTTGCATCTCTAATTTTATTGTTTTTCCGGTTTTAAGCATTACGATTTTTGCACACGACGGAGGTATTTGGCTGGCGTTTGCCTCATACGATTGGTCTATCCCTCCTCTGTTTGATTTAGTTCCACATGCTGTCGTACTACTTTCAATTAATACCATATTTCTGACTGAATTCCTGACTTCCGGTTGGAACCGCGTCTCTCCTCGGATTACTTCTACTGCCGACGTTTCGTTCTCCATTGCAGAAGAACTTCCTCCGGGCAGCTGCTGCTGGTGGTCTTGCTGTTGCTTCTTGCTGCTGCTTCTAATCTCAACGACAGAAGAAGCAGCAGCAAGACCACCAGCAGCAGCAGCAGCAGCCCTGAGGAAGTTCTTCTGCAATGGAGAACGAAACGTCGGCAATAGAAGTAATCCGAGGAGAGATGCGGATCCAACCGGAAGCCAGGAATTCAACGATGGACGACGGCCGCGGAAGCCTTCAAGTTAAACCCAATGATGATGTTTGTGTTTAAATTTGATGTGAGTGCCTGATTAATGAAGTTTTCAAGGGAAGTTGTGGTATTCAAATATGCATCACTGTATAATTGCACCATTTCGGGATTCGAAAAATTAAAGCTTTAGTAATGCACTCCCGGTAATCACTTCAATAATAAAATGCATTGCATATTATAGTTGTTTGTGGCCGGCTAAATAATTCAGGGCTGATGATGAATCCGATGCATTGTAGCTTTCGACCGATGTTAAATAATTCCTAAATCAGGTTTTATGACGGCGGTGGTGCAGTTCGGTGATTTGACCGGGATGGAAAACGTTGCGAACATGCGTGTCATAAATCTCGGACGTGGGTAGTAAAACGGGCCGGAGGAAAGGACGACGGAAGTAATTCGTTTCGGGCGGAAGGGCGACCGCAATTAATAAGATGAAATTGTCTTGGATATAATTGGTTGTCAAAAACAAGCACATGAACGTACGATTTGCCGCCGAAACTTGTGTTCAACTATAGCAAGAAAGTTTAGGATAAGTCTAATAAGAGAAGGGGAAACTTTGTTTTCTGTTGAGTAAATACTTAGGTTGGTAAGAAATTTTAGAAGCATTTTAGAATCCAAACAGAGTAAAATGGATGAAATGACTTGAAATGCATTTACACCATCAAGATTTCGATGAAATAGAAACTGTTAAGATGGAAGTAAACTGGCAAGTTGAAAATTAATATCGCTTATGACGTGATTGAATACCGGGTGTTCAACTTCGTTTTCTGTTGAATAAATACTTAAGTAAGAAATTTTAGAAGCATTTTAGAATTCTAATCGGAGTAAAGGTTGGAATGACTTGAAATGTATTTACTCCATCAAGATTTGGATGAAAGAGAAACAGTTAAGATGGACTTAAACTGGCAAGTTGAAATTAATACCGCACGTGATGTGATTAAATACCGGGCGTTCACTCTCAGCGTGCTCCATTTAAAAGGCAATTGCGCGCTCGTTCGCAGAGATACGTGAGAATCATCGTCCCCGTTATTGCTACTATTATTATTATTAAATCAAACAAAACAACTGACTTCGAACAAGTCTGCTCGAAAGCTCCAGGCGGTAATAAAACAGAATATTCGACGTTCTCCTCGCTTTCCTCCCTGTTTCTCTCGCTCGAGGAACAACTGACGAGGCGAATAAAACACACTCATCCACGACACGAGTCGTAAGAAGACGACAAATAAAACGATATCGGTTTTATGATTAGAATTTCTTAAAATTAGTAAGTACCTTTAGAAAACAAAGAGACTGAGTGGAAATTCTTGTGAACGCAGACACAAGAGCTTTTCTATTTTCCCTCTTTTGCATCATCGTCTTCTTCGCGCCTCTCCTCCTCCCCCCAGACCCCCATCGACCCGAATTTGCAAACTTCTGCGTTATCGGAATGAGATAAGGCGGTTTAAATGAGGCTGAAGCGAGCAAATTTATTGTTTCTCAAGTTTTGAAATATTACAGTCGATTCAGAGGGTATTTTAGTTTTCCGCTGCGATTTCAATAAAGTCCGCGTTTTCCCCACGAGATGAAAGAAATGCTTCGGCAAATTTAATATTTTTCTGAAACGAATTTCGTAATAATTACTTAAGCACTTACGATTCGTTCTCGGTATGAATTTGTAGACGGCTTTGAATCCGCCGCATTCGATGTTCTCGTCCGACTTAAAGTGGATCCACAGGTGCCTGTCGGACGAGATGATCATCGGGGGAAAGTTGTAACCGCAGAAGGGGTAGTGCTTCATCTTGTTGTAACCGTTGGCGCCGTCGCGTACCTCCAAGAAGTCGTTTTTGCAATCCTCGCTCGGTTCTATCGCGAAACGATCTCGAAAGTCCAA
Source organism: Prosopocoilus inquinatus (assembly GCA_036172665.1). Classification (NCBI taxonomy): domain Eukaryota; kingdom Metazoa; phylum Arthropoda; class Insecta; order Coleoptera; family Lucanidae; genus Prosopocoilus; species Prosopocoilus inquinatus. The sequence continues at coordinate 32,353,243 of CM069877.1, forward strand.
CTTTATGTTGAAGCCTGGAGGAGCTGAAACAAAAATTCTTTCTTTAGGAAACAAAAAGCTAATTAAATCTGCTGGTACTGTCGTATGTATGTAATGGAGCGACGCAGAGGAACAGAACCACAACACGACTGGTTCCCATAGGATTACCAGGGAAATCTTCCTACTGCCCGCCACACCTTTCCCCGATGATATGGGAGACCACGGCACGTTTCAAACTTTGCAAGCGCTCATTTCCCATGAGACTAATTACGATTTGCTCGGAGTTGGATTCGGATAGAAGACATGATGCAACTCACGAACTGTAACCACCGTGAGATTTAGACAACAAATCCAATTATGGGCATATGGTTCCTGCTCTAACTAAAACATGGCGCCTTTTCATAGGAAAAATGACTATTACTATTATAGCGTTAGAAATTTTCAATGAAACAGAAGAGAAACTGTGGGGCATTATTAGAAAGAAAAAATGAAGAAAGACGTATTACCATGTTATTTTAGTTGAAGGTTTAATTTTGATTATGTTAAATAAGTTTAACTTACATTTTTGAGATGTATTATTATGATTCCGCATGAGAATTTTATTTAAAGTGAGTGTAAATTTCGTGTATCAAGGGACAATTGTAATTCCAAGGTATTTCGCCTCAAATAATGCTTACACTAAAACACAAACTTTGTTCCATGAATTAAATTATATGGGTAACGACAAAACACGTTGAACCGCAACCTAAAGTCAGTCTTGAAGCTTCTACGATGTAACAAAGGACTGCAGGACTTTGCTGATATGAAAGCATCTCTTAAGCCTAGCAAAAGGTGAACACATCGTAAGCCAAAATCGTCATCTACGGCCAAGAAGTCTTCAAGCATCACGACAACAAGAAACACATTCGTGGTAACAAAACAAAATATGTGCGGAGATTGTTGTTTGATATCTGTAAAGGGAATTCATTTAGGAACATTTTAAAACATTACATAAGTCTGGGGCAACAGTAATAAGGAAGTAGTTCTTTTTGTGAAAAGCAATAAAACTCATTTAGCAAAAAAGTGTTTACTAGAAATTGGGAATGACGCGCTCTAAGGATAGTCAGAAAACGAGAGAGAGGTGCTTTTCTTGTATGATCTATATAAAGGGGATGCAGCCATTTTCAAAAAAAAAATCATTAAATTACCAGCAAACATAACATTGGGTATTACCAAAAAAGACACAAAATATCCAGCAAACATCCGCGTCGAGTGTTTACGAAAATGACAATTAAAAACGAAAGTATAGTGTCGAGATTATTATAGAATTAAATTTATGAACGAGTGCGTGAGTCTACATTAATAATAAAGTGCAGATGGGACAAAAACCGTAAGAAGAACAAAAATATTAACATAACGTCGGGAACTATTTAAATCACTTATCAATTTGAAAAAGGATTGTTCAAATAAATTTACCGTTAAATATCAAGATGAGTAATAAACATTTAAAGGAAAACTAGCGTATCAGTACTGTAAAAATAAATATCAAACAATTAATAACTCCATTGCAGGAACTTAGTTAGTTATAACCCGTTTAAAAAGAAAGAAATACATTTCATTTATTGTTGCAAAATCAAAAATTTGTTAAATAAACCAATAAAACAAAATAAACGATTTTAATTTGTTCTGAATTTCATTCAAAATTATAATTGATCTTTTATTTATAACAATTAGAAAAGAGCCCAAAAATTGTTATAAACAACAAACAAAAAGGTCACGACCATGGACCTATAAGAGTTTCATGTTAACAAAAATTTATATGCGTTATTATAAACAAAAATTGTTGTACGAAAAATAACAATAACTTATCAATATGTACAATAGGGCTTCTAATCTTTAATTAAAAAAAATAGAATCTTGTCGGTTTGTTCTTAATAGTTAAGAAACAATGTGTTGGTTAAAACAAGAAATAACAGGTTTGTTCCATTCGTAGTAGAATTTAACGTTTTGAAATGTTCAAATCATGCAAATACATCCAATTTTGTGTTCAGAACTTGAAATCCTGAAGAACAGAACGGAGGACTGACTAAAAAGCGCGCAGGGTAACATTATTTCTCTCTCATGAAAGTGGTTTTGTGCATTTTGCTTTTTTTTTAATGCCCAATGATGTGATGATACAGTTATCACCGAACGCGCACCAGACCTATCACAACCGCATCTAATTCCCGGGAAACTTTCTCAGAAATGAAAAATCGCATTAGTTCTAACAGCACTCAATTTTTCCTACAGATTTGATGCAGTCAGACAAATTTAAGTGGAACCAATAAACCTGTAGTGTCTGAATGTAATATTTTATAAAAACTGTCAACCAAAATCTTCTTTGGAATTTTGTCTTATTTGGGTTTATTATTTTAAGATATTGTCAAAATTTTTCCGAAAGCAAAGAGTCTTATAATTATTATAAACACAATCCACTAGTTGACGCAACCCGGTGAGGTGCTCACTACTGGAAGGGCACGCTTCATTGGAGCGGAACGCACTTAGTATATAAGGTAGCGATAGGTATGACACCGTCACTTCTCCTGTGATTTAGTAGGATAGAAGTCGCAACTACTAAAGATGGCAGTATAGCTGCCGAAATACGTATTTAGTTAAAAAAAAAAAAACATTGTTGTTATGAGTCAAATCCAAATTTATTGTTAGACAAGGCACAGTCTCCAATACATTAAACAATCCACTGTTACGGTCGAATTTTCATGTTTAGGTGTTCCATTTGGATAGGCTACTTTTCATACATATTGTTGCTGTAGGCTTGCCGCAGCCTATGCACGCGGTTGAACGCCAGCCGTTCTATTTCGTTGGTCGACTAGCAGAAAAGACAATCGGTGGGTGTATTTTTTTAGTGCCTTTGGTGCGATTGTCACATTTAAAATGACACGGTGCTTGTAAATGTGCATCTTGGGTCTGATGTATCTTTTTTAGCATCCCATCTGTATATTGTTAAATTATGATTAAATTAACATGGCTATTTACCTCGTAAAATATTCTCCTCACAAAATTTCTCATTGTTTCACGCTTCAGCTCTAAATCGATTGTATTGATTTTAAGGTTAAACTGATGTTTACTTTTGTGTGACTAATTTCGCAGTTGTTATTGGACGAGTTTACATATATGATTACAAGTTGTTTGTCTCTTTGTATTTTGATTTTGTCATTTACCACTTTAATGGAATGTTTCAACAATTTACATTGTAATTTATTCATCTGTTTATTTTCGTTCACATTGATTTATAGAATTGGCAATACTGTATCATTGGGCTGCATTCGAAGTTCTTCGTCAAACGGCCTTACGTGTCTGAACTTACCCTCTCACACCTCATTGGTCGGATTAAGCTGAGCGGTGGGATTGGCCGACGATTTCAAACTTCGAGGGGCAGTTGCCGTTTTGAATCCTAGCCAATATGGTGGTTGTTTAAGTATTCATTTAAAAATTAACATTTAATTACCATTTTCTTGGTCATCCAAGTTAATTTCACGTTTAATAATGTCTTTTGTTTTCCCATAAACATAAAGAGGTGATAGAAAAATTTTGTGCAAATTGTTTTTGATTGCAGTGAGAACGTCGAGCAGCCTCTGGACAGCTGTTTCAGCCCTGCTTGGGGCTCCTTCAGCAGAGACGTAGCTCGACATTCCCACTACAGACCAAAAACGACTTGCCCAATTTATTCGCAATTGCGATGTAAGAATGATGAACAGATAAAATAGCGACATCTTACTATCGCTTTTTGACCTGACATTGCAGTAGGATAGACAAATTGAAGCGCAAATCCCGCTTCAATTTGTCTATCCTACTGCAATGTCAGGTCAAAAAGCGATAGTAAGATGTCGCTATTTTATCTGTTCATCGTACTTTGTTTACATAATAATTCATATTTTTATTAATAATTTATATTTAACATAATTAATAATATTTTGGTCATTTAATATTTAATTACTCAGTTGAGAATTAATTTGCCTTTAGGGCTACCATTTAAAGAAAAGTATTTCTATGTATTATCAATGTGAGACGAAATTGAATTCAATATCGTGCAACTTATCAAACTGTCAATTTATAATAACGTATTCAGTCATATTTATTATCAAATTTAATGCAACTACAAATTTCTTACTTAAATAATCTAAATTGCACATTTATCACCCATTGTTTTGGGTTAACAACTTTATTAAATATATTTCTATATTTTTGGACGTTCTTCTATTTATTTCGTTTCAATTCAACAATTTTGCATTTTTGGTGGGTTTCCAAATTTTCTTTTGTTTGTTCTTTTGTTATCCCTTTATTAATAATAATAAAAAATTTGGTGGCGCTTAAATTTCAAAATTTATGTTAAAATATAACTTCTGTTTTGTTCAGCTTCATATTGGAATATTTAATTTATTGAATCCTCGACTTTTGCTCTCCCATAAAAGGCTGAGTGCCGTTCGCACCTATATAACCCTTTATAGGCTGATAAAAAAGGTAAACAGGACACACGATTTCTGTTGGAATTTAGATGAAGAGTGAGCCAGCGGTTTCTAACGGATTTATTTACTGCGTCGCCTTAGTTTCCCCACGTTGTGGGATAATCTGACGATTCTGTGGAGTGTGCCCCGCTGTCGAACCTCGCATATTCAACGGCAAGGTAAGCGCCTTGTTCGTTCCTTCTATTTTAAAGTTCAGTTGATTTTCATGTGTATTTATCGTTTACGGTGGTTTTATTCCTACATTTTCTCCCTTACGGCAAGTCGTCACGGGCAGATCGTGACGCTGAGTACGAGTAAGCCCGGTTTCTCTCCCTGTAAAGTACCGAATAACGCCTCGTGTGCAGCGTCATGGAAGCCGCTTCGAAAGCAGGTTCAACTTCGATGATTCTCGAACCCTCCTTTCGACGTCGCTATTCTGGGAGGAAGCGGTTTGTGTGAAACCTGCTGACGTAAGAGTTTTCTATCCCTTCTTTTTTGGTATCTTTCTGCGTGACGTTGTACTTTGCAGTGTACTACCGTCGTTTGTGGCGAAACGAACCGGCAACGTGGGCGAACAACACGTGCAATCGTGCAATTTTGGGTCAAAATTTCTTTGTATTTTTAACTGCGAGCTCTGAGGGAGCCTGTGATAACTGAAGCGCTTTTTTTTACAAAAGTAGCCCATGTCAAAAAGCTTTGTTTTTGGAAAATCTAAGAAAACCTATTATATAATAGGCCTTTTTGGATTTTGTATGATTGTTTGATTTATATAATGAGGAAAAATATGAATGTATCTGGATTGCAATGTGAATTTTAACAAAGTTTATCAATATTATGAAAAAATAAGAAGTTTGTTGACAAACATAAAATACTACTGTTTTTAAATTTACAGCAAAAACAACCCTCCCGTTATTTTTGGTGAAAACTTTTCGGACAAAGACTGTTTTTGTACAACAGTAAATACTAAAGTATCTTTAATTTTGAATGCAGATTGTTTTTGCGGAATATTTCATATATCGGGATGTAATGAGATTGGCGCCATTTCATGGATGTTTTCCTCAATTTTGAAAACAAAGGCTGTTTTTGTGAAAAAACGTTTCAATTTTTCAGTTTTACTGCCTTAATAATATTGTTACGTTTCTAGGGTTTAAAATAATTTATTTAATCGAATAAAACACTCGGTAAAAACTTAACCGTAATTTAATAATGCTTACTATCTAATTTATTTGTAACAATTTATTTATACACTAAATCTAACTTCGACGATCGCTGTTTAGAATTCGACTGACTACTGAGTCAACCCCGGTCGATTTTATATTCTACGCTGCCTTCTCGTTTGTTCCATCTTCGCAGACGCTGGAAAAGTCGAGTTTGTTCGGTATAGACCCCGGCGTCGCGGCGGCTGATGACGCACAAAAACGAACCGACTTCTTGACGCCTTCAGTGTGACGTAGTGATCTGAGCGGCGCGCCACAATATATTCAGGGGGTCTAATTTTCTTTTTAATAGACTCTATTTATTGTATTGTATTGTAAACATATTTTTGCTATTTATTTGACCAATTTTCATACTTTAATTTGGCTAAAATTCAGAGAGCATTACGTTACGATATTGCAGTTTTTCCCCATATCTTTTTTTGCCCCTTTTGCGCTGTAGATTTTTTTGTATATGTTAAGAATCATGTATGCTACACGTGAGTACTCCCGCTAATATGCCAATGCTCTTTTGCTCGGGCCGTGAAATATACAATTTTTATGATTTGCTGATTACTGGCGTACCTCGCTAGCGAATCGGCAACGATGAACCATCTCTTCCCAGTTTGAATTATTCGTCGATATTCGAAAGAATTCAAAGATTATTATATTGAATTTTAGCCGCCTGGTACGATTACTATTGTTTATTTGAAATAATGATTTCATGATCACAATAATTACAATTTCGCATACAAAATTCAAATTCAAATTAGATCAATTTTCGAAAACTAAAAAAGTTCATTTCGTGGATGGTGTTACGAGCCCAGTTTGTCTCGGTTGTATGACCCTAGTCGCGCTATGTCACCTAAACCCGTCCATTTCTCTCCTGGGTTTTTGCTGCTGCAGTCAACCAGAATTCTTGATTTTTTTAAACCTATGGCCCCGTGACTACTTCTCCTGAACGAATTACACTCCCCATTTTAGCCACGTCATCGAGTTTTCAACCAAACGACTTCGTAATTTTTTTGTCTAACACGTGGCCATGTTTCATCTTAAGTGTTGCCACCAACTCTGTTACGGTCGAAGTCGCTTGTATTTGTGGTAAATCTTGGCAGCCCTGTTCTGCTCTCGACTCCGCGCGTTTATTCAGCCTACGTTTTAGTGTGAAACTCTCTCTGATCAGGGGAACACGTCGTTGTGCGTTGGTCATGCCGGAGCCTTTAACAGTTGTTTAACCTATTTTTTAATCTCGTCTTACAAGATACTTTGTTCTTTTAACTGTTGTGCAACTTTGGTTGCCTAATTTATGCCACACCTGGCGTCAGACAAGTTAATTCAATCAATACACTTTTTTTTTATTAAAGTCAATATTTAATTTTTGCTGGGTAATATTTGTCAATCGTAATTTCACTGCTTTTGTTAACGTTTGAGTCGATTTAAGTACTAGAGATTATTTTTTTTGTTACATGGGTTATTGTGAGACGACAGGAAATTTCCAACCGTACAAATTTTTTTGTGTTTTCAAATATTTAAGATCATTTGATGAAATGCGAATTAAACTTTAACGTTAACGCTTTATTTATTGCTATTATTTTTTTATCCTGTCACTGAATCGTTGTCTTGGACACTTTCCGCCTTTGTTAAAACTGGGGTTAATTTTGGGTTGGAATTGTACTCTATACCATGGTTTGTATCCTCCAGTTGGTGCCTCCCGGTTAATTATTCTCAAATATACTATTCTTTTGTGGATTTCCATCTTTTACTCCACGCCCTCTCCTCCTCTAAAAATCTGCCGTTGGTATCACGCCGTGTCATCTGGTGACGACAACAAGTCAACTACTGAAAATCCCATGTACTCAGGTAAGAACTGCCCTGCCTCGTTCTACGTACATATGTTACGGTTTGTTTAGTTATTTGGTACAACAATTTGTTACCCAGCGTGTTGTAACCATTTTGTCATAACAATGGTCTTTTCTAAAAGAACTCTAAAGTTTAATTCCGGATTTTGTTTCAATGAAAAGCTTTCTTTTAGTTTAATTTTGTTTACTGTTGTGTACAAAAGCTTCGATCCGCTCTAACGTTTCGCAGTTTGATTTGTGGCATTATCACGAACACGGGTTTCGCGAAATACCGAACAAACTAAATGTTGCGTTAGATACAGTAGCGATAAAATCTGGTAATAATTCAGGGGACGAAAGTATTAACTCGGAAGTGTATTGGCAAACATTGCGATGCACAGATGCAGGCGGCGCTGATGCATGTCTCAACGCAGATAGTAATCATGTAATTTATGCACGTTCGCGTCCTGTTGCAGGTTTCTGTTTGCGGCCGGAGATATGAACGGGTCACCGCCATTTACATCCAATTTGTACTCTACCGGGTGAGTCGGGAAAGATGAACCAAACGTCTGAATGGATTTTGCTCGTATATGCAAGCTAAATGAACCCAAGTTCTAATTCGATATTCATTTATTACAACTTCAGAGTATGAGCAAGTAGTAAATATGTAATACATCTGCATTCTCATTCTGCAACTTACTTATACCCATTTTGCACATTTAAGTGTTTTATTAATATCGAGAAAATGTTTTCAAGATGAATATATATAAGAATTTATTAAAACATTTTTGAGGTATTTTTAAATCCACCTCGATGTAGGGTGCATTCCTCCTGACTCCCTCGGTATGTAGTTATAAATGATCTCCATCGATCATTCCCGCGTCGAGTTTAACCAAAGTTTTAAGTTTCCTGCGTTCAACTTGTTACGTGCACTTCAAAAGCTAGACGTAAAAGCAAACATGTTCGCAGAGATTTTAACGTAATGAGTTCCGACATAATACGAAGAGCGCTTGTAGAATTGTAAGCGCATGGAATTGATATAACATGTCGAATGTGGAAACTGCTTTATGAAATTTGTATGTGCCCGGATAGATACGTTTTGGTTTGTTTGAATTGCACGGATTGCATAGGAAATTCCGAGCTAATTTATTACAGACGTATTACGCTCATTGCATCACAAAAACACTCTGTCAAAGCGCAGGAGAATAGAGGGTAGATGAAACAGGGGAATTGTATTAGGAACTGAAATTACCAGCAGGTAAGAACTGAATTAATTGTTCAGGTCATTTATTCTTCGAAGAGAATTATTAACATTTGTTGGAAATGCTTTATATCTATCTAGTGGTTACACCGCTACTCATGGATTCACAAGAGTCTATGTTTCGATAAAACAGAATTGATTTAAAAAAATAAATGACAGAAATAAATTAATAACATTAGTTTCTGGAATTCCAACAAACTTTACAGTTTCTTTACAAACGTGCATAAACGCATAACAGTAACGTTGCGAATTTGGGTGTTCACAAATTATAGTCGTTAATTTCAGAACACTTTAATTATAAACTGTTGCTTTACACAATTAAAATTACAATAGTAATGAACTGCAACACGTGTCTATCAAATAACACTTCTACAGAATGTACTTTCTACTATTTGAGCTGTTGCGTCCGTGGACGGGAACACGTGAGGAACTCAATATGAGTTGAATATGAGACAGCTTCTTAACTCAAAGTGCTTTATTAATTGGACTGTACACAATACTGTAACGTTAACAAAACCCTGTCGCGTGACCCATTTCCACACTACTCTCATAAAATTTACTTTTTCGAAGATTGACTTTAACATTATATTCACTTAAGCGTTTTAAAACTTTTAATACATTTTCATGACAAATTCTTAGTGTACTACCCACTATTAATATATCATCTGGATAGCAAAATGTATCCGACAAACCTGCTAAAATAGTTTCCATGATACTCTGAAAAATATCTGGAGCTGAATTAATACCGTATGTTAGTCGGTTAAATCTATAAAGACCCATATGTGTGTTTATAGTCAATAACTCTTTTGAAGCCTCTCGAACTTCTAACTGTTGATACGCACCTTTTAAATCAAGCACTGTAAAACATTTTTTTCAACCCAAATTGGCAAAAATATCCTCTGGTAATGGTAAAGTACAACGATCTGTATCAATAATTAATAATAATTAAAATTAACACAAATTCTAATTGCATCTGCTTCCTTTTTTGGTACAAGTACGATTGGATTGGCCCAATTACTATGTAAAACTTTACTAATTACACCATTTTTTTTTCTAAACCTTTCAGCTCAACTTCTACTTTTGGTTTTAGCGCATAAGGCATATCATAAGCTCTCAGAAAAATTGGTTTTACATTTCCTTTCAATTTTAGCTCTGCTTTAAATCTGCTTATACTACCTTTACAACTGTTTTCAAATACACTTGGATACGATTTCATAACTTGTGCTTTCATTTCACCCGCCGGATCTTCACTAATACTACAAATATTATTTTTCCAGTTAGGACTAAAAACATTTAAACAGTTTTTCCAAGTAATGGATTAAAAAAAATTTTGAGCAAATCGTTTTTGATTACAGTGAAAACCTCGAGCAGCCTCTGTAAAGCTGTTTCAGCCCTGCTTGGGGCTTCTTCAGCAGAGACGTAGCTCGACATTCCCACTGCAAACAAAAACGACTTGTCCAATTTATTCGCAATTGCGATGTAAGAGTGATGAACAGATAAAATAGCGACATCTCACTGTCGCTTTTTGACCTGATATTGCAGTAGGATAGACAAATTGAAGCGGAATTTGCTCCTAATAAGTCAGGTCAAAAAGCGATAGTAAGCAGGGCTGAAACAGCTGTACAGAGGCTGCTCGAGGTTTTCACTGCAATCAAAAACGATTTGCACAAAATTTTTCTAAAAACTTTCATTACGCTTTGACATCAAGCATGGCCGCCTTGCATGGGGGATTTATTAGGAGCAAATCCCGCTTCAATTTGCCTATCCTACTGCAATGTCAGGTCAAAAAGCGATAGTAAGATGTCGCTATTTTATCTGTAATGTAACTTATTACTAGCTCTTACTACTATTAACGATAACTGATAAGACTCCTTATTATACTTTACATCTACTAGACATTGACCGACAATACTTACATCCTCTCCAGTAACCATTTTCAACTTGAAACGTACTGGAATAAGTACAACATTTGGCATTAGGTTTTTAAAATTTGATAACAGATTTACACGCACCTGTATCGATATCGACTTCCATTGACACTGACACTTTTTCTATTTCTACTTCCATTCTTGCTGGATTATCCTCACGACACAAACTTCCGAGAAAACCTAGCTCCAAAGAATCACCCGATTCTGTGTCTTCTTGACAGACTTCTTTTTCTTCTATTGACTTTATTCTTTTCCCTTTTAACATTCTGCAAACTCTCGATGTGTGACCTTTTTTCTTACACACGTGGCATTCCCAATTTCTAGCTGGACAGCTTTGCAGATTGTGATGGCGACCATAACGGTGACACGAATTCTTGACTGTAGACTTTAACTTCGACATTTCTTCAAATTTTTCTGGTTTCTGTAGTTTTCGTGATTGATTTCTTTTTGTAACCGTAGAGTTCACTGAAAACTTTTTTATTGTTTCCACTGTACCTTGTACTACCTTGCTTTGTAAATCTACTGTTTCTGAACTCATTGCTGGCTTACTTGCTTCAGCAAATACTAATGTTGGAGGTTCTTCCAGTAACTTCTTCTGAATATTTGGATCGATCACTCCGCACTTGCACGTTTTTGTTAAATCCTTGATCACTGCTATATACTCTGCTACTTTTTCCCCGTTTTTTTGCTTTCTGTTGTGAAATTTAAATCTCTCTATTACAATACTCGTAGCTGCTTAAATTTCTCCTTTAATGTATTTACAAGCTGCACATATGACATTAAATTAGGACTCTACGGATACAACGCTGTTTTCAATATTTCGTAGGTTTTTGCACCCATAGACCAATAGACATATTAAATTAGGTACTTTTAGATTTTTTTTAATGTTGTTTACAATAACGCTTCAAACGTTTTCAGTGATTTGTTGAATTCCTCGAACTTGCCCATCTTCGATATGTGGTATTCACTACAATTTCCGTACTCGTCGCCAATTTATGTTGCGTCCGTGAACGGGAACAAGTGAGGAACTCAATATGAGTTGAATATGAGACAGTTTCTTAACTCAAAGTACTTTATTAATTAGACTGTACATAATACTGTAACGTTAACAAAACCCTGTCGCGTGGCCGTTAGCCATCTTGTCGACGTGATGCTCACATTGTTGCCAACTGTATGCCTATATAAATTTACACTAGCGCTAACTTTAACATTCATAACACGAGGTATAAACGCTTCGCTTGCTAACTTATAACTAACTCACTGGTACGCCCGTACGGTCTTTTATAGTAGATCCCTGTAATCTCGGAACGTACTGGAATCACCGTGAAACAATGAGAAATTTCGACAACGTTCTGTGACGTAAGATGGGGTGACTTGTACTAAAAATAGTTTTATTTGCGCGTCACAGCTGTAATAATAATTATATTAGACGCCCGGTTATCCGAAATAGGGTTATCCGTAACGCCGCGCCGGATTATCCGAAACAACATTGAAAATAGTTTTCGTCGTTATTATCAGAAACAGATTTCAACTGGCCGTCGAATTATCCGAAATTGCACTTGTGTACAACATATTTGTTTCCTAAAAGTATATATAAAACTTCTTTTTCTTTCGATCACGCAATAGTTTGCAAATGCGAGACGTAAGGTCCGTTCGTACAGTATTTGTGACTGATTTGAAACCGTCAGAACCAGTTGACCATCGAAATAATAACCGATTTTAACAGTGCCATCGAGCGTACAACTCGGATGAATGCATGCTTCTGACGGTTTCAAACCAATCAGAGACAGCTGTTCGCTTTTGTTTTTTTTATTCTTTTCGCGATAGAATAGAATCAAGTAGAAGAAAACGAGATTTGCGATGAAATCGATCGTTTCTTGTTTGTCGTTGTGTTCTGGGTTTTTTTTTTTTGCTTTGAACAGAGAAGATGGCGTCGACGTTGTAATTTCGGTGCGCTTTTGTTTTGTGTTTTTTTCTTGTTTTCGCGATGGAAAGCAGAAAAAAATGCGTCGGCGAAATCGATCGTCTTTTGTTTTTTCTCTTTGTTTTGGCTTTGATGGAAAAGATGATGACGTCGGCGCGACGTTGTAATTCTGATGCGTTTTCGTTTTCACTTTCGTTTTTTTATTATGAAAAGCAGAAGGAAATGAAATTCGCGTGGTGAAATCGTTTGTCTTTTATTTTTGTTTTTGTTTGTTTCTTTTGGTTTGGCGAAGAAGACGGCGCCGACATTGTAAGAACTTGTATGCGCTTTTGTTTTTCTTATCGCGATAGAAAGCAGTTGGAAAAGAAAAATTTCTAATGAGGTCGACCCCTTTTGTTTTTTTTATGCCTTTTCTTTTTTGTATTCGTTTTTTGGCTTTGAAGGAAAAGAAGATGACGTTGGCGTTGTAATTCTGATGCGTTTTCGTTTTCACTTTTGTTTTTTTTTTATTATGAAAAGTAACGAGTGTTCAATTAAAAAAACGGTCAAGTAGGCTGTAGTAGGCTTTTGTTGTCGGGAACGCATGTCGTGATTAACATCATTTGAATTTCAACTTTGACAAGTTGACGGTTAACCTAACCAACAAAACTAGAAAGCTGCTCCTGCATTTTTTTCTTTCTAATATTTATACTTACCATAAATATTCGGTAGTAAACGTTTATTTTTAAAATGTCTTCTTTGAGTTAAAGTGAGGTTAAAAATGCAAGTGACGCTTCACGCTAGTCGTATGAAGAACCCTACGCTATACGTTCAGAATAAATTCATGGCTATCTAGACCGTTTTTTTAATTGAACACTCGTTAGAAGGAAACGAAATTCGTGTGGTGAAATCGTTTATCTTTTATTTTTGTTTTTTTTTTGTTGCTCTTGTTGAAAAAGATGTAATGGCTTTGTAATAATTTCGACGCGCTTTTGTTTTTTCTTATCGTCATAGAAAGCAGTCGGAAATGAAAAATTTGTGGTGAGACCGACCGAACCGACCGCCTTTTGTTTGTTTTTCTTTTAATTTCTTTTTTCCTCATTTTACAGTAAAAAAAAATAAATTAAAATTTGATCGTTTCTGCTTTTTTTTGTTTTTGAATCAAGTGACGAAAATATTTTATGCTGCATTGTAACTCTAACTCTGATGCGCTTTTGTTTTCTTTTATACTTCATAAAATCGCGTTTCCTTTTGTTTTCAGATGACAAAAGAGAAAATCACGAAATTCGATTAGTTTTTGCCTTTTGTTTTGGTTTGTTTTTAAATTGAAGGAAGATTTCTCCGATCTGTCGAAAAGAAAATCAAAAACAATTTTTTTTGTTTGTTTTTGAATCAAGTCATGATTTCTCCGATCTGTCAAAAAGAAAAACAAAAAAAATGTGCTGCTAATTAAAATTTATTGCGTTCTTGTTGGGGCGATGTCGATCGTCTTTTGTTTTTTGTTTTTTTTTATTTGTTGTAATTTTTGACATTTTTCGAACCATCAACTTCTATATATAATAAAATAAATAAATTGCGGTCAGATATAGGACAATTTGTTGCAATAAATCACACTGCAGTTAATTTGTTTTTCAAATAAAAAAAGATAGTACTAAAACTTGTGCTGACTATTTATTTCAATGCATTACGTGAGTATTTAGTATTACATAAGTAAAATTATTATCAAAAATTATGAAATTAAAGCAAATGAATAATTAACCACAATGGGAGGTTAAAAAGAATTTGAATCACAAGAAAGAAGGAGAAGAAGAAGAAAATTTAAATGTTAACAAATACCCTGCCCGGAATGAGGTTAGAGAAACGTCAATCCTTGTGATAAAGCACGTGCGTCTATCTAGTCAGTAAGTGAAGTCCCTGCCAAACCCAGTAGGAGAGCAGGTGTCAATGACACCAGGCGTTACTGCGTTATTCAAAGATTTCCACGACGCACCGAACGGAATGGAATTTCGGGAATCGACGAAAGTTTACAATAAAATCCCTTAATGAAAGTCAGCAATGAAAACTAACGATAAGCGCTTGCGATAAAACTAGCGCTAAAAAAACTATGGGTAAAAGCCTGGAAGAAATACGACATGCGCTAAAAGTCGAAGTGATAACACGTCTAAAGCCTGGAAATAATACAACATGAGCTAAGAGTCGCCGTGACAACACGTCTGTACCGTACAAACCGCTTACCGCAAACACTCGCCTAATAAAATTAACACAAAAAGATTCTCAAAATGGAATCGGTTTGCACAAAATTGGAGTAATAATGCCCACGCATCCGGCTCGAGCGAGAGTTAGTACGAGAGAGAGGGAGAGAAAAGGCGAACAAAGCCAACGTTAATGCAGCGTACGCATCGAGGCCGACGTCAGAATCAAATTAAACTCTTACTCTCAATTTTGTTTTCATCCAAGTATCGTTTACTCGAACAAGATAGAGCTATAAAAGAAATTGGCATGATATCAAGTACTCATGTTCCTTCATTATCAATGAATGAGTACTCATATTTCTTCATTATCAATGAATGACGATTTAAATAAACATCGAAGTTTAGACGTTCAGATTGGTGAGTCGAGAAGGGGAAGGAATGATCGGGGGGTGGGGCGAAATTCCTAGAGCCCGGGGATTCAAGCGGGTTTAGACCTCCGTAGGAGTCTGGATATCATCTTCCAAGCAATATTTTGCCTGGACCCGGTGGTATCCCTTGAAGCCTCTGATCATGCATTCCATGTACACAACGACTTACAGGGATACCAAAGCAAGTCCAAAAATTATAATTCTCTCCAGAAATTATTCCATAATTTATTAACACCCATTTTATGCAAATCTCCTAACAACATCAACTCGCAGTTGCTGTTTCGTAATGTACTTGCGTCTGACACAGTTTGGGAAGTAGCTGGTTCAGGTTACCGACGGTGGCGCATCACGTACGGCGACGTTCTCGGGCTTCTCCCCCCGTCCTCCCCCGTAACTTCACCGACGCTTAATACAATTATGCAAAACACGAAAGCGATGTACGCTCATGTTCGCCTGCGACGTGATAATGGCAAAGTCCGGAGTTCCTGCGATTCGAAATTAATGCGACGAAGGCTTAAGTCGACAAGTTGTCTACGAAGGTACCTTCGCCGCTAACCATTGGGGTAAGTACGGGCGTGAGGGTGAATGAGTGTGTTAGTATTTGTTGGCGTGCGCCGTTACAGTTAGTTTCCGGACTATTTGGGGTTGTTTATGCGGTGGATTAGAGCAGTTAGTTCACGCGATGCTATTACGTGCGAAAATCCCGTTTAACTGATGTCATACTATAACCTGCAATCGCATAATCAATATGGATAATGCATGTCGAGCATGTCGTGTATGAATACCAAAAGAGATTTATTTTATTTTCGTTTTAATTTTATTATTCTGTCATGGTGAAACAGGTATTAAATTTCTGTCCGTACACTAATTATCACCATTAGCTACGAGCTATAATTACAATTTCCTAACTGCGGCGGCCACTGGTACATTTCTGCGAATTTCCCATAATAAAAATTACACGCTCTTACCGTTTCGGCAAACAGTCAATTTTGAAAAACAGCAATTAAGGTTTAATTTGGTCATGAGTTCACACAGCCTAATTTTGTTGGTGTGTCTCTTTCATGTATCAAGTGCTATAGATGCAAGGTCTCTCTATTGTAAGGTTCGAACAATGGTGATACCTTCTGTTACGGTTGCTTTTGCCAATCGTTACTTTCACCCATGATAGTTCACATATTCTATTCTGCGAAGCCCACTCTATCAATTACTACTTTAATCTAGGTATGGCAAGTTCCTAACTCCGCAGGCATGCGCATTCTTCCCGTGAATATTTTCCTATTTCACGATTGGCGAGTTTTCGCACGTGGTACTTTCGTTTTCCCGCCCGCACCGTCCAGTACAGCACCCTCCAGTATTTGGGCAAACAGTCAAAGAGTGCGGTTGTGTTTTGGATAATTTAAGTTATTTGTATAATTTTTGTCCATGTGGGCATAACGCGAATACGGCTTTTCCGGTTTTGGAAACCACTCTTATGACGCCAGTACATCTTTCTGCATTATTAAGGAGCCTGTGGATGTCTCACAGAGTTAAGCCGCAATTGCAAAATTTAGCCCTCCCTATTATCTCGTTCTTTTCTTTCTCTCTCTCAGGTTTTTCCAGCCCCCTCAGGTTTTAGTAGAGATAAGCGTTTTGGATTGACAAAGCATCCCGCTAGACAATTATCTCTGGTGGCGCCCTTAAACAAGTATCGTCGAAGATCTACCCACGACCCAAATCTCCAGTGGGGCTAGGGAATTCCGCGGATGACTGATGACTGCGCACTTTTCTCGCTACTTTCCATCCGAGTCGTAATTTTGCTAAAGTTTCCAGATAAATGAAAAGAATAGGTAGCAGAGAAACGGGATGAATGCTCGTAAATGACAATTCATCTCTCGCTAATATCTCGCTCTTTTCTTTCTCTCTCTCTCAGGCTTTTCCCGCCCTCTCAAATTTTACCGTCCCCTTGGCGTTTTACCTGTCCTCAACTTGTTATCGTCCTCTCCAGCCGTCATCATAGCTATTCTTTTTTTGTCCCGATTACTTCATTTATAGCCGGCCCTTCATTCGCCGACGAAGTTTTACGTATCCAATTCAAGTTACCTAGCAAGTGTTTGAGCAACGAAACTAAAGTGTTGATGTGTTGGTGTCGATCGTCTCAACATAGGATGACGAGCAAGAATCAATATCGTAAGTGCTTTGAAATTTAATAATAATAATAATAATAATAATAATATCACATTTATTCCCTAATGCCAAATAGCATGGAATACGTCAAATACTGTCACGCTTAAGGTGGTGCCTCCACCATGTCGCGGTAAGTGTGCAGGGGTGGCATAGGGTTTTCAGAGGGTACAGCTTTAAACACAAATGTTTTAGAAAAGTTGATACTTTTTATTAATGTTAAATTTAAATTGTTGGGAGTTTTTCGTGGGTCAAAACGGGGTGGTTGCGGTCCTAGTCATCCGTGCTGGTGGCTGCGGTTAGCGTTGGCCTGGCCGGCTGGTGACGTACTTTGCGTCCGGGCTGTGGCTGCGATGTCAACGTCAACTCGATGCGGCGTTTATGCTATCGACGGCGATGACCATGGTCGATCTTGTGGTCCTGGCCAAAGTGGCGTGTCCTTGATGCGGCAAGCAGGGGTGCGGTGGTGCCCTTCAGCTGGTCAGGCTGGTTCGGCTCACCGGGACTGTCGTTGACTGGGGCTGAAGTTGGCAGCTTCTGGCTGGGGGTTGATGAGGAGTGGCAAAGAGGCGTCTTACAATTGGAGTCTGAGTGCTAGAGATTTCAGGAACAGCGTCCTTGGTCACTGGGGTGGTCCAGGACGGCTCACCTTCTTCGAGTTGGAACTAATGCCTCTCCGAGTCAAGCTGCGCTCGACTGCGCGGGCGGCTCCCCTTCTTACAGTTAGCACTCATGAATAGCTCCTGGCTCGACTGCTGTCTAAATTCTAATCCGCATATTTTATACGCAATTTTTGTTTATTCGCGCATTGTGACAATACGATAACATTAATAATGTTGTTTGGACAATGGATGTTTGGACAGTGATTAGAAGAATTTCCTCCCATGGAATATTTTACAATTTCGTTTTAATTACAATTAATTTTTCATTTCTAAATTGTCGTTTCATTTCAAATTTTTGTTTCACACTTTTAATAATAGATACTTTAAAACGAATTCATTCATTTCGGAGTGACGTTACAAATACTCACGCATAGTGGCGTCACAGTTAACGATATACTGCGTGTCCCAGAAACCCGTTTACTTGCTTGCTAATTAGCAGGCGTGGATTTAATTTTAAGTGCATTAGTTATAATTTAAGTCACTGTTAGTTTTATCGAGGCCCTCAAATAGCTTAAATTAAAAATTTACAGTTAATTATTAAGTAACTAAATTTCAAACACATTTTACTTATTTTGAGAGCAATAAATTGCCGGTATTTTAGTTTCTTTGTAAAAAACACGAGGGGATTTATTATCGTAGAGATAAGCGTTTTGGACTGACAAGGAATTCCGCTGAACAATTATCTCTGGAGGTGCCCTTAAACAAATATCGTCGAAGATCGGCCCACGACCCAAATCTCCACTCGAGCTAGGGAATTTCGCGTATAACTACGCACTATTCTTGCTACTTTTCATCCGTGTCATAATTTTGCTAAAGTTTCTAAGTAAATGAAAAAAGTAGGAAGCAGGGAAAAGGAATAAATGTTCATAAATGACGTAATGATTTATTTGTTAGCTCTTAGCTTGCATTTAAGTTCGTACATGTCAAGCTACTCTCGGTTTTTTTTTCTCTTCCTCTCTGCACTGGTTGCGCAACCTGGTCTTAAGTCATTTAATGTAGCTATTAGTTGCTTTCGTTTTACTTCTGAATTGTATGCTCCAAGCATAATTAATTGGGTTTCCTGTTTTGTGTATAGTTATCTAATAAATCTGTGGTTTGCTGCTAAAGAAAAGGCCGATATCAAACAGTGAAGTTTAGCAAATCAGCATCGTTACTCTCTGACGTTTGAATGCAATGTATCAAGTTTTGTAGAGCTAGGGTATCTTCGAAATATTAACCACATATTCAGGAGTAATTTTACTTATATGTATTAGTTTTGTTCGAAATGTACTTATACCACGAATTGATGCTTTATTTGACTTACTTGACGTTTTACTGGACATGTGAGCCTTGCTAGGTACCATCGGGTGCAAAAAAAGTAAACGAAACGATTTTCTTCCCTATTGTTTGTCTGAGTTTAATTTAGTCATGCCTCGTAACGGACTAATGTTAATTGATTGTCACAAATATTTGTCAAAAATATAGTGAGGGCTATTTTACAAAACTAAAATAACGCAAAATTCCCGTAGGAGTCGTTTACTTTTATTTACATCCAATGGTACATTATTTTCATCATATCAATATAGCTGAATGATGAATATGTCATGAATTTTTCGTTCAGAATAGCATGATTATTGACAATAAATTCGCATTTATAACAAAACTCTCAGTTTAATAGCACAGT
Organism: Prosopocoilus inquinatus; assembly: GCA_036172665.1. Classification (NCBI taxonomy): domain Eukaryota; kingdom Metazoa; phylum Arthropoda; class Insecta; order Coleoptera; family Lucanidae; genus Prosopocoilus; species Prosopocoilus inquinatus. The sequence continues at coordinate 32,372,931 of CM069877.1, forward strand.
CGAGTATGCAACCAATTCTACACCGCCTTTATAATGTTTTCAACATGGGGTCGCATGTGGTAACCTTATGATAAAGAGATTTTGGTCTAAACTATTTTTACACAGTTTGTTTAAAGGTAGCTGTCAATCAATTTATGCTAATAGAAAATGATGGTATTAAAAGATGCTCCGGTAATCAGTATGAGAAAAATCTAGACAGTATAACGGTTAATCTAAGAAACCTTCAACTGTCAAACATTGAAAACAAGTCTAACATGCAAAATAAATTTTGTATTCGTAATTATATCAAAATTAATTGGAATTTCGCTAACAATATCCTTTCCTTACATTTGTAATGATAATTTGTGTCAAGAAGTGGACAAACTTAAATTATTATTGATTGGAGAAAACGCTCTGACAAAAGGAAAAAGAATTTCGACGCACGCTGAAGAATCGATCATAAAGTTAGCGCATAAACGATTGTCACGAGGTGTAAGAAAAGGGACGCTTAACCCGTTTTGATTCACACAAAAAGGAAAACAAGAATGGGTCTGCGCCAACCGTAATCTACCGTAATTCTGAAGCTGGGCCGGTCATTCCCTTGCAGACTGCGATGGTGAGGAGAGTTGCGTAACAATGCCACTCAGTGGAGACGGCGTGGGAAACTTCAAAAGGTGTTACGATAAAGGGCGTCATTCAGCGGTGGTTACGGAACCCAAAAGTTTTCGGTGACATACAGCCGGAAAAATGTGTTCCTATTTGCCTCCGAAAAGTACGACTACCTAGGATCCACTTCAGCGCTGGTATACCAAGACAAGGAACTCCAGTAGTGCTCTTTATTTATTTATTTTTCGGGGATCCCCTCCTACAGGTATGTGACCCACCCAATATGATTAACCAAAAGTTAGATTCGAGCTCGGCCCAAAAATAGTCCGTTTATTAAATTGTAAAAAACTTCAAAATTGGTGAACAATATACGCCCCCTAGTGTAGCGTTCAATTAATTTAATGTTAGGCAAACTTTCACTTACAAGGCCCAAACCGAGGATAAAGACCGCAATGATGTGAGTACTCTCGTTTTTGCTTACAAATAGGCACATCAATAAACCAGCGGTAAATCAAAATAAATTTTGTACGTGAAGCGTCAGGCCACAAACTCTAAAAATTTACTTCCACACTAAGAAGGAGCCAAAAATCAAACAATGAACACAGCACAAGATAAAGATAAATTGCAAAAGCAGGTAAAATAATAAAGAATCAGTAATTATTTCTCAGGTAAGAAAAAGAAATAAGGTCACCATCAAAATAACTCCCTTAAGCCAAGTCGTACACCAACAGCACGTCCCTCCTCGCCGATTTCGCAGCGAACCTCCGTCAGCTCAGCTCCCAACTCTACGCTAATGGTAGGACGCCCGGCCGGAGTAATGACATTACGTGAACTCCGCAGATGGATGTAATTAGTAACGGAAAATTCTTACTTGTAGGCCTTTAGAATCCCTCCGGAACGAAAGAGGAAAAAATGCTACGAGCTAAAACGGGAAACGATGCGATCTTCTTAAACCTCTCCTAAGAAGGCACGTGGAGAAAATAGAGAACGTATACGCTGCTCCAAGCGGCACAAAAAGGGCACGCACTTGCCGGCAGGTAAGAGAGAAATGGAGAAGATCTGAGTGCTCCTTTCCTATTTAAATACCTACTCCATTATGCGTATCCCTCATGAGTTTTCCAGTGTTAAGAAAGAAAAATTAACTGCCGTGTACCAGCCGCTAGAAAGAAGGAATTAACGACATAATACAATCGCGAACAATCAACGCCCGTGGAAACAGGCGGTAAAAAAATGAGTGAACAAGATGAGCCTACCTTGCTTAAAATGAAAACAAGCCTTAGAACGTAAGTTTCCACGCCAAAAGAAAAATTCCGTCGGAACGGCTCCACAGACAGCAGGCTAACAAACAATGAAGCGAGATAAAAACGGTCGGGTCACCAAATCCAAAAATCAAACACTTAAAATTCACCCAGAACTCACTTCATTAATTAACGTCGCTTCGTAGCGTAGTCAGTGTAGCAAGGAACCCTAATCTAGAAAAATTCAAATAAGTATCGTAGCGGGTAGCAATACGCAGAGACCGAAAACCCGAAGGGAAGTCTACTCGTCAGAAAAATTGTAGCCCGGGAATCAACGTAACAATGCAAAAATCTCGTGTCCAGGAAACAAACTGCTGGAACGCAAAATACAGGGTGTAATCAAATTAGTTTCACATATTGATACCGTAAGTTCTTCATCATATAAGAGAATTAATGCTGCAACTACCAAAAGTCTAGCTCAAAAATAAAAAAATTACCTAGTGGAGGAGTATTGACTCTTTTGTTTGAGAACTTCTGGTCGGCCGTGCACGAAAACAACGTTATAAAGCAAAATCCCAACATAATTCAAGCTTGATCGCATTTTAAAAGCTTTTGGAAACACAATAAAATAGAATCACCGACCGATTAAAGACGATAGTTTTAATTCACAACCTCTCGGTTGTAGCCCGTGTGTGCATTATGATTAAAGAAGAACTATTGAAATATGCTTGCATTGATCAGAATTAAATCTCTTTCATTAGATAATCGACAATAATTAGATCTTGACATCCTGGTCTTTGTAAACCAACAGTACACATGATATACAGTGTTAATTTCGCGTATTAAAATGATTTAAAAAAATTATTAGTCGCTTTGATTGATTGTCACTTTGTTAATTATTTCCACTAACGAATACGTTTCTTCGTAGTTCGAGTTCGATGACGCTTTATTGTTTTGGTTCCACAAAATAATAAAAGCGGTGACTGCATTCAATAATGATTTTCCGAAATGCAGAAAGAAAAGACATTCTTAAACATTTTGGACAATAAAGAAATAACAATGCAGTTTATTGACAACCAGCAAATAAAGTACACGATGAATACGTATGAATTAGTAAAATAATTTTAGAAAACGGAATTTCTAATTGTTATTTATTTTTACAGTTTTATGAGCAGAAAACTATTTACGTGAAAATTGAGAGAAATTGATTGATTTAATAAGTAACGCGATGGATATTTATAATTCTTTTCCCGTATGGAATTACATAAGCGAATTTGATTACACGCTGTATAACATTACCAGGGAAAAAACACAATTTTTCAACGACAAACAAAGTAACCATTGTTTCCAGTTACTTGAATAGTTTAAATAATGATAACAAATTTTTTCATAAAAATTTTGGAAACAAATTAGATGACGATGACTGAATAGAAGTTAAAAATCGAAAATGAGGGGGTAGATCAAAAGACAAACTATTCGGCGTGTCCTTGGCTTGGCTTTATGTTGGACGAATCGAAAATAAATGATGCAACAGAACAAAATTTCATTGATTACATAAGAAATGGGAAGGTTCGTGTAGTAAGGAATTTTCTTCAGTAAGCCATTACCTCTGGAAGATGTGGAATTTCCCGACATACTTTAAGATATTTGTGCCAAACAAATGGAAAAAGATTTAAGAGACTATTAATGACTCTAGGATAAGAATTCTATCGAATGATTTCGAACAAGTGCCCTGACGTTATCTCTCACGATTTCCGTTCATACTTAAACGAAAGGCGAAAATTTTACGCGTCGTAAAAGTTTCAAGTCTATTACCGAGTTCTCTCGACGACGTTTTATTCGAACGTTAAAACTTTACGGCGTCGCGACGCGCAAGTATTATGTCGTATGCTGTGGACGACGCAGGTTTTAATGTGATATAGAAGAAGGTAGCGGACGTGCGGAAAGGGATTTCGATTATGTGTGCGAGATCTGCGGACATTTGTCATCGGGTCCTGCGTCCTTTTTGTGAGACGCTACTTCGTTTTAGTCGATTACGAGAAAGTGAAGTTCTCTTTTAATCGAAGCACGACAGTAAAACTGAAAAGCTCTCTGTTAAACCTCGCAGTTAAATTTTTTTTATTATTATTTCAATTAAATGTCAGTAATCTAAGCATAAAAATTAAATGAGAAAAGAATAAACGGCATGAGAATGTAAAACGAATATCTGAGTTGATAGGTGTTGCAGACGATCGATTTAATATGACCACAAATTAAATTAATTAAAGTTTTTTAATTAATTAATTTCTGCCCTCTACTACTTCTGAAAGTTAGGAATTGTTTTTCTAAGACATCCTGTACACCGGGTGTTTGTGAAATAAATGCAGAAATTTAAATCTGCAAACATCACCATAAATAGGAACGATTCAATTTACATGTCCTTAACAAAAGTTTTACACATTTCGAGAAAATCGCAGCTGAAAATCGAGCAAGAAATAATCGTACGTCTATGTCTTCGAGGTAGATCAAGAAAAGGAAATTTTATTGGAACAAAAAACAGAAGCGCAATCGAGCAGTGACCTTTACCGAAATCAAGAGGTCAATAAAAGCGTTGTTTTCAACGTCGCAATACGTCGTATTACAGCTGAGCGAAAGAATTTGCTTCTTTTTTTTATGATTATGACACACAATTTTTGCTCCGTATTCTTTGGGATCAACAGTTTAGTTTGTGAAAAGTGATTGAACTAGTTAAAGCTATATATGATTACTATCTACATAGTATCATTACTTATTAAAACGCCGAAATTCAGGAACGGCGAGAGAACAGCATGTCAGAGGATTGCATTAATGATGGACGTTACGTCGAATAATTGTTATAAACATTTCTAAAAGTTGAATAGTGAACGTTTGTTTGAATATGATCCTCCGCACAGATGATATGCGGTGAGTGGTTCTTGTGTATTAGTCATTTCAGCGATGTTTACTGTTTACGATCAGAGAAGCAAGTTCCGTAAGTTTTGTTATTTAATGAGCGCCGAATAAGGAACGGATAAAGAAATTTTCTTTTTATTATAAGGGTTTTTTTTGCATTTTTATCCCCTTGTTTGTGCTGTCGACGTACCCAAAACTCCAATAACTGCGTTACTTTGACTTGGTAGAGATCAAGTTTTTATAGAGCTCTGGTAAATCGCGAGATTGATCAGGACTCTACAAACACAATATTTTAAACGCTTCCAACACCTAATCCCATAACCCTCTAACCGCATAATACCATAACCCTGTAACCTCTTAAACAATAACCTCATATCTTATAACGTGATTATTGGAGTTAAAGATTAAGGGGTCATAGGGTTTGGGATTATGGAGTTAAGGGAATACAGGGTTGAGAAGTATATTCTGTTTATAGAGTTCTGATACATCTCGCGATAAGAGATCAAGTCAAACTACTGAGTAACGTGGTTAATGAGTTTTAGGGTTATGAAGTTAGGAGTTTTGGGGTTTGAAGTTAAATGTGTAGGGTTACAGGTTACGGGTGCACAACTCTCTTTCCAGGATCGTTTGTGTGTAATAGGATTTAACCCTAGAACGCATACCGGGGTTACGGGTGACCCTAGCATATTTAAACTTTCCCGCTTATGCTTTTATTTCACGATTGGTGGCGCTGATATTCTAGGTAAGGTTAGTCAACTGTCGGTAGAATAAACACGTGCATTGAGACTTACGTTGCCGGTTGTCATTTTCGCAATAAAAATGATTTGGGGTTGTGAGTGACCCCAGAATACGTTTGCGTATTGTGATATAATACTGTTTGTAATTTCAAGTGACAGAAAAAAAACAGTTCGGGTCCTAGAACCGGACTTTGAGAAGACTGCGTTACAATGGTATAATGAAAAAGAGAGTGATGCTGATGACAATAATGCAGAAAGTGACTGTGAGGACGATGTGGTAGAGTTTTCGGAGCACAACGATGAAACTTCTTCTGAAGATGAAGAATTTGAAAAACGTCCACTTCAACGTAGAAAAGTTTTGATTGTGATTCGCGTACGTATTATATGATAAGTGGTATTCCATATATTGGAAAAAGCACCAATACAACGAACGATTCTGTTCCAACATACTTAGTGAAAGAATTATCCAAGTCTATTCATGAATCAAATAGAAATATTACAATGGATAACTGGTTTACGTCTTTCCATTAGCCCAAGAAATGCTTAGAGAAAAAGGTCTGACAATCGTTGGAACAATAAGAAATAATAAAAGAGAATTAGTACCTTATTTTTTCCCAACTAAAAACAAACCAATACTAACTTCCGAATTTGCTTTCTCCGAAAACTTGACGTTGGTTTCGTTTACACCAAAGAAAAATAAGTTTGTCATACTCATTTCGACCATGCACGCTGACAAGAATGTTGACGAGGTTTCGAAGAAACCAGAAATTATTGAATTTTATAACTCCACCAAAGATGGAGTGGATACATTCGATCAGATGGCTCACAACTACACCGTATCCAGAAAAAAAAGAAGATGGCCACTTAGATACTTCTATGGGATGCTTGATCAAGCCGGAATAAATGCCTTTGTTTTATATAATTTGTCGGGTAACACTAGCAAAGTTACCCGAAATCAATTTTTGCAATCACTCGGACTACAACTAGCTAAAACTAGGCTCTCCAAAAAGATATCGGCTAAACTGCAAAGTGAAATACGAGAAGTACTGAGACTAATACATATTCTAGAAGAGGAACAGCCTAATCCAGCGCCAAAAAAAACCAGATCATCACGATGTTATATATGTCTTCGTTCACGTGATCGAAAATGCAGAGTAGTATGTTATATGTGTTCCAAAAATGTATGTAACGATCACCGATCTATCTGATATTTGTGTAAACTGCAGGAGAAATATTCAAAGTTGCCTACCTACATTAATAAATAAAACTTTTCCAAAATTTTTGTTTTTGTTTTTCCGAACTTAAATTTGGGGTAACTGGTGACCCGAAGTATACGTTTTCAGGTGTGTTATTTTGTATACACTCTAGGGTTAACAGTAGTGCTGGCAACCAAATCGGTTTTTTGGATAACCGGTTAATCGGTTTTGGATTATCCGAGGTTTTAAACAAAACCGAAAACCGGTTATCCGGATAACCGGTTATCCGAATAATCGGTTATTCGAATATTCAATTATTTGGATAATCAGATATTCGAATATATAATTATTTGGATAATCGGATATTCGAATATCCAATTATTTGCATAACCGGATATTCGAATAATATCGGTTTTTGGATATTCGGATACTCAAATGACCGGTTATTCGAATGATGAAAAATATTCAAATATCCCAACTACTTGAAATTCAAATAAATGTATATACAATAACGTATTTATTTCTTTCACCCATTTAAAGATAAACATAGGAATTTGAGGCAGCAAATTTAAAATTCAAATAAAATTGAAAATGAGTAAATGTTGGAAGTATTAAGAAAATGAAGGTAAATTTTATCTGTTATGTTCACTACTTAAAAAAATGTAAGTGGTCAAGTGGTACACTACTGTCGAAAACTTTTAAGACTATTTTTTCTGTATAAATCGAATGAGTAACAAAGTATTTTAATGACACATTAATTTTTAATTGGACTTATGGCCGTTTTCATAATCAGACTTTAGGGAAGCGTTAAGTCAATTTAAGAATGGGGAAACAAATGTATTTTTTAGGTTAAAATAACTTTAAAATTAAAGTCCTATTATGAAATCGGACCTTACTGTTAAATTAATTAATTCATGAAAAGTATGATAAAGAATATTCTTAAAAGTGATGCAAATTTCTGTTCACGAAACCGGGAATTTCAATACAAATTGAGGAAAATTAAGCATCTAATAAGAAAATGAAAATTAATACTAAGTAGGATATTGTCCCTAATATTTTATCCTGTTTAAATATCTTGCGCAGGAAGGATTTTATACCTCTACATCCTATTACATTTGTAAAATGTTGGTATTCTGGAAAATTTCCGGTAATACCGATATTATCACAATTTAGTGTGTAGGTACATAGAGAAAAATCATTAGTAAAAGGTAACACAAATTGTAGTTAGAATGAAGACGGAAACAAATTGTAGCAAATATTCGCACAATTGTCGGACTATTTGCTACAATTGTGCTAATATTTACTGCAATTGTGTTAATATTTGTTACAATTTGTTTCTGTCTTTATTCTGACTACAATTTGTGTTACTTTTTACTATTGATTTTTCTCTGTGTATAAGAAGCTGCGAACTAATTATCTTTTAGTATTGAACAATTTCTTGTGTCGGAAAGTTTGTTGAATTTCGTTGTGAAATGGAACGCAGAACACATACTACCGAAAGAGATAATTATTCCATTGCATGTATATTGTCATAGGACCAACGATACCTGTTATAATTACTGGAAACCGTAACCAATATTTATTTATTAGGCTTGCCGCCGGCCGTACCATAAAAGCAGGTCAGCCGGCTAAATGTTGTTAAGGTTCATAATTGCAAAGCACGGATATTCGTATAGCCAGGGGTATTTCATTTCGTCTTAAAACTTTTCGACACCGCCGTACTTCTAATCCACATATTAAAGTCGAAGAAGAATTAAAGTAATTTTAGTTTTACAATTTGTTGAATATTGTTCGTTAGATAGAACAAGAATAATTGACATTTATCTACTATTTAACAAAAAAAAAAAAAAACGAAAACTATTATTAGTGAGTTTGTGTCACGTTTTAAATGTGTGAGTCCTTATAAATTAGAAATGTAGTTAATACTTTAAAATGGACAAGAGAAGCACAAAATTGAAATGTTTGGAAACATTTTCATCTGATTAAAAACCAGGAACATTAGAGTTAAAATTCAGTCAGCTCTCTAATTAACCGATTTTCGGATAAACAGATTTCGCGAATATCCGAATGGTCGGCTTTCAAATAGACAGTTTTTCAAATATCCCAATAATCGGTTTTTGGATACTCGAATAGTCGGTTTTAATCATTATTTGGATAACCGGTTTTATCCAAAACCGGTTTTTAAAGAAACCGATTATTCGGTTTCCATTTTTTCCGGTTTTTGCCAGCACTAGTTAACAGCTTTGTTTCTGGAGGTTATATGAGGTTATTGGTAAAACCTGACGTAATGTACTTAAATGGATCGCGGATTCGGATTCAGCACATTTTTTTGTGGTGCTGTGTAATCTTTACTTTATGGATACACTCTGTATCCCTTGCTCTGATCACGGGGAATTTACTGCCGCCTCATTTTTTTATAATTAATCTTTCAACTGTTCTTGCCTTTTCTTCTCAACATCTTTTAGCAGCCTACTGACTTCTTATTTACCGGTTTTGACCTCTCATCTTTTTTTACGTGCCTATTTTGATAAAGCTTAAACTGGCTCCTCGCGTATCCACGTTCCCGTTCTTCTAAAACCAAAAGCTCGTCATGCGAAAACAAGATATGCAAGAAAAACAGAAACACTAAATATCAACTTCAAACTTTAATAATTTTTTTTTAACGTTTGTTTTAACTAAGACAATTGTGTTCTACGTAATATGATTTTATTGTAAATGGTTTTTGGACATAAAATTTGATCAAAGTTTGTTTCAGTAACTACTTTGGAACTACGATAATTTTAGTTACTCGTTGAAGTTATGGTCGATTTTGAGATTTACGAAAGGAGAAATTTTGGTCAATTTTGGATTAGATAGTTTCACGTTCGCAGTTCTACATTAAATTTTAAAACTTGCTAAAATATGCTTGACTGTTGCAAACTGAAAAGAAGAAAGCAGTATGACACATAATATTGAAATGAGGGTAGAAAAATCGCCCAGTAATTGTAGTACAAAACTGTTTCCGTCAAAACACGCGATACCAAGGTTCGAATATACTAATACATCAATTCTAATGTGTATCCTACAAGATTTATAATCTAGATGCTTGGAACCGGCAAAGCGTACCTCAAAGTTTAATATTAATTATTTGAATACAGCGTGTAATCAAATAAGTTTTACATTTTAAAACTGTAACTTCTTTATCTCTTAAGAAAGTGATTTCTGCAACTATGAATTTTATTGGTGAAAAATTTAAGAAATTAAAACCCCCCCAGAGCCCGGAGACTTTTTGTTTGAAAACCTCTGACTGGCCGTGTATTAGTTTCTACAAGCGCATCATAAAACGTCGTAAAACAATAACGCGTCATCCAACTGAAGGGCACTGGGTTAAAATCTTCGTTTATGTAATTCCATAACGGAATAGAATTATAAATAACCATCGCGTTGCTTATTAAATTAATCAATTTTTCTAAATTTTCACGTAATTGTTAATAGTTATCTGCTCACAAAACTAAAACTAAATAAAAATTAGAAGTTCTATTTTCTAAAATTCTTTTACTAATTCATATGTATTCATCGTGTACTTTATTTGCTGTTTGTCAATAAACTGCATTGTTATTTCTTTATTGCCCAAAATGTTTAAGAATGTCTTTTCTTTCTGCATTTCGGAAAATCGTTATTGAATGCAGTCATCGCTTTTATTATTTTGTGGAACCATAACAATAAAGCGTCATCGAACTCGAACTACGAAAAAACGTATTCGTTAGTGGAAATAATTAACAAAGCGATAATCAATCAAAGCGACTAATAACTTTTTTTAATCATTTTAATACGCGAAATTATCAATGTAAATCATGTGTACTATTGGTTTACAAAGACCAGGATGTCAAGATCTAATTATTCTCGATTATCCAATGAAACAGATTTAATTCTGATCAATGCAAGCAGATTTAAATTGTTCTCCTTTAATTATAATGCACACACGGGGCACGACCGAGAGGTTGTCAATTTGAACTGTCGTCTTTAATGGGTCGGTGATTCTATTTTATTGTGTTCCCAAAAAGCTTTTAAAATGCGATCAAGCAATTGACCTTGAATTTTGCTGGAATTTTGTTTTATAACGTTGTTTTTGTGCACGGCCGACCAGAAGTTCTCAAACAAAAGAGTCAATACTCCTCCACTAGTCAATCTTTTTTATTTTTGAGGTAGACTTTTGGTAGTTGCAGCTTTAATTCTCTTACATGATGAGGAACTTGCGGTATTAATATGTGAAACTGATTTGATTACACCCTGTATAAAAATCTTGGCGAAAATTCATTACAGTGCTGAATAAGATTATATAAGATCAATTTTGAACGAAGTGGCGGTCCTTCATTTCAAGGGCAGTTAAAATTGAGAAAAATTTCTTTCGTTTTTACTTCTGTGTCTTCGTACCTCGCACGATACTGTGTTAAATTTGATATCAATTTTGTTAAGAAGTGATTTTTTATTAGTTGTCTGGTGCTTCTCATGAATTGTAAGTTTTTAATAAATTTGTTTATAAATCGCGTCAGATAGTCGTAATAAGAAGAAATAAAAATTAAACAACATATTTTTCTCTCCAAAAGAAATAAAAAACGAGACATTTTCTAACTTTTGCATTCAAAATATATTGTTACAATTGTAGGCTGGGGGCGCCCACGTATTTAACATTTTTGTTGAGGCGTTTTTTGTTGAGCGTCCCCTCGGCAACCCTTGCCGGGGACGCTCGCGGCTAATCCCACAGGCATGTTCGGGAAAGCTGCGGATTATTCCAGCGCGACCCCGAATACTCTGGACGTTTCCGTACGCGTCTAGAAACAGATGTGTTAACTATAGTTAACAAATACACGTATAAAAACAATAAAAACATCTAGAGTACTCCCATCATCGGCGCGCTGCTGGGTTAGTTTTTATTTAGCAACGAAGAGTGAGCGAAAGTGCAAGTACAGCCGCAGCGAATAGACAGCAAATTATAGTGTTATTTGTTTTAAAATAAGTGTTAGAAACTACTAGTAGTGTACTCGTTATATAAACGATTGTGCTTAAAATTATTTGACGAGTATTATTTTCGGACCCCGAAGTCGTAATGTAAGAATCCAAATTCTTAGGATTATTATTATTATTTTGACGAGCATGCGTGAGACATGAAAAGTTCCCATGTGACTCATCGCTGAACGTGCCGAGTTTAAAGAATGAGTCATCGCAGCGAACATTGTACGGAAAGCTTTCGAGGAATAGCAGCAACTCATGCCCGGAGTTCTAAAAAGCACGCCTGGAATTCGGAACGCTGGAAAAGCTCCCACTACTCCAGCGATACGCTACACAATACCGGTGATAAAAAAAAAATATGTAACGACTGATGAGTCCTGCGAAAGAACCTCTATCGAACTTTGATACTAGAAAAAATAGAATTAGTCATCAAGGTCCTTTCTCAATACCAACGCCTAATACAAAGCTGACATAGACTAAAGTAGGTCATCTAATTTAAATAAATAGACAGCTTTGCTGATCAGAAAGGAGTTCGTCACGACAGTTGCCCGACGCACGAACTCCTGTCATCTTGAAAAGTACTTCTTTGATTTCGAATGTAATTTAGTTTGAGTATCACGCGTCGTGAAGTTTCCAAAATTCTAAATTCCTTTTTTAATCAGTCTATTTTTCTAATGTATTTTAATTTAAAAGCGTACCTAAGAAGTATCCACGATCGGCGAGGATGAGTTTAAATAAAACAGATTCTTTGTTGCTTAAAATTAAGCATCCAACAAAGGTTTTTAGAAATAGACCGTTTTTTTTTTAATCTTTCGTTTCTAGTTAATTTAATTCAACTAAATTCACATATTATTTTGATTATAATCTTTTATAATGTATTAAAATCACTCTTTTGTTTGAATATATATTCTAATTTAAAGCTTTGGATTTTTATTTAAACAATAATAAAGAAGAACGATTAAATAAACATTGAAAGAGATAAAGAGTAGACAGTTTTAGACAATTCCAAATATATATATATATAATAATATATGTTAATCCGTAGGCTTCCGCGGGTGTTGAATGCTGTAGTATTCTTCCGGGTAGTCCTCCGCGTTGAGTTCTCTAAAGAACTATTTGTCTTCTGACATCGTCATACTTCCAGCCGACAAAGGAAACGCCACCGTTGTGATGGATCGTAACGACTACGAAACGAAGATGGAGGTCCTACTAAACGACCCAGCGTACAACACCATCACCACAGATCCAACGACATACTTAGAGAAGACAACGAAAGCTAAAATCAAAGCCAGCTCAATCAGTCAAGAGCAGCAATTACAATTGATCCCGAGGGAAAAATCATCCAGATGCCCAAAGCTCTACGGATTACCAAAAATCCACAAGGAAGGGATACCACTAAGGCCAATCGTCAGTTCCATCGGATCACCGTTACAACCACTAGCAAAATTCTTGGCCAAACGACTGCAGCCATACGCCGAAGAAGCAGAATCCTACGTAAAGAACGCAGGCCACTTCATCGAGCGTATAAAGGACTTCACCGTAGAACCAGGAGATCTGCTAGTAAGTTTCGACGTGGTCTCACTATTCACCAACATACCAATAGACGAAGCAGTGGATATCATTCATCTAAAACACCACATCCCAGACGACACCATGGACCTGGTGAAGCACTGCTTGAAGAACACCTACTTCATCTTCAAGAACCAACGTTATAAACAAGTAGAAGGATCACCCATGGGATCAGCATTATCTCCTGTAATCGCCAACTTATTCATGGAGGATTTCGAAGTACGGGCCATCGATACCGCAAGTCACAAACCACACCTGTGGCTCAGATATATGGACGACACCTTCATAATATGGAAGCATGGAGAAGAACAACTACGAAGATTTCTGCAACACCTGAATGAAATCCATCCGAAGATCAAGTTCACGATGGAAATCGAAGAAAACAACGAACTTCCATTCCTCGATGTACTTATAAAGAAAAAACCAGATGGAAGCCTTGGACATTCCGTATACCGAAAACCAACCCACACAGAACGGTACCTGAACGCACAATCACATCACCATCCAGCACAATTGCAATCAGTGGTAAGGACCCTCGTCACCCGGTCCCAAAGATTGGCTGACTCAGAAAACAAGGTAGAAGAAATGAAGAAAATCCGCTCATCTTTAATAAAAAATGGATATCAGGACAAACAAATCAGGAAAGCCGAACACCAACGCAAACCCAAGGCACAGGAAGAGGAAAAAGATATAGTAGGAACAGCATGCCTACCATTTGTTAAAGGGACAACAGAGAAGATCAGCAGAATACTCAAGAAACACAATATCCGGACATCATTCAACACCGACAAGAAAATTGGAAACATCCTGCCAACAGTCAAAACTAAAATACAACTGGAAAGCCAAGGCGTGTACGGAATTCCCTGTCAAGATTGCGACAAGGTCTACATAGGCCAAACAAATAGAAAAATAAGCGTCAGGAGAGAAGAACATCGAAAGGCCGTCGAGAAGGACGAGAAAACATCATCATTGGCACAACACGTAAAAGCGACTTCACACAAAATAGATTTTGACAACACCAGAACAATTGCCAGGGTAGAACACAAGACCAAACGCATCATCCGAGAAGCGATAGAAATCGAGAAACATCAGATGAACTTAAACACCAGAGATGATGCCTTACGACTACCACCCACCTGGAGGCCAGTGATCCGAAAATCCACCGACCGTCGAGGACCAGTAACCCGAAGCCAGAAACCAGCGAACCCCGGACCATCAGGATTAGGAGAAAGCAGTCAACAGGCACGACCCAATCAACTAACAACAAGAAGTCAAGCGGAAAAACCACCAAGCGTAACGACGCGTGACCGCAACACGGTACTTAAACCACCACCAGCGCGACCAGAAGCCACTGTGACTCGAGTAACGACGAGGAGCAGAAGCAGGCAAGCAGCAGCGAAGACCTGAAGATGGCAAGTGAGACCTTGCCGAAACGTTGTCAGAAGACAAATAGTTCTTTAGAGAACTCAACGCGGAGGACTACCCGGAAGAATACTACAGCATATATATATATATATATATATATATATATATAATTTGAAGAAATTACAGATCCCTGCCCTTTATACAACAAATAACTCACAAAATAACTGAAATTATCAAATCTAACAATATCAATATTACTATAGCTTCAAGTAGCCCCATGTGTATCAATAATATTATGACTAAATGTAATGACAAAATAGAACTTTGAAATTATCAAATCTAACAATATCAATATTACTATAGCTTCAAGTAGCCCCATGTGTATCAATAATATTATGACTAAATGTAATGACAAAATAGAACTTTTGGACAATAGTGACGTCATTTATAAAATACCTTGCAGCAGTTGTGATGAGGTGTACATTGGTCAAACTTCACAAAAATTAAAATTAAGAATCACTCAGCATAAAAGTGACACCGAAATCAAAAGTAAAAATAACTTTTGTGCCCTGGCTGCTCAAGCCTCTAAAAAAAAACACACAATTAATTATGATGAAATAAAAGTCTTAACCAATGAACAGAATCAAAACAATATAATTTTTCTAGAAATGCTTTATATACAATAAGAACCTAAAGCCATGAATACGAAATCTGACATTAAACATTTAAGCAACATGTACTCCTATTTGCTTCACTTACACAACAAAATTCACTTACCTTAATTAAATCTTGAATTTACCGCGCTTTCATTAATACTTTGTCATTAGATTTAGGGACTCTTACATTGTCAAATAGAATAAGTAAGACAGCTTATGTCCGCCATTGTACACACCACGTCCTCAACGATTTCAAACGTTTTAACTTTTCATTTTATTTTGTGCTTCGTCCTTTTACAATTTTAACTTTTAACGCAGAACTGTTTGTTTAAAATGTTTTACTTACCTGGCTATTCGTATGTACGCTGAAAATAGAAGTCACATGCAATGTGTTACATTAAGAGCTCATCCTCACCTAACCTCACTATTTTTGTAAGTAATTCAATCATTTTGGCATAAGAATTTTGTGCATTGTACAACTTTTAGATCCTGATGAAGGAGAAAAACAGCTCCGAAATATCTATATAAATAAAAGAGAGAACAAGGAGGAACACGTTCGATTAATTTGACCGAAACCCCCGTTATCTATAATACAAGTTATATATATATATATATATATATATATATATATATAAGTAAATGCCATTCGAGCTATTCGTGGAAAACGATTTGGAATTCGATTTCTAGCTTTCCGTACTAAAACGGCGCTACTAACAAAGAAATCGAAATTCAATAGTGCATTCGATAAATACGTAATTACTAAAAGAATTGGGGACAAAAGGCGACGAAAAGTGAGTTCTAACCGCCGTCCGGACTTGCTCTACAGTAACAATATTTCTAACTCTCAATTTTAGTAAGAAATTATTTCAAAAAAAAACTGGTCATGTTATCGTCTTGCATTTTGTGACATGGAAGTAATGTGAATTCTTCTACGGTGTCTTATTTTGGCAAAATTCTCTGCGTCATTAATAAATAATATGTATAACAAACTAATTGCTGTTGAAATCCCAACTAGATAGACACATTAATGTTAATATGCCTGGATAACCATCTCAATTCAACTTTTGAGAAATTTGTACCTAACAGATCCGCTACCCACAGCCATCTCATCAACATTGTAAGTAAACCTCACATTCACCATGGCGATAACTATAGTAACTTATTTAAAGTGCCTTAAAGTCTTCTAATGTTTTGTAATTAAGTTTGAACTTAATCGTGTTTAGCGAAGAAATTTCAATAGTGACTGGTTTCTAAATATTTTTTTCCACCAAGAACAAACATTTATGAAATTTTTTTCTACAGATTAAGTGAAGAAAAAGTTCAAGTCAATAGAAATTAGGATTGTGTAAACTCAGGATAAATTAAACGCGTATTGCAAATCCCCTGCGCAGCAAAAGGCGTCAGTGGATCACCAGAGAGCATTGCTTGCACGGTTTTTGCGTTACGTATAAATGCAATGCAACGAAATATAAGCATGCCATGTTTAGACACATGTTCCAATTATGAAATTAGCGTTTGAAGGATTCAATAAACTAGATTTGATAAGACGCAACTTAGCCAAAATTAGTAACCACGTCAGTTAGTAGACGGGGTAGTTAGGATAATAGTAGGATGATAAGTGTTAGCTGTTAGAGAAAGTGTAATTAGTGAAAAAAGTTAAAGTTACATGTAAGTCATTAGGCAAAGTAAGCAGAATAATTAAAAACTAATAACTCTTTTAATTGATTTGATTTAATTAAGCTAGACTAAGACTCTTTTCGAGCATGTACGCAGATTCTTTAAGATTTAATATGGGGAGAAGTAAGAACGTGAAGCGCAGTGTAAATTCGGTTCCTTGAACCACTCTTCTTGTTCTTATTTGCGTAGAACGAGGTTCACATCCCTGAAGAGAAGTACACACTTCAGTTTAAAGTTTGGAACAATCTGAGATGTACAAGAGCATAACACAAATGCAAAACTATTTTTCTTTTCCTAAAGATTGTTATAATTACACCAAAGAATTCTCTGCTTGCCAAGGAAATAGCAACTTTGTACTTACTTAGTAGTGGAACTCTTGTAAAAGGGCAACACAGTCTCTAATTAAAATGAAAACAATACCCTCAACAAACGTCGAATGAAAGTTAACAACGAAGGCGTACAAGGCAGTCTTAATAATCTTTGATGCAAAAATTTAATTAGGACAAAAGCAGGAAAGCCCAAGGCGCTACAGGTACCGCAGTTCTCGTTCTTGTTAATCCTGCTTGTTTGCCTCTGCCTCTAAATATTTTTCGTTGGGAACCGAACGCCGGTTTAATGAAGCCTTACTGCAACTTTAGCTAGCGCTGCATGTGCAAATAAACGCCTGGAACATGACTGGATTATCGAATTTGCGCAAATGCGACGTAAGTACGCTGCGAAACGAAGTTTGTCAATGTGCGCCTTGAATACGCCGGAAGCCTCATGAAATTCGATTGGCACGCGGATCTCAAGATGGAGCAGCTCATTAAGTGTATCGGGTGCTCCTCATGCCTATTAAGTTCGCTTATGAATCTAGCGCACCAGTAATTATCGGATTTTGATCGTGTAAAGGCGCTTAGGGGATGGTTGGTTTTAACATGGCTTGATCTGCATTGCTCTGTAATATGTGGTTGTTTAGTACGGGAAGCTTGAAATATGTGGTCGAATCTAACAATATAATTGGGACGGATTTATGCAAGACATTTTACAATACAACTGAAGCGTTAGTTGAAGTGAATTGTTGTGATCTTAAGGCGCACATCAACCCAAGTCTGTAACTAAGGAGGTTTACGTGAGCAAAGGAGTCCTCATCTGCTCTGTGCTTCCTATAAACATTCAAATTTATCCAACCGATGAATTGTTGTGCTAGGATGGATAACCTAGCCTTGCCGCTGTTTAGTTATCAGTCTTCTTCCTCCTTGCTCGTGACATTTTACAAAGTATGGGCCTAGACGTTGATAAACTAAACAACGTATTGCATCGCGCCTTCAAGGAATAGATAACCCAGTGTTACATTCGATTTTCGCATTGACCGTTCCGGTCGGGTAGGCTTCCTTTAGTGCACGCGTGTTGTGCATATAGTGCATATAGTACAGATGTCAGGTGGTTCTGCGCGGCGCAGATGACTTTCGTCTTGATGGTCAGCAAGCAAGCTGCTAGGTGTTGGTCACGTTCTTAAACGCGTTGTGTGCTGATGAGATCATTTATTGATGGATCTGTGAACCTACCAAAGTAATCGGATTCCAGCCACTTCGTATTGCGTCCCAGTGGATTTTGGGATCGCTTATTTGGCTTTGAGGGACGTGCAATCCTATTCCTGTCTTGCTGTACATCAGCGAGGTGAGTACCTCCATTTTGTACTTGTTTATTTTCCACGTGCGTTTATCGCTCGCAGTCGTAAATTTCACACAATTTCTTCCTTTTCGTTTAATCCGTTAACGTCGACTGGAACCCCTATAGACGTTCTCCTCATGCATTGTTTCTTGAGGAAAATAAATTCCGGGCTGTTACGCCCATATCATTAATGTTCCCGCCCGGAGGGAGTAAGTAAGTTTCTTTCATCTTCGATTTCGGAATCGTGTCGACATTTCACAGGCGTGTTTTGGGCAGGTGGCGGTGTTTGGGGCGTGGGCAGATTTTACTTTTCATCGACGAGTTCGGCGAGAGGGATGTTTAGCTTGTTAGTGACATAGTCAGGGGAGTTTGTAGTTTATTTATATTGTACTTTTTCCGCATATTGTTGAAGTTCACTAGTCTTTTTAATTGTTGAATTATGCTTTGGGCTCTACTTTGAGAGGAAATTCACGTAAAGTTTGGGAACATTTGTCCTTAGTGTTTTAGTATTTCTTTCTTGTTTTCAGAACTTTGCGCTTAACGTTGCCATTGTTTTGATATTCGCATTGATGCGAAGAGAGTGTAAGGAAGGCGAGAGTACTCATGTCGATGCACCAACGCCTCTTTGGTTGGGCAGTGTAAAATTAAATGTACTTGCTCTAATTGATCTAAACTCAAAGGGAATACCTGCGTTAATCATTTTTCTTTTATTACCACCACCAATTCTCCGGAAAAGATGTTTCTATAAGAGAGGGAAAGTCAAGATCTCTAAAGACATTGTTGTATGCGTATAAAATTAATATTTTCATTTGGTCGTTTGTTCCAACAGCAATTTTGAACTAGTTCGGATACGTCCAAACCAGTTGCCCTCTGGAGTAATGTAACTTCAGAAACTGCTGCTGGAACAAACCTTGGGATAACGACTTTCTAATATCTGTGATTCGAAACTATCGCGGTTCGTTGTTATTTCCTCAAAATAGTTCAGTTGAAATGAATGCACTACAAGCTTTAATTAACTCCTTCTGTTGATATGATCATACCAACGTGCGCGGCAGGATGTTGATAATGAGCTGAAATAAAAGTGAAGAACGAAGACAGCAGCGACACTTTACACTGTGCACTTGGCCGAGCAATTCTTCAAACAATTTTAAAAACTTCAAAACTTTCCTTCCGAACACTTTGAAATAATAACTTTGAAATGTTTTATCATAAAACAAACTAAACAATTTTTAATCAAATACATTTAGTTAAGTGAAGTGAATATAAGAGTTATTAAATCAAAGGTGTTTGATTAAAACAAAACTTGATTAAAAATCATCAAAATTAAACTTGATAATTAGATTTGGCTTTAGTGCAAGCTCGTTACTTCTACTTTTCGCTCAGTTTTTAATAAATTTGTCATCGTATTAGATAGTCTTATAAGCTAAGGCTAGGCTAGCATAAAATTCTACATTTTCTCGTGTGCAATAGTAAACTAGTTGAACTCAATATCCAGAAGGTCAGGGTAGGTGTCATAAAGTCGGAATTTCGTATCTAAGCTATCATAAGACAAAATCTGATTCATACACAGAAGAGAATTTATTGTTTTATTCGAAGTAAACTTTCGAGTTATTATTAGTTATTTTTTTAGAAATTTGAAATTGTAATTACAAAATAATCATTACATCCTCTAAAAACTCTTTTCTTCTCATGTAACACAAGTTTCCCAATGGCAGGAAATTAAAATTTGATTTTGGTACATTTTGTGTGTCTTCAGTACTGTGATGATAAGTATCAACGAAGTTTTCTTCTCGTTAATTATTAACCCGGAAAAGGGATGTTTTAAAACATTTGTAAGAATTCGAAAAATTCAAAACGTATAATGTAAAAATATTTCATTTCATTCCTGTAACATGTTGTTGATAAAAACTGTGGAATCTGCTTCGACAGTCGCTTATAATATGTTTTATTTTTATTTTTCGCGTACTCAGTGCTATATGATATTTTAAAAAATGTTTGTTTATCATTTTCTGTTTAATTGGAACGTTCTGTCGAATCAGCATCGTACGCTCCTGACCGAGAGAGTGGGAAGTTCAGCAAAAAACAAGACAAAATGACTTGGTTACATCATCTGGTTTTGGAATCGTCTAAGGTAGAAGCTGGTCACAAATACGCGGCGGGATGTCGGGTGATAATTCATAAAAAAACGGAACCATTTGAATTAAGTCAGTTAATCCGCTGATCTTCTTTCAGCTTCAAAAAAAGCTCACGTCTCTTCCTCTTACCGGGCGATTCTAAACTGAACTTGGTTTTAATTATTTTATTAAAAATAGTTATTTTCCTCTAAGTTTGAAATTCGCGAACGGAAGGCAAAATCTTTCCCCGTGAAGTGAATATTTCTGTATTTTAAAACCGTTCCAGAGTATTTCATTTGCTTTCTATAAGACCATTGTGTTTCCTTAATTTTGGATTACGAGAAGAACTTTCGATTCAGTTTGGTAAGCTAACATACCGTTTAGAAACTAACCACTGAAATCGATAGTGCAATCTTTGTCTCTCTCCCTTTATATATTTTTTGTAAAGTTCTGTTCACGTTAGTTGTTATTTTGGAAATTTTATTTTGTTGTTTTATTTCTTGTTTTCTTTTAACCCTCGCCGCTCGGCTGGGGACTTTTTTGACCCCACGTAAACTAGAATCTATTTTTTTAATGTTTATTCCGGGTGTATTGTCTTACACCCCTAGATATGCTTCTATCTAACTTCATAGAACACCGTCACAACTGTTTTTTTTTGTTTTTGTTGTAGTAAAACATATTTATGCCACAAAATATGCGTTTGGGGTTAATTTTGACCCCAGGTGGGTAATACGTAATAAATTCTTAGCTACGTTTTTATGAAGTTTGTAATGATGTTTAGCAGAAATTTGCAGTTTTTCATGTTTTTACAAGTTGGGGTTTGTTAGTTGGTTGTTGAAATTTATTCTTTTGTAATTGGAAATAAGATTCGGTATAAACTTATAGTTATTCCTGTTTCTGCAAGTTGTGATTTGCTCGTTGTGACTGTTCGTTGTATGTCGCAGTATGTTTCGTAATTTTGTGTAATATTATGCACAAACATGTAATAATTCATGTTTCTGCAAGTTATAACATCAAACATGCCAATAGTCAATACTTATAAATGTAGCTCCATGGGAAGCGTTCTCATTCAAAGTTTTACTGAGTGATAAGTGATATGAAAATTTATTATGGCGGATTATAATATAAACTTTGCAAGAGGCTACAGTGAAGAACAAGCTTTGATCGATGTATACAATTCTGATTTTGAGATCATAGATAACGAGAGCGATGGTAATGATGCAGACGAAGATTTCACTGAACTGCAGGTAGTCGAAGCAAATGCAGCAAATCTAACCAGCTCAGATACTGATAATGAAGACGGGAATGAAGAAGTTTGGATTAGCAAGGATGGAATAATACAGTGGAGTAGTATGGAGCCAGGACGTAAAAAGACACAGTCAAGGAATATTATAAGACAAATTCCTGGTATATCAAAACATTTAAATTTGCCCGCACAGACTGCTTTTGTGCATTTATGACGAACGAAATCGTAGACAAAATATGCTTGCACACCAATGAAAGGGCAAATGAACAAAAGGAAAAGAAGTCAAGGCTAAAAAATTGGAAGGAATTACAACGTAGTGAGTTTTTGGCATTTTTGGGTCTAAGCTTGCTTTATGGTATTCAGAAGGGTCACGGGAAAGATCTAAAAGAATTTTGGTCAGAAAAGTACGGTTATCCAATTTTTAGAGCTACAATGTCCAGACATCGTTTCACGAGCATACTTAGCTGTCTACAATTTGATGACAGAGGTACACGGAAAGTTAGAAAAGAAGCAACTATGAACAAGATTGAACCTATAGCTGAAATAACTAATATGTTCGTTAGTCAATGCAAGAATGCTTATATACCAGGTCCAAATATTACCGTGGACGAACACCCGTGTACTTTTAGAGGAAGATGTGATTTCAAGGTTTATATTCCTTCAAAGCCGGGAAAATATGGTATAAAAATATGGATGGCTGTAGACTGTGACTCTCGATACATTACAAACCTGCAAATATATTCTGGCAAAATAGGAAACACAAAGGAACAGGAACAAGGAAAGCGGGTGGTGTTAGATTTGGTAATGCACCTAAACGGCTCTGGTCGCAATATTACTACTGATAACTTCTTTACTAGCTACAGTCTTGGGCAGGAATTATTGAAACAAAAACTAACTCTTGTCGGAACTGTCCGTAAAAACCGTAAAGAGCTTCCTTCCTGTATGCTGCTGTCAAAATTTCGTGAAGAGAAATCATCTGTTTTTGCTTATGCCAACAATACATTATTAGTTTCTTACATTCCTAAAAAAGGAAAGGCTGTAGTTTTGTTGTCTACTCAACATAATAGATTTGACGTATCCGACGAAGAGCACAGAAAACCGGAAGTAATACTAAATTATAATTCCACTAAATTCGGTGTTGATACTATAGATCAAATGGCTAGGACCTATTCAACAAAAAGATCGACAAGAAGATGGCCACTTGCAGTATTTTTTGATCTTGTGGATTTTGCTGGAATTAATGCTTACGTATTATTTTCTGAGCTTGACAATACATACAAAAATAAAACTGGAAGACGCCGCTTCTTACTAGAACTAGGCGAGGAATTAGTAAAACAAGAAATAGAAAATAGAATTCAATATCCCCAATCCAAGACAAGGAAAATTCATAAGGCCATTGAAAATGCAGGGTTTGGAAACTTACTTCAACAATACAAACACCCGCACCTACCACAAAATAAACGAGGAAGATGCAGCATTTGTCCATGGCAAGCAGACAGAAAAACAAATATTTTATGTGATATGTGCAGTAAATTCGTTTGTAAGGAGCACCTTGAAATGCGCACATTATGTTTTACATGTTCTAGTTTAACGTTAGATGACAGTGGCTCAGACTAATATATTTACTACAGCAAAGTATTCACCTCATAAATAAATTTGCTTTAAAATTCATGTTGTTTATATAGTTTAGCTTGTATATTTAGTTTATATACATTTAGTTTATTAAAGTTTATTAATAACTATCACATACAGACTAATCAATATATATCTTTAAACATTAACATAAAAAATACGTCTTTTTATAGCAAACCAACGCAATTTTAGGTTTGGGGTCAAAAGTGACCCCAGACGGGCAGTATGTAATTTTAAGGTAGACGGGCGGTGAGGGTTAATAGACTTGTTAAATAAATTGATAATCTTCAGGCAACTGAAACAGCACTGTTTCGAATCCTCGGGGAAGACACAGTTGAAAGCATATTTTTTGCCTTTATCTTAAACTAGCTAACGAACAAGAAAATTGCTTTCCGACGATGGCTCTTTGGTCAAAAGAGCCGGTTGGGTTTTCTATAAAGCGCGGAGGTGGTTTCGGGTTGTTCAGGGTGAAAGAGTTTTGAGTAAGTATTGAGGCTGACCGCCCCTAAGTTCTGTAGAAAGATAACCCTCGTCCGTTACACATTATTTCTTGGAAGGGGATAGGATATAACGAAATCGAAGAAACGCGTATCCTTATTGATGTAATGATCTAATACGTTAGTATTAGTTAGTAGAATTAGTCTTACATGCGTCAGACCCCGACGCGCCAGAGTCTCGAACGTTCAAATGCTTCTGCAGACGGATTTCTCTAGACTAAGAAGCTCCGCGAAACCAGCTCGGTTATAAAAGCAAGCGCTGAATGATTTTAGTTTACAATTGATCGTTCGGCTTACGAGTGTTATTTTCCGCGTTAACATAAATTAGCATTTAGGAGCTACTCTAATAAATAAATTTATTTATTTATATATTTAATTAAATCGCGTTTCGACTTTAAAATAAATTTAAAACGAGCCCTAAATTCGTAACAATAATATTGTGATACAGAATTAATAACCAGAAAAACTTTTAAATGTTTATTTATTTACTTTTTCAAAGTTATTCATTCTATTTTGTTTATCCATATCAGTTGGTAAGATCAAATAATTTTTAAAAAGATTAAAAAACGTACAGGATATACCAAAAAAAAATAAAAAATTCATACAGAAATCGGTAAATGCACGGACGCTTGACAATTTGAAATGAAAAGTAATCTTCGACTTTCACATGCATCTTTAATGTCAAACATTTTTGATCTCTTGTTATAATTGCAAGTTCTCCCAGAATATCCCGAGAACTGTCGAAGATTCGAGGTTATTTGCTCCAGGAGGAGAGCCAGGAACAGTAACAAAATTTTTTTAACCGGATTCGGAATTTGAGGATTCATCTGTAAAAGCAGAACTGAGCGGGTATATTTAAACAGTTTTTATAAAACTGTGAATTTGCAAACATCAAAGGCGAACTAATAGCAATAAATAATTAGTGCGCCCTGATGTTCAAAGTGCTTTAACGTTCTGGACACATGTGAATGTTTAATTATGTTTAATTGAATCGAATCGAGTAACTGCCATCTCCACAATCGGGGTTTAACATTAAGCTCTTATTCTTATTGGAATAAATAGACTTTTAATGTTAAACACCACATAAGGAAACGTTCCTGTAATTGATTTCAAAATCTGATTCGTAGCAATACAGTGTTGTAAACTTTGGTCGACGTTCAGCTAACGTTCATAAGTGGTTGTGAAACCCAATAGCTCTTTAAAATGATCGGAGTGACAGAGTGACGCTGCGGCTCCAGCAAATGCATAAAGAACTCTAAGATTTAAGGCAACTTAGGTCACGGGGCTGACAGGGGGATCTTGATATCTTCCTGCCAGCGAAAAATTCACTACAAACTCTTAGCAAATTCGACCGTCAAAATATCGAATCGTATTGGCGACCATGACGACTAACAATGGCGGCGAGATAAAAAAATAAAGTAAGGACGCTTTGGCGAATAACTCGATGAAACGGGTGAATTGAAGATGGCCATTTGCTCGGCAGAGGCAGTGAATTATGTAGAAACTGATCTTAATAAACCAGAGAAGGAACGGTTTCAAAAAAGTAAAAATTCTGACCAAAGTTATTTCAATAACTATCGGCAATGGCCTGGTTTAGGTGACACATCGCGGCCAGTTGTGATAGAATGGAGTAACGCATCTAAATCCAAATGAGCCCGTAAGAACAGTGTGAGCATTTTTTTGGTGTACATCGGATTTTAGTTCTTCAACTAATAACCGTTAAACACCAAAAAATTGCTCACACTGTTCTTACGGGCTCATTTGGATTTAAAAAAATCGTGAATTGAATCTGTTTAATGCTGAATTATACGGAAGATTTTAAAACTTGCCGCTGTTTGATTGCAAAAAGACCTGAAGCATGGAAAAGTTTTTCGATTAGATCCACAATAGGTTAAATCTTTTAAGCTCTGCTTTCTTCTTTTCTTCAAAAATGTCTAATTATCCATACTTGCATCAAAAAGCTTTTCAGACGCAACAGCTTGCTTTCTTCTAAGATTGTAGTTTTGCCTGTTCAGTTATCAAGGTCATCAAAATGTTACTATTACTCGAATCAAATCCAATTTGCTTCGTTTTTTCAAGAACCGCACACTACTTGCTATCTGGAACCATTCGAAATTTGAAATATTTTTCTCGTCCATTTTAATTTTCAGGTGTAAAGGATGTTTGAAGGACCTATTCCGATTAGATTAAGTACACACAATAAGACTTTTTTTTTGAAAATACAATGACAACGTACATGAGAAAAAAACCCGCCATACTCCATACTTAACGGTCGGTTATGAAAGAGTTTGCAGGGTTTAACTATCGAACCATCCTAAACAGTTCGTAAAAAGATCGGTATTTATACGAATGGAGTGACCTAATTTTGGCTGGCACATCCAGATGTTTGACTTACGTAGTTTATATAACACTCTGCGTGTGTTACGGAAAAAGCCGCGAACCCGAAGATCTAACTTTGGTTGTGGTTGGGATTTCTCAATAGTGCAGATGTGAGTGATAATTTACTGAAGTCAAGTTTACGTAATTACTTCTTGCTATTAAGGAGAAGGTTCCACGCGGCGGGGTTTTCTGCTTGCATGAGTCATAATTCCTGTTTCTGTTACAATTACGTACTGTAACGCACATCCGTGATATCTAAAAATTCCCGTATATGATTCATCGGTAACATTAGCTGATGACTCAGAAGCGAGTACAGACGTAAACGCTAGCCCGGATCCTTGAAAGCTTACATGACTTACTCCGGTATTCCGCGGCGCAAAATACACTTATACACACGAGATTCTCTCGGTTACGTGAATCTTTTATAACCAGATACAAGTCGCTAAGATCAGTTAGTCAACATCGAAAATGAAGTCGATACAATGTATCGATCATTAACAAGCCACTAGTTCTCTCTCACTTACAATTATTAATTTGAATTGATCGTGCTGTTACGATTTCCGGGTTCGCAAATTATAATCCTTACTTGATTTTAATTACTCCCTTCACACAGTACAAATTAAACTCTTAAATATTTTACCGTTTATGTCGCCTAAGACTTTGCTCACTAAACATAAATCGCACTTTGCTCACTAAATGTAAAACTGTTTAAATCGCGCGTCGTCCTCCCTTATATTTCAATACGGCTGTTACTGGCGTAACTTCCCTGTTCTTTCTCGCCTGTTGTCCCGATGTAATAAATAATAATGAACCTTTTTCGAATTTATTCAATGTTATAAATAATAAAGAAATGTTTTTCACTTCTTTACTGCGAAGTTTTTGTTTTTCAGTGAAACCACTTTATGTCTTAACTTATGCATCTTTATTTAGTGAAGACTCGATACATATTGTACATGTTTCTTTTTTTATTCCTTTCAGCATTTTTTCCTGACTTCGCAGCGCATCCGTTGCGCTTGTCTTTTAGACGCTAAATCAGCATCGGATGCACCGCGGGAACTTTCCATAAAAAGTAATGAAATATAATATTCCATTACACCTTCCTCGCAGCAAAGGAAAAATTTAGATTAGATTAGAATTTAAATTTTTCTAAAATATTAGTACTTATAGTAAAAGTTTCTAAAATATTAGTACTTATAAGTAAGGACCGGATTTATATGTGCTAAAAAAGTGGAAAATAAGTTTTTTTTATGCGATTAAAATAGATCAAAATATGGATATTATATGCGATAAAAATTTTATTTTACTTATACTTTAGAATAATAAAAACATAAATTGTTTCATATAAGTAATTTTAACACTTAACACTTAAATAGTAGGATTACAAAATATAATCAACAGTTGATTTAAATTATTTGGGGTAAAATTTTGTTGTCTGTCTGTCAAAATATTTTTATAAGAGGAAAACGAACGCTCGACATCGCATGAAGTAATGGACGCAAATTTCATGGATGCTACATCTTTGGGGTCCATGTCCAAATCCTCTTCACTTTGACCTTTTAAAACTAAACAGATTTTCCTCATTTTATTGTAGTCAGGATTACGTAATAGAACCTTGTCTAATTTTGTCATTAACTTCTCTCCTATCTCCTCTGGAATTGATTTTACACTTTCAATTGCATCATGGACCACTTCAAAAGAATCTAATAGAGCCGTCTGGGATGATTCCAACTTTTTAATGATGGATATTAAAACCGAAAAATGAGTTTTAATGAATGCTAATTGATTCCCGATGTTTGTGTTCGACATGCATTCCTTACAAATTCTTAAAGCCGCTGAATTGGAATCATCCAATTCTAAGAAAATTTCCTTTAATTGTTTAAAGTTATCTGCGTAAAAATTTGCTGCTTCAAGCCACGTACCCCATCTCGTAATTATTGGTTTTGGTGGTAATGGCAGGTCAGCAGCTAATTCTTTATAGTGTTGTATACGCAGTGGGGCTTTAAGAAATGCCCTTTTTCCGTTATTGATCAACTTATTTACTGTTGGGTATTCTAGTCGCACCAATTCAGCGAGCCTATTCATTGCGTGAGCCATACCAATGAAGTGCATCAAATTTGGGTAAAACATATGTAAAGCCTGTCCTGCTTTTATCATGTAGGCTGCTGCATCAGACACCATTAGTAATATATTTTCCGATTTAACTTGATTAGGTGCATATAAAAGTGTCAAGCTGTCGTTAATAAAACGTGCGATCGTTGAATGATTTGTTTTTTCCAAAACTGTACTATTTACTAAATAAGATATTGGTGCAACTGTGTTGCTTAATACTCTTGCTAACATATTTGCTACATAACGACCGCAGGCATCTGTCGTTTCATCAACTACTATATTAATTTTGTTGTCGCTAAGCTTCTCTCTTATTTTCTTCATCCGTTGCTGGTAGCATATACTTAGATAGTTTTTCCGCAAAGTCGATTCATTTGGAATATGACGATTGCAGTATTTTTCCAAAAAAGTTCGAAAACTTGGTTGCTCAAGTTTATGCCAAGGAAAGTTTGACTCTGCCATAGCACTGCACAAGTCTAAAAAGAATTCATTTCCTGTGTCACTGCCTTGTGAGTTTCTGGCTGTTGAAGAAATAAAAGACTGCTTAAAGTTAGATACATCTTTTCTCCGACTCCTTATGGAGGTTTGTAGCCAAATGTTGATCAATCTGGTACTTTTGGTCTGACGATGACACCTTAAAATATTGTCAAACTGAAAATGTGATTTTTAAGAGAATTTGTAAGGTGTCTACCTGTTTTGAGCATGCGTTGCAAAAATTAACTTTTCCATCTGTAGTTAGATGTTTAGATGCTTTAATCCATTTTTTCAATAGATCAAGAGGATGCTACTTTCGGCATTTTGAAAAGATAAGCACTGAATTTATTTCGTCTTTAAATTAAATAAGCAAATAACAACTAATTCGCGTTGATAAGTACACTAGTCACTAGTCACACACATTCACGGAGTTCTTATCTCAAACTGAAATGCAAAACATAAGTGCAAAATGCAAGTGCGAGTGCCTGAGTCGCTACAGATTCCCAGAAAATCACATTCCGGGAAATCGTAAAATAAAGTGGCCAGACTTTGAGGAGAATAAATTACTTCTTGGAAAAGCTGCAGACTTGAATATTGACCGTATATGGAATTATAATGTTATTTATATCAATATATGGATAAATAAATAAATATGCGCTAAAAGTCTAAAATATTAAGTTATATGCGAAATAAAACTACCATTTTTGGGCTTCTCTAATCGACAAACATATAAATACAAAACGCCAAGTTTAGGTATGTTAGCGTAAAAAACTTGTAAAAACTTATAAATCCGGTCTCTACTTATAAGTAAGCAAAATTTCTTAACCCAAGCGTATACTAATAAAATTGATAATGAAGCGAAATTCTTAGCCTATCCCATATTTCTAAATAACCTTATGCGTACTAAAATATCGAAATAAAATTTTTAAACTACACACTTTCAAAATAAAACTGCAAAATAAAATTCTTAAACTTAAACATACTCTCTGAACTAACTCTTTTGCGCGCAAAATGTTAACTTTTCCTTCCTGACACCTTTTCATTTTTTTTTTTTTAATTAGTCTGTTCGTGGTATTTTTTCACTCTATTTTTATGCACTTTCACCATTTTATTTTCTATTTTCAGAGTTATATTTGGTGACTCCACACTTATAACTTTAAACGGTCCTTGATATAAGGGTTCGAGTTTAGTATTTGTTTCACTCTTTAACAAAACCTTATCGTTAAACTTATAGCTTATTGTTACATTTTTTTATCTAACATACGTTTTCTGTTCATTTTAGATTCAATCAGATTATTTTTCGCGTCTTGCCAGGCAGACTGCAATCTAAATTTTAATTCAAGAGGATAACAAAATCTCAAAATTATGTATTGGATCTATATTACTCATTATATTATTTGGCAAATTACATTTTTTCCCAAAAACTAACTCATACGGTGTGTATTTTGTTTCTGTGTGTACACTGTTATTAAAAGAAAAACACCAAAACGGTACCCAAGAACTCCAAATATATGGGAATTTAGCTATTTGAATACGCAAATAAGCGCCAAGGTGTTTATGTGTATTTTTTAATGACCGTAGAGTTTGATGATGATATGCAGTGCTAATAATTTGTTTAATGCCTAAAACTTTTGCTGTCTCTTTAAATATTTGTGCCAAAAATTCTGTCCCTTGGTCAGAAACAATTTCATTTGGTATCCCAAATTTTAAAATAAAATTATTAACAAATGCTTTAGCTACTGTTTCTCCTTCTTTGTCTTTAATAGGATATCCTTCTACAAATTTGGTAAGCTCACATTGAACTGTTAAAATGTATCTGTTATCATCATTATCTTGGTTTAACGGTCCTACAAGATCTAAGTAAATTTTTTGGAATGCCGAAGATGCTGTAGTGGTGATTGCTAACGGTTCTAATAACCCTGCGTATAATATGATTGAATCTATTAATTTTTTGGTTGTGTCCTCATTTCCATCCATAGATGGTAATAAACTATTCGCAGTTTTTAAATTAAATTACTCTCCCATTTCAGAATGAATGTTTAACCTATCCTGAAGCATACAATGAATATCATTAATAATTACATTAATTTTTTCAATGTAAATCTTAACTTTACTAGTTACATCAATATTTGCCACATCCTTACCAAATTCTACTCTTAGGTTGCCTAACCTAACTGAAAACTGTTCTAAATCTATTAATCTTTTCTGAGTTAATTCTAAATTTTCTCGTCTATCTTTATTATCTTTAACTCTATTAGCTTTAAACAACTGAAGTTCATCATATAATGCTTTAAACTTAACTAGTATACTCATTTATATAAAAAGAAAGAAGCAAATGAACGTATGTTTAATTGACCTTAGTTTATCTCACGATTTGCGTACCATTTACACACTGTCACCTACAACGGCGAGATGGTCCCGACTCTTGTAAACTTCTTTTCTGATCTTCTTCAACCATGCCTTCTTGCATCGATGTCAAATAAATAATGTAATTGTAACGACTACCAAGAATAACACTGCTACGCCCACTATTTCCCACAGGGTGAATTGTACTTTGGTTTCATCCAATCTTGTAGTACCACCACTGCTACCAGCTTGTGCGATTATTATTTCCTTTTCCTTTCTCGACTGATTGCTACCCATTTTGGAAACGTCTTCTTCGTTTACACTTTACACTTCACTAGTACTTTAATGGCAGGATCGCCATGTAATAAATAATAATGAACCTTTTTCGAATTTGTTCAATGTTATAAATAATAAAGAAATGTTTTTCCCTTCTTTACTGCGAAGTTTTTGTTTTTCAGTGAAACCACTTTATGTCTTAACTTATGCATCTTTATTTAGTGAAGACTCGATACATACTGTACATGTTTCTTTTTTTATTCCTTTCAGCAATTTTTCCCTGGCTTCGCGGCGCATCCGTTGCGCTTGTCTTTTAGACGCTAAATCAGCTTCGGATGCACCGCGGGAACTTTCCATAAAATGTAATGAAATATAATATTCCATTACACCGGCTTCTTAATGGGCAGGTGCGAGCTGCTCGTCGGAGTTCACGTTCATAAAGAAAAAGCGGATATCCACAACATAAATTTTTACTTTACTTTTTAAACTTTTACTTAACTTTAAATGATGACAACATTCAACTTGTAACAACGTATCATTTATATTAGGTGGGCTTATAAATGGCGGATTTACACGCGGCGAAATAAAATTGTTTATGAGCTGAGGATCGGTTGAATTTTTGGCTTCCGCTTGAAACCGCGGGTCTGAGATTTTTTCTACTGCCGACGTTTCGTACTCCATTGCAGAATAACTTCCTCAGGGCTGCTGCTGCGTCTTGAAGTTAAGCTGAGCTTAGGGTCGGTATGATACGGACGTTCGAAAAGCTTTCGGTCTAATACGTACGCGGGGGAGGCGTGAAAAACACATTTGTTTTACGGTAAGTAGCACAAGACGCTTATACTGGGGTGGTGTGACCAAAACACTTGTTCCAAGGTAGATAGCACAAGACACTTATGCGAGGGGCCGAGTGAACAAGACACTCGCTCGAAGGCAGTAGCACAAGGCACTTATGCGAGGGGCGGTGTGCACAAAACACTTGCTCGAGGGCGGTAGCATTAGACACTTATGCAAGGAGCGGAGTGAACAGGACACTTGCTTGAGGATGCTTATGCGGAGGGCGCCGAAACAAGATCCTTGCTCTAGGAAGGTAGGAACAGAGAGATACGAGCACTCACGCTCATTGAGACCGGCGCGGCGGAGACTATGGCACTTTTAATACTTACTTCACTCGGAGCACTCGTAGATCTGGCGCGTTGCCCACGATCGAGCTGATTGGCGTTTTTAGCGAACTCGACAAAATTATATACGGACAGACTAGAGGAACGGAAACCCCATCAATAAATTCGCTTTCCGAATTTAAACATATTCAACTAAACTCCCACCCATAAATAAAACTAAGTTTGTATGCCTTTTAAAACTAAACAATGTAACGTGTGTTTTTTTAAGAATGCCAAAAGGGGGCTATTGTAAATATTATTCACGCCTTAGCACCATTCGTGTATAATTTAACAACGTTTAAATTTCTAGGTCAGATCCCATTTTTAATAAAACACACGTTACAACATATGCATTAAATATATATATTTTAACAAATCACTTTGTCACACTGGAAGCGTACGGAATGCCATCGAATTATTAAGAATTCTCTGGAGCATTCCGGACAGTTGGCGTGGTATCTCGCAGGTAATAGTAGTTTCCGTCAGTTCCTGATTGACTCGGTTGACCAATAGATGACGCCACTCGTCTGAACATAAAAATTGATTAGCGTCCGGCTGTAACAGTATTATAAAATTTTCTATAAATTCCGAATAAAACCCCGACGTGCAACAACTGGGACGTATGAGGCACACTATTATAAACTACATGATATAAAATAATAGAGATATTCTATATTATATTTCGCATTTTAATTCCTGCAGTGAAATAATTATTTTAAAATTAAATTTCTGTATTTTCCGTGCTAGTACGTCCTTTCATGTGATGCGGAATTAATAAAACTGGAAATGTAAATGCTGTCGCATAGTAAAATGCTTATTTTTCTCTCCAGTGAGCTGAACATTTGGACGTAATATTGCCTTTAAAAAAAGTTTGTGAAAAAAGGCCGGTTTGTTGAACTAAGACAACGAACCCGCTCATAAACTTTGTGACACGTAGAAAAAAGTTTGGAAAGCGCTGCCCTATCGAACAACATTTATTAATTTACAATTCCCACTTGACTTGACATGTAATTCGAACGAAAAGAATTCCACCCAGTTTTAATATCCGATCCACTGCTCTGCAAAACGGATGCTTCAAAAGTTCACTCAGCGTGCAATATTGAAAACGCACCGATCATGAGCGTTTTGTCTCCCTGGGAAATTAAATTTACTGACCTCTTTTACGTCACGTCCGTCCGAACACGGACCTGCGGACTGCCGTAATCAAATTCATATTTACTTCAAATTTAATGAAACGTTTGGAGCGGAAACGCGCTCGACAATATTCAAATACGTCATAAATATCTGTTCGTTTATCATGAAACTCTACAAAATATTAAAATCGTGTGATGACAATTTCTTTATGAATAGTTTTGATGAAATTATACCCGCATGTGGGCTTCATCACATAAAAGAAGCAGATGTGATGTAAATCACCAGAATCTGGCAATAAAACGAAACGCACGTCGATCGTTTAGGCCGTAACAAACGATGGGGGTGATGACGACAACGCTGATGGGTCGTTGAAATTGCACCCGCTACAAATGACGGGGGCCACGCGCGCTCACGCCGATTAATCAAGGGTTCGACAGACGCCGACGTCTCGTAAAAGCGACGCGACGCGACTGCACGTAACGAAAACAAATTAGATTACGTAAGACGTTTCGTAATCTTAAAAGTGATCCATCAAATTTCTAATATCTATGACCACACAGAACGAGAGACCATGTTTAAATGTTGTGTTACGGTTAAAATTTTCAATTTTTTTAAGTTGGTATCAGCGAGTTCAATTTGATTCTAATGACGGCGCGTACGCTGCACTAAGGTTGGCTTTGTTGGCCTTTCTCTCTTTCTCCCATACTGATTCTCGCCCGAGCCGGTTGCGTGAGTTTTGTCGCTTTAAATGATTCAAGCTTTCCTGAAGAGCCTTATTGCTCCAATTTTGTGCAAACCGTCTCCGTTTTGGGAATCTCTTTCCATTAATTTCGTTGGGTGAGTGTCTCCGATAAGCCGTTTATTCGGTAAGTTATTTTCACGTGTTATCATGGTGATCCTTAGTGTATGTCGTATTTTTTCCAGGCTTTTACCGATAGTTTTATTTACCGTTACTTTTATCGCTAGCGTGTATTTCGTTGAGTGATTTCATTTGCAGGTGAGTTATTGCGTATGGTTACATCGTTTGTCTTTGTACCTTCACGCAGTAACCAATATTTCGGTACCTCTTTGATAGGTAACAGTTGTTTCGAGATTTTCGCCTCCTATCCAAAGACCCAATTTAGAACTGCTAATTCAACAGATGACAGTGTGTGCTGCAGTAATTAAATGAGCCAATAATTTCGACTGTGGAAGTGTTATTGAAGTTGAATAAAAATAACACAAGTTTATATTGTAAAATACGGAAACTTCCAATCATTCATAAATCGTTTCGATCCACCATTGAATAAACCAAGTACCCTGCCCGCTTCGAAACTTGCTAAAAATAAACAAACAACTTCCTTCCACTTCAGTCTTTTATTCCCGACGGCGGTGGCGGCGTCGTCGTCATCGGCGTCTGGCTACCCGATCGGCTAATCGTGTGCACCGTCGATGCGCTTGTGTATAATTCATCGAGGGGTTCGCGACCCGAAAACGCCGCGAGGGCTTATCCAGACCGACGCGATGCGTCCCGGAGGTAACGTTTTTAGTGGAGACGATCGAATCCGGGATATAAATAAGACCAAACGAAGACCTGGGGATTCCCTGATCCAAACTAAGCGATTCCCTATTGGTGTGAATTACGAAAAAAAAGTAAATTGTCAGTTGAAATTGATAAACGCATAAATTCGAAAACTCTTTCAAGTTGTTTCGATACAAAAAAGAAGAATAAATCAACCCCTAAAATGGAGTCGCGTGGCTAATATCAAGAAATGTGTTCAAACGTCTATTGTTACGTTTCAGAGACGAACAAGTAAGTAACAAGTAAAAATTAAAAAAAAAGATACTTAAAAGTGGGTTTTATGTCAAAAAAAGAAGTAAAAATAAAATGAACTCGATAAAAAGAAACAGTGTGAAGTACACTAACAAGTGTAAGAATTCAGATTTATTTGTACAGAAACTGAATTTAGTGATTATTCCGGTTTGGAACAAAAGCTTTCATTCAAACTTGCGATGTCAGCTTACATAAACAATGTCTCAAATCTGTCGAACTTAATAAAATAAAAACTTGTTATTTTCAACTTGTACTTTTCTCTGGGAAATCAAACTTGTCATACCAACAAAAGAAGTACAAAACTTTCCACTGACGAATGATGAAACCGAGTTCCCAGGCCAAAATAATGCAAATCACAAGGTTGGTAGAGCCGGACTGTGTATTAGAAGGTTGCCTTGATCCAGAGGGGAACGTAACTCGTACGTCGCGCACGTGAAAAATTCCATTGAGTATATTAACCAGGTTTTTGTATTAATTAATCAATAGGACGATAGAATTGATTCTATTTTTAGTGAAGTAGTTTAAGCTTTAGGGAACAGATTAGAACTCACTCTTCTTACTTCACTGTGAGGAATAGAAGTTTCGTGTGACGTCACGAGTTAATTTCGCGGGGCGCAAATTTCAAACTACATATTTAAATAGGAACGAGGCAACCTGCTAGATGCAATATCAGTTTTACCAACTTTGGCAAATCGAAATGGCAGGTGCCTCTGGCGGAGAAAAGTGTGTTGAAAAGACGCTTCATTCCGTTTGAAATTTTAAGGTCCGCTTTGGAATGTGAAGGAGGGAATTGCAGTTTCTATCACTAGCTCGCATTAGTCAAAAAGCTAATTTGTTTGTGGATTTCAGCTTATTGCAAAGCTCGCGTTTTATTTCGTCGCAGAGTTATTTTTTTTCTGAAATTAACTTATGTCTTCGATTTAATCTTATTCAGTGAAATTTCCCCAAGTTTATTATTCGTGAAGAAAAGCAAACTCCTTTTCCTGGTGTGCTGAGAAAAATGTTAAACCCCTCCGAAATTATACTTTCTTTTCATTGTAATTAAAAACATTGTATTTCCAAGAATAGGACACGGCAGCTTTCGGTAAGCGGAATAAAAAGATTGTATGAGAGAGAAAGAGAGAGTTTCTGGGTGAGTATTTATGTGTCTGTCCACCTATTCCTAATTACCCGCGGTAGTTTCGCAACGAACGAAAGAAAAAAGCAAGCGAAAGTTAAATAAATTTCCAATTTAATTTCAAAAAGAGGAAATCCCTTTGAAATAAGTTATTAAGCAGTTTTCATTTTTCATTGTACTTACAAGCATAAAGAGAACAGGAAGTTAAGAGTCACATAAACTTCTAGGGTTTCTTTCAAACAAGGAAAAAAAAGACAAAAAAGGAAACAACTTTTAAAGCAATCACTTGCTACACGTCGGTGAGACGAAACAATTTTATTTTTTTTTATTTATTGTTATGTATGTAGTTAACAAATTATGTACATTTAATAGAACTCTTACATCTAATATTTGCCCTTTGTTAATTATATAACCCCCAGTCAAATAAGATATTTGGTATGAGAGGGTTACTTACAATACCGATTCAGTCTTATTTGCTTTGTACTATGTGCATTGTAAAATTTAACATAGGCTTAAAAACCTCATTAATACAAAAACATAAATATTTATATAACTATGTACAAAGTAACAAGTTGTATATTTTTACCTACATTTAAGCTAGTTATTGCACTAATTGTATTTAATTTTACTATTCCAAATCTTTTGCTATAATGTATGTTTTTATTTTTTTGTTAAATGTTTTAATATTTTTTATATTCCTTAATTCTTCCGGTAACTTGTTATAGTGTTTTATGGCACTCGTGATGCTTCCACCATTTTTTTGTGTTCTAGACCCAATCTCATGTAATTTAGTTTTTCCTTTGTAATAACTGTGTATTTCATAATTATGTGTTAAAAATGTGTTGCTTTTTATGAATCCACGGTATATTTTGCGTATTAGTTTGATGCTTTCTATTTTGGCTAATTGTTCTATGTTTACATTTTCAGTTCTTTTATATATTTCTACTGTTGGGGTATTCCAGTGCATTTATTGAATATTTTTAATGCTTTGTTCATTACTCTTCCAACTGTTTGTCTTGGCATGGTAAATCATGTTGGCCAATCTAGATTCAAATCTTGCACATCTACTCAACGCTACCACTACGGGGATTGTTTTCTTTTTTATATTCGCCACGTGTTTGTCCCATTCTAGATTCTGATCTACTAGTGCGCCTAAATATTTTATTCACTGAATTCTTTTTATTTGTGTACCTTCTGTTACAACTTGCAGGTTTATATCTTTTTTGTTTTTTTACTTTAAATAATATGAATTCAGTTTTTTGTTTGTTGATTGTTAATTTATTTCCATATAACCATATTTCTAGTTTATTCAAATCTTTGTTAACTTCTCGCTCCAGTTGTGTGTTGTTGTTTGCCGCATGCACAATTATCGTATCATCGGCAAATGCTGTGTACGTTGCCTTTAGATTCATTTCCTGTATACTTTGGATATATATCAGATAAAGCAAGGGACCAAGAACTGTTCCTTGTGGTACTCCTAGCTTCATTATCACTTCATCGCTAACATGTTGTCCGTTTTTTGTAGTATTTCATGGCCAACTGTGTCAAAAGCTTTCTGTAAATCTATAAATACTGCAGCCACGTAATTACCCTTGTCTAGTTGCTTGTTTATATGGTCGAAGCCGTCTGTTAACGCTGATTCTGTACCACTTCCTTCTTGAAATCCATATTGCCTGTTATCAAATCCTCCTGTTTTCATAATAAAATTAACTATTCTGGTTTTAATTACTTTTTCAAAGATTTTACTAAAAAGGTTGGTTAATGCTATTGGTCTGTAATTTCCAGGGTCTAATTCGTTTCCTGCTTTATTGGTGTGATGATTGTTTTTTTCAGTAAGCCGGGAAATATTTCTTTTTCCGTGTTATCGTTTGTCATTATAGCCAATTTGGGGCAGATAACTTCTTCTAGTTCAAGTATGTCTTTGATTGATATACCATCTGGTCCAGGTGCGGTATGTGGTTTCAATGTTTTTATGATTTTTGGTATTTCTTCTTCATCTGTAAATGGTAAAAACATAGATTCTGTTCTTCTTTTGTTTTTTGTTGCTACAATATCTAAGTCTTTACTTTTCTCTTTTATTTTATCAGCTAACTTACATCCTACATTATTGAAGTATTCATCCATTCTATTAGCTATGCTTCTTGGCTCTTGATATATGTTGTTCCTCTCCTCTATTTCCACTATTTTAGTGGTTATTTTATCGTATTCCTTATTGTACATTGTCTCATTGATAATGTTCCACAAGCGTTTAACGTTACCATTAGCTTCTGTAATTCTCGTGTTAAAGCATTTTTGCTTTTTTTGCTTAACCATTGAATTTACTTTATTCCTTTGTTCTTTATATCGGTCTTTAAATTTATATACTTATAATTTATTTCTTAATTCCATTTTGTGAACTAATACTTGTGTTATCCACCTATTATTCCTGTTTCTCACTTTTTTAATAAATGTACATTCGTTCTTTGCTTTAATAATTATGTTTATGATCTTTTCCACTGTCAGTTTCTCGTACTTTGCTATTTCATTTTGCACTATTGTCTTAAGTTCTTTTCTGTTGATAATTTTTATGTTAATATTTTCTGTCCTTTTTAATTCAAGTTTTAAGTTCTTTACGGTAATAAATATCATCTTATGATCTATGTTATCTTTTTCTACCATTTTTAATTCTATTTCAGACTTATTAATATTATAATTTGATAACACATGATCTATAATTGTTGCTGAGTTTTCAGTGATCCTCGTAGGGTGGCTTGTGCTAATGTTGTTTATGATCTTGTATCCGTTGGCTTGGATCATTTCTTTACAGCTTCGATGGGTTTACATTACAATTCACATTTTCGTTTTAAAGAGCTTCAGGCGTGGTGAGGATTGGATGTTATAGAGGGTTGGGATCAAATCTAGTAAAATTTTGGGCGATGATACTATAATAAAACTCTTATCTATCACGCGTATTAGTTGATGTTGGGGAGATAAAGACTTAGAAGAATGTTTGAAAATTTTCTTAACAGTATATCTGACTTATTCAGAACTACATTACCTAGAATATGTTCACTGATTATTGAACATTTGCTTGGTATTCTGCTCAAATTGGCGATCCACTGAGCGTTTGACCCTTCTTCACTAAACCCTGATTGAATTTGTATCATGCTATAGACACGTGGTTGGTTGCTAGTAAGTGTTCATAAAACTTTTTTGTTAATTTCGAAATCTTTCAGTCTTGACCCTGAAGTCTTATCCAACAGAAAGTTTTTGCAATAGATAAGGGCTAACGACCGACTCTTGATCATCAAAGTTGGCAACTCAAGGGCGAACTAAATTTTGCATTTTGTTTGTGAATAGAATGAATTCAATCGAAATGTTCGTTTAGGCAGTATAAATAGGCGTCCCAATCGTTTGTTCGTAAAAGGTGAATTCGTCAAAATTGGTTGACTGATTGATGATGTTTTTGGGGGGTGATGTTGACGTTTGACCCAAAACGATTTCCATCATTTTTGTTCCTGCTCTCATACGCTTTATATGCTAACGTTCCCCAGTTACTTGCACCTAAAATATATAATGCGACATGACCCTGAGCAAACGAAGACGATAAGATGTTTTCTGCCTCTCAAAAGAAACACGTCATAATGTCTTTATATACTGAAACGCGCATTACGAACAGTCAGTTGTTAGAATAGAATCTCTAATAAAAGCCTTCCCCTAATCTAGTGCCAAAAATCATTTAGGTTAATTTACTGTTTGTAATAAATGTATGTACTTTGTTCTAAATGACTCCGAACTTACCGTAGCATCTTTAGCGGATGCGCCGGGCATCGATCCCGGTACCTCTCACACGCCAAACGATACATCAAAACGTATGATAAAAAATCTATACACAATTTGCCTTAAAGCTGAACTAATGCTATCATATAGAGGATATAATACGTTTCGATTATAATATATAATATATAATACGATTATATACATTCATATACATTTACTTAAGCATGGGAAAATATTTGCTGAAGACCGAAACGTGACGTGCTTGAAACGTTCATTGCCTGATAATGTAAACTCAGCTTTAAGGTTGAGACAAAAATTTCCGTGTGCTTTGCGTGGATGATTCTCAGTACTATTTAAACAATGACAGCAAGCACTGGAGTGTACATCGCAAACGTAATCATCACCGAAAACTCATCCTTAGAGGCCTGTGATGTAGAGGTGTTATATGTAAATACGGAAATATTTATTTTTGGAAGAGCACAAAAACCTGTCCAAATGCTTCTAAAGCTTGCGCTGAGCTAATACGGCTACTGAAAGAGAAAATTCGTCTTTGTTGACAATAAAGGAAGGATACACCGGACCACAGTTTTGTAGGTATTTATTTTTCTCTCATTCCGTCATTGGTTGATTTTAACGTTTAAGAACACGTTTGAGCCGTTCTATTGACTTGACGTCCAAATCGTAACAGCATATGAGTAAGGAATTATATTAAATATTAATGTTATGAAAAAATCTTGTTGCAAATCGTTTTTGATTGCAGTGAAAACCTCGAGCAGCCTCTGTACAGCTGTTTCAGCCCTATTTAGAGCTTCGTCAGCAGAGACGTCTGGTCAAAAAGCGATCGTAGGATGTCGCTGTTTTATCTATTCGTTAATATTACGGTTAAAACATGTCGGCCGTCAATACTTACAAATGTGTCAGAACCATTCTGCGAAAAAAGCAAGTATTTGGACTCAGTTTAATGTTTCTTAAACAACATAAACGGTGTCTCCCTAACATAGAAGCTAATGGTCTGATACTTGTCGATGTCTACTGATTTACGCCCTTTTTTAAATTTTTGAATTATTGAATCCATTATTGTCACTATGGGATTTTTCCGTAAGAAACAATAAATAATTATTACAGCACGGGCCTGTGAAATCGAGGGCAATTTCAACAGTGTTGGAATTTAAAAATAATAAGTGAGGTAACCAGATATAACACGGTTCAGATTTCTCAATAAAACATGCTGCTTACATCGAGTAAAGCAGAAGAACACAGGACATGTTACGAACATTGAAATGTTCAAATAGACAAAAAACGTGTAGGTGACGGCAGTTGCGTAAAGGATCGACTCAATGGGTACTAGTGCCAACTCGACGAAGGGAACTGCCAGGAACCATCCCGGCCACCAAGGACGCTGTTCCCGCTATCACCATCATCTGAGGCTGATTGAGAACGCCTCCTGTCAACTCCAGCCAGAAGCTGCCATCTTCTCCCCAGTCAACCACATTACCGGTGGGCCGACTCAGTCTGCCAACCTGAGACCACCATCGCACCTCCGCTAGCCACTACAAGGCCA
Source organism: Prosopocoilus inquinatus (assembly GCA_036172665.1). Lineage (NCBI taxonomy): Eukaryota > Metazoa > Arthropoda > Insecta > Coleoptera > Lucanidae > Prosopocoilus > Prosopocoilus inquinatus. The sequence continues at coordinate 32,415,117 of CM069877.1, forward strand.
CGCCGGTTCTTCCGGGGCCAAAGGATCGACCGTCTACGAACCAATTTCAAGACCAGTGCTCTCACGCCGTGGTTCATCTGCTGCCAATCACGATCGCGCCGCAGGCGTCGCAAGAACCACGACCTTGACCACTGCAATTCAAACTGCAGCTCGAACGCGAAGTACTTCGCCACCGGGGACCAGCCCAACGCTACCCGCCACCGCCCGCGTAAACAACCAGGGTCACAACCACCCCATTTCGGACCACGACAAGAACCCTCAACTATTATGGAATTTAATATTAAAATAAATGGAATCCGTTTTTGTAAACATAAATCGTGTTGTGCAGACCCTACGGCAGTTGTCCACTCACGTGACATGATGGAGGCGCTACCCTGTTATCGCAGCTTGCTAAGGGGACCGACCAACCCCGGTAGTAAACGTGACACCATGTTGATATTCCTACAGAGAGGGTGAACATAAAATGCTTTCACATTTTTTTGCTTTCCTGTGAACATTTTTGTTGTGCTCTTCAACTACTTACTTTCCGTAACGAATTTAATTTTCTCGCAGGCTTAATTCTTTCCAAAGTTTATGTTTTAATGTCATTTGGAATGCTCGAACGTAGAACTTTTGATGTTAGAAATTGTGCCGTATTGATCAACTTCCTCTACTTTTTCATCAAATTTTGGAAGTCCACATTGTTTCCGTTTGCAATCTTCTCGGAATATATTTTCCATTGACTCAAATTGTTTGGTCACTTCTGCACTAGTTTTATTTTTGAATTCGAGTGCCCGGGCACACTTATGGAACGTGTTAATTACAGTTAATGTGTACTTTTGTCTTTTATTTTCGTTTCAGTAAGGAATCATTTCAGTTAGGTCTATCAGCGAGGTAAGCCGACAGTAGACGAGAACCGATGGTCATTTCTCTTCCTAATGTACCGTTACGATGGCGGTTCCACGATGTTACGACTTCCTGTTCAGGATCGATTACGGGCCTACTCCATGATACGATACCGAGCGAGTTGTTACGAGATGATAAGATTGCGGCAAGCTGGTACGGGAAATATAGATAACGTAGTTATAAGGAGAGCGCCACTGCGTTACGTTTTTCCTTATGTACATAGAGCTCTCGCTTGCAGGGTAGGACATTGGCGAATGAAAGTAATAGTGATTTTAAGGTCTACATTACCTCGCCTCCTTGCGCTGCGCACCCTACTCGTCCACACCGTCTCCCTGGATCGTCTCCGGAGTCACAAAAAAAACTCCCAAATGATTTTAACAAATTACATTAAAGAACGTTACCATTAAGTCACAAACTGACAGTAATCACAACAATAATCATAATGATACCAATTGTTGTTTCCCCCCTGATTTATAAAGTACCCTCTACATCACCCATGCCGGATGCCACAAAGTGCAGTTTCTAAAAGTTTGGGCCAACGGGCGAATATCAAAAAGTCATCGTCAATCGCACAAAACACAGTTAAAAGCGAGCGCGTTAATTGCTTTTTGATAAAAATAGAAACCGATGCAGTGCGGGTAAGGTTTAATGACACGGAATTCCCTTTATTAGGGGTTCGTTTGCGTACGTTCCTTGACCTAAGAGACTTGATCTGTAACGCAAGGAAACGTAGCGTCGGTCAATCCGTGCCAAATCCGCGTCAACAACCGCACCTGAGAAATGCAACCAAACGATTGTTGAACGGGTGTTGAATTTTGTAATTGCCTTTTAATAAAAATAAAATCCGCCGATGCAGCGCAAGTAAGTTTTAATGACACGGATTCCCCTACAGAATTCCTTTTATTACACGTGGGTTTGCGTACATTGCTTGACCTAAGATACTTGATCTGTAACGCAAGCAAACGTCGCGTCGGTCAATCCGTGCCAAACTCGCGTCAATAACCGCACCTGAATTTGTGTAAAATCCAGAAAGTAAAACTAATTTAGAAAACGATTAATTTTCAAACGTGGCAGTACAGCAACTTGTGTTGTTCGCAAAAACGTTCTATTTACTGCACCATCCCCTGCTCCCCAAAGATAAAGCGGTATAACAAAAGATAATTAAAGGTTTGGATGTATGCACAAAGGAAAATATGTGTATACACTGCGTACATTTAGAAGATCATTGGACGTACAAACAAACCTGTACTTTCCGTAACTAGTGTAAATGTAATAAAGTGTTTCCGTTTTTAATTTAACAGCAAGACGTCTTCAAAGACAAATGTGTGAAGTAAGGTGCTCTTAGCTTTCAAGAATTGCTCTATAAAACAACTACGACCTTTTCCATGAAACATATTTCCACTCGACTCAATTTTCATAAAGCCTTACATGTATGCATGATATCTGCGCGCTTGCCTCTGTGACATACGATTCTTTAATAGTATAACCTGAAATGCACCCGACAAATAAAAGCAGCGTCGCTTACAGCTTGAACTCTGCACACGGAAATTACATTTGCGTCGCCGCCGGATCAAGCCGTTCCTTTCACAAAAAGAAACGCCGGCCGAGTGTGCACTTGAAGCCGTATGTGCGCGACAGACACGTGTTTGTATTCAAGACGAGCAAGTTGGTTCGCTTCCGGCGAATGAAACTCGCCACCTTCTTGTTTTCCTCCTATACTTTCTTTGTGTTCAGATGATTGCTTTACCATCAACACTTATAAAATCGGTACCGAAAGGGAAGAAGAAAAACAGAAGGCAGGTTATAACGTTAACAAACACGGTCCCCCTTCCGCCCAAATCAAATGAACACCGGTTGCATCGAGAGTCTGGAATTTTCAGTTTCCTGTTCACTCACATTCGCTCCTCCTAATTTAAACGAGTTACAGGCGGACCAGTTATACAACGACGAAAAATCCGCTCGTTTGCGGGTTTTCTCCTGACCTTCTGAGGGGAGGAAAATTCCGGATGAAGTGGAAAACCTTTTCAGGGACTATATTTGTAATTAAATTTTCTGTGCTGGGATCACATTGGAATCTGTGTGTATCTGAAGAATGTTATTTTGAAAATGGAAGCCCCAAAACAGAAAAATGATTGGAAAAAGAAAGTTATTTTATAATATCATATCATCACGGTTAGAGAATTTTCAAAATTAATATTTTCTTTTTAAATAATTACAAATTCGAATTTAAGAATTAATACCGATAAAATATCCTGCGCATTTCGCATATCCGCAGAGTTCACTGACGAACATCGATTTTTGTGCGGATACCAAATTTGAAAACTTCAATAGTTACAATGAAAAATTATTTCATTTGATGTTAGTTTCAAGCAGCCGAAAAGCAAGAAATGCAATTGTAGTTTTGTCTCCACGTGTAACTGATACGTTTGTCTTAAGTTACGCGCATTCGATGTAATATGATATTGAGAAAAACTCTTATGTTTAATTTTCTGATGAATCGTGAAATGCTGACGGAGTAATTCTCAGGCTCCAGTTCGAAAGCACGTGGAAGCTCGAGAAAACAACGCCAAACCATATCATCGCACCATCTACCGGGCGAAGGTTTAGTTGGAAAAGCGTCTTGGTGGAAAGGCGGGCTGAAGTAGTGAGGCAGATAATAAAAACATTAATATTAAAATTACGAATTATTAGGCTTTTGTAAAAGCTCGTGTCTCTTCTCGTTCTGGGCAATTGTAAGTTGAAATCCAAATTCAATCTTCTTTTGTTCAAATTTAGTAATTTTCCTCAAATTTGAAAGTCGGAAGCGGAAGTAAAAGCTTTCCCAGCGCCCAGAGTTTTTTGCGAAGATTTATTTGGAAAAGCGTCCCGGTGGAAAGGCGGGTTGAGGTAGTGAGGTAGATAATAAAAACAATAACATTTAAATTATGAGTCATTAGGCTTTTGGAAAAGCGCGCGTCTCTTCTCGTTCTGGCCGATTGTAAGCTGAAATCCAAATTCAATCTTCTTTTGTTTAAACTTAGTAATTTTCCTCAAATTTGATAGTCGGAAGCGGAAGCAAAAGGTTTCTCAGCGCAGAGTGATTTTTCTTGCAAAGGTTTAGTTGGGAAACGTCCCGGTGGAAAGGCGGGCTAAAGTAGTGAGGCAGATAAAATAAACATTAACATTTAAATTAAGAATCATTAGGCTTTTGGAAAAGCTCGTGTCTCTTCTCGTTCTGGGCGATTGTAAGTTGAAATCTAAATTCAATCGTCTTTTGGTTACATTTCTCGAGTATGAGCGAGTATGAGCGCTCACAGCGGTTAGATGTGCGAAGGTTTTCTGTGCAGTTTAATTAATATAAATTAATCCTGTGTGGTGTATTAAAACTTAACTAAGCTGGAAACAAGCATTAAAAAATGCCTTTCACACGAGATCAAACTGAAGACATTCAAGAAATTATAAAGTCAAGCATAACAGAAATGTTCCAAAGTGATGATTTTCTGGAGTTTCTTTCGTCAAAATTAACGAAATCCGTACGTGAAATAATAGACAAGGACATACGACTACTGGAAAATAAAATCGAAAATTTAGAAGACGAAAACAGAAAGTTGCGCAAAGAAGTACATACATTAAAAACCTCCTGTGATAAACAAGAACAGTATTCTCGGCGGAACTGCTTACGTATTTTGGGCGTAAAGGAACTGTCCAACGAAAATGTGTATGATACTATATTACATATTTTTAATAACAAACTCAAGGTAGAAATTGATGGACAAGATATCGAGCGAGCGCACCGTACTGGTAAAAAGCAGGCTGATATGAACGGCGAAAGAAACAAAAGCCGACCAATAATTGTGAAATTCCTGAGCTATCAAAAAAGGAAATTTGTTTACAATGCAAAAAAGAATTTAAAATCAACTAAAATTATCATAAAGGAAGACCTTACTGCAACAAGATTGTTTCTCGTGAAAACCGCTGCAGGAAAATTCGGAAGCAAAAACGTTTGGACTACTGATGGAAGAATTTTTGTTAAGACGAACGATGTCGTAAATATGGTGGCCCACCAGGAGGAATTGGACGATTTAATGTCTAAATAACTGCTCAGAAAAAATTTCGAAACATATTTGGGTTTAATACAAAAGACGTTCATTTTGTGAATCAATAATTTATTTAGTTTTAATACAAATCCCGGTGTTATTATTTAGGTGTTTTGTACACTACTGAGTAAACAATAATTTCGTTTATTTTGTCTACAAAAAAAAAAAGAAAAGAAAAATCTGCAATTAACATATTTTCAGTAAACATTATTTACAATTACTACTATCATATTATGTTAAATTAAATGTCTGTATTACGTGTTGTACATATCAATGCCCGATCTTTGGTGGCGAAGCTTCCAGAATTCAAAAATTTCGTTCTTCCACTCGATTGTGACATTATTGCCGTCAGTGAAACATGGTTGGATAATAGAATTGACAATAGGCTGATCGAGCTAGACGGGTACAATTTGGTAAGAATTGACAGAGATAAACGGGGTGGAGGCGTATGTTTGTTTATCAAACTTAAATGTAAGTATACAGTTGTTAATTTTAGGAAAGTAGATAATCTCGAACAACTTTGGCTGCGCGTAAATTACGGTCAGCAGAAAATTAGCGTTGGAGTTATCTACAGACCCCCTAACAAGTCTGCGCCAGATTTCTTACGTATTTTTGAGGAGACCTTATCTGTGTTGATACCCGAGTCTGATTTTGTAGTGTGCGTGGGTGACGCTAATATTAATATGCTTGATTTCGGGAATTCAACCAATCAAAAATTTGTTGAATTATTAGACTCTTTTGATATGACACAAATAATTAAGGAACCCACAAGAATATCTGAGAAATCATGTTCTTTATTAGATTTAATAATTTGCTCTGGTGACTGTAAAATCAGCTCTGCTGGAATTTTGTCATTACACGGTCTTTCAGATCATGAAGCTGTATATTGTCATATTAACATCACAATTACTAATGTTGAGCCAGTTGTTAAAATGGTTAGAGATTATTCCGGATTTAGTTACTCTGAATTTCAGCAAGCGCTACGAATATTACCTTTAGGACTAATCTATTTATGTGATGACATCGATTATAAAGTTCAAACTTTTAATCATTTGATTTTGGACATTTTTGATTTCTTTGCCCCGTACAAAACAGTACATATTACAAACAATTATGCTCCTTGGATGACAGATAACATAAAACTGCTTTTCAAGTTGCGTGATGATGCACTGAAAAAATTTAAAAGAACAAAATTACCTGAACATTGGTCGTCTTACAAAGAGCTTAGAAATTATACTACAACGGCCTGTAGAAATGAAAAGAAAGTATTTTTGTCTAGTCAATTTGAGCAGGGTAACATAAAACATGTCTGGAACACAGTAAAAAAATTAAATATTTTAAGTGGTAAAAAAGCGAATAATATGTCACCCTGAAGAATTAGGCACTGCAGATGAAATTAACAACTACTTTGTTGATGGCATACATGCACATGGTATGATCAATGTAGATCAAGATTTAGTGCAGTTTTATAACGACTCTACACACCCGCACGTTGTTGATCGTTTCAAATTTCAGGAGGTTACAGAGGATTTTATATATAAAATACTCAACAGTTTAACTTCACAGGCAACTGGAATTGACAACATTAACTTGAAAATGCTTGATCTATGTTGTCCAACTATATTGCCTTATTTAACACATTTGATCAACTATTGCTTACGTGAAAACGTTTTTCCCGCTAACTGGAAAATTTCTTGTGTGCTACCAACTCCAAAAGTAAATCATCCAGCCAGTCTGAAAGACTTAAGACCGATAAGTATATTACCAACAATGTCGAAGATACTTGAAAAGATAATGGACAAACAAATTCGCGAATATTTAAATATGTATGACTTATTTCCAAAAAATCAATCTGGATTCAGGCATGGGCACAGTTGCTCTACAGCACTTCTTCACATAATAGATGATATACTTACTGCTGCTGATTCATCTAAAATATCTGTTTTAATATTACTTGATTTCTCAAAGGCGTTTGACACCATCAACCACGATGTCCTTTTCGCTGTTCTCATTTACATAGGATTTGCATCATCTGCGGTGGAATTAATTAAAAGTTACTTAGCAAATCGCTTTCAGTTTGTCAAACTACAGAGCAGCCAATCTCAATTACGTCAATTACAGTTTGGTGTACCACAGGGATTGATAATCGGTCCATTATTATTTGCACTGTATATATCTAATTTCAGCTCATCATTAACTCATTGCAAACTGCACAATTATGCTGATGACACGCAACTGTACCTTTCTTTCAGTATTGATGGTGTTAAAAATGCTTGTAATATACTCAATGAAGACTTAAATGCTCTTATCAATGTTGCTGAAAAACATTCACTAAAATAAATCCAGAGAAGTCTGCAGTAATGCTGTTTGACAGGTCTAAAAACAGAAGTGAAATTGCTCAAAATTTAAAAGTGCACATAAATAATACAAGTCTTCCTCTGGTTGACAGCAAATATAACCTTGGCCTTTATTTGGATTATAATCTTAGATTTAAGGAACATGTTAACTTTTGTATTCGTAAATCTTATGGAATGGTAAAACTGTTATACGGTTGCAGATCCTTTTTGAATTTAAAAGTTAAAATTTTACTGTCAGATACATTAGTTTTATCACAGTTTAATTTCGCCGATATAGTCTTTCATCACTGCTTGGATTCTGTTTCTTATCGTAGAATTCAATTAATACAAAATTGTTGTATTAGGTTGATTTATGGCATAAGAAAAGGACAGCATGTATCACACAAATTGCAAGATCTTAAGTGGTTGAATATGGCGAATCGGCGCACACTGCATTGTCTCACCTTGTATCACAAAATTATAACTACAAAAACGCCACAATATTTATATAATAAAATAACATTTCGGACCGATGTTCACAATGTGCATGTCCGATTTAGAAATCTTCTTACACCACCAGTTCATAAAACGGCGCTCTTTGAACGAAGTTTTACATACAATGTAGCGAAACAGTATAATGCCCTTAATGTTATTTTTAAGCAACTTTCGCCATCCACGTTTAAATTTCATATTCGTAAGCGACTTCTACAAGAACAAACAAAAAGTCTTCACCAAGGTGGTAGTAGATAATACATTGATATGTACACGCTTATTATTCATGTTTATTATTCATGTTTATAGGTAAATTGCTTAACCCAATATTATCTTTATCTATTGTTTCACCCAATTTACAGCGCATACTATTAGATTTGTTTTAGCCAAGGTCGTGTGGAAGATCAGTATCTCTATTTATAGAGTGTTTCTGAACACCACCTTGAGTTATTTCGCTCTTGTGTTATTAATTTTTTTCTAATGTCTAATATATGTAATATGTACAGGAACGAAATAAAAAGATATTATTATCATATTATTATTATTATTTAGTAATTTTCCTCAAGTTTGATAGTCGTGAGCGGAAGCAAAAGCTTTCCCCGTGCAAAGTGTTTTTGCGAAGGTTTAGTTGGAAAAGCGTCCCGGTGGAAAGGCGGGGTGAAGTAGGGAGGCAGATAATAAAATAATTAACATTTAAATTAAGAATCGTTAGGCTATCTTCTCGTTCTGTGCGAAGCAAAGGCTTTCCCCGTGCAAAGTGCTTTTTGCGAAAGTTTAGTTGAAAAAGCGTCCCGGTGGAAAGGCGGGCTGAAGTAGTGAGGCAAATAATAAAAGCAATAACATTTCAATTAAGAATCATTAGGCTTTTGGAAAAGCGCGTGTCTCTTCTCGTTCTGGGCGTTTGTAAGTTCATATTCCAAATTCAATCTTATTTCGTTTAAATTTAGTAATTTTCCTCAAGTTTGATAATCGAGAGGGGAAGCAAAAGTTTTCCCTGGGCAGTGTTTTTTTTTTGTGTATTTAAACCATCCGAACAGAAATCTTATTTTTTTATGTACCCGTTAAATAACGGATACGAGAAGATTAATTTACCTCCGCTTGGTAAGTCGGTTCAATACCGCTTAAAGAACTAATCAATGCAAAAGATCCAAAATCCCTGTCTCCCTTATACTAGAGTATATAATTGATTTATATTCTGTAAAATTTTATTTTTCTATGTTAATGTAGTTAGAATTTTAAAGATTCATTCTGTAACATATTGGTTTTGACTCTGTTATTTTTTGTATTATCTTTCTATTCTTTTCTTTCAATTAATTTGTTAAAATTGACAGCAAACATGGTCGCCTTGGATGGGAGACTTATTAAGAGTAAATCCGCTTCAATTGGCCTATCCTACTGCAATGTCAGGTCAAAAGGCGATCGTAAGATATCGCTGTTTTATCTGTTAAAATTACCATTCTCTTTTATTTGACCAATTTTGACCCTGGATTGGTAATTTTATTTAGCATAAATGGTAACCTGGTTTCGTATGTGACATCAATTATTTTATTAATTATTAAAAAATTTAAAATAAAATACACATAAATAAGTGGAAAAATGGGTAATTTATTATTAACTAAAACTATGTTCGCTAGCAAAAACAATATTTTACTGAAAACATCAACCAACTTCTTACAAGTTTGCGCATTGTACAACAGAACGAATTTTTTTATCGCCAGTGACACCATTTTACCTTTCTAGGGTTAAGTTCACTCCCTACCTACATCAAGAATTTCCGGAGAGGAAATCCTCATAAGGAGAGAGACAAGAAGATTGAAAAATTTATCAGGCAACTAACGGCACTGTTTCGACTTTTCGAGGAAAACATCGGTGCGAGAATATTTTTGGCTTTATCAACTTAAACTAGCTGCCAAACAGAAAACAATGCTTTTCAACGGTGGCTCATGGGTCAAAAGAGCAAATTGCACGTTGCGTATCCGCAGGTTCCAATGGCGGACATCGATTTTCGTTCGGATGCCAAATTGATGCATTAGCAAATTAATCGATTCGAACAAATTAAGTGCGTAAAATAACTTTGCTGGTACATTTAGGACGAAACATTAAAAAGATAAATACTGGCTTGTGCATAGAAACCCTGAAACATACTTCACATTTCACCATTTCCAAGAAATAAACTAACACCTGTAATTCCTTTTTTTAACCTCACAAATTAAATAAACGAAATCTTTTTCCACGATCATTACTTTCACCCAGGTGCGATAAGACACATTTCGAGCGGAGAGAAACAAAATCCCTTGGTCAATGGCTGGGCGTTAAACTTCGAGAGTCGCAATCCCTAGGGATTAGCAGACGAACGCTTATCATTACGGCGAGGCCTTGCGCAGAAATATCACCCGGATATTTCTATCGGACGCGAATTAAAAGAGAAACTTTTCCCTCGGAAGAGAAGAGGAATAACGTCTGATGAAAACGAATGATGCGCAAGATCCACTCATCTTCGCCGTTCTTATTGAAACCGTTTTGTTTCGTCGTCGGGAAAGATAAATCGGTTATTATGTTGCTCTCTGCTACGATGATATAAGTTCGTTCCGCATTTTCTGCATGCGGAGATAGTTTTTCTAGAACAAACAACTACTGATTTATGTCCCACGAGAAAGTTGCACTTAATAAAATTAAATTTAAGAAATTCGGTTTGGATTATTGCTTTATCCTTTCGAGTCCCTATCGCCCAAAATAAGAAAACCGAAACAAGTTTACACATGTTCCCCTTTTCGATTCGACTTGACACCTTAACACACAGCTCGCCGAGGTAATTACGAATTAGGGCGTTGTTCGTAGATTGCTCGAGACACCCTCAGCGGCTTCGATACGGCGAGGACAAAATCAGATTCAATTTGAAAGTTTTTAGCGCAAAGTTGGCAATTTTCGTAGATTCCATTACCGATCCGGGCATATTTCGAATGTGCTCTGGAGCGCCGGAGGCGCCGGAAACTCGATTTGCCTGATAAAAATCTTCAGTTTTACGACGATGTTTGGCGCTTCGTCATGACGTATTACGTTTAAACTCGCTTAATTTTTCAGTTTGTTGCGAAAGTTCAGCCTGAATACCCAAGAATGCGTGACGTGAGTAGTGTTAGACAGTTACAGGGAATTACTATGATTTTATGAAATTCCAGGCCTTCATGCATATCAAGCCTCCAAATTAATTTTGTGACAAGCACACACCCACACGCAACCCTACGGAAATTATGCAAATCATGGTGTACGAATATATGAAGTTAGTGTGATGTACCGTTGGTGGAAAGTTATTTTACTCGTACAAGATTAATTTATCACGAGAGAATTTGAAATTACATCATTTTATGTTAACTATTCACAAACTAACACAGTGACCCGCTATTTTTTTTTCTTATTTCGTCTTATTCTGCAGTTTAATCTATGGAAAAGATATTTCAATTTTGAGCTTACATGATGGTACATGCAAGCAAGAAATTTAATTTAAAAAAATATAAGAGAAAAATAAGTTACATTATGAAAGACAAACATAGTACAGCGTGGAAACTAAGTAGCGGATAAAATCCATAACTCCGTTAATATTTGTAATAAAGCAAAAATCTGAAAGGGATATAGCGATTCAAATTACAGCGCATAAGAAGAAGTATATTTTGAGATATTTTCATGAATTTTTTTTAAGTTATGACTTCATCAAGATTTTTTTTAAATGACAATCTATATTTTTTATTTTTTATTTCGGTGGGATTCTTTAACCTGCTTTCAACAGTATAAAATTTTGGATCGATTACATAACAAAAAATTCAAGAAAAACGGCCATAAAAGTTTAATTGTAAAGTTGAAGAAATAAACAGAACATCTAGTTAGCTAAGTTTAAAACGAAACAAAATTAAGGTCTAAATAAACAAAATTTGATTTTGGCAGTCATTGAAATCACAATAAATGTTCAAACTGACGACCATGCACCAACTGACAATACCCAAGACGCTCATAAAATTCATTTATTACATTTTGAATAGTTTGAGGTGTTATTAACCTACATTCCTGTCGAATTCTTTCTTTAAGATCGTCTAAGTTGTTAGGTCTATTTTTATACACCTTGCTTTTTAAGTACCCCCATAGAAAAAAGTCTAATGGCGTTAGATCAGGGGATCTAGCTGGCCATTCCGTTGGACCTCTTCTTCCTATCCATCTACCTGGGAACATCTCGTCCAAATAACGTCGCACATCAACTGCGTAGTGTGGCGGAGCACCGTCGTGTTGCATCCAAATGTTATTGTTTGGTACGTCACAGTCATTTTCATTAGGAAATAATATCGCCAATGCAGGTACTAATTCGAATTGTAAGAAGTGTAGATATTTCTCACCAGTTAAATTACCTTCGATAAAGAATGGACCTAAAATTCTGTCACCGACAATTCCTGTCCATACGTTGAGCTTCTGGGGATGTTGAGTATGAGCTTCTTGCATCCAGTGGGGATTTTTCCTAGACCAATATCGACAATTATGTCTGTTAAGAGTTCCATGTAAAGTAAAACTTGCCTCATCAGAAAAAATTATACGCTGCGAGAACATTGGATCACGATTGCAAGTTTCCAACATTTCTTCACAAAATTCTTGTCTATGATCATAGTCAATTTATGCTAATTCATGGACTTATTTTACTTTATACGGATGAAACTTTTGCATTTTTAAAAGTTTCAGTACCGAGGTTTGGCTCAGGTTGTGCTCTAAAGCAATGTCTCGACTAGTCGAATGCGGATTATTTTCTATTTCTAGTAAAATATCAAGCTGCACATCTCAATTAATTTTGTCTTAGGGTGGCCAGTTTTTGGAAGGTCTTTCACAATACCGTAATTTCGAAATTTATTTTCTATTCTGCTGACTGTGGATTGACTTATTTGCTGATCAGGATATTTGTCTATAAAAAGTCGACACACCTCTTGATGAGTTCTAATTCGATCGCCATACCCAATCATCATTAGAACTTCAATTCTTTGTTTTTCAGTCAGCAACACCATTTTGGTAAAAGGTTTTTAATAATTAGTGTAACTCCTACTATCCACAGGGAATAAAAATACTCACTTTATTGTGATAGGTATTTACAAGTTCTTGTCAATCAAACAAATTTTGTTTGTTTTACACCTAGCTAACTAGATATTCTGTTAATTTCTTCAACTTTACAATTAAACTTTTATGGCCGTTTTTCTTGAATTTTTTGTTATGTAATCGATCCAAAATTTTATACTGTTGAAAGCAGGTTAAAGAATCCCACCGAAATAAAAAATAAAAAATATAGGTTGTCATTTAAAAAAAATCTTGATGACGTCATAACTTAAAAAAAATTCATGAAAATATCTCAAAATATACTTCTTCGTATGCGCTGTAATTTGAATCGCTATACCCCTTTTAGATTTTTGCTTTATTACAAATATTAACGGAGTTATGGATTTTATCCGCTACTTAGTTTCCACGCTGTATATCTTTGTTCTTGTATCTCTGTTATCTGGTGTGTGTATTAGGAGTTAGTCTTTCTGACATTAATTTTCTGCATGTTGACGCTGTGTGTCATCTTGTATTACACCATTAACAGGTCAGTACGGGTCCCCCTCTCAGATTATATTTTGACGGTTTTTCATCATTATTTAATTTCCTACAGTTTCTAGCGGTGTGACCTTTGTATCCACAAATTTGACAAACCGGAATATTTGAAAGTCGTTGTTCACGATTCTGTTCTGCGATGTTCGCTTTCATCACATCGAATTTTGTCTTTACTTGCCCAAAATTTTTGTTCTTTTTAAAGCCTTCGTAATACCCATTTTGACTTTTTCGGGCATCTCTTTGATCAAAACCTGATCTATCTATTAACTTATCTATTAACTTATTTATTACAGTCATAGCTTCCGAATTGTTAGGTTGTGTTTTTTTTGTGATGGTATATTATCAACATGATCTTCTTGCCGGATATCTTGAATATCTTGATATAAAATGGATCTTCCATCTTTTTCCGTTTCTTTTATAGCGTCAATGAATTTTTCTAAGTCTCGTAGATTTATCGGACTTTTTATACAAACCATATTTCAGTAGTAAGGTAATAATCCAGCTATTAAACGCTGCATATTTCAATAAAGGAATAGAAGAAATCCGTAAGCGTTTCGTTTGCTTGTTGCTTCTTACTAATTAGTTTCTCTTGTAATTTTAGTTCAAAATTCGGGCCTAGAAATTTGTCCTCGAATTTTTTATTGTCCATTCCCAGTGTGCCTCCGGGTTTGCTTTCATCAAATTTTAAAACCAGGAGAATGCGCTGCCCTTTAGGGAGTTTGAAAGATAACCTAATTGTTCCATTTCTTCCCAACCATTCATTTTGGATATAACTTTGTACTTTTTCAAAAAGGCTATAGGGTCATCTTCCTGCGGGTCAAAAGTTGGTGGTTTCGAATATTTCGACGCCACTGATTGTCGCGTGTTATAAAAAGTACTAATTGATTTATTTTTCATACTCATTTCGGGTTGCTTTTTACTAATTTCTGAAACTTCTAAATACTTATTTTGGTTTTTTCTACTGACTGTTTCTATTGTTTCTTGTTCTTGTATGACTCTAGCATGTTGAATTGGAATTGCGCTTTTTTGAGTGCAAGGTTCGTCCGATTGTGCTAAAGGCTTCTTAATGAACTTCTGGCTTTGTTGCTTTATCGCATCCGCAAAATCTTTGTGTCTTATCTGTTCTTCGCAGTTCCTAAAATCTGGGAACAAAGGTGACTTAGGTAATGGAACAGGGTTCTGAACTTCGTCCTCTTTCTCTTGTTATTCCACAATTTCAGAGGTCTTACGAGACAATGACCTTTGATTATCGCATAACTGTTTAGACGACATGGGCGTGTTGCTCTGACACCTTTACTTTATCGTCATTTCCATGTACTCTGGTGTCATTTTCTTCTTCGCTGTCTGATATTAGTTGCAGGTTTTTGTGCCCTGCTGGGGGAGAGCGTGAGAACTTCTTGCTATGGAAAAAAATGCATTTTTATCTAATTTGATGTGCAAATCCGGCTTCTTTTGTTCGAGTATTTTTCATTCTTATCTTCTTCTTTACTTCTAAGCCTTGTTCTTGGTCCCTCAGCCATTTACGTGCAAAGTATTTTATACCGATTATTATTTTACGCAATTATTACATTAATAGACAATTTCTCCAAATGAATTGTTTTTCATGCTTTAATTATTATAAAAGATATCGCGTAATTATTTTCATTTATAAACTGCCACGCATTTCTTATTTTATTCATTAATTAAAACAAAACCTCCCGTGTAGACACATTCTTGTCGCCGCGTTATAATTGCGTCCATTGGAAACACCTGATTTTGCAATATGACACCTTTTGTGCCATGAAATTCTATTCGCGCAATAATTACTTTAAATGTAATTTTTAATAAAAATACCACATTACGTGAAATATTCAAAAATTTTTATATTTCTTTTCAGAAGCCGAATATTAATATTTTTTCAAAGACGTCTCTATTTTACCAATTACCAGATTATCCGGTACAGCATATTTTAGGTGACCACGCCCAGGTGACTTGACTACGTATCCTAGCCTACTTAAAATTATGCGAGTCTTCTGCTCGAAAATATCGAGCTACAAGGACGTCTCCACCACTGTCACGCTCGCCTCGAAAGAACAAGAACACATTACACCAATAGTATGTTCGAAGTATTGTCACGCTTACCGAGGTTGGTCCGCTTAGCAAGCTGCGGTAACAGGGTAGCGCCTCCACCATGTTACGTGAGTAGAGGGGTGGCGAAGGGTCCGCAGAGGATAGAGCTTTAAAACACAATTGCTTACAAAAATTGATACCTTTTATTGTGTGTGTGTTGTGGCCCTGGTTGTCCGTGCGGCGGCTGTGACTAGCGTTGGCTTAGTTTCCGGGTAGCGACGTACTTCGGGATAGACCTGCGGTCCGAGTTGCGATGGTCAAGGTCGTGGCTCGTTGCGACGCCTGCGGCACGATGGCGATCGGCAGCGGATGAGCTACGTCGATTTGTTGACCACGGAAGAAGTGACGTGTCCTTGATGCGGCTAGCTAGTAGGGTTGCGGTAGCGGCCTCAGCTTGGCAGGCTGGATTGGCTCACCGAAATGTGATTGACCGGAGTGAAGATAGTAGCTTTTGGCTGGGGTTGACGTCGGGTGGCACGGAGACGTTTTTAATCAGCCTCAGATAATGGTGATGGCGGGAACAGCGTCTTTGGTGGCTGGAATGGTTCCGGGTGGCTCTCTTCGTCCA
Organism: Prosopocoilus inquinatus; assembly: GCA_036172665.1. Taxonomy (NCBI): domain Eukaryota; kingdom Metazoa; phylum Arthropoda; class Insecta; order Coleoptera; family Lucanidae; genus Prosopocoilus; species Prosopocoilus inquinatus. The sequence goes on from CM069877.1 coordinate 32,431,196, forward strand.
GTTGGCACTAGTACCCACTGAGTCGAGCAAAGCTCTACCCTCTGCGGACTCTACGCCACCCCTCCACTCATGTAACATGACGGAGACGCTAACCTGTTAGTTCAGCTTGCTTAGGGGACCAACCCCGGTAAGCGTGACAGTATTACAAAGCCCAAAAAGGGGATGTAACCTAAAAAATCTTGGAACTTTGTGAAGAGCAAATAGAAATGGAAAAGTGGAAATGGCTACGTTCTGCACACAGGTAGATGCTGTAAAGTTCCGGACATTCAGTACGCCAGCGTTTTCCAAACTGTGGTGGGGCGCGCCCCCCTGGGGGGCGCATAAGTCCTCAAAGGGGGGCGCAGCAGAATATATATACAAAAAAATTGAACGCAAATTGCAACTAATTTATCATCTTATTTTTTTTATAAGAAATTGCTTATACAGGGTGATTACGCGAGAATTCCCACCCCTTTTAACTTCTTCATTTTTGACTTTAGAAAGAAATGGTTATTATAAAACTTATATAGTTTTTGCTGATGTTTACAGGAAAATAGATCAACATCGCATAACTGAGACATAAACTGAAATTTTGATTTTTTAAACGGAACACGGTATTTTTATACTTATTTGAAATTTAATAATCGCCTTTCTTAAACAAATTTTATTTTTTAAAACTTTGTTTAATTAAAACTTAACATTTTTTCTAAGAGACGATTATTCACATTTTATACCATGGGTTTCCAACGGAATCGATATCGACCCCTTGTAGACCGATGAAGATTTGAAAGGGATCGATGAACCTTTATTAGGGCACCGCTAGGGGTCTTTCAGGAGGTCGGAGTAGTTAAGTCTTAGTTAGTAGTTAATGAAGGTCTTGCTGACTAGTTTATAAAAGAAAGTAAAAAATTTACATATAATATTAAATTAATTTGAATTAGCTGAAATAAAAGAGAAGAAAAGACGTTCAACTGATTGTCAAAATCAAAACACTCCTAAAATTTGAATAAAATGGAATGAAATAAAAACAAAGGACGATCGTCAAAGAAGACAGAACTCTAATAAAAATTGTTTGAAACTCATTAAGTCAAATCGATATAATCTGACTTTCATCAGAACCAGAAATTTAATTGAATTTAATATTTAAAAAATAAAATAAATTTGCCAAAAATGGCGATTAATCGGCGGAATTAAAATGTAAAATAAAATAATCTTAAATCGTGTAAAAAAGAAACAAAAGACGTTCAACTGATAATTAAAAGAATCAAAAGTCATGTCAAATAAAATGAAACCGAAGAGAAAACAGAAAGCAAGATGATTAGTTGTTAATTTAAAGTAAAAAACAAAACGAATGAAGTCGATTAAAAGAAAAAACAATGGTTAATGAACTGTTATATTAAAAGTAAAATAAATTAAAAGTTAAATAAAATAGAGTCAAATAAGGATTGTATAAAATTAAAGGGTGATGATAAAGTTAGGACCAAAATAAAAATTATATAAAACTAGCAATAAGTCAAATTGATTTAAAAATTGAAAAATATTGTCACGATGCAAAGAACATTCTGTAAATTTTAACGAAACAGGGCAATCAGTGAATAATTTAAAAACAAAATAAAGTCAAATCGAATAAGAGAGAAAATAAAATGGCGGCGATCAATCCACGGGATTAAAGTGTAAAATAAATTCACACTCAATAAATGAAAACCAAAACAAAACAGCGAAAAAATAATCGTAAATGGTTAAAAAATAAAAACAAAACGAATAAAATATATTAAAAGAAAAAACAAAACTCGGTCAATTGATCATATTGAAAATTACATGCAATAAAGTCGAATACGGAATTTAAAAAAAGCTGATCGTTGACGAAGATGAGACTAAAAAATAAATTCTATAAAATTAATATAAAATCAAATCTAATCAAGACACTTTTACACTTAGTATTATTTAAATCTGAATAGGGTCGACGGAAATTTTTATTTTCTTGTAAGGGGTGGGTGGTTTTAAGAAAAAAGTTGAAATCCCCTGCTTTATATGTATGCACATATTAGAACTTATAATGTTATATACAAATACCTTGAAAACTTTTCGTTTTATTTAAAAATTATTTAAAGAAATTGTTATCAGAATTTAATTTGGGATCCATATGTGTACAGATATACCGGATGTTCTATTTCAGAAAACAAAATGTCAGTTTATATTATGGTTATTCGATGTGCATTTGTTATTCGGTAAACATCAGTAAAAACTTTGAATCAGTCTGTATAAGTTTTGTATCAAACGTTTCTTTCTGATAAAAAGTTGATGGGGGTGGAAATTCTCGCGCAGTCCGCTTGTACAGTCGCGATCATCTTAAACGAGACGGCTGCAAGCTAACTGCGCTCTTATTGACGCTTGTAATAAGAGTTAGAGAACTGTCAATCGTTCTCGATTAGCTTGATCGCGACTGTACATACAGTCGCAAGCAATAAATTATGACAGTGACGACTAAAATTTAATACTGGCGACTGAAGATATACCGTGAGTTTTTTGAACATACACTGTAAATATTTACATGTTCAGGTTTAGAAAACAACGTGCCAGGATATGCAAACAAGCTTTAATAAAGCAAATGTGCTGTTATTGTTAGTTATGAAATGCGTGAACAAGTCTCAAATAATTAAAAAAAAAATAATTAAAAAAAAATACTATGAAAGCATTTGATAATCGTTTAGCATCAATGTTCAAGTTCGAGATTCGACGGGGATGGGGGGCGTGAATCATAACACAGCTCAAAAAGGGGTCGCGAAACCTGAAAGTTTGGGAAACGCTGCAGTACGCAGAAATGCAAAGTTTTTACAGAAAATCAAATGTTGCGATTAAATTACTCCTACATTAATCAATTATAACGGGTACAAGATCGGAGCCAGAAGCGGAAGCATCATTTCTTCGAATGCGATAGCCCCCCACTTATTACGAATCTAAGCCGAAAGAAGTGTATAAAAGCTCCGGCAGAAGAAGAAATGCGATCATTCTGGTGCAGTGTCTCTTGATTTAATTATGACGTATTAAGTTCCTCGCTGAAGATGATTTGTTTTTTTATTTTTATTTTTAGTATCTCCCCAGTTTGAAATTGATTTCGCGAATCAACTTAATGGGTGTTGTTTTTCTTTGTAATCAATTTAATCATAACCGATTTTTCCTTCTATTAAATTCATTTAATTTAAATTTACCTTTTACAATTTCCAATGCACCTGGTATTCCCCTCAACAAACTGTGGCTTTGTATTTCCAAGTGTACCAATTTGATTTTCCTTCTGGTTGTCCAATATTAATAATTTTTGATGTTTTAAACGCAATTATAAATGATGGGCCCATAACCTGATGAGATTATCTTCAGAATTTTGTTTTAGAAAGAAAAGAAAAATTGAAATTTTTGAAAGAACAGAATTTATTGACATATCTGTATATATTTTTTTAAAATATTACAATAGTTTACACTATTTAATTAATTATATTATTAAATGATTTTACTCAAGATGTTATCATCCAATTGTAAGAAACAAACGTAGAGCTGAATTAGTGAGAGAGACGCAAGTAAAGTTAATGCAACGTTATTTGTTACTTATTTTCCATGAGGAATTGTAAAGACGTAAACTGAAATTGTAAATATAACAAGAGAGAGAACGCTCCTCCACGTAGTAATTACCGAAGAGCGTTCTACATGTCTATTAAGATAAGTTAATTAGTCCGAGGTAATTGATGCGGTGTGAAGTTATTTTCTACTCCATGTCGCTTTTCAGTGTTTCATTAGTCACAGGCGTGAAACGACATTCTCATCTAATTATATTCAAGTTAATTAATTCAATGGACTTCAAGTTTAAAACGAATCGATCGGAGTTAGGGTCTATTACAACACCGGAGTGGTTACGAGGCATTGTTCTACGTTTAAGAAGGCTTCGTGCGAACGTACATACATGCTTACAATCAATGAGGAAGAGATTCGCAGATAAATGCCTAGGGGAAGAAAAAAATGTTGTTTTATAACAAAGAAGCACTGTACACAATGTAATAAACATCTGCATGAATATGCATAAACCGACCCCTGGAAATCTCGACGAGACCGCAATGATTTCCCCGGAGGTTTCGCCATCAAAAACGGTTCATTTAACACAGTCGACGATAATTAATAAATTAATTGGGGCTCCCTCATTCTCCAAAAATACGTGGGATAGCAGGGCAAAAAAATTGTAAAAAATAAAAAAGTGACAGGTCATACAATTATGTTTATGGATGTTTTTAATAAATTAAATTTAAATGATTTTTTTTAATGGCGACAATACAACCTGTAATCAAATAAGTTTCGCATATTAAAACTGTAAGTTCTTTATCACTTAAGAAAGTGATTTCTGCAAATATGAATTTTATTGGTGAAAAATTAACGAAATTAAAACCCCCCCAGAGCCCGGAAACTTTTTGTTTGAAAACCTCTGACTGGCCGTGTATCAGTTTCTATAAGCGCATCATAAAACGTCGTAAAACAATAAAGCGTCATCGAACTGAAGGGCACTGGGTTAAAATCATCGCTTATGTAATTCCATAACGGAATAGAATTATAAATATCCATCGCGTTGCTTATTAAATTAATAAATTTTCTCAATTTTCACGTAATTGTTAATAGTTATCTGCTCACAAAACTGTAAAAATAAATAAAAATTAGAAATTCCATTTTCTAAAATTATTTTACTAATTCATACGTATTCATCGTGTACTTTATTTGCTGGTCGTCAATAAACTGCATTGTTATTTCTTTATTGCGCAAAATGTTTAAGAATGTATTTTCTTTCTGCATTTCGGAAAATAATTATTGAACGCAGTCATCGCTTTTATTATTTTGTTGAACCAAAACAATAAAGCGTCATCGAAACTCGAACTACGAAGAAACGTATTCGTTGGTGGAAATAACTAACAAAGCGACAATCAATCAAAGCGACTAATAACTTTTTTAAATCATTTTAATACGCGAAATTATCAATGTAAATCATGTGTACTATTGGTTTACAAAGACCAGGATGTCAAGATCTAATTATTCTCGATTATCCAATGAAACAGATTTAATTCTGATCAATGCAAGCAGATTTAAATTGTTCTCCATTAATTATAATGCACACACGGGGCACGACCGAGAGGTTGTCAATTTGAACTTTAATGGCTCGGTGATTCTATTTTATTATGTTCCCATAAAGCTTTTAAAATGCGATCAAGCAATTGACCTTGAATTTTGCTGAAATTTTGTTTTATAACGTTGTGTTTGTGCACGGCCGACCAGAAGTTCTCAAACAAAAGAGTCAATACTCCTCCACCAGATCATTTTTTTTGAGCTAGAATTTTGGTAGTTGCAGCATTAATTCTCTTACATGATGAGAAACTTACGGTATTAATATGTGAAACTAATTTGATTACACCCTGTATAAGTCGAATCTGACCATTACGTTTAGACAACTGAGACTAATTTGTACAGGTGTCTCAAAACCTCTGTCTTTAAATGAAACTGTAAGTTCCTCGTTACATAAGAGATTCAGTCTCCAATTTCGATTTGTTTGCTCAAAAATGAAAAACTTACCTCACAAGCGAGCGCAGCTCCTTTGTTTTGAAACCTCTGCTTGGTTTACGACTTGTTTCAGCAATTTATTCCGATAAGAGCAATAAACCGAAATTAAACTTTTTATTTACGTTTAGAAGAACTCGGTCAAGGTCTTATTGTATACGAATATGAATCCGACTTGCGGACATCGGCATGTTTATTTGTATTTTCAAAATGCGATAAGTAAGAACGCTTGTTGTTGTTTACGCACCTCTTTGTAACAGACAATAACAATTATGTTAGAAACGAGTATCTAATCTTCGTTAGATTTTTGCTGAAGTAATTAAACATCTTCGTACGCTAGTTTTATAACTGCGTTGAAAATGCGTGAAATTATTTTTTTAATTATGGCACTAATAGCTGCAGAATAAGTATTGCAAGAGCAGAAACTATTACTGTTGCAAAAACGGAAAGCAAGAATTGGAGTATGATACAATGAAAAATTTAAATAAATTAGATGCCTATACACACAATAATCTATGGGTTCAAAATAAGTGATTGAATAACTTTGCTCTTAGTCGAACTATTTTATTAATTGTTTACATTCCAACACAAAACAAATGTGGATAACATCGAACCTGAATTTCTGCGTCGGCGTAAACCATAAAGATATAAAAGCTTTCGCTTTTCGCTTTCGTTTATTTCGTCGTTTATTCGAAGTTTTAATAAAGAAACAAATTTATTTTTGCTGTACAAATACAATAAACTTTAGTAATCAACATTGTAAATTGATAATTGGCAATTTACAAATTAATTTGACGTAAGAATTTCCACTTCTTCGATCGCCTTTAGATTGAATTTTTTTTAATTTAACTGTTAAAGTACGGATTAGCACAAAACTAATCATCAATTAATGCAACTCGCAGAGAATATTTTAAACTATTGAGAACTTACCTGGTTACAAAATTAATCTGCTATTAAAATTAACATAAAACACGATACTTGACCTGCCTTAAGTACAATATATGTGCATTAGGTCACGGTTTGCGTTTTTATGACTTTTTAGGGCCTCGAACGTCGGAGAATAGTTGAAAACCAAGCTCTGCCGGAACATTTAAGCTGCATTCACCGACCCTCAAACCATTTCTATGAAAAAGTAAAATACTTTTGATCTGCGTTATTATTGCTACCTGACCAATAGTTGTATAACAAATGTTGCTTCTTTTCTTAACCACTATTTGTGGTTTCAGTTAAAGACATAGGTTTAGAGTCACGCTGTATTTGGAACTTGACTACCTACGTTGGATAGCAAAAGTATAGTGAAGACTGCTGCTTAGCCAACAAATTATTTAAGGGCAGATTCAGAAGATTAGGAATAAGAAGACTTAAACTAAGACGAGCAAAAATATCACGCAATACACTATCTGAAATTGGAACCTTTCCGACATAAATAACCTTTCCGAAATAAATAACCTCATGAGGAAGCTGTCAAGCACACCGCGAAACGTCGACTTACTAATTAATTATTTCAAGTGTCCGTACAAAAATTATTATACCGGGTAAGTAATGTCACCATCTCACCTAAGTGATAATAAAGTCAAACTAAAAGTAAATGCTCTAACAAAGTCTTTTTCTAAAGTAAACCGTTTCGGAAGTACTAGGTGTTTAATTTTTACTATTTCATTATTATTATGTATTTCATAACTTTAATATGTGCCTTTTAATGTGTTTCATTTAATAATCGAGCTTATTGAACTTTGTCGCAATAATGTACCATCCTGTTACATGACAGTAATTTCACTGTCTAATTAACTCGTAATTAATTGAGTGAATCATACCCGAACATGCGCTCATGCCCCACCTATGGAAATCTGTAATTATTACGATGCGGCATATAATAGTAAACATTTTATCTTGTTATTACCGTATAGTTTGCAAATCATCATTATTGTTGATGTGAGATTTAAGACGGAAACACATTACTATCACTTCACGTGAATTTACGTGAAATCACACACTCTCTAACACACTGTGCATTGTAAGTAAAAAAAAGAGAAATGAATGGCGCGGTTCGTTCATTAAACGAGAAAATATATGCAGAATAGTAAAAAAGTGTCACTCAAATAAATAGGTTTTTAGTGGCAACTTACGTCCTACAAAATTAAAATTTAAGTTTTATTAGCCGTAGAGGATATTATATTTTGGCAAAGAAAATAATATATCACAATTTGTTCTCAAAATTACGCGCGTTCAAAATGTTGAACACTTACAATGTTACTCGAAGGGCGACATATGGGCACGAAACAGGCACACAAATTCGACGACGATAATACGATGACAAAGCTGTCAATAAAAAACGAAACGATGTAAAGGTTCGGATATTCAGTACACAGAGTTGCAATGTTTTTATAAAAAAAATGAGTTGCGATTTAAATAATGTCATAATGAATTATAACGCGTACAAGGTCAGAATGAAATAAGTCGTCGTTAAATAATAATAAAAACAAATGAAATAAACAATGAAATAAATAAATAAAAAAATTAAAAAAACGCACGTAAGTAAAACTTTAAATACCAGAGGTACCAAAGATACTATAAAATCCTCATTTATGTAAATGTAAAAGTTCAGATATTCAGGACGCACAAATGCAATGTTTTTATATAAAAATATGTTGTTTGCTATTAAACAATGTAATGAATCTTAACGCGTGCGAGGTGAGGATCAAGTAGCAAGACTGAACGTTTCTTAGAATTTTACACACGATACAGCACGCGTCCGCCAAGAGAATGAGATCGAGCGGACGGAAGCCGTAATGTTACACCTAATTTTTGCACTCAATTAAGAATAATTCTTGCATAGCAAATATTCCTCACTTGCGCAGCAATTTCGAAGGGAATAATCCTTAAGTAGTAAGGGAGCCTACAAGAAGTGAATCTTCCGAGTTCGTTGAGTCGAAGCCTCTTGACCTAATTAAGCGTTGTGTTCCTCGTTGAAAGATTGTCTATTTTTAATTGTATTTTTTTTTCAATGAGTTTCCTCAGTTCGTAATTAATTTCGCGATGGAAGACACCAATTCTTCACGGTGCGTTTCCGCAATCAATTTAATCGCAACCGATTTTCTCCTATTTTATTGATTTAATTTAAATTACGTGTTTCCAGAAAGTTATCGCTGGTGAGTTAAACAAAAATCTAATATACGTATAAAGAAAAGCTAATTTCTAACAGAGACTTTTTTGTTATGTACTGAATATTCGCCTTTCTACTCAAACCATTTTTTGTTTTCTATTGAATACTATAATCTCAGTGATATTTATTTTTGTAATCTTGAATTATTGATTACTTGAGGAACGTTCATGCAAATTAAGACATGTCCACTTTTGTGAAAAATTTTGTTTTATATGATAGTTTTGGAATGCTTTCGACCGTTTTTATTAATGCTTATATTCAGAATCACGCAAAACGATACTTATCCTGAAGCCTAAACATCGTTAGTTCAGTCAAAACCCCAATGTACACCTGAGAAAATCATTCAGCCGCCTTTTTCTCCAAACTATTTTATGTGGACATATCGGAATTTACATGAACGCTCGCTCCTCATTTGTAAAATTCTTAATTGAAATCGAATCTTGTCCGTTGAAAAATTGTAAGTAAATGGAAGCTATAAATCGATAGTGAAACGTTGAGTGCTTTTCCAATTATGGTAAATGCTTTTTAAACTCTAACCGAGCAGAATTATAATTGGAAAAACACTCAACTCGAAGCTATCAATCGATAGTGAAATGTTGAGTGCTTTTCCAATTATAATTCTGCCTGGTTAGAGTTTAAAAATCATTTACTTGTAAAATTCTTAGTTAATATGTTAAAATTTCATTCGGTGTTAATTAAAAAGAAAACTGTTCGCATTCAAATAATTTTTTAATGTAATTGTATTGTGAACTAAATTTTACGCTTTTTAATATACTGGCATAATTAAAAATTTGAGAATTTTTATTTCAGATATTCTCGTAAGTAAATTGTTCTGCCTGAAGTCCAAGGAGAGAAAAAAGAATGAGAAGAAATACGCGAAGCATTTTCGCCAGGTCTGAAAATACAGGTAAACGCCATTCGAGCAACCGGGGAAAACAAATTGGAAAATCAATTTCTGGCTTTTACCAAACCAGATCGCTACTTACAAAGAAAATCGAGAACCAACTTTGTGCGGATTGTTTTAAAGAATTGGAGAGGTGCAAAGTGAGTTGTCCAATCCTCGTCGACACGTTTTTACAACAATTGGTACCGATCAGCCGGAGTGTTTGTACTCGCAAGCAGATTGAGGTGAGTTGGGAACATACTCTGTCTTAGTTTTCTACATTGTACTTACTAATTAAAGAAATCCGAAAGATAGTACTAATTGTTTCCGAGTCAAGAATAAATATGTGGAAGAGCTTCGTTAGCGAAGATAAATAAAAAACCGCAGAAAGTGCGTGGAACGTTACTTCCAGATCTTCCTTGAGGCGAAATAGATCCCTTTACAATTAAAAACGGTCACATCAACATTACAATCTCACTCCAAAAAACACCAAAGGTGAACAACGTCGACAAGGCGTGAATGCTTCTTCAAGATGCTTACCCGAAGTCGAATGCAATACGTCAAATCCATATAAAACAACGGGATGACATCTATATGACTATTTTGAATAATGTTACCAACATAAGATTTTAAAAAACTTTCAACTTCAGAAACGAAAAGTAGCTGTTTAAACTTCTATTACCAAATAATGAAAACAAAACGTGTATTATTTGAACGTAAAGTTAAATGTCCGACTACGAAGTAAAAGCAAGGAAATGTTAAAACCGCGAAGAAACAACGAAACGAAATTTTATGAACTATGTACAAAGATGAATATAGAAAACAGAAGTTAATAATAGAACGACGAAAAGTCTTTGCGATTCAGAAAAATGCAAGCTTCGCAAACTGTACAACTCGAACTCCTGTCTCTTTGTTCGGGTTATATATTATTAAAACCCGGACGTTAGAAAACTCGGTTCCAGCGTAAAACCCCAGATGTTAATTCTAGCGTAAATATTAATCACCGACGAAGCACATAATTCATTTCGGGAGTTTTCCTTGAAAGAAGCGCGGATTATCTACATAAATTCTTATAATATCATATTTATAAAATAAATGATGACACTGAAGTTCTTGTTGGGGTCAACCAAAAAAAGAAAAAATGTAACGACGAAACAACAGAGAAGATCGCACGCATTTAGTGTAAATTAGGGTCACAATGAATTACGGAGCTTATGGCGTGCGCTTTTTTGACGTATTTTTTTAATGCCCGCGTTATTAACTTTTGGGGTGGAAGTCGGACGGGTGGAATGGACGGATAATAACGTTGCCAGATTAGATTAGTAAACTGTTTACAGCGGTCCTCGCGGACAACGTATCGTCCGGCTTAAAAGGGTGTATTTACGTTTTTTTTTTCGGCCATAATCAGCAGATTTAGGCATAATAAAAAAAAGCTTCTGCTTTTAAAATGGAGTGTACATTGCGAATATTTCATTTTCAGCAGAGTTATTATTATGTTGGACCCTTTGGAATGAAATATTGCTGCTTCAGTATAGTATATTCGCACTTCTGTCAGACGTATACAATCTAATGAAAATCTACGAGCAAATGCACTTTTTGCTTAAAGTAAATGTAATGGTAGCATTTTTTAATCTCCATCCTAGCAGTATTCCCATATTGTTTTAACATCGTGCAGAGATATTCTATTGGAGAGTGCTCTAGGATATTGCATCGAAAACATTGGGAGAGACATACAGAGACGACTTAACGGTCAAATTTTATGACAAAAGACGGGCCACTTATGCTTCATCACAAATATGGCGTTTTCAACAAGAGAATATTCAAGAATTAAACCCAGTGACTTTCGTAAGTGCATTTGCATGAGGCAATCTGTTACGGTTTAGAAAACCGCACTGTATATCAAGTTTTAAATCGCATTTATCCTTGATTGCGCAACCTTAAGAAATTGTGTGTGTGGGAAACGCTTTATGCCGCACCTATTTCGTCTTCTTTTATTGCATTAACAAAATTGTTTTCTATCATTGTCCCGTCGAAATATTTATTTAATTTATTGGATTCTTTATAACGCAAATGCTCTGTTTTAATTGAAACAAAAAAATGTGCAACAAAACTAAAAAATAAAAAAGGGGCTGCCTGTAACCAAATAATAGCATACCTGCAAGAAAAAGTTTAACTGAGGGCTAAATGATTAAGGTAATCAGCTAATTAGCCAAAATTGTTTAGTTGCTCGGTTAAACTTTAACTGGGTGCTAACCACGATTAAGGTTGCTATTTAACTGGCTAAAATTGTTTAGATAGTTTAATCAATCTTGGCTAAACTTTTAATCAAATGAATTGACGCAAACCGTTACCTAACTAACAGAGTTAGCGTGACACAAACTGCCCTAAATAGATTACAGTTTCGCTTGTATAATTTTTTCATTAACACCGGCTTTTATAATAATAAGAAAAATATTTCGGGCCCAGTAAGTTTGCGCGTAGGGCAATCCCGAATAATTGTGTTAGCGAGGATTATAAGGCTTAATGCCGACAACTAACGAGATTATGGTAATTTAAACCTTTCGACGACGAAGGGGTGATCTCCATTCCGGACAGAACCGTCCCAGAAAATGCTGAAAATTAAGGTTGCGTGATGACAACGTTTTACACGCAAACAGCTTATAATCATAGACAAAAATAATACTACTGGGAGTGGACTTTTGCTAATACTTCGATGTATTTATGATGATTCTAATGTTTAATGTTAGGATTATCATAAAACTCGCGTTCAAGTAACACAAAGTTTCACGTGTTGTGTGAGCTGTGGCCCTGTTGCAAAGAAATATCTATGATTTAATTAATCGGCAAATAATTGGTTTATGAAAACCTTTAAAACGTTCTTGTTTTGTTCAGCTGTTAGAGTTTCCTTAAAAAATATCGGGCCAATTAATCGTCTTGTAGATGCTAAACAAACACAATGATAAGCCTATTGTTACAGTAGAATTTCCTACTGACCGTTCCGGCGGTTGGGTAGGCTATCCACTTAACATGCCTGTCGAATGCATTATAGTTGCCTCGTTTGTAACGCCCCATCCGATATCAGGTTAGAAAAGAGGGTGTATTGCATCGCTCCCTTTTGGCTGCTAACCAGCAAGCAATTAAGTGGCTGACAAGTCTCTGAACGCTTCTGGTGTTATATGGATCATTTTGTTGATGGATCGGTAAACCTGCCGTTGTGAACGGATTTAGCCGATCTTTGATTGGTTTTGAGGGCCGTGCCGTTCTACTTTTGGGCTTGCTGTTCACTGCAAGGTAAGCGCTATGTTGATTCTCCATCTTAGAATCAACATAGCGCTTACTTTGCGGTGAACAGCAAGCCCAAAAGTAGAACGGCACGGCCCTTAAAACCGATCAAAGATCGGCTAAATCCGTTCACAATAGCAGGGTCACAATAGCAGGGTCATCTTGTTGCTTGTTTGATTTCCACGTGCGTTTACCGTACGCGGTTATTAATTTCACACATTGTCATCCTTCTAGCTAGCATTCCCGGGCAGATCTTTTCTTTTATCATCGAATCAGAGCAAGTTGTTTACCTCCTCGCTTAACTCCGTAGGCATCACCCCGATTTCAAGGACTGACATGTTGACCTCGAACTTTGCGTCGAGGGTAAAAAGTCCGCCGCTCGCGTTTTCAGGCTGTTGCGACCATCCCATCCCACTATGGAGAGATTGATTCCATTTCGTCCTCGGAAACGGGTTGCGTGACCCCATTTCACGGGCGTGCTCCGAGCCAGTAGCGGCGTCCAGTGGTGGCCTAATTTATTTTCACCGACGAATTCGGCGGGAGGGACGCTTCTTGTACGGTGCTAACGTAGTCAGAGGAGTTATGGTTTATTATTATTATTATTTTAATATGTGCAGTCTTACTTGCACTGATAATCTCCGATATTGTCTTGCATTTTACATTTCTTTGTTGTTAACTGTTATGTCATTTGCCGTATTACTCCGTAGAGATTGAGGAAGCGTGTAGTGGGGTTCGGTGGTGGCCTAATTAATTTTCACCGACGAATTCAGCGGGAGGGACGCTTTTTTTTACTATGCTAACGTAGTCAGGGAAGTTATTGTCTTTTTCTTGAATACATTTAGAGTCTTACATGTACACTGTTAATGTCCCATGTTTTTTCTGCATTTCACCTTTTCTTGTTAACTGTTAAAGCCATTTGGCTTAAGTCAGAGAGCGAACTTACGTAATTCTGGAGTATTTCTTCTAAATGTTTTTGATTGTTTTGTTTTAAAATTAAAGGATTTTCAATGAAATTAGTGACTATTTAAAATTTTCTTCAAAAAAAGAATGTTTTCTTTTACTTAGTCATTTTGATCTGAGCGCTTCACGCCATAACATTTGATGTTTTGCTTAGATTTTTAGACAATGTAAGCGACGCGAGAGTACTCACGTCGATGCGCTGATGACCTTTTGTCTGGACCGTTTAATCCCGCCCGTAGGTTGTCGATGTTAATTATAAATAAAAGCCTCCCGTTCCTTCTTGTTGCGTGCCAATATCACCCTAGCTTCGTTCCATACACTTAATATTGTAACTTAGGTTGGTGTCGATTTCCGCGCAGGATTGATTTATCAAATCCTTGATCTCTCCCTCTACCTGTTTTAAGACATCAAGCGTGGTAGTGACGCAGTGTGCCTCCGAATGATTTGCTTTTGAAATTGTAGAAGAATTTTTACTTAATAGGGAATAAATGAAAGGCGAAAAAGCTGAAATGTTTAGGTAGCCGGTTTTGCACACCAAATCAGGTGGATTAATCGCGTCTAAATCACCTATTTGCCGCCGCTTACGCCGTAAGGTAAACCACGCCATTTTGTTCTGTAATTTTCGGGATTGTATTTCCCTGGGCGTGTGTTTCTCCCTTGGGCCCGTTTGCGTACACCTATTGAGTATTCTTCGAGCCTGGACATTTTTTAATTATCTGGAGAAGCGAGTGCCGGAATCCATTCCGCATTAGTCGAACATTCACGTGCCTGAGCGTCGCCCATTGTCGCTGAACATCGACGAAACGTCAAAAGAGAGAGGATAAGTTCGTTTTCTTTTATATTTTATCTAATTTTTTTGCACTATGCTCTTGTGTTGTTTTCCCTTTGTATTACAGGGTTGAGTTTTGCTATACTTTTCAATAGTTATATGAATACGTCATTATCATCTTATAGTGACTCGAGGCTTCTCCTTTGTTGAATTGTTTCATTGAAGAAAAATAATAATACGTCATTATTACTGTTAACCGAAGCCGGTTCTCCTGTTTTGTAATTTTAAAACGGATGAAACTGTTTACTCCTCGCAATCCTTCTCGCTGGCTAGACGACTGTTTTGCGGCGATTTCCTTTTTTTGTAAAACTTCGCGAGCGGAATTTACACATTACAATCAGCCGAGGTAAAGTTTCCTTCCTGTTTTTCTTTCGTTCTTACTCATTAGTTCATAATGAAAAGAATCAACTCTAATTTACTAATTTTTCATTTGTCAAATACCCTTTATCATATATCTGTTACGTCAGACGATACGCACGTACATTTGTATTTACCTCTCTTTTATTTTGTTTGTTTACTTGCTTGTTCGTCGTGGTTTTTACCCTTTTCCTCCCTTTCCTTCAGGCGTAATCATTAGCAAACTCACAAGGTGGCGCTTTACTTAGATCGACCCTTCCGACCAAATGTGCTAGCCAAGGTGTTCCGGTTTGGTGATCGGGACGTGTAAATAGGCAGGTTTGTTTATTAAGCGATTTGAGTTAAATGTAAAGCGTGACAATATTTTTGAGTTCGATAATCCAATTCGGGGATGGTGTCCATCCATTCACATGCATTTTTCTGAGGATCAATAAACGGTCCATTTTTGGCCGAATTTATTCATCTTTTTTGTGGTGCTTATAGGTTTGGGAGGAAAGTCAAGGATCACATCTGATTCTTTTTTTCTTTTTAATTTCATCTGGGGTATGGTATACTATTGCGGAAACGGGTCCTGGGGAGTTGTACCTTCAGGGGACATGCGGGGATACACTTTCCCGGCCGTGTATCACTCTTTACTTATGGGTTGCGTAATAATTCCTGGGTAGCGCCCTTGATCGTAACACCAGAAGAATGTCCCATGGCGTCTTCATTGAGTGCGTAGGTCTTCTTCACATCTTCACAGCATAGTTCAGGGAACAACAGACCTTGCATCGAGAAGCACGGTAAGTTACGCAGTCCCACAAACTGTGGATCAAAAGTTGCAACGCACTCCTTCGTCACTACGTAACACTACTACTACGTTAATTGACGTATGGATTTTCTAGACAGCATCATTCATAGGAAAGAGAGAAACAGAATGAAACTCTCATTTTTGCGTTCTACATTGCTTGTATTTTTAAGTCCGGGTTGAGAATCCAGAACTCCCACCACCCAGCTGCAATTTGGTATTTATTTGCTGGGGGTCTCTCTATGAATGAAATCACGATTCTTCCAAGAAATCGAGAGTGGGTTGAGTAATTTTTTGGGACTCGAAAGAGCATCGCCGTTCTAAATCGTGTAACAGTGTTTGTAATGGTTATACGTAAATTTTGAATATCGATAACCACAAAACTCATCGGAGACTGTACATCCATTCACTCTTTCTTAGGATTCTATTACGAAAATGAGATTCATTTATGAAAATCTGGTATTATGAAGTCAATATATCCTCATATTTTCC
Organism: Prosopocoilus inquinatus; assembly: GCA_036172665.1. Lineage (NCBI taxonomy): Eukaryota > Metazoa > Arthropoda > Insecta > Coleoptera > Lucanidae > Prosopocoilus > Prosopocoilus inquinatus. Next base: position 32,447,511 of record CM069877.1, read on the forward strand.
GTGGCGAAATATGATGTAGGATGTGAAGAATACTCAGAAGAAAAAAATCGGTGTCTAATGACCGGAACTTTTTTCTAGAGCTTTCGGGCAAATTACTGGAACTCAAAGTACTTTAAATATTCGCCCAGTTAACGACGTCGTTATCCTTAATTAGAGATGTCCGGATAAGGAAACTACTACCGGTAATATCAGTAATAATTCTAGATTTAGGGGCATTGGTAAATTTGCGTGCACGCAAAATCTTCGGAGTGTAATAACGAAGGGATCGGGGTCCGTTAATATTTAGGTAGTAGCTGGCTTACAGGCGTCGTTATTGTATTCGGGCTCTTACTATTAAATTACTGATATCATCGTTATCGTAAGGGACTGAGAAAACGAAGCGGGCGGATCTCATCTGAATAAGTAGCACTGGATGCAAATAAAGGGAGACGAATCGACTTGATACTCACGACGGCATTCATCACGATCCTGCTCCGCTTCAAACGGAGACGAACAATCCCATTTACGCAACAACCGATCCCCGGGGAACATTTATTAACGAGCATTTTGCGGAATTTTCCGTGCGTGGTTTAATTGTAATGAATTTTCAGATGGGGGAGCATTGTTATTATTGTGCATTGTGCGGGGTTCGTTTTGGCGGAAGCGCAGGTGAACGACCTTATGGATTTAAGGGCGAAATAAAAATTCAGTCGCGCTGTTAGAGTAATTTCAAAAAAGCGGAATAATACGTATCCGTATCGATTGACCGGCGTCGGACTGCAAAATGAAATTCGCGAATGAATTCACATCAGCATCTACAACATTATTTTAACTTGCGTTATATTCAGAAGAACGTTCGATGTTTAAAGTTTTTAATAAAATTCTACCTTACCAATTGCAAATTTCGATTTTATAAACGTACATGGAGTAGTTGGAAACTAATCGAGTTTCAAAACAGATAAATGTTACTAGTTGTCACTTGATTATCGGCGAAGCGAGCTTCACGATCGATCTCAATTACTTACATTGTGGTTAAATAATTCATGTTATTACAATCCACGCGGTCGGGCAAAACGCAGTTTAATTTTTTATATCTTTTTTCGATTTTCTCATTTTATGGAAATAAAAAGAAATGTAAATTTTATTACAAGCCAGTAAGATACCAAAAAAAAGTACGAGGAAATTTTCCAAACTAAATTCAGTACAGAAAATAAATTTTCTGAAACAAAGATAAAACTTCGTTTTCCAATCATGTTTCATACTTCTATTTTTTAAGCATTCGTTTTGGTTGACGTCCATTTTCCTAATGTAATTTAAATAAAGTGTACCTAAGAAGCACCCCCGATCAGCGGGGGTGAGTTTAGATAAAATAGATTCATTATTGCTTAAAATTTCAGTCTCTAACGAATTTTCTAGAAGTGCATTGATTTTTGTTGATCTGCCCTTCTCTCTTTCACGTTCTGTTTTCTGGTAATAGTTACATTTTAAATCATTAATGGATTTAATTGAGTTCACATATTGCTTCTTTGCAATCTCTTGTTATTATACGAAAATTTCTCTTAAATTTGAATATATCGTCTTATTTACAGATTCAGGTGTTTATTTGAAATACTACAAGGAAGAACTCTTAAGTAAGCTTGTAACGAGATAAGAAGTGTACTGATTTCGACAATTCGAAAAAAATAATTAGGCGCCATTCGAGTAATCCACAGAAAACGGTTTAGAAATCGATTTCTGGTTTGTAGCTAAACCAGAAAATGCTACTCACAAAGAGAATCGAGATCCAAACTTGTATGGTTTGTTTAAAAGAATTGGGGACAAAAAGGGGTTGAAAAGCGGGTTCCAAACCCCGTCCCCACGTACCTTACAATTCTTCTTGTTCGCAGCTCTTGAAGCTCTAAATTGTTTGAGGTCCAATCATTTGAAGTGTTTTTTTTCTTTACTAAAGCTCTAGTATTGAGCTATAATGATCTATTTTTAATTAACAAACATGTAACCCGAACTTAAATTTAGGTAAGTATAGCTATAGGTTATAAGGTGACAGTTCAGGTTGCACTGTTACGGTATAAAAAGAACCATTCAACTTTCTTGTCCTAATATGTTGGAGTGTATTCCAAGAGGCCGTTGTTTAGACGTTTCGTTTCATCCACTTTTGATGTTGGTGGTGATTGATGAATCGAAAGTACTTCGTGATCTGAATGGCACCTTCCGCTAATTCAAGGACACTTCATTATGCTGTTCCGAGCCTGACAACTATCTTCGTTCAGGTATTTATGACAACCAATTGCTGTACGCAGTTCCGTTTTTATGTTTGTTTCCATCGTTCTTTAGGCTTGTAATGTTAAGGTTTGATGTTTGTCTTATTATTCGTGTTCAGTGTCCACTGTATTTGTGGGCGTTTAAGCGAGGGAAATTTCGAGGCCATGCGCTGGACTAGTAGCTATTTTGGCAATCCCGTACGTACGAGGTGTTTGAAAATCGAAGTCCGCAGGATATTAAGGATCGTTCGCACGAGGACAGGCGAACGTTATGTTCCGTCGTCTAGCTGTGCTATAGAACATCGCCTCTTGGACGAATAGATGACCTTGAGAATAACTTGGTCCATGTGCATGGCTTTAAAGTATTGATTTGCTTCTCGGACGTTTCATAATCATAGGCAAATGCGGGCTCGGAAAAATTTGAACTATCTTCTTTAATCGGTCGTCATTTGTGTTTTATTGTGTTTATGTAAAGCTTATAAATGCGAAAATGGGTGCTTAAAGTTAAGCGATTAAGCAATTTACCTTGAATTTTACTGGAATTTTGTTTTATGACGTTGTTTTTGCGTACCGCCGAACAGAAGTTCTCGAACAAAAGAGTCCTGCAGTAGGTATTTTTTTATTTTTGATAATTGCAGCATTAATTCTCTTACATGCTAAGGAACTTGCGGTATTAACATGTGAAACTAATTTGATTACACCCTGTGTAAGTCCTATTGTCGCGATGGCAAGTTTTCGTAGAAAAATTCAACAGCGTCGGAATGTAATAACAATAAGTAAGGTAATCCGATACAACACGGTTCATATTTCATAACAACACATCAGCGGAATCGCTGAAACTGGGGCAAGCGCTTACATCAAGCAATGCAAAGAATACAGGACATATTATGAATAACGCAATGCGCGAATAAACAAAAAATGCATATAAAAAGTGCGGGTTAAAATTTGGACGGCAGTCGAGCGCATCTTGATGACTCGGTTGGCATTAGTACCAACTGTAAGAAGGGGAGCCAGCCGGAACCATCCCAGCCACCAAGGACACTATTCCCGCTATCACCATCATCCTGAGGCCGATTGTAGGACGCCTCTCTGCCACCCCACGTCAACTCCAGCCAGAAACTGCCAACTTCACCCCCGGTCAACCACAGTCCCGGTGAGCCGCACCCTTGCTTGCCGCAACAAAGACACGCCACTTCGTCCAGGACCGATCGACAAATCGACCGTAGTTCAACCACCGCCGATCGCCGATAGCGCCCCAGACGCAACGAGCCGACCGCAGATACAGCCCGGACGCAAAGTACGTGGCCACCCGGCCAGGGCAACGCTAACCGCAGCCGCCCGCATGGACGACCAGGACCGCAACCACCCATTTTGGATCACGAAAAGCCCCCAACAAATTAACCTTAATATTGATAAAAAGTATCAATTTTTGTAAAACATTTGTGTTTAAAGTTGTACCCTCTGCAAACCTTACGCCACCTCTCCACTCACGTGACCTAGTGGAGGTGCTACACTATTACCGCGGCTTACTAAAGGAACCACCCCGGTAAGCGTGACAATATTTTAGAGGGCGCTTAAAGTTAAGCTGAGACCATATGTAAGTGTTTGCTGCAACTGGCCACTAGCGATACTTTTACACTTTTTGTACGATTACAACTTATTATTTTACCGTAGAGGGAGAACAAATTTTAAATCGTACAAGAATTTAATATTTATTGAAGGGTGAGCGAATTAGTTCTTTCCCTGATATGGTCATTTCAGTTCAAATTTACTGAGTTTACGGTATTCTCATTTGTTGTAATATTAAATCGTTCCAAACGCCTTTTTAACTAAGTGATGAATTTGCTTTTTAATAAAAAAATGTGCGGTAGCCAAGTTGGATTTTAAGGGTGAGAAAACTATTTGAAGCTATTAAGCTATTCGGAACACTAGAATCAAAAGTAATTAACCGAATGCTAATTCATCCTTTCAGTTTCCTCCAACATCCCTTAATGGCTTCAATTAAACACTCGTATAATTCAATCGATCGCTTCTGTGTATAAATTTCCTTAATTAACCATTTACTCAAGCCGTCCAATGCGGGACGTAAATTTCCCCGTTAAAACTTTAAACCCCTTTCATTCCATCAATCGGCCGGAAAGTAAACGGACAACTAAATTCTTTCCATTAATAAGGACGCCGCGCAGGCGAAATTGCATCAGGGAAACGCAAGTGGTGGAAGTTTGCAAGCGCCATAAACTCGTCTGACTCATGCAATCGCTGCGATTCTTCTTTTGTTTCGATCGCCTGCAGAGACGGCGAACGATTTCGAACACACTCTGTAGCGGAACGAACGAATCAATTATTTTCCCCGGGAAACTTTCAGTGGATGAAACAATTTGCGTAATAATTCACAGATGAATTTTAAACTAAAGAAACTTGGCAAGATGGAAAAGTAATAATTGGAAATTTCTCTTGACACCGCCGCTAATAAGCTCACTCCTTTTGGAAGTAATTATATTGTAGTTCCGGCAAATTTATAAGAGAGTTCAAAAGCAAACTCAGCTTCAAACTTTTAACCTGAATTAAATATTTCTTTTGGCTTGTTTCTTTCTATATTCATTCTCGTTTTCCAGTTGAAAGCTGATTGAAACTGTCTTTGTGTCCTAATTTGTGTAAAAACTGTAAGGGACGGGGGTTAAATGATTATAGAATTATCAGTTTTCAAGGGTTCGCCTAGTTCAAACCTAATGCATCCCTAGAACTTACATCGAGAGTGAGAAGGATCTGATTTTTATTTTTATGTTGTTTTTTTATTGGTACCGTGATTTAAAAACATTGATCACACATTCCACGTCAATTCTTCTGAGAGACTGACAACATAGCTGGCCACTATATCGGATCATACACATCCCCCGTCAGTTCTTCTGAGAGACTGACGACATAGTTTGTCTCTGTGTCGGTGATGTGATGATTGTTTCCGATTTCGTTGCCTTTTAAAAGGATTACAAAATCGTAGTTTCGCGAATCGAAAAAGGTTACAAAAGATGCCTTTCACTAACTTTGGATCGAATTACTAGTGCACACGTACGCGTGACTAATGCCTAATGTATTAATAAATAAATGAATTAGCAACCTTCGCAAAACAAATATAGGAAACATTTGTCTTAACTTCAATCTCGGTTTCTCACGAAACTAAATATTCTTCTAATTTCTTTCAACAGAAAACAATAAATAAAACTATATTAAATTTTCTTTCAGGTTCTCCCCTCAGGCTTGCATTCGCGTACTGTGCTCTCATTAGGGCAAGTTCTAATTGCATTGGTCTCTTAACTCTTTACTAACAATAAGTGGAAGTTCTAATACTTCACCCTCTGTATTACAGGAAGAACTTCTGCGTAGTTCTATTTGAATAAAACTATAAACGGAATTGAGGGCGTAGTCGCTCTCGAAAAGGTGCAGCTCCCAACGAAAGTTTCATTTACGGAAGATGTAAAGACCTTTTTCATTAAGGATTAATTACTTGAAAAGGGTCGCACCCAGAGTGACGTAGGTCTAGAAAACATTGCCGTCTGGGGATTCCCTCGTTCGTCTGATCATTTACTTTCAAATTAATTACCGGCCATCACGCTCGCCGTTGTCTCTCCTCGAACACGCACTAGGAGACCAATAACAGTCCACTTCAAAATTACGCCATCGGGGCGTGTGCGTTCGCTCTAACCTCAAAATATGCGAGACGAAATTCGTGCACATTTCCACCCCCCACGTTCACGCTCAAAATTTAATAAAGTGTATATCGTGTTTCGCGCAGCCAAGCCACCGAAATAAAGCTCGATGCAAATGGATGGATCTCGCGACATCGTTTTTTTTTTGTTTGGTTTCAAATTGAAATAGCCCCGGCGAATCTTTTTTTTTGCTTCTTTCGTGCTTGGGACCTACCTTCTACATCGTTGGGGTGGACGCGTTCCGCACGAATTATAATTGTAAATAAGCCTGCGACTTTTTTTCAAGCGCAAATGAAGAGGACTCGCTAAATGAAATGGAGTAATTAAAATTCATATCGCCGTCATTCCGGGAGGAATTAAATAAATACATTAATTAAGGAATCAGAAGAAAGAAATGCGAGGGTTTAATTAAAAATATTCGTTTTCTTTTTTTTATTTTGGGAAGTGGGAGGGGGGTGGAATTCTAAAGATGTTATCGGCCGTAGTGAAACTTTGAAATCAAAATAAATATTTACTGACGTTCAATTGTGTGCTCAACACTCGATTGCAAAATTAACACCTTCTGGAAAGCGATGCAACGAAACTGCAATTAATTCGATTGGGAGCTAGCGAGCTGGAGAAAGACAGCAGGTAATTGACTCGTCCGTTGCACACTTCCCGAATTAAGCTCGCATCGCGAAGTTCTAATGGACGCCGACGGTTTTAGCAACTGCTCGGCGTCTTTGTGCGACGTCTCCACAAAAGAAGAAGCGCGACGATCGTCGTCCAAAAGGAGTTTATCGCTTCCTTACGCCCGAGGAATTCCATCGCTCGTAGTAGTCCTTATTAATGGTATGGATTTAGTTGCCCATTAGTTTTAGTTTTAAAGTAAGTTGATACACAGGTTTAAGGTTTTCTGAAAGAAAATTTATATCCAACGACCTTTTTTTAAAGTAACGTCCGTTTTCAATTACACATCATGAAGAGAGCAAAATTATTATGTCATTGTTTTAATTCCATAGAAGAAAGAAAACAGAAATCGTAACGTGAAATATTAATATTAACGATTGCTTAGACAAAGTCAGTGTGACATTTGATGGTTGAGAACAGCTTAAATTTGGCGCTATAGTTTTTAATACATTTTAAGCTCAAACCTCTGTTCGGTTAAGCTTCTATGCTGCTCTATTCCAATCTTTGATTCCCAGTCTTCTAATATTCAACGTCGTTACATCTAATACCGCAGTTGTTTTTACAAAAATTATTCTAGTTTAAATAATCTCGAAATAACAGAACGTACTTTTTGAAATAATATTACAGCAGGAGCCGAGTCATTATTATTCCAGCGCACCATAATATGGAACTGTTACCAAAAAAGTTATGGATCTTATTTTCACAATGATTATTCTTGTTCGAATAAGGTCGATTAACTTGCTTGTGTATTCTGAAACAACATTACAGTAAAAACCGAATCGTTGTTATTTCAGAATATAGGGAGGTGGAGTGTAAAACGTTTAAAACTGTGTATTATCTATGTATGTGTATCTATGTCCTTCCAATTCAAAATTTAATTATTTTCCATCGCAGGCCAAGCAAGAAGACAGTGACGTAACTACGAGTCAAGTCGTCGGGATGCAAAATTTTTACCAGCGTCTTTAGTTTTAGTAGATAGTTAAGTAGCAAGAAAACTTTCGTTTCTCTAGCTCCTTACTCTCTATGCTAAGTAAATCAAAACTGGCTTTAATTGCTTTTAGATTATTCTATTTGAGAAAGTACCAAGAGTAAGTATTTTAGTTTAGAAAAGCTTCCAGAAAGTAACGCTAAGCAGAGTACGTTTCAATTGTTTCTCAAACATTTTCTTGAAAAATGAAAAAATGTTTCCATGTTTTTAACTGCCTTCCGGCATTTAAAGAGGAGAAAATAAATTGCGGCTACAGATTAACAACTGGCGTTGCTTATGTTTGAAACTTCTTCGTAACTATTTGTGTTCAGAAAAATTTTGTGCAAATCGTTTTTGATTGCAGTGAGAACCTCGAGCAGCCTCTGGACAGCTGTTTCAGCCCTGCTTGGGGCTTCTTCAGCAGAAACGTAGCTCGACATTCCCACTGCAGACCAAAAACGACTTGCCCAATTTATTCGCAAATGCGATGTTTATTTGTGTTCAATTTTTTATTTTTTGAATTTTTTTGAGCATTTATCAGTTGCCTTGAAATTGCTTTCCCATAAATAAAAAGATAGTCATGACTCATGGTAACAGATGGCACCACAAATATTTTTCTTTTATTCAAAGTTAGCGTGAACGTTCTTCTATTTTTGAGTTGTTTTCCGTGTGTAAATAAAGAATATAGCAGATAAAACAGCGATATCTTACGATCGCTTTTTGACCTGACATTGAAGTAGGATAGACAAATTGAAGCGGATTTGCTCCTAATAAGTCCCCCATGCAAGGCGGCCATGCTTACTCTCAAAGCATAATGAAAGTATAAAATTTTTTTTTTAAAGAATATAACGTTATGGTTCAGGGTTCAGGATAACTGATGGCGCTACAAGTGCTCGTAAATTTCATTGCTTTAACTATATTTAAGTATAACATTTTATTTATTTTAAATTGTTTTGAAGACATTGTTTTTGAACTTTCCTGACGTTTTCCAGTTATTTCGGAATCTCTTCGCATGGCAAATTACAAATTTATGGCTCGGATTAACAGATGGCGCACTGCAAACGTCATTCTTTCGAAATTGACGCTTAAAACGTAGTTTTCTTAAGGTGTTTCAGTTGTTTTGAAATTGTTTTCCGGTAATAATATCTCCAAGATTAAAAAAAGGAACTCTTAGTTTCTGTTGCTGTACAACACCAATGTTAAAGCCAATTAAAATATTTCAAAGTCGGTCATGTGACGTTACAATTGTTCTTTCTTGAATAAAAATTGTATAAGAAATTAAAAATGTTTTTTTTTTCCTTTGGAAAATTTTGTGCACGTTAGAATTAACATTTTTTTTCGACTTCGATTTTTATTGAAGTATTTTATGTTCCTTGCCATCTAAATAAAGCACGATTACTTAAACTTGACCTTGGCTCACCTTGCAACTTAAAAAATGAAAGAGCTGTCAAAATTTCAAATGTTTTTTTTTTTACTCAGGCCGGTAGAAAATCGTAATTCATTTAAAATTATGTGGATTAAATACAAGGTGTTACGGTCGAAGGCGCTTGTATTTGCGGTAAACATTTCTAGCAGCACTGTTCTCCTCTCAACTCCGCACGTTTATTCAGTCTACGTTTTAGTGTGAAACTCTTTCTGGTTAGGGCAACACGTCGTTGTGCGTTGCTCTTTCCGGAGCATTTAATCTATTTTTAATCGACGCAATCATCTTTTTCCCTGAGCGAATTGTTTTTTTTTTTCGCTTCAGAAACACTTCTTTGGTGTCAAGGTCAGTCTTTCTGTATTGCTTTTGAAACTGACTTGGTGAGTTCCTTTTCTTTGAAATCTTATATAAAATTTTTATTGCCCTTGTAGACAAGTCGTATCCCGCTTCCAATTACGACAGGACGTATTACCATACCCGTTCTGATAAACCTTTGGGTACCAAACAGTCTAAGGAAGTCTGTCTACTCCAAGTGACATTTCGAACACCGTTCAAGCCTCGTGTTTCCTTTAGAAGGCTGGCGTACTCTGAAAACGACTTTCGAAAAAGCTTCGGCACCGGTTCATCGGCTACTACTGTAGGTCCTGCCGTTAATGTCACCTTTTTTTTCTTCGTCACTCCGATTGATCATCGCTACTTATCTACGGACTCGTCTTACAAGATACATTTTTTTTGTTCTCTTAACTGACATACAAGTTTGGTTGTCTAGTTTATGTCTCACCTTGCGTCAGATAAGTTAATTCAATTATTACGATTTTTTTCATTAAAGTCAATACTTAATTTTTACTCGGTAATATTTGTCAATCGTAATCACACTGCTTTTGTTAACGTTTGAATCGATTCAAGTACTAGAGATTAATTTTTGTATTAGATGGGTTATTGTGAGACGACAGGAAATTTCCAACCGTACAAACCTTTTTGTATTTTGAAATATTTAAGATCATTTGATGAAATGCGAACCTAACTAACCTAATATTAACGCTATATTTACTGCCTATTTGCCGCAAATTATTATTTTTTTCTGTCATTGAATTGTTGTCTTGGACACTTTCCGCCTTTGTTAAAACTGGGGTTAATTTTAGGTTGGAATTGTATTTGATACCGTGGTTTGTATCCTCCAGTTGTCGCCTCCCGGTCATTTTTTTTTCTCAAATATACTATTTTTTTGTGGATTTCGGTCTTATACTCCACGTCCTCTCCGACTCTAGAAAGCTACCGTTGGTATCACGACGTGTCCCTTGGTGACGACAATAAGTAAACTACTGGAAACCTCGCTTAATATTGAACTGTCCTGCTTCGTCCTATGTACACATGTTACGGTTTTTTTTTTAGTGATTTGATACAACGTGTTGTAACAATTTGGGTAATCTTTGTATAAAATGATAAATAAATAATTCGTTCAAAATTTTAAAAAGTATCTACTGCTGCATTTACTTTTTCAAATATCGTCTTAACAGCATTCTTTTCAAAACTTGATATGTAGACATATGAATATCAAAAAGAAGACACTCTTAATTCGAGCTGAAAACATAATTTTATATACTCTTTCTTGACGTTTCGCAGAACTGTCTATTCTTTTGATTAAGCTGAAATGTCAAGGAAGGGTATATTTTCAGTCGAATTATAATGTTTTCTTTTTCGTATTCTATCCTAAGTTTGAGAGTTAATTTAAGTAATATTTTTACATCAAGTAACGTTTCTATTTCTGTGAATGTCTTGTTATTTTGATTATTTTTTTAAAAATTATTTTCAACAGTTTTCCTATTTTTTTGAAAGTTATAAGGCACCATATAAAAACTTTGGTAAAGGAATTTGAGATGTTGCTTATTACTTTATTATAGTAAAGAATAAATTAACAAAAATATAATAAATAATAAATAAAACACAGATAAGACAAAAGTTAAATCCATTATAGCAAATCCCATAATACGTGAACTTTGGAGTCCTGGAGACACCGCCAAATAAAGTCCAATTGAACTCAATTTTTTGTGGTTTATTAATATTGTTGTAGACCACTCTTCCGCACACAGGGGTATTCAGATTTTAAAATCATGTTTCCTCGCTACGGCCTGGTGTACATACAATATTCAATGCCATTTTGCTTACTCAGGTGTCGATTATGTCTAATATTTCGTTCTACCTTAGCACCCTGTTCAGTTTTCTATTGCCTTGCTGTCCCTTGCGCTCCTATCTTTTTTATTTCTCTGTCTGTCCCAGTTACTTCAAGCTATTTACCATTTCAAATGTCCATTTTGAAGTTGATATCTTTTCTTTCCTCCGTACGTTCTCTTCTCGTAACCCGGCGCTTTGTTTTGCTTCAACGTACTTTTGAATTCTTTTTAGTTGCTACGTGGCTACATCGTCTGTTAAAGCAAATGTCTGCTGTTTTCCGTAGTCTATGACGTACAGTTTCATAAATCATAGTTAGATTCAATTGATCCAAGGTTTAAGCACAATCTGCACAGTCATTTCACTTCCTGTCGGTACCTTTGATCTGGTGTCCGAAAAACATCCATTGCGCATTCCGCCGCGATTCGATTTTGTGTTCGCGCCAGCTCTGTAAGTTATCTTACCTGCTTCTATCTGATTAAAATATAAAATATTTCCAGTGTGTCTCCATTATTACTTTATTTTTACACATTTTACACCACGCAGTAGATATATTTATCACGAAATTCTACTCACACCCTGAGCTTAACTTCTTTAAGCACGTGCCAAACCTAAACAAACTGCCACACGAAGCCAGCGCCAGTGAAATAATTGTATAGAGTGAGGTTTCAATGAGCTTTAAAACATCAGAGAATAAAAAAAAATAAGGAATGTTGAGGGGGTGCTTGAGGACTTCATTGCAATCTAGCCGACTTGTAGCAAGCTCTAAAATTGTGAAATTAAATATAACTGTGTGAACTGATTACATAAATTTATTTATTTCTCAGAACCTCACTTAACAAAAAAAGACACGACTGCTTGTCTCAAAGTCACGTTCAGGTGACTTAAACTAAAAATTAAATCCGCGAACGTTAACTAGCAAGTAACCGGGTTTCTAGGACACGCTGTGTATCGTCAACTACGACGTCACCTCGCGTAAGCGTCTATGAAGTAACTCCAAAATAAATTTCATAGCACTTACGGTGTTGATTCTTGCTCGTCGTCCGGTGTTGAGGCTGTCGACACGATCGTCTTTAGTTTCATGCTCAAATATTTGCTCGCTATGCAACCAAAACACAACTGCACTCTTTGACTGTTTGCCCAAGTAATGAAGGATGCTGTAATGGACGATGGAGGCGCAAAAACGAAAGCACGACGTACAGAAACTAACCAATCGTAAATTAGGAACATATTTTTGGGAAGAATGCACTTGCCTACGAGTTAGGAATGTGCGATCCCTCGAGTAAATAAGTAATAGATAGCACTAATAGTAATAGTATCACCGATGTTGCAAAACCAAACGCAACGCTTTATCAAAACTATCGCAGTGAAACTCGTGTTCGATTTGGATGTAAGTCAAATATCATTTGATATCAGATCAAGTTAGTTGATTGGTTTATGAAGCTGAAGTCTGAGAGGTAAAAGGTCATATCATCAATCAAGAAGTAAGTAAATAAAAAAATGTCTTCCCACAGTAAGTTTATCTCCGTAGATCCACATTTCGCCAGTCATGCTGCAATTTTCAGTACAAACATACATTAAAACTCGCAAGTTAAAAGCGATCACAAACACTCGTTTATTAAACACTCACAAGTTAAAAGCGCTCCACTTCCACTGGGGATTTGGCGAGTTCATACCAACCAAAGATTTCATGATGTACTTTTAACTTGTGAGTAATTAATTTGCAAGTATTTGTGAGTGCTTTTATCTCGTGAGTGTTTAATGTTTGAGTGCACTGAAGATGGCAGCTTAGATGTCGAAATACGTATTTTCGTAAGAGAACTTTTTATTTACTTACTTTTTTTAAGCCACTGTCTGCTATTCTTAGTTAATCAAGAGGTATAGTTCATATTAAGCCCAAACATGAATACGAGCGGCAATATTTTGATCTTGAGTTCTATTAATCGGTTGGAGTAAACCAGACCCAGTCATTACTTAATTTATTTTCAATTTCAGCAAGAAATATTTTTTGATCTTGAACTCTTCTCATGAACGGCATGACGCGTTTTTCCCATTATATAAATTGTCTCTAGTCCAGGGCCATAGCTAGGGGGGGGGCGCTAAGGGAGGCTGAGCCTGCCCTGGAAAACTTTAAGCCTGCCCTACGACAGCCCATCCTGACATGAGAATATTTTAAAAGTACGCAAAAGCTGAAATGAAACTCATCAAGCCTGCCCTAAACTACGATAAGCCTCCCCTGAATATTTAGTTTGGCTACGGCCCTGCAATAGTATGATATTAAATAACACAGTCAATAGCGGATGTTTTCGTTTAAATTTTATTTATTGAAAATTACAAAAAAAATGGGGGCATCATTTAAAAGAATTTAATCGTTTTAAGATGTTAACACTCGCCCAGCTTTTTGAAACCACATTGACATTTTGGAAATGGTAAGTATAAGGCAAAGATATGACGTAAGTCAGGGTGGTACAGTAAGGGGGGCGGCAGTGGGGCAATTTGGCGGCGATAGTAAGGGTGAGCCTTCATATAATCTAGAATGAAAACGAATAGAAGAGATTCATCCTTTTAAGCTTATCCATTATTGCTCGCGATTGCACAACGTAGGCCATTCCTGAGTTGAACGCAGCAAAATATTTTTAAATCGCACGCCCATTTTAATTTATTTTTTTGCTCGAAATCGCAGCCAGGTCGTTTCTGGATTTTACGTGATGCAAAATATTTACGTAATCCTCGAGCTAACGATATCATTAGAACGTCCGTCACGGGAGATCGAACAAATTGGGTAGTAGCATCGACATCAACAACGCATCCCACTCGTCTACTGAAGGCCAACAAATCTCTGTTGACCTTCAGTAGAGACGTCGTGATCAATACACCCCCCAGGGCGATGTAATTATCTAATGACTAAGTTCATTTTGAAACTCATAAGTACTTTGACATGTGGGGACAGTGCTTAAAATTGTTTATTTCTAAGGGAATCTTCCTTGCCTTGTTTCAAATTGAGTTAAACAAGAAAAAAAAGGAGTCGGACGTCCGTCACTTCTAATGTAGTTGTCATTCACGGTGTATTATACGTGTTTACGATATCCAGGGAGGTTCGTAAAGCCCACGTCAGAAGCAACAACGGTTTAAGAGCGTGAAGCTATTCGATCGATGCGCGCTAGTTTCGAGGGGTGAATCACCACCGGAATTCGCCCCCTCGTTTTTTTTTTCGAAGAGCGGAACGAATTCGCGAATTATCAAGTCGTAAATGGAGTTATTTATAATTGCGTTATTTCGCAGTAAATGGATACTCGGGAGAGTCCTTACGGCGGAATGGAAGTGGTAATTGGATTTACGTTGCAGACAAAGAACTCGAAATGAGGAAATACAAGCCTGTAGTTCTGAAATTCATTTTGTAAAATAATTCATTAATTACTAGTGAGTGTAACGGATGTTTACATCGTGATATAAGAGTACAATTTTAAGAGGACTTTTCCCAGATTCCTCAACTACCTTTAATAATTATGTAAGAATTCGAACATTTCAGTACGTATAAAGTAAAAAATATTTACGCTGCAATTCTGAGCACTACCGTAACCATCGTAACATATTTACGGTCTGTGTATTTAAATGGCTCTGTAACACCTTACAGGCTTACGATCGGGCTCAGAATTGCAGCATTAGTTTAATTTCTGTATCAAGTAAATGATAAGTACTGTGGGATCGGCTTCGGTACTCCTTTACACGGAAAAAAGATAATATGCTTTCTTATTTCGCGTACTCGATGCAATACGATATTTAATAAAATCTTTATGTTCCATTTTCTGTTCAATCTGGAACGTTCTGTCGATTCGGCATCCTAGGCTTCGGCCTGATGCCCGTGGGAAGCTTGGGAAAACAGCGTCTAGGGTTTCTACCGTCACGGGTACGCGGGGGGAAATCGCGAGATAGTTGATAAAAAAACATTAACATTTGAATTAACAGTTAGTTAATCCGCGGACCTGTTCAGCTTCAGAAAAAGCTCGCGTCTCTTTCTCGTATCGGGTGATTCTAAATTTAATTTAGACATAATTTTCTTTTGTTTCTTATCTAAACCCGTTCCGAACGAAGTCTTTCACTTGTTTTATATAAAATCATTGTGCCTCTCAAATCTTTGAATTACGAGGAGATTAGTTAAAAACTAATAATCACTCCAATCGATATATCAATCCTTGTCTCTCTCACACTCCCTTTTTATCATTTTATTTTTGTTTCCTTGTATAACCTCTTTTGTTGCATTTACCAAAGACTTATTTTATAGACTATCTACACACCAGTCGTTGTTATTGTGTTAATATTTTTTTTGTATTAATTCCTTTAGTGTTTATAGTTTTGTAGATGTTACAGCTAATGTGATTAGTGTAGTCATTATGAATAATATCTAGACATTATGTATAATATCTACGGAATTTAGTCAAAGTGATTAATAAGGTTAAATTAATCACTTTATCTGGCCATTATACCTAACATCTGATCGAAGTTAGCCAAAGTGTTAATTAGATTTTATTAATCAATTTGTACAATAACGTATTTTTTTAGTCGAAAAGAAAAACTCACGACAATTCATAGAAAATTCTTTTGGGAACTAAACAAGCTCTTGTCAACTATAGACTTTCGTGTTTAAAATTTCCGTCATCACGATGTACACAAGTGAACATTTCTTGCGTCAAGTGGTGGTCTTGGACAAAGTACTATAATAAAACGAATTTTACCTCATTTTATATTCTTATAAATGAAAGTATCACGAAAGGGTTGTATGTTTTAATGTCTTTAATAGCTGTAAATTTGTGCAAATAACAGTGTTCATTCTTCTCTGTCATTCCTTCATTACTTAACAATCATGGGTAGTTATAGAAAAATAGTTTTATCATTTTATTTCCAAGGCGCAATACAACAGTGAGTTCATGAAGCTATGTTATCTATTTTTACAAGTGAGACTCTGGTGACATTTATAGTTACACCAAACATTAGATTTTTTACATTTGCATCTATTGGAAGTGCAATGCAAATGCACCTAGATGTGATTCTTTTCTTGCACTTCGTTGATCGAAATGAATGTTTCTTTGCGTTTCGTGAATTGATTTCTTGTGTAAAGTTGATTTAAGATTCCATGTTTAGTACCTACCTTATACATTTCTTCTTTTTCGAGTGATATTATAACAGCTATAACGTTTCTATGGTCGCTTTTAGCCCGGTCTATGTCTAGTATTTTCACCATTACGTTGTCACCTATATTGGCAGTGGGATATTTCACTGATGACAAAGCCAACATTTACTGTGCCTGCTTCTCCAGGGATTGCTTGGCTGAAATCCTGGTATCTTGAATGTCCTGCTTTTTTTAATGAGTAACGTGGCTATTTCTTTCTCATTTTGGTAGTTTTTTGATGGAGGCAAGGTATCCGAATCTGTATTGTGTTGGGTTTCAATATTAGAAATACTGTGCCTTCAATTGAATTCCTCATTAAAGTAGGCAATGATTTCACTGTTTTTTTCTACTAAGATTTGCAGCACTGATAGCTGTTCAATTATTTCATTAAACAAATATCAAATTGACACTTTGTATTTTCAATTAATTCAAAATGTTAGAATTACAGCAGAAAATATTTATTGTTGAAAGTTATTTTCAAACCGGTGGAATAAAAAATGGACAGTTAGTTTATTCAATTAATCAGTGTGTACAGAAGTTTCGACAGCAGTTTCCTAATTTTGCTATTACTTATGAACAGCTAGTTAAACATATCCATGCTTGTGTTCTTAAATTTCGTGAAACAGGATTACTTGGTCGCAAAACAGGGAGCGAAGCAGCTAAGAAAAGGACTGCAGCCTGCACTGAAGATGTTTGGAATCGAATGGAACACTCTCCCAAGAAATCTATTGCGAAACTTTCACAAGAAGTTCAGCTATCAGCGGGAACATGTCACACTATTCTTAAAAAAGACTTAAAGCTTTATCTATATAAGATTCAAGCAGCCCACGAACTCAGGCCAGTAGATTTTCACAGAAGAACAGAATATTGTCAGTGGTTTCTTGATAACTTAAACAACGACGACACTCTTGACAAGTGTTTCTTTTCCGATGAGGCCTGGTTTCATCTCTCAGGGTATTTAAATAAACAGAATATGAGAATATGGTCAGCAGAAAATCCCCATGAATTTGTGGAAACTCCATTACATCCATTAAAAATTGGTGTTTGGCTAGCAGTGTCAAGAAGGCGTATCATCGGACCAATATTTTTTAACGACTCAGTAACTGCTGAAAGATACCGAAATGAGTTATTAGAACCTTTCATTAATCAACTACATGATGATGAACTTACAGAAGGGTTTTTTCAGCAAGACAATGCTACTGCCCACACAGCTCATCAAACAATGACTTTCCTGCAGAAGTTCTTCGATAATCGGATTGTGAATTTTTCTGCAAGGTCTCCAGATCTCACAATTATGGATTACTTCATTTATCCGCACATGAAAAACACAGTTTTTAGAACTACGCGTCACACAATCGAAGAACTTCGTGCGGGCATTACAGATGTGTGTGCTAACATAACCACCGAACACTTAGCAAACGGGTTTGAAAACATGAAACGCAGAGTATGCTTATGTATTCAAGCTGAAGGAGAGCACTTTGAGCATCTACTTTAAACTTTAATGTTGTGTTTTTATTTGATGTTATGATCAGTACTGACAGTTAATGGCAACTGTTTTCTCTAGAATTGTGTCGCCAACTTCATAAAAAAATCACAGCTTACTTTAATACGGAAATCAATTGAAGGCACGGTACTTGTTTTGGTTGCCTTCTCAAGTTGATCGTCGTTTTCACTTTGGTTATTATTAACTTGGTTGTCGTTAACAACTTGATTATCTTGTTTGTCATTTTCATGTAATATCGTTTCCAGCTCTTTTTCTGTACGAAGTTCAGTCAGTGAGTCTAGAGGGAGATAAGTATTTATTCTAACTTTAGCTTTGCAGCCAAATTGCTTCAAAAGGGCTGCGACTTATTCCTGAATGATAAGCTCTGTTTTTCATAAAGTTGATGAAGCGTAGTCCTTCAGACCATTTAGTCGCATTATTAGATTCCAACCAAGTACAAAGCGTCTTTTCGATATCTTGGTTAGCCCTTTCAATAGACCCTTGTGACTGAGAATGCCGCGGCTTACCATGTACGATTTTTAGTTCTGGACACATTGCACACACTTCTTCGACGACCTTATTTGCCAACTCTCTGCCATTGTCACTTTGTAAACTGCTAGGAGCTCCGAAAATGGCAAAGATGTCAACCAAGTGATATGCTACTTCTTCTGCTCTTTTAGTTTTTAAATTTGGCGGCTGAACGAATTTTGTAAGGTGGTCTTGATATACCATGATGAATTTATAATCACCGTCAGTCTGTGTTTGCTTGTGTATCAAGTCGGTTTGACATCTTGAATTAAGAATTAAGTTCTTTGCCTAAAATCGGATTTACAACTAGTCCTTTTTCGGTAAACTCCTTTATTTCTGACAAGATTCACACAGGAGCAAGTAAAGACAAACGAGTTCAGCTGTTACATTTTTATATTTACTTTCATCATTCTGACTCGACCACCATGACCAATGGTAACATGTCTGTCATGGATTATTTGAAAAGTTTCTTCCAAATAAGCATAATAAATAATTGAGTCACTTTCGTTTTTCACGGGAGTTTTTCTGAACTTCCAATTTTGACGATGTCATACCTTGCAAGACGCTGATAATCTTCAGGTGTCTTTTGAGTCCTCTTGTTCTTAGCTTCTTTCACTTTCACTATCAACGATACGTACTGATCACTTGTAAACAACTGGTTATTTTTTCCTTTTTTTATGATAAGTTTACTGATTTTTTTCATTAAAACGTTTTTTCATAGTCTCCGACATTGTCGCCACAAGCGGTATAATTTGCGTCTGAAAAACCTATACTTATTTATGTAAGGTTAAAGGTAAGGTGGGTGGGGTAGCGTAGTGGTGTGGGAACCTAGAAAAAGAGAATTATTACATTGACCAACTCATACTAGTTATTATGCATAATATCTACACAAAGTGATTAATTTTTAAAGAGAATTATTATTTTAGCCAAATCTTACTAGCTGCTATGAACACTGGACAAATTAATTAATTAAACACTTTGACTAGCTAATGTGGGAATTATACATAATGACTAGCGATTATATATAATCGCAGATTAATCACTCTAACCGTAACATAGATTTGTTAAAATTACCATTCGCTTTTATTTACTAATTTTAAGTTCACTCCTAACCTTCATCAAGAATTGCGGAGAGGAGAGGATATTCTCGTAAGGAGAGAGACAACGACAAGGGAAAATTTGATAATCTTCAGGGAACTAAAACGGCACTATTTCGACTTTTCGAGGAAAACACCGATGAAAGTATATTTTTGGCTTTTAACTCAAACTAGCTACCGAACAAGAAAATTGCTTTTCACGGTGGCTCCTTGGTCAAAAGAGCAGGTTGTTTTTTTTTTATGAAACAAGGAGGTGGTTTCGTTTTATTCAGAGTAAAAGAGTTTCGGGTAAGTATTGAGGTTGACCACCCCTAAGTTTAGTAGAGAAATAACCCGCGTCCGTTACAATTATAGAAAGTATAAATTACTAAAAAATAATAAATAAATTCTAATCTTCAACATAAAAGGGGTAGTAAAACCCACATTATATACAAATTATAGATCCAATTCATTACCCTGCTTTCAGGTACAAGGCCTCGCAAGCAACAAATTACTTACTTACAATTGCTTGCCATTTACTAATACATTTGTCCAATAAATGCCGACCAGAATAGTTAAACTAATGGTTTACATTTGACTAATGGTTGCTCCTTTAAAGCGCTGAAACTTTAAATATGTTAGAATAAAAATTTAAAGGATCTATGTATCTACGAGTACTTTTCAAATTTATGTAATTTTCTACAATATTTTATTTATAATAAGACTTATCTCATTTTTTATTTATTTTCCCTGTAGGAAAGCAATAGTCATGTCTCGTCCTTTATTTTCGTATTTATATGTTATACAGGAAGTAGTTTTATTGTGTGGAAATTAAATAAACCTCAGTATAAGAACATAAAATGCTATCTTCTGCGGGTATTTTTGGCGGTGGCTACCGTATCATAGCCAAAAAATATCAGGGGTATCACTTGTTTGGAACTGCAAACATGTTAGAGAAAGAAATATCTAGCAAGGTCAATGACGTCTTTCCCTATAAAACAATGAAACACGTATAAAAACGCCCACCGATACCGCATCTGTTCATCAACGCAGCGTTTCGTAATAATAATCATTGACATCGTTTAGTAATGATTTCATTTAAAATTATAAATGACTGTAATGTTACATTTATTTATTTTACGATATCAACTATCGATGAATAAATTCGAAAGTTAATGAACCAATTAAGCTAGCGCGTTAAAAATGTTTTACCTTCTCCCTTTTATGTAAATCAACTGTTGCTAATCTCGTTGCTAGCTATGAAAGTCCTACTACGTACGGTCTATGGAAAAAAATAAACGTAAACCTATTAAAATTTATATGGAATGTGAAATTATTATTTATTTGTACCTGTCTTTTAACTTCTTCGGCAACAGCAAACCACATGCGATATTCGCAGCTTCTAATATTGCAATTACTAATTTTTTATTTAAATACTTAAAATTGCAATTACTTGGAGTGAAGACATTTATTTATTTTAATAAATCCAGGCACTTCGTGAACACGTTTAAAATATTTTGATTGACCCGATGACTTACGACATCGTCCGTGCACAAGGTCAAGTTAAATACTGACCTAACTGCGCGTCGTCGTCATTCAACAGGTGGACGGGTAGGCGAGAGTTAGGGCACCATCCACTCATTAGTTATGCCAGCAGTTCTCAAACGATTTGGTGAAAATCTGCCTATACATTTTTCTCCTCGAAAACTATTGACATCTTGTTAAGGACATATGAGTTCAATCGTTGCCATTTATGGTCATGGTATTACAGGTTTAAACATTTGCACACAGTAAACATACACCCGGTATTTGCAAGCAATGCCAGGGGACGAGTTCATCGTCAGTTTTAAAACATTTTAAAACATACTGTACCTGAAGTGAGGTCCTTCATTAAATACTGGAGTCTCTCTTATTTAATTTGTTTCATCCCTTTATTTAACCATGCATGTAGAAATTTTGGGGCAGGCTTCTTAATTTGCATACGTTAATATAATTATTGCGGTTATTTTCGCAGAGTTTGTAACGGTTGCCTAATTAGTAAGTGTTGACTGAAAAACAACTTTGAAACGCATACATAACTTTTTCTACAGGAATGATAAAATCGATTAATAGGATTAAATTAGCATCATGCAACATTTGAAAGTCAAAAAATAAATCTTCTCTTTCATATACAGTCTTATTATTTTGGCAAGTGGAACTGAGAATATTTAATTTGGACGTCGTTCAACATTTGTTTACTATTCTGAATAGAGTATTGATCTGCGTGTGCGACATATACACAAGCGCTTTCAATGCGACTCTAGGCTTTTTTATTTCAAATCTGAATGCTGCAGTTCATAGTACTTTTGTGAATTTGTTACGGGTTAATTCCTAGTTACATTTCGGCAGCCACGTGTTGTATGTGCTTGATTTAGTAAGATGGAAACAGTGCGTCCCGGAAGTGACGTTCTCGTGCGTTTGAAATCAAGGCAATCACGCTTATCGTGCCCTGTAATCGAGTTGGCTCGTCATTTTGGCTTGTAGAAGGCCGATTTCGGCATTGTCGACGGATATTACCGTTCGGTATGTTAAGGTGACCACACGTCCTGTTGCTTGCGTGAATTTGTGCAAAAATGAGTTGCAAAATTCTATAAAAAAATGTAACTGGAATTATACGAGGGTCAATCAATAAGTACCCGTATTAGGAATGAAGACGCACGTTTTTCAAAATTTTTATTTTTCAACGTAATCTTTTAGTTCGACACACTTTTTCCAACGTTTCTGCCATTTCCTTAACCCTTCCAAAAATACGATTTATCAAACTCTTCAAAATATGCTTATGTCTCGGCGATAACCTCCTCTTTTGAGCTAATTTTTTTCCTCCGAGCCATGTTTTCATGTTAGGAAACAGAAACAAGTCGCAGGGAGCCAGATCGGACGACTACGTTGGGTGCGGCAGCAGTTCGTAGCATAGTTATGCAATTTTGCCGCGGAAATTCCAAATGAATTTGCTGGCGCATTATCATGGTGAAATAGCACTTTCTTCTTGGCCAAATGGGGCCGTGTCCAATAATACACTGTAGTACTTCCCGTGATCGTTCTTCCTTTCTGCAAAAAGTCCACAAAGATGATTCCCTTCGAATCCCAAAAAATCGTGTCCATGACTTTTCCAGACGATGCGACCGACCTTGCCTTGTTTGAGGCAAATTCAATAGGAAAAATTCATTGTTTTGACTGTTGCTTGGTCTCTGGCATACAATCCGTAATATTTGGATTATGAGAAGAAAATTCTATTCAGTTTGGTGAGCTAACTAATCACTGCAATCGATAGATTAATCCTTGTCTCTCACTTTTTCTCTTTAACATTTTATTTTTTGTTTCCTTGTGTAACGTTTTCTTTTTGCATTTGCAAGATTTATTTTATAGAGTATCTACACATCAGTTGTAGTTATTTTGTTAATATTTTTGTTTGTTTTAATTCCGTTTGTGTGTCTTGTAGTAGTACATTTGTTAAAATTACCATTCGTTTTTATTTACCATTTTTAAATTCACTCCTAACCTTCATCAAGAACTGCGGAGAGGATACGTTATCGTCGTAATGACAGAGACAACGACAGGGAAAAATTTGACAATCTTCAGGCAACAAAACGGCATTGTTTCGACTTTTTGAGGAAAACAGCACTGAAAGTATATTTTTGGCTTTTAACTCAAACTAGCTACCGAACAAGACAATTGCTTTTCACAGTGGCTCGATGGTCAAAAGAGCAGGTTGGGTTTTCTTTTATAAAACGAGGGGGTGGTTTCGTGTTGTTCAGGGTAAAAGAGCTTCGGGTAAGTTTTGAGGCTGACCACCCCTAAGTTTAGTAGAAAATAAATAGAATACAAAAAAGAAATTATGAAAGCACGGACTTGTGAAGTCGAGAGCAATTTCAACAGTGTCGGAATGTAATAACAATAAGTAAAGTAACCTGATATAAAACGGTTCATATTTCATAATAAAATATCGGCAGAATCGCGGCAACTGGGGTAAGCGATTACATCAAGTGATACAAAGAACACAGGGCATATTACGAATAACGCAATACGTGAATAAACATTGCGTATAAAATGTGTGGATAAAATTTGAGCTGAGCATTGACTCAGGGAGCATTAGTACCGAAGAAGGGGAGCCGCCCGGAACCATCGCAGCCACAAAGGATGCTGTTCTCGTGATCATCGTCATTCTGAGCCCGTTTGTAGAACGCCTCTCTGCCACCCGACGTCATCATCTGACTAACTCCAAGAAGGGGAGCCACCCAGAACCCCCCCCCCTCCCACCCGATCCACAACAATATATCATATAATTATTGCGATTCTGTACAGCCATTGCATCTACATTTCTTGGTTTTCATTGTTGTAAATTTTCCAAGTTATTTAAACCCTTACGGCATTCTCCTTGCAGCACATCTGACTCTGTAGTGTGGTCTTTATCATGTGTTGATGCTGTCAGATAACTTGAAGAGCATCGTGTACGCAAAGCACACATTGCTAAAACAGTCAATTGGCACTTTTTTTTGAGTCATGTTTATACATGTACTTAAAATTCTCAATCTACTATTTATTAATCTAAAAGCATTCTCAGAGACATTTCGTGCTCCAGATAACTTATAGTTATAAATGCGTCTTTCATAAGTAAGATCTTAAGAAGCTTTTTGTTAAAGCAAAGGCTTCATCGCCAAATGAAAACGAAATTACGATTTTTTTGTTTCCTTTACGATAGGTAGATTTAAGTGGCCTAATTTTAGTTTCTTATAAAATTCTGTGTATTCAAGGACACCTGTTCCATCGGAAAGCCTTCCATATATTCCTAAGTCGATGTACAGGAATCCATAATTTACATTAACAAGACCCAGCAATATAATGTTATAAAAATGCTTATCATTTTAATAGTGCGCCCCGTGTTGCAGCTCATTACTTTTGTGTTTTTAATTGTGCAGAGTGACAGTTTGTAATTAAAGTGTTCTGAAATTCAACGACTATAATCGTGAACCCTCAAATTCGTAACAATATGTATGAACTAATTGAGTTTAAAAGGTGATTAAATGTCAAGTTATCCACACGTAAATAATTTTTGAGGTCCTCTGGATCATTTTCCTGCAGCTCTCTTAGAAGCGACATGTGCGGTCTCTGTCTTCAGCCCATTTTTTCGCCAATATTTGTTTTTGTCGTAGTTTCTTCGGTTGTATGAAAAGAAACATACATAGCAACGCAAGCGATTGCACGAGTTTTTAATTTATTCTGTTTAACAGACGTGTTTTGCTTACTTACACTCACGTACGTAAAGCACAATATTATGTCTTTAACGCGTCCTCTGAACTTTCCAACTGGGTGGAAATGCAGCGCGCCACTTCAGATCCGTCAAAGTTTGCAAGTTTTGGGCTCCGTACTTTAGAATGAGAGTCAGGCGTGCAGGTTTGGAGTGTTAATTATTTTCTTTAACTCGCCTCAGGAGCGTAGACTCCAAATCCTAACTCTAGCGTGACATTATGATAAATGGGGCTATTTTGGCTGGTAGAGAGCAGATTCGGCATGGTCGACTTCTAGCTTCGGCGGACATTATCCTTTGACACGTTAAAGTGAACACACGTTTTGTTACTTGCGTAAATTTGTGCAAAATTAAGTAAAATTCTATAGTACAGTGGATCGGGAATTATATAAGATCTATGTCTCTTTTGAGTTAAGTCTAATTTTTGGTTATACATTTTCTACTCTTCTATCCCCTACCGGGAGCTCTACAACTGTATACGCTGTGAATGTTCCATTTCCTTGAGGTCGCCACTACGACGCACCTGCTCGCAGGTCACCGATGTACGATCGCATTGTCTCACCGTTGACATTTGGCTGTGACCGCCAAGCTGCAACATCGATCAGCTGGAACTTCGAAACAGTAACATACACATCTGTTTTATAATTGACACAATTTAAATGTTTTACGTAAATATTTTCGGCACATGTTTGTGTACTAGTATCTAGTGGATTTTAAGCCAAGTTTGATTTAAGACGATTACATTACCATTTCACGATTCTGTGAAGATACCTATCGCATCGAATCGTTGAACCGTTGAACCGACTAAAATAGTAAAGGAGACTGTGGTTTAAGAAAATACGGATATAAAATTATTGTGGGAGGAGATTAATTTTCAATTATTCG
This sequence comes from Prosopocoilus inquinatus, assembly GCA_036172665.1. Lineage (NCBI taxonomy): Eukaryota > Metazoa > Arthropoda > Insecta > Coleoptera > Lucanidae > Prosopocoilus > Prosopocoilus inquinatus. The sequence goes on from CM069877.1 coordinate 32,473,103, forward strand.
GCTTTGAAGTATTTAAGTTATTCTAAGCCTTCGAGGCTAGTGTATTTATTGCTCCTCTACGTTAACGTATAACTAAATATTTTTTTATTAAGTACGTTTTGATCTTTTTCTGCGTCTGAAACACTAAATTGGGCGAGCGAGTCTTAGAAGTTCTCCTGAAAGTTTTCGGGATTATCAACGCACGCTGAGGATCTTCGGGACTCGGTTCCACAGTACGGACATCAGCTAGGGTTAATCCCTGACGCCCTTAATGTTTAGCTCACACCCATGTTCTTATCAGCAGGTTATAAGCGCACGCGTTTTACTCACGCCAACGTCCTTCCGAGTACCGATAAGTGACCAGGAGTTAACGTAATTGTAACAAAGTGGTAGCAAATTGCAACTGACAATACTAATTCTAATAGAAACAATATTTCGATGAGCTCTATCTGTAGACATAGTGCTACTTAATTTCTCATGAAATTTTAAATTCATAGTTGCTCGCCGTGCTTTCAAAGTTTTACTTGCAAACTTGGCTCCGAACACAGTCGAATTTCACTTTCTCTTTTATTTTGCAGCCCTCGTAACTCGAACTCTAAGAAGTTCGGCCAGCGTTTCACAGAAGGATTTTAAAGTCTTACATCAATTCCCTGCAGACACGCCGCAAATTCTATAGTAAGTACTGAGAGCGGCGCAAAGTCATGCACATACATTGCAATATTAAATTATTATTCTTTGCTGGCTTTAGTTTTAGACGTAAGTTATTAAAAGCTCAAGTAATAATAATAAAAATAATAATAAAACAATGAACCTCTTTGCTATCGCTGACGTATCTAGTAGTTTAGAGAAGCGCGCACGTTTTCTCTATTCTGATTCAGTGGACAAACAAAAGCCAGGCACGTTTTCATATAAAAGCCGCACCGGGCACGTATAAATGCACGTCGTCGTGCCTTTTGAAATCCAAGTCTTTGATGATGATTTTGAGGCCAAATGCAGCTCTTTGATTCAGTCTCCCAGGGGCCTCTAAGACCTCCGCTGGTCTGCCAAGAGAGACTCAAGTGTTTTATGTGAAAGGAAATAGTTATCTGGCAACAAAATATTTTATTAAAACATGGTAGGTACTGTTTGAAAGTCGGCATCAATACGAGAACTAAACTAAAATATCCAGTTATAAATGCGTAATAGTTCCGATATGGATTTAAACGTACTTATATTTTTGGGGAATGTAGATTGATATGTGCAAGATGATGAAGTCTGATGGTAAAAGTTTTCAGTTGAGTGATGAAGTTCTTTTGAATTTTATAGGTGCTTGATGCACAATATATTTTTATTGACTCTAAATCTATCGCAGAGCAAGATTTTTATTATTTTCGTATAAAATGGAGCATAAAGAACAGTAAATACAAAGAGCTTTACAAAAAGTGATAATGATAATGTTGAAGGATATTACTTGACGGTAGTCTCTTGAGCTTTGTGTTTGCCTTCATACATCAATTTTATTGTACGTACAACTCCTTTGGACTTGCCATAATTATAGCATCTGTAATTTGCATATTATATTTATTTTCTTGTTTGTAGTTGCTGTTTGTTTCTTGTCAACTGATATGAATCTTTATTTGATGAATAATTGTGATGACTCAACGACACCTGACCGAAGCTACACGCGTCAGAGCCTGGCGCATCAGAGTCTCCTCTTGCTAAATAAATATATATATGAAGACAAACTTTAAGGATAGGTCCTTTTTAAAACAGAAGAGGGTACTTGTATAAAATGTTGATCTCTCATTTACATCTTTTATTGCATGATGATACATACAATGACACCATCATCCGAATGAGCTTACAAGTTGGAATGCATTCGCAAAAACTTTGAGGCGCTGTAACTCGTGCAGACTCGTGCATAAAGCCCCTTTGTAAGGGAGACAACGTGCGTCCGAGATGCTTTTACGTCCTAACGATATCAGACTTCAAATGTCGTCCTTAATTGCGGTTCCCCGACGTCCGTGTTCAGTTTCGAAACATCCTTGATAACGTCAGGCTTCACCAACAGATGTATACGAAAAGCTTTGCGCCTGAGCTGGAGGAACTATCGTGATACAAGCTGTTCACTTGACGAGAAAGTTTAATATTGTTTGACGTCAGCGCTGGTTTGTTTGCGTTGAGCGTTTAGAAAAGCTCTCTTCGGATTTGCACCCAAAACTGGTGATTTAGTGCTGCTGCATATTCCCGGAATGTCATTCGTATTTTAAGTTCTCAACTTCTCTAGGGATTTCGTCTGGCAGAATAACATAATTCCTAATTTGCAAGTTCGACCCACATACGTATCTGAACCGCATTTAAATTCGGGCACTAGTTAAACTGGGCCGTTTATTATTCATGAGGCACGCCCGGAATGCCTCCACACATGCCCCCAAATTTTTCGTCCGAGTTAGAGGATCGGGTTAATCGCAGTCGGAAATGGATTGCTCTGAATCGTTATAAGTTCGACTGACTATCATGATGTCACTCCACTTAATTACCGTAAAATTAAATCTTTTCACAGTAAAACTGGTCGATGGGAAACTTTAATTGCTTAATTAACTTTTCGTGGTGGAAAGAACGAAGAGGTAACGCGAACGCGGGTAATTTACGCGCGAAGTTCCGCAATTTAAGGTCTGCAGTTTGAGATTGCCCTTTCATTGCGACAGTTTCGTAAAGTGTGAACACTTTTATTGTCTTTTATTGCTCCGGTGATGTCTTTTTCTATCGCTTTAACAACACTAACTAAAAATCTTCTGGTTTTGCAATTCTTCTAGTCATATTCATAAAACTAAACTTTTAAATACTCGACCTACTTTTAGAGAACATTGCCACTAAGTAGTAATACTGGGATGGTTCGAGATCACCTTCATTTGACCTCTGGTCGCTACCATCCGGAGGTTACCACTTACAAGAGGGGTCAACGTTCTTCAGAGAATGTAGGTTAATGACCAGAAGGTCTTCATATAAACACACCTCTGGGCAACAGCTTGTCATTGTAGATACGCAGAAAAAACCTGAAGACCTTCTGATTATTGACCTACATTAAGGCCTACATTATCTGAAGAACGTTGACTCTCCTTGAAAGTGGTAACCTTCGGATGGCAGTGCTCATTGACCTAGAGGTCAAACCAAGGTGATCTGGAACCGCCCCAGTACTGCCACTGCACTATTACCGGTGGAACATAATAATGTACCTACGACATGATAAAAACCGACAATAAATACCAAATTCAATATTAATTAGCACACAGAGCACCAGCGGCAGCGGATAAAATCTAGTATAATGAGACACAAATGGTTTTAATTGGAATTTAATTGTACATTTGCCCGGAAGAGAAGTGAGCCAATTAAAATCAGGTTTAAGATCTTAAGAACTTCTTTTTCAAAGAAATAAAACCAATAAAGAAATTATTCGTTCGTTTCACAAACGCCTACAGTGCTGCGTATTCCTTTGAAACCGTGTTTGATGCGTCGAGGGAGATAATTGACGTTCTCAATAAATGGGTAATATACAATTATTTACTTTAGGGATTTGCGTATTTTAAAAGAAGTAACTGATTTAAATCTGCTACTCTCGAGTCCTTCAGTACTCCGAGTTTTACCCAAAAATCAGTTGTTCAGAAACTTCCTACTATGTTATAACTAATAGTAATAATTATAATTTTCTGGTATTTAATAAAAGGACAGCATATGAGATTTCACCCTGCTAAAGGTTAAGGTTATAGAAATCGATTTCCCATACATGTCGACAGTGGAGATTGAGGTCTCAGTGAAGACTGTGGACACTGGAACATTCCAGATGGTTTTAGGACTCGAAGTTTGTTTTACCGTTCCGGGCGTGTTGTTGCCGAAAGCTCGCATGCGGTGCACTCAGTCATATGCGTCATCATCAAAAGTTGGCGATGAATCACGTATGCGAACTTAACTCATATATCACGGATGTCCATTGCAACTCTACTCCTTTCTTAATAATGGCTACAAAATCTAGGGCTAAACGTTAAATTTTCCAGATAAAATAGCGACATCTTACTATCGCTTTTTGACCTGACATTGCAGTAGGATTTTAAATTTTCCAAAAGAATTTTGTTGCAAATCGTTTTTAATTGTCAGGTCAAAAAGCGATAGTAAGATGTCGCTGTTTTATTTGTTAAATTTTCCCATATTTCAGACACCGTTCATCCTAGGAACTTTCATTCAGCCCAATTCCCATGGATGTCGCTAAAAGTTAACGTGTTTGTAAGTGACGTAACATCGCTAGATTCCCTCAAACCTATTCTGACTGCCACAGCAGTAGTGAAAAGATAGCAAGAGAAGTCGCCAGTGTAGTCGTTAAAACGTGTGTAGATTTCTAGCGAAGCAAGTCTTTAACACAGCAACACTCTGTAATCACATAAAACATGAAAATTTAGAAGTTGAAGCGAAAAACGACGTGCGCTTGTTGAAACTGGAACGCAAGCACGCAAGTATTACGCGTACTCAGTGATATGTTAAATTAAAATCGGGCCGAATTTCAGTTTCAATTCAAACAAGATTTATTGCTAGTTGTTCGACACCTTTTACAAGTGTTGCCACAGTAATATAAATTCGCGGAGCTATATGTTTTGGCAACTGGATCTGGCTAAATTTTTGTAGGACTTGACAATTTAATTTTAGCATTTGATGCCTAGTATAAGTACTCCGCAACTCATTAAAAGGAAGAAAAGGAAACTCTTGTAAAATATTCTTACCATAATTTATCTAACGCTCTCGTTAATATTTATTGTATTTTTCAGCAAAGCAACAAATTATTCATCGATTCTGGATCCTTGTTTCACGATATTTTTACAGATTTCTAAATAAAACCGACTGGTGTCAGTGCAGAAATAAACAAACTGGCGTTATCTTAACAATAAATTAAATTACATTCCTTGATTAGAACGTCAGAACTAAGCAAAAAATACAGAATATTTACCTTTGGATATTCGTGATTGTACAATTTCTGTCTCTTTCTATTTTTCATAAAATAATATAAAAATTACGGAAAATTACGGAAATAATTAACATACTTATACTTTATGTGTAGTCAGCGCGTAATCACATTCCAGTTACGAAATCTTAGAAGTCAGCTAAAAACGACGCGCGGGTGATGAAACTGGAAAGCAAGCACGCAAGTATTCCGCGTACTCAGGGTTATTTCGCGACTGAGCGAAGCCAGCAAAGTTTTGCAAACAAACGCGTGTAAGTAAGCCGACCCGAATTTGGAACTTCAGTCATTAATTAAGCATTAAGCTCTGACTGAGAGTCACAGAAAGGGCCTCGCCCATCCCTAGCGATGGTCGGCGTAATTTCCCCTGGGCTGAAGCCGTCATCGTCTGTGGATCTTCACTCAAGTAACCAAAATGCTTTATAAACGCCTAAACGGTCCAGTGGTAAGGGACGGGCCTTGCAATCGTAAGTCGTGGGTTCGGACCCGCTCGAGATATTTCTCAAGGGTTGTTACTCACTTCAGGTACCCTTTAGTGTTGGGGAGAAAATTCGACACTACTTCCCCATCAACGGCGAAGAGGTTTGGAAGTAACAAAGGCATGGAACACTTTACAAACACAAAAATACACTCCCGCTCCTAAGGTCCTGACAAATCTATGACTTAGGACCACAGATAAAAAAAAAACATTTATAAGAGTTTAATAGAGTATTTGTGTTTGTTTGGGTAATCACGTCGTTAAGGTCTTCAACTCTAAGAGAAGAACTGTATCGTCGCCAGAAATTCCTGTCGCCGTCCCGCCGCCAAAGTCTACTCATTGAAACACTCGGACAAACCACCCTCGGTAGGCCACAGCCGAACAAGTCAAAGCCGCCCAGCTCCTACAAGAGCGTCGCGTGCATTCCACTCCATACAACCCCCTACTCCGTTGCCTACGTCGAGGACAAAGAGGAACCCCGGACTGGCGGAAACAACCCCCGACCCCCAGAGATTAATCTGAACCTGGTATTAAAATAAAGAAATGTATTTTTGTGAAGATATTGTTTAAAAAGCTCTACCTACGCCCCTACAACTCGGAAGTTATTCGAGATCGCAGCAATAGCGTGACATGGTGAAGACCTACGTCGTGTGAGTATCATAACTGGCACAGTGACAATTCTTTCTTCAGTTACACTCTGTACGGTCTTCCTTCTCCTAACTCATCACTAGAAAAGTACGTCCAGTTTAAACTCTATAAACCAGTTGCATTTAAATACTCACCCCTGACAGAGCTACATCTCCAGATGGCATTGATAATAGAGGGAGGCACTATTATTGTGTGTAAGACATTAAATTACTTCTTAAAGCAGGCAATATATGTTTCAATAATTTCACGTAAAAATTCGCGTTAACATGTGTGTTTAAAGCAGTGTTTCTCAAATTTTCAGGTTTGGCGACCCCCTTTTGAGCTGTGTTGTGAATTAGCCCCTCCCCCATCGAACCACGAACTTGAAGACTGATACACTGATACTGATCAAAGGTTTTCATAGTATTCTTTAAATATTTGAAACTCACATTACATTTCATAACTGACTTCAACAGCATATTCAAAGTAAGAAAAAACTCATGGTATATGTACAGTCGCGAGTATTAAATTTTGGTAGTCACTATCAATCAAGACGTCAATTTGAATTCCAGGAATTAGAAATTTTCATAAATCATAAATAAATTAAATATTTAAGAGACTATTCCCAGCATTTAAAATCTCCTTAGTTTCAATAAAATACAAGTTCGGTGACAACCTTTGACAATTAATGACGACCAAAATTTAAAGACTTACGCGCCCCTCTAGGGGGGCGCGCCCCACAGTTTGGGAAACGCTGGTTTAAAGAATTTACGAATTGTAATTTGCAATACATGTTTCAATTATATTAATAAAAGGCTGTTCTGCTAAATAGTGATTTAGATTATCAAAGTTGGTGAAAATGCTAACTCATTAATACTTATAACTTATTTTCTTTGAGCAGCTGGGAATGTTGGATTATGTTATCAAGAATATCATCCAAGCGGAGAGTACATGTTTATCACTGATTAAACTGTCTGGAAGCTAAAATTATTTATAAACATATACCCACATATACCGAAGTCGTTCTTCATTCATCTGAAATCAGAAGTATAAAATATGTTCTTCTTCACACTGTTTGTCTTTTTTATTTCATCATTTTATCACCTAGCGTAAAGCGGCTTTTATATAAACTACATTCGATAGATAAAATATCAAACTTTAATCCTGATTTAAATGTGGAATCAAAGTTGATGTTTATTTTTTAGCATTTAATTAAAAAAAATCAGATGAGCATTTCTTAATTTAAACTATTTTTTCCGTAATAGGTAATCCATATCTTAGTACAGTCTAATAATTAAAACTAATAAAACATGTCCGAAAACATTAGAATGTGATGTTACAAGCGTTTTAAGATTTAGATGGAACCTAGTTGGACATTATAATAGGTTGTCCGACAAGAGCAATCGGCTGTGTACTGGTATGTGTAAGAGAGCGTAAGATCAGTGTGCGAGAACGATAGCTGAAGGCAGGGAGGCAAATCAGTAATTCGCGAGAGAGAATAGTGTTTACGTTTTCCACATGTGATAACATCTACCACATTTCTAACATTTGTGTGCTCGGATCGAATCTTGTTATCCTAAAATCCCTTATCGTGGTAGAAATGTAAAGCATCAGCCAGTTAGAGTCAATATTTCCTGTAAAATTTTTAACTAGATACCTCGTTTAAACAGAGGAGATACTTTCGTCGGTATTTGGTATGTTACGTATTCGTACCGTATCAAATACCGAGTGCAGACCAAAATATTGCATTAGTCAGGTCCGGTTTTATAAATGGGGCTCAACTTTGTGCTGAGGTTTAAACCCTTAGCAACGATTTTTTCAACAATTGTTGTGAAGGATTTAAGCTTCGGCGCAAAGTTAAACCGTCATTGTAAAACTCGGCCTTAGACTGAGCATTAAGTAACAACCAAATTTTGTAATAGATTGGGTGCTGTATGAACTCCTCCAACTTTTGGTGGCACGTTTGATTTTTGGAACATTCATGAAAACCTCAAAATTGGTAGTAGATATTGTCACGCCCGGCAAGTGGATGAACCACCGGCGATTCAAGGCGTAGGTAGAGCTTTCAACAATCGAATACAAAAATATGTCTGTTTATTTTGATAAGAACTAATTTAGTCTCTAGGGGTGAGGATTTCTGCCAGTCCGGGGGTCCTTTTGTCCTCGTTGCAGACAATGTAGTCCTCGATTGTGTCACGACAAAGCGGTTGTAACGTTCATTATATTGCTGACCCTTACATTACATTCTCTCATTTTTTTTTGTGCAAATCGTAGTTGAAATTCTTATTTCTTGTGACTTTTGTTGTAGTTTCAATTTTAATGCGGAAGTTTTCATCTTAGTAACGAATCTTTCTTCAGTCTTACTCTGTGATCATACTACTCTAATTGTCCGAAATTAATTTTTACATGTCACCATTAGTCAAATAAATCAACATAATTTTCAATGTTTTCTGTTGACGTAAACGGAAATTACGTAGTGTTTTCCGTGACGTATTGCCACAAATGTTGTTAAGGTAAGTAAATCCTTCCCTTTAGAGTTCATCTCACGGCATTTTCATTCCGGTACCTCCATTTGCAGACATTTGTTGTTTACGAATACAACTTTTGTATATTTGTTGGGGTTGTTGGGGCTTCGTAAATCCACCAGTTTGGACAGCTGTTAATAGTATATTATACTGTGTTGTTCCCGTCAAATTTCTTCCCTGCCGCATAACGTTTACACACAAATACGTATTCAGCTAACGTTCTTGTTCAGAAAAACTAGCAGACAAATACCTGCCCCGTACTTTGAATTGGTTGATTAAGATAATATTTGCTAAAATTCTTTTGTTATTTACGCAGTGTTTTTCTACTACCGGAAGTTTTCTTACTGCTGGGTGCAGCCACCTTCTCTAATCCCGAATGATTTGGGCGAAGCAGTCTCTCATGACCAGTTGCATGAAAATTTCTGCGTTTGTCTTTTGGATGGATTTTGCGTTGTCGTAAAGGGATGAAGCTGTGAAAATTTCTGCGTTTCTCATTTGGATGAGTTCTGCGTTGCCGTTTGAAGTTCTGAACGTTGGAGCCGTGAATATAACAATCAAGTATCGAATCAGATGAGTAAGAAATCACATCATTTTTATTATCGTACCGTATACGAAGTTTCCCTTAAAGTTAATTTTTTATTGTCAAATTTATTTTGAAAAAATTTTATACGGAAGGTTGTTTTCTCACTTTCTTCAAAACAAAATATTAAATAGTACCCAATATGGTTTTCTTTCTAGCTGATCTTGCGAAGATGCTCCTTATCATTCAGTCTTAGAAATTCTAAAATGTCTCGATAAAAGAACTAAAGTAGCCGGTGTTTATTTCGATGTAAGTAAGGCTTTTGATACGATCAACCATAATCTGTTGTTAAGCAAATCGTTTAAGTACGGCGTGCGCGGTATAGTCTTGGAATTATTCAAATCATATTTAACAGGTAGAAGTCAAACTATTTGTATAACTGGAACTCTACATTCAAATGAAAAAGATTATTTTTCCCAACCGCAGTCAATTGTGAGGGGGGTACCTCAAGGATCTATATTGGGTCCTTTGCTCTTCGTCATTTATGTTAATGACCTTGCAATTGCACTGAAATCAGCATTTGTGTATCAGTTTGCAGATGATACGTCGTGTTTGATTAAAAGAGACACTCGTCTCGTTTTAAATACTGTAAAAACTAATATCATTCTGTGTAATACCACTGAGAATATTGAATCATTCTACGTCAATTTTAATAATAAGCCACTACCACAAATAACAAATACCAAATTTTTCGGGGTCAACATTGATTATAATTTAAAATGGAACTATCATATAGAAGACCTTTTAGCTAAGCTCTTTAGTGCTCATTTTGCTATCTATAAAATCGGAAAGGCAATTAGTTTAAACGCTCTAAAACAATTTTATTTTGCTTACTTTCAATCAACACTTGTGTATGGTCTCATTTTTTGGGAAGCTTCTCCTCTTTTCCAAAACGTATTCGTTATGCAAAAAAAAAACAATTAGATGTATGCTTTTCTTACTTACAGGCACTTCATGTCGTAACTACTTCCAGTTATTGAATATTTTGCCATTATCTAGTCTGTGTATAGAAAGAATATTGTTATCACAAAGAAAATATTCTAATGGCTTTCTCTGCTTTTGAAAAGGATCCTTACTATACAAGCATCAAAGCACACAATGCTCTACCTCCGTCAGTATGAAATATTAGTAATGATAAATTCAAATCCACAGGAAATCAGAATGATTGGATATATTATAAACAGATTCGTAATTTGATTACTGCTGTTTGTAGAAGGGAAAAGAAGGCCTACTTTAATTGGCAATTTAGATCTAATCCTTCTATTTTTTGGAAGAACTTAAAATTAGTGGGCATTGATTCTAAGAAATCCAGCCGTTTACCTGATAACTTTAATAATATTGATGAAATTAACGAATTTTTCATTAACTCTACTACTTCCACTAATATAAATGTTAATCGTTTGTGTAGCTTTTATCGTAGCAACAAAAAGAGTGAAAACATTTCAAACTTTGATTTTCTCCCTGTTAATGAATCGGATATTCTCGAGACGATAACTAAAATAAAATCGAAAGCTATTGGCGTTGACGGCTTTAGTATAGCAGTTATATCCTGGTGCCTGCCGTATCTATTACCATTTATAATACACATTTTTAACTTCTGCATATTACATTCTGTATTCCCAGATTGTTGGAAACATGCATTGGTCAAACCACAATCGAAAGTTAATAATCCATCAGGCTATAATGATCTTCGTCCGTTAAGTATACTTACTGCTTTGTGCAAACTGTTTGAAAAAATAATTGAACAACAAATTAGAAAATTTATATTGGAAAATAATATATTACCTAACTTACAATCCGGGTTTAGTTGTGTCACTGCATTATCTCACATAATCGATGATATTGTTTCAGAAACCGATCAAGGGAATGTAACTTCGTTAATCTTGCTAGACTATTCTCGAGCATTTGATAGAGTCAACCATGAAGTATTAGTCTCTATTTTGCATTATGTAGGCTTTACAGAAAATGCGGCAAGTCTAATATCAAATTTCCTTTCTAACAGGCAGCAGGCTGTAACTCACCTTGGTCTTGTTTCCACATTCTTAGAAGTAAAATCGGGCGTACCTCAAGGATCAGTTTTAAGTCCACTTTTATACAGTATTTACACCTGTAATTTTAATTCATCATTTCGAAATTCTAAATACCATTTTTATGCAGACGACATACAAATTTATAAATCATTTCATCTATCTCAAACCCTCCAAGCAGTTAACGAAATTAACTTAAATTTATCTAATTTAGTAAAAATTTCAGAGGAGCATTGTTTACAGCTAAATTCTAACAAGTCGCAGTTAATTATTTTTGGAAACAAAAAAGACAGAGATGAAGCTGGTAAGAATGCTCGTATAATACTTGCAGATTCTGAGCTTACACCCACTAATGTGGTAAAAAATTTAGGACTAACTGTCGATGTTTCACTTCGGTTTAGAGAACACGTCTCCAATATTATTAAAACGCATTTTTCAATTTAAAAATATTATACAGATGTAGACATTCTTTGAGCCAAAAAATTAAAATAAATTTGTGTCAAAATATTATTTTATCGAAGTTGCATTATTGTGATGTGGTGTACGGCCCATGCTTAGACTTCAAAACTTCTACTAAACTTCAACGAGTACAAAATGCTTGTTTAAGATTAATATTCGGATTGAGGAAGTATGACAGGGTGAGTTATAAGTTAAAAGAGATTAGGTGGCTAAACATGAAAAACACACGTTTATTACATTCTGCTTGTACATTTTATAAAATATTAAAAGCCAAGAGTTCGCAATATCTTTATAATAAAATATCTTTTCACACAGATGTACATAATCTGAATTTACGATTCAAGGGTTTACTGACTCCACCGATGCATACTACAGAAATGGCTAAACGATCCTTCCAATATAATATATTCCAGATATTTAACAAATACATCGTACAATTTCATTTGGACTCTTATAGTAAATTTAAAAATGAACTCAAGAATCTATTGCTTAGAGAGTGACGTGTTCGGACGAGTACTTATGTTTAATTTTCATTCTTATTTTATCTTCATTCTTATTTTATTTTCATTTCTGTCGTTATAAATCTTAATTTTTATGAATTTGTGTTCGTGACTGGGTATCTATATATTAAATGTGATTTACTAGGTATTTTTTTCTTTTATACTATCGCTACGAAATGTTAACGTAACTTAATTAATATTATATTTATATGAACTATTTATTTATTGAGTTGAGTAGAGCAGGTGGCACCAGCATCATGATGCCACACTGGACTCCGCCTTTGAAGCTTCATCTTGTATTGATCAAGTATTACTTCTAATAAAGTCATTATTATTATTATTATACAAAATTTAAAAGAATTTTGCACAACTTTCTTCTTGACAATTGCTTTTACAGCTTTAATGAATTTCTCTCAGCCTGTGAACATTAAAGCAATTTTACTGAAATGTTTAATATTTTGTGTATTATTTTCTACTGTATTGTCTTGTATTGTGTATTAAGTTATTTTGACATAATGTCCTCGTGACATTACATTTATTTTCTAATTTCTAATGTGTATATGGCAATAAAAAATGATTGATTGATTTATAAAAAATTTAGTTTTGGCTAATTGTAAATGATGAGTTTTATTTTAATGTTTGTCACCATGTATACGTACAATATACTCATGTTAGTTACAGTTAATTTTGCATTAGTCACTTATGTTATATTGTTGTATACTTTCTAATTATATCATTTTTCATCTGCACTTCTGATTGTTCAATTATTGATACAGGCAAAGAAAATTTGCGTAATTTAACCGTGAGAAATCGGACTGTTTTAGTAATTACAGTTTAAAGAGATTACTTGGCGCTCAATAACATTTCGTATTGTTACGTTACGGTCTTTTTTTCTTTCACGCATTACGCAATTTTTCTTTAGAAGAAAAAATGAATTATCTCTCCGGATTCACCTTAGCCTCCGACTATACTGATCTGTGGCAACTAAATCGGTAAGAACCTTCTTGTATAACATAAAGGTAGACGTGTGAAGAGGATGCGCTTCGGCGTTGATGCAGGAACTCGGTAGCCTTGAGGTATTCCAACGTGGATTTGTTGAAGGTGACTCGATTAGTCAAGCTGGATGATTAGGGGTTGTAGCGATGTTTCGAGATTGCTAGAACCTCTAGATCTTCTGCAGCGGCGAGACAGCGATAAGGTCTGTGGCGACAGGGTGGTTCTTGTAGCGAAGGAGAAGATGTTGAGTCCATGGGCGATGCTGGCGACGTCCGTCATTTGATGAAATACGCCACGACCTCTTAAAACGAATCGTGTTTAACTTCCAAAATTCTTCTCGGATTACTCAAACCGGTTTGTTTGCAAACAATCGCAAAAATTTGTCGATGCTTGCTTTCTTAACTAAGTCCCGTTATAGTTTTGAAATAATAACACTGTGCAATAATGAACGCTATGCTCGCAAGCATTCCGTCCTAGTTTCATAACCCGCGCGACGCGACGTCTTCGCTGAATTTTGGAATTTCGTAAATGGAATGTGATTACGTACAGATTTACAAGTATTTTTTTACATCGCTCGTTTCTGGAAGGAATAATGGACTGTTTTCAAATATATAACAGAAACATCTCCCCCCCCTTTTTTTCCCTTTCATTTACTAACTTTCGTGTTTCATTTTGTCTACGTTTCGTAATTAATCACACCGCACAAAGCATTCTGCATAATTTATTTTGAAAAGCAAACAATTTTAACCAACGTTTTCAAATACGACATTCCTGTTGAAAAAAAGGCAACAACAATAGGCAGCGCGTGAATACTTTCCTGACAAATATAAAGACAATGCCTTTTATTAATTAAATTAATGTAGCAATCGTTTGTGATGAAGGGTCCCGCACACGCATACACCACGGGCTTTCCGTTGTTAATACGTTCATGTCTGTCACAGGGTGGAGTTAGGAGGTGGGTGGTGAAATTTCCCAGACACAAAAGGAGGATCGTGCAGTAGTAGTCAATGCCGAACGAATTTAATAAGCATCGTCCGTTGTTAATTAATAATTTGGTTACGTTCATTGTGATAATGTCACTGGGAATATTATGCCAATTATAATCGAATTAGCACGCGGGAGCTTGGTTATTTCATGGATCAATGATGTTGTTATTCGTGGGATTATGAAACAATTTCAAAATAATTTTGTGCATTAGAGCAAAATGGATAAATTGTTAGGCTAATGAGACGAAATTATCTTAAACCAACCGAGTAAACAACACTTTAGCCCTTCACACACGCACATACTTATCCGACGCTCCTCGGTCGTGGCCGAGTTGACTGCGCTCCAAGTCCGCACGAGTCGGGTACGCTATTGACCATAGATTAGTAAGCCAAATTGAAATACTCAGACGGTAGATTTAAATAAAAACTTCAAGAACTTGTATTCCGGCCGATAAATGGTCCTATAGCTTGTATTGACCGTGTTTCACATATTATTTAATTTATTAAAACCTGATTTGCCTTTAAACGTAGTTTTGAAACAATAATTTAGATTCGCGAGCCTGGATGCACGTTTGAATCCGCATTCTTAGAGCGAAGACTTTCCTCCTTAAACATACGAACTAAGTCTGCGTGCCAAGTCCTCCACGTGCCGGGAGCGCCAGATAAGTATGCGCGTGTGTGGCGGGCTTTTGTTTCAGGCCTGGATTGCCGGACTTTGATCCTTCTATTTGCGTTTTGTTTTGAATTACATAAGCTATCTACATGCATGCATCATGTGGTTTGCGAAATTAATTTATCTTTGTTTAAAAAAAAACAACCTGTTTCGTTTGTACAGCTTGCTAACTCTGTTTGTGTTCCCTCGGATTTACGAATATTTTGAAAACATAAAAAAAATCACAAACTGTAAACAAACAAAAGCTGCAAAACGTTAATTAATTTTGTCCGCGAAATAAATGTTTGTCATAAAAAAATTAACCGAGTGATTTTTTTAATTGGATGAATCTAATCTTCTCGGGACGTTTTCATCGATGGTCGCCGATTAATTACTCGGCAGAAGTCTCGCGTCTATATTGGATAAAACGAGGACTTTGTTTGCCCACGCTCCCTCCTTTACTAAAGGGGACGTGATCCTCGACAAAGGTCGCGAGATTAGTTCCACAACTTGGGGGCTTCATTTTTCCCGGAAACTTCGCGGCGGCGTTTTTAATTATTTCGCGCGAGCTCCTCCTCGTTGCAGATCGTCCGCAATGGAATAGGAAATTTAATTAGTGAATCGAGAAACTTCCGAAGGTGGAGACGGAAATAAGCAACTTCAAAGAAGCCAATCGATTTTTTGTGCTTGCACCAACCCAACCCAATCTACCTCAGTTTTCCTTTTCAAATAAAAATGCGATCAAAATTAATTTAGGATATGGTTCGACAAAGTAAAAATACAATTCAATAAAAATATTTAATCAAATAGAGTAAACAAAATAAAAAATTGAACAAATAGATTAGAAGAAATGAAAACTAATCGAAGAGATGGAAAGAAAAGAGACACAAAATGAAGCAAAACAAATTTCTGCAAGTAACATTTAAAAAGACAGTAAATAAAGTAACTAAATCAAATAAGTAAATATCCGAAGATTTAGTTTTTTATTTTTATTTAATTTCTTATTCAGTCTTTTTCTTTTTTCACCTTTTTTCGTATCTGCTCGCATATCTTTGTTTTTTAGAATCGATTTGATTTTTTCTAATGAAATGTAAACTCACAAAACTAAATGTTTCTGCAGTTCTAGACGGAAGATAAAATGATATTATAACTACACGTCAATTCTTCTGAGAGACTGACAACATGGCTAGCCGCTATATTCGTGATGTGATTTCAAAACATTAACCATATACACCCCAAGTCAATTCTTCTGAGAGACTGACAATGTACGTAGGTGTTACGTGTCCAGTTTGATTTAGACGCAATGTGCCGGCTGCGTATTCATCTAACCGCTGTGTCACCTAAAACCGGCCATTCGCCCGTCAATCTTTTTATGACAACTCTGTAAACAATTTTACTTATTTTTAGACAGTTCGCTTTCCGACTATGTAGATTCTACCTTTCCCACTGCCTTTACTAAGCGAATTTTAATCTCCAATTTTAACTGTTTCAGCGAGATTTTGGCCTACTCATCTTTGTAATTTCTTTCTTATTGTACGGCCATCTTCGCTGCCTCAGAGTTGCCAACAATTTTCGATTTTATAACGGTCGAACTCGCTGGTGTTTGTAATCAATTTGTCTCTGAACGAATTACAACCCTGACTTTCCCTCTACTTCTCGCCTCGTTTCTGCACGGTGCTTTAGTTGAAAACTCACTCTATTATGGGAAAGATGTTCATCTGAGCTCGCTGTTAGGAACCTAGAAGGTGTTTAACCTAATTTGGTTGACCGTAATCCCCCCGCCTCCAACCCAAAGGGCGAAATTGTTTCGTCCTAGTGAGAAATATTTCTTTTGTTTGTCAATTACTATTACTGATTTGGTAGTTTTTCATTGGACTGGCTTGATGCGTTATCTCTCCATTCTTTTTCTTCTTTTTTATTTTATTTAGAATTTTGATAACCTTCTAGACAAGTATTATCCCGCCGTCGGCGTCGTTTGCGGTTTACTGTACATCCTGTTCTGAAAATTAAAGTTGGTTTCAAGCAGTTGATCCGCCATGAATCGAATCGAAGATGAGTTTTCGTGTTTATTCCAAAGGCCGTTGTCGACTCTCGAAGAAGACCCTAGAATCAGTTTTGTGATTCGCTCGGCAAGTCACGTCGTAGGTCCTTGACCATTTTCTGTTTTATTGCTGCCGCATTGGATGACTGTTACGTATACGCATATCCCGGAATAGTTATCCCGTGGGACATCGTTCTATTCATTACACGCCTGCGTAACTTTGGTTGCATAATTTGTCGTTTACTTTTACGTCAGGCAATCTAATTCAATTTAAATTTAATTTTTTGTTGACGTTCAGTCAAACTAAAGTCAATTTAAGATTATTTTCTTGCTAGCGTTTGTTAATGCAAACTTTAATTATTTTGTTAACGTTTGAGTCAATTCTTTATTGTCCTGATTGTTGCAAAACGAAAGGAAATTGCTGAACGTGCCTACTAATTCGTGTTTTTCAAATATTTAAGAACGTTTTGAATTTTGAGTTACACCCGAACCAAACTTTTAACGCTTTACTTAGTATTTTTATTTCGTGCATTGAATTGTTTTCTTGGACACATTCACCACTTTCTAACACTGGAGATAATTTTTGGTTGGACATAGTTACGGAAGATACTGTGGTATTGTACGCTCCAATTGGTGTCTATTGGTAATTGTTTTTATTTTAAATATACTGCTTTTGTGGATTTCCTTTTTTTCTCCACGACCCTCGCCGACTTTAAAGCTCGCCGCCGGTATCACGGTATGTCCCTCTGCGACGCCAATAATTCAACTACAGGGAACCCCATGTATGCAGGTAAGAACCGCCCTGCCTTGTTATATGTACCTGAGTTATGCGTGTAACCTTTATCGCCACGACTCAAAATAATTTATAATTATCTTTGGCCACAACAATTAACGTCTAACGTGTCATCCCGTAACACTCCATTAACCTTTGTTTCTTTACAAATGTATCTTTCAATTTTCAAAATGAAAACGTATTTTTCTCTCGTAATAATTGGCGTCCAGCGCCGTAACAATTGGACCAACACGTAACAATTGGCGCTCAACGTCTGTCGCTATATTGGTGATGTGATGCTTATTTCCGATTTCGTTGCCTTTTTAAAGGGTTAACAGATATCGCTTGGGTATTGCTTAGAAATTAACAATTAATTTACTTTAAAAAAAATTGGCTTTAAACTGTAGACGAGGTTAAGGAACAAGATCACGTAGCAGGATGTCGGCCTTAAATTGTAAGAAAATAGGAAATAACAACGATGCTGCTGTCTCTTAAGCTACCACCACACAATGCGGACAGAGCCAGGATACCTGTAAACCCCGAGTTCATTGTAGTCAACTTGTATGAAGCTTTAAACATTATGTGATGATACGTTAAACATTGAATGCGTTGAGTGTGATAGCTTATGAGACAACTGCATCGTTATTATTTGCTATTTTCGTCTACAGTTTAAAGTCAAAACGACTCGGCAGAGTCCTTCACTGGTTCATCCGTTTCAACCTTAGAGAAACTTTTATCCGCCTCGAGAAGTTCTAAATCTAAAACAAAATATATATGAACTAAATGTAAAAAAATGTAAAAATACTTTACCTTTAATGATAAAAAAAATATAAAATAAATATAGGACCAAGCTAGGCTAAATGAATAAAATGAGATAAATTTTTAACTAAATGCTACTTGAAAAAAATAATTTTAAATCATTATCCCAATTCGCTTATAAAAGCTCTTCCTAGGCTACGAGCATAATTATTCAGAATCGCTTTCATGACGCATTTAATTGTGATTCGACGGGACTTATGTCACATTTCACCGGATTGGCTTACTCTTCTCGATCTCTTTTCTTTTGTTGGTTGTCTTGTCTTCGCTCTCCGATCTGTGCTGGCAATAGATTCACTTTTCATTTGAAGATGAGTGAACCAGTTGTGTTCGTGTTTGGTGTCCGTTTGAATGTTCAAAAGCATTTCCCCCTTGGAGGGCTCGCCCAATTTTTTCCCTTCCGATTGTGTCTTGATCAGTTGTGACGCAAAGGTCCGGTCCTTTTCGACTTGGACTATTACGAGAGGGAGAGCGAATATTTCTTTGTGTCTCGACTTCTCAGCCGATGTTGGACCTGGGGATTCGCCGATGCAGACGTGACGCCTATCCTGCTAAAAGTCGGACTTTTTTCCCTGTTATTCCCCGTACTAGTTGACTCCCTTTGAAAATTGATGCGGTTGATATTAAATACGTGGAGTCCGTAATTTTGGGCATATTTTGGTCAGAATTGGTTTAATTGAAACGCCAATCCCTTCAGGACTCCCCGCCATAATTTAGTGATAAATACGTTCTAGTTATCTGTAGATTAAGTGTAGTATTGTCTTTCGGATCCGAGCAGGTTTATCTTGGTTTAATTCGAGGCCTTCTGCCTCCTCCTTTTTTATGCGTCGTTCGGACGAGAATTGAGATCTTTCGCCTTTTCTCTGCGCTTTATTTTGACAATTTAATGGTAGTCTAACCTTATTTATTTTTGAATAAATGTGTTTGAGAAACTTTGGACATACCGCGTGTTTATTACATTTTTCCCGCGATCCAAAAAAAAAATTGAGTGGCGCCATTTGCAGCCGCCGGCGACACTGAAGTCCTTCGTTACGATGTGAACCTTTGCTAATTACCCGTACAGGTAGATAGCAAGACAGTGTAAATTCTTTTACAATTTTCAGTGCTAATAAAAATTTATTAGCCCATAATATTGTCACGATGGGAGTTTTTCGAGTTTTCGACGACCCGTGAACCAACCCCATCTCCAGTATAAACTAAACTCATATGTAAATACTAAATTATTATTAGATATTTTAAGTTAAGGAAATAACCATCAACCAAGGGAGAATGGAAACCTTCGAAGCCAGATTTCAGCATACAGGAAAGAAAATACAAAGGATAGAAGAATGGAGCAAAGAGAGTTCGAATTAAGAAAGAAAATTTGAAGTAACGACGGAGAAGTTTACAGATGTTCGATTTTTTTTATTGTGGTAGTGCTACACAGCAACGGTTCGACGAATTAATGGCAGTAGATGATGATATCCGAAGGACTGTCAAGAAATTAACATTCGGACTACAGGCAGAATTACAGGAATTTGGCACCAATTCAAGAACAAGTTGGCAAGAATTAAGGCAGTTGAAGAAACAAATAGGAAGATCACAAAATCCAACATCAAGTTATCTAAAACATACATCAACACCTCTAACAAACATTCATATTTTAGGTAGCTCGATGAAGCATTCTGATATCCTGACCACAGAAGAAGAATATCTCGACAAGATTCCCTTGTCCCGGTCTCTAGGAATAGAAAGTGCACTCATCCTCTTGGCCATTTGGCAACGTTAAAATCTTTTGTGATAAAGCCGACTTCAATCAACCTGTACGAATGTATCAATTCAAATTTGAGCCTTATGATCATCACAACGAGTAAATCAGCAGATGAAGAATATAAATATGTGAGTTAAGCTAAGAATGGAGCATTATTTTTATTTCAAGAACTGCTACAGCATTTACGGCAACACCAGTCCACTGTCTTTAAGAGATACACGAAGTAACAGTATATGTCGCTACGAGTATATTTGTCATCGTTATGATTATGTTAATGATTATTTTGATAAAAATGTTATTAGATAGGAAGAAAGGAACGAAAACACGAGGAGACAGGTTCAAATCCTCCGGCGAAACAAACGACAAACGGCAATCAGCGGCATCATCAAGGAACAGACCCTCTGGATCATGCCAAGTCCTCCTTGAACCGCCGGGTGGGAAAGTGCCACCAGGAAGTGAACACACAAATGAAAAAAGCAAATCAACATCGGAGCTAATATACGAAGACATAGAAGAAAACATGCCCATCCAAAAATCCGCAGTTACCCACAAGGACTTCAACTAATTGAAGCATGGGATCCACGAGAGAAACCAAACAACATCGCAAATCCTGGCTGAAATACGAAATGGGAAAGAAGAAATAACCACAGTACCCTTAAATGATTTATGCTTACGTTTTATTTCCACAGAATAGTAATAATGGAGAGTCAAAGTGCGCGCCGCGATCCATAAAAATACGTGAATGAAACTTTAGTGTACGCGGAAAAACTTTAGCGAACTCATCAGTTTCTTCAAGTACACGCGTGCGATTGTTCCGTGACCTTACGTAACAAATAGATTCCACGCGACGCGACAAACTTTACCATTGCTCGGGTCGAGCAATTTTTCGGGGATGGGTAAATGTCACGATGGGAGTTTTTCGAGTTTTCATAAAAAATAATATAAAGAAATTATTAAAGCACGGGCTTGTGAAATCGAGGGCAACAGTGTCATAACAATGCGTGAGGTAACCCGATATAACACGGTTCTTTTTTCAAAACAAACATCGGCAGAATCGCGACAACTAGGGCAAACGATTTCAGCAAGTAGGCAATGCAATTGAACGCCGGGCATGTTACGAATGACGCAATATGCGAATCAACAAAAATTTCGTTTAACAAGTGCGCGTAAAATTTAGATAGGCAGTCGGCCTAGGAACGACTCCGAATTGGCAACATCTGCCATCTTGAAGAAGGGGAGCCACCCGGAACGCTGATCCCAAGATCATCAGCATCCTGACGCCGATCGGAGGACGCCCTTTGCTACCATCCTCCACGCCCAGCCAGAAGCTGCCGATCTCATCCCGATCAACACCAGTTCCGGGGAGCCGCGCCAGCCTGCCAGCTGAAGCTATCGCCGCACACCTTCACCAGCGCCATTTCGTCCAGGGCCAGAAGACCGTGGTCTTCCATTCCTGAAAGTAAAACCGCCGCAACGAGCCGACCTTGATATCGCCATAACATACCGCCGTCGAAGCCGTCGCCACCAGACCAAGCCAGCCGCGCACAGACGACCCGAATAGCAGCCACCTGTCTTGAATTACGAACAGTGGATAACTTTTATATTAATAAAAGTTATCCACTTTTATAAAATAACTGTGTGTCAAGCTCTACCTTCTGAAACCCTCCGCTACCCCCTTACCGCGACAGGGTGGAGGCACCACCCCTAGCGTGACAATATTATTTTGCAAGGGTAAGAATCTTCATTCTTAGATTCAGCCTATTTATTTTCTTTTATGTTCTATTTCATAAGTACAAATAAATAAAAAAGAAACATGAACGCAAGAATATATTTAAGCTGCAAGCTGCAGGTGTACCAAGAAAGAAAACTGAAACAAACCGCGCTCGCTTTAAAACATCGAACTCGCCGAGCAAACGGCTTTTTCAAAGCATACTGAAACAACAGATAAAAATGTATCTATTTATTCTATTTCTATGTATTTATACTCTTGAAGCTTCAGCAGGGTACTCGCAATACCCAATGTTTACGTATTTTATGACATCATTTTCCAAGGAATCGTACATAACATTTCATGCTTTTAACAGGGAACCACCGGATTATGCAAAAGTTTCGCGAGGTACATTATCATAATCACATGAGAGAAAGCTTCAGTAAAGTACGTCATCTCTTACTTTTAGAGTCACTGCTTTCAAACTATAACTTAATAATTGCACCCTAAGATTACATACGGGGTTGAGTATATCCAATGAAAGATCTCTGTCTTTTTTCGTTATATTAAATCAACGCCACTCGTTTTTTCAATATTTAAAATATTTAATTTCATAATATTTAAAATTTTAATTATTAATGCAGTGTTTGAAACAGTACTACTTTTGTAGTATCTTTTTATTTGACCCTACGTAAGCAAATCACACATTTTGTGTTAACTATCGCTCAAATTTTGTTACTCTGTTCTATGCATTATGTAAATATTTTATACCTAATAGGCAATTCTGTATATGTTAGTAAGAATCGTACGATTTGTTGTTAATGATCGTTTGCTAATGATTGAGTTTATGGACTTACATATCGTACCGATCCTCGCAGAAATAACTATAACTGGGCTGCAGTCAAAAAAGGGGGTTGATAGTAATACTCTTTTAAAGTTCAACCGAGCTTTCGGAAAATTTATTTCCTTTATCAAGGTTTCTACAAAATAAATTTTAAAATTAATAATTAACACTAAGAACAATTTCACATGATTACTTACTCCTTAGTGAGTACAAAAGGTTAAACCACTAGTTATCATATAATTAAATTTTATTAAGAATAAGTTATAAGAATAAATTTTGAATTTTACATTTTTTGACAGCTAAATTAATTGCGGAATTTAGAAAATTGAATCACGATAGAAAAATTGTTTATTCATTATTAAGTAATACGATGTAAATTTTGATTTCCAACATCTTGATTGTCTTTCTTTTTAGTTTTAAAATTTAACAAGTAAGTATAAATACAACTAAGTTTCTCAATATCAGTTCTTTTGTTGATACTCTTTTTATTACAAAAAATATGGCATATTTCAATAAAAAGTCTGTGACTCAAAATTGGTTCAATATCTAAAATTTTTGCATATTCAAAATTAATCTTATGGTCTTCATTATTGGCATGTTCAGATGAAGCACAAGCATTAGGTCTAAGTCTAATATCACTTTTATGAGAAATAATTCTCGAATGAAGAGTTCTTGATGTTTGGCCAATATAAACAGAATCACAATCATGACAAGGAATTTCATAAATAGAATTAATTTGTTTGAATTTGTTAAATGGATCTTTAATTTTTGTAAAAAGAGACTTAATTGTTAATAAATTTTTAGTTGCAATCTGAATGTTTTTGTTTTTAGTACTTTTATTAGTCCAGATGTAAGATTTGGTTTGAATATTAAAGATCTAAAAACTTTGCCAATATTAATTGTTTGTGAATTATTATTAATTTGAGAAATAGGTTCTATTCTTTGTTAAGTATTGAAAATTAACTTATTTAGCATTGCAATGAGAATATTAGTTTAGAAGTTTAGAAAATAGTAAATCATGTTAATTTTCATTTTATATGGATGACAAGAATGAAAGTTAATATAACGCCCAGAACTAATAGGTTTCGTATACCAATCAATAATGATTTTATTGTTTTCTGAACGAATAACTTTCGTGTCCAAGAAAAGAACACTCCTGTCTGTTTCCTTTTCAATAGAAAATTGAATATTAGGATTATAATTGGTAAGAACCGTTGAAATCAATACCTTCTTGGGGAACTACACAAATAATATCATCAACATATTTTTTGAGCCAAGGAATTTCAAATGATAACTTTGGTGTGCATTCAATTAATAAATCATCCATAACATATTGAGCAATAATTGGAGATATATTAGCACCCATAGCTGTTCCAAGAATTTGTTTATAATAAATATTATTGAATTTGAAATAAGTGGAATCAAAAGAAATTTTATTATTATTATTAATTTTTGTTTCGATTAGTTACTTACCAAAGATATTTGTTCCCAGTTTTTTTCAATACTTTGTAAGAATAAATCTAAAGGTATGTTGGTAAAAAGTGAAACAACATCTAGACTAATAATTACATAATTAATTGGGATTAATCTGTTGTTTGCAAATTCAGAAAATTCAAAAAAATCTTGAACATAAAATTCATTACTTTTTTTATAAGCATTGATTAATATTTCAGTAATAAATTTTGATAAATTACTATTAGGTGAATTAATAGAAGATATGATAGGACGGACATAAAGCCAACGTTGATTTATGAATTTTAGGTAAGCCATAATATCTTGGACAACAAGAAGAATAATTCTTTAATAACTTAGCTGTCTCTTCGTCTATCATATTAACAGTCTTTAATTCAGAAATAATTTGATTGGCTTTCTTTTCGAATGAACCAGTAGGGTCTCTTTTTAAAATCTGATAATAGTTGACATTATTTAATAAATTCAAAGATTTATTAATGTAATCATCTTTGTCTAAAGCAACTGTCACATTACCTTTATCTGATTGTATTAATATTAAATTGATATTTTCTTTTAAGAATTTCTTACAATCATAGTAAACTTGTCTTAAATTAGAATTAAAATTTTGATTCTTATGTATATAATTAGTGATTATGTTAGTTAAAAGTGACCTAAGATGATTACGATCTTTTTCTTCATGACAGGAAATAATAGATTCTGATTCTGCTAATATTTTCTTTATCTGAACATCAATAAGTGAAGGAGTAATGCAAAATTTTGGTCCAAGTGCAAAAAAATTCGAAAATTCAGGTTAAATATCAGTAGAACTGATATTTTGAAACCAATTAGATTCAACTTTTATTTTAAGAGTTTGTTCAGATTTCAACTTATTGAAATTTCGAATGTTACTATTCTTAATTTCTTTAAATTTTTTATTATAAAAAGAATTTTGATATTGAGAAAACTCATGATAAGTTTCATTTGGAATTAAATCTTTAACCTCTAAACAAACTATTTTCAACTGTTGAACTTTAAAAGGGTATTACTATCGCCCCCTTTTTTGACTGCAGCCCATTTATAGAATTGATTCCTTAATTGATCAGTCGTGATCATACTCCGCGTTATTGAGGAATATTGAAATCGTCAAATTTTGGTTTTCTTAAATTATCTTAAAATTTAAAAAAGTCATGATGAATTTGAAATGAGATTTGACGAGCATTTAATTCTGCAAAACGTTCGTCATTTAACCGTTGCTCTATGTCTTCTAATAACCGAGATGCCAATGGTGAGCATCGACATGTGGACACAGTGTATAGGTTATTCCTTGTGCTCACAAAATATATTTCGTGTCAAGTCGAGGCACTTGATTCCACCAGGAATAAAAATATTTTGGCAGATTTTCAGAAAAATAAGAGCAAGTCTCGTCCGAATATATCACGTCTTTGATCCAGCCAAAAATCCAGCTGCATTCTACCCGCATCGGCCGACTTTCTGGGGATTAATTACGGAAGTTAAAACCTTCGCGCCGCTGCGATTGAATAATTTAAGATGTGCAGCGCGATGTGACCCACTTCCACCGGAAACTGATCCGGCAGAGATGGATTCCGGGCGCGCTTCAGCTCCTACTCCGGTATCTCCGGCACGCGAGCTGGGCAAATGATCCTTCGCCGAGCTTCGTTGAAAGGTGCTCGCCACGTTTAGACAAGGCCGGAAGTTTATTAGCGCCGCTACTTTTTTATGGTTTGTTTTGTTTCGTTTTGTAGTTGAAATGCGACGGTAATTACAAATACTTCTTGTCTCATTACTTTCCAGAAGCGAGTGCATAAGCATAAAAGATTACAACCTCCCCCCGGACTCACTAAATCAACTGAAAATATGGATGGCGGGCTCCGAGTGCCCTTTAAATCACGGCCATTTGTAAACATATCCGACTTTCAACCTTTTCAAATCTCCAATACAATTTTTTTACGATTCGGTCTCTTAGATTTATTAAGCTATTAGTCTTGGTAGAATTCTAGAGGAAAAGCACATAAACAACGGCTTTCATATTTAGTTGTTTATTAAAAAAGAAAAAGAAAAACTCAAGAGTAGTACCCAATGTCCATTAGAGCATTAATCCTGAGTAGGTTAAACGTCACGCCTCTGATCAATGCTATTTAGTGGAATAGGTCTTCGCCATCTCCTTCACCTGCTGCACTGCTTCCTTTCTGGTGCACACCACATATTCTCACTTTAAAACAATGCCCTGTATATGCGGACACTTGTAAATAACGGATCGTATAATTATCGCCTGATACTCACGCGTGATCTCCGGTTTCTTTATTTCTTAGTAATAGAGGTAGAAAATCAAAATTATGCTAGCACTTAAATGGAATAGGTAAAGATATTTATCATAAATGGAATGTTATTTAATGTAAGGTCTCTACCTGTTATCTAATGATATCAACATATAAGGTGATTCTTAAATAAACCGCCAAAAAGAAACCTGTGAGAGAATTCAAATCATAGATTGTGAGAAAAATGTTAAAAAAAAAATTCAAAAAATTTACAATTAATTAGAAAGGACCCCAAAAAGCACGTTACGCCAATGTGTGTAGATTAAAATACTAGATGTCGAAACTTTAAGTTTCATGATATCGTGTTTTCGTACGTTTTATTGTTTTTTTTTTCCAGAGCAATAAAGCTAATTCTGACAAACTTTGTATAATGAAATCCAGACTACAAGTTTTGAAAGATTTTCGTTGACGGAGAATTGTTAATGTTGAAGTTGTTAACTTGGCTTTATTGTCGGTATTATTAAAATTCGACCTTTGTTGTCTTTAGGGGAGAAAGGAAAATGTCCCAATTTGTTAATTGTACATATTAACAACAATAATTAATAATAATAATAATAGTGCTTATCTATTTTGTATTAGGTATATGTTAATCGAACCTAGAATCTATAGATTAATTATCAGATCAGGCATTCAAATTGAGGCTGTATCTTTTTATAATAATGAACAAATAATGGTCCGTCTTGAATATTACACAGTGTGCGGCATTTAACCGAGTTTCTTCCATAACGCCCTTCCTGGTAAATAATGCAAAATATAGAGGATATGAAACAAATTAAAAAAAAAGTGTAATTTATTAACTTACTTGAAGTTTTGCAAATATAATATTTGCTTTATTCATTCACTTTTGATAAAGCAAATAATTGAATCGATGAGTGCATAATGGTGTTCAGTCCAAATTTACTATGTTGAGAAAACTATAAATAACTTTCTCTTGATTTTTATTTTAAGCAATTATTGGCTTCAGGGGGCTTCAGAAATCCTTATCTGAAAGAATTTTAAGCCAATAATTCACTTAAAATAAAAATTTAGAAAGTTATTCGTTGTTTTGTCAACACAGTCAATTTGAATTGAACACCACTATGCACTCAATTCATTTATATTTGCGAAACGTCAAGTAAGTTAATAAATTACACTTTTAGCTCGTTTAATTAATTTAACTTTTTTTTTTATTTGTTTCATATCCTCTGCAATTATCACGAGCAAGAACTATACGAAAATTAAATATTGTAAAATATGTTTTATACAAAAATTTAGTATTTTCGAGCTTTGCTTACTCTACAATTATTTCGAAATATACAGGATGACCCAGCTTATTTATATGATATATTATTCCGTTATTTTAAATGAATACTGCTAAAGAATCAATTATTCGTCTGTTAGGGATATTAGGTAGGCTAAAATCAGATTTTCAAATCATTCTCCACCTTTAAAGGATTCGAAGCTAGTGTTAGGTTCGCCAATTTTTTCCAACCTCGTCAATCTGCGAAATAGCAATACTATATTTTATTCCTTCTAAACTTGTAACTTGTTGTCTGATTTTGATTTAACTCCATCGAAAGCCTTTGAAATTTCATTTTTCGCTTATGAAATTTTGTTTTCTTATCTCTTCTTTAACTCTGTTAAAATGTGATTTTCCAAAGGTACTTCAATCATATTTAATTAGTCATTTGAGATGCAAGTTCGAGAAAATAAACCTTACATCTTAAGTCTATGGCCAATTCTTAATGTCAAATTACCTCAGGCAACATAAAATCTGAAATTTCCAACAAAAATGACAGTTTGTTTCCATATCTTCCCAAACAAGTTAAATGTCAGTTACATCTTCAGACCCTACACGCTTAATAAACATATATTATTATTATTTAATGCCAGTACGGTTCAAGCGGTAACGGACCGGCCTTGCAGTCGTAAGGTTGTGGGTTCGCACACCGCTCAGATATTTCTCGAGGGTGGTCGTTACTCACTTCAGGTACCCTTCAGTGTTGGGGATGCAATTCGACACTGATTCCCCTTCAACGGCTAGGAGGTTTGGAAGTTGCAAAGCCGTGAAACACTACACACACAAAAATACACTCTCGCT
The DNA here is from genome assembly GCA_036172665.1 of Prosopocoilus inquinatus. Taxonomy (NCBI): domain Eukaryota; kingdom Metazoa; phylum Arthropoda; class Insecta; order Coleoptera; family Lucanidae; genus Prosopocoilus; species Prosopocoilus inquinatus. The sequence goes on from CM069877.1 coordinate 32,501,695, forward strand.
CCTCAGGTCCTGACATGTCTATGACTTAGGACCCCGTTGGGCAACCACAGATAAAAAAAAAAATCATTTTTCTGTTACAAACGTTCTATAAAAATCTCAATATTTCTGTAAATTATTCCATGCTACATTTCCCAGCACAAAGATTTCAATGTTTCATGCAAAGGGGGGTCCAGAGTAGAGCCCTTTGAATAAAGATAATCCATCAACACTCTAGCTTTTTCAAACTGTAAATGCCAAAGAGCACGTCAAAGAAGCCCCTTTTAATTATTAAGACGGCCCAGACGCACACTCTTTGACCTGCGGATATGTTTCAAGTGGCATGGCCCGTGTGATGTAGCCATCGGGCCTCGACTTTCCGGCGCGCGAGGAACTGAAAAAGGTCGGTCCTGGTCCGGATCGCAAGGGGAATTACGTGACAGAGCGAGGAGAATCAGTAAAGGGAACGATGCGGGCACGTCTCCTGCGTTACCGACAGTAATTTGGGGTTTCAGCTTTCGTCGGGTCCGGGAGGAGCTGAATTGAGTTCATATCCGGAATATTTGCGAACATCTGCAATGGAGTTGGTTAGTTTCTGAAGATATACGAATCAGTATGGGATATTATTTTAGATCAATAGAAGATATAATTTCTTTAAGATAACCCCGATCATAAATTATTTTATCTACTCCCACCCTATAATAAATAAATTATTAAATAAGTTATTGCGTGTGAATGGCTGCAAATAAATAAATCGTGCGTAAAAAGCCAATGTAAATCAAATGGGACTATCATTATTAAATGATTTCTATTGACATTGTTGACAACGACGCGAAGCGGCAACAAACACAACAAAATTAGGTCGTAGATAAAATATTGTAGGACACACGTGTGTGAAAGGCTTTTATGCACTCCTTGCGATTAAACTTCGCAATTCATGCATAAAAGCCTTGCTTCACATACTTGTATCATAAGCAACTATATTTTGTTTTTGGAAGGAATTAAAGTAAAATCAAGAAACTAAGGAAATAAACTTTTACAGAACTGCTTGACAAATTTTGACAATCACAAAATGATGATACAGTGCACGGACCTATATAATCTTAAAACCCATGAATACCCTTGTCCAAAATAATTTTTGTTATCAAAGAATAAAGCACAAACGAAAAAGTAAAAAAAAATAAATCCTTGGTTTAGTTTTTAGTAGATTCTGGTTAAGGTAACAGGCAGTTAAAAGAAAACGTTCGGAAATTTGATTAGAATTTGGCGAGTGAACGATTGATGCAATGTACGAGCTTAGATAATTTTAAAATCCGTGACTTTCCTTGTCCTAAGTAATTTTTGTTGATATCAGAGTCTGAAGCACAAACGAAATTGTGAGAAAAAAAAATCCTTGGTTTAGTAAATTGTGGTTATAAGGTAAACGTATAGTCACAGACAGTTAAAAGGAAACGCTCAGAAATTTGATTGGAATTGGGCGAGTGGGTTCTCTTTCACCTTATTATTATTTACCTACAAGCTCTTCTATTAATCCCGGGCGTGAATTTCGTCTCACCAAACCCTCCTTAGAGCCTTTACTTTTTTTCTTTTGTTTGTTGGTCAAAACTTGCCTCTATTTCACGGTTTTTTACATTTTCCATCAATAAAATTCACTTTTCTTATTTGTTTCTCTTTCATCTTTTCCGTACATCTGAAGAAGAACGACCTAAGGGACATTGTGGGAAGGGAGTGAGGGGGGGGGCAAACCTGCTTAGTTTTTCGTTTTGTTTACACCTTCTTAGTATCTACTTATCTTAGTATCTTAGTATCTACAATAATGCGCATAAACATGCGCAGCTTACTTCAGTCACCTTTTTTTTTATCTTGAAACCTTGCCACTTGGCTCTTTTAGACAGTTTAGGACGCGTCATCTCCTCCCTCAGGAGGCCCCAAATAGAACCGAACCGGTTGTTCAGTGCAGTGGATGATCGGAAACTCCAATCGAAATTGACTTGCAACTAATTTATTGGTTTAAAAAAATAGATATATTCATTTTCGTGTGATTGTCCTTTGACTATCGGCTTCCTTCTTACTTTCGAGATACGTAATTCTTGTCTAAATCTGAATCTGACCGAATCGCGACCTTGTAACAACCGCCCGCGGCTAATTTCTCTAATAATTTTGAGGGTAGTTAACTTAAATACTCACCGAAACTTTTTACCCAGATAAACAACGACCCCCTTCCCCCTTTCTCCGTTTCACGTCTAACCCAACGTGCTCTTTTTAAGCTGGACGGTGATTTTCTTGTTCGGTAGCTCGTTTCAGTTTTATAGCTGAAAATGCTCTCACAAAGGTGTTTCCCTCGGAACGTCAGAATAGGGCCTTTATTTAGCTAAGCTAAAGATTTTGTCAAAATTCTGTCTCTTATCTCAAAATAGTAGTGAAAAACTGCATGAATTCCCCTAGATTGTCTATTTCATTTTTAGAAACTCAATATTTGAATTCCCTAGAATTTACTTGAGTGGATCGATGTTAAACATAGAACAACATTATCCGGGCAAACACGATGAAATCACACGCTCGGTTTAATCGTTTTCGAATTACCAAACCGAAACATGTGCACTTTGCAACGACCTAGTATTTCGCAAATGCACGTGAGATGTACCTACATCAGTTTATTACGCCGCAATGAAAATTGCATTAAGTAATTAACAGCTCCTTAGCAAATCTGAACCCCTTCTCTCTTCTTATTCGCCGTGCCTAGATTAATTGGTAACTTCTTCGCTACATATTTGCTCCGAAACGATCAAATTTCTTCGGAAGGTATACATTATTATGGCTGCGTAGACGCGAAGTTCCCGCAGACGTTGAGATTCTTATTTGAGTTTCCGGTTACAATTCCTGCCTTGTATGAATTATTAGGGACGCTATTGAAATACGTCATCTCGAAAATTCCTTTCTAAATTGACGTCGATATATTCATGAAATTCGTAGCTCGGCGCAGAAACACAATAAAAAGTTGCAAGGGACCTCTTTAAGTTGCTGAATTTTCTTACTGATGGTCATGCCAGAAATAAAGAGTCACGGGACAAATTGAAACCCGGTCAGTGGGGGAGACCCCATAGAAATCAAAGCTAGAAACTCTTTGACAATTTATCCTGCCAATTAGAAGTTATTACCAACTAATACACGTGGAATTACTCGACGAAGTCGGCAATTAAATTACTTCGAGCGTAGCACAGGACTGATCGAGGACCGAAAGCCAAAATAAAACGTTTATGATTAGTAGAGTGGCTTAATTCAAGTTAAAAGCAAAATAAAACGAACTTCAAATCTTCCTAAATCATTGAAGTTAATTAACTTCGAAAGATTAAAATAACTAACAAATAGAATAAACTGGGAACTGGTAGCTCAAGCCTATACAGAGAGAAATGACGAAGTGAAATTGTTTGTAAAACGGAGTTGTAGATATTTTTTTACAAAAGTTGATTGTTTAAAAAAAATTCAGGCTTATTTCCACCTCGACTTGAAAAATGTTTGCATACGTTTGTGGTAACATTATTACTAAATTTTGGAGTAAAGAAGTACACACCGTAAAACGCCGACGTGATACCTTGTTTGTTGTTTTTTTCGACCAACCAAATAAACAATAAAACTGACTAAATAATGAAGCAAATTACTCTGATTGATAAATTAATGATTTTTTTAACCTAAGACATTTGGACGTAGTAGAGAGAGATATTTGCCAAGTGACCTAACAGTTAGCGTTACGTTACTTGGCAAAGATCTCTCCATACTACGTCCAAGTGTCTTAGGTTACAAAAATCATTAATTTATCAATCAGAGTAATTTGCTTCATTATTTAGACAGTTTTATTGTTTTTTATTGTCCTCTTTCCAGATAGATTCTATCCTCCCGGAATGAGAGGTATTTTAAAAAACGTCTTAGTATGCGATCTAATGGTACGTGGTGACAGATATAATGAGGAAACCAAACCAGAACCGCATATTCCAAGCAGGGCAGGACGTAGGCAAAAAATAGTGCTTTAATGGTTTCAGTATTCAAAAAGTGTCTAGATTCCCTTATAATGAAGCTCAGTGTTCTAGCTGCCTTAGTAGTGACGGTTTCTAAGTACAGAGAGAAACTCAGGAAGCTGTCAAAAATCACACCCAAATCCTTGATGGAGTCCTTAACTTTCAGTATTTTCCCATTGATCACGTAGGTAGGTTGTTCATATGTGCGTTGCCTTGTGAAAGAAACAACACGACATTTGTCGACATTCAGTTTCAGCTTATTAAGCTCGCACCATACCGCAACATGACTTGCGTCGCTCTGTAATTTTACAATATCATCCAGCGAAGTAATAGCTGAATACATTTTGAGATCATCGGCGTAGGCTAAGACTGGGCAAGAGAGAGATAAAAGCAGATCGTTGACGAATAAAACAAAAAGTGATGGCCCGAGATTAGAACCTTGAGGGACTCCAGAAGTTGGTACAAACTCAAAAGAGGATTATAGTATACGTACTGACTCCTTCGCACCAGATATGATTTCAAAAGACTTAACAAAGATGGAGCTACTCCGAAGCAGTCTAACTTATGCAATAACAGGCTGCACGAGAAAAGTCTGTGTATATTACATCCACTCTACCGTGATTATCCAAAGCTTCGTATAAATACTGAGTTATTGAAGTTAAGTTTGTTACTGTAGATCTCATCGGCATGAAGCCGTGCTGATAGGGAGAGATGAACGGATGTGTATTGCGAAGTATACAATCATAAATCACCCGTTCGTAAACCTTGGAAAAGGAAGAGAGTGTGGCAATTGGCCGATAGTTGGTAAGCAGCTGATTATCGCCTTTCTTAAAGACAGGTTTGATACGTGCTCGTTTCCATAAGGAAGGAGAAGTACTCGTTGTTATAGATAAGTTTATAATAAGGCGTAATGGTGTAGCAAAAATAAAACGACAATCTTTAATAAGAAAGCTAGGTATCATATCCTCTCCAGCAGTAAATCCATCTCGAAGTGATTTCATAATATCAATAAAATATTCTTCAGTAACAGGTTGCAGTACGAACGAGCAATAAAGACACGGAGTATCGGAAGTCACCACCTCTGAATCGGGTATGTAAGCGTCCGAAAAAATCTTGGCGAAAGCCTTAACATCATCCTGGGGATCATCTATTTCTACTTCACCATCTTTAAGAATGCCGGGAATGCGTGTAGTGGGTGTGATTTGATTCCGTAGCTTCTTAAATTCATTAAAGAAATAAATATTGTTCGTGGAAATCCATTTACGTCGATAATAATTCTTCATTTTTAGGTTAGCTTTGAGCGATTTAGTAAACCATGGTGGACAAGTTAAACCTCCTAATGTGAACCTGGGAATACTTTTGTCGAAGATGGAATACAAATATTCGTAGAACTTAACCAAAGCATGATTAACTGTATTATATTACTCGAGGAAGGACCAGTCTGCATTGCAAAGATCAGCGTAGAGCTTTGTAAAATTAGCTCGTTTGAAATTGTACCACTTGCTTGGTGCAGATGGGAAAGTTTTCGTCGGAGGTGATGTTGAAATGATACAGACAGAGAGAGAGCAGGATGATGCAGATCTTCAGGTAGCATAGGGGATTCACATCTCTGAACATCAGTGTGGAATTCGCAATTAGTTAAAACAAAATCCAAAATAATACCATTCTCGTTATGAATAAGATTACATTGACGAAGATAAAGCGTATCGATAAAATAACGACAGCAAGAGGACTTAAAATCTGAATTGGATGTTATCATTGCAGGAATATTAAAGTCCCCAATGATGATAATAGTAAGACCAAATAGAAGTCACTCAAAGGCGGAAAAAAATATGTCTAGGTCTTCATCAGTAACATCAGGTGGAATATAAACAGCACAAATATAAAGACAAGTCGAACCAAGAAAGCTTTTAGTAAGTGACATATCAACAATCGCTATTAGAACACCCCCACCTCGTGTACGAGAAATAGAATTGAACCTTCTGTCTCATCTTATGATATGATAGTCGGGCGGGAAAAGTTTAGAATTTAGAACTTCATTCTTTAGCCAGGTTTCGGACATAACGATTACATCATAAAAATAATTATTAGCACTGGTGTAAAATAAGTGAGTTTTGATGTTCAGGCCGCGAACATTTTGGTAATAAAATAGCAAAGGGGTGATACTGTTGGGCATATTTAGTTTAAAGAAGAAGAATGGGCAGAGACAACTGAGGGAATACCATTACGATATCTGATCTTTAAATCAGATTCGTCTTTAGATAAACTATCAACCAACTTTTTCTTGGCTGCTTTGTAAAGCTGAGACTGCATTGGCGTTTTGTCATATGACACCGTCAAATGTGACCAAAATAATTTTTAAATCAATTTATACCACCAAGAACCCCTGCCCGTTCGTAATTTTTTCTTTTCCAACCAAAATTCCGCCCCCTCTTGTCCCAGAACAAATTTTAAAACTATTTGAACGAATAGGGGCTGCTTTAGTCACATTTAAAGTGTCCTCCTAATTTTCTTTCACGTCCTAATAAATTACCGACACACCCTCCCATTAAATTGACAATTACGTATCTTGGTGGTCCTTCCAGTTTTCGAAATTCCTAAACCTTTAATAAATCAAACCTTCCGAGTCTATGTCTAAATTTTAAAAGTAAACAAAGCAAATTTTTTCTTCGCTACATGTAATGTGATATTTTTCTAAAGCTAAATGTCTTAACAATTAAGCGAATCCCAAAAGCTTAAATGACCGGTATCGAGTGCTTATATATAGTATCAGCCCTTGGCTTTTACAACAATTTTGCGCCATTTTTTCCTATCCCGTGCCTTGATTTTCCATCTGTTTACGCCTATTGCTTTTAGGTCTTTCTCAACTTCATCAAGCCATCTCTTTCTTGGTCTTCCTTTTTTCTTCTTTACTTCGTATTTCCTGCTAATAATAGTATTTGGTAGCCTCTCTTCCGCTAATCTCTCAACGTGCCCTAGCCATCTTGTTCTATTCATTTTTATTTGTGTTGATATGTTTGGTTCTCCAAGCATTTTTTCCAATTCTTTATTCGTTCTTCTCCAGATATCGTCTTCCTTTTTTCCTCCAAAGATTCTTCTTAGTAGCTTACGTTCCCATACCTGTAGAGTTTGCTCTTCTTGTTTCGTTATGATCCAAGTTTCTGATGCATACATAATTGTTGGTCGTATTGCTCTGTATACACGAATTTTCAATTCTCTTGACACTTCCTTCTTTTTTAACAAATTATTGAGTGCACCTACTGCTCTGTTGCCTTTACTCAATCTTTCCTTTAGTACTTCTTTCAAGTAGTTATTTGCTGAATTTTTACGCCGAGATAGGTAAAGCTGTCAACTCCTTCGAAATTGAAATGTCGCCCTTGCTTTGTGCTTACTTCTAGTTGCCCATTTGATTGATTCTTAGCGCTCATCCACATGTTTTTGTTTTTTTATAGTTTATTTCAAGTCATTTTTTCTGCCTCTGTTGCTAGTATTTTTATCGCTGTTACCAAATCCTTTTTCGTCTTTGCAATGATAGCAAAATCATCAGCATATGCAAGGCACTGATGCCGTTTATCATAAATTAACCCCGTTCTGTTTAATCTTCCTCTTCTCATGACTGTCTCTACTGCCAAATTAAACAATGTTGTAGATAAGGGATCACCTTGGCTTAAACCAGTCCTTACCTGAAACCACTCTGTTTTTTGTCCATCTGTGTTCTCTAAGGTGGCCTCTACTAACCTTATTAACTTTTTTGCTAGTTTAAGTTCTTCCATTGCTTTTAAAAGTTCTTTCCTATCAATAGAATCATAGGCTTGTCTAAAGTCTACGAAGAGTACATGCATGTCGATTCCTTTTTCGTAATAGGTGGCTTGAAATTCCTTTAAAGTGAATATCTGATCTGTTGTTGATCTGCTTTTCCTGAATCCTGACTGATACTCTCCCACGATATCTTCCGCTTCTTCTTTCAATTTCTGGCTTAGCCACGTTGCCATTATTTTATATACTACATCCTACAGCGCTACTCCACGGTAGTTTTCGCATTTGGAGGGGTCTCCTTTCTTATATATCGGGCAAAGTACTGCTTTTTTCCAATCAGACGGCATTTTCTCTTCTTCCCAGCATAATAATATTAATTTATACAAGTCTTGTCTTAGCTTCTCTCCTCCGTGTTTTATTAACTCCGCCGATATGTTGTTATCTCCTGGGCTTTTGTTGGTTTTAAGGTTGTCTACTATATCCTCTATTTCTTCCGGTTTTGGTTTTATTTATTTCACTTGGTCTAATTCACTTATGTCTTCATTGCATATCTCAGAGTTTTCACTTCTTTCTTTCGTATTAAGGAGCTCTTTGTCGCTGCAATACCAGGCTTTTTGTTTAGGGCTCCGTCTTTCTGTTCTAAGTACTTGGTAGAAATTTCTCATTTCTCTCTTGTTATAATTCTCTTCTATATCGTCGATCCGTTTAGTTATACTCTGTCGCTTTCTTAATTTGCATATTACTTTATAGTTCTTCTGTTGTTCCCATTTTAGCCGTTAGGGTTCCGAGAGTCAGATAACTTGTTCTTGCTTCTCTCTTGGGCCTGATAGCATTCTTCGTCAAACCAGTCGTTCTTTTTTTACTGTTTTTGTTTTTTTTTTTCCGAGACTTCTTGTGCCGCTTTCTTGATTTTATCTTGTAGCACTTGCCATCTCCCTTCTATCGAATCTAAGATTCCGTTTTCTGCTTCTGCTTCTTGTTATATTCTTTTAACGTAATGCAGGGATTTTTCTTTTATCCTTAGTTTTTGAATGTCGAAGCTTTGTTCTCTTTCTCTTACCCTTTTCAGTTTTCCGGAAGTGCTTATGTGGCTTAAAAAATATGCGCCTGGGACAAAATCACAAGCAAGAACGGACTAGAATCGACTTCTCTGTTTGCATCCATCTACGACATTGTTCAGTTGAAGTTATTTGGCAGCAAAGTGGGATTGTGTGTAATCAAGTTATGTAATTATGTGATATTTCAGTTAAATATATGCAGTCTTTTTTTATTTACCTTCTTAACCTATACAAGGCCCATGTAGAAGATTGTCGAACAAGTACCGAAATTAATCCCAACGCAGTCTCCAAGTTTTTTGCATCTCTGTGAAGATCGTATGATATGCAAGTTCATAAAGTGAATCATTAACAAATGATCTTTAACAAATCGTTATGCATAAAATATTTACACAATGCACAGAACAGAGTAACAAAGCTTGAACAATTGTTAACAAAAAATGTGTGACTTGCTTACCTAAGGTCAATAAAAAGATACCACAAAAGTAGTACTATTTTTGAAATAATTAATAATTATTACTATTTTTTTTTTTTCACAAATAAATGAACAAACTTCTATATAAAATAGTGGGTAAAACGAATGTGATTAAAATTTATAAAGAGATAATCAAACCCTGCAAGCATCACAGAGCTTGACTAAATTAAAAACATCAAAATAACATTCACATTTGAAGCTTGAGCCTCGATAAAAGCTAGAGAGTGAGCCAGTTAAAGCGTTGACAAGAATAATGGCCTCGTCGACATAAGACAAATTAAATTGAATTTCCACGAATCGCAGTAGATAATTACGTTTGGCAAAAAAAGAGTTACTGCTGGTCAGTATAATTAACTGGATTAAAGCTTGAAATCAAAAAGCTTTGATGCAAAAAAGAGAAAAACAGATTTACATTAACGCAGATGGCATTTAACTTTGAAAGGACGCAATTACATATTTTTCAGCGTACAGTGAAACTGAGGGGATCAAAGTCTAATCCTCAGCAAAAAGAGGACGTTTTGATAAAAAATGAAAGAACCCGGAGCGCACCCGTCATGCAGGGTAATTATACAATATACATACCTATTTGTTTGAAGAAAGCGTTCGCAAAAATGGCTTACGCTGTGGAACGGACGAAACGAAAATCAATGTTTGCCAGGAAACGCATTTAATTGCTGTTTAACCATTTATTACGCAAATTAGGGCTCATTAAACGTTATAATTGGGCTGAACAACGAGATATGTGTATTATATGTGCAATAATCTGTCAGCGTTTTTGATGGACGTCATTCCTTTTAGGATTTGCCTGAAATCGTACCCGAAAGTTAAAAACTGTATCAAAACGGCGTGTGCAAATATTTTAGTGTTTGATACATCAAAGGGAATGAATATATTTTTATTAATGTGTGTATTTTCTAAATGTTTGATATTTCCAACAAATATTTATTTAAAATGTTACATACATTACATAAATGCGGCTCCAATGTCCAAAATTATTTCTATTGAATCGCTGTTTAATTTGGTAATTATTGTCAAAGTTTTATTATTTACACAAATTGAATCGAAATATATTCCAATTTGTTTGTTTTTGATTTCTTTCTTTAATATTCATTTTATTGTAAAAAAAAATTTTAGACAGAATTTAGGATCTCCTGTAACCCTATACGATACTGCCTATCTATCTGACCCTACCCCCCTTTGCTGTATTTGTCTGAATACCTAAGATACTAAAAACAAACGAATGCGACATTAAGCTACCAAACTGTCATTACTGTATTTACTCTTTCAATCAAGGAAACTAAAAATAATTTATTTGGTTTTTCTTTCCGAAACTTTAGTTGCTCCTTCAAACCAAGAGTAATTAGGTGTTAATTTGACTTATAATTAAATAAATGAATCAAGCCGTCTTTTAAGAGACCAAGCTGTCTTAAGTGTGAAAACTGTCCTAAGACACTAAGTTGTCTCATGTTCTGGTCGCTTAAGACACTAAGCGACCAGAACATGTTTTAAATGGTTAAGCTATCTTGTGAGACCAAGCTGTCTTAAGTGACCAAGCTGTTCTCAGGACTATACTGTCTTAAGCGACCAAGCTGTCTTAAGCGACCAAGCTGTCTTAAGCGACCAAGCTGTCTTAAGCGACCAAGCTGTCTTAAGCTACCAAGCTGTCTTAAGTTACCAAGCTGTCCTAAGAGACCAGGCTGTCTTAAGCGACCAAGCTGTCTTAAGCGACCAAGCTGTCTTAAGTTACTAAGCTGTCCTAAGAGACCAGGCTGTCTTAAGCGACCAAAAGATGGTGCTCTGTACAATTTCTTGACAAATTTAAATGTTTCTTTGTTTCGCAGAATTTGATTTTAGTAGCCTGCCTAACGGACGATTCCTCCCTGACCGTTAGATGACACTGTAGTACGTTATAACAAGTGATCCGCGTACTCAGCTGTTAATTATTATAATCATTTACCATGTGAGCTAAAAAATATAAAAGTCTATAATAAGTTCAAAGTAAAATTAAGGGATTATCTCTTTCTTAGTATTTTATTCCGGATTATATTGATAGTTTGTAAGCCTATTATGTTCTGTTACTGACTTGTCATATGCCCTTGGAGTCAAACGTCATCTCGTGACTTGTAACAATATTTTCGCTAGTTTTAATTTATCGGGTTTATGTTACAATCTTTTTCTGGTTCATGTCTTCTTAATTTATACCAATGGTACATCTTTTTGTTATATAATTTCTAGTTTTCTATCTTCTTCCCTGGGCCCTTTTCCACCTGGTATGGGTTAATATCTAGTTACATTTCGGCAACCACTTGTATGTGCTTGAGTTAATAAGGTGGCAATATTTCGTAAGTGACATTCTCGTGGGGGGGGGGGGGCACATAATTATTATTTTAGCACATCTTGCTACGCAGACAAATTAGGTATGAAAAAGAAAAACACTTTAATTCGAAAATATAATACTTTTATACATATATTATATTTTATATATGTATATTATATTTATTATATTTTCAGTTCGAATTAAAATGTTTTTCTTTTTCTTACTGCGAGTGTATAATAACTCTTTGTATAAAAAGGAAATTATTCTTATATAGGGTGTCTCGAGATGAGTTGAGATAAGCGCAGTGACGCCGAGTCAGTCACTTTTTTTGTTTGCAGGAAATCGTCGCGGTTCTGAAGGGTATTGGAGCGAGCAAATCAAGAACTAATAAATGAATAATTTGAAAAAAAAAATTGAATCCTAACTGAGCTTATTCGCGAATATTCCGGGAAATTCGAAAACTTGAATCTCGGAATTCAAGAACACAAGGAATAGGGCATATTATTGTTCGTGTGAGCGACCGTCTTCTGTTTTTGATTTTCTATATTTTAAATATTAAAAAAATGATTCTTTTCTTCTATAAAAAAAATAACGCATGCAGGGTGTTCCATATAGAAGTGCATATAAGTGCGACGTGAAGGTTATAAGTAAAGCCAGGCGAAAATTCTTGATCGACTCCCACCACTTTTGTTCAGAGGCACAGTGTCGCGTGCATACTGTGAACGGCAGTACAGTATCTTGCATCAAATTTTGTTCAAACACTTGAATCCGATGAGTCAGTAGAGTGGGAGGTAAATCGATAGCGTTTCAAGAATTTCCGCCTAACTCTCAGTTATAATCATAATCTCTTAGAAATAAATCAAGAACGTGTTACTGTCTCCCACTCAATGCGATTGAGCGCCCGTGCACTTAGATCCTGACGGGATGTATAGCAATCGTTGATCGCGATAGCCCTCTACCCATGTCATGCCCGTGAAAACTAAATCAAATTTGAGAGACTATGGTTATAAGCGACGTTCGATTGTTTTTGCACCAACTTTACGCGAAAGAACACCGAAATTATCCCAAAATTATCTTCTGTCTTTTTTTAAATTTAATATTTGTTTTCTCTGCATAGGGGGTGTTCCATAAAGAATGGACAACATGTTCGTAAGTACATCTCGGTTAAGAGACGTTCGATTGTTTTTGCGTGAGCTTTATATCTTCGAAAGAGCGCAAAAATTTTCCTAGGGCATGTCTGAGATATTCTACCTTTTTTTTTCAAAAACAAATGACGTACGATACGGAGAGAAGTCATTTCGACGGCGAACTTCGTAATCGCCGATTGTAGAACCATGATATGCTCCAATGAAATCTACAAACTAAGCTAAAATTCCACACGGCAATTAAAATAGCCACAATATACAGGGTGTTCCGTAAAAGAAACCCAAACTTCAATATATCTCGCTAACGCGATGACCGATTGTTTTTCCGCAAACGTCATTTGAAAGAGGGCAAAAATTGCCTTGAGACACACTTACAATGTTTTCTCTATTTTCAAAAACAAATGACGCGTGACAGGGCGAGACGTCACCTTAAGTGTGACGTGCAATCATTCATTAATTACGAGGCCTCACATTCCAGTTAAACGTATGAAGCGACGCACGTTTTCAGATTGAAATCGAACCTAGAACTCGAAAACGCTGTAATATACAGGGCATTCCGTAAGTAAAACGCAAACTTTAGCTCATAACTCGGTAACGCGACCACCAATTGTTTTTCTGCAAACGCCATCGGAAAGAGGGCAAAAATTACTCTAAGATACATTTACAATATTTTTTTTTCTGTTTTTAAAAACAAATAACGTATGACAGGGAGAGACGTCACCTTAACTATGACATTCACATTCATTAATTATGAAGCCTCAGATTTCAGTTAAACCTATGAAACGACGCAAGTTTTCAGATTGAAATCAAACGTAGAATTTGAAAGCACCGTAACGTACAGGATGTTTCGTAGATATAGCGCAAATGGCAGTTTATATCTCGCTAACGGCCGATCTAAAAATAGAATTGACTCCGGCGTATCTGTTATACAGAGTTGCAAAAGGCAATAAGGGTGAAAATAAACGGCAACAACGCATTACCAAGAGATAGGGTGTCTCACTGCTGATATCTGACTGCGACCATCAGGCTGCCACACCGATCGGCTGGAACTTCAAAATCGTAACGTATACAGCTGTCTTATAATTGACGTAAATTTAATTGTTTTACGTAAATGTAATAAATAATGTTAATCGAAGATTTCGATTATCAGCGCACGCTGTGGATTTTTGGGAGTCGGTTCCACAGCGCGCACATCAGCTGGGGTTACTGCCTGGCGCCCACACATTCTCCTTCAGAGACTAACTTCGGGACAGTAGATTGACTTCTCAGTGCAACTTGTCACGAGGTATTGGTGTGACCAGGAGGTAACTTAATTATAATAAGGTGGTAGCATACTCCCTGTCCCAGTTTAGAATTATTCATCAAACTGTTTATTAAATCCTCAATTTACTTATCTTCGGCGTTTCTATTTCAGTTCAGAACGCTTATTTGTTTATTACTGCTTTAATGCTTTATTACTGATTTTTATTTTATATACAGGGTGGGTGTTTTTTAATGTGTGCAAATAAAAAAAAACTCAGTATAAGTACAAGAAATGCTACCTTCAGCGCATATTTTCGGATGGCTGCTGTATCATAGCCAAAACATTTCGGAGGTACCATTTGTTTAGAACTGTTGAAATGAGCGAGAAAGAGTATAACAAGGTCAATGATGCCTTCCTCTGTAATCTGTGGAACACACCCACCGATCGTAAAAGGACCCACTCCGCAACGTCTCCTAATAATAATCGCTGACATCGTTTATTATTTTATTTAAAATTTTAATTCACTGGGCGAAGTAATATTACATTTATTTATTTTAAGATGTCAAACATAGATGACTAAATCCGAAAATTTGGGCACCAGTTTTTCGTAACTGCAAACAATGTTAATACTGATCTACCTTAAACACAAAAAGCCGCTTGTTGTAAAAACATAGCAAAAGGAATGTCGCGGTGAATGGCATCAAAAGAAATGCGAAATTGCCACTCGTCAAATGCATGCGAAAATACTTTAAGATATTTAATAATTTTATGAGGGTAAAATATGCGAGAAATAAAACAGTGGATGACGGTGATATTATTTAACTCACCCACATTTTTTTAGGCGCAGTTTTCGTCCGGTATCGTCAGTTCATAATTTGAAAATACCTAAAATTGTAATTATTTGGAGTGAAGTTGCATTTATTTAATAAATCCAGGCGCTTTGCGAACGCATTTAAAACGTGTTGATTGTTACGATATATTAATAGCCAGCATACGAATCAAACAGTCATTCGTTTGTGACATCGTGAAACACTGACCTATATTCGCGTCGTAATTCAATCGGCCTACCACCCACTCGTAAGCTGTGCCAGCAGTTCTCAAACGGTTTAGTGAAAATCTGCCAATACACTTTTCTCGAAAACGATTAACTTAACTTCCTGTTATGGACAAATGAGTTCAATCGTTGCCATTTATGGTGATGTACTAAAGGTTTAAATAATTGCGCCACAATAAAAGGTCACCCAGTATAACGTTAACAATAAAATCAGTTTTAAAATCCATTCCTATTAATTAATCTGGGCTGTAGTTAATAAATTAATATATGGCCCGGTATTATAAACGCAAAATAAATTTACTCTATAGTTTAATGCCTTAGTAACCATTGTGTTCACAATTGTTGCTAAGGCATTAAACTGCATAGTAAATTTATTTTCAGATAAAATAGCGACATCTTACTATCGCTTTTTGACCTGACATTGCAGTAGGATAGACAAATTGAAGCGGGATTTGCTCCTAATAAGTCCCCCATCAAGAACGATTTGCACAAAAAAAAAATTTTTCTAAATTTATTTTCGTTCATAATATCGAACCTTATTCGATCATTTTCTGTAATAGCATCCTCAATAAAATTTAATTTAATATAGGAGTATTTGATCGCGCTTTGCATTAAGCAATACTCGAATTATTGAATTAAGTGTTATTTAATGTTGCACCGTTACATGTATCACGATAATTCTGAATTTATTGCCGGAGATATAAATGTCCTTTATTGTCAAAGATATAAATGTGATATGTTTAAGTTCACACGTATATATACCGTAGGAGTCAGGCATGTAGTTTCACATCGTGAAAGTTCGTTTACGCGAGGGGAAAGAGATATTCCGTAGTGTAGAGTCTAGCTTTATTGTCTCAACACGGAAGCAGAAGGATGTACGGCAGTTTAGAAGTTCGCGATGTTCGTCTTATGATTCTATTGACAGATATTATGTCAATAGAATCATAAGACGATCTGTACACGCTACATTGCTTAAAAGCACATTTAATCGTTGCTACGATTGAAAATTTAGTGTCCTAAATTTTTTGCTGTGTCTGCTGAAAACGTAATCAAAAGAAATCGACAGCCATCAACGTCAATCATCCTCGTCAGTGTCCGCAGATGGTAGACGCTGTTTGAATGCCTGCAATGGTGGCGTCTTTGTCGGCAAATTTCAAAGGAGTTACATGCGATATTTTCGCTTTGTCTTTTACCAGTCGTGAATCAAATTTAGTAGGGTGGGCGCTCGTATTTATTTGGGAGAAATGTGTCTAATGACGCATTAGAGTGGGGGGGGGGTCTGTTTTCGTTTATTTAAATCCCTACCGTAACGTTAGAAATTCAGTATGTAACCGTTAAAACGCGAGTGCTTCTCTCTGTGACTTGTGGTTTTTGGTTTGTGGTTTGTGGTCGTTTGTAGTTTGACCTCAGCGACGGATGTTAGGGAGAACTGCGTGTGATAAGCCATGCATTTAGGTTTTTTTCAACTTGGCCAGTTTATGAGGCTCTAGTCAGGTAATTGGTCAGCAATTGAGTGTCACTGTTTACGTAACTAACGTCTATTTTGTTTCTTCAAAACTTGTTCTTCCATTCACAAGCTCTGCTTTTCTCAGGCTCTTACTTTAGCATCTTACTCTTACTTTATCGGTGTTATTTTCTTGTGTAGCTGATCGTTCCGTGTATACGGACTACACTGACGCGACCGGAAACGAATTTAGGTAAACGACTATAACCGGCGACATAGGATATGACTGGTAAAGTGCAGCCGTGTTTGTTGAAAAGGTGTATTGGCAGCCCTGGGCCCCGTTCAACTAAAGAGCCCCTTTGCGGTGAAAAAATAGAAATCTAAATTTTCTTAGCAACGTCTCAATTTTTTTGGATATCTACCAATTTTTCAAATACAACGCCTCCATTTCTGAAAGTTGGAAATCCTTGCCAGAGACATTCCAAGTCTGATTATGTCCAAACCAACCATCTTGATATGTATCTCGGTCACGGTATGCGAATCTTGAAGCGTACCTCAGTCACTCTAATAGCGTTATCTGTTACTAGTTTCAAAGATGTGAAGTTATGTCTATAGGCGATCAGTTAACGGCAACGTTCAACATTGCCTTTGAATTGTACCCACTATAGGTGTTCCCTAACAGGTATAGGCCCGCTAAAAGTGTTAATCCAGGACCATCCAAGCGAAAGGTCCGCCCCTGTGTATTGGAGGCTTTGATGCACTTCCAATCCGAGGAGGCTTTTCGAGGCCAAATGAATGGCAACGCTTAACGTCACTAATTAGACGATTACAGTACCGGTGCTACATTTGGTACCTACACAAGTGGGAGTTAGTTAACCTTAGAGTATAGATAAATATACGGAGCGTGCATGCGGATGCGAATTAAACGGCAACCGCGTTGGAAATATAAGTTTGGCAACTAACCCGATACCTAAAGGCAAGCTTACTTTACAAAACAATCGGAAGACAATCGGTTCTATGAATTTTCACCCGCTCTTGCCTTTAGAAGCAATGCAAGTTGCCTATCTTACGATGCCAACAGGCGTAGTCGGCTATGCTCGTTCCGTACGATTATTATTTCTATGGAGTTGGGTCTTGAAATTTTTTTGTGTGGTATCGATTTGCGTATCAGGACGACGCTATTCCGGCACTCACACTGCGAAAATCGGGCATGATCTCTTCAAACAACCCCATCGGGTGCTGACATGTTACATGTAAATAAAGCAAAAAAGCCATGCCCCCTAATGCTCGAAGGAAGGGTTTGCACCAGTCGAAAAGATCGTGACCTCAGCAGGAACCAACGAGTATCAGATGATGTAAAGAAACTCCAATATCGTTAAAAAACTAGAGTGAACGCAATTTAATCTCTCCGTTGAAATCACAATCCTCAAATAATTGTAATTCTCATGTAGAGTTGTGTCGTTTTGAACGATTAATATTATGAACGATACAAAAAGATTCGTTATTCGAGTATGAATCCCGAACGAACGAATCTTTTGAGTCAGTGAAGGAGATGAACGAAGCGAATGGATCGGACTTTGCGCCGTACTTTTTTCGAGTATGTCAAATGTACAGTCAAAATCACGAGAGATGAAGTCTGCGTCATTAGCAACCAAAGCAAAACCGACAAATATTTCAGTATTGTTTCCGTTTCTAGGATAAATAAGAAAAGGATAGACCTACGCATTATTTGTGGTTTTTTGCTTTGTAATTAATGACGTAGGCCTCGTCTTTCATGATTTTAGCTGTACTCGATTCTAAACGACGACTACTGACTTGCATTGACGTATTTTAGAAATGTGTTTCGTTAATGTGATTCAGATGTACACTATTTTAAATTAATCATTTCAAGTTTAATGGCCATTTTCATAAACAGACTTTAAGGAAGCTTTAGTTTAAAGTCACTTTAAGGGCCGATTTCATAATAGGACTTTAAATTTAAAATTACCTTAAAAAAATACGTTTGTTTCCCTATTCTTAAAGTGTCTTTAAATTAAACCTTCCTTAAAGTCTGATTATGAAAACGGCCATAAGAATAGAGAAACAAATATATTTTTTTAGGTTAAAGTAACTTTAAATTTAAAGTACTATTATGAGATCGCCCTAAGCAACTTACAAAGCGAGGAAAAAGTACTTCGAAAACTGGAATGTTATGGCGCCGACTTGGGAATTTGTTCATTTCGTTCATATGAATTAAATAAAACAAATGAATCGGAATCATTTCGTTCGAAGACATCCGTTCGTTTATGAGCGGCATTGCTTACAGTGAACGAAATTAATGAATTTTTACTCAAAAGATTCGTTCGAAATGATTCATTTGTTCGTGAACGACACAACTCTATTCTCATGCTGTAATCAAGCAAAACAAATAGACGGCGGCGGCGGCGGAAATTTTGCAACTGTCTCGTCGCGTAGACTAAATAATTTGGTCAATTAATATTAAATATGAGCTACACCTGCATACGCTTGTCTGATGTAATTATTTCTAAAAATAAAACCTCCGAACGATATTATTTATTTAAATAAATAACGATGTGCCGATATATTTTTACGATGTATTATGGACGGCATATTTTGAAACTGATGCAAAAAATTGTATGAGTTGCTCTTACAATCATAAAACAGGGCGTTAGACCATATTTGGGTTTTACGAATCCAAATATTTCAGCAACGGAGATAATGCAGAAGGAATTATTTATAAGGCAATAAAAAGCCGACGAGTAGGCGCGGCATAAAACGTTTCACACAATTTCTAAATATTGCGCAATCGAAGGTAAATATGGTTCAAACTCGATGTAGAGGGGGTATTTCCTGAAAAACGGTTTCCCAAACCGTAACAATTTGTAAAGCAATGCTGCAATAGGTAGGTACGCGTATATTTTTCAATTAATTGAAAAGCACAGAATAATAGTATAACAGGGGGTACGCGGATGTCAAAAAGACAGAGAACCACTTACGGTGATTACGTTTTTTTGTGTTCTCCCAAAATACTCAAAAAAAACTCGAAAATAGGTTAAGAAACTTTAATGCCTTTGAATCCCACATAACAAAAAACTGTTTCGGTTTAACAAAACCACACTCAAAGTCAAAAATTGACAGAATCTAGGTAATCTTTGACAATGTATGAGCGTACATGTGTATGTATCTTTATCCCGAAAACGAATATTATTTATTTAAAGCCAATAAGAAATGCCGATATATCGAAAATTTTATGAGGTTTTATGGCCGGGGTTTTTTGGAACGGATGCAAGAAATTGTCTGAGTTGCTCTTATAATTATAAAATAGGGCGTTAGACCACATTTGGTTTTTACGAATCCAAATATTTCAGCGACGGAGATAATGCATAAGGGACTATTTTTAAGACAATAAAAAGCCGACAAATAGGCGCGGCATAAAACGTTTCCCACAATTTCTAAAAATTGCGCAATCGAAGATAAATGCGATTCAAACTCGATATATAGGGCGCATTTCTTGAAAAGCGGTTTTTCTAACCGTAACGATTTGTAAAAAAAGTGAAGCCGCAATAGGTAGGCACGCGTAAATCTTTCAATTAATTGAAAAACACAGAATAATTGTATAACAGAGGGTACGCGGATGTCAAAAAGACAGAGAACCACTTACGGTAATTACGTTTTTTTGTGTTCTCCCAAAATAATAAAAAAAAACTCGAAAATAGGTTAAGAAACTTTAATGCCTTTGAATCCCACAGAACAAAAAACTGTTTCGGTTTAACAAAACCACACTCAAAGTCAAAAATTGACAGAATCTAGGTAATCTTTGACAATGTATGAGCGTACATGTGTATGTATCTTCATCCCAAAAACGAATATTATTTATTTAAAGCCAATAAGATATGCCGATATATCAAAAATTTTATGAAGTTTTATGGCCGGGGTATTTTGGAACGGATGCAAGAAATTGTCTGAATTGCCCTTATAACTATAAAACAGGGCGTTAGACCATATTTGGTTTTTACGAATCCAAATATTTCAGCGACTTAGATAATAATGCAGAAGGAACTATTTTTAAGACAATAAAAAGCCGACAAGGAGGCGCGGCATAAAACGTTTCACACAATTTCTAAAAATTGCGCAATCGAAGATAGATGCGATTCAAACTCGATATATAGGGCGAATTTCCTGAAAAGCGGTTTTTCAAACGCCGCAATAGGTATTTAGGTACGCGTATATATTTTAATTAATTGAAAAGCACAGAATAATAGTATAACAGGGGGTACGCGGATGTCAAGAAAATAGAGAACCCCTTGCGATGATTACATTTTTTTGCGCTCTCCCAAAATATTCAACAAAAAACTCGATAATACGTTAAGAAACTTTAAATCCCACAGAACAAAAAACTGTTTCGGTTTAACAAAATCACACTCAAAGTCAAAAATTGACAGAATCGAGGCAATCTTTGACAATGTATGGGCGTCCGTATGTATGTATGTATCATTATCCGAAAAACGAATATTATTTATTTAAAGCCATAAAGAAATGCCGATACATCGAAAATTTTATGGCCGGGGTATTTTGAAACGGATGCGAGAAATTGTCGGAATTGCTCTTGCGATCATAAAGCAGGGCGTGAGACCTATTTTGTTTTACGAGAAATTTCTTCTTCCTTTTTCTTTGTTATTATTATTTTTTCTCTCATTCTTACACCTGTAATTTTATAATCAGTATGATTAAGTTGCGTGGTTTATATTTATGTTATGTATGTTCATTTGTTTGGTTAAGTGGCAGAACAACTGAGTTGAACTTCGCTAAAAAAGCAACGCCGTTTATTTGTGTTATTATTATTAACTCCAGACGAAGCTATAAATCTATAGCGAAACGTTGAGTGTATTTCCCTTCATTTTTCTGTCCGGTTTGAGATTAAAAAAACTTTGTACTTACAATTTTCATCGGACAAGAACAAACTTCAATTATTATTATTAACATTTAATTTGCATAAAACGATTACGACTGCTCGAAAACTCAGAAATCGTTTAAGCGCACGAGTAAAATTATTTCCCCCCTAAATTTTAGAGCTAGACGTAGTTTATACAGATTTCTCGAAAGCTTTCGACAAAGTTAATTACAATATACTGATCGATAAGTTATACCATTACGGCGTTTCTGGCTTCTTCTTGTCTTGGATTAGATCTTATCTCAACAATGGAATCCAAAAAGTAGTAATTGCAGGCTGTTACTCCGTTGAAATATTGGTCACATCAGGCGTTCCCCAAGGCTCACATCTTGGACCCACTCTGTTTTTGGTTTTTATAAACGACCTATCTTCTTGTTTGAATTGCGAACATCTGTTATACGCCGACGACTTAGAACTATTTAACTGCATTTCTTCTTCATTGGACTGTAACCTTCTTCAACATAATTTAAATATTTTTAATGATTGGTGCTCACAAAATAAGCTTTTGTTGAATGTTGACTAATGTTCGTGTATGCACTACACTCTTAATAAATCTGTTATTACTACACTATACACTGTAAATAATAACCCTCTGAAGTGTGTAACTGCTATTAAGGACCTAGGGATCACCTTTGACAACAACCTATTTTTTACTTGTCATGTAAATAATATTGTTAAAAAAGCAAACACTATGCTTGGATTCATTCTTCCGATAACCAAGCATTTCTTAGGTATTGATGCAAAAAAAGTTTATTTAGTGCATATGCCAGTTCACATCTTGAATATGCAAGTATGGTTTGGTCTCCCTATTATGCAGTTCATATTGCAAGGATAGAATCTATCCAGCGAAAATTCACTAGAGTCATTTGTCGGGGCATGAACGCAAGTTATAATAATAATAATAATAATAATACTTTATTTCCAACAGGTAACACCCAATTACAGGAGATAAAAATAAATTTAATCGTACAATTCGCGGCTAAGGAAAAAAGTTATATTGAAGATAACCTAGTATCTAAGTAAAACATTATACATACAATAACAAAACTAAACTAACAATAAGTGTCTTTGCAGTGACTGACTAAAAGAAAAAGAAGACTAAAAGAAAACCGGCTAACGCTTAAACAAATTAGTTGCTTCAGAAATTATATACTTTACAGCATCATCATTGATGTCACACCTATTAGAGATGCGATTGAAATAATGACACATTACTGAAATGGGGGATTTAAATAACAAATTAGTACGGCTTGAGGCAACATAGAACGTTTGATTTTGGCGTGAATTAAGTCTGGGAATAAAGAAATTTATTCTATCAAGCAACCAAGGGCCAAATCACTTTTGAAGCAGATTAAGTTATATAAGAATTTTATAGCCGAACAAATACGTCTAGTATGTAAGGACGCACAGTCATACCAAGATAACAAAACTTTTTGACTAAAGCCTTGGTGAGGATATCCTCCATCTTGGAGGAAGCTTAAGAATTTGAAAAATTTTCTCTGCACTGCTTCAATAAGGTGAATATATGTAGAAAAGATGGGAAACCAAACAATGGAGCAATATTCAAGTCTTGATCTTATAAGACACAAGTATAAAGTACGTAATGTTGTTACATCCGAAAATTCTCTACAGTTGCGATAGATAAAACCATAAGTTTTATAAGCCTTGGAAACGATATTAAAATATGCTGTGTAAATGTTAGGTTAGCATCAAAATTAACTCCCAAATCAGTAATACAGTCAACTCGTGTTAAGCGAATATCATTAATAGAGTAAATAAACAAATATGGAGCATGTTTTTTAGAGTAGGTAATAACGGAACATTTAGGTATGTTAAGAGGAAGAAGATTATTTTTGCACAAACGAACTATAGCATCAATATTTCTCTGAAGAACAAGACAGTCAGAAATTGAAGTGATTTTTAAGAATATTTTCATATCATCAGCAAAGAGCAGCATGATATAACACTATTTATGTCGTTTATAAATAGTAAGAACAATAAGGGGCCAAGATTAGACCCTTGTGACACCCCAGAGGTTGGTGAGTATTTATTAGAGAAAAAAATTTGGTATTTGACTGTATTCCATCTGTCAATGAGATAGGATGAAAATAAGTTAATTAAATGTTGTGAAAAACCATAACAACGCAGCTTTTCTGATAAGATGTAGTGATCGATTTTATCGAAAGCTTTTTGAAAATCCGTTTATACTACATCGACTTGACCTTTGTTGTCTATACATTCCGAAACATACTGGGTAAAAGAGCATAGATTCGTCGCAGTTGATCGTTTTTCCATAAAACCATGTTGATCGCTATCTATATAAAACTTTACTGAGTGATAGATGGATTTTACTAACAGACTTTCAAAAACCTTCGCAAGGTTGCAAATGATAGTGATTGGCCGGTAATTCTCGACACAGCTTTGGTCTTCCTTCTTAAAGACAGGACAAAGAGAAGCTTCTTTCCAGATTGTGGGAAATACAGAGTGTTTTAAAATTAGATTATAAATTATAAGTAAGGGTTTTACAAATATAAAAGCACAATCTTTGGCTAAGAAACTAGGAATTCCATCAACACCAGCAGTAAAGCTGTTCTTTAGATTTTTCAAGGCACCTAATATATCATTTTCAGAGAATTTAGGAACATTCACTGTTGTGCTGTGAGGTATAGAATTAGTTATGTTTATGCGATCTGCATTAGCCTGATTAGATGGATTGTGAACGCTGTTCAAGAATAGAGCAAAGGAATTAACAATATCCTGAGGAGTTGACAGCTCAAGACCGTCACATTTCATTAAACCTGGAATCCGGGTCGAGCCCTTTTTCTGCTGAATATACTGCCACAGACTTTTGGGATTTGAAAGTCTATTTCCTTCAATGTTGTAGATGTAGTTGTTATACGTAACATGTATTAGTTGTTTACATCTTGATCGATAGTATTTGAATAAGTTTAGATAATCGTCAGATTTGAATTTCTTATATTTCTTGTGGACATTAGCTTTGATTTTAAGTAAGTTAATGATTTCTGTGTTAAACCATGGTGGATATCTGCAAGAGTGATAGGACCGCGAGGAACAGAAGTTTCAAACACTGCATTAATTAAATTGTAAAAAACAGAGCAAGCTTCAGTAACATCGTTAATATTTTCCAATTGGGACCAATCCACGGACAGCAAACAATCATATAAATAAAAAAAAATCGCCTTTCTAAGTTAAAATTGGAAACTTCGTTATTGTTTTGAAAATTGATCTAAGAGTGATCGTTAAGATAGAATTCCAGTGCAGGATGATACAAGTCTTCATTTACCAAAGCACATTCCGACTTTTCAACAATACAGCAGTAGTTATGATGACTACACTCAACGTTTAAATTATTTGAATCTAACTTCTTTAGAAGATCGGAGGGAAACAGCCTGTTTAATATCCTTATTTAACATTATAAATAAATTTGACTCCCCTTACTTACTTCAAGAACTTTGCTTTGATGTTCCTTCTAAATATCTGCGTGACAATTACGTTTTTAGGGTACCGATTTATTGTTCCAATGTCACAAAGTTTTCTCCAATCCCCAGAATGATGAGAGATTATAATGATCGTATTAATGATATTGATTTACTTTTCGGACCGTTTTCTGCATTTAAACAAATTATATCAAATTTATCCCGTTAATTCTTATTTTATATTTACCTGTTCTAGTTTTTTCATTTTCATACATAAAATTTTATTTTTCATATTTGCCATATCGCCCGCTAACTATTTTGAGTTTTTAGTTTTTTTTTTTAGTTTTTAGTTTTACTTTACATTAATATTAGCATTCGTCGCATTTTCCTATTTCAAAGTACTTTGTTTCAGTTTGTAATAGGGTTTCGCAATCTGTTGACCTGACCATGCAGTTTTGATTGATAAATAAATAAATAAATTTGTCACTAGGGTGTATGTGTAGGTCTTGAACGAATTCTGTCGTCTTTCATCTTGTTTCTTAATTACTTACTTTGAGTGATGTCAAGAATGTTATTTTACTGATGTGGATGGTCTGAAATCTGTAGGTAAGTAGTAAATTCCAGGCATCCAGGAATCAGTTTCAGAATACCTACTTACCTCGGTTACCGTTGTCGTTAATGGAGTTTACTCACTCGAGAAGTTTCACTGCAAAGCTCGAGCGCTTTTCAGTCTCCTCAAGCAATATCTTCGGTGTCTGCTATCCTAGGTGTCAGTGTTTTAAGACTTGTTAATATGCTTTAAGACTTGTTAATATGCCTTAAAAACCTATGCATTTAGTTCAGTTACCAAAATCGTAGGTTAAAAAGCTCCTCTGTATTATTCAGGCTAAGAGGGATATCCAGGTGAGGAAATTTATTTCACCCTTCACCCTACTCGCACTATTTCCGGCTCCGTGTAGTAGCTAAAAAATTAATATTGCACGCAGAGGGCGCTCGCAGCGCGTAATATTTTTGGACGACCACCGTCGAGCGCTCTGGCTCGCTTAAAGAACTTAATTTACGGAGCGAGTCGGGCGCAATAAATTCTAGGGTCATACCAGAGCAAACCTCGATGTAATATTTACGGCGTTTCTCGGCGTCGTAAATAATGCGAGCGAGTAGATTTTCTTTTCGTACGAGTACGTATTTGTAGAGCCCCGCATACACGGACTGTCAAATAAATCGCAGGTGAGAAACGTACCTGAATTTTTAGTTTTACGCGGAGCACTCCATATCATCCGATATAGAGTGATCATTCAGGTGTCATGCGTGACGCGATATTCGGAAATATAAATTAAATCCTCCATCACGAATATCCAGAAATTCCGGCGCTGCTTTATTTACCTGCAACTAGCGCGCAGACAAATTAAATTTTCCGGTATATTCGCCGGACGTTGTTTAGGTTTTTATTTATTTATTTTTTATAGCGTGCAAATTTCATTTTGCGCTGAAGAGTATTTTGCATTCATATTTCCTCTCCAGCGTTATGTCCATGTCGTAAATGTCGATCCATCCGAGTGTTCACACTCCAGTTTTGCACGCTCGAAAAAATTGGTTGCGGGCCAAGAATACAAAAAGTCCAATACGTTTTACTACGGTGCGATATCTTGGCAAACGTAGCAGCGCAGACTAACAGGAAAAACAATAGTCCGGAAAGATAATGTCACTTCCAGCAATTTGCATAAATATTTTGAATTACTTTAGGTTTCTCCCCGTTTTCTTTTTTCGTTTTCAAAAGTTACGTAGTTTTGATTGATTTGAAGCATTTATAATTTCCAACACACAGTGGTACTCAAATATTCATGGAAAATTAGTCAAATACATCGGCACAGGTGTGTGAGTGCCTTAATGCATCAAATCAAACTCTGTCGAAAAGTTACGTCACCAGAACCTAAAATGTTAAGCAGTAATAACTTTACATAAATAATTAGTTACAAACAAACGAAATATTTAGGTTAACCAATGCTGGATTCGTCAATAGCTTTACATATACCGAAACGTCAATTTAAATATGTCTGGCGTGAAGCGCCAAAAGCAATCCGATAACAGTTAGACAACTCGCCAAATTCGGCCTAACGCCGCAGTCACAAATAAGGGCATTTCCGATCTGTTTTGTCATCAACCTGCGGTCGACGTATGAAGACGCCAAACCAAAATGACCCCCGTTCGAAAGCCGGGTTCGCAACAACGCTGCTCTACTCCCCCCAGAAGGTTCGATTTAGACAAGTTGAAAGACCACGCTTGTCTAACAAACTCGAAAACTAAGGCCGCAACCAACGTTAACAATGAGTGTAACCCCACAACTATACAGGCCTTCCACTACAAGTTGAGCCAGTACGAAAACTAAGCCGATCCTAAAGCCGATAAAGGAAGACAAGTCTGACAATAGTAATGTGCACGGAAAGAGGAAGCAACAGTCACCTGACCTAAATGTGAAGGACGAGGCAGAGACACCTCCATCGGGCACCAAGTCATCTCACAATAACTATAGTTCTTATTTTTTCGACGGTAGATTGTCTTAGCACAGCTCGATCCAAACGTCGTTACGGAACCAGAGAAGATTAAAGTAAAACTCCTTTTTTGAATCAACTTTTGATAGAAACTCAGTCCTGCTGGAACCGAAATAATGTGCAGTCATCAGGTCGCAGCCCCCACCCGAAAAACACATCAATGTGTCCTGTGGATATCTACCAGCCTCAAGCACATTACAAATTAATTAAACCAAAACTGATCGTACGCTCTTTCTATGTGAAAACCTAGTGACATCAGCAGGAATCAAACGAGTGACATAAAGAAAGACCAATAGCGTTAAAGGTCGGGTGTGAACGCAGTTTAATCTCTCCGTCGGAATAACAACTTGCAAAAAACCATATTTCTCATTATCTAGTCACACAAAAAAAGGAGACATCGGCGGCACTTTATAATCTGGTCGCACAGACTAAATAATTTGACCGGTCCTTCAGAAAACATCAGCTGCACCTACAGACCGTAGAAAAAGGTGAAGCAATTGCATCAATACTTACCACCCAGAAAAGACAATTACTTGTAAATCATGCACTTTTATTACTCCATTTCTTCGTTAGCTGGATTACAGTTCTTATTTTTTCGATGGTAGATTGTCTCAGCACAGCCCGATCCAGACGTCATTACGGAGCCAGAGAAGATTAAGGTAAAACTCCTTTTTGAATAAACTTCTGATAGATACTCAGTCCTGCCGGATCCCAAAATAACATGCCTTGTTCACCATGGGTGAGGCAGCCATTGGGTCGCAGCCCTGTGGATATCTGCCAACCTCAGGCACATTACCAATTAATAAAACCAACCCCCTTTCGATGTGAGAAGGGCTTGCACGAATCGAAAACATAGTGACATCAGCAGGAATCAAACGAGTGACATAAAGAAAGACCAATAGCGTTAGAGGTCGAGTGTGAACTAGAGGTGATAAAGTTAGCTCATTCTCACGAACTAATTCTTTTGTTCTTATTCCCAGTCTGGAACTAGTTCGCGAACCTTTTTCATTTAGCTCATTTAGTTCGTGCGTAGGAAGAGACAATCCGACACGATTGCGTTTAATCGGTGCAATCGTATAAGTTTACGCTTGCATGTTTTACAATTTGCAAAAACTGAGATTATTACGAATACGAAATGTTCTAAGTGCATAAGTACTTAGTTTTTACAAAGTAGTTTTTGTCCATTTTAAAATGATTTCACACTTCATTCCATTTTTGCATTGTTCCAAAAATCCGAATTTGTGTTATTCTAATCAACAATTAACATCAATCATCGTCGTATCACTATAAAATCACAATAAAATGATTCACGGGCTCGACGCTCGGCGCAGCTGACAACAGATGACCAATTTGCTCATGTCTCCGGCAGGGTGCGAACAAGAGCGAGTTAAGTCAGTTCGAGTAAACGAACTAAACTACTCGCGAGCTAAATAAGAATTTAGCTCATCGTAGGGAATAGATTAAATAAACTAGTTCGTTCACGAACTGCACGTCTCTAGTGTGAACGCAGTTTAATCTCTCCGTCAGAATAACAACTTGCAAAAAACTATATTTCTCATGACCTAGTCACGCAAAAAGAGGAGACGTCGGCGGAACTTTATAATTGTCTCGTCGCGTAGACTAAATAATTTGGTCCTTCTCTCAGAAAATATGAGCTGCATCTACAAACCGTAGAAAAATATGAAGAAATTGATTCTTATTTTGTCGACGATAGATTGTTTCAGCACTGTGCGAAGCTACCAGCCCGATCCAGACGCCTCCTTTTCTGAACTTTTGATAGAAACTCAGCCTACCGGAACCAAAACAGCAAGCTTTGTTCGCCATGAAATACAGGCAACCATCTGCCGACCTCAAGCACATTGCCAGTTAATAAAAAATTGGTCGTATCACCTTTCGATGTGAGAAGGGCTTGCACGAATCGAAAACATCGTGACATCAGTAGGAACCAGCCGAGTGACATAAAGAAAGATCAATATGTTGTGAACGCAATTTAATCTCTCCAATGGTATAACAACTCGCAAAAAATTATATTTCTCATGATCTAGTCATGCAAAAAAAGGAGACGGCGCCGTCAGCGGAACTTTATAATTGTCTCGCCGCGTAGACTAAATAATTTGGTCCTTGGAAAACGACAAAACTGTTGCTGTCGAAGAAGAATTGCTAAAAGAAGAAGAGAAAGAAATGCTGAACGTTGAGGTTATTGCAAATACATGCTAAATTTCCCATCCGTTAATTTAATGTTAGTTGATGTTTTCATAGGTTCCTTATTTGGCGAACATCGAGAATGAATAGTTTTCATCTCCGCCACTTCCAAGAGGCGCATGGACCCCTAATGATAATTCGTTACGGTAACGGTTTTATGAGTGGCTAGTACATCGTACTAACAGGGAAGCAGAACTTTCAACGAATGTATAAATGTTGTTTTACTAGAGTATGATCTCAATGAGCCTCAACTTTCATCATTCTTACAAGCCAAAATACATTCGAAAAGCTTTTGGACTTGAATCCATGGGTTGAGATTGAGAACAACATATTTTCTAAGACCTCCCGAACTAAGAGCATGCCCTAGTTTTGATTTTTATTCACAGTTTTCACAAAAAGCTCTGCCGGAATTCCTCTAAGAAGTAAATAAGAAAATCGAATTCAATCTTCAATAATATACACCCAAAACCGCATCCTTATATCCAATTAAGACTATCTGTCTGTTTCATCGTCTGTATTTTAGTCGTGCTATACAATATTGTCTTGACTCCACATTTCTACAAACATTGTTCCCGATCTGTATCCACTTGACTTTTCCTTATGGGAATACATGAAGAATACTGTACACATCGACTAAGTTTCCATCGCCGAAGAGTAAAGACCTATCGCATTAAAGTGGCTACAGAGCACTTACGCGAACAATTTCCACAAGTATCGGAAAATTGGTTTCGTTGTGCACAAGTACACTTTAAAATCCAGGAGCAGCATTTTGAATACGTTTTGTGAATGTTTTGTTTTTGTTTGGTTGAAATTTTGAACTTATTTAACGGTGAAAGTTTTTATTAATTATATTACAGACTTATACATATTGTTTTTGCCATTTTTTCTTGTCAAAATTAAAATTCAGCATTCCGGTATTTTTAAGAAGTGTATTTCCTTAGAAATGTGAAAACTGTTGCATTATATTTAATTTCATCTCATTATCATCAAAATTACGAAAGATGATACCATGGGTCGTTAACCACAGTGGTTATAACCGACAAATCGAGTGTAACATTATCCTCTATTGTAACAGAAAAAATTAGAAAAACCTTGGTCGAAAACCTTGCGCATGATTACAAAATAATAATCTGACAGCAGAGAAAAATGAATCATCGAGTGCTTCAAGAACACAGCGTTACATAAATCGCCCACGCACAGTGGTAAGTAAGTCAACTCCAGATATATACAGGTTGTTCTTTTACTGTGTGCAAATATTTAAACCTGTAATACCTCACTATAAATGGTAACGATTAAACTTATATGCTCTTAACACTAAGTTAATAGTTTTCGAGAAAAATGCATCGGAATATTTTCACCAAACCGTTTGAGAACTGCTAACGACTGGATGGTACGCCGCCTTGCCTGTGTGAATGACGTCCCGAATATAGGTCAGAGTTTTACGCTGTTTGATTCGTATGAGGCCTATTAATAGATCGTAACAGTCGAAACATTTTAAACGCGCTCACAAAACGCCTGGATTAATTAAAACAAGTGCCACTTCGCTCCAAGTAATTACAATTTAAGGTAAATAAATTAAAAACCGACGATTATAATTACTGCACAAAAAATGCGGATGAGTTAAATAATGACATCATCGTCATTCATCGTTTTATTTTCGGATATTTTACCCTCACAAGTAATAAATTTCCGAAAATAGATTTTTGATTCGTAAAAAGCATATTAAGATCGTAATGGCATTTACAAATAATGAAAAGAGAGATATGTTACTCTTGTACGGGGAAGTCCGCGGAAACGTTCATAGGGCTAGGGCATTGTAATAAACGATACAAGTGATCTTTATTACGAACCGCTGGAGAATGAGTTTAAATGCGGGACTCTTTTTATGATCGGCGCTATGTGTGGGTACACCCACCAACTACAGAGGAGGGCGTCAATGACCTTGTTGAATGTTTCCCTCTCGCATATTTCAGCAGTTTCAAACGAGTGGAACCTCCGATTTTTTTTGGCTATGATTCGGTGGCAGAAGTTAGCATTTCACGTACTTATACTGAGGTTTTTTTACTTGCACACAGTAAAAGAACACCCTGTATATCGATAGATTTTCCGATAGCAGAGACAGTTCATCGATATCCTGATTATAGTTCGCGAACTCATATCGTCTGTAATAGTGCTTCTGACATGTAAGTGTGTTTTATACTAATAATAAATGTACCTGATGTATATTATCTTATCTTAATTCTGGCTACGCCCGCAACCTCTAAAGTAAACGTTACTTCTTGGTAAAAACTAGGTTACCAATAAGACAACTTTATACTGTTATTTATTTGTTATTTATAATATTATTTCTGCGGCAGTGACCGTAAAATTAAAAGAGATTTAAACGACTGCAACTTTTAAAAGTTTTAAAAGTTTAATTTTGTCTCTTTTAGCTACCCTTTCAATTTCCTCCGTACGTTGTGAGACACCGAAAACGATGTCACGTCCGATTTCTCAAAATTATACTGGAAAGTTGTTATTGTGCACATTCATCAAGCAGTAGAACTTGTGCGGTATGTACGAGAGAGCATGGAATCCAAACTTTGACTTTCACTGAACCGTAAGAAGAGGTCTAAATGGCTTCCATGTAATAATCTCAACATTTTATTTAAGTACTCAAATGAGGAATACTTAGTTTTTTAAATTAATAATTCAAAACAGATATTAGTTTCTTTTAATGCGTTTTTTTTTTTCTTTTAATGCATTTTCTTTTTCTTTTATTCGTCACTAGAAATTTTCTTTTTATAAGTATTTCAGGGGTCGGCTTTTTGAATTACACAACCAGTGTTGCCACTTTCCTACCTAAACTCAATCATTCAGTCATTTTTCGAACATTTGATTCTACTTTCAAAGATCTCTAATTTGAGTACCCCCACGATGGGATTTACTTTACCAAAGATTATTTAGAAACTAGTGCTGGCAAAAACCGGAAAAAATTGAAACCTAATAATCGGTTTCTTTCAAAACCGGTTTTGGATGAAACCGGTTATCCAAATAATGATTAAAACCGACTATTCGAATATCTAAAAACCGATTATTCGGATATTCGGATATCCAAAAACCGATTATTCGGATAATCGAATATTCAAAAACCGACTATTCGGATATTTGAAAAACTTGTCTACTTGAATATATTCAAAAACCGACTATTCGTATATTCGCGAAATCTGTAATCAAAAAACCAGCTTTTGTATTACCAGAAAATCTGATTCATAAAAAACAGACTCGACTGAATTTTAACTCTAAAGCCAGTTTTACAATGGCCACATATTTTTGAAATATAAAATGAATGATAAATTACGTATTATATTACAGTTCATAGTATAGAAGGAAATACGTGGTTTAAAAGATTGGTATTTCCAAGACAAGAGCGCCACTAATGTTCCTGGTTTTTATTCAGATGAAGATGTTTTCAAACATTTCAATGTTGTGCTTCTCTTGTCCATTTTAAAGTATTAACTTCATTTCTAATTTATAAGGACTCACACATCTAAAACGTGACACAAACTCATTAATAATAGTTTTCGTTTTTTTTTTTTGTTAAATACTAGATAAACGTCAATTATTCTTGTTCTAACTAATGAAAAATATTCAACAAATTGTAAAAGTAATGCAAATATTTTGTGCTGTAAAAATTCATTACGGTGCCGAACATATGTACCATAATAAACTTTTATTGAATTCTCCGAAAGACGGTTGGGCACGGTCGAAAAGGCTACTCACAACAAAAACTAAAATTACTTTAATTCTTCTCCTTCGACTTCTAATATGTGGATTAGAAGTACCACTTGACCACCTACATTTTTTTTAAGTAGTGAACATAACAGATAAGATTTACCTTCATTTTTTTAATACTTCCAACGTTTACTCATTTTCAATTTTATTTGAGTTTTCCTAAGATTATCTTTAAATGGATGAACAAAATAAATACGTTATTTTGTGTACAGTTATTTGAATTTCAAGTAGTTGGGCTATTTGAATATATTTCACCATTCGAATAACCGGTCTTTCGAGTATCCAAAAACCGATATTATTCGAATATCCGGTTATCCAAATAATTGAATATTCGAATAACCGATTATCCGGATAACCGGTTTCCGATTTTGTTTAAAACCTCGGATAATCCAAAACCGGTTAACCGGTTATTCAAACAACCGATTTGGTTGCCAGCACTATTAGAAACCGACCACTGAAATACTTGTAAAAAGAAAATTTCTATTGACGAAATTATTAAAAATAAAGGTATATAATCTTACATCAGCAGAAAGGCAGAAAGCTACATTTAAGTGGTATCCATTTTTTTAAATAAAAAAGATATCTTAATTTTGTTCATATTTTCATAAAGGTCAAAGTCCTAAAAATATCGTGTTAGATTTTCGTTCGTATATGTTATCTCTGTAATCAGAAATTCATAATCAAACTGACTGATTTTTGAAGAATTCTTCAAGAAAAACAAATTATTTTACGAAAGTAGTTCAATGATATCAATATATCTGTATACCGTTGTAATCAGCTCGCAGCGGTGCATCCAAATATCTAAAAATATACAGGATGTTCAATTAAAAAAAATCAGTTTCCACTATCCGCCATTTTTCTGATCACTCTGTGATCTGTCTCACAGAAGAAATACGCATCGTTGGGCCAGCCTGTACATACTCTAAACTTTTAAAAATTATACCTGATATATTTTCTCTAAAATAGACAGTACTATAATTCGGTACTGTTGTTGTGGACGCTGTTTGCAGTTAAGGTCGATTTTATAAAGTTTAGTTAACCGAAGGTTAGACTCAACTTTTGGTTGAACAATGTTAAAAGTGCAGCCTTAACCAAAGGTTCAGTCTAACCTTCGGTCAACTAGGCTTTATAATACTGGCCCTTAGACTTACGTCATTGGTTCATTATCATCACATGGCGGACAGAAAAAAGTGTAAAACTTTACTATTGCAACGAAGCGGTGCTATGTTATAAATAGATTATGTACACGCCTCATATTTGCCGACGCAGCGCGTCTAGCTGATAGTGAACAATCGGTAAGCCAAAGTAATAATGCATTCGTTAGGACGGCATGATTCACAATAATGTCGCGGTTGACTGCGATGCTCGGACACGATGCGCACGAAAGAGTGTGCTGCAGAGACGTGTCGTGTTTCTATTTAATTCAAATCAACTAAATTGTTGTTTCTAAATTCAAGAAAGAGCTGTTATTAGCTTCCGGAATTATATTCGCGTTGTTACCGTGGCGGTATTAGACTGATTGATTAAAAATCACGTATAAGCGGGCGGAACATTTAACGCTTCGATTTAGACCCCCGCGTCGAGTCAGACTGCCGCTGTCTCAAACTGGTTTCAAGCAGTTCACTTTCTTAAATCCTCCCTTTGATTATCATCCACTTCCATAACACCTTTTTTTAATTTGTAACAGCCATCTTCATCTCGCTGTCGCTTTTTATAATATAGAGAATTTGGTAACTTTTCCTGTATTTAATCGAGTATTTATCTCTTATGTAAACGATGGCCAGGTGGGGGATGTTGGGTATACAGGTGTCCGTTTTTCGAGTGCCACTATGGGGATCTCGCTTATCTTAAGACATACAAAGTAGGTTAAATTAGGGCAAAGTTGCGCATTTTCATGCTGAATAAGAATCTGAAAAGCAATTTGAAATACCTTCAATGGTTTTGAAAATTTCCCAAAAAAAAAACAAAAATTTCTGATTTTCGTTTTTATTTTTTTTTCCTAAACTACTCGTACTAGGCATTTCTAACCCAGACATTATTGAGACACTTTTTATGAGGAATTCGAGTACGATATCCCCTTTTCAATAATTTTCAAGATAGCGGAGAAACACCTGGCAACTTCATTTTTTCTTATGGACGTCATTTCTATTTCTATTTCTTAATAATAGAAATCTGTGTGCGAATACTAATTAGTTTTAAATGTAAGAGTTTTTTTAGAAAAGCACGTTTTCCCTTAATGTTCAGGAAGACATTAAAAGTGATACTTCCAAAATCGTAGCTATTATGAGCTGAAATTAAGTATGCAAAGTTAATGACGATATCTTATTAAAAATACTGAAAAAACTTGAGCAATAAAAGGTGACGTGACAGTTAAGCAAAAAGTCTCACGAACCTCGAGGGTAAAACACAATAATTATATTTTAGACGTTAGAATCTATGATTTCAAAGTAGCATTCGGTCGAGATATGAATAAATAAATTAAAGAGAGGAAACTTTTACATATTCAATCTAATATATAATGAAATAGAATAAAGTTAATTATTACTCAATAATACGATCTAAAATTAGTAAGATTAATGAATTAAAATAAAATAATACAAATAATAGAGCGATGGAGCCGAAGGGTACTCGAAAATTAAATCTGATGGACAGTCATTTACCATAATAATAAGCAGGCTTAGGATAATTATGCGTTTGCATAATTGCATATGCAAATGCATATTTGGAACATTTTTATACATAAATGCATATTTTAACTTTTTAGGGCATTAATGCATAATTTCCTGCATTTTTTTGTTTTAATTGCAAATTTGCAATTATTTCTTATTGCCAAGTGCAAACTGACATTTTATAGCAGACAATCTGAACAACCAGTGTTTCAAAATCAGAATACTTGGAAATAATAAGAGGATTAACACTGTATGAAAACCGCCATTGTTTACTGCGACCGCACATTATCCCACGAATTTCCAAGTATTTTGTCCGCGTTAATGGTACTCGTACTAGCTCTTTTTCTAATTTTACCAGGAAATTCTGCAGAAAATTTCATCAACCTTCAGTAGTTGTATGCTGATTGCAATAGGATTAACATCTCTCAAGATGCCAAAAGAAAAAAAAGTGTGTAAGTGCAATTTTAAACCAGTCTGTGAAGGACTACGATGATTTTATAACGGATGGGCGTCTGTTATTTTGTAAATACTGCGAGGTTCATGTTACGGCAACCAAAAAGTTTCAAGTCACGCAGCATCTTCAAACCGGAAAGCATGCAAGTAATAAAAATCGCAAAAGGGGAAATAACGAACGGCAAGTGTTAATTTCTAATTTACCGACGCCTGGACCTAAACGTTCAGAATTCAATGCAGAACTTTGTAAGGCTTTTATTTGCGCAGACATCCCATCAGCTAAGTTAAAAAATGAAGTTCTTTGCCATTTTTTGGAAAAGTATACAAAGCAAAATATTCCAGATGAATCGACATTAAGAAAAAATTATGTTTCTGAATTGTATACATTAACATTGGATAAATTAAAAGCAAAAGTAAAGGATCATTCTATTTGGGTGTCGTTGGATGAAACAACCGATGAAGAACAAAGATGCATAGGAAATTATGTGTTTGGTATATTAGGGGTTCCTGAAGAAAAAAATAAATCATATCTGCTGACTTTAAAAGTGTTGGGCAAAGTAAATCATTCAACAGTCGCTGCTTTTTTCAACGACTCTTTAAGTTTATTGTGGCCGTCTGGAATTTTATAAGAAAAAGTGCTAGCGGTTTGTAGTGATGCTGCACCATATATGTGCAAAACAATGCAGGGACTGCAGGTTTTATACCCAAACATGATACATGTGACCTGTTTAGCACATGGCTTACATCGAGTAGCTGATTTAGTTCGTAATCTTTATTCAAATGTTAATTAGCACATTAACATTTGAATAAAGATTACGAACTAAATCAGCTACTCGATGTCATCATCTGTAAAAAAGATTTTCCTTAAGGTACCAAGTCGTATTCAGAAGTTTCGGGAAATTTCGGGTGACATTCCACTTCCACCTGCGCCAATCATTACAAGATGGGGAAGTTGGATCGACGCTGCTGTGTATTACGCTGAAAATTTTGAAATTGTGAAGAAAATTGTTGATGAATTCGACTCTGAGGAAGCGCAGTGCATCGAAGAAGCACAGAGTATTCTGAGAAAAAAAGGTATTCGAGAAGATTTAATTTTTATTCGAGCTAATCTGGCATGCATTTCGACTGCAATCTCCAAGCTAGAAGCTAAGGGTCTATCTTTACAAGAAAACATTCAAATAGTAGAACATGTAGTTAACGGTTTAGCAAAACTCAAGAAAAATGTTTTTATCAATAAATTAAACGAAGTGCTGTCAAAGAATACGGGCTATCAGCAACTGAAGAATATAAGTGAAGTGTTGCAAAATGAATCGACCCTTAATGAAAAAAACGAACATTTAAGTGTCAATGACGTTCTAAAATACGAATTTGTACCAATAGTGTCCTGCGATGTCGAGAGAGTGTTTTCTCAGTACAAAAATATTCTCGCCGACAATAGGCGCAAATTTACTTTTGAGAATTTGTTACACCATGTTGTAGTTAAATGTAATTATAATTTGTTTCTATAATAACGACTAAATAAATAATTTAGAATTAAAAAAAGTTTTTGTTTTTTTGTAGCAAAATAATGAAGAATGTGGTAACATAAAAAATATTAAACAGATAAAATAGCGACATCTTACTATCGCTTTTTGATCTGACATTGCAGTAGGATAGACAAATTGAAGCGGGATTTGCTCCTAATAAGTCCCCCATACAAGGCGGCCATGCTTGCTGTCAAAGCATAATGAAAGTTTTAGAAAAATTGCGAATAAATTGGGCAAGTCGTTTTTGGTCTGCAGTGGGAATGTCGAGCTACGTCTCTGCTGAAGAAGCCCCAAGCAGGGCTGAAACAGCTGTCCAGAGGCTGCTCGAGGTTTTCACTGCAATCAAGAACGATTTGCACAAAATTTTTCTATAAAAAATATTATTTATTCTATAAAAGTTAATTTTTAATGCATATTTTTGATGATTTTAGTGCGTATGTGCATGCATATTTTGAAGTTTTTTAATGCATAATTTTCCTAAGCTTAATAATAAGTAATATTGTTTTAAAATAAGCTGTGCGTGAAACGATGGATATCCAGTCTTATTATGTAATTATATAACTAACTTTATGATTTACTTTTCGTAGAGTTCGTGCTCATAAGAATTGCAGAAAGATATGAAACAAATAAAAACACTTTAAAAAACGAGCTAAAAATATAATTTATTAACTTACTTGACGTTTCGCAATTCCGTTATTCACTTTTGATAAGGCAAGTAATATTTGCGAAATGTCAAGTAAGTTAATAAATTACATTTTTAGCTCGTTTTCTAAAGTGTTTTTATTTCTTTCATATCTTGTTATGATTTACGTTAAAAGCTGCTTTTCTTATTTAACTATTCATCTTCAGGTAAAGTTAAAAACTTAATTTAATAAGCAATTATTTACTAGGAATTTTAGCGGCCTGCGTCAATTTAACGTCTCTTGGGCTCGAAATCAATCAAGTATCGTTTTAACTTATTCTATCCAATTACGTAACACAATTCACAAATGTACGAAATAATAAAACAAACAGCGATTTGAATATTATGACTACAATTATTAGCCATACTTAATTCTATTAATAAACCTGCTGGTTTCAGTACCACAAGACACTGTAAGTACATTAAAGTAATGCAAATATTATAAAGTTCTGCAAGTACTGTAAAGAGTAGGTACTTGATACTGGTACTGGAATTTCTCTAATTTTAGTAAAATACTTGAAAGTATTAAAGAAGTACTGGTACTGATACTGAAGTTCAAACAAAAACTTCTGAATACTAAGTACTGCCTGTACTTTGTTGCGGTACTTGCAACAGCTCTGCCTAAGACACATCTCCATTATATTTTTTTCATTACGTACTGATTTCGAACATCATACAGAGATTCTACCCAAAGAATATTTTTAATGCTGTTTGAAGAGACCAGGATCAAAAGAGGTTTGGATGTAGTAGGATAATGTCTCATAAAATAAAAAAAAAAACAAAATAAATTGTACTCTTCTTATCTTTATT
This sequence comes from Prosopocoilus inquinatus, assembly GCA_036172665.1. NCBI lineage: Eukaryota > Metazoa > Arthropoda > Insecta > Coleoptera > Lucanidae > Prosopocoilus > Prosopocoilus inquinatus. The sequence goes on from CM069877.1 coordinate 32,541,226, forward strand.
GTAGAGGGTGATATTTTACCCGATTCTGCCAAATTCCAGAAGATCTAGCGTAGTTTAATGCGACCGTATTTCACTTTTCATTACTAAATTACACGCCCCCTTTCTATTTTGTCCGCGCGTCCTAAGTGGTTGCGAGGGTTTCTGAAGAGCCCGCTCGGGCGAGTTCATAATTTTTATGCGCGCGTTTGGACGGGAGAGCGCATTGTCTGGAAAACAAACGTCCCGAAATAATACCCGTCCTTTTCGACGCCGCGCCGCAGCCTGTTTTTTTAGGCAACAAAATGGATTAGGAGGTCCTTGATATGTTTGTAATTGTGGCGGAGAGTTCTACAAAATAACATAGGGTGAAACAGAAGAGGGAAAAATAAGTACCAGTTATGGTAAGCCAACGCAATGTAATATATTTTCATCTACAAACGAAGCAAGAAGTGTGGGAGGAAATAAGATATACGTCTAAAATCAGAAGGGCTTCCAAAGTATTTGTTGGTCTTCATGGATTCATTATCAGCCAAATTGAAATTCATCAACCTGTTTAGAAAGGCCAAATATAGCGTTTCTTTATCTCATTAAGATTTAAAAAAAAATCCATTTATACTACTGGTGTCAGCGTACAAAATCAAAGGGGGAATTAAAAAATAATAATTCTCTGTTATATAGGGGTGATGTGACAGCTTATCCATCACAATCTCAATAAATGCAATGAATATATTGAATCAAATGTTTACTTTAACGTCCGAACTTGCTGGTGTGCACAAATGACCTTAGGTATATTTGTACAGTTATCGATATCAAAACGGTATATGTTTGTATAAGCGTTGTATGCTGTTTGCCCGCGGGCGTGTAACACATCGGACTGTTTCGAAACCGAACCAAGCGTTAATTTCAAAGTACTCGCAGCAACCGAAAAAGAAACGGGCACGGAGTTTAATATTATGTTTGCTTGCGACGCACAAAGGTTCTTACTGACGAGCTTTTACAGGTCGCTGGTTTATTATTACTTCGAAGCCTGTTTACACGATGAATCGAGAAATTAAAAATTCCGGAGGTCATTAAGCAGGCGGGTTTAATTACAAAGGAAATAACAACTGCAGCGCTTGATTAAACATTAACGGCTCACCTGTGAGCACCCGGAAGCATTCCGTGTTATTCGGGTAAAGTCCGGGATAGCCGGGGCTGTAGAACTCCTTCTTGTTTTGGTCACCGACCGTGAACTTGTAACAGGGATCCTCGACGGTGCTATGAGACAGTACCGACGAAATTGATGTGTCCAGTTTCGCACATTCGTCATCTGAAACCAAACACTTCATATAATTGATCTGAAATAAAAGATTTGTTACAGAATCAACGACGAGAAAGCCTTCCGTAAAGGTTTTCGACAATGGACCGATAGTTGGGACGTAATTTAATCGATATTTCAAATTGAAAGAAAAATGAACAAGAAACGTCAACAAAGTGAAAACTTTGACTAAATGGAAACATGAATTTAATTCTAAACAGGGCGCCACCCAAGGTCTTTGATAGGAAAAGAATGCATGGAAGACTGGGAAACCATATCAGAAAAATATCAAAAAAAAGGAAAATAAACAACTAAGCAGCAACCGTAATAATAAGAAATTCAATGTAAATGTAAATATATATATATATATATCTATATATGTTAATCCGTAGGCTTCCGCGGGTGTTGAATGCTGTAGTATTCTTCCGGGTAGTCCTCCGCGTTGAGTTCTCTAAAGAACTATTTGTCTTCTGACAACGTTTCGGCAAGGTCTCACTTGCCATCTTCAGGTCTTCGCTGCTGCTTGCCTGCTTCTGCTCCTCGTCGTTACTCGAGTCACAGTGGCTTCTGGTCGCGCTGGTGGTGGTTTAAGTACCGTGTTGCGGTCACGCGTCGTTACGCTTGGTGGTTTTTCCGCTTGACTTCTTGTTGTTGGTTGATTGGGTGGTGCCTGTTGACTGCTTTCTCCTAATCCTGATGGTCCGGGGTTCGCTGGTTTCTGGCTTCGGGTTACTGGTCCTCGACGGTCGGTGGATTTTCGGATCACTGGCCTCCAGGTGGGTGGTAGTCGTAATGCATCATCTCTGGTGTTTAAGTTCATCTGATGTTTCTCGATTTCTATCGCTTCTCGGATGATGCGTTTGGTCTTGTGTTCTACGCTGGCAATTGTTCTGGTGTTGTCGAAATCTATTTTGTGTGAAGTCGCTTTTACGTGTTGTGCCAATGATGATGTTTTCTCGTCCTTCTCGACGGCCTTTCGATGTTCTTCTTTCCTGACGCTTATTTTTCTATTTGTTTGGCCTATGTAGACCTTGTCGCAATCTTGACAGGGAATTCCGTACACGCCTTGGCTTTCCAGTTGTATTTTAGTTTTGACTGTTGGCAGGATGTTTCCAATTTTCTTGTCGGTGTGAATGATGTCCGGATATTGTGTTTCTTGAGTATTCTGCTGATCTTCTCTGTTGTCCCTTTAACAAATGGTAGGCATGCTGTTCCTACTATATCTTTTTCCTCTTCCTGTGTCTTGGGTTTGCGTTGGTGTTCGGCTTTCCTGATTTGTTTGTCCTGATATCCATTTTTTATTAAAGATGAGCGGATTTTCTTCATTTCTTCTACCTTGTTTTCTGAGTCAGCCAATCTTTGGGACCGGGTGACGAGGGTCCTTACCACTGATTGCAATTGTGCTGGATGGTGATGTGATTGTGCGTTCAGGTACCGTTCCGTGTGGGTTGGTTTTCGGTATACGGAATGTCCAAGGCTTCCATCTGGTTTTTTCTTTATAAGTACATCGAGGAATGGAAGTTCGTTGTTTTCTTCGATTTCCATCGTGAACTTGATCTTCGGATGGATTTCATTCAGGTGTTGCAGAAATCTTCGTAGTTGTTCTTCTCCATGCTTCCATATTATGAAGGTGTCGTCCATATATCTGAGCCACAGGTGTGGTTTGTGACTTGCGGTATCGATGGCCCGTACTTCGAAATCCTCCATGAATAAGTTGGCGATTACAGGAGATAATGCTGATCCCATGGGTGATCCTTCTACTTGTTTATAACGTTGGTTCTTGAAGATGAAGTAGGTGTTCTTCAAGCAGTGCTTCACCAGGTCCATGGTGTCGTCTGGGATGTGGTGTTTTAGATGAATGATATCCACTGCTTCGTCTATTGGTATGTTGGTGAATAGTGAGACCACGTCGAAACTTACTAGCAGATCTCCTGATTCTACGGTGAAGTCATTTATACGCTCGATGAAGTGGCCTGCGTTCTTTACGTAGGATTCTGCTTCTTCGGCGTATGGCTGCAGTCGTTTGGCCAAGAATTTTGCTAGTGGTTGTAACGGTGATCCGATGGAACTGACGATTGGCCTCAGTGGTATCCCTTCCTTGTGGATTTTTGGTAATCCGTAGAGTTTTGGGCATCTGGATGATTTTTCCCTCGGGATCAATTGTAATTGCTGCTCTTGACTGATTGAGCTGGCTTTGATTTTAGCTTTCGTTGTCTTCTCTAAGTATGTCGTTGGATCTGTGGCGATGGTGTTGTACGCTGGGTCGTTTAGTAGGAATTGATCTGAAATAAAAGATTTGTTACAGAATCAACGACGAGAAAGCCTTCCGTAAAGGTTTTCGACAATGGACCGATAGTTGGGACGTAATTTAATCGATATTTCAAATTGAAAGAAAAATGAACAAGAAACGTCAACAAAGTGAAAACTTTGACTAAATGGAAACATGAATTTAATTCTAAACAGGGCGCCACCCAAGGTCTTTGATAGGAAAAGAATGCATGGAAGACTGGGAAACCATATCAGAAAAATATCAAAAAAAAGGAAAATAAACAACTAAGCAGCAACCGTAATAATAAGAAATTCAATGTAAATGTAAATATATATATATATATATATCTATATATGTTAATCCGTAGGCTTCCGCGGGTGTTGAATGCTGTAGTATTCTTCCGGGTAGTCCTCCGCGTTGAGTTCTCTAAAGAACTATTTGTCTTCTGACAACGTTTCGGCAAGGTCTCACTTGCCATCTTCAGGTCTTCGCTGCTGCTTGCCTGCTTCTGCTCCTCGTCGTTACTCGAGTCACAGTGGCTTCTGGTCGCGCTGGTGGTGGTTTAAGTACCGTGTTGCGGTCACGCGTCGTTACGCTTGGTGGTTTTTCCGCTTGACTTCTTGTTGTTGGTTGATTGGGTGGTGCCCATCTGGTTTTTTCTTTATAAGTACATCGAGGAATGGAAGTTCGTTGTTTTCTTCGATTTCGTTGTTATGGACAACACTGGACCAACTCTCAGCTTTTCGTGAAGAAACGGACACCGAACTGACAAGAAGAAAGCAGAAGAAGAAGTTCGAACACCTACAAAAAGAACAAAAGCCGAAGGAACATGTAACACCGCTCGTATTGGAGAAAGTTGTTCATAACGTATCAAGCTATCCACTCGACGAAGCCAGCAAAAGTGTACTGGCCAAGGGTTTCAACTACGCTGTAGCACCAGCCAGCATACCAATGGAGAACATAATATGCAGTGTGGAAGCATCCATCATCGGATTACCGGAGGACACAGCGGAGACAATACGACAAGATGTATCCCAAATCCTAAGACGAGCAAAACCACCAAACAGGAACCTATCTCGAGAAGAACTACAAGCTCTACACACGCTGAAGAAAAATGAACAAATCGTCATACTTCCAGCCGACAAAGGAAACGCCACCGTTGTGATGGATCGTAACGACTACGAAACGAAGATGGAGGTCCTACTAAACGACCCAGCGTACAACACCATCGCCACAGATCCAACGACATACTTAGAGAAGACAACGAAAGCTAAAATCAAAGCCAGCTCAATCAGTCAAGAGCAGCAATTACAATTGATCCCGAGGGAAAAATCATCCAGATGCCCAAAACTCTACGGATTACCAAAAATCCACAAGGAAGGGATACCACTGAGGCCAATCGTCAGTTCCATCGGATCACCGTTACAACCACTAGCAAAATTCTTGGCCAAACGACTGCAGCCATACGCCGAAGAAGCAGAATCCTACGTAAAGAACGCAGGCCACTTCATCGAGCGTATAAATGACTTCACCGTAGAATCAGGAGATCTGCTAGTAAGTTTCGACGTGGTCTCACTATTCACCAACATACCAATAGACGAAGCAGTGGATATCATTCATCTAAAACACCACATCCCAGACGACACCATGGACCTGGTGAAGCACTGCTTGAAGAACACCTACTTCATCTTCAAGAACCAACGTTATAAACAAGTAGAAGGATCACCCATGGGATCAGCATTATCTCCTGTAATCGCCAACTTATTCATGGAGGATTTCGAAGTACGGGCCATCGATACCGCAAGTCACAAACCACACCTGTGGCTCAGATATATGGACGACACCTTCATAATATGGAAGCATGGAGAAGAACAACTACGAAGATTTCTGCAACACCTGAATGAAATCCATCCGAAGATCAAGTTCACGATGGAAATCGAAGAAAACAACGAACTTCCATTCCTCGATGTACTTATAAAGAAAAAACCAGATGGAAGCCTTGGACATTCCGTATACCGAAAACCAACCCACACGGAACGGTACCTGAACGCACAATCACATCACCATCCAGCACAATTGCAATCAGTGGTAAGGACCCTCGTCACCCGGTCCCAAAGATTGGCTGACTCAGAAAACAAGGTAGAAGAAATGAAGAAAATCCGCTCATCTTTAATAAAAAATGGATATCAGGACAAACAAATCAGGAAAGCCGAACACCAACGCAAACCCAAGACACAGGAAGAGGAAAAAGATATAGTAGGAACAGCATGCCTACCATTTGTTAAAGGGACAACAGAGAAGATCAGCAGAATACTCAAGAAACACAATATCCGGACATCATTCACACCGACAAGAAAATTGGAAACATCCTGCCAACAGTCAAAACTAAAATACAACTGGAAAGCCAAGGCGTGTACGGAATTCCCTGTCAAGATTGCGACAAGGTCTACATAGGCCAAACAAATAGAAAAATAAGCGTCAGGAAAGAAGAACATCGAAAGGCCGTCGAGAAGGACGAGAAAACATCATCATTGGCACAACACGTAAAAGCGACTTCACACAAAATAGATTTCGACAACACCAGAACAATTGCCAGCGTAGAACACAAGACCAAACGCATCATCCGAGAAGCGATAGAAATCGAGAAACATCAGATGAACTTAAACACCAGAGATGATGCATTACGACTACCACCCACCTGGAGGCCAGTGATCCGAAAATCCACCGACCGTCGAGGACCAGTAACCCGAAGCCAGAAACCAGCGAACCCCGGACCATCAGGATTAGGAGAAAGCAGTCAACAGGCACCACCCAATCAACCAACAACAAGAAGTCAAGCGGAAAAACCACCAAGCGTAACGACGCGTGACCGCAACACGGTACTTAAACCACCACCAGCGCGACCAGAAGCCACTGTGACTCGAGTAACGACGAGGAGCAGAAGCAGGCAAGCAGCAGCGAAGACCTGAAGATGGCAAGTGAGACCTTGCCGAAACGTTGTCAGAAGACAAATAGTTCTTTAGAGAACTCAACGCGGAGGACTACCCGGAAGAATACTACAGCATATCTATATATATATATATATATATATTAAAAAAAATCATAGTAAATATATATGACTAGTACTTGTGTTAAATCTCGTGGAGTAATTATTCTTAAAAATTTCAAGATTAAATAATAGTAGATGGTTATATTTGACAATGATATTGTACGTCATGAAGGCTTCATTCAGTTCACATTTTGTGACAATAAATAGAATTAGAAGTAAATAAGTGTTACATTTGACAATAAAGAATTTTAGATTGTAATTAAAAGGATGTAAATTGTTAGTTATGAAAATTAAATTGCAACCAAAACTTAAATGTTGAAACTGATTAATAATATAAGTAAATAATATTTATATGAAATTGAATGAAATTTGAATAATTTGAGTTACCAAAAATTAAGTTACAAAAGAACTACATATATATATATATAAATTAACTATCGATTTTACTCAAAACACTTTTTAAAAAAACTTTTATTGATTCTGAATCGAAAACTAATACAAAAGCATGTGTTCCGTTATGCGGCTAATTACTGACTAACATAAAAATGCAATGCTTCTACGTTGCGCGGCAATGCTGAATAATCAAAATTAGGCGAAGATCGGCGGCTTCCACGGTGTCACCGGCTTCTAACTTGCTGATGCAATGGGAAAGTCACCCTATAACTCCTCCCTTGTTAAAATGAAGCTTCCTCCGGAAGTTGGATTTTCCTTTCCTTAGGTTTTGGACCTGGTTCCACTTTTCTTTCTTCCTTTTCTTCTTTCTTAATTATTAGATACCGTGCCAAAAAATAAGAACCCAAAATAATTAGTCCAATATAAAGGATAATTGTCCAAACACTTGGAATGTGGAAGTCAGAAGTTTCTTCGAAAATCGGCACCATAGTATTCGAAGGAATGTCGTTTAATTTTAAATTTTTCAGTTCAATTGAAAAATTAGGCATCTCTTCATTTTTGAGACGCAACGGCACATTTGGAATTATCACAGGTTTTCCATAAGATTTTTCTTGATAAGTTATTTCTTGATTTTTGAAGAGTATTTTACATTTATCTTCTTTTATCAAAAATATCCCTGATAATACTTTAGATTCTGTTTCTTGATCACATACGATATCGATTTTCTCGTTCTCAAGAAAGACTCCCAAATATTGGTTTATTTCAGGAACGATTTCTACATGGCTTTCTTTAACATTTAATTTTGTGTATTGGCAATAATCAGTCTTCGTATTTTGTAAGATTTGACCTTCACATAAAGTTTGACGGTTTGTTTGTAAGTAACTTGGGCACTGGAATATTCTGTGACCTGTACATATGTCGCTTAGAGGTTTAATTACGTTATTTTTTGTTTTTAGCAAATATTTGAAATCCGGAATGATTGTCAAAAAGTCTGACTCATATTTAGTAGGAATTGGATATAAATAATATAATTCAAAAGTTTCCTCGAAATCAATGGGAATAGATATGAAATAATTAATTCGTGTGACTTCAAATTTGCAATTAATTCTTACTATCGATTCAAAGTCTTGAATATTTTCATATTTCAACTCAAAAGGAAATTGTTCTTTATAATGGTCAGATATTCTTTGTAATTCTAAAAACAAATCTTTACCTTTCATTATACTAGGATGCAATGTTTTTAGTTTGCAAAAAGTAATAGAATTTTCTATATCTTGCAAAATATTTAAAATAACATTGTAAAGTATTATTAATTGATTATATAAATCTTTGGCGAATAGAACATCTTGATGTTTAAAATTATCAATAAACATTTGCTTTACTTGCATAATTCGCGATTTTAGTACAAGTTCATTGTGTTGAATATCTTGTAATGTATCATTAAATTTCTGAATCATTTTTTCGTTGACAGAATACTGCATTTTTAACTGATTCTTAATAAGATTTTGATTTCCTTTTAAATGATTTAAAATATTTTCTATTCTCTCACCATCATTTGCGTCTAAATTGCCAGTTATTGTTTTAACTATCGTTCCTAGGCCATTTATTAGTCCTCTCTTGGATCTATCAATACTTGAATGCGATTTAATATTACTTATTTTATCCTTAATAATATTTATATTATATTGAACTACTTTATTATAATTGCTTAGTTCATTAGCGTAAATAGAAGAATTTGTAGTGCCTTTCAAATATTCATACTGAGAATTTAAGTTTTCGTATTCATTATACAATGACTGTAAATCGTAATAATGGACAAACGTATGTTGTGTGCGTTGTAATTTTGCTGGACCTAAATTAATTGGTAATATGCCTGGGTTTTGAGTAATGTTTTTTATTTCTGTTCCTTGTCCGACTGCGAGGAACCTGAAAAATTTTTAAATTTGTAAGTTTGTTTTTTAGGTCTTTTAATATTAGAAAGGTGTATATTTTGTGTAGTATTATGATGTGTTGGATTTATTTTTGCCGTTTTTAAATCATAATTAACACTTCGTATTTCTTCTGGCTTAAATTTATTATTAGTTTTACTTTGTTTTTGTTTGTTTTTTACATAAACTTTTCTAGGAATTTCAGGAGGTTTTTCCTTAGTTTCGTTTATTTTGGTAATTACGTGCTCTTTCTTTTGTTGTAATTTTTCGTTAAGATTTTGATACAATAGTTTCACTTTGTTTTTATGGCTTTCAATATAATTATTAGCTAATTGTCTATCAATGTCAATATTAAATGGAGATTCGATTTCCAAATGACCTGTAGTTATTTCGTACGGTCTTAAATTGGTTGTAGAATGAATTGAATTGTTATAAGCTAATAATGCGTAATTAATTTTCATTTCAATAGGTTCATTTTTGTATTCTGCTTGGTTATTGAATAAGCGAATGTGTTCGATTAAAGTCGAATGAAACCTTTCTATAAGTCCATTAGATTCGGGGTGTTGTGAACTAATAAAATGTATTTTTATTTTATGAACTTCTAATAATTCTTTTAATACACTATTTTTAAATTCGACACCATTGTCCGATATGATTTGTTCAGGAATGCAGTGATGAGTAAAATATTTAATTAAATTATTTACGACTTCTATGCCTTGAGATGAATTTAATTTATAAGCTTGAGCGTATTTAGAAAACGAATCAATTATGGTCAAAAATTTTACATTTTCTAACGTAATACTATCGACATGCAAAATTTGGAACGGCTTGACAGCAGTTGGAGTAATATTAAACTCTAATTTTAGTGGTTTCCTGTCGTATTTCGTTACTTGACAAATTTCACAGTTATTAATATAAGTTTGAATAGACCTTCGTTGATTAGGCCAGTAATAAATTTGTTTTATTCGATTCTCAGTTTCGTCAAGTCCTCTATGATTATTTTTACCTTCATGATAATTTTGAATTGTTTGTAAGATTTCATCATTATCACTAATATCTATTAATTTTTTCGTACATTTTATCATTTTAATTTCCGAGTTTTTAAAATATTTTTGAAGTATTGCACAAAATTTCTCATACAACGGGTCTTCGAAAAAAACGTAATATTTCACCTTAGGTACAATAAATTCTTTTATGAAATTAATCATTTCTCGCTCATAATTATTCTTTGAAAATTGAACAAGCATTCGTTGTTTCGTTTGATATAATTTTATTCTTGTAGGCACGGAAGGTGCATAATTTACTTCTGAAATAACAATCTGATTTTTTCCAAAATTTACGGGACATTCAACAATTGGAATACCAGCTATTGGTTCTTCATGATTAGTGTGAACAGTCTCGTCGTCATCGTCGTTATTATTATCTGCTTCTACTATTAATGATTGAGTTTCTAATTCTTTATTAAAATTTTCCATATACTCGAAAATGTCTTTACACTGTCCGTCATCACTATTCATCATATTTAATTCAATTCGCGATAAAGCATCCGCGTTTTTATTTAAATTACCTTTTTTATAAGCAATTTCGTAATCGTACTCCTCGAGTTTAAGTCGCCATCTAATTAGTTTGGAATTTGGTTCTTTTAAAGAGAACAGCCACTGAAGTGGTTTGTGGTCGGTTATGATTTTAAACTTTCGGCCAAATAAATAAGGTCGGAAATATTTAACTGCCCAAATAATCGCGAGTAATTCTTTCTCGATAGTTGAATAGTTCGTTTCCGAATTATTTAATGTTCTACTAGCGTAAGCTATCGGTAAATCGGAACCAATTTTTCCTTGCGACAATACTGCACCTATCGCAAAATTGCTTGCGTCAGTTGTCAAATTAAACGGTTGATTAAAATCGGGATACTGAAGTATAGGCTCATTTATTAAAAGATTTTTACACAAATCAAAACATTTTACATATTCAGGATCTTTAATATTAATTTCGGCTTCCTTTTTTAAGCATTTGGTAAGCGGTTTTGTTATCTTTGCAAAATCTTTTATAAATTTTCTATAGTAACCTAATAGTCCTAAAAAGCCTTTTATTTGTTTAGTAGTTTTAGGAATTGGATAATTTTGTATAGCTTTTATTTTATCGGGATTCGGTTTAACGCCGTCAGGGGTGACTACGTGTCCTAAATAGGCAACCTCTTTTCTGAGAAATTCAGACTTGTCTAATTGAATTTTGAAATTTGATTGTCTCAATCTATCAAATACTTCTTTTAATCTCTCAATGTGTTCTTGAAGACTGGTACTAAAAATAATTATGTCGTCTAAATATACAAGACACTTTTCATTTTGAATACCACGCAAAATGTTATCCATTATCCGTTGAAATGTTGCGGGCGCGTTTTTAAGCCCAAATGGCATGCGTAAAAATTCATAATGGCCATTTTCCGTATTGAAAGCAGTTTTCTGTATATCTCCTTTACACATTTCTATTTGGTGAAAACCAGAGGCAAGGTCTAAAGTCGAAAAGTATTTGCATTTACCCAATTTGTCCAATAAATCAGTAATATTTGGCAAGGGGTAGCGGTCGTCAATAGTTTTATCATTTAATTTTCGATAGTCTATGACAATGCGCCATTTACGTTTTCCTGATGCATCTAGCTTCTTTGGCACGACCCAAAGAGGCGAGCTCCATGGTGAATGAGAAGGTTGAATTATTTTTTGGTCAAGCATACTTTGTATCTGATTTTTAACTTCTTGCCGGTGTATTTCGGGATAACGATAAGATTTAGTATAAACAGGTAATTCGTCCTTGGTTTTTATTTTATGCTTAATTTTGCTTGTAAAACTTAATTGTTTATTTTCCAAATGAAATATATCTGAATATTGCTTAATTAAATTATTTATTGTTTCTTTTTCCTCAGAATTCATGTGATCGGTACGAATTTTTGATAGCAAATCAATGTTAATTTTTTGTGACTCTAAATTATTAATATTTGGACTGAAATCTTGTTCACTTTCATCAAATTCTTCAGCAATAATCGGTTCATTTAAATGAAGCATTAATTTCTTTTCTGTTGGGTTTAAAATTGTGCATAAAGCTTGATGATTTTTAACTTTTGTTAAACATTCAGGAATTTCTAATTCATTCAATTTTTTATAAGGAATTATTGCTTCACCATCTTTAATATTTTTTACATTGATTTTTATAACTTGCTCGGATCTAGGATGAGCGATAATAAAATTCGTATTGTTAGATAAATTGTGAAACTGTATATTAATTTTACGCGTTGGTGTAATCAATTGATTTTTGTTGTAATCAATTATAGCATTTAATTTCTTCAAATTATCGGTACCGAGTAAACAATGGAAATAATTATGAAATTTGAAAAGATGGAATTTTAAAGAAAAGTTTGATTTTATATTAAGCAATTTACTAAAAGATATAGTCGTGCTATATTTTTCGGTCGACGTGCCATGTGCAGTTGAAATTTGGAAGGGATCTTCAATAATCGAATGTTTAAAATATTTTTTAGCTATTTCCGGGTTAATAAATGATTTTGAACTACCAGTATCTATTAAAATTTTTAGATTATTTTGTGGAAAAATTATGTACGGTAATTCGCTGTCATTATTTGTTAAGTTCATTAATTCATATCGAGGTCCGAGGCAATTTCGCATAAAAAAGAATTCGGGTCTTCCTCGATTTGTTCGTCAGGAATTTCGTCCGGCAAATTTTCTTCTACTTGTTCTACATCATTTTCAACAATATTATGTAATTCTTCAAACACATAATGACGTGGGGCATTAGGGTTTTGGTTTTGAAAATAATTATTTCGATTTGGAGTTTGTTGTTGAGGACGGAATGTATTCCGCGTTGAAGTACTCATTGGTGTTGGTTTTTGAAATCTTTGAATCTGATTTGATTTAAATGCATTAGCGCTTGTGCTCGGATAACCAAAATTGTTTTTATTGAAATGTGATTGTTGATTTGAGTTCACATTTGGTTTTCCTAGCATTTGCACATTTTTTATAACGTTCGGTTGTTGTGGTTTAACAAATGCTTTATTAATAAAATTCGGTTTTGGAAGAATTTTATTTTTCTCGATTTTCTGTAGATTAACATCATATTGAAAATCATTTGTTAACATGCTTAGTGTATTATTTAAATCTGTGGGATTCTTAGTACGCATCAAGGATCCTATAGGTTCTTTTAATCCGCGTAATAATATACGTAAAGCATAATTGCGAAAATAATTAGATAACACACGCGCTTCGTCCGCATTAAAGTGTGTAACTAAATACGAGATTTGCAAATTTAAGGAATGCTGTACACGGTTATAAAAATCAAACGGAGATTCATGACCCTGTTTTAATTCGGTCATTTCAATATTTAAACTGTAACAATCTCTTTTATCTGCATACGCTTCAATAAGAGCAGTTTTTAAATCATGCCAACTATTAATGATACAAGACGAGATATTAACAGCAGCTTCACCTTTAATTTTCGCTAAGATACTAGACATCAGATATTCATTCTGGAAGTCGTTATGATCTCGCACATTATAAAATTTGTTTACTAGTTTCTCACTAATTTCAATAAATCTGGGTAATAATTCCGTTTCCCCATTGAAATCAGGAACCATTTCCAAATATTCTTTTTTTAGAATAGGAACTTGTTCTAGTGCCATTTTAATTGATTGATTTGATTTATTTTTTGTAATAGGCGATCTAGAACGAAAATTTCGAAAATTTTCAAAATGTGAGTCAGAATCGGAATCACTACTTGAATCGTATCGGTTTTCAGAACCTCTAAAAGACATAAGTGCTACTCACAGTAAAATGATCGTCCACTCCATGTAGTCTCAATATTCGCTTGCGACAGCGGAGTTTTATTTCTTCGATATTCCCTCGAAAAAATTGTTTTTCGCCCTTTCGATATGCTCTCGAAACTTGTCCCTTGAAGTACCTTCGATGTCCACTCGGAGTTCTTCTCGTTAAGCTACTCAGTTCACTTAACTGGGAAAGCGAATTTCTTGATTACCAATAAATCGTTGACACGAGCCAAATATTATATTCACTAATATTTGTTTGGCAATCCTACTGACTGCGCCAATTAACTATCGATTTTACTCAAAACACTTTTTAAAAAAACTTTTATTGATTCTGAATCGAAAACTAATACAAAAGCATGTGTTCCGTTATGCGGCTAATTACTGACTAACATAAAAATGCAATGCTTCTACGTTGCGCGGCAATGCTGAATAAACAAAATTAGGCGAAGATCGGCGGCTTCCACGGTGTCACCGGCTTCTAACTTGCTGATGCAATGGGAAAGTCACCCTATAACTTATATATATATATATATATATATATATATATATATATAAATTCTTAAATTTGCATTAAGGTTGGGTCATAAAAACCTACGACACGGCGTACGAAGATCCGACGAAGAGAATTGCCAAAACAATTATCACACAGTCAGGATGGCCATAACGCGAAAATGAGACACCGCCCCCACAAAGAACACCACCAGATGCTGGGGATATCGCTAAAGAACGACTGACGGTCTTAAGCGCGCCAGAAATTCATAAGGCGAAACCAACTATGCCCCCAAATGTTTGAAAGGAGGGTTTGCACGAATCAAAATCAACATGACATAAGCAGGAACCAACGGGTATCAATCTGACGTAAGAGAAGGCCAATAACATCAAAGGCCAATTAAATTAACCGTCGAAATTTTAGCTCGCAAAACCTGTAGTTCACAAAAACCGATCTAATAAAAGTGTAGATCGACAGTCAGGATGGCCATAACGCGAAAATGAGGCAGCAAACAACACCACCAGGTATCACTAAAAGGACAGACGCACAGTGCGTCGAGCTGTGGACAAAAATAGAAAATGCAATATTTTTTTTAAGGGACAATAAGATTTCAGTAGTTGCCAAATAATGTCTAAAAACAAAATATAATCACTATTTGTTTGATTTCTTTGTGTTTTATAACTAAAGACCGGATTTATATGTGCTAAAAAAGTGGAAAATAAGTTTTTTTATGCGATTAAAATAGATCAAAATATGGATATTATATGCGATAAAAATTTTATTTTACTTATACTTTAGAATAATAAAAACATAAATTGTTTCATATAAGTAATTTTAACACTTAACACTTAAATAGTAGGATTACAAAATATAATCAACAGTTGATTTAAATTATTTGGGGTAAAATTTTGTCGTCTGTCTGACAAAATATTTTTATAAGAGGAAAACGAACGCTCGACACCGCATGAAGTAATGGGCGCAAATGTCATGGATGCTACATCTTTGGGGTCCATGTCCAAATCCTCTTCACTTTGACCTTTTAAAACTAAACAGATTTTCCTCATTTTATTGTAGTCAGGATTACGTAATAGAACCTTGTCTAATTTTGCCATTAACTTTTCTCCTATCTCCCCTGGAATTGATTTTACACTTTCAATTGCATCATCGACCACTTCAAAAGAATCTAATAGAGCCGTCTGGGATGATTCCAACTTTTTAATGGTGGATATTAAAACGGAAAAATGAGTTTTAATGAATGCTAATTGATTCCCGATGTTTGTGTTCGACATGCATTCCTTACAAATTCTTAAAGCCGCTGAATTGGAATCATCCAATTCTAAGAAAATTTCCTTTAATTGTTTAAAGTTATCTGCGTAAAAATTTGCTGCTTCAAGCCACGTACTCCATCTCGTAATTATTGGTTTTGGTGGTAATGGCAGGTCAGCAGCTAATTCTTTATAGTGTTGTATACGCAGTGGGGCTTTAAGAAATGTCTTTTTTTCCGTTATTGATCAACTTATTTACTGTTGGGTATTCTAGTCACACCAATTCAGCGAGCCTATTCATTGCGTGAGCCATACCAGTGAAGTGCATCAAATTTGGGTAAAACATATGTAAAGCCTGTCCTGCTTTTATCATGTAGGCTGCTGCATCAGACACCATTAGTAATATATTTTCCGATTTAACTTGATTAGGTGCATATAAAAGTGTCAAGCTGTCGTTAATAAAACGTGCGATCGTTGAATGATTTGTTTTTTCCAAAACTGTACTATTTACTAAATAAGATATTGGTGCAACTGTGCTGCTTAATACTACTGCTAACATATTTGCTACATAACGACCGCAGGCATCTGTCGTTTCATCAACTACTATATTAATATTGTTGTCGCTAAGCTTCTCTCTTATTTTCTTCATCCGTTGCTGGTAGCATATACTTAGATAGTTTTTCCGCAAAGTCGATTCATTTGGAATATGACGATTGCAGTATTTTTCCAAAAAAGTTCGAAAACTTGGTTGCTCAAGTTTATGCCAAGGAAAGTTTGACTCTGCCATAGCACTGCACAAGTCTAAAAAGAATTCATTTCCTGTGTCACTGCCCTGTGAGTTACTGGCTGTTGAAGAAATAAAAGACTGCTTAAAGTTAGATACATCTTTTCTCCGACTCCTTTTGGAGGTTTGTAGCCAAATGTTGATCAATCTGGTACTTTTGGTCTGACGATGACACCTTAAAATATTGTCAAAATGAAAATGTGATTTTTAAGAGAATTTGTAAGGTGTCTACCTGTTTTGAGCATGCGTTGCAAAAATTAACTTTTCCATCTGTAGTTAGATGTTTAGATGCTTTAATCCATTTTTTCAATAGATCAAGAGGATGCTACTTTCGGCATTTTGAAAAGATAAGCACTGAATTTATTTCGTCTTTAAATTAAATAAGAAAATAACAACTAATTCGCGTTGATAAATACACTAGTCACTAGTCACACACATTCACGGAGTAAAATAAAGTGGCCAGACGTTGAGGAGAATAAATTACTTCTTGGAAAAGCTGCAGACTTGAATATTGACCGTATATGGAATTATAATGTTATTTATATCAATATATGGATAAATAAATAAATATGCGCTAAAAGTCTAAAATATTAAGTTATATGCGAAATAAAACTACCATTTTTGGGCTTCTCTAATCGACAAACATATAAATACAAAACGCCAAGTTTAGGTATGTTAGCGTAAAATACTTGTAAAAACTTATAAATCCGGTCTCTATTTATAACTATTTATGATATAGTTTTTGAAAGTTCAAGGACCGTATGCTACAGTGACATTTACGATTCTACGAATGTTACCTTACATAATCAACTGAAAAAAAATCTAAATAATTTTGACTATTAATCCTAACAATGGAGTCTTTTATTACAGATATGAATAATTTCAAACTAATTTGTGAGGATATTTTAACATTAAAACTGCAAATGAAAATTGTCTTATTTCAAGAATTAAAAGTAAAGTTTAATCGAATAATACAAAAATACGTAAAGAAACGTATCGAAAATTTTTTTAAAATCTAATTCTTTCACCCACGCGTTTTACGAAAACAAGAAATTCTCCTGCTACTACCTGCTAATATGCTGGTAATTTAACGAACAATTTGTTTTAGCAACGTTTCCCATATCACCAATAGACAAATTTTTAACAAGTGAATTTCCTGTCAAGGAAACATCAAAATCGATACAATCACACGCAAAAGATACGTTATAAAAAATTTAAATATATCAGAATGATTGGATAGTGTAAACGGAGAATTAATTCAGGCTTGTTCTTATTTTTACCTGAATTGTTGTAGATTTTAGAGGCGATGTTCTCAAAATCGAATTTAATTCACAATGCGTTACCATATTCTCTTAGAAAGGCAATTTAATTTAGAATAAAGTTTGTTGAGTTTGGTGAAGAAAGACCTACATCGAGTGGAGGTGAAGAACCATCTTTCAAGAAAATGAACAAAAATGAAAGGCACAATTACGTTCCTCTGTTAAATCTCGTGGAAATATTGACATTTATGAGTGATTCGAGAACATAAGTTCGCTACTAAAACTGCTTACAACTGAAATGAACTATAGGTATACATAATTACTATAAAAAAATTCAAAATATAATTTTTATCTAATGAAAATTTAACTATATTAATCCTTAATTTATTTTCAACATCTAATCCATATCCAACGCTAATGATTTGTTATTGAAAATGTTTCAGCCTCTACTATTATTTATTTTTTTTTAATTCGACAAAGTACGATTGAATATTAAAAAAGGTAAGACATGCGTTTGCAAAAAATTAGCTAAAAATCATTAGCCGATATTCAACAGTTCCCAAGATATCGATTGAATGTTGAAAATAAATTTTCATTAGATAAAAATAATATTTGAAAGTTTTTTTGTTTGAACTTTAGCAATTAATAAATTTAAGTTGTAAGAATTCGTTGTAGTAAACTTATATTCTCGGATTACTTATAAATATCAATACTTCGTTGAAATTTAATAAATCTAATTATGCCTTTTCCTTTTTCTTAATTTTGTTTTCTTCGTCAGAAGTTGGATCATACTATAGCTATTTAGTTATGTCAAAATATATAAGGCGTTCCATTTAATTTTCTTATAAAATTTAAACTTTTAAGTTTCAATTGTTTCTATGCAAACGTACAACTGTACACACCTTAAGTGCTATAATTTGACATTTCTGTGAGTCTTGCAGCATAAGGTCTTAAGGGTGAAGTTTGCGTGTAGTTGGTGCATTTTAGGTGCGCATGACTGTATACCAAAAATGTTACTTTTACTCATAGGGAATATTCTACACAATATTTATAATTAGTTAGGTAAATATTCGGCGCTGATTATGAATAAAATACTTCTATGTTTTAGCTCTTTAATTCAATGGAAGAGCTGTAGTTTCGATTTAGGGCTACAGTTGTAAGTTTGTAAGAAATCTATCGAAATTGGTATATTCCATTTAAAAAAGTATAAGTTTGGTAGATAACTCACTTATGGAACTTATGGAACATGTTGTACATGTGAAAACAATTTCTGATATAGAGCTAATTATAGACAATAACTTTTGTATAAGACATTTTCTTTTATAATTAATAGTTAAGATGCTGTTGAAGAAATCAATACTAATGACACACCCTGTATATTCTAGAGATACTATTCTATTTTCAATTACTGCAACTGTTTATAATATATTTCCAAGACCAAAGAATAAGAGAAAGAAGAATTATGATTTTTGTCCATTTACGCCTATCATTCGACGCATTGTGTGACGGTTCGAAGTGCGCCACAAATTAATAAGGCGTTACGGCAAAATTTCTGTAATCAACTTGTTGTTGGTTTCCTTTCTTTCTCTTGCGCCTCCGATGTTTAGATGTCGTCTATAATTCCGTGTTATAACGGTTATTAGATCGCGTTGCGATCTTGGTGGCATAAAGCGCAGGCGGACACGTGTTGGAAGAACGAGTTCAATTATCGCTAACGCTGGGTGCGACTGGTTTGAGACTTTGTGTGTGAATCTTCTGAGCTTCGGTCCGCATCATTGTGGATTTTATTTTCACCCGTCGTTATATTCCAGCAAGAGTCAAGCGGGGATCGTGTACTGAGGATTTAGCAGCGATTATTGGCATCTCTTCAGTACCTACGATTAACGTAGGGTGAGTTTCGACCTTTCACCGTCGTTCGACTTGCGACTCACTTCAGCGAGACGATCCCGATAGCAGCCATCTTCTGTCCCGTCGAAAAGGGACCGCCATTGCCCAAACGTCTTAGGCAGTACCGTTACTTGGGTCGTCGACCCCGCGGCGGAGGCATTTTTAAGGTCGTTTGCCGTAATTATTTTTGTGTTTGACATGATTTCAATGTTTTTCTATGTACTTTTCATTAGAGTAACAAGCGAATCTTTTTTATGCTTTAGTGTAAGCTGACGCGTAAGTACTCTCATAAAGGCGCGTTTTTCTGTCCACGAATTGGACTCTGTATATGAACCTATTTAAGGCAAGGTCGTTGCTCGCCCCGTAGTCGGGCTTAGTTAAATACAATTTTGATTTATACGATTTGCACGAACTTGCTATCGAGTTTATATTAATTTACGTTCCGATTTACGACCGAGGTGACTTTTTTTATTGGGGAACTTAATTGCGAGGACCTTACTTCTTTAAGAGGTGGAATTTCGCGCTCGAATACGAGTCCTAGGGTGTTGGAACCTCTGCGGACGGAACAGAATACACCCTCCCGACAGTGTATCCTCTACACTTTGAGTTACGTAACCACTGCTGCGTGGCGCCCACTGAGTGAGCACAGTTACGTAACCCTGTTCAACATCATCGTTCTCGAGGGTCCGAACGACTTGGTTTCGAGCATAAGGTAAGTCCCGGATTGGCGCAGGCCCTCCTTCGTTTTCTACTGCGGTCTTGGGTCCAAACAGCGCCGAGCGCTCTCTTGTCGCCATACCAAACTGAAATCAAACCGGTGGTGATATGTGGTTGCAACAAAAATATGTCTCTTCTTTCTCTTTCCGGCTGCAAAATTAATTAATTAATTTTACTGCGACACGAGCAGTAAAATTAATTGACACAGATTGCTACTTAAAATAATTATTTTTCTTACTGGCTGTTCTTCTCTTCCCTTCGTAATTTCGCTGTTTGTACACAAATGTCAATATTAGTTTTTTTATAGTTTTTTTAGCTTTAATAAGCTTAATTTAAATTAAATTTAAGTTTTCTTAATTTAGGCATTTTCATATATCTTATCTATCTTTATTACTCAAGGTTAAATTTAAAAGCAGAGAAGCTTGCGCTGAATCTGAATTTCGCCTTGCGGTTGTGTATATTCTTTGTTTCTTTATAGCTGTTTTCTAAAGTAATTAATTTATATAGGGAGTACCATACAGTATTTATTTGTATGTTTTTATGATCTGCACAATAAAGTCATTTATTATTATTATTAAATAATCAAAAAGAGGGTTTGAACGAATCAAAACCAACGTGACATGTGCAGGGACTAACGGGTTTCAATGTGATGTAAGAGAATGCCAATAACGTCAAAGGCAAATTAAACTAACCGTCGACATTTTAGCTCTTGAAACCTGTACTTCATATAGACTGATCCAATAAAAAAAAACAGACGGCATGGCGCCATAAACTTTATGAGTATCTGAACGCATGGAATAACAATTTCACCACAAATCTCACGAGCTATAAAAAAAGAGATGCGCTTGCACTCGTTTCAGCAGATGCAATATATACAATGCATTGTAGAACCTCCGAACGATATTGTTTATTTAAAACCACAAAAGAGTGCGGACGCCTCAAGAACGTCGTACTAATTTATGGCCAGAGTATTTCGAAACACATTCCTCTCATTATTTCAAATTAACTTGTATCGATTAGTAAAAACAAAATTACAAAAGAAAATGTTTATTTAATAGAATCCACAACTGACGCATAGAACTTATAAATCACATATGTTTTAATTTGTCGTCGAAACACCGTTATCAACGCTGCAGGAAAAAAAATCCATCACTCGAAAACCCGGTAATTGCCTCTCGAATAGCGACATAAAAACGACGCGGGAAGGAAGAGAGAAGTCCGGGCCCATCACCAACAAAGCAAAGAGGCAAATAATCCATAAATACTCCGGGTAGGCACCCAACCCAACTCTTTGAGCTTCCTCCTCCTCCTCAAGTCGATAAATTTCGTCGTATGATTTCCTGCTTTCCCTGTTTCGTTGACGATATGAAAGCGGATGAAAGGGGCAACTCGAGAAGTTTCTGAATCGCACCGTAATTCAATGAGCTTTTCGGCAGCTGCACCCGCGCCGGCGACTGCAGTTTGTTGCAGAATGAGAAAAGAAATAGTTTAGCACTCTAGATCTGGTCGGTAATGAAACGATGAGAGTATTCGAGATAAGAAATAATGTCTCTGACGAGTTTGTCCTTTTTCCCGACCGACACGATGCGACGAGGCGGTTTGACGCGATCTCGGTTAAAGGAATTCTGAAACGTTTCGATTTATCTTGACGTTTTTATTATTTTTCTTCTTTTTGCAGCGTAGTGATTTGAAATATTTTAGCAAGGGCATTTTATCTTTGAGCTTTCTAGGAGACGCAGACGTTAGGATAGATTTGGTTGCAGACGAAAACAGAACAAAGAATGGTTTTTTATTTCTCCGGAAACAAGTATTTCTAAATATTACTTGAAGACGTCGAGATTCCTTTCCCATTTCCGGCGTAATTCGAGCACGGATTTTCCTGCAGCTGACTCTAATTAGAATATACTTAGGTCGCTCAACTATTAATTTCGTTTTATGTGACAGCTGCTTAAAACATTAAATAATGACAAAGTCGCCATGTTTTTTGATACTGAAGATCGAAATTTTTTTAAATGTTCAAAAAAATCAATAAAGAAACTTGAAATTTTCTTTATTTTGTTACAGATTTAAATCAAACTGTAATACTTTTAACAATTTCAGAAATTACTTTGTGCGAACGGATCTTTTCACAACGTGATGCGACTAGGAGAAGGTCGCTTGAATCTTCGAGAGCGCACATTTCGTTCTTGGAAACTTAGGAAAACTTTTGTGGAAGAAGTATTTTGTGCTTCGTTTGCGACCTGGGTTTGGAAAAATGAATAACCAAGTTTGTAAAGCAAACTTAATTGCTCTTATGGTTCTTTTCATGCGTTGTGCATTTACCTTACTTATGTTCTTGTCACCACTTGGCTGTTACTTTGATTACTTTTTCCTGTGAGCCAACGACTTTAACGGGCCCCTCCTCACCGAAGAAACGTCGTCGCGATGGTTGCATTAGAATCGGCTGCAAAGAGAAATCTCGCCGGGGCAGGAAACCACCAAAGAGAATACAGCGTGAGGAGCAGCACCGGCATAAGGGTACAAGAAGCTACAGTAACGGCCGCACTAATCTCCCCTTCAGATTTCAACCACACACAAGAGGCCTTGTCCCATGACGCCAGCCGAACATAATTCGATTGGTCCTTCTTCAATTTTTTTTTCTTTTTAGTGTGCATCACTAGGTATAATTAATTCTATATGGTTTTCATCGGTGATTACCTGCCCGTTTCCGCTTTGAGATCTCACAATCCTCCTCCGCCGCCTCCACCATCACTTCTCGACGACATGAATTGGCGATTGTCCATCGACACGTGGGAGCGAAAGTACCGAAGGTTTCGATTCAATACCGCCAAGGTGCAACGTAAGTGTATTACGCGAATCGATTAAAATTCGAACAAAAAAAATAAGAAGAAACCGGGGGGGGGGGGGACGATGTTGAAAGCGTTTCCGGTCGGGGTTCCGGTGAGGTCGTCTGGAAATTGACCGTGCGTTGATCGGCCAACATTTTTTTTTTTGAGATGATAAGGCCCACCGCCTCACCCGCTTACAAAATCCATTGTTCTCCTTCTTGCCATAATACAAGTAAATTATACCTAACATTGCGATACTAACGCATGTAAAAACAGTGAAGGTCGTTGAAATGTAAAGCAAATTGTGAAACAATCGAATTTTTATTTCCTTTTGCGTTTTTTGCGCTAAAATCTCTCTTTTTTTTGGTGATCGTTGTAGATATCGTAGCGGAATGTCAGGATTATTACTAAGGATCGGACATTCCTAGAATATCTGGTAAAAACCAGTATAAAGATAAACAAAACGGCGGCGTAGATTTCAACGTCGCCGCTGAACGGTTTATATGCCCGAGGCACTCCCATCCTCGCGCTCATTGCATCAGAAGCAACCATTTGATGTAAATTACGTGTGTAATAGAATAGCTTTTATTGTTTGTTTCAAATTAATAATTATGAAAACATTATAATTCTTTAATGTAATTTTTAAGAAGACTGGCATAATACATTTAATTCATATCAATAATAGCGCCGTCGCTGCAAAAAGAATACGAGTTCAGTTGAGAATGATTCAGTTATGTAAACAAGTTTTATATCCAGTCGACCAGAACTGTAGTGGTAACTACGTGCCGCATAGATTTCTCGGGCAGACGAGTTAAAGATTCGAATTTTCTCTGACTATGATCGCTTCAACATATTAGTAAATTATATTAATAGTATTAGTCTGCCTAAAATGCGCTTAGGCCTGATGATTACATGAAAATCCGGATCAGATTTAACGGCTCGTTTAGCGGATTGGTTTATTCTGCCGGTAAGTTTTATTAATTAATTGATTACACTTTCTTGTTATGCGTCTTTGGAAGTTATCAGAGCAAAAAACCAGAAAGTTGACGTATAAAGTGAACACGTTTTTTCACAAGGTTACGGGTACGACCCGGACTGCATGTAAGGATGTCCCATTTTCGATGGTATTCTATAGGTCTCTCCGTTAATAATGGAAATGTAAAGAAAACTAAGCACGCAATATTGGGTCAACTTTTTTATGCCAATTTCAATGGTCAAATCAAAATTTGCCGTTTCTTATTGTTTTCGTGGTGGTACAGTTGAAAAAACGAAAAATTCACCAAATCTTCAAATGCAAATAACTTTTTTATTTTTAAAGTTATTAAAAAATGATAATTACACTTTTTATAAGATATTTAACGTAGATCATGGTTTCTTAATTAAATTACATGAGAAAAGAGTATTTTTCAAGCTTTTCAGAAATATATAACATGTTGGTATTATTTTCGAAAACGGCCGAACTGTAAGCAAATTAATCTATTTGTTATTTTTATGCGAATTACAGCTTTGATTCATGTAAAATAACATTCATTAAATTGTAGTCTTTTAATACACGATAAATTAGTACACCGACAGAATTAGCACTGAAGAGATAGAAACAATTTTTAAACAGTAATATTATTATAAAAATTTTGTGCAAATCGTTTTTGATTGCAGTGAGAACCTCGAGCAGCCTCTGGACAGCTGTTTCAGCCCTACTGCAATGTTAGGTCAAAAAGCGATAGTAAGATGTCGCTATTTTATATGTTCATTAAAGTAATATTATTGACTGACTGTTGTAGAAAACTGGGATTGTATATTGACACTGATCTTAAATTTTTAGCACATATTACTAAATTAATTCAGAGAGCTTATGCTAACTTAAAACTAATTTATATCAATCGCTCTTATCTCTCTTTTCATGTTAAACGTATGCTGTGTGATTCTTTAGTATTGTCCCACTTTAATTTTTGCCATGTTGTATACGGATCATGTCTTGACTTTTCAGATACTTCAAGAATTCATTAAGTCCAAAATAGTTGTATGAGATTAATATGCGGTATTAGACGTAGACAGCATATATCACATCAGCTTCAGGAGCTTCAGTGGCTTAATATGAAAAAAAAAACAGCCCCTCTATACATTACACTCAATTTTTTCATAAAATCTTAGTTTATAAATGCCCTCCGTACTTATGCAACAAAATTCACTTTCGTACTGATGTCCACAACATCAACATTAGAAACAGAGGACTTTTAACTATTCCACGTCATAAGTCTGAATTCTATAAAATCCGTTTCAGTTACCAAATAACCTCTGTTTTAAATAATTTACCATATGGCTTCTTAGATTTGTCTTCATTTTCGTTACGAAACAAATTGAATCTAATACTATTTAATTCTCAGGTTTCAAATTTCTTTATCTCTATCTACCTTATCTACTTTCCCTATCTTCCTTCACTTCTTTATCTTTATCTTCTTTCATAGAATATATTTACCTTCTTTATGTTTTGCGCACGCATCAATTCTTATTTTGTAATTAGTGAGTGTGAGGGGAAGATCAGAGAATTAATTATTAATTTCTCTGACTTTTTAAGCATGAATTGTACTGATTCTGGCTTTGTTAAATTTTTTCTCTTTCTCAATTTGTTTCATGCTTAATAAAATTTTCATTATTATTATTATTATTATTATATTATAAAACATAAGAAATTTTAAACATAAACTTTTGAACAATAATATAAAGTAACTCAGTTCACAACGAATTAATTCCATACCTATTAACAGTGATGCAACGAGAAATATTATTAGAAGTAAAAAACTAACTAAAAGTAGTAAACAAAACTATAAAAATATTAATAAAACTGCTCCTTACGACCACCATTTTAGGCTAAACAAGAAAAGCATCTTTTACTTACCGAAGATAAGGCATTAGAAATTTGAAAAGGTCTAAATGTATGTTAAACCTTATCTCTAAGTTCAGCCATAGAACTATAATTTTTTTTATAAATTTTATATTTCAAATGTCCCCAAAGGAAATAATCTAAGAACTACAGGTCAGGAGACCTTGGTGGCTACTTTCTTGTTCCGAAAGTTCCTAACCAATCAAAAAGAAATTTTTGATTTAGATAATCTCTAATTTAAGGCACTGTGCGCTGCCTTGGAAACAAAACAGATCTTCTCTGATCCAGTGGCATGATATCCAAAAATTGTTCAAGTTGGTTTTCTAATATTTCTAAATTAACGGGCGGCAGTTAGATTTCCATCAAATACGTAATAAAACATTGCATTGTTTTTTAAACAATACACGTATCACACATTGAATCCAAATTTTTTTAAGTCTGGCAACTGAGTTAGTTTATACTATTGTTCAAAACCCATTGTATAGTTTATGTTCAAAATTGCTTATGTTTATAATATCTGTTTTTTTTTATGTATTTACCATCGAAATATGACGTGAAAGTTTAGGGAAAAAGTGGTACTTACGCAAGTAGCTAAATTTTAACGATGAAAGTCATTTTGATTTTGAGTTTAAGGTTACTGCCAATGAAGCAACATTGGAATATTTTCTTTTCGTCAAAAGATGTATTTACGTCCAAAGTTACTTGCTTGATATTTTTCATTGGGGAAATTGAGAGTTGAAATCACCGGTTGATCTATCTGATTTGAAGTGTCATATTTTGGCATATATTATAATGACATGAAATTAATTTATCTAATTTTACTGCAACAGTCAATCTAATAAAATAAAATCAACCTGCTTGATGGTAAATAAATTAAAAACAGATATTATGCATATTACTGTTTAAAATTGTTTCTAGCTCATCAATAATGGATTTTTTATTGCTTCAAATGAATCAAGACCTACTATAATTCGCATAAAAGTAACAAATAGATTAATTTGCTTACAGCTCGGCCCTTTTCGAAAATAATACCAACATATTATACCGGGTGTCCCGCGCCATGTGCTCACCTTTCTAGAATCTGTATTTATTAATCGATTAACCTGAATTTTGGAGACAATAAATTAAACAAAAAATGGAATTTTTCGACATACTGATAGTCGTCATAGGACTTCCGGTTTCGCCGGAAGTAATATCAACTTTCTTATTTTAAACGGAACACCCTATATATTCTTACACATTTAAAATCTAAGGAGCGTTACGAGTCCGAATACGTATCAATTGTTAATTTTGGTTTCTATGACAAGGAAAAAAGAACTTTTTTATTTTTCAATCTAGAAAGCTATGAATCGCATTTTTTCGATCTAATGCGATCAAGTGTTTCGAAAAAATCACTCCTTTGATGGTATTTTGGTTTTTAACATTTTTACAGTTTTTGAAATTTTCATTAGCTCTTAACTAATTTTTTTCGATAGAACCTCATATGTTTCTTACCTTAGTTCAACAGAACATTTTTTCCTGAATACGCTGATACCAAATACGTCATATTTTCTTTGAAAGTCATTTGAAATAAAGGGAGTGTAAAATTTCAATAAGACATGCTCTATTTTAAATTATTTTCAAAGAAAATATGACGTATTTGGTATCAGCGTATTCAGAAAAAAATGTTCAATTGGACTAAACTAAGAAGCATATGAGGTTCTATCGAAAAAGATGAGTTAAGAGCTAGTGAAAATTTCAAATACTGTAAAAATGTTAAAAACCAAAATACCATCAAAGGAGTGACTTTTTCGAAACACTTGATCACATTAGAAAGAAAAAATGCGATTCATAGCTTTCTAGATTGAAAAATAAAAAAGTTTCTTCTTCGTTGTCATAGAAACCAAAATTAACAATTGATAGGTATTCGGACTCGTAATGATGCGTAGATTTTGAATATCTAAAAATATATAGGGTGTTCCATTTAAAATAAGAAAGTTGATATCACTTCCGGCGAAACCGGAAGTCCTATGACGACTATCTGTATGTCGGAAAATTCCATTTTTTGTTTAGCTTATTGTCTCCAAAATTCAGGTTAATCGATTAATAAATAAAGATTCTAGAAGGGTGAGCACATGGCGCGGGACACCCGGTATATTTTTGAAAATCTTAAAAAAATACTCTTTTTAATGATGTCAAAGCCAACTGTGACTGTGACAACTCGACTATTATAAACTACTCATGTGATTTAATTAAGAAACCGTGATGTACGTTTAAAGTAAAATAAAAAGTATACTTTATATCTTTTTTTTTTAATAAATTTTATATCGAACTCAATCGATGCAGTACGTAGACGAAGATCACGCACCATGAAGACAATAGGGAAAGCCCACGGTATGTCAACCTTCACCAAGCCCGGGTAGCTCAGTCGGTAGAGCATTGGACTTTTAATCCAAGGGTCCAGGGTTCAAGTCCCTGCTCGGGCGTTCTTTTAACGCCTCACCTAAATAACATCAACTTGTTGCTTCAAATAATTTTTACATCGTCCTGTGTAATCGTTTATTGGAAAGCTGAAGAAAAACACTTAACGCTCATTGGTTCACTTGCGGACTGATTTCCTTTCGACCTCGGTTCGTGTACAGAGCAAAAGCCGCCGTGATTCATTAGCACCTACAAAACTGTGTTTTAATGTATTTAAGCTTTTTCAATTCATTGCTCCTAGTAGTACTACAAAGCAGCCCAGCGGTAATTTTTTTAAACAAAAAAGATCTTTATTTATCATGAAATTCTGAAATTCCACCTAAATTAAACCTATTTAAGGAGGTTTTAGTCAAACTTTGGTTTTTCTGGTTAGCAAAAAGTAAGCAAATCTCACTTGTCTGCAGCCATTTATGTAGAAATGTACGTTTTCTGAATAACAAAAGAAGAAAACATTTTAACTCTGTAACCAATTGTATAGGGGGGCGAAATGATAGTTTGGAACAATAAGCATGAATGAAAATAAAATAAATGTTTATAAATAAATTTTAAATTTGCGTACACAGTTTCAAGCCTCTAAAGAATTCCCACAGCCTCCGTCTGCTTGTTTTTCGTTTATTGACGTGGCCATCTTCTTTCATCCTTTTCTTCTTGTAATATTGTTTGGTCTTTTTCTGTCATAAAACTAATGTTAATATTGAGAAATATAAAATAGAGCGTTTCGGTGGGCACATCAATAAGTAAAATACTTACGAATGGAGACTGTGGAAATTCTTTCGGGCTTGGAAATGTATACAGTCGCGATCAAACGAATGGAGACGGATTGATAACACAGACCGGCAAAATTACACCTTTATCTGGGGTTCGAATTATTTTGTGTAAATTTGTTCAGTTTGCGTTTACGCATCCCTGGAACACCATCAAAAGGTTTCTATCACGTAAGAATTTGAAACCATAAGACAAAATACTAAATAGTTAATGTCAGCAATATTTGAAGAATTTAATTTACTATTTGCAGTTATATTGTTCATGAGCTATTTTTAGATACTCCTTTTCTTTTTGCGCCAAAAAATATTTTTCTTACGAGCATGACCCATACCACGCTTTATATTCCATCAAATTCATATTCCAACGGCCTGTGTATTGTTTTTCGGTGTTTTTTCCATCTTGACGGAACTTTTCACCTTGCTCCTCACTCACCGCATTAAGATTTTCTGGAAAATACTTCATATGATAAAGTAGAAAATGAATTTTTTTAAGTTCCTGTTACAATCCAAAATGGTCTCTTGCGCCATTCCTTTTTTTGTCCAACGTAAATTATAAACTGAGAATACTTACAAAAGAAACACAGAAGCATACTAGAAATTTTTAACGCCACTAATCTTTCAGTGACTTAATTTTATCCAACAGAATCTTAAAATAAATTTTCGGATGTTTCCTATTAAAAAAAAAACAAAGTTGGTTGCCATAGCAACAAAACAAAAGAGAACACAGACAAACTATGTTCGTCTCAATGTATGATGTATGCGTAGAAATACATCAAGGAATTTTTGTATTATACATTTTTTCATAACTTTCCAAATAAAAAAAGTTACAGCTATTATTTGATACTTTTGTTCCGCCCTGTATAAAGACCACACATGTAACAAAAACTGTCAGAATTGCTGATACAGTTTGTACGGGATGAAATTGATTCAATTGTATCACTTTTAATAGTTTACAAAAAAAGAACCATAGCGATCACATGTTATTTTCTGTTTAATTTGAATTAAACATTAAAAATGTTGGTAAAGTAGGCACTATTTCCAGCGCCATCTATTTTCTTAGCTTGTGGCGACTGGTATTTTATCCAGGGTTAGATAAAAAAACAGCTTTTTTAAAAAAAGAACAAAACTTTTGTTTTTTTTTTTTTTTGTTTTAAACAGATTTAATTTTGTTTAAAACATGTTTAAAATTGACCCTAAATTGAACACGTTTTCATCAAAAAAAAACAACTGTTTAAAACACTTTTAAATGTTTAAATTAATTTATTAAAGTTATTAAAAAAAAATAATATATGTACTTTGATAATAATTTAAATCATTTAAGGCAGAACTTGTTTTATTTAGGATCTACGGTCGCCGTGTTTTAAATGATTTTCAAAGAAAGTATGATACATATTTGGCATCAACATACTGAGAAAAACATTCCCAATAAAAACTAAAATCAAATATAATGGAAAGAAGTAATTTGAAAAAATTACTTCTTTCCATTATATTTGATTTGATCGCATTAAAACTAAAATACATGACTCCCGGCTCTCAAGATTGGAAAACAAAAATTCCAAATATGTAAAAACATGTAAACTGATTTTAAAATAACAAAGTTGATATTACGTCTGGCAAAACCAAAAGTCCAGTAGGTATATGTCTGAAAATTCAAATTAAATTTTTGTTTAATTTATGGTTGTCAAATTTTAAACAAAAAAGACAAATAAACGATAACGTTATAAATAGTTTAAACAGCGACATCCTACGATCGCTTTTTGACCTAACATTGCATTAGGATTACAAATTGAATACAGTTTGCTGTATAATAACTCATCCCGTAGCGCAAAGTATGAACAGGGAAACGGAGGACCCAGTATGTTTCAAATCTTAATGAAATAATAAAAGGTTAAATATTGAAAAGGTATTTTAAAATTTTAGAATATAAGTATTATTCTAGTGATCAGTAATAATTAATGAAATTATTATAATCAATCTAATGCAATTCAGATTTAGTTTATTTAGAAATACCGACCCTAAACAATTCTGGTTATACAGTATTACGTTGCAAAAATAAAACACTTAATCAAAAGTGTTCTTTTTTAACTTAAAATTACAAAAAATGAATTTAAAATATTAGCAAAAAAAACATGTTTAAAACATTTTGTTTAAAACAGACGGTATGTTTTTAATTCGGTGATTTAAACATGTTTTAAACAGTTTGTTTTAAACTTTCCAACCCTGATTTTATCACAACACCAAAAAGATTAATGTTTCATCAAATACAATTCCAATGGCAAAAGAAAATTCTATAAATTTAAATTTTTTCAGATTTTACACAAAATTAAAAAAAAAATATATTTTTTAAAAAACTACGCATGATAGAGAAAAACTATTTACTGATTTGTTAATAGTTTATGACCCTTTTCTTAAAACAGCAATAAAAATTCAAACCCCAGATTTATGCCAACCTGAGTATTGCCAGCGTCAACAAGAACGCGGTCTCGATTAGGATGATCGGGTCTTTACGTACATCTATTCCTGCAACCATTTATGTAGGAAGATATTTCTAAGATTTTTTTGCTTATCTTTAATTTCTCTTAACTTCTAATTTTCGATGTTTTTCGGTTCGGTGCTTAATTTCTAACTCACGTAATTATTTACGTAAAAGAACTATATAAAATTATTTATAATTTTAAAACGAATTTAATTAATTAAAAATTATTTAATGGATGGAATAAAACTACTTATAATGAGGTGAGGATGTTTTGATACATGTAAAAGTAATAAAGAATTGTGAAAACCAACAAGTGTTTTGTTTATTTAGTATAAGTAAAAGTAAGACTTAAAAGGAGTCATTAAAGTGGACGCAGTTGAATAACTCTGCTGAAGCAATGATTTTATGTGACTCGTCGCTGTAGTTGTTCTGCTAGTATCAGTAAGATGGAGCCCTACGGGAACCCCTCATTCAACCCTGCAGCACTACCAGCCATAAAGTCCTCGATTAACGTATGTTCGGGTACTCTGGTTTCTCTTCAATGCGAATAAATCTTTCGCCTTTTACTAAAGATTTCCGTGGAGAGGAGCAATTAAATGAGTCTTAATTAATTTTTTGAAGTCCTGGCATTAATAGCCGGGACAAAAATTTTAATCTAAACAAAATTTATAGTGATAGAGCTCCCGCCTAATGGTTGAAATAAAATTAAATCATAGCAATTTCCTATCATTCTTTTTCAATTCTAAATTTTTACCTTGCTTTATGTTTTTTTGTAAAAATTAATTAATTAAGAAAATTATTTCTCGTCGTCTTCAATTAAATATATTAACCGAATAAAAATCTCTTGGCTTGGTAAATTTATGGGAAGGAAAATTATTAATTTTTCACAAACGAGCATAAGAAACGTGCAGGCAAAGTTATAGGTGGTAAATAGAAAAAGTTTGGTGGATTGCGCCCGCTTGTGTGTGCTCTCGTATTTTTCGCGCGCCTTGCGGCGATAAAATATGCAGAACAACAATGGACCTGAAAAACCAATTCGAACACATTTCCTTCGACAAAAACTTACGTGTAAACGTGAGGGATTCGCATGTTTTTCAACTTATCAAAACAAACTGCGAAAACTTTTGCTTCTACAAGCAAAATGGACCGATGAAATCTTTCATTTGCGCCTTCTATTGTGGCTATTTCTGAATATAAAACGTGAAATAATTGAGTTGCTTGATTTTTGCAATTGTATTGCTTATTTCGAACAGCATAAATAAAAATTGCTACCACCTGAGTTAACTTACTTTATCACTTGAATAATTAACGAGAATGGTAGCAAATTAGCGTCCGCTTAAGAAGACAATCAGCTGTCCCGAGCTAGTTCTCAGAAAGAGACAGGGGCGAGGGGCAGCAGGAGAAGTTACCCTGCCGGATTGCTACGACAATGCGGAACCGTCCCCCAAGGATCGCAGCGTGCGCCAAAATTCCGAAAAATTCCCAAGACAATAATCTACTATTATATCCAAACAATTGTTCGTCGCAACAAAACCACAGATCGCACTTAAAACGTATATTAAAACAAAAGAGAAACAATGTGACAGTACAAAAGTCAACGGCACAACAGGCCTGACTCTAACAAATCACACGTACGTTATCGGCGTTTAAAATGTGTGACTTAATCTCTTAAATAAACTTCAATAACACTCAATATTAATCTTCCCAAAATGTGAATCGGTATTCTGTCAGTTTAAAATGAACGCAGCTTAATTTATTCGAGACAACATTAAAATGAATGCACACACAAGTGCCGGCATATCTGCGTTATATACAAACATGCATTAAATACATAACATAATTAAAATAATACGCTATGCTGGGCGAAGGTCAGAAGGGTTGTTCCCACGTAGATATCAACCGTTATTCAGCCGTCACGGAGTGTTGCCACCACACGTCGGCCCGTCGAGTTTCATGAGTGTGTCGATGGTTGCCAATTGCTGGACGTCCGTGACCTTAGCGATGTCTTCACGTATTCGACTTTCATTGCACTTGATTCGCCTCCGGCGTACGATAAGCGATGAAGTATCGGCTAGATATAACGCAGCCAGAAGAAAAGCCCAAAACGAGAAAGTGGAAACGAAATGCGGTTTCCGGTCTTGGAACAAAGAAATCGCATAAAACATGGATAACCAAAACGGAGTCTTAAATTACCTTTCAATTTATCTATGAAAAGAACTGGCCCTCCGCTTGGAAAAACTTGTTTAAAACAACTTAGCAGGTTCACATGGCACAAAGAATTTCACTGTAGTTAATAGAATTTTGCATAAAATTAGCAATGATCCCCTGTATACGTAACCTTGTAACGACGAAATGCAAAGTAAAGCGTG
This sequence comes from Prosopocoilus inquinatus, assembly GCA_036172665.1. Taxonomy (NCBI): domain Eukaryota; kingdom Metazoa; phylum Arthropoda; class Insecta; order Coleoptera; family Lucanidae; genus Prosopocoilus; species Prosopocoilus inquinatus. The sequence continues at coordinate 32,575,149 of CM069877.1, forward strand.
CCGGAAGAACTTGTGAGAGAGTCAGGATGGCTAGCCAATTACAATTCAGGATTGCATCACATGACCTCTAGAAACCAATAGACGCTGTGATATCAAATCGCCCACACGGAAGCAGCAGTGTGGCCAACTGACAACCGCTGTATCGTACCACACATGAATGTTAAAAATGAATCGGAGAATTAAACTGTAACAAAACAAATCGTTCTGTACTGACTTTGCTGGAATTTATTTGAAACACTCTGAAGATAAAATTCTTTAAAATCTAATTTAATACGTCGGTAAAAAGTCGAATATATTTTAGAGACTGAACGGTAAATTGAGGTAAATCGAATTAAACAGACCAAGAAAATGAAATAAGCGAGAATAAATCAAATACCTTTCCATAATTAAGTTTAGTACTACGTGAAAACTCTGGAAGTTACGGCAACATAAAACGAAAAGACTCGTAAATCTGATACAAGGAGGCCGAAGTGCAAATACGACCAACGAGACGTCTGAGCAAATATTCAAATCAAATTCCGCAGATCCGAGCGGTCTAATAAAATTTTAATACCTGCTGCATTTTACTGCGTCGGAATGTCGGAAAAACCAGTAGTCGAGCTTCCCCGGGGCGCTTTCGGAAAATCGCAGATTCAGCTTCACTTTTTTTGTAACAATTACAATAATTAAGTAATAAGCTGAAAATATACATATATTGTGCGCGGTGAGAAGCGTATGCATATGCGGTTCTTCTTTATTCGTATGCTGATTACCTAATTTTTACGACGGCGACGCGCCGCTAACCAACTCAATACATTGCACACTTCGCTAAGGCCTCGGTTTCCTAGGATAATGACACCGCAATGCAGCGGCCGTAGGTCAGCGGTGAATGACGTTACATAAAACATGCTAAGGTCAAGGTTAAGTGAACGGTCAAATTGCACAAAATCGTCAAGTTAGCGGTCCGACTAAACCCTCTGACCAATCACCGATTGAGAAAAGTAATCATGTGATTTGGTCTGACTACTTCGACTGTTCACTTACCGCAGCCTTGGTTTCCTAGAAAAATAGTAAACGTCACCGTCATCTAAAAATACGTAAAAGGTTTTTGAAACGTTTGGAATCCTCTTTTGGCCACTCCTTATTTTCAAACTATGCTACTAACGTCAAATGGAAATAGATGATTATAAAATATATAAAATAAATACACATCGTCGCTTTTTCTTGCTTATTTTACGTCAAGGTACGTCATTTTTCGACGCTACTTGACGTCTTTCACCGTCATGTTACGACCGTTACATTACAGTGGCGTTATCCTAGGAAACCGAGACTTAACCGATAATCTTGGTAAACATAAATTCTCCGCTGTTTAGTGATGCAGCTTACCTGTCTTTAGCTGGTACGTAGACTCGCACATTTGATTTAGGGCAGCAACCACTGAAACAAAAAAGAAAACGCACGCGTGAGTTTCTGAAAGCTGAAAGAGATGTTCTTGTTTCTTTCATCCCATTTAATCTGTCATCTCCACGCGTTGACGAATTAAAAAATGTTAGGAAGAAGGAATAAACTTTGTTAATGATTTCTCTCCGAACTGGGACTACTTATTGTGTGGGGCGAGTGAACTGCTGGGATTCCGTGTGTCTTCCGGGTAAACGAAACCGAGCAATTTCCGATTAACGCGCGCCATTTCTGCAATAATTGGTTCTCGGCTGGTGAGCGGTTGATGTCATATAATGGGATTTCGATCGGGCGTGAGAATATGGGGGGCTGCCTAATTGCGTCTCTGACTTTAGAAATTAACCCCTTCGCTGCGGTGCCGGTTCCATTTTGCGTCGGAAGGAAATCAAAGTGGCAGCAAAATTGAATCAGCTTTGTCTCAATTACCAGACGCCTAATATGAAGACCGGAAGAAAAAATCGCGAACGTACGCCTCGATCTTCGCGATTAATTTCGTTAAGAGCGCTGAATTACTCGAAAGATCTTGTTCGGCGGCAATCGATGCCGGACGACCTAATGAAATTAAAAACTTCCGGAGAGCCCCCGTTCTTTAGGTCGATCACGATACAAGAGGATACAGCAGAGGCGCAGATCTCATTAAGGGGCTATAATTAGATCGAACTTCTGCAACGTCGACGGCGAATTAGACTTGGCCTACTTGCCAGAACTGCATCGAAAACTGTGCCACGCTCGCCTGGATCTAGGTAAAGGTAAAGGAAATTGCGAAGTTTCGCTTAAATTTAGCAGCGTTCCACGCCTCTAATAAATTCCTTACGTCTTCTTCCTTTCGAAACAAATTCGCAATCGGAAGAAATAAAAATAATCTTAATTTCATCATTTCCATACGAATTAGTGATTCACAAAAATATGACTTGAATATTTGTTACAGAAATCTTCAATGTATTTATCTATTTAATAGTTTCAAACTCCTGTTACGGGACCAACTTGATTGCCCGCCGCGTATTATCTAATCGCTGTGTCACCTAAAACCGGCTATTTGTCGGTCAATCTTTTTCATGACAACTCTGTAAACAATTTTACTAATTTTGGGCTTTCCGACTATGTAGATCAGATTCTCCCTTTTCCACTACCATTACTGAGGGAGTTTGAATCTCCAATTTAACAGTTTCAGCGCGAAATTTGGCCTAATCATCTTTGTAATTTTTTTTCATTGTACGGCCGTCTTTGCTGCCTCAGGATTGCCACTAACTTTCGATTTTGTGATGGTCGAACTCGCTGGTGTTTGTAATCGGTTTGTCGCTGAACGAATTACAGCCCTGATTTTCCCTCTACTTCTCGCCTCGTTTCTGCACGTCGCTCGAGTTGAAAACTCACTCTGCTGTGGGAAAGACGTTTATTTGAGCTCACTTGTTAGGAAGCTGGAAGGTGTTTAACCTATTTTGTTTCTCTACGACCCTCTCCGACTTTAAAGTTTGCCGCTGGTATCACGTGGTGTCCCTCTGCGACGCCAATAATTCAACTACAGGGAACCCCAGGTATGCAGGTAAGAACCGCCCTGCCTTGTTTTGTGTAGCTCAGTTATGCGTGTAACCTTTATCCCCTGACTCAGAATATTTTTTTTTTGCCACAACAATTAACGCCTAAGGTGTCATCCCGTAACATTCCATTAACCTTTTTCTCGTTATGAATGTATCTTTCAATTTTCAAAATGAAAACTTTTTTGCTCTCTAGAGAATACCACATTATGTCAAGCAGATAGCAGTATTTTTCACCTAAAATAATAATTTTACGCAAGGATAAGAGAAAAGGGACAAAAAACTAGGAAGCAAGATTCAGAAAAACCGAGAACGAAAATGGCAAGCGATTGCAGCGAGTAAGAGGAAAGAATTTAAAAAAATATATGGAAGTTAGCAATCTGGAGCGTAAGAGGTTAGAATGGAAAGGAGAAAGAGAAATAAATGAGACATTTATAAAAGAGAAATTCGATGTATTGAAGGTGGTTGACACGACGAAAAAAAAAGTCAAGGCGAAATAGACCTAGGGGAGGGGAATTTAATGACGTACGGAGGTATTGTCCAAAAAGAGCGAGCGGGCTAAGACGGGGACAGGAGGTCTAATACAGAGTTTCCCAAACTGCGGGGGAGCCCCCCTGATGGGGGTGGGGGGGGGGCGCGTAAGTCTTCAAAGGGGGGCGCAGCAAAATAAATTTAAAAAAATTAAACGCAAATTGCAACTAATTTATCATATTATTTTTTTACCAGAGATTGCATATACCTTCATAAAGTCGCGAGCAATAAATTTTGATCAAATTAATTGTGAAAGGTTTGCACCGAACTTGTATTTTATTAAAATTAACGAGATTTGTATCTTATTTTAAATGTCAGTTACCTACTTTCTTGTGTAAATATGGTCCTGCATGCTGTGTCCCTTCCTCAAACCGCTTTGTGCATCGACCATACCTTTTTCTATTTTGTTTTTTTGATCTACTTTCTAGAATTCTTTCAAATACTTTAGCTGGTACGCTCAATATTGTCCCGTCCCTGTAAATGCTCCACTATCTGCGGTCACCTTTTTTGAAAATGGGCACTATAGTTCCTATTTCCTAGTCCTGTGGCACTCTTTCCAACTCCTGCATTTTTTGAAAATTTCCAACAACCTTTCCGTTCCTTCTTCCCCATAGCCTTGAGCATTTCTCCTCTGATATTATTAGCACCTGTCCCTTTTCTGTATTTCACTTTTTCAATATTTGCTTCTTTTACTTCCTTTAGCGTTCTTGTATATTCGTCCTCCTGCATGCTAATTTGTTGCTGCTGGATTTCTTGGCTTTCCAAACTGTTACTTTGTATCGCATTTTCTGCACCCAAGTAATTCTCTCCAGCTTTCACTAATTTTTCCTTCTACTCTTACTATTTCAGCGTTTCTATCCTTCATCTCTCTAATAATTGGTTTTCCTTTTTCAAACGCTTTAGCATCTTGTAAAATAACTTCTGATTTCCTTTCCTTTACTCTTCCCTCCATACGCATTCCAAAATCCTCCTCCAAGTTTTCTGTTTTGCCTCTTCTACCATTTATTCTGACTCCATCCCTTATTACGGCCACCCCTAAAAGAAACCGTGAGGAGATGAAGGACGAGAAATCGATAGTTGAAAAATACAAACAAATGAAATGAAATCGAATAAAAGAAGGAAAAAAAAAACAAAGGACGATCAACTAATTACATTAACTGGATTAAGTAAAGTCAAAAAAGGAATTCGAAAAAAAAAGAAAAACAAACGAAGATCAGCAATGAGGATGAGATGGAAATAAAAATTCTGTTCTAGTTGATTCGAATCAAAAGCATGGAAGAACTTTTAAACGAAAGTCTAAACGAAAGAGCAAATAAAAAGAAACCAAATCGATAATTCAAATATAAAATAAACTCAAGTCGAATCAAAAAAAGACAAAACACGATCGGTTTATTATTAAGAAAAAAAAAGTGAAATAAGATCAAATGTAATCACAGTTTGCGATTTAATTAAATTTGAAAGGGGGTCCGTGGAAAATGTTATTTTCTTGTAAGTGATAGACGTTTAAAAAATGTTGGGAACATCTGATCCATATGTAGAGTCCTCTTGACATTAAAAAGAAGAAGGGTGCCTCTAAATATCCGATTCCTGCCTTTTAGTAAAACTGTACCATCACATCCTGGTAATTTTAAGGTAATAGCATAATAAATTTTTAAGTAACAATAAAAATGCTATTAGGATTTCGAAGGCGTATTGTATGGTATTGTACTGCTTAATATACAGGGTGTCTCTAGATTCGTTGGACACGGCTTAACCATAGGTTTCTGATCACAAAATAAGACGGTTGATTCTTTTTAACTTTCCTTGTAAAGGCTTTGTCGCGTGCGGTCGGAAGTAATGTTTTATTCTTAAATAGTTTTGGTGGACATATTATAAAAAAATCGTCTATGCAAAACATTAAATATATTAAAATATTTGAAAAATGTAAAATCACAATCATTTCAATTAGAATGCTTCAGAGACATTAACCGTAGTTAAGCTGTTATATCATTTAATAAACCGGAAAGAATTTGAGATAATAATTTAAAGGAAATGTCTATCAAGGTACAAGTCAACCAGATCGGTCAGGTTGCCGTAGAATTTTTGAGCTAATCTTCTGCTGATGAAGGCTGAAGTAGCTCTAAAGACAATAGGTGCTTTCTTTCGCTGAAAAGTTTGGATTGTTTTTCGAATAGTTTGGACCTGAATTTCGTAGTTGTTGCAACAAAACACTTGACTTGAATTTTTGATTGACAGTTCATTTGTAAATAACCATAAGTCAATCCAAGCAAGCTTTAAAAATAGAGAGATTCAAAGAAAAGAATGTCTGTTTTTGAATAAAAACACGTTTGGATGACGATTTTGTGAGCGAAAGAAAGCACCTAATGCTTGAGAATTTTTGTAACAAATTTACAAAAATTATAAAGTGACACAGACACTTCGATGTTAATTTTTCGCAAATTTATTACAAGGAATATCTCCGTGTCATATAGGCCTATAGATAAAAATAATTGTAGCTGTTACGGTAACGGAGACATTACACTATCAAAAGTTTATGCTGTAATATAGCCTTTATGACTAAAATAACTATTAATTTAAGTTCGGTTTTACAAGCACAAATTAAATTTAGCTCTCGCTCTATTTCCATAGTAACAAACGTCGAACCAAGTGTTACTACGGCAATGAGCTGAATATTACATGGAAACAAGCAAACATGTTATGTAGGTCATTTCGCTAGTGGATATGAAATAAACGATTCGGTTTTAACTAATATCTATACTTCTGACACACAAATTGATAGTAAATACTGCAAATCCCTTTTTTCTGGGCAAAAACTCGTTATTCCTGTTACAAGAATAAAGCAGTAGAAAAATCCAAATTTGTAATAATGATGGAAGCTCCTCTCGTACAAATTTTATCAAAGTTAACAACAGTAGAGATAACGATCGTTGGGCTATGTCAGGAAAAAGAACTATAAAAAGTAAAGAATTGAAACATGAAGATCTAATTAGAGCAAATTGGGAAAATCTAAGGGACAGGAAATTGCTCGAAATATGAAGCTTCTTAGTTTTAATTTGATAGGAACCGCCTAACCACGACATCGACGAAAGACATAAGAGATTTGAAGGGTTTGCTGAAAGCAAACAAGAAGTTTTAAGCCAATGGAAGATGAACGTTAAATTTTCAATAAAATGTATGATAATTGGTATTATTAATAAAGCCTGAATTATATTGCGTATAAAATTACTTATTTATCTTCAATTTCCTTGAACAACGTACAGGGTGGCAATGTGCAAATTCTCATCCTCTTAACTTAATCTGAACCATGCATTTTAAAAACAAACACTAATTCGAGGATTGTGGAGGTACAACACAAAAAATATTTGGCGATTTTTATAAAACAATGTAACACATACCATTGAACAACGGGCAAGGACAATTCATAAATATTTCTTGAAATATTGCAGGCTTTATTTTGTTCTTTAAAATTCCTTAGTGTCTTAATATTATCAAAAATAAAATAGTAAATGACATAATCATAGCGTTTTAGATATTCTCTGCTCTGGTCAAGTCTACATAGATATATATGAATTTTTTGGGGGACCGTTTGTTTGCAACAATCGATATACATTGTATTCTGTATAGAGTAGGGTCCCAGAGGTCTTGTAATTAGAGATGGCTATGAATTACGAAACGTATTTCGCATCACTAAATAAAACTGCAGCGAAGAGTCACGCTTACCTAATAGTTAGTTAGTTAGAGTATTAGAAAAACAAGTTCCATAAGAGGTGATTTTAGCATTCGACAAATACACCCAAATGTCTTATGAAAGGTGTACTTTATACTACTTTTTTTCTATTTTGATCCTTAGACGGTTTGGAAAATAGCTTTTCAGGAAACATTCTGTATACCGAGTTTTAAATCGCACTTATTCCTGATTGCCCAATCTACAGAAATTGTGTGTGTGAGAAACGCTTCGTGCCGCATCTATTTCGACTGCTTTTATTGCGTTAATAAGTAGTTTGTTTTACCATCGCCCCGTCGAAATATTCAATAGAATTCTTTATAGTGCAAACGGTCTCACTCTATTTTATTATCGTAATGCAACTCGGAAGATGTTTTGCATTTGGGGGTCGGCATATCTCTTTTGCCCTGAATAAACAATATCGTCCGGAGTGTCTATTTTTAGAAACCATTGTCTTATCTTTTGCAACGGTGTAGTTCGAGTTTTCCGTGGGAATAGAGCAGTTTTTTATATTAAAAGACGAGATAGTCATAAAGTCCTGTCGCCGCAGAGTTCGGTTAAAAAAAATAAATTGTTCCTCAGCTTTACTACTTCTTGATCTTTCCTTTTCCCTACACATAAAAACATTGAATGTAAACGGAAATGCATAAATCATAAGCAAAAATGTCTTATATAGTAATTAGTAGCAGAAATGATTATCAAATATACAATTAATACGTGGGCTGCTGGAAAATCTTCTGGAATCTAGTAGGTCTAGAATTGTTAGCGGTTATCAACTGTCATATTTGAAAAATTTGACGTATTTCGCCTATAATTCTATTGACAGTTCCTATCCAAGTGAACTAGTTTTGTTTGTACAGCATTTGAGATAAAGTAATTTTGTGTAAACATGGAAATCTCGCGGGAAAATTTTCGTGCCATGATTTCTTACGATTTCAAATGTGGTCTAACGCCGAAACAATGCCTCGATCGACTTCATTTGGCTTTTGGAGATGAAGCACCATCAAAGAACAGTGTTTATAATTGGAATTCCAGGGTGGACGTACCTCTCTCAGTAACGAATTTCGTGAAGGTCATCCATCAACATCTGTTGTTGCCACTAATGTAGATGCTGTGCCTGAAATGCCTGAGCGAGATCGACATGTGACATACCGTGAGATTCAAGCATCCTTACGCATTGACATGAAAGCAATATACCAGATTTTGCATGATCATTTGAACGTACGAAAGATTTGGAGTCGTTGGATCCCACACAATTTAACAGAAGCGCAAAAACAGGGTCGTTTCAAACGGTGCGAAGAAATGCTCAAGAAATTCAATGGAGGTCGTTCAAATTTATTTTGTAACATCGTTACTGGTGACGAAACGTGGATCTATTCGTACGAGCCAGAAAGTAAACAACAATCTACCGTTTGGGTATTTCAAAATGAACCAAAACCAACAAAAGTTGTCCGTTCAAGCAGTGCTGCGAAGCAAATGATTCCTTGTTTCTTTGGTTTAATTGGACATGTAGCAACCGTGGCTTTAGAGGATCGAAAAACCGTGAATGCTGATTAGTATACTACAATTTGTTTGCCGGAAGTCATCGATCAAATAAGAAGAAACAATCGAAATCGACGAATTATTCTTCATCATGACAACGCCAGCTCTCACTCAGCCCGTCAAACAGTTGATTTTTGTCCAACAAAAATGTTGAATTAATGACTCATTGTCCATATTCACCTGATTTATCACCTAATGATTTCTTTTTGTTCCCAAATATCAAAAATAAAATGCGTGGTGAGCGATTTTCGTCGGCTGAAGCAGCGGTTGAAACATTCCGGACACTGGTTTCTGAGGTACCATCTTTAAAGTAGAAAACGTGCTTTAGAAATTGCTTCGAGCGTATGCAAAAGTGTATTGACGTCAAAGGCGAATACTTCGAAAAACAATGATACCGTTTACCAAATTTCATATGCGTTTTTTCATGCAGTTTCCAGAAACTTTTCCAGCAGCCCACGTATTAATATGAATCCAATAAAAAGTAAAACTCGGACGGCCTCGGAACATTATTAACGAGTCCGATGAAATTTTAAATATTTGACATTTATCATACGCTTTTTATACGATTTTATAGTACTTTTATAAAACTGTGTATATTTTCATGCAGGTTTCTAAATCCTAAGATATGACTGCATACTTGAACTCGTGGGTTCCATCATAAAATTAGAAAATAATTCAAGGAATATAGTGAAGCACAGCACAAAACTGAGTCATCTGTGATTTGTGTAAAATGCATCTCGTCAATGTAGATAACTGATTGTGATTTCTTTGCCCATTTGATTGATACCTATGCAGACGATTATCAAGCGTCTTTTTTAAATGTGTTATATGTTGATGTGTTAGAAAATATTAGCCAGAAACCTAAATAAATAGTTTCATGTTTTGATTAAATGTTATATTTGAAGGTCCGTTGCTCCATTCTACACCGTCTGCTCATTTTGCATGATTGGTTCATATGAATAACGGAGAGATTAAATTGCGTTCACACTCGACCTTTAACGGTATTGGGCTTTCTTTACGTTAGCGTTATCTTATACTCGGTTTATGTCAGGATGTCGTCACAAATACAATTACACAACAAATTACAAATAAAATTCCGAGGCTGTGTAATAAAAAGATGTTCACGAGGAATGCTCACCGTAAGTGTGTACAAACAAATTTGAAAGTTTGAATTCCAATGTATTTGTAAGATTTTTAAATGTTATCCTATGCAGAAACAAATAATTTTAACTTTTCCAACGGAATAATGTTTGCAATTAAATATCCCAGCAGCCCGCGGTATTCAAATATGATTCAATAAGTATGAATGTGTATGTTCGCGTTTCAACAACTTTTGAAACACGAATGGCCAAAATAATAATAATATCACGTTTGGAAAGTTTAGAGTTGTACGACCGTATATTTTTAATTCAACAGAACTTTTAATTAACGTTGTGGCAAACTGAAGTAGTTGTTGTTAATCAAATATTTCATTCCAAATATTACAACTCCACGCAGTCTCTTTCGATCTAATTATAATACATAAAACAGTTTGTACTTCATACCAGAAACATTTTAATTTCTTCAATTTTTTTCAACCAAGTTCTTTCAGTGGTTAGTTGAAAGGTACTTACTTTTATCCAAAGGCAATAAAAGAAAATCTGCATTTTCGAACATTTTTAAAACAAGAGATGTATGCCACCTTTGTTAATCTCATTGAACATTTACACCAATTCCAAAATACAAGCTGCTTACAAAATAAGTACAAAGTTTTTAATCATAGTACGTCGACAGCACAAGAAAATACAAAACAAAAAGTCGTGTAACAAAAGGAAAATTCCTCTATCCTTCCCTTATTCGGCGCTCATGAAATAACAAAAAAAAACTTACGGAACTTGTTTCTCTGCTCGTAGGAAGTAAACATTGTGGGAATGACTAATGCGCGAGATAGTCTCACCGAATATTATCTGTTTGGAGGATCACATTTTAATAAACGTTCACTATTTAAACAATTACAAATGTTTATAACAATTGTTCGACATGCCGTCCATCATTAGCGACACACAAACGAGCTCAGCGAAAAAGTGATTCTTGTGTTCGTGTGCTTGTTAGGATTAGCGCAAATACTGTCGGCGGCCTTATGAATACACTCCTCTGAAATGCTGTTCTCTCGCCGTTCGTAAATTGCGGCGTTTTAATAAGTAATACGTAGAGAGTAATCATATTTAGCTTTAACTGGTTCAATCACTTTTCAAAAACTAAACCGGTGATTCCAAAGAATACGGAGCAATAGGTTGTGTGTCATAATCATAAACAATGAAGCAAATTCTTTCGCTCACTGTAATACGACTTTTGCGACGTTATAAACAACGCCGCTTTTATTGACCTCTTGAGTACGGCAAAGGTCACTGCTCGATTGCACTTCTGTTTTCTGTTCCAATAAATTTTCCTTTTCTTGACCTACCTCAAAGACATAGACGTACGATTATTTCTTGTCCGATTTTCAACTGCGATTTTCTCGAAATATTATTGTTATTATTGTTTGTTAAGCACATGTAAGTTCAATCGTTCCCATTTATGTGATGTATTACAGGTTTAAATTTTTGCACTTATTTCACAAATATCCGGTATTTCATTGGATTGTAACGGAAGATTAAGTGAAACTAGTCATAACTACTAAAAATTTATGAATGACCTGCAAATATATTTTGAATGCCTTTTTTTTTTGTTGCGGAGAAAACCGGTTTTGCTTTTACTAGAAATATTAAAAAAATGTTGAGCAACTTTTCGAATTATTGCCTCACACGTAAAGGATTAATGACGCCGTTATGTATACACGTATAATAACACGTCGTAAATAGATGTGCAAACTGGCCGGGAAATTATTAATGCGCTCATATGCGACCGAAATCTGTTATTTTACGTGCAAAGTATAATTTTATGACGGTTACGAATTATTTCATAACGGTACGTGTAAATTTCGATGTACTTTTTCCCATGCAGGCATAGATAAATTCTTGAATGTAAATTAAAATCTTTTTCTGTCTATTTTGTTGCTTTAACGGGTGACTTTATGAAACTCGAATGATTCATTTGAGTTTCGTAATGTAATCAACCCATTAAAGCACACGAAATTTTATTTTGTCAGGTTGGTGGCAACATACGCAACTACGTTTGTTCAAATCTCACATTACAAATAAAAACCTTCCTCCAGATTGTATATATTTGAAATTACCTTTATTTATTGGCATAACAAACGGCAAATATAACTATAAATATATTTTATAAGCACATGAAATATGTAATTATAAGCATAACCTCTAAATTGGCGTTCATTTGAAATTACTTTTAGCGTCAGCCAATTTCACCAATCGCCATCAACAAAACAAAATTCTCCTGTGTTAAATTGCAAAATAATCCAGATTCTTAAGTTGGTCTTTAGGTCTAAAAACCAAAATAGATCGTTTTGGCGTTTTCTCGTTTCCTTCGTTCACTGTTTTATTTCGACCGATTTCGGTCTCCGTTTTTTCAAGAGGAGAGGGAGAAAATGGCTAAGGTCGAACTCGGTCAAAAGGAGAGAAAAAGTGTTCGTCAGTACAAACAAGAAAGATGAAAAATATTCAGAATGACATAAAATATGTATCTTATAATACAGTGTAGTGAGAGAATGTATGAAATGAAATAGGAATGAAAGTAAAAACATAAAATAACATTGGAAGAGACTAAGCTGGAAAACATTAATCAACTCAAAACACAACTATCTTACACCACACATTATAAAATGTACGGGACTAAGCAAAAAGTAAATAAATAATAAAAGACATCATGGATATTACGAGTAGGTACTCGTATGTATACGATAGATAACGGAAACGTCTAAATTTTTCGTGTTGAACTTCATTTGAGATTTATTACCTCTGGATATAATATATGTATGTGCAGGGATCGATGATTTGTGGGCATTTTATACACATTCACGACTTATACAAACATAAATATGAAGACTAAACAGAAAACTTTGAAGCTGCGCAGCAGGGAAAGTTCGTTTTGCATTCTGTGTACAACAATAAAATTTATACAACCTAAATATTAAGTTTTTGTTTATATTATAATTTGTCAAAATACGTCAATTAAGTACAGCTTGAAAAATAAGAATACTGTTGTAGTTATTTATTTTAGAAGTTTAGAATTTATGAAAGTTTATGCATTCTCGGGATATCTCTGAAGAAATAGCATTTTTGATTACGTTAATTAGTTTGGTAATATGATATGGGGGCGTGTTTAGTCTTGGCAGCAAAGAAACGGCAGAGACGGCCGTCTGCCGCGGTGCATTGCCGGACATAAGATAGAGAGTATCTGCAGAATATGACCTGAGATGGTATGTTCTGGCAGAAGTGTTAGGGCGGTACATTATCACGATTGGCAATGCGGTTTGAGGGTCATGAGTCATGCGGAGGTATTCTGATAGCAGAATATTGTCCGGAACGCGATCCGGGGCGTTGACCAGAGAATGGTACCGTGCACCAGCATACGGTATCGGGGCTCTTGCCGCGATGTGCAAGCAGCGCCGATGAAGAGCACGATATCGGCAAAGCAATTAACTGTATTCTGCATTCTTTGTGAGTGGCAATTCGGTTGATTGCATTCCTGACCAGGTGATGGCATTGAACTATCCAGAAAGGTTTGCCATGATGATGTTATTGGACTGGTACAGAGTGGTGCTTGACACTCACGCAGTCGGTGCATCAACTGATCCTCAGAACGTATGGTTGGGAGGCAAGGTATGCTAATATCCATCGGGAGGTGTGGGTTTTGTATCCACAGGTGAATGTGGGGGGTAATGCATGCGAAGATAAGAAGTCAACGTGCGAAGATGACTTCCCCAGTGTCCAATAACATCATGAAGGAGCTACAGCGTCTGGACTCACCGCTGGAACAGGTGGGGCCGGGAAAACGGCCCCGGTAAGTAGAATGTTCCATTTTACTGAATAGATACTCGTAAAGGGTTACTTATAATTTGCATGGTCCTTATCGAATTGGAATGCGATGTCCGGAGGCTAAGACGTTTACCTTTAGTGCCTGTTATGATCAGGGAACCGAGAAAGAAAGAAAGAACATTAGGAATGAGAGACCTAACCAATGATGAGTGAATGTTAATTGTAAATTCGTCCTCAGATAATATTGTTTGTTTATAATATTTAAACAAAAAAAAAATCTAGCCAATAATACTGTGAATTTTGGACAGAAAGAAAGGTTGTTGCGAAGTTTTAGTTTATTAAGATTAACATTCAAATGTTTTTTACATTCTGACAGAAACTTCAATAAAAGTCTGATTTACTACATTTATTTATATACGCATGATATGTTAAACTTCTGTCTGCATTTTATTGTCCGCTACTACACATTTAGGAAAAGAAAATGTAAATTCCAGGAGAGATTAAAACGAAATCCAACCAGAAAAAATTTAGGAAAAAATAAATAAAACGACCGCGAGTGGTTAGTAAGAGGAAGGCAGGCATATACCATATTCAACCTAAAACTTTTTAATCTTACAAAACCACGTTAATTTACAAGTCACCCTACTCTTTTTAGTCAAAAACGAACGAACTAACATTGAAAGAGGATCTTCTTGTTTGTAGCTTGGTTTGAGGATAGTGCCAAAAACGCGGTTCCCACATATATTTCATTCGCATGCATGAATAATGTCGTTATATTTCTCCCTATCTCTCTCTCTCTCTCTTCCTCTCTCTCTCAAAACAATAATTTTACAAATAAAATGAATATAAGAAAATATATTTTCGGATCTGTTTAAAATTATTACATCACAGCACACTGAGAAAAGCAATTCGCTTTTCGTCGCGGAAAATCAAACTTGGGAAAAGTTAATTGAATAAAATCAAACATCAAGAAGAAAGTGATTAATTTACCGACGATGATAAAACACAAAATTCCACAAAAAGAAGGAGCCGACGACAAACTGCTGTTTTCCCTGTGGTAAGGCATTTTAAAAATTGCCAACCACTTGACAATTCCCGCCATGGCGTTCTAAAGCAAGGATATAGAGATATTAAATAGAAAACTATCTACATAAAATTAAATTGAATATATGAGTTAATTTCAGAAAAAAATTAACTCGACGACGAGATAAAACGCGGGCTTTTCAATAAGTTGAAATCCGTGAACCAACTGTTTTTTTTTCAATACAATAGTTATAAAACTGCAATTCCCTCCATGACATTCCAGAGCGGAAATTTAAAATTCAAACTCAACGAAGCGTCTTTTCAGCACACTTGTCTCCCCCACCGCCATTCTAGTTTGCGTTATTTTGGTCTGGGGAACGCGGTTTGGTCATCCGTCAGTGCAATTCTTTTTGTACTTTTTTTCCTGACGCGACAAGTTTGATTTCCCAGAGAAAAAAAATGCGCTTCACAGTTTGGGAGAAAATTAACCCTTACCAATGTCTAACAAAGAAAAATTATATGAATCTGGTTACTTACGTACGTACGTTGACATAACAATTCTAAAACAAAAGTCTTTTTTATCTTAGACCGGAATAATTAATAAATTTAATTTTTTTATTTTTCACCATATGACTCTTATAGTTATACATTTAGGGTCGATTTCATCATCGAACTAAAGATACTTTAAATAAAAGTCTCAATCTGATGTATAAATAACTATATTTTCGCATCTTTGTAGACATATGACTGTGACTTTTATGTTAAAGTCTCCTTCAGTTCGATTATGAAATAGGACCTAATATAAATATCGAAACCTTAAAAAATGCTCTCGGTAACTATTCAAAAAACTAGGAAAGCACATGTCCCGTCAGCTCAGGAAATAGATAATAATAAGACACTGATAAGGCTGTAATGGGGGGGGGGGTTGTATCTCAACAAAATCGTAGTTGTTGGTTTCTTCTTGACCTTTGTGAGCTGTATGAATGCGGCAATTGTCGTACAGAAACAAAGTCCTTTGGAAACATTTGCAGAACTCTTGTTGCACATAGCAATTTTTACATTTTTAATTGCTTCATTTCCTTTGTTTACGTCACAGAAAAATGCGTCGTAGTGTTCTAAATAACAAAGGCCGCGGACCCGCAATACATTTCGCCTCGGCTTGACAGATTTTCGGGTGTCAAACGGTGCCACTTACTTTGGTGATGCTGCCGCACGTATGGTGGTTCCGCAAGATCAAAAGACACCGCATTCATCAGTCAGTCATCATAAATCATCCCTGTCAGTGTCTACAGATGGTAGAAGCTGAACTCCATTTCGTTCTTCTGTTTTCGGAACGTCTTCTTCTTTCCCTGGTGCTTGGTAGTAAGCGCGTACTAAGTCAATAGTTGAAAAAATTAATCTTCCTTTCAGTGTAGAGCCAAAATCATGTAGATGAGGAATAGGGTATCTGTCTGGAACTGTTGCTGTGCTCGAACACCCGTAAATCGGCGTCTTTGTTGGCAGATTTCAAGGAAGCCAAAGCGATATTTTCCTAGTTAGTTATTTTTCGCCTATATTGTATCTATTTTGAAAGAATATTTTCGATTGGCCAGGTGGATCATATGTTTCATTTCATTAGGTGGGATGATGCTTTAGAATATTTAAATCTCCGTCGTTGCTACTGACGCTTGTCTGGTGACAGTTACACTTGTCTGTTTGTTGTTGTTCCAGTGGTTTTCCCTCGGCGGGGGGGGGGGGAGTTATTCAACTCTGTGTCGGTATTAGGTGTGCAGTTCAAGAAGATAAGCCGACCTTCAAGGCTTTTCCATCCCGTCCAAATTCCAGTCAGGTAATTTGTTAACAAAAGAAATTTCATCGGATTGCGTAACTAATTCTTGCCCTTCTTACTTTTAATTATGCTTCGAGTTACGATATCAAAATTAGATGTTCAGTTGGTACTACCTAAAGTACCATGCGGTCAACGGAATTTATAATTAGAGAAGGCTGTGATATTTTTCAATAAGTTGGCAACACAGGCTCACAGTTTGAAATTAAAAATTTTTAAGTGTCAGAATTATGACATTTACTTTTTTTAATGTTAATAAACGGATATTTTTTGTGGAAGTCCTCCTAATATTCTTAAAAGGGATTTCAACCAGGATCAATACAAAATAAAATGACAAAATAAAAATTGTATAAAGCACGAGCATAAACTCAAATATGACAATTGTCAACTTATTATTTATTTCTCACTGTATCCATCCACACAGCATAAAATAGCACAAATCGTAGCCTCCTCAAATTATGAATTCCATTGATCACCCGGTTGTGGTTATTCGAAGCGGTTTCGTAAGATCAAAGGAAACCACATTCAAATACGTCAGTCATCCCCATCAGTATCCATAAATGATAGACGCCGTGTTCGAACACAAGATCAAACCTCCAGTTCACTCTGTTCTTTTCGGAATGTCTTCTTCTTTCACTGGTATTTGGGGTAAGCGCGTACTAAGTCAAGGGTTGAAAAAAGTAGTTTTCCTGTCAGTGTAGAGCTGAAATCATGTAGGTGAGGAAACGGGTATCTGTCTGGAATAATTGCGGCATTTAATCTTCGATGATCATCACAACGACGCCGTAGACCTTCCTTTTTTTTAGAACTAAATGTAAAGGACTTTTTGAAGGCCTTATTCGAGCATGTTTTCAAATTCCTTCGTTGCAATGGCAAGCTCATTTGGAGATAACCTTCTTGCTCTTAATGTCACATTAGGACCTCTAGTAATTATGTGAGAAAATTTAAATGAATTAGGTCTAGCAATTTCTTCGGAACTGTTCAGAGTAAGTGAGAGAACGGACCCTCCATTATGGTTTTGGTGCTTTCTCCTTACTCCTTACCTGTCGAACATAAAGCAGTTCTAGTACCAATCTATTTTTGGCGTTTAATGTCCACCAGTAAACCAAAGTGTACCAAAAATCCATTCCTAAACTAGTTTTATTAACACCTGCCGTAATGAATTTCCAATTAAATAAACGACTTACACCCAAATCAAGATTAATAAGGCGGTCTGTGAATTGTGTGCCGCATGCAATACGAAAGGGGTTGAATTAAGTTTGGCTTGAATGGGTTTTGGAACCACCGATACGTCAGCTCCGGTATCATCTACAAGACATTATCTTCCCGATAATATGTCACTTACAATTAGGCGGTTTGAACATTACTAACCGCCCCTAGTAACTGTGTAAATCGTTTCCCTGTTTAAAGTTGCATGGAGCGTTGCTTTTGTGTGCATTTACTCCAAAACGCTCATGATACCAACATATTATTCTCCTGGATCCTAAATTTAAATGACTGCGGTTTGATTGAAGTAGAATTTTATTTTGGAAATATTTCTTTACACACAACTTGACGGACGTTCGTTAAAAAGTTGCAGTAACTTGACGGACGTTCGTTAAAAAGTTGCAGCAACTTGACAGATACTCGTCAAAAAGTTGCAGCAACTTGATAGTAAGATAGTAAGCAATCTCCTTTCGTAAATATTGACGGCGTGGATCGTTAAGAGGGACGCAACCTGTAAACTTGCCGGAAATTTCGCTTCCGGCTTACTAATCGCTGCCTAAAGGATTCAGCCCATAAAACCGTATTTTATTTAGAACAAAACAAACACGTACGACGTCCGGAAAAACGGTCCGCATTAATGGAATTTATTCGAATTGGAATTAATTTATAAAACGGATACTAATACCCCTCCGGCCGTAACGAATGCGAAAATAACGATGGCTTCCGCGCGGAAACAGTTAAATGTTTGTGCAGTTACGTGTTGCGACGTGTGTACATCCGGCCCGGACGTTGTTACCGAATTAGTTCCATTCTGCGTTGATTTTAAAAGCGGACAAAAAGCACGATTATTGGAGATTATTGGTTATTAAGCTTTGGTTTTGTAGTTCGCGCTCGGATTCTAGTGGTTTGTTTGACTTTCGAATAACTAGTGATTCCATGTAAAGTTCATAATTTTTTAATTTCAAATTCAAATCACATCAACCGACCGTAATAATTAACGAGAATACTTTCTTTGAAACTTGTTCTTCGCTGATTTTATTTTAATAACAGTTTTTATCGGACCAGCGCGCGGCGTCTGAATTTCCATTTCCAAAAAACGAGCAAAGCTTCTGCAAACGGCAAGGGCGAGACGAATGTTCCTGCTTGTTTTTAAGCGTGACGAAGCTGGTGCATATTCAACAAAACTCCGCCATTTCTCTTGCAAGATTCAGCTCAATGGTCGTCATACAGTTGCAAGAACTCATGCACATTTAATTCTAGTGCTGATGATATATGCTTTCAAAGTTTTTAGCTTGAAAGAATCATGCAAACCGGATGGAAAGTTGAATTAATGCAAGGAGTCCGCATGTAAATACAAGCAATTTTATAGAAATGAAATTCTTTTCATCGGAGAATGAATTTAAAGTCTTGGAATATAAGATTTAACAGGAATTCTGGGAGTTTAAAATTTTCTCTTCTGTAAGTTAAGAAAAATGTGCTTTAGAGGTGTTTTGTTTCGTATAAATTCATAAAAAAAGGAAAGTAAAATACTTTGAAATTTCCGGTCTGTAGTTCTGCACGTTTTGCAGCATACAGACCGTTAAGTTTTGATGAATGAATCTTTTCAATAACCTTCTAAACTTTCAGTTAAAAGAACGTGCTAATGAATCTTGAAAATTTAGGAGACGGGACGAAGTAAGAAAACAGTTCTAAAATTTCAAAAATAAAATACAAATAATACACGTTCGTCCGCATTCTGTCGATGGACTCGCCAAGTGCTGCTAGGAAAGCGAATTCCGGCCGTTATCTCGGGCACGTTTCACTTTACTTCGCGAGACGCATGAGAAAGCAAGCATGTATTTCGTTGAGCGTGAGAATTTGTGTAAAATTATGTTACAAGATTCATCTAAGCAGTTTAACTGGAATAAAGCAAGCTCTACGTGTCGTTTGAGGTGCATTTTAGTAGTCTCACTCACAGTTTGAAATCTAAGCAGTTTAACTGGAATGAAGCAAGCTCTACGTGTCTCTTGAGGTGCATTTAAGCAGTCTCACTCACACTTTGACAAGATCTGTGGAAATCTGGAGGTATGTGGTACGATTGTTAGGCGTCTGCCCGCGGTTATTTAAGCGTTGTTTGTGTATTGGAAAAGAATTCGTTTCATCGAGGGGTGTACGGCTCAATACTTCGTGGATCGTTGCGAGTTAGGCAGATCTCACTTTGTGGTTTTGCAAACGGGTTGAAAAGATTCACAATAAGATTAGCGGAATCTAAGGTACGTGTATGATCATTGGACGCGAGCAAGAAGTTGACATTTTCTTTATTTCTCTCTGATTGGAACAGTTCCGTTTTATTAGGGGGTATACTTCGGTATATTTTGGATACCGATACACGTGCGGTGAATTACGGTTTTGGCTGCATCATTCAACTGGAGATGCCGAATATTCACGTACCATTCCATTCCAGCGTCGAAAGTCATCGCCATTTTCATGACCGTCGATGGTACAGAAATTCAGCGTTTGGCCGAGGGTGTCGCTGACGCATCATTTTAACAACCAGCGACACGTAAGCGGCCCCAGACAGTTGACTGAGTAATGTACATTGCATATTTATTTTATTACGTTATCCGACTATAACGCAAATATTTCCAGCTTATTTTTGTGCATCATAATAAATTATTTCCGTGGCTTTTGATGAGTGAAATTCAAATTTTTTTAAGTGGTTATAACGAGTCAATTTGTGCAGTCAGTGCTGATCTTTTAATCATTTCAAGTGTTGTGTAATTAACTTTTGAGTTGAGTTACGAAGCTAATTTAATTATTTATTTCATTTTAGTCACTACAAGTCTAACCTGTATTGTTATTATAAGGATTTTGAATGTGCGAATATATTTATTTATATTTACCGCACGGTATTTTGTTAAGTATCTACTCCTCACTTGAACGTACGAGTGTTGATAGAACTCCTGGCAGTTTTCGTTTATAAGTGCTCGCTGTGGAACCTTGGGAAGCGGTTCTATAGTGCGTTCATCAGTTGAGGTTGATCTCTGGCGCCCTTAGTTTACCGTCTAATCAACCCCTTTTCGTTCTCAGTATACCGTCAGGAGAGTTGTTAAAATCAGAGTGCGACTTTGCCATCAGGCATCGTAATTATCCAGGAGAGTGACGTAATAGTAGTAAAGTGGTAGCAATGAACTGCTGTATAGTACGGTTTTCACTCATGTTTTGTTATAATATAGAAAAAAGAAACTTTAGAGTGGCACTGTATAGTAAGTTAATTATCTTATACACAGAACGGACTGATTATTTGTTAGAACAAACAATCATGACTAGGGGAAATAATTCAGACCACTTAGTGTTGGACGCTTTTTACACCGTCACCTTTCCGCGGCTCTGATGCATCGAATTGTTATTAAATAGGAGGGGAAGGAGTGCAATGCGAACGTCCGTACTTCACAAAAGTTATTGTGGCCGAGGCCGATATGGTCTGAAGTAGTAAAATTTCATACCATTGACGGAACTAGTGGCCCGAATTTTTTTCCCTCGTTATGACGTTTCGAATTACATAAAACTCCACTTTTCTCGCAGCTACATTTTGTTGGTAGACCAGACTGCCTTTGCAATTGTATCTTTTGAATCGTTGTCCGCCTGTAATGGATGATTTCTTGGCACATTCACGAAGAGGCACACTTACTTAGGAACATTCTCTTTCGACGTGAAGTTTTCTTCAAAAATATTAGTTAAGTTGGCTCCTGAAATATTTTTGTACCAAATCTTCTTCTTTGGTGCTTATCTCATCCACTCCTCATCCACATGCAAAATTATTCCCGGAATGTTTCTGGAGTCACCTTTTCTTTTGACGAATTCACGAACTCGAATATTTACGGTATCTCCCGCCTGGCTCTTTGGAAACTTTCTTTCAGACATTTGGTTCATTTTCCTGACCTGACACTCCAAACCAGCTTCGAATTCTTCTCTGTTTTTCTTAATAGTTCGATTTAGCACAAATGAAATCCTCCAATGAAGTCCGTTCTGAATTAGCGAAAGATGGTGCTGTTTTCTTTACCATCTCCAATCCTTCGTCCTGCTCCGTTCTTTCTCCTTAGTCTTGGTCAACGTTGTCACCATGTCTTTCTCTTATTGAATAATTTGTATGGTGGTTCCGCAAGATCAAAAGACACCGCATTCATCAGTCAGTCATCATCAATCATCCCTGTCAGTGTCTACAGATGGTAGAAGCTGAACTCCATTTCGTTCTTCTGTTTTCGGAACGTCTTCTTCTTTCCCTGGTGTTTGGTAGTAAGCGCGTACTAAGTCAATAGTTGAAAAAATTAATCTTCCTTTCAGTGTAGAGCCAAAATCATGTAGATGAGGAATAGGGTATCTGTCTGGAACTGTTGCTGTGCTCGAACACCCGTAAATCGGCGTCTTTGTGGGCAGATTTCAAGGAAGCCAAAGCGATCTATTTTGGAAGAATATTTTCGATTGGCCAGGTGGATCATATGTTTCATTTCATTAGGTGGGATGATGCTTTGGGATATTTAAATCTCCGTCGTTTCTACTGACGCTAGTCTGGGAACAGTTACACTTGTTTGTTGTTGTTGTTCGTGGTTTGAAAATTCCAGTAGTTTTCAATTGGGGGGGGGGGAGGGGGGGGGCGAATATTCAACTCTGTGTCGGTATTAGGTGTGCAGTTCAAGAAGATAAGCCGACCTTCAAGGCTTTTCCATTCCAGTCAGGTAATTTGTTAACAAAAGGAATTTCATCGGATTGCGTAACTAATTCTTGCCCTTCTTTCTTTTAATTACGCTTCGAGTTACGATATCAAAATTATATGTTCAGTCGGTACTACCTAAAGTACCATGCGGTCAACGGAATTTATAATTAAAGAAGGCTGCGATATTTTTCAAAAAGTTGGCAACACAGGCTCACAGTTGAATATCGTATCGTATTGAATAATTTGTCGGATCAATTAAAGTTTCAAGTTTCTTTTCAGTTTTCAGTTTTCAGTTTTACAATAGCATCCATTGAAAGTAATGATGTGGAAAGATTAACTTTACTGTAACATCGACCATGGCCTTGTATAAACTACACTTAATGTCTTCGTGGTGAACCCTGTTCTTCGCAAACCTCAGGCCTTCACGCCGACGCGAAGCTTGGTTTCTCTGTGTACTCATCAGCGCGTTCGATGATATCCCCGGTATGCCTTCCAATGAACAATTTTCAAATCATTCCAGATTATACAAAGTTCTTCAAGAATTCGGTTATGGCTGTAAAAATGTTATGGATTGTTTCAGTTTTAAATTAATTTGTTCTGGGACGTCCTGTATAGTGTATTCACCGGAGTCGGAAAGAACTTCGAACATTCCCATCACATCTAATATTTAATCCCATACGTTGATCATTAACTCACTTTTTCGCCGAATTGGCTAACCATTCTCTATCTTTCTTTCTTGATGTTTGTTTCTCATCTCCCCGCTCTCCGAATCGAGTTAGCGGCACTCGATTCCTTATTAAAAATTCGGATAAACCACTGGTGCTTTGCGCGTATTTATTTCGTAAGCCTAAGCAATATTTCCCCACGGGGAGAAATGTATCTCACGGCCTTTGGACGTCTCTGACTGGTTTATCCCAAAATAAGCAGCGTATTCACGCGCTTATCTCAGTCTGGTGTTTAACGTTTTTTTTGTGTTTCTCTTCAGATAGTACTGACAATTATAGGTAATAACTGGTTTGAATTTTGGTTAATTTCAGAAGAATATGACAAATTGATCATATTAACTATCCGAGAAATGAGAAACTGAATTAATTAGATGACACATGTATGCAGTAAAATATTCAGCTGTGATATCAAGAACCCAGCAACACTAATGCAGCTGTGGTCGTCGAATGCGTCGTCCAAATTGATTAAATCACAATCAAACATGCACCTAATGCAATATTGAATGCCTTAACGCCAGTTATCGACCGGCTGTAATTAAACACGCTTCCGTAGATTTATTCCTCATTTACGTATAGCAGCCGCAATTAATCAGAATTTATTCCCGAATTAGCCGGATAGAATCGATAACGTAACAAGGTATTAATTAATCGATGCAATTTTTCTATGCTCCTAATTAATTTGCTCTGTTCAGTGAATGAAGTTAGTCGCCGAGTTCGTGTTTTGTGCAGCTCTTCGCGACGGCGAACGCTTCGTCCCTTAAGGAGGGCGCGGAGCCGTGTACAAATCGAATTTGTCGCTGAGTAAGCTCGAAACTTCGAGACGAAATTTCCGATACGCTGGGGTCAGAAGGGCTTAGTTCGCAGAAAATGCCAAATTGGCGTTTAATAAAAACGTACAACTGACGCAAACTCACACATACTGCCGTTGTTTAATATGCAATATTGAAAAAGTGCGCTGAAAGTGAATATTATTTCCTAACACAAACTAAATTGTGAGTACAAAAGTTTTATACGTGGGTTGTTGGAAAATTTTCTGGAATCTAGTAGGTCTAGAATTGTTAGCGTTTATCAACTGTCATATTTGAAAAATTTGACGTTTTTCGCCTATAATTCTATTGACAGTTCCTATTCAAGTGAACTAGTTTTGTTTGTACAGCATTTGAGAAAAAGTAATTTTGTGTAAACATGGAAATCTCGCGTGAAAATTTTCGTGCCATGATTTTTTACAATTTCAAATGTGGTCTAACGCCGAAACAGTGCGTCGATCGGCTTCATTTGGCTTTTGGAGATGAAGCACCATCAAAGAGCAGTGTTTATAATTGATTTGCCGAATTCCATGGTGGACGTACCTCTCTCAGTGACGAATTTCGTGAAGGTCGTCCATCAACATCGGTTGTTGCCACTAATGTAGATGCTGTGCGTGAAATGCTTGAGCGAGATCCACATGTGACATACCGTGAGATTTAAGCATCCTTACGCATTGACATGAAAGCAATACACGATCATTTGAACGTACGAAAGCTTTGCAGTCGTTGGATCCCACACAATTTAACAGAAGCGCAAAAGCAGAGTCGTGTCAAATGGTGCGAAGAAATGCTCAAGAAATTCAATGGAGATCGTTTAAATTTAGTTTATAACATTGTTACTGGTGACGAAACGTGGATCTATTCGTACGACCCAGAAAGTAAACAACAATCTACCGTTTGGGTATTTCAAAATGAACCAAAACCAACAAAAGTTTTCGGTTCACGCAGTGCTGCGAAGTAAATGATTGTTTGTTTCTTTGGTTTAACTGGACATGCAGCAACCGTGGCTTTAGAGGATCGAAAAACTGTGAATGCTGATTGGTATACTACAATTTGTTTGCCGGAAATCATCGATCAAATAAGGAGAAACAATCGAGATCTACGAATTATTCTCCATCATGACAACGCCAGCTCTCACTCAGCCCGTCAAGCAGTTGACTTTTTGTCCAACAAAAATGTTGAATTAATGACTCATTGTCCATATTCACCTGATTTATCGCCTAATGATTTCTTTTTGTTCCCAAATATCAAAAATAAAATGCGTGATGAGCTATTCTCGTCGGCTGAAGCAGCGGTTGAAACATTCCGGACACTGGTTTCTGAGGTATCATCTTTAGAGTGGAAAACGTGCTTTAGAAATTGGTTCGAGCGTATGCAAAATTGTATTGACGTCAAAGGCGAATACTTCGAAAAACAATGATACCGTTTACCAAATTTCATATGCGGTTTTTCAAACCGTTTCCAGAAACTTTTCCAGCAGCCCACGTACATATATTACATATATTTCGTCAATTTATTATGTTTATTCATGCAGTTATTTGTTCACTCTGATGAACATACCGGTAGATTCAGACTTCCGTACTAATGTAGTTTTGGATTTCTCCATCCGTTTTAACGAGAAGCGTCTCAAGCAATAAATGATACCTAATTAAGATGGCAAAAGTAGAAACTGGACAGGAGGCATGTCAGAACAAGCATTATAAGTTATAACAGCATAGGTCTACAGTAAAATGACTTCCATTATCTGCATTCATAATTTATTTCAATATGGTAAAAACCTAACAGACTTAAACAAGATCATTTCATAATTTCTGAGAAGTGTCCAAGAACGGAAAATGATTATCAAGTTCCATTACCAAGATTATTTTGATTTGAGTTGTCGTAGGACACAAGCCGCAAAATGTAGTATAAACAAGCCAATGGTAGAATATTGAGTTTATAATGAAACGAGGGTTTGGACGAATCAAAACTAACGTGACATAAGCAGGAACCAACGGATTTCAATCTGATGCAAGAGAACGCCAATAACGTCAAAGGTCCAGAGTGAAACCAACTAAACTATCCGTCGAAATGTTAGCTTGCAAAACCTGTAGTTCACATAAACTGATCTAATCAATAAACAGACGGCGCCGGAAGCTTTATGGGTGTGTGAACGCATGAAATAACAATTTCGCCACAAATTTCACGAGCTAAAAAAATAGATACGCTTACAATCGCTTCAAAAGATGATGCAATCCTATCAAAAGAAATATAATCTCCGAACGAGTTTGCTTGCTTAAAACCACAAAGGAATGCCGGGGTCTCGAGAATTTTGCACTAATTTGTAGCCGGAGTATTTCAAAATGAGAGCCCAAAGAAATGTTTAAAACGCAAAGCCTGAGATTATTTGCAATTCGCTTAATTAATGATCACTCCAGCGACGACAAAGCGACCGTAAAAAGTTGTCTGTAATGGCAATAGAGTTCCGAAGAACTGTCTCACGTGATCATCCCAAGCGCGAATACCTGAGAGTTGTAGACCCAGAAAAGATGTAGTATTTGCGAAATGAACGAAATTGTTTCTGACATGTTGAGTCCTCCAGAGTCGTTAATCCGTCTTTACCGTGTACGGAAAAGCATAGCTTTGTCATTGAAGAATTCAAGAAAAGTTTGTCACTAAGAATACATGCGCTGAGCCAATGAACTTGCAAGTTTGCGGGCAGCTGTTTCCGACTGGCTTGAAGCAACAAAATAGGAGTTACAATAATAAAATCACTCTAAAAAAATCATAAATCGTGAAAAGTAGAAGACCCAAGGGGATTGGTAACTTGTTACGGATCAGATCTACATTTAAGCCGAAAGTTGCTTTCTTTATAACTAACTTCCACCAGATGGAACCTATCAGTTAGGTAAGACAGATCAAGAACAAGGCGACGCGTCATCTGATGCCGTCTGATGCCTTATAGATTAAGTTTCTACAACAAATGACGAACACGCGATACACAATCGAACGCCTTTGGGTCTGTTCCAGTGAAGTTCTAAGTTAGTTCCGAATATAAGTACGTACAAATAAAACAACGACATCCTACGTTCGCTTTTTGACCTGACATTGCAGTAGGATCGACAAATAAATTGGACAAGTCGTTTTTGGTTTGCAGTGGGAATGTCTGACGAAGCCTCAAACAGGGCTGAAACAGAGGCTGCTCGAAGTGCAATCAAAAACAATTTGCAACAATTTTTTTTTTAAATAAGTATGTAGAGTCGGGAACAGATTTAGAACTGCGTTGGTCCTTCGGACGAGCTCATTACGGCCGAAACACACGCCACACCTACAAGTACACGTCGTGGATTGTTGGTTCGTCTCAAGAACGGAAGGGGGGCCAAGTTCGGCTCCAACGCGTGTAGAAAGTGGAAAGACTCTCCAAAACTGGCTCGAAAAATGGCACAGAGAGAGAAGGACCTTAATAGGTGGCACAAAAGGTGACAAAAAAAAATCCAAAGGATAACGATAGCCCGAAGGTCAAAAATAGATAAAGTTGGCTTAACGAGCAGAATGAGCGCTGTTTGGCTTCACCGCGGTTAGGGGAAACAAACCACCACCTACGCCAAAGCACAGACAAATACAATTTGTACCAATGACCAAGGACGTGACATAAAGTAAAACCAATGAAATCAAAGGGGATGGTTCATGAGGATATCGTCGTACGTCGTTTGATGGTCTCACAAAAAAAAAACGAATAAAAATCAGAAATAGCTCCAGGAACATCTACATCTTCGAGGTTTGCAACAAGTCCGTACCAGTCTTAGAATCTGCGAATTTATAAATTAGCATTTTCCCGCGAAATAAAACTGCAACATTTAACGATAAAAGGCGATTTAATTGACGGGAAGCGCAAAAAGAAATAGAGAACATTCTTTCCTAACTCGTAATGCAATGAAATAAATTATTTATAGACTTTAGTACTGGCCGCAAAAAATAATTTCAGCCGGCGCGGCGGCGTAAAGTCACAATAATATTGTCAATAATATTGACGGCTGCTATTGATGAAGCTTCAATCAACACGTCAATAATTTCGATAATATTTAGTTTTCCTGCGAACGTTACTGTTGTGACGTGGATATTTCAGAGTGTATAAATGGTTTCTAAACGATAAAAGAAAAAAGGATAAGGCACTTGTCCAAAAAGTAAAATTCTCATTAATCTCCGTTCATCGATTGACAATGGGGATCAATCGCCACGTACACGATCAATGTGAGTATCATTGACAATATTTTTGACAATAATACTGACCGACTACGGGCCCCTTAAGAATGAGGATGAGTGGATAGTGGAGGAGTATTGACTCTTGTTTGAGAACTTCTGTTCGGCCGTGTACAAAAACAACGTTATAAAACAAAATTCCAGCAAAATTCAAGGTCAATTGCTTGATCGCATTTTAAAAGCTTTATGGGAACACAATAAAATAGAATCACCGACCGATTAAAGACGATAATTCAAATTCACAACCTCTCTGTCGTGGCCCGTGTGTGCATTATGAGTAAAGGATAACAATTTAAATCCGCTTTCATTGATCAGAATTAAATCTGTTTCATTAGATAGTCGACAATAATTAGATCTTGACATCCAGGTCTTTGTAAACCAATAGTACACATCATCTACAGTGCTAATTTTCCCTTCAGTTCGACGACGCTTTATTGTTTTACGACGTTTTATGATGCGCTTGTAGAAATTGATACACGGCCAGTCAGAGGTTTTCAAACAAAAAGTCTCTGGCCTCTGGAGGGGTTTTAATTTCTTTAATGTTTCACCAATAAAATTCATATTTGCAGAAGTCACTTTCTTAAGTGATAAAGAGCTTACAGTTTTAATATGTGAAACTTATTTGATTACATGCTGTATATGATGCTTTAAAATAGACAGGAAAAGAAACTGTAATAGTAAATGTCCATAAGTTTCCTTCCAATAATTATGTGCATGCATCGTATTGTCACGCTAAGGGTGGTGCGGCTCCCCGGAACTGGAGTTGACCGGGATGAGATCGGCAGCTTCTGGCTGGACGTAGGCGGCGGTGGCAAGAATCGTCCTCCGATCGGCGTCAGGATGCTGATGATCTTGGGATCAGCGTTCCGGGTGGCTCCCCTTCTTCGAGATGGCAGATATTGCCAATTCGGAGTCGTTCCTAGATCGACTGCGAGGATAGCTCCCCTTCTTACAGTAGGCACTAAGCCTACCGGAGTCGGGTTCCACTGCCTATCTAAATTTTACCTTCACTTTTTATACGAAATTTTTGTTGATTCGCATATTGCGTTATTCGTAACATGCCCGGAGTTCAGTTGTATTGCTTACTTGATGAAATCGTTTGCCCTAGTTGTTGTTGGCGATTCTGCCGATGTTTTGTTTTGAAACAAGAACCGTGTTATATCGGGTTACCATACGCATTATTATGACACTGACACATAATTTCTTTATGTTATTTTTTTATGAAAACTCGAAAAACTCCCATCGTGACAATATAAAGCAGGATACTGATTCTTAAGCTCCAATAAATCATTTAAATTATAATGAAAATACAAAACTTGAACAAAAGCATAGACTTGATCATTGAGATCCAACCAGTTGTACATACGATCCCATTTTTTGATCAGTAAGAACAAGGTTTTATAACTTTATTTAAACTTTTTCTAACGATATTTGGTAGTTTTATGTATAATTAATATTACTAATGTTGGAAAATATCTGAAATCCTCCAGTTTTATTCAAGCGAGTTGGCTGGTCCAAAAAAAAAGATTTTAAATTATAGGTTTTTAAAATTTCTTGAAAGCTCAGACGGAGCACTCGTTAGCAATCCAAAGTTAATATTAAAGTCTCCTGGTGAGTGAGTATAATTAATAATTATATTTCCTAGAGTAGAAAGAAGGTCTAATCCACTAATTTATTAATGATCAGCGAATGATCACTACCGGGCGTGCCATGTACGTCATTTATAATGAAAATGTTTGTTGAGGAAGTCAATAATTTACAGCGGCAGGCTTCAAGTTTTTTTCTTTTTTAACACAATGTACTTTGAAGTTTACATGTTCGTTCGTTATGTTGTTTTTACATCAGATAGCTGGTGTAATGATTAATATTACGTGAGTATTCAAGATCGATGATTTCATTATTCGTGTATTCACTCAGGTGTATGTAGGTGGCAAATTTTCATATTTCCCGCAAGAAACTCTGTAACCTATTCATGGCTTTTTTTTGCCTCGGCTTACCGCCGTCTAAATCGAAAAATGGTTCCATTATGAAAAGCAGCACCGGATCATGGAACATAATGCGCAGGATATCGCGCCTTATCACTTTTCGCTTTTACCGCCGGGGCCCCGTGCGGCTTTCGGAAATACAAAATTATGAATAAAAGATTAGGCCGAAGAAAGCCGCGAAGATCTCCGAAGATTAAACCGTCTCGAATACTCGGCCGATAATGCAATAACAATCGAAATTGCGTTCCTTCCGGCCGGAGGCAGATGCAGGAAGCGCGATGCGCACTGGTAATTTTGCACGATCGCACCGGAATATAAAACTGGAAACGTAACTCGGAGTTTACTGCGATATTTTTACTGTTCCCGATTTTAAAGAAATGTGTTACGATTTCATGGAGTTTTATGGCGCGCCCGGATGACTTGCCTCAGGTGACGCCTTGGGCAAAGAAGTTTTACTGGAAATAGAAACGTACACATACATAAAATGATTCGATTTAGTTTTCATATGTACATGTACAAGAGAATTTCATGTTTAAATTTTTGTATATATCTCGTATTGAATTTTTTTATCAGTTAAGTGCAGAATATAAAAGAGGAAGAGGTGGCGTTCGCGAAACTTGAAACAGGCAGCAGTTTAGAAATTAGATAAAAATTACAAGTTCATTACTAAGCTCCGAACTTGTACTGCTCCTGTTTCTTAAAACCTATTGCCCAGATAAATGCTCATCCCTTAAACTTATAGACCTCTTCCTACTCTGCCCACGTCTTCTTGCGCACGTCCCAGTTCCACTGTACATTCTAATCATCCGACTAACTGATCAAATCAAAGGCCATAGTTCACAAGAATATCACCAGGTCTTGTTCAGTCAACATCGGTGGGATGTTAAACGCTTTCCGATACAATCAACAATTTATCACGGAATAATACCGAAATATCTAGCCAAAAAGCGATTTAATTGAAGAGACGTACAAGAAAAGAAATAAAGAACAAAATATAGGGTGCTTCAGAGCAGACGGTAAAAGAAACTGTAACAGATTGTTGATTATTCAAAATTGAAATTATTTATAGTTAATTAAATGATAAATGTCAGCTTCCAGGTAGTGTTAGTGTTGTTAGCCGTCAAGGATAAAGTATCGATCGACTCGAGATTAATAAAATCGAAGCAAAAATTGTGGAAAAAACCAAAGCTGTTTTCTGCTAGAATTGTTGCAGCTTACTCACAGGAGTCGGCCAGTCGAGTGCGAATGATGCAAATGCAAAAATGAATTTCGCACGATATAGGGTGCTTCAAAATGGACAGGAAAACAAACAATAACAGATTTTTGACTATTCAAAATTTCGGTTACAAGAAAATGAAATCGCTTGCGTTTAATTAGTTAATTAGAACACTCTTCCCAGGGCGTATTGGTGTTAGCCTCCAAAAATGAAGGATCGATCGACTTGAGTACCCCGGTCAGTAAAATTGAAGCAGGAAATGTCGAAAAAGCAAAAGCTAATTTCTGCTGGAATTATTGTCACTCAAACGAGTCGTTCCGACCAAAATGACGCCTCTTACAATCGAATATGTGGTCTAAAATAATGCCCACAAAGTGTATTAACAAGAAGGCAAAAGGAATCGCTCCCCACCCACCTCCTCCCCAAAATAAAAAAGATTAAGCGAAAGGAAGAAGAATGACATCTAAACATTAGTTTAAATAACAATAAACCAATCCAAATTCTTACTTGAGGATATTGCTTAATTCTGACCTTGCCAATCTTCAGGAATTTGTGTAAAACAAACAAAGCTAATCACGAAAAATGACGGAACGAATACAACCGTCGCATCAGCAACACGCAGCGTTGAAAATACACATTATTAGCGTGAATGGTTGTCAAAAATTGGCAAAGGAATAAGTGAAATAAAAGAATCTTGTTTAATTGTCGTAAGTCGTAGCTTTTGTTTGGAAAGTGGAATATTTTAAAATCGTATGCAACACTAACGAATAGAGGTAGATATACATAGTTCTTTTTCGTACACGCTGTTTTCAATCGTGATACTCGTAGTATAATCATATCAATCTTTTGGTGGTCATTTAGATCGCATGTTAATGATGTATACGTAGTCCTCTTCATCTTTCGATACCTTCTACGCCTTGTATTTAACGTTGATTTCATGATACTACCATACGTACAACCATTTTAACCTTTCGACACTTCTAATAACCCACTTCCCATTCATGTTTGCCTTTTTATTATAAGCGGTCATCTTATTGGCATGCTACTGATGTATATATCTATGTATTTTAACTTTAGATGCCTTGTATGTCCTGTTTCCAATCATAATGATGTGGTATTCGCGGTATAATCCTATCAGTCTGTGCTGATTACCTTAATCGCGTGATACTGACATATACGCGGCCGTTTCGTATCTTCTGATACCTTCTACGACTTGTATCTAATGTTGATTTCATAACACTTTTATACAGACAATAATTTCAACCTATCGAAACCTTTTAAAACACGCTTCCCATTCCCTTTTTATTATAATCGGTCATCTTATTAGCATGATACTGATGTATATATGTATCTACTTTAACTTTAAATGCCTTGTGCGTCCTGTTTCCAATCATAATGATGTAGTATTCGCGGTATAATCCTTTCAGTCTGTGCTGTTTACCTTAATCACGTGATACTGACGTATACGTGGTCCTTTTCTAACTTCGGATACCTTCTGCGATTTGTATCTAATGATGATTTCATAATACTCTTATACAGATAACCATTTAAACCTATCGATACCTTTTACAACACGCTACCCATTCGCGGTTTCCCTTTTTATTATAATCGATCATCTGATTGGCATGATACTTGTGCATATATCTATGTATCTTAACTTTAAATGCCTTGTATGTCCTGTTTCCAATCACGATGATGTGGTATTCGCGGTATAATCCTTTCAGTCTGTACTGGTTACCTTAGTCACGTGATACTGACGTATACGTGGTCTTAGTCTATCTTTTTATACCTTCTACGACTTGTATATAATGTTGATTTCATAATACTCTTATACAGACAATAATTTCAACCTATCGAACCCTTTTAAAACACGCTTCCCATTCGCGGTTTCCCTTTTTATCATAATGGGTCATCTTATTAGCATGATACTGATCTATATATCTATGTATTTTAAATTTAGATGCCTTGTACGTTTTGTTTACAATCATAGCGAGGTGGCCAATACCCAGCAAATTAGCTACACATCGCATACTTCGTTCCTCGTTTAACAAAGTTGACGCTCTTATGGAACACTTAGTAGTTAAATATCAAGAATTAATTGTGTAAATGAAATAAAAGAATAAGTGGTGCGTTAATTTTGGACAGGAGTTTATATTGCTCAAATTGTGATTTTAGAAATCCTAAAACGTTCATAAGTCATTGCAAGGATTCATAATATACGAGCTGGTAACAATGAAGATGAGGAGGACTGTCGTGCAGGGATTTGAATTAACCGCAAATACTCCTCGGGATCGCAGTACGAGCGCAAAGTTAATGCGAAAACCTTGATTCGGAGACCAGACTGTTGCGGTGGTACTCTGCGGATACTCTGCCACGAGAACGTCGCTAATTTACACTGTGGCGCTTCACACATCAAAACAGTTCCCCCCGCCGATTTGTTACGACGTAACTTACCACATTAGGGGTGGCTTCTCCCCTCCGGACGAGACAAATAGTTCCCGAAGTTCCCGAATGAAAAGAACCAGAGTTCGTAACTAATTTGTTAAGTCGTGAAAGCAATATTTTGTCTTCGAAAAGCCCTCGTCGATTTTTAAAGAATGGAAAAAAAATGTTTGTCGTTTTGATTGTGAACCGTTTAAAGCGTCTCTTCTTTTTGGGAGCGAAAGCTTTCCAGTTGATTAAAAAAAAGAAAAACGTTATAGGGGCTAAAAGTTATTAAAAGCAGTGGTTCTGCTGAAAGTGGAGGTCGTCAGAAAAAAGGTGAAGGTTCACAATTATTGAAATGGAAAATTTTATTAAGTATACTCGTAGTTCATTTATTTTAAAATCTTGGAAGTAGAGCTTGGTCTGCAAATGCACTGATATTTATTGCTTATGTTATTATAGCTTATTAATTACTGCACACAAATATTTTCTTTACCTCCACAAAATTATAATATTCAGAACGTAGAGATGCAAGGTTTTTATGAAAATTAAAAGTTGCGGTTAAATAATATTAAAATATTGGAATTAATGAATGAAAACGCATACAAAATCAGGGTGAAGCAGTTCCTCAGATTTTGCACGCGGCGCGCGTCCGTATAAGAGTGAGATTCGGTTTAGAGAAGTGCAATGTTGAACCTAATTTAAGCACTCAATTAAGGGTATTTTTTGCATAGCATAGCAAATGTAACATCTGATGCCCCACTTACGTAAGAATCCAAGCAGGAAAAAATGCGTAAAAATAAAGGAGACGTAATACGATCATTCTTACGCAGTTTACTCTTGTTCTAATTAGGTACGCGCTTCGTTCCTTGTTGAAGTTTATTTTATTTGTGTTTTCTCTCAATCAGTTAATTTCCTCAGTCTTCAATTATTCTCGCGAAGAAGTTACCACTCTTTACAGATGTTTTTTTTTTCTTCTGATAATCAACGTAATCCAATTTCTTTTTTTAATTTGATTTAAAATCTGTGTATCAAGAAAGTCAGCGTTGGTGAGTTGAAAAAAAAATCATTTTGCACATAAAGAAAAGCTACTTTCTAACACAGGTTTTATTTTTTATTTTCTACTAAATATTCGCCTTTCTCTCCCTACCATTGGTTTTCTATTTATTTCATTGATGTTTACATATTTTGTTAACTTCAATAAAAAATGTAAAATTTTTGGTTGATATTTTAAAATTTTATTCTTAATTAAACAAAAAATTGTTCATATTAAAATTATTTTTTTTCTTTGATTAAATTGTAAACTGAATTTCACGTTTATGTTTATTATACTTTTGTATTTTAAACTTTCCTAAATTATATTGGAAACAAATTTTACGAATTTTCAATATATGTAATGTTATATTTAAAAATTTGGGCATTTTTATTTTTTGAGATACTCAAGGAGTAAAGTTTTCATTTTGAAATCCAAAGGCAGCAAAGGAAAGAGAGAAAAGCGATTTCTGGGTTGTTTTATCAAACCAGATGCGCTACGAACAAAGAAATCGATATTCAACTTTGTACGGTTTGTTTAAAGGATTTAAAGTGGGTTTCCAACTCCCGTCCGCACGGTGTTACATTTACCTAAAATATTCTTCTCAAGGGAATCCTTGAGTTTTCAAATGTTTTAACCTTTGCGTTAAGACCATTTAGGCATTTTTTTATTCGACTGTCATTATTAATAGATTTGAAAGATCGAATATTTGCCTTAGAACGCAAGGTCGTGGGTTCATTTCTCAAAACAGCGGATGAAAAAAAATAATTTTTTATCCACATTTCTTCTCCATAGGAACTAGCAATCAAAGTCGTAAGCGCCGTGTCAATACAATGACAGACACGTGTAAAACCTCTGCTGAGCGAGGAAACCCCCTATAATCTGCTATATTCTAGTAGGGTTACTGTCTCGTTTGGAAAAAATTTATCAATATTCGTTTTTTATTTTTGGAATAAAAAATTTGACGCACGAGTTTTTAGGTTTACTTAACAAAATTGCGTAGTGAGCATTTCGCACGCACTTCTGCTTAGCTTACAGGTTAAATTCCTTTTCGACCTACGAAACACACAATACAAAATTTACGTTTTAACAAAGGGAATTCCATGCTGACAAATGACGCCAAGTTGATTGAACCTACTTCAGGAACGCAGCACAAGCCAGTCATGTTACACGAAACAATTAGCGGGCGATAAAGAACTTTATGACATCCTGCGTCGGTAGTATAAAAGAAGAAAAACTTGTCATTTTTAGGACAGTCGGGAAACAGGGTTGGAGTAGTCGTTAATAAAATTTGCTCAAAATCGTTAGTTTATTTATTTTGTGACTTTTGGACAATCGGTACTGTTTGATATCGAATATAGTGTCAAGAAATATTAAGTGCTGTAGGTACAACTTTAATTATTTTTTCGTTTGGCTGTGTATTGCCCTGCAAGCGAATGTTTGTTGTATAAGGGATTTGCCAGTCGATGAAAATTCTAAAAAACTGAAAACTTTTGAAAATTACTTTATTTTACTTTGTCAAAACATGGAAACTTACCAATCACTATCAAAAGGGATGCATGACTGATTTGGCCGGGAAACGTTAGGTGTGTGTTCGGCTTTTCCAATTTGTAAAACAAATAGCGAAGGAGAAATTAACATCTGTAATTCTGCAGCAGCAGCTAACGGTAATATCATTAGCTTGGCTAAATATGGTGCTGGGAGAAAAATCATCTAGTCTAATTAACCCTCTCCTCGCTGCTGTAAATACCTCAAGATATTGAACTCGCTCTAACGTTAGAGTAGAATGAAATAATTAACACGTTCTGCCGTTACTTTATGATATTCCATTTTAACAAATAAAACACTGATAATTACTTAAATAAAGGTGATATTAACAAAGTAATATCAAAGTAGTATCAGTGTTTTATTTGTTAGAGTAGAATAGTTACAGGAGGCAGTGGTCTAGAAATAACTAAATAAGAGGTTTTTTTTTTATTTCTTTAAATGATTTTCCACCTGTTTACTCCAAGGCCTTTGATGTATCCTCCTTTTCTCAGATCAAGCGGTATAATGGCCCACTAAATTTCATTCTACATTTAAGACGAACCCTGGTTGCGAAATTTTATCATCAAAAGTTGATTGGATAGTCTTAACGATAAGTATGTAAGTAAGTCATTTATTTATTTTAAAATGCAGAAAATACAAATGCCGAAAACGTCAAAGGAGACATTTAACAAGAGTTAAGTATACATAAGTATAGAAAACAATGGTTAAAATATCAAAGAAAATATTAAACAATATTAAGTAGTCAGTTATTAGTTCGATCACATTCGAAATATTCAGGTAATGAATAGGGCTCACACTCGCAAACATACTTGAAACAAGCCACTTTAAACTTTTTAGCGTCAAATATTAAGTCTTAATTATGCTCCGTTAATGTAAGTCTATGTTTGGAAAATTCAAAATATCCTTGTTTTCTGGTACTGTAAGTGTTTTAATAAGATTTCAATTTTTTGATAAATAGGTAAGACATCTGTAGATATACAAACCATAGATTTTATTTAATTTAAATACATTACGACAAAAGTCACACATTTTCATTTTGAATATTAATCTTATTGCTCTGTTTTGAATGATTAAAAGTTCATCTAGACTGGAAGCAAAACCCCATACTAGGATGCCATACTGCAAACGAGAGTAGACTTGAGCGTAGTAAGCAGCGATAACTGCTTCTGTCTGAAGAGTTTTAGATAAAATTCTAAGAGCAAAACACGCTTTACTGATTTCCTTACAGGTTTCACTGACATGAAGTTTCCATTTCAAGTGGGGATCAATGTAGATACCAAAAACTTACTGTCATCCTTTATATTAAAAAAATTGTTATCTAAAGAGAAGTACTACTCTTGGAGACCATCTGATCCAAATTTTCAGTGCGAATTATTACTTTGGAATCGTCAGCATAATTAATAATCTTTACCCTGTCGGGTGAGTTGAAGGCTTTGCTTATATCATTTACATAAATAATAAACAACAAGAGGCCAAGAGTGGTTGCCTGAGGTATACCTAATCTGGAACAGTTCAGAATATCTGATTTGTTTTCCTGATTATAGTGGTATATGACTACCATCTGCCTGCGATTAGAAAGGAAAGAGGATGTGATTAAGAAAAGCCAAAACCGCTGATTCTGTAGACCTTCCTGGTAAAAAGCCATGTTGGAAGTCATTAAAGAAGTTATTATTTGCTAAGAACTTATAAAGTCTTTCAGCCCAAATGCTTTCAAAGAGCTTAAAGAAAACCGAAAGGAGGCTTATGGGACTGAAATTGTTGAAATCATCTCTATCTCCACTTTTATAGAATGGTTTAATCTCAGAAAGCTTTAGGATGTCAGGAAAATGTCCTGTTTCTATAGCAGCATTATAAAGATCCCATAAAGGGTCGCATTTAGCAATAATGCACTTTTTGAGAAGACTGACTGAAATTCCATCAAAACCAGACGAGTTTTTATTTTTAAAGTTATTTACTTTATTGACAATCTCATTTGGAGTAACCGGATACAGAAAAATAGAATTACTAATTATAAAAAAATGTACAACCTTCATAGTTACAATCGTTTTGTATTAGGTTAGCGATTTTTTTCCAAATATTGGTAGAAAAGAATATATTGTATAGTCATTGACTAATTTGAGACTGAATCTGAGTATTCAGGCAGAGTACATACTTTGGTTTTTTTATTAAGGAAAGTATTAACTACATTCCATAAACATTTCGATTTATTATCAGCATTGGATATCATGTTAGCATAGTATAAGGTTTTGGTGGAATGTAATAAAGTTACATACTCATATTTAAGTTGTGCAAAGCGTTCTTTAATAGATAGATAACATTCGGCCAAAGAACCAAGTAACTTCTCTCTCCCTACAAACAGTAATGAAACCACCGAAATTCCAATTATAGTTCGCCAGAGATTCAATAAAGTTGTTAATATTCTCAGTTGAGTAATAGCGAGCATATCGAACGAAAGAATTTTTTGTCGTTTCAATATTGCACTTAATTTTCAAAGCAAACGCCTCGTGATCTGAAATTGCGGAATTGATTACAGAGCAAACTGTACCTTCAGTAATATTCGTAAAAAAATTATCAATTAGACATGAAGATGAAGTACGCGTGATCCTAAATAAATGTAAAATATCATTGCGACCTTTTGAATTCAAAAGAAGGTCAACATTAAAGTCACCTGTGATAGACAATTAACTGGAAAGTTTTCCAAAAGAGATAGGTTAAAAATTTTAAAAACTAGCGGCTATGGAAGTTTAAATTTTTAAGTTGTCTTGAGAAAAAGACGACGACGAAGTATTAGTTCTAGAATGTTGGGAGTGGTCTCGATCGATTGGTATTTTATTCCTGCTTAAACCCCAAAATTAGTTTTTTTTTTGTCTCCGAGACTTGTTCTTGTTTATCCTAAAAAAATGACTCGGATAAGTAAAGATAATGTTGTCTAGAATGAAGGTGTATAACGTTACCGTACAGTCTTCTACTTCTTGTAGATACTGTTTAATGGCTTCCCTTCGTGCTTATTTGTTTTGGATGCTATTTACCGTCGCAAGGTGGCGAGATGGTCACACGCTATTTTTTCTCTTCTCTTGCTAGCCATTTTCACGTTGTTAACGAAGCTCTATTGAATATTTCCCCGCTGTTAGAGGGGTCGTCATCTTTTTGATTTTGGTGAACGTGGAAATTAACATCCTTTTCGGAGCTCACTCTTCGGAGTGAAATGAGTCATTTTGTGACCTGTTTGTTTGCTACATGCGTTTATCTTTCGCGATCGTTAATTTTTAATTCGTTATTTCCCTTGTAGCAACCGGTAAGGGGCACAGTTGCCACCGGCAGTTTTGCGCCGGGTGTTCGCCCCGATTTAACCTTGTGTACCTCGTCTGAGGGTACACAAGGTTAAATCAGGGTTAAATTTAGAAACTTTCCCCCCATTGTGACTTCACTGTAAAAGAGTAGAAGGTATGCCGCCTCCGATTTGTTTCGTCCCAGCCATCCGTTTCATATTGTTCGATCCTTCGTTCTTAATTTTTTGTTTCTCTTATCTGCGGGGTTTTGCGTGCGGTTAGCTAGTGGTGTCGCTTTGAACTGTGCTACGGAAATTGTCGGCAATGAAATCAGCGGAGAGGGATGCGCTGTTTGAAAATAAGAACGGAGCACACTTTGAGGGACTCGTAGCGGCCTCTATCCAAGGAGGCCTCTGATGAGGTCATCACTAACGCAAGTGTTTGTTTCTCAAAAGAGAGTTCGTTGGATAATTTGTACGCAAATTCCCCAACAGACTAAAAAGCGAAAAACTCAAGCTTTAATTAATGCAGCAAATAGTACAACAAGAAAGTAATACATTTCGAATGAATGGAACGAACGGGAACTTTATTTCGTTAATGGAACAAATGGTATTTTTTTTCTTTTGGCGCAACAAGCAAATCTCATGCATTCGACACCAGATACGTTAGCACACATACACATGTAGATCAATATCTCCGAGATTGGCCGCATATGGGGCGGATTTTGCCGGCGAAGCCGCCGAAGTAATCGATTGGTACCGCAGGCAAGTCTCTGCCTGTGGGCCCCCAGATTTATGGTCTTCAGTAAGTTTAGTATGCATTATGTCGACTTGCATTAAATTACCGTTTGTAAGAATAACAGCCGCTGACCGAAGCACGTCCCCGTAGTCGGTCGACCCTTTCGTTTTACATGCAGATGTGCGACGCCTCCGGCGCCATTCATAACGAAACGTACCGTCGATTTCAAATTTTGAATGCGACCTGATTCATTATGTAGGTTAACAACCCCCACGTACATATTGTGAAAATTTTTTCAGCCAACTGCAAAAAGGGCCTGCTTATCCCCCCCGGTGATATTTAGCATCTCCCGCGCTCCCTCGTCTAATAAATATTAATAAAGCGCGGGCATACGTTGCTGCTGAATGGGCCCGAATCTTTTGATCGGGTTTGTTTACTAACAATTGAGGTGCGTCTAAGACGTTGTACGCCGAGAATTTAATAATATAAGAGACAGCTTAAGCTCGGGCGAACAAAGGCGTCGCGGAAATAGCGACGCAACTGTTGTGTTTCCTTGAAGGGTGAAATCCCTTCCGACGCCGGGACGGACTGGAGGACATCGTAAATTTTGTTTAAAAAAAATTTACGATCCCGAATCGGATCGAGGGGGAAACAGTTGACTCGGGTCGTAATAAAAGGGGGTTCTAAGGATTTCTTTTTATGTCGTTGTAACTCATTATGTAGAGTTGGTAAGCGTCATCTGACATCGCTGATGCTAATTAAGGACTTATATAAAATACTAGCGTATTTTCTTTGTCAGTTGCGTAACAGTGTTTTTCTTTTTATTAAAAGGGCAAAAGCTCTTGACTGGAGATGTTGGAAACAAGATTTCCCTTTTTAATTATTATTACCAAGGTGAAAAATATATTAGGTGAAGCCAGAAGTGCACTTGACCGTACGTCGAAATGTGCATGAAAGCGTAAGATCAATTGCAAGAGCGACAGCTGAAAGAGGGGTTTAAATATCAATGCGCGAGAGAGAACGGTGTTTAGTCTTTCAGCACGCAAAATTAAAATATTTCTCGCACTTGCGTGCACGTTCCGAACGCCCGCGCTGCCACCTATTGATTATTTACTGTGGTTATTACTAAACCTGCAGGGTTCGTTTAACTAAATTAATTCGTTCATTCATATTTTATTTACTCATACGCAAAGACTTTCACTATCTCGTCCTTTTTACGTTGGTTTATATTTTGTAACGTACAGACACGTTGGGTGGTGTCAATTTGTAACGAAATGTTTATTAAAGCGTTACTGAGTGTGTCCAAAGTACCTGCTGACACCTTCTTCTCAATTCTCCGTGGAGGAGGATTGCTACCGTCTTAAATGGACACTGTGTAATAGCTAGGGTTAGCTCATATAAAAAAAATTGCAGGCAGAGAGGGTCGTGGAAGGAGAATTCCGCCATTCCCCCAAAAAAAGAGAAAGACCGCGTTAGGTGACAAAACAAATATGTTAAAATTAATACCCGTAAGAGGACGCGAATTGAAGCTGTACATCCAAAGTATCGATTACATCCAAACATAAAAATAATTTCAGTTTTAAAAATCTGGAAGTGCCCAAGTAAAATTGATAAAAGTTGTAATTGTAATTCAAATATCTCAGATACATTAAATGATTTTTTTTTCATCGCACAAAAATATTTAACAATTCAAAATTATGAAAGTTAAATAAAAGTTTCATAGCTTTCAGAAGCGAGAAATTGGAATGACGTCTAGAGGCTGTGAATTACATGGGGCTGAATAAGGCCTACGAGCCATATGGGGCCTCTGAACTGTCCGCAATCGAACGACGGGAGAAAACAACAAAAACCCCGTTTAAGGTAAAGAGAATCTGCCTTTAATGAACAAATACGTGAGTTTAAGTACCAAACGAGAGAAAAACTGACTTACCAAAATAATCCGAACAAATTTATTATTTTAGCTACA
Organism: Prosopocoilus inquinatus; assembly: GCA_036172665.1. Taxonomy (NCBI): domain Eukaryota; kingdom Metazoa; phylum Arthropoda; class Insecta; order Coleoptera; family Lucanidae; genus Prosopocoilus; species Prosopocoilus inquinatus. The sequence continues at coordinate 32,617,530 of CM069877.1, forward strand.
CTTATTCGCCAACAAAAAACGATTTATTTTTCAAACAAGATTAATGAGGCTAATGGGAATTTAAAACAAACTTGGAAAGTGTTATTTGATAGTTATGACATTTACAAAAAGAAAGATGAAAACCTTATTTCATTAAAGGTTGGTGATCCTAAGATAAATAGTTGTAATCATACTTTATTTTTTTATTTAGCTAATCGGTTTAATAATCATTTTACAGAAATAGGACTTTCAATATCCAATTCTATTGACAAACCGTCTGAAAAATTTGAAGTTCACAGTTTAAATAAAAGTATTTTCTTTTATCCTATTTCTCGTAATGAAATTCTTAATTACATCTCACATCTTTCTGATAAATCTTCACCAGGTATTGATGATCTTTTTAATCGTACTGTTAAATTAATTTCCAAACAAATATCTGCACCTTTAAGTCATATTTATCATCTTTTTCTAAGTGAGGGAATTTTTCCTAATGAGTTGAAACGTTCAATAGTTATTCCTGTTTAAAAATCAGGAGATAAAACTTTACTTATCTATCTCTAACTTCTGTTTTTTTCTAAAATATTTGAAAAACGTATTAAACTTCGAATTATTGAATTTTTTAAAATCAATAACATTTTAAATAGTTCACAATTTGGATTTAGACAGGAGTTGAGCACTGCTGATGCAGTAATTCATTTAACACAAAAAATTTATTCAAATTTAGATTCAAGAAAAAAAGTATTAGGGACATTTTTAGATTTAAAGAAGGCTTTTGACACAGTGTCTCATCAGATTCTATTGAATAAACTTCAATGTTATGGTTTCAGAGGTAAATCATACGAATTGTTAAAAACTTATCTAATAAACAGAACTCAGTGTACAAGAATCAGTGGTTAGTACAGAAAAAAATATCAAAGCGGGTGTGCCTCAGGGAACTGTTCTTGGGCCAATTCTATTTTTATTATACATTAACGATTTGTTTTCATTGGATATTCAAGGCGAAATTACTGCTTTTGCTGATGATACTGCAATAATTTTTACGTCTGATTATTGGGAATCAGTTGTGCAATTAGCTACTATTGGATTACAAAAAATAACAAAATGGTTAGATTTTAATTTATTATGTCTAAATACTGACAAGACTATCATTATCATTATCATTCCTTTCTCTCTTCAATATTGTAATTATATCCCTAATTTTAGATTTTGCAAAAACGTTTTAAAATATTCTGAAAGTATCAGATATTTAGGTTTAACGATTGACTCTAATCTAAGATGGCATTTTCATGTTCAGAATTTGGTAAAAAAAGTTAGGAAAACATTATATTTTTTATGCAAATAAGACAATATTGCAATATCAATTTATTAAGAACCGTTTATTTTGCGGTAGTACAAAACATATTACATTACGCAATTTCAGCCTGGGGATCTGCTAATTCTTCTGTATTAAGAAACATTGAAATTACCCAGAAACTAATTTTAAAAATATGTTTGAGGAAACCTAAAATATTTCCTACGAATCTTCTTTTTTCAACGTTTGATGTTTTGAATGTTAAACAATTACATACAAAATCTATAATTATATACACTCATTTAAACAAAAATAAAATTCCTCTCTTAGAGTATGACAATTATGTTACAAGACCCTCCAATTCAACTAACTTGCAAATTCCTTACTGTAATACTTCAAAAGGACAAAAACATGTTAAATATCTTGGACCTTATTTTTATAATCGATTACCTACTGACATTAAGAAAACTTTATATCTTCCTCATTTTAAAAATAAATTGAAATTATGGATTAAAAAAAAACTTTTGTAAAGAAGCTTTATTTCACAAAAATAATTGAACTTTTCGTAACCAAAATTTGATGAATTTAAATGTTACATTATTGTTGGTATTATTATATTATTAATAATTATTACTTTATTATTTCTATTAGATTACTCCATTACTTTCATTATTGCTGCTCTAAAAACAAACATTTTTCTTAATTTAGTTCACAGTCACTCACGAGCCAAGCTCATGTGACTATGTATACCTGTTTTATTATATAAGGATAAAATTTTTATGTTTATACTGATACATATATATGTATCTTATACAGATTTATTTTGTAAATAAAATAAATAAATTTTGCAAATAAATAAAAATTTTGCAATTTTGCGAATAAATTACATAAACATACCAATGGAAATCGGATCTACTGGCACAAAAATAAAATCTTAAGAAGCTTCGAAGTGAGATCAACACTTCAGTCAGGCTTGCGTCCACAGAAGTGGACAAGTGCCAATTTTATTTAAAAGAAATACAACCTGAAGCCTATAGAGGGTATCTCAAAACCTATGTCTTTAAATGAAACTGTAAGTTACTCGTTACATAAGAGATTAATTTTCCAAATCTGAAATTTTCTGCCCGAAATTGAAAAACTGACCTATCACAAGCGAGCACAGTCCCTTTGTTTTGAAACCTCTGCTTGGTTTATGACTTGCTTCAGCAATTTATTCCGATAAAAGCAATAAACCGCAATAAAACTTTATTTACGTTTAGAACAACTCGGTCAAGGTTTTATTGTATACGAATATGAATTCGACTTGCGGACATCGGCATGTTTATTTGTATTTTCTACACGCGATAAGTAAGAACGTTTGTCTACGCACCTCTTTGTAACAGACAATAACAATTGTGTTAAAAACGAGTACCTAATCTTCCTTAGATTTTTGCTGAAGTAATTAAACATCTTCGTACGCTAGTTTTGTAACTGCGTTGAAAATGTGTGAAATTATTTTTTAATTATCGCACTAATAGCTGCATACTGAGTATTGCAAGAACAGAAGCTATTCCTATTGTAAAAAGGGAAAGCAATAATTGGAGTATGATACGACGAAAAATTTAAATAAATTAGATTACCTGTACAATAATCTACAGGTTCAAAATAAGTGATAGAATAACTTCGCTAGCTCTCAATCGAACTATTTTATTAATTGTTTACATTCCAACACAAAACACATGTTTTTATAAGGATAATATTGAAACAGAATTCCTGCGTCGGCTTAAACCATAAGGACATAAAAGCTCTCGCCTAGTGCAGACATTAATAATAATATATTTAATCCGTTTGTCACATAGTATACATCAAGTAAATACAAGGACATTAGATTTGTCAAAAAGCAACAAAGGAAAATGATACATATTTGGCACTAAAACTAAAACATTTTAACCTAAGAGGTAAACTAAAAAAACTAAAGAAAATGAAATAAATGAAGAAAACGAAATAAATGAAGGAAACGAACAACTAATACAAAAACTCGTTCACAGAATAGTAAGCTGCCGATATTAAGGTTTGTTTCAACTTGTACTTAAATGAATTAAAATTGTCAGGTATGTTACCATTCCACAGTGATTTGATTCGGTTTAACAGTAGATAACCCATAAATATTGGTCCGCTCTGCCCTATAGTTAATCTATTAAAGGGTAAACGAATGTTTTCACGATATCTGGTATCGTAATTATGAAAATCGTAATTACGGTCAGCGTTATGTTCAACAGAAAGAGCGTATAAAGTTGTTACAAATATATATAAAGAGGGAACAGTTAAAATATTAAATCGGACAAAAAGATCTGTACAATTAGACCTAGGGTGAACATCAGCCATTAGACGTATGATTTTCTTCTGAATTCTAAAAATATTTATCGCAGAAGCACTGTAACCCCAGAAAAGAATACCGTAAGAAATCCTCGAGTGAATCAAACTAAAGTACATTGTATTTAGCACTGTACGACTAACCGTGTGACGCAACCTATACATTAGAAAAACATGACCACTTAATTTTTCTTCCAAGAACTCGACATGATTCTTCCAGGTTAGTTTCATATCCATAAAGACACCAAGAAACTTAAAAGAGGTGACACATGCAATTGACTTATTGTCGCATTTAATTAAAGGGGATGACTTCTCAGCGTTTAATTGATTATGTTCAAAATGTTTCGGAGGACCTACAAAAAGCCACTAACAGGGAGCTTAACTAATTGGGCGGGGGGTACGGAATTGCATTGGATATAACACTTTACTTACAGTAGTTATAAATTAAAATTCATGTACTGGGTGGTCAATCTCAACTATCCTGACTTGGCAATACCACGAATACTTAATTTAAGGTGGTATGACTGAATATTTGCCTGTCATGATCTATTCCATATACGGATTTAATTTCTCAAACAAAGGTTGTCATTTTTATAGCAGTAAACACGAGTGGCAGCACAAAGTCTGATAGTTCGGCGGAAGTAATAATCTAAATCATGTTTATAAACTATCAAACATAAAAATGTACTAATGTACGAATCCTTTTGTTGCCAACCCGTGACACTTGAGCTTAAGCACTGTAAAAGGTGGCAAGACTATCGTTTCAAAACAATTAAACTAAAATAACGTAGTTAGATGGTTACAAGTATGGTGAGTATGAAATTTGAGAGAAAATTTTGTTTTTGTATTGAAATGTTTGTACAACATGCTTTTCCAGTCATGAATGTAAACATGCTTCGGTTTGTAAAACGAAAACGCAATAATTATGGACATTCAATTTGAACGCAATTATTGCAGCTAGCTTTATGGATTTCGCTGAAACGCGTGACGAAAATAGCAAGTCGCAGTCATAAATCGGATAGCTCTGCGTTTTTTTTTCCTTTTTATTTCTAAAAATATGAAATTGCTGGAGGATGTAGGCAATATATTCCGCATTTCTTGGCAAGAAAACGGCGCACATGCGCTTTATTATAATGGGAATACATTTCTGTGAGGAATACGTGTGTCGTTCTTGCAAGCTGAAAGATGGCCAGAGCAGAGCTGCATCTCGCCGAGCGTCGAGACGCTAGCAAATAGAAAATCATTGATCTGCGGATTGAGTGCGGAATTCACGCCGCACGGTGGTGTTTCGTTTCGTTTCTAAATTGAACGAATAGGTTCTCTTTGGAGGGATTAGCCCCCTATAAATTCGAGCTTTGTCAGCAGCTGTTGCCTTTCTGTGAAGACGAGGGAAATAGCACCAAGTCATTTTCATAAATAATGCGGGGAGTTGATAATTTTCTGAGTTGCAAACTTGATTATGAGTTAGTAGAACTTGTTGCTCAACATTTCAAAGTTTTATCGAGTAATTAAAACTCGTTCTCGTTTTCTAGTTATTTCAAAAAGTTCAGAGTATTTGAGTTGGGTTTAAACATATAATTCAAAATAAGAATACAGAGATCAATTTCCCTTAACACTTTGTTACGGTTACCTGGTCGGATGAATCCCAATTTTTAATCGAAAGTTTTCCTAGAATCTCGTAAAATACGTGTCATATTATATTACGAATGTACTTACTTGCACGTGTACGTAACAAATTTGCCTGAGTGCTTGAACGTCTCGCTTAGGAAACTTGAAGAAAGTAAAAAGCATGAAAGTTTAAGTGCGTGTTTGAGGTCAGGCCCGTCTTATTGAAGCGTCTCGCAAGTACATGCCCGAGCGGAGGAGGAGGTCGGGAATTAGGTAATTTCGTGCGGCTTTTAAGGTTGGATTTTAGCTGGAAATTTGCGGCCTCCTCGCACTAGTGGAGCACGTGTCCCCGGGGAGAGGAATAATTTGATTTATTAGGAAGTTCCATTAACAAAAAGTGCGCGCGTTCCGTTGCCTTCGGTACTTGAAGTTCGTGTAAAAGGATCGCTTTGAGCGCGAGCCCCTCTTAATTTATCAGATCAAAATTATTAAAATTGATGTTAACTCGTGACGGCTAATTAGAAAGGACGTTTTGATTTTTAAATCGTAATTGAAAGTCAACAATCTTAACTAAAAGGATATATGACCTTATTTTCGAAAAAGGGAAATGAAGAAAAGGAATGATCAGGACAATGATGCACAAGACATGCAAGTAAATCTAACTGTTGTTAATTTTCTTTATTCTGTTACAATCGAATTTCGTACCACCATTCCGGCGGTCCGGTAGGCTATTCCTTGTACACACGTGCCGAGTGCATTGTAGTTATTTTCGTTTGAAACGCCCCCACCCGGCGTCAATTGTAGCTTCCGGTTTGTTTCTTACTCTTTGGTTCCAAACGAGCAAGCTGCTAAGGTGTAGTCACGTTTTTGAACGCATTATGTGCTAGGTGTTATCTTTTCTTGATGGATACTTTCGTAAGGTAAGCGCCTTGTTGATTCTTCATTTTGTTACTTAAGTGTTTTTCACGTGCGTTTACTGCTCGCGGTCCTTCATTTCAGATATTTTCTTTCTTCTAGCAGGTAAGTAGTCCCGGGCAGATTTTTATTGGCTGACACGGTGCAGGGTGATTACCGCTTCGCTTACCCCGTGAGCGTTGTTCTGAACTTCTAAAGACGACACCCTCTCCTTGTGCATTTCGCTGGGGGATAAAGACCGTTTCCATTTTCGGGCCGTTGCGGCTATTCCATCAACGTTCCGCCCCTGAAGGATTGAGTAAGACACTTCTATCTTTTCTTTTTCGTTCTCGGAAACAAGTTGTGTGACGTCTTTTCACGGGCGTGCTTCAAATCAGTGGCGGAGGTTCGAAGTGGACTTATTTCATTTTCATCGAAAAATTCGGCGGGAGGGATTGTTAAGCTCGCTGTGATAACAAAATCAGGTAAGCTTTTAAGTTTATTAACGTTGTTTTGGTCCCATATTTTGCCGTTGCATAGACTTTTTTTACTAGTTCTGTTAACTTTTAAATTTTAATTAGCTCTGGTCAGACTGCGGATTCACTAAATGTTGGAGCCTTGCACCTTCGTGCTTCGATTAGCGGCGTTCACACGTAAGTTTTGCTACCTACCTGATTAGGTATCTGCAAGTGATCGACGTTTCGACGTCGCCGGCCAGCCCCAGTGGAATAGGGTGGGTTTGTACAAAGTCTTCACAAACAAAATAAAAATAAAAAGGAAAGGCGCCACTTAATTTTTTTGGCTACGGGGGACCGCGGGAAAAATCAAGAAAACGCAACTCATCCAAAATATTTACAACACTTTAGTTTATTTACAACCAACAAAATTAGAACACACAATCAATACAATAATGAAAGTTCAGCAACGACGTGCGCAAAAATAATTCAAAAGAAAATTAACTTATGCGATTAGCGGCGGATACGATAATTGAACTCAAATTTTCGGTCCGGAAAAATCAAGCCGCACACAGTCCAAGCAACTGTCTACAATTTCGTCTTAAATAGAAATTAAAATTAAAACGTCGTGCCGCGCAAAGACGTACTTATAAAAGGAGTTCGCCCATTAGACCTGACCGTAATAGGACCGTATCCGGACCGACACAGTCAAAATACGCCCGTATCGGCTCTGACAGGCTTCAGACCGTGCGTTACCCCATTTAAATATATGGAAAGAATGTTCTTTTTTGACTGTGTCGGTCCGGATACGGTCCTATTACGGTCAGGTCTAATGGGCGAACTCCTTAAGGCAACCAAATTAAATAAAATTACAACGCGTGTAAACACGCTTTTCACGGGAAAAAAAGAAATAATAAAAACCTGGGGCACCGAGGAAATCCGGTCGGCGTAAAAAGGCGCCGAGAAAGGTGTCCCCGAAATTGCGGCGATAACAGCCGTAACAAAGGGATCCATAGAAGTTACGTGAATCAATACGTAAATGTAAACGTACACGGAAAGATACGGTAAACGTGAAGATAAACGTCACGGTAAACGTAAAAGTAAAGCCTGTAAGGAAGAAAAGTACACGATAGAAACGGTCGAAGTGAATCAAAACATCGAGTGGACTCACCTGTTCACAGAGCTACTTGGGGGAACAGGCGTAGAAAATGCGAACGCATTAATGGACTTCGACACAGCGTATTAATACAGCAATAAAGCTGCAGTTGAATTCCCCAACACAAATTTTGAGCGAAAACATACACCTAAATTCACAAAAGCAAAACGTGCTGTTACGTCGGAAAATGAGTTCTGAAATCGCTCCGAACTGGCGGGTGAAAAAGTGACGGGGTAAGAGAAAAGAAGAGGTGAAATGCAAACACCAACTGCTACAGAATCTTACGTCAACAACAACCAATGGGCTTAAATACCGGGGGCAATTTCTGTACGGCCTCCGTGAAAACGAAGACGCGGATGTCGAAATGTTGTGCAAGATTGCGTAACTCTAAAAATGCTAAATAAAGAATCAATTCGACCGAAAATTAACTTTCAAATCCCGATTTCTCCTTATCCTAATTTTTACAGGAAAACTTATAACACTGGGGAATCACAGAATCAAATCGGCGAAACGCAAAGAGTTCGTTGGGGCGGGTCTGCGAAAATATTCCACGGGAAATAGTATACAGGGTGTTTCGGGGTCGGGCAGAAACTGAACGGTAACAGTTTAACCGCGCATACTTGGACTGTCCCGCTCCATTCGTGCACGATTGAGCGTCCGTTTGAATGTGATAGAATCGTGCGGGTTAAAAATGTGCGTTCCAATCGTGCAGTAGAAATCTGTTAACAAGCGTTTATCACACGTTTAAGAATGAGCGAAATTTTTATAAATTATGACTGATATCAAATACTGAAATAATAATTTTTAGCAGAGTTCATAGATTTGTTTCATAAACAAGTGCAAGAATCCGAAAACTTCAACCTGTATAATGTAAAAAATATTCAATTTCTTTCCTGTATCATGTATACGTTAAGAACTGTGAGATCTGCTTCGACAGTTAGTTTTTAAATGAAAAAGTTGTACGATTTCTTATATTTCGCGTACTCAATGCTATACGATATTTTTTAAAATCCTTAAGTTTCATTTTAAGTTCAATCTAGCACGTACTGTCGAATTAACATCCTAGGCCCAGGTCTGAGAGCGTGGGAAGTTTAGGAAAAATAAGGCAAAGTGACATAGTTACGCCATCTAGTTTCAAGAGCGTCTCGAATAGAAGCTCGACCCAGGTATGCGGGGAGGAAGATGCGAGATAATTCATAAAAGAACGTTAACATTTGCTTTTGCAGTTAGTTAATCCGCGGACTTTCTTTCAGCTTCAGAAAAGCTTGCGTTTTCTTCCTCGTACCGAGCGATTTTAATTTGGACTTCAATTTTAATTTTATTTTTATTTAAATTAAGAGTCAGTAAATTTTCCCCAAGTTTGAAAGTCGCGTACGGAAGGCAGAAGCTTTTCTCGTGTAGTGAATATCTGTGTACTTAAAACCGTCCGAACTGAGTATCCTTATTTTTTGCTTTATATAAAATAATTGTGTTTCCTTAAGTTTTGTTTTGGATTACGAGAAGACCTTTCGATTCAGTTTGGTAAGCTAACAAACCACTTGAAAACTAATTACTGTCTCTCTCTCTTTTTGTTAATGTTATTTTTCTGGGTAAAGTTTGTTTTTACAGTGTATCTACACGTCATTCTGTTTTTTTCTGTTTTTGTCATTTTAATTTTGTTGTTTTATTCTTTGTTTTCGTTTTCTTATTTTAATAGACTCTATAAATTTATCAAACTCTTTTATTTATTAATTTTAAGTTCACCTTTACCTTCTCCAAGATGTCCGAGGAGAACATTTTCGTAAGGAGAGAGACAACGACAAGAAAGAGATTTGATAATCTTCAGGGACTAAAACGGCACTGTTAGACTTTTCGGGGAAGACAAAGTCGAAAGTACATTTTTGGCCCATTTCTCAAACTTTAGCTACCGAACAAGAAAATTTCTTTCCGCAGTGGCCCGTTGGTCAAAAGGGTTTTCTATAAGACGCGGGGGTGGTTTCGGATTGTTCAGGACGAAAGAGTTTCGAGTAAGTATAATAAGGCTGACCACCCCCAAATTCTTAAGAAAAATAACCCGCGTCCGTTACACAAGATTGACATGTCGTGTTCTTCTCCTGTCGTCAAGAACGCGTGACTAGGGTGGCGCCCTTAATAGTAACACTTAAATCTCCCGCCATCTCCACTGAGCGAGTACAGTTACGCAGCCCTTTTTCACAGCACAGTCTCTGAGGGAACGACCAACCTTGCTTCCAGAAGCACGGTAAGTTGGTTCGCGCAGTCCCACTTTCTGTACGTCAAAAGACACAAAGCGCTCCTTTCGTTACCACATAACAACTCTTTCTCTATTGTTATTACGTATTATAAAGAAGTTTTTAAACACATTTTGGGACCAGCTTTACGAACAATCAGCAAATCGAAAGAAACTGAAGATTGAGACCCAATTTCACCACGTTAGTTTAACTTTAGTCTCTAGTTTATTCATAGAAGAGTGCAAATCGAAAGAAACTGAAGATTAGTTAAAGTAACGCGGTAAAACGTGGTTTGCACTCTTCTATGAATAAATTGGAGATTAAAGTTGAACTGAGATGGACAAATGTGACTTAAACCAAACTACCCTCTCCGGATACTTACGCAATTGGATATATTTTTATTAATAAAAGTCGTGAAGACGGATGTTTGGTGTAACCGGTGCAGATTCTTGTTTTTATTTAACACCATTACTTGACGTATCGCGCACCAAGAAGACATTGAGAATATATATAATAAAGAGGAGTATAATAAAACTAGTGAATATGACTCAGATGGTAGTAGAGGAAGTTCAAAGATATACTAGAAACGGGGAAGGATTTCAAGGGGCTACACGAAGAAACTCACTCGCTGAGGGGGGAATATGAGAAGATCCGCAAAGGAAAAGTAAAAAATAAAAGAGTAATTATATGAAAACCGAAGAACAAAATGGAGTTAGTTGACATATACAGACTGGGACAACAGTGCGTGTGCGTGGGCTGAATATTATAACGTTGATATTGAATATATTTAAAATCTGTGTACGCGCTAACACACATCGGTTAGATGTACAATCTAAAATTATTTAGACATAAGTGTCTCGTAAGAGCTGTAAGAACCTGAGATCGTATATTACAAAATTTCTGTAGCCTGAAAATTTTTACTTTAAATGCAAATTTAAAACGAACAAGTTGATTTGTTTACACTGGTGACCTAATTTAGACAGGAGTTGCATTAGTCATGCGTATGTATACATTAATAACTTGATGCAATGTTAGCGCATTGATTCGGGAGACTCCGGTTTTTTAACCCTTTAAAAAGGCGACGGAATCTGAAATTAGAAAAGTCCACGGTGTTAGTCCTTTCTAAAGTACGACTGGATAATACTCATGAGAATTCTGCTTCAACATGAAAATAAGAAAAAAATTATTTACTACATGAAGTGCCTAGAATAGTCCAATAAAACTGATTTTCCTGGTTGCCCTCCAAAGACCCACATTCGAAAGCTTATTTAAAATAAACAGTTTTGATAAATTCACATCACGCCACGAAATGATTTCTTTTTATTAAGTGAAAAAGTTCTTTAACACGCATTTTTTCAACCCCTCGCGGTCTACTTGCTATTCTCCGGCGAGCTCGGCCCTCCATTTTAGGGTGAAACATGTCGAATGCAGTATAAGCCCACGAACGGAATTAAAAATTAAGTCGGTGCGTTAACCGCGGTCCAAGTTTTTTACCGCCAGGTGGTGGACGGGGACTTCATTAAGCTGCGGCAAATGGCCCGTTAAGGGACGGCCGCCCGAACTTGTCGGTGGCGACCCTAAAATCACGCTTAATGGCACGGCGACACGCGCAACCCCCCTGCTCTTTTAATTATGTCGGGAGTACGTGAGCGGCTTTCGGAATTGCCGCGATAATGGCGAATCATCTTTTATTGCAGATGCTCGAATTCGTCTGCGTATTGTGTCACGGTCGGCGATAAAAGTGGGAAAATTATATGCTCCGGGAAATAACTCGCCCTGCCTTTATCAAAATGTAAGAGGTTTTATTGCCTGTTAATGGTTGTAAGCGGCTTCGCACCCACTTTCTTTCGAGTTATGTTCGATTACGAAAGAAAATTGCTTCACGTAAGTGGTAACCGCTTCTGCATGACTTCATTTACTTTCGGATTAAGATTATCACCGCACTGGCGTTATCTTCAATTTCCCAATCAACCTACAACCTAATTTCTGGGAGCAGTAACAATATTTTACTGCTTATTGGAATATACTGATTGTTTTATAGAAACTTGAAAAAAAAGTCGAAGCAGGACAGAAATGAAGGTCATAAACGCTTACGTTGCTGTAACTACAGTCGAAGCTCCGTAACTCGAACTACCAAGGGACCTGAGATTTAATTCGAGTTAGAATATTCGAGTTAAAGGACATGGGTGCATGCCATACAGATTCAGTCATATTTAGTATTTAGAAGTAAAAAAAGAACATGTAAACAATACCGTGCCTTTAATTGAATTCCTCATTAAAGTGGGCTATGATTCCACTGCTTTTTTCTCCTAAGATTTGTAGCACTGATAGCTGTTCAATTATTTAATTAAACAAATGTCAAATTGACACTTTATATTTTCAATTAATTCAAAATGTTAGAATTACAGCAGAAAATATTTATTGTTGAAAGTTATTTTCAAACCGGTAGAATAGAAAATGGACAGTTAGTTTATTCAATTAATCAGTGTGTACAGAAGTTTCGACAGCAGTTTCATAATTTGGTATTACTTATGAAAAGCTAGTTAAACATTTCCATGCTTGTGTTATTAAATTTCGTGAAACAGGATTACTTGGTCGCAAAACAGGGAGCCAAGCAGCTAGGAAAAGGACTGCAGCCTGCATTGAAGATGTTCGGGATCGAATGGAACACTCTCCCAAGAAATCTATTGCGAAACTTTCACAAGAAGTTCAGCTATCAGCGGGAATATGTCACACTATTCTTAAAAAAGACTTAAAGCTTTATCCATATAACATTCAAGCAATCGACGAACTCAGGCCAGTAGATTTTCACAGTAGAACAGAATATTGTCAGTGGTTTCTTGATAACTTAAACAACGACGACATTCTTGACAAGTGTTTCTTTTCCGATGAGGCCTGGTTTCATCTCTCAGGGTATTTAAATAAACAGAATATGAGAATATGGTCAGCAGAAAATCCCCATGAATTTGTGGAAACTCCATTACACCCATTAAAAATTGGTGTTTGGCTAGCAGTGTCAAGAAGGCGTATCATCGGACCAATATTTTTTAATGACTCAGTAACTGCGGAAAGATACCGAAGAAGAGTTATTAGAACCTTTCATTAATCAACTACATGATGAAGAACTTACAGAAGAGTTTTTTCAGCAAGACAATGCTACTGTCCACACAGCTCATCAAACAATGACTTTCCTGCAGCAGTTTCTCGATAATCGGATTGTGAATTTTCCTGCAAGGTCTCCGGATCTCACAATTATGGATTACTTCATTTATCCGCACATGAAAAACACAGTTTTTAGAACTACGCGTCACACAATCGAAGAACTTCGTGCGGGCATTACAGATGTGTGTGCTAACATAACCCCCGAACACTTAGCAATCGGGTTGAAAACATGAAACGCAGAGTACGCTTATGTATTCAACCTGAAGGAGAGCACTTTGAGCATCTACTTTAAACTTTAATGTTGTGTTTTTATTTGATGTTATGATCAGTGCTGACAGTTAATGACAACTGTTTTCTCTAGAATTGTGTCGCCAACTTCATAAAAAAATCACAGCTTACTTTAACGAGGAATTCAATTGAAGGCACGGTAGTATACACTAGGATTCCTATTCCGGGAATTCCCGGAAACGATTTCCTGGGAAATTTGCTGTTTTTGCCATTCCCGATTCCGGTAAATAACTGTCGTGAATTCTCCACTTGGCGGGAATGAGAGTTTGGCGTGCAGCTGTTTGGGCTTGACGTGTTATGAGATGTATATAATATACAGCAAAAAAAAAGAAACGGAACTGATGTTATGGGGAAGGGCGAAATTCTTGTGATTGGAAAATTTTATCCAACCACAGGAATTCCGCCTATAATAAATACGATGTAAGCCAAGAGTATTAGTTTGATGTAATTGAACCAGTCGCAGTTTCACAATTTCATGCTTCACAAAGGGAAGCCCCGCTGATGCACTCGTTTCTATTAATCTCAGTTTTTTAACCGAAAATAACGTAATAGCGGACCTAGAAAAAGATATATGATGAATACTGTTGATTGTAATTTTCTAGATTTTCTTACATGATTGGCTTAAAATATTAAAGAATTTTTCATTTCCATCTCTTTCTATTACATGTGACGGAAAATAAATCAGTCGACGTGAACCCTAAAATTTTATTTTTTATGGCCCATTTAGGACGTCTTTGTAAAAATACCGCTATAGTTATAGAGTGAAAGTAGTAGAAGAAAGGTTACAAGAGATTTAAAATAATTTTGTTTTTATTATATTTCCAAACATTGTTTAAATTCATAAAGTAACTGACATATGTCAGTCAAAAACGCAAGGTTGCTAATGTTGATAACTATTCTAAGAAGAGATATAAGATACCGCAAAAAGTGAAATTTTCCGGGATCCCGGGATCGTGATTTTTACGATTTCCGGGATTTGAAAAAAAAACCGGGAAATCAGAAACCCTAGTATACACATATTAAAATTTAATATAAAAAATGTGGATAATGTTCTTGCTGATATTTTGTACTCTTCAGCAATATTTTCCTTTTTGATACTACTTTCGACATTTTTTTTTAATTTCAATCTTTTGTTGAACTGTAAGACTTTTAAGTTGACGGAAATTTATATGCATGTAAAGACAATACGACCAAATTAATTACACAGTAAACTGAAGAGCGTAGCATTATTGTCTCAGGTCCGAAGAAGAGGATTCCCAGACGCAGTGTCGCTGGAAACATGAAAAGGTGGGGATTTGTCGTACAAACTCGAGTTATAGAGCTTTGTGAGTCCTTTGTTCGTCAAATTTATTTCGAGTTGTAGAAATTCGAGATAAAGAGCGAAAAATCAATGCGAAACGCTAGGCAACTGCTAGGGGACAGAAAGCAACTTCGAGTTATAGAAAAATTCGAGTTAGGGAGCTTTGACTGTACTGTATACTAGCTTACATTTTATGAAGTCGCACTTTACAATGCAATTTAAACGAGAAACTGCGACTTTATAAAATGCAGGCTAGTATACAGGGTGTTCTTTTACTGTGATTGAAAACCTCAGTGTAAGTACATGAAATGCTACTTACTGTGCGTATATTCCGGTGGTTACCGTATTATAGCCAAAAAAATTTTGAGGTTCCACTTGTTTGGAACCGTTGATATGTGCGAGAGAGAAATAGTTGCAAGGTCGCAACGCCTTCCTACACACCCACCCGCGCAGTTCCGCAGTCAAAAACATGTGGTGACGTTTCGTAATAATAATCACCGATATCGTTTATTAATTATTTTATTTCAAATATTAGTTAACTGAGCGAAGTAATAGTTTTACGATATCAACTATCGACGAATAAGTTTAAAATTTATGCACCAATTAGGCAACGGCGTTAAAAATGTTCTTCCTTCAACCTTTCACGTAAATAAACTTTTACTGTAATCTCGCTGTTAGCTATGAAAGTATTACTACTTACGGTTCATGGAAAAAAAGTAAATTTTTATAAGTCTATTACAAATAATATGGAATGAGAAATTACAATTTGTTTGTACTTCGCTTTTAATATGTTTGGCAAATACGAATCGCAGCTTCTTGAATTGCACTAGATTTTAATTTAAAAATACTTAAACTTGTAATTACTTGCAGTGAAGTTAATTTAAATTGTAAACGTCTTGATCGATCAGCTGTGATCAGAGCGGCTGGGTTACGTCGATCGTGCTCAAGAGCAAGTAACGCACTTACCCTGGCCTAATTCGGCTGCGGGTCTTAATTGAAGCGGCGACCGCATTCCACTTTTTGGTACGCCAGCAGTTCTCAAACGGTTTAGTGAAAATCTGCCACTGCATTTTTCTCGAAAACTATTCAATTTATGTTAAGAACATATGAGTTCAATCGTTGCCATTCAAGGTGATACATTACAGGTTTAAATATTTGCACACAGTAAAAGAACACCCTGTATACTAGGGCGGAATGTCTGCGTACACTTTCCTTGTAAAGTTTCATGTTTGCTTTGCTTTACTCTACACTCCAATCATCCCACAAACTATGTATCATTGTAAAATTTAATTTCAAAATCATATTCACTTTATTACGTAAAAATACACACAAATTCGTTTTATACAAAGTCAATATTTTATTTGTACAATTGAATTGTTATAGACATAAAATAATTAATATCATATATCTGACGGGCTGCCGTTCAAATTATCCGTTAATAGGATTCTGTTTTTAATAAAAGTTTTATTTGTTTTTCGCTTTAATTCCAATTTTTAAGCAGGATTCATAACGTACGATTCAATATAATTCAGATTGCAGGCTGCTGTGTATTCCTTTATTTCTACAAAATAACGCTTTTTGATGTACCGGATGTTTGCTTACTGTATGCAAATATTTAAATCACCATAAACGGCAACGATTCAACTCATATTATGTTCTTCATGAAAAGTTAATAGTTTTGAAAGTTGCTGGCATAACTAATGAGTGGATGGTAGCCTAACTCTCGCGCACGCGGCCGCCTATTGAATGACAACTCGAAGATAGGTCAGCGTTAACTATGACCTTGTGCATGATCGATGTCGTAAAACATCCGGTCAATCAGAACATTTTAAACGCGTTAACAAAGTGCCTGAACTTCTAATTTCATTTTAAAATTATATACGAACAAAAATGAAAATTAGGAAGGCATTAAATTTGTTTCATTAACTTTTGTTTTCATTGAAATTTAGAATGCAGATTATTATTATTTCTGTTTGTTTTCATACACTTAATTTAATTACGAAACTTCATTAAATCAGAACTCATATCGGAATGTTACACGTTTGAAAACACAAAATGTAATACGTGCAGCTGCAAGCCCTTGTAACGAAAGCATTAGTCAGCTTAAAATATACGAAGAAATGAGATCATACTACCCGCATTGAGTTAAAAAAAAGAACAAGCTTAGTTCTGCACTGCAAAGCGCAAAATATTTTTGAATCATATAAACGAATCATGGGAAAGCTCTTGGTGCAACTTTCAGTGCGAGTGAATTCCAGGAAATTCTGTACCAGCTTAAGCTACCCACGTTACCCTGGATCATAAAATAAATACCACAAGAGAAGAAAGATGGGGTCAGTTACGAACGTGATTTTGTTTGTCACCATGTCTCGATTTTCCTCGTCCAGAAATTCTTCCAAATTCAGTTTTTTTCTTCTCTCAATCAATTGTCCTAGTTTAATTTTAATCAAGTATACATAAGAAGAATCCACGACTGGCGAGGGTGAGTTCGGAGAAAATGGAACCAATTTTCCTAGTTTAGTTTTAATAAAGTGTACGTAAGAAACATCCAGGACTGGCGAGGGTGAGTTCGGAGAAATTAGAATGGTTGTTGCTTAAAATATAGCATCCGAACAAAGCTTATAAAAGCGTACTAATATTTCTTTTATGATCTTCCCTTTTCTCTTTCATATTCTAGTTTCAAATCTATTAATTGACAAAAATTTAAGCAAATTTAAATTGTGTTGTTTTTCCAGTTTCGAAGCTTTCTCTTATATCCGGATATATTTTGTTATATAAAAATACGGATTTTTATTTGAACAATTATTAGAAGGAATAATTTAGCTAAGAGAGAGAAAAGGGATTGACTAATTCTGACAATATAAGTAGACACCGTTCGAGCCATCCGTGGAAAACGAAGCAGAAAACGATTTCTGGCTTTCGCTTCGAAAACCAGGCGTTACTAACAAAAAAAATCGAGCATCAGCTTTCTACGAACTGCTAACAGAATTGGAGGCAAAAAGGGGGAAAAAGGAGTTATTTGGTTTTCTGGTTGTTATTGAAATACGGGAAAGACTTCTTCCATTCTTCTTTTATTCTGACACTTTTTTGAACCCCAATTTGCACGTTTTACAATTAAGCAGTTTGCATCTATGCAGATTTTCTTTTCTATTACAATCCCAACATTGAACAAACACAGCCTATGTTATTATAAAATAGAAGGGAATAAAATTCAAATTGATAAATCGGTAAAACCAGAACTTTTCAATTTCAATTTTAAGCATTAGTTCAAATTCAGGAAATGAACGGCGACGAATGAAAAAATCAAAAGGATTTTGAATGGCTTGTGAGATTGCCATACTTCACACCGTAACAATGTGCTCAAAAAAGGCCCCGTCATTTAAAAGGCCGGCCCTGATTTTGATAGTGCTATTTCGATAAACACGCCCTAAGATTCATGGTGCAAGTTTTTGTTTAGTCGCAACAATCGTCTTGTCAATTTACAGTGTGTCGCCGGATTGGATTCGCTATACGTATAATATATATATATACAAAAATACTAAAGTTAAACGATTCTCATTTGAAATTATGGAAATATACCAAATTTTAACGTCCTATTTATTTATTTGTTTTTTTTTTCTGCTTCATAATTACTGTGGCTTGCAAAAAAAAACGCGTACACCTGTTTTTCGTTGTATTAAGTTGGTCTTGAGATTTAATTTGTTAGTGTCAAACGATTAAAATTCAGACTGACAGAAAACGAATAACTTAGAAGACGAATGGTGATTCACAGCAGTAGAATGATTATAGCTTAAATAAAAATACTATGATGCACAAATAATATGTGGGAAGAGGAACATTTTGCAAATAGAAAAGATGGTTGGAGACAGATGTCCAAAAATGTCGATTTACGATTCGGATAATGTCTTTCTGAATTAAGAAAAAATCCGTTATAAACCGCAAGGAATTCCATGTTTTAATAAATTTTCCTATACTCTCGTCACCAACAAGTCGAAAATTACAAATTGAGCTTTGAAGAGTCTTCACAAGTGTTAAAAAAATTATATGAATAGGACGGCAATTGACAATTATATTTCGATTAAATTACGTTAAATTTATGGGCCGTTAAATATTTTGAATGTCCTGATATTTATTGAAAAGCTACTGTCTGACTCATATCAGGTAAAATAGTAATAATTTCAACGGCCGTTCCTAACCTTTATGCTTCGAAACGTGACAAAATTCTCAAAATACCCATTTACAAAACAAAAAATAGGTGAAAACTCGGCTACTTGATTTTGAAGGTGTACGCGATTTTATTGCAAGCAAGTGTACATCATTTTTGATCTGATTATTTTTTTATTCATTTTCATATTTTAGGTGGTACAATTTAATTTTTTGATGTATTATAGGTACGTTAATTTTCGATTTTTTTTTTTAATTTATTAAAACATAAGTGTTATTAATAAGGTCGTGTATCATTGATCTGAGTTAGAGCGATTGTCTTTTGTTTGTGAGATTTGTTGTTTTCCTTGTAGCGTGCGGAAAGAATATTCTGTTTCTCTTTTTCCTTTTTTTTTAACGATCGATTTTTTTTCTTTAACTTTCCTTCATCCAGTCCACTGTTACACTTCTTTTTTATTTTGGTAGACTTTTTAGTTTGAGTTTAAGCGCTTTTGTTTTTTGTTTGCCATAAATCGATATTTTCAGTTTGTAAAATTTGTTTTTTTTTTATTTATTGCTTGCGCAAGCCATTTTTCATTTCCTTTAACAAAATCGTTCGATTGTTTAATGTACGTTTAGTTGCTTTTTCGTATTTTGTTCTCAGTTTGCCTTTCTTTATCCAAATTCTTTGATTTTAAGTAATTTTTTTATTTAAATTTAAGAGATTTGGTTTTCAAAATTTTTGAAAATACTTTCATTTTTGTCTTCGATTTTTAATTTCATTGGGTTTAAGATTTCTTCTTTTTATTAAAGCGATCGGCTTTTGTTTCTGAAATTTATTAACTTTTTGTTTGTTTGTTGCTTGCGCAATGGACATTCTGTGTTTGTTTTTTTTCATTTTTTTAGCAAGATCGCTCGATTTTCTTTTGTTTTTGCTATTTTCTTTTATTTTTTAAATTTTTCCGATTTTTTTTTTCAATTTGCCCTTGACCATTTTAGGCTTAGGTTTTTTTTCTTTATTTTTACTGATCTTTTGTTGTTTAAATTTAAGCGATCGCTTTTGTTTCTGAAATTTGTTGTTGTTCCTTTTTTCCCAAATTTTCGAAAGAGAATCCTTCCCAAGATACTATCAATTCAGTCTTCGATTTTTATTATTTGATTGATTCTCTTGTCGACTTTCTTTTTTTTTGTTTCTTCTTTTTCTATTGAGATTTCGTTAATTTTTCCGACTTTTTTTTATCAATACGACCGGCCTCAGATAGGCTTATTTTTATTTTGACTATTCAGATTTCAGTACAGTTGTAAAAAATTAACACCGCGTTTCACGTACTAACTGGGGTCTATTATTTAAATAATCACTTTTTATTTGTATTTTGGTCAATAAATATGTAGATGGCGTTTTTTTTTGTCTTGTGTTAATTCCATTTCTTTGAATAAATTCAACTCAAATTTGGCACACATTTATTTCGCGCTTAGCAGACCTGAACTGCAAAACTTGAAATCTGAATTCAAACATTTTTGGACTATTATACAAACTACATAAAACAAAATTTAATTTAATTAATGGAGTGGTTTAATATTTGAGTTGTGAAAGGTTGGGTGTAAAATCGATAAAGCAAAATGAAATGTTAAGTAGCGCTTATCCATTCATAGGTTTGTGTTGTATTAACAAATTTATTTAAAGCTCTTTGATCGGAATAATCTACATTTTAATTTGCCAATTAATCGACTGTGGATAATTCAAATTCAACAAGCATGTAGAGGCATATAAAATTATAAATACAAACGACTTTAAAGATAACTAGACTTTATTTTCCAAGACAACTGTAGAATTTACTTGGCACAAACCTGGAAGGTAGCGGCTCATTTATACCGGGTGTTTGTGAAATAAGTGCAGAAATTTAAACCTGTGATACATCACCATAATAATAATTCTAATAATAATGTCTAATACTGCATATTCCCATAAATGGGAAGGATTGAACTTATATGTCCTTAAGAAAAGTTTTACACATTTCGAGAAAATCACATCATCACGGGCAAGAAATAATCGTACGTTCATGTCTTTGACGCAGGTCAAGAAAAGGAAATTTTATGGGAACAAAAAACAGAAGTGCAATGGGGCAGTGGCCTTTGCTGAAATTGAGAAGCCAATAAAAGTTTTTAACGTCGCATTAAGCGAAAGTATTTGCTTCATTTTTTATAATTATGACACACAATTTACTGCTCCGTATTCTTTGGGATCAACAGTCTAGTTTTTGAAAAGTGTTTGAATGAGTTAAAGCTAAATATGATTATCTACATAGTATTATTACTTATTCAAATGCCACAATTCACGGACGGCTAGGGAACAGCATTTCAGAGTGTATTCATAATGCCGTCGACAGTATTTGCGCTAATCCTGACATACACACGAAGACAAGAATCACTTTTTCGTCGAGCCCGTTTGTGTCGCTAAGGATGGACGTTATGTTGAGCAATTGTTACAAATATTTCTATATGTCTAATAGTGAACGTTTGTTTGAATATGATCCTTCATACAGATGATATTCGGGGAGTGTGCCTTGCGTATTGGTTATTCCCGCGATGTTTACTGTCTACGATCAGAGAAGCCAGTAAGTTTTTTTTTTTTTTGTTATTTCATGTGCGCTGAATAAGGCACGGATAAAGGAATGTTCTTTATGTTGTACGAATTTTCTTTTTGTACTTTTTCGTGTTGTTTGTACTGTCGGCGTATCGTGGTTAAAAATTTTGCACTTATTTTGCCTGTATTACAGGTTAAATTTTGATTGGGTTAAAATAGTCGAATTTCTGTTATAATTCTATGGTTTGCGCCTGTAAGAGTTGTGGTTTGGGTACTCATTCGGTTTATGCAAATAAACGTCGGTGATTTTTCAGACCTTTTTCCAATGAAGTACCTTTAGATAACATCTCGCGCACCCCAATACGAAATTTGAACCTCTAGCTTAAATTGAAACGTTATTTCCTCTGTCAAGTCGCTGTTGTTCTTTTAGAGTGAGGTTTCCCGGCCCGGGGTAAACAAATATCGAGAACAAATTGAAGGAGAGAAGAAAATAGCCGATTTAATAAAGCGGTTATTTTGATTTCGGTGCGGTTCCTTCTAATCTCGCATGACACCCGAGGGCTTGCGGGTATATAAAAGACACATAAAACGTCATCAAACGTCCCCATATATACGGCGAGTATAAAAAAAACAATGCGTATATTCTTGGTTCGGTTTTATCTTTACGGCGGGCGGTCGAAATTTATGACGCACGCCGCCGGAATTTTTTCCGGCCCGCTCTCGAACCGCGATGGATTATGCGGAACGACGCGCGACACAATTGCGGCCCAACTTTTACGTACCGGATCCGGGCCTGTCGTAAATTAAGCGACAAATAAGAAGCGCGCCGAGGAATTTATTCGTTGGGAGCTCTGAAAAATAACTTAATTAAATTTTTAATTGCTGGCCGTGATAAAACCGGCAGGGCGATTAATTGTAGGGGATTTACACGACGTATACCACAGTAAATGTTACTTACTCCTGGACCAACACAAATAAAAAGTCATACTAAACAGTACATAAGTCTACAATTGTGAATGAACCAAATAATTTACGATATTAGGAAGAAGAGCATGGAATAAAAACCTAGGTTTACAAATAAAAATCCTAGTAGTAAATTGCTACGTTATTTTCGTGGGCATCGATTTTGCAATCGAGTAGGCTTTCCGCCGCGCTGTTGGGATCGGCGTGTTGCTGCTTGCGACAATACGACTTATGGCTGGTCTTTTAGGCTCGATACACACGTGCGTGTTTTTGCCGCCGCGGTACCGCACCGACGCCGCAATTGCAGTGTGATATTTGCTGTGCACAATATTTTGTATCTTATTGACTAATGCACACGTTCATATTTAACTGCACGGTCAAAAACCGAGGCTTACTTCTCTGTACGTCACGCTTGAGAACGGACGTTGCTTGTACGTGGGCTGCTGGAAAATTTTCTGGAATCTAGTAGGACTAGAATTGTTAGCGTTTATCAACTGTCATATTTGAAAAATTTGATGTTTTTCGCCTATAATTCCATTGACAGATCCTATCCAAGTGAATTAGTTTTGTTTGTACAGCATTTGAGAAAAAGTAATTTTATGTAAACATGGAAATCTCGCATGAAAATTATCGTGGCATGATTTTTTACGATTTTAAATGTGGTCTAACGCTGAAACAATGCCTCAATCGATTTCATTTGGCATTTAGAGATGAAGCACCGTCAAAGAGCAGTGTTTATAATTGGTTTGCCGAATTCCAGCGTGGACGTACCTCTCTCAGTGACGAATTCCGTGAAGGTCGTCCATCAACATCTGTTGTTGCCACTAATGTAGATGCTGTGCGTGAAATGCTTGAGCGAGATCGACATGTGACATACCGTGAGATTCAAGCATCCTTACGCATCGACATGAAAGCAATACACCAGATTTTGCATAATCATTTGAACGTACGAAAGCTTTGCAGTCGTTGGATCCCACACAATTTAACAGAAGCGCAAAAGCAGGGTCGTGTCAAATAGTGCGAAGAAATGCTCAAGAAATGCAATGGAGGTCGTTCAAATTTAGTTTACAACATCGTTACTGGTGACGAAATGTGGATCTATTCGTACGAGCCAGAAAGTAAACAACAATCTACCGTTTGGGTATTTCAAAATGAACCAAAACCAACAAAAGTTGCCCGTTCACGCAGTGTTGCGAAGCAATGATTGCTTGTTTCTTTGATTTAACTGGACATGTAGCAACCGTGGCTTTAGAGGATCGAAAAACCGTGAATGCTGATTGGTAAACTACAATTTGTTTGCCGGAAGTCATCGATCAAATAAGAAGAAACAATCGAAATCGACGAATTATTCTCCATCATGACAACGCTAGCTCTCACTCAGCCCGTCAAACAGTTGATTTTTTGTCCAACAAAAAAGTTGAATTAATGACTCATTGTCCATATTCACCTGATTTATCACCTAATGATTTCTTTTTGTTCCCAAATATCAAAAATAAAATGCGTGGTGCGCGATTTTCGTCGGCTGAAGCAGCGGTTGAAACATTCCGGCCACTGGTTTCTGAGGTACCATCTTTAGAGTGGAAAACGTGCTTTAGAAATTGGTTCGAGCGTATGCAAAAGTGTATTGGCGTCAAAGGCGAAAACTTCAGAAACAATGATACCGTTTACCAAATTTCATATGCGTTTTTTCATACCTTTTCCAGAAACTTTTCCAGTAGCCCACGTACGTTGTTAATGAAATGAGAATTTGGTGTTTTTAAAGTGTTTAATTTTTGGAATTGGTGACCCGACCGTCTTCGCCGGATTGTCGAGCTTCGTTGATTGTCAGACCGCTGTTCATGAGACCGTTTCCTACATGATTTTTCACGTGGAAATTTATGTTCTTAGGCTTGCTTTTCTTTCCCAATCAAGGTAGGTGCCATCTTGTTTGAGCGGGCGTTTATTGTACGGTATTGTTAATACGGTGTTAGTTCTTTTTTTAGCGACTGGTACGGGAGCAGTTAATCTTTTTTTTTGCCCGTCGGCAGTGTAATGCCTTGTACTTGTCCTTGTTCCGCTTGGAGGAGTGTAAACGTCCTCCATCCCTTCACGTGCCTTCTTTGGCATGGTTTAAGAAGGTAATGCCGATTTAGCATATCGTTCCGGAGGGATTCTGAAGTAAGAATTATCCTTTTTATTCTATCCGTCCGCAGAGTTTCCATGACATCGTCGCTCGGAAGTGCGATCTGTCAGTAGCGTAGAATTGAAGCTGAGCTGCTGGAGATTTCGACGAGGAGCCACTTGCTATTGTTGAGCAACGTGGAGTTTCATTTTATCTAAGTTATATTTACCGTTTGTGACATTTGTGCACTTTATCTATTTTTTTGCTTTTGCTTTTACAATTTTATCTTTACATTGTATAGTGTTTATTGTTTAATTTTTGGCTCCTTCTGAGCGTGAAAATAAATTTAGATGGTTTTCTGTCTCCTGTTTCTCTATTTCTCATACAGAACCAGAATCAGTACTGAAAAGGGATTCGAGGCCCACCTAATAGCGTCAAACGCGATGCCAGTGCACTCGTCTAACTCATTTTAAATAACGACATTTTATGTGGAAATATTATAACGTTATCTTACAACATGTTCTAGCAAGAAACTGACATGGACCAAAACGACGATTTATACTTCATTATTCAACAGCGCATTCGAGCAACTTAGTAAAGCGTCATCCGAAACTATGCATCGTAAACTCCAACACTCGCAAAAAATTCAGCAGCATCTCATCCCGGTAATAAATATACACCGCTTCGCGGTAACCGGAGAGAAAAAACGACGTCGGCGTCGTTGACGCGTCCGAAGCGAACCAGCCTTTTTTATTCATGTAAATCTTCGGCGCCGAGAGCAGCAACTGCAATGTAAAATTCGCGCTCGCAGCTTTATGGAAAATAAGCAATAAAGCACTCCCGTTTCGAAACTTCCGCGCCATTTCAGTCATTGTCGGGCGTCCGCCTTCCTCTGACTTTATGAACACGCCCGTTCGACCGAAAATTATGGGTGCACGCGTGTTTACATGACGCTTTAACGCAATAAAAGTTTTTAGTTTCTTTTTCCCCTTCTCCATCCGGAAGGTTGGAAATGATAAATTACACACAAAGATGGCCAGGAAGTTTTCGAAAAGTTTAGTAAAATCTCTCGAGGAAGGTTCGACCAAACATCAAGACTAAGACTCATGTAAAATTTTTCAGAATCTTTTTCTGGAAACAGAATAGTGAGAAACTCTTTTTTATATAATTATTTCGAGGAATTCTCCATGATTTCCTGTGGAACTCGTACTACGTTTGTTACGTTAAGTTTCCTGCAATCAAGTTAAGTGATGGTTTTCTTTCTTTTCCCGCGCTTTTGAGTTTCCGACGTTTAGATATCGCCTGATATTCCATTTTGTAGCGGCTATGTATTGTATTGCGGTGTTTGGTGGGAGGAACACAGGTGGGCACGTACTCGGCAGGGATGAGGACGAGGGTAATTTTCGCCAACGACTTGGGTGTGGCTGCTTCGGGACCTTTTGCCACGAATTTTCTTTGAGTCGGCCCGCATTTCTGTGCATTTTCGCCCGTCGTTATTTTCCCCCAAGATGTAAACGGGGATCGCTTTCTGCGGATTTAACAGAGATTTTGGTATCTCTTCTGTACCTACGTGCAACGTAGGGTAAGTTTTTTTTTTTTTTTGGCGACCTCGTAGTCATTCTTTTGTTAATTGTTCCCTTCTCGTTTCCCGTTATTATAGTGCTAGTGCCAGGCAGGGGGGCAGCTTTACACTTTTCCTTACCCCCGTTGCGACTGGGAGAAGGCTAGGCAGTGACGAATTTTCTATAACATCGACGGATCGCCCTTTGACTTGCGTCAATGAGACGAGCCCGACAGCCGCCAGCTTCTGTCCCATTGAAAGGGACCGCTATCGCCCGGACGTCCTGGACAGGATCGTCGCTGAGTCGTCGATGCCGCATCGGAGCCATTTTAAGGTAGTTTTATTTTATTTAATTTTTTCTTTTCTCGTCACTATTCTTGCGGGTGACGTTTTCGTTTTGCGTCGTCGCTGTGTGGAAAAGGACAAGAAGATGCATGTTGCTATTCGTCCTCGTTTTACGAAATTAAGAGTGGAAATAATAAGGGCAACAGCAGCAGCACATCAATAACATTGAATAAGCCCTTCTCTAACGAAGAATGATAAGTCGAGAGATGAAATAGAACAATTTCGACATCAGTCTCCCTGAAGTGGAAGCATCGATAGTAACAGCAGCGACAGTGGTAAGAAGATCAGCAGACGTGGAGAAATTCTTCTCTGACGAAGGACGATTCGTCGGCAGAAGAATATTATGATATACTGGGATCGTTAGGGAACACAAAAGCAAAGAAACCCCAATAATGCTCTTTATTATTTATTTTTTTTGGAAATCCCTTCCCAGAGGTATGTGTCCCAGCCAACAAGGTCAACAAATAGATTCTAATTCGGCCCAAAAACAAACCTTCTATTAGGTTAGAAACAATCTTAAGGTTTGTAACCGGAAGCAAAAATCGCATCAACATGAGTACTATCGTTTCTGCTTACAATTAAACATAAATTATCAAAAGTGAATCAGGAAACAAAAAAACTTTATGCGTGGAGCGAACGCCCGAAACCATCTAAATTTACTTTCACACTCAGAAGGTGCCAAAAATCAAACAATAAACAATATACAATGTAAAGGTAAAATTGTAAAAGCAAAAGCACAAAAAATATGTAAAGTGCACAAATAACAAAACCGGTAAATATAACTTAGCTAAAACGACGTGAACCCCAAAAGAAACTCCATGTTACTCAACAACAGCAAGTCCCTCCTCGCCGATACCACCCGCAGTTCACCCCCAATTCTGCGCTACTGGCAGAACGCACTTCCGAGCGATGACTTTACGGAAACCCTGCGAACGGTTGAATAAAAAGGAAAATTCTTATTTCAGAATCCCTCCGAAACGAGATGAAATACGTGGCTGCTCATTCAAATCGAAGGTCGCACTACCTTCTTGAACCCTTCCAGCGAAGGCATATGGGAGGATGGAGTACGTTGACACTGCTCCAGGCGGAACAAGGACAAAATCCCTCCGGAATGATATGCTAACTCGGCATTACCTTCTTAAACCTTGCCAACGAACGCACGTGAAGGGATGGAGGACGTTTACACTCCTCCAGGCGGAACAAGGACACGCACAAGGCATCACACTGCCAACGGGCAAAAAAGAGATTAACTGCCCCTGTACCAGTCGCTCAAAAAGAAATCAAGAACGTATTAACAATCGCGAACAATAAACGCCCATGGAAACTCTGCGGACGGATAGAATAAAAACGAAAATTCTTACTTCAGAATTCCTCGGATTGTGTTTGGGATTCATACCGTCTCCTTCTAACTGGGTTTTTTGTACATTTACCTCGCTCGTGAAGCGAATGTCAAAGAAGAAATAACTGTAAGACGCAACCGCAACCCAGCCAACACGTCTCCCTGATGAGTTTTGATAGCTTAGGTCTAGTTTGGTGGTGGAGAAAAAGAAATTGCGCATCTAAATCCAAGACACGGTCATTTACCTTCTCTTCCGTTCCCATTTGTTTTTGCCTGATAAAAGATGAATAACTATTACTGTTATTAAAAATTGCAGGTTTCCAGTAAAAAAAGAAAACGTAATAACGATAAATATTCTCAGGAGGAAATTTAATTGAGTTTAAACCCCTCGCAACGCCTCATTTAAGAAACGAATAACAACAGGGAAAGTGAGCTACGCGAGCTAGTAATACGAGCCATTGAAAAGTAATGATGAATTGGACTTTTTGATACATGAAATGTGTAGGTTGATACTCGGTGGAAAGCTTTTAACCCAAGAGGCTTCTATTGAATTTGTTAAAGCTCCTTTTCGATTTTGTTTAAGTCCAACACAAAACTTGTACCTCAACCCCTGGAAGTATATTGCGTCGTAATATTATTGCTTTGCCACGTGTATGACCTTGTGTTGCTATAAGTCATATTATTAAAAAAAAGTTTAGTTTTGCATATTTACACTAATTTTTAGAACTTGCAAAATTTGAAGGTAGATCAAGTTTCAAGTGCAACGGCATAAAATTTCACGTCCGATTTATCCGTCCGCCGTAAAGACGAGCTTTATAATGCGAGAGCTTTATCCGTTACGACTCCGCGTGCATTAAGTTTTCTGGCCCATATATTTAAGCTCCGGCTTGTCGTATAAAGTTGTCGTCGATTTGGATTTAGTGGTTTCTTCGACGACGGTATTTCGATCGCACGTGATACGTGCAAATATTACTTTCTGAAGTTGGCCGGGAACGAGCGGGATAATTCACGACGGCATTCCGGGAATCGTTTTCGAAACGCAACATTAGAGAACGAAGAGGAGTTTTTATTTAGCCGGGATAACGGAATAAAGAGAATATTTTTTTCCATCGAGGAACCGGAATTCCATTTCATGAAACGTTATTCCCTACAGAAAAAAAAATCTTAATATGGCTTTATTATTACAGAAGTCGTTCGTTCGTCCTGAATGCCCTTCGCGTGGAATGCCTTCTGCGCAGTATTTCAACTTTGAAGGAAAATATTATCTATAGAGAAGTTTTGTAAGGAAAATATTAGGGCTTCATTTCATTTATCGCTATTTAATATCGCACAAAATTCTTGACGTCATGTGTACGGTCAAAATTAAAAGTGATGTCTCTCTAATAAAAAGTTACATTGAGGCCTAATGATAATTTATAATCGCTAGAAAAGACTAGTACAGGCGGGCATGAAACAAGAACATTAATCAACGTTTATTTCACTGTGGCGATCCGAATCGATAAGATCAAGTATTTACATTTTATTGGAGAGATATTACTTCTAATTCTGACTGTACATAATATAAATATTTACGCAATGCTTCCTCCTTTGTTATGTCCACATGAATGAAGTCGTTAAAAATCGCATTTCAAACGTTAGAGATATGTAAGATTACATGTTCTGTGAATGGCAAAATGGAAAATGTTTGCCTTAAATATTTTTTTCTATAACATTGAGATGAAATCAGAGAATATTGCATTTAACGTTTGTTAATAATCTTCTATAACGGCTCCACTAGAACTGTACTTGTCCGAAGCGTCTACAGTTCCTCAAAAGTGAATTCAAATAGTTTTTTTCATTCACACAGATTAATTTTCGTCAATTTTCATCACTCAGTTCAAAAGACACAAAAATATTAAAACAATAAAATTGAAACCTAAAAAATTTTTAAACTCAATTACAATTCAGTCCAATCCAACTAAAGGTCATATTACGGGCCCAATTTGTCTCAGCTGCTTGATCCTGGTAGCGCTGTCACCTAAACCCATCCATTTCTCTCCTGAGTTTTTTTTTTTGCTGCTGCAGTCAACTAGAACTCTTGATTTTTTGAAACCTATCGCCCCGTGATTACTTAGATTGGCTTCTAACTGATTTACTGAGCGAGTTACACTCTCCATTTTACCCGCGTCATCGAGTTTTCGACCAAAACGTCTTCGTATTTTTTTTGTCTAACGCGTGGCCATGTTTCATCTTCAATGTTGCCACTAATTTTCAACTCTATTACAGTCGAAGTTGCTTATATTTGTGGTAAATCTTTCTGTTAGACGAATGGGAGCCCTTACCTCCTATCAACTCCGCGCGTTCATTCAGCCTACGCTTCAGTGTAAAACTCTCTCTGGTCAAGGGAACACGTCGATGTGCGTTGCCCATCCAGAAGCCATTAACAGGTGTTAAAACCTATTTTAATCGACGTAACCATCTTTTCCGCCTGAGCGAATTGTTTTTCTTCGCTTAAGAAACACTTCTTTGGTGTCAAGGTCAGTCGAACAGTACTGTTTTGAACTGACTTGGTGAGCTCTTTTTTTTTCTTTTCTTGAACTCTTAAAATTTTGTTGTACTAGTAGACAAGTCAAATCCCGCTTCCGTTTACAACAGCATTTTCACCCCACCCGTTCCGATAAACCTCAGGGTGCCAAACAGTCGTAAGGAAGTCAGTCTACTGGAAGAGAAATTTTGAACACCGTTCAAGCATCGTGTATCCTTCAGAAGGCTGGTGTCGTATTCTGAAGACGACTTTCGAAGAAGCTTCGGGATTGAATCATCGACTACTACTGTAGGTCCTGCCGTTAAGGTAACCGTTTATACCTTTCTTTTCCTTCGTCGCTCCAGTTGATCATCGTTACTTATCTACAGACTCGTCGTATAAGGTACTTTTTTATTCTTTTAACTGACGTGCAACTTTGGTTGCCTAGTTTATGCCTCACCTTGCGTCAGAAAAGTTAATTCCATCAACAGAATTTTTTTTTATTAAAGACAATGCTTAACTTTTTCTTGATAATATTTGTCAATCACACTGCTTTTGTTAAAGTTTGAGTCGATTCAAGTACTAGAGATTATTTTTTTTTGTTACATGGGTTATTGTTAGACGATAGGAAATTTCCAACCGTACAAACCTTTTTGTATTTTGAAGTATTTATAATCTTTGATGAAATACGAACCAAACTTTAACGTTAACGCTATAATTATTGCTATTTACCGTAAATTATTATTTTTTTCTCTCATTGAATCGTCGTCTTGGACACTTTCCGCCTTTGTTAAAACTGGGGTTAATTTTGGGTTGGATTTGTATTCGATACCGTGGTTTGTATCCTCCCGGTTAATTATCCTCAATTATACTATTTTTTTGTGGATTTCCATCTTTTACTCCACTCCCTCTCCGATTTTAGAGAGCTGCCGTTGGTATCACACCGTGTCCCTTAGTGACGACAACAAGTCAACTACTGGAAATCCTGTGTACGCAGGTAAGAACTGCCCTGCCTCGCTCTGTGTTACGGTTTGTTTAGTTATTTAATACAACAATTTGCCACCCAACGTGTTGTAACAATTGTGTCATAACAGTCAACTCAACTCAACCTAGCACTACCCAACCCAAACAACAAATTAGAAATAGAAATAATGCTCCTAAAACAAAACCCAGTCCAACTCAGAAAAATAAGAAAAAAAAACCTGAAAATAAATAAAAGCATAAGAAACCTTGTTTTCTAAAGTTGTTTTATTTGTTTCTTATCTTTCTACAAGAAGCAAGAACTATACGTTAATTAATATAATTAGTAATATAAATATTTGAATATATGAAAATATATAAAAAATTAAATATAAGACAGCAAATTTTCTCTAATCGTCCAGTAATGGTTCATCGACCCATGTAGGTCTATTGATCCCTTCAGTTTCAGACTCTTTCAAGAATTAATCAACCAATCGAGCAGCGTTCAAAAAAAAATTAATTTGAAATGGTGCGGATAGAATAATTTTAACTCCACAATATACAGGCTGTTCTTTTACTGTATGCAAAAAAAAAAACCTCAGTGCAAGTATACGAAATGTTACCTTCTGCGGGTATTTTTTGGTGGCTACCGCATCAGAGACAAAAAATTTCAGATGGACCACTTGTTTGGAACCGTTGAAATGTGCCAGAAAAATAGGAAGGTCATCTTCGCCTTCCTGTCGGTATGAACACGCCCACCGATGCCGCACTCGATGTTCAACGCAGAGTTTCGTAATAATAATCACTGAAATCATTTATTAATTATTTTATTTAAAATTTTAATTATTCTAATTCACTGAGCGAAGTAATAATACTTTTATTTGTTTTACGATATCAACTATCAATGAAAATTTATGCACCAATTAGGCAAGCGCGTTAAAAATGTTCTGCCTTCGCCCTTTTACGTAAATAAACTTTTGCTACAATCTCTCTGCTGGTATGAAACATTATTACTTACGGTCCTTGGAAACAAAGTAAAAGTAAAATTTTTATAAGTCTTTTAAAAATAATAAGGAATGAGAAATTACAATTTGTTTGTACCTCGCTTTTAATTTGTTCGGCAATTACGAATCGCAGCTTCTTGAATTGCACTAGATTTTAATTTAAAATTCTAAAACTTGTAATTATTGCAGTGAAGTTAATTTAAATTGTAAACGTTTTTACGGACCAGCTGATCGGAGCGGCGCTATTTACGTCGTTCCTACTCAAGATCCAGTAAGACACTGACCCTGGCCTATTTCGGCCGCGGGTCGTAATTGAAGAGGCGCCCGCGTTCCAGTTTTAGCAGTTCTCAAATGGTTTAGTGAAAATCTGCCAATGCATTTTTCTCAAAAACTATTACATTTATGTTAAGAACATGTGAGTTCAATCGTTGCTATTTATGTGATATATTGCAGGTTTAAATATTTGCACACAGTAAAAGAACATCCTGTATACGCTGAAGGTTTACTCTTTCAACTCAGGTGTTTATGAACGGTTTAAAGGCAGTAGATTTAACTCTGTGTACTGTATGAGCGTGCTCTAGAGTTGCTTTCAAGAAGTTTACCCTGAGTAGAGAAGTGTAATTTAACTTTACAATATGAACGCAATGAATAGGATTTATCCTTCTAAAGGCTGATCAGAATCACATATTTTGACGTCATTACTAAGAGTTTTTGTTTGCGTACAAAATTACGTAATTCTTTGCGGAATAATCCGAGGAGGGTAGCGTCCTACAATTGGTTTGCGCCAATTCTTGATAATCGGGCAGCACAATGTTGCCAACTCATCCACTCTCAAAATTCGATGTTCTTTGTAGAAAAAAATAAATTTTGTCATTAAAAATCGTATTATCCCGATTTGACGCTTAATAATAATAATAATAAACTGAAGACTTGTTAAAAAAAGCGTGTTAAAAACTGCAAAAATTATTAAATAGAAAGGCAATATTTTGTTTTTTTTTGAATTTATCTTTTTATCACCCATTGACACCGACTCCCAATTTCAAGCTTTAATCTTAATCCTCATTCTGTCGTTTAATCTAACACGATCTTTTCTGCATGTAATTACAACTCATAAACTACGTGTTACAAGTACTTGCACGTTGTTTAATAGAGCGCGTATGTTTGGTGTACCTCCTGTATTCACCTGCGGGCGCGTGTTTCCTAATTTACAAGTTTCATAGTGGTTAGCTCGTGTTTCATGCGACGCTAATGCGTCGTAGAACGGGCCGCGTAGTGTATGTTGTTACGGAATTATTAGCGATAATACACGTCCCCTTGAATTTATCATGGTGACAACGAGAAATTAATTCTGGTGGAAACAGCAGCAGTAGTTTTGTTAGCGAAAAAATGTCAGGGCTTTAGACAAAACAAATTAGCTGATATTGAGTTGCTGCAAATCACAAAGTGAATGATGCAGATTTCGAGGCAACAAAAGCTCCGTGAGAAACCGTAATTACAGATACAAAATTGCATTTTAACCTTGGAGATCTGTCCCTGCTTAATTTCCGTGAACATTCCTGGCTTATTTGGTTCTAGTAAATAATTTTACGCCAGATGACGCCCTCTATTCTATAGGATTTGGCTACTTGTTATTGTTAGCTAGACTGTCGCTCACGACCATTTCTACTGAGCTGGACATGTGATTTACGTTATAATTTCATTTTTTCGAATTTTTTCTCGAAATTTATTCTATATTGCTATTAATAAAAAGAATAGATATCGCAATTTCATCATATACAAGGAAACATTTACTGCAAATTTAGTCTCTAATTATAGAAGAAAAAAATTGAAATATGTATATAGCACCGAAACTAAACTTGCGACCTACTAAAAGAAGATAGAAGGAAACAAAAAAATCGAAAAATTGAAGTTTATAGCTAATTTTTTTCCAAAATTATTTTGAATATTTTTATCACGATGTTATACAAATCTGTTGTTATCTTGCTCTATCTATTAACATGTTGGTCTCTGTTACAGGAGAAAGTTTTCAGAGCTGAAGGTAGTTATTTTCTTTCGGTTTACAATAATTTCTCCTGTAACGATTTAATATCAAGGGGTTTGTGCGTAGTAAACTGAAATTTCTTTTTTGTCTTCACCTTCCAGAAGAGAATATTGTACACAAACAACCCTTGTAGACTAATTAAACTCGCAGTGATCAGTTAGCCCATTTCTTTAACCTCCGTCTGTTACAGTTCTAAAACTCGGGATCCCGTTTTAAATTTCCTTCTTTAAATAACTCGTTTAAGTACTGAAGGCAAAAATTTCTATTTTAAAAATAATAACAATGTGTGATGGCTTGCGCCCAGCCACCCGATTGTTATCATGGTTAACTTTCTTTGATTTAACTTTGTTTTATCCAGTTTGGATGATGATAATGATGATGTAGTTGTTGTAATCCTGGTCTCAATTTCGGATGTCGTCTCCAATAAAATCCACTTTCAACTTTAAACATTTATTGTAACGAATTTATATTTTAACCATACTTTTACTTATTACAGCTTTCCCCTTTTTTCCCCTTTGGGATTTACTTAAAATCTTTCCTTTCGAACTCGCGTCATAGTCTTTTAAGTCTCTTTTCTCACCACTATTCCTAGCATCCAAATTAACACACGAATCTGCTTCTCGCGCCCCATAGCTTAGGAAACACTGTCTTACCACAATAAGTTTTATAACTTCATGAAATCTTTGGTTAGTACGAATCACAAGATATTTTCCTACTGAAGATGGCTGCGCAGCCGATGAAATGCGTATTCTAGGAAAATGAAATTGTTGTATCAAGAGATTTCTTTGGCATGTGAGCTCATCCAGCCAGAAACAATTTTTTTTTACATACGTCAAGTACTTAGACAAATAGAAAATGAATAAGATTAACCACAAAACTATTCAATAAAATTAAAATGAAGTAAACCTTTATGACCCTCAAGAATATATAAAGAAAACCTATGTATAAAAATCATCAGGATTTGGAGCAGGTCTACACTCTTCTCGCCCAGGGGTCGTTCAAGGCATTTTTATAAAATAGGTAAGTAAAGAACTATTACGTGGAGAATAACGACAGCTGACCTACAAACGCATTTTCCCGTACAAAACACAAAATACACATTAGTTATTTAATGCGAAAAGGTACATGAAATTGTAAGGGGAGTGAACGTTAAATTGTAGCATTTTATGTTAATGTTACATCCGTCACGCGCAAAGAGATCTATTTTTAGCATCAGTACACCACCTTGCGTCACAGAACATGACCGGAAACTACTCGATCATTCTAGCATGTTCGGGCAATAGAGGGCTCTGCTATATAAGCTGTACGATCCGTCAGAAGTAGTTAGTTATTAAGTCGCCAGCGAAGGGTTCGTACTCCGAATAAAAGAAAGTACATTTTGTAAAAGTGTTATTTGATAGACAAGCTCATTACAATTGTGTTGTTAATTGTTGCAAGCAGCAGCTTATAATTAAAGTGTTTTGAAATTTAACGACTATAATTTGTGAACCCTAAATTCGTAACATTAAGTTATTAGTCGCGTTGATGTACTTCGTACAACCAAATAATAATAGTTAATATCCAGTATTGCGGTGTGTGCCTGTGCCCGTAATCTGTTTAGTTTTTGATTTAATTGTATACCAAATTCTTTAAGAAAGAAAAAAATATCTGTTTTTATCGCAATACAAGCAGACGCGATAGGCGCGGCTTGAAGCGTTTCCTACACAATTCCCAGTCAATTATTTCAACTACGGGAGGAGGGGGGGTCGAATGCCATGAAAACTCGACATATAGGTATTTCCTGAAAGCAGGTTTTCGAACCGTAACAATTTATTCATTCCTATTATCTTCTCTCTTTCATATATATTGCTCATTATGTTGAAAATAATTTGATAATGATTCTATGATACTCAAAGCTTATTTCAGTATTGGTTCCACCTCAAATCAAGTATTTTAGTTTTACTGAAAAATGCATAATACCAATATCTACTTTTTATAGTGGATTGAATACTGTTACGCTAAGGATGCGTAGGGGTTGAGGAGTGCGTACTTAGAGCTTTATTAAAACAAAGTGCGTCCGTCTTGATAATAATAGAGGCCGTATGGGGCTGCCGTACTCTGAACTGTTGTAGGAGTTGTGCAGCCTCGAGTTGATTGACGGACTTCTCGGGGTGTTCACTTATCTTGACCTCTGAGACGAGGTTTGATGACGACAGTGTTGAAAACGCTGAAGGGTGTCGGCGACGGTGTTGAGGACCAAGGCATCGGCGACGGCGTTGAGGAACAGGCGTTGGCGGCGGCGTTGAGGACCAGGGCATCGTCGACGGTCTTCGTGGAGGGGCTGGACCCTTCTTTTTGTGAGACGCACCAGGTCTTACTGACCGACTGCCATCCCAAATTTGAACCTGTCTATTTATACTGGTTTGTTTACCAAACTTGACCTGGTCACTAATTATTACTGGAGCTTGCGACATGCTTTGCATGCATGTTCTTATTTCACAGTTCTCGCGATGACTTCTGCTGAGGTTTGAATGTCGAAATTGGGAGGCGATTGCAAATCAAGTATTTTAGTTTTACTGAAAAATGCATAATACCAATACCTACTTTTTATAGTGGATTGAATACTGTTACGCTAAGGATGAGCCTCAACCCTGTCACTTTCAGGGGCGTAGGGGTTGTGGAGTGTGTAGTTAGAGCTTTGTTAAAACAAAGTGCGAGTCCGTCTTGATAATAATAGAGGCCGTACTCCGAACTGTTGTAGGAGTTGGGCGGCCTCGAATTGATTGACGGACTTCTCGGGGTGTTCACTTATCTTGACCTCTGAGACGAGGTTTGATGACGACAGTGTTGAAGAGCAGGGCGTCGGCGACGGTGTTGAGGATCAAGGCATCGGCGACGGCGTTGAGGACCAGGGCATCGTCGACGGTCTTCGTGGAGGGGCTAGGCCCTTCTTTTTGTGAGACGCACCAGGTCCTAGTGACCGACTGCCATCCAAAACTCGGCCCGGCCTATTTAGGCTGGTTTGTTCACCAAACTTTGACCTGGTCACTAATTATTACTAGAGTTTGCGACATGCTTGGCATACATGTTCTTAAATTACAGTTCATGCGATGCCTTCTGGTGAGGTTTGAGTTTCACAATTGGAATACGATTTCAAGTCGATTACACATAACATTTACAGAGAATATGAAACAAATAAAAAAGCTTTTTAAAACGAGCTAAAAGAGTAATTTATTGACTTACTTGACGTTTCGAAAACATAATTATTTGCTTTATCAAAAGTGAATAACGGAAAATATAAACAATTTAGCCTACTAAATTTTTTTTTTTAATTAATTGTGAAGAGATTGTTAGTGGTAAAAAAAATTATCAGCAAAGATATAACTTGTAGCCAAGAATGTCATTACTGAT
This sequence comes from Prosopocoilus inquinatus, assembly GCA_036172665.1. NCBI lineage: Eukaryota > Metazoa > Arthropoda > Insecta > Coleoptera > Lucanidae > Prosopocoilus > Prosopocoilus inquinatus. Next base: position 32,655,177 of record CM069877.1, read on the forward strand.
GCGGCCAGGCCCATCTTAACATATACTCCAGTATTTACTGCAAGAATTGGGGAAATCCTGGTAAAAACTAGAGTACGCAAATAAATTGTAACAAAAATTACAACAATTCTAACAATAATAAACCAAAAAAGTAAGATAATAATATAGTTTTTCTAATAAATAAACAGGGAAGTTTCCGATTATTATGTCTCATTTAATGAACTTAGAAAACCACAAAATATATCGTTCAAATTTGCAAAATCTGTTCTTTTATTAATTGAATTATTACACATTTTTGTTTTACACATTTCAATAAATCTACGTTTAAACGTGTTAGACTCCTGATAAAGAATTTTAGCATTTTCAAAATCAAAAATATGTTTAGTTAAAAGTGAATGTTCTACTAACATTGAATGACTCTCATTCTTTTTTTGGATATAATATTTATGCGGATCTAACCTTTTTTTTAAATTTTGGCTAGTTTCACCTATATAAGCTGAGTTACAACTTTGATAATTTACCTGATAAACTACACATTTGGAGTTTGAAATTCAGGTGTTTTTGTTTTTAAATTTGTAAAAATAATGCTAAATTTATCAGAAGATTTACTGGCTAAATGTAATAAAATTTTTTGAAAAAATGTTTATAAGAATCATGCAAAGGTTCTATATAAGGTAATGATATGTATTTATTTCCTGATTTTTTTTTATGAATTGTTAGATATATTAACATTTTTTAAATGCTTTAAACGATTATTTATTACTGAGTCCATAAGCTGACCGTGCAGTATTACTTTAAGGCAAATTATTTATAACTGAAAATTTAAATTTAATTAAAAAAAATCTTATTAAAAATTCTTACCCTGAAAAGCTTATTGACTTAGTAATAAATAATCGTAATATCATTACCTTATATAGAACCTTTACATGATTCTTATAAACATTTTTTCAAAAAATTTAATTTACATTTGGCCAGTAAATCTTCTGATAATTTTAATATTATTTTTACTAATTTAAAAACAAAACCACCTACATTTCAAACTTCAAATGTGTAGTTTATCAGGTGAATTGTCAAAGTTGTAACTCAGCTTATACAAGTGAAACTAGCCAAAATTTTAAAAAAAGGTTAGATCCGCATAAATATTATATCCGAAAAAAGAATGAGAGTCATTCAATGTTAGTAGAACATTCACTTTTAACTAAACATATTTTTGATTTTGAAAATCTCTAAAATTCTTTATCAGGAGTCTAACACGTTTAAACGTACATTTATTGAAATGTGTAAAATAAAAATGTGTAATAATTCAATTAATAAAGGAACAGATTTTGCAAATTTGAACGATATATTTTGTAGTTTTCTAAGTTCATTAAATGAGACATAATAATCGGAAACTTCCCTGTTTATTTATTAGAAAAACTATATTATTATCTTATTCTTTTGGTTTATTATTGTTAGAATTGTTATAATTTTTGTTACAACAATTTATTTGCGTACTCTAGTTAGGTTTTACTAGGATTTCCATAACTCTTGCAGTAAATACTGGAGTATATGTTAAGACGGGCCTGGCCGCATCAGTAATGATATTCTTGGTTACAAATTATATCTTGTTTCATATTCTCTGCAATTCTCACGAGCAAGACCTACCCAAAAATCAAAACATTTACGTGTGTTAATTACAGAAATTTTAAATGGTTTTACAGAAAATCTAATCGTAGCATTTTATAAAACATCTAATCGTGACAATACCTGAAATATCTTACAATTCTACTTTCTAAACCTTTACAACTGCTACGCACTTATAAATTTTTTTTATTTCTTTTATATGCGTGGTGATTCCTTCCATTTTGCTAATTAAGTTTTATTTTCAACATGCTGCGACAATAGAATGGAGTTTACAAAGCTTGTCTTGCTTTCTTCGCACTTCTTTTTAAGTTTCTTTCTTGTTAACGCTAACTTTTGTTGTGACTACGGCGTTCGGCGGTTAGCTCGTTTCATTCGCGTACATTTTCTTTTTTATAATTAAACACATGTCGTCCGCAGTTACTACATCTTTGGTATCTCAAGATATAATCGATCATTTCTTTAGAAATATCGTCGTTGTAAATACGCATCCCAAGCAACGCGCTCTCCAATGTCCATATTCTCTTCGTCTTTCGTTCCTGGAATTTCGGAACCTAATTCCCCAGGTTTTTTTCACTGGATACTTTTTATAATGACATACTAAATAACTACGGTAATACTGCTTTAATTAATGAAAGCCTTTGTTGCAGGCAATGATCTGTTAATTTTTCTCCATCAGTTTGTTACAGAATCAATCAGCTTTCAAACTCCGCCGAAATCCGAAAGGTGGTAACTCAACAGGGTGAAGAAGAACGGGTAGCATAAATTGTTTAACGCTCTTAACGACTTGAAAATTAACCAGTAACTCTGGCTTTACGTTTCTTGCTTCTGCACTTCAGATTTACAGCCCCTCCATCTTGCAAATTAGATTTCTGCTAAACGGTGTCACCGCAGGAGCAAATCGTTTTCTGATGTATCTTTCAGGTTTTCGCCGGCCGAGTTTCATTTACAGTTTATGCAGATTAACGTGAATATCTACGCTTGATTAAATAAAGTGTTAACGTATCGCAAATAGAAATATTTGTTTCATGTTTCATTTTTATTCATTAAAAATAGCGTTGCATGATAATTTCAGGGTTAATTTTAGCGAATTTAAATCTCTGGAATTAGTTCAAACCAACGAAGCATGAAGTTGATAGTGATAGTTATCAGCAGGGATAAGAATTCGGTCCACTTGTTCCGCGAGCAGTACGAAAATTTAGTATTCGGAATGTATTAGTCCCTCTCCCAGACAACTTCTGCGAAGTGCGATTAGTCCGACGTTCGCACTGTAACCCTTCCCTTCCCACTCAATGACAATTTAAACGCTCGGAACCGCGGAAGGAGTACTAAGTAGTACATTCGACGTAAAAAGTGTCCAACAGTAAGTGGGCCCAATTCTTTGCCCTGGTTATCAGCTCTGTTTGCAGAAATATCCGTGTAGACTGTTTGATAGAGTCAAGGCATTGCCTACTTGAAAGTACCAACGTAAAACACTATTCCTTCTTTTTGGGGGAGCCAAGTTCAACAAATTCACTATGTTTTTCTTTAACAAAATATCCTGTTTGGCTCGCAATAAAGATTTTGACACAGTTTCAGGCTTGCCATTCCCGATGAAAGCCTCTTACATATTCATAATCCTTAGCGCGTTAATTTTTAATGGAAACAGAGCGGCTTTGTCGCATCGTCCATTATCAGCTCGCGCTTTATTAATTGATCTGGCCGGAACAAACTTCTGCGAATAAAGAGCAACAAAAACGGGCACTGCTGCAGCGGCGAATCAGCAAATCATCGCCCGTCGGGTTTCAAAAGTGCGTAATTCAACGCGAATGTAATTGCACGCTGCCTGTTGTAAAAACGTGCGATTGGAACGAGCCGCTCGCTCGTTCCTGAATTCGTTAAAGTGCTTGTTTGCGGAAATTCGATAACAATAGGCAGCTTCGAATTAATTCGGACCAAATTAGGTTATTGTTGTGTGCGGTTTCGAATGGGAAAATAGCTGATTGTGAGTAAAAGCATACATACAGCTTTTTGCATACGACTGTATTATATGCGGCCTTGTCCAACCGTTTTAATTCTGCAATATACATCCAGTTTCTATTACAGCAAGCATTCCAGTAACCACTCCACACTAAAAACCGGACATATATGTGTACTGTTACGCTATATGGCGATCTACCATGTCGCGAATAGCTCCCGGAGTTGTAGGGTCGTAGGTAGAACTTTTGAACAATCTTATTAAAAAAATATACCACTTTATTTATCTTTGTTTTAATTAACCTCTGGGGGCCAGTTGTAAAAAGGTGTAAGTTTAACTTAAGCAGATTCAAGGTAAACAAATTCACATAGGATCTTAAGGACATATGGCAATTATTGCATTCATAAATAAAATTTGATGAGATTTTGTTTGCACTGAACCTGGTTCAGTTGAACGTCAGTTTAAACGATACAACTGGCCCTGGGGGTTGGGGTTTTTCTGCCAGATTTGGCGGCGACAGAAGTTGAATATTGAGTCGAGAGGTCCGTTGCCAACGTAATTAAAAATCCAGGGCAAAGGCGACGCACAGTGTTGTCGAGTACTAATAAAAACTTGGACAAAATTATTAATTATTATTAATACATGAAAAATATAAAAATTCGAAAAGTACTTTTTCGTTTTAGAAACGATAAGACAATACATAAAATGAAAAAGTCTGGTAAAGTAAATATTTCCGAAAATATTTTCTTTTTGCAAAAATGCTCGGACATAAAAGTTATTACTATAAATCTACATTTCAGTTCATTTATTTATACAATGGTGTACCATTGGGGAACTAAAACAACTTTATTTTTTTAATGGAAACCTCTATTGTTATTACGAATTCCAAGCGGCCATATTTTTCTACGTACAACTACATAAAAAAATTATAGACACATAATAATCTTTTTGAAACAAATGCTCAAGTATTAATAAAGAAACAAAACAAATAGATGAAGTATTTTGAATGCAGATTATCACATTAACTCTTAAGATCATGAAATGTGAGAAAATTTTCACTGTCTCTTCAAAGGAAATTATTAAAGATAAAGGCAGGTGCACTGTGACTAACAAAATATTGAAATAAAATGTCAGTGTCAATAACAATGTCAAAATGCATCGTTTCACTGTTTAATAGTGAATGGGCAATAGTTTTATATTTATTTAATTTATTTCATTCAAAATTAAATATTTATTAAAACACTAGGTAAATGAAAATGAAAATGGAGATTTATTACAAAAAAAGAAATTTATATTGTACCCCAACGATTGCTGAAAAGAAATAATGTCACGAAGACTCTTTCGGGACAGCTGTATATAATTGTTAACGGGTCACTTTGCTGAGCTACGGATAATTGGGAAATTGCGGGGATAGAGTCGAGGTGGCACCGTCCAAGGAAGGTGGGCTCGGCAAGGTGGCTCTATAGCGGTGCTCAATAAAGCCTAAAAGTGTTGTGGGGAGTTTTTGTCTGAAGAGGACCTTCCTGTTTCGAGACAAGACCGGGACGAGGTAAGAAATCCATTTCTCTATCGGGTAAACTACCCCCTAGTGCCTTTAGCCCATACCTGAGCGGCACCTTCTATCTAGAGCTACGTTACCACAACGGCTACCTTTATTAAGAGCGCACAGAGAGTGTGACAGTGGTGGAGGCGCCTTTTTGCTCGAAATTTTGGGCTAAAGACACATTTAATGCAAATAGTGTTACGTAGGCTGAGAGCTTGGGGCGCGGTCGCAAAAGTATTTTTAAGGTATTTTACCTAACAGAAAAACTATGAAGGTAATCGGTTATAATAAACCTCGGCCAATTTATTAAAATTATGCGTTCCCTGTGATAATTGATGGGAATAAGAAAAAAATATTTCAGCAAATATAAAAGAATAATTAATTAATAGCTAATAATTCACACGTAGGCATAATTGGATATCGCCGGTTGATGACATGTTGACACACATTTTACGCGAATAAATGCGCTCTTGTGCAACGTAGCATTATACGAATGAAGTTTCAATAAATGTATAATAATTATATCCATGGCAATAGAGAATTGCCCTAAGAATTCAGCATAATTGCGACACATACATTATTCGTTTTCTGATTGTTTAATTTAATAATTCGCACAAAGGAATGTGGAATCACATATTTTAAATTTAACTCATTGTAAAAAAGCCAAACTGATACTGCTTTTCCTTACATGGAACATATGGATACATCATTGATCTTCAACGTTTCTGGAGTTCGGAGAAGCCAACCGCCAGTGAATCTTTTCCTTCAATCAAATCTGCAACTTCAACTGTGGAACGTAAACCAAGGTCCCACCAAAATATTATCGTTTCGTCAAAGTGATCTAGAGCCGTCTCATCAGACCACGAAAGATATATGGAGGATAATAAATGTTGTTTTTTGCACCACCGAAGGAATAAAGGAAATGGATAATTGGCTTCATAGCGGATGTTATTAACAACGAACATCAAGAGAGAAGAGATCAAGCAAAAATATAAACAAAATATTATATAAAATTCCATGATAGGTTAAAGCTGTAGGATTTTTTTTTTGGCTGTAGAACAAGTATGCATACTGCTGTGTCGAATAAGCTTCGTGACGATAACCTTGTAAGATAATATGCTCGGAGGGCATATTCCTCGGCGGGGGGGAAATGTCACGAAGACTCTTTCGGGACAGCTGTATATAATTGTTAACGGGTCACTTTGCTGAGCTACGGATAATTGGGAAATTGCGGGGACAGAGTCGAGGTGGCACCGTCCAAGGAAGGTGGGCTCGGCAAGGTGGCTCTATAGCGGTGCTCAATAAAGCCTAAAAGTGTTGTGGGGAGTTTTTGTCTGAAGAGGACCTTCCTGTTTCGAGACAAGACCGGGACGAGGTAAGAAATCCATTTCTCTATCGGGTAAACTACCCCCTAGTGCCTTTAGCCCATACCTGAGCGGCACCTTCTACCTAGAGCTACGTTACCCCAACGCCTACCTTTATTAAGAGCGCACAGAGAGTGTGACAATAACTTGAAATGTAGGAATCGAGTTCAAGCGTTTTTGTAAAAACAAAATAGTTTAGCAAATATTTAGGGTGTTCCAGATTTTTATCCTCAGTCTATAATAGAATTTATTTTACACTCCGTATAGAAAGTAGCAGGAAAAAGATAAAATACTGCTGCAACTTCCAATTCCTGAATATATGTATTTATCTTACATGTTTGATCGGAGCATTTTTATCAATTCTTCTTCTGTAATTATGACTCCTCTGTTGAAAGAAATGTTCCATAATTTTTTTCTTTTCTTAAATTTCACACAATTACTCAAATTTTCTAGTTTGTTTAAATTCTTTAAAATTCGACTTCATTAATTATTTGAAAAATATGATTTTCATGTCGAGAAAATTACACGAAGTGACCTACAACGAATATTAAATAAAAAGTCAGAGTGGCGCAAAAACGCGCCAGTTTTTAAGTTTTATTATGAAAACACAAAGTGTATAGAACATTTAAACATAGGTCTCCAACAGGTGATATTTGGAATTACTAAACAAAAAGTTTCATCAAAAAGATATAGCAGGAGTAAAATATTTGTATGATTTGTACGATTATTTCTAAACCATTAAACACAAAAAAAATAATAGGTGAAACGACTAATTAAACATAGCTTCCATATTTGATTACACAGTTCAGTTTTGAACAAACTCACTTCAGAAGGAAAATATAATTAACAATGTTGTGATAAATTTATGGCGAGTATAATGACATAACAATTAATATGACACTTTGTCTAGCACTTACTCGATAATTTCAAAAGGTACTTACCCTCTTTTACGATAAATAATAAATTAACTCCTGATCTAATATTTATTAAGTTTCTTTTCGTCTACCTTCATTTTAACATTTTAATTTTTCCGTGTCTTGGCCACACTGTGCGACGGTGTCCATCAGGGGTGGAAACGGCAACAATACTTGATGTGCATCGAACTAGCGATTTAGTTAACGATTGAAATTCAAATTCAGCTCGGATTATTTATACGAGTTTGTTTATAAAAATTTGCTTGCTTAACTCGGTCGCGATATTAACCCTGAGTTCGCGGAATACTTGCGATGTTCGCGTTCCAGTTTCATCACCTGCGCGTCGCTTTTAGCCTGACTTTTAACTCTAATTTCATGTATTTAAAAATTAATCTTCCATTTAAGATTAAACAATTAATCTTAACGAGTCTTTTTAGCGAAAAGAAAGTGATGTCTTATTCTTTCTCTCCTTGTATTAATTTAGTCAAGCAGAAATACATCGAATCTAAAATTTATGAGAAGCTTCTTTTCCGCTTTGATGGTGTCTAATTGTGCTAAATGAAAAACTGTGTTCCGTAGATATTAAATTTTCGTTAAATTCTTTTCCATTTCTAGATAATTTTTACCTCTGTAACACAAAGTTAACAGCACCCATGCATTTTTTGAGGAATTGTCGCGAATTAGGTTTTATTATCTAGATTTGCTTTTTGCTTATTTATCCCGAACATCCGCCAAACACCTTAAAGATGATTTTTTTCTCTTGCGCCTTCAGTTTTATACAGGGTGTTCATGGGAAGCCGCTACAATATCTAACTTTCTTATTTGTATTTTTATGAAGTAACTTAAATTGGGAAAGTTTTAGGACCTTTCCTCTTCGATTTTATGGTACTTCCAAAAAAATTAATGACAATCAGGTTTTCGAGATTTTCAATTGTTTTCAATTTTTTTTAATGGAATGTTAGGTTTTTTATCATGGCGTCGCATTCAGGATGTCAAATTAAGTATGTCTGTGAAATAATATTTCTCAAAACAGAATAATTCATAAATAATTCAGTCTTGATATTCGCGGGAAGAAGTGTATCGTTATGATAGTATTTTTATTCACGAATACAATATGGTGTGCTTCGAAACAAGGGAATAAAGGAAGTGTGTTCAAACTGTCAGACCTTTGTGAACTGTCATGATTCAAAATTTGTTTAAATTTAGTTCAAACTAAAAACCCTTGTGTCAAATATAGAAAGCGCGACATGTTAAGATGTCTAATACGAATATTTACCAAATAATTTATAAAATAGTAGACTTAGGAGGGGAATATTTTAGAGAAGTACTTAGTTTGGCATCCTGAACACGATACGCTGATAAAAAATATAATGTTCCATTTAAAAAAGTTGAAAACAATTGAAAATCTCGAAAATCTGACAGTCATTTGTTTCTCCAAGTGTACCATAAAATCGAGCACGGAAGGTCCTGAAACTTTTCTAATTTAGGCTATTTCGAGAAACTTCAAATAAAAAAGTTAGCTATTGTAACCATTTTCCGTGAACACCTAGGTTTTGTTACTAAATTATTTCTAAAATAGTAGGCTTTGGGAGATGATATTTTAGAGACATAATTAATTTAACATCCTGAACGCGATGCGATGATAAATGACCTAACATTCCATTAAAAAAAGTTGAAAATAATTGAAAATCTCGAAAACCTGATTGTCATTTGCTTTTCCGAAATTACCATAAAAACGAGGAGGAAAGGTCCTAGAACTTTTCTAGTTTAAGTTAGTTCGTAAAAATACAAATAAGAAAGTTAGCTATTGTAGCGGCTTCCCATTGAACACCCTGTATATGTCCAACCTAGCCCTGTCTCTTTCAATATTCTCATTTCAAATTCCTGCATTTCCCCGTCTTCTCTTATTTTCGATTTTCGTTCTCCAAAGAACGTTGCTACCACCTGAACGAACTTACATTACCTCCTGATAAATTTACAAAAACGGTTGCAAGTTAGCGCTGAAAGAAGACTGTCAGCTGTCCCGAGCTAAATCTCAGATGGAGAAGGGTCGAGTCGAGTTTCAAGGGCGCCGGGAAGAATGACCACAGCTGATTGCTATGCCACTGCGGAACCATCCCCCAAGGTTCATAGCGTGCGCAAAATTTCGGAAAACTCTGAGAACTTGCATCCAAAATAATTTATCGTCGCAGCAACGTATATACATCGGTGAGACGAAACGATCGGTCAGCACTCGTGTCTCTGAACATGAACGCTGTACCAGACTACTACATACGACTGGCTCCGCCCTAGCTGAACACAAACTAGAAACCGGCTACCAAATCCAATTTTCCGACACAAAATCGTAGCCCGCTCATTTTATTTCTTTAACGGTAAAATCCGTGAATCTATAGAAATTTTCAAACACCCCAATAACCTGAACCGTTATAATGGCCTCTACCTTCACAATACATGGAAACATGAGACATGGAAACATCTTATTAACGACCCGCCACGCACTAACGGACCAATCCCCCCCCCTCTCCCCCACCGACCACTATAAATACCACGACAACGGACATACCAACTCAGTCTCAACGACTTACAAGAAGCAGAAGCAAGACACCAGCAGCAGCAGCAGCACCACCACCAGCAGTAGCAGCCCTGAGGAAGTTCTTCTACCATGGAGAACGAAAAGTCGGCAGTAAAAGAAATTCGAGGAGGGACACGGTTCCAACCGGAAGCCAGGAACTCAAGAAGCAAATAGCTATTGTAGACTTTCTTTGATAAAGTCGAACTGGATTTAGAGAGTTCAGATGCTGGATCTATTGTAATACGGACGGTGATATTTTGTAAATTTTGCACGAAAAAGAGACAAACATACCTATCGGCGTACTTTAAGAATAAGACTGAGACAACTCGAATGAGTTTCCATCCTCCAGAGCAACCTCCTCTGAAATGTGCGCCGCCCTCCGAGCTTACTCAAGGACAAGCAACGGACTCTGGAGACATCACAACGACGATTGAATGGTCCAAGCACGTCACAAATGTAGAAAGCCAAACGTGGCTCCGTCCATAACGAACGAAGGAAGGAAGGATCATTCTGACATCAGAAAAAGCCAACTGTGCATAGACGATGCGAATAACAGCAAAAATATAAAATGTGAACGTAATTTATCTTCTCGTCGGAATAACAAATTGACAAAAAACTATAAACGCAGAACCATATAACACAAAAACTGAGACGTTGTCGGATTTTATGGCCGGACTCGCTGCTTAAAATAAACATTCACTTTGAATCACGCTCGGAAAACGCAGATGCAAACACAGCGGAAACCGTAGGATATTTCTCTTATGTATAGTCACACCTAAATATAATATAATAATGTGAAATTAAAAATCATTATTAAATTATTTTCAAGTGGCAGTTTTTCTCTATTAAACAGTACAAGAAATCGAAACCTGTCGATAAATTTCATGAACAATTTTTTTTTAAATTTTAGTCCATAGTTGAAACGTGCCCGGGTCTCAGTTCGATATTTTTGGGAAAACTGGGATGACGCGTCGTCTTCTTTTTTCTTTTAACGTAGATTTCGAGTTTAGATGTTTCTAAATTTATTTCCGAGCTAGCATTTTCTCATACAGCGTGGAATAAAAAAATTTTTCGCCAGAGACGAAACTTCTCAAATATTACATTGCGTGTACCTCTCACTTGGTCTTTGCAAAATGAGAATACAATGTTATGGAAAGGTGGGCTTATCAAAGAATAAGACCGGCCTCATTGCTTTTCATCCCATTCTTGGTGGTTGCGTGCCATACAAGTGAACTTCTTTCAACTTCATTCGTACACGACGTTTTCTTTCCAGGGACTTCACACAGAACATATTCTTGAAGTTCTTTCCACTTACCTCTGCAAAGAGTTATCAAGCTGCGTTTTCGACTGCAAAATAATCTTTCGAGGCTTACTACGCCAAACAACACAAAACTTTGTCGTTGACTAGCATTCTTCTTTCAAAGCTTGGAAAGAAACACGGTTATAAAAGAAACAATAAAAATTTAAAATAAATGGAACAAGAATATTAAAATAACCTAACTTTGCACTTTGCAGCTATCAGAAGTAGTATGGCAAATTCATCAAATATCGAAGTTCATACCTTTTTTAGATGGTACAAGTCGTATTATCCCGAGATGGCGCTTAATAATAACAAAAAAAAAATAAGAAAAAGAAACTTAAATAAAAAAAATATTAATGAATAGAAGAACATAATAAGCGCTTCGGTTAGATTTTTCAAACAAATTGTTTGAAGTTTTACTTTTTGAACTAAAATAGTAAAATAGTATTAGATTGTCGTTAGGTTTAACATTTTTATGATTTTGTCAGTGTGATTAGGTTGTTTATAGACATTTTTTAGTGCTTTTAAGTTGGTAGCGTACTGAAGATGGCAGCTTAGCTGCCGAAATACGTATCTACGGATATAAAAATTATTGTGGGCGGAGGTTAATTTCAATTATTACTTTTTGAATGTAAGGCGATCGCCACCTGTGTATTAATTATTGTTTTTAAGTTTCATTCTCAAACATTTCTGCAGCTTTTTGATTTTTTTCTTGCGATCGTCATTTGTTGCTGTCATCAAATATTTCTGTCACTTTCTGAACATATTTGGGTGCTGCTGCCGTTATTGTTTAAAATAAGACGTCGTCACTTTGAAATAATATTTTGTTTTTCTTTTCAATTTATCTCCCGAATTTATTTCGCTTTGTGGTTTTCCGTTTTGATAAAATTTACGATCATCATTTGTTTTTTCTTGTTCAAAATTAATTAACCAAATTTGTGAATTTCAAATTATTATCAGTCTTGAATATTCCTTATTATTATTATCTTTTCTAATTTTAAATCTACAATTCGTTTTGAGTTTTTTTTTTCTTCTACGTGTATGATCATCATTTGTAATTTTTTTTATATTTTAGTCACGATCTTGTTTCATTGTAGTGGCTTCTCGATTGTCGAAAACGTTTTTCGTTCTCTTTTTTTTTAATTGCCTGCAATATTTCAGAAATCAGATAATGATTATAATTTCTTTGGAAAATTTAATTTTTCCACTTTAATCGTGCTTCTGGGTCTTTAAAAATGTTTGTTTTTTTCTGATTCTTTACCCTTTTTCTGTTTTACTCTCGCAAAATGTAACGATCGTCTTTTGTTCCCAAGATTTTCTCCCTAGATTTCATCGAATTTTTGCAATTTTTCCTTTTTTTCCCTTTTGTTTGAAATTATCTGTAGATTTAATGACTTTTTTCCTAAGTTGGCACTACTGGAAGGGAGGTGATGGTTCGCGCAAGAGAAGAAAGATTTTTGAGCTGGTAATATCAGCGCAAGAGAAGAGGAATTTTTGAACTGGTAAGAGGAGGAAGGTTTTTGAGTTAGTGATGTTAGCGCAGAAGTACACAAAGACTTTTCTAGAAGGTGCATTGGACTTGGGAAAAAAATGTTTAGCAGGTGTACGGGCGAATTCGCCAGGATTTGCTCTCCACTCTTTCTCAGGGGTGAAGTTCCAACAATGTTGAACATGTATGCAACTCTATTGGGCAAACACCACAGATAAAAACAAACACTTGAGAAGAAGTCGATCAAAAAGCTTCATAAAAATGTGAGCATTTTAAGTACTTATATTAATATAATATTTAAGTCGTCAGTCCAGAAAATTCGTCAAGTAGTTTCTGATTGACCAATAATTTCTACTTAATATCTTTATTGAGTGAGTCTACTAAAAAAGAGTCCCTAATTCCTTCTTCATTGCGCATACACATCTTTTGAGTTAAAAGTGTAATGTAATATGCATGAAAATGTCTTTGGCAAAGATCATTGGAGACATTAAAAGGACTGGAAGAAAAATTAACCACAAACTTCTCCCCATAATTACACCCTCTCGCCACATAAGTCTCCTTGCTAATGACCCTCATAAAAGCAAGAAGTTATCTCCCCCGACACGAGCGAAATGCCTCACATCCGGCTTTTTCGATTATATTTTTATATCGTCTTTAGGCCGAACGCGAACAGTCGACACAATGAAGCAAAATTGGGACCCCGTCCGGCATTATTCGCCGTTTATTTTAGCATTAATCTTTCATTTGGGCGCGTATCTCAACCCGGCGCAATAATCCGATAATGTGCGTTCGCGAAGAGGGGGGAGGGGGATGCTATTGGGCTCGTGCCGAAATTTCCGAGACGGAATAATGTATGAGTTTAATGGAGATCAAATCTCTGGCTGAATCATTTATTTGCGGTTCGCTGTTTACATTGCTGGACATGAGGCCGAACGGAACAATAACAATAATGTTTGGCCGAAGATATGTTATTTTCCTCTTGCCTGAAGCATGTTTGCAGAGGTAAATATAATGAATATGTGTTCGGAAACCAGAAACAATACATACAATCTACAGATTTTTAAATAAAGTTTCTGTAAGGCTTTTATGATCCTCAAATTTTAAAGAGTCATGGCAATTTACTTAACAGCTTTGAGGGGCACTGCATCTCACTTCTATATTGGTTTAGTTGGGTGTTCTTTTACTGTGTGCAAATAAAAAAACCGTAGTATAAGTACGTGAAATGCTACCTTCTGCGTGTATTTTTGGGTGGCTACCGAATCATAGCCAAAAAAGTTCGGAGGTTCCACTTGTTTGAAACTGTTGAAATGTGCGACACAGAAACATTCAGCAAGGTCATTGACGCCTGCCTCTGTACTCAGTGGGTGTGTCCACACACAGCGCCGATCATAAAAAGAGTCCCGCATTTAAACTCATTCTCCAGCGTTTCGTAATAAAAATCACTGATATCGTTTATTACAATGCCCGGGCCCTATGTGCGCTTCCGCGGACTTCCCCGTACAAGAGTAACATATCTGTTTTTCGTTATTTGTAAATGCCATTACTATCTCAATATGCGATTTTACGAATCAAAAATCTCTCTTCGTTTGTCAAATTTTTCGTAACTGCAGAATGCTAATGTAATACTGCCCCATCTTAAACGCGTTACAGCGGCCGCCGTTATAAAAACACAAAAAATTGCCGTAATAAAAAACATCAAGGAAATGCGAAACTGCGACTTTATCGAATGCATGCGAGAATACTTTAAGATACGGATATGAATTTGTAAATTTTGGAATTTGCAATGCAAGCGCGTTAAAAATGCTTTACTTAGCCAAATTTCATAACTGAATTAATAGAAATTGTGAATTTAATGTGAGTCATATTGGTAGTGAGCACATATCCGTTTTAACAGCTATTTTATTCTCCCTAGTGTGATTACGTAATGCGGCTGCTTTTAAACTGTACAAACAGTAGATAAATTACAACATTATTTTAAAGTGTCTTTATTAAACTAAAGAAATCTTAATCTATTTAATCAGAAATGGAAAGGCAATTTATTACTTGTGAGGGTAAAATATCCGAAAATAAAACGATGAATGACGGTGATGTAATTATTTAACTCATCCGCGTTTCTTGTGCAGTTATTATAATCGCCGGTTTATAATTTGAAAATACCTAAAATTGTAATTATTTGGAGTGAAGTGGCACTTATTTTAATTAATCCAGGCGCTTTGTGAGCGCGTTTAACACGTTTCGACTGTTACGATCTGTTAATAGGCTTCATACGAATCAAACAGATGTTCGTTTACGACATCGTAAAACACTGACCTATATTCGGGTTGTCATTCACACAGGCACATCCAGTCGTTAGTTATGCCAGCAGTTCTCAAAGGGTTTGGTGAAAATCTTCCTATGCATTTTTCACGAAAACTATTAATTTCGTGTTAAGAGCATATAAATTTAATCGTTGCCATTTATAGTGATGTATTACAGGTTTAAATATTTGCACACAGTAAAAGAACTCCCTGTTTATTGTGTTGTTTACCGTTGATTATAAACGATTTGAAAACGTCAATATTTTATAAATAAATTTTTACATATGTTTTACTACAGGGAATTCCATGCTGACAAATGACACCCAAGTCGTTTAAACTTACTTGAGAACGTCACACAAGCAGACCGTATTACGTTCAAAACACTGAATATGCAGATATGTTTCATTACTTTGCATGTGATGATTATTGATGACTTTTGTTTGATAATTACAGTATATTGTGAGATTTCGTCCCCTTTTAAAATAATTTTAGTATTAACCGTAGTATTTAAGTTAATTTTAAGTAACAAGGTTCCAGTTGAGATTTCCTTTCTTCCCTCCAATAATTCGACTCACACATGTTCTCTATTGGTGTTCTTTTACCGAGGCCACTTTCCAATACTTTTGTGAATTTTCTACCCCTTTCGCATTAGGCCACTTCGTAAGCACCTAATAATTTATCTTACAATACCCCAATTTCAATAATGAATATTTTAACACGCCGAAAACCGGTCCTTATCAGTTCTTGCGAGCCCGAACTCTGGCAGCTTTTTCGTTGCTGATGCCCCGATCGCCTCGTCAAGCGAATTCGTTCTCGTGGTTAAAATATACAAAAATGTAAGTAATTTTCTTTTCAATTTTATTCCATATCCTTTGCATTTCATTAATTTTCTACAGAACCAATATATTTCAAAGGCCCAATACTTTAAATAGGCCCAAAACCCGTTAAAGTTATTCTTGAACCACCGCTACAATCCGGAAGCCACGTGCTTCGTCCAGAAAATTCCATATTTTTCTTGGATTCTTGACCAGGAATGACAAGTAGCAGTTGATGGTCTTCCAATCTCTTCAAGACCGTTTTGTCGCAAGCGATGACCCACGTCACCGTCCAGTAGCCAAGAGCGATTACTGCCGTGAGTCTTTTTTATCCTACTCTTTCTTTCTCGTCGGCCCTAAAACAAACTGTCCTCATCTGGAACTAAAAAGAGAAAGTGTAGATTTGTTAATTAGTAGTAGATTTAGTCTTACTTACGTAACCATCATCATCATCTCATCCATCTGAAAAAAAAAGACAAGGAAGCACTTTACGTAAAATTTTGTTAATTTTTGTGCCACAAGTCTTTTTTGTTTATTAAATTTAATGAATGCTACTTACCTTATTTTTCATTGCTGTCCAAACCTTGGCCTAGCATACCGACTGGCCTAAAACGCAGAGCTTAGCCCCCGCAGTACTTTGCGCGTGCCATCCACTGATTCTCGACTTGATAAAACCAAAATTGGGGCAGCACGCAACACCACAAAAAGAGGAATAAATAGCAAAGCAAACCGAAGAAGTGGTTAGGCACGTGACAACATTTGCTACGATTTTTAATTTTTGCAACAAAATAATAAATTTTCTGAAGCTATTAGTCTACAGGAGACCTAAAATTAAAGGCTTGCAGTCCACTTTAGCAAAAAAAATCTGAACGAGATAAGGACAATCAATTTAAAAAATGCCAAACACACAATTACCGTGCAGTTAGTAACTCTGAATAGTTGCAGATATTGCAGCAACGCTTTTTGTAATCCTCTCTTTTTTTCTGGCGAATCGACCGACGATTATATGCATAACGCTAGAGGGTGCTCGTTGCATTCCGCCACAAAGAAAGCAAATAATTTCTGCTTATCAGCAGTCATAAATCCAACGTTTATCTCGCCACGCGAAAAGTCCCCGAACGTAGGCACACAAACACAAAGCGGAGTGACCGGCCTAACGCAGATAAGCATTCAAAAAAAAAAGAATGAAATTATTCTTGGGATTTTATTCCGAAAATAAATCGCGCTTTAACTATTTAGACAGGGCGAGTGAAGTGACCGGCCCGGAAATGGTTTGCGGGCGGGCGGGAAGCTCTCCTCCGGAAGGAGCTTTTTTTTTTCTCCTAAACTTTTGCACCTCTCGCATCGCGCAATTAAACTATTAAAAATTTAGTTTTTAAATCAGGGCGACGCTGGGCGTATGCGAGCGCAATAATAACGCCGGCGAGTAATTTTCATTTCAGCGTGCGCAATTTATGAAACGTAATGTGCGCTCGAAATGTTTCATGAAAATTGGATTTTACTACGTAGGTATATGGCGTGTAATTCTAGCGCGACGGTAATGGGATTAATGATTTGCGAATTTAACATCAAGAATTTATTCTTCCGTCCCGACATTTCGAGTTGCGTTGACGCCCGTTATATTTATCGCGCCCGGAATATTTGTTTTACACCGGCCATTAAGCAGAACGCTGGATGAAATTATTACTTTCATGGAAATCGAGCACCAATTTAAAACAGAGATTATAAATTTTATGAAATGAATTACAATATAATGCGGTATAATAAATTATTATATAAAAAGCAACAAATGAAAATATATACAATTTAAAAACCGATTTGTGTCACAAATCAGCCTATAATCTTTTTTTTTTTTTGATAGGTGGAATTATACGGATTGCCAACACACTTAAACATTACGTATAATCAGTGCTTAATCACATTCCAGTTATGAAATCATAGTGCTCAGCGAAAAGCGACGTTCGGGTGTTGAAATTGGAGCGCACACATGCAAGTTTTTCGCAAACTCAAGTGGTATAGCACGACCTAGTTAACTAAGTAGATTTTTGTTAATAAACGCGCATAAATAGACTTAGAATTCGGAACTTCAAACGTTAACTAAATCGTTAGTTCGATTCACACCAAGTGTCGTGCGTAAACCAAATGGAGAGGTATACTTTTGTAATCAAATTGCTGTAAAAGCTCTACCTACGTCCCTACAAACCGGAAGTCGCCTCGTGACATAGTCAAGATCCTTCGTGACCAGGTGAAAGCTCTCGAGTTTCGTGACAATACTATTGTAGTCAAGGTCGTTATTACCCTTCACACAGGTTTGTTTCAGCGGCAATTTGTTACTAGTTCGGAATCATCAAAATTAGTTGCCCACAAAAGTAATGTGGCGGATTTAACAAATTTCAAATGTACAACTTTAACCAATGCACATTTTTGACCAGTTTTGGTCTAGTCAGAAACAAACCTCTGTCCTTACCATCAAGCAAAATGTTATACCGATTCCACCACATAAAGTAGTTAAAGATATTAGTGAAACTCAGTTTAACATCAGCGATGTAGGAGAATGGAACGAGCGATTTTTGCAAGAGATTTTACAGAAAGAAGAAACTGAGAAGAAAGAAAATCATTACAAAGTTATAACAGAAAACAAGTATAATAAACTGATGGATGATGGAAGTACAAAAGGTAGAATTAGCTGAAAAGAAAACACCATTACAAAATAGAAGATTGAAGCGATTTAGAATTATCAAGGTTGGTGAAACGGAAAAATTGACTTCCAGAAGTGAACCTATTAGATAAGAGTACCCATTTTTGGCATTATTGAAGCCGCGCATGTTGCTATTGGACATGGAGATAGAGATAAGTTAAAGGCCGAAACCTCTAAAAAATACGCAAATATAACCATTGATATGATAAATATTTTTATATATAAACCTGTGAAACTTGCCAACGCAAGAAGACTACAAAGAGGAGGAGTTTCGTTTCCAAACCTATACTACATTCAAAAATGAGCAGCCGTTGCTAGGTAGACCCAGCAGACAGGCAAGAAGATCACGGGTTCAAGTTCATTGTAGTGTACCAGGACCATTTAATAAAGTTTGTATTGGCAAGACCACTGCGAAGCAAAATAGAGGAAGAAGTTGCGTATCAGTTAACAGATATATTTTTGACTTTTGGAGCTCCATGTATTTTCACATTCAGATAATGGCAGAGAGTTCGTTAATGCAGTATTCAAGGAAATCGTGGCATATTGGCCTGAGGTAAAGTCGGTTTACGGAAAGCCTAAAAGGATTTGTAGAGCGAGCTAACCAGAATATTGAAAAAAAAATGTTGGCAACCTGAATCCAAGACAACAATACAACAAACTAGTCGAAAGGCCTACCGTTTGTACTATTTATGAAAAATAGAGTCTTGCATTGTGGTATCAAGCAATCACCATATCGGGTTATGTTTAGTATTGATACCAGAGTAGGACTCACGTCTTCGAGTTTGCCATCAGAAGATATTAATATAATAAATAATGAAGAAGATCTTCAGAAAGTTATTCACCAAATCACAAAAGTCAAATTTTGTTCGCTAGAAAAGAAGCTCACGAAAGTTTAAAAAAACAGGCTAAAAGAATTAAATTAGTTTCGGATCACCTTCATCCTTCCAGATGTGGTTAGGGCAAAAGGAGTTACTAAATGTCATCGGAGTGGTGCTTGAAAAATTCAAGACGGCCTGCACAAAATCGGAACAAAACATGGAACGTTGGAAAACTATATTGCAGATTCGTTCTGCTATATTTCTGCCATTAAATAAATGATATAATAAGTATCATAAACTTTGTTTTAGATATTATAATTTGTTTCTTCTGCATTCTATTTTTTTTTAATTAGAGTTCGATGCTCCCAGAGAAAAGTTTTTGACCGCTGAACAGGGACCTGAGGAAAGCATTTCTTTAAGAACTTCTGCTAGACGTGTTACCTTAGTGGAAGGACAAGGATTTGCACGTTACGTATCCAAAAAGACCTGCAATACGAATAGATGCTTCTGCAAGAAGAAAAACTATGTAATCCAAAAATGTTACGACAGTCGGCCTTGCAGAAATAAGTAAAACGATATTTACTTGAACTTTTAATTAAGTGTATGACTTTTAGTTTTTCCTTATACAGTGCTTTCTTTGACTGTGGCTATAGAAATTTACGTGCTAACAATTTTGTCTCATGTTAATTTATGTTCTGCTCAAAATTTTAAGTAAATATTTGTTTCTAAAAATCAATTACATAATTTATTACAAAAATAAACATCACCAGAATAAGAGGCGCGTCATTAATTTAATTATTTTAGTATGTAAAGTTGAAATTATTAACTACCAAATATAAATCGAGTAGGTCAAAATCAAAAGGCAGCGTCTAATTTCTCTTTAACGTTGACCTACTGAATTCATTAAAAATTTCCTCTTTAATATTGAAATAATTAATTTAAATATGCATCTGTTATTCTGGCAATGTGTAATTTGTAATAAATTATATAACTGATTATTAGAAACTAAAATTAGCTTAAAATTTTGAGCAGAACATAAGTTTAATACAAGACAACATTTTTAGCACGTAAATCCCTATGGCCACAGTTAAATAAAAGCAATGTATAAGCGACACAAACTGTTTGTTTGGTAGTTTTGTATTGTTTCGTACTCTATACCATTTAATTTTTAATAAAAATATTCAGATGTAACTGTGCATAAAAAATTATTGCTTAACCTGTAAAAAACTTGTGTTAACTAATATATTTAAAATTAAGAAATTATATTTGCTTACCTGGCAAAAACATATTGCAGGTGTTTATATGTACGCTTATTTCGGTCTAATTGGACCTCCTCAGAACTCTACACCAAAGAAATTTTTGTTCTTTGGCAATATACTTAAGAACTCGAATCTGAAGAAACAAAAATTTCTTTGGTAGCCCAATTAGGCCGAAATGTGCGCATAAACTCCTCTAATATTCTTTCTTGCCAGTTAAGCAAATATGATTTCTTAATTTTACAATTTCAATCTAATGTAAGCATGTTTAAATTTTAATTTTAATTTTTAGAATTAACTAAGAATATTGGTTAATTCTAGTTTTACCTAGTTAAATCAAGAATTGACTGAAGAGGATAGTGAGACCTAGTTTTTTTCTAGTAACATCGGGTTTTAACTGAAACCGGGTTTTCACGGTAACATACTCTCTATAGCTCTTTTTGGTACTTTGAAACTCAGGGTTTTGGACTCTTACGGGGATGGACACCCTCCAACTCTTTTTGTGGAATACCAAAAGATTTATCTACTTTACACCCGTAAAAACTCCGATAGCAAAATCGTCACTCCAGGTTTGCACCTCTTATAAGAGTTAGACTTTCGCTTTGCGCATAACTGTCTAATGATGCTCTGGGTTTGCACCTGTTGCATCATTAAACACCTGTCCGCAATGAACTCGGGATTCCATTTTAAAATAGTTTGTTTAAATAACTCGTTTAAATGCTGAAGGCAGAGATTTCTATTTTTAAAGTTAGTCCAGTGGTAAGGGACCGGCCTTGCAATCGTAAGGTCGTGGGTTCGCATCCACTCGAGATAATTCTCGAGGGTTGTTACTCGCTTCAGGTACCCTTTAGTGTTGGGGAGAAAAGTCGACACTACTTCCCCTTCAACGGCGAGGAGGTTTGGAAGTAACAAAGCCATGGAACACTTTACACACACAGAAATACTCTCCCCTGCTCCTGAGGTTCTGACAAGTCTATGACTTAGGACCCCGTTGAGCAAACACCACAGTTAAAAAGAAAAAGTAACAACAATGCGTGACGGCTTGCGCCGAGCCACCGAATTGTTACTATGGTTTAGTTTTTTTTTTATTTAACTCATTATAAATCCAATCTGGACGTTGATGATGATGAAGACGTTGCTGATGTAATCCTAGTCAGTATTCGTGATGTTCTTCTCTCCAATAAAATTCCCTTTCAAACTTCAAACATTTATTATGACTAATTCATACCAACAATACTTTAATTTATACGCGAGCTATTTTTCCTCGTAGGGATGTGCTTAAAATCTACCCGTTCGGTGCTGTGTCGTCTCTTTTTATGCCTTTAGTCTCATCACCAGTTTCGCCCCACTCAGACGCTCCGGCACGAATCGCGCGCAACAACTGCATCTAGGGATATTTTTGTGCTGCAAAATTAGAATGCCTAACTTGTCAAAACAATCAAAATTTCAGTTGGTGTCACATTTGGATAGAGTTATGTTGTTGTCTACAAAAATTTAGAAAATATTCGTTGAATGAACACGTAAGTATAATTCCACCAAAATACTGTTTACAGAATTCCTAACCTAAACCAAATGTTTACCTGACACTTAACTAAATTTTAACAACAATTTTGATATCAAATATTACTCCTGTTTTACTCTAAATGAATCAAAATCACTCTTTCTTAACCTAAAAACAATCAAAATGTTCCACTAAAATTGATTTTTCGCCACAGGTGACTTTAGTCCGCCTAAACAGACGCGCCGTCAAAAGGTTGCCTGGAAACGAATAGAAATTTGTTACAAACCGCAACAATTTGTTACATTTGTAACGGTATGGTACGGGTCAACTCGCCGGTGTCCAGATTCGTAAATGGAGAAAACGTAAAGTAGCTTAGACTTTATTCTTATATTAATTACAAAAAACGTTTATATATACGTATTTACAAATCTATATACTATTATGGTTATGTAACAGTCTTGGGTTCGGTTTACTCATGACATTTTGACCGGAATTAGGAAAACAGACAAGACTCTTGACTCGTGTTACGCAAGACACCTGCACTGTGGTCAGGATTACAGACAAGACGCTTGTCTCGGATTTTGCAAGACACTGTGATTAGGAGTACACACAAGACGCTTGCCCCACGTAAATTAAGCAAGACCTTTGCTTCGGAGTACGAGAATATTAGATAAGACGCTTATCTCAGGTATCTTATGCAAGACGTTTGCATCGGAAAGCGGAAGTGTTAGATGAGATGCTTACCTCAGGTAAGCTATGCAAGACGCTTACAGCAGGAGTATTAGATAATTCGCTTACCTCAGATAAGCTATGCAAGAGGCTTGCATCGGAAAACGGGAGTATTAGCTAAAGTTTCGAGTAAGTCGAACAAGACGTTTGATCCAGGGTCGATCCAAGACGCTCAGCCCGGATTTCTTAGAACGAATTCAACTGTCCGATTGAGCTGTGCGCCCACTTTTACATATACCGTTCGGTGAATATTGGGAACAGCGCCCCACTTCTCAACCCCCTAGTAGATGCCCCTTCCTCTACAGAAAATTTATTAATAATATTTAGAAATTATGTATGCGAAGGCACTTCGTTGCAATGTTTACATAAAAAGTACACAGCGTCTTTTCCAACGCTTTTTTTGTGTGTTACTAAAACAAACGGATTATGAGCTCCGCTTTAACCTTCAGAATTGCTTCAGACTATTCCTTGCTCTTTTGTTCGAGCACTTCATGTAATTACTTTCCTAGAAATCCAAATTTCTTGCAAGGTTAAGGATATTATTTCTGAGAAGCTTTCATTTGCCTTTGTCGAGCTTTAAGCTCACATCTTTTAAGTGAGATTGTCTTAAATGCGCTAATTTATTCATTTACGGTACGTCTTTAACAAATTCAATTTCTAATTAATGCAAGTAGTCGCGTTAAACAGAACAGCTACTTTTTTTAATATTTAACGAGTATATCATTATCAGCTAGTTTTAAAATAATATTTAATGAGTATTTCATTAATTTCATTTTAAGTATTAGTGTTTTCCATCGTTTTAGAACGTTCTTCCCACGTCAAACTAGCACAATTTCCTCATACTATGATAAGGCTCTTTTAAAACAGCTGTATCTAACTGTTAACAGAGGCGTTTTGTTCACATAGGGACCGTTGAATGAGAATGTTCTGGAAAAGTGATAACATGCAGTTGGCCCAAAATTATGAGATACTAAGCCGCGATGTGCATTTGTACTTTTCATAAAGAGAACTTGCCTATCTTAAGAAATGTACTTTCTCACTTTGACTCAGTTTTTGTCATGTAAGAAGGGGAAGTTCTCTTAATAAAGTACCTCGCAATGTCTTTAGATCTAATAATTACTTTTCAACTGTAATTTTTAAGAGTTCCTCCTCCCATTTTCGAATAATTTTTCTATTGGTTTCACGAAAGATTTCATATAACTTACTTAAACTAACTTGTGGGTTTTAAGTATTTGAGGAAGTTGAGATGGCTCCCCACGAACGGTCTTTTCCATATTTTTTTCCACCTTCGAGGATTTTTTCTTCCTTGCTATTATTCTTTTCTTTTATTTCTTTCTACACTCCATTGTCTCCCAATATTTTGGTCGCTAGATATTTGAATCCTTGACTTTGACGCCTGAACAGTGCAGGTCCAAGTTGTAAGTGATTGGCCTTGCAATCTCAAAATCGTGGGTTCGAACCGCGCTTTTTTGAAAATTTTTGTTATCTAAGATCCATTTTAGAAAGAAATCGTGTAATAAAAGACAAGAACAATTACAGATCACCGTTACTTAACAAAGTTATAGTCCTTGACATTGCAAACAATTTTTCTTAAAAGTTTCTGCCCTACTCCTCCATTTGAACTGAAATCAAATTGATGTGTTACAGTTTCAAATCTTTTTATTATTTCGGGACGACCTGTATAGTAAAATATATCGGAGTCGAATATTTCTTTTATCGACGGGTTATTTTATTACGGCCGAAAGGGTGTGACGGTGCGCCCGAGCCGAGCGAAACGTGTTTCTTTTTTGTGGTTGCCTCAGGCTTGGGAAGGCATTTCGGCTCATAAATACGCTTGTTTGATTTTCATGTAATCTCAAGGAAGTTTAGGGCTTTTTAAATTATTCCGAGTTGGAGCCAGTAGACTGGAGTTATTTATTGCTCCGTGCTTCGAGCGTGTTGCGGCATTTATTGTGCGCCTTTGCAATCGCTTCCCTGACCTCTGGTAATTAATTCTGATTTGACGGGCCTTTTGTCACAATTCATCTGATTGGCTTACCCTTTTCGATCTTCTTTCTTTTCTGTTGGCTCTCTTTTTGGCGCTCTCCGAACCGTGCTGGCAATTGGTTCATTTCTCATTTGAAAATCAAGTGAACCTCTTGTGTTTGTGTTTGGTATCTCATTTGAGTGATTCAAAGCTTTTCCCTCAGGGAGGTTGAAATGATAGTCACGGCCTAAAGCCGGGTTTGAAGGTTCGCTTCGATTAAATCCGTGTTCATACGCGCTTGTGTCAGCTTGGCGGAACTGAAGCCTCCAGGTGAGTTTGATTTGTCTGCGCTTGTGTCAGCTTGACGGAACTGATACCTCCAGGTGAGTTTGATTTGTCTGCGCTTGTGTCAGCTTGGCGGAATTGATACCTCCAGGTGAGTTTGATTTGTTTGCGCTTGTGTCAGCTTGGCGGAACTGATGCCTCCAGGTGAGTTTGTCTACGCTTGTGTCAGCTTGGCGAAACTGATTTCCTCTCCAGGTGAGTTTGATTTGTCTGTTGCCAACACGATCCGTGTTCTACGTTTCTTCTTTGTTTCCTCCCTTTAGGCTAAATTGAGAGGGGAGGGGCTGAATATCCACGCTCTCGCCCCGAATTATCCATGCCGATCGTGTCTAGGTCCGCGAATGTTTCGCCGGAAGACGATCAACTGTGACCCATAGATCCTGTCCCTTTCGACGTTGGACATGGAGATTCGCCGACGCAGACGTGACGCACATCCTGCTAAAGGTCGGATTTATTTCAATATTATCCTCTGTTGATATCCTTTGCAGATTGATGCGTATATCAGGTGCGTGCACAGAGAAAAATCAATAGTAAAAAGTAACATAAATTGTAGTCAAAATGAAGACAGAAACAAATTGTAGCAAATATTCGCACAATTGTCGAACTATTTACTACACTTGTGCTAATATTTGCTACAATTTGTTTCTGTCTTCATTCTGACTACAATTTGTGTTACTTTTACTATTTTTTTTTCTCTGTGTGGTGCCCGTAACTTTAGATTTAGTTTGGCATTGTTTTGCGAGGCATGATTGGTCGGTTTCTGTTTCAGGACATCCCGCCTATTGTTTGGCGATAAATTACGTTTTGCTTACCTGCAGATTAGGTGTAGTTCTTTTTGTCTTTTCGGATCCGAGTAGGTATATTTAGTATATTTTGAGGCCTTTGAGGCCGCCTCCCCCTCCCCCTTGTTTTGCGCGAATTGAGACTTTTTCCGTCCTTTTCCTTGCGCTTTGGTTCAACTTTTCTTAATTGTGTATTCGTATTTACTTGTTACATAAATTGTTTGAGAAACTTTGGACGTACCGCGTTTTTCTTAGTTTTTCCTGCAATCCCAAAAAAATTTAATGCCGTCCTTTTCGCTTAATTATCGCGTTGGTTTGATAAGAATCCCGACCCGTCCCATTGCCGCTGCTGGCGACACCGAAGTCATTCGTCACGGTGTAAACCTTACTAATTACCTGCACAGATAGGCAGCAGATGATTACCTTCCAGAGTTTTCTTTTCTAAATTGGCTTTACAAAATTCTATCTTAAAGCTTTCCCTCTGTGGTTCTGACAATTCTTGCCCTCTTGCTATTTTTGTGAATGATGTTAAAATTCCTATCTGTCTTTCTGTTGTTCTGTCGCTTTCTTTTCATCCCAACGCTTCTTATTTGTTAAACTTCCTTTAAAACGTAATGTTTCTCTTATTTCTCCTATACTTGCTTTTTTAATCTTGAGATAATTCTAGATTTCTTGATTTCTATTTATTTTTAGTTTATATTCATCATCACTTGCGTCTTTCCTTCTCGTAACTCTTTAAACTACTATCTCCATCTTTTTCTATGATCTTTTCTTGTATATCTCTAATGTTTATTAAAGTCTCTTTTTTGAAAACGTGGTAATTGATCGATTGATCGATTCTTTCCAACCTAAATCAGAACTTTAATTTCAACATTAAAAATTCTTTTACTTTTGTACAAAAAATTAAAAACATAACATTTCCTGATAACTATATTTTAATTTCGTTAGATGTAACTTCATTATTCACCAACATCTCAATACAATTGGTACTCATAATTCTGAATGATGATTGGGACCAAATACAATTACACACAATCATACCAAAGGCAGTTTTTATCAACATGATCGAGTTCTTGTTTGACAGCAGCTATTTCATTTTTGATAATAAATTTTACAGACAAATTTTTGGGCAATCCAGCTCCCCTATTTTAGCTAACATAGTTATGAACAAACTGCTCAATTCTGTTGTACACACTTATCGTTTCCTATTCCCTTTTTATATTGTTATGTCGATGATATCGTTACTAGCATTCCTAGTGATTCTGTGGGTTTGATTTTGTCAAAGTTTAACGAGTTTTGTGATGAATTACAATTTACTATTGAAATAGAAAATAATAAGAAGCTTCCCTTCTTGGATGTGTTGCTTGAGATATGCGACAATGGTAAGCTTATCACTGATTGGTTCATAAAGCCTACCCATGCTGGCAGAATAATTAATTACCATTCTGTACACCCTTTAAACCAAAAATTGGCAGTTTTAAAGTCCTTAAAACACAGGGTCATAGAGCTTTCTGATCCCAATTTGTGGCAAAAGAATTTTACTATCATTCAAAAACTGGCTATACAAAATGGCTATCCAAAAAAACTCATTGCCCGTCTATTGAGTGACAGACCCAATACTTCAAAATTGGAAACAATAGAGTCTCAAAATCAAGTCAAATATTTTAAAATTCCTTTTTTGCCTAACTTATCTTATAACATTGTCAGAATCTTAAACAATAATCAAACAAAAATAGCTTTTTATTCCTTAAAATTAACCAACAGCTTATGTTCAAAACTTAAATCAAATATCCCTTTGCTTGATCAATGTAACGTTGTTTATAAATAGTTTGTATGGGGTGTGATTCCTCTTATATTGGCCAACCTAAACAGAAACTATGCCATAGAATGAGAAATCATAAATATGATTGTAATCCATCTCAACAATCAAAATCCGAAAAAACAGCTCCATCTACACACCATTTTTCCACAGGACATACGTTCGATTTTGATAATGTTAAGATTTTAGATTATGAACCGGTCTTTACAAAAAATTAATCTCTGAAATGATTCATATAAAGAATAATAATAAAAATTCTATAAATTTAAGAACCGATACACAATATTTAAGTATCATTTACCATAACCTCATTAAACATCACACTGTCAATCGCTTGTAAGTTAATTTTCTTAGGTTGGCCAATACTTGGGGAATTTCACTCTAACCTGTAAGTTGGTTAACTTGTCGCGTTGCTGAGTAAAAATCAGCTTCAGTCTGTCATTTGGCCTACGTTTTCTAACGTTACTTTTAACTTCGTTCTATCCTTAACCATTTATTGTTAATTGTTAAAAATCATCCCAATATTGATGATTGCATTTACTTCTTCAGTAATTTGTTACTGTGTGAAAACCTCTTCTCAGGAAACAACACGTGTACCTATTAACTTTGACGCGCATTCATTTATTCCCGTTTGCACAACTCTAAGAAATTCTTGGTGTGTTTAAAACGCTTCTTGCCTCATCTATTTCGTTGGACTTACTGCGATAAAAATAGTTTATTTTTTTACCATCGTCTTCACTGCTGGAATATTTCAATTCGTCAAATATCAGATGATCTCACGCTTTATGTTCTAATTCAGACGCTTTCTTTGCGTTCGTTTGAAATTACTCCGGACATATATATATAGTAGTGTAAAATTCTCGATGCATCGACACCCCATATTATTCCACGCGATCAGACAGTCATAAAATTTCCGCCGTCGGTCGTCTATACTTTTGTTTTATTGAACAAGTCTATGCGAATTACAGTTTTTGCAAGTTAATGTTTCGACTGAAAGATTAATTTGATTTCACTCTTGTTGACCTTTAACGCCATTGGTTTTTCTTTACGTCACGATGATACTCGTTGGTTCCTGCCGAGCTTACGACGTTTTCAATTCACGCAAACCTTTCCTTCCTACATTTGGACGGGTACGGCTAGTTTTACTTTATTAACTCATAATATCATAATCGTAATATTCGATCTGCATTTCTAAAGGGTAAGTAAAAGGTGACAAAATATTGTATGCTTTGACGGCACACTCATCACTTACCTCATCATCTGTAATGTATTTATACCCAACCTGGTTCTTCGGTGACATATAAATACATTACAGGTATCTGAATTGGTGTGATGTCATGTACAACAACAAAACCATTAATTTGGTTTTGTACTGAGAATGCTCGGAGGTACATTCTCAGCGAGAAGCAGCGAATTGTGTCGTATAACTATTTAACTTCCATGATGAATCGTGTGCTGCTACAAAATTATAAAAAGGAGTTTCCAAAGTCTAGTAAGAAACCAGGAAGTCGCAGCTATTTAGTGCCCAGTAAAAATGTAGCGCACTGTGACGTCCATGACAAAGCGCTGTTTTTCGCTTTCGCAAGGCGAAGACAAATGTTTTTCCGCGGAGAACACGAGCTAGACACGGAGCCGGAGATACCGGACTCGAGTAACGACTTACCGTGCTGGGAATTGACCGTTTCTTGACCGCCCGTACATCAGCCATTATTGCTCTCTCCTCTCCTTCCGTTCAGGACGACTCTTCGGCTACCAAATGGACCCTTCGCGTACTTTAGAGCTTCGCGATTTTTATACCGCCGTTTCTACTACGACAACGATATATATTAAGGCTGCAATGATTCTACCCTTGAGGGCCAATAAAATGCTGATTTTCTTTACATTGATGATGCAATAAAATCACCCTTCCAGGCTTTCAGCATGAATTAATTATAACTCCACTTAGTTTGAAAGTTTTATTGTCGCTGTTTATAATGCTCTTAACTTAATACTTAGAAACTACAAGGGTATGTACCGTGCCTTCAATTGAATTCCTCATTAAAGTAAGCTGTGATTTTTTTATGAAGTTGGCGACACAATTCTAGATAAAACAGTTGTCATTAACTGTCAGCACTGATCATAACATCAAATAAAAACACAACATTAAAGTTTAAAGTAGATGCTCAAAGTGCTCTCCTTCAGCTTGAATACGTAAGCGTACTCTGCGTTTCATGTTTTCAAACCCGTTTGCTAAGTGTTCGGGGGTTATGTTAGCACACACATCTGTAATGCCCGCACGAAGTTCTTCGATTGTGTGACGCGTAGTTCTAAAAACTATGTTTTCTATGTGCGGATAAATGAAGTAATCCATAATTGTGAGATACGGAGACCTTGTAGAAAAATTCACAATCCGATTATCGAAAAACTGCTACAGGAAAGTCATTGTTTGATGAGTTGTGTGGGCAGTAGCATTGTCTTGCTGGAAAAACCCTTCTGTAAATTCATCATCATGTAGTTAATTAATGAAAGGTTCTAATAACTCATTTCGGTATCTTTCAGCAGTTACTTTGGTTAAAAAATATTGGTCTGATGATACGCCTTCTTGACACTGCTAGCCAAACACCAATTTTTAATGGATGTAATGGAGTTTCCACATATTCATGGGGATTTTTTGCTGACCATATTCTCATATTCTGTTTATTTAAATACCCTGAGAGATGAAACCAGGCCTCATCAGAAAAGAAACACTTGTCAAGAATGTCGTCGTTGTTTAAGTTATCAAGAAACCACTGACAATATTCTATTCTTCTGTGAAAATCTACTGGCCTGAGTTCGTGGACTGCTTGAATCTTATATGGATAAAGCTTTAAGTCTTTTTTAAGAATAGTGTGACATGTTCCCACTGACAGCTGAACTTCTTGTGAAAGTTTCGCAATAGATTTCTTAGGAGAGTGTTCCATTCGATCCCGAACATCTTCAATGCAGGCTGCAGTCCTTTTCTTAGCTGATCCGCTCCCTGTTTTGCGACCAAGTGATCCGGTTTCACGAAATTTAAGAACACAAGCATGGATATGTTTAACTAGCTGTTCATAAGTAATAGCAAAATTAGGAAACTGCTGTCGAAACTTCTGTACACACTGATTAATTGAATAAACTAACTGTCCATTTTCTATTCTGCCGGTTTAAAAATAACTTTCAACAATAAATATTTTCTGCTGTAAGTCTAACATTTTGAATTAATTGAAAATACAAAGTGTCAATTTG
Organism: Prosopocoilus inquinatus; assembly: GCA_036172665.1. Taxonomy (NCBI): domain Eukaryota; kingdom Metazoa; phylum Arthropoda; class Insecta; order Coleoptera; family Lucanidae; genus Prosopocoilus; species Prosopocoilus inquinatus. The sequence goes on from CM069877.1 coordinate 32,686,184, forward strand.
ACATTTGTTTAATTAAATAATTGAACAGCTATCAGTGCTGCAAATCTTAGGAGAAAAAAAACAGTGAAATCATAGCCCACTTTAATGAGGAATTCAATTGAAGGCACGGTATATCTGAAGTAGCAAAGTTATTAACGCGTAGGTTTCGATAAATTAGTAAATCTGGGGTTTCCTAGGAGAGTCGGTCGGGCTGAAACTGATCGCGACCTACATTCTCTATAACCAAAAGCGAAAAAATTAAATAAGGGTGGTTTCCTAGACTTCGCACTCGGTTTCCATTGTAAAAAGTAAAGTCGGTCGCGGGCAGTTTTAGCCCGACCGACTTCCTAGAAAACCGTAGCTTTACGATAATTAGAACTAAAACTAAATGGAAGTGTAGACGCAATCTATTTTTTTATAATAATAGAAACCCTACTTCAAAAGAAACTACTCATTTTTAATTCTTTCTCGCTTAAAGACGTCGGCGCGTTTTCTCTTTCGGCCCTTTTTCTGTATGCATATTTCCCCGCAATCAAATATTTACATACGTCCCCGTGAAAGGGATTCCGGTAAAAAAAAAACTTCACTCGAACACCGGGGAAATTCGAAGTCGGGCAATTAACGAATTATGAAGGCGGAAACACGAGCGATTGGCTCGCTTTTCATTTCCGGTGCGCGCGCGCCCCTTCAATTAATTTCATTGTGAACTGCGTTATGTAATTACGCTCGGTCGATTTTACCTCGACACTTCGCGTTTCGCATCAATTCGAAATGGGGCGAAAACTTAATTAATTGGCGGTACGTATCGATTTCGTCTTGTGGGGTCTAAAAACCAGGCGGTGGTATCTCGCGAGGTGCAGGTTGCTGCAGAATGCGGCAAAAATGTGTCGGAGGCGAAGAAGTTTTGGGCCGTAGATAAAGTTCCTAACTCTCAACGAGGTATCAACATCCATTAGAATTAGATTTGCAGTTTTGGGGGAAGTTCCGGCGACTTTGCTCTCACATCGCACGAAGAAGTTGGAAAGTAAAAGTTAAGCCGAGTTCTGTCGCTTCTATTTTCGGAATATATTTTATGAAATACATCAAAATATAAAGGTGTTTCAAGCTGCGGAAAACTAACACGCTCATAATTTTGTAGAAACATAATAACACATATCACGTAAAAGTGAAATATGAATTCTATTTTAAACCTGTTTAGTTTTTTATTAAAGCGTTCCTGAGTGTGTACAGATCGAGCAGATCTTATCTGCGTACACCGAATTCTCTGTGAAAGAATTTTTTATCGTTTTAGATAGACACTGCATAATACCTACAGATAACTGATACAAAACAAAGTGAGCAGCCAGGGAAGAATTCCTAAAAAAGAGAAGGTGGCAAAAAGTACCAAACATCAAAAAAACTAACTTACCAAAACCAATCCGAACAATTTACATAAATAAAAACGGAAACGAATCGATTGCCCCAAACATAACATCGGCATATAAAGCTTTGAAGAGAGACCAACACTTCAATCAGGCCTGCGAGGACAGAATCGTTTCAGGTTAAACACAATTGGTTCTAAATTTTCCGACCGGGGCAAAACTTACGTGCTCAGGTAACGCCATCCCATTCCCATTCTGAGTTTATTGTGTAACAAAGATAACAAATACAAATATCGCAAGAACAACAAGGAAAGCAATAGTTTTAGGGAATTCTGATTACTACGACGGTAATAGTTGACGGCCGACTGTCTTGGATTGTCTAGTCAAAAATGTATTAGGTTATGTCAATTGCCATTTGTGAAACGTCACGTTGATTAACAAACTTTCGACTGTGTTTTTTTATCCCTAGATAAGTTTATTGTGTTAGAAGGATAGGTAGAAAAAAAATCACTAATGTCGCTGCCTGAATACGAAGTGTGTTGAAATAGTGACCTTAATCTGTACGGCCTCTGGTGGCATCAGACTATACTACAATGATTTTAATTGGTCGCAATTCAGGGCGCATGCACAGTAGGTGCCGTTACCATAACAACGCAACTATATAAATGGAGCTTCAGCTTGGACGAGTGACGTTTACCTGAAATCCATGCGAAAAATGTCGAATCCGTTCGATATTATATGAGACGATTTCCCATACACTACTTTGAGCAAAAACGACGCGACCGTCTAATGCCACAGCGATATTTATACTGACGTGACCAAATAAGTTGCGCGATGGACTACACTCACGTCAGGGAGAGCACTTTAATAACATGGAAAATACCTAAAATGGGGACGTGTAATCGCACGTCAAAATACGAAGTTAAGGTGTCAGTACTGAAATTAAAAATGATGGAGTAGGTCAAACCAATGGCAAGAAAATATGAAAATGCTTTTGGGAAAATCTAAACGAATTTTTGGAATAAGGCGAACAATTCTTTCAGTACAAACAATGAAGCACATAGAAGTTGATTGAAATGCTTAGAAAGAGAGCGGTTCAGAAAAATTTAACATTTTAGTCAAATGCCTATAAAATCGATGAACAGACACTGATTTGGGACCAGTTCGAAGTTTGCAAAAATAAATTTCACTAACGAAGTTGTTACCTAGTGTGCGTAGAAACAAGACTTGTGCTGAGGAAATTAACCTGCAGCACAGCCAGCAGTTTTAGTCGTGACGGGTGTGGGTGTTATTTAAACGCGACGAAAATAATTATATTATTATAATTAAATAGGTATTTACATGGACGAAAAGCTAACGTGGAACAAACACATTAATTACTTGTGTGCCAAAATGAGCTCAGTGTGTTTCGTTTTAAAACGATTGTACGAACTTGTAAATCCAAATGTTCTAGATTGACAACTTTGGTCTTTTTCAATCCGTGATCTCATACGGTATTATTTTCTGGAGAGGTGCTTCGAGTGTCAATATTCAAAAATTATTCATCATTCAAAAAAAGCTCTTCGTATAATCTGTGGTAAAAATTATAGAGCGCACTGCAAACCACTGTTTTTAAAACATAAATATTAACTGTGAATAGATAAAACAGCGACATCCTACGATCGCTTTTTGGCCTGACATTGCAGTAGGATGACAAATTGAAGCGGGTTTGCTACATAATAAGCTACCCCATGCAGGGCGACCATGCTTGCTGTCAACAAAATTTTTTAAAAATATTAACGTTACCGTTACTTTACATTTTTAACTTAGTCATATACATTAGACATAACATTACAAAATTTGCGCCTAATTATTCATTTCATGATTACGAAACAAGAATATGTAGTAATTTTCATGTACCATACAATCGAGTATGCTATACCGGTCCTTCGCACAATGCGACTAAATTTTACAACAAGCTCCCATCAAACATCAGATGAGCAGAAAGTATAAATATTTCCAAAAAACAAGTGAAGGAATTACTGTTGGAAGGACGATACTACTCGAATCAGGAATTTTTAAATAATTGAAATTTACACTATAATTTTATGACTAAAAGTTTTAACTTGTCTTGTACTACGTGACTTTGATATTATATTAGTTAAGTTATTTTTGCATTTATCCTACGACATATTCTTATACCCTGAAGTATATATTTATTGTATATTACAGTGGTAACGAATAAAGATTATTATTATTATTATTATTAGATCGTCGCGTCGAGTCGGACTGCCGCTGTCTCAAACTCAGGCGGTTTACTTTTTTGATTCCGCAGTCTGATTATAAAACATAAATTTAAATTAAAAACGGACGTGTCCGTCGAGCAAATACTAAGCGTCATTTTCCTTAAAAAAATGAGAGACCCAAATTAAAACTATTAATCTTTTTCGCTCAAAAGAAACCAATTAATTTTTAAAATGAATTACCTAATAACGTAATTCATAACATTATGAGCGACGTCGATGGTTTTCCGTTTCATTCTGCAACGAAATATTCCACCGAGAGCTCGCGCAACAATATCACGTATCAAATGATCGCGTGTAGTAATTTTGCCGCTCGTAAATTCCGCACATCGCATCGATTGAATCGATAATTCAACGTTCTCATCGTGCAGATAAACGCGAACTATTCAGGGACGTTTCCATGACATTTTCAGCTCGGTCCTATCTCAAAACATCCTTCGATTTGTTTTCGCCTTTATTTCTTTCCTGCCCAAAATAAGACGACGGAATAATCATCCAGAAACTTGTTTTTGTATTGACTAAGTCAGTAAGTTTATAATCGAGATTTTAGAAATTTAACAACGGTCTGTTAAACCAAACGTACTCACTGAAAGCCCTCTTCGCAAAGCGATTTGTTTTCGCCTTTACTTCTTTCTCCAAAATAATACAAGATAAAATAATCATTTAGAAACTTGTTTTTGTATTGATTAAGTCGTGTTTAGGATTGGGATTTATAAATTCAACAACGGTTTGTTAGATCAAACGCATTCACTGAAAGCTCTCTTTGCAAAGCGATTTGTTTTCTCCTTTACTTCTTTCCCCAAAATAATTTATAATATTTACATATATGTATATATAATACGGAGTATGATCACGACTGATCAATTAAGGAATCAATTCTATAACTGGGCTGCAGTCAAAAAAGGGGTTGATAGTAATACTCTTTTAAAACTCGGAACAAATATCTTTGGTAAGTAACTTATCAAAAGAAAAATTAATAATAATAATAATAAAATTCCTTTTTGATTCCACTTATTTCAAATTCAATAATATTTATTATAAACAAATTCTTGAAATACCTATGGGTGCTAATATATCTCCAATTATTGCTTAATATGTTATGGATGATTTATTAATTGAATGCATACCAAAGTTATCATTTGAAATTCCTTGGCTCAAAAAATATGTTGATGATATTATTTGCGTAATTCCCCAAGAAGGTACTGATGAGATTTTAACGGATTTTAACAATTATAATCCTAATATTCAATTTACTATTGAAGAGGAAACAGACAGGAGTGTTCTTTTCATTCGTTCAGAAAACAATAAAATCATTATTGATTGGTACACGAAACCTATTAGTTCTGGGCGTTATATTAACTTTCATTCTTGTCATCCATATAAAATGAAAATTAACATGATTTTAGGATTAAAAAATCGTATAGAAAAGATTTCTCGTCCTTCTTTGTTGAATAAAAACTTTCACAAATTAAAAAATATTCTCATTGCAATGCCAAATAAGTTAATTTTCAATACTCAACAAAGAATAGAACCTATTTCTCAAATTAATAATAATTCACAAACAATTAATATTGGTAAAGTTTTTAGATCTTTAATATTCATACCAAATCTTACATCTCGACTAATAAAAGTACTAAAAACAAAAACATTCAGATTGCAACTAAAAAATTATTAACAATTAAGTCTCTTTTTACAAAAGTTAAAGATCCATTTAACAAATTCAAACAAATTAATTCTATTTATGAAATTCCTTGTCATTATTGTGATTCTGTTTATATTGGCCAAACATCAAGAACTCTTCATTCGAGAATTATTTCTCATAAAAGTGATAAATAGTGAGAAAACCCCTCGACCACATTAATTCACTGAAAGCGAATACGTGTTTCGGTAACGATGTTACCATCTTCAGCGCTAAACTGCTATTAAACTTTAAAACAACAAATAAACTAAACTAGACTAGCCGCCCTCCCCCCCTCACTTTCTTTGTACCGTATTATGCATGCAAAGCAAACCGGGATTCTTCGAAAATCTAAAGGTCGAAGAGGCAAGAAGCGGTCGGCCCGGACTTCTCAAAATTCATTAATCTATTCCTATTTCTGTGAATCTCCAAGCTTTCGAAAGAATCTAGGTTTGTTTTGTTATTAATTTGTTTGATTAATTCTATTTTATTTACCGAATGATTGTTTTCAAGCATGTGTAAGGCAACACTAGATTTATCAAAGCGTTTGTATTTTAAATGAGCCAAGTGTTCTTTGAATCTGATTTTTAAGGATCTTTTTGTTTGCCCTACATAAATTTGATCACAATTTTTACAACTAATTTTATATATACCTGATTTATCCTCCGAATCTACTTTATCTTTTGGATTTCCCAGTAATGATTTTAAGCTGTTATTGTTGGTGTAAACTATTCTTAAACCTAATTTTTTTAAAATTGTATTCAACCCTTTAGTATATTGAGGATAAAACGGCATTTTTACAATTTTCTTATAATCTACTTCACCTATTTTGTCAGATTTTAGTGTGGTTATTTTATTAATCTCTAATTTTTGTTTTTGTTTTCTAATAATGGGGTTTTCTCACTATTTATTTGGATTACAGCCACAGGTTTTGTGTTGCTTTGTGATTCATAAAAGTGATATTAGACTTAGACCTAATGTTTGTGCTTTATCTGAAGATGCCAATAATGAAGACCATAAGATTAATTTTGAAGATCAAAAATTTTAGATATTGAACCAATTTTGAGTCAAAGACTTTTTATTGAAATATGCCATATTTTTTGTAATAAAAAGAGTATCAACAAAAGAACTGATATTGAGAAACTTAGTTGTATTTATACTTACCTGTTAAATTTTAAAACTAAAAAGAAAGACAATCAAGATGTTGGAACCAAAATTTACATCGTATTACCTAATAATGAATAAACGATAGAAATATCGTGATTCAATGTTCTAAATTCCGCAATTAATTTAGCTGTCAAAAAATGTAAAATTCAAAATTTATTCTTACAACTTATTCTTAATGAAATTTAATATTATGATAACTAGTGGTTTAACCTTTTGTACTCACTAAGGAGTAAGTAATCATGTGAAATTGTTCTTAGCGTTAATTATTAATTTTTAAAATTTGTTTTATAGAAACCTTGATAAAGGAAATAAATTTTCCGAAAGCTCGGTTGAACTTTAAAAGAGTATTACTATCAACCACTTTTTTGACTGCAGCCCAGTTATAGAATTGATTTATATATATGATATATATATTTATAATATTTCCCAAGATAAAATTATAATTATCTAGAAAGTTGTTTTTGGTATTGATTAGGTCACGTTTATGATCGAGCTTTTATAAATTTAACAAAGGTCTGTCAAATCTCACTGAAAGCTCTCTCTGCAAAGCTCATTTGCTTTAATTAGTTTTCGATTTACATTTGTAGGCAACAATGTCATAAAATTAAACTTATTAATAAATCAGAACGGTGCTCTGTGGCCATGCTGCGCTGCAGAAAATCCATTGCATTGTTGCAAGTTCAGTTTCCGCCGACAACGTTTTCAATGAATTAACAATGAACGATTCGGCGGCGAGTGAAGCCCGTTTGAAAGCGCCGCCGCCGCCGTCGCCGCCCGCGGATCTGCACCCGACTTTCGCGCGTGTTTCTTTTTGCCCCGGGCGAGCTGGAAACTTTTAATTAAATCGAATTTGTTGCGCTGCTTACGGAAACGAAAACGAAGATGCTTTGCATTGTTTTGACGTCGGGTCTTCCTCCGACGCGAAAAAGATTATGATAATTGGGAAAGTTTGATGGCTTATCTTACGTCCGTCAGTCTCATCAGCAAATGCCATCTGTTTTATGTACTGGAAGCAGCAGCAGCAAACATCTCCGTCTTAAAAGCTAGGAGGAAGTATTTTTTTATTAAATCGAAATTTTGCAAGAGAGCTGCGAATAAATTCTCCTTTGAACTACCTCATTGTTATCGAGGATGGCGCCGCCTTCACCCCTGGACCGAATATGAGAGAGCGAGCAGAGTACGTACATAGTTTCTTCCATGTAGGAGGTAATATTTTGCGCGCAAGTTTTATGTAATGAGAAACAGAAAGGAAAGAAGGTTTTCTTCATCGTGAAAAGCACGTACAGATGGGGATGGAATTTCAAAGGGGACAAAGCTTAATCGATTGCCCTCAAATTGCTACTATATCAGGACTAACCGATTACGCTACAAATTTGATGCCGGCAGTGCATTAAAGTCCTGTGCCTCTCATAAATAAACATTAAGGTCTTTGAAATGTGTCTGCGCCCGGAACCATTACGCCAGGCACATGTAAGCCTTCCGGATTTACATGATCAGGCATTGCTTTGGCTTAAGATATACATACGTACAACTCAAGTGCAGACTTACGTAATTATTACGAAACGCAGAATAAAACATAAGCTCTAAAATGCAGAACTTTACTTCGTATCATATGCCACAGAGGAGATTTCCATTTTCCAAATGATTTTCCTCCTGCAATTAGGATTTTTAGGATTCAGCGGTCGTTTTACTGATTTTACCCTATTTATATACTTACCGGATAGCAGAGGGCAGTTTGTTCTGCAATACTAGCTCCTGAACACAGACTGCATTTCGTTCCGCAGATGGATTACATAATGGACGCTCGCAAATCCGACAGCTAGAAGCTATTGTCTTCCGACGAGGCGTAAAATTGTTTCATGCGCTACGACAAACGAACGCGCTTTGATAACCACTGACGCGGCTCATGTCGCCCTTATTGTCAGACTATTTAGTGAAACCTTGTACAGGACATGTTGCAACTTGTATCGTTCCAATAATTATGGATTTATAGCTTGATCACATCGTATAGTGGAAGATTAATGGTTCAGAAAACGTTAACAATAGTAAAAACATCTTTGTATTAAATCAGTGATGATCTTGTACGCGAACGAGCTACCCCTACTCTCAATTACAACCTTGATTGTGTCGCGGAAACGAGAGAAACAGAGAAGCACGCGTAAAATAAATACTTAATAGGGGAGTACATTTCCCCGCTTAGTGTCCAACCCTGTATTAAATAATCCAATTTAAAATCATTCTTGGAAAGCCACCATATCAAAAATCATTGAAACCTCTCAAAATATTGCGATCTAATTAATTAAATCTACTAAGAGAGGATGGCCTTCTAAAGATGACTTTAAACTGAAACTTCTCTTGTGATCAAGAAGAAGGCATCTATTGAAGATGGCAGCATAGCTGCCGAAATACGTATATAGTTTTTAAATAAACTTCTTGTGGTTAGGAGGTTAAATCCAATTTCTTTGTACTACAAACCACAGTCTCCAATACATTTTAATATTAAACTGAAATAGTAACTCGTGCAAAGCAAACACATGTTTGTCATGGTTTACGTGATTATCTTCGTGCCGCATGGGTGTTTCCCATGTCCTTACGGTCTGTAACCTATACCGTTAATTATGTATTCACACGTAAATAAATTTAAAAAAATGTCAACTTTCAGTACACTCACAAGTTAAAAGACTTTGTGGAATCTGTTGTTGATATAAACCAGAGAATACTCTCCTCACCAAATCTTCAGCCGAAGTGCGTTTAGCTGTCTCTAAGATCTGCTTATTTATATCTTTTAGAAAAATTTTGTGCAAATCGTTTTTGATTGCAGCGAGAACCTCGAGCAGCCTCTGGACAGCTGTTTCAGCCCTGCTTGGGGCTTCTTCAGCAGAGACGTAGCTCGACATTCCCGCTGCAAACAAAAACGACTTGCCCAATTTATTCGCATTTGCACAAAATTTTTCTAAAATTTTCATTATCCTTGACAGCAAGCATGGCCGCCTTGCATGGGGAACTTATTAGGAGCAAATCCCGCTTCAATTTGTCTACCCTACTGCAATGTCAGGTCAAAAAGCGATAGTAAGATGTCGCTATTTTATCTGCTTATTTATATCAGTAATAATCACGTTGCAGGGGCTGACGAAAACAAAGAAAGTGAATCTCAAATATATTGCCTTTTGTGTGCTTCCTTTTCGTCGCAATCCCTTCTCAAACTTTGTATCTTCATCCATCTCCTTTTAACCCTCACTCAAGTCATCAATTCGTTCAGTGTGTGTTTTTTTTTAGGAAATTCGTATCTATCTCTCTTTAGATTACCTCAGTTGATTCTGTTTTTCTTCCTTTTCTTTAGATGGTTTTGTTACGTTTTTATTTTTCTCGCCGTTGTTCGCGGTCGAGTAGGCTTCTCTTCGTGCATTGTTGTTTTGACTGCGGTTGACTGTCGCACACTATCTTACTTTTCTCCAGCGAGCCTCATCTACCGGGTATTTTTACGTTGCTAACGAAGCGAGGTGGGTATTGGAACAAAGTTTACGTTGGATTTTGTCGCCCTACCGTTCCTGTACGAATATTCTCGCTCCGTCAGAAGTTTTCGCCGCAGTTGGAGGTTCGTTATTACACGGATCTTGGGTGAACCTGGAAATTAACTTTGTTTACGGAGCTTGCTCTGTAGAGCAAGGTAGGCCATTTTGTGTTCTGTCTATGTGCCATGTGCTTTTATCGTTCGTGATCGTTAATCTTATTTCTTTATCCCCACTTTATCAACTAGCAAGGGGCAGAGTTGTCACGGCAGTTTGGCGTCGGGTGATTGCCCCGATTTAACCTAGTGCAGGGATGACTGCCAGCGGGGAAGCGTACCCCCACCGCGCTAGGCGTTACAACTGCGATCGCTGCGTTTATTAAGTATTTATTTGCCGTGCGGTTCTCTATGAATGAATTCTCGTTTTCCCGAAACAAACAAGAGTGGGGAGCGCGTGAGGGCATCAGTGACATATTGGACCACGCTTGAGCTGTAGAAGCGCTTATCCCTCGTGCGTCCGCTAAATAAAAAAAGAGAGGAAGTTATTGCCGCCCCCGATCTGAATTCATCGCAGTCACGCACTATCATTTTACCCGGAAGGATTTCAAGTAAGAACGTTATTAATTTTCTTTCTCTCATCTGCGGTGTGTTGCGTTTCGCCAGTGGCGTCGCATCGAGCTGAGTACTCAGCTGATTTTTCTATTCGAATTCTAACTTTAATTTGAAATTAAAATATGCAAAGTAAGAAACAGTTAAAGAAGATGTATAAAATGACCACCGCCCGCATTCAAACAATATTGATCTCCACGGAGAACTGCGTCACCGACATTAAGCAACATTCCCAGTGTGTTATTTATCTCTTGGAATTTCTCGGTAATTCTAAGGCGTAAAATTCCAAGATCTGGTACAGGATTTTTAAATATCTTTACTTTTAGATAAGGCCACAGGAAGAAATCTAACGGGGTGAGATCAGAGGATCTCGGAGGCCGTTATTGTGGGTGTTTCGACTGACTATTAGATTGTCATAAAATTCATGCAGCGCAGGTTCAGTGTTTCAACAATCGTGTGAATCGTGGCGCCCCATCTTCCTGGAAAAATCTTTCACGAAGCTCAATATCATCAACTTGATTTATAAAAGGTTCCAAAATGTCGGTTCTGTAACGGTGGGCATTAAGTGTTCCCTCAAAGAAAATGAGACCGATGAGCCTCCTGCGACTAAGAGTTGCCCGCACTCCAACTTTCTGAGAAGGGAAATATGTTTCTATGAGCTCATGGGAGTTGTTGCTACTCCATATCCTCATGTTTTGAGAATTAATGTAGCCAGTCAAACAAAACCAAGCCTCGTCTGTAAAGAAACTGGGATCCAAGACTTCATTTTTGAAGTTATCGAGAAACCACTAATAGGTTTGCCTCTGTATGGGGTCGCCAGCGAGTATCTTTTGAACCACATTTATACGATAAAGGTACAGTTCAAGGTCCTTTTTTGAGAACAGTGCAACAAGTTCCATGTGATAAATTTGTTTGGTGAACAAGATTTCTTACAGACGTTTTCGGTTCATTAGTCATAACTGGAACCGAATATTGTCACGGGCCCCTTGGGCCAAGGGGGCACCGCTAGGGGGTAGCTCAGTGGAGCACTCGCTCAAAGTACCCTTCAAGGCGGCCCAGAATAAAAAGAGACATTTTACCTATCTTTTCAAGAAAACACCTTCATCTATTGAAAGGATTTATTGGGTAAACTCAATGTAGGGGGCTTGATTCGGCCGCACTCACTACCCGTTGCTGAATAGAATTCGAAGGTCCTCTCTTCCGGCCTTGTTCCCCGAAGCACTCCCGAAGGAACTCTCTGGAACTCTCTCTCCGCCTTCGTTACTTCGCCGTTTTAAACCGTTAGCATTGCCCCCTACTACAATCTATAAAGCCGAACCTACAGTGTTTTCCTAACAGACAGTGCAGCATTTGTGGCAATATGTTCAACATTTTCTGCTGTACATGTAGTTTCAGTCTTGCCGCTACCAGGCTTTTTGCCAACACTGCCAGTTTGTCTGAAAGGCTACACAGACAGCATTAGCGCACTGCCTGTAGTGGAAGTGGACATCAGGAAATGCTTCTCGGAACTCCTCCATCGTCTCAGGTACCGAGTAAGCCCATTAATTATTGACTTTGTGGCCATTTTTAAAATAACTCTCCACCATGAAAGACTTTTGTTTAGTTGTAGAAGCCATTTTTACAAAGCTGTTGATATTTTACTTATATGACAACTGATGATGTTGTCTCAGACACACTTTTAAATTCCAATGCTTGTTCTAATACGTTTTTTAATTGGTCCCTTGATATCTTACGATGCTTACGATCGAGCTTAGAATTGCAACAAAAATTTCAACCGTCACGTTAGGAACTCAATCTTTGATCAGGATATACTTTTATATTTTTTAAATTAAGGTGGTTGGTGCTGTGTTGAACATAAATTCCTTCACTTGACAAAGGGTACGTTCTCAAGTAAATTATTGCTCATTTCACAGTGGCGCATGTCGCATGGCGATGTTAAGGCAAAATTATAGCGCCAGACCACGTGAGATTGGACATTAAACACTTCTGACAATCACCGGAGGCCAACAGGATAAACAGGGCGGCCGACTATTTTTCTCATTTTCGGGGTCCTCGAAACCCTTTTCATTAACACCTCCCGTCCAGCCGGCGGCCGTAACTTTTTTATGCACCGCTGGTCCTAACCCTTGCCGCTTCGTTAACACCACTGGCGCGCTGACGATATTTAATCCTGCGTCTTTGCCAGCCTCACAAATTGGTCCATCATTTGAATTTATTATATTTGCCACGGCCGGGGGACAAACGACTTAATTGCGGGTGTAATGTCGTCGACGGTGGAATTAGAACGAATAATTTTAAGTAGGCCCGTCGGTCGGGTCGTCATGAATATTCGTTTTGAGGATCTGCGCGCCGCTACTGCCAATTTCGTTAACATCGGGCCGCCAGGTAATTACGCAGACACCAGTCGAATTTGATTCTAAATGGGCTCTGGTAAATATCCCTTTTTAGGCCTCTTCAATTTCGGAACGATTATTTCTCTCCCTCCCCCCCCCACCCTTTTCCTCCACGCCCGAGTGCGCCAATAAAACAGATTTTTGCAACCACCGATTCGGAATTCAAATTTTAATTGTAAATACGAATTTTAGCATTTGCAAATATGCAAATGATGCATGTTTAACCCGAGGTTATAATAAAAGCCCCAAAGAATTCACTGATGCGTGTTGCAAATTTCATTCGAAATTCATTCCAAAAAATGATAAATTATATGGAATTATTGGTTCGGAATCAAATTTAAAAAGCTATTTGTGAAATGGTATGCATATGAATCTATTTCGCATTATTTGAAACAAACAATGAGTACTGAACAGATGGAAAAATAAAGGTAATTCAATCTAACAAAACCACACATTCTTAGCTTTCAAAAATTTCCAGGAGATTTACTGACACTCGTTCGTTTACTACGTTAAAGAAAGGGTTTCAGACGTAACAAACTATAACGTAATATGTATATATATATATCGGCACACGCTTATAATTTGGCATTAGTGCACACGAGCCTTAATGACTCAAAGTAAACTAAATACTTTTAAAAAAACAAATAACGATTCAACGTTAATTAACTTAATCGACAGTTAAAATTAACTTAGGTTCAGTACCGACCCTCACAGTCGTTAACGCGGATTAATTAAATTAAATTTCACTTAAAAGTCAGGATAAATACTCTAAACAAGTACATAAAGATATGCCGAAAATATTTACAAAAAATTTGTTGCAAATCGTTTTTGGCTGCAGTGAATCCCTCGAGCAGCTTCTGTACAGCAGTTTCAGGTCTATTTGGGTCTTTATTAGCTGAAGCGATCGTAGGATGTCGCTGTTTAAATTGTTCGAAAATATTTACATATAAAATAGCGACATCTTACTATCGCTTTTTGACCTAACATTGCAGTAGGATAGACAAATTGAAGCGGGATTTGCTCCTAATGAGTCCCCCATGCAAGGCGGCCATGCTTGCTGTCAAAGCATAATGAAAGCAAATCCCGCTTCAATTTGTCTATCCTACTGCAATGTTAGGTCAAAAAGCGATAGTAAGATGTCGCTATTTTATATGTTCATCATTCTTACATCGCAATTGCGAATAAATTGGGCAAGTCGTTTTTGGTCTGCAGCGGGAATGTCGAGCTACGTTTCTGCTGAAGAAGCCCCAAGCAGGGCTGAAACAGCTGTCCAGAAGCTGCTCGAGGTTCTCGCTGCAATCAAAAACGATTTGCACAAAATTTTTTTGAAAATATTTACGATAGAATAAGATGAAATGGCGGGAAAAACATGCACGTACGTTACTGGACTCCTGTTTTAGCTGATCGTTGATACTTTTACGTCGCCGGCAATCAAAATAAAGTGTCAGCGGCTCACAGCTAACTCGATAAATGTAGAACTTCAACTCCTCTACCATACACGCCAATGTCGTCGTCGCGTGACCTTCAATGTAGATTTGCTGTTCAATTAGGCGGCATCTCCGAAGTTCAGACTTGTTTTTAAAGTGTTTTAATTATTATAAATATAATAAATAATAAATAATATAAATAAATAAAATAAAATATAAATATATAAATAATTATTATAGTTCGGGATGAAAACCAGACGTTAGGATACATACTAACATGTCTGATCCCGCACCAGTTGATTCTTCTTCATTTGTTATTTTTTTTTCTTTGTGTGTGTATCATGTGGGGAATCAATAAAGACATTTATTATTATTATTATTATTATATTTCTAGTAAAATGAACCTAGGCTGCTACTTGCAACTTGTATTATGTATTATTATTAACAAACACGCTTGTAATATTACAGTATATGTAATGAAAAATTTGGTTCGGCTTGGTTTGGAAACTGGGACAACCACAAAGCGAGATCTACCTTATTCGTAACGAACCACAAGTATTCGGTCGTACACCCCTCGGTAAAACGGATTCTGTTCCAAAAAAATAAAGAAAGCATAAATAAGCGCGCGGCCACGCCTAACAACCATACCATGTATCCCTAGATTTCCACAAATCTGGTCAAGCCGTTAGTACTCGGTGCTCAAATGTGCCTCAAAAGACACGTAGAGCTTGTTTCATTCCAGGTAAACCTCCTTTATTGAATTTTGTAACACAATTTTACACAAATTCTCACGAACAATAAAACGCGTGTTTGCTCCTTCGTGCCGAACTCCGACTCCAAGGATGTAACAACCGATTGTGATGTCTGACATAATTTTAGATCAAGAATTGGCTATATTTTGGCGCAACCTAAACTGTTAAAAATAATTAGGAGATTTGGGTTTAGAACAATTAATGATTAATAATAAGCCGTAACAGTTATTGTTATCACCTATCGATTATGAAGTAGTCAGTAAGTAAGGCAGTAGTGGCGGAGTATGTAGAACTTATTATTTTATAGATAGATGTTAAATTAGTGTTGGTGTTAAATATGTATATAAGAGTGTAAGAGATGAAAAGAAGAGACTCTCTTTCATTTATACGCGACAAGGACGCCCCCAGTTAGTTTCAGAATGATCCGTCTTCTTGTAATATGACGCAGGGGGTATCTAGAAAATTAAAATTCTTTCTTCTGGCGCGACAAAATTAAATTAAGATGGGGCTGGAGCATTCCGCAAGTAGAAATAGTGGAGAAATTAGGGGTTTATTCACGTGTAAGAACAGAGCTTTCAACCAACCTCAACCGCGTTAGCTGATAATTCCCCGAAGTAAACTGGCAATTAAAACGTCTTTGTCGAGAAATCTGCGAAATTCTGCATGCGTGAGCCCATTGATTAACGAAATTCGGTTCTATTTGACAATTCCTCGTCATCCCCCATCACACTTCACTTATCGTGCGGCGCAAGGTGTGAACGGTCGTGGTTAAGCATCAAATTAGTGCGGCAAGAACTAATTGCTTGAAAATTCTTCTTAAGACGTTGCTTTATGTTGATGAGACACATATTTTTGGCAGGTTTCAGTACTTAATATTAGTCGAAAGTAGTCTAAATATTTGCTACATCAACCTAAATTTGCGTATTTGATCTAAATCGAAAAACACGCACAATTCCAATGGCGGCAAAGCTGTCGCTCAGCAGCATTACAACGGAGACGAGGAACCTCAAATTTTTAGCAAACGCAAGAACTTTGAAATAGTAAGGCTAACAAGAACAAAAAAATCCTGCAACGAAATTAAGTAAATAGCGAACGAACAGACACGCAAACGCAACTCCACTAGCCTGAATCATCATCGAGCTTTTCACTACTTAGTACCCTCGCTCGTGCTCGCTCATCGCAGGAATAAGACACGTGCCTCTCCAATAGTTCATTAAATTTCTACGGTATTTGTTGCCGAAAATTACTATAGACTTACACAAGTGATTATATCAGTGATGTAGAACAAATTTATGTGAGTATTATGAGTTTTGAAGGTGGAAATCAGTGGAAATTTTAAGTGAAATGAGTAACGGTATTAAACTATCGCAACTGAAGAAAAGCGAACTACTCGGCCATCTACAAAAACGCGGCCTAGCGACAACAGGTAAAAAGCAGATACTCGCCGATAGACTATAAACTATATATATAAAATAAAAAAAGGAAAATAATTTTCTTCCGCCTTCTTAGATGAATCAAAGTGTAGCAACTGAAATAAAAAATCGAAAACCTAAAATTTTGCTCGTTGCCGATAGTCAAGGGCGTGATGGTCATAATATGTTCCAAGGAACTGCAATATGCGACCGCCATAGTGTGCTAAACATTTTTGAACCAAATGCATTGTTTGAGGACGTCGTTGACGATCTCCGGAACTTAACGCGTAACTATACTAAAAATGACTTCGCGGTAATTATGGCGGGCACAAACAATATCTTAAGAGGCCTGCGATTAGACTCTAACAGAGTTAGTGATCATCTAAATCAATTAAATAATACGAACCCAATCATCGTAACCATATCATACCAAAATAACAAACCAATCCTGAACAATTTAATCTATGAGGCAAATATTGAATTACACAACGCTGCTTCAGAAAATCCGCATAGTTTTTTTTGTTGATATAAACCAAATATTGAAAGATAACCCGTTACCTAGAAAAAATGTTCATTTGTCATCCCATAATAAGATGGTACTGTATAGCTATCTAGCAGGCCTAATAAAGTCACAAGCAGCTTGTGCACCTACACCCTTCGAGTCTTTGGCGGTTCGACCTGGATCAGTATTGGTGTAACTGTATCCGCCCGTTGGAAAATTGCAGAAACTATCAAGTTTGAAGCCTAACACCGAGACTTTGAAGGGAGGGAACGTCCTCTGTTTTACATAGACCAGAACTGTGTTGGTAATAATGCTCATATTTGAGATGTAAGTGATTGTTCCTATGCTTCCTTAGATGACATCCAAAATGATAATGCTTGAGTAGACAATATTTCAATCGAATTCTCAGATCACAATTTGCAGATTGTTAAAATTTAATTAGTAAACTGTAACCAGAACAAGACTACACAGTAGAATTTTTTCAACAAAAAATTTGATGAAATTTGCCAGTAAGCTGAAGAATGTGAATTGGGAACGTGTATTTGAAGCAAAAACCCCTGATAGTAAAATGACTCAATTCTATTCGATCTTTCAAGAAAGATTTGAGGAATCCTTTTCATTCAAATGTAAAACTAATAATAGTCGAAAAATTTGGATAACTAAAGGTATACAATATCCTCAAAAAATAAAAGATTTCTATTTCGGACACTCCGTTTCCTTCCAAATCCAATACTTCTTGCAAACTACAAAAAATACTCGAAAGTTTTGTGCCGAGTTGTAAAGGCAGCTAAAAAAATGCATAACGACAGATTAATAGCAAAGTCTGATAATATCAAGAAAACTTCTTGGAGTATCTTAAAGAATGAATTAGGACAATCTAGTAAAGATGACTCAGCTATACAGCTTTTAGTCGATAACCAGATTATATCTTCACCTGAAATCGTTAGTAATCTCTTCAATAACCATTTTGTATCTATCCAAACTTTTTTATCTGATTATAAATCGAATTCTGATAACATCTATAGTAAATTACGTAACGTTAAATCATGTCCATATGGGTCGTTTTTTCTGTCACCTGTTGATAATTATGAAATTAAGCGTATTGTAAAAATTCTTAAAAATGCAGCTGCCTCAGGAATTGACGGCATACCAATAAAAGTATACAAATATATCCTAGCCGATGTCATCACAGACATTATTAATTGTTGCTTTGAAACAGGTAAATACCCAACTTCCTTCAAAACGTCTAAAATTGCGCTAACACACAAAAAATCATCTAAATTGGATGTTTCAAACTATAGACCAACAGCAATATTGCCGGCTATCTCTAAAATATTTGAAACAGCTATCAAAAATCGCCTTACAGATTTTTTTGAAAAACACAATCTTATAAAGAATTCTGTGTGCTGATCAGGCTAGGTCTAGTGACACAGCTTTAAATGATTTTTTGTCAATTTCTACAACATTAATAATGAGAAAAAGATGGTAGTTAGTTTAAATTGTGACCTTTCAAAAGCTTTTGATCTTGTCGATCACGAAATATTATTACGCAGACTTTCTTTTTACGGTATAAGAAGTAACGCTCTAGAATTGTTTAAGCCTTATTTACAAAATAGGCAACAGTACACCGAAATTATCAATTGAAAAACTGGAAAGGCAATCCATTCAAATCTATCCGACATTAAACGGGGTATACCGCAAGGATCTATATTGGGTCCTTTTTTATTTCCAATTTTTACAAATGACCTCCCGGATAATATTCACTGCAAAGTTACTCTGTACGCCGACGATACAAATGTATGTGTGGCTGGTGAGAATCAGACATCCCTACAATCTAATGTTGAACACACATTACAGGAGCTCGTTGCTTGGTTCACCGACAATAAATTAAAAATCAACGCAGAAAAGACTAATATTGTAATCTTTCCAAAAAACAAAGACAAATCATTTAAAGTGACATACGGCGATATTCAACTTGCAACTTCGGAGTCATGTACATTTCTTGGCATTGTTGTTGACAATAAACTCTGTTGGATGGAACACTTTCACAAAATTAGTTTGAGTCTTAATAAAGCTATTTTTGCTCTAAGGCGTCTCAAGCCTATATGCAATCGATGGTCGCTGTTATCGATTTATCATGGCAACTTTGAGTCAGTGGCGCGTTATGCCCTACTATATTGGGGAAATCAATGTAACCTGGACAGAGTTTTAAAACTGCAAAAACGATGCATTCGTATAAGAAAGAAGCTACCACTACGTGCCTCATGCAGAGAACATTTTCAAAATTTACATATAATGTCAATTGTTAACTTGTATATTTTTCAGAGTTCTATGTACTCATTTTATGCACGACGTAAAAGCCTTTTATTATTATTAATTATTTCGCACACAGTACTTTACGAAAATCATTCTAAAATCTGTAATGTGTGTATATTTTAATGTGTTCATATTAAACATTCTTTTTAATTGTGCAAATCCCAATGTTCTACATCACTGATAATCAGAATAAAGATATACTACTACTACTACTACTACTACTACTACCCACACCATATCAACGTCGCGTCGCTGAGTGAAGCTTCAAAACTGGAATAATTACCTCTTGGACAAAAATTTCAGAAACTTTACTAAACACGCAAATATAGGCAAGGTGTCCGCCCTTAGCGCGAAAACAATTACATATGCCGCAGGTCGC
This sequence comes from Prosopocoilus inquinatus, assembly GCA_036172665.1. Classification (NCBI taxonomy): domain Eukaryota; kingdom Metazoa; phylum Arthropoda; class Insecta; order Coleoptera; family Lucanidae; genus Prosopocoilus; species Prosopocoilus inquinatus. Next base: position 32,705,949 of record CM069877.1, read on the forward strand.
AGTTGTTTCGACCAATGAGAAATTATTATGTATAAACAGAAATAATGCGTAAAATTATATCTTAGAAAAATTTTGTGCAAATCGTTTTTGATTGCAGTGAGAACCTCGAGCAGCCTCTGGACAGCTGTTTCAGCCCTGCTTGGGGCTTCTTCAGCAGAAACGTAGCTCGACATTCCCACTGCAGACCAAAAACGACTTGCCCAATTTATTCGCTCGAGGTTCTGACTGCAATCAAAAACGATTTGCACAAAATTTTTCTAAAATCTTTCATTATGCTTTGACAGCAAGGATGGCCGCCTTGCATGGGGGACTCATTAGGAGCAAATCCCGCTTCAATTTGTCTATCCTACTGCAATGTTAGGTCAAAAAGCGATAGTAAGATGTCGCTATTTTATATGTTCATCATTCTTACATCGCATTTGCGAATAAATTGGGCAAGTCGTTTTTGGTCTGCAGTGGGAATGTCGAGCTACGTTTCTGCTGAAGAAGCCCCAAGCAGGGCTGAAACAGCTGTCCAGAGGCTGCTCGAGGTTCTCACTGCAATCAAAAACGATTTGCACAAAATTTTTCTAAAATCTTTCATTATGCTTTGACAGCAAGCATGGCCGCCTTGCATGGGGGACTCATTAGGAGCAAATCCCGCTTCAATTTGTCTATCCTACTGCAATGTTAGGTCAAAAAGCGATAGTAAGATGTCGCTATTTTATATGTTTAAAATTATATCGTAAAACAAGGAACCGCAGGGTATGTTAAACTCTGGTTCGGAAGTAATTGGATTAGCTGGCTCGATAGAGGTAAATGAAAAGTTTAGGGGAGGCATTAATTAGGATATTAGAAGAGAAGATTCATATCTGTATATTTTGAGCGCTGTATTCTGAATTAATGTGTGAGTTTTGTCATAGTTTCACATACGGAAGCAAGTTATCTGTATTTAACAAAAAAAAATGGCAGAAGAGCCGAGTCATTGTATGATAGAGAAAAATAAATAGATAGAGGATAATATCGTGAAATGTAAAGTTAAAATAATGTTTTGTTGTAGTTTCATACACGAAAGCAAGTTATCTGTTATTTAACCAAACAAAATGGCAGAGGAATCGACTCATTGTACAAGAAAAATATAAAGGATAATATCGTGGAAAATTATTTTGAAAGCGTCTCGTATGAAGTGTAACATTCTGTGTGCTGAGCGGCTCTCATCGATGATAACACGACCGAAACACCATGCTATCCGGCGAGCGCAAATTAAAATTAAAATGCAAAAATTGATTATTCGCAGTCGCAAAATTGGTTTCGCGATTCGTTTAGCGATTCCCTGCCGTGTTGGCGTGTTTGCGGACGTGTTCCCGTATGCCATAAATCGCGTTGTTCGTTTTTGCCCGTTTCCATGCCATACAACCGCCGCGTTAATCACGCGGACGCCGCACATCCGCGCTCGTCCTCTGTGAAAATACGCAGGACGCGTGTGTCAATACTGATTGACTGATCAATTGCCTTCGCTCATTCGCTGTGGATCTGTTTTAGTTGGTTCCTTTTTTTTTATCAGGATTAACACCCCGGTAATCGAGGTGTTTAAATCAACTTCATCGCAGAAATTTAAATTTTTATATGTAGGGGTGTAGGCGTTGAGAAGCTCGGGTAAGTTCGAAATAAAATATATTGGTGAGCGTACAAAAGGTTCAGATGATTAAAATTTGCCGAACGCATTTACGAAACAATATGAAATTGTCACTATGAACTTTCAAATTGTGACCTTTTTGCTTCCGGCAGGGTGGATAACTGCTAACTGAAGAGAGGATTACTGGGACACTAATTCCCGTTTGCACCACTTTTACTTAAAACTTTAAGTCCCACTTAAATGGTTAAGTGACACTTTCTCCATAAAGAAAGTGTCACTTAACCACTTAAGTAGGACTTAAAATTTTAAGTGAAAGTGGTGCAAACGGGCATGAGTTTCAGATGCAAGGGCCTTCGAGGGCAGGGAGGTGGCTCGACGATTAGCCAAAGTCGTATTACTCATCGGCATGGGTTCGAATCCCCCCATGGGCCATGAATGTTTGTGTTGTCTTAAATTCGGATCCACCTCACGTGACTTCCTGAAATTGTCGTTATCGATAAGGCGATAAAGTCACATTGCTTAAAACGAAGAAAAGGAGTGTGATGAGCCCACCACCCCTAGGTTGGTCGACTAGCTTGCACGGAGCCTTATCTGGAGAGTGAAAATCCGACCATCCCATCAGTGATGATGACTGGGATCGTAGCAACAGATTCCTAGTAAACCACCCTATGCTGGAGTTGAGCTGAGGGAGGTCTTCACCTATCGACTTGGTTGGGTTCACGTGAAGTAGTCGTTAGCTCGCTTGTTGGTCCAGAAATGATTTTAAGTTTCGGCACTACCCTGGATAGCTGGTAAATTTTAGACAGGACTTTATCAGAAGTGGCAAAAGGGAATCCACCCTCCAGGTATGATAGTAAATGCTACAGCAAGCCTGTATCTGGACGTGTGCGCTGAAGTCGTTGAGACACCGGTATTCAAGAAGCAGCAGCAAGACCACCAGCAGCAGCAGCTGCTGAGGAAGTTCTTCCGCAATCGAGAACGAAATGTCGGCAGTAAAAGAAATCCGAGAGATGCGGTTCCAACCGGAAGCCACTTAAAAGTGAGTAAGTATCTGCACAAAAGATAGTGTTTATTCTCTTACGCCTTATTGCTTCGACTTTTTACCTGAATACGTTGTTACGGTTTGGAAAACCGCTTCTCAAGAAAGTACGGGAGAATGTTAAGTAAAAAGTGTACTTATCAACTTTTTCTGGCGTTATTGAGCGTCTGGCGGAAAAATTATTTGACGTTTCGACGGACTGCAGTAACTCTGATGTGAGATACATGATCCGCGTAAATCCGGTGGTAAGTTTCGAGGCACAAATTCGGTAGTCTTCGGATTTTTCGATTTCACCCCCGTTTAGGAATTTCAGCCTCAAAGTTCCCTTTTGTGCATGTTTTTTTTTTTGCGGATTGCCGGAAATTGTTGGAGAGTTTCCATATAAAGTCGTAAGCAGATGTACTAGACTATTGATCCTTCGGACGATTTTTGGTGGCGGTCGCGAAGCTACCGGCGGCGCCCGGGGCGGAAATGCCACCGGGGTGCGACCTTGCAAGATTTTACTTTGAAATTCTTTTCGATCCTTAAACGTCGCCCTTGCTTCCTAAAAAGGCCGTTTCGTGATCCGACGCTTCAAAAGCGGCGCAGGCGCGTATCCCGAAAATTCCAGCGTCCTTCGTTACGTGGGCTACTGGAAAAGTTTCTGGAAACGGTATGAAAAAGCGCATATGAAATTTAGTAAACGGTATCATTGTTTTTCGAAGTATTCGCCTTTGACGTCAATACACTTTTGCATACGCTCGAACCAATTTCTAAAGCACGTCTTCCACTCTAAAGATGGTACCTCAGAAACCAGCGTCCGGAATATTTCAACCGCTGCTTCAGCCGACGAAAATCGCTCACTACGCATTTTATATTTGATATTTGGGAACAAAAGGAAATCATTAGGCGATAAATTAGGTGAATATGGACAATGAGTCATTAATTAAACAGTTTTGTTGGACAAAAAATCAACTATTTCACAGGCTGAGTGAGAGCTGGCGTTATCCTGATGGAGAATAATTCGTCGATTTCGATTGTTTTTTCTTATTTGATCGATGACTTCCGGCAAATAAATTGTAGTATACCAATCAGCATTCACGGTTTTTCGATCATCTAAAGCCACGGTTGCTACATGTCCAGTTAAACCAAAGAACCAAGCAATCATTTGCTTCGCAGCACTGCGTGAACGGACGACTTTTGTTGCTTTTGGTTCATTTTGAAATACCCAAACGGTAGATTGTTGTTTACTTTCTGGCTCGTACGAATAGATCCACGTTTCGTCACCAGTATCGATGTTATAAACTAAATTTGAACGACCTCCATTGAACTTCTTGAGCATTTCTTTGCACCATTTGACACGACCCTGCTTTTGCGCTTCTGTTAAATTGTGTGGGATCCAACGACTGCAAGGCTTTCGTACGTTCAAATGATCATGCAAAATCTGGTTAGTGCTTTCATGTCAATGTGACAACCTTCACGAAATTCGTCACTGAGAGAGGTATGTCCACGCTGGAATTCAGCAAAGCAATTATAAGCACTGCTCTGTGATGGTGCTTCATCTCCAGGAGCCAAATGAAGGCGATCGAGGCATTGTTTCAGCGTTAGACCACATTTGAAATCGTAAAAAATCATGGCACGAAAATTTTCAAGCGAGATTTCCATGTTTATACAAAATTACTTTTTCTCAAATGCTGTACTAGTTCACTTGGATAGGAACTGTCAATAGAATTATAGGCGAAAAACGTCAAATTTTTCAAATATGACAGTTGATAAACGCTAACAATTCTAGACCTACTAGATTCCAGAAAATTTTCCAGCAGCCCACGTAATTGTAGTCTAAAGTTTAAATGGGGAAAGTCCCCCGTGGTGTAGTAGATTTTTGATGGAATAAAAGCGATGTTTATCTGCTTAAAATTTATTTCCCTGCGAACGTTTAAAGCTAATCCATGACTAAAATGCCTAACCTAATAGTCAATCAATTTTACCTCATTTTCGAACGCACTCCAACATTTCCTGACTGCGAGTAACATCCCCATTAATCGTCGATAGTTTGTGTGCAAATTACATGAACAAACCAACGAAAAATGGAAACAGAACAAAAACAATAACAACGAAGAATGAAAACAAAACAAAGCCATTGCATCATCGTATACATTTGAGGTTGCTTCTTTTAATGCAAGTTCGAGTTTACGCAGAATCAAATAATTCACGTGAAACACATTAGTTGCAAACTCTATAGTTGAATACAGTTTGCAATTACCAAACTTTTGATTAGCTGCAAATTACCGGATCAATTTTCAATTCCGTGAATCTGCATCGGATTTTGTTCGTAGGTAATGGTAATTAATTTACAGAAAGTTTACATGAAAGCTATTACTAATAAAACAGTCAATCTAAATTAATGAATCGAACAAGAGAGTGCAGGGATTTTGTAAAAGATTGATGGCTTGAATCATTGAGTATCATTGAGCGGGTATAGTAATGGAATCCTAAAAACTATTTTTATTTGTTTATATGAATACCGGATTTCCAATGTCGCATGTTCACGTTTCTAGAATTTCTATTTTTTTTTAATGGATTTACGTTAAATTTGAAAGGGATAACTAAATCAAGCAAAAAATTTTAATTTTACGACGTGATACTGAACACCGTTTCGCCCGAAAATTATGTCAACTAATTCGAGAGTGTGCTATGATTTTGCACATTTATGCAGGATACAATCTGACTTTCACAAACAGAGAAAAATAAAGATAAAAGCGTATAATTAAAGGAATAAACTACTTCAAAACCCTTTTCACTTCTCAACTATATATCACCTGACCCCATTTCCCACACGAAACTTTCGAATGCGTAGGGTGAAAGGATGGATATAAGTGTACCTTCCTTTATAATGATATACGCTCCCTTCAAATAAAGACTGACATGTTTTCGCGATATTTCAAAAAATGATTGCCTCCAATGTAATTGATGGCAGAAAGACGATACCGTGTATAACAAAATAGTAAGTCATAATTCATATTGAACGTAAAACAAACTTTATACGTATGTCTTATTTATTGTTTTAAATTTTCCTTTTATTAATGTGAAGTTCTCTCAATTTCAAATTTTCCACTGAAATAACTAATTAAAAGTTATATTGAGTTTTATTAATATTTATGTATAGTATTTCCGCTATATTTACTAACGTATCTAACGCAATTTGTATACAGGCTAGGAGCACGAGTGAAACGAATAGTAGAATAGTATACGAGGGAGAAGGATATTATAAGGCGGTGTACTCATTTAAGAGATCGTGAGAGAGTACATCCATTATTCTCTCTCGCCCTTGGAACAATGCTATTCCTAAAATATACAGGTGTCTCAAAACCTCTGCCTTTAAATGAAACTGTAAATTCCTCGTTACATAAGAGATTAATTCTCCAAATCTGAAATTTTTGCCCAAAAATGAAAAACGGACCTATCACAAGCAAGCGCAGTCCCTTTGTTTTGAAACTCTGCTTGGTTCACGACTTGCTTCAGCAATTTATTCCGATAAAAGCAATAAACCGCAATAAAACTTTTTGTTTACGTTTAGCAGAACTCGGTCAAGGTCTTATTGTATACGATTATGAATCCGACTTGCGGACATCGGCATGTTTATCTGTATTTTCAACATGCGATAAGTAAGAATGTTTGTCTACGCACCTCTTTGTGACAGACAATAACAATTATATTAAAAACGAGTACCTAATCTTCGTTAGATTTTTGCTGAAGTAATTAAACATCTTCGTATGCTAGTTTTGTAACTGCATTGAAAATGCGTGAAATTATTTTTTAATTATCGCACTAATAGCTGCAAACTAAGTATTGCAAGAGCAGAAACTATTCCTATTGTAAAAACGGAAAGCAAGAATTGGAGTATGATACGACGAAAAATTTAAATAAATTAGATTGCCTGTACAATAATCTACAGGTTCAAAATAAGTGATTGAATAACTTCGCTAGCTCTCAATCGAACTATTTCATTAATTGTTTACATTCCAACACAAAACACATGTTTTTGTAAGGATAATATTGAAACAGAATTTCTGCGTTGGCTTAAACCATAAGGACATAAAAGCTCTCGCCTAGTGCAGACGCTTATTTCGTCGTTTATTCGAAGTTTTAATAAAGAAACAAATTTATTTTTGCTGTACAAATACAATAAACTTTAGTAGTCAACGTTGTAAGTTGATTATTGGCAATTTGCAAATTAGTATGATGTAAGAATTTCCACTTTTTCGATCACCTTTAGATTGAATTTTTTTAATTTAACTCTTAAAGTACGGATTAACACAAAACTAATCATCAATTAATGCAACACGCACAGAATATTTTATACTATTAAAAACTTACCTAGTTACAAAATTTTCCTGCTTTTAAAATTAACAAGTAAAACACGATACTTGATCTGCGTGAAGTACAATATCTGTGCATTAGGTCATGGTCTACGTTTTTATGACTTTTATGGCCCCGAACGTCGGAGAATAGTTGAAAACCAAGCTCCGCCGGGACATTTAAACTGCATTCAGCGACCCTCAAACAATTTCTATGAAAAAGTAAAATAATTTTTATCTGCGCTATTATTGCTATCTAACCAATAGTTGTATAACAAATTTTCCTTAGAAGTAAATCTCGCGCAAAAGTTCAAGAAATGTGAAAAGTGGGATTAACGTCAAAGTTTGATATGGTTTAAAATCAAAATTCAAAACTGCCTTCAAATTTCTCATTAACATAACCAGGTAAGTACATAAGGAAATTTCCTTTCGTCTCACAGTGATCGTTAACAGTTGTTGACGTTTCTTCTTCACGCTAATAATAACAAACATCACCACTGGTGTGGATTTAATGCTTTTTTTTGTCTCATATTAAAATACTATTTGACAACGCTGCATTTAACAATTGATTCAAAGATTGGTAGAGAGTATCTATTTCAAGAACGACAGTACATCGAATGGTGGCAGCGGTGGAATCTTTGCTATAAATGGATCCCAGCAACAATTTTTTTCATTCAACGAACGAATTCGATTTTTTTTTAGAACCACGATATAACACTCATGATTTCCAGTTTTATCATATTATTTGACAATTATTTCAAGAATGTCACGCGTCGGCGGCGATTTCGATTACGTCCTCCATTCAGCACCATCTCATCAGCATTTTAAACGACCGTACCATTACATTATTTAAAACAGGGGGTTCCCAACGGGGTCGACGAAGATTTGAAAGGAATCGATGAACCAATAGGGGTCGGTTGGGAGTCGATGAACCTCTAGGGGTCTTTTGAGGGGTCGGAGTTTTCAACTTAATAACAAACGCTAATGTTCTGGCGGGAGCGTAAACGTTGCGTTATGCGTACGGGCGCCAATCTATGTATAAATCGGCCTTCAGTTATGAATTCTTGCCCAGTAAAAGCCTATCTGAGTAGTATACTTAAAAAAGTTAGAGAAGATTTACGAATGTCATTAAATAATTTGAATTAAACATTGAAGACGGGAAAAAATCTGAGAAAGTGCAAATAATTGATAATAAGAAACTAGTAAATAAATAAAATAATTAAAGTGAAATCGAATAACAAAAAATTGAGGGAAAAAAACGGTGATCAATCGATGAAATTAAAATAAAATGTAAAATAAAATTAACTCCAATCGAGCAAACGAAAATTAAAAAACAAAATCGTGTTAAATAAAATTAAACAAATGAAAAAAGAACAAGCTAAAAAATGAAATCGAATCAAGGGAAAAAACAAGTTAAAATTGAACTAAATGAAGTCGCACAAAAAAAAAACAAAGGGATGGTCGAAAATAAAACGCAATCAAAAACGTAATCTGCAAATATTAAAGAAATTAAAGAAAAACGACAGAACGAAAACGTAAAACAAAAGGAACTCCAATCAGGTGAACGAGTAAGCGAAAAAACAAAACAAAAGACAATCGACTGCTATTTAATAAATAAAATCGCGTTAAATAAAATTAAACAAATGAAAAACGGGAACAAGAGATAATAAATTGATAGTTAAAAATCAAACAACAAATTAAAACCTGAAATCGTATTAAAGCAAAGAAAAAAGATTAAGTAAAATTCATTCAACGTTAACAAAATATTCAAAAGTAGCAAAAACTAACTGGCGGTTAAGGTGAATTAACGGTATTAATTTGAAGTAATTAAAATGAAATTAATGACATTGTCAGTGGCAAAATACAACGAAATTATTTGACCTAAATTAGACAGGCGTGAAATGAACCATCGAGATTCAAATGGAAATAGCCTGCCGGAGTCTATGATTGGCAATGATGATCCACCATGAAGGTGCAAAACGATAAAGATTTACCTCGTGGTGCAGGTCTCCACGATGCGAGTTTTGCATAGATGTCAAGTTGGGTTCCGAAGTCCTCTTCGACAACTGCAAAGGTGTTTCGAAACGGACAGCAAAAGCAGCTGGTGGTAACGGCAACTAGGGCCTCGACAGGCACGAAGCTTACACGGTCAATCATTTGGTATAAGTTCGCGATCCCAAAAAAAGGAGCGCCTCACAGAAAGCTGGCCGTAAAAGCCAGCCAATGTAATAAGAACCCTACATGAAATTTCACAAGGAAGAAAAACAAATAAGGAAACTCACCAAGTCAGTTCAACGGGAAAACAAGAAACCAACCAAACCAACGGATTTCACACAGCAGAAAAAAACCTGACCTTGACAACGCAAGGAGCGTTATGCACGGCAAGGACAAAAGATACAGGTTCAGCTACCGTCCATAAGAGGTTACGAAAACCAAAAACTCCTCAAAACGATCACAGCGACGCTGCGGTTCCAGCAAATGCACAAAGAACACTGAGATTTAGGGCAGTTTACGTCGCAGGGCTGACGGGGGCGGGGGACAATGACATCTTCCTTCCAGCGAAAAATTCGCTACAAGCTCTTAGCAAATTCGACCGTCAAAATATCGAATCATATTGCTGAATATGATGACTAACAATGGCGGCGAGATAAAGAAATAATTGCATTCGCTTTGACATTACGCAAACAAATAGGCAATAAATATTATTATTATTATTATAATTATTATTAAACGGGTGAATTGAAGATTGCCACTTACTCAGTAGAAACGGTGAACTACACAGAAAGTAACCCAAATAACCAGAGAGCGAACGGTTTCCAAAAACTAAAAATTCCGTCCAAAGTTATAACAAAACTATCGGCAATGGCTTGGTTTAGGTGACCCTGGCAGTGGTGACAAAATGAAGTAACGCATCTACATCCAAATGACCCTACTGTCAGATACCTCAGCCTTGCGAACTTTACCCATATTTATTCTCTCATCGCACTGAAACTAAACTATAGACTGTGATACATCTTTCTCCTGTCGCCTTTCGCGTCGTAGTTAAACGTCGTGAAGTAGTTAAACCAAACTCTACCTACGTAAAGGAACATTAACGGAATGACAATAGGCGCCTGACACATACAGCATATTTTGCATATCCTCACATACATCAAAGAAATGTAAAAGATGTATGATGGAAAAGTAGAAGAAGAAGAATATCAAATTTGAAAGATAGGTGATAAAACATACATACAAGCTAAAAAATGCAATATTATTTCCGAATAAAATATGAAATTCTAAAAATGGATCCATTATTTCGGCGTTGAAATATCAAGCTTTTTGCGATTGAAATTTCAATACCAATATCGATTTACTTTGACCTAGTTTTTATATAAACATTTGTATATTTAACAGAGTAAAAAAGGGCTATTTGTAATTGAAACTGATATAACCAGAAAAATCGTGTTCCACGATGAAACCGCCGCTGCTGGTGTGTGAGATTCATCAGTTTTCACACGGAGCAAAGGCAACGGCAAACAAGAACGTCAAAAGGAGTAGTCCTGAAAGTTCCCTTTTTTTAAGAAAGGACAAAACGTTGGCGGAAAATATGATATACATTCCGAAGATAGGCAGAGAAAGCTTTCTTGTTATGTATTATTCGTATATTTTATTGTTGGTAATAGTAAAACATAATACAAAGTTGAATTCTTGCACTCTAAACATCGATGAAAATTCATCTGCAATTCTAACCATTACAGCTTCCTGAAGATCTTCACGGCTTCTTTTTGTGTTACAATCAATTGTCGCTGTTGTAGTTGCGGTCAAGTAGGCTTCCCTTTGTACACGTCTGTTTGGACTTTGCCGACCAGCAGGGCCGCTATGCATTTGCAGCGCAAATTTCACTCTCTTAAGCCTGGGTTTCCTAGGATAACGGCGCCGTAATATAACGGCCATAATATGACGGTGAAGAACGTCATGTAGCGTTGAAAAATGACGAACATTGACAAGCAGGAAAAGCGACGATGTGTATTTATTTTATATATTTGGTATTGGCTCACCGCTACAATTCGGATTTTCTTATCTTTAGATAGGAAAAAGGACTGGTCCGAGAAATGTTGTGTCCAAGGACTTTTCTCGGAACATGTGAATAAAATGGTGTCCTTTGAGCGACACCAATCGGAATTCATTTTTGACGGCAATTAATCAAGAGCCTTCCTTGAAAATCTGCATTTTACAAATACAAAATTAGAATTTGATAATAAAAGGAAAGGAGTTTCGCGAAAATAAGGACTTAATTAAATATTTTGCCGCAAATAACACGAAGGCGGCCGGTTTTCGAACTGTTCGGAGCAGCAAACCCCACTCTGAGGGATCAAGTTCCGAAACTCTTTTTTATACGTTAAGCGTATTTCAGCCATGAAAATGTGTGTAAAATTGAAATGTTACAACGTTCGTTCTCTTTCATTTAGATTCGTTATTGAAACTATTTTTAATGGGGGGGGGCTACTTTTATTGGAAATTTAATGGAAGCTTACTGCAACTGGAGTTTCTATTAACTATCTATTCCTCCCGAATTACTCTTTTTTTCGGTCTCTTCTTTGTACTGACTGCGTCATCCAGGTGCGGCCGATTTATCGCCGTTAAAGGAAAACGCAAGCTCTGTACGCTCGTCGAACTCAGCAAGCGACGCGGGCACTGAACGCCCTCTACTCTACAAAACTTTGAACCCAATAATAGAACAACAGCTAGGCCTAACCTGTAAGGGACGACTTTTTGCTTCAGTGGCGGCTCGTTTCTATCTGGATTCGACGTTACTCATATTTAGAATACGATGAGCCACCAAAAGAGGATTCCAAACGTTTAAAAAACCTTTTACGCATGTTTAGATGACGGTGATATTTGCCGTTTTCTAGGAAAGCAAATATACTGAAATGTTCTTAGCACATTTTATGTGACGTTGTTCACCGTCAATTTACTGCCGCTATTTTACGGCACCGCTAACATATGAAACCGAGGCTTTACCTACGAACTGCGAGACTGTGGTTTTTCACGTCTGTGTAACGAAGTAAGTTAAAGTGTGTTAAAAACGTAGTTATTGTTTGGGTTTTGTAATCCAACCGTCTAGTGCGGATTTACTCCCTTTGTCAATTGGTTGTAAATATTTACTCCCTCCGTCAACTGATTGTAAATAGAGCCGATTTCTTTGGGTTTGGAAGAGGTGAAAGATCAGCTTTGGGCTTGCTTCCCAGAGCAAGGTAGGTGCCATCTTGTGTTCCATTTTGTTACCTGTTTCAATTCCACGTGCGTTTATTTTTCACGTTCGTTAACTGTTCGTTTAACTCTTTTATGACGGCATGAGTGGCAAGAAGCTTGATCTTTAGCCAACGTTAAGGGGCAGTTTATCTAACCTCGTGGGTGACGCTGTATCTCCTAGTGTCGTCACCCCCCCCCCCCGTGCCTTGCTGGAAGGAAATGGTATTGCCGCCTTCGTTCGGATTGATGCAACCAGTTTACAATAATCTTAATCCGTTGGGACAACCTTCAATAAGAACTTTCCAAACTTTTCTACTCGCCTGCGGAATTTTTGTATGACGTCGTTTCCCTCGGTCGTACATTTCGTCAGTGGCGTAGATTGGGCTGGGCGACGAAGTCAGCTGGGAGGAACTTGCCGTTGTTTGGGCACTATAGACAGAGCAGTTTTGTCGTGTTCAACTTTCGTATTGCATATTGTATATTTACTCAACAGCCAAGTATATCCAATGAAAGGGTAATATTAGTCATCACAAGTAACACAATAATTGATGATAACTAATTAAAACATATCAGTTTTCACTTCAATCTATCACTTAAACAAAACAAGGCCTTTGCAACATCCGCAGTAGGTGACCACTTAAACATCAATTAGCCGCATTTTAAATGAAATAGTGACATTTCAACCTGAGTTTTAAAGCTTTTGGCCAATTTATTAATATCATATATACGTTGTTCTGTTCATACATCTTATTTTGCTTTTTCAATTTTATTTTTACAGTTATTGTTAATGGTTTTGATTGTTGGCTCCTTCAGAGCGCGTTTAATTTACGTAAGTTCGGTGATTGAATTTTCGCCTTTCCGGCCTGTGCGCTTAACGCCTTAATTTTTCTCTTTTGTCACCTTATATTTGACGCTGGAAACTGTAAGCATACACGAGAGTACTCACGTCGATGCGCCTTTGACTCTCGGCTTGGGCCTTGTAAATTTCAGTAGTTCTGATAATTTTACGATCGTCCCAGCAGGGGATATGTAACACTGTTGAATTTACATTTGTGTAACACAATAAACGTTTTGATTTTAGGCCGAACTAGGGTTTATTTGTTTAATGACTATTCAGGCGGGGATGTATATTTTTGAGAAGAACGTCATTGAGTTTTTCATTCCTTTTGTATTCGCTAACGATCGCCGTTTGGGGTACACCAACCAGGGTCCTGGGGAGTTGTGTTATATATGTTTTTCCAGCAGTGCATCACCGATACTTGTGGGTTGCGCAACCATTGCTGGGTGGCGCCCTTAATCGTAACACCTTTTGCTTTTCCCCATGCCGTATCCACTGAGTGGGTACCTTTACGCAGTTTTTCTCTACATCGTGGTCTCCTAGGGAACGATCGAGCCTGCTGCAGAGATATGGTAGATTATACCGTGTCTTCAATTGAATTCCTCATTAAAGTGGGCTATGATTTCATTGTTTTTTTCTCCTAAGATTTGCAGCACTGATAGCTGTTCAATCATTTAAATAAACAAATGTCAAATTAACACTTTGTATTTTCAATTATAATTCAAAATGTTAGAATTACAGCAGAAAATATTTATTGTTGAAAGTTATTTTCAAACCGGTAGAATAGAAAATGGACAGTTAGTTTGTTCAATTAATCAGTGTGTACAGAAGTTTCGACAGCAGTTTCCTAATTTTGCTATTACCTATGAACAGCTAGTTAAATATATCCATGCTTGTGTTCTTAAATTTCGTGAAACAGGATCACTTGGTCCCAAAACAGGGAGCGGAGCAGCTAAGAAAAGGACTGCAGCCTGCATTGAAGATGTTCGGGATCGAATGGAACACTCTCCCAAGAAATCTATTGCGAAACTTTCACAAGAAGTTCAGCTGTCAGCGGGAACATGTCACACTATTCTTAAAAAAGACTTAATACTTTATCCATATAACATTCAAGCAATCGACGAACTCAGGCCAGTAGATTTTCACAGTAGAACAGAATATTGTCAGTGGTTTCTTGATAACTTAAACAACGACGACATTCTTGACAAGTGTTTCTTTTCCGATGAGGCTGGTTTCATCTCTCAGGGTATTTAAATAAACAGAATATGAGAATATGGTCAGCAGAATATCCCCATGAATTTGTGGAAACTCCATTACATCCATTAAAAATTGGTGTTTGGCTAGCAGTGTCAAGAAGGCGTATCATCGGACCAATATTTTTTAATGACTCAGTAACTGCTGAAAGATACCGAAGAAGAGTTATTAGAACCTTTCATTAATCAACTACATGATGAAGAACTTACAGAAGAGTTTTTTTCAGCAAGACAATGCTACTGCCCACACAGCTCATCAAACAATGACATTCCTGCAGCAGTTTTTCGATAATCGGATTGTGAATTTTCCTGCAAGGTCTCCGGGTCTCACAATTATGGATTACTTCATTTATCCGCACATGAAAAACACAGTTTTTTGAACTACGCTTTACACAATCGAAGAATTTCGTGCGGGCATTACAGATGTGTGTGCTAACATAACCCCCTAACACTTAGCAAACGGGTTTGAAAACATGAAACGCAGAGTACGCTTATGTATTCAAGCTGAAGGACAGCACTTTGAGCATCTACTTTAAACTTTAATGTTGTGTTTTTATTTGATGTTATGATCAGTACTGACAGTTAATGACAATTGTTTTCTCTAGCCAACTTCATAAAAAAATCACAGCTTACTTTAATGAGGAATTCAATTGAAGGCACGGTAGTTAGCGTAAGCCCATTGGCGTGGGTCAAAACGCGTTCTGCATTGCTTTTGTTACGTTTTGTGACAAAATGGTAAATAATGTTGTGATTACTGTGTGATTACTCGTATGTATGCCCTTATAGCTTACAATAATTAAATTTAAATTAGTGGTTGAGTTTTCGATCCCGTCCAACTGCAAGAAAGCGCATCCATGTCGAAGAAACAAACGTCTTGCATACGCATACGTTCAAGCTAATTTGTTTCGGAAGTAAAACGATGACATGAGGAAGCACCTCAAGATCAGCGTACACGTCGTAACATACTTTTTCAGGAGATATTCAAACACGGCAGCGCGGCGTGCTGACGAACGTGCCGAACTTCGGAGGAGTTGCGTCGTCGCCTGTGCACAAGCGAAGAATGTCAGGAATACATAAACAGATACCTGCTTTAATTATAGTCGGGGAGTAAAATGGGAATACAAAATACACGTCTACGTGGAGACTCTATGCATAAGGAATCAAGTAAAAAAAAAGTGACAGGGCTCGGATGGAATTAGAATCTCACAGTTTGCAAGTACCTACATAACTACTCAGAGCGATTCCCTTGATATTTTTAGGATAGTTAGTTTCTTAGAAACTATCTGCAAGTTTGGATGATTTATTTACGCCAGACTCTGCAAATCGAATTTACTCGTTTCGTGCAAAATCCCTTAGGTAATTATAAGCATAATCGTTACTTAAGGCTAAGCGCTTTAACCACTTGATCGGAGGAGGGTTAATTGTAAAATAAGGATAACGTGGATGCACAAAGCAAGTATCGAATTGGTCCAAAAATCATCATTGCGTTTTATCCAACGCCACATTAAGTCATCGCAAACGAAATTAATTACATTTGACCTACATTTGACCGTGTCGAGTCCGTCGCGTCGGTCATAAATTATATTTGCGTCGTTTCCACAACGACAGAAAACGTGCATTTTCACCATCAGGACGAGAAATATTAAGTGCGGATATAACGGCGATGGCCGTTGAACTCGTTTTCTGTCTTTGACAGGGTGTCTCGAGTGCCCGGTTGTTTATACAGGACGGTGATTTTTTGCTGCGCCGGGGAAACAAGAAACCAGGCTTTTTGCGGAGATGTTGGTAATTGTTTCTGAATTTCGTGTTTTCGTTTGGGAAGGAGCGAGTAGTTTCCAGCGAGGAAGCGGGGAGATCTCTTTCCGCGCCGAATATTATCCCGCCACCATTCTCGGCGGAAGGGGTCGCCACTTTAAAGTTAAGACTTCCGTCTCCGATTTTAAAATACTTTCACAAGTGACACTTCAGGATTCGCCAGTCAATAATTACTTTTAGGATCTTAAACAGTATTAACTGCTTTTTGAATGTTACTGTCTCCGTCGAGGAACTTCATTACCATAATGCAAACTAAGCAGGTCTTTCTCGCTTCCTATTCCCGGAAGCACCGAAACGAAAGAGGCAACAACCGCAGTTTAATTTCCCGTTATTGATTGAGTACGTCGGCCGAAAGAATGGAACTTGCGCCCCTTCGTATATGTAGGTCAGACACCCGTTTGCTCCGTAGCAATCGGTTTACAGGAAAACTTGTTTACCATTGCGTTCTGTGAGATGGTAGTAAAAATTTTATAACACACCCTTCTTTACAGCAGAGGAGGAGGAATTTCTGTCAACAACAATGGAACAACAATGTCTACGAACATCTGACACTACCACAACCTACGATTGAAGGAGTAAACATTTTGGTCGAGGCGCCGGCGGCATAACAGTTATTAACATACATAGATTTTGTTGTTTCTTAACAACTCAAATTGAATTAAACAAAAAATCGAAATTCAAGATGTACTTCCAGGAGATGCATGTTGCAATCTAAAGAATGTCTTCTCCATGACAACGCAAATAATGTCCATCTACTTTAGTATGCCTGCGGCATGGAACTTAAATTATTCACACGGGCCACTTGACGGACAATTTATCTCAGCTTTAAACCAATTTGTAAGCGCCAGACAAGGCGTTGCTTCCCCAACAATTGCTTAATCTTCTGGTTTCATGAAGTAAGTGATGCCCGGCCAGCGCGATGTATTGCTAACTAATAATTCAGGGGCCTCTTTCTCGTTTCTTTTGCAGTAATTTTCCTCGCTGAACCGCGGAAATTATCTTGTGCAACACGGAAGTGCAGAGGAGTTCAGGAGTCGAATACGATGAGACTCAATTATTCAGGGCGGCAATAACACCAACGCGAGGATGTTATGATTACCCCTTATGTTTGTTGCAGAGACAGTGTTCTACCGGTATCTTGTAAGCCGAGCCTGATGGATGATTTTACTTCGTGACTGGCGGATAAAATGAAGAGAATTACAACAATGTCTACTCTAAGATACGCACGAGCAGTAAGGAATGAAGTGTATAATTACATTGCTTTTGCTTTGATCAGATTATAAAAAGGAAATGTCACTGACTACTTGTTAGAGGTTAAATTCCTGGTTACTCTCGGCAGTAATGGGTTGGGTTGTAAGGTGGTAACACTGCTTCCCTGGTTGGCGCGCCGTTTCATATCACGGTTTCTATTGAATCCTAGAGGCTACGCTACCTATTATTATATTCTAATTGGTCCCCATTTTGTGCCGTTGAAGCGTTCGCTTCCGGCAATCGCCCATAGCGTTACTTTGCATTTCGCTGCCACAAAATATAGATGTTGTGAACATTTCTCGTGAATTGTTGCTAATCTGAAGAAAATTCTGATTTAAGTACAGTGTGGCTGGAATCTCTTCTGCCTTGTGTAGCAGGAGATTTATTGTAAGCAAATTATACCGAGCGAATATCCTGTTTCTACTTCTGATAGAAAGGTGATACCGTTAGAGCGATGCCATTAGAGCGACTCATGTTTATACTCGACTTCTTTGTGCAAACAGAGCCCTGCTTCTTTTCTTCGCTACGTCTTTCCCACTTAACGTTTCCCTGTTTTCGCGGCGAATCTATTCCTGCCGAGGACATACGCGAATCAAGTGCGTAAAAAGTTCGATGCGCGAGGTCACCCACATCTGCCTGTGGCAATAATTGACGTAAACGATATTCGACGTGCCGACGAGTGGTGGCGCTACATGACGGTTGGTTACTTTGTACTTGCAAACCGATTGAGAACAACCCTTTCAAACTTTGACAAATCGTAACATACTGTTATGTTATGGGTCCAGATTGTCTCTGCTGCAACGCGACACTGGTCGCGCTATGTCACCTGAATCCGTCAATTTCTCTGCTAGTTCTTTATGTGCTACATTCGACCAAAAATTTTGCTTTTTGGAAACCTATCGCTCTTTGATTACTTAGGTTGGCTTCTAACTTATTTGCTTCTACTTCTACTTCTACTTCTCTCTCCATTTTACTCGGGTTTTCGACCAAAAGGTCTCTGTATTTTTTTTTGTTTAACACGTGACCATGTTTCATCTTCAACTTTGCCACCAATTTTCAACTCTGTTACAGTCGAAGTCGCTTGTATTTGTGGTAAATATTTCTGTTAGATAAATGGCAGCGCTAAGTGCCTCTCGACTCCGCGCGTTCATTTGGCCTTCATTTCAGTGTAAAACTTTCTCTGCTAAGGGGCACACGCCCATGCGAGTTTCTCTCGTTGAAGCTAACAGGTGTTAACCTATTTTGTTTGACGTAATCTTTTTTCCCCAGGAGCAAACTATTTTCTTCGCTTAAGAAACACTTCTTTGGTGTCAAGGTCAGTCGTTTATTACTGATTTGTTTGAATTTTCCTTACGCTGACTTAGTGAGTTCATTCTCTTTTTCTTGGAAATTTTACTTAACATTTTTGATGTCCTTGTAGACAAGTCGTATCCCATTTCCGATTACGTCAGTACTATTACACTTCCTGGTCTGACGAATCACTAGGTATCAAACGGTCGTCCCGACAAGGAAGTTTATTTACTCGAAGCTGAATCTCGAACACCGTTTACGCCTCGTGTCTTCTCGGGAAGGCTGGTGTCGTATTCCGAAGATGACTCTCGAAGGAGCTTCAGAATTTAACCGTCAACTGTCACCATAGGTTCCGTCGTATAAGGTAACCGATTACATCTTTCTTTTCGACACTTCGGTTGATCGTCGCAACACACATCCGGACTCGTCTTCTCGCAATATACCTTTTGTCCTTTCAACTTTCGTTTGTGCAACTTTGCTTGCCTAGGTTATGTCTCACCCTTGCATCAGACAATTTAATTCAATCAATTCGATTTTGTTTTTCTATTAAAGTCACTAAATAATTTAGCTTGATGACAATTGTCAATGGTAACTTTACTTCTTTTGTTAACGTTTGAATCAATTCAGTTACTAGATTTTTCCTGTTACATTATTATGAGACGAAAGGAAATTTCCTAATGTATACAACATTTTGCATTTTGAAATATTTAAGATCCATTGATGATATACTTAAAGCCAAGCTTTAATGTTAACGTTTTATTTGTTGCTTTTTGCCGTAAATTTTTTATTTCGCCATTGAGTTGTTGTCTTGGACACATTCCGCCATTTTAAAACTGGAGTTAATTTTGAGTTGCAATTATAATAGATACCGTGGTCTGTATCCTGCAGTTGGCGCCTCCCGGTTAATTATTTTTAAATATGCAGTTTCTTGTGGATTTCCTCTTTTACTCCATACCCTCTCCGACTATAAAAAGCTGCCGTTGGTAACACGCTGTGTTCCTCTATGACCGTCAATAATTCAACTACTGGGAATCCCATATAAGCAGGTAAGAACTACCCGGCCTCGCTCTATGTACACATGTTAAGATTGTTTAATTACTTGACATAACAATTTGGATCCCAACGGGTAACAATTATTTGATTAATGCATGTTCGCATATGCAGGCACATGCGTGCACATGAAGTTAGCCGTTTTTCGGAATATTAAAACATGTATTTAAATGAAGTGACAAAGTAGTTTATATACTGCAGGGTAGCATATTTGTAGGACTTTCACTTTATGGTTGCAGAGAACCAATATAATTAAGAAATGAAATTGATAAATTGTTGTTCTGCGTTCAAGAATGTTTTTAATCTGAAAACAAGAGATTCACCAGTAATTAATTCCCATTCCCTCCGATACGACCCGCTCCTGGCCCATAAAGACTAAAACAAGGAAATGAAATCGCGCGAATCGACCATGAACCTGTAAATCACCTCGCGGAAATAAGCGCCCGTAAATCAGTACTCCACAGGCGGCTGCTAATTAATATTTTTATGGCCCTAACACCTCCTTCCGCGCGCGATCCAGTTAATGTTGCACCTGCAATTAAAACTTGTTGCAATAAAAGTCGACGTTTACGATCGCGAAATAATTAATCCGCTTCGTAAGACCGTTAAAGAGACGTGTTACACAAATTGTTATTCTTAAACGCGAAAGAGTTTTACCATAAACACGCTGTTGGGTGAAGTGAAAGCAGTCGTGCAACAGGCAAAAGTTGACATAGGCACGTAAAAGAGGTCCAGCAAGTCTTTGTACGCTCTAGCATGTCTTCAAATTATCTACACTGCTTGTTCTCATTAAAGTTCTGTGGTCTCGGTTCGATTCAACAACCGGTATATGCTTATTTTTAGAAGCTTTGCTACGTACCTGTACAGGTGACGCAGGTGATCGCCGTGACGAAAGTTTCGGCGTCGCCGGCCAGCCCCAGTGGGATAGGGTGGGTAAAACGAAACAAGAATCTACTAGCTCTGATCAAACAAAAAAAGAAAAAAAAATAAAACAAAATAAAGGCGCCACTTAATTTCTTTTAGGCTGAAAGGAACCGCGGGGAAAAATTAAGAAAACCCACGTCTCACCCAAGATATGTTTTCAATACAGTTTTATTGACACGAAACAACATTAACATTAAACTGAGTCAAAAAATCGATAAACAAACCAAGATATCTAAACTCTAAACAAAAAAGCCGCAACCGCGCTTAAAATGTAAACACCAATCTCTTTAAAGTAAATTAACCGGAACGGTGCGCAAAAAGAAGAGATAGCAGACAGCAACTTTTTCACGTATCACAACGCAGTGTGAAGCTACATGCCGTTTTCCGGTAGCGTAAAATAAAATAATAAACAGGCCAACCTTTTCCCTGTATTTGTCGCTCGTCGGTCGGAGTGTTGATCAGCTCCAGGTGTCCGCCGGGACTCACGAGACCGTGCCGAAGCGGGGAATGGCCAACAGAGTCAGACGCTCTTGCCGAAAGCGGCACCGAGGTGAGGAAACCCCTTAACTAAAGCCTGTTAGGAAGAAAGATACGCGATAGAAAGTGTCGAAGCGATACAGAACAACCAACGACTCACCTGTTCGCAGAACTGCTTGGAAGGGAACAGGCGTAGACAATACGAATGTATTATAACTTTTCACGTGTAACGGAATATAGCCAGCTAAGAAAAGCTATACTTGTCTTCGTCCACCATCAATTTTTGGGCGAAAACGTACACAAAGGAAAGCACAACGACACGAAACGGGTTGTTACACCGAGAAGAACGAGAATCATTCTGTTCTGACAAAATCGCTTCGCACCGGCGAACGGAAAGAAATGGGGTTAAAACAAGAAGAGATAGTGCGTCTCCGCCAACCGTGACAGAATCTTACGTCAACGAGGACCAATGGGCTTAAAGAGCAGGGTTCAATTTCTGTGTAGCTAACGTGGGAACGGAATCGCTGATTTCACAATATGGTACAATAATGAGTAAATCAAAAAGGCTAAATAAGAATCTATGCGACCGGAGAATTTAACTTTCGCAACCCAAACTTTTCCTTATCCTAACTTTTACAGGAAAATATAACATGGGGAAATACTTTGAAAGCAAATCGACGGAGCGCAAAGAATTCGCCGGGCGGTCTGTGAAAATAATTTCACGAGGAACAATATACAGGGTGATTCGGGGTCGGACAGAAATTGAACGGTAACAGCTTGTGAACCTTGCGCACCTGGCCGCAACCAAACTTTAAATAATGTTGGTAAAGGTTCAGGTAGGTACTGACAGTTAACTAAAACAAAAATTGGAAAGGTAAAGCCAAAGCGCAAAGAAAGGCTGGGTGGATCAAAAAATGTAGAAGCTATTCGTGAACTTCGATTTACTGATCGATGAGCTGACGAAAAATTCACTTTCCTTGTATAAGTGAAATGTGAAGAAAAAACTCCGCCGCTGCCATCGAATTCTCGTAGGCAGGGGATAAGAGATACTTTGAAAATTATCCTTAATTTTCAAGGACTGGGTTAATCTATCCTACCGCTGCCACCAATTCGATTTGTAACGGAAGGGGAGGTAAAGATGAGAAAAGAAGTATTATATTTTAGCCCCCTTACAAGACCAATTCCTTCTGTTTTTGTAAAAAAAATATTAGTAATTTGTAATTTTCGTTTGTATGGGTACATACTAAATACTCAAATACTGACGCTCAGATTTCAGATGCAAACGAAAGTATAGTTAAAACACTATCTCCTGCTTCTTCTAGAAACAGGACGCAATTTAAGAATTTTAAATCTGGAAACTTTGTTATTTTTAAATAATTAAAGCTCTCTAATCGAGAGTATAGTCAATAACACACGCGAAAACACCAAATTTGTACGCGGTTTCTATTTATTATTCTCTTAAATTAATAAATAAAATCGAAAATATTCAAATATAAGTCACGTTTCGAAAGGCTCATTCGTTGTGACGTCAGTGTTCATATATTGTCCTTGACGTTTATGTTGCATGCAAACCCTTGTCAAATAGTTTGAATATTTGCTCTTAATATGTGCTGAAAAATATAGTTATAATTTAAGCAACAATTACGAAGTGAATATCTTAAAGAAATTATTATATTCTTGTACTTTGTTGATGAGAAATTTGTGGTGGAAACGGGAACTTTTCGCCATTGAGAAGTAAGGTTGGTAACACTAAATTTTGTGAAACGCTTATAAATAATTTATTTGGAGTTCTTGCGCAGGAATTTTTACATTATAGCACGGCACAATACTGATAATATGCTTTACTAATTATTGTAATAAGTTTTATGTGCTCGTATTGATATTCACTTATTACGATTTGACAACATGTGAACATTGACGTCACACGGTCAGAATGTGCGTTTTGGCGGGAATTTAATCAATTCAAATTTCTTTAATTTTTTACGGCTTTAATATCCATTTATCAAAAAAAAAAAGAAATACATCTAAATTATCGTATTTTTACCTACTTTCAAATGAAATCTTAAAAACAAAATGTTCATGTACCCTATTTGCATCTCATATGAGATTTACTTAATTTGACGACGTTGTTACTATTAAACTCCTAAGAACCACCATCCATTTCAGCGCCAAATTGGCGACAAATTAAAAATCGTGGAGAAATGTTACCATTCACTAAAGGTAGTACTCAGACTGTACTATCATGCTCAATTATCAATAGAAACGATGCTCCTTACGAAGACTCAACGGTAAGCATTTAAAACAGTACGCCACTGCCAATCAGGGCTACTCTATCACATTGATATGCATATCAATTGATATGGTCTTCAATAATTGAAGAGAACTTGATACCATTTCACAACAATTTAAGTCGACTGCTGACCGCCAGTTGTACATATTAACTCGATATCACATTTAATACGGATTGCAAGTTGTTACAAGACTGTTTACAGAATACCGATTTTGAAATGTCATTTGATTCATAGCAATAATTGTTACGTATCAAGTCCATATCAATGGCAACTATTCTATAGCATTAATATGGACTTGGTACGTAACCGTTTTTACTATGAATCAAGTGAATAAATGCTACAGAATAGTCGCCATTGATATGTGTGTCTATTCTGGAAGCATTTCATATCAATTGTTATGCTTGTTACGATTGATATATAACAAGCATAACAATTACTTTCATAAAAAAGCGTACTCTCTTCAACTGATTGTTAAGGCATGTTGAACTGTCATTGGTGGATTGCTGTTGTTGCTATGGTTATATGTCAATTAAGTCTCAGCAATTATTGTCAGGTATCAATTGAAATGGGCTGGTGCTTACAGAATACACATGATGGACTTGATACGTAACAATTATTGCTATGAATCAAGTGACCTTGTAAAATCGGTATTCTATAAACAGTTTCGTAACAACATGCAATCCGTATCAAGTGTCATATCGAGTTATTATTCATCTCTCTTCGATTGGCAATCGGTAATCCCATTGTCTTTCAATTGTTATAAAGGCCTTGAAATTGCCCCCGAGTGCTATCGTTTTAATTGACCATAGTTTAAATTGTACATAACTTAATAAATGCAAAGCTCTTTTTCAGCACAAACTTTCAATTCAAGCCGTCTTTGACCTTTTATTATTTAGAAATTTTCTGCATTGCACAAGAAACATTCGCTATTATTTACTAAGAGTAAAGTCATACAACACTGGTTCCCACAAGTCTTGGTATTAAGTTGACTTTCACAACTCAAGTTTATCTTTGTTTAAGCAACAATGCAGTTGCATTAAACTTCAGAACCGACTAATACTAATACTCTTTTTAAGAAATTACCAAGTCGTTTGTCAACATTTAAACACAAACTTTAAATAAGTTTATTTAAAAAATATTTCTAAGCACGCTGACGAAATACTTCGAAAAATATCATCTTTAATACATATCCAGTATTAGTTATATTAAGTGTTTTTTTTCTCGTAGCTGGCAACTCTTGTTTTACTAGTTTTGGAGCTCTTTGTATTATGTTAATGTATTTTATCCTAGGTATTTTTATTATATTGTCACGATAAGGATTTAATTTTTAGCCTAAAATTAATAATTATAAAATGTAAAGGAGTCGCCACGAAATATTTCCGCGAGGAATAAAGTAGAACAATTAAGACAGCAATCTTGCGAAATCTAAGCTACAAGCGGTTCACGTTTCATAACAAAACACGCGCTATATGTGGGACAAATTAATACAACAGGTGACGAAAGGAGAACACAGAAAATGTCATAACAGTCGAATAGACAAATTTTCGCCTATATAACGTAGGGAAGAAGATGGGAAGGCAGTCGAACCCGACTCCGGTAGGATTAGTGCCTACTGTAAGAAGGGCAGCCGCCCTCGTAGTCGAACCAGCCGTCGACTCAAGTAGGCCTAGTGCCAACTTCCCCAGGAGGACCTTCCTCACCGACGCCGTTCAACCGCCACCCGCATCAGGACGCTGCCCGTTCCACGGAGGCATCCTCACCGACGCTTGGCTGCCGCCACCCTCATCAGGACATCTCATCGCAATTGCTGCAGCCCTCGAGATTGCCCTGGATCCGGTTAGCCGAATCGTCGGGTCTCTTCAACCCCAGCACAGAGGGATTCCTCATCCTCGCTGTCGCAGCCGACCCGTCGCGATTTCGATAATCACGAAAACGCACCCCCGCACATTTAAAGATCGTCCGCCGATAGATAATCATATTCATTAAATAAAGGTATACATTGTTTTGGTAAACTGCGTTTTCAAGCTCTACCACTGAGAACCCGCTACCTACCCCTAACCACGTGACAATATCTATAAATTTAATGGAGTTTTCATTGGCATGACGTGGTAGAACAGTATCGCGATCAACGATTGCTGTGTATCCCGTCAGGATCTAAGCGCACGGCGCTGAATCGCGTTGAGTGCGAGACGGTAAAGCGTTCTTGTATTATTTCTAAGAGACTGTGATTATAACGTCGTATATCGCATCGTATAATGTATCGATAACTTAAACGAATACTTATATTATATAGGATGTTCTTTTACTGTGTGCAAATATTTGAAGCTGTAATATATCACCATAAATGGCAACGATTGAACTCATATGTTCTTAACATAAATTTAATAGTTTTCGAGAAAAATGCAGTGGCAGATTATAACTAAATCGTTTGAGAACTGCTGGCATAGCTAAAAGTGGAACGTGGCCGCCGCTTCAATTAAGACCCGCAGCCGAAGTAGACCAGGGTCAGAGCATTACTTGCTCTTGAGCACAATCGACGTAACTCAGCCGTTCTGATCACAGCTGATCGATCAAGACGTTTACAAGTTAAATTAACTTCACTGCAAGTAATTACAAGTTTAAGTATTTTTAAATTAAAATCTAGTGCAATTCAAGAAGCTGCGGTTCGTAATTGCCGAACAAATTAAAAGCGAGGTACAAACAAATTGTAATTTCTCATTCCATGTTATTTTTAATAGACTTATAAAAATTTACTTTTTTTCCATGGACCGTAAGTAGTAATACTTTCATAGCTAGCAGAGCTAAAGTAAAAGGGTGAAGGAAGAACATTTTTAACGCGCTTGCCTAATTGGTGCACAAATTTTAAACTTATTCATCGATAGTTGATAGTTGATAGTTTTCTTACCGCTGCTTTAAGTATTTTAATTATGATATATTTAATGATGATATCTGTAATATCCATTTGCATTTAATGCTGAGAATGAGTGATATTAATGAAAAAGTACTGTTTTTTAATAACGCTTTGCTATCTTTATTTGATTTGCATGCTCCCTTTCGGAGCAGAAAACATAATGCTCTTGGTTCACGGATACACACCGCGAAATGACCAAATTACGTGATGAAGCCCTAAAGCGATTTAAACGAACGGGCAATCCAAGCCATAAAGATTACTACAAATCACTTGGAAACTTTACAACGTTTGCCATTCGTAAAGAACAAAAAGTGTATTTAAAACAGCAATTTAATAATCATAATCCTAAACATCTCTGGAGGTCTCTCAATAAATTAGTTCTGAATAAAAGTAATAATCCTTTACCCGAATGTTTCGATAACCCTAATGACTTAAATAACTATTTTATTAACTCGGTTCCATCGTCTAACGTTTCTAAAGTTAACGTCATTTTTTCCTACCTTAATAAACGTCATCCAAATTTTGTCAACGAATTTAATTTTCACATCGTTTCTCCATCTGTTGTCGAAAAGATAATAAGTAATGTATCAACCAATGCTGTAGGTTCCGATGGACTTAGCATTAAACTTATTTCTGTCTGCTGCCCATTCATTGTACCTTATGTGACCCATATTGTTAATTTCTGCCTAGAACATAATGTCTTTCCTTCGTGTTGGAAGGAGGCGATAGTCATTCCGATTCCCAAAATAATTAAGTCTACCGAGTACAAACACTTACGCCCCATCAGTATTTTGCCTGCTCTGTCCAAAGTTTTGGAACGAATTGTGAGTGAACAGATAAGATCATTTTTGTGTCATTACAATATTTTACCTGCTCATCAGTCTGGCTTTAGACCTGGTCACAGTTGTTGCTCTGCTCTTCTAGGTATCACCGATGATGTTATTAACTCAATGGACAAGAAATTTTCTTGTTTAATGGTGTCCATTGATTACTCTAAAGCCTTCGAAACTTTAGACCATGATATTTTGTTGTCGATCCTGTATCACGTAGGCATGAGCAGTGATGTCATTAACTTTTTTTCTAATTACCTCCGAGATAGGAAACAGGCAGTAAAAATCAGAGATCAAGTCTCAGAATTTATTTCTATTAAGTGTGGCGTTCCACTTTGCGGTCCCTTATTGTACATTTTATATACGTCTTGCTTTAATACAATCACTCCTTATTCTAAGTTGTATTCTTACGCGGATGACACCCAGATCCTCTTTTCGTTTCCGGATAACACCAATACAGATATAATTAATTGTGTTAATCGTGAATTAGAGCATATTCGATTATTATCTGAAAATCATAATCTTAACATAAATCCTTCCAAGTCTTCTGTATTAGTATTCGGTTCGCTTGATCTTATTGATACGATTAACCAAGGTACTGCAATCAAAATTGGACGTGAAACAATAGGTCTGGTGGATTGTGTCAAGATCCTTGGCGTGTTTCTGGATTGTAAATTACGTTTTAAAAACCATATTAATTCTCTCGTTCAAAAATCCTATGCAATTTTAAAAATTTTATATAGCAATAGATTCCTTCTCAGCCCTGAATTGAAATTGTTATTATGTGAATCTCTTATATTGTCACGTTTTAATTTTTGTGACCCCGTGTATGGTCCTTGTATTGACGCAGCAGATAGATCTCGTATTCAGAGGGTTCAGAACTCTTGCTTGAGACTTATTTATGGTATTCGAAAATATGAACAGATATCTCACACGTTGAAAAGAGCTAATTGGTTAAATATGACTGACAGGCGATTTTTCCATAGCGTTTGCACTTTCTATAATATCATAACTAACAAAACTCCTGCCTATCTTTACCACAAAATAACGTTTTGAACTGACATTCACAATATTAATATTGGGCGTAAAAATGTCATCACCATTCCACGATATTTCACTATGTTTTTCCGGAGATCCTTTTCTTACAACTGTGCTGTATTATGGAACTGTTTACCACAGGAACTGAAAAAGTTATTATTTTTGCCTTTTAAGCGTCAGTTATTACTGAAAATAAAGAACGGACATTTGGGTTAATAATAATTTATAATTAATTAATTTACAGAGTATTTGGTAATTATAAGTGTCTTTCCTAGCCAAACATTTTATAATGTATTTATTTATATAAGTTCGGCTCAGATGGAAGATCAGGTGGTTGGTTCGCCTCCAACCTGAATCTGAGCCCTTTGATCCAAAATATTTCAGTTAGATATAAATTATTTTTTTGTGTTTGTAGTTAGTGGATCAATAAACATATTATTATTATTATATCGTAAAACGTATTACTTCGCTCAGTGAATTAAAATTTGAAATAAAATAATTAATAAACAATATCGGTGATTATTATTACGAAACGCTACAAAATGGGTTTGACTGCGGAACTGCGCGGGTCGGTGTGTAGGAAGGCGTTGCGACCTTGCAAGTATTTCTCTCTCGTACATATCAGTGGTTCCAAACAAGTGGAACCTCCAAAATTTTTTGGCTTTAGTACGGTAACCACCGGACAATACGCACAGTAAGTAGCATTTCATGTACTTATACTGAGGTTTTTTTATTTGCACACAGTAAAAGAACATCCTGCATAATAAAAAAGAAAAAATAAGTAACGAACTTCATTTACTTCACTAAATATTAGTTCCCAGTGGTGTAGTTACATAATTTTCCTCTCAAATGTTTATTTTGAAAATGAAACAATTTCATTGTGACTTAGTTTCTTGTCTCAGATTTTGTTTCAAATTCTTTTGTATATATATATATATATATATATCTACAGATTGATGACTTTCAAGTTAGCCCGAAGTGATATCGCCAAGATTAACAACCACTTACAATGTAAGAAAGAAAAAGTATTCTAAACGTGAGAAGAGTATAAAATGTAGTGAGGATTATTGTTACTACAAAGACGTAATGGTAGTGTCCACCGAAGATTCGGTTTCGGTTTCGGTTCCGGTCCAGTTTCGAACACAATTGCGTGGTTCGGTCAAAATTTCGGTTTCGGCCAAAAAACAGCCGAACCTTCGGAATTTTGTCTATGAGGTTGACGGTCTTCAATTGTTATACAATGTGTCCACGGATTGGGTTCACTACAGGAAAACTTTTTTTATTTTTGACTTTTTGAAAAAATGTAATCTTTATAACTTCTTTTTCCGTTCTAAAAGCCCCAGAAAAATTGTTAAGAAAATGGTATATTTCGATTAATAGCTGAAGAAAATTGAAATTCTCTTTTGATTTTATAAAACATGGCAGAGATTAAAGCTTCAAATTGACTTTGTTTTTGCCTTACAATATAAGTTTATTTAATTTCAGTTGTTAATAAATAAAACCTTAATCTAGACTTTAGTACAACTATCTCTAATTTCCTTCGAATAAGATTCGGTTTCGGTTTCAGTTTCGGTTGAAATTGAGACAATGGCCGAAATTTGATTTCGGTTTCGATTTCGGCGAGAAAATCGGTTTCGGTCGAACACTAGACTGCAGGTGCTCAAATAGCATTCACAGGACTGTCACATTTCCAAAAGCAACAACAAATAAATTAGTTCTTGATTGAATAGAATTCTAATTTTTTCAACGGTATTAAGCAAAAACATTTTACAGCCTCCTTTTAAATCCAGCGGAATATATTCATTAGCAGTTTAGTTCCACTTAGGCTTAGTTCTGAAGTTTGGTGCTTTGGTCATAGGATTAGAGTCTTCCCACTTATCAGCACACGGTAACCGACTCTTTCAATCAATTTCAATCAATAACTAATAGATCGAAACTGTGGTGAAATTTCTGTAGATTAGATATTCTATTAATTACCTACAAAAATTCACGATGAAATGTAATGTAACATCTTAGCTCGTTTGAATTTCTTTTCTATTTTAAATCATTTAGGCGGTAGAGAAGTTCGCCGCACTCGGCGGACACCCTGTACACTTTTTCTTGCTCTCTATGAAATCGCTATAGGCTGGAAAATTCGTACCGTACATGATGCAAGATGCAACACTATAAGCTCTAAATTTTTTTATCTGTCAGTTTTCCTTTTTAGTTTAAATTTCGACAAATCTGAAAATCTGAGTAAGCTCCGTCCAGCAGCTCATGGGAAATGAAGTAAAGATCAATTTCTGGCTTTATTTTTGAGAATCAGGCTGCAAACAAGGAAATTCGAGATTCAAACTTTTCAAGGATTGCTAAAAGAACTTGAGACAAAAAGGGTGAAATGTGGGTTATTTGGTTTTCTTGTTGTTATGGAGGCATAAGTGTAGTTACTTAATCTTACTCTTAATCTTTCTTTCTTTGCTTTGCGCAGCAATCTGCACATTCATTGTGTTATGGCCTTTACCATTCCAGACAATTTGCTTTGTTTAACAAGCTGGGTCATAATCCGGACAACACAAACATCCATGGCCCTGGTGGGATTCGAACCCACGCCGACAAGTGGCTCAACTTTATAAGTCGGCTAGGCTACCGCTGCGCCACTCACCTGCCCTACTCTTAATCTAATCACCTTTTCAATCCTCTCTGCCTGCTTACAATATCTTGAACGATTGATTCACGAGACATTTAATAAAATAGGTAGATTACACACTGATTAAAAAAAAAAAAACATGAATGCAAGGACATACAGAGGAGCAAATAGGAACACCTGTAAAAAGTTCTTGAAGCCCACGGTATTTGTCTGCGATATGACCGACAGGCTTTGCCAAACGAAAGCTGTATGTAATTTTAAGAAAAAAAAATCATTTGGACCTACAGGGTGTTCACGCAAAGACGCTACAATGACTAACTTCTTTATTTGCATTTTAACGAAGTAACTTAAATGAGGAAAGTTTCAGGATTTCTCCTGCACAATTTTATGGTATCATCAGAGAAACAAATGGCTATCAAAAGTTCCAAGTTTTCAATTGTTTTCAACAATTTTTTATGGAACTTTATGATTCTTATCATCGCATCGTATTCAGGATGCCAAATAATTGTGTCTCTCCAACATTACCTCCTAAAGCTTAGTATATTTTAAATGATTTAGTAAATAAATCTTGATGTTCACGGACACGGTAAACAGCAACAATAGCTAACTTTTTTAAATCCCGCGTTCGATATTCGACACAAATGTTTTTAATAAAAATAAAATTTATAGAAGTTCACTTTTTAGGGTTAAGGAAAGTTTAGAGTTTTGGGAAGAAAAGCAAAATTAGAAATTAAAAAATCATATATATGATACAATTTTGTTTAATAAAAATATTTATTTGTAACACGTAAATATTTCCTTTATCATTTTAAAATGAAGGATTGAATGAATTTTTGATATGAGATCAAATCGTTATTTAAGTTAAATATTTAGAAAGCCATTTTAAATTTGACACCAAGTGACTGATGTTTCAAATCGAAATAGTTGACGCAATATCTTTTCATTCATCTGACAACAGTGCTTTACCAATTTTGTTGAATAATTAATAGCATTAATAATAGTTTTCAACACACCTGCAGCGGTTGCTCAGAGCATTTGTATCTTGTTTAAACCTCGTGTAATTATCAAACTTAGGATATTTGTATGGATACTCACGGTCACTTCGTCCCCTGAATGCAACGCGTACGCTAGCCGGCAGTTCATGAGCGCCGGGCTATTAACGCGATGAATATGCAGTAAAAACGCAAAGTACGCGGTCGGAATACCGCCTACCTAACATGCCGCTTATGAGAATGACATTGAGTTCCATACATTCATCCGATATCTGGTAATAATACAAAATGAAGATACTCTGAGTAGTGTTGTCATACGAAAACTAAAACAATTGACTGTTGACAGTTGTCAGTTGACATCAGTATCATAACAGGTGACTGTTTTTTTAAAGGATTTGTTTCCATCACAGCATGACAAAAATGATTATTTAGAAAAAACATTTATAAAATTTTACCCATTTACAAACTAAACAATTAAGATTAATAGCTTCTTCATTTGACTGGCTCTAGAGCAATATCAGAATGTTTCCATATTGCTTTAACCTCATATAAAAACAAGAAATAGAGATAAATAGTGAGAAAACCCCTCGACCACATTAATTCACTGAAAGCGAATACGTATTTCGGTAACGAAGTTACCATCTTCAGCGCTAAACTGATATTAAACTTTAAAACAACAAATAAACTAAACTAGACTAGCCGCACTCCCCCCCTCACTTTCTTTGTACCGTATTATGCATGCAAAGCAAACCGGGATTCTTCGAAAATCTAAAGGTCGAAGAGGCAAGAAGGAAGGGGCAGCCATGGGAAATAGCTTGTCACCGTTTATGGCAAATCTGTTTATGGGTAAATTTGAAACGGAACTTAAAGCCTCTTTAGATTATTTCCCTAAAATCTGGGTGAGATACGTCGATGATATATTTTGTGTTTTTGACCAAAGTAAATGTTCAATAGAGGAATTCCTTAAAAGTTTAAACTCTAAATTCACCACCATCAAATTTACCTATGAAATTGAAACTAACAATAAACTACCCTTTTTAGACACATTAGTAACTAGAAATAGTAATAAATTAGAATTTAACGTTTATAGGAAATCTATTAATGTTAATAGATTCATTCCCGCGGATTCAAATCATTGCAAACAATATAAATTAGCGGCCTTAAATTTCTTAGTGCATAGGATGCTGACATTCCCTTTATCAACTGTTAATTATAGTAAAGAACTTCAAGAAATTATTAAAATCGCCACGTACAATGGTTACCAATCCGATGTAATCTATAACATTATTAGAAAACAAAAACAAAAATTAGAGATTAATAAAATAACCACACTAAAATCTGACAAAATAGGTGAGGTAGATTATAAGAAAATTGTAAAAATGCCGTTTTATCCTCAATATACTAAAGGGTTGAATACAATTTTTAAAAAATTAGGTTTAAGAATAGTTTACACCAACAATAACAGCTTAAAATCGTTGCTGGGAAATCCAAAAGATAAAGTAGATTCGGAGGATAAATCAGGTATATATAAAATTAGTTGTAAAAATTGTGATCAAATTTATGTAGGGCAAACAAAAAGATCCTTAAAAATTAGATTCAAAGAACACTTGGCTCATTTAAAATACAAACGCTTTGATAAATCCAGTGTTGCCTTACACATGCTTGAAAACAATCATTCGGTAAATAAAATAGATTTAATCAAACAAATTAATAACAAAACAAACCTAGATTCTTTCGAAAGCTTGGAGATTCACAAAAATAGGAATAGATTAATGAATTTTGAGAAGTCCGGGCCGACCGCTTCTTGCCTCTTCGACCTTTAGATTTTCGAAGAATCCCGGTTTGCTTTGCATGCATAATACGGTACAAAGAAAGTGAGGGGGGGAGTGCGGCTAGTCTAGTTTAGTTTATTTGTTGTTTTAAAGTTTAATATCAGTTTAGCGCTGAAGATGGTAACTTCGTTACCGAAATACGTATTCGCTTTCAGTGAATTAATGTGGTCGAGGGGTTTTCTCACATTTATTTGGATTACAGCCACAGGTTTTGTGTTGCTTTGTGATTAAAGAAATAGAGATACCTCAAAATGAATTGAATTGAATTTTGTGCCGGTTTAGGATGACTCAACGAGTGTTTAGGGGAGAACTTTATGGAAGGTATGCGAATTTACTAGCTAATCTTTCTGTCTTTATAATTTTGCTATTGACCAATAGAATGTCAGCTTGTTCTCAATTTTGCAACTTATTTGGGTTATTATTGTATTTCGAGGCATTGTTTATTGCCTTAAATTGTAAGCTAATTCTGATACACCTGAGGCTAAAACACTTATAAACTTTTATACTTACCAAATTTGCCTAAGATCTAGCCAATACGAGCGCGGTCAGATAACAAAACGGCGGTTGGCAAACAACAACATGGAACCCTGAGTATGATGAAAGTTAGTTGTTGATGATTCCTGAACAGGCGGGCAACTTAATGCAAATAAATTTCGATGCGTGAAAATGACAGCTGGCGTCCTAGAGCATGTCCGCTCAATAGTTACGCTACGGTCATCTGAACGTCGCCAATTTTATTCTCTCTATCAACGAAGCATTTGCAAAAAAAATTATTGTTGAGAAAGTTCAAACGAAGACCAGGACATATCGACTCGAAGAACTGATGTGTTATTCTTCAACTACTGGTCCTGGTGCTGCTGCTATTTTTCAAATCAAAAAAGCGATACTAATTTCCTCTCTCGACTACCAAACAAGAAGGATGATCCTCAATTCAAGAAAAGAGAGGATCTAACCATCTTAATTAATCTGATACTGATACTGATATTAAATGTTACGATTAAATGAATCTCCATAATATTGAATGATTTATAACACGTGCAAAGTCAGAGAGAGTAGCGGAGTTACACTTCCTAGAATTTTACACCCGGCACGGTTTGCTCACGATGCAACGTTCATCTGTCGGAGATTGAGATCGAATGCAATATGAAACCTAATTAATTCTTTTTTTAATTAATTAATTTAGTCGTAATCAAATAATTTTTTTAATTTTATTTAACTGTGAGAGTCAAAGTTGGTGAGTTAAAAGAAAAATAATTCGTTTTACGCATAAAGAAAAAAATATTATTTTTTAATTCAAACATAAGCTTTACTTTTTTATTTTGTACCGAATCTTCGCTTTCTCTCTCCAAAACCTTTTTTTCTGTTTCATTTAACGCTATAAATTCATTGATATTTATTTATTTCGTTAAAATGAAATAATTTTAGTAGTTTGAAAAATGTTTGGTTAATATTTTAATAAATTCCATTCCTTTGGTTTCGTCGAAAAATTGCTCATATTAAAATTATTATTACTTTTTAATTACGTAAATGTATTGGAATTAAATTTCACGATTTTGTTTCTATTTTTTTTATTAAAATCATTAAATTATAAACTCATTTTCCCGTTTTTTTTGTAATGTTTTGTAAACAATTTTTTTTTAATATACTGTTTTAGTTAAAACTTTGGGCATTTTTATTTGAGATATTCTCGTAAGTAATGTTTCCTTTCTGAAGTCCAAGGAGAGCAAAACCACAGAGAGAGAAATGTACGAAATATTTTCGAAAATATTGAAAATACATAAACCGCCATACGAGCAATCGTTGAAAGCAAATTGGAAAATCGATTTCTGGCTTTTTTGCTAAACCAGTTTACACTACGAACAAAGCAATTGAAGTGTAAATTTGTACGGTTTGTTTTAAAGAACTGGGGACAAAAGGGGATGAAAATTGGTTTTCCAACCCCGTCCGTACGGGACTTTACACCTGCACAAGTGAGATTAAATTATTTCTTAGCATAAGTGGATATTAGTTATACACTAATCAACGGGTATTGAATTGTTTTGTGTAAGGGAATTACGGGCCCCGTAATTCGTAGCGAAGCGTCGAACTATACATGTATAAGACATTTCGGGACAAATCTGACGATTTTGTTTCAAGTCACCCTTTTCCAAACAAAACAGATAATTAAAGAAGCGAAATATATGTGGGCTGCTGGAAAATTTTCTGGAATCTAGTAGGTCTAGAATTGTTAGCGTTTATCAACTGTCATATTTGAAAAATTTGACGTTTTTCGCCTATAATTCTATTGACAGTTCCTATCCAAGTGTACTAGTTTTGTTTGTACAGCATTTGAGAAAAAGTAATTTTGTATAAACATGGAAATCTCGCGTGAAAATTTTCGTGCATGATTTTTTACGATTTCAAATGTGGTCTAACGCCGAAACAATGCCTCGATCGGCTTCATTTGGCTTTTGGAGATGAAGCACCATCAAATAGTGTTTACAATTGGTTTTGCCGAATTCCAGCATGGACGTACCTTTCTCAGTGACGAATTTCGTGAAGGTCGTCCATCAACATCTATTGTTGCCACTAATGTAGATGCTGTGCGTGAAATGCTTGAGCGAGGTCGACATGTGACATACCGTGAAATTCAAGCATCCTTACGCATTGACATGAAAGCACTACACCAGATTTTGCAAGATCATTTGAACGTACGAAAGCTTTGCAGTCGTTGGACCCCCACACAATTTAACAGAAGCGCAAAAACAAGGTCGTGTCAAATGGTGCGAAGAAACGCTCAAGAAATTCAATGGAGGTCGTTCAAATTTAGTTTATAACATCGCTACTGATGACGAAACGTGGATCTATTCGTACGAGCGAGAAAGTAAACAACAATCTAACGTTTGGGTATTTCAAAATGAACCAAAACCAACAAAAGTTGTCCATTCACGCAGTGCTACGAAGCAAATGATTTTTTGTTTCTTTGGTTTAACTGAACATGTAGTAACCGTGCCTTTAGAGGATCGAAAAACCGTGGTATACTACAATTTGTTTGCCAGAAGTCATCGATCAAATAAGAAGAAACAATCGAAATCGACGAATTATTCTTCAGCATGACAACGCCAGCTCTCACTCAGCCCGTCAAACAGTCGATTTTTTGCCCAACAAAAATGTTGAATTAATGACTCATTGTCCATATTCACCTGATATATCACCTAATGATTTCTCTTTGTTCCCAAATATCAAAAATAAAATGCGTGATGAGCGACTTTCCTCGGCTGAAGCAGCGGTTGAAACATTCCGGACACTGGTTTCTGAGGTACCATCTTTAGAGTGGAAAACGTGCTTTAAAAGTTGGTTCGAGCGTATGCAAAAGTGTATTGACGTCAAAGGCGAATACTTCTAAAAACAATGATACCGTTTACCAAATTTCATATGCGTTTTTTCATACCGTTTCCTGAAACTTCTCCAGCAGCCCACGTATTTGAAGAGAACTTTAAAGGGGAAAGAACTCAACCCAGCTGGTAAATCTGATAAGTGAAACTTGTAGTTATCAGGTAGCGATTTATTGGGTTTGCGTGAGTTTGTTGCGAACAAGAACGCCCCTCCTGACCTAAGCAACACAACACAGCTCAACGTGATGAAGACAAATTAGGGAAACTTCCCCCCAAAGTTCTTCGGGTTACGCTAGGACAAGTGAGATTCGCGTTCGCCCGCCCATCCGCCTGCGTTCGTGCGCGCGATTTTTTCCGCGTTAATACAATGAATAAATCACAAACTTATTTAATATTAAGAGGATCACGTAGTTCACCCACCTTCCGGGACTTTAAAACTCGCGAGCAAAGTTCGACATTAAGCCTTCATTACGACGGAAAGTTCCTCGACGCGGTTATTAATACTTATTTCCTAGTTTTGCCGCCGAACTTTTCGTACTTCGTACTATTATTTCATTTTCGTTCATGTTCGTGCAGCCCTTTCATACGCGCTTCGCATTTAGCGAAACAAATGCGTCACCTTCCGCTCAAAATGAAGACATTCTCAACATCTCAAATACGGAAAGCTCTCATTCTCATTCTTCGTGAGCAATTTTTCAAGACAAGCAAAGCCAATTTCGAGCTTAAATGTTGAACCAAGTCGGTTTCGAGGCGCCGGTCTTTTGATATCGGCTGCCAACCAAGGCGGCTCGTTTTTCTAGAAAAGTTTGCGCTATCAATCACTTCCGGCGCAAACAGAGGCGGCGCATTAGCGTCGCACACTTTGCGGAGTGCATTTTCTTCTACGAATAGATGAGAGGGGGGTGCGCTGTGGAACGACTCGGGTGGTAATTAAATTCGCCATGACATAAATCACCTACTCAAGAAAACTTTTTTATACGAATTTAGTTTCTTTACTAACACCCCAAATTTAAGACCTTCGGTGAATTCAATTAAGCTTTTAGAGATTTAGAATAAAATAGATTGATTGAAATGATACGGATCGTCGAGTTCTAAAGTTCTAATTCCAGTTTTTTGTATATTTGTTTTAATACTAATAAATTGTTCGACTGCAGAGGATCTATCAAGCGTGTTGCTACCTACTTCTCTATTGAGAAGGTTGCAAGATATATTTGAAAATATACCATTGTTAGAGCAAAGCAAAGGTAACTTTTGTGGTCACTTGAATACATTAGGTGATATAACATGTGTGTCGTAGAACTTTGAATGTGTAGAGTTGGACGTTTCTTCAAGTGTGACATGAATATACTCTGTCTATTTGTCTTTTGCTCAACTATCAACTAGAAATTATAATTAATTACATTGATACCTTAAAAATTACAATTTCTTGTAGCCAAATGTTTTTTTTTCCGTCGTAGGTAGCCACAAAACCTTTGGTCTGAAATGATATGTACTGTAACCTACATTCTGAACCGATCAGGACCTTCCAATGTTAAAGTAGCATCCCTATATGAACTATGGTATGGTAAGAAACCAGGAATGAAACATCTACGGGCAATAGATTCCACATGTTCCGTCCATGTTCCCAAACAACAAAGAAAGAAGCTGGATAAAAAGGCCGTCTAAGGGATCCTTATTGGATACGATCACGATGAGTGATACATGATCTACTGTAAAAAGGAAGGCAAACTATTTCGATCGCGGGATATTGTCTTTGAAGAGATACTAGAGTTGATTAGAAACGTGATTCTTCCAGCTCACATCAAACCTCTTAACCAACAAAGTGATTCAAAGTCCCAAAATGAAGACTTCGCTGACATAGATGTTCACAATACTGATTCAGACAACGATTTTGAGAAAACGGGAGCTGCGTGATCGATCGACTCTCTGGAAACTTATACCGGTTGGGAGCTATGGATCGTGAGAAGAAGGCTCTACAAGAAAACAAAACTTGGGACATAATGGAATTACCTCCAGGTACTAGGAATGGTTCTACAGTGTAAAAACAAATGCTCATGGATCAATCAATAAATTCAAGGCCAGATTGGTGATCAAAGGTTGTTCCCAGCAAAGAGGAGTTGATTACAACCAAACTTCTAGTCCAGTAGCCAGAACATCGACCATTCGAACTGTACTCATTGTTGCTCCAAATGAAGGTATGAAACTTGCACCAAATTGACGTTTCAACAGCTTTCCTCTATGGTGATTTAAAAGAGACCATATACATGCAGCAGCCTGAAAGAAATGAGGATGGATCTGGAAGAGTCTGTCGTTTGAATAAAAGTTTATATGGACTAAAATAGGCTCTCCGTTGCTGGAATGAGAAGTTCAGCAATCACCTCTAACAGAAACAATGCAAGTGTAGTGCACAAGAAAACTGTGATCACCGGGCCTAGGCGCATTTTAGGCGGAAGGTTCCGTTAAATATACGAGGAACTACTAATATGCTGAAGCGATCATAGTCGGAAAAAGTTCTAATCTTTAACTCGTTTGCCCCGTAAAAACAAAACAATAAACCAGTCGAAGCCCGAGAAGTCTATGCGGCACGCAGTAACCACTACAGCTCTGATCGACTGGACATAAAAACTTGTTTACATAACCGATTCATTCCGAAACAAACTCGCATTCTTTTCTCAATGACGGCGCAATAGTTGATATGAATTAAATGTATTATTCCAGTCTTTTTAATAGTTACATTAAAGAATTATAATGTTTTCATAATAATTAATTTGAAAGAAACTATGAAGGCAATTATTTTGCACACATAATTTACATCAACCGCTTGCTTCTGATGCAATGAGCGCGAGGGCATTCCACCGTTCAGTGGCGATGTTGAAATCTACGCCACTGCTTTGTTTATCTTTATACTGATTTTTACTAGATATCCTAGGAATGTCCGACCCTTAGTGATCACTTAGTATAATAAGGACTAAGGAGTGCCAAAGGGTAAACTCTTATAGATTTAAGCTTCGTTTAGTAAATTAGGTTAGACTAAACTTGTTTCTTAGTCGCTCCCGACTTGACGGTAATAACATAAAGTGCAATCAAGTGCGGCTTATACAAAAAAATCCTAAATTAAGCTTGATTTAAAGGAAAAACGTTAGAGAAGGACACAAAAATGTGCTGAAAATATTTACTTGAAAATAAAATACATTAACTAGATATCATGCGTGTACGTTACTCCTCTCTGTTCCAGCTAATCGTATGCTGTTTAATTAACGGCGTCCCCAAAGAAATGGAACAACCCCAAATGTGATCTGCCTTGTTCACAGCGATTCATAGTATACATACAGTCGTACACCACCCGGTGGGAAAACGGATTTCCATTTCAAAACAAAGAAAACATTTGGAACCTCGGCCCACGTTTAATCATCGTTACACACACCTCATATTTTCGCACAGATCTGGTTAATCTGCTAGGAAAGTTTGCACGAAAATAGCTCAGAGGACACGTAGGGTTTAAATGATTCTAGTTAAACTGTTGTATAAAATTTTGCAACCCGATTTTGCATAAATTCACGCAAACGATAAAATGCTTAACCCTTAACACCTTAACATGTCAAACGGTAATCTGCCGGATGCCGGAATCGATTTTCTGCAAGCCAATTTGGCGAGCCAATCGGAAGAAGGACGTGATGGTCGTGAAGACATGAGACCAATGAAAAGCCTTGAATGAAACGGCGTAACGACGTCACTTCTGAAAAGAAATGTTACCGCCTTGCTAAACCAAGCATATGCAATACGCAGTTGCCGAAATGTAACTAGGAATTGCTCCCGTAACAATTCCAAGACAATTAATTAATTAAGCCAAAAGAGGAAGTAAGAATCATTCGGTAGGTACACCAAAATAAGAGGAAAAGCCGATTTGAATAGAAAGCAGATGCACGATAAATTAGGTGACGCCAAAAGAGCACTATCTATGGATTCTTTACTGTGCTAGAAACTAAGACCGATTCGAAAAATTTGAGAATTTTGTAAATAAATATGCGCACAAAATTTAACAAAATATGGTTAGTAATAACTACTGCATCGAGGAAAATAGCCCGTCCAGTCTCCCAAATGCCGATTACGCATCGTAACACCCCCGGCGTAGCGCAGATCTGAATCGTTCGATTACCCTGTTTAACAGAGACGCGCGTTGTTGAATATTCCAAGGTATTCGAAATTCGAATAGGGAAGAAAATACTAAAATTTCTCAGCTATTAATCGTTATTAAAATTAATTATTAAGTAACGTTCCAAATTTCCGTTCGTTCGTTCATTTCGATTTGCCGTGAGAATGTCTTGTCTTTTAAAGCGAGAAAATTATCTCTCAACATAACAGGTTGTGAGAGACGCTTCCTCTAGGTAAATTTTGAACTCTTCAATATTTGCGGAGAGACTGAGCAATCAAATAAATGTTGAATCGTCAAAATCAAAATTAATGAGACGTAGAATTCTATCGTAGAATCCCCGTATTTATCGGAAATGCAGCGAGAAATCGAGCCCCGCCGCGCGCGGAATACAACGCCCCTGAGTTTGGACCCTCAGATTCGAGGCCTTAGTAATAACACAGAACTTGATCATAAGATTCGATGTAATTTTTATATTCTATACAGGATGTTCTTTTACTGTGTGAAAATATCTAAACCTGCAATATATCACTATGAATGACAACGATTGAATTCATATGTTCTTAACATAAATGTAATAGATTTCGAGAAAAATGGAGTGGCAGATTTTCACTAAACCGTTTGAGAACTGCTGTGTAGCTAAAAGTGGAACGTGGGCGCTTCTTCAATTACGACCCGCAGCCGAAGTAGGCCAGGGTCAGTGCCTTCCTGGATTTCAAGTAGAAACGACGTAACTCAGCACCGTCGCGAACAGCTGGCCCGTCGAAACGTTTACAATTTAAATTAACTT
Organism: Prosopocoilus inquinatus; assembly: GCA_036172665.1. Lineage (NCBI taxonomy): Eukaryota > Metazoa > Arthropoda > Insecta > Coleoptera > Lucanidae > Prosopocoilus > Prosopocoilus inquinatus. Next base: position 32,747,907 of record CM069877.1, read on the forward strand.
CACTGCAAGTAATTACAAGTTTAAGTATTAAATTAAAATCTAGTGCTATTCAGGAAGTTGCGGTGCGTAATTGCCGAACAAATTAAAAGCGAGTTACAAACAAATTGTAATTTCTCATTTCATATTATTTTCAGAAGACTTATAAAAATTTTACATTTACTTTGTTTCCAAGGACCGTAAGTAGTAATACTTTCATAGCTAGCACCGAGATTGCAGCAAAAGTTGATTTACGTAAAAGGGTGAAGGAAGAACTTTTTTAAAGCGCTTGCCTAATTAGTGCATAAATTTTCGGATTTATTCGTCCATAGTTGATATCGTAAAACATATTAATTCGCTCAGTGAATAAAAATTTTAAATGAAATAATTAATAAACGATATCAGTGATTATTATTATGAAACGCTGCGTTGAACATCGAGTGCGGTATCGGTAGGCGTGTTCATACCGAGAGGAAGACGAAGTTAACCTTCCTGTCTTCTCGCACATCTCAACAGTTGGTGGTGGTCCATCCGAATTTTTTTGGGTATGATACGGTAGCCACCAAAAAATACCCGCAGAAGGTAGCATTTCGCGTACTTATATTGAGGTTTTTTTTTATTTGCACACAGTAAAAGAACATCTTGTATATCTCTTGCTAAGAAGTAATTGCATTTTGTAGTGAATCCTGCAAGTAAACATCCAAGCAAAAGCTTTTGATCATCATCAAAAGCAGCCCAGTCATCTTTAATTAGCAATTAAAAATTGCGACAGCCAAGATTAATGAACGATGTCCTACAAGAACCTCATCCTAATTATTATAGTTCCCCCAAGTTTCTTACGCGAGCCACACTTTTTGCCGCTTACAGCATTTTTTCCCCGGCTAATTACTTTCTATAATTTCGCGTTTTTTACCGAACGAAGAAATACAAAATATCGGCGGGGCTTAAAGTTGCGCGACGCAAATCGCTGGTAAACACCATGGATGGCGTAGTGCCGTTTCTTCGTTCGCGTTGAGCATTGATTGAAACCGTATTTGTTTATGCGAATCGATGTTGACGGAACCGTTTTCCATAAAGGAGCGACTGATACCGTATTTGTTGTTCAGATGAATTCAGTGTTTGCCTTTCCAAATAGAAGAGGGAGATTTCGCAGAAAAACTTGTGTTGCTTTGCACTTACGAGTTTGAGCAAAGCCTTCACGTGAATATCAAGAATACATTTTTTTTTTCAAGAAGTCACATTTTTAAGCACAGGTATTTATTCATACATACATAAATAAAACAGGTAGGTACTCGAAATAGAATTTTAGTGTACGAACCCCCCTTTTGCATACGGACTCCAGGGATTAATTTGTAAAAGAGACAAGTCCCTGTTTGATATCACCGCACCGGCAAGAATTTGTGTAATGAAAATTTAAAGGACGAGAAGGTCGCAGAGAAATTTAATTTGGGTCCGGCCAGTAAAAAGCCCGAGGACGCGCGGATAAAACTCCGAAAGAGTGATGCGCCGCGGCGCTGAAGCCGAGCGTGAAACTACCGACGCTACCTTTTTGCGCTAATCCGCGTTTTTGCGAGCCGACGACGGAAAATGTTTTAATAAACGTCGGCGAAGTGGAGCCCCTGATATTCTAAAATTTAAATTTCCGCTTTTGTTCAGCGCAGCACTTGCTCTGTGAACACCCAAAATTATCAGCTTGTTTGTTGTTGGCAGTAAATAAAGGATTTTACTTCAGTTCAACCCGGAAATAACATAAAGAAAGTGACGCCTTTTTTTGCTTGAGAGAAAATAGTAGCTACTTACTTTTTTTATTTTATTTCATTTCTTTTTTTTTAATTTGGCAAAGTAACTGATGTTTATATTAAATAAACGAAACACTTGTTGATTTTCACAATTCTGGAAAGAGATTTTTTACGTCAAAAGAAATGAGTTTGCTATTTTCATCCGAAATATTCCATTAAAAACTCTTATGAATTAATAAATAATATCCATAATGTGCATTTACCAAGCAATAGCAAACTCATTACTTTTGACGTAAAAAAATCTCTTTCCAGAAGAAACGGTAATAATAAAAAATAAGTTAGACAAAAATAGAATTAATCCTGTAATAATAGCAGATATAAAGGACATGTTAGAAAACTGTTTATAACAAAATTGCTTTGAATTTCAAGGTACACTGTACAACTACAAGAAAGGATTAATTATGGGCAACCCTTTAAGCCCATTACTAGCAGAAATATTCATGGATCATCTAGAAACCAACATAATTCACAACAATCATTTAATTAGGAATTTCATATACGCAAGCTAGAAGGTATAATTTTCCTAAAGCCAATTTTATTGAACTATACAATGATCTTCTTAATATTGATTGGTCCGTTATTGAATGTTGTTCTGATGTTAATATTTGTATCGAAAAACTTAATGAGATTCTTTATAGCATTTTTGAAAGAACAGTACCTGTGCATAAATCTCATACAACTACTTATCCTCCTTGGTTCACGTCGTCAATTATTCGTAATTTAAAGTTAAAAAATCATTACCGACAAAAGTGGTTAGCTACAGACAATTTAATTTTTCTTCACCAGTTTAAACGTTTACGTATTTTATGTAAAGAACAAATATCTTCTGGGTATAAATCATTTACGTTTCGTGCTAAAGAATCCATTCTCTCTAATCCGAAGCACATTTTTCAATATGTCCACATGAAGCAGGGCACTTCTCTTATTCCTAATAAGCTATATACAAGTGATAATAAGACATACACCAGTCCTCAAGATATTGTCAATGGATTTGCAAAATTATTCTCTGCTATGTTTTTGCCTGACACTCAAAACACTGTGCTTTCGGATGTCGTTTCAAATGTTTCTCCGTTCTCAATGCCAACTGTCTGTGAAGAAGAACTGTTAACAGTTATGGCAAAATTTCCAGTAAAGTTTACTGCTGGTGAGGATTCAATTCCAAGTTTTTTGATTCGTGATGCTAGATATGTGCTTGTAAAACCTCTTCTGCATATTATAAATCTTGCAATTGCTAAGTCTACTTTTCCAGACATCTGGAAAGGCGCTAGAGTTACGCTTGTTTTCAAAAAAGATGATAAGACACAGCTTGAGAATTATCGTCCTATTGCCATTTTAAATAATTTTGCCAAAATTTTTGAACAGGTTATTTATAAACTAATTTACAGTAGGATTAGTTCTTATATTTCGTCCCATCAACACGGTTTCATTTCTGGTCGATCTACTACTACAAATTTGGTGACCATAACGCAATATATAGCAGAAGTGTTGGATAAGCAAGGTCAGGTTGATGTCATATACACGGATTTATCCAGTGCTTTCGATACAGTGCATCATGGTCTCCTCCCCAATAAGCTCAGCTCTTTAGGAATGGTTCCGTCTTTAGTGTGTCTTCTGCAATCCTATCTATCTGGCAGAGTGAATTACGTCTTTTCCAATGGCTATAAATCATTTGAATATCCAGTGACCTCTGGTGTGCCTCAGGGCTCAAATTTAGGGCCCCTACTTTTCGTCATTTTCATCAATGATTTACTAGACTCATTAAATTGTCACTCGCTTGCTTTTGCTGATGACTTAAAAATCTATGCTTCTATTTCAAATACTTGGGAAGCTGAACGGCTCCAGCAGTGCCTAAACACGATTATTTCCTGGTGCGCTGATAATTGTCTGAAGTTGAACGTTAACAAATGTTGCGTCATAACGTATACAAAGAAGGTCTATCCTGTTAATTACAATTACTGTATTAAAAGTGAGCAACTGGCTAGGAAAAGTGTAACTAAAGATTTGGGTGTTACCTTTGATTCTGCTTTAAGCTTTTCTCACCACATTGACGTCACTGTCACTGCAGCTTGTAAATCTTTAGGGTTTGTTTTGAGGTCTGTAAAGTATTTTAACAATATTGAGATATTTAAGTGCCTTTACAACTGTTTTGTTCTCAGTCGATTAGAATATGCTTCTCAGGTATGGTCTCCGTATTATATCTGTTATCAACTAGATATAGAGCGAATACAACGTCGGTTTCTCAAATTTCTTACCTTTAAAATCACAGGTGTTTATCCTGAGAGAGGCGTTGATTATGACTTCTTACTGCAAACACATAACTTTCAGTCTCTTAAACACCGACGAGATCTGCATGGTGCCAGTTTCATTTGGAAGTTACTTCACTCTAAAATTGTTTGTCCTGAAATCTTGGCTTCCCTAAATTTCCTAGTACCTCGATTTAACTCCAGATGGACTACTACATTTAAACTGCCAATACCAAAGAGTAACATTCTAATTAAGGCACCTCTTTACTCTATGTGCCGTCATGTTGATGCTATGTACAGTGATATATTTTTATGATAGATCTTTTTTTTTCTTTTTTTTCTTACATTATATTTATGTTTATGCCTTTTGTTGTTTATCTATATATCTGTAGTTGTACATTTATTCTTTTGTTTTAGATTAGGTTTAGGTTTAGTTCTAATCGTTCTATATCTACTCTTCTTTTTTTTCGTCCTGTAATTGGGATTATCCTGTTGGGCGACTACCTACATAATAATATCAATAATAATAATAATTATAATAATAATAATAATAATAATAATAATAATACTGGTTTAGACACGTGGACGACATTTTAGCATGTTTCACCGGAACTAATAGACAACTAAACAATTTCTTCGAGTTCATCAACACAGTTCATCCTGATATAAAATTTACAATGGAAACAGAAATAAATGAATCCATAAATTTCTTAGACTTAAATATAACAAAGAACAAAAAACATGAATTCAATATATTTCAGAAACCAACCCACACAGATATAACTATAACTAACAATTCACTACACCCACATCAACACAAACCAGCAGCGTATAACGGTTTAATTCACAGAGCAATCAGTGTACCCTTATCAAAAGACAATTTTTAAAAAGAAATCAATTTAGTAAAACAAACAGCGATTAATAATAGTTTTAAACCCTTTGTAGTCGATAACATACTGCATAAAAACTATAAAAGAGCAATAAAAGAAGTATACCCGAGTGACAACAAAGTACCCCAAATATTCCACACCTTCACTTATCTAGGTAATGCGACAGACAAAATAAGTAAACAACTTAAACAGCATGAATTCAAACTAGCTTACAGAACTAGAAACACATTAGCAAAACACATAAAAAACAATAAAAGCAAACGAGACAAACAAACAAAGTCCGGAGTATACAAACTAAAATATGGGACTTGTTCAAAAGTGTACATAGGACAAACAGGACAATCTTTTAATAAAAGAATCAATGAACACAAAAGATGCTTTGAGAAACACAATAAGGATTCAACGTATGCAAGACACCTGATAGAAAATAGTCACCATATAGAAAGTAATTTTGATATACTCCACATTGAAAATAAAATCCCAAAATAAGATCTGTTAGAAATCCTCCAAATAAATAGAATTAAGAATACCGGAAACCTACTCAATGAACAAACAGATTTTAATTACTCCTCCCCGTTATTATCAATATTTAAGATGGACCAAATGTAGCAACTCGGGTGAATTTCCAGCCCCTTAGTTCATAGAAAATAAGTTTAATACTAGCACTAGAAATAGCCCGTTTTGTAAAATTTACGCAAACATTCTTGTTATACGACGTGACGAAGCTACAGTGTAGCGAAACGTGTCGTATTACAATAAAAAAATTGTGAAAATCAACAAGTGTTTCGTTTATTTAATATAAACATCAGTTACTTTGCCAAATTAAAAAAAAAGAAATGAAATAAAATAAAAAAAAGTAAGTAGCTACTTTTGTATAACAATTGCTTGAAATACTTCAGATTGATTCCAAACGCAGTAATTTCTCTTAAGGCGCGTTTCCATAAGGCCAGTAGCACTGAGCCAAAGACTAAAGTGGATTTGCAGGACTCTACTGGCCTGCTTACTGCTCTAGTGGAAACGCACCTTTAGGGCAGCACTAGATGAGCAGTTACAAAGTATCACTAGTTCAATAATTAATTATCAATCAATGCCAACGGAATACGTTATTTTAAATATCAACTAAATACAGGGCGTCCATTTTTCGAGCCTAAGCACGGGGATCTTACTTTTCTTAAAGGATACGAGGTTGGTTAAATTAAGAAAAAGTTATAATAATTAGTGATCTGAAAAGTAAACGTGCCTAATCTAGTCTACACAAAAACGGTAATATAAGCGTAGAGTTCATTTTAAAAAATTCGTTACAGGATTCCCTCTTTTTCAGGTTCTTAATGATGAGATGTTTCCCAGGTATAATTTTTATAGCTTGAGAATCCTGCTAGCTTCAGAAGAGTTGCCCCAAAAGTTGATGCCATAGGATGTCCGCGAATTAACAAATATATAGTAGGCACTTAAGCACTGTTTCAAAACTTATTTCCTAAGGTGTAATCCGTAATGCGTAAGTGAACTTGTTTATTTTCTCTGAGAGCTTTTGAATATGGAAATTTAATTTCAGGTTTTTGTCAATCTCAATTCCCAAAAATGTATGGTTTACTGAAGTCAGTATGCCATTATTGTAAGTAATAATGCTGTAAAAGTAACGAAAAAGTTTGTACTCGCATCTTTAGATTTCGGTACCCGTTACAAAGTTCTTTACTCGTTACTACAGTATAATTAAATAATCAGATAACATGTGTGAATATAGTTTTATATAGTTAGTTTATTAAAAAATACTCAAAATAAAATTACTATTTATTAAAATGCATACATAAGTCGTGGACGGTGCGTACAAGCAATGCAATAAGTATAAGCAGTTGATAAACAATCTATTAAAAACGCTAACAACTTATAACTGAAATTACTAAATTACCAACAGATCGGGAACTCGCACTCTTTCGTATCGAAACATGAGCGAATTCGTATGCTATAGTCATACGAGTCAAGCATACAAGTAACGAAATGTTTCGACAAGTAACGAATCGGTACTTTGAGTCTCATGTTATACCCGTTACTCAGTAACGAATACATACGGTTTGCAACAGCTCTAGTAAGTAAAGCTATACGCATTTTCTTCTTGCAAAATAAATTTCGTTATTTTAGTTTTAGCATTAAGTTATAAGTTGTTACTCGGAAACCGCTGTTCTCTAAGGCCCGGTATTATAAAGCTTTTTTAAATTAATTTACTCGATAGATTTTCATATTATAAACATCAACATAAATTACTCCCTCGGTTTCTAAGCAAGTAAATTTTTAGTTGTTACTTTAAATTGAGAGCAAAGCTAATTGACACATTTTAATCTTAAATAAAAATTATATTTTAGGTAAGTTCTGTGCAGAAACATTACTTGGTTTAAATTCTTGTAACATCTAGTAAAAGTCTTTAATATCGTTCATGGCATTTGGCATATATCAGTTTTGATATCAACTGAAAACTGAAGGACTTCTCCAGATGATCCGAAGCCGTTGGCGCCGGCATCCTAGACTTATCAGACTTGCTATTCTGTGTTTGTACTAAAGAATTATGTTTTACAGTAATTTCTTTCCATGCCTCTAGTTTTTATACTATATATTTATTTTATACTGGAATTGAGAGGATCCGGGATTTGAGTACGTTTTTTAAACTACTAAGGTTTAACCCTCACCGCCCGTCTACCTTAAAATTACATACTGCCCGTCTGGGGTCACTTTTGACCCCAAACCTAAAATTGCGTTTGTTTGCTATAAAAAAAAACGTATTTTTCATGTTAATGTTTAAAGATATATATTGATTAGTTTGTATGTGATAGTTATTAATAAACTTTAATAAACTAAATGTATATAAACTATATATATAAGCTAAACTATATAAACAAAATGAATTTTAAAGCAAATTTATTTATGAGGTGAATACTTTGGTGTAGTAAATATATTAGTCTGAGCCACTGTCATTTAACGTTAAACTAGAACATGTAAAACATAATGTGCGCATTTCAAGTTGCTCCTTACAGACGAATTTAGTGCACATATCACATAAAATATTTGTTTTTCTGTCTGATTGCCGTGGACAAATGCTGAATCTTCCTCGTTTATTTTGTGGTAGGTCCGGGTGTTTGTATTGTTGAAGTAAGTTTCCAAATCCTGCATTTTCAATGGCCTTATGAATTTTCCTTGCCTTGAATTCTATTTTCTATTTCTTGTTTTACTAATTCCTCGCCTAGTTCTAGTAAGAAGCGGCGTCTTCCAGTTTTATTTTTGTATGTATTGTCAAGCTCAGAAAATAATACGTAAGCATTAATTCCAGCAAAATCCACAAGATCAAAAAATACTGCAAGTGGCCATCTGCTTGTCGATCTTTTTGTTCTATCATTATTGAATTTAGCGGAGTTTAAAATTGCTAAATAATAATCTACTTAAGTTTATGGTTAGAACTCTGCGGAAGGTCATTGAATATTTTCAGAACTACAAGGAAAAAAATATAGAACTTACAAAACTGTCGTATATTCGACAGCGTCTCAGTTATTACCTGTACAACCCGAATTTCAGCGATTTAAAATTGCTCAAACAATAATCTAATGATGCTTGTGGGTAGAACTCTGCAGAAAGTCGTTGGATACGTTCCGAACTACAAGGGAAAAATTATAAACCTCACAGAACTGTCGTGTTTTTGGCAGCGACTCACTTATTAAGTGTATAATTCGAATTTGGCGGAGTTTAAAATTGCTAAATAATAATCTACTTAGGTTTATGACTGGAACTCTGCGGAAAGTCGTTGAATATGTTCCGAACTACAAGAAAAAAATTATAGAGCTCACAGAACTGTCGTATATTCGATAGTGTCTCGGCTATAACCTGCATAACTCCAATTTCAGGGATTTAAAATTGCTCAAACAATAATCTAATGATGCCTGTGGGTATAACTCTGCAGAAAGTCGTTGGATACGTTCCGAACTACAAGGGAAAAATTATAAAGCTCTCAGAACTGACGTGTTTTTGACAGCGTCTCGCTTATTAAGTGTATAATTCGAATTTGGTGGAGTTTAAAGTTGCTAAATAATATTCTACTTAGGTTTATGGCTGGAACTCTGCAGAAAGTCATTGAATACGTTTCTAACTACAAGGAAAAAAATACAGAGCTCACAGAACTGTCGTGTATTCGACAGCGTCTTAGTTAACGCGTATAACTCGAATTTACCAGGATTTAAAATGGCTCAAAAAATAATCTAATCTATAAGAATAGGCCGTTATTTTTGCGTAGGACAAAGTCAGACGCTGCGTGAACCTGGCGTCTCAGTTTGCACTTTGGCTTTTTTTCGCTTTAATGAGCAGAACTATCGATCTATCTATCAGGAACTATAGAACTATTAGAAATAAAGCCAGAACTCACTGAAACTTATGAGTTTCCATGAAATGATATGCCAGCTTCACAGACACAGTGTATTCGCTATGTAACCTATTGGTAAATTTTCTACCTTCCAGCATGCATTCCTATGAAAGGTTTCATTAAGTTCAGAGATGTAACATGTGTTTGATTGGTCACCAGCGAACGAAATCGAGAAATTTGAGGCAAAAAAAAACATAAATCTTAATCTATGAAATGTAAATTTGCAAAAAGGAAATCCCATTAAAGCGTACGCGGTATTACTTATGGGTCAGTAACATTCTCATTTAAATTTATGAGTTTACATAATGAGAAAGGGGAAGCATAAATGTTAATTAAACTTTCCAAACGGAACGAAATTCAATGAAGCACATCGACGGACCCGAACATCAAGTATTTCGCTTGTTTATTTCATGTTTAAATCCGTGAATTATTATATTTACCTCGTAAAATTTGCGCGCGCGATTTGAACTTGCAGTATAAATGAAGACACAATGGCAGAACTTGATTTATACGAACGGGATTAATAGGCGGGATATATGCATAAAATTCCATACGCATTGCCAACTAACATAGCTGCAATAAACCCATTTCTGCAATCGTTCACGTTATTCATGTGAAGCCGGCTTTGCAACACCCCCCCTCGAAATTTATTCACACGGCATCGAAACGTTCCGAACGCTTTTCGAACATACTGTTTTGCACGGTACGCGAGCGATAGCTTTCACAGATTAGTTTAATGGCCCCGGTGGAATTGTGTATCGCGAAATTTGTTAAACTTCGCCCGGGGTAATTCACACAATGCCTTTCGCCAATTTCATTAATACACACAAATTGCATTTCGGCGGGGGTGCAGCGCTGGTATCGGAGAGTCTAATTAAATTAGTTGCGATCCGTGCGCCCGTTTTGCGGACCTCAACGGCTTGTTAACCGGGCGAAACAAACATTCGCCGTTAAATAAACGTCGAACTATTCATCCGCCGAACTATTCCGGTTAACCTAACAAAACAGTAAGTGGTGCCCGCGAACTATTCAGAATTCGGCTTAATTTATATTCGAGGCCGATATGTTTACAATGAGGATTCATTTCAACGGGGGCGGATTCCCCTGTTGTTTGAAATTTCAGCTGGCAAACATCGCCCCCATTGAAATCGTAATTGCGACTATGTACCCAACTGGGATTACTATTACCTTATTGAATGCTTTAGCTCTTAATAATGTAACTTGATTGCAAATCGATGAGATTGTAAGTGAGTTCGCAACCTTAACTGATCTATCGCTCTTTGGTCTAATTAAAAAAAATTCAACCCCCGATAAGAGGGCGGACGCCTATTATTTGTTCGATATACAGTTAGTAAATGTAACTTTGTAAGAATCTAGATTCCTATCATTATTTTTTGTGAGAATTCAATACACTTTATTCAATTAAGATGCTTAACTAAATTAGAAATCATGTTAATGTATGATTCTTTGAAAGCACAAAATTAAATACATGCAGCTTTTACAACGAAAGCATTAGTGGCAATCTACTATGCAATCTACTAAGGAACGAGTTCGTACTACGGTAACATGTTTAAAAATAAACAAGTTTGCATTGCACTGCTTTGTAGAACGAGAAATATCAACGGTCTTTCATTTGAAAGCTCTACGCGTTGCTGAAATGCAGTTTCTCGTGCTAGGAATTTTCAAGAAGCCTCGGAATTAGCTTTAGCTCCCACGTCACCCTAAGTCTCGTAATAAATAGGACAAGAGAAGAAACTTCGCCGCAGTTCCGCATATGAAGTAGTCGGTTTGACAAGCTTCTTAATTTTTCCTCGTTATAAAATAAAGCATTTTAAAATTCAAAATTATCTTCCGCCAGTTAATTTTTCTAATTTAATTTAAATCAACTGTACCTAGAAGCATCTACGTTCAGCGAAGGCGAGTTTAGATAAAATTTGATTCATTATTGCTTCAAATTTCAGTCTCTGTCAAATTTTGTAGAAGTGCATTGATTTCTGTTGATCTTCCCTTCTCGCTTTCATATTCAAGATTCTATTTTGTAGTAGTCTATTTTGTAGTAATCTCTTGTTATTCATCATCCTTTGAATATATCTTGTTATCTAAATATATTTGAATTATTTTGAGGAAGGACTCTAAGTAAGTAAGCTGAGAAAGAGATAAGCAGTGGACTATTTTCGACAATTCTAAAAATATAAGTAGACGCCATTCGAGCAATTCGTGAAAAACGATTTGAAATTCGATTTCTGGCCTTTAGCTAAACTAGAAAACGTTACTCACAAAGAGAAGCGATATCCAAACTTGTACGATTTATTTAAAAGAATTGGGGACGAAAAGGAGTTGAAAAGTTGGTTCCAAACCTGTCTTACAACTTTAATTCATCGAATATTTATCAGTATTAAGATTTAGTTAGCTTGCAATGTACCAAGAAATGAGGTTACACTGTGATCATGTTAAAAAATAAAACAAGCTTGCATTGCACTGCTTTGCAGAACGAAGGGTATCAAGGGTGAGTCATGGAAAAGCTCTATGCGTTGCATTAATGCAGCTGCCGGTGCAAGCTAATTCATCGAAATCCGGGAGCTAGCTTTAGCGCCCCCCGTCAGCCGAGATCATAATAAATACGACCAGAGAAGAAAGCTTGTAGAGAGCTCCGCATATGAAGTAGTCGGTTTGACACTCGTCTTAATTTTCCTCGTTATAAAGTTTCTCAAAATTCAAAATTATTTTCTGTCAATCTTCCCTTCTCTCTTTCATATTCTATTATTAAATAATTAATTAATTAAATTTAATTCACATATTGTACACTTAGCATAAGGAAGGACTCTTAAGTAAGCTGAGAATAAGATAAGGAGTGGACTAATTTCGATAATTCGAAAACTGTAAGTAGACGTCATTCGAGCAATCCATGGAAAACGGTTTGGAAAGCGATTTCTGGCTTTCAGCTAAAGCAGACACAAAGAGAACCGAGAACCAAACTTGTATGGTTTGTTTAAACAAATTGATGACAAAAAGGGGTTGAAAATGGGTTCCAACCCCGTCCACACGTCTTACAACTTTAATTCCTCGAATATTTATCACTATTACGGACCGATTTCATAATCAAACCAAAGGAGACTTTCAAATAAAAATCACAATCTCATGCATAAATAACTATGTTTTCGCATCTTTTTATGCATATGATTGTGACTTTTATTTTAAAATCTCCTTTAGTTCGATTATGAAATAGGGCCTAAATCTTTTAAACTAAATTTTAATGTACCTTCCGCAAAAAGATTTTTTTTTTAATAACTTACACAAGAGTCAAAAGTTATCGGTGTATTATATCGGACGCCCAACAAAAAGAAAATGGGTCAAATTTCGAAGATTGACTTCTTTGCATATAAATGAACCAACTGGACTTTTTTAATTAAGGCTGGGAAACGCATTCGAATTATTCCAATATTCTAATATTCGGAATTCGAATAATTTCAATATAAGTGATTGGAGTAATGGAATATTTGTATCGAATGTTTGAATGTTTGAATATTCTATTAATTGAATTTTCCAATAATTCGATAATCAAATAATTGAAATTTTTTAAATATTTGACTGTTCAAATAATGTATGAAACGAGAAATACTCAAAAATCAACATTTTTTTGGCTTATTAATGTTGTTACAGTTTTTCTTTTCTATGAGAATGTTATTTTGTGCGTTTTCTTTGTTTTACACAAATCTAATGTATAGTTTGTAGGATTATAAAATTCATAACATAATATATAATTTCTAAAATTTTCATTATCCTTGACAGCAAGCATGGCCGCCTTGCATGGGGAACTTATTAGGAGCAAATCCCGTTTCAATTTGTCTACCCTACTGCAATGTCAGGTCAAAAAGCGATAGTAAGATGTCGCTATTTTATCTGTTCATAATATAACGTTTTCTGTACTTTTGGAAATGAACGGATACGTCTTATAACCTATTTCTTAGTTCACGCTTGTATTAGTAACTATCGGTTATCAAGATCCTAGATGAAATACAAAATAACTAACTGAACTTCTTTATGATCGAATATTAAAATAGTTTCATAGTCATTCAACATTCCGATATTCGAATAAATCGAATAATTCAAATGAAAACTGCTGTAAAGGCTCGAATATTCAGTACGCAGAGATGCAAAGTTTTCATAAAAAAAGTTTTCGATTAAATAATATTATATAGGGTGAGTCATAATGAGCGGAACAAATTTTAACCAGTATATAGGAGAGACATTTTAAGTAAAAAAGTTCTTATAAACCTATATACAGGGTGTTCATGGGAAGCGGCTACAACAGCTAATTTTCTTATTTGTGTTTTTACGAAGTAACTGAAAATAGGAAAGTTTTGGAACCTTTTCTCCTAGATTTTATGGTACTTTCAAAAAAGCAAATGACAATCAGATTTTCGAAATTTTAAATTATTTTCAACTTTTTTTAAATGAAAGGTTAGGTTCTTTATCATCGCATCGCACTCAGAATGTCAAATTCAACATGTTTCTAAAATATTATCGCCTACTATTTTATAAATGATTTACTAACAAAAGCTCGGTGTTCACGAAAAATTGCTACAATAACTAACTTTCTAATTTAACATTTCACGAAGTAGCTTAAATTAGAAGACTTTCGGGAATTTCCCTGCTCGATTTTGTGGTACCGAAAGGAAGATGGTCAGGAATAGTAGGAACGTCCTTAAGAATTTTAATTCGAGCTGAACTCGGAAATCCCGGAAATTTTTTGCAGTCGGCACGCCGCCAGCGACCGAGAGATTCAGATCGAATGTACGGAAGACGCAATATTACCCCTAATTATGCACACTATTAAGGATTTTTTGTACATAAAAAATGCAACATCCGATGTTCCCTCTCTGGATACAAATCAGGGAGGAGAACAGTGCATAGATGTTCTAGCAACGGCCTTGAAGTCGATCTTCCGACTCCTTTGAGTGTTGACCTAATTACGCGTCGTGTTCCTCGTTGAAAGATTGTTTATTTTTTTTTATTTTAACTTTTTTTTTGATTCTGTCAATTTCTGCAGTTTGAAATTAATGCCGCGAATGAAGATATAACTTCACTTCCTTGTGTCTTTTTTTGTAATCAAATTAATCCGATTTTCCCTTTTATTTATTAATTCAATTTAAATTCTGTACATTAAGAAAGTCAGCGTTGTGTTCATTCTTACTTCACATCGTTGAACTGACGTCTCAAAAATGTTGACTATCAAAAAACAAATTAGTTCTTGTTTATGTATTTAATGTTTAATTGCTATACGAGGTAATAATTAGTTAGAAACGTGTGACTCGAAGCCACTCAGAAGTATAGTAAAAGAAATAATTGTTGGATATCTTTTAATTACTTACTTACAATGAATTGTATTAAAAATCATCTACGTGCCAATTACGAAATTAATTTACGTATTTCTTTAATTTTTTTTAGTAAAACAGGCAGCTATCAATTTTGTCGTTACTACTCCTTATTATTAGTAATCCAGGTTGATTAAAACATTATCTGGCGTCAATTGGAACCGTCTGAACCGTCATCTATTATACAAAAATTAAAACTAATTTAGATGAGTATCAAAAATACGTGTTTCAGCAAAAACATTTTTCTTTTCCAATAAATCGAAAATTTAAATTGTAAGCACGTAAGAGTCATTCAGAGCGCCATCTGTTGTCCAGAAGTAAAAGATATTTTTTTTCATCCTCACGCCAACGTTCTCCACAAAATCCCTGCCGTCAAGCGTTACAATGAAATTAATTTTAAAATTGACCTTCAAAATTGAACTTTAAAATAAAAAAAATCGAGTCCTGACAGGAATTCTTTAAAGCACCATCTCTTGGCCTACAGAAAAAAAAAATAAATTTATTCAAATTTCCTGCAACGACGTTTAATTTTACCCTTCATGTTCTCCTTCATTTCGATTTCAAAATTAAAATCTGAAAGCAAGCTGTGACGGAATTATTGACAACGCCATCGCTTAACTAAAAATCAAAGCTTCTAATATCAAACGACATGAAAACGCGTTCACAATGACGTTCTCAATAACTTCTGGCTTTGTTTTTGCAGTTATTTTAAAGAAATTGAAAGTTAGAACTGAATGTGTCACATAATACAAAATTATGATATTGTAAAGGCTCGGATATTCAGTGCGCGGAGATGCAAAGTTTTTATAGAAAATTAAATTAAACTAGATAGATTAAATTACTCCTATACAGGGTGTGGATAAAGTATGGAACAGAATTCATATTTCTGTTATCTTGGGTTTGATGAAAAAATCCTGAAACAGGTCGATTTTGGTTTTGTCCCGTGCATTTTATGACATAGTGAATTTCATTCTGTAGCCATCTGATTGCATCCAGGTGTGACGTCATCAGTTTTTTTCAAATAGTAACATCAGACTTTTATTATTCCTTGTCGTTAAGTATTCCATTGTGCATACAACGGTATAAAAAGTTTGGTATCTTACATAACAATTTTTTGGAGAAAAACACTTTCGAATTTAAAAAAATTAAAATTTTATTCCTATGATAAACTAATCAAAAAATGCTAAACTAATCAAAAAATGATAAACTAATCAAAAATTATCAACAAATTAGATAAAATATCAACGGAGGTGTTCAAACTGTCCACCGTTGGCCATTTGACATTGGCCAAGACGGACGTACACACTTTCTACGGAACGTCGTATTGTCTCTGGGTCAATATTGCGAATTTCCTCGTAAATGCGAGTTTTCAGGTCATCCAAGTCATGTGGCTTATTTGTGTACACCTTTGATTTCACATGACCCCATAGAAAAAAATCAAGTGGGGTGAGATCTGGCGAGCGGGCAGGCCAGTCAATTGTACCCCTTCGTCCTATCCATCTCCCTGGGAAGATTTCGTCGAGATACCTGCGAACATGCTGGCCAAAATGTGGAGGTGCTCCATCTTGTAGGAATCAGATTTTGGGATGAGGTGCATCAGGATTGGCTTTGTCCGGAAACAGTATTACCAATGCTGGCACGAGGTCAAATCTTAGAAAATCTAAATATCTTTCAGCGTTTAAATGTCCCTCGAGAAAGACAGGTCCCACAATGCGATCTCCTATTACCTATTATTCCCGCCCACACATTAACTTTTTGTTGGGTTTTGGTGTGACCCTCCCGAACCCATCGAGGATTTTCGCCCGACCAATATCTACAATTATGGCGATTCACCTGACCGTTTATTTTAAAAGTTGCTTCGTCGCTAAAAAGCACATTACTGAGAAATTCGGGATTCTCATCTCATCGTAGCATCAATTGTTCACAGAACTCGTTTCGACGGTCGAAGTCATCTTCATTCAGTTCCTGAACGAGATGGACTTTATATATGAAGTTTTTCCTTCTTCAAGTACTTTGCGACTGTGGAAAAGTCGACTGCATTATCTCTGGCAATGTTTCTTCTTGAAGTGTGGGGGTTGTTTTGAACTTCCAAGAGAATGTTCAGCCTAGTACCTTCTTCAGTTCTTGGACGACCTTGTTTGGGTCTGTCTTTCACACTGCCAGTTTCTGCGAATTTTGCCACAATTTTGCCACAATTTTGCTCACCGTTGATCGCAAAATCGGTGTTCGCTTTGCATTTTCTGCATTGAACAATTGACAGGCTTCTTCATGGCTACGTATTTTATCACCAAAGCTAACCATAATAAAAATTTGAATTCTGTCTTGTTCGCTCAAATAAGCCATTTTCGTGATTCACTTTCAACACTACCAAATTTCCGTTCTAGTCAAAACGAATACTCAGGTGCAGTACTTGATATACGGTTATAAGCTAATTGACAGCACTTTGACATTACTTTCGTCTACGCCATAGTTACTTGCGTTTTTCAATTGTAAAAAACATCAACCGGAAATTTAAAAAAACATTCGGTTCTAGGAACAAACTGTAAGGCCTGCATAGGGTTTTTTTGTTTCCCTTATGTCGACTGGTCGATGTCTCGATTGAAGACAATCCGAGGTACACCTCAGACGTATCTAATTTGTTGATAATTTTTGATTAGTTTATCATAGGAATTAAATTTTAATTTTTTTAAATTCGAAAGTGTTTTTCTCCAAAAAATTGTTATGTAAGATACCAAACTTTTTATACCGTTGTATGCACAATGGAATGCTTAACGACAAGGGATAATAAAAGTCTCATGTTACCATTTGAAAAAACTGATGACGTCACACCTGGGTGCAATCATATGGCCACAGAATAAAATTCACTATGTCATAAAGTGTATGGGACAAAACTAAAATCGACCTGTTTCAGGATTTTTTCACCAAACCCAAGATAACAGAAATATGAATTTTGTTCCATACTTTATCCACACCCTGTATTATAACGTATTTAAAACACGAATGAGGTCAGTATAAGAAATGGGGATGAATCATGCAGCGTCGGCCGCAATTTCTTGGAAATAAGATGCGCATGGCACGACTCCAACTGGAAACAATGGAGTCAACCCTCGATAGTTTGAACATTGCACCTAATTATACACTCCATTAAGGAGTTTCCACGCATAGGAAAATGCCACCGATATATTGGTTGAAGTTCCTCTTTTTACAAGTCAGGGAGATGAAAAGTGTTTAAGTAGAGCGGGATAAATTCAATTTTTATATTTGACGACAAATAAACGCACAAAGTGAAATTAATAGAAGAATCGAAGCAACGAAATGATGGGATACTTAAATACATAAGGATGGTGAAGGGGATGAAATAAAATAAAAGGATAAGCTAAAAATAAGAAGTTATTCTTAAATACAAGAAAAAGAGAAAAGGAGAGGCAAGACAAAACCTGATTTATGATTTCGAAACGAACATATATTTATTATTTATTGAGTCCTTAATGATTCAAGAGAAAAATATTAAGAGCTAAAGCGTGTTTATTTATTTCAGTTTTCGTTTGAACATTTACTGAATTATCAATTTGTATCAAATTATTACCGCCCGATACATCAAGACTGATTAATAAACATATTTTCTAACAGTTTGGCAATTTTGGCCATTCAAAATTGCCGTTAAAATGTTATCTGACAAAAAAATTAATTAGTTAAATCACCAGATCGGCTTTCCAATAAACGCCTCTAGTATTTAAAAATAAAAATAAATTCCAAAAGATAAAAAGTAACCGATATGTGCACATCATACACGCCCACACACACATCCATACGTTAGCTTTGTTTTTTTAATTTCGGGAGCAAATGATGGCAAAAAAGTAGAGCTCGAAACACCAATCAGGTGCGTTATGACCGGTTTTATCGAAGCGATTTTTTACCGAACGCATTTTTCCAGCTTGCTTTTTATTGCTGGATATAAACTAGGCCGTGATAATAAAACGCGTCGCGCACCTGTCGTTCATTTTTCACATGCCAAAAACATATTCGCTTTAAATACCAATTAATAGCCCCGGCCAATCGTCCTTTTGTGAACGCAAAAAGAGCTCGTTCGCGAACAAACCGACGGCCTGACCTGCAAAAACGCAATTACCTTTATGGAAAAGCAGGAAAAAAACTTAAATACTTTGTAACCTCTGTGGTTCTGTTCTTTTCCTTTATTAAACTAGACTGAAAATATTTAAAGCCGTATACTCACTGAGAGATTTGTTTGTAAACTTTATAAAATTGTATAGAGACTGTCTAAAAATAATACATCTCCTAACAACGTTTGTTTTCATTATCTAGGCCCTAAACACCTGTACGTTTTAGGCTAGATATTGACTTGAACTTTTTTTTGTTTGGAAAGTCTGAAATGTCTACAGACAAATCTTTCGAATAAACGAGGCCCAAGACCAGCTCATAGTTTTTTCCTTTTAATTAAATTTATCGGGAGATTTGTAATGTCACAAAAATTTTGGCATTTGGCCTGCGGAAAAAAAACCGGTTCTACCTCGACACAATTCCATCGAAAACACATGAGCTTTTCTGCTGGATTCGTTGTTTCGCGACGGACGGGATAACGACGTTTCCGAAAATTTATGAATAAACGAGTAAAATGGTTTATTTTAACGCGACGTAGCTGTCGAAACAAATTGGCCGCCTTTCAACCAGACTAAATATTTAAAAAATTTGGCATTGATTCTGGATCTGATGTGTACGCTCGTGCGACTTGGTCGCTCCCTCGACGGCGGTGGCGACGTCGTGCGTTTCCTGCTGATAATTGCGAGCGAGGAGATCGTTTCGCAGAACTGTCTTTGTTTTTTTTTTGCAAATTGGTCAACAGGAAATACCATTCTTTCAGTTGGAGCGGATTATAATAACATGTTGTCCACAGTCCGCCTCTTTTTCGTAATAATTTCCTTTCCAGAACGTAGTTAAGATAGGCTTAAAGCTTATGAAAATTCAATTCTTTCAATTGTTTTCATACATAGTGGGTTGGCTTGTCAGACAGTAATTGTATAATAAAGTATTCAGAACATTGAGTCTTACAAGCCCAAATCAAAGGGCACTTACGCAACGGTGTGAGTACTCTCGCGTTGCTTACGCTCATTTAACATCTAAATAAAATACAAAAGAAACCTCCTAAGTTAATTATTAAAACTAACAAAATAAACTAGTACAATTAAAATATATAGGACAACAACAGTGTAAATAAACTCAATACGATCACAAAAAAAACGAATGAGACCCCTGAGTAAGTTAGAATAAAATGACTAGCAAAAGACATTAAGTTATTAATTAAGTTAATTTAAAATGTATTTTTTCTAATGGAATACGAGTTATTTGCTGATAAGCGGTTTGCTGGTGCAACGAGTCAGGCGATGAACTTGTAGCGTGAATCCGCAAAGTTGCCAATACGCAAATAACTCGGGCATTGTATAAGTGTTTAAACACGATCAATTAATTCACGATTTAATAGAAATGACGATTGGAAACAACGTGAAAATCCTGACATCACCTTTTCAGCAACCAAGCTAAGTACGGGTTCAATTAAAGTTTTGCGGAATTTTGGTCATGACGTCACGTACATTAGCAGTATAAAAGATGTGCGTAATTTGTAAAAGATATCAGTTAATCTGATCGTCGTCGTGGGATACAGTTATCTATATTTCTAACCTTTAAACAATAAAGGTATTCCTTGTTGTTTTAATGAGTTAGTTTGCAGTTTCCCTGTTACTCCCTTTTCACCCCCAAGCTACGCAACCCCCGCGTCTGGCCGCCGACAGCTCGTAACCTGCTGGAGATGACCGACGTGGACATTATCACAGGCAAAATATCTCTCCCACCGAGTTCGTAGGTGTAAGAAACTTCAGGCCAACACTGATCCCGCCAATGGTTCGAAGTACGCCCGCGTTATCAGTTTTCTCCGCGATAAATCCCTAAAGATATTGCACTCCTTGATATGACGACAAGCAACACGTCGCCGATGGCAACAGCTTCCAACAACTGAAAGCGTTTCCCTGGACGTTTCGCACGAGGATATCGTGACGCCAGTCGAAACAACACTTCCAGTACTATACAATACAAATTCGACGTTAAATTCTGCCTGGGACTACTTGATTGCCGTAAAAAGCAAGCCGAAAAACAGCGTGGCACAATCACGGAACCGAGAGATTGTCCCTACACTACGGGGACAACAATAACGACGCATCTCTGATCCGCTAACAACGGCAAGCCGAAAAAAATAGCTTGGCACAATCACAGAACCGATAGATGATCCCTTCATCTTGGGGACAGCAAAAGTGATGCGGCTTTAATCCGTCAACAACGGCTGGTTCAATTCTTCATGAATAGAACATTCAAACGGGCATCACAGCACGCAGCGCGATCAGAGACTTGATCGCAACTTACTCGCTCACTGGTCGAAAACCAAAAGGCTCAACGCGGCCGCTAAACAAGCAAATTACCGAGTGCGGAACAGGAATAGTCTACCCGACTGGTTCGGTTATAACAAAAATTCGACTGTAACATTTGATTCTATCTAATTATTCAAAATGGAATCTATTCCAACAATAAAAAAAAGTGTCTGTTCGTATCTGTAATTTTCGTCTTACCCTGAAATTGCGGAAGCGTTGGTGCTCATAAAATCGCAGAGGCGTCCTGTCCGTTCGTTCATATCGTGTTTTTCGCGTCGCGTCGGTAATAATGGCACCGCCATCCGACCCAGGCCCCAAAATCCCCGTACCGCTATGCGGACTTCTTTCCAATTTGCGTCAAGTGCGTCGTACGCGTCGCGCACACGTAAAAAATAAATTACCCCGAATAACTCACGCGGCGGAGACGCACACGTAAAAAAGACAAATGGCGATTGTATTTCAAAGGGAAGGGCCCGGGAGAGGAAACAACGATAATTTGGCCCGCATTCTCGACTGTCGTGCTGTGTAATTCAATGCCGGCTTACCTTCAGAGGACCCGCGAAAAAGAACTACCGTCCTCGTTTATCGTTTTCGAGGATCAGGACGTAATCAAATCATTTCAATTTCAAAAACGGAAATTCCTTATTTTCTCTTCTCCTGTGTCAAATAAATTTCAAAGGAAATAAAAATGTTAAAGAAGAGACTATGAGATAGACTCTTAAAAGAGACCATCAACTATAATAGAATTTCATGAGTTACTAGTGAGGATTAGTTTATCTTAAAGCGGAAAGCTGTTATGAAGACATTCGGTCCATCGATCGAACGTCTGTAAGATCTTGATTAACCTTAATGAATTGATTACGCAGATTGAAACCTCAAAATCAATCAAAATCAATCGATCTCCTTAAGATACTTCATTATCTAGATAAAACCCTACCGGATTCAGGGTGGGTAGTCTAGGAGCCCAGTCAAATCCACTAACCACCACATCTTATCCAAGAATTTTCAATCGTGTAATCATCAAGATTTTTAGAGAAAAATTAATGTCGTCAAAACATTGCATTTTAGTTCGCTTGTACAACCTACTTCAAAACAAGTCGTCACCATTGCCAAACTTTTCTATTCTTGAAGATACAAAACCCGTTTCGCACAGTCCCCCTCATCGGGGCGTGTGAAGATGTTGACCCCGTGCCTACTACTTCAACTTCTCAACTACGACAGACGGCGTCGCAGAACGCCGAGAAAGCGTCGTTCTTCTAGGCCATCGTCCGACATAAACTAAACGCAAAGAACAAGTAGCCCAAATCAAGGACCTGCAATCAATTTTTAAAAAAAAAACAACGGCAAAGCAAGAAACCTGACCGGAATCAAAACTGGAAAGGAAAGCCTGTGGAGGAAGTGAAGGTTTGTCATTAACAATCTGCGAGAAAAAGGAGCAACAATTACCAACATACCTGTCCTGCACTTCAGGAACGACGCTAAGGAAATTTCGTCGTACATGAAGAAACCTCCCAAAGATTTCTCCCGGAATCAAAATTTGTGTCTCTCCGCAGGGCGGCACACACGAAAGGGGCCTGAAGCCCGTAAGACACCAAGCAGGTGTTGAAAAGCAGGCGTGGCCTATTTTCCGTTTCTACCGACATAGTTGCTGTAGCGCTAGCTTTGTTTAGTACATGCGAGAAAGAAAGACATGAGTCTGTAGCTCTCTCAAATTGACTATACCAGCAGTCGCTGGTCGCAAAACAACTGACCCCCAAAATGTGTCGCAGATTCCTGAAAGAAATCATATGAAATCATATAAACTCCCGAAAATCCGAAAATTAGGAAAGGAAGGCTTGCACGAATCAAAACCAATCTGACAACTGCCAATGAAATGAGATGTGAAAGATGAGACCAAATGAGACACCCAACGAGGCGTTAAACCTAAAGTCGCATGAGCTAAGCTATAAAGAAAAGGCGAGACGAAAATTTTATGGCCGTGAGAAAATTTGAAATAATTAACTGGCGATAGAATTCCACAAAACAGAAGAAATCCTATTAAATCAAATAAACGACGCCTACATTCGTTTCGAAAAAATGACATCATCCTGATAAAAGAAATAAAATTCCCGTGCGATATTGTTTATTCAAATACGCCAAAAACATCAAAGAAATTCGCTTTAATCTACGGCAGGAATTATTTCGAAACGAAACCTCAAACGAGCGTTTTACAATAACGTAAAAGCGTATATTTATTTGATGAATTCGAATAAACATAATTACTTCAGGATAATAAAAACTTGTCTAAAAAAGTAATAAAAGCGACGGGAAGTTCTAGCTGTGGTAACTCGAAGCGACAAGCCCGACACGAACTATGCAACGACGCCAAACGGGGCAAAACGGAATTCTAATATTCCGCAATCGAGATTACATACGGGTGGTAGGAATATACAGTCTGTTGCCTGGAAATGATTTTCAACACCATACCATAGTGTTACAGTTTTAAATTCATCTGTTATTCTGGGATGCTCTGTATAGTATATTCACCTGAGTCAAGTTTTTTTTTTATATCGACCGTTAAGAAAATTGCGTTCGAGTTTAAGGCGTCCCAGGTTCAAGGGCCAAGCGAAAGTGCTGGAAATGTAAACATTTACCATCGTAATTGCCCGGATAATGTATCATTAAAATTTAGATTCCTTTATCTGTATGGGATTTGCAGTATAGATAGAAATGTCGAGAATCGACTTGTTTATTCTTGTGAATTCAAACACGTTAAGTTGCGTTTTATTTTCGCTCCGGACGGCGTTATTTCGGCTGTACTTTTTTGCCTCATTCCAGAAGTTTTTCTTGTATCCTTTCTCGCTCGAACTTCGAACGCTCCTGTTAGCTCTGACATTTAATTTCACACTTTGAATATCAAGTCACACTTCTCTGGATTGGCTAACCATTCTCGATTCTTCTTTCTTCATGTTTGTTTCTCATCTCCCTGCTCGAGTCAGTGATCTCGATTCCATATTAAGAATTAGGGTAAACCACTGGTGCTTTGCACGTATTTGTTTGGTGTGTCTAAGGAATAGTTCCCCAGGCGGAGAAATATATCTCACGGTCTTTGGTCGTCTCTGACTGGTTTATCCCAAAATAAGCAGCGTATTCAGGTGAGTTAACGCTGTCGTCCGCTAACTTGATTTGTGTCTTACGTTCGTTCGTGTTTATCTCCTTTAGGTTTTTCCTACTGGGCCATGTTTCTTGGCGTTTTGTCGCTAAGCCCCGTGCTGTGGAGTATTTCGTTGAATGAAACTTCTCGTACTGGACGTTTGCCGAGGTGAACGTGTACCTGGCCCTTGAAGTATCTCCAAGAGAGGGTTACGGTCATCTAGTCCGTACTTACCGTACGACGGTGGACAAAAGGAGAACCGTAAAGACAGTCTCTTCAGAGCAGAGATTTGCCGCCCTTCCCAGTGTGACGAACAGTTGACAAAGGTCGTACGTAATCCTTTTATTTACCCTTTTAATACTTTCCCGTTGCGTTTATCTCTCTTTTCCGCAATTAAACCGTAAGTGCTGACTAGGATAAATAGTTTTTGCATGACTTTATGTTTGCTTCTCTTCTCCCCGCTCTCGAATCGAATTACTGACACTCCATTCCCTATTTAGAGTTTAGGAAAACCACCACTCGTGCCTTGCGCATATTTTTGGTGTTTTTGTGGAATATATCCCCTAGGAGGGAGAAATATATCTCACGGCCTTTGGTCATCTCTGACTGGTGTATCTTAAAATAAGCAGCGTATACAGATGAGTTAACGCTGTCGTCCGCTAACTTGATTCGTGTCTTAAGTTTCTTCGTGTTTCTCTCCATTGTTTTCCTATTGAGCCATGTTACTTGGCGTTTTGCCTCTAGGCTCCGTGCTGTGCAGTATTTCATGGGATGAAACTTCACGCACTGGACGTTTGCCGAGGTGAACGTATACCTGGCCCTTCGAGTATCTCCAAGAGATAGTTACGGTCATCTAGTCCATACTTACCGTACGACGTTGGACAAAAATTAGATCCGCGAAAACAGTCTCTTCAGAGCAGAGATTTGTCGTCCTTGCCTATGTGACGAACAGCTGATAAAGGTCGTACTTAATCCTTTTATTTACCCTTTTAATTCTTCCCCGTTGCGTTTATCTCCTTTTTTCGCAATTAAACCGTAAGTGCTGACCAGGATAAATAGTTTTTGCGTGACTTTATGTTTGTTTCTCTTCTCTCCACTATCGAATCGAATTACTGACACTTCATTCCCTATTCAGATTTTGGAAAAACCACCACTCATGCCTTACGTGTATTTTTGGTGTGTTTGTGGAATATTTCCCCTAGGAGGGATAAATATATCTCACGGCCTTTGGCCGTCTCTGACTGGTTGACCCCAAACTAAGCAGCGTGTCAACGCGCTTTTCCCAGCCTGGCAATTCACATATTCTCCACGAGAGTTATCGCTGTCGTCCGCTAATTTGATTCGTGTTTTACGTTCCTTCGTGTTTCTTTCCTTTAGACTTTTATCATTGGACGAGTTATTTGGCCTTTTGACTAATTTGACTATTTTTATTTTAATGAAGAATATCGTCTTCCGTGGTCAGCCTCTCCTTCCCCAAACAGGTAACTGATATTCCCATATTTACTCTGACTCAGTTTGCTGCAACAATCTATTTTAACGACGTAGTGCACATAATTGCGTTCGACAAACATTTTAAAGCTCTTTTTATAGGTTAGATTTCAATAGCTGTCAGAGTAACAAACGTCAAGAAACGTACCCTAAGACTCTAAATCTGAAGTCTAAATTTCATCAAGAATTGATGAAAAATTTTAAAACAAGTCGGCATTTTTAATAGATCACGCACTGTGAATACCCCTGTATAATTCAAACAAATTACCGCAATTACAAATTTTTCATTAACTACTCATATCAATCGAACTTGTTTTGAACTCATTACATGCGTGTCAAAACAAATGATCAACCGATGTAACCGGCATACAACTGCATCGCGCCACGCTTTAATTTAGTTCCTCGGTAACGTCAATTGCAGCGCATACATAAAATTAATGTGTTTATTTGTATATGCGCATGTATATACGTATATATATATAAAACAGCAAGGATTTCATTCCGTGCCCGCAACATAAATCTGCCGCGGCGAGGCTTCCAAATGAAATGGGTTTTACGACTCCGCGCCGTTGTTTATCAAATGCACTTTTTGCCGACGGGATCCGCGACCCGTGTCGCGTACGCCCCTGGAAGTTCGCAGGAGTCGGTGAATTTAAATTCAAATTTATTCATTGCGGCGAATTTATTTGCCTAAATAGACTTGGAATGTCTATCTCAATCATTGTTAATTGCAATGCGTATAGAGACGGCTACTTGAAGTCTCTAAACGCTGCCTGGCTGTTTTTGGTATACCTTCCAGCATTTTTCTAGAATAATGAAAGTCGAGGACGTTCGGATTATCTTAAATCTTGACTTCATGCCTTCGCTTGGTAACCGTGGGAATCCTTCATCTCTTCAGCGTAATCTCCAAGACTTGAGGATCTAAATAAGTAATCTGTATGCAACTCGACGTATTCATGAAATCGTTTGTCTTTTACGAACTAAATATGCTATCACCTGGTCCGAATTAAATATTCCTTCTTCGTCCAATGTTATCTGGTAAAGGTCAAATAGAAGGTTCATTTGATATTAATTACATTATCCAATACCTGTTTATTATGAAGTCACAATAATGCCCATTTTGAATATATTATGAGGTCTATAAAACACTACTAGAATTATGAACTCATAATTAAACTGTTATTCAAAATCGGTATTATTATGAATTCATTATAAACAGGTGTTGGATAAAACTATGTATTACAGTCGTGCCTTATAAGACACTTGTATAATAAATAGATATTTTAAAGGTAGTTATGAATTTGAAGTACTTTGTCAATAACTTCTTCTTCTTCTTCTTCAAATACCGCTTATTATTGATTAAATACGTGGGCTGCTGGAAAAGTTTCTGGAAACGGTATGAAAAAACGCATATGAAAGTTGGTAAACAGTATCATTGTTCTTCGAAGTATTCGCCTTTGACGTCAATACGCTTTTGCATACGCTGGAACCAATTTCTAAAACACGTTTTCCACTCTAAAGATGATACCTCAGAAACCAGTTTCCGGAATGTTTCAACCGCTGCTTCAGCCGACGAAAATCGCTCACCACGCATTTTATTTTTGATATTTGGGAACAA
Source organism: Prosopocoilus inquinatus (assembly GCA_036172665.1). NCBI lineage: Eukaryota > Metazoa > Arthropoda > Insecta > Coleoptera > Lucanidae > Prosopocoilus > Prosopocoilus inquinatus. Next base: position 32,775,259 of record CM069877.1, read on the forward strand.
AAAGAAATAATTAGGTGATAAATCAGGTGAATATGGACAATGAATCATTAATTCAACATTTTTGTTGGACAAAATATCAACTGTTTGACGGGCTGAGTGAGAGCTGGCGTTGTCATGATGGAGAATAATTCGTCGATTTCGATTGTTTCTTCTTATTTGATCGATAACTTCCGGCAAACAAATTGTAGTATACCAATCAGCATTCACGGTTTTTCGATCCTCTAAAGCCACGGTTGCTACATGTCCAGTAAAACCAAAGAAATAAGCAATCATTTGCTTCGCAGCACTGCGTGAACGGACAACTTTTGCTGGTTTTGGTTCATTTTGAAATACCCAAACGGTAGATTGTTGTTTACTTTCTGGCTCGTACGAATAGATCCACGTTTCGTCACTAGTAACGATGTTATAAACTAAATTTGAACGACCTCCACTGAATTTCTTGAGCATTTCTTCGCACCATTTGATACGACCCTGGTTTTGCGCTTCTGTTAAATTGGGTGGGATCCAGCGACTGTGAAGCTTTCGTACGTTCTAATGATCATGCAAAATCTGGTATATTGCTTTCATGTCAATGCGTAAGGATGCTTGAATCTCACGGTATATCACATGTCGATCTCGCTCAAGCATTTCAGGCACAGCATCTACATTAGTGGCAACAACAGATGTTGATGGACGACCTTCACGAAATTCGTTACTGAGAGAGGTACGTCCACCCTGGAATTCGGCAAACCAATTATAAACACTGCTCTTTGATGGTGCTTCATCTCCAAAAGCCAAAATGAAGTCGATCGAGGCATTGTTTCGGCGTTTAAAACCGTAAGAAATCATGGCACGAAAATTTTCCAGCGAGATTTCCATGTTTACACAAAATTACTTTTTCTCAAATGCTGTACAAACAAAACTAGTTCACTTGGATAGGAACTGTCAATAGAATTATAGGCGAAAACGTCAAAGTTTTCAAATATGACAGTTGATAAACGCTAACAATTCTAGACCTACTAGATTCCAGAAAATTTTCCAGCAGCCCACGTATCACTACAATGTTACTACACTTTAGATAACAAGTCTCCATCAGCATCCACAGGGACTAATATCGAAGTTACAGTGTCTGACAAAGAGATGATTGAAAGAACTGAAGTGATGTGGTGGTACTCCTTTACAGTTTTTTTCTTGAAGTTTGCCATCTTAAGAATTTTAGGAAGGTTTTGAAATTCCTCCACTTTGTATCAAAAATACTGTTAAACAATTCTCTGCTTCAGAAACTTACAGTAAATAGTCCACCCCCAGAAATTCCTAAATCGTTTTCTTCTACTTTCTAAAGCTAGGATTCTGTAATTTTTCGATTTCGATAATTCTCTGCTTTAGCTCCGATATTTGCACCTCCTGATAAATTTAAGTACCCTATAATATACTAGGTAAGTATCATCGACACAATGGTTTCCAGGGATATTACCTGGCTTATAAATTTATCAGGAGGTGAGGAAACCTGGTCTTAGAAACATACAACGGTCCACCCGGGATATCCGTGTATTATTTTAAATATAAGACCATCTTCCTCATAGTATTTTTCAAATCTTTAACTCGTTAACTTTTAGTAAATGTAACATTGAGTTGCCCTACTTCCTAAATAGTAGTGGGAGAAGTATTTTCCGATCTTCTCAATTTTTCTGTTCGAATTCGGAATTCTGTACAGAAAAAAAAATATTATTTGAAATTAGAAAAAAAAAATGCGATTTGTTGCAGTAATAAAATTAAAACGTATGACTCTGAATCAGCATAAACTAAAGGGACGATTAATTCTACAAGCTAAAACAATACCCGTCATATTGCGCAATTAAAGCTATGGTTTCCTAGGAAGTCGGTCGGCTGAAACTGTCCGCGACCGACGTCTGCTCTAATCAAAAACAATGAAAACCGAACGAAGTCTAGGAAACCATCCTTATTTAACTTTTCGCTTTTGGTTAGAGCGAACGTCGTCGCTCGCGGTCAGTTCTAACCCGACTGACTCTCCTAGGAAACCCCTGCTTTACTAAAATTAACTTGAAACAATTATCGTCGTAAGTAGCCTGTGACGTACACTTTTTGTAAGTGACGTTCTTACCTGTTTGGTTACCATAGTTCAGTAAAAGTCGGAGACTGTGGTGAATTCCGAAGGATAATTCTTTGAACACTTTTTCTAAAGAAAAGTTGCGTACTGCCCCAAAGAAATAAACGGTAACTAACGAAACAAAATCAAGTCAAGTCAAGTAATTTCTTTTAACTTTAATTACTAAAAAAAGTCCGGTAAGTTAAATACGCAAATTTTGTTTAGATCAAGTTTCTTAACTTGTCTCATAAATTAAAAACTCAGAATGCATATAACAAAAAAATATAATTTGAAATTAAAAATGGGTTGCATAAGTTAACAAAAGATGATTAGCACAGAATACCAATAAAAGTCAATAATATTTACAATGTAAACGAATAAAAGTAACGTGGTGTTCCTTAATATTACAAAAAATTAAAAATTACAATAAAATGTAGAATGTAGATCGATTTAGGAACGTGACCTAATATTCTTTAATATTGTCTTTTGAAAATCAAAAACGATAATCAAACAAAATATTTGTACGATAAGGTAAGTTTTAAAGGTACTTTATTTGGTACGATAAGGTATTAATGTCCTTAGACCATTAACGATACGATGAGCTCCAACGAATGGTTGCATTCGATACGATAAATAAGTAATGTGTTGTCTTACTTGCACGCGGTAGGACAAAACCAACGATGCAGTTTCTTACACATCCTCTTGAAAGATACGACGCAAAATTCACAGTAGCTCCAAACGACAAGGCAAAATTCATCCTCTTGAAAAATACGACGCAAAAACCCAGAGCAGCTCCAAATGACAACGCAAAATCTGAAGTTATCTTCTCAACAAAGCGGGATCAAAGGTGGTACCGGGTATTAGCAACTTAAGTAACACCCAACGAGAAAGCTTCGGGTCGTAGACAAAATATCCAGACGTGGAAAAGTCGGAACGTGGAAAAATATCCAAAGGTGGAATAATTCGGAAGCGAAAAAATTCTACATAAATCGAAATAGAAACTTTAGAAAACGATTTCCTAATCATCCTTAAATACAAAGTATTTTACTTACGATCTTTGAGCCAGCTTTTCCAAATCAGGTACGGAACGGAACACGTGGTGAAACGGCCTTGGCAGAAAAATGCTGTACGGCAGAGGAGCAGACGGATGATAAGAAACCAACACAAAGTAGGATAAAAACTCAATCCAACGGTTGAATTATAAGCCGCTAACTGCACCAAAATTGCATCCAGCCAACACGCATCTCAAAGATGGAGGCGCTTGACCACACCGTGCCGTTCTTCTCAAACCATCCACAGGGCGGATGCGGAATGTCACCGAAGTGACTTCATTTCCGCAAACGACATCGATAAATAAATTGATCGTGACCAGGGGCGACATCTAATTAGTAATTTCCGAAAATTAGAGCAAAAGAAGATTCCTAACTAAGAACTGAAACAAAGGTTGCGAGAAATAGGGGCGTTAATAACGATATAAATTAAAGAGCGAAACGGTGTTTGTTTGAAGTTTACAACCAAAATCACAGGAAAATACGAAACGTGGCAAAAAGAATATAAAGGAACGGCAACAAAAAATGTGACCGTTACAAGTTCGCAGAAAATGTTCGTTCTCATCAGGATTAGTAACATTCTCTGAATAATCTGCAACTACAAACTTTGATAGAGAAAAGTTCCTACACTAAAAGAAGGACCTGCGTTCGTATTCCGTAAGTGCACGCCCTCTAATGGTTGTTATTGTTAAATGTTATTCAATTAAAGTAAGTCATATGTGCAGCTAAAAGTAGTTCATCACCGAAACGGAAATCCAAACCCAAACAGGCATCCAAAATTAAAAAGCTTGTAGCCAAACCAAAAACTCTATGGAGGAAGGAAATTTCGTCAATAGTAATGTGAACGAGCCACGAAAACAAAGCTACAATCTTAAACCTACCTGTCCGCTGGAATGCTACGGAAGAGGCTGCCACAACTCCTAAGAGTTTAGTTCTTTCCAGCGCCTAATTATAACCAACGAAAAGTCGCATCACGAGGAAACATTCCACGAAGGTTCTCAACAGCAACCCAAAATGTAGACCGACAGTCAGGACGGCTACAATACGGAAACGAGGTAGCGCCCCCTGCAACATCACCACAAGCTGCTAGCGATATCACCAAACGACTGACTCTCCGAAGCGCGTTACAAATTAATAAGACGAATACAACCATGCCCTCAAATGTTCGAAAAGAAGGGTTTGCACGAATCAAAACCATCGTTACATCAGCAGCGATCGACGAATATCAATCTAACGTAAGGAAACGCCAATGGCATCAAAGGTCAAGGTTAAGACCAATTGCAACTATTCATCAAAATATTGGCTCGCAAGAACCTGTAGTTCACTTAAACTAATTCGATAAAAACAGACGACGAAGGAAATATTATAACTCTCCAACGGCGTGAAATAATAATTTCGAACGGTTCTCACGAAACAAATAAAATACGCTTACCCATATTTATATAAAAGATGATGGAATGCTATCTGAAAACAGAAACTCCGAAAGGCATTAGAACCACAGCAAAATCGCCGATCCATAGATAATTTTCACCATTTCACGACCGGAGTATTTTGAAACGAAACGTCTAAAATAGAACGCAAAGCGTGCGATTATTTGAAGTTTGATAAACTAATTATTCCAGCGACGACGAGGATGATAATAAAAAACTGTTTCTTGCTGCGATAAAATCGATGAGAATGAGAATAAGCGGACGCGCTTACTATCCACGCGGTTTCAAAAGATGATGCAATACGCGTCTAGCTGAATATACAGGTCGTTCCCTAAAAGCGGTTTTCATAGCATAACAGACTCATAATAGCGTGAAAGTAGTGAGAAACTGGAATTTTTTACAAGAATTTGTTATTTTTAAATTACAGTGACGAGAAACTTTTGTCCATTTGTTTGACTGCGCTGTAGCCTGCTGAGGGTTTCCAACCCTAAGTTTTGGCAGTGCTATTAACTGTTCACTTTTTCTCCTGAAAGAAGTTTTACATTTTGTACTTCGTCGCACTTCAAATCTTGATTTTCATCCTGCCCTAGATCTTTTTGTGTTTTTAGTTGTTTAGTTGTTTAGAATTTTCTAGAGTTACGAACCGCTTCTGGTTAAGGATGCGTCGCACGAACGCGTTGGGTCTGGTTAGTCAGACGGGCAATTGAACGAGCAGTGAGTTCAGACGTGTGGGTATCTCTTTGAGCAGGACACATTTTTTTTTTTTTTTTTTGCGGATTTGTTGTTTCTGGTTTATTGCCGCTCCTCTGGTAGGGATCTAATCTTCTCACGTGGTTTTGGGACAATCTGGATAAGACCTCGTCGTTTCTACGGATTTTAAAACCGTCGATAGAGCACCATCTTCCACCATTCACATATTTACATACACGCGTCGTGCCGGACTACCGGACGTCCTCTCACCAAATTAATCTGCGAACAGATAACCGGCCGTTCTCCACTTTCTGGGTGATAATATTGTAACTGAAAATTCATAAAACCCGACTGGCTTCGAATAACGTACTTTCTCAATCTTATAGAATCAATCAATGACACCGCTGAAAACTAAGATATACAAATATGCAACTTAATATAACTTTGATACAAGCAAAGATTGCAACGGAGCTCCTTCGACCTCGAAAAATGCATATCGACTCGCGAAGGGACAAAAGTATTTATCAAGGTGTATTATGCAGAAATGCATGTGACATCAAAAGCGACCGCATATATTCAATACAAACAAATATCGTAGCGGCTTGCTTCTTTCAAGGTTGACCTTGCTACGTACACTTATTTCATGTCAGTCAATCTTTAACTTTTACCTTGCTATGTAGTCATTTTCTTCATTGATTGGAAATAGCCCTCTTAACCTTATCTCTTCACCCCAATATTTTAATTAATTGTTCCCAAAAAAAGCTTCTGTTATCACGATGGGAGTTTTTCGTAAAAAAATAATCAAAAAAAATCATTAAAGCACGGGCTTGTGAAATCGAGGGCAATATCAACAGTGTCGGAATGTAATAACAATAAGTGAGGTAACTCGATATAAAACGGTTTATATTTCATAATGAAACATCGGCAGAATCGCGACAACTGGGGCAAGCGATTATATTAAGGGCGCGTTTCACAAAGCTTTGTTTAAACGTTGATTAACTAATCAACCGTTAAGTTTAATCGGTGTTAAAAGTTTGATGCTGTTTTTCAAAACAAGAAAAAAACTATTATGTTAATCTCTGATTAAGTAATTGGAGTTTACGTTTGGCAACATGGAAAAATTAAATTCTTCGCATTAGTGCAGTTAATGATTTTTAAAAATGAAAAAGGAAAAAAGAAAGGGAGGAAGGAAACTTGCAGTGCAGTTCAATTATTTGAACATATATGGCAAAGACGCATTTTCTATTGTGATACAGCTCAGCGGGATTACCATCAGGTGAAATAATTTTAACATGGGGTACAATCTGTGGTGCCAATGACATGAGAAAAGCCTAATGTTAACTTGCAGAGCTTCTTCTATTGGCAATTTAATTAACTATTTGCTTTGCCTTGCAATAAGATGAGTGACACGATGAATTATTATACGTATCGATGGTTTCTGAAAGTATCAGGAATCAGCTGTTGAAATATTTCAGTGGATAATAATGTAAGTTTATCAGCAACTGATTTATACCATAAAATAAATTTATTTTTGCTTGTTGCAGGTTCTACTGTGGGACGAAAGACTTCCATAACTGCTTTGGAAAAGCAAAACGTTAAATTCATTATCATCCAAATCATTAAAAGGATTATTTCTGTCTCTTATAAAATGAATCCTACCTTAAGGAGGCATTTCTTTATCAACAGAGAAGAAAGTGAGGTTGCAGACATTTTGAAATAATTTGACGACCGATTACAGAGTGAGCCGTTCAGTAATCATCGTTAAATGCAGTTCTTTTCCTATTTAATCATTCTTTACACAGTTAATAGGAACTTAAATATTTAGACAAGCAATCGAGCCAGGAGCGACTCCCGTGGGCCCTAGTGTCAACTATAAGAAGGGGAGTCACCGTCGCAGTCGAGCGCACCTTGACTCGCTGGGAAATTAGAGCCATCTCTAAGAAGGGGAGCCGCCCGGAAGCATCCCAGCCACCAAGGATGCTGTTCCCGAGATCACCGTCATCCTGAGGCCGATTGTAGGACGCCTCTCTGCCACCCCCAGTCAACACCCAACCAGAAGCTGCCAACTTCAACCCAGGTCAACCCCCAGTCCCGGTGAGCCGAACTAGCTTACCCGGCTGAAGCTACTACCGCACCCTTGCTTGCCACATTAAGGACACGCCACCTCGTTCAGGACCAAAAAATCGACCGTAGTCATCCACTACTTATCGCCGATAGCATAAACGTTGTAACAAGCCGACCTTGTCATCGTAGCTACAGCTCGGACGCAAAATACGTCGCCCCTCGGCTAGGCCAACGTTAACCGCAGCCGCCCGCACGGGCGACCAGGACCGTAACCACCCCGTTTTGACCCACGAAAAACCCTCCAACAAATTAAACTTAATATTAATAATAGTTATCAACTTTTGTAGAATATTTGTGTTTAAAGCTCTAATCTCTGAAAATCCTACGCCACACCGGTAAGCGTGACATGATGGAAACGCTACCCTCTTACCGCGACAATATTATATAACGCGACATTTAACAACTTTTATGAAAATTCCAAGGCATCCCACTGAAAATTTATTAATTCTCTCTCTCTCGGAACAAACTATTTGAATATATCGAACAAAGTTTTGTAAAAACCGCTAATGAACGGAGCAAATTGAAGCGAACGAACGCCGCCGCAGGCCGGAAGAAATAAACGAAACGAAAACCTGTCTGCGAACGACAAGTTAAATAAACCCTCGAGGAAAAATAGGTGCACCCAATTGCGTCGATATTTAATTAAACTTCGGCGCCCGCCCGTCAACGTCGAATTCTAATTTGAGCCTCTTCCAGGTCGCGTGCGTTCACTTGCACGGACGCACGGACGCGGACGGGCTGATCATGAATCAAATTTATGGGTGAAACAATGGACGGGTGTCTAAACTGTGCGGTACTTGTTGAAACCAGCCGTGATCGTCGATTTAATGTCGTTGTCAATTGAGAAACAAACGCGCCATTATTCTCCTGTGAACTGTAAAATTGTAGTTTATGGCTTGCGAATTATAAACAGGAAGTATCGATGATATAGAGGGGGATGAGAAAGGATCACAAAGATTAACGATTAACCAAATGATTTGTGATGTAAGAATTCGAAATTCCAATATGCATAAAGAAAAAGTATTAAATTTAATTTAATCGTAGACGATAAGCTACAGGGTGAGAAATGCGACGACAGTTTTTTCCACGTGAAAGTAATACGTTCTTCTTTAATTTCGCGCTTTGGATGAAATACGATATTGAACGAAGGAAAGCAAAAATAAATTTCTCGCTCGAATTCACTGATGTTCACATCGCTTAAGTGTGCGTCTATCCTAATTTAAAAAAAGTTGAATAAATACCTGGACCTTTCTGCCTTAATTGCATACATTAAGTTAGATTCGTGCAAATTACATTAAAACTAACATAGTTTCTCAAGCAGAGCGAACATCTCTTTAATCAAGTAACCGCCAGGTGCGCCAACGTTAGCCTCAGTTGTTATTACCTTTAATTAAGAAAGCTGCAATTACATCAGGAAACGACAGGACGAAACTCTGTAAAACTTGTCCTTTGATTAAACCGTATCCGTTGGTTTGAGGTTGTTAAGGAATTCTTGCGTACTTTTGTATTCGTGCGGGGCAATTCGTTGTTCAGACCTGAATAAAATTATTCGGCATTCGTTGTGCATTAAAGCCTGTAAAACGTACAAACGGCTGCAGCGGCGGCGGCAATTAATCGGAATGTGTTTCCAAATTCCAGTCACACGTCCACATCAGAACTAAATTAGTTTGCTATTCCGGCATATCTACTAATAACGGGCCGGAGGCGAAATAAAAACAGGAATTTAGCGCAGAATTTAATTTGCCTTCGTACTGCCGGCACGAATTACATTTTGCAATCTAATTTCGACGCGTTATGCAACGTGCTTGTTTACGTAAACTTTGTTTAGTAGAATTTTTGTGAAAACATCTGGGAGCGAAATGTTATTATTAAAATTTGATTGTAAACAAAAAAACAGGTGAGTGAAACAAACACTAGACAAATTACTTCCGTATACGATCGACGTTGCCACAAGAGCTTGTTCGTTTTCACTAAAATTAAATTTCACAAGGAAATTGGAGAAAAATTTTGACCGAACAAAATTCCAAGTCAAACTTTTTGAAACGACAGTAAGACTCATCGTTAGTTAGTCGTGTGAGAAATTTACACCGGAGAGAAAAGTGCCAACAAAACTCCTTCATTTGTTTTCTAAAGGCAGGTGCTTGGAATAAATAAGATATCTGAATGCTATTTAGTATCAACTGCTTTCAAATCAAATGTTTTCTTTACATGCAACAATTGAACTGAAATCACTCTGTCTATTAAAACAAAATCAATCAAGTGGCTAATTAGGCTAATTAAATAAATAAACTTTCTAGCTTTTTTGATACAATTCTCTTCAAAATAAATTTTAAAAATGTTCGTCAAAGCTTAAATAATATTAGAAATTTATTTTCCACAATTTGGTTTCAAAAAAAAATTTGGTTTTTGCTGCCACTTCAACACACATCACTCTCACATTCACGAACACGAATGTAAAAAAAAAGTATATGGTGGGCCGCAGTAACATATCTTCAGACGACGCTTAATTTTACACTTAATTATTTACAGACTGGCTGAAAGAAAAGTAATTCTGTTCATACTAATTTCAACTGTAATGTTTTATAAATAAAACATCCAGTATATTTTTATGCCATGTGATTCAGAATTAAATTGCTCTTTCGTCCTGCTTTAGGATACCCTATATCTAGCTCTTATCGTTCACTCGCTACGATTTACTTTTTTTAATTTTCCGCTAAAATAATCAGATATTCTATATAAAAGCAGACAATAAAAGAAAAAGTGGATTAGTAATTGAAGAGAATGAAACGAAACGATAAATACATATCAACTTTCGTTTAAAATGAATCATTTTCTGTACAAATAAAAGATTTATATAAATCAAGCACTTTCTTGTATATTACCAATTATCGAAAAGAACTTGTAAGTAAAAAATATCGACGTTGTAAAATCTATTTAGAAGTCACTGATGGTTGACAGCGTGGCTATCGAAACAAAAAATACCTTAAAATATTTGAAAACTGATGACTAAAGAGCGATCAGTTTTAGGTTTCTGATATCGGAAATAAGCTGTTTGTTTTGATTAGTTCATTTACAAGATGTTGAATGCGTGTGGATAAGTACAATATATGTACAGTGTGGTCCATTTTTGATGGTTTTACAGGGTTTCTCAGTTATTTATAGGAATAGAAGAAAACTGTTTTCGCGACCCAATGCTACTTTTTCGAGAAAAACTCAGTGGAGAAAACAAAAACGGATTTTTCCAAAAAAATATTTTTCACAATACCTCAGTTGTTTGACAAGATATTTTGACAATTCAAAAACTATTTTATTCAGCAATTAACGCAGATTTCAATGGTGTTATTACCTTTTGTAGAAATTGCATCAGTTCTGCGAAACAGACTATAACTTTCTAATTTTAAATGCGAACCGCAGTTGGCTATGACACAAATAAATAGCTTGTTTAATGAGGTTTTCAAAAATATAAAGTTTGTTATAATTATTTTTACAAATAATAAAGATACTAATTATTTTTTATTTCTTGGTAGCTAACAAGTCACCCATGGCAACAAAAACAAAAAAATAGTTCAGTTTTTTTCCACAAAAACAGAACTATTATTAAGTAAAATAGTTAACTTAATTCAATAAATAAAGAGCTTCATGTATCTATTAGACACTGACATAAAATCACAAGTATGTAAAAATGAATTAAATCCATTTAAACAGTTCTATAATTATTAAAATGAACAGCTGAAAGATTTTTATATATTTTAAATTGTATTGTTACGTTTCTAGGGTTTAAATTAATTTATTTAATTGAATAAAACACTCGGTAACAACTTAACCGTAATTTAATAATGCCTTACAATCTAATTTATTTGTAACAATTTATTTACACACTAAATCCAACTTCGACGATCGCTAATTAGAACTCGACTGACTCCTGACTCAACTCCGGCCGATTTTATATTCTACGCTGCCTTCTCGTTTGTTCCATCTTCGTAGTATGCTAGAAAAGTCGAGTTTGTTCGGTATAGACAGCCTGGCGGCGTGACGGCGTGGCGTGCCGATGATGCACAATAACGAACCGACTTCTTGACGCCTTTAGTGTGACGTAGTGAGCTGGGTGGCGCGCCACAGTATTAATTAGTGTTTCTTCAAGAAATTATTGAAGTGTCAAATATATCTTAAGTTTAAAAATGCTTTCAAGAAAATTTGCATATTAATAAATTTAATCACTGGTAAAAGTCAAATAAACACATTTAAGAATTTTTGGTAATTCAAAATTTAAGATTTAATAATTTCAAAGGAGCATATAACACATAATTCTTCAAAACTGCATTGATAGATATTTATATTACTCGTAGTTTTATGAGTTCTCTAATAGCATTATGCATTTGCAGTTATTTATTTATTTTTTATTTAATTACCTGTATTAAATGACATTCGACTGTTTTTTTTTAAACTTCTTCCGCTATGGCTTTGAAAACGATTACTTTCATTTCTTCAGGATTGAGTTGGGTTGGTTATTGGTTGGTTATTATTTATTCTAAGAATGGATTTTTGAGGAAAACAACTGAATTTTCTTTTGTTTCTAGTGTCATAGATAGCTTGATAGGTACTACAAAGTAATGAAAGTTAGTATTTCTGTTATTTAAAAAAATAATTATATTTTTAAAAACCTCATTAAACAAGCTATTTATTTGTGTCATAGCCAACTGTGGTTCCCATTTAAAATTAGAAAGTTATAGTCTGTTTCGCAGAACTGGTGCAGTTTCAACAAAAGATAATAACGTTATTTAAATCTACATTAATTTCTGAATAAAACAGTTTTTGAATTTTCAAAATATCTTGTTAAACAACTGAGATACTGTGGAAAATAATTTTTCGGAAAAATTCGTTTTCGACTGATATTTCCCGAACGAATCGAGATAGCTAACTTTTGTTTTCCCCACTGTGTTTTTCTCGAAAAAGTAGCGTTGGGTCGCGAAAACGATTTTCTTCTATTCCTATAAATAACTGAGAAACCTTGTAAAACCATCAAAAATGGTCCACTCTGTACATAAGTGATTCCGTAAGAATGATTTTAATTCAGTGGTTGTTTAGATCAGGACTGACCAACAAATCGATCGCGATCAACCGATAGACCCCGAAGTGATTTTCGGTCGATCACTGCGGACAGCAGACTATTTTGATTTCAACACCAAACGGTCGTCATTCATAGAAACAAATAGTTGTAGCTCCTTTGGTATTCAGTATTTAGTACCTGTACCTATATACAAAAGTTGGTCACTTCTGGCTTTGATGATCTTACGTGAAATTCAAGGTCATCCGCTCCCTCCTACTGATAGCTGCAGAAGCAATCGCAATCGGAATGGGACAAGTGGCCGCCGCCAACTGGCCGCGTGACAAGTGGACGCCGTCAACTGGCCGCGTGACAAGTGGCCGCCGGGACTAGTGGCCGCCGGGACAACTGGCCGCCGCACAGTTTTAGATTTTCGTTTTAAGTAATTTTTACTGTTTTGAGAAAACAACCGAAAATTTTTTAGATTTTTATTTTAATAACATTAATTACATAAACAAAATTCTAGAAAGTTATTTGTTGTTTTCTCAGAACAGTAAATTTGGACCGAACATGTTTATGCACTTATCGAGTCAATTAATAATAGTATAAATATAATAAGAATAAATTTGTTTGCAAATTATTCAGTTTTAAAATTTCAAGAAATACAGTATTTCTTCTAATATAATTATTCTTCTCTAATTATGCTAATCCGAAATACCTGACATCCAATCCAGATACTAGTCATTAAGAGAAATTCAATCAATTTTGTACCCCCTAAATCCTCTTAGTTAATTTGTTTACAAATGACAGTTTAGGAAATCCACAGTATTTCTTCTAATTTTCTAATTTAATAATTTTCATCGAAAATACCAGACATCCAATCAAAATACAGTTAATGTATCTGGCTAATGAGGTATTTACGATCTGTTATTTAAAATAAAAGCAGGTAGATAAAGCATTTTCAAAGCTGTTTGTCTTCACATTTTGAAGTAGTAACATCAAAATGGAGCCTATTAAATCTCAACGCAATCGTGACAAGTTTTATAGTGACGGATATATTTATGTTTTTGATAAATTATCCGCGGATGGTGAAACGGAGTTTTGGCGATGTGAGCAAAGACGACAGTGTAAAGCGCGAGTGCACGTTAGAAATGGTGCTGCTGTAAAAACTTTGAACGTGCATACCCATGACACATCGGCAGGCAAAGCAGAGGCTGATCGAGTAATTACTACAATTAAAAAACGGGCTTTAGAGACACAAGAACCGACATGTCAGGTGATCAGCGAATGTTCACAAAACCTCAACCTGGCTTGCCAAGGAGCTCTTCCATCTCAAGGGGCTTTGAAAAAACTGGTGCGAAGACAGCGAAAACAAATACACCAAGCACCAGCAATTCCAGCATCCCTGGAAGAGTTACAAATTCCGGAACGTTATAGAATCTACGAATTCACACCTGGCAATATAGAAAACTTCTTACTTTCCGACAGTGGCCATGGTCCAGGGAGAATTTTAATTTTTGGCAGACAGAGGAATTTAGAGATTCTGCAAAATTGCGACCATTTTTTTGTAGATGGGACTTTTAAAATTGCCCCGAATTTGTTTCACCAGGTATATGTTATACTAGCAAAGAAATATGGAGGGGTACATCCTGTTTTTTATGCGCTTTTGCCAAACAAATCAAGACCAACTTATGATAATTTATTTGAAACAATCAAAACGCTAGCACCAACATTAAATCCAACATCAATTACATCAGATTTTGAACTGGCCGCTTTTAAAAGCCTGCAAAATAACTTTCCGCAAACTGAAATTCGAGGATGTTTTTTTCACCTAGCGAAAAACATGAAAAAACATTTGAACGAAGCAAATTTAATTACCCGTTATAACAACGACGCAGACTTTGCATTACATGCCAAAATGATCATTGGTTTGGCATTTGTCCCAATGCAAGATATGGAAAACGCATTAAATGAGTTGTCAGATATTTTACCTGGCGATTTGCTACCCATATTAGATTGGTTCGAGGACAATTACATTGGTCGTTTAAACCGCAGGGGAAATGGACGTCGTCAACCCATGTTTCCACATGAGATGTGGAATATGTATGACAGAGTGCTAGATTTACAAGATCGTACCAACAATCATGCTGAAGCCAGCCATCGGCGTTTACAAATGGAGCTTGGTGTAGATCATCCCACAATATGGAAATTGATTGATGGTTTACGGAAAGTCCAAGCTAATCGTGATATTTATTACGAGCAGCTTGTTGCAGGACATGCTCCACCCCAAAAACTTCGAAGATACAGGGATGCCGACGAACGTATCCTGAGAATCGTAAGAGATTACGAAAACCGGAATGTTATCGAGTACATACGAGGCATTGCTCACAATTACCAAATTAATCAATAAAAATTTAATGTAGATATGATGTACATACATTCGTAACTAAATATAAAAAACACAAAAAAAACTTAAAAAAAAGACACTTAAAGCGTTCTGTATTGACACGTCTTCATACAACGGCGGCCAGTTGTCCCGGCGGCCAGTTATCCCGGCGGCCAGTTGTCCCCGCGGCCACTTGTCCGGCGTCCAGTAGGCCGCGGCCAGTTGACCGCGGCCAGTTGTACTAGACCGATCGCAATCGACAATCGAGTAGACTGTGTAATCCTAGAACGGTTCCATCACGAGTAAACCATAAACACGCCGCCGTTCTTCCCATTCGATGGTGTCGATTATTTGCAAGGGTTTTTGTGATTTGTTAGTTTGAGTCTAATGACTTCCGTCATGCTTTGCAAACTAGACGTCACGCAGGCAATGTGTTGCAGTCGGGTCACTATATTTAATGTACTCTTAGAGTGTAGTTCGTTCTTTCATGGCTTGGACATTTTATTGTTATTTCATCAAGCTCCGGTCGATGCATTCATTTATGCTTTTCTAAGGCCTAACACCTTTAAGTTTTAATGCGTTTAGTTTTCTTCTGTTAGACCAGATCAACCTGGAGTGAGCAGCAGTGAGGAATTCACCGAAGGTTCATACGGGGACGCTTGACGGCCGTATCGTTTCGCCCCGTAGTCAATGCAACTGGACGCAACACGACGGTTTATGAGCCACATATCTCCAGGTTGCATCATAAACATCCAGTGCTATTCTGTTACATTGATATGCATATCAATTGATATAGTATTCAATAATTGAAGAGAGCTTGATACAATTTCATAGCAATTCAAGTCGATTGCCAACCGCCAATCGAAGAGAGATGCATATTAACTCAACATCACACTCGAGAGTTGCTACCAAACTGTTTACACAATACTAAATTTGTAAGTTCACTTGATTCATAGCAATAATTGGTACGTTCCAAGTACATATCAATGCTACAGAATAGATCCCATTATTTATAGTAGTTGCTGCGCAATTTATAAGCACTTTTGGATTCCATATCAGCGTTTCTTAAACGCATTTACGTTTAACGAATCATCGGGTATCACTTTGTTAACAAATTGCGGGGTCCGTTCCAAGCTTGTTCTTGTTTTTAACATGACACTCTAGTATGACTAATGCTGACTAATGCTTTCGTTACATAAGCTGCATGTTTTTAATTTTGTATTTTCATATGCGTCAAACTTCGACCTGATTTCTCAATTTAATAAAGCGTCTTAATTAAATAAAGTGTACTGAATTGTACAAAACAAATAATAAGAATCTGGCTTCTGTACACACTGAATAGCCGGAAGTGGGACGTACAAAAGTAACAAAGACTAAAGATATGTGATAGCATATGGATAATAGAATCCTTGGCGCTTTGGAATAATGCTTTGGCATAGTGGAACATAAGGAAACAACGTTTAGAGAATCCGGATTTGTAAAATTTAAATTTTTAGATTGGAGGTATCGATCCTCATCAACGTAAGTGGAAAACTGACTGAACCGAATTGTCGCGTGATTGTTTCAAATGAGCTAAAGCCAACTTACCACGGCCTAGTTCGAGGACCGTTTCGTCTTTACGTCTCAACATCTCATACAGCGAGATTCAACGATTATTTCGGTATGGTTTATTGGATAATGACATAACGAGTTTTATATTACTTGATGTGTTGTAGCCAGAGAGATGCGCGAAGATGTCAAGGTCAACCTAAGCCAAGGGCAGAGCGAGTTATCAGTCCGCCTTAACCATAGGTGTTACCCCCAGCATTTACGTAAAAAAAATGCGTTCAATTAAATCCGTTATCGAGATGGCTTGGAACTTGCTTTTATTTTATACCGGCACGTCGTAGCTTAGTACGTATATTGAATAACTGCGAACTGTCAGCGGTGTTTACTGTCAAAGGTTTTGTTTACATTTTCGAGGTATTGTGTTCCGTTATTTGTGTTGTCGCTTTAATTCCATTAAAAAACAGTTCTTTTGGCTTATGTCAAATGCAAATTTTACGAAGTCGCGTTAACTTAAGCCACATGATTATAATAAACATAACCCAACTTTTTATACCCATTTATGATTTTCTATAAATTGAATAAGAGAATGCAATTAACGAAAACATTTATTTTTTACAAAAGGTGCTTAAAATGCCCACCACCTACTTCATAACATTTTAAAACTCTACGTTTAAGGGAACTCACGACTACATTTTCTAACAAGTTCGGATTTTGATTAATTTCTTCAAATTTTTGCCTTATTCGGTGCTGTAGTTCTTCTAGATTGTTCATAGGGGTTGCAAATATTGAATTTAGGTAAGGCCATAAAAAATAATCACAAGGTGTTAAATCGCACGACCTCGGAGGAAATGCTGTTGGAGTGTTGCGACTTATAATTCGGTCATCATAAAATTCATGAAGCGTGGCCAATGTTTCTGCTGTACAGTGGGGTGTTGCACCATCTTGTTGAAAGTAACCACCTTCTAACTCATCATCGTGAACGTTCTCCAAAAATTCATTTAAAATTTCATTTCGGTATCTTGTTGCATTAAGCGTACCCAAAAATTAACATGCGAATATAAGTTTAAAGAATATTTTTATGATTTATATATTTATAAACACCTTCAAAGAAAATTGGTCCAATTAATCGTCTGCCACTTATAGCGGCCCATACACCAATTTTTTCAGGATGCAATGGACGTTCAACAAACATATGAGAATTATCTGAATTCCAAGATCTCATATTCTGCGAATTTACATATCCAGACAAGTAGAACCACGATTCATCAGTAAAGAAAGTCATCCGTAGGGTATCGTCATCATTATTTAAAGTGTTTATAAACCATTGGCAAAATTCTAACCTCTGCGGTATATCAATGTCTTTCAATTCGTGAACTGCTGTTAGTCGATAAGGATATAAATGTAAATCCTTTCTTAACATCGCATGAGATGTTCCAACTGAAAAAACCATTTGTTGCGTTAATTGTCGAACAGTTGTTTTTGGGTTATTTTGCATGATTTCTCGTCCATCATCGATAACCTGTTGACTTCGTTTAAGAGGACGACCAGAACCTTCCTTTCTTAAGACACCTCCAGTTTCACGAAATAGCGTAACACATCGATCCAGCGTAGCATTAAAATGGTTGTAGTCAATAATCAACTCCGGAAATTTAGCTCTGAACTCTTCTAAACAATCTGGTCTAGAATATACCCAATTGCCGTCAATTTTACGTCCATTTCGAAAATACGATTCTAACATAAACACTCTATGTTCAGTAGTAAACATTTCTCGGCAGTTTAGTTCCCAAAAGAAGTGTTTTTTTTAAAGGAATTAAAGCAACAACACAAATAACGGAACACAATACTTCGAAAATGTAAACAAAACCTTTGACAGTAAACACCGCTGACAGTTCGCAGTTATTCAATATACGTACTAAGCTACGACATGCCGGTATAAAATAAAAGCAAGTTCCAAGCCATCTCGATAACGGATTTAATTGAACGCATTTTAATAATAATTTATATATATGTCATTGAGAAGAAATTTAAGTCAGTGTTAATCACTCCACCACAATACACTAACTACGTCAGTTGTTGGATTTTATACGCAGCAAAAACCAAGATGGTGAAATATCACAACGACGAAAAGAGTATGATGAACGCTGTTTCAACAACGCCGCTGGCATGTGTTGGTCACCGCAATGCAATAACCGTTCCGTAGTAGTAATATATTCGTACCGGTCTAACGTTAAAGCTGATCTCGTGATTCTTTACAGAATACGCTTTTACACTGATGGCTGCTGCTGGTTATATAAAAAGTAGCAACTGGTTGCTTATCTATGTATTTGTAAGATGAATACCTGGCTTCGAATGAACATCAAAATAATGAATATATATAAAATATATATAAAAATTGTTCACAACTACTCAACTTTTTAATAATTCAGCTAACATAAACATTGCTGCGTTATAACGCACAAAGTTCTTTTGTTTTCCTGTGCAATTTCCTTTTCCCCAGCAAAACTAAATTCCGACGTGGAGCCGAGTCAGACAAATTTGCACGGTCGACACGTACAAACGCGAAGTGAACTCTGCGGTGATTATGTTTGCGAAGAGCACTGAGGCATGTACAAACACGTTCATTACAACAAACACACTTGCAGTAGTCAGTTGGATCGACAGCTGCCACAAAGAGACAGCGTCCCATCCGTTTAGACATCAACCCCATTCTCTGGATAACTTCGAAACTGTGTGGAGAGGACGTTGAAGCAACTTAATATCTTCCGGCTTTGTTTCATGATGGTGTCAAAAAAGAGGGACGGGAATTTCATCAACATACGATGCCAAAACTAACAATAAAAAAAAGGTTCACCTAATAAAATAAAAGGCATTTGCAAAACGATGTAAGATTCTTAACCACAGTACGTCGACAGTACAAACACGGAACAATACGTATAACAAACAGAAAATTCCTTTATCCGTCCCTTATTCGGCGCTCATGGAATAACAAAAAAAAACTTACGGAACTTGCTTCTCTGATAGTAGACAGTAAACATCGAGGGAATGACTAATACGGAAGACACACTCACCGAATATCATCTGTGTGGAGGATTGAATTCAAACAAACGTTCACTATTAGACATTTAGAAATGTTTACAACAATTGCACGACGCGACATCCATCATTACCGACACACAAACGAGCTCGGCGAAAAAGTGATTCTTGTGTCCGTGTGCATTTCAGGAGTAACGCAAATACTGTCGACGGCATTTACTCTCCTCTGAAATGCCGTTCTCTCGCCGTTCGTGAATTGCGGCATTTTAATAAGTATTAATCCCATGTAGATAGTAATCATGTTTAGCTTTAATTCCTTCAATCACTTTTCACAAACTAATCTGTTGATCCCATAGAATACAGAGTAATAATTGTGTGTCATAATCATAACGCTTACCCCTCTGGGGGTTAGTTAACAGGAAGCCGCTCGTTTTATCTGAGTGTTTCAAACTTGTTTAGTGGTAGTAGTTTCCGAAGGAGCTCTTAATCGATTAATTATGAAACGGCTCGATATAATAATAATATAATCATTTAAAAAAAAAATTCTTTTTAAAATTTTAACCTTTATAAAAGTGACTCGCAAACTCGAATGTAAAAGGACAAGATTTACAGCGCCATCTATGAACGGATTTGTGTGAAGTCGCTGAAATTTCGTAGTAACTGCATTTTCTAATTACTTATTTACCAGAACTGTTCGTAACAGAAAAAAGATTTTTTTTTCTTACGGTTTACAAAGAAATGATTCACAAATTCAAATGCAAAAGAATTAGGTGGTTTACGACGTCCTCTTTCGACGGATATCGTAAGCGTCTTTGCAGAACTTTCGAAGAAAGTTTTAATCAATTTATGAAAAAAAGCTCATAACAAAAGAGAAATCTTTTCTTAAATTCTAAAGTTTGTAAAAAAATACAAACAAATTCGAATGGAGAGAACAATATTTGAAGGATGATTTACAGCGCCATCTTTCGACAGATATATCAAGCTTCTTTACTAAAATTCTCTGGTAGGTTTTGACGAATATTTTAGTCGATTTAGCAATGCAGTTCAAAACAGGAAAAAAATAAGAGACTCGTAAACTCAAACACAAAAGAACAAGGTAAGGCACTCGATCTCTGTCTGAAGACACAGGTACTGCCCTCATATGTTTTTGACACGCGACAGTGGGTATTTAACCTTGAACAAATCAGTTGTCAAAAATGACAAACTGGAATATTTTATGTAAATAAAGATGAAAAATAACGCAAAATAGTGTCAATTTCCATTTTATTGAGACAAAATATAAATTTATAATAACGGTAAGCAACTACGAGGCGATATGACATAATAAATGGGAAACTTCTGCCTAAGTATCTTTTTGTCAGGTATTACCTACGGTTTTTTGGACTGGGTCCTAAAGCTCATTTTTATCCTAAGTGCTTATGGAATTCGCTAAATCCCATTATTTTCCAAGTCCCATAAATTACTGAAACTTCTGTCTCTATGGTCAACTGTTTAGAGATTTCTGCTTTGAAATAGTTTCGGGATTTAAGTAGACTTAATATTTTACCTGAAAAGCTTCTAATGTACTTACGTACGCTTTTTGGTTATTTTTTCGGTTTATTGTCATATTCGCACCGTTAACGTCTAGATTTATTGTAAACTTATTCCTTGTTGATTGTAAACTTATTCTTGTCGTTAATAAAATAGAAATTAAAATGATTTTCGTTATATTTGTGTTCTGATTTACATAAAATATTCGGTTTGTCATTTTTGACAATCCACTTGTTCAAGGTCAAATACCCACTGTCAAGTGTCAAAACCATATGATGGCAGTACCTGTGTCCTTAGACAGAGATCGAGTGCCTTAGAACAAGATGGCTTAGAGCGCCATCTATCTATAAATATTCCAAGTTTCTTCGTTGAAATGTTGCAACAGCTTTCAAATGACGATGACGTCTTAATTGATTTATAAAAAACAATTCGCAACACAAAAGAAAACTCTCTTATTAAGTCCTAAAGTTAAGAACAATAAACAAGATTTGCAAGACAGTTTACAACACCATCTTTCGACGAATATATCAGATTGCTTTGTTAGAATTCTATGACGGCTCATTTAGTAAATTTACCAAAACACTTCCACAGCACAAAGAGAGAATTAATTTCCCACGTTTAAAAAAATATATGTTCGTAAACTCAATTATTGATTTACTACAAACGAACGACATGATTTACAACGCAATCTATCCGCAAATGTTTCAAGTTTTTTTTTATTGAAATATTGTAGTGGTTGTTGAAGGTCCATTTAATTCATTTACCAAAAACAGGCAACTTCGAACGTAAAGAACAAGCTTCGAAGGATGATTTACAACGCCATCTATCGATTGCTATATCAAGTTTATTTGCTGAAACTCTGTTTGAAGGACGTTTTGACTGATTTACCAAAAGAGTTTATAACAAAAAAATTAAGTTCTTCGTAAACCCAAACTCAAAGAGCAGAGTTGTTTAAAAAGAAATATTCGTAAACTCAATTATTGAGTTATTGCAAACGGACGAGGTGATTTACAACGCCATCTGTCCACGAATATTTCAAGTTTTTCTTGCTGAAATTCTGTAGTGGTTGTTGAAGGTCGTTTTAATTCATTTACCAAAAACAGGCAACAAAAAAATCTCTTTTAAGTTCACGCAATTTCGAACATAAAGAACAAGATTTGAAGAATGATTTACAACGCCATCTATCGATTGTAACATCAAGTTTATTTGCTGAAATTCTGTATTAGTTCTTGAAGGACGTTTTGATTGATTTACTGTAAGAATTTATAACAAAAAAAAATAAGTTCCTCGTAAACTTAAACTCAAAGAGCAGAGTGGTTCACAAACGAATATTTGTAAACTCAATTATTGAATTATTACAAAAGAAAGACATGATTTACAACGCCATCTGTCTACGCAAGTTTATATTGCAAGTTTTATTTTGCTGAAATTCTGTAGTGGTTATTGAAGGTCGTTTTAATGCATTTACCAAAAACAGGTAACAGAAAAATTTCTTTTAAGTTCGCGAATCACGCAATGTCGAACGTTAAGAACAAGATTTGAAGGATGATAATACAACGCCATCTATCGACTGTAACATCAAGTTTATTTGTTGAAATTCTGTATTAGTTCTTGAAGGACGTTTTGATTGATTTACTATAAGAGTTGATAACAAAAAAAATAAGTTTTTCGTAAACTCAAACTCAAAAAGCAGAGTCATTTACAAAAAAATATTCGTAACCTCAGTTATTGAATTATTGCAAACGAACGACGTGATTTGCAACGCCATCTGACCACGCAAGTTTATATTGCAAGTTTTATTTTGCTGAAATTCTGTAGTGGTTCAACAAAAGGCAACAAAAAAAAATCTTTTAAGTTCACGCAATTTCGAATGTAAAGAACAAGATTCGAAGGATGATTAACAACGCTATCTATCTATTGCTATATCAAGTTTATTTGCTGAAATTCTGTGTTAGTTCTTGATGGAGGTTTTGACTGATTCACCAAAACAGTTTATAACAAAAAATTAAGTTTTTCGTAAACTCAAACTCAAAGAGCAGAGTGGTTTAGAAACGAATATTTGTAAACTCAATTATTGAATTATTGCAAACGAATGACATGATTTACAACGCCATCTGTCCACGAATATTGCAAGCTTTTTTTTGCTGAAATTCTGTAGTGGTTGTTGAAGGTCATTTACCAAAAACAGGTAACGAAAATATCTTTTTTAAGTTCACGCAATTTCGATTGTAAAGAACAAGGTTTGAAGGATGATTAACAACGCCATCTATCTATTGCTATATCAAGTTTATTTGCTGAAATTCTGTGTTAGTTCTTGATGGAGGTTTTGATTGATTCACCAAAAGAGTTTATAACAAAAAAATTACATCTATCGATTGCTATGTCAAGTTTATCCCCTGAAATTCTGTAATAGTTCTTGAAGGACGTTTTGACTGATTTACTAAAACAAAAATAATTAAGTTCTTCATAAACACAAACTCAAAAAGCAGACTGGTTTAGAACGCCACCTTTTAATGAATATGCCAAGTTTTTTGCTGAATTTTGTTTTGATTGTCGAAGGATGTTTTAATCCAATCACTAAAATCATTCCGTAACAAGATAAAGCCAGGTAACTATTTAGGGACTACACATGAAGACTTTTTTCGTACTCTATATCCAGCAACCCCTTCGTGAAGGCGTAGTAAAGTTGAAAAATCCCCGACGTTTTTTTTTGTTCCATCCATTCCATAATCGGATTAGCATATTCTAGTAGTCTAGAAGATTAAAGCCCTGCACTCAGCCTCGACATGTTCATCTTGGCGGTCGACTTCCAAAAGA
The DNA here is from genome assembly GCA_036172665.1 of Prosopocoilus inquinatus. Classification (NCBI taxonomy): domain Eukaryota; kingdom Metazoa; phylum Arthropoda; class Insecta; order Coleoptera; family Lucanidae; genus Prosopocoilus; species Prosopocoilus inquinatus. The sequence continues at coordinate 32,798,996 of CM069877.1, forward strand.
AGAAAAAATGCGGACGACGAAATGCCCTTAGGTCTAGACTTAGGAGAGGAAATCTCGACGGCCGAAGTGCGGCAATAAAATAAAACACGCGTCGTTTAATTCCGCCCGTCACGCACTTTCCTTTCGTCCTTTTCTTTTCCGCGCGTCGAAAACGCAATAGCGTGATCGGCTCAACCCCCCGAAAAAGGGTGCAAATTTATATATAACGGGTCGAACTTAAGGAAAACGCGCACGTTTCCGATAAGATCAGATGTATGTATATGTGATGCGTACTCTTCTTGGAAAGGCGTTCGGGAAATGATTATGTAGCCCAGCTCGTTTATGAAGGGCATTGTTGTTTTATCATTCTCCTTTGCGCCTTTGTGTTTTGAACGCCTTAAGCTGTTTATAACGTAAATAGCGATCCCTCTTTATATAGCGAGACTTGTTTTTATATTTGAGTTAAAACATCATTAACGACGAATTTTTTTATCAAAAATCGTAAGAAAGGAATTTTCGACAATATTGGAAGACAAAACAACCACATATTCAGAGAGGATATTGGTTTCAATATCTCTAACATTAACTTCTCCTTTGGATCGTATTTCGCGCGTACCAACTGTTCGTTACGAGCCTGGATTTCCTTCTGGAACTATACGGAATAAGCTTAAAAATTGTCGACCGGGCAAGGCAAACCGAGCTTAACGATTTCGATTCTGTTTCTGCTTTAAGCCTGAAATATAATTTCACAATTCCAGGAATTATTATCTTTTAATCCGGTGGTACCTCGGAATTTCCAAGTAACTGTTATAACTTCACCGTTTAAAGTATAGGTACAGCAGACTTAATCTACTTTATCCGCCCCCCCCATGCAAAACAAAGACTAATGAATTTTAAGACGCCGCATCGTTCGCAACGTCTTCTCCTGTTAATTTGTTTACGCTTTCTAATTTGCGATGGGGGAGCTTATAAACAATCATGCGCGGCGGATAATAATTACGCCGTCTAATTTGCAACTTCAAGCGTATCGCCGCTCAGCTAGAGTTGACTGTTAGTGATGAACGATATTAAATATCAAGGGGAAACCCCAGCTCGCACCTAGCGCGTTCTGAATTATAACGAAGAAGTCAGATCGTGCTGTAATTCGACTATGAAAACCCGAGAAGCGATGCCGCATGAATCACCAGCGAAAGATATGGCGAAGGCGTCGGTTTTTCATCATCTAACCATCTTCAAGATTCATCTTTCTTGTTCCTGGAAGTATCCAGGCATACTTATTTATTAGTAATCGATGACATTTAAGAATATCTTAATTATACACAAAGATTCAGAATAAGTGTGCCAATAACGCATTTACGTCTTTATCGTCACCCTCCTTATAAATAAAATCTAAATCGCTACATTCTTTTTTCCGTAAAGAAGTGTATAAAGTACATTCGCTCTAAATTTATCTTCCGCTAATTGGGGCGTTTCATCGATTCATGTTACGTTTTATTTTATTTTTTTCTAATTCGATCGCCGCTGTTCGCGGTCAAGTAGGCTTCCCTTCGCACGTTGTCGTATCGAGTGCGGCTGATTTATAAATTGAAGCCCGTTCGCGTGATGCACCCGTTTGTGCAAAAGTAATCATTGGCAGAAACACTAACGGACCAACGCCGTATATATTTTATGGATCAGCGTCGATGCACAAATATCAAAACCCACTTCACATCAACGTTAAAAACGATCAATAAATATCCTTGAAATACTTACAAATCAATAATTATCTTACCGCCCATCGTAAACTTCGATAAGATTTCTGCAAATCTCATTTTCAAAATAACATCTGACGTAGACGCAATCGTGAAACTTAAATCATGACCAACTTTCTTGCGGTCAATTAAGATTCCACGGTTACATAGACGAAGAACGCCAATTTTTAAATTGAATATATGAGAATAAAAAGGACCTAAGTCCAGTTAGTATGATTCTGAGAAAATGAGAATAAAGATTATTATTTTCTTAATAAGTAAAATTCTTCTTTAAAGTTTCAGTATATTAAATTTCTATATTTCTATATACTTTGATGATATAATGACAGAAAAACGATATAACGATCCTTTCAATTTTTGGAACATTACTAGAAATAATAGACATAATAAAAATACATGGACTTGGGCACTTTTATTATGAAAACTGTTTTAACTGAACATACAACTAAATTTTATTAATAAATTATTATATTTATATATAATTAACAGATTAATTTTACAAATGTTAATAATAGGGGAAAATTAAAACTACATTTGGTAAATTAACAACGGTATTTAATCCCATTTTTCAAAATCTGAATTATTTTCTTCTCCTTCATTTATTTTATCTTCTGGTAAATGGATTTTAAGTTGTTATAATAATCTCTATTATTTTCATCCAAAAACTTTTTAATTTTTGCGAGTTTTACAGCCAATTTGCCAGTATATGTATAAGTTATTCTGTGCAGTAGATGAAACCATTCCATACAACACACGATACGATGCTTCAACTTGACCCGACATATTTTGAGATACAACAATTTAATTTTTATGATACTCAGAGACAGTTGCACCAAACCTTTAAGGCGAGCTTCACTTTAAGGGTCGCTTAGAATGTGAGTCGTTTTAATGTTATGTAACCTCAAATATTACATTATAAACAAGACTTAAATTTATGCTCGGCTTAAGTGTTTAGTGCAACTGGCCGTTAGACAATTTAGAAACTTTAAATTTGGTCACCTGGTATTTTTTATTTTTATTCTGAATTATTTTCTAAGAAGTAGAGGCTTGGTGCACCTTAAAATTTAGGAAATCTTTAAATATCAGTTTCTTTACAACAAATCTTCAAATCTGTTGGAAATTAGATCTTGCCATTCTTGAATTGTTTGGACTGTTTCATTCGATCCATTACAGAAAATAATCGATCACAGATTAGATAGATAGATTAGACAGATAGCTGTGCGAGAATAAAACAGAGCCAAACCCTGGACTTAGGCACATGTTCGTTTAAAATGTATTCTAACCGTTATTTATCCGGTTTCAACACCAAAGTCAGGTTTTTTCTTGCGTTAAATAATAAGACATGTACATAAAGTTTAAGTATGTGTAATAAACTGATTTTCAAAAATTTCGGACTTAGGCACTTTTTAATCTCATACATTGTTTAACTTCTTAAAGAAAGCTAATGACTTGACTTTCGGTCGGCCTGCAACGAAGCATTTACGAGCGGACATTTTTCCACGTGCTAACGAAGCAAGAGAGTTACAAATGTTGGACTTGGTTGGCCTACCATTCCAGGACGAATAGTCTCGCTCCATTAGAACCTTTCCCTGCTGCCTGGGGGTTCGTTGCTATACGGATTTTGGGTGAATTTGGAAATTATGTGTTATGTTGTCTTTCAGTTTGTGTTGTACCTGTGTGCCACGTGCGTTTATTTTTCAGCTCGCTAAACCCATTTCGTTTTTTCCCATTTAAGCAACTGAAAAGGGACAGAATTGCCACGACAGTTTAACGTTGGTTGATGGCCCAGAATTAACGTCCTGTTCGGCCACCTTTGAGCTGTGTTCTCCCTCGTACCTGCGCTTTAAGAAAAAGAAAAGTTGAGGAAGGTATTATCGCCCCGACCTGAATTCATCGCAGTCACGCATCGTCATCTTGCTCGGAGGAATTCCACGTAAGAACGTTCATAACTTTCCTTTTCTCTCATCTGCGTTGCGTAGCTGTGCGTGCGCCTTATCAGTGGCGTCACATCGAGCTGAATTGCGGGAGTGTTTGACTACGTATTTAGCGGAAAGAGACGGGCTGTTTGATTGTGTAACGTGACCACGGGGGTTTTACCTCTTTTACTATTATGGTGTCAAAACCCACAGATTCGTATTTACCCGTCTGTGACTATTAATTTTCTTGTTTTTTCTGTTTTTGAAATTTTATTTATACGTAGTTTCGTGCTTAATTTTTTAATGGTTGGCTCCTTCAAACTGTAAACGAAAACTTATGCTACCTCAGTTGATGCGTATCGACAATGTTTTGGGTTATTATATAAATTTTGATGTCGGATTGTGTAAGCTGACACGAAAGTACTCACGCTGAAGCAAGCAAAATACACATTACACCGGTTAGGAGCGCATTCACTAAGGTCATGCAAGAAATAAATCTATTAGAGGCATTTCAAAATCAACCTCCTTTGAATCCAAAATGGAAATCATGATTCATTTCTTACGTGTACATACGAAATTCGAATGAATGAATTGCGTATTACATATTATATACATTTTTTACGCAGAAAGCCGTAAATAAAAACGTTTTACAGTTTCATTTCAAGGTAAACGCTAATGTTTTGTTCTCTTTGACGCGAGTTTGTTGCTCTTGTGATGCAATACAGCTGTACTAGCGACCATCAACCAATTTATATCTGAGTCTTCAATATATTTTATCTCAAAAACTACATGGATGTTAAACCCCTATATACCGACTGTTTCAAATTGGGTGTGCACTGAAGGGATCTCCTAAACCGTAAGAGATACAAATTCGGTTAAATGAAAGAAAAGTTGCACGAATCAATGCCTAATTCGTATCCGTTGAGAGAATAATTTTTTTCCTTATTTCTTCTTGAGATACTAATAAAAATGTAAAAAAATCGATTTTCTTTTTCTCTCTTTATCTCTTTTATTATACATAATTTTGAAATTCTGATTAAACTTTCTACACGCACTTTATGATTCTGCTTCGAATAGGAGTAACAGAATTGAAGTCAAACGTTTCGTCTTTCCACGACCATCATCAGTTTCGATTTCTTAAATACAACTTATGTTTTTTCATTATTCTATTCGATAGCATTTTTTTTTCCTGATTGTAATGATATATCACGCTTAATAGTTCATATTAATTTGAAACTTAAATAATTCAGATTTTACATGAAAATTTTATTTAATACATAATTTCAAATTTTTGGTTCATTTTCTTATCTTTTTATTATCTAGTCGATAGCATTTTTTCTGGTGATTTTAGTGAATATAATACTACCTTTTTTTCAAGTAAAGTTAGAATATGACAAAAAAAACTGATACAGTACATATAGACATTTTGTTTCCTTTCTCCGTGTACTACCTATGGTTGACGGGCCGGACACTTGTTTTGAATCACCCAGTACACTAAATTATATAAGAATATAGAAGTAGAATGTAACATTAGAATTTTTATATAAAACTCTTTTTAATATTAAATAATACAAATACAAATTAGAAGTTTTCTAATCGTGAAACTATTCACAAGAAATTTGTTTCCATTCTCAAGACACTGCAACATCGACCTAAGCGGCAAAGTGGCGGAAGCTCCACGCCACATCGATTACAAAGTTGCTAAAGTCTTGTTCGCAACCTTCTTTCACCACCTCATTCTGATACATCTCTGTTACTTATGCCATTCGTCTCTCCTTTTTTGAATCCCCTGAAGGTTTTCACTTCCTTTTCTTCGCCTACCTGATATCCGGTCTTATGATTGCCGCCTTTCTATTATTATTATTTCTAGTTCTATTATGAGCACGATGGTACCCTTCAGTTCTGAATTTTGTTATATTGTATTTTTCTTAACTTCTTGACTTGATGTAACTTAAGTTGGCATTACCCCGTACGTTAAGTTGTCATTCTGTTACTCGCCGACTTTAGTTTAGAAATGGCCGAGCTTGCGAATTCAACTTGCAGTCAGTTTATCTAATTTTTAGCTATAATTTCATAAAATATTTTTAACTTGTCGAAAATGGAATTTGCTCGGACACATGTCAACTAGCTAAATTTTATGCTTGTGATTACTATAAAGAAATAGATTTGGAAACTTCACCTATATTTCGATTCTTATAGTGACTCGAGGCTTAATTTCAACTTGTTTAAAAATTAAATTATTCCACTTTATTTAAATTTGAACTAATATTGCGTTTGAAACTTTTGAAATTTTTATTTAACTTGCAAGATTTTTGAACTGTTGGATATTTTTGTAAGATAAAAAAAAATTCTCTGTACGTACCATTTAATAATAATAATAATAATAATAATAATAATAATGGCTAAGATATATTAAACAACTTTGAATCTCAATCCTTGTGGTGAAGCAAGTGCGTCTATCTAGCGAGCTATTAAAGTCTCTGTCGAGCCCAGTAGGACAAGTAATGGCGTCAAGGACAGCGGGCGTAACTACGAAATTTAAAGGTTTACACGATGCACCGTACGGAACAAAATTAAACTCCGAGAGTCGACGAAAGTTGAGAATAAAATCCCTCAATGAAAGTGCTAGAGTTAAAAAAAAGCTATTGGTAAAAGCCTGGAACAATACGACATGCACTAAGAATCGCCATGATAACACGTGAAGGAAACTTATCCTATAAAAGGCTTGTCGGAGACACTCACCCAATAAAATTAACAGAAAGAGATTCCCAAACGGAGTCGGTTTACACAAAATTGCAGCAATAAGGCTCCTAAGCAAAACTTAAATCACTTTAGGCGACAACGTTTCTCAATTTTTGAGTATAAATTTCACGATATTATTGCCGGTTAATTTATTGACTATTTCTGAACTGTTTTGAATTGTTGTCTTGGACGCATTCAATTTTAAAACTGTGTTATGGCTGTTTTTCGTAAGTTTATTCTCATTGTAAATTTTTCAATTTTTGTAAGTGCGTGAGCATGAAATTATTTAAATTTTGTTTAGGAGCCTCATTGCTCCGATTTTGTGCAAATCGACTCCGTTTTGGGAATCTCTTTCTGTTAATTTTGTTGAGTGAGTGTCTCCGACAAGCCGCTTATACGATAAATTTTCTTCACGTGTTATCATGGTGACTCTTAGTGCATGTCGTATTCTTTCCAGGCTTTTACCGATAGTTTTTTTTTACCGCTAATTTATCGCTAGCCCGTATCATTGATGACTTTCATTGAGGGATTTTATTTTCAGCTTTTATCAACTCCCGGAGTTAAGTTCTATCCCGTCGGTGCGTTGTGCAAGGCTTTGAACTCTGCAGTTACGCCTGCTGTTCTTAACGTGGCCCTACTTAGCAATTGCCAATAGATAGACGCAGTGCTTCACGACAAGGATTGACGTATCTCTAACCTCATTCCGAGCAAAGTATTTGTTGACATTTAAATTTTCTTCCTCGTCGCGTTGCGATTCAAATTTTTTTAACCTCGCATTGTGGTTAATTATTTAATTACTTTAATTTCATAGTATTTTGGACAAGTATAGTATACTGTCGACTTATGTTAAGTGTGACAGGTAAGTCCTTCAGACTCTTTTGAATAAATCTTGGTAATAGTTACTATAGTGCGTTTATGTACGTTTGTGAAGAAACCGTAAAGTTTGTTGGAATTCGAAAAACTAACGTTATTATTTTATCTCTCTTATTTTTTAAATTGATACGGACCGTAACTTGAATACGATTTGGTCTTCCAACTCGTGGAGTAACAGCAATTAATTTTACGTAATCAACTGTCGCTGGTCACTTGTCACTCGTGCTGGTCGCTCATTACCAAGGAAAAGAATTAAGGCCACTTGTTCCGCGAACGGTACGAAAATTTAGTACTCGGAGTGTATCAGCCTCGCCCATAACGTGCGAACGCTCGCATTGCACTCCTTTCCCTTCCACTCAATAACAATTCGATGCATCGCATAGTACATTCGACGTAAAAAGCGTCCAACACTAAGTGGCCTGAATTCTTTTCTCTGCTCATTACCTATCGCCGTACTTGATATTTATTTCTATTTTGATTGGGACATTTATTGCTATTTTGATTGTGACAATAAACCGAACCGTACACTTGTACGACTGTGTTTCTCTCTGAGGGATGAGTGTTGGGGAACGATCCCACTGGTCTTATCAAGGGGTTATTGCGGGTATTGAACTCTTGGTTTGAGATAAACTTCACTGGCGCTCCCGGATTAATTATTTTGGTTGTTCGACTGACGTTTCACCCACGGCATCGTTCTCAGCTGATCTGAACTTCGAGCTAGCCAAGACAAGGGATTATCTGTCACGTCTGAAGGCCAGTACCGCCCTCCCCTTTGGCGACAGACCTTGCAGTTCACCGAAGAGTAAATCTGTGTTACAGTTTTCTTTTGCGTTAAGGGAAGGTGTCTCTAATCTTATCTTGTGCGTTCCGTCGTCGACCGATATATTGCAGGACACGTTCTGTTTGTGTAGGACCTGACAGCGCTTGGGTAGGCGCGCGCCGTTCTGACTCAGTTGATGTACTTACATCGCTTGCAGTGCTTGGTCTCGTTGATGTGTTGAGAGATTATTTGAACTCCCGTTTTCTTCGGGCTTTGGTACTGCATGGAAGCTGATCCCGTCGTTTTTGGTGCCACTGAAATTGCGGATCTGGTTATCGACGTACGTCGGTTGCTCATGAGTCGCACGAGATGAAATTTCTTTTCTTTTCTCCAGCTGTATGTTCGCCATTTTGTCGACCACGTTTTGTTATTAGTGGCGTTTTGTTAATTTGCTGTTACTTTTCTCCTTTTATATAAACAACTTGGGTGGGGTCGTCACGTCGTTCCCCCCGCCCCCCCGTTCGTGTGGAAGCCGTTCGACTCCAAGGGAGTAATCCGATGCCGTAAATCCGTCCTTGACTGGCATGCCGTTCTTTCTTTCTGTACCTTTTGTTCCTGCCCATACCATCACGCCTAGAGAGAGAGGAAATGCAAAACTACGACCATGTCTAGGGGTGTAATACTGGTCTAAACAATAATACCTCCAGAGAATGCAGGTAAACAAGTAGAAGCAATTACATCACGTAAAACCGTATTAATTCAAATACCGCTTACTCATACACGTACTTATTGTTAGTCAAAGGAATTATACTACGCTCCTGTTTTCCAAGGGCATAACTTATGAATTATGGCAGCCAGCGGGGGCGCATAAGATTACCCCAACAATGTTAAATTCAGAGGCTCGCCAAGCTGCATTCACCACCGCGTAATTGTCCCGTACCAAGCAAAACATTGCAGATAAACTTCGCAATAAACAAGAGGAGGCGCGAGTCGGGACCGACCGACCCTGCCTCCGCAAAATCCAGGAGAGTCCGGAACCAGTAACTGCGTCAGATAACGCCGGATTTATTCTCCGTTTTACGATTTTCTTCCAACAAGTTACAGACTGAAACGAGAGATAAATACCTACGCGTTTCATTCAACGCACGCAAATGAAACTCGGATAAACAACGTTAATTCGAGCGGGACCATAAAATACGTGTCCCATTTAGCCGGATCGCAGGGCTAAGGTAAATTACCCGTGTTTGAGTGATGGTGATGAATTATGGCATGTATACGTTGACGTCGAACCGATTCATTAAAGTGTAAACGCGTTTCGTTCGAGGAGGAACATCCTGAGATCACTTTGATAAACGCGAGTTACGACGACGCTTACGCGCAGCTTAGATTTACGAAACGGTTAATTCCGGCCGGAACTGCTCGCCAGATAACGTAACCTGTAGTTACGAGCTATTTTACAGTCTCGTATTTTATTAGGATGTGTACACACGGGCCGCAAGTGTTATCTTCGTGCTGTGCGAGCCCTACAAGAAACGCTACATTTTTCATCAAATTTCTTGTTGATCTTTTATTAGCTCGAGGCTCAAAAGAGAGAAAAAAAAAAACGACGGCTGTGTTCGGTGAGACGCGAACAAAAATCACGGGCAATTTTTCAATAATGTACAAGTTGACTTAATGCGTTTTACGCTGGGGAAGGGCAAAACGACTGAAAAAGTAGCTTCAAATGACGTTGACAAAGTTGCAGCAACCGGGATAAATGTGCGACGGTGACGTGAAAGCCAAGTGGAAAACGTACTGTAAAAGCACACGTCTTGCGAAAGCGCTGATCGACGGTGGAAATGCGGAGACACATTTTCCAGTGAATGCAGCTCAAGGTTAGCCGACAGGAAATATCACGCGAGCAACATCGAACAACTATAAGAATTTCTTCTTGCGAACTTTTCCAAGTGCAAAAAAATTGAAAAAAAAATAATATGCAATCTCGCTTTGAAAAACAACAAACAATAACTTGTATCCTTGTATGAAATACATTTTAAGTGATACCGAGATTTGTAACACGAGGCAGCAGTTTCCATAAGAGCAAGGAGTTGCGTTAGACTAAACACGGTCAAGACGAAGTTACCTGAGTACGGACGCTCACCCCTCTAGGGGTTAGTTAACACGAAGCAGCTTTATCTCAGTGTTTTTCAAGACGATTAAGGAGATTATTCACATCTACTATAATTTCGAATTAACATATGCCCATTTATTAAACTTGTTTAGCTCTAATAAGTTTTCTGTTTAGCGTAAAAACGGAAACTTTATTTTAATAAGACAAGTTCATGAAATTGTTTTTGCTCTTACGCAAACTACTCTGTTCACAAAGAAAATTATAGATAATCTTTTTTTGTTAATAGTGTAACGAGTGTCGGTGAACACACATGTGATTCATCGTCTTTCGTGCCTGGTTTAGAGAATGACTCATATCAGCGAACGCTATCCGGAGAGCTTTTGTAAAATCGTAGTCATTCCCGGAATTGGAAAGCATGCTTGGAATCGCAAAAGCTTTCCCAAATTCCAGGAGAAAGTACGAAATATTCTTTACTGACATAAGTAGGCTAAAAATACTTCGACACTTATGAGTCCGGTGTTTTACACAGGGTGTTTCAAAACCTCTGTCTTTAAATGAAACTGTAAGTTTCTCGTTACATAAGAGATCAATTCTCCAAATCTGCGATTTTTTGCCCCAAAATGAAAAACAAGCGAGCGCAGTCCCTTTGTTTTGGAACCTCTGCTTGGTTTACAACTTGCTTCAGGTATTTATTCCGATAAAAGCAATAAACCGCAATAAAACTTTTTATTTACGTTTAGAAGAAATACGAATATGAATCCGATTTGCGGACATCGGCATGTGTATTTTCAACATGCGATAAGTAAGAACGTTTGTTTACCCACCTCTTTGTGACAAACAATAACAACTATGTGAAAAACGAGTACCTATTCTTCGTTAGGTTTTTGCTGACGTAATTGAACATCTTCGTACGCTAGTATTATAACTGCGTTGAAAATGCGTGAAATTATTTTTTAATTATCGCACTAATAGCTGCAGAATAAGTATTGCAAGAGCAGAAACTATTCCTATTGTAAAACCGGAAAGCAAGAATTGGAGTATGACACGATGAAAAATTTAAATAAATTAGATTGCATGTACACACAATCTAATCTAAGGGTTCCAAATAAGTAATTGAATAACTTAGCTAGCTCTCAATAGAACTATTTTATTAATTGTTTACATTCCAACACAAAACACATGTTTTTATAAGGATAATATTGAACCAGAATTTCTGCGTCGGCTTAAACCAATAAAGACAAAAACTCTTGCGTAGTGCAGACGTTTATTTCATCTTTTCGTCGTAGTTTTAATAAAGAAACAAATTTATTTTTGCTGTACAAAAACAATAACTTTATTAATCAATATTGTATATTGGCAATTTACAAATTAATATACAATTACAATTTTTCGATCGCTTTTAGATTGATTTTTTTAAATTTAACTGTTAAAGTACGGATTAGCATAAAACTAATCATCAATTAATGCAACACGCACAGAATATTTTAAACTATTAAGAACTTGCATAATTACAAAATTTATCTGTTTTTAAAATTTGCAAAAAGAACACGATACTTGACCTGCCTTAAGTACAATATCTGTGCATTAGGTCATGGTCTGCGTTTTTATGACTTTTTATGGCCTCGAACGTCGGAGAATAGTTGAAAACCAAGCTCCACCGGAACATTTAAGCTGCATTCAGCGACCCTCAAACAATTTTTATGAAACAGTAAAATAATTTTTATCTGCGTTATTATTGCTATCTGACCAATAGTTGTATAACAAATTTTGCTTCTTTTATTGACCACTATTTATGGTTTCAATTAAAGACATAGGTTTAAAGACAAGTTATACATATAACGAAACCGAACGAAATTCAAAGATGCAAATTGTCAGTCTGCGGGTCAGTGGTATAGACTGTTTTGAGTCCATTACTTATGTTGCTCATATTAATTATTAATCGGTAATGTATTGTGTAAGTCTCTACTAGATCATGTAAGTTCTTTTTATTTATTAGTTTATTTATTAATTTAATAAATGTATTCCTCATTTTGATTTCACCCCTTATTACGGCTAACCCTCAAAATTAGCCGTAACAATAGTGTCAGGAACTGGGATTCAAAATAAATTCCCGTTACTTTAAATTTAAAAAAAATTAGTGAATTAGTCTTTGCTGTTCCAAGCACATTAAAACCCTTAATAAACGAGTTACCAATAGTACGTAGGTATATCGTTTTCGATTTACTTTTACACATTACAACCCTAAATAAACGAGTTACCAATAGTAAGAAGGTATATCGTTTTCGATTTACTTTTACAAACAACATCATATAGTTTAAAAGCTGCTTAAATTTCATATCCTATCCTACTTGTCTACTTTTATAGATGGGCTATCTATCGAGGGCTATCTGTCGAGAAATGTTCTAGAACCGATACGTACCGTTCTCGGAATGGGCGCAAATCGCAACAAACCACGGTTTCCAAGATTAATAAAGGACAAGACCTTTGTCCGGCCGGTGTCGCTCTTAATTCAAAGCCAGTTTTCAGTTTCAAAGAGGAAGCCACGTGAAAATGATCTGCTTCTGTTCTCAGATGTACAGTTGTGGAAAGTCTTATAACGAAATTTCCGATTATTTTGTTAGAGTGAAGTTTCCTTGGTGACGGTCGTGACCCTTCTAATTAATTTATTACCGTCAGTGAACGTCAGAAATAACTTGTCAAATTGAGTTCTTAAGAATGTATCATCATTCTAAAGGAAATGTAAGAGAAAATTTTCGACCAGTGAATCAAATGGAATTAGTGAAGCCTTTGGAAGAACTATGTGACATTTTTGAACTGGAATATATATGAACAGATAAAACAGCGACATCTTACGGTCGCAATAAATTTTTTTGGAATATGTGTATTAGAAATCTGAGTTCAATCAATTTCCGGACATTTGCATTCAATAATTCAATCATCATCAAGATCATTAATAACATTATTAGTGACCTTGGGCAAATACGATTCATTTTAATCACTAATTTTTTAACCATTGGGTCTTCCTCAAACTTAGGTATATGATAAATTAGACTGCTCGTGTGTTTTCACAAAATGAAAATCTATAAAAATCACATCTGTGGACTATTAGAGGTCAAGCAAGAAGACTCAAGAAAAATCGAATAAAAATAAGCGTCATTTCAACACGTTTGCTTCTTAAGGTTGGGCTAAGGCATTGAATTGCATTCCAAAGGCATATGGTTCTCACTAATGTATATCTTTCTTTACGCCTTTTTCCGTGTTCACTTTGGTTTCTTCTTTATTTGAAATTTTGTAACCAATTCGTTTTCATCGCGAACCTAGATAATAAATATGAAGAGAAATCAAAACAGATGTAATCACTCGCAAGAACCATCAAGAATAAGAAACTTTTACAAAAGAGGGTCACTTGTAGAAATGTAAAAACAACCAAACTGCCACCTACCTAAATAACTTCAAGATTTAGTGCGTAGTACGATTGACTTCAGTACCGCCGACTTCTCAGTGGGACGGGTTGGGTTAATGTTAAACCAACACGTAAGGAGAATAACTCTAGGCGCCACTTTATTTTTGATTAACCGCAAATTATAATACAATATTCACCGTACTGTCTCCCGATATTTTCGGGGTGAATAGAACATCAAAAAATAAGGTCACCTTTTTATATAAATTTTTTTCGAAAGGAGAAAAATAAAAAATTGGCAAATTTCTAAACTAAGAAAAGCGATCGTAGGACATCGCTGTTTGATCTGTTTTAAAAAATAACATTGCGTAATGCGATTAAGTTTATCGAATTGCAGTAAGAGAACCTTTTTTGTGCCAAATAATCCAAAGAATATTTCATTCCTAATTTTTTGAGGAAATAAGTAAAATGTAATATGTAAAAAATAAAAAGTTACAGATAAAATACTGAAAGCTACCCCTACAAAACTACCCTTTGAAAAGAATTAAGGATCTGACAAATACATTGTTAATGCGCAGTTAGGTGCCTTATATCTGTGTTTAAAATATTAGTTTGATAAGTTAAAGGATCCAGAAGATATTGCCAAAAAACAAAATGTTTCACCCCTCTTTCAGGGGTTATTACTCCCTTATTATTCAGTTTTGGAAAAATATTAGGAATATATAAAAAGTGACCTTAATTCTTCTAATTGCTTTATACTATTTCTATATTACTATTAGAAAAACTTCGTGCAAATCGTTTTTATTGCAGTGAAAACCTCGAGCAGCCTCTGTACAGCTGTTTCAGCCCTGCTTGGGGTTTCTTCAGCAGAGACGTAGGTCGACATTCCCACTGCAAACAAAAACGACTTGACCAATTTATTCGCAATTGCGATGTAAGAGTGATGAACAGATAAAATAGCGACATCTTACGATCGCTTTTTGTCCTGACATTGCAGTAGACATTGAAGAAGCCCCAAGCAGGGCTGAAACAGATGTACAGAAGCTGCTCGAGGTTTTCACTGCAATAAAAAACGATTTGCACAAAATTTTTCTAAAAACTTTCATTATGCTTAGACAGCAAGCATGGCCGCCTTGCATGGGGGAAATATTAGGAGCAAATCCCGCTTCAATTTGTCTATCCTACTGCAATGTCAGGTCAAAAAGCGATCGTAAGATGTCGCTATTTTATCTATATTATTATTATTATTAGTTTCATTATTGATTATTAGAGATTTCTTTAATGTATTAATTGTGATTTTTTTGTATGTTTTGTACCATATTTTTGTTATTGTTCACATTTTATTTTTACTTTTGTTAATTGACGTGTCCTATCTACAGGCTGTCCACCGAGTGCCGCGGTCTTCTGTACCGTCTAAAGTATACAAGATAGAAAAGAAATTCCAACGAGCTGAGGTGTAACTCAGTCAGCTCTATTTTCTAAAATTATTTTTGGCTATACAGGATGTTCAGTAAGTGAGAGCCATACAAAAGTTATATTTTTTTAAATGGAACACCCAGTATATTTTTACATATTTCGAAAGTACGCATAACGAGTAGGTAATAACCAAAAATTTGGGAAGTTCTATTTAAGAGTTTCTAAGATATTAATGATAGTGTATAAAGATTGCTCTAATTTGAGCTCTTTCAGTTTGGTTATTTTTTTACATTTCATCGTGAATTTTTGTAGGTAGACAACACAATATCTCATCTATAGAAATTTCACAACAGCTTCAACCTGTAAGTTATGATATGTACAGGGTGTTGAATTATGAAAAAGTTAATTTGTCCCAAAATTTTCAAATGGAATACCCAGTATATCTAAACTCTTGTGAAACACGGCCTTGATGAGCTATCATAAAATGCCAAATGTTTTTGTCCAAACTGAACAAATCGCGAAACAGCAATTACTCATTTTTTTTAATTGCAATATTGACGTTTTTTAGCCTTTTCGACTGGTCGTTCTGTTTTATTTTGTTGATAAGTTAACAAATATTAGTTAATTTAATTAATAAATTAGAAAATAACAAAATAATGTACAAATTAACAATAATAAGTATTAAATTAGAAAATAGCAGAAGACAATGAATAAATTAAAAATGACAAGGAACCATTGGATCTAGAAAAGTTATATTAAATGTTCAAGTTGTTTTTCAGCTTCTTGTAGATACTTCTTGTAATTTTGACGCCAAAAGGCAGTTTTGGTTGCTTTCTCCTATTAGGTGTGTCACGTCACGTAACTTTTCATTATTAAAATCCATTTTGTTAACACAAATTTGTAAAAGTAGTGTGCCACTAATCTAAACAATTATTCTGTTAATTAAAAATTCATGGCAACTGTTTTCCTATTTTCTAGCAAACGGCAACGTAATTTTAAATTTTATTTTTTTAAATTATTTTAATATAGTTATTTAAATATTTCCAAAGTAAAGGAAAATAGGAATTAGTTTAATAGAAACATATTCAATTATTTTGGACACAAAATAAAGCATATTCATTGATTTATCATCTAACTGAAACAGGAAAACCGGACGGAAATGCTAATTAACGTTATTATTGAAAGAAAGAAAAATATTTCATTGCTGTCTCGCGATTTCTTCAGTTTAGATAAAAACATTTGGCGTTTTATGAAAGCTCATTAAGGCAGTGTTTCATAAGAGTTTAGATACATGGTGTTCCATTTGAAAATTTTGAGAAAAATTAACTTTTTCAAAACTCAACACCCCGTATACAAAATAAGTAATAGATTGTATCTGTTGTGAAATTTCTGTAGATGAAGTATTGTATTGACTACCTACAACAATTCGCGATGAAATGTAAATAAAAATGTACTGGGGGTTCCATTTAAAAAAAAAAAAAAACTTTGGTATGGCTATCAGTCACTGAACAGCCTGTATAGCCAAAAATAATTTTAGAAAATAGAGCTCACTGAGTTACACCTCCGCTCGTTTGAATTTCTTTTCTATCTTGTATACTTTAGACGGTAGAGCGCGGCATTTGGTGGACACCTGTATACCTATTTTTGGGACCACTAAATTTACTACTGCTACTTTATTTTTCGATATTCTATTCACCCTGTATCGGGAGATATTTCTGAATCACGGTGTGTGTATTAAATGTTTTTTTTTTGTTGTTTACTCAAGAGAAGCTAGCAGAATAAGCGCTGCTTGGCATGATCGAGAAGTAGAAAAAATAAATCCTCGCTATACTAGGCGGAGACATATACAAACTGCACCAATGATCAGGATCGTAACATAAAGGAAACACAATGAGATTAAAGAACATAGTTCATGATAAAATCTTAGAGCCGTGTTCGTCCTTATGACACGAAAAAAAAAAACAATTAAAGTATAAAAATAACTCCGTAATGACTACGGAGTATAAATTTTGAATATGTCCAGACTTGTTTTACAATCTACTTATAAAATCGTTTCACTCGTCGGCATGGGTTCGGAGCCCACCAGGATCTTGGAAGTTTGTGTTGTCTTAAGTTCAGACCTAGCTCATTACCTTACTATTTTATTGACTAACCGGACTCGTTGTTACCGATAAGGCATAAATGGCGGGTATTGTGCATAGCTTAAGACAAAACATAAAAAACTTTTTCTTTCCTAACTCGAGCAACGACAAATCGTCTAAAAACAATTTTATTTTATTATTAAAACAATTCCAGCCGACTGCGCAAAAATGTGAGGCAAGGTCGCAGAGAAACACGACGACCAATAAAATACAATAAAGAATTTTGCACGATATGGTGTGCTTCAAAATAAACAGAAAAATAAACTGTAACAAAACCTGAAAATGAAGAAAACGAAATTGCGTCTGAGGAAAATCAAATGAGAAAAGATCAAAGAATTCTACAACAACCTCTAATCTCGAAAGGAACTAAATCCAAACGTCGAATAGAAAATAGAAAAATCTCACGTAAAATGGCTCTAAAGAAGTTCGAGAAACTCCAAGAGAAATCTGAAATATGAAGTACAAGTTACAAGCTCAGTGAAGAAAGTATTAACGAGACTTATCTCCTACCCTCTCCATGAAGTTTTCCAAGTAACTATTTTTATATTCCATAAACTGGTTACAATACCTCAAGCTAATGAAAAAATAAATTGAAGAAAGAAACTTTCTCATTTCATTGAATACTGAATTATCTAGCAATGAAGCGATATTAAAACACCGTACAAGACATGTTCCATTAAAGGGCCTCCATTAACACAGGTAAAACAAATACGTCAGATTCAGAAATGCCGATTGTATCCACTTACCAAAAGATAAATTGCAGAAATGTATAAATTTTTTATTTTATTTAATGCAATAGACAACCAACATATAATATTTAAATTTAGGGATGAGTCAGAATCTGGATAAAAAATTAATGAAGAAAGAAAAAAGTAAAAGATAAAGCAAGAAAAATTTATTAAGATTCAAAACGAATGCAGAGAAATAAGGGAAAAATAGACATGATGCCGAAGAACACACGCACTAATGAAGGCAAGACTGAAAGATAAACGTAGATATTTATTTTTGTTATATTTCAGTTATTAACTTCACCATTCCATTTTATAAACTGTATTTAGTAAGCTCTACTATAAAATAAAATGCGTCCTTCAGGAGAATTTCCGCTCTAGATCATAAAAGAAAAGAGTAAAATTAAATTACTATTCAGAGAACGAAATTAAGTAAAATGAAATTCCCGAGCTTGAAAGCAGCTTAAAAAAGAAACGCGCTGAAGGGTTTTTATAAAATGTTAACTCTAATTACGACTCAACTATTTAAATTTGAACTGGAAGCAAAACGGAAGAAAAAAAAATTAAAAATAAAGCTCCGGCTTAACAAGGTCAAAGCCGGAGGAACATCAAGTTATGTAGGGAGCCCCAAGTTCTGCGATGTGTATCACCTGAAGGAATTTTCGATTCATCGGAATGTTATGTCCGGGAAGACAAAAAGGAAACCGAAACTAATGAAATACTTGCTCTGTTTGCCTTTCATAAGTTCATAAAATACTTTACGAGAGTTTGAAAAGGGATTATCCCGCTCGCTTATTGGAATAATAACAGTGCATCCAGCGAACGTCGAGAACAAACATTACAACCGAGCGAAGTTTTTCACTGGAAAGTTTCCCGACTTATCTACCTGCACTCCATTTTTTTATTGATAGGCGGAAATTTACAAGTTGTTATAACGTGTTACACAACTAGCAGACGAAAAAAAAATTCAAAGTTGACCCCACTCGTTTCTAACTAGTTTCTGCTTTAATAAAATAAAAGAAAAAAAAACACACAAATAACGGACTAATAAGAGAGCCACATTCACTTACGACCTCGCGTTTTCCGCCTATCCAAAAAAATACATTAAAGTCTAGTAATTTCACTTTGAATTAAGTCAGAACTTAATTATTTTTTCTGCGACTGTTGAAGAACGAATCGATTCACTCGGAGGCCCTAGGAGATATTTCATTCTTTTTTTATTATTTCGAAACCGGCCGACGAAAACATTTATTTTAGATGGAAACCCTGCGAAGGTAGCGCTTCTGGTAAATTGTTTCGTCCTGTGTTCGCTGTATCGTAGGGGATGATGAAGCGCGGTCGGAATCGAAAGCCTGAAATGGAATTCTATAATCACTCAAGTGTTTCAGCGGTTTGATTAATTGTTTTCTGGCGAGTGACCGCGCTTCGTAATTTTACTGCCATATTTCAGTTTCAGTTTCATATTTATAAAGCAATAAGTAGCCGCACAGTTACTTTCAAAGAAACCAAAGTTAATAAACTAGGCGAAATTGTAATACTCGAATAGAGACGGAAGATATGATACGAAGTCGTCGAACCGAATAGAACATGGAGAATGGCGAATATTAAATTCAGATCAAAGTCAAATAAATCCGTATTTTAGATTCCACCAATCATCCAGACAGTATTGCCCGTGTTGGAACATCAATTCATGAATGTTGTAAACTTCAGATTCATATCCAAAATCAGTTTCTACCTGCCTGTATAATTTCAAGACTTAGGGCCGTGACGGCCGACACTTTCGGTACCGCCGGCTTTCCCAATAGGACGGGGTGAGTGTAACGAAATTCAAACTTGAATTAAATGAGCGCCACTCTAATATTTTGGAAGAAATATTGGTTATCGGGGTTACACAGAGCTGAATAGGAATTCGCCCTAACCTATGATTCTCAAGCGGTAAGCCAAGCAACCAATCAGAAGCGCAAGAATTTGCGTGTACCGAACATAACAATAATACTTGGAATGCAACAAACCGATCAAGAGACGACGGCATCGTATGAAGTTGATGCAGGTGTTCATTTGAGGAAAACCAAGCACCCGGGCTAATGTAAATACGCTGCCATGATTGACATGTATAACGCAGCGGTATCCTTTGATCTAACAAAACGCAGAATCACACGTGCATTTTAAGAGGAAACCACGCCTCTTTCGACCATTTAAATAGCATTTACCAAAACAACAACGGCAAAACGTACCTCGTATATTCAACCGTTAGGGAGTTCGCCTATTAGACCTGACCGTAATAGGACCGTATCCGGACCGACACGGTCAAAAAACGCCCGTATCGGCTCCGACAGGCTTCAGACCGTGCGTTACCTCATTTAAATATATGGAAAGAATGTTTTTTTGACTGTGTCGGTCCGGATACGGCCCTATTACGGTCAGGTCTAATGGGCGAACACCTTAACTGGTACGGTGGATAAATAACAAAGTTTTTCGTTTTCATAACTAAACGAGATAGAATTGGGTGTTCAAAGGCGTCTAGGTTAAAAGAATTTTGGAACACATGTTAGGTTTCTGCCATTTTTAGATACATTGCACCAGTACACTATCCACCACCTCGATATGTAACACTTTTTTTCTAACGCCTGGCCCAAATTTTTACTGCTTGTGATTACAATGTGTAGACTTACGGGACACTACAGGAACACTAAATTCTGCATCATAAGAAGCTGAAGAAACTACACTATCTCCAAAATGCATTGCAAATATTTCACTTAAAAATAAAAGAAAGAAAACTCAAAAATGACAATTATAGCATGGTTCAGCAAAAACAGCGCCCTTTTGTACTTCATAAAATTAGCATTCCTTGAGCCCCTTGGCGTATGTACTCGTATTCGTATCAAATTAGAGGTACGACCTTTCCATAGTTTATCAAGAGTAAGACTTTCTTTCAAATTTCAAGGAACATAATTTTTCACTGAATTATGAGTTGACTAGAATTTTTTACTATTTTCGGATTATACAGAAGCAAAGGTAAAGATTAGATAAAAAATTTGGCTTTATTTGAACTGATTGCAATCACTTAATGAAGGGGCTGAGCTTAATGGATTCATCTTGATTTCAAAGAAAAAAAAAAACTTTCGCATTACTTTATACGAGTGGTGACGATACACACTTTGGAAGATGATAATGAGAAAGAGTCATTTTCTTTGTCCAAACAGAAATTAGGAGATTTAAGAAGATACTCTGAAGCCGCGTGACATTAATTTATTAAGAAAAAACGGAAAGGTTGGTAAGGCTTCCAATACTTTAGCAAGAAAAAAGATATCTTCTAAATTTCAGGAAAATAATTTTCGTTTTATTGTTACAGTCAATTTTTGATTTGATCGATCCGGTCGGGTAGGCTGTTCTTCTTACATGCATGTCAAGTATACTGCTGTAGATTTTTAGTGAGCGAGTTAGTTGTCGTCCATTCTTCTATCGCGCTACGTATTTTTGGTGCCTTTCGGAGTTTTTTTGATGAAGAATGTACGTAAGAGTTTTGAAAGGATCGTAGGTCGCACCGTTGTTGGTGTCCCCGCATTGGAAGGACAAGTCTTCCGGCTCCGTGGTGACACTCTATTTTCGACTTGCTTGTCTACGGAAAGATAAGCGCCACGTTTGATTGTCTATTTTGTTGTTCACTTGATTTCCACGTGGATTTACCCCTTACGGTTGTACATTTCCACATTTTTTCCCTTCTAGCAAGCAGTTTCGGACTGATTTTAACGTTGAATTCGAGCAGACTTGGTCATCGCCTCGCTTAGTACCGAAAGCGCTGTTCCAATCTCGACTGACGTCATGGGAACTGTTTTCGTTCTCCGACAATTCCCGTACTACCCTTTCAACGTCGAACTCCTGAGAGAAAGCGTAAGATTTTTCCATCTCCTTCTTTTTGCTGGCAATGTGTTTCGTGACGTCTCATCAAATAGTGTAAGTTTTCGGAGCGTACTGGCAATGTGGGCGTCTTCCGAGCCATTTTTGAGGTCAGAGTTTGTCTGAATTTTTTTTACAACTACAAACTCGACGGACGGAGTATATTTGTCTCTTATAATTTAATTTTTTCTTCTTGTCTATCTGCGGTAAAGTAGTCAGGAGTTTCATTTTTTTTCTTTGTGTATATAGAGTCTATTTACACCATTGTTGTTCCATATATCCACTTTTAGGTACTGGTATTTCTTTTTTTATATCTGTCAGTCTAGTTGGCTCAACTTCAGCAATTGAACTGTCGTAATATTGAAGTTCTCTCCATTTGTTTTTTTTTTGCATTTCACTTTGTCTCGACATACTTTTTTTATTATTCCTATCAAATATCAAGAGAGTGTAAGCTACGCGAGAGTACTCACGCCATTATGTTTTTCTTTATTGGGCCGTGTAAAGTATATTTTCAATATTACTGTTATTGACAACCCAATACGGGTTGCTTATTATCACCGACTAGCTTGTTAGAAATAAATAAACGGACGATTTCGGCCGAATTTAAACATCTTTTATCTCACACTGTTTAAGCATGCGAAAGGAAACTCAATGATCACTCCTGTCTCTGCCTTTACCTACGGAAAATTATTGGGGAAACGGGTCCTGGGAAGTTGTATCTTCTGTGGTCAAAGTATTAAAACTTTAATCTTTTATAGAAATATTCAATTGCAGAGTTATATTTATAACCAACATAAAAAAACATGTACTGACTCAACTCTCTTTACGTTACGTAAAACGGTGATGAGAAGACACTGACTGGAGGAATAATTGAACACTTGAAATAAAAAAAATAACAAAAATGATAAAACTTAGCAACTTTATTTACTATATTACTGCTAACAGCATTTTCTCCACTATTTATTCCCACTTCTGGAAAAATTACCACTAGAAATGGAATCAGACAACTATTACTTAAAAAGAGACAAACTATTTTGCTGTTCTTGAAAATACAGAACTGCTACTAAATTTTTCAATGGCCTATATTATCATAATTTTGTCACGATTAGATTTTCTATAAAGCCATTTAAAATTTACGGAAATAATTACCACACTTAAACATTATGAGTAAGCAACACGTAATCACATTCCAGTTACGAAACCCATAACTCGGCGAAAAAACGACGCGGAGATTGTGAAACTGGAGCGCTTATTCGCAAGCCTTTCTGCAAACTCAAGTGCTAAATCACGACCGAGTTAAGTTAGTGGATTTTTGTAATTAAACGCGTATAAATAGACCGAGTCGAATTCGTAACTTCAGTCATTAACTAAATCATTAGATCAATTCACATCAAGTGACGTGCCGTCTCTACCCGTGATGAACGCCAACGTCTACCCCATCCAACACAACGCAGACGTTTTCATCGCGGCAACCCGGACTGGTGGAGAAAACGCTCGACTCCCAGAGATCAATCTAAGTCTAATCTAAATCAAATAAGGAGGTTTATTTTTGTAATCAAATTGTTTTTAAAGCTCTGCCTACGCCCTTACAAACCGGAAGCCTTGTCGTGATATAGCGAAGCTGCAGAAGACTTACCGTGACAATTTCTTGAATAAAATGACCTCAAAGTATAAGTTTGATTCGATTTGAACTGGAAGTTTTCCTGAAGTGAGCTCTTCCTTACATTACGGTGATTATTATGGATCAGAATTTTATATTTTGTTCGATTAACTGCAAATGCGGCAGTAACATATAATGCTACAGAGAAGAGTTAATACATAGCTGATAACACACAAACTGTGTCACGTTTTAAATCCACTTTCCATATATTTCATTTTATTACGTTTAAGCCTGGTCTTTGACCAATGACAAGTTTTAAATACAGTAGCCAATATTTCATTTTATTATGTTTAAACCCGGTCTTTTAATTTTTAACAAGCAGATTATATATATGATATATTCATGGAACTGAAACAGACACAATCACTTTTTTCAATCCGAATGAGATACGTACTCATAATATCTGAAAGACATTTTTTTTACTTTTAAAGACTACGCCTAACTTACGTATTGCCAATTTATAATTTAGTTGTAACACTTTCTACCATAGAGACCGTGTTCATAAATCGTACTTTTGAGAGCACTTTGGTGTGTAATATTTCTAAGTAACACGGTAACAGGCTTGATTTAGCTTTTCTATGGGGCTTAGAAGAAATATAAAATTATAAAATTTGTTTTTTTTTGTATCTGTCAGTCTAGTTGGCTCAACTTCAGCAAGTGAACTGTCGTAATATTGAAGTTCTCTCCATTTGTTTTTTTTGCATTTCACTTTGTCTAGCGTGCTTCACGTCATACTTTTTTTTATTGCTCCTATCAGATATCAAGAGAGTGTAAGCTACGGGAGAGTACTCACGCCATTACGTTTTTTTTGTTGGGCCGTGTAAAGTATATTTTCAGTATTACTGTTATTGACAATCCAATACGGTGTTGCTTATTATCACCGACTAGCTTGTTAGTAATAAATAAGCGGACGATTTCGGCCGAATTTAAACATCTTTTATCTCACACTGTTTAAGCATGCGAAAGGAAACTCAATGATCACTCCTGACTCTGCCTTTACCTACGGAAAATTATTGGGGAAACGGGTCCTGGGGAGTTGTACCTTCTGGGGTCAAAGTATTAACACTTTTACTCTTTTATAGAAATATCACTTACAGGGTTATAATATAACGAACATACAAAACATATTCGACTGACTCAACTCTATTTACGTTACGTAAAACGGCAATGAGAATACACTGACTGGAGGAATAATTGAACACTTGAAATAAAAAAAAATAACAGAAATGATAAACTTAGCAACTTTATTTACTATATTACTGCTAACAGCATTTTCTCCACTATTTATTCCCACTTCAGGAGAAATTACCACTAGAAATGGAATCAGACAACTATTACTTAAAAAGTAAATATAAAATTTGTTACGTTGAGTTGCCAATTTGTTGCACATGTTGAAAGCCTGTCTACATATAACGAGGCAGCTCTTACCTGCGTACATTGGATTACCTGGTGATGAATTGTTGTCGTCACGGATGGACATGACGTGATATCAGCGGCAGCTCAAAAGGTTTCGGAGAGGTGGTCGTGGGGAAAAAAGGAGGAAATTCACAAAAGCAGTATATTTAAAATAAAATACTCGTAGGCGCCAACTTAAGTAGAAATACTCACGGTAAATAGTATATACTACAGCCGACCATAAATTAACTTCAGTTTTAAAAAGGCGGAAGGTGTCCAAGGCAACAATTCAATACGCACAACAAATTAAAGGTAAAAATGTCGCGAAAGCGTTAACGTTAAAGTTTGACATGGTTTAAATTCAAAATTCAAAAATTTTCAAATTTTCAAGTACGAAACGGGTACGTACGTAAGGAAATTTCCCTTTGTCTCACAGTGATCAATAACAGATAAACTAAAAATTATATAAATTGACTCAAACGTTAACAAAACAAACAAAATTAGCAACAACTAACGGTAGTATTAGAATTACTTGAATTTAAGTTGAATTGAACAGCATTCAAGTTAATTTAAATTGAATTAAGTTGTTCACGGAAAAATAGTATAACGAAATTACGTAACCAAGAAAGCGCAGAAGTACACTGAATTATTGATATTCAAAAGGGAATAATATTCCGGAGTGTGCGGTACGCAACGTTCATCCAAGACGATAGGTGGAAAACTGATAAAATTTACCACGTGATCCAAAGTCTACGGTATGAAAAGTCGTACGAATACCAAGTCTGATTTCGAAATCCTCTTCAACAATCGACAAGAGTCCTTTGGAAAAGACAGCAACGAGAGCAGCAAGTCTGGTAGCAGCAGTTCGGGCTTCGATTAGCACAAATTTTGTATAGCCAAAACTTGATACTAGTTTGAACTACAAAAGCGAAATGGTGCGATAAAAGCTGGCCGTATAAGAAAGCGGAGTAAATTTTTCAAAAGAGAAGAAAGAATATCAGAAAAATTAGGTTAGGAAAACCTTACAGCTCAATCAACTAATTCGGGCGATCACAAGACGTGCGGACCCTTCCATAGTAGAACGAACACTAAGCTTCAGGACAGTCTCCGCCGCGAAGCAAGCGGAGAGACAGTGGAGTCTTCCTTCAAACGTTAAATCCACTACAAACACTTAGCAAATTCGAACGTAAAAATATCAAACAATATTGACTGACAACCATGAAGATGGTCTTCAATACAAAAAAACTGCAAAAATGCTTAGGAAGAAATCTCGATGGAACGGTTGAATTGGCGAGTATAACGTGCTCAGTAGAAATAGGGAATAAGTTAGAAACTGACCTAAATAACCAGGGAGCGTACGCTTTCCAAAAAAGTAAAAGTTCTGAGCAGCGTTAGAACAAAAACTATCGGGCAACTGATTGGATTTAGGTGACACCGCCGGCAGATGATGAGCAGCCGGTAAAAGCATTTAAATAAACTGGGCAACGTAATTTATGAAATTTCATTTACATATGCGAAAGAAACTGTAATCGTCGTTGAGAATAAGGCTAGAGTGCAGATTCTGAACACACCCTTAGCTTTTAAAAAGCTTGGCCGTGACTGATAGTAAGAATTTTTAAATAATTTAAATTTTTAATTTTTTTAATTTATTTATTTATTCATAGAACCAAACAGGAAATTCCTAATACTAATGTTTCTATATAACAATTTTTAGAAAAGAAAAAAAAAACAAAAATTACAAATACGCTATAGAAAATAATAGCGCTTTTCTTTCAAAAGACTTATTTTGAAAATGTGTGCTACCAATTTTAAGACGACTTTTTATTACACTTTACTAGTTTTGATGAGAGGGGACTACAATATTATAAAAAAAGAAGAAAAGCTATTTTTAATTAGTGAAAAATGGCGGACTTGGCGGATTTAATAAATTTACCCTTCGATATTCCGAAAATTTCTACGGATTGGTAGTGTTTACTAAACATCTTACAAATTTTACTAACTGGAGATAAGGTATTTGAAGCAACGTGCATAGGCGGTTGAGATCTAATGCTATAATAAGGTATATGTAACCTAAACAGTGACAACAGCCAGGCGTTATCCACAAAATTATTAAATATTTTAAATAAGATACACAGCATTGCCATTTGTTTAAGGGGCGGGATTGAAAATTCTGATCTTATGTGAGCATAAGACACAAAAGGAGGATTTCTTTTATATTTTTTGTAATACAGAAATATCAAGAACTTATTCTGAACTTTCTCGATTAAAGTCTCATCTGACTTAGTTGTTGGATACCAAATAATAGAAGCATATTCCAATTTAGGACGCACCAGAGTGTTATATAAAGAAATAATTGAACGGGTATTAGTGAAATCTGACGTGTTGCGTATAATAAATCCCAAACTCCTAAATGCATCGTTCATAGCGATGTGTATATGTTCTGTAAAACGGAAAGAATTATCAAAAATTACACCCAGATCCTTCACTTCACTGACGATTTACGAGGTAAAGAAGCATTGTTTACTAAGTAGTCATAGACAATGGGGTGTTTTCTCTTAGTAAATGTGACAACAGAGCACTTGTTTACATTTAATGGTAACATATTATGAGCACACCAGGTCGATACATTGTTAATGTCGTTTTGTAAGAGCAATGCGTCAGCAATGGATGTTACAGGTTTATAAATTTTACAATCATCGGCAAAAAGTAAACATGTTGAATCTGTTACATATGTTACAATATCGTTAATGAATAATAGGAATAAGAGAGGTCCTAAATTACTTCCTTGAGGGACGCCCGATTGAGCTAAAAATAAACTGGAATAAGCTCCCCTATAGAAGACGAGCTGGCGCCTGCTATTTAAGTAAGAACTAAAAAAACAGCAATAAATTATTTGAAAAGCCAAAGTTACTTAGCTTACTCAAAAGAATATCGTGGTTGACTTTGTCGAAGGCTCTGGAAAAGTCCGTATAGACAGTGTCTAATTGTTGGCCAGCTTCTATAACCTCCGAAAGATTGTCAGTAAATAATAACAGATTTGTTACTACAGATCTCCCAAGAAAGAACCCATGCTGTTCAAGATTTTCTTATATAAGATTTGCTCGAAAATTTTTGATGCGGCTGATAATATTGAAATTGGTCGATAGTTTCTCAGAAGATTTGCATCCCCAGATTTGTGTATGGGAATAACGTTAGCCAATTTCCATTTCTCTGGAAAAACGCCAGATCGAAGAGATAAATTAAATATATGCTTTAATGGGGCGATTAATAATTCGCAACAACCTTTGTAAATATATGCAGGAATGTCATCCAAACCTGGAGATTTCTTATCTTTTAATTTACTTATTGCAAATCTTATATCATCATCGCTAATGTTTTCCAAAGATACATCATTTACCGCGCATCCATCAGAAATATTATACTTTGAAGCAACTCCGTATATATTTTCAAAATATGTTGCAAATCCGTTTGCAAGCTCTTTACTATATGTACATGTTTGATCATTATAAACAAATATATCATTACTGGAGAAAGGCTACGTTTTTTGTCTCTAACAAACGACCAAAAATTATTCGCGTTGTTTTGAATTGATGCCTCAACACTATTACAGCAATTTTGGTAAGCATTATTAATAGCAGATTTTAGTTGTCCCCGGTAGAATTCATACCTTTCTAAATTGAAAGTATTTTGTTTTCTTTTCCTATGATATTTCTTAATTTCTATAAGCAATTCTATTTCACGTGTAAACCACTTGGGAAACTTCATCCTGTTTGGGCGATTTTTGTAAAGACACATTGTCCTAGAATTATATAAATTTTATCGTAGAACATGTCAACAGCTTTGTTAACTTCCTAGCACTGCAACAATTCTTGCCAGTCGCAACGTAATAATAGCCGATAAAGATTGTCAAAATTTGCCTTCGTGTAATTATAACAATCGTAATTATTACTTTGAAAAGAATCTGCGCATTAATAGTCGGTAAACATATTTATATTTAATGCAGGATGATGTAAATCAATGGGAATAAGCGGTAAATCGACTGAATTAACAGACACATAAATATCGAAGCAAATAAGATCAAGTGTTCTTTCATTTAAATTTTGCACATTGTTGTGTAGTTTTAAATTATACAGATAAAGAAAGCTACATAGGGCTTGGCATATATGATGATTATCTGAAAAGTTGAACGCAATACCGGTTATGCAAGGAATATTAGAATCACCTACAACTAGTAAATTGTGACTAGATATAATATCAGAAAAAGACTCAAATGTATTAAAGTATTTTCCATAAACGTGGAACACTGCGTTAGGCTGGAAATAGACTACATTTAGTAGAAAATTTCGGTCATTTATCTTAGTTTTTACAAACAGGGTCTCGATGCCAGTATCAACATGAACTAATGTTGAACGAAATCTTTTATGAACATATAAAATAGCGACATCTTACTATCGCTTTTTGACCTAACATTGCAGTAGGATAGGCAAATTGAAGCGGGATTTGTTCCTAATGAGTCCCCCATGCAAGGCGGCCATGCTTGCTGTCAAAGCATAATGAAAGATTTTAGAAAAATTTTGTGCAAATCGTTTTTGATTGCAGTGAGAACCTCGAGCAGCCTCTGGACAGTAAGCATGGCCGCCTTGCATGGGGGACTCATTAGGAGCAAATCCCGCTTCAGTTTGTCTATCCTACTGCAATGTTAGGTCAAAAAGCGATAGTAAGATGTCGCTATTTTATATGTTCATCATTCTTACATCGCATTTGCGAATAAATTGGGCAAGTCGTTTTTGGTCTGCAGTGGGAATGTCGAGCTACGTTTCTGCTGAAGAAGCCCCAAGCAGGGCTGAAACAGCTGTCCAGAGGCTGCTCGAGGTTCTCACTGCAATCAAAAACGATTTGCACAAAATTTTTCTGAAATCTTTTATGTATAGCTGTAAGTACTTCACCTCCCCTTTGGACAATTCTATCCCTTCTGAACACCTTGTATCTTTCATCAAATATCTCAGAATCGTAAAATTTATTATCTAGCCAAGTCTCGACCAAGAATATTACATCATATGAGTTGTTTAATACGTTATTATAAATTATATTGCTCTTTGTTCGTAGTCCCCAACGTTTTGGTAATAGAAATTAATTTCTGAATACATTAGAGTGTAATAAAGAACAGAATAATTTAAGTTACAAATATCTAAAAATTAAAAAAAAAATCTAAAGGTAATTTAGCTGATAATGAATCTGCGTTATATCCATCTACAAAAAAAAATCATTTTCAACTCAAAAACATTGTGTCAAAAAAAAAACTGTGAAATATTGAACACCTGATATTATTAATTAATTCTTACTGTTACAGGGCCGTTAATTTTAGAGATATCCTCCATATTCCCAATCACGTGCCTCCTGGATTTCTTGTCACGATCGTAAGTTTTGACATTAATTCTTTCATTTAACACCCATATATTTCGTTTCCCGAATATGTCACAGCATTTTCTGAACAATTCGTATCTCACCTTTGTAAGATCTTCAGTTATATGAACACCAGTGTTTTTTAAAAACTTTCGGTTGGCAAGTATATCTTGGCGTATTTGCAAATTGGTAAATTTTACAATAATTTCATGTCATTTCGTTTGCCGATTCTGTGACAAATACTAATATCTTCATTTTTTGCATCGACCTGCATAGTATCCCTCAGAAGCGAAAGTAATGTTTTGTTTAAGTCCTCGCCATTCACGTCCGCCAAACCATTAATTCTAATATTTGATTTTTGGGTGTACTGTTCAAGTTCATCGATCCTTTTATTTAAGACGATGTTTTCTTTTTCCAGTTTAAAAACTTTTTCCTTCATATCATTGACCTCTTTTTGTATACCTGATTTTTCGTACACACGCTGGACAAGCGACGACAGATATTCTTCGTCGTTAAAAATCTCTTTGAGCGTGTCCTTTATCAATGCTCGTAACTCTTCTTTTTGGTCTCTTGTAATAGGCATTTTCAAGGAGACGAGATAATAATGAGAGCACAAACTGTTTGCAAAAATTCATAATTTTCACTGGCCTTGAAACGAATCAAAAACCACAATTTTTGATTTTTGAGAGCGATACAAACACGTGTTACTCTGTACCGACACACATTATAACACCCAATCTCAATTTATTGATTTGCACAGCTACAAAAATCTTAACCTAATGTTTTCTTTTTGTGATAGTAATCGTACATAAGCTCCATGCCACCTATTTGAAATAAACCGAACAAACTCGTTTCCTCAGGGATTAGGATAGCAGATAAAGAGATTTCACGTCATGTCGTGTAGTTGTGATGTCGGTGTCATGTCGTTTCGGTGTCGGTGTCGTGTCGTCCATTGTGAAAGCAGCAATTGAAAAAAAAATCTTTAAAGGCGGTAACGATCACTTGTAAATAAAGTTCGGAGTACTTTACTACTTTACTCGCAAGCCATCTTGGTGCAAACACATTAAATCACATAAATACATTTAGAGTAAGTATACCGCATTTTCTAGAAACATAGAGTATGCGGTGCAAACAGAGTTTCGTCTGGCTGAATATCTTAGGCGAATTTAATAACGAAAATGCACACGTAAATCCGGGAACTCGTTAAAGCGAACTTCTGCGCCACGCTGAAGAACGAGCGCGCACGTAACCTCTCCTCCGCCTTAATTAAAAGCATATAATTACGAAAGTACACAGGTCCTTCCGTAAGCCGTAACGCTACTATGCACACACGTTAATCTGCGGTCGCGTTTAACGGATTTGCGCCCCCGAAACTCCGGTGTCAAATACGAAATCCGGAGTGACCGACGCGATGCGCCGCCAAGACCCGAACGCACCGGATTTATTTCCCATTCAACGCGATGCAGTTTCGCGTTTGCAGAAAATAAATGAAACGCCTCGAGCATTTCAACGAGTTTGGATTACACAGAGCGCCTCATTATGAGACGTTTACTTGCGGAAGAATCGGTTTTGTTTCTGCTTCGTTTTTGTGACGTCTGCATTTCAGGCGGCGGAAGGTTGCACGATGCAGACGACATAATTGCTGCACTGGTTTCAATTAATTCCCGCGAACGTTTGAACTATTAATAAACAATGTTGCAGTGTGAAAGTTGATTCCGCTGAGCGTGAATTGCTTCGCTCAAATCAAAAGCTCGTCGTACTTCAAAGTGGACTAGAAGCAACAAAGTTATTGCATAGAATTGTTTCGAGAATAGTCGTTAAAATTTAGGGCACGTTAAGATTGAAATTGTGATAGATCTTTCAAAGAAGGGTCTGTCTGAGAATTCTTAAGATTTCTCCAAAAAAAGGATTCTAAAATTAATTTAACTATAATAGAAAATCTTCTTTTGTAGATAAAAGGTTACCACATAGCGGATTATGGCGATAATTTCTGCTGGATTGAAACGTCAGTTGTCAACTTTGCATTTAAGTTTAGGACGGCTACAACATGAAAACGGCGCACCGCCTCTTGCAACTACACCGCGAAGGGCTGGGGATATCGCTAAACGACTAACTCTCCGAAGCGCGTTATAAATTAATAAAGCGAAACCAACCAGACCCCCAAATGTTCGAAAAGAAGGGTTCATGAGAATCAAAACCATCGAGACATCAGCAGGGACCAACAAATATCAATCTGACTGGGGTTTCCTTACCCCAATGGCGTCAAAGGTCAAGACTAAGATCAATTGAAACCATCCGTCGAAATATTATCTCGCAATAACCTGCAGTTCACATAAACTAATTCGATAGAAAACTGACGGTGACGGAAATATTATAACTCTCCAGCGGCGTGAAAAAATAATTTCGACTGGTTCTCACGAAAGAGACGACTTACGCTTATACTCGTTTATAAAAGATGATGCGATCTTATCTCGAAATAGAAACTCCGAAAGGCATTGGAACCACAAAATAAAGTGCCAGCGCATCGATAATTTGCACTATTTCATGGCCAGAGTATTTTAAAACAAATGCCCAAACAAGCGTCTAAGATAAAAAGCAAAACGTGAGGTTATATGAAGTTTGCTAAATTAATTATTACAGCGACGACGAAGATGTTAATAAAAAAATGTTTTTGCTGCGATAAAATCGAGGAGAACGGGCGCGGTTACTACACGGGGTTTCCTAAGATGATGTAATTCGCTTCGAACTGAGTATACAAGCGTTCCCTAAAAGAAAAAACAAATCATTATGTCGATTTTAATCAAACTAGCTACAGCTTAAAGACAATTGTTTTTATACGAACCTAGAAACTTCGCCATTGTCAGCGAGTAAGCAATAGTTTATTAGAGCAAACACTTATGTTTTTAAAACAGGGATTACTGCACGCAGTTTTGAATTATCTGTATTCACAAATTAATTTGCTAAGCAAGTTTTTAGAAGAAAGGAATAATACGAGTACTTATGTGATAAATAGAAATTCGCTTATTGTTAGACGGAACCATTGTTTACGATAAGAGAAATGAAATAAATTTATTTATTTTTTGTTTTAGGACAGTGTTTCTCAATCTGGGATCCGCGGAATCCCAGGGTTACACAAAGGGGGGCTTCGGGTTTCTTCCGCAAATAAAACCGAAATAAAAAAAAATGTATCATGTAAACGTAAACAAAAAATATATTTGTAGTACTCCCCCTAGCATTTTGTTTTTGCAATCTTTTTTAATTCTGAAAGCTATAAAAGTACCGTAATATCGATATTTTGATCAAACATTAGATATATCATATTTTAGTGCTAAGGGGGTTCCTCGGAATCGATACAAAAATCATTCAGAAAGTGATATAAGAGACAAGTAATAGTTCATGCAGCGGTGGTTGCTGAAAGACGAGAATAAGGTCAAAAGTGAAAGAAATTTCGCTAGTAAATGGGGAAATGAATAAGCAATTTACGTTAAGCCTCTATCGTTGTAAGAAGACGGGACACAAAGCAAGGAATTGTCGATGAATTATAAAAAAAACTCAAGATAAGAAAACAAGATTAAGGATAATGGTTTGTTAGACATAACATTAAAATCACCTCGCGCATAAACGGATCCGGTAACTTTAGTGGTGTGCTACGCTAACGTAGTCAGTTTCCGGTACTTATTGTAACGTTTTTGGTATCTTATTTATAACACATCCGCTTCACGCTTTGTATATTTTTGCGAATTTTTAAAGCAATACTGGCGTTGTAGTAAAATAAACTAAAAAACTGTTTAAAAAATCCTTCGTAATGTAAAATAATTACGTTTTACGTTTAATCCTAAGTGGATTTTTTAATTTCTATAAATTTCTAGGTAGTTAATCTTGCATATAAAATTCTTTTCCAAGTCAATAGATCTATGTTTGTGAAATAATAATAATAATAAAATAATAAATAAATAATAAATAAATAATAAATAATGCTTTGTTACCGTTTGTAAACTCATTGGAGTTAATTTCTAATTTCTTCATAATTCACCCAGTATATTATCTGGAAACGAGAATGCATTTAACTTTATATTGTCACGAAGGGTGCTGTTAGGGGAACACGGGACACCTGTATGTTGTCACGATTACGGAAAATTTGAAAATCGTATTTAATTAATTTAAAATGTATTTTTTCAAATGCAATACGAGTTATTTGCTGATAAGCGGTTTGCTGGTGCAACGACTCAGGCAATGGACTTGTAGCGTGAATCCGCAAACTTGCAAATACGCAAATAACTAGGGCATTGTATGAGTGTTTAAACACAATCAATTAATTCACGATTTAATAGAAATGACGATTGGAAACAACGTGAAAATCCAGACATCACTTTTTCAGCAACCAAGCAAAGTACGGGTTCAATTAAAGTTTTGCGAAATTTGGTCATGACGTCACGTACATTAGCAGTATAAAAGATGGACGTAATTTGTAAAAGATATTTAATCTGATCGTCGTCGTGGGATACAGTTATCTGTATTTCTGACCTTTAAACAATAAAGGTAATCCTTGTTGTTTTAATGAGTTAGTTTGCAGTTTCCCTGTTACTCCCTTTTCACCCCCAAGCTACGCAACCCCCGCGTCTGGACGCCGACAGCTCGTAACCTACTGGAGACGACCGACGCGTGACAATATAATTTATTGCAATTATTTCGCGGGGCATTTTGCTGAGTAGACAAGATCGATGGTGAATTGACCGCGAGTAGATCGATCAAGAGGCGACGTGGAGCTAACTCAGGAAGGTGCCTCTGAGTGGGTCACGGAAATGTGCCTAATAAAGTCGTGGAAAACAAGCTTAGGTTTTTCCTTGCGGCCCAGCCGGTTCCCCAGCTACGCTCCAGCAGCAGAAGGACGGTACGTTTTCCAGATTTATTTCTTGACGGATCTTCGGTCCAAATAACTAAAACGGCGCCCAATACTACTGAGTTATCCCTAACTTTTTTAAAAGCATCGCCACTACCCCTGAGCGAGCGTTACAATATGTTGTTCCCATCGGTTTTAAAATGGCGTGACTTGTCGAGTCATCTCGAATATTCGACCATCTATTTCCGATTCACTTAAAAACTTGCTACTACTCCCTGAGTCTGGCTCTTTCTGTAGTACATATCGTTTTAAATTTAATGATGTTACTGGTGAGTTTATTAACTAACATTACTTTCAGATGTCTCGACTTGAGACATCGACTTTGTTCCTTAGCCTGCGCCCACTTTCATTAGCAATTTCTTGCTTTCAATCACCACGTCAACTATCGGCACTTTTGGAATTTGGTACAACCATAATCGAAACCGACACCGCGGAGCCTACTATATGTAGATTTGTTGTAGTTTGAATGAAGAGCAGCTGCGAAATCGAATCTTGTAATAGACCTGCTCCCCGTTCTAAAACTGACCTGCAATTTTAGTTTCATTTTTCATCTCTATCTAACAACTGAGGACTCCTATTTTAAAGAGACCCCATACCTCATCTGACAAGTTGAGCCCCCAAGTTACATCCCCTCCCTTCTCTCTTTCATATGGTCTTTTCTAGAATCCTCTTTTCTTCTCGAACTTAAGTGTCTGTTGTGATCATCATTTTGCCCCACTTTTATGGTTGCTTGCAAAATGCAAAATTTTTAAATCGGGATTAATACGAGTGCCATGACGCCATTATTGGATTGTTTGAGTCCTCGCCATCTTGAATGTATTTGATTATCGGTCCCTTTAATGACCCACTGTGATATACAAACGATCTCGGCGGCCATCACCCCATTTGCAGAACGAGGTCTGAAATAGGGAGCACTGACGTTTAGCGTATCCTCTGCTAATCGTAAGTGATATTTTAATTTTTGTACTTCGTTAACATTCCTGTAATCGGCCAGAATTGACTGAAGACTATATCAAACGTTTTGAATTCTTTTAACGTTACGATAACCCCTCAATATTGACTAGAAGAGGTAAGTTCTGAAGCCGCTCTCTGCGGCTCTACAATCTCTAAGTAAATTATTTGGTGACAGTTTCTTCTCTTCAAATGGGAACAAAAGCGATTTCGCCACTTTTATTATATAAAGTACGATTCATCCATCGAAAAAGCGAAATATTTAAGAAATTTCGTGGCATTGCAAAGCTCAGAGTAATATCCTTGCATTCTGACATGGATAGCAGGGAATACAAATTCACAATTCGATGCCTTACTGAAGAACGCTGATATTCGGTGTCATCTTACAGTTACGAATAACCCGGAGCAACATGGGGTGTTAGGGGAAGCTAGCGGAACGAATGAATCGCATGCTCGTCGAAATGCCTAGATGTCTCATGTTACAATCACGTCTTCCGTCTTCCGCACAAAAACCATGCTACAGCGAATTATTTTAGAGAAAAAAATATCCAAGAATGGACGAACTCCTTGCGAAGCCCTCGCTCATAACATCAGCGAGTTTGGAGAATTCGGGTGCAGAATATACAGTTTCAGTTAATTCAAGAGACGCAGGAATATTCAATCACTGCAATCTGCCGTAAAGAAATAGATTTCTTAGATTTTGCGCAACACTCTAAACCTAAAGGGTTCGCAGTAGGTTTTCTCAGGGACAAAGGTTAGATTTCTGAAGCTTCTGAAGCCAAAATGAAAGGCAGAATTACGAACAGTTTTATCCAAATCAACCTGGCCAGGAGTCAAAAGAAACTATTTTTTTCGCTATTAAACAATCGGCATTGTTACTAAAAGTAAGACTTCACGCAACGTGAACAATTCATGACGTTGCTACTTCACGTGTACAAATGTAAAGGACTAAAAAAGACAAATTATGCAGCAATTATTTAATGTCTTCAACAAGTAAAACAATCGTCACGTGCGGGAGAATCTTAACGCCACCAAGTATGTATTGTACTTAAAACACAAGACAAAACGTTACGAAAATTTACCAATAGCGAAAGAACTTCAAGTAACGCATAAATATTAATTTTCATGTAATCACCACAAGTCAAGACTAAAATATATTCAAATTGCCAAAAATCATCGGCGTAAAGCGCCCGTGGCAACGTTAAATATCGAATGAAATATTAGGCGTAAGCGCCCAAAACAACATTAAAAATGTCTACAGTAAAATTCGGCATAGGACTGTAGTGCAATCAATCTGAACAACCCCACTTGATAACTCTTCCTTGAAGATTGATCTCCCAGGCCGGGGTATGAAGACGGCGACACCACAGCAACAGCCGTCATATCGTAGAATTAAATCGCAGAAAGTCGAGAAAACATCGTTCTTCTAAAGTAAGTCATACGTGCAGCTAAAAGTAGCTTGTCACCAAAACGGAAATCCAAACCAAAGCAGGCAGCCAAAATTAAAAAGGTTGTAACCAAACCACAAAGCCTAGAGAGGAAGGCAAGTACATCAATAGTAATATGAACGAAAAGTTTTAAGCAGTTTTAAACCTTCCTGCCCGGAATGCTACGGACTAGGCTGTCACAACTCCGAACAGTTTAGTTCCTTCCAATTATAACCGACTTCTCATCAGGTTCGCAACAGCAACCCAAACTGTGGACCGACCGTCAGGACGGCCACAACGCGAAAAGGGGCCAGTGCCCCCTGCAACAATACTATCAAGCGTAAGGGATATCTCCAAACGACTAACTCTTCGAAGTGCGTTACAAATTAATAAAGCGAAACCAACCATGCCCATAAGTGTTCGAAAAGAAGGGTTTGCACTAGAGATGGAACGAACATCCTGCCGCGGTACTGAATCCGGCCGATTCGGCCTATGAACGAACGGTCCGGTTTCGGCCGAACAGTTCGGTGTACCGGCCGGACCTTTGTTCATCTTAGGATGTCCGGATGACGATCGTAGTCGGAATTTCATGGACGCATAATAAGTTAAAACTTGTGTACGCACGTCGCGCTTCTCTTCAGAAGAATTCACTCCATTTTTATACAGGCTGTCCAATAGTGTTTGCAATATATTTCATGATTTGGTTTTTATCAATTCCTAATGGCTAGTATTACTAAAGGAAGATTTTTATATTTACCCCAAAATCTAAGTTAAATACATTTCTCCTCTAAAATTTAAAATGTCGTTCTGTGATCGATTGTCACCCTAGCATCAAAATTGAACATCCTATATACAAGTTTCAAATTTTTTGATATCACTTTATGGGATAAGTTTTACCCGTCTAAAATTGTTGGAGGAATGATTTAAATTTAACACATTTGCCTAGGAACGATTGTTGTAATTAATTAAAAAAACTGTGTTTGCTAAAAAAAATGTGAAAACATTTACGAAATATTATTGAGTTTTTTTTTAAGAAACATTGAACTCGTTGCAAATCTACTAATAGGGACAAAAATTGTTTTCAAACAAGACATAAGAGATGGTTACAGTCCTGTGTTGAATTTTTTGAAACGCATCGGTTAGATGCACAACATTTCTAAACAACATTTCTAAAATTCTCTTTAGACATATACTGAGTTTTCCATAAGAGTGGACGACCCTAACATATATTTTTTGAAATGGAACAGACTATATCAGTAGTACAGAGGTAAACTATCGTATCTCCACATTTGGACAAATGTGCGAAAAACGGTCATTTACGTTGTGCATCACCCTATGTAAGGTACACGAAGGAATTTCGAATTGATTACAGATTTCTGTTTTCCAATAGTTAAATAATATGTCTATAAAACTTTAAAGCAACATGTTTAAAAAAAAGCTAATTTACAGTAACAAAGTTTGTAATTTTTTCCGGTAAATTGTCAATAACTCAAAAACCATAAACTTTAGATCAATAAAACCCTATGCTATTTTCATCCACTCATAATGAGCAATAGTGCAATAATAGTGCAATAATATACAGGTGTCCGCCAAGTGCCGCGGTTTTCTCTACTGTCTAAAGTATAAAGATAGAAATTCAATTCAAACTAACTAAGGTATCAATCAGTCAGCTCTATTTTATAAAATTATTTTTGGCTATACAGGGTGTTAAGTAACTGAGAGCCATACCAAAGTTATATTTTTTTAAATGGAACACCCAGAATATTTTTACATATTTCGCAAGTACGCATAATGAATATGTAATAACCAAAGATTTCAGAAGTTTTATTTAAGAGTTTGTAGGATACTAATGATTATGTGTAAAAAAATTGCTCTATTTTGAGTTCTTATAGTTAGTTTAAGTTTTAAACAAAGTTAATTTTTTTCAAAATTTTCTAATGGATCACCCAGTACATCTAAACTCTTGTGAAACACTGCTTTAATGAGCTTTCATAAAACGTCAAATTTGTAAAAGTAGTGTGTCACTAATCTAAACAATTGTTCTTTCAATTAAAACTTAGGGCAACTGTTTTCCTCTTTTCTAGCAAACGGCAACTTGATTTTTTTTTATTATTTCAATAAAGTTATTTAAATATTTTCAAAATAAAGGAAAACAGGAATTAGTTTAATAGGAACATATTCAATTACTTTGAACAATTTGAACAATTAAAATAAAACATTTCCGTTCATTTATCTTCTAGTTGAAACTGAAAACCCGGATGGAAAAGCTAAATAACGTTAATATTGAAAGAAAAATAAATAGTTCATAGTTGTCTCTCGATTTTTTCAGTTTAGACAAAAACATTTGGCGTTTTATGAAAGCTCATTAAAGCAGTGTTTCATGAGAATTTAGATATACCGGGTGTTCCATTTGAAAATTTTTAGAAAAATTAATTTTTTCAAAATTTAACGCCCTGTACGTAATAACTAATAGACCGGAGCTGTTGTGAAATTTCTGTAGACGAGATATTGTATTGACTACCTGCAAAAATTCAGAACGAAATGTAAATAAATAGTCAAACTATAAGAGCTCAAAATAGTGCAATTTTTTACACATAATCATTAATAGAGAGCGGATTTATATGCGAGTAATTTTGATGAAATATGCGCATATATATGCACTAAAAAATGATGAAATATGCACATATATATGCAATAAAAATGGCGAAATATGTGCAAGATAGGCCGAACACTTCAAATAATGCAATAACTGGTCTACTGTGTTTTATGGGCATTCTTATTCAAATAAAAAACATATTTTATACAATTTATTTACATTTATTTGTAAACGCTTATATGAAGGAAGTATGTATATTATGTATGTACATTATTAAGTAAATATTATAACGACTAAAAAAATCTTCGATTATAATTTACAACAATGTGTTTTTCCAAGTTCTCTACCAGGAAATTTTGCCTTTTATCTGACAAAATATTTTTATAAATTGAAAAACTCCTTTCAACATCCACGGAGGTAATTGGGGCATATTTAAAGTGACTCATAGCTGAAAATTCTACACTTAAGTCAATTTCAAAGTTTCCATTCAAAATTTCGTAAATTTCTTCAAGGGTTTTGAAGCCGCTATTTTTATCTAAAACGGATAAACATTTTTTATTTACTGAACTGCCGATTTTACCTGGAACTTTTGAAATATTCTCTTTAAATTCTTTAACAATTTTAACGGATTCTATTAAAGACATTTTCGGTTTTTCTAAATTGTTTATAGTTTGTATTACAAAACTGTAATGCATTTTGATGAAGTTCAGTTGATTTGCCAATGAAGTTTTTGTTACAATATTTTGTGCCTTTGCAATAGCAGCACTATCTTGGGCATTAAACTCTACAACCAATTCCTTAATTGCTACAAAAAGTTCAGCATAAAACATTGCCGCTTCCAACCAAGTTCCCTACCTAGTCAACACTGGTTCGGGAGGTAAAGGTACATTCGGCAATTTTTCCCTGTACAACTGAACTCGTAGGGGACTTTTGACAAATATTTTTTTAATGGTACTAATTAGTAGATTTACATCAGAAAATTCACATCTAATATGTTCAGCTACTCTGTTACGTTACATCCATGAGCTAAACAACTCACGTGAACTAAATTTTTATAAATTGTTTTAAATTGCTGCCCGGCTTTAACCATGTAAGGGGCAGCATCTGATACCATAAGTAAATTTTTTTCAGTAGGAACTACATTAGGTGAGAAAAATTTCATAAAACATTCATTAACAGATCTTAAAATACTTAAATGATTAGTTTTGTCTAACTGTGTACAGGCTATTAAATAAGATTCACTAGGTTTATCTTCCCGCAAAGACCCTATTAACAAATTTACAATGTAACGCCCACAAGAATCAGTAGTTTCATCCACAATAAAATAAATATATTGATTTACTACGATTTTCTTGACTTCTTTTAGAGTATCGTTATAGATGCGAGGCACGTAATTTTTTCTTAACGTACTTTCATCGGGAACATTTTTCTTGGTATATTTTTCCAAAAAACTTTTAAAAATAGAATTTTGCAGTTTTCTCAAAGGTATGTTTGTACAAATCATCGCCTCGCATAAATCAGCATTAAATTCTTGTTGTTCATTAGATGAAGTCATCAATGACGGTCCACTGTCTAAGGGTAATTGAAATGTTTTCGATTCATTCATCTTCTTGCATTTTGACTTGTGTAGTTCTATCCCGACATGTTGTGTGACCGAAAATTTTCGTTGGGTTGGTATCTACAACAAGAACTTGAATTTTTTTAAACTGTCTGAACTTTCAATATTCAAGAACCAAGCAAATATTTACCTAAGGAGGAAGAAAACAAACTTAAAACTTACCATTTTACTACAGGCTTTACAGAATACGCTTCCATTGGTGTAAGCAAGCTCGGGATAGCTTCTGATCCAGGAATTAACCAGGCTCGAATTGTCTTTCGGCATATTGCACTTCTCACAAACAAAAATACTTTTACGGAAGAACTAAACGTTCGCAGCAATAACCGACTAATAATCCGTGAAGAAGTGATGAAACAATATTGCAAACATGAACGCCCCACCGCATCGTTAAGAAAGTACTTGGAAATTCCTAATTCACTACTTGGAAAATTCTGCCTGCTTAAGCCCAAGAAGGGTGCAAACTAGACCCTAATTAATGCAACAAAATGTTCTGACGAATTAAGAATTCAGGAAAAAATTTACTCACTTCGACACAAATTCTTTCAAATATGCATATATATGCACGTTTTTAAGAAATATGCGAAAATTGAACAAAATGCTCAAATATGCAAAATATGCATGCAATATGCATTTAGCATAGAATCCGCTCTTTAATCATTAATATCTTACAAACTCCGAAATCCGAAAAAAAACTTCCGAAATCTTTGGTTATTACCTATTCGTTATGCGTACTTTCGAAATACGTAAAAATACACTGGGTGTTCCATTTAAAAAAATATAACCGTGGAATGGCTCTCAGTTACTGAACTCCCTAGTTAGCCAAAAATAATTTTGTAAAATAAAGCTGACTGATTTACACCTTTCTATCTTGTACGGTTTAGACGGTAGAGAAGACCGCGAACATCCTGTATAGGCTGTTCCATTTAGAAAAATATATGTTCGGGACGCCTAGCTCTTACGAGACACCCTGTATATACCTAAATAATTTTAGATTGTACATCTAACCGATATGTACGTTAGTGCGCATACAGATTTCAAAAATGTTCAGCAGTAACGCCACAATCTTCCTCCCACGCTTGTTGGTTCTCCCTGTATAAATGAAGCTAAAATTTCCAAAATTTTTCTGTTTCAATTATTTAAGTAATTGAGACACAAATCTTACTAATAATAATTTTAAGAATTAAGTTATAGTCGTATAGACCGCAGCGTAAATGTTTGCCGTATTTGTCTTCAAAACATAAAATGCCATAATAATTAAAATCCTTCATTGTTTTCCTATAACTCAGAAGAACATACCTACTTTTTTTTTAAAATCAAATTTACGCTGTACCAAAAAGGGACACACAAAACGTTAAGTCTTGCCGAAAAACAAGATAAGATTTTCTACATATTTTTTTTATTTCTTGACATGTTTTGTATTAATTTTTGTATCACATTCAGTCAGTTTCAGGGTTTGATCTATACTGAAGAAGCGGTAAATAAAGTAAAAATAATTTTGCATAAAATTATAAATATAAAAAAAAAATCAAACTCTGTCTAAGAATTGAACCACGAACATTCGCATTACGAAACATGAACGTTACGTCTGAGCCACGCACTCAATTAAAGTTTATAGTAATAATTTCGTTTATCAGCTATGTTGTAAATATGTGGCAGTAGGTTCGGCCGGACCTGTTCGGTTCGAAGACAGTATCTCGGTGTTCGTTCGGTCCCGCGAGCAGTAGGTCCGTTCCATCACTAGTTTGCACGAATCAAAACCATCGTGGCATTAGTAGGGAGGGACCAACGAGTAGCAATCTGACGTAACGAAACCTCCATGGCGTCAAAGCTCAAGGGTTAGACAAATAGAAACTATACGTTTAAATATTAGTTCCCTAAAACCTGTAGTTCACATAAACTAATTCGATAAAAAAAAAGCAGACGGCGACGAACAATTTGTAACTCTCCACTGGCGTGAAGTAATAATTTCGAATGTTTCTTACAAAACAGATGAAAAATTTAAACGATCAAGGAATACTGT
Source organism: Prosopocoilus inquinatus (assembly GCA_036172665.1). Taxonomy (NCBI): domain Eukaryota; kingdom Metazoa; phylum Arthropoda; class Insecta; order Coleoptera; family Lucanidae; genus Prosopocoilus; species Prosopocoilus inquinatus. The sequence goes on from CM069877.1 coordinate 32,842,679, forward strand.
AGATTGGGTACATCATAAATCACTACGTAATACTTCCACGAACACAATTCGATGTGAAAAGAAAACTTATGTGGAACATATTTTGAAACAAAAATATTTGCCAAAGTATTTGCGTATCTCGTAACGTAGGCGTTCCCGATTCCATAGATAACGTTAACGACATAAATAGTTTCTTTATAAATTCAGTAAAACAATTCCAGACACCAATATCAAATGATACTGTGGCGAGCCAACCTGACTTAGCGCAAGGCGTCAGGAAGTCGGTCCGCTTCGATGTGTCAAAGGCCGTCACGCGTTCGGGGCCTATATCGAGCAAACTAGAATCTTCCAGCATCGAGACTTCCAGACGCCAGCAATGATATAAAATGGCCCGGGGTTGACTCACCAGTCAGTCGAATTCGAGCAGCGATAGTCGAAGTTAGATTTTAGTGTGAAAATAAATTGTTAGAAATAAATTAGTTTTTAAGCTTCATTAAATTACGGTTAAGTTTTTATCGAGTGTTTTATTCGTTTAAATAAATAAACTCAAACCCTAGAAACGTAACAATACTATCAAATTCTCTTCCAATACATTTCAAAATGTCTATAGCAAATTGCAGTTTCGCCTCTCACTGATCATGATACGTTTAATATAATTATAAATCACATAATTGATTTCTGTTTTTCCCAATCGAAATTTCCCGAGGTTTGGAAGCGTGTCTTAGTAATGCCTTTACCTAAAGTCAAAGCTCCTCAGACATTGTCAGATCTACGACCAATCAGCTTGCTCCCGCTTACGTCTAAGATAGTTGAGAATGCCATTCAAAATCAACTTAATTTTTTCTTAATCACAATAAAATATCACCTGATAATCAGTCAGGTTTCAGGGCTAGTTATAGTATCACGACTGCTCTCTTAAAAATTACGAACGATATTCTAAAGGCTACAGGTAGAGGAGACACGTCTGTACTGATATTATTGCATTACTCTAAGGTCTTTGATACCATTGATCATAAACTATTAACAACAACTTACAAATTTTCATTGACTGACTTTCATTTTTAGAGTGTGTCAATAAGCTCGGTTTCATTTACGATTTACGCAACATGTTAATAAATTAACAAAAAAATATTTTAGAATTTTAAAGTATTTTTATACCAATAAACATGTTCTTAATAAATCTCTACGCATACAATTGTGTGAAACACTAATTTTATCTAGATTTAATTATGGTTATGTTACGGTCCGTGCATTGACTTATCTTCTGCTACTAGAATACAAAATGCATTCCTGAGATTCATTTAACTAATTTAACTTAAAAGCACGTGATCACGTGAGCTGTAAATTGACTGATGCTAGGTGGTTAAATATGATAGATAGAAGAGCTTTACATATGGGTTGCTTAGTGCATAAAACAATGTTATCCTCTACTCCCTATTATTTAAAAGCTCTGATCATAACTCGAAGTGAACTACACGAAGTCAATCTGAGTCATACGAGCTTATTTGACACTCCGATTCACTCCACCTTCTCTTTTGAGCGGTCTTTTTCGTTTTCTGGACCTACGTTGCACAACACATTGCTTAAGGAACTTCGTTTTCAGTCTTTATTACAGTTTAAAAGAAACTTAAAAATAAGATTATCAGCCAGTAAACAGTGACCAAAGGTAAAGAATTACCTTTAATTATATTATTTTGTTCAGTAAGTTACTTTAATTTATGCCTTTATATTGTTTGCTTCGTATTTCTTGTTTTGCTGCATAGGCATTCACACTTTTGTATCTCACATGTATTTTAGTTATTTGGATGTTGGTTGATTGGAGAGTAGCACTCCGCTAACAGAAATAAAACCTAATTATTATTGAACAGATAGAATAGCGACATCTTACGATCGCTTTTTGACCTGACGTTGCAGTAGGATAGACAAATTGAAGCGGATTTGCTCCTAATAAGTCTTCCACGCAAGGCGGACATACTTGCTGTCAAAGCACAATGAAAGTTTTTGCACAAAATTTTCTAATTATTATTATTATTAAATACACTTGCACTCGTTTATAAAATTTGATGCAATCTTATTTAAAAATAGAAACTCCGAAAGACACTAGGACCACAGAAAAAGCGTCGCTGCATCGATTATTTGCACCATTTCATGGACGGAGTATTTTAAAACGAATGTCCAAGCAAGCGTCTACAATAAAACGTAAAGCGCGCCATTATTTGAAGTTTCCTAAATTAATTATTCCAGCGACGACGAAGATGATAATGGAAAACTGTTTCTGCTGCGATAGAACCGACGAGAACGGACGCGGTCTGAAGCGCTTACTACCCACGCGGTTTCCTAAGATGATGCAATACGCGTTGAACTGAATATGCGGGTCGTTAACCTAAAAGCGGTTTGCACACCTAACTTGATTCCAGAATTGCTTGAATTACTGTGTAGCTGCTTACAAAAGGAAGGAATAACATGTAAGGACTCTTCTCCAGCCTTGAGAGCTTACATTAGTGTTAACTTTCGGACGAAGAGTTAAGGCATTTTTCTCTTTTCTAAAGATTGTAACGCTATGTAGGAGGTTAGCTCAATCTAAGTTTCAATGCAATCATATTACAGTGCTTGAAGTACTGCTAGGCATCGGAGAAGTAGCTTTATCGTAAAACGTTATAAAATTATTTTCGTTTATGTCCTGCCTGGCTGCTTGCTGATTTATGATACTTTGTAAATTAAAAGCATGTTATAATTCTGCAATAAAACGCCGTCTTGCAGAAGATATTAATTACGCCACAGCATAATACTTAATTATATGCAAACGCTTGAACGAAAGATGCCGCTTTTAGCAAAATTACGATGTGCATTTAATTTTTTCGAAATTATCGTAAACCAGCAAAGTGGGTAAGAATCGTTAAAGATATTGCAGAGAATATGAAATAAACAACTAAAAAAGTTTTTTAAAACGAGCTAAAAGAGTAATTTATTGACTTACTTGACGTTTCGCAAATATAATTATTTGCTTTATCAAAAGTGAATAACGGAAAATATAAACAATTTAGCCTACTAATTTTTTTTTAATTAATTGTGAAGAGATTGTTAGTGGTAAAAAAAAATTATCAGCAAAGATATAACTTGTAACCAAGAATATCGGCCAGGCCCGTCTTAATATATACTCCAGTATTTACTGCAAGTGTTAGGGAAATCCTGGTAAAACCTAACTAGAGTACGCAAATAAATTGTTGTAACAAAAATTACAACAATTCTAACAATAATGAGCCAGAAAAATAAGATAATAATATAGTTTTTCTAATAAATAAACAGGGAAGTTTCCGATTATTATGTCTCATTTAACGAACTTAGAAAACCACAAAATATATCGTTCAAATTTGCAAAATCTTGTTCTTTTATTAATTGAATTATTACACATTTTTATTTTACACATTTCAATAAATCTACGTTTAAACGTGTTAGACTCCTGATAAAGAATTTTAGCATTTTCAAAATTAAAAATATGTTTAGTTAAAAGTGAATGATCTACTAACATTGAATGACTCTCATTCTTCTTTTGGATATAATAATTATGCTGACCTAACCTTTTTTTTTAATTTTGGCTAGTTTCACCTATATAAGCCGAGTTACAACTTTGACAATTTACCTGATAAACTACATTTAGAATTTGAAATTTAGGTGCTTTTGTTTTTAAATTAGTAAAAATAATGTTAAAATTATCAGAATATTTACTGGCTAAATGTAAATTAAATTTTTTGAAAAAATGTTTATAAGAATCATGTAAAGGTTCTATATAAGGTAATAATATGTATTTATTTCCTGATTTTTTTGTGAATTATTAGATATATTAACATTTTTTTAATGATTTAAACGATTATTTATTACTGAGTCAATAAGCTTTTCAGAGTAAGAATTTTGAATAAGATTTTTTTTTAATTAAATTTAAATTTTCAGTTATAAATAATTTGTCTGAAAGTAATACTGCACGGTCAGTTAAATTAATAATAGTTGAAATTTTGCGACTTTTTGGTTGATAGGAATTAAAGTTAATATACAGCGTGGAAACTAAGTAGCGGATAAAATCCATAACTCCGTTAATATTTGTAATAAAGCAAAAATCTAAAAGGGGTATAAAAGGGGTATAGCGATTCAAATTACAGCGCATAAGAAGAAGTATATTTTGAGATATTTTCATGAATTTTTTTTAAGTTATGACGTCATCAAGATTTTTTTTAAATGACAACCTATATTTTTTATTTTTGATTTCGGTGGTTTTTTTAACCTACTTTCAACAGTATAAAATTTTGAATCGATTACATAACAAAAAATTCAAGAAAAACGGCCATAAAAGTTTAATTGTAAAGTTGAAGAAATTAACAGAATATCTAGTTAGCTAGGTGTAAAACAAACAAAATTTGTTTGATTGACAAGAACTTGTAAATACCTATCACAATAAAGTGAGTATTTTTATTCCCTGTGGATAGTAGGAGTTACACTAATTATTAAAAACCTTTTACCAAAATGGTGTTGCTGACTGAAAAACAAAGAATTGAAGTTCTAATGATGATTGGGTATGGCGATCGAATTAGAACTCATCAAGAGGTGTTTCGACTTTTTATAGACAAATATCCTGATCAGCAAATAAGTCAATCCACAGTCAGCAGAATAGAAAATAAATTTCGAAATTACGGTATTGTGAAAGACCTTCCAAAAACTGGCCACCCTAAGACAAAATTAATTGACGATGTGCAGCTTGATATTTTACTAGAAATAGAAAATAATCCGCATTCGACTAGTCGAGACATTGCTTTAGAGCACAACCTGAGCCATACCTCGGTACTGAAACTTTTAAAAATGCAAAAGTTTCATCCGTATAAAGTAAAATTAGTCCATGAGTTAGCAGAAACTGACTATGATCATAGACAAGAATTTTGTGAAAAAATGTTGGAAATTTGCAATCGTGATCCAATGTTCTCGCAGCGTATAATTTTTTCTGATGAGGCAAGTTTTACTTTACATGAAACTGTTAACAGACATAATTGTCGATATTGGTCTAGGGAAAATCCCCACTGGAGGCAAGAAGCTCATACTCAACATCCCCAGAAGCTCAACGTATGGACAGGAATTGTCGGTGACAGAATTTTAGGTCCATTCTTTATCGAAGGTAATTTAACTGGTGAGAAATATCTACACTTCTTACAATTCGAATTAGTACATGCATTGGCGATATTATTTCCTAATGAAAATGACTGTGACGTACCAAACAATAACATTTGGATGCAACACGACGGTGCTCCGCTACACTATGCAGTTGATGTGCGACGTTATTTGGACGAGATGTTCCCAGGTAGATGGATAGGAAGAAGAAGTCCAATGGAATGGCCAGCTAGATCCCCTGATCTAACGCCATTAGACTTTTTTCTATGGGGGTACTTAAAAAGCAAGGTGTATAAAAATAGACCTAACAACTTAGACGATCTTAAGGAAAGAATTCGACAGGAGTGTAGGTTAATAACACCTCAAACTATTCAAAATGTAATAAATAAATTTTATGAGCGTCTTGGGTATTGTCAGTTGGTGCATGGTCGTCAGTTTGAACATTTATTGTGATTTCAATGACTGTCAAAATCAAATTTTGTTTATTTACACCTTAATTTTGTTTCGTTTTAAACCTAGCTAACTAGATGTTCTGTTTATTTCTTCAACTTTACAATTAAACTTTTATGGCCGTTTTTCTTGAATTTTTTGTTATGTAATCGATCCAAAATTTTATACTGTTGAAAGCAGGTTAAAGAATCCCACCGAAGTAAAAAATAAAAAATATAGGTTGTCATTTAAAAAAAATCTTGATGACGTCATAACTTAAAAAAATTCATGAAAATATCTCAAAATATACTTCTTCTTATGCACTGTAATTTGAATCGCTACACCCCTTTTAGATTTTTGCTTTATTACAAATATTAACAGAGTTATGGATTTTATCCGCTACTTAGTTTCCACGCTGTATCTACATGACCATGTAGGTTTATGATACTAAAAAGCTTATGGAATTATTATTTTCTTTTTCTACAGTAAATTGTAACCTTTTATGAAAAGAATTAAATTTATTTAAAATATAATCAACTTTATCATGAGGTGAAATTAATAAAATATCGTCAACATATCTATAATATAAAGTTAAATCAAAAGGTAACGAATTAATGATACTTTTTTCTAATTTTTGCATAATTTCAGCTAAAGCTGGAGAAAGAAGTGATCCCATTGCTGTATCAAAAGTTTGTTTATAAAATTTGTCATTAAATGCATAAAATCTTTAATACTTTGTAAAGCAAGTTCTTTTGGAATATTAGTGTTCAAGGAAACGACATCAAGAGAAAGAAAAATATTATCATTTGGTACAACAATATTTTTAATTTTTTTAACCAATTCAAAAGAATTTCTTACAAAAAATTCAGATTTACATGTAACGTTGTTAATAATTTTAGAAATAAATTTAGACAAAAAATATAGAGGAGAGCCAATATTGGAAACAATAGGTCTGAGAGGAATGTTTGGTTTATGAATTTTAGGAATACAATATACTTTTGGAAAAATAGGATTATGTACTTTTAGAGACTTTGCAACATTATCACTAATTTCTAAAGATTTTTGTAATTTATTGATCTTAGCTAGAGTTTTTCTTTGATAATTTTGTGTAGGATCGTGATTGATTTCTAAATATGTGGTACTATTCAGACAACATGGTATTAGCTTTAGGAAAATAATTTTCTTTATTTAATAAAACAGTAACGTCACTTTTATCTGATGTTGTAACTATAATATTAGGATTTGTTTTAAGAAATGCTTTACATTGTAAAAGATCACAAATTAAAATCTTATATTTTGATTTGTAAAAAGTCTGATCAATACTTTTGATATATTTTAAAAAATCATTACAAAAATTGTTTCTAATTTGAATTTTCGAAGTTGAATCTAAAGATTTAATACCTAATGCTAAACATGGTATTAACTTTAGGAAAATAATTTTCTTTATTTAATAAAACAGTAACGTCACTTTTATCTGATGTTGTAACTATAATATTAGGATTTGCTTTAAGAAATGCTTTACATTGTAAAAGATCACAAATTAAAATCTTATATTTTGATTTGTAAAAAGTCTGATCAATACTTTTGATATATTTTAAAAAATCATTACAAAAATTGTTTCTAATTTGAATTTTCGAAGTTGAATCTAAAGATTTAATACCTAATGCTAAACTGCTTAAAACTTATTATTCAGTTTGAATTTTATTAAACAAACGTTCATTTCTAATTTTTTCAAAATTTAGAAAATTATTTAAAATAGCGTTAAAGTAAAATTTTATACCCGAAATTGGAAACATACCTGTTAATTTGTTGACATGACAAATCGTTGAATCTTCTTAAAGGATGCATTATGTGATTAGGTAAAATACCTTCATGCTTGCATCGCAATAAAAAAATTCTACGATTCTTCATGCTCGTCATTTTCCTTAAAGTATTAGAAACTAATTTAAACAGTCTCTTCATATATGGTCCGTAGGATTCTTCAATTGAAGCATAAAAAGCTAAACTTCTGTCTTCCATAGTTAAAAAAAAAACGTCAAGTAAGTCAATAAATTACTCTTTTAGCTCGTTTTAAAAAGCTTTTCTATTTGTTTCATATTCTCTGCAACTCTCGCGAGCAGGAACTACCCAAAAAGTTAAAGATATTGCATTAAACTTGACGATAGAACTCCTAGAAGCTTATTTCTTGTATAATATTTAACGGAACTTCTAGAACAATTAAAATAGTGCAGTGAAGTGCAGTAGAAAGTTGAAACTAAATCAAAAACTATCTGAAAAATAGCTATATTTCCCCAATTGTATTTTTGTTAGCAAATTTCATCAGTCCTAAAAGATTATAAACTAGAATTTCGCCGCTGCACAGTAGCAGCGGTTTTGAGGAATTTACAGGCGAATATTTCAGCTATTAATAAACACACTCACAACCTGATTGAATCGATCGAAATATTATCATGAATTTCGACACAGTTTTAATTCCTAGTAAACGCCTTTCAGTTGTTTGCAAGATAACACAGCACAAACAACACGACAAAAATTCAAAAAAAAAAATTGTTTAACAAAAAGAAAATTCTTTTATTCGTCCCTTATTCGGCGCTCGTAAAATAACAAAAAAATACTTATGGAACTTGCTTCTCTGATCGTAGACAGTAAACATCGCCGAAACGACTAATACGCAGGACACACACACCGAATATCATCTGTGGGGAGGATCACATTCAAACAAACATTCACTATTAGATATTTAGAATTGTTTATGACAATTGTTCGATGTGGCGCCCATCATTAGCGACACATAAACGAGTTCGGCGAAAAAGTGATTCTTGTGTTCGTGTGCATGTTAAGTTTAGCGGAAATACTGTCGACGGCATTATGAATACTCTCCTCTGAAATGCTGTTCTCTCGCCGTTTGTGAATTGCAAGCATTTTAATAAGTAATAATACTATGTAGATAGTAATCACATTTAGCTTTAACTCGTTCAATCACTTTTCACAAACTAACATAAACATAAAATATAACCTAAAACATAAAAGATGAAGCAAATTCTTTCGCTCGGTTGTAATCCGACTTATTGCGTATACGTTAAAAAACAATTTTATTGGCCTCTCGACTTCGGCAAAGGTCACTGCTCAATTGATTTTAAACTTGCGATTTTTTTTGAAATGTGTAAAACTTTTGTTAAGGACATGTATTAAGTTCAATCGTTCACATTTATGGTGATGTATTACAGGTTTAAATTTATACACTTATTTCACAAACACCCACAAGATACATAAATTAATTTAAAGAAGGAGTTTCCTACTAGTCCCTAAATTAAAGCAGTTTTGACTGATTTAGTCATCCAAATAAACCGAGGGGAAAAGAAAATAAATGCCCCGGCTGGAAGAAGAAAGAATTCCAGGGCAAGCAAATACGTAATAAAATTTGCGTCGCCCGTCAAGCAATTTATAATCTTTTAGCGGCGCGGTCGAAATAAAATTGGGCGCTCACAGAGTGTAGGAATAAACGAAAGAAAAAAATTAATCGAATCGAACTTGACTGCATCATACCCATTTCACCTTCATCTGGAAAAAAATGGCTTTAGCACAGCTTGAGGGCACGTTTTCCAACCAATGCGTAGCTTTTCGTTTTTGCACAGTAGAGGTCATTTTCATTATCGATTCATTCAGTAACGTCTGCGTCATTATTTGAAGACTCTGCCTGTAGCTATTAAAATATAGGGTAACGTCTTCATTATCCTCAAAAGCTAAGGTTAACCAAGTGACAGCAACTAGGTGTTATTTAGATACTATGTAAATTTTATAGTTGAAGCATCTTTAAATCATCAGCATTTATGTGCACATAAAAATTCAACTGGGTGCACCTCGGTATGCAAGGAAGGATCCCCCGAGTACGGCGTTTAACGATCCATTAAACTGGCGGAGAGTATGAGGAAACAAGAGCAAGAAAAAAGAAAGAAATTACACCGCAGGCAAAAATAAAACCACCATTTACCTTGGCTCTTTTATTATTATTATTATTATTATTATTATTATTATTATTATTTTGACGGTCGTTGCTCCAGCAGTCAAAAGCACCATTAATAATAATAACTACTTAACGTCGCCCACCTTCAGCTCGTTTACCTCTGACCTGGGCAGCCTGAGCTAGACTGTAGGCCATTTAAATTTAAATTTCTTAATTACGGCCGTAATGAAATAAGTTTCTTAAACGAAAATTATGGAAAGTTATTACGTGTTGCGGAAAATAATTCGTTTGGGCGAAGGAGGAGAAGGATCGGGCGAATTCTCCTTGCTCGGGTATGTGCAAGCACAAAAGCTCTCCGCCGTAATTGCAATCTCGAAAAGAAAATTTCAAACTGCTTGCGAGTGTACGCGGAGGATAATTTCAGAACATGAAAAATATGACGAAAGTTGGGGAAAATAGTCTTTTAAATTTTAAAATGGGTTTTAAGCGTGCGATGCCACAAAATGACACAATGAGCGATTTTTTAAATTTTTTATCGACTCATTCTACTAAATTCAAAACCCAATGCTACCTGACTGGAATAGAAACAAGATTTATGCTGAGGAAATTAACATGCAGCTCGGCCAGCTGCTTCAGTCGTGACGGGTTGGGGTGTTAATTAACACGACAAAATTCAGCGCCACCTAATCTTAACCAGATACGAAGAAAGGATCAGGGTAAGGGAAATTGTTTAATAGCAAAATTCGTTAGTGACAGATACAGCTCAGGCAGACGGTCATGGGGTACAGAGTTTCGCGGCGGGATAGCCGTAACAACAAGAGGACCCCCTAATGTCACTTCGCGAGGGCAAAAGATCTCCGAACACTCCATTAGGAGAATATTCGTATGCAACGGCTAAGTTCGACTTAGAAGGTCCCGGTTGCCTCGGCGATAATCGCAAAAGGAGACATTACACATCCAAAATCAATCAAACCGAAGCGCGAGGTTGAAATTAATAACTTTAACATAAGGTATCGCGTGCAGTAACAGTCGACAGTGAGTTTTTACATACAGTTGAAAGCAAAAAAAGTATACAAACTACAGTTTCTGTTTCTGTAATTATTCTTTCTCAAAATACCACAGATTAAAGACGAATTCACAGATTTTACCAAAGTTTTAAATTTGTTAATTTTGAGAGCTTTTAAATTTTTTAAATGTTATCTGTGAAGTCGTCTTCAATCACTACAATTTTCAGAAATAATAATTACAGGAAACTGTAGTTTGTCTACTTTGTTGCTTCCGACTGTAGTAAACAACGATAGTGAATGAAGCGCTTGTGCAAAAGAAGATAAGATAGGATGAGGTAACTAATGTAAAACACTAGGCAACACTTTACACACGCATATATACTGAAACACGTTCAATATCTAATCGGTTTCTGCTTTCGCGATGGATCCACGCGTTCGCCGTACAACAACAAAAATACTATTACCAATGAAATAAATTTAAATACAAAAAAAATTGAATGAAAAAATCGTAGATCAAACAACGCAATAACAGGCAATTATGATATCAAACTGAAATATTTAAAATTACAAAAAAAAATAATTACTAACGGTAGGGAGGCTTTTGGCATATCCGCGCAAAATTGTTATATCTATAAAAGAAGAAAAGAAATTCCTTATCTGTACTCCTGATTCATCAACGACGGTAAGTAGAGCAGCCTCCAAGTAGAGTGTAGGCGGCGAGGGGGGGGGGGGGAGAGATAAGTCGGAATGCACCGGACCACGATGAAATCTTACGTAACTCGAATGATGCCCAAAAGGATTTTCGTCCGGTAAAGAATTAGCGAAGATGACCCCAAGTAGACGCCAATTAACCGCGCCTTTGGCGGAAAGGTGGTGGTTTTATCCGGCGGGGAGGAGTTGCTATGTATTCGTTAAAACACAATAAGAAAAAGGTAGTAACATACCCGCGGTCCGGAGGCCAAAATCTTCCCGAATCCAGGATATAAGAAACCGTGGTGTTCAACAAAATGGCGGGGTCGATCGATCAACCACGAGGCGAAGTAAAATCAAATCCGTATTAAGACGTCAGGAGAATTCCCAACAAGTCTGTTTGTGGAAACGAAATCCCAACAAAGGAAAGCAGAATTCGAAAACACCAAATGTGATTTCCAAAGCACAACAAAATTGCGCGATTTCACAAAAAACGTACTTGAGCTTCAGAAATAAATGGTTCGACCTGAGCGGACAAAATTCCGTCTAAATTTGCTCCTAGCACCTTTATAAAGCCTCCACCCAAAAACAAACGAAATTTATAACGAATAGTTTAAACAGCGACATCCTACGATCGCTTTTTGACCTACTGATGAAGCTCCAAATTGGGCTACTAGCCCATAGCTTTACAAAGGGTGATCTAGGGATTTACTGCAATCACAATAATAAAATGGAAAATTGAGCAACGACAACGTCCACGTGGGAACTAAGAAATATGGAGTTGGTAACTCTGCAACCAACGTGTACGCCAAGGTCATGTGAATGTCACCGTGCTAACCTCCAAAACAAAACAACCTACAAAGGATCTGATGGATCGGGTGAAGTAAAACAAAGAATTTTGGTGAAGGGGTGGCCAGAGGGGCGAAAGGAAAATCACAAAGCGTAAATCGAGCAGACCCGAAAGGTAAGCAGACGGAACGTAGCGTGGGACAGCAATTAAAGTTCCAAAAAAACAAGAATGGTGAGTGAAATTAAACTTACAAACTAAATGCGACAGTAGAGAATTCTGTAGAGGACGCGACAAGAAAGGAATATTAAACATAAACACGCTATAACAAAATGAAAGGCGAAGGCACCGAGGTCAAACTCAGTGGGCCAATACAGAAAGCAAACGAAACTTCCAAGCATCAACAAAAGCGACAGAAGAACCAAAATGCGCCTAAAATGGCCAAAAGAACATTAGACGCTCAGAGATACGTCTCAGATTAAAAAGGAAAACCAAACATGCCCCCAACTGTTCGAAAGGAGGGCTTGCACGATTCACAACCAATGTGACATCAGCAGGGTACAACGGTTATTAATCTAACGTAAGTGCAAAAACGAAATCACGTCAAAAGGCCAAAAGTGATACCAATTAAACGATCAGTTGAAATGTTAGCTCGCAACAACCTGAAGTTCACATAAACTGATCTGAGAGGAAAACAGGCGAGACGAAAATTTTAAGGCTGTCTGAATGCGTGAAATAAAATTGTGCCAAAATTTTCACGAACAGAAAAAGAAATGCGCTTGCAATCGTTTCGACAGGTAACGTAATCCCGTCTAACGAAAAATAGCCTCTCCGAACGACACTGTTTATTTATAACCCACAAAGGAGTGCCGAAAACCCGAGAATATTGCACTAATTCATGGCCGGAGTATTTCGAAACGCAAGCCCAAACAAACGTTTAAAATGAGACGCAAAGCGTTTTCGAATTTAATTATTTCCGGGGGTAATAAAGACCTGTCCATGATTGCAATAAAGTTCCCAGGAACTGAGCGGGGCCAATGAGGCGTTTTAAATGCGAATAGAAATTTCTTAAAGTTTCGAAACCAGAAATAAATGCGAGAATATACATAGAAGACGTTTGTTTAACAACTAATGGATAAGTATGATTTATTGGATCGGTTATGCTAGTCAGACGAAGCATGGTTTCATCTTTCTGGCACGATATTTTTTGAGAAAACTGTAACTAAACACTAAATGATGCAGAAACATAAACCACTTTTATTGAACGACTACCGCTAAATATACAAGATGAGACGACTGTGAATTGACTTTATCCTAACCAACTTCTTATATTCATTCATGTGCTTTACTGAGGTTCCTTTTTTTAATTACGAGTTCACCGTAAATCAGCATCTACGTAGTCAAGCCTGTCACAAAAAGAAAAATATAAATAAGCGAGCTCGCAAATAAGAAAAATGAAAACGTAAAAACGGAGAAGTGACTTCGCGAGGTAAGAGGTAATTCGACAGTTTAAATTGTACGTTATTCCCGGGGCGTTTCGCAGCAAAGGAGAAGGGCCAAGGATATAACGCCGACGTTAAACGACAGCCCCAGGTGAATTATTCATACGCGTGCGTCACAGGCCTTCTCGGGGAGAGAATTCTTATTTAACTGCGACGATTAACTCATTCCGACAACAACAAATCAAGGGTTAGAACATAAAACCGCCGGTAAAGTCCAGGGAATAAATAAAAATAAAATCGCAGCTTAAAATCGAGAGAGGCAAACATCGGGTTACACACACCGCAAACAACGATTACCTGAAAACGTTGTAGTGTGCACGTGTAATTAGATTCTAATTAAAATAATGGGACGGTGCATACTTTGCAAATGTAAATATTTGTGCGAGTCGTGTTGCGTGGTTTTGTGTATTCAAGCTTTGAAACTCGCTGGTTTTTATCAACATTTCTATGAAAACACAAAAACTGCTATTAATGCACTAGTGCATCATTTTGCGCCTCTTTACGTTTCGACATTACAAAGTGCATTTTTGTGTATGATCTCGAGAATTGTTGCATAATTGTGATGCAGAATTTTAAATAAATACAGTGTTACCGGAATCTTTTGATGGCTTGAGTGAAAGCTGAAAGCAAATTATACCGAACGCATAACCCGCTTGTGTTTGAACAAAAGGTAATTGAATGTTGATGCTGATATAACCCATGCTTATACTTGATTTCTTTGTTCTATACCGAGCGGATAACCCGCTTGTGTTTGAATAAAAGGTAATTAGATGTTGATGATAGCGTGGCCCATGCTTATACTGATTTCTTTGTTTTAACAGAGGAATCCACTTCTTCTCCTACTTTTTCGTGCCCCGCTTTATCGTTATCCGAAGATCTACTATCAACTATCGATGGTGTGAACGGTTTGAATTACGCATCGGAATTCCATTGCGTATGAACAACGTATAGGATCGGCGTGCTTTCCGAAGGTCAGCAGAGCATGACAGTTGGTAACAGTGATGCAACTGAAGTACGACTTTTCCACGAGTGGTGACGCTGCTCGGTGACAATTCTTTACGTTTGACGGCCTCGTTCGAATTCCGCATGAAACCGTAACGTACCTGAATTATTTATTTAATTTAATTATTTAATTATATATTCGCTCATAACTATATAAATATACTGGCACTTGTCTATGCATCAGGTTAACGTTTTCACCCTGGTTTTCTTTGGCGAAAATCCCACTATCGAGGACGTAAACGGTTTGAATTACTCATCGGAATCCCATTGCGTATGAACAACGTATAGGATCGGCATGTTTTCCGAAGGTCAGCAAAGCGCGACAGTCTGTAACAGTGATGCAACTGAAGTTGACTTTTCCACGAGTGGCGGGGCCCCTCGGTGAAGTTTATTTACGTTTGACGGCTGGATAACCACGACCTCGTGCAAATTCCGCATGAAACCGTAACTTGACTGAATTATTTGTTTCATTTAATTATCGCATGTTCGCTCATAACATAAATATATTATACTGGCAGATGTCTGTGCATCAAGTTAACGTTTTCACCCTATTTTCTTTGGCGAAAATCCTACTATCAACGGCGAAAACGGTTTGTATTACACATCGGAATTTGATTGCGTATGAACAATGTATAGGATCGGCGTGCTTTCCGAAGATAGCAGAGCGCGATAGTTGGTAGCAGTGACGCAACTGAAGTACGACTTTTCCACGAGTGGCGGCGCTGCCCGGTGACGCTTGTTCATGTGTAACAGCCGGATACCCACGATATCGTGCAAATTCCGCCTGGAACCGTAACGTACCTGTATTATTTATTGTATTTAATTATCGTATGTTCGCTTATAACACAAAAAAAACACTTAAAAAAATTTAACGTCTCCAATTTCAGAATCAATTTCTACGATTTTTTATTTACCTTGCAACAAGATAATAGCTGTACCTCACAAATTTAATTTAACATTAAAAACACTTTTTCTTTCACAATATTATTCTTTCATTGTATTTTTCTTACGTCTGATTACCCTTCAACTTTACTTTTTTTTTCGTTGTGATCACAGAACATCTTTATCTGCATTTCTTTTCTCTTTTTCTTTTCTTTTTTCTTCTTTTATATTCTAATTTTTTTTTCTTTTGGCAATCTTTAAATTTAAGGCCTTAGTCTTAGGCGTTTATCTTATTACTTTGTCATTGTTATTCAAGGTTTGGGTGGAAGACCACATATGTGAACCACCACAGGTTTCACCGCTTACATTACGTTACATTTATAAATGATGTTCTTGTGTTTACTGGGAAATAAAGATGTCTATTATTATTATTAAATATACTGGCATATGCCTGTATATAAAGTTAACATTTTCATGTATCGCTCAAAATGAGAATAAGTTAATTTAATTGAATTTTCGTTCACATTTTGTTTATACCATACTGGATCTGTTCGAACCACGCTTATTTATTTAATTGAAAGATATTAGTAACGACCACCGGTAATTTTGTTAGAATATTTTTAGCCGACGGGCTGCGGTTTTGCTTTTTCGTTAATCTTGTATCATTGTCTTATATACGTCTTTTAAATACATTGTGGAGTTTTTCTGCGTCGGTTTACCGCTTTGAGTGCTCGGGTGTAACGTTACTCCTGAAAGTTTCGCGAATTTTGGCGCACGCTGTGAACTTTGGTAGTCGGTTTTACAGTGGCATATTAATCAGCTGGGGTCTTATCTCCCTGGCGCCCTTGAATTTGATTTGACTCACCCCTTTCTCCATCTGAGTATTCGCTCGGGACAGCCTATAGACTTTTTCAGTGCTAACTTGCCGCCGTTTTCGGTAAGTAATCAGGAGGTAATGTAATTGCATTTTGGTGGTAGCAATGCGATCTTGATAATGACGACTATATTATGTTAAATTGAAAATTTATTTATTATTATAAATGAAGTTAAAATTTATTTTAGAGTCGACGATGAAAGCTTTTTTCTTCGTTTGAATAAGAATTCATCAGGAAACCATGAATAAATGACCGGGAAATTATTTCTTTAAAACAAATTAAATGCAATAATATGTGCAGTTAGTAAAATGAAAAATGTAGGCGTTCAAAAATAAATAAATAAAACGTTGGATAGGCGTGTTGGTTTCAAAGCGAATTCCTTCCAGACGAAATTTAGGTTGCAGTCGCGTGATGAAACTCATGAAAAATCACGGCCACGTGGGCTATTTATAACGAGCTCGGAGGCTACTCCAGTTATTACAGTGTAAACACACCCGTAACATTAGTGAGGCAATCGATTTTGCAAAGCCGCCGGAGCTCGGGCGCTCATCTTCCTTTTGAATGAAGCTCGTGAAGGACACTCATCCCTGCAAAGTGCAGCAAAATTCCCACGGAAATGACGGACAGACGCTTCCTGCAATGAAGATCGAATGAATAGAAGAGATACATGAATTGACAGGATGTTACGGCTTTGAGCTTCGTATGAATTTACAAGACGTCTTGATATGTGGTCTACAATTTATTACGGAAATCTGTGGTGAATAACGAAAAATTGTATCAGAAGAATATTTCCTCGCTCTCAAATTGTCGGAAATGATTATAATTACGAGAGAAAATGTAAACACGAAGTCAACTGTATATTGGATCTACGTATTTTTTTAAAGAATAAACTCATCTCCGAATTACGAGTTAATAAAATTACATACACAACATTATTTTGTTTTTACAAGCCGTTTTATTACCTATACATTTTTAAAAGTAAGAAAAACACGAAGTTGTTCAAGTTTCAATTGTTGTTAATATTATTACACGTACAACTTAACTTCGATAAAATAAACTCGCTTCCTGTTAGAATAATATCATACTTGTTTGAAGTGTTACTGGAATCCTTTGATGGCTTGAGTGAAAGCTGAAAGCAAATTATACCGATCGGATAACCCACCTGTGTTTCAATAAAAGGTAATTAGATGTTGATGCTGAAAAGACCCATGCTTATACTTGATTTCTTTGTTCTATACCGAGCGGATAACCCGCTTGTGTTTGAATAAAAGGTAATTAGATTCCCATTAGAATAATATCATACTTGTTTGAATTAATGTTGTAAAGTTTTTTCACTTTTTGACCCACACAAAATGAGTCACCAATACAGTGATAACGTAACGAGCGTCGATGTTATATGAAAATTCCCATATATGAGACATTGCTAAGTTTAACCGAGCGTATAACCGAGCGGCGAGCTTTCGCGGAGTCGTCGTTAGCAACACACCCGGAACGGTAAAGCAGGCCCCGGAGCCTAAATGCTCTGGAAAACTCTGGTGATTACAATTTAAAATACTCTGGCACGCCCGAGCTCTGCCGGAGGTCCGGAGTTTGTATAAGTATAAAACCAAACCGAGAGCAAAGCAAGTAAGCAGTTGGTTTCTAGTCTGTAATCTATGTTAGTCCAATGTATTAATTATTAATATTAAATCAAGGTGCTTTGTGTAAGTCTCTACCTCTACGAGACCATGAAAATCGTAAGTGTGTGTTTATTTATTAAAGGTATTCCTTGTTTTACCTAAGTCCGTTATTACGGCTACTCCTTAAAAGATAACCGTAACATTCTGTGAAGCGCCTTGGCTTTACCGTAACAGTACTAAGAATTTTCCGTGCATAACTTTTCTTACATAAGCTAAATAGAACATCTGAAATTCCATTGTTATAGACATTGGTCAAAGGAGATTACTGAGCCATGTAAATTTCGGCATAACCAGACAGCGGAACTGAAAAAGTAAACCGCCTGAAACCAGTTTGAGACAACGGCAGTCCGAATCGATACGGGAGTTTAAATCGAAGCATTAAATGTTACGCCCGCTTATACGTGATTTTTAATCAATCAGTCTAACATCGTTAGTGTAAAAACACAGATAAATGTTCAGAAAATAATAATAGCTCTTTCTTGAATTTAGAAACAATTTAAAGTCGATTTGACTTAAATAGAAGCCTGACGCGCTTCTGCAGCAAATTCTCTCTTGAGCATCGTGTCCGAGCATCGCAGTCAACCGCAACGTTATTGTGAAGCATGCCGTTCTCACGAATGCACTATTTCTTTGGCTTGCCGATTGTTCACTATCGCTAGGCGCGCTGCCCGGCAAATATGTTGAGATGTGTACACAATCTATTTATAACATGGCACCGCTGCCTTGCAATAGTAAACCATTACACTTTCTCGATTCCACCGTCTGTTCATAACTTACAGTGGAGTGAAGTCCTAGTTGAGGTCCTTGATATTTTAGTGCTTTCCAAAGAATATTCGTTAATTCCCTGCATCCAGACTGGTTTCGTAGAAGTATCGTCAAATTTATTACCTAATATTTCAATAACTAATACTATGCTTTAATTTCTGTACTCTCTCTCTCTTCGAAAAGTATTTTGAATTTGTGTTTAATGGTTTTGTAACATTCTTGAATTTAATCTTTTGTGTGCAACTTTAAACATGTGCTTAGGATGTTTTAACTGTGTTTGTAATTTTCTGGATTAATATTTGAAAGTAAATATTTGCCATGTTCCGGCAAAATACTTAGTAAACGAAACAACAGGAAAAAAAAAGAAAAGATGTGAAAAGGCTATTCAAATAAAACACGAAGTTAAAACAACAAAGAATTACAGTTTTTTTTTTTAATAAATAAGCTTTATTAAAATTTATATGTAGATTTTGGAAAAATTGCGTAAATAATCACTTTTTGCGTACTCTGTGAATATTTCTACAAAAATCCTGCTACGTGTATTTTGTATATATTAACAGTGTCAGGTTTTAATTAGTTCACATAATCGCAAGTTTACGCGAGTAGTTCCTTCTATATTTAACGAAACCTTCCGCCTAACTTCGCCGGGGTTTGTTAATGGTTTTTTTTTAACCCAGATTAACTTTTCGTTTTATCCTCTCTTAATTCGGAATTTTTAAAATTAAAGATTAACAATTTTTAAATTATGATGTTTAATTTAGTTAAATTTTGTGAGACGAACGAAACTTGTGGAACTCACCACAAGAAAAATAATATACAGAGTGTTCTTTTACTGTATGCAAATAAAAAAACCTCAGTGTAAGTACACGAAATGCTATTTTCTGCGAGTATTTTTTGGTTGCTACCGTATAATAACAAAAAAGAATTCGGATGGACCACTTGTTTGGAACCGCTGAAATGTGTGAGAAAGATAGGAAGGTGAACTTCGCTTTCCTCTCGGTATGAACACGCCCACCAATACCGCAGTCGATGTTCAACGCAGAGTTTCGTAATAATAATCACTGATATCGTTTACTAATTATTTTATTTAAAATTTTAATTCACTGAGCGAAGTAATATGTTTTACGATATCAACTATCGACGAATAAGTTTAAAATTTATGCACCAATTAGGCAAGCGCTTTAAAAATGTTCTTCCTTCACCCTTTTACGTAAATAAACTTTTCCTGCAATCTCGCTGCTAGCTATGAAAGCATTACTACTTACGGTCCTTGGAAGCCACGTAACATTTTATAAGTTTAAAAATAATATGGAATGAGAAATTACAAGTTGTTTGTACCTAGCTTTTAATTTGTTCAGCAAATACGAACAACAGCTCCTTGAATTGCACTAGATTTCAATTTAAATACTTAAAATTGTTATTACTTGCAGTGAAGTTAATTTAAATTGTAAACGTTTTGACGGACCAGTTGATCGGAGCGGCGCTGATTTACGTCGTTCCTGCTCAAGATTCAATAAGGCACTGACCCTGGCCTACTTCAGCTGCGGGACGTAATTGAAGAGGCGCCCGCGTTCCACTTTTAGCTATGCCAGCAGCTCTCAAACGGTTTAGTGAAAATCTGCCACTGCATGTTTCTCGAAAACTATTACATTTATGTTAATAACATATGAGTTCAATCGTTGCCATTTATGGTGATATATTTGCACACAGTAAAAGAACACCCTATACAGCGTACCCGAATATCCGCTTATCCTAAAATGACTGACAGTCAATTTTATTTTATTTTCGAATACTTATCTGGTGCATATTTATTACATAAGCTTGCAATTTCCTTCTGAGTTTTGTCTTTGAAGATGTTTAATGACCGACTTATACATATAAATAAAGCCGGATTTACATGAAGTGCAGAACACGTAAAAACATTCGGCATATTAGACTCTTTGGTCGCCGCTTTTTATATAAATAGCACTAACCCATAACGTCCGGCGTTTTGATACGCACGTTTCATATAAATTCAGCTTAACATTCTATACACTGTTTCGATTCCGCCGTCTGTTCATAACTGACAGTGGAGTAAAGTCAAAGATGAGGGCCTTGATGTTTTAGTGCTCTTCAAAAAATATTAACATTCTATAGTTTTCGCATAAATTTACATACCTAACACACAAGCGAATCTCAAAATTATCGATAACATAGCCTATTATTTTAAAGACCATAAAATTACATTACAATCTCACACTCGATTCTAATTGAAAAGCTACAGCGTCGTTTATCTTCGAATCAACCACATCACATTGTACAAACAGAAAAGAGTTGTCTATAACATAAGAAAATGCTGCAGGCATCAGTTTTAGGTCCTCTTCTTTTTATAAATTATAGATATAAACGACCACTACCGTTTAACACCAGCTGAATTTAGAATTCCTGTATTGTATGCATCGGTGGAGTTTTATGATCGCTTCGAAAATACGTATAAGGAACTAAATATTTGTTATTGCGTTTTCGATTCATTACTCTAACTCTTCTTCTCCTATCATCTCATGATGTTAAAACAAGATGAGAGTGCTTTAGTGGAGTGAATCGAAAACGTTGTAAAATGAAACTCTTCGAGGAAATGCTGAAGGCAAAGTGATTACAACTTAATATGAGAATAAGAGAAAAGTGCTAAATTAGTGAATCTTTAAATTGGAGAGCATATTGAAAAATTAAACAACAGATTGGTTTGTTGAGAAATCCATGATTTATCTGTGAAAATTAAGTAAAAGAAAATCCTACCGATGCTATAAGTCTTCAAATTACGGGACAGAGAACGATAAGATTGATTAAAAATGTGTGCTAAAATGACTGCTTAGAAAACGAAAAAGCTTTCACTACCTGTGCCTGTTTTTGTACATTTCTAACATTTACAATTTACACAGATAAATAAATAGGGTATTGATATACAAAAATACAGGGTGGGCCAATAGTGCGTATTAGGTGAATAGCGCCTATATTAATGCAGATTTTGAGAATCTGTTTTAGCTATTTCTTACCTGTAATATAGATGCATGATTTAAAATTAGTTATATAATTATACAAGGTGTTCCGTGTAGCTGTGCCAGAACAAAGTTGTGTTTTTTTTAAATGGAATGTACTATATATTATGGTTCATTTCGATTTGTTTTTAAGAGTAGATAAATTTATTATAAGGATGTTATGTACCTAAACCTAATAGTTCTTGAGATATTGACATTTCAATGTAAAGAAATGTTGTTATTTGATGTTTTACAGATTAAATGTTTATTAAATTCGGCGTTTAAATTTTACAGTAACGTTACATAACCTCTATGGAACAGAAAACAATTTCCATCTCGAACATATTCCTATTATTTTATACAGGGTGATTCATAGCTTCGATGTTTATTTTACTCGGTTAGTTTAAATGGAACACGCTATATTTTATGACTGAATGTAATAGGTCTTTGATTAAGCTTTACAATGTTATAGGGTTCAGTATGTGTTACACAACATATCTACAAACAGTAAGATGTCAAATTTGTAAATTCATAAAACAGCATTATTCCGTCTTCAAATGGAATATTTTGTCTATAATATTGTTGATTTTATTTAGAAAATATGTATTGAATCTGTTTCTAGTTTCTAGTCTGTTAAAAATGACACTCATATGATTTATGACATCACAAACGGAATGTATACTTATTTTTTTTTTTTTTTATTTTACCAACATTGCCTGATTATTTTAAGTAAGATTAAGTAACGCTAAGGAACGCAACAAACGACAATAACAATAGCAATGAAAATTTCTGTAAAATTATAACCATAATAATAATAATAACAATTGATTTAACATTGATTCACATTTAAATAAAACGTTATGGTTATTTGTATTATTACTGTTATTTTTATTGGTATCTTTATCGATATTGTTGTTGTAGTTGGGTGTTGTCTTATTTAAAATAATCAGACAGTGTTGATAAAATTAAAATTAACAGGCAATGGAACTGACACTTGGAGGGGGGGACACCTTCAGGCGTGGATTCAATCCCCACTGCCAGTGCATGTTCTATGTGAGAGATGAAATTTTTGTCGGTTATTATTTGGTGGAATTTGCTTCGAACTGGTGTTTCTGCATTTCCCTGGTTTGTAAGGCAAAGAAGGTAAACATGTAGTAAGACGGTCGCAGTCACAGTTAGCGATCATAATTACCAACTATTACAATTCTGCGACAAACTAGAAAGCTTGGAGCTAGGATGGTATTAAATATAAGTATGGATACAGTTTTTTTGTGTTATAGATGAAATAAATATTAATTTTGAACACACTAAAAGTACAAACAATCTCAATACAGATTTTTTAATTCAAATCAACTAAATTATAGACAAAATATTCCATTGGAAGCTGGAATAATTGCTAATTTATGAATCTACGATTTCGGCATCTTACTGTGTGTAGGTTTGTTGTGTAGCACATACTGAACCGTATATCATTGTAAAGCTTAATCAGAGATCTATTAAATTCAGTAATAAAATATAGGATGTTCCATTTAAACTAACCGAGTAAAATAAACATCGCAGTTATGGATCACCCTGTGTGAAATAATAGGAATATGTTCGAGATGGAAATTGTTTTCGGTTCCATAGAGGTTATGTAACGTTACTGTAAAATTTAAATGCCGAATTTTAATAAACATTTAATCTGTAAAACATCAAATAACATTTCTTTACATTAAAATGTCAATATCTCAAAAACTATTAGGTTTAGAAAAAAACAAATCGAAATAAACCATAATATACAGGGAGATTCAGGCAACCCTTTCATTAAAAGTTTACGGACTTCTCCTTTGAATTTCTGTTTCATATTTTGCAGTTATAAGTTAACGATACGGATCTATCAAAGTATAATATTTTCAAATTTCGGACACTTCCGCTTATACCGGAAGTTACTGTCAACTTTCTTATTTTAAAAGGAATACCCCATTTTTTGAATGCATTTTTGAAATCGTCATGAAATTCTAAAACTATTTTGTGCAACATGTGATACAAGAAAAATTAACCGTTACCGAAATATTTTCATTTTTTAAAAAGAATTCTGACTTGCAGAACCTTGGTTCTGATACTGCCATCTTTGTGCAACAAAAACCATGATGCCCATTTTTGGCCTGTAGTAGGCTACAGTAACATTCATTCAGATCATGTCCAGTTTTACACTTGATTGCTTACAGACTGGTTTAAAAGTAACTTCTATTCGAACTAATTTCAACTGTCGAAAAGTCATGTTTTTTAAATGAAACGTCTAGTATATTTTTTACCATGTGACTCGGGATTAAATGTTCTCTCGTCCTGTATTAGCATTCCCTATATCTATCTCTTATAGTTCACTCGTTATCGACGATTTCTTTTTAACATGTATTTTTTTCCATTTTTCGATATTATTTTTAAAGAGTGGGCTGTGAAAACTAGAGATATTATAATTTTTGAAATCATCTGTCTCGCAGGAATTAAAAAAAACAATTTAATCGCTACGAAGAACCAAAAAATGAATAATCAAACAGAGACATATTAAAGGTATTTGATGATAAAAAAATCGACAATTCAAGAAATTAATTAAAAAAAGTTGTTATATCGAGGAAAATGCGTTATTACTTAGATACAGTAGAAAGTTATTACTAATAAATAATATCCGAGGACAACTTAGAGCCAATATTATAATCAACAATTTGTGTATTATTTTTAATATTTCTGATTTATTTATTAGTTTTAATAAAATTTTGTATTGTAAGTATAAATTTCTCCTTGTAAATGTGTAAATAGTCATACCAAGA
Organism: Prosopocoilus inquinatus; assembly: GCA_036172665.1. Classification (NCBI taxonomy): domain Eukaryota; kingdom Metazoa; phylum Arthropoda; class Insecta; order Coleoptera; family Lucanidae; genus Prosopocoilus; species Prosopocoilus inquinatus. The sequence continues at coordinate 32,867,212 of CM069877.1, forward strand.
CTTCTAATACATGCGGCATATGTAAACAAAAAGTTCAGATGATAGATGTGTATTTAAATATTATTTGTCAGTTTTTAAAATGAAATTGAAATTATAGTCAGAAATTAATTTAAAAAACCTCAGTTTGCTAAATTTTCATAGCACATATTCAGGAATAATACTGAAAAGTGAAAAAATTGATGTGTCAAAGAGAAAATCATGAATAGAAAGAGAAAGGTAAGAGATGGGTATAGGGAATGCTAATATAGTTCGAACGAACGTTTGATTCTGATTCTTATGCTATAAAAAAAATACTGGGTGTTCTATTTAAAAAACATGATTTTTCGACAGTTGAAATCAGTTCGAATAGAAGTTACTTTTCAACAACCCCGTAAACGATTTTTTGTAAAATTAGGTATGACCTGAAAGCTTATGAGCATAGCCTACTACAGGTCAAAAATTGAAATTATGGCTTTTGTTACACAAAGATGGCAGCATCATAAAGATGGTACTGCAATTTTGAACTTTTTTTAAAAATGGAAATATCTCTAAAACAGCTAATTTTTCTTGTATCGCATGTTACACAAAATATTTTTAGAATTTCAGAAAATTCAGAAATGCAATAGAAAATGGGGTATCCTATTTAAAATAAGAGACTTGACAGCAACTTCGGGTACAAGCAGAAGTGTCCGAAAGTTGGAAATATTATATTTTAATAGATCATTATCGCTAACTGATAACCGCAAAATATGAAATAGAAATTCAGAGATGGAAGTCCGTAAACTTTTAATGAATGAGTTGCCTGAATCTCCCTGTATAGTACATTCCATTTAAAAAAACACAACTTTCGTCTGGCACAGCCACACGTAACACCCTGTATCATTGTAGCTAATTTTAAATCATGCGTCTATATCACAAGCAAGAAATAGCGAAAACAGATTTTCAAAATCTGCATTAATATAGGTGCTATCCACCGAATACGCACTATTGGCCCAGGCTGTATAATACAGATAAACCAAGTACTGAATTTTAGCAAAGTTGTTAACTAAAAAGTTAATAGTGCAAATAAAACTTAATTGTGTTTAAGGGTAACAAACTCTGGATCATATAACTTTTAATAAAAATGTTACGTACTTTCATTTACTTGATGCAGGAGCTTTCTACTTGATACAGAAGCATCTGTTTGGAATATATGCATTTATTACAAAAAAACGAAGGCATTTCCTGTAACATCAAGTTAGCACAACTTTCCGTATTAATTTTGAAAATATTTTATGTACGAATTGAAGACATTTATATTAGCAATCATTAGTTTCATGAAAGACGGATACCGTATGAGTGTTGCGGAAGTGCAATTCGTTAAGAACGTAAGCATAAAACTTTTTCTTTTTAATAAATTGCGAGTCGCGTCCGTTCCATTGCTCTTCAAGAAACATTTGTCGACTGAGATGGAAGTATTCAATCGGTATATTAGGAATTTCATTGCATTTACGTAATTCTTTTAGTAGTTTCTTTGTATTTGCAATTATGTAATCTCGACATAATGAAATTATTTTCTTAATGAAACCGTATCTCAGTTGCTAATAGAAATCTCAGTACATAACAGAGTTTAGAAATAATGATGCTCCAGAGGTTCGACTCAGGGCCGGTTTTTCTATCACAGTTTAAGCTTCAGTAAGGATGATTCTTTTTTCCCTCAGAAGAAAGCGAAGCTTAAAGTTAAATCCTAATAAAAAAACTGTCTCTTAATTTAGATTTAAAGATGAAATTTTCTATAAAACATGTCATTCAAGCTCAACTCTTTATACATTTCCAGTTTAAGTCGAAGCTTATCGAACTCTTGACAACAATTGTTGAAATAATCGTTGTTATGATTACAGCTTAAATTTAAACTGCGCCTTAGTTAACTTTTGCCACGTGATTCTTAGAGAACGAATAGATTTAGAAACCTATGTATTTTGAATATTCGTAATGGTGACTTAAGGCAAATCTGCTTCAAATTTAAAATGTGTACAGGGTAGCAAACGTAGCAAATCCCATGTTAATTTAAAGGTGCTCGAATATCGGTTTCCCTGTTTATTTTTGAGCAAAATTTCATGTAAGTTTTTTAAATTCCTCTGTGAACTTCGAAATTTTTTTATTTGTTCAGTTTCAAGAAATTAAAAAAAGATTCAATAACGAAACCCAATTTATACCAAACCTTCAGCAGTCAGCATGGCCTTGATCAGTAAATGTTAAGATAAATTACTGGAGAAGCTTCTTCTATCAATCTTTTTTCAAAAACAACTAGACTTATTAATAACATTAGCCTGCGAAGGTTTTGCGGATGACATAAAAGTAGGTGTATGTAGTAGATTTGGTGTTCCTGAGTACGAGAAAAATATAATAATTTTTCATCGCATTTTTAAATAACAGTAGTTCAAAGTAGGTTTTTCAATCATAATTTTCGAGAAGCCAACTGTTACTCACTTGTTTGCACATTTCCACTTATTATTATTGACAGATTTGTGCTTAGGATTGCTTAAGTGTATGTACGTTTCATGCTATACAAAATATTAGTTTGTACTGTAGCGTGTGTTCCTGTTTAAGCATATATTGAGAAAAAATGAATGATAAGGTAAATGTTACTAAAAGACGTTGTCTAAATGATTCTAACAGTTTTCTACATTTGTGGTTGAACCCAAAAAACACTAAAATAGGTTTGCTATATCCAAAATTCGTTATAACCAGTAAATAAAAACGAAGTATGTATTTAGTAGGGTTATAACCGAGAGTTTTCTACAAACGGATTCACTACAGCCGAGCTCCACTGTACAGAGCTTTTGATCGACAAACTACAATCGAATCTCCATAACTAAAATTTGAAGGGACCGGAAAATTATAGAGAGTTATAGAGATTTGCATTTAAAGAAATAGATAGCAGTTACATATAATATGCAATGACCATCACTAAATTTCGACTTACATAAAACGTCGATTTGTGGAGGTTCGAGTTAAAGAGGTGCGACTTTAAATATTTTTGGAAGTAAAAAAGAGGAACTTTTGTTAATTCGAGAAAATTTATTGAGTTTTTAATCTAAAATATCAAAGAAAATAGTTTTTAAAACTTTAACTGGACAGTTTTAAAATTGGATAAAAATATATAAAAATAGAATTCAAATAGAATAACAAAGTTGGTTCTCATTTCCAATCGTCACTTGTGTTTCTTAGTAAATTCTGGCGGTTCAGGCAAATCTCTAAAACGTTTGCAATTAACATTTTTTATATGTCTGATAATAAAGTGTACAAGTACCGTACAAAACGTAAACAAAAACTCTCTGAAAAGTTTATTTTTTTTTTGGAATCCTGACGTGATAGAAAAAAAACTAACAACAGATTCTTTTTTATTATGTTGAAATCTTTGAACAGCACATAGTCTTATCTCATCCGCAAGAAAAATATATTTTTTCGCAGGCTAGTGTAATCTGACCAGTTTTCACTATCATTGATCAAGGTTGTGCTGATGATAGTTTTATACAAATTGAATTTAGCTAGAGAATTTTTTTTAAATAGCTTGAAACTCAGCGAATGAAAAATTCTAAAACTTTACAAAGACATTCATCGTGAAGAGTACTTTAATAAACCTAAATGGAATTTTGCTCTAAAATAATTAAGAAAGCCAATATTCGAATACGATTAAATTAACATGTGATTTCCTACGTTGCGTTTCAAAATGCAGTACTCTTTATGTCTAATTAAAGAATATTTTTTTATCTTCTTAATTATAATAATCTTACTCGAACTCATAAGGTACGTGACTGATTTTTTACGAATTTCGAGTTCTGCTGCGAATGAAATCAACATAGAACATCTTGGCTGTTGGCTATTTAAAAGAAGAAGTCAAGAGAAAGGTGGCAATGGTTAGTACATCAAGATCGTAGATGACACAGGACAGTAAAACTTAATTTCCCAAAAAAATGTTTATTTTTCTGGTAAATTAATTTCCCGAGCATACAAGCAACTTACAAGTGGAAAATTTACAGGGAGACATTAATATAGAGCAAGAAAAAATGAAACGACTGACAAAATCCATGTCACAGATCACGGAAAGATTGTTTAAAAAATGAGTTAAAAATTTACTATAAAATCATGTTGCAAAACTATTTAAGAATAGTATAACGAAGACGTTTTATGAACCAAACTAACTCTAATAACTTTTTATTTTACAATTATAACTTCCGTTTAACGCAGTGACCTTGACCCATTTATTAGGTGAAAAAAAATGTGTTTAAAAAATGAATTAAAAGGTTACTATAAAATCATGTTGCAAAAATGCTTTAAGAGTAGTACAACGCCGACGTTTGTTGAATAAAGCAAACTTCAATAATTTTTCTTTTTACAATTGTAACTCTCGTTTAACGCAGTGACCTTGACCCATTAAGCATATTCATACACGTTAGCTCAACCGTTATAATATACGGGTTTCCCGCATTCCACAGTTAGAAAAATCACCCACCCCGTATATTTTATGCATCAAATATGCCAAACAAATTCCGAAGACCTACACAATTTAAAACTTGCAGAAGCTACAATAATCCAGGAAATTTGAAAAAAAATGCGATTTTTGGGGACGTTATTACGAGTACTTTCAGTACAAAATTAAAATCAAATGTTTTTTTTTTAAAGAACTGTGTTCGTTAAGGATCCATTCCTTTTCGAACGCAATAACAAAATGAACAAACAACGAATCTGTTTTCTTCTCCTGACAATGTTTTTTTTTTTTTTTTCATTTACAAACAAACGTCTCGAGATCGTCCAAATAGAGTTGTTTTATTTCCAAGGAAAATTGCACGAAATACTTTTGCAACTAATGTTTTGCACTTTCGAATCCAACCCAAATTGACTGTTGTGTTGTTATTTTGCAATATAAAAATAGAAGAAAATAAAAAAGAGAACTGAATAATTAATCTAGGCGAAATCCAATTTTACGCATGACGGAATGTATTTATCCAAGCGAAAATCTGCCACCAGATTCGAAATAATTTGTTTATTGACCGACCCGTCTGTGTATTGAATTTCCTAAAGAAATTACGATCTGCTGAAAGAACTAATTATATCAATCATCAAGGCCGACCGAAATGACCAGTTCCATGCATATCATCATATTCAATTCAATTCACTTTTTTGCGGGTTTGTAAAATGTGAAAACAGATTTAAAAAAAAAACTTTAGTAGTAATAATTCCTGAATGATTTATTCAAACATTCATGCATGAATTATTAGATTTGGCTATAATCCCCGAACCCCAAATACCTCAGAATCGACTATGCGATAGCCACTTACACGAAAACAGCAGTGCGGCACATCTTCTAGATACCATGGGGACAAAATAACTCTCACGACACTGCACACTGCACTGTGGCACCAACACGGAGTTTATAAATAAAATCCGTGTGAAGGTACGATGCGGGCTAAATTTAAAGTCCGGCGGCACAATCACAGTTTTTTAAGACTTACGACGAATTCCGAACGGGACAAGAAAAAAAAAACAAATCCATCCGAACACAGTAGATTTCTTGAGCACATTAATTAATCCTAATCAAATCAATGATTTATTTAACCTTTTACTTTTAAATATCACAAAGCGAACAGTTTTCGGCGGCTTAATTTTTTGAAACCGCAAACGGGAATGCGACGTACGTAATGTTGTACGGCATTTTTATACCGTTGGACGACACGCGCGTATCCATCCGACGCTGTCAGATGACTGGCAGCCTGCGACGCCCGCGTCGACTTGCTTCGGGACGAAACCGCGCGCGCCCCGACGCTTTGTTGCATTGTTGATAAAATATTTAACCCGGCCTTAGTTTTACTACCTTTATGGTTTACAAACGAACGAGCCACTGGCGTTTAAAAACTGAAACTTTTTGCGGCTCGTAAAAGGTGGCACAAAACGCTGATAAGAACAGTTGAATCGCAAAAACCCGAACTTTTTATCACCTTCGCTTATGTATGTGTACAATTTAGAATAAAAACATTAAACTGTCTACGCCGCACAGTGGGGCCGAGGTGGAAAGAAAAACGATTTCACAAGATGATTAATTCGTTGATCTAACTGAATTTTCTTACATTACTTTAGTCGCAGAATCTGGCTGTGATAATGGTTTTGCGATAAAAATTAGCTATCATCTAATATAAGGGCATAAATCTCATTCAGTAAACCATAAAGCCTTAAAAAGAGTAATTTTGTATAATTCCGTCAGCTTCGTGGATTATTTTTAAAAGTTACTTCATTATACCGTCTGTTTTCAAATTGGGTGTGCACTGAAGGGATCTCCTAAACCGTAAGAGATACAAATTCGGTTAAATGGAAGAAAAGTAGCACGAATCAATGCCTAATTCCATCCCCATTGAGAGATTGATTTTTTCTTATTTCTTCTTGAGATATTAATAGAAATGTGAAAAAATCGATTTTTTTTTTCTCTCTGTATCTCTTTTATTATACATAATTTTTAAATTATGATTTAACTATCTACAGGAACTTTTCGATTCTGCTTCGAATAAGAGTAATAGAATTGAAATCAAACGTTTCGTCTTCCCACGACCATCATCAGTTTAGATTTTTTAAATACAACTTATGTCTTTTTATTCTATTTTATTTATTTATTTATTTATTTATTATTTATTCTATTCGATAGCATTTTCTCTCCTGATTACAATGATATATCACACTTAATAGTTGATATTAATTTGAAGCTTAAATAATTCAGATTTTATATGAAAATTTTATTTAATACATAATTTCAAATTTTTATTTCATTTTCTTATCTTTTTATTATTCTAGTCGAAAGCATTTTTTCTTTTTATTTCAGTGAGTATAATACTTAATACCTTTTTTCTAAGTAAAGTTGGAATATGACAAAAAAATACTGATATCGTTTTGTCATGCTTTTCTTAATAAGTAAATTTATTCCTAACCTTTATTTGTTAAGTATTAGCAACAACATTCAGTTGTCGGAAGAGAAAAACTCAATAAATATTGACTAAATGATATGAGGTGGTTAACACAAACCAAATAAACATCAGTATAAACATATTAAATTACAAGAACAGAATAATAAAATAAGACATAAGTTGTACTTAAAAAATCGAAACTGATGATGGTCGTGGAAAGACGAAACGTTTAACTTAAATTCTGCTACCTCTATTCGAAGCAGAATCAAAAAGTGCCTGTAGAAAGTTAAATCAGAATTTCAAAATTAAGTATAATAAAAGAGATACAGAGAGAAAAAGAATATCGATTTTTTCACATTTTCATTAATATCTCAAGAAGAAATAAGAAAAAAATCATTCTCTCAATGGATACGAATTAGGCATTGATTCGTGCAACTTTTCTTCCATTTAACCGAATTTGTATCACTTACGGTTTAGAAGATCCCTTCAGTGCACACCAATTTGAAACAGCCGGTATATTTGGTTAGTACATGATAACAGCTTTTTGTAAAAAAATAAATTACTCTTTAAAGAAACTTAGACGTGATAATTAAGCCGAAATTAGATTTCTGGGCGTAATGGGAATTTTTAGTAAGCATACAAAAAAAGCTTCACTTTCCTACGGTCTGTAATATTGTTTTTCTAAAAGCTATAATATTTATCTAACTACCCTAAAAGTTTCACGGCCGCAATCAACCGCATGCGATATACAGGCTGTTTCAAATTTGACTCTCACCACGGGGATCTCACTTATTTGAAGAGATAAGTTTAAATTTCAGAAAAGTTGTTTAATTTCATGAGCATTAATATCCAGAGAGAAACAATATTAATTCTTATTCCAAGTAATTCTAAAAAAAAAAGAAAACCATCATTTTCTTATTTTGCCTCTATCTTCTCACATTAAACATTTTTATTCTGGCCTTGTTTTAAAGAATTTTTATAACACGTGCTATGTTGCCGTAATCGGCATAATCAGTAGGTTCTCTTGTCACTAAATTTCAATATAGGAGCCATAAAAACAAATGAACTTGATGATGGTATCAATTTGACGAAACGTGTTATAGAAAAATAGTGCTTACCACTGTGTAGAGAATTGAGAAGTTTCTTAAAGAAGTATTTTAATTTTTCTGATATCTCTTTAAATAAAGATGATAGAGATAAAACAAGAAAATGATAATTTTTCTTTTTTTTACAATTATTTCGAATAAGAGTTAATATAGAAACTTTTTCTTTGCATAAAGATTTTTAAAACCTGTTATTTACTTAATATGCAACTTTCAATATATTAAATTTCTATACAGGCTGTTCATGGGAAGCCGTTACAATAGCTAACTTTCTTATTTGAATTTTTACGAAGTAACTTAAATTAGGAAAGTTTTAGGACCTTTCCTCTTCGGTTTTATGGTACTTTCAAAAAACAAATGACAATCAGGCTTTCGAGATTTTCAATTGTTTTCAGCTTTTTTAAACGGAATGTTAGGTTTTTCATCATCGCATCACATTCAGGATGTCAAATTAATTATGTCTCTAAAATATCATCTCTCAAAGCCTACAATTTTAGAAATGATTTACTAACAAAATCTTGGTGTTCACGGGAAATGGCTACAATAGCTAACTTTTTTATTCGAAATTTTACGAAGTAGCTTAAATCAGGAAAGTTTGAAGACCTTCCCTGCTCGATTTTATGGTACCCTCGGAGAAACAAATGACTGTCAGATTTTCGAAATTTTTAGTTGTTTTCAACTTTTTTAAATGAAACATTATATTTTTCATTAGCGTGTAGTGTTCAGGATGTCAAATTAAGTACCGTGCCTTCAATTGAATTCCTCATTAAAGTGGGCTATGATTTCACTGTTTTTTTCTCCTAAGATTTGCAGCACTGATAGCTGTTCAATTATTTAATTAAACAAATGTCAGATTTACACTTTGTATTTTCAATTAATTCAAAATGTTAGAATTACAGCAGAAAATATTTATTGTTGAAAGTTATTTTCAAACCGGTAGAATAGAAAATGGACAGTTAGTTTATTCAATTAATCAGTGTGTACAGAAGTTTCGTCAGCAGTTTCGTAATTTTGCTATTACTTATGAACAGCTAGTTAAACATATCCATGCTTGTGTTCTTAAATTTCGTGAAACAGGATCACTTGGTCGCAAAACAGGGAGCGGAGCAGCTAAGAAAAGGACTGCAGCCTGCATTGAAGATGTTCGGGATCGAATGGAACACTCTCCCAAGAAATCTATTGCGAAACTTTCACAAGAAGTTCAGCTATCAGTGGGAACATGTCACACTATTCTTAAAAAAGACTTAAAGCTTTATCCATATAAGATTCAAGCAGTCCACGAACTCAGGCCAGTAGATTTTCACAGAAGAACAGAATATTGTCAGTGGTTTCTTTCTAACTTAAACAACGACGACATTCTTGACAAGTGTTTCTTTTCCGATGAGGCCTGGTTTCATCTCTCAGGGTATTTGAGTAAACAGAATATGAGAATATGGTCAGCAGAAAATCCCCATGAATTTGTGGAAACTCCATTACATCCATTAAAAATTTGTGTTTGGCTAGCAGTGTAAAGAAGGCGTATCATCGGACCAATATTTTTTAACGACTCAGTAACTACTGAAAGATACCGAAATGAGTTATTAGAACCTTTCATTAATCAACTACATGATAATGAACTTACAGAAGGGTTTTTTCAGCAAGACAATGCTACTGCCTACATAGCTCATCAAACAATGACTTTGCTGCAGCAGTTTTTCGATAATCGGATTGTGAATTATCCGCACCTGAAAAACACAGTTTTTAGAACTATGCGTCACACAATCGAAGAACTTCGTGCGGGCATTACAGATGTGTGTGCTAACATAACCCCCGAACACTTAGCAAACGGGTTTGAAAACATGAAACTCAGAGTACGCTTATGTATTCAAGCTGAAGGAGAGCACTTTGAACATCTACTTTAAACTTTAATGTTGTGTTTTTATTTGATGTTATGATCAGTACTGACAGTTAATGACAACTGTTTTCTCTAGAATTGTGTCGCCAACTTCAGAAAAAAATCACAGCTGAGAAATTCAATTGAAGGCACGGTACTTCTCTAAAATATTCCCCTCCTAAGTCTATTATTTTATAAATTATTTGTAAGTAATGGTATTAGATATTTTAACATGTCGCGCTTTCAATATTTGGACCCAAGGGTTTTTAGTTTGAACTAAATTTAAACAAATTTTGAATCATGACAGTTCACAAAGGTCTGACAGTTTGAACACACTTCCTTTATTATCTTGTTGTAACGCGCACCATATTGTATTCGTGAATAAAAAGACTAACGTAACGATACACTTCTTCCCGCGAATATCAAGACGGAATTATTTATGAAATATTCTGTTTTGAGAGATATTATTTCACAGACATACTTAATTTGACATACTGAATGCGATTTTTTGATAAAAAAAAACGTAGTGCTCCATTTAAAAAAGTTGAAAACAATTGAAAATCTCAAAAACATGATAGTCATTTGTTTTTCCACAGATACCATAAAATCGAGCAGGAAAGGTCCTGAAACTTTTCTAATTTAAGTTACTTCGTAAAAATACAAATAAGAGAGTTAGCTATTGTAGCAGCTTCCCATGAACATCCTGTATAATATAACGACAGAATACCATTATTTCAATTTTTGGAACATTACTAGAAATAATAGACAATCGTACATGGACTTTTGACCACTTTTATTTTGAAAATTCTTTTGATTGAACATCCAACTGAATTTTATTAATAAATTATGGTACTTATGTATAATTAATGAATTTCTTATATAAATATTAATAAAAGGGAAAAATTAAAACTACATTCGAAAAATTAACAACGGTAATTAATATCAACTCACTTATTTAATCTTATTTTCATAATCTGAATTATTTGCTTCTACTTCATTCATTTTATTTTCTGGTGGAATCGAATTCAAGTTATTATAATAATCTATATTATTTTCATCCAAGAAACGGTACAAACTTTGAATGTTTTAATTTTTGCTAGTTTTACAGCCAATTTTCCAGTATATAAGTTGTTCTGCGGAGTAAATGAAACCATTCCACAAAGTACATGGTTTGATTCTTCAACTTGACCCGACATATTTTGCGACACAACAATCTCAATCATACGATACGATTTAATGTCACGATTACGAAAAATTTGAAAATCGTACTTAATTAATTTAAAATGTATTTTTTCCAATGCAATACGAATTATTTGCTGATAAGCGGTTTGCTGGTGCAACGACTCAGGCAATGAACTTGTAGCGTGAATCCGCAACGTTGCAAATACGCAAATAACTAGGGCATTGTATGTGTTTAAACACAATCAACTAATTCACGATTTAATAGAAATGACGATTGGAAACAACGTGAAAATCCCGACACCTCATTTTCAGCAACCAAGCAAAGTACGGGTTCAATTAAAGTTTTGCGGAATTTGGTCATGACGTCACGTACATTAGCAGTATTAAAGATGGGCGTCATTTATAAAAGATATCAGAATCTGATCGTCGTCGTGGGATATAGTTATCTGTATTTCTGACCTTTAAACAATAAAGGTAATCCTTGTTGTTTTAATGAGTTAGTTTGCAGTTTCCCTGTTACCCCCTTTCCACCCTCAAGCTACGCAACCCCCGCGCCTGGACGCCGACAGCTAGTAACCTGCTGGAGACGACCGACGCGTGACAATACTTAGAAAATTTTAAAACTTTGTATTTGGTCCCCTGGTATTTCTGATTTTAATTTTTAATTATTTTTTGAAAAATAGAGGCTAGGCGCCCCTTAAAATTTAGAAAATCTTTAAATATCAGTTCCTTTTTTGTAAATTTGTTCGAAATTAGATATAAATCATTCTTGAAATATTTGGACTTTTTCATGTTTCTTTTTCATTCGCTCTATTACAGAAAATAATGGTCACAGATTAGGTAGATAGCTATGCTAGAACAAAACAGACTCAAATCCTAGACTTAGGTCCATGTTCGTTTAAAATGTATTTTCTAACCGTTACATGTCCGGTTTCAATGCCAAAGTTAGTTTATTTGCGTTAAATAACAGGTCAAGTACATAAAGTTGAATTATGCGCAATAAACTGATTATCAAAAATTTCGGACTTAGGCTCTTTTTAATCTCATACATTCAATTTGTTTAAGGGTGCCAGAGTTTATAGAAATAATCCCAAACTCAAATTGAGATATGGGCCGTGGGTCGAACTTCGACGATAATTTGTTTATGGACGCCAGAGGTAATTGTCCAACAGAAACCCTCATCAACTCCAAAACGCTTACCTTTTTGAACGATCGCCCTGCTGACGTCGATTCTATTAATTTGCATAAATTTATTGCACTCAAAATAGAGTCAAGTGGGGTAGTAAATATGCAACAAGCAAAAATTAGGGTAAACATGAAACAAGCCTCCAATTAACTAACAAATGAATTTACTGTAAAATTGCAAGGGCTATTACACGTATTTAACTTGTAGCTTCATTCACAGGATATAAAAATATGAAGTAGTTGTTATAAATTTTGTGATTTCGAAATCATTTGAGAACATATGAATTAAATTTCACATTTTGTTGTACAAATTGCCTGTAACTGCAAAATAAACTGCAGTTTCAGTTTTATATTGATTTTGCACAGAGTAAATAGATCGCATATCACAATGCCCTTTTCATTTTATTTTTCTGCTATTTAGTTTTTTTTTTTTTTTGTTTTGGTTTAATAATGATTTAAATTCTTGGGAAAAGTGAAACAGCATTCGTCAAGCTTGCGATGTATGTACCGAGAAATTAGATCAAGGGCATTAATATCGCTGGAACATCGGCGATAAAAGAAATAATTATGTAAGGATTGATCAATCATGCAGAAGAGCATTAATCGAATCTTGATGCCAGCAAAAATACAATCAGTCATCAAGGTTTTTCTCATTACCAAAGCCGACGTAGACTAAAAGGAGGTCATCTGACCCCAATAAATAGGTAGCTTTTCAAATCAGAAGAGAGTTCGACAAGACAGTTGCCCGAGAGGGTTTGTCACAACAGTTGCCCAAGGCACGAACTCGTGTCATCTAGAAAAGTGCTTCTTCGGTTCCGAATGTAATTTAGTTTGTGTGTCACGAGCCGTAAAGTTTTCAAAATTCTAAATTCTTCTTTTTTTAATCAGTCAATTTTCCAAATTTATTTTAATTTAAAAGTGTACCTAAGAAGCCTCCACGATCGGCGCGGGTGAGTTTAAATAACAAAGATCTAACAAAGGTCTTAGATATAAACTGATTTTTGTTAATCTTTCCGTCTCTCTTTCATACTGTAGTTTTAATTTTATATCAATTGTTAAATTTTACTTAGTTAATTAATTTAATTCATATATTATTTCGTTTGTAATTTTTCGTTATTGTACTAAGATTTATTTTTTGTTTGAATATATTTTGTAATTTAAAGTTTGGATTTTTTATTTAAACGATAATAAGAAAGGATTATTAAGAGAATATGGAAGGAGATAAGGAGTGGACAGTTTTCAACAATCGCAAAAATAAATATTAGTAGACACCATTCGAGCTATTCGGGGAAAACGATTTGGAAATCGATTTTTGGCTTTCATGCTAAAACCAGAGCGTTACTAATAAAGAAGTCGAAATTCAATACACTACGGATTGCTAAAAGAACTGGAGACAAAAGGGGTTGAAAAGCGAATTCCAACCTCCGTCCGGACGTGCGTTCTACACAGCGAGAATACAAAAAAAGAGCAGGGTTCGGAAACGCTCACTCATGAACCACTCACGAGTGAGCATTGAAAAATGTGATCGAAAGAAAATGCTCATCTTCTTGAGAATGAACGTCATCATTTCATGTGCGCACATGAACGAATACATAAAACTCATTCCGTAAGAGTTCATAACTCGCTCTGGGCCGGAATGGGACAAGTGGCCGCCGCCAACTGGCCGCGTGACAAGTGGACGCCGTCAACTGGCCGCGTGACAAGTGGCCGCCGGGACTAGTGGCCGCCGGGACAACTGGCCGCCGCACAGTTTTAGATTTTCGTTTTAAGTAATTTTTACTGTTTTGAGAAAACAACCGAAAATTTTTTAGATTTTTATTTTAATAACATTAATTACATAAACAAAATTCTAGAAAGTTATTTGTTGTTTTCTCAGAACAGTAAATTTGGACCGAACATGTTTATGCACTTATCGAGTCAATTAATAATAGTATAAATATAATAAGAATAAATTTGTTTGCAAATTATTCAGTTTTAAAATTTCAAGAAATACAGTATTTCTTCTAATATAATTATTCTTCTCTAATTATGCTAATCCGAAATACCTGACATCCAATCCAGATACTAGTCATTAAGAGAAATTCAATCAATTTTGTACCCCCTAAATCCTCTTAGTTAATTTGTTTACAAATGACAGTTTAGGAAATCCACAGTATTTCTTCTAATTTTCTAATTTAATAATTTTCATCGAAAATACCAGACATCCAATCAAAATACAGTTAATGTATCTGGCTAATGAGGTATTTACGATCTGTTATTTAAAATAAAAGCAGGTAGATAAAGCATTTTCAAAGCTGTTTGTCTTCACATTTTGAAGTAGTAACATCAAAATGGAGCCTATTAAATCTCAACGCAATCGTGACAAGTTTTATAGTGACGGATATATTTATGTTTTTGATAAATTATCCGCGGATGGTGAAACGGAGTTTTGGCGATGTGAGCAAAGACGACAGTGTAAAGCGCGAGTGCACGTTAGAAATGGTGCTGCTGTAAAAACTTTGAACGTGCATACCCATGACACATCGGCAGGCAAAGCAGAGGCTGATCGAGTAATTACTACAATTAAAAAACGGGCTTTAGAGACACAAGAACCGACATGTCAGGTGATCAGCGAATGTTCACAAAACCTCAACCTGGCTTGCCAAGGAGCTCTTCCATCTCAAGGGGCTTTGAAAAAACTGGTGCGAAGACAGCGAAAACAAATACACCAAGCACCAGCAATTCCAGCATCCCTGGAAGAGTTACAAATTCCGGAACGTTATAGAATCTACGAATTCACACCTGGCAATATAGAAAACTTCTTACTTTCCGACAGTGGCCATGGTCCAGGGAGAATTTTAATTTTTGGCAGACAGAGGAATTTAGAGATTCTGCAAAATTGCGACCATTTTTTTGTAGATGGGACTTTTAAAATTGCCCCGAATTTGTTTCACCAGGTATATGTTATACTAGCAAAGAAATATGGAGGGGTACATCCTGTTTTTTATGCGCTTTTGCCAAACAAATCAAGACCAACTTATGATAATTTATTTGAAACAATCAAAACGCTAGCACCAACATTAAATCCAACATCAATTACATCAGATTTTGAACTGGCCGCTTTTAAAAGCCTGCAAAATAACTTTCCGCAAACTGAAATTCGAGGATGTTTTTTTCACCTAGCGAAAAACATGAAAAAACATTTGAACGAAGCAAATTTAATTACCCGTTATAACAACGACGCAGACTTTGCATTACATGCCAAAATGATCATTGGTTTGGCATTTGTCCCAATGCAAGATATGGAAAACGCATTAAATGAGTTGTCAGATATTTTACCTGGCGATTTGCTACCCATATTAGATTGGTTCGAGGACAATTACATTGGTCGTTTAAACCGCAGGGGAAATGGACGTCGTCAACCCATGTTTCCACATGAGATGTGGAATATGTATGACAGAGTGCTAGATTTACAAGATCGTACCAACAATCATGCTGAAGCCAGCCATCGGCGTTTACAAATGGAGCTTGGTGTAGATCATCCCACAATATGGAAATTGATTGATGGTTTACGGAAAGTCCAAGCTAATCGTGATATTTATTACGAGCAGCTTGTTGCAGGACATGCTCCACCCCAAAAACTTCGAAGATACAGAGATGCCGACGAACGTATCCTGAGAATCGTAAGAGATTACGAAAACCGGAATGTTATCGAGTACATACGAGGCATTGCTCACAATTACCAAATTAATCAATAAAAATTTAATGTAGATATGATGTACATACATTCGTAACTAAATATAAAAAACACAAAAAAAACTTAAAAAAAAGACACTTAAAGCGTTCTGTATTGACACGTCTTCATACAACGGCGGCCAGTTGTCCCGGCGGCCAGTTATCCCGGCGGCCAGTTGTCCCCGCGGCCACTTGTCCGGCGTCCAGTAGGCCGCGGCCAGTTGACCGCGGCCAGTTGTACTAGACCGCTCTGGGCGAAGTGTTTACGTGCAGTGTGCAGTCAAGCCGTTAAAAATTCTGGAAAATTTCATACGGTGCCATTCGTTCACAATTATCTTTTCTAATTAATTTTATTAGTAAAATAAGCTTTTTATAATATTAAATAATAGGCTTGACCCACAAAATAAATAACCGCTTACATATTTTTGTGATAGAAAAATATTCGGAGAGAAATATTCGCAAATTTTATTGAGATTAATTCGTAAATTAAGAAAAGAAGAGCTAACGGCACTTTACTAAGGCCTTGGTCTTGATGTACCGAAATGAGTGCACGCGAGCGTCCAAGACCTTTCTTGAAACTGAATAAAAACGAAAGAACGTATTGCTCATGTTCGCGTTTAACAACGTCCGTGAGTGAACTGTGAGTAGATTCATTGGTTCATGTGCGCTCCTGAGTGAGCATTTCCGAATCTAGAATATAAGTCAATTGGAGAAACTGAAAAAAGAAAGAATTTTTTTTTATATTTTTGGTTTGGTACGGAAACAAATTTTTAGGAAATATTCATACAATTAAAGAAAATATTAGCACAATTGTAGGGCAAGACGGTATTCTTATCGTAAGATTTACTACAGTTGTTCGAATATTTGCTGCAATTTCTTTCTGTCTCCTGGTTTAATACAATTATTATCTCACTTTTTACTATACACATTTTTCTGTATACCTATTGTTTTGTTGATCATACTTTTAGTTTATTATGGTAGATTTGTTGTATCTTTATCCCTTATAATAAGATGTCTGATACCAGGAGAAACGTCCGATAATAAAAGCCTGTGAGAATATCTCAAACAACATAACTAACATTCTCACAACTTACCTGTGTAAATTCACAGGCTTCTAATTAGTGCAAAATTGCACTTGGATCGTAGTGTGGTTCCAGAGCCGGATAAGCCAGCGTTTCGCTAGCTTTTAGGTTTCGCGACCCCTTTGTGAGCTGTGTTATGTTTCACGCCCCCCTCTCCCCCCAACGTCGATACTCGAACTTGAACTTGAGCACTGATGCCAAATGATTGTCAAATGCTTAATTTTTAAATATTTGAGACTCATCATTTCATGTCATAACTATCATAGATATACGGTACATGTACAGTCGCGAGCATTAAATTTGGGTTGTCACTCTCAAAAAAACATCAGTTTTTATTCCAGAAATTAGAATCTCCTTAGTTTTAATCAAATACAAGTTTGCAATTTTGCAAATTAGTTGCAATTTGCGTTTATTTGTTTTTAGATTTATTCTGCTGCGCCCCACTTGGAAGACCTACAAACCCCCCTAGGGGGGCGCGCCCCACAGTTTGGGAAACGCTGGGGTAAGCCATACTCGAATTATATCGTAAAAACGACAGTGAAAATACCAGAGGCGGAATCAGCATAATATTCGGGAGATGAAAAGCCACATTTCTTCGATTAAGAAAGGAAATGTGAAGTAGTCGTTGGCTTCATGAAACAGAATATGGGACGTATTATGCGTGAATTTAATTAGGTTGCAAACAAATGAGGGCCTGTCCACTCAGACAAAATGTTCAGGAGAAGCAAAAAGCTGATCACAAGCTAAACATTATTTTCATGGTTTTTGTTAATGGTATACGTATCGATATATCGAATATCGATACATATCGAGTATCAGCTGCCCATACATACGTATCGTTATGAATCGAAATATCTGATCAATGTACATCGATATATCGATACTTACCAATTGTTATGTTGATTTATTTCGTGTAGCGGGTCTGGAAACGTATAGATTCCTTTTTATGCCGTCTCTGTTGTGAGTTCGGCTAACTGTCGCTAGGTGCTAGATGATTTTGCGTAGGGGAATCAGGATCTTCCGCCGGAGTAAGCAGAGCGCGGGCGGCGATAGGGCATTCGTTTCATAGATTAGTATACTCTATAGATGTCTCACTCAGGGTCCAAACTATCTCCTTAAAAGCGCCCCTTAGATTTCGGAGAAGAATTATATCGCTTGGCGCGAAAATATAAATATCTGTCCACGCGTATTGTATTTAATATAATTACATTCGTTTAGACTGAACTAAATGATCAAATTGACTTTAGAGAACCTAAAGCGTACATGACAGAAGGTTCTCCGTGTGCAGTTTGATCAATTAGATTAATTAGTCTAAACGAATAATAGAGTAATTGAGGAGGTATCAATGGATGACATAATACCATTGACAATACTTAGGTTCTCTGTTTTAGTGATTTACTTACCCTGTTTACTTAGTATTTATGGAGTAAAATAAATTATACCTTGGTATTTTTGTATCTAAAAGAATGCAACAAAGAAAACAGATTTAAAAGAAGGCAAAAAAAAATGCGAATAACGTTTGATATTGGTTACTTGTAAGCACGACACGTGAGTACTCCCGGACAAGTGCTTTACTCCCACGTTTTGGGTTTTGTTACTCTTACTTAATTAATATATTCACGGCCGACCGCCTCGTTAGGGCGTTTACTTCTATATTTGAACAGTGCGAGGCATTTGCCATAATAAAGACATTGATCTTCGGTCGAACGAAAGTTTATTTGGGGAATAATATTTTTGTTTGGTAATTTACATCAATTGGGAGGAAGGGTTTCAGGGAAATTAATTTTTCTTTTGAGTTGCCTTTACTCACAGTTTTCCTTGTGCATGAAATTTGGGAGGTGGGGAGTACATCAGCAGGAAGCGAGTGCTAAGGTGTTGAGTTTTTCGAGGACTAACCAAGATTCATTTTCCCGGCTGTGTATCTTCGATACTAGTGAGTTGCGTGACCACCGTTGGGTGGCGCCCTTTCCTGTAACATCTTTCGAGCTTTCCCGCGCCGTTTCCACTGAGTAAGCATCGTTAGACACGACCAATGCTTACTAAGCAATAAATGAATAAATTCAAAGATTAATCTGTGTTTAAAACATGTAGATGTCATTTAAAAATATAGTGGGATATATGGCCATGATAAGTGGTAATTAAAAGTTTCGTTTAGTAATTATTTCTCTATCGCCGCCTTGTTCGTAAACATCTAAACGCGTGCTTATAATAAGTTACTTCTGGCTTTGCGACGTAAATTACTATTAATTCATGTAGTTTACTTTTGTCAAGGATTACACGTTTTTCTGAGATACTATGAATCTGAGATCTTCGTAAGGACAAACAGAAATTGTATCAACCAATGTAGCCTTTCCTAGCGTCAAATGTTAGATGACTTCTGCTATTAAAAAAAAAACTGGAAATATTTGCATTCAAAATAATATCTAGCAAATTACATATGATGTTCGGAAAAAGGATAATTTGACGAGAATTTTTTGTGGATGACTTGTTCCCTTTTGCGTTAAGGGAAGGTGTCTCTAATCTTCTGTTGCATGTCCGGTCGTTGTCCAATGGGTCGCGCGACACTTCCCGTTTGAGTAGGATTTGAACGTGCTTGGTGAAGCGCACGCCGTTCTCACTCAGTTCACGCACGTCGCTTGCAGTGTTGGTCTCACTGATGTTGTTTTGAAAGGTTGTTAGGACCCCCGCTTTCTTCGGGCTTTGTCACTGCCCCCGACGTTGTTGGGGCCACTGAAATTGCGGATTTGTTAACGACGTGCGTCGCCTGCTCATGAATTTTGCATGAAGTAAGCTTTTTTGTCTTTTCTGCGTCTCTGTACGATCGCCATATTGTCAACCACGTTTTGTTGTTGGTGGCGTTTTATTAATTTGCAGTTTCCCGTTTTATTTAAGTAAACCGCCTGAACGGTAAGGGACCGGCCTTGCAATCGTAAGGTCGTGGGTTCGCATTCGATCGATATTTCTCGAGGGTTGTTACTCACTTCAGGTATCCTTTAGAGTTGGGGAGAAAATTCGACACTACTTTCCCTTCAACGGCGAGGAGGTTTGGAAGTAACAAAGCCATGGAGCACTTTACACACACAAAAATAGACTCTCCCGCTCCTGAGGTCCTGAGAAGTCTATGACTTAGGACTCCGTTGGCCAAAACACCATAGATAAAAAAAAAAACTTGGGTGAGGCCGTAAGATTATTTTCCCTTCCGTTCGCGTGGAAGCTGTTCGACTCCAAGGAAGTAATCCGACACCGTAGCTCAATCTTTTGTTGGCACGCCGTTATTTTTGCCTTTTGTTCCTGGCGACTACACTTTCAACGCCTACAGAGGGAAATACTCGACCTTCCTAGAACCGACTCAGGTGAAAACCGATTGGACCCCGTAAGCGACACCCCTTTCGGATTTTTCCTTTTCCTCTCATCGGTTAAACCGCGACTTCGGCGGCGTTACGCGGGGAGCGGTGTCAGTAAGAAACTTAACGTCGACTTTCGACAGAACCGGAAGTGATATGAAATTGGAAAGATTACTTTCCTCCAGGGCAGTGTTTTAATTTTCAGAATTTTTGTATGTTTTAATAGGCTTTAGATATCCTGTATATTCGAAGAAACAAGCAGTCACTTCCTTAAGTCATAATTCTCGTGCATACCTCCGATTATAAACGTACTCATGCGAATTGCATCAGCGCTCCTAATATTAAAGTTATCGTGTATTTCCTCGAAATAGAATAGAGACAAGATTTAAAACACAGTAGTTACTTTTAAAAGCACAAAGTAGAACATTTAAGAACACTTGTTTGTAGATCAATAAAAATAAAAATGCCTTGGCTTGTGTTAATAAATTCGGAGGTAATAAAGACGTGTGATTCAAAGCCCAGTCATTATTTCGCAATTTTTGCACAGACAAAACAAAACTGTTTGCACAACTTTATGTGCTCTTAGTTTCATTAACGACATAGGAAAAGCTGCTGGTTTTTATTCGTCGTTTATATCGTAAAACTCAAGTAATAAATATAATGTTATCATTGAAAGTAGTTAACGGTGTACGTAAGTATTTGGTTTAAGTTACGGTTGTAGTTCTATTGGGTTTATCCATACAATCTTGCTGGCATTCGAAAGATCAAATACTGAAACAAATTTAATTACTTCATCATCATTATTTTGA
Organism: Prosopocoilus inquinatus; assembly: GCA_036172665.1. NCBI lineage: Eukaryota > Metazoa > Arthropoda > Insecta > Coleoptera > Lucanidae > Prosopocoilus > Prosopocoilus inquinatus. The sequence continues at coordinate 32,888,415 of CM069877.1, forward strand.
TCGTTTGTAATGGATTATTGAAGCTCGCTTTAAAATTGAAGATCAAAGCTTAATACCAGCAAAGCTATCTTTACTGGACAATAAATCCCGAATTGGTTCAGAATTGCTCTATAAAACCAGATGAAACGCATAAAAGCTCTTAAGCGTTCGATTAACTTAAAAGAGAACGAATCTCTCCCTCAAGTGGTTGCGATTAAGCCGTGTGCACCTGTTCCTCGAGCGCAGATGCTTTCAAATTGAAGACGTTTTTAACTTTCCAGCAAGTACAACCTAGGGGGTGGCCAGGAAAATGAAAGTTACATTGCGAGGGCGGCGTAATTCCGTCCATAGTTCCTTCCGCCGACGGAGAGGTGCGAGAGCATACAAACTTCCGAATTAATTTCGCAACTTCATAATGCCTACTCCGACCGAAACATTAATTAAACTTTAATGGCCGCGGGATTAGGCAAAATGTTGTCGCTGTAAATATGTTTCGTTCGCCGGCATTTGCACAGGAAGCTCGCGGACGCGCAAACTTCTCGTCTCTGATGGAACGATTTAGCTTTAAACTAACTTCCCCTTCTGCGGAAACTTAGTCGAGGAACTCTGCTAGTTTTTAATTTTCCTGCGCTAGGAAGACGGTTTTGAATTGCAAATTTCGTGTAATTTACTTCGTTAAACACTTTTCTAATTCCTCCATAATAATCTGCTCGAGCCGAAGTGGTACAAGGAAAAATTGACGATGTAAATAATAAATAAAAGGAGAAAATGAACTGTATTACCTAAGATGTACAATAATATAAAAGGACGAATTTAAAAGCAGATTTGAGAAAGTCTTCCTTACATTTTGAAATTTTTATTCCACAAAATAGTTTTTATTTTTTTTTTAAACTCAACTTTCTACTGAATTTTTAATGTTAATCGTCATATTCATATTAAAACTTTCCTAACTTATTTTGTTTACTGAGGAAGTTAGAAAAGTCACAATACTCCAACACATTATATTTTCGTAGTGATGAATTCATTAATAAAAAAAATAATCGATTTATGTAAAGTGTTTCAGAATTGGTAATGTTAGAATGCAGAAATGTCACCGACATCCTTTAATATAGGGGTGTTTAACGCGTGACCTGCAGGTCACATGCCGCGCGGGACGGCTTATTAACGCGACCCACAAAATCGTAAGCTCAAATATCCCATTACCAATACTATGTCTGTTACCCTTCTTTTACTAATATGCGGAATGAAATATATAAAAAATAAATATACAATTATTTCTGTATTGTGTTTAAAATCCTCTTCATTTAACATGATAAGCCAAAAGCTTAGACACCCAAGCTACAGTACAAGAAAATTAAGCGAAAAATTTTCAAGAAAAAGAAATTCTGTGCATAACACCAACGAATAAAAAGGTTTTAATTAAAGCCCACTGAATTGTAATTTTCAAATTGGTCTTTGTAACGACAAAAGAGAATTTTTGTGAAAGTATAACTTTTCCCGATGATTTCTTCTATGATCACCTTTTCCTAGTTTGGTCTTAACTTCTTTGTTTAAAATTTGCAAAAATTTGTTACAATGAGAAAGCCAAATTTTCATAATGAATGTCTATTAGTTAATTTGACGCCTCTGCGTTAGTTTTTCATAAATTCTATGCAAGAAAAGTAACCATGTCATATGGTTCTAACATGTTACATTTGTAAAAACTGTCAACAATTGTAGAAAGGTGGTGCCACACTTTTTTTAAGGGACTGCCTTTCTTAACATTATCTCACTGACGTTTGTTTTTAATTTGAAAAAAATAGGAAATTCCAAAGTTGCGTGGATTTTGATGCCACAGGTATTTTTTGGGGAAATTACCGAATCTGATTAATTGACTAATTAATAATTCTTTCAAACTACACTTTCGAAGAGGATTCTTGAGGTCAGAAACTGTACAATATATAAAATCCCTTATGTACTACAACGGATTTGTTGTGCATAGTAAGAGAGAATAAACAATTACAAAATAAAATATATAAAAGTAAAGAAATTTTGAAGGAAAAGGGAATACGATATATATGAAGACTACAGGGGAATAACGATATAAGTCCAAAAAATCTGTAGTACTGTCATATGGTACCCACTACAGGTTAGTTTACTATTAGCAGAAAATATTTATGGAAATACCGTTCTAAACTTATGTCTTTAATTGAAACCACGAATAGTGGTCAAGGAAGGAACCAAAATTTGTTATACAACTATTGAACAGATAGTAATAATAACGCAGATAAAAATTATTTTACTTTTTCATAGAAATTGTTTGAGGGTCGCTGAATGCAGTTTAAATGTTCCGGCGGAGCTTGGTTTTCAACTATTTTCCGACGTTCGGGGCCATAAAAAGTCATAAAAATGCAGACCATGACCTAATGCACAGATATTGTACTTAAGGCAGGTCCAGTACCGTGCTTTTTGTTAATTTTAAAAGCAGATAAATTTTGTAACTAGGTAAGTTCTTAATAGTTTAAAATATTCTACTTTGACAGTTAAATAAAAAAAAAATCAATCTAAAGGCGATCGAAAAAGAGGAAATTCTTACATCATATTAATTTGTTACTAAAGTTATTGTATTTGTACAGCAAAAATAAATTTGTTTCTTTATTAAAACTACGACGAAAAGACGAAATACACGTCTGCACTAGGCGAGAGTTTTTTATGTCTTTATTGGTTTAAGCCGACGCAGAAATTCAGGTTCAATATTATCTTTATAAAAACATGTATTTTTGTTGGAATGTAAACAATTAATAAAATAGTTCGATTGGGAGCTAGCGAAGTTATTCAATCACTTATTTTGAACCCATAGATTATTGTGTGTACAGGCAATTTAATTTATTTAAATTTTTCTTCGTATCATACTCCAATTCTTGCTTTCCGTTTTTACAATAGGAATAGTTTCTGCTCTTGCAATACTTATTCTGCAGATATTAGTGCGATAATTAAAAAATAATTTCACGCATTTTCAAAGCAGTTACAAAACTAGCTTACGAAGATGTTTAATTACTTCAGCAAAAACCTAACGAAGATTACGTACTGGTTTTTAACATAATTGTTATTGTCTATTACAAAGATACAAACGTTCTTACTTATCGCACGTTGAAAATACAAATAAACATGCCGATGTCTGCAAGTCAGATTCATATTCGTATACAATAAGACCTTGACCGAGTTCTTCTAAACGTAAATAAAAAGTTTTATTGCGGTTTATTGCTTTATTGGAATCGTTTGTGATAGGTCAGTTTTTCATTTTTGGTCAAAAAATTTCAGATTTTGAGAATTAATCTCTTATGTAATGAGAAATTTACAGTTTCATTTAAAGATACAGGTTTTGCGACACCCTGTATTCGTTATTTTGAAATAACGGTCCAAGTCCACGCGAATCAGGGAAAAACGATCTAAGTCCATTCCGCTTGAACTCCTTGCACATGAAAGCGTTTAGAAATCGCGCAGCTCGGTTATAAAGTAGTTAATGCAGCGTTTCCCAAACTGTGGGGCGCGCCCCCAGGGGCGTATAAGTCTTCAAAGCAGCAATATAAATTTTAAAAAGATTCAACTAATTTATCATATTATTCTTTTCAACGGATTGTATATAGGAGTACATACAGACGCGAGCGATAAATTTTCGTGTCTTAATTTTGAATGCTAGAAAACGTCTCTTAAATATTTAATTTATTTTGTCACTTTTTTAGTAAAACACAACTGAAAATTTCTAATTTTTGGAATTAAACCGGCACAACGTTTTGGTTGAAAGTGACGATCAAAATTTAATGCTCGCGACTGTATGTACTCACATACACACACATACCATGAATTTCTTTTTGTATGACAAAGATACAACATAATTATTGTCATGTTTAGTTTCAGAAAATAACATGTCAGTGCATTGCAAGATACACGAACAAGCTTCAAAAAAAGTAAATGTACTATTACTGTCAGTTATGAAAAGTAACGGTCATGAATTATGTCTCTAAGAAGAAAATAGCTTTTAAACTTAAACGGACACTATTAAAATTGAAAAGGGTTCTCAATGTTTCACTTTCGATTTCGATTGTTAGTTTCAGAAGTGTCAGAAGTATTTTTAATCATAAAAAAACACAACTTGAGAGATGCTGAAAAATTTATGGAAATCATACGTAAGATACAGGGAAACCATATGGCTGCAGTAAACTCCAATGTTTTGAGATCATATCAGCTGAGATTAGGCGAGATCTTATTGCAAGTTTCATTAGGCTGGGGGGCACAGAAAAGAACAAAACAGCTAATTGTGTGGATTAATCGGTCTAAAAGATACTCAAAGAAGAAGACTGAGGAAGAGTGAAGAAACAACAAAGCTTAAGGATAATTCGCATACGTGGGCTGCTGGAAAAGTTTCAGGAAACGGTATGAAAAAACGCACATGAAATTTGGTAAATGGTATCATTGTTTTTCGAAGTATTCGCCTTTGACGTCAATACACTTTTGCATACGCTCGAACCAATTTCTAAAGCACGTTTTCCACTCCAAAGATGGTACCTCAGAAACCAGTATCCGGAATGTTTCAACCGCTGTTTCAGCCGTTGAAAATCGCTCACCACGCATTTTATTTTTGATTTGGGAACAAAAAGAAATCATTAGGTGATAAATCAGGTGAATATGGACAATGAATCATTAATTCAACATTTTTCTTTGACAAAAAATCAACTGTTTGACGGCCTGAGTGAGAGCTGGCGTTGTCATGATGGAGAATAATTCGTCGATTTCGATTGTTTCGTCTTATTTGATCGATGACTTCCGGCAAACAAATTGCAGTATACCAATCAGCATTAACGGTTTTTCGACATCTAAAGCTACGGTTGCTACATGTCCAGTTAAACCAAAGAAACAAGCAATCATTTGCTTCGCAGCACTGCGTGAACGGACAACTTTTGTTGGTTTTGGTTCATTTTGAAATACCCAAACTGTAGATTATTGTTTACTTTCTGGCTTGTACGAATAGTTCCACGTTTCGTCACCAGTAACGATGTTATAAACTAAATTTGAATGACCTCCATTGAATTTCTTGAGCATTTCTTCGCACCATTTGACACGACCCTGCTTTTGCGCTTCTGTTAAATTGTTTGGAATCCAACGACTGCAAAGCTTTCGTATGTTCAAATGATCATGCAAAATCTGGTGTATTGCTTTCATGTCAATGCGTAAGAATGCTTAAATCTCACGGTATGTCACATGTCGATCTCGTTCAAGCATTTTACACACAGAATCTACATTAGTGGCAACAACAGATGTTGATGGAAGACCTTCACGAAATTCGTCACTGAGAGAGGTACGTCCACGCTGGAATTCGGCAGACCAACTATAAACACTGCTCTTTGATGGTGCTTCTTCTCCAAAAGCCAAATGAAGCCGATCGAGGCATTGTTTCGGCGTTAGATCACATTTGAAATCGTAAAAAATCATGGCACGAAATGCTGTACAAACAAAACTAGTTCACTTGGATAGGAACCGTCAATAGAATTATAATAGGCGAAAACGTCAAATTTTTCAAATATGATAGTTGATAAACGCTAACAATTCTAGACCTACTAGATTCCAGAAAATTTTCCAGCAGCCCTCGTACATTTAAAGTAAGGATTTAACTAGAAAGCCAAAATAAAAGAAATTGCAATGTCAGAAAGCTTTTATGTCATTACATGGCCTCACCAATCGACGCTTTATGACTTTAAAAGGTTATCTAAAAAAGGAAAGACATAGTCGTGCTGATATGCGAGGTAAACATAAAAATCAACCCCCACAAACTGTAGTCTGAAGTCATTGAGTGTGTGCGAAATCACACCCGATCCTTTAAAGGTAGAACGTCGCATTATGGTTTAACGAAATCTGGGAAACTGTGTCTTCTAGAAGAGATTAATGTTAAAAAAATGCACGAGCTCTACGAGGAAAAATTTCCTAATGCACCAGTATCTTACGATGAGTCATTCAGACAATTTTTTTAAAGATTTTAATATTAGCTTCAGATATCTCCTTTCCGACACATGCAGTACATGTGATGAGCATCTAATTAAATTGAAATCATTAAAAGCAAAACTTGACAAATCGACTGAACATGAAGTACGATTAGACCTACAAGACCAAGTTGCTCGTCTAGAAACCGAAAATAAACTGCACAAAGCATCTCCTTTCTACATGTAGAAAGCGGAATGGTAGGAAAAAGTCAAGATGTCAATGGAAGCTCTTACTATGGACTTTTCGAAAAATCTCCCCTCACATAGCATCACAACGAATGATGTCCACTACAAGAGACAGCTGAGTTTTACTAACCTTCAGCTCGCTACCAATGAGGCAATTTTTTACACATATACTCAGACTATTGCCAGGAAAGGTGCTGATGAAATCACTTCATTTCTGAGCCACTTTTGCTTTATGCGCTTTTACGATCTCTAAGGGTTTTAGAAATATTCTGCGCTGGACAGAACAAAAATTACTCCATCATTCGATTCTTGCATCATCTTGTCCACGATGAACGCAGATGAACCTATGTATAGAAAACTTCTTCTCCCCTCCCAACAAGGCCCATAAAAGAGCTAGTAATAGTAATCAGTATTCGAGAACTGTGGAAATTAGAGACAGCTACAATGGAGCTATGTCAAGCTATCTTATTAAATCTCCAAATATATGTAGTGGAGCTAAAATACCGGAGAAATTTTACGGTAATCTACTTCCTGTATCCAAGCTTAAGTATGAGCAGTTTCAGTTTCTTAAAAAGTTTGTGGATGAAAGTTTACAAGACCTTGTGGTGAGAACAATGCCCATATAGATGATGCAGACATGGTAAGTGACAGCAATCAAACAGGAACCTTCTTACTACAGTAGTACCTATTTTAATAGCACTAGTAATCAGATGGTCACGTTACTTCTGAAGCACTCAGCTTCTTACCATTGACTTAGATCGGTTTTCCATACACTGCAAAGACGAATTTTTATATGTATATATTTGTTACTTAGATAGGTTCAAAATTGTTTGCCTTATTTTTTACATGCAATAATTATTGCCTATATTTGTAGCCTTTAATAAAAAAAAATGTTCTTTTTCTTTTAAATAAAATTCAATGAAGGAGAAGTCTCTCATGGATAATCCTTTGATTAAAAATTACTTGTTATATATTTGAACCTCCCATCTGTGTAAATCTTAAAACTTGCAAATGTATTTATCTTGAAAGTGTTACAATTTTACTTGGATTGTTCTTCCTCTATAGTCTTCATATAAGATAAGAATTACTACAGCTTTTAGGCAGAACGGAGTAAGAGAGACTCTCGGATGCCCTGGGGGATCTTCGATTAGATTCTGGGTATCGAGGCTAGTTTTCTCTGCGTGTACAAATACACACACACACACTCACTTTTATTACCCTGAAGGGCTTTCTAAGGAGTTAAACTGCTATGGCGAAACAACTGCATGGTTGGACGGTTCGGTGGACACTTATTAATGTCGCATACTCTCAAATTGCAGTACCTAATTGTTTACATTAAAAACTTCAACCTCTCCGCGATTAACTCGCAAGCCTTACAAAGGTTGCTTATAATCAGGAGAAATCGTAACAAGTTTTAAAATTAATTTAATACGGCGTCGGCGGGGAGCAGGAAGTATTCATACGGTTCTGCGGATGGCGTGGTCTTTTTAGATTACAGTATTTTCTGTCCAGCTCTTATCAGCTGAGAAAGTTTGTATTAAAATAAAATAGTCTGTGTGTCATTTCATGTTCTCGATTCGTGCTACGTGCTATGTTACTCGATTTTTTAAGAAATATGTTAACGTGTTTTGAATTAAAAAAATGAACTTAGTTGTTATGTTTTTCTGACCTCTTAATCCTTTCCGAAAATCTGTTTGAAAGTCTGTGCAAAAGCAAAAAACTAAGGACGTCCTGGAATATAAGAGCTATGGAAACAGTAAATCTAGAAAAGAAGTTACTCGTTATTGTTTTAAAATTGATTGGCCTTGGGAAATGATCAGCAGAACTTTTTTCCTTAAACATCACTTAATAATGTAGCCATGATTTGTTAAATAAGACCATAAACTTTGCCATCAATTTTCCCATTTTTTTGGGAAAAACCTTTGACATGTCGAATTGTTGGGCTTGTAGTTTCCGTTTTAATTGGGTTGAGTCGGGTTGGGATGAATATATTTCTTGATATTTTTCGTTATCAAACTTGATACTTCGACATTCACTTTCAGTAACATTAAATATTAATTTCATTTAACGCAGTATCAACATTTTTTATTCACAAAGAATACTCAGAATACAGAATGTAATAATAATAATGCAGAGTAGAAAGCAAAGAGATGAAGATGGGGTTAAAGGGAATACCAATATATCTTGAATTTCTTTCTCTTAAATACAACTACAGTTTTCGCCACAATAAAAAGGCGCATGCTTTTCAAACGCCAATATCTCGAAGGAATGGACAGTCTTCTCACCGCCATCTCGTTTTGCTACACCTAAACCTTTATATGGTGAGTCGTTTGTAAAAACCTTCCCTATGGTCACGCGCTGTTCGAAATTCATCCTGCCTATGTTCAAAAGAGAACCTCCCTCTGTACCTCCTACAACCAGTACAAAATCTGTCAGCAAATGCATTTCGGCTAAGGACGTCGCAATCCATCTAAATCTCTCTTTGTACTGGCTGCATAAAACCTGTGGAAGGCAAAGGTTGAGCGAAAATATTTAAGTGAAGGAGAAGACGTACTTTAACAGAATTTTTGGAATAGAAACCTTTGCCGTATCCGCTTGTTAACGCTTCTTTTTGACAGGGATAGATATTCGCTGGGAGTAGCCATTGTCGGTCTAAAACTTGACCTACGTAAGTGATTTTGCCCTCATCTGAACCACCTACAATGGCATCGTTGGGTATCGTTCCATCATATTCTCTCCAGTAATAATCTGCCAAAATAAAGCAAAAAAATCAAGCATCTAACGTTACAACGAATGCTAATTTTAAGCAAAGGTTTGTTCCATTAACAATGGATCTGATTGTACATACGATTACTGCACAAATGTCTACTATTGCTTTTGCTGTTATGATGCATGTACCTGGTAGAACTGAGCAGTTATATGGTTGCATGTACTCTGCAAAATATACGACACAATTGAAAACTAACAAACAAACTAAAATGTCCCTGTTACCTTTCGTACAGGATTGGACAGCCAGTGCGTCTTCGCACACAACAACATGCCACAGGCATATCAGTACACATACAAACACCATTAATCTCATTGTATTTCAAAACTAATAGTTATGAACTTGTTCTTTTGTGTGGATTAGGAAGTCTGCGCAGAAATTAAAAGCAACAAAGTAGTTACATCCTGGAGTATAAGAGATAGCGATACGATAAAGTTAGAGAGGAAGTTACTAAATATTATTTTAAAAACTGTGCCGTAGGAAGCGGTGATAAGTCTTTCGATAAATTTGATTGGCATTGGGAAATCATTAATAATATAGGATGATTTACTAAACAAGGCCATAAACTTTAACTGCTTATGCTTGATGTCAACCGCGTTGCACGTTGGTCCTATTTTGAGTATGCCACCTATTATCCCGTTTTCTCTTTTTATTTTGGGAAAAACGTTTGACATATTGAATCGTTGGGACTGTAACTTTGGATTTGATTGGGTTGAGTTGGGTTGAAATGAATATATTTCTTTATACTTTTCGTTTTCAAACACGACGTTTCGTCTTTCATTTTTGGTAATATAGAATCTTAATTCCATTGAACGCAGTATGAACAATTTCCATTAACAAAACGCGGTACAAAGGAAGTAGTAATTGTAGTAGTAATTGTAATGTAGAGTAAAAAGCAGATAAGAAAGGAAAGAGTCGAAAGGAACATTAACTTATCTTAAATTTCTTTCTCTTAAGTACAAATACAGTTTTCGCCACAATGAAAAGGCGCATGCTTTTCAAACGCCAGTATCTCGAAGGTATGGACAGTCTTTTCACCGCCATCCCGTTTCGCTACACTTAAACCTTTATATGGTGAGTCGTTTGGAAAAACCTTCCCTGTGATGACACGCTGTTCGAAATTCATCCTGCCTATATTCAAAAGGGAACTTCCCTCTGTACCTCCTACAACCAATACAAAATCCGTCAGCAAATGCATTTCGGCTAAGGACGTCGCAATCCATCTAAATCGGTCCTTGTACTGGCTGCATAAAACCTGTGGAAAGGACAGGTTGAGCGAAAATATTTAAGTGAAGGAGAAGACGTACTTTAACTGAATTTTTGGAATAGAAACCTTTGCCGTATCCGTTTGTCAACGCTTTTTTTTGGCAGGGATAGATATTCGCTGGGAGTAGCCATTGTCGGTCTAAAACTTGACCTAGATAAGTGATTTTGCCCTCATCCGAACCACCTACAATGGCATCGTTGGGTATCGTTCCATCATATTCTCTCCAGTAATAATCTGGGAAAGTAAAGCAAGAAAAATCAAACATCTAACGTTACAACGAATGATAATTTTAAGCAAAGGTTTGTTCCATTAACAATGGATCTGATTGTACATACGATTACTGCACAAATGTCTACTATTGTTTTTGCTGTTATGATGCATGTACCTGGTAGAACTGAGCAGTTATATGGTTGCATGTACTCTGCAAAATATACGACACAATTGAAAATTAACAAACAAACTAAAATGCCCCTGTTACCTTTCGTACAGGATTGGACAGCCAGTGCGTCTTCGCACACAACAACATGCCACAGGCATATCAGTACACATACAAACACCATTAATCTCATTGTACTTCAAAATTAATAGTTATGAGCTTGTTCTTCTGTATGGGTTAGGAAGTCTGCGCAGAAATTAAAAGCAACAAAGTAGTTACATCCTGGAGTATAAGAGATAGCGATACGATAAAGTTAGAGAGGAAGTTACTAAATATTATTTTAAAAACTGTGCTGTAGGAAGCGGTGATAAGTCTTTCGATAAATTTGATTGGCATTGGGAAATCATTAATAATACAGGATGATTTACTAAACAAGGCCATAAACTTTAACTGCTTATGCTTGATGTCAACCGCGTTGCACGTTGGTCCTATTTTGAGTATGCCACCTATTATCCCGTTTTCTCTTTTTATTTTGGGAAAAACGTTTGACATATTGAATCGTTGGGACTGTAACTGTGGATTTGATTGGGTTGAGTTGGGTTAAAATGAGTATATTTCTTTACACTTTTCGTTTTCAAACACGACGTTTCGTCTTTCATTTTTGGTAATATAGAATCTTAATTCCATTGAACGCAGTATGAACAATTTCCATTAACAAAACGCGGTACAAAGGAAGTAGTAATTGTAGTAGTAATTGTAATGTAGAGTAAAAAGCAGATAAGAAAGGAGAGAGTCGAAAGGAACATTAACTTATCTTAAATTTCTTTCTCTTAAGTACAAATACAGTTTTCGCCACAATGAAAAGGCGCATGCTTTTCAAATGCCAGTATCTCGAAGGTATGGACAGTCTTTTCACCGCCATCCCGTTTCGCTACACTTAAACCTTTATATGGTGAGTCGTTTGGAAAAACCTTCCCTGTGATGACACGCTGTTCGAAATTCATCCTGCCTATATTCAACAGGGAACTTCCCTCTGTACCTCCTACAACCAATACAAAATCCGTCAGCAAATGAATTTCGGCTAAGGACGTCGCAATCCATCTAAATCGGTCTTTGTACTGGCTGCATAAAACCTGTGGAAAGCAAAGGTTGAGCGAAAATATTTAAGTGAAGGAGAAGACGTACTTTAACAGAATTTTTGGAATAGAAACCTTTGCCGTATCCGCTTGTTAACGCTTCTTTTTGACAGGGATAGATATTCGCTGGGAGTAGCCATTGTCGGTCTAAAACTTGACCTACGTAAGTGATTTTGCCCTCATCTGAACCACCTACAATGGCATCGTTGGGTATCGTTCCATCATATTCTCTCCAGTAATAATCTGAGAAAGTAAAGCAAGAAAAATCAAACATCTAACGTTACGACGAGTGATAATTTTAAGCGAAGGTTTGTTGCATTAACAATGGATCTGATTGTACATACGCTTACTGCACAAATGTCTATTATTGTTTTTACTATTATGATGCATGTACCTGGTAGAACTGAGCAGTTATATGGTTGCACGTACTCTGCAAAATATACGACACAATTGGAAACAAACAAACAAACTAAAATGTTCCTGTTACCTTTGGTGCAGGATTGGACAGCCAGTGCGTCTTCGCCAAAAGCAACATGCCACAGGCATATCAGTACACATACAAGCACTATTAATCTCATTGTACTTCAAAATTAATAGCTATGAACTTGTTCTTCTGTATGGGTTACGTAGTCTGCGCAGAAATTAAAAGCAACAAAGTAGTTACGTCCTGGAGTATAAGAGATAGCGATACGATAAAGTTAGAGAGGAAGTTACTAAATATTATTTTAAAAACTGTGCTGCAGGAAGCGGTGATAAGTCTTTCGATAAATTTGATTGGCATTGGGAAATCATTAATAATACAGGATGATTTACTAAACAAGGCCATAAACTTTAACTGCTTATGCTTGATGTCAATTGCGTTGAACGCTGGCCTTATTTTGAGTATGCCACCTATTATCCCGTTTTCTCTTTTTATTTTGGGAAAAACGTTTGACATTGAATCGTTGGGACTGTAACTTTGGATTTGATTGGGTTGAGTTGGGTTGAAATGAACATATTTCTTTATACTTTTCGTTTTCAAAAACGACGTTTCGTCTTTCATTTTTGGTAATATAGAATCTTAATTTCATTGAGCGCAGTATCAGCATTTTTTAGTTGCAAAAACACGATACAAAATATAATATGTATAAATATATAATATGTATAAATAAATGTATAATAAATCAAAACCGTGCACGCACCCTTTTGCATGCAGTGCGATGTGCTGCGATTCACCCCGGCGTAATACGCCCCGCCCTTTGCATCCGTATATTATTCAACCACTTTAACCATTCACAGAATACAAAAACAGATATAATCATAACGAAGTCATGTAAAACTATATTAAAAAAATTTAAGCGCTCTATATTTGAATGTTTCAACGACTTTCCAAGTAATTAATTAAATTAAGGCCGGTCTTTTCATCTCTGAGTAACTTTAATCGTTGATTTATTCCCATAGTTACAATTCTAGAAACAATTGTTTCCATAGGAATTAATCAACGGTTAAAGTTACTCAGAGATGAAAAGACCGGACCTACATTAATTAAAAATACCTTCTCGACGAACTTGAAATAGTTCGTTTCAGACTTTCAATATTTCACATTTGTTAGAAATACGAGTCGAAAGAAAGTTAGTTATTTGACGATAATAAAATATTTAAACATCTCTAAACTTATAGCGTTATCGATTCACTTGCACTGGTTGCACTCAGAGTATCTTCATCTCGTATTATTACATGAAGTTAGAACAAGATGCAAATACTCTGAGTACAACCAGTGCAACTGAATCGAAAAGGCTGTAAGTCAGCGCCGAAGGAGAACGTCCCACTTCGCCTCTGGAACCAGATGATTACCTACAAAAGGCCATCTCTTCTACAAAATCGTCCAGTTCATCGCCTAGTTCAAATTAAAGAATTAAACACGACACACTGAGGCTATTCCGCAATTTCTGCTTATTTTATCTGATCGCAGTTTTCGCTTTGCATGTACAGAGCAAGTCCGAGCTTCCGCTCTCAGCGTTTGCCCTAAATTATGAATACGCTGGTAAATGGTAAACTCTACTTCCATCTCGAACTCAAAATATAATGAACGGTGGATTTTAGTGAAGAAACTTTACGAAAATGCAATGCACCAATATATCTTCGAATTACAAGATGCAGAACATCCAGCGAATTATCGACGCGTTCTCATCCTTCAAGCAGCAAACCCAAGTGGACGTGCAAGAAAAAGACACGAGAACTTGCGTGAAACTATGCAACATGTTTGTAGCAACGTGCGTGGGATTTGTTTGTTTCTGCGGAGTGCCTTTTTTGGTAGTCAGGTATTTATCTCATGACATATCCAAAAGATAAGTCACTTTTAACTAAGTGAAGTTTGCTACCTACTCTGTGCAGTTACCTGAGAGCTCTAGCAAAATATCGAGACGGATGGAGAATAGCAAGAAAAGTGCATAGTTATAAACGGAATTCCCTAGCTCGAGTGGAGAATTGGGTCGTGAGTCGAACTGCGACAATATTGGTTTACGGGCGCCAGAAATAAATTGTCCAATGGGATTCCTTGTCAATCCAAAACGCTTACCTCTACGAACGGATCGCCTCGCTAACGTGTCTTTACTTTTTCTATTGTGCAATAAGGTGGTGGGTCACATAAATTCAACAACAAAATTAAAATACAATTTATTGGACCAAATAGGTTAGAAATCAGACTATTAATTAATTAATTACGGTAACTCAAATGAACTAGATTTAAATTGTAGTTATTCTAGGGCCTCGACTAACCTAACAGCTATTCAGATTCAGTAACAGCTAAAATGCGTAAAATTAAATAAAATTAATTTCCCGAAAAGAAAGTGTAAGACACTTACATGGTAATTCTGGCTTGACGTCGAAGATGGTCACGAAGTCCGGTAGTTCGTTAGCGGAGCCGTCAAACAAAGCCAAGGAACGTTTACAACAATAGTTGAGCAAATACTATGAGCTGGCGGCGATATACGTCGGGGTATAGTAAGTTAAGGATCAACAAAGCTTGTGGGACTAACAATGGAAGCCTAAGAGAAAGACAAGAACGAAATGTTAGATCTGGCTAAGGTTTCAATATATTACGCAGCAAGAATCTTACCTGTGTAAAACATCAAAGGCTTTTTGAATTAATGCACCAAGATGCACTGGCATCGAATGCTAGCCTATAAAGTCGATAATGTCATCCTTTGAATTATATCCACACGACTCAATTAACTCCCTAACTGGAAACACAAACGACCCCAAAAACTCAACAGCACGCAATGGCAACAATGCTGTTGAGATCGTGATCGACGATTGGAGCTCCAAATCGCACGTACAAGGTGCACAAATTTAGCCAATCGTAAATTCGAAAAATAAGCTCTGAAGAATGTGCATACCAGTGCATAAGCAACATGCGGTTCTTAGAATAAACAGTAAACAGATAAGGTCGGTTTCACAGAATATCTATCGTGAGTGGAAAAAATGATGACGTTGCATAAACAACTGTAACAAGTCAAGCACGAAATTAAGAGGTTCGTTTTTAAAGCCCTGCCTTTACCCTTATGGTACCCGAGGGCCTGGACGTCGTCTCCATATTACGAATTAATCTGCGCGACGCGAGTGGTCCTTCAGGCGACTCTTTTCTGGTCATTGTTGGCAAGTGATGCTTTTTACATAGCGGTTCTGCTTCTCACGACGGAGCAGTGCAAGTTCTTACGTGAAGGCGAGTTCATCTGCATTAATTTCCTTGACATTATTTCAGGATGGGGATTCCAAAATTTGTTTTACACCAATCTGATATGGAACGGTATCTTGGAGGGAGAGATTCTTGAATTCAAGAGGAAACTTAAAGAACCTTCCTTTCAAAGAAAATTCATATGATTAAGATCCTTTTGCGTAATTTTTTTTATTATTGGACGATCTGTCTTATCTGACTTCTTTCTTCCTTAGGAATTCATTCAATCATGCTCCTGGGGAGTATGTTTTCCATCATCTTTTGAACAAAGTTTTTTTTATTATAAGTGGCCCACATAACGTAATTCTTTCTGTGAAACCATTCGATCATATTCCTGGGGCTATGTGCGTTGCATCTTTCTTTGGACATTTTTGTCGTTTTTCACTTCTTGGATGTTAAATATCGTAGTTCGCTTACGTAATCGATTTGGCAGTGGAGCATCTGTTTTATTTCTTCCTTGCCGTTTATCCTTATCAAAAAACGCTTTCCATCACATTCTGGTGGACAACCACTTTCATTTATTTCATTATCATCGTAAATTCATAACTTCAACAGTTGTTTGGATCTTTATGACGAAAATAGCGATTTTAGGGAAATTCTCTTCTCACAAGTTGTGCTCAAAATCTACGAAACAATTGAAACTAAGAAACTCGTCGATGATATGCTGGTTCTAAATTTTAGAACTCGGAAACTAATCACTTGTTGAAACACATGAATTCGAGGTAGAATTTGCGCGCGATTTCAAAAATACAGCGATACATAGGCTGTTCCATTAAAAATCTGCAAGTCTGGTTCGTAG
This sequence comes from Prosopocoilus inquinatus, assembly GCA_036172665.1. Lineage (NCBI taxonomy): Eukaryota > Metazoa > Arthropoda > Insecta > Coleoptera > Lucanidae > Prosopocoilus > Prosopocoilus inquinatus. Next base: position 32,904,654 of record CM069877.1, read on the forward strand.
CTCGGAATCGCAGTGCTCGACTGTCTTACGAATACGCAATCTCTATGTAGGCTTTTTTGGGGCATCGAACGCCGCACAGTGGTTCAGGTATTACGGGCAGGCGGAAAATATTATTTTTAAATGAAAAGACGTTACGTATCACTAGAAATTTTATTACATCGATAAAATAAATGTATTAGTATCAGGAATAAGATAAAATATACAAATATAATGCATTATTTTGATATAGATGTTATCATAAAAAGTTACATTAATAATTGAATTTCTTTTTTTAAAAGGTCTATGTAGAGTTTTGTAAAACAAGGACGTTTCGCCAAATTTGTTTTTTGGCTTTTTCAAAGTAACCATTGGTTAATTTAGTTGCTATAGTGCTGCTGCCGTGGAGTTGTTTATTTACAGTTGAAAAAGCCAAAAGAACAAATTTGGCAAAACGTCCTGTGCTTTAAAAGCCCTACACAGACCGTTTAAGAAAGAAATTCAATTATTACAGTAAATGTTACGGTCAAGAAACTAATAAAGCTTTGACATCATCTTGAAGAGGATAGCTTTTGTGATAAGGTACAGCACGTAAACTGTTGATAAGGGGATCTGAAGTAGCTAAGAGCATGTTCATCACGTCCTCATTACAGGACAGACGAGAACATTTTCTTGAATGGCCTAACCTATAATTTCGATAGTCTTTATTTCGTGCTTCTTGAGCTTCCTCAGATAACATCCCAATAGGTAAGGCAGCAGCACTTATTATCTGTTTGCCGTGCAACAAGATTTTGTGCACTGTATTTGGCATATTATACCAGCTGTACAGGCTAACATACAGCTCAGCAGTCTCGTAACAATAACTACCAAACTTTTCTGGATCGACTACTGCACTAGAATTAATTGTTTGCAATATTATATTAAACCGGTGGATAAGTTCAATATCAACTCTCGTGACTTCAGCTACGATCTCCGCATTATTGAAAAATCTTCTGGACGTGTTCCCATCATTAGAGGTTCCCATTCCTTGCTTCACATAATCCACTATTAGACCCAGGACGTTGAAGTAGCTCACTCTGTATTCTTTTCTTCTCTTCTTCTTTTTGTGGTTTGGTAGTCTCGTTTGTTCTCCAGCTACAGAATGACATATTATATGCAATATGTAATATACATTCCATATATTTAATGCGTGCGTGAAGCGGCGATAAACCGATTTTAAGAGCTTCTGTGTTCACAGCTTTAGTTTTTTTATAAAGTTGCTCTAACACATTTTCTGTAAGCTGTGGGTATTTCAGTTTTATATTTTCGAGGCATTTATGTATTTCACGATTACTTGATAATATGATTTCCACTAATTCAGAATATGCAATAGTAAAGCTATCCTTGTAGTATGCGAAAATATTTGTAAATGAAGGTAAAACTATAACGCAATGTTATTTATACTTATGCGACATGATAAAATGTTAATTCCATCATTAGATTGCCTTACTAGTCTAATGCACTTTTTCGTAGTTAAAGACCGTCATTAGTTAATGACCTGTTACTTCCAAAACCGCAGATTAATGCAGTCAAAATTGATGTAATGTTAATCTGTAGGGTCTAATGAATCTATAAACGTATATCATTACGCATCGGTCGATAACGGTGATTACTTACAATCTGCTAATTGAAAGCAAAAGGATCCAAATGACCTTCTTCTCAAAAATGTTATTGCAAGTAATAACCCATCATATAATATACTATTAGTAGTATTTCTTTACTACACAGAATAGACTTAAGGCCAAACTAAATATAAAAGTGGAATATAATAACAATTCGGTTTTTCTCATTCTCGAAAGAATAGTATTTCTCGCACGCAATTTGTTAATTCTCGATCACCCTACTTTGATACAGTATTGTGTAATAATTTATTGGTATTTTCTGTAGGAATTGTTTCTACTAAGATTCTAATATGTGTGGACCATACTATAGACATTTTCAACATTATCCAAAACAAGGACTTATTTCCGCCCCTGAACCAGTGTGCGCCGCCCGTTCAAAACAATTGAACAACATTTGTCGAAGATATGAACAGGATATAAACTTTTTCAAATGGAACACCTCATTTTTATTAAATTTTGGAAAACGCGAGCAATGTCTAGCCTGAAACGACGTGTCGCACCACGGGTCTAACGTGTTTCCTTCACGAGTTATCGCTTGTTCTAACTTTTAGAACTCAGATCCACGTTGCGACACATGAATTCGGGATAGAATTTCCGCGCGATTTCAAAAATACAATAATCTACGAGGTGTGAAATGCAACTTTGTTATTGTTTATTTCTCAGCTGGCATTCGAGAGAACAGTAATAATTATTCGGGTTTTTAGGACAAAAAAGATTCTAAATCATTCAGCTGACCAGTTTCGGTTTTATTTCAAAACTTTTATCAGAACCTAAAAAAAAGGTATACAGTGAGATTCTATCAACAAACAATTAAAAAAGATGTTACCTCTGATTAAAACAAAAACGATAAACTACAAACCATCGTTAGATTTGGGGTGAATTTACGTACTAACAGCCGCTGTAAAAAAAGGAAAAACAACAGTCAGTATAAGACTGGTAGATACAAAAATGTAAACACTTACGGTTCCATTAAAACATGTTTAAAGCAAAGTTTATCAATATGGGATGTTTTTTAAACGATTAACAATAAAAGATTATGGATAAAACAAAGTTAAAAGTAACGTTAGAAAACGTACCCCAACTAACAGACTGAAGCTGGTTTCTACTCAGCAACGCTACAAGTTAACCAACTTACAGGTTAGAGTGAAATTCCTCAAGTATTGGCCAACCTAAGAAAATTAAGTTACAAACGATTGACAGTGTGACGTTTGATGAGGTTATGGTAAATGATACATAAATTTTGTGTATCGGTTCTTAAATTTATAGAATTTTTATTATATGAATCATTTCAGAGATTAATCTTTTAGTAAAGACCGGTTTATAATCTAAAATCTTTAGGAGCAAATCCCGCTTCAATTTGTCTATCCTACTGCAATGTTAGGTCAAAAAGCGATAGTAAGATGTCGCTATTTTATATGTTTAAAATCTTAACATTATCAAAATCGAACGTATGTCCTGTGGAAAAATGGTGTGTAGATAGAGCATAGTTTCTTTCGGATGTTGATTGTTGAGATGGATTACAATGATATTTTTGATTTCTCATTCTATGGCATAGTTTCTGTTTAGTTTGGCCAATATAAGAGAAATCACACCCCATACAATCTATTTTATAAACAACGTTGCATTGATCAAGCAAAGGGGTTTTTGATTTAAGTTTTGAACATAAGCTGTTGGTTGATTTTAAGTAATAAAAAGCTAATTTTGTTTGATTATTGTTTTTTAAGATTCTAGCAATGTTATAAGATAAGTTAGGCAAAAAAAGAATTTTAAAATATTTGACTTGATTTTGAGACTCTATTGTTTCTAATTTTGAAGTATTGGATCTGTCATTCAATAGACGGGCAAAGAGTTTTTTTGGATCGCCATTTTGTATAGCCCGTTTTTGAATGATAGTAAAATTCTTTTTCCACAAATTGGGATCAGAGAGCTCCATGACCCTGTGTTTTAAGGACTTTAAAACTGCCAGTTTTAGGTTTAAAGGGTGTACAGATTGATAATTAATTATTCTGCCAGCATGGATAGGCTTTATGAACCAATCAGTGATAAGCTTACCATTGTCGCATATCTCAAGCAACACATCCAAGAAGGGAAGCTTCTTATTATTTTCTATTTCAATAGTAAATTTTAATTCATCACAAAACTCGTTAAACTTTGACAAAATCAAACCCACAGAATCACTAGGAATGCTAGTAACGATATTATCAACATAACAATATAAAAAGGGAATAGGAAACGCTGAGTACAACAGAATTGAGCAGTTTGTTCATAACTATGTTAGCTAAAACGGGAGAAGCTGGATTGCCCATGGCGGTATCAAAAATTTGTCTGTAAAATTTATTATCAAAAATGAAATAGCTTCTGTCAAACAAGAACTCGACCATGTTAATAAAAACTGCCTTAGGTATGATATGATTGTGTGTAATTGTATTTGATCCCAATCATCATTCAGAATTTCGAGTACCAATTGTTTTGAGATGTTGATGAATAACGAAGTTACATCTAACGAAATTAAAATATATTTATCAAGAATTGTGGTTTTTAATTTTTTGTACAAAGGTAAAAGAATTTTTAATGTTGAAATTAAAGTTCTGATTTAGGTTGGAAAGAATTTTGGTAATAAATTTTGACAGTTGAAAGGTGGGATCACCAATACAAGATACAATGGGACGAAGTGGATGGTTCTGTTTATAGATTTTGAGAAGGCCATAAAATTTTGGGGGGATAGCAGTGTATGTGGCGAGCTGTTTTGTTGTAGCGTTGTCAATTAGTTCTTCTTTTAGAAGTTGTCGGACAATTTTGTTATTTTTTGTTTGAAAGCCAGAAGTAGGGTCTTTATTGACCTGTTGGTAAACATTGTTGTCCTGTAGTAAATGATTCATTCGTTCAACGTAGTTTTCTTTCAACAAAATAACACTAGCACCACCTTTATCTGCTCTGGTTAAAATGATGTTACGATGTTCTTTAAGAAAGGATCGAGATTGCTTAAACCACCTATCAATAAAAAGGACGCCAATTTCATTTATCAGTAATAACTATCTGCTATTTGCGCGCGAACTCAGATAATAAATAAGCATTACGTTTCAGAGTTACGAAGCATAGTTACTTTTTTTGCAAACAAAACAACTCGTATATTAATAGCATTTTTGAATTCCCCGGCCTGAAACGATTATAATTATTAGTTTCCGAGTTCCACAATTTTAGACGAGGAACCGATCGTCGCGCTAGATCCGTGATGCGACCTACCTATTCAGGCGGAAATTTGGTCACAAATACAAAAATGTTATAAAATGTGGGGTCTTCCAATAGAGAAACGCAAACTTCGACCCCCCGTCTTTGTCATGCGATGCCCTGTCGTTCTTTTGCGTGTCACATTTAAAATTCTAACCAGTAATCTTCGGTGCCTGCTTCATCGCAAAGCATTTTCGCCTTACAAAGCAAAGTTCTAATTTTTTTCTTTAATGAAATACTCCGTATATTATAGCATTTTTGAATTCGTGCGCAAATTCTAGCCTGAATTGATGGGTCGCACTGTAGGCCTCACGTGATTCGTTCGCGAGCTTTCCTCTGTTCTAAATTTTAAAGCTCAGAAACTAGTCGCGCTAAATCCGCCGTGCGACACATGAATTAAGGATAGAATTTGGGTGCGAATTCAAAAATGCAAAGATTTACAGCGTTTCCTACTAAATAAATGAAACCTTGGTTCGTTATGCGAAAAAACTAATTTTACCTTCCGCATCGATGGTTTAATATGATTGGTCGTTGAATCCTCTTGGGTCTAAAATTTTAGAACTACAAAGGCAGTCGTCTCACACCCACGATGTAACATATGACTGCAGGTTAGAGTTTACTCACGAATTCAAAAATGTAAATATATACAGGGCGTTCCACTAGAAAAAAAATGATTTTAGTAAGAATTAGAAAATGTGTTCCTTAATTTTTTTTCTGGGCGCAAAACTTACGGATAGAACATTCGAATGTCATCCGATTCTATAAGCTTTCCTTATATTTGGCACATTCTGTATATTAATATTTTTTGTACATGTCGCATGTATGATGAATGTGATTGGTTTTCAACTTTTCAGATGTCCAGTACCTTGCAATTTAATTCTTCATTTTTGGCTTCAACAACTGACCATTGATCACCTCTTTTCTAAAACGATTTCCAATGGCTGGAAAGAATGTACAGTGTGGTCCATTTTCGATGGTTTTACAGGGTTTCTCAGTTATTTATAGGAATAGAAGAAAACCGTTTTCGCGACCCAATTCTACTTTTTCATGAAAAACTCAGTGGAGAAAACAAAAGTTAGCTATCTCCATTCGTTCGGGAAATATCGGCCGAAAACGAATTTTTCGGAGAAATTATATTTCACGATATCTCAGTTGTTTGTCAAGATATTTCGGAAATTGAAAAACTATTTTATTCAGAAATTAATGTAGATTTCGCTGACGTTATTGTCTTTTGTAAAAATTGCGCCACTTCTGCGAAATAGACTATAACTTTCTAATTTTAAATGGAAATAGTATTTGGCTATGACAAAAATAAATTGCTTGTTTAATGAGGTTTTCAAAAATATAAAGTTTGATATAATTATTTGTTTAAATAACAAAGAAACTAGTTTTCATTATTTTACAGTACCTATCAAGCTATCTGTGACGATAGAAACAAAAGAAAATTGAGTTCTCTTCCTCAAAAATCTATTATTAGAATAAATAATACAGGTAATTAAATTTAACAAAATAAATATTTATTGCTATTAGAGAACTCATAAAACTACAAGTAATGTAAATATGAATTAACTGTCAATGCAGTTTTGAAGAATTATATGTTACATGTTCCTTTGAAATTATTAAATCTTAAATTTTATATTATCAAAAATTTTTAGATAAGTTTATTTCACTTCTATCCGCGATTACATTTATTAATATACAAAAGTTCTTGAAAGCATTATTAAATTTAGGAAATATCCCACATTTCAATAATTTCTTAAAAATATGCACTAACTTATACAATTTAAAATTTATAAAAAGCTCTTAACTATTCCAATTAATAATTAAAGAAGTGTTCAAATGGAGTTAATCCATTTTTACGTACTTGTTATTTTAAGTCAGTCTGTGATAGATATACGAAGCTATTTATTTATTGAATTAAATTAGCTGTATTACTTAATAATAAATGATTTTTGGGGAAAACAATGGAACTATTTTTTTTGTTTTTGTGTAATGGATGGCTCGTTAGTTACCCCAATACAAAAAGTAATTAGTATCTTTATTATTTGAAAAAAATTATTATATCAAACTTTACATTTTTTAAAACCTCATTAAACAAGCAATTTTGTTTGTGTCATAGCCAACTACGGATTCCATTTAAAATTAGAAAGTTATAGTCTGTTTCGCAGAATTGGTGCAATTTCTACAAAAGACAATAACGTCAGCGAAATCTACATTAATTTCTGAATAAAATAGGTTTTGAATTTCCGAAATATCTTGTCAAACAACTGAGATATCGTGAAAAATAATTTTTCCGAAAAATTCGTTTTCGGCCGATATTTCCCGAACGGATGGAGATAGCTAACTTTTGTTTTCTCCACTGAGTTTTTCTTGAAAAAGTAGGATTGGGTCGCGAAAACGGTTTTCTTCTATTCCTATAAATAAATGAGAAACCCTGTAAAACCATCTAAAATGAACCACACTGTACTTTCATTTTTTTACTAGAATTATATCTTTGGAAGCCCTTTTGAGCGAGTTTAAAGCAGTTTCAAAATCGAGAAATATGACAAGATTAACAGTATCGGTTAATGCGACTTGTCTGTGGCATGTATCAAAGGCCCCTCGTTCATGCGAAAAGGATAAAATTTTAATTTTAATTTAATTTAATTTAATTATTGATACAGTTAATCATTATTGGTGATTACGACACTTTATTTAATGATTTGATCTAATGATAAAAGTTTTTAGAAGGACATTAAAGACACAATGTTTTACATAAAGAGGGATCATTGACAGTGTGTGGAAAAAGTATCATGGTCAGTTCTTCGAACTCTTACTTTTCTAAGAAGAGAAATGAATCGAAATTTATTTTTTTTTCTTGGCTGAATTGAATATTACCAAACTCTCTAAACCAAGTTCCTTGAACCCACAATGTTCGAATGACAATTTAACTATGTTCATCTTTGTTAATTCATGCCCAACCATTACACTTTCTCCCATGGATTTAATGTAAATATTGTCTCTCAAAGGAAGGACTTAATAAACACATGGATTTCCTGTGATATGCAATTTCGTCTCATGTCGTAGAGACATATCCTCCGCCGGAGTCGGGTATCGCTTATGCGCTTTTCATCTTGCGCCTCAGGAAGAGCCAACGTGGTCTTATTTGAGGCGCTGTCTAGCATTGCGTCGTGCCACTTGTTATTGAATTCACTTCTGACAGAAGCAAATTTGATTTATGAATTTCTGTCTGCGGGATACCATCTAATAAGTCACGGAACGTTCGTGCATGCGAAAGCGGGAATGCCCCGGAATGGAGCACCGCGCACGAATTTCAAGATACCCGGGAGGGTTCATAATCACGCTATTATGCGTTCGCCCGAGTTTGGAGTCATTACACGTCGCTTGATTAGCTCAATTATCTATTAGAACCGTGGAAATTCTTAAAGCATTCATTCAACCTTCCATATCGATTTCGAATTCCAAAACTCTGCTTTGGTGGAGGAGATTCTCGAGGTACAGGGTGTTCTTTTACTGTGTGCAAATATTTAAACCTGCAATATATCACCATGAATGGCAAAGATTGAACTCATATGTTCTTAACAAAAATTTAATATTTTTCGAGAAAAATGCAGTGGCAGATTTTCACTGAACCGTTTGAGAACTGCTAGCGTAGCTAAAAGTGGAACGCGGCCGCCTCTTGAATTACTACCCGAAGCCGAAATCGGTCAGGGTCAGTGCCTTATCGGAACTTGAGGAGGAGCCATGTAACTCTCGCCACTGCGATCATCTAGTCCGTCGAACCGTTTACAATTTAAATCAACTTCATGGCAAGTAATTACAAGTTCAAGTATTAAATTAAAATCTAGTGTAATTCAAGAAGCTGCGATTCGTAATTGCCGAACAAATGAAAAGCAAGGTACAAACAAATTGTAATTTCTCATTCTATATTATTTTCAAAAGACTTTTAAATTTACTTTGTTTCCAAGGACCGTAAGTAGTAATAATTTCATTGTTAGCAGCGAGATTGCAGCAAAAGTTTATTTATGTAAAAGGGTGAAGGAAGAACATTTTAACGCGCTTGACTAATTGGTGCATAAATTTTCGGATTTATTCGTCGATAGTTGATATCGTAAAACATATTACTTCGCTCAGTGAATTTAAATTTTAAATAAAATAATTAATAAACGATATCAGTGATTGTTATTACGAAACTGCGTTGAACATCGAGTGCGGTATCGGTGGGCGTGTCCATACCGAGAGGAAGGCGAAGTTAACCTTTCTCGCACATTTCAACAGTTACAAACAAGTGGTCTTTGCGAAATTTTTTGGCTATGATACGGTAGCCACCAAAACATACCCGCAGAAGGTAGCATTTCGCGTACTTATACTGAGGTTTCTTTATTTGCACAAAGTAAAAGAACATCCTGTATTTTGAATCCTCTTTTGTTACGTGGATCGTAGTAATTCGGTCTTCGGGTTTCTGCAAAAATCCGGTTTTGTTTCGGCGCAAAATTCTCGTCGCATTTCGGTGCTCCACTTCTATTAATAAATATCACATACATCTTCCTATATTCCGCTCGACTGAGTCCAATAAATAAGCTCATCTGACAACGAAACACTGGGGATGATTGGTCATTTGCCGATATTCCTGCGCGCTGGTTATTGTTTAACGGACAGAAGGCAAGACAAACTGCCGATGAGGTGCGTTTTTCTTCGCAATTTCCCAACTATCTTAATATCGTCCATTGGGAAAAAAATAATTCAACTTGAATAATTCATAATCAAACAGTGTAAACCGAAGTCTTCACATTCAGGGCTATTCTGTAACATTGATACGCATATGACTTGGTATGGTCTTCAATAATTAAGGGCGTGAACTTGATACGATTACATAGCAATTCAAGTGGATTGTCGACCACCAATTGAAGAGAGATGCATATTAACTTGATACGGACTACAAGTTGTTAAGAACCCGTTTACAGAAAACCGATGCGAGGTCACTTGATACATAGCAATAATTGATATGGATCAAGTTCCTAACAATGTTAGATAATACACCCCGTTATTCCATAAATAGTTTAAACACAATTCACGTGAAGTTTCAAGAAATAACAGGAGCCACTGCGTTCAGAAAAATTCAGTTAACTCAGCAACATATTTTGTTCTTTTCATTTATTTACTAGGTAATAAAATAATGAACCATTTTGTTAAGGATGTGTAGGAAGCTACCTGAATTTCCAAAATTTTTCGGCTAGTTAATCTAATACGGGTCCAATCTGCGCGCGGACAAGTTACATAAACCTTGGGTTTTGTAATTACTAAAACACAATCCCCAGGGACACATCCTGTTGATTCTCCATTATCTGTGAGGTCGAGTCCAAAGGCGATTAAAGGAATTGAGTAATCTAGAAGTTTCAGGTAAATCGGATGAAAGCCTGAATTTTGTGATGAACAACAAATAATTTTTCTAAATTGTAGTTAAATATAAACGTAGTTAAATATACGAGGTGTGACAATTAAATAACCGGACTGATGCTGTAAATTTTTTATTGATAAAATTATTCAATTAACATTTAATCCCCTTCAGTGTACTCTCCTTCTCTATTCCTACTTCGTTCAATTCGAATTTTCCATTGATGGAAACAATGCGACGTAGGTCATTTTCCGACAAGATGTTTAGTAGTCGCGTCGCCTGTTGTTTTACAACTTCTACGGATTGAAAAAGGGTGCCTTTGAACGTAGATTTAATCTAAGGAAACAAAAAAAGTCACACGGAATCAGATCTGGCGAATACGGTGGATGTTCCAGTAAAATATTAGAGTTTTAGCCAAAAACTGCTTTACGGAGAGCGCGTTGTGAGCCGGCGCATTGTCTTGGTGCAGAATCCACGAGTTCTTTTTCCACAAATCTGGCCTTCTCCTCCGAACTCGTTCACGGAGATTTTTCGAAAACTTGTAAATACATAGTAATGTTGGTTAACTGTATGGCCATCAGGAACTCAGTTGATGTAGATAACACCTCGGATATCGAAAAAGACTACAACAACATTGCTTTAAATTTGGATTTGCTCATCTTTACTTTTTTTGCCTCTCTTTAAATTTTTTATATACCACTCGAAAACTTGTGTACTCGATAGACAATTATACCTTTTGCAAAGTTTCATTACACTCCATGGCCGATTATCCGAGTTTAAAGAGAAATTTCTCATTAATACGTTGTTTGACTCTAGCGTTTAACATAATTCCGTCGCAAGGCACTTACAAGGTCTTATTTAATCAACGATTACAAGAAAACTGATTTGGCTACAAAACTAGAATTTTGCACATAAAAGGAGGAATGGATACCTGTCAATACTCTTTCCATTCTATTGTTTTCCGACTGTCAGGGCCTCTTAAAAAAATGAGTCCGGTTATTTAATTGTCACACCTCGTAAATATGCAGTGGTAAGCATGAAATATCGATCCTCCCTGTCAATCAAAACGTCAGTTTCAATTCCAGAAATTAAATATTTTCAGATAAACATCTTATCGTCTGTCAAAAAAACATAATTTGTATACTGGGTGTATCAGAAATATGTGTGTTAATTTTAACACGGAGTGCAGTCAGCTAAATGAAATATTTTTTCTATTTGACTTTTTTTATTTAAAGCTTTCTAAACTGATTTAAAATTTGAAAGGTATTACACATTAAAATCTACAGGGAAGAGCAAAAGTATGGAACCGGCTTAATAGTTCGAAAACTGTTGACGTATCTATTTGAAATTTGGTATGTGTTTTAGAGTCGATAAGACCTATATTATCAATCTGTTTCATTTTTTATTTGCTTTTGTTTCTGAGATACAACGCCTACTTGATTTTTTTAAATAACAATCTGACAATTTTCTTCCTTTATTTAATAGTTCGTTTAATCCTCTAAATAACCATATAAAAATATTTATATATTGCATAAGAAAACTTTGGAAAAAATAACGTTTTAATGAAAACATTAGAAAAAATGGTTTACATTGAAATTCGGTATTTGTTTTCATGCTTCTAAGGCAACTTTTATTAAAGTTGTAAAGTAAAAATAGCCCATAATCTTGTGACATTTTAGTTTTTTTGTTAAAACTAGTATTTTTGTCGAATATCAACCAATAAACTATTTCTTCTAACTTTTTCATTCAAACGCTATTTTCTCGAAAATTTTCTGATGTAATAGACAAATATTTTTATGAGGTTGTTTAGAGAATTGAACGAACTATTAAATAAAGGAAAAAAATCAGCAGGTTGTGATTTAAAAAAAATCAAGTAGGCTTTGTATCTCAGAAACAAGAACAGATAAACAATTAAAACAAATTGATTATATAGGTCTTACTGACTGTAAATCACACCAAATTTCAAATAGATACGTCAAACAGTTTTTGAAGTATTAAGCCGATTCCATATTTTTGCCCCTCTCCGCGTCTGGTTTAGGCTCAATTCTCACACGGCAGCCCGTCGCGTCACGTCGCGTCATTTTGCTGCCTCTAAAGGTGCGTTTAGACTTGAGCACGCACGCACTGATCCTCCGCGAACGCTCAAGTGTAAACGGCTATGCGCGCACGCTCACGTTGTGTTTTCCTGTGCGCGAACAGCCGCGAGCTCGAATAGCCGTAAATATGATTCCCTTTGGTGCATTTAGACGAGCACGCACGCACTGATCCACCGCGAATGCTCAAGTGTAAACGGCTATGCGCGCACGCACATCATGCGCGAATGGCTGGCAGAGGAGCCGCTTGGTGTCGGTCTCGGATACGTGCTCAAAGGAATTAATTGCTTCACGCATGAATGCGTAGTTTGAACGAGGAAAAAGTCGCATATTGAAAGTCCTCGCAGAAAAGGTTTCTGAATTTTCAGTTAGCCATGGAATGGACCAATGAAACAGCTTCGTTGCTTTGCAAGATTATGAAAAACTGCCTATTTTATGGAATATGAAGCACGCAAAATATTATTTTTAAAAAATGACTTACCAGGAGCTTGTGAACAAATTAAATATTGAAAATTTAGACAGTGCGGAAGCACAAAAAAAGATAAAATGTTTCTTGGGGCGATTTTAGTCATTGTAGTAAAATTTTTCAATTACTTATGACAACTCTCTGACACTAAATAATAAATAGAGTAATTTATTTTGTCTCTTATAAAAATTAGGCGTTTGCCACGAAAGTCGATGTCTCGTTCGAATTTCTTTTTTTTATTAAAATATGAATCACAATTATACAGCCGCTGCTATTTTGTCGTCCGTTGTGTGCGCGAACAACTGGATCAGCCCATGCGCCAGAAAATAAATGCTGGTGAGCGCGAACGAATGCCATGCGCGTATGCTCAGCTCGTTCGTACTCAAATCTAAACGCACCTTTAAGGTAAAGAAAAAGAAATTCGAACGAGACATCGACTTTCGTGGCAAACGCCTAATTTTTATAAGAGACAAAATAAATTACTCTATTTATTATTTAGTGTCAGAGAGTTGTCATAAGTACTTCAAAAATTTTACTACAATGACTAAAATCGCCCTAAGAAACATTTTATCTTTTTTTGTGCTTCCGCACTGTCTAAATTTTCAATATTTAATTTGTTCACAAGCTCCTGGTAGGTCATTTTTTAAAAATAATATTTTGCGTGCTTCACATTCCATAAAATAGGCAGTTTTTCATAATCTTGCAAAGCAACGAAGCTGTTTTATTGGTCCATTCCATGGCTAACTGAAAATTCAGAAACCTTTTCTGCGAGGACTGTGTCGCGTGGCTTTCAATATGCGACTTTTTTCTCGTTCAAACTACGCATTCATGCGTGAAGCAATTAATCCCTTTGAGCACGTACCCGAGACCGACACCAAGCGGCTCGCTCTGCCAGCCATTCGCGCATGATGTGCGTGCGCGCATAGCCGTTTACACTTGAGCGTTCGCGGAGGATCAGTGCGTGCGTGCTCAAGTCTAAACGCACCTTAAGAGTTGCCATGGTTTTAAATGAAGCAATTCTCACCAAGCAGCATTTTATGTCAAAAAATTACATGTAAAAATATGACGTGACGCGACTCGCTGCTCGTGTGCGAATTGAGCCTAAGACCGGAAAATTCTGTTATCATAGAAACGAAAGTCATAAAAAGTCAATACATGTAATGCCACATTTACTAAATTTGAGCAGAAATTACGTTCATAACTTGACGGAGACAAAAAATTGTTTATTATTATAAGTTTCCATAATCCTTAAACTCAGCAAAGGAAAACTGTAATTGCACATAACTATTGCACTTTTAAAATTTGCCAAACTGTCAAATGCGATACTCCTTGCTGAAGTGTGTTTCTTCGGGTAATTGTACTAGCAACAGTTATAGCATCCAAAATGTTTTTTTCGACATTCAGTACGAGATCTGGCACGGTTTTGGGCTTAAAGTTGAAATGAGTCATGATCCTGGAGAATTTGGACAGTTGATTGAAATGTATGCCTGTGGGTAAAATATAATTAGAAAACGAACCGCAGTCTTCATGCTTCCATTCAGCATTTCCACAAGCTCTACGATACACCAGGAGAGTATCTGTTAATTATTGATTAGAAAAGTTGTGTGTGTTTATAAAAATGACAACTGTTTTGACACATTATACATAATTCTATCCGCCGTGGTTGCCATGGTTTTTCGAAAGAGAGTCCAGTTCAAACATCAAACGACTCATTTGCTCAAAAATAGGGGTAAAAAAATGCGAAAAAATTTACGATATTTTCAAAATGCCACAAAATAAAATTGTTCAGCTTGGCGAGATCTTCTATGGTTTAAAATTAACACACGTATTTTTGATACACCCACTTCATCTAGCCATCTTGTCCTAGGTCTTCCTCTAGTTTTCTTTCCTCCAGGCTCCCATTCCGTCAACGCTCTCACGCTCTCATTTGTTTTCTTCCTGTATATATGACCTATCCATCGCGTTCTTTGTTTCCATATACGTAATAATATTCTCTCCGTCTAATATTCTCAGAATTTCCACATTTGTTCTTCTTGTATATTCGTTTACATTTATTATTACTGCTCCTACTATTGATCTCGCCATCTTCTTTTCTTGCCCTGCTAGCTTATTCTGTTCTTTTAGCATTAGGGTTAACGTTTCCGAGGCATATGTCATGATAGGTCTTATCATTGTTTCATATATTTTCATTTTCGTTCTGTTTGATACCTGCCCACCTTTTACTATTTTTTTTATTTGCGTAAAAGGACTTACTAGCAGCTTGTATTTTCTCCTTGACTTCCTCATCACTGTCCCCTAGATCATTAATAACTACCCCGAGGTATTTGATTTTCTAACTTTCACAAAAGTATCACTTTCAATTTTAACCTGCCTGTTTTTTCTTTACCTCCCACTTTCATAAATTTTGTTTTTTGAATATTTATTTTTAATCCCATTTTTCCGCATACCTTTGTTCCGGTATTTTCCTCTGTTTAGCTATGATTATATGTCATCTGCACACGCCACTATCTGCCCTTCTCTGCTTCTTACATTTCAAACATTTTCAAAAATTTACAAAGCCAGATTAAATAGCGCAACTGAGAGTGCATCCTCCTGTCGTGTACCTCGGTCAGTTTTAAAAACTTTCGTAACTCCTACCATGGTTTTTACCTTAACTGCTGTGCCTGCCATAGTCAATTTTATCAATCTTGCTAACTTAGGCCGCACGCCCAGCTCTCTAATTGCCTCTAGTAAACATTTTCTATTTATTGTGTCAAAAGCTTCTTGATAATCCACAAATAACACTTTCAAGTTCAAGTTAAATTCTCTTTCTCTTTCTCTATTACTTGCTTAATTATATGTATCGCATCAATTGTTGGTTTTCCTAGAGTGAAGCCAAATTGGTATTCCCCTATTATGTTCGTCAGGTTCATTACTTTCTTCTGAATCAAGGTTGATAGTATTTTATACGTGGTAATACCCCAGTACTTTTTGCAGAGTGCGTTATCTCCTTTTTATGTATAGTTATTATCTCACCTTTCTTCCACTCTTCAGGCATTTTCTCTTCTCTCCATATTTTCCTAATTAGCTTAAATTTTGCTTCTTGTAATTTCCCACCTCCATATTTTACTAGTTCCAAATTTATGCCATCCTGCCGCGGTGCCTTTCCGTTCTTACTATTATTTATTATGTTCATTACTTCTTCTCTTGTTGGATCCCATGCATCATCAATTTCATCCCTTTCCAATACTTTCACAGAGCTCTCTTGATTATATTGATTTTTAGTTAGTTTCCTGAAAGTCTCTTTCCATATTTTCTTTATTTCTTCTTCATTTTCTACCATCTTATCTTGCTTGTCTTTAATATTATATAACCTAACCGTCTGTGCTTTTTTCTGATTGTTTATCATCTGGTAAAATCTTTTTGTATTTCCTGCTCTTCTTTCTGCTTATATTTCCTCCATTTTAGTGTTTGTCCAATGTTCTCTACTTTTCCTAATTTTATGCCTACTATGTCTCCTGCTCCTTATGTATTCTTCCTTATCTGCTGGATTTTTTGTTTTTAACCATATTTCGCTAAATTTATTCTTCTCTGTATAACTTGTATTTTTAAGACAAATATGCAATATGCAAAAGTGACAAGAACATTTTATTTTTAACCACTCCAATGTCCTCAAACGCCCTAAATATATCAAAATCCCTCCGAGTGCCAAATTTGGCGTCTCTGTTCTCTCCGGGTCTACCCTTACGTGTTAAATTAAGCAAAGCAAACTTTTTTTGTACGCTGCCGGTAATACGCCTAACATGCCTTTTCATTAAACCGTAAAGAATCTTCACGACTTGAGTGGAAGGCTAACAATGAAATTACGATGGGCCATGAAATTACGTCGGCCGGCCCCAAAATTTTCGAGTGTCATCTAGGAAATAATAGCACAGGTCTGCAAAAAAAATTTTCTAAAAAATTGTTTGCAATTTGACAACTGACTTTTATGTACTTTTCAGCGCTGATTTCAAAAATGCAATCCGTTTTTTTCTATCACGTAAAATTTTCTTACAAAAAAGTATTTTTGGGTATAATAACAAAATTTAAGCAATTTTCCACATTTTTCCAAAGTTACATTTCCAGTACACTTCTATTTCTCTTTAAGCTTATAAGTCATTATAATAACGCTTTCGCTTGCTGTCGAAGCTTCTTTTGTTGCTTTTCCGGCTGTGGACTCGTTGAGGATAATTTCTTTTTATCATCCAGCAGTAGTCCGCCATCTTCCTTGGTATCTTCTTTCCATTTCCTTGATGTCTTGGTGGAATCTTTCACCCTGCTCTTCACTTACATCACCAAGGTTTGCAGGGAAATAGTCAAGATGTGAGTGAAGAAAATGAACTTTAATGCTCATATTACAGCCAAGCTTCTTAAAGTTGTCGAGCATGTCTGCGACGATTGTCTTGTGGTTTGGATCTTTTTTGTTTCCTAGGAAATCGGTAACAACTAATTTAAAAGATGTCCATGCTGCTTTTTCTTTTGTTTCCATTTTGTCCTCAAAGAAGGGATCTCTCATTAGTTTTCTAATGTCTGGTCCGACAAAGATTCCTTCCTTCAGCGTTCTCTCAGATAAACCAGGAAACTGTCCACAAAAATATCTGAAACACTCTCCTTCTTTTGGCAATGCCTTGACAAACTGTTTCATCAGACCCAACTTAATGTGAAGTGGTGGAAGTAAGACCTTTTTGGAATCCACAAGGCTTTCCCTCTTAACATTTTTAACCGCTACCTGTAAGGTTTTTCTCAAGGGCCAATCTTTTTTTATGTATTGTTGCTTTCTGTTTCTGCTGTCCCATTCACAGAGAAAGCAAGGGAACTTTGTATAGCCACTTTGTTGACCGAGCAGCATTGAAACCACTTTTAAATCACCACATAGTGTCCATTTGTGGTCTGAATAGCACAGTTTGTTTAAAACCAGTTCAAGGATTTCGTAGCTTTCTTTTAAGTGAACCGAGTGTCCAACTGGCATAGAAGCATACTTATTGCCATTGTGTAAAAGTACTGCTTTAAGGCTTCTTTTTGACGAGTCAATAAAAAGTCTCCACTCATCAGGAGCATATACTATTTTGAAACTAGCCATAAGTCCAGGAACATCACTGCAAAACACCAGGTCACCTTCTTGAGAGAAGAAAGATGCAAACTCCTTTTCCCTCGATCGATACCAAGAAAAGGATGTACCCGGAGCCAACAAATGTTTATCTTTCAATCTAGATCCTAAAACCTCTGCCGAGTCTTTAGGAAAGCCTAGGTCTCTAACTAAATCGTTCAGCTCAGATTGTGAGAATGGAATGGGATCGGTTGTGCCAGGTTCGTAGCAATCACTGTCGTCTTCACAATCACCATGCTGAGCCAATGGCTCGTGTTCGTCTAAAATATCATCCAAAGAATTTGGAGGAGAGGGTATTGGTATTTCAGGGCCATGAGGAAAAGGACGAATGGCTGATTGAATGTTAGGGTAAGAAATATCCTTTTTGTTTTTCAAATTGAAACCTTGTACGTTGCAAGAACAAAAATATGGTTTTTGGGCTCCCTCCAAACCATTGGTATTCCAAAACGAAAAGACTGTTTTTTACCTTGAAACCATTGCCTCAGTTCTTCAACACACACTGAATAAACTTTGTGTGGGGCCCAAGTCTTATCTTGATCGCCTAACTTTATACCAAAATAGGCAAAATATGCCTTATCAACAAAATAGGAAATGTTTCTTTGTTGCTTTTTAACGGTACAATTACCACAAATGTAGCAGAAGCAATCTGGTGAGTTTAACATCCTCTGGTAGCCATTGTCCATAAAAAAACTTCACAACACAAGTAAGTAGGCACTACTTTAAGGCACTAGTAACAACAACATGTGAACAGCACAGAGTGAAGAGGAATGTGAACTGAAGCAGTGAACAATAGCTCACTGCTTGGTGATGGAGGGGGAAGGGGCAGCGCGACAGACAGTCACTGACATGACAGATGCTCAGTGAGTCAGTAAGTGGCTGGTGGAGGGGGGAGGGCAAGGTTTCTCCTAATTACTCTTTATTTTACGTGTAACTCCTAGTATAAAAATGGCTATGCAACTGAAAATGCCTTATAGTTTTTTGTATTACTTTTTAAAAGTACTTTAGTCTAAATAACAGTTTATGGAGATCCTAAAAACCAAAATTCAAACTCACTACCGTACTGAAATGTGTATAAAAATATCGAACATATAAAATAGCGACATCTTACTATCGCTTTTTGACCTGACATTGCAGTAGGTTAGACAAATTGAAGCGGGATTTGCTCCTAATAAGTCCCCCATGCAAGGCGGCCATGCTTGCTGTCAAAGCATAATGAAAGATTTTAGAAAAATTTTGTGCAAATCGTTTTTAATTGCAATGAGAACCTCGAGCAACCTCTGGACAGCTGTTTCAGCCCTGTTTGGGGCTTCTTCAGCAGAGACGTAGCTCGACATTCCCACTGCAAACAAAAACGACTTGCCCAATTTATTCGCAATTGCGATGTAAGAATGATGAACATATAAAATAGCGACATCTTACTATCGCTTTTTGACCTGACATTGCAGTTGGATAGACAAATTGAAGCGGGATTTGCTCCTAATAAGTCCCCCATGCAAGGCGGCCATGCTTGCTGTCAAAGCATAATGAAAGATTTTAGAAAAATTTTGTGCAAATCATTTTTGATTGCAGCGAAAACCTCGAGCAGCCTTTGTACACCTGTTTCAGCCCTGCTTGGGGCTTCTTCAGCAGAGACGTAGCTCGACATTCCCACTGCAAACAAAAACGACTTGCCCAATTTATTCGCAATTGCGATGTAAGAATGATGAACATATAAAATAGCGACATCTTACTATCGCTTTTTGACCTGACATTGCAGTTGGATAGACAAATTGAAGCGGGATTTGCTCCTAATAAGTCCCCCATGCAAGGCGGCCATGCTTGCTGTCAAAGCATAATGAAAGATTTTAGAAAAATTTTGTGGAAATCATTTTTGATTGCAATGAGAACCTCGAGCAGCCTCTGGACAGCTGTTTCAGCCCTGCTTGGGGCTTCTTCAGCAGAGACGTAGCTCGACATTCCCACTGCAAACAAAAACGACTTGCCCAATTTATTCGCAATTGCGATGTAAGAATGATGAACATATAAAATAGCGACATCTTACTATCTCTTTTTGACCTGACATTGCAGTTGGATAGACAAATTGAAGCGGGATTTGCTCCTAATAAGTCCCCCATGCAAGGCGGCCATGCTTGCTGTCAAAGCATAATGAAAGATTTTAGAAAAATTTTGTGCAAATCATTTTTGATTGCAGCGAAAACCTCGAGCAGCCTTTGTACAGCTGTTTCAGCCCTGCTTGGGGCTTCGTCAGCAGAGACGTAGCTCGACATTTCCACTGCAAACAAAAGCGACTTGTCCAATGTATTCGCAATTGCGATGTAAGAGTGATGAACGGATAAAACAGCGACATCTTACATCCTACTGCAATGTCAGGGCAAAAAGCGATAGTAAGATGTCGCTATTTTATATGTTCATCATTCTTACATCGCAATTGCGAATAAATTGGGCAAGTCGTTTTTGGTCTGCAGTGGGAATGTCGAGCTACGTCTCTGCTGAAGAAGCCCCAAACTATACAAGCAGTTTATGAAATAACTGTACGTGATGGAATTTTTTCACTATTTTTTCTGAAATTAGCGTTGAAAACACCATAAAAATCACTTATTAAATTTAAAACAATTTTTATGTTGCAGACCTGTGTAGTTATTTACGTGTCAAGCTTTGTAAATAAATGTTTATGGGCGGGCTGGAGTTGGAACGATGCAGGAGCGAGCCCCATAATCCAGTGAGCCTAGTAAAGATTATTTGCAAAACTTGTCGCCTACAAACTTTTATTTTCACCTTCACATGGCATGACTTTTAAGTAATTTACATAATGTTTTTTTATGAAAACGTTTTTTTTTTATCGAAGACGTTATTTCTAGCTAGACGTAGTCGTGGTGATGTAAACAGACAATCTGCTCTCTATAAGCTTGTTAAATTTTACAGGTCTTTTATACAAGCCCGTAGAAGCTTTACAGGCTTGTTCCAGTAATTTACCATTTACTTGGTTACCATAAACAACAAAATTGACCTCTAAAATGTCATTTACTGAGAAGGTGGAAATAAAAGCGATTAAGGCCCAGTTTTATAATGACGGTTTAACTTTGAGCCGCACCCTTCACAACGATTGTTGAAATAATCGTTGCTAAGGGTTTAAGCCTCAACTCAAAGTTGAGCCCGGTTTGTAAAACTGGACCTTACAGCCATAAATAAGATGATTTAAAATTGTTTCTTAAACAATGAAACGTCCAAAATTGTTAATCAAAATTCGGCAATTATCTCCTTTTTTCTCATTCCAGAATGTAGATATTCCAGGTCTTCCTCTCTTTCTTTTTGTGGTGTAAGTCGACCCAAAAATGTCTTCTGCCTTTCTTGATCTGCTTCTACAGGTCCATTGAGTTGGTATAACAGCAGACAACAAAATGGTTAAATTCTTTAAAGCAAAATGGTATGAGTGGACGAAGTACGGTCGAGTAACAAAATGGAGCTTTTCACAGGAAAAAATAGAAGGTATTCAAGAATTTCAGACTGTGTTGAATTTGTAAATATTTTTGTACGAGGTAATCCAATGCTATTAGCTTTTTAAGACTTTTTTTAATTTTTAATTTTAACGTTTCATGTTTCGATCTTTTACAGTTTTTTCGAATTTCCTTAAAATTTTTAATTTTTAATATTTTTCTTACAATTTTTAAGAATTTCTCATTTTTTTATCTTTTCTACAATTTTGCAGTAGTGAAGGAAACAGGGACTTTTTTTTTGGTAGTAGAAAACAATTCTTCGGCCGTGAACTACAAGCACCATTGAAAAACTCTAAGGCCCGGTTTCTCAGTCACATTTTAACTGTAATCGTCAGTTTCTTTTTATATAGGAACAGATGAAAGTTAACTGAAGATTAACGTTAAACTGTGACTGAGCAACCGGCTCTAAGAGAACTTGAATATTAGTTACATTTTTTTTTTAGTTCTGTTTCTTACAAATTTAACATTTCTTTGAATTGGTCCTCTTTCTTGCTAAATCCCAATCCAACGCATACTTTATTGGAAAATGAATTCCCTTTAATTAAGACGTTTCATTCAATTCGAAAGAAAAAAAAAATATTCTCATTTCCGGGTCTACATCTAATTGGGATTTAATTTCAAACTGGAAGCAAATAATACGTTTCCTGGCCAACGCTCAGTTGTAAAATGAAATACGACACCTCGTTACCGGTTATTTATGAATAGCACGAACACAATCCATTGTTCCCCCCCTTTTTTTTTAATTACCCTTTTCGGCGCAACATTATTCTCCGTGCGTTTATCCCAACGCTGTTAGAAACTGATCGACGAGCAATTATGTTCAAACTCTCTCTCAAAAAAAAAAGTAAATAAATCGGACAAACGTGGTGCTCGTCAGGTGAATTACAAAAGCAAGCGAGCTTTGTGTTATGCTTTTCAAGTTTGTTTAATTACCTACACTACACGTCAGTTATTTTTTTTTTAATTTCCTGGTAATGATTTTTTGGAATTATTCAGGTTCATCGAGTGTATTATATTTACAAAAAAGAAAAAAAAATGTTGGACCGATGAAAAATGTCGTGTAATATCTGGCCTATAAAATTTTATTGGAATCGGCAGATAATATATGGCGGCGACATCCAGAGCTTAATCAAGGAGAAATTACATTCCTTGATGGTGCGGGTTACGGCGACATATTTTCGCTGGGGACAATATATCACCTTAATTATCAACATTAACTGGCTATGGGAGTAAAAACAGGAGCGTTGTTATCGGCGATGATAAGACGAGGGAGGGTCTGGGGAATTGCTTTCGCCCACCACTTCGTGACTAAACGCATTCAAATTGCTTTGAGATCCTCATCGTTTATACGTTAGAGTTCTGGCAAAAAGGAATGAATTAAGAGCGACCATGCAGGACGAAATCGCTTTGATGGTTTCAACTGCAAGAGAGCATAACCTGTTGGTGCATAAAATACCGGGGGAAACAAAAACAAACATATCAGAGCATAAAACGTACAAGAAGGTAATTCAAAATTCTAGGGTGTTTGCAAAATAAGTGCAACATTTTTAACCACAGTACGCCGACAGCACAAATAACACGAAAAAAATACAAAAAAAAAATCGTAAGACAAAAAGGAAATGCTTTTATCCGCCCCTTATTCGGCGCTCGGTTGCAGTTACTTTTACTGTTTTCATCGGTTGTAATTTTAAAACGTTTGGAGGCCAATTTCTGCACTACTCTGAGGCTATGCGCTGAAGTATGTGTTTTAATAAATTAAAGATTAAGTGAAGGCACGTGGAAATTGAAAAGTATTCTCTTGAGGCTGCAATTACTTGAAGGTAGTGTTCATTGATCGTACTTCTGGAGCATCTTGAGGATAAAATTATGGCTGTTTAATAGTAGCCTCATTACTCTGAGGTCGTCGTATTCTCCAATTAGTAATTGCCTCGGTAATCTGACGCCGTTCACCGAAATACGTGCTCCAAAGAAGAACGAAGAGACGTTGAAAACCTGTCGACATTCTTGGTCAGACATGTTGCTAGTTGAAGGTGTGCCGTTACGATCTGGCTCAGCTGCAGCGTTAATTAGCGTCGAATCAGACATGTTTTTTGGGGTTGCAAAATCAGTTTCTTTGAAAATATTTCTATCCACCGGCTATATTCCTGTGGCCCTAAACCCGCTAATTGCTGTGGTGTAGCGTCTACTTTGTTCCGTTCAATACCCACCGGATTGTGACACTTTGCTAGTGATGGGAAAAAAAAGAAGTACGAATAATACAATTTTGGTATGACAGTTTCAGGAAGATATTAAATAAAAATGAATTGAATTTCCTAATTGTTGGTCCTTGGACAGTTGCTGATGCCTATGCCCACATGTGGCCATAACTGCAGTTTTTGTGCAGCACTCATTCAGTAGGGTGCTTGTGTGATTTACTGTATTTTTTGGAAGGTTCGTACTAATGTACTTTTTACTTGCCTTGTTAAAGTTACTTTTCAACGGTCTAAAGAAACTGACATCTAGGGGTTTTACAGTTTTACACAGTTCGAGAAACTCGCAGTTGAAAAACGGGCACAAGAAATAATCGTACGTCTATGTCTATGAGATAGGTCAAGAAAACGAAATTTTATTGCTTTTAACGTCATGATAAGTCGTATTACAGCTGAGCGAAAGATTTGCTTCATTTTTTATGACTATGACAGGCAATTTATTGCTGCGTATTCTTTGGGATCAACAGTTTAGTTTGTGAAAAATGATTAAAGCTAAATATGATTACTACCTACGTGGTATTATTACTTATTAAAATGACGCAATTCACGAACCGTGAGAGAACAGCATTTCAGAGGAGTGTATTAATAATTCCGTACAGTATTCGCCCAATCCTGACATGCACGCGAACACAAGAATCACTTTTTCGCCGAGCTCGTTTGTGTGTCGCTAATAATGGACGCCACATCGAACAATTGTTACAAACATTTCTAAACGTGTAAGAGTGAACGTTTGTTTGAATGTGATCTTCCACACAGATGATATTCGGTGAGGGTGTCTTGCGTATTAGTCATTCCCGCGATGTTTACTGTCTACGATCAGAGAAGCAAGTTCCGTAAGGTTTTTGTTGTTATTTTAGAGGGTGCAATGCATGATTGCAATGAATCCTGATATTTTCCACTCACTCTGAGGCTACTTAAAACAGCCTGGGCGTTTGTTTTGGTAGCTAGTGTCAGATTTCGACGGAAATTCGCCTCAAAAAGCCCTAAAATTGCGATCGTAGAACGCAATACAAGTGATTGTAGCCTCAGAGGAATATATTTTAATTTTTGAGTGCGTACAGTCCAATCTCTGATTTTCTACATATACACCCCACTGTGAGGCTACTAAGACACAGTTTTTTTTCGTTTGGGCACTTAGTTCGGTAGTTGGCAGCACATTTCAGCAAAAATTTGCCCTTAAAGTGCCCTAAAATTACGATCATTAAACACAGCGTAAATTATTGTAGTCTTAGAGGACTATATTTCAATTGTGAGGCTACTAAGACACAGTTTTATTTTAATTTGGGCACTTATTGGCTTCATATTTCAGCGGGAATTGGCCCCAAAGCCCCTAAAATTACGATCGTTTTATTAGTAACCTCAAAGTGGGCGTACATGTAGAAGATCGATACATTCCTCTGAGACTACATAAATTTTATAGTGTTCAACGATCGTGATTTAAGGTCACTTTGAGGCCAGTTTCCGCTGCAATATGAGGCCACTTATGAAAATAAATGCCCAAACAAAAATAAAGCGGTGTGTTAGTAGCCTCAGAGTGAGCGGTCATGTACAAAAACAACTTTTTTAACTGTACGCACCCAAAAATTGAAATGTATCCCTCTGAGACTACAACGACTTGTATTGCGTTCATCGCCTCAAAGCGCTTCAAAATTTTAGGGCGCTTTGAGAAGAATTTCCACTGCAATCAGAGGCCAGTTACCAAAATAAGTGTCGATACAAAATAAAGTTGTTTTTCTCAGTAGCCTCAGTTTGAGTGTATTTGTAGAGAAAAATTTCGGGCATCCAAAAAATTGAAACATATTGATGTTTTAGGGCGTCTTGAGGCGAACTTCCGCTGCAATCTGAGACCAGCTACCTATCTACCTAGCAAATGTGGAACTAAAATAAAGTCGTGTTTCCCAGTAGCCTCAGAGTGGGTGTACTCTTAGAAAAGAAAATTATGATTAAGTGTGCGCATCCAAAAATTGAATTATATTCCTCTGAGGCTACAATCTGAGGCCAGCTACCAAAATAGGTGTCGAAACAAAAATGAGACTATTTTTTCTCAGTAGCCTCAGAGTGGGTGTGCTTGTAGAAAAGAATAGGATTGACTGTACGCGCACGAAAATCGAAATATATTGATTTTTAGGCTACAATCATTTTTATTGCGCTCATCGATCGTAATTTAGAGACGCTTTTAGGCCAATTTTCGCTGAATTATGAGACCAAATACCGCAATAAGTTCTCAAACGAAAATAATGCTGGGTGTTAATAGCCTCATAGTGGTGTCTACATGTAGAAAATCGGAGGATTAACTGTACGCACCCAAAAATTAAAATATATTCCTCTAAGGCTACAATCACTTGTATTGCGTTCGTCGATCATAATTTTAGGGCGCCTTGAGGTCAATTTTCGCTGAAATATGAGGCCAATAAGTGCCAAAATGAAAATAAAACTCTGTCTTAGTAGCCTCGGAGTGGGATGTACAAGTAGAAAATCAGAGGACGGACTGTACGCACCCAAAAATTAAAATGAATTCCTCTGAGGCTACAATCACTTATATTGAGTTCATCAATCGTAATTTTAGGGTCTTTGAGGCCAATTTCCGCTGAAATATGAAGCCAATAAGTGCCCAAATTAAAATAAAACTGTGTCTTAGTAGCCTCACAATTGAAATATAGTCCTCTGAGGCTACAATAATTTTCGCTGTGTTTAATGATCGTAATTTTAGGGCACTTTAAGGGCCAATTTTTGCTGAAATGTGCTGCCAACTACCGAACAAGTGCCCAAATAAAAATAAAGCGGTGTGTTAGTAGCCTCAGAGTGAGCGGTCATGTACAAAACCACTTTTTTAACTGTACGCACCCAAAAATTGAAATGTATCCCTCTGAGACTACAACGACTTGTATTGCGTTCATCGCCTCAAAGCGCCTCAAAATTTTAGGGCGCTTTGAGAAGAATTTCCACTGCAATCAGAGGCCAGTTATCAAAATAAGTGTCGATACTAAATAAAGTTGTTTTTCTCAGTAGCCTCAGTTTGAGTGTATTTGTAGAGAAAAATTCCGGGCATCCAAAAAATTGAAACATATTCATTTGAGGCTACAAACACTTTCATCTGTGAATCTGCGTTCATCGATCGATGTTTTAGGGTGTATTGAGGCGAACTTCCGCTGTAGTCTGAGGCCAGCTACCTATCTACCTAGCAAATGTGGAAATAAAATAAAGTCGTGTTTCCCAGTAGCCTCAGAGTGGGTGTACTCTTAGAAAAGAAAATTATGATTAAGTGTGCGCATCCAAAAATTGAATTATATTCCTCTGAGGCTACAATCTGAGGCCAGCTACCAAAACAGGTGTCGAAACAAAAATGAGACTGTTTTTCTCAGTAGCCTCAGAGTGGGCGTGCTTGTAGAAAAGAACAGGATTGACTGTACGCGCACGAAAATCGAAATATATTGATTTTTAGGCTACAATCATTTTTATTGCGCTCATCGATCGTAATTTAGAGACGCTTTTAGGCCAATTTTCGCTGAATTATGAGACCAAATACCGCAATAAGTTCTCAAACGAAAATAATGCTGGGTGTTAATAGCCTCATAGTGGTGTCTACATGTAGAAAATCGGAGGATTAACTGTACGCACCCAAAAATTAAAATATATTCCTCTAAGGCTACAATCACTTGTATTGCGTTCGTCGATCATAATTTTAGGGCGCCTTGAGGTCAATTTTCGCTGAAATATGAGGCCAATAAGTGCCAAAATGAAAATAAAACTCTGTCTTAGTAGCCTCGGAGTGGGATGTACAAGTAGAAAATCAGAGGACGGACTGTACGCACCCAAAAATTAAAATGAATTGCTCTGAGGCTACAATCACTTATATTGAGTTCATCAATCGTAATTTTAGGGTCTTTGAGGCCAATTTCCGCTGAAATATGAAGCCAATAAGTGCCCAAATTAAAATAAAACTGTGTCTTAGTAGCCTCACAATTGAAATATAGTCCTCTGAGGCTACAATAATTTTCGCTGTGTTTAATGATCGTAATTTTAGGGCACTTTAAGGGCCAATTTTTGCTGAAATGTGCTGCCAACTACCGAACAAGTGCCCAAATAAAAATAAAGCGGTGTGTTAGTAGCCTCAGAGTGAGCGGTCATGTACAAAACCACTTTTTTAACTGCACGCACCCAAAAATTGAAATGTATCCCTCTGAGACTACAACGACTTGTATTGCGTTCATCGCCTCAAAGCGCCTCAAAATTTTAGGGCGCTTTGAGAAGAATTTCCACTGCAATCAGAGGCCAGTTATCAAAATAAGTGTCGATACTAAATGAAGTTGTTTTTCTCAGTAGCCTCAGTTTGAGTGTATTTGTAGAGAAAAATTCCGGGCATCCAAAAAATTGAAACATATTCATTTGAGGCTACAAACACTTTCATCTGTGAATCTGCGTTCATCGATCGATGTTTTAGGGTGTATTGAGGCGAACTTCCGCTGTAGTCTGAGGCCAGCTACCTATCTACCTAGCAAATGTGGAAATAAAATAAAGTCGTGTTTCCCAGTAGCCTCAGAGTGGGTGTACTCTTAGAAAAGAAAATTATGATTAAGTGTGCGCATCCAAAAATTGAATTATATTCCTCTGAGGCTACAATCTGAGGCCAGCTACCAAAACAGGTGTCGAAACAAAAATGAGACTGTTTTTCTCAGTAGCCTCAGAGTGGGCGTGCTTGTAGAAAAGAACAGGATTGACTGTACGCGCACGAAAATCGAAATATATTGATTTTCAGGCTACGATCATTTTTATTGCGCTCATCGATCGTAATTTAAAGACGCTTTTAGGCCAATTTTCGCTGAATTATGAGACCAACTACCGCAATAAGTTCTCAAACGAAAATAATGCTGGGTGTTAATAGCCTCAGAGTGGTGTCTACATGTAGAAAATCGGAGGATTAACTGTACGCACCCAAAAATTAAAATATATTCCTCTGAGGCTACAATCACTTGTATTGCGTTCGTCGATCATAATTTTAGGGCGCCTTGAGGTCAATTTTCGCTGAAATATGAGGCCAATAAGTGCCAAAATGAAAATAAAACTCTGTCTTAGTAGCCTCGGAGTGGGATGTACAAGTAGAAAATCAGAGGACGGACTGTACGCACCCAAAAATTAAAATGAATTGCTCTGAGGCTACAATCACTTATATTGAGTTCATCGATCGTAATTTTAGGGTCTTTGAGGCCAATTTCCGCTGAAATATGAAGCCAATAAGTGCCCAAATTAAAATAAAACTGTGTCTTAGTAGCCTCACAATTGAAATATAGTCCTCTGAGGCTACAATAATTTTCGCTGTGTTTAATGATCGTAATTTTAGGGCACTTTAAGAGCAAATTTTTGCTGAAATGTGCTGCCAACTACCGAACTAAGTGCCCAAACGAAAATAAAACGGTGTCTTATTAGCCTCAGAGTGGGGTGTATATGTAGAAAATCAGAGATTGGACTGTACGCACTCAAAAATTAAAATATATTCCTCTGAGGCTACAATCACTTGTATTGCGTTCTACGATCGCAATTTTAGGGCTTTTTGAGGCGAATATCCGTCGAAATCTGACACCAGCTACCAAAACAAGTGCCCAGGCTGTTTTAAGTAGCCTCAGAGTGAGTGGAAAATATCAGGATTCAATGCAATCATGCATTGCACCCTCTAAAATAACAACAAAAACTTACGGAGCTTGCTTCTCTGATCGTTCATGTCAGGATTGGGCGAATACTGAACGGAATTACTAATACACTCCTCTGAAATGCTGTTCTCTCACCGTTCGTGAATTGCGTCATTTTAATAAGTAATAATACCACGTAGGTAGCAATCATATTTAGCTTTAACTCGTTCAATCACTTTTCACAAACTAAACTGTTGATCCTAAAGAACACGCAGCAATAAATTGTGTGCAAAATCATAAAACATGAAGCAAATCTTTCGCTCAGCTGTAATACGACTTATCACGACGTTAAAAGCAACGCCTCTCGACTTCGGCAAAGATCACAGCTCGATTGCACTTCTGCTTTTTGTTCCAATAAAATTTCGTTTTCTTGACCTATCTCATAGACATAGACGTACGATTATTTCTTGTGCCCGTTTTTCAACTGCGAGTTTCTCGAACTGTGTAAAACTTTAGTTAAGGGTATGTAAGTCCAATCGTTTCCATTAGTGATGATGTATTACAGGTTTATTGCAACCCCTAGATGTCAGTTTCTTTAGACCGTTGAAAAGTAACTTTAATAAGGCAAGTAAAAAGTACATTCGTACGAACCTTCCAAAAAATACAGTAAATCACACAAGCACCCTACTGAATGAGTGCTGCACAAAAACTGCAGTTATGGCCACATGTGGGCATAGGCATCAGCAACTGTCCAAGGACCAACAATTAGGAAATTCAATTCATTTTTATTTAATATCTTCCTGAAACTGTCATACCAAAATTGTATTATTCGTACTTCTTTTTTTTCTCATCACTAGCAAAGTGTCACAATCCGGTGGGAATTGAACGGAACAAATTATACGCCACACCACAGCAATTAGTGGATTTAGGGCCACAGGAATATAGCCGGTGGATAGAAACATTTTCAAAGAAACTGATTTTGCAACCCCAAAAAACATGTCTGATTCGACGCTAGTCAACGCTGCAGCTGAGCCAGATCGTAATGGCACACCTTCAACTAGCAACATGTCTGACCAAGAATGTCGACAGGTTTTCAAGGATGCTCATACTCTATCTACTGAAATTTCTGCTACTAAGCCCACGAGTTTTAAAACTGTTAAGGACATTGCTCCACTACCCGATGCCAGTAAAACGTAAAGAAGAATAAGAAGAAAAACCCAAATCACCACCAATGATTCAAGTTTTAACCAGCACCCCATATAAAGAAAAACTAATCTAGAAAGAACAGGAGAAAATAGACAAACTGCGAAAGAATGAATTGAGATTTAACAAAAACTTATTGAAGGAAAAGCCCTCAGCAAAACCTACCACAGTTAAAAGGAAAATCAATTTTTAAAATAGCCATGCTGGTAGCTGAAAGAAAAAACAATGAATATGAAAAAAGCAGTTGAGTTTTCTTGGTTTTGCAAAATTTGTGATAAAGGGCAATTTGGGAAAACACATGGTGCTAATTAGGCAAGCATGGCGCAATTAAGGAAAATATTCCAAAATTTTTACATTATTTTTTTGCATACCTAATTTGAAAGTTTCTCTAAGTTTTCTACGGAGCTGTCAATGCATCAGTTAAGAGAACCTAATTTGCACAACTGAAAATTTTCCCCTATTTACGTTGCCAATATATAAAAGTAAGTTCTTAGGTCAGCGTTTCCCAAACTGTGAGGCGCGCTCCCCTAGGGGGGCACGTAATTCTTCCAAGGGGGGCGCAGCAGAATAAATCTAAAAACAAATGAACACAAACTGTAACTAGTTTATCGTATTATTTTGTGCAAGAAGTTGCACATACATTCATTTCATAAACAGACAAAACAGCGACATCTTACGATCGCTTTTTGACCAGACATTGCAGTAGGATCGACAAACTGAAGCGTATTTGCTCCTAATAAGTCCTCATATAAGGCGGCCATGCTTGCTGTCAAAGCATAATGAACGTTTTAAAATTTTTTGTTGCAAATCGTTTTGATTGCAGTAAAAACCTCGAGCAGCCTCTGTATAGCTTTTCAGCCCTGCTTAGGGCTTCGTCAGCAGAGACGTAGCTCGACATTCCCACTGCAAACAAAAACGACTTGTCCAATTTATTCGCAAATGTAAGAGTGATGAACAGATAAAACATCGATCGTAAGATGTCGCTGTTTTATCTGTTCATCACTCTTACATCGCAATTGCGAATAAATTGGACAAGTCGTTTTTGTTTGCAGCGGGAATGTCGAGATACGTCTCTGCTGACGAAGCCCCAAACAGGGCTGAAACAGCTGTACAGAGGCTGCTCGAGGTTTTCAATGCAATCAAAAACGATTTGCAACAAAAAATTTTTATTCATTTCGTGGGTTGGCACCGAACTTGTATTTGATTAAAACTAAGGAGATTCTAATTTCTGGACGTAAAATAACGTTTTGTTTGACAGTGAATAGAGAGTTATTGCAAAAACCCACAATTAGTGTTTACCCTATTATAATCGACGTTAAAAGAGATAATGTAACTAAAACAGCGTTAATTGGAATGACAGTTATTGCAAACCGTTTGCGTACGTATAATTAGATGATACACAATTCGCTAATCGTTGCTGCGCCTCTTTCAGATGTTTAGTTTGACAGAAAAATTTGCAGAGAAGCCATTCCGATCAAAAACTATCTTTAACTTATGAATACGTTACATCTTAAAATTTACACAACTTGAAGAAGTTTCGGAAGTCGTAATCGTACGTCGAGGTAATGATCGGGAACATACTGCACTTCATTTTAAACCGTAAGATCGGACGACATTCCATTATTAGATTCAACCCAAAGGGTTTTTTTCTGGTCAGTTTTGTCTGTCTCCACATTGCTAGCATTCGTTGAAAATAATCCTCTAAAGCTCGTAATGTAAGGGTTTATCGTTATCTTCACTGTTGAACAAAATGGTATCTTCATCACCGGTGATTTTTTAACGTTTAGGCGTAGACGCCAATACATTCATTTTCTATACCTAATAAGTAATTATAAAAAATGTAAACCACAATCAAAGTCCCAATTTGACACCGTGTGGTTACGCAACTGTCAAATTTAGCATTGAGGTAATAAAATAAGGTCGACTCTAAACGGAGCTTATTAAAGTCAAACCTTAACGTTAATAAAGAAACCTCATACTAAAATACGCTCTGCGCACGCGCAAACATCAAAATACGGTGTTTTCTTATTATGGTTTCCCCATAACTAGGGTTGCAATAACTCTCTAATAGTTGTGAGTTTGCGGTAGTGTGTTTTCCTTTATAAAAATTTTCTTTATAATCTGTAAATTTGATGTTATGAAAAATTATTCCGTATACCTAATTTCCGAACGATATTTTTTAAAATAAAGGAGCCAATAAGGAAATAATCCTTACGGAATTTGTAGGAGTGCACAGCAGATTTTAGTCGATGTAGTTGCCGAACATTTTTAGGTTATAGCAAACAGGCATTTAAAATTTTATAAAAGCTAATAAATTTATTAACCTTATAAATAAATAAAATATAATTAATAATAATATTATTGAACAGATAAAATAGCGACATCTTACTATCGCTTTTTGACCTAATATTGCAGTAGGATAGACAAATTGAAGCGGGATTTGCTCCTAATGAGTCCCCCATGCAAGGCGGCCATGCTTGCAATCAAAAACGATTTGCACAAAATTTTTCTAAAATAATATTATTGTAAAAGACGCAAAATTATTCAGATTTTCAGTACTGACCAACTCACAACATCAAATTAGACGAGCTATCTGTCCATCTGTCATGCTGACAATTCTTGCTTCAACGGTCACTTCCTAACCAAGAGACGTTTATAACGTAATTTATTTTTGACGATAACCGCAAACGAACTTTTCATAATATTGTATTACATTATATTATAAGCAAAAATGTTGCAGTTATAAAATGTTTTGATGAACCTAAAATATTTCAAAAATAAGCATTTTGACAATCATTTAGCTGTCTTAAGTGATGCAATATTGGCGCATTTCCTCTACTTTGGATCTTGCTGACCAAGTATTGGCTGGAAACCAATAAATGCTTGGTCAGAACGGGTAGACCCTTCCCTGTGGCTTACGGAATTAATCTGTAAAGTTAGTTTAGTAAAGATTTTGATGTCTTCCTCCACCAGAAGACATATATCTCCAAACCTTCTGGTGGCTTTCGCACACCGTATATTTTAATTCAATGTTGCATTCATTCGATTGGATCGACAACTTTGAAAAGAGTAGAAGCCTAAATTGCTATTTTTTTTCTTTCTTAAATGTTTTTGATTTTTTTTTTGTGATAAAACATCTTTTTTTTATGATTCTTCATACGTCAGGTCGATTAAGGCTGGTTTATAAATAACAATTCATTTGGATAGCTCATCCTAAGTTCCAAATTTTTTTGTTAAATTGCGACGCAAGCATTGGGTTTTGCGTTATCTTAACGAAAAACATTTCTGCTATTGATCAGTAACGAATGTTTTCTGTCGATTTCTGCCTACAGTATTTGTTAATGGTTATAAGTACTACTTATTTAAATTAAGCGTTTAATTTTTTGATAACAACTCACACTGCACTCATAATCTAACTTTCCTGTCCTATTAAATGTAACGTATGACTTTCTTAAGATAAATGCTTGTTTTAGAGAAGGTTAATGGTGATTACTTTACTTGATCCAAAGTCATTTTCGCCTTGCGTTTTTCATTATGTGCTACACAGGCACGGTATTATAAACGCAAGTTAAGTGTACTCTACAGTTTAATGCCTTAGTAACCATTGTTTTTTACAATTGTTACTAAGACATTAAACTGTACAGTAAATTTATTTAACGTTTATAATACCGGACCTTAATCGACAATTTTATTTAGTTCAGTTGATTCTTATTTTATTCTATGCTCAATTTTATCGTAAATTCAAAAAGGACTTCTAAGACAACATCATATCTCCAGAGGGGATAATTCATTAAACTAAACCCACTTAATCCCAAAACCGTAGATTAATTACAATAGATTTAACTTTGTTTTAAATTTTAGCAGACGAATTATTATACAGGGTGCTGCGTTTTGAAGCGTAACATAGGAAATAGTATATTAATTTAAATGTGCTCGAATATTGGCCTCCCTAATATTATTTTACAGCAAAATTCCATTCAGGTTTTTTAAAGTACTCTTCAAGATGAATCTGTCTATGAAGTTTGACAATTTTTGATTCGCTAACATTCAAGATATTTAAAAAAAGAACAATAACGAAATTCAATTAATACCAAACTATCAGCACGGCCTTGATCAGTAAATGTAAATAAATTGCTGGGAAAGCTTTTATCAACAATCTTTTTCAAAAACGAATAGGTGTATTAATTATCTGTCCAGATTTGACTATCATTTATCAAGGCTGTGCAGACAGTTTGGTATAAATTGAATTTAGTTACAGAATCTTTTTTTAAATATCTTAAAACTCAGCGTACGAAAAATTCTTAAACTTCACAAACAGACGCATCTTGAAGAATACTTTAAAAAACCTAAATGGAGTTTTGTTGTAAAATAATTAGGGAAGCCAATATCGAAGCATTTTTAAATTAACATGGGATTTCCTATGTTGAGTTTCAAAATGCAGCACCTTTTATAACAACTTTCCAACCATTATTAATGGCTTCAACACTCCAGATATTTAAAAAGTTCCAAGAAATATAAAACACTTGAAAGAAAATCACCTTAGAACTATTGGAAAAGTATAAAAATTACCTCCTGTAGGGTACACGTTTCTGTCTGATACAAAAGAAGTACTTATCTGTTTTCATTATTTTAGTTGTTTCTGCTGCACTTTTAACAAATTTCTCCTATTTCAACCTCCTAAGTTGACCATATTATTAATCACAAAGCAACACAAAACCTGTGGCTGTAATCCAAATAAATAGTGAGAAAACCCCTCGACCACATTAATTCACTGAAAGCGAATACGTATTTCGGTAACGAAGTTACCATCTTCAGCGCTAAACTGATATATCAGTTTAGCGCTGAAGATGGTAACTTCGTTACGTTTTTTTTTTTGTTTTAATTTTGCGTCCAGTTATATAAGTTTTCTAGTTTGGTCACTACGTAAAATACGCATCGCCGACCACTGCTCATCATAGAGTATTTCATATTTGCAGCATTTATTGAAGATTTAGATTTTTGTTACTCCGTTATTAAATCACCTGTCATTATTGATTTGGTCACAGTAGTCTTAATTTAAGTATCTAATTATTTGGTTAATCGTTTTCTGCACAAACGGGCTGTATTTAGAACATCTATATCTGAGACAGTCAAAAAAAAAGACTCCTCTGTGAAGTTTCAGAATTGTTCTTTCCTTCAGTTTCGAGATATTTAAAAAAGATCAGTAACAAAATTCAATTTATACCAAACTATATATCTGTTTATCTGAGACAATCAAAAAAGAAAACTCGTTTTTTTTTAATTAAAAGTTATGTCTACGTTTCTTTACGTTTACGTTTACATTATATATTTATTTTATCTGTGTTTACAAGAATATTTGTTGCTTATATTTACCTCCTTCTGCCATACATTTCATTCATTCATCATGTTTTGTATTTTCTTAACATGTACCGACATTAAAAAAATAAATTATGGCACGTTTATTTTCTGTACTGTGGGATAATTCGTGTCTAAAATGTGTTTAATTTTATTGCACAGAGTTGTACTTTGGTGACCATTCAAATCGTTATTCCTGCATCCTAAATGACCTGCAACGGAAACAACGGCAAAGCTATCGTTGAAATTGCAATTGATTTAGGTGTTAGCTTACTTGCAATTGCAATTTGTTTAGGTTTTCCCACTCGTATTGTCGCCACGGATTACCTATCCTTCCAAACGTAACGATTTACTTGGCCATAACTATACATGTGTGCCATAAAAAGTGCCTTTTGTTTTCTGTAACATAATCACATCATTTTTAAATTGGTTTTTATGGAAGGCAACAGGATTATTTCAATTATTAAGAACTTAACAGCCGCCGTGTTATACAGGGTGGGCCAATAGCGCGTATTCGGTGGATAGCACCTATATTAATGCAGATTTTTTAAATCTGTTTCCGCTATTACTTACCTGTGATATAGATGCATGATTTAAAATTAGTTACAATAATACAGAGTACTCCGTGTGGCTGTGCCAGACCAAAGTTGTGTTTTTTTTAATAGAACGTACTGTATTTTATGGTTTATCTCGATTTGTCCTTAAGAGTAGATAAATTTATTATAAGAATGTTATGTACGTAAACCTAATAGTTTTTGAGATATCGACATTTTAATGTAAAAATATGCTATTATTTGCTGTTTTACAGATTAGATGTTTATTAAAATTCAACATTTAAATTTTACAATAACGTTACAAAACCTCTGCGAAACAGAAAACAATTTCCATCTCGAACATATTTCTATTATTTTACACAGGGTGATTCATAACTCCGAAGTTTATTTTACTCGGTTAGTTTAATGGAACACCCTACATTTTATTACTGAATTTAATAGGTCTTTGATTAAGCTTTACAATGATATAGGATTCAGTATCTGTTACACAACAAGCCTACACACAGTAAGACGTCAAATTCGTAGATTCATAAATCAGCAATTATTCCATCTTCCAATGGAATATTTTGTCTATAATTTAGTTTATTTTAATTAAAAAAATCTGTAGTGAGACAGTTTGTACTTTTAGTCTGTTAAAAATTAATATTTATTTCATCTGTAACACAAAGAAACTGTATCCATACTTATATTTAATACCATCCTAGCTCCAAGCTTTCTAGTTTGTCGCAGAATTGTAATGGTTGGTAATTATGATCACTAACTGTGACTGCGACCGACTTACTACATGTTTACCTTCTTTGCCTTACAAATTCCACCAAATAACCGACAAAAACTTCATTTCTCACATAGAACATGCACTGGCAGTGATCAAATCCACGCCCGAAGATGCCCCCTCCCTTCCAAGTATCAGTTCCGTTGCCTGCGAAACTAATGCTTAACTCATAAAATTTTAATTTTAATTTTATCAACACTATCTGTTTATTTTAAATAAGACAACACCAAACAACAACAACAATATCAATAAAGGCACCAATAAAGATACCAATAAAAATAACAGTAATAATACAAATAACTATAACATGTGATTTAAATGTGAATCAATTTCCTTGTCGTAGAAAATAATTATGTGAAGAGGACCATGGTTATCATTTTGAAAATTTTCTATATTGTTATTTATGTTAAATCAATTGTTATTATTATAATGGTTATAATTTAACAGAAATTTTCATTGCTATTGTTATTGTCGTTTGTTGCGTTTCTTAGCGTTACTTAATCTTACTTAAAATAATCAGGCAATGTTGGCAAAATAAAATTAAAAAAAAATAATCAGGCAATGTTGGCAAAATAAAATTAAAAAAAAAATAAGTATACATTTCGTTTGTGATGTCATAAATTAAATGAGTGTCATTTTTAACAGACTAGAAGCTAGAAACAGACTCAATACAGTTTTTCTAAATAAAATGGACGATATTATAGACAAAATATTCCATTGGAAGACAGAATATTGCTGTTTTATTAATTTACAAATTTGACATCTTACTGTGTGTTCGTTTGTTATGTAACACATACTGAAACCTATATCATTGTAAAGCTTAATCAAAGAGCTATTAAATTCAGTCATAAAATATAGGGTGTTCCTTTTAAACTAACCGAGTAAAATAAACATGGGAGTTATGAATCACCCTGTATAAAATAATAGAAATATGTTCGAGATGGGAAGAGGTTATGTAACGATATTGTAAAATTTAAATGCCGAATTTTAATAAACATCTAATCTGTAAAACATCAAATTATAGCATTTTTTTACATTGAAATGTCAATATCTCAAAAACTAGTAGGTTTAGGTACATAATATCCTGACCAATCGAAATAAACCATAAAATAATATACAGTACGTTCCATTTAAAAAGCACAAGTTTGGTCTGGCACAGCCACACGGCACATCCTGTATAATTGTAACTGATTTTAAATCATGCATCCATACCACAGGTAAGTAATAGCGAAAACAGATCTTCAAAATCTGTATTAATATAGGCGCTATCCACCGAATACCCACTATTGACCCACCCTGTAAATCAATTTATTATTATATTATTACATATTTTTATCGGAGTTCAAGTAAATCTCATGTTAATAGTTAATAATAACAATCGTCCTGCCATATAAACCGATTTAAAAATGGCAAATTTTCCATGAAGTTATCACACTTGTAGCTTGTAGGTAGGTGCTTCAAATCTAGTAAAATATGACGTGCTAACCGGAAACAATATTTTTCAATTTCAAGCGCAGCTCAGGTTAGCTATCAATTTTCACGCGTTTTCCCAAACAGTCGGGTACAAATCGGCCATTTAAAAGCCAAAACGAAAAAAGGTTTCTCCCACTCGCTGGCGCGTGTACGTAAAAACTCCTAAATTCGAGGCGAATTTATTTCAACTTCATATCGCCGATACTAGCGCCGAATTGAAACGCGAAGCAATTTGAGTGAGTGCATATGCACAATACAGTTCCAGCGTATATCAGGTGAAAACGCTAGGAAACGTGTCGATTTGCAGATTGTCGTCTTTTATACCGCACTTTGTAGCGATGTCTTGGAACACATTTAAATATTGTAAAAGATTTGGTTCGGTTCGAGCACCGCATTTCAAGGCTTATTGGTTTCTTGGTCGTAAAGACAAATAAATTGAAAAAAAGGGATTGTACTACTTTAGACAGATAGATTCAGATATACCAAAATGTGTTTGCGTACTGGAAAATTATCTGACCACAAATATTCACTTGAGTTTACAATACGTGGGCTGCTGGAAAAGTTTCTGGAAACGTATGAAAAAGCGCATATGAAATTTGGTAAACGGTATCATTGTTTTTCGAAGTATTCGCCTTTGACGTCAATACACTTTTGCATACGCTCGAACCAATTTCTAAAGCATGTTTTCCACTCTAAAGATGGTACCCCGGAAACCAGTGTCCGGAATGTTTCAACCGCTGCTTCAGCCGACGAAAATCGCTCACCACGTATTTTATTTTTGATATTTGGGAACAAAAAGAAATAATTAGGTGATAAATCAGGTGAATATGGACAATGAATCATTAATTCCACATTTTTGTTGGACAAAAAGTCAACCGTTTGACGGGCTGAGTGAGAGCTGGCGTTGTCATGATGAAGAATAATTCGTCGATTTCGATTGTTTCTTCTTATTTGATCGATGACTTCCAGCAAACAAATTGTAGTATACCAATCAGCGTTCACGGTTTTTCGATCATCTAAAGCCACGGTTGCTACATGTCCAGTTAAACCAAAGAAACAGGCGATCATTTGCTTCGCAGCAGTGCGTCAACGGACAACTTTTGTTGGTTTCGGTTCATTTTGAAATACCCAAACGGTAGATTGATGTTTACTTTCTGGCTCGTACGAATAGATCCACGTTTCGTCACCAGTAACGATGTTATAAACTAAATTTGAACGACCTCCATTGAATTTCTTGAGCATTTCTTCGCACCATTTGACACGATCCTGCTTGTGCGCTTCTGTTAAATTGTGTGGGATCCAATGACTGCAAAGCTTTCGTACGTTCAAATGATCATGTAAAATCTGGTGTATTGCTTTCATGTCAATGCGTAAGGATGCTTGAATCTCACGGTATGTCACACGTCGATCTCGCTCAAGCATTTCACGTACAGCATTTACATTAGTGGCAACAACAGATGTTGATGGATGACCTTCACGTTGGAATTCGGCAAACCAATTATAAACACTGCTCTTTTATGGTGCTTCATCTTCAAACGCCAAATGAAGCCGAGGCATTGTTTCGGCGTTAGACCGCATTTGAAATCGTAAAAAATCATGACACGAAAATTTTCACGCGAGATTTCCATGTTTACACAAAATTACTTTTTCTCAAATGCTGTACAAGCAAAACTAGTTCATTTGGATAGGAACTGTCAATAGAATTATAGGTGAAAAACGTCAAATTTTTCAAATACGTAAAACATTTATTAGTATATTGTATACAGGGTGCTGCATTTTGAAACGCAACATAAGAAATCCCATGTTAATTTAAAGGTGCTCGAATGTTGGTTTCCCTAATTATTTTATAGCAAAATTCTAAGTAGGTTTTTTAAAGTGCTCTTCAAGATGAATCTGTTTGTGAATTTTGAGAATTTTTCATACGCTGAGTTATGAAGATATTTAAAAAAGATTCTGTAACTATACCCGATTTATTCCAAACTATCAGCACAGCCTTGGTCAATGATAGTGAAAACTGAACAGATAATTAATAAATCCAGTTAGTTTTTGAAAACGATTTGTAGAAACAGTTTTACCAGTAATTTATTTTAACATTTATTGATCAAGGCTGTGGTATAAATTGAATTCTGTTACTGATCTTTTTTAAATATCTCGAAAATGAACGAAAGAAAAATTCTCAAACTTCACAGACGAGTCTTGTTTTTTGACTGTCTCAGATATAGATGTCCTAAATACAGTCCGTTTGTGCAAAAATTGATTAACCAAATAATTAGATACTTAAATTAAGAATACTGTGACCAAATCAATAATGACAGGTGATTTAATAACGGAGTAACAAAAATCTGAGTCTTCAATAAATGCTGCAAATATGAAATACTCTATGATGAGCAGTGGTCGGTTTCTTGGAACTTTTTAAATATCTGGAGTGTTGGTACCATTAATAATGGTTGGAAAGTTGTTATACAGGGTGCTGCATTTTGAGGGGATGGGACGATTCGCCGTCGCCAACTCGCCGTCGCCGATTTACCATCGCCAATTCGTCGTAGAACCAATTCGTCGTCGATCCAATTTACCGTCCGCCCAATTCGCCGTCCCATGTTACTGCTTTATTGAGCTTGATAAGCTTTAAAACACTTTCTGACCATTTTAGATAATATCCAAGTTATACCTACGAATTGAAGAAAATAACTATAGTTTCGGTACGTTTCAAGTAAATTAAAATGGACTTTACTATTGTTTTTCTATTTCAAGTTAAAATAAATTCCTAATTACAGTGCGACCACCGTAAGACATAAAATTACGAACAAATTGGTGCTGTACGTACACATAATCATAATTCTATTTTTTTTTTAATGGAATCCGTTTTTCAATTTATAATTTTAAATGACGAGCTTTCATGATTCAATATTTTGAAAGCAGTCGACTTTTGATGTGTAGTGATTTTGATTGATATGAAAATCAATATGATTTTAAGCAGAATCTGAAAATATAAAAAAGATGAATTGGAGGGATTTTACGAACACCCTGAAGAATAAGAAATACTTCCTGGAAGACCAAATTTTTTTATCTGTTTCTTTATCTATGTATCACATTTAATTAATAACAAATTATTTTATTTTCCATTAATTATGTTAACTTCTTTATTTTATTTACATATAATTATAGGTATATTATTATTTGGATATGTACCTGGACTTAAAACTTTAATCGCTGACGGCGAATTTACCGACGGCGAGTTTTCCGGCGGTAAATTGGCGACGACAAATCGGCGATGGCGAATTGTCCTAGACCCGCATTTTGAAACGCAACATAGGAAATCCCTTGTTAATTTAAAAATGCTTCGATTTTGGATTCCCTAATTATTTAACAACAAAATTCCATTTAGGTTTTTTAAAGTATTCTTCAAGATGCGTCTGTTTGTGAAGTTTAAGAATTCTTCATGCGCTGAGTTTTAAGACATTTATAAAAAGATTCTATAACTAAATTCAATTTATATCAAATTTCCTGCACAGCCTTGATAAATGACAATCAAAACTGGAGAGATAACAATTAATACATCTATTGGTTTTTGAAAAAGATTGTTGGTAAAAGCTAAAAGTAATTTATTTTAACATTTACTGATCAAGGCCGCGCTGCTAGTTTGGTATAAATTAAATTTTGTTACTGATTTTTTTAAATATCTCAAAACTGAGCGAATGAAAAATTCTCAAACTTCACAGACACA
This sequence comes from Prosopocoilus inquinatus, assembly GCA_036172665.1. NCBI lineage: Eukaryota > Metazoa > Arthropoda > Insecta > Coleoptera > Lucanidae > Prosopocoilus > Prosopocoilus inquinatus. Next base: position 32,947,046 of record CM069877.1, read on the forward strand.
TTCATCTTGAAAAGCACTTCAAAAAATCTCAACAGAATTTTTCGGTAAATTAATTAGGGAAGCCAATATCCGAGCACCTTTAAATTAACAAGGGATTTCCTATGTTGCCTTTCAAAATTGTAGACACTGTATGTTCCATCTTCTCTCATGGTAATCAAAGTAAAGTTTGGTAATCACTTTATACTATCAGTACACACATATACTTGTCCCACAAAGAGAGCAAAAGCCACATCACTTGTCTCACATCATCGTCTCTTAGGCAGTGAGTCGAGGACTTTGCATATTGTGCGAACAAGAGTGCCGTTAATTAACGTAGCCGTTTGAAATGCTTCCGGAAAATTGATTCCTGCCATCCAGTTCGGATACAATCTCGAATTCGGTAAATTACCTCGAGCGAAGTCTTCTCTCTAAAAGCAATTTTCGTTAAGTCCTTTAATGGAAACATTTCAATTATGCTTTGCCCATGGTCTTCAGAATTTTGAGAATAATAATAACGAGGAAATAAATTACAATTTTGCAGACTCTAAAAATGAATCGTTAAAGTATTTTAGACTGCCCCGCATATTATTATTATTATAATACATATCTGCCATATCTCAAAGAGAAATATAGGCCTTGTCAAAAAAAGACAAAGAACAAAACTTGTCAAATGGTTATACAAACTCCTTAAAGTGATAAAAGCAGTGACTCAATAAAGACATTTTTAAGGCTGTATGCTCTGCCACAAAATGGTTTTTCCCATTTTCTGGGCTTTCGCAGTATTCAATAATAATAAACCGTTTAGTTTTTTTTTTAATTTTTAAAAATAAGGTCAGGAAATGGGAAACAAATTTGAAATTTTCGGGAATTAAATCGCTGAAATCAAATGTGGTATGTGATACAGGCTAGCTCCGCCTTCCGTCTGATGCTAGAGGGGGGAATTCTCGTATTCATTTATTAGATTTAGTGACAGATGAAGAGTGTGAATGAGAGCGAATGCGTTTCACTGCGTATATGAGTGAAATACGGAATAGGCGCACCGTAAACGCACGGACTCGACCGACTCGCCATCTAGAAATATTTCTATTTTTAGAGCCGTGCTCCTCCGATAAACAATGCTTTTTGGCAATTTTTTACGCTAGATTAAAAAAAAATTATAATGAACTTCTGCAAATCTGCAAATCTGCTACTCTTACACATTAGTTTTAAAAAGGGAATACTCTGCCTATTTGAGTTATATTGTTATTTATTTGTGTAGAGTACACATTTACCTTGACTTTATTAAAAAATCCTTGTTAATGCACGTAATTAATATTTTGTAATAGAAAAAATGGATAGATAAATAAATAAAATGTAACATTTGGTGTAAATTTTGAAAATCAAATTCAACCAAACAGTGAAAAGGAACTGCGTCAAATAATTTTTGTTTCTTCTGCACAAATAATGATAAATGCTAAGAAATGTTTAAGGAATGCAGCGTTGTCTGCAGTGGCGTAACTAGTAGTCAAGCCGCCTAAAAAAACCTAACAAAAGACATTTAACTATTTTGTTAAAAAGTTAGTAAATATAAAGAAAAGTCTTCTCCTGCAATTAGGTAATTAGGACATTTATTTTCTTTTTCTAGACCAGTATCGCTTTAGGCATATCAGTATCACTATCCTCTAATATAATATATTGTTTGTAAAAGCTATGTATCATAGAGTACAATATTAATATTTTATTAAAATTTTCAAATTCTTCTAACAGTAACAAATTTCTTAAAAAGTGAAAGAGTTGTCAAAACGTGAGGATAGAAAGGACTTCAATCATTAGCGCTAAGCGGAGCTTATAGTTATTCATTTAACTGTGAATTAGATGAAAATCTGAACTCGAAAAGAAAGCAGCCCAATATGATTATAGAAAATGTCTCTGAAGTTGTGGTCATTTTATTTTCATAAATCTGAGCGTTTTCTTTCAAAAGAATAACAAATTAATAATTACTGCATAAAATCACAACGAATTTTTTGGCCAGGAAACTAATAAGTTACGAGCGCCATCTATTGTACCGCAACACAATTTGTTTTACATGTCGATTTTAGCAATTACGTGGTTTTATTTCATAAGACATGCTATTAGAATTAAACCTAAACTGTACAAATTTTTCTTTCTATTCCTTATGATTTCCGTGATAGTAAATGACTATGTAACCTCTCAACTTACAAAATTCACCGTCTGAACTTTGCACATATTTGTGCGTTAGGTAAATCAACTAATTGAAATTACTAATTACGAGGTTGTGAACGCAGCTTAATTTTTCAATAGTGTAAGAAATGTCAGCATGTTAGTCACTTGCGATACATTTTATTATGAAAGATCACACTGCGTAAACTGTATAATAAAATAATAGCTCTCAATATATGTATTAGCGGAGCTATTAAAATTTTAAATTGTAAGAAAATACATTGCTTTTATTAAGAATTCCCGCGCAGCGTTGTGGGCCGGTGACGTCACAATTTACCTCAAATCTTTCCCGCGCCCATAAACTGCATCCAGCATAGCAAGTATACAAACTTAGAAAACCTTTATTTTTAGTAACTTTTGGAAAAAGTAAGGGAACTGACATTTCGGTCGTTGAGGGCCGTTTAACACACTTGACAGCTGTTTTGTTTATTTTAGGCTATATTTACTCAAAATGGTAAATGTGTTCATAACTTCTCGTAATTTATAATTATTTATTATTTTCTTCGTTCTAGTGTACACCCAATAAAAAAAAAACATTTATTTTTACTCGAGCCCAGACAAGTGCACTTCAATTAGAACAATCTGTAACTAAAAGAAAATATTTTTTAAAGAAAGTAACTACATTTCTGTGCAATACCCTTAAGCACAGTAATTAATATTTTTGCTAACGTTTAAATTAGAGTTCCGTTAAGTACGGTTTTTAAGGCACTTTTACTGTTTCATTTGACTGTGTTCTAGTTTTTTTTTTTTTCTGATAAATGTATATTTTTTTCTTTATGTTCACTTTAAACTGTAATATTTCAGAATGACTAATTTATTGCATAGAACTCTAATATAGATATGGCCAGTTGCACCAAACATTCAAACTGAGCTTAACTTTAAGTAGTTAAGTAATGTGAGGTTGAGTTTACACAACATTCAGTAAATCACCTTCTAAGCGGTGCTTAAAGTTACGCTTGGCTTACGTGTTTGGTGCAACTGGCCAATAGTCTTTTATTCAAATTGTCAAATCCACACAAAAACAAATTGAAAAAAAAATTGTGGCGACATTTTTATAGCCAGGTAGCGATATTCTTTTGAGAATTGCGAAGAATTCGTCATGAAATGATCTGACAACACTTTGTAACTTGGTATAGGCTATCCGTTTTTCTCCTGTCGCTGTTTCAATTTTGATAATCTAGTCATTTTCACTTTTCGACAAAGGTAGTTTTATTTCTCGCATTTTACATCGTTTCTGTGTGAAATAAAGTCGCCGTTTTTACTTAGGGTAGTTTGTTTAAAAAGTACGAAGTGTGCAGTCGCCCTTAAAGTATTTGCGCCTCCGGCACCGTAAAATGTAACGCTCTATAAGAATGGGGCCTTATCCGAGTACGCTTCTGGGCGTGTCAAACTGACGTGTAAACCAATCCAAAATAAAGTTCGCTGACAGCAGAGTCATAAATTACAAGGAAAACATTTAGGTGATAATTCTGTTCTCTATTCTTTTCGTTTGTGTGTAAAAATGCAGGAACACATGTTGAACGTGTTTCTTCTAAATATATGCGAAAAATAATGATCACTTGAAATTGAGTTCAGCTCTAAGGCCCAGTTTTACAATGACGGTTTAACTTTGAGCCGAAGCTTAAATCCTTCACAACAATTGTTGAAATAATCGTTGCTAAGGGTTTAAGCCTCAGCTCAAAGTTAAGCCGCATTTGTAAAACTGGACCTAAGCGATCATACAGCCTTAACTCTCCTTTAAAGTTAATTTTAGATTCCAAAAATCTTATTGGAGCAGGCAACTGATTATACACTTTTAGTGCCTTATAATAGACACCGCGTTCAAAAAGACCAGTGCTATGTTTAAGGATTATTAAATTATTACAATATCTAGTTTTCGGAAGTAAATTGAATCCATATTTGTCTTTATTTTTCGGGAATAAGTTTAGGTTAGTTTTAACGAAAACAGCAAGATTGTAAATATAGAAGCAAGGTATTGGCAAGATTTCAAGTAACTTAAATAGGGGTTTACACGAATCAGTGGGCTTTTTGCGTAATATTGTTCTTACAATTGATTTTTGTAAGATGAAAACTAGCCGGGAGATAGATGACCCTCCCCAAAAAATTAAACCATAAAATAGTGTAGACTGAATAAAGGGCGTATAATATATTTTTAATATATGCACAGAGACACAGTTTCTAAGATTCCTTATAACGTAGCAGAATTGAGACAATTTTAAGCACACAAATTCAATATGAATGATAAACTTTAGTGCGGCATCAATGTGTAAACCCAAAAATTTTACACTATCTGTGACTGGAACTGATTTTCAAAGACACTTAATAAGTATGCTTATATGCAATGGTCTATTTGTAAATTGCAAAACCACAGTTTTATTATGGTTTAATTGGAGATTATTGCTCTCACACCATTTAAACATTTGTGAGATAGAGAGTGAGACAATTTTTGATGATAAGGCATGAGATTTACCAGTCACTATACACGAGGTATCATCAGCATATTGACATAATGTCACAGATGGAAATCGTAGTTTCAAATCATTAACGTAGATTATAAACAATAATGGGTCTAGAATTGAGCCTTGTGGTACGCCTTTACTTATAATTCTAAGGTCAGATAAAATTTCCTCAATTATACCATTCTTCATGTGTTTGATACACACTTGTTGAGACCTTCCAGAGAGATAGGATCGAAACAAATTTAGAGCAACTCCGTTGATACCAATAACATATAGTTTCGATAATAAAATTTGATAATCTAAAGTATTGAATGCTTTAGATAGATCAAAATAAATAGGAGATCCACCAGATCCACAAGAAGTTATTTCGTGTAGACATTCAAAGATTGCAGACTCAGTAGATCGACCTTTAATAAAACCATGCTGACATTTAGATAGAATATTGAAATGCATCAAGTATGAATACAATCAATAGATAAGTTTTTCAAATACTTAGAGAAGATAAAAAGCAGCGCTATAGGACTATAGTTGGTTGTGTCAATTTTAGGACCTTTATTTTTGAAAACTGATATGACCTAACTTGAGAGAATCAGGAAAAGTTTCAGTAACAAAAGAATTATTAATAACTTCTGCAAGTTTTATATACGGAGAGATTCAGGCAACCCTTTTATTAAAAGTTTACGGACTTCTCATTTGAATTTTTGTTTCATACTTTGCCGTTATAAGTTAACGGTATGGATCTATCAAAATATAATATTTTCAAATTTCGGACCTACCGGAAGTTGCCGTCAACTTTCTTATTTTAAATAGAATACCCCACATTTTATTGCAATTCTGAAATCTTCATGAAATTTTAAATATATTTTGTGCAACATGTGATACAAGAAAAATTAACCATTTCTGAGATATTTTCATTTCTTAAAAATAACTCGGACTTGCAGAACCTTGGTTATGATACTGCCATCTTTAAGCAACAAAAACCATGATGCCGATTTTTGGCCTGTAGTAGGCTACAGTAACGTTATTTCAGATCATGTCCAGTTTTGCACTTGATTGCTTACTGGCTGGTTGAAAAGTAACTTCTATTCGAACTAATTTCAATTGTCGAAAAGTCTATGTAAAAAATGTAAAATGTTTATTAATTGGAACGCCTAGTATATTTTTATACCATGTGACTCAGGATTAAACGTTCTTAGCACCGTTAAATTAACAAGGAATTTCTTATGTTGCGTTTCAAAATGCAGCACTCTGTATAGTATAGAGTGTTCCATTTAAAATCACGAAGTCGCCCAGGTTAAACGGAACACTCTGTATACGTCAAATTAATTTTAAAATATCGAGTATCCAGCGCCATGTGTTCACCCTTCTAGAATCTTTATTTATTAATCGAATTACCTGAATTTTGGAAACAATAAATTGAGCAAGAAATGGAATTTCTTAATATACTGCTAGTCGCTATAGGTCTTCCGGTTTCGCCGGAAGCGATATCAACTTTCTTATTTTAAATGGAACAACCTATATATTTTTACATAAGTCTACGGATCATTGCGAATCCGAATACGTATCAACTGGTAATTTTCGTTTCCATGACAATGAAGAAAAAACTTTATTTTTCAACCAAGAAAGCTATGAATCGCATTTCTTCGATCTAATGCGATCAAGTGTTTCGAGAAAATCTCTCCTTTAATTGTATTTTGTTTTTTCACATTCATACAATACTGAAATTTTCATTAGGTCGTAACTCATTTCCTTAATAGAACCTCATGTATTTCTTAGCTTACTGCAACAGAACATTTTTTCTGAGTATGCTGATACCAAATACGTCATATTTTCCTTGAAAGTCATTTGAAATAAAGGGGGTGTAAAATTTCAATAAAACTTGCACTATTTTAAATTACTTTCAAATAAAATATGACGTATTTGGTATTAACGGACTCAAAAAGAAGTTATCATGTCTACAGGATGTTGAACTTTGAAAAAGTTAATTTTCCTCAAAATTTTCAAATGGAACACCCGGTATATCTAAACTCTTGTGAAACACTGCCTTAATGAGCTTTCATAAAACGCCAAATGTTTTTGTCCAAACTGAACAAATTACGAAACAGCAATTACTAATTTTTTTAATTGCAATATAGACGTCTTTTAGCCTTTTCGACCGGTCCTTCTGTTTTATTTTGTTGATAAACTAACAAATATTAACAGATAAAACAGCGACATCTTACGATCGCTTTTTGACCTGACATTGCAGTGGGATAGACAAATTGAAGCGGCCATGCTTGCTGTCAAAGCATAATGAAAGTTTTTGAAAAATTTTGTTGCAAATCGTTTTTGATTGCAGAGAGAACCTCGAGCAGCCTCTGTACAGCTGTTTCAGCCCTGCTTGGGGCTTCGACAGCAGAGACGTAGCTCGACATTCTCACTGCTACGCTCTGCTGACGAAGCCCCAAGCAGGGCTGAAACAGCTGTACAGAGGCTGCTCGAGGTTTCCACTGCAATCAAAAACAATTTGCAACAAAATTTTTCAATAACAGATATTAGTTAATTTTATTAATAAATTAGAAAATAACAAAATAATGTACAAATTAAGAATAATAAGTATTAAATTAGAACATAACAAAATACAATGAACAAACTAAGAATGACAAGGAACCATTCAATCTAGAAAATTTATATTAATATTCAAATTGTTTTTCAGCTTCTTATAAATACTTCTTACTTCTTGTAATCTTGACGCCAAAAGATAGTTTTGGTTGCTTTCTCCTATTAGGTGTGTCACATCACATAACTTTCATTATTAAAATCCATTGTGTGTCAACAAAAAAAGAAAAAGAAGTATAAATTTGTCTAAACAATTGTTCTATCAATTAAAAATTCATGGCTATTGTTTTCCTATTTTCTGGCCAACGGAAACGTAATTTCAAATTTTATTTTTTTAAAATTATTTTAATAAAATTATTTAAATATTTTCAAAGCAAAGGAAAATAGGAATTACTTTAACAGGAACATATTCAATTACTTTGAACACAAAATAAAACATATTAATTGATTTATCATCTAACTGCAACAGAAAAACCGGACGGAACTTAAATAACGTTAGTATTGAAAGAAAAAAGAAGTTCATTGCTGTCTCGTGATTTCCTCAGTTTAGACAAAAACATTTGGCGTTTTATGAAGCTCATTAAGGCAGTGTTTCACAAGAGTTTAGACATACAGGATGTTCCATTTGAAAATGTTGAGAAAAATTAACTTTTTCAAAACTCAACACCCTGTATACATAATAACTAATAGATTGAATCTGTTGTGAAATTTCTGTAGATGAGATATTGTATTGATTACCTACAAAAATTCGCGATGAAATGTTAATAAATAATCAACGTATAAGATCCCAAATTAGAGCATTTTTTTATACACTATCATTAATATCTTAAAAACTCTTCAATAAAACTTCGGAAATGTTTGGTTATTACCTACTCGTTATGCGTACTTTCGAAATATGTAAAAATATACTGGGTATTCCATTTAAAAAAATATAACTTTGGTATGGCTCTCAGTTACTGAACAGCCTGTATAGCCAAAAATAATTTTAGAAAATAGAGCTGACTGAGTTACACCTCAGCTCGTTTGAATTTCTTTTCTGTCTTGTATACTTTAGACGGTAGGGAAGACCGCGGCACTCCGTTGACTCCCTGTATACAGGCTGTCCCACTTAAGGCGGATTCCTTCATACGTAGAGAAGACCGCGGCAAGTAGTGGTATGGAAAGTTATTATTGACCACATTATATATTTTGTTTTTTCATTTGTTGTGCGAAGACAACAAATGTAGCCGAAATCAGGCGCCAGACGCCAAATATGATATTTAAACGCCGCACAAAGGGGTATTGGACCCAATAAGTTGACCAAAATTATTTTTTCATATTTTCGCATTTATTCGGTGACAATAAAGTATTTTAGGCTGAAATTTGTTATCTGTTACCATGTATCGGGCGCATACTTTAATTATGGATCACAGGAATTTCTTTTAATTCCTGCTCCCCGTTGAAGTTACTGTTGAAAAAGCAACATGAATATATTTGGTCTATCCGTTCGCCGCAAGACTCTTTAATTTCCGAGTTTATACAGGATGTTCATGGGGAGCCGGTACCTAGCAAATTTCATTATTGGCATTTTTATGAAGTAACTTAAATTAGAAGTTTCGAATTTAGGGTACCATCAGAAAAACAAATGACTCAGGTTTACGAGATTTTCCATTGTTTTCAATTTCTTTAAATACAACATTACATTTTTTTATCATCGTATCATTTAAAAAAGTTGAAAACAATCGAAAATCTCGGAAACCTGATATTTATTTATTTATTTCTCCTCAGGTACCATTAATTCGAGCAGGAAAAGTACTAAAATTTCTCTAATTTAAGCTACCTACTGAAATTTCAAATAAAAAAGTTAGCTATTGTAGCCATTTTCTGTGAGTACCAAGATTTAGTTACTAAGTATAAAATTAAATTATATTCCCAAAGATGATGATTAGGAACGTAATTAATGTAATATCCTGTACGCGATGCGATGATAAAATACCTAACATTCCATTTAAATAGAAACAATAAACAATAAAAAATCTCAAAAACTTAGTAATTTGCTTTTTCGAAAACACCATTAAATCGAGGAGGAAAGATCCTGAAACTTTACTACTAATTTAAGTTAGATCGTAAAAATTCGAATAAGAAAGTTAGCTATAGTAGCGGATTTTCATGAACACCTGTACATGACAGTTTGTGTATGAATTCTTTCTTTTGTTCTTCAGGATATGTAGAATTTTTAACTATGTCGTTTTGAATAAAGTCTAGTTTTTTGCAAAGTTTTTTTGCCTACTGTTGCAAGTCACAGAATCAAGAAAATAATTGTCATAAATTTATAGGCAAATTTCGGCAGCCGAAGTCTTCAGATATTTAAAGTATCTTACCTACTGTAAAACAACAGAAAAAAATCGACCCGGAAACGCCCTGAGATATAAGAAAACTCTTTCGATATACACTAGTAACCGAAAATTCGACATAAATTTGACATACCGTTAATCTGAAATATCTTAAATACTGACAACAGCATTTAAAAAATTATGGTTGATATGAACAGTGCTTACTTGTCTGAACATCTTCCGTTACAAAAATCACAGCATATAGCTTCAAAGAAGAATTAGAAACAGTTTGAATTTAATTATTTTTTTAATTAGGCATATACGTTTAACACAACCGACTATCAAGGTGCTTTGATCCCTTTGATGGTATTTTGTTCATCTACCCGAGGAAAAAAATAAGTTTATCCTCTTGATCTCTAAGTATTGTTCTATCTTAGGTAATAGCACACACAATAACTAAAGCAGACGTTCCACCTATATGCACTTTTATGTCCCTGGCGTCAGTTGTAGAAACAGTAAGTCTGTGAAGTAGTCAACAGGTCTTTTATTTTTCTGGTCTACACAGCCCGCCATTACAGTTCAATTTGCGCCAAGCAATGACGAGTTGTTCTGAACAGACACGATCACTGTATTTTTGTAGTTTTTGTAAACATTACATTTCACACATCTCGACATTCGCAACCTGAGAGCGAGAATCATAAGATTGTAAATAATTTTAGCAACTTTTGTATAATCATATTTAATACATACGCTGAAGGAAATTTAAATTGAGTTAGAAATTAGAACTTAAAATTATACTTCTGTATAATCTGCATACATAAACAATAATCTGGTATGGGGTGGATGGGATGTAGAGTGAGAGGTATCGGGACGAACATTAGAGTGAGAGAAAACTAGCCTCGATCAGCTGAGTTCGGGCAAAACGTCAAAATTAGTTTGACAATGTCAAAACGTGAAAACATTCGTTGTCTGCGCGTTTAGTTTGTTAGTTTTCAAGTTGGATTTTGTGGGGTCGTTTTCTTGATTTTAAGTTATTTGAAGTGACTTATCAAGTTTTTGTTTATTATTTCAATAATATATTTCAATAATCGCGTCAATAAAATGGAAAATACCTACTTGTTTCGCTGATGATTGCACAAATATGCGACAAAAAGATGTAAATATATCCATCCACAGAGAGGGTAGACACATTTTAAAATTACTTAAAATATTGAATATATTTCGTATTACACGCATGTGCAAATTGTAAAAATATATTCGATAGTCTAATTTAAAATTGGAATATGAACTATAAATTACGAAGTTCATTAAGGCCGAGTTAAGTGAGTGGTCATATTGCACAGAATCGGCAACTCAACGGTTCGACTAAACCCTCTGACCAAACAGCAATTGAGAAAAGTGATCACATGATTTGGTCTGACCACTCCGACCGTTCACTTACCGCAGCTTTCATTTTGACAATTCGCTACCGCTTACTCGCCATGGCAACGGTGTTTGCAAACGCATTAAGCTTACTTCAGATGCATTCCGAATAAGCAAAATATTTATCGCGATTTGTTTTTGATTGGCTAGTTTTTTGCGTATCCGGATGCATCTGAACTAAGCTTTCATTTGCCCCAAACCACGTTTTATCGGTCATTTCTGATCTTTGTTACTCTTAGGGGATGCTCATATTATCTTTCTTTCTCTAAAGTTAAAACTTATTCAAAATGACGCTAGATTCCATCTAACTTGATTACATCATTGGACATAAACGACATATGATTGTTTTATTCACGACCTACTAGATTTCACGAGACGACGTCTCTACATGGCATGGGCAATTTGCTAGTTCAAGTGTTTCTGCGTTGGCGCCAAAAAACCGGAAACGGATGTATATCATATCCGTGACGTCATTTTTGACAGCTGTCAGCTTCTTTGACAGTTTCGTGTATATGCTCAGTAAAGTTGTGTTTCTTTGCTGAGGTTGGCTCAGGTATAGTCTTCTGGCGATACCGGTAGACAGTGCTAATTCTACAAATGATTTAATTAGGACCAAATCTTAATTTAAGGAGAAAGTAGTTTGAAATTTTACACGGTACGTACAAAATAAAAAAAATCGTTTTCTTAACTTTCCTTACTCAAACTCATTTAGTCTTTTTTCTTCTTTGGTTGTTGTGACACAAAGAGGAACTCTATAATGTAATGTAACTCAGATTCTTTAAAAAATTACTTGCCCTGTTTGACAAATATGGTTAAAACGCGAGCCAAGTGTGGTATATTCAAACCACACGTTTTTTTTTTAATTGTGATCCTGGCTTGTGAAGCTTTATAATGTAATTTCGTGCTCCATTACGTTATTCCTTTCAATAAAAATAATTTAGTAATTATAACAAAGTAGTTTTAATTAATTTGCACCGTTCCACTGTCATAAATGTGCATTATTTGACGTCTGCGACGTTTAAGTGTCAGAAAACTTCGAAATGTGGACTTTTACTATTATTGTATGTGGTAAATATTTTGCCTCATGTTAAGACAGAACCTTCTGTTCTTTAGTCTTGTTCATTTTTTATATCAAATGTAATATTTTTAAAATATTTATTACCGCTTGCTATAAAATTTGACAGCTTAACTAAAAATTTCCGGTCCCATTAAAGTGTGTAAAATTTTCATATTAACACCGATATACCCTAGGGTCGATAATGATTACTTTTACACACATCTGACAGTACTATTTGATGCCGTGTGCGTTCAAAATGTCATCATTCGCTTGTTAATTTCTTGTTTCATTTGGCAATATTACTTTACAATTACATTATTTTTTGGCTTTTTAATAATTCATTTCAAAACCCAGGTTAAATGAAAGTGACTTATTTTCTTATTTTGTTGTCATTTGGTCTCACTTTAGAAATTTGGCGAACGAATTTTTCAACACAGTATTTATAATAATAAAATACACAATATTCTTATTTATTATTAGTTTATTTTTTCTTTGTAGTTTGCTCGTTCGTTTTGCGTCACATGTTATATTTCTATTTTTCATATTTTGTTTGAAGATACTACTAATCAACACAAGAACAATTTTTTTCTTTTATTTCTAGCAACGCCTCCAGTTTTTCTTTATGTTTTTAAACATCCCAACGCTATAATCTTAGTAAAAGAACACCTTGAATTTCAGAAACCAGGTACTTAGTACTTCAAATATTTTTATATTAATTAATAATTAAATAATTTTGTTTCTTTAAATAATTCTTTAATGTATGTACTTTTGAATCACTGGAGAAAATAATTACATAATTCAATATGAATGAAAATACCATCAATCATTTTTCGCTGGGCAATTTTCGTGGCGCTTTCGGGTCTGATAGTGACTAGATTCTAGTCGGCATATTCTCAGTCTCAATTTTAAAACATATCCACGTAGAAGGGAAGGAAGATATTTTTGAGTCCTCCGGTTTTAGTTCTGGGTTGCACTAGGCTCAAAATTAATTTCCGAAGTACAACCAACTAAGTGTATGCCATCTCGCGGTAAAATTTTAATACATAAATCTGGTGCAAAATTTCTACAGGGCTGACAGGTCTGCTTTAGTTGTTGTCTGTGGTAATAGCTATTGTAGTCAATTTCACGATTTTGTGTCATTCGAATTTTGGCCAGCTTTTCAGGGCAAATACCCGTATGTGCGCCGAATATATCTGAAATGTAGCCCAAACGGCGAAATTTCGCCCAATCTGGCAACCCTGGTTCCAATCAATGATGACTTTAACAAATTGAGAGATATTAATTTACAATAAACAACAGCGAGTCAGTGTTTTTTCGCCAGCAAGCCTATATTTAAGATCGAGTCATTAATTGTCAGTCATATCTTGTGAAATGAATGATTCAGAACATAATGACATCAAGGAATTAAATAATTTTTCTTTAAGAAAGAAATTCAGTGCTGTATTAAATTTGCCGCTTAAAAAATTTTAGGTTGGCTAACCTGCGTATTACAAATGGAAAGTTGCGTTGGTACTAATTAGAAGAAGCAGCGCTTGCGTAATAGCATTGTTTAGCAGAATGCTAATGAATGCCTGAGTTTTTGCGTTTTCCACCGAATTTATTATTGTTTGAGGCGAGCAAAACGGTACGTATAGAAACACGCCCCGAAAGCGCGTTTTTTTCGCCCTCACATTGGCGACACTAACGATCACAGTAATCCGTCCTGCGGTGGTTAGGGTTATGTAAATCGTCGTGTTGTTGTGTCCATTAAAATATTGGTAAAATTTCCAAGCAGAGAATTCATTTGCAGCGCGAGAATGGCAGACCAGCAGCAGTTTTTCCTGAAATGGAACGATTTCCAGAGCAACATGGTCACCTCGTTCAGGCACCTGCGAGATGAGAAGAGCTTCACCGATGTGACTTTGGCTTGCGAAGGACAAACCTGCAAGGCCCATAAGATGGTCTTGAGCGCATGCAGTCCGTACTTTAAGAGTTTATTAGAGGTACGTCGATTATCTTGAATTGGGCTTTTGAGTGAGTGAGTTTCTTTGTTGTTGCAGGAGAATCCATCGAAACACCCGATTATAATACTGAAGGATGTAGCATACAGTCATCTTCAAGCGATTTTAGAATTTATGTACGCAGGCGAGGTGAACGTGAGTCAAGAGCAATTACCGGCATTCCTTAAGACTGCGGACCGACTCAAAGTGAAAGGTTTAGCCGAAGCACCGCAGGCCATTAAGCGGGAATAAAAACCGTATGTTTAAGTCCGACATACACGTTTATTTGTTTAACTTCCTTTTAGTCGACGATTCTGTTAAAAATAGGAGATATTTTTGCAACGCCGAGAAAATGGAGCTAAACATTTGAAAAGACGTCTTCGACGTTCGACAATTCCAAAATTATATACTTACTCAGTTTTTCGCGTGTAATTAGTAATTATTTATAATTTTTTTTTTTATACATAATATATATCTTGGTTAAGTTTCTTTAACATTAAGAGAGTTTTATGTGTAAGTTTTGATTTTTCGATGTGTTTTTCTCGCATTCACAGTTTGCAAATTCAAGTCACAAAACTAAACATTACCAAGTCGTTACCAACTCCTTCCTTTCAATTTCTCATCAATGGTTTCATACACTTTACCAACTCTCCGGGGGTACTACACAGAATTTTGCATTCTTTTCAGAAGTACTTTACAGTTTTTTTTTTAAGCGTCGGTGATTATGTATTTACTTTGTGACACGGTGATCAATTGGAAAGTACTACTGTATCGTAGCTATAATTTGTTCTTTTTTTTTACTCTTTTTATATGTTCTGCATCTTGTATGGGATACGATTTTTTTGTGGAATAGATATTATAAAATAGAAATGTTTGTATTACACGAAACAGCCTATTCAATTTTACCTCCCAACCAATCAGAAAGAAAGTTAAGAAGAAAATAAATCAAAAATTGGCAAATGAAAATAATTGTGAGCTTTCTTATCAAAACTCACCGTTTCCCAAGAGCCAACTTTTTAAAAACTGCAAAAATCTGTCTGTTTTTTTTCACTTAAACAAACTGTATACAATAAATACAATACACACAATTATTGTATGCAATAAAATTTAAGTGAAGAAAAGCCCTTGACAAATTTTTGCAGTTTTTGAAAAGTTAGTTTTTGAGAAATAGTGAGTTTTGGAAAGCTTCCAATTTAGGTATATTATGTTTCCTTATGTCTTTATTATGTATGTAATATATTTATGTATATACTACAAACAAATTTATTATCTTACTCAATACTTTAATGAAAAAATTTACTTATTAATCTCTAGACACCATTTATAACACGTAACTAAGGTGTTTCTGTTCACTAATATTTTTTCAAAGTTGACCAAAATGTCTATTTTGAACACGTTTTAAAATTTCGATGATCCCATATTTTCTAAACAGATTTTTAACAAAAATAAAGAAACTGCTTTAATATAAAAAAAATCTGATATTTCTCCAAAAGACGAGTTTCTATTATTTTGTTTACTTTCACTTTACGTAGCGCAACCGAAATTGAACAATGGTCTAAGGCTCGATTTCGCAATCGAACTTTAGGGAGACTTTGAATAAAAGTCACAATCTGATGTATAAATATCTACGTTTTCGCATCTTTGTGGACAAATGACTGTGACTTTAATTTTAAAGTCTCCTTTAGTTCGATTACGAAATCGGGGCCTAAGCACCAATTATTTTTTCCCTTAAAATCCCTCCAAATTTCAATTTTTTAACTTTTGGAATTGCAATATAATAAGTGTGACTTTTTTGTGTCTGTGTTTATATAAAATTTTTATACGACATGCTTTCATTACTTTTACTATTTTGCTTAAATAAAATTGGCTATTAAGAAGTTCTTCAACTCTTCAACGATCCATCTTCTTTCTCTCAAACCAGCGGTAGGTAAAACATATTTAAGACAAAAAGCGTACATATAACATGACAAAGACATTATGTTCTATTTTCTTGCCCAAATCATTTGAGTCCGAAATTTTTCATTGGAACAATTTGAAACTAAAATTAAAGCGTTGCCAATTGCAGTTTAGTCAAATGCGATTTTAATCAGCCTTTTTTTGTGGAAAGTGACCACATCGGTGTCTATTTTTGAACGGACGACAGCTTTGTGGGTCTGGTTTTTATGTGAGTTTGCGGGACATCAACGTGATAAACAAGTTTTTGTGCCGATCAGAGGTATTCCTAAATTTCGTGGAAGTTTTTTTTCTTATACATGCTTGTAGGTAGGTACCATCTGTTAATCGAGCTCGGTACAGTTTCAACAATTAATTATTGTATCCTTCCATAAGATGTTTGTATAAATTCCCATCTACTAATCAATAGCGTCTGTATATTGACTTGATGTGTTAGTTTACTTTTCACTTATTTTATTTTCTGTATTTTCACAGTAGGTAGTTTACTTATTAGTCAAATTCCTGTACTTTCGATAGCAGGTATCTGTAGTTCTGATACTTCTGATTAATCAATAGTGCACAGTTTTCGCAATTCTCCGATAGAGGGATCTTTTCAACAACTATCACAATAAATATTATGATGAGTACCTGTTTACCAGACAAAGAATTAAAAAAATTAATGTTCTCATTCAAACTGTATTAGAAAGAACATAGAACATTTGAATTAGTTTCACCAAAATATCTTTAATCTATTCAAATTCAACCTTACTAATTTGCTTTTCCACTTTATTTATGAAATATTTCAGTTTGCAGGCAATCATCTTAGTAAATAGTAACTTATCAGCAGAGGGCGGGATTTCGGAGCCTTTTTCTAATCAATCAACATAGTGATTTGTTAAATAAATGATGGAAAAGTTTATTTAAAAAAAAAGATATTTTAAATGATCTTTACGACATCAACCTAATTTTCTGTTGTAAAATCATTTTTTGAGTAGTGCGTATATACAATTTGTACATACAGCCATAAGCACTGCATGTTTTTATCACTGAAGTTTATCATGTACACAAACCGAAAACACAATGGGCTAGATGATCAAATATGAATTTTGTAATGCAAAATTACTTGAAATTTTTTTAATTGCAAAATTATCATTCAAATACTCTCATCAAAATTCTTGCTATACTAGGAACTCAATTATTTAAATTCAATTTTCAATTTTTTTCCAATTTGGTAGTTTAAAATTTAAAATTCCAAGTAAAGGTATTTACTTTGCTTTATTCATCTCACCTGTTGTTTGCTCCTACTACTTGCCTCACTTTGTTCCACTTGGTGTTGATAGATCCTAATACCACGTGACGAACGGAATATATAATTAGAGCAGGCCGTGATATTTTCCAAAAAGTTGGCAACACAGGCTTGCACTTTGAAGTTAAAAACTTGAAATGTCAGACTTGTGGCATTTATTTTTTTTTAATGATTGATAATAAACGGATTTGTTTTGCGGAACCTCCCCTAATATTCTAAAAAAGGATATAAATCAGCATCCATACAAAATGAAATAACATAAAATAACAAAATAAAGTTGTACAAAGCACAACCATAACCTCAAATATGTCAACTGTCAGTTTATTTTTTATTACTCAGTATATCCAACCGCACAGCATAAAACAATACCAATCACAGCCTGCTCTAATTATGAAATCATTGATCACCTGGTAGTTTTTTTTTTTTCAATTGACCGCTCTAGACCACTTAATGTATTCCCTTCTCAAATCTTGTTTTGGTTAAAACATTTTGAGAGTATCTGCATCCTTTGTTATTACATGAGGTTTCATGTAATAACAGTAAGGTTCCGTCCCGTGTAGACGGAACTGTCACTGTATTTCGCTACCCCCACTCCCGGATTAGTAATTGTCCTGTTCTTGTCCCGTTTTCTACCTAAACTTTGCATGAAGGAATTCGCTAACGACTCAAAGGTCTGACAAAAAAAAAACAGGTTGTCAGTGGAGACATTATAATAATTTCCATCGTTTGACGATGAAAGAAACTCCCTAAAAACTATATTATCTAGTGCGGTTAGGTCAGAATGTCTGGAACAAAACAGTTTGGTGGAAAAAGACGCTAAGCGACGGAGTTGGTTCTTTTTAATATCAACTGACAACGATTTTTTTTCCTGGACTTAGTGCCTTTTAATTCTCATGGATTCAATTTTAAAATAACTTGTCCTGTAGCCAATTTTATGATTATGTGAAAGAAGAAAAATGATGTAATTAAGAAAATAAAATCAGCTTTAAAATATGATTGGATTAAAACGGATTAGCTTTGCATTTTTTCTATTATTTTACGTGTTCATTTTATTAGACTGCTTACAGTTTATTCATTTTCTTATTAGAGTAAAACAAATCATCACCCACCCAATTTTTTCTTATGTAGCACCGCGTCCCTTATTTATGCTTGGCAATTATGACAACCCTATATAACAAGGGATGAAAACATTTTCAAAATGTTCTGTCTGTTCTGAAACTAGAAATTTTAGGCTATTAGTTGTAGGCTTTTCTTTTGCTATACAGGGTGTTCTTTTACTGCGTGCAAATAAAAAAATCTTAGTATAAGTACATGAAATGCTACTTACTGTGCTTATATTCCGGTGGTTACCATACTATAGCCAAACAATTTTGGAGGTTCTACTTGCTTGGAACCGTTGATATGTGCGAGAGCGAAATACTTGCAAGGTCGCAACGCCTTCCTACTCACCCACCCGCGCAGCTCCGCAGTCAAACCCATTTCGTAGCGTCTCGTTATAATAATCACCAATATCGTTTATTAATTATTTTATTTAAAATTTTAATTTATTTTATTAAATTTGTGTTAAGAACATATGAGTTCAATCGTTGCCATTTATGATGATATATTACAGGTTTAAATATTTGCACACAGTAAAAGAACACCCTGTATAGTAACGGGTGTCCAACAATTATTGTGGTCCTGGATGGCTGAGGAATCAAATGTCGACTCCCATTTTAAACAAATTTATCGAACTTGAGATTTGTAAAACTAAAATCAATTCTAAAGAAAAACTAATTTTTAAGTATTGCGTACTTTATTTCGCTTTTAAATAAAAGTTTAACTCAAAACTAAAAGTTCGAAATAAATTTTGTCAACACAAAAAGTAGTTTTACAAGATTTAAACATTTGCAGTAATTGACCTCCATTAAACATCTAAACGTAAATTAACACGCATTTTTTAAACTCTGACGCATATGATGTTCTTGTTCTTAATTGTGTTTGCTGATGCTGAATCAATGTTTAATTTTGTTTTAAATGTGAATGCCAAATTTTAGCAAAGTTCATCAATGCATACCTAATAACAGTACGGGGAACGAATGTTTTAACTGGGACACGTTATATTTCATTCTATTTCCTAAATTAACGTAAAATATAGGAATATTTTTTCATATTTCATATGTATTGTGATGATTCAACATCTGACCGAAGCTACATGCGTCAGAGCCTGGCGCGTCAGAGTATTATTTTAACGTTTTTAATAAATTAATTTATTAAGTATAGCAATTTTTTTTTAATATAAATAAAACAAACCCATAACTCGTATCAATAATGTCCATCGCTCTCGCGTATTTCTAACAAAAATTAAATTATACAAAAATTACCCATTTTAGGCATAAAATAGGCAACAAAACATCCTGTAGGCGCTTAACCCATACAATTATGCAAATATTTAAAATAATATAAAAATGGCACTTAGGTACGAAAAATTGTATAGCTCATTCTAATTAAAAACGTAATCTAAATGTTTGAAACTCAATTGCCTATGTTTTTTGTTAAATAATATTTTAAGCAGTTGCCTAAAGATCCTAGATGTAATTACGAAATCTACAGATCGAGAAAAATTTTTGTTAACTGCCGAATTTGAACCAACTTGAGCTGAAGAAGCCCCAAACACAGCTGAAACAGCTGTACAGAGGCTGCTCGAGCGTTTCACTGTAATCAAAAACGATTTGCAATACATTTTTTGCTCATTTTTGGGCAATAGCCGTGTTCGCTGCGAATTTTGCACGCATACTCGGCCTTCCACGTATCAAAACCTTCCCTAAGATGCTTTGTGTATGGCGGCCTATTCATTAATAATTGTGACTAGGCACATAACAAGAAGGTCACATTAAATATCTGTTGCAAAAAGCTAACATGCTATGTTATGAAACCATAAGTTCTATCACATAAAATTCGCTTTTTGTTGACACTGTGACACAGTTTTCTAAAACATAAACAATTAGTCAACCCGATTTTAAAAACACATTACGCATCGCATTCCAGTGGTCATCAGTGGTATTTAAATGGTTTCCATTTGGAACTCAAAATAAGTTGATTTTTCAAATGCCTCTGATAAATTTGTTTTTTTGCAATTTGGTACTTTGCATGACCTTAGTAAGTACGCTTTCAACGGATCGGACACTTATTATAAATCACCCTGTGTTTATTCCGTTTAGATTATATCTCATATCTAAATACATATATGGAGATCATCACTTGAGCGCCTTTTTTTTAATTTTCATACTTTGAAGTTACTCTTTTTTTTTGTGGAATGGCCGATTTTTCAATGAAATCGCCTATATTTAAGCCATTATAGAAATCTGAAAAGTATCTTCTGAGTCCCATCTGTCGCTTCTATTAAACTGTTAACGTTTTATTATCCATTTTGCAGTCACTTTTGTTGCGTTTAAGTTTATAACTTACATTATTTTTATTAGTTGCGCAGATGTATAGCATCGTTATTACGTCGTTTAGTTATACACGATCAAACGCCTTTATTGTAAGTTCATAAGGATAGAGTGGGATTTTCAGTAATATCCGATTACTTAAAATTAATAGTTAATTGGTTCTTTGTTTCAATATAGTTTTCACTTGTATTTAATTGTTTATTTTAACTGCAATTTATGTTTTTTCGAACAAGAAATAAACGCGTAAGAGAGCCTGTAGTTGTTTTTGGTGAGATTAATTTATTTTAAAAATTTAGCGAAATTAGTGCGTTTTAAGATTACTTGCCACAGCAGAATATGGCAATGAAGAATTAAGTAATGTACTCTTAATGCCAACCTCGGGTGTCTTTTCAGATTTTTTTAGGCCCGGTTTTTCCATCATAGTTTAACTTTAAGCTTCGTTTTATTCCCGTGGTAACAATTGTAAGGACAATTGTTTCCACAGGAATAAAATGGAGCTTACGCCAGTATTCATAGTCCCGTCATAAGTAACACTTACATCAAGTGTCATTAAGTTCAAAGTATAACTTACATTCCGATTTTATTTCATAAACAGCTTATCGGTTAATCTCGGCTAGTTCTCCAAACTATAATATATCTAGTTAAGATAATACTGAATCGGGTTGAGACGCCCTATTTCGGGAAGTTTCGTTGGCAAATTTACGCACGTGCAAACTTTGTGCTATTTATTTCGGGTGCGTTTGTTGTTATTATATAAGTGTGTTTGTTAGTGATAATTAATAATGGCTACGAAAACAATGCAACGGAGAAAATGTTATTTACCCTGCCTTGAATACCTTAATTGGTAGGTGTAACTTAAGACATAGATGGAGCTGAGTTAGAATGAAGTACTACTTAAGTTTTATTTAGTCAACTGTGAAATAAAATTTTTACATTAAGTCAGACTTAAGTTTCAAGTTGAGCTTAAGACTTGTCTATGAATACTGGGGTTAAAGTTAAACCCCAATTGAAAAACTGGCCCTTAATTGAAATGAATGTATTACTTTGGTATTTCAAGCATTTGTAATTACTTTTTAGAGCAATAATATCAACACTGCAAATTACTGTCCGGCGTACGTGATTCATTAGACCGGCATTCACACAAAACTTTCGATCGTACTCGGCTCGTGACATACATGGCACGCAGACTTGCTCATGCTTTTAGGGAGAAACATCTTGCGTTCCAAGTATACGAGTCAAAATGTGCATCCAAGAGGTTTTAATAAACTAAATTCGACCGAATAAGCTATTGAAGCAAAGTATCATTTATCAGCACGGAAGAGAAATGAGCCCACTTGTTCCGCGGTCAGTACGAAAATTTAATACCCAGACTGTACTAGCTCCGCCCGCAGTATTTGGAAGGGAATTATCTGATCTGACTGCCTCTGGCTGCATCGAGGACAATGCGATGTCGGCTTGTAGGCGCTTTTATTGTTGGAAATTAAATATTTAAAGTATGTGGTGATTTGCAGCGACTATCACATGCATTTTTATATTTTCAAAGAGAAACTTTCTTCTATTATCTCTCTAGGATGAGCGAAAAGCCCTTTCGACGATTAAATACATTTAAATTGTTTAATCGTCGAAGGAAAAACCTGAACTTGTAACTCGCACACCTTCCCTTTCCACTCAATGATAATTAGAAGCATGGCAGCCGCACAAAGGTGGAAGGAATAAACAGTACATACTGTGTGAAAAGCATCCGTACTAAGTGGACTCAATTCTTAAGCTTGTTTATCAGCTATTAACACGCCTTCTTAAATTTTTTTATCAAAAGTACGTGATTCATTAGACCGGCATTCACCTTAAAACCTCGTGACGTACTTGGCACGCAGACTTGCTCGTGCTTTTAGGCAGAAAAATCTTGCCATCAACACGCATTCTTGAAATTTTTATCAAAAGTATTTTAGTTTCGTTTGCTAATTTATCCGGCTCGTTTTCCACGTACCAAAACCTTCCCTAAGACGAAATTCGAAAGAATGCCTTAAGCTATTTTTTGAGATTTTTTTTTAAATGTCCTTGTGATGTCAAATTAAATCTAGAACTATTTTGTAATTCTGTATTTTCTTCTTATAATTTACTGGAAAAGACAAAAAAGGCTCTTAACTTATTGCTCGATTTATTGTACACTGAACATTTACATATTGACAAACGATCGTACGTACAGAACCAGTTAAACATTATTACATGATTGTCGTAAGTAGAAATTGTAGATAAAATATATTCTGCAGAAGTATACAAATATATAGACTTAGATATGTAACGGTCACTTACTTGTTACACTATCCTACCCTATCTAATACACAATCAAAAGAAATGAACGCCTTCCTACAACTTCACATGCAAGCACACGGTCCAACGCAGTCTTCTTTTTATACATGATGATTCACGATGAAGCAGCAATTTTTTTAGAGGGGACATAGAGTTAAGAGGGAGTAAAATGATCATAATTTCATTTCCTCCTGAAAAGTTTAGGCCCAGCCCTTTTTTACAAGAAAGTTAATGTTAATAGGTCGGACCTGAGTGTAAATAGAATTACGGACGTGTAAAGTTGGAAAGAACGATAAGGATGAGAGAATAATTGGTTTCATATGAAAAAACAGGAAAAGTTAGGGTTTTCCGAAGTTATAGTACATAATACTAACCAACCAACAATGAACCCATACTCTTGGTCAGTGAGAGTTAGGTTAGAAAAGTTGTAACCAGATGTACTGAGACATGTATTGTAGTAAGTAGAAATTATATTCCCAGGATTACTTGTAAATAAAATGGAATATGACATTGAACAAACGGAGAACCTTGCGTGATGCAAGCGCAGGTTATAGTAACGTGTGCAAAACTAACCTTGGGCCTGCCAATCAAAACACAAGAAGTTTATATTTTCACTAAGTAGTTACATGTCATAATGTCTTTAAACACTGGAAAGCGCATTACGGAGCAATAGTTGTTAGTGTTGAAACCCGTAAACTAAAACCTCTCCTACTGTAAGTGCCAGAACCATGTAAGTTAATCTATTATTTATAATAAATATATTTCAAGTTGCATTTTGATCTGACTATGTCCCCGTTCCAAAATTATCGTGTACCATATTGTATAAAACTTTATATAAAATGTATCAATTGGACGCAGACTCTAGACATTTCTCCTCTCTAAAAAAGCATCTACAACTAAAACTCAAAAGTACAGATTCAGTTTACTCAAAGTCATTCATTCACTTCCTCAGCAAGAACTCTTTAATTCCCGCAAAGTGACCGGAACAAAAACTAATTTTTCTTTCACGTCACATCATCACTGTCTCTTCGTTAAATTTATAAAAGTCTTACGTTAATTAATTTTACTATCAGAAAAGTCTTTGCGTATAGTTCTGCAGGGTGCTTTCGAGGAACGAACACGCTCAAGGGGATGATTTAAGCAGGTCGAAACGTGGGAAGACAAGCGTGCGTTTCCGGTCCACGGTGACCCCGCAGATTTTTTTTAAAGCACATAAATTTCTGTTACGCACATAAAATTAGGCCTTAACTACTTCTTGGGGTATCCCTATTATGTACAGTTAATATGACTATGATACATGTCAACGTTCGCTATAGTATATTATCTTTAATATTATTATTATTATTATTATTTTATTTACATCAACAACTAACGTGGCTAACAATGTCGTATTTATTTATCTCCTAAAAGAAAATGACGAAGAAAACTACCGAATACTTTAAATATCACATGGAATATTTAGTCACAGTTATATAATAAATATTTATTTTTATATATAATATGTTAAAAGAGATATCTATATTACAAGTAAGTCAGTGCTTTATTTGCTGCGTCAAATCTACACTTTTGTAGTAACAAGAATCATCAGAGATATGTGATAAATAACCAAGAAAGTTTCAATTGAGGCGCCTAGATAAAAAAGGTATAAGTGCGATTTCCGGCTTTTACCGCGAGCTATTAGCGATTAAAAACATATATCCGGAAATAGTAATATGTATTTATATACAGACATTTAATATATGTATTTAAAACGGATATAAGTGCATTTTTATCATACTATTTTTTATTTGAAGGAAGTAAACATAATTCAAGACAGAATTGCCATTACAATATTACAGAAAAAGATAAAATATTTGTTCAGCTTTCTGCGCGATTTTTTAACTTTAAATACAAAATCTCAGAATACGAATAATTGCACTTATACCCCTTTTATTCTAGGGGCATCAATTCAATGGAACATTTTCGAAGCTTCCAGGATTTCTCTCACTTTTAGTGTAATACTTAGATTGAATATAATTGCAAATCTCGTCTACAAAAGTCATTCAAATGCACAAGCACGGGATTAATCATGACCATCACTGACTTGAACTCTTCAGAGTCAGTCAGTTAATCCAAAATCAAATGTGCAAATAAATTTAGAAAATAAGAAATGGCTGAACGTATACTTATTAGAGGACATGAAGGTTCTCGCAGGACTTGGACTTGCTGATGTCATTCATGCAGATCTTCTGCAAGATCTCCCGCGCGATGTTGAGACTCAAGCTGGTTTTAGAACCGTGCAACTTATGGTTGTCCTTCTTGGTCGAAGCGGAGCGCTTCTTCTCTCGCGATTCTCTCAGGCGAATTTGTTTGAGAATGCCGACGAGGAGCTCATCTACGTTGTGCTGGATGCCGCTCGACGTTTCTATGAATTTGCAATCGCGGGATATCGCCAGGGATTTCCCGTCTGAAAAAGACAAAAATCATTAATGTTTCGTTTGAATTACTCCTAATTCTAATTTTCTTAGAAGTTTCCATTTTAATGTTTAACAGACATAAACACATTCGATGTCGCGTCGGAATTCACAATGTTAATTTAATATCCACCGGATCGTTGAACCATGCGGTTATTTTTGCTCCAGCAGTACAACCCTTTGAGTTTAACGTAATAATTCAAATGATCTCACGCTTTGTGTTTTACACAAACACTTAAGTGCATTCGTTTTAAAATACTCCGTCCATGAAATAGTTTTAATTAAATACCTTCCGAAGTTTCTATTTTTAGATGGAATTGCATCATCTTTTGTAAGCGGTTGCAAGCGCAGTTCGCCTGCTTCGGGAGAACCGGTTGAGATTATTATTCCACGCGGTTAACCCTGCGTATACAGCAGGGGCCTCGGAGGCCCTGTTACATATTTTAATTTAAGAAATTGTTGTTAAATATTCATATTTTGACAAACGGTCTTGTGACTTTATTTGTTCGAATATAATGTCTTACTGACTGAATAATTATAAAAAAATACGTAGGTATTGTATACTGTTTTAAAAATATAGCGTAAAATACCAATCGGGCCTATAAAGCCCTACCCGTAGTTTCAAGTTAATTTCTATTATATCCTGTTGGAGATCATATTTACAAGTCTCTTGCAGGTTTGTGCAAATTCTGACATGCTAAATAAAATCTTATATAAATAGCTGAGCCGTATGAATGTCGTTAGTTTTTTCTAGACCATTGTTCGTATTGAAGTTTCATAGTGTATTATTAAGATGGCATATGCTAGAAATAAGAGGACGCTTTCTCAACGTGAGCTAGAAGAAATTGCAGAAAACATTAGTGATTTTGAAGATCTAACCGATGAAAATGATCACTCTACTGATGATAATTAATCCGATTACGTAGAAGAACATGAATCGAGATCATCGGAAAATAGCTCAGATGATGAAAATGCCGAGTCTCGAGTGGCGACCATAGGAGATACATCAACAGGAATTTACATATCGAAAAATAAGTTAGAATGGTGTTCACAACCAATGCAAGCAGCCCGAGGAAGAACGCCAAACAAAAATATAATAAGATTTACTCATGGAGCTACTCCAGTTGCTAAGAGAATGTACGATTCAGAAGAATCCTTGTTTTTATTATATTTTCGGCAACCACTTTTAGAAAAAATTTGCAAATGGACGAACAAAGAAGGTGTTGCACTTCTAAAAGAAAAATGGAAGAACGTTGATGATAAAGAACTAATAGTTTTTATTGGTGTTTTGATACTTACTGGCGTCTACAAATCCCGAAATGAACTAGTGACGCAACTGTGGAGCAAGAATGATGGTCATGCTACTTTCAACAAAGCAATTAGCAGAAATCGATTTCAGAGTTTGTTACGTTGTTTACGATTTGACGATGCAGCGGCTAGAAGAATAAAGAAAACAGAAGACAAACTAGAACCTATTTGCGAATGTTTTGAAATGTGGAACTTATATTTGAGAGAATTATATACTCCAAGTTGGTGCACGACGATAGTTGAACAGCTGGTAACTTTTCAAGGTCGCTGCCCATTCCGAGAGTATATTTCTTGAAAACCAGGTAGATACGGTCTAAAATTTTGGGCAATTTGTGATAGTGAAACTTCATATGCGTGGAAAATGAATGTATATACTGGAAAAGCAGCCGGAGGAGAAAGAACTGTCAAACTAGGAGAAAAGGTAGTGAAGGATCTTGTAGTAGAAATTGAAGGGAGTGGAAGGAATATAACTTGTGATAACTTATTTACGAGTAGTTATTTACTGGGAGAATATTTACTGTCAGAAAATCTTACACGTGTTGGTACAATTCGTCGTAATAAACTGGAGTTACCACTAGAACTCACCAAAACTACTGGTCGTAAAGTGAATTCAAGTATTTACGGGTTTAGAAGGGATGCAACCGTTGTATCATATTGCCCTAAAAAATGAAAATTGGTGGCACTATTGAGTACAATGCATCATGAAAAGAAAAATGAAATAACTGAAAAACAGAAGCCGGAAATAATACTTTCATACAATGCAACTAAAAGTGGAGTACACACGATGGATCAAATGACAAGATGTTACACGGTCAAAAGGATGACAAGAAGATGGCCATTAGTAGTTTTTTATAACATGATTGATATCAGCGTTCTAAATTCTTTCATACTGTGGAAATCTATTACATCCAAAAACATGCAACGTCGTGAATTCATTATCAAGCTGGGTAAAACACTTGTAAAGGAAGATGCTAATCCAGGCGAAGAAGTTCAAGCTGCTGAAGATGTAGTGGAACCTGTGGTAAAAAGAAGACGGTGTTCAATATGTCCACCCTCATTGGACAGAAAAATTAAAATTATATGTAAAAAATGTAGCAATAATGTGTGCAAAGAACATTCTGTTCTACTGTGTAATAAATGCTATAATCAGTAAAATTATGTTGTTATTTTTTATGTAGATAATTATTTCATTAAAGGTAATCTATAAATAGTCAATTATTAAATAATTGACAAGAAAATATTAAAAAGAATAGACAATATAATGACAAAAAGATTACGGGTCTCTCAGGCCCGCTTGGTACTTCATAGGTTATAAAAATATTGGTACGTCGAGGGTTAAACAGTCACAAAAAATTCCGCCAACGTCTTCTTTCTCTACTGGACTACTCTATGAGAACCACAATTTTTTTCGAGTTGTTATTTCAACGGAGAAATTGAAATTGCGATACCGCTTGATCTTTAATGTGATTAGATTTCGTATGCGTCATCAGTAAGCGTGTGTGTATACCGGTAAACCGCCCCAACGCTCAGCAATCAAGTAGAAGAGCCTGCAGAGTCTCTATTACTGCACTACACTGGACGAAATAGAGAAATTGTTAAATGCTACGTCACATTTCCCTTCAAATTTCCTTAATTTTGATATTTCTTTTTATATATTTTTTGTTTTGCTCACATTCTAATTTATGCTCAATACATCTTTTGTAGCACACAAAGGGATTTTATTTGCTTGTAACAGTTTTTGAGCTCAAGACCCTACTTACGAGTCAATAGAAAAAGAGTTCAAGCAATATTTTATTATTATATAATTCGAAAAGTCCAATAAAATGAACAGTGTAAAACAAATAAATTTTTGCCCGCTCACATATGTAAATGGTGCTGTAGTATTGGGACTTTCTTTCTACTGCCCAGAAAAAAAAAACCAAAGATTAAAACAGTACGTTCAAGCCATGAAGGGACTTGTGAGAATTATTTACAAAACGTAATTTAATTTCAGTCTGAGTCTGATTTCTTACTATGTGCAGTGTACACATTCTGTATGTTTCTGTGTAAATCGAGCAAACCGGTTGTCGTAGTAACAAGTGTCAGCAAAGCAGAGGTTTAATTGTTTGCCTTGCGTTTCAGGGTTTCTCGGTTCCGTTAAACACGACGGGGGCGGTGTTTACGTGGCGGAGAGAATTGATGAAATATTGAATTGCTATCGGTCCATTTAGTTTCACCGCCGCAAAGAAGAGAAGATATTAAATATTGATTGAAAATGAGGGAGGAATTTAATTTTTCAAAACCATTTACTTACTTGTTTCTCATCACGAGTTTCAATATTTATTTAAAAGGCAATGGATTTTATGAATTCGGGAGACGTATTTACTAATAAAGTGGGAAAATTACAATTAACAAAGGGGTAAGACAAGGTGACTTATTGGCAAACACACTGTTTAATTTAGCGCTGGACAACTTGTTAAGGGAAATAAATCAAGGACATCTTAGGTGACAGCGAGGACATTCTAGTTCCGTCTACTGACCAAGTGGCTATAATAACTAATAAAAAAAATATAAAGTGGTATTAAGTACTGAATGAAAAAAAAAAACAACGAAATTAGGAAGAAAAATTTTAAACACAGAAAAGTCAAAGTAAGAGAATAGATACAAACATTTTAATATCTAGGAGTCACGTTATCTAAGGTATGGGGACAAGACAGTGGAAATAGAAGAAAAAATAATGGGGGACGAAAAGCGAACAGGGCCCTTCGAACAAAGAATAAATGGTTACAAAGTAAATTACTCATGAAAAAATTTGGGTCGAATCGATTATAACACCAACGATGTTGTACGCAAGGAAGACAATGACACTCACGAAAAAAGGAGAAAGAATTGAAATTTTAAATTACATCTCTATAAATTAACATTTAATTAATTTAATTGAATTTACATCTCTTTATGCGCTGCGTGCCTTTGATGTGATTTGCGCTGAAGCTTTCATGAAGAATTAAGCCAGCCGTTACGAACGGATTGCGAGCCGCATCGTTTTACTTTTCTCCGTGTTTGGGGGATCGTTTATCGGTTCTGTAGAGTGTGCTACGCTATTCCCGCCATATTTGAATTGGCACGGTATGTTACAGTTGGCTCAATCCCACAAACTGTAGATTAACAAAGCGTAACCCGTTCTTTTTGTTGCCGCGTCGCAAAACTGCCAACCAACAGACTGATATTCTAAAAAACTTCAATTATTAAATGAAATCTGCTGCATAAGTTGTATTATACTGACTATAAAGTACTGTAATGTTACTAGGTATTTAGTTAATTAATGTGGCTCGTTGTGTGTTGGTGAATCGTATTTGGCATGTTTACAAAATCAAAACAATTTATTTTAATTTGGTTTTAATTGGAGTCGATTCCAAATCATTAACATCGTTTATAATCAACTGGTACCGATAAACGGACAGCGAATTAATAGGTTAATATTTAGTTCAGTTACAGAATCACATTAAACGCCATCGTTGAGATTAAACTAAATATTTCGTAAATGGCTATGTTTTTTCAACATAAGTTTAAGATTATATAGAGTTAATTGGTGTGCGCGCTGAATTATTCTCCACAAATTAAAATACTAAAAATTTGTTGTTCTAAGAAAGTTATTTAAAGATATCCCTTATACTAACTAACCGGGTCGTCCGATCAAAAATATGACACCGACGAATTTGAGCACAAAATAATCAATCAAGTTAACGACGATTTAGGATTTAGGAAATAAATTCTACTTAAGGTAGTTCTAAGATAGAATTTAGCACATTGGTCTCTTTTCATGATATATACTGTTACGGTAAAGCTACGGCGCTTCACCAAATGTAACGTTTGCGTTTGCAAAATATAACTTACATGACAGATTGAGGAAATATTGTAACAGAAGAAATAATTATCTAAATAATTATTTGAGATCCATACAGTGTAAACAAAAACCTTGATGGATAACTTTGCACATATTTACATAATAATCCGGCAATAGAGAAAAATGAATCATCGAAAGCTTCAAGAACACAGAGCTACACGTCAATCGCCCACGCAGCAGAAATTAGGTCAACTCCAGGCATATATACCGAGAGATTTTCCGATAGCAGGAGAGAAGTCGATCGGTATACTGATTATAGTGCGTTAACTCATGTCGTCCCAAAATAGTGCTTCTGTCATGTAAGTGTATCGTATATTTTTAATAAATGTACTTGATGTTTTTTGTCCTCTATTAATTCAGCTACGCAACCCCTAATACGTTACTTCTTGGTAAAAACCAGATTACCAATACGCCAACGTTACAATATTTTACTGGACAACATGAGTTCGCGTATTCTGACACAAGGGTGTTGTCGAACTAACTTACAATCAGAAAAGCTAACTGTTTATGTGAATCCCCGTGAATCTACTTGACCTAGTTTCCGATTTACGTAAGCTTTTGGGTTAGGTGTTGCCCTTGAAAAATCTAGATGACTCGTTTCACTTTGCTGGCAACTGGTGTTATGTAACCGATGTACGAATACAGGCCAAGGTTTGCTTCATGAATCGGGAGAAGTCAAGAACCGATCTTACATAATTATTTCTTCTGTTACAGTATGTGTATCTACGTAGGCCCGGTTTTTCGTCTCAATTTAACTTTAATCTTCAGTTTATCTCCATATAGGGACAGGCGAGTGGCGCAGCGGTTAGCCTAGCCGACTTATAAGCCGAGCCACTTGTAGGCGTGAGTTCGAATCCCACCGGTGCCATGGGTGTTTGTATTGTTCGGATTATGACCCAGCTTATTAGACAAAGTATATTGCAGATTGCTGCACAAAGCAAAAGAAAGAAGAAAGATCTCCATACACTCCTACGGAAATAAATTGAAGATTAAAGTACAGCTGAGATAGAAAACTCGTGTATTACTGACACAACATCAAGAAGGACTGGGCATTTTTTAAATAAATTTTGCAAAACTGGTTATAGCAAAGAGATTGAAAGATTTCTCGAATAAATGGTGGGTGTAATTATTAATGTCTTTTGGTGTTTGATCGATTCGGTGTTATGGTGTGAGATGCTATTGCTTACAGAAGCTGGTCTCCGTTGATATCTAACCGAGATATACGACAGCTCAACATCACATTAACGAAATAGTGGAACCCCATATTCTCCCTTACATGCAGCGACAAGAAAACGCTCTTTTCTAGCCAGATAACGCAAGTCCACACATTTCAGCGACAACAATGAACTTCTTTAATCAAGTTCGTGTCAATTTTTGCCATGGTTGCTTAGGTCTCCCGAACTTTCGCCAATATAACATGTCTGGGATTGTTACGGCTTGAAAAAACGCTGTGTATATGCAAACCATCCCTGTGATGTGCAAAATCCAGGATTCATCAATGTGCATTCGTTATCTATTTTTTTATTTTGCATTTAATCCGCCGCAGACGTCATTTAGTGTCATCATCTTAGTGTTTGTCGGCGGCATGAATATCAAAGGAATGTCGGAAAATATAAAAGTGACATTTATGTGTATGATTTACGACATGCAATTGAAAACATCTGTTTTCCGTTGCAAAAAACTAACACACAGGGCCTTTGTAATTACATTCGCCGCCGTTTGTTGTTTTGCCAAATTGTATTCAAATGGCAGAAAGGAGCAAGGCTTCTTCTTAAAATGCACGTGTGATTCTGCGTTTTGCAAGATCAAAGGATACCGCACCGATATACATTTCGGCGTTGTTTACATTAGCGCAGACGCTTGTTTCTCCTTAAATGACGTCAACTTGAAACGATGCCGCCGCCGTCTGTTGATCGGTTTGTTTGCATTCCTTGTTTTATTGTTGTGTACATCCGGTTCTGAGGATTAGAATTTTTCTCCACCACGGAGAGTTTAACTTGCGTTTACATTTGATCTTTAATACCATTGACCTTCCATACCTCTACTTTGATTTGATTGAGTTCGGTTTGCTGTCAGGATCTGTTAGATTTGTACAAACCCTTCCTAATTTCGAAAAGAGCGTACAACCAGTTTTGCTTTTATTGGGGTGCAATGTACTTGAAGCACGTAGAGCCCGTCTTGTGTTGTCCACAGAAACTGGTTGGGGTATGGAGGGGCTTTTGTCCCCGTTTCGCGTGTGTTCATCTAGGGGACGATAAACACTTTTAGTTCTCGCGAGGAGCCTCGGGGAGGTTTCCTCGCCGTACGACATTGCGTCGTCGGCTTTGACATGGTGCTGGTGGAATGAAACTCTTTGAGTTTTCTCAGCTTCGTTCTTGATGCGCAGGACAAGTATGTTTGCGGCTCTTTTCGAGTGCACTACTATTGTCGAACTTGTCTTCTCTTACAGGCTTTCTTTAGGTGATGGATACGTCACACACTTTGCGATGTATTTTCCTGATTGTTGTTGATATTGAATTTGTTGCATAATCTGAGTCATTTCCTTTCCCTTTGATCCTCTCCTCGTCTCCGGTTAAGATTAGGTGGCTCATTTATCTTCGCGGTTTGTTAGGAGACCTTTTATTTTAGATTGATATGGCGGAAACTCCCAAAGGAATTCCTACAATATCCTGGAAGGCATGCAAAAATTGACAATTCACGAAGACAAGGACAAACAGAAGATTGGAATTTATGAAGTGCGTCATGAGGTTCTGACAATAAATAAGAACGTTTAAAATTCTCTCTATCTCTTTTACAGTTTGTTACATTTTCTAGGTGTAGAAGTATTGTCACGCTTACCGGAGGAGTTTGTTCTCTTAGCAAGCTGCGCTAACAGGGTAGCGCCTCCACCATGTCACGTGAGTGGAGGTATAGATTAAGGTAGATGGGTCCGCAGAGGGTAGAGCTTTAAAACACAGTTGTTTACAAAAATTGATACCGTTTATTTTAATATTAAATTTTAAGTAGTTGAGGATTCTTGTCGTGGTCCGAAATGGGGTGGTTGTGGCCCTGGTCGTCCATAGCGTTGGGGCGACGTACTTCTCGTTTGAGCTGTGGGTTGAGTTACGATGGTCAAGGTCGTGTCTCGTTGCGACGCCTGCAGCGCGATGGCGATCGGCGGCGGATGAACTACGGTATGATAGCGCTGGTCTTGGCATTGGTTCGTAGACGGTCGATCTTTTGATCACGGAAGAAGTGGCGTGTCCTTGATAAGGGTAGCAGGGATGCGGCGGTCGTCTCAGCGTGGCAGGTTGGATCGGCTCACTGGAATGTGGTTAATGTGGTTGACCAGGGTGAAGATGGCAGCTTCTGGCTGGAATTGACGTGGAGTGGCTGGGAGGCGTTCTCAATCAGCCTCAGATGACGGTGACGGCGGGAACAGCGTCCTTGGTGGCCGGGATGGTTCCCTTCATCGAGTTGGCACTAGTTCCGATGCTTTCCTTGACCGCCGTCCAAATTTGAACGCGCACTTTTTATACACGATTTTTGTCTATTCGAACCTGTGTTCTTTTGCGTCTCTCGATGTAAGCACTGGCCCCTGTTGCAGCGATTCTGCCGATGTTTTATTGTGAAATATGAACCGTGTTATATCGGGTTACCTAACTTATTGTTTTTAAATTCCGACACTGTTGAAATTGCCCTCGATTTCACAAGCCCGTGCTTAGTAATTATTTATTATGTCTCACGGAGTGACAGTATTTTCTTAATGATGAGTAAATCGATGATTTCCATGAAAATTCTAAGGACTCGTAGAAATAGTTCCGCATTTACATTTCACGAGACTGTCAGGTTGTCCTAAAACTGGCTAACAACTTGAAACGCTGATTTATATTGCACTGCGTCGTGCAGGTTCTAAGTGCTAGTTCATGTTTCTATAATAATTGCAGATTTGATGCGGAAAGAATGAGTTCCAAAGTTTGCTGACGGCGGGTCTTCCCCTCGGCAAAATGGATTCCTCAAATTCCAGTGTTGCGGTTCCAACGGGAGTTAATTAATCTGCGTGGAGGACGTAGGGTTTCTAATTAACGGCGTTCGGTAACGACCAAGTTGTTATTCCTGTAGAGGCGAAGCGGCAAAATGAACGAGCCGGTCAGTTAGTCACTTTACCGCGCAAACGGTTTTGTTGCATCGCCGGTTCCCGCTTCAATTAACCAATTACGACCGCAACCCCTCTTCTCGGACAACTTGTTGAACATGTGGTCTCTACTAATTCTGACTAACTCCAGAAAATAATAGCGATTATCTAATCGATCAAAGTCAAACTTTTTTGTTTTCTTTCAATTAGTAATTCAGTTTCACCATTTGTTAATATAGTTTTAAATTATTATCAGCATGAAATCCCCTCAGTCATTAACATATCTTTTCGCAAAGAATTTTTCTTTCTTAATTCTGATGACAACCAAAAATTAATCGGTAACCCAAGAAGTTTCTTCGTTTGATGAGCCTACCAACTATCGCATTCCTAAATTAAATCGTTTACTGGCATCTTTTAAAGTTTGCAACTAAAAGTAAAAAAAGTTTTTATGAAGTTCTTGGTAAATAAAGATAGACAAGCAGCTTACTTGAAAACTTTATCTCTGATTATCTTTAACATTGTTTTCTTTGGAAAGTTTGCTTAATTCTTAAGTCATTATTAAACTTTGTAAACAAATATTTCTGTGCAGTTCAGATAAAGACCAATTACTATAATTCGATTAGTCTAAAGCGTTTGAAGTCTGTTAAAGCGAACTTTTCTCATTATCCATTCGTTTCGTCCGATCCACGGTTAACAAGCTTCAACTTCGTTCCTCGTTAGCAACACGATCGCATACAATTACAGCTTCGATTTGACCTTAATTGCGAATTTCTGGCATATTCGAGTTGCATTTGCGCGAGTTCGCGTCGCGAATAAAAGTGTCAACTCCAGAAGTGATTGTAACCGGAAGTTTCACAGTCGTACGTCGCCGGTGATATGCAGAAGTAATCTAAACTTGGAAGTGTTAACAATGACGACAATAACGAAACTACTTACTTGCGTCGTCAGCGAATATTGAATTGCTTTCTGCACCAAGTTTTCGAAAAATTAAGGCGTCTTAGAAAGCCAATATTTTCATATTTCATTTTCCGTTTCCTCCGACGCGACACGACGTTTTCCTTTTTTTTTTGTAAATAAGGAAATTAAACTCTTGTCATCATCAATTACTAATTCGAAACGAAGCGACAGGTACGGACGTTAACTTTTTCCCACTGCAATAAACTCCTTTAGATGGATCACGTGACGTCGGCGTCTGGTGAGCTTTTACGGCGGCCTTAATTACTTCGTTTTATTTTATCGCCGTGCTGAACTTTATACGGACGATTATGGCGCATGCAAGTGCTTTTACCCCCGCGGCTTCCTCGTGTTATCTGACGTCGCGTTGGTGGAATTAGCGGAGGGTTGTAATCAAGGGATGAGCGAGCGCAAGTTTCCCAAAACCTACGTTTACGTATTTACGTGGATATCTACCGTCGCTTATTTAAAAAATTTCTCAGGTGGCGCCCGTTTCGCTTCCAAAATCTTCAAACTGAACGCAGTTTTATTTTTATGGACGTAACATTTTCAATATTATTGAGCCTGGATTTTGAGCGACCATTAGTATCTTGAGTGCGCAAAAATATCGACTTTATTCTTCAGAACTAGGTGATAATTAAATGTACTACGTAATGACGGGGCAATACTTTAATGTCAAGCTGTACTGGACCACAGCAATGACGTCTAAAGAGTTATTGCAGTTATTTTTCCTTCACTGTACTTCTCGCTTGTTGGGAAGGCGTGATAGCTGGGTATTCTTATATTGTCGTTAGCTGCTGCGACAGGCTTATGTATGTCTCTTTCTCCGTCCGCGTTTGCCTTGGAAATGGGGAAAAGGCAGAGAACCCCAGGGCCGTGAATTGAAACACTAACCAACACACGTAAATTCTATTTCTCCCATAGAACTCACATGCGCCGAGTTGGTTCGAAGCCAAATTTAAATTTGTTCGCTCAAGCGTCAAATCTAAGCGGATACAACCAACTCGGCTTTATTTACAAAATTTTGCGTTGTATTATTTAGACAGTTGCGTAACATGATTTTAGGGTACATTGTTTTTAATAATTTTACGTCGTGTCGACACGTACAATTTGCCAAGCCATAGATATTTTAAATATGTTTTTTTTGTACATATTGCTTTGCATTGATGGTGTGGGTGGCTAGCTTTATTTGTGTGTAACTTTGTTTATTTCAAGGTTTGCTTTCTGAAGAATGTAGATCCACCAACCCTTGCGTTAGGGTAACCAAGGAACTATTGTTTATATACGTATATAAAATCCATATTCAACGACAGTCAACTCAGCACTCGAGGTTTGCACCTCTTGTTTGAATTCAATTTTCGCTTACGCAAAAAAAATGCCCACTGATGCTCTGGGTTGGCACTTGTTGCACCAATCAAACACTTGCCCGCAAATGAACGCAGAATCTAGCTTTTAAAATGTTGATTTAAGATTTATTTTAAGTGCTGAAAGCATAATTCTCAATTAAAAAATAATAACACTGTGACGACTTGCGCCAAGCCACATCTCATTACCATGTTTACTGTTTCGGTGATTTAATTATAATTTGTATTCCAAGATGTGATGATTCCACTTCGATTTTCCTTCATTTTAAATAAATTGCACTTTTCTACTTTTCCACTGACTTGCGCCAAGCCACAACTCATTACCATGTTTTATGCTTCAGTGATTTAATTATTATTCATAATCCAAGATGTTGTGATGATTCAACTTCCATTTTCCTTCATTTTTAAATAAATTGCACTTTTCTACTTTTCCACTGGCTTGCGCCACGCCACAACTCATTACCATGTTTTATGTTTCAGTGATTTAATTATTATTAAATTAAATGTTTTGATTAAATGCCAGATTTGAAAGTCTATGTGACAGCTGAGTAACGTTTGACAACTACGTGCGAGCAACCCTTACGACCTTCGCCAAACGTAACGTTTTATTTTAATTATGTTTTATATTTAATGCATGTTTGTATATAACGCAGTTATACCAGCATTTGTGTGTGCATTTAGTTTAATTTTTGTCTGGAATATTTTAAGCTGCGTTATATTTAAGTCTGACAGAGTGCCGATTCACATTTTGTGGAGATTAATATTGTCTGTTATTGAAGTTTAAGTAAGAGATTAAGTCACATATTTTCAACGCCGCGTACGTACTTGTGGTTTGTTAGAGTCAGGCCTATTGTGTCATTGTCTTTTGTACTGTCATATTGTTTAACTTTTTTTTTTAATATACGTTCTTTTTGAATCAGTACAAAATCGAAAGCGATGTTGTCAAAATTAAATACTAAAGATTAAAGTCTAAAAATATTTCTTATCGAAATTCCTGTGATTGAAACTACATATAATATCGATGTTTTCAGAATTAAAGTTTCATTGTAAAGCTAAAAGAAGACGTGAGGATTTAAGATTAAAAAAAAAAAAGTATTTGTAGTGGTGGTTTCTGTGACGAAACTGTAATAAGTTTTCAAGTAACGGTCATCTTCATCACTTTTATGAGTCTGCTTGTTTATTTCATGAGCACCTTACGACCTTGTCCGTCTGATCCAACAACAAATAAAACAGCAACCCAAGAGAACCCCCTGAAAGAGACTTTCCTACTTACCGTTTGCGGATATGACGCGTGACCTCGCCAAATCGGCTTTGTTGCCAACTACGATGACGCTTTTCTCTTGCGTGTATCCCTCTCGCCAGAGGTAATTGAGGGTTTCTTCAGCGTGCTGAAAGCTCGATCTGGCCACGATCGAGTAGACGACGACGCAAGCGTGGGGCTCGTACGTGCTCAAAGAGTTTTCCACCTGAAATGCAGACGTTTCAGATTTAACTAATATCTGCAGCAAAGCCGATTACAACGAAATACGCTTCTGTAAGCATGGTTTTGTGAATGCGCTCTCCACCAGGTATGACTGATGTGAGTCTGAATACAAAACAAAAATTTATCCTTGCGCGCATACAACATTTGGATACTAATCGCAAGATGATAATGAACATGATATATCCCTTTCCGAATGGATGTCTAGGACATGACGCAGTATTTTCCTCCACATTCGCTAGTCGCCAACGACTGCGTCTGAGTGTCAACAACCAATTAAAACGATGCCCATTCATTTATACTATTAAGAGATGTTGTCTAACTGGTTGTTGATACTCGGTCGCAGTTGCTGGCGACTAGGGAACGTGGAGGAAAAGAAACGAACTTGAGAGGTACGGAAACGACCTTCGATTCTTCAATTTCTAATAAATTTCCACTCTCGCACGAAACTATTCATCAACGTTACGTGCGATGGGTTTGAGTTGATCTCATCCGATCTGATAGGAGATTGAATCGGCTCTTAGCGTGATTAGTTCCATTCAGAAGAAAACCCATTAGTCCAGCGTTTCTTTCAAAAGCAGAGTCTTAAGTACACAATTCCCGAGTTTTATTCTTCGGTTGTATAGATCGTAAGTACCGCAATTAGGTGGCGGATTGTTATTGGGAAAATTAAAGAAAAAAATAGTAATAGATAAACGGTGGCGTCGCGTCGTCATCCCTTAAAGATATTGTGGATGAAATACGTTATTTGATAAATCGACTTAATTGGTTCAATCCACGAGAACGAACTCGACACACACCGACAACAACAAACAGACCGGATGCCAGACGGTGACATAAAATCGAAACCTAACCGGGCCAGTGCTAATTCCGTGTCGACGACCTCGCAGTTTTGGACTCGTCGGTCGTGCGAAATTGCTGACAATAAGAAAGATAAAAATCACATTGCATGCTTCGTTTGGGTAAGCTTGCAATGTTGGGAGTTTTGCAGAATGCATCGGGATATCGATCTTGTCTAACCTAGTTTAGCCGGAAAGCACTGCAGATGCGAAAGGTCTCGGATTTTTGTTTATTTTGAGGACACTCCGCCGCTCACATAGATACGACAGACAATACTTTTGCTAAACGCAAAAATACGTTTAAATTTTAGGGTTGACATACTTAAATATTTATAGTTGATTCTAATTTAATCATTTTCAATTTAAAATCTAGGATTAACTTACTAGATTTAACATGATTAGAAAATATAAAGTCAGTGTTACTTAATTACTTGCTTCGAAATCACACATAGTACACATAGGTCAGGAACACATAAAGTTTGCTTGTGTATTGTTTTCGCGTTGCACAAAAATACAGTTTATGTCGCGCGGGTATGTTTACAAGTACCAATTATGAAATTACATTATGACGTACATTTTTATGTAAGAAGAATCTTACCGTTTTGGTTGCCATTAGTGATGTAAAATGATGGTCATTTAAAATAGTGACGTCATTTTGGTCCTTTTGATTCTTTAAGTATAGGCATATTAAATGAAATAAATACAAATTTTTACGAAAAAAAGGTAATACTTTTAAATAATTTCATAAATTCTTACAGTTTGTAGATAGCCATAACTGTAACTAAAATCTTTTAGCTAAATAAGCTTATTAAAGTTTATTAACACTTAAACGGTCCAAGTGGTAAGGGAACCGGACTAACAATCGAAAGTCGTGGGTTCGCACTACGCTTTGGCAACTTTCGGTAGTGGTCGGTATCCACTTCAAGTACCCTTCAGTTTTGGAGATATGATTCGACACTGTTTCCCCTTTATCGGCAAGTAGGTTTAAAAGTAACAAAGCGAACAAAACTGAAGACTAAACAAATATATATTAAAAAAAGAGGATCTGGAGAAATTTCAAAATAAAAATAGCTATTTAGTAAACCGTATTGTTTGATGTTCTTAATTTTATTTCTCTTCGACATTACTATTTGAATCTTCATCAGTGTCAGTATATTTGAACTTGACTAGACCTCTTCATGTTTCCCAGTTAATTTAATTTGTTTCTTTGTTTGTGGGGGTATTTTAATAAGTACTGCCCTGTTTTTATTTTACGTGAGGTATTTTTCCAACAACAGTACATGGGCACACGCTAATTTACATGTGTCTGTGACGGTCATTTATTAAGGTGACAGTCATTTATTAAAATGGCAGTCATTTATTAAAATGACAGTCATCTATTAAAATGATGGTCACGTATAGTTGAAATAAATGACCAATCATTGTGACGTGACCGTCATTTTTATTTTGACCACTGTCATGACCGGTGTCATTTAAGGAACTTACATCTCTAGTTGCCATAGCCCAGTATAGTTGGAGGCTGAGGTGAATTCAAAGGGATAATTCTTTGAACACTTTTGAAGAAAAGTTGCGTAATACGTGAGAGAAAAAACATAACGTAACCATACAGCCCCAAGTAATCTCTTTAAACTGTAATTACTAAAACAGTCCGGCAAAAATGAACTCAATACTGACATTTAAGGATAAGTTACGCAATTTTTTCTGACTGTAACGATAATTGAAAAATTAAAAATGCAAATGAACGATGGTATAATGGTATAAAAATATAATTACAATGTAACGTAAGTGAATAATGCTTCAAATTAAAGTAAACCTCAAACTATTTACAATTAGTTATATTTAAATTTAAAGTAAAGTTTCCTTCAATTTATACGAAAGTAACTTAATATTTATAATATTGTGTCTTGACAATCACGAAAAAAAATATGTATCTATAAACTTTAAATGAAAGATTTCATATACGATACGATAATTGTCCTTTGACAAAAAAGATTAACGGTAAGGGAAACTGCATATACAGTGTGTCCATGAAACGACTTGACAAGAGGAAAAACTCAACTTTACGCAAAAAAATGTATTCTTTACAAAAAGCTTTGCCTGTCAAGAAACTCCACAAACAATGCTTAGATTTAAATTTTGTACTACAGTCTGTCGAAAAAATCCAAATTTCTGTATTTTATGTTACAGAAATCAAAGTAACGTATTATGGAAGGCTTTTCGAGAAACTGTTTCATTGGATAATTTTATAATAAACCTTAGAGAACTGACATTTTTATCAAATAAAGTTTTAACATTTAGCATGATTATTAGCAAGAATGTTGGCTAAGGAAGAACGCGGTTACGTTGTTGGATAAGAACGTTATGGTACTGTCTCCTAAAAATATGCGATTGATCTTTTAAAGAAAAATCGATGAAACCCGATCGGTATTGGATGTGAAGGAGCAGTGGCGACGATAAGAACCCGGTAGACTCTGCCGTGCGGGGGGGCCCCGACTCAAGGGGGCCCCTTACTTTTTTAATGAAATTCAAACGTGATTAAAAAAAATTGCAATTTTTATCCAAAGTAACATTTCAACTCAACGTAAAAACAATAATCTTAAATTTAAATTAAATTTTCGTTTCGTATATGATTGATTAAATACGGCGTGGAGAGGGGCTAAAACTTTATCGCCGCCTCTGTGAAGGGGTCGAAAAAATACTCTTGCGGTAAATTTGACAACAGAAAAACCCTTCAAAAATACATTTGTAATTTTGAGACATTCTGTATTTCAAAATGTTCTTACATCATATTAATAACAATAAAGCTTTATTCTTCTATAAATTCAAATATCTGAATATTTTTGACATCCATTAATCAAAAACTATATCTGATTTTTAGCTTAAAATCAACAATGACAACGTTACTTTAATTTCTCCCTCATAAACTTAAGACATTTTGCATTTTTTAGGCAGACTGCAATTGAAAATTTCAATATAAGCATCGTTTCTGAAGATTCTCGAGAAGCAGAACTTTTTGTAAAGAATAACTTTTTCGTGGACACAGTATGTCCTTGGACATTAAGGGAGACTTCATATATGGTACGATAAGAAAAAAAGATGTGATTTCTCATCTCCTCACCCAGATAATTCACGGCTCCAATCCTTCAAACAACAGACGCAGAATTCCTCCAAACCAGACAACGCAAAATCTGGCAAAAAAATATGTAACTTCGTATAAATGATAGACTGCTTCGTCGGAATCATTCAAGGTTACAAAAAAGACGGCTGCATCCAGCAGTTGGAAAACTTGCGGAAACAGGAAGAAATAGCTGCACCCAACAATAAGACAGTATCCGGTTGTAGGAACACTTGCGATTGCAGAGAAACCTCCGGTAGCGAAAAACGTCCGGTAGTAGAAAAATGTCCGGTAGTAGAAAAACATCCGGTAGTAGAAAAACATCCGGTAGTAGAAAAACGTCCGGTAGCGAAAAAACGTCGGTTAGTGGAAAAACTCTATGTAAATAATAAAAGAATCTTAGTAAATATATTCCTAATCAACCAAATTAAAGACTCATAGTCTTTTGCTAGTTTTTCTGAAGAAGAATGGGGGCTGCACACGTACTCGAGTGTAAATGCTTGCGGCGGGGAAATAATCTTGATAGGAACGTTGCAGTACCACGTACGATGAACAACGGTTCAACTGAGAGATTTTACGACGCCTCTGACCCAACAAAAATGCACAAATTGCACTCGCGAACAACGCGTCTGCAAAATGGAGGCGCCGTAATGATAATGTCGTGAGATGAACTCGCAAAAGGAAGGAGATACGTCATGAAACACTCCGTCATATCGGTTGACGCCAA
Organism: Prosopocoilus inquinatus; assembly: GCA_036172665.1. Classification (NCBI taxonomy): domain Eukaryota; kingdom Metazoa; phylum Arthropoda; class Insecta; order Coleoptera; family Lucanidae; genus Prosopocoilus; species Prosopocoilus inquinatus. Next base: position 32,990,288 of record CM069877.1, read on the forward strand.
TAGAAGGAATCGATAAATATATTGATTTGTTTTCCGAATTTCTGAAAATTAGAGTAGAATGACCACAGAATATGACTGAGGAAAGGTTCGTCACTCAGATAACAACGTCCACATTTAAATTAAACTTAAAGCAAAAATCGAGAGAAATGAGAATTTTGACGAAGAAACAAAATGAAACAATATTAAAAAACGGTCAGTGAAAAATATAAACGTTACAACACATTAAGCCTTCTTCGTGGACACAGAGCACAAGAGTAAACAGAAGTGAGAAATGGATTTAGTTTTATTGAAACCAGATATAGTTATTAGTCATTTTATTCTTCCGTTACTACTGTATTCAGGACATGGCACCAACAAATAATGTACATTCGTAGAAGAGACTTCACGACTTTATTATTACTATAATTATAATTTTCTTCTTTTAACTCATATCGGAGTTTAGAATACTCTAACGAACGTCCGTGGTGTATGAAAATTTCCGTACGTGACTGATCGCCAATTTTAGATGATGACGCGTATAACCGAGTGCAGTGTGGTGAACTTTCGCCAACATCACATTACCCGAGAAGGTAAAGCTCGCCCCAAGTCCTGGGAAGCTCCACAGTCTAAAAATTCTCCCTCCTTTGTGAGTTCTGCTGAGCACCGGCATTTATATAAAACCAGACTGAAAAGAAGGCATGCAAGTTGTTGGGATTTAGACTAATTTCAGTCTGTAACCTAAGTTAGTCCAGGGGATTAATTATAAATAATAAATCAGTAGTGTTGTTTAACTTAACTTAACTTAATAAATGTGAACGAAGTTGATTCTTGTCCTATGAGAAATGACGAAGCTGTTAATCTATAGCGGAACGTTGAGTGTATTTCAAATCATAATTCTGTCCGGTTCAAGATTAAAAAAAAAAACTTTTACTTAATAAATGTGTTCCTTATTTTGACTATGTCCCTTATTTCGGTTACCCCTAAAAGAAACCATAAGATTCGGTGAAGGGCCGTGGCTTTGCCGTAACGTTACTGAATATAATTTAGAAATGTTTATTATTTATTATTATATTATTTTATTAAAATCAGTTGTATAATATATCCTTACAAGTCATCAAAACTAGAAATTGAGGGAATTTTTATTTGATTCAAAAGTACAGCCGTTCTAAAAAAAGACTCGGCTGTAAGATTCAATTATAGACCAGTAAATTTATTTTCTATTTTCGTCAAAGTTTTTCAGAAAACAGCATCGAGCCCGAGCATGTGTGTAACCTACGGAGCCACACCCACCTAAGGTTTCCTGAAGAGGAAAGAAACTCAGAAACAGTTGTAATTCATTTAATTGTAAATCAAACGGTTTTGAAGAAAAATTTATGTTCTGTTTATTTTTTCCAAGGTCTAAATAAAGCCACTTTAGAAGATCGCACGGAAGTTGAGACGTAATGGACCAAAAAAATGCACTTAATGCTTGTGGAACCTACATTCAGAAAACAAAATGCATTGTTGGATTAACCAAACCATTGCTATTGACTGTATTTAATCAAAAATATTTGTTAAGTTAGGCTTCTTTGGTTGATACAAGAACAAAAGTGCATTGGATCAACCTAGAAAGTCAAATTTAACAAATATTTATGATTAAGTACATGGGTACATGGTACATGAATAGGTAAGAGAAAAATGTTCTCTGATATCTCCGACCATCAAACAAGCAGGTGCAGGCCCTTATGCGTATCACACGTATATTTTCTAATACGAAGTGTAAACAGCCGAAATTTCTCACATAAATTATTTTCCTTCAAATATTAAAAGATTTTGCGTATCCCTTTCTAACTTCGCCTAAAGAAATTCGAGTCGCGAATTAAAAATTATTATCAAACTCTAAGCGAGTTTAAAGACTAAATATCCTGTTAGACAAGCACGTTTCTTTTGCTGATTGCGTGGGAAAACGTTTCACGCCTACTCAGAAATCGTAGTTCCGAAGGAACACGCTGCAGTGATGGCGCCAGTTCCTGTGCAGATCTTGAAGCGCGGGAAGATTTTTAAACAAAATCTCTTGGCGCGATTTGAGAAGGTTGGGAAATGGTTAAGAGGTGTTTTACACCCAATGAAGGTGTAGGTTCGTGTCTGTGCGTTTTTGAACCAAGTGATTGAATCGTTGAGGGATGATTGAGTTTCTTTCCCCCACCGTAATTAGCCAGCCCCCATTTGTATTCTACAGCAGAGCAGCAGAGGTCCTCTTGCGCAGAATTCCACCCCATATCAAGTAAGGAAATGATTTTTGTTATGTTCAATTGTCAATGTTAAAATTGAGGAAATTACTCTTAAAATATCAAATCATTTCATGTTTTCCTTTGTTATTATTTTCTATTTGTAACTTTAAATATTTAGTATACTCTTTTAATATTTTCTTGCGATTTTTTATTTCTTGTTAGTTAAATTTATTTGTTAATTATTTGGGGTTATATTTGTACAGTTTCTGAGCCAAGACCACGCGCCTCTCGGAAATTATACTTTTATTTGCTAATTATTTGGAGTACTATTTGTACAGTTTCTGAGCCAAGATCACTCGAAAATCATACAGAGGTAAAGAACCAAAGTAGGTAGTGGACTCAATGCCCCTTGTATCGATAGATTAAAGCGTCGGTGTTGGCAGCGTACCAATTCGCATAATCAAGATAGATTCTCCCTATTTGTCTAAATTTTTTAGAAAATAAAACCCTAATAAGATTTTACGAACAATGTGTAAACATATCTGTGGTGACTAAGCTAAATATTTATAAATGTATAAAACTAATCACCCTACATCACATAATCAGAAAAGCAAAGAATTTCTTGGAATAACTGAAGTTTTCAAAAAAATCCTGACAGAGGTCAAGCTATATCCATTTCTTATTGGTTTACAATTTTATGTAATAAGCAGCGTTATAAATTCCAAAGTCCATTTTGATTAAGACAAATCATATTCTATCCATAGATTCAGATTCAGCATAAAATCTTAATGAAGACAGCAATAAGAAGGTGCCCAATTCGTTTTGCGAACCCCAACTTGGAGATAAAAATTCCACAGGAGAACCCTCGCTAATGTGATTCAAGAGCGTCTCACTGTCGTTTTACAAATAATTTCGTAGCAGCACATTATATCGCAAATATTTTGCGACTGGAAGTTGAAATTCCGCAAATAGGAACGCAAATTCAATTTCGCCCGCCTACGGCTGAATTCCAATGAAGGAAACATCGTCCGACGACCGTAAGCTATGCATCCAGGACAAATCCGGGGGGCTGCTGTCCACTGTCTCGACAACACTAAATTACACATTGCCAGAAGGAACCGAAATCGGTCGAATTCAATAACTGATCAATTTTTAGAAAATGTTATTAAAGTGATGTCACATTGCTTTCGTTTTTTTTTTTAATATTTATATTTAAAGTAACTTGCCAAACAAAATAGTCATCTAGTATAGAACGATATCCCAGGCTTCAAGGAGAAGAAAATGGTTATCTCTGTTTGGGCATTTTGATATCACAACTTCTATTGGGTTTTAGAGGTCATGTGACCAATTTCCGAATTCTAATTGGCTGGTCATCTTGACCTGCTTACAAGTCCTTTCGGTGTCTACTACAAGTTTTACTTTGCGTTTCATCGTTACAAAGTGCAGACGTGTTAACGTGTACCGGAAATCGTTGCTGATTTAATGCAAGATTCTAATTAACTATAGTGTTTACTAGAATTGTTTGTACTTTGTAAATCTGCTGAGTTGCTTTAAACAATTTTTCTCAAGTGAATGACCCGTTCTTTTCGCGATAAATTGAGACTGGACTAATAATATTTCTAATTGTTTCAATACATACTATAAATGGTATAAGAACAGGGGGGTGCCTTGGGGCACTAAGTGCATTTTGGCTATCCATGTCTTATGCGATTTCTTTGTTCCAACAGAGGAATCCGATTTTCGTTTTCGCTTTCTCGTTTTGTACTTTTCTTCTGGCTCAGTTATATATTTCGCCGATACTTCTTCATCGCTTATCGTATCCCGGATATGTCTGGGTATCGCTAAGGTCACGGAGGTCCGGCAGTTGACAATCGTCGACACACACCAAACTCATCGTGCCGACGTGAGATGGTGACACTACGTAAGAGCTGAGTAGCATTTAACATCTACTTGCGTACGTTACATGAAGTGAAAACAAGATGGGAATACTCTGAGAGAGCTCTGAAAACGTTAGTTTTTAAACGCTATGCGTTCATTTCCATTTTAAAAAACATAAATCTAGGGAATTTACAAAATTTCAGTCTGGCAACCCGACTCCTGACCGTTCTAAGACTGTCCTTACGCAAACCCGAACAAGCTTAAAGACTCTACAATCGGCTCCTGTTCTTGGTCGGCTAAGGTCTTCTAAACGAACCCAATTTGAATATTTGAATCCCTCGAGAATCTTCTGAAGAAATACATCCACCAGTAGATGCCAGGCAATTACGAATTAAATGTCCACTTGCAGAGTCAAATGTTTCCCTCAGGATTTTGTTTTAATTTCAACATCTTTCGATTTGTGTTCTAATTTGAAATAATAAATTTTTAGTACAGAATTCAGGTTTTTACATTTGATCGTCAGGAGCAGTGGATTGATTTTGAAGACATCTCAAATATTCTTCGTCACACTGTATTGCAATCAGAATCCACCGAACTGTTTTCGGCAACAGCGCTTCCGCATTATTTTGTCTGTCAACGTGGCAACGTCGTTTTGTCATCCAGGAAATGATTTTTTTTTTTGCTTTGTATGAAATGCCAACTTTTTATTTGATCTTTGCTTCAGATATTCTGACATCACCTTTTTCCGATTAGTCGGGCCATCTTAGTACGTTCGAAGCGAGTTGCCTACAAACATCGTTCCGTGAACTTGTGCAATTAGTGATTGCGAGATTCAATTAAAACGACTTATCTGGAAGTTAAGTTACTCGACGTGTCTTCTGAAGTGTTAAATTGCAATTTAATTCCAAATGAACTGTTGAATTTAGACAGGTATGCTTAATCCGGTAATTAACAGCGCTGTGTGACGTTATCTCTTTCTCTCTTTCGTTAGATTCATTTTTTGGGGAGCTTACGTCTATGGAAGCTTACTTTTATGGAAAGCTAACTTTTACAGGGAGCTTACATTTAACTGGAGCTATTTTTTCTAATTGGGGCCACGTTTATTGAAGTTTACTGGACTTCTTTCTTGCCGAATCCACGGTTAATTTTCGCCGTTGAAGCAAAAAGCAAGCGGAGCACAAACGTCGAATTCGACGAGCGACGCGGGCAACGACCGCCCTCTACTAATGAATCTTTGAACTTGATGACAGAACAACAGCTTCGCATAACCTGTAACGTATGCTTTCTTGTTTCATTTGCCCAGTTAACTGAAAACATTATCGGCACGACGCTGTGCATAATTAATTAATTTTACTTCTTAGCGTGATTTAGTTTAAATCGATAATAAATTTCATTCGCTGTCTAGGATAAAAGTTCAGCAGTTCGATCAGATCTGATCTCTCGCGTTAAATTATTTGGTAAATATTTAAGTTTAAAAATCATAGAGGACCCACGTGTATACCTCATAGTGAAGTTATTCGTTAAATGATGTAAGCAACACAGTAAACGTAGAAAATATCTATTAATTTAAATGTTGCAAAAAATATATGTACGGCTCGACGAAGGCCAAATAATGCGATGCAACTGTCGAAATACGACAGAAATTACTTCTGTGGAGCAGGTGTGTGCTAATTTTATGCTTATGCTTATGGGTTGCTTCAAACAACTTTCATCAAGCGGATGGCCCGTTTTCTTTCGTGAAAAAGTGAAAGGTAATTTGAGACTGCATTTTGGCCATCCATATTTTATGGGATTTCTGTGTTCCAACAGAGGAATCCGCTTTTCGTTTCTGCTTTCTGGTTTTGGACTTTTCTTTGGGCTTTGTTGTATTTCGCTGATATGTCTTCATCGCTTATCATATCCCGGATGCGAATCAAGTGCAACGAAAGTCGAATACCTGAGGGCATCGACGTGCCGACGTGAGGTGGCGACACTATGTGACAGCTGAGTAACGTTTAACAACTACGTGCGAGGAACCCTTACGATCTTCGCCAAACGTAACGTATTATTTTAATTATGTTTTATATTTAATTATTGTTTGTGTATAATGCAGATATACTGGCACTTGTGTGTGCATTTAGTTTAATGTTATCTCGAATAAATTAATCTGCGTTTTATTTAAATCCGACAGAAGTACCGATTCACATTTTGTAAAGATTAATATCGTCTGTTATTGAAGTTTATTTAAGAGATTAAGTCACATATTTTCAAGGACGCGTACATACGTGTGACTTGTTACAGTCAGGCCTATTGTGCCGTTGATTTTTGTACTGTCATATTGTTTAACTTCTTTTTTAATATACTGCGGTGTTTATATTGTGTAGTGCCACTGCCTGCATGACATCGGGATCAAAGTGTTTTACCAACCGCATTATGACATTGTTATTTACCTGAAGGAATTTTCCATTTTATGTTAAATGTGGTACCTCAACTTTGTTATCAGAATCTTGTCTGCAATACTTAGCTTTTTATTCGTGACTGATAGTAGATTTATCTTGTTGATGGGTACGACAGTCTGTAGATTATGTTTCGTCACAATTTGCATTTTCGTTAGCACATATAAAAACCAACGACATCAACATCAGTGCATTGACCGATAGCGGAGCAGAAATTTCGTTGTTAGAAAAAGAAATTTGGGAAGTCGTAGGAGGATTTAGAGTTTGTGTTGGCAACGTTAAGTAAGTTACAAAGGAAGAATTTTGCCTTCACTACGTGGATGATGTCTTGATTTACTTTAAAAACGAAAAAGAACATTTAGAACATGTAAGGATCATTATAGAAACGTTTTGCAGGAAAGGATTTAATATAAATTTGCAAATTTTTGCAAGATAAGATACCGCAAGGTGTGAGCTCGACGGAAATTCTGAAAAATTTTGAGTGTGAGCAACAAAAATAGCAGAAAAGAAATTAAGAACTCCGAGAACAAAGGCTGAGGAAATGGAAAGGATAGTAGAAGAAATAGAGGAAATTGGGGAAAAAGCAAAAGAAACAAAAGTAAAAGAAAAAGAAACAGGGGAGAACATCAAGAATATTTTAGCAGTAATTATGGAAGCGATGGAACAAAACAACGTCAAGGTACAGTCACAACTAGAACAAAATAACAAGGAAAACAACGTGGAAATACAAGACAAGATCGAGCAGAACAATATTGTCACGTGGTTAGGGGTAGGTAGCGGGTTCTCAGTGATAGAGCTTGAAAACACAGTTTACCAAAACAATGTATACCTTTATTAAATGAATATTTTTATCTATCGGCGGACGATCTTTAAATGTGCGGGGGTGCGTTTTCGTAATTATCGGAAATCGCGACGGGTCGGCTGTGACAGCGAGGATGAGGAATCCCTCCGTGCTGGGGTTGAAGAGACCCGACGATTCGACTAACCGGATCCAGGGCAATCTCGAGGGATGCAGCAATTGCGATGAGATGTCCTGATGAGGGTGGCGGCAGCACGGCGTCGGTGAGGATGCCTCCGTGGAACGGGCAGCGTCCTGATGAGGGTGGTGGCGGCAAGGCGTCGGTGAGGATGCCTCCGTGGAACGGGCAGCGTCCTAATGAGGGTGGCGGCAACAAGGCGTCGGTGATGATGATCCTTCTTGGAAACGGCAGCGTCCTGATGCGGGTGGCGGTTGCACGGCGTTGGTGAGGAAGGTCCTCCTGGGGAAGTTGGCACTAGGCCTACTTGAGTCGACGGCTGGTTCGACTGCGAGGGCGGCTGCCCTTCTTACAGTAGGCACTAAGCCTACCGGAGTCGGGTTCGACTGCCTTCCCATCTTCCGTACGTTATATAGGCGAAAATCTGTCTATTCGACTGTTATGACATGTTTCTGTGTTCTCCTTTCGTCACCTGTTGTATTAATTTGTCCCACATATAGCGCGTGCCACCGATGTTTTGTTATGAAACGTGAACCGCTTGTAGCTTAGATTTCGCAAGATTGCTGTCTTAATTGTTCTACTTTATTCCTCGCGGAAATATTTCGTCGCGACTCCTTTACATTTTATAATTATTAATTTTAGGCTAAAAATTAAATCCTTATCGTGACATTTCCCTCCCCTTTAAAGCTTGTGCGTCCCCGCACAAGAATAACTCGCGTCACGCGGAAAACTGTCTGTTGCGTAAGGTCACGAAACAATTCCCGCGCGTTGCACTTGAAAAAGAAAACCGTTGAGTTTGCTAAAGTTTTATAGCTTGTGCGTCCCCGCACAAGAATAACTCGCGTCACGCGGAAAACTGTCTGTTGCGTAAGGTCACGAAACAATTCCCGCGCGTTGCACTTGAAAAAGAAAACCGTTGAGTTTGCTAAAGTTTTATAGTTCGCGGCGCGTACTTCTTATATTACATAGTATTTACCACCTTGACATTTAATTTTTTCAATGTTCTGTTGAAATAAAACGTAAGCATAAGTCATTTAATGATACCTTGGTAATTTCTTCACCTCCGTTTCGTATTTCAGCCAGGATTTGGGATGACGATTGGCTTGGCAGGGAGCATGTTCGTTTTGGTTTTCTGACGGCACATTTTCTTCTATATCTATATCTTCTATATCTTCGTATACTCATTCTAATGTTGATTGCTTCTTTCTTCGGAGCGTCTAATGGAGTTTCCCAACCTTGTGGCTCAAGGAGGACTTGGCACGATCCAGAGGGTCTTTTCCTTGATGCAGCTTATGGTTTGGTCCATTTAATGCGTCTCCTTTTCTTTCACAGGATGGCCCGGTCCTGTTTCTTCGAGTTTCTTCTCTTCTTTTTCTGCCTAGTAATCTCTTTAACAACATTATATTTAAAGCAATCATAATAATAACAAATGCAATTGTAGCGACATATACTACTACTTCGTGCATCTCTTAAAAACAGTGGACTGGCGTTGCCGTAAATGCTGTAGCAGTTCTTTAAATAACATAACGCTCAATTCTTAGCATAACTCACATATTTAAATTCTTCATCTGCTGATTTACTCGTTGTGATGACCCGGATGTATCAATCCAAACTGGAGCTGAGGCTCCAGTTTGGATTGATACATCCGGACAGGTTTGTGTATACAGGTTGTATTCAAGAAGTCGGCTTCATCACAAAAAATTTCAACGTTGTCCAAATGCCCAGGAGGATGAGTGCACTTTCTATTCCTTTAGGCCGGGACAAGGGAATCTTGTCGAAATCTTCTTCTTCTGTGGACAGGATATCCGAGTGCTTCATCGAGCTACCTAAGATATGAATGTTTGTTTGTGATGTGTGGTGTTAGATAGCTTAATGCTGGAATTTTCCATGTTCCTATCTGTGTCTTCAACTGCCTTACTTCTTGCAAACTTGTTTTTGAATTGGTTCCAAATTCCTGTAATTCTGCCTGTAGTCCACACGTCAATTTCTTGATAGTCCTTCGGATATCATCATCTTCTGCCATTTAATCGTCCAACTGTTACTGTGTGGCTTTACCACAATAAAAAAATCGAACGTCTCTAATCTTCTCCGTCATTACTTCAAATTTTCCTTCTCTCTTTGCTCCATTCTTCTATCCATTGTATTTTCTTTCCTGCATGCTGAAATCTGGCTTCGAAGGTTTCCATTCTCCCTTGGTTGATGGTTATTTCCTTAACTTAAAATATCTAATAATAACTTCGTATTACATATAAGATTATGTTACATAGGATCATTATTTAGTTTCTTCTTCTTCTAATATTGGTAGTTACATCTATTTACGTAATTATACTGCCTATCTCTAATTTTGCTGTTTTGAACTCGCCCATTTCGTCCTTTCCCTGGACTCTCATTATTTCACCGCTCATAATTCTTATTTCCTTGATTATTATAAATATTATTTTCATACCTAGGCTGTTCGTTTTCTTTCTTGTACACGTTTCGTCTCTCCATGAAACTTCTTACAAAATGTTCGTTGAACGCTTCTGAATTTGTTCTGTTGGCCATTTTCTCGCTCGGTGGTTTCGTTTCTAATTTATTCTGGCCCTTATTATCTCCTGTTGTTTCCTGGATAGCTTCCATGTGCCTACTATCCGCTACGGTAAGAATTCCTAAAATTTGTCTGTTACCTCGTACTTTGTTTCTTTTTCCGTGTGTGGGAGTGATATTGATAACGCTTTTCTCGGAGTAAAAACAGTTCCTTCTTCGATTCCAAATTCTGTGCTGCGATGCGGTGGATGAAACGGTGATTCCTTTGCTGCGTTTGATCTTGTTTGGTATGGACCTGGCATCCCCTTCTTATCGTCACGACGTATTATTTTGGGACTTTAGGCGCCTCCACCATGTCACGTGGTTAGCTGCGACAGCGAGGCGCCTCCACCATGTCTCGAGGGATGCAGCAATTGCGATGAGATGTCCTGATGAGGGTGGCGGCAGCACGGCGTCGGTGAGGATGCCTCCGTGGAACGGGCAGCGTCCTGATGAGGGTGGTGGCGGCAAGGCGTCGGTGAGGATGCCTCCGTGGAACGGGCAGCGTCCTAATGAGGGTGGCGGCAACAAGGCGTCGGTGATATGATCCTTCTTGGAAACGGCAGCGTCCTGATGCGGGTGGCGGTTGCACGGCGTTGGTGAGGAAGGTCCTCCTGGGGAAGTTGGCACTAGGCCTACTTGAGTCGACGGCTGGTTCGACTGCGAGGGCGGCTGCCATTCTTACAGTAGGCACTAAGCCTACCGGAGTCGGGTTCGACTGCCTTCCCATCTTCTTCCGTACGTTATATAGGCGAAAATCTGTCTATTCGGCTGTTATGACATGTTTCTGTGTTCTCCTTTCGTCACCTGTTGTATTAATTTGTCCCACATATAGCGCGTGTTACTGGTGTTTTGTTATGAAACGTGAACCGCTTATAGCTTAGATTTCGCAAGATTGCTGTCTTAATTGTTCTACTTTATTCCTCGCGGAAATATTTCGTCGCGACTCCTTCACATTTTATAATTATAAATTTTAGGCTAAAAATTAAATCCTTATCGTGACAATATCAAAATTCAGGGATCAATGGAGCAGTATACCAGTATGATGCAAGAAAACAACAAGAGGATACAAGAAAAGTTTGAGCAGACAAGCGCAGAAATAAAACAAAATTTTGAAAAAGAAAATAATGTAAAACAAGTAATCGATGTGGTACATTCTGGAAGAGTGCAAGGTGGAAACCAGTAACGAAATAATTAAAAAATTAACTGTGGATATAAAGAAACTGAGAGAAGACGAAATAAAGGACGACCTGGTAAAGGTAAGTGAAATGATAAAAACAGAAAACATTTGTTTTCACTCTTTCTGTAAACAATCTCAAACTCAGACTCCTGCAGTATCAATGATCAACGATATACCTGTTATTTGCAAATCGTACTCTTTTAAAAGTGTGTATCGTGAAATTCCTTCCCAACAAATAATATTTCAACTTTAGAACACTGTAGACTATGACTAACATCTCCTTCTCGGATACTGTATAATTTTGTTAATTATTTTCAGAATTCTTGACAAGAAAACCTATCAGTTGTTCTTCTCCTTCTACGATCTGAACTAATTCTGCAGCAATAGCGTTGCCTAGGGCATCTCTACGTAAATAAAATTCTTTTGTGATGTCTGGGTGTATCAATTTCAACAGATGATAAAACATCTCCTTCAATGCATCAATTTGACATAAAAAAATGGAAAATTCACGTTACGTACGTACGTTATAAGTACGATCTGTGGTTTTGTTGCGACGAACAATTATTTTGGATGCAGGAGTGGATTATTCTCCTGGGAAATTTTCGAAATTCGGGCGCACGCTGCGATCCTTGGAGGACGGTTCCTCAGTGGCGTAGAAATCAGCCATGGTCACTCCTCCTGGTGCCTTGACTTGACCTTTGACGTCGTCCGTCTCCTCCTGAGGATTAGCTCGGAACAGCTGATTGTCTGCTTCAGCGCTAATTTGCTACCGTTTCTCGTTAATTGTTCAGGAGAGTATCTCCATCCCTTGTTATTACATGAAGTTAAAACAAGATGCGAATAATCTGAGAGAGTTCTCCATCGCTTGTTATTACATAAAGTTAAAGCAAGATGGAAATAATCTGAAAGAGCTTTAAAGTTAGTTAAAAACGCTTTGCGTTTATTTCCAGAAGCAACGTGTATCACGAATTAAAATCGATTTTACACTAATTTTATCAGGACGATGGATATAACAAAATGATGATGAAATATTTTGAAGTTAACATTATTGTAGGTCCTTTGTTTGTTTTAATGTGTTCGTGTAAATAATTGAATTGTTTAAATAAATTGGAAGCGTTTCTCTGAAGCTCGAAATCACAATAGTAGTTGTATAAAGGTAAATGTTATTTTTGTTAAACGTGTTTTGTTACTCTGTTCGAAGAGAATTGTGAAAACCCCAAGTACTATGGCCAATGGCCATTAGCAAAAAAAAATCCTATTTCCATGTTCATCCCCATAATTGAAGTAATTGTAAGTCCATTCGTAATAATTCCCGTTCCCATTCCCTTTTTATATTTAAATGAGCGACGTTAGTTTTCACCGGAAGCGCACCGGAGTCGAGGCGAAATTTCCAGGCAGCCGTCCATTTTCCGGAGAATTCTAGTTACATTATTATAACTCACGCAAGTGGGGGGTTGTAGGGTTTCGAAAGCTCTTGGGCACAATACAGAGAACTTTGTGTAATGAGGTTGACGGCGGGTGGCCGGAGCATTTCGCGGTTTTTATCCCGGAGGGTGACGGATATAGCCCATATTAATTAAGATTGTCGTCGTCCATTGTTCACCCGGAAACACGAGGAGCTCGGGGGGTGTTGATTTCGGGTCCGCAGAGGAGCTACATAGTTCCATCTTCAAATTTCATTTTGACGCGGTATTAATTGATTTTGCGTAATAGAATAGCTTGAGGAAGCATAATTTATTTCTTGTGGACGTCCCATTTATTTTAAACAAAAAAAGTACCATCAAACTAAGACAATAGAAGGCCACTTAATTAAATTTGAGGCAAAAACATTTTAAGCTGATGGTACCTCGAGTAATTCAAATTACGTAAACGACCAAGTAATTAGCAGTCGGGGTAATTGTGGGTCATGATTCATCCCCCAACTGGTACGGGGAAACTCAATTTTTCATTGCCTTTGTGACCGTCGACCGTTGTTCCGCGATGAATGAGAGCACGCCTCACCGAGCTCTTTCACTTTTCTATTATATAATACAACCCATTACCTAAACTCTTTTTGCTTTAAAAAAAAGCTCTGCTCATTTTTAATTTCTAATTGGCTCGTGTTTTTTTTTGAGGAAAAAATAGATCCTTTCTTTGAAGCAATCATTTTTATTAAATGCTTTTATATTTCATACCTGCGTCCTCATTTTTCTACAGTCCATTAGGTAAACTTTTTTTTGCTTGAAAAGCGCTCCACTCATTTTTATTTTTAATGGGTTCCTTGTTTCTGGAAAAAAATATTCCTAGATCCTTTTTTTCTTTGAAGCAATCATTTTTATTATATTTATATTTCGTCCCTAAGCCTTCCGATTCCCGATTTCGTCTTTCGAATAAAAAAAAATGTCAATAAACTATTCAATCTACTGCATTGAAAAGAGTCCAACGAGCAAACTCTGACAGCGACGCGATTACTTTCGCTCGGAAAACAGATTTCTTCGAAAACTTCCCTCTTTCAAGGACGTCGGAGATTGCGTCCCGACGCAAAATGAGCGGTGCGGCGGGCGCCGAATTGTTTTCTAAACCGCGAATCAATATTGCCGCATCCAAGCTCACCGTGTGTCAACAAAGGCCCGTGTTGACATAATCCGATTTGTTTCCGATTTCGCCGTTGCGAATACTTAAATTTCGCACGTTTCATTATTCCCCCCGTCGATGGTCGGGGAACTTTTCCAGCTAAATTCCGAATGAGAGGGAAAAGAAGAGAGTTAATTCTCGTCCGATTCTGTCACGTTCGTGGACGGAGGAAACGTCGAAAACTTGAAACGAAACGAAACTGAAATTTTAAGCGTTCTTATTGAAAATAATTCTGAATGTGTATATTTTTTTTCATTGTAATTATAAATAATGCAGGAGGCAAAATTGCTATCGTCCTCAAATTACAATTCAAGAACAAGCTCAACATTTCTATAATAATAACAGATGTATCATAAATTGCTATTATTTTGTTTAACTTAAAGACTTGCTTCAGATTTTTCCATGTTGTTACAGTTTATTTTTCCCTTGTTGTTTTGGGAACACCCTCTGTAATATGTATTCCGGAGTTATTTCCCAATTTTAGAGCTCATATCCTTTCACACATCGGCGTAGCACGGATATGTTTTTATGCAAGAAAGCAAACTCGATAGTTTTTTCGTGGATCGAGTGTCCGGATTATCGTTTAATTAAACGTTTTCCTTTATAGAATTCTCGGTTTTATTTTTGATACAGAAATAAGGTCGCTTCATTTTCATTGAGTTAAATTGAAGTTGAAATGCACTTAATTTTACTCCGGCTATCGCCGTTCGGTCTGCATTCATTTTTTGTGCCGTCTCTTTGTGTTTTTTTGACAAGCTCGTTCACAGCCCGATATTCTTTCTAATGACCCTTGACCTTTTCCACCGTTGGATATACCTATCCACGACGTAGGTAATATATCAATTTTGGAGTGGGCCTAGACTTTTGGTACAGAAATAAGTTCGCTTTATTTTCGTTGAGATAAATTGAAGTTGAAATACGCGTAGTTTTACTCCGGTTACCGCCGTTCGGTCTGCACAGGGCCCCCGTAACCATATGTGCAAAGCGCGCGGTGCACACGGGCGCCATGTTCAAGGGGCGGCAATTAGCCTCTTGGCCACTGGACATGTTTCTCGACAAATAGAAAATTAATTGGAAACAGTTTCTTGTCAGATAAAAATTCGAAAAAACTATCCACAAGACTGAAATAACTCGACTCGTCAACCTCGTTACGAGAGTTAATTGTGGCAATTAAAAGTACAAAAGTTTAAGTTTTGTAATTTTCGTGTGCTAAATTTTTCATAAAAACATTTAACGTACTTAATAATTTTATTAAGTAAAAAAATAATTACGGTTTGATAAAAAAAAACATTACATTTTACTTTTAAGTTTTTAGAAATTTCCTTTTGTTTTTGTGATTTAGTTTCATTTTTCTAATATTAATAACAAGCTGGCTTCGCCCAGTTGCATTCTGGGAGGGAAGGGGGGAGGGGTCTGAAGAAAGGCCTATTTAGTCAGCAAGAAGACTGTTTAGGCCAATCGTCTCTGGGGGTCGCGGCAATTAGACTTAAACTTGAAAAAGGTGAAGGAAAATGTTTAAAAATTAAGAAAAATATATTTTTTAAGGAAAATTTTCAAAAAAAAATTTTCGTTTCAATTTCTTTCTAATTTTCCTGTCTTTTCCATTTTTTCTTATTTTTTAAAAATAATTTGAACAATTGACCGTTTTTATTTGCCCCGACCTATCTGTCACAGGGTGCCAAATGGCACGCGGGCGGCTTTTGGCCTCGCGGGGGCCCAGGGACTGCATTCGTTGTTTGTGCCGTCTTTTTACGTTCTTTGTCGAACTCGTTCACGACTCGATGCTCTTTCTAATGACCCTTGACCTATTCCACCATTGGATATGCCTATCCACCAGGTAGGTAATATATCTATTTTGGATTGGGCCGAGATTTTGAGACAGAAATAAGGTCACTTTATTTTCCTTGAGTTAATTTGAAGATGAAATACGCTTAATTTTACTCCGGTTATCGCCGTTCGGTCTGCATCCAGTTTTTGTGCCGTCTCTTTACGTTTCTTTGTCAAGCTCGTTCACGGCTCGATGTTCTTTCTATTGACACTTGATCTGTTCCACCGTTGGATATGCGTATCCATGACGTAGATAATGTATCAATTTTGAATTGGGCCCAGATTTTTGATACAGAAATAAGGTCGCTTTATTTTCATTGAGTTAAATTGAAGATGAAATGCGCTTAATTTTACTCCGGTTATCGCCGTTCGGTCTGCAGTCATTTTTTGTGCCGTCTCTTTACGTTTCTTTGTCAAGCTCGTTCACGGCTCGATGTTCTTTCTATTGACACTTGATCTGTTCCACCGTTGGATATGCGTATCCACGACGTAGATAATGTATCAATTTTGAATTGGGCCCAGATTTTTGATACAGAAATAAGGTCGCTTTATTTTCATTGAGTTAAATTGAAGATGAAATGCGCTTAATTTTACTCCGGTTATCGCCGTTCGGTCTGCATTCATTTTATGTGCCGTATCTTTACGTTTTCTGTCAAGCTCGTTCACCGCCCCATACTTTTTCTAATGACCCTTGATCTATTCTACCGTTGGATATGCCTAACCACCAGAAAGGTAATGTATCAATTTTAAATTAGGCCAAAATTTTGATACAGAAATATGGTCGCCTTATTTTCATTGAGTTAAATTGAAGTCGAAATGCGCTTAATTTTACTCCGGTTATCGCCGTTCGGTCTGCATCCAGTTTTTGTTGCGTCTCTTTCCGTTTTTTTTTGTCAAGCTCGTTCACGGCTCGATGCTCTTTTTAATGTCCCTTGATCTATTCCACCATTGGATATGCCTATCCACCAGGTAGGAAATATATCAATTTTGGATTGGGCCGAGATTCTTGATACAGAAATAAGATCGCTTTATTTTAGTTGAGTTAAATAAGTTGAAATGCGCTTAATTTTACTCCGGTTATCGCTGTTCGGTCTGCATTCATTTTATGTGCCGTCTCTTTACGTTTCTTTGTCAAGCTCGTTCACGGCTCGATGCTCTTTCTATTGACACTTGATCTGTTCCACCGTTGGATATGCGTATCCACGACGTAGATAATGTATCTATTTTGGATTGGGCCCAGATTTTTGATACAGAAATAAGGTCGCTTTATTTTCATTGAGTTAAATTGAAGATGAAATGCGCTTAATTTTACTCCGGTTATCGCCGTTCGGTCTGCATTCATTTTATGTGCCGTATCTTTACGTTTTCTGTCAAGCTCGTTCACCGCCCCATACTTTTTCTAATGACCCTTGATCTATTCTACCGTTGGATATGCCTAACCACCAGAAAGGTAATGTATCAATTTTAAATTAGGCCAAAATTTTGATACAGAAATATGGTCGCCTTATTTTCATTGAGTTAAATTGAAGTCGAAATGCGCTTAATTTTACTCCGGTTATCGCCGTTCGGTCTGCATCCAGTTTTTGTTGCGTCTCTTTCCGTTTTTTTTTTGTCAAGCTCGTTCACGGCTCGATGCTCTTTTTAATGTCCCTTGATCTATTCCACCATTGGATATGCCTATCCACCAGGTAGGAAATATATCAATTTTGGATTGGGCCGAGATTCTTGATACAGAAATAAGATCGCTTTATTTTAGTTGAGTTAAATAAGTTGAAATGCGCTTAATTTTACTCCGGTTATCGCTGTTCGGTCTGCATTCATTTTATGTGCCGTCTCTTTACGTTTCTTTGTCAAGCTCGTTCACGGCTCGATGCTCTTTCTATTGACACTTGATCTGTTCCACCGTTGGATATGCGTATCCACGACGTAGATAATGTATCTATTTTGGATTGGGCCCAGATTTTTGATGCAGAAATAAGGTCGCTTTATTTTCATTGAGTTAAATTCAAGTTGAAATGCACTTAATTTTACTCCGGTTATCGCCGTTCGGTCTGCATTCATTTTATGTGCCGTATCTTTACGTTTTCTGTCAAGCTCGTTCACGGCCCCATACTTTTTCTAATGACCCTTGATCTATTCTACCGTTGGATATGCCTAACCACCAGAAAGGCAATGTATCAATTTTAAATTAGGCCAAAATTTTGATACAGAAATATGGTCGCCTTATTTTCATTGAGTTAAATTGAAGTCGAAATGCGCTTAATTTTACTCCGGTTATCGCCGTTCGGTCTGCATCCAGTTTTTGTTGCGTCTCTTTCCGTTTTTTTTTTTTTGTCAAGCTCGTTCACGGCTTGATGCTCTTTTTAATGTCCCTTGATCTATTCCACCATTGGATATGCCTATCCACCAGGTAGGAAATATATCAATTTTGGATTGGGCCGAGATTTTTGATACAGAAATAAGATCGCTTTATTTTAGTTGAGTTAAATAAGTTGAAATGCGCTTAATTTTACTCCGGTTATCGCTGTTCGGTCTACATTCATTTTATGTGCTGTCTCTTTACGTTTTCTGTTAAGCTTTGTAATTACCCTTAATCTATTACACCGTTGGATTTGTTTATCCACCAGGTAGGTAATATATCAATTTTGGATTGGTCCGAGATTTAGGTTATCATTTTTCTTTCGTCGCATGTAATTCTCGAACTAGAACATAAATTTCAATAGAAAAGACGTAGCGATGAATAAATCGAAACTGAATCCGTCGTCAGTTAAACTAAGACACGCCCAAAATTGAACTCCTTAAAGGCAAACACATTATGAGCTGTTAACTGTCTAGCTGACCAAAATTGAACTTCTTAAAGGAACCACATCATGAGCTGCCAGCTGTCTAATTGTAAAATCACGAATTCATGATCAGCCACGGAAAAAAAAAACAACCACCAAGAGCTGGAGCAGCACGCAGTACCTACGCCAAAGGGTTTTGTTTGCTGCGAAAAAGGGCTACAAGCGAGAAACGTTTGTAAAAACTAATTAACAGTTTTTTTGTGAAACCCACCGTGACACCATTAATTTTTAAATGTAGCGGGAAAAAAATAAGAAACCTTATTCTTGGCTCCTAGAAGTAACGCAGCTTTTTTCTAATAATTAAATGTTAAAGAATATTATAATGATCCATAACGCGTATAAGGTCAAAATGAAATAAGTCAAGCAGTACTGGCTGATTTTCCTGGAATTTTGCACACAGCGCACAGAGGAATGAAATCGAAGTTACGAAGATTGCAATATTGCACCTAAATTATGCACTCAATTAAGGATGATTTTTGCACAGCAGATTCAACATCCGATATTTCCCACTTACGTAACAATCAGGAAGGGAAAAGTGCCTGGTAGATTGGGATCATATAAGAAACTGATCTTCCTGTTCCTCGAGTGATGGCTCTAGACCTAATTACACTCTGAATACAGATTATGATCACGTAACCAAATGTTATTACAGGCAACTAATAAATTGTTGCATGAGGCAATCTGCTTTTAGAGTATATGTTCTACGTTCCTCATTTTATTTTATTTTTTTTTTATTTTCAAAAATTTTCAGTTTCCTCAGTTTGAAATTAATTTCCCGAATGAAACACGAAATATTTCAAGTATTTCGTTAGATATACGTTTGCCCAACAGATAAAAAGTTTCTGAATAAAATTTTGATTATATTTCAAAGACAATTTTTTTCTTTAACCATAAATTTAAGAAAAAAAATTTTGTGCAAATCGTTTCTGATTGCAGTGAAAATCTCGAGCAGCCTCTGGACAGCTGTTTCAGCCCTGCTTGGGGCTTCTTCAGGTCAAAAAGCGATCGTAAAATGTCGCTATTTTATCTGTTCATAAGTTTAAGTATTAATGATACTAAAATAATGAAAAAAATAAAATATATGAGAATTTCAAAAGGTATTCATAATACATACAAACTGTAAACCGTAGAAACATTGCAGAGCATTTATCTTTCAATTCTAATTGTAGGCCCCTTATATTTAGTGTGAATGACTGAATTGTGATTATATCGCGTGGAATTAAAATTACAAGTGTTTAATACGAAATGATGAGTCTGCGTAAACTTGATGCAAGTCTTATTTCGCAATTTAAAAGAAAATAAAACATAAAGTTATGCAGTCTGCTTGCAGAGGACTTGTAAACTAATTTGCATAACGACGACGTTATCCCAGAGTTCCAAAGTTGCAGACCAACAATTCTTCCACTTTCTAGGACAGAAGCTCATTAAAGCTCCGACAATTTAACTTTTGTTGTTTAAGTAGTTAAGAAGTACGTCTCTTTTGACATTTGTTCGAGTGCGCCGCACAGAAACGCAACTTGACGGATTATTATTTTAATAGTGTGTATTCGTTTAAATTGAAAAACGAAAAATATTTTTGCAACTTGGGAACGATCGACAAATCATTTTCAATTTTGGTTATAAAAATCCTACTCAAAAATAGAATTATTGTACAGGGTGATTCAGAATAAGTGTCCGAACTCTTAGGAGCGTATTCACTAAGGTCATGCAAGTGCGAAATTGCAAGAAATAAATCTATCAGAGGCATTTCAAAAATCAACCTCCTTTAAATCCAAAATGGAAATCATGATTCATTTTTTACGTATACATACACAAGTCCAAAATTCGAATGAATAATTGCAATTACGTATTATACATTTTTATCGCAAAAACCCATAATAAAGACGTTTTACAGTTTCATTTCAAGGTAAATGCTAGTGTTTCGTTCTATTCCACGCGAGTTCATTGCTCTTATGACGCAATGCAGCTGTACTAGTGCCCATTAACCAATTTATATCTGAATCTTCAGTGCATTTTATCTCAAAAACTATGCATATTAGAGCTCCTATGCATATAGACTTTTTGTTTTCTTTTTCTGTGTACTACCTGTCGTTGATGGGTGGACATTTATTTTGAATCGCTTAGTATTTAATTGGTTTAATTTTAAATCAAAATTTTTGTATTTCAAAAACTATCTGGTGGTTAGTCGTTTGTAAAATAATATAAAATAGATGACCGCTGTTTTATGTTCGCTGCATGTCAATGCTTTTGCATTATGATATGTGTTAGCTGTAAAACCCACTCAGAATGAGAATTATCTGATGGATGGAAATGAATCCGGTTATTAATTATTATCAACGTCCGTAATTACTTTTGCATGGCATTGTTCTCGTTATTACCTGTCTAATGCAGAGCCCCCCCTCTGCCAATCATTCACTTAATGCAGGCAGCGCACAATGGAATCAGGAAATTTCTAATTTTGCCGGTCCATTACACCCCGAAAACTTTCCGGACTAAGTTCTCTTTTTGAATAACCCCGACATGAAACGAATAGTCCTCGTGTATTAAGCAGGGAGTAATATCATTTTCCAGAATAGTTCCTGAATGGAGGTCAGCGTCCCACGCAAAGTATATACGAACTTTTGCTGCGGTGAAGGAGGCGAGGGCGTTCAATTTCGGTTTTCATTTCGGCGGAAATTGTAAAGTCGGTTCAGACAGTAAGAAGTTACACGGGGTTCATTAGTAAATGTGTTACTTACAGACATTTCCGTTGAAGGATGGTCGATGAAAATCATCTCGGATTCTTCGCCGTCTAACAGGACCGACACGGTACGTTCTCCAAATTCGTCATCTAGAAAAAAACATACAAAATTTTCAAGACCAAGTTAAGGATTGTATATTTTGGGAGTTGTTATTTAAACATCCATTAAGATGTATGGAACACTTTTACGGGCGTTTCACGGAGGTTTTCTTTTTTATACCACCCGTACCGAATGCTACAAAGTGCGTTTTCTAAAAGTTCAGGTCCAAAAGTCGATGTATCGAAACTGTCACCGTCTCGACGAAAAACATTTTATGGCCGAGATATTGATTTGAATGAAATATGAACCGCTAGTGCAGCATTTCGAGTAAATGCAACGACTTGAATTTCCGCTGTCAGCATGGAATTCCCTTGTTTAAAACGTTAATTTTGGCTAGGTTCCAAAGACCGAAAAGGACTTTGAAACGGTCGCGAATTTGCTTGTAAATAAAAATCGTGCTTTTGTTTGTTCGGTTGGAAATATAAAACAAACAGTGTTAGATTCTTAGAATTTCATAACAGTAAACGTTAACCGGAAAGGGGCAGGCCGGGTAATCGATGCCCTTTTCAAAGAAGACGGAGCCGGAGCCATAAAAATTCTGACCCGAGCATAATAACGATACTTGAAATAGACACTTTAGAATTTTACCTTTTGTATTGATTTTAAGTTCGCAAAAATTCGTCAAGCTTAATTGCTCAAAACATGTTAGGTTTTAGAAAAATATCATATTACATGCAGCGAAGGCAAAATTTGCTTTGTTTAGTTTCTTAAAAATGTAGAGACAAAAAGCACTCGTAGGGTTTAATTTATTAGGGGTTTTAGAATTTCAAAAAGTGAAAGGATCACCAAGAAACCTACATGTCAGCTTCATGGGGGGGGGGGGGTTAGTAATTTATGGAAGCCACCGATTCAGGGTTAGAAAAAGGAAAAAATCAGAGAACAGAAAGATTACGGGTATTGAAGCAATCCGACTTAGCTAATTTTTTTATAAGTGTTTGGCAAGGCTTCTTTCTTTTTTCCCATGTAGTCATAATTAAATCATTTTATTTCGGTGCGGTTAAAATACAGTGTGTAAAAAAAGGCAATTAAATAAACAAAATCCGAATGCTTCCGGTTTCGCGCCGCGAGTTATTTTAAAACAAAGTGTGTGCGTGTGTGTATTGCGCTAATTTCCGGACACGGTACAGATAATTTGCATTCATTTGTATTCCTTCTTCACATATTTGGTGGTATAAATTGATTTAAAGTTATTTTAATTGACTCAGAAATCTGTGACTACAGAGTTCAGTGTTTGCATGTTAATTTGAGTTTAATTTGAATTCCAATAATCGCTTTCACTTTAGTTAAATTTGTTAATTATTTGTTGCATAAATTATTAGACTATTTGATTGGTGACTAAACGTATTAGTATGCCCCATTAATTTCGTCGAATTGCGCGTTCTGAGACGTAATCAATCAGAACTACTTAACTGTAGTTTTAAATCTATTGGACAATTCCCAATACATTTTTGGAAAATAATTCTTTAGGAGATATTCTCTTGCAAGTTGGGAAACACGTTAACAAGTGTATTTCGATTTGTTTAAGGAATTCTTCGATCTGCGCCACTGGTCTAAGGCTAATTTATCTGCCGACTAAACTAAGTGCGGCCAACACGAGTTAATCCCAGAAATCAATGCCAATTTATTTTTCGTTACGAATTTCGTAAAATTCCAAGGCCGATCAGATTGAACTAAATTTTCATAGCTCACCTCTTTAACCGAGCTTCTCGTAGACCTTGTGTATGGACTGAAGTGTCGTTTTTGGTTAAGAGATTTGCAAGTTAATTTGAAGCAGTTGTCGAGCAACTGAAAGGCCAATTAACGTTTTTAAGACTTTGTTAAAGTCAGTACTGAGTCTATTTGAAATCTATCGTCGTTTAAGTTACTTATCGTATCGAAATGTCATTCGGTTTTGAAGTATTTCAAAGCAAGTGTACATGTTGTTCAAATTAAGTGAGTGCCTAAACATATTTATCATTAACCTTAGAACGTATACCGGGGTTGTAAGGGTCGCATTTTTGGTTGCCGTTCCTTTATATTATTTTTGCCACGTTTCGTATTTTCCTGTGATTTTGGTTGTAAACTTCAAACAAACAACATTTCGTTCCTTAATTTATATCGTTATTATGACTCTTAACGCCCCTATTTCTCGCAACCTTTGTTTCAGTTCTTAGTTAGGAATCTTCTTTTGCTCTAATTTTCGGAAATTACTAATTGGTTGTCGCCCCTGGTCACGATCAATTTATTTATCGATGTCGTTTGCGGAAATGAAGTCACTTCGGTGACATTCTGCATCCGCCCTGCGGGTGGTTTGAGAAGAACGACACGGTGTGGTCAAGCGCCTCCATCTTTGAGATGCGTGTTGGCTGAATGCAATTTTGGTACAATTAGCGGCTTATAATTCAACCGTTGGATTGACTTTTTATCCTACTGTGTGTCGGTTTATTATCATCCGTCTGCTTCTCTGCCGTAGAGCATTTTATTGCCAAGACCGTATCACCACGTGTTCCGTTCCGTACTTGATTTGGAAAACCTGGCTCAAGATCGTAAGTAAACTATTTTGTATTTAAGGACGATTAGGAAATCATTTTTTTTAAATTTCTATTTCGATTTATGTAGAGTTTTTCCACGCTTCCGAATTATTCCACCTTTGGATATTTTTCCTCGTTCCGACTTTTCCACGTATTTTGTCTACAACCCAAAGCTTTCTCGTTGGGTGCTACTTAAGTTGCTAATGCCGGTACCACCTTTGATCCCGCTTTGTTGAGAAGACAACTTCAGATTTGGCGTTACCATTTGGAGCTGCTCTGGATTTTTGCGTCGTAACTTTCAGGAGGATGAATTTTGCCTTACCGTTGGTATTCTGTGCTAATTCATCTTTTGTTAACTTACGCAACCCATTTTTAATTTCAAAATATATTTTTTTGTTACATGCATTCTGAATTTTCAATTTACGAGACAATTTAAGAAACTTGATCTAAACAAAATTTGCGTATTTAACTTACTGGACTTGTTTTAGTAATTAAAGTTAGAAGAAATTACTTGGCGCTCAATTTTATTTCGTTAGTTACCGTTTATTTCTTTGACGCAGTACGCAACTTTTCTTTAGAAAAAATGTTAATAGAATTATACTTCCGAATTCACCTCAGCCTCCGACTTTTACTGAGCTATGGCAACCAAACAGGCAAGAACCTTACTTACAAAAAGTGTACGTCACAGGGTTACGGGTGACCCCAGCATATTTAAACTTTCCCCCTTATGCTTTTATTTCACGATAGGTGACGCTGATATTCTAGGTAAGGTTAGTCAACTGTTGGTAAAATAAACACGTGCATTGAGACTTACGTTGCCGGTTGTCATTTTCGCAATAAAAATGATTTAGGGTTGTGAGTGACCCCAGGATACGTTTGCGTATTGTGATATAATACTGTTTGTAATTTCAAGTGATAGAATATTTATAAAACATGTCCAAAAAAGTCAGTGTCCTAGATCCGGACTTTGAGAAGACTGTGTTACAATGGTATAATGAAGAAGAGAGTGATGCTGATGACAATAATGCAGAAAGTGACTGTGAGGACGATGTGGTAGAGTTTTCGGAGCACAACGATGAAACTTCTTCTGAAGAAAAAGAATTTGAAGAACGTCCACTTCAACGTACAGAAGTTTTGATTGGCAAAAATGGTTTCGTGTGGAGTTTACGAGAACCTGCAAAAACGAGAACTCCTTCAAGAAACATCGTAGTAAAGATACCTGGAATTACGAGTAAACGTGCACTTGCCAAGGGAAAAGATGCTTGGGACATTTTATTTACTTCTACAGTTTCGAATGAAATTTAATTCATACAAATGAAGAAATAGAAAGACAATGTGTCAAATACCAGCCAGGTACGAAATACATACATCCTACAGATGAAGTGGAAATCAATGCCTTATTAGGCCCTTTGTACATAGCTGGTGCTCAAAAAGATGCACATTTATCTCTAGAACAAATGTTTTCTCCACAAGGATCTCGAATATATAGATGCATTATGCCTGAAGTACGTTTCAAATTCCTATTGAGTTGTCTAAGATTCGACGATAAAGAAAACAGAAATCGCGAAGACAAATTTTCCCAGATAAGGCAAATATGGGAGGAGTTTTCAGGAAATTTCAGGAAAACTCTCCCCACTGCTACATATTTCTGTTATCTTGGGTTTGATGAAAAAATCCTGAAACAGGTCGATTTTAGCTTTGTCCCATGCACTTTATGACATAGTGAATTTTATTCTGTGGCCATCTGATTGCATTCAGGTGTGACGTCATCAGTTTTTTCAAATGGTAACATCAGACTTTTATTATCCCTTGTCATTAAGTATTCCATTGTGCATACAACGATATAAAAAGCTTGGTATCTTACATAACAATTTTTTGGAGAAAAACACTTTCGAATTTAAAAAAATTAAAATTTTATTCCTATGTTAACTAATCAAAAATTATCAACAAATTAGATACGTCTGAGGTGTACCTCGGATTGTCTTCAATCGAGACATCGACCAGTCGACATAAGGGAAACAAAAAAACCCTATGCAGGCCTTACCGTTTGTTCCTAGAACCGAATGATTTTTTAAATTTCCGGTTGATGATGTTTTTTACAATTGAAAAACGCAAGTAACTATAGCGTAGACAAAAGTAATGTCAAAGTACTGTCAATTAGCTTATAACCGTATATCAAGTACTGCACCTGAGTATTCGTTTTGACTAGAACGGAAATTTGGTAGTGTTGAAAGTGAATCACGAAAATGGCTTATTTGAGCGAACAAGACAGAATTCAAATTCTTATTATGGTTGACTTTGGTGATAAAATTCGTAGCCATGAAGAAGCCTGTCAATTGTTCAATGCAGAAAATGCAAACCGAACACCGATTTCGCGATCAACGGTGAGCAAAATTGTGGCAAAATTCGCAGAAACTGGCAGTGTGAAAGACAGACCCAAACAAGGTCGTCCAAGAACTGAAGAAGGTACTAGGCTGAACATTCTCTTGGAAGTTCAAAACAACCCCCACACTTCAACAAGAAACATTGCCAGAGATAATGCAGTCGACTTTTCCAGAGTCGCAAAGTACTTGAAGAAGGAAAAACTTCATCCATATAAAGTCCATCTCGTTCAGAAACTGAATGAAGATGACTTCGACCGTCGAAACGAGTTCTGTGAACAATTGATGCTACGATGCGATGAGAATCCCGATTTTCTCAGTAATGTGCTTTTTAGCGACGAAGCAACTTTTAAAATAAACGGTCAGGTGAATCGCCATAATTGTAGATATTGGTCGGGCGAAAATCCTCGATGGGTTCGGGAGGGTCACACCCAAACCCAACAAAAAGTTAATGTGTGGGCGGGAATAATAGGAGATCGCATTGTGGGACCTGTCTTTCTCGAGGGAAATTTAAACGCTGAAAGATATTTAGATTTTCTAAGATTTGACCTCGTGCCAGCATTGGTAATACTGTTTCCGGACGAAGCCAATCCTGATGCGCCTCATCCCAGAATCTTGTTCCAACAAGATGGAGCACCTCCACATTTTGGCCAGCATGTTCGCAGGTATCTCGACGAAATTTTCCCAGGGAGATGGATAGGACGAAGGGGAACAATTGACTGGCCTGCCCGCTCGCCAGATCTCACCCCACTTGATTTTTTCTATGGGGTCATGTGACATCAAAGGTGCACACAAATAAGCCACATGACTTGGATGACCTGAAAACTCGCAACGGTGGACAGTTTGAACACCTCCGTTGATATTTTATCTAATTTGTTGATAATTTTTGATTAGTTTATCATTTTTTGTTTAATTTATCATAGGAATATAATTTTAATTTTTTTTAATTCGAAAGTGTTTTTCTCCAAAAAATTTTTATGTAAGATACCAAACTTTTTATAACGTTGTATGCACAATGGAATACTTAACGACAAGGGATAATAAAAGTCTGATGTTACTATTTGAAGAAACTGATGATGTCACACCTGAATGCAATCAGATGACTACAGAATGACATTCACTATGTCATAAAATGCACGGGACAAAACTAAAATCGACGTGTTTCAGGATGTTTTCATCAAACCCAAGATAACAGAAATATGAATTTTGTTCCATACTTTATCCACACCTGTATAGACGAGCAGATACTTGGTTTTAGGGGCAAGTGCCCGTTTCGTGTTTACATAGGATCTAAACCTGACAACTACGGAATTAAGATTGTGTGTGTGTGTGTGATTCGCGTACATATTATATGATAAGTGCTATTCCATACATTGGAAAAAAACACCAATAAACAAACGATTCTGTTCCAACATACTTAATGAAAAAATTATCCAAGTTTATTCATGAATCAAGTAGAAATATTACAATGGACAACTGGTTTACGTCTGTTCCATTAGCCCAAGAAATGCTTAGAGAAAAAGATCTGACAATCGTTGGAACAATAAGACATAATAAAAGAGAATTACCACTTTCTTTTTTTACCAACTAAAAACAAACCAATACTAACTTCCGAATTTGCTTTCTCAGAAAACTTGAAGTTGGTTTCGTTTAGACCAAAGAAAAATAAGTCTGTCATACACATTTTGACCATGCACGCTGACAAGAATGTTGTTGAGGTTTAGAAGAAACCAGAAATTATTGAATTTTATAACTCCACCAAAGGTGGAGTGGATACAGTCGATCAGATGGCTCACAACTACACCGTATCCAGAAAAACAAGAAGATGGCCACTTAGATACTTCTATGGAATGCTTGATCAAGCCTGAATAAATTTATATAATTTGTCGGGTAACCCTAGCAAAGTTACTCGAAATCAATTTTTGCAATCACTCGGACTACAACTAGCTAAAACTTGGATGGAAACTAGGCTCTCCAAACAGATATCGGGTAAACTGGAGAGTGAAATTACGAGAAGTACTGGGACTAACACATTCTAGAAGAAGAACAGCCTGGTCCAGCGCCAAAAAAAACCTGATCGTCAAGGTGTTATATATAAGTTATAGGGTGACTTTCCCATTACATCACCAAGTTAGAAGCCGGTGACACCGTGGAAGCCGCCGATCTTCGCCTAATTTCGATTATTCAGCATTGCCGCGCAACGTAGAAGCATTTCATTTTTATGTTAGTCAGTAATTAGTCGCATAACGGAACACATGCTTTTGTATTAGTTTTCGATTCAGAATCAATAAAAGTTTTTTTAAAAAGTGAGTGAAATCGATAGTTAATTTATATGTATCACGTGATCGAAAATGCAGAGTAGTATGTTATATGTGTTCCAAAAATGTACGTAACGATCACCGATCTGATATTTGTGTAAACTGCAAGAGAAATACTTAAAGCTTAAATAAAACTTTTGCAAAATTTTTCTTTTTGTTTTTCCGAACTTAAATTTGGGGTAACTGGTGGCACCAAGTATACGTTGTCAGGTGTGTTATTTTGGTATACACTCTAGGGTTAAGTACGTTTTGGTCTTTTGCTGCGTCTTAAAAGCCATCTTGGACGAGGAACTGATAGTAATTCTCCTGAAAGTTTTCAGTTATCAGCACACGCTGTCCTCTTCAAAAAGATTGCGAATATACAAATGCCTTTATGTCTCCGTTCGTTTTATTTAAATTCAATTATTCTAGTAGCTTTAAAATATCACCGTGACAGAAAATTGATTACTAAAGATTAAATTGCTCCAGGCATACCGGAATTAGTTGATTCAACGTCGATGGTGACGAGCATCGATCCCCTAATTACAATGCGGGTCCCATAAGCGTGAAAATTGTTTGATTGTTTTGTTTACGAGCGAAATAACGTCGGCATGACTGATTAATTAGAGCGTGCACGACATCACAAAGCTCGAATTTGCAAATTTCGCAGACGAGTCCTGGCTAATTAATCGCCTCTTTTCACCGTCGATTTCGAAAGGTCGCTCTACTTCACGGGGAAATTTGTTTCGAGTTTTCGTGTTTCGGATCGGCGCCGTCGATTTTGCGAGTGTGGTTTTTGGTAAAATCATTGCGAATACCTCCTGTAAGAAGGAATTTCGATATTAAACGTCGAAATTCCGTCTGTCGTTAAATTTTGGATTAATTAAAATTCTTGAAATTCCAATCGCATTACTCGCGTTTGAAATTTTTTTTTTCGTTAATATCCTTTTTATATTTAATTTTTCTTTACGCAATAAGTTGCCTTATTGTTATTACGGTCGCGATAACAACGCGAGATTGCCTTTTCTGTGCAATCAAAAAGCGTAATTTAATTTACCTAATTCCGAACGGCTTCTTCAAGCAGAAAAGCACATTCTCCTAGCAACGAATTTAATAAAGCATGGCATGAAACTAGCGCAGCACTCTCGAGAAATTCTGACGCGAGAAATTCAAGTAGACGACGCTTTAAATTACCCTTTTTGTTTAAATGTCATCGATTTACCTAAACCTTGGAGTCCTAGTTTATTGGATTGTGATTAAATCAGCTCAAATCTGAATGGGTGCTGTTTGCGGAACAAGATCATCATCGTCATTCGTCATTATAAGTTGCCTGTGCTCTTATTATGGTTACTTTAATTTTTTTCTTCCTGTCAGTTTCTCTTAGTTTCATTTCACCAATATTTTTCTTTTTCTGGAAAAAATTGTAGTACTGTTGCCTCTTGTAAGTTGACTTAGGTAGTAAATTCTTTGTGTTCTCTTGCATCAATATTATTACGACTTCGGGGTTCGTAAGTAATATTCGTCGACTAATTTTAAGCACTTTATTAAAGCACAATCGTCTTCACAACAGAATGCACTAGAAATACTATATATAACACTTATTTTAACAAATCGTACTTCTATTATGTCGCGGTTTATAGCTCCGTAATACCTGCCCACTAAATAAGAACTGATTCAGCGGCGCGCCGATGCATTTTTATAGTGAACGAACTCACTTCCAGATGCACGCGGAAAAGTCAGGAGTCCTCGCGTACGCACGGGAATGCTCCACATCTTTCCCGAACCTACCTGCGGTATTAATTACGAGCGCCTCCAGTAACTCCTCTTCAAAGAAGGCCGGCCTGTCTGTCTGTATGATTAAGACAGTTGAATTTCATCAAAGTTCTCAAGAAAATTCCGAAATTTCAGTTTATTTCAAAGAACCAGCATTTATGATTATAGTTTTGTGGTATGTTTTCTCTCCTTTTTAGTTCTTTGAACTGCTTCCCCTTTCTGATTTTTAGTTTCTAATGGTACAAGGCAACAACCTCTTCTCTTTCGGCAAAAGATATATTGGTTGCATCTTTTACAATCTGCTTTGGTCAAAAAAATTATTTTCATTACTTTGTTGGATTGATGTAATTTTTTCTTACTTGTGGTAGGCCGACTTGTCGAGGGTTCTCGTCGACCTACAAGATCGGGGGTGCTGTCAATTGAAATGTTGCCACCTTAGTAAACCAAGCGCATACAACATATGGTTGCCGAAACCTAAATAGAAAGTAACCCGTAACGAGGAAAGCGCCAGGGTGAATAGAATCTGTTCGTAAAATAAGGGCAGAAATTTGAGGCTGTAAGTGGTCCTGATGTGTAGAGTGTAATGTTAAATTTTTCGGATGCAATTTGAACCTTTCAGCTGAGAAAAATACTTAAAAATGGTAAGAATCAATAGTTCGTCTATGAATTTTGCATCAAACAGCGCTCGGTCAGTCGAAGTTAGAAGGTTGCCAATAAAAGCATTTGTTGCGACATCGCAATACTTCATCCTTACAATGTAACACAGTAGCTATTCGTTTGTTGTTTGTTGACTAAGTGTATTTTTCTTGGATAACGATATAGGTACCGTCTTTCTCATCACCGGACGACGAGCAAGTACCAACACCGTAAATGATTTGCAATTTATTTTGGAGTGATGTCATAGTTGACGACATACAATGTGTCCCAGAAACCCGTTTACTTGCTAACCAACGTCGGTGAATTTCATTTTAAGTGCATTTGCTGTAATTTGAGTCACCGTTAGGTTAATCGAGGCCCTCACAAGGTATCATCGTAGCTATTCTTTTGTGCTAATTGACTACGTTCATTGCCGGCCTCTTTCTTCTCCGACGAGTATGTTTTTGACAACGAAATAGGGGCAGCGTGTTGACAGTCTTTCTCATCACCGGACGACGAGCAAGTACTAACCCCGTAAGTGCTTCGTAATTTATTTTAGAGTGATGTCATAGTTGACGACATGCAACGTGTCCCAGAAATCCGTTTACCCCTTGCTAACCAACATCCGTGAATTTAATTTTAAGTGCATTTGCTATAATTTGAATCACTCTTGGGTTAATCGAGGCCCTCACAAGGTATCATCGTAGCTATTCTTTTGTGCTGATTGACTACGTTTATTGCCGGCCTCTTTCTTCGCCGACGAGCATGTTTTTGACAACGAAATAGGGGCAGCGCGTTGGCCGTCTTTCTCATAACCGGACGACGAGCAAGTACCAACCCCGTAAGTGCTTCTCAATTTATTTTAGAGTGATGTCATAGTTGACGACATACAATGTGTCCCAGAAACCCGTTTACTTGCTAATCAACATCCGTGAATTTAATTTTAAGTGCATTTGCTATAATTTGAGTCACTGTAAGGATAATAGAGGCCCTCAAAAAGCTACTAAAGAAATCTTGTTCGTTTAGTATAACGTTAAATAATAAATAACAAACATTTCAACCATATTTTACTTGGTTTTGAGAGCAATAAATTTCCACCGTTTCGTGTAAAAGTTGATACGACACGTTAGCAAGACGATCCGTTCGTAGAGATAAGCGTTTTGGATTAACAAGGATTTATCTCTGGTAAATGAAAAGAGTAAGTAACACAATTAGGGTTCAACTTTAAAAAATAGATAAAGAATCAAAGTAGTGTCCCATGATTACCAGATGTAATTAATCAGCGTTGCCAACTGTAAAATCGAAAATTTTTAAACGTAACAGAAATTTGTATTCTTCAAATTTCTATGGTAATTGCAGGTTAAACACTCCAAGGTTACACTTTCCTACTTTTTGTAGTTTAATTTCAAAGGTCATGGAAAGTTATCTAAAGCTTTTTGGATTCACAAGTTGTTTTATTTTTTTTTAAGCCCTAGAGTTTTAAAACTTTCGGACGTTGCAGGAGTCGGAGTACTCGATAAAGCTTGTGCCGTAACAAGCGTTAAGTTCATATGAGCTCTCAATCATACCGATTTTATGATCAAAACTGATTTTCATCTCTTCCTATCTATTACTATTCTTGCGGATTTCTTTGTAAAACAATATCACATTTGTTTTTATCGTTTCATTCGCCTTTTCGCTTCGTTGCTCATATTGCAAGAAATAAGAATTATAATCTGAATTATTTATAAATAAAATATATACTTCGGTCCTGTACAAACGGAAACTTCCGTAATGCTTCATCGCTGAAGATATGGTAACGTGTGCAATGAAATTACAAGAAGTTTAGATTCCCAGTAAAAAGTTACGCGTCATGACGTTTGTAAATACTCGAGCACACATTTAAGAGCAGCAGTAAGTATAAATTAATATTATTCATAAATAATATACTTTGCTTTATCGCTACGCCACGTCTCAAATTTACCGTAACAATATGTCAAGGTTAGGTAGATCTTACATTCCCTGATTTCTCGAAGATATTTCGCAAGATCGATCCTGAATGATGGTTATTACTAGGCGGAGAAAAAAAAAGGCCGAGTCATCGTCATGAGCGCACAAAGAATACGAGCTGGGAACCTATTCTCAAGTCACTCGACTAAAGTCGTATGCGAAAATGACGTCAAAATGGAGTGGATTCTCATATAAAGCTTTACAAATCGTTAGAGAATTGCGTCATTTTGACGTGAGTTTCGCATACGACTTTAGTTGGGTGACTTGAGAATAGAGCCCCTGGGCGCCCGGTTTCAAATGCAGCACGCCGTTACCATCAGTGACATAGGTTTTGCGCGCCCGTGGTCTTCGCTGGGTACAGTGGACCGCTTGCGTACTAGTAACGAGTCAAGCGGAAGAGCTTACTCACTCCACTTGTTTACTTATTTGTTCACGACCTTGCAATGTCCTTTCATTAGTGATTACATAAACTTGATCGCGTTGGCTTTTCCGATAGGTAATTCAAATGAAACTAATTAATGACGTTCTCTGTGAAAGATCTTTCTTTATCAATTCATGAAACTCAGTGGACACAAATCTAATAATTTTTAAACAAGAGAGTTTAGTTGGCCTGTTGTAAATACATATATATATATATTCATAATTCATCAGCTGTTAATATGGATCTCATCCGTGTAGAGGGCAACCACCTTTGACCTCGACTTACTTAGTCAGCTGACTTTTATAACATCCGCAGAATAGGAGCAGTTGAGTAAGTTAGACAATCGCTTGAATTATTAATTCACTTCTTCTTCTTGTAGATTTCTTTGGCCTAATTGCCGGGATGCAAATTAATTTACTTACTTTCTGGGACTTGAAGCGAAGTTACCAATTTTTATTTCAAATTAACTTCAGTTGGCGCTGCGATATAAAAGCAATGATGTAAAATCAGATCTGATTGCGATTAGTTTGAATTAAAGTTTGTTGTGCCGTTCCCGATAGAGGGAATTAAGTTGACACATGCCATGTCGAAACCGGAATATTATTTGCTAATGTAACTTCGTCAGAGAGTTAAATATACAGTGTTGTGTAAGCATTTGAAATTCCTATAAGTACAAAGGAAAAATATTTAATTTCATTTAATCTGTCAGGCTTCAGTGATAACTGCAATGACAGTTTATTTTCACGATCATAAGCAACGAGCCATAATTCATTTTTCTTATGTATCGCGCGTTTGGTGAAATATGATATTAAAGTATAGTCTTTATGTTTCATTTTCTGTGGGGCATATGAAAAGCTGACGGTGCAATTCTCATATGGAAACTTGAAAAAACAACGCTAAACTAGAGACCCTCTGGTTAGAGTCTAGCAGAATGGCGTGCATTTATAATAATTACAATTTATTTCAGCCACCAATCATAAGAAAGAATGGAAGTGTAGTTTGGCGCCAACACTTGAATTTCCACTCTGAAAGTAGCAAACAAGGTTTATTGCCAATTTGATATTCACTGCGGGGGCTTTTTTGCTAAAAGGTGGCTGATTCTGGCAAACTCTAACTAGAGCAGGGGTTCTCAATTTTTTCAAGCACCGAGCCCTTTGAACAAAATAAAAATTTTTATCCACCCCCTTTCAAATGTAATTAATATTTCGGAAAAAAATTTTGTTAAGTTGCAATCTGTGCTTTCATTTGACTTCATTTCGTGTTTTCTTTTTGTTAAATTATACCGACCCTGTCCTTTTCTTGACTCGATTTTATAAGTTTGATTCTTTTCTTTTGCTCAAACTTTCCCTCCTTGATTCGATCTGGCTTTGTAGAATTTTTATTTTCGGCTTGTCTTCAGGTCAGATTTTCGTTAGTTTTTTTATTATTCCTTATTCGACTTTATTTAATTCAATTTTTAATTAATCAATTCAAAAACCTTTGTTTTTCTTTGAATTCGATTACATTTGATTTGTTAATATATCATCTTTTGCTGTTTTTTCTTTGTATAAGTTTATTTAATACGATTTTATTTTTTTTTTGCCCGTCGATCGTCTTTTGTTTTGTTTGATTTTCTTTTACTAGATTGCAATTCACTTTATTTTATCGGATCGGACCTTATTTTACATTTTAATTCCCCCGATTGATCGCCGGTTTTCTCTCGTTTCTCCCCTGTTATTCGATTTAAATTTATTCTGTTTGATCGTTTTTTATTGTATTAACTTTGGTCTTTCTTCTTTAATATTTTGCAGATTAAATTTTCGATCGATTCGTCATTTCTTGCACAATTTTTTATTTTCGTCCTCACCAAGTCGACGATCGTCTTTTTTTTTGTTTTCATTTTCATTCGATTTGACTTGTTATGTTATTTTTATTTTGATAATCAATCGATCTTGTTTCTCTTCTTCTTCTTTTATTCGAGTTGACACTGGAAAATGTTTGATTCAAATTTATTTTAAAATGATTCGTAAATCTTCTGCTTTTCTTTTAATGAACTAATCAGATAGGGGCTCGACATCGACTCTTTTGGGAATCCCTGAACTAGAGGGTGTCTACGCCAAACTTACGACAAACTAGACGCCAAACGAAATGGACGCGCCACCTGACAGGCAAAAGTATGTGTTGTCAAGGCGTCCCGAGAGGAAGCGAGGAACATAGCATTGAATTTTAGAAAAACCATTAATATTTGAATTAATCACGTGGACACAAAGAGCTTACGAAAGCACGCGACTTATTTCGTTCCGGTTGATCCTTGATTGAAATCAAGTTTCAATTTCATTTAATTAAATTCAGTATTTTTTGTTGATTGTGGTCCAGAATTAGACAGAAATTTAGACTGGGTAATTAAAGTACTTCCTAATTAAATAGGACTTATTACTATCAAATTAGGAAGTGCTTTAAGTACCCAGTCTAAGTAATTCTTCCCCAAGTTTGATACTCGCAGCGGAAAAAAATCACTTTTCCAGCGTGTGTGTATGTGTATGTTTATCTAAACTGATCCGAAAAATATTCTTGTCACCTTTTTTGTTTGGTTATAAATTCATTGGGAGCCATTAAATTGGATACAGGAAGATAATTAGGCTGAGGTCGGTAAGCGCATTAATACAGCTTGAAGTCTAATCACTGCAAATAATAGAAAAATCCTTGCCTTATTATAAATAAATATATTGTAAAATTTTATTTTCTTAGGTTTAACGTTTCTGGAATTGTAAACGACTTGTTTTGTAAAGTGTGTACGAATTATTGGCTTGCATAATCTTTTTATTTTTTCTTTGTATACATCTATTTGTGAAAATTTTAAGCCCTTTCAATACCTTAAATAAGTCAATCGAGGAAAACTTCATAAGGAGAGAGACAACGAGGGAGAAGAATTTGATAATGTTTAAAGGTAAATAACGGCTCTGTTCTGACGTTCCGAGGAAAACGCCTTTGAAAAAGCATTTTCGGCTATAAAATTAAAACTAGCTACCGAATAAGAAAATCGCTTTCCAGCGGTGACTCGTTATTTCACTCTATATAATATAAATAGATCAGTACTCGTTAGACCAGATTCAGATATCTTCTGAGGTCTTATTATAACACTTATTTATTCGATCTTGTCTTGAGAATGTATCTTTAATTTGGTCACCCTTATATGTACAGTATTTATACTGCTAAAATTAATTTCACAAACAGGTAGGTCGAATTGAAGTTTACTTATCGTTTGTAATTGAAATAGATGAGCTTACACGGTTAAAAGACACGTGTTTGTACTGGAAACTATCGCGCTCCGACTGCAATGTTCAGGAGCAAACAAGTGACCGCGAAACTGCTTTTAATTAACTTTATCGTCGACACTAACGCTTTCATTACTGGTACACCACGTGCCCGCCGCTTTTTCACCCCTAAAATAGCCCGGCCTCAATTTACATGCTTCTAGACACGTCGCTGAAGTTTGCCGGAAAGTTTATAAATGATAGAGTGCCTTTTGTTGAACTTGTTCATATTATTCACACCGCACCAGCTACGAATAAACATTTCGCTTATATAATTCGTTTGGGATATAATGAGAAAATTACTGTTGAAAGTTTTCAGAGAAGGGAAATAAAGTCTCCGTTCAACTGACAAACAACCTCGCAAAGCTCAAGCTTTATTTATTTTTTTTAATTATTTCTTTGACACAGCAGAATTATCATGTAAAAAAAGTTTTTATTTTCATTTTATTTGGATATGTTCTGTATTGTATGTTAACTTGTGGCGTGTTTGAATTAAAGCAGTCTGATCCGCTCCAGAGCTACGCTACGCCGGGTCAGTTCGTAACAGAATAACTCTTGATCGGATTAGGTGTGCTCCTTGCATCCCCTCCATAACGTCCTACTCTCTTGCACTGCCTCTCGACATAATGTAAAAATTTTGCTCCGTTTCAATGCAATCCGGTTCATTCGAACGTGCGAATTTTTGATCCCCGAACGAGCAAAAGCCGTCGGAATACGCCACCACATACGCTCGCTCTTTTTGCGCTTGCGCAACATGATATGAAGCTGCTCCGAGCAGTCACTCGAAACTTGTATTAACGCGACTTAATTAAGTGTAAAAGAAAAATCTATTTGTATATTTATCTGCTTACCTAAACTGGCATCATAAGTGTTCATGTATTCCGACGTCATAAACTGTGAGACGAGCGCCGTCTTTCCGACTCCCGAATCTCCCAACATCACCACTCGATACTTGGGCACTTCGACTTCTTCGGGGGATCCCAGAGGAGTTGAATCGACGGTGTGGTACCCTGAACCGCAGCAGGAACCGTCGAAGGGCGATCTCTCTCCTGATACATTGCTTGCTCTGGAAAGTAAGGTTAAACTAAAGTTTGATTTTAACAATAATAAAAAAAAGTTATGCGTGAAGGGCAGTGGCGGCTCGTCGTCTAGGAAGTTGCGCGTTCCGATTCCTCATCCGGGCAACCCCAAAAAACAAATTTGTTTGGAAAATGCACCCACTTTCCCTTTTCCAGTTGTTGTCGATTTGTCGATTGTTTTTTGGTGGAAGGAGTTGGTGAGCTGAGAAAAAGCTCTGTAAATCCCCCACTTAATTTGCATACTAAAATTACAAGCGCAATCGCGAGGGGAGGGAGAGACGTTCATTTAATCGAGCAAATAAATAACGCGTCGCTTTTGAATTTTGATTGTAACCCCAGAATGCGTTCGTCGATCGTTTTTTTGCTAAAAGGCGTTGGAAAGCTGAGAAAATGCTCAGTAAATCTCACACTTAAATTCAGTTAAAAAATTACAAGCCCCAAAAAACAAATTTATTTGGAAAATGCACCCACTTTCCCTTTTGCAGTTGTTGCCCATCCGCAGCAAATCATCATCCGCCACTGGGGAAGCGCATCAGATGAAGTCTGAAAAAATTTTCTCTTATACTCTAAAGGAGCCAACATCTAATGCTTTTACTCAGGATTTCCTTCGGGCGAGATGAAAGGGGTGGTTGCAACGGAACAGTTCGAAGGCTGCAAATAACTTCGACTCCTTTACAGCGGTGGCACAGGAGGGGGGGGGGGTGCTTCTAGAGCTCAGACGTGGCACAGGAGGTTAAATCTGGGCGAATACCTGGCGGTGGCAACTCTGGCCCCGTACCAGTTGCTAAAGGAAGACAACGAAAAAAAATTGTGATCGCGAACGATAAATGCACGTAGCAAAAAACAAGTCACAAAATGGGGGAATAAATTGACTTACCTCACTCCAAAGAGCGAGCTCTAAATAGGATGTTAATTTCCAACTAGAAACGGAAAGACGACGAATCCTCCAACAGCGAGAATAAGAGATTGTAAAAAATGGTAGGGGTAATCAACCGTAAGAAACGGTAGGGTAACCAAATCCAACGAGAGCTTTGTTTCAACACCCAACTTGCTGCGTTAAAAATGTGAAAAATGACCCGCCTATCACGTCCCGTGGCTGACCGGAGACAAAAAAATAACATGCGACCGTCTCGCCAACTTGCGACGCTCAGCCGCACTTGAAACAATTATACACGAAGTCAAGCTTACTCGACGGCGAACAAAGGGGAGAAAAATAAGTACGTTTTTAATTCTTTTATTTTAAGTTTTTTTTATATAGCTTCTAGTCAAAGCACAAACATTTTCAAAAAAAAAAACTTTTCTAAGGGGAAAAATTTTCCTACTTGTTGCACATACTTCCTCGGACACGCTATTTATTCAAGTTACGAGACAAATTATCTTAAAATATATTCAAGGAAAAACTTTCGTAATAAAAACTTATTTAATCAAAGCTAATTACCGGCGACGTGATTTACCCTTTTTGAATGTCGGCGTCCCTTAATTACGTTTT
The DNA here is from genome assembly GCA_036172665.1 of Prosopocoilus inquinatus. Lineage (NCBI taxonomy): Eukaryota > Metazoa > Arthropoda > Insecta > Coleoptera > Lucanidae > Prosopocoilus > Prosopocoilus inquinatus. The sequence continues at coordinate 33,029,503 of CM069877.1, forward strand.
GCCCAATCAGGCCCTGCCCACGTTACCCAACCCAAATAGTGCGTGCCACTCCGCTGACTTCGTAGCCGACAACTCCCGCCGCCCGGCTCAAAGCGACTCCACTGACGAAAAGTGCACAAAACTCCGCAATTTAAGAACGTTCTTACTCAGGATTTCCTTCAGAACAGTTCGAAGATTGCAAATAACTTCGACTCTTTTACAGCGAAGACATTGTGGGACGGGGGGGGGGGTGAGCTTCTAGAGCTCAGACGTGGCACAGGAGGTTAAATCTGGGCGAACACCTCGCGGTGGCAACTCTGGCCCCGTACTAGTTGCTAAAGGGAGTCAACAAAAAAGAAAATTTACGATCGCAAACGATAAACGCACATAGCAAACAAACAAGTCACAAATTGGAGGAACAAAATGGCTTACTTCACTATAAAAAGCGAGCTCCGAAAAGGATGTTAATTTCCACGTTCACTAGAATCTTAAACACGACGAACCTTCCAACAACGAGGAGCGAGAATATCCGTAAGGAATGGTAAGGTAACCGACCGTAAGAGATGGTAGGGTAACCAATTCCAACACCCAACTCGCTGCGTTAACAATGTGAAAAATGGCCCGCGTGTCACGTCTCATGGCTGACCAGAGAAAAGAAAAAGAATGATCGACCGTCTCGCCACCTCGGCTGCAACGGAACAGTTTTCAGGCGACAAATAACTTCGACTCCTTTACAGTGGATGTCTAATGGGGGGGGGGGGGCGCTTCTACAGTTCAGACGTAGAATAGGTGTTAAATCTGGGCGAACACCTGGCGGTGGCAACTCTGGCCCCGTACCGTACTGCTAAAAGCAGTTAACGAAAAAAATTAAATTTACGATCGCGAACGATAAACGCATGTGGCAAACAAACGAGTTAGAAGTAAGGCTTACCTCACTCCAAGGAGCGAGCTCCGAAAACGATGTTAATTTCCACGTTCACTGGAATCCGAAAGACCAACAACAACGAAGAGATATCCAACAGAGCGAGAATATCCGTAAGGAATGGTAGGGTAGTGTACCAACCGTAAGAAACAGTACGGTAACCAAATCCAACGAAAGCTTTGTTTGAACACCCAACTCGCTTAACTCTTTTATTTTAAGTTTTTTTTTTTGTGTAGCTGCTAATCAAAGCACAAACATTTCCAAAAAAAGAAAACTTTTCTGATGAGAAATCAGTAATAAAAAACTTTAACATTTGTTGCGCGTACTTCCTTGAACACGTTGTATATTCAAGTTACGAGACAAATTATCTTAAAATATATTCAAAAAAAAAAAACTTTCGTAATAAAAACTTATTTAGTCAAAGCTAATTACCGGCGACATGAATTACCCTTTTTGAATGTCGGCGTCCCTTAATTACGTTTTGCGCAATCCGGTTCGTAGCACGAACTTTTTTCATCAATGAAAGTTGGGCGGACTTTCCTGAAATTTCCTGAAAATTTTAAATTGGAAATGTATGACGGTCGATGGCAAAACGGGGTCGCGTAAGTTTCAGCTAGATATTTAATCAATATTCAATTTCACTACGAAAGTTTGAAATAAATAATTATTTTGCCGTTTTATAATTGCAACTTCGACTTTTAAAATAATTTTCGAGATTATTTTTATCATAATTCTAAACGATTGCAATTAGCAGAATCGAGGGGGTGTTGTGAAGACTTTTTGCAATAGATTCTACTGATTGTGAGTAAATTTCCTGGTGCTTTGATGTAAGCAAGTACGTCGAAGATAAATAAAGAAGCGACTACCCAAACACGTTTTCCGTTTAAACGAAATAAATGTTTGGCGATCGATTGTATGCGAGCTCCTCCAATTAATTAATCAATTAATTACACCAGGTTCGTTTTACTACGTATTTCCGACTTACGTGCTGCGAATAAACGCCAGGAAATTTGTTTACGTCACGTAAATCCACCGCGCTGACGTTTCATTTTCGCCGTTCCGCTCACCTCGCGTCAGATAAGGAGCATCCCTTCGCCAGGATAATAAATTTTCAAGACTTTTACATATGCGAGACGTCGTTTAAAAACTGTTTGGCGTTGTTAGATGATAGATCAGTTGTTGTTTATTTAATTAAACTAGATTCTCGGACGACAAACATTTTTGCAACAGATACATCTAAGAAAATTCTCATCTTCGGTTATTCCTTTCCACGTCAGTTCTAGTTCTAATATTCCCAAAGAGATGCATGGAAATGTCAAGGTCAAAGCAAAGCAAGCACAGAGCACGTTATTAGTCCGCTGTAACAGTCGCTAGATACGCCGCTTTCGTGCAGCTGCACAGGGTGTCCCAAACCTTAGGAAAAGTACATGAATGGCCTTTTAAATTAATTTTATTAAGAAAAGGTCTTAGCAAAATATGTGTAGGTTTTCATTCTGCATAATTTAAAATTATTTTGAAATATACAGGTTGTTCATTTAATAAGCTACAAACCTAACTTATTATTTTTTAAATGGAACACTATACCGGGTGTCCCGCACCATGTGCTCACCCTTCTAGAATCTTTATTTATTAATCGATTAACCTGAATTTTGGAGACAATAAACTAAACAGAAAATGGAATTTTCCGACATATATCCGATATGAATTATCTTATTTTAAATGGAACACCCTATATATTTTTACATATTTAAAATCTACGGAGCATTACGAGTCCGAATATGTATCAATAGTTAATTTTGGTTTCCATGACAACAAAAAAAAAACTTTTTTATTTTTCAATCTAGAAAGCTATGAATCGCATTTTCTCGATCTAATGCTATCAAGTGTTTCGAAGAAATCACTCCTTTGATGGTATTTTGATTTTTAACATTTTTACAGTATTTGAAATTTTCATTAGCTCTTAACTCATTTTTTTCGATAGAACCTCATATGTTTCTTAGCTTAGTTCAACTGAACATTTTTTTCTGAATACGTTGATACCAAATACGTCATATTTTCTTTGAAAATAATTTAAAATAGAGCATGTCTTATTGAAATTTTACACTCCCTTTATTTCAAATGACTTTCAAAGAAAATATGACGTATTTGGTATCAGCGTACTCAGAAAAAAATGTTCTGTTGAACTAAGCTAAGAAAAGTATGAGGTTCTATCGAAAAAAATGAGTTAAGAGCTAATGAAAATTCCAAATACTGTAAAAATGTTAAAAATCAAAATACCATCAAAGGAGTGATTTTTTCGAAACACTTGATCGCATTAGATCGAAAAAATGCGATTCATAGCTTTCTAGATTGAAAAATAAAAAAGTTTTTTTTCGTTGTCATGGAAACCAAAATTAACAATTGATACGTATTCGGACTCGTAATGCTCCGTAGATTTTAAATATGTAAAAATATATAGGGTGTTCTATTTAAAATAAGAAAGCTGATATCACTTCCGGCGAATCGATTCCAGGAATCGATTAACAAATAAAGATTCTAGAAAGGTGAGCACATGGCGCGGGATACCCGGTATATTTTATTGCAGTTTCGGTTAGCTGTTGAAGAGACGATAAAAATGATATAACATTATACTTACTTATTTTTAGTATTTACCGAGATGTTTTTAATTTTATGCAAAAAATGGGTTATGTTTGATCGTGTGTCAAATTGTCAATTTTAATGATACGGTAATCAACCTTCGACCAAAATATTTCAAAACTCTCTACTTTCACAATATTCATCATTTTTAAAAATCTAGCGACTATTAGCAACACTACGATTCACTTTGCGTATTGTAAAATTAGTCATTTTTTCAAATAGAACACCCTGTATGTTATAGTATATTTGGATAGTCCTTTTTGCGAGATACCATACTATATTTTATGGTCTTAAGATTTATAACTTGTGAGTTATTATCACTTCTCTATAATCAACTTAAGGAACGTACTGTATAATATTTTTATTCGTCTCAGAAATATTGTATCTGCTGTATCATTTAAGACGTTTAGCTAAACACTATATTTTTGTTCAAATCAACAGTTTCATTATCATTGTTTTAGCGGTTGCAATAAAAATATGGAATAAATACAGGAACTGAGCGATTATCACTAAATAATTCCAATTACACTACGAGAATGAATGTAAACGATTTATTTACACGGTAAAAAGTTCTACTATTTTGAAGCTACATATAAAAAAAAAAAAAATTGAATCTCAAAATTTTTTACACATTAACTAAGAAAAAAGAAAATGTATCCAGTCACAAATAGGTTTAAAAAATCATAAAATTTACGGAATTTTGCCATATTGCTAAACACGCATTTTCTTCTCTTTGCATGTGACGGGTAGATCTTTATAATCGTTTCTTTACATATCCCCGTAAACAGAGAATAGTAAAGTGAAAGCATTTTAGTAATAGTTTCTTGAAATTTATTTCATACTAACATTAGATTGTATCTTTTTATGCGTATTTCAACAAGTATGCTGCCATTTTCAATCATCCACACACGCACACTCTTTGGTTGGTACGAACCAGAGGATATTCTCAATGAATCTCCAATAGAAATGAAGATAGTAGCGTGGCTGTTGAAATACGTATTTATGATTATAAACAAATTGTGATAAGAGAACACTTCTTTCATTTGTTTTCTCATATCCTCATAAAAGAAGTCGAGAGACAAATCTGGTAACTATGGAGACCACTTCAAAACATTACTACGTTATATCCAGCGATTATCCAACCGATTCGTAATATGTTCTTACATGACAGGAATTACCTGAAAAAAATCGTTCAGTTCCTGAATTTATTTATTTATTTTTATTTAAATCACTAAAAGTACGATAAATTGTATGGATAAATATCTTCAATAATTCTGAGACGAATGAAAATATTTTACAGCACGTTCCTTTAGTTGATTGTAGAAAAGTGATAATAACACACATAAAATATGGCATGGTTGGAAAGCTCGTAGAAAGCACTATCCAAATATACTACAATATACAGGATGTTCCATTCGAAAAAATGACTAATTTTACATAACGCGAACTGAATCGTAGTGTTGTTGATAGACGCTAGGTTTTCAAAAATGATGAATATTGTGAAAGTAGAGAGATTTAGAAATACTTTGGTCCAAGGTTGATTGTCGTATCATTAAAATTGACATTTTGACAGACGATCAAATATGACCCATTTTTTGCATAATATTAAAAATAACTCGGTAAATACTAAAAATAAGTAAGTATAATAGTATATCATTTTTATCGTTTCTTCAAGGGCTAACCGAAGCTGCAATAAAATATATAGTATCCCATTAAAAAAAATGATAAGTTAGGTTTGTAACTTAGAACACTTAACTTATTAAAAGAATAGCCTTTTACTAAGACCTTTTCGTGATAAAATGAATAAAAGGCCATTATTGGACTTTTCCAGAGATTTGGGACACCCTGTACATACAAGCAACGCAGATAGTCATCCGTATGGTGTATCCATTTACGTTAAACATAACATCCTACTGCAATGTCAGGACAAAAAGCGATCGTAAGATATCGCTATTTTATCTGTTAAACATAACGTCTCGTTATCGACGAGTTTATGTTCAAATTCCTATTTCAAAAAGATATAACAATTGATGATATCATTTTCACAGTGCTATCTTATCAACAGAAGTTATTTTTGCAGCGCCATCTGACATCTGAAGTTGACACATAATGTGCTTTGTTACTTCAACTTTCTCTTTATCTCATTAATTGTTTTATTTTATATTTTATTTGTAGAAAATTAGATTATTACACAAAAGTGTGCACACAACGTCGTTTTTTTTATGGAAGAGGTGGGAAAATTACGGATCACGAAATATATTTTTTTGTTTTAAAAACACCCGTTTTCAAGTGAAAATCAATATTTGACAGTCATTTGTTTTCGAGTAATGACGTCATCGACTTTTTGTTTAAATAGCTATCCCCAGTTTTTTTTCTCGATTCTGATAGCTCATTGAATTCTCCATCCAACCACATCAACATTGTACGTGTGGTGAAGAGTTCAAATCGAAGTGCAGTCTAGACGGCTGGAACTTCTATGATTTCTCGCCGATAAAGAAAGCCGACACCACAGGTGTTCGATGCTTGTTTGTTTTTCTTATTACGTTTACAAGACGTTTTTCTTATTGTGCTTAGTTGTGTATAGCGAGCGGCAACAGTAATGTTTACCACCCAAACCTATCTAACTTTTAACTCGTAAAAAAACACAAAAACACAGAAATATACGTTTAACGTAAATTATAATAAATTAAATCTATGTCATAAAAAAGAGATTCAAGTGAGTGTTAACCACTCCGCAACAATTTTAACAGTGTTAACCACTCCGCCACAATACACTAACCATGTCAGTTGTGAAGTTTTATACACAGCAAAAACCAAGAAGGGAAATGTCACGCCTGTCTAAAATAAAAAAAAATATTTGAATAAAATTAATAATCTTTGGAATTTGATAAATGCTGTTTCGACGACGCTGCTGACACGCGCTAACAAGCTTTTAACTGCGAAAGTCGACTTGACAAAAAATACGCAAGAAATTATTGTCGTGTCGTGATTCTCTTCAAAATTCGTGTACTGCAATAATAAACCAGTGAAATAGTATCATCATTACTTGAATCGAGGTCTAAAAGAATCAGTTTAAAGCTACATGGTTACAAAAGTCAATGAATGAGTGAGTTTTGCTCAATACACGGACTGGGCACAAAAAGATGTCAATCCATATCTGAACCAATAAGAGTCCGGTTTTCTGTAATCGAGAAATACGGCCACGTTATGTAGATTTTGAGCAATTCAGCTTCAAGTCAATGCCCATTTGCTGTGCTCGCAATTGAACATACATTTTTATACATAAAAAAGACTTTAATCATTTATTATTGTTACGCTAACGGTGAGCGTCCGTCTTGTGAGGCTTGGGGGCGTTGGGGTTGTGGGGTGCGTAGGTAGAGCATTGTTAAAATAAAAAATATATACCTTTTATTAAGTTTTAATTCAATTAAATGCTCAGAGGGTTCAAGGTTTTGTACTCCGGAACTGTTATAAGAGTTGGTCGGCCTCGAGTTGATCGACGGGCTTCTTGACGACTTCTCGGGATGATCGCTTATCTCGCTGAGGCGGCCACGAGGTTGATCTCTGAGACGAAAGTAGATGGCGACAGTGTTGATGACCAGGGTGTCAGCGACGGCGTTGGGGATGAGGGCGTCAGTGACGGTATTGAGGATGAAAGCGTCGGTGACGGCGTTGAGGATCGGGGCATCGGTGACGGCGTTGAGGTCCTGGGTGTCGGCGATGGTGTTGAGGTCCAGGGCGTCAGCGACGGTGTTGAGAACCATGGTGTCGGTGACGGCGTTGAGGACCAGGGCGTCGGTAACGGACATCATGGAAGACCTAGGCCCTCTTGACCTGACCGCCAATTATTACTCGAATTTGCGATGTGCTTTGCATGCATATTCCGATTTCACAGTTCACGCGATTCTTTCTGCCGAGGTTTGAGTTTCGAAATTGGAATACGATTGCAAGTCGATCACGCATAGCGTTTAAGTGTGATAATTATTTCCGGAAATTTTAAATGGTTTCATAGGAAACTTAATCGTGACACTATGGAAAATCGAAACATCGACTTTTAAATTGAATTTACAATTGTCACACAAAGGACAAGCACAAAGAAAACAAATTCTTTCGTTTTTCCTTGCAAAGAGACTTCCTTAAAGCAGTTGTTGTTGATGTTCTTTGTCAGTGCTCCTCGACCGTAGTCCGTGTTTCGAGGACAGAAAGAATTTGAAACTCGATACATCCGGAAGCCGAAAAGAACATGGACGACGTCCGAAAAAAAAATCGTTTATCTACGATCTTAGCAATTTTTAAATAAAAAATAATAAAGAAAAAATTCATTTCAAGAATGTTGGGTAAATGATACAGAATTAAAATATACCGAGAAACAAAAAAAAAACGAAGAAACCGACTGGAAAGCAAAATGAAAAAAAAAAAAACTAGTTGATCTTAAAGCATAAATAAAATAAATTTAAAAACATTTGACAAAGTAACATGAACCAGGAAACCGTGATGAAGTGTCAAAGAATTTCAAGAAATTAAGAATATAAAGGAAACAAAACTATTTAAATGAAAACAGAAATGAATAACCTTCTCACTTATTAAGCAAATAAAGTGATAAAAAATAAAAGGCCGACCACAAAGGGTGTTACGAAGAATAAAAAATACCAGGGTTCATTGAACATTTTCTTTATCTCAGTGTACAATCCCAGTTTAAGCCAAAGCTGAAGTACTTAACAACAATTAAAGTCGAAATGTAATCTTCAATCGTCAGTTTAGATTTAAACTGACTTTGTAAATTTGATTTCAGTAACAAGTCTTATCATAAGCAGGGAGAAGAATTCAAGTCACTTAGTGTTGGACGCTCTTTATGCCGAATGTACTATTGACCACCTTTCTGAAACCTCCGGTGCGATGCACCGTATTGTTATTGAGTGGGAGGGGACGGAGTGCAATGCTAGCATTCGCACGTTATGGGAGAGGCTGATACAGTCCGAGTCCTAAATTTTCGTACCGTACGCGAAACAAATGGCCTAAATTCTTTTCCCTGGTCGTAAGTACGCAGACACCCGTACCACACTTAAATTTTGAAAATAAAATAACGCATTTTCTTCATAAAACTTTCTTCGTCCGCTTTAAGTTTAAGTAAATTACTCGAGGACTTAGAGGCGTCTTTCATTAGAAGCCGGCTACTAACAATTCGATAAATGCTGCGTATTCAAAATATGGTATTAAGAACTCCAGAGTAGTAAAAATATTACTGCTTTGAGGAAATTCCTCCCGATATGTAAATGAAAGCGTTTTATGGTACTCATTACATCGGTATTGTAAAGTAGCAAAGTTTTCAAAACTTATTTAATTAGTTTCATGTTTACCAGTTTGCCTTCCTACTGTGTTTCTTTTATAATTTCTTTACGGTCGGCAAAGTATTTTCTTCCAATCCACAAAATGGAATTTCCTGTTTACCTAGCGAACTTCTCGAACTCTAAAAATTATGAATCTTTCCCGGTTCACCTTCTAGCTATATTTCTTTTATAAGTTGTTTATTATTCAGAAACGATATTTCGAATTTATACGTCACTCAGTCGTTACATCTATCATCGCCTTGTTGACAAGTTTGCGTCTCCAGAGAAGAAGGAAAAACGTCGAGCATCTCATCAAGCGTGTACAAATATATATTTGCGTGTTAAAAATTTTAAACAAGGACTGCTACCTGCTGGTTCCGGGTAATTAGCAAAGGTTAACACCGAGACGTTTGACTACGGTGTCGCTAGAAGTTGCAGTGGGACGGGTCGGGATTCTTATCAAACCAACGCAACAATTAAACCAAAAGGGGTGCCACTCATTTTCTGGAAACGCGGAGAAATTAAGAAAAACGCGGTACGTCCAAAATATCTCAAACAAGTTCATTTATACAATCCAAAGTTACATAAACAGACGACAATTACAAAATTAATCGCTTTCGGTGCGACGTTCTATACGGATCTGAGCGTCTAATCTACTATTAAACTTAAGAAATTAATCAAAACTTAACACGTCAAATAAAAGGGGGCCCTGAATGGGCTAACGAATTAATCACGACAAAACAGACCAAACAGGTGACGCAAAATTTTGCTCAACTGTGCCAATTATTACAGGCACAACACAATCCTTAGCGAACGTAAAAGAAATAACTGGAGGTTAGATATTATATGGGGAATCAAATAAAATAAGTCGACTTTATACAGGGTGAGCGTCACGTCGGCGATAGGCAGACATTTCTGTGCTGAGAATTCGGCGGACCAACGTCAACCAACCCCAAGTCCAACGTCGGCTGGGAATAAGAAGTTCTAACGGTCACGGTTTCTTGAAATCATTCATGAAACTTTCACTCCATGAGATTGCAAATTGCAAATTGCAGAAGAAGTCCAGGGCTGAAATGTATGTAAATAAATGCATTGAAAATTCGTATTAGTTTTTCAGTATATAAAGTGTCAGTTTATTATTTCATTTGTAACAAAACTTAATTACTATGACATAACCTCCTAATATATCTACAGGCAGTCTCCTAATACACATATAATGTACAAGTACATAGTATCACCTTCTCCTAAAAAGGAAACAATTCTTTAAGTGTAAATCACCGGTTTCTTTTTCGGTCTTATCGATCTTCGTAAAACTGGAATCCGTTCTACAGATGCTGTTTGTTCGTTACTTTCATAACCGTTACTACTTGTAGGAAGAGGGCTATGACTCACACTTCCATCCGAAAATAAGTCTGACCCTTCGAATGCTGACGACGCTTTCAAATCTGAATCGATTATGAATTCTCGATCATAGTCACAAAGCTGGTTCGAAGCAGGTCGTAACTGGTCCACATGTCTCTTCCAATAGGTACCATCTTGTAGACCTAAAAGGTCAGTATGTGTACCTAAAACTAAATCGATTTTGGCAATCTTCCAAAAGTTTGTAGAACGGTAATCTCTCGCCAAGACAGTGTCTCCTATTTCAAAAGTTATTTTTCTAGAAGCATTCGAATTTCTAATTTGGGCTTCCTGCTTTGACAAAATAGTGTCCACGTAACTGGGCCGCAGTAGGTCTAGTCTAGTTCTCGGTTTTCTTCCCAGCTTCAAGACTGCTGGTGACTTGCCTGTAGTGGAATGTGAAATCACACGATATGAGGCAAGAAAAACATAAAGAGCATCATCAAGTGAAAGATTCTTGTAAATACTGCATTTCATTGATCGCTTGAATGTGTTGACCAAATTTTTCTGCAGCACCATTCGTAGCCGGATGATGTGGACCTGATGTAATGTGTTTGATACCGTTTTGCTCCAAATAATTTTGGAACTCGCCGGATGTGAATGACGTAGCATTGTCAGAGACCAGTACTTTTGGCAGTCCAAAACGAGCAAAAATGAAACGTAAGTGAGTAATTGTAACAGTAGAGGATACAGAACCGACAGGGAAAATCTCAGGCCATTTACTATAAGAATGTATCACAATGAGAAAAATTTTTCCCATGAATGGTCCTGCATGATCAATGTGTATTCTCTGCCAAGGAGCTGTGGAGGGCTTCCATGGATATAACAAAGCCTTGCTGGGATTCTTTTGAGCCACGGCACAAGCTTTGCAGTCTCTTACCAGACTTTCGATGTCGCTATCGATTCCGGGCCACCAAACGAACTGTCGCGCTAGTCCCTTCATTCGAACGATACCGATGTGACTCTGGTGCAGCTCGTTAAGAATTTGTTGTCTCAATCTGGTTGGAACAACAATTCCACTTCCCCATAGAAGACAACCTTGCTCCAGAGTTAATTCTGGTCTTCTTGTTTGTTTTCAGTTGGTCGTAGACCAGGGGCCCTATTCTCACGTCGAGCGACAAGAGTCGCATGCGAAAATGACGTCAAAATGACGTAGACTCTTATACAAAACTGTAGAAATCGTTCGAGAATTGCATCACACACTCCAACTCGAGGAAAATTTCCAAACATCATATCGAGTTTATTCTGAAAAATCTCAGCAATTCCAAATGGTAATCGTAAAACCTTGAAAATCCCCTTGTGCGTATTTATAGCACAAATATTTTGCGATTGAGAATCAAGGGGTAGATAAAATTTCTTCTGCACTAGGTAGCTTGTATTTGTCAATATGAAGATGTGGATTCACTGTTACTCGGTAGTCTCCGCATTATCTCACGCTGCCATCCTTTTTCCTCACAGAAACGATTGAAGTAACCCATTCGCGGCAGTCTGTAGGAAGCAGAATTCCCATCTCCACTAATCTGTCAAGTTCCTCTTCAATTTTTGGACGAAGTGCAAGTGGCACAGGCCTAGCCCTGAAGAATTTTGGAGCAACTCCTTCTTTAAGCCGTAAAATAATTGGGGGTCTAGGACAATTCGTCATCGCCGATTTGTCGTCGCCAATTCACCGTGGCCGATTCGTCGTAGGTACAATTCACCGCCGGAAAACTCGCCGTCGGTAAATTCGCCGTCAGCGATTAAAGTTTTAAGTCCAGGTACATATCCAAATAATAATATACCGATAATTATATGTAAATAAAATAAAGAAGTTAACATAATTAATGGAAAATAAAATAATTTGTTATTAATTAAATGTGATACATAGATAAAGAAACAGATAAAAAAATTTGGTCATCCAGGAAGTATTTTTTATTCTTCAGGGTGTTCGTAAAATCCCTCCAATTCTTCTGTTTTATAATTTCAGATTCTGCTCAAAATCTTATTGATTTTCATATCAATCAAAATCATTACACATCAAAAGTCGACTGCTTTCAAAATATTGATTCATGAAAGTTCGTCATTTAAAATTATAAATAGAAAAAGGAGTTCCATTAAAAAAGAATAGAATTATGATTATGTGTACGTACAGCACCAATTTGTTCGTAATTTTGTGTCTTACGGTGGTCGCATTGTAATTAGGAATTTATTTTAACTTGAAATAGAAAAACAATAGTAAAGTCCATTTTAATTTACTTGAAACGTACTGAAATTGTAGTTATTTTCTTCAATGCGTAGGTATAACTTGGATATTATCTAAAATGGTCAGAAAGTGTTTTAAAGCTTATCAAGCTAAATAAAGCAGTAACATGGGACGGCGAATTGGGCAGACGGTAAATTGGATCGACGACGAATTGGTTCTACGACGAATTGGCGACGGTGAATCGGCGACGGCGAGTTGGCGACGGCGAATCGTTCCATCCCCAGTAACTGGAGAGCCAATAAAGCAACCTATTCCAGGTTCGAAAACCTTGTATTTCTTCAGTATTGAGTCATTGTTTATCTTGCTGTCATTTCTTTCTTCCACGTAAAATAGTTCTTTCAGGTTGACTTTAAACTGCCTTACGAATGGTCTTCCAAGCAGTGGTGGTCCTCCACTTTCAATGACTAAAAATTTGTGAGCCCCACAAACTTCTCCTACTTAAAATTCAGCATGTGTAGCCCCCAAAGAATGAACCGTACTGCCATCGTAGAGTTTCAAAGCAAGCAACTTTTGACGGTTCAGGCAGTAAATGATTAAAGTTGTTTTTGTATGTCGAAATAATGGAAATAAAAAACAGATACTGACGATCCCGAATCTACTTCAAATTCCATGGATTTTCCATCTACTTATATCTGTATCACAATGGGTTTGTCATGGAGCTGACTCTGCATATTGTATATGGCACGGAAGTTGACGACCTCCAAATCAGTGAAATCCTGTTTTTCAGTTGAGTGACTCTGAAGCATCTTGTTCGAAACAGTTGAATCAATCTTCGGCCCAGGTGCCCTTTTCTTGTCAGCAGAATTACTTTTACACGCCCGTTTCAAATGACCCACTTTATTGCACTTCTCGCAGAAGATGGATTGTTTTAGTTCACAGGCATCCCTCTTAGCAGTCTCGAAACTTAGAGCAATATCAGTAGCCACATCCAATGTAAGATTGTCAACTGTGAGTAATTTATTTAAAAGTGTAGTGTCCCTTACTCCAAATACTGTTTGATTGCGCAGTCTTTCGTTTAGCTGATTTTCAAACTTGCAATTGGTGAATAATCTTTTTAAATCGGCCAAATAATCAGCGAAACTCTCATTTTGCAATTGAACTCGTCTTGTGAATCGGTATCTCTCAGTTGTCACATACGGCGTTGGATTAAGGTGTTTCTTAAGAGTAGCAACTAGATCATTATATGTTTTGGACTTGGGTTCTTCAGGTGTAAGCAAACTACGTAGTAAGGCGTAGGTATCCTTACCTATCATTGTCAAAAGGATTGACTTTTTCTTATCGTGACTTGAAATAGCATTCGCATCGAAGTAATTATCGAGCCTTTCTTCATATAGTAGCCAATTATCATTATTTGCATCAAAGGGCTCAATATTTCCCATAATATGAATTGTTGTACCTACAGCTTTTGACTAACCGTCATTTTGGCTGTCAGCTTGATCCGGATTAATTCGCGGCACTTTTACTTCCAATCCAGTTCTTCCAATTTATCTCGTCGCCAGTTGTAATATATGTAAGTAAATGCACTGAACATTCGTATTAGTTTTCCAGTATATAAAGTGTCAGTTTATTATTTCATTTGAAACAAAACTTAATTACTATGACATAACTTCCTAATATATCTACAGGCTGTTTCAAATTCGACCCTCACCATGGGGATCTCGCTTATTTGAAGAGATAGAAGGTAGGTTTAAATTTGGCAAAGTTGCTGAATTTGATGAGCATTAATAATCCGGAGAGAAAAAGTTTCTATGTTAACTCTTATTCGAAATAATTGTAAAAAAAGAAAAATTGTCATTTTCTTATTTTGCCTCTATCTTCTTTATTTAAAGAGATATCAATAAAATAAAAATACTTTCTTAAGGCACTTTTCAATTCTTTACGTAGTGGTAAACACTATTTTTCTATAACACGTTTCGTCAAGTTGATACCATCATCAAGTTCATTTTTCTTTGTGGTGCCCATATTGAAATTTGGTGGCAAAAGAGTCTACTCATTATGCCGATTACGGCAACATAGCACAAGTTATAAAAATGCTTTAAAACAAGGCCAGAATAAAAATGTATAATGTGTGATAAGAAAAATTCGGGTTAACAGAAGATAGTTGAGGATTTAAATTAAAAACAATGTGTTCGTTAGACACTAATTTACTAAATACTATTTGTGTGTACAATAGAAACACAAAAACAGTAAGTGAACGGTACTTCAGAACATATCCGGACAACAAACAATAGCTTAGAATAATAATATTACATAATTATGTTGCAAATCATTTTCTTTTGGATTGAATCCTTCGAGCAGCCTCTGTAAAGCTGTTTCAGCTCTATTTGGGGCTTCATTAAAAACGATTTGCAACGATTTTTTTAAAACTTTGATTATGCTTTGAAAACAGACATGGAAGACATGGACGACCGCCTTGTATGGGATGACTTATTATGTAGCAAACTGGGGTCAACTTGTCACTCCTAATGCAAAGTTGGGTCAAAAATCGTTTGAAGGATGTCGCTGTTTAAACTATTCAATAATATTACAATTAGACGTAATTTTGAAAAATGAGAATCGATTCGAATAATACAAGAACAAGAATGACTGTTACGTGTGAAGTTAAATAGAGTTGATAAAAATGTTTAAAAATTACTCTGTTTAAGTAAACCTGAAAATACACCCACTCACATCGGTAATTTTTGCTAGTAATTGATTTCTTTTCTTCGTCGAATCAATACATTTCAATAATCAATATTAAGCTTTGCTCTCTAAATAGGTTCAAAAGTATCGTTTCTTGCTGTTTCTGTGTTTCTGTTGTACAACAAAAAGTATTTAATAAATTACTGTCTAACGAACACATTGTTTTTATGTTAAACCCTCAACTATCTTCTACTGGCTAGAATTTTTCTTATCTCACGTTAAACATTTTTATTCTGGCCTTGTTTTAAAGAATTTTTATAACATGTACTATATTACAGTAATCGCCATAATTAGTAGATTCTTTTGTCACTAAATTTCAATATGGGCGCCATAAGAAAAAATGAACTTGATGATGGTATCAATTTGACGAAACTTGTTATAGAAAAATAGTGTTTACCACTGCGTAGAGAATTGAAAAGTGCCTTAAGAACGTATTTCTATTTTTTTGATATCTCTATAAATAAAGAAGATAGAGGCAAAATAAGAAAATGACAATTTTTCTTTTTTTACAATTATTTCTAATAAGAGTTAACATCGAAACTTTTTCTTTCCGGATTATTAATACTCATCGAATTTAGCAACTTTGCCAAATTTAAACCTACCTTCTATTTCTTCAAATAAGCGAGATCCCGATGGTGAGGGTCGAATTTGAAACAGCCTGTATAATGTAGAAGTAGATAGCAAGAGCAAAAGCCTAATTTTACAGCCCCACTAAACTATCTTCAAGGATAGAAACAAAAGGGGACGTAAAACACGGATCGTGTTAACAGCAGACAAATAAAGCTTACCTGGGGAAACCTTTTCTGTCAAGCTTACAAAAGCACGTGTGAACCCAGCTTTATTCGGAATAAACCATCAAACTCGGCCCAAAGGCGTGAATTTCATTTCAACCCCCTCTCCCGAACACTAAAACTGCTCACATTCACACACAACAACCACAAGTTGCTTTTTCGAATTCTAAGTGAATCTGTTGCTAACAGGGTTTGGAGAGCGAGGAAAAAGCAAGAGCGAAAAAGAGAGATCGAGGAGAGTTAGCTGGAAACCCTCTAGTTAGAGTCTGGCAGAGTCAGCCATTTTTCAGCAAAATAAGTTCTATCAGTGTCAAATTGACAATATTTTCTAACCTTTCAAGTAAAATTTTAGCAGAAAGTTCCCATCAGTGTCAAGTTGACAATATTACCTATCGTCACTTGCCTATTTTCAGTGTCAGATTCAAATGTTGGCGCCAAACTGCACTTCCATTCTTTCTTATGATTGGCTGAAGTATAATTTGCTAAAATATGGCGGAATCAATTAACAATGCACATTATTCCGCCAGACTCTTATTAGAGGGTCTCTAGACTTAGCCAATCAAGCGAAATGTGACATAACCTTATCGAATCAAATTTAAATGTCAAGAATCATGGGAACGACCACAGAATGGAGAAGATATGTCGCAACACGCTTGGAACGAATAACAAAAAAAAAACCAGACTGACTGGCGTCACCCGGAATAAACGAAAATGAAATAAAACTCGCTTAAATTTTACAAAAATAAAACGAGCGTATTTCTGAATAGAAACAACACTAGGAGAAATCCATATAGAAAAAAATCATTTAAAATAAACTCCGGACAATTAGATTTTAAGTGGATGCGTTCCCAGCTCGACATGATAAAAAAAAAAACTTTTCGTTCGGTCTGTGTGCCATGGTACTCCTTGTTTCGAGTCCGAATAAATTAGCCGACGATAAAAGAAAGATTCAACTTCAGTAAATACGCTATACAGGCGTCCCAAAATAACAGATGAATCTGAGACTGTAACAGGACATAAAAAAGAATGAAAATATGTAGAATTACACGTGAAAAATGTTTGACATGCGCTGGGTGAAGTTTAAGTACATTTGATAAGTTATTATTTTCTCACAATTTCTTACGAAATACTTAAAAAAAAGAAAGAAGGCGTTAGATATTTATTACTATATATAGAAGAAATATATTTTACGCGGTTCAAATTCTAGTGAAGCAGGCAATAAAAAATATTAGACCGTAGCGTGTAAACAAACGCGAGGGCTGCGGAGACAATTAACGCCGCTACAGCAATGGTGATAGTATAACAAAAAACAGAGCAATATTGCCGCAATAAAAAATTGCAGTTATACAATCAACTCTTCTTGTTTCAATGTGTAAAGATTTTTAGAGTAATTAGTTGACCAGTTGTACCTCGACCGGCGGACTTTATTGCGACATTACGTCATATAGTAAGAACGCCGTAAATTATTTTCACCGTTCCATTACACAATGTGCCTGTTCGATACATTTTTACGGCGCTACTGAAACGATGGCGTGTACTTACTGAAATCCTATGCTTATTTATTATACACTTTATTAAACTGAAGGCAAAGTAACTACTCCTATAAAATTAATTGTACAAGGTACATGAATACTTAGCCCGAATTCAAAGGAATGTACGAGCTATAAATTACGCTGAATTAATTGAGAACAACTCGCTTAAACTTGTTTCCTCCGGTTTCAACCTCACCTCTCGTTTCACTACCACTTGCATTTGCACTTTCTGTATTAAAACTTTCCGCCTTTTGCGTCCGCATGCAAAAGCTCCGCTGAAAGATAATAAGGAGCGCAGCCTTTCAGACCCTTTTAATTAACCGCCCGCGTTCTCCGTACAATCCGCATCCAGTTTTTACTAATTAACATCGGCAAAAACTCCCCGGTAACAAATAATTAACGCGAGCGGGCTTTATATAAGACTAAGAAGGCTTGGCATTCATCCTTTTCTGCACGAGCCGCGAAAGGCTCTCAGAGTCGTGATTGATCATGATCAGCATAACGCTGCTTTACTTAAACACTCGATTTAATTGGAATTTAAATTCACAACAAATCGGCAGGTCACCCTGTATGGTACAAGAGCCGTAAAATGCTTTCTGAGTCGCGATTGATCAACGTAACACTGCACACGATTTTGTTTTAATTTAAATTCACAACAAACCGGCCGGGTCACCCTGTACGTACATTCGCTTTGAAGATTATCGCGATTCGGCGAATCGACTTAATTCTGCACCGCACAAAAGGCATTGTCGGCGAGGTGAAGTCTGTGCAAAGCTCCGATTTCTTCGAGCTTCATTATTACAACACACAAAGAAACTACGTCGTTGGATAAATTGAATGCGAGGCGCGCGGATCCGCGTTATTAAAGAAAACTTAATTAGCGAGCTTTTTGTGACGAGCTTTCAGCCACCGACGGGTTTGTTCTGCTGCTTATTACGTATTTATCGTATCAATTCCAAGTAGAAATGATTGTTAAGATCATCGCAGTACTTTTCAACCCCTTTAACTGCGGGTGTTGATAAAACAACGACAAAATTGCTAATTGCTGTTATGCCAAATGGTTCTCTTAAAAGTCTGCAAACCTGGGCTGCTGGAAAATTTTCTGGAATCTAGTAGGTCTAGAATTGTTAGCGTTTATCAACTGTCATATTTGAAAAATTTGACATTTCCCGCCTATAATTCTATTGACAGTTCCTCTCTAATTGAACTAGTCTTGTTTGTACAGCATTTGAGAAAAAGTAATTTTGTGTAAACATGGAAATCTCGCGTGAAAATTTTCGTGCCATGATTTTTTACGATTTCAAATGTGGTCTAACGCCAAAACAATGCCTCGATCAGCTTCATTTGGTTTTTGTAGATGAAGCACCATCAAAGAGCATTGTTTATAATTGGTTTGCCGAATTCCAGCGTGGACGTACCTCTCTCAGTGATGAATTTCGTGAAGGTCGTCCATCAACATCTGTTGTTGCCACTAATGTAGATGCTGTGCGTGAAATGCTTTAGCGAGATCGAAATGTAACATACCGTGAGGTTCAAGCATCCTTACGCATTGACATGAAAGCAATACACCAGATTTTGCGTGATCATTTGAACGTACGAAAGCTTTGCAGTCATTGGATTCCACATAATTTAACAGAAGCGCAAAATCAGGGTCGTGTCAAATGGTGCGAAGAAATGCTCAAGAAATTCAAAGGAGGTCGTTCAAATTTAGTTTATAACATCGTTACTGGTGACGAAACGTGGATTTATTCGTATGAGCCAGAAAGTAAACAACAATCTACCATTTGGGTATTTCAGAATGAACCAGTGCTGCGAAGCAAATGATTGCTTGTTTCTTTGGTTTAACTGGACATGTAGCAACCGTGGCTTTAGAAGATCGAAAAAACGTGAATGCTGATTAGTATACTACAAATTGTTTGCCGGAAGTCATCGATCAAATAAGAAGAAACAATCGAAATCTCCATCATGACAACGTCAGCTCTCACTCAGCCCGTCAAACTGTTGATTCTTTGTCCAACAAAAATGTTGAATTAATGACTCATTGTCCATATTCACCTGATTTATCACCTAATGATTTCTTTTTGTTCCCAAATATCAAAAATAAAATGCGTGGTGAGCGATTTTCGTCGGTTGAAACATTCCGGACACTGGTTTCTGAGGTACCATCTTTAGAGTGGAAAACGTGCTTTAGAAATTGGTGCGAGCGTATGGAAAAGTATATTGACGTCAAAGGCGAATACTTTGAAAAACAATGACACCGTTTACCAAATTTCATATGCATTTTTTCATACCGTTTCCAGAAACTTTTCCAGCAGCCCACGTACTCTAATCGTAAGCCAATGAAATCGTTTTATTACTAATCGAAGTTATGCTTATAAAGTGTTAGTGTGTTATTGTAGTACCGTGTAACCTAGAAACGTAGTTCTGTTTAGTCTAAGGTGATCAGACTTTAATTTTGGGAAGACTGGCCAACCCAATCAACGAAATAATTTTACTTTTAAAATGTACCTGTTCACCAAAAAAAAAAAAAAAACTAAAGGGAAAGATGTTGTCTGGTCGATCGATCACAAATTCAAACTACTTTTCGAAGAGAAAGAGAGAGACAGGGTCTGTATTTCACTGACAGATTAACTTTAAACTTTAGTTTGTTCTCATATCAATTGTTTTAATAATTGTAGACAATGCGTGGCTGAGCTGATGACGTGATGACTACTCTGCAGCTCTGATTTGAACTAAATTTCAATTGCATTAGATTGATTATAATCAATTCATTAATTATTACTGACCATTAGAATAATACTTATACTGTAAAATTTTAAAATACCTTTTCAATATTTAACCATTTATTATTACATTAAGTTTTGAAACGTACTGTGTCCTCCGCTTCCCTGTTCCTACGGGTTACGGGATGAGTTAATATGTAGCAAACTGGCTTGAATTTGTCAATGATAATGCAATATTGGTCAAAAAGTGATCGTAGGATGTCGCTATTTAAACTATTTATAACGTTATCGTTCCATTTGTCTTCTTTAAATTTCTGCCGTGTGTCCCAAGGCCGTATATTCGCCCTTCTAGAATTTAAGGTTTGTTTAAAATTTGAAAACGATGAATTAAACAAAAATTTAATTTGAAACATATACCTACTGGACTTTTGGTTTCGCCGGAGTAATATTAAAAATGGAGATTAAATGGAACATCCTACATCTTTTTACATATTTAAAATTTTTGTTTCCCAGTATTGAAAGCCACGAGTCATGTATTTTAGTTCTAATGCGATCAAGTAATTTGAACAAATTACTTCTTTTGATTGTATTTGATTTTAGTTTTTATTTGAATGTTTTTCTCAGTATGTTGATACCAAATATGTACTTCATACTTCCTTCGAAAATTATTTAAAATACCGCGACCGTAGATCCTAAATAAATCAAGCTCTGCCTTAAATGATTTAAATTATTATCAAAGTACATACATTATTTTTAAAAGGGTACATAATCTAACATTACAAACTTTTCATCTTTCTTTTAATTAGAGATCGAATTTTAATAAATTCTTCTTTTTACACAAATATAAAATAATAATAATATATATTTTTTTATGTAAGCTGTAAGGGCAATTTAAACATTTAAAAGTTGTTTTAAACAGCTGTTTTTTTTTGTTTAAAACATGTTTAATTTAGGGTCAATTTTAAACATGTTTTTAACAAAAAAAAAACAGTTTCTTTCCAACCCTGATTGAATTTTATAATGAGTATTGGCTTCATTAATAAAATAAGAAAATGTACGTTATAAATAACTTTTTCTATCTTTCATAATTCAATCATGTTTGATTTTTCTTCTGTTAACTGGCAAAATTTTTTTCCAAAAAGCTGGACATTTTGAAAACTACGCGGGACACGGGACAAATCGTTATAAAAACGGCTAAAATCGGGATGTATGGTTACCTTACTTAGTCGCTTTCAGTTTTCGTTTTTTGTTTATAAACATGTCTAAAGTAATTAAAAAAAAATAGTGCAATTGGAAGACTTCGTAGGCTGAACTATTCTAGCTTAGGTTTTGAATATACAGGGTGAGTCATAATGGACGGAACACATTTTACCAGAATGTAGGAGTGACTTTTTTAAGTAAAAAAGTTCATATAAACCTTCATACAGGGTGTTCAGGGGAAGCCGCTACAACAACTAACTTTCTTATTTATATTTTTACGAAGTAGCTGAAAATAGAAAAGTTTTAGGACCTTTTCTCCTGGATTTTATGCTGCATTCAAACAGACCACTCACTTTTCACCAGGAAACCTGGACGTCGACCACCAAGTCGTTGTACCAGGGTTGCCATCTCTAGAGAATTTTCCCTAGAGGAAGGTCTTAATGGGTCTTATGTTTTTGGCCAAAATCTAGGGAAATTTTAACAAATTTCTTCAAAAGTTTAAATATTATTTAAATAATTTGTTAAATACTAAGTACTTGTTTTTTACACTCGCCCCGCTTTGGTGATTTATAAGTTGCCACTCCTTCCTAGCCAGAATTCTGCTGGTCCCCCGCATTGCGCATTGACTGTGTCACCCTGGTAAGTACGGTAAAGTACGGATTAGCACAAAACAAATCTTCAATTAATGCAAGACGCACAGAATATTTTAAATTATTAAGAACTTACCTAATTACAACAAAATTTATCTGCTTTTAAAATTAACAAAAAACACGATACTTGACCTGCCTTAAGTACAATATTTTGTGCATTAGGTCATCCTCTGCGTCTTTGTGACTTTTTATGGTCTCGAACATGGGAGAATAGTTGAAAACTATGCTCCGCCGGAACATTTAAGCCGCATTCAGCGAGCCTCAAACAATTTCTGTGAAAAAGTAAAATAATTTTTATATGCGTTATTATTGCGATCTGACCAATAGTTGTATAGCAAATGTTGATTCTGTCCTTGACCACTATTTTTGGTTTTAATTAAAGACATAGGTTTAGAGACACGCTGTATACCGCTAGTCAACCGCGGGAAGATCCATTTTCCTCGCTAATATATTCTGTTGGTTCCCCGCAGGATATGTACCGCTACATTTCTGGTGTGGTCTACCTACCAACCCTCTTTCTTGCTTAAGGTGCATTCCGTAAGGTGATGGTTGTTTATTACATTATTGTTATTACATTGCTAAGTGCTAAGTATATTTGTTTAACAGATAAAATAGCGACATCTTGCGATCGCTTTTTGACTTGACATTGCAGTAGGATAGACAAATTGAAGCGGGATTTGCTCCTAATAAGTCCCCCATGCAAGGCGGCCATGCTTGCTGTCAAAGCGTAATGAAAGTTTTTAGAAAAAAATTTTTTTTTGTGCAAAAACGATTTGCACAACATTTTTCTAAAAATATATTTGTTTACTATATTACAACCTACAAGGACTTAAATGTATTTCCAATGAATTATACCGGATAAAACACAAAAGGAAGTTACATTTTGGCGCCCGAGTAGGAACTTATACCCTAAATCTTAACCCTCGCGCTCCTTTTTATATCTCCAGCCAGTTCTTGCAGCCCAATTATATATCACGAATATGCTACAGAGGGAACAATGCCTACCTATTAGTTAAAGCCAGCAGGCAGAGCAATGCACGTTATTAAATTATTTATTGAATTTAATTTCGTACGGTAACACAGTTTGAAGCTATACAGTGATTGAAATTTTGCTGAATACACGCACCAAATCCGAAAAGAAATTAATTCATGAGTTATAAAAGACCGAATGCGACCCCGGAACGGTGATTCCACTGGTCAACCGCCAGAGTTCAAGCCTAACCCTACCTTCCGTAATCAACCCGTTGCCCCTTCCTATCCAGTATTCTGCTAGTCTCCTGCAGGATATTGACCGTTACACCCTGGTAAGCCTGTTGCTGGTCAATCGCAGCTTGTGAACCGTTCCCGTCTTATATATCCCGCTAGTCCACCGCG
Organism: Prosopocoilus inquinatus; assembly: GCA_036172665.1. Taxonomy (NCBI): domain Eukaryota; kingdom Metazoa; phylum Arthropoda; class Insecta; order Coleoptera; family Lucanidae; genus Prosopocoilus; species Prosopocoilus inquinatus. The sequence continues at coordinate 33,052,957 of CM069877.1, forward strand.
GGATATGATCCGTACCGCTTCCCCTCTGTTATCGTCTTCCCATCATAACTGTTTCTTTTTTAAGGAGGTCAACGTCGTTCATCTACACCGCCCCGCAGCGTTCGCAATAGCCCAGGCCACCGCAAGAAATATTCCATAAGGTGACGTTGTTTATTATATTGTTAAGTGTTATTGTCATTATATTGTTAATTGTTTATTATATTAGAATTTGTTCTTAAATATATCTCCACTGAGTTACACTGGACAACACCCAACAGGAAGTTACATTTTGACGCCCGAGCAGGGACTTAAACCCTGAACCCTTGATCCTTGCACTCCTTTTTATATCTTCAGCCAGTTCTTGCGGGCCAATTATATCACTGGAATGTGCTAAAGAGGAAAGAATACTACCTTAAAGCCAGCAGTCAGAACAATGCACGTTATTAAATTATTTATAGAATGTAACTTCGTACGGTAACACAGTTTGAAGCTATACAGGGAATGAGATTTTGCTGAATACAAGTTCCGAATTCGAAAGAAGAAAGATCTAACTGAGCCAATTAGAATCTGGTTTTGTGTCTAGTCGGACGTGGTCAAAACAAGTCACTTTAAAGTAAAATTAATTTTAATTTAATGTGCACAGATTAGTGAAAAATTTAAAGCATTAGTTTGAGCGAGGAGACATACTATTTTACAGAAGTGAATACTCTACACTTACACTTTTACTTACTTACATTTTCTCTCTCTTCAATAAACGATTACAATATCAGCGATATACTATACAGGTACCCTTTATTAAAAGGGGTAATAATTTTCCTTGCAATTGGCACCTCCCCTATAGTTTCATGACATTTATATCGGGTTTTCATATAATCCTGTATGACACGTGACCTACATATTCTGGTTCATGGCAGTCTGCTTTTAGCACCTTTTAGCAAATGTCAAATTCAATTTTTAATAAAATATTCAAATTTGGTGGGATAATAAATTTTACTAAATGGGGAACATCTCGAAGCAATGATTTTTTGAAATGTGACCCGTATCCTTGACAGGACAGTATATTTAATGATACCACAGTTCTGACAATTATGTGTATTGTTAGATGGCTAATTATCAGGAAAAGCCTAGTCACGTAGGATACAATCAAGTGTAAATACCCTGTATAACATACACGTAAGAAGTAAAAATAAGTTGTAGTTTTCGTTTCGTTTTCCTTCTTGGCGATGATCTTTATTTCGGGTTTTATTGTGATGCAAGTATGGAATAGAGACTCACAGAAATGCAATTTGCTACTACGAAGCAAATATAAACCGGAATTAAATCGAATCGTAAGCGAAGAGTCTATTGGAAAGTCGCCGGTAAAATGGTATCCTTGCGCCAATCATAAAGCAAATTATTCCCAGTTCAATTTGTTTCGACTTTCGACTTTACGACACAGACCTTTGCGTTGCCTTTATGCTTTTACGAGATGCTCTCCACGTACGTACCTATGTATCTACGAATTCGATTCTGAAGATCTATCGAAAAGATTATTTAACTAACTTATTTATCGAACATGCTGAAACACCACCGGACTATTTTCTATTCTGTTTAATCTTTCCATTATTCGTAGATAGGAGAAAAGTTGGTGGTTTTTCTATGTCAACACAGACGGTTTGGCGACAACGAATTTCGTCGGCTCGTTATTTTTGGTTCCGCTGAATTCGCAAGAACGCGATAGCTTTCACGCCTTATTTTAGTTGACGAGGTTGATTTTAGTTTAGGCCCTTATTTTGCTTACCTGCTTTTATTTTAATTTAGACCCTTATTTTGGCTACTTTGTATAATCTAAGTTTAACTAAAACTACGGAATCGGTTTGAATTAAATCTAACGTTATTTATACTAACATAAGATTCATGACCACACAGCTGAATTTTTTCGGGATGACGAAGCACGCGTAGTCGGCCAGCCGACACAAAAAGCGCTATGCCGAGTTTCTTTACGTCTTCTTCATACGTCATGGCGCATGGCGCTTCGTCGAGTTGGCTGGTCAACTAACAATAAGAATTCCGCTGTCTGCTCATGATTGATACATTTCCTGTCCTGGCTCATTTACATCGCAAGGATTGAATTCTCTACGTAAATCAAATGTTCTAGATTTTGAAGGGCGACGAAGGGGAAGAACCTTCTCCGATGAAGTGCAATTATACCAGGTGAACGTAAACCTGAAACTTCGAATGGAAGTCCATCCAAGATAAGAGCCTGTTATTAGAACAAAGGGTGAAATCTGAGTCACGCAATCGAACGACAATCAACGTCTAAACGTTCCCTGACTTGCTGTTTCGCGTAGGTGTATTTGTTTTTTTGGTGAAAGCTTAATTAATTTGTCTCACCGCAAATTTTATTTAACACGATGCTGCACTATGAGGATGTGCAAACGAGATGATTTTGGTTTTACTTCTGTTTTATTTGGTATTTGTGTCTTTCTCGTACCTGATTTGATTCAAATTGTCTATCGTAGTCTCTCCTGAATTTTTTGTCATTCCTAAAACCCTTTACGTTATGAAAATTGTTTCTTTCTGAATTAAATTTGTTTGATTGCTTTTAGTATGTATGTTTTTTCTTTGCAATATCGATCGTTTTTAACACAATTTGTAATGCCTATGATATAATGTGACTGTAAGAAGTGTAACAATCTGAATTTACGTACAAAAATTATTATTATTTTTTTTTATTGGAATTCATTTAGCGAGGAATATGTTATGAGAGAATGCGTATGAGTTATTGGACGCCGAGGGCAGTGCAAGGAATTGCTGCCGGTGTTACGTAAGAAAGCAGCAGACGATTTATAAACAAGCTATCCACATATTGACCCAGTAATTAATTAAAACTTAAGAATTTTCTCGAAAAAATGTAATGCACAACAGGCCAAACTGAACCTCTAGCCGTGGGAACGACGCACAGTGGTTCAACTAGACGGTTTCGAAGAAAAAATTAATAACTTATTACGGTTACTATGGTCAGTATTTTACGGAGCGCAATGCAACAGAAAAAAAATCATAAATTGCAGGGGGGCAGGTCCTGGCAGTTGAAATAAAATTATTTTTAATTACAAAGGTTCTAAGTGTATATTAATATTAAGAATTAATTGGAACAGGTCGGAACTAAAGTAATATTTGCCAATGAAAAAGAGAAATTTTTTTGACCTTGTAACTAATAAAACATTAAACTAACGAACTCTTTGCCTAACAGTAAATAGTAGAGTATTTATTTTACATCCCTAATTATTTAAAAAATTAATGTGCTTTATTTTTCCAGTAAATTATTGTGTTATTTTGTATGCATGTTTCGAACGTGCAGCTGTAGTACGATTTGGACTTTTTTCCGCCTGTGAACCACTGTGCGACGTGGTGGACTTATTGAAATAATATTACAAATAAACATTACTTTTGGACTTTTTTCCGCCTGTGAACCACTGTGCGACGCCCACTGGTGAAAGGACGAGTGCAGTCACGAGTCATCCGTCAGCGGTCAGCAGCCAACAATCAGCAGGAGGCGTTGAGACCCTTAGTGAAGGTCCGATTATATACAGGTTGGGCCAATAGTGCGTATTCGGTAGGTAGCGCCTATATTAATGCAGATTTTTAAAATCTGTTTCCGCTATTACTTACCTATGATATAGATGCATGACTTAAAATTAGTTACAATTATACAGATGTCCCGTGTGGCTCTGCCAGTTTTGTTTTTTTTAAATAGAACGTACTACATATTATGGTTTATTTCGATTCGTCTTTAAGAGTAGATAAATTTATTATAAGAATATTATGTATCTAAACCTAATAGTTTTTGAGATATTGACATTTTTATGTAAAAAATTGATGTTTTACAGATTAGATGTTTATTAAAATTCGGCATTTAAATTTTACAGTAACATTGCATAACCTCTATGCAACAGAAAACAATTGCCATCTCGAACATATTCCTATTATTTTACACCGGGTGATTCACAACGATGTTTATTTTACTCGGTTAGTTTTAGTTAGAGTGCACGAAGAATTAATTTTATCAATTTAAATAATTATTAACGTTCTCTAAGAAAAGAACCGCAAAATGCTTTTTCATTGTTATCTAATTTAGGAAAGAATTAGTTGAAGTTTATAATAATCTAATACTAAATTTACATATTAATATTGAAGCAAATCTTTTTCTTACTTATATTTATTTTATTTACCTAATACAGTTGATCTTCTCTATTAAATTTTCTGTGCAAAATCTAGCATGCTTAACGGACGGGGCGAGGAGGGGGGAGGGGGTTGTATTATGTACATTCATGAAAATATTATTTGTTCAGAACACGAGAGTAGTTGAATACACTCGTGTCACTGCTCGTGTTTTGTATTCTTTTTGTATTCTTTTTTTTTCTTTGGGGGGGGGGGGTTGAAACAATACCTAATCTATATGTGTTTATACTATTTTTATACTATTTACTGTGGCAATTACCGCCAACACCTGGACAACATCAGATAAACACAAAAATTATATGTTATGTTATTATGTTATTAAGCAGTGGTTTTAAAATGTGTGACTGCTAAAAAGAAGTTAGGAAACACTGTTTTAGAGTATAAAATTATTCGTTTGTTATCACTGTATGCTTTACATACACTCTTGAAAATTACTTTTATTACGAAAAAGAACTATTTAAGTAGAATTCATAATTATTTCGCGCTAAAACTGCAATCCCAGTGGAGAAAATGCCCGATTTATGGAAAAAACGTCTCATTTCCAGAATTTTTATCTGATCGAAGTGAAACTCAGGAAATTTCAAGAAGGTACTAAATAACAATTTTTGACTTTCTCAAAGTTTCAAAAAAGATTTTTTTATAAGGTATAATCATTTTAATTTTACTCCAAATGCAGAACGTTTTCATGTACCTATTACAAACTAACAGTGAGGAGCTCTGTTAGCTTCCTTGATTCAACAAATCATGTTTGTACGGACCGCTGGTGCTGTTTCTCGCATCTCTATTCAACTTCGTTTTCAATATACAGGCTGTTTCAAATTCGACCCTCACTGGGGATCTCGCTTATTTGAAGAGATAGGTTTAGATTTGGAAAAGTTGCTAAATTTAATGAACATTAATAATCCGCATAATCCGCAGAGAAAAAGTTTCTATATTAACTCTTATTCGAAATAATTGTAAAAAAAAGAAAAATTGTCATTTTCTGGTTTTATCTCTATCTTCTTTATTTAAAAATGTTCAGGACAATATGCAAATGTGTTTAGTTTATTTTATTCAAATATTAATTTATAGTTAAGAACGCACTTCAGTTCCTGTAAATTAGTTCAGGTATTTGGTTTAGTATTATACTTTAAAATCATTCGACTTAATCTCCACCGAAATGTTTACGCATTCTTTATATCGTCCTTCCGAGTAAATCTTATTTGGAATTTTAGCGTTTTGCCCTTCCGCGTATACATTAATAAGAATGCACCACCTAAAAATCTATTATTTTTTATCTGAACACTCTGAATTGTCAACTTCTAAAAATCACTTAAACATAACAAGTTAAGCCCCACATTTTCTTCGAACAAACTCGCCTATCTTTCAGTCGATTCTTATTTTCTTCGTATTAGAAATACACGTGCTATACGCATAAAGCGTTGTACCTGCTTTTCGACGGTCTAAGATATCAGACCATTTTTTCTTAACTATTCGCGGAAGCCACCGCTCATCTAGTTCACAAGCATTAAGTGCATTTAAAATCCTACGAGCTTCTTTGAATTTTCATCACAACGACAAAACAACTTAAAGTCATTTTGTTTCCCATTTTATTAATTTTCTACGAATTACTTTATGCATTTTTTCCATCTCCCCTTCGTATTGAGCTATATATTCTGTAACGTCTTAAAACGCAGAGACACATACATTTTTCATTTCAGTCATCACACATACTCAACGATCATCATAATAACACAAACGGTGATCATATATACACTTATATTAATTCACAAGTTGAACAGCAGTTCACATAATATACAAACAGTCAAGTAAATACATTTTCACATCGTTATTAATATTCTGTATTTGAAGTGATTTTAGTGTAATTAACTTTAAGTTTCGTGTAGTTCTGAATTTTGTTAGTGCTATCATTATACTAGAAATAAAGGTGTTAATGTTTCTTAGTGCCTTTCCAATTAATAACTGTCACCAACAAAGTTAACAATATACCTATACGGCCTTACAACCCGTGGGTGGTGAATCAGACGTGCCATCGTCAACAAAAGAGATATCAAAAAAAAAAATATTTCCTTAAGAAACTTCTCAATTCTCTACACAGTGGTAAGCACTATTTTTCTATAACACTTTTCGTCAAATTGATACCACCATCAAGTTCATTTTTTCTTATGGTGCCTATATTGAAATTTAGTGGCAAGAGAACCTACTGATTAAACCGATTACGGCAACAAAGCACGTGTTAAAAAAATTCTTTAAAACAAGACCAGAATGAAAATGTTTAATGTGAGAAGATAGAGGCAAAATAAGAAAATGATAATTTTTCTCTTTTTTTAAGAATTACTTCGAATAAGAATTAACATTTTTCTCTCCGGATATTAATGCTCATGAAATTTAAGAACTTTTTCAAATTTAAACCTAGCAACTATTTCTTCAAATAAGCAAGATCCCCATGGTGAGAGTTGAATTTGAAACAGCCTGTATATCGCATGCGGTTGATTGCGGCCATGAAACTTTTAGGGTAGTTAGATAAATATTATAGCTTTTAGAAAAACAATATTACAGACCGTAGAAAAGTGAAGCTTTTTTTGTATGCTTACTAAAAATTCGCATTACGCCCAGAAATCTAATTTCGGCTTAATTATCACGTCTAAGTTTCTTTAAAGATTAACTTATTTTTTTACAAAAAACTGTTTGTATGTACTAACCAAATATATAATGGAGTAACTTTTAAAAATAATCCACGAAGTTCACGAAATTATATAAAATTACTCTTTTTAAGGCTTTATGGCTTAGTGAATGAGATTTAAGCTCTTAAGTTAATTTTTACCGCAAAAAAATATTATCACAGCCAGATTCTACGACTAAAGTAGTCTAAGAAAAGTCAGTTAAATCAACGAATTAATCATCTTGTGAAATCATTTTTTTTTCCACCTCGGTCCCACTGTGCGTCGGTCGAAACATTTTATTGAAGTTGCAAAACACGAGTAAAAAGCGAGACAGGTTGAAGTATCATCAATCGGTGATGATCCTTGGCCTTTAAATATGAAGTAATGAAGAATTTGATCAATGTGGGTGTTTTATTAAAAAAAAATTAAACATGATTGTTTCCATTCCGACACATAATTGTTTTTGAAATGATTAACTTCCAAAATCCGGTTTAGGAAGTAGCAATACACTGGGTTGATTTCACATGCATGTATCTACTTCTCGTCATCTATCTTTCATCTATTGCTTCGTTTTTCGTGATAAATACGAGCAAAATCCCAAGCATTGATTTACTGCTACAACTGCTTGCGTTCCCTTCATATATCACGGTAAATTACCTCTCATTAAACACGTTTGAGCGAAAACATGCTTGTCCCAGCGATTTCCATCAATCTGGATCAGTTGTATGCGCCGTAAATTCTCGCCCTTTGGCCAATTTCAGTTTCGCAGAACAAATAATAAAACAAAAATACCCGACCGCACAAGAAGAAGCGAAGGTAAGGGAAAACTGAAATTCTCCGCACGCTTTTTTAAATATTTAATACAAGCGCAAGTCTTGTGAAATTTGTGGGAATTTTCAGTTCAGGAGCGAAATGCGGATGCGAAATAATATTCCGAAGAAGAGCTTTTTGTTTATATTAATTTGAAAGCTTCAGTGAACACGTTCAGACGCTTTCTCAACTAACATAAGAATGTGTTCGTAATCAATATATTCCATTAGTGTCGTAATATAATAATACATGTTGAAAGTGCACCGGCGCCTCCACCCTTTCATCGACCGTGTTTGCACTTACAATTTAATTTATCGCGTAACTTTAATTCAACTTACGATTTAATTGATCGCGTAACTTTAATTTACGTACGGTGGGTTCACAAAAAAATTGTTAATCAGCCATTGGCAGAAGTTAACAATAGATTTGAAACAACCAATTATATTGTTTCACTCAGCCAATCACAGGCTTTAATCACGCTGTTAAATTAATAATAATTTTTGTGAATACTGAGGGTTAAAGTTTCTGCTCTAATAAATTTCAAAATTATATATGTGTGTATATGAAAACGTATGTATAAATTGCTTGAAGATACTAAAGTAAAACACGAATTTGAAAATCGGAGAAAATTTGGCGAGAAAGCTGGGAGAAATATGACGTATTAATAACATTAACGGCTCGTTTTGATTTTATATGGCGTAAAATGAGGCCGCTGCTTTGCAATTCTAAAACTTGGATTAAAGTTTCATGCATGGCAAGAAGACGTGGGCTTTTATTTTCGCAAGTTTTGTTAGCTCTTCCACTCGTGTTTTTGTGTTACTTGCGAGAAACCTGTTAATATTATTAAAAAAAAAATTATACCGTTCGCATGGGACACTTATTTTAATTAGAAAACATGCAAATTGGAAATTAAGTCAATTATTTTCTTATAAATAGATAGCTTTTCCGATCAGGAGAGAGTTCAGCAAGACACCTCCCACGGTGCATGAACTCTTGTAAACTAGTAAAGTGCCTCTTCAGTTGCGAATGTAATTTAGTATGTTTGACACGCATCTCAATCTTCCTCCTCGCGAAGTTTTCAAAATTCGAAATTCTTTTCAATCAGTCAATTTTTCTAATTTAATTTAGTTTAAATGAAGTGTACCGAAGAAATATCCACGATCGGCTGCGATGGTTTAAATGAAATAGAACCATTGCTAAGAAATTGTATTTAACCTCCTAACCACAAAAAAGTTTGTTTCAAAACTAGATACGTATTTCGGCAACTATGCTGCCATCTTCAGTAGATGCCTTCTTCTTGATCACAAGAGAAGTGACTGTGTCATGCCTATCGCTACCTTATATACTAATTCGTTCCGCTCCAATGAAGCGTGCTCTCTAAAGCGAGCGTCTCACTGAATTGCGTCAACCAAGTCAAGCAACACGGACCCTGCCAAAAGCCCATGATTGGTGTTCATTAAATCTCTCTTATTTTTGTATATGAAAATGGTTTCAAACCCGTCTAATTCCCTGTTGCTTGACATTGCTTTTACTATTATAAGTTTGTTAAATCTATTTTATGACTGGTATCAAAAATATGTTGGGGAACACTGGATTTTTCAATTCTGTTGTACTTTAAATGAGCTAAGTGTTCTTTAAAACGTGTCAGTATATTTCTTTTTGTTTGCCCAATATATTTTTTAGTACACCCTTGACAAGATATTTCATAGAATCCTGATTTCTGATTTGGTTCAGTTTTGTCTTTAGGGTTTGCCAGTAAAAGTTTTAAAGTATTATTAGTATGTGCGATTGTGTACCTCTCTAAATTTCCTAATATTAAATTCACGGTTGAAAAAGAGGCTGATGGAAAATTACCATCTAGTAAAGATGCCTTGGTTATTAGAAATAGTGAAAGCAAATTAGAATTTGATATATATAGGAAACAAACAAGCACCAACAGATTTACTGTTAATGATTCACAACATGTCTTATCGCATAAGTGTTCTGCAATTTTCTTTTCCACTTAATAGATTAGTCAACTTCCCACTTTCAAAAGAAAGATACAGCATAGAACTCAGATTTATTAAAAATATAGCAGTCCACTATGGTTACTCAGTAGATGTTGTAGAAAATGCTTTAAGGAAAATTGTAAACAAAACCAACATCAAAAAACTTACCACTTTGTTACCGGTTGAGACAAACATATCCAAATACATTAAAATTCCGTTTGACAAACATTGTTCCAAAGGTTTAAATAGCATTTTTAAAATGCAGGGGTACACAATCGCACATACTAATAAAATACTTTAAAACGTTTACTGGCTAACCCTAAAGACAAAACTGTACCAAATCAGGAATCCATGAAATATCTTGTCAAGGGTGTACTAAAAAATATATTGGGCGAACAAAAAGAAATATACTGACACGTTTTAAAGAACGCTTAGCTCACTTAAAGTACAAAAGAATTGAAAAATCCAGTGTTGCCCAACATATTTTTTACTTCAATCATAAAATAGATTTAAACAATCTTAGGTTAGGAAAAGCAACGTCAAGTACCAGGGAATTAGACGGGTTTGAAACCATTTTCATATATAAAAATAAGAGAGATTTAATGAACACCGATCACGGGCCTTTGGCAGGTTCCGTGTTGCTTGACTTGGTTGACGCAATCCGGTGAGACGCTCGTTTTAGACAGCACGCTTCATTGGAGCGGAACCAATTAGTATATAAGGTAGCGATAGGCATGACACAGTCACTTCTCTTTTAACAAGAAGAAGGCATCTAGTAAAGATGGCAGCGTAGCTGCCGAAATACGTATCAAGTTTTTAAACAAACTTTTTGTGGATAGGGGTTTGAATCCAATTTCTTAGCAATGATTCTATTTTATTTAAACCATCCTAGCCGATCGTGGATATTTCTTGGGTACACTTTATTTAAACTAAATGAAATTAGAAAAATTGAATAATTGAAAAGAATTTCGCATTTTGAAAACTTCGCGAGAAGGAAGATTGAGATGCGTGTCAAACAGACTAAATTACATTCGGAACTGAAGAGACACTTTACTAGTTGACAAGAGTTCATGCACCGGGGGAAGTGTCCTGCCGAACTCTTTCCTGATCGGAAAAGCTATCTATTTATAAGAAAATAATTGACCTAACTTCCAATCTGCGTGTTTTCTAATTAAAATAAGAGTCCCATGCGAACGGTACAAAAATTTCTTTAATATATTAACAGGTTTCTCGCAAGTAACACAAAAACACGAGTGGAAGAGCTAATAAAACTTGTGAAAATAAAAGCCCACGTCTTCTTGCCATGCATGAAACTTTAATCCAAGTTTTAGAATTGCAAAGCAGCGGCCTCATTTTACGCCATATAAAATCAAAACGAGCCGTTAATGTTATTAATACGTCATATTTCCCCCAGCTTTCTCGCCAAATTTTCTCCGATTTTCAAATTCGTGTTTTACTTTAGTATCTTCAGGCGATTTATACATACATACGTATTCATATACTCATATATAATTTTGAAATTTATTAGAGCAGAAGCTTTAACCTCCAATTTCAAAAAAATTCTTATTAATTTAACAGCGTGATTAAAGCCTGTGATTGGCTGAGTGAAACAATATAATTGGTTGTTTCAAATCTATTGTTAACTTCTGCCAATGACTGATTAACAATTTTTCTGTGAACCCACCGTACGTAAATTAAAGTTACGCGATCAATTAAATCCTAAGTTGAATTAAAGTTACGCGATAAATTAAAGTGTAAGTGCAAACACGGTCGATGAAAGTGAGATGCTCGTTTTAGAGAGCACGCTTCATTGGAGCGGAACGAATTAGTATATAAGGTAGCGATAGGCATGACGCCGTCACTTCTCTTGTGATCAAGACGAAGGCGTCTACTGAAGATAGCAACATAGCTGCCGAAATACGTATCTAGTTTCTAAACAAACTTTTTGTGGTTAGGAGGTTAAATCTAATTTCTTTGTACTACAAACCACAATCTCCAATACATTTTAAAACAGAATCATTGCTGCTTAAAAATTCAGCATCTAATAGAGTTTTATAAAAGTGAATTGATTTTTGTAGATCTTCCCTTCGCTCTTTCATGTTCGAGATTCAATTTTATACTAGCTGTTCAATTTTTTTTAGTTAATTAATTTAATTAAATTCACGTACCCCTTGCAAGTAGTTATGGGCAGATTATAACGTTGAGTTCGAGTAAACCTGGTTATCGTCTCGCTTAGTACCGAAAAAGTTATTCTAGCCTCACGATGGTGTTGTGTGAAGTGTGCAAGAACCGTATTCTTGCTATAGAAGCAGTTGGAATTCCGTCAATTCCCGAATTCTTCTTCCGACGTCGAACTTCTGTGAGGAAACGTGAGATTTTTCAATCTTTTTTTTTCTCTCTGGCAACGCGTTGTTGCGTGACTCACATCGCAGACTGTGATATTCGGGGTTTGTCTTGGAACGAACTGGCAATGTTGGCGTACCGTTATTAAGGTTTGAGATTGCTTGAATTTTTCTCCCAATTACGAACTCTGCGGGAGGGATTAAATTGCCTAAGATAATTTTAATTTTTTTGCTTGTCTAACTGCTGTAACATAATCAGAAGTGTAATTGTTTACTTTTTGTTTATATTGAGTTCGAGCAGACCTGGTTATCGCCTTGCTTAGTACCGAAAACTTTGTTCTATCGTCACGATGGTGTTGTGTGAAGCATCGCAGGAACCGTTTTCTTGCTTTGGAAGCAGTTGCAATTCCTGCAATTCCCGAATTCCTCTTCCGACGTCGAACTTCTGTGAGGAAACGTAAGATTTTTCCATCTTTTTTTTCTTTCTGGCAACGCATTGTGTAACTCACATCGCAGAGCGTGATTTTTGGCGTTTGTCGTGGAGCGAACTGGCAATGTGGGCGTAAGTTTTGAGATTGCTTGAATTTTTCTCCCAATTACGAACTCTCCCTAAGACAATTTTGATTTTTTTTGCCTGTCTAACTGCTATAACGTAATCAAGAGTTTCATTGTTTTCTTTTTGTTTATACAGAGTCTATTTACACCACTTTTGACTCGTATACCTATTTTTACTAGTTTTTTGTTGTAACTGTCAGTCTAGTTGGCTGAAAGTCGGAGAGCGAATTGTTGTAATATTGGAGTGTTTCTTCATTTTGTTTTATTTTTCGATTTCACGATAATTTTGATCTTCACGCTGTAGTTTCTTTTTTTATACGTCAAGAGACCATAAACTGCGCGAGAGTACTCACGCCAATGCGCAAATGCTTCTGTTATTGGGCTTTGTAAAGTCTAGTATTTTTGATTTTACTATTATTGACAACCCAATACAGGGTTGCTTGTTTTCACATACCAACTTGTTTGATATTGTCACGCGTCGGTCGTCTCCAGCAGGTTAGGAGCTGTCGTCGTCCAGACGCGGGGGTTGCGTAGCTTGGGGGTGAAAAGGGAGTAACAGGGAAACCGCAAACTAACTCATTAAAACAACAAGGATTACCTTTATTGTTTAAAGGTCAGAAATACAGATAACTGTATCCCACAACGACGATCAAATTAACTGATATCTTTTACAAATTACGCACATCTTTTATACTTCCAATATACGTGACGTCTTGACCAAATTCCGCAAAACTTTAATTGAACCCGTACTTTGTTTGGTTGCTGAAAAGGTGATGTCAGGATTTTCATCCATTGAATCCAATCGTCATTTCTATTAAAACCTGAATTAATTGATTGTGTTTAAACACATACAATGCCCGAGTTATTTGCGTATTTGCAACTTTGCGGATTCACGCTACAAGTTCATTGCCTGAGTCGTTGCACCAGCAAACCGCTTATCAGCAAATAACTCGTATTGCATTGGAAAAAATACATTTTAAATTAATTAAATACGATTTTCAAATTTTCCGTAATCGTGACAATATAAATAAACGGACGACTTTTGCCGAATCTGAACATATTTTATCTTACAGTATTTATGGTTGTGGAAGGGAGCTCAAAGATAACTTTTGTTTTTGCCCTTTACCTGTGGTGGAAGCGGATCCTGAGGAGTTGTACCTACTTTGTTATTGTGCGACCGACAATTCTAAAAATATAAGTAAATATCTTTCGAACAATCAATGTAAAACGACTTGAAAATCTATTTCTGGCTTTCCACCGCTCGAAAACCAGAACGCTACTAACAAAGTAATTCGAGATTCAACCATGTACGGACTTGTAAAAGAATTGGAGACAAAGACGCGTTGAAAAGTGGTTATTTGGTTATCTAGGAATATTTAAAGCACGTGAAAAGCTTACCCGTCGCCTCTTATTTTGTCACTTTTTTCCACCCCCGTCTGCACGTGTGTTTAGAACAAAATCAAAAAATAAAATCGCTATTTTATAAACACAATTTTTTTTTCTTCCAAACGTGAATAATAAGAGAGTTGTAAGCCCGGAAAGAGGTGTGAAAAATACTGTTTTTCTTCTTGGCAATATCTTCTGAAACCCTCTGGCTATCAAAGTAATATTTTTAAACACAGATAAAAGGTACCGACTGCCTATTAACAACATATCCCTCCTTTTGAAGGGATAGTTTTGAGGGGGGTAACTTTCCTTAACTTTTTACTTTCTGAATTCCGAATTATTTTTAGAACTAAAAAGAAAGAAAAATAATAACAGACTTGGCATGTTTAACAATTAAACACTGCGATGATTTCTACTTGTTTAAACAAGTGTGTTTACTTTTTGAACTCACAGACACATGCATTGTGATATTTGATCTAAGTAAGTAAATTCATTATCCGTCGTAGAATATGCAAGCCGTACGACGAGTAAATAACGTACTGGGAATGAAGCAATTAAGCTCTTCAGATAAAACTTATTCGAGTAATAATAATAGCTAAAATTTTCCGCTGAACTCATAATATAATTTATTTCAGCAATTCTTTTGAGTAAATTTCGTTTAGCTGAGGTTGGTTTTCTTCGTCTTGCACGTTCGGCAAGCACGTTCAATCTTCGACATCGAAGTTTCTCGAAAGTACTAACAATTATTATGAGCAAATTTGGTATCTGTCTTATAAAATGCCCCCTCCTTAGTTTTGTTTGTCCCGAATAGATGAAAGGGTCAACCGTCATTAATCCTCTTAAACGCCTGGCAGTTGACGAGTTCTTCTGGTCTCACATCAGTTACATCTGATTCTCTTAAATTCCATTTCGTTGAGCTGGTTTATCATATCATAGCGGGACTTTATTTTATCAGTGGTTCTTCGCATGTTTTCTTGAGTGTCTGCCGAACAATTCTTGAGGTCTCGCAGACACTTGTATAGTTCAATCCTCCGCATTTATGACCGTGTAAATTTGAGGCCACAAGGCAAGCGCTTTTACGGCCGAGAAGAAAATCCGTTGTGACCTTTGCCTTAGATGTCACGTTTCGCGGAATGAAATGAAGGTATTGATCGCAGCTTCCTTAGATTTTGTAAACTGTAACGGTAATTGTAGACTGGAAGGTATGACACCCTTATGGCTGTTTGTGGATGTAATTATAGACTAGTATATATACTACCCTTATGGCTAATTGTGGATGTAAAGGAATAAATGTGTTTGAAAACTTCCAAGTATCGGACAGATTTCCAGAATAACTTAAATTTCCAACAAATAGTATTTCTCTATATCTATAATCAGAAATACTACAAATATTACCATTTTCATCCCATTCTTTAATAAAATAGAAAAAATTTCGTTACGATTAAATTCATTACTGCAAAAAATGAAACAATCGTGAAGTGCAGTAACTTCCTTGCGAAATTAATTTCAAACTGAGGAAATTGACTAATAAAAAATTTAAAAAATCTTTCAACGAGGTACAAGTAATGAATAATTAGTTCAGCACTTGAAGAACTCTCGGCTTCTTGCACGCTCTCGGACTATTTAAACATTTTTTGTCCCTTCCAGATTGTTACGTAGGTGGGGAAATCGGATGTTGCATTTGCATGCAAAAATTATCCTTAATTGAGTACCGAAATTAGGAGTAATATTGCGGCTTCCGCCCGCTTGATCTTATTCTCTCGCGGTCGAGCGCTGCGCCGTGTGCAAAAACTCGAAGAAGGGCTGCCTCTTGCCATATAATCCCGACCTAATTGTAATTATGCATCATGATTCGTTATAGGAGGATTATTTAATCGCAAAAACATATTTTTTTATAAAATCATTGCATCTCTAAATATTGAATATCCCAGCCTTTACAGTACCAACTTCGACTTGGATGGTTTTCATAATTCAAGAACTTTCTCAAACGTTAATCGTAGATGTTTATATTTCGAATGTACTTGAAAGAAGACGGTTGAGAAAGATGCGGCTAATGAGTTTGTACTACAGGAAACGACGCAATGGTCAATAATTTCTTTTACGGAAACAGAATCACTGGGTGGCCGTGGCGTCAATTGTAAGCCCAACGAGTTTCGAAAATAATCTCTTAAGGAAAAATGTTCACTAAATGTCATTATTACTGTTAGTGTTTATTTAAAGAATCTGTGTATTTTAAAAATGAGTAAAATCTTATAATTTGAATATGGTTTTGTCTACTGTGTCATATACTTCATGCAATTATGATTATATTTTCTGCTTTCTTCCTGCTGCTACAACCTCGAATATCTCAAGACACCATGTTTTCATCTTAACACTAAACGTAAGTAAAACTATTTGAATTAGGACGAATTGAAAACATGAAATTTCACATCAATTGGACAGCACTGAACTCCCAATATGGAGCAACGAAAATCATTTTTGGTTACATGGTAGCTCTCCCTAAATTCAAGCTCATTGATTGTGTCAGTGACGGTACTAAAAACGTGAGGTAGGAAAGAGTCAGAAGTATTTTTGTAAAATTTTTAGTTTGTATTTTTTTTAATCGGGTTGATTAACTGTTTACATTTCAGAAACTGTGTCATTGTGTCTGCACCTAGTTACACGACTGACGAAGAAGCCGCCATACGCAAAGCGTCTTAGGGAAAGCTTATTCGCCAAATTTAGTTTATTAAAACTTCAGTTACTCCTAGATGCAGGTGTTGGCTCGTGTACTTAGAGCGCAAGATTTTTCTTCTTCTTTCCACGAGCAAGTCTGAGTGCCAAGTATGTTACGAGCCAAGAGCGTTTGAAAGTTTTATGTGAATGTCGGCCTAATGAATCACGTACGCCGGGAAGTTATATGCAGTGTTTTGTTTTTTCTTGCTCCAGCAAAATTCGCAATTTAAAGTTTCCTCAACCGTATTAATGGAGCCATCATAAAATGAATTATTCATTTGTAATGTTTGATTAAACACAAGATTCTCTTCACTTTCATTCGATTAATTATCTCACACATGAAGCAATTATAAATACGTAAAACGCTGTAGTAATACACACGCTCAATTAAGAAAATCCTAAAGGGCCGTGATTGACATTAAGAGCAATTACTTATTTCTGTATTCCCCCAGGGCGCGTAATCTTAAAATGCACGAATTTCATTAAATTTCTGTGAATTATTCATACGCGCACATTAACACGTACATCGACACGAACAGGAATGCACGGACAAAGTTATTATTGTATTCCTACTTACATAATAAAAAAATTAAAGTTCAGTGATCACATTATGCAATCTTTCGTCAGAGAGTTGTAAACAAAAACGTATTACAATTCCAAATCGTGATTTGTGTTTCTTTTTCTCGAGAGTCCGTTGCTGTTGTGACGTATTCAGCTATTCCAGTGACCACCAACAAGTTCAAACGCTAATTTTCAATCAATTTTGTCACGAAAACTACAGTTACACCCTGCAGTATACCTGCAGTTATTGCTTTGTTTTTTCGAGTACTACCAGCAGTTAACGGGTCGGACACTTATTTTGAATCAGCCATTACAATAGGTTGAAATATATTTAAATTCGAGGACGTGCAGGCCCTATACTGTGTGTCTCATACCCATAACTTATGGAGGAAATTTAAACGTGTAAAGGAGATAAATTTTATGCTTTTTTCTTAGTAAACTTTTGATAAAAATCTGTAACTAAAGTGTTGCAGGAATTTAAAAGGAAATGTTAATTAAAAAACAAACTTTACCATCTGTAGTAATATTTTACGTTTTAAATTAAATTTGGAGTAAGTATTTAAGAGTTAATTGAACAGTGGTTTAGGTAAAACTGTCAGGCCCTATTTCATAATCAAATCAAACGATAGTTTAGAATATAGTCACAGTCATATGCAAAAAAATGTGAAAATTTAGTAATTTACGCACTAGAATGTGACTTTTATTTAAATTATCGTTTAGTTCGATTTGGAAAGTGGCCTTTATTAAAAAGAAAAAAAATAGTAATATTAATACGGCTATTTAATTTTTTTCTATTAATGCCTGAAAACTGTTATTCATGTAAAGAGCGTCTGACTAATTAAAACTTTGAATAGAACATTGTAAGAATTCAGATTCTTATGATTTATTGTTTTTATAATTCGGTATATTTTATTTAATTAAGATTCTTTAGTAAATTAGAACTCCTATCGGAATACGAGTAATTGGAAAACACAAATGCGAGGTTATGTAATAAAAGCATTAGTCAGCTTGCAATGAGATCAAGGGCATTATATTAAAAAAAAATTATGCAATGCTTTGCGAAAAGTAAAACATCGTTGGATCACCAGTGAATCATATTACAACAGAGGAAATAATTATGTAAGGGCTAGGGATTCCTACAAGTAAACCTTCACATACATCGACACTAGTTACATAATAATTGTGGCCAGTAAAATAAAATGAGTCATCAGTAGGCTTAGGATAATTATGCGTTTGCTTAATTGCATATGCAAATGCATATTTGGAACATTTTTATACATAAATGCATATTTTAACTTTTTAGGGCATTAATGCATAATTTCCTGCATTTTTTTGTTTTAATTGCAAATTTGCGATTATTTCGTATTGCCAAGTGCAAACTGACATTTTATAGCAGACAATCTGAACAACCAGTGTTTCAAAATCAGAATACTTGGAAATAATAAGAGGATTAACAGTGTATGAAAACCGCCATTGTTTACTGCGACCGCACATTACCCACGAATTTCCAAGTATTTTATCCGCGTTAATAGTACTCGTACAGACCATGGTATGGGGTAGCTCTCTTTCTAATTTTACCAGGAAATTCTACAGAAAATTTCATCAACCTTTAGTAGTTGTATGCTGATTGCAATAGGATTAACATCTCTCAAGATGCCAAAAGAAAAAAAGTGTGTAAGTGCAATTTTAAACCAGTTTGTGAAGGACTACGATGATTTTATAACGGATGGGCGTCTGTTATTTTGTAAATACTGCGAGGTTCATGTTACGGCAACCAAAAAGTTTCAAGTCACGTAGCATCTTCAAACCGGAAAGCATGCAAGTAATAAAAATCGCAAAAGGGGAAATAACGAACGGCAAGTGTTAATTTCTAATTTACCGACGCCTGGACCTAAACGTTCAGAATTCAATGCAGAACTTTGTAAGGCTTTTATTTGCGCAGACATCCCATTAGCTAAGTTAAAAAATGAAGTTCTTTGCCATTTTTTGGAAAAGTATACAAAGCAAAATATTGCAGATGAATCGACATTAAGAAAAAAATATGTTTCTGAATTGTATACATTAACATTGAATAAATTAAGAGCAAAAGTAAAGGATCATTCTATTTGGGTGTCGTTGGATGAAGAACAAAGATGCATAGGAAATTTTGTGTTTGGTATATTAGGGGTTCCTGAAGAAAAAAAATCATATCTGCTGACTTTAAAAGTGTTGGACAAAGTAAATCATTCAACAGTCGCTGATTTTTTCAACGACTCTTTAAGTTTATTGTGGCCGTCTGGAATTTTATGTGAAAAAATGCTAGCGGTTTGTAGTGATGCTGCACCATATCTGTGCAAAACAATGCGGGGACTGCAGGTTTTATACCCAAACATGATACATGTGACCTGTTTAGCACATGGCTTACATCGAGTAGCTGATTTAGTTCGTAATCTTTATTCAAATGTTAATGTGCTAATATCATCTGTGAAAAAGATTTTCCTTAAGGCACCAAGTTGTATTCAGAAGTTTCGGGAAATTTCGGGTGACATTCCACTTCCACCTGCGCCAATCATTACAAGATGGGGAAGTTGGATCGACGCTGCTGTGTATTACGCTGAAAATTTTGAAATTGTGAAGAAAATTGTTGATGAATTCGACTCTTGAGGAAGCGCATCGAAGAAGCACAGAGTATTCTGAGAAAAAAAATGGTATTCGAGAAGATTTAATTTTTATTCGAGCTAATCTGGCATGCATTTTGACTGCAATCTCCAAGCTAGAAGCTAAGGGCCTATCTTTACAAGAAAGCATTCAAATAGTAGAACATGTAGTTAACGGTTTAGCAAAACTCAAGAAAAATGTTTTTATCAATAAATTAAACGAAGTGCTGTCAAAGAATACGGGCTATCAGCAACTGAAGAATATAAGTGAAGTGTTGCAAAATGAATCGACCCTTAATGAAAAAAACGAACATTTAAGTGTCAATGACGTTGTAAAATACGAATTTGTACCAATAGTGTCCTGCGATGTCGAGAGAGTGTTTTCTCAGTACAAAAATATTCTCGCCGACAATAGGCGCAAATTTACTTTTGAGAATTTGTTACACCATGTTGTAGTTAAATGTAATTATAATTTGTTTCTATAATAACGACTAAATAAATAATTTAGAATTAAAAAAAAAGTTTTTGTTTTTTTGTAGCAAAATAATGAAGAATGTGGTAACATAAAAAATATTATTTATTCTATAAAAGTTAATTTTTAATGCATATTTAAGTGCATATTTTTGATGATTTTAGTGCATATGTGCATGCATATTTTGAAGTTTTTTAATGCATAAGTATCCTAAGCTTAGTCATTTTTTTTCGAGACAAACGCCTAATGCAAAGCCCACGCAATCTGGAAATTAGGTCAATCATTTTCATATATGAAGTGCCTTTTCAGTTCCGAATGTAATTTAGTCTGTTTGGCAAGCGTCTCAATCTTCTTCTTCGCCGTGAAGTTTCCAAAATTCTAAATTCTTTTCAATCACTCGATTTTCCTAATTTAATTTAATTTAAATAAAGCGTACCAAAGAAGTATCCACGATCGGCGAACGAGGAGTTTAAATAGAATAAAATCATAATTGCTTAAAAATTCAGCATCTAACACAGTTTTGTAGAAGTGAATTGAATTTTGCTGATCTTTGCTTCTCTCTTTCATATTCTAGATTCAATTTTATGTTAGTTGTTCGATTTTACTTGGTTAATTAATTTAATTAATTTCACGTAATCTCTTTGTTATGGTACGAAAATTTCTCTTATATTTGAATATATTATACAGGATCTCCCAAGTTGATTGGCCTGTTAAAAATTCTCGGGGAAAGGAACGTATGAACATTCTGAAAATTAACACACTGCCCTAGGAGGAAGTGATCTTTCAGAATAAAATATTTTCACTTTTATATCACTTCCGGTTATATCGGAAGTCGCCATTAACTTTCTTATTTTTTTAAACTGAATGCTATACTTCTCATTGCAAATTCTCATTCTACACATTATTCCAAGCAAAAGTTGTTAAGACTTCCCTATACTTACATGTAACGGTTTTTGAGATATCTTCGAATTTCTGAAAAAAATTATTTCGGTCGGTTTTCATTTAAGAGAGCATATTTACGACACTTTCAAATTCAAGATTCAAGCTGCCTGTCGTTTGAAAGAGTAATGTTCAGCCTTTCAAGTCATATCCTAGTCATCATTGAAATATTCACAGAGTGGTCAAAATATGGTGTCGAACCTTGTTCTGTTCAACTGCCCAAAACTCAGTTTTCGTAAATAGAACACCCTGTATATTTTTGCTTCGTGAGATGCAACATCAAATTCTACATCGATTAGTAGTAGTATTCCCTATACCTATTTTTATTAGTTTTCTTAAAACGTGTAGAATCAGAATTTGCAATAAAAGTATAGCATTCCATTTAAATTAAGAAAGTTAATAGCGATTCCGGTATAACCGGAAGCGATATAAAACTGAAAATATTTTACTCTGAAAGATCACTTCCTCCTAGGGCAGTGCATTAATTTTCAGAATGTTTGTATGTTCCTTTCCCCGAAAATTTTTAATGGGTCACTCAACTTAGGAGACCCTGTATACATAAATAATGCGTAAAATTTATTTACAATACAATTTATGAAAATTAAAAATATAATAAACAAGAACGTAAAATTCAATTTACAATTTAATAACATAAAAAGATTAAGTTTAATATGAACGATTTCTCTTTTTTAATTAAGATCGATTGAAACTTTAAAATATCAATCAAAAACTTTACAAATAACCAAAATAGCTGAAGTTCAGTAAAGCAAATATCTAAAAATTAAACCTGCGTTAGAAAATAGCTTTCCTTTCTGCGTCAAATGAATTTTTCTTTCAACTCACCAACGCTGACTTTCTTGAAACAAGAAGTTTAATTTAAATTAATAAAATTTAAAAAAAATTGGTTACGATTAAATTGATTGCCGAAGAAAAGAAAAACAGACACCCGTGAAGAGTAGTAACTTCTTTGCGAAATTAATTTCAAACTGAGGAAACTGACTGATTAAAATAAATTAAAAAAAAAATCTTTCAACGAGAAATATAATGCGTAATTAGTTCAGCACGAAGGACTCGAAATATCCACTTCTTGCACGCTCCCGTATTATTTAAACATGTTTGTTCCTTCCAGATTGTTACGCGGTTGGGGAAATCGCATGTTGCATTTGAATGCAAAATTGTCTTTAATTGAGTGCAAAAATTAGGGGTAATATTGCGGCTTCCGCACGCTAAGGATGTGCGATACTGCGAAAAGTACCAGTTCAGCGTATCGTATCGCGTCAGAAATACCAGTCCTGTATAAAATGACATGCTTAAGTACCGGTATCTAAAGTACCGATACACTTCCGATCCGAATTTTTGAAAAACTAACGCTTAACATTAACAGCATTAAATAAATTTTAAAAAACAAAATAAGGACTCGTAAACATAACTTACGATCTATTCTAACCTGTTCAACAAGTAAATTTAAAAATAATAATTTCGACACGTGCTTTTCCGTGAGACGATTTCGTTTGCGTTTACGCAACGCCCACTTCATACAAGCCCAATTTGAAAACATGAAATCTCATATCAATTGGACAAAATTGAACCCCCAATATGGAATACCGGAGGTAATTTTTGGTTACGTGGTAGCGTCTCCCTAAATCAAACTCATTTCAACTCATTCGACCATCTTTAGAAATGTGTGTACGTGATAGTTTTAGTTTTATAGAATTTTCTTAAGATCATTATGCCTCCAAAAAAAGGATTTAAATTAACTTCACCCAATATTACGAACGAAATAAGGTTAGTTTTTAAATGCCTACGTCCGGGTAAGTAAAAAATGTTCGTTCCTTTGACGGGGGTGAGTAGAAACGGCTTGGATTTCATTTGTCAGCATGGACTACCCCCCATTAAAATGTTAATTTGGCGTACGCTTCAGTGACTGAAAAGAACTTTGAGCTGTGAGCTAAGCAGACGTCGGCAATTCGTGCTAGACAATATCCTGAGTAGATGACCGTACTTACGGAATGCAAACTAAATAATTTAGTCGCGTATTAAATTTTATTTAACTCCAAAAGTAAAAACGAATTTAGAATATAATTTTTCAAACGTGACAATATTATGCACTAGCATTAAATTCTCCCTATATCAGTTGTGCTGAAATCAACAGTAAATTCCACAAAAGTCCAAATCAGAGATTATATTTTCGATTCGACCAATTCAACACTATCGATATTTACACAGCGGCGCGCCAATTTACTCCCGATTATTTCGGACGGCCATAATAATTCCTCTATAAATTTTCATCATAAATCACAACAACGCGAGCTCGAACACAAAAAGAATTAATTAATTTCGCGTCTCGTCTCGAATTTCGATATCGATTGGGGGCGGGGGGGCGAGCACGTTTTCAGCGTATTTTGCCCTCGCGGTGCGGTGGTTTCCCCGAGATATGCATGAAACGCACGGCGTGACGCGTATGAAAAAGCATCCCGTCTTTTCAAAACGGCTTTTCAGACTTGAGCTTTTTACATAAAAAAAAAAATTAATGGAATTGCTTGCGTCGCGCAGATTCGACGACGACTTAATCCGTAGAGACGATCGACGATGGTGAAGTAACCACAGGCGTCTGGAATCGTTTACAAAACACGTCATTCAAATTGATTCGATGTTTTTTTAGACCGTAGGCTTTCAGAGGTATTAAAAGGAACAATGGATTCAATGTTGGCAATATTAGAATTTTGGTAAATTATGCTGAAGAGGATTTCAACTTTGAATTTCGCAATAATGGGTACCTATACCTAAGAGAAGAATCACTATCTATCTCTAATTCACTCAGTCAGTGTCTGTTTCCTAATATTGTTATAAAGTTTAAAGGCGAGTTAAATCTTAATTCTTCATTAAGTTTAGTACCCTCTTTCTTTATGATGCTCTTTAATAAATAATTGGCTGGCTCTATTTAATAATAATAATATATTTTTTATTGGCTATTGTACGTGGGCTGCTGGAAAAGTTTCTGGAAACGGTATGAAAAAACACATATGAAATTTGGTAAACGGTATCACTGTTTTTTGAAGTATTCGCCTTTGACGTGAATACACTTTTGCATACGCTCGAACCAATTTCTAAAGCACGTTTACGTCAGAAACCAGTGTCCGGAATGTTTCAACCGCTGCTTCAGCCGACGAAAATCGCTCACCCCGCATTTTATTTTTGATATTTGGGAACAAGAAGAAATCATTAGGTGATAAATCAGGGGAATATGGACAATGAGTCATTAATTCAACATATTTGTTGGACAAAATATCAACTGTTTGACGGGCTGAGTGAGAGCTGGCGTTATCATGATGGAGAATAATTCGTCGATTTCGATTGTTTCTTCTTATTTGATCGATGACTTCCCACAAACAAATTGTAGTATACCAATCAGCATTCACGGTTTGTCGATCCTCTAAAGCCACGGTTGCTACATGTCCAGTTAAACCAAAGAAACAAGCAATCATTTGCTTCGCAGCACTGCGTGAACGGACAACTTTTGTTGGTTTTGGTTCATTTTGAAATACCCAAACGGTAGATTGTTGCTTACTTTCTGGCTCGTACGAGTAGATCCACGTTTCGTCATCAGTAACGATGTTATAAACTAAATTGAACGACCTCCATTGAATTTCTTGAGCATTTCTTCGCACCATTTGACACGACACTGCTTTTGCGCTTCTGTTAAATTGTGTGGCATCCAACGACTGTAAAGCTTTCGTACGTTCAAATGATCATGCAAAATCTGGTGTATTGCTTTCATGTCAATGCGTAAGGATGCTTGAATCTCACGGTATGTCACATGTCGATCTCGCTCAAGAATTTCATGCACAGAATCTACATTAGTGACAACAACAGATGTTGATGGACGACCTTCACGAAATTCGTCACTGAGAGAGGTACGTCCAAGCTGGAATTCGGCAAACCAATTATAAACACTGATTTTTGATGGTGCTTCATCTCCAAAAGACAAATGAAGCCAATCGAGGCATTGTTTCAGCGTTAGACCACATTTGAAATCGTAAAAAATCATGGCACGAAAATTTTCTCGCGAGATTTCCATGTTTACACAAAATTACTTTTTCTCAAATGCTGTACAAACAAAACTAGTTCACTTGGATAGGAACTGTCAATAGAATTATAGGCGAAAAACGTCAAATTTTTCAAGTATGACAGTTGATAAACGCTAACAATTCTAGACCTACTTGAAAGAAAAAAATTGAATCAAGTAGGTCTAGAATTGTTAGCGTTTATCAACTGTCATATTTGAAATATTGAATTGAATACTCTGATAGAGACTGTAAATCGGAATTGATTTTCTGGATTACATTGATAAAATCCTGTGAGAAGAAAGAATAAGTCAGTTGTGTATCATCCACATATAAATGAGCCTGGAAGTACCTCAAGACAGATATTATATGTTTTGGTGTAAATATTAAATAAAACAGGCCCAAGGGTAGAACCCTGAGTTACACCAGTAAACTAGAAACTGAATTAGATATTTTTACGCACTGACTTCTGTTAGACAAGTAGTCACAGAGCAAGGATACTGCATTTTGATTCAAACCAATGTAGCGTAGGATCGCTAGCATTAGTTTATGATTTATTGTATCAAACGCCTTTCTATAATCCAGCAAAACTAAGATTGTTAACTGGTTACTGCCAGTGGCTTTTATTATGTCGTCAGTAATATTGAGTAATGCTGTAGAATAACTATATTTAGACCGGAAGCTGAATGATTATTCAAGTATGTTGAATTGTTTAACAATAACTTTTTCAAAGATTTTGGAGAGCGCTAGGAGTAAGTTAATTGGTCTCAAATCACCGTACACTGATGGATTATTAGTTTTTGGTACAGGAATAATCACAGATTTTTTCCAAGCTAAAGAAGAAAACACAATTAGAAAAACAAGAATTAATAATGAGAGTAATAAGAGGTATTACAAATGGCATAATTGTCGAGATATTCAAATCAGTAACTTCATGAAAGCTTAAACTTTCTGTATGTGGTGACCGATTATTGTTATAATAATTTAGTAGTTCGGAATCTGCGTTACTGGTGTTTACAGTAGAAATAAAATAATTGTTAATATCATTGGCATTGCAAATATTTACCGGAATATCAATACGTTTTTTTATTATTATGAATATCTATTCTTTTTAAATCTTTCCATAATTCTTTAGTAGATGCAGTGCGCATTTTATAACCAAGGTTTTTCTTTTCTTTCCCCATTGCGTAATTCGTATAATTGCGCAGCTGCTTATTATAACGGAAGTCAGTAACATTTGGCTTTATTACGTAGTGACATTAACAGTTTAATATTTTCTGTAATCCATGGACAAGAAGGTCTGGCATAAGTACGAGTAATACAATAATACAATACAAAATAATAAAACAAATACGAAATGTAGAAATGCGTGCAAAAAAACACTGAAGTTAAGAACGTACGGTGACTCCGCAGCACGAAGGTCGCGCTCCTAACAATTAAACTAGAATAAAAAAAAATATGTAGAACTGTTAACATAAAAATCCCTGTTACATAATAATTACATAATAATTAAATTAATCCAAAATCTAAATTAATGTAAATAATAATTCCATTAATTATTTAATTATTTAAATAATTTCTTTTCTGAAATATTTTAACGTAATTGAGGCCGAATAAACTATACTTGACACGCCAAAAAAAGTTTATTTTTTTTTCTATGTTTCGCCAGAAAATATTAATAAGTAAATAAACATTATGGTAACACTGAAGACCAAGCGAGTTTAATACAAAATTAGAAATTCATTATCATTATATGGTTGTTAACTTATTAGATAAAATGACGAAAAGTACAAAATTATCAGTCTCCAGTGTCACATTAAATATATAAAATAAATATATATTTTTATTTATTTTTTATTGTTCCTATTTAACACTTCAAATGCAGGAGAAGTAAAAACTTAATAAATGCAAGCTAAAATTATACGCAAATAAAGCTTAAATATGTAAATACATAATTAAACCGAAGGAACAAAGGTTTTATACTTAGAATTTGTTAATTCATAAATTTTAAAATAAACCGAATAAATAAATTAATTAAATGGAATTGAAATGTGCTATTGAGCCATTGAGCGGCCGCAGAATTTAATCAAAACAACAAGTACCAAAAAACAATCCAATATCGCAAAGACAGGCAAGATATCGATGCCCAGTACTCTAGTTCGACCGCTTTAATTAAGTAGTATTGGAGTAGTTAATTTTCGCAAGGTCAGCAATTTTATCGAACGATAAAATTGATTTTGATGAAATACCGTGATTTGGCCATCGAAAGAAAGAAGTAATACTGTTTTTACCAAACTTCTTAACAGCTTCAGGAATATTGTTAGTCTGTATTTAATAAGGTCTTCTTTAACAGATATCGGCGATCCCTTCAGGCATCTTTTAGCATTATATACTTGCGACTTCTTGCTGTGATATACAAATTTGACCATAATAGACCGCGGCTTGTTGTTCTGGTGATTTCCAACACGATGACTTCTATCCAAATCCTCTAGTGTAATGTTGAGGCCCATGGCACTATTGAAAATATCAGGGACAATTTGATCAGCAACTTCATTTGGTTTTTCAAGTACCCCGAATAATCGTAGATTATTTCGACGCGTGTATTGCTCCAAATTATCAAGTTTATTATCAAACTCATTAAACTTGTCATCATTTAAATTCACAGCTTTCTTCAGATCCTCAATAGATGATAAAATAGTATCTAATTAAAGATTTAGTTTTTCATCCAGTTTATCGAGGATATGATTAATAATTTTGCTAACAATGGTATCAAAGAGAGCAGAATCACTATCGTTACTAAGAAATTCCACGTCGTCCGAATTCTCGTCAAATATTTTTCTTTTCGTCGTTTGGCTTTACCTATCTTGATGTAGCACCCTTATTAACTGGTATGACTATTGACGTCACAGCAGAATTTGAAAAACTGAGTACAAACTACTTCTGTTTGGCCAAAACACAAAGACGGTCGCGTTCGATAATAAGAATAAATACGAAACTTGAATTAATTGAAATAATTGAATTTAAAGACGGAACACGATTTCACACGTCTACTCGCGTGCACGTATGAATATGATAATTTTTAATATAGGTGTTCAATCAATAACTAAATAACAAATCTATCTAAATAAATATAATTCTAAATTCGTTCGAAAAATTGGTGGAGGCGCCGGTATTTATTATTCTGTTTATTTTCCTTTGTTCATTTAATCGACGATCTATTAAACCATGTAATGGACGGATACTGGCAAATTAAAAATAATACGCTTTCTATTTTTACGTTTATTAGTAAACTCCATCGCATCAATTTGTCCCTTCCGCAAAGTAGTGTTGACGGAAACTTGTTTACGTAACATTTCAGGCTGACATGACAGGCAGCTAATAACCAGTAATTGCATTGCTCGTCGTTCGCGATTATCGCAATTACGAGCGCTGCACTTAAGGGATTTAACATCACCGGGGTAAATTTTTGATGGAGTTTTACTCGCGCCAATTTGGTGTTACTGTGGACGAAGAGCTTAGGGGTTAAATTTATAAATTGCAATGGCCACAAGTAGCAACAGCACCAACGGTCGGTCGTCATACGATTCCAGTTTCCTCAAGTCTGAAGATTAAAACATTTATTACTTTAGACTAGTGCATATTATCTAAGAACCTAGAGGGTGATTCTTCGAAATAAGTTGATCTGACACGCTAGGGAGTATTTACTAAGGTCACGCAAGTACGAAACTTATCAGAACTATTTCGAAAATCATCCTTTTGGTAATTGCAAGTTGAAACTATTTGAAAAGCATGATTACTGTTGTAGAATTCCTTCTTAAAGTGCGATGTTAGCAAAAACTTTTCGTGTGTGTAACCTTTGATTAAAAACCGAATTCCCTTCGCTTCAATTCGAGATTAAATGTAATCCATTCACACCATCGAAGGAGCTTTGTTTTCTCGAGGACTATTTCGAGCATTTATTTTGAATTACCCTGTATAAATCAGACGTTAACAACGTTATCATTCCGGTGATCGTAATTGACGTGTTCTGATTTGATGTATTCCGCAAGCTCATACATAATCCGCCGGCTGAATCGAATTTCCACCCAAAGAAATTTCCTCCTCTTTCATTTGCATTGTTATTATAATTTTGCGTGCGGGCCTGACCTGAGGCGTACGAATACACGAAAGACAGCGGGCACAAAAGAATTTGGTTACGTCGAGAACGGTGCTTAACATATTTTTTTCTTCGCATTCGACATTCAAATAATTGGAAAGAATAAAAAAAAATCTCTTCTCTTCTGCCGTGATTACTCTCGAGAAATGTAATACGTTTCGTTCAATTTTAATATCTCTTGTATTCGTTCATTTTACTATTTGTGGTTATCCATGTCTAATACGATTTTATTCCACAAATTTCCTGCGAATTTTGGAGGAGTCAGTTCTTTTGAAATTTTGTGAGTTGTGGAAATCTGTAAAACTAAAATCCGTATGTCGCAAGATTATAGAAGAGCAAATTAACTTACGTCCCCATTCTTCGTTATTCAGTAATTTTTATTTACACGGACGAAAATCATTCAAGAATGCGTTCAAGTAGAAACTTTCAAATTAAATGAAAAGGAAATCCGAATAACGGGGCCTGTATTTCGTTTAGGCAACGTTAAGAAAGTGCTACCAAAACACTTGGAAACTAGCAAATTATCCACACGCATGGAGAGTGGCAAGAAAATGCATAGTTGTACGTGGAATTCCCTAGCTCGAGTGAAGAAGTGGGTCGTGGGTCATACTGCGACGATAAAGATTTTCGGGCGCCAGAGATAAATTGTCCAACGGGATTCCTTGTCAATCCAAAACGCTCATCTCTATAAACGTATCGTCTCGCTAACGTGTCTTTACTTTTACTATAGTCCAACAAGGTGGTGGGTCACATAAATTAAAAAACAAAACTAAAATACTGGCAATTTATTGCTCAAAGTCAAAATATGTTTGGATTATTGATATCAACTATTTACGGTAACTCAAACGAACGAGATTTAAATTGTAGTTAGTCGAGGGCCTCGATTAACCTAATAGCAATTCAGTAACAGTTGAAATGTGTAAAATTAAATTCCCGACCGTTAATTAATGAATACTCGAATTTTCAGCACAGCCTGTATGTGGTCACTAAGACGTTTCCCGAAAATAAAATGTAAGACACTTACAGGTTAATTCTTCCTTGCCGTCAAGGGGACCACGAAACCCTGTACTCCGTTCGCTAAACATCGACGAAGCCACTAAACAAGGCCGAGGAACGAAGACAATAGTTCCTTCGAGTCGGCGACTGTATATGCCGGGGAATAGTAACTTAACAATCAACAAAACTTGTCCATACGGACAAATTAATTCCCAAACAGGAAACGTAACACAAACGTAACAAAAAACTCAATGGCAACCTTGACGGTTTACCCATATAAAGAAGATGGACGCTTCGAGCACGAAATCGCTCATACCACGTGCACGGATTTAGCCAATAGTAAATTCAGAAAATTAACTCCAAGAGATGGCGGATGCCTCAGCGCTAGCAACGTGCAGTTTATAAACAGCAGATAGATAGGGTCAGTTTCACAGAATAACTATCAAAAGTGAAAATAATGATGGCGTTGCAAAACAACCGTAACAGAAGGACTTTAATTTACGGTTCCATTGCCGGCTATACGGCTATATATATATATTTACACTCACGAAAATCATGCAAGAGTAATTTCAAGTTTACGCAGGAAACTTTAAATAACCGAAGTTAAAACTAAATATAAAATTAAATGAAAAGCAAATCTGAATAACGAGGCCCGTATTTCGTTTACATAACAATAAACACATAGTAAATCATTTAACTTGACTTTGACTATGTGTCTTCAAAAATAAAAAGCGAAACAATTAGCATAATAAATCAGATACTTAAAATAATAAGATTAGCGCCGACCACGGGTGAATTCGGTGCCGCCGCGCGCCGTCGGCTGCAATGGGACGGGTTGGGATTGAATCAAACCATCGCGAAATTAAAGAAAGGACGTCACTCAGTTTTTTTGAGGAAAACGTTGTAAAATTAAGAAAACGCGAGTACGTTCAAGTTATAACAATTTTATTTTAAAAGTAAAACAATATACAACACAAAACAACTGACCCGCAGGCCGAAAAAGGGGGTCATCACCACCAACATCAAACTAAAACTACGAGTGAATTCGGTGCCGCCAGCAGCTGCAATGGGACGTGTTGAGAAGACGCGGTAAAATTGAGAAAACGCAGGTACGTCCAAGTTATAACAATTTTATTTTAAAAGTAAAATAACATACAAGACAAAACAATTGAACCGCGGGCCGAAAAAGGGCGACACCACCAGTTTAGTAGTTTTTAACTTGTAATTAAACTTAATAAACTGTCATTAAACTACAGTCCCTTAAGGAAACGCAATGCTATACAACATAAAACTGTGACTGCAGTTGTGCCAACGGTCGAAAAGGGAGGTCCAAAAGCGAAGGTGGCCCATCCTCGAAGGTGGCTCCAACAAAACGAAAAGGAAACTCAACGATAGGGTTGGCCTTACAAACAAAGGTGGCCGTAGCCAAAACAGACTACAACGGAAGGAGTGTGCTACGAAAATAACTCGTAAGGACGAGCACTCGTTACGAAAAGCCTGTAAAGACGGAAGACAGAACATAACCAACCAGACAAATTAAACGGTAATTAAAAAACCTCGCCTGGTTTGGTCGCCAACGAGGCTGTCGCAGCCTCTTAGGAAGGCCGTTTATTCGTCGAAGTAATTCGCAAAAAACAGCAGAACGCCGTGAAAGTTATTCACCCCAACGGTGAAGTAACACACGCTTAAAACACCAAACAAACAAACTTCTAAATTACGTGACGATTAAGAACGTAATGAAGCATTGTTCAACATGAGCGAGGTAGGAAAAACAGAAAAAGAAAGAAATCGAAAAAGAACAGACTGAAATGCACCAATCAGTTGAATTCGTGACGTAAACTCTATCCAATAGCGGAATAGATCAAGGATCATGAGAAAGAGCATCGATCCGTGATCGAGCTTGACAAAAAACGTAAAGAAACGGCACAAAAAATAGATGCAGACCGAACGGCGATAATCGGAGTAAAATTAAGAGTATTTCGAGTTGTTTAACTCAACGAAAATAAAGCGAGCGTGTTTCTGTATAAAAATAAAATTGAAAATCCTGTAAGGAAAAACATCTAATTAACCAGGGACGGACCGTTAATTTGGGAGGCCCTAGGCTTTGGGTTTGTGACGACTCATTCGTCAATTTATCGAAATTGATTTTTGCTCTTTTTTAAAATATGAGAAATTAGAGCCAAAAGACCTTTTTTTATTTTATTTGATGCACTGGAGCGTGAAGGCTGCTTTTGGAAGTGTACCTGAAAATGAAGACGGATACAGTATGAAAGGATCTAAAAGATGCAGAATAATTTTTTTTGTGTTCATTCTGTAACGAAAAATATGATTTTGTATTTCAATATTTTGACAAATGTGACATTTTCCCTTAGTTGTTGTTTCCCATTAGCTTTTTTGTTTCAAATTTAATAATTAAAACCATAACGGCGCATTTTTCTGAAATATTATGTTTTTAATCTACATAATTTATTCAATGAAATTATCTTATTCACCAGTGTCGCCCAGTCATTTGACTTGTACAGTAAAAAGGATTCAATCGTACAAAAGCCAAGATTCTGTTTTCAGCCACACTTCCGAAAACATCCCGTATGAACATTTATACACAGATATAATGAAAAATGGTTTCGTAACCAATATCAAACAAGTAAAAAGGTTTACCAACGTATTACTTTTAAGAACAAACAATAAAATGAAACAACAAATTCTCAGATCAAGAATAAAAACTAAGAAAAAACCGAAACGAAGAAAAAAATGTAAGTAAGTAAGAGTAAAGTGTCGTAGTGTGTAAGCTTTTATTTATGAAAACAACAGTTTTATATTTATTATGACATATTACATCAACTTTATTAAGACCATGTTTTGAACACCTTACATCTAGGTGTTTATGCGCACGCGTACTACCCGATAGATCTACATGCACAAATGTCCTAATTTGTACTTGCTCCAACATAAAGTAAAAGTAAGACTGTTAACTTTGCCATGTGAAGTTTAGACAGCAAGAAGAGTTGTCTTAAGATTTCAATTTATTAAATTTGACACTTCAACACGATTTTTTATGCTTTGACAGAAACAAAACCTTAATAATAACGAACATATAAAATAGCGACATCTTACTATCGCTTTTTGACCTAACATTGCAGTAGGATAGACAAATTGAAGCGGGATTTGCATGGGGGACTCATTAGGAGCAATTCCCGCTTCAATTTGTCTATCCTACTGCAATGTTAGGTCAAAAAGCGATAGTAAGATGTCGCTATTTTATATGTTCATCATTCTTACATCGCATTTGCGAATAAATTTGGCAAGTCGTTTTTGGTCTGCAGTGGGAATGTCGAGCTACGTTTCTGCTGAAGAAGCCCCAAGCAGGGCTGAAACAGCTGTCCAGAGGCTGCTCGAGGTTCTCACTGCAATCAAAAACGATTTGCACAAAAAAAAATTTTTCTTAATAATAACCTAATTTAAATACCAAACTTGTATAAATGTACACGATATGTCAAATTGTCCGGACTTTAGTAGTCCAACATCCAGCGCTATTTATCGGGTGTTTTCTTA
Organism: Prosopocoilus inquinatus; assembly: GCA_036172665.1. Taxonomy (NCBI): domain Eukaryota; kingdom Metazoa; phylum Arthropoda; class Insecta; order Coleoptera; family Lucanidae; genus Prosopocoilus; species Prosopocoilus inquinatus. Next base: position 33,086,992 of record CM069877.1, read on the forward strand.
ACTTAAAATTTTGACAGTCCTTATTATTTCTGTCACATATGAATAGTCTGTTTTTCAAAATGTGAATTTACTTGCTAAAAGGCGGTAGTAATTTTGCTACCCGTCGGCGTGATTTCTAGTTACGCCACTGCGCGCAACTCAAATAGAAACTCAAACAGTGTGAAGGAAAATATATTTTATATTATTTCTGTTAGTGTAATGCGGCCTTTATTCTTATAAATAAAACATTCTAGGTGTCATATTAATATCGTTTATTTTTAACCGCGAACGGGGCCCTGGGCTGCAGCCTATAAAGACCATGCCTAAATCCACTCCTGGAATTAACGATAGTCTTTGTACTCGATAAAAATGTTGACTTTATTTCAGTGATTTCAGCGTAATAGGAGAATTAAGGAACTTTAGAAGAAATTGACAGTAGTATTTATTTTCTTTATGTATTACGTACAACTACTTGTTTTCATAGCAAACTAAAAAAAATATAAAAATCAAAATGATTGTGTGAATGCAATTTTCAACACTCCTCCTCATTCACACAAGATTGCACTTTTCACGCAACATCTTTAGTCTTTTCGCTTGTAATGGTTTTGTAAGTAGGCCTGCCAGAATAACATCAGTTGGACAATACTTACGCTGTACCTTTTCTTTAGTCACAAAGTTCTTCACAAAATAGTACCGTGTGTCTATATGCTTCGTGCGATTAGACAACTTCTCGTTTTCAATCAATCTAAGGCAGCTCTGATTATCTTCGTATATCGTAATGGGACCGTCCAATGATTGTTTCATATCATTAAAAATTTTTCGAATCCATAAAGCTTCCTGACATGCACTAGACAAAGCAATGAATTCTGCCTCCGTAGTAGATAAGGCCACACATGATTGTTTTCTACAGGCCCAACTGACAACGCCACCACTGACCAAAAACACGTAGCCACTGTTAGATTTTCGATCTATTTTATTTTCAGCCCAATTTGCATCTGCATAACCGACAACCAATTCTTCTATTTTTGTATTACCCAACTTCAACTTTAATTTCGCGCTTTAGCTCATTCCAATCGCATTGTGTCGGTTTACTTATTTTTTGTGCTAAAATAGACACACTGGCAGAGATATCTGGTCGAGTACTAACAGATATATAAAGCAAGCAGCCAATTAACTTTTGATAAGCTGTGTTAGTGAGTAACATCTCGGTTTCATCCGTTGATTTCTGGTAGCTTAGATCAAGTGGTACATTCGACATCCTTGCATCTTTTAACCCAATAATACCGCAATTCGATTGATATAACCCGTCTGAGATATTTGATAATGTCCGTCTTGGTCCTTTTGAATCTCTAAACCCAAATAGTGTCGGATATCACCAAGATCCTGCATTTCAAATTGCGATCAAAGCATCTTCTTCACTTGTTCTATTCCTTCCTGTAGTTTACATGCCATAATCAAGTCATCAACGTAAATCAGTACAAAACACTATTCATTTTTGGAATTTTTCGTGTATAAACATGGATCTTCGCTGCCTTGCCTAAAATTTGCTTTAGTTAATACATCATGAATAGCTTCATTCCACGATCTCGCAGCCTGGTTGAATCCATACAGGCTTCTCTTAAGCAAACAGACATAATCCAGTTTGGTCTCTTCTTCATACCCTGGAGGCTGCTTCATATAAATGATTTCCTTTAATTTTCCATTTAAAAACGCTGTCTTAGCGTCCAAGTGTCGCACAAACGTGTCTTGACTCGCTGCAATTGTTAATAAAATTCTGAATGTCTTTATTGTCTTTATTACCTTACCATAGGAGCAAATACTTCATCGTAATCTATTCCATATTTCTGAGAAAATCCTTGGGCAACAAGCCGTGCCTTGTAACAGCGTATATTACATCTGCATCAGCTTTTATTTTGTAAACCCATTTGCAACCAATTGTCTTCCGGTCACTCGGCAGTTTACACAATACCCAAATTCCATTTTTCTTTAAAGAATTCATCTCGCTATCCATGGCTTTGATCCATTCGGCCTTTTGATTACTGACCATAACTTTTTCCAAAGTTTTTAGCTCCGTTACCGCAGTCTGCACCTTATTAATCTCTTCGATTAATCGACGCGCTGGTTTTCCTTTATTCGCACGCTTTATACGCGTACTTGCCCTTGTTCCGCAAAGTTTTCTTCTTTGTCAGTTGAATGATCGAAGTTATCTTGAAGTAATTCTTCTTCCCAATTTTCTTCACTATGGCTTACGCCGATTCCAATATCGACAAATTCGACAGAATCTCTTTTATTGTCCCTTTTGGCCGAGTCCAAATCTCTGCTTGGCTCTTGATAAAGACTTTCTGTAAAGCGAGCATCACGACTTATAACAATCTTCTTTCGACGGGGATCGTAACATCTGTAGGCTTTCGAATGTTCATCGTAGCCGACGAAAATCATCGGTGTCGCCAACTTTCTCCTCTTTTCTTCTGGAATATGAACAAAACATTTACATCCAAAAATCGCCAAATGTTTGGTATCTGGTTTGCTTCCAATCCATAATTCGTAAAGAGTTCTTTCAACAGCTCGAGTTTGTGAACAATTTTGAAGATAGTTAGCAGTGTTAACAGCCTCAGCCCAAAAACTGTAAGGCAATTTAGCATCTAGAAACATACACCTAGCCATCTCAATGAGTGTTCTATTTTTTTCTTTCAGCATCTCTGTTTTGCTGTGGAGTATAGGGTGCTGTATACAGCGTCTGGATCCCCTCGCTTCGTAAAAATTCGATAACTTTGCTTGCCATGTACTCTCCTCCTCGATCCAATCTAATTACCTTAGGCTTTCCTTCAAACTTATTTTTCACCAATTCTACATACTCCCTGATTTTTGTTTCGACTTCAGATTTCTGCTGTAGTAGGTAAATAACTGTATACCGAGAAAAAAAATAAATGTAAGTATGTAACGCTTGCCGCTTGGTGAAACTGTCTGCATAGGTCCGCAATTATCACTATGAATGAGATCTAATACTGCAGTCGAATTTTGCGATGACTTTTTGGGAAATGTCAAACGTGTCATTTTACCTTTTAGACATATTTCACAGTACAGTTTCGTGCCGCAGTCTTAATTATCAAATCATCAACCAATCCTCTTGAACATAATGCTTTAATTGCTTCAGGATCTCGATGACCAAACACTTTATGCCAATGATGAATGCAATTTGGCTTATGCTCAGTCACTTTATATGCTTTACTGGGTTGACGTAGTACAAATAAACCTGAATGTTCGTCCGCAATTCCTATTTGCTTTTCCTTTCGCAAGCATCGGGGATGAAATTTATTTTAAAACCCTTGTCCAATAGTCTTTTAACTGAGAGTAAATTGCCCTCGAGAGCAGGAGCATGCAAAACGTCAGAAACCACAGCAATTGATTTTTCATTTCTTGCGTTGACAAATTCAATTCTACAGGTACCTTTCCTACAACATTAACTTTCGTACCATTGGCCACATGAAGGTCATTGCATTTTACATGGTTCAAGGAAATAAAATACTTTTTGTTACTTGCAATATGACACGTAGCACCTGAATCTATCGCCCAACCTGCACCTTTACTTTATTGAGTTTTTCGTTCTTTACTCGCTGGTCCTTCTTAACTTTTTCTGAGTTTTCCTGTTTTTCTTTCCATATCCTGTACTTAGTCCAATCACGCTTTACGTGACCACTTTTCTTACAAAAGAAGCAATATATAATTTTCTGAGTAGTCTTAAGGACTGCTTCTTTACTTACTTTCCGACTATCACTCACTTCCTTTCGCCGATTGTATTCACTAAACATTTTTGACTTAACCAAACTCAGTGTTAAATCCACTTCTGGTCTTGTCTCTAATGCAGTAACAAGAGTATCGTAACTTCGAGGTAAACTGCTTAAAATCTTCCAACAACCCAGCTGTCTTTAAGTTCTTCACCAAGATCAATTAATTTTTTAAACAAGTTTGTTAGCTTTGCAATATGCTCTTCCATGTTGTCATTTTCGGTCATCTTTGTACAGCAGATACGTCGAATCAGACACACCTTATTGCTCAACGTATCCTTTTCATGGTGGTTTTTGGGAGCCACCCATGCTTCCTTTGCTGTTCTGCAACTTCTTTTATGACACAACTGACTGTCATCGATCAAAAGACCAATTCATCCGCGAGCTTGAGCATCACGCATCTGCCAATTTCTAATTTCTTCAATACTTGAACTACTGCTATCTGGTTTATCTTCATTCAGGACGCTCCATAACTTTTCCTTCATCAGCAACATTTCCATGCGATATTTCCACACAAAATAGTTCTCACCGTTCAATCTCGCTATGCTTATTTCTGCTTCTGCCATTCTTTAATGCTTCTGGTAATTTTCGTACACGGAAAATGTTCAGAAAGTTTAAATTATACGCACTTTACTTGTCGCGCCTCCAAAACTTCAAACAGCGATTCACACTTAATTCTCCTTGGCTGGGCCCATAACCTGTTGACTTTATTTCAGCTTGATTTCAGCGTAATAGGAAAATTAAAGAACTTTAGGGCCGGTCTTTTCAATTCTGAGTAACTTTAATCGTTGATTTATTCCCATAGTTACAATTATGGAGACAATTGTTTCTATAGGAATTAATCAACGGTTAAAGTTACTCATAGATGAAAAGACCGGGCCTTGAAAGAAATTAAATTGACAGTAGTATTTATTTTTTTTATGTATCATGTTTTCATAGCAAACTAAAAAAATATAAAAATCAAAATGATTGTGTGAATGCAATTTTCAACAAAAAAATACCGAATTCGCCAACGTGCACAAAAACATCTCAGCGCGACATGTGAAAGGAAACGCGTGTTCGCCCGCTCGAGAACTCGAGAACTCTAAAAATAGAAATGACTCCGGAATACCAATCTTACAGGGCGCCTCAAGGCACCAAAGGAAGAATAAACTGTAACATCTTGCTTTTTTGCATCTACCAGTGCTATCGTTTCCATTGTGTAGATAAAGTCGGACTTCCTCTTTTCGTCGAAGAAGACCATTTGTCTTTTTTTTTTGTTACGTCTGTTTGTTGGACTATTTCCACCATTCGTTGGATAGATGTAATCCGACGTTTCGGTAGCAACTTGTCGGCTACCGTCTTCAGGGTATTCGCCTTTAGAAAGGCGGGTTTTTGCCAATTTTTCCATTATTAGGGATTTATTGGACTTTATGTGCACGTCTCTTTTTAAGTCTCCTCGTGGATTTGAACCTAGGTTGCTCTGATTGTTGGTTTATCAGACCTATCGCTCTACACACTTGGCTACTGAGGCGGCAACTTATTATAGTTCTTAGGTTCTATATAAACTACCGTTTGTTGCGCCGTATAGGCTGCGCAGGAGTGCATGGGTCTCCGATATCAAGTATCGTTGACTCATACTTCTCTGTTGGGCCAGTTTCTTGAGCGTCAGTTCGTGTTTTTCTTTTAAGGTTCTCCCTTATGATTGGAATCCACAGGTCTTTAATCTCTAGGCTTGCTTGGCTTATGGGGTATATTGAAGTTCCGATGTACGCTGCTTCTTTCAATTTCCTGCGAATGGTTCTTTCTTCTTTTGATATTACCATTGCTTCTTCCCATTTTATCTTATGATCTTCTTCCCAAACATGTTCCGCAATTTTCGACTTCGTTGTTTCTCCATTTTGTGTTAGGGTTTTATGCTCTTTTACCCTGATTCTTAGAGGTCTTTTTGTTTCTCCTATGTATTCCCTACCGCACTCGCAGGGCAATGCATACACGCAATTCTTCGTTCTTTGGTCCTCGTTGTCAGGTTTTGTCCTAGTTAACATTGACCTTATAGTGTTTGAGGATTTGAATGCGGTTCTGATTTTGTATTTCTTCCCTATTCTTCTGATTTTTTCGGAGACACCTTTTATATACGGAATTACTGTTGTGCATATAACTTCCTCATTGTTTGTTGGGTTGGTTGTGGTAGGGGGGAGGTCATTTAAGTTTTGTCCTAAGTTGTTTGTTTGTTTCCTATAAACCTTTGTCTGGAATGTTTCTTCGTTTCTTTGGACCAGTACGTCCAGGAAAGGAATTTTTCCGTCTTCTTCGACTTCCATGGTGAAGTTGATAGATTCTTCTTGGTTGTTGAGGTGTGTCAGGAATCTATTAAGGTTTTCTCTTCCATGTGGCCATATCACAAAGGTATCATCGACGTACCTTAACCACAATTTTGGTTTACAGTCAAACTGGTCTATTGATTTTCGTTCAAATTCCTCCATGTATATGTTGCTTAGGACTGGAGATAATGGGGATCCCATTGCCATACCGAATTCTTGTTTGTAGAATTTCTCTTCTACTTGGAAGTAGGTGGAGTTTACACATATGTTAAGTAATTCCATTATTGTCTCTACTTTCAGCGTTGTTCTGTCCGATAGGGTTACATCATTGGAGAGTCTTTCTTTCACAATGTTCAGAGCTGCTTCTGTCGGTACATTTGTAAACAAGCTTACAATGTCGAAACTGACCAGTATATCTTGGCTGGTTATTCTTTGACCCTTTATATTTTCTATAAAGTGCTCCGTGTTTTTAACTGATGAATTCGTATTACCTGATAATGGATTTATGGTATGTAGTAGGAATTTGGCGAGGTTTTGTGTTGGTGATTCTCTGGAACTGACAATCGGTCTTAATGGTATTCCATCCTTGTGTATTTTTGGAAGACCATACAGATGAGGGGGTTTGCTGTAGTGCGGTGTAAGTTTAGTTCTTTGTTGGTACGTGAACTGGTCTTTGTAGTTATGAAGAGTCTTGTAAATTTTCCTTTCCACTGCAGGGGTGGGATCTTTTTCTAGTTCTGTGTATTGTCCTGCGATTAGGACTTCTTTTATTTTTTCTTCATAGGTCTTTTTGTCCATCACTACTGTCGCATTTCCTTTATCTGCTGGTAGGATTTTAATGGTGTTGTCTGATTTCAGTTCTTTCAAGGCCTTCATCTCGGTTTTTGTGATATTCGGAAGAATTTTCTTGTTTGCTGCGTTTTCTAAAGCGGCTCTCATTCTCCACCTGTAATCTTCTACGTTGACCTTGTCCTCTATTCTTTGTGCCGTTTCTTCTATTGCCATAACCAGGTCTATAATTGGTGTCTTTTTTGGAGCTATTGCGAAGTTCATTCCTCTATTTAGTACTTTAATGCTTGCCTCATCAAGTCTTCTTTCAGTTAGGTTGATCACAGTTCGGTTTGGATCTGTACCGTTATACTTGTTATTTCTTTTCTTTGTGAGGTCGTCCAGTTTTCTTTTTTGTTTTTCCTTTATAGCTTGGAATGTTTTGTTATAACTTCGTAATACTGATGCCTGGATACTTACGTAGTCATCTTCTTCAATTGTATCTTGTAAAACCCTTTCGATGTTATTGCACTGTTGAGTTAGTCTGTATTTTGAGAATCTGTGATGTTTGATTCTTTCTCTTAATAGTGCTTGGCTAGCTCTTTCCGAAATCCTGTTAGTTCTTTCATTTTGGAACGGATAACAATAACCAGGTCAAATTAAGCGTAGCAGAGTGCTTATACAACAGAGCACGCACCATTTGTTCAATTCCAAACGAAAAAGAAAAAGAGTTAGAAAATGTCACCGAAACTCTAAAGAAGAACGGCTACCCCAACAACATTCTACAAAAAGCCAAAGACAAAACAAACAACTTAGGACAAAACTTAAATGACCTCCCCCCTACCACAACCAACCCAACAAACAATGAGGAAGTTATATGCACAACAGTAATTCCGTATATAAAAGGTGTCTCCGAAAAAATCAGAAGAATAGGGAAGAAATACAAAATCAGAACCGCATTCAAATCCTCAAACACTATAAGGTCAATGTTAACTAGGACAAAACCTGACAACGAGGACCAAAGAACGAAGAATTGCGTGTATGCATTGCCCTGCGAGTGCGGTAGGGAATACATAGGAGAAACAAAAAGACCTCTAAGAATCAGGGTAAAAGAGCATAAAACCCTAACACAAAATGGAGAAACAACGAAGTCGAAAATTGCGGAACATGTTTGGGAAGAAGATCATAAGATAAAATGGGAAGAAGCAATGGTAATATCAAAAGAAGAAAGAACCATTCGCAGGAAATTGAAAGAAGCAGCGTACATCGGAACTTCAATATACCCCATAAGCCAAGCAAGCCTAGAGATTAAAGACCTGTGGATTCCAATCATAAGGGAGAACCTTAAAAGAAAAACACGAACTGACGCTCAAGAAACTGGCCCAACAGAGAAGTATGAGTCAACGATACTTGATATCGGAGACCCATGCACTCCTGCGCAGCCTATACGGCGCAACAAACGGTAGTTTATATAGAACCTAAGAACTATAATAAGTTGCCGCCTCAGTAGCCAAGTGTGTAGAGCGATAGGTCTGATAAACCAACAATCAGAGCAACCTAGGTTCAAATCCACGAGGAGACTTAAAAAGAGACGTGCACATAAAGTCCAATAAATCCCTAATAATGGAAAAATTGGCAAAAACCCGCCTTTCTAAAGGCGAATACCCTGAAGACGGTAGCCGACAAGTTGCTACCGAAACGTCGGATTACATCTATCCAACGAATGGTGGAAATAGTCCAACAAACAGACGTAACAACGTAAACAACCCACCATTAACAACTTTCAGAAAACCATTTGTCTTATTGTCATGGTTAGATTTTTTACAACACAATTAAAAAATTACGGAAATAATGAACATACTTAAAGTTTGCAATCAGTGCGTAGTCACATTCCAATTACGAAACCCAGAACTCGGCGAAAAACGACGCGCGGGTGATGAAACTGGAACGCGAGCACGCAAGTATTCGGCGTACTCAGAGTTATTTCGTAACCGGTTGTGTAAGCAAATTTTTGTAAATAAATCGGTATAAATAGATTGAGCCGAATTACGAACTTCAGTCATAAACTAAGCTGTTAGCGCGATTCACAAAATGTACCTCGCCCTCTCTCCACAACAGAAACCGCTGCCGCTACCCCTGGAAGTAACGCGGAAGAACCGAGCACCGTCGCAGAAGGTTTCTTTTGTGATTATTCTTTACAGATGTCTTTTGCCTTTATTGTACTTGTAAAACCTAACATTTTGTTAAAAAATATTTCTTACAAAATTCAACGAGTCATGAAATTAAATCCCTCCTTACTTAACATTATGAATTTATTGGAGCAATGAGGAATAAATCCAAGCTAACCAATAGTCAATTAGCATTCCATTAAGATTTAACCATACTATCTCTGCAAGCAATTTGCGTGTTAACTTACTTCATCAAAAGGCACATCTTCACATACACTAAAACGTCGTATCCAATTAAGGATCATCCCCGCTGTTTAGCACCGACCGTAAACGTGCATTTTCCACTCATCTCGTCTCGTTCCACGAAACTTAAATTAGGAGATAATTTCGCCGCCTCGGAGATATTTGCGACAAAATGTTTTAAAACATTTCACGAGCGTCACAAACATAAAGCGCCGCCGATCCGTTTTTATGAAATTCCCGGGGGCGCGCAGTAATGCGAGCGCTGAAATTTTATTTACCCCCCCGGGTCACGCCTTCGTACATTATAATTCAGGCTTCGGAACGCGTTACTGCTAATTTAACTCGAGACGGAGGTGTAAACATGTTTATGCGCTTGCAAACTGCAAACGTGAGATAAGAATGCGAATCCTGACAAGGGACTCTCTTTGTTACTTTTCCACTTTACTACCACCAGGGATTTAATCTAATTATCGCTTTTATCCCTTATACGGACTTTGCATACAAACAACTTTTTTAAACGTTGCTCCTGCAAGTTATTTGTTTCATTGTTACAAATACGAAAAAATAAAAAATAAAATTAAAACGTTTTTTTTTAGAAGAAGCAAATATATTCAAGGACCATAAATAAGGGCCTAAAAACTTAACTAAAACCAATTTAAAAAATCTCGGACTTTTTAATTTAAATGGCACGTTTCGCGGTTGTCCTGAATTTATTTCCTTTTCCCCCGTTTGAAAGGAAGACGCGTAATCTGCAATGACTTTTAATTTAACCGAGCGCATAACCCGTTTCTACTTCAGATAGAAAGGTAACTAGAGATGCCATTACAGCGACCTATGTTTGTACCCGATTTCTTTGTTTCAACAGAGGACCCACGTTTATAGTCGATTTCTTTGTTCCAACGGAGGAATCTTGTTCTTAATCTAATTTAACTCGAAACGTAGATATAAGCATGTTTATGCGCTTGCAAATTGCAAACGTGAGATAAGAATGCGAATCCTGACAAAGGACTCTCTTTGTTACTTTTCCAGTTTACTACCACCAGGGACTTACTTTAATTATCGCTTTTATCCCTTATATGAACTTTGCATACAAACAACTTTTTTAAACGTTGCTGCTGCTGTTTGTTTCATTTTTACAAATACAAAAAAATAAAAAAATAAACTTAAAAGTTTTTTTTTTTTAGAAAAAGCAAATATATTCAAGGACCATAAGGACCTAAAAATTTAACTAAAATGAATTAAAACAATCTCAGTTATGTTTTCGCGGAGTTTTCACTTTAAATGGCGCGTGTCGCAGTTGTCCCCAATTTATTTCCTTTTTTTCCCCCGGTTGAAAGGAAGACGCGTAATCTGCAATGACTTTTAATTTAACCCGTTTCTACTTCAGATAGAAAGGTAATTAGAGACGCCATTAGAGCGACCCATGTTTGTACTCGATTTCTTTGTTTCAACAGAGGACCCATGTTTATACTCGATTTCTTTGTTCGAACGGAGGAATCTTGTTCTTAATCTAATTTAACTCGAGACGGAGATGTAACCATATTTATACGTTTGCAAACTGTAAACGTAAGATAAGAATGCGAATCCTGACAAAGGACTTTCTTTGTTACTTTTCCACTTTACTACCGCCAGGGATTTAATTTAATTATCGCTTTTATCCCCCATACGGACTTTGCATACAAACAACTTTTTTAAACGTTGCTCCTGCAACTTATTTGTTTCATTCTTACAAATACGAAAAAATAAAAACTAATCTTAAAACTTTTTTTTAGAAAAAACGAATATATTCAAGTACCATAAATGAGGGCCTAAAAACTTAACTAAAACCAATTTAAAAAATCTCGGAGTTTTTAATTTAAATGGCAAGTTTCGCGGTTGTCCTGAATTTATTTCCTTTTTTTCCCGTTTGAAAGGAAGACGCAATGACTTTTAATTTAACTGAGCGCATAACCCGTTTCTACTTCAGATAGAAAGGTAATTAGAGACACCATTAGAGCGACCCATGTTTATACTCGATTTCTTTGTTCCAACGGAGGAATCTTGTTCTTAATCTAATTTAACTCGAGATGTAGATATAAACATGTTTTTAAACATTGCTCCTGCAACTTATTTATTTCATTCTTACAAATACGAAAAAATAAAAACTAATCTTAAAACTTTTTTTTAGAAAAAACGAATATATTCAAGTACCATAAATGAGGGCCTAAAAACTTAACTAAAACCAATTTAAAAAATCTCGGAGTTTTTAATTTAAATGGCAAGTTTCGCGGTTGTCCTGAATTTATTTCCTTTTTTTCCCGTTTGAAAGGAAGACGCAATGACTTTTAATTTAACTGAGCGCATAACCCGTTTCTACTTCAGATAGAAAGGTAATTAGAGACACCATTAGAGCGACCCATGTTTATACTCGATTTCTTTGTTCCAACGGAGGAATCTTGTTCTTAATCTAATTTAACTCGAGATGTAGATATAAACATGTTTTTAAACATTGCTCCTGCAACTTATTTGTTTCATTCTTACAAATCCGAAAAAAAAATGAAAACGCTTTTTTAGAAAAAGTAAATATATTCAAGGGCCATAATGACCTGAAAACTATACCGACTGAGTGATTTGAAAAGAAGCAAAAACCAACAATCTCGTTTTTTTTTCAGGATTAAATTTAATTTAGCTAAATTAAACGTTACGAACCATAGGGGTTAAAATGAAAAGCGAAAGCTTCGGCTTATTCGAGATTAATCTTCTGTCACAATTCAATTTATCTCGCTTAAAAAAATTGCGGGCATCGATTTACGGAGGTTAACGTTCGATGAAGAGCAAAGCGCGGGGGCCTCCCCTAATAAATTAAACGGACGCTCCGTGTGCGCCCGGAGTTTCGCCCCGGGTCAATAAATTTATACTTGGGGCGACTCGCGAAGGACCTGCGTCTCGCGATAAAAATGAATCAATTAAAAAAATCTCTGTCATGTCGTTTTCGCGGAGTCGTGAATTTATTTCCTGTTTTTTTTTTCCCCGTTTGCAGGGAAGAGGCGTAATCTGCAGTGACTTTTAATTTGACGTCTGGGGCGAAAGCTCGAGTTGGAATTTTTTTACATTAAATTTTATTTTGATATTTAATTGACGACTTAATTTTGATTACCTTCAACAACCACGAGCGGTATGGATTTGCTGTTGTAAGGTGGTAACATTGCTTTCGTACCTAACGACGTTTGAGTATCAGATGCTTTCTTTAGTTATGGAGGATTCATTACTGTACTCTGATTGGTCGCCAATTTTGTGTCGTTGGAGCAATCACAATCGCAATCATCTACAGCGTTACTTTGCATTTCGCTACCACATTTCTCGTGAATTGTTGCTAATTTGAGCAAAGTTCTGATTTAAGTACAGTGTGATTGGAATCCTTTGTGCTCTGTGTTCCATTTGATTTGTTGTGAGCAAATTTTACTGAGCGTATAACCCGTTCCTACTTCAAATAGAAAGGTAATTAGAGACGCCATTGGAGCGACCCGTGTTCATATTCGATTTCTTTGTTCCAACAGAGGACCCACGTTTATACTCGATTTCTTTGTTCCAACAGAGGGATCCTGTTCTTAATCTGCATACTCTTCTTTTCTTCGACACTTCTCTCTCGTTCACCGTTTCCCTGTTTTTGCGGCAAATCTGTTCCTGCCGAGGGCATGCAAACACGAAACAAGTGCACAACGAAGACCGATACGTGACGACACAGCTCAGCATCGTCGTGCCCTTCTCAAAAGTCACCGACATCCGGCTGTTGGCCATAATTGATGTAAAAGACATTCGACGTGCCGAAGATTTGTGGCGCTACTACATGACTGTTTTTTACACTTGACAACCATTTGAGAACAACCCTTCGAACTTCGACAAATCAGAACATATTATTTTATATAATTAAGTTACTTGATTAATGCATGTTTGCATGTAACGCATTAAGCTAGCCTATTCTCGGAATAATTTAAGTTAAGTTTTATTTAAGATAAACAGAACGTCCCTTATATACGTGTTATGATATAGTTTAGGCCGATGGGCCCTTGACATTTGAATATTTCCGAGTTTAATATACGTTTTAAGTACGATCTGTTGTTTTGCTACGAGGACATAATTATAATTAAATTGAAGGAAAAACCCAGATCTACTTCACAGGTTCTATTGACGTCTCCTCTAGTTTATTATTATTTTTAATAAAAGAATCAATTTTTTACTCCATCCGTTATAAATGTTTATTAAAATCACTGCATGGTATAAATGAATGAATTTAAAAAACGAGCCTTTACATTATGGCACTTTTAGGTCCGACTTCATAATCGAACTAAAGGCGACTTTAAAATTAAAGCCCCACAGTCATATGCCAAAAAAAATGCGAAAGCATCATTAATTACACATCAGAATGTGACTTTTATTTTCAATTATCGTTTAGTTCGATTATGAAATCGGATTTCAAAATTTAACTTGAATATAATTAATATAAATTTGTCAATTGTCTGTAGAGAAAGCAAAATTTCCGAATGAAAAGTTGATTATTCCGCTGGTGAAATGATTTGTGCTAAAATTAATTACCCTCTCTCCCTGTCCACCTATGGGATTGGGGCGGGGAGTAACTTTGAAATTATAAATGGGAATCCTCTTTTTTTTTAATTACAGATTCGGATGGTACGTCAAAAAGTATGAAACTTTTATGGGGGACATTTTTTTAGTTGTACCTTAGGATTGGGGCGGGTGGTAACGTACATTTTAAAAATGAACCCAATTTTCTTTACGGCAAATTGAATGGAACGTCAAAAGGTGTGGAATTTTTATAGGAAACATTTTCTTTTCTATGACGTTGCAGTCCTGTCAAGGATCTCCTATGTTCATTAATTATATATTTTGGATGCACGAGTGGTAACGCCGAAACAATGCCTCGATCGGCTTCAGTTGGCTTTTGGAGATGAAGCACCATCAAAGAGCAGTGTTTATAATTGGTTTGCCGAATTCCAGCCTTGACGACCTCTCTCAGTGACGAATTTCGTGAGGGTCGTCCATCAACATCTGTTGTTGCCACTAATGTAGATGCTGTGCGTGAAATGCTTGAGCGAGATCGACATGCGACATACCGTGAGATTCAAGCATCCTTACGCATTGACATGAAAGCAATACACCAGATTTTGCATGATCATTTGAACGTACGAAAGCTTTACAGTCGTTGAATCCCACACAAAACAGAAGCGCAAAAGCAGGGTCGTGTCAAATGGTGCGAAGAAATGTTTTAGAAATTCAATGGAGGTCGTTCAAATTTAGCTTATAACATCGTTACTGGTGACGAAACGTGGATCTATTCGTACGAGCCAGAAAGTAAACTACAATCTACCGTTTAGGTATTTCAAACTGAACCAAAACTAACAAAAGTTGTCCGTTCATGCAGTGCTGCGAGGCAAATGATTGCTTGTTTCTTTGGTTTAACTGGACATGTAGCAATCGTGGCTTTAGGGGATCGAAAAACCGTGAATGCTGATTGGTATACTACAATTTGTTTGCCGGAAGTCATCGATCAAATAAGAAGAAACAATCGAAATCGACGAATTATTCTCCACCATGACAACGCCAGCTCTCACTCAGCCCGTCAAACAGTTGATTTTTTGTCCAACAAAAATGTTAAATTAATGACTATATTCACCTGATTTATCACCTAATGATTTCTTTTTGTTCCCAAATATCAAAAATAAAATGCGTGGTTAGCGATTTTCGGTACCATCTTTAGACTAGGGATGACGACGGGTATCCGGGTACCCGGGTACCCGTTTATTCAGATGGAACCGGTTCCTCTTTTTGAATACCCGTTACCCGATAACTACCCGATACCCGATAATTACCCGTTATCCGATATTCCGAAACTGCCGAACAACCAAGTAGTCTTCATTTCATTTTGCCTGATGTGACCTACATTAACATTTTGCTCGAATGAGCATCAATTACTTCAGATAATTCTATACTGGTTTTTTAAATTGTTAGTCGATTCTTATCGGATAGCCAAGTAGTTTTCGGACATCGGGTACTTATCGGATACCCGGGTACTTATCGGGTAACGGGTAACTACCCGTGTATCAATAACGGGTACCCGGGTAGTAAACTTATCGGGTATCGGTATCCCTACTTTAGACTGGCAAACGTGCTTTAGAAATTGGTTCGAGCGTATGTAAAGTGTATTGACGTCAAAGGCGAATACTTCGAAAAACAATGAAAACCGTTTACCAAATTTCGTATGCGTTTTTTTATACCGTTTCCAGAAACTTTTCCAGCAGCCCACGTACCAGCTGTTTCAAATTAGGTGTGCACTGAAGGGATTTCCTAAACCGTGAGAGATACAAATATGGTTAAATGGAAGAAAAGTTGCACGAGTTAATGTCTAACTCGTATTCATTAACAGAATGATTTTTTTATTATTCTCTCTTTATTATTCTCTCTGTATCTCTTTTATTGTACATAATTTTGAAATTCTGATTTAACTTTCTACAGGCACTTTTTAATTCTGCTTCGAATAGGAGTAATAGAATTGAAGTTAAACGTTTCGTCTTTCCACGACCATCATCAGTTTCGAGTTTTTATGTCTTTTTATTGTTCTATTCGATAGCATTTTTGCTCCTGATTGTAATGATATTGTTTGCGTTGGTTGCTTGACACTTCACCGTCCACGGGTTGTAAGGCCGTATAGACACCTTTATTTAAACGTTGGTGAAAAAGTTAATTCGAAAAATAGGTGTGAATAAATAAAAGTCGTTATTTTTTAACTTAATTTAATCACTTAAACCTAATATCCCGTACACTATTTTAAGTAAGTCGCGTTATGTTGTGTTACCGATTAACTGACTGTTCAGTGCTTATTAACCCCGTGTTGAGGAATTTAAAAACCTTTTATACCAGAATAATTCTGGGGTGGTAAAACGTGATTTGTCGTTGCTTACGTAAGTAAGATAGGCGATTGGTTGCCTCCGGGGACTTCTAGAATAGTCTAACATTACGTTTAAATGAATTTTCATAAGAAACCCTTAATGGTGGTTTGCAATTTCTGTGAATTTAAATTACTCAACAGAGCGCTCGGGTGTTTTTAAGAAGGACCGCGCTCTGACAAAACATAATAAAACCATTATGTGAAACATGCCCCGTAATGGATAAAGATTTTACCTACTAAATACGCTTAGATAAGCAGGTTACAAGAATCTGAGTCATTGAACAAAATTTACAAGAAATTCTACGTGTTTCAGATGACTATGAATAACAAAATTTACGAGAATATGCGGGCAATTAAACATATAAAAATATAGACGCTAAAAAATTATAAACTTAAAAAGAAATAAAAATTATTTGTTTCGTAGCGAAACAGATATATCACACGTAATAGTTAATATTAATTTTAAGCTTAAATGATTCAGATTTTTTTTTAAATTTATTGTTGAAGTAAAAAAATGTGTTCGTAATACAAAAAAACGTAAGACATAAGACAACAACAATCGCAAGGTACAGTTCAGTTACAGATGAGTCTGCAATGTTCTCCCACCGTAACCTTGAATGTATAAATTACAACATTGCAATAATTGCCTATCCCAAATGAACAAAAATAAAAGAAAATACAAAGGAAACCCTACTACTAAACTAAATTATCTCTGATAAAGTATAATAATTTCAAATTTTTGGTTCATTTTCTTTTCTTTTTTTTATTCTAGTCGATAGCATTTTTTTCTGGTGATTTCAGTGAGTATAATACTTAATACCTTTTTTTCAAGTAAAGTTAGAATATGACAAAAAAACTGATACAGTTTCGTCTGCTTTTCTTACTAAGCAAATTTATTCCTAACCACTTTTTTTTATTTGTTAAGTATTAGCAACTAACATTCAGTTGTCGGAAGAGGAAAAATCAATAAATATTGACTAAATGATATTAGGTGGCTAACACAAACCAAATAAACAGCAGCATAAACATGTTAAATTACAAGAACAAAATAAATAAATTGAATAAAAATTATAGAAGAAGAACCTGAGTTTGTGAAATAAGTAAAGTGAAATACATAAATTAAAGTAAATCCTCGAAATGTCCTCCACAAGACACACATTCGTTCTTAATCCTATATGTTGTCTAGCGTGTCGAACATGAATTCGCCAAACCTTTCCGCAAGAATCTAATATTCGCCTTCTTAGTTCCTCCTTATTATTAATCTTAATGCTAGTCAATGTTTCAATGTCCAAAATATAAAGCCTACTTTATCTTGTTTAAATTATGGATAGTGGTCCCGATATAACGTGCCAAATTTCAACTGGGCAAAACATGTGACTATATTTAGTACCATTTTAGGACTTATTTATATTTAAAAGAAATAAAGATATTGAAGTGTTGAGAGACACTGAGTGCTAAAGAAATAAAAAAAAATACATTGTTATAGAAAATATCTTTCAAATTTATCACAAAAATATTCGTTTTAGCTGCTAATGTCTTTGTAAAAGGCACTCTTCAATAATATCTAAATATTTTTAGTAAAATTAGTATTCACTTTTTCTTTTAGCTCAACAGTGCGAGACAAAATTAAAAACTAGGCTTTTTCTTTCCTATACCAAAGATGAGATACTGCTATAGCAAGTTATATTAGAACCACTAGATATTTGTGGGTAAAAATTCATTTTCGTAAGTGTAGTGCATTATTAAAATAACGTTACAAAAAAAAATTAAATAGTTTCTTATAATTTACACTATAGCTAAGAAAATGAACTAAAAATTTGAAATTATGTATAAATAAAATGTTCATATAAAAATCTGTATTATTTAAGCTTCAGATTAATATCAACTATTAAGTGTGATATATCATTGTAATCAGGAGATAAAATGCTATTGAATAGAACAATAAAAAGACACAAGTTGTATTTAAAAAATCGAATCTGATTATGGTTGCGGAAAGACGAAACGTTTGACTTCAATTCTATTACTCGTATTCGAAGCAGAATCAAAAAATGCCGGTAAAATTAAATCAGAATTTCGGAATTATGTATAATAAAAGAGATATATAGAGAAAAAGAAAATCGATTTTTTAAAATTTTTATTAATATCTCAAGAAGAAATAAAAAAAAAACATTCTCTCAATCGATACGACTTAGGCGTTGATTCGTGCAACTTTTCTTCCATTTAACCGAATTTTTATGTCTTACGGTTTAGGAGA
This sequence comes from Prosopocoilus inquinatus, assembly GCA_036172665.1. Lineage (NCBI taxonomy): Eukaryota > Metazoa > Arthropoda > Insecta > Coleoptera > Lucanidae > Prosopocoilus > Prosopocoilus inquinatus. The sequence continues at coordinate 33,105,432 of CM069877.1, forward strand.
CCCTTCAGTGCACATTCAATTTGAAACAACCGGTATATACTATTGTACTTTGAGTTTTATTATATTTTAATTTCTGCTTCACAGAATCCTTCCTGTCCCGTTTGAGGATACCTTTGCATTTCTCTTTATTACACTGAACCATAACCGCCCGTAAAAAAAATCTTTCATTTTATTCGATCGCTCTTCATTACGTGAATCGAATTCAAAAAAAGACGTGCAACACAAGTATCCCCGAGCGAAGTAGTTACATATGACCGATTTCTTTTTCGAACCGAAAATGCGAACAAAGCGTTCGCCTTCCACTCCGTCAGACTCAACAACGGAACGTATCTGATTTTATCCCCGAGATTATCCAGATGGAAAATCAAACTCAATAATCAACAAAACCCGGAGATATTTTGAAGGGCTTTTATAGGGATTTACGAAATGGGAAAATTGATGTTTCCACAAAGCAATTTGGCTTGTGATAATAGATTGTATTCGACATGTCAATTTATTCTGATTAAAATATCTTGTAAAATTAGAAATTTGGAATATATTCTGCATAAACAGGAAGGCGATTGACGTCATCTCAGAGTCTAGATTACTCCGATAATTAACTAAATTAAAAGAAATTTTTCAACGAAACAGGAATTTTTAACCGGAAATACAAGGATAAATCCGCTGGTCCGTCCATGGTTTGTTAAATTAAAAACGTAATTCAAGTCGAAATGGAACTCGAGAGAAGATTGACGTTATCTCCCCCGATAATTAACTAAATTAAAACGCGAGAAAAAAAAAGGAATTGGTTTTTTTTCAGGGTAGTACAGGATCGATTATAATACGTCTTCATTATCCGCCCACTCAGAGCAAAAAGTCCGACACCAAGACATCACTCCCGAACCCGGGCTCGTAGAAAGGTCAAAGTAACTTTGCCCGCCCTTAAGAAACACCCTGCGATATATCTCGACGGGCATCAGTTCCGACCTCACATAGCTTCTACATGGAATATAGTAAGTAGTATCGATTCGTTTCATTCGGGATGAGTTTATCTTGTTCGCGTTTACTTTGCAGATGAATTAAGAAATTCATTGGATTAATAACAGCTAGGGGGTGAATCACGTCATTACATCATAATACAACATAATGCAACAAAAGACGAAGTTCGGGAATTCGATTAACGCAAGTGAACGTTTACAATGCCTGATTTATCTCCACTGCACATTGCACGTCAATTAATAGCAATTTACGTTACGCATGAATTGACAACAATCGGTAATGTTGATGTACCACAACCACGGTGAACGATATATTAGGTGAGGCCAGAAGAGCACTCGGCCGTGTGTCATAAAAGCGCGATATGAATTGCGAGAGCGACAGCTGAGAGAGGCGTTCAAATATCAATGAACGAGAGAGAGCGATGTTTAATCTCTCAGCGTCAAATAACATTAAAATATTTCTGGCAATTGCGTGCACGTTCCGGGTGCCCGCGCTGCTACTTATTGATTCTTCACTGTGATCACAACCAATTCTTTAATTGAAATCAATTCACCCACAAAGCTAAGTTTCCAAATGCATGCCTACTTCAATCAATGAGCTTGGTTTAGCTAATTTCCACCTGTTCTTCGCGAGCGCAGAACAAAGCCGAATTTCATCAAATTCGGTTCCGTTTCTGCATCGCGTGCAATAATGAAATTTGCTTTGCGAGTCAACAGGCGGTGGAAGAGCCGCAATGTCACAGTCTGTTCTGGATGAGTTAATTTAGCTGAAATCAACCAGTGCTCGAAGAGCAAAACGTGCCAGATGGGATTACTGCACGAAATTCTGGTTTGAACTGAGCGGATTAACATCGAATAGTAATTCGAGCGGAGCTTTCGCATGTACTCGCTGTTGCGAACATCGATTGTGTGTTGTACGCACAAAATATCAACTGATTAACACAGATGATTTAATCATTTTGTAGGGCAAATGAGTGGCTGACAATACGTAAAATTCCTGGGATATACTTCTTTGTCAGTTCAGTTTTTCACGATATTTTGAGCTTTAAAGCAATCATAAAACCAACAAAAATAAAAATAAAAAGCATGTGAAAAATTATTTCTGTAAATGAGGATGTGCTACGAAAGGATTTGGTTACTTAAGAGAATTTCAAGTTATATTTTGGAATGTAAAATCATAACAAAGTCAAGAATTACGAAGCATGTTTTTAAATTGAGTCGTATTATGCAGAATTAGAAAGGGATTGATGGGTCTCGAGGAGTGCTTTACCGTTCCGGGCGTGATGTTGGCGGCAAATCCGCGAAATCTCGTCATGGTGCACTCGGTTATATGCGTTATCTTCTAAAATTACCTATGAATCACATACGGGAGTTATATTTTGGAATGTAAAATCATAACAAAGCTAAGAATTACGAAGCATGTCTTTAAATTGAGTCGTATTATACAGAATTAGAAAGGGATTGATGGGTTTCGAGGCGTGTGATGAATCACATACGGGAATTTTCGTACATCACGGACGTTCGATACAATATCCCGATCACCAGAGACCACAAGATATAACAGACAATTTAACATTTTAGGAGCCAAATCTCTATCTGTCTAAATAGTCTGAGAACTCGCTGCGGAAAGTAAAACAAACCTAACTCATCTGAAAACTGAATCCTTAGTACCCTCACTCTTTTCTCTCTCTTGACCACCAAATCAAGCCAAATCTCTCTACGCTTTTCTATGTGGAAATTTCACATCGAACTACTCTCCAAAAATAAACACTCATTTTGGAATTTTTGACGTCAAAATAGGAGAAGGAGATAAGAGGCAAATTAAATTAAACGATAATATTCATGCTAATAATCGTCTTTATTGCACTTTCCAAAGCATAATAAAATTGTCGAATAGAACAAACGAAAAAAGTTGATTCAATCCAGTAGTAAAGTCAACCTTGAAAGATTTGGAAAGTGTGAAAGGGGTGGCAGGAACGATGAGTGGTAACAGAGGGGGGAAATTTTGTGAAAAATCGATTGAAAAAAGAAACGATGGAATACAGGGCGCTTAATTTTGGAAAATGGTAATTGTCCCTAAAGACAACTAAGTTGATTTGGTTTGACTTTATTTAGCTTTGAAAAAGTAAGAAAACACAACACCTACATGAAAGGAATAGAAGAAACAAGGAGATGCTAAGGCCTAGGCCTTAAACAGGAAATTTTGGAAACAAAGATGAAAGAAGATTTATTTTTTCATCCTGGAAACAAGGCGTCCTTCACACTTATCATGTAAACACTGCACTTCTGTCCTTTATCTCGCACATAAGCGTTTTTACTGTTCACAAACTGTTTATTTTTTTAGGGTGGAAATTGCCGTACAAGTGTTCATTGCACAACGCTTCGTAATCCACCAGGAAGTCAGAGACTTTATTCCAGCGAAGTCGTATTCGTCGGCCGTCTTCCAGGTACCTAAACTAGCCTCCTCCTGTTTTTGCTGAACTTCCTCCCATTCAGAGGATAATTTGTTGCTTTAAGTGGCCCCCAGAACACGACAAACCTCCGCTGCATCTTTTCAACGAAGTCAAAGTGCTTGTCAACCCTTGTCCTACGTACTCCTGTACCAATGTATCGAAGACTGTTGTCGAACTTCTCTTGGAGTGTGACACTGTGGCATTTGCTTTGCACCTTTATTGTGTCGTAAATATTTAAAACGGAAATTTCTTCAGGTAAATAACACACAATATTGTCACGTGGTTAGGGGTAGGTAGCGGGTTCTCAGTGGTAGAGCTTGAAAACACAGTTTACCAAAACAATGTATACCTTTATTTAATGAATATTATTATCTATCGGCGGACGATCTTTAAATGTGCGGGGGTGCGTTTTCGTGATTATCGTAATCGCGACGGGATTCCTCATTCTCGCTGCGACAGCGAGGATGAGGAATCCCTCTGTGCTGGGGTTGAAGAGACCCGACGATTCGGCTAACCGGATCCAGGGCAATCTCGAGGGCTACAGCAATTGCGATGAGATGTCCTGATGAGGATGGCGGCAGCAAGGCGTCGGTGAGGAAGGTCCTCCCGGGGAAGTTGTCACTAGGCCTACTTGAGTCGACGGCTGGTTCGACTGCCTTCCCATCTTCTTCCGTACGTTATATAGGCGAAAATCTGTCTATTCGACTGTTATGACATGTTTCTGTGTTCTCCTTTCGTCACCTGTTGTATTAATTTGTCCCACATATAGCGCGTGCCACCGGTCTTTTGTTATGAAACGTGAACCGCTTGTAGCTTAGATTTCGCAAGATTGCTGTCTTAATTGTTCTATTTTATTCCTCACGGAAATTTTTCGTCGCGACACCTTTACATTTTATAATTATTAATTTTAGGCTAAAAATTAAATCCTTATCGTGACAATATGTTGGGGAAAAAGCCTTGATACTAACGAATCAGATTAAGAGAAGGCGTTTTCTCTCTCTCCAAAGGAAAGACATTATAGCAGGACAGTTGTTAGTGAATAAGAAACCTCCCGTAGTGTAAGTGCCAAAATCATGTAAGTTAGTTTAGTATTTATAATAAATGTATTTATATTGCACTTTGCTCTAACTCTGCTCCCGTCCCAAAATAACCCAAAAATTTTTAAGATTTCCTTGAAAATTTATATGTACTAATTTTGACTCGGCAAGAATTTAGTTAAAGAAAAGACGTAAGACGAAAGAAAAGAAAAACGTAATGTGAATGAATCTTGTTCTTTCTGTTTCTTCAAATTTATTTCTATTTTTCCTCCCTTACATAGTAAATGTATTGTTACAGTTTTCAATCCTTTTATTATTTTGGAACGCCTTGTGTGATAAAATTTAAGAATGACGCTCGTTTGATTCCCGCACAATCTGAGGGAATTTCGTTTTGTTGCGGTTTATTCCGGGTGACGCCAGATCGACGGGCTTTCTTTTTTGCTTTCCGTTCTCAGTGAGTTGCGACATGTTTCGTTCGTTTCGTGGACGCGCCCGAGACCCCTGATATTTAAAGCTCATTCAATGAGGCTTATGTCACATTTCACCGGATTGGCTTACTCTTCTCGATCTCTTTTTTTTCTGTTGGTTCTCTTTTCTTCGTTCTCCGAGCTGTGCTGGCAATAGATCCACTTTTTATTTGAAAATCAAGGGGACCACTTGTGTTCGTGTTTGTTGTCACGTTTGAGTGTTCAAAAGATTTCCCTCGGGAAAGGTTGAAATGAAAGTGACGGCTTAGAACCGGGTTGAAAGTTTTCTCCGATCAAAGCCGTGTTCACACGCGCTTGTGTCAGCTTGCCGGAACCGATTCCTCTAGGTGAGTTTGATTTGTCTGTTGCCTGTTTCTTCTTTGTTTCCTCCCTTTAGGCTAAATTGGAGGGGCTGAACATACACGCTCTTGCCCTGAACTTTTCCTTGCGATTTTGTCTTGGCATGTGAATGTTTCGCCATAGAATATTCAGCTGTTACGCATAGGTCCTGTGTGTTCCTTTCGACTTCGACAATTACGAGAGGGAAAGCGAAGACCGCTTGGACCTTCGCGGCCGACGTTGCACCTAGTGACTCGCCGACGCAGTCATGATGGCCACCCTGCCAAAGGTCGGATCTATTTTTCTGATATTCCCCGTATGATTTAATCCTCTTTGAAAATTGATGCATTAGATTTTAAATACGTGATGCCCATAATTTTGGCCCTAGTTTGGTATCGTTTTGCGCGACTGGTGTGGTCGGATTTGGATTAATTGAAACGCCAATCCCTTCAAGATTCCCCGCCCATACTTTGGCGATAGTTACGTTCTACCGTGCCTTCAATTGAATTCCTTATTGAAATGGGCTATGATTTCACTGTTTTTTTCTCCTAAAATTTGCAGCACTGATAGCTGTTCAATTATTTAATTAAACAAATGTCAAATTGACACTTTGTATTTTCAATTAATTCAAAATGTTAGAATTACAGCAGAAAATATTTATCGTTGAATGTTATTTTCAAACCGGTAGAATAGAAAATGGACAGTTAGTTTATTCAATTAATCAGTGTGTACAGAAGTTTCGACAGCAGTTGCTATTTTGCTATTACTTATGAACAGCTAGTTAAACATATCCATGCTTGTGTTCTTAAATTTCGTGAAACAGGATCACTTAGTCGCAAAACAGGGAGCGGAGCAGCTAAGAAAAGGACTGCAGCCTGCATTGAAGATGTTCGGGATCGAATGGAACACTCTCCCAAGAAATCTATTGCGAAACTTTCACAAGAACTTCAGCTATCAGTGGGAACATGTCACACCATTCTTAAAGCTTTATCCATATAAGATTCAAGCAGTTCACGAACTCAGGCCAGTAGATTTTCACAGAAGAACAGATTATTGTCAGTGGTTTCTTGATAACTTAAACAACGACGACATTCTTGACAAGTGTTTCTTTTCCGATGAGGCCTGGTTTCATCTCTCAGGGTATTTAAATAAACAGAATATGAGAATATGGTCAGCAGAAAATCCCTATGAATTTGTGGGAACTCTATTACATCCATTAAAAATTGGTGTTTGGCTGGCAGTGTCAAGAAGGCGTATCATCGGACCAATATTTTTTAATGACTCAGTAACTGCTGAAAGATACCGAAATGAGTTATTAGAACCTTTCACTAATCAACTACACGATGATGAACTTACAGAAGGGTTTTTTTCAGCAAGACAATGCTACTGCCCACACAGCTCATCAAACAATGACTTTCCTGCAGCATTTTTTCGATAATCGTATTGTAAATTTTCCTGCAAGGTCTCCGGATCTCACAATTATGAATTACTTCATTTATCCGCACATGAAAAACACAGTTTTTAGAACTACGCGTCACACAATCGAAGAACTTCGTGCGGGCATTACAAATGTATGTGCTAACATAATCCCCGAACACTTAGCAAACGGGTTTGAAAACATGAAACGCAGAGTACGCTTATGTATTCAAGCTGAAGGAGAGCACTTTGAGCATCTACTTTAAACTTTAATCTTGTGTTTTTATTTGATGTTATGATCAGTACTGACAGTTAATGACAACTGTTTTCTCTAGAATTGTGTCGCCAAATTCATAAAACAATCACAGCTTACTTTAGAGAGGAATTCAATTGAAGGCACGGTATTTACCTGTGGATTAAGCGTAGTATTGTGTTTCGGATCGGAACAGGTTTATTTTAGTGTAATTTTGACGCCTTCCGCCTCCTCCTTTTTTCTTGTGCGTCTTTCGGACGCGAAATGAGATCTTTCGTCTTTTCATTGCGCTACATTTTGACATTTATTGGTTCTGTAACCTTATTTATTTGTTGAATAAATTTGTTTGAGAACTTTGGACGTACCACGTTTTTCTTAGTTTTTCCCGCGACCGATCACAAAAAAATGAGTGGCGCCCATTTGGCTTAGTTATTCCATTGGTTTGAGAAGAATCCCGACCCATCCCACTGCAGCTACTGGCGACACCGTTGTCCTCCGTCACGGTGTAACCCATCGCTAATTACTCGCACAGGTAGGTAGCAATATGTTGAGTTGAATTTTCTCGATTTCTTTTCGATATGTATTCTTTATTTTCTTATTATTGTTTCCTTCTATTTAACTGTGCGTGTCTCGTACATTTTCTCGGTGATTGTGTTGCTTTTTTCCAGGAACTGATCGAGCCAATTGTTTGTTCCACTCCTGTGCCCTTGACGTTTTAACTTCATCTGATGGTTTGATTTCTGACTTCTGTCACTCTCTTTGTCGTTCATCTCTCTCTGTGTGTTACAACTTTCTTGAGCGTTTACACCACGCCATCGAAAATAAAACATTACACAGAAGGCCTCGAATGTCGAAAAATGATTTACAAATGGTTTTTACATTTGGGATTTTATTAAATCAAGAGTTTGTCAATACAGATAAACACAGAGACAGTTAACAAGTACCGAGACAGTTAGCTTTAGGCTTAAAGCTTAAAGCTTTAGGAACTCATTTCATTTATATCATATTCAGTTTACTTTGAATTTAATTAACATATATTTGAATGTAAGCTTAGCCTTAAGAAACTGCCAGTAAATTCTAGTTTCGAACGTAATTTCAATTAAAATTTTCCAGGGGAGAATAGAAGACATAAACGTTGGTGTACACTTAGAGTTTGACGTGCTTCTCAAATTATTTAATATTTAAGGCGCATTTGCCGGAAAAGCCTGCAGCTGAGCCTCGCCTTGATGCGAGCGGCAATTCGGAGTCTGTTTAAGCTTAATTTATCAGAAAAAAATCCCAAGAGAAAACTCGAGGAAGCATTACAGCGTTCCAAATAGATACACAGAAGTCACAGGTCTCCGGAAGATTTAGATTTAATTAAATATTTATTTATAAATATTTCTTCATGCACGTTTCGTGAGCACACTTGAGAATGCATTTCAATAAATTCACGTTGCGGTTGATTGACAATAAATTGATTGCAGGTTTGGATCGATCTGAAAGCTGATATTCAGGCGTCGGCGGCGCGACGTCGCCCACCTGAAATTTTAATATTGCTCTTCCCTAAAGAGAAAAAATTTTGACGAGCGCCGCCGTACATTTTACCTCGCAACATCCGAGAAATCTTGACAGATATATTAACGGCAAAATATCTCGCGAGTCTACCTTGGGAGAGCAAAATTCGTGCGGGAAGTACATTTCTCACGCCCTCGCTCCGGGCGAGCTCGCCCGGAAAAACGTTCCCCCAGCGAAAGTCCGGTGCGTTAAACTTTAATAGTTGAAGTATACCACCGCTAATACCACCTCGTGTGTACGTGAGCAGCAATTTATTAACATCACCGGAAACGACGATGATTTTTCTTCATCTCTGCTACCCTTGTAATTTCCTTAAGAGTGTGGAACGTAAATTGTTGTAGTTTATTGGGGTGGTTCGCTAATTATTATTGAAATTCACCTCCGCGCCGCTGAAAGTAAATTCTCGATTTGTCGACGGCGAGAATATCAATTGTACGACATCTGCGCGCGAATATAAAAATCTAATTTCACCAATTTGCTCCGGCTCTGTCTTTTTATATTTTGGTCCTTCGTGATGGATTCGAAATCCATTCGCCGTTTCAAGCTTGACGAGGCGAAGACACTAAATTAGTTTTCTGACAGCAGAAGGGAAAATTGAAACTGACGCCCACACTTACATTTTTATTTGAGAAAAGTTTAAGAGCGAGTTTTATACATGTCAATTTAGAGCCTGTTATCTCATAATGCGAAGGTCTGATTAATTTAAAGACGAAAACAATAAACTTGCTCGGAAATCATACATAACACGTAATTTGATATTGTCACGATGGGAGTTTTTCATTAAAAAATAATATAAAGAAATTATCAACGCACGGGCTTGTGAAATCGAGGGCAGTTTCAACAGTGTCATAACAATGCGTGAGGTAACCCGATATAACCCAGTTCTTGTTTCAAAATAAAACATCGGCAGAATCGCGACAACTACAAAGAGTAACCAATAAATCAAGTACACTCATAGATCTAATATTTGTAAGTAACATGGATGCTGTATGCAAAACGGGCGTTCACACGCTAGATAATTTAACCCTCACCGCCCGTCTACCTTAAAATTACATACTGCCCGTCTGGGGTCACTTTTGACCCCAAACCTAAAATTGCGTTGGTTTGCTATAAAAAACGTATTTTTCATGTTAATGTTTAAAGATATATATTGATTAGTCTGTATGTGATAGTTATTAATAAACTTTAATAAACTAAATGTATATAAACTATATATAAAAGCTAAACTATATAAACAAAATGAATTTTAAAGCAAATTTATTTATGAGGTGAATACTTTGCTGTAGTAAATATATTAGTCTGAGCCACTGTCATCTAACGTTAAACTAGAACATGTAAAACATAATGTGCGCATTTCAAGGTGCTCCTTACAAACGAATTTACTGCACATATCACATAAAATATTTGTTTTTCTGTCTGCTTGCCGTGGACAAATGCTGCATTTTCCTCGTTTATTTTGTGGTAGGTCCGGGTGTTTGTATTGTTGAAGTAAGTTTCCAAACCCTGCATTTTCAATGGCAGTCCTTGTCTTGGATTGGGGATATTGAATTCTATTTTCCATTTCTTGTTTTACTAATTCCTCGCCTAGTTCTAGTAAGAAGCGGCGGCAAGATCAAAAAATACTGCAAGTGGCCATCTTCTTGTCGATCTTTTTGTTGAATAAGTCCTAACTATTTGATCTATAGTATCAACACCGAATTTAGTGTAATTATAATTTAGTATTACTTCCAGTTTTCTGTGCTATTCGTCGGATACGTTAAATCTATTATGTTGAGTAAACAACAAAACTACAGCCTTTCCTTTTTTTAGGAACGTAAGAAACTAGTAATGTATTGTTGGCATAAGCAAAAACAGATGATTTCTCTTCACGAAATTTTGACGGCAGCATACAGGAAGGAAGCTCTTTACGGTTTTTACGGACAGTTCCGACAAGAGTTAATTTTTGTTTCAATAATTCTTACCCAAGATTGTAGCTAGTAAAGAAGTTATCAGTAGTAATATTGCGACCAGAGCCGTTTAGGTGCGTTACAAAATCTAACACCACCCGCTTTCCTTGTTCCTGTTCCTTTGTGTTTCCTATTTTGCCAGAATATATTTGCAGGTTTGTAATGTCGAGAGTCACAGTCTACAGCCATCCATATTTTTATACCATATTTTCCCGGCTTTGAAGGAATATAAACCTTGAAACCACATCTTCCTCTAAAAGTACACAAGTGTTCGTCCACAGTAATATTTGGACCTAGTATATAAGCATTCTTGCATTGACTAACGAACATATTAGTTATTTCAGCTATAGGTTCAATCTTGTTCTTAGTTGCTTCTTTTCTAACTTGTCGTGTACCTCTGTCATCCAATCGTAGACAGCTAAGTATGCTCGTGAAACGATGTCTGGACATTGTAGCTCTAAAAATTGGATAACCGTACTTTTCTGACCAAAATTCTTTTAGATCTTTCCCGTGACCCTTCTGAATACCATAAAGCAAGCTTAGACCTAAAAATGCCAAAAACTTACTACGTTGTAATTCCTTCCAATTTTTTAGGCTTGACTTCTTTTCCTTTTGTTCATTTGCCCTTTCATTGGTGTGCAAGCATATTTTGTCTATGATTTCGTTCGTCATAAATGCATAAAAGCAGTCTGTGCGAGTGGACACATTTAAATGTTTTGATATACCAGGAATTTGTTTTATAATATTCCTTGACTGTGTCTTTTTACGTCCTGGCTCCATACTACTCCACTGTATTATTCCATCCTTGCTAATCCAAACTTCTTCATTACCGTCTTCATTTTCAGTATCTGAGCTGCTTAGATTTGCTGCATTTGCTTCGACTACCTGCAGTTCAGTGAAATCTTCGTCTGCATCACTACCATCGCTCTCGTTATCTATAATCTCAAAATCAGAATTGTATACATCCATCAAAGCTTGTTCTTCACTCTAGCCTCTTGCAAAGTTTATATTATAATCTTAGTAAGTAAAACTTTGAATGAGATCGCTTCCCATGGAGCTACATTTATAAGTATTGACTATTGGCATGTTTCACGTTATAACTTGCAGAAACATGAATTATTACATGTTTGTGCATAATATTACACAAAATTACGAAACATACTGCGACACACAACGAACAGTCACAACGAACAAATCACAACTTGCAGAAACAGGAATAACTATAAGTTTATACCGAATCTTATTTCCAATTACAAAAGAATAAATTTCAACAACCAACTAACAAACCCCAACTTGTAAAAACATTAAAAACTGCAAATTTATGCTAAACATCATTCCAAACTTCATAAAAACGTAGCTAAGAATTTATTACGTATTACCCATCTGGGGTCAAAATTAACCCCAAACGCATATTTTGTGGCATAAATATGTTTTACTACAACAAAAACAAAAAACAATTGTGACGGTGTTCTATGAAGTTAGATAGAAGCATATCTAGGGGTGTAAGACAATACACCCTGAATAAACATAAAGAAATAGATTCTAGTTTACGTGGGGTCAAAAAAGACCCCAGACGAGCGGCGAGGGTTAACAGACCATTCGCTTACATATTGCTATTACAATGTTCCTAAAACTCTAACTGGTATTAAATTCATATACTTTAGAGATATTTCTAGAATTGATCATAATGAGTTTGATGCCTTAATGCAAACAGTTAATTGGCATTCAATTTTATCTACGCATGACATTAATCAAAAAGTTAACATTCTAAACCAAGCAATTATTTCTGTTTTTGATAAAGTTGCTCCCATTCGAAAAAAGAAAGTAAACATTAAAAATAAAATGCCATGGATAACTGGTACTATCAAAATTATGATCCGAAATAGAAATAACGCTCTAAATCGATATAAATTGTCTCTATCTAATGTCTCTATTTAATATAAATTGTACTAGAGTAGATACCGAAGCGAAATGGATTTACTATAAGCAAATGCGGAACAAAAACGAGCTTATATAGAGCATGTGCTAAATGCCAATGTTAAGAATTTCTATCAATTGTGGAAAAATCTGAATATTTTAAATGTTCATAACAAACGGAATGTTAATAAACTTCCCTCAAATGTCAATGATCCTGATACTATAAATAATTACTTTGCAAATGCCGTAAATACATCATTTACTGATGAAAGTGTTGTTAATTTTTTTAATAATGGTATTAGAGAAAATATGAATAGTTTTTGTAATATTCCTACGGTTTCCTCTGAAGTCGTTCTTAATGCTTTTAATACTATTAAGTCAAAAAGCAGTGGTATTGATCTTTTGACACGGTGTCTCTAAGCCTGCCTTATTGTCTAGAATTTCTGACTCATATAATTAACTTTTCTTTTACTAATTCAATCTATCCTAACATCTGGAAGCATGCATTTGTAATCCCTTTACCGAAAAATGATAAACCCAGAAACTTTACCGATTTAATACCAATAAGTGTTCTGCCAATATTCTCCAAAATCACTGAAAAAATTATTTACAATACTATAACAGAACATGTCATAATAAATAAGTTACTTCCTTCCAAGCAGTCAGGTTTCAGACAACATCACAGTACTGCTACTGCCTTGACCGATGTGGTGGACAATTTTCTCTCAGAAATGGATAAATCAAAAGTAACAGCTCTTGTCTTAATTGATTACTCTAAAGCGTTTGACTCCATTAACCATAAAATTTTGTTAGCCAAACTAAAATATTTAGGATTCTCTACTAAAGTCGTTGACTGGTTCTACGGTTATTTAATAAACAGATTTCAAACTGTTAAACTTCACTCCGATGAAAGTTGGAAATTATCAGAACCTGTAATGTTAAAATCTGGTATACTACAAGGATCCATTCTAGGTCCTCTTTTGTATAACCTTTACAAATTTGACATAAGTAATAATCTAAGTTATTGTCAAAGTCATATGTATGCAGACGACTCGCAATTTTATATATCCCTCTCTGCTGATAATGCTCTGCAACAATTAAATTTACTCAATGAAGACCTAAAAATAGTTTGCGATTGGTCTAAAAAGCATTATTTAAATGTAAATTCAAATAAATCTAAGGTAATGTTTATTGGAACTACTGCACAATTATCTAAACTACCTGATTTTCTGAATACTCATATCAAAATAAATAACACAATTTTATCGGTAGTCGCAGAGACCTGCAGTCTTGGTTTAGTAATAGATTCCAATCTATCATTCAGTGAACATCTAAACAAAATTATTCAATCAGCTTATGGTAGATTAAGATGCATTTATAGATTTAAAACTATTTTACCAACAGCTGTTAAGTGGAGATTGGTTGATGCACTAATACTCTCTTTATTTGATTATTGTGATGTGATTTATGGTCTTTGTCTTACTGCGTATAATAGCTACAGAATCCAAAAAGTACAGAACTCATGTGCTCGATTTGCTGGTAACATAAAAAGGCGAGATCACGTTTCACCATTTTATTTGTGTAACAATATTCTAAAAATGTCTGACAGAAGGCGCCTACACCTTTGTTGTTTCGTTCATAAAATTTTAACGACTAATGAGCCACTATACCTACGCGCGAAGTTAAATCTCCGAAGCGAATTGCTTGTTAGATAAGTAAGAAATGAAATAAATTTGGACATCCCTCATCATACTCTATCATTGTTTGAAAAATCTTTCTCATATAGTGCTGTAACAGCTTACAATAGTATTCCTACTGAGTTTAAATGTCTGTCTTTTAATAATTTTAAAAATAAAATAAAATCTGTCCTATTATAAGGTGCATGCTAATTTGTGTTGTTGCTGCCACCAACAACAAATAAAAGATCAGTATCTCTGTATGTATCCAAAATTTATTGTACAGTAAAAGTGTAATATTAGTGGTTGGGTGAAACCAGCTTTATTGCTGCAGCCCCGCCTTAATAAAGTTGATTGATTGAACTAGGGCAAATGATTTCATCTAGTAGGAACTATAATTGAACGCCGGGCATGTTACGGATAACGCAATGCGCGAATCAACAAAAATTGGGTATAAAAAGTGCGAGTAAAATTTAGCCAGGCATTCGAACCAGACCCCGGTAGGCTTAACGCCTACTGTAAGAAGGGGAGCCGGCCTCGCAGGCGATCCAGGAGAGATTCCGAATTGGCATCATCTGCCATCTCGAAGAAGAGGAGCCATCCGGAACCATTCTAAGACCAAGGACGCTGATCCCAAGATCGCCAGCATCCTGACGCCGGTCGTAGGATGCCTCTCTGCCACTGCCGTCAACCCCCAGCCAGAAGCTGCCGACTTCAACCCGGTCAACTTCAGTTCCGATGAGCCTACCAGCTCAGGCCATCACAGCACCCTGCTTGCCGCGCCGGGACAGACCGTGGTCATCCGTCCCTGATAGCGTAAACGCCGCAACGAGTCGACTTTGACATCGCAGCTACAGCCGGACGCGAAATACGTCACCACCGGCCAGGCCAGCGCTGACCACAGCCGCCGCATAGATGACCCGAATTGCAATCACCCCGTCTTGAATTACGAAAAATCCTCATCAAATTAAATTTAACATTAATAAAAGGTATCAACTTTTATAAAATAACTGTGTTTGAAGCTCTACCCTCTGAAAACCTTACGGTGCCCCCTTACAGCGACAATATTGTTACCAAAGCGGGTTTCATTCCAGTTAATAAATAAATGATCGATGTTAATAATAATAAAAATACGTTTATTGGTTTAGACAATGGAAAGAAAACATTGGAGAACAAATGAACATATTACAAACCAAAAGGTACGCCATCAGTGAGATTGTAAGAAGCACACTGTTCTACCTGGCGTACCTAAAACTAAAAACTAAAGAAACAAAAAGAAAGAGAAAAATAAGAAAGAAAGAAATATAGTAAGAAAAAATCTTCCAAAGAAAAAGTAGCATGAGGAGCAAGGAAGGAAAAACAGAATAAAATGCAATAATTGCAAGAGAAATTAGCAAGAGAGAAAAAGAGGAGGGAGTAAAGCATGGGAAGGATGGAAGAAAGGCAGAGTCGGAGGAAATAACAGAAAACAGAGATTTTCATTGTGAACAGCGTTTTCTGGTTTTCGATAAAAAGCCAGAAATTGATTTTCTAATTTGTTCTCCACGGTTGCTCGAATGTCGCTTTGCCTGTATTTCTAGAATTTGTCTCTTTCGGGTTTTTACCATCCTTGCACTTCAAATAGAATGAAAACTTTACTTGCTATAATATCTCAAATAAAAACGCCCAAATTTTTAAATAAAATAATATATTTAGAGAAAAAAAGAACGTGAAATTTAGTTTACAGTGCAATTATATTAATAAAAAAAAAACAATTTTAATAGGAACAATTTTCTTTTTAATTAAAACCGAATGAAATTTTGAAGCAATAACTAACGAATTTTATAATCGACCAAAAATTATTCAAGATAACAAAATAAATAAGTAACAAAAGAAGCCTGCGTTAGAAATTAGCTTTTCTTTATAAGAAAACCAGTTTTTTGTTTCAACTCATCAACGCTGACTTTCTTGAATTTGCCAAATTTAAATTGAATCAATAAAATAGAAAAAAATCGGCTACGATTAAACTGATTACAAAAACAAACACACCTCGAAGCATTAGCATCTTCACCTTGAAATTAATTTCAAACTGGGGAAACTGACTTATATTAAAAAAAATACTCCAATGAGGAACGAACACTAAATAGAGAACTGCAGTCAAAGGACACGAAAGAATGTCTTTCCGTTCCCAGCGGTGTTGAGCCCTTTTCTCCCTCTAGATTCTTACGGAAGTGGAGAACATGGATGATGCATTTGTTATGCATAAAACCTTAATTGAGTGCATGAATTAAGGACAAAATTGCAACTTCCAAGATTTTATATCGTTTTTTCTCCTTTTTTTTTCTTTCTTTTTGAAGAATTGGTATTTTCACCTTGAAATTAATTTCAAATTGAGGAAACCGACGGATTGAAAAGAAAATTTCAAAAAATTACTTCAACGAGAAACGAACACTAATTAGAAAACTGCAGTCAAGGACCCGGAAGATGCTTTCGTACGTTATCAGCGTTTTTAAGCCCATTTCTTCCTCCAGATTTTTACGCAAGTGGGGAACACTAATTAGAATACTGCAGTCAAGGGACCCGGAAGATGCGTTCGTACGTTATCAGCGTTTTTAAGCCTATTTCTCCCTCCAGATTCTTACGCAAGTGGGGAATATCGGATGTTGCATTTGCTATGCGTAAAACTTTAATTGAGTGCATGAATTAGGGTTAAAATTGCAACTTCCGAGGCTCGATTCTGATTTTTCTCCCCCAATGTCGGGCCGTGTGCAGTTCCAGGTAATCGCGATCAGCATAATTTACGTCCGTTACTAATACTGACCTCATTCGTGTTTTAAATACGTTATAACGTCGCGTCGGCGCCACCTGTAACTAACGAACGTGACTCACATCACATTCGTTACTTATACGTGGTGTCAATGACACACATTTCTGGGTACTGAATATCCGAACCTTTACATCAGTGCTTGAAGCGCGGTATTTGGTAAATTGTTTAATATTTTAATAATTTTTAATAATTGGTAATGGTAAAAGCTTTCATTTCTTATTTGTTTTTTGTGACAATTGGTCATATACAGGGTCGGCCATTGGTATCGATTTCTTCAATAGAGCGTTAACCAGTGTTACCAAACAACTCGATCAAAAATTCCTTTTTCGGCATACTGTATTTCTCTAAATTTCCCTAAAATATTCTAGCAAACTTAAACAGGAAGTTAAAGTTGAAACCAAGATTACAAAAAAAAGCAAAAATTATTTATTAGCATCAGAAACAATATTGTTTGCTTATCAAATTTTGCGCCTTTTTTACGCAACAAATGGCAAAAAAATAAGAAAAGGAATGAAATAAAAATATTATTATTGAATAGTAAAAGATAGTAACGCTTCAACACGATTTTTCGTTCTCAAACATTCCCGTCCCTGTTTGATTTTTTTTCTTGCGATTGTCATTTGCTTCCTTGTTATCGTTCAAAAGAAGATGTTCTTTTGAATTAATAATTTGTTTTTTCTTTTCTTTTTAGTTTTTGTTTATTTTATTTCCGAAATTATTTCGTTTCCTTTCGTATTTCTTTGGTGTTTTCCGTGGTGGAATTTACGACCGTCATTTGCTTTTTTTTCTTTGTCGTTTTGAAATTAGTCAGAAAATTGTTGCACTTCTTTTTCCTCCATGAATGGTTGAAGAATGTTCTCAAAGGCAAGAAAAAATAAACTTTAAGGTAAAACGCTCAGATTAGATACTTGAGCTTCTATTAACATTACAAATATTTTTTTCCAGTAATACTTTCACTTTTCTTTCAAATAAAAGGTACTTTGTCTCGTCTTCTAACCACCCTGCGTCGCAATTTTGATAGTGGCTGAGGACTTGCTAGAAGAAGCTAAACTTTTGATGAAAAATGACTTTTCTTCCTAAAGTGCGAAATAATAAGAAAGTTTACCAACTATATCGAAATAGTTATAAGAGCTTCTCGTCTTGATTTTCTAAAAAAAAAATTGACTTTGTTTTTGCATGTAAACCCCACATCAATAACAACATCCTAACATTAATCAAATCCGTTCTCTACGGCTCATACTTCATTAGCTCAGGAAGGGCACAGCAGGAAAAGCATCGCAAAAGCATTAATCTTGGGGTTAAGTTCGCGTTTGGCCTACATTTACGCGACGAATATAAACGGCGCGTACAATTTGGGGGCGGCCGAACAAAAGGCGAGGGGGGGGGACAATAATAAGCCGATTCGTCTTTGTCTCGGGGTGAAAATTTGTGATTTTAATTTCCAAAAGGGGCGCCTTTGTATGGGTAATGTCGGACGTCAGTCACGGCTCTGTTGAAAGCCGGCTCTGACCTTGTAATTTTCACAATTGATATAGAAGTTTTCGCGTGAATAATACATAAGGAAATTTAATTTAACCGGGCGTAATGAATTATGTTCGAATTTAGAAAGTCTTTTTGAAAGCAGAAACTAAAACGAATTTTAAGAAATAACGCCCAAGACAATTAACTGGGCCACCTCCTCGCTTTATTAAATTTTCAGGAAATAAATTATTTTAAAATGAATTTCTATTTCTGAACAATGCTTTCCTTGATTATTAAGCTTAGTTCACGGTGAACAATATGTTAGGTGACAGCACAAGAGCACTCGGCCGTGTGTCGATATGTGCATGAAAGCGCGAGATCAACTGCGAGAGCGACAGCTGAAAGAGTGCTTCAATTATCAACGCGCGAGAGAGAACGGTGTTTAATCCTAACATTAAAATATTTCTCGTTTCGAACTCTCGCGCTGCACCCTATTAATTATTCACTGTGGCTTACTTAATTAAGTGCGACAAGATTTCCTAATAACAAATAATAATACTGAATTGCTAATTTTTCTTAGCTTCAAGATTTCGAAAGCTGTTCTATATTAAGTTTTGAAGTTTTGAAGATGAGATTTTTTTACGGGCCCCCCTTGTTTCTGAATCAGTTTATAAATAGTAACGAAAGGTCAACACGGTCCCTATTGATCGGTTCACCCCATCTCCGGGCACATTTCGGCGACCTAGCACAATATCCGGCGCCCTTCAGGTGATTGCTCTCGTCTGGAAAGCGGGCCAGTTATTCATTTAACGGTCTTGGATGCAATTAGATTTTTCACCCAAATTATTGTAGCCGATAGTAAAACTGTAACCGGTGAAATTATATTCCGAGTCCTACTTCTAAATAAAATAACTCATGCAAGACGACCCTGAACAGAAAATCGCGCGATTAGATGCTGGGGAGAAAGCCTTGATCTAAACGAATCAGATTAAGATAAAGAGATTACACCTTCTCAAACAAAAAAAAAACACGTCATAATGTCTTTAAATACTGAAACGCCTGATTGAATATCTAAGTTAAAACCCTCCCCTATTGTAGTTCGAGGAATCACCCAAGTTGATTTATTGTTAATAATAAACAAATTTTTATTGCACTTTGTTCTAATTGACTCAACTCAGCTCACCGCAACTTTATTATTTTATTCAGAATGAAAGTACTTACTTGCTGGCGGTTGAGTTGACGCTCGTGTTTGATCTGGATCTCCTGTTGATGATGGAATCCCCGCAGTTCACCACGCCACCCTTGTTGGTGATGCTGAAAGTGCGCAGTCGATAGATATCGTCGCTGAGGCGGGGGTTGTATGCCTTTTCCGGAAGGGAGCACACCCGAGGCCTGATGTGGTCCGGCACTGGAACAGAAAAAAAAGAGTCGGATGTCGCTCAGGCTTTATTTAACGCGCCTGCATTAAGCTAATGAAAGTTAAATATTGTCTTTTGTCATATTTTTTGCTTTCGGTTTTTATAATGGAAAGCTAAATTAAAAGTGTAGCTGGGATTCTACAAGAACACATGATTGTATGATTTTATAACTATTGTATTTATATATTTATTATACTGGGCGTGCAAATATTTAAACCTGTAATATATCACCAGAAATGGCAATTGGCGATTGAACTCGCGTGTCCTTAACAAAAAGTTAATAGTTTTCGAGAGAAAAATGCATTGGCGATTTTTATCCGGCCGTTTGAGAACTACTGGCACAGCTGATGAGTGGATGGTGGTCTAACGCGACCGCCTGTTGAATGACGACGCGAAGATAGGTCAGTGTTTAACTTGACCTTGTGCACGAACGTCGTATATCATCCGGTCAATCAAAACATTTTAAACGCGTTCACAAAACGACGTTCACAAAACGCATGTATTTATTAAAATAAATAAATGTAACATCACTCCAAGCAATTACAATTGTAAGTATTTTCAAGTGAAAAATTAGTGCAATTTAAGAAGCTGCGAATATCGGATGTGGTTCGTTGTTGCCGAGGAAGTTAAAAGCGAGGTAGAAATAAATTATAACTTCACAATCCATATGAATTTTATTGACTTATCAAAATTTGACATTTACTTTTTACCCATGGACCGTAAGTAATAGTATTTTCATAGCTCGCAACGAGATTAGCAAAAATTGATTTACGTAAAAGAGAGAAGTAAAAACATTTTTAACGCGCTCGCCTAATTGGTGCATAAACGTTCGGATTTATTCATCGTAAAACAAATAACTCTAACATTACCTCGCTCAGTGAATTAACATTCTGCATAAAATAATTCAGCGTTTCCCAAACTTTTAGGTTTCGCGACCCCTTTTTGAGCTGTATTATGTTTCACGCCCCCCCCCCCCCCCCCCCGACTGCAAAGGAAGGCGTTATTGACCTTGCTAAATATTTCCTTTTCGCACATTTCAGCAGTTCCACACAAGTGATACCTCCAAAATTCTTTGGCTATGATACGGTAGCCACCAAAAAATACCCGCATTTCATATACTTATACTGAGCTTTTTTTTATTTGTAACACCCTCTTTTATAGCTATTGTAATTCTTCTCACTTCGTTTTCTGAAATATCATGGGTTTCACCTTTCTATATAACATTTACTCTATTCATTTTTCTCTGTCGACAAAGATTATTTCTCCGTACATGTTTTGCAAGAGAAAACCTTTTTGTTGATTGAATATTCCAATATAAATATAAACGGCGAACACGAACATTCAGTGTAGTCTATGACATCGTGCGTCTGTCCTAAATGATTGATAAATATTGGTGTTCCGTATCCGGAAGCTCGTGTGTGTGTGATCTGGCTTTGCAAAAGTATCATCCCAGCAGACCCTTGTAATCACATTTCCTTACGTCTGCGTCATTTCCGTTTTTCTTGCCGGCCCGAATTCAGGACAAACAAATTTTATACGCACTACGTGAAAATTGAAACTTATAGCTTGAACGTGTATCATTGCATTTCATATTTTTTGTTAATAGCTAAAAAAAAATGCGAGGAAATAAAGAAAATAAATAAAATAAAACTTTATGCGGTACAATGGGCTGGTCGCGTATTACTAATGAAATCTGAGGAAACGCTTACACACTCCACTTGTTTGTTTGCCTAATACCTTGGGATGTCCTCTCATTAGTTATAACTCGACTTAAAAAATCACACCTCTTCTTTATCAGGAAATTAAAATTAACTTGATCAAGTAGTCAGTTAAAAACTTATTAAATGTACACATACAGAGTGAGTCACTTCTTAGATAACTCATTTATAGAACAAGTTTATTCAATTAATTGTACAGGCTAGGATACTTGGGGAAAAATAAATAAAATGAAAAGACCGATTCCTCATGAACTTAATTTGTAACACCACAGATTTTTATTGTTGAACCATAAAAAAAATATATTTCATATTAAATACGTATACGTATTTAAATTGAAAGAAGAAATCAGTACACTTTCCACAAAATATTATTTCTACCCTCATTTAAATTTAAATTTTTAAAGTTCTTCACTTCATTTGTTGTTTGTATGAATGAAAATATTATAGAAAGGTTAAAAAAATTAAATCATCAAAGAACGAGTTTAGAAAAGACAAGAACAGAAATAAAGAAAAATAGAGAAAACGACATCCCATCACGCTGATCTTTTAGAAACGTTTTGATATCGACTTCTCTCCGGGAAAAGTCCGTATTGTTCCTAATTTTCAAATCCGGGAATAAGTCAGATACTTTGAATTATTGAGGAATATCTTTGTTGTCTGCTATTCTCAAAATCTTTGAATCAATTGTTACGGTTTGGGAAACCGCTTCTTCAGTAACCTGTGTATTAATTAATTTGGACCCGTATTTATTCTCAATTGCAAAATATTAGGGAACCGCGTGTATGGGAAAGCGATTTTATTGCGTGTTTTTTTTCGTTGGAATATTTAAATTCATAAAACATCAAATGATCTCACACTTTGTGTTTTAACTCAAACGCTTTTGTGCATTCGTTTTAAAATATTCCGGCCATAAAATGGTGTAAAATTCCCGGTCCATTAGCACTTTTTTTGTGGTTTTTATTAAATAGTCTCTTTCGGAGTTTCTATTTTTAGATAGAATTGCCTCATCTTTTTAAACGTTTGTAAGCCCCTGAAGCTGCTGGCTGTGCTGGACGTTAATTTACTCAGTGCAAACCTTGCTTCTACCACAGGTAAGTAGAACAGACGGATAAACACTTCTTTTGTTTCAAAAACGTGATTATGATTATACCCAAGCAATATGGTTTTGTTAAAGGCGGCTTTACTTTCACCAACTTAACTCTCTTCCAAAACTATTTGATAAATAATTAAGAACAGGGATGCCTACTAACGGGGAAGTGTATCCCCACTGCGCTAAACGTTACAACGTATATTTGCCGGGCACTTTTTCTTGAATGAATTCTCGTTTCACGAAAGCAAACAAGAGCGGGGGTAGCGCTTTCGAAGCGCCCGAGAGCCTCGCTGACTTAGAACAAGGATATTATATCGACGTTATTTATTTATTTGACAATGTTTGCCTTAAACTGCTTCTACGGAAACTTAAAATATTAGAAATCGCTGATGTCTGAATACGCTCTTATCACTCAACAGGAGCGAGTACGTACACATTGGTAGTTATTCTTCAAGAAATCTTAACTTAACTTCGAAAGTGCCACAAGATTCCCACTGGGTCCAATCCCATTTCCTGAACTCCAAACGAGAAATCTTAAACTGACTTATCTCCATCGAAATTTCTTGAAAAAGAGAAAACAATTTTGATTATAACGAAAAAACGTTTAAATTAATTTGGTTAAAATTTTGCATAGAAAATGAAGGTATTATATACAGAGTGATTCTAAATATGTACGGCTTATTCTGCGAGTAATTTTCATCAATAAAGTTTAAAGTAATTGCAAAAACGGCACAGTTTTAAAATTACAGGGTATATTACAAGTTAATTCCCTGTTTTTTTTTTTAATCATCATCCATCATGTGTGGAATGTTACAGTAGTTGTCAGTTGGCCATACTGCCGTTTTCGTTTTTGGTCCGTTGATATCACAGTTTCCATTGGGCCCGGAAATGACTTTACCTTTTCCGTAATCGGATGGGCATTTTGGTCATGTTCCGACTATTTCTTCTCGTAGTATTCGGCATTTTGCCAACTGATTATTGGGAAATTTTATAATTTCCAATTAATTACTGGTAGTATTTGTGCCTTGTGAACTTGATCAGTTGTAAAAAAGAGCTTTTTCCCAGCGTTTCTGCAATAAAAGACAGGTACTTATGGTGACGTCATTCCAAAGACCCATGCTTGTAATGGATTTCTTTGTTCCTGCAGAGAAATCCCCTTTCTGGTTCTACTTTTAGTTGTTTGAATCATCTGTATTCCGACATCTCTTCCGGTTTGTTGGCCACCTGTTTCGTCGTCAATTGATAGATAACGCCGTGATGCGTCGTGTCCTGCTAGAAGGTCATCGAAAGCCGCATCGCTTCGTCGATTCAGCACATCGCCACAAGAGGCTGATTATTGCGGAGTTCTATCATTTACAATGTGAATTACTGAGAATCTGTTTTGTGAATTTGTTGAGTTGTCAAAAACAGCTCTTTCTCAGCGTTCCTGCAGTAAAAGGCAGGTATTTATGGTGACGTGATTTCAAATACCCATGCTTATAATAGATTTCTTTGTTCCTGCAGAGAAATCTGCTTTCTGGTTCTACTTCTAGTTCTGCATTCATTCTCGCTGTTTGAATCTCTTCTGTATATATGTACTCACCTGATCAGAGTAACCCTAATAATTATTTTCGTAAAAACCTAAACGTATAATAACATTTTAGATTATAATGGATTTGGATAATAACGATTCGTCAAGTTCTTCAGATGAAGAAATATTTGATTCTGTTTGAGTTTGGCTATTAAATATTTCTGTTATATTCTCCTATATTCTCCCAAGCTTTCATCTTTTTACTTACGGTGGCACCGTTTCTTTTTATTTCTTATCACATCCAAAACTTTGAATGTGACAATGTCCAGCAAAAAAAACTCTGTAAAGTTCCGTGATCTTTGTTTTACTTTTTTACTTTCCGCCGCCATTGGATTGCACAAGATAAATCACAATTCGAAGCAGGAAGTAAAATCAAATAAATCAAATGCCACTTTTCCGGCGCTAACATTCAGAGAGAAGTTTACAACAAAACATTATCCATCTATTGGCAACTGATGTAACTATTGTATCTCCCGATAATTGTAGAATTGTTAACTTATGAGGAACTTGCTTTCAGAAACAGTAAGCGATTTTATCAGTTTGATAATTTTATCGAATCAATAATTATTGAACTCGTAGGCAAAGTTTCTAGAAACCGGGCATATGTCTTTTGAATTTGTTGAGTTGTCAAAAACAGCTCTTGCCCACCGTTTTTATGGTGACGTCATTCCAAAGATCCATGCTTATAATAGATTTCTTTGTTCTTACAGAGAAATCTGCTTTCTGGTTCTACTTTTTGTTCTGCATTCATTCTCGCTGCTTGAATCTCTTCTGAATTACGACATCCCTTCTGGTTTGTTAGCCACCGGTTTTTTCGTCGCTTGATGGATACTGCCATGTTGCGTCGTGCCCTTCCAGCAGGTTATCGAAGCCCGCGTCGCTTCACCGATTCAGCACATTGCCACGAGAGGTCTTTACGACGTCTGACGCAAGACAAATTTGACAAGTACCTTCAACGCTAGACTAGGCGTCTCTGCGCGATAGTCTTCCTCGACGTACGGAATGCATTTGACTCGGCCAACTGGAACATCATTAAAAGAGAACTTAGTAAGAAGGGGTACTTGCGGAGGATCATAGGTTCCCATCTGGAGAACCGACAGTTGGAAGTAGGAAAATAAGATAGAATTAAGCTAAGTTGCGGAGTCCCACAAGGGTCGGTTCTCGGCCCAGTGTTATGGAACATCTTATATGACGGGGTACTCAGAATCGGCATGCCGAAAGGAGTCACGACGCTGGCATTTGCAGACGACTTGGCCCTGGTGACCACGGCCCATCACGAGGAGGAATTGGAGTATGTCTCCTTAATAGAGCACTACGTAAGGTGTCGCAATGGATGATACACAATAGATTGCAGATGGCCTCGGAGAAGACAGAAGTCATAATGTTATCCGGAAGAAAGAGGTATAGGCCAATACAGTTAACAGTTCAGGGAATTGAAATAACAGCAGGAAATACAGGAAAATATCTGGGGGTTGTGCTGGATAGGAATCTCTCATTCGGGGCACTCGTTGCGTACATTAAAGGTAAGGTAAACAGGACGGCAGCGGCCTTGACAAGGATACTTACCAAGAACCGGAGGCACTAGCGAGGGTAAGAGACGGCTGCTGGCCAAGGTAGCGGAGTGGGCGGCACTCTATGCGGCGCCGATCTGGGCGGAAGCCATAAGGGTACCGAAGTAAAGAGGAATGCTATTAAGCAGTCAAAGAACCATGGCCATAGCAGTGTGCCGTGGCTATAGAACGATCTCCATGGAAGCACTTGGTGTCATAGCCGGCCTAGTACCGCTGGACATAATGGCGGAGGAGAGAATTGCAACTTTTGGCGCGACCTTGAAGGGGAAACAAACCGAGAGGGAGCTCTCCATAGACAAGTGGCAGACTAGGTGGGCTGAGGGGGCAAAGGGCACCTGGACTGGAAAACTCATACCGCCGATAAGACCATGGATTAACAGACGGCATGAAGAGCTAACATATTACGTAACGCAAATTCTGAGCGGCCATGGCTGTTTTGGAGATTATAAGGTCAAATACAAAATACTGGACTCTCCAGGGTGCGAATACTGCTTAGCAGAGGAAGACACAGTTGAACACACCTTTTTTAACTGTCCAACATGGGAGAACGAAAGGCGAAACATGAGGGAGAAAGTTGGAGCACTCACACCCGAAAATCTAGTCGGAACCATGTTGCAGAGCGTCATGCACAGTATCATGTCGAAGAAAGAAAAAGATGAAAAGAAAGCAAGCGCCAGGGGATAAGAACGGTGCCAAGAAGGAAAATAAGAAAATAAGACAAGTGCCCGTAAGCTAAAAACCAAGAGGGAAAAAAAACTGGAAAGGAAAAGGGAAGGAAGAAAAAAAGGGGAAACAAGAAAGAACTGAAAACTAAGCGAAATGCAAGGTGAAATGAGTCAATTAAAGAAGGAACAACATAAGACACGAAGACAGGCCACCCCCGTTACGAAGTAATGCTACTGCGGTCCCGTAACATTTAGTGAAGTTTAAATTTGTAATAATGTAGATAACATTGGATAACTTAATCGCAATCTTTGACGCCTCGTACGTACGTATAGCTTACTCGAGTCATAGTGATTAAGATTGTGGTACACAGTTTTGCGAATTGTTTGAATATAGGTTATAAGTACGTGTTGTTGTTTTTGTGGTGACGAACAATTATTTTGAATGCCCGAATGTTTGATTCCCCTGGAACAATTTGAAATTAAAAAAATCTACAATACCCACGTATGAGGCTCATAGTGAAGTGTTTAGTTGAATTGACGAAAAACATAGATTTGCTTCACAGATATTTAATAGGGAAAAAAAGTGTTACATATATATATATATATATATATATATATAATATATATATATGTTTCGGCCAAAGTTAAAAATTAAAGGCCATCTTCAGGCAAAAATTAAAGGAACTAAAAATATAAACGATTACATATTAATGAAAGCACATCGTGTCTCAAGTTAACATTTTGAGGTTGTTTAAGAAACTTTAGTAAGAAAAACGGTGTTGCACGTGGGCAAACAGAATTTCGAAATTTTTAGCGCGCACTGTGATCCTTGGAGGCGGTTCGCAGTGGCGTAACAGCCAGCTGGGATATCTCCTGGCACTCTTTGAACTTTGACCATCCTACCTCTTTCTCCTTGCGAGAAGGTAGCTCGGGACAGCAGATTTTCTTCTTCAGCGCTAATTTGCTACCGATTTCGTAAATCGTACAAGAGATAAGATAGATTAATTTAAGTGGTAGCAAGTGTTTCTCGCACATATTTAGAAGCACACTGCATACTTTCAGGTAGTTTAAGATATCGCTACCTTAGAAAACATTATCACCAGGACACAGATCTTTAAACGTAAAGGGCTAAAGCTCTGTTGATCACTTTAATTATATTTTTCTAGAAAGATAAAAAATTGTAATTTTTATAGATATCATTTGGTGTCAACAAAGTAGAAGAGCTCAGATGGCTGTAGCTAATTTTTAGTAAAATTTCTACTCGAAAACCCTCTTAACCGAATGAAAATCTAATTTAGTTTTCACTGTGTTATCTCCTGCGTTCAGCCCAAAATTTCCTCCGTAATTTAGTAATTATCCCTTGCAGCATTACCCGATGACGAGACTATTAATCAAACCGTACAAAGCAAACCTTTTTATCTAGACAAACATCCACGTTAATTGGATTAAACCCGGATGTGAAGGACGCGTATTTTCGCGCGGGCTTCGAACACTGATAAATTAATCTGGCGTGGGCGACGTTACCATGGGCCTCTACATTCATTTAATTTTTTTTTTTGTACGTTGGGTCCCTTCATCAATACCTCTCCGGCTTTCGTATTTCCATTCAAACAAGGACCGACGTCACCGACGGAATAGGAATGGGAATGATGAGGGACGAATCCGCGCGTAATAAATAAACAATAATCGATGGTAACTTTTGAACTTTACTGAAAATTCCAGGTGCACCGAGTACTCACTCGACATATTTGACAAGTAGTCAGTCCCCCTCGTTGATGATAACGCAGGGCAAACATGCGGTGACGAGTGGCTGTCGCTTGATTAAACCCACTCAGACAAACACGGGGGGGGAAAACAATAACGCGAAGTGGAAAAGGTGAATGCAAATAAAATTTGATTTGATTTCGTGATAAAAATCCTAACAATCGGTTGCAAATGAACGGTGACAAATCCTCATTGCAAATCCATCAATTTAGAGAGGGAAAGTCGGAAAATGATTCTAACAGATAATCATCAGACTCAATTTTATTTGCCTTATAAAGTATACAAAAAAGACCTGTTCTTGCACGTTACGGAAAAATTTAATATTTTAAATTTAGAGATGAAAACAAGGGTCGACAAAAAATTCTTGAATTAAGAAAATAATAATTTATTCCTTTATTTTCTCTTTACATCTTTGCTGACATAATTCTCTTAAATTGATATCATCAATTAGTAAAGTCGGGCGGGGATTGAAAAGGACTAAAAAATGTTGAATTCTATTTTAAGATGTGGAATTAAATAATTGTAGAACAATTGCAACTCCGATGATTTCCTGATTTCCCTTACGACGTCGTACTTCTAAGAGGAAGCGTAATATTTTTCCATTTCTTTTTTCTTCCTGGCAACATGTTGTGCGAGGTAACATCTCGAAGTGTAATTTCTCGGGGTTTGTCGCGAAAGGAACCTAAAACGTGGACATAGTTCGAGTCATTTATGAGGTCACATATTAGCTGAATTTTCTTCCAACTACGAACTATCATTTCTTCTGTTTAGCTGTCGTGACGTACTCAAGAGTTTCACTAATTTCTTTCTTGTTGTCCCTTATTCATGCTAGTTGTTTATTCTTTATAACTGTCAGTTTAGTTGGCTTCAATTTTGGAGAACGTAACGTCATAATATTAGACTTTTTCTCCAATTTTTGTCTTTTTTCTCATGGAATGAACATTTTGTTTTGTAACGGAGTTAAGAATAATACTTCCCAATTTTCTCTCGTTATTTATTTGATAACCGGTTTTGACTTTTACACTTTCATCAGGTCTACAACAATTGGAAAAAAGAACAATATTTTTCTGAATTTTAAACCTACATATATATATTTAACACTCTTGACTCTAAGAGTACATTTAAGCACACTATTACACCTCAAAATACTCATTGTAATTACTCTTAACTTCCAGCTTTTCTCGGGACGTCTGTTGACTCGCACGTTGTATTTTTAAGTATCATTTTTGGTTCTCGCAGTGCTGTTAATGTGACTCTTGAGTCTAAGAGTACATTTAAGCACACTATTACGTCTCAAGATACTCATTGTATTTACTCGTAACTTACAGTTTTCCTCAGGACGCCTGTTGACTCGCACGTTGTATTTTGTATGACTTTTGATTCTCGCAGTGCAATTAATGTGACTCTTGACTCTTGACTCTGACAGTACGTTTAAGCATACTATTACGTCTCAAAATACTCATTGTATTTACTCTTAATTTACAGCTTTTCTTTGGACGTCTGTTGACTCGCGCATTGTATCTTTAAGTATAGTTTTTGATTCTCGCAGTGCTGTTAATGTGATTATTGACTCTGAGAGTACATTTAAGCACACTATTATGTCACAGGATACTCATTGTATTTACTCTTAACTTATAGCTTTTCTCAGGAGTCTATTGACTCGTACATTGCATTTTTAAGTATATCTTTTGATTCTCGCATTGCTGTTAATCTGATTCTTGACTCTGAGAGTACATTTAAGCATACTATTACGTCTCAAGATACTCATTGTATATACTCTTAACTTATAGCTTTTCTCAGGACATCTGTTGACTCGCACGTTGTATTTTGAAGTATAACTTTTGATTCTCGCAGTGCTGTTAATGTGATTCTTCACTCTGAGAGTACGTTTAAGCATACTATTACGTCTCAAGATACTCATTGTATTTACTCTTAATTTATAGCTTTTCTCAGGACGTCTGTTGACTCGCACATTGTATTTTTAAATATATCTTTTGATTCTCGCAGTGCTGTTAATGTGATTGTTGACTCTGAGAGTACATTTAAGCACACTATTACGTCTCAAGATACTCATTGTATTTACTCTTAACTTACAGCTTTTCTCAGGACGTCTGTTGACTCGCACGTTGTAACTTTAAGTATGACTTTTGATTCTCGCAGTGCTGTTAATGTGACTCTTGACTTTGAGAGTACGTTTAAGCATACTTTTGTGTCCCAAGATACTCTAAAGAGTGATTCTTGACTCTCAATATATTTTTAATTGGGATTCTTGACTTTCATAGAACACAACTACGAAAACCACTAGGTATAAATATAAGTTAAAAAAAAAAAGTTATTCCTCTTGTTGAGTCGCTGTATAATAAATTGAAGTTTAATAGAAGTTTGAGGGGATTTCAAAGCTAAGCGATTTTCTCTTTTTACTTTCCAAGAATATAAGACGATAAAAATTGCAGGCGCAGATTTTAAAATAAATTCGAAATTTCATAACGAATCTGAAAAATTGGCTTCCGCTTTTATACACGTATATTTTTCGCGCTCACCACATTGCGGATAACTGCGTCCAAATATAATATAATATAAAGAACAATATTTTTCTGAATTTTAAACCTACATATACATACTTAACTAACAATTAACTAACTTCATACTGTTCCGTTTTGTCCGCGTCTTTACTGACTTCACTTCAAGTTTGAAAGCAGATCCCTACATTGAAACACGTGAAAATTTTTCTTCTCTTCTTTTCCAGTATTTATGTTGTTCATTTTACATTTTTTTGTTTATTGACGATGTCGATAAGTTTCCTTAGTGTGTCCATGATTGCCATACTCTGAATTTTCAACAAATTATTTTTTTTTCTGCAACTTGTTACGCGAGAATTTCATATCAAAACTTTTATTAGATTATTCTTTTTTCCTATTGTTGTAGACCTGTTGAAGGTGTAAAAGCCGAAACCGTACTCATTTTGTTTTGTTTCTTCACGCCATAATTTTTCTTTTGTAAATGTTAAGGACTGTAAGCTGTGTGAGAGTACTCCCGCTAATGCTCCAATGCCTTTTTTGTCGAGTCCCGTAACGTATAGTATTAGTGATATTTTGCCACATCATGATCAAAATGGGTGTTTTATCCGAAAAGAAAGTTTTGCTTCACTCCTAAGCAACGCGATATAGCGCCTCACGGCACAGTTTTTCCTTGTCGATGCTAAGAATTGTAAGCTCTGCGAGAGTATTCCCGCTAATGAGCCAATGCCTTTTTTATTGGGTCCTGTAAAGTGTAATATTTTGAAGTTTTCTTCTTAGTGACTTCTTCCTACATCATGATCAAAATGGGTGTTTTAACCGAAAAGAAATAATTTTTGTTTCACTCCTAAGCAACGCGATATAGTTGAATAAAAGTATAAAACTTGTCTATATCAATAACAGTAATAAGAAAATGAAGTTGATTCTTGTCCGATGAGAAATGTAAGTAAAAAGTTTTTTTTTAATCTTGAACCGGACAGAATTATGATTGGAAATACACTCAACGTTTCGCTATAGATTAATAGTTTCGAAGTAACTCATCTATAATAATACACTAAAAGTAATATAATAAACTATATAGTCGCTATAGATTTATAGCTTCAATCACCAATTGCTATAAATTAATAGCTTCAATCGCCAATCGCTGTAGATTAATAGCTTTTGTAGCGAAACGTTGAGTGTATTTCCATTCATAATTCTGTGCGGTTCAAGATTAAAAATTTTTTTACTTAATAGTACTAAGAACAAAATGTTCGCAATGTATACCTCATGAATACATTTAATGTAATGAAGACCAATTAAAAGCATTTTGTAGCTGACTGTGTTACAGTCGCATTTTGAATTTGCCGATCCGATCGGGTAGACTATTTTTTTTTACATGCTTGTCGTGCTTCCTACACCCTCGCACGCGGCATTTGAATGATTACCGGGGCGCCTCGGCCCTTTCTGTTTTTGACAGATAAGCAAGTTGGCTGTTGGTTTCATCTCTTATCGGGCTGCGTGCTTTTGGTATGTTTTATGGCGATTTTTTCATGAAGATACAAATCTGCCGTTTTTAACGGATTGTTGGCCGCACTGCTTTAGTTGTTCCCGCATATGAGGGATCGCTTACCGGCTGTATGGGGTGTGCTCCGCAATTTTCAGCTTGCCCTTTCTACTACAAGAGAGTAGTCATGGGCTGATTGTAACTTTGAGTTCAACTAGACCTGGCTATCGCCATGGCTGAGGCCGAATTACACCTAATATTCACAAGCAAGTTGACTGCTGATTTAATCTCTTATTGGGCTGCATGCTTTTGGTGTGTTTTATGGCCATTTATTCCCGAAGAATTGAACCTGCCTTTTTGTACGGATTTTTTGCCGCATCGCTTAAGTTGTCTTCGCATCTGAGTGATCGCTTACCGGCTCTGTGGAATGTGCCACGCTATTTTCGACTTGGCTGTTCTGCGGCGAGCGAGTAGTCACGGGCAGATTGTAACGTTGAGTTCGAGTGGACCTGGTTATTACCTTGGTTAAAGTCGAATTATACCTGCCGAGTGCTGGGTCGAGTCTCTCGCATTATTACTCGACCGAAAAAGTGTTATTGGTGCAGGTAATTACACGGGGGATAGGGGCTGTATTGATCACATTAGCTTCTCAGACACTCGGCCGAATACGCTCTTTCGGTCCAACATTCGGTAGGTGTAATTCGACCTTTAGTACCGAAAACGCTCTTTCATTCCTGACTGGCTTCACGGCGGCCGTCGTGCGAAACATCCTGGGAACCGTTTTCCCTTGGAAACAGTTGCAACTCCGGCGATTTCTGGACACCCCTTCCGACGTGAAGCTCCTGAGAGGAAGAGGAAGATTTTTCAATCTCATTTTTCTTGCTGGAAACGTGTTGTGTGACGTCACATCTCTGAGCGTATTTTCTTTGGGATTTGTCGCGGAGCGAACCGGCAACGTAGGCATTTCGAGCTATTTATAGAGTCAAATATTGCTTAAATTTTCTACGAACTACGAACTCTGCAGGAAGGGTTTATTTGCCAGTGATAATTTATCTGTTTAACTATCGTAATGTAGTCAGGGGGTCTTACTAATTTTCATTTTATTTATGTAGAGTCTATTTTACCCATATATCTATTCTTGCTGGTTATCTTTTTTTGTAATTGTCAGTTTAGCTGGCTCCATTTTGGAAAGCGCATCGTCATAATATTGGAGTATTTTTCCATTTTGTTTTTTTTTTACATTTCATGATCATTTTGTATTGCAGGCTTCATGCCACAGTAATTTTTCTTTGTAGATGCTAAGAACTTGTAAGCTGCGCGTGAGTACTCCCGCTAACGTGCCGATGCCCTTTTTATTGGGCCATGTAAAATATAATATTTTTGAAATCATTGTTAAAAACTGCAAAGTACTTAATGTAGGCTTGTATTTTACGTCTAATATGGGCAGTACTTGTTTATTTCGGTTCTTGTGACCTTATTTAAAACCAAAAAATTATCAGAGTCCTTGCCGCGATTTGAATTAGTTAAGGGGTACAATCATGGAAAAATGTGAAGCGCTTTTTCCTCTAGAATGTTAAATAATACTCGTAGAAACTTCTATAACAAGTTGGAACATTGTTTGGTTGTAAACGATAAAATACGTTTGACATGAAAATATGTAAGTATTTCTCAGTACGAATTATGTTCGATGTTCTTACTTTTTTACTACGAAACTAAAAAAATCAGTAATGCTTGTCGTCAATTAGCCGTTTGTGACGCCTCTTGTAACATCAATCCTGGGACACACTCTATTTAATAAACGAGTTTGAAGAAATGTACGAGTTGCAAAAGAAAAGCTTATAATTATATTAATCAAAATTAGAAATGAGTTATAAAGATAATTAAAAATTTAACAATTAAAATAAATTATTGAAACAAGATTACAATAATGATAGTGACGGGAAAGGGGCGAAAATTCTGTACACTTTTTAAAGCCGTTATTGTTACCTTTTCTTAGCACAATTTTACATTTAAACTCGCCAACCTATATCTATTATAATTTCTCGGGTACTCATCGTTCGGAACAATAAATAGTATTTTGGAAATGTTTCGGCTACCTTTAATTAACAAATTTACTTCGTGATTCTGTCTTTTTTCCACCGAAAACAAACTAGGAAAAATTGACTGTATAAATTAAGAACAATTGCAGAAAATTCGCGACGAGGAGCAAGTCACGCTTTCAAACAGCAAATCATATTCGTTATTTAATAATGTAACGAACGTCCATGATGTATGAAAATTCCCACATGTGATTCATCGCTAACTTAGATGACGACGCATATAACCGAGTGCACCGCGAAGAGCTTTCGCCAGAAGCGGTAAAGCTCGCCTCTAGTTTTCGAAAGCTTGCCCGAAGTCCTGAATACACGGTCTAAAAATACTCCACCTCTTAAGAGTTCGATAGGGGCGCGACGTTCACATAAAACCAAACCGAAAGCAAGGCAAGGAAGCAGTTAGGGTTTAGACTAATTTCAGTCTGTAACCTATCAATGTATTAATTATTAATATTAGATAATCAGTACGGGTTTTATATAAGTCTCTATAAGATCATGTAGTGTCACAAATATTAATTTATTTAATAAATCTTGACTACGTTCCTCATTACGGCTACCCCTAAACGATAACCGTAACAATATTTGGTGCAGGCGCCAGCCATATTCGAAACCTAGTCCCCGTTGGATGTCGAGGTGATTCTCGTTTCCATTGTTTCTCACATCCAACTCCCATATCCTTGAATACCAGTACTTGTTTAC
Organism: Prosopocoilus inquinatus; assembly: GCA_036172665.1. Classification (NCBI taxonomy): domain Eukaryota; kingdom Metazoa; phylum Arthropoda; class Insecta; order Coleoptera; family Lucanidae; genus Prosopocoilus; species Prosopocoilus inquinatus. The sequence continues at coordinate 33,140,327 of CM069877.1, forward strand.
TTTGAAAAACGAACGTTTCCACCGCGACGGTTTGTGCAAAATACAACTTCCGTGCCTTATCTCGCTGGTTTCATCTTGAGTTCCCTTTCATGAAGTAACTTAAACCTTCCGTTCCTATGAAAAATAATAGCTCGTTTGTTGTTCTTTGTACTGGAATATTTAATTTAAAAATCATCCATATTTCGTATAGAAAATATTTACACCCCACTAGGTTTTGTTTCCTTTTTTGCAATAATAGATATCATATTGCGATTGATTTAATTTCTATATTTAATTTATTTGTGAGTACTAGAAAATTCGAATCCTTACAAAATATTAATTGGGACTCTCTCTGACCGAATCAATGTGAAGCTCGGTTATAGTATACTAATTTAGAAAACAATCTAGAAAATCTGCTGTTACGTAGGAAAAGGAAAATGTGTGTGACCTCATTTCCGAAAGTAAACAACTCAGCGAAGAGTGGGCATGATCCAAGAAATATTATTAAAGGCACCGGGCTCAGGTAGCTTAGTGAAGAACGGGCGTGATCCAAGTTGAACTATGACGAAGCTGTGCATGGCAATTAGATACAGTGTTCCGGTGTACCTCGGATTCACAAGTTTTCTCAATACAACCAGGAAATTTATTTTATTTTTTCCCATATACATAAGAATCCTTCTTGGAACACTAAATTGAAATCGAATTAACTAAAATTCGGTTACAATTAAATTGGTCCGCATAAATTAGAAATCACGCCGTGAAGAGTTGTTTCTTCATTCGCGAAAACATTTACGAACTGAGGAAGGTGACTGATAAAAATTTAAGAATAAAGAAAACCTAGCGAGAGGAAAAATGAACGCGTTAACTGTCAGCCAAATCAGGAACTCAGGAACTTCTCTTTAAAGATGATCGCAGCATTTCTTAAAGACTTTTTCCCATCTGAGTCCATGTTATTAGGGCAGATCAAGCAATTGCGCTGCAAATGCATGGAAAATGCGCATCGATTGCGCAATCAATTGCAATACTGCTTGGTCTCATAGGACGCAAGCTTATAGACAATACTTACGGAAAACAAGTTCCGGGAATTTTAAGATAACAAGATGCTATCCTTCAAGGTTAACCCTGCACGTGTTCTGTTTTCGCGTTACAATATTATCCTACAGCGAATAAATCTCTAATTTATTTTATTTATGAGTACTGAAAAATTCGAATTCTCACGTCAATATTATTACTACATGGCGCAGTTTTTTATGCAACTTGGGAAAGAACAATTGCGACGGAAGAAATGGAAGGTTTCGACTAATTTAACTTTCATTTTTGCCATGCTTTGTATAACGCGCGTGAATAATCAAAAAAAGTCAACGAGGAAAAAGGAACGTGTTAACTGTCATTCAAATCGGGAACTCTGGAATTTCTGGAACCTCTTTTTTTAGATAAATGCTCACAGCACTTTTTCCCACTCGATTTCCATCACGACGCACGTAGTCAAATTCCAGGAATTTTAAGATAGAAGACGCTATTCTTCAAGGCTGACCTTGCGCGTGGCTTATTTGAAAACAAAAATCAAATCAATTTTTTTTTAATATTGTGTAAGTTACGGATATATACTTTAATTAAAGAAGTTTATTTTGTACTTCAGAAGGACTTAACCATAATTTATATTACTGAATAATAAACAAGAATAAACAGAATTAAAGATTCAATTACCTATTTAAAAAAGGTTTTAACTAAGTTTCGTTTTAGTCTGTTCATTCGGGGGGGTCTTCCGCAAAAACAATTCGCAAAGAACACTCCCCGTAATTCCTTAACGAGCAGTGACAAGTCGTTTTTCCTTTTACTGCGGCCGTAACTGTTAACCGCAAAGAAAAAACAACAGCTAATAACGATCCGTATCGGCGAATTCGATTAGCGCAAGAGAGGGGTGCCCTAATTGAATTTTCGCCGGGCAACGTTGTCGACTTGTTGGGATGGAGCAGAAATGAAACATCATCTGGTCTGTCGAGGAACTCCGGCTTGGATAACGCGATTTCCTGCGAAAGCGAGCTGGAAGGATCTTCGCTCGCCAAATCAGGACGAAGCGTGGGATGAATTATTAATGACTAGGACGCGTGCGGTCGTCGGTCGGTGGTCACCCTGCGAGGGATATTGTTTATCGATGATCGATGGAAAAATTCTGTTTTCCCCCCCAGAAATTCTCTTCTGCCATCACTCGTCTAAGATTACTTTTTCATTTGGCCAGACTGTGTTGATGATAATCTAAATTCAATCAAAAATTTTGGTGCAAATCGTTTTTGATTGCATTGGATGATGATCCCTCGAACAACCTTTGTACAGGGCGTCCCAAACCTCTCGAAAAGTCCAAAAATGCCCCTATAAATACATTTTATCAAGAAAAGGTCTTAACAAAAGTTGTGTAGGTTTTCATTCCGCATAATCTAAAATTATTTTCAAATATACAGGTTGTTCATTTAATAAGTTACAAACCTAAATTATTATTTTTTAAATGGAACACTATATATTTTATGGCAGTTTCGGTTAACCCTTGAAGGGACGATAAAAACAATATAACATTATACTTACTTATTTTTAGTATTTACCGATTTATATTTAATTTCATGCAAAAAATGGGTCATGTGGTCGTCTGCCAATTGTCAATTTTAATGATACGACAAACAACCTTGGACCAAAATATTTCTAAATCTCCCTACTTTTACAATATTCATCATTTTTAAACACCTAGCGACTATCAACAACACTACGATTCAGTTCACATATTGTAAAATTAGTCATTTTTTCAAATGGAACACGCTGTATATTATAGTATATTTGGATAGTGTTTTCTACGAGCTTTCACACCATATCATATTTTATGATCTTAAGATTGATAACTTGTGAGTTATTTTTCTAAAATCAACTTAAGGAACGTGCTGTAAAATATTTTCATTCGTCTCAGAATCATTTAGGATATTTATTCATACAATTTATCGTACTTTTAGTGATTTAAATAAAAATAAATAAATAAATTCAGTAACTGAACGATTTTTTTCAGGTAATTCCTGCCATGTAAGAACATATTACGAAACGGTTGAATAATCGCTGGATATAACGTGGTAATGTCTTGAAGTAGTCTCCATGGTTACCAGATTTGTCTCTAGACTTCTTTTATTATTATATAAAAAATGTTCTCTTATCACAATTTGTTTATAATCGTAGATACATATTTCGACTGCCGAGCTTCATTTCTATTAGAGATTCAATGAAAATATTCTTTGGCTCATATCAACCAAGTGCGTGTGTGAATGATCAAAAATGGGCAACGTACCTGTTGAAATACGCATAAAAAGATATATTGTAATATTATCATGAAATAAATTTCAAGAAACTATTACTAAAATGTTTTTACCTTTACCATTTTTAGTTTATGGGGATACGTAAGGAAGCAAGGGTGTGAGTTGTTATCACTTTTCTATAATCAACTTATGGAACGTGCTGTATAATATGTTTATTCGTCTCAGAAAAATTTTATCATTCAAGATATTTATCCAAACACTTTTTTTTTGTTCAAATTAACAATTTCTTTGTCATTGTTGTAGCGGTTACAATAAAAATATGGAATAAATACAGCAACTGAACGATTTTCACTACATAATTCCAATTACACTATGAAAACGAACGGAAAGAATCTGTTTACACTGTAAAAAATTCTATTATTTTGAAGCTACATATCAAAGAGGCAAATTGAGTCTTAACATTTTTTATACATTAACTAAGAAAAGCAAAATGTCTCCAGTCACAAATAGGTTTAAAAAATTATAAAAATTTAAACTATTGAAAGAAATTTAAAAGAAACTCTGCCATATTGCTAAACACGCATTTTCTTCTCTTTGCATACGCCGAGTACATCTTTATACTCTTGTTTCTTTACGTATCCCCATAAATTAAGAATAGTACAGGTGAAAACAGTTTAGTAATAGTTTTTTGAAATTTATTTCATACTAATATTAGATTATATCTTTTTATGCGTATTTCAACAGATATGCTGCTATTTTCAATCATCCACACGCGCACACTCTTTGGTTTGTATGAGCCAGAGGATATTCTCATTGTATCTCCAATAGAAATGAAGACAGTAACGTGGCTGTCGAAATACGTATCTACGATTATAAACAAATTATAATAAGAGAATATGTTTTTCATTTGTTTACTCATATCCCCATAAAAGAAGTCAAAAGACAAATCTGGTAACCATGCAGACCACTTCACAGCATTACCACATTCTAACCAGCGATTATCCAACCGATTCGTAATGTGTACTTACATGACCGGAATTACTTGAAAAAAATCGTTCAGTTCCTGTATTTATTTATTTTTATTTAAATCATTAAAAGTACGATAAACTGTAGGGATACATATCGATTCTGAGACGAATAAAAATATTATACAGCATCTTCCATAAGTTAATTATAGAGAAGTGATAATAACTCACAAGTTATAAATCTTAAGACCATAGAATATGGTGTGGTTGGAAAGGTCGTAGAAAGCACTATACAAATGTACTATAATAAATAGGGTGTTCCATTTGAAAAAAAAAATGAATAGTTTTACAATACGCGAACTGAATGGTAGTGTTGTTAATAGTCGCTAGGTTTATGACAATGATGAATATTGTAAAAGTAGAGAGATTTTGAAAAAATTTGGTCCAAGGTTGATTGTCGTATCATTAAAATTGACAATATGGCAGACGACTAAACATGATCCATTTATTATTATTATTATTATTATTATTCTCGTAATGCCCAACAGCTAAAAATGCCATTTATTGAACATGTAATTGACATATAATTTAGTCACCCCTCAATTTTTATAACATTACATTTCTTAGGTTATTAACCGTCGTCCTGTTTAAATCTGTTGAATCCGCTATTTTGTTAAAATAGTCGGTCATTACATATACAGGTGATCTTTTTACAAAATTCGATTGTGCGTTGGGACAAACAAATGTAGCTTTATTTTTAGTATTCGAGGGGACTCTGAAATTAATCTGCGACAACAAAGAATTTTGATATTTATAGAACGGAAACCATACTATTGAACAATATTCCAATATAGATCTCACCAAAGAGGAATACAACATTTCAACTGCTTTCATATTTGTCAATTCTCGAGTAGGTACTGCGTATAACAAATCCTATCATTCGTAAACTTTTGTTATTAATTTCTCGAAGATGTGCTTCAAAAGTGAATTGGGTGTCAAAAGTTACTCCTAAGTCTCTAAACTTTTCATTTCTCTCCACCACAGATGATCCAATCCGGTAATCATACTCAATTACATTTCTTTTCCTAGTATATATAACAACCTTACATTTATCCACATATAAATTTAGTTTATTTATTGTACACTACTCAATCAGATGATCTAACTGTTGTTGTAAAAATTGACAATCACTGATATCTTTGATTTTACAAAAAAAATTTAACGACATCCGCAAATAATAAATTATGACATTTAATAACTCCTGTCAGATCTTTAATATAAATGGAAAATAAAAGAGGACCCAAATTAGACCCTTGGGGTACACCCGACGTCGGAAAATAAGGTCTTGACTCCAACACCTCGGTAGACTACGGTAGATTTTGTCATTGACAAGTAGGAATTAAAAAAATCAACTATATTCGGACAGAAACCAATAAGTGAAAGCTTATGAAGTAATAGCTTATGATCCACTCTATCAAAAGCTTTTTCGAAATCTGTATAGATCACATCAACTTGCCCTGATTTATCTAAGGTATTAGATACAAATTGCCCAAAATTACACATATTACAAGCTGCAGATCTTCCACTCATGAATCCATGTTGATTTATAAATAATAAAATTAATTTTGAGAACTTCATACATATTTTTATAGATCAATATTTCAAATACTTTGGTAAAATTATTTAGTACCGCTACCGATCGATAATTTTTTACGAACTCGGATTTACCTTTTTTAAGAATTGGAGTAACTTTCGCACATTTCCATACCTTAGGAAAACTAGACGTTTTTAAAGACATTTGAAATAAATAACTTAACGGCGCCGCTAGCACAGGAGCGCAATCTTTAACAAAAAATGATGGTAGACCATCTAATCCTGAGGTAAAATTATTTTTCAGTTTTTTTATTGTCATATAAACATCCTTCTCCGAGACTTCAAAAACTGTATGGTTTAGGGGCATGTTAACAGTAGGCACGACATAATGAGAACCGTAATCAGTTTTGGAACTATCATTGCTCGCTTTAAAAATGCTACTAAAGTATTCTGCAAAAGCTTCAACTATTTCACAGGAAGACGAAGTTATTTTATCGTCAATAAGTAAAGTGTTAGGAAATTTGGTTTTGTTGTTTTTGGATTTAACGTAAGTCTAGAAGTTTTTGCTACCGTCAATAGAGTTTTGTGTTCTATGTATATAAGCATTGTAATCAATTTTGATTTGAGCTTTATATTTTTCTCTAATCTGTTTAAAACTGAGCAAGTCAGTATTACGTTTATATCTCCTAAATTTTTTTCGCATCGCTTCTTTTTGTTTAATAAGTGTTTCAAGGCAACGAGAATACCACTTAGGAAACTGGTAATGTTTTTTGATAGCAACTGGAACATACATATGAAGTATTTAATTAAGTTTGCTTTTGCATGAAATTAAAAATAACTCGGTAGATACTAAAAACAAGTAAGTTTAATGTTATATCATTTTTATCGTCTCTTCAAGGGCTAACCGAAACTGCAATAAAATATATAGTGTTCCATTTAAAAAATAATAAGTTAGGTTTGTAACTTATTAAATGAACACCCTGTATATTTGAAAATAATTTTAGATTATGCAGAATGAAAACCTACACAACTTTTGTTAAGACATTTTTGGACTTTTCGAGAGGATTGGGACACCCTGTACAGATAGATGTTCCAGCCCTATTTGGGGCCTCCTCAACAGAAGCAACGTAAAGTTAAAAAGCGATCGCAGGATGTCGCCACTTAAACTTTTAAAAATGTTAAAGGTGAATAAGCTGTTTATTTTGTTTTGTTATTTTATTCGCCCTTCTCTTTAGATTTGAGAACAAAAAAGAAAAGAAAACAGGATACACAAACATTCTTGTAAGTTTTACAAATCCCGACGTACTTACGAGCAAATAATTCGAGCCTCATGAATTTGGGGTTGCTAGTAAACCCTCCCATACTTATGCAAAATGTGACACCCTCCTCGTTTGTTTTGTAATACCGGATTTAAACGTGACTCGCAAATACTCCGACATTATCGGCTATAACAGCGCCATTTGAGCGAGTCAAATATCGATTAGTTGTTTGGATGATTTGGTTCAATCCCTAATTAAACTTAAAACAGTTTTTTTTCTTAAATGGAATGTCCGACAGAAAATATTATGTGAAATAGAAGTAGTTGCCAAGAATTACATCTTCCCAATTTTGGAATTTGTTTTCTAATTAGCGTACTGTTTAAATAGCCTCGATTGTACTCTAAAACAATTACCTCCTAAACAATTTAAGAGACATCTGAAGCTGTACCTGTTGACTAGACGGGCGTTAACATGAGATGTTTAACGTAAAATATATAACACAATTTTTAATATTACTTTATGAAATTTGCTTGTTTCCGCCAAAACTACATACATTCAATTTCTTTCCTAAATTTCTATTTCTTTAGATCAACTAAGATTGTCCTTCCATTTATAGGTCTGCCATGTGTTATCAAACTTTCATAAGTAGTACTTATATTTATAGATATAACTTAGTTAAGTTTAGTTAAGTTCGGGTTGGCAGGTAGAACAGTTTGCTGCATTTGTTGTAGTAAACTGATGCCAGTCCCATTGGATTCCTATCATCTGTTTCATCACTGTAATTATTTATTTATTTTTTCTTTGAAATGATCCAATAAATTTATTATTATTATTATTATTATTATTTTATGCAATTACTGTTGAAAATCATTAATAATTTGATCTTGCTATGAAATTTAGAAATGTTCGGTAGCAGTACATAACTCTGAAATACACTGTTGTAGGTCTTGAACGTTAGGAACGGGAGTTTTAAAAAGTCTGTTATTCGAATAAGGAAAAATAAAAAATCCAAGGGCGAGTCATTCTTTCCAATTCTTCGTACGTCGAAGTGTTCTTTAAATGGTTCCAAATAGAGAACATGTAAAAAAATTCTAAATTCACATTTAAATTACTATCAGTCAATGTTGGTATGGCTAACCATGCTGTTCTGTTGCTCGTAACAATACAAACACCATCTAAGATAAGGTATTAATAATGAAACTCATAACCTCTATTAATTGTTTGCTCTATTCTGTTAGTTCTTCTTCTAAAAGTTGAGAGCAGCTAAAGAGTATACATTCCGCGAGAAAATATTTTTAGTTTTTAATTTTTTTTCTAATTAATCTCAAATTTATTAATAATAATAATAATAATAATAATAGTCTTTATTCGATTAAACTTACCATTACAAATAGGAGCGTGATAACAAATTAACTAATTAAAAAAGTAAGAATGACCGAACCACAGGGCGAGCTTCAGGCTTAGGAATAATCCTACCTGCTTTACAAGCTAACCATGATTGATAGAGTAGATTAAAAGAAAAATAGGACTGCCTACATTACAATTCTGCGACAGGCGAAAAAGCTTAGAAATTAAATGCAATTTCAATAAAAATATTACAACTAAAAATCGAGCAATCAATTAACGTTGCATGAAATAACTAAAGCATAATGAAAAAAAAACACATATTCAATGAGCGAAAGAAAAAGCTATTTGTGTTCTAAAGAGCATATTTATATATAACAAAAAAAGAGTAGAACACAAATTAAATCGTTAATAAGTTATTATTACACAAGGTAATTAGTATAAGAATTTTCGCACACATCAGCACTGCTCCAAAAATGAAATTTTATATAGTTCACATTTAAATTTAGACATACTTAAAGATTTTAGTGATTCATTTAATGGATTATAAAGATGATAAATTTGAAAGCTGAAAGAACGTTCGAACAATGTGGTCCTATGGAGAGCTGGAGAAATTAAACCTCTAAATCTTGTTGTGATGTTATGTATATCACGCTGGAACTTGATTTTGTAATATAAGTAAGGTGGTGTTTTTGTTAATAAAATTTTGTGATATAGTACAAGGCACTGCAGTTTCCTTCGATGAAACATGTTAAGCCATTTAATTTCCTTTAATTTATGTGTAATATGATCATACTTTTTTATGCCATAAATAAATCGCAAACACGAGTTTTGCATCATTTGAATTCTACTGGAGGTATATTGATCCATTGCAGAGTGATAAATTTGGCTGCATTATGAAAAATGAGACAGCACAAAGACTTCACATAGTTGTTTTATTAAATTAACAGATAGTTCGCGTCTATGAGGATAAAGTTTTTTGAGGTTCATATAAGCAATTCTGATATAATCAGAAATTTGATCTCTAAAGCGTAATGAATTATCTAAAACTAAGCCAAGACTTTTAGCGGACTGAACTAAGGGAACCTGAGCATTGTTAATAGTGATTCTTATAAGATCTTGGATGTCACGGCAAGCAGATTTATTTCTAAAATGTAAGAAGGCCGATTTGTCAGGATTTAACTTGAGGGAATGGTTAACAGATGCCTCAGAGAGGTACGCTAAATCTAAATTTATCTGATCCATTGCTGTTCCCCATTCAGAAAGTTTAAAGGACTTATAAAGTTGAGTATCATCAGCGAATAAATGTACATTACAAAACTTGAGATGCTTAAATATGTCGCTGGTGTATATGGAGAACAACAAAGGACCAAGAATGGAACCCTGGGGGACACCTCTTGCTAGTGGCAAACAATGAGAGGTTTTATCGTCTAAAACTACGCTGTGGGTGCGACTGGTTAAGAATGATTCCAACAAGGCTATAGCATTTGCACGTAAGCCAATAAACTTCAGAATTGAACATAAGACTGTACTACTGATCGTATCAAATGCTTTGCTGAAATCTAATAAAACAAGAGCAGACAATTGACCTTCATCCGATGCACCAATAATATCATCTAACACATTCAATAGTGCAGTGGTGCAACTATAATTTTTCTTAAATCCGGACTGAATTGACGGTAGAATTTTTTCTTTAGTAATAAAAGACAGAAGTTGATCTTTAATAACTTTCTCAAAAACTTTAGATAAGGTAGGTAGAATACTGATTAGACGAAGGTGTTTATATTCAGATGGCTGACCGATTTTAGAGATAGGTAACACAAGAGCATGTTTCCATATATCAGGAAACTTATTGGTAAAAATGCACTCATTAATTATGTGAGTAATAAACGGGACTATATGAGGACAACACAACTTTAACATTGTAATATTGATATTAATATCTCCCATGCAGGAAGATTTAATTGACATTAGAGTATTCAAGATGTATGGCGGATCCACCAACTTAAATTTAAAATTTTTACTGTTTGCATGTGAAGAGGCATATTGGCTTAAATTTAAGTTGGCACTATCAGAAAAAGAAGGAAGGCCATTTATGAAGAAATCATTAATACCGCTCACATTCGCCAGATGGGCAGGAATAGTTATCTTTGGTTTCGCTGGCAAATCAAGATAATCTAAATGTTTCCATAAGTCTTTTGGGTTTTTAAAACGTTCGATGTACTGAAAGTACGCTCTCTTTTCCCTCAGTAAAGTGGAGTTGGTCAAATTACGCAAAGACTTATAGTAACTCCAGTGATGCGGCAATTTAGACTATCTATACCTAGATTTTGCTTTGTCTCGAAGAGCCATAAGTAGTCGCATATTAGGAGTTATCCAAGGCAAATAAGACTTCGTAAAACGTTTAGTAATCACTGGGGCATGCTTATTAAACAAGTTTAAAATCTGCGCATTAAAGAAAGATAGCTTATCTTCTACAGAATCTGTATGAAAGATGTAATGAAAGGTAATACGTTGCAAATCAAATGTAAAAGAAACGTGGTTAATGTTGCCGAAGCATGGAAAAGTTCTATATCGGACGGTTGAAGGATTTTGGCAGATCACTGTGCAAAATACTGCATCATGGTCAGAGAAATGACAGTCGTATGATACCGCTCTGGGAAATGGACACATCATCGGTACAAATAATGATGTCAATAAGAGACATAGAAGATTTAGTGATGCGAGTGGGTTGATTTATTATTTGCTTGGCACCTGCCGTGTCTAATACATTAAGGAGATATGAGGAATCGAGATTATCTGTCTTCAAGATATCGATATTTAAGTCTCCACAGCAAATAATTTGCGTGGATAATGGCAAGTGAGATGCAAGAGAAGCTTCGAGTTCACTAATAAATAATTTATAGCATTGCTGAGGAGGTCTGTAGAGAGATCCAACTATTATTTTCTCATTAAGTACATGAACCTCGGCCCAGAGTTGTTCAATCGTGTCATTAGAACTTAATACCTTAAATTTGAAACGATTATGTATATACATAGCAACACCTCAACCACGTGTAGGTCTATCTTTTCTAATAAAAGAATAGCCTTCTATGCGTACTAAATCACTTGAAATCAAATTTGATAGCCACGTTTCTGAAAGGGTTAAGATATCAAAGTTATTGAGTCTAATATAATCGGATAATTCAATATTAATGTTGCAATTTATGCAAGTTGAATTTTAGTGACCTTTCATCCCTCAATATAAGTCACGTTCAGCATTGTACAATCTGGTCACGCTATCCACGAACATCAGTTCGTCTCCAGTTGTTTGAACAAACGTATCCGGTAGTTGCAAACGGCCAGAACTTAGTTGGCATTTACTTTTCTTTAAATATTAATTAATTTCACGAATTCGTTTTTAGCGTCACATAGAGAAATTGAAACCCTATTTTTTAAATAAATATTATCAAGCGTTGAGCTCTCTTTCAGACAAACAATCCGCTGAGAATTTTTCTTGCTTACTAGGTAGTTTCATTCACGCTCTTAAGAAGTTAAAAAAGAGCATGCTAGATTGCGCCACTTCACAGCTTAATTAAAGTCTTACGTAATTTAAGAAAAGAGTCATGGTTTTTGCGATTCCCGGGGAACGAAATTTAATTAATGTTCGTCTAGAACTCTTCAAGTATGGACGCGTGTCTCTCTCCCACTAATTTTCAAATTGATATTCAATTCCTTTGACTATTTTAAATAATTAAAAAAATGTTTCCTTTTCATGACGAGTAATGAAGTAATGGAGTTGCGTATATAATCCTTGTGCCCAAAGAGCGGTTGGTTAAGATCTTAAAATAGACGACTAAAAGAGGTTGCTGAGACTGATTTGTCAAAGTTAGAGTTATGTTTTGAAACTTTCATATCCTTTCACTATACTTATGTATTTTATTTTTTTTTAACCTCATTGCAGTAACACACCTTTCTTGGTAGCATTTGATCTTTTATTTAAATCAATGTTTTTAAATTAAGGTTTGTATTCAGTACGTTTACGTACACAGTTTCATGCCTGTACGAACTTCCACCCCCAACGTTCGCTTGTCTTATATTTATTAATGTTGCTGCGAAACACTTTTAAAAACGTGCGGACGAGAGATTGGAAACCCACTTCTCATCCCCTCTTGTCCCAATTCAACGCAACCGAATTCTTTTAACAATCCGCACGAAGTTGGCCCTCGATTTTCTTTATTCGTAGCGTTTAAACATGTCAATTTAGAGCTTGTTATCTCATAACGCGAAGGTTTGATTAATTGAAGGAGGAAAAAAATAAACTTGCTCGGAAATAACATACAACACGTAATTCGAGTCTCTAAATTATACATGGTTTAGTTTCTGAATATTGTCACAATGGGAATTTCCTGTTAAAAAATAATATAAAGAAATTATTAAAGCACGGTAAACGATTTCATCAAGTAGGTAATACAATTGAACGTCGGGCATGTTACGAATAACGCGATGCGCGAATCAACGAAAATTAGGTATAAAAAGTGCGAGTAAAATTTGGACAGGCTGTCAAACCAGACTCCGGTAGGCTTAGAGCCTACTGTAAGAAGGGGAACCACCCTCACAATCGATCTAGGAGCAACTCCGAATTGGCATCATCTGCCATCTCGAAGAAGGGGAGCCACCCGGAACCATTCCAAGACCAAGGACGCTGATTCCAAGATCGCCAGAATCCTGCCAAGCCAGGATGAACCAACCGATCGTAGGATGCCTCTCTGCCACCACCGTCAATCCCCAGCCAGAAGCTGCCGACTTCAACCCTGTCAACTCCAGTTCCGGTGAGCCGCACCAGCCTGCCAGCTGAAGTCATTACCGCACTCTGCTTGCCGCGCCTCTTCGTCCAGGGCTACAAGATCGACCGTGGTCATCCGTCCCTGGTAGCGTAAACGCCGCAACGAGCCGACCTTGACATCGTAGCTACAGCCGGACACGAAGTACGACACCACCGCTAATCACAGCCGCCGCACAGGTGACCCCAATCGTAACCACCCCGTCTTGAATTACGAGAAACCCCCCAACAATTTAAACTTAATATTAAATAAAAGGTATCAACTTTTATAAAATAACTGTGTTTAAAGCTCTACCCCATGAAAACTCTACGCTACGCCCTTACCGCGACAATATTGTAACCAAATTAGGTTTCAATATAAATGATTCCAGTTAATTAATTAATAAATAATCAATAATAATAAAAATATGTTTATTGGTTTGACATTGGAAAACAAATAAACATATTACAAACCAAAAGGTACGCCATCAGTGAGCTCGTAAGAAGCACACTGTTTTCTACCTGGCGTACCTAAAACTAAAAACTAAAGAAACAACGAAAGAAAAAAATAATAAAGAAAGAAATAGAATATAAAGAAAAAATTTATAAAGGAAAAAAACTGGCATGAGGAGCAAGGAAGGAAAAACAGAATAAAATATGAAATAATTGAAGAGAGAGAAGAAAGAGGAGGGGGTAAAGAATGGGAAGGATGGAAGAAAGGCAAAGAGTCGGAGTAAATAATAGAAAACAGAGAAAGAGATAAGTGAAAGGATTTCGTAAGATTTGAGTGAAACTCATTGTTCATCCTCTTATGCATCCCCTTAGGTATCCAATTCTTTTAAACAGTCCGTACAAATTCGGATCTCGATTTTCGATTAAGAACAACGTTTTCTGGTTTTCGATAAAACGTCAGAAATCGATTTTCCAATTTATTTCCCACGGTTGAATTCATAAATTCAGTTTACAACATAATTAAAATAAAAAAAAAAACATTAATTTTAATATGAACAATTTTCTTTTAATTCAGACCGAATGAAATTTTGAATTATTAAATTAAGATCTTACAAGCAACCAAAAATAACTCGAGATAGCAAAATAAATAGAATATCATTACAGTAATAAATAGAAAATATGGTTTGAAGAGAGTACAACAAAAAAAAAGCTCTGTTAGAAATAGCTTTTTCTTTGCGTGCAAAAAAAACGAATTTTCGTCTCAACTCACCTGTGCCGATTGGAAATTTTCTTGAAACACTTGATTTAAATTAATAAAAATAAATAAATGGGTTACGATTAAATTATTACATATACAAACTGTGAAGAGTTGCATTTTCACTGCGAAATTGATTGCAAACTAGAGTCGAGAATCATATAGCATAGTCGATAACAGTTGACTCGATACCTTTATTACACTTGTCATCGTCGATTAGCCTTTAATCTTGTTGGTTGATTGAAAACGCAGGGATTTGCCGTTTCGATATAAAAAAAACGTTGAAAATAGTCGTCTTTTATTCATGTATTCATTCCGAATGGAATTATTAATGATATTGTAAATATAAACCGATTATGTAATGTTCGCATTTGATATATAATCTAAGGCTACGTTTCATTGTATGACCTGTTAGGTTAGTGGTAAGAGCATCGCACTGATTGCATCAAAGCGAAGGTCGGTGGGTTCGATTCCCCCATGGGTCGAAATGTTTTAGTTTTTTCCATGTTTATTTAATTAAAAAAAAATAGTTTCGATTGTATCGCTAAACCTAAAAATTACATTTCGCTACATATACGTTCGTTGAGCGTTGTGAATGTATGACCCGTTAGCTTAGTGGTAAGAGCATCGCACTGATTGCATCAAAGCGAAGGTCGGTGGGTTCGATTCCCCCATGGGTCGAAATGTTTTAGTTTTTTCCGTGTTTATTTAATTAAAAAAAAAAATTGATTCGATTGTATCGCTACATATACGTTCGTTGAGCGTTGTGAATGTATAACCCGTTAGCTTAGTCGTAATGGGCGCACTTATTTAGGATGTATTGTATTTTCTTGATTTTTTCTATCTGTGATGGTTGCCCAACGGGGTCCTAAGTCATACATTGAAGGGTACTTGAGATGAGTAACGACCACCACCGAGAAATACCTCGGGCGGGGTGCGAACCTACGACCTTACGATTGTAAGGATGATCCCTTACCACTTGGACCGTTCAGGCCTTAATAAATAAATAATAAATAAAATATAGTTTAATTTTAGAATCCGTGATTTTGTGGACGTAGAACGTCTTCAAAAATATATAAAATGTAACATTTGTTAGATGTAATATTTAGAAAAAAAAAATATTATCCACTTTGTATGAATACAAGTATTAGCAGTACCGTTTAAAAAACGTTTATCTAAATTGACTATGACGTTATATTAACGAATCAATGTGAGAAGTCGACTAAAATGTCGACTAATTATTGGATTTTTACTGTTCACTAATTGATCGTAGCTTAGTCGATTTTACATTGATAGACTCGACCTGTAATCTCCTAATCGTTTGGTTGTCCATCTCTATTACAAACTGAGGAAACTGACCGATAAAACAAATTAAATTAAAAAAATAAACTTCAGCGAGGAACGTAACGTATAGTTAGGTTAAGTGGCTTCATGGAAGAACCCAGAAGATCGACTTCTTGTGCGCTCCCGCTCTACATAGGTAAGCACTTTTCCCTTGCAGTCCCTTCCATCACGCAAGTGGGGAATATAAGATATAAAAAAATACCCTTAACTGAGTGCATAAATTAGGTACAATATACGGCTTCCGTACGTTCGATCTCATTCTTCTCTGTTAACCCAGGGCCATGTACAATGAGAAATTCTTGGAAGTTCTGCCAGGGCCGATTTCATAATAGAACTTTAAATTTAAAGTTACTTTAACCTAAAAAATACTTTTCGTTTTTACGTTTCCCTATTCTTAAAGTGACTTTAAATTAAGCTTCCTTAAAGTCTGATTATGAAAACGACCATTAGGTACAGAACACTTTAAGAGAAGGAGTTAAATCGCGCTATTCAGAAATCAAATTTAAGTAACTTTAAGTCTTTAATACTTTCAAACTTAAAATTTAAAACGTTGAAGTGAAGTAAAGTGAAAATGCGAGTCTAGACAATTCTTTAATTTTAAAATTAATGAATACTGGACTTGAGAAATTGAAGTTTTGTACAAAAGTAGGGAAAACGACCTTGTCACACCATACAATTTATGCAGTTTGTAAATTTTAATATTATTATTTATTGTTGATTTCCTGGCAAACTTAAAAAAAAAACAAATTAACAATATCGACTGTTCTGTTATCAGCTGATAAATGCCTAATGTATTTATTCAAAATTACTATGTGCGTTTATAGGATGATGACAGTGAGATTTAGTAAACAATTCTTATAACAATTTATAATAACAGGCGTCTAAATAAAATCTGGTTGAGAAGGTTGGAACGGAGGATTTACTCGCTGCATGCAGGTCATTTCTTGGTTCAACCGTCTATCTGTCAAGTGATGCGATGAGTCGAGTAGACTCGCTATGAGACTCGATTCTCAAAGGTACTCATTGTACTCGAGTAACTAATTCTGTGAACCCGAGTCAGCGGTACTCGAGTCGAGAACGATACAAGTACTCGAGTATCGGCTTTAGAATTTGTAGACTCGTCATCAGACTCGAGTCCCAAAGGTATTCGTTCTACTCGAGTAACTGCTGCAGTGACACCGAGTCAGTGAAACTCGAGTCAACTCGAGTTCGATTCAAGTAACTCGAGTACCGACTTTAGAATTAAATAGCGCTGCAACGAGTCGAGTAGACTCGATGTCAGACTGGATTTTATTGGATTCTCTATATAGAGCCTCCTCGTCAGTTGGTAACGAGTGAATGAGTACCGAGTTTAGAATTGAGATTAAGCGTGGAGGCAACAAGCGTTAACGTTTGACAAGTTTTATTCGTTTTAAGAGTACTATGCTTTTGCTAAAACAGTCGACTGCCGCAATAACTTATTGTGACAGTCAGACGCTCGATATCGGGGTGGCTTGGCGACGGTCATTGTTTTTTTTATATTTTATGAAAAGGATTACATAAAAAAATGAATAAATCCTAAAATTTCAAAGGGAGTACAGTTTTTTTGTAACTGAAAAGGCTATTAAATATTGTTAAATAAAAACTGAAGACTCATACTCATTTAATGAATAATTTGTGGCTCTATATTCTATATTTTGTTTTCTTTTAAAGAAAATGATTTTAATTCAACTAAACGTGCAATTACATAGTAAATAAGTTTTTCTTTTTATTTTACACAGTGCCTGCACACTTTATTATGAGACATATCAAATAATATTAAACAGTTACAAAATTTTAAATTTATTTGAACCGCCAGAATATATTAAAAAAGAAAACACGTGACGATCGGAAATCAAGTAAAATATAGAATGAACTTTGTTATTTTAAACGGGACGTTCAATATACAGTTGAAAACAAAAAAAAGTAGACAAATTACAGTTTCCTGTAATTATTCTTCCTCAAACTGCCATAGATTAAAGCCGAATTCACAGATTTTAAAATTGTTAATTAATTATTAGTTAATTATTAGTTTTAAAATTGTTAATTTTGAAAGATTTAAATTTTTTTTTAAATTATTTATGAAGTCGTCTTTAATCACTACCATTTTCAGAAAGAATAATTATAGGAAACTGTAATTTGTCTACTTTTTTTGCTTTCAACTGTAAAGTCGGCATATATGGAATACCCATTCTTTGGGCCGTCATAAATTCTGAACTAAGATACTAAATGCTCAGATATTTTAATTAAAAATACTTTATGTTGTTTTCCAGCGGTTGTATATAATAAATTTAAGAAATACATATTTTTGGGGAAAATTCTGAAACAAACAATGTTGCCACTTTGTTGTTTTAAATTAAATTTAAAAAAAAAACATCTAAAAGCAGCGAACTTGTAATTATTCAAAACGTTTCTTTGTTTTCAAAGAAAACACCTAACTAATTGTTTAAACTAACAGATATAGGGAAGAAATTTTCATTCGTCCGCCACCACGCTCCCATCCCTACAAATTGTAGGCGTGTCGGTGGGATTTTATATTAAATAAAAGTGTTTTCCTTCGAACTAAATATTCAGTTCCGACATAACTGGCTACTGCAATAGGATTCCTTTTTCCTTTTTTCCTTTTGCTTATTAATCAGAAAAATTAAAATACTTATAATTAATACTATCAGAGAAATCTTGAAGTGTCCTTTACACCTGCGTCCACCCACAATGTTGTTAGTTTACGAAATCTTACAGGGCGATAAAAGAAAAAAAGCCTAGTTTGATTCAAGTAAGTAGTTACGTGGATAAACAAATTTAGTTTTTGTTGTAAGTGTTGTTTCTCTGTAACCAGAGAGTGAACGGTTTCAAAAAAGTAAAAATTCTGTCCAAAGTTGGGACAAAAACTATCGGCAATTGGCCTGGTTTAGGTGACACAGCGGGCAGATGGTGACCAGCCGGAATATCTAAATCAAACCGAGACCGTAACAAATAGTTTTCGGTTAGGCAATAAAGAAATTAAAAATTAAAGTTTAAAATCTTATTGGGGAGTCATTACTATAAAGCACGACTGTACAAAATACAAAATAACTTTCGTGGTCAAAAATCGGTAACAGGAACTTTTTTTACAGTTTTGTTCCACACGTGCGACGGAATGAACAAAAAAATTACAAGATGGTTTTATTTCTTATTTTATCTCAATGTTCGAAAGAGAAAGTGTATGTTTCAATTTAAACAAAATATGTAGGCAAGTGCTTCGATTTAAATTTTAAATTTAAAAGAAATCTGCGTAATAGCATTAAGATTTATTAATTGACTAAATATTTTATTGCTTAACAAGAACTGCTATTTCTTATGTCTAAATAAATTTAACCACGTTTCTTCCACGTCTTTTAATGTTTTCTCAAAATGGGTAGACCTCTGTTGAAGAAGAAACGAGAGCATATAAGAAAAAGATATTCGTAATAATAATAACATTAAGAATAAAAATAATGACTACTATCACTAGTCAGCGGTCAGTTTTAGGTTTTTGATATCGAAAACAATAAGTCATTTACAAAATGTTGAATAAATGTGGATGAGTAAACGTAAAATAAATGTACAGTGGCGATCAAACGAATCGAGACCAAATGACAGTTTTGTAACCCTTCAAATAACTTCAAGGATCAACAAAATTGAACTAAAGCTTCACGCTGTAATCATTCAAAATTCCAATAGGTATAGAGGACAAGTATTTAATTTCATTTAATCTCGAGACAGTTTTTCTACAAGAGTAAGTAATATGTTTCTCTTGAGTTTCGCGTCTTCGATGAAATACGATATTGAGTAAAATCGTTATGTTTCATTTTCTGCTGAACATGTAGAAAGATGTCGATGCGATTCTCATGTAGAGTTCCGGAGCGCCTGGGTACCTTTAGAAAAAAAAACAATGCCAAATTTCCAAAAATGCTAATCATTGCGCCACCAAGCGGACAAACGTATGTGTAGAAAAAGTGTCCCGGGGGCAGGCGAGGTGACGTTGCAAGGAAGTTGATAAAAACAATTAACATTTGAATAAGGAGTTATTTATCAAGTGGACTCGAATAGCTTTAGGGAAAAGCACGCCACTTATCTTGTTCCGGTCGATTCTAAATCTAAATTGAATTGAATTGATTCAATTCTGAGTTAGAATTCGTGAACTTATTATTTGTTTTCTTTAAATAAAATCATTGTGTCAGAAAATTTGGATTACGAGAAGAAAATTCGAATCAATCGCCCACGCCAATTCCGTCCAAATTAAAATAATTTTTTTATAAAAAAAAAACAAAACAAAATACGTAAAAATCACTTCAAAAGTCGACGTACGGTGAAACATCTGAATCGACAAATAATTAAACTCAACCTTCAATCGAGGCAACAGTTTGAAAAAATCCAAATAAAAATGTGTTAATTAAAAAATGATCAAAGCCCAGCTTAAACAATCTTAAGGTCCACCAAACTCGATCCAACAACTGAACTCTATTTAATCGAAGCGAAAAATTAAAAATAAAAAACGAAAAAAATTTAAGAAAAAGAAATATGCATTAAAAAGTCGATCCAACAACTGAACTCTATTTAATTCAAGCTAAAAATTAAAAATAAAAAAGAATAAAAAAAATTAAAATTCCATTCAGTCCACGTAAAAATTTAAGAAAAAGAAATAGGTCAATCCTACTCAACTGTATTCAATCGAAGCAAAACATTTAAAATGCGAAAAATTAAGAGTAAAAAATGTAAAAAATTAAAATACGATAAAGGCGAAGTTCGACCAACCAAACTCGACCCAACAACTCAACTCGATTCTGTTTAACGCAAAGGGGAGAAATTGAAAAAATGTTCAATCTAATCCCAACCTAACTTGTACTCTACCAAGTAAAAAAATTAAAACAAGTATTAAAAAAATTAAAAGTAAGACAAATATTAAAATTCATAAATGGATTAAAATGAACCTCAATAAATCTCAAGGTCAATTGAACTCACCCAACTTATATTGCACTCTATTCTACGCAAGCAATTTTTTTAAAATTAAATTTAAATAAAAATGAAAAGTAAAAAAATGTTTAAAATAAGCTCAACAATCAAGTTTGACTGACATTAACCTAACTTCACAACATGTATCCTCAAATGATAGTCCCCATGACCATATTTTTAAGGAATGTATATTTTTAAATTTTCTTATGATTTGAAATATTTTTATACATTCAGATAGCCCTTTGATTTTAGTTATTTGCGAATGAACAATTTGAAAATATTTTTCAACAAGAAATTTGTTTTCAATTTAAATTGTTTACATTAAACATTTAATCCTTTATTTAGAATAAACTGCACCGATACCGCACCGTTTATGTTTAGCCATATTAGTTTTTATTCTACTTTATCAAACATTATTCATAAACCATTATTCGGAAGAAATTAATAATTCATAACGGCCGTAATACGACGCCGAATTTCGCCCGCAATTGTTTCATTCTGGCGGCGCTAATGCGCTGTAAATTTAATGTTATTAAAGTCGCGGCGTGAGCGCCGCGGCGCTTATAGTTCCTTGAAATTTTAATAGGAAATAAAATCGATGTTTGGCCGAAATTAAAGTTTCACCAGCAGCGAGCGCACCGTTGAAAGGTCAAACAGCGCACGCGCCAAGTTTTTCTTTTTATTTTCTATTTTCTTCGTGTGGATCTGATTACTTTAACGTCCTTTTTTTTGCTTTAGAGTCACAGTGAAATGCATAGGATTAACAATTAAAAATCAGTGTGCGTAAAATTAAATGTACATCGCCCAGGGTTTCTGAAATTGAGGGACATTAAAAGTTTTCCAGAAAGGAAATTAAAATAATTTTGAAAGTCGACACTCATCCTCCTGGTTAGAAATTGCCATTGCAGACACCGAACAGGTCAAGATGAAATGTTCCGATTATAATTGGAAAACTTCGTTGGCGTTCTAAGACATATAAATTAAAAATTAAAATGTGCCTTCCCATATTTTAACATACGTACGTATTTCGATTGCTGAATTGTTGCACTCAATGCATTTTGATTTATACGCTCGAAGTATTTTATCTTCTCTTACTAGTTTCTCTGAACAGATTCGTTACGAGCTCATTGATTTAGATTTAAGATTAAAGTATCAATACCGGGTGTTTGTGAAATAAGTGCAGAAATTTAAACCTGTGATACATCGTCATAAATGTGTAACGCGCCGACACGTCACTGATTTTGTTGTTAAACGGAGCAACCAATTACAACAACAAACTGTCTCAACACAATGGAAAAAGAAATTACTCTAATTGACACGTAATTCAGAAACCGGCAAAATTTAACTTCTGACTTGTAAATAGATTTACTGAAGTAACCGTAATGTGTTTTATTTACTTCAATAAAGTCTTGATCGTCTAATTAAATTTGTCAGACCTTACCTGTGACGTAACTCAAGACTCGTTGTTGGTGCGGTCGCGCAATAAATTTGAGAGATTTAAGGAACTAAGTACGTTAAAATAAAAATGCGAGATATTATATTTAATTTGCTTCGTTTATTGAAAAAAAAACGAGGGGAAAAAAACTCCGTTACCAGCCCCCACTAGGAATCTGGTAAATGAACGTAAAAACCCCCGTGAATTTATACGTCAATACAGCGATTACCAAATTTAGCAGTTGCGAGCAATACAGTAAGACTCAGCTAACAGATTTCACTCTCGAATATAGTTGCGATATAAAGGTCTCAACCACAATTTCTGGTGGAATCGAGTTCGCTCAGCACAATAATTTTCACGGGACTTTGTCCTCGATTTGATTGCCAATCAAAATAATTTCTCTATTGAGCTCTGTTTAGGTACAGTGGTTGCCACTTAAGATCGTACTCTAAAACAACACTCGGACCAAATCAACCAATGTACAGCGTGACACGTGAGTCTACAGTGTACCTTTAATTATGTGAATTAATTTCCTAATTAGTTAGATGGTTGGGAAAAGTGGATGGTACGAGATGCGGTTCTTAGTGATCAATTTGCAGAGGTATACACAGTTATCGCTTTTAGTTTTTCACGGATGTCTCCTTGGGACCCCTCCTAAAGTTAGATTAATTAATTCTTCTGGCCAGGAACTTTGTCTACTCGAAACCAGGTAAAAGGGGTTGAGGTACAGTGACTCTCGGTTATTTTCCCCCTGTATACTTTCGTCGCCTAAAGCTGTTACCCACTTGGTGGACCCGATTGACCGCTCATAATGACCGTACACTATAGATGCTTAAGTCCAGCGGTCGCAAAGTCAATCCCCTATATTCTCCCGCAATATATCTCAGCTAATAAACCCCACCTGGTAAAACCCACGGGTTTGGAGAAACGCTCGTTTCGTGAGTTGAGCGCTTAATTTCGTTTCAGTATCTTTGGCCTCGGAATTTGTAAGAAATTCGTACTGAAAATTAACTTGGCCTTGATTTCTGGTGATAAATTAGTGCTGGCCACACTTAATTAGTTGGCAGATATAACTTGCCTTTCGACCAGGGTTTCAAACTGGGACAACTCTCGTAATCACTCAGATCCCAGTTGTGAGCGAGGTCACTAAATGATACGAGGGTTCTCAAAGGTGACAGAAACACTTCTACAATTAGTGCACTGGACTGGAGATTTCGGTAGATCTAGTGGTAAAGTCAACTACTTTGGTTGATCAAGTCGCAGAACGCGTACTCCGACGAACCTAGTGACATACACTGATTTAAACCTAAATATGACAATTCAACAATTAAAATACTAGTAATTTATAAGGCAAAATTGGGAACGTCAACCAACTGTGTGTTTAATTATGTAGATTCAAACTGACTCGAATGCGAACTCGATTATTGAATTTCAAAGCTCTCTGTCTACAATTAGGACTCGATTAAAAGGGTTTGGAATCAATTAAAACCATCAAAAATTCGGCGAAGCAATAATGATTAAATGACCTTTATCTAACTGTCTAAGTCCGAGTAATTTGCGCACCTCTCACTCTGTGTTGAAACCACTCGCGTCGAACCCGCGTGAGAAAGCAAAAATTTATTAAAATGTCTTTCAAACACTTGAAGCTACACCCGCAATGGTGACTGAAAACACGATTATGGAACACAACTTACTTAAGACAAACTGCTAAATTCAAAATTGCAACTCGGCGTTTGGTATTCAACCGGTCTTTTCAAATGACAAAACCTGACTGCCTTCATTAAAATAACTTTTCCCTTTTTCACCCTCGTTAGTGAGCCCCATCCGATTTTCGAAAAGAGCTTGACAACACCCCCGACCAATTGATACCGTTTTCGAAAAATTCCTGTCCACTCCTCCTTTTAGAAAACACCCCAGTAATACATTTACACGCATAACTCACCGTATATGTCCCATGTCGAAGCCTGTTTCTTTTCTTTTAGAATTTTGAACATGCACTCGTTTTACAAGTGACTGATTTATTGTTTCCTTTGCGAAAGTTAAAAATTCGTTCTAAAGTTATCGCCTTCCAGAAGCAACCCGACACCCCAGTGATTTTGAAAATCATCTTATATTACTTAAACGGCCCTTTTCCTATTAAAACATGACTGACATTCCTTCACAAAAATGAAACAAAGCGAGTACATTTTAAAAACTCGGCAATGCCCTGCTGTTACTAAAGTGTTTTGTACTTAAAATTTATTGCCTCTTGTAAACCTGCAACGACCCGTTTCAACCGTTTCCGGGCTTACTAGAACTTCTACGAAAAACAATATTTGTCTGTTATTTGTAATTTGTTCCATAATCGAAAATCAATCACGATTTGTTTATAAGCAAATCCGCGGCTGTTTGAAATGGGAACGATTGAACTTACATGTCCTTAACAAAAGTTTTACGCATTTCGAGAAAATCGCAGTTGAAAATCGGGCAAGAAATAATCGTACATCTATGTCTTTGAGGTAAGTCAAGAAAAGGAAATTTTATTAGAACAAAGAAACAGAAGTGCAATCGAGCAGGGATCTTTGCCGAAGTCGAGAGACCAATAAAAGCGTTGTTTTTACCGTCGCAATAAGTCGTATTGCAGCTGAGCGAAATAATTTCTTTATTTTTTTATGATTATGACACACAATTTATTGATCCGTATTCTTTGGGATCAACAGTTTAGTTTGTGAAAAGTGATTAAATGAGTTACAGCTAAAAACGATTACTATCTACATAGTATTATTACTTATTAAAATGCCGCAATTTACGAAAGGCGAGAGAACAGCATTTCAGAGGTGTATTATTCCTCATACCGTGGATAGTGTTTGTGCTAATCCTGACATGTACGCGAACGCAAGAATCACTTTTTCGCCGAGCTCGTTTGTGTGTCGTTAGTGACGGACGCCACGTCGAACAATTGTTATAAACATTTCTAAATGTCGAATAGTGAACGTTTGTTTAAATGTGATCCTCCACACATATTCGGATATTCGGTGAGTACGTCTTGCGTATTAGTCATTCCCGCGATGTTTACTGTCTACGATTAGAGAAGCAAGTTCCGTAAGTTTTTTTTTTTAATATTTCATGAGAGCAGAATAAGGTATGGATAAAGGAATTTTCTTTTTGTTATACGAATTTTGCTATTCCCAGGACGGCCAGCTTCTGAAATTTTCTTTGGTAACTGATTTAGATTCAGTTCTCAGATTGTTAAATTGTAAAATTTTGTATTTCGTTTCCGAAAAGATTTAACTAAATTGCTTTTGAAAGGTCTCAGAACAACACTGTTATGCAGCCGCCCTAAAATATCTCCTAATCAATCAAGTGTTGTGCGTTCTTTCATTCCGTTTTTCATTTTTGGCCATTCAAATGTTTCATATGAGAATTCAGTTTTACGTAGCGACTTGTCCGAGCCGGTTGGATGCCCTTGCAGACTACAAGGCTCGCAACTCATTCGCATTAGCAGACAATTTCAAAGTTCAAGGTTTACGTAAATGATTTATGATTAAATTGAGTTATTAAGAATTACACTTTATGTTTTATTCTCGTGCCGGCGACAATCAATAGTAATTAGTTCACGTGAACCGGTTTAAAGAAGATTTATAACCTTTGCAACAGGCCGCGTGAATTAATTTCGCGTACGGTGATTTCATCACCGGGTTCGTTAGATTAAACGAATACGAAATAAGCTTGTTTACCATTTTTTTGTAGCCAAAACTTTGAGCAATTATGCGATAAATTTATTAAAGAAAAGCGTAAACGTGTTAGTAATTTGAATTTCTTTTTTATCACCTAATCGAAAGGGAATTCGAATGCATTCCTAATTTTAAGTAAAACACAAAACAATTTTTAGTAAGTTAGTAAATTCTGTCAGTTATTTAAATACTTAGGTTTTTTTTCGTATGACTGTGAATTATTAAGTGTTCATAAATAAAATAACGGCTTTGTACAAATGTAAATCAGGGGTTCCTAATGACCTCCTTGGGGATCAATGCAAACACTAAAGAGGGCATTTAACCTATAAATGTCGGTTATGGGTCTGTAGGGATCAGTTGGGGATGAACATATGTATAAAAATCTTGGTATAACTTCTTAAGAAACAGCGTAAAAATTAAATCAATCTCAAAGTTTTACTGTCAATATTATTGACAAAACTGTTACGATACATTGCGATATGTTTGCTTATTACGTTGTTTGCTGACGATTTATAAAAATATTGTTATACACATGTGATTATATACCTTGAAACGATCCAGGCCTATGAGTGTTATTCAGGGCTACTCTGTAACATTGATGTGCATATCATTTGATATGGTCTTCAATAAGTGAAGAGAACTTAATACGATTTCATAACAACAAAGTCGATTGCCGACCGGCAGTTGAAGAGAGATGTTTATTAACAGAATACCGATTTTGCAAGGTCACCTGATTCATAGCAATGATCGTTACGTATCAAGTACATATCAATCCAGTACATAGCACTCCACCAATGACACAATTGAAGAGAATTCCGTTTCTAAGAAATCAATTGTTATGCTTGTTACATAGGAATCATAACAGGCATAACAACTGACATGAAATGCTTACAGAATAGACCGAATTATCGAATTTATGGCGTAAATTGCTTGTATTTCCAAGACGGTCGACACTTGAATGTTTCTGGTTTTCATAACCTGGCTCTTGGCCTTTTTTGGTCCAAGTCAGTCATTTAAAAATTTTTAATCCCACCTTCTTAGTAAATGACATTTTACATGCCAATTTCGTCAATTTGGCAAAACTTTACTGTTTTGGGTTTTATTTAATCACATATTTAAGTTTATTCAATTCTATCTGGTACATGATCCCTACTTGACCGTTCAGTTAATTGTAAATAACTTAATAATTGGTGCACCTTTGCGGTTCATTGTGAAATTTTATGCACAACAGAAGGTCGCGTTTACAGCTATTTAGTTGCCCTTCTTTTCAAATTCTGTAGTATTCTTATCATTATTTCCTTTTGCTCAATTCAGTACACTTTATTTAATTAAATTGAATGAAATTAGAAATCATGTCAAGTATCATTCATTGGAAAATAGAAAATTAAACACAGGCAGCTTATAAGTATTAGTCAGCTTGCAATATACCAAGAAATGAGATCATACTAGGGACTAAGGTATCGTGTTAAAAAAAAGAATAAGCTCGCATTGCACTGATTTGCAGAACGTGAATCAACGGTACAGCTTCCAGTCCCTGGGGTTTCTAAGAAATCTCTGAACTAGCACGTCTTAAAATTTCCTAGCCGTAAAGTCTGTTAAGAATGACCTGTGTGAACCATCTTGGTCAATTTACAACCATCCCTTACCGACCGGTGTTACGGCGAGAAATCTGACAGTTGAGATTTTTGTACATAGGCATTCGGTCTAAAATCTTCCCTCTATAATACAAATAAAACCTATTGATTAAAATAGTAATAGCCAAAATTTGAAATGAAATGTTATGTTGTGTCCCACGTCAACTTCATGTAATGTTTTTGGTGTGGTACTCTTCGTAGAAAGGTAGATAAAAAGCTTAAGAAAAATGTAGACTCAAATGAACAAAATTTTAAAATGAACCAGGATCAATCTATGAAAGTGTAATAAAATAGAGTAATGTGTGAATAGTCGTAGAATATTAGGAACTTAGCTTTTTCACTAAAGCTATAAAACGGTGGAAGATCCTGGGCAGATATTGATGAGAAAATAAACTTTTTTAATCTACAATTAACTTCTCTTTTTAATATTCACGCACCTTATATTACTAGACGATTTTCTAGAAAACCTGCACCCTGGTTAACGGAAAACATTAAATTAATTATGACTTTAAGAGATGATGCCTTAAGGAAACTTAAAAAGTCTAAAAATATAGAAAAATGGAAATACTATAAAACATTTAGAAATTTTACAACTAATTCAATAAAACGTGAAAAAAAGGCATACTTCGAATATAAACTTAGAAATGGAAATTCAAAAAATCTATGGAAAGAACTGCGAAATTTAAATATTAGAAATAAGCCGGATACTCCTTTTCCTGAAACATTAGAAAATCCCAATGATTTTAATGATTACTTTGTTGATTGCATACCTGGGACAGGCTTTGATGTAACCGAAATCACCAAGTTTATGGTACTAAGCGCAAAAATGTAGCAGATAATATGTTTAGATTACAACTGGTTGATTAAAATTTGGTGGTTTAAAAATTATCTGAAATTAAAACCAATGCTACTGGTGTTGATAACATTAATTCTTATATGTTGAAACTTTGTTGCCCTCATGTAATGCCTTTTATCACGCATACTATTAATTCATGCCTTTTAAATAACTATTTTTCAAAGTGTTGGCGACAGTCATTAATACTTCCTGTTAATAAAGTAAAAAATCCTGGTTGATTATCGTCCTATAAGTATATTAACAACAATATCTAAAATTTTAGAAAAAGTTGTTGCATCACAATTGTGTGAATACTTAAATACATTTAATATTCTACCAGAAAGACAATCCGGATTTAGGTCTCATCATAGTTGTGAAACTGCCATGCTTGATATAACTGATGAAATATTTAGAGCAGCTGACAAAGGTCAAGATACTATTCTTATTATGTTGGATTTTAGCAAAGCGTTTGATACGCTTAACCATGATTTGATGTTGGCAATTTTACACTATTTAGGAATTTCTGATGGTGCTATAAATTTTTTCCGTTCATATTTGCAGGACCGTACTCAAAAAAGTCGTTATAAAAGGGACTGAATCCGAATTACGCCAAATATCTCGAGGCGTCCCACAGGAATCTGTATTAGGACCTCTCTTGTATACCTTACAAACTTATGTCAAATTTTGTACTCACCATATGTACGCTGATGATACGCAGCTCCTCTTTCATTTTTATCCCGAAAATTATAAAAGGGCAAACGATTTAATAAATCTAGATCTATCTTCTCTAGCAACTGCTTCCATAGAGCATTCGTTAGTCATCAATCCACAAAAATTAAAGGTCATGTTAGTTAGTAAAAAATTACAACATAATTCTTTACATCTGGAAATAAATAGTACACCTTTAGAATTTGTTGAAGAAGCTAGGAATCTCGGTTTAATTTTAGACAAGCAGTTACGTTCTAAATCCCATATTGCGAAATGTATTCGCTTAGCCTATACCAATTTAAGAGTCATATACATGAATAGAACTTGCTACACAGAAAAGAATACAGACTTTACAGAATTCGTGTCTTAGACGTGTTCATGGTATCAGGAAATATGGTAGAATATCTCACACGCTCAAAATTAGTGGCTGGATTAATATGAGGAATAGATATTTTCTCCATGCGTGTTGCTTATTTCAAAAAGTTGTCACTTACAAAAGTCCAACATACTTATTTAACAAAATATCTTTCCGTTCTGATGTTCATCATGTTAATATAAGAAATAAGGGCCTGCTCACACCTCCTGTGCACAAAACAAGTTTTTTCGAACGAAGTTTTTCATATAACATTTTCAGAATTTATAATCTCATTCCATCAGAATACAAATTATTGCCAATTCGCTTGTTTAAAAATAAAATGTTACTGAAATTAAAATTAAATTAAATTAACTAAATTAAACCGAACCGAAAAATTAAACTGTTATGTTATGTTATCTGTTATGCAAATAAATCAACATCGTCATTTTCTGGGGTAAGTGCCATCATCAAGTCTTGGGTTATTTTTATGTTATGCTAAGTGTATAATGTGTATTGATAGAATTTATTTATTTTTTATTCTTAAGTCTTATTTCGCCTTTAATATAAATTTATTTACTTTATGGGTTAAGTTAAAGCAGAAGTACAATTTCTGAACCTCGCCCATAGGTTTTCCTAACAATTTAAGATTATCAAATGTAACATTGAATCGTACCTTTTTTATGGAATTGTTATGGAAAATAAAGACTATTATTATTATTATTATTATTGTTATTATATTCCGATCAGATTTAATTATCGATTATTCGATAAATTGAAACTGTAATTCACGCAACCGGTTTTGTATCTTTTTAATCTTTAACCGGACAAAATGTAATTGGAAAAGCACTCAACGTTTCGCTATCGATTGAAAACTTTGTCAGGAATGAATAAAATAAATAACCAATTTGTCAAGAGAAACAAGTCGTCAAGAGAAACGAAAAGGTACCATGATTTTAAACTAAAATAACGAGTTGTCCGGAATAAAGGTAAAAGTAACCAGAACTAAATGGAAACTGACGAAGCCATCAATCGATAGCGAAACGTTGAGTACTTTTCCAATTATATTTTGTCCGGTTAAAGATTAAAAACTTACAATTTTCATCGGACAAGAATCAATTGCCATTATGGTTTTTGTATCCATTAAATTTGCAATAGTTGCTGACAGTTTATTTTTCGCCACCTAGTTTCCATACCTACAACTATTCATATTTTCAAAACATTTTTCCGATCTGACACTTTCACACATCGATGCATATGCGTTTTACTTTACACTTACACAATGAAGTTCCTCGATGTCCTCTTGTCATTTTGTGGCTGTTGATGTCCTACTGCGTAGTGGTGTAGATGACACGTAGTAACGTCTGAGGTTATAGTGATGGTGTTGTGGTGTGCTGTATCAAGCAATTCTAGGATACGTGCAGTCATCCCATGTAGTGATAATGGTATTTTCAGGTGTAGATCTTGCCGTTGTGATGGTGTTGAAGACACGTGGTGGCGTTCCTCGTTATGTGCAGCGTCGAAAACACCTGTTGCTGCTTCTTGTAATTAAATTACGTTTTGACTTCTCTCGGTTGTGGTGATGGAGTGTTGCTTCTGCCAACTTCCCTCTTAGTATATATTCATACGTCAGGCAAGTTTCTTGTGTTTTTGTGTGTTTTTAATATAGAATTATTACAGGTCTAAATTTTTTCTTTCCTTGAGACACCCTGTATAACAAGAGGCTCCGATTTTAGCTCCGTTCATTATCATCGAGTTATTTCTAGCGTGTCGGAAAAAGGCGCGTCGCCGTGGACGAGCGAGCGGAATGTGTTTTACGGCCGCTCGAGCCTGGAAATGAATTTAATTAAACGATAAATACCCGGATTGCTTATTCTTTTCGCTTTTTATTCAGATCTTCGAAGAATGCATTTCAAATTAGAAACGCGGTTCTCGAATTTATTTAGAAGTTTA
This sequence comes from Prosopocoilus inquinatus, assembly GCA_036172665.1. NCBI lineage: Eukaryota > Metazoa > Arthropoda > Insecta > Coleoptera > Lucanidae > Prosopocoilus > Prosopocoilus inquinatus. Next base: position 33,171,728 of record CM069877.1, read on the forward strand.
TGGTTTTGAAAAAACTCCAGGTTTCCAGGCGTCAGTGCGGCAATTTCTTTTTGCTTCTTGCTTGCGACGGATTGTGAAATATTGCGACCGCTTCGTGGAGGCGAGCGTGACCTTTGACATTCAATTCTGATTGGATAAAATTGATATCACGTTCGGTCCTTTTCTTTTCTCCCTTTTGTCTTTTTAACCCGTTAGCCCGAATCACGCTTACAGCGAATTATTCTAGCGTTGGATGCCGGGGTGACCACACGTTTCGTGTTGTGTGAGTGTTTGGTGATCTTTTGAAATACTCCCCTTGGGAAGGTGGAATACAAATTGCGGCCCTAGCCGGACCTACGCGGTCATCCTTGGTGATAAGCTGCAAATCTCTGCGCTTTTCACAGCCGGCTCGTGTTTGATAAAACGTTTAGATTAGTTAATATTCTTTGGTATAAACCGGTTCGTGTGTTACGATGTTGTTTTCTTCGTCCACTTACTAGGCTTTTATCTGCCGGCGTTCTTGCACCTTTTTGCAAACGTCTTGTGGCATTCACCTTCGGCGAGGCGCTGTCCGCCTTTTCGCCCTTTTTGGTCCTTCTGCTGTATAGTACCCCTGAGTTTCTGACACTCGGAGGAGCAGCAGACCTCCGTTGGTGTCTGACGTGGAACAGGACTCGAAAGATGAGGAAGTTGTTGAGTTAACGAAGTTTCGACCGCCGTTTGAACCGACGCGACTCTGCGCCAGGACAGGTCGGATCTCTTTTTTACCTTCTTTACTTTGTTGGGCAATCCTTTCTTGCTGATTGTTTAATTGAAATTTCATACGTAGTTCTCGCGGACTAGGTTGACGCCTATTTGCGTAACTGGGCAAACCCGTTGTAATGACTTGTATACGAGTCCCGTCAGAACTATTTGCGCTCGTGTTAATTTTTGGTTGTTTATTTATTGTTGGATCGTTAAATTTTTATTCAGATCTGAACATATACGCCAGTAGTGGTGAATCTTGAGATTAGTCGAAAGTTAACCTTTCGGCCGTGTGCGGTTTTTTTTTATTTGTTGGTGTTTAGTTTTTGTTGATTATTTTGGATGAGTCGAGTTTACTTGATTTTCCCGCGATCCCAGAAAAATTGAGTGGCGCCCTTTTGGCTGAAATATCGCGTTGGTTTGACAAGAACCGCCCGTCCCATTGTTATTGGCCGGCGACACCGAAGACATTCGCCACGGTGTAAACCTTGCTAAGTACCTGCACAGGTAGGTAGCAAAATGTTAATTTTGTTTAGGTGTATGAAACTGACGTTTGTTTGATTGTCCTGATAACATGTAAAACAATCTTGATGTTTCTCTTCCTGAAACTCAAAACGTAAGTATTTTGGCACTTTTTTTCTTTTCTCCACATTTTCTATTTTAGAGGTAGGCAGTTCTGCATGACAGTAATTTTTTAAAGATAATCAAGTTTAGTTAAGAAACTTTTGAGTCAACGTCCTCGAGAACTTATTCGTAATTATTTATTTTTGTCTCTTTTCTATTAAACCTTGCATAAACCGCAGAGGCCTCGGAGGCCCGGTTACATATTTTAATTTAAGAAATTGTTGTTAAATATTCATATTTTGACTAACGGTCTTGTGACTTTATTTGTTCGAATATAATGTCTTACTGACTGAGTAATTATAAAAAAATACGTAGGTATTGAATACTGTTTTAAAAATATAGCGTAAAATACCAATCGGGCCTATAAAGCCCTACCCGTAGTTTCAAGTTAATTTCTATTATATTCTGTTGAAGATCATATTTGCAAGTCTCTTGCAGGTTTGTGCAAGTTCTGACATGCTAAATAAAATCTTATATAAATAGCTGAGCCGTATGAATGTCGTTAGTTTTTTCTAGACCATTGTTCGTATTGAAGTTTCATAGTGTATTATCAAGATGGCATATGCTAGAAATAAGATAGCGCTTTCTCAACGTGAGCTAGAATAAATTGCAGAAAACATTAGTGATTTTGAAGATCTAACCGATGAAAATGATCACTCTACTGATGATAATGAATCCGATTACGTAGAAGAACATGAATCGAGAACATCGGAAAATAGTTCAGATGATGAAAATGCCGAGTCTCGAGTGCCGACCATAGGAGATACATCAACAGGAATTTACACATCGAAAAATAAGTTAGAATGGTGTTCACAACCAATGCAAGCAGCCCGAGGAAGAACGCCAAACAAAAATATAATAAGATTTACTCCTGGAGCTACTCCATTTACTAAGAGAATGTACGATTCAGAAGAATGTTTTTATTGTATTCTCGGCAACCGCTTTTAGAAAAAATTTGCAAATGGACGGACAAAGGTGTTGCACTTCTAAAAGAAAAATGGAAGAACGTTGATGATAAAGAACTAATAGTTTTTATTGGTGTTTTGATACTTACTGGCGTCTACAAATCCCTAAATGAACCACTGACGCAACTGTGGAGCAAGAATGATGGCCGTGCTACTTTCAACAAAGCAATTAGCAGAAATCGATTTCAGAGTTTGTTACGTTGTTTACGATTTGACGATGCAGCGGCTAGAAGAATAAAGAAAACAGAAGACAAACTAGAACCTATTCGCGAATGTTTTGAAATGTGGAACTTATATTTGAGAGAATTATATACTCCAAGTTGGTGCATGACAATAGTTGAACAGCTGGTAACTTTTCGAGGTTGCTGGCCATTCCGACAGTATATTTCTTGAAAACCAGGTAGATACGGTCTAAAATTTTGGGCGATTTGTGATAGCGAAACTTCACATGCGTGGAAAATGAATGTATATACTGGAAAGGCAGCCGGAGGAGAAGGAACTGTCAAACTAGGAGAAAAGGTAGTGAAGGATCTTGTAGTAGAAATTGAAGGGAGTGGAAGGAATATAACTTGTGATAACTTATTTATGAGTAGTTATTTACTGGGAGAATATTTACTGTCAGAAAATCTTACACTTGTTGGTACAATTCGTTGTAATAAACTGGAGTTACCACTAGAACTCACCAAAACGTAAAGTGAATTCAAGTATTTACGGGTTTAGAAGGGATGCCCTAAAAAAGGAAAATTGATGACACTATTGAGTACAATGCATCATGAAAAGAAAAATGAAATAAATTAAAAACAGAAGCCGGAAATAATACTTTCATACAACTCAAGTAAAAGTGGAGTAGACACGATGGATCAAATGACAAGATGTTACACGGTCAAAAGGATGACAAGAAGATGGCCATTAGTAGTTTTTTATAATATGATTGATATCAGCGTTCTAAATTCTTTCATACTGTGGAAATCTATTACATCCAAAAACATGCAACGTCGTGAATTCATTATCAAGCTGGGTAAAACACTTGCTGTAGTAAAGAAAGATGCTAACCCAGGCGAAGAAGTTCAAACTGCTGAAGATGTAGTGGAACCTGTGGTAAAAAGAAGACGGTGTTCAATATGTCCACCCTCATTGGATAGAAAAAATAAAATTATATGTAAAAAATGTAGCAATAACGTGTGCAAAGAACATTCGGTCCTACTGTGTAATAAATGCTGTAATCAGTAAAATTATGTTGTTATTTTTTATGTAGATAATTATTTCATTAAAGGTAATCTATAAATAGTCAATTATTAAATAATTGACAAGAAAATATTAAAAAGAATAGACAATATAATGATAAAAAGATTACGGGTCTCTCAGGCCCGCTTGGTACTTCATAGGTTATAAAAATATTGGTACGTCGGAGGTTAACTAACAGATACTCTTTTTCTTTGGCTTTTCTAGTAGAAGGAAATATTTTTTCTTCGTCGTTTCCAAATCGTTCCAACTAAACCGTCAAAAATCACCGATCCATTGGATTTAGGATTTGCATCCCCCTCCCTCCCCCCAATCGACGAAAAATGGTTTTAACCTCGTCTCAAGTTTGGAAACAACGGTTTCAGATTATGACTTGGCATAATTAATCGTTCACTTTTAATTAAGCCGCCGGATTCCATCCGCATTGTGTTCAGAGCGAGCGATTTATATTTGTCGCGAGCTCGGTTACGAAATACAGAATTATTGTGTTCACTTCGGCTGAGATATTCCGAATAAAGACCTCGTCTGAATGTCTGTCATTAGTCTTGCTTTACGTCGAGCGAAATCTTCAGCGTACAGCTCGTCGATAATTAACCTGGCAGATGGGCGAAAGCAACGTCAAAGGACTACCTAAGCACAGATTAATTACACAAAGTTTAATTTACTATACTTATAAAGGAAGGAATTTACATGTCGCTTTGCTTAATTTTCAAAATTCATAAGTTCATCTTATTTTGTTCTGCTTATTCTTTTTAGTTCACTTTTTGAGGCTGATTCCAAAACAATTCTTACCTACTTTTCTACTATTTTTTAATATTAATTATATTAAGAACCAGGGGAACATTTTCAAAGAGGAGATGGAGAAGTTGAAATTATGATATTCAATTACTGACGAGAGGGACAGTAAAGATGGAGGATATGCAAGGAAGTCGAAAAAAGAGAAAATTTGAAAAGTAATGAAACATTAGTTACTTTTGTCTTATTACAGAGTCTTCGAGAAATTTAAAGAACAGTTATGGTATTTTGAAAATCTTAAAAACCTGGTGTTATTTTAATGGAGATTATTTTTAGAATCGACGTAGATACAAAACCGTCTTCTGCTTCCAAGTTAAAAAAAGTCTGTGATATATCTTCAAATTTTGCAACTATTTTCACATGTAACCCCAATTTCGTCGTAGAAGACCTCATCGACCTCCTGCTAGCAATTATATTAACTAACCCCAATAAGGTTTCTGATATGAATCTGTGAGCTTTCGCAGCTGAGGCTTGCGTTGTTTGAATAATTAAGTCCTAGCTGACTTCAAAATTGCCGTTGATAATTAACACATCAACGCAATTAATTCCGATTATCATAACTTGCAAATTAGACGGTGCGGTGTTTGTACGCGAATTTAATTTCGAATTGCTTTTAATATTAACGAAGCCGAAAGCTACAAGAGAAAAAGAAATTAAAATAAAGTTTACCGTTTCAGAGGAATTTCAAGTGCTTTAAAGATAAATAGAACAGTTAACAAAGGCACCTACGTGTATTGAGTTAGCTCTAAAGCTCGCTTGGATCTAGGTGTACATAACTTCGCGTGTCGTTGGAAACTTTCGCGGTCGCGTTGGCTAGGCGTATGCGCAACAGGTCTCCTTTAAAACATTCATTTCCATTAGTACATGCTGGGACCAGCTCTCAGACGATGATGTTCATGCCGTGCCCAGATGAAATATTAATGGATTCCTTTTTGTTTGGCCGCGGAATGGAAAGCACTTGGGATAATGTTTTGCGTTACGCAGGTTTCCAAAAAAAAATGTCCATACATCAAGGTAGGAATACAGGAAAATAATGGGATTTGAGAGAAGTTTCGCAGTCGAAGAGCATGTACTAAAATATGCAAGTGAAAATGTTCTTGTTGTCAACTTGCTAACAAAGCAAATTATATGATAACTATTGTTACTACAAGTACTTCATTTATTGTCGACATAGACTTCAAAAATGAGGCAGTCGTAAAAGCGATAAAATGATAAGATACTTTAAAGGAAATTATCGTCTTAGAAGGAAATATTTTAGACAAATATTAAAAGTAGATTGCGAAATAAACGTGCGGCGTTACAAAAAGTAACAAACGCAGAAGACAAACAATCTGGTGATCTGAGGAGATAAAAGATGCGGTGAAACAGAAAAAATGCATGTGGAAGAAATACTTGAAAGTGAAAACGGAAATAAGCTACAGCAACTATAAACAACAGAGAATAAAAGTGAAAAAGACTGATCAAGTTAGCAAAACAAAACGCATGGGAAAAATTTCGACAGGCAAAATGAAAAATGATACTCGTAGCAACGAGAAACTATCGTACGAAACATTGAAATCTCTTTAGAAATAAAAAATAGTACATCTAATCAAGAGAAGGACAAATACTCGTAGAGGATAAAATGATGATGGCCAGTTGGAAGAAATATCTTGAGGATGTACTTAACGTAGAAAAGAAAATATGTGGACAAGAAGAACAAGTTCAGACAAACTTAGAAATAACAGAGGTAGAAGAAGAAATAAAGGCAGAGAAAGTGTAAAGATTCGGTTTGTAGAGATGCGAAGTTTTTCTTATAGAAAATTAAATGTTGTGTTTAAAATAATTATTCCATTCCATTGATTCATAACGGGTAATTATAACTAGGTTAAGGTTAGAACCTGAGTGTTTCCTGGAATTTAGCGCACGATGCAGCGCTCCACCGCAGAAGAATGAAGAATCTAGCGGTCGAAGAGCTGCAATATTACCCTTAATTGATGCATTTAATTGAGAATATTTTTGTATGCAAGTGCAGTCGCATTCCTCACCTACATAACAACCTGGGAGAGACGAAAAAAGGCTTATATATATAGCGGCCGAGAGATTAAGGTCGAGCTTACGGAAGCCGCAACATTACCCCTAATTCCTGCACTTAAGGATATTTTTTGCATAGCAAATGCAACATCCAATATTTCTCACTTACGCAGCAATCTGGAATGGAATAATGCTTAAGTGGTCCGGGAGCGTACAATAAATGGATCTTCATAGTTCTTCGAGTTAGCATCTTGACCTAATTAGGCGTTGTGTTGAAAGATTTATTTTTCTTATTGTAAAATTTTCAATCAGTCAGTTTTCCTAAGTTTCAAAGTTAATTTCGGGGTTATTATACTTGTTTATCTTTCCTGGTAATCAATTTAATCGTAACTGAATTTTTCTATTATTGTTTAAACTTCTCTCTCAACAACGTTGGTGAGTTGAAAGAATATTTATTTATTTTACGCACAAGCTTTACTTTTGTTGATGTTATACCGAGTGTTTGCCTCCTCTCTCCCGAATAGTTTCCTTTTGTTTCATTTAACGCTATAATTTCTTTCATATTCAATTATTTTGTTAACCTGAATCATTGTTGGTTACTTGCAAAATTTTCGGTTAATATTTCAATAAATTTCATTCTTTTCGTTTCACCGAAAATGGTTATTAAAATTAATTGTCTTACGTACTAATTGAATTGGAACTAAATTTCACGATTTTATTTATACTTATTTTTTATTTAAATTTTTTTAAATTGTAAACTGATTTTCATGTTTTTATTTATCATATCTTTGTACCTACTTTAAATTCACCTGAAGACTTCCGAATCACTCGATGGACTCGTATCGCAACGGATTCAAACACACGTGTGACTACTGTAATTCATGCCTAAAAATAGATCACCATTGCAAATACGTACAAGTAAAAAAAAAATTTGAGGATAAGGACATTTTGTAGAGCACGATCTCAGGTTCTTTACAATTAATTTTTTTCTTTTCTCCACATTTTCATTCTTTTCTTGTCTCATTATTTAATAAATATCTACACTTATTTTTTTCCTTTTCTAGTAGAAGGAAATATTTTTTCATCGAAGATTCACCAATTAAAATGTCAAAGAGCATCGATCTAATAGATTTATGATTCGTATTCCCCCTCCCTCCCCAAAGAACAAAAAATGGTTTTAATCTCGTCCTAAGTTTGAAAACAACGGTTTCAGATTATGACTTGGCATAATTAATCGTTCACTTTTAATTAAACTTTATTTTTGTTGAGATTATACCGAGTGTTTGCCTTCTTTTGTTTCATTTAACGCTATAATTTGATTGATATTCAATTCTTTTGTTAACCTGTTAATCATTGTTGGTTACTTGCAAAATTTTTGGTTAATATTTTAATAAATTTCATTCTCTTCGTTTCACCGAAAATTGTTATTAAAATTAATTTTCTTACGTACTAATTGGAACTAAATTTTACGATTTTATTTATACTTATTTTTTATAAATAAATTGTAAACTGATTCTCATGTTTTTGTTTATCATATTCTTGCACCTACTTTAAATTCCCCTAAAGTGTTTTGTGTACCAAATTTTTACGTTTTCTTTCATATATTGTTATATTTAAAATCTGGGCATTTTTATTTAAGATAGTTCTGTAAGTAAGATTTTCATTTTTGAAGTCCGAGGAGAGCAAAAACCATGGGGACTGACAAAAGGACGAAATATTTTCGACAGTTCTGAAAATACAGGTAAAACGAGCAACCATTCGAGCAACCGTGGAAAACAAATTTGAAAATCGTTGTTTTATCAAAACAGATGCGTTACGAACAAACAAATTGAGATCCAAATTTGTACGGATTGTTTTGAAGAAGTGGGGCAAAAAGGGGATGAAAAGTGGTTTTCCAACCTCGTACGGGCTTTACAGAAGTAAAGAAAGGAATAACAAAAATAAAGTTAGAAACAGCGGCGGGACACGATTATATAACGCCAGAAATGGTTAAAAACGTGGGAGAAAAGATCACAGAAATGGTAACTAAACTTTCTAACAAAGTATGGTCAGCAGAAAGATTCCCAAAATAATAGGAGAGAAGAATACTACTACCCATTTTCAATTCTCGGTGATTACCGACAATATCAAAATTATAGGGGAATAACAATAATGAGTGTAATCGCCAAAATGTATGAGAGGATATTGAAAAATAGTCTAAAAATGCAAATAGAGTCCTAATTTGAAACTCCTAAAGTAGTTTCAGGAAAGAAAGAGGGGTACAAGACAAACAAATAATAGAAAAAAGAGAGTATAAAAACACGAACGATTAAAGACAACCGAAACAGATATGGCAAACAAAAACAAAAGAGAAGAAAACTAATGGCAGATCGAGGAAAAAATTGAACAATTTAGTGACGGAATGCTTAAGATTTTTATGTACTATCGGGTGCAAAGAAAAGTAAACGACTCTTAAGGGAATTCTTGCGTCATTTTAGTTTTGTAAAACCAGTTTGAGTACATTTTTTTGCATATTTATGACAATTAAGTAACATTAATCCATTACGAAGCATTAGCAAATCAAAGTCACACATACAATAGCAAAAACTATTGTTTACTTTTCTTTGCACCCGATGGTACATAAGTAACGGGCAATTAGACGCCTTAACACCATTGGGTACAATAAGGCTTATCGATTATACAGGTGTCCCAGAGATACGTAAAAGTTCCATAACATTCTTGCTCAATTTTTTTTTTTGTATAATAAAAGCGCTTCCATTGCACATTTCAAAATTATTTTCGTTTATCTACGGGGTGTCCAAGTATTATAAAAATATTAAAGTTACGTTTTTTTAAATTGAAATACCCCATTGTGACTTCATTTTCAGATTCTAAACTAAATTTTGCGTTAAATTTATTTGAGTCATTTTTACGTATCAATCATACTTTTTGATGTGAGTCAATTTTTTCTTGAAAATTCCCGGATGAAAGGTTCCATTCAAAAATTCGTAACTTCTAAACCACTAAAGATAACGCAACTGATTTTTTTTTTCAGTCAATGCCAAGGCTGTGGTCAATCATTCGAGATCAAACCAAGTTGTGAATGTGATGTTTCAAGGCTTACTACGATTTTTTGAAGATGAATAATTATAAATAACAAAAACTCCATTTTTTCAAATAGAAAACCCTGTATATTTTCACACCATTCCATAGCGTTTTTGATAAGCTTTTCAATATACAGTGTGTAGGATCTAATTCTGATATTTGACGAGTTATTGAGAAAATAGTAATTTTTAGATGTAAATATTTAATAAACAACTGAAAATTTCTAGTAGATTGGTACCAAAATGAAAAGCGATTAAAATTTTCAACCAACGTCGCACCAGTTACGGAAATATTGTGTCAAAAAGTGCGAATTTCATTGGTATAATATTTTATTCGCTGTTCGTGATTATCCGCGATCAATCAGTAGGACTGCGGCTTTAATTTCAAATTTATCCTCCCAGTTCGCGTGAATTAGAAGTTCTATTGATGATTCATGAAAATTCTAAGGCCCGATTTTACCATCTGCTGATAACTTCAACCGTCGGTTTATATCCTTAGAAACTATTGTGCCGACATTGGTTACCTAGGATATTAACCGACGGTTAAATTTATCAGGAGGTGGTAAGATCGAGCCTTACTTGGGTACTCAGGAAATCTCACGAGAAACTGATTTGTATGTCACTTTCAAATTTTCATCATCATCATCAAGAGAACTTCTAATTCACGCGAACTGGGAGGATAAATTTGAAATTAAAACCGCAGTCCTACTGATTGATCGCGGATAATCATGAACAGCGAATAAAATATTATACCATTGAATTTCGCACTTTTTGTACAGTATATCCGTAACTGGTGCGACGTTGATTGAAAATTTTAATCGCTTTTCATTTTGGTACCAATCTACTAGAAACTTTCAGTTGTTTATTAAATATTTACATCTAAAAATTACTATTTTCTCAATAACTTGTCGAATATCAGAAATGGACTCTACAAACTGTATATAATTGAAAAGCTTGTCAAAAACGCTATGAAATGGTGTGAAAATATACAGGGTGTTCTATTTGAAAAAATTGAGCTTTTATTTTTTATAATTATTTATATTCAAAAAATCGTAGCAAGCCTTGGAACATCCCTTCACGGGGAAGAATTTAGTATAGAATTCAAAAGTGAAGTCAAAATGGGGTATTTCAATTTAAAAAAAAAACGTATCTTTAATAGTTTTATAATACTTGGACATCCTGTATATAAACGAAAATAATTTTAAAAGGTGCAATAGAAGCGCTTCTATTATACAAAAAAAATGAGTCGATACCTGGAATAGCAAGAAAGTTATGGAACTTTTACGTAGCTCTGGGACACCCTGTATGTACATGTATGTATAATTTTTTGCTTAATCAAATAGTGATACAGTTGTTTGTAACAATACACCGAATGTTACTTTTATGGTGTACATGACATCTAAAACCCAAATCAGTTTTTGTATTGTTACACCTCTGATTGTATTTGACCTTAGAAATTAAATTCCGCGAATTTATGAAAGCCAAAAATTCTGTATCCGATAATCCGATTTGATACATATATCAAGTACATAAGTTATAATTAACGAACGCGGTTCGGCATATGTATTTGTTTTATCGAACGCTTTCGGCACAAACCGGTGTAGAGCTCTCCAATTATTATAAACGCCCATTGTATCGCTTTGTTACATTATGTACACTGTACACATATTCAAGCTTAGTATGTTAATTAAATCAATTTATGGTAAACTATGAATTTTGTATGAAGAGACACGCTGATTTATCCTATCCGTGAAAAATGAGGCGAAGTATCGAACTCGCTTAAGGGTATAAATGAATCGCAAAAGATTGGACAACGCGATTTTTAAAATAAAATGAAACCAAAAGCGTAACATCATAATTTTTCAAGGTTACATGTACGTACTTTATAAAAGTAACACTCGATGTGCAGATTAATGCATTTGTATGACAAAAACAAACCGACTGATTAATTTTAAGTGAAGAAGTGCGCCAAATAAGTAACACGAAAGTTCTATTTTAGTTAACAATAGACTCTTATAATTATTTTGACATATAGGCAGAATTATGTAAAGAATCGAATATTCAATACGTAGAGATGCGGTTTGTATAAAAATTACGTTTGCGATTAAATAATAGGAGTATTATAACGAGTGTTCAATAAAAAAAAACGGTCAAGTAGGCAGTAGCAGGCTTTTGTTGTCGGGAATGCATGTCGCGATTAACTTAATTTGAATTTCAACTTTGACAAGTTGACGGTTAAATCTAGCCATAAACATTCGATAATAAAAGATTTTTTTTGAAATTTCTTCATTGAGTTAAAGTGAGGTTAGAAATGCAAGTGACGCTTCACGCTAGCCGTATGAAGAACCCTACGCTAGAAGTTCAGAATAAATTCATGGCTATCTAGACCGTTTTTTTAATTGAACACTCGTTATTAATGAATAATAACGTGTATAAGGTCAGAGTCAGAGGCAGAAGCATCATTTTTTCAAATTTTGCACGCTACGCGCAGCGAACAACCGAGAGATTAAAGTCGAGCTTACGGAAGTCGCAGTTATACCACTAATTTCTGCACTCAATTAAGGATAATTTTTCCATAGCAAATACAACATCCAGTATTCCTTACTTCAGCAGCCATCTGGAAGGGAATAATGCTTAAGTAGTCAGGGAACGGTCAAGAAATGGATCTTCCTAAGTCTTCGAGTCGAAGCCTCTTGTACGCGTCGTATTCCGGGTGGGAAGACACTTAAAAAAGAATTACAAAAAAAGCATAAATAAAATAAAATTTGACGCCAATTTCCTCGGAAACAAAACATTTTTGATACTATCTAATAAAGAAGTTCCGGTATTTAGAAAAATTCTGTCAAATCTTCAATTTCCATAGATTGAATCTTAATCATCCTGTTATCTTTTACTATCACATTGATTTTATTTGATACTTCATAATTTTGGTAAGTTGTTCAAAGATTTCGTTTTATCAAAATCCTTTTTTCTGTTGCTTAGGTCCCATTATATTCTTTCAGTTTCTTTCAAGTTTTATCGATTTCAACATTAATATGTAAGAAAACGAGATTCTGTAGAAAAATTAGCTCATTTTCGAATTTATTATAACGAGGAAAAATCTAGCAAGGAAATCATAACATAAACCAAAAATGCATTCATTTCGAAAAATATTGTATAAGTCGGGCAAGAACCTAAACGACTTTCCATTAAAGAAGGTGCTGAGAGCGATTCCTGGCTAATTTCAAAGAACCAAATAAGGGAGTTGCTGTTTGGATAGTTGTGGTATTTTGGGAGATTTTATACCTATCCAGCAACGATTACTTTGTCGCTGCAGTTACAGCAGTTCTACTTGAAAGTAAAACACATAAAATATTTATTTTTTAATGTAATTCAATAGTTCAGGCATTTGTTGACTTAAAAAATTTCTAAAATACCTTATATTACGTGGGTAACTTTTATTGTTTTATAGTGTAGAAGCTTGATAAAAATAAAAACCGTAAATAATAAATATCGGTTAATATTGTGACAATTCAAGAACACTTGACGCAAACTATGTGCTTCAGAGCCTAGCGCGCCAGAGTCTGAAAAGTTCAAGGAACGTCAATTTTCTTCGACCGACAGAATTTTCCGGGCCACGAAACTTCGATAGACAATCGGACTTCGACAGACCTCCGTAGCCGTGGAACCTTCACCCGACCGAAAAATCTCGTAACCAGCTCGGCACATATTGCTTTATAAACCTGAACGCTCGGCTATTAAAATAAATTAGTCTTTAAGTGTTTTATATTTCCCGCGTTAAATAAATTATTATTTAAGTGTTGCTTTAAATAAATTCGTTTATTAAGTATATCGAATTTTTGTTTTAAAATAAACTTAACGAAACTTAAATTATTCGTAACAATACCGCATTAACATCGTTTCGTTTAAAAGTCAATAGGGAGCGCTACTCCACTCGCGTAATAATCTACAGGGTGTTTTTAAATTACCTGAATAATCTTAATATCTTTAAGGATTATACTTTTGTTAACCATCCGATATTTAAAATTGGCGAAATTTTGAAAATATTGAAAATAATTTTAACCTGTCCTCATTCATTACAAATAATTTTCAGGCAGACTTCTGAATTATGGATCACTTTTCACATAAAATGCGAAATAAAATGTAAGTTAAATTATTTTTCCTCCGCGTTCATATTATCAGGCCTAGGCGCATTTTAGGCGGAAGGTTTCGTTAAATATACGAGGAACTACTAAAATGCTGAAGCGATCATAGTCGGAAAAAGTTCTAATCTTTAAAGCATCTGCTCTGTAAAAACAAAACAATAAACCAGTCGAAGCCCGAGAAGTCTATGCGACACGCAGTAACCACTACGGTTCTGGTCGACTGGATATAAAAACTTGTTTACATAATCAATTCATTCCGAAATGTTGAAATCTACGCCGCCGCTTTGTTTATCTTTATACTGGTGTTTACCACATATCCTAGGAATGTCCGACCCTTACATATAACTTACTCTGTGTGCCCTTTTATCTCACTCTTCAAACAGCTTCGCTCTCCACAGTACTTTTTTGCTTTGTCCTTGTACCGACTGACTTCCACTGGGTTATTACGATCATTTTTTATCAGTTCTTCAAGTACTATCTAAATATGTAATAACATGCATCGTATCTGCGTATCTGTTAAAAAAATAAGTTTGGTGTGAATAAACACCTCCTGTATACTTCTAATACTGTGTAGTGCAGAATACCAACCTGCGACAAATATTATATTTTTCCAAGAATATCAAATTTTGAAAATAGGGCCATATACATTTTCTTTTTTTTTTAATTTAAAGTTACTTTGATCTAAAAAAACACATTTGTTTCCCTATTCTTAAAATGGCTTTAAATTAAAGCTTCCTTATAGTCTGATTATGAAGACGGCTATTAATCTGATTATTCAGGAACATATTTAAAGTATTTATTGACCCAAAAGTTTTGTTATAAAAATAAGTATATATAAGGCTTATTAAAGCTAATTAGTTAAGGTCAATTGGTTCTGAATCAGTTGTTTCAAGAAACTTACTGTTCCTCCTCCAGCACCCTTTGATGAATAATTTAACATTAACACGAGGAACAAAATTATATATAATCTGGCTACACGTAGTATATGTGCGTGCTGCGTGTCCAGTTAAGAACATGCATATAAAGAAATAGATAATCTGATAGATAACGATTAGCAAGTGAAAACCTGAAAAATGCAAAGAAAAATGTGTTTTGAAGTCTGACGTGGCAATTAGGAATTATTTATTAAATGTTTACGAAACAGTTTTTTTGAAAGCCATTACTGAATGAGACCTGAAGGAATCTGGAACATTATTATAAAACTCCACTATGTTAAATGAAAAACGGTCGTGCGGTGAATAGGTGTTAATAAACCTTTACTTCTGATATTAATTCTGTGAATGTCAGTTCTAAAAGAATTCTTTTCAAATAAATACTGCGACGCTTTATTACAGAAAATTTTACAAAAGAACGCTGCTGAATGTAATTTTCTCCTGTCGGCCATATTTAACCATTTTGCTCTCACAAAGGTGTGCGAGATGTGTTCTCTACTTCTGAGCCCAAAAATAAAACGGAGACATGAATTTTGGACACGTTGTAATTTTCTAATATCAACACTATCTATACCTTTTCAATTTCAAATTGAGACTAAACAAATTCAAATTGGAACTAAACAAATTCAAATTGGGAATAAACAAATTCAAATTGGGTTTAAACAAATTTAAATTGGAAAACATATTTTAATTCAGAAAAGATACAAGCTGGTAGGTAATAATAACAAAAGGAAATGTAACTACCTAACTAATAATTATATGCCTAAATCAAAATTTTACATTAACCATATATAACTCATCAGGTATGAATTTTTGGATGCTTGCAACAAATTTATATGTACAGTTAGGTACGGTAATTTTATTAGTAATATTTTGTCCCATTATATTTTCTAATTTTCTAAACGATATTCCATCTGCGCAATGATTGGCTTCACCTACTAAAATTTGTGGCATTTGGATTGCTAAGTTTCTTTAACACCAGCATTTAGACAGGACCACGCGAATTCAATTGAATTCAACATTGGACTGTACGAGTAAAATCTCAGCAAACGATTTTTGGCAAATTTGTCCTCTCTCACAACATCCTCAACTCAAAAGTGGCACGGAGCAATTTGAATTTGTTTATTCCCAATTTGAAATTGTTTATTTCCAATTTGAATTTGTTTAGTCTCAATCTGATATTGTTTAGACCCAATTCGAAATTGTTTAGTTTCAATTTGAAATTTTTTAATCCCAATTTGAAACTGTTTAGTCCCAATTTGAAATTGAAAAGGTGTAGACAGGGACCGTACATCGTGCCACAGTAGTTAAATAACGAAAGAATTAATTAGTCGCAAAGCATTCTACGCATGTGCTGAGTTAAAAAATCTTTGCTTCCATATGACATCTTAAGTCTATCATAAGCAAGTTGTGTTATTTTACTGATATGAATTTTAAATCTCAAACCAGTATCACAATAAAGACCGATATTTTTAGCGCAATTTACTAATTTCAAAGTAGAATGATTTATTTTTATATTAATTTGGTGTAGCGCAGATAGGCGAGTTTTGTTTCTGCCAAACACAAGAACGTGCGATTTACTAGGATTTATAGAAAGACAGTGATCAGAAGCTAGAGCTTGTATTAACTGTAAGTCTGAATTAATATCTGTTACACCCTTCGCAATATCAGACGCCTCAAAACAATTATATAGTTGTGTATCATCAGCATAAAGGTGACATTTGCAAAACTGAATACGATTAAATATGAAGCTGGTGTATACAGGCTGTTTCAAATTCGCCCCTCACCATGGGGATCTCGCTTATTTGAAGAGATAGAAGGTAGGTTTAAATTTGGCAAAGTTGCTCAATTTGATGAACATTAATAATCCGGAGAGAAAAAGTTTCTATGTTAACTCTTATTCGAAATAATTGTAAAAAAAGAAAAATTGTCATTTTCTTATTTTGTCTTATTTAAAGAGGTATCAAAAAAATAAAAATATTTTCTTAAGGCACTTTTCAATTCTTTACGTAGTGGTAACCACTATTTTTCTATAATACGTTTCGTCAAGTTGATACCATCATCAAGTTTATTTTTCCTTATGGTGCCCATATTGAAATTTGGTGACAAAAGAATCTACTCATTATGCCGATTACGATAACATAGCACACGTTATAAAAATGCTTTAAAACAAGGTCAGAATAGTGTGAGATAAGAAAATTTCTGGTTAACAGAAGATAGTTGAGGGTTTAAATTAAAAACAATGTAAAAAATTTTCAGTACAAAGTTTTTTTAATCTCAAACCGGACAGAAAAACGAAGGGAAACACACTCAACGTTTCGCTATAGATTTATAGCTTCGAAGCTATAAATCTATAGCGAAACGTTGAGTGTGTTTCCCTTCATTTTTCTGTCCGGTTTGAGATTAAAAAAACTTTGTACTTACCATTTTCATCGGACAAGAACAAACTTCAATTAAAAAATTTTCATTATGCTTTGACAGCAAGCATGGCCGCCTTTCATGGGGGACTTATTAGGAGCAAATCCGCTTCAATTTATCTATCCTACTACAATGTCAGGTCAAAAAGCGATCGTAAGATGTCGCTCTTTTATCTGTTTAAAAACAATGTGTTCGTTAGACACTAATTTACCAAATATTGTTTGTGTGTACAATAGAAACACAAAAACAGTAAGTGAACGGTACTTCAGAACATATCCGGACAACAAACAATAGCTCAGAATAATAATATTACATAATTTTGTTGCAAATCATTTTTTTTGGAGGGAATCCCTCGAGCAGCCTCTGTAAAGCTGTTTCAGCTCTATTTGGGGCTTCATCAAAAACGATTTGCAACAATTTTTTTTTAAACTTTGATTATGCTTTAACAGACATGGACGACCGTCTTACATGGGATGACTTATTATGTAGCAAACTGGGTTCAACTTGTCACTCCTAGTGTAATGTTAGGTCAACAAGCGTTTGAAGGATGTCGCTGTTTAAACCATTCAATAATATTACAATTAGATGTAATTTTGAAATATGAGAATCGATTACAATAATACAGGATCAAAAATGACTGTTATGTGTGAAGTTAAATACACCTCATGAAATTTGGGTAGTACAATCATTTGTCAATTCAAAAATAACTCATTACAGGTTACTTAACACTAAGCTAAGACATGCCGTCCAAATTCCGTGGCAAGAGTTGATAAAAAAAATTTAAAATTACTCTGTATAAGTAAACCTGAAAATACACCCACTCACACCGATCATTTTTGCTAGTAATTGATTTCCTTTCTTCGTCGAATCAATACATTTCAAAAATCAATATTAAGCTGCCGTTTGTTCTCTAAATAGGTTCGAAAGTATCGTTTCTTGCTGTTTCGTTGTGCAAACAAAAAGTATTTAGTAAATTACTGTCTAACGAACACATTGTTTTTAATTTAAACCCTCAACTATCTTCTAGAATTTTTCTTATCTCACGTTAAACATTTTTATTCTGGCCTTGTTTTAAAGAATATATATAACATGTACTATATTACCGTAATCGGCATAATAAGTAGATTTATTTGCCACTATATTTCAATATGGGCGCCATAAGAAAATATGAACTTGATGGTGGTATCAATTTGTCGAAACTTGTTATAGAAAAATAGTGTTTACCACTACGTAGAGAATTGAAAAGTGCCTTAAGAACGTATCTCTATTTCTTTGATATCTCTTTAAATAAAGAAGACAAAGACAAAATAAGAAAATGACAATGTTTCTTTTTGTACAATTATTTCGAATAAGAGTTAACATAGAAACTTTTTCTTTCCGGATTATTAATACTCATCAAATTTAGCGACTTTGCCAAATTTAAACCTACCTTATATCTCTTCAAATAAGCGAGATTCCCATCGTAAGGGTTAAATCTGAAGCAGCCTGTATACAGAATAGCAAGGGACCTAGTTTGCTGCCCTGTGCGACCCCATTATAAATTACTTTTTGGTAACTATTTGAAAGATAATTGCTAAAAAACGCAATAGTGCTATTACTGAAGCCAATATAATAAAGAATTGAAAATAATAAACTATGATTGATAGTATCAAAGGCCTTGGAGAAGTCCAATAGAATAAGCACACATAATTTATTATCATCGATTGCTTTAAATATATATATATAATATTATATATATAGTGACAAAGCAGTTGTACAACTAAAACCTGACTGAAAGGAAGGTAATAAATTGAAATATTTAAATGAGACCGTATTTGCTTCGCGACGCTCTTTTCTAGCAGTTTAGAAATAACTGGTAATATACTAATAGGTCTAAGTTCACTGTATTCCAAAGGCTTATTGGTCTTTGGAAGGGGAATAACTTGCTTCTTTCCAACATTTTGGATAAACGGAATCGCGCAAGCAAAAATTTATAATATAAGTAATATATGGAATAATAAAAGGACAGCACAAACGTAACATCGGATCCACAAGAATTAGATTTGACAGCATTAAGAAATTTGGATACCTCAGCTTCAAAAACAGATACAAATGTAAATAATTCGGGAAACGCCACGTGTGTATTACTGTTATAAAATAATTGTAATTCAGCGTTGGGAACAACAGTGCTGGCAATGTTTACAAAATACTTGTTGATCGCATCAACATCAGAAAGATGAGGTGGTAACTGTGGATTTGAAGTTTTATTTTGTAAACTTAAGTTACTGAGATCTTTTCAAAATTTAGCCGGACTGTTATGTCTTAAACTGTATTGTAGAAATGCTTTCTTTCTCTACGAATGGCGGCAGTTGTGGAATTACGTAATAATTTTTAATAATTCAAAGAACCATCCGTACCGAGTCGTTTGGCCCGTTTGAGAGCAGCATCTCTGAGCGACATTAATAATTTTATAATTTCGGTCATCCAAGGTGTCGATGGTTTAGTGAAATAATAATTTTTATAAGGTGCGTGATTATCAAAAAGTAGGGTTAGATTTGTATTAAAAGCTTCTAATAGCTCGTCAACATTGTCAAGCACATATAAGAAGGACCAAGGAATTGAGTGTAGATCTGCCGTAAAACTGTTACAGTCGATATTATGAAAGTCACGAATGTACGAACGGTTTGTGGCTGTTTGGGAAGGTTTGTTGAAAAATTTCCAAAAACTAAAAAGTGATCTGAAAATTCAGATCCAGAATCAATTAAATTAACATCTGATGAAGTAATTATAAGGTCAATTAGTGAGGAATTGCAAACTCCAACTCTTGTCGGCTCAGAAATGATCTGTTTTAATTCAACAGAGTCAATAATATTCTGAAATATCTTACTAGAGCTCGAACTGCAGTCTAACATATGACGTACGTCGTTTCTTAGCAACCTAAATTTTAGTAAGAAATGGGAGAATCGTTGAAGATAATGTGCGTTTTTTCCTTAAATCTGATGTCCAGAGTGCTGTGACTGGCGCGCGTTAATATGAAATACAGAGTCCTTTGTACTAAGGTCCGAACTTTTCACCTTCCTATAACCCCTACATACATAAATCAAAAACTATTATAACGACTGTGATTTCAAGGATATTATCTGATCAATAAGCTTACAGAGATCGGGAAAAATCGGGCCTAAGAGTATAGATATGATGAAACAGTTTGGTGGAATAAACAGACGACCAATCAAGTGAATTGCTTTCTTTACAAAAGGTTTGAGTTTCCTTGACTGGTTAGTTACCTTGAATCCTCCAAACTGTCATATCATGTATGTGTTCTTTATTACAAAGGAATGTACATTGTATTCAAAAGAATTCCTGCAAATTCTCAGCGTTTTGCAGTTTTGCTTCAACGAACAATATTTTTTTCAAAGTGCTGTAGCTTTTTTTTTTCTTCGTAAACTACACTGCAGAACTTCGAGTCACTAATGACACTCACAGGTATCACGAATTTTAAAGCTACCTGTTTACACATTTTTACACAGTTTCCAGCATTATTCCAATTATGAAACACAAAGAACTCGCTTTAATAAAATAACGATATCAGGTAGAAGTATTAATTCAGTCTTACTAAAGTCATAAGACAATTTTCGACCTCCTGTAACTTCATAACCCTACCGCTAAGAGGAAAGTGATATTTTAATTTTTCGTATAGTTTTCAGCATAGAACTGCATGGGGTTAATATTTACTGGATTTTATAATACACCCTGTACAGTAAAGGCAGGGGTGCGTTCGGAATCTCTGGGCGTTGGGTATTAAAAGAAAACTTACAGAATAACTGATTTTTCTTGTAATATTACAACAAAGCGACAATTTTGTTTTCTAGATATTCAAAATTGTACAATATTGAATAAAAGTTACAAGTTATAAGGATTATGAAAGTCACATTTGTTTTCGCTTTTATTTTAGTTATTTATTTTTTCGTTTATATCCAAAAAACACTTGTTTATTTTTACATCATTCCAGCCATTAAACTCGAGAAAAAAACAGTGCCTTCTTTCATTCCGATTATTCGAAATTACACCGGCGGCGGCGGCGGCGGAGGAATTTCTCCCGTGTACTCGCAAACATTCTGCATAATTCAGGGGAAAATTGCCCTCCGAGATTAGGCCTCGCCCGCCGCCGCCGCCGCCCCTGTTATTATTAATTAAGTTTAATCCGCGCGCAGCCTCCACACGTATTCATCGAATATTTTCGAGCAGCTTGGGGGCCCTCGCCGAAATGTTTACATCATTATTAGGCCCGGTTGCGTCACGCCTAATTGCATACCTCAGGAGGAGGCTCGACGGTAATTTCGTTCCGCCGGTAGAAGATTAGTTATCTCGCCGACCGGAAGGGCGTGCTTTATTACTTATTAAATTTTCGCGGGGTGAGAGAGCGCCGCCGTTGCTCGGCAGCAAGTTGAAAATTTTATAAACCACGTTATGAAACTGGTATTTCACTTTCTAATTAAAGCTCAGCCAAGTCAATTTTGGGTTGGTATACCTCGAGGATCTATTTTCTCACTCCACTTTGTTACAGTTTCTTTTCTTTCAGTGTGAATTATTTTATTACATTTATTTGTACGAATAATGAATTATTACATTAAAACAAAGTGAAATGCTTGAAGTGACCCGCTACCAACTATGTATTGTCTGAATCCGACATTGTTTACTTTAGCATCGATTTTACAGCTCGCCCCGGAGTCTTCCGGTAATATCATCCGCCAACTCACATCCGAAAGGGAGTGTGTTTGCGCCTTGTCATCGTAAAACTGTTTGCGACGGATATATAACGTGTAGTAATTTCAGTTCTAAATTTCTCTGTTAAAATTCACCTGTTGAGCGAAAGCTCCGGCGCCTCCGCCTTAATATCCGAAGCGAACGTTTTTCCAACGTCACCACCGACGTAACCTTGACTAATGCGGCTGGGACGTTTTGCCATGCCAATTAGGATCGTCTTTGTTAGGGTTTACACGTGGAACGCACACGCTACATAGTCTTCTAATTACGCTGAAACGCCAATTGTACATGAGCCGAGTGGTAGTTTTAACGTTGCCTTGCGGTGAACGCATTTAAAGAGAAACCCGCTAAATTTATATCGCTGAAAGGGCGTGAATACGTTGCTAGGAACGCAAATTGGCAAATGAACGCTTTGATATGCACGCGGCATTATACCAGAAATTATTTTTCAAAAAGCTGCTAACATCCATATCATACGTCATGTACACATTCTGCAGGCAGAGCAAATTGGTTTGAAATTAGAGTCTTAAGGGTTGACCTCAACCACACATTGATTAATTTAAATGAAACTCACCTGGTAATTCCAAAAAATTCGAAGTCCTCCTCTGTCTTCCCCTCACCGTGTTTTGAAAGTTCAGCGGACCTATGTCTTCGTTCGACAAGTTCGACATGTTGGAGGCGACGGAATCGCGAGATCCCCTCCTCGACGCGAGATACGCGAGTCCACCCTTCACGGAACTTTTTCTTCTGGGAGAACTCGGCCTACTCAGGGAAGTCATGGTTGTGTTAGCAGCGTCGTCCGTCAAATCCGTCAAGTCGGAGGTGGACTTTCGACATCTTTGAATCAGCTTCTCTTCCGTTTTCCCCGCCTCGTTGATGGACTTGCTTGAGGAATACCGATCGTCGTATCCAGGATTCGTTCGTATGTTGCAAGGTGGCTTGCGCGTCTTCTTCTCCTTGATGGAAGAGTGCCTGGATTGCTTGCGGAAATGCGGCTCGAAACGGTACCCGGAGCTCTCACCACCCCTTGCAACCTGGGCTTCTCCGGAATTGCACACCTTGTACTCAATATCCTGGTAATCTAATTTCGGGTGTTTGGTGGTCGACTTATACTCCAAACTTGATTTGGTCGAGTTATTGGAGTCAGTTTTCGACGATTGAAACTGCTGGCGATGGTAGATTTTGCTGCTGGCCTTGGGCGGAGATTGCAAATTGAAATTGAAATAATTGCCGGAGGGACTGTGCGCCTCGGAGTAAACGGAGGGAGACGAGGGCGCATCATCGATGTAACTAAAATTTCTAGGCGAGCGCGGAGATTTTGGGGTGGCACTAGGCGATTTTTGATAGGAGGAAGATTTGGAGAAATCGAATTCTGTTTCTCGAGGGCTACTCAATTGAACGTTAGGAGACTTATTGCCACTGGGAAAGTTGAACGAGCGGTCGTTCTGTGAACTCTGCGAATAAGTTGGACTGCGTGGAAAAGTCGGGGATTTCTGTGAGTAACTTAAATTAGGTGACGCGGGAGATTTTTGGTAGTAACCCTTTGGGTAAGTGGTCGGGCTTTTCGGGGGTGGCGGCGCCGCCGGACTGTCCAGCGGCGAAGAATACGATACTTTGGAAGAACCTGACGCGTTCGACCGCCTGGAAGATCTAACCGAACTAGTGCGAGATAAATTCCCCGGACTGTTAACTTTCATTTTCGCGTCGAATCCAACTATTTAATACTGATATGATGACTGATATGGTGTGCTACTAATAAGTGATTCCGGGGGGTCAAGTATCATTTTTCATCTACAACACAAAAGCAAGCAAGTGTGTGTCTGAATAAAACTCTCGAAATATGAAACTCACCAGTGCCGCCTCGTCTTCGCAGAACTTCTCGTCACTGTATCTACCGCACTAATGATGTTCGCGTTCGGTGTTCACAGGAGATTTTCCGAGCATGACGATCAGAGACGTACTCCTTCTGGGCGATCAATACTCCCGATAAGGACGGGAGAACCAAGGTACGTTACCGTTCGGTGATTGCGCGGAGCTGGTCGGGATTCCCGGGAAATTATATTTTCCGCACGCCAAGACTCGAATTACTCGGCTGGATGTTGGTGGCGTTTCATGGTTTTGATTTTCATAGCGCGGAATCGATGGCACG
The DNA here is from genome assembly GCA_036172665.1 of Prosopocoilus inquinatus. Lineage (NCBI taxonomy): Eukaryota > Metazoa > Arthropoda > Insecta > Coleoptera > Lucanidae > Prosopocoilus > Prosopocoilus inquinatus. The sequence continues at coordinate 33,195,557 of CM069877.1, forward strand.
AAAACGACGGGCGGACTCAATTAGGATCATTATTTGGTTTCAACGTAATCAAATCAGGAATCAATTTCACAAGCCGTTCCGAGGAAAAAAAAACATGAAATTAATACACGCAGAAATTAAGTACTTGGGTTTTTATAACATGGCAAAAAAAATAAATTGATTTAATTATTCAGTTTCTTCTAAAATGCGCTCTTGCAGAGAGAGAAAATTTTTCTCGTCTCGAGTAAAATTTTCTAAAACTAATAAGTTTTAGAACAAAGCCCTCAAAGTTAAAGATTTATCGAAACAAGAAACCACCATGACATTTACCAGAAAGGTCGATTGAAAAGATTCTTTCTGCTCACATCGTGTGATTAGGACTTGAACAATAACTAGAAGAGAAGATAACATGTAGAAGAAGACAAAAGGTTTCCAAAATGTAATATTTTGGCAACGTGATTGGGACAAGGAGAAGAAGATAACGAATGGTAACGAATCTGTTGCCAAAATATGAACATTTTGGAATACCTCTCGTCTTCTTCACTTATCTTCTTCTTCTTCTTGTGACAAAGGATTTCCAAAATGTTCATATTTTGATAACCCTTTGTCTTCTCTTCTCCTCCTTGTTTTTGTTCAAGTCTCAAAATATGCCTGACATTTCATAACGTATTCGTTACCAGGATATGAACATTTTGAAAACCCTTTGTTTTCTTCTGCACGTTGTCTTCTTCTTCTCTCCAACAAAGGGTTTGTTACGTGAAAACCTGTCTTCGGAAGGTTCTTTCTTTCCGCCGCGTTGTAGGTAATTCGGGTTTCCTTTGGGTAGATGTCATTTGTTGTCATCCTCTATAGTGTTGGAATTTGTCAGGATTTACGTGCCCGAGGGGGTGTGAGAGAGAGGGTTGGCATGACTGGCACTCGACATGTTGTTCGTTATATGACTGGGTGGCTGCCGTTCAGTGTGCAAATTTTGGTTGGCTTTCACTTAGTGGATTTTATCGCCCGTAGTTGATTCTCCTCAGCTAAGCGTGGATTGCTTTTGGCTCAGATTTGAAGGGAACTTTGAGTTTCTTCGGAGTCTACGACTTTTACGCGGGGTAAGCTTCCACCATTTTCTCGACGACCTCGCGGTCATTCTTTCGTTAATTTTTTCCTTTTTGTTTCCCGCTTATTTTAGTGGCCATGCAGAGGGTTTCGTACCTTATAACCTCCGTTGCGACTGTAAGAAGATTTATCTCCATTTTTTCTGTCCCGGCTGTTACATAACTTCTGCCGCACTGATTTTCTGAACCTTTCCAGCATTGGATGAGGGCAATGGTACACCGACGTTACCTTTGGAGGATACTAGGGTCATACTTTTCATGTTTCTTCTGATTTTGATCGACCACTGAGGCGCGGGACGTTGAGTGACGTCATCGTATTTCAACGACGTCGTGTTGAAGAATTTCTATCCCCCCCCCCTCCCGGGTATATTGTACCGGCCCTTCTGACCGTCATGTCAATCTTTGTTTTGTTACGTACTCGTTTTGAGTTTTTCGCTCTTTTTTTTGGTCACCGATTACGTAAGGACTGTAGATTGTAATATATTTTTTTGCTGTTAATTGTTGAGGGTCCCTTCAGAGCTGTAATTGTTCTGGGATTTGTTCATTTCTTAACGGTTGCTTTTTTGTGGGGAAAATTTAAAGATTTTAAATTTTATATTTTTACATATATTTATATTTCGCGTGTTAATATTGTTCTGGATGCTGATCTGTTTGCTCGATGTAAGACGATGCGTGAGTACTCCCATATAGGCGCTATATTTATATTTTGCTTGTTGATATTGTTTTGAATGTTGATCTAAACGCTCGGTGTAAGCAGACGCGTGAGTACCCCCGTAAAGGCGCTTTTTTGCCAACGTTTTGGGCCTTATTTTAACACTTATGTAAGACATGTTCGTTTTATTGTCATGTATTCGGGCGAATGTGTACATATCTCAGTTTTGTACGAGCGTGCGAACGAAATAATTAAAACTCTGATTTACGACCGAAGTAATTTTTTGTTTGTTTTTGTATGTCATTGTCAGGGGAATACTATTACCGGGATTTAACTATTTTAAGATTTTACACTAGAATACGAATCCGAGGGTGTTGAGCAGTCCGCGGACGAATCAGAATACATACTCCCGGCTGTGTGTCCTCATTACAATTACGTTACGTAACCACTGCTCGGTAGCGCTCTATGCGGTAACAAGTTTGAGATATCCCACGACCGTCTTCACTGAGTAGGCAAAGTTACCTAACCCTAATCAATAGCAAGGTCCTCGAGGGTCCGACCGAATCGGTTCTGAATATACGATAAGTTACGGATTGTCGCAGGTCCTCCTCCGTTTTCTTTCACGGTGGATCTTCTTCTTGGATCCAACAGCACTGAGCGCTCCCTTGTTGTCGCTTGTATCAAATAGAAGTTAACAGGTGTGACAGATTTCCAAAACGTTCAACACGTCACTTTTACTTCCATTTGAAGATACTGTCATAATTCATTATGCTACTGATGACCATACTCTCGAGAGACGAGGTCAGAGTCGCAATCGTCCGACGGCCGTCCTGATGCTTCCGCCGACGGAATTCTCTAAGCTAGAAGCTCCGAGAAAGACGGCCCGGTTATAAAAAGACGCGCGCGGAGAAAAGAAGAACAGACATCGACAGTTCATATTTAAGTTAACTATCACTCGGCTTACGTTAAGACAAATTAGTCTGTAGACTGCATTAAATAAATTCGAGTTAGTGTTACGTTTGTTAATAAATGAGTGTTAGTTTCATCGAGTGTTATTTCAAAATAAATTAAAACGAACCTTAAATTCGTAACAATATACTAGGTGTCTCACATTATCTTCGTAACATCATCCATTCTATCATATTTCATTCCTTTGTGGTCAGCTCCTTCAATGTCGCATTTCTCTTATACTCAAAGAATTTCTTTTGCAAACGGTACAGGCTCTTCATAATTGGTTGTACTCACGTGATTATATTCTGCCTGATAGTCAGACAGCTAACAAAACGTATATTTTGACAGAACGCGGCATCATTAAAGTGGTCGGTTACACCAGTATTTTAAGCAGACCTTAAATTTAAATCGTGTTTAGAATATGACATTTAATGTAATTTCAACAAAATATTAGACACAGTCTAATTGATACTTACAAGAAGCGTTAATTGTCAATCATCAGGATGTGCTTGGTATTATACTCACGAAGCATAAATGTCATATTCTAAATTTAAGTTGTGCTTAAAATATTGTTGCAACCGGGCATAGAATAGATGTAATTGCTAATTTTTCACAATATCGTTAGTCAAAGTTTTTATGAATTTTATACAAATACTAGGTAATTATTAGGGGGCGGTGTCTCGTAGGTCACGTGAAATACAGGATCAAATGAAAATCAGATGTATCTTTATCGTGTGGCGTTTCATGTATGATATATTAATAATGAAACAATGCAGCTTATATAGCAGAAACATTAGTTATTAAAAAAAAAAAACAAGCTTGCCTTATACTGCTTTGCAGAATGAAAAATATCAGCGGTGGGTCTTGAAAAACCTCCATGCATTGCATTCATTAATGCAACTGCTGGTGCAAGCCAATTCTTCAAAATCCCGGAGTTAGCTTTAGCTCCCCACGTCACTCTAAATCATAATATATACGACCAGAGAAGAAAGCTTACGGAGAGTTCCGAGTATGACTTATGGCCAGTTGCTTCAAACACTTAAGTCGACCTTAAATTTCAGTACTGCTTATAATGTGACATTTGAGTTTACACAATATACAGTAAATTACATTCTAAACGATGCTTAAAGTTAAGCTGATCTTAAGTGTTTGGTGCAACTGGCCATTAGTCTCTTTAACAGGCGTCTTAAGTTTCCTCGCCGTGAAGTTTTCAAATTTCAAAATTTATTCTCACTTACCCGTTTTCAAAATTTAATACAAACATCAAATTTTCGCTCAAAAGTGCAGATAATCTATTAAATAAGATATGATATTTGAGATAGATTATCTTTAAGACTTTCCAGTTTAGGATACTCACGTTAGCACAGATCTGATTTCTCCTAGCCTATTTTCTGTTTATATTATTTTTTTTTTGTTTTCAATACGCGTAAGCTTTATTATCTTCTTCTTCTTCCTCCTCTTTCCTCTGACATTTTCTTAATTTTGTGGAAGATAAAAGAGATATAATTTTAAAAGAACATAATTTGTTTGTTGTATGTTTTGTATTATTCCATGTGCCGTTATCGAAGATTTTGCGTCACGTCATTCGTAACAAGAAATGATACAACATGGGAATGAATATTTAGAAATTTTACATTCCAAAATAATTCCTTCTATGAAAACAACCGCCCTCATTAAATGTATCTTTTGGGTTATTTTAAAAAGAAATTACGAATTAGTCTGGTTAAATTCAACCTGGAAACGTTCGTCGGCTTGTAGTGAGTGGGTTTCGCACTCAAATGAACAAATTCTCCTTTAACAAAAAAAAAATTACATTGTGTAAGTTTGTAAGGGGTACCTCTGTATTTTTAATTAAAAATCCACGTTTACAAAAACTTTTTTTCTTTTTCTTATTGTCGACAACTGTATGGAGCGATGTGCAATTACCTACGACTTAAATTAAAAGTAAATGGTGAAAAATAAGTTTTATTAATTGACAAACCTCAAAATACTTAAGTGCTTATGTATTCTTCGTCTCTTCATGTAACATAATATTGTGTCCACTTTTTTACCTACTTTTGTTTCATTAATTCCGTTACTCCAAGAAGCTAAGAGAACTCCTTGGTAAAAAAACATTAATTTATTGAATGATGCAGTGAATAGTTTTCTGTCATTTTTAATTGTTTTTCTAGTTGCTCTACCTTTTTCCGTCTGCAAATTCGTTTAGCTATGTTTGGCTTATGTCCATTTCCATTTTTGATTTATTTAGTTGCTAGGGCTTACAGTGAATCTTTATATTGTTACAGGGGGACGGAAATAAATTTAATTTAATCATATAGTCTTCTAAACTGTTTGCCATCGTAATTGTCATTAAATTTGTAAAAACGTTAAGAAACCATGGAATACTTCAAGCGCCCACAATATAAAATTTATTATTTTGGTATTGTATGTTATGTTGTGGGCGCTTGAAGTATTCCACAAAATAAAAATGGTTTCTTAACGTGTTTAAAAATTTAGTGAGAATTACGATTTTCTTTGATTTTATATTCATAACTTATAAAATAACAACTAACAGATATTCTTTTGTTTGTTATTTCATTTCCCGCTAACTATACATCAGTGCTGCGTGTGTTGTCGCTACACACTCCCCCTCGAAGATCCCTTAGGACAGAATCGGGCATTGTCTTTATGAGTATGAGTACTGATTACGAGTACTATGTAATCACACTCTGAATATGAGTAAAGTCTATGTAATCAGTAATCATACAAAGTGAGAGTGAGTAAAGTACCTGTGATCAGTAATCATAAATAATGAGTACATGTAATCAGTAATCATATAAAATGAGTATGAGTACAGGTAAAAAGTAATGGCATGCTGTTGCAATTTTTCGTCTCCTGTCATTTTGACATTACTTAGCGGCACAATGCAGGTCCGCTGGGTCTCGCAATTCGCAGTGTTGGTATTTTGCAAATTCGTCCGAACTGTACTGTACAAAGTGTCTCATCTTCAATGGCATTCTATAGATATTTCCAGTATCTAAATATGATAAGGATACTTTTTATTCAACTTTTAACTAGATTATGATTTCTTCATTAAATCACTTTAAAATTCGTAATAGCCACAGGAAAATCCAACTGCACATGTTGTGAGTGCGATTTTTTCTGAGCTACAGGAAAATATTATGGGTTTTCAAATATTATTGAATTTTATGTCCTCGAGACAAATTACGATAAAAATTTACACTGCATCCGCTAGTTCTTAAATAAACGTCTATATGTTAATGCTAATGTTTAAAATTATGAAGATTTACCCAATTCTTTAAATACATAAATAATTTGAAACAATATTAACTAACATGTGTCGCAAATCTTATAATCCAAACGACTCTGACCAGTAAAAAATAAGTTGAATATTAATCAATAATTGACATGGTGAATCAAATAAAGCCCAAGATTTTTAATTTTTTGCATAATTTGAATATTAGACATTCAGTTTTCAAATAGTCAAATATTACAATTCGAATTATCTCTTATGAACTCATGAGCGTCTAGATTATAAGATTTTTGGGACCCACGTTATATAAAAAATTGTAGTTTGGCTATTATGAAGTTTTCATGTGATTCAATTGTTAATTAAGGAACCATAATCTATGTTAAAAGTCAAACAAGAAAGCTTATCATTTTTTATATCTTTAAAAAAAAGTTATTTGCGTTGAAAATTTTGGTTCATTTTACACTTTTCAACCGTACCACAAAACAACAAGAAACAACGAATTTTTGATTTATCCATTTAAATTAGTATTAAAAGTTAAAACTCAATATTAGGTTCTGGGTTCTTTTCTGTTTCCATTACTCATGAAGACACCTATACAATACCATCGAAAATGGGACACCTATACACACATCTTAGACAAAATAAATAAAATCAAAATCAAAAACTTAAGGATACTCGAGGGATTCACCGCAATCAAAAACGACTTTCAACAAATTTTTTTAAAATAAGCATTTCCACAGTAAATTTAAGTCCGTTCACTTTATAGCTTAGACCACGTAAGTAAGCGTACAATTAACAGCATTTGGAAAAGCCTTAATATTATTAATCCTTAATATTATATTAAGGATTTCTATTGGTACTCCATTATGTTTGTACTTGTAATTTCAGATTACAAGAAAACTCAATTACTTCTACTACTCGAGTACTTTATACTCAATTACTTTTATACTTAAGCACTGTGAGTAAATTTCTAATCGAGTACATTGTACTCATAGTTATTGAGTACTTTTGTGATCAATTACTTTTTGTACTCAATTACTGCCCAAAACTGGCCTAGGACATACCAAAGTCTCTGTTACTACGTTCTGCCTGAAAAGGTATTGCAATTGTTCTTATATACATCAAACTAATGCGTCGGTGGTGGTGGCAGCGTACCAATTCGCGTAATCAATGGAGGTTTTCCCTATTATCTAAATTTTTAAAAAGAAAACCCCTTTGATACGGCTTCTTTGCCTACGAAACCAGGCTTACTAATAGATTCTGCAACGGTGGAAATTCTTATTTTTTTCAAATTAAAACCAACGCTAGAAATCCAGTTCTTACAGCTCTTACATATGTTTATAATAGCAATTATCATAAGCTTGATCATAAAACTAGACTGCAAAAATTGCTTTTCCGTGAAAAAATTAAAAATAAAATAAAAATAGACTGAAACCAATTAATCAAGACACATGTAAATTATCAAATAAGACACTCTCCAGTTTTGTTGTGGAAAAATATCTGATATAAAACGAGGAGCTTTTCTGCTTTTAAAAGCTCCATTGTTCGAGGTAATGCGCCGGAAAAAAGAAACAATTACCTCCGATCAGCGGCAAAACCGATAACTCTCACTTTTTAATCCGGCCCTTAATTGCCCCTACACGGACTCCGGACATACCCGAACGAGATAGGTTCTAGCTTGCTTCACCCTTTGCGGGGGAGGGTGAACGCAAGCGCCTTCCACTTTTGCAACAGGTAGGATGCATTCTCCAGGACTGTAACACCAACGTTCTAACATTAAATGCACGCAACTGTTGCTTCTTTTATCATAGTATCATTGAGTTTAGTTTTCAAAGCGTTCAACCCCAAAATTTAAAACAGCAAAAGTGCTTTTGTGTTGCAAATTTCACTCTCGCAGTCTCACTTTTCCGCGTGATTTGTTTGTAATGTTAACAAATAAAACAAAAGTTGCTTTTGTTCTAAGTTACTTCAACTTTATTTTTTTTAATATTATTAAATTTGTTTTTATTTTATATTAAGACATTTTGATGAGAAGTACAAAAACTATTTTTGTGTCAACAACCCCTTTTTTTTCCAGAGACACCATCAGCTGTATTTATGAAGATTCTAGGGACGGAATTTGCCCCAAAAAGTAAAAGCTAGCAGTCGCTTGTAGATCAAACGCATAGTTTCGCTTTCAGCTTTGTCATTGTCACTGTGGTAAATACCCCACGTCTGGGCAGAGGAACGTAACAAATAGTCTCCCCTTTGATAAAGCGACTGAAAGGGAAAACGCCAAAGCAAGTATGAATCAAAGGAAATCGATGTGCCTATATTATTTAAACAACTTCAGTTTTCGTCATTTTGGTAGGTAACAGGAAAGTATATAATAAAAAGTTTTATTCATGTTAAAAGTTTAAAAGTTGTAGTTATGAAGACAGTGTTTCCCAGAGACAAGACAAGACAGGGCCGGCGGAAGGTGGTAAGCAAGGTAAGCGAGGCAGGAGAGCACCGATGCAAGAGGGATGCCAAAATATGTTAATTAAGAAACGATTAAAGGGCAGCTCGAACAATCTCAAGGTCAACTAAGTTAAGCAAAAATTTGTGAATACTTTTTCTGTAATTGATTTCATACTGTAAACAGGCGTTACCAACCGGGTTGATATCGGACTCTTGGGATCATTAAAGACTTCAAAGAGGTCGATGAACCCATAGGGGTCGGCTGGGGGTAGACGAACACTAGGGGTCAATAAACTCTTGGGGTCAATAAAAACTTGAAACAGGTCGTTGAACTCATAGGGGTCGGCTGGGGGTCGACGAACTCTAGGGATCCTGTACAGGATCGGAGTTAGTGTCTAATACGAGAGATAATAGAAGATTTATGAATAATTTTAAATTAGTTTGAGTTTAAACTATACAGTGTTAACTCGAATAAATGAAGAAGAACAGGAAGAAGAAAAGAAGATCGATTCATTATCAAAATAAAAATAAAATACATAAAGTAAAATCAAATGAAAACAAAAACAACGAAAATAAAAAAAAATGTGCAAATCCAACAATAAGTCAAATCGATGTAAAAAACGACAAATGTGATCAAAAATTTAGTCCGCAGAATATTAAAGGAAAAATACTAACCGTTAATAACAAAAAATTAGATAAAAAATAAAGTCAAATCGAATAACAAAGACAACAAAATCGGCGGCAATCAATCGACGGAATTAAAATGTAAAATAAAATGAACTTCGATCTAGTAAAAGAAGATAAAACAAAAGACGATCGACTGTTGGTTAAAAAATAAAATAAATCACATTAATTCAAATCGAATAACAGAGAAAAAAGAACAAAATCGTCTTAATAAAAATGTAAAATAAAATAAAATCCGGTCTAGTAAAACAACAAAACAAAACAAAAGGTGATCGACTGATGGTTAAAAAATAAATAAGATCGCGTTATATAAAATTAAACAGAACATGAAACGAGAACAAAAGATGAAATATCAACAAACGAAATGAAATTTAAAAAAAATGCACAAAACTAACAATTAGTCAAGTCGATGTAACAAATGACGAACGCAATAAGGGCAACATATCAGCAGCAACAAGCAACAAAAAATAATAAAAAAAATAAAGTCAAATCGAATGACAGTGCAAGAAAACAAAATTGAACTGTAAAATACAATCTATTAAAGGAAAGCAAAACAATACAAAAGACGATCGACTAATGTTTAAAAAATAAATTAAATCGTGTTAAATAAAATTAACAAAAGAAAAAAACAGATGAGAAAAGATGAAAAATCAACAAATGAAAAGAAATTTAAAAAAAAAATTGCCAAACTACCATTAAGTCAAATCGAGGTAAAAGAATACGAACGCCATCAAAAATTTAGTCTGCAAAAGACCGACAATTAATAATAAAAAAAATAGATAAAATAATTAAGACAAATCGAATAACATAGAAAGAAAACAAAATCGGTGGCGAACAATCGACGGAATTAAAATGTAATATAAAATGAACTCCAATCTATTAAAAGAGAATAAAACAAAACAAAAGACGATCGACTGACGGTTAAAAAAAATAAATATATTCGCGTTAAATAAAATTAAACAAAAGAAAAAACGAGAACGAAAGAAGAAAAATCGACAAATGAAATGAAATAAAAACAAAATCGTGCAAAACTAACAATAAGTCAAATCAATGTGAAAAAATGACGAACGCGATGAAAAATGTGGATTGCAAAATTTTGAAGGAGAAAGACCAACAGTTAATAACAAAAAAAATAGTTAAAAAATAAAGTCAAATCGAATAACAGAGAAAGAAAACAAAATCGGTGGCGATCAATCCATGGAATTAAAACGTAAAATAAATTGAACTCCAATCTAGTAAAAGAAAACAAAACAAAACAAAAGACGATCGACTGATAGTTGAAAAAAATCACGTTAAATAAAATTAAGCAAAAGAAAAAACGAGATGAAAGAAGATGAAAAATCAACAAATGAAATGAAATTAAAAAAAAAATGTGCAAAACCAACAGTAAGTCAAATCTGTATAAAAAATAACGAACCTGATTAAAACTTTGATAAAAAGTAGATTAAAAAATTAGGTCAAATCGAATAAAAGAGAAAAGCAATTTTTGCAAAAGTAACAATAAGTCAAATCGATGTGAAAAATGACGAGCGAAACGCGAAATATTAAATGAAACAGATCGACAGTGAATAATAATAAAATAAAGTCAAATTGTATAACAGAGAAAAAAAAAACAAAAATTGGTGGCGCTCGGTCGACGCAATTAAAACGAAAGTAAAATGAACTCCAATCTTGTAAGAAAAAATAACAAAAGACGATCGACTGATGGTTAAAAATTAAATGAAATCGCGTTAAATTAACTAACAAAAAACGGGAATAGAAGATGAAAAATCAACAAATGAAATGAAATCGAATTGAAAAAGAACAAAGGCAAACGTTGCTCAATTGATTAAATTAAAAATTGAATTAAATAAAGTCGATTAAGGAGGAGATATCAAAAAAAAAGAAAGACGATCGACCATGGAGAGAAGATGAAAATAAAAATTCTACAAAGCCAGATCGAGTCAAGGGAAAATTTTTTGAACAAAAGAAGAAAAGAAACAGAAGAGAATCTTATAATCCGAATGCAAAATCGAGTCAAGAAAGGCCAAAAGACGATCGGTTTATAATTTAACAAAAAGGAAAAGAAAAAAAATAACCGAATAAGGGCGATTGGAATCATAGATTGAAATTTAACAAAATTTTGATTCAATGTTGAACTACATTTGAAAGTGAGTCAACGCTTAAAAAAGTATATTCTTTTTTTTTGGAAAAGGGCGCCTGTCACTGTTTTGCATAAGGGCACCGACTACCCTTCCGCCGACCCCGCCCAGATATATTTTTCTATTTGATTAATGTCCTACTGGATTTTAGTATTTATTTAAATAAATAATCACTTAAATAATTAATCGTCAGCCGACGCGAATTCCGTTCCCGACAGAAAACTGACGCAGATTAATCGTGAAAGGAGGGTTCATCACTCGCACGAAATTACACGAGCAATTAATCAACACTGACACCTGAGCTCGTTTCGTGTCACCCACCGAAGGAGCCGCTCGCATCCCCATGGAAAATATCAAGCTGCGCTTACCCCTTTCTGGTGGCCCCCACCCCCCAACAGCTTCGCCAGCTTCGACTATCCGTTATAGTTTCGTGCACGTTTTTCTTTTGCTCGTTCGATTTATCGAGTGGGGTGAAATTGAAGTTCGAAATTTATTATGTACTTATTACGATGTTGTTGGGAGTTCGAGGGTTTAAATTGCGCGGATGATTTGCCCACCCTCGACCCCGACGAATTCACTGGGGCGTACGATCAAGTGCATTCTAATTAAGTGACCTGAAATTCTGGGAACGTCGAACATTGTCAAGGGGGTTGAGCAAAGTTACTTTGGCGGTACATCAACTGTATATTCAAGTTCCAATTGTAAATTTACATAACGACTTAATAATACTGCGAGAGTTATTCTGGAAAAGGATGCACTTGCCCTCACGAGAGACACCGTCAGATCAAAATTGGCAGTGGCGGCCTTAGGGGCCGGCGAACCGGGCAACAGCTCGGGGCCCCGTGCCAACTGCAATACGTGAATTTTTAAATTTTTTTAACCCATGATAGTTCAGTCAGAATTAAGATTATCGAATATCTGCTTAAAATCTGCATAGAATCATACAAATATAAAAATATTTGCGGATCTGTATAAAAAAAGACATTTTAGAAGCTCTATTCACTCAAAAAGAAAAATATAAAAAGACTTACAGGTGTCTCAGAGCTCTGTTAAAGTTCCATAACTTTCTTGCTCTTCCAGGTATCGATTCAATTTTTTTTGCATAATAGAAGCGCGTCCATTGCACATTTTAAAATTATTTTCGTTTATATACAGGGTGTCCAAGCATTATAAAAATATTAAAGTTACGTTTTTTTAAATTGAAACACCCCATTTTGACTTCATTTTTAGATTCTACAATAAATTTTGCGTTAAATTTATTTGAGTCATTTTTACGTATCAATCATACTTTTTGATGTGAGTCAATTTTTTCTTAAAAATTCCCGGATGCAAGGTTCCATTCAAAAATTCGTAACTTCTAAACCACTAAAGATAACGCAACCAATTTTTTTTCAGTCAATGCCAGGGCTGTGGTCAATTATTCAAGATCAAACCAAGTTGTGAATGTGATGTTCCAAGGCTTACGATTTTTTGAAGATGAATAATTATAAATAACAAAAACTCCATGTTTTCAAATAGAACACCCTGTATATTTTCACACCATTCCACAGCGTTTTTGATAAGCTTTTCAATGATATAAGTTTGTAGAGTCCAGTTCTGATATTCGACGAGTTATTGAGAAAATAGTATTGTTAGATGTACATATTTAATAAACAACTGAAAGTTTCTAGTAGATTGGTGCCAAAATTAAAACACAGCGAATAAAATATTAAACCAATGTAATTTACACTTTTTGACACAATATATCCGTAACTAATGCGACGTTCTTTTAAAATATGATTCGCTTTTCATGAAGTCAAAATGGAGTGTTTCAATTTAAAAAAAACGTAACTTTAATATTTTTATAATACTTGGACAGCCTGTATATAAACGAAAATAATTTTAAAATGTGTAACGGAAGCGCTGCTATTATACAAAAAAAAAAAAAAATTGAATCGATACCTGGAATAGCAAGAAAGTTATGGAACTTTTACGGAGCTCTGGGACACCTGTATAAACAAATAGATGCCCTTAATACTCCTTTAACAAATCGTACTTTTAGAGAAACATTTCCCTCCAGGTCTTATTCCTATAATAATATCTGTTGTATGAGGACTAGATTTTACAGTCTGCAATATTTTTTTGCCTTTCCGTAGAATTTAATTTTGCTTGTAAGTAATCCTATTCTACTTTTTAATTCGATGACTCAATAGCTTGGGTAATGTTGGTGTAGAGCACCAAATTTGATTAATATTCTCGAAATATTCTATGTAGATGTACCGATTCTATTTGTTTGACTTTATTTCATTTTCTTAGTTCAACCGATCTCATATATTTTGTCTTTTCTTGATTCAGTTTGATTTACTCTGCTTTTTCTTTTCTTTTGACGTCAAATTTTCTCTATTTCTCGTTTCGATCTGACTTTGTAGAATTTTTATTTTCGTTTTATCTTCAACGCCGATCGTCTTCTGCCTTTTCTTGACTCGGTTTCAGTGGCGTAGCTACAGGGGTGAGGGAATTGCAAAGCAACCCGGCACTGAGACATCTTACGCACCTGCTCTATAGTCTCTAAACACTTTTGTTAACAAGCGAATATTCAGATAGCATCAGATTTCGTTAATCCCTAAAAAGATTCACAAGCGAGGAAAAGCGAAAGCTTATTTGTTAAAGTTATTTTCGATAAATGTACAGGGTGTTATTTTATTGTGTGCAAATATTTAAACCTGCAGTATATCACCATAAATGGCAACGATTGAACTCATGTGTTCTTAACATAAATGTAATAGTTTTCGAAAAAAATGCAGTGGCAAATTTTCACTAAACCGTTTGAGAACTGCTGGCATAGCTAAAAGTGGAACGTGGCCGCCTCTTCAATTACGACCCACACCCGAAGTAGGCCAGGGTCACTGACTTACTGAATCTTGAGCAGGAACGACGTAAATCAGCACCGCTCCGATCATCTGGTGGGTCAAAACGCTTACAATTTAAATTAACTTCATTGCAAGTAATTACAAGTTTAAGTATTTTAAATTAAAATCTAGTGTAATTCAAGAAGCTGCGGTTCGTAATCGCCGAACAAATTAAAAGCGAGGTACAAACAAATTGTAATATCTCATTCCATATTGTTTTTAAAAGACTTATAAAAATTTTACATTTACATTGTTTCCAAGGACCTTAAGTAGTAATACTTTTATAGCAGCGAGATTGCAGCAAAAGTTTATTTACGTAACAAGGTGAAGGAAGAACATTTTTAACGCGCTTGCGTACTTGGTGCATAAATTTTCATCGATAGTTAATATCGTAAAACAAATAAATATAATATTACTTCGCTTAGTGATTTAAAATAATTAAAATTTTAAATAAAATAATTAATAAACGATATCAGTAATTATTATTGCGAAATTCTGCGTTGAACTTCGGATGCGGTATCGGTAGGCGTATTCATGCGTGTTCAGAGAAAGGCGAAGTTGACTTTCTCGCACATTTCAGGTGTTCCAAACAAGTGGTCCATCCGAAATTTTTTGGATATGATACGGTAGCCACCAAAAAATACCCGCAGAAGGTAGCATTTCGTGTACTTACACTGAGGTTCTTTTTTATTTGCACACAGTAAAAGGACATCTTGTATATTTTCAAATACAGAAGACGAACTGAAATACGCAGAAAAAGAAAAGAAAGAAAAACTAAGATCAAAACGACTGACTCGCTCCAGGTGTGTCGTAAATTAACAAAGCCAAGACTGGCGCCGTACTCCCTACGAAAGTAAAGAAGGATTTGCTCGAATCCGAAAACATGGTGACGTCATCGAGACCGAATCGAATAAAAGCTGACGTAAGGAAAACCAATTTCATAAAAGGTCAAGTGTGAACCCAGTTAACAAAATTAAGAAGAAGAAAATGTGAAATATTATTTCACTTTTCATATAGCGTGATGTCTGATAAGTGTAGCGCTTAAATAATTGAATTCATTTGTTTTTTTTTTTTTTTTAATTGAAAGCTCTGTATGATAAAGCAGTTTCTCGTAACCAAGACGCAACGTTTTAGTCAACCATCCTGTATGTTACTTATATGTATTTAAAACAGCATATTAATTGTAAAGTGCAAAATTATAACTAATGGGATTTTAATTAAATAAATTATTGATAAATAATTTGATAAACTTTTTAATATTAAATACGCAGCGAGCTATATTTACATTTGTCCAGTATTGAGTTTGAATCTTATTAATTTTTAATATTTTTTTTATTTTTATTTCTTTTTTAATTCTTCCGGTCGGGGTTGGGCTTATTTAGGTCGAGTTCAGTTGGGTTGGTTTGACCTAAAATTTTTTTCTTTCCTATATTTACATTTGTCCTGTACTACTGAATTTAAATCTTGTTAATTTTTAATAATTTTTTAATTTTTTTTTATTAATTTTTAATAATTTGGTTTTTGAAGATAAATAAAACAATTTGCAAGCAGCTGGAAAACGCTAAGAAAACTACGTTTTAAACATCAATTTCGAATGTAGCGCCATCTGTTAATTCGAGCAGTAAATTTGTAAAATTAAAACGTTAGTAAAGTTCAAAAACAATGCCTTGGAAAAAATTCGAATAAATAAAATTTGTATTAATTTACTTGCCACCTTTCTGTAAGTGAAAAATACACGATTTCGTATAAAAAATTTTTTCAGATGTTCATTTGTTTTTTTTAATACATATTTCGTCATCATTTATCATCTTATAAGATGTCGAAAAATCACATAAATGTGATTTTCAAACACTTTTCGTCGCTTCATTTATGAAGCTTCCATTTGTTTCTTTGTATTTCATTATTATGTTTTATTTTATTTTTATTTCATTTGTTTCTCTGTGTCCTATTTTTTTTTCTTTTTGCAAGAAGCAAGAAAAATTTTCAACTAGTCTTTGGAATTCATATAAATCAATTTTTCATTTGTTCTGTTTGCAATTTGTTTTCCATTGTAGAAACGTCGATCTTCTTTTGTTTTGGTTTTTGTTCGCGATATTCTTTGCGTTTCCACTTTGCTTTTCGGTTTCTTGTCACCTCTGACTTTATATGCCTTTTGTTTTTCTTCATCTTTTCCTTCACATTTTGTTCATTTTTCGAGTTTTTTTTTGTTTTTGATCACCAAATAATTTCTCATTCATTCATTCATTTATTTATTTATTTCTCTGTTGGTAATTTGAATTTCTGGTAGCACACTTCTTCACTTAAGAATTGTCGATGTTCTTTTGTTTCACGCCAATGTTTGGTGTTTGTGAAATGCTCGCAGCCGTCTGGAAGTTTTAGCAATTTCAAGGCAACTGAAAAACGTTCAGGAATTTAAGAAGTGTTACAATAAACAATTTTGAATAAAGTTGAACAGAAATGGTTAGAAGAAAGTTTCAAATTAGTTTCAAATAGGTTTAAAACCAAGGTTTCAAGCATAGAGCAGTGCCATCTGTTAACCTGCAGCCGCAGTTAATTTTGTTCTCTTTAAATTTCGGAACGAAACAGCTTAAAACATTTCTTTTTTGGAAGCAACTCAAATGAACTCCGTTTGGCGCTACTTTGTCGGGAGCTTTTCTAACCTAAAATTTTGACAACTTTTGTTACATTTTTGAAATAGGATGGTCCAAAAGTTATTAAGCAGTCTTGATTGTTAGCATATAAAGTAAGATTTTTTACTTTCTAATTGTAATAAATTATAGGCACTGATAAAAGTTTTGTAACCCGACGGCTTGACTTCTAGTTACGCCACTGCTCGGTTTGATTTAATTTTACAAACATTCGCATTATTATTAGTTGATTCTCTTTTGTTTTGTTTGTTTCTTTTGCTGTCAAACTTTCTTTCTTGATTCGATCCGACTTTGTCGGAATTTTTATTTTCGTACTGTCTTCATTTTTTAATTCCTTATTTGATTTTATTTAGTTCAATTTTTAGTACAGTCTGGAAACTAAGTAGCGGATGAATTCGATATTTTCGATGCGATCGATTTTTTCAAAAGAAAAAACGTTTGGACCCATCAATTTTATCTAAGTTTTTGCCCTTTTCTAAAACTATTTTTAATATTACGGGATACAAAATGCTGGGGGGGGGGGGGGTTAACTTTTTAAATCAAATGGTACTTACCCTTTCCCCTCCCAAATTAGACAGAATTGACGGGTTCAAGCATTTTTTGAAAAAAATAATTGTCCCTAATTAGTTTCCTTTCTGTACAATTAGTTGATCGACCTTTACCTTTTCTCTTATTCTTAATATTATTTTTTAACTATCAGTTTATATTTTATTCGATATGATTTAATTTTCTTATTATTGGCCGATCGTCTTTTGTTTTTGATTTTTTCTATTTACTCGGTTTGAGTTTATTTTACCTTTTAATCCCTTTTCTTTATGCTATGACTTTTCTTTTTAAGAAAAAAAAACGGAAGTCAATCAATCAATCGTATAAAATAAAATCAAACAGAACAAAAAACAACAAGAAACAAAAAATGGAAGATAGACTAAAATAAAATTATATGAAAAAATGATCGTTCAATATTAAAAGAAATAACATAATTTTTATTTTTGTTTTTTGTTGTTTTCCGTTTTGTTTGATTTTATTTTATACGACTGATAATTTGGCTTCCTGTTTTTTATTTACTCGTTTTCGGTTTATTTCATTTTACATTTTAATCTTTAATATTTGCAAAGTTCTTTTTTAATCTCGAACCGGACAGAAAAATGAAAAGAAAACACTCAACGTTTCGCTATAGATTTATAGCTTCGTCAGGAGTGAAAAAAAGTAAATAAACAAGTCAAGAGAAACAAGTCGTCAAGAGAAACGAAAAGGTAAACTAAAATACGAGTTGTCCGGAATAAAGAGAAAAGTAACTAGAACTAAATTAAAACTATTTTTTTTTAATTATTAATTAATTGACAGATCTATATCCTGTTTAAAGAGTCCAGAAAACTATTTAAATTTTCAAAGTCCGTACGTTTATTAATAGAATTTGGAGACATTTTAATTTTACACATTTCTATGAAACAAAAAAAAATACAGTAATGTTCGCTTATAACGAACCACAAGGGACCGACTAAAACGGTTCGCTATAACCGATGTTCGTTATACGCGATGCATAAAAAATCAGTGTTTGATAATTTTTATTTTATTTTAAACAACGAAATATTGCAGATTTAAATAACAACAAACGAAAATATATTTTTATTTATAACTTTTAATAACAATAAAAACGATAAAAGAAAAACTATGAAGATGCATACATTTATGTATGTATGTACATATTAATGAAAAAAATCATAAATTGTTGCTTGTCTTTTTTGGGTAAGGTTGATCTCATTGATATACAATTCCACTTCGGCTAATTTATTGAGAACACTCTGCGGAGTAATCCGTGATTGAAGAAAGCAACGAACTGCCTCAATATTTCGAACAGCATCAGATGTAGACGGAACTGATGGTGTCAATTCGTTAATCTCGATTTCTTCGTCTTTATCTTCTTCTTCAAGCTCCTTATCAATTTGGTTACGTTCTAACGACAAAGAAGATGCAATTGCATCATCATCCAAAAATTCTACATTTACAACGTTGTCATCGATGTGAACGTATTCATTAAAATCATGTTCATCAAGAATAACTTCAGCCTGAACTTCATTGTCATTATTTTTGTCTTGATTTTTTACCAACCATTCGATTAACGGTAAGTCATCATCGGAATCAAAATCATCCGCACGCGTTAGGAATCCACCATGCCGAAAACAGTTGACAATTGTTTGTTTCGTGACCCTCTGCCATGCCATGAAGGAAATTGATTGCATCTAACAGATTTACAGTAAAATTTTCTTCACCTTTATCGATAGAATTGATCTTTTTGGAGAGAAGAAGCCGGCGGTATTGACTTTTTAAACTGTGAATGATACCCTGATCCATAGGCTGTAATTTGGAACTTGTATTCGGCGGCATGAATACCAATTTAATGTTGGCCAAATCTTTTACATCGGGATGAGCAGGACAATTGTCCACCAGTAATAAGACTTTTCGTTTCTTACGATGCAATTCATCATCCCATTCCCGTAATTCTTCAGTAAAAATTTCGGAAGTCATCCAGGCTTTTCCGTTGCATTTGTAATTTACTGGCAGCTGCCGCACATGTTTAAAACATCTTGGATTTTTGGGCTTCCCAATAACTAATAATTTTCTTTTTTCTGTCCCCAGTAAATTTGCTACCACCAAAACGCTAATTCTGTCTTTGGATAACTTTCCACCTGCACAAGTTTCCCCTTTGAATCTTAATGTGTTGCCAGGTAAAAGCTTATAAAATAAGCCTGTTTCATCACCATTAAAGATGTTCTCGTCGCTATAGTTTTCTCTAATTATTGGCCACTTATTTTGAAGCCAGTCCTGAACAACATCCATGTTGACTGAGGCTGCTTCTCCAACAATTTTTCCTTTACTGATATTATGCCTTTTTTTAAATCGTTCGATCCAGCTTCTACTAAATTTACTTTCAGCATTTTGCGACAATTTATTACCAAAATCTTCAGCTTTTGATTGCAATACAGCCCCGCTAATTATCACATTTTTTGCCCGTTGCTGCGAAAACCATTTCAACAGACTCTGATCCACTCCGATATTAGTGGGTTTTTTAATTTTTTTCACATTTGAATTTAATTTTTCAAAATTCTCTAAGATTTCTTGCTTTTTCTTCCAAATTGTCCCAATGGTTGACTTACTTAGTCCCATTTAAGTACAAATTTCACTTTGTTTTGCGCCCCGTTGCAACCGTTTCACTATTTCATATTTGTTTTCTAAAGTAAATGATTTACGTTTTTTTTTTGAAACTGTATCACTCATGTTCGTTGTTACTTATTTTGAGAACTGGATAATGAACTGATCGGACATAAAACTGATCGGCCACTATGAGTAACGTGACAATTGCGTTTTAAATAGTCTACTCGGGGAAGTCCCTAGCTTTCTGTGTTTTCTGGACTTAAGTTCGTTATAGACAGAGGCGGAAAATAGTTAGTATTACCTCCCACTTACCTCCCACTACTTCACCATAAGGAAGTGGCGGAGAGCCGGCAAACCATCGGCAAACGCTGTGACGTCGTGTGACGTCGATGGTGGGAGGTGTTTTGTGACGTTTCACTATTTTTCGTCTCTGTCTAGTTCGTTATAACCGACAACTTTTGAAAAATTATATGAAAAATATGGTTCGTTTTATCCGAAAGTTCGTTATAAGCGGGTTCGTTATCTGCGAAATAAATAACACAGATTCTTACCGAATTGCAGTTCGTGCTTTTCTGTCTGGTTCGTTATATCCGGAAGTTCGCTATAAGCGGGTTCGTAGTAAGCGAACATTACTGTAGTTTTATTTAGTTCTAGTTGCTTTTCTCTTTATTCCGGACAACTCGTATTTTAGTTTACCTTTTCGTTTCTCTTGACAACTTGTTTATTTACTTTTTTTCACTCCTGACGAAGCTATAAATCTGTAGCGAAACGTTGAGTGTTTTCCTTTCATTTTTCTGTCCGGCTCGAGATTAAAAAAAACTTTGAACTTACAATTTTCATCGGACAAGAACAAACTTCAATTATTTAATATTTACAAATTAAATTTTTGGTTGTCAATCGATTTTACTTATTCTTAGTTTTACGCGTTTTTGTTCTGGTTTTGTCTTCGTCGACTATCGTATTTTCTTTATGTTTTAATAAATTTATGATATTTTGTTTTTATTTTGATTATCAATTAATCGTCATCGGGGCCTCGCAACTATTAAGGCCGTCTCTACCTATTGAATAAGAAATTTGCATGTAATTTGACAATTCAATGCATTTTTCCTTACCACTCCAAGTTTCTTCTTAGAATAAAAAGCTTTCGTTTATTCCAAATTGTCATAAAAGCGAGTAACCTTATTGCGATAAAATAAACGTAAGCAGCTAAATTTTGTGTTAACTAACCAAAAAGGGGGAGACGCCCCACTCAACTACGATAATATAATCTTCATCTTTACGTACTTAGTCGAGTGCAAACTGCTACGTTACATTTCTTTATAGACAGTCGGTATATTGGAGAATGAAATAAATGAAAGACGGATTTTAACAACTGATATTTATCGTCTATTTATTCAACAACTCTTAGTACAATAAAAATCTCTCTTATACTTAAACATAACTAGTCGGATTGCGCATTGCGCCCGCGATCCTTTGTTTAAAATCGCTAGGACGCGATCATCATCATCATCATAACATTATCTCATCAACATCATCATCACACAGCATTCTTAAGTATCAAATAGATCTTATTTCTTAAATAATTAATGTCATTGCATAAACTAGATCTAAATTTATTACTATTATCATTAGGGTAATCCTAAAAAAAAAACAGAAACGACTAAGACTTTCCTATCAAGTTAAGAAGAAGACTTATTCGAAATTTGATTTCGTCAGCTTTCTAAAAGAGCAAAAATAAATTATAATAAATTGCAATAATAATAATAATAATAATAATAATTTCTCTCCTATTTTACAAACAACTAGAATTTTCGTAGGTTTTTGGGGAAATTCCACACTTATATTGCACGTAACCTAAAAAATTTTTGAGCACGAATTTTGATTCTCACTTAATATTTAGTTTTTTTTTTTCTATTAATTTATTTATCACTAGAATTTTAACATTACACGCTTCGTTGCATTAAAAATTATGCTTAAGTGGAAGCACCGTGCGCTACGCAAGTTGGCAAGTTTAAGTAGAGTTCGAGTTCTTCATGCAATTAAAAAATTTTTCGAATTTAAAAAACAACGATATCGAAAATTTCAAATATTTTAAAAGCGATTATGATAATTAATTATTAATTAATTTTCACTAGAATTATATAAATATTGTTTTAATTTCATATTTTTCGTTTCCAATAATTTTCGAAAAATACAGAAACTATGAGCGCATCGCCCATTTCTTGAATAATTAAAAAAAATAGAACAGGGGACCCTCATACCGTACGTTCGAGAACTTTTTAAAATTTATTTGAATTTGCTTTAAGTAAAGTGATGGGCTTAGTTTTGATTTAAAAACTTTTACAAAACAAGCCATAAAGCGAGCTTAGCAAGAAATTTAAATATTTAAAGTGCTTTCAAAATAATAAATAAAACGCACTTTAAAGATTCTTTTAAAAAATACTACAACGGGCTGGTCCTCAGCATCGAAATTAACATTACGTCAAACGAGCAAGCAATTAATCAGAAAATAATTGTGAATTGAATTTAGGTCCGATGCTACGACCTCCTGATAAATTTATCCGTCCGTTAATATCCTAGGAAACCATTATCGGCCCGAAGGTTTCTAAGGAAATTAACTGATGGTTAAATTTATCAGGAGGTGGTAAGATCGGAGCTTAAAGCACGTTTTTCAACCACAAGTTAACTTTAATCTTCGGTTTATTGTCATGGAAACAATGGTCTTCATAACTGTTACCATGGAAATAAAACTGTAAGTTAAGGTTAACTTGTTGAAAAACCAGGCCTTAAAAGTGGAAGTTTCACTGTACGCCAACAGTTTCTTTTGTAAATTGTCCCCATCTAGGGTCAATTGCTGGAATAAAGACTGCCTCACTAAGCTGTCGTCTGTAATCGGATATTCTCGTAATAAGAAAGGACTATATTTAGAGTTTTTCTTTTTGCTCATAATGACGGGTGTTATTGAATGTACTAAAGTTGAAGTCCAGGCTGCACAAAACAAGAAACGGTTCCATCAAATTTCAATCTAGATTTAAATCTTACAAAAATTTACTTTGCCTTATCTTGAACCTGTTTTTTTTTTTGGGGGGGGGCATTATGAATCCAGATAGGTCTAGAAGTTTGATGAATCAGTTCACGTCCCCTTCACTCTGTATTAGGCATTTCAAAACAGATGTAAATTTGAACACATTTTAATAACCAGGGAAAAGAATTCAGGCCACTACATCCTGAGTTTCCTAGGACGGTGAATGACGTCGCATAAAACGTGTCATTAAGTAAGGCCATTAAGTACATTTGGTTTCCTAGAAAACGGCAAACGTCGCCGTCATCTCAAAATATGCAAAAAAGTTTTTTAAACGTTTGGAATCAATCCCTTCATTTTCTAAATATGTTATAAATGTCAAATTGAAATGGACCATTATGAAATATATAAAATAAATATATATGGTCGCTTTTTCATGCTTTCTTAACGTCGATGTATGTCATTTTTCAACGCTACATGACGTCACTCACCGTCATATTACGGTCGCTTTTTACGGCGAACGTACTATTTACTCTTGTCATCTTTCCGTGACTCAGATGCATCGAATTGCTATTGAGTGGGAGAGGAAAGAGTGCCATGTAAGCTCTCGCTCCTTGCAGAAATTATTTTGGGCGAGACTAATACGGTCCGTACTGTTCACGGAACAAGCGGCCCGAATTCTTTCCCTGTTAATAACAACTAACTAAACGTTAATTAATTTTTGCCTTTTATAGCTGTATAAATGTGTTGTGATTGTAAAAAAATGATGTATTTTTCGTATTATGATCAAAAATGGGTATTTAAACCTGAAACTGTCAACGTACAGTGAAATATCGACTTTTAAATGGAATTTACAAACTTATTAAGTTTATTATAAACAAATTCGAAGCTGTTCGCGGAACAAATGGTCCGAATTCTTGTCCCTGTTAATAACTAACTAATCGTTAATTAATTTTTGTCTTTTATAGATGTGTTACGATTGTAAAAAAAATATGTATTACTTGTACTATAATCAGAAATGGATATTTAAACCTGAAGCTGTCAACGTACAGTGAAATGTCGACTTTCAAACGGAATTTACAAACTTATTATTAAGTTTATTGTGCATAATCGGTTATATGATTTGGGTGTCACGTTTTCTTTTCTTCTACTTTACAGATGGCGCACAGGAATTTCGGGATAAAATTCCCGAAATTCCCGCGCCCTGGCTAAACGAACGACGAACTTGCGCGGCCACGTTACCCTGTCGACGAGGACTATTCAAAAATGAATTACAAATAATAAAATTCGCCTAACTTAAGTCTGTAAGCTACACTAAAATCACATCAACTAAGCGGCTAAGCGAGGATATCATTAAGGTTAGTTGAAATTTGAGCAGCGCTAACCGCAATTCTTGACGGAGACGTGTGCAATACAACAAGTTGAGGAGAAGCTCTATTTGACATCTCAGATGTTCTTAGTTCTTTTAATAAACACAGATACCCTGAGTTAAATCAGGTATGTGAAGTGTAATCGAAATCAGAGGACCAGAGCCTACGACAGGAAGGTTTTGGAGTGGGGAGCGGCTCAACCTCTGAGTTCCTTCCCACTCGAAACCCTGGCCTGTCTTTCTAGTAAGTACTGGCCAAACAGGAACTGTTTAGTTCTTTTTTGTTCTTTTAACACGCAGATATCCTGAGTAACCGAAACGGACGGATCAGAGCCTACGTATTGGAGTTGGGAACAGTTCAATCTCGGAATTCCTTCCCACTCCGAACCCTGGCCTGCCTTTCTAGTAAGCACTGGAACCGTTTAGTTCCTTTTTAGTTATTTTAATACACAGATACCGTGAGTTAAACTAACTGTAACCGAAACCGACGGATCAGAGCCTAGGAAAGGACGGCTGCATTTTGGAGTGGGGAGCAGCTCAACGTCGGAGTTTCGTCCCGCCCCAAACCCTGGCCTGTCTTTCTAGTAAGCACCGGCCGAACTGGAGCCGTTTAAGTCCTACTTTTAATCTCCAGGTTAAACCGAGCAGACCTGCAAAAAAGCAATTTATTGCGAAACAGGTTAAGTTTAGTTGATAGGAACCAAATATTCTATATTTCTTGATGTAGGTACTTAGAATCAAGTAAAATATGATTAGGTTGAAAAATTGTATTGCACATGTTTTCCGTACAACTTTGCGGTACTTCACTCAGTTCTTTGATTGATTATCATCACACGAAATTAACCTAATGGGAAGACATTGTAATATTTGCTGCGCCGGGCGACGTTCTGGAACGTCTTCGGGAGGACGAGACTTATCACTCAACACGAATTTTTTTCTTGTTTCAAAATTTGACGACGAAAGAAAAAAAAACAACAAATTGCACTGCGCGATTGTTTTTGAGAAAACGGAACGAACGTATTATTAAAAAATAAAATAAAAAGAAAAAGAAAAACGCAGTCTCTCCTTCCTATCGCGTAAAATTAGCTAATCTACGCTCTATTATCGATTATGCAATCAAATAGGTCTTTACGCTATCAGTTATAATCAGAAAAACTATAATAAATCGAATTGAATATATCTCAACTGACACAATCAAAATAACAAATATATAAAATATATTATAATCTTTACTATGTATATATATATTAGATTTAAATTATGAAATATATTACATAATTCATTTGTTATTTAGTTAATTCACTCATCATCGTTCACAATATACAAACATCGTGTGTTATACTCCTATTTATTTATTTATTTATTATTTAATGTTCTGACTGATATGTGTAGAGAATAAATTAGGTTAAGTGTCATTGGGGGGCGGCGGCGCGCGCTTTCCGGCCGGATATTGCGACTACTACTACTACCGTCTCGGTGGTGTACTGAAAATGCACGGTGAGTTTCAGAAACGTTCAAATTAGCAGTTCCACGTACTGGCTCCCGAAGTTCGGCCTTTGCTTCTCGTGGTCCGGCCTGGGCAGAGTTTCGGGCAGGAAACGACCGTCAATGGTAGGAATGGGCGCTCCCATCGGAGGAAGGGCTATGCAATCGGGAGGAATCTGGAAATAATAAATTAATAAATAAGTTACAATGTCCTCAACGGTGGGTTTCACAAAAAAAAAACAACGTTAATCAACGATTAATTTAATTCACTGATTAAGGAACGTCATTGGACGTAGTTGACAATAGATTTGAAACAACCAATTATGTTGTTTCACCCAACCAATCACAGGCTGTTGAATTAATCAGTGATTAAATAATTTTTGTGATTCTGGGGGGAAAGTGTAGTAGGTAATTTTAATATTCATTAAAAAAATCTTCTTACCATGGCCTGTTGAGGTTGTTGAGGAGGTATAGCACCCGGAGGTGGCATCGTCGGAGCGTAATAGCTGGTAGGCGACACCGGAGGACTAGGATACGGCCAGTAGAAGATCGGAGGTGGGAAAAACTGACGAGGGGCCAAGGCGGGGGCGGCCAGTTGCACCGGGGCATATCCAGGAAAATTCGCTCCTGGATGGAACGCCGTCGGGATTATGTTGCCACCTAGATTTAAGAACGAAGATTTAAAAAAGGCAGGAATTCCGACAGCTATCAACAGTCATGTCAGGAAGAAAACAGAACTTTGCACGCGAACGTCTCTCTAAAAAAAAAAAGAGAACCACCAGAACAAATTTTCTCAACAAGCGCTTGATGAGCGGTGTTTGCTTGCTTTTTAACGTCTTTGTCTTCGGCGATAAGTGAGTTACAAGGTAACTTCGTTTCCTATCCGCTGGGCTTCAGCAATTTAGATTCTTCAACAGCATAGAAACAAAACTGAAGATATTCAACGAAATACTTGGATTTTATATATTTATTTTTTATATATTTATTTGATATATTTATTTGAAGCGTACTGCCAATAAAATCAGCTTAGTTTTTATCAGGATTAATAAATTAAAAAGAAAGTAATAATTCCAAATTTAAAAATGCTTTGGTGAACAACCATTTCGCATTAAAAAAAAAATTCAACTTCGAAATTAATGGATGCATTCAGGGGCGCTCAGCGGCTGAGAGGCTTAGTCAGGAATCCTTTGTGATCGGCTCACATTAAGGTAACAGCCAATCATAAACTTTTTATGGAAAAGATACTATACCAGATGAGACTCGTTGGGTGCGTTCAGGGACGCTCAGCGACTGAGAGGCTTACGCAGCAATCGTTTGTGATTGGCTATTACCTTAATGTGAGCCAATCACAAACGATTGCTGCGTAAACCTCTCAGCCGCTGAGCACTCCTGAACGCACCCAACGAGTTTCGTCTGGTATCGTATCTTTTTCATAAAAAGTTTAATTGTCATTGCTTCTTACAACAAAGACCTTTGCAATGTTTATCGAAAACGTTGTTTAAATATTTTTTTCTTTACATTTTCCTTCTAGCTTCACCATCACAATATCTAAGAATACATGAACGAAAAGAATTTATTAATGGCACAGCTGGCACGGAAAAGTATCTGTCGACGTACGTTTCGGTTTTATTAGACCTCATCAGGACAGAATAACCAAGATGTAAAATGTTGATAATTTGGAGATAAACAACAATAAATGAAGTACTGATCGTGACACCCAATACATATTTGTTGCAACAACCACCGAACCCGTAATGCGTTCGATCTCCTGGTCAGTGTTTCATTTCTTGTTGTTTATTTCCACGTCGCCAACACCTTACACCTTTGGTGTCATACATAGGGTGCGCTATTTTAAAAAAAAAGGTTCATTATGATTCATTATGTATAGGTGAAAATGTGTGAATTGTGGATCTTTAAAACGCGAAACAAAGATGTCTGAAACTTTTTTGTATCATCACTAGTTATCGAGATATTGTGAGAAAACGCACTGCCGGAACACCCTGTATATCTAAATTTTATCAAATCAGCTAAATATCCATCCCCTCATAAAATCATGAAGTACTTCTTCCTTCTGTTCATCAAAAGGGTGACAAAATCCGTAGATCTTTCAAAAAAATATTATTTTAACACCAAAGGATATTAGTGACTAATAATTGTCTACGATGTTAGTGACTAGTAAAAATGTTGAATAAAATTCGTCGAAAATAAGGCGTTATAAAACGCAGGTTAAGTTTCAAAATCTATTTATTCATCGGTAGTCGAATCGGATTCTTCTTAATTAGTGAATTTAGTGACTAGTCAAAATTTTATTCAAAATAATACTACTATTATTTTTATTTTCGATTGTACACATACAGGGTGACTACGCGAGAATTTCCACCCCCTTCAACTTCTTTATTTCTGAATTTAGAAAGAATTTTTTATCACAAACCTTATATGTACAGACTGATTCAATATTATTGCTGATGACAAATGAACAAACGAATAACGCATAACTGATTCAATGCTATTGCTGATGACAAATGAACAAATGAATATCGCATAACTGAGATAATATAAACTGTGTTATTTTCTTTAATGGAACACTTGGTATTTTTAAACTAAAATAGTAAAGGAGACTGTGGCTTAAGAAATAATTGAAAATAATCTCCGCCCACAATAATTTTATATCCGTATATACGTATTTCGGAAGCTAAGCTGCCATCTTCAGTACGCTATCAACTTAAAAGCACTTAAAAAGATATATTAGGATGATTAGGTTGTTTTTAGATCTCTTTAGGTGCTTTTATGTTGGTAGCGTACTGAAGATGGCAGCTTAGTTGCCGAAATACGTATCTACGGATATAAAATTATTGTGGGCTGAAATTAATTTCAATTCTTGGTATTTTTACACGTATTTGAAATCTTAAATAATAATCGCCTTTCCTTTTTTTAAACAAATTTTATTTTTAAAACTTTTACGTTTAATTAAGTCCTGACATTTTGTCTAAGAGGCGATTATTTACATTTTGTACCAGGGGTTCTCAACGGGGTCAGTATCGGCCCCCTTGGAGGTCAATGAAAACTTGAAAGCGGTTGCTGAACCTTTAGGGGCCCGCTGGGGATCTTTTCAAGGGGTCGGGGTCGTTAAGTCTTGTTTAATGGAGGCCTGGCTGAGTAGTTTATAAAAAAAACATAAAAGATTTACAAATAACATTGAATAAATTTGAATCAAAATGAATGAAAATAAAAAAAGATGGAAGTCGATGAAAACTTGCGAAGGGTCGATGAACCTTTAGGATTCCACTAGGGGTCTTTTCAAGGGGTGGGAGTTGCTAAGTCTTGTTTAATGGAGGCCTGGCTGAATAGTTTATTAAAAAAGAAGTATAAAATATTTAAAAATAATATTAAATAAATTGGATTCAGCTCGAATGATAGAGAAAAAGGACGTTCAATCGATTATCGAAATCAAAATACACCTAAAATACAGTCAAGTCGAATACAACCAAAACATAAGACGATCGTCGAACAAGACGGGACTAAACTAAAAATTGTGTAAAACTCATTAAGTCAAGTCGATATAAACTAAAGACTGATCAGAACAAAAAATTTGATTTAATTTAATAATTATAAACATAAAATAAATTCAAATCCCAAAAACGGCGATCAATCGGCGGGATTAAAAAAATGTAAAATAAAATAATCTTAAATCGTATAAAAAAGAAACAGAAGACGATTAATTGATAATTAAAAAAATAAAAATTATGTCAAATAAAATCAAAACGAAGAGAGGCTTTCATCGGAAACCAAATATTTAATTTAATAATTAAAAAATAAAATAAATTCAAAGCAGAAAACAGCGATCAATCGGCCGGATAATTTTAAATCGTATAAAAAAAGAACAAAAGACGATGAAGTGATTGATTAAAAAAATAAAAATCATATCAAATAAAATCAAACCGAAGAGAAAACAAAAAAAAAACAAGATGATTAGTTAGTTGATTTAAAAGAAAAGAAAAAACAAAACAGATGAAATCGATTGAACGGAAAAACAAAGTTTCATCAATTGATTATATTAAAAATAATAACAAAATAAAATAAAATGAGGAATGTATAAAAGTACAAACAAAATTTGAGATCATATTAAAAATTAGATAAAACTAGCAATAAGTCAAATTGATTTGAAAATTGACAAATTTTGTCACGATCCGAAGAATAATTTGTAAATATTAACGAAACAGGGCGATCAGGGATTAAGTAGAAAACAAAATAAAATCACATCGAATGAAAGAGAAACCAAAATCGCATGGCGATCAATCGACGGGATTAAAGTGTAAAAAAAATCACACTGATTCAGTGAAAATACAAAAAATAGCGATCAATTAACAATTAAAAATAAAACTTAGTTGGTAATTAAAAATAAAAACAAAACGAATTAAATCTATTAAAAGAAAAAAGAACACAAAGCTCGATCAATTGGTTACAGCGAAAATTAAATGAAATAAAAAGAATGAGGAATTAAGAAAAAGATGATCGTTTTCGAAGATGATACTAAAATAAAAATTCTCTCAAATTAACATAAAATCAAGTCGAATCGAGAATAATGGCGAATTTTTAATTGGAAGTTTGAATAAAAGGGAATCAAACTGGAATCGAATCAAGAAAAGGAAAAAGACGATCGACTTATCATTAAAAAATACAATAAAATAAAGACAAATAGAAATAGTAAATTGTCACAATTTAATTTAAAATTTGCATAAAACATTATTCGTATATTTACGTCTGATGTGTTTTTAAATATTATTTAAATCTGAAGGGGGTCGAGGGAAATTTTTACTTTCTTGTAAGGGGTGGATGGTTAGGAAAAAAGTTTAGAGACCTCTGCTTTATACATACGTATCAGAGTTTAATACTATTAAACACAAATATTTCGAACACTACTTATTTTATGTAATTATGTACAAATATACCGGGCGTTCCATTTCAGAAAACAAAACGTCAGCTATATCTAGGTTATTCGATGTGCATGGGGGGCATTATTATGTAGTAAACCCGCTTCAGTTTGTCAATCCTTATGTAATGTTAGATCAAAAAGCGATCGTAGGATGTCGTCAATAAAAACGTTGAATTCTTCTGTATAAGCATTTTTCTTTGAGTTCAAAAATAAAAAAGTTAAAGGGGGTGGTAATTAACGCGTAGTCACCCTGTGCACGTTGACTCTCGACATCCTTACCATCATAATAATAGACATACTAACTACAGTATGGTTTTCATTGACCGAAATAATTTGAATTTACCGCGTTGAATTAAAACCTACGGCGCCAAATTCAAATTATCCTCAATCATAAAAAAAATGACATTGCAAATCAATCCAATGCGGGGATCGAAATCTTCAAAAACTTAAGGGTTGGGGGTGTACAGAGGAACTTCATAGAATGCAAATTTCGACTAATAAATAAACATTCAGAAAGAAAACTACGGCAAGCAAATTTTCGGGCGCAATTTACAGAGCGAGTAAATCAGAAAGAAAAACGAAAGGGGGGCGGGGGGCATTTCAGCGTGTAATAAGTTCTGTGCTTGCTGTTGCATGTGCGCGTGTATATACACGTGATTTATTTATTTATTTTTTAATTTAATGTTCATATTATTTGTTAGCACGTGCCCAGAAAACAGGAAACAAAGGCTCGGAGCGACGTTCATTAACTATGCAGATCAAAAGGTCTGAAAACTGAAGCGAAACTTCCCAACGTGATCGTTTTTTCTTTTTTTTTTTAACATCCACGGAGCACGTTTGAAGAATAAATCAATACGTAAAAAAAGTCTTTTTTTTATTCAACTGAAAAGGGACTTTGCAATTTCCTGGAGACGTTTTTAAAATGTTTGTTGTAATAATATGGCATTTCAGGAATAGATTAATTTTCAATTTAATATGGTTTGACAAAATTTTATGAAAATACGAAGTATTTGCTGCAGTTTTCGTCGTTTCAATCCAACACCTCTGCAGTGGTTGGCTAGAATCTTTCTGTACGACTTTGTACACGCATATACGAGGTTCGTCCAAAAAGATTCGCGCTCTTAAAGTGATAAATCAATTTTGACGCGTTCGATATTAATACATAAGATTAAAAATGACTCTGAAACTGTACATGCTATGATGGTGGCGGTGAAATTGTGCTGCGTCAGTCACCAGATGGCGAGTAATTAAAAAAAAATGGATAATACGGCGCCATAACCCACACATAAAAAAAGAGAAGCGACTGTGATTTTCGTCCTCGTAATTCAAAAAAAAAAAACATCTGACTACTCTAAATGTCAAAGAAGTGTGTTATTCTAAAAACGCATAATAAGTAATAAATAGACTCACCACACTGTAGCAGAGTTACCGTTCCACCACGTGGCGGCAGCAGACACCACGAACGACGCCATCTCCCGGATAACCAACAAAACTAGCCCACATAGTTTCTACAGTGCGTACCTTAAGTAGGTATCGTTTTCAAAGCAAAACAAAAATTACGTTTTCAAAACAAGAACTGTTACTCTTGATTTAAATTAATTAAAGTGCGCACTGTAAATTTGCAAAAGGAGATCTAACATTAAACCCAAAAAAGCATTAATGTGACGTAAACATTTATTAATAAAGTGTAAATTATTAGAACAAATTTTAATGAAAAAAAAGTTGAAGAGCTGCGTACAGTAAAAAAAAGTACGGAGCGGCACAGATCGCTCCGCGGGTGCGCGCTTTCGCTAGAGCTTGGAGCGCCGCCCTGCTGCTCTTTCGCCTTGAATCTCCGATGTTTAATAATAATAATTATGCGATCCATGCACCACTTGACGTTAGTAATTCATGAGAGAAATAAAAAAAGAATCAAGTGATCTGGGCAACACATAAAATTGCACAATAAATAACGAATCAAGAGAGAAAAAAAAATAGTGTTAGTCATCTCACATCATCAATCGCGAACCCAACAAGCCGCTCTCTCTCTCACTTGCTTACTTACAACAGGCAGTCACACCGAGTCTAGCGAAAGCCGAAAGAAAAATGCGGAAGGCTTAAACTAAGACCTACTACCTTTATAAGGTTCGGACCGGCCTGCTCGAGGACACTCTTCTCCCGAACGAACAGGTCCGGCCCGAAATTGTCCTTGCTTTTAATAACTAATCACTAAACTGAGAAAATCCCGACATAATTAAACTTAAATGGATATTATACAATCGTATATAAAAAGCTACCAAAATTTAATATCTAAATTAAATAATCCCATGCCATCTATTAACAAAACATCGACATATTTTTGATTCGAGGACAACCACGTTTTGAGGGGGCGTGTTCAAAACTCCCACAAATTTAGTACGGCCAGCTATCAGAAAACTCTAGCAGATTTATGTATATTACACCTACATTCTAACATTCTACTGAATGCTATCCAAGTGACATCTTTAATTAATAATAATAATCAATAATTACTCTTAATTCATATTCATCAAAGAAAGCAGACTATTTCACATGGCGATGTTGATCTGTTAATGCTATTTGACCCTTTTTGGTTAAGGAACTGATCGGCATCTAAATGACAAATTACGAAGAAGATCTAAAGAAGATATTCAGATAGCAAATATTAAAGAAGATATTCAGATAGAAAATATTGAAGAAGATATTCAGATAGCAAATATTAAAGAAGATATTCAGATAGCAAATATTAAAGAAGGTATTAAGATATCAAATATTAAATAAGATATAAATTTTGGCAAAGATTCTTAACAAGAGGGACGAGTGAATTCCAATTGGACGACTTTCAAAGAACATGATGACCGATGACTTTGGAAAGCTCGTTAAGGAAATACAAATTACTGATCCTTTTTGTTCCTATTTTAACACCTTTCCTGGAGACATGACATCAACATTTTGAAATCAAAGGAAAAATAATACTTTCATGAGATGAAAGCGGTCGATAGTAAAAAGGTTCAAATTTTCAGAAATTAGTACTCGATTTCTGCCAGTATGGTAAACTCTGGTTAACCAAGGCTGAGTTGCTCAGTGTCCGATTGAACCAGCAATTTATTAACTGTTGGTTAAGCATCAAACCGCAGTTTTCTTTCGTAGTTTTCCATTTTAATTCATGGTTAAATTACGTTTTACATCTTAATCACTATCTGAATAACTAAAAAAATAATAAAACTCTAGTTTAAAACTTCAGTGAGCAACTCAATCTAAGGCTACGTTGGATAAAAAATTTAGGCCAGGTTTAACTTGAAGGTTAACTTAGAATGTTAGACACAATATGCCATACGTCATGATGTGTCACATTCTAACTTAGGCTTAAATTTAATCCTGGTTTAAAACTTTTATACAACGCAGCCTAACAGAATAAACCAATAGCTAAAGTTAACTTGTGATTGAAAAATCAGGCATTAGTGTGTATTTAAAAGTTTGGGGTTGTTTGTGCGATTAGAAAATCGGACGAAGGTGTTTTAAAGCTTGAGGTTGTTTGTGCAGATATAGTCTTACTTTTTTGATCAAAAACTTACTTCCTAGAAAAACGGCATTCAGGTTCAGCTAAATTTTCCTTAAGCTTAGATAAAATAAAAATGAATTCTCGCGTGTGCGAACGAGTTGTCCTTGAATGCAAAAAAATAATAGTAATAAACGTTCCTATTACCATGTTTATAACAAAAAAAAAATAAAATAACCCAATCCGTTGCTATATTAGTAGCAGACATATTTGTTACAACAAAAGCCTTACAATGTGGCGTCGAAAAGTGATTTTTCTAAATAGGAGGCGGGTCACTAGCAACGAACAAAATCCGAAAGACAAAAAAATATCAAGAATGGTCAACAATATCGTACCAACCCACCGGTTTTTGGAAAAGTCACCATTGTACATGTAACGTAAAAAGAAAAAATACAGCGACGACTACCTAGTAGTGGTTTTCATATCGGAATGTATTCACACATCACAATCGATTACATTAGGCACTTTTGAAAAGTCTTTGTTCCGTTTCCAACACCGTTTTAAAAACGACCCTGGGCTCCGGACATCTCAAAACTACGCACGCTTTGGACGCAAATCAATCAATCAGGAATGTTTTAAGTACGTAAGCCTAATTAATATATCAGGTAATATCAAAAATATGTTACAGCATGTCAACAACAAGAGTATATAAATATACATATACATACGAAAGACAGTTGTCATGAAGGCACTTACTTTTTTCCTTTTTGTCCCTTACGTATATAATATAAATTGAGCAAAAAGAAATTAATTAATGAGTAAAACAAAGAGTATCCAACTCTTAGATATTCGGATAGAATGATTGATAGACTGATAATGGTCCTTGAGGATGAAACGCCGCTCGTTTTGCGGGAGCCGCCTGTTCGGCGAAAGCATCTCCGTAGGTCCTCTTAACGGCGACGTGAGGCACAACCGGTATGACTCCTGGCGGAGTTCCTTGTAAAATATGCGGGGGGTACGCCAGTGGCGTGCGGGGAATACCTAGCGGCGCAACACGCGGGGGCAAAAGCAGAAAGGGATGTTGCTGAGGCAAAAATTGAGGCACGATCGAAACGGGCGGGGGTTTTAAAACTTGGCCCTGCAATTGCGTGGACGTGGGGGAAATCGGCCCCCCCACGTTCTGATTCAAAACGGCCAAGTTGTGCTGCGCGATCTGGTTCATAAACATGATGTCGCTCTGCACCTGGGCCTGGCTCTGACGAGCCAACAGATTCTGCTGCGCTATCATTTGGGCCTGCTGCTGGGCGAAAAGGGCCTGGTTTTCCCAGGTGATAGCCGCCGCCGTCGGTGGCGTCGATTGCACGTAGTTTTGAGATATCGGCGCAACCGTCGTGTTCGGGGGAGGAGGCGGGGGAATATTAGTAGGCGGAAGAGGCGTTATAGGGGGTAACATACCGGGGCTGAGCAGAGCAGGGGCGGCCTTCGCCGGCGAGACCGGAGCCGGAATACCTCCAGTCAGGACGAGATTCATGTCTTCGCCGGAACACTGGAACACCTCGATGTAACGCTGCTTCTTGCCGAAGATCATGTAACGGTGGTGCTTCTGTTGGGCGGTTACGAACGCGGAATGTTCCGAATCCATTTGGATGAAAGCTTCGCCGCTGGGTTGACCCTGGAAACGAATTTTAAAAGACCCAATCAACATAAGACATCACGCAGACGTCTTTGTGCAAGCTTAGATTAGATTTTCAATAACAAGTCCTTCAAGTACATTTTGATGTCAACATTTGCACACCTGGTATACATAAGCACCTGTGCACACAAAATAGGGTACCTGTTTCGTGTTGTCTGCCTCTAAGGGTAAGTTCACAACGACGCTGTGCTGATAGATGATAGCGGAGATATCCCATATCCGAGCTTTGAGTATAAGCGCTCATATAAGCGATTGTAACAATAAGAATTAAATGTATTATTCTTCTGCGCGCAGAAAATGCCATCCATCATCACAGCTCTATTATGAACTTACCCTAACATATCTGCTGGCGGAGTAACGTCTGTCTAAGAGGGAATCGTTTACTTATAGCTCTTTCGACTGATTACTTGGGTGCGCTCTCAGAGTATCTCCATCTTGTTTTAGCCTCATGTAAACACAGAGGATGGGGATACTCTCAGAGTATTCCAGAGTGGTCAGTCGAAAACGTTGTTAGATCAGACCTCTTATAATACTTACCGATTACTCTTTTTGTTCATACATACAGTATTTGGTGGCGTTTCTTCATTTTTCGTTTAAATCAACGATTCTTCTGGGCAACAGTTTCATGTCATAAATGAATTTTGGAATTGTGCGAAGGCTTATCGTGCTGATTTTAATTCTAAAAGTGTTCGTTAGAACTGCAGTATTTTCTTTTGTCCCCTGCGTTCAATAAATTTGGCCCGCTTACTGTCAGATTTAGATTAAAACTGGGAAATGAATTGGCAAATGAAATTAATTTGGCAAAATAAAATTAATTGGGAAGCTGTTCTTCTATTTCTAAATACCCATTTCGTTATTTTAGTATTTCTAATTTTCTTTTACCCAACCAAAATAATTCCCATCTCGACGTAATAGTATTTTTGATTGCACTTTTAAGAAAATGCTTACGCAGTATGAGGGCTGTGAGCTAGGATAACGATCAAACTTCGTTAATCGTTGTGTGCTCGCGATGCGCTTTGTTTGAATCGTCACAAGGCGGTCATCTTGGTTCCAAGATGGCGGCGGATGCGGCGGCCGAGCTCCCCTCATTTGAGTCATCACACAACGTGCTTATCTTCGCGCGAACGTTTCGTCGGCGGGGGCGCCTTCTGGTTAACTTTAAGGACGACGTCGACGTCGCGATGGCATTGCCTCCTTCGAGAACTTTCGTGAGAGGGGTCGCACGTTGGGCTTTCCTCTTTTCGGACGCATCAAATCGAAAGCGAAACGCGAAACTGCGTAGGCTGTGTGGTGTATGAAAAATTCCGGAGAAGCCACCGGGGCGCACAACCGACTCACTGTTGCCGCAGAAAAAAATAATATTTCTGAGAATTACGACCGCGCACAGACCAAGAGTCGATTTCGAAAAATCTCGGCTCCTGTTTGAAGGTCAGGCTCGAAGGTGGCACAGTGCAGTGCTGGACTCCGGAGGTGCGCTATTTTTTCCGATGGAGCAAAGCCGGACCGGAGCCATGCGGCCTTCTGAAGGAAGGATCAGAAAAAGCCCGTGCCGAATATCAAGCCTAAAATTTAAAAAATCGTATCTCGAGTTTCGTGCGATAGGGCCGGATGTGGGCCCTTTGCCTAGGTGGGCGTAGGAGGGCCGCAGCTGATGAGAGAGTTTAAAGAAATTCTCGCTTGGCGTTTTCGAATAATTTCCGAAAAAGTTCGAAAATCGCACATTTTAATTTTTTCGGGCCCCTTCCAGAACCGGACTTGAAACGACCTTCAAACGGACAACACCTCCGGCGCTCCACCTACTCTACAAATTTCGTTGCGATCGGTTAATAACGAAAGGCGCTGGAGTTTTCTTAGTGCCGAAAATAGGCAATTTTCGGGAGTACGCGCCTGCGCCGCGCCGCTCCCCGGTACACCGGATAGCGAAACCGCCGGCGCCAAGGCAAGCTTTGTCATTTTTTAGGGTAGGACAGCGCAATTTTCAAGACGCTAGGACGACGCTTAAGGGTAGAAAAAAATTATTCCGCGGGGGCTTGCAAGATCGCACCCCCCTGACCAGGGCCCCCGCGAGGACAAAAGCCGCCCGCTTGCCAATCCATATTTTGGTGCCCTCTGGCAGATGAGTTGGAGCAAAAAAAATTATTAAAATTATTAAAAATTAAAAGAAAAGAAATGGAAAAGATAGAAAATTTTTTAAACATTTTCTTTCACATTTTTTTAAACATTCTCCTTCACTTTTTCTAAACATTCTCCTTCACTTTTTTTAAACATTCTCCTTCGCTTTTTTAAGCATTCTCCTTCACTTTTATTTAAACATTTTCCTTCATTTCTTCAAATTCCTAGCTGTCGCAAGCCCCCAAAAACGAAGCGAAGCGCTTTCTTCTCATCTGACCAAGAAGATCTCTATTTAGACCCCCCCCCTCCAGAATGTAAGTGGCCCACTAGTTACTAATATTAGAAAAAGAAACAAAATCACAAAAGCAAAAGGAACTTAAATTAAAAAAAACTTAAAAGTGAAATGTAATTTGTTTTTTTGTTAACCAAACCGTAACAGCTTACATAATTTATTTTTTTACCTAATAAAATTATTAAATTTTTGTGAAAAATTTAGCAAACGAAAATTACAAAAATTAGACTTTTCTACTTTTAATTGCCGCAGTTAACTGTTCTACTTTAGTCGACATACTTCCGTGAGATTGACGGCTTCATCAAAACTTGTGGCTAGTTTTTCGAATAATTTATATCAGACAAAAAAAATGTTTCCCATTATTTTTCTTTTTTTTCTTTTTGGGCGAAAAAAATGACAAAATATGTCCAGTGACCAAGAAGCTAATTGCCGCCCCTTGAACATGGCGCCCGCGTGCACTGCACGCTTTGCACACAATGTTAAGGAGGCCCTGCCCCCGACTGTCTCGTCCCTGGCGCCGTCGCCGGACGTCCGATCGCCTCGAGCGGGGCGTCAGTAACCGTCCGAAAGATCAATTTAGAATAGGTATTTACATATTTCCATAGAAATTCGCAATCCGAAAAAAACTTGCAAAAACAGCCAAAAAAACTTGCGCTTCGGAATTTACCACGACGTTTACTCAGATCATTTTTCGCCCAGACGCCCAGTTTGGCTGTGGTTCCTCAAAAATTTTGCTTATTACTTTCCTATATTGTAAAAAATAATTCTTTTCATTTCATGGTGATGGTGGCAATTGAAAACCGTAACTTCAAAAGGGTATAAGTGTCAAAAACATGTTTGGAAGTTCTTAAGAAAAGACTGATTTACTAAATCTTAAACGCACATACAGATATCGCCACCTGTGATTCATCTATTACACTCTTTTATTTAGCCACAGGTGCATATACCTGTTTGCATGACATTGTGCTTTGCTCGTAGACCCATTTGCTGTCAAAATGTCAATTTTCTATTTTTTGGCACTTAGACCCTTTTGAATTATGCTTTTCAATTGTACCAAACAAAAACACTTTCTCATTGTTTTCTTTATCCAGTGTAGTTTTGCTCTTTATGAATTGCAATACTTAATCAAATCGGATGTCATTTCAAGATTTCGTGACGGGTCCAATTTTTTTTTTATCTTGCGGGCGACCTCGCGATCTAAGGACGGGAAGAAAAAACGAGCGGAGATAAGTTCTGCAAAGTGTTTACTTTCGCCCGGCAATTACTTAACTCGATTATCGCGAACACTTTCGGCAAACTTATCTGGCTAGCGCAATATCTTGAACAAGACTCGGTCTTCTATCGCCAATTTATCTGCGCGAACTTTGCCACCGACTAAAAATACCCAAAAAGGCAGGACGTAGGTACTCGAAAGTCAAGCAGATCGCGATGAATCTCCTTTTTTTTATCAGAGCTTACCTGGGCGTTGTACACCATGTGGACGCCTTGGAAGATGATATTTTTGGCATAGTCCCCCAGGAAGTCCAATATGTGCTCGACTTGCGCCTCGTATGGCAAGCCACGAAGTCGCACGCAGTCTTTCCTCGTCCCCGACGTTATTATATGTTGCGGCAATAAAGGCACTTGAGGTATTTGAGCTATGAGCGGGGCCGGTTGCTCATAAGTCTTCGGATCTAACGACCTATTCAACACCTGTGAACACGGACGTATCAAATAGAATTAATTTAGAACTTCATATTAACATAAACATACCAAACTCAATTATTAATCTAGATCATCATCTTGTAAAACAAAGAAAAAAATATTGAGGAACATAACATGTTGAAGACTGCAGAATTATTGCGTTTTGTAGTTTCGCGAGCAAGAAACTTAAAACATCGTTCTTATCATCACCTCTCGGGCATTTGCTTATCGCAAGTTGTACGTGCGACAATGTTACTACGTACCTGTTGAACTTCAGCTGTAGTCGACCGGAACAACTCGATGTACCTGGAACCTATGCTTTCGCGGTGCTTTGAAAGCGCCTTGGGGGCATCCGATTCGCTGGCGAACAGAACGAAAGCATCGCCAGTGGCGCGACCGTCCGGTTTTTTCACGAACAGGACGCCATCCGTTCCGTCCAGGACCGTACACGATTGCTCGCCGGACGCAAAAAAATCCAACTGTAAATTACGAAACACTTCTTAAAGTGACGATAAAAAAGTAAAGACCCTGTATAGACAAACAAGAACTTGAAATTCTGTCGAGTTAAGATATGGTGATTGAAATCTAAGTGATTCTAATTTTTACAATGATACCAATCATCATTATCAAAGTTCACTTAATTACCTGTATCTCATCGTTTACTCAAGTTCAAGATTAACCCTTTGCTGAATCACTCTTTATATTAGCAGAAACCTTCCGTATCTTTCATTATGTTTTTGATAAGACTAGTTTCAACTAGCGATAACAATTTTAAAAATCGACTTTTATTTCCTCTCAACTTGTAGGCCATTACAAGGAGATCGAATATACCGGTTGATGATTTTCAATCCGGAATCTAGGAGGTTAGCATAACTACTCTTGATAATGACATTTTTTTAATTAAAACCGTATTAAAAGCAAACTTGGGCATCAATCCGAAAAGAGCCAGGTTTCTTCGAAGGTCTGAATGAATCCATTAACAAACAAGTGTGATCTCGTGGAAGTCACAAAAAATGTTCGTGTCGCTTTGGTTGTTGTGATGAGCGCGCAACTAATATTGCGAAGAAAGGGGATATACCCGTTCATGTTTCCCTACCATGCCAACGCCTCTTAAAAGCATCAACAAATTCATTATCAAGGGTAATCAAACTAATTACCTACTTTCCGGATTGAAAATGATCGCCCGGTATAAAAAAGTGTGTGGTGAAAACTATACACTCACCGGATGCTAAAAATCCTGATGTATAGTATGAAATGCTTAGCTTTAAATTCAAAGTACCTAAAGACTGTACAGTCATAAACTTCGTTTACTTTTTGAAATTCTATCGAGTTATTTTAAGGTATGGTCATTGAAAACTAAGCGATTCTAATTTTTTACAATGATATCATTTTTCGTGATATCAAATTTCATTTAATTACCTCAACACTTCATCGTTTAGTCAAGTTCAAGATTAGTCCTTTGCTGAATCACTGTTTATGTTAGTAGAAGGCTTTCGTATCTTTCATTAAGTTTTTGATAAAACTAGTTTCAGCTGATGATAACATTTTCAAAGAAGACTTGCACTCCCTTCGAGCTTATGGGCCATTACTAAGAGGTCTAATTTAAAAAAAAGTGGTACCAAAAAACAACGCTAAGCAATACTAAGACAAATAAAAAAATAGCTAAAGAGAAAAGATCATAAAAGATAATGGGCAGTATTCTCATCTTGTGATTAGAGTCGTCTCTAAGTAAAGTCGTGACTAAAATAAACAAAACGATATATCTTTATGCGAATTTCATGAGTAAGAGAGTGAGAGGGAATTTAATCACGGAGTTGCTAAATTAAAGACGAGGTTAGAATATGGGCCAATGTTGTTATTACAAGTCCAAAATAAAATAAAATTATTTTCTACCCCAAAGAAGATAACGTGGAACATATCCCAAAATCAAACTAGAAGTAGACGCGCAGAAAATTCAAAGAATGAAAATTTAGATATTGGTTGACGTGGAGAAGACACTGCAAAAACTAAACCAACTAATCGAATCTAGAATCCCTCTGCGTCATCATTATCATCTACAACTCTTCATAAATCGTAGGTTCTTTGTTTTTGTCGAGTTTTGCCTTCTCTACCCCCTCAGTGCTTTCGAATTCTTCTTCTTCTCAGAATAGTTTCTAACGACATAAAATCATTTCTCAGTTTTACTGCGTAATCCAGAGGACTGATTTAGTATCTTGATCGAAAAATGGAACAGTCTTTTAGATTCTAAAAGTGACTAAAAAGGTTGGTCAAGGGAAAAAATGGAAACAAAAACACTACAGGTCTCGCCTAGAAAAACTGAGCTTGTCATAATTTGTTCAATTTACAAATAGAATTAGATCAGCTAGTTTAGTTACTTTCGGGAGTTGTCTTTTTAGGGGATTGACTAGCTTTTCCCGATGGTGACGACGCTCCACCCTCTAGTCATAACACATAACAAACCCAACTTAACAGAGGTACGTTGCAAACATGACACGTATCTCATTTATTTACGGTTAAATAACGATAAGACTAGGCGACAATAATAAAACAAAAAAAAATGAATTAGTAAACGAAAGAAACACTACAGGATCATGGTTTTATATTGAAGATAAAGATGAAAAAAATAAAGGCCTTAACGAAAGACCTCTTACAAAATACTATTTAAAAATAACTAAATAAATAAAGAAGAGATCTAATCTAACAATCTCAATTTTCGGAAACGTTTATTTTTGTTTTAAGACACAACAATGCACACAGGGCTGGTTTAAAGAATCTAAATCAATATTTATTAATAAACGGGCATGTAATAAAAAGAATTATCAACAAAAACGAAATTAAGAGTGCATTCCAGGTTTTGAATTAGTCATGAGCTTTAAGTAAAAATCAGGAAAAAAATGGTTTAAGCAAGGAGGTGGTTACTCCTAAAAAAACTAAAGGGTTAAGACGAAGAGATAATTTTTGATACGCTAAAAGAAGAGAAAGATTAGGTTAACGACAACAGGGAAAATACATTAAAGGCATACGATTAGCACACCAATCTCAAGACCGATCAAAAGAATGTGGAAGACAGGTAACAATGATTGTGTTCGAAGGGAGTCAAAGTTTACTCTTGTTTGATTGCTGACATTTTGGAAAACTTTATCTTCCCTTTCAGTGTTGATCTTCTTTTCTTTATACATGCACACGATTCCTCATAACTTATTGCCAATTCGAAGATCCAAAAAAACACTATACCTAAAAATTTTATCTCTTATACCGGGTGTCCCGCGCCATGTGCTCACCCTTCTAGAATCTTTATTTATTAATCGATTAACCTGAATTTTGGAGACAATAAACTAAACAAAAAATGGAATTTTCCGACATACAGATAGTCGTCATAGGATTTCCGGTTTCGCCGGAAGTGATATCAACTTTCTTATTTTAAATAGAACACCCTATATATTTTTACATATTTAAAATCTACGGATCATTACGAGTCCGAATTTGTATCAATTGTTAATTTTGGTTTCAATGACAACGAAAAAAAAAAAACATTTTTATTTTTCAATCTAGAAAGCTATGAATCGCATTTTTTCGATCTAATGCGATCAAGTGTTTCGAAAAAATAACTTCTTTGATGGTATTTTGGTTTTCAACATTTTTACAGTATTTGAAATTTTCACTAGCTCTTAACTCATCTTTTTCGATAGAACCTCATATGTTTCTTAGTTTAGTCCAACTGAACATTTTTTTCTGAATACGCTGATACCAAATACGTCATATTTTCTTTGAAAATAATTTAAAATAGAGCGTCTTATTGAAATTTTACACTCTCATTATTTCAAATGACTTTCAAAGAAAATATGACGTATTTGGTATCAGCGTACTCAGAAAAAAATGTTCTGTTGAACTAAGCTAATAAACATATGAGGTTCTATCGAAAAAAATGAGTTAAGAGCTAATGAATATTTCAAAAACTGTAAAAATGTTAAAAATCAAAATACCATCAAAGGAGTGATTTTTTCGAAACACTTGATCGCATTAGATCGAAAAAATGCGCTTTCTAGATTGAAAAATAAAAAAAGTTTTTTTTTCGTTGTCATGGAAACCAAAATTAACAATTGATACGTATTCGGACTCATAATGCTCCGTAGATTTTAAATATATAAGAATATGTAGGGTGTTCCAGTTAAAATAAGAAAGTTGATATCACTTCCGGCGAAACCGGAAGTCCTATGACGACTATCAGCATGTCGAAAAATTCCATTCTTTACTTAGTTTATCGTCTCCAAAATTCAGGTTAATCGATTAATAAATAAAGATTCTAGAAGGGTGAGCACATGGCGCGGGACACCCGTATAAAGCTCACCTGCAACATTTGGGGATTTTTCTTAATGGTTTGAGGTTAAGTAAACAGTTTTTGTAATCTTGAAACGGACAAAATTGTCAAGGGAAAAACAATCAACGTTTCGCTATTGATTAATAGCTTCGTTACGAGTGACGAATCTGATAAAAACATTCCTTTATTCTTTAAATTCAAATGTGAATTCTGTTTTAATCAAAGATATAACAGTGTGAAACGCCACAGGACAGGAAAATATCATGTTAAGTTCATGGTGAAAAATGCCATTATACCGGGTGTCTCAGGATGGGCGGCGACCGGCGGTATATAGCTAACTCTAATACCTACAGCTTCGGGAGAAAAAAATTATGGTAATAGTGGCCTAAAGAAATTCAAATAAAATATTTTTAAGTATCTGAGTTGGCCGCAAGGGGG
Source organism: Prosopocoilus inquinatus (assembly GCA_036172665.1). Taxonomy (NCBI): domain Eukaryota; kingdom Metazoa; phylum Arthropoda; class Insecta; order Coleoptera; family Lucanidae; genus Prosopocoilus; species Prosopocoilus inquinatus. The sequence goes on from CM069877.1 coordinate 33,240,289, forward strand.
GGCAATCAATAGACTCAACAATAAAAATTAATTTTACTAGCGAAAGTCTATTGAACAACTACGGCTACTTTGTTATAAAGTAGTTAGAGGGCGCTATTTGCGAAAGTAATAGTTTTTCTCAGTTTCCCAAAAGATTTTAAATGGAAAGGGGCGTTGCCTTTACAGTGATTACAAGGAATCCTATCAGGAGAACATTTTGGTGAAAATCCGAAATTGATAACTTTTTTCGTTCTCGAGTTATTACCATATGAGTCTATTAACTGAAGATAAAAACGAATCTAAAAGCTCAAACAAATGCTATCGAATGACACTTCTCATTTTGAGGTAAATAAAAAGACATTATTCTGTTTAAATGCATGTGATTGTTTTTGAGAGCCTAATAATTAAATATTAGGTTAATACAGCAAACAGACACATAAATGAAAAAAAACACAGGCACCAAATGAAAGTAACGAACAATAAAATGTTAAATGACGGAAAGAACTTTGAACATATGAATGAAAATATGAAAAACATTGTAATCAACAATGATTGAAGATCTGTACCTAAAATATTTTCAAAATATCATCAATCTTTCGTTTCAAAATAGCCGTAAGTATATCAATAATAATTTCTACACAACTCTATCCGGACAATAAAAAAAGTATTGTATAGCGGCACAGTAAAACTTTGTTGATCACAGCGTATGATTATTGTTCATTGCTTTTATTTAGTGTTTAATGTGAATTAAAAGTATTACCGGACAGAATTTGTTTGAACTTTCTCCTTCTGCTAATATCATCAATTAGTAGACATATTTGATAATAACTCGAGAAGGAAAAAATATACTCACGTCGGGTTTTCACCACAATGTTCACCATTTTATAGGCTTTGCAGCTATTGCAAAAGAAACACACCTTTCCATTTAATTTTTTTTGGAAAACTGTGAAAAACTATTACTTTTGTAAATAGCACCCTCTAGCCACTTTATAACAAATTAGCTGTAGTCATTGAATAGAAACTTTATATCAGCTTAAAATTCCCTTTCAAATGAGCTGAAGTTCGTTAATTTCGGATAAAGAGTATCGAAGTGATGATATTTTTTATAGTAAATAATTCAATTGTTTCCTCCACCTTTATTAACGGTGATACGATAATAAGTCTAAAATGAAAGTTGTGCAGAATTAATTAAGCTTTCTAATGACGCTATCAAAGTTGCAGCTCATTCTGAGACTTTTGCTAGTAAAATTGATTTTCATTGATAGCCCTATTGATTGCGTCCCCTTGCAGTCAACCCCGATACTTAAAAATATTTTCTTTGAATTTCTCTTGGTCACTTTTACTACAATTTGTTTTATCCCGAAGCTGTAGGTATTACGGTTAGCTATATACCGCCGGTCGCCGCCCATCCTGAGACACCCGGTATAAAAATTCTTTCTTAATTTACAATTTTCTTTCAGTGCAGATGAGTTGAGAAATTGCTGTATTTAACTAACAGTGAAAGATAACGGTGAATTTAATAACACATTTTTTGTTCCTTTAATATTGTTTTATAAACGTTATTTTTGTCCAAGTTTGCTATTAAAAACCAGAAACCCTAGTGTATGTAGTTTTACTTGAGACAAGTCTACCAACCAGTGGGACAGCTTGAAACCGTGACTCCTCAACTTTGATAAGTCAAAAACAAAAAAAAGAACGCGTCCACTTGCGATAGGCAACGACGTGTTTCCAAATTGAAGTTGCTCGGTTCAAAGTATAAGAGACGATTTATTATTACACGAAAACACGTTTTAAATCGGTGTATTACGTCAAGCTTGATAAGGCAGACGACATACTCTGCGACGAATTTTGCAATTTTGCAATGATTTAGGGCCCATTCACACCACTACACAAATAGAAGTCTGCTTTAAATTGCAAGTGGAAAACATTTCTTTGATACATAAAAAAGTGCTAGCAATAAATAAAATAAAGTAATAAATAATAAACGATTAAGAATTTTTTAGTGATTGGGAAAATAAACTTTCCACTTACGACTTGTTTGGCAGTGCAATCGTATGGGAGTCCCCTCATCCGAACTATGACGGCGGCTCCACGTGACAGAAACGCCTGAGCCTCGCAGTTTGAACCGCCCGCGACTGAGAGGAAGTCTTCGCCGGAGGCTCGGTAGACCTCTATGTATCTGGGCCCGATGTGGTGCTTGTGCCTCTTCAGCGCCATGTCTCGGTGCTCTTGGTTCACAAAGCGTACTAGGGCTTCGCCGTTCCGTCTACCTTGAGGTGAGAGACACAACGCTACACCACCTCTGCAAATCAAAGAAAAAACAAAACACAATCAGACATAAAACAAGATTAAAAACTGTGTATAACACTTAGGACCTAAATACACGTCTTTTTTTAGCAATCAAAATTCACCTTTCCCTGCTTCGGAAATGTGGAGAATTGGCGATTAAGAAGTATTTATGTATGTTTGACGTAAATTGTTGAGAAATTTGAAAAATAGAAACAGCTGATTGAGCTATAAGAAACACGTACGCGTCTTAAAATTGCCCAAGAAACGTTTGAAACACTTGAACATTTTTTTGATGACGCCTCCCACGCTAGTACAGGGGAAGTAATCACGTGATCGACGAAAACCAATGACGGTAATCCCCAAATACCCAATTCTCCAAATCTCCAAAGCAAGAAAAGCAGCTTTAAAGTCGACAGTCAACATTGACGTACGAATGGAGATATCCACTAGTTGAACAATTTGCGATTGGTCAAAAAGTAAATATGATTCGCTATGATCTGTAATGAAGAACGTCTACAACCGATTATTATAATTGTATTAGGAAAATACCATTCTAACAAACAGTGTCATTTCAACCGCTTTCAGTGGATGTTTGGCTGTTAATTAAAAGTGGCCCGTGTATCCGGACCCTCAGAAACAAAACATATGAATCACTTTTAATAATCCAAATCAACGTCTTATTGTAACTATGCAACCACAAACAATAGAAAAGAAGTTAGTTACTATCGACAGCGACCATTACCAAACAAGTTTTGCGGTTAACCTTGACTGATAAAAATGGTCAATATTGTTACGAATTTAGGGTTCCATAAATCTATCTTAAAATAAAAACTCTATATGACTAACAAACTAATTTATTTAAAACATTACGCTACGACCTAATATAATTTATTTAAACATAGGTCGAGCGATCAGTTGTTTGCTTCATTGCGAACTGAGCTCGCATTCCCCGCCGATCACTTAAATATCCCGGATGACAAAGATTCGAGGCCGCCCGGTGACAAACTGTCTATCGAATTTTCCTCGCCCAAGAAATTCCATCTCGCGAAGCAGACAGAATCTCGAATCGTCGAGACTTGACGCGCCAGGCTCTGACGAATGTAACACTAATTCGTCATACATTTGGTCGTCACAATATGTTTTAAAAATTGATTTCATTGATTAGGGCTTTACTTGATTGTGATAATTTGTACTCGTAGATGTGCAACGTTTGAAAACTCGCATTCACATTGCAATTGTCTCAATATACAGTATCTTCATCAAATGTGTACTGAACTGATCTAACAAAAACGCAATTGCAGATAATCTCATATGATATGAAAAGCTCATTTCCCAGCGTGCCACTTGCAAAGGTCCTTAATTTAGTCAAAAGGTCTCTTAGATTAAAAAAAGATAACACTAACCAATGAGTAAAAATGTTTGCCTAAAATAATATTTTTAGTATTTCATTGAGTTTATAGGGAATCTTTTGCGTCCACTGTTAGCAGAAATATTTATGAACAATTTAGAAACCACCCTTTAAGTACAAATATATTATTTGGCGGATGACATTTTCTACGGATACAGTAAGTCAGATAAGTATACAGTGTGTTAATAAAAGGAACTTTACGTACTTTTGCAGGTGGTAATAGAGATCCTAATAAAAAAAAAAACAAACAAAAACGTTATAATAAACCCAGGTCCAATACTCAGTCAATAAAATAAAGAAAGCTTATATCCAGAATGAATTACGCATTTATCTCACTTAAACTTACCACAGGATATATAAAACTTTGTTTGAGGGTGTGAAATCTAGTTTCACGGTTTTTGATTAGCTTCGTCATCACCAGGGAAAATAATTCGGGTCACTTGTTCCGCGAACAATACGAAAATTTAGTACTCGGATTGTATTAGCCACGCCCACAAAAATCTCTGCGAAATGAGAACGCTCGCATTGCACTTCTTCCGCTCCTACTCGAAGCCGCGAAAAGGTGGCGGAAGTAGATAATGCATTCGACATAAAAAGCGTCCAACACTAAGCATCCTGAATTCTGTTCCCTGGTCATAACTAAAGTATCTATTCTCGACTCACTCATCGATTTACTTTCAACAACCAACAAATGGCGCTTTTAAATAAGGAAAACTAATAAACTCTAATTAATGTCATTCAACATAACCTGTTGTATTCGATAAGTCAATGTTTTTTTTTGTTAATTTTATTATTGCTTGTACGCTGTGCCTTATGCCAAAAGTAGAAATATTAGTATTGAATACAATAATATTTATATGTTTTTTAGACGTCTTTTAATATAGTTACTGCAAATAATTTCACCGTCAATATTCGTCGCAACAGTACAGCTCTTATTTTACTATATTTTGTTCTTTACAGTTTCATTAAAATCTGAATGTGTACATCAAAATTTCAAAATCCCATACCTCGGAAAGAATTATGAAGTTACTGGACCTGGGTTTAATGAATTTTTTTCTTGCTTTGATCTCTACTAACACCATTCAAAGTGTGTAAAGTGTTCTTTTATTAACATTCTGTATTTATAGATTACCTACTTATTATTGCAATGTATGATGACGTAACATAAAGTGCCGGAAAAACACAAAATGGTTGTTGACTTAACATTCGCAACGACGACAGTTGTTGTTTATATCTTTGTGTCAAGAACAAACAAATTGTTGCAAATTGTATACGTTCTCTACCTATTAAATTTGGCGCTAAGAAGTTTTTTAATTTATAGAAATTTGAACAGATGTCGCCACGACGACAGTTGCTCATTTATTTTTTATATTTTTGTGTCAAGGTCCAATAAGTTATTACAAAATGTGCAGTTGAAAGAAAAAAAGTAGACAAACTACAGTTTCCTGTAATTAGTCCTTCTCAAAAATGCCATACTTTAAAGACGAATTCACAGATTTTACCAAAGTTTAAAACTTGCTAATTTTGAAAGCTGTTAAATTCCTTAAATGCTATTTGTGAAGTCGTCTTTAATCACTTCCATTTTTAGAAAGAATGATTACAGGAAACTGTAGTTCGTCTACTTTTTTTTGCTTCCGACTGTGTGTATTAAATTTGGCACTAAAAAGTTGTTGAACTCACACATACTTTTGATTTTATTATGACGTAATTATAAATAAATGACAATTGGCGTAAATTAAACTTTACTGCACTACCTGGAAAGTAAATGTGAATTATAAAATGTAGGTGGAAGGGGAAAAAAAACGTAAACGACGTAAAACAAAAAAAATAAACTGCATTAACAAAAACTTATTTTTACATCGGCGTCGTGGCGTCATCTCCACAAATTTTTATAATTTTTTTGTTTTGTTTTTATTTTTTTATTTTTGGTTGCCTGCGTGAACACTTTCTTAGTTCGGAACATCACAATTATCATCCATCAGTTTTCAATTAAAGTTTTGATCTTCGTAATACGTGATTTTACTTAATTTTTTTTTTTTTTTTGAAACGTCGAAGTTCCACAGTCGTTCATTTCTTTTATTTATTGTTTATTAATTTGTATTTCTTGGACGCTTTGGTATTTTCTTCTTTCGTAAACGTCAGAATTGTGATAAATTTCGTTGAACTTTCATGATTTTTCTTTTTCTTAATTTTGAAGTTTCCTTTTCTGACGACAGTCGTTGCTTTCACTAAAAACTTTTACTACATCTAATTTTATATTTATTTTAGTATTCTAAGCGTAGTAGTGGGATTAGAAACGCTGATCTCCACATTGCAAGATGATTTTCTTTGTTAAAAACAAACAAAAGACGATCGCAAGTTTAACAAATGCAAGAGACAAAAAAAAGCGATCAACAATTCGAATATAAGTCAACATTTCCTTTTTTACTTTTGTCCTTTGCGAAACAGAAAATGGCTGATGACCTAACAATCGGAAGAACCTGAGAATAAAGTCAAAGTCTCGAATCGATACGTCATTAATTCGCACATAACCTCAGTAATTTGTTAACCGTGTTTTGCGTATAGAATTTTTACGTTAAGTTTGAAGTGACGTCACGTATCAGATGCGTACACTGTTGTCAAATGTAAAAAGCGAATACTGTCTAGATAACCTTACTTAAAAGTCGTTCCTATTATACCAATAGATAAGTTCAATCAAGGACGTTTGTATCTTTGAATACAGGCAATAAAGCAAGTATAGTTCGAAAACGAACTAGGAATTAGAACAATTTTTGACTTCAAAAAAGACAAAAGTAAAAAAAAGACTACGATGTCACACTGACAGTTGACACTCGTACTGTTTACGTTGGCATCGATGTTTTATGCCGCCAACTTTAACTAGATAAATCAACCGACATCTTCCATCAGTTTGTTAGGTAATTTGAGGAATTGTATTGAGCACACCTAATTACTAAGTATGACGTCACTTCAAACTTAACATAAAAGTTCTAAAAAGTATCTCACAGTTGTACGTTCATTGACTGTAAACTGAGTCGTACTATAAGATCAATCATTTCCAAGTTCCAAAGAACGTTCTGCTGTTCTGCGGTTAAGCAAAAAGGAAACATTTGGAACCCTTGGAATAATTTATGTTATAGTAGCCATTGGCCCTGCGTGGCGTTTCATTTAAATTTCTGTTTGGTGCCATTACTTGTGGCAACATCGGCATATTTTATCGTCGTTACTATACATTTGACTTCTCCAGAAAGAAGAAAATAAGTTAGCAGTTTGGGAGAGGAAATTATTAAAGTTGTTTTAAGCTATCGCATTTCTTAAAAAAGATTTGGGTCAATTTTCAAAACAAATTTGTACTTATTTAGAACGAGCGACCTTTGGGTTGCAGGTAGGAACTGGGTAGGCAGAATAGGTTCTATTTTTTGTTCCAGATAAATTTTCATTTAATTTAAATTTTCATTCAATTTACTGCATAATTTAGATCAATAGATAAAACAGCGACATCTTACGATCGCTTTTTGACCTGACATTGCAGTAGGATAGACAAATTGAAGCGGATTTACTCCTAATAAGTCCCCCACGCAAGGCCGTCATACTTACTGTCAAAGCATAATGAAAGTTTTAAAAAATTTTGTTGCAAATCGCTTTTGATTGCAGTGAAAACCTCGAACAACCTCTGTACAGCTGTTTCAGCCCTGCTTGGGGCTTCGTCAGCAGAGACGTAGCTCGACATTCCCACTGCAAACAAAAAAGACTTGTTCAATTTATTCGCAATTGCGATGTAAGAGTGATGAATAGATAAAACAACATCTTACGATCGCTTTTTGACCTGACGATTTGCAACAATTTTTTTAATAATTTAGATCGTTCAAAAAAATCGAATCAAATCTTGTATAAAGAAGTATAAAATTAAGGCAGTCTAAAACAACCTTTAAGGCCTCGTTCGCACGAACGTTTCCTAAAACGTTCAAGCGCTCGCTTTTTCTACACTCGTGAATAGAATATGTTTGTGTTCACAGTGTTAAAAATACATATAATTTTAAACGAACAGTGTCATTATATCACAACAAAGGGAGAAGAGTAAATGATCTTTTTACCTAGTCGACGAGTACGAACGCATATACAGGGTGCTACATTTCGAAACGCAACATAGGAAATCCCATGTTAATTTAAAGGTGTTCGAATATTGGCTGCCCTAATTAGCTTACAGAAAAATTCCATTTAGGTTTTTTAAAGTACTCTTCAAGATGAATCTGTTTATGATGTTTGAGAATTTTTCATACGTTGAGTTTTATGATATTTAAAGAAGATTCTGTAACCAAGTTCAATTTATACCAAACCATCAGCACAGTCTCGATCAATGATAGAGAAAACTTGACAGATAATTAATAAATCTAGCCGTTTTTGAAAAAGATCAATAGAAAAAGTTTTTTCAGTAATTTGTTTAACATTTACTGTTCAAGGCTGTGCTGATAGTTGAATATAAATTGAATTTCGTTATTGATTTTTTGAATATCCTGAAACTGAGTCAATCAAAAATTGTCAAACTTCATAGACAGATTCATCTTGAAGAGTCCTTTAATAAACTTGAATGGAATTTTGCTGTAAAATAATTTTAGAAGTTAAAATTCCAGCATCTTTAAATTAACATGGAATTTCCTATGTTGCATTTCAAAACGCAGCACTCTGTATTTAAACTGATAAATTCCATTCACGACGTTCGAAAAAGCGTGTATTTACGGTTTTTAGAAAACTCTCATGCGAACGCTGCCTAAGGAAAATGTTTGAAGAAGAAGAAATCATAATGTGAGTGAAGCGTGTGGAAAAATTACACACATTTTCAGAGCGCAGAGAATGCGAGGTCTAGGGAAGGACGATAGAAGGCCGGAGACATCCTTGCATTTCTTACTCTGAAAAGCGAGGAAATTTAATCATTTCGAAACTGTTATTTTTTGAAACTTAGTTGTTCTTAATTTGTTTTTGTCGTTGTTCGTTAATTAAAAAAATTGACTTTCAAAGTAGCTCACGCTCCACAAGTTTTTATAAATAAGTAGACAAGGAGATAATCATTGCATTCCGTATTTAGCTATGACATCGCAATAAGTTTCCATGTCAACTAAATAACTTTATCGTTTAGCGCTGATAATGGTTTTATATTGACAATTACTGAAGATTACAGGAAATCATAGAAGTTTCATGATCGAGGCAGCGAAATGATGAAAACCCGACATAATTTTGAACAAACACTGTCATTATATCGCAACAATAGAGGAAGAACAAATGTTTTTCTTATCATTCTTTCATTTTTTTCTACTTTCGTTAAAATAAATAATTAGTGTCTATTGATTTTAAGGCTGTTTTATATTACACAATTTTATATATCAATTTATATACTGTGTCCATAATTCGATGCTCACCATTGGCATCTCTGTTACTAGAAGACATAGAGCAACGGTTAAATGGGGAATGTTTTGCAGAATTCAATGCTCGCAACAAATCTCATTTCAAATTCACCATAACTTTTTTTAATTTTCAGATAATTTAAGAAAACCAAAATTTGACGATTTCAATATTCCTCAATAACTCGATAACACCTGATGTGACCTCTTCTAAACTTTTACATTGTTCAGACACTTTTTCAAGACAAAGCTTTTGATGCAAACAGAAACCTCCGATTGTCATTTGTTTTCAAGTTATTAGGGCTAACTTTTGTTTTTCATATGGCACCCATATTAGGTTTTTGGTTAGTTAGATAGCCTTTAAAAAGAGCTTTTCAACGATGTATAATATACCCGAAAATTTTTATTTTTAGGGGAGATATTAACAAAAATATAAATTAATCCCTTATGAAATTAGTAGGCTATGAAATTAAGTACTCAATACTGTAAATAACGAAACGATATTAACGTAACAGATATTTGGAACTACTAACAAACGAAAAAACCTGCTTCGAGACAAATTATTAATCCTGACGACATGCCGCAAAACATCTGGTTCCAGCAGGATGGTTATAACCCATAACAGTCGTGACGTACATTTTTTGAGAGAAACTTTAATGAGAGTGCTTTCAAATAATGGACCAGTACAATTGTTTGCGAGATCGCCCGACCTTATCCCCCTTGACTTTCATTTATTGGGTACCACTAAAAACAAAGTATTTTGCACCGCCAAAAGCTCAGGGAATTTTAGAACAAAGAATTCTGGATAAGCTGAGATCATTGAACGGAAACACACTTTGTAGTGTCTGAAACTCTGTTAGAATAAGGTGTCAAAAGTGTGTGGAACAGAATGGTTGTCATGTTGAACAGTTTTTTTAAGTCAACCTCAACTTTTAGTACGCTTTCTTTACTATTTTTTCTTTTATGACTTTTATTATCATTTCGTTATTTTACAGCATACTTAGCATATCTTTAAGCTTTTTCGTTGGTGTTTAATTCCATAGCCTACTAATTTCATAAGGGATTAGTTTATATTTATATTAATATCTCCCCTAGAAATAAAAATTTTCGGGTATATTATACATCGTTGAAAAGCTCTTTTTAAAGACTATCTGACTAACCGAAAACCTAATGTGGGTGCCATATGAAAAACAAAAGTTAGCCCTAATAACTTGAAAACAAATGACAATCGCAGGTTTCTGTTTGCATCAGAAACTTTGTCTTAAAAATGTGTCTGAACAATGTAAAAGTTTAAAAGAGGTCACATCAGGTGTTATCGAGTTATTGAGGAATATTGAAATCGTCAAATTTTGGTTTTCTTAAATTATCTGAAAATTTAAAAAAGTTATGGTGAATTTGAAATGAGATTTGTTGCGAGCATTGAATTCTGCAAAACATTCCCCATTTAACCGTTGCTCTATGTCTTCTAATAACAGAGATACCAATGGTGAGTGTCGAATTTTCTCCCCGACACTGAAGGGTACCTGAAGTGAGTAACGACCCCCCCCCGATAAATATCCCGACTGGGTGCGAACCCACGACCTTACGATTGCAGGGCCGGTCTCTTACCACTGGACCGTTCAGGCGTTGAAGGCGAAGTTATATTCACATTTGTCTTTTATTTTAAAATAAAATGATGTAAAAGCGATGATTACCATTTTTTCCTGCGTTATTTAAAACGTTTTTGTAAAAACGACTAAACAGTAGGATGAAGCAATTGTCATATAAGTATTTCGTCTTGCGCTGCGCATGCTGAAATCAAATTGAAACCAAATAAAAAAAAAAAAATACAACAGATTCAAACAATTCTTAAATATTTCAGACAATGTGCTGTTTCAAAACTTCGCAACTTAGATTATTACAAAAACTGTAGGTATAATAAATTGTATAATGTAAATAGCCTTTACACCTTGCTAATTGCAAGTAAATAATTCTGGAAAAATGAGTCCCATTAAATGTAATCGATCCTAAATTAAAAAAAAAAAAAAAAAAAAAAAAAAAAAAAACGCCTTGAAAACAGAAAAATAATTTGCATTTACGTAATAGTCCAGACGCACACGTTACTAATGAAAAAGCATTATTAAATTTTAGCGAAAAAAATATCTGGCGTTTTACGTAAGGAGATGTTGGTTCGTTAATTCGGCTGTTTTTCAATTAACTCAAGAGTTCCTGAGTTTTCTTTTCTTATTTGTTGTTGCTCCTCTGCAGTGTTGGATTTATCTAATTTTTTTATCGAATTTCTTCTATTATTTCTTATCGAGATAAATATCCAAATTATCTTCTCTGTTCACATTTTTAATCTGAATAATAGATACTGGAAACAAATAAATGCACCCATTGTCCAAAAAAATCAACTGAACAAAAGTTATTTTTATGTAAGACATCTGCTTTTCAATTCATTTTGTTACAAAAATTGTAAATGCAAGCTCCACTTTAAAACTGACTTTCAATACTTAATGCAATTTTAGCGTTTGATTTCATTCTTCATTTGCTTCTACTTTGATTTTAGTTTGAATAAAACGCGTTCAACTAAAGACGTCATAAGAAACAAAGTTGGAAAAGAGTTTTGGAAAAATACTGAAAAAAGATCCGTTATGAACAGTCAAGACACAAATGGAAACAGGAAACATTTTACAAGAGACATTTCTGCTAATAAACTAAAAAAGTTGAAGGCAAGAAGATGAAGAAGAAGGAAGTTTGAAAATAATCAATAGAAATCGGTTCAAAAGAGCAAAAAGAGAAACAAAATTGGCAAAGAGTTTTGGCAAAACAATGAAAAAGACGGGATATGAATAAGCAAGAGACAAATGAAACACTTTACGAGAAGCATTTCAATTCAAATTAAAAAAGCTAAAGGCAGGAAGATAACGGGGAATGAAGTTTGAAAGGAATGAACAGAAGTTGTTTTAAAAGAGCAAGAAGAGAAACAAATCTGGCCAAGAGTGTTGGCAAAATATGGAGAAAAAAGACCCGACATCAACAGGCAACACTCAAATGAAACATTTTACAAGAGACACTTGAATTCAAATTAAAAACCTACAGGCAGGAAAATAAAAAGGAATGAAGTTTGAGAAAAATCAATAGAAATTGGTTCAAAAATAAGGTGACCATACGTCCCGATTTTGACGGGACAGTCCCGCGTCCCGCAGAGTTTGAAAAACGTTCCGCATTTTAAAAGTATGTACCTTTTGTAGATTAGACATACTAGAACTACATTACAAACCAATTATTAATTAGGGTTCTCATGGGTGACTGTGAGTCTATTAATAAGATCTATTTTATATTATTCTATTTAATTTTGTTTATATTATGGAGAGATAGCGCCCTCTCAGAAAACTTTTTTTATTTCTGTTGAAAACAATTAATTGTTAAAAAGTATTCATTTTTTTAACACGGTGGCACAAGACAAAGCTGTTGATGAGTAGGTACGTAGCAATGAAATATTAAAATAGTTTCGCTTTTGGTCAAGAGATGGCGTTCTCAATTTAATTTTGAAAAAAAAAAGGGTTTTACTAAGAGTATCACGACGAAATCGCGTTTTTGAGGTTGGATTAAAGCAACTTTCATTTTTATAATATGAGGATAAGTGAACGAACAGATGGCGCTCTAAATAATTCACCATTAAACTAGGTGCGTTTATTTTCGTTAATGTATTAATGACTCTTTCGGTTTTTTCCTAAGTTTTCATCAGAAAAACTCTCTAAAGAAAAATTCTGAACGTGGTTAAGCAACTCATTTCGAAATTGAATTTTCCAATTCCTACCGATTTTCAGAAAGACACTTAAAGGACGCATAAAAAATAGTTCTAATTCAATTTACACCTGTATTTTATAGAGAAAATTATTGAATTACGTTTGAAAGTTATGAGCACGTAATTTTAGAACATGCCATTTCATTAAAAAAAGTAAATTAATTAAAGTTTCTCGAAAACGCAAGAAACTTTGATATAGGCAATCCAGCAAGCGCAGTCGTTTGTACGGTTGCCTATACAGGACACAATTTTTTTTTTTTTTTTAATTTGATAATCCTTTTCAGGATTCACTGAGATTATGTAATTTTCTACTGCTTCTCCTAATTTTTAAATATATTAAGCGATTTCTTTAAGACAATGGTATAAGGCAAAGCTGTTGATGATGAAATATTGAAATATTTTCTCTTTTGACCAAGAGATGGCGACCTTAATGATTTCTGTCTTTTCTGTAGCGCTTTGGATTCTGTTTGCAATTTAATTTTGCAAAAAAATAATCATTATTTATTTTTATTATTATTACTGAGAATGTCAACGTTAACGCCATTTGAAATGACAAAAAAGAATAGCTTTCATTTTTGGTCAAGAGACGGCGCTTCGCGTGTTTCCTTCGTTTCTCCCTTCACAACTTGATTTTAACTTTTTATGGACTCAAAATTATCAATACGCGAATCTTGTTATTTAATAAATTACAAGTTAAGTACAAATTTTTGACAATCAATGATGACAAAAACTTATTGCTTGTGATAAAGAAATTATAACAGCACGAAACCTTATTACCGATATTTGATTAAATTAGTTTTCGCTTTGAGAAAATAGATGGCACTTTAAACAATTTAGTACGACGCGCTCCAATAAGACAAGCCAGATAATATTTTAACCAACCTGGACTGGACAATAAAATTCATTTTAAGCAAGTAGAATTTTGATTCTTTTATTACATAATTAATTTTTGTTTTTATTCTAACGTGGTTATAGTAATAAGTAAGTATAAAATCACGGAGGTAGGGAGATCGATAGAAACTTTTCTTTTACTGGGTCTCAGCTTAAAAGAAAAGGTTGGGAATCTCTGATTTATATACAAAGTTAGTTTGTTGGCTGGGTTGGGTTGGGTCGGATTGGGTTGTCCCGCCTTCCCCAAATTAAAATCTGGTCACTTTATTCAAAACAGCAGGTACTTACTTTTAAACAGAAAATACTAAATTATATATTTGGAAAGGAGTAAAATTAGTAACAGAATACGAACAACAAAATAGAACAACAAAAATGACTTGTACTTCAGAAGCAAAAGATCTCCGGTATGTATGAATAAGAAAAATATACTTTGGCAAAAGCTTGAAACCAAAAGAACTTTAACTTTGAATCAAAAGCACTCTTGATTTTTTAGGATTTACCCCCACCAAAAGAAAATACTTTATGCTGAGATGCTATTGTTTTAACTAAAGAAGGCTAAGCAATTGTAGTTTTAAGAAATACTTTAAACTTATCATACGTTTAAATAACTATGTTTTCGCATTTGTTTGAGTGTGACTTTAATTGAATCGATGAGTGCGTAATGGTGTTCAGTCAAAATTTACTGTTGTGAGTAAACTACAAATAATTTGCTCTAGATTTTTATTTTAAGTAATTATTGGCTTCGGGTGGCTTCAGATATCCTTATACGAAAGAGTTTTAAGTCAACAATTCACTTAAAATAAAAATCTAGAAAGTTATTTGTTGTTTTTTCAACACAGTATTGGGACTGAACACGATTTTACACTCATCTATTCAATTTTAAGTTCGATTATGAAACGAGCGCTGAGTATTCAAAGGCTAGAAGTCGTCTTCGTTCGAAATTGATAATTTATTGAATGAAACCGGCACGTACCACCTGTGCCCGTTTCAGACAGGTGGTGCAAAAATGCCCCCGATAAGTTATCAGTTCTCAACACAGATATTATCAGGCTTTTAAGTAGTTACACGCAAGCAACTCGTTCTGCTCCTATCAAGAATTCCACAAAAATAAACTTGTTTTACTGACGTCGTCGTCGGTTGGAAACTAAGGGGGAGATTCTTCCTTGCCCATAACAAACTCCATTTTTGGAGAAAACATTAGAATAGAAGAACAAATTGATTTTATGTTGTGTAATGATTGGCGTCGGTACTTACTTGGCAACATTGAGTCCTCGGAAGAATTTGGCGATGTCCTGGTCACTGCTCTGCCACGGTAAACCCCTCGCTCTCACCACGCAATTGCCGTCTATCTCATCGTCTTTCGAACTGCAACAAACGAGGAGAACACTTTCATTAGTGCTTGTTATCTTCCCTTGGATTAGTCACTCGCCGACGGCCAGATAGCTCAATAACATTTCTGAACAATTACGGATTTGCTCTGCCCCGTATCGGAGGAATTTTAAAGGAGAGTCCGATAACCGTGGCAATTCACAAACATTCGAAAGATATTGCAAACTATCTGGTCGGTCTCAAACACAACAAACACTGCGTACATACGTGATATTCTGAATGGAATAAATTATATTTATGTATTGGTATTTGCAGAAGGGCGAGTCTGAGATTAATACATAATAATTTTCTTGGTGGTAAGTGGAGCAAGAAATTCCTGTCTGAAAAATTAGGAACTTTATAAGATTTTAAATGAATGGAAGACGCTATCTTTACGTAAACACAAAAAACATACACTCGAATTCACGTAATCGTATTGCTCAAAAACACGAATGTTTACCGAATCGGTCGTCGGTTCAAAAAATTTCGAGTCGATTTTTTGTGTGTCACGGATCGTTATCGCGTGTATACCGGAACGGCAAACAAACATGACTGGTAAAAAATAAGGTTAATCGAAAAAAAATCGAATGATATCGTATGTCAAAATGTATAGTAAATTAATTTGCGAAGTCAAACTGAAAAATGAGATGAGGAGCAGAATCCTTAACCTTCAACGACAATCGGTTTATGGCTTCTTGCTGCATAAAATGTCACCTAACATGTAGCTGATTTAAATAGCTTGTCTTATTCACGGTGGCAGAGATTTAAATTGCTACAAGATTTCTAAAAACATCTTACCGAACCTCTGGAAGCGAGGTCGGTCGTTCCCTCGGAGGCCAAGTTGTGAGTGGGCATAGTTACGCGTCCCCTAACTATGCCTACTCAGTGCAGACGGCGTGGGAAAATCAGAAGGTGTTCCGGTATAGGGCGCCACCCAGTAAATGTTACGCAACCCGCAAGTAACAAGTAATACACGGCCAGAAAAATGTATCCCTGTATGTCCCTTGAAGGTACAATTCCCCAGGATACGCTTCTCCAATGGTATACTCAAATGACTTCAGTAACCAAAGCCCAAAGGAGATCCTTGAGTTCATTCCCAAAAATATAAACCCCGCAAAGAGAGAGAAAAAAAATTGAGGTTCGCCAAAAGTTTACGTTTATGGTGAACAAGGATGTCCACAACCTGCTTGGGAGGCGACGCACAGTGAGGCAAAAGACTTCCAAAGTTGGCATTAAATCAGAAGCTCTTAGAACTAATTTCTAAATTAAATATTTTCTTTTAGAAGAGCTGTAAGTTTTAAAAAATGGAACAGATAATTTACCAAATACTCCCAATATAATGCAAAATTCAAAAATATTAATTAAAAAAAAATTGTCAAAGTTATCCATGTTCATCGGCACTAACATGCTTATCATCTCTAGTATCCTCACCATACTCATTGTTGTCATCATCTTCGTCATTGTCATCATCATGGCAAAGAGATGGTATATTTGGAGATTTTCGATGAAAAAATTAAATTATTCCTCAGCTTTACAACTTCCTGATCTTTTCATATCAAGAAGTTCATTTCTCTGTATAAACATAATAATTGAACTTGTTTCCACAAACAAACACTTTGAATTTAAATAAAAACGCCTAAGTCGTAAGTAAAATTGTCTTTGTTAGTGGTTTCGAAGAAATCGAGAAACAAGATAGAGTGCAAATATATGCAGAAAATAAAAATGACTATTAAGTTGGAGTTGCAACATTATTAAAGAGTCCGATAAAATTTTGAATACTTAATATTTTGCAAATACTTTATCTTATAGTACTTTTATAAAACTGTATGTATTTTCGTGCATGTTTCTAAATCCTAAAATATGACTGCATATTTGAACTTGTGTCCATCATAAAATTAAAAAATAATTCAGAAAGTATAGTCGCACACAGCACAAAACTGAGTCACGTGTGATTTGCGTAAAATGCATCTAGTCCCTGTAGACAACTCATTGTAATTTTTTAGGCCACTTGCTATTGGCGCAAACGATAGTCAAGTGTCTTTTTTAAATGTGTGGTATATTAATCTATTGGAAAATATTATTAAGAAATCTTAATAAATAGTTTCATGTTTTGATTAAATGCCAAATTTGAAGGTCCGTTGCTCCACTGTGCGACGGCCGCAAAAAAATACTAAAAATACTTGTAATTACAGTCCCAAAAAAAGGCGTTGGCGCATCAGCGTAAGTACTCTCGCGTTACTTACGGTCTTTGAACATCAAAACAAAATTATGCAACAACAAAAAAATAAATAAATTGAGGAGTAACAAAGGGGCTAAGTGCCAAATTTTCAAACAAAATTTTCGCACAGAAACGTTTTAAGTATCCTACGAAACGGACGAATTGTTCCGATGAAAACTCCTGGGGGAAAAGTGGACTGAAACTTTTTGACAGAAGAACAGAAAGAAACACATCTTCTTTGCCGAAGAAATGACTTAACATTTCTTCGGCAAAGAAGATGTGTTTCTTTATTTCTTTTTATTGATATTAGTACATTTTAAACATATTCACGCTGTTTATGTAGTAAGCATTCTCCCACATAGGATGAGGAATAATTGTTAATTAATAATTGTTTATTTTATGAAATGATATATTATGTATTTATTAATTACTCGAGTTTAGATTCTTTGTCACTAAGCCCCTTTGTTACTTCTACTCCTCCGTCATGACGTGAAGCGACCAGACCGAAATGCAAGTATAAACTAACGTTCAAATAATAAGATGGAGAGAAGCTCCTAAAATTTCGTAAATGCGTTCTGTGTACTGAGCTAAAATTAGTGTTAAAAAGCAAACAAAAACTAATAAAATTTGCAAAAATATAGGACAAACAACAATGTAAATAAATCTTGTAAAGGTACGAATCAAATTACAAAAATTCCCCTGACACGCCATCGCAGACAAACAAGGCCACCCTCCCGTCGAATTCGTCAATGAGAGAAAAATAAAATTTCTGACCCACAATGATCGCCGCCGCTGGCTTGTAGCACGCCCGTGGACTGACGTCACGTAACTCGTTTCCGAATGCGGAGCGGAAAACAAAAGAAAAATTCTTACTCAGGCTCTCCCAAAGTTAGTATATGAGAAGTTATCTCATCGGCTTGAATTTACATGCATAAAGCCGAATGTCCGTGCGGTCTCTGGTGACGTCAGACCATACTACGGCGATTTTAATTGGTCACGATCCACGGCGCATGCACAATCGGTCCCGTTACCATAACAACGCAACTACTATGATGATTTTAAAGGGAGTTTCAGCTTAGACGAATGAGGTATGCCTGAGATCCATGCGACAAATGTCGAAACCCTCCGATATTGTATGAGATAACTTCCCATATACTAACTTTGGGGCGCTCCGGGGCGGAAGGTCACTAGAACTGCCGCAACGGCCCGTAAACGGGAGTGTTCGAACTTGCGTCGTTCCTCGGAGTGACGCTTACCAGAATATAAAGCTGAGCGTCCACAGAGGCGGCGCGACGCGGCTCCCAAACGCCCTGAACTGAATCGGCGGTGGAAAACTGCCCGGAGCTACTTGCTCGAAGGAAGAAAATGTGTGAAACTAAACAACCGTGAGCGATAAACGCACGAGGAAACAAACAAGTGACAAAATGGCGTTGTTGAACAACAAGCCAGGAAAAAGATTCACACGTCTCTCAAAGCCGAATAAACGGTCCCCAAACGGGACAATAATTAGCGATGTTAATGCATTTGTACAACACGGTAGGTTCACCGATTCAACGACAAAATCGTTTCAAAAAACTCACAACGCTTCTGAGATGTGAAATACGACTTCACAGCACGCTTGTTCATCGTCAAGAGAGAGTTCGGACCGTGCCAGCCGAGTACCGATCAACTACCAACCAAACAACCATAATGCTCTTAACAAGAGTGCACAAAGGGACATGTAACAAATTCGACGCGACGCCGACGGGCGAAATGAAATGCTGGCGTTAATAAAGGAGTGCCTTCTTGGTTAAGTCGAGAGTAAAATTCAACGTTTTAATTATTCTCGCAATAATGCAATAATTTCAACTTGCTCCGATTGCAAAATTCTATTAAGATATTTTGTTCTAAACAATGTCAGAAAAGTGTTCCCCTAAATTCGCTGCCTCATTACTGAAACACCCTGTATAGATGTAAGTTAGTAAAAGTTTGGCAAATATTTCGAAAACGCTTTTGCATCCATTTCCATTCCACGGGCGTAGGTTTTGTCTAAATAAGTTTAATTACAAACAGACTATCATCTTTATTAGCAATAGTAATAGATTTTAAATTTCATTTCTGTGTGATTGGATTTCGTTAGAATTCCGTCCTGAAGGAGGCACCTTCGGAGTCCAGGTGGGCGAACGAAACGGTGAAATGAAAAATTTGATAATGTATTGATAAATAAATACCTTTGAAAACATAATACTTACGTGAAAAGTTCAAAAAAAAAATTAAAATAAAAGTCATGGTTCCAGGCAAGAAAAATGAAATTCTAAGTGTTTTTGATAAAACAAAAATTGAAAATCAGATAACGCCTTCACCATACTTTTTCGCTGACAATAAGTTACTAAATTAGAAAGTGAAAAAATGACGGAACTCTATCAACTAAGTTATTTATCAAACACAGCTAAGGACCCTAGTTTCGACTAATATAGCCATTGAAAAGTAGAATTGCTTGGAGTATTAAAAAATGGAAATGGTACGAATAGCGGAAATTGCTTACGCCGATGACATGATCCTAGTGGCAAAAGATGAAGAAACCCTCAATGAAAATGTAAACAAATACAGTGTAAGCCTGGAAAAAGCTAACATGAATGTAAACAGGGAAAAGACAAAGACCATGATGATAAGCAGAGAGAAAAAAAACCTCTAGACATGCCTGAAAGAGGGAGGAAACTGGAGCAGGTGGAGAGTTTCAAATACTTGGCGGCTACTCTGACGAAAGACGGGCGATTCAATGAGGAGAAAGAATTCAAAGAAAGGAAGCAATAAGAAGATTATTCAATAGCATCAAGAGTAGCTTCATAAACAAAAAAAGGAATACCCAAACAAACCAAAACAGAGTTCTTCAAAAGGATAGCGGCGATAAGTATGGTCTAGGACAAAGAGACAGAAAGAGAAAATGCAAAGTTCAGAAATGAGGTTCCTCAGAAGAGTAGATAACAAGTCAAGATTGGACAAAGTAAGAAGCAGTGAAATTAGAGGAAATCTGAAAGTGGAACCCATACAATCCAGAATAGGATAAGGGCAGCTCAGATGGCTGGGGCACATTATGAAGATGGTGAAAAGAGTGTTTGAAGCCAAACCAATGAAAAGAAAACGATAAAGACGACCTAGAAAATGTTGGATAGAGAAAGTACGAGAAGCGGTGGAGAAAACAAATATAAACTGGGAAGAAATCAGAATTTTTTGTGTAAATACCAGTCTGAACATTTTCATATTGTATTATTGAAATAAAATGTTTCATTCATTTTTATTATTTTATAATAATAATATATATAATAATATATATAATATCATTCATTTTTATTATTTTATAAAGATTAACAGTAATATCTGTACTTATTCTTGTACTGTATTATCTGTACTTATTCTACGAGTACAAGTCTTTAGGTCCCTTATGCGCGATTTCTTCACCTCCTGATTTATTATTTATAGGCCCAGTCTTTCTACCTCTTGATAAAATTATCTGCTAGGTAATATCCTTGGAAACGATTGTGTCGATAATAGTTTCCTAGGATCTTATCTAACACATACATATATCTAGAGCTGGAGAGATCGGGCCATAATATTATAAATTTATCTGCTACGTATTATCCCTGGAAACCATTGTATCGATAATAGTTTCCGAGGATATTAACTGGCAGATAAATTTATCAAGAGATGAAGAAATTGGCCATTAAATATTTAAATACAAGCTCTATTACTATCACTGTTGCTTGTACTTAGACGTAAGTCCGTATGCATAATCAATTATTATACTTAAAACCTGTACAGTTGCCTTCATCCCAATCGAGACCGCTGTAAGCTAACTGCTCTTTCATTGACGGTGGTAGTAAGGGTTAAAGAATTGTCAATCGGTCTCGATTAGCTTCATCGCGACTGTATCTAAGCAGAAGCTTGTACATTCATAGAAAGATTTTAAACAAAGACGTAAGTATTTGAATAAAGTCTTCAATTACGTAAGGCAGACTTTTCTACACACCTTAACAACATTCAGCATAAGGGCTACGAAACTGTCAAATGGTATCATTTATGGTGAGCGTCGTTGTACATTCTGCATTACAAGCAACTGCGTAAAATTGAAAACGGGTTTCATAACAATTATTCAGTTTGGCGTATTCTTAAAAGTGACACTTGCCAATTGGATCTTCAACGCCCTGGAATAGTGTTGCCATGTCTAGGGAATTTTCCCTAGATCCAGGGAATTCAGGGGTGTTAAAGGGAAAAAAGAATTTTTATGTTTTTGACGGCCAAAATCTAGAGAAATTTAAACAAAATTCTGAAATATTATTTTAAATAACAGAAATAAAATAAAAAATACTCCTACACGTTTTTGATGCTGCCTTTATTAGCGCATAACTTACTTACCACAAAGTAAGTAGGGGTAGCTAATTAATAGAGGGATAGTAGTTGCAATTAGTTTTATTTTTGCATGTACGTTTAAAAATTTTCTTCTTTTGTAATTTTTAAATTTTATTGGTTTTTATATACACCGTTTACAAAGTTTATGCTTCTGATAATCACATTTTTTTGTTAAATACTTCTACAATAAATAAAGAAAAAATAAAAGACATTTAAAAAATAATTATTAATTTCAATTAACTGACTGATAAATTTATTATATTTATTATCTGTTTTTTATACTCGCCTCTCCTTGGTGATTTATAAGTTGCTTTCCTAGGCAAGGGAAATTTAGGGAATTTTGAAACATAAGTTTGGGGAATTTGCAAAATTTCATCTGGCAACCCGGGAAAGAACGCATTTCGAATTCAACTATATTTTCAATGATGTAGTCTTATTGATCAAATTGATGAAACTGACTAGTGAGAACCCGGCTTTAAGCCCCGTGCATTTCCCAATCAAAACAAATCGTACCTACATACGTTTTGTTTTGATTGGGAAATGCATGGGGCTTAAAGCCGGTTCTCACTAGTCAGTTTCATCAATTTGATCAATAAGACTACCATTCTCCTATTCTGGATTGTATGGGTTCCACTTTCAGATTTCCTCTGATTTCACTGCTTTTTACTTTATCCAATCTTGACTTGTTATCTACTCTTCTGAGGAACCTCATTTCTGAACTTTCTCTGCATTTTCTCTTTCTGTCTCTTTATCCTTGACCATACTTATCGCCGCTATCCTTTTGAAGAACTCTGTTTTGGTTTGTTTGAGTATTCCTTTTTTGTTTATGAAGCTACTATTGATGCTATTGAATAATCTTCCTGTTGCTTCCTTTCTTTGTCTTATCTCCTCATCAAATCTCGCCATCAAATCTCAACTCTATTTTCAATGAGGTAGTCTTATTGATCAAATTGATGAAACTGACTAGTGAAAACCCGGCTTTAAGCCCAGTGCATTTCCCAATCAAAACAAAACGTATGTAGGTACGATTTGTCCTGAGTACACTAGAAAATCTTCGTATTGCAGAAATGAATATGCAAAGGCAGATCGAAAATATATTTGCCGGAAACTCAGAGATAAACTGCAACTTTTGGAAACATTTACTTAAAAGCTTTTTTTTTTTTTTTTACTGGCAAAAACGCGTTATTAACCACCTACATACATGTGTTTCACGGTAAACACATATTCAATTCTATTCCAATTCATGTCGCTAAAATTTAACGTGTCGGTAAATGACGTAACATCACTAATTCCCTCAAATACTATTCTTATTTCCAACAATAGTGAAAAGTTAGCGAGAGAAGCCGCCAGTGTAGTTGTTAAAACGTAGATTTCTAGCGAAGCAAGTTAACAGCTCGTCAAAAGTGTCGCGATATTTACCATATACAGCGTGTAATCAAATAAGTTTCACATATTAAAACTGTAAGTTCTTTATCACTTAAGAAAGTGATTTCTGCAAATATGGATTTTATTGGTGAAAAATTAAAGAAATTAAAACCCCCCAGAGCCCGGAGACTTTTTGTTTGAAAACCTCTGACCGGCCGTGTATCAGTTTTTCTACAAGAGCATCATAAAACGTAAAACAATAAAGCGTCATCGAACTGAAGGGCACTGGGTTAAAATCTTCGCTTATGTAATTCCATAACGGAATAGAATTATAAATATCCATCGTTGCTTATTAAATTAATCAATTTTCTCAATTTTCACGTAATTGTTAATAGTTTTCTGCTCACAAAACTGTAAAAATAAATAAAAATTAGAAATTCCATTTTCTAAAATTATTTTACTAATTCATACGTGTTCATCGTGTACTTTATTTGCTGGTCGTCAATAAACTGCATTGTTATTTCTTTATTGCAAAATGTTTAAGAATGTCTTTTCTTTCTGCATTTCGGAAAATCGTTATTGAATGCAGTCGTCGCTTTTATTATTTTGTGGAACCAAAACAATAAAGCGTCATCGAACTCGAACTACGAAGAAGCGTATTCGTTGGTGGAAATAATTAACAAAGCGACAATCAATCAAAGCGACTAATATTTTTTTTTAAATCATTTTAATACGCGAAATTAGCACTGTAAATCATGTGTACTATTGGTTTACAAAGACCAGGATGTCAAGATCTAATTATTGTCGATTATCTAATGAAACAGCTATAATTATGATCAATGCAAGCAGATTGAAATTGTTCTCCTTTAATAATAACGCACACAAGGGCCACGACCGAGAGGTTGTGAATTTAAACTGTCGTCTTTATGGGTCGGTGATTCTATTTTATTGTGTTCCCATAAAGCTTTTAAAATGCGATCAAGCAATTGACTTTGAATTTTGCTGGAATTTTGTTTTATAACATTGTTTTTGTGCACGGCCGACCAGAAGTTCTCAAACAAAAGAGTCAATACTCCTCCACTAGGTAATTTTTTTTTTATTTTTGAGCTAGACTTTTAGTAGTTGCAGCATTAATTCTCTTACATGATGAGGAACTTGCGGTATTAATATGTGAAACTAATTTGATTACACCCTGTATATTTCAAAAGTTAGCGACGTCTTTAATTTTAACGATATTCAATTGGAATCGGGCCGATTATTATTCATTCATTTATTTAGAATAATAATCTAAATATGTCGTTGTAGTTTAGTAAATTTCCAGGAAAAAATTGTATTCTTTTCAAAACTATGTTTGTAAACTTTGACTGACTGATTTGATGATAAAGTTAGACGAGGTAGGAAAGCTTTTCATTGCAGGATATTACGTCAAGTTTGAAAGAAATTTCTTCGCAAATATTTTATTTTCTGATAAGCAAGATATATTGACTGCTACGGTGTACATACACAAAACAGAAAATTCACATTACATAGCCAAGAAAAAACACTAACGGCTGTAGTTATTGGAGACGACATTTTCGAAATTGCAAAGAAACTAACAGGATCACTTTGCCTTTAGTTCCTACGAAAAAAAAAACAGAGGAATGAATCGTCCATGTTTTTACTACCAAAGATTGTCCGGTTTCTGAAGCGGTACATAACTTTATGTAGAGATAAAGTCAAGATAAACTCACCACAGCTTCTAAAAACCGTTTCTCAAAACTTTGTCTGTAGGTAGGAACGTAAATAATTTATACTTTTCATAAAGTTATCTGTCAAGAAAAATTTAAGTTTACCTAAAGTTATTTATCGTTTCAGAAACCGGGCATGAATCTTTTAGTAAAGAATTTCCATATTATTACTAAGTATATTATTAACAATTCTACAACGAATTTTCTTTTCTTTTTCCCCAAAAATTCTTGAATATTTGCTATATTTTAACAGGCCTTTAGTTTTCGGCAAACTGAAAAGTGGGAGACTTTCTTAAAATGTATTGGATAGCTTAATTAAAGAATGATAAAAACTAAAAATCATAAAAAGGAGGACTAATTAATTGTATGAATATTTCGCAGAATTTTTTTCTGTCTCCTATTTTACTATTTCTTCTTTCTGTGTATCAAAACCGATTAAAATACGAAAAATTCTGTCTGTGACTTATCTTTTTGTATTCTCACAGCGGGAAGCACAAAATCCTGTTGACTTTTACACAAACCTGCATAAAATTGTTTCGTATTTTCTCATGCGGTATTTCACTTTCCCTCAAAAATTTAAATCGCTATTAAAAAAAAACTAATTAGCAGGAAAAAAATTTAAACATTATGATCTAGGACCTGTTTGCTCTGTGCAAAATCTAGATAAAACTAAAACTGCAATTTATTTTGGACTAGGAACTGAAATAATTTAGAATATGAAAATCAATTCTTCTTTCTTATTAGATTTCGAACAGTTTTAATTTCTTGTTCATAAAGTTCAAAGACTGGCAACTTAAGTACGTAAGCTTCCCAAGCGAAGACAATAAGCGATTATGCAAAGTGGAACGTAATTTCCACGTTAACTGATTTGGAATTTTTCAACGCCGTAAAACTCCGTGACGAATGTAATCTCTGTGTCACCAGAGGAGTCCAAATGGCGGAGGTCAAATAAGCATCGCCCCAAAAAAAAAAGAAGAAATTAGAAAAAGACGAGCAGGTACGCCATTTTGCCTTAACCACCGCACCAATGCCGCCGTGGCCGGCAGTTTTCTTCGAAGGAAACTCTCTCCTTGGTTTAAAAAATTCAAGTTGTACGTACCCTGGATTCAACCACACCGACACTTTGGGAAAAACAAGGAATTTTGATAAGTGTTATGGTGATAAGGATGATGATGTCCTATTTGCTTGAAGCTCGCTTGATCGCTTGACCGTTTCGACTTTGACGAAAATTTTTTCCCAAAAAATCTTGCACACACACACAACACACACCGAGTTCGGACTCTGTCCCTCGTTATCTGTCAAATGCGTCCGCACGAATTTCTTAAATGCTCACACATACGCAGAAGAAATTTCTTAATAAACGTGGCCAAAGAAACTTATCAGGTCCGACTGGCGCGCGCGCGCCAAGCAAGGAACGATTGGTTCTACTCAATAACTGATAATACTCCAAGAGAGCGATAAATCCGACAATAATAATGACTGGATTGGATTTACTTACCGAAGAAGCGCCGTCGACCGCCGCCGCCGTTATCTGGATGGCACAGATTTATTTTTATTTAAAAAAAAGCACCGCTCTTCAAACACACTTGAACCAAGTAAGTCGTCGTCAATTTTGTCGACGTGTTTTGCTTTGCTGTACACACGAATTACCTACCTGTGATTTGTCGTTATCGCAGCGATACGACAGTATATGGGTTTTGAAATGGTAAAACAACTATTCAGACGTCACAAGTTCAACGCTTTTACAACATAGGTTAAGAAAATCGCAAACGCAAAAAAAAAATTATTAAACAAACAAAGCGAATCGAAACGCGAGTGGAGTTACAGAAGTCCTCTGGCCATTCATATCAAAAGAGGTCAGAGTTCGATTATTTTGACAACATACTAATAATAATGGTAATGCTGACGATGATAAAACTAAAAAAAGAAAAGGAAAAACGGCGTGACTAAGAATAATGTTTTCGGCGATATCAGGACATCAAAGATAAATTATGTTTCCCTTTGATAAATCTTTAGCGCCTTCTTAAAAACCATCACGAGTTTGTTTTGACAATTCAATCATAATAAAATACTGAAGATGTATTTAAAAAAAAAGGTCACGACGAAAATTTAATGTTTCTGTGTCATGTTGCACGCAAGCATATCAACAATAAGGTCAATTATGTTTAAGTTTCATTAATAAAAACATTTTAATGTTGAGCTGACTATAGGGGATTTGGTGTGAAAAACGTTAAAGTAAAGCTCTCTTATTAAATGGAAAGATCTATAGGTCCATTATTATACCGCCACTGATTTGCGGTTGTGAAATATGGATAATGACCAAGAAACTGCAAGAAAAATGGGAGGTTTGGGAGAGGAGGATGCACAGACAAATATTCGTGGGAAAGAAAACAGAAGATTGGGAACGACGAACTAATGATGAACTACCCAGATTGCCCGGAAAAGAGTCCATGACGCCGTTAAGAACCGATGACTTCAATGGTTAGGCCACTTACGACGACCAGGAGGAAGATCGGATGGCGAAGGAAAAAAGAAAAAAGGCAAACTGAGGAAAACACGGACGGAAGCAGTGAAGGAGGATATAAAGGAAAAAAGTTTCACAAATTGAAAGCAGTTAGCAAGGAACAGGAAGAAATGGCATACCCTAATGAAGACCACCACTGATTTACATCTGTGAAGTATAGATAATAACCAAAGAAAATACAAGAAAAGCTGGAGGTTTCGGAGAGAGGGCTGCTCAGATGAATATTCGGAGGTAATAAAATAGAAGAAGGTTGACAACGACGAACTAATGATGAACTGCGCAGATTGTCCGAAAAAGAGTCCATAATGTCGTTAAAAGCCGATGACTTTAATGGTTAGGCCACTTAGAACGACTAGGAGAAAGATCGGATGGAGAAGACCGGAAGGGAAAAAGAAAAAAGGCAAGCTGAGGAAAAAATGGACGGAAGCAGTGAAGGAAAATATAAGGGAAAAAGGTCTCGCAGATTGGAAACAGTTAGCAAAGAACAGGAAGAGATGATATCACCTAATGAAGACCGCCACTGACATATCTGTGAAATATGACCGAAGAAACTGCAAGAAAAGCTGGAGGTATGGGGGCGGAGGATGCTCAGATGAATATTCGGAAGTAATAAAACAGAATAAGGTTGGAAACGACTAACTAATGGTGAATTACGCAGATGCCCGGAAAAGAGTCCATAACGCCGTTAAGAGCCGAAGACTTCAATGGTTAGGCCACTTAGAACGACTAGGATGAAGATTGGATTGAGAAGACCGAAGGAAAAAAGAAAAAAACGTAAACTGAGGAAAACATGGACGGAAGCAGTGAAGGAGGATATAAAGGAAAAACGTCTGACAGATTGGAAGCAGTTAGCAAAGAACAGGAAGAAATGGTGTAATCTAATGAAGACCGCCACTGACTTACATCTGTAAAATATAGATAATGACCAAAGAAACTGCAAGGAAAGCTGGGGGTTTGGGAAAGGAGGATGAATATTCGAAGGAAATAAAACAGAATAAGGTTGGAAACGACAAACTAATGATGAACTATGCAGGTTTCCGGAAAAGAGTCCATAACACTGTTAAGAGTCGAAGACTTCAATGGTTAGGCCACTTATAACGACTAGGGGGAAGATAGGATAGAGAAGACCGGAAGGGTAAAAGAATAAAGGTAAACTGAGAAAAAAAGAACGGAAGCAGTGAAGGAGGAAATAAAGGAAAAAATTCTCACATATTGAAAGCAGTTAGCAAAGAACAGGAAGAAATAGTATAACCTAATGAAGACCGCCAATGACTTACATCTGTGAAATATAGATAATGACCAAATAAACTGATAGAAAAGCTGGAAGTTTGGGAGAGGAAAATACATAGACGGGTCTTTTAACAAACGGTCTTTTTCTCATCACGTCTTTTTTGGACTCAATTTTGTTAGCGTTTTGACGTCGGTCGTCAGATCAGATGAACAATCGATCTTCTGATGAACGGTCTTTTTCTCATCACATCTTCTTTGGACCCAATTCCGTTAGAGTTTGAATGTCGACGTTCGCCAGACCCGATGAACAATCATTTATTCATCGGGTCTTCTGATAAACGGTCTTTCTCCCATCGCGTCTTCTTTGGACCCAATTTTGTTAGATTTTGGGCGTCATCAGGCCCGATGATCTTCGTTTTAAATACTTCAAATGAAATTTTGGTACATCTTGCAACATTGGATGGTACAATATCCTATTTCGAAGCTCCAAACCCAACGGGCGAGGCTTGATTGTAGAAATCTCGACTTTAAACCCAGCTTTAGTAAACTTGGTTGCAGTTCATTAATAATTGTAAAGCTGTCTTTAAACCCATATTAGTCTTAATTTTAATTTTGGATGGAACAATCTACTCTGTCAAAATATTAGATGATTCACAGATTGGAAGCAGTTAGCAAAGAACAGGAAGAAATAGTATAACCTAATGAAGACCACCACCAAATTACATCTGTAAAACATAGATAATGATGAAAGAAACTGCTAGGAAAGCTGGAGGTTTGGGGGAGGAGGATGCTCAGATGAATATTCGGAGGTAATGAAACAGAAGAAGGTTGAGAACGACGAACTAATGATGATGACTACGCAGATTGTCCGGAAAAGAATCCATAACGCCGTTAAGAGCCGATGACTTCAACGATTGCGCCACTTAGAACGACTAGGACGAAGATCGGATGGAGAAGACCAGAAGGGAAAAAGAAAAAAAGGCAAACTGAGGAAAACATGTACGGAAGCAGAGAAGAAGGATATAAGGGAAAAAGGTCTCACAGATTGGAAGCAGTTAGCAAAGACCAGGAAGAGAACGTATAACGTAACGAAGCCAAGGGCCTAAACGATCTGTCAACGTCTAATGCATATCTATAGATGAAAGAGTCCCGATAAAGTAAACCATCCAGCTATGGTTAATGGTGACTTAATTCATTTACACCCAAATTATTCAACGGATGAAGTCAGTCAAGAAGAAACTACCAATCCTGATACGTACAGACAATGAAGTGAAAGGGCGAAAGAGATAGTGGTCGTAAAGAGACTCTATAGTTCACTCATGACATGAGAGTGTCCATCCTCACATTCTGAAAGGCACATGTGTCTTCCTACATTGAAAAAGACACAAGCAAAACGTACTTCCGTTCTTTCTAGTTAGACAAAGTCGATCTATGATTAAACCAACCCTTTACGATGAAAAAAATTCACTTTGAACGAACAAAAGAAGAAATACATCTGAGAGTAACTAATAGCTAAAAAATTTAAAACAAAATTAGGAGTAAACAGTGAATTGTATACTAAAATAGTAAAGGAATCTGTGGTTTAAGAAATAATTGAAAATTAATCTCCCCCACAATAATATTATTGTGGGCGAAGATTAATTTTCAATTAGTGAATTATATGCAATGCTAATTCAAACAGCGCTTAGGATATACAATAAAGCTCGGAGTGTACAATAAAGCTCATCGATAAACCTATTTAGCTTTGCGATATTAAAAAAAAAGTGCTCCGCGATGACATACATATACCAAGACTACTTTTCCAGAAATTGTCGGTCACTAGTCGCTGTACTTATAAATATTTGTAAAAGTACCGAGAAATGCAAAGTAGCAATAAAACAACTTTATCCAAAATGGAACTACAAGAAAAGCAAAGCAAAAGGAAAGCAAAGCAAAATACAAAATGTTGTTGTAAAATCAACAACACACACTCTGAGCACAAAAAAAAGAACTTAAAGAATTCGCGATTTCATTTTGAAATTTCAATTCGTTAGATGAAAAGGTAAAGTGAAAACGTAGGCAATGCAGCAGAGAGAAAGCGATACAAGCACGTTAAAGAAATGGAGGAAGGAAGCCTTTGTTCATTCTAATCACTTGAAGAGGCGTAGCGTTTCCCTATTTAAAAGTAATGTTGTATCATTCGCACTTCATAAATGTCACTCTTGACCTTTTGCGTCTCAATAAATTTCTATGATCCCGGTTTCAGTCAATAATCGGTATGCAGTACGTCGAAAGAAAAACTAAAAGTGTTTCTTATCGTGATTGCGGACTTAAGGAAACATAAAGTAGTTTTGAAATTGGGTCAAGACAGCTTTCAGGTATGATTGAAAAGGAACCGATCAATATTTCCTAATCAAATTTTGTGAAGGTACACCTTTTAGAATACATCCATCTGACTCCTGTAAAGTTCGAAGCTGTAGTTAATTGCACGTATGATGGAAACAACTCAGTTTTCGAAGTGATGCCGAAGTTTGTACTTTCTGGAATTTAATATCGGGATGACTCTCGAGAGAAATATCACTGATAAATGATTACTACGCATTTCAAACAAAAGTGATCAATCATGGGCGCGAAATGCTTTGAAAACGTGAACCTTGGAGCTTTCGATTCCACGTTGAATTTCAATCAATACACACTTTTTTTGTCATTTTTATTGAAACCGTGCGATACGACAATATTCATTATTATTTATTGTATATGTACATAAACACTAAAGTAAATATTTATTCTTATTAATTAATAAAAGAAAATCTAATGAAACGAGCATCTCACCCAAAATCTGTAATTTCAGAATCCATAGTTCCTGCGTTAAAGAATTTATTTTTTCCGGAATTTTTTTTTTGTTAAAGGTTCGCAGGATACGATTGATAATTTTTATGTAAAACTTTTTCAAGGGAAAGACGAAATGAATTAAAATTGAAGGCCAAATACTCAAAAAGGAAAAAAGGAATTTATTTATACAAAGCAAAATCTAGGTACAGACAGTCTAAATTGCCGCATCACTGGAGTTACTATAAGTCTTTACGTAATTTGACCAACTCCACTTTACTGAGAGAAAAGAGAGCGTACTTTCAGTACATCGAACGTTATAAAAACCCAAAAGACTTATGGAAACATTTAAATTATCTTGATTTGCCAACGAAACCAAAGATAACTATTCCTGCTCATCTGGCGAATGTGAATGGTATTAATGATTTCTTCATAAATTCATTTATTCATACCGTCATTTCAGTCCGGATTTAGGAAAAATTATAGCTGCACCACTGTACTATTGAATGTGTTAGATGATATTATTGCTGCATCCGGTGAAGGTAAATTGACTGCTCTTGTTTTATTAGACAACAGCAAAGCATTTGATATGATTAGTAGTACAGTCTTATGTTCAATTCTGAAGTTCATTGGTTTAAGTGCAAATGCTATAGCCTTGTTGGATCATTCTTAACCAATCGCACCCAGAGCGTAGTTTTAGACGATAAAACCTCTCATTGTTTGCCACTAGCAAGAGGTGTCCCCCAGGGTTCCATTCTTGGTCCTTTGTTGTTCTCCATATACACCAGCGACATATTTAACCATCTCAAGTTTTGTAATGTACATTTATTCGCTGATGATACTCAACTTTATAAGTCCTTTAAACTTTCTGAATGGGGAACAGCAATGGATCAGATAAATTTAGATTTAGCATACCTCTCTGAGGCATCTGTTAACCATTCCCTCAAGTTAAATCCTGACAAATCGGCCTTCTTACTTTTTAGAAATAAATCTGCTTGCCGTGACATCCAAGATCTTATAAGAATCACTATTAACAATGCTTAGGTTCCCTTAGTTCAGTCCGCTAAAAGTCTTGGCTTAGTTTTAGATAACTCATTACGCTTTAGAGATCAAATTTCTAATTATATCAGAATTGCTTACATGAACCTCAAAAAACTTTATCCTCATAGACGCGAACTATCTGT
This sequence comes from Prosopocoilus inquinatus, assembly GCA_036172665.1. Taxonomy (NCBI): domain Eukaryota; kingdom Metazoa; phylum Arthropoda; class Insecta; order Coleoptera; family Lucanidae; genus Prosopocoilus; species Prosopocoilus inquinatus. The sequence goes on from CM069877.1 coordinate 33,272,849, forward strand.
TAATTTAAAAAAAACAACTATGTGAAGTCTTTGTGCTGTCTCATTTTTCATATTGCAGCCAAATTTATCACTCTACAATAGATCAATATACCTCCAATAGAATTCAAATGATGCAAAACTCGTGTTTGCGATTTATTTATGGCATAAAAAAATATGATCATATTACACATAAATTAAAGGAAATTAAATTGCTTAACATGTTTCATCGGAGGAAATTGCAGTGCCTTGTACTATATCACAAAATTTTATTAACAAAAACACCACCTTACTTATATTACAAAATCAAGTTCCGGTGTGATATACATAACATCACAACAAGATTTAGAGGTTTAATTTCTCCACCTCTCAATAGGACCACATTGTTCGAACGTTCTTTCAGCTTTCAAATTTATCATCTTTATAATCCATTAAATGAAAAACTAAAATCTTTAAGTATGTCTAAATTTAAATGTGAACTAAATAAAATTTCATTTTTGGAGCAGTGCCGATGTGTGCGAAAATTCTTATACTAATTACCTTGTGTAATAATAAATTAGTAACGATTTAATATGTGTTCTACTCTTTTTTGTTATATGTAGATATGCTCTTTAGAACACAAATAGCTTCTTCTTTCGCTCATTGAATATGTGTTTTTTTTTTCATTATGCTTTAGTTATTTCATGCAACGTTAATTGATTGCTCGATTTTTAGTTGTAATATTTTTATTGAAATTGCGTTTAATTTCTAAGTTTTTTTGCCTGTCGCAGAATTGTAATGTAGACAGTCCTATTTTATTTATTTTAATCTATTCTAGCAATCATGGTTAGCTTGTAAAGCAGGTAGGATTATTCCTAAGCCTGAAGCTCGCCCTGTGGTTCGGTCATTCTTACTTTTTTTAATTAGTTAATTTGTTATCTCACTCCTATTTGTAATGGTAAACTTAATCGAATAAAGACTATTATTATTATTTACGTCGCATCACTCATTGGTGGACCAAAACCAAGCTACAAAGACGATGTTAAACCAGTGAAATATATAAATTCAACTTAATAAACGCCTTTAACTTTTGGCGTGAAGTAATTGAAGAAGGGATATATTCAAAGTCGGAGACAATTTGGGAAAACTGACTTTGGATTTTAACTGCCAGGAAACATAAACAGGAATGAACATGATTGGGTGTTGACAAAAGCAGTCAGTTTATAGACCATATCAGTAAGCATAAGATTAGAATAAGTACACGCCATCTTTTCAGTAGCGCCGTAAAAATGCATCGAACAGGCACATCGTGTAATGGGACGGTGGAAATAATTTACGACGTTATTACTGTACGATGCAATGTGGCCATATACTCCGGAGATCGAAGTACAACTGGTTAACTAATTACTCTAAAAAATTTTACACATTGAAACAAGAAGAGTTGATTGTATAACTGTAATTTTTTATTGCTGCTATATTGCTCTGTTTTTTGTTATACTGAGTAACACCGTTGCTGTAGCGGCGTTAATTGTCTCTGCCGTCCTCGCGTTTGTTTACACACTACGGTGGAATATTTTATATTGCCCGCTTCATTAGAATTTGAACCGCGCAAAATATATTTCCCCGATATATACATATCAGTTAGATCAGTTATAACTACAGAACGGGTCTTGGTACATGTACCGGTGGAAGGGAGGAGCAGGAGCGGGCGATCGCGCCTTCGCATCCTGCGTTGATTTGAATCACAGTCCTATTACATTCAAACAACGCAGGACTTGAAGGCGCGGCCGCCCGCTCGTACTGCTCCCTTCCACCCTATGTGTACCAAGATCCGTTCTGTAGTTATAAGTACTGAGCAGATAAAACAGGCGAGACGTTAGTACGGCGAGCGCTGTGTAATTATAACCTTAAAACCCATAAAAATTGTCTGCTTTGTTATTATGTTTCAAATATTTGTAACATAGTAAACAAATTATTAGACAGTAATGACTATTTAGTACAAAATTAACCGTTTATTAAAAACCGGTAGTTTAATGGTTTGTATGTCCGGCTACAGATTTATTATTGATTTAAAATTTACAAACATTTATTGTTCGCTAGTTACAATGTGTTACAAATCGAGGGAATCGCATCCTTAACAAACTTGTTCCGCCACTGTACTTTCTCCCAATTAATTAAACCCATTACATTACAACCCGTATTTTTATCACGTATGGCTATTCAAACAGGCTATCTTCTGATTCTATTTACTTGCTGGAATGTAATGTATCAATTGATCAAACCGAAGCATATTTATTGTATTTTCAATGCAAATTAATTGTTGTCTCGTGTGACTGAGATCAATAAAAAAAATAGGCAAAAATATGTAAGAAGTCAATATTTATCAAGAAATTGTTTTTGTATCTTGTATTGTTCTCGATAAGTAACTTCATTATGATAACGTAATAATAAATTTGTCAAAGAATATGTCCAACGTTACTAGAGACAAGGAACGATGTTGTGTTTAACAGATTTTATTATCCGAAATGTTTCGCCTTCACGAACAGGCCATCACCAGACTTGTAGTAGGATGCAGAACGACAAAAGAGAGAATTTACAAAGATCACCCTGTATATTGAATTTGAAAGAGATACATTTTAATAAACTGCCATAATTAAAAAACAAATTAATATACTTTAAAACCGGTTCAACACAACATGTTAAAAGTGTATAAATTAAATTAAATTTGTGACCAGTTCGATATCAGAAGATTAAAATCTGTTGAACACAACATCGTCCTTCATTCCTGGTAACTTCAGGCAAGTCCTTTACTTAAAAAATTCATCGTCTCTTGTTTGTCAATTTTCGCCCTAATTCCAAATTTGGCCTTGTTGCGAGTACGACTGCATTGTTTATGAATTTGCGAGTACGCCTCTAATGTTTACGAAGGAGGAACAAGACCAGGCTGCATTTTCAAAAAACATCTCCGTACGACTCTGTTGGTTTTGAAGTACGTCTGTGATGCTTCCGAAGGAGGAACGAGGTGGCGCTGCGTTTCTCAATAAATCTGCTCACGTGTGATCACTCAAGTTAGGCAACTAAACTTGCACTTGCGGTATGCTTAAAAGAAAATACCCTAAGGTCCGGTTTTTCCATCGATTGGTAAAGTTACTGTTAGTGTTATTTTATTGTAAGGACAGAAAATGAGTTTATCAAAGTATTGGTAGTCTTAACAATGACATAAATTCCTTTTAACAGGGAGGTAAACTAATAGCCGGTAAATTTGCTTGGTAGCGGTAAACGTGTAGAGGCGATACATAAACGTGTACGAGCAACTGTGCGACTCTACTTCTTTGGTATTTGATTTATAATTGAAAATGGAGATTTTGTTTAACAAGCACGTTACGAAAGAGGTAAAATTTATCCCAGTGGTAAATAACCATCACTTTACCAATCAATTGAAAAACCGGACCTAATGCGTCTAACTATAACAACAGGATATTCAGTTGTGTAACAAAATTACTTTTGTCAGACAAAAATTAAATACAAAAGCAATAAACCTTAAACAATATTATAAACGTGCGTCCAAATCTCCGTGTAATTTAATAAAATAACAAATACGTAAGTGCCGTGATTACAAAACGTTCGAACCCCGCACGTAAACCTATTATGTCTGTGTCAGTGTCAGTTACTTTTTTTAGTGACAAAAAATATCTTAAGCATCGCCAAACTGTGAGGAACAAGTTTTCTAAGAAGGGTGTCTAATCTGGTCATGTGGAACTTATGTCGGATTTCACCAACGTGGATTGACACTAAAGGCTGCGTTCTCATGAACGTTTTCTAAAACGCCGTGAATAAAACATATCAGATTGAATAGTTATGTTCACACTCAAAAAAAGCGTTTCAGTGCGAACGCATATATTCAAACCAATAAGTTCTATTCAGGACGTTAGAAAAAGCGGGCGCTTAAACGTTTTAGAAAACGCTCATGTGAACGTCGCCTAACAGTCGGATTATTATTATTATTAACAGTGTTGCAAGAACGCTTTTTTTTAATTGAAAAAAATACGAAGTTGTTTTCTTTTAATTATAAACTTTATAAGCTTGAAACCAAGCAAATATTTATTCTTTAGTTTATTTCTTCCATTTTAAAATATAAATATTTGTGTCAACAAATTATAATTAAAAAATTGATGTTATATAAAGTAATCAATGTCTTCGCCGATTATTTAATTTTATAGGAAATTATAATCTTATCACTTTTTTAAGTTCAATGAAAAAACTTAAAACACAATGACATGATCAAACCGAAAATTACATGCAAAATAAAACAAAAAGAGAAGACACAGGAGAGGAATACTAGATTGAAAGAAGAACGCTAAAAGGCTTTACAACGGTAATAAAAGAATTTTCTTTTCGGTTAAACAAAGTAAAGCCCAATTACAAATAAAAACAAATGATAGTCGAACTATTCGAAAATAAAACGCAAAACATAATAAAAAGAGAAGACACAGAAGAGGAATACTAGATTGAAAGAAGAACGCTAGGAAGGCTTTACAATAATAATAATAAAAGAATTTACTTCTCGGGTAAACAAAGTAAAGTCCAATTACGGAAAAAAAAACAAATGACAGTCGAACAATTCAAAAATAAAACCCAAAAGCCGAATTAAAAGAGAGACACAAAAGATGTAGGCCAAACGTAAAAAAGCATGCTTTACAACGATAACAAAAAATCTTCTTCTCAATTCAACAAGTAAAAGCCAAAGCCAAAGTAAAAACAAAAACAAAAATGGTAAACAAACCGTGGAAAAACAAATGAGAGTCAATCAATCCAAAACGAAAAAAAGAAGATAAGGAAGACGTAACGAAAAATTGAGAAGTGCTTTAATCGAAACACAGAAAACTGGCATAAATCGACGGGCGAAAAAAAAAAGAAAGTCAATCAAACAAAAAGATAACAATAAACACAATACATAAGAAGAGATATAGCCAATCAAAAGAAATAAATGGCAACAGTTGGTTCGCGCATTTAAAATAAACGAACGGCGTTTTGAAACATCAAACCATCAATCAAATACGTAAAAGTAAGAGTAACAAATTTTGCGAGTACGCCTCTGATGCTTACGAAGGAGGAACAAGATGACGCTGCATTTTCAAAAAACATCTAAGTACGACTCTGTTGGTTTTGCAGTACGTCTGTGATGCTTTCGAAGGAGGAACGAGGTGGCGTTGCGTTTCTCAATAAATTTGCGTCTTTTGTGGTCACTCAAGTTAGGCAACTAAACTTGCACTTACGGTATGCTTAAAATAAAATACCTTAAGGCTCGGTTTTTCCATCGATTGGTAAAGTGACTGTTAGTGTTATTCTATTGTAAGGACAGAAAATGAGTTTATCAAAGTATTGGTAGTTTTAACAATGACATAAATTCCTTTTAACAGGGAGGTAAACTAACAGCCGGTAAATTTGCTTGGTAGCGGTAAACATGTAGAGGCGATACATAAACGTGTACGAGCAACTGTGCGACTCTACTTCTTTCGTATTTGATTTATAATTGTAAATGGAGATTTTGTTTAACAAGCACGTTACGAAAGAGGTAAAATTTATCCCAGTGGTAAATAACCATCACTTTACCAATCAATTGAAAAACCGGACCTAATGCATCTAACTATAACAACAGGATAATCAGTTGTGTAACAAAATTACTTTTGTCAGACAAAAATTAAATATAAAAGCAATAAACCTTAAACAATATTATAAACGTGCGTCCAAATCTCCGTGTAATTTAATAAAATAACAAACACGTAAGTGCCGTGATTACAAAACGTACGAATCCCGCACGTAAGCCTATTATGTCTGTGTAAGTGTCAGTTACTTTTTTTAGTGACAAAAAATATCTTAAGCATCGCCAAACTGTGAGGAACAAGTTTTCTAAGAAGGGTGTCTAATCTGGTCATGTGGAACTTATGTCGGATTTCACCAACGTGGATTGACACTAAAGGCTGCGTTCTCATGAACGTTTTCTAAAACGCCGTGAATAAAACATATCAGATTGAATAGTTATGTTCACACTCAAAAAAAGCGTTTCAGTGCGAACGCATATATTCAAACTAATAAGTTTTATTCAGGACGTTAGAAAAAGCGGGCGCTTAAACGTTTTAGAAAACGCTCATGTGAACGTCTCCTAACAGTCGGATTATTATTATTAACAGTGTTGCAAGAACGCTTTTTTTTTATTGAAAAAAATACGAAGTTGTTTTCTTTTAATTATAAACTTTATAAGCTTGAAACCAAGCAAATATTTATTCTTTAGTTTATTTCTTCCATTTTAAAATATAAATATTTGTGTCAACAAATTATAATTAAAAAATTGATGTTATATAAAGTAATCAAATTATAATCTTATCACTTTTTTAAGTTCTATGAAAAAACTTAAAACACAAATGACAGTCGATAAAACCGAAAATTACATGCAAAATAAAACAAAAAGAGAAGACACAGGAGAGGAATACTAGATTGAAAGAAGAACGCTAGAAGGCTTTACAACAGTAATAAAAGAATTTTCTTTTCGGTTAAACAAAGTAAAGCCCAATTACAAATAAAAACAAATGATAGTCGAACTATTCGAAAATGAAACGCAAAACATAATAAAAAGAGAAGACACAGAAGAGGAATACTAAATTGAAAGAAGAACGCTAGGAAGGCTTTACAATAATAATAATAAAAGAATTTACTTCTCGGGTAAACAAAGTAAAGTCCAATTACGGAAAAAAAAACAAATGACAGTCGAACAATTCAAAAATAAAACCCAAAAGCCGAATTAAAAGAGAGACACAAAAGATGTAGGCCAAACGTAAAAAAGCATGCTTTACAACGATAACAAAAAATCTTCTTCTCAATTCAACAAGTAAAAGCCAAAGCCAAAGTAAAAACAAAAAAAAAATGGTAAACAAACCGTGGAAAAACAAATGAGAGTCAATCAATCCAAAACGAAAAAAAGAAGATAAGGAAGACGTAACGAAAAATTGAGAAGTGCTTTAATCGAAACACAGAAAACTGGCATAAATCGACGGGTGAAAAAAAAAAGAAAGTCAATCAAACAAAAAGATAACAATAAACGCAATACATAAGAAGAGATATAGCCAATCAAATTCTTTTGATTGGCAACAGTTGGTTCGCGCATTTAAAATAAACGAACGGCGTTTGAAACATCAAACCATCAATCAAATACGTAAAAGTAAGAGTAACAATCAAGTCGGCAAGTAAATTAAAAAGAAAACAATTGAATAACGTCCTATTTATGGATGCAAGATCAAATGATCAATCAAATAAAAGCAAGAGTAAAAATCGAGTTAGTAAACCATTAAAAAAGAAAACAAATGAATGACGTTCAAATTCAATTCAACGTTTTTGATAATAAGACAAGAGCAATTGACTCTTCTTTTAGTTACGTTGGGTAAAATCAAATGGACGGTGAATTTAAAATAAGAAATAAATATGCTTGACACAAGCTTAGTATTTTATTTAACTGAAATTAATATTTTTATGTGTCAAGTATCATAAAAATTACGCTATTGTATGGAGTCAACTAAATTAAATTGGCAACACTGAGGATTTTTTGATCTATCGTGTCACAGCAAACGGGTTATTTCGTGAAATAGCTAGCACAAAGTTTGAATCAGGTTCAGAGTTGACAAACACTTGGCGCGAATCTACGTTGGTGAAATCGGGCATTTTTGAAAACCTTGTGTATATCGTTAATAAAAATAAGTAGGTATATTTAGGTATACGATTGCCTAGGCAGAATAACTGAAGTTACTTTGTAAGCCGCGAAGGAAATAAACTAAAAGTAAGTCTACGTATTTCACTATACTTCATACTGCCGATAGTCGACGGTACGTATCAGCCTTAAACATATCGCATACCGGTCATTGAATCAAACTTAGTTTATAGCAATTTAATGAATGAATGAAACCAAATAAAGCAGATAATTAAAGCTTGAAATTTATGGAGTACGAGTGGAATAACATAAAGTTATGAGTAAGGAAGCGCCACGCCTCCTCAAGAGGCTTGTTTATTGTCTGTTGTATTGCCTATGTTGACATTTTGAAACAAGGGCCGGTATACTGAAAACTCTTTAACAAGTTATCATCACCAATAACAAACGAAAACGTCTCGATTGTCCTCGATGAACGATAATTTTTATAATTTGGTACCGCTTTGCGTCTTCCATTTTTACATCGTCAGTTTTCTCAAATTAAATATTTCCTGTTATAAACAGAAAGAAAAATAAAATAAAAATCTAAATCACATTGAAACACAATTTAATATAAATTTCGGCACTTGTTTTTTTTTTCTTTGCCTCACTCAGATCACCATTTAATTTATACAAATACCAATACAATAATAATTAATAGGGAAGAGAAATTTCTAAAATACTCACCATATACCCGGTTCCAGCACTAGCGTTATCGTTTCGGGCAATTCGAACCTATAACCTGTAACAAGAAAGAGAACACACATTCGCGATTAATGAAATCGAATTAAAAACGAAAGCGGACATCACGACCGCAAGTCGCGCCTCTTGCTGATACCTGATGTTTTCGCTTTGCAGGAAACACGTTGCAAATTCGCGCGCTTGTTTACTTTTGCGTGTCATTGCACATTCGCGAAAAAGAGGTCAACAACATCGCAACGCCTGCAAGAAGTCGCAGCAAGGAGCAGCGAGCTTTCGAGCTTTTGCCGAAGGACCTTACGAAGTTCTGTGTTTTTTTTTTTTCTACGTAAAGCGATTCTCATAATCTCTCTTGTGTATTTAATGCTGCTAATGTAAATATCTGGCAGTTTAATCTGCGGGGAATTGATAATGTATACGAGTTTGACGTGCAAAATAAATATAAATAATAATTATACTTGGGATTTAACTCTTGGCTTTTCTAAAAGATCAGAATCTATTACAATTTATTTGAGACAAAAATTGGAAAATTTGTTGAAACTGTTAAAAAAATGAATTTTGAGTGAAAATGCGGATTATACAGTTTCATAAACGGATAATACTCGATTAAACACTGTAAACTATTATAACTAGAAAGTATTGGTCTTATGGAAAAAAAGTAAAGGATTTTTTTCGTCACTTTCTATTATACATATAATACGATCCCACTATCCGCATGCGTTAATATCGGAACACACTGTAAACAAAAATATATATTTTTTAATGGAACATTAAATTGTATAAATGAAGTAAGTAAAAAGTTTGTTTAATCTTAAAACTGGACAGAATTAAATAGTACATTTTTATAAATTACGACTCCTTGAGTTACTCTGACAACAAATATACTCCTGTTGCAGAACAAGTTGTATACAGGGTGTTGCATTTTGAAACGCAACATATGAAATCCCATGTTAATTTAAAGGTACTAGAATATTGGCTTCCCTAATTATTTCAGAGCAAAATTCTATTTAGGTTTTTTAATTTACTCTTCAAGATGAAACTGTCTGTGAAGTTTGAGAATTTTTCATACCCTGAGTTTTAAGATATTTAAAAAAGATTCTGTAACTATACCCGATTTATTCCAAACTATCAGCACAGCCTTGATCAATGATAATGAAAACTGAACAGATAATTAATAAATCTAGATCGTTTTTGAAAAAGATTGATCGAGAAAGCTTTTCCAGTAATTCATTTTAACATTTTCTGATCAATGCCGTGCTGATAGTTTTGTATAAATTGAATTTCGTTACTGATCATTTTTAAATATCTTCAAGTTGAGCGAATGAAACTTCACAAATAGATTAATCTTGAAGAGCAGCAGAAAACTTTGCTGTAAAATAATTAGGGAAGCCAATATTCCAGGACCTTTAAATTACCATAGGATTCCCTATGTTGCGTTTCAAAACGCAGCACCCGGTATAATAAATGATAATGATGATAATAATAAATAAGTAAAATAGGGGCTTGTAAATAATAACATTAACAAATTTTTGTTGCAAATCGTTTTTAATTGCAGTGAAAAAGAAAAAAGAAAAACGATTTGCAACAATTTCTTTTTTTAAACTTCGATTATGCTTTGACAGGAAGCATGACCGCCTTGCATGGTGTGACTTATTATGTACCAAACCCGCTTCAATTTTTCAATTCTTATGCAATGTTAGGTCAAAAAGCGATCGTAGGTTATCGCTGTCTTATCTATTCAATAATAATAACCATAATATACTCTGCATGTGAGAAAGTTTTATTTTCAGAGTGTTTCGGGGAACAATGGGAATAAAATAAATGAAGTAGATATTCAGATAATTTGAATCGGTTTAACTTTATCATTAATTGTAGAAATGTACTGAAAACGATAATGGATAGAGAGGGCTTAAATTGAAAATAGACAGGCAATGCAAATTACAAATTTCAAAAAGAAAAATAGTCGAAAGTAGCAAGGCCTTAATTTTCAAAATTTGGTCTGCAATTTTTACAATTTGTAAACCGAAATACTACAAAGTACGAAGTTTACAAAAATTAAGCAATCTGCGATTAACGAAAAGAAAACTTTGCAGGCTGAATATATGACAAAACTTAATGGGCGGGTATGTTTTAAAGTAAGAAGTGAAATGAAAATGAAAATGTTGGGAAACGTTAGAAAATGAAATTTGAAAACTGATGCAAGTGCGGATAATGAAAGCGACACCACTCTCTTATTCTATCATTGCATTTGCTTGTAATTAATAAATGCTCTTGTAATTAATCAAATAATTGATTAGGAAATTAGTTTCAGAAGTGGGTGTAAGATCTAATTTTTTGCGAAACTTTGCGAAAATATGTACTTTCTTCTTCAAGACGGAAATACCTGCAATTGCCGAATCGAAGTCATTTTTTCTGACAAGCGTTTCAGATTTTTGAACTGAATAATACCAAATTAAAATTCTTGAATCAAATTTAAATAAATAAAACTGTCAAAGTAAAAATGGCCACTACAAAACTCTTTTATTTTTGACTTTTTTGTCACAGAGAGACAAAGTTCAAAACTAGTCAGTTAATAGCCGTTTCTGCTTTGAAAATATGCTTTCCGTTCAATCAATAGACAGTAATAATAGTAATAGTTTATCACACTTTTGCGTGCTTAACGTTTTTGAAAATGTTTATTTGTAAATTGTTTTAGCAGAGTTCTTGCTCATGATGACAGGTAAATAATAAAAAGGGAGCACTTTGATTCGAGCTAAACACATTGATTTATTTACATACGCGAAACTACAGGATAAATAAATTAATATATACAGGGTGATCCCGATGTATCGTGTCAAACTTCGACTGGTAAATCACCTCGCCGAAATGATTGCTTAACAAAAAAAAAAAACTAAAGTAAAATGTTTGAGAGCCGCTGAAGGCTAAGGAAATTACAAATTTCCAGAGCAACATTTGTTTCTAGCTACCTATATCATTACAGTGATAAACAAACATTTTTAGCATAATTAATATTCAGTTTTTCTTTTATTGAACTAACAGTGTAAGCTGAAAATACAATCAAACCTTTTCATTCCTTTACTCAAGCTGAATTACCAGTTTAAGTTTGGCAGGTTGTATCGGGACCACCCAGTAGATTTAGCTCGAACTAAGATGTTTAGTTTTTTTACAGTTTATGTGCAACTCCGGCCACAACAAGAATTTTAACTTAATATTCAATTGAAAAAATCAGCTGAAGCTGTTTGTTAGAGAGAAAAAAAAAACATTTCATGACTGCACCCCCCGAAACTAATTTATTTATTTTATTCGCAAATCGGAAAGCATTTTCGTTTCTGACAGAAAAAATAAGAAGTACAACTCTTGGTGCTCATTTAAATCATTTATTGGAACCAAGATAACGTTTTCGAAATTGGACAGGTTCAACCTCAGTGTGGATCAACCTTACTCTATCTAACCTCCCTCAAACAAGATAGATACTCACACTGAGCACGAACCTGGTTCGTCCTTGGTATTAACTGTATTGGATATTTTGTTTGGGTGAGAGTATGCTACAGAGCGAGACAAAAACAAGATACTTACTCTGAGGATGAACCTAGTCAGGTTCGAAAACCTAATACTCCGGTTCCAATGGATTATTTAACCAGGCACTAAGATTTTTACTTTACTTCTGCATCATTCAAGGAGTAAGGCCAAATATCGTACTATTTCAGTGGAGAAATGTTATTAAATTCGGGGGGGAATTTTTATAAAAAATTAAAATACTGTGAAAAGACATACCAGACAAAGAGCTAGAATAGAACTCCTGATGTTTGGAAATTATGAATCAAAAATTAAAAGATACTAAAAAGTAATGGAAAGTAATTGTATATTTGGTAAACGTAACTTCAACGAGGTCTTCAGAACCTCCCTTCGAATATATTCAGGCAAAGAATCAGTTGCACAATTCTTTTCACTCCCCAAAAAAAAATATATATAGATAGGATATCCGGTCCCTCCGAGAAAGTACGAAAATGACAGTTTCCGTGCATTTTATCAAGAAATTTTTTTAACGAAAGTTGTGCAGTCTTATATTCCGCACAATCTAAGATTATTTCAACTATGCAGAGTGACTCTTTATTAAGTTACACACAAATGTATGATATGGCGATGTGGCAGTGACGCCTTATTCATAGTTTTCATTGATTTCGAATGGCGACATCTAGAAATTTGATTAAAAAAAAAAAACAAGTGTAAACTATGAATCCCAGTTAATTTCTTAAAACCGTCTTACCCCAACACTTTCCTGAATCGAATAGGAACGTCGTACAGCGAAGTTCTGTAAGTTGATTAATTAATTTACAAAAACTCGCGTGATATTAAACTTAAATGTGTTAAGTGTGGCATCGTTGGAAAACCAATAAAAAAGGCTATCTATTCGCGTAATAATATACAGGCTGTTCCATTTAAAATAGCAGAGTAATTATACAATTCATGAAACGAGCTCTATTTTTGTTAATGGCGTACCGACATACAGAATGAATTCGTAAATGACTTAAAAGTACAGATGTTTCAAAGTGTTTGTTCCCGCTTTCAATTTGCTATTATTTAAAATAACCTACGGTTTGCATGGTTTCTTACAGAAAATAAGAAATAACTCGAGAACTACTGAAAATAGGTTGATAAGTTACTATATCATTCATTTTCATCATCTCTTCAAGTGCTATCCAAATATGTAATAGAATGTATAGGGTTCCATTTAAAAAATCGTGTCACTTAATAAAGAAAAATTCTGTATAGTTAAAAATAATTTTAGATTGTGCAGAATACGAGCCTACACAATTTTCGTTAACAAAGTCGTTTGATAAAATGTGTATAAAATGAATGCTCTTGATTCCTAGGAGCGCTGGAACACCCTGTATAACGTTCTAATTTAAACGAAATTTCCTTTGTCTGAGTGCGTAGGTGGTCGGCTAATTTTGCGTGGCGCGTTTTTATATGTATAAAATTTAAAATCTAAGAAGAAAAAGTCAAAACTTACCTTCTCTAATTAATTTTTGTACAATATTCACCATGTCCTTCGCTTCCCTCTTGTAAAATTCATTTTCGGATTCGGGCGTCAACTCGAGACCTAAATTTGGCAATTAAGGAAAACCCCAAACACTTCGAGAGAAAAAAACCCAAAAGGTAGAACCAATCGACGCGACGCGACGGTAAGCGCCGCCGGTCCACCGAAATTACAGCGAGCTTGGCTCGCAGGTAACTAGATCGACGAATGCGCAAAAAAAATGAATTGTAAGTAGTCTGGGAATAAAAATTACAAATAAGCAGTAATCATCGACGTTTGTTATAGCCCTGGTCTAGCTAAAATAAACAAAACAATAGAAGATGAATCACTACATTTATTTATGAATTAATCACGGATCATAGTGCACTGTGTGTTTGTACAAAAGAAGAAACACGGAATGACATATTGTGGGTGCATAAACCGAGTTGAACTGTTTAGAACGCACGTCGCTTTCTACCAACAAACGGGTTGCAGTTTTGAATTACAAAGCAGGAAAAAAATGCAAATACTTGAGATAATTTACCGCCGTTCCGTCTTGGCGTCATAAATCGACATCTATTCACGAGAGCGTGCACTGCCTCGTTACCAACATTATTATGGCACTTGACAACAGGTGGCATGCGCTGTTGCTTTGCAAAGCCACTAAATCGAGCGGTTATTGTCGTCGTGGTGGCATCTCGATGCACGTCTGCCAAACCACCAAAGTATGCCAGCAAAAAAAAAGTACTGTTTCGAAATCGGACAACCGTTAAGTCGTGTGGTGAATGCAAGTCATAATTTAGGCGTCATTGTAATAAAAATTAATCTCGTCGTGACTGACGAGAAAGCAGAAAAATGCGACCGACGCGAGGTGATAAAAATATCCGCGCGCAGTATCGGGTTTAATAATAAAACAGGATTGCCAACTGTTCCCGCGGATCTATTAAATTCGCAATTCTGCAGCTGTCGATCAGAAATTGTTAAATGCCGATGGCGAACGCAAAACGGGATTAAATCCTGCTGGACGCGACAAAATTACGAAAGCAAATATTTACAAAAATTTAAAAAAAGACCTTGACGTGATATTATACAGGCTGTTTTAGACCATCCGTCACACCCCATTTTGTCGAAAATTAGAAGTAGTAGAAAGTTGTGAAAACAAAATCATTTTTGTTTTTAAGGCTAGTCTGTCCCACCTAAAAACAGTTTTTCCTTCTTTTGGGTATTAAACTGAACTTTTCGTATACCGGGTGTCCCGCGCCATGTGCTCACCCTTCTAGAATCTTTATTTATTAATCGATTAACCTAAATTTTGGAGACGATAAACTAAACAAAAAATGGAATTTTCCGACATACTGATAGTCGTCATAGGTTTCGCAGGAAGTGATATCAACTTTCTTATTTTAAATGGAACACCCTATATATTTTTACATATTTGAAATCTACGGAGCATTACGAGTCCGAATACGTATCAATTGTTAATTTTGGTTTCCATGACAACGAAAAAAAAACTTTTTTATTTTTCAATCTAGGAAGCTATGAATCGCAGTTTTTCGATCCAATGCGATCAAGTGTTTCGAAAAAATCACTCCTTTGATGGTATTTGATTTTTAACATTTTTACAGTATTTGAAATTTTCATTAGCTCTTAACTCATTTTTTTCGATAGAACCTCATATGTTTCTTAGCTTAGATCAACAGAACATTTTTTTCTGAGTACGCTGATACCAAATACGTTATATTTTCTTTGAAAATAATTTAAAATAGAGCATGTCTTATTGAAATTATACACTCCCTTTATTTCAAATGACTTTCAAAGAAAATATGACGTATTTGGTATCAGCGTACTTAGAAAAAAATGTTCTGTTGAACTAAGGTAAGAAACATATGAGGTTCTATCGAAAAAAATGAGTTAAGAGCTAATGAAAATTTCAAATACTGTAAAAATGTTAAAAATCAAAATACCATCAAAGGAGTGATTTTTTCGAAACATTTGATCGCATTAGATCGAGAAACTACGATTCATAACTTTCTAGATTGATTGCAAAATAAAAAAGTTTTTTTTCGTTGTTATGGAAACCAAAATTAACAATTGATACGTATTCGGATTCGTAATGCTCCGTAGGTTTCAAATATGTAAAAATATATAGGGTGTTCCATTTAAAATAAGAAAGTTGATATCACTTCCGGCGAAACCGGAAGTTCTATGACGACTATCAGTATGTCGGAGAATTCCATTTTTTGTTTAGTTTTTCGTCTCCAAAATTCAGGTTAATCGATTAATAAATAAAGATTCCAGAAGGGTGAGCACATGGCGCGGGACACACGGTATATCAAAATACGCGCCTGTTATATCTCTAGGGGGCTAAACTAATTTCATTAGCGAAAAAAATTATACCCCGCTGTAATTTTGAAAAACACCATTTTTTAATTTCTTTTTTCCTATTTTAGATGTCTAAATGAACAGCAAATTAAAAGAAATTTGTCACAGTAGTAAAGAATGTAATTCTAGAGAGGGCCAATCTAATATTAATGCATATAAAATATAAATTATTTAAATAACGTTGTTAATGTTAATACTCGTATATTTCGAAATTTAACAATTATTAGACCAAGAAAATACGCCCACTTAAACGACATAATGTACTTAAAACAGTGTACTAATAAGTGATATTAAAGGTAATTTAAATTTTGATTAATTTATATATTTATATTGCTCTCAATTGCCATTTAGTTCATGAGAGTTACCGCTAGAGACGCAAGATCGTTGCCAGATGCAAAATTTCCCGTTCCAGCGATAAATTATACTGCTTTCCGTATCTAAGAATTCCCCAGATCTAAACAAACAAATTCTTTAATTTGGCAACGCGGGTGTACTTCTAGTAGTGTGCATATTAGGCTCAAATTTCAAAATGGAGGCGCGTTTCGAGCAGCCTTAATGTTTCAATATTTTCAATGTTCCGTAGCAATTCGTATTTTTAATTAAATGTGTTTGGTAATTTTTTTTAATTTCATAACTTTCTTTTAAATATTGTAAATGAACATGATTTTTATAAACACAGCTTGAAAAGTCGAATACAAAGTATAATAATTTTTCATGATTTAAAAACATCAAACATGTCTACCGCTAATATTTATCAATGTAAATTTTCCAACCTGCTAAAACAACATACAATTGAGACTGCAGATTGTCATGTTTTTAGCACAATTTAAATTTTACTCGAAAACTATTTAATAGGTATATTAAAAAAAGCTAAATTTGTTTATTTTCGAAAATCCTGTTCAATGAGACCCAACTTGAAACATATTCCTAGTTAAAATTTCTAAGTTTTCGTCTATGATCAGTGGCGGCCTTAGGGCCGAGCGAACCGGGCAACCGCCCGGGGCCTCGCGCTTTCAGGGACCCCGTGCCAACTATAATACGCGAATTTTTAAATTTTTTTAACCCACGATAGTTCAGTCAGAATTAACATTCTCGAATATCTGCTTAAAAATTTACATATAATCATATAAATATGAAAATATTTCCGAATCTGTATATAATGAACATATTTGAAGCTCTATTCATTCAAAAAGAAAAAGAAAATCTCACTTATAAACAAACAATGCATATAAACAAATAAATAACCTTAACAGTCCCTTAACAAATCGTACACTTTTAGAGAAACATTTTCGACCAGCTCTTATTCCTAGAGTAACATCTGCTGTATGAGGACTAGATTTTACAGTCTGCAATAATTTTTCGCCTTTCCGTAGAATTTAAGTTTGCTCCTATATAGTCCCATTCTACTTTCAAATATCGATTTTTTAATTCGATGACCTAATAACTTATTTAATGTTGGTATAGAGTAGCAAAGTTTATTAATATTCTCGAAACATTCTACATAGATGTACTGATTCTATTTTTTGACTTTATTTCATTTTTTTAGTTGTTAACCGATTGCACGTATTTTCTCTTTTCTTGATTCACTTTGATTTACTCTGCTTCTTTTTTTTTATGGTGTCAAACTTTCTCGATTTTTCGATTCGATCTGACTTTATAGAATTTTTATTTTCAGGTTATCTGCATCGCCGATCGTCTTTTGTCTTTTCTTGACTCGCTCTGGTTTGATTTTACACACCTACATTCGCGTTATTATTAGTTTGATTCTCTTCTGTTTCTTTCTTTCTTTTGGTGTCAAACGTTCTCTCTTGATTCGATCCGACTTTGTAGAATTTTTATCTTCGTATGTCTTCATTTTTTCTTAATTCCTTATTTGACTTTATTTAGTTCAATTTTTTAATATAATCTGGAAACTAAGTAGCGGATAAATTCGATATTTTCAATTTTATTAAAAGATTCATTCGGACCTGCCAATTTTATTTAAATTTTTGCCCTTTCAAAAACTATTTTTGAGACTACGGGGTGTCCAGAATTTTTTTAAATCAAATGGTATTTACCTTCCCCCCGGCCCTCCGCAATTAGACAAAATTAACGGGTGGGAGCGTTTTCTGAAGAAAATAATTGTCTAAACACCGAATTTATCCGCTACTTAGTTTCCACGCTATATAATTAGTTGATCGACTTTTATCTTTTCTTTTTTACATTTTAATTACCAGTTTATCTTTTATTCCATACGATTTAATTTTCTAATTATCAGCTGATGGTCTTTTGTTTTTGATTTTTTTTTTTATTTACTCGATTTGAGTTTATTTTGCATTTAATTCCTTCGATCGGTCCCCATTTTCGTCTTTTGTTTTATATGATGACTGCATTTTTTAATTATATTTTTTCTTTTAGTATTTAAGGATCAATTTTTTTATATAATTTTTATTTTTGTCTATCATCTTTCGTCTTTTGTTTTTTGGTTTTTATTTGATCTTATTTGATACGATTGACTTCCCTTGCTTTTTTTTTGTTCATTTACTCGATTTGAGTTTATTTTATTTTACATTTCAATCTATACGCATTTTTATTTTAACTCTATCTTCATCGACGATCGTCTTTTGTTTTTGTTTTAATATATTTGACGGTATTTTGTCTTTATTTGGATTATCAATTAAACATCTTTTTCTTTTCTTCTTTTTATTATCAGAATTGTTTAATTTAATTATTATGTGATCGATAGCAACCTAAATATGTTAAAACACGTGACTTTATTTCCATAGTTACATTTTTATTTCGCACTTTCAAATAAAAACACATTTAAAAAAAAATTGAAGCATCTCAAATAACAGTCGCTTAGGTAATATTGATGTGTTGGAAAAATTATTTTACCTACTTTTTAAATTTAATAATTATAATAATAATTGACTCTTATTTACTTAATTTATTTAGTATTTTTTAAACTAAGTATTTTTTGCTCTTTTTGATGCACAGAAGAAAATCTTTTTCCTTTACCGCGAGGGTACTCCAAAAATTTCTCGCCCAGGGCCTCGCAACTATTAAGGCCGCCTCTGTCTATGACACACTTACTTCTGGTTGACCTTGAAATATAATACCGCCATCAAATGCGTCATGTAGCGTCATATATATTGTTATTAATTTTTTTTCGCAACTTCCTATGGGCCCTATTCTGTATCAAAACCGTTAAATTTAAAGGGCTGCTAAATTTTGTTCCTATAGTAACAACCAATCATAGAACTGTATTTTGGATTTTAAAGGACCTCTAAATTTTAACAGCCCATTAAAAAGTTTCAGAATACGTCCCTATGACTTCTAATTTTCGACAAAAAAAATGGGTGGGATGGGTGGTCTGAGACAGCCTGTATATCACTTCATTATCATTTTTCCCTCAATATACGAAAGAGAAATAACGTTAGGAAAATTCAAGAAAAAAAAGTGCTCTAAGTCATTAGCCACACTAAACCTGCTGAATAAAATTAAGGCGTATGAACGTTATTTGCAAGAGAAGGCAATGTTTAGAAGATTTAATAAGATCAACAAACAATACAAATGAAATCTACAAGTAAAAAAGACAAGAATTGATAAAATCAAAATACAAGGTGATTTTAAAAGTTGTGCCATGGCCTGCTAAACGAATTGGTCCGGTTAAAAGTGCACGTCAAACGCTGGTGGTTACAGGATGCTTTTTAGCCACTTTCTTAATCTGAAATTTTGGCGGCAATCCTATCACCTTTATGTCACGTGAATAGTGAATAAATTCGTGTTAAAACAATTGAGAGGCTTAGAATAAAAAGGGCATAAGTTGGAATTATTCGTATATCGAGATAAATGTCGGAAATCGCTTTAGTCTCTTTTATACCAAATAGATATGGAGTTCAGGTAGTTAAAAGTGCATATGAAACAGATTTGTTCAAAAATATACTTATACCTCTTTTATTCTAGGCCCCTCAATTGATATTTTTGTTCCAAAAAGTTGAGCAAAATGAATGTTATTTGAGTAGATGTAAAGTGGAGTATTTTCGTCAACGCAATCTAACATAGAACATATTTACCGTTTCGCATTATTACTAACCATATTTTACCTCTGATTGCCCATAATATCTCTAATAACTCATGTAATACACAGTCAGGTAAAGAATGTAACTAAAAGAGGCTTTGAATTTAGTCTGAATGAGTCTAGAAAACGTTTAATTGACAAATCCAACATCATATGAAATGTCAGATGTGATCTGCCGAAAAATAGACATGAAAAAGAAATTTTCTGCAGGTCACGTGAAAAAAATGCTTTTAAAGTGATTTTGTTTGACGTATCATTTCTTAAAATCGAATAAAAAATAAGGAAGTTATATTCCACCCGGTATAATAATGTATCTGTCTTCGTTGTGCTAAGTTATCTATGCACTTTTTAACACGTTTCATTTTTAAATTGGTGACCTTTGACATTTTTTAACAAAAATTTGATATACATTATTTTTTAAAACACCTAGGGCAGTTACACTTTGTTATTCACGTAGCAGGCCATGAGTTGTTCAAATGGTAATTGATAACCACTAAAGATTATGATTCGCTCCAAAAATGTCTAATACAAAATGTTTTTAAAGCGCCAACATGTTATCTACACAGTTATAATCAGATTCACCACTTCTTCCTACTTAATATATTGTTAGAATAATTCAGACGCTCCGATGAAATTCAGTTGCTAAAAATTCCGGGGGCCGCCACTGAGTAAAAATTCACTTTATTGGTAATTATGTACAACGACGCACAACTTAAATGAGACCATTGGACAATTTAAGCCTTTACGCTACATGTTCTTAAGAGTGTTGTCCGCATGCAGGAGTATCATTTAACTTGAGCATCGTAGTACATAGGGCAAGTTTCCTTTAATGCATATTATCAATGTATAAAATATTTACACAACTATTAAAATCATCCTGTATAACGAAATTATGTACGAACAAAACTTATATCATTTGACGTAGAGTACAAAAACAAAAAATAAATAATGAAGACAAATGTCAAAATAAAATGCAAGGAAGTTCGGAAACTCTGAGCTGCGAAACAAGCGGAAAAGGAAGACTTATGAAATGTATAAAGGGAAGAAATGAAAGTAGTGCGTGACACGAACATAAACACGGAACTGCCAAAAATAAATGAAATATTGCGAGGAATAAAAACCTAAAGAATAATTTATAACCAGAATCATTAAATATAGCAGAAATATACAGCCATTATTCAAAAACATTTGAAAATAGGATAAATTTGCAGGTTACATTTAAAATCAAAATGTACAGAAAAATACGATATTTGAAGAGGGATAATATTACGTAATGCAAGATATATAATGAAATTGTATTAAAATTTAACGGCAAAATGCCGTAAATCTGCATTGACTTTACAACATTGCTGCAAGAAAGATAAATAAAAAGAATTTCATG
The DNA here is from genome assembly GCA_036172665.1 of Prosopocoilus inquinatus. Lineage (NCBI taxonomy): Eukaryota > Metazoa > Arthropoda > Insecta > Coleoptera > Lucanidae > Prosopocoilus > Prosopocoilus inquinatus. The sequence continues at coordinate 33,294,081 of CM069877.1, forward strand.
GCCAAAATTTTGGCCAATACAAAACGTGACGACCAATGAAAATTGAGATGGAACGAATGGCACCTCGCAATAAAAATTAATAAATAGGGCTAGTTTTACAAGCGTGGTATACCAGAGTGCCCAATAAGCAGCTGATTTAGTCTTAGATCCTCTTTAACGTTTAACAAAATGTCCTTTCCGGGCTGATAGCACGTCTTATTTGTCGGTATGTACATATATAATTTTATTGTTTAATTAATAAAAGTGTTTCCTGTTGTCATACATGTTATACATGTTGGAAAGTATAACTAGGCCTTATTTTTTTCATTGTTTGAGATTACGTGAGGAAAGGCTACATCAAAGTAATGCAAGACGTTCCCGACTGTTATTCCGAATGATATTAGATAAGATTATGAAGAAAATGACCATGAATAGAAAGAAAGACGTACCAGGTGTTTCAGACCATCTGTCTCAGCCATTCTTCTCGAAAATTGGAAGCAAGAAGACGCGAAAAAATTAATAACAAAGACAAAGTATATAGCGCATTTGATGGCAATAGAATAATTATCTTTCAAGGTCAACCGGAAGTGGGTGTATCAAAGACGAACTCTGAAAGATTAAGTGGGAATGTATGTCGAGTTGTATATCGTTCAATAGGATTTTTAAAAAGAAATAAATTTAACTTGATTAAATTTTTTGTGTCTTAAATGGTTTTTAGACAAAAAACATTTTTTAAAGACAATCTGCTATCTTAATCGCAAATTGTTTTAACAGGTTTGAAACGTTAAAGCGTTTGATAAGAATTAGAAACTGACATGTTTGATGTTTTTGAATCATGGAAATTCTTTCGTCTCCATAAATGGTCAAAATGCCTAGCACCATAATTACTATATTTTTGTATTCGACTGTTCAACCTGTCAGTAGTTCATAAAAATTATATTCAGTCATAAAATTTAAAAGAGAGTTATAACTTAATGGAAAAGGAAACCGTTTTGCTTAGAATTAGGGACACTAAGGCTGAGTTGCAGGGACGTCGTTGTTAACTAATCCTTTATTAAGTATAGGATTTTTTATACTTTAATTCGAGATAAATTTCAATCAGTTTTGGTCTAACTGGACAATCATGTGTATTCTGTAAGCTCCAACTCAATTCAATTGATATGTAACAATAATAATTAAAGAGAAATTATACTTCAATGCTGTGACGTTTGAAAAATTATAATCTAAATTAGTTTCTTACATTTGTTTTTGCACAAAATTTAACACGCATATTTTTGGTTTAAATTGATAAGATTGTTTAGTTAGCATTTCGCAGTTTGTTAAGTTCAACAACTTGAATTTCCACTGTCCGCAAGGAAACCCCTCATTTAAACTGCAATTTTGCATACGTTCTAAAATAAGCGATTTTAATTTGCAAGCAAAGCAAACGTCGGTAATTCTTGTAGACAATTTCCAAAGCAATTGCTTGCGAAATGCTAACTAAAAGATTTTGTCAACTTAAACTTAAAATAAGTTTGTTAAAACGAAAAGTAAGAAACGAATTTAGAATATAAGTTTTCAATCCTGACAAGAGGCTGCAACAATCAATTAAAGACAATACGATTTTTAGGAAATCAATTTTTATGCTTGTTGCGCACCGTCGTAACAAGCATAATAACGAATATACAGAATAGATCTACATAATTATAATACTGAAAAATGAAAACCAAAAACAATTAATTAATTTTAATGACAATTTCTCTATCAACTAGGCAATGAACAAAAACAACGTTTAATTCAGACGAATTTGAAATCTGTTACCGTATTATCTAATACAAATAGCCTCTTCGGAAACTTGCTCGAAGTGCTCTAGTTACTATATTCGTCTCACTCTTGCACACATTAAGCCTCTAAGTTTTCCCTCTCACATTTCTTCTGCTTGGGTTATGTTACGAGCGCGTTTTCGAAAACGCCTTAAATATATAAATTAAAGTGGCAAGCATTTTGAATATTTATAATAGAAACATTTATAAAATTAAATTTTTTTTCCAGATTTAAGAAACCTGTCAATTTATGTGGCTTATCGAACCTCGTAACGTTTTAAAACAACCAAAACAATTCGTGTTATTAAGATAACAAATTATCGTGTTTTAAGCGCGTTTTAATTTCTACGTCGTAAGCTACATTTGAAATGTTAAAAAATGATAGTATGTACAATTTGTTTTATTCTAAAAGTCCTCTTCAATGATACCCCAACTCGACATAAGGTTCCCATTAAAAATTCCGAAGTTGGTCCTTGTTGCATCTACTTCCGGTTGACCTCTAAATATAATTATATCGCCAGTAAAAGCATCGTATAGCCCTTTGTTAATAAAATCTTTTTCGCTACCCTCGACTTCATATTTTCGAGGAGAAGGGGTAAGAGGGGAAGTCTGAAACACCCGGTAGACAGCGTGGAGTATTACAGAAAACTTGAAAGGTTTGTACTTGATGTGTTGAAGACACATCTTCACGGTTATATAATGATATTACTTACGCAGACATAAACAGGAAATACATACAAAATAATCAGAAACGCCGATGTCTACTTTAGTCAAAACGAAAAACAAATTTTCCTAAATGCAAGACACAAAAGGGATGATAAAGCGAGAGGAAAATGCAAAAAATGCATAAAAAAATGAATGAATATACCCAATGGATTGATTTATTTGCTAGGGATCAAGTCTATTGAAAAACTAAAGGAACTATTGGAAACTAAAGGTCTCTAGAAAAAGAGGGAGTTAAAATGTCTGCCACACAATTTATAAAAGATAACTGATGTTTCCAAAAACATGAAACTTAAAGTCACAAATCAAAATAGTGACTCGATCCGATATCAACAAAAAAAAATATTTAATCTTCTTTCTTTTAATTATCCTCTTCTTGATGTCACTTTTGCTTACGGGCATTTTGTCTTTGCCACTTTAATATCTTCCATAGGATCAAAATTTTGTTGTCTTCCGTTGATCATTTCCAAAGTTAGAAAAACCTAGATAGTCATGATGGTGCTAATAAGTCAGAAGAGTATTGTTGTAGTAAGACACTCGGTAAATTTTTCTCCAAGAATCACCCGCTTCATCTTCAGTTAAAACCCTTATCTCTGGACAGAATGAGATATCTTTGACTGTTTTCCAAATATTCCAGATCATCAATCAAAATATTTTCAAAATTATTTACACGTGGTCCTCAAATTTACACATTTAACATTTAATAGTAAAGTTGAAGTTTTTTGTCCATAAAGTACATCTAGGGAATGATACATTTCTTTAGAAATCATTTGAGGATAAAATATGATATTCATGCGATTCATTTTGCGAAAAAGTTCTAACCAACCGAATTGCAAATGTGGTAATTCCATCTGAGTTATGAAAAAAGAAAAACTAAAAGAAAAGAAAAAAAGTAACGACTGATACAAACGATTAAAAGACAAATGTGTTCAGCAGCACAATTATCTGAGATACTTATTTAGTAGAAACTAAAATTCAAAAGCATTAGCTTAACAGTAGATAAATCGGCACTAACATAAAAAGATATATGAATAGAATAGTATAGTGTATTGATAAGTGAAAAAATCACTGAAATAAGCAATAAAATGCCAAAACAGTTTAAGAGTAATTCTAAAGAGAAAGTTCACCGTCGTCAATCATCGTAGAACCAATTCGCCGTCGTCCCAACTCACCGTCCGCCCAATTCGCCGTTACACGTTACTACTTTATTTATCTTCATGACCTTTAAAGCACTTCCTCACTATTTTAGATATCCAAGTTATACCTAAACGAATTGAATGAAAATAACCATAATTTCAGTACGTTTCAAGTAGTTTAAAATAGACTATACCATTATTTCTTTATTTCAAACTAAAATAAATTCTCAATTACAGTGCGACCATAGTAAGACATAAAAAATTACGAACACATTGGTGCTGCTAGCGTATCAATTAGCAATCATAATTAATTTTTTTTTTAATGAAACCCCTAATTTTTTTTTTTTTATAATTTTAAATGACGAGCTAAGCTTTCATTCATTTCATTTCATCGACAGTCGACATTTGATGTGTAGTGATTTTGATTTGTATGAAAAAAAATCTAAAAATATTTTTAAAAAACGGAGGGATTTTGCAAACGCCCTACGGAATAAGAAATATTTACTGGAAGAGCAAAATTTTTTATCTGTTTCTTACTTTTTTTTTTATTTTCCATTAAATATGTTAGCTTTTTCATTTTATTAATTATCGTATATTATTATTTGGATATGTACAGGAAGACTACGCGAGAACTCCTACACCCTTTAACTCTTTTATTTCTGTTTTTGGAGAAGAAAATGCTTAATACAAAACTTAAAAGGACTAATTTAAAGTTTCTCTGTGTACTCACAGAAAAACAATTGATGGTCGGATAAACGAGATGTAAACTAAACTTTTAAGTTTTTCTAAATGGAACAGCCTGTATATTATTACGTTTTTCGATTCTAAATTAAATTCTAATGGGATCACATGTATAATAAAACTAATAATGTAAAAAGTGTCTATAAAATAAATTCTGCTTAATTTCTTTTATTTTTGATTTTAGAAAGAAAAAAGATAAAAGAAGTCGTAGAATTTATTTCATTACCACTATAGATATTCACAGAAAACAATTGAGCATCGGATACCCAAAAAAATAAACAAAGTTTTGGTTATAAATAAAATAACATTAAATAAAATTTTCCCATTAACATATTAAATCGATTTGGATGTTTTCTAAAAATTAACATTTAAACTAGAAACGAAAAATATTTCGGAAGAATTGAACTTTAAGAAATGACTGAAAATTTAACGTGAAACATATTCAAAGCGTCTTCATTTTTTTATGCAAAGTGTAAATCTTTTTAACGTTTTGAATCACATCTCTTAGTATAAAAGGATTATTATTCAAGTTTTCTATTTCTAAAATTCAGAAATAAAATAAATTAAATAGGAATTATTTTATAAACACCTTCTACATTATTTGTTTTATTATATACGTAGTCCCAGTAGAATTTAATTTAGAATTGAAAAACGTAATAATATACAGACTGTTCCATTAAAAAAAAAAAAACTTTAGTTTATATCTCGGTTATCCGACCATCAAATGTTTTTCTGCGAGCATACAGAGAAACTCTGAATTAGTCTCTATAAGTTTCTTTTCTTTCTTCCTGAAATCAAAAATAAAAGAAAAGGGGGTAGGAATTCTCGTGTAGTCACCTTGTACCTGCTTTTAAAAGCTTTAATCGCTGACGGCGAATTTACCGACGGCGAGTTTACGGACGGCGAGTTTACCGACGGCGAAATATACCTATGGCGCATCGGCGACGGTGAATTGGCGATGGCATATCGGCGACAGCGAATTGTTCTAGACCAAAAAAAAAAGGCTGCAATGTCAACGAAAACAGAAAATAATTCAAACGAAACTAAAACGTGGAACAGAATAAGTGACTAAGAAGTTAATAACGAGAATCCAATCACTTTATAAAGAAAACTATAATTTAATTAAAGGCACCACAAAGACAAACGTTTTCTTAAATAAATAACCGAACAATTAATAAAATAAGCTTCCACTAAACTTTAAGCGGAATCTTTTCGAATTCTTAACGTGTAAATTCCAAGTCAAAATTAATAACGTCCGAAAATTTAAAGAGAATTCAAGTTTTCGTTATTGATTGGTGATTTTAATGCGCGGGAGCAAGCAAGCACCGATTACGTAACGTCAGTTTTCTTTCTTTCCGTACAAAAAAGGATACATGTTACCATCTCTGATACACTCTGTGGAACATTATCGGCTTTGCCGAGGAACTTAGAGACTTCTTTTCTCAGGTCGTGGAACTTGGTGTAGTAGAAGGGCAGCTCGAGTTCCTTCCTGCACGCTTCCGGATGGAGACACTGCCTCAGAGGAAGTTGGCCATCGGTGACTAGCCGAAACCGGGGGTGGTGAGGGTCTATGTGCAAACTGATGCAATATGCATCGAACTCGGCTAGGGCGTTCTCCAACAGTCTTCCCGCGGATTTGATCAGTTCGTCCGTGAGGACCGATTCCGATGTTAGTTGTTCGGAGAGGATGTTCTCGTTGATGTCGGCCGTGAGCGGTCGGATTGGATACTGTTGGACTCCGATTACCTGAAGACAAAATATTACATTATCAACAAAATTCATTTTTTTCCACACAGAATCATTTCTTTTATAACAGTTGAAGATTTACAAAATCTGTACTTATATACATATACAGGATACTTCAAGAGCTTGTGAGATTCGTTTTAGGAAGCCGATACAAATCAAAATGAAAGAACGATAGAGGTTCTCATATACCTGCGATAATGAGTTACTTAAAGATTCTTTTATAACAACCTATTGGTAGTGGTATTGTAGGTTTTTGTACGCCTAGGTCATAAAGAATTATTTCTCCTGGCCATCGCTTAAATATGCCGGGCTAGTTTCGCGAGAATTTTCTGTCTGGCGAACAACCCAGGCCACGAGGCGTCCGATTGTCTTTCGAAATATCTTCGTCTTCGCCAAGGAAATTCCGTCGCGAGTCTTCGAGACGCTGTCGCGTCAGAATCTGACGCATGTAGCTTCCGAATCACAATATTATTAGATATAGAGTGAAAATTGATATATTTTTAATTCAACTCAGGGCCGTAGCCAGGCTAAGTACTCAAAGGAGGCTTATAGTAACGTGGAGGAGACTCCATACATTTTTATTCCAATGGTTTTTACGAATATTTAAAATATTTTATAAATGAAAAACACAACAACGCAAAAATATCATCGTAAGTGATAATAACATTCAAAATTTTAATAAAATTAGCCATTTCTTCATGAGACATTGAGAACCGATGTGGTGTAACACTGAAAATGTATAACTATAATTAGTTTTCAGTCAAAAAATCGGTTTCAATTTGCGCGACGACATTTTCAACCGTTTCCCTTAAACCAACCAGTGTTGTCAACTTAAGGAGAAACTGTCGTTAAATCTAAGGATAATTTCAAACAAAAGGGAAAAGTTGCAAAAACTCATTAAAATATAAGGAATCCTTCAACTTCTTAGTTGAAGTTTCTCGAAAGAAATTAAGTATTTTTGATTTGACAACACAAAAGTAAGAAAAACAAATGACGATCACACATAATATAGATACAGAAGAAGAAACTCAAAACGCCTTGTAGAAACCGCGCGAATTGTTATTAAAGAAGCGGATGGATTTAATTAATTCGTTTGTTAAGAAGAAACAAAAGAAAACTCGAATCGTAAACGACGAAGGGCGAAGAAAAAGACGAACAAAAAAAAAAGAAAAGGCGGTTTGTTGAATGTTCAAGGTGGAAAATAAAGAAAATAAAAAAGAAGAAACAGAAAATACGAACGGAAACACGACGTCGAAATACGAAGAATACGATGAACAAAAACAAAAAAGAAAGAAAACGAAAGAAAATCGACGTTTCTGGAGCGAAGTAGATCTAACCGCCAACAGAAAACAAAAGCAGAATCTAAACGCCAATGGAAAACAAAAGAAGAAACTGCGCGAATTGTTATTAAACAAGCGGATGGATGTAATTAATTCGTTTGTTAAGAAGAAACAAAAGAAAACTCGAATCGCGAACGACGAAGTGTGAAGAAAAAGACGAAAAAAAAGAAAAGGCGGTTTGTTCAATGTTCAAGGTGGAAAATAAAGAAAATAAAAAAGAAGAAACCGAAAATACGAACGGACACACGACGTGAAAATACGAAGAATACGATGAACAAAAACAAAAAAGAAAGAAAACAAAAGAAAATCGGCGTTTCTGGAGCGAAGTAGATCTAACCGCCAACGGAAAACAAAAGAAGAATCTAACCGCCAACGGAAAGCAAAAGAAGAAACTGCGCGAATTGTTATTAAACAGGCGGATGGATGTAATTAATTCGTTTGTTAAGAAGAAACAAAAGAAAACTCGAATCGTGAAAGACGAAGTGTGAAGAAAAAGACGAAAAAAAAAAGAAAAGGCGGTTTGTTCAATGTTCAAGGTGGAAAATAAAGAAAATGAAAAAGAAGAAACTGAAAATACGAACGGACACACGACGTCGAAATACGAAGAATACGATGAACTAGAACAAAAAAAAAGAAAACAAAAGAAAATCGGCGTTTCTGGGGCGAAGTACATCTAACCGCCAACAGAAAACAAAAGAAGAATTTAAACGCCAATGGAAAACGAAAGAAGAAACTGCGCGAATTTTTATTAAACAGGCGGATGGATGTAATTAATTCGTTTATTAAGAAGAAACAAAAGAAAACTCGAATCGTAAACGACGAAGTGTGAAGAAAAAGGCGAACAAAAAAAAGAAAAGGCGGTTTATTCAATGTTCAAGGTGGAAAATAAAGAAAATGAAAAAGAAGAAACCGAAAAAACGAACGGAAACACGACGTCGAAATACGAAGAACACGATGAACAAAAACAAAAAAGAAAGAAAACAAAAGAAAATCGGCGTTTCTGGAGCGAAGTAGATCTAACCGCCAACGGAAAACAAGATAAGAATCTAACCGCCAACGGAAAACAAAAGAAGAAACTGCGCGAATTGTTATTAAACAAGCGGATGGATGTAATTAATTCGATTGTTAAGAAGAAACGAAAGAAAACTCGAATCGTAAACGACGAAGTGTGGAGAAGAAGACGGACAAAAAAAGAAAAGGCGGTTTATTCAATGTTCAAGGTGGAAAATAAAGAAAATGAAAAAGAAGAAACCGAAAGTACGAACGAAAAAACGCCGTGGAAATACGAAGAATACGATGAACAAAAACAAAAAAGAAAGAAAACAAAAGAAAATCGGTGTTTCTGGGGCGAAGTAGATCTAACCGCCAACGGAAAACAAGAGAAGAATCTAACCGCCAACGGAAAGCAAAAGAAGAAACTGCGCGAATTATTATTAAACAAGCGGATGGATGTAATTAATTCGTTTGTTAAGAAGAAACAAAAGAAAACTCGAATCGCGAACGACGAAGTGTGAAGAAAAAGACGAAAAAAAAGAAAAGGCGGTTTGTTCAATGTTCAAGGTGGAAAATAAACAAAATGAAAAAGAAGAAACCGAAAATACGAACGGAAACACGACGTCGAAATACGAAGAACACGATGAACAAAAACAAAAAAGAAAGAAAACAAAAGAAAATCGGCGTTTCTGGAGCGAAGTAGATCTAACCGCCAACAGAAAACAAAAGCAGAATCTAAACGCCAATGGAAAACAAAAGAAGAAACTGCGCGAATTGTTATTAAACAAGCTGATGGATGTAATTAATTCGTTTGTTAAGAAGAAACAAAAGAAAACTCGAATCGCGAACGACGAAGTGTGAAGAAAAAGACGAAAAAAAAACAAGAGGCGCTTTGTTCAATGTTCAAGGTGAAAAGAAAAGAAAATAAAAAAGAAGCCGAAAATACGAACGGAACCACATCGAAATACGAAGAATACGATGAACTAAAACAAAAAAAAGAAAACAAAAGAAAATCGGAGTTTCTGGTGCGAAGTAGATCTAACCGCCAACGGAAAACAAAAGAAAAATCTAACCGCCAACGGAAAGCAAAAGAAGAAACAGCGCGAAATATTGTCTCCCCTTCTCCCAATAAAGAGCAAAAATTCAAATTAAAATTCCTTATAGTGTTTTTATATAAAAATAAAACTACTTTTTAAGTACAAAAGTACTTATCTACGAAAAAGTAATCCGTATTAAATTAATATAATTAATATATAATGTAACTGATATAATGATTTTTGTCCAAAACTAAAATTTTGATACAGGTTAAAAATTATTTCAGAGGAAGATATTCTAATTTATTTTAAAATTAATTATTATCTGTTTTCCTTGATCATTATAAATGAAATAATCAGAATTATCTCTTGTTTTGCTCTTTTTTGTATAAATTTTCGTTTAAATTACGTAAATGTGGTAACTAAGAACTTTTATATTTGATCGAACGAATCGAACGAATCTAATGAAACGAATACAAAATAATTTTTACAACACCCTGTACATCAACTTTTTAGTATGTTTGCTCCTTAATTCATTAAAAAGTGCGTTTTGTCCCACTATGGGGCGCCTAGCTAAGGCCCTGTTTCATCTTCTTCATAAGGAAGCTTCAAGAACTGTTAATCGATGCAGAGTAAATTATTTTGCATATTATTATATATTTGAATAGACTTTGGGCCGATATTATAAAGCCAGTTGACCGAAAGTTCAACTCAACCTTTAGTTGAACAATGATAAAAGTATAGGTCTAACCGGAGGTTGAATCCACCCTTCGGTCAACTGGCTTTATAACTCGGCCCTATCTAATCTTGTGACAGAAATGAAAAATTGCTAAACGCAGAGGTTTTCAAAATTATATTAAATATGATAAATATTATACAGGGAAGGGCAAAAGTATGGAACCGGCTTAATATTTCGAAAACTGTTTGACGTATCTATTTGAAATTTATTGTGTGATTCAGAGTCAATAGGACCTACATTACCAATTTGTTTCAATTGTTTATCTGCTCTTGTTTCTGAGATCCAATGCCTACTTGATTTTTCTTAAATGACAACCTGCTGATTTTCTTCCTCTATTTAATAGTTCGTTTAATTCTTTACGCGACCACATGAAAATATTTATCTATTGCATAAGAAAATTTCTAGAAACTAATGTTTGAATGAAAAAGTTAGAAAAAATGGTTTACGCTGATATTTAGTATTTGTTTTCATGTTTTTAAGGCAATTTTTATTAAAATTTTCTTTAGTTCTATCTTATAAACAGCCCATAATCTTATGGTTTTACAGAATTTTTGTCGAATATCAAACAATAAACCATTTTTACTGACTTTTCATTGAAACGTTTTTTTCTCGAGATTTTTCTTACGTAATTGATAATTATTTTTATGTGGTCGTTTAGAAAATTAAACGAACTATTAAATAAAGGAAAAAAAACAGATTATCATTTAAAAAAAATCAAGTAGGCGTTGGATCTCAGAAACAAGATTAAACCGGTTCCATACTTTTGCCCTTCCCCGTATAATATTTATCATATTAAATATAATTTTGAAAACCTCTGCGTTTAGCAATTTTCCATTTCTGTCACAAGATTAGATAGCGCCGAGTTATAAAACCAGTTGACCGAAGGGTGGATTCAACCTCCGGTTAGTAGTAGTAGTAGTAGCACTTTATTCAATAATAACAATAGCGTTATGTGAATAACAAGACAAAATATAGAGTAAAACAAAATACAAAATAAAAATTAACTAATACGAAAATCATAAATGATATCACAGTCATCAAGGTACATACGTTACAAAATATCACACAAAGAAAATAAAATATAAAACAGAATGATAACAGTCCTAATAATGAAAAATTGACTAGATCTATTCATAGAATTCGGAAAAGTTGTAATAAACACGTTGTAGCATAATTTTTTTTAATTCTGATTTAAATGTTTTTTTATTGTTGATATTTTTAAGTTTGTCTGGAATGGCATTGTAAAATTTTATTGATGTGACTAAAAATGATTTTTGATGAATGGTATTTTTAGAATAAGGTATTTTCAACATAGTATTAGTTCTAATATCATAACTATGATTATCAGAAACGTGTGGTGCGGTTTTATAATTGTCATACATATATAATACACATTGATATATGTATTGATTGATTACCGTCATTATACCTAGTTCGAGAAAAGCTTGCCTGCATGAATCCCTTGGACCGAGTCCTGCTAAGACACGAATTGCTTTTTTTTGAATTAAAAGAATATCTGATACGTAACTATAAGAGCCCCAAAAAAGAATACCATAAGTCATTACTGAGTTAAAGTAACCGAAATAGATATCGCGAAGTGTGTTTTTATTACATAATTTTTTGCAGTTTCTCAAACAGAACACTGCCTTGTTTAAGTTTTTTTTCAAACTATTTATATGAGTTTCCCATTTAAGATTACTGTCGATGCATAAACCTAACAATTTAACGTAGCTGCAATTTTTGATAGAAATTCCTTCAGCAATATTTATATTAACAACGTTAGAGTTATTCTTAAAAATGGTTACATTTGTTTTGTCAGTATTTATTACTAGTTTATTTGAATGATACCAGACAGTAATATCATTCAAAGCTTGTTTTATATCAAATAAGAGATTATCTAAATTTGTTTGAGAAAGACATATACTTACATCGTCCGCATATGAAATTAATTTAAAATTGCAACTAGTAAATAAGTCATTACAAAATGACCTATACTTTTATCACTGATCAACTAAAGGTTGAGTTGAACATTCGGTCAACTGGCTTTATAATATCGGCCCAAAGTCTATTCAAATATATAATAATATGCAGGATGTTCTGAATGCTTTGCAGAGTGAACAATAATTTTATCTTGTAGAGCTTTCGTTTTCAAAAATTTATTGAATATTTTGGATGCTACAAAAGAAAAGCACTGAGTATGGCGTGGTAAAATGTATTTGGTTAACTTTTGCTAAATATTTTATCATTTATAACATAGATCAGTTTTTATGGCAGATACATTCGTATGACATTCGTTAAAAACTGACATTTTTGAATAGGCGGCATACATACGTATGTAACTATCTTCTGACGATACGTTTAACATCGTTAATGACCTGCAAGTCTTGCCTCTCCCATAAAATTATTATCGTTAAATAAAAGTGTACCTTTAGAATGAATAAATTCTTAAGGAGCTTAAATGTTTTTCATTAGAATGTTTGCCCCCCCCTTCCTCTGTCCCCTCGGTCTAAGACGACCTAGTTTGGTGGTATTTCTATCAACCTACTAGAATGAATCGGTCTCGGCGAAAGAAATAATTTTTTTTCTTTCTTGGAACGTGTTTATTTTGGCTCAAATTATTTACGCCAACTATGAAATTCGAAATGCTCCCCAGACTTTAATTATACGTTCTCATGCCGGCTACCAAATACAGGTTACGCTCTCCAAATCTATTAATCGCCTAATTTTTTTCTCCCTATTTGCAAGCCAGCCGATTTCGGACGAGTCATCATTATATATCATCAGGCGGTTACGTAACCCAGCTTAAAACCACGTATTTTATGCCACCGCGCACACGCAACGTTCGTTTCGCAAGTACGTTCCCATTTATTTTATTTTTATTTTTTTTCCCTCGTCCTTATCGTCCCGCCTAATGCAGTAATTACAGCGAATCGTGTTCGTCTTGACGTGTGTATCAATTACTGTGTTCGTAGCCCCGCGATTGGGCGACAAAAACGAAGGACATCTTCGGAGTTTTTGCATTTGAACGATGGAAGACGGTGTTGTGTTGAGCAACAGGCTGATGAATGTCGTTTTTCTAGTTGATCAATTAAAGTAATCAAGCGTGTGGCTCGTAAGTAAGTGCACTTATTTTTTTCCCCCTTGACCCGCATTAGATAATTATTGGTGACTAGTTTTCTAAAAGAAAAAAAAATGCTGAAATTTAAAACCGAATAAATCCAAAGCTCCAGTACAAACAGTCTAAAGAAAAGGGCTACGAGGAAACTTTTTTTTTACAATTTTTGAGATAAATAGGTCTATTCTGTAGCAATGATACGGACTTGATACGTATCAATTATTGCTACGAATCAAGTGGAAGTTATGGAAAGGTACAAGTTCTCTTCAATTATTGAATACCATATTAATTGATACGTGGGCTGCTGGAAAAGTTTCTGGAAACGGTATGAAAAAACGCATATGAAACTTGGTAAACGGTTTCATTGTTTTTAGAAGTATTCGCCTTTGACGTCAATACACTTTTGCATTCGCTCGAACCAATTTCTAAAGCACGTTTTCCAATCTAAAGATGGTACCTCAGAAACCAGTGTCCGGAATGTTTCAACCGCTGCTTCAGCCGACGTAAATCGCTCACCAAGCATTTTATTTTTGATATTTGGGAACAAAAAGAAATCATTAGGTGATAAATCAGGCGAATATGGACAATAAGTCTTTAATTCAACATTTTTGTTGGACAAAAAATCAACTGGTTGACGGGCTGAGTGAGAGCTGGCGTTGTCATGATGGAGAATAATTCGTCGATTTCGATTGTTTCTTCTTATTTGATCGATGACTTCCGGCAAACAAATTGTAGTATACCAATCAGCATTCAGTTTTTCGATCCTCTAAAGCCACGGTTGCTACATGTCTAGTTAAACCAAAAGAAACAAGCAATCATTTGCTTCGCAGCACTGCGTGAACGGACAACTTTTGTTGGTTTTGGTTCATTTTGAAATACCCAAACGGTAGATTGTTGTTTACTTTCTGGCTCGTACAAATAGATCCACGTTTCGTCACCAGTAACGATGTTATAAACTAAATTTGAACGACCTCCATTGAATTTCTTGAGCATTTCTTCGCACCGTTTGACACGACCCTGCTTTGGCGCTTCTGTTAAATTGTGTGGGATCCAACGACTGCAAAACTTTCGTACGTTCAACTGGTCATGCAAAATCTGGTGTATCGCTTTCATATCAATGCGTAAGGATGCTTGAATCTCACGGTAGGTCACATGTCGATCTCGCTCAAGCATTTCACGCACAGCATCTACATTAGTGGCAACAACAGATGTTGATGGACGACCTTCCCGAAATTCGTCACTGAGAGAGGTACGTCCACGCTGGAATTCGGCAAACCAATTATAAGCACTGCTCTTTGATGGTGCTTCATCTCCAAAAGCCAAATGAAGCCGATCGAGGCATTGTTTCGGCGTTAGACCACATTTGAAATCGTAAAAAATCGTTTACACAAAATTACTTTTTCTCAAATGCTGTACAAACAAAACTAATTCACTTGGATAGGAACTGTCAATAGAATTATAGGCGAAAAACGTCAAATTTATCAAATATGACACTTGATAAACGCTAACAATTCTAGACCTACTAGATTCCAGAAAATTTTCCAGTAGCCCACGTATGCATATCAATGTAATGTTACAGAACAGCCCTGAATATCAAGAAATGTTTTGGTCTTCTTCTGCATGTAGGTAAACGATCTCTGTGATCTCCTCGAGTCGTCCCCTTAAGTCGTCAAGCAACAACACAAGCACCAATATCTTCTTGCATTCAAATTACATACGTGGAATCGTGTTTACGTAATTGCACGTTTAATTAATGACACAGCTAAATTTATGCGGCCAGCTAGCTAACCAGATGTCGTAACGCACATCGTTAATTAACGACTTGTGTCTTGGTTACTCTGGGCGGGCGCGTCTTTCAGAAAAGAGAAAAAAAAGGCCGAGTCACCTGCATGGATGATGATGATGATGATCGGCCTTGATTTGTACGATGGCGTTTTTGCTGGCGCCCTAACGTGTTTACCTGGTTTAAATGTCTTCGATAAAGAGTCAATTTACTTGTTTGCATATTAAGTGGTTTAAAGCTTAAGGCAAGGAAGAAGGCATTCCTTCGAGAGATTTATTAGAATTTTTAACAGAATTGAAACAAAAAAGAACGAAGCATGTTATGAATCATTTAATGTTTTCCAGCGAAAACATAAAGACATTCATGGAATTCGGATTTCTTCATTATCAAAATACATTCTGAAAAGCTCATTTCATATTGCTTTGGATGTTTGGATAAGTTTACGAACATGCCGAAGACGTTTTATTGTTAAAGTGATCAGATTTTAATTTGGATAAGGCGGGACAAGCAATTCAACCCAACCAACAAAATAACTTTGCGTATAAATGAAGGATTCCCAACCTTTTTTTAAGCTGCGATCTATTAAAAGAAAAGTTTCTATGGACCTCCCTAATCTGATACTTACTTATTACTACGACCACGTTAGAATAAAAATAAAAAATAATTGTGTAATCAAAAAATCAATATTCTAGTTGCTTCTAATGAATTTTATTGTCCAGTCCAGGTTGGTTGAAATATTATCTGGCTTGTCATATTGGAGTACGTCATATTAAATTGTTTAAAGTGCCATCTTTTATCCCAAAGCCAAAACTAACTTAACCGAATATCCAAAATAAAGTTTCGTGCATATAATTTTTTTATCACAAAAAATATGTCAAATATATGCACGTACAGTCGTGAGCAATAAGTTTTGGTCATCATTGATTGTTAAAAATTTGTACTTGACTTGTAATTTATCAAATAACAAGATTCGCGTATTAATTTTGAGTCCATCTTTTGTCTGAAAATTATTTCACTTGAAAAGCTAAAATCAAGTTGTGAAGGGATAGACGCAGGGAACATACAAAGCGCAGTCTCTTGACCAAAAATGAAAGCTATTCTTTTTTGTAATTTCAAATGGCGTTAACGTTGACATTCTCAGTAATAATAATAAAAATAAATAATGATTACTTTTTTGCAAAATGAAATTGCAAACAGAATCCATAGCGCCACAGAAAAGACAGAAATCATTAAGAGCTCCATCTCTTGGCCAAAAGAGAAACTATTTTAATATTTCATCGCCACGTACTCATCAACAGATTTGTTTTGTACCATTGTCTTTAAAAAAATCGCTTAATATATTTAAAAAATAGGAGAATTAATAGAGTTACATAATCTCAGTGAATCCTGAAAAGGTTTATCACATTTGTAACAAAAAAAATGTTTAGGGCCTTCTGTATAGGCAACCGTACAAACGACTGTGTTTGCAGGGTTGCCTACATCAAGGTTCTTGCGTTTTTGAAAAACTTTAATCAATTAATTTTTCTAACGAATTTTCTCCATTACAGTGTAAACTGAATTAGTAACTATTTTTTGTGCATCTTTTAAGTGTCTTTCTTAAAATCGGCAAGAAGTGGAAAATTTAATTTCGAAATTAGTTGCTTAACCACGTTCAAAGTTTTTCTGATGAAAAGCCAGGAAAAAACCGAAAAAGTCATGTCAAGTTTGTAACGAAAATAAACATACCTATTTTAATAGTCAATTATTTAGAGTGCCGTCTGTTCGTTCACTTATGTATCTTCTTATTCTAAAAATGAAAGTTGCCCGTACTCGAACTTCAAAAACGCGATTTCGTCTTAATGAGTAAAACCCCTTTTTTTTTCAAAATTAAATTGAAAACACCATCTCTTGACCAAAAGCGAAACTATTTCAACATTTCATAGCTACGGACCTACTCATCAACAGTTTTGTCATGTACCACTGTGTTAAAACAAATTGAATTTGAAAACCCCTTTCCAAAACTCACCCTGCACCACTTTTCGCGTCTGCTTTAATTGCGTTGAAAATAAATTTTTGCTATCGTCTTCGTCGCAAGATAATCGGATTTTTATAATGCACGAGTTAATTTTGTGGTGCAATTCGCAAACTGCATCTTCGAATACCCCGCCAATAGATTATCGTACGATTCTCGGTGTATCAACATTGTTTTATTGCGTTAAGTAAATTTTATTATCAATCAATGCATTACTCATAATATTATTGACTGATGAATTAAAGAAGTTTAAAAAGCATGTTAGCCTTAAGTCGGTACAAACGCCGTCAATGTAGAACCTGTCTATTTTATCGAAGAGTTAATCAAGGTGACACGTTTCGGTCCATATCAATTATTAAATCTTAAAACGAGTCGATGTCAGACCATACTACGGCGATTTTAATTGGTCACTATCCAAGGCGCATGCACAGTCGGTGCCGTTACCATAACAACGCAACTACTATGATTTTAAATGGAGCTTCGGCTCGGACGAGTGACGTACACTTGAGACCCACGCGATAAATGTCGAATCCGTCCGATATTGTATGAGACAACCCATATACTAACTTTGCATTTTGGTTACGACTCAATTTTATCACCCAGAGTTTCTATTCTTATCACCGATCTTTCGCAGGTTGCGTTTCCGAGTTTTGCACGAAAACCTGATTGAATGTTTACTCTGATCTTCGAGACAGGCGACACGACCGACGCGCGACGTCTCAGTTTTTGTGTTGAAAGTTTCTGCGAATTGCAGTTGTTTTGTACGCTTATTATTTCGATGGAAAGATAAAATTGCGTTCGCATTTTTTGACATTTCATGCCGTCGGCCGTTTTTACGCCAGGTCATACCCTGTTGGCTTTTGCTGATGTCAATATGATTTCGATTCGTCCTTCTTCGCTAGGGGTAAGGCCAGGTTTGGCTTTATTAATTTGCGATGAGCCTGGAGCACGCAGTCGTCGTTATGGTGTCCCCAGGGCTCGGTGAAGATGTTCCAGGCGGTAGGGGAGCTCTACAACATTTTCTTGGTGTGTCCGTCTGATTAGTTCTTGTCTCGAAGGAGGTAGTTCACGACGTTATGTTGCGCCTAGAGGATTGAAACTCATTCGAGTTATTTCAGCCTTGTCCCCGTTATTAAGGACATACTTTTTCCGACATCCATTCATGTGGGAGATATAATTTTCTGGCGATTTTTGCATATTGCGAACAACCTTAGCACCAATTATAGTACAATTTCAAGTTAAATTCTGATACGTAAAACTAGTGACGGATCCTCCATTCCTTTAATGTGCAGTAAACTCCCATTTTTGTTAATATTTTGGTTTGATTTGTCACTTAAAGGCAATGAGTTAACACGTAGGATTCAATTTTTGAGGCGTTTACACGTCCTTCAGGTATGTTAAGGTCTGTACACACGGTTGTTCTGGTTATATATGTATGTTTGTAACATTAAATTGTTGATTGAAGTCGACTCTTGTCGTGATTGTGATTGAAAATTGTAAGAAAATATTTTTCAAAACTTTAACCAGACACCATTAGAATTGGAAAGAGTACTCAACGTTTCACTGTCGATTGATAGTTTCAATTTTCTTATTAAATTGTTGCATACATTGAGTCAACTCTGGTTAAGATTAGGTGGCGCTCATTTATTTTCGCGTTTAAGTAACACTCACGCCCGTCACGATTGAATGTTCTAGTTATGTCTCTTATTAATGGCTACCTCTAAAAGAATCGTAACAATATGTGTACCTGACAGAGCCAACAACTCGATTGTACCACAAGCGCATAAGGATGGAAATCAGCAAAAGAAGAAAAAGACCAATTCGGGGCGTAAGGTACCATCTTTCATGTGCATTTTGAACAATCGATAATTTTTGTAATTGATTTTGACGAGTTTATGCTGTACTTATTTCCTTTTAACATTCGTACATACTTGAAAATTAAATGTGAATTTGTAAGTAAGCTGAACTGTTCCGGTATATTTATTTATTCGGTTTAATGGTGCCGGACTCCCCTTGTTGATACCGACAGCATTTTAATTAGCAAGTTGGAGTTCGATGGGAATTATGAGTGCTCTCCCGTCAAAAGAAACTTGAATCTTTTGAAGTTCGTTTCGCAGAGGAGACAGCAACATAAAGTTTACAGCAGGAAATCTTATAAACGTACGGAACTTCTTCGACTCAAACTTGTATTGTATTTTTTAGAATATGTCCACAGTAATTAGGTAAGAAAATAGTTACTGTAAACCTATTTTACAAGAGTTGTATAAGAGCAATATTAACGTGACTGTCTATTGCTTCATAACGTAATAATTAAATAGATTTGTAATACTTCCAGAAACGATTATAGAACATAGAACGTGTTGACATTATTTTATAAGCTGCTTTTTAGACACTTCTATATCATTATTTTGTATTACTACTTGTGCCCATTTTGAACATTTAAGTGCTTTATTAATATCGAGAAAATGTTTATAAGACCAAAAGCTTTAAGAGTTAAAGACTTGCTGTATAAACAAACATTTACAAGAATTTAATAAATAATTTTTGGCGGAGTTTACGAGTTCGACCACGAAACCCAGGTAGCCGTATCCTTTGGTTGAGTTCGACCATCAAATTTCCTTCACCGGATTATCGCAAGTCTATCTATCGGAGAGGCCATCCAAAATAATTCACCGCCACCTTAGGAGAGAAAAGTTCAAAATCTTAACTTTAACATCTCAAGACATCCAGTGTGCACGGAGAAATATGTACCAACATCGTCGTTCTATTTTGCCAAGAATACCCAAAACCCTGGATGAGACTATCGAGATTGTGAAGAATATGGATATCAAAACAAATAAAGAGGAAAATTTTCTATTCGAGGCAAATGAACTTGACAAGTTTATAATATTTACATGTTTTACAAATTTCTATTTTCTTTGTAATGTTGAAAGTATTTTTATAGATGGAACATTCCAATATTGCTCCAAATTTTTCTGTCAAATGTTTACGATTCATGGCTACAAAGGAGGGCACTACGTACCATTAGTTTTTTGTTTGTTACGTGACAAGAAGACAGAAACTTATCTAAAAGTTCTCACAAAATTAGTGCATCATTGTTCCCTTCTTGATTTAAATTTAAAACCAAAAAAGGTAGTTGTAGATTTTGAAATAGCAATTCATAATGCTATTCGGGTAACGTGGCCCAACGTTGTTTTAAATAGCTGTAAATTTCATCTTTGTCAAAATTGGTATAAAAAAATTCAAGTTTTAGGATTGTCAAAAGATTATGAGAACGATAACTCTTATATTGGCCAATTTTTAAAACTCTTTTTTGGTCTCCCATACTTGAATTCACAAGATGTCGGTGATTTTTACTCTAGAGTTATTTGAAATTATGCCTCATAACGAAAGAGTAATTGAATTTTGTGATTATGTGTTAGAAAACTATATTACTGAAGATACACTTTTTCTTCCCGCTATTTGGGCATGTAATTCTGCGTTTATGTCCCGAACCACTAATGCATGTGAATCATTCAATGCTAAGTTTAATGAAAATTTTTACAATTCACATCCTAATTTTCATCAATTTGTAGACGTTTTAGTTAATTTTCAAAGTGAAGTATATATTAAAATACATATGGCTAACAATTTTGTTAAAAC
This sequence comes from Prosopocoilus inquinatus, assembly GCA_036172665.1. Taxonomy (NCBI): domain Eukaryota; kingdom Metazoa; phylum Arthropoda; class Insecta; order Coleoptera; family Lucanidae; genus Prosopocoilus; species Prosopocoilus inquinatus. The sequence goes on from CM069877.1 coordinate 33,314,865, forward strand.
AATTAGGCCGGATATTAAAAGAAAAATTGATTATTTGCAACAGGAAATTGATAAATGTTACATTCACAAATCTGTTACCAAAATGCAATTTGTTAAAAGTGTATCAATTAAAAATTTAGTACATTGATTTGTTTTTCAACACATGTTTGTTTTATTTCACCCTTCCTGTTTCTAATGCCTAGATTCAGATTACCTGTCAGGAGATGGTGGTGGTCGAACTCGTATTGCAGATAATCCGCAACCCTTGCCTCGTGCGGATTATTTCAGGTAAGATGGTCGAACTCGTCTACGCCCATTTTTGGTTACTTGCTACAGTCGGTTTCTCTTAATTAAACTATCTCATCGTGAAAAACTTAGTTTTCCTTTATTTTACTATGAAACTACAGAACGTCAATAACTCCGTTAACACGTTTAATCTTACTAATCAATAAAACCTGATCAACAGCCGGATTTACGCACGGATTTATCAGAATGGCATTAGCACACCAGCATAATTTTTTCGGCAATCAAGCTCTGATTAATTGAGTATGTGAAGTGCGTAAGCGCAAATGCCAATGAATTTTTTGGACGTAGAAAAATAACGACATACCTGAAAAAGCCAACTTGGTGGTACACTTACGATGGATGTTGCAATGCAAATAGCAAATACCTGAAAACCCCGCGTGTTGAGAATGAAAAAAGAAATACGTGTTTTGTATTTGTCCGTTTCCGGCCGTCGAAAAAGCATTTAATGACACGTCCGATGAGGCAAAAGCCAGTAACGCAACGCGCCTAATTACAAGGTTCATTCGCAAAATTCGTTGCTGCATGTGTTTCTTTCTTTTTGTTGGCGTTATTGTGTTAAAATAATTTCGGAATTCATTATGAAATAAATAATAATGGCGTGCGAGTTTTTTTTGGTTCGGTTCACTTTTAGGTCGGTTTTGAAATCTGTTTATATTAATAATTTTCGAAAGAAATAATCGGGCAAGAAACTCTATGAATAGAGGAAAAAACGAAAGCTGAATCGCTAAAAAGAAATAAAAAAAAACAACATAACAAATATTTTTTCTATTTTGGTTCTTCGATGAAAAACAAGTTACTAGTTCGCGCTTGAAATAATTTCTAATGTCGACTTTATAATTACATAATTTGTGAGCTTACAGGTTGCTTTTGTTATGTTTAAAATTTGCGAGGACAACAAATAAAAGTAATTTCAAACATGTATCAAGTACCCCGTGGATGACGAAAATAAAAGTACTTATACTAATCGTTTGTGTTGTGTTACACTGTGATAAATGCATTACATAATACTAAGTATTAGTGAGAGTATTAATATACTAATTTACTTTTATAAAGGTTGCAATGTGCCGTATAATAAATAGCTTGAAAGAACCTGTTGGTATTGCAGCTTCTTGTAGGTTTTATAACTGCTTATGGGCTTGTACGAAGTCGTTTCTGTTAGCGGCCATACTTTTATATTTCCCTCTTGATAAGATGCAGCAGCCATTGTTTTAATGCACATATAAGATAATCCAATTTTTCTTATTTTGCATAAAAAAATTATAAATTGATGGGCAGAGACTACGTAAGAATTCTCACCCCTTTTACCTTTTTTATTTTTCAACTTAGAAAGAAAGTTTTTAGTGCTGTTTACTAAATAACAAATGCAGATCGAATAACCGAGATGTACACTGGAAATGGAACACCCGGTATATCTGTACATATTTGGATAATTCTCTAAAGAATTTTTATTTAAAACTAGTAGTTTTCGAGATATTTGTATTTAATGGCATAAGTTCTGACACCTGATTATAGAGTAGGGCTTCCCAATTTTTTTTTCTAACCGTCGAACCCTTACAAGAATATAAATTTTTCATCAACCCTCATTCAAATTTAATTAATATTAAAAAAAACAGCAGTTCTAAATATACTAAAAATGTTTCATGCAGATTTAAAATTTTGTTAAATTGTGAGAATCTATTATTCGATTTGTCTTTATTTTATTTCAGTTTTTAATTACAACCCGATCATTTTTTTTCTTTTCCCGATTCAATTTGACTTTATTTTATGTTCGTTATATAGTTTTAGTTTGACTTTCTTTTATTTAAACTTCCTGTTTAAAAAAATCACCACTGCTCTTGATTCGATTTGATTCTATGTTAATTTTATAGAATTCTTATTTTAGTCTCCGTCAACGATCATCTTTTGTTTTTTATTTTTAAATTCCTCATTCGTCTTTATTTCATTTAACATTCAATATAAACAATTTGATCGAGCAATAGATTTCAATTTTTTCGTTTTGACTATTTTTCAACTACCACTTACCATCATTTGCTGATTTTATTCGACTTGGTTTTATTTTTAACTACCAATTGATCGTCTTTTTGTTTTCTTTTTTTTTTGATTACTCAGTTTGAGTTTATACGATTAGTCGTCATTTTGTTTCCTGTTTATTTGATTTGACTTTATTTTGTTTTTTAATTATTAATTGATCGCCCTGTTTCCTTAACCTTTCCAGTAATTTTTTGGGTCATAGAAAGTTCGTCAATTTTTAAATCAAATATTTAACTTATTGCAATAATAATAAAAATAATAATATTGTTAGTTTTATGTAATATTTATTTAGGTTCTAATTTTATCATCCTTTATTTTTTATTCCTCATTTGACTTTATTTTATTTTATTTTTAACATAATTTTTCATTTAATCGATTTCATTGGTTTTGTTTTTACTTTTTTTTTAGTTCTTGTGTCTCTGAGTAACACGTGTTTCAGTTTAAAATCACGTTACCTTTCTGTTTCTCTTGGCGACTTGTTTACTTACTTTGTTTCACTCCTGACGAAGCTATTAATCAATAGTGAAACGTTGAGTGCGTTTCAATTTATATTCTATCCGGTTATAAATTAAAAACTTACCATTTTCATCGGACAAGAGACAACTGCGATTATAATATTTCAAACTTAATTGTATCACGAGCGACCGCCGCAAATATCAACATATATATTTTTGAAATAATACTAATAATAATAACGCTGAGTGCTTTTTCAATTATAATTTTGACTGATTATAGATTAAAAAGTTTTTACTTTTAAATTATCAACTAAACATATTGTTTTTTCTTTTCTCTTCGGTTTGATTTTATTTGACATGCTTTTGTAATTCGTTTTTTATTATCAATTTATGTCCTTTTTTTTCTTTGTTTTTAATAAGATTTAAGACTATTTTAATGTATATGTTAATCCCGAAGATTGATAGACGTTTTCGCTTTGACTTTACCTTATTTATTTCTTTTTTTTTTTCAATTATTAAATTAAATTAAATATTTGGTTGCGATGAAAGTCAGTTTTTATATCGCTTTGACTTTTACATTTTTTTCTCGTCGTCTTGTTCGACGATCGTCTTTTATTTTCATTTTATTCAACTTGACTGAATTTTAGAAGTATTTTGATAATCATAATAATATTTTATTCGAGCTGATTCAAATTTATTTAATATTACTTGTAAATTTTTTACTTTTTTATGAACTATTCCATTAAATTAGACTTAACAACTCCAATCCCCTAGGAGACCTCCTCTATAGGTTCATTGACACTCAGCCGACCCCTAAAGGTTCATCGACCCCTTTCAAGTTTTCATCGATCTTCAAGGAGGTTCAACAAAATGCAGAACGAAATTGTAATTCTCACAGTTATGATACTAGAAACCGTGAAAATATTCGCTTACCTTTTAACGGTCTGGCTATTGGCCAAAGTGGACCTACATTTATGGGTTATTTATTTTTAAATAAAATTAAAATGTTATGGGGTGGAAATGTTCCTATTCGGCATAAATGTTTTAAGTTTAAATTGAGACAGTTCTTAAGCTCCGCAGCTTATTATTCTGTACAGGAATTTTTGAATTTGTAATTCTTGTAATTACAGTCACTTTTACTTTTACAGTTACATTTGTTTGACGCTGTGAGTTGATTTCCATTTCTTTTTCTGTATGTAATTTAAATTTAATTATTAATTTCAATTATTTAACTGACATATCTATTGTCAATATATATCTCTGTTATGTACTATGGCAATTTGATAAATAAATTTATTAATTTATTATTATTATTATACCAACCCCGTTGGAAACCTTTGGCATAAAATGTGAAACATTATCTCTCAGACAAAATCTTGGGATTTAATTAAATATAATTTAATAAAATATATTTTGTTTTTGTTAAAATATATTTTGTTTGTAAGATTTCAAATACGTATAAACATACCAATGTTTCCATTAAAAAAAAAATATTTCAGTTTTTATCTCAGTTAGGCGATGTTCATTTGCTATTTTTTTTTGTAAACATCAGCAAAAATTTTGAATTAGTCAGTATAAGTTTTGTAATAAACATTTTTTTCCAAGTTCAAAGACAAAAATGTTAAAGGGGTTAAATTATTGCCTAGTCACCCTATACATAATGAATATAAATCAAAAGCAAGGTAATTAAAGTAAAAACAATAATAATAATTTTTTTTTAATAAATATTTATGTGCAAAAAAATTGTGTACATATTTCACGTGGCGTGTAAAGTATCGAAACAACTTTGACGATGAATTTTGATTTGCATGAAAAACAACAATTCCAGCATTTCATGTTGTTTTGGATACTAAATTAGGTGCTATACTTAAGAAGATATTTTGTGACCATAATAAAACGAAACTCCACTATTGGTAACTGTTATCCAGCAAAATAGTTTTTTTTTAGAATAAGTATAAAAGAAGTCCACAGTAATTAGACAACAAAATAGTTACTGTAAACCTATTCTACAAGAGCTGTATAAAAGCAATATTAACTTAACTGCCCGTTGCTTTATAATGTATTTATTAAAAAGATTTTTAACATTTCCAGAAACGCAAAATAAAATAGCAGAAAAGTGGCGCGGATAATACTTTATAAGATTCTTTTTAGACATTTCTATATAAATATTTCGCTTATTACTTGCGCCCATTTTGGACATTTAAGTGCTTTATTAATATCGAGGAAATGTTTATAAGATCAAATAATAAAGCTTTAAATTTGCAGTACAAACATTCATAAGAATTTCATAAGGCATTTTTGGTTACTTGCGGCGATTTTGTTACCTGATTGGCTAATAATATTAAAGGATCTCTTGTTTCAATGTCTATTGGTTTCTTGGGTAGTAACTCAGCGACGTAATCACAGTTTAGAAAGCAGAAAGGAGAAAAAATAGAAACAATTTGGTTAGCGTAATAAACACAATTGATATATGAATTTATCTGAAATTAATTTATGTTATAAATAATCGAATTATCCGACTAATAGGATTATAAATAATTGTTCCGCACCTATTTGCAGCCACATTTATCATCCTTTGGCGACGGATACTGCTGTGCTATAAACAAACAACATGAGTCATACAACTAATATTTCGTTCTTCTGAATTGGACCAACAATAAGAGAAAAGTTGCACAACCAAGGGTATTATTATTATTATTAATAATAATAAATTCCGAACGTAAACCATTTGTAGGCGTTCCCATTGAACTCTCTACGTTTCTGACGACACAATTCGCCGTAACAAATTTTGTAACGATGATTTTTTTAGCTTCTCAAAACGAATTATCGTCTTTTTTTAATTTCGCAAGTTCACAATCTTCCAAGTCTTTACTTTGTTGGAAAAATACAAGATTTCTCGAGTATTAAATCGATAGGGTTACTACTCTACCTTTGCGTTGAAATCACCGAAACCTTATACGTACGGGAATTAATTCTGAGTCAGCTATAACTTCTTTTTAAAGTTAGATCCACATTAATCTTCGTCCGCGTCGATTCTGACACACAATACGAGTTATTTTTGTGCGGCTCTAATTTTGTTACGACGAATTAACGAATGAATTGACCATCACATCCACGCATTGCAATAAATTTTTCGCAAGCACAAAAATTGATCGTCAGTTAAACTTTTATCAAGTAATATACGGTTCATGTAAATTAGAAACAACAAGAAACCAATTATACAGTTGCGAATCATTTCAACTCAATTTTGCACTGTAACTATTTACATATTACGTACGTACGTACATAATTTGGACTTTGTCCACGTTTTTTTTCTTTCTTGTGGCTGGCCTTTAAGTGCGACGTTTATTTCTCTGCGTAAATAACAGCGTTAGAAAAAGTTCGGCCCAATTTGCTCGGGACTTTGGGTAATTACGAACATGCCTGCCTTGGAAAACGCGTTTCCAGCACACAAGAAAAAAAAACGCATTACTTACGTAACAGATGCATTACGGAAAAGGTCACAGTTCAATCATTGTAATTCGATATAATCGATACTCTTTGTGGGTATAATAAGCCGTGAAATTTCCCTTTTTTCGTTCGCCATTTTCAGCAGAAGTAGAACGAAAAGGGCGTCGAAGTGGGCGCGTAATGCTAGGCCATCCACATCTTCGGCCAATTTTCGTAGTCACGTCACTGTTAAAGTACAGTCACGTCTGACCCATATAAACACCTGTGTAATAACATTTTTTTTTTTTGCGCAATTGCTTCTGTCTGTTTGACTGACATGTGCGTATTTTTCCCTCTCTTGATCGAATAAAACTGTTAATCGTGTTAGAGAATTTAGTTTATTAAGCGCGTGTACACGAAAGCGATTCAAATGCTGCAGTGTGCCAGATTATCTTGACGATAGTGTCCGGTCACTGTGATAATTAATTAAACCGTGGCATGATAGGCAGAACTTGATATTGGCCCCAAGTGTATATTACAAAATTAAAGTAATGAAAAAGGAAAAAAAAGTTTGGAGATCTTATAGATAATGGATGTCCCAAAATAAAGAATACCAAGGAGTTGAAAAAAAAATTATTTTTACTTCTGTTACAAACGGAGTTTCAAAGAGAACAACGAATAAAATACTATAAGGAACATAAAGAAACTTAAAAAGGGTATGACAAACTTAATGTAAATGCGAGAAGCTAAATCCAAAATTAAAATTAAAAAAGAAGCTAAATTGAAGTCGAATTTTGTCGGTCTCAACGAATCCCCAGAAACCATCTATATAGGGTCCTCAGCTCAAATTAGTTGTTGCAATTCCTTGTACTATGACGCTCACTTAAAATGATACTTCTACATGCGAACCGCGCTCTTAAGAACATTTACGCTTAGCGGCAAGCGTTTAAAACAGGGGAGCTATACACTCCCAATTGCAATTAAGGGCTCTACAAAATTGTCAAATGGTATCATTTTAAAAATATTGTTGCCAATCGTTTTTAATTGCAGTACAGCTGTTTCAGCCCATTTGGGGAATAACCTTGGGCAAGTCGTCTTTGATAGCAGTGGATCCCTCGAGCATCATCTGTACAGCTGTTTCAGCTCCCTTTGTAAAGCTGTTTCACCCCTTTTGGGGAATAACCTTGGACAAGTCGTCTTTGATTGCAGTGGATCCCTCGAGCATCATCTGTACAGCTGTTTCAACTCCCTTTGTAAAGCTGTTTCACCCCTTTTGGGGAATAACCTTGGACAAGTCGTCTTTGATTGCAGTGGATCCCTCGAGCATCATCTGTACAGCTGTTTCAGCTCCCTTTGAGGCTTCATCAGCAGAAGTTCGAGAGTTCCACTGCAAATCAAAAAGACTTGTCCAACTAAATTCCCAAAATAGGACTGAAACGGCTGTACAAAGGATCCCCGAGGGATCTACTGCAATCAAAAATGGTTTGTAACAAAGCTTTTAAAAATTGGCTTCAATTTGTCAATCCTAATGCAATGTCAAGTCAAAAAGCGATCGTAGGATGTCGCTATTTAACTTTTTTTAGTATCATTTTAATTGAGCGTCGTAATACACATTGGAAGAAACTCTAATAAAATTAAACAATTTTAGAAACCTCACCTTTCGAGACCTTTAGGCAGATTTTTGTTGTCTAACGCTTTGAAATATCTTAACTTGATGGACAGTACTGAGGTCGTGCAAAATAAATAAATGAAGGGTTCTAATGAAATAATTTCCCTTCTTATCCAAATTCTTATTTACAAGAATCACAACAGTACGAACTTGCACAAAATTATTCAATCTGATTTGCCTAAAAATGCAGCGAAGTCTACTGATTTGAAGTTAATCTGACAGGAAATAAAAAAGGAATAACGAAACTTATAAAGCAAACTAAGGGGCTTAAAGAGAGACAAAATGCAAATACGTAAACAAAAAAAAAACGAAACTAAAATGGAAAAATGTATACAATTTTAATAAACGCTGGATAAAAATAAAGGCAAGCAGAAAAGTAAAGGAAATAGAAGTAGTTAAAAATGACAGGAAATCTAAGGCTGAGTTGCACCGACCTTGATTAACGTTAACACAGATTAACTAATCTGAATTAGAGACTTTCGAGTTGCACCAATCTTAGTTTGTCCTAATCATAATTAGTAAATCTGAATTAGTTAATTCGGCATTATTGTTTGATTAGAGTGTTTAACACGAGTTAAACGGATATATTATAAATTTCTGATGCGTTTAGGAGCGTAAATCATGCATTCTTCTGAATGATTATAATCGAAAATGTATTAAAAATGAATAATAAATTATTATTATATTGGAAGCGGTGGTTTGCTTAACACGAAGAAATTAGTAGTTGAACTAACATAATTTGAAAACAATACAAATTTCTTTTTAAAAATTTTAAAATAACGTAAATTCATAAAATATACAGGGTGTTAATAGAAGAACCTTTGCAAAGTTCGGCATGTGATAAGAGAGTTCAAAACAAGAAAAAAATTCTGATAAACCCGTGTCCAATACTAAATACAGGTTGTCCACTATATGTGTTTAATCTTCTAAAATTTTTATTTTTTCATAAAATTTGGGACAAATAAATTACATAAAAATTTTCTGACGTAGCACTGGTCACCGTACGACTTCCGGTTTTAGCGGAAATTACATCAACTTTCTTATTCTAATTGGAACGGCTTATACATTTTTACATATTTAGAATCTACAGGTCAGAGTGAGTCCGAATACTTAATTAATACTTAATTAATAATTTATTAATAAAGCTCGATCAACGAGGAAGAAAACGATTAAAAGTTATTCGTAAAACAGAAGGTCCATTATGTGGAAACGAGGACAATAATGCCAAACGATGATATTGATGGGAAATAATTTAGATTAGAGATTCGATAAGGCCGAAGGTATGTAAAAAAGAAAGAAATTAGACATGAAATTTTTAAATTGAAGGCTTCCGCGTCGGTCGTCCATGATTGAATTCTTGGCTTCCGGTTAGAGCCGCATGTCTCGGATTTCTTCTACTGCTGACGTTTCGTTCTCCATTGCAGAAGAACTTCCTCAAGGCCGCTGCTGCTGATGGTCTTGTTGCTGCTTCTTATAAGTAGTTGCCACCGACAAGAAGTAGAACCTCCACCAGCAGCAGTAGCCCTAAGGAAGTTCTTCTGCAATGGAGAACGAAACGTCGGCAGTAGAAGAAATCCGAGGAGAGACGCGGTTCCAACCGGAAGCCAGAAATTCAATCACATATGAAATACTTATACTTATAACCACCAATCATAAATTGTAGCTTCTAGAATTAAATCAGGACGCTGGGCAAAAGCAGAATGAAATATTGCAATATGTAACGAGAAAAGGATATTACAATTATATGTATTTAGTTTTGTAAACAGAATTATAAGGCCAAAAAAATTGCTGTCTGCCCGATCCTTGCAGAAAAGGTAAGAAGTATTATTCTTATACCGTCTTCAAAAAAGAACTCACAATTTTAAAAGGCCATGAAAACATTTCACTCATTGTAAGCTTAGAGAGTATGCATATAGTACAAGTCAAAAAGGCAAAATAGTAAATATTTGAAGAATTTCAAAATGATTAAAAATGTAATTATGAAAGTTAAGATTATATGTAAGTACATATATTTTAGTTGTTTGGACAAGATAGTGACGAATAAAAACAACCCTTCTTAATGTTTTCCATTCAGTTCTGACTAGCGTTTCGGGGAATCGATGCCAACGAAAAAAGAAAGAAAATTTGCAAGAAAATATCAAGAGTAAAAACTAATAATAATTACAATACTCACAGTTAAGAGTTAAACAGACAACTAAACTGTATTTAGGAAAGAACACATCAATTAATAGGAATGACACAATTTAGGAAATAAACATTAATAAAACATCACGGAGCATCTATGACCAGAAGAAGCTGTGGAATAAACTAATAATAGTAAAACTATTTTTTAAAAGTTATCTGCCTACGCACGTATCGACAGAGGAAATATGAGAGACGATTTACTTACGAAAAGAAGAAAAGAAGAAGAAATCATTAAAAAAAGAAGAAAATATATACATTCAAGTCAATGAAGAAGCAATAATAAAAATAATTAGAAACAGAAATCAGGAAATAATTATGTACTTATCATGTTCAATAACTATAAATTATAGGAGTTATGTGAAGACGGTTGTATCTCGTCGGCAAAATTTTAAGAGAAAAAATGTTAAAACCTGTTAAAAATTTTAGATTTAACTTGAAAAAAAAAAATTAAATTTGAATGTGGATACAAGAAAAACCTACCTTTCTTAAATAAAATTTTGTTAAGTTAAAAAAAATTAAATCACGTAAAAGACCTAAATATTTTATTTTAAAAAATAAATAGAATAGAAATTTATTCTTGCATAAACAAAAACATTCCAGAAACTAATAAAATATATATAAAATTGATATTCCAAAGTGTAAAAGCATAAAAGAAAAAAAAAATAATATTGAAATTACGGTAATACAAAGCTTATTCGGAATTACTGGAAATTGGAACTTAAAACATTTAGGAATAAAGGACTAAAATATTTACACTTGCTTTAAAAATAGAAAAACAAAAATAGTTTTAGTATTTATAAGGCGACTTTAAACCAAGCTCTAATAAGGCTCTGACTCGTTAATTTTTTAAAATGTTTGCTGTCAACTTAAATCAAGAAATTATGCAAAATTTGTTTCAATTTTTTTTTCAAATATGTAATAGGAATTTCGTAATGTATAATTAGTTTAGAAATATGTAAATAAATTAATAAACTTTGGTAGGAAATACATTGAATTTGATGTCCTGTAAATCATAGTTTATTTACTGAAATTGCATAAATGTTTCAGGGCCGTTTTCATAATCAGACTTTAAATTTAAAGTTACTTTAACCTAAAAAAATATATTTATTTCCCTATACTTAAAGTGACTTTAAATTAAAGCTTCCTTGAAGTCTGAATATGAAAATGGCCGTCAGAATAACATGAAGGTTAAACTGAGAAAAATCTTATTGCGAAACGTCGATAAAATATTAACAGCGAACTCATGTAATAAGTAATAACAAAGACGCCAACAAAAAATTTTAAAAGAAATTGTTGCAAAGCGTTTTTGATTGCAGTGAATCCCTCGGGCAGGCTCTGTACAGCTCTTTCAGCCCTATTTGGAGCTTCATCAGTAGAAGCGTAGCTCAGGAGTTCCACTGCAAACCAAAACGACTTAACCAAGGATATACGCAAATTAAACGTGAAAAGTCAAGGCACCAAATTCAAATTATCCTTTAATTTTGACCATCGAGGAACTCACTACATATGAAAACAATTCTGACTAAAGTAGAAAAAAGAAGAAACAAATGACGATCATACACATAGAAAAAAGAACTCGAAACGAATTCTATATTTAAAAGAACGTTAAGACTAATAATAATTCGAACTTCACAATAATCAACAAACAAGAACAAATTTCATCATAATACTTATTTAGGAAATGAACATTTCTGAAGAAAGCAGGTAAAAACAAATGACGACTAATTATTCGCACAGGAAAGAATAAAAAATACTCCTATAATTTTTTTTGATTTATTAATTTCAGAACGAAAAGGAAAAAACAAATAACGATCATAATATTTACGAAATGGAACGAAATAATTTCAGGAGATAAACGAAAAAAACAGAAAAGAGAAAGAAATTATTAATTCAAAACAACGCCTTATTTTAAACAATAATGGCAGTACCACCAAAAAAAAGTTCAGAAAGTCACAGAAATGTTTGAAGATGGAAATAAATGACGATCGCAAGAAAAAAATTCAAAAATAATTTTTTCATTTCAGTTTTTTTTATTTTTCTTATTATTATTAAGCGCCATCTCGGGGATAGTGTGATTTATAATGTCAAATTCGTTTTTTTTCTCTAAAAAAGGCACGAACTTCGAAATTTGATGAGTCGGATGATAAAATACTGAAATATTATTAATTAAAAAGATTAATAAAAATAAAAATATTATTAATTAAAATAATTAATATTTAGATTAGGACAGAATGAAGAAAAAAGTAAAAAACAAAAGCTATACACGATCAAGAAAGTCATAGTCCTGAAGGATATCCAGTGGCGTACCTATAGGCGTTGCAGGGATTGCAAAGCCATAGGCGTCTGTTCCAAAAACCTGAAGTAAGAAACCAAAATTGTCATTTTAGCAAACATAATTACAGACGGTTTCATATTTTCTTGATTTAAAAAAAAAATCACATACGCGGAAAAGTGGAAACTTATTTCCAAGATTTCTGATAAATGCATATTTTCGAATGCAGAATAATATGTACGTCTGAAATAAGTCATAAAGGAAAGAAAAAGAAAAAAAAAACAAGAAATGTAGTCAATTTCTTAAAGTCACAAAGCAAAGAAAATTAAAGAAAATTCTCTAAATTAAAACAGGGATAATTAAAATTTAAATTCAAAGCAACTGAAAAAGAACTCGATGAATACGTTTCAAGCATTAATTTCCAACGTGGCGCCATCTGGTAACCGTTTGTAATTCACCGGGAAAATATTTAAAAAAAAGAACTGAAAACGCTAGGTTTACGAACGTTCAACAACGTTCCCAAAAAGAAAAAATTCTAATGAATTAATAAAATTTAAACGTAAAGGGGAAGAATTTATTACCAGCTGTGGCGCGCCATCTGTTACTCTGGATCGTAACTACGTTCTCTTTATTTGTGGGGGAAGCAATTGTTGAAAAAACGTTAAGAAAAATTCAAATTTCGAATAAATAAAGTTAAACAGAAAAGGGAAGTTTCACATAAAAGTAGCGCCATCTGCGAATCTGTATACAGTCGTAATTAATTTTGTTTCGTTTAATTTCCGGGAAACAGTTTTTCAAAACAGTCGAAAACAAATTTCTACTTCTAGAAAGCGTTTGAGAAACAGTTGAAGCGTTACTTCCGCTAGTTGTCGGGAGCTTTTCTAATGAACAACAAACTTATGCGGCGCCAGCTGTAAATACGAGTCGTAACTTTGTCCTCCTCATTTGTGCGAAAACAATCTCAAAGAAGCAACTGAAAACCGGGAGGATTAAAATTAAAATTCAAAGCAGCTGAAGAAGAACTCGCGGAGTACGTTTCAAGCACTAATTTCCCACGTGGTGCCATCTGGTGACTGGCGCCTTACGTTTGTAATTTACCGGGAAAAGATATTCTAAAATTACGAACGGTCAAAATCAAAGTTCCCAAAGAACAACTAATAAATTAATAAAATTTAAACGCAAAGCAGAAGAACGTATTACCACTTGTGGCGCGCCATCTGTTACCTTGGATCGTAACTTCGTTCTCTTTATTTGTGGGGGAAGCAATTGTTGAAAAATGCTAAGAAAAATTCAAATTTCGAATAAATATAGTTAAACTGAAATGGGAATTTCACATAAAAGTAGCGCCAACTGTTAATCTGTATACAGTCGTAATTAATTTTGTTCCGTCTAATTTACGGGAAACAGTTGTTCAAAACAGTTGAAAACAAATTTTTCTTCGAGAAAGCGTTTGAGAAACAGTCGAAGCGTTACTTCCGCTAGTTGTTGGGAGCTTTTCTAATGAACAACAAACTTATGCGGCGCCATCTATAATTACGAGTCGTAACTTCGTCCTCCTCATTTGCGCGGAAACAATTTCAAAGAAGCAACTGAAAACTACGAATAATACGAATAAATAAGATTTAAAGGCAAAGCGAAAGAATTTCTTAGCAGTTTTCTGAAAGTTGTTAATGGTGGGTTGTTTACGTTGTTACGTCTGTTTGTTGGACTATTTCCACCATTCGTTGGATAGATGTAATCCGACGTTTCGGTAGCAACTTGTCGGCTACCGTCTTCAGGGTATTCGCCTTTAGAAAGGCGGGTTTTTGCCAATTTTTCCATTATTAGGGATTTATTGGACTTTATGTGCACGTCTCTTTTTAAGTCTCCTCGTGGATTTGAACCTAGGTTGCTCTGATTGTTGGTTTATCAGACCTATCGCTCTACACACTTGGCTACTGAGGCGGCAACTTATTATAGTTCTTAGGTTCTATATAAGCTACCGTTTGTTGCGCCGTATAGGCTGCGCAGAAGTGCATGGGTCTCCGATATCAAGTATCGTTGACTCATACTTCTCTGTTGGGCCAGTTGGGCTACCCCAACAACATTCTACAAAAAGCCAAAGACAAAACAAACAACTTAGGACAAAACTTAAATGACCTCCCCCCTACCACAACCAACCCAACAAACAATGAGGAAGTTATATGCACAACAGTAATTCCGTATATAAAAGGTGTCTCCGAAAAAATCAGAAGAATAGGGAAGAAATACAAAATCAGAACCGCATTCAAATCCTCAAACACTATAAGGTCAATGTTAACTAGGACAAAACCTGACAACGAGGACCAAAGAACGAAGAATTGCGTGTATGCATTGCCCTGCGAGTGCGGTAGGGAATACATAGGAGAAACAAAAAGACCTCTAAGAATCAGGGTAAAAGAGCATAAAACCCTAACACAAAATGGAGAAACAACGAAGTCGAAAATTGCGGAACATGTTTGGGAAGAAGATCATAAGATAAAATGGGAAGAAGCAATGGTAATATCAAAAGAAGAAAGAACCATTCGCAGGAAATTGAAAGAAGCAGCGTACATCGGAACTTCAATATACCCCATAAGCCAAGCAAGCCTAGAGATTAAAGACCTGTGGATTCCAATCATAAGGGAGAACCTGAAAAGAAAAACACGAACTGACGCTCAAGAAACTGGCCCAACAGAGAAGTATGAGTCAACGATACTTGATATCGGAGACCCATGCACTTCTGCGCAGCCTATACGGCGCAACAAACGGTAGCTTATATAGAACCTAAGAACTATAATAAGTTGCCGCCTCAGTAGCCAAGTGTGTAGAGCGATAGGTCTGATAAACCAACAATCAGAGCAACCTAGGTTCAAATCCACGAGGAGACTTAAAAAGAGACGTGCACATAAAGTCCAATAAATCCCTAATAATGGAAAAATTGGCAAAAACCCGCCTTTCTAAAGGCGAATACCCTGAAGACGGTAGCCGACAAGTTGCTACCGAAACGTCGGATTACATCTATCCAACGAATGGTGGAAATAGTCCAACAAACAGACGTAACAATTTCTTAGCAGTTGTAGCGCCATCTGTTACCACGAGATCTAAGTCAAAGTATTCAAGAAATAACGTTACGAAAAACAATTTCGAATAAAGTTAAGTGAACGGGAATACAAGAATGCGAGAAGTAACAGTTGAAAGTGTTTGAGGAACAATAAAGTCCCTACATCTATCAAAGTAACGCAAACTTGCCGCCATATTGACAACTGTCAAGAAATATTACTGCGCCGTATTGATTCCTTTTTGATACTTCTCTCTCTAACTCATGGTCTTTACCAATTGTTCTCACTCTAACTCATTGTCCTTACCAATTGCGTTACTTTGATAGATCAAGGGACTTTAAGGAAGAATTGAAGCGCACCCCACCTAGTGCTAGTTTCCAGGAGCTTTTCTAACCTAAAATGATTGACAACTCCTGTCATTTTTTAATAATAGGATAATCCAGAAGCAATGAAGCACTTTTGTTTTACAAAGTTTTGACGAAATGACAACTTTTGATTTTAAGGCGCTGATTGAAATTTTGGAATGCGGTGGCTTGACTTCCAGCTACGCCACTGACGATATCCAACAAAAAATTATATACAAATAAGAAACTATAAGAAACAGCAGAACTTTTACTTTTAGGTATCGATTGAAGACATTCGTTTCAACTAAAAGCGGTTTGATGATTAAGAATAACAAACACGCTAACCCCCAGTTTCACAAAAATTTATTTAATCACTGATTAATTTAACAGCGTGATTAAAGCCTGTGATTGGTTAGGTGAAACAGTATAATTGGTTGTTTCAAATCCATGGTTAACTTCGTTCGGTGACAGTTCCTTAATCAGAGAATTAAATTAATCGCTGATTAACAATTTATTTGTAAAGCCCACCGTAAGTCTGTGCTATTGGTTAAAGCAAATGTCTTCAATCGCTATATTCTAACGCCATAATCCTCAAATCTTAGTTTTGAAAGTTATATTGATCTTCTTCTTTGAAATCTAGCTTACATAGTCCGCTTTATACAAAAAAGGAATGCGTGTTACATCACAAGACAATTAAATTACGTCAAATTAGCACCTGTAAATAGGCTAGAGATAACAATGATCGTAATCATTAACATTAATCACTTAAATATGTATGTTGAACGTTTTTAGATTACAAAGAGTGTATACATCTCACTACGATTTTCTGTTTTTTTTAATTTTCTTCTGCCCGTCTTGCCAAAAGTTTTCTTGAAACTAAAACAATGCAATTCTTCAACACATTCCGGATTACATTCATTCTTGCTGTATGTACGCTTTTGTGACTGAAGACTGAGAGATCCGATCAAGCCGTAGATAAATTCTCTCTTTCTCTTTCTGGAAGGAAAGAATCGTCGTTGCTTACCTACTTAAGCCAAGGAACAGGTAAGCATGACCGACTGACATTCGGCCTTCCAGATTAATAAAACGAATGAATTACGGTGCAATAAAATGCCGGCGCAAAAAGCCCCGGCTGACGTCAGCGTTTTTCTAGAGAGGAAATGGACGTAATGGTAGAAAAGCGTCGCTTCAAAAAAAAAATAATAATAATAATGTCCGAGGCCTTTACGTAGCTCATTACCACGACGTTAAAATATCTTTCTGAGCTTCACATACACTACCGCTCATAAGTATGTGGGCATCCATAGTAGAACTCATTAAAAATTATCAAAAATTTCAGATTAGTTGCAGTCTACACTTAAAAGAAGAAAATTATTTAATTTACCAAATTTAAGGTTTCTATTCATCTACTGGGTGTCTTACGAAACACGCAACACGCATCGGATAAATTTCAAATTAAAAAAATTAATGAAATTAATGAAATGTTACGACTATTTTAAAGTATTTGTAAACTAGTCTTACATAGATTTTGAATTACTAAAATCGGATTATTAATAATAGAGTTACAGTATGGAACGTTTTTCGTAAGGCAACTGGTATTACCTGTAATAACCTCAATTTGACGTGATAAGGTAAGGTTCTGGACAGGCGATTCTATTACTTTTATGATTATGAATATTGGGCAATTGCAGGTGATAAGTATTCAATAATACTCATTTCCTTAGATCCGAGCATTATATTATACAAAGCAGTGGAACAAATTAAAGATACCCAAACACTTATGAGCGGTAGTGTACATAATATGACCAGGGCTGGCTAAGCCAACAGAAAAATTAAATGCAAATGGATCGAGCTGACAAAAAAAATTGCAGTAACTGTAACTAACTGCCTGTTAACTTTACGGTCAAATTTCAACTTGAAGGTTTAGTGAAAGTAGGGGGCACTAGTTAAATAAGTAACTGCGAGTTGTGACGGCCCTCCTTTCAACATTTCAAAATCTCTACTTTGAACTTTGCATACAACTTTGAGTATACTTTTTACACCATATCGTAGCTGTTATTAAATTTATAATGATCGTGTTAAATTTATGTGTGCATTGTAGTGAACAACGTTAAAGCTAATTACAGGCTTGAGAAATATGCGCATATAAAGATCATGTGTCAATGTACAGCAAGAAAGTGTGTGTAAAAAAATGTAAGTTAACGATATAAGCAGGCGAGTACAAGAATGGTAAAACAACCATGAACTGGAGATAGATTTTCAGAAACACGTTTTCTAAATTTAGATAAGCAATCGTAATAAACATTTACATAAATTAATTTGCTGAAAAACAAAGGAATTACTTGCCTAATTTCTATTTTGCATATTTAAGGGTGATGCACAGCGCAAATTACCATTTTTCTAAAAAAAATTAAATGAAACGGCCTGTGTATGAACATATAGTTTAAAACATCCCTTACTAAGGTTTCCAATAGTATAAGACTTTTTCCTATAGCTCTTAAACTTTGAACGTAGGAATTTTTTAAATTTATATCTTTAAAATCTAAGTTATAATTGTAATTTAATAAACAAAATTGAATTTTTTGTGTATCTACTGGCGTAAATTTCAACTTGTAATGACGTTGGATGTTCTGTAGTATTTTAACAAGCATTTAATATCCATTAACTTGTTTTCCTGGATTAAAAACTTTCCATTCTGTTTATTAGGAATAAAGAAATTCCTAACAAACAGAATTTACAATAATTATGATGGCGCAAATCCTCATTTTCTAGAACTTTTTCACATAACTAACGGTCTTTTAATAAATGCATTCATGTGTTATCACTCTAGTCATATTTTATGATAGGTTTGTATTTTGTGATACGATTCTTAACTTCTGTTTCTGATTTAGAATTATTTCTTGTTATTTTTGATGAATGTTCCACGAAATAGCGATTAAATGATGTGGTTTAAGCATGATGAAGGACCATCATATTACAACAATGACACTAGAAAATGATTTAACTAATTAGTTAATTCAATAAATAAAATGCGAAAGAATTTTGAGTTGCTACCCGAACCTCCTTTTGATTACATTATATTTTTACGCCAGAATATAAATGGGTTTAGTGAATTTCCTATGGACATCGAGATCATAAAGCAGAATTACTTAGAATTGCATCTGTGTGTATTATGTCTATGTACTATTAATAAATTTTAATACATTGCCGAAATAAAAATGTATAAAATAAAATTGGATTATATTTTGGGCATGTTTGTTAAATCTAGTTTTTCTTTTGTTAACTAATTTATGTTATTGCTTTTGTGGTATTTTGTGCATTGCGTACTATGAATACATTGCAAAACAATTGAACAATGATTTGGTCATAAAGAAATTAAATTTAGTTCAAGTTAATAGTTTTTTTATTAAAAAAAAATCGAAGTGTTATAAATGTTGGTTTAAACATTAAAATACATCTACTGTTATTATTATCAAGATTATTAACAATGTTATTACCAAATATAAGCATTAGAAACAAAACAAAATCCAATTTTATTTATTCAATTACAATACAGTTGAGATTTGAAAGATACAAATTTAAAAACTTTCTACGTTCAAAGTTTAAGAGCTATACGTAAAAAGTCTTAAACTATAGAAAACCTTAGTAAGGGATGTTTTAAGCTATGTGTTCATATACAGAGCGTTACTTTTAAATTTTTTAAAAAAGAACGGAACTAATTTTTAATAAAGTAGAACAAAATTTTGATGTCCTGTAAACTGACATGGCCAACTGGAAATTAATGCCGGAAAACGGAATGAAGTAAATGAAAAAGGAAATTGAAGAAAAATTAAGTAGTACTGAAGAAACTACAAAAAATCTTTTACAAGAAATTAGAACTGGAAATGAAAGAAAAAATTGTTCATCAAGAAAATGAAATTAAAATTATAAAAGATCAAACTGACGGAAAATGTGACAAAACAGAAACAAAATTAATACAATTGGAAAAGGACATAGAAAATCATAATGAAAACGTCAAATTTAAGGGACCAATGGTAATGAAATCAATCACGGAAAAGACATCACCAGTTTTTGATGGAACTTCCAGAAGTCCTCAACCTGTGGAATTTTTAAAAGAGCTTGAATCATATTTGGAGCAAATGGAACTTTCAGAAAGAGAAAAAATAAGAATTATTTTAACTTATTTGGGAAATGATGTACGTACGTATTTGGGCAGATAGATTGTAAAAAAAACTGGGAATGTTTCAAAGATTTTAAAGATGATTTCTTGAAACAGTTTTGGTCATTAAGTAAACAAGGAAAAATTAGAATGGTGTTATATAAAAATCGAATATATAATCCACGCGTTGGAAGTTTCTTGAATCATTTCTCGTATTGGGTTAAGAAGACGAGGCACTTTGAAACACATATTCTCGAAAAGATGCTGGTAAGAGCAATATCGAAACATTATCCATACGTTATTGAAACTGCAATGATTGGTGCTGGTATTGAAAAAATTGACCAAGCATTAGAATTGTTAGGAACGTGAAAGAAAGGACGACAACAATTAGAGAAACACAGTGAAAGAGGAAATACTAATATGGGACGGGGAACAGAACGAACTAATTTTCATGACGAAGTTTCCAAAAGAGAACGGAATGCCCAAAATGGACAATCTTATGCAGTACATTTAAAGTAAGTCCTGAGTACTATTCGGGTAAACATGTTAAACAAAAAGGAGCAAATTCACAAGCAATATCTTAAAACCGTACCTGCTTTGATATCCCAATTATTGGAAAAAAATCGTTTATTGCAATTTGTAAAAATAATGTTTGGTTCAAATAAAGAAGAATTACTAGAAGAAACAGAAGTTAAAAACGTAGGATCAATAGTTTATGAGCCGAGAATAGAAACTAATCTAGAAGGTATCATGCAAGACATTCTAATAGATACAGGGAGAGCAGTAAGCATAATTTCAGAAGATTTATTTAGAACAATAAAATCTCTAAAGGAACTATACCAACATTACCCACAACTAATTAATCAATTAGTGGAATTACAGGACGAGTAACGAAAGTTCGATTACAAAAATTGTTAACAACGAAGATAGGACCTGTAGAAATACCTACTGAATTTTTATTAATAAAAGGATTAGTAACTCCAGCAATTATTGGCATGGATTGGATGTTGAAATATAATGTTTAAAAAGATAGCCAATAAAAAGTTTATTTTTATTTATAACAATATTAAATATCAAGTACCATTGAGCAAATATCACAATAATTCACCATTAAGTAATGTTTTACGGAGCCAACAAGAAAAACCAATGCAATTTCAAAAAATGGACACCCAAATAGCTAATTCGAAGGTTTGTTGGGTAATTCAGCAAAAGCAAAATCCGATTGCTTTCATGGCGTACCATAGGGAAATAAGTGAAAAAAATAACAGAAGAGAAATGTGTTCACTTTTACAAAAAAACTGATACCGAAGAAACTAAAGATTTGCGAATTGCTGAAATTATTTCAAAGTATATGGATTTTTTTTCAGATGAACCAAGTACTAATAACATCTGTGAATGTAAACTTAAAATTATTAACAAAAAAAAGTCATTCAATCAAAAATCTTATCCGTTACTATTTTCCAGAAAAGAAGCAGTTGACAAGGAAATACAGCGAATGCTACAGTGGGATGGAATAAAAAGATCGGATTCAACGTACGCTAATCCAATAGTAGTAGTACCAAAGAAAGATAATACTGTTAGAATATGCTTAGATGCTAGGAGACTAAACAAAATAATTGAACCTGACAGAGAATAGCCACCCAATATGGATGAACTCTTACATACATTTCACGGAATGAAAATTTTCAGCTCGTTAGATCTCACCTGTGGTTACTGGCAAATTCCTTTAGAGAAGGATTCAATAAAGTATACTTTTAGCATTTTAGTAAACAGGAAAAGCTATCATTTTAAAGTATTACCAGATAAAATAGCGACATCTTACTATCGCTTTTTGACCTGACATTGCAGTAGGGTAGACAAATTGAAGCGGGATTTGCTCCTAATAAGTTCCCCATGCAAGGCGGCCATGCTTGCTGTCAAAGCATAATGAAAATTTTAGAAAAATTTTGTGCAGATCGTTTTTGATTGCAGCGAGAACCTCGATGTTTCAGTAGCGGCATTTAATAAATATCTAGATAAAATATTAGACCCAGAAATTAGGCCTTTTGCAACAATTTTTGTAGATGATGTTTTAATTTAATCGAGATTTGAAGAGGAGCAAGTAAAGCAACTTGGACAAGTTCTGAGAAAATTGAAAATTACAAACATGAAAGTAAAACATAGTAAATGCAAATTCCTACAACATGATGTAAAGTTTTTAGGTCCTATCGTAAGCTCTGAAGTTATACGAAAGGGTAGTTTGCGTTATGCATCACCCTGTGTAAAGTACCCGAAAAAATTTTGACTTGATAACAAATTTCTGTTTTCTAATAGTTAAATAATGTATCCACCAAAAAGCAAAATATTTAACAATAACTAATTTAAGGAGTAACACATTTTGCCATTTTTTACCGGTAAATTGTCAATATCTCGAAAACGATAAACTTTAGGTCTGTAAAACCTTATGTTATTTTCATCCACTGATAACGAGGCATCTAATAGTGTAATGATACATAGGGTGTTCCACTTAAGAAAAACACCTATGTTAGGGTCATCATACTCTTACGGAACACTATGTATAAGTCTAAATAATTTTAGATTGTGCATCTAAACGGTAAGTATGTTAGTGCGCACACAGATTTAAAAAATCTTCAATAGTAACGCTACAGTTTTCCGTCCACGCAATGTTGGCCCACCCTGTATAATTGCCAAGACTGTACAGAAGTCAACAAAGCATTTTTCAACTTTGTTGTTCATCTTCTACAGAAAGCTGTATTATTTAACTCTGCCCTGTTACCTGGGACACTATCTAGTCGGTTTTTCTTCCTTAAATATGCAAAATAGAAATTAGGCAACTAATTCCTTTGTATTCAGTTTTTCAGCAAATTAATTTATGTAAATATCTATTACGATTGCTTATCTAAATTTAGAAAACGTGTTTCTGAAAATCTATCTCCAGTTCATGGTTATTTTACCATTCTTGTACTCGTCTGCTTATATTGTTAACTTACATTTTTTTACACACACTGTCTTGCTGTACATTGACACATGATCTTTATATGCGCATATTTCTCATGCCTGTAATTAGCTTTAACCTGTTCGCTACAATATACACATAAATTTAACGCGTTCATAACGAATATAATAACAGCTACAAAATGGTGTCAAAAATATACTCAAAGTTGTATGCAAAGTTCAAAGTAGAGATTTTGAAATGTTGAAAGGAGGGCCGTGACAATTCGCAGTTACTTATTCAACTAGTGCCCCCTACTTTCACTAAACCTTCAAGTTGAAATTTGACCGTAAAGTTAAGAGGTAGTTAGTTACAGTTTCTGCATTTTTGTTTGTCAGCTCGATCCATTTGCATTTAATTTTTCTGTTGGCTTAGCCGGTCATATTAAATCTACCGCTCATAAGCGTTTGGGTATCTTTAATTTGCTTGTATAATATAATGCCAAAAAGCAAAATATTTAACAATAACTAATTTAAGAAGTAAAAAATTTCGCCATTTTTACCGGTAAATTGTCAATATCTCGAAAACGATAAACTTTAGGTGAATAAAACCTTATATTATTTTCGTCCACTGCTAATGAGATATATAATAGTGCAATAATATATGGGGTGTTCCACTTAAAAAAAAAAAAACATATGTTAGGGTCGTCATACTCAGGGAACACTCTGTATAAGTCTAAATAATTTTAGATTGTGCATCTAAACGATATGTATGTTACTGCGCACACAGGTTTCAAAAATATTCAATATTAACGCCACAATCTTCCGCCCACGCATTGTTGGCCCACCCTATAGATTATAGTGCAGCCTTCTTCAACTTACATCCTTATGTAAATATGAAGAAGCGCTGCTTCAGCCATAGCTCATTGTTGTTCAACCTAGGTGAACTAAAACGTCAAACGGTTTTTTTTTTTTAATTTATGCTGTCACTACCAAGTAAGTAAACTCTTGTTATTTATTGCTTGTAACTTGAACAGGTTGTCTTTTTTCTAAATAAACTTCAATGAATATATTTGATTTCTCATTCCTGCCGCTTGGACCTAAACCAGGGTTGTCGTAAATAATCATTAAGCATAGACTTGTGCCGATTTCCTTTGTTAGGGGGTACTATTAACTCTAGGCTTACGTTAACAAGAAAAACAAACGTTTCAAAAGAATACAGAAAGATGATTGCTCATGAAATTTTTGTTTTCATTATTTGCAAAACCGATATTTCCATCGTAGTCATTGCATTGCGTTGTGTTTTAGCTAATACCAAATCATTTTATTGCTTAACGACACTATTGGCGAGTTGACAAACTGTATTTGTACTTCTGTGCAAACCAGCAGTTTGTATTGATTTATAGTCGACGGATTCTTGAATTATCATTCCTTAAAAAAGTTTTTACATTTCATTTCAGTTTTTTTCTGCGAGAAACTGTTGAAAATAATCTTGGTACAAAGTAGTCTACAGTTTAGTTTAGTTTAGTTTATTAAATCCTCCAAAGACAAAGAACATGTGTAGAGTGTGTCAGGTACACATGTATTACATTATTGACTAGAAACTATAAATAAGACAATGAACACATTGTTGTCACAGGGAGAAAAATTAATCTAAATTGTATAAGGAGTAATTGATTAGGTAGGATTTGAGAGTCGATTTAAAACTGATAAATGAAGTGCGATTTTTTATATGTTCAAGCAATTTGTTAAAAAAATTTAAGCCAGTGAAGGTCATAGAATTTTTGGTAATATCTGTTCGTGGTGTGGGCAAATAGAAATTTAGATTGTGCCTGGTATTGTGATTAAGTATAGAATTGCACTGCATAAATTTTGACATGTTTTGATATATATAAGAACAAATTTCAAGAATGTAAATCGAAGTAAGCGTTAAAATTTTTAACTCCTTAAAAATGTTTCTACAAGATGCTAAAAACGGGACACCCGCTATTATTCTCACTATTCTTTTCTGCGCTAGAAAAATTCTATTTGAAGGTGGAGAAATACCCCAAAGAGTGATACCATAGGATATCCTGGAATAAAACTGGGAGTAGTAAACAATTAGCAGTTGCTCTCTTGAAAGAACGTTTCCCAATATTCTAACCTGAAAGCAAACGACGACATTCAGACGTGAATGTAGTTTGGAGCAGTGGGTACCCCAATGCAAGGTTTTATCTAAATTGACACCTAGAAACATTGTGTCTTTAGCATGACGTAATTGCATATTATTAATATTTATATTTAGAGGGGAAAGATATCGATTCTGTCTACAGTGAAACTGAAGGTAACATGTTTTGGGGATATTCAGATAAAGATGGTTTGAAGAAAACCACGTGGTTAATTTATCCATGAGGGCATTAACTGAATCTTCTAGAGGTTTTTCAGAGAGAAGAACAGAAGTGTCATCAGCATATATTGTTAAATCATATTCGGAAAGATAATGTGGAAGATCATTAATAAATAGCAAAAAGAGAATTGGGCAGAGAATTGACCCCTGAGGGACGCCAGTACTATTATTAGCCAAATTATATCTATAACTTTTATTCAATTCACCATATTCTGAGTGCAAGATTTCGACAAATTGTTTCCTGTTGGATAAGTAAGAGTGAAACCAGTCGGCAAAAATTCCCCTTATCCCGACATTATTTAATTTTTTAATTAGTGTTTGGTGATCAACACTATCAAAGGCTCGGCTGAGGTCACAAAAGATACAGATTGGATATTCGCCTTTATTTAGGTAGTCAATGGTTTTATTATAAAAAGAATTGATTGCAGTAAGTGTAAATCTTTTGGAACGGAAACCGTGCTGACTATCGTTAAGAATATCGTGTTTATTTACAAAAGTCCTTACCTGGTCAAGCATTATACTAGGTGTCTCATAACCTACGGAGGAGATTAAAAGGGTAGCTAGGGGAGATCAAATTAAGGATTTTCTCTTAATAAATTTTTGGGAAAAAAGCAATAACTAAAAAGTAACAAGAGTTTAAAGTGAAATTCATTAACAAACAAAAGATATTCCCTGTAGTAATATTTTAGGTTTTATATTCAAATTTGAGGCATTTATGAGTTAATTGAACATTTCTTTACAATAAACCACTATTTTAAAAAATGTAGTAACGTTAAAGTAGCGGCTATTTCATTCTTTCTTTTAATGCCCAAAAATGGATTTTCATCTCATTCTGCACCGCCTACTAATCAAAACCAAAACTAGGAAACAGATTAACATAGACATTTTACGAATAGTGGTTTTGATAAACTTAGAGTTTATTTAATAATAAAGTTGCATTTTGTGAAATAATTTTGATTAATTTAGAAGCTATAGGTGTAAATTAAAGAAGAAATTAAGAAAGTTAAACTTCTGTAACTTTTTTACTACTGGGTTTTGGTCAAAAGCGAATTAAGAAAAAAGCTTTATTTTGATGTCCTACAGGTGCCCTTCCAATCTCCTCCGTAGGTTGTGAGACACCCAGTATATTCGAAAACTTTGGAGAAAGCTGATGTTAATGCTATAGGGCTATAGTTTTCTGGTAAATTAGTATTATTTTTTTTATAGATAGGAAAGTTAAAGTTTTAGAAATCTTTAAATATGATGGGAAAACACCCTCCGAAAACGAGGTACTAATAATTTCCGTGAATGGTTCAGCGATTAGGTCACCTACTTCCCTCAAAAGAAATATCGGAATATTGTCATAACCAGCGGAATACTTATTTTTCAGCCGAAATAAAACCAGTGAAACCTCATCAGTTAGAATTGGTGAGTTAATTATAGTAGGAATAACCGCAATGGTATTTCTCAAAGCAAATAATTACACCAATTACAGGAAAATGGATCATTATCCAAAATAAAAAACTGCTCTTATCTTTAAACTAGAACCAGAAGTACTACTACCAACTACGCAACCGCAAAGTAACATTAGCAAATACTAATATTTACAGATATGTTGATCTATCTCCACAAGGGACAATCCCATATAACTGCTAACTAACTAATTACTAAAAACCGAACATTTAGGTCGTAAAAAAGTCGAAAAACGAGTGTGTCTGATTTGGGTGACTTAATTATGACACGAGATATTTATATTCTCGTATAAAGCTCCAGTAAAGTTAAATAAAACATTAAAATTAAAAAAAATTTGTGCAAATCGTTTTTGATAGCAGTGAAAACCTCGAGCAGCCTCTGGACAGCTGTTTCAGCCCTGCTTGGGGCTTCTTCAGCAGAGAGGTAGCTCGACATTTCCACTGCAAACAAAAACGACTTGTCCAATTTATTCGCAATTGCGGTGTAAGAGTGATGAACAGATAAAATAGCGACATCTTACTATCGCTTTTTGACCTGACATTGCAGTAGGATAGACAAAGTGAAGCGGGATTTACTCCTAATAAGTCCCCTATGCAAGGCGGCCATGCTTGCTGTCAAAGCATAATGAAATTTTTAGAAAAATTTTGTGCAAATCGTTTTAAAATTAAAGTCATTATACAGAATTTCATATAAAATGATGATAATGACTTCAATTTTGATTTTGTACAAAATTTCGAATAACGACTTCAATTGTAATGTATTATTTAACTCCATTGGACCTTTCTAAGAACCTGTCACGAGAAAATAATTAAGTCGCCCAAATCAGACAGACGCGTTTCTTAACTTTTTTACGACCTAAACGTCCGGTCTTTACTAATTAATTATTTAGTGGCAAATCAATTTTCTAATATAGGCACACATCTCAAATAGTTATAAACAAATATTATACGTGCGTAGCTCGTATTAATCAAACTGGCTAATCTTATCCTTATTAAAGCCGAACAGATAATTTCCTTCCATATCTGAGATGATCTGATTAAATAAACAAACAAATTACTTTGCTTCTTACAGTGGCGTAGCTAAAGTTCGTCGGGCCCTGGTGCAAAATATTCATTGGGGGCCCTCACTAAAGCGTACGGTATGGTCATAGAATACTAATTGTTGATTGAACTGCAAATCAATCGTTTAAATAACGATTCAGACGTCCCTTGTTATAAGAATAAATAACTTTCTCTTCAAAAACTTTGAAGAAGAATACAGGCTTAACCAAGCACTTTTCGGATATAGATTAAGTTTGGTTAAATCGCCTTATTTTAGCTCAGAAATCTGAGGTTAAGCCACTTCTACGGAATTTAGGGACACTCTGTAGAAGTTGAAAGAGGAAATTAAAATTATATAGAGGCTAATTCAATTTTATTTTTTGTTTGAAAGTTCAAAAATTCCTTAAATTGAAGGCGGAGAAAACTAAATGTTTTATTTGTTGTTTAGTCTTGGTAATATTGAATAATTGAAAACCAATTGTTTTGCACTATTTTTTTATGTTTTGACCGAAAACAGGTGTGTTCTTTTTACCGCAAAATTGTTGTTCTTAACTCAACGGCACTCACTAAAGCCCCGGTTTCCTAGGATAATATAGCGGCTGTAATATAATGGTAAATGACGTCATGTAGCATTGAAATATGACGTACATTGGCATAATGTAAGCAAGGAAAAACGATAGTGTGCATTTACTTTAATACATTCCATGATTGTCTATCTGGATTTAGAAAACGAGGAATTACCAAAAGAGGATTCTAAACGTCTAAAAAAAACTTGTGAGTATTTTTAGATGACGGTGACGTTTGCAGTTTTCTGGGAAGCCAAATGTACTCAATGTTCTCAGCACATTTTTTGTGACGTCATTCACCGCCAACTTACGGTTACTATTTTATGGAACCGCTATCCTAGGAAACCGAGGCTTAGGTCCAGTTTTACAAATGGGGCTCAACTTTTAGCTGAAGCTTAAACCCTTAGCAACGATTATTTCAACAATTGTTGTAAATGATTTAAGCTTCGGCTTAAAGTCAAACCGTCATTGTAAAATTGGGCCTTAACCTTGCAAATTTGTACGTTTTTTTACACACTCGCTGTTGAGCTTTTGTGAGCTTCCCTCGCATCAATCAAATAGAGAATTAGGTTAGAATGTTACCGGAAGTAACTTGTTTTTTAAACTCAGCAAATCTCACCTCACTTATGATATTTACTGATCTGAGTCGATTGTAAAACGAACACACCTAAATACGTACTTTTTGTTTACATAAAAAATCGTTGTTTTTTCTGAATTGGCCTACTCGTTACATGCTAACATATACACGTTGATTGAACATTTGTCTTCATGTATCTTACCAAAATGAAAAAATTAAACATTATTTCGTGGGTCCCAAACACCTGGAGGCCCCCGAACTGCCATATTATAGCTACGCCACTGGCTTCTTACCCCTTTTGCTTTTGCAAGTCTGCTAATTCTGCAGAAACAAAACTAGGAAGTGGATCTAAATCTAACATTATCCTAACCAAAAGAAGTATTCAAAATTGTACCAGTTTTTTATCGTTGCAAATAATTAAAGTCAAATTCCTTTTGATTTCAACAACCTTAATCATTTTCCTACCTCAATTTATGCCATTTTCTAGACAAGATGGTATTAGTTAATTCTTAATAGTTAAAAGCTTTGAAAGTTACTGCAGCATTTTCTTAGCATACTTGCAAGGCATTTCCTGTTTTGATTTTTTTCTTCTTCTAAAAGATAAGTACGGTATCTGTTCGTTCAAAATACGGAACAAATGAATTTATTTTTAGGATCGTATGATACGATAATAAATTTGATATCTACGTATGTAAATGTTTTTAATAAAGTAATACGCTATTTTATGTGATAAAAGTTTGAGCGCATAAATCGCTCCATACAGCAGACTCACAATCAGACAATAAATGCGGTTTCTTTTGAAAAACAAGTGGTTGTAAAAATAAGAAAAAAATATTCATATCGATTTCGCCAGAGAAAAATATATTGTAATTAAAAAAAAATCAGCGAGATCATCGCGTCTTAAGAAAAAATAAAAAACGCCAGTTTGTGGCAAATAACTAGCCATTTAAGTTGTATTTGCATCTTCTTTTGTTAAGGTTTACGATAACGACTCCGTCATCGATATTCCTCGTTTTTTTATTCGCCCTGTATGTGGCGATACAAAAGGAAAAAAAGACTTGCAGACTGAGAAATCAAGACTTAACATCGATGCAAGTAAGTAACAGATTCATTGAAAAAGACGCAATAAACGCGAGAAAAGAACAAAATGACGACCCCTAAAGAGATGAATGTGCATCGGCCTCCGATGAAGGAGCATAAACAGGTTTTGATTGAAACAGGCTTTGAGAGTCCATTCAAGTTGAAGAGAAATAAATATTTATCTCATCCGCAACATTTCTTTTGGATTATTAATATTCTCATTCTTAAGTTTTACTAAACTGCGAATAAACCCCGATTCTGATCTGGCCAATAACTATGTATTTCCATAAATTCATTTGCTAGAAAATATTTCCCTTAATTACCGGTAGGTAGTACATACAATAATAATTCATGTTTTAGTCATAAGTATAGTCCTAGATTTACCCAGTGAGAAACACTCGCTTTCGAAGGACATTGAAAACATTGTTCTACTGAAGATTGATTTTAGTGGTATACTTATGAAGATATTAATAATATGTGTACATATTTCACGTGGCGCGTAAAATATCGAAACAACTTTGACGATGAATTTTGATTTGCATGAAAAACTAAATCTGCGATGCCCCCTAACAACAAATCCAGTATTTCATGTTGTACATGAGACTAAATTAGATGCCATACTTAAGAAGATATTTTGTGACCTTATTAAAATGAAACTCCGCTATTGGTAACTGTTGTCCAGCGAAATAGTCTTTTTAGAATATGTATAAAAGAAGTCCACAGTACTTAGGCAACAAAATAGTTACTATAAACCTATTTTACAAGAGTTGTATAAGAGCAATATGACTGCCCACTGCTTTATAACGTATTTATTAAATATATTCATAATACTTCCAGAAACGTTTATACAGCATAAAAAGTAATGTTGATATTACTTTATAAGCTGCTTTCTAAACACTTCTGTGTCATTATTTTGCTTTAGTACTTGTGCCCGCCCGTTTTGGACATTTAAGTGCTTTATTAATGCCGAGAAAATGTTTACAAAACCAAATAACAAAGCTTTAAGTTTAATTTCATAATAGGACTTTAAATTTAAAGTTACTTTAATCTAAAAAGATACATTTGTTTCCCTATTTTTAAAGTGACTTTAATTTAAAGCTTCTGTTTTGAAAGAGGCCGTTAGTGTATAAACATTTATATGAATTTAATAAAGCTTTTTGGTTACTTCTTTTAAAGTAGGTACGTTTTTTTTTTGACAACTTCTTACAATTTTCGGTAACGTTTCTAAGTATCTCAGTTGTGAGAAAACATTTACCGATTCGTGCAATTTATTCCCAATAATTGCCAAAAACATACGAAAATGATCAAATAGTAGCCCTTTTTGATAAGTCAATCTCTGTAAAGAAACGAGGAGGTCAACAACAGCAACAAAAAGATATCAGTATAAAAAATTTATTTTGGGCAAATGATGAAAAATTGTGGAGGTAATAATTGTTGCCGTTATACTTCGGAAGCGGCTCCACCATTCATAATTGTATGTTATGTTGCCATGTTACGGTCTTTTAACAGTTTGAAAGTAATAAAACTTAATTCTTTATTCTTGATAAATGAGTAGCTGTCAAGCTACTATTCGCCGGAGGGAGTGTTTGTTTACCTCTGCGCTTTAATTATTGAAGAAACACGATTCAAGGAACAGTGCATTTAAGAAACAAACAGGTGTACGAAATAATATCCGGTTGAAAAAAAATATTTAACAAATTAGTAATCATTGAAAATTGACGTTCTGCAAATTAAGCAACAAAATAAAATCGAGATTTATTACTATAGCGCGTTCCAACCTTGTATGAAGTGTGGCTATAGCGTCCCTTTCTACCTTTCATGGCTTTTCAATAAAGTTATCTCTATCTCTCCGAATTCTCCACGAGACCGAAATGCATTCTAATAACGTGCCGAAGATGCCTCAATGTTCACCATCGATGTTTACGTCGCGCTCACTATAAAACAAACGCGTAGATTTAAATCGAATCGTGCACCTCGAAGATACGCCCCGCTATCTAAAACTGTACGTTTGTTTTACATGATGTCGCGGTATCGAACGCGACCTAAACATCATGGATAGACAGCGAAGCATCTTCGACATGTTCGCATCCTTAGAGAGTGGAACGCGCTATAATATAAATGTAATATTTCGCCAACATTTCGTAGCTTTTCCATTAAAAATAATAAATATAAAATGCAATATTATCAGTAATAAAATTATTTAATAATAACGAATAACTAATCATTTCTAGCAGGCAACAGGCTGTAACGCACCTTCATCTATTTCTTAGAGGGGGTACCTCAAGGATCGGTATCACGTTAACTTTTATACAGTATTTTTACCTGTAATTTAGAAACGTCATTTCAAAACTGTAAATACCATTTTTATGCAGACGACATACAAATTTATAAATCATTTCATCTGTCTCAAACTTTACAAACAGTTTAGTAAAATTTTCAGAGGAGCATTGTTTATAGCTGAATCCTAACAAATCGCAGTTAATTATTTTTAGGAACAAGAACGATAGATGAAGCCGGTAAGAATACTCGTATAAAACTTGCAGACCTAATAATGTGGTAAAAAAATTGAGACTAACTGTTGATACTTCACTTTGGTTTAGAGAACATGTCTCCAGGATTATTAAAAACGCTTTCTTTACTTTAAAAATATTATACAGATGTAGACATTCATTTAGCCAAAAAAATAAAATAAACTGCTACTATTTTATCGAAGTTGCATTATTGTGATGTGGTGTTGTACGGACCATGATTCGATTTGAAAACTTCTACTAAACTTCAACGAGTGCAAAATGCTTGTTAAAGATTAATGTTTAGGATGCGGAAACATGAAAGGGTGAATTATCAGTTAAAAGATATCAGGTGGTTAAACTTGAAAAATATTCGTTTATTACATTCAGCGTGTACACTTTATTAGTTATTTACGTGTCAAGCTTTGTAAATTAATCTTTACGGGCGAGCTGGAAGTTTGTGAGGCGAGCGACGCAGGAGCGAGCCCCATAATCCAGTGAGTTAAATAAAGATTAATTGCAAAGCGTGTCGCGTACAAACTTTTATTTTCACCTTCACATGGCAATTTTCAATTAATTTACTTTAACTTTTTTTTTTCGTAAACGTTAATGCTTTCTAAAAGCCTGTAAAATTATACAGGTCTTTTATACAAGCCCGTAAAATTTTACAGGTCTGTTCCAGTAATTTACCGTTTACTTGGTTACCGTAAACAAAATGTCATTTACTAAGAAGGTGGCAATAAAAAATATTAAAAACCAAAAGTCCGCAATATCTTTATAAGAAAATAACTTTTCGTACAAACGTACATAATCTGAACTTACGATTTATTGAATCGAACCTAAATCTAAATTATATTAATGATATTGATGCCCGATCCTGATGAATTTATCTGCCAGGTTATTATCCTTGAAAACCATTGTATCGATAGCAATTACCTGGCAGATAAATGTATCAAGAGGTGAAGAAGTGAGTAAATGAGCTTTTGTAAATAATTTTAAGCGATGCGTCTTTCTGTTATCTTTCTATTACCACTTCAGTTGAATATCCTAAGGTCGTTCGCGCAAGAAACTTCACTTGGCTGAATAGGTGTGAAAGAATTATCTTCACTTCAAAATCATTAGCAATCATCGGCTAATTTTAATACTGAATTACACAGGGAAATCTAATACCGACTAATTTCAGTGTAATTACTTAAACTAAACAATTACTTGAACTGTACATTCTTCATTGCAAATAATTTTTTTAAGGACAGCTAAAATTTGCGTTTAGACCTCGTTTATACGTCAAGATCACACTATGACAGTTAACGACATTCACAAAAGAATAAAACTTTATTAGACAATAAGATCATCTGAACGGTCCAAGTGGTAAGGGTCCGGCCTATGTCTTGTTTGAAATAATAATAAATAAACAAATAGCTGTTAATCAAAGTTCGAACGTAAAAAATTAATAGGTGAGTTACAAGTTAAAAGAGATCATGTGGTTAACTTTGAAAAATACTCGTTTATTAAATTCGGCATGTACACCTTATTAGTTATTAACGTGTCAAGCTTTGTAAATTAATCTTTACGGGCAAGCTGGAAGTTTGTGAGGCGAGCGACGCAGGAGCGAGCCCCATAATCCAGTGAGCCCAGTAAAGATTAATTGCAAAGCGTGTCGCGTACAAACTTTTATTTTCACCTTCACATGGCAAATTTTAATTAATTTACTTAAACATTTTTTTCGTAAACGTTTCTTTTTATCGAAAGCGTTACTGCTTTCTAAAAGCCTGCAAAATTATACAGGTCTTTTATACAAGCCCGTAAAATTTTACAGGTCTGCTCCAGTAATTTACCGTTTACTTGGTTACCGTAAACAAAATGTCATTTACTAAGAAGGTGGCAACAAAAAATATTAAAAACCAAAAGTCCGCAATATCTTTATAAGAAAATAACTTTTCGTACAAACGTACATAATCTGAACTTACGATTTATTGAATAGAACCTAAATCTAAATTATATTAATGATATTGATGCCCGATTCTGATGAATTTATCTGCCAGGTTATTATCCTTGAAAACCATTGTATCGATAGGAATTACCTGGCAGATAAATGTATCAAGAGGTGAAGAAGTGAGTAAATGAGCTTTTGTAAATAATTTTAAGCGATGCGTCTTTCTGTTATCTTTCTATTACCACTTCAGTTGAATATCTTAAGGTCGTTCGCGCAAGAAACTTCACTTGGCTGAATAAGTGTGAAAGAATTATCTTCACTTCAAAATCATTAGCAATCATCGGCTAACTTTAATACTGAACTACACAAGGAAATCTAATACCGACTAATTTCAGTGTAATTACTTAAACTAAACAATTACTTGAACTGTACATTCTTCATTGCAAATAATTCTTTTAATGACAGCTAAAATTTGCGTTTAGACCTCGTTTATACGTCAAGATCACACTATAACAGTTAACGACATTCACAAAAGAATAAAACTTTATTAGACAATAAGATCATCTGAACGGTCCAAGTGGTAAGGGTCCGGCCTATGTCTTGTTTGAAATAATAATAAATAAACAAATGGCTGTTAATCAAAGTTCAAACGTAAAAAATTAATACCATGGCATTCTCTGTCCTGCATTGAAACGATGTCAAGGTAGCTGTGACATGCATGCAGCGTAACAGCCAGTGCAGTTCGTTGTTTTTATTGTTTTTAAGGCGCGAAGTAAAAACTTGAAATCGGAAAAGGAGTTCAGCTGTTTGAAGTAACTTAAAATGAAATCTAGATAGAAGCAAAGAGTCATCATAACCTCTGACCGAATAAGTACAGTTGCGGCCCTTGAAAACTGGTACACTGAGAATTGACATCAATGTAAAAAGTTCGTAATTTTACAATGTGTAAATCACCTTTATCTATCATTTTCGTGACAGTGTCCAATTTGACATCCATAGTAGGGTTTAGAGTGATTGAGGAACGATTAGAAACTTTAGATTTAAGATTAATGTACACCGCCAAAATATTGTATTTGTCAAAGTGAATCAGTTTTCAAAGGCCGCAACTGTACCATTTGAATTTGAATTTATTAATATAACCTGATGAATACATCTAGGTATGTCTAACAATGCAATCGATAAGAAAACATAAGAACTTGACATTTGTTCTTTGTAGAGATTCAATCTGTTCAATGAGGACGTAATATATAGGAAACCAAACCAGGGCAGCGAGATAAATAAAACCATATATTTTGAAACTACTATCTACTGTGGCATTACTATGATTCGTGAAAGCGAGTTTCAAACCAAAAATAACACCTGGGTTCTTAATGACATTAGTTGTCAGATAAAACAGTGACATCCTACGATTGGTTGTATTCAGAATTATTGTAGTAGCAATAGCGCAGAAGTGACAGAAGGCTGTGTGGTTTTCCATTCTGTTACAGAGTGAATATTTTCTTGGAGCAGAATCAAGAGATAAAATCGAGGAGTACAATTTGATATCAACGGCAAACATTAATTTTTCCCACTGTACAGCATTAGCAATGTCACTAATGAAGACTAAAAATAATACAGGTCCTAAGTTGGAACCTTGAGGTACCCCTTAAGATGGCTTAATTGGAACCGATATCTATACATAATAAATACAATAAAAATCTGTAAGTCAAATATGCCGTTGCATTTTCACGGTAACCGTCAGATTGAGATAATTCGTTCAAAATAATTTACTGCGAGTTATATTTCTTTAATATATTATTTTATTATCGCTCATCACTAGCGTCCTAATTCACAAAATATCGCTCGATGTTTGCTCTTGAGACCGTACTTTAAAAAAGTACGGATTAATAGTTCGCTAGTATTATCGTTAGTGTGTACGAGTCACTACTTTAAGTCTGAATAAAAAGTTCCTGCATGCTAAGTCAACACCTAAGCAACAACTCAGCAAGTTCACAACTGTTGTTCAACAATGTTTGGTTAGTCTGGACGCACCTTAACACATACAGCGTGGAACAAAAGTATTGAATAAAGGCTGTCTGTAACTTCTCTGTAACTTCTTTATTTGAAAAGTTATGAAAAAATGTTTAATACAAAAGGTTATTTGGTTTACTGCCACGCTTGTTACCACCTTTTCAGTTTGTTTTCTCTCATCTTCTTTTTTTCTATTGCTACGGCAACCAACTTTGTTTTTTTTTAATGGTACTTATATTTATTTTTAGCAATTTTGAAACAAGCACTTTTTCATTAATACAACTTTGTCATTATGAGCAAAAAAAATAAAATATAAGAAAGGAGAAGAAATAGATTCAGCAATAAAACACAATTATTGTTTCTGATCAAGAATGCTATGGAAATTTAACAATTGAAGTTATACAAGATCTGGATATAACTTTTAGTTGTGATTTTTTTTCTCCCTATTTTAATTTTTTTAATCATTCTTTTCTTCAACAAAATTATTACTGAACCGAGAATAATACGCTCATTTGAAATTCAGTAAAAGTTATTGCAGGTAACATTAAAAGAAACTAAGTTGATTTAATTTTCTATTAAACATTTTTTCATAACTTTTCAAATAAAAAAGTTACTGCCATTATTCGATACTTTTGCTCCACCCTGTATATCTACCTATTTCTACTGTAAAGAGCCAATCCATTAATCATTGTAATCACAATCACCAATAAAATTATTACTTAATTGAAGTGGATTCTCGTCCTAAGTGCATTGTACATATAATAAAATCTTTTTAATCTTTAATCGGACATTATTAAAATTACACACAATCGCTCAATGTTTCACTGTTACTTGATGAAGCAGACGACCGACAGTGAGACGTTGAGCGATTGTGAAGTTCTAACAGTGTCCTTTCAAAAATTAGAAACAATTCATTTTATAATAATTATCACAAGTGAAGTCGACTCTTGTGCGATGAAAATTCAATTACATATAACGGTTTCAGTTCACTCTTGTGCGATGAAAATTCAATTACATATAACGGTTTCAGTTCAAAGTTTAAAAACTCTTTCTTAAAAAAAATGTTACGTAAGAAAAATTCGAATACCTGCTCTTCCATTCCTAACTGAAAAAATTTGTT
Organism: Prosopocoilus inquinatus; assembly: GCA_036172665.1. Lineage (NCBI taxonomy): Eukaryota > Metazoa > Arthropoda > Insecta > Coleoptera > Lucanidae > Prosopocoilus > Prosopocoilus inquinatus. The sequence continues at coordinate 33,352,354 of CM069877.1, forward strand.
TACGAAATTTCGATCCTTCTGAAGGTCGACGCATTGACGTACTTGAAAACCAATAAAAAAACATGGCACAGTTTGAAAGCCGTGTTTATAAAACCTGTAGTACTGCAGAATACGTAAAGTATTTTTTTTTATTTGAACAAACTCAAGGTCCCTAAAAGCTACCCATTATAAATCAAAGAGACCGATGGAAAACGCGCTTCTTGTTATTCTTCGCCTGTGATTCGCGTTAATTTCCACTCGTGAAAAGTCGGTAGACTATCTCGAAATTAATATAATAATAAATAAATATTTGAACCTATAAATAAAACATAGAAAGTGTTAAACACTTTCCCGTAATCCGTGATATCGATTCTGTTACTCGCTGAATTTGAAGGACCGATATTGTGTTAAGGGCTAATTTTGTTTGAAGGACCATTTCTGTTTGAAGGACCAATTAAGAATCACCCTGTATATTTGCATCTGCTTACTACATCACTAATTCGACTTAGAAATCTCTTGATACTTAAATTTTTTATAAAAAACCGCAAGCGACCGTAAACTTAAAAGTGAGCCACGTATTAAATTCATCTAATTAATTCGCTTGAAACTGCCTCATTAAATATTCGGAAACGCCATTAAACATACAGCGTACAACTTATTAATTACTTTTTTATACACTTTTCGGGTTGCGAAAAAAAATATTAACCTTTCTTAATTAAAGCCGTTTATGAATAAATGCAGCTGCGCGATTAATATTCATTTTTTCAGTCAATTTGAATAGCACTAATCGACGGAGAAGGTTATCAAATAAATAACTGGCGTACTTACAGCGAGAACGTTTTACTAATTCAAATGTGCTAACCTTTTCAATGTACAATGTATGAAGACAAGCAGCGATGTTTAATTTAAATTGCACCGGCAAAAACATGTTAAGACTGTTAATTGTATTTGTCCTTAACTAACCTTTGCTGTTTTTTTTTCCTTTTTGTTTTTCTTGAACTTACGACAAATAGTATACCCAGAGTCAATTTCTTTTCGTGTTTACCATCATTGATAATTATTAATGTGCAAGCTCTTTTTTTGTTTATTACCGAAGTAAATTGCGCAAATGACGCGTTTTTAAACAACTTTTAATAAAGTATAAATGTGCTTAGAACTCCAATGGATGATTTTTCAATCACAAGTTAACTAAAAACCTTCAGCTTACCCCTAGTTAACCTTCAGTTTTCCATGGAAACAATTGTCTTCGTACCTGTTACCGTGAAAATAAACCAAGACTTAAAGTTAACTTGTGATTGAAAACCCGAGCGTAAGTAATAAAGCATTTATATCAATATATTTATAAATATTGCATTTGTACCTTTCATAATAAGTAGAATGGTGTTCGTGGTAGCTTTTCATATTTATAACTAAGTTGTAATTGCTTAAGAGTGCAAAACTCCCCTTAAAAAACGTTATTATAGTTTTTATTATCGTTTTATAATGTGGTTTAAACACTGTAAAATAATAAATATACAGTAATTTCTATATTAGTGTGTATTAGGGAAAAATATTTGTTACACACCATTACAAAGAGCTTTCATAATTGATTCTATGAAGGCTGCGAGGCGGTGTAGATGGACGACGTTGACCACCTTAGGCAAGAGACAAGATTGGTGGGAAGACCATACGAGAGGGGAAACGGTGCACATCCTGCGGGGGACCAGCAGAATGTACTAGAAAGGGAAACGGAGCATATCCTGCGGCAGAGCTGTTGCAAGTACCACAACGAAGTACTGGCAGTAACCAGTACCCAGAAATTTTTGTTTGAAATTCAGTATCAGTACCAGTACTTGTAGGAAGTACTTAAAGTTTCAAGTATTTTACTAAAAATAGAGAAATTCCAGTACCAGTATTAAGTATCTACTCTTTACAGTAGTTGCAGTACTTTATAATATTTTCATTACTTTAATGTACTTGCTGCATTTTATGGTACTGAAAGTAGCAGGTTTATTAATACAATTTTGGCTAATAATTGTAGTCATAATATTCAAATCGCTGTTTGGTTGATTATTTCGTACATTGGTGAAATGCGTTACGTAATTGGATAGAATAAGTTAAAAAGATATTTAATTGGTCTCGAGCCCAAGAGACATTAAATTGACGCAGGCCGGTACAATTCCTAGTAAATAAATTGTTTTGCTTTTTAACTTTACTTGAAGATGAATAGTTAAGATAAACAGTTAAATAAGAAAAGCGGCTTTTAACGTGAATCATAAAAAGATGTGAAACAAATAAAAGCACTTTAGAAAACGAGCTAAAAATGTAATTTATTAACTTACTTGACATTTCGCAAATATTATATGCCTTATGAAAAGTGAACAACGGAATTGCGAAACGTCAAGTAAGTTTATCTCCCCTAAGAATAAAATTTTTTCGGTTATGTTATACATCGTTGAAAAGCTCTTTTTAAAGACTATCTAACTAACCAAAAACCTAATATAGGTGCTATATGAAAAACAAAAGTTAGCGCTAATAACTTGAAAACAAATGACAATCGGAGGTTTCTGTTTGCATCAAAAACTTTGATTTAAAAAAAGTGTCTGAACAATGTAAAAGTTTAGAAGAGGTCACATTAGGTGTTATCGAGTTATTGAGGAATATTAAAATTGTCAAATTGTGGTTTTCTTAAATTATCTTAAAATTTAAAAAAGTTAAGGTGAATTTGAGATGAGATTTGTTGCGAGCATTGAATTCTGCAAAACATTCCCCATTTAACCGTTGCTCTATGTCTTCTAATAACCGAGATGCCAATGGTGAGCATCGAAATGTGGACAAACTGTATACGAAAAGTAAATCATAAAGTTAATGTAATCATAATCAGACTAGTCCATCGTTTCATGCGCAACTTATTTTAAAATAATATTACTTATTATTATGGTATAGTACTGTCCATCAGATTTCATTAACGTTTTTATTTATAAGTAAAAACTTTTTTTTTATCTTGAACCGAACAGAAATATAACTGGAAAAACACAACGTTTCGCTATGGATTAATAACGTCGTCAGGAGTGGAAAAAAATATGTTTTGTCAGGAGTGAAAAAAGTATTTACTTTTTTCACTCCTGACGAAGCTATTCTGAATATACTGTTCGAACTATTAGGCCTCGTTCGCACGAGCGTTTTTTAAAACGGTCAAGCGCTCGCTTTTTCTAATGCCCTGAATAGAACACATCAGATTTAATAGTTAAGTTCGCATTGAAAAAGCGCTTTAGTGAGAACGCTTATATTTCAACCGATAAGTTCTATTCACGACGTTAAAAAAAGCGAGCGCTTGAACGTTTTAAAAAACGCTCGTACGAACGCCGCCTTAAGAATTGGTTTTCCTATTACATAATTATTAACGAGCAGAAATATTTTTAATAATGTAATCTAATTAAATAATAATATAAATTTACTACATTTTCTGTTACAATATTTTAATTTGGTTTTAGAGAGTCTTTCTCTTATCACTGGTTTAATATAACTTCTTAATTTAATTATTAATTATATACCTATTCATTCAGATAAAAAAAAAACTTAGTCTGCTAAAAAAAACACACCACTGTGAACTGCGAAGTTTCGCTATCCAATAAAGCAACCAAACCACAAGGGATTTCCCCCAATTTTCATAAGCCTAAACTACGTCCTTCATTTAATTCGTATTTCCAGTTCCTCTGGGTAATTGCAGTTAGTAGTAAAGTACTGGAAATATTTTATTGTACTGCATTTATCTGGAAGAACTGGAGGTAACCTTAATACATTTCCAAGTATGCAGTATTACTACTATATTACTGATAATATACCAGCCAGTACCCAGTATCAATACTTTGTGAGTGGTACTTAAAATTCAAGTACCAGTGACGTTAATTCAAAGGTACTGGGAGTAAAGTACTTCAATTACTAAAATCAACAGCAGTAAAACTTGGTAATCAGTACCGCAGCTCTGTCCTGCGGGGGACTAGCGAGGAGCGATTTACAAGCTGTGGTTGGCCAACAAAAAGCTTACCAGGGCGCAACAGTCAATATTCTCCGGGAGACCAGCAGAATACTAGAGAGGAATGGTTCAGCGGTTTAGAAGCTGTGGTTGTCCAATTAAAGGTTTACCAGGGCGAAACAGTCAATATCCTCCGGGGACCAGCAGGATACTAGAGAGGAATGGTTCAGCGGTTTAGAAGCTGTGGTTCGCCAATAAAAGGCTTACCAGGGCGAAACAGTCAATATCCTCCGGGGAACCAGCAGAATACTAGAGGGAAATGGTTCAGCGATTTACAAGCTGTGGTTGTCCAATAAAAGGCTTACCAGGGCGAAACAGTCAATATTCTCCGGGGGACCAGCAGAATACTAGAGGGGAATGGTTCAGAAGCCGTGGTTGACCAGGACGAAACGGTCAATCTTCAGCAGAACATACTAAAAAGGAAGCAGCGGCAAGTTGACCACGCCAGGTGGAGTTAGGAGAGAATTCGCTGACGACCAGCAAGTCAGCATTCCAGAGTCGGTTGTGGCAAGGCAGAGCGAACAGCTATGCATGCTGAAGCGAGTTCGTTCGAGCGATGGGTAAAAGGTCACGCGCAAATTGCATTTCATTACAAGGTCACGCTATCTATCGCTGTGTTCTAATTAGTAACCATCTTGCATTGTTCGCAGTTCGCTTCCAGCAACTTCTTTACGCTCCACTTTATGTTTCGATTTTATAGGGGCACAGATGGTGTGAAAATTTCCCGTGAATTGATGCTGGTTTAAACAAGATGCTGAATTAAGAACAATTCTGCTAAAATTCTTTGTACCTTGTCCGCCGTTTGATTTGTTATAAGCAAATTTTACCGAGCGGTAACCCGTTTCTACTTAAATATAAAGGTAATTAATGACGCCATTAGAGCGACTCCTGCTTATACTAGATTTCTTTGTTTCAACAGAGCAATTTGCTTCTTCTTCTTCTTCTTCTTCTTTTCTTCGTTACTTCGCTTCCTATTTCACGCTTACTTTTTTTTTGCGGCGAATTTGTTCCGGCGAAGGATGATGTGTACGATTTAAATACGCAACGGAATTCGTGTATGATTAACGTGTGTCTTTTCGAAGGTAATCGACGTAAGCGACGAACCTGAACTTGGACGAACCGACGCGTGATGGCGCTGTTCCTTGCATCCGACAGCCTAAAGATAACAAATCCATCCGAACTTCGACAGAAATCGTAACGTACTAATTTAATTATTTTATTTAACTAATTTGCGCAATCGACGCAGACGTAGCCGCACGTTTGCATGCAATAAAATAAGTTACCGAACAATTTAAGTTACGTTTTAATTAAGATTTAAGTAGATTACCTATTCACATGTTCTGTAGATCTATAATGGATCTGAGTGAATTACATTTAATTATTGAAGTTGGTTGCTTTAGGCCCACAAGCCGTTGTCACTGGTATACCTCTGTGTTTTAAAATACGTTTTAAGTACGATCTGTTGTTTTGCTACGACGACTAATTACTTTGAATGGGCGGGTGTGAAGGTCCCATGAAAGGTTTCCGAATTTTGGCGCACGCCGTTAACGATGTATAATAGAGGATTGTGCAGGTTTTATATAACGATTATCGAACTAAAACGTAGTAATGTAGAGTTATAATTGTTCTGATAATAGTATATATTAAAAAGCAAGTTTTATAAGACATTTTATTTTAGCACGTGAGCGTCAAGTGGACAAGTACACTATCTTCTCTACACTGTCTGTTGCTAGCTTGAAAAAACCTGTTGGTATTGCAGCTTTTCATAGGTTTTATTAAAATTGTAGGCTTCTAAGACATTGTTTCTGTTAGGGGTAATATTTTTATATTTCCCTCTTGAAAGGATGCCGCAGCCATTGCTTTAAAGCACATATAGAATATTACTTTGTACAAAAAATATAAATTGATGTATACAGGGTGTAACAAAAATACAGGCCGCTACTTCACGGACGTATTCTACAGATAAAAAGAAAGAGAAAAGTTCATATAAACATGTATATAGGGTGTTCACGGGAAGCTGCAACTCTCTTATTTGAATTTATACGAAGTAACTTATATTGGACAAGTTTCAGGACCTGCCCTGCCCAATTTTATATCAATGTCGGAAAAGCAAATAACTGTCAGTTTTTTGAGATTTTCAGTTGTTTTTAACTTTTTTTTAATAAAATATATTTTTTATCATCGCATCGCGTTCAGAACGTCGCATTAATTATGTCTTTAAAATATTTTCTTCGAAAGCCTAGTATTTTTTTATTATTTGGTACATAAATCTGAATGATCGGGGAAAATGTCTACAATAGCTAACTTTTTCTATTTGAAACTTTACGAGATAACTTAAAATAGGAAAGTTTTAGGATCCTTTCCAATAGCTTTTATGGCAGCATCAGAAAAACAAATGACTGTTCGGTTTTCGAGATTTTCAATTGTTTTTAATTTTTCTTGAACGGAATCAGTTTTCTTTTTATCATCGCAACACTCAGAATATTTAATTTAGTATGCCTTAAAAATTTTTTTTTCTAACTACAATACGGTTTCTCGCGAACACCCTGTATACATGTTCTTTTTTCTTATACAATACAAAAACAATTGAAAATGTCGAAAACCAAACAGTCATTTTTTCCGAGACTGTCATAAAACCTAGCGGAAAAGTTCCTAAAACTTTCCTATTTTAAGTTACCTCGTAAAATTTCATTTCAAATAAAAAAGTTAGCTGTTGAAGACATTTTCCTTGATTATAAAATTTATCTACCAAATAACAAAAAACTACTAGGCTTTGGAAGAAAATATTTTAAAAACTTAATTAATATGACATCCTGAACGCGATGCGATGATAAAAAAAATATGTTTTATTAAAAAACGTTAAATACAGTTGAAAAATCTCACTAAACTGTCAGTTATTTGCTTTTCCGATATTGCTATAAAATTGGACAAGACAGGTCCTGAAACTTTTCTAATATAAGTTACTTCGTAAAAATTCAAATAAGAGACTTAACTGTTATTACAGCTTCCCGTGAACACCCTATATACATGTTTATATGAAGTTTTTTCTTTCTTTTGATCTATAGAATGCGTCCGTGAAGTAACAGCCTGTATTTTTGTTACACCCTGTATAATGAAGAAAGTTGGAATACTTGGTTATTTCCGTACTTAACGTAAGTAACAGTGTAACAACTTGTTTTGTAAGTCTGGTTGTTCGAAGTTGAACATGTCACACCTTGTTGGCAGAAGCGAACAAGCACTCTTCTCTAAGTTTAATGCACTTATTAGATGTAATTGCCAGAATTCGGAACGAGATACCGTTAGCACAACCGTGACAGGTACACACTCACGCATTACCAGCCAACGCAACGGCATATTGTACTTACATACACACACGCAACATTTGCATTACCAACTTGATGCAAACACGATTACAAATCGCTCATCCGATCACATGTTTACAAAGTCGTTGCAAGTAAGTATTATTTATTTACTATCGGTTATATTTATTTACCAATTCAGATCTCGATGTTCACGGAGAATTCCAGTCGGATGATGACTATGTGTGAATTATCATTAAAAAATAATAACGATGACGCCCGCTTGAATTTGAATTTACAAAACGACGCATTCGATTAGTTACAGCACGCTCGCGTTGCATAACCGCGACCCGTCTTTTTGCAGACGTCCATCATCATTAACCCGCTGGAAATTTCAATGCTGGATGGCGGCACCGAAAGCACATTTCACCGCGATTATTCGCCGTGAGTAATGCGCGCAATCAATGTCTGATTACGAACAGGAAGTAGTATATCCGTCGCTTTTTGTTCGGGAAACGCATCGACGCGCGATTACCCGGGAACGAATCGAAATATAAACGTCGACGAAATAGCGGAACGTAGTAAAGGATATCGGTTTTTAATCATATACTAGGTGACTTTATCAAGTGTTCATGCCATTTTTCGGTAGCATTGGCTGCGGACACATAATGTTTTTACTAAAGGCATGTCATAGCTTAACTTTACTGCAAACAGAACAGTTACTAGTATCATTCCTTCTATCAGCTGACGAGTCAAGTAAGGTGTTTTTGTTTTATTTACGTTATTTGTTGGTCTCATACAAAAATAATTTCTTTTCAGAATTTATTTATATGTATAAAGCTTTTAATCTTCAACTTCATTTATGTTCTCATTCATGTTGCATTGCAAAATGGCGTTTGGGGTTCTTGCATTATAGCAGAAAACATTTGCGATTGAAAGTTAATTTTGTACAAGTTCATTATATTCGTACAAATTGTACAAACTTAACTAATTAAGTTCCTGATTCCAAATTTTCTAAATTTTCTAATTTCTCTGCTCTCTGAAATGTACTTGTGACTCCAGATGAAATATTGTTTTGACTTGGTAAAATCGATACAACTAAATCATATGGCCCCGATGAAATAAGTCCTTTGTTTATGAAAGAATGCCGACAAGTCTTAGCATATCCGTTGTCTTTGATATGTAATAAATCTCTTTCTACGGGTGTTTTCCCCAGTCAATGGAAATTAGCTTATATAACCCCAATTCACAAATCTGGAGACAAACGATCCGTTAAAAACTATAGACCTATCTCAAAATTAAGTATCTTTGGCAAAGTATTTGAATCACTTATTCATTCCAAGTTTCTAAACCATTTAAATACTTATCTTTCCCAGAATCAACAAGGCTTTGTATCGAAAAGATCTACCACCACCAACTTGTTATGCTTTGTCAGTAGAGCCATTTTTTAACAAGCCTTTAACAAGCGTAAGCAGGTAGACGCAGTTTATACAGATTTCTCGAAAGCTTTCGACAAAGTTAATCATAATATACTAATCGATAAGTTATACCATTACGGGGTTTCTGGCTTCTTTTCGTCTTGGAGTACATCTTATCTCAATAATAGAATCCAAAAAGTAGTAATTGCAGGCTGTTACTCCGATGAAATATTGGTCACATCAGGCGTTCCCCAAGGCTCACATCTTGGACCAACTTTGTTTTTGGTTTTTATAAACGACCTATCTTCTTGTTTGAATTGCGAACATCTGTTATACGCCGACGATTTAAAACTATTTAACTGCATTTGTTCTTCATTGGACTGACCTTCTTCAACATAATTTAAATATTTTAAATGATTGGTGCTTACAAAATAAGCTTTTATTGAATGTTGATATATGTTCGTATATGCACTACACTCTTATTAAATCTCTTATTACTACACTATACACTGTAAATAATAACCCTCTAAAATATGTAACTGCTATTAAGGGCCTAGGGATCACCTTCGACAACAACCTATCTTTTACCTGTCATGTAAATAATATTGTTAAAAAAGCAAACACTATGCTTGGATTCATTCTTCGGATAACCAAGCATTTCTTAGGTATTGATGCAAGAAAAAGTTTATTTAGTGCGTATGTCAGATCACATCTTGAATATGCAAGTATGATTTGGTCTCCCTATTATGCAGTACATATTGCAAGGATAGAATCTATCCAGCGAAAATTCACTAGAGTCATTTGTCGGGGCATGAACGTAAGTTATGATGACCACGCTCAACGTTTAAATTATTTGAATCTAACTTCTTTAGAAGATCGGAGGAAAACAGCCTCTTTAATATCCTTATTAAACATTATAAATTAATTTGACTCCCTTTACTTACTTCAAGAACTTTGCTTTAATGTTCCTTCTAAATATCTGCGTGACAATTACCTTTTCAGGGTACCGATTTATTGTTCCAATTATAATGATCGTATTAATGAATTCGATTTACATTTCGGGCCGTTTTCTGCATTTAAAAAAATTATGTTAAAGTTATCCCGTTAGTTCTTATTTTATATTTACCTGTTCTAGTTTCTTCATTTTCTTACTTTAAATTTTATTTTTCATATTTGCCATCGCACGCTAACTATTTTTAGTTTTAGTTTTACTTTACATTAATATTAGCATTCGTCGCATTTTCCTTACTAGTACTTAGTACTTACTTAGTACTTTGTGTCAGTCTGTAATTGGGTTTTGCAACCTGTTGACCAGTTTGACTGATAAAATAAAATAAAAATAAAAATATTAGGGTGACGTTTTGTATATGTATATTATGATGACATTTTGTATATATTATGATGATATTCAAAAGTTAGATTATGTCCAAATTTAACACAGCGACAAACGTTTTCAGAAACAAAATATTTTCACAGGTAATGCTATCGGGCTTTGGAATAAACACTAATTACAATATGTTCAATAAAATTTGAGATTGCCGATTACACAACTAAACAGACACGTTTGTTAGTTAATAGTATGTGCAAAATACATAATTCGAGGTTAAGTTCGGTTTTCCTCCACGTTCATTAGTCGCCAACGACTGTGACTGATTATTAACAACCAATTATTCAACGACCCTTTCATCCAATAACAGCTCTTTAAACTAACAGAGATGTCGTCTGAGTCGTTTTTATATTCGATCGAAGTCGTCGGCGACTAGCGAACGTGATGTTGAACCGGGCTTCATAAAGCCAAATTCTGTTTTCACTGATCTAGATAAATTTGAGCGCACGCCACTGGAATAATTGTTCGAAAAACCAACAAATGTCAGTTATTTTCAGTTCCTGTTCTTGGTTACTTCTGGAGTCGCTAATCTCGCATACAAAAAGTTTCTAAAAACTTCAAATGGCGATCTCTAAGAAAAAAGTTGTTAAAACCTTAGTATTATTGAGAATAAAAATAGAGATATATTAGATGTCCGCACTAAATTCAAAGCACAGTGTAGTTTAAGGTCTAATTTAAATGTACCTTTATTATTGATGATGTCATGGATCGCCATGTAAAAATATTGTTACAATTGTGGGCTCGGGTCGCCTAGGTACTTCGCCAGCCTATTTTTCTTAACAAGGATCGGCGAGGGCGCTTGCGGCGAATACCGCAGATACGTTCAGGTAAGCTTCGGACTATTTCAGCGCGACCTCGAATACTCTGAACCTTTCCGTACGTGTATAGAAGTATAAATAGAAGTATAGTGGGTTAACTATAAAAGCGCATCGGCGCGCTACCGAGTTAGTTTTTGTTTAGCAGCGATTAAACGGTGGAATGTAGACCTGCTGTTTGTTCTAGAAGTAATATTAGTGTATTCTATTGTATAAACGATTGTGCCTTATTAAAGTGTTTGAAATTATTTCACGAGTTTTATTTCGGAACAATTTATACGCTTTTAGAAAGTTGACAAGTAATAATATTACTTTATAAAAATAAATTTATTTTTTTAGTTAACTTTTGGAATTTGGGTCTAAAATCAACGATACTTCGCTTCCGTACATCAAGTGCCTTGCATCATTTAATAAAACTTTTTTTTTGGTAAAACTCTTGCTCGTGATATACAACGTCTCCAGCAAAGTATGCATGAAATGACAAACTTCTTTATTACTGATTTCTCTGACAATTCTATTGTTTATAGATGGCTTAAAATTACAAAGTTATAAGTATTTCATTAATTAGTTTTGCACTTATTACAAAAATGTTATTGTGGTTTGGGCATTTGACAATCATTTTCAGTCGTCAAATTAATTTTGACTGACATTTCGGAACGACTAACTTTACAAAAGCTGAGTTAATGCCGATGTAATTAATTAATGATTAATTAATCAGTAAAAACCGGACTTTTAGGTTGTAAACATGTTGAAAAATGGTACCTAATTTAGGCGACTTAATTAAGAAATTAAGTCTTTGTTTCTCATGTAGGTTCTTAAAAAGGCCCATTGAAATTAAATAAATAAAAATTTTAAATTAAATTCGAGTCAGGAAATTCACAAATACTCGGAATGTTTATATTTTTTTTAATGCATAGTATTATCGAAGCAGGCCAGGTTCATCATCAGTGCAGCTACAAACTTACTAATTCCGCTAATTTAACAAAAGTTAAAAATATATTTTTTTAACAACTCGTTATAAGTTTACAAAAATATTTTTGGATTGTTAACTTTTATTGTTAAATAGTTAAAATAGTATAACTAAAGACTGGACTAATTTAGGTAACTTAATGATGAAACTCTGCTCTGGGTTGCCATGTCTAGGGACTTTTCCCTAAATCTAGGAAATTCAGAGGTCTTAAAAGGAAAAAGGAAATTTTTATGTTTTTAGCCAAAATCTAGGGAAATCTTTTGAGCAAAATTCTTCAAAGGTCAAAATATTATTTAAATAATAGAAATAAAATAAAAATATTAAAATTTTCGTTTAATTAATTCAATTAATAAACTATTATCCTTTATTATTATAGCGCACTGTGTTGTTTTTTTAATTTTGTTAGTTTTTAGACACACTGTTTACTATATTTGTTTTTGATAATCATAATCCTTTTTGTAATAGAAGTCGACTCTTGTCCAATGAAATATGTAAGAAAATAGTTTTTGAATCTGTAAATGGACACCGTAAAATCGATTGAAAGCTTCATCAGAAGGTTTATTTATATTTTTTCACTCCTGCCGAAACTATCAAGGATAGTGAAACGTTGAGTGTTCCTTATCATTTTACAGTGTCCATTTAGAGTTTTAAAAACTACTTTCTTTTTTTAGGGTAAATATTCGTACAATAAATAAAAAGAAAAATAAGAGACATGTGTTTCTATATACCCGTCTCGCTTTAGTGATTTATAAACTGTTTACCTTAAGGCTAGGGCTAGAGAAATCTAAGGAATTTGTAAAATTTCATCCGGTAACCGTGACTCTGCAGAACTATTATTACCATTTAAAACTTAGAATTTATTCAGCCGCTTGTTTGATACTGCTACCGACAATAGCTTTCTTTCAGAGATTTTAACTTTCGGGTTATTTTTTATGATACGATTTTAGGACCATTGTGTCACTCACATTTAATAATAATTTATGTTCGAAGGCGTCAATAGTAAGATCAAATCCCGTTTACATACAAAAATTTCTGTTTCCTCAAAGAAAAGGTAGTATATAAGCCAAAAAAAAAAGGCAAATTAGGTGGAGAAACTTGCAATAGGCGAAAAGATTTGGGAAAAAAAATAATTTAGGTGAAATAAAATTTGGTCAATTGATTCTATTTGTGATGAAACGAAAAGATATGCAAAACAATTTTTAAAACCATAAAAACTGAAGAAATGCATTGTACCTAAAATCAGGTCCTTATTAATCAATGCTGGCCCGAATTTTATAATTTAATAAACCAAGATGTATCCAAATATTACAAGAAAGAGATTGCTTGTGATAACTGTTTCTAATTTTGTGTCATGGCACAAGGCGACATAGTAACAGATCCTGATTCAGTATTTCAAATTTCTTAAAAAATTAATTGAAAAACTTTCATGGTTTTAATTAAAAAATAAGGAGTATTTAGATAGACTAGGGGTATTTAATAATTTAGCATATTTAGAAAATAAAATTAGGGATAATAATTCAGCAATAATGTAAATATTTTGGAAAACGCTATCAGCGATTTTAATAGACTGACAAATTTATGAATTGAGAAAGAAGAGCATCCAGTGATTTTTAGTTAAAACAGAAAATTGGATTAGATACTTTATAATTTTGTAATACTTAATTGATAAATACAATTATCTGGGAAAATTTCCTTTTTTTAAGGGTTTCAAATAGTTAAAGCACAAATTCAAAGAAAAAAAACTCTTGAGACACCAAATCATTATTGAAAAAGTTTTCCAGTTGTAGCACATTTTCTTGATAACGTTGTATCAAAGGCTGCCCACACACTGCTGAAGCGAAAATAGTTTTATACAAAACATTTTAACTGGTTTTACTAGAAAGTTTTTTTCTTCTGCTTTTTAAATGGACAAGTAGGTATTGCACACCTTAATAAATCTAAACAAAAAACAGTTTAAACTATGCTGATGCAATTGCACGGTTTTGCTGAAAGCGTTTTGATGTTACACGCAAGGTTACATCACTCAAAGAAAAATGATTTGCTTTGTCATCAATATAATTAAGCGAACAAACAATGCTCTTTAATTTATGTATCAGAAGTAAAATATTTTATAGAGGACGTTTCTAGTCTGTCTTGCTTGTATATTGCATTAATACTTTTTGTCTGAAAACATTTTCATTTCATCGGTTTGTGTGGCTAGCCAAAATGTTTTATATTGGCAGTGAAAATAGCTTCGTTTCATCGGTATGGGAACAGCCTAAGTAAAATGTGAAAAAGGAAAACACTTTAGGTCGTGTTGAAACTACAAAATGATTTTCTGGTCAATCTAAAGTGTTTTTTATTTTTATATTTTGCGTAATAAAACATTCATAACATGACTGCAATTAAAAAAAATGAAATTGTGACAAAAAAAAATAATAAATTAAATTAAAGCAAACAACACAATAAACAATTTAAAAATCACTGAGGCCTGCCCAAGTAACTACAAGTGATTTATTAAGCTCTTATAAATGTTTATAAAGCATTTTTGGTTATTTGGGTGGTCTTTTAACTTCCTTGTAAATTTATCTGCCTTGTGATCTCCTTAGAAATACCAAATGTTCGTCGATACAATTGTCTCCAAGCACTATAAGGGGTAGATAAATTTAAAAGAGGGTTAAGGACCAGGCCTTTAGGCAACATAAATAAATTCAGAAAGAATTAAATTAGAACAGTTACAAAACGTCGGTAGTGTGGGTGTAAATAATGGCCAATAACACCCTGTACAAAATAAGTACAGGATAAGAAAATCTATCTCGTTTTTTTTAATAAATTCTAAAACAATTCAAAAATTGCTATAAATTTAGAAATTAGTAATTTTGTATCTATGGCGTGTTCCACTCTTAGAATGCAGTACAGGCATTAATGGAGAATTCGGAGAGATAAAGATAACTTTATTAAAAAACGATGAAAGATAGAAAGGGACGCATAAACTCATACTGCGTACTAAGGTTGAAATGCGCTACAATAACCAATTACAAATGCAAACATGATATTGCAAGGTGACACTTCAATTTTAGATTAATTTGCATTCTTAAAAAAGTCTTACTGCGAAAGGAATTATAATTTTAGAGCAACGCATTTCCTTTTCTTTTAATTTTTCATTATCTTCTTCCACTTTGAGACGTTCTTACAAAATCACTTTTAGTTGTTATCTCTTTTATCTACTATTACTTATTATTGTTGTTTCATTTTTTTAAAATTTTTCCTTACTTCTTTTTCTCATTTATTTTCTTCATTATATTTTCAGTCTTTCATACTTTCTCTTTCGCCAAATGTTTGCCGTTTCTGATGTTTAACTGAACCATTTATCTTTCAGGTATTATTTTTCTGAATCCTTTCATCTATTTCTGTACTTTCTTTTCTGCTTTTCCTACTACTAATTACTTTTTATTCCGCTCAGGATTTTAAATGTCATTTATATTTTAAGTTTTTATTCAACATTCACGATTCATTTGGCTTTTGACTTTTGTAATATTACAACCCATCTTTTTCACTTTTCTTACTGTTTTGTCTAAATTTGTAAATATTGCTTGGTCGTAATTCTCATTGCTGTCTGAAGATATTTTTTTTGCTTCCAGTATTTTTTCTTGTTTTTCGTTTGTTGTACTCACTTCACCTCTCTGTGCAATAAATTTATTGATATTTTCTTTCTACAATTTTTGCTGTCGTTTGAAATCAACTTTCATAGACTTCTTAGTACTTCAAGCTCAGCTATACTCTCCTGCCAATAGCTGTCCTTAGATCGACTAATTAGTTTCTTTTACTCCTTTGAGATTTTTTCACGTTCTTGTACATTTTGACATATACCTGCATTTCTGATGAAGCATGTGTATGATCTCAGTACTTTAAATTATGTGATTGATGTGTTTAAATCACAATTTCTGATGTTCCAGGAAAACAGGAGCAAGATTTAACTCTATGAAGGAAATACTCTTTCTTTGGAAGAATGGCTTGAAGCACACATTGGGCAAATTTCTGAATCCGGAAAGATTAAGCTTAAATTTCCCTGCGTGGAAATGCTAAAAGTTTTGGATATTCAAGTTTTAATTCCTCTTCCAGTTAGCTTTCGAAATGTCAAAATTCTTCGCCTTTGTTTCACTCATCTAATTCGGAACATTCTTATCGAAGAAGAGACCTGATCCAATCATTCAAGTCCTATTTTCAACGTGACCATTATTACTGAATTGTATTGCATATTTCTACATATAGGGGAATGTCTTCTTTTATTAAAATCTTTTTCTATTTATTTCTTCGTTTGAAAATCATCCCTCCTTCCCATTCTTCATTTTTCCCGTAGTTTCAATTCCCCATCCCCAGGGAATCAGGAAGGTTTTCTATTATGTTGAAACTAATTTCCCAATTAGTTTTCTGGCAGTAAGTCAAATCATCAGGTTGATCAAAACCTGAAGGTACATTTCTTTCCCTATTCAAGTTCCACGATTCTTCTAGAAGAATTTTGAGTATGGTCGGAGAAGAGACTATCTGGTGGACCCTCATGGTTTGATATTCTAAAATTTTCGTTCGCAAATCAAACAGAACAGCTTCAGAGAAAGAAATTGCAAATCAACAAATCATTCTCTTCACTTAACCTTCCAATAGCAGAATCAATTGAATAATCATCAATATCAACATCTATCAAAAATAAAATCCAGAACAATGGTACAAGGTATTATAAAACTAAATACTTAATGCAGTGTTTATTCTGTATAACATAAAAGTAAAAAAGCATGTTCTTATTACTTATGTATACTTGCGTGTTGCTGTATTTTTATTTTGTCATTATTATTATTATTATTATTATTACTAGAGGACGTGATCAAATCCTACGCGCTATAAATAATAGAAATAGAAATTTTCATATTGCACGTTTACAAATAATCACCCGTAATGTAGGTACATGTGGGTTTGCAACACAATCGAATCCTGGCACCATACAACCATTCCATTCGTGATGTGGGTGGGTCCAATTTACATGGAGTTCTTCGGCGAGGGCTCAAAAAAATGCGCTGGCAAACAAGGTTTCGTCACCGTCGCCCGCTGGTAAATAAATAAATAACAACCAGAACGCAGCCATATTGATTATACGGTCAGTAACTCTCCGCCAGGACATTAATATTTATTGTCGATGGGTTCTGCACAACAGGTGATTTGCGATCGCCTCTGACAGATTGATGACAGCCCTCTGCGTATCTGCGTACGGTAAATTATTAAAAAGTTTTTTCGAACACCGCCGCCGAGGTCAATCGAAATTCATACACGAGTTTTGAAACTGATTAGCAACTTAAATGATCGTCACGTTAATAATTTATGTCGGGCTGCTCTATTACTTGGTCGGTTTTGCGGACAGTTTTTCTTGCATTTTTAAAGCTTGATATACGTGACACGTGCATTAGTTATGTAAATTCTATCATTTAGTGGCTGAACGTTACATGAAAAATGGAAAAGTTATATACCAAACATTTAAATGCCACATGGAAGTTGATGATGCCTGATTTTAGAAGGCCGTGTCTAATGTCGTAAATTTTAAACGAGAGAAAAAAAAACAGTTCACGTAAGAGCCTTCTCAAATCAAAAAAGAAAGATTGGGAAAATTTGCTGTTGTAAATTTGGAAAGAGAAAATTAAGGAATGACTTATTTTCTTTAACATCTTATTGTCTGTTGCTATCCTCCATTGTCTCCACTTGCCATAAATTTAAGCGTTAAAAAAAACACTTACAAAAAAGAGCCTTCTCGTTGCAAATAGGGGAAGCATGAAGCAATGAGAAAGGAAACTTAGAGAATCGACTTACAATTAGTGTCTTCAATCTCCTATTGACTTTTGCAATCTTAATTTCAATACTTTTTTCATTTGTATGCAAACCAAGAGTGCAAATGCACGAAATATTTTCCAAAATCCAGATTTTTAAATTTTATTTTACGCGGAAAATTCGTCCGCAAAGTATTTCTGAATCTATTTTTGTCTAAATTGTTTTGGTAATCTTAAAAAAAAAATTTTATTCCTTCCTCTTGATTTCTTCTTCCACCACCAAAGAGTCTCGACAGCAGAAGCCCTCGTTTGAATTTAGGTATTGTTTCATTATCGTCTGCGATCCTTTATGATCGACTACT
The DNA here is from genome assembly GCA_036172665.1 of Prosopocoilus inquinatus. Taxonomy (NCBI): domain Eukaryota; kingdom Metazoa; phylum Arthropoda; class Insecta; order Coleoptera; family Lucanidae; genus Prosopocoilus; species Prosopocoilus inquinatus. Next base: position 33,370,388 of record CM069877.1, read on the forward strand.
TTTTTATTCATCTGATCCAAAGAAGCTTTTCATTAGTGTGTCATCGGATTGACTGACAAAATGCTCTGGTACTTTACCAACATCAATACAGTACTGATCTTTTCTAAATAGAAAACGCGACTTAAATGTGGGTGTTCTTGATTTGCCGTTAAGATGACCATACAAACAAAATGATTTTCTGCAATCTGCAGTTACTGACAAAATTGAAATCACACAGCAACTTGACTTACTTACTCCTGAAAGTCTTAGTTACTTCGTTGGGTGAGGTTGATTGTTTAATAGTGTTGGTTACACTTTGTTAAACAGCTTCGGTTTCAGAAGAGTCTACCTTTTCCTTGGAAGATTATTGCCACTCACGAAGTAAGAAAAATTTACACATTTCGCGATCTAAATGTCTTACGTTGAATTTCTGGTTTCCGGTTGGAACCGCGTCTCTCCTCGGACGCGGCTCCAACCGGAAGCCAGGATTTCAACGATGGACGATGGCCACGGAAGCTTTCAAGTTAAACTAAATGTATTGCCCTTAAAATTATGGCGTTCAAGCATTTTTGCTTATTCAATTGACACTCTTCGTTGAATTCTTGCCTCTATACTCCTCAATAAGGGTACGTTGCCTCTGGAAGTGCGGTGGTTGAACATGCCCCCGCGACACTTGCACGTTTGCTTTTGAAGCTCTGATAATTAAAAAAAAGCTAAGTTTATAACAATGGCAGTCAAGAGAGAAGAAGCGGATATTTAGAATTGTGAAGAATCAAACACTTTGAATCATGTAAGAACGCCGTGTAAACGTGATAAAGTTAGCAGGATTCGGTGGATGAGACTTGGCGCAGCGTGCTAAGGAGAATAAATAAGAGGCAAGCCAAGATAAAAATGGATAAATCAATGGAAAGGCGGTTTAAGTAACCTAGATATACCAAATTGGGCACTACTAATAATCGATAGACAGAAACAAAAACAAGTTATGACATAACACAAGCCATTGTCGGCAAAGATCTGAAAATATAAACAGCCTCCTACATTACTTGGGCAAACTGTCAAAGAGTGCGGTTGTGTTTTGGTTTCGTTTAGATAATTTAAGTTCGGAGAATTATTTGTCCGTGTAGCTATAACTCGAATACGGCTTTGGAAACCGCTCTTTTAATACCTAATATATTATTAAGTAGTCTGTGAAAGTAGCACACAAGTAAGAGCAATTACGTAATGTGTTAAAATTCAGCCATCGCTAATATTTCGTTATTTTGTGTCTCTCTCTCAAGCTTTTAGCACTCCTCGGCTTTTTATTGGCACTCAGCTTTTCAACTCCTCAAGTTACGACCATCTCCTCAGCGTTTTAACGCTCCTCAGCTTTTTATCGTCCGCTCAAGTTGTCAACGTCGCAATTCTTTCGTCTCGATTGAGTACGCTTATTGCCGGCCCTTTCTTTGCCGACGTTTAACCGTATCTGATTGAAGTTACCGAGCAAGTATTTGGGCAACAAACTAAAGGTCACATGTCGATCGTCTCAACACCGGACGACGAGCAAGAATCAACACCGTAAGCTCTTTGGAATTTATTTTGGAGTGGACATCATAGTTGATGATGTACAGGGTGCGTTTATTTTGTGCCCTCGTGCGCTTCAAGCGCTGTTTTCTGTTGTACATTGAATTTATAACCTTTACAACTTGTGCCGTACTGCAGTACTACAATTAATTATCTGCCTAATGACCAATGTCATACAAATTATGCTTAGTTAAGTTTCACAAAAAATGAAGAATAGCGATATTTCAAAAGTAAATTTTGCGAACCTTTATTTAAATTTTAGGCAGGCCTGTGCCAGTTTAAATTTTACAGCATTTGATCAATAACGGATATAAAAGACAGATCATAGATCATTAGATGGTATGGACACATAATATATCTGCCTGTTAATATTTTGAAACAAACATATGAGAAATATTGCACAATTTTTTCTTAAATCTACCGCATAAAATCATTTTCTATTATAACCATAAAAATAACCTCATTAGTGAAATTAAACCAATCATAAGTAGCTGCAACGCGACATTTGTAACCTGCGCTACATGTGTGACGATGATCAGCTGATTTCCTCATACCTTCTATTTGGGACATTAGGTGCTCACGGTTTTGCTGCTCTACCTCGCTGGAATAAGCGATTGTAAGTAAAGGCTATGACGTCACAATGACGTTTCCATACCGTCATCTAGCGCTTTGTGAGCATTTGCAAAGCCAGATGGAACCGGTTAACCAATACTTATAAGCGCTCAAAGCACATGAGCGCGCAAATGAAACGCACCCACAGACAGCGTGTCCCAGAAACCCGCTTGTTTGCTAACTAACGTTCTTGGATTTAGTTTTAAGCGCATTAGTTACAACTTGAGTCTCTGTTAGGTTAATCAGGGCCCTTGAATTGCTATAAAAATCTTGGATCGCTTGATTTACATTTACATATTAAATAACTAAATTTCAACCATATTTTATTTAAAAATTTTGTTGCAAAGCGTTTTTTGATTGCACTGAATCCCTCGAGCATCCTCTGTACAGATGTTTCAGCCCTATTTTTGGCTTCATTAGCAGAACTGGCTTCAATTTCTCAATCCTAATGCAATGTTTGGCTAAGAAACGGTGGTAGGATGTTGCTACCTAACTTACTGTGTATATTTTATTTGTTTTGAGAGCAATAAATTGCCAGTATTTTAGTTTCTTTGTTGAATTTTTGCGGCACACCCACCATTTATGGCAGTATTTTAGTTTCTTTGTTGAATTTATGCGTAAGTACATATGAGACGTTAATGAGACAATCCGTTAGTAGAGATAAGCGTTTTGGATTGACAAGACATTCCGTTAGACAATTTATCTCTAGGGCCCTTAAACAATTTATTACCGTCGAAGATCGACCCACAACTCAAATCTCCACTCGAGATAGGGAATTCCGCGTATACCTACGCACTTTTCTTGCTACTCTCCATCAGTGTCGTAATTTTGCTAAAGTTTTCAGGTAAGTAAAAAGAGTAAATTTTCTTACCTCCAACGAAGCATTATCATGTATATGTGGAAAGGTACTAAACTTCTAAATATTTTTAATAATCCATTAGAAAATTTACCTTCTTAATGTCAAATTATTATTAGTGAATACATTTTTCTTTAAATCGAATTTTTGATGATTTTTCGTAATGAGAAAAATTTAAACAAAAACGTAGATTATGGAGATTCTTACCAAAATTTAGTATCCTTTTAAGTTTCAAGGTCGCAAGGTGAAAGGTTGTCTGCAAAGATATTTATCTCTCTCTTTCTCTCTCACTCTGTCTCTGTGACTTTGACTCTCTGCTACCTGTCAACGTCAATCGACAGGAACAGCTTTTCCACTAATAATTATTATTATTGCTAATTATTCTGCAAGGTGTTTTTATCTTCCAAATTGTTTTGTTATAAATTGTTTTCTAAAGTTAACTTACTTTTAGTGGTTGTGTTGAACATGTCGGAATCAGAATGACCAAACACGTGCGACACTTTTTATTCGAATTGAATTTTCTTTTTTGAGCAGCTTCACTCGATTGTATTCAAAGTTTTCATTATCCTTTTGTTGGTGAAATTTTTTCGAATTTTTGTGTTGTGTTTTTTAATCATTTTGTATATTTTGTATCTTGTATTCAGCTTCCATAATTTCAAAAATTAAAGTATTCTGTTAGTAGCTGGTAATAATTTTTGTCAGCTAATCGGGTGACTTGAATTTTATTCTCCTGGCAACATATACCGACGTGGGTTTATGTCTACTTCGAGTGACGCACCCCGTATAATACCCTCGAGAAACATAAAAATCCAACTCCACCAAATGATTTACGTCCTCGGAACGGTATTTTACCGACTCTGTCAAAGGTTTTAAAAGGCAATACTTGAATCTAACAGCGAGAACAAGTAACAAAAAAGTATTAAAGCACAGTCGACCTATAGTTGAGAAACAAAATTATTATAAATAACAGACTACAGTATTGTACGAGCAAATGGTGAAGGCAAGTTTTAGTCTACTCTTCAATGCTTGATGCTTTTAGTCACGAAATATTTTCGTCAGTCTTACATAATATAGCCTTTAATTAGTAATTCAGTCTGCAAATATTAATTACACTCTAATTAATTTTGTAGGACCCTGTATGTGGGGTCCAGCAATGTTCCACACTTGGCCCTTTACTGTTTTCTATCTATATTTCTGCTTATTAGGTTCACTAAACATGGCTTCTCACTAGTGATGATACCTCCACAATTCTTTTATCCTCCTAACGGTGTTCATAAAATATTAAGTCCTAAAGATAAAACAAGGTATTTAGAACAATATTTATTTACGTACTACCAGCTAATAGCAGCTATCTATTTGCCATTCAAAATAAGTATTTGTTTGTTTGACTGTGTTTTTGTTGTTTTTGTTACATGTATTACCTAATGCTCCTCTAAACATGTACGTATGCATGTTATTTGAAGATTAAAACGTTGTTACTATTAAAAAAAATTGTTGCAAATCATTTTTGATTGCAGTGAAAACCTCGAGCAGCCTTTGTACAGCTGTTTCAGCCCTGCTTGGGGCTTCGTCAGCAGAGACGTAGCTCGACATTCCCACTGCAAACAAAAACGACTTGTCCAATGTATTCGCAATTGCGATGTAAGAGTGATGAACGGATAAAACAGCGACATCTGACATCCTACTGCAATGTCAGGTCAAAAATCGATCGTAATGTGTCGCTCTTTTATCTGTTGTTACTATTATTTATAGTTAAGAAGAAGAAGTCCATAAAACCAACAAAACTCTGCAATATTTAAAAACGTCCACTTCACGTTAACAAAAATAAGTCCGCGAGTGTGAGCTCAATAAATAAATTTTACTCGCTTTTGTGGCGTTCTAATAGCAACACGATAATAAGATGATGCAATCCTAGGTGTTAAATGATGAACAAAGAGTCAGATACAGCGCAACAATATCGAATGCTTACATTAAATAATTTGAAATTAGAAATGTTTATAAATCAGAATATCGGTGACAGTTTATTTGGAAACAAAATTCCATTGAATCGGATGTTTTGGTTTTTTAAATTTGGCGTTCAGAGCGCTGTGAATGTACTTGTTTGAATGGATTTTTTAATGGGCCGCGTGCTAGTCACAGCCCACTGGATGCCAGATTTTCATTTATTTTTATTTCTAAAGCAAATTTTGAATCGACATTCGATACCATTTTTCTTGTATAGACTGACATATGGAATATCGACAAGTGTCGATATGCATCGAAATAATGTCATTCCGATGCCTACTTATCGAAATACTATTGTATTTTATTTTTATTTTTGTTTAACATTTCTGAGCCACGTTTGAAAAATTAATTAAAAATGAAATAGTTTAAGTTTTCAAACGTTTTATACAGAGTAGCTTCACAACATTCAGAAAAAAAATTAGTAATTTCTAATTTTCTTGAATCTCAAAACAAACAAGCTCGTCGCAATATACTCTCTTGTTTTTCGAAAAAAAGCTTTTAAAACACTTGCAGAATGACTCAATCCCTCATTAACGACGCAATAAATTTTATTTGTTTTCTTGTAATAAAATTAAAATTGTTGGTTTCAGGAGACGCAGGTAACGTAACTGATGTGATAAATTACTGTATGTACGCCTCGCGAGTTCAAGTCTTGTGCTGCAGAACCTGTTCATTAACGTTTACTAGTTTTAAACTCTTCACAAGTGCGACTTCCTGCTGTTCATCATCATCTTGCGCACGGCAAATGTTTGCTGAAACTCTTCTACAAAGTAACAGTTAAAACGTAATGAATTTACACATTCCTTGCTGTACTTGACTTGTGTCGTGTTTGCTTTTTTAATATACTGTGAAGTGCTCGAAGCTAAAACGGAGAAGAGGTTTGTTTAATTTTTGGTGGAGGTACCGGAAGCTCGACGGTTTTATTAATTACTTGTACTTTTAAAGAAACGAATTAATGTCGCTTTTTTTATCAATTTCATTTTATTGACATATTTGCTTTTCTTTTTTCTTCAATTTGATGCGATTTTTTGCATTATTAGCATTAGGAGAGTTATACATGAACATAAATTTGCAGTTGAATTGCATCATTTAATTTGTGGAGTCCTTTGAGAGATGTTTATGGTTCTTCTTAAGATGTCAAGCAGAAAAAATTGAATCATGTAAAGAGCTATAAGCGATGGCATTAGCCACGCAATAAACCATTAAAGAAAATATAGCTTGACTGTTTTTAAAGTTTAGGTTCATTAAAGGCCTCTAAGTAAGGATCATTAAAGTTGATGAACCATAAATATAGAGAGGAAAGCGAGTGTAATTAGCACAAATACACCACTATTTTTTTTTCTTTAAGCAGACCCCTCCTCGCAAATTTTTCATGAGACGACGTATTAATTTTGCAGAAAACTATTTAATTGTAAGTGGAACCGACCGATTTTGAAACTTCTCGAGGGGGGCAGAGGGGGAGTTCGAGAAACAGCAAACGGACAATGAGCCGGTGTTACCCAAGAATTTACAAAACAACCGTACACCACGTTATTAGACGTTACCCACGGATGAATACGACGGTTTTAGTTTCCTCACGCGTTTCATCACACGCCATTGTTGCCGCTTCCAGTTCGTTACTTCCCAATTAAAAAAAATGAAAACGACGCCTCTACTGTTAGACGAGGCAGACAACTTCGTCGGCGATGTGAAAATATGAATAGTGTGCTTCCGTTTTCTATGGCTAAGAAAATATACCGACTGTGAGAGGTATACATCAAAAATTCACGAACCATTTGATGCAATGGATAGATAACCCAAGTAACTCATAAGTAGATTGCTTCTTAGAGCTAAATTACTATATTATTATTGAACATAAGATTCTAAATCGACACACTTCATGTTCAGGTAGCGACATTAGTGATCTTTCTATCTATCTTTGTCGCACAGTAATCTCGTCTAGGGATAAAAAAGACACAGTTGAAAGTTTGATAATCAAAGTGACGTTTCACAAATGGCATTTTACTATGGCTGCGGAGAATAACATTACCTAATACATTTTTCACTAGACGTAAACTACTATAATCATAGTAAACAGAATTCGCTTAAAGTGTTGATTTCCTTGTTACTCTTGCGACATTTGTATTTGTTATCTTTGTCACACAAGAATCTCGGAATGGGAATGAATGTATTGGCGTTACCTGAACACGTAAGTGTGTTGATGTAGTGACCTTAATCGAACAGATAAAACAGTGACATCCTACGATCGCTTTTTGACGTCGGATAGACAAATTGATCCAGCATTCGTATCCAAATACCGTTCCCGATAAACGTTACTGCACAGTTTCTGTCGATAAAAACCTGACACCATTGGAATATTTTAGAAAACTCTTTCCACCTTCTTTGGATATCAAAGAAACAGATGCAGGAGAAATTCAAATTGTAATTGATTGTGTATTTGTGATGTCGTACAATCACGTTCCCAGCATCAGTAATTATTGGTCAACCCATCCATTACTATAGGAAACCAGACTGTACAAAATAATAATAATATGTATAATAATAATGTATTTGCCCAACAGTTATAAAAACCAATTACAGAACAAAAAAAGGAAAAAGAGGAAAGGAAAAAAGAAAGATAAAAACGAAAGAGAAAAAAGAAAGGAAATAAGGCAAATAAATGAAAGAAGTAAGTAAATAAGGAAGTGAAAGGCACGGTGAACGCAAGAACGTGGTTATTAAGAAGAGTTAAGGGGAGGGTGGGTGTAGAAATTGACCAAACTCTTTCTAAACGCGACGATATTTAGATTGAAGATATCAATGTTGTTACAAAGATTATTGTATGGAATACAGGCAATATAAATAGGAGAACGTATTAAAGAATTGGTATTCCGGGTAGACAAATAAAAAGTCAAAGAGTTTCTGGCGGTAATGCGCGGTATATGAAAACTAAGCTTTTCCAAGAGACCAGCAGCATCAATGAGATTATGGATCAACTTATGTAAGAAAAGCAAAGCCGAGATATGTCTCCTATGAACAAGAGATAAGCTATTAAAAACCGTAGGTAGGGTTTCATGAGGAAAACCTCTAGGAGGATACAAACCATCTTCTTTAAACCAAAGAAACTTAAGAAACCTGCGCTGAACTTGTTCCAGGACATCTGTATGGCAATTATAAATCGAATACCAAATAAGGGATGCATTTTGGAGTCGTGAAAGGAAAAAAGCGAAGAGAACAAATAAGACAGCGGGATTAGTGAAGTCACGAGCGTTCCTGACGATAAAGCCCAAAAGCGATATGGATTTAGCTACAGTATCATTGACATGGTGATGAAAAATGACATATCTCGAGCTTATTTTCTCTGAAATGTATTTTGCACTGCCTGAGAATCCAGAAACATAATACATAGATGATATCGTTGATTGTTGGAAAGGCACATTCACAGAAGTGTAAACAAGACAGTGTTGCCAGAGTACTGACGAGTCCATGGCTAAATTCAGAGGACAATCAACCCTGAAACAGTATATGCCCTTAAAACCAGCGAAAAGAGGCATGAAAATGTGGCTTAGGTGCGACTCAGCTAGCAGGTATACGTACGACTTCAATATTTACGCTAATAAGGAAACGGAACCAACATCGGAAGGTTTGGGAGAACGAATAGTCAATCGCCATGCATCCATAATTACTAAAGACAAAGTTGTACTCTATTTTGATAGGCTTTTCACATCTGTCCAATTACTTCAGTCCATAGAGTACCCAGCACTAGGAACATGTATGTCGAATAGAGAAAACCTACCAAGAAACAAGGATAAGTTGCAATCAGGTGAATCTATATTTCGATGTACAGATGAAGGGTTGATGTTCGTAAAATAGAAATACACAAAGGAGGTTTTGATGCTTACCCCTGTCTGTATTCTATAGCTCATAACGACATCGTTAAACAACGAAAATCGTTAAGTGACGTATTTTGACCAATCAAGTCTTAGATACAACGCATTTCTATGCACTGATTGGTCAAAAAATGTCACTTAACGATTTTCGTTGTTTAACAATGTCGTTAGGAGTTATAGAATAAGGGTGTTAGTAACTGCCATAATGACAACATTACAATAGTTACTAAAACGATAAAAGGCGGCTCGAAATGCCCAATGTACTGCCCTGAAATGATTGTCTTTTACAGAGAAAAAATGGAAGGCGTAGATCTCGCGGACCAGATGGCTGGCATTTATGATTTTTTTAGCTGTTCCATTTTCTCGTTCCTTTAGCTGTTCCATTTTCTTGTTCCTTTAGCTGAAGAGTTAATTACTGAGGGTTGCAAAACCGCTTCAGTTCAGCGATCTGCCAAGAAAGGAAGAATTTCTAAAAAAAAAGACATCTCACTGCACCTTCCTGTAGAAGGCCCTACGAGAAGACGTTGTTCAAAAAATAAAAATCAAACACGTACCAAAACTATTTGCTATGAATGTGACGTTCCACTATGTAAGAACTGTTTCTCTTTGTTCCATTCATAAATACTTTCAAAATAAACCATTATTATAATACAAACTTATTCTCTTTTATTTATCTCAAGTAAGTGTTCAACACTGGTGGTACTTAATGTGAACCACCATGGAATACTACTGGTACACATACGTACCAAACTCCTCCTTTGATCACCCCCCACACATTTTCAACATTTTTTTGCATTAAAATTGTTCACTGATCACCACGTAAGAAGTAATGCAAAGAAAAGCTCAGATACTGAATAACACTGAATACCGTCTCGAAAGGGTTAAAATTTATTATGACAATAAATAAAGGTACTTTCAAACATGAATCAAGTAGGGAAGAGTGGGGATGATTGGACAGTCGGAAGGAATGAGTACCCTCTTTGAATTCAGTATTACAGTTGGCAATTTGAAATTTCCTGTTGGGTATTACCACTGGAAATAAAAGTCGTCGGTAAAACAATACATCAGTCCAATCTCTACTGTTAGTCTTAAGACCGTTAGTATTTTCCCCCGTGTAAAAGTAAAATTTCAGTAGAAAGTTACAAACTCAATACAGAATAAGTTTATTGCTAGGTAATTATTTTTTAATTTTTTTATCTTCATATGTCTGCATTTAAGAATATAGTAACCTATCAACTATGCGGAAATTGTTAACCAATAAATACGAAACCAATGTTCCCTTGTTCTAAGTTCAGTGAGGGAGCGCTGGGCACTACTTTTGTCCTATGTTTAACAATACATACATTCCGCTTTGTAATTTTACTTACAGATAATTAAGACAATTAAAAGCTTAATTTTCATTAATATTAAAAACTATTAAATGAAAATGTTTAGCCCTAGATGTATCTTTCTGAAAATAAATTTGTCTTGAAAAAGTCATCTTACAGAAAAATGTGGACTTTTTAACTTAATAACGTCCTGAACGAAAATTAAGAATTTGTACTTTCCGTTACATATTTTCTGGCACGAGAAAACACTATATTTTATTTACTTACAGAAAAATGCATTTCTCGCATAAGAAAGAGGCCAGGCACCGCCGTGAAATACCTACTACGTGGGCTGCTGGAAAAGTTTCTGGAAACGGTATGAAAAAACGCATATGAAATTTGGTAAACGGTATCATTGTTTTTCGAAGTATTCGCCTTTGACGTCAATACACTTTTGAAAACGCTCGAACCAATTTCTAAAGCACGTTTTCTACTCTAAAGATGGTACCTCAGAAACCAGTGTCCGGAATGTTTCAACCGCTGCTTGAGCCGACGAAAATCGCTCACCACGCATTTTATTTTTGATATTTGGCAACAAAAAGAAATCATTAGGTGATAAATCAGGTGAATATGGACAATGAGTCATTAATTCAACATTTTTGTTGGACAAATAATCAACTGTTTGACGGGCTGAGTGAGAGCTGGCGTTATCATGATGGAGAATAATTCGTCGACTTCGATTGTTTCTTCTTATTTGATCGATGACTTCCGGCAAACAAATTGTAGTATACCAATCAGCATGCACGGTTTTTCGATCCTCTGAAGCTACGGTTGCTACTTGCCCAGTTAAACCAAAGAAACAAGCATGTTTCGTCACCAGTAACGATGTTACAAACTAAATTTGAACGAGCTCCATTGAATTTCTTGAACATTTCTTCGCACCATTTAACACGACCCTGCTTTTGCGCTTCTGTTAAATTGTGTGGGATTCAATGACTGCAAAGCTTTCGTACGTTCAAATGATCATGCAAAATCTGGTGTATTGCTTTCATGTTAATGCGTAAGGATGCTTGAATCTCATGGTATGTCACATGTCGATCTCGCTCAAGCATTTCACGCACAGCATCTACATTAGTGGCAACAACAGATGTTGATGGACGACCTTCACCAAATTCATCACTGAGAGAGGTACGTCCACGCTGGAATTCGGCAAAGCAATTATAAACACTGCTCTTTGATGTTGCTTCATCTGCAAAACCAAATAAAGCCGATCGAGGCATTGTTTCGGCGTTAGACCACATTTGAAATCGTAAAAAATCATGGCACGAAAATTTTCACACGAGATTTCCATGTTTACACAAAATTACTTTTTCTCAAATGCTGTACAAATAAAACTAGTTCACTTGGATAGGAACTGCCAATAGAATTTTAGGCGAAAAACGTCAAATTTTTCAAATATGACAGTTGATAAACGCTAACAATTCTAGACCTACTAGATTCCAGACAATTTTCCAGCAGCCCACGTAATATTATAAAACGTGCAGTCGAGGAGGTTTTGATGGGAAACAAAATTAAATCCACTGCAGCTAAATCTAATCTAATCTAAGATCTAATCTACAAAGATGTTTGAAGCAAACGGAAATAAAGGATTCCTCAGTTAATTAAGTACATCAATCTAATATTCACTGCTGAAGAAGAAAGAAAATTATCCGAGTACATAAGTGTATCTGCAAAACTAAATTACGGATTATGAAAAATTCAAGCTTGAAAATTGTCTTTCGACTATGCTATAGCAATGAATAGAAAAATTCCAGAAAACTGGATCAAAAATATTATTGCATCTAAAGACTGGTTACGACGATTTTTGAAGCAACAGTCACAATTATCGATACGAACACCAGAAGCCACTAGTCTTTCTAGAGCTACTGGTCTTAACAAAAAAAATTCTTTTCGAAAATCTGAGAACTGTATATGGGCGGTATAATTTGGTCCAGAGGCAATATTTAATGTCGAGGAAACAGAGAGCTGACAACCGTTCAGCGAACTCAAAAAGTTATTGCGACCCAAGCAAGTGGGACAGGCGACATCTGCCGTAAGATGCTCGCTCGTTACATTATGCTGTGGTATAAATGCAGTAGGGAACATAATTCCTCCTCACCTTATATTTCCTAGAGTGATTTGTGAACCATACGTGGGCTGCTGGAAAATTTTCGGGAATCTAGTAGGTCTAGAATTGCTAGCGTTTATCTACTGTCATATTTGAAAAATTTGACGTATTTCGTCTATAATTCTATTGACAGTTCCTATCCAAGTGAACTAGTTTTGTTTGAACAGCATTTGAGAAACAGTAATTTTGTGTAAACATGGAAATCTCGCGTGAAAATTTTCTTGTTATGATATTTTACGATTTCAAATGTGGTCTAACGCCGAAACAATGCCTCGATCGGCTTCATTTGGCTTTTGGAGATGAAGCACCATCAAAGAGCAGTGTTTATAATTGGTTTGCCGAATTCCAGCGTGGACGCACCTCTCTCAGTGACGAATTTCGTGAAGGTCGTCCATCAACATCTGTTGTTGCCACTAATGTAGATGTTGTGCGTGAAATGCTTGAGCGAGATCGACATGTGACATACCGTGTGATTCAAGCATCCTTACGCATTGTCATGAAAGCAATACACCAGATTTTGCATCATCATTTAAACGTACGAAAGCTTTGCAGTCGTTGTCGATCCCACACAATTTAATAGAAGCGCAAAAGCAGGGTCGTGTCAAATGGTGCGAAGAAATGCTCAAGAAATTCAATGGAGGTCGTTCAAATTTAGTTTATAACATCGTTACTGGTGACGAAACGTGGATCTATTCGTACGAGCCAGAAAGTAAACAACAATCTACCGTTTGGGTATTTCAAAATGAACCAAAACCAACAAAAGTTGTCCGTTCACGCAGTGCTGCGAAGCAAATGGTTGCGTGTTTCTTTGGTTTAACTGGACCTGTAGCAACCGTGGCTTTAGAGGATCGAAAAATTGTGAATGCTGATCGGTATACTACAATTTGTTTGCCGGAAGTCGTCGATCAAATAAGAAGAAATAATCGAAATCGACGAATTATTCTCCATCATGACAACGCCAGCTCTCACTCAGCCCGTCAAACAGTTGATTTTTTGTCCAAGAAAAATGTTGAATTAATGACTGATTGTCCATATTCACTTGATTTATCACCTAATGATTTCTTTTTGTTCCCAAATATCAAAAATAAAATGCGTGGTGAGCGATTTTCGTCGGCTGAAGCAGCGGTTGAAACATTCCGGACACTGGTTTCTGAGGTATCATCCTTAGAGTGGAAAACGTGCTTTAGAAATTGGTTCGAGCGTATGCAAAAGTGTATTGACGTCAAAGGCGAATACTTCGAAAAGAATGATACCGTTTACCAAATTTCATATGCGTTTTTTCATACCGTTTCTAGAAACTTTTCCAGCAGCCCATGTATATGCTGAACGATTCTCCCATTGGTTCAAATGGATCGGCACATCCTTCAGGATGGAAGGCATTTTCAAATTTTCTGAAATATATAATGCACCATTTCGAAAAGCATACCAAGCCAACCCCTGTTTCTCCAGTGTCATTTTTGATGAACAATCATGACAGCCATATTTCAGTCGATGTCCTAAATTACTGCATGCAAGGAAAATGGGATCATTTTAGTAATTTTCCCACCTCATTTCAGCCACAAGTTAAAACCTTTGAATTTATCGATGTATGGATCTCTAAACAATTATTACAATAAAGCTGTAACAAACTGGCTTGTGAGCAGCGCATTCAATTCCAAGAAGACGACTTTTTGTGTTCTTCTGTCACAGACCGCCCTGTTCCTGATACAAAAAATATTTTAGCAAGTTCCAACAAACTCAGATAATATGGCAATTTGTGATCATTTCCAGTTTGAAGCTTCGACTGGAAATACGACACCATATCCGTCGAAACAGCGAGGCCCTAGAAAACTTAGTGGTATGAAGAGAAAGAAAGGTAAGACTATGATCTTAATTGACACGCCCGAGAAGAGACTGATAGAATTGGAAGGGGAAGAAAAACAAAAAAATAAATAAAGCTAAAGAAAAGAAGAAAATAAATGCTTTAGGAATCAGAAAAAGAAACTGCTATCTAAACTTCCTGAAATTGACTTTGAGAAGACAAAAGAAGCAAAAAGAAGTTTATGGTGGTAGCGAGAGTGAAATAGAGAATGTTCATTTAGGAGACAGTTCTTGTAGCTCATTTATGGAAGAATCAGAAGAAGAAAACTTCGACGAAGACGATGTCATTGTTTTAGAAAGAAATTTTCAAATAAACGAGTTTGTGTTAGTTATCGAAACAACTTTGACGACGAATTTTGATTTGCATGAAAAAGTAAATCGTCGATGGCTCCTAACGACAATTCCAATATTTCGTGACGTACTGAAGACTAAATTAGACTATACACTTAAGAAGATGAACAACTGACCTTAATAAACCTTAATAAAATGAAACTACACTATTGGTAACTGTTATCCAGCAAAATAGATTTTTAGAATACGCATAAAAGAAGTCCACAGTAATTAGACAACAAAATAGTTACTGTAAACCTATTTTGTAAGAGTTGCATAAGAGAAAGATTAACATGACTGCCAATTGCTTTATAATGTATTTGCTAAATAGATTTGTAATACTTCCGGAAATGATTATACAGCATAAAAAGTAGTGTTGACATTACTTTATACGTTGCTTTTTAGACACTTCTACATCATTATTTTGCTTTATTAGTTGTGCCCATTTTGGACGTTTAAGTGTTTTATTAATGTCGAGAAAATGTTTATGAGAATAAAGCTTTAAGTTTTAAAGACTTGGTGTATAAGCATTTATAAGAATTTAATGAAATATTTTTGGTTACTAGGGAGTAACTGTCATCGGCATGAGCTGGCCGCCTTGATGTCGTCTCGGTACTTCCCTGTTCTTACAATAACAACAAAACGGTGACGACAGTCCAGGACGATCAATTCTGAATCATCTATTATAAAGTCTGTGCATTTTGTTTTATCAATAAATTTACTTCGACGATGATGATAAATTTATGTTGATGAAATGAAATAATAAATAAAAGTAAAAGAAAAAATACTACACTGATGTTTAAAAAAATTGAGTAATAAACTGCAGGAAAGGAATTTCCAATCGATATCATCAAGATCAGCTGTTTAATTTGACTTGCGTTTTGTGCCCAGGCAAATTTTAGACTTTAGGCTTATTCACCGAGTGAGAACAAATAACATTACAACGATGTAGATTAAAACGTGACTCGTCAAAAACACGTTTGTTTACAACAAGATAATGCAAAAGACGTCCTAATCATTTTATATCGCAGGGTTAAGATAAGAGAAATTCTAGTCAAAAGTTATGGCTGCGTAAAAGTCCGATCGGCAAAGGAAAATATTTCTGTGATGTTAACCAAAATAAGGATGATTGCGATTCAGAGCGGCTGAGGTCAACGGAAATGATGTGTGTTAAGCGTTCAACACCAGCAACAGCGAAACCGTTTTCTCGACGGTTCGGTTGGAAGCTAACCCAATTTTTTTTATTCACGAAATCGTTTTTATTTAACGGCCGGTTCGATGTATATCCTTGATCCGAATTGGCTTGATCAATTTTGCCACCGCAGAATCAAACGCAAGTGACACTCGTAATACTTTTACGCGATTGACCAACGAGCACCGGTTAATTAGGAACAGGATTGGGACATGTTTGCTTACGCACTTACGAGACTGATTGTGAATGGTATATCAACAGGTTTCATTAGAATAATTAAAATCCAAACTGCATCCATCATGCATCCATTGCTCAAGCACGTTAAACACAAAAAAAAACTCTTCTTCTGAAAGTATCTCCGGATTTCTATTTGAAGATCAGCCAGTCATTAATTAATTAATTCTCATCCACAGCACTAAACGAAAACAGCTGGCATACCTACACATCCTGGTTCGGCCGTTTACTGCTTTACATTAAAATTGCAGATATAGCTCATCAATAAGTGATTTAAAGTCCTTAACTCATAAAAACGCCATAATCATCAAAACCTCATCATAAAATGGCCGCAAATTCGTTGTTGAAGACCCGACGTGGAACATATTCTCTAATTTATGATAACAAATTCGGCGTACTCATTGTCGTCTGGGGGTTCGCGGCCCGTGAGAGTTCCGCTAGGGCGCAACTTCCGGTTATTTTTAAACGCCCGATCGAGATTTAATTACACCTTTCTATGCTGCTGCAAGTCTGGGAATTCTACTCGAGCGAAAGCCCTCGTCGTTAGATTCATTTTAGAAAAAGAGAAAATTTCCTATTCCATAATTTCCATAATCCGTTCCGCAAGAATTGCCAAATAAAACTGATTTATGTAATGGTTTCGTAAACTTTTCACGAAATGGAAATAACACATTCATCATGACTGGACGTGCAGTGACCGCTTATTTTCGACGACGATCTCCTCGAGGGCCGAAGTTCTAGGTCAGCAGGTGTTGCTGTCGAAATAAAAACGGGATTACCTGGCGTTGATGATAAACAATTTCAAACTTGGTAGAATATGATGAGCACGAGTTTGATCTTCGAAAATATTTACCTTAACGAAGTAAGTCGATGCTAATATTTGAAAATATTAGCAAAGAAACCATAATAGTACAGGAGTCGTTTGTTTAACAATCCCGCCGATAAAAACATCATTGGTCTCTAAATGACCTCTTGAGGAATTCCAGTTTTCTAAGCGAGCTTTTTTCTCCCAAGCTTCAAACTTTCCGAGAAGGCGTGTTATTCGCATTGCCAGCTGCGACCAACTTACAGGATGGTCTTCTCCTTCGGAATTCAATGGGAATCCGAACAAAAACCGACACACGAACGTTCTGATACTCAAAAATTTGGGAATAGACAAGCACATGTGCGAGGAACAAATAAACAAAAGCAAGACATAGACAAACGCATAAGAGAAGATTGAAAGAATTACTGAAGCGAAAGAGAAAAATAAAGATTTATGAAATGAACCAGTACGCAGAAAAAAAATGGAATAGAATGAAACTATGGTAACTGCACACTTTGGTAAACTTCGATTAAAATAAGATACATAATGGTCGAGATATAAATCGAAGAGGTGACTTGACATCCTACGAAACTCCAACTTCCCCCTGGCCGTGACTAATTCTGATCCGATCTAATGACGAACTCACACACAAGTTAAGGACCATGTTTATCTGATTTTATCTTGAAATTTTGGTAAAATCGGATAATAAAATCAGCCGGATCCAATTTACTTTTGAATTACGTAGTTACATTTAAGCAGCATCATGTGTTTCGAGAGAGGAAACGGAAAAAAAATATTTTTGGCTCCCATTATTAGGAATACAAAAATAATTGTGCTAATTTCCGGTTAATATACATATACATATTTAAAATTAAAACTAGTTGCATGAGTACCTCTTTTCATTTTGTAGTTTATACGTGACATCCTGCGAAACTCCAATTTTTTTTTCTGCGTTGTGTTCGTCCTTCAAAAAAAGAAGTAATTCGAAATTTACTCTCCCTCGTACACGTCAAATCCTGAAACAGGTCGATTTTAGTTTCGTCCCGTGCATTTTATGACATAGTGAATTTTATTCTGTGGCCATCTGATTGCACCAGGTGTGACGTCATCAGTTTTTTCAAATGGTAACATCCGACTTTTATTATCCCTTGTCATTAAGTAGTCCATTGTGCATACAACGGTATAAAAAGTTTGGTATCTTACATAACAATTTTTTGGAGAAAAACACTTTCGAATTTAAAAAAATTAAAATTTTATTCCTATGATAAACTAATCAAAAATTATCAACAAATTAGATACGTCTAAGGTGTACCTCGGATTGTCTTCAATCGAGACATCGACCAGTCGACATAAGGGAAACAAAAAAACCTTATGCAGGCCTTACCGTTTGTTCCTAGACCCGAATGATTTTTTAAATTTCCGGTTGATGATGTCTTTTACAACTGAAAAACGCAAGTAACTATGGCGTAGACGAAAGTAATGTCAAAGTACTGTCAATTAGCTTATAACCGTATATCAAGTACTGCACCTGAGTTTTCGTTTTGACTAGAACGGAAATTTGGTAGTGTTGAAAGTGAATCACGAAAATGACTTATTTGAGCGAACAAGGCAGAATTCAAATTCTTATTATGGTTGGCTTTGGTGATAAAATACGTAGCCATGAAAAAGCCTGTCAATTGTTCAATGCAGAAAGTGCAAACCGAACACCGATTTCGCGATCAACGGTGAGCAAAATTGTGGTAAAATTCGCAGAAACTGGCAGTGTGAAAGACAGACCCAAACAAGGTCGTCCAAGAACTGAAGAAGGTACTAGGCTGAACATTCACTTGGAAGTTCAAAACAACCCCCACACTTCAACAAGAAACATTGCAGTCGACTTTTCCACAGTCGCACAGTACTTGAAGAAGGAAAAACTTCATCCATAAAAGTCCATCTCGTTCAGGAACTGAATGAAGATGACTTCGACCGTCGAAATGAGTTCTGTGAACAATTGCTGCTACGATGCGATGAGAATCCCGAATTTCTCAGTAATGTGCTTTTTAGCGACGAAGCAAATTTTAAAATAAACGGTCAGGTGAATCGCCATAATTGTAGA
The DNA here is from genome assembly GCA_036172665.1 of Prosopocoilus inquinatus. NCBI lineage: Eukaryota > Metazoa > Arthropoda > Insecta > Coleoptera > Lucanidae > Prosopocoilus > Prosopocoilus inquinatus. Next base: position 33,389,258 of record CM069877.1, read on the forward strand.
TATTGGTCGGGCGAAAATCCTCGATGGGTTCGGGAGGGTCACACCCAAACCCAACAAAAAGTTAATGTGTGGGCGGGAATAATAGGTAATAGGAGATCGTATTGTGGGACCTGTCTTTCTCGAGGGCAATTTAAACGCTGAAAGATATTCAGATTTTCTAAGATTTGACCTCGTGCCAGCATAGGTAATACGGTTTCCGGACGAAGCCAATCCTGATGCGCCTCATCCCAGAATCTGGTTCCAACAAGATGGAGCACCTCCACATTTTGGCCAGTATGTTCGCAGGTATCTCGACGAAATTTTCCCAGGGAGATGGATAGGACGAAGGGGAACAATTGACTGGCCTGCCCGCTCGCCAGATCTCACCCCACTTGATTTTTTTCTATGGGGTCATGTGAAATCAAAGGTGTACACCAATAAGCCACATGACTTGGATGACCTGAAAACTCGCATTTACGAGGAAATTCGCAATATTGACCCAGAGACAATACGACGTTCCGTAGAAAGTGTGTACGTCCGTCTTGGCCAATGTCAAATGGCCAACGGTGGACAGTTTGAACACCTCCGTTGATATTTTATCTAATTTGTTGATATTTTTTTATTAGTTTATCATTTTTTGATTACTTTATCATAGGATTATTTAATTTTATTTTTTTTTAATTCGAAAGTGTTTTTTTCCAAAAAATTGTTATGTAAGATAACAAACTTTTTATACCGTTGTATGCACAATGGAATACTTAACGACAAGGGATAATAAAAGTCGGATGTTACCATTTGAAAAAACTGATGACGTCACACCTGGATGCAATCAGATGGCTACAGAATAAAATTCACTATGTCATAAAATGCACGAGACAACACTAAAATCGACCTGTTTCAGGATTTTTTCATCAAACCCAAGATAACAGAAATATGAATTTTGTTTCGTACTTTATCCACACCCTGTATACAAGGTATGGTAAAGTGAAGACCAATTATGACTTCGCATTTTTTGAAAAAAAAATTCAAGAAATCGATCCTATTGTTGCCCAGAAGATGGGACAAATCAGAAGAATAGTAAGTATCAGCGAAGGTGGTTGGTTCACTAAATTCATTGTGTTTACTATGTTGGCCAGATGGAGGCGGATGGGACAAATCAAAAGAAAAGTAAACGCCAGTGAAGGTGGTTCACTATCAATAATTTGAAAGTGTGTTAAGTTTTCATTGTTAATTGGCGTAACATTTAGTTTCAAAAATTAAATGTTCTGAAGAAGTTATAATCAGTTTGACTTGAAGGCTCCCGCGGCCGTCGTCCATGGTTGAATTCTTGGCTTCCGGTTGGAGCCACATGTCTCGGATTTCTTCTACTGCCGACGTTTCTCCATTGCAGAAGAACTTCCTTAGGGCTGCTCCTAATGGTCTTGCTGCTGCTTCTTTCTTCTTCCAGTCTCAGCGACTTACAAAAAGCAGCAGCAAGACCACCAGCACAGCAGCATCACCACCAGCAAGAGCAGCCCTGAGGAAGTTTTTCTGTAATGGAGAACGAATCGTCGGCAGTGGAAGAAATCCGAGACACGCGGTTCCAACCGGAAGCCAAGAATTCAACCAAGTGATAATCAGCATCTAATTTTTTCAAACACGTAGCGACCATACCTTAACCTAATGATTTACAAGATTAGGTCTATTTATATTATTGTATCTTTGGGCGTTGATCCAAAAAGAATAAAAAAATTAAGGTGATGCCAATTAGCGCTCCTTGTCAGTTACGTAACCGCTCAAGCCCAGCTTGGAAATACCTATCGAAGAAACCGACGACTTTCGCCCGCATTTACTCCAAATAAATTATTTATGGAAAGCGTTTCCGGACCAGGCCCAGGGGGCATCCGCATGCGTCGCGCGAACTTTGGTGAAATTCGAAACGCAGACGGGCAACGTCCGCCGCTGTCAGGGGACACACACATGCACGTGTGTGTGCCGATCCCGCATGCAAACGACGGCTTATCGACGACGACGTGAATGGGGGAAATACTCGACGACCGCAATAAAATGTAGATCGAGCTCATCACAATAATAAATGAATTTTTTACTTGAAACCTGAGGGCAAAATTGGGAAACTATTCACTTTCATGATGATAAGTAATAGTAATAACCAAAGAATTCTTTCATTCTTCAATACGAAGAGCATAATGTGAAACGAGAACTAAGGGGAAACAAAAGAAAGTAATCCAAAACTATTTCAATTAGAAATTAATAAACTAAGTTTTTCTTCATTCTAAAATACAGTGAGCATAAAAAGAATTCATCTAGTGGGCTATGATTATCCCGTGTACAAGAGAAGGAATTGCCCAAAATACTATTGCCTGCAGTCTAACAGTACCAATCCAAATGAGTAATTGTGACTGTCACTACCAAAATACGAAGTAACGATTGTTAAAAGTACTTAATTGTTAATTTTTGTAGAGAAAAGTAAAGTGTTGGAATCGAGTGGTAACTAAGAAGTGTACAATTGAATAGTTTTTGTTTTCGTAATGAAAGAAGATAGAGCAAAAAAGTGACGACTTCGTGAACTATTTGAAGTTTAACAGTTGGTGGTTATCAAATTGTTGTGTTTTGCATATAAGCCTAAGGTGTTTATTGTGCGACTTCGACTTTTAAGTTACCTTTCCGTAATTACTTTCAACTACATAAGACGTTTTTAATCGAAAGTTATTTTCGAAATGGGACCAAAGAAAGTTGATAGTATTTGGTTTTATTCGGTAAGTACATGCAACAATCTATAAGGGGGTTGTAAGTCCATTTCATTTCGAGCAAATGCCACCATTTCTAAACACGCATTGCTACATGACGTTTCTTGTCATCCAAAATACGAGTATTTTGCAGTGTAAATTATTAATTTTGGCTTTGTTTTTGCTTAAGTTTGCCTCGTTTTTGATTAGTTTGAATACAAAAAAGTCTAATTCAATCAAATGTGTTGACCTTGAGTCAAGTATCATGTCAAGTATTTCATAACCCACTACTACTCTCGCTCATTATTATGTTCTATGGATGAGTAATATTACACGTGGTATTTGTAGGATATGTTGACTTATTGAATAGATATACCATACTATACTACTCAACGTTGGAGAAACACCAAATTTTCCAAACTTAAACGAAATTCCGCTTCATCTCTTAGAGCTTAAGTCGAAATACTTCGGGTTTGTAGGGGCGTAGGCAGAGCTTTCAAACAACTCGGTTACAAAACTATACCTCTTTATTTAATTGAGATAGAGTTAATTGACCTTTGGGGTTCGGAGGTTGAAACTTAGGCTTCGTTTTTCAATTTAAGTTAACTAAGTTTAACTTTAAGCTTAGCTATTTTTACGTGGTGGTAAATGTAAGGACATTGTTTCTAGTATAGGAATAAAACGAAGGTAAACACTCACTGAAAAACTGGCCCTTTGTTGTTATTCAAGTATTCTGTGAAAAAAAACTGCAATGTTACATCCGACTGCTTCAACTCCTGGAAGATTCTAAAGGACTACAGACGCTGTAGGTTTTCTGAATTTTTCTTACGCTACTAAAAGGCGTATCCATTCGAGCTGACAAACGGCATACTGACGTTTGCGAATGCTGTTTAATAAATGCCTAAACATTTTCAATAACATTTTGGCCGATTTTCTGTCTTCCTGAATATTTGCAGATATAACCTTGTAAATGGTAACGTATTATCTTCAACAAATTTGTTTACCCTCAGATGACTGAGTTCGTTTCGATTTTACAGAACCCTCTTTTACAAGAAGGATGAAGTGGGGTCATTTTTGATCCCGCTTTTATTACACGTAATAAAATTTCTAGACTATTTATTATGCAGGTTACAGCATCTTTGCTTTCCAATACACACGTTGGATATATGTAAAACATCACGAAATTTGTGTTTACTATCAGAGGACCTCAGAAAAATTTTACACCACCCTCTTTTACCAGTATTGCCTTGCGCTGCTTGACCTTCTAACCCTGCCCCTTCTTGTTAGTCTTGTCTTGGAACAAGAGCGCCATGAAATCAAAAGAATTATATCGGAAAAATTCGATTACTTTCTCAAATAAATTCAGTAACATCGACAACGAGGTTGGGTTACTTTTGACCCTAACAGAAGAAACATTTTTTTTTGCAGAATTAGATGGATCAATTCAGAAAACGCTTTAAGGAGAATGTAACACAGTTAAATAAAATCAAATAACGATTTGTTTTGAAATTAAGATAAAGAAATATGGCGTGGGGTCTAAAATGACCCCATATAGTCATCCGAAAGTTATGAACTGCAGCCGAAACTGTTGCTTACATTTAGCAATCTAGTATTATCTTTGTCCACTTATAAACTGCCCAATAATAAAACGGTTTCCTGCAAGGTGTACCATCGTGGATACAAAAGCAAGTATTTTATCCATTGAGGTTAAGTATACGTCGAACAACACGAAAATCGGCTGGTTTTCCACTCACCCGTTACTCCTCCAGTTGCGTAACCTCCTTGATTTTGCCATGCTTATTTAAAGAACAAGAAGCTGTTGTGTTAAATTCTGCGATACGAACAGTCTCCGATGAATTGATGAATAAAAAAAATGACAAGAAATTTCATTCTGACTCTTGTTCAAAGTTGGGTTTAAACCATAACAGTTTGCTTGATTTTAGCTAAAAATGACAACTGCTCTGTAATGTATTGTTCATACCATATTAGTAATTATTAAAATATAATTTGAAAAGTATTTGCCTTAAATCACCAGAACGCTTTCAAAATCGATATAAATGCTGTTTAGTGAATCATCAACAAATGGCTACGGCGACGACTTTGAAAGCTTTTAGTGACTTAAGTCAAATACTTTCCAAATTATAATTTAGTCTCTATTAATTATTTGTTTCAAATTAAAGTGAAGTTACTTGACAGAAATTATCATTTAGCTTTCTTGATTAAAGAAAAGAATGAAGTGGCGCCTGTGCATCATAATTTATAGGTAAGCATATTCCAAGGTCAGCTAAATAAATTTCCTTTTTAGCCACTGTGTATAGATAAAATGACATTTTATCAAAATGCAGTTTCTCGACTAAATTGTGGTAACTATAAAGAGTGTCTTGATAAAATGCATGATACTATACAGTTTCAACTTCATTGTTTGCATTTCCAATTTCTGCGTCCTTACGTTTTTCTTTTTTTTTGTATTGTCTGGTGATCGTATTTGCCTTTAATATCCATTAAAACTCTTTTTAATTGGTCTCTTGAATACTGAACTGTAAGAAGCAATAAAGCAACATCCGATAAATCTCTCCAACCACAATATTTTGTGCAAAACGGATCAAGAGAGAATAAAATCGGGCAATCTAAACAGTAAAAAAAAAAACATAAATTTGTGAAAACGTTCATCTATTTAGTAAGCACGCGCTATACTATCTACTATTTGCTTTTGCTTTCGTTCGACTTTTATCTCACATTTCTGTAAATAATAATGTTTGTTCTTGCTTTTCTAACATCAGATATAACGTGTAATTATTTAAGGTGAACTGTAATCATATTGCGAAACACGGACTGCAATTGTAAACGTACTGAAAATCTCAAATCTCAATTTTTTACTACTAATCTTCTTTCAGGAGTTTAGTACTTTTAATAATAATAATATATTTTATTCCATAATACCTCAATGTGGAACATGTCAATTTAATATAATTTATGAATATAAATGCAAAGTAAAAGTGTAAAGATACATGTGAATAAAATACAAATGTGTACGTAAAAGATAAGAAATGTATAACAAATAAAAGTGCACGTGTATCTTTGTAAGAATAAAATGCATTTTATACAGACGTCAGTATAGCATGTGGAATCTAGATATTTATTTTCAGGCATCTGTTTATATATTGTTGGTAGGCTTTGAGTACATATGTCGTTATACTTGTTGTTCTTATGTACACAAAGAAACTGTCAAATAAAACCAATAAATTGGAATCTTGAATTAGAGTATTCAGCCAAAAGTTTGGTAAATAACGCTACATAGCACAGCTTTGAATTTCTGATCAGTTAAGTCTCTAATTTTTGACGAAATAATATTGTAAATTTTTATTAATTGAAATCGACGTTTCTCTGAATTTTTAACAAATTCGTTTGAGGTGTGTTAAAATAACTGGTCGTTATCTTGTATTCTTCTAGAGCACTGACAGAATTACAAACATTTTTTTTTATAAACAGATAAAATAGCGACTACTTACGATCGCTTTTTGACCTGACAGTGCAGTAGGATAGACAAATTGAAGCGGGATTTGCTCCTAATTTTTTTTTCTAAAAATTTTTTTTTTATAGTAAGTAAATTCATATTGGTAGCTTTAATAACTGACGTATCGTTAGCGACGAGAGCAGCGAAACTACTTTGAACTGTTGGTAAGTCATTTAGATAAATCAAGAACAGTAATGGGCCCAGAATGGATCCCTGTGGAACTCTTTTTGTTACATATTCCCAAGAGAACAGTAATTTTTTCCATCAGTTTTCGCCACATCACATTGTTTTCTCTAATATATCTGGGTAAGATTTAAGTAGTTGTAATATCGTACCTCTGAATCCCGTTCTTTCCAGTTTCTGCACCAAAATGTAATGATCTACACCTACACTATCGATGGCTTTGGATAAGTCCATAAACATTCCCACAGCAGTCTCTCCAACAATAATTGCTTCAAGTGTTTTGGAAACAATTTGATAAATTGTTGTAGCGTGGAACGACCTTTTCGGTAGTCACTTTATTGACGAATTTTATGATTTATTAGCAGTCAAGAAATTATTCATCCTGGTATGTATAATTTTGATATATTAGGGAGAAGCGCTGTCGGTCTATAATTTGTAATTTTTGTCCCGTCTCCTTCTTTAAGTTTATCTGGGAAAATGCCCGTTTCGAAAGACATATTTATTATTGAAGTCGACTCTTGTCCGAAGGCATAAGTGAGAGAATAGTTCTTAAGCTTTAAACGGATGCAGTAAAATCGCAGAGAACACTCAACGTTTCGCTGTGGCCTGATAGATTCGTCTATTGCTTGATAGCTTCGTCTACCAATCGCTAGTGAAACGTTAAGTGTTCCTTGCGATTTTACAGTATTTTTACAGCTATTTTTTGACATATTTATCATATACGCAAAGGGTTTTGCTATAAAGTTCAGAAACGCAACAGGTATGTGATCGTATCCCATAAAACAAGTTTCCCTGAGGTACCTTATAGTTCGAGCTACTTACTGGCGCTTGGTTGGAACAAACAGGCAAGAATGACGGTTGATTTTGACCAATTCTTCATTTACGTGCTTTCCTGCATTTATATTTTGGGCAATGATCACAGATTAACAAAAACATGCGTTTAAAAAGTAATTGTTTATTAAATTAAGGTACTCTTTGTGTACAAACTCGTGTTGTTTCCTTGTGTTTTTGTTATTTTTAATGATTTGCCACGCAGCTTTAATTTTATTGTTACACTTTATTAGGTAGTGTTAGTTATTTTAACTTTTGCCTGTCTTACTTCATTTTTTTATGTTTTGCAATAATTTTGATATTCTTCTTTTAGAAACGTTATACAGGATGCTCTAAATAAAGTGTATTAAGTGTCGCAAAACTGCAACTAGTAGGCAGAGTTCCTGTTTCACAACCAGGCGCTCTGTTACAGAAAAACCAAAGTTATATTGGCGTATCAAAAATCGAATTTTCGATCAGTATTTTAAAATAAAATAATCTATATTTCTCAGCGAAAATTCTATTTCGTTTTACCGCGTATTTTAATAAGGAAGTAGATTATATCTGAGAAAAAATTGTATACCTACCACACTGAAATCTAAAACAATTAAAGAAAATGTTTCTAAGAAAATAAATATGTACAGGGATTGGCAACGAAGTCGCATTATAACAACATCGTTTTATCCAGAAAAAGGATCAATACACAAAAATCAAATTTCATAAGGACATCTTTAACGCTATTTGAAACACATGGGGGTTTCCATACAAAACTAAAAGAAAGCAGTGATTTTATAGATGAAATAATATCAGGTGTTTGTTGTATCAAATTTAATTTAAAAAGAGTTCTCTCGATGTAAGTCCATTCACATCCATCATTACAGAGCTTAAAAATTCTTGGCACTTAAAATTAATATGAAGCAGGGATTCTTAATCAGTGTGCGACGATTGGGATGCTACACGATTAGAGCAGAAGCAACATTAAATTATGAAAAAGAAATAAAATTTTGGTATTTATCGCAAATGCAAAATATTTCGACGATTTACAAAATGCAAGCCAAAAAAGGTACCAAAAGATTTTATCTAATTTTAACAACTCAATGAAACTTGATTACACTGAATATTGCGTTATACCAAAGCAGGACAGATGTTTATATTCAATAAATCTTAAAACTTATTCATAAAATATGAAGAGAAACGAAGATGGAAGACTTGAAGGCTTCATAATCGTAGTTTTTCAAAATAAATTTTCATTTAAAAAGTGTGCCAGACACATACAACCGTAAAGAACTTAAGGAAGAGAGTTTGAAAACAGTTTCATGTGTTTAACCAACCTTTTCAGATCAAAACCAAACAAGAAGAGATTTTTTATTATGGCTTTTGCAAATCAGCGCTTTTACGCATTGTTTCATTTAACGAAAACTCCATTTGTTCCACTTTTAAGAAAAAAATAACAATAATAATCAGGATTTGAAAGTCTGGAACGCATTAAATACTTGTGAATTGTTGTACCTATCTGTAATCGAGTAATTGTGCCAACACACGGATTCGCAGTTTTGTTTTCCTCTTTCTTTTTCTTTATTAAATTCGCTGGAATAACTTTCACCTGTTTGTTTGTTTAACACGCAGAATAATGCGGTGGAAAAAAAATTCGGTGCGCGTTTTTCTGGTTCGTTTCTAAAACGCATCCGAGCAAACAAATTCCAAAACCGAATTCCAACAGTATCGCCCAAAATTTGTCTAACAGACCAAAACATTTTTTAAATAACAACAACAGTTTTCCAATAACAAAATAATTTGAATACTGAAAAATAAAGACAAGTTGCTAATGAACAGCTGAGTGAATTTCTTTTTTTAATTAAAGAACTTTCTAAGACCGACCTTTTCTTTTGTTATTATATTATATTATAAATAATGTAAATCGATGGGGTCAGTCCTCGTCACCCACAACCGATTTTGTTAATATATTCTCCTATTATAATCAATATTAATTACATCTGACGTAACCAGACTCTGCGTAGAAGGCGTTCCTTTTACGAGAACGTTTAATAAATAAAATGGGCGGCCTTCCATCGCGTACACCGAGAAACAACAATAATGTCTCCCGGACGAATCTTAAATCCGACTAAAATAATATGTAGACCTACAAGCAAACGAGCAAGCTGTTAAATAAAACAAAATGAAAACACCAAAATAAAATTCAAGTTTACCTTTTACATCGCGACTTTTTTGAGAACCATTACTTTCATTGCTTAGTCCATTGCATATCTTCGTTCGTATAAAAAGGGTATTTTTAAATGTCTGAGTTTCATCAAACTGTAATTAGGTATATCGAAACATAAGAGATAAAAGCAATTTTATTTTAATCTGTGCTTGCAACACGTTTTTTTTTTTTAATATAATTACTCAATGCCGCCATTTACATTAATTTTTCTATTGCATGGTGATTAGAAAAGAGAAAAGTATTCAGTTTTAAATTAATTAAAGTTCAAAAGAGAAAGTTCGGTTCACATTAGGCCGGGCAAATGAAACTTGACTAAAGTCGTGTATTGCAGCGAAACAATAAATTCGGTTTATCGTTATTAGTTGAGGAGGAATGGTAGAAATTTCAATTTTGTGGAATTAGTTGATCAATTATTATGAGCTATGTTAATTGTACGTTCAAAAAATAAATAAATAAAAGGGCCCCCCTAAAACAAAAAAAAACAAAATGAAGCATATTTCACAAAAAAATGAAAGATATTTATTGTACACACTTAAACACTAAAAAAAAATGTAAAAAATAAAGAAATACATATAATGAGTATTACCAAAGGTGTCTTCGCAATAAATAATAAAGTTAATAAAGGAATCTCTATGTTAGTAAAGCATCTGCATTTTAAAATTAAAAAAATATGAAAATCAAGGTCACAGAGAACAATAATTGAAAAAAAATATTTCAACGACCAAAAGACATTTTGTCAAATACAGTGTGTAAGGTGATAAGGTTTCCTACAGGTTTAATATGACTTTTAAGAGAAAAACTTATTGTTTATAAATAAAAAATTGCTTGAATCGATACCCATTAAAATCAAAGAAAGAAATTCAGTAAACACTTAAAATAAGATCAATAACTTGAATTTATGTAAAGTTGTTGATTTTAAATTTTACGACGTTCTCGTTGCTTTGCCCTTTGGAAGAAATTATATAAAATGAGATTCCCTTGTCGATATAATGTTATCTCCTGGCAATATTAAAAACGTTTTAATAATTAAAGCTCATGTTTGCTGTAGTTCTGATTCGCGGAACAAAACTGGAAGAAAAGCAGGCTCTGCTCAACGCGTTTTTGTTCATTTGTTCAGAGATACATGCGCTTCAGTACAGTACAATTCGGTAAACGAATATTCCCTATAAATTTTAGTTAATTTTATTCCATTTATCTGTAATAAATTCGGTTAATTAAATATTAAAACAGTGTGAGTGATTATAACTGCATTAATGTCGTGTAGAAGTAAGTGAATTTTCAAATCCGTTAAGTTTTTTGCGTTTGTGCCCTGGTTTTTTTTTACTTTTTGTCAGTTACGTTCCCATCTCTTTATAATAAATTCCTAAAGATCCAATTCCTAGTTGTATTTATTGGAGTTAACATAACCTTCTTCCCCTGGTCATATGGTAGAGGTTCATACTTTATTTATTTCTGCCAAGAATTAGCAAAACTCAGACTGCTTCTTCTGTTTCGAATTTCTACGAATTAATCATTAATGTTTTAATTATTTGTTTCTGGCTTAATATAAGGTGACCATTCGTCTCCAATTTGGCCGAACAGTGCCAATTTGTAACAATTTTTCCCGCGTCCCGCGGAATTTAAAAAAATGTCCCGCCTCTTGGAAAGACGCAATTTCAAGTTTTTGATCTTATTTTAACTGATTACTAGATTTTCCTTTGACTACACCGGGTTTCGATACAAGCAAAATTTTTATAAAGAATAAGTTTTTCTCCTAAAACTTATATTAAAAAAGTTTTCCGCACTGTATACGTGCAGAAAAAAAATTGTTAATTGTTTAAAAATAAAATAGGTTTTCTCAACCAGGAGCACACCAATTTTTTTTTTTTAACTCAAGCCTATCGAGTAACAGCTTCAGATTACTTCAGAGTGATTAGATTAAAGGATTAGTGACTCATTTTCCTTGACATATATTTTCTGCTTACTGTAATTTCACACTTCCATTTACCGTACAATTGATTACAATCAAATCCATTAATTTCTAGCAAAATTTAATTATCGATGCTCTCGTTTCAAGTAGGTAGCGAAATCCACTCGAACGCTTTGAATTAGGAAATAGAGGATAAGGTCATTTTTTTTTCCTTAAACAGAACATCAATTTGCTTATTTAAACCAAAGTAATCAAAAAAGAAATGCAAGAAGAAGAAGTAAGTTTAAAAGTTAGGTTATGTATATCTAAAACAGCGACATCCTACGATCGCTTTTCGACGTAAATAGGGCTGAAACAGCTGTACAGAAGCTGCTCGAGGTTTTTACTGCAATCAAAAATGATTTGCAACATATTTTCTTAGAAGAAATTTCGTTTAGAATTGAAGATAGGTATTGAAAAATGAGGAAGCATTTTTGTACACGCTTGCGCTATCTGAAATATAAAGGATGTCGTTTATGAGTCGATTTTTATCATTTGCTATGACGATCCGGAATTACTAACAATTTCAGATGACGCATCATTTGTTAACGCTAAGTTTTATTTATATGAAGCGCCATTGCCAGCTGATTACCGATCGTGCAAAACCATAAAAAAATAATTCAAAACGATATGTAATGACGGTATAAATACTTTTGGTGACCGCAATGACTCAGCTTTACACACATACCTTCCGATACACACATACCGGTGGTTGTTGCAAACAGGGAACATAGATAATTCAACAGACAGAGAACGGTATACTTAGACGCTTCGAGATGCAAAACTTATACCATTCGCATTCATGTGTACGAGGTACTTAGTTCTAAATATGATATAAATGTCTCAGAAAATATAATCCACATAATTTAAATATCCAAAAATGTACAGGCAGAAGTATTAATAGTATGTGTTTACGATTTATACAAAAAGACAGTAAACCCATTAATGTCCCAAACCTCTGGAAAAGTCAAGGAATGCCCCTTTAAAAGTATTTTATAAAGAAAATATCTTAACAAAAGTTGTGTAAGTTTTCTTTCCGCATAATCTAAAATATTTTCAAATGTACAGGTTGTTTATTTAATAAGTTACAAATCTAACTTATTATTTATTAAAATGGAACACTATATATTTTATTGCAGTATCGGTTAGCCCTTGAAGACACGATAAAAATGAATAACATTATACTTACTTGTTTTTAGTATTTACCGAGTTATTTTTGACTTTATGCAAAAAATGTGTCGTGTTTAATCGTCTGCCAACTTGTCAATTTTAACGATACGACAATCAACCTTAGACCAAAACATTTCTAAATCTCTCTACTTTTTCCTTTTATTTTTAAGACGAGACAAATTTATATCATTGCTGACAGCGGTGCATTCATTCAAGTATGATGTAAAATTATACACTAACACAATACGGTCATAAATGTATCTGATAAGCAGAAGCAATTAAAAACAAAAAGAATGTATTTGATTAGTTTCGGTAGTAGTTACACAGTCTTGATCAATCTGACACGTGATAAAGAGAAAAGTTGATATTTAGTACATGACTTTTCGGAGGATACCATTTCTCGACATAAATTACATAATCATGTTTAGGTAAGCTCACGCCCTTGCAGCAGATAACAGCTGGCTTTGATAAGTATTAAATAAGTATTAAATTAATAGGTCTCCAACGATACCTTCTTATATGTACTCTTTCTACAACCATGCTATTGTCAAAAATTTTGTAAATTACAGATTAATAGATTTAGGACAATTTCGAGCGTTTCTAAGGTTGCTATAGTTACGCATACATATCCTAAGTGTATCTACGATAATTAAATTAAATTAAAAAAATAAATAAATTGAAATTATTATTATTAACCCAATAATTCTTTCCGTAATTTTCACTTGGAAATTTATTTATTTTTGTACAACACCAGCACTGAATCGACAAACTTGTGCAAACTGGTGCAATTTGTGATTTCTGCGGTTACCTAAAGTCTGAAACACTTGAAGTTGCGATCGTAATTCATCACGATCTAGATTAGACGCGATCTTTCATATACTGTATTCTTCCTTGTATTACTTGCAGTTTGTGTACACTACATGTTCGTGATCTAAAATGATAAACGTGTATAAGATCAATGCAAATCGCCTAAGCTCAGAGCGCGCAGCATATCCCAAGCAGCAAATTATGGTAAAACTCGGGCACAATTTTCTTGTGTGTGAATCGTGTCGACACTTTTTATAGCACTTCTGCCTCAGTGCAAATTGTGTCCAAAATATTTATGTTTGGGTTTACACATTTCCAACTTATTGTGTCAAAAAATGTACGTGTCTAAATGGTCACATTTCAAACACATATGTTTAAAATGTCTCCAGTTTGTTTTCGCTTGGATTCTTTAAATATATCTGGGCACAGATGGGTCGACACTAAATAGACTCAGTTTGTCTAATTTGTTTCTTGACACGATGTTTCTATTTTGTTACTGAAATGAGTTGAGTAGTCACAATAATTTCTGGATGGGTACATTTTAAACATAGAGTTTCTTTATTGTTTCTACGATGTGTTTGTACGGGCACATACGGATCCGTACGGAAACATTTTACGCAGATAATTTCCATTTTGTTTCTACAAATGTGTTCTGTAAATCTGGTCAAAGTGTTTGTGTACAGGGTGACTACGCGAGAATTCCTACTCCCTATAACTCTTTTATTTTTGATTTTAGGAAAAAATGTTTAATACAAAACTTATCGTGACTAATTCAAAGTTTCTCTGTGTGCCCACAGAAAAACAATTGATGGTCGGATAAACGAGATATAAACACAACTTAAGTCTTTTTTAATGGAACGCCCTATATATTATTACTTTTTTAGATTCTAAATTAAATTCTATAATGAGACCACATGTATAATAAAACTAATAATGTAGAAGGTGTTTATAAAATAATTCCTGCTAATTTCTTTTTTGATTTTAGAAAGAAAAAGGGTAAAAGAAGTTGTAGAATTTATTTCAGTACTGCTACAGATATTCACAAAAAAACAATTGAGAGTTGGATACCCTAAAAATAGACGAAGTTTTGGTTGTAAATAAAATAACATTAAATAAAACTTTACCGTTTACATATTAAATCGATTTAGATGTTCTCTAAAACCTAACTTCTAAACTAGAAACGAAAAATATTACAGAAAATTTGAACTTTAAAAAGTGACTTAAAATTTAACATAAAACATAATCAAAGCATTCTCAATATTTTTTTAAGCAAAGTGTAAATATTTTTAACATGTTTTGAATCACATCTCTTAGTATAAAAGGATCATTATTCAAGTTTTCTATTTCTAAAATTCAAAAATAAAAAAAATGAAATGAGAATTATTTTATAGACACCTTCTACATTATTAGTTTTATTATACATGTAGTCTCATTAGAATTTAATTTAGAATCGGAGACAGTAATAATATACAGGCTGTTCCATTAAAAAAAAAAAACTTAAGGTTAGTTTATATCTCGTTTATCCGACCATCAATTGTTTTTCTGTGAACACAGAGAGAAACTTTGAATTAGTCCCTATAAATTTTGTATAAAACATTCTTTCCTGAAATCAAAAATAAAAGAGATAAAGGGTGTAGGAATTCTCGCGTAGTCACCCTGTACATAATGCGCGTACAATAAATGTGGTACAGTACAAAACATGTAAACAAATTTCGAATGCGCTAAAAGTGAGGTTACGAAATACGAATGTGTTGTTTTCGAATCTCGTCTATTTCAGCCACCGCAGGCGCATTTCAGATACAAATTTCCTAAAATGCTAAATAAAGACGCATTTTGGACGCATATCAAACGCAGGTTTCTTACAGGTTACCGAATTGTATCTGTGTGACCATTTACTCACATTGCAGCGAATTTTTGGCTACATCGCGTCTACATTAGGATACATAAATCTAAATTGTTTCTTCATTGTTTCTTCCGTTTTCACGTGTGTCAGTGTAGACAATTTGTAGGCAAATTCTTTTCACATTACGGAAACATATTCCTTTTTGGACGCCATACATAATACGCCATGTTTCAACAAGCACTTTGACATGAAAGCAAAAAAAATCTGGCTTTTTGATTATTATTTCAAACTTGGACTTTCGACACTATTTAGGACAACATTTTAGTAAACATAATGCTCTGAATAATAAAATATCATCGATATTTGAATAATTTGGAAAATTTTAAAAAATATTTTTTTATGGACAAAAATTAAAAACTCTAATTACTCAGTATTTGTAAGGCGCGTTTAATTTTTAGAAGTATCATGTCAACTATTATCAGTAAACCTGGGTTCGCAATAGTACCGACTCGAGTAATCCAGATATGCTGAGGGAAAATCTTGTTTGTTTCAGCCTAAGTAGATGAATATGCTTAACATTAATCTTCTTCAATTTTGTCTTCATGATGTATCCAAAATGTATCTAAAATAAACATGATCTGTGTCTATTTGGGTTTATTTTGCTACACTGCTGGATAGGAAATAATAATTCGGGTAAAATTTAGAACAATATGTGCCGACTTTGTGACTATAACTAGATCAGAACAATGGAAACAGTTTGGAAACAATGTGATCACACACCAGACACATACAAGTTTACATTTGGACACATAACCGGCACAAGACAGATACATTGCGAACGCATCAATGTTCTATTTTAGAAAAAATGTCAGGTCAAAAAGCGACAGTAAGATGTCGCTATTTTATCTGTTCTATTTTAGGTACATGATGGAAACGAAAGACACTATCGAGACACATTTCAGAAAACTTTTAGGTATGCTTTAGACTCACGTTTGGACATATTGTAGATATTATTTAGAACACATTTTGACTGACATTTTGGTTCCATTTCCCATTTACAATGCTTCGAAAGTCGACAATATGCCCTGAAAATGTGTCGTGCCCAAATTACAGTGTCGATAAAGCGTCGACATTTCATCCAAAATGAACCAGATAATGTTACTTGGGATGCGACAGCGAACCTCAAATATGTTTGAGCCTTAAAAGCCGGCAAGAAACATGTTTCACTTCTTCTTGTGCATTGCATCAGAATCTTAAGTTATGCGTCATTTTTTTTTTCGAAAACCCTGTTAAAAGAGCACCAGTGAAAAATTTTCTCGGTGTACACTGGTGTAGGTTAACTTGTAGAGTGTACATTGGCAAAACGTCAGAAACATCTGTGCAAGCTCATTGGTAAACAACTTTAAGAGCCCTAAATTGGTTCTTACTTTTCCAAATTCCCTCATCTAATTCCGGATTCACACGCTGGACGAAATCTGACAAACCTTGGCCAACACGAACGTGTAGTTGTTAACTTTGTCTTAACTGGCTTTGATTTGGCCAAGTTTGTCTGTGTTGGCTTGGGTGGCATATTTGGGAAGCATATTTGTACGCCAATCATTGGACAAATGTTCGGACAAATTTTTCGGCAAATATTTAGGCCAACTTGTAGATCCGCAGCTACCACTTAGAGTTGCCAAGAAGTATAGTAGTATAGTATTGGTTCTGGTTTCAACTCTACTTTATCACCACATTCACTTTGGCCTTTTCGGCAAATTTTCAATTTCTTTTTCACTTTCACTTTTCAATCAACATATTTATTGGTGATCTCAAACTTATCAACCCTACTTTAAAAAATTCTTCATTTTCAATCAAATGCCATTGAATCAAAAATGCCATTCGTCTCGTAGCAAGATAATAAAGAAAAAAACATATTATTCAATGTCTAGTTTCATGTAAAAGCCAGTATAAGGAATATTTTCAACAATGCTAGTGTTTGGATTCTTTCTGTTAGGTTACTTCTGACAGGAATGATTTTATTTAATTGATCATTTAATTTTTTGAAAATGGTTTTATGATTAATTTAAGTCACACATATCGTAATGAAGTGCGAGCGCGCCATTTTCCCAATACCCTGTATAATTATCGCATTCTTGTTTTATATCTAAGTTTTTCTGTTCCCTAATTTTTTCAATAATGGTTCAGTCAAACACTGTTCCCCTAGCAAAATACCATTCCAATATAAATCGGATGATAACGGGTGTCCAACAATAAGTAATCCTTGCGTCTTGGGTGGCTGCAGAATCAAGCATTTGTAACTAATGATGAAATGATGAAAACTGCAATAAAACATTAAATATTTGTGTAAACAAGAATTTATTTAATGTAGGATTTTTTTGAAGAATTTATTTGTGGTCTTGTTAGTCAGTGTTTCAGACATCACAATTCAACGATGCAAAGTAATAATTGACATTCATGTTTGATTCCACACTAACCCAGGACTACAATAATTGTTGGACAATCGTTACAAATCTACTTGACTAAACCCATTAGCATTCACCTTAGAGAGGCAGTTTTTGAAAGTTTGACTTATTTGCTTATACAGCAATTCCTCTTATGATAAAAATTTCAACTTTCCACACGGTTCTATTTTTTGTAAGCGATGAGTAAGATACAATTTCTAAAAACACCTCGAAGTTTATTTTTTTCAAATCCGCGACATTTCGGCAAGCAGCTATAGTTTCGTAAATTTTTGGAAAAAACCATTTGAAAGCACCCCGAGTTTTCAAAACATATCGAAGACAGCTTTTTTCCCGAACATTAACACATGCAACGGAGCAGTTCTCTTAATATGAATTATGGGAAAATTCCTTTCATTTCCCTTGAGAATGAAATCTCGTACTCCAGTTTTGTCATGCTCGGTTGATTTTCAAAAGAAAAACCAGAATTTTCGTCCTTCGTTCCTTTTAAAACGCACAGGGAAATTCTTTCGCTTAGGGACTCGTTCATGTTTTGACAATTGTAATGCTCATCAATTATATTGCATTAAGAAAAATGCATCTGCTACTGTACAAAATTATCGAAACAGTTATACTAACCCAGCGTTGTCAGTATTTGAGTGATTGCTCATTAATTACAATCAAATGATTTATATAGAAAGAAAATTAGCACCCATCGATATTGCAATCGTTTTCGGGAATTATTCCTGCGTTTTAAATATTACTTTGTCACGTTTCATGTTAAACACGAATACGCGGCAGCAATACATGAACATAGATAAGTTTTAATAAGTATAATTTGTGGACACTAAACACACATAACTTCAGTGTTATTCACAAGAATTTACAAGCTTTAGCATTCCAGAAATATATATATTTTTTTTGATATGCGGTGATGCCCAACGTGGTCTTAACTCACAGACTTGTCGACAGCTTAGGAGCGTAAGTGTATTTTTCGTGTGTGTAAAATGTTACACGGCTTTGTTATTTTCAAACCCCCTTGCCGTTGAAGGCAAAGCGGTCAGTGTCTCTTCAACAGTGAAGTAAACACCTATCACCACCAAGATTTAACTCGAGTGTGATTCGAGCCCACGACCTTGTGTTCACAAGGCCGATCCTCTAACCACTGGACCGTTCAGACGTTTTAAAAACTTTCTAATAATTAATTAAAGTAATATGATACAAAGCAGTACATGTAATGTGTCATGTGCGAATCCGGGACAAGTACCGACCCGCAGATTTGCAAGCCTGTATGCAAATATAGTCGACATTTGATAAGATAAAGAAGTTACACCCTCAACATTTGCGCCCCTATTTCGTACATACGAGCATTATACATCTCTATTTATGAGCCACACAGCTTTTATTACCTTCGACAGCAGCAGTTTTTTAAAGCTTTGTTCAAATAACGTTCCGTTTATAAAAACAAAAGAATCACATATCTTTTTAAACTTTAAGTAAATATCGTACGTGTATCCATGTAAGAATAATCTCCTGATATGCATACATTGTTTCGCACTTTGCACAAGTCTATAAGCCGACTTTTTCATTTTCTTTTCGACGAAAACTGATTAAAATGATAATTGCGTCCATTCGAAATAATAAGCTTTCCAAAAATATTATTATTTAAAATAAAATTCTAAATAAACGATAGTGAAACGTTGAGTGTTCTTTCCGATTTCAACAGTGTCCGTTTAAAGTTTACAAACTATCTTCTTGCAGTTTAGGTATTGATTTTCTGGTTAGGTGGTAGAGCAGTTAAACGGAATTTTTGAACCTAGCCAAAAATAAATTTAATGTGTAAATTCATATACCTTTTTTTTTTCTTTGTGCACAATAGAGTCACGATTATTATTATTGCTATTAATTCTTAACATTATACAGGGTGTTTGGTAATTGGTAGTACAAAAAAAAACTGTGGCATTTGGAAGTCTTAAGAAATCCAAGAATCCCATTTGTTTTAATTTTTTTATCATTATTATTATTTTTGTTTTTTTTTCCATAAAATAACACTGTATCCGTCAACTCATTATTTATGTAAGCGGCATTCATTTCGGTAATAACAATGAACCGAGTTGTGACTATTGTGACAGGTTCTTACCTTTGCTCAGTGGCGCACCAACAATTTTGGCAAAATTTTTAAGAATTTTTAATCTCGAAAACTACAAGACTTTTATTAGAATTTTTTTTGCCGATGACTTCAACTCACTATCACCAACTGCCCATTTTTATATATTTATTTACAAATATTTACAAATGATTGACTCAATGATTTTGATTTGCGAGTTTCTTGAAAATGTTCCAGAGTCCGCGTTTTTCCTTGGAATTGTCGTTTTTTGTTTCTTATTCGTTTTGAATCCGATTATAAAAATTATAGTTTTTTCCACAATTCACAGTTTTTATGATAAACAATACAATTAAATGTAGTAAAAATTGCCATAATATGATGTTAGTACACTTAGTACCAGAAACGTAATGAAATCAAAACGAATGAAGAATATGTCTTAGTACTGAGAAATAAAACAGATGAAGGATGATCTTAGGTTACTAAGAAATACTCCTAATTTCTTAAGTCTTAGGTTACTAAGAAATTATATCTTGTCTTAGGTTGCTAAGAAATTATTTCTTACCCCCCTTTTCTATAATTCATAACGACATCGTTAAACAACGAAAATCGTTATGTGGCATTTTATGACAAAATACGTTTTATGACCAATTAATGTATAGACCTGATTGGTCAAAATACGTCACTTAACAATTTTATTATTTAACGATGTCATTATGAGTTATAGAAAAGGGAGAATTGTCCCTTAAAACACATCTTTCATCAGTTTCTTTTTTTTCATATAATTAATTTGCTGAAGGTCTTTTTCGAGAATTTTTGAAAATAGCGACCTGTAAACGATTAACACCAACGGCTGACTCAATCTGGTCTTTACTTCTGAAATTTTCGTAAGTTATACTGTTTTCATGTTAATGCGTCCATATTTTTCGCTTTGATTTTAAAATCGAGGCCGTTTCTCCAAAATTCCCTGCTTTTCTTTGATGTAACTTATACGTTTTGAATACAATTTTAAAGGCAAAGTTTTCATTTTACAGTTTTAATGAGAAACAATAAAATTAAATTGCTGTGAGTGCTTTAGGGGAGTTTTGGAAACCTGGGTGACCTGGACACCTTGCCTGTCTCAATTATTTTGATCATTTTTGTTTTGCATTCGATTTTAAAATTAAGACCCGTGTAACACGGTGATATTTTTTGTATCGAATTTGCGAAACACTGAGAGAGAAGTGTGGAGTTAACCAATAAATATTCACTATGGTAACCTGTCTTTGTCACTTTGTAACAAATTTTTGCATCGTGTCGTAAGGCTT
This sequence comes from Prosopocoilus inquinatus, assembly GCA_036172665.1. Classification (NCBI taxonomy): domain Eukaryota; kingdom Metazoa; phylum Arthropoda; class Insecta; order Coleoptera; family Lucanidae; genus Prosopocoilus; species Prosopocoilus inquinatus. The sequence goes on from CM069877.1 coordinate 33,410,308, forward strand.
TAAGGCCGTCTTTTTCAAAAAAATTGGAAAATTTCTAAAATTGCTGCCTAATTTTCTTTGAGTTAACTTATTCGTTTCGAATCCGATTATAGAGATTATATTTTTTCCCACCACATTTCATAATTTTTATGAGAAACAATATAATTAAATCGCTGAAGGTGCTTCGGGGGAATTTTTGAAAATTGCGACCTATACACCATACACATCAGTAGCTGACTCAATCTGGTTTTCACTTTTGAAATTTTGCGTTCTTTTTTCTTGTAATCATTTTAGTGCGTTCATGTTTTTCGCTTCGATTTTAAAATCAAGACCATTCTGTTAAAATTCCTTGTAACTTTCCAAATTTACCAGCTTTTCATTGATTTAACTTGTAAGTTTTTAATTCAATTATAAAGACGAAGTTTTCATTTTACAATTTGGGCGAGGTACAATAAAATTAAACTGCTGTTCGTGCTTTGGGGAAGTTTTGGAAAATCGTGGCCTAGACACCTTGACGGTCTCAATTTGGTTTTTAGGTTTTTATTTTGATCATTTTTGTTTTGCATTCGATTTTTAAGGCACGTCTAACACGGTGATATTTCTTTTATCCAATTTTAGGAAAACTAAGAGAGAAGTTTCGAGTTAACCAATAAACATTCACTATGGTAACCTGTCTTTGTCACTTTGTAACAAATGTTTGCATCGTGTCGTAAGGCTTTAAGGCCTTCTTTTTCAAAAAAATTGGAAAATTTCTAAAATTGTTGCCTAATTTTCTTTGAGTTAATTTATTCGTTTAGAATTCGATTATAGAGATTATATTTTTTTCCACCACATTTCATAATTTTTATGAGAAACAATATAATTAAATCGTTCAAGGTGATTCGGGGGAATTTTTGAAAATTGCGACCTATGCACCATACACATCAGTGGCTGACTCAATCTGGTTTTCACTTTTGAAATTTTGCGTTTTCTTTTTTGTAATCATTTTAGTGCATTCATGTTTACCGCTTCGATTTTAAAATCGAGACCATTCTGTCAAAATTCCTTGAAACTTTCCAAATTTCCAGGCTTTTCTTTGATTTAACTCGTACGTTTTGAATTCAGTTATAAAGACGAAGTTTTCATTTTACAATGTGGATGAGGAACAATAAAATTTAACTGCTGTTCTTGCTTTGGGGAAGTTTTGGAAAATCGTGACCTAAACACCTTGTCTATCTCAATTTGGTTTTTTGATTTTTACTTTGGTCACTTTTGTCTTGCGATTTTAAAATTAAGGCCCGTGTGACACGGTGATATTTCTTTTATCAAATTGGCGAAAAACTGACAGAGAAGTGTGGAGTTCACCAATAGGCATTCACTATGGTAAACTGTCTCTGTCACTTTGTAACAAATTTTTGCATAAAATTATCATCGCGTCGTAAAGCTCTTTAGGCCCAGTTTTACAATGACGGCTTAACTTTGAGCCGAAGCTTAAACCCTTCACAACAATTGTTAAAATAATCGTTGCTAAGGGTTTAAGCCTCAACACAAAGTTGAGCTGCAATTGTAAAACTGGATCTTAAGGCTCGGTTTTTACATAACAGTTTAACTTTAAAGCTCGTTTCATTTCTATAGTAACAATTATACGGATAATTGTTTCTTTAGGAATGAAACGAAGTTTGAAGTTAAACCCCAATTGAAAAACTAGCCCTAAGGCTGTTTTTTCCAAAAAATTTCTGAAATTGCCTAATTTTCTTTGAGTTAACTTGTTCGTTTTGAATTCGATTATAAAGACGTGGAGGTCATTTTCTGCATTTTTTTCCTTAAATGTTTACCGCTCGTGTTAATTGTCCTAACGTGCATCAAATCGCAACAAGCAGTAAAACTTTCTTATTTGAGTATACCTCACCTTGTTTTGTATAGTGTCTACGATGACGTATATGAGAAGGACGATTTCCTGTTCGTCGGAGCCCATTAATGGCCCTTGCAGGCCGGCAGTTGCCACGTAAAGGACACATATGTGATGAGGGCCGATCATGCTGAGTCCTTTGATGCTCATCTGAGCGCGAACAGATCACGGCCGTTCCTTAAAGAGCATAAAAATTCCATCCAAGGTAGTGCCCGTTGGCCGCGGTTGCAGCAGGGTTATGTTAAATCAAGAGTCCGCCATGTTGCCACGCTATAGTGCACTTTCAAGCATCAAGAATTCGCTTCGTTTAGAATTTGTTTTTCCCTTGCGGTCGGCTTTCCGAAACGAAAATCAGTAGCTCAAAATGGCCGCGCTAAATTCTTTATCGGGTATCGTAAACATTCGCGGCTGCCAGGTATTTTTAGTGCCGTTATCTCCGGAGACGTCGTAATCTTATCAACTTGAAAAGATTGTGATCACAGATGTTTTCGGAACAGAAAAGAATCAAGGGCCGTTTCGCTCGTCGCGCGCTTTAAATCTAAATCGTAAAATATTATCACAATGAACGAAAACAAAAAGGCATGATGAGATTTCGGAGGTTCGCACAAATAAAATCAACGCGTGGCAAAAATTTAAATTAAAAAAAAAAAAAGTAAAAGAAAAGGAGAGAAACACACACGGTCACAGGATGGAAAAAGCGGCGGAAAAACCGAGTCACATTCCGATCGTAAAAAGCAGAGAAGAACTTCACACACAAATAACACACGATGCAAAATAATAATCAACAGGTATCTCGTTTGTCCGTTTCGAAACTCTCTCGCCCGTCTTTAACAACGAGACTTTCCGTGCGTTTTCACCTGGATTTTCTCCGTCTCGTTTTCACAGCCTCGCGCACCTTTTCTTTCTGGACGGAAAAGTTCGTGATCCGGCCCACACATTCCGTATATTATGAGAGAGTTTTTGAATTTGATAGTCGTCGTCGTGCAGGACAGGTAGGTAACTGGTAGCCTCAATTTTGCTTGTACGTCGACGAGAGGCCGCGTATACTGGTTCTACCTGAAAGTATAAACCAATCGGGGAGAAGGGCAGGTACAGTCTAGCAAGGTAACTAACTGTAATCACAGCGCATATTCTGTGTTATGTAATTTTAAGCGCTCGGCCGTTTGCCGCATGTTCCTGCCGGCCTTTATTTGCAATTTCCAAAAGAAACGGCTGAAAACGTCTGAAAAGGGGACGCCAATTTTGATCGCTTGCCGCGTATCTCGATGGAAATTTTTTTTGTCGCCTTCGAGGAGTTTCTTATCAGGAAAATTGCATAATAGGTACTCGAATACCGTGATCGCAAATAAAATAGTACTGTTATCGGAATTTCAATTATTTTTATCGTTTCAGCTGACCGCATTTACACGAGTTACAAAATCAAAAGAAAATAGGCATCGCCTTCGCAAACGAGAAAATCCCGTGGACTCTTGAAACTTAAGGATATGAAAGTTAACTTCTGTATATAACTTCGATTTCGTTTTCGTAAGTTTCATTTTATGTTAACGCTGAGGCTAATCCTGGTGCGGAAAACCTGTTAACCAATGAAATTTTAAGAGACATCTAAAGTAACCAAAAATGCTTTATTAAATTCTCATAAATGTTTAGACTGCAAGTCTATAAAACTTAAAGCTCTTAAAAATATTTTCTCGGTATCAACAAAACACTTAAATGTCCAAAATAGGCACAAGTAATAAACCAAAATAATGATATAGAAGTGTCTAAAACGCAGCTTATAAAATAATGTCAATACAACTTTATATGCTGAGTAAACGTTTTTGGAATTATTACATATCTATTTAATAAATACGTTATGTTATTATACTGTGTTTAAAACACATTATACAACAATAATAAAAACTATAACACTGCTTCTTAAGGACTCTATTATATACTCTTAAGAAGCAAGTATAACTTTTTTTATGATTTTAAAAAGTGACGACCACGAACGCCATTCTACTTGTGGAATGTAGAGGGTGACTACGCGAGAATTTCTACCCCCTTTAACTCTTTTATTTTTGATTTCAGGAAAAATGTTCAGTACAAAACTTACAGAGACTAATTCAAAGTTTCTGTGTGTGCTCACAGAAAAACAACTGATGGTCGGATAAACGAGATATATACTTAACTTAAGTTTTTTTTTTTAATGGAACATCCTGTATATTATTACGATTTTCGATTCTAAATTAAATTCAACTGGGAGTACATATATAATACAACTAATAACGTAGAAGGTGTCTGTGAAATAATTTCTATTTACGTGGGCTGCTGGAAAATTTTCTGGAATCTAGTAGGTCTAGAATTGTTAGCGATTATCAACTGTCCTATTCGAAAAAATTGACGTTTTTCGCCTATAATTCTATTGACAGTTCCTATCCAAGTGAACTAGTTTTATTTGTATGGCATTTGAGAAAAAGTAATTTTATGTAAACATGGAAATCTCGCGTGAAAATTTTCGTGCCATGAATTTTTACGATTTCAAATGTGGTCTAACGCCGAAACAATACCTCGATCGGCTTAATTTGGCTTTTGGAGATGAAGCACCATCAAAGAGCAGTGTTTGTAATTGGTTTGCCGAATTCCAGCGTGGACGTACCTCTCTCAGTGACGAATTTCGTGAAGGTCGTCCATCAACATCTGTTGTTGCCACTAATGTAGATGCTGTGCGTGAAATGCTTGAGCGAGATCGACATGTGACATACCGTGAGATTCAAGCATCCTTACGCATTGACATGGAAGCAATACACCAGATCTTGCATGATCATTTGAACGTACGAAAGCTTTGCAGTCGTTGGATGTCACACAATTTAACAGAAGCGCCAAAGCAGGGTCGTGTCAAACGGTGCGAAGAAATGCTCAAGAAATTCAATGGAGGTCGTTCAAATTTAGTTTATAACATCGTTACTGGTGACGAAACGTGAATCTATTCGTACGAGCCAGAAAGTAAACAACAATCGACCGTTTGGGTATTTCAAAATGAACCAAAACCAACAAAAGTTGTCCGTTCACGCAGTGCTGCGAAGCAAGTGATTGCTTGTTTCTTTGGTTTAAATGGACATGTGACAACCATGGCTTTCGTGAATCGAAAAACCGTGAATGCTGCTTGGTATGGTTTGCTGGAAGTCATCGATCAAATAAGAAGAAGCAATCGAAATCGACAAATTATTCTCCATCATGACAACTCCAGCTCTCACTCAGCCCGTCAAACAGTTGATTTTTTGGCCAACAAAAATGTTGAATTAATGACTCATTGTTTAAATTCACCTGATTTATCACTTAATAATATCTGATTGCTTCTCCTGTGATTTAGTAGGATAGAAGTCGCAACTACTGAATATGGTAGCATAGCTGCCGAAATACGTACTTGGTTTTTAAAAAAAAACATATTGTGGTTAGGAGTCAAATCCAAATTTATTATTACTTTGAGTTTAGAAAACATTCTTCAACGAGATTGCGTAAACTATTTTCCACTATTTCATGAGGAAATTAATTCTATTGATTTTAACAGAAGCAACATTATTCAGTTTCGTGTTAATTACTGGCTCACTTGTTGGTTATTGAACATGAAATAATATCTACAACAAAGTTCACCATAAATGATACCCATAAATGAAGTTGATTCTTGTCCGTTGAAAATTGTAAGTAAAAAGTTTTTTTAAACTTGAACCAGTCAAAATTATGAAGGGAAAACACTCGACGTTTCGTTATTGATTAATAATATTTGACAGTTTCGAAGCCTTTACGCTGAATGTTCATAAAGGTGTGGTTCGCATCCAAGAGTCTCATTTAAGTTGAGCGTACGTCGTTAAGCTACGATAGTTGCCATGATGTAAAGTCCCCCTTTATTAAATGAATTAGAATGTATTAATGTTGTCGTTTACTCCATGAAATGCGGAAAAATAAATACTTTTCTACTTTGTGCATTAAAACAATAAAAACAATTGCAGTAAAAAAGCGTATCTACACCAAACTAAAAAGGTATTACATTAAGATTATTTCTTGAGCAATTAAATATCAAATGTCGCACCTTTAAAAATATTAAATTTAAAATAGATAAGACTGTAAAAGCTGGTATTTTTATTTTTGTAGAGCAACGGTCGCTGAAAATTTGAAATTTGAAAAGGACGAACCTATAGGGGTCGGTTGGGGGTCGATGAACCTCTATGGGTTTCTTAATAAGTTGGAGTTATTTTTCTTTAACCATGATTCCCCGAATTTAGGAAGCTTGTCGGGGAGACATGATTTTATTATTTAATTCTCAAATGTTCGTCCTTTGTACTAGGATATATTACGATCGCTTTTTGACCTGACTGAATGTCGAGCTACGTCTCTGCTGATGAAGTCCCAAACAGGACTGAAACATCTGTGCAGAGGCTGCTCGAAGTTTTCACTGCAATCAAAAACTATTTGCAACAACATTTTTTATATATTTTACATTTATTTTATATTTCAATTCTACTGATTGATCTCCTTTTTCGTTTTCTCTTTTGTTGTTTTATGTTTTAATTATCAACCGTTTTACACAATTTACACAATTTATTTTCGTCCTTACTTCATCGACGGTTGTTGTTTGTTTTCGTTTTATTCGATTTTGACAGTATTTTACAGAACAATTGAATCGATGAGTGCATAATGGCGTTCAGTCCAAATTTACTGTGTTGAGAAAATAACAAATAACTTCTTCTAGATTTTTGTTTTAAGTAATTATTGGCTTCAGGAGGCTTCAGATATCCTTATCAGAAAGAATTTTAAGCCAATACCCACCTAACAAAAAAATCTAGAACGTTATTTGTTGTCTTCTCAAAATAGTAAATTTGGACTGAACACGATTATGCACTCATCGATTCAATTAGATGAGCTAGATCCTACGAGAGGAAAAAATAGTATCCTGTTTTCTATAAAAATATATATACCGGGTGAAAAGTTTCAAACCCGAACATAGCAAAGTTCCATTGAGAACTACGTTTCTATAGATTACTGCTCGCCATTTAAAGATACAAAAATGGTAATGGTATTAAATGAAAGATAAAATTAAGACCAATGTTATCGTGTTAAAATTATTCCTATTGTGTTAATACTTTTGAAATATACATTAAATTTTTTAATTTCAAATGAAAAATGTAGTCGCCTTAGTATGTCAGATTTGAGGTTTGCAATAACCAGAATTTTGTACAATATGCTTCTTAATCAAAATAAAATTCCATTCATACTGACGATAAAAAACTATTAGGATTTATTTCTTTACTCCTGCATTACTTCACAAAATATTTTCCTACTATTCTTGTTAATTTCAATACAGTGTTGGTGGCAACTGGATTTGTGAAATTGATGTTTTTTTTTTTAATATTCTTTACAGTTGTGTGTTACTTATTCTTGAACAGTGTGAAACTTATTTAATTCTTAGTACAATTGAATTTAAAACTGATTTGGTATCGACATATGTCGGTATTGATTGCCTATGGCGTCATTTCAAGTTTATTGATAGTATCAGAAACAACAGTATTTTTGTATGCAATGACGTAGAATACAGTTATCATTCCAATAACTAAAGAATTGTTGTAACTTAAACGACAAAAGAACCTACCTATTATTTGTTCTGTATAATAATTCATAATACTTTTTGACTGACGTATAAATTATTTTACATTAATTGAAACAACTGAAAGTTTCAAACCTGACATAGGCGACTAAATTTTTCCTTTAAAATTTGAAAATTTTATTTATATTCCAAAAGTATTAATATTTAGGAATAATTTAACACCATAATATTGTCCATAATTTTCTCTTTTCTTTAATACCATTGCAATTTTTGTATCTTCAAACGGCGAGCAGCAATTCACAGAACCATAGTTTTCAATACAAGTTTGCTATGTTCGTGTTTGAAACTTTCCACCCGGTATATTTATATACACTGTGTCCACATTTCGATGCTCACCATTGGCATCTCGGTTATTAGAAGATATAGGGCAATGGTTAGATGGGAAATGTTTTGCAGAATTCAATGCTCGCAACAAATCTCATTTCAAATTCACCATAACTTTTTTAAATTTTCAGATAATTTAAGAAAACCAAAATTTGACGATTTCAATATTCCTCAATAACTCGATAACACCTGATGTGACCTCTTCTAAACTTTTACATTGTTCAGACACTTTTTTAAGACAAAGCTTTTGATGGAAACAGAAACCTCCGATTGTCATTTGTTTTCAAGTTATTAGGGCTGACTTTTGTTTTTCATATGGCACCCATATTAGGTTTTTGGTTAGTTAAATAGCCTTTAAAAAGAGCTTTTCAACGATATATAACATATCCGAAAAATTTTTATTTTTAGGGGAGATATTAACAAAAACATAAATTAATCCCTTATGAAATTAGTAGGCTTTGAAATTAAGCTCTCAATACTATAAATAACGAAACGATATTGACGTAACAGATATTTGGAACTACTAACAAACGAAAAAACCTGCTTCGAGACAAATTGTTAATCCTGACGACATTGCGCAAAACATCTGGTTCCAGCAGGATGGTTACCTGGCCCATAACACTCGTGACGTACATTTTTTGAGAGAAAACTTTAATGAGAGTGCTTTCAAATAATGGACCAGTACAATTGTTTGCGAGATCGCCCGACCTTACCCCCCTTGACTTTCATTTATTGGGTACCACTAAAAACAAAGTATTTAATTTTGCACCGCCAAAAGCTCAGGGAATTTTAGAACAAAGAATTCTGGATGTGCTGAGATCATTGAACGGAAACACACTTTGTAGTGTCTGAAACTCTGTTTAGAATAAGATGTCAAAAGTGTGTGGAACAGAATGGTCGTCATATTGAACAGTTTCTTTTAGTCAACCTGAACTTTTAGTACGCTTTCTTTACTTTTTTTTTCTTTTATGACTTTTATTATCATTTCGTTATTTTACAGCGTACTTAGCATATCTTTAGGCTTTCTCATTGGTGTTTAATTCCTAGCCTACTAATTTCATAAGGGATTAATTTATGTTTGTGTTAATAGCTCCCCTAAAAATAAAAATTTTTCTGGTATGTTATACATTGTTGAAAAGCTCTTTTTTAAAGACTATCTAACTAACCGAAAACCTAATATTGGTGCCATATGAAAAACAAAAGTTAGCCTTAATAACTTGATAACAAATGTCAATCGGAGGTTTTTGTTTGCATCCAGAACTTTGTCTTAAAATAGTATCTGAACAATGTAAAAGTTTAGAAGAGGTCACATCAGGTGTTATCGAGTTATTGAGGAATATTGAAATCGTCAAATTTTGGTTTTCTGAAATTACCTTAAAATTTAAAAAAGTTATGATGAATTTGAAATGAGATTTGTTGCGAGCATTGAATTCTGCAAAACATTCCCCTTTTAACCGTTGCTCTATGTCTTCTTATAACCGAGATGCCAATGGTGAGCATCGAAATGTGGACACAGTGTATATATTTGCATAGTACAATGTTTAATTCAAATTTATTTCAAATATTATTCATAAATCTTCAGCTTTTTTCAATAAACTATTCATAGGCCTCCACTAGACAAGAATTTATAAGAACAAATAAAAAAAACAAAACAAAACATGACAAATTGGCATAAAATTTCTAATTACTTTTGTATAAACACTTAGAAAAATTGAATAGTAAGTCGACGTGTCGAGTCGTCTGTGTTTGACAGCTTTTTCAGGAAAATTATCATTTTATAATTTTCCTGAAGAAGCTGTTGAACGCACAGTGAAACGAAATATTCGAAGTAAGTTATAAAACCTATTTCTTACAAACGGGATCATAATCTGCCACCATCTACTTCAGCTCAGCTATAAGACAGGGGAACAATTTTTAATCAAAGTTCTGTTGAGTTTGATTTTTCAGCTGTTTTAAAGTTAAACAGGCATGCTGATTTGAAAACTGAAGTTAGTTTTTTTCCTTCACGTAAAATTTTTCCTCTACAACTTATCTTAATGGGAAAATGTTTGCACAGAAGAAACTGAGTTGTAAAAAGTACTACAATTTGTAGTAAAATAGGGGATATCTATGAAATGTAGAAAATTTTCACGTAATTGTAGTAAATTTCACGAATTTAAGATGTGCTACAATTTACAAGAGAAATTGCTACAATTCGTAGCCATTCGTACATTTTTTTTTCTGTGTACGTTAATATGAAAAAGCAAATACTCTGTTTAGCGAAATGTCGAGATAAGGTAAATAAAAATTATATTTTTAGCTCATTCTAAGGTGTTTCCTTTCTTTCATATCCTTTCTGTAATTATTATGAACGAAAAGTACACTTGCGAAAATAAACTTAATATTTACGTTTGGCAAAAGACTTTCACTATTTGTATGAACACCTTTTGACTTATTTATATAGCCTTTATATTACTCTCTGTGAACGGTGTATTTAGTAATTTTTTATTTTATTTTCCTATGTATGACTTTTGGAACAGAGAAAAAAGTATCCTATAACTCGAAAAGTTGATGAGATGGACAAAAATTGGGGTCGTTTTTGGATTCAGATGCCAAAAATTAGTCGGAATCAAATGTCATAACCAAGGTCAGACCTAAGTCAACAAAATTTGTGTTCCCCAGTGTAATCTAGAAAAAAACAGTTGCAGAATACAAATTGAAATTAAGAAGAAACATATTTAATTATACAATTATTCAAAAAGCATTACAGTAAACCAGAATAATAAAACAAGATGCAATTACTTCTGCTGGAATCATTAAAGGCTTACTAAATCTTCATTAATTTCAACAATCTTTAACTTAATAACCAATCTTCCTCCTTGGAAATCGCCAAAAATCACAGAAAAAATTAAATCAGAAGTGAAATAATGATTTTCGAAGAAAGTTTTGCGCAGTACTAGTCGTACGCTTGGTTCAGTTCAGTAAGTTGAATAGCCTAAGCACTTTTAAAGTTTAAGGTAAACAATGAAATGACTCATAATACGCCCTCAGGTGTTCCACTGGCAACAGTGGCACCATACCGGGTGAGCCAACGCAAGTAGGCACACGCTATCGTTCACGAAGCAGCCTAATCGCATAATGGATTTTGATGTATGTAGGTCACCGACGCATGTCACAACAGATGCCGAGAAGATACTGTAACATAATAAGCACAAATCATTTTAAGTTTTGAGTTATGTATTTCAAATTGTGATATTGATTGCCAATGTGGATTGTGTGCCTACCTTGAACAACGGAGCTTGTATACGACCAAAACCTGCAAATAAATTTGTATTTAAAGCAATTCGTTCTTGATATGTCAGACACGATAAGACAAACACTTTCTATTACATGCAAACAGGTGCAGAGAAATAAACTAATGCGTCAATGAAAACGAGCAAAAAACTATAATATTCTCTCAGAAATGTACTGATTGATATACAAAAAGATCAAGAAAGTTTGCAAAATAAATGCAAAATTTTCAACCTCAGTATACCGACAGCACAAACAACACGAAAAAAATACAAGAAAAAAATTTGTATAACAAAAAGAAAATTCTTTTATCCATCCCTTATTCGGCGCTCACGAAATAACAAAAAAAAAACTTACGAAACTTGCTTCTCTGATCGTAGACTGTAAACATCGCGGGAATGACTAATACGCAAAACACACTCACCGAATATCATCTGTGTGGAGGATCACGTTCGAAGAAACGTTCACTATTAGACATTTAGAAATGTTTATAACAATTGTTCGACGTGGCGTCCATCATTAGTGACACACAAACGAGCTCGGCGGAAAAGTGATTCTTGTGTTCGTGTGCATGTCAAGATTAGCGCAAATACTGTCGTCGACATTGTGTATACACTCCTCTGAAATGCTGTTCTCTCACCATTCGTGAATTGCGGCATTTTAATAAGTAATAATACTGTGTAGATAGTAATCATATTTAGCTTTAATTCGTTCAATCACTTTTTACAAACTAAACGGTCGATTCCAAAGAATACGGAGCAATAAATTGTGTGTCATAATCATAAAAAATGGAGCAGATTCTTTCGGTCAGCTACTAACACGACTTACAGCGACGTTAAAAAAAACGCTTTTGTTGGTTTCTCGACTTCGGCGAAGGTCGCACTTCTGGTTTTCGTTCCAATAAAATTTCCTTTCCTTGACCTACCTCAAAGACATAGACGTACGATTATTTCTTGCCCGATTTTCAACTGCGAATTTCTCGAAATGTGTAGTGAAACTTTTGTTGAGGACATGTAAGTTCAATCGTTCTTATTTATGGTGATGTTTTACAAGTTTAAATTTCTGCAATTATTTCACAAACACCCGGTATTTTGTAAACTGCGCGCTTACTTACGGTGGCGCATCTTGTTCATCATCCACCCGATATACCGGTTATAGAATCAAACAGAGATCATAGAAATTCAATGAGAATTACTAGCGGATATAATTGCAGATGTGCAAGGGGTCGCTTCCTGTTTGTCATACTGCCTATGTTCTTACTTTACAACAACGACCAATATATTTATGTTTGCTTGATGTAAAAAGGTTGAAGTAACCCTTTTTTTGAGAGCTCTTTTTTCCATTTATTTTTCAAATATTTAGTTTAACAAGCAACAAAATCCTTTCGATTCAACCATTTTCACGTTAATCAGTCGGTTACTTCAAGGAATGTAGGTCAAGTCAGGCAATGTTGAGCACGCGGTGTACAATGCGCAATGTTTGCAGAGTACTAAATAGGCGACGTCGTCCGTTACACCGCGTTAATTATGCAATTTCTGGTCTGTTCCAAATACAGACCTGTCACAAACGGCTTCCGAAGACCTAACCCAAAAGAAAAAAAGCGTCCAGAAATTTCGCAACATCGGCGCGGCCGGTTTCGAGCGCGCGATGTTTTCACCAGGCCTAGTACAAGACGATGTTATGGCAAGCGGGCGGCCAATCCGGCTGGATTATTCCACAGGTGGTCGGCCAATGATAGAACGTCGATGGTCAGCCAGAGAGAGTTTTCTTTTTCGCCTTGTTGCGCGCGGAAAAAATCGCGCCGTTTCTTATCCGGCAAGAATCGCCGGTACCGTTGCTCTTCGACGAGGCTAATTAAGATTAAAGCTCTGTTATAAAAGAGAGAGACGTTCGAAAGCACCTGAAAAAGTAAAATTATTGCAAATTTTATTTCCTAGGCATGGAACGTAAAACAAAATAAAACCTAACTGTGATTTATTTAATCAGTTAATTAATAAGCCAAGCAAAAGTAAAATAGTATACTCCAGTTTATTACTAACGGAGGAATCTAGAATGGCAGAATTCTTTATCTTATCCTCTTAAGAGAAAAAAAGCCTGAACTAACTTTAACTTTATGGTTTTCAAATAGAAGAGTAGGAGTTTGATGAATTAAAAAGTATTGGTCATTAGAGCAACCACCAGTCACTTTAAATAATAACTATTTACCCCAAAAAATAACATATAAAGAACCTAAATCGTTATCAGAACAGTCTAATGACCAGAGGACAACATACCTGAAGCAAGCATGTGTAACTATCCTTTAGTTCCCCTAAAATATATTGGTTTTAGGAAACGTAATTTTCATCACAAGCTGCATAAATTCTGTAATAATAATCAATATTAAGACACAATACCAATACCAATATAAATACAATAAATTAGAAAATCTCTCCTTCCAAAATAAAACAAAATTTCTCTGAGAGAAAAAAAAATTGAAACTAAAAATATTTTACAAAAATTGCATCCTCTGTATCAGATAATATCAGACGCGTTCGTTTTACGCCACGCATTCTAACCAAATTTCTTCGTAATTTGTCCAAATTTGCAATGACTTCCAATAAAAATAAATAAAGGTAAGTACAGGGTGGATTAATTTCGATGTCTCTTATGGGCATCTCAGTAACTATAGGAGATAGAAAAAAACTAGTGGCCAAGTCCCGATCTCTTTTTTGGAGATTAAGTCAAAACCGTAAACAAAAATCGGCTATCTTCTTTTGTTTTCAAGTTATGGCCAAAAATTGACATTCTCGACTTTTCGTTTTTCGGTCATATTTCGTTTATTTTTAGAGATATTAAAAAACCACTTCAACATTATTAGGACACTTTTTGGAATACAATTCAGTGGTGTAGTTACTTTTTTAATATTTACTTAAATTTTCAAGTGACAACATACAGTTATATTTTTTTAAATAGAAATCATAGAAGGCAATGCCCTCATTAAATAGAGATTTTTACTCTGTTTTCAAAAATATATACTTTGTTGGATATATTTCTTATAATTAATACGAAAAACTGTCATTTTTATTATTATCCTTGCGTAAATATCCTAGTCTCAGTAGGCCGGGTTCAATACGGAGCCGATTTTTTATTTTATTAAATTTTAACTAGCTTTCAAATATTTTCAAAGTTTTGGCTGCGTAAATAATTTCGTATTCGCGTTAATTTACAAATTTCCACTTTATCGTTTTGACCGACCGTTCTGATAAGAGTTCCTGTCTGACTTTCTATTGAAAATGAGTTTATCATTCAATTTATAGAAAAATTGTTTTCAATCTTTAAACAGTCAAAATTGCTCGAATACTCAACGTTTCACTATCGTTTTATTGCTTCGTTAGGAAAAAACGTTGAACGTTCCTGTAATTTTCACAACGTCTTTTTAAAATTGAAAACAATTTTTATACAATTTCCATCGGACAAGAAACGACTTCAATAAAAAATTACCAGAATGAAAAAAATAAAAAAAAAATTGTAATTGAAGTCGACTCTTGTTCGATGAAATATGTGAGAGAAAATAGTTTTTGAACTTTAAAACGGACACTGTGAAATCGCAAGAACAGTCTACGTTTCGCTATCGCTTTATAGTTTCATCAGGAGTGCAAAAATGTAAATAAACAAGTTGTCAAGAGAAGCGAAAAGATAACATGATTTTACACTAAAATACAAGTTGTTCGGATAAACATAAAGGTAATAATAACTAAATTAGAACTAAATTAAGCTTTCTTTTTTTTGTTTCTCTTGAGTTATATTTCATTGAAAACACGAAAAACAAAAACAAACACACAAATAGTAAAGTATAAACAAAATCGGACATGTATCAAACTAAATTTGCCTGCATTCATATTTAATCAAAACAAAAAAAGCTTTTGCCAGATCGGTCGCGATGGGTGCTACATTTCTCAAACGGAATTTTATAAAATAAAGTGCATGTGAAATTCTTTAAGCGGCCAAAAC
This sequence comes from Prosopocoilus inquinatus, assembly GCA_036172665.1. Lineage (NCBI taxonomy): Eukaryota > Metazoa > Arthropoda > Insecta > Coleoptera > Lucanidae > Prosopocoilus > Prosopocoilus inquinatus. The sequence continues at coordinate 33,425,397 of CM069877.1, forward strand.
TGTCTAAAGGTTTGAAAGTTCATTAATATTTAATAAAAACAAAAAAAAATGTCGGCACTGCATTGAAGCCAGCCCACTGAAACTAGGATACGTAAGGCTAATAACAAAAATGGTATTTTACCTATTAATTATAAGAAATAAATAATAAAAGTATATATTTTTGAAAACAGAAAAAAAATCTCTATTTAATGATGGCATTGCCTACTATGGTTTCTATTTAAAAAATATAACTTTATGTTATAACTTGAAAATTTAAGTAAATATTATAAAAGCAACTACACCACTGAATTGTATTCCAAAAAGTGTTCTAATAATGATCAAACAGTTTTTTAATGTCTCTAGAAATAAACGAGATATGACCGAAAAACGAAAAGTCGAAAATGTCAATTTTTGGTCATAACTTGAAAACAAAAGAAGATAGCCAATTTTTGTTTGCGCTATTGACTTAATCTCCAAAAAAGAGATCGAGACCTGGCCACTAGTCTTTTTCTATCTGTTATAGTTACGGAGATGCCCATAAGAGACATCGAAATTAATCCACCCTGTACAGCAGTTTCAATTATATTTGTTACGGTTTGCATTTAAGAGAATATCTTATTCAGGATTTAATGTTTTTTTGTCCAAAACCAGTTATATTATATCTCAGAATGGCAGAAAAAAATAACTTAAAGAAGTTGCATAGCTGAGTTGATTGGGTCAACTTTGGCAACTTTAGGTGTGGGTCCGATCTGAAGTTTCTCTTGAGGTAATGAACGTAGAGGAACCTTCTCGGAAGCCTAGAAGACAGCAAGGTTCATACTAATTGAGAAACCCAAGAAAATGAAAACGGGGAGACTGCATACAGGCCAATATGTTTGGTTGACGTTGTCGGAAGAATGCTTCAAACTTTGGTTAAGATGAGATTGGTGGACAATTTAGGGGAGAAAGAGGTGATACATGTAAACCAGTATGGACTCAGAACATGCAGATTAATTCTGAATGCCCGGGGAAGGGTTGTGGAAATTACTGAGGAAATCAACAAGGTGGCAAGGAAAAATCGACGTAATTGCGTTATGATAACACTGGGGGTACGGCATCGTGGACGAGATAATGGAAGCGCTGGAGAGGTATGAGATTAAGACCCGATATTTTCACGTCTGGCTAAATTTATCTGCCTTTTTCCTCGGAAACTATTATCGATACAATAGTTTCCAAGGATAATACCCGACAGGTAAATTTATCAAGAGGTGAAGAAATCGGATATCAAACATAATTATGTCGTGTTGTTTGTTGCCCGATTATTTTCTTTTTTTAAACAGCTAACCTAATGTTGTGCTAACGTCTTCGTCAAACGCAGAGCAGCGTGGGTCCTTCCACTCTACATTCGACGTAAAATGTTCTTGATTTTTCTTTTTACAGTGTTTCAATAGTGATTAAAAATTTTTATAAAAAAAAATAGACGTAAACTTATATATATAAAAAAAACAACAGCCCCAAACAAAGGTAAGTATTCTTTATTTCACCTCAAATAAAACAAAATTAATTTTATTTATTTTCAGTGAAGTAAAATAAAGTATATATTCAGTGAGCTTGCAAAATCAAGCTTTAAACTGAACTTGCCCCCAGCAAGCGGCTTGGTGAATTAACAAAAAAATAAAATAAACAAAATTATTACCTTTTTCTTTAGCTACGTTATTACGATTCACAAAACATGCAAATGAACAAAATTTCACTTAAGGAAAATCAACTCTCTTTTTCCACGTGCTCGCACCTACTCTCCACCCACCTGCCGGCCGCTGTTCGAACCTCATTTTCCCATGTCACATCCGACCATGTAAATTTAAATAAACTTTAAAACAAAATTAAAAATTAAACATTTTTCACTTTTAGGTATCCCAAGCGTATAGCGTCCTCTTTACTGATGCGGATTTTTTTTCCGTCCTGAAGCCGGATGCGGACCTTTCTTCTGCTTCCATTTTCTCGATGTAAATAATTTCTCGGAAGAAAAAAAATTGTTTCGTTTGAAGCATGGTCCGTCGACACTACACCGGGATCACCATTTTCGACGTTCCCAAAAGAAGGTCTGGACAGTGCCAAAACTTCCTGTAGCTTTTGCTCGATCCAACTCTCAGTGTAAGGACAGTGGAGGAGCAAACATTCTCCATTTAAATTATTCATATTTCCTGACTATTAAAGCAAACAAAATAAAGAAATATTAGAAAAATAATAATTTAATAAAAAAAACAACCATTTCTAGGGTATAAAGACAAATAAAAACCAAAAATAGGATTTTACACAACAATATATCAGCCGGATAATACAGTCATACCTCTCCGACAGAGCTGTCATAACGCAATCAGGCACTCGAAGATGTGGGGTCCCACAGGGTCTCGTCCTAGGCCCCCCATTGTGCAACATCCTGTATAATGAGATACTGGAATTGGACTTGGACCGAGGAATTACAATTAATAGCATACGCAGATGCCCTTGCAGGGGCGGCCAGCGCAAAAACGACATACATGCTAGAGCTTTGTATGGTATTGAGAAAATCAAAGCAGCCTTGGACGAGAAACAGTTAAAACTAACCACGAAAAAAACCGAGATGATACTTCTGGCGGTAAAGGGGAGCCTGGAGGCAGCTATCACTGGATGTGGACGGAATGAAGATCAACAGTAAAGAGAAAATGAAATAACTTGGAGTCCACATCAACAGAGGAGTCTAAATGACCACGCACGAAGAAAAGAAAGCATACAAGGCACATAGAGCGTTGGCAAGACTGATGCCAAATGAGGGAGGATCGAGTTCAAAAAAGAGGAGAGTACGTTCCTCTGTGGTCTCTTCGATCGTGCTGTATGCAGCCCCGATATAGGCACGGACAGTGAGGTGAAAATATACTTGAAAAACTCAACAGGAAAGTTGTTATAAGAATATCGTTTGCATACAGGATAGTCCCTACGGAGGTAATCCTGGTGATCGCAGCGATGCCACCAATAGTCGAAAAACGCACGAAAATATAAGAGCAGGAACACCAAACGAGAGCAGAAGCAGAGGAAGAAACTCCATGAGAAATAGCAACGTACTTGGGTTTTATATACAGGCTGGAGTAAGGTCTTTATAAAAGATGTAGAGGCGTGGTGCACTAAAAGGAGAAGCGAGACACAGTATTATCTGACTGAAGCACTTACGGGCCATGGAGTCTTCTCTAATTACCTACAAGCAATTTAAAAAATGGAATCTCCTCAGTGTTGGTTCTGTAATGAGGAAGACACATCAGGACCTCAAAGGAAAACGTTGCAGAGGTAATGGGGGGGAGTGAGGAAGCCTGGAATATCTTAAAGGAGATAATGAGGGGAAAAGGAGAAGATGAGAAGAGGCGGAGAATGATGATTAAGGCCATAAAGGCGGAAGGAGAGACAGAAAAGATAGAAGAAATTAGAGAAAGGTAAAGAGGACAGATGAGGAGGATACAAGAGAAAGGATGATGGATAGAAGAGGAAGGGCGAAGATAGAAGAGGCAGAGGAGGATATAAGAGGACTTAAGAGAATGGAATAGGACAGAAGGGGCCAAGTGAAGGTAGGACACAGGAGGACAGAGGAGGTTGCTAGAGGAGGTTGCTAGAGGTTCACGCAGCAAGGAAAGGAAGACATGCGAGGGAAGTAATGTCAGCAGGCGGATCCTCCAGCACAGAGTGGCAAATAAAGAAGAAAGGGTTTAGTTGGTAGGCGTTTAGGTAGGTATTTGGCACTGTCCCAGATGAATCCAACACTGTGTCGGCATTGCTCTAGTCGGCATACTCTATGAAGGTGCTCAACCTCTATAAAAAAGGGTGTGGGTTCGATGCTACTCACAGCATATGGATTCTATGTGAGAGATAGAGTTTTTGTGCTGATTTGTGTTCGAATTCACACCAGCTGCTTTGAACTGAATCTTCTGCATTTACACAGTTGTAAAGGAAGGAACCACCTTATAAGTGGGCCGCAAGCCGCACTTGGCAACAATGAATAACTAGCCGAACACCGCTTCCCAACCCTTGAGACAACCTAGACTGTTAATAAATAAATAAAATTATTTTTTTAATGTTTGCATTTTTGCTACACTTTTCATTTTCTTCACGTCTTGGTTGGACTACAGAGATGAGAGAAGACAAAAGAAACTACGGGGATTTCTAATTTATTATTGCTCTTCTCTATACAATTATTGATCACAAGGACATTGAAATCATGACATGTTCTCATCCGCCCTCATCAAGCGTTGATGTCTTCTCCGTGAATGTTGAATTACTGTTGAGCTTAGCTATACATCAACCAATCGAATTCAAATCAAAGGACAAATTTCAATTGTTCTCAGCTATTAATCGGAATTCGCCGTTTTCTGTAATGGTTTTGCAGCTTGTAGAACAATCAAAAACTGTCATATAAATTTTTTTTTTTCGAAAACTCAAAAATAAAAGAGTTTTTTTCTGTAGTTAACTCAATCCATGGACATAATATACAGATTGGGCAAGGGACTAACTTATCACCGTGAAAGTATTAATCCAATAGAGAACGCAGTATAAAAATAAGAAAGAAATATGATCCTTGAAGTAAAGAGTGATGTAGTTCTTAACAGGTAGAGATAGAGCAGCATAACGTCGCATCGGTTGGTTGAAATGCCAATGGTTGATAGGCAGAAAATTGAAGATAGTACCGTTTTCTAGCTTTCAACAGATCACGAACGCTTACTATACGAACCGACGAAACGTGCTACGTTTAATTGCGAATTTGTTTTATTTGTATAGAAGCAGATTTACAGGGAAAAAAGAACAACTACTAACTCTCCAAGGTAGAAGGCTGGTTGTGAATTCAAATTAGAAATTTAATAGATTATCTATAAACATCGTGATTGGGAATTTTGAGATTTCTTTCCAAAACTCGGTATTTCTCAAAAGTCATCTTTTCGGAAGCTGCCAGGGCTGTCCAGGGCTTTAGCGGCAAAAATCAATTAGAAGTAGATTTTTTCCAGTTAAATTTATATACAGCGTGGAAACTAAGTAGCGGATAAAATCCATAACTCCGTTAATATTTGTAATAAAGCAAAAATCTAAAAGGGGTATAGCGATTCAAATTACAGCGCATAAGAAGAAGTATATTTTGAGATATTTTCATGATTTTTTTAAGTTATGACGTCATCAAGATTTTTTTTAAATGACAACCTATATTTTTTATTTTTTATTTCGGTGGGATTCTTTAACCTGCTTTCAACAGTATAATATTTTGGATCGATTACATAACAAAAATTTCAAGAAAAACGGCCATAAAAGTTTAATTGTAAAGTTGAAGAAATAAACAGAACATCTAGTTAGCTAGGTTTAAAACGAAACAAAATTAAGGTGTAAATAAACAAAATTTGATTTTGACAGTCATTGAAATCACAATAAATGTTCAAACTGACGACCATGCACCAACTGACAATACCCAAGACGCTCATAAAATTCATTTATTACATTTTGAATAGTTTGAGGTGTTATTAACCTACACTCCTGTCGAATTCTTTCTTTAAGATCGTCTAACTTGTTAGGTCTATTTTTATACACCTTGCTTTTTAAGTACCCCCATAGAAAAAAGTCTAATGGCGTTAGATCAGGGGATCTAGCTGGCCATTCCATTGGACCTCTTCTTCCTATCCATCTACCTGGGAACATCTCATCCAAATAACGTCGCACATCAACTGCGTAGTGTGGCGGAGCACCGTCGTGTTGCATCCAAATGTTATTGTTTGGTACGTCACAGTCATTTTCATTAGGAAATAATATCGCCAATGCAGGTACTAATTCGAATTGTAAGAAGTGTAGATATTTCTCACCAGTTAAATTATCTTCGATAAAGAATGGACCTAAAATTCTGTCACCGACAATTCCTGTCCATACGTTCAGCTTCTGGGGATGTTGAGTATGAGCTTCTTGCATCCAGTGGGGATTTTCCCTAGACCAATATCGACAATTATGTCTGTTAACAGTTCCATGTAAAGTAAAACTTGCCTCATCAGAAAAAATTATACGCTGCGAGAACATTGGATCACGATTGCAAATTTCCAACATTTCTTCACAAAATTCTTGTCTATGATCATAGTCAGTTTCTGCTAACTCATGGACTAATTTTACTTTATACGGATGAAACTTTTGCATTTTTAAAAGTTTCAGTACAGAGGTATGGCTCAGGTTGTGCTCTAAAGCAATGTCTCGACTAGTCGAATGCGGATTATTTTCTATTTCTAGTAAAATATCAAGCTGTACATCGTCAATTAATTTTGTCTTAGAGTGGCCAGTTTTTGGAAGGTCTTCACAATACCGTAATTTCGAAATTTATTTTCTATTCTGCTGGCTGTGGATTGACTTATTTGCTGATCAGGATATTTGTCTATAAAAAGTCAACACACCTCTTGATGAGTTCTAATTCAATCGCCATACCCAATCATCATTAGAACTTCAATTCTTTGTTTTTCAGTCAGCAACACCATTTTGGTAAAAGGTTTTTAATAATTAGTGTAACTCCTACTATCCACAGGGAATAAAAATACTCACTTTATTGTGATAGGTATTTACAAGTTCTTGTCAATCAAACAAATTTTGTTTGTTTTACACCTAGCTAACTAGATATTCTGTTAATTTCTTCAACTTTACAATTAAACTTTTATGGCTGTTTTTCTTGAATTTTTTGTTATATAATCGATTCAAAATTTTATACTGTTGAAAGTAGGTTAAAAAAAACCACCGAAATCAAAAATAAAAAATATAGGTTGTCATTTAAAAAAAAATCTTGATGACGTCATAACTTAAAAGAAATTCATGAAAATATCTCAAAATATACTTCTTCTTATGCGCTGTAATTTGAATCGCTATACCCCTTTTAAATTTTTGCTTTATTACAAATATTAACGGAGTTATGGATTTTATTCGCTACTTAGTTTCCACGCTGTATATATATATTTATATAATCATTGAAAATTGTAAATTTAAGTGAAAAAAATTTAACTGATTTTTGCAACTAAAGCTACGGACAGATTTTTGGAACTTCTGAAAAGTTGCCTTTTGGGAAATAGTTTTGGAAAGAAAGCTCACAATTTAGAAACTGGGGACTAACTCGTCTCACAATCAGTACACTGCCAAGTTACATTGGAAAATAAAAGGACAAGAACAAAAAAAAACGAATAAGATGAGAAAATTCTAGAAAGTAGCGGTAGCTAGAGAAACAATATAAATATTTTAAACCAGAATGGACAAACAAAGTAAGTAAGTAAGCAGTAAGCATTTATTTACCCATCATGTGACGGTACAGTATACATAATAATAAGTATAAAAGTGTCCTTAAAATTAAAACTAAAATTAATAAAATTATTACAACAAGATTAGAAAGTACACATTAAAGTATAGGTCTAATAAAACAATATTCTTAACATGTTCTGTCACGGAAGTCGTTGGAAAGGAACTCCTCAATAGAGTAAAACGCACAACTCAAGAGAAAAGGTTTGACTTTTTGCCTAAAAGCTTTTAAGTTATTTACATCCCTTAGGTGGTTAGGTAGTTTATTGAATAAAACTCTACCAAGGTAGTATGGAGAGTTTTTACATAAAGATGAAATAGGTAGCGGCAGTGTCAAGTCGTTGCCTGCTCGTGTGTAATGATTATGAACTTTTTCACGTTTAGGAATGAAACTTAAGTGTTTAAAAATCATTGAAAGGACTTCTAAAATAAAAAGGGTAAATAATGTTAGTATCTGTTTTTCAATGAATAGAGGTCTGCAGTGAGCTCTAAAATCTGATCCAGTGATTATGCGAATCGCTTTCTTTGAATTTTAAATAAAGTGTTTAAGTTTTCCTTCGAAGAGAAGCCCCAGTAACAAATGCCATATCTTAGTCGCGACTCAAACAAAGAAATGATATACAGCCCTTGCCTCAACAAATCCTATCTCCGCCGTCACAACTCTTAGGGCATAACACAGTTTTTGATAACTGATTAGCTAATAGCGAAATATCCATTTTAAAGAATTATCAACCAGAATACCTAAAAATTTTATGCTTTTTTCTTGTTCAATTTTAATATCATTAATATGTATGTCCAACTGACTATGGCTATTGTATAAAATAACTTTAGTTTTGTTTAAGTTAAGCGATAATCTGCTGCAAACAAACCAAGATTTAATTAGAGATAAATCATTAATCATTGTAGTCTGTAAAGATTCAACACTCGAAGCGTGCCATGTGAAGGACGTGTCGTCCGCAAACAAAGCTTTCCTAGCACTTATGTCTAGTTTCGCCAAATCATTAATATAAAGAAGAAATAAAACAGGTCCCAAAATGGACCCTTGGGGAACTCCGTGGCTTAAGTGTAATTCATTAGAACTGTAAGATGTGTTGTCTTTACGTATCCTTACCATCTGGGAGCGGTCATTGAGATAAGATGAAAACCATTTAAGAGTTGTATCACGGAAGCCAATTGAAGATAGTTTTTGTAGAAGAATGGAATGAGTTACATAGTCAAAAGCTTTGGCTAAGTCGCAGAAGACAGAAGCTACATAATTTCCTGCATTCAAATGTTCATAAGTATAGGAGAGAAGATCGTAACAGGCATCTTGTGTACTTTTATTTAATTGGAAACCAAATTCTGAAGGAGCAATTAGATTGAATGTATTTAGATAACTTAATATTTTTTCTTTAACGATAGTCTCAATAATTTTTGAGAAAATAGACAACAGAGATATTGGTCTAAAATTGGAACAACTAAGATCAGAGCCCCCTTTGTGGATCGGAATGACTACCGCCACTTTCAGACAAGAAGGAAATATTCCTTCTAGGAAGGATGCATTTATTAATTCAGCAAGAATATTGAACGCCTGGTTGGGAAGCCGACAAATAATTTTTAAAGGTATTCCATCGATTCCTGTAGAATTTTTGTTTTTTAGTTTCAATGAGATGGAACATATTTCGTGCACATTCATAGGAGTGAAAAAGAAGCTATTACAAAGAGAATTATGGGAAAAAGAGGTTGGATTAGTGGGGGATTTAATATTAGAAGTAATTTCAGAAGCAATAGAGCAGAAGAATTTATTTAAGTAATCCGCTGCTTTAGAGGGTTCATTTATGTTTAGGTTATTGACACTAATTTCAATGCTTTTTCCAGTAGAAACTTTAGCTGTTCCCGATATTTCGTTAACAGTTTTCCATAATTCTTTAGAGTTGTTTAAAGATTGCTTGATGCGCATGGAATTTGTGAGTTGTTTTGAGAGTTTTATAATTTTTTTCAGGCAATTTTTATATTTTTTTAAATAGGCAAGAAACCACCGGTCAGTGACCCACTTCTTAAGATACGATAATGCCCGTTTATTTTTAATTGATGTTTTGATTTCCCGTGTTAACCAATGTTTTCTTGTTTTATTTTTTTGCCGTCTAATAGGAAAGTGTTTGTTTACCAATTTGGTTAAAACTTCAATATAGTTGCCAAATTTTTCATCCAAGGATCCAGTTATGATATCATTCCAATTGATAGATTCACAAAGTTCTTATAGTTTGCTGGAGTAAACGCGCGATATGTTTTAACATAAGGAGTAGCTTTCATTTAGGAACTTTTAAAAGAGAGTAAAAATACAAGATTAACAAGACGAGCAAAAGAGTAAAAATTAAAGAGATTTAGGATAATCTTAAACAGAAACCTGAAGTAATTTTAAGAGGTTCGTCCACTTTTCTAAGACAATAACAGCGAATTTGAAATTATGATTCGGTTTTCGGGCCGCTCGCCTAGCAAACAATGGAACTTTCCGATTTAATCGACCGGATTTACGTCGAAAAAAACACATTCAAAGCAAATTTCTTGAATATTCATGCGGCATGCACTCACGACGACCGAATCGTCGTCCTCGTCGTAGTCGTCGTCGACAACGATGGACTATTTTTAACGGGGGTTCGAAATTTGCATAATGTCTGCGCCCATAATCTCGCTTCCTGTCACACCGGTTTCAAAAAAAAAAAACCTTTACTTACAACTGCATATACGCACATACGACTTCGCATTCGTCGTTAATTATTGCTAATTGCTATGGGCTTTTTAATAACGCTCCATCCATCCCGATTTCTGGACGGACGGTAATGGATTTCGTCGACGTTCGCTGCTCGGCAGGACGATTTAAATTACAAAGCAGCGCTGAACCCTAATAATAGGTCTACCAGTAAACTTATGAATATGAATGGTTCGTTCGTACGTACTTACGATTTCAAGTAAAAATGCACGACGATTCGTTTTTATATCCCTTCGGAATGAGTACATGAACACATTTTTGATTAAATGTATTGAAGTTAAACGCATCTTCAAGAAATATAATCGAAATCAAATTAATAAAACAGATCTAATTCGGTTACGTTTAAATCGATTACAAAACAAGCACACTGAACAGAATTGGTATCTTCATTCGCCAAATTAATTTCAAACTGAGCAAACAGACTGATTAAAAATAAATAAGTAAATAAAATAATATACAGGAACACGACCCGTAATTAGGTCAAGAGGTTTCCACTTGAAGAACTAAGATTTGTTTGCTGTACATTCCCGCACTACTTAAGCTTTATTCCCTTCCAATTTGCTGCACAAGAGGAAAATATTGGATGTTGCATTTTCCTTGCAAAAAATATTCTTAATTGAGTGCAGAAATTAGTGGTAATATTACGGCTTCAGCCTACTTAATCATATTGTCTCGGGGGACGTAGACCTGACATTGTACATGTACAAAAATTATTTTTCTTATTGGAATTAATTTCACTAGAAACGTGTTATGAAACAGAGCATATGAGTAATCGGACACCGAGGGCAGTGCAGTGAAACTGTTGCCGGTGTTATGTTAAGCACAATGCATAACAAGCCAAACTGAACCTCTAGTCGTGGGAAAGACGCCCATTGGTGAAATTACGAGTGGTATAAGTACAGGCTTTCAGAATTTGCAGGAAATTCAGTACTGATTCAGTATTGATTCAGTCAGTAGACAATGGTCACCATGTTTAAGTAGTGTTCTTTAAGAAGCGTTCTAAGTCCTGATTCCTTTGTATTCAGTTTTCGTAAGCGTATCGTCAAAATTATTATAATGTTTGAGTAACTAATATTTTACTAATTTTCGTACATCTTTCTCCCTTTCCCTCACACTGCGTCATGTGCAAAATTCTATAAACTGCAGTCTCCGTTGCTTCAAAGAAAAATCACACAAGCACCAGATGAATCATAAACAAGCTGCTCACACCCAATAATTAACATCTAAGAATTTTCCTGGAAAAGCACAATGCATAACAAGCCAAACAGAACCTCTAGTCGTGGGGATGATGCCCATGGGTGAAATAACGAGTGATATAAGTACAGACTTTCTGGATTTCCAGGGCCTTCGTACTGATTCAGTCAGTCTCCGTTGCTTGACTTATTTCATTTTGACCTTGTACGCGTTTTAAATTTGTTATAATATAATTCAATTTCAACTTAATTTTTACGTACTGAATATCCGAACCTTTACAGATTGATTCGTTTTATGTTCTTTTCGAATAAGTACGCGATCATTTCCGATTTAATGTCTACAAAATTCGCCCAGTTATGAAAATAAAATCAAAAAGAAAGCTGCTAATAAGCAAGCACGAAAGAATATCGAATTTTAAACAGTGTTTCATTCCCAAACATCTGAACTGCCAAACTTATTAACATGAAGGTCGTTCATTTTTACACGAATAGCTTCTGACAAATAAAGTCGTCGAAGACCAGCAAGAAATAGCTATTGATAATAAGTATACAGAATGTCCTGGAAGAAAAGGTCAATACATCGAGGGAGTAGGTTATTATAAGTCAAAAAGTTTTTATTTTATTTTTTTTAAATTTTTGTGATTGCAAGGTCGCACGGTCGTGGGTTCGAAACACCTCTCGAGGTGTACATTAGTCACTTACATAATTAGAATTAGATTTTTTTAAATTTGAACTTCATTTAACAAAAAATAATTATACTTCATTACTTAATCCATTAACAAAATACTACCTGTTTATATAAACTTTCTGACTTATATTAACCCACTCTAGACCCCCTATAAAGTATTGACCTTTCCTCCCGGGATACTCGGTATAGGAGCAAAAGATGCAAGAGGTAAATAAAGTTTACCTCTTGCATATACTTATCGATAGTATAGATAATTTTTGACTATAGAATGTCATCGGAACATCGATACCTTCGATTCGATACTTTTAATTATCTTAATTTGGAAATCCGAAAGTGTCGCAATCGCCAAATTAAAGACAAGAGCCCAAACCTACTACAAAAAATATTTTTTTCGACTTCTCGCTTCAATTACTTAACTTCTTACAGTTTGGAAAACCGCTTTCGAAAGAAACATAGTTATCGTGTGAATGAGGAGCGACGTAGTCTCTCGCTTGCTTTTGTTATTTATGTGTCATCATTTTCGTCGCAGAATGATTGTAAAAAATAGTTTGCGACTTGCACCACAAAATTAGATCGATGCGTTGGACGCAATTTTGTGTTATAGTAATACAATTATTCTGCGACGAAAATGATGATACATAAATAATAAAAGCAAGCGAGAACTACGCCACTCGTTAGTCAAACGATAACTATGTTTCTCGCTTGCTTTTATTACTTATGAATCATCATTTTCGTCGCAGAATGATTGTATTTTTATAACACAAAATTGCGTCCCACGCCTCGATCTAATTTTGTGGTACAAGTCGCAGACACTGTTTTTTTTGCATCTCAAAACACTCCGGCAATAAACTATTTTACGATTTTGCAGTTTCGTTATTATAATTGCCTTAAATTGAATTTTCTTCAGCCCAGAGATTGTATTTTTAGCTTTGGTTGCACAGCGTACGTTTCACCATACTCCATGAGAATTTAATCGATAGTTTATTTTAACCGTCGACACCGGTGGTAAAACTCTGCGACGCCTTCGTTCTTTGAGTCGTCTGGCTCCTGGGATTTACGTTTTTCTGTCCACTTGTTATTTCGATGGAAATATAAATTACGTTCGCCTTTGACATTTGACGTCATTGGTTCTTACTGATTTCATCTTATACACGATTGGCTTTTGTTTACTTCATGTTGGTTTTGATTCGTCCAAGCCCTTCAAGTCTGGATTTATTAATTTGTGGCATGCATGTAGCATGTAGTCGTCGTTGTGAATATTGTGATACTTTCCTTCTTAAATTAATAATGTATGTAAGTTAATTGATACTGTTGCAGCTCAACGATACGATATTTCAAAATATCGACACTTTTCTACCAAGTATCATGTGGTATCGATACTATTAACAAAAGAATTATTTGATACAAAGTATTAATACTTTCAATTTTATTTTGCGAACAATATCCTTTCCTTTCATTTGTGTATTAATACTTTGTTTAAAATATGCATCACTAATTATGAGAGCCCCTGATATATTTATATTTCTCATAAAATCATACGCACATCATGCAGTTGCTGTGTTGAAATTAATTCGAATGGCACGATTTTTTTAAAACTTAATTACATCTAACGACCAACACGTGTTCGCGTTTTCAGGTAGCCATCAAGGATAACTTCGTAAATGTTGCAGGTAATTGACTGCCTATGAAGCCATCAGATTTTAATTAATAATACCATTGCCACCTTTACCAGAAATATTTAACTGGAGAATTCACTAACTTAAACTCGATCTCGCGAGCTTTAATTTCATATCTCGTAAGCTATGATTAACGACCGGGTGTAATTGTGATTTCCTCGTTGTTTCAGCACGCATGCACGCATGTATGTTCTGAAACAATATGTGCATTGTTGAGAATTGCTTGCATTGGAGTTCATGAGCTGGTGCAAATTATGGCTGCATAATTTCATAGTCATAGTCATGCACTCGTGTGTGTTCTTAATTATTAATAAAAGATTATTTTGTAATGCTAACACAAGATCTGTAAATTAATTATTGATCTATGTAAAGCATCAAAATCGAAACTGAACGAGTCAATCACCTTTTCTTACAACCAACGAGTCTGTCTCTAAGGACATTTCTAAGAAGAGAAATAGAATCAACAAATAAAAATTGTTAGTTTTAGATTTGTATTAGGCCTCAGAATACTTTTTTGTCACCTTTCTTTTCTAGAAAACTTATTGTTGTCAAATATGAGTAAATTAAATGCATTACAACTTTTTGGTTTTGTTTTTTAACTACTCTACAGGTCCTTCAGGCTGTCTTTACAAGACTTACTAAAACCTTCAATCCACTATTTTCTGTTCGTTTTTTTTCCCCTTTTAATACCTTGTCTCTATTTATATTAACATCTTATATATTTCTTCTTCACTCCATTTCTTCTCCTGTTAAACCAATTAAGCATTAATGTATTTATGAAATAATTCCAATTTATTTGCTATTTTCATCTACACTCCCCTTCCTTCTTCATATTTTCAGCACTTTTCCTTCCACTGTATTCAATGTTCCTGTCTCCAAGGCATACTTAATTGGGTATTTCCAAATTATTCCGTAGATTCGCGCTTTTGTCTTTCTTGATACAGCTCATCAGTACTTCGAAAAACCCATTAGGGTTGGAAAAATCCCACTTGGTTGTTCTTCCTTAGAGATGTTCGAAAAGTACATTCTCACCAAAAGGTTCTCAAAATCAAAATTGTGTGCCGCTCTATAGGCACTCACTCCGCGAAAATAGTTTGCTCCAAGTACATCAGACACTAATAAAGCCAAAACTGGCCGGACGCTCTTTTGAAGTGTCAGGTGAAGAGAGCTTGCACGAATCGCATAATCGTAACGGCATTAAATCCAATCGAGTAACGGCTGACGTAAAGAAAGACCAATAGCGTTAAACGCAACGAATGCAATTTAATCTCTCCTACGAAATAATATGCGTAGGGTTCGATCTGTGACTTAGCAATCGAAAGAACAAGGTGACGTCACAATGGCCCCGCGTTAATTTGTGGGTTTATTCATTTATTAATTCAAAGTTTATTAATTTATTCAACAAGTACAAAATGAAAGAACTTCTACAATCGTAAACCCAATATATAACATGTAACGAAGAGATGCAGCTGTTGGCAGGCTCGCCGAACATAGTGGTGGCTCTTGGACAGGAACGCTGTGACACCTAGGCGATGGTCTTCAACAGTCTGCTTCTTGGCGGGCACGAAGCTGCACACTTCGTGGATACGTACTTGGCCGGCTTACTGTATGTGAAAACAGTGTTAGCTGGTGTGTACGTGAATAAGTGTTGGGCTTCGTCTGACTACAATACTAGAGCGCGAGGCGAATGTACGTAAACAATAACCTGACTACAATAATAGAGCGCCGCGCTATTGTGCTTGTGTGTGAGAGCGCCAGACGCTTTGTGTGGTGAGCGGTTGTCAGTATATGTTCTAGCCAAAAAAACTGATTTGAAATCGCTTCTACGCTGATTTTTATGTCCGTCAGATCTGGTGGGGAATTATTAATTCTGCGTCATTGGATGAACAGTCGTTTGAATCAGCGGCGATCGTAGTCAATCGTCATTCGACGGCGGGCGGTATTTATTAATTTTGCTTGCCCCGGTAGTTGCCGTAGTGACCAGATGAGATACGCGATACTATTCGCTAGCCAATCGGAAATCGAAAGCTAATTTGGTAAGGCGTCATGATTTCATGTCTGTATCGACGGACGTCATCGTAACATTAGCCGCTTTCCAATTGCTAAAATGAGCCACTCGGAGCTCCTCCGAATTGATCCAATATGTTCCAATTGTTTTTTTTTACTTTCCCCCTTCCCCTCATGCACCTGTATTTATAACACATATAACCCGCTTATATGACTTACGCAGCGTTCCCATTAAAATCTTAAAAGTGTAATTCGGATCAGATCAGTTCAGATCATCTCAGGTGCCTGAAATTCGTAATTGGAAAGCGGCTATTGTATTACTGCCCATTACTTGAGAACTGTCAGATTCACGTCTGTCACTTTGACATCGCTCCTTCTGTCAGTTTGATGTTACTTGACAACTGTCAGACTGACGTCTGTCACCTTGACGTTGCTCTTTCGGATCGAACCCTACAAACTCGCAAAAAAATGCAGCTCTCAGGATCTAGTAACGCAAAAACGGAGACGTCGCGGACGGCAGCATTTTATAACTGTCTAGCCGTGTAGATTAAATAATTTGGTTATTTCCCTAGAAAATATGAGCTGCGCCTACGGACGATTGCAAAAGATGAAGCAATTTTTTTCTAAAAATAGAAACTCCAGACGGTGTTCTTTATTCCAGGCATTAAAAGAAATGCCGATACATCGAGAATTTTACGCTGATTTACATATGTCCGACGCATTTTAAAACGAATGCAAAAAATCTTCTGAATAACGATTGTTGCTCAGATAGCGCGTCGACGAAGTATTCTTATGAGAGTGCGCACACCTAGGCATAGCGCGAGGAAACTAGTCAACGTATCCAAATACAGCTAAAAAAGTCACTGCGCTGTAGTCTGCCTCATCCTTAATACCACATAAAGTGAGGCCATTTACGTTCTAAGAATCCAATTAGGTTTAAGATGAAAACGATGGTAGAAAATGAAACTATTTTGAACGCAATAAAAACAGACGAAATAAGTGCAGCATAAAGCGTTTCCCACACACACACACACAAAATTCTTAATATTGCGCGCCCGAAGATAAGTACGATTTAAAACTTCTGTATAACGAGTTTCCTGGAAAGCGGTTTCCCAAACCGTAACAAAATTTATTAATTTCTTCAAACTTATTTTTTCCTCCGTATGATAGCGAACTCCAACATGAAATGATGCGTTTGAACGGACGGTCAAGATCTTCGAGTTTCATTTTTCGTAATCCCAAAATATCTATTTGAATTTGACATCCTCAGCGATTGGTGTTTTACCAAAACCAAGTGACACGTGGTCCTTATTTGAAAGATTTAAAATTCTTACGCCCCGTGACCAGTAGACTAGAACAATCCTCGCAGTTAGGGTATGGAAGAGATACACACCGTGTCAACAGAGGCGACGCTATTGGTGGCCAAAGTAATTCCCTCAAGATCAAGTACCTGGCAGCCAAGGAGCAAAAAAAAGAAGAAACCATGATTCTTCGGCAAACGCAAGCCAGGTGGACCAGTATCCCTGAAACAACCTGGACTAGGCGATTAATCCCGCATATCAGGATATATAACGAGGTGAATCATTGACGAGGTAACTCTCAAACGATCACGAAGAGTTCGAGGCGCGGATAGGTCATTCTGTCGTCGGGCGGAATCGAACGATCCTCTCAGCACATTGCTTAACGGCACTTCTACTATTTCTCCATCAAGAACTGTCGCTTCACTTTTCACACTAGCTGCTTCGATTACCTTGCCTTGCTCTTTACCCTTTTGGATGAGATGAGCATTTTCCTTCTCTTCAGGTAAATCTTGCTATTTTTCTCTTTCTTCCTCGTGAATTTCTTCGATTTTACTCTGTAGGTCCCCTTCTTGAGTAATCTGGGTTAAATCTGAAGACTTTTTCTTTTCATCTCGCGAGTTTCTTCGGTTTTGCCTTGTCGATCCTCTTTTTATTATTATTATTATTATATTATTCTCGAGGATTTGTCTTCAGGAGTCAAGTCAACGTTAATGTTTTCTGTTTTATCGGCTGGATATTTTTTAATATCAAACTATTTTATTTCCTGATATTCTTGCTGGCCTGCCTTCACCAACGCATTAACGCCATCGTCATATTCCTTTAAGTAAGTAGGAGTTGTAGTATTTTTCGAAGCTTCTTCCACAATTTGCTGTTGACAATTTACGTCGTCCACTTTTAGACCAAATTTCCCTGCTTTTTCTTCATGTCCATTTTCGTAAAGCTTGGCAAATTTATTCATTTGATCTTGTTGACTCGAACACATATCATTTTGTACGGTCTTTTGTATGGGTTTTTCAATTATTAAGCCCATCCTTTCAGTAAAAGATATAGCTAAGCCCTTGCCACCTAAATCTCTTGCGTTTGCCTTTATCTCTTCCACTTCAATTTTCCCTTCGAACAATACATCGGCGGAAGGGATAATTTGGCTTTCCAATTTGGAAAGAGTTTGCTCCGCAAACTCATCTCCAATTTTGTTCTCTGGAGATTGTTTTAATTGTTCTAAATCTTTTGCTTGATTCTGATCAACTCCAGGGACACTCTTTCCCTTGGAACCAGAGACGACTTCATTCTGCTGCATTTCAGTTACTAGCCTTTTCTCTTTGAGGCTCCGCCATCGCTTTGAGCCTTACCATTCAATTTTTCGCTGTCATTTTCTACAAAATCAGAATTCCTCTCATTCGAAGTGCTTTCTTTCCTCTCTTTCCAAACAACCTTCTGGTACTTTGACATCCTCTTTAAGCCCCATTCAAATTTTCTTCTCTTTCGTTGGTGGATTGAGCTTAGCTAACATTTTCTTTTGAGGACGCCGTTATTTCTTTTTTTTTTCTTCCAACGAAATACATTTGATTGTACCAACAAATCCCAAAGGATAGGTACGACTCGGTCTAGAATTGACCTGACAGAATATTGGAGAACTTTGATAGTTGAGAACACCAGTAGATGTATCATGTTTCGATTTTTTTTTAAGTTTCACTTTATGCTAAGAACTCTTTCCGCCTTTTTTCAATCTCTGACTTGTTTGATTCCTCTGTGGACCTTCTCTATCCTCGCTGTTCATTCATAATCTTGTTAAGCAACTTCAATACGTGTATGTGAGTTTAATTTTCGTCTCAATTTTTTGCTCAGGTTTTGAATTTCTTCTGTTGCAGTTGTTCCTTCTGCTTCTTTCTCGATCAATTTTTTTTCAGAAATATTCCACGCTATGCCTTTTTCGTGGTTTTTGTGATCCTTAACATTCATCCGCCTTAGATAAACTTTTACAAACATTTGAACACATCCCAAAAAATTAAAAATGACGTACGTTCCTGCTACGGTGTCAATCTTCGGTCGTCTTTCCAATACACGTTTTTCTTCTTCTTCGTGTATTCCAAGGCTTCAGCAACTTGTTGGAAATCCTTTGCTTGGAGCTATAAACGCTTACAATGAAGTCAATCACAAACTGATTTCTTTCAAACATCTCGTTATTGAGAGTACCCAAAGGAAGTAAAATATGGTGGAGGAGCCGGAACCAAATCGTTTGTATTGACTCCTCCACCAAATCACTTACCAAAGAGCCTCTACCGCTGCTTCGTATAGATGAGAAAACTCGTTTCTATTCTTCTCAAGTTCTCATAATCCTAAACATTTGTTTTGGTAACTGATTGAACATGTTCACCGAAGATCTTTTTTTTTTAAAGTAGGTACATTCAGCTGCATCCAGAAGGGAATGCGAACGTTTCGAACTGGGCCGGGCTCTGTGACCTGTAATACTGAACAAAATCGTTATCATTCCTTGGCGAACGCATTCGACAGCGTACGGACCTAATGAGTATGTAAGTCGCCATCGAAGTTCGCCACAACGCACGCATACAAAGCACCGTTTTCTATTTCCATCGTTACTCCGGACAGGTGAACGAGCCACGCACAGGTACCTGCATATCTCCGAAGGTCAGGCCTCCAGCACGACCAACGGACCCGTCCCTTTTCGATTATCGCAACGATTGTCGGGGGGATTGTTGCCTTGAGTCGGCGAGCGAGCAAAAACGCGCTGATTTTTTTCTTTCGCCGAGCACATAGTCGAAGAGACCGAAGGAGAGCTATTTTTGTACTGGGGAAAGTGGCATACCGTGGGTGTGACTCTAAAAATACCTACTTCTTTGCTTTGAAAGGTGTTCGCATGCACGACGATCAAGAATTCTTTGAAGACGTGCAAGTAGATTAAACTGATTCAAATGGTACATACTTATTTATTAAAGAGGAAAACTCGACTGCCCCTGAAGCTTACCATTGCATTTGCTTACCATACTGTCCTGGTATTAATATTTTCTTGATGAAGAAGTTAACTAATTGCGTTTTCGACTGACTACTCTTGGATATTCTGAGATAGTCAGTCAAAATTGAAAAATCTTCTTAAATAATTCTGTTTATGCGATGACTTTATCAAATTCTGGTTAATCTATCATCCTTAAAAATCCCTGTTTCTATTTTTCTTATTCTGTTTTAAAATTTTACTTTAAGCAGTCACATTTCAACGTCATTGTCTTCTCCCTGTGTATCAAAAACAATATAATAAAAAATTCTTTTCAATTGAAATTTCTTCGACCTCTGCCTTCAATAATGGCTTGCGTAAGTACCTGCATTTAATTGTCCATTCCTCATTGTTTACAAAACGGCGCCGGATATCAAATATAACCCCGGCGGAATTCCTTAACACCGAGGAATAATAAAGGTTAAGCAAACAGACCGCATAATTTTGAATGGAACGGAATTTAAGACGCGTTCCTGCTTCAATCTTAAACGCGGACATTCACTCAAGCACTTTTTAATTAAAAGTAAAGTGATTCTTTTGAAGAAGATAAAGATAAAAGACGAGTTATTATTATTTTTTCTGTGAATGATTATTTATTATTTCTTTTCGTATTTTATACTTCTAAAGTAGTCTGGTAATCGGTTCGCTCGGCAAGATCAATTAATTGCTTTCTTTCATCGAAAGAACCAATCCCATCTTCACGGAATTGGTAAAAACTCCGGAGGGCTTCAACTAAACTTTGAAATTTCTCCTCTTTAGACAAGATGATAAGTTTTTTCTTTTGGATTCCATTTTTTCCTCCAATGCCTTCAATGTCTTACGAAATTTCAAGCAAATAAAATCTCTAGTGTCATCTAAATGTGATGTTTCTGTGGCTTTTAAGAAAGAAAGCACTCTGAGGTGGTTCAGGAACCAAACGTTCAAAAAAAGAGAACGTTTGGAAATCGATTTCCTCGATACTTCTTTCCATGGATAACGTTGGGGAAGATGGGATTGGTAGATACTCCGGGACCTTTGAAACTTTTTCTCTTTAGATAAAGTGGATGTCATCTAAATGTGATGCTTCTGATGTTTTTATGAAAGAAAGCACTCTGAGGTGGTTCGGAAACGAGCCGTTCAAAAAAGGGGAACGTTTGGAAATCGGTTTCCCTGACCAGATGAATTAGTTACTTTCTTTCATCAAAAAAGTTGGTGAAGTATGCATTGGTAAAAACTCCTGAGGCCTTCAATTAAACTTTCAAACTTCTGCTCCTCTTGAGATAAGGTAATAAGTTCCTTCCTTATTTTTCTTTTGGGTGCTTTTTTTTCATTGTGCTTTCCTCCATGGTTCCAAAGTTTTATGAAATCTCAAGCATATGAAAACTGCCATATCATCTAAATGTGATGGTTCTGTTGTTTTTAAGAAAAAAAGCACTCTGGGATGGGTCAGGGACAAAGAGAAAGGTCCTCAACCAGATAAATTAATTAATTACCTTCTTTCACTGAAAAGTTGGCGAAGACGGGATTGGTAGAAACTCCTGAGGCCTTCAATTAAAGTTTTAGAGTTTACTTCTTCTCTTTAGATAAGGTGATGATAAGTTTTTTTCCTTATTTTTCTTTTAGATACCTTTCCTTCCTAGCACTTTCCTCCAAAGCTTTTAAAGTCTTATGAAATCTTAAGCCAATAAAAGCTTCAATGTCATCTAAATATAATACTTCTGTTGTTTTTAAGAAAGAAAGCATTCCGAGGTGGTTCAGGAACCAACCTTTCAAAAAAGGGGAACGCTTGGAAATCGGTTTCCTCGTCCAGATGAATTAGTTACTTTCTTTCATCGACAACGTTAGGGAAGATGGGATTGGTAGAAAACCCCGGAGGCCCTCGATTATACTTTCAAACTTCTTCTTCTCTTGAGATAAGGTGATAAGTTTCTTCCTTATTTTCTTGGGGGTTCCATTTTTTCCTAGTACTTTCCTCCAATGTCATGTCATCTAAATGTGATGCCTCTATTGTTTTTAAGAAAAAAAAAACACTCTGGGATGGGTCAGGGACCATCCGTTCGAAAAAGAGGAAGGTCCTCAACCAGATGATTTAATTACCTTCTTTCACTGAAAAGATGGGATTGGTAAACACTCCTGAGGCCTTCAATTAAACTTGGAAACTTCTATTTACTTCTTCTCTTTAGATAAGGTGATGACAAGTTTCTTCCTTATTTTTCTTTTAGATTCCTTTCCTTCCTAGCACTTTCCTCAAAAGCTTTCAAAGTCTTATGAAATCTTAAGCCAATAAAAGCTTCAATGTCATCTAAATGTAATAGTTCTGTTGTTTTTAAGAAAGAAAGCATTCCGAGGTGGTTCAGGAACCAACCGTTCAAAAAAGGGGAACGTTTGGAAATCGGTTTCCTCGACCAGATGAATTAGTTACTTTCTTTCATCGAAAACGTTAGGGAAGATGGGATTGGTAGAAAACTCCGGAGGCCTTCGATTAAACTGTCAAATTTCTTCTTCTCTTGAGATAAGGTGATAAGTTTCTTCCTTATTTTTCTTTTGGGTTCCATTTTTTCCTAATACTTTCCTCCAATGCCTTCAAAGTCTTATGAAATCTCAAGCAGATAAAAACTGCCATGTCATCTAAATGTGATGCTTCTTTGTTTTTAAGAAAGAAAGCATTCTGGGACGTGTTAGAGACCAACCGTTCAAAAAGGGGGAAGATTCTCAACCAGATGATTTAATTACCTTCTTTCATTAAAAAAATGGTGAAGATGGGATTGGTAAAAATTCCTGAGGCCTTCAATTAATCTTGGAAACTTGTATTTACTTCTTCTGTTTAGGTAAGGTGATGATAAGTTTCTTCCTTATTTTTCTTTTGGGTTCCTTTCCTTCCTAGCACGTTCCTCCAATGCTTTCAAAGTCTTATGAAATCTCAAGCCAATAAAAACTGCAATGTCATCTAAATGTAATACTTCTGTAATGCTTCTAAGAAAGGAAGCTTTCTGAGGTGGTTCAGGAACCAAAGGGGAACGCTTGGAAATCGGTTTCCTCGACCAGATGAATTAATTACTTTCTTTCATCGAAAACGTTACGGAAGATGGGATTGGTGAAAACTCCGAAAGCCTTCGATTAAACTTTGCAACTACTTCTCTCTTTAGATAAGATGATATGTTTCTTCCTTATTTTTCTTTTTGGGTGCCTTTTTTTCATAGTACTTTCCTCCAATGCTTTCAAAGTCTTATGAAATATCAAGCAAATAAAAACTGCCATGTCATCTAAATGTGATGCTTCTGAGGTTTTTAAAAAGCAAACCACTTTGAGATGGTTTAAGACCGTTCAAAAAAGGGAAACGTTCGGAGATCAGATTAACTAATGACGTGCAAACCTTGAAAGTACGGCAGAGGAAATGGAAATGGGTAGATGAATGAGGAGTTAAGAGAAGAGGAGTAAGAGGAACTTTGACACTTAATTTGAAATCTATTGACTCAACTGACACCGCTCGTACAAAACAAAATCATAGATTGATTCAGTTTCCATGTCTAACATTTGTAATTTAATTTCCCGTTAAAGGTTTCCAAAGTTTGGAAGTACCTCTCAATAAAATGATGATATAACTTCGACCTATTGCTTGTAAGGACTTGAAGCATTCGTCAAAGAAATGAATGATGATACTATACTATAAGCCACTCCCTTGTAATTTTTTAATCTGAAAACAACTAACCTAAGAATTCAAAACTGATTAAACTGAACAAAAAGGAATGAAATCAAGTTTTTACAATTTTGAATTTGAATAGATATACTTTTTTGTAATCATTTCTGGCCACGTCTAACTGATTGAATCTAAACACATCGACTTATCATTCATGCCATACATATTGAATCTTGTCAGGTTACGTAGTGTGAAATGAACTTATAAAGACACCTCGCTTAAAAGGCAGATATCGAGTTATGTAAATTTTTCTCGTTCCATGTCAGCAATTAAGTCGACGTCAGGTATTCATAGGTCACCATGTGCGTGGCAAGTGTCCTGAATATCAGCGTCAATTACGCTCGCTTAAACTAATGAACCTCATTAGGCAGATGCACACAGGTTGAAGACGTTCAGAGTTTACAGTAAAAGTCATCAATAAATCATCAACATTTCAAAGTTACTAATCGAGTACCTGCAATGACTCCACATATTTCAAACCTATAAGGAAATTGAACACAGATTCGCTGCAGCTTGGATTAAAATTGGTGATGACGTAGAGACAGTGAAGACAGTTAACTAGAAGTCGCATTTTACCATCGATGAAGAGCGAAAGTAGGCGTAGGAATCCAAAAGCCCGTTATGCGAATCTACGGTCTCGGTTCCCCATAACCGGTCGATCAGTGAGCATAATTGCAAGTTGAAACCATTATTAAGGCCGTGCTGTATCGTTTCTTTGCCTTTCTGCAACAACGCAAGAATGGAAGAATGGGGCCGGAACATTTATATACAACATCGAAACGAGATCCCAAAAAACGATTTTATAATCGTGTAGTCATCAAGCGGATTTTAAGTAACCAAAAGTCTTTAGAACTTAAAGCTTTATATTAAACACACTATTATTAAAACCATTGTAAATCTACATTATTTCCGTTTCACGTTTTAGTTCGATAATCGTTATATAAAACCCGCACAATCCTCTATTATACATTATTTACGAAAGCTCTTTGTAATGGTGTGTAACAAATATTTTTCCTAACACAAACAAATTACTGTATTTTTTATTATTTTACGGTGTTTAAACCGCATTATAAAACAATAATAAAAACTATAATACTGTTTACTAAAGACTATATTATTTATTAACTGAATATTGCCGAAAATGTAGAAATTTATTTAAATTGTCATTTTCATAGAAATAATATTAATGAACAAACATTTTTCAATGCAGATAATTTCTTTGAATCCATTAATTGGAAATTGATTCTTCATTTTCAAATATAATTTAAATTAATCATTACTTCTAAGGAAAGGATCTGTCACGTTTTCCATGCGAAGCTATTAAAATTGTTTTTTTAGTGGCTTAGAAGTGAAATTCAAAGTTGTAACAAATATTAGTGAATGCATCTTGGTGAATGCTAAATATTGGTATAACTATTCGGTCGGTAGAAGAACATCTAAACCAGAAAAACTTGAAAATTGTTTGACTGTTTTCATTTCGGTGTAATTTTTACGAGTGCGGTGTGGCAAAACATCGAGTGCTCCGTACAGCTTTTTACTTAACACCTAAAATAATGTAAATAAGAATGCATTTATCGGCAACAATATTATCTGTATTTATGAATTCGCCAAGCATCGCTTGACTAATAAAATTAGTTTGTATAATGGAGGAGGATGATAATCGTGACAACTGCTGTTTATGTAAACAATTGTTTAATGATGACAGTAGCCCAATTCAGTGCAATTCCTGTAAATATTGGTTCCATAATGACTGTGGTGGAGTGGTTGATATGAGAGGTTTTCACATGAAGGCCCCAAAATGGAAATGCGTTAAATGTTCTTCAAAAATGAAAAACATTACTGGGACACCTTCAGATGATAAGGACGCCAACCCCGAAAACATGATGAAAACAATTAAAATGATAAACCAACAACTCGTGGAAGTTGTTAAGAAATTGGATATGGTTATCAAAGAGAATGGAGAGTTAAAAATGCTTATTAAAGGCGATTCGGATGAGTCTTGGAAGTCATTGCAGCGTGAAAACATGTTAGTAAAGGAAGAAAATAGAACTTTGAGAGACAAACTAGATAATCTTGGAAAGGAAATATTAGAGTTATAATCTCTACCACAAAATTCTAGAATGGGGCGCAATGCAACAGGACAAGGGGACGGACAAAAGAAGACCTACAGTGAGGTAGCAAGCAATAAGAATATTATTATAATAGAGCCAAAGAAACAACAAGAATGTAAAGCAACGAAAATGGAACTGAGGGACAAAGTAAACCCTAAGGACCTAGCGGTTGGAATTTCCAATATTAGGAACCTGAAAAATGGAAGCATTGCTGTAGCTTGTTCCAATAAAAATGACACAATCAAATTCAAAGAAGATGCACTGTGCAAACTTGGTAATATGTACTCCGTAAGGATTTCCAAACCTATTAAACCTATGATTAAAATAATCGGCATGTCTGAAGAGTATAGTGAGCAGGCGTTGAGAGAACATGTAGTAAAACAGAACGAGCATATTGACAGTTTTATAAAAACTTTCGACATTAAAGTTATTAAGAAAATGAAAACCAAGTACATGGCTATCGCAGAAATTAATGGTGAGCTGTTTTTGGATATCAGGGAACGTAGAAATGGAAAACTCAATGTTGGTTGGGATTCTTGCCAGGTATTTGAATATTTTAATATAATGAGATGTGGGAGATGTGGTCGATACAATCATAAAGCTGCCGACTGCATGACTGACATGAAACCTGTTTTAAATGTGCAAGTACAAGTCACAAAACAATTGACTGTGACAACTTGTCTTCTAATTGCGTCAATTGTTTGGAGCATAAGGAATTAAAATTGGATCTTAATACTAACCATCAAGTTTTTAATACAGAACGCCCGGTATTTGTGAAAATCAAAGAATCTATCAAAAATAAAATTGATTACTCAGCATAGCAATTAAGTGAATCTATTTTAAGACAACCTGAATTGCAAAAAAGAGTTGTACAATCTGATAATACTAAGTTAACGATAATCCACTTGAATGTTCGTAGTCTCAGGAACAAAGTTCCTTTGGTGGAAGTATCCTTGGAAAATAATCGTCCTGAGATATTCTGCATTTCAGAACACTGGCTTACATTGAATGAAGACGTCATTATAAAAAATTATAAATTAATTAGTTGTTTCAGCCGCAGTGTAAAGAGAGGGGGTGGAGTATGTATTTTTGCAAAACATGATATAAAAGCAACTGATATTTCATGCTATGCTTGTGAGGAACTATGTGAATTGACAGCTTGTGTATTCACAATAAACCGAGTTAAATACTTGCTGATTACTGTGTATCGACCACCACAAACCAATCTTGATGATTTCTTATCACATCTTGACTCACAGATCCTCAAGTTGTACAGTTTTTCTGACTATCATATGATTTGTGGAGATTTCAATGTTAATACACTGTGCACGTCTGTACAAACTCACAAGCTCGTAAATTTAATGGCACAGTATAATTTGACATTAAAAAATACCGAGGCTACCAGAATTAATAAATCGTCGGAATCCCGCATTGATAATATATTTACTGATTTTGATTGTGTCACGCGCAGTGGTGATTCTCATCTGTCGGACCATACCTACCAAGTCGTCGTTCTTACTGTTCCCAGAAAAATGGTGAATACGTATGCCTACAAGCGAAATTTTAATACCCAGAATATACAAACCTGTTCTAATAACATCATATCAAATCAGAAGATTGGTCACAAATTTATGCAACAAATGGGAGCAATGACAAATTCTTAGTTTTCAAAGACACGTTTATGTATCATTTTAACAGTGCTTTCCCCCTTTTAAAAACACGGACAAATCACAAAAAAATACAAGTATCCTTGGCTTACTGACGAACTCAGAGAAATGTCCAAGATGTTGAATGACATGAGTCATCTTGATAGACACTTAAAAAATGATTGGTATCACGAATGTTTTCTTCATTATAAGAAAATTTACAGTCATAAAATAGTCATGGCGAAACTTACCTACAACGCCCAACGAATTTCAGCAGCATCTAACGTTATAAAAGAATGCTGGAAAATAATCAATGAAAACCGTACGAAACAAAATACTTCAGATTTACATTTGCTTGATTCACAAAACGAAATATCTGATAAGAAAAGCATATCTGATACTTTTAATCTGCATTTTGTAAATGTAGTGAAAAACAACACTATAACTTGCAACTCAACCCTAAAGACAAAGACAAAATCTATCGAATCCATGTTCTTATTTCCAACGGACCCTAGAGAAGTTCAGGAAGTCATTAACCGCAAATGTGTAAAAAGTAGTGCCGGCATTGATAGTGTTCCGGGAAATATTCTGAAAACAGTTTCCCATTTGATTGCTGAATCGCTCTGCAATATAATAAATGAATCTTTTCATAGTGGTGTTTACCCAGATGAATTAAAGATTTCTAAAGTCATTCCTGTTTATAAAAATAAAGGTACCCGATTTGATGTAACTAATTATCGACCCGTCGCACTCCAGAGTCAATTTGGTAAAATATTCGAAGAAACATTTAGTAGAAGACTGATGTCGTTCATAAAGAAATACAACATTTACAGTGAGTCACAGAATGGATTTCGTAAGAATAAATCTACGGTAACTGCAATAATGGATACATACATAAAAGTAAAATACTTACTTTATTCTGTGACTTATGTCGTGCTTTCGACTCTGTAAACCATGAACTATTATGTAATAAATAGGAATTAATTGGTGTCAGAGATGTCGCGAATAAGTGGGTAAAATCTTATCTTACGGGTCGAACACAACAGGTAGCCATTGAGGGATGTTTATCAGCTGCACTGCATATAGACATTGGAGTACCACAGGGTTCCATACTTGGCCCTTGTTTACCATCTTTATTAATGATCTTCCGGAAGCATGTTCTGCACCTTCTAAAACGATCTTGTACGCTGACGACACTAGCTTCGTTATTTCCGTTACAGAAATGTCCGAAGTTATTAAAAAAACTAATGACACATTAACCGAAATGAATAATTGGTGTCTAAATAATGGTTTAAAGTTAAATATCTCTAAAACTCAAGTTATGTCAGTAGTGACTAAAAATACAAATATAGATTCCTCGCCATTAATAAAATGTGATGGTACATCTATAGAGTGCGTCCCGTACTTCAGATTTTTAGGGGTTCACATTGATAATAAATGAACATGGAAATATCATGTGCAACTTGTGGAGAAGAAGTTAAGCAATAATGTCTTCTTAATATATCGACTTCGTAATGTAGTGACATTTGACACATTAAGAACTATGTATTTTACTTTAATACAGTCACTTAATTCTTATGGCATTCTGTTCTGGGGTGGTTGCGCTACAGCTATGAACATTTTTGGAATTCAAAAGAAGATTGTCCGGCTTATGGCGGGTGTTGATTGTTATGCGAGCTGTAAGGAACTTTTTCTGAGGTTTAACATCATGACTGTTCCGTCGTTATACATTCATGAATGTGTACTTTATGCTCGATCTATTGAACACAGTGTTAACAAAAACTGTCACTACCACAGTTATGTGACGCGAAACCGGGAGGACATTCGTCTACCTTATAATCGTTTAGCAGTTGGACAAAGTGGGACTGTTTTTAGTGGTCTTTCATATTTGAAGAAGGTTAAGACTATGTGGGGTAATGATGTACCAAACTCTGATTGTGTGTTCAAACATAGACTTAAACAGACACTAATATCATATACATTCTACTAATAGTTTTATTTTATTTTATTCTTTGTTATGTACGAGTCACTTCTTATTTTGCTGTGTTTGACAAGTCAAAAGCCATGTACATCTATTTGCAATGTTGTATGGCAATATGACCAAATATATTATTATTATTATTATAAATAAAACAAATTTCGGTAACTAATGGATTCGTTTATAATTATAAAACTGTCATACACAGAACAAACATATACATTATTTTCTTATACAAGTATAATAATATTATTTACAAAAATTAAAGTTTATTAAGAAGAATTGATGTAAGTTTTCAGATTCTATATTTATAGTAATAATTAGTTATAATATATTTTCGATTTAAAAGCACAAAGTTTTTTTAATCTCGACCCGGACAGACATATGGTGAGAACATACTCAACGTTTCGCTATAGATTTATAGCTTCGTCACTCCTGACATTGCATACAATTTTCATCGGACAAGAACCAACTTCAATTTTCGATTTATAGTTTACACTTGAAAATGTCGATAAGATGACGAAATCGATCGTGATTGAAGAAAATATAAAGAATTGTAGAAAGACTCAGCTTTTCAATTATGTTATTTTTATTAAATTTAATTCCAGTTTTTTGTTTCAATTTATTATTAATTGAATTTGAATTGAAAATTACGCTTTAACTGCGTGTATCTTTAATGAATTTTCTACTTTTTGATATATCATTACTGTTGCGGTAATAAGTCGAAGGATTTTTCTGTTTTGGAAAAACTTTTTCATTATTTTTTTTTGTCTGTTCGTTCGTCTTTTATTTTTTCTTTCGCTTTTCGCATTTATCTTATTTTTAATCAAATTGATTTTCCGCATTTTATTGACTCCTTTTTACAGTTCTTTTTTGTTTCCTGTAAGTTGAGTGCATTTATTTGCAAAAACTTATTTTTTTTAATTCATTTTATATTTTGTTTGTTTTGACTTTTCATATTTTGTTGGTTGATGCTTTTTTTACAGTTGTTTTTTGTTTTCTACTAGTTTTTTCATCTGGAAATTCATGTAAGCAGTCGATCTTCTTTTGTTTTTTCTGTTCTTCATGCTTTTGCACGATGTATTTCTCTTTTATTTTTGGCTCCTTTTTACACTTCTTTTGTTTCCTAGGAGTTTTTTTTGCCGAAACTTTCGTCAATTTTAATTTCCTCGTCCATTTTAATAGCGTGACACTTCTGTTTTTATTTTAAATGCATTTTATACTCTGTATTTCTTTTTTGTTTATATTGATTTTCACATTTTGTTGGTCGACGCTTTTTTACAGTTTTCTTTTGTTTTTGACTAGTTTTTCTTTTGTTTGGAAATTCATTTGTCTTTGATTTATCTGAGCAGTCGATGTTCTTTTATTTTTTTACGGATCTACATGCTTTTGTATTATGTATTTCCCTTTTGTTTTTGACTCCTTTTTACGGTTCTTTTGTTTCCAATGAGCTTCTAATTAATTTTGCAGCAACTTTTGTCGATTTTCATTTTTCTGTCCATCTTAATATTGTGATATTTCTGTTTTTTTTTAAATTTATTTTATGCTCTGTATTTCTTTTTTGTTTATTTTGATTTTTCACATTTTTTTGGTCGACGCTTTTTTACAGTTGTCTTTTGTTTTCTACTAGCTTTTTGTCTGGAAATTCATTTGTATTTGATTCCTCTGAGCGGTCGATCATCTTATATTTTTTTCTGTAGTATATGCTTTTGCATTATGTATTTCTTTTGTTTTTGACTCCTTTTTACAGTTCTTTGTTTCCTGCGATTTTCTTTTTATTTTTGCAAAAGCTTCCTCCGATTTTCATTTATTTTTGTCCATTTTAATATCGTGACATTTCTGTTTTTCTTTTTAATTCATTTTATACTCTGCATTTCTGTTTTGTTTATTTTGATTTGTCACATTTTGTTGGTCGACGCGTTTTACAGTTGTCTTTTGTTTTCTACTAGTTTTCTTTTGTCTGGAAATTCATTTGTCTTTGATTCATATGAACAGTCGATCTTCTTTTATTTTTTTTCTGTAGTATATGCTTTTGCATTATGTATTTCTCTTTTGTTTTTGACGCCCTTTTATAGTTCTTTTGTTTCCTGCGATTTTCTTTTTATTTTTGCAAAAACTTTTGTCGATTTTCACTTTTTTTTGTCCATTTTAATATCGTGACACTTCTGTTTTTTTTATCCATTTTATACTCTGTATTTTTCTTTTGTTTATTTTGATTTTTAACATTTTGTTGGTTGACACTCTTTTACAGTTGTCTTTTGTTTTCTACTACTATTTTCTCTGGAAATTCACTTGTCTTTGATTCATCTGAGCAGTGGATTTTATACTCTGTATTTTTCTTTTGTTTCGTTTATTTTAATTTTTCACATTTTATTAGTTGACGCTTCTTTACAGTTGTCTTTTGTTTTCTAATAGTTTCTTGTCTGAAAATTCATTTGTCTTTGACTCATCTGAACAGTCGATCTTCTTTTATTTTATTCTATTCTGTATGCTATTGCATTATGTATTTCTCTTTTGTTTTGGACTCCTTTTTAGAGTTTTTTTTTGCTTACTACGAGTTTCTTTTTGTTTTTGCAAAAACTTTCGACGATTTTCAATTTTTTTGTCCATTATAATATCGTGATACTTCCGTTTTTTTTTAATTCATTTTGTACTCTGTATTTCTCTTTTGTTTATTTTGATTTTTCACATTTTGTTGGTCGACGCTTTTTTAAAGTTGTCTTTTGTTTTCTACAATTTTTTTTTGTCTGGAGATTCATTTGTCTTTGATTTATCTGAGCAGACGATCTTCTTTTATTTTTTTCTGTTCTATATGCTTTTGCATTATGTATTTTTTTCATTTTTGCAAGAACTCCACGATTTTCATTTTTTAGTTCATCCCGGTATCCTGTTAGGTACTTCTTTTGTTTTTTCCTTTTTAATTCATTTTATACTGTCGTATTTCTTTTTTGTTTATATCTACCAAATTGATTTTTCACATTTTGTTGGTTGACGCCTTTTGACAGTTAGCTTTTGTTTTCTATTGCATTTTTTTTCCTCTGTAGGTTCATATTCATTTGGTTCTTGACTTTGTTCATTTTAGTTGTCAATCTTCTTGTTTTTTTTTTTTCATGAATTCGCACTATCTATTTTTCTTTTCTTACAGAATTGATTATTTTGCGCATTTTATTAACGTGCGTGTTTGTCGTTCGTCGTTTTTCATTTGTTTTATGCCTCATTTGTGATCGATTCGTTTTGTGCACGGTATTTAATTTCCTTTTTATTTTTTTTAAATTTGTATTATTACTGTTTTGCAGTTTGCTTTTTGTTGCTGACGCTTTCATTTCTCTTTTGTTTCTGATGACTTTGAGGCAAGTTTCCATTTGTTTTTTTTTATTAATTCTGTTTTTTGATATATCAAATCGGCGATTTTTTTGTTTTTGTTTATGACTTTAGGAAAAATTTGCGCCTTTTGGTTGCTACACTTTGGCAACAGGCTGGCGACATTGAAACTGAAACTGAATTGTTCTGTAAGCATTTTTACTTTATTAATAATCTTAAAAAATCAAAAAAGTACATAACGCTCCGAATAAACAGCAATAATATAGTTATTCAGTTGTAAGAAGCAATGTACCGGGTGATCAACGGAATTCATAATTAGAGGAGGCTATTTTATGCTGCGCGGTTGGATACACTAAGAAATAAATAATAAACTGACAGTTGTCATGTTTGAGGTTATGCTCGAGCTTTGTACAATCTTTATTTTGTTATTATATTTTGCATGGGCGCTGGTTTAAAATCTTTTTTTCGTATATTAGGGGAGGTTTCGTAAGCAAATCCGTTTATTATCAACCATTTAAAAAATAAATGTCACTATTCTGACACCTAAAGTTTTTAATTTCAAACGGTAAGCCTGTGTTGCCAACTTTCTGGTAAATATCACAGCCTGCTCTAATTATAAATTCCATTGATCGTATGGTATGTTACTTGGACTTTTAGTTTGTTAAAAAAACATTAAAAGAATTTTAATAAAACGTCTTCTGCCTTCTTCATTAGAAACTGTTAAGTTAGAAATTGACAATTTCTAATGCCGAAGACCTCAACCACTTAAAATCCAATTAAAATGCCATCATCGTCAACGAAAGAAAGTATCACAGATATGGAAATTCGAATTCCAAAAATTTCCTGATCGACGTGACGAGATAATAATCACTTCGGAAAAACGGACGACCGTCTTCAGAGGCCTAATTATTCCCAACGAAGCCTCTCTTCGTTCTCTCTCGAAGATGCATTTCTGCGGAACATTCGTTCAATTCAAGGCGTGCTTTGCACATTAGCATTTTAAAGTGGGAGGCACCGTTACGAAGATGATGATGATGATGATGAGGACGGCAATGAAAAGTTCTTGTTTACCGTTTAACATTTCTTTCTTGATGTTGGTTCTTGTTCGGGATTCGTTTTATTTTTATTTTTTTTTGTATCAAATCGCACATACCTACTCAAATTAAAATTGTTGTGTATACAGGATGTCCACCGAGTGCCGCTGTCTTCTCTACCGTCTAAAGTATACAAGATAGAAAAGAAATTCAAACGAGCTGAGGTGTAACTCAGTCAGCTGTATTTTCTAAAATTATTTCTTGCTATACAGGATGTTCAGTAACTGAGAGCCATACCAAAGTTATATTTATTTTAAATGGAACACCCAGTATATTTTTACATATTTCCAAAGTACGCATAACGAATAGGTAATAGCCAAAAATTTCGGAAGTTTTATTTAAGAGTTTTTAAGATATTAATGATAGTGTATAAAAAATTGCTCTACTTTGAGCTCTTATAGTTTGGTTATTTATTTACATTTCCCCGTGAATTTTTGTAGGTAGACAACACAATATCTCACCTACAGAAATTTCACAACAGCTTCAATCTATTAGTTATTATGTGTACAAGGTGTTGAGTTTTGAAAAAGTTAATTTTTCTCAAAATTTTCAAATGGAACACCCAG
Source organism: Prosopocoilus inquinatus (assembly GCA_036172665.1). NCBI lineage: Eukaryota > Metazoa > Arthropoda > Insecta > Coleoptera > Lucanidae > Prosopocoilus > Prosopocoilus inquinatus. Next base: position 33,459,688 of record CM069877.1, read on the forward strand.
TATATCTAAACTCTTGTGCAACACTGCCTTAACGAGCTTTAATAAAACGCCAAATGTTTTTGTCCAAACTAAACAAATCGCGAAACAGCAATTACTCATTTTTTTTATTACAATATTGACGTTTTTTAACCGTTTCGACCGGTCCTTCTGTTTTATTTTGTTAATAAATTAACAAATATTAGTTAATTTAATTAATAAATTAGAAAATAACAAAATAATGCACAAATTAAAAATAATAAGTATTAAATTAGAAAATAGCAGAAAACAATAAACAAATTAAGAATTACAAGGAACCATTGGATCTAGAAAATTTTTATTAAATATGCAAATTGTTTTTCAGCTTCTTGTAAATACTTCTTACTTCTTGTAATCTTGACGCCAATAGATAGTTTTCTTTGCTTCCTCCTATTAGGTGTGTCACTTGATGTAAATTTTCATTATTAAAATCTATTTTGTTAACACAAAAAGAAGTACAAATTTGTAAAAGTAGTGTGTCACTAATCTAAATAATTGTTCCAATTAAAAATTCATGGGAACTGTTTTCCTATTTTCTAGCAAACGGCAGCGTACTTTTCAATTTTATTTTTTTTAATTATTTTAATAAAGTTATTTAAATATTTTCAAAGTAAAAGAAAATAGGAATTAGTTTAAGAGGAACATGTTCAATTACTTTGAACGCAAAATAAAACATATTCATTGATTTATGATCTAACTGAAACAGAAAAACCGGACAGAAAGGCTGAATAACGTTAATATTGAAAGAGAAAAATATTTCTTTGCTGTTTCGCGATTTCTTCAGTACAGATAAAAACATTTTGCGTTTTATGAAAGCTCTTTAAGGCAGTGTCTCACAAGAGTTTAGACATACAGGGTGCTCCATTTGAAAATTTTGAGAAAAAATAACTTTTTCAAAACTCAACACCCTGTACACATAATAAGTGACAGATTGAATTTGTTGTGAAATTTCTGTATTGAGATATTGTATCAACTACTTACAAAAATTCGCGATGAAATGTAAATAAATAGTCAAACTATAAGAGCTCAAAGTAGGGCAATTTTTTATACACTATCATTAATATCTTAAAAACTTTTAAATAAAACTTCCGAAATTTTTGGTTATTACGTTTTGCATACTTTCAAGATATGTAAAAATATACTGGGTGTTCCATTAAAAAAAATATAACATTGGTATGGCTCTCAGTTACTGAACATCCTGTACAGCTCGTTGGAATTTTTATCTTATATACTTTAGACGATAGAGAAGACCGCTGCACTCGGTGGACACCCTGTATAAATTTATGTATATTTTGATGCAAGGCTAGGGCAGAGCTCGGAAATCTTCCGCAAGTTGCGTCGAGTCAGAAAGGAACATTTTTTGTTGACACAAGTAAAAATTAACAATGTTAAAAAAATATATGCCAGTTTTTCTAAAATTTTCGTTAAGAATGTATTTTTATTTTAGCTTTCATAATTGAAATCCATTGTTTCAATTAAAAAAAAAAATTATCTGTACGCATTGGCGTAGTTACAGGGGTTACAGGGATTGCAAAGTAACTCGGCGCATGGTGGGTAAAAACGGCTAGTTTGCGGAAAAAATCAATAACTTTGCAATTAGATGACATAAGTAAATGAAATTTTGAACGGTGATCAATTTTGTGATTATGGTTTAGTATGACTGGAAGTGTAAGTTAGGTGTCATAATTACGGAAAAACTTTATACTGGTAAAAACCAGTATAAAGATAAACAAAGCAACGGCGCAGATTTCAACGTCGTCGATGAACGGCTTATATGCCCGAGACACTCTCACCCTCGCACTCATTGCATCAGAAGCAACCGTTTGATGTACAGGATTTTTGCTTATATTATGAATGGTACCTATACACTTTATTATCAAACATATCAACAAATGTTAAACATCAACATTTTAGGAATTTATTTGAACCGCCAGAATTTTATAAAAACGAAAACAAATGACGATCGGAAATGTAGCAAATGAGTTTCGACTTTGTTATTTTTAATGAATAATAATAAAGTATATTTTCTCGAATTAAAAAAGATATTTTTTCCCAATTTCAAAAATATATAGTTTGCCTATATTTGGTTTCATATTTTTTAATTTATTTTATGGAGATATAGTAGGCATTGGATTTATAAGAATTTTATTTTATGTGACAAACGTTAATTTTAATTAAAAAACTATTAATCTGGGACATTTCATAATACAAAATGTTAACAGCTAAGACAAATTACTGATGTAATGATGTAACTTAATAAAAATATACCAAAATATGATAATTTCAAACTTAATTATTGCAAAAAGTTTGAAACCAAACATAGGGAAACTATATATTTTTAGAATTAGGAGAAACATATACTTCTTAATTCGAGAAAATATACTGGATGTTCCATTTAAAATGACAAAGTCGGCACTCATTTCTTACATTTCCGGTCGTCATTCGTTGTCGTTTTTAGTAAATTCTGACGGTTTAAGTAAATTACTAAAACGTTTATATTTAACATTTTTTGATGCCTCTGAAAATAAAGTGTTTAGATACCGTTCAAAATATACCCAAAAGCCCTGTACATAATGTGTGTAACAGAATCGCCTTTATAGTTTCTTTCAAATTAATAATTATGAAAACATTATAATTTTTTAAAGTAACTTTTAAAAAGACTGGCCTAATAAATTTAATTCATATCAATTATGGCGCAAATATTACCAAATAATGAGAACAGTGAGGTACTAATATTAATTTGTGTGATCCATAAAAGCGAGTCAGTACTAGTAAGAAACTAATTTAGATTCAGAAAATAGTATAACAATAATAATACACTCCTGTCGCCTTGCCTGTTGACAAAATTCCGGACACAATTGGCGTAGCGAAACAATGTCCAAGCCTACTTAGTATATGCATGTATACTGAACGTTAAGATACTGCGCGTCACAAAACATTCGTTTGCTTTTTGCTTTATAAATAAATTAGCAAGGGGCAGCTAGGGGCAGCTAAATTTTTATATACGCGTTTTCATAAGATGTAGGGAATGTAATAAGAAAGCGGAGGTAAGCGGAGCAGTTGATGAAAACTTTACACGAATATGCGCACTTCCATAAAATGAAGTACTTTACGTAACAACTCATAATTTTAAATTGTATCCCTACATTTCGACGACTTTAACACAAATAAATACAGAAAGGAAGCCTACTAATTATAAACATATAATTATTTTTGTAACTTTATTCTACTTGCGTATACATGCATATGAATTTCCTTAATACTCGACTCTCATTTTTGTCTCCTTGTATCACTGAACTTCAGTCTTCCTGATCTTCTGTTTCTTATACCGGGTGGAAAGTTTCAAAGCCGAACATAGCAAAGTTCCATTGAGAACTACGTTCCTGTAGATTACTGCTCGCCATTTAAAGATACAGAAATTGTAATGGTATTAAATGAAAGATAAAATTAAGGCCAATGTTATCGTGTTAAAACTATTTCTATTGTGTTAATACTTTTGAAATAGAAATTAAATTTTTCAATTTCAAATGAGAAATGTAGTCGCCTTAGTATGTCAAATTTGAAGTTTGCAATTCAATAACCAGAGTTTTGTTTGCTTCTTATTCAAAATAAAATTCTATTCCTCTGTATAGCATACTGACGATGAAAAACTGTAAGGATTTATTTCTTTGCTCCTGTATTGCTTCACAAAATACTTTCCTACTATTCTTGTTAATTTCAATACAATGTTGAACTAGATTTGTGGAATTGATGTTTTTTTTTTAATATTCTTTACATTTGTGTTACTTATTCTTGAACAGTGTGAAACTTATTTAATTCTTAGTACAATTAAATTAAAAACTGATTTAGTAGCGACATGTGTCGGTATTGATTGCCCATGGCATCATTTCAGGTTTATTGATAGTATCAGAAACAACAGTATTTTTATATGCAATGACGTACAATACAATTATCATTCTAATAAAGAAAGAATTGTTGTAATTTAAACGACAAGAGTACCTACCTATTATTTGCTCTGGACAATAATTCATAATACTTTTTGACTGACGTATAAATTATTTTCCATTAATTGAAACAACTGAAAGTTTCAAACCTGACACAGCAGACTAAATTTTTCGTTTAAAATTTGAAAATTTTATTTATATTTCGAAAGTATTAATATTTAGGAATAGTTTTAACACCATAATATTATCCATAATTTTCTCTTTTCTTTAATACCATTGCCATTTTTGTATCTTCAAACGGCGAGCAGCAATTCACAGAAACATAGTTTTCAATACAAGTGTGCTATGTTCGGGTTTGAAACTTTCCACCCGGTATATACCTGATTTTTTTTGTTAAATGATAATCCACCATCTTTCAGCTCTTAAATATACTACTAACAAAACGTGCTACAAACACTTTGAAAAATGACTTCTTTCCGCGCATTTCCCACTGCGCGGCGCCAGGACGCCAAGGGCGTCTCTTCCTAAAGCATAAAGTAAGACATCAAAATTGTTATAAGCATAATTACAGACGTTTCATATTTTCTTGATTTCTAAAAAAAATCACAGACGCGGAACAATGAAAACTTATTTCCAAGATTTTTGATACGCGCTTGTTTTCGAATTCTACGTCTGAAATAAGTCAGAAAGGAAAGAAAATTAAAACAAAAACAAGAAATTTACATAATCGTCTTTAGATTAAAACCGGGAGAATTAAATTAAAATTCAAAGCAACTGAAAAACAACTCAAGGAATACGTTTCAATTTCCAACGTAGCGCCATCTGTTAACACGGGCCTTATGTTGTAATTCTCCGGTAAAAGATAAAAAAAACTGAAAACACTGGGGTTACGAACGTTCAAAACAACGTTCCCAAAAAACAACATCCGATAAATTAATAAAATTTAAACACAAAGCGGAAGACTTTATTACCACTTGTGGCGCCATCTGTTACCCTGGATCGTAACTTTGTTCTCTTTATTTGCGGGGGAAGCAGTTGTTGAAAAACGCTAAGAAAAATTTAAGAAGTCACCCTACGGAAAAAATGTGTAATTTCGAATAAATAAAGTTGAACGAAAATGGGAAGTTGCAAATAAAAGTAGCGCCATCTGTTAATATTTATACAATTATAATTAATTTTGTTCCGTTTAATTTCCAGGAAACAGTTTTTCAAAACAGTTGAAAACAAATTTCTTGTTCCAGAAAGCGTTTGAAAAACAGCTGACGCGCTACTTCCGCTAGTTGTCGGGAGCTTTTCTAATAAACAATAAACTTATACGGCGCCATCTATAACTACAAGTCGTAACTTTGTCCCCCTCAATTGCGCAGAAACTATTTCAAAGAAACAACTGAAAACTTCGAATAAATGAGATTTAAACGCAAAGTGAATAAAAATCTTGTTTCAAATCGTTTTTAACTGCAGTGAAAACTTCGAGCAGCCTCTGTCCAGCTACGTTTCTGCTGAAGAAGCCCCAAATAAGGCTGAAACAGCTGTACATAGGCTGCTCGAAGTTTTCACTGCATTCAAAAACGATATGCAACAAAATTTTTAAAACTTTCATTATGCTTTGAAAGCAAGCATGGCCGCCTTACATGGGGTAAACTTATTATGTAGCAATCCCGTTTCAATTTGTCTAACCTACTGCAATGTCAGGTCAAAAAGCGATCGTAGTATGTCGCTGTTTTATCTATTCTCAAAGTGAATAAATTTATTAACGTTTGTAGCGCCATCTGTTGCCATGGGTCCTAACTCAAAACATTTAAGAAATAACGTTACAAAAACAAAACAATTTCGAATAAAGTTGAATGAACGGGAATATCAGAACGCAAGAAGTAACAGCTGAAAACGAATTTCTTCAAGAACGACGTGTTTGAGGAATAACTGAAGCGCACTTAGTTTAGCGCTGGTTTCCAGAGCTTTTCTAACCTAAAATGATGAAAACTCCTGTCACTTTTTAGAAATAGGATAATCCAGAAGCAATGAAACAGTTTTATTTTTTAAAGTTTTAATGAAGTAGCGCTTAAAATCAAAATTTAACTGACTGAAATTTTGTAACCCGGCAGCTTGACTTCTAGCTACGCCACTGTCTGTACATTTCGTTTTCTTAGTATTTATGGGTTCGAAACTTGAAAGTTTGACTGCTTTCAAATGAATTTGGATGATTAAGTACATACAATTATTATATACCAAAGCTCACATTCTCATATGTTATAAAAGGTGACCCTATCTCAATATTTTTTTGCTATTTCTTGCAGCTAAGACAGTTGCAAATTGCTTCAATTTCTTGCAATTCATTAATTTTTCATGACGTGACGACGTACTTTCCCAGATTTGCGGCAGCTAAAGTCATCAAAATGCCCATAAACGAGCAAGTGGCTTGCGCTTAAAATCGTAAAGTTAATTGTCTTTCCGTTAACTGCAATTGGGAATTTCATTTTCGTGTTTCTACCTGAAGTACCAAAAGGATAAACGCACACTTAAATTATTTTTAAAGTTAACTGAGTTATTATTGTTGATTTTTCTAAATATTGGTTGAAAATTGATTTTGATGAGAGATTAGTCAAATACACGTTAAGAATTATCCTATAATTGACAATTAATCATTCATTAGTGAAAGCCGAAACAAGGGCAAAAATTCCAGTGAAAGTACTTTTCCTAAAGGTATAGACTATATACAGCGTGGAAACTAAGTAGCGAATAAAATCAATAACTCCGTTAATATTTGTAATAAAGCAAAAATTTAAAAGGGGTATAGCGATTCAAATTACAGCGCATAAGAAGAAGTATATTTTGAGATATTTTCATGAATTTTTTTTAAGTTATGACGTCATCAAGATTTTTTTTTAAATGACAACCTATATTTTTTATTTTTGATTTCGGTGTTTTTTTTTAACCTACTTTCAACAGTATAAAATTTTGAATAGATTACATAACAAAAAATTCAAGAAAAACGGCCATAAAAGTTTAATTGTAAAGTTGAAGAAATTAACAGAATATCTAGTTAGCTAGGTGTAAAACAAACAAAATTTGTTTGATTGACAAGAACTTGTAAATACCTATCACAATAAAGTGAGTATTTTTATTCCCTGTGGATAGTAGGAGTTACACTAATTATTAAAAACCTTTTACCAAAATGGTGTTGCTGACTGAAAAACAAAGAATTGAAGTTCTAATGATGATTGGGTATGGCGATCGAATTAGAACTCATCAAGAGGTGTGTCGACTTTTTATAGACAAATATCCTGATCAGCAAATAAGTCAATCCACAGTCAGCAGAACAGAAAATAAATTTCGAAATTACGGTATTGTGAAAGACCTTCCAAAAACTGGCCACTCTAAGACAAAATTCATTGACGATGTACAGCTTGATATTTTACTAGAAATAGAAAATAATCCGCATTCGACTAGTCGAGACATTGCTTTAGAGCACAACCTGAGCCATACCTCGGTACTGAAACTTTTAAAAATGCAAAAGTTTCATCCGTATAAAGTAAAATTAGTCCATGAGTTAGCAGAAACTGACTATGATCATAGACAAGAATTTTGTGAAGAAATGTTGGAAATTTGCAATCGTGATCCAATGTTCTCGCAGCGTATAATTTTTTCTGATGAGGCAAGTTTTACTTTACATGGAACTGTTAACAGACATAATTGTCGATATTGGTCTAGGGAAAATCCCCACTGGATGCAAGAAGCTCATACTCAACATCCCCTGAAGCTCAACGTATGGACAGGAATTGTCGGTGACAGAATTTTAGGTCCATTCTTTATCGAAGGTAATTTAAGTGGTGAGAAATATCTACACTTCTTACAATTCGAATTAGTACCTGCATTGGCGATATTATTTCCTAATGTAAATGACTGTGACGTACCAAACAATAACATTTGGATGCAACACGACGGTGCTCCGCCACACTACGCAGTTGATGTGCGACGTTATTTGGACGAGATGTTCCCAGGTAGATGGATAGGAAGAAGAGGTCCAATGGAATGGCCAGCTAGATCCCCTGATCTAACGCCATTAGACTTTTTTCTATGGGGGTACTTAAAAAGCAAGGTGTACAAAAATAGACCTAACAACTTAGACGATCTTAAAGAAAGAATTCGACAGGAGTGTAGGTTAATAACACCTCAAACTATTCAAAATGTAATAAATGAATTTTATGAGCGTCTTGGGTATTGTCAGTTGGTGCATGGTCGTCAGTTTGAACATTTATTGTGATTTCAATGACTGTCAAAATCAAATTTTGTTTATCTACACCTTAATTTTGTTTCGTTTTAAACCTAGCTAACTAGATGTTCTGTTTATTTCTTCAACTTTACAATTAAACTTTTATGGCCGTTTTTCTTGAACTTTTTGTTATGTAATCGATCCAAAATTTTATACTGTTGAAAGCAGGTTAAAGAATCCCACCGAAATAAAAAATAAAAAATATAGGTTGTCATTTAAAAAAAATCTTGATGACGTCATAACTTAAAAAAAAATTCATGAAAATATCTCAAAATATACTTCTTCTTATGCGCTGTAATTTGAATCGCTATACCCCTTTTAAATTTTTGCTCTATTACAAATATTAACGGAGTTATGGATTTTATCCGCTACTTAGTTTCCACGCTGTATATATACTATACTTCTGCATGCGAATCACACCCTTAAGATCATTGAGTGTAAAGGCTACGAAACTGTCAAATGGTATCGTTTATGGTGAGCATCATTGTACATCATTTTATTTCATTATTTCTTACCCGATTTCGCTAGCTTGCAAAATACCACGCGATCAACGGAATTTATAATCAGAGCAGGCTGTGATATTTTGCAAAAACTTGGCAATACAGGCATACAGTTTTTAAATAAAAGAATTAAGTGTCAGAATCGTGACCTTTATTTTTTTAATGATTGATAATAAACGGATTTGTCTTGTAGAACCTCCCTTAATATTCTAAAAAAGGGTTTAAACCAGCATCCATACAAAGTAAAATAACAAAATAAAGGTTGTATAAAACACGAGCGTAACCTCAAATATGACAACTGTCAATGTATTTTTTATTTCTCAGTGTATCCAACCACACAGCACAAAATAGCACCAATCACAGCCTCCTCTAATTATGAATTCTGTTGATCACCCGGTATATTCATTGTAATCACTTAAAAAAAATAAATCTCCACAGCAATTTCTTTTTTATCGTTTATTTTTTGAAGTCGGCGCAAGCAAATTATCAATTGATTTGAAATCTTCCCATGTCACACTTTTTCCAGCTTCAATTACAATCTTCCTTCTTTAAGGACTTTTCGCCACCACGAACTCGCTGACACAGTTCGAACAATGATCAATTCCAAGCATCGAAACAATGATCTTTAATGTTCTGCTGTAGATTTCTTAACCTAATACAAGAAACAATTACTGTTATTCAACTTTCGTACAAACAATCAGGAGGAAGCAAAATACCTTAGCCTTTCACTGATTATCACCGACGGCGACGTGCTGGTCTTCCTAGAATCCTAGAATTAGTTCTTCAGAGCCATTTCGCATTTTTTCTTGTTTCTTTTTTTCCCAGTTCATCAAAGAAGCACGTTTCACTTACACAAAATCAAAAACCTCTGGTGTCTTTCCTTTGTGATGTCTTTATTCCAAGATTTCTCGTGGTCTGCTTCTTTTATTCTTGCTTCTTTTTGCTGCTCAGATTAATTCTTTGTTTATATTTTTCTTTGTATGTTACTCCAAATGATTCCTCTTTCCTCTTCAAAGTATCAATGAAACAAGGTAAACTGTTTTGTTCTTCTCTAGTGCATTATCTATTATTTATGTCAGTGTGAAGATAAATTCTTGGGTTGAACGATTTCTACGAAATCCATTATCTTGTTTTCTAGTTATTTCCTTATTCTATTTCTTAGTATTATTTCATATATTGTCGCCGCTGTACATAGAAATGAGTTACTACAGTCTCTTGTGTCAGCTTTTCGTTTTAAATATCGGGAAACCTACGAGGAATACATATTGGAGTGGGTAATTTAAATAAGAAAGAAAAGCTCCAATCTTCTCCATGAAGTTTCGGTCTATTAAAAAGTGATGGTCATCATCAGGCTATGTTGTGACAAAATTAATTAAATTAATTTACATTTGGTGAGGCACTTGTAAAATTGAGACAAATTGAAGGTATATTGATTCAAGAACGAATGAGAATTAACATAAAAACAAGACTAGCTATAATCATAGATTAAAACATGTTAAAATGGAGGTCAAATCACAGAACATTCGAGAATGACCTTTTTGCTTCTTTGGTTACTCTTCCTTACTTTTAGTTCCCTGTGTCTTGCAATTATCTTATGTCTCCATCGGACAAGAATCAACTTCACTTATGTTTTGTATCTTTTTCCATAACATTTTTCTCTTCTCTACTTCATTTTTTACTTTCACATTCCACCAGGCCGTGATCTCTTCTTTTCCTGCATTAGCCAAAGACTTTCTTATAGTTTTCATCAGCATGCTCTTGAGGCAATTCCAGCTTTGTCCAATAATTATCTTCTTGATTTTTAAGTTCTTTCTCCAACTAGGCGGTACATTTCTCTCGGATGTCGTTCTGTCTTAGGACTTGACTTGATTATTTTTCTCCTTTTACTGTCATGGTTTTCTCCTTGTCTTCTGTTTGAGAATGTCGTTTCTAGAAGTAGCCGCTGCCTCCTTCATAACTAAGTCTAAAATAAAAAAAGAACCTCTTCCATAAGAGTTTTATTAAACTCCTATGAAGCAGATTTGATTTTTCTTCCTTACATCTTTTAACGACCAACTTCACTACGAGGAGATCTAGAAAAGTTTTGCAGATCTACTTAGACCATAGGAAAAAAAAACAAAATTTTTGCCATAATTGTCAAAATCCTGGCAGTTATGCCTGCAATTTTCATTAAGTTCCGTTTATTAACTTGTAAGTTATAAAACAGAATATAACAGAGTAAACGAAAATGGAAAAAAAGAATAGAATACCGTGCTGTAATAAAATTTCTCACAAAAGAAGTTCTCTTCACGGACATTGCGGAACGTTTAGAAAATATTTATGGAAAGTCTGCACCTTCAGAATCTACAGTTAGACGTTGGTTGGTCAATAGAATTTAAGCACGGAAGAGTTAGCAGTTAGCTTAGAAGACGATGAAAGAAGTGGACGCCCTGCAACAGTACAAAATGGAGAAATGGCAGCAAAAGTGGAAAAATTAGTAATGGAGGACAGAAGAATTACACTGGATGAGATAGCAAGAAACACAAAGATTAGCAATTGATCGATAAGATCTATTTTACATGATTAAATAAGGTATCTGCCAGGTGGGTGCCACACATGTGACACCAATACTAGGTGCTTTCTTTCGCTTAAAAGTTTGAATCGTGTTTGACAGTTCATTTGTAAATAACCATAATTCAATCCAAACAAGTTTTAAAAATAGAGAGATTCAAAAAAAATGTCTGCTTTTGGATCAAAACACGTTTGGATCACGATTTTGTGAGCGAAAGAAAGCATCAACTGACAGCAGGATCGAGTCGACATATATCATCAATTTTTAAATTATTCTGAAGTTGATCCTGATAATTTCTTTTAATAAAATCATTACAATGGACGAAAGCTGGGTTCATCACTTTGATCCTGAGACAAAACAGTCCAGCATGAAGTGGCGGAACAGTACTCCGCCGCTCCCAAGGAAATTTCAGATCAAGCCATCTGCCGGGAAGGTGATGCCTTCAGTTTTTGGGATTCAAGTGGTCTTATACTAATAGATATTTTGGAAAAAGGAAACACGATTACCGGAAACTGTCATGCGTCTCTTTTAATTAAATTGAGGGAAAATATTAAACTGAAAGCAGGGGAATGTTGCAGCATGACAATGCCTCGTCTGACACTTGCATTGCAGCAACTTCTAAAGGAGTCGAATTGGGTTTCCAAATATTGTCACGTCCACCATATTTTCCCGATTTGGCATCTTTTGATTACCATTGATTTAGGAATATAAAGAGTCATCTACGTGTAACGCATTTTGAAGATGATGAAAGTGTCAAAACTGCAATTATCCAGTGGCTGGTGGAGCGAAATGCAGACTTTTATAAAGACGAGATTTTAAAGTTGAAGAATCGACGGTAGAAACGTGTGGATTTGCAAGGAGACTACATACAAAAGATTAAAATTGTACAAAATGCTTCAAGACAGAAAACAAGTCGAATCTTTGAGAAAGGCAAAATTTTTCTCGGACTCCTCGTATGAGCTACACACGTGGGTCTTCTATGTTTTCCGATTTTCTAATTAATGTTTAGTCAATTACAGAGTTTTCTTTTGTAGGTATTGCTTCTCTGGCACGTTTCAACCTTAATTAATAATTAATTGCTGTGGAAGAAATCCGTAAAAGTAAATTTTTCAAGTAGTCGATGTGTTGGAAAGAAGACCTTGGTTGGTATATTTTTCCAAATTCTTTCAGTTAATGTTGTCTCCAATTTTGTTACCTATTCCGCTACCTTTAGACTTATCTAACCTAATTTCTGTAGGACCTTGTTTCGCCAACTCTTTATGTTGGATCCTCGCTTTTCCAGTGCACGGTTGACCCCCTCAAGAAACATCTGAATGGTTAACCTTTGTATTCAGCTGACAAAGTGCAGAACAGATTCATAATCCAAAGGTCCAAAATCTTCTTTGAAATAGTCTTTCGACGACTTCTGAAATATTAGGACCTAAAGTCGAAGTTGTTACTTCGTCGTCAATTCGTTGGATCACACCACGTATGAAATCGTTAATAATAATTAAATTTATAGAAGAAACTGGACAAAAAATATGTGTACATACATATATTTTTTGGCCAGTTTCTTCTACAACCGCTCATAAGTATTTGGGCGCCTATAACTTTAGTAGAACTCATTAAAAATCATCAAAAATTTCAGATTATTTGCAGTGTAGACTTAAAAGGAGGAAATTATTTAATTTACCCCAATTTGAGCTTTCTGTTCATGTACTGGGTGTCATTACGAAACAAGCACCACGCATCGGACAAATTTCAAATTAAAAAAATAATTGAATGAAATGTTACTACTGTGTTATAGTATTTGTAAACTAGTTTTACATAGTTTTTGAACTACTAAAACCGGATTATTAATAATAGTTACAGCGTGAAACGTTTTTCGTAAGGCAACTGGTATTACCTATAATGACCTCCGTCTGACCGAGTCTCGAGACTCGATTCTTTTTTTTTCTTTGATCTGGACTCGAGTCAAGAGACTCGAGTCCAGATCAAAAGACTCGAGTACTTGGCTGAAAATCGCCGTTTAAAAGAATCGAGTCGACTCGAGTCAATTGACTGAGTCAATTGATTCGAGTTCAGATTAAAGTACTCGAGTACTCGAATTGAACTCGGGACTCGCCGTTTTAAATAATGTAATAAACTTGAACTTTTTTATAAAAAATGAGAGTTTTGCCTCGAGTCCACATTAAAAGTTTCGAACATTTAACTGAACCCGGAAATATGAGTACTCATGACGTTACTTTTTTACTGCTAGTAGAATCGATAGATTAAAGGTGCAGTGTTTTTGTTTACATTTTTAACGTTATCAACACTCTATTTTAGATACTTATATCAAAATATGTAAAATGTAACTTTTAGGAATTTGTTTGAATCAAGAAGTTATTAAGAAACAATTAAACAAGTGCCGATCGGAAATCCAAATGACTGATTCCGTTTGGAACCGCATTAAGATATTTCCTACGCCGACGTTTTGCTCTTCATTGCAGAAGAAATTCCTCAGAGCTGTTAATGGTGTTCTATTGCTTCCCGTCAGTTTCAACGACTAGGAAAAAGCTGCAGCCAGCAATATCAGTCCTGAGGAGATTCTTCTACAATGAAGGGCGAAATGACGGCAGTGGAAGAAATAGTAATGACGTGTTTTCAACCGGTAGCCAATTCAATCATGGATGACGGCCGTAGAAACATTCATGTTAAACTCGCAACATATTTTTTTTAATTAAGAAAGATTCCTAATTCCAACAATTTGTAGTTTGTCTTTATTTCGTTTCATACTTTTCATGATATTTGAGCTTGAAATTATTAGGGTTTGATTTATTTTTATTAATTTATTTTATTTTATTTTTATTTATTTTTATTAATTTATAACGTACGGAGGAGATTGATAGGGCAGCTGTAGAAGATCAAAATAAAGCTTTACTGTTAATTCGTTTTTGACCAAAACCCTAAAAAAGTTACAGTTAAGTTTCTTAATTTCTTCTTTAATTGACACACAAATGAAATATCCGTAACTTTTACGCGACTAGATTTTTTTTAAATGGTTGTAAATACCAAAATTTAAAACGTAAAATATTACTACAGGTAGTAACTTTTACTTGTTAATTAATTTCACATTAAACTCTTGTAACTTTCTAGTTACTGATTTTTACCTAAAGTTTATTAAGAAAAAGTTTTTAATTGGATCTTCTCTATAATGTTAATCTATTCTAACTGTTAACGTTTTATCTGTTCATTACAATTAGCTCCTGTTACGCATTAAAAGCTCTTGTTAATGCAAAGGTCTACTAAAATAAATACACATTTTTTTAAACTTAAATATCGTAAAAAAATGAAAATGCAAATAATCAAAACAACTTAAACATGTACCTATATTTTGAATTAGGAATTAAGTATTTTTCTTAATCCAAGAAAATATGTAGAGTAAAGTCAGCATACATATATGGAATAGACCGGCTAATATGGAATACCTAGTATTTTTGAAATAAGAAGCGCCATCTGTTAACAACTCTGGCATTAACATGAATTTTGGTGTTATAGGTCATTACTACAGAGGTTCTTAGCTGGTAAGACTGCATAACTTTACAGTACATGATTTTGTGAATTTATCGTTTTGGAAGTTTTCGCGCGGTACGAGAAAAATGTATTTTGGCGTATTTTTTAAAATAAAAGTGTTTTTTTACACCAAAGTTAGTTTGTTATAGTGTATATTAGTACAACAGTTGATATTTTACCTTATTAGTTTAAAGTATTGCACATTTTCTCTTATTTCATATCACCCCAACTGACTATTTACGCTTTACTCTATAGCATTTTGAGGAAGAATAATTACAGGAAACAGTAATTTTGTTTTTAACTGTATATTGAACGTTCCGTTTAAAATAACAAAGTTCATTCTATATTTTACTTGATTCTTGACTTCTGGCGGTTCAGATAAATTTAAAATTTTGTAACTATGTAATATTATTTGATATGTCTCATAAAAAAGTGTGCAGGCACTGTGTAAAATAAAAAGAAAAACTTATTTACTATGTAATTGCATGTTTAGTTGAATTAAAATTATTTTCTTTAAAAGAAAACAAAATGTAGAATATAGAGCCACAAATTATTTCATTAAATGAGTATGAGTCTTCAGTTTTTATTTAACAATATTTAACAGCCTTTCAGTTACGAAAAACTGTACTCTCTTTGAAATTTTAGGACTTATTCATTTTTTATGTAATCTTTTTCATAAAATATAAAAAAAAAACAATGACAGCCGCCAAGTCGCCCCGATATCAAGAGTCTGACTGTCACAGTAAGTTATTGCGGCAGTCGACTGTTTTAGCACTTCTAAAACGAATGAAACTTGTCAAACGTTAACGCTTATTGCCTACACGCATAATCTCAATTCTAAACTCGGTACTCATTCACTCGTTACCAACTGATGAGGAGGCTCTATAAAGAGAATCCAATAAAATCCAGTCTGACATCGAGTCTACTCGATTCGCTATTTAATTCTAAAATCGGTACTCGAATTACTTGAATCGAACTCGAGTTGACTCGAGTTTCACTGACTCGATGTCACTACAATAGTTACTCGAGTAGAACGAATACCTTTGGGACTCGAGTCTGATGACGAGTCTACAAATTCTAAAGTCGATACTCGAGTACTTGTATCGTACTCGAGTCCACTCGATTACAGCTGACTCGGGTTCACAGAATTAGTTACTCGAGTACAATGAGCACTTTTGAGAATCGAGTCTCATAGCGAGTCTACTCGACTCGTCGCATCACTACTTTTGACTTAAAAAGTTGTGGTGAACTGGCTTCAATAGAGGGTAATTCAGAATAAGTGTCCGATCCGTTAGATGCAGGGTTGGAAAGTTTAAAACGAACTGTTTAAAACATGTTTAAAACATCGAATTAAAAACATACCATCTGTTTTAAACATGTTTTTTTTTTGATAATGTTTTAAATTTATTTTTTTGTAATTTTAAGCTAATAAAGAACTCTTTTGAGTTTATTTTTAAGTTTTAAACATGTTTTTTGTTAATGTTTTAAATTCATTTTTTTGTTTTAAGCTAAAAAGACCACTTTTGATATATGTGTTTTATTTTTGCAACATAATACTGTGTAACCAGAAGTTAATTGTTTAGGGTCTGTATTTCACTGACAGATTAACTTTAAACTTTAGTTTGTTCTCATATCAATTGTTTTAATAATTGTAGACAATACATGGCTGAGCTGAAGACGTGATGACTACACTGTAGGTCTCATTTGAACTAAATTTAAATTGCATTAGATTGATTATAATCAATTCATTAATTATTACTAATTACTAGAATAATACTTATGTTGTAAAATTTTAAAATACCTTTTCAATATTTAACCTTTTATTATTACATTAAGTTTTGAAACATACTGAGTCCTCCGCTTCCTTGTTCACACTATGGGCTACGGGTTGAGTTATTATGTAACAAACTGGCTTGAATTTGTCAATGATAATGCAATGTTAGGTCAAAAAGTGATCGTAGGATGTCGCTGTTTAAACTATTTATAACGTTATCGTTTCATTAGTCTTCATGAAATTTCTACCATGTGTCCCAAGGCCGTATATTCGCCCTTCTAGAATTTTAAGGTTTGTTTAAAATTTGAAAACGTTTAATTAAACAAAAATTTAATTTGAAATTTCAGACGTTTACCTACTGGACTTTTGGTTTCGCCGGAAGAAATGTCAACTTTGTTATTTTAAATTGAACATCCTACATGTTTTTACATATTTGAAACTTTTGTTTTCCAGTATAGAAAGCCACGAGTCATGTATTTTAGTTCTAATGCGATCAAGTAATTTGAAAAAAATACTTCTTTGGATTGTATTTGAGTTATTGGGGAATGTTTTTCTCACTATGTTGATACCAAATACTTTATACTTTCTTTGAAAATCATTTAAAATACCGCGACCGTAGATCCTAAATAAATCAAGTTCTGCCTTAAATTATTTAAATTATTATCAAGGTACATACATTATTTTTAAAAGGGTACATAATCTAACATTACAAACTTTTCATCTTTCTTTTAATTAGAAATCGAATTTTAATAAATTCTTCTTTTTACACAAATATTAAATAATAATAATATATCTTTCTATGTAAGCTGTAAGGGCAATTTAAACATTTAAAAGTTGTTTTAAACAGATGTTTTTTTGTTTAAAACATTTAGGGTCAATTTTAAACATGTTTTAAACAAAAAAAAAACTGTTTAAAACAAAAAAGACAGAAGGTTTGTTCTTTAAAAAAAAAAACAGTTTTTTTTTCCAACCCTGGTAAAGTGCATGTTCACTAAGGTCATGCAAGTACGAAATTGCAAGAAATAAATCTATAAGAACCATTTCAAAAATTAACCACCTTTGAATCCAAAATAGAAATCATGATTTATTTCTTACTTATACATACACAAGCCCGAAATTCGAGTGAATGAATTGCGTATTATACATTTTTCTTTCTTCAGAAAGCCATAAATAAGAACGTTTTACAGTTTCATTTCAAGGTACACGCTAGTGTTTCGTTCTATTAGGTTTTTCTGAAAAAAATGTCGTTTTTTTCTATAATTTAGAATGCTTGTATTAAACGAAATATATTAATTTTGATTAAACTATACAATTGTCATTTTCATTACTGATCCTTTGCCATCACTCTGCCAGCATTTGTATTCCTCGATGATACCAACCAAGTTCTCTAGAGTCAAGAAATTTTTGATATGTCGTATCGACTTTGCAATATTCATTAAAATTTCTGTCTTTAAGGAAATGTTTTGTCGAACAAAACATATTGTAATCTTAAGGAGTAATGTCCGGACTATCTGCGGAAAGAGGAAGAAGAGTGCATCCAAGTTCCATCAGTTTTATTGATACCTAATTATATTATGCGGTTTTGATTATCCTGGTGATGGATCACGTGATTTGTATTTACTAATGCAGGTACCCTAAGCGTAAAATTTTCTGTACTTTGGTAAGTTGAGCACAACAGACTGCAGCATTAACTGTACGGACATTTGAAACAAGTTCAAAATGGATCACGCCAAAGATATTCCACCAAACACTGAACATTACTTATCTTCCAAAACGATCTTTGTTAACGACTGAAAAAGACACTAGTCGAAGATTAAGCCACTGTTTATACCAGCAGGGATTCTTAAAGAAATCCATATTTCTTCACAAATCATGTTTTGTCACAGAAAACGATTGTGGCGGGGAGTTTGGAGTAATTTTGTCCAAATGTTTAAGGCGTTTTGGTTGAAATCCATTTAAGTTAAGTGAAATTTTTATAGAACGTTTAATAATTGTACTACGACCTCTTAAGTGGCTTCAAATGGTTGAATTGAATGCACCCAACTCGTCTAACAATCGATACGTTGTAATAGCCGTATTTTCTTTAATAAATTGCAATAAAAGAGGTACGACTCCTTCGAAGAGTAAAATCGCCATTTCTAAGTTTTATAAATTCATATCGGGCATCTCTTAACATTACGAGACTCTTTGTCTTCTTCTCATCGATATTCTAAGCCCCTTGTGCAGCCATTTTCATTTTTAAACTCGTATAGCAATAGGTTCAGGAATTCTTCGTTTTTTGGTTATTCTTCGTAACAACACACAATTAAGTACGGGTTAACATTTGCGTAGTATATTGTTTAGAGAAGTATACTCTTCAATTTGCAAATAAAAAATTTGTTTTCCGAATAACCTAATATTACAAGCGACTTCATTACTCTTGTGACATACTACAGCTGTGTCAGTGCCGATCAACCAATTTATGTCTGAATCTTCATTGCATTTTATCTCAAAAAGTATGGATATTAGATCCCCTATGCATATAAACTTTTTGGTTCCTTTTTCTGTGTGCTATCTGTTGATGCGTCGGGCATTTAATTTGAATCACCCAGTATGTATTTTTTCTGTTTTCTGTTGGGAATTGATCAAAGAATGTCCATGAAGACAAATTTTGATATTGTAGTAACTACAAAATAGTAAATCAAAGATAGTAAAAGAAGAGTAGTATAAAAACTGGCTAATTCTGGAATTGAACCGTTTGATTTCAAACAACGTCACAAAAAGAAACGCGAATAAAACGACGAGCTGTTGCACGTTGAGAATTTCCATTAAATGGAACGTCAAGTACCTAGTAAACGCGTCCTTGAAAGGATGTGCTCAAAGGAGGTTTATGTCGTTCTTTTGCAACTTGATGTTCCTCGACTTGAGACGACCGAAATAAAAGGAGCGGAGCAGCGGTTGAATGGAGCAAAGGTGCAAAATTTTCTCTTTGGCAAACGGTAAAACGTGTGTAATAATTGCCTTGTGTGTGTGTTGTTGATTGGTTGTGTCAAAAAATTCGGCGTGTTCGAAAAGACGAAGGAACCTCTTGCGAACTTCTGCAAGTTCAATGAATCGCGCGCATAGAGAGCGCAGCCCATTGTAAAATCAGACAAAATAA
This sequence comes from Prosopocoilus inquinatus, assembly GCA_036172665.1. NCBI lineage: Eukaryota > Metazoa > Arthropoda > Insecta > Coleoptera > Lucanidae > Prosopocoilus > Prosopocoilus inquinatus. The sequence continues at coordinate 33,479,415 of CM069877.1, forward strand.
ACGAGCAAAACATCCCGGAACTAAATTGTCCGCTCCGGTGAGATGGAGGCTTCGGTCAACGTACGAGTTGCGGTCATTGCCTGCCTGTATCTTGTCAGTCGAGCTACTCTTCGGCGGTCTCTTGTCTTGCCCGCCCGACCACCGCGAGTTATGTAAACCCGCGCCTTTTTTCTCGCTTTTACCTTCTGCCTCTCTCCGGCGAATTGCCCTCCGAAAAAGGCCGAAAATTTTTAATGGCGAAGAAAGATATTAAGGCGGCGGAAAAAATTCTTAATTTGGGTGCTCGGAGAAAGGCGAATGGCTCGATTCGTTATCGATAAACTGGATGTGACTGAACGGTTTGCTGCCAGAATGAGTAATGTCCTACATTTCTTTTTTTTTCTTCTTCTTGGCGAAGCGAAAAACAAAACGTAATATACAGTTACGGTTGCAACAAAAGTAACTACCGTTTTCGGTTTGGAGGCCTTCATAATCAAAGGTGTCTAATTAATTAGAACACTGAAACTTTGACCACAAAATATTGACTTTCCACATTTAACGATTGATCCAATAAACGATTGATTTCGTTTCCTTGCACACTATAAAGTATCAACAATTTCATTGAATTATAGATGTAATAAATAGGTTTTTTTGTTTATGTAGGCCCGATATTATAAACACAAATTAAATTTACTCTAGAATTTAATGCCTTAGGCCCAGTTTTACAATGACGCACAGTGCGTCGAGCTGTGGACAAAAATCGAAAATGCAACATTTTTTTAACGGACAATAAGATTTCAGTACTCACAAATAATGTCTAAAAAGTAAATAAAATCACTATTTCTTTGATTTCTTTGTTTTTTGTAACTATTTATGATATAGTTTTTGAAAGTTCAAGGACCGTATGCCACAGTGACATTTACGTTTCTATGAATGTTACCTTACATAATCAACTAAAAAAAAATTTTAATAATTTTGACTATTAATCCCAATAATGGAATCTTCTATTACAGATATGAATAATTTCAAACTAATTTGTGAGGATATTTTAACATTAAAACTGCAAATGAAAATTATCTTATTTCAAGAATTAAAAGTAAAGTATAATCGAATATTACAAAAATACGTAAAGAAACGTATCGAATATTTTTTTTTAATCTGATTCCTTCATCCACGCGTTTTACGAAAACAAGAAATTCTCCTGCTATTACCTGCTAATATGCTGGTAATTCAACGAAAAATTTGTTTTAGCAACGTGTCCCATATCACCAATAAACAAATTTTTAACAACTGAATTTCCTGTCAAGGAAATATCAAAATCAATACAATCAAACCCAAAAGATACATTAAAAAAAATGTAAATATATTAGAATGTCTGGATAGTGTAAACAAATAAATAGTGAGAAAACCCCTCGACCACATTAATTCACTGAAAGCGAATACGTATTTCGGTAACGAAGTTACCATCTTCAGCGCTAAACTGATATTCTCGGTTTTGTGTTGCTTCGTGATTAGTGTAAACAGATAATTAAATGAAGCTTGTTCTTATTTTTACCTGAATTGTAGTAGATTTTGGAGGTATTTTTTGGTTTGGTGAAGAAAGACCTACGGAGCAGCCTACATAGAGTAGAGGCGAAGAAAAGAAAAAAAAAATAAACAGAAATGAAAGGGCACAATTGGGGATGGGACGACTTGCCGTCGCCAACTCGCCGTCGCCGATTCACCGTCGCCAATTCGCCGTGGACCTTATTCGCCGTCGGACCAATTTGCCGTTGCGTTCTCCATTTTATTCAACTTACTGATGAGTTTTAGTCCTAAAAATCTTTCTAATTTTTTCATTTCTAGCATTCGTATAGAAATACATATAATTTAGTTTTCTAGTTTCCGAAAATGGACTGTAATATTATAATGTATCTATTTCTAAACAACATAATTACTTAATTAAAATTTGCGGCATAATAAGATAATAGAAGAGTCAGTAATTCCTTGAAATTAGGAAAATTCTTCCCAAAATTTTCTAAGTATTTTCTTATTAATCGTAATAATGAGGACATTAATGAGAGGGATCAGTAATAATGTACCGTACTAAGGACATTAGTGAGAGGATCATTAATCCCTTTGAATAATGTACCGTACTAAGCACATTAGTGAGAAGCATCAATAATTCTTTCTAACAAGAAAAGTCAGGGATTTTCCTATTATACTCAACTTTATCCTAATTACTTACTGTAAATACAGACGGTTTTTAGCTATGGCCTTAGTATCTATCTGTCCGGCTTTCATGACAGTAAGATTTTTCATAATGGACGCAACAATTTTGTCCGAAAGAGGAAAAGAGAATTTGCTGCAAATGGTTTTCTTTATGTGTTTGATGCAAATAGTAAAAGTGATATTAATATTAAGTTTTGGAGATGTGAACGAAGAGAAGTGTGCAAATCAAGAATTCATACTAGAAATCGTGAAATTATGAAGGAATGTACACACTCATGAGTCGTCGGCTGTTAATGTGAATGTATCATATGAATACTATAGTCTCATTAATTATTTACAGACGAGGAAATGGTAGACGTCCGCCGCTCTTCCCTCGTGAAATGTGGAACCTCTATCAGAGAACATTGAACGGACAAGACAGGACAAATAACCATGCAGAAGCCGCCCACAGAAGACTGCAAATGGAATTAGGAATGGATCACCCAACAATTCGGAAATTCATAGATGGCTTACGCAAAGTGCAAAAAGGACGGGATGTTTATTATGAACAACTTGTTGCTGGCAATCCCCCACCTATAAAACTGAAGAAATACAGGGATGCTGACGGCCGCATTTTTTCGTTAGTCCAAAATTCTCGCGGAAACGCCGATGTTTTAGAATATCTTAGGGGTTTGGCGCATAATTATGAAATGTAAATAATATATGTATCATTAATGATTCTTTTCTGTAAATGTAAATAATATACATACCTATATGCATCATTAATGACAAATTAATCTTCATTTCAAAACTCCGCCGGCGAATTTACCGCCGGCGAATTTACCGACGGCGAATTGTACCTGCGACGAATCGGCGACAGCGAATTAGCGACGGCGAATCGACGACGGCGAATCGACGACAGCGAATTGTCCTAGACCCCGCACAATTACGTTTCTCTATTACATCTCGAGGAAATATTGACATATATGAGTGATACGAGAACATAAGTTCGCTACTAAAACTGCTTACAGCTGAAATGAACTATAGGTATATATAATTACTATTCAAAAAAAAACTTCAAAATGTAATTAGTATCTAATGAAAATTTAACTGATAAAATAGCGACATCTTACTATCGCTTTTTGACCTGACATTGCAGTAAGGTAGACAAACTGAAGCGGGATTTGCTCCTAATGAGTCCCCCATGCATGGCGGCCATGCTTGCTGTCAAAGCATAATGAAAATTTTTAGAAAGATTTTGTGCAAATCGTTTTTGACTGCAGTGAAAACCTCGAGAAGCCTCTGTACAGCTGTTTCAGCCCTGCTTGGGGCTTCTTCAGCAGAGACGTAGCTCGACATTTCCACTGTAAACAAAAACGACTTGTCTAATTTATTCGCAATTGCGAAGTAAGAGTGATGAACAGATAAAATAGCGTCTCTGCTGAAGAAGCCCCAAGCAGGGCTGAAACAGCTGTCCAGAGGCTGCTCGAGGTTTTCACTGCAATCAAAAACGATTTGCACAAAATTTTTCTGAAAATTTAACTGTATTAATCCTTAATTTATTTTCAACATCTAATCTATATCCAACGCTAATTATTTGTTATTGAAAATGCTTTAGCCTCTAGTGTTACTTATGCTTTTTTTAATTCGACAAAATACGATTGAATATTTAAAAAGGTAAGACGTGTTTGCAAAAAACGGTTCCCAAGATATCGATTAAATGTTGAAAATAAATGAATGGATTAATGGAGTTAAATTTTCATTAGATAAAAATAATATTTGAAAGTTTTTTTTGTTTGAACTTCAGCAATTAATAAATTTCAGTTGTAAGAATTCCTTGTAGTGAACTTACGTTGTCGGATTATTTATAAATGTCAATACTTCAATGAAATTTAATAAATTTAATTATGACCTTTCTTTGTTCTTCATTTTCATCGTCAGAAGTAGAATTATACTACAACTATTTAATTGTCTCAAAATATATAGGGCGTTCCATTTCATTTTCCTGTAAAATTTAAACTTTTAAGTTTCAATTGTTTCTATGCAAACGTATAGCCGTGCGCACCTTAAGTGCTACAATTTGACATTTCTGGGAGCCTTGTAGCATAAGGTCTTAAGGGCGAAGTTTGCGTGTAGTTGGTGCATTTTAGTTGCGCACGACTGTACATCAAAAATGTCACTTTTGCTCATAGGGAATATCCTACACAATATTTATAATTACTTAGGTAAATATTCGCCGCTTATTATGAATAAAATACTTCTACGTTTTAGCTATTTAATTCAATGGAAGAGCTGTAGACTTCGATTTAGGGCTACAGTTGTAAGTTTTTAAGAGATCTATCGAAATTGGTATATTCCATTTAAAAAAGTATAAGTTTGGTAGGTAACTCACGTATGGAACATGCTATATATGTGAAAATAATTTTCTGATATAGAGCTAATTATAGACAATAACTTTTGAATAAGATATTTTCTTTTATAATTAATAGTTTAGATGCTGTTGAAGAAATCAATACTAATGACACACCCTGTATATTCTAGTGATACTATTCTATTTTCAATTACTGCAACTGTTTATGATATATTTCCAAGACCAAAAAATAAGAGAAAGAAAAATAATGAGTTTTGTCCATTTACGTCATTCGACGCACTGTGTGACGGTTTAACTTTAAGCCGAAGCTTAAACCCTTCACAACAATTATTGAAATAATCGTTGCTAAGGGTTTAAGCCTCAGCTCAAAGTTAAGCCGCATTTGTAAAACTGGACCTTAGTAACCATTGTTTTTATAATTGTTACTAAAATATTGCACTGTATAATACTTTTATTTTACGTTTATAATACCGGACCTAAATAACTTAATAGTCCAGTACTGCATTATATTATGACACACAATCAACGAGTTGCGGCATTTTTCGATAAACCAAAACTTCCATCATTTTATTGTTTCGCTTCGCTACTGACCAGATACCTCTCTTGCGAACAATCACTGACTGAAATTCGCACTCAGTTCTGCTTTTATGGAGATTCCCTACAAAATATTAGATTGTTCGGAAAAAAATGTCGCCTTTTTCTCTTTATCAACCAATTCATATTTTGAAGGTAACGAAATATAATTTTTTATTTGCAAATTGAAGACTATACCTCTCGAAACAATATACTACGCAAATGTACACCCGTACTTAATTTTGTGTTCTTATGAAGAATGACCAAAATACGAAGAATTCTTGAACCTGTTGTACGAGTTTAAGAAGGAAAGTGGCTGCACAAGTGGCTTAGAATATCTGTGAGAAGAAGACAAAGAGTCACTTAATGTTAAGACATGCCCAACATGAATTTATAAAATTTAGAAATGGCCATTTTACTCTTCGAAGAAGCCGTACCTCGGGTTGCCCTTTATTAAAGATTAACCAATTTTTTTGTTTTCCAATTTATTAAAGAAAATATAGTTATTTCAACATATCGATTGTCAGATGACTTGGGGGTGCATTCACTTCAACCATTTGGTGCCACCTAAGAGGTCGTAGTACGATTATTAAACGTTTTACAAAAATTTCTAATAACTTAAATGAATCTCAACCTAAACACCTTAAACGTTTGTACAAAATTACTCCAAACTCACCGCCACAATCGTTTTCTGTGACAAATCATGATTTATGAAGAAATATGGATTCCTTTAAGAATCCCTAATGGTATAAACAGTGGCTTAATCTTCAACAAGTGTCTTTTTCAGTCGTTAACAAAGATCGTTTTGGAAGATAAGTAATGTTCAGTGTTTGGTGGAATATCTTTGGCGTGATCCATTTTGACCTTGTTTTAAATATCCGTGCAGTTAATGCTGCAGTCTGTTGTGCTCAACTTACCAAAGTACATGAAAGTTTAGGGTACACTTCATTAGTAAATACAAATTACGTGATCCACCACCAGAATAATGCAAAACCGCATAATACAATTAGGTCTCAATAAAAACTGATGGAGTTTGGAGGAACTTTTCTTCCTCTTTCTGTATAAAGTCCGAACATTGCTCCTTCGGATTGCCGTATGTTTTGTTCGATGAAACATTTTCTTAAAGACAGAAATTTTAATGAATATTGCGAAGTCGATACGGCATATCAAGAATTTCTTGACTCTAGAGAACTTCGCTGGTATCATCGAGGAATACAAGTGCTGGCAGAATGATGGCAAAGGATCACTAATGAAAATGACAATTGAATAGTTTAATCAAAATTAATATATTTCGTTTAATATAAGCGTTGTAAATTAGAAAAAAACACGACATTTTTTTCAGGAAAACCTAACATTATCACTGGAGAACACTCTCGTAATCAGTGGCGGCCTTAGGGGCGGGCGAACCGGGCAACCACCCCGGGGCCTCGCGCTTTTAGGGGCCATACGTGAATTCTTACATTTTTTAACTCACGATAGTTCAGTCAGAATTAAAATCATCGAATATCTGCTTAAAATCTACATAGAATTATATAAATATGAAAATATTTGCGAATCTCTTTAAAACGAACATATTCACTCAAAAAGAAAAATAAAATCTCACTTATAAACAAACAATACATATAAACAAATACATAGATGTTCTTAATAATCCCTTAACAAATCGTACTTTTAGAGAAACATTTCCGACCAGCTCTTATTCCTAGAATAACATCTGCTGTATGAGGACTAGATTTTACAGTCTGCAATATCTTTTTACCCTTCCGTAGAATTTAAGCGTGCTTGTAAATAGTCCCATTCTACTTTTAAGTATCAATTTTTTGATTCGATGACCTAATAGCTTGATTAATGTTGGTGTAACGCAGCAAATTTTATTAATATTCTTTTAACAGTCTCTGCAGATGTACTGATTCTATTTGTTTGACTTTATTTAATTTTTTTAATTGCAGTTTGTTCTTGTCCGATGAAAATTGTAAGTACAAAGTTGTTTTAATCTCGAACCGGACAGAAATATGAAGGGAAAACACTCAACGTTTCGCTATAGATTTATAGCTTCGTCAGGAGTGAAAAAAAGTAAATAAACAAGTTGTCAAGAGAAACAAGTCGTCAAGAGAAAAGAAAAGGTAACATGATTTTGTAAACTAAAATACGAGTTGTCCGGAATAAAGAGAAAAGTAACTAGAACTAAATTAAAACTAATTTATTTATTTATTTATTTTAATTGACAGATCTATATCCTGTTTAAAGAGTCTAGAAAACTACAAAATATGTCATTTAAAGTCCGTACGTTTATTAATAGAATTGGGAGACATTTTAATTTTACACATTTCTATGAAACGTCTTTTAAAAATATTAGATTCACTGTACAAAATGTCAGTATTATCAAAATCAAAATTATGATTTTAATTTTTTTTATTTACTCTGCTTTTTCTCTTTTGTTGTCAAATATTTTCGATTTCTCGATTCGATCTGACTTTGTAGAATTTTTATTTTCATCTTATCTTCATCACCGATCGTGTTTTGTTTTTTCTTGATTCGGTGTGATTTGATTTTACATACCTATGTTCGCATTATTATAAGTTTGATTCTCTTCTGTTTCTTTCTTTCTTTTGGTGTCAAACGTTCTCTCTTGATTCGATCCGACTTTGTAGAATTTTCATTTTCGTATTGTCTTCATTTTTTTAAATTCCTTATTTGACTTTACTCAGTTCAATTTTTTAATACAGTCCGGAAACTAAGTACCGAATAAATTCGATAGTTTCAAGACGATCAATTTTTTCAATAAAAGCGTTCGGACCCCTCTATTTTATCTAAATTTATGCCCTTTCCAAAAACTATTTTTAATACTACGGGGTGCAGAATGCTGAGCATGTGTTAGCTTTTTAAATCAAATGGTATCTACCCCCTGATTCATGTTTTGGTGTACGTCAGTATAAGGACAGAAAACACGGCTTTTTTGTACAAATAAAGTCAACTATACGTCAAAGTAATACTCATATCAACTTTAGGCAATTATAGTAGATAAAAACCAAATGGTGCAAATTATTAATTATAATAAAAAAAAAATTAGCTAAAAATTGTTTATTTACGAGTGCTAAGGCAACTCAAAAACTTAATTAACAAAGCGACCTTACCTTGCTGTTATTACGCACAACGTCAGTTTTGTCTTGTGTAAATGGTATGGAATTGATGATATTTTAATCATGTAAAAACCTGTAATTAGAATTTTAAAAAACGAACTTCATTACTACACTTATAAGAAGTTCTTTAAAGAACTACGCATTTTACGATTATTTCTGTGTACAGCGGTCAACATAAAAAACTTAGCAATTCTTAGGACAAAATGCCAAAACGTTTAACTAAACAATTGCAGAAAACCGTAGTCCTCATTGTCGTCAATTCATTATACATGACCGGTGGAAATAGGAGGATATTCAAATATTAACACTAAACTATATATTGTATTACGTTATTTTTCATACTTTTATACAAACAATTGTACGTATAGTAAGTTGTACTTTATCAAGTCATAGTTTCACGTTGGAATTGCAGTATGAGGACAAATAGCAGTGTTTTTACAAATAATATTACAGTTCTAAATTCTTTTCTTGCTTTGGGACGCTCTGTATAACAAAAGGTTCCGGAATTAGCCTCATTCTGTTACCATCGAGCTATTTTTAGTACGCCGGAAAAAGGTGTGTCGCCGTGGACGAGCGAGCGAGCGGAATATGTTTTACGACCGCTCGAGCCTAGAAATAAACTTAATTAAATGATGAATTCCCGGATCGCTTATTCTATTCGTTTTTTATTCTTATCTTCGAAGAATGCATTTCGAATTAGAAACGCGTTTCTCGAATTTATTTAGAATCGTAGGGAAGTTTATGGTTTATGGAATTACCCCGGGTGGCGCCAGAACGGTGAATTGCGAAATATTGCATTCGCTTCGTGAATGCGATCGTAACCCTTGACATTCAATTCTCATCGGAAGGGATTTATCTCACGTTCTGCCGGATCGGCTCACTTTCTTCCATGCTTCTTTTTCTCTTATTTGTATTTTTCAACCCGTTACCCCGAATCGAATTTACAACGAGTTATTCTAGAATTAGATATCGGGATGACTATAGTTTGGTATTTTGTGTGTGTTTGGTGACCTTTTGAAGTATTCCCTTTGGGAAGTTGGAATAGAAGTTACGGGTCTAGCCGGACTTACGTGGTCACTCCCGAAGACAAGCTGCAAATTTCCGAGCTTTTCTCAGTCGGTCCATGTTTACGTTAACGTCCTGGTGATTTAATATTCGTGGGGTTTAAACCGGTTCCTGTGTTACAATGTTGTTTCTTCGTCTCTCTACTAGGCTTTGATCTTCCGGCGTTCTTACATTTCGTGCAATCAGTTCCGTGATAACTCCCACCCCTTCCCATTGCCGGCGACACCGAATCTATTCATCATGGTGTTAACCTTGCTATCACCTAAATAGGTCCGTAGCAAAGAAATCCTAATTAGCTCATGAAAACGTCATCATTCAACTTACAGAAATTTTCGAATTTCTTTCTTTTGCTTGACAGTTGACAGTTACGTAGGCTACTGTCACTTATAGCAATTTACGTATGGTATACATACAATGTGCGCAAAACTCGACAACTTCAATGAAAGTATATTATAAAACTTTCCTTTTGGATAGGAATTGTGAAAAAGTTATTTCTTTCAGTGTTTAAAAGTAAAAAAAAATAGTCCCAAAATAATAGGTAAATGGGTAGATACTTATAAAAAATCAAATAAGTGTTCATGATTTACTTCGTTGCCTTTACCTTCTAAGTGAATAAATTGCCGACGATTTAAGAAGACACGAACAATTTATTATCAGTTTTTTTTTATGCTGGGCATCTTAATTTTCTAAAAACACGGCTCCCATTGCGTTGCCATTATTTTCTTATTTAATTTGCACCGCAATACATCGCACTCACGAAAAGGTTTATTGACCTTCACGGTCGCGAACTGCTGGATGGAACAGCAGCATTCGTGATGATGATAACGAAAGCCGTCTTTGCTCATCCTCTCGTGAAGACTCTTATTCTGCTTGTTTATGCACATCTTAAGGAATATAATGTTCAACCACGTATTTACGACTCAATTAAAAATATTTTACGAAAATTAGAATTCAACCACGGAACCACTTTTCGGAAGATAGTTTAGAGCTCGTATGGTGCATTTTTTTTTCTTTTTTTAGATTAACTGAAGCATAGAAACAGGTCACCAGTATATCCTCCTGCATTTATTGCTTCATACAGGATAACTATAAACGATCCGATAATTTAAAAAATATGCCATAATTTAAATAAATGTACGTTGAAATAATAATTACGTACGTGGGCTGCTGGAAAATTTTCTAGAATCTAGTAGGTCTAGAATTGTTAGCGTTTATCAACTGTCATATTTGAAAAATTTGACGTTTTTCGCCTATAATTCTATTGACAGTTCCTATCCAAGTGAACTAGTTTTGTTTGTACAGCATTTGAGAAAAAGTAATTTTGTGTAAACATGGAAATCTCGCGTGAAAATTTTCGTGCCATGATTTTTTACGATTTCAAATGTGGTCTAACGCCGAAACAATGCTTCGATCAGCTTCATTTGGCTTTTGGAGATGAAGCACCATCAAAGAGCAGTGTTTATAATTGGTTTGCTGAATTCCAGCGTGGACGTACCTCTCTCGGTGACGAATTTCGTGAAGGTCGTCCATCAACATCTGTTGTTGCCACTAATATATATGCTGTGCGTGAAATGCTTGAGCGAGATCGACATGTGACATACCGTGAGATTCAAGCATCCTTACGCATTGACATGAAAGCAATACACCAGATTTTGCATGATCATTTAAACGTACGAAAGCTTTGCAGTCGTTGGATCCCACACAATTTAACAGAAGGGCAAAAGCAGTGTCGTGTCAAATGGTGCGAAGAAATGCTCAAGAAATTCAATGGAGGTCGTTCAAATTTGGTTTATAACATCGTTACTGGTGACGAAAGGTGAATCTATTCGTACGAACCAGAAAGTAAACAACAATCTACCGTTTGGGTATTTCAAAATGAACCAAAACCAATAAAAGTTGTCCGTTCACGCAGTGCTGCGAAGCAAATGATTGCTTGTTTCTTTGGTTTAACTGAACATGTAGCAACCTTGGCTTTAGAGGATCGAAAAACCGTGAATGCTGATTGGTATACTACAATTTGTTTGCCGGAAGTCATCGATCAAATAAGAAGAAACAATCGAAATCGACGAATTATTCTCCATCATGACAACGCCAGCTCTCACTCAGCCCGTCAAACAGTTGATTTTTTGTCCAAGAGAAATGTTGAATTAATTACTCATTGTCCATATTCACCTGATTTATCACCTAATGATTTCTTTTTGTTCCCAAATATCAAAAATAAAATGCGTGGTGAGCGATTTTCGTCGGCTGAAGCAGCGGTTGAAACATTCCGGACACTGGTTTCTGAGGTACCATCTTTAAAGTGGAAAACGTGCTTTAGAAATTGGTTCGAGCGTATGCAAAAGTGTATTGACGTCAAAGGCGAATACTTCGAAATGATACCGTTTACCAAATTTCATATGCGTTTTTTCATACCGTTTCCAGAAACTTTTCCAGCAGCCCACGTAATTACGTATAATGAACTAAATTCACATACCGATTATTTCAAAAAAGTTACAAAAGGGTAGCAGCGAGATAGAAATGCTATCATCTCAACGTTCTGACGATCAACCCTTATGTTACAAGTTAAGAAGAAATAAAATACTATCAGTAAAAACATAAAAATAAGAAAATATATATTGATGAATGAAATTGACATCATAGAAATTCAATGCAGCAATTTATGAAGTGCGTTGACTTATGAGTAAAGAAACTCCACGCCTCCGCATGAAGCTAGAATATACAATAGTCTGCTTTATCTCTTGTGTGTCTAAGTGCCAGTTACTTTGTACGTTGTACTACCTATATTCTCATTTCACAACAACGACCGGTATGTTTCACTCAGGGGCGTAGCCAAGGTAGGGCAAATGGGGCAGTTGCCCAGCCCTAGCTCATGGAGCGATAAGAAACTACTTCAATTCTCTATCTGTAAATACTTCGTCAAACGAAAAAACTTGGTTTGTTGACTAAAAGACAAAAAAGAAAATCCGAAACAAATGTATACAATCGAAAAAAGATGAGAAAATGAGGCGATGGTGGAAAAGAGACGGAACCAAAGTGCAAAACGACAAGGAGGTGAAAAAAAGAAAGACAAAATAAGATAAAAAGAATTCGAAAGAAAAACAACAAAATGATATAATTTTATTTTAATACACAGAAAAAGAAAGATGGAAGCAAGAAAATATCAAGGAGGAGAAAGATCAGCGAAAAAAGACAAACCAAGATAAAAATAATTCAAAAGAAAAAAGCAACAAACGGTTATATTTTTTTTAAACACGCAGAAGAAGAAAGTTGGAAGCAAGAAAAGATCAAGAATGGAAAAGGTTGAGCGAAAACAGACCAAACAAGGTAAGAAGAAATCAAAAGAAAAAAACAACAAAGAAATATAATTTAAAAAAAAAACGCAAAAGAAGAAAGTTGGAAGCAAGAAAAGATCAAGAAGGGAAAAGATGAGCGAGAAAAGTATGCGATTCAAAAGCAGAAACATCAGAAAAGCTCTTGTAATAGTTTTGAAAATGATTCTTAAAGGTGGAAGAGGTTTAAATAAATTACAAATTATGTTACAGTGGCATCTTCTTCAAGAAACAAAATTCTTCCGTCTGTATTCAAATTAGCTATCTCTTTCCTAGAATTAGACAAATTCCTTATAATTAACAAAAAATTTTGTTTCACTTTTCTAGTCTCTATTTTTTTTTTGTTTCTTTAAAATTTTTAAGTTATTTTTAGTTTCGATTTTAAGTAATCTCTTACATTTTATTGTTTTATACAATTTTTTTCTTCGGCTGGGTTCAATTTAGTTGAGTTAGCTTGACCTCGAAACGTCTTCTACATTTTATTTGGTCTTTTTTTAATTCTTAAATCATTTTTCGAATTTTTCGAATTTTTTTTATTTTTGTTTCAATTTTTTGATAATTTCTTACTTTTTTATCTTTTGTAAAATTCCTTTCTTGGGTTGGATTCACTTAGGTTCGGTTTAATTGAATCAGTTTGACCTTGTGACGTTCTTTAATGCTTCACATTTCGTGTTTACAAGGAGTCGAATTCATTTGAGTTTAGCTCAATAGGGAAAAGCTTCGTTTGGCTTCGGTTTATTTGGGTTGGATTCGCTTAATTTCGGTTTAGTTCGGTTGACCTTGCAATATTGTGTTTAAATATTCTAAAATTTTAGTTTCAATTTTTTTTATTTTAAATTTTTCTTGTTTCAATCTCCTGCAGTTTAATTTTCGATTTTTGATAATTTCTTGTGTTTTTTGCCTATTGTAAAATTATTTTCTTGGATTAGCTTCACATAGGTTCAGCTCAGTTGGTTTGAGTTGACCTTGATTTCTGTTAATCTAAAATTTTACTTGGTTTACGGTATATTTTGACCTTGAAACGTTTTTAATGTATCACATTTTGTGTTTAAAAAAAATCGGTTAAATAGTTTTTTCAATAGGTAAAGATTTCGTTTTGTTTCGGTTTAGTTAGGTTGGGTTTCCTTAATTTCGGTTTAGTTCGGTTGACCTTGGAATATTGTGTTTAAATTTTCTAAGATTTTAGTTTTTTGTTTTTTATTTTTTTATTTTTTATTTTTATGATTTCTTGTTTCAATCTCCTGCAGTTTAATTTTCGACTTTTGATAATTTCTTACATTTTTTGTCTATTGTAAAATTATTTTCTTGGGTTGGCTTCATTTAGGTTCAGCTCAGTTGGTTTGGGTTGACTTTGATTTCTTTTCATTTTAAAATATTGTATTTTAAAGATTTTTACTTTTTTCACTTTTAAAATATTTAATTTTTGACACTTTTTCTTTCAATATGCAATTTTTTATTTTTTCCTTAAAATTCTTTACTTTTATCATTTTTTTAAGTCGGAACGGAAAACAATTTCAAAACAACTGAAAAACGCTAAGAAAACTCAAGATATCAAGTGTCAAGTATTACATGTTGACTTCGAATGAATGACTTTTGTGGCGCCATCTGTTAACCCGCGCCATATATCTGTAATCTGCCGGGAAAAGAAAAGCAGGAACGTTCAAAACCAATGTTCTGAAAACAACTTCGAATAAATAAAATTTAAAGGCAAAACGAAAGAATTTATTAGACTTTAATTTATTATTAGTGTTTGTGGCGCCATCGGTTGCTTTGAGTCGCAACTTTGCCCACTTTATTTGTGGGGAACAATATCGAAGCAACTAAAAAACGCTAAGAAAATTTAAGAAATAACGGTACGAAACAGAAATACAATTTCGTACAAATAAAGTTGAACAGAAATAGTTAGAGCTAGAATATTAGCGCGTTTAGAGACCTCAGCGGCTAAGTTACTTACTCAGCAGTCGTTTGTGATTGGCTATTACCTTAATGTTAGCCAATCACAAACGATTGCTGAGTAAGCAACTCAGCCGCTGAACGTCTCTAAACGCGCCCTTTGAGAAGTTTCAAACACAAGTGGCGCCATCTCTTAATCTATAGTCGCAATTAATTTTGTTCCCTGTAATTTCCAGTTTTTTTAAACAACTAAAAAGAAATTTATTTTTCAAAAAAAAACGCTTGCGAAACAATTGAAACCTATTTTCGCTTAGCGCCAGTTTTCAGGTGCTTTTTTTAACCTAAAATTTTGACAACTTTTATAGAAATAGGATAATCCAGTAGCAATCAAACAGTTTTGATTTGCTTAGCATAGCGGCTAAAAAAATAAACGTTTTTTTTTTAAATTTTGTTCTTGAAAGTTTGAATGAAATAATTAAATGATTTTTCTCGGTTTTACTTTGTTAATAATAAATTATTGTAAGGCGCTGTTAGAAATTTTGCAACCCGGCGGCTCAACGCCACTGGATCAGTGCACAGAAGCTGTATTGCCAACCAACTCGACTAAAAATTCCTTTTTCGGCATACAGGGTTTACCTAAAATTCCCTAAATGAATCGTGGAAATTTAAACATGAGGTTAAAGTTAAAAACACGGTTATAAAAAAAACAATAAAAAGTTAAATTTATATTTTTCTGCAATTAAAACAAACGAAAGAAATATATTGAAAATATTGAAACAATCTAACCTTGCAAGTTGCAACAATCAAAAGCAGTGTCGCCAACTCAAGAAATTTCGAAGTTCCTGCCTTTTTTTAAAGAAAAAATCGACTTTGATGTTACAAATCGTATTATTCTGAGATGGCGCTGAATAATAATAATAAGAAAAAGAAACTGATATAAAAATTGTTATTGAATTGAAAAAGATGGCGATTAGCTTAGATTTAAACAAGATATTTCCAGATTTGTTTTCTTGAATGTAACGCAATCGCCACTTGTTCACGAATTATTGTTTTTTCCTTTTTCAATTTTCTCTTGCGTTCGTCATTTGTTTCCATCTTCAAATACTTCTGTCACTTTCTGATTCTTTTTTGGTACGGTCGTTTGAAATTAATAATTTGTTTTTCTTTTCTTTTTTGTTCCCAAGAACAAGAAATTCTTTAGATTTTAACGAGTTTCTGCACTTTTACCTTTTTTCCTTTTGTTTGAAATTATCTCTAGATTTAACGAGCTTTTCCCTAAGTTATCAACACTGCAAAGAAAATGGATTTAACCTCCTAACCACAAAAAGTGTGTTTAAAAACTAAGTACGTATTTCGGCAGCTATGCTGCCATTTTTAGTAGATGCCTTCTTCTTTTTGTGGTTAGGAGTTAAATCTAATTTCTTTGTACTACAAACCACAATGTGTAATACATTTTAATACCAACACTGCACAGAAGTGTCATCCTTGAAGTGATTCTTGAATCTGGTGGAATGTTGAATCGTAGTATCATACATATTCGCATTATATTTGGTTGTCTATGCCTAGTACTTTTATTAAACCTCTGATGTAAAAATATTACCAACAGCTGGCAACCCTGCCCTTCAGCCAGTATTACCAACTTAGGGAAAATTCGTTAAATCTGGGGAAAAAAGGAGGAACTGCAAAAGCTTATTCAAATCTGGGTAATTTTTCAATTTCTTAGTTGAAAATTTTTGAAAAAAAAGTGAATATTCTTTATTTTGGAGTTTTTATTTTATTAATGAGAGTGATTATGTCAAACCAAATCACCACATGTTGGCGGAGTTCACGCTGATTCGTTGCGTTGTTTCTAGCCGCATTTGGCTATTAGTTCCTTACTCCTTTTACACTTTTGTCTCGCTTTTACTTTAAGAAAGACAAAAGTACGACATTAACAAATTGAATGCACGGAACCAAATTTCCGAACTCACTTTCTGATTGCTGCAAAATGCATATCAAAATGCAAGGATATTTTTTTTTCGGTTGTTCAATAGTTATTCGCCGAAGAATTTTAATTTTTTTATGAGATTAGAGATTGCTTATTTAAAAGAATTTATAAAGTTGCCTAAGTATAATATATATTATATTATATAATAAATATTATTTATTAGTGTTGTTAAATTACCGGTTTCTATTTTTAATATTACCGTAACATTAATGATTACAGCTCAGGTGGCGACATCTGGCGCCGGAGTTACCAATTGCGCTTTAACTAAAAAGGTGATATTTATTCAATTTTCTGATCAATTTGATATCGGATACCCATTACGTTTTTGTCTTTTATTAAAAAAATAAGGTTTCCAATACTTAATATTATGTATATCCACTAAATAATATCGTGTCTGAGGGAAAATATTTTTAGGCTATGAAGTATTTACTTTCTTCTTTTAGTATTTTTACGTTTTTCCTAACTAACTAAAAATATTCTATGGCCATTTGATTCATTGGTTTACTTGTATCATGCGATCAACGGAATTTATAATTATAATTAGAGCAGGCTGTGATATTTTCTAAAAAGTTGGCAACACAAGCTTACAATTTGAAATTAAAAATTTTAAGAATCAGAATTGTGACATTTATTTTTTTAATGATTTTTATCATTTATTTTTCATTGTATCAGTACATGCAGCATAAAATAGCACCAATCACAGCCTTCTCTAATTATGAATTCCATTGATCACCCGGTATTTTGCAAGTGTGCAACTCGAAATTGCATTATGTTGACAACTGAGGTAACAAACGGTAACTAACGGTAACACTGGAAATTTACCGTAAAGTAACGTGGTAATATTACTGACTCACAACACTATTATTTATTGTTTTATTGTATTTGGATTTTTAACTTTAACCTCCTATGTAAATTTTCCTGCTTAATTTACGGAATTCTAGGGAAATACTGCATGTCGCAGAAGGAATTTTTGTTCGTGTCGGTTGGCAACACTGCGTTTAGCTTTATTTTTATATGTGTCAAATGTCAGATTATAAGATCGGATAATTGATATGTTAAAAACGTAAACACGGTTACATTTCACCAGGAAAATGGACACATTCGAATGGAACGTGTTCAACGAAGGCCAGTTACTCGGAGCGATGGTCGGCCACAAACCAGTCGGTCGGTTTAAATGAACGCTTTCCGCCCTTTTTCTAATCTAACCTCCAAATTTGCGATTGCAGGTGTAAACAAATACTTCCAAATGGCTTTCATCCTCGACAAGTTCACCGAGAACATCCAGAGGGACGTCGAATCGGACAAAATATGGGCACACCTGGAGACCATGTACAACTTGGAGGCGGTCGATGAAAGCGAATCGCTTCCTTTTCCCAACGACGAAAGAGACTTCTACCTCCCCGAATCTGAATACGGCGCGCTGAAATCAAAGAAGGATGAAAAACCAGATGAAAAGAAGCAGCAGATACAGAAGGGTAACGGCAGGGAGACCCCGAAGAACTTGAAGGAGATCAAGAAAGAAGAGGCAGCAAAACCACCGAACCGAATCACAAAAGACACACAGAGGAGAGATAGTAAGGAAGGTAAAGACGCTAAGCCGGCAATGGTTGCTAAAAAAGAAATAAAAAAAGATGATTTAAAAAATAAGCCGATTAAAGGTAGAAATTCAATTCATACTTCCAAAGAAGAGGGCAGTAAAACACCAAAAAATAATAAAAATGACGATACCCCAAGAGCGGTTAAGAGACCAACGAGAGGCAGTCTCAAACCTGAAGATGGTAATGGAACAGGAAAGGCCAGCCCGGTTACAGTAACGCCAACAGGTTCTAAAAGACGTAGAGTGTAAAACAGTATAGTTTTTTTGTTGTTGTGCTGAGAAATGAGTTTCGTTTAAAACATTTAACATCTATTATTACTACTACTACCATCATCAGACCAATTTCTGTCGCTGTGTAGGCCTTACGAGAATGAAAGTTTTATATTGTATATAATATATTTTAATATTAGTTGCAATGATCTACCAAATACAATATTTTATAAGAAAAATAAAATTTAAAGAAGTTACTCCAATGTTCTTTTAGAAATTTCATTGTGTTGTGAGATGTAACACTGAATAAGTGAATTGTACAATAGCTAAAGTGACCAGATTTTAATTTGGGTAAGGCGGGACAACCCAATCCAACCCAACCAACAAAATAACTTTGTGTGTAAATCAGGGATTCCCAACCTTTTTTTCTTTTAAGCTGCGATCCATTAAAAACAAAATTTCCATCAACCTCCCTACCTCCCTGATTTTATACTTACTTATTACTATAACCACGTTAGAATAAAAATAAGAATTAATTATGTAATAAAAAACTCAATATTCTACTTGCTTATGATGAATTTTATTGTCCAGTCCAGGTTGGTTAAAATGTTATCTGGCTTCTCATATTGAAGCGCCTCATATTAAATTGTTTAAAGTGCAATCTATTATCCTAAAGCCAAAACTAATTTAACCGAATATCGGGAAATAACGTTTCGTGCTTATAATTTTTTTATCACAAAAAAATATGTCAAATATATGCACGTACAGTCGTGAGCAATAAGTTTTGGTCATCATTGATTGTCAAAAATTTGTACTTGTCTTGTAATTTATTAAATAACAAGATTCGCATATTAATTTTGAGTCCATTTGTTGTCTGAAAATTATTTCACTTGAAAAGTTAAAATCAAGTTGTGAAGGGATAGACGAAGGGAACATGCGAAGCGCAGTCTCTTGACAAAAAATGAAAGCCATTCTTTTTTACAATTTCAAATGGCGTTAACGTTGACATTCCCAGTAATAATAATAAAAATAAATAATTATAATTTCTTTTTCAAAATTAAATTGAAGAAAACAGAATCCAAAGCGCCACAGAAGACATAAATCATTAAGAGCGCCATCTCTTGGCCAAAAGAGAAATTATTTTAATATTTCATCGCAACGTTCTCATCAACGGCTTTGTCTTGTTCCATTGTCTGAAAAAAATCGATTAATATATTTAAAAATTAGGATTAGTAGAATTACATAATCTCAGTGAATCCTGAAAAGGTTTATTACATTTTTAACAAAAACCAAATTTTAGGTCCTTCTGTATAGGCAACCGTACAAGCGACTGTGCTTGCCGGATTGCCTACAACAAGGTTTCTTGCGTTTCCGAAAAACTTTAATCTATTTTTTAACGAATTGGCACGTTCTAAAATTAATTGCTTGTAGCTTTTAAACGTAATTCAATAATTTTCTCCAACAAAAACAGGTGTAAATAGAATTAGTAACTGGTTTTTGCGCGTCTTTTAAGTTCTTTCTTAAAATCGGTAAGAATTGGAAAACTTAATTTTTTTAGAGAGTTTTTCTGATTGAAAAGCTAGGAGAAAACCGAAAAATTCATTAACGAAAATAAACGTACCTATTTTAATAGTGAATTATTTAGAACGCCGTCTGTTCGTTCACTTATCTTCATATTCTAAAAATGAAAGTTGCCTTAACCGAACTTCAAAAACGCGATTTCGTTTTGATTCAGTAAACCCCTTTTTTTTCAAAATTACACTGAAAACGCCATCTCTTGACCAAAACGAAACTATTTTAATATTTTTTCGCTACGTACCTACTCATCAACAGCTTTGTCTTATACCACTGTGTTAAAAAATTGAGTATTTTTTAACAACTAATTGTTTTCAACCGAAATAAAAAAGTTTTTAAAGAGGGCGCTATCTCTCCATAATATACAAAAAATTAAATTAAATAATATAAAATAGATCTTATTAATAGATCCACAGTCGACCCAAGAGAGCCCTAGTTAATAAGTGGTTTATAATCTAATTCTAAAACGTCTAATCTACAAAAGATACATACTTTCAAAAAGCGGGCCTTTTTTAAAACTGTGCGGGACACAGGACTGTTAAAAACCGGGACTGTCCCGCCAAATTCGGGACGTATGGTCATATTGACAACAGCAAACCTGGGGGAGTGGAATTCTATGAACTAATATCAATATGTATTCACAAGAATGTAATTAGGAATAACTAGCAAATGATATTAATTACAGAGTTCCACTCCTGTATCTGCATTTAGAATATGAGACGTGACAGAAAGATTTCACCTTCACCTTTTTATTAGCAAAATAAAACAAACTCACTGCCAATATAATCATCATTTATTTATTTCGTGATAATGACATTATAAATATACGACACAGAGAAGCATCATATACAGAATGAGATAACGGAAATTGCTCTTAGAATATAAGATGACTCACCCTGTATATTGTAGTAGAGTGTGACAAAAAAATTATTTTGACACGATTACACAAGATCAAACGATTTGCATGATAACATCCAAATTTATTTTATTTTTTTGTTTTCGAATCTGAAATTTGCGTACACTCAAAAATGTGCTTGTTGTGGCCAAAGAGAAACTACAATATGAATATTGCATCAAACCCGAATATCACTTGTCAAAAAAAAAAAATTACATTCTCAGTACGCACGCATATTAATGAAATTGAGAAGAGTTTAAAAAACGCACATTTACAACATTGGCCACGATGTTTCTAAAAATTATTTACAACAGTTTTGCTCTTTAAGGGTAAATGCATACCAACTTAGGTGAACACCAAATAATGCGTTATGGAGTTACGATTTTACAAAAACGCGAAACTTGGAATAAAGAGAAAAATTCTCCAAGCAATTCCATGAAGGCAATTTTTCTCTTATTCCAAAAATTCTGAGATGCTGATCCATTAATTACTTTAACAAAATATGAGTTAACAGTTAATCTCCAGGTGACAGATCTAAAAACCTCAGTCAAATTTTTAAGTTAACAGCAAAGTTACCTCATATTTTGCTCGTTGTTTTTATGAACCAAAAATGTACGTCTGTTAACTAAAATAACCGGAAATGTATAAGCCATATAATATCACCATTTCAGACAGTAGACGTCCCGAATTCGTTTACAACAAAATACACTTATGTATGTTCCGGCAAACGAAACAGTGCTCCGTACAAGGACACTAGTACTTATGAACAACGAACGCAGAGTTTCCAAAAAAAAAAAAGAAGAAAAACCATGACAGTGATGATCTATAGTCTATAAAATCATTGCCATATATTTGTGGTTAGTGTTGGTGTTGGATTCGCTTGTCCACTCAGTGTCAAACTGCTAAATTGTTGTTGTAAGTTGTTGGCTTGGCTTGCGAAGAATGGATTTGGAATGGCCCCCTGTGTGACGAAGCCGGAATTTTGCTGATAATGATTTACTGGTGGAAACTGATTGGGCAGAGACTGGAACTGCTGAAACTGCGACTGGGCTTGGTACTGAATTGGTATTGCTTGTTGCTGTTGTTGACCTTGATATTGCATGGGTTGAGCTGCTCCTGGAACCCCTCCATACTGCACTGGAAATTGTTGCATGCCATTGTAAGATTGCTGCGGGAATCCTCCGAAATTTTGGTAGCCCTGCTGCATGGGAAACGCCCCACCGAATGACGAGGGAACCTGCCCAACAATATTCGGATAATTCGGTGGTGGGTTGAAACTGTTAACTGCCGGCGCATTCCCATAGAGTGCCAGGATGCTATCTTTCGTGAGTTTAATTTTTTCTTTTTCCGTCGGGGCTGTCTGATTAAAGAAACTTTCTTCCTCGCTCTTAATACTATCTTGTTTTTCATCTTCTTTTTTATCTTCCTTGGTTGGAGCAGAAAGAAAATTACTAAATCCATCTTCACCATTTTGCAAACCCAGCAGGTCAGTGGATGGTTTGGGTTCGGTGGTCATCTGAACCGGAGGCGCTTGCGCCCTGCCGGGTTTGGGGCTAGGGTTCTTCGGCTTCGGTAGTTGAGGCACCTCGACATTCCCCAGAAGCTTCTTTTCAACAATCGTCTTCTTTTTGCGCTTCTGCCTCTCCATCTCCTCATCAATTTCCTTCTCCCAATTGACCTTTGGGAGAGTCGGGGGCAGCCACTCCCTTGCTATGTACTTCTTGTGTTCATATTTAGCCCGGATAAACGTTTCTAAACTGGAATCATTTTGGGGCCTGCGAAAGTTATCGGGCAGGTTTGCTTCGTAGACGGCGCGAGCGCGGGAGTTCCCCATTTGCTGCAGTGAAACAACCTGCTCTGGAGTCCATGTGTCCAAGTTGACGGACTTCACTTTTGATATGTGTACTCCTAGGTTTCTGTGAATGCCTGCGCATCGGATGCACAGGAAGACTCCGAGGTTCCAAGAAGCCCAACGAGGGCCTAAAAGCATATACATTCACTGAGAAGCATTTTGGCAACGGTTCTACCAACTAGATTAAACTGAAGCGGAAACAGGAAATTCGATATCTAATCAGAATCAGAGAGACATCGTAATTTCGCAAGCTGTGAGTCAAGTTATTATAATACTTATCAAATAATTCATGGCAATAAAAGTTTTATGAGAAATGCTCGCTGAAACTTAAAACAAAATCTCATAAAAACAAACGTGGGGAAACCGCAGATTTATATTTAAATTTAAACGTACAAGGAATTTGATCCTTTAACCTCAGGCAAACTTGCTCCTGTCAAACGTGATTCAAAACCAACAAACAAGTTCTCTGCCTTGGCTATAAGGCTCAGAATCTTTCGCAAAACATTCAGCAAACTACTGGACGCTAATTTTAACGTAATTTACAATAAAAACTGCATTTCTACACAAGTTACCTTTAGAATCACAGTCCACACAGTACTTGTTATCCTCATCTCTGAGCAGTTCGGACAACACTGACTGGCACTTATCCTGCAGCTGCTTGGCTTTGTCCTTTTCGATTTTAGAGCTCATGGTGGGTGGTTTATTTACAACAAAAAAACAGCTACATGAACTTCAGAAGTGACAACAAGGGGTGGTTGCCATTACAAACGTCACTGTCACTTATGCGCAGGTCTGACGTTTCGATTTATCGATACGCGCGTCATCTATACGATAAGTCTGGAATTAAAAAGTTATAATTTATTAATCATTAATAATTGCATCTCAGAAGTATTATTAAATCAATATTACTTACAAGACTTTCTGTGCAGAGAAATTAAGTCGTAAGATCATAAATTTCTACTCCTTAGTGAAACAGGATGAATTTACAGATTTCTGTTTTGCTGCCGCTTGATTTACATTGATTTAAATATATTCATGTTAATTACACACATTATTATTTATAGCAATTACTTATTTTGGACAAACGGTGGTTAATGTTTTCTTATTATTTGTAAATTTCTAATTACAGATCTCTGTTTTCTAACATACTGTATATGCATGGGATGCATGGCTTGTTGAATATGTAATTATTAATTAATTGTTTTTATAATATATACCCACACCATTTATTTAATTATGTATGGCTGTATTAGTTGTATTATGATTGCATACAAAAAAAAATAATAATAAAGAATCTTCTTGAGTTAAATTAAACGTCAATTAGATAAATACGTTGACCTACCGGTAGAGGTCACAAGAGGTAGAAAAAAAAATCAAGGTTGGTGAAACTGATATTGTATCTGGCAGGTTGCCTCCTTCCCATTTAAATCTACAGTTTGAAGGTTTTCCCTCGCAAATGTAAACCGTGACGCATACGAAACTATCCGTCACAGTGAAGTAAACAGAATAAGTTTTAATCAGTCTCCTAATTCCTGAAACTTAATCTACACTCTATTTTTTATTGACAGGCGGATTTTACAATTAGTATAATTTATTATACAGTGCTAGTCTAAAGTACCTTCCCCTCCTGCTAATTTTGGAACCAAGTAAGATAGAACGTTCAGACAAACACCAAATGAAAGTAAATAAAAAAATACTAATTCCTGAGATAAAATTACTTTAGAATATCCGCTAGGTGGCGCTGCGCGCACTACAAACTTTACAATTTTAAATGGCATGGTAGCTTAAATGACATGTAATTTTAAGTGAGCTTTGATGGTACATCCAATGACGCTGTGAGGTTTAACAGTTTCCATTAATTTTTGAGTTAACGACAAAAAATTTATTCTATTAAATATCGGACATTCTTTTATAAACTCATTAATTGAAGTTTGTTCTTGTCCCTTCATATTTCTGTCCGGTTCGAGATTAAAAAAAAACTTTATACTTATAAAATCACTATTACTAGTAGGCTTACAATTATAAATATTAAAACAAATAAAAGTCCATCACTTGCAACTGAAGAAAATACTAAATTGATAAAAGGTGGCGTTGCACGCACATTCAATAACGTTATCAGTTTTCATTTCCTAGCATTTGTTTTTAAGTTTGTGAGATTTTAATAACAATCAACGTATTTTATTGTAGATTTTTATTTCCATTCATTTTGAGAATTTGGTGTCTTCTTCGGTTCGAAGTGATAGACTTTTATTTGTTTCAGTATTTATAAGCCTGCTAGACTTTATAAAAATTATCCGATATTTAAGAAAATAAGTTTTTGTCATTAACTCAAAAATAAATGAAGGCTGTTAAAAAGTGATAGCGCCACTGAACTTATTGTCACGCATCGGTCGTCTCCAGCAGGTTACGAGCTGTCGGCGTCCAGACGCGGAGGTTGCGTAGCTTGGGGGTGAAAAGGGAGTAACGGGGAAACTGCAAACTAACTCATTAAAACAACAAGGATTACCTTTATTGTTTAAAGGTCAGAAATACAGATAACTGTATCCCACGACGACGATCAGATTAACTGATCTCTTTTACAAATTACGCCCATCTTTTATACTGCTGTACGTGACGCCATGGCCAAATTCCGCAAAACTTTAATTGAACCCGTACTTGCTTGGGTGCTGAAAAGGTGATGTCAGGATTTTCACGTTGTTTCCAATCGTCATTTCTATTAAATCGTGAATTAATTGATTGTGTTTAAACACATACAATGGCCGAGTTATTTGCGTATTTGCATCTTTGCGGATTCACACTGCAAGTTCATCATCTGAGTCGTTGCACCCACCAGCAAACAGCTTATCAGCAAATAACTCGTATTGTATTGGAAAAAATACATTTTAAATTAATTATATACGATTTTCAAATTTTCCGTAATCGTGACAGTGTAATTAAAATCCCCTTTAAAATGATATATCACTTAAGTATGCTATTTAAAATTTTCAAAGTTCATAGCGCGCAGAGTCACCTTTTATCAATTTTTACTTCTTTTAATCTTTATAAGCCTACTAGAAATAGTGATTTTATATAAAAAATCCTTGAAAAGCTTATCAAGAACGCTATGAAATGGTGTGAAAATACACAGGGTGTACTATTTGAAAAAATGGAGTTTTTGTTATTTATAATTATTCATCTTCAGAAAATCGTAGTAAACCTTGGAACATCCCTTCACGACTTGGTTTGATCTCGAATGATTGGCCATAGCCTTGGCATTGACTGAAAAAAAATCAGTTGCGTTAACTTTAGTGGTTTAGAACTTACCAATTTTTGAATGGAACCTTGCATCCGGGAATTTTCAAGAAAAAATTGACTCACATCAAGAAGTATGATTGATACGTTAAAATAACTCAAATAAATTTAACGCAGAGTTTAGTGCAGAATCCAAAAATGAAGTCAAAATGGGGCGTTTCAATTAAAAAAAAAAACGTAACTTTAATATTTTTATAACACTTGAACACCCTGTATACAAACGAAAATAATTTTAAAATGTGCAATGGAAGCGCTTCTATTACACACAAAAAAAAAATTGAGTCGATACCTGGAATAGCAAGAAAGTTATGGAACTTTTACGGAGCTCTGGGACATCCTGTATAATACAACCAGATGAACATTTATGCTTTTCTTTTAAAACAAAACATTAGTTACTAAGAATGTTAAAAAGTATTTTTATTTTTTATTTAGTCCGCCTACTAAATATTTTTTTTTTCAAAATGTTTTGTTGTATCTTAATATTTTGTTTTAAGACAAAAGCCTAAGTATGTTATATGATCGTATTCAGATTTTGTTTTTGTAGCTCATTTGACTCCGGCTACTTTACTACACAGTAGTTAGAACCACATTTTACTTTAACTTTTTATTCAAATCGCACAAAAAGCAAGAAATTTCAATAAACAGCAGACTCGAAATCTATAAATAGGCATTCATTAATTATCACTAACAGATGTTTAAGGAGAAACATTAAAAAAAAGCAAAATTGGCAGCAACAATAATTAGTGTCAAACGTTTCCATTTTACATAAATTGTTGACATATGGAAGCACTTGCTTTTGTTTACAAAATTAGCAAATAAGTAAAATGCCAGAGATCCGCACTCTTCAAGAATTTTTAAATAGATTATGAAATTACGAAATTTTTAGTTCATCGCTAACTTCCTGCTTCCCACTCTAATAAATTATTTACTTGACTACCTATGTTTTATTTGAAAGAAAATGCTTTTAATTCAATTAAACATGCAATTATTTTATACATTGGATTTCATTTTTAATCAAGTAGTGTTAAAAAAAACTTGTAATTTTAACTACAGACTCTTTCAGAACCTTCAATGCCCAAACTTCAAGTTAAATTTAGATTAAAAATTAAACGAAGTGAAACAAAACTATTTAAATTGTAATAATGTCGATATCTGATGCCATTCTTGATATCTTTTAGAGTAAACAATCTTAGACATTCTCTTAGGTTTCGCGAACATATTTCTCTGTGTTTAAGAAAAGGTTACACTAACTTAAAGGCCATATATTCTAACAAAGACTTTCTGTCTGAAAAATCAAAAAAACACAGTTATGTGATGCTTTAGTTTTATCGCATTTTAACTTTTGCGACACGATCTATAGCCCTTGTTTGGATAGATTAACTGCTAATAGAATACAAAAGATTCAAAACTCTTGTATTCGACTAATTTATGGAATTAGTCGAATGCGGGGAGTCTCTCATAAACTTCCAGTCCTGAATTGGTTGCACATGGAAAACCGTCGCAAGTTGCACTTATACTGTTTTTATCATAAACTATTGATATGTAAAACGCCTCCTTACCTTTATAATAAAATTATTTTTCGCTCGCATGTACAGGGTGGATTAATTTCGATGTCTCTTATGGACA
Source organism: Prosopocoilus inquinatus (assembly GCA_036172665.1). Lineage (NCBI taxonomy): Eukaryota > Metazoa > Arthropoda > Insecta > Coleoptera > Lucanidae > Prosopocoilus > Prosopocoilus inquinatus. The sequence goes on from CM069877.1 coordinate 33,506,991, forward strand.
TCTCCGTAACTATAAGACATAGAAAAAAACTAGTGGCCAAGTCTCGATCTCCTTTTTGGAGATTAAGTCAGTAGTGTAAACAAGAATTGGCTATCTTCTTTTGTTTTCAAGTTATAGGCAAAAATTGCCATTTTCGACTTTTCGTTTTTCGGTCATGTCTCGTTTATTTCTAGAAATATTAAAAAACTGTTTGAACATTATTAGGACACTTTTTGGAATACAATTCAGTGGTGTAGTTGATTTCTTAATATTTACTTAAATTTTCGAGATATAACATAAAGTTTTTTTTTTTAAATGGAAATCATAGTAGGCAATGCTTCATTAAATAGAGATTTTTTTTCTGTTTTCAAAAATATATACTTTGTTGGGTTTATTTTTTATAATTACTAGGAAAAACTGTCCTTTTTATTATTATCCTTGCGTTAATATCCTAGTCTCAATAGGCTGGGTTCAATACGGTGCCATTGTTTTGTTTTGCAAAAAAAATGTAACGAGCTTTAAAATATTTTCACAGTTTTGACTATGTAAATAATTTCCTATTCGCATTAATTTGCAAAATTCCGTTTTACGTTTTGAGCGACCGTTGAAAATGACCACGTTTCACAGAACATTTTAACAAGAATGTTTTAAACAATGTATTGTTAAAACGTGTTACGACCGAAAATTTATAGAAAAATTGTTTTCAATCTTTGAATGGTCAACATCGCACGAACACTCAACGTTTCACTATCGGTTGATAGCTTCGTTAGAAAGAAACGTTGAACGTTCGTGCAATTTTCAGTGTCCGTTTAAAGGTTGAAAACAATTTTTATACAATTTCCATCGGACAAGAAACGTCTTTAATAAAAAATATATAATTGAAGTCGACTCTTGTCCAACGAAATATGTGAGAGAAAATAGTTTTTAAACTTTAAAAGGGACACTGTGAAATCGCAAGAACACTCTACGTTTCGCTATCGCTTTATAGTTTCGTCAGGAGTGAAAAAATGTAAATAAACAAGTTGTCAAGAGAAACGGAAAAGTAACATGATTTTAAACTAAAATACAAGTTGTCCGGATAAACATAAAGGTAATAATAACTAAATTAGAACTAAATTAAGTTTTTTTTTGTTTCTCTTGAGTTATATTTTATTAAAAACACGAAAAACAAAAACAAACACAGAAATAGTAAAATATAAACAAAATCGGACATATATCAAACTACATTTGCCTGCATTCATATTTAATAAAAACAAAAAAGCTTTTGCCAGATCGGTCGCGATGGGTGCTACATTTCTCGAGAGGAATTTTGTAAAATAAAGTGAATATGAAATTCTTTACGCGGGCAAAACTGTCTAAAGGTTTGAAAGTTCGTTAATATTTAATAAAAACAAAAAAATGTCGGCACTGCATTGAAGCTAGCCTACTGAGATTAGGGTACGCAAAGATAATAACAAAAATGACAGTTTTTCCTATTAACTATAAAAAATAAACCCAACAAAGTATATATTTTTGAAAACAGAAAAAAATCTCTCTTTAATGAGGGCATTGCCTACTATGATTTCCATTAAAAAAAACATAACTTTATGTTATATCTGGAAAATTCAAGTAAATATAAAAAAATCAACTATACCACTGAATTGTATTACAAAAAGTGTCCTAAGAATGTTCAAACAGTTTTTCAATATCTCTAGAAATAAACGAGATATGACCGAAAACGAAAAGTTGAAAATGGCAATTTTTGCCTATAACTAGAAAACAAAAGAAGATAGCCAATTCTTGTTTACACTACTGACTTAATCTCCAAAAAGGAGATCGAGACTTGGCCACTAGTTTATTTCTATTTGTTATAGTTACGGAAATGCCCATAAGAGACATCGAAATTAATCCACCCTGTACACAACATCAATATTAGACATCCTCATTACATTACACCTCTGAGTCGTAGAACCACTCTCTATGAACGGTCATTTTCCTGCAATGTCTCACGGTTGTACAATGCGTTGCTTTTTGACTTAAAACAACTTGCAGTACATGCGTTCAAATATCGTCTGCGTGTCATGTTATTTAATTCTCAGTTATAACTAGTTATTTATTTACTTATACATTTTCTTTTTTTTACTCCTCATTTTGCTCTCCTCTCCTTCTCTTTTTCTCTTCTCGCTATTTCTTTTCTTTGCATAGATAGCATTTTTTTTAAGTTCATTTTAAGCTGTGTGGTTATTTTTAAAAACAGAAGTCTGTATATTGACAGACAATCTGAAAACAACCCCTTAACACATTTAACAATTTATTTATATTCTGTAAAGCTGGTTTTTGTATCTAGAGATGTGTTAATAAATGAATTATTATTATTACATTCTTGTACTTTGAAGAGTAAGGCAAGACCCTGCTGTTTTTGTATACATTTACTAGGGTTTGAACATTGTTTTGTGGGGTGAAGACATTTGATGCGTATTTTGCGCGAGTATGTACGCCTATTCTTCATTCTTTTTTAATCCACGAACATGGAATAGTGGAAGTCTTGCGTTTTGAAAACGCTTAACGATATAACGCTTTAAAACAGTGTTGGGCAGTAATTGAGTATAAAAAGTAATAGATTATAAAAGTACTCAAACACTATGAGTACAATGTACTCGATTACAAATTTACTCACATTGGTTAAGTACAAAAGTAATTGATTACAAAAATTCTCAAAAATTATGCGTACAATGTAATCAATTATAAGTTTACTCACAGTGCTTAAGTATAAAAGTAATTGAGTAGAGAGTACTTGAGTAGTAGAAGTAATTAAGTTTTTTTTGTAATCTGAAATTATGAGTACAAACATAATGGAGTACCAATAGATATCCGTTATTCAGAGTTTTCCAAATGCTATTAATTGTACGCTTACCACGTGGTCTAAGCTTTAAAGTGAACGGACTTAAATTTCCCTCGAGCATGCTTAAGCTTTTGATTTTGATTTTATTTGTTTTGTCTAAGATGTGTGTATAGGTGTCCAATTTTCAATGGTATTGTACAGGTTTCTTCATGAGTAATGGAAACAGAAAAGAACCCAGAACCTAATATTAAGCTTTAACTTTTAATGCTAATTTGAAAGGTTAAATCAAAAATTGGCTGTTTCTTGTTGTTTTGTGGTACGATTGAAAAATGTAAAATTTACCAACATTTTAAATGCAAATAACTTTTTTATTTTTAAAGATATAAAAAAATGATGGCTTTTTTGTTTGATTTTTAACATAGATTATGGTCCCTTAATTAATAATTAAATCATATGAAAACTTCATAATAGCCAAACTACGAACTCAATTTTTTTATATAACGTGTGTTTCAAGAATCTTATAATCTAGACGCTCATGAGTTCATAAGAGATAATTCGAATTGTAATATTTGACTATTTGAAAACTGAATGTCTAATATTCAAATTATGCAAAAAATTAAAAATCTTGGGCTTTATTTGATTCACCATATCAATTATTGGTTAATATTCAACTTATTTTTTACTGGTCTGAGTCGTTTGGATTATAAGATTTGCGACACATGTTAGTTAATATTGTTTCAAATTATTTATGTAATTTATAACGAGTGTTCGATTGAATAGTTCGATTTTTGATGAAAGAAAATCGGGAAAATAAGCAAGTGCGCTAACATACTTGCCTAAATCAAACATAAAAAATACGGTTTTTAAATAAGATTACAATTTCCGAAATCTTTCTTTATTTAAAAGAATTGTGTAAATCTTCATAATTTTAAACATTACCATTAACATGTAGATGTTCATTTAAGAACTAGCGGATGCAGTGTAAATTTTTATCGTATTTTGCCTAGGGGACATAAAATTCAATAATATTTGAGAACCCATAACATTTTCCTGTAGCTCAGAAAAAATGGCGGTCGCAATTTGCACAGTTGGGTTTTCCTGTGGCTATTACGAATTTTTAAGTGATTTAATGAAGAAATCATAATCTAGTTAAAAGTTGAATAAAAAGTATCCTTATCATATTTAGATATCGGAAATATTTATAGAATGCCATCGAAGATGAAACACTTTGTACAGTACAGTTCGGATAAATTCGCAAACGTACAAACACTGCGAATTGCGAGAGTCAGCATACCAGCATTGTGCCGCTAAGTAATGTCAAAGTGACAGGAGACAGACGAAAAATTGAAACAGCATGCCACTACTCTTTACCTGTACTCGTACTCATTTTATATGATTCATGATTACATGTACTCATTATTTATGATTACTGATTACATGTACTTTACTCATTCTCACTTTGTACGATTACTGATTACATAGACTTTACTCATATTAAGAGTATGATTACATAGTACTCGTAATTAGTACTCATACTCATGAATACAATTTGCCCAACTCTGTTTTAAAATTTTTATTTTCTCTACAGCTGAATAACTTAAGTTTGAAATAGAGATAAATAACATGGGAATATCAAAGCTAAAGCAATTTTACATCCACTTATAAATGGGAGAGACCAGATTCCGCAACACGCGTCGAAATGCGGAAGGAAATTTGTCTGGGTCAGCGAGCCGAGAATTTAAATTTATGAGCGGTTGGCATCACCGCTCGTCCCATTTACGAGTACGTTTAGGGCACGTGACAGGTTGACTACACGACTTTCCGAAATTCGGAAAACATTCCCCAAAATGACGAAGTTTTTACTTACTTTTACTAGGTATTCAAAACAATATTTGACTTAGTTGATACAGAATTAGTTTTTTCTTTGAAAAATATTTTACAAACACTGAGTGATTATGTAAATTTCAGCTACAAAGTGCAGTGAAATTTTTGTGAAAAAAATGCAGGTGTGTTGGGAATTGAACACGCTTTTAATATAACCTTAATTATAACCTTACTTCTGTAGCTAATTTTTTTTTCTTCAAATTTTATCAAATTAGATTTTTTCGATATTAAGAAAACGTTTGTGATTTAATCAAATATTTCTGAAAGCTTTTTAACTCGAACTGTAATGAAATAAACAAAAAAAAATTTTATTATGGAAGAGATTTGTTTTTAAATCTGACAAAGATATTGCCATTGAAGGACCAAGCGTTTTTGTAACTAACCGTTTCCGATACACGTCTTAACAAGTTGGCCCTCATCTTCTTAAGGTCTTCTTTGATAGTGACTTTCGAACCCCTGAGAGAACTTTTTTTGGCGAATACTTCTCGACTGGTGCTATGTTTGACAAATTATTACTGCACGTGATTTTTTACTTCGAATATTTGCAGCACCTGAGGAAACACGTCCAACTCTGTGGCTGGTTGCTGTGAACTTCCATTTTCATGTTATCATTTAAGACATTCAGCACTTTTGGCTTTACGTCTTCATTCGCTTCTTCGGTAATCCCGTAAATTTTCAAGCAACCACATCTAGAATATTGCTCGAATTGATCAATTTTAAGATGAAGAACGGCATTTTCTTCTTTCAGTTTGTTTATTTTTGTTAGAAGCTGATCGAAGTGAATCACACCTCCACCTAGTGTAGGGCGGGAGGACTAAGTAAGGGTAGTTACACGTTGTAGGGTAGTAGTAGGTAGGTGAGATGCGCGCGGTGTGCGTAATGGGCGATGTACAATTAACGTAACAAAATACAGACATTTATTCAAAATCATCTGCTTTCTATTAATAATATCCGCGATATATCTGACAGGTTATGGGCCCAGAGTGCGAATCTAGTGCGCGGTAATCAATATTTGATTAAAAAGTGAAAAAAAGTGAAAGCACGTGTTTCGTGGGGTGAAAAATGTCGACGACGTACAACGCACACACCATCGAGAAACTCACTGAGGAAAACTATGAATCATGGAAACTACAAATGAAGAGCATCCTCATATGTAACGAACTGTGGCAGTACACGAATGGGACTGAGATAAAAACCGAAGCAAACACGGCGGAGTGGACAAAAAAGGATCAGAAAGCATTAGCGATGATCGCACTCAGCATTTCCCGAGGTCAGTTAAACCACGTCAAACATGCCGAAACATCCCGTGCAGCTTGGATCGAGTTCGAGAAAATTTACGAATCAAAAGGCCCTGTTCGTAAAGCAACGCTGTACAAACAATTATATCGCATAAAAAAGGAAACAAACACACCGATGACATCATATATTAATGATTTTTGTAACAAATCCGAGCAGCTAAAAGAAGCTGGAATCGGAATCCCCGAAGATCTGTTGTCAAAAATGTTACTTGAATCGCTACCAGACGAATTCGAGAATTTCACGGTAGCAATCGAGTCACGCGATAAAATTCCGAGTATCACCGATTTGAAAGCGAAACTGCTGGAAGAGGAAGCCCGACAATCCGAAAGAGACCGCCGATTCGGGAACGAAAGCAAAAGTGACGCGCTGTACACAAAGACGAGGCAGGTAAACGTTCGGGAAGAGAAAACAAAAGCCGATAAGCCGAAAAGATCGAAATTTAACGGAAAGTGTTACGAGTGCGGAAAAATTGGACATAAATGTGCGGACTGTTATCAGAGAAAAAGACGAGAGACAAAAAGGACCGATGATGCAATGACCGCAGTCGCGTGCAATGTTGAAGTAAAAAATTCTAACATTTGGTGTTTAGATAGTGCAGCTACGCGACACATGTGCAGAAACAGACAAAAATTTGACATTTTAAATACAAACGTACAATCGAAAGTGTTTACCGCGTCGGATACGTGGATAAAATCTCATGGTGTCGGAAAAATTAGTCTAAACGTGAGACTAAACGAAAAACAATCAAATCAAATTAAATTAACAAACGCAATTTTCGTGCCCGAGTTGAAAAACAATTTAATATCGGTACCGCAAATAACAAACAATGGTTATAAAGTGATTTTCGACAAGAATCGTTCATTTGTAAAACGAAGCGATGGATCAACGGCGATGGTAGCTGAGAAACATGATGACCTGTATATAGTGAACACAATCGAAGATCGAGCATTCCAAATACGCGAAGATCCCGGAAATTTGGAGAGATGGCATAAACGCTACGGACATCTAAATGTAGCGGATATGCAAAAATTGGAAACAAATGGTATGGTAAAAGGTCTGAAATTAAATTCGAAGAATAGGAACAAAGAATGTGTAGTGTGCTCGAAAGGAAAAATTCAGCAGCTCCCGTACACAAGTTCAAAAAATCGACAACAAGAAAAACTTGGACTAGTTCATTCGGACATTTGTGGACCAATGGAAGTTTAATCGCTTGGGGGTGCAAAATACTTCGTAACGTTTATCGATGATTCATCGCGATACATTGAAACGGTCATGCTCAAACAACGATCAGACGTTTTGACAGCTTTCAAAAATTACAAGAAGCGCGTAGAAAAAGAGACAGGATGTGTTCTAAAGCGACTGAGAACTGACAACGGAAAAGAATATACTTCAAAGGAATTTACGAAATTTCTAGAAAACGAAGGCATCACGAGGCAACTCACTGTGGAATATACCCCTCAACAAAATGGTGTGGCGGAACGCGCAAATCGTACATTAGTAGAAATGGCACGTTGTCTAATGCTCCAGGCGAAACTACCAAAATCGCTCTGGGCAGAAGCAATCAACACAGCCACATTTTTGCGAAACAGATGCCCGTCCAAATCCATCCAAGATAAAACACCTTACGAGGCATGGACCGGCGAAAAACCGTACGTTGGATTTTTACGAATAATAGGAAGTAAAGTAATCGCGATGGACAAAAGCAACCGTCGAAAGAAATTCGATGCAAAAGGCTCAGAATATCTTCTTGTGGGTTATTCTCAGGAATCTAAAGCTTATCGACTTGGAAACCTGGTACCGGGAAAGTCATCAAAGCAAGAGATGTGAGGTTCCATGAATGTGTCGACTATAACGAAGAAACAATGGATGAGATTTACTTGAACTTGGACAACGAAGATGCTGTACGAAACGAATCTATTATCGAAAGTGATAGCGAAGAAAATGCGAGGAAAAATGAAAACACCGAAGAAGAAATGGAGAGAAACGAAAGTAACGACTCTTTGGATGGCAATTGGGAAGAGAACAAAAACAAAAACCAACGTGGTCGTGGTAGACCAAAGCTAGTTCGAACGGGAAATGTTGGACGCCCAAGAAAAATGTTTACTAAAAGAAACAATACGCAAGCAGGACAAACGAAGCCACGAGAGGACCCAACGACAGTTACAGAGGCTCTAGAACAAGAAGAAGCGAATTTGTGACTAGATGCAATGGAAACGGAACTAGCAACCTTAGAAAGAAACGGAACATGGTCCTTGGTTCCTCGACCGGAAAATAAAAAGGTTTTAACGAACAAATGGGTTTTCAAAAGAAAACGAAACGAAAAGGGAGACATCGAAAAATACAAAGTGCGATTAGTAGCTCGAGGTCATGTACAAAAAGCAGGAATCGACTATGAAGAAATATTCGCTCCAGTTGCAAGATATGAACTCATTCGAACACTCCTCGCAGCAGCGGTTGAAGAAGACATGCACGTACATCAAATGGATGTTGTAGCAGCCTACGTACAAGGAAATCTGTCTGATAACAACCGGAACTGTTCTCATCAGATAATCATGAAAGTGTATGCAAACTGCATAAACCACTCTATGGACTCAAGCAGTCGGGACGTGAATGGTATAAACGATTAGACGAATTTGTAACTCATCAAGGTGGAAAACGAAACGAAGCCTATCCGTGTGTATACGTATATGGTAAAAACGAAAAACGAGTCATAATGGTAATATACATAGATGATATAATACTAGCATCAAAGAGCGTGCAGGAATTAAACATTATAAAAGAAAAGCTTAAGTCAGAATTCGAAGTTTTGGATTTAGGAAAAATTACTGACATCTTGGGAATTCATGTCGAGCGAGAAGGAGAAACGGGAAACATGAAATTATCTCAAGAGCGGTACGTGAACAATTTGTTGGAAAAATTCAACATGAGATCAGCCAAAACTGTGTCTACACCTTTCGAAGCGAACGCAAAGATCACGAAGGATTCGGGACCGAAGGACGATGATGAGAAGCAGAGAATGAGCAACAAGCCATATCGCGAACTCGTCGGAAGCCTAATTTATTTGGCCAACGCTACTAGACCGGACATCGTTTTTGCAGCGAACGCATTGAGCAGATTTTGTTCAAATCCCGGAGAAGAACATTGGAATTTGGCAAAACGAGTAGTAAGGTATCTTAAAGAGACGGCAAGTTTTAACATTAAGTATACCAAAAGTAAAGAAAAGCTGACCGCGTACACAGATTCCGATTGGGGAGGTGACATTGATGACCGACGATCTTGTTCCGGAAATATTCTCATTGTAGCCGGAGGCGCAATAAGCTGGAAGTCAAGAAAACAACCGACAGTGTCTTTATCGACGATGGAGGCAGAATATGTCGCACTCTCAGAAGTTTCTAAAGAGGTAATCTATTTGAAAGGACTATTAAACCATATGCAGTTTTACAACCTTGTGGGAAATCCGGTGCTTGTGTTTTGTGACAATCAGTGTGCAATAGAACTCGCAAAGAACGCAGTGTATCACAAGCGAAGTAAACACATAGACATTCAGTATCATTTTATACGAGAACTGATTGAAAGAAATGAAATTAAAGTTAGTTATCTAAGAACGGAATCGATGCTCGCTGATGTTTGTACTAAAGCTTTAACGAAAAATAAACATGAGAGAGCAATCGAAATGTTAAATTTAAGGTAGAAATTAGTAAAGGATTCACATCGATAGAGGGAGTGTTAGAAGCTGATCGAAGTGAATCACACCTCCACCTAGTGTAGGGCGGAAGGACTAAGTAAGGGTAGTTACACGTTGTAGGGTAGTAGTAGGTAGTTGAGATGCGCGCGGTGTGCGTAATGGACGATGTACAATTACCGTAACAAAATACAGACATTTATTCAAAATCATCTGCTTTCTATTAATAATATCCGCGATATATCTGACAATTTTCACTTCCAACTTGTTGACAATTGCATCTAGTTTTTCATTAATAATAATAATAATATACTTTTATTATTTACTAACAAAGCAACAGTTAATAAAACAAAATATGCCTTCTAAGGCGAAGTCCAGCACAACGTCAATGACGTCGGCTGCTCTACTTAACCTTATATTTCTTAAACAACTTATAAGTACAAAAATATTAAGAGTAGCATCCAGTGCTGAAGAGTTAATACAGCAATGCAAAGGATAATAGCACAGAAAAGAAGTAATTATAGCTAGCAGCAGAGAAATACAGAAAGAGGAAGAGAGAAAATTAAATACTATGCAACCTGGAAATAGAAGCCATACGTCAGTCTTCGAAGAGTAGTTCACGCAACTTCTTCTTAAAAAAATTGTAAGTGGAAGCAGAATTATATAACGTGTGATACCGATTGAAGAGATAATAGATGTTGTATCTAAAAGACCGTTTAACAATTTCCGATGAATGTAATGGTGGTGTCATTAGCCCTTTGAATCTCAAATTTAAATTATGCACGTCCGTTCGGTAAGAAATTTAAAAAAATAAATATGGGGGACATTTGAACTCTAAAATCTTATAATACAAGCTTGCAGCATGCAGAGTCCGTACGTTTTTCATATTCAGCCATTTTAATTGTTTCAATTTATGACTAACTCTGTCAAATTTGCGCAGTCCATAAATCAATCGTAAGCACGCATTCTGAACACGCTGCAGCCTTGTAATGGAAACGGAATCGAGACAAGGCCCATATACCATGTCGCAGTAATTTAGTCTTGCCAAGACAAATGTGTTACACAAAAGAGTTTTAAATTTCAAGTTAAAAATATGTCTGACTCTATATAATAGTTTGAGGCCGAAGTAAGCTTTACTGACAATATGAGAAATATGTTCTCGAAACCTAAAAGAAGAATCTATTGTTAACCCTAAGTTTTTTACAACATTCACAGGAGTCAATTTCAAACCCTGTAGAATGATATCGCAACTTGTTCTCTACATTTCTTATTGCCAAAGAAAATTAGTTTGGATTTACTTGGGTTCAGCCGCAGGCAATGTTCTGTAGAAATAACGGTTAATCTCTCCAGATCAGCATTGATATCATTAGTTGCTTCTAATAATTGGGATGGACTAAAGGATTTATAAATTTGACCATCATCTGCGTAAAAATGATATTTACAATTTTTGAACACTGAACCAAAATTAGAAACGTAAAGGCAATATAAAATGGGACTCAAGATTGACCCATGTGGTACACCTCTCTTTACTTCTAAAAATTCCGAAGTAATTTTCAAAAAATAAACAGCTTGACACCTGTGAATCAAATAGTTCGAAATCAAACTTACTGCGTTCTTTGAAAAACCTACAAAATTCAAAATTGAAAGTAACACGTCGTGGTTTACAGTGTCGAAAGCACGTGAGTAATCAAGTAACACAAGAGCTGTTATGTCACCATGATCAGTTGCAAAAATAATGTCATCGATTATGTGAGAAAGTGCTGTGCTACAACTGACACCCCGTCTAAATCCGGATTGTACTTCAGGTAGAATATCATTAATTGTTACATACTTTCTCATTTGTTTTTCAATTATTTTTTGAAATACTTTACCTAAAGCCGGTAACACGCTAATGGGCCGAAGATCACTATGTGACAGAGGATTGCTAACTTTCGGCAACGGTGAAATAATAGCTTTCTTCCAACAAGTAGGAAATACACAATGAGATACAAAATAATTAAAAACATGAACTACTATATCAGACAAATAAGGCAAGTATAGGGATAAGTGAAAAATACTTAGGCCATCATAACCAACTGCTTTAGATTTTATTCCTGAAACTTCCTTCAAAATATCGGTCTCTAACTGGAGAGAAATTAAAAACAGAAGTGTTATGTACTTTCATATTGCTTTGATAAAAGTTGCAAAGAGGAGTTAGGTACATCAGCATCCATAGTGGGCACAGACTCAATAAAAAATTTGTTAATATCGTCACAGGTTCCTAGGTGATCGGGTAAATTAGTAGATTGTTTGACACCAATTTCTAACTCTTTTAGATCATTCCAGAAAGCAGTGGAATTGGTACACTCAAAACGGGGAAAAATCATGTCAATATCAATTCAGGCTGAGAGCGATTCCTGGCTAATTTCTAAATCTAAATGCAAGCTAGAAAGAAACCTTCAAACAAAATATTTGCTATTTGGGTCGTTAGGAGGGGATTAAAATGTTGGGAAAAATAGTGAAAAAGAAAGAGCCAGAAATTTACCTTAAATTTTAGTAGTCAGAGATTTTTAAGCGTAAAAAAATGAAAACCTTTTCTCTCACTCCTTTTCTCACACCTTTTCTCTCACTTGAACCTGGACGACCCCTTTAATAATAATAATAATAATAATAATAATAATAATAATAATAATAATAATATCTTTATTATAAACAGCGTACACAGAATGTATCAAGTTTAACATAAATATCACAATCACAGGGCGAAGTTCAGACGTTGTAAGTAATCTTACTAGTTTGCTTTTCAACTTAACCCTGTCTAAATAAAAGATAATATTAGATAGTATGCCTATACTACGGACCTAAGTACTAAGCTAGACTAAGATAGGAATGAAGATAGCTAAGTAACGAGGATAGTGAATAGTAGGGATGAATTTAGAGAAGATGAGGGAAGGAAGGAAAATAATAATAAGGGAAAAGAAGAGAAGAAGAGAAGGAAGAAAAGTAAGAAAAGAAAGAAGAGAATAGAATTCAAACTCAATGACAGCACTCCTAAAAAGAAAAAAAAATACAAAAGAGCAGATCAGATGGGAAAAAGAAAGAGAACACAAAATATTATATTATTAAAAGCATTCGCATGCATCAACAGACCTGTGATAGTCGGAATTACGAGTTATGAGTTACGAGTTACGAGTTATAAGGACTCGACTAGTTAGTTAAGCGACTACATTGTAGCTTAAACAAATGCATTCTTAACTGTTTTTTGAAAGAAGTTATATTAAGGGTCTTAAGTTCATTAGATAAAGTGTTGTATCTGTCATAAATGCAGTGGGAAAAACTCCTCTCAAAAAGGGCGGTTCTGTGTGCCGGGGGTGAAATTCGTCCATGGAATCTGGTGGTGACATTGTGAACGTCAGAGCTAAAGCGAATCTTATTATATAAATAAGGCGGCGTCTGAAATGCCATTAGTTTATGAAAAAGACACAACAAAATGAATATATTCCATATAAATAATATAGATGAGCAGATAAATTTTCTCAATACCAATATTTTAAATCTTATAGATCAACATTCACCGCTAAGAATGGTTAAAATTACAAAAAAGAAGTGTCCTTGGCTTACTGATAATTTAAAGTTGTTAATGAAATTAAGAGATAAAGCTTATTCTAGGTTTAAAAGGTCCAATATATCTGCCCATTGGGAATACTATAAATCTTACTTTAACTACATTGTTCAAAATAAAAATCCAAAAATTTTATGGAAAGAACAGCACGCTTTAGATGTTAAAGCTAGGAAATCTACTATCATTCCCGAAGACTTGCAGTTGCCTAATGATATTAATTATTTTTTTATTGATAGCATTCCTGGCACTAATAACAGTACGCAATTGTTACAGTATTACAATAATAATAAATTACTCGATAATTATTCTAGTTTTACATTTCACACTGTAAATATCGATACAGTTACGAAATTTCTTGAAAATATAAAAACAAAAGCTGCTGGTCACGATGGAATTAATATTGAATTAGTTAAACTGTGTTGTCCCATTATCTTACCTTATTTAACATATATTGTTAACTCGTGTTTAATAAAAAATTATTTTCCAGACTCATGGAAAAAGGCTGTAGTAGTACCAATACCTAAATCACATAATATATCGGGATTTAAAGACCTTCGTCCAATAAGTATACTGCCCGTTTGTGCTAAAATTCTTGAAAAAGTTATGGACTTTCAGTTAAGGAAATATCTAGACGAATATAATATACTTCCAACTATGCAGTCAGGTTTCCGAAGTGGACATAGTTGCACGACAGCTTTACTAAATATTACAGATGATATTATAACTGCAAGAGATCAAAATAAAATTACAGCATTAACTCTGTTAGACTTTAGTAAAGCTTTTGATACTATTAACCATCAAACTTTATTAGCTATACTTCGCTATGTTGGATTGTCTGATAGTGCCTTGCATCTTTTAGAAAGTTATATCACTAATCGTTTGCAGTGTGTCAGGATTTCAAATTCTATTTCTGATTGGAGGTTTATTAGCAAAGGTGTTCCACAGGGCTCTATTTTAGGTCCTCTTTTATTCTCAATTTACACCATTGGATTGCCTAAATGTATTAAGATCTCAAAACTACATATGTATGCGGACGACACACAAATTTATCATTCGTTTCCTGTTGAAAATTATAAAACTGCGCTAGACGAAATTAATGACGACTTAACGCATTTGTCAGACTACGCTGCACAGCACTCTTTGTTGATAAATTCTGAAAAATCAGTAATTTTATTATTCGGGAGCAAAACAAAAGTCGATATAGTTAAAAACGCTGTTGATTTGCGTGTATCTGGAAAAGCAATTCCTGTTAAAGATCATGCACGAAATCTTGGCCTAACTATGGACAATACATTTCGTTACAATGCTCATATTTTAAATAACATACAAAAAGCTTTTGCTACTTTAAAGTTAATCTATCCTCACAGACACTATTTATCTGTTCAATGCAAAGCTTTACTTTGTGATGCGTTAGTGTTATCTTATTTTTCATTTTGTGCTCCTGTGTATGGTCCATGCCTATCTGTTGATACATCTAATCGAATTCAAAGTGTTCAAAAAGCATGTCTGCGATTAATTTTTGGTATTCGAAAATTTGATAGAGTATCTTACAAATTATCTAATTTGAACTGGCTCAGTATGAGTAATCGTAGGCTTTTACAAACAACTACGCTTTACCATTCTATTTTGTTGAAAAAACAGCCTGCTTATTTATATAACCGTATAACTTTCAGAACTGATGTACATAATTTGAACTTAAGATTTAAGGGTATGATTACTCCACCTGCTCACAAAACTGCAATCTATGAAAGAAGTTTCTCCTACCATATAGCGAAAATATATAATTCTCTACCACTGTATGTTCGCAACAGTTCTCTGAGTTCCTTTAAGTATAGATTTCGAAGATGGATTCTTGTATCACAAACTTAAATTTTGATGCAAATATTATTATTATTATTATTATTTTCTTTTTTTTGTTTAATTTTTTACCTGCAACATTTCACGATTTAGTTTAGGGATTATTTTAATTTAATTTTGTTTTGTAATATTTAGGTTATAGTGGAAGAACAATTTAGTAGTAGTTATCTACTACTAATTGAACTATCGCCTAAAGATTTTCGGCCATTTATATAGCAGAGAATTACTGTTCTTTTGTAATATTGGTGGGGCTGGAATAAAGGCATTTATTATTATTATTATTATTATTATTAAATGCAACTCCCTTCGATTGCGCATGTTAAACCAGGAAACTTCTGAAAGCTTATGAGAAATATGGCAATATTTCCTAATTCCAAACATGAATCTGAAACAGGAATTTTGATTTTTTTTGGATACGATTGGTAGTTATACTGTCTATGGCTGTATGGTAAATGGGTGCGCAATAAGTAAACTGCGAAAGAACCAGAGTTTCACATAAAAGCTTCTTTGTCTCAACGTTTAAGGTGGATCTGTAAGGATACACCTTTCGTAAAGAAAGATAAGCATTGCTAATATACTTAGATATCTGATGTCGATACCGGAAGGTATTGTCAATAAATAATCCCAAGTTTTTAGTTCCATTAACAACAGGATTTTTTTCATTATTCATTTCAATGTTTAAAGTGTTGCTCAATTGTTTACAACATTTAGCCTTCCCAAAAAGTAAAACTTCTGACTTTGTAGGATTGATAGCCAAGGAATGGGCTTTAGAAGTCTTATATAAGGAATCCAAATCTTCGTTAACTTTAAGAACACCATTGTGCCAGTCAGCAGGTTTAAAGGAGTAATATACTTGCATGTCGTCCGCATAAATATGGGCATTACTGTTCCTCAAAACTGAAATAAATTTAGCACTATATATGGAAAAGAGCAATGGATCTATGAGTGACCCTTGCGGCACTCCTTGCGTAACTCTGAGCTATTCCGAGCTACGGTCACTGAGAATAACTGACTGCTTGCGATTAGACAGATATTCTTTAATAAGATTAGCATAGTTAAAATTTAGACCAATGAATTGCAAAATTGAAAGTAACAAGTCGTGCTGTACCATATCGAAGGGTCTGGTATAGTCCAGCAACACAAGGATAGTAATGTATCCGTTATCAGAGGCCTGTAATATGTCATCTGTTACTTTTGCTAGCGCAGTAGTACCCCCGCCGAAAGCCAGACTGAACACTGGGAAGTATATTTGCCTCTATTACATATTTTGACAGTTGGGAGAGTATGACTTTTTCAAATATTTTAGATGCAACCGGTAGTAAGCTTATAGGGCGAAGATCTTGCAAATTAAGAGGATTCTTAACTTTTGGTAAGGGACGCACTAAAGCATATTTCCAACAGTCAGGTACGGAACTGTCGATAGTGCATGAATTAACTTTACAGTGATTGTTTTTGCATTGTACTTACATTTTTCATGAAATGGGGAATTTGTATTTTTCCACCGCAAGTAAACATACCTGGGGGATAGTAATGGTTTGGTAACCAGAATTTACAGGTGGAATAAGTTGAACACGTACAGAAAGTGTAAAAGGATCTTAGAATCACAAATTTCTATAGATCAATTTCGTTACGAATTCCTGAAACGCGAAAACTCACAAATAATGAGAAAAGGTGGAAACGCCGGTTCGAAATTTGAAATATGCATATGAAACAATGAGCCACGGTATCTGAGAATCTGAATTTTCTTTATTTATTTTCTTTTTTTATTTAAAGATCGTCTCAATTACAGTAATTAATTTTCTGATATTGTAAATTAAGAACAAGGAACAATAGAATCGCTTCCTGACTTCAGCACTTATTTATTTTTGATAGCTACGCTCGTCGTCTTTCGTAAACAGATATTCTATAAAATAAATTCAATTACAAATAAATTTAATTACAAACTACTTGTCGCAATGCTATTTGCACCAACTTGTACGGACACTGGCACATTCTGCAAAGTAATTAATTTTACTACAAAGACGACGAAGAACGAACAAGACTGACTTTCTAATTGCATCCTTCTGGGTTCCAGGCGGATCAGCCTGCTGCAACCATTAATCAAAATTTTGTTCTAACAGCTGGCCTTCTTCGTAATTACGTCGGTGTGTGTGTTGACCGTACGTGTTTGCCTGTCATGATCAGTTTGTCCATTACAGCGTATTAAAAATAAACTGCACAGCATCCATGGTGCTTTTTGCAAGGGTCGTAAAGCTTTCTGCGAAAGTCTGAAGTTTGCGCGACACGGATTTACGCAGGACAGGGCAAACAAAGATGATTAAATTGTTATACATCGTCTTAAATACATTTTGCAAGAAGTGTGAAATATGTTATCACGTTTGAAAAATTATATTCTACATTCGTTTGCTTGCAGATCAAGTCCTTTCCGGTCTTTGGAATGCAGGCAAAATTAACGTTTTAAATGAGAGGATTCGATTCCATGCTGACAATGAAAATTCAAGTTGCTGAACTTGCTTGCAATCCTGCACCAGCAGATCGTGTTTCATTCAAAACAATTAACGTACTCGCTTAAAATATGTTTCAACGAGACGCTGGCACTTTTGATACTTCGACTTTTGGAGCCGGACTTTTAGTAAATGCACTTTGTCACATCCTGTACGGGTAGTATAAAAAGGGAAATTTATAAATCAATTAACCAATTCATTATTGTTATCGAGGTTCAGTCAGTAATAATTCATTATTAGAGAGTGATTAGTAGAAATGAGTACGTCGTAGTGAGTTAGTGAATTCGTTATTGTTGGCCTCGGATGAAGAGCCAAGGAAAATTCAACGTAATACAAAACATTAATTATTTTTACGTTCGGCTTTGCTAGACCAGCCAGTGACTCTCCGACGAATAATTATATTTCGGGAAATAATAATTAATTTGAAACAATGTGCTTTGTGAATTCATAAAAGACAATTTAATCCACTCTTAACTTTAATTCTATTTTAATTTCATTTCATTTTGTGTAAAGTTTATCTTATAAACTTCCTTTCTATGGATCAGACAGATTTTTTTAACGAATCATCAAGGTGGAAAATAAACTTGTCAAACAAATTCAAACCTTTCGATTTGCTCCTGCTCATTCTCAAAACATACAATGTGTTAAGCTTTTCTGAATTGCACATTGTTACGGTACCTATTTACAATACAGCAGATCTTGCTCTGTATTCAGAGATTCGGTGTATTAAATAAATTAAACAAAAGCCCGCCTCCTTGTTCTCCATTTGTATCGGTCTGAAACTAATTCATTTACCTACGCTTAATTCAAACTTTGCGTTGCACATTCGACGTAGGATTTAATTGAATTAAACGGGATTAAATTTGCTTGCAGAAAGCATATTTGGTGAACTGAATGTTAAATGAATTCCATTTCGTGAAACTAACTAATAGACACGTATGAAGGTATGTACGTACGTACAGTCAGAATTAAAAGTAACGTCACTGTTCCTACTGAATGAGTTCCAAACTTTATTTTGTGCGGTCTGTCGAGGTATTCATCAAATCATTTTTGTAAATAATTTTTTATTCGGCAGCCATTGTTGCCAAAATAATTCGATATTTATTTTAAATACCCTGAATTTTATGGTGGTAGTGAAACTCCTCTGACCTATTTGCGCCTCGCTTTGGCTATAATCAGTATTAATTCCGTACTTGCATTGAACGCCTGTGTATTTCGTCTCCGCTTGGCCAGATTGTTGGAACGCAGGACAGGTTAACATAACCTCCTTTGATGCAAGCCTGTTCGGAAGCGAATTTTCATTCCTTCGAGCACTATTACTTAAGTTAATCAGTCAGTCAATTGTACCGTTTATAAACATTTTTTGGCTCACTTTTTTTGGACTGACTTGGTAAGTTATCTTGCTTCCTTTCTAGAAATTTATAAACTTAGGGTTTCTTTGTTCTATTATAAGCAATTTTTCTCCGCTGCCCTTTTCAACTGCAATTTTTATTGATCCGTTCTGATCTACGGAGAAGTGCCAGGCGTCTTATCAGCCCTAAGGCCCTCAGGTTCAGCGGGCTGTAAAAGACTTGTCTTAGTTATTTGTCTGCCCTTGCTGCTTGTTTGAGAGATCATCGTCATGCTGTTTTGTGCGATCTTCGTAACGTAGACCAACAACCCGGGGTAAAACCTTTCTTTTTCGCCTTCACCTTGAACGACCTTTGGGAATCGTGTAATACACTTGTAGTGTATTCAAATATAGCAATCTTGTCCTGTCCACTTTTTGTCAGATTAGGTTCGGCTAGGTGGGATGCGATCGAAGTGCTATTTATTGTATTCAGTTATTAATTGTCTCTACGTGCGAACACATAAAGTTGTTTATTTAATTTAATTATACACTTGGAGTTAAAAAGTGTCTAATTTATTTGCTGACCATAATGCCATTACATTACAGTACTTTCTTTCAATTTCCAAATAATTTAAGTCACGTTTGTTACCATATTTGTTATTAAGTTCAAGTTTCAATGTAATTCATTTTAATCACTGATTTTTTGCTTGCTTTTGAGTTAATTTATAATTTTAAAGTGAATTTTCATAATTTTTGAACTGAAGTTAAGAACCTGAGATCGTACTTTACAAAATTTCCTTAGCTTCAAAATGTTTATTTTGAATGCATAATGTAAAACGAATAAATTGAAACATGTATGTACTTGGTGATCTATTTTTAGGCATGAATTTCAGTAGTCACACGTGTGTTTGAATCCGATGCGAACCTAGTGCATCGAGTGATTTGGAAGTTTTCGGTTTTCTGAGAATTTAAATAAGCGTCGGAAAACGGAGATGAACTAACTTAGGCCCTACGCTGTTTATCGTCTTGATTATTTTATTTTAAGGACACGTGCCGATCGGTTTTTAAGAAGCAATGTTAAATAAATAATGTGAAAAACTAACACACAATAACATATCGATACTTCGCGTCACGGGATAGCGAGTCGACGCGAAGGCGAATTATTCGCGTGTGTGTGTGGGTGTGTGTTCATCCCAGTTCTCTGACTCCAGCTTCATAATTTGCTGTTTGTAAGCCCTCAGAATTTATTTCAATGACTAACAAAGGCTTTCATTTATTTTATTTGTATTTTTTTGTATGCTGTCGATCTCATGTTTCCTCTTCCTACAAAATTATTTTAACTATTTTGAGTTTTACTAAATGATTGTTTCGAATTCTTTATTTGTATTTTGTCATTTTTTTTTGTATTTTATCTATGAAATCATTTTTGTATTATTTGATTATACAAAATTATTCTCATTGATTTTATCTAATATTCTGAAATATTGTTTTGTTAGAAATTATTCCGATTGTATTTTTTGTTTTCGTTTTTCTAAAAATTATTTTCTCTATATTTTTGTCAACTAATCACTTTAATTATATTTTTCTGTTTGATTTCTTTTTGTCATTAATTTGATGAATTTTATACTGGGAATAATTTCATGCGTTGTTAAATTTTTTATTAATTTTCTTTATTATACCTATCATTTTCTAACGAATTTGTAGTTTTATTTGAATATCTAAATTTTCTAAGAAGTATAAATTTAGGTAAAGAAACACAAGTAAATTGCTCTTTGAGTCTTTCATGGTTGATCCAAATTTTGAGGAAAAGAGTGAGAAGAAAGTTGTTGAGTTTTTCTCACTCTCGTCGCAAGTTCAAGGATTAAAATAGGTTTGAACTGGACGAGCCCTTGTAAAGTGGTAATTCTTTTATCATTTAACCAGCCGAACTTCTTACACTGTCAAAGATTTTTGTGAGACAAAAGAAATTTCCCAAATACGTTCCGATTTACGTTTTTGAAATATTTTTAAATTTTGCTTTCTTGGACATACCCACCTCACCTCTTTAAAACTGAAGTTATTTGTAGTTGGATCTAATCAATACCTTTGGTGTGTTTATTTCAGTTGGAGCCTTTCGGTAACTAATTTTAAATGTCCTTCTATTATGGATTTTCTCTTTATTTCTTTTTGTCCACAACCCCCTCGCCGAATCTTCGACAATTCAGTTTGGGCAGGTAAAATCTGCTCCTTTATATCTACATTATCGTCAACTTGGTTTTAAATGTTGGGCGGGGGATCTTTGATGATATTGGATAGAATAAGTTTGAATGGTTTTATAAAGTTGCAATGATAATGACAATGCAAGGTCATTTATTGCTAACGATGTATGAACTGCCTTACGAGAAGTAAATATTGACATACCTGTCCACACACCAACCGTGAACACGCTGACATAAGCTACGTGAGCTTTTGGTTCACCACTTCCCCGAAGGCATCAACGTAAGGCAAAGTCCCCTCCCCCCTTAAAGACGACACTGAACGGAAAGAGCACGTGTTCAAGTTAATAAAGTATTGACATAGTTGTCTAAACACCAACGGTAAACACGCTGACATAAGCTACGTGAGCTTTTGGTTCACCAGTTCCCCGAAGTCATTGCCGCAAACTCTACAAAAATTATGCTTGCATCGGACAAAGGCATCAACGTGAGGCCAAGCCTCCTTTAAAACATCGACGTGCCCTGGAGAACTTGAGACGACACTTGCGCGAAGAGTACGCGTTCAAGTTAATAAAGCCATCACTTGGCTTCGCCCCAAAACCGCTAAGAAAGGAATTCGAACGGTAACATACAGTTTTGGATGTAAGGGTTGGCATTTATTAATGCTAGCAGGGTGGAAGTAATTCCTTTGCGCTTGTATGGCTCATCGGAGTTCCGCCGGCGTTTCTCAGTTCCATTCTCTCTTCAGTCTGCGTTAAGTTATGGAAGCGAACGTATGGGTGTTTTCCGTTGAAAATTGTTGCTGATTACTCTGAGGCGGATTATAGGAAAACACACTTCGCTGAAGAAGTTTTTTAAGGGGCGGTTTTTCTCTACCCGCTGGTCTATTTGGGACCCTGTTCGAGTGCGTTTGTGGGAAATTCTCCTCTTGCTTGAGAAGACTTCTGGATTTGACGATTATATCTCCCATTTGGCTGCCAGTTGTACTTGAGAAATCTTCTCTTTCTGGATTGGAGCTCGCCGCTCGAGGTTTCAACACGTAGTTGCGCAGCGGTGACTTCAGCTGATGCAACATTGACAGGGTTGAGAAGAGGACGCAGTACAGAACCGATTCAGCATCGTCAACGGTTTGTGAACGTCGGATTCCAGCCAAGCCAACTACACGTTTATGTTTTATTTTGCTTTTTCTGTCCTTTATTTCTCTTCTTTATTACACCGCCATTTATTTCATGTGTATATTTATATCGGGATTGCGTAATCTATTGCTGAAGAAAAGTTCATGTGTACATTTATATCGGATTTGCGTAATTTATTGCTGAAGAAAAGTTCATGTGTACATTTATATCAATCGGGGTTGTGTAATTTATCGTCGAAGAAAAGTTCACGTCATAGTAGTAACTTAGTTTATGTTAACCGAAACCGGCTTTTACCATCGTCGCGAATATGTAGATTGAGCCGGCAGTGTGGGCCTTTGCTCTGCACAACAACTCGATGGCCAGGCGAATGTTTTGCGGCGCTATTTGTTTTTTTTGTTTCTCTTTTCGCGAGCGGTTTTGCCCACGCATTAATCGGCCGAGGTACAGTTGCTTATTTGATTGTTGGTTTGAGCCTCTATGACGACCCTGTTTCATACTTCACCTGCACCAATAGTAAGTATTCGGCTACCAAGGAAACCCCAATAACACTGTTCAGGACAACAAATAAAAGTCTTATTTATCTGGCGATTGACTTTATTTTATCTCGTCACGATATGTCCTTTCCCGCTTCTCCCTGCGGACTAAGTCCAGCGGGCGGGGTAGCAGAATTTAACACAAGGTGGCGCCCCGTTACCGACCGATTGTGTTAGCCAGGGTCTGACACCCCGTTTTGGGATTCATCGATGCGCTCGGTTCATCTATCCAGGTGGATATCAATTGTTGTTACGGATTTTAGATATAACTTAGCCCTGGAAATTTTGTTTTTGTTTTTCTCCTAGTTTTTCCTGAATCACGGCGTATTAATTGGCGCACAGCACTCAAAGTACAGCGTGACAGAACAATCAAAAACTATCTGACATAAACGACAACCAACCCGATGTAATGTGACATAAAGCTGAACCAATTCCGGCAAAGGTCGAGTGTGTAGGTATATTAAGACTCCGTCGGAATAACAACGGTCACAAGGTGATTGGTTGGAACCTAATTTCATTAGATTTCTAGATTGCAGAGATTATTATAAGTAAGGTTAAATTATTTTAAAAAAATGTCAGTTACTCATCTTAGTTAACACTACTTAATTATTTAATTTGTAATTTTATGCTCGTTTTAACTTTTGAATTAAAGTTTTGTGGGTGTTTATGTTCTCCAATTCAATTCGAAGGAGGTAGCAAGCGCTGTTAAAATAGTCTCGTTTTTATAATTAAAAAATCGAAGCGTTACAGGATTTTATATAAAAATTGTTCATTTCACAGAAAAAGAATTCTAAATTTTGCGAACGTCTATTGGATAATAAAGTAAAGTGTATTGGAGACTTTGATGGTTTGTACATCGAACGTGCATAGCTCGATCTCCTAATGAAGTTTTCCGCTTTTATAAATCGAAACAAGATTTCATTGCTTTCCCAAACGAAATCTTATTTACATTCACGTCAGATCGATGCTCTTGTGGGCGTTCGTAATAACCATGTCGGTTTGATGTGCAAGCGATATCCAGAATTTTATTACAGAATTTGCAAGCATTATCTTTTTGCACAAAGAACGAGGCGGAAAGTGAAACATATTTCCATCGAATGTGAAAATAGGAATTCGTTAGAGAATCATAAGAACAAAGCATTCTTGATGACAATCATTTTGTTTAACAATAAAACCGAAGACGACAAACTATAGTTTTTCTAGAAAATTCCAGCATTTTCGTAAGATAAACAAAGTATCGTATATTGATCACAAACAATGTGGCGCGATCATTCAAAATTCATAACGGCATACTTGATTAAAAGAAAACAGCAGAAGAAAAAACTTCCCTCATCCTCAGAGCTGCTTTGTTAACGACCCTGCGGCACGGTGGCGCGTGTCGACAAGGCGCAGCTAATTCGAAAATTTAAATAGAAAACGCGCCCCCGTTTACGGCCCGGATTCCTCGAGTAGGACGGAATTAATTACGTTATCGGAAGTGTTGCATTAGGGCGGCTATTTTCGTTAATAATCGCGAGCTAATTAGCAAGCCGTTAAGTTCACGTTCGCCTCATAAATCACGAAAATTCAGCGCAAAACTCCCGCCAAGGATTTTCAGTTTAAATTTTGTATAAAGCTGATGAGACGAAAAATTTAGATTTTTCCTGGGGATCAATATTGTAACAAGAAATAATTATTACATTGCAAAGAAAACCTTGGTCGAAAACTTTGCTCTTGATTATACAATAATAATCCGGCAGCAGAGAAAAATGAATCATCGAGAGCTTCAAGAACACAGCGTTACATCAATCGCCCACGCACATCGGAAAGTACGTAATAAATAAAGTAATATGCGCAGTTTTTGCGATAAAATGCATTGCAGGTTCAGATTTGAATTGATTGGTGGTGACTGGAATAGCTGCACTGCGTCACCAGAGTAAGAAAATGTGGAACGAAACTCGAGCGTTTACTTTGAACTAAAACTTGTTGTGTACTTTGTTTATATTTTATCAACATCCTCTTTTTCTGCCCGATTTCATTCGCTCGTCAATTACCGTACCTGTTAAGTACGTGTATTTCGTGGCTACTAAAACCCGTCTGTACTTGGAACCTTATGAAAAAAAATGGAAGTGGGTGAATTGATTCAGGAAGACATAAATTTTATTTGCCTCCCACTTTGGTCGCCGCGAGTTTTGTCAATATCGCGAAAATTTATAGCCGTTTATATGCCGGCCACAACTGACCTGTCAAATTACGCCTAAGTCCGTATTTTTACTTCAAGAGAAGCGCGGGGTTGTTATAACCGAAATAAATTTCGGAAATTGACTCAGCGGTTTTCGATAAATCACCTAGAAAGAGAGAGAGAAAGGGCGCCCGTTTCTACCTACACGCGTTCTTTTAAATAAATAACCGGTGGGTTCGGATGATTCGAAGAAAAGATTTCAGCAGGGACTCGTGTTTGAAGTCTCTTCTGTAAAGCTGGGATTCGCGTCTTAATACGATATTTGTCGCCACATTCAAGAGACAGCGAAAATAAAAATCAGGATAAAGGACGACGGAAATACAATTACATACTTGCAGTATACGTGGTTGACGATTTTCAAACTCAAAATTGTATATATTTTTCCTTACAAGACTATTTGAATGGTTTTATGAAGTTGCAATGACAATGCAAGGTCAGTCATTGCTAACGATGTATCAATTGCCTTAAGAGAAGTAAATATTGACATACTTGTCCCAACACCAACAGTGAACACGCTGACATAAGCCAAAATTAATATGTGAAAAGTTATCTCATACGCTTGGATTTACATGCATAAAGGCGAATACCTGGTCGCGCTGGTGGGGGTGTCCGTACGGTCTCTGGTTACGTCAGCGAATTTGATTGGTCGCGATCCACGGCGCCTGCACAGTCGGTGCTGTTACCATAACAACGCAACTATTATGATGATTTTAAATGGAACTTCAGCTTGGACGGTAGACTTGAGACCCCATACGAAAAATGTCGAATCCGTCCGATTTTGCATGGGGCAACTTTCCATATATTAACTTTGGATATAAGCTACGTGAGCGTTTAGTTCAACACTTCCCCGAAGACATTGCCGCACACAATACGAAAATGATGCCCTGTCCGCATCGGACAAAGGCATCAACGTCAGGCCAAGCCTCAACGTGCCCTGGAGATGTCGAGACGACTCTTGCGGAAAGAGCACGCGTTCAAGTTAATAAAGCTATCACCTGATATAAACGACAACCAACCCGATGTAATGTGACGTAAAGCTGAACCAATTCCTGTAAAAGTCGAGTGTGTACGCATTTTAAAACTCCGACGCAAAACTATTTAGAAATTAATTATAATTCCTTAGAGTCGCCATCAACTTTATTATCTGCCTAGCAAGTTAACCAACTCGTTTCTACCGTGGTCGAAGGATAAATCATTACGACTGTGATGTTTTATGTTTGTTTTGAGACGAGTTTGTTGCGCAAAATTTAGCTTATCAAGTGTGTTTCTGTATATGTCAAGCACTCCAGAAAATGGTGCATTATTTTGGTGCGTATTACACTCGGGTGCTTCTTTAAGTGGTTCTTCAAATAGCCTATCGCTTTAAAGTCATACTTACGTTGCATTTCCGTTATTTTGTAATTGTCTGCATTACTTGTACAGATGAAAATAGCGTGCATGGCAGCAGACTTCAAAAGAGTTGTTCTAATGTACTCTTCATTGCGGCGAACTGTTGACATCTAACGATATCACGCAATCTTATGCAACACCTGTTTTCAGTGGTTACCGCCCGTATCTGGGAATGTGAACCATTTTTCGGTTTTAAGTTTGACTGATTTTTATTTCCGTTTTACATTAGCACACTTGGGTCGGCGCTCTTTGAACGGAAAAATTCAAAGGAGTCCCGGTCGTCGAACTTACATTTCGTCTCAGATTGATGGTAACATAATCTGCGCTTGAGCTCTGTTTTACAAGCGTCATCCTTCAACCTCTTCGAGGCACGTTTCTTGTTGTATGCGGGTAACCCCATTTTGGATGTTTCCGTCTCAGGGAGACGTGGGTATATTATCGGTGAGGGCCCCAGGAAGACATCCCATACTACAGCACGGCCGGATTGTATCAGTAATTTTACCTAACGATATCACGCGAAATTATGTAACACTTATTTTCAATGGTCTCCGACGGTGTCTGCAAATGTGAACCATTTTTCGGTTTTACGTATTGTTTTTATTTGCGGTTTACTTGCGAACACCCGGGTCGGCGTTCTTCGACCGGCAAAGTTCAAGGGAGTTCCAGTCGTCGAACTTACATTTCATCTCAGAGTGATGGCTATATAAGCGACGCTTTAACTTTGCTTTGCAAGCGTCGTCATTCGACTTCTTCGAAACACGTTGCTTGTTATGTGTGGGCAACCTCGCTTCGAGTGTTCCCGTTTCAAGGAAAAGTGGGCACAATATTGGCGAGGGCCCCCGAGAAGCATCGCATACTACGGCATCGCCGGGTTTTACTTGTAGTTTTATTCATTTTTTGGATTCAAGTTCTTATTTGCGTTACTTGCGAATACCTGCGTCGGCGTCCTTTGATCGCAAAATTTCAAAGGAGTTCCGGTCGTCGAACATACATTTCAACTCAGAGTGAAGGCAATATAATCTGCGCTTGTGGTTTATTTCCTAAGCGTCATCATTCCATTTCTTCGAGGCACGTTTCTTGTCGTTGTGTGGGTAATCCCGTTTTGCGTGTTCCCGTCTCAGGGAGACGTGAGCACATAATCGGCGAGGGCCCTAGGGAGACATCACATACTACGGCTTGACCGGGTGTTACCTATAGTGCTTCGGAAAACTATAAGCGTTCTCAGCTTCCCTCAGCTTGAACCAAAAGGTCGCATGTTCGATTATGTTATAGAGTTCGACGCTCTTCATTCGCAGGTTAGTTAATTGTTGATGTTTTCCCCTGCTGTCTGATAAATTTAGACTTTAGATAGGTAACCAAAACAGAGTTACTGTATCGGTCGGGTTTTTGAAATTTACTCGCCTCATTTTTTCCTCGTTTTCTTTCCCCGTTTTCTTTCCTCGTTTTCTGTCTCGTCTAAGAAAAAAATATCCAATCAGTCACGCAGCGATCGTATTGCCCCGAAATAATATATCCACGCGCTTTATTTACTTTGCGTGAGTTCACGAAGTCGATCGATTTATTGTAATAGCCTAGCGAATCCATTAAATTATGTAAATAAAAAGAAATCGTGTCTGGGCGCCGATCGGGTAACGAGTAATCCAGAAACATCTCTGCCGTTTGAAGCAAAAAAAAAAAAATTATCGAGCTCAGGTTTACGTGCCGCGGCGGATTCAAGCAGTCACTTCATTCGTGGAATTCAATACAGGCACGCAACCTTAAACACCAAAATCACTGATTTAATCTACTTAACGGTCTTTGCTCGTCTCGGTTTCCATCCTGAGAGCGTGTGTGCCGTTGACAAGAACTTAATCAAATTACGATCATAAAGCCCTCAATGTGGCACGCGAACCTTAGTTGGAATTGTTTTCGCACAAGCTCGAGGGTTGTAAATGTAGAGTCGCTTTCGAAGTCATCAAAGCACGCCTTCTCGTTGTATAACTATGTTTCTGATGGTCGAAATTGCGTCTGTAACAGCGTTAATGAAATCCATTATTATTAGCAATTGCTGGCACATGCGGGTGCGTTATTTGCTTATCACTTAAATCTCCGACTTCAAGTTTTTTTTATCTGTCTCGGTCCTTTGAATGAAATTCAGAATTTAATTAATTTCAGGATCCTCTTCTTTTGCAAGAGTAAGCTAGAAGCTAAAATTAATATTATTCGCTAACATAAACATAATGCTTGCAATGTAAACCAGTTAGTTCGTGAATTTTAGCTTATTGAAAAACTCGCGTTTGATCTCGTCGCTGAGTTAATTTTTCTTGAAATTAATTCTTAATTAATTTCATTAATTATTTCAGCTAGGTACTGATTATCTTGCTCTTATCTCTCTGTTTTCATATTTGTATTAAACTTGGTTTCTATGTTTTTTTTTTCTTCGAAAATGATTTATTTATAAAATTTATGCCTGTAGAGGATGAGAATGAGAAAAGTTAGACACTTACCGCACACAAATCCGCATATACATAAATCAATAACCGAATTGATAGCACTCCAAATTTAATATGAACAAGAAGTCTTAGCGTATCGCTTTCGGCAACGACCTAAAAGTTTCTCCTCTCTGGAGATACTGCAGAGAGATTCGATACGTTTCATGCATTATGCATTATTGCAAGCTTCTGCATTTGAGTTTCCAAAAATATCTTCAAAGGGCTTGGAGATGAGAAACCATAGTTTAAATATACAGGGTGATTCTTAAATAAACCGCCAAAAAAAAAATCCTGTGAAAGAATTTAAATCACTGATTACGAGAAAAATGTTAAAAAAAAATTTCCACAAAAATTATTATTAATTAAAAATGACCGCAAAAAGCATGTTACGCCAATGTGTGCTAATTAAAATACTGATTTCGCAATCGTAAATTTTATGATATCGTGTTTTCGTACGTTTTATTGAAATTTATTTATTTTCGCAAAAACAGAAACTTTGTTTTCGGACGCACATTTAAGACAAAGTTTGCAATGCTGGCAGGAATAAACTAATTAGGTGTTCAAATTGCAATTATCGTTATCCTTATTTTAAAAATTAGTATTGAATAAATTTGTTACAGATGATTTCTTCCCGTTTTCAATAATGAAGTAAATATTTTAAGACTTTTCCGGCATTCAATTCCGTTTAAGGTCAAGTTCACGCCTGATTCCTCGCTGCTGCAACCATAAAACTAAAAAAAAAAAACACTTTTAGGACTGTATTTATATCCTTCATCTGGCAGCTGGTTCTTAAACAGTGCAGTGTTGTGGATTTGGGTAAAATCTTTGATTAATTATTTGTCGAAAACTAAAGCAGCCAAAATTTTTTTAGCAGTTTGATCGTAATCAGTGATTTATATTCTTGTAGGGATTATTATTTGGCGGTCTATTTAAGAATCACCCTGTATATTATTACTATTATTCAAAGGATTTGGAGATGAGCTGGTGCGGCTTAAACATTTATTATTATCAAGTATTAATTAAGCTGACGGTCTTACGAGGACCACGAACATCTTCAGAACTTTGTATATTGAACTGAAACTAGCATAAAGAATAGTACTAGTTAGTTACAAACCTAAGTTTCGAGAATTTGTTGCAGACAACGCAATCTTCAACAACACCAAAATCACCAACGAATAACAACAGATGATTTCAAGCACTTGAATTATCAACATCCACAACGAATAACAGCAATTACTTCAATTTTGATAAAAACCAAAAATAACAAACTGAAACAGGTCCGAGATAGTACCTTGTGGAACACCATTTATGTAAATAAGCTGAAAGCCATCTTGATCTTCAAATTACAGCTATTACATTCTTCTAAATGATTTACAGCTGAACTTTTATGACTAATTTCATAATTTGAAGAACAACAGCAGGAAGATAATGATACAAAGGAGTCAATAATCGTTTATTCAATGCACATGTCAATTTCATTTTTATTTCTTTTTGGTGTAAAAGAAAGCATAATTTAAAAAAAATGAATTCGTATTTGTCACAATCACAAAAGGCGCAGAAAGTTGAACTTCCTGACCTAATAATTGAAGGAATATATTCAGCTTATTATATTTCCTCAAGTTCCTCGGTGCTTCACAAAATAAACAAATGAAGGCAGTAACCAAAAAGCTGGGGTAAATTCAAGTATCTTTTATTTCATTCGTATACCGGTTGTTAGGGGCCAAGTATAACATAGCAGTTTGCACGAGAGGAAAAGAAACAAACTGGTGTAAAAACGTGGTGAACGCCAAGACCAGTGGCGTAACTGCAGGGGTAGCAGGGATTGCAAAGTTAAGTAAAAAAAAATACGTTGAACTCTGAAAACATTCACAAGCGCGGCGGAAAAGTGAAAGCTTATTTGTAAATCACACTTCAAGGACACCTGAAAAATGTAGGTATATTTTCAAATGTAGAATACAGAAAGGAGAAAAAGGCATGTTGTCGAAGAACAATTTCAAAACGCTAAGAAAAACTACGTTTTAAGCGTCAATCTCGAATGAACGATGTTTGTAGCGCCATCTGTTAATCCGAGTCGTAAATTTGTAATTTGCCGGGTGAGTGATTCAAAAACAACTGAAGAACGTTAGCGACGTTCAAAGACATGAAATGTCTATTCTGTAAGCATTTCATATCAATTCTTATGCTTGTTACGATTGATATATAACAAGCATAACAATTAATTTCATAAAAAGCGTATTCTTTTCATCTGATTGTTACGGCATATTGAACTGTCATTGGTGGATTGTTGTGGTTGCTATGGTTACATGTCAATTAAGTCTCAGCAATTATTGTTAGGTATCAATTGAAATGGGCTGGTACTTACAGAATACACATGAATGTCCTGGAAAGAACTTCCAATAAATAAAATTTTATACTTAAATAGAATTTACGAGCAAGGTTGGTAGAGCTGAACTATGTATTAGAAGGTTCCCTTGATCAGCGGAGGGGAGAGAGGGTGCGTATCTCGTTACGTCACGTCACTTGATAAATTCCATTGGAAATATTAACGAAATTTTTGCGTTATTTGATCAATAGGTCCATAGAATTGATTCCATTTCTAGGGAATTAGATTAAGCTTTAAGAAATAAATTAAAACTCACTCTATTTACTTCACTCTGACGGATAGAAGTTTCGTGTGATGTCACGAGTTACTTTTGCGGGGAGGAAATTTCAAATTGCATAATAAATGGGAACAAGGCAACCTACTAGATGCAATATCAGCTTTACCAACCTTGTTTACGAGCACATGTGGCGCCATCTGTTACCTTGAGCCATAACGTTGTATTCTTTATTTACCGGAAAACAAAGGAAAAAAAAACGTAAGGACGTTCAAGGAGACTATGTTCTTAATGATTTAATGTTTGAATTTAATGTTTTAATGTTTGAATAAAAAAAGAACGGTTGTGGCGCCATTTGTTAGCATGAGCCGTAACTTTGTCCTCTTTGTTTGTAGGGATGCAATTTCAAGGCTACTGAAAAACGTTAAGGAAATTGAATAATAATGTTACAAGAACCAATTGGATAAATAAATAAAGTCGACTGGAAATGGAAAGAAAAAAGAAAATTTCAACCACAAGCAGCACCATCTGTTAATCTGTCGCCGCAATTAATTTAGTTTTCTTTAAATTCCGGTTTAAGACAGTTCCAAAACAGCTGAAAGCAAATTTCTTTAAAAAAGCGCTTGAGAAACAATTTAAGCGTACTCTGCTTAGCGCTCGCTAATTATCGGAAGCTTTTCTAGCCTAACATTTTGACAGCTGTTGTTGTTGGAATCGCAATTTTTTACAATCGCATCAGCTCAAAATTGTCCTTGAAGTTAACCGCAAAAATGCGGAAGGAAAAAAGGAATAATTTTGACGGGCAAGAGCTCTGCACACACGCACAGCACTTTAGTAATTCCGCTCGATTTACGCGTGTTTGACCCGTATGTTGGTCGAACAAACCCAGCAAAAACGAAATTATTAGGTAAACCGTAGGTTCTTGATCACAGAGGGTGATAACAGGAAAATGTGTTATCACTTAAAACTAAATATATTTAAAAGAAACTGTAAAGTACTGTAAGGAGTTTGTTATCATATAGACTAAACATATTTAAAAGAAACTCTATTTAGTTCTGTTCTTGGCCCCTGTGCTCAAGAACCTACGGTTTACTTAATAATTTCGTTTTTGCTGTATAATGATGTAAGGTTTATCAAAACTAAGCGCTCCAAAACTGAACTCTAAAATTTTAAACTTCTCTAAAAATCTCTAAGAACTTTTTTCAACTGTTTTCAAACTGTGACAGTTTAGTGATACCATAGATTTTTAATTTCAAAACATCCGTGATGAAATATTTCAAATTTAGTTTAAGTTTTAAGTTTTTTTTTTTAATTTGTTCTTTAAAGTTTAATAAAATAGTAAAAATATTTTCTTTCAGTTTTACTTTCTTCATAATAAATATTGTAATAAAAGGCGCTGGTGAAAGTTTTACAACCCGAAGATTTGAGTTCTACTTACGCCACTGACCAGGAGAGTAAAATAGAGGGAGTGGGGGAGTAACACATTAATAGCGATTTTTCAAGACATACTCGAGCTACTAAAGTAAAGTAGAACTATTTAAAAATGTACTAAAGTATGTTGACTAAGAGATACATATCCATTTACGCGAGAAAAAAACTATGTGAGAGGAAGACAGAAATTATGCGGTTAAATTGAAATTTATAAAAATGAGGTTCAGCAGCAATCAGGAAACAGAAAACAGGATGGAGGAGCGATTTTCGGCTACATTTCACAAACCGGAAAAGCCACTAACAAGCAAATCGTGATTCGAGTTTAGCTTAGATCAATACTAAAAGGATTTGCCGAAAAAAGGCCGAGAAGAATTATTATTTGTGTTAAAAATCATTCAACAATCGAAACTGAGATCAAAGTGAAATCCCGAAAATAAACCGCGCGTCTGCGCAAGACAAGTTCGGCGTTACGAAAACGCGAAGAAAACACAATTACACAATCAATTGTGGACGTAATTTAAACTAATTTCAAGCTAAAATAAATATACTTATATGTATTTTTGTAAGGTACGCTAAAAAAAACAGTCTACGAATTGCACTACAAAATGTAATAGAGACGTGAGACAACTTGTATTATATGTATATATGATTTTCAAACTGTGGCGCGCCACCCAGCTCACTACGTGAAACTGAAGGCGTCAAGAAGTCGGTTCGTTATTGTGCGTCATCGGCCGCCACGCCACCGGGGCCTATGCCGAACAAACTCGACTTTTCCAGCGTTGGAACAAACGAGAAGGCAGCGTAGAATATAAAATCGGCCGGAGTTGACTTAGGAGTCAGTCGAATTCTAAATAGCGATCGTCGAAGTTAGATTTAGTGTGTAAATAAATTGTTACAAATAAATTAAGTGTAAGCATTATTAAATTACGGCTAAGTTTTTACCGAGTGTTTTATTCGATTAAATAAATTAATTTAAACCCTAGAAACGTAACAATACGTACATAAGAGCACCTACTGACCACTCCTGATAGGTGAAGGGATTAAAACTTTAAGATTTCACATACTTTTTGCGTTTCGACACAAACATAACCTCAAAGACTGATTTGTTCAGATTTATCAAATTTATCTAAATATGCGCGACGTATCAGATTTTACTGTTCACTTTTGCGCCAATCAAGGATATTACAATGCTATAGGATTGTTCATTTTTTTGTACTGTATTTCATTATGATAATCAGATTTACAACAAAATTTATCAAATATTAAGGTTATTAGAAATTTATAGATTATACTTGAAGTAAGGTTACGATAACGAGCTTGCGATAGAGAGGGAAAAGGGACGAAGATTTTGTAGAGCTTTTAAAGGCTCTCAACGAAACATTTTTAATTGCAATTTAAGTTCATTTCTAATCTTGCGACATAACACATCTATCCATTGATGTGTTCAATTACAATAATTGAAATAAGATTTAACGAAGGGCCTCCTATACACATATTAATGTTATTGGGAAAGGGAATTTACTGGGGATTGAGAAGTGGGGCGTTGCTCCCATTATTTACCGAGCGGCATAAAAGCGAACCTGACATTCAACTGAATGTTCTCAGCTGAACACGATCTAAGAGTCTTGGATCGACATAGCAAGAGTCTTGCTAACGTTCCCGTTCCTCGTTACCCTGTCCAGAATGCAAATATCTTGCATAATCCCGATACCCCGATCAGTATGCAAGCGCCT
Source organism: Prosopocoilus inquinatus (assembly GCA_036172665.1). NCBI lineage: Eukaryota > Metazoa > Arthropoda > Insecta > Coleoptera > Lucanidae > Prosopocoilus > Prosopocoilus inquinatus. The sequence continues at coordinate 33,541,654 of CM069877.1, forward strand.
TGCATAATTCCAAGACAAGTGTCTTGTCTGCTCCCGACCAGTGTGCAAACGTCTTGCATAATTCCCAGACAAGTGTCTCGTCTACCTCCCGATCAGTATGTAAGTGTCTTGCATAATCCCCAGACAAGTGTCTTGTCTGCAGTTTCGACTCCGGATATAAACCGAACCCAGACTGTTACGCAATTGTATATTTACCTATATCTGTACACATGGAATAAAGTTTAAGTTACTTCACAAACACGTCTTCTCTATTTTGAGAACCTGGACACCGGCGAGTTGACCCGCACTGTATCGAAACAACCCGGATCGTTACAAAGATTACGATAATGAGCTTGCTATGGAGAGAGAAAAGGCACGAGAATTCTGCACACTTTTTAAAAGTCCTTGTTAGTTGTTAATTTTTTCAAAAGCGATAATTCTACATTTAAACTCACGAGCGTAGAGAATTTTCTTCGCCTATCCAAGGTTTCATATCGCGGAAAACAAACTAGGAAAAATTAGCTGAACGAATTAACAAAAAACTGCAAGAAGTTTACGACGAGGAATAAGACACGTTATCAAACAGCAAAAATTCTCTTAACTTAACGTATTTCTGTCGTCATAATTAAACGTCAAATCACATACTTGATCATACCTTACTGGCGATCTGGTTATGTGTGTGGGTTCCAGCCGTGTTAAGTTTCAAAACTTGTCATAACCTCAACTTAGGTGGCCAGTGTTCATGTTGCATTTTGTTTCGTTTTCGTGAACTCATTTAGAAAAATTTTATTCTTATAGTGGAGGTAAAAGATATGACATACGCAAGCATACTTTAAACACATACTCGAGTATGACGCGAAAATCGCTATAAGGCGAGAAACTCCATTCAACTGCGATGTCTTCATTGTGTTTAATAGATCAATATAATTGTTTGCGTGCTAACGTAAAATGCTATGTTACACTTAGTCGTTAACAACCGGTATACGAATCCATTTAATTTAAGTCAAATCTAAATCAATGAGCGAAAAAATAATAAGGTGAAAATTAATAAAGTAGAATATGATTACTATCTACATAGCATTTTTACTTATTAAAATGCCGGAATTCACGAACGGCGAGAGAACTGTTTTTCAGAAAAGTGTTTTCATAATGCTGACAGAATCTGCGCTAATCCTGACTTGCACACAAACACAATAATCACATTTTCGCCGAGCTCCTTAGTGTGTCGCCGATTTTATTCTTCAATGAGACCAGAGAATAACTTTTATAATTAGGTGGCAAGTTTCAATTTCTTTTTTCCTGAAATCTGCTTCTACTGGAGAAAATTGGAATATTTTCTTTTAATTTGAAACTCGACTTTTTATAGAGAAAACTTTCAGGAAGCGACCGCAAGTAACAAGCCTAGGATTTTGTTTGCCAATGAAGATTAAATATAAGTGCAAATTAATTCCGAGACGGAGAATTATTTTTACATTTTAATATCGCCCGAGAGGCATGCCTATAATTGTTTGCTGCTTCGCAAAGCCTGAACGGCGACCCCTTTTTTAAATTAAATCCGTTTTTAATTGATACGGCGCGGCGATGTGTTCCATGAACATGTACTGCAATAATTTCGAGTCTAAATTTGTTCTACAATTTACTTAAGCTGAGAAATCCGAGAATATGCAAATGTAGAAAAACGTTGATGACGAAATAAGAAGAGCTTTATCTTTGCGGCTCACTCTTCCGGGGCTTCCTAATTGACGTCGGTGAGTAAATCCGGGGCGAGAGAGATAATCTCTTGAAACCTAAGCCGCACGAACTACATACATGAAGCAACAACATACTCAGCCCTAAAGACATCTTTTTCTAAGTCGCCGTTATTTATATTACTGTTACATGTGTGTACATTGCACATTCGTGGGTGGATCATTTATTTTTATCTCTCACGTAGAAATAAAAGTGCCCTTACGTTTATTATAATGGTGTGCTGAGATGTCCTGAGACTTTTACGAAATAAAGCTGGCATTTGTGCCTTGTGCATTGTTTGAAAAATGGGGCGCACTCGTTTCAAACCCTCCTGTAATAAGCTTTCCAACCTCCATCACGATCGAATCAAAGCAACAGAATTGGAGTGAACCACAACATGCCTCAACTGTGATGCCTTCGGAACTTCCATTAATCAAGGCGGAGCCGGGCACGTCCTTCGCAATTTCCTCGTCCTGTCGCTTTTTAATTATCGTCACTCTCAGATATTTACCCTATCCGATGTACGTAATTGAATTTTTTTGTGCTCGTAGGGGTTTCCGTTTTCATACGCAAATTTTGTGTATAAGCAACAATATCCGAAACCCCAGGAGATTACAGATGTAATGCGTTTCTTTCTTTATATATTTATATATTCGGGGGCGAAGAAATTGGGTGTGAGAGATGTTACAGGTCGACGATACAATACGATACGAAATTGCTTAAAAAGAAAACCCTACCTATACACCGGCAAGCAAGACATTTTCGAGTTTAAATGACTGACGTATTTGATTTAGGAATGTAGGAAAAGCAAATGGGATATGTAAAAACATCCGCAATGAATTTGACGTAATCGCATCACATGAACGCCCCATATAAATCGCCTGAAACTGGGAAGTCAAAAATAAGCCTCTAAGTTAAACACAAGTAACAAATGATTCTTGTTCGTGTCGTTCCTCTCTTTGCGGTCGTGGATGAGCTACAAATTGAGTCATCAATTATCCTCTCGCATTTCAGCCGAGGGAGAACCATCCATATTAAGAAGAAAAAGTGCTCGCTTCGCCTTTGTGCCGATCGATGGCGTATTTTCCTCCTCCTGAAAAAATTTAATATCGAATCGAGTTGAACTAAACAAACAAACACAGCAGCTCTCCCCTCACTCTCCACCAAACATTGTTATTAATATTACCCGAGAGATCTAAAACTCGCATTTTACGGCGTTTCTGTTATGCGTAGCTGCGATCGAGTGGGTTATTTATCGGCGAGTCTTTCCCGTGTAAAAATAGAAAAATTATTCGCGATGATAACGCGAGCGAGGATTCAGAGGTTCAATAGGCTTCCATCCGATTTCATTTGCGGTGAATTGCGTAAAAATATCAGAAATATCCACACAAAAAAGTATTTACATGAAATCGCATCAAACCAATAAGATGAATGGATAAAAACATTCATGATGCTACATTTTAATCCAATTACGTTAGTTACCTCCTGATTATTTACCGAAATATAGTGGCAAGTTGCGCTGTCCCGAGCTAGTACTCTGATGTGATGGAAAAGGGTGAGTTTACAAATATTAAGGGCGCCAGGTAGAACCCTCCCCCCCCTGATCACTGCGCACTGTAAAACCGACTCCCAAGGGTTCACAGCCTGCGATAATATTCGAAAACATTAACATTCGATGCAGTCGACCTTAGAAAATTTTGAACTGACTCAAATGATAGAGAATCCTACCCGTAGTACAGGCACAACTTTCATCCTTATTGATTTATTAATTACGTCTGATATAAATATTGTTTCTAACACGCGTGTTATTGGAGTTCCCATTTCTGATCATGATCTAATTTGCTGCAATGTGTTAATTGAACACGAAGAGAAAAATTGTGTTCTTAGAACATACCGTGATTTTAATTCCATCGATGAAAATGCATTTTATGATGAGTTAAGAACTTTGCACTACATTATATATTTCAATTTGAAGATATTAATCATAAAGTTGACTTTGTGAATCATTTCCTTATCAATCTATTGGATTTTCATGCGCGCTATAAAACTTCTCGTTTTACTAAACAAAATGCTCCGTGGTTAACACCAAATTTAAAATTTATGATGAAGGTAAGGAATAATGCTCTATGTAGATTTAAACGTACTAAACCCCCAGAATACTGGGATTACTATAAGCGTATACGCAACTTTACAACAAATTCAATCCGTTATGAAAAGAAAATATATTTTAAACGCGTGTTATCTACGTCAAATACAGCAACTCTTTGGAAAAATTTGCAGCAGCTAAATCTACTTAACAAAACAAGAAATAAGATTCGTCCTGATTTGTGTGATCCTGAACTTATTAGTGATTTCTTTATTCGCAACATTCCTACTGTCGACGTAAATAACGCAAATATTATCAATTTTTACAAAAAAAAAATACAAAAAGTAACTTCGAGGAACTGTTCAGTTTCAAATTAACAGATATCGATACTGTGCGTAAAATTATTGTTAACATCAAATCGAAGGCTTTTGGTTCAGACGGGATCAACATTTCAATGTTAAAAATGTGTTGCCCCTTCATTATACCATTTATAACGCACATAATTAACTGCTGTTTAGAACAAAATGTTGTTCCTCTCTCTTGGAAGCGCGCTATCATCACGCCTTTGGCAAAAATTAGCAACCCCACAGAATTACAACATTTGCGTCCCATTAGTGTTCTGCCTGCAATGTCGAAAATTTTCGAAACAGTTCTAGAGATTCAACTTCGTGATTACGTTAATACAAATAACATATTGCCTTCTATACAGTCCGGTTAGGGACCTTTGCATAGTTGCACGACTGCCTTACTTAATATTACGGACGATATTTTAAAAGCCGTTGATGCAGGCCTAGAAACAATTTTAGTTTTGCTAGACTACAGTAAGGCTTTTGACTGTCTCAATCACGCAATATTGTTGTCCATTTTACATTTTATAGGTCTGTCTGACAATGCTTGTATTTTGTTCAAAAATTACTTTACTGAGCGCACACAGAGAGTGGTCGTTGATGGCCAAGAATCTCAAGAAACTGTACTATCCAGCGGCGTGCCGCAGGGGTCGATACTAAGCCCACTTTTATTCACATTATATACAGCTAATTTTGGGTCGTACTTAAACTTCTGTTCCCTGCATATGTACGCAGACGACACGCAATTATATTTTTCGTTTAAACCTACGGAAAGACTTGCAGCCTGCAATTTAATTAACAATGATTTACAATCTCTTGTAAATGCGTCACACGAACATTCTTTAATCATAAATCCAGCAAAATCTGCTTGTATGCTGTTTAGTAAGAAGGGAACTGTAGAAGGACTTAACATTGTAATTAACAACTCCCAACTTTCATTTATGAGTGAAGTAAAAAACTTGGGGCTTTTGATTGATACTAACTTACGATTTAAGGGATATATAACAAATTGCATAAATAAGTCGTATGCTGCGCTTAAATTAATATACGCAAACAGAGCTCTCTTATCGAAAATGTGATTCTTTGGTTCTATCTAAATTCAATTATGCTGATGTTGTGTATGGTCCATGTATCGACAGCGACACTAGTAGAAGAATACAAGTAGTACAAAACTCCTGCTTGAGACTTATTTTTGGTGTGTTAAGGAGACAAAGAATTACACATAAGCTATTAGAAGCAAATTGGCTTAACATGAAAGATAGAAGAATTTTACATTCGGGTTGTTTGTTTCACAAAATTATTCAGAGTGGCTATCCTAGGTATCTGCATAACAAAATATCGTTCAGAACTGACGTTCATCATTTAAATATTAGAAATAAAGGGCTCCTAACTCCACCACTACATAAAACAGCTATATTCGAAAGATCTTTCAGTTATAACGCTGTGTCTCTCTATAACTCGTTACCGCAAAAAATAAAAGATCTGTCAGTTAATAAATTTGCCTCACATCTATTTAAAATTCTTTTTAATCGGCTGCAGATATCTGTCAGACATCTTTACGCCAACATTTAAAGTTACATTTAAAGTTCTACATCTTCACATTAATAATTTTTCTCACTTAGTTATTATTATAATTTTTATATATATTGTATTTGTCCATAGTGAACAGTTTACTTGTTTGATACTAAGAAACGCGCCACATAGTTTTCTATATTTTGAGTAGGTTGAGTGTAAGAGCAGGGGATTACTTGTTACTAGTAATCCATCTGAACTCCGCCTGTTTTTTCAAGAATAACTGGTCTACAAAATATATATGTATCTGTAAATGTGGTTGAAAATAAAGACATTATTATTATTATTATTATTATTATTAAAAACGTACTTAAAAGGGTTGAAGGGGTTAAAACTATTTAAACTATCACTTCCTGAAGAAAATATTAGTGTGTTCAACTTCAGACAATCAGGTCCAGTACTGGCCGTCACAAACTGTGAAGCGATAATCCACTTTACTTAAATTAAACTAGGTTTAACTCGCACGAGAGAACGTTAACACCTGTGCCGGAATATTTACGTCGTCAAATTATAGCAAACGTTAATTAAGAAATGCGAGTACGTTACGATTTCGTGGGCCCAGCTGATAAGTTGTGCTCCGTCTGTCAATGGCTAACAAATGTCAGCGAAGCAGCGCCGCCACTTGTGGAAACGTCTACCTTCAATTATATCGCTTGTACTAACTATCGCACATTGATGATCTTCGGGAGGCTACGTCGCTTACGTACGTACGTCGACCACGAGAAAATGGATCTCCAACAGCGTACTCAAATCACCCTCGGTAGAGAAAAGTAGACGCAAAAGAAAGCGGGAAAAAAGTAGCACATTCCTCTGTTAAAACAAAGAAATCAAATACAAACATGGCTCACGCTAAAATCACAACCTAATTACCTCTGTTTTTCGATGCAGAAGCGGTTTATCCGCGCGGAAGAATTTGCTTAAAACAATTCAGCCAACACTTTTTCTTTTATTTGCAAATTACTTACATCATTTAAACTTCCAATTGTCTTGTAAAAAATTAATATTTTATCGCTTCTACCACACTAAAAGTTCGAATGTAAAATGAGGCAACTTGCATCGGAGTGGTTGGCGGACGGCTCGGAAAAATTGTTTCCCGACCGGAAAGCAACTTTTATTCTTTGTGGGTTTCCCCCGAAGTATTCCCTGCGAGGGCCGCCTTCAATTCAAAATTCCGTCGCGGTCAAAGAAACAACTGAACAGCCGCATTTTATTTCTGAAGCTGCCGCCACAACCTAGAGTTCCTACATTCGGAAAGGTAGAAAGATCTCTCGAATTTTAGAGGTAAATGAAATGACAATTTTTACTGAATGTTTCAAACGTATTAGTTTATTTTCACTTACAATTAATTTTCAAATTAATATCTTGCTCATTTGTATTAGGTATTTTCTGCGTAAGAATCCGGATTCTTATCATTATTATTTTTTGTTACTCAGTACGCTTCATTTAATTAGGATACTTTATTAAATTAAAAAGCAAGCTGCGAGCTTGTATAATGAAAGCATTAGTCATCTTGCAAAGCACCAAGAAATGGGATCATACTAGGGTATCCTGTTAAAAAAAAGAATAAAAACAACAGAATAGAAAGTATCGTTAAATCAGCGGTTAGCCAATTCTACGAATTCTTAGGTTAGCTACCCACGTCACCCTAGAGCATAATAAATACGATAAGAGAAGAATGTTCGCAGAGTTTGGAATGTGACTTAGTCTGTATAGCATGCGCTTTAAACTTCCTCGCCGTAAACATTTCAAAATTCAAAATTTATCCTCTCAGTCAATTTTCCTGATTTAATTTAAATAAAGTATAACTGGGAGGAATCTAAATTTCCACAAGGTTTTATACAGATTGACATTTAGCGCTATCGCGTCACGGCCGTGACCGCCGCTGCGGCCGTTTCGGTGTGTGAAGCCCTTATTGAATCATGTTCGGTTGACGTAGTTCGTTCGCTCAGTTTCGCTGCCCATATAACGAAGTATTTACATAATATATCAGTCATGTGCATAGCGAACCTGTGCGAACGTTTTACGTCAGCCCAATATGATTCATAAATTCATAAACAACAAAGAACGTAGTCGGTCGGTAGTTTAATTATTAGGTAGGGCACATGAAACGCGGACAAAAATTTAATAACATTCTAAAACGGCACAAAGTTTCTCATTGTTTGCAGTTAATAAAGATTCGATTTTCTTTTGTTATTAGCGTGCAGAAGCGTAAAAATTAAACAAAATGAAATATATCCGTTTTAATTAATTTTACACTCGAGGGACACACGGTGGAGCTGCGACGTAATGGAAGTAATATTACAGCAACGAGGAAAAAAATTTAATCTATTGTTTAATTTATTTGGTCTCCAGCAGATATAGTAAATCTAACTCTGATTCGAAATTAAGTTTCTAGTTAAGTTTTAGAATAAGTTTCTGATTAACTCCTAAAATTTAAAAGAATTTTTGTATTTACTTTTCTTCAAATTGCGGTCATGTTGTTCGTTTGTACAAGCTTTTGTATCAAAATTAGTACATAAGTGCTTAAAGAATCTTAAATATTCCAGATGTTATGAATTTTAAATTATTAACATTGAATTTTTAACTTGTATAATTTTGTAAATGTTTGATATTTTGAGTATAATACGGACAAGGGCTTTGTTCCTGTCTGGTTCTAATTAAAATATTAAACGATACGATGTAATTTGAATATAGGCAAAACCGGCCTTGTCATTTACATCGTGTCGCTTCAGACAACAAACTGTCAAACATCATCTCCCAAAATTCTGGAATGGTAGCGATTCGGTGATTTTTTGCTGTAATGTTGTTCCAAAACACATGCTAGTGACTCGGATTTAAACTTGATATGCGGATTAGTATGAGAATAAAGTCGGTAGCTCTTCTGTTGGAACTAAATTATATAACAACGTGCAATGTAATCATTATGACTCAGTTCAATTGTTGCTGTAATATTGTTACAGAAAATACGCTCTGATATAGGAAATTATTCAGACTAGAATAATGATTGTGAGAACAAAAGAATGGTGTTTATAATTATGCGTCATCCAGTTATACCCCTGGAGGACGCCATATCATATCTTTAGTGTGCTGCTGGAAAGTTTTGTGGAATCTAGTAGGTCTAGAATTGTTAGCGTTTATCAACTGTCGTATTTGAAAAATTTGACGCTTTCCGCCTATAATTCTATTGACAGTGAAGTGAACAGTGAAGTGAACTAGTTTTGTTTGTACAGCATTTAAGAAAAAGTGATTTTGTGTAAACATGGAAATCTCGCGTGAAAATTTTCGTGCCGTGATTTTTTACGATTTCAAATGTGGTCTAACGCCGAAACAATGCCTCGATCGGCTTCATTTGGCTGTTGGAGATGAAGCACCATCAAAGAGCAGTGTTTATAATTGGTTGACCGAATTCCAGCGTGGACGTATCTCTCTCAATGACGAATTTCGTGAAGGTCGTCCATCAACATAATTGTTGCCACTAATGTAGATGCTGTGCGTGAAATGCTTGAACGAGATCGACAAGTGACATACCGTGAGATTCAAGGATCCTTACTCATTGACATGAAAGCAATACACCAGATTTTGCATGATCATTTGAATGTACGAAAGCTTTGCACTCGTTGGATCCCACACAATTTAACAGAAGCGCAAAAACAGGGTCGTGTCAAATGGTGCGAAGAAATGCTCAAGAACTTCAATGGAGGTCGTTCAAATTTAGTTTATAACATCGTTACTGGTGACGAAACGTGGATCTATTCGTACGAGCCAGAAAGTAAACAACAATCTACCGTTTGGGTATTTCAAAATGAACCAAAACCAACAAAAGTTGTCCGTTCACGCAGTGCTGCGAAGCAAATGATTGCTTGTTTCTTTGGTTTAACTGGACATGTAGCAACCGTGGCTTTAGAGGATAGAAAAACCGTGAATGCTGATTGGTATACTATAATTTGTTTGCCGGAAGTCATCAATCAAATAAGAAGAAACAATCGAAATCGACGAATTATTCTCCATCATGACAACGCCAGTTCTCACTCAGCCGGTCAAACAGTTGATTCTTTGTCCAACAAAAATGTTGAATTAATGACTCATTGACCATATTCACATCATTTATCACCTAATAGATAAATATCAAAAATAAAATGCGTGGTGAGCGATTTTCGTCGGTTGAAGCAGCGGTTGAAACATTTCGGACACTGGTCTCTGAGGTACCATCTTTAATAATAATAATAATAATAATAATAATAATAATAATAATAATAATAATAATAATAATAAATATATTTCCCAACAGACAGTACAAGTCTATAATGGACATTAGTTTAAGGGCGTAGAAGGCGCACACTAAGCTAATATACTAAATAAGAAAAAAAATAAATATTACAAAAATAGTATCAGCAATAACAAGAAGTAGAGATACTTTACGGGAACAGTAAAAATAACACTATTAATTACTGCAAACAATAACTCTAAATTTAAGCTAGTTAATTCTAAGTTAACAGAAAGATAAAGACAATATCAAAGATGAAAGGAGCAGTGTCGTTAAGTTAGACATTATATTTTGCCAGGATTTTCCTTTTTATTGGAGCACATTTAAACTTTATATGAAATATATCAAAAACAGGATCTGAGCAAATGTCATTATAAAGTCTGAAACAAGTGATCAGAGGAGAGTGTAAATGATAGAAAGTGTTTGGAATATCATAATAAAAGGTAACAGGACATCTGCTTGCGATTCGAGGCACAATTAACTTTAAATCACTTAGTAATGAAGGGCAAGAAATTTCCCCATGCAAAAGATTTTGTAAAAATGTTAAACAGTTAAAATTTCTTCTGGATGTTAAAGAATTTTCATTAACTGCGGATAGCAAAATCATCTGATTTTGATGCCAAGGCGGGAAACAATTATATAATTTGTAGTACAAATATTTTGCAAATTTTCTTAGTACATTTTCAAGAAGGTTGATATAAACTAAGTTGTGAGGTTTCCAGATAACGCTACAGTATTCAAGCCTAGATCTAACAAGAGCATAGAAAAGTGACTTAATAGCTAATATATTTGTGAAATCTTTCGTATTTCTAATAATAAAGCCCAATAATTTTAAGAATAAATTTGTAATATGCAAAATATGAGGTACAAAAGTTAAGGCAGAATCCATAATTACCCCTAAATCGGAAATCTCTTCACACGTAGTCAACAGAGTGCCATTTAAGTTGTAAAAATAGTTAATAGTATCGTTCTTTCTAGTAAAGGACATTTTTTTACATTTACTGACATTAATATCCAGTTTGTTATGAATACACCACGTACGTAACATTTCAATACTATCCTGCAAATCAATACAGTCTGATTGAGAACTAATAACATTTGCGATTTTAAGATCATCAGCGTAAATAAAGGTGTTACATTTTATGTTAGAAGTTACATCATTGTAGAATATGACGAAAAGAAGAGGACCTAAATTGGAACCTTGAGTGACTCCACTAAGCGTGCAAAACATGTTTGAAATAAAACCAGCATATTCTACAAAGATTGACCTACCTACGAGAAGAGATTTCATTAATACTAGCAAGCTGTTGCACAAACCGAAAGATCTTAATTTACTTAGGAGAGCACAATGATTAACTCGGTCAAAGGCTTTGGACAAATCCGTGTATATGACATCTACTTGCAGACGGTTATCTAACGCACTCGATACAAATTGCGTAAATTCACATAAATTGGTGGCAGTCGAGCAACCCTTAATGAATCCATGTTGCTCTGGTACAATCTTATTTACAACGTGATAATAAATCACATCAGAGAGGATGGATTCAAATATTTTCGCAAAATTGCATAATAATGAAATGGGCCTGTATTTCGTTATAAGTGATTTATCTCCAGACTTAAATACTGGTGTTACTCGACTTAATTTCCACATGACAGGATAGTGTGACTGGCGCAATATTAAATTAAATAAATAACATAACGGAGTTAACAAACAACTAATACAATCAACAACAAAAAACGCAGGGACATTATCAGGACCACAAACGTAATTAGATTTAAATTTTTTCACAACCTTTGTAATATCACAATTTTCAATAGTGAACATATTCAGGACTAGGTTATTAACAGACGCGTCTTCATCGTAATAGACTGAACCACAATTTTTATCACAGAAATCACAGCTCATGTTTTCAGCGGCACTAACATGATTATAGTTAAAAACACTTGAAAAATGATCTGCAAAAGCATTCACTATTTCTTGTTGACTATGAAGTAAATTATCTCGATAAACCATAGCACGAGGCACACTGGACATGTTTCTCTTCTGATTGACGAATTTCCAAAACTTTTTAGGATCACTCTTCAGAGAATATTCAGCATCAGATATAAAATTTCTATATTCACTACGCGTTTCCTTTCGAATTTCTCGGCGAAGCTGTCGAACTATTTCCAAATGATAAATATTTCTAGACTTTCTGTAAGCGTTCCAATGTTTGTTTTTTCGCTTAATTTTACTTATAATTGAGGGCGTAAACCATATTGGATATTGGGCTCTAGTTGAAGTTAGGGTTCTTTTTGGCACATATTTATCCAAGAGCTCAAAAATTCTCAAATCTTTAGAGTGGAAAACGTTTCCAGAAACTTTTCCAGTAGCCCACGTAACGTGTATTACTGAACACCAGTCCGGCCGCGAGCCCTTTGTGTGAAACGACTGGAGTGTAGAGTTAACGCGCACTTTATCACACACATGTTGTGTTCTCTGGTGTTCTTTATTTTTGCCATACAAGCGAGAGGAGCGCGCGTCTGAAAATCGGCTCGTTTTCTGCGCGCTTTTTTCATTTTTTTTTTAATTCAAAGTCGCAGAAAGAAGAAATATAATCAGGAAGACAAGCAAAGCGAGCAACTATATTCGATTATAAACAATAACGAAAAAAAATATATAATTTCGAATAAATAAAGTTGAACGGAAATAGCTATAGAATATAAGAAGTTTTAAATATAAGTGGCGCCATCTGTTAATCTGTGGTCGCAGTTCTTTTTAATTCCCTTTAATTTCCTGGAAAGAGTTTGAAAATAGCTAATTAAATTTCTTCGAGAGAGAAAGCTTGGGAAACAATTGGAAAATATTTTCGCTTGGCGGTAGATTTTAGTTTTTCTAACCTAAAATTCTGACAACTTTTGTCACTTTTATAAAAATAGGATAATCCAGAAGCAGTTAGACGGTTTTGACTTGCTTAGCATAAAAGAATACAACTTCGAATAAACAAGGTCGAACAGAAACACCTGCAGAATATAAGAAGTTTCAAATATAGGAAGCGGCATCTGTTAATCAGTGTTGTATATAATAAAACATCAAGTTACTCTGTTTTTGTAAAAAAAAACAATAACATAGTTACATAATAAATAATGTTTATGTAAAAGAACGAAGTGTCAATCTTTAATTAGAAATTATCATCAATTCATCGAAAATAATTACACATACACAACAATCAGTGATCGCAATTAATTTTGTTTCCTTTAATTTCCGGGAAAGAGTTTCAAAATAGCTAAGAATTAAATTTCTTCCAGAGAGAAAGAGTGCGTGAGAAACAATTGAAAAGTATTTTCTCTTGGCGCTAGTTTTCAGGAGTTTTTAAAACCTACAATTTTGACAATTCTTGTCACCAGAAGCAGTTAAGCAGTTTTGATTTGAATTTTTTCAGTTTTATTTTGTTAATAATAAATAAATGCCAGGCGCTGTTAGAAATTTTGCGACCCCGCGGCTTCACTTCTAGTTACGCTACTGGACCCGATTTCTACGCTCGAGACTGTACATGGTAACACTGAGGGGAGCCACATGGAAGAGACGATGGAGAGAAAGAGATGACGCAGAAATAATACCGTTTACGGGACGTGTCGACTGTTAAAAAAACTCAATTTAATGCCGATAACGCGTTTACATAAAGCGGGTTGAATTGTTTTCCGTTTCGACGAAAAAGTAATCAAATATTTGATTATGAAAATATCTTAGAAAAAAATCATTTAATTCGTTACGATAATAATATGTTGCCGTGTGAAGCGCAGCCACAATGTCATATTGGAATTGAACCGGTTCAGAGTAATGCCCCCAGCGATACCGCACCATCTTTTGTAAATGCATGTGCGGAATATGAAATTCGTTCAACATGTAAGATAGGATTTAATTTTCAATATAATTACGCGAACGACGCGTTTGCATCCAAATTAGCATGTCCAGCTGGATATAAAGATTCCAAACAACATTATTATATGCAACAAAATCATGTTGGAGGTCATTATTGTTACAATTGGGATGGTTCGTACACAACAACAGGATAAATTGTAACACTTTTTATTCCAATAAATACATACAATACAATAATACGTTTTTTTCCCTTCACCGTCCTTTTACATCTATTGTTGAACTGTTACATTATCGGTTGCGGTTGCAATGGTAATAATTTTATACTGCTTCCATAATTCATATAATCCTAAGGGATGTAAATGTTTCGTATAAGTACTTAACAATGGTGCCGTAAACCACGAAAATTTATACATCCGATTATTGAAAATTTCGTTATTGGGAAATACTTCGTGATTGGTTGTTATTAAAACCGGAGTACACGTCCCGTAAACGGTATTACTTCAACACAAGGGACAAGCAAGTATCATTAAATCAAAGGGTTTAAGTCCCATTCAAGACTAATGATTAAATTAATTAACAGTCCCTTTTGAGGTTCCCTTTTGTAATACATACCTACCATAACATAAATTATATCAGCGGAAATGTTTTCCTCAATATATTTTCGTCAAATCCTTTACTTACACTTACAAGTAGCGTTTGTAAATTATTATAAAAAAATTTTCTTGCGAACCGTTTTCGTTTGCAGTGAAACTCTCGAGCAGAAAAGCGATCGTAGGATGTCACTCTTTCAGCCATTAAATTATTATAATTAATATGAATTATTAAAATTTAGAAACAGCTGTTTATCTTTCTCTTCATTTCATTTACTACGTGTGTTAATTTTGTTACATGTATTTCTTTTTTTAATTGATACAGTATATTCTTAGTGGTTGAGCTTTCAGAGCTAGTTTGTTAAGTGCTTTTAGCTTCTTAAAAAAATATGTAGATAACATATTGCCGTGAAGCCTCGCAAAGAGGGCCAGGCATTGGGGTAATCCCACGGCTCCCCTGGTGTGTTCCAGTAGTAATTCCACCCAGGAAGGAAAACAATTTTCTATTTAGCAGTTACTTCAGCACCAATCGTCGTCTTTGTGGAATATCCTGTCCAACCAATATAACCCCGCTATGGACAGGATATTCCGCAAAGACGACGAATGGTGCTGAAGTAACTACTGAATAGAAAATTGTTTTCCTTCCTGGGTGGAATTACTACTGGAACACACCAGGGGAGCCGTGGGATTACCCCAATGCCTGGCCCTCTTTGCAACACATGGTGAACAACACCGAAAACGCCGCCGCCAAAAGAAACAAAATTACGCTCAAAATGGCTACCACGTGGGTGAAAATTAACTACAAAGTTTCTAATAAAACAAATTCCATGTTCAAAAAAAAAAAAAATGTCAAATAATGTAACTTGTAAATTGTAATGGGGAACGTTCAAGGCAGAAACCTTAAAACCTCATAATTGATGAATTCAAATGAAAATGCCAGGAGGCATATTTTGGAGGGAGGGGGAATTGCCGTGAACGTGCCCCAGAGGCCACCTGTTGGTGGGTATCTGGAATAATGAAGGAGGGGTACCAGGTAAGCGGGATGTGAGAGACACAGTGACTAGTGGAAGGTGCTGCCTGGTACACCTCCTCTTTTGGGGGACAATAAACTACTTATATAACCGGAGACGGGAGTAATTTTTGGATCCCCCATAGAGAACTGCCAGTAAGTACCCTTTTCATTGTCACAGGTACCTTGAGCTAGCGCGATGACCCCCCAAAAGAGAGGGCTACGACCCCCCAAATTTCGAACCCTCGGTGGGGTACGTAATAATATTTATGTTTTTATTTAGTAAAGTTTATAATCCTTATTCGTGTCTCTTCATTTTTAATCATCCTGAATCACTAATATCTAAGTATATTTCAGTGAAAATTTGAAGTCGTACAATCTTAAATTTCTCTTAAAGCCTTTTCATAACACTGTAAAGTTACTTTGAAATAAAAAAAATTCATATTGTTTAAAATAAAGTCTCCTTTGGAGATTTTCATATAAAGTTACTAACTAGAAAAGTCAACGTGTTTTTAATTTTAACGTAAAATTTAAAGCCCTATTATGAAAACGCCCCCAAAGTTACGTTAATTAAAGTTACCTTAACGCCTTTATTATAAAAAGGATTATATTTACTTTGCTTTAATTAAAACTTAGCAGTAAAGTTATCGAAAATTTCTAAAGTTCTCGTCGTAATAGAAACGTTTGCATTAGCAAAATTAACAACATTTATATGATTTCTTAAATAACAAAACAAACAAAAAGCGATAAAATTGATAGATTTAGAGACAGATCGACTGCGAAAATATTAAATAAGATTTTCATCTAGCGAAGACAAGCGATATAAAAAAGTTGCAAACACATTTACCATCATCTTCCTCCTAGTTTCCAAAAATTGACAAACTCGTTCCAATTTCATTTTGGACCCTCTTCCCGTTATTTACGAGCATACTTTTCAACGATTCGGCCGCGTAATTTACGACGCACCGATAAATACCATAAATTCCTGTTTTGGGGAAACAAACGGAAACTGGGCCAAGGTGGCGGCGACGAAAACGACGGAAAAACCGAAAAATTCCTCCGTCCGGATTTTTCCGAAATATTCACGCCCCGCTTTATCACGCCGAACGAGCGCAATTCATCGTTGCGTAACGACGATGATGAAGAATAAATAACAGCGCGAAAGCAGTTTCGCCCCTTTTTTTACGAGGCTTTTACTGTCGGCTTTGGATGTCCTGCGAACGTGTTTGCATTAATAATAATTGCGAGGGGCGGTTTGCTGGCGCGTAAACACGCATTAAAACAGATGAAACTCGAGAAGAAATAATCGTTATAACCGAAAGGTACTTTGATTTCATTCGACAAGTACCAAAGTTCCACATCGAAATTTCCTAACTTAATACACACACAGATGAAGCATTTTCCCAAATAAATGTAGGAGCGTTCTTTGACGCACATCGTAAGCGTTCGTAATCTTTCTCATTCATCAACCTGAAACGAGAGTTCGGTGCGTTTGACCCGCTCTGGAGAAGTGGGGAGGCCTCCGCCAATCCGCAACTTACCTCAGTCCAGAAGTCAGGTCGGTAGTCCTTTCGAAAACGAGATGGAAAATCGGAGTTGCGTAACGGTGCCCACTCAATGGAAACGGCGTGGGATAACTCTAGAGAAGTTACGGAAAAGGGCGCCACCCAGCGTTGGCTACGGAATCCAGAAACACACGACCGGGAAAGTTGTGTTGCTAGACGTTCTCGTCAAGGGCAACCCCCTTGAACCCGCTTCCTCAACATCGTACCCCCAAAAGGTGATAAAGGGTGGACCAACCCAATTGTTGAAAAAACGCCTAAGGACTGAACAAAGTTCGTTACTGCCAAAAAGCAGTTTATTCAGTCATCAATTGTCACAAGCGATTTATAAACACAGACTCCCTGAAACGGTGTTCGGACGTTTTCTTAATTAACGAAAAGCTATAAAAAAAGAACAATATCCAAAATAGGGCAACCCTTGCTTCTGCGAGAGTACTCTGGCGTATGCGCACAATAGCGTTATATAAATTAAATGGTAAGAAAATTTTTATATCCTTAAAAGCGCCTAATAAAAAAAAAATATATATCCTGTTACGGTGAGTTTTCTGTATTCAAGCTTGGTGTTGGTTTCCTTTTTTCCCAACGCTTTTAGGTCTCCGAAGTTTAGAAGTCGCCTGTTGTTCCATTTTATAGCGGCTATGAGTTCACGTTGCGGTCCTGGTGGGAGAAAGCACAGGTGGATACGCGTCGGACGAACGAGTTCAATTATCGCTAACAGCTTATTCGGTCCGCATTTTGTGTATTTCTTTTCGCCCGTCGTTATTTTCCCCAAGAGTTAAACGGGGATCGCCTATTGCAGATTTGGCAGCGATTTTTGGTATCTCTTCTGCACCTACGGTTAACGTAGGGTAAGTTTTTTCAGCGACCTCGTGGTCATTCTTTTGTTAATTGTTCCCTTCTTGTTTCCCGTTATTGTAGTGATAGTCTCTGACAAGGGAACCGCTACACACTTGGTTTGGTAGTGACGAAACCGTTGTAACATCGACCGTTCGACGTGCTTCAGAGAGACGAGCCCGACAGCCGCCACCTTCTGTCCCGTCGAAAAGGGGCCGTTATCGCTCGAACGTCCTAGGCAGGACCGTCTGAAAC
Source organism: Prosopocoilus inquinatus (assembly GCA_036172665.1). Classification (NCBI taxonomy): domain Eukaryota; kingdom Metazoa; phylum Arthropoda; class Insecta; order Coleoptera; family Lucanidae; genus Prosopocoilus; species Prosopocoilus inquinatus. Next base: position 33,559,742 of record CM069877.1, read on the forward strand.
ATTTTAAGGTCGTTTTATTTTATTTTTTTGTTCTTCCTCCTTTTTTCGTCACTACTCTTGCGGGGTGACGTTATCGCTTTACGTTGCCTCTGTGTGACTTTAGTTTTGGTGCACTGCGCATTCTTTGTTACGTCAACTCTTCTGGCCCTTGTATTCTGTTTTTTTTTTGTTTGGGGACGAATTTATCTTTTGGTATCAAGTTGGAGAGGCTCCTTCAGAGAGATAAACATTGCTGGAGCTTTTTCTTTTCATGTGTTGGACATGATTTCAATGTTTTTTTTTTGTGTATTTTGGAAAATAGTTTTAAAGTTAATGATTTTGTTTATGCTTTGGTGTAAGCTGACGCGTGAGTACTCCCGTATAGGGGTTTTATCTGTCAAGTGTGAGTTGAACTTTTGTATATTCATTTATTTAAGGCTCGCCCCGTGTCCGGGCGTAGTTATACATAATTTGGTTTGTACGATTTAACTATATTAATTAACGTTTTAAGATGGAGGTGACTTTTTTTTTGTTCTGTTTGTTTCGTATGCTATTGTCAGGGGAACTTTGTTGAGGGGACTTTACATCCTTAAGGGGTGGGATTTCGCGCTCGAATACGCGTCCTAAGATGTTGGAACCTCTATGGACGGAACAGGATACACCCTTCCGGCCGTGCACCCTCTATCCTAATCTTGAGTTACTTAACCACTGCTGGAGACGGCTTGGGAAAACTCAAAAGATGTTATTGGACAAGGCGCCACCTGTCCGATAACATCTTTTAGGTTTTCCCACGCCGTCTCCATTGAGTGGGCACAGGTACATAACCCTGTTCAACATCATCGCCCTCGAGGGACCTCGACCGTCTTGCTTCCGAACATAAGGTAAGTTCTGGACTGGCGCAGGCCCTCCTTCGCTTTCTACCACGGTCTTGGGCACAAACAGCGCTGAGCACACCCTTGTTGCCATATTAAACCGGAATCAAACCGGTGGTGACAAATGATTGCAACGAAAATCTCTCTCTCTTTTTTTTCTTGCGCGATTGCAATCGAGTAACGCGTTCAAAAATGAAACGCTAAATAAACTTCTGCTGTAAAAGGGCCTCAAATTAAAACAAGAATAACAGGGCAATAACGTAAAAGGGACTTCAAAAACAGTAAATCACACGGAAACCCCCAAAGAAAGAATAATCTGAACAGTACGGGCCAAAGCAAAGTGACGTTGCCGCCGCCAAAATTTCGAGATTTCACAAGCCCCGTCGCTCGTGTTTGTGCAGCGTTCTGTACAACGCCGAAGCCGCGAGTTGACCAGCGAGAAGAAAGAAAATGTAACGAGCTTTCGTAGTGGGAAAACTCTGATGTTTTCAGGTCGGTCGTAACCGAGTTGGATGCTTGAGTCACAGGACGCCATAGGAGCAAAAAGAGAACCAAAGAGGTTGAACTGCGGCGACGAAATCACCAGTTAGTTTCAATCGGCTTTCTCACATTCGGGGGGAGGGGGTATACAAGTTGCTCTAGTAAGGGGAAACAATATCAAATTAATAAAACTCACCTCATTGAAGATCCAACGAGCCTCAAGAAATCACACGTCGGCAGATCCGCAACAGCGGCCGCAAAAGCAAACAGGGAAAACTCCCTCGAGGTGACTGAATCCTAAACAAAACTTCAATCACAGCAAACAAAATCGACCAATCACCTCAGGACGTGCGAAAATCAAGTGATGCCAAGCAAGAGTCCGCCGCGTGCAACTTTTTTTTTTTTCCGAGGAGGGGAAATCCTCATGGAGACCCAGGTATTTTGCCTGGGTAGTGCCGGACTCTTACCCGCTAAAACCCCTCCTCTTTCTCACGTTCAGTTTCATCCCTACATCCTGGAACCGCGTGCGCATTACATTGGGAGTGCGGAATTTGCTCTGGTCTTTTCTCTCCTTTGCTCTCTCTTTTCTTCTTCTTCTTCTTCTTCTTCTTCTTCTTCTTCTTTTCTTCTTCTTTTCTTCTTCTCTTCGTCTTCTCTTCTTCTTCCCTTCTTCTTCTTCTTCTCTACTTCTTCTTCTTCTCCTCTTCTTGTTCTTCTCCTCTTCTTCTTCTTCTTCTTCTTCTCCTCTTCTTCTTCTTCTTCTTCTTCTTCTTCTTCTTCTTACTCTATCCTGTTACATGTGTTTACTTTGCTTTATATCCCGCTGACTTATGGTGGCTCATGGCGCCTTCCCACCTTCTCGTCATCTTCCTTTCTCCCGATTATACTGCGACACGTCCTGGCAACTTCGTCCCATATTTCCTCTCTACTCAGCATGCCTCCGATGATGTTCTCCGGTGTGAATTTTCCGCCCGCCATAGCGTCCATGTTGGTCCTCCGCGTGCAACTAACGCGACGAAACTCTGCCTTAAAACCGAGCGCAATACGCGATCTAACGGCAAAAGGCCTAAATCGCAACGAAGATTGGAAACTCACTCCTTCAGGATAAAGAAAATGCGTAGCAGAATGCTGAAAACATCTTCCATTCCCTCTATGACATAGTCGGCACTTCTTGGCAAACCATTATATGCAATTATTTACAGTACTAATTGCATTGATTAAGATGTTCAAATTGCGATTTGAAGGCCCAGCCATCCATCCATCCAGCTATTTATTTTCAGCGATTTATGGTATCCGAAGCCAGTCTCCAACACAAATGATTAGCCATATTTCTTTTTTATTTTTATAGTGCGTTCCCTATCGCATGCGTTATTCAGGATGTTTAGTTGCCCAACGGCAAAGTCTGTATACCTATATCGCCGCCGGGTTAATAAGCCAAAGAGCAGTACTTTCTAAACATCGAAATGTCTACATGAAATGCTATAAATACTTTAAACTTCTAGTGGTTATCCAAAATTGATTGCTAAATTTAATGATGTAATAAAGAGTTCAGTTTTCCTTTTTATTTATTTTTAACTTTTCAAGCGCCTACGACTTAAAATTTTATGAGGGTAGTTTACATTCCGTTTTATTTCCATTCAAAGAATATCGCTTACATCTACTTTACAGCTTCCAATTTAATATTCCAAATTTGTTTCTCGTTAAAACTTCAACATTTTTATGGCTTCAGGAAGTTCTATAAATTTTTTTAATTTATATAATAAGGAGAACATTAGAATTTTCTCTGTCTTATAAAATTTTAATTAAGGCAAAGTTAATCAATACATAAAGAAATTTAGGTCTAAAAATTAATTAAAACTTACGTACATATATTTTATTTGTTTCATTTTTTCTTTCATGCACGTCAAGAGAGAAAACGTAACGCGTCTTTGTTAACTGTAACTACAAAGAGGGTTCTTTTTTTTCATTTGGGCTTATTAAATTCGGCCCACGCAAAAGAACAGCTATCAAACGCAAACACGAGTGCGCCTCTTACGATCACGTCCTGTAAAGGGCGGTGATGCACAACGACCGTTACGTAAAATATGAAACTTCTAAAAATAGTAAACCAACATAAATTTTTCCAAATATATTTTTATTGTTATCATTATTGTTATTCCTCATTTGAATGACGATGACGAGCTGGAGGTTATGTTTATAATTACATATTTTGTGGGGTTGCAGAGTGTTTTAGTTATGTTTAAAATTTACGATGACAACAAATAAAGTAAATTTCAAATATGTATCAAATACACGTTACCCCGTGGGTCACGTAAATAAAAGTATTTCTATATGATCGTTGGTGTTGTGTTACACCGTTATAAATGTTTTACTTAATAGATATTACGACAAATTGAAGCCAGTTTGCTACATAGTAAGTCATCCCATGCAAAGCGGGCCGTATCTGCTGTCAAAGCGTAATGAAAGTTAAAAAAAAAATTGTTGCAAATAGTTTTTGATTATGTAGCAAACTGGCTTCAATTTGTCAATCCTAATGGGTCAGGTCAATAAGCGGTCGTAAGATGTCGCTGTTTAAATTATTAATCAATAAATTAAATTTAAAAAATTGCCTTGTTATTTTGTTGAAACATTTGAAGACGGCACAACAAAAACAAAAAATAAAAAAATTGAGGCCGTACATCTTGTTGTGGTGCCCGCACTTATCAAGATGTTTCTTTTTTTTAATAAAATGGCATGTCTTACTGAACAGAAAACTGGAAACGTGAATATTAAAATAAAAGCTTGCTAAATAGAGGAGTTTCAAAATGTCTGGCTTCATCGACGCACTCTGTATAATCAGAATTTCGAATAGACAGATTTCTTGTATGTCTGTTTGGGACCAACTAATTCAGGTAAAAGTCAATTCATGTAAAAATAATTCAATTTTTCTTCCACATAATTTTTCAAAAATCACTGAGTCTACTTATACAGACAGCTCCAAGAGTGCGGACCATATCTCGGTAACAACTGAAGAAAAAGTTTCAAGATTTTTTTCTTTTGAGTATAACATAAAATTATTTTCGTCTATACGGGATGAATCAAAACAGTGGTGCTGAATGTAACTTTTTTATTTCAAATGAGACTCTATATCTGATGTCAAATTTGGATCGCCCATAAAATTCTATACAGTGCTTTTTTTTGACAGTGGTTTTGAAGGATTTACATGCTAAAAATTTTATCTCACGTTAAAATAACATAAAATAAAAATTTTGCGCAAATTTTAGTCTCTAATAATCGATTCCACAATTTGTTACAACATAAACATTACCGGAATAAGAGTTGTGTTCTTAATTTAATTATTTTAATATTACAAGTTGAAATTATGAATGAGCAAATACGAAACGAGTAGGTCGAATTCAAAAATTAATTCGTCACTCAGACATTTTATACGACAGTGAATAATTTCTTTCTGAATAAATAATTAAATTCATGATGCACCTATTATTCTGAAAATGTGGAAGTCGTAATAAATGATATAACTGATTATTTGAACCTGGAAAGCAGGACATAAGTTAACATGCGATAAAATTTTTACCACATAAAACCCTACGGCCATAGTTAAAAGAACCACTGCATTTTTTTTGTATACTATTGTACCAAAATGTAACCGTTTGTGAGATACTCATTGTATTGTCTAAAAATTGACGTTTATAGCCGTTAGTTTATTTATTTTTGACACCTAAGCTTATACTAAATGTGTGGTTGTTGTAATAATGATAAGTTAAATGACAGAAATTTAAAAATGATACGAGTCAACTCTCTTAAATAGCGTGCCTCATATTTTTCAATCCTAAATTTTTCAGATAAAATAGCGACATCTTACGAACGCTTTTTGACCTGACATTGCAGTAGGATAGACAAATTGAAGCGGGATTTGCTCCTAATAAGTCCCCCATGCAAGGCGGCCAAGCTTGCTGTCAAAGCATAATGAAAGTTTTTAGAAAAACTTTGTGCAAATCGTTTTTGATTGCAGTGAAAACCTCGAGCACCCTCTGGACAGCTGTTTCAGCCCTGCTTGGGGCTTCTTCAGCAGAGACGTAGCTCGACATTCCCACTGCAGACCATAAACGACTTGCCCAATTTATTCGCAATTGCGATGTAAGAATGATGAACAGATAAAATAGTGACATCTTGGCCGCCTTGCATGGGGGACTTATTAGGAGCAAATCCCGCTTCAATTTGTCTATCCTACTGCAATGTCAGGTCAAAAAGCGTTTGTAAGATGTCGCTATTTTATCTGTTCATCATTCTTACATCGCAATTGCGAATAAATTGGGCAAGTCGTTTTTGGACTGCAGTGGGAATGTCGAGCTACGTCTCTGCTGAAGAAGCCCCAAGCAGGGCTGTCCAGAGGCTGCTCGAGGTTTTCACTGCAATCAAAAACGATTTGCAGAAAATTTTCCTAAATTTTTCATTTAATAAAGTACTTTATTTTTGTGTTGCATGTCCTATACCTATCTGCAATATTTTTTGAGACTTAGATCTACTTGAATTATTTCTTTGGAAATGGAATGTCTAAGGTGTCGAAACGGAACACCGTGGACATTCAGTTTTTATAATATTTTCTGGTCCCGTCAAATACACCAAAACAAACAGCTGCGGCTTTCAGTGATATATAAACGAACTTGAATTTCGGAATATCACTTATGATTAGTGTTTACAACATGGTATCTATTGAATCCTATTTAAAAAAAGTCATTTTTTTATGTCTAAAAAATAGGTAAATTTACACAAAACATAAAACACAAATATCTAACAAACAATATATGGTTGTGCACGGAAAGTCTATTAGGTTCTATAATTATATTTTCTTGTTCTTCCATTCTCCAATGTTTTCCATGTGTCTATCGAGCAGAAATAGCGACTTCTACCAAAAATATGTAATTTTACATAAACAGTAATAAATCCGACATAAACGATTTTTGGGCGTCGTGTGTCGGTATATTTCTTTTAATTACGCTGATATTACATGATCGTTTTCTTTTTTGAAAAGCGAAACACATAACAAGATTTTGAAACACTCATAATGAAATGCTTATTAAGTTGTTAAAGCTCGGAAAATTTTATTAAATCAACCAATTATCGTTTACTATGATAGCTTACGCGGGCTGCTGGAAAAATTTCTAGAAACGGTATGAAAAAACGTATATGAAATTTGGTAAACGGTATCATTTCGAAGTATTCGCCTTTGACGTCAATACACTTTTGCATACGCTCGAACCAATTTCTAAAGCACGTTTTCCACTCTAAAGATGGTACCTCAGAAGCCAATGTCCGGAATGTTTCAACCGGTGCTTCAGCCGACGAAAATCGCTCACCACGCATTTTATTTTTGATATTTGGGAACAAAAAGTAATCATTAGGCGATAAATCAGCTGAATATGGACAATGAGTCATTAATTCAACATTTTTGTTGGACAAGAAATCAACTGTTTGACGGGCTGAGTGACAGCTGGCGTTGTCATGATGGAGAATAATTCGTCGAATTCGATTGTTTCTTCTTATTTGATCGATGACTTCCGGCAAATAAATTGTAATATACCAATCAGCATTCACGGTTTTTCGATCCTCTAAAGCCACGGTTTCTACATGTCCAGTTAAACCAAAGAAACAAGCAATCATTTGCTGGGCAGCACTGCGTGAATGGGCAACTTTTGTTGGTTTTGCTTCATTTTGAAATACCCAAACGGTAGATTGTTGTTTACTTTCTGGCTCGTACGAATAGGTCCACGCTTCGTCGCCAGTAACGATGTTATAAACTAAATTTGAACGACCTCCATTGAATTTCTTGAGCATTTCTTCGCACCATTTGACACGATCCTGCTTTTGCGCTTCTGTTCAATTGTGTGGGATCCAACGACTGCAGAGCTTTCGTACGTTCAAATGATCATGCAAAATCTGGTGTATTGCTTTCATGTCAATGCGTAAGGATGCTTGAATCTCATGGTATGTCACGTGTCGATCTCGCTCATTTCACGCACAGCATCTACATCAGTAGCAACAACAGATGTTGATGGACGACCTTCACGAAATTCGTCACTGCGAGAGGTACGTCCACGCTGGAATTCGGCAAACCGATTATAAGCACTGCTCTTTGAAGGTGCTTCATCTTCAAAAGCCAAAGGACAAAATCATGGCACGAAAATTTGCAAGCGAGATTTCCATGTTTACACAAAATTACTCTTTCTCAAATGCTGTACAAACAAAACTAGTTCACTTGGATAGGAACTGCTAATAGAATTATAGGCGAAAAACGTCAAATTTTTCAAATATGACAGTTGATAAACGCTGACAATTCTAGTCCTACTAGATTCCAGAAAATTTTCCAGCAGCCCACTTATCTCTCTTGCTGTAACAAATTTTGCTAAAAAATTAACATCGTGTCATACGGACCTAATCATTTAGTATAATGGAACCGCATACAAAAATTTATGAGTTAATGAATAACGCGCCACAAGTAAAACAAGGTGAGTTACTTTTCACTTCCCCCATCTTAGTTTTGTAGAGGGAGAAAAGGTTTTAAGGAGAATACAAAATCGGCCGGACATTACGTGGAAAGATCGCTCTTAAATTAGCTTTCTACTGTGCGTAAATTTTTCAAAATTTCGTGTACTAACAAAATAAACAAAACAACAGCTAAGAAACATAAAAACGTAGCAATAAAGGTGAACTTTTCCATTTGAGGACATCAAATTTCCATTACACAAAAAGGACGGTCGTCAGACGATGCAAACAAACATTTTGGTCTTCTTTTAAGTGCACATCAGCGTCGAGGAAACGAGAATGTAATTGTTTCTAACAAGCGCCTGAACATCTGGGCCTTTTGTAACACTTTGTTACGACGTCGCTCGTTACAATTTCACCTTCTTCGGCAAACTCCTCTCTCACTGGCCAACATATGTATAAAACAAGAACACGAAAGAGCAAGTAATAAATAATTTATTAATCGCGAATAAGTTCTATTTTTTTATTTTACGGAATATCCCTGTGCAATTCAGCTCAGTTTCAGTTTCAGTGTGCTTTAAGTGCATTCAACAAGTGGTTTTATACTCGTATCTGCGGACCTCGACGATCATTTTATCCGATAATGCCCCGCGACGCCGAGAATTATCCGAACAGGCACGTTCAGAATGCTGTTTACAGGGAAAGCGGCGCGTAAATCTTTCGTGAGTCGAGTCAATAAACGATTCGCATATCGCCGTATTACCGTTAATTTATTGACAGGTCTTGTGTTTACCGGCGCGCCCACGTCAGATGATGTGTTAGTGTTATGCGAAATTCCCTCTCTCTCTGTCTCTCTCGCTTGTTTTTATCGCTTGAATTGACTTCTTCTTTTGTTTGCCAAGCCTATTAATTGCCAATATAAAATTTGCTTTCTGGTTCTTCCTGATGTAGTTCCAATATATACGTGGGCTGCTGGAAAAGTTTCTGGAGGCGGTATGAAAAAACGCATATGAAATTTGATAAACGGTATCCTTGTTTTTCGAAGTATTCGCCTTTGACGTTAATACACTTTTGCATACGCTCGAACCAATTTCTAAAGCACGTTTTCCACTCTAAGGATTGTACCTCAGAAACCAGTGACCGGAATGTTTCAACCGCCGCTTCAGCCGACGAAAATCGCTCACCACGCATTTTATTTTTGATATTTGGGAACAAAAAGAAATCATTAGGTGATAAATCAGCTGAATATGGACAATGAGTCATTAATTCAACATTTTTGTTGGATAAAAAATCAACTGTTTGACGGGCTGAGTGAGAGCTGGCGTTGTCATGATGGAGAATAATTCGTCGATTTCGATTGTTTCTTCTTATTTGATCGATGACTTCCGGCAAACAAATTGTAGTATACCAATCAGAATTCACGGTTTTTCGATCCTCTAAAGCCACGGTTGCTGCATGTCCAGTTAAACCAAAGAAACAAACAATCATTTGCTTCGCAGCACTGCGTGAACGGACAACTTTTGTTGGTTTTGGTTCATTTTGAAATACCCAAACGGTAGATTTTGGTTTACTTTCTGGCTCGTGCGAATAGATCCACGTTTCGTCACCAGTAACGATGTTATAAACTAAGTTTGAACGACCTCCGTTGAATTTCTTGAACATTTCTTCGCACCATTTGACACGACTCTGCTTTTGCGCTTCTGTTAAATTGGGTGGGATTCAACGACTGCGAAGCTTTCGTACGTTCAAATGATCATGCAAAATCTGGTGTATTGCTTTCGTGTCAATGCGTAAGGATGCTTGAATCTCACGGTATGAAACATGTCGATCTCGCTCAAGCATTTCGCGCACAGCATATACATTAGTGACAACAACAGATGTTGATGGACGACCTTCACGAAATTCGTCACTGAGAGAGGTACGTCCACGCTGAAATTCGGCAAACCAATTATAAACACTGCCCTTTGATGGTACTTCATCTCCAAAAGCCAAATTAAGCCGATCAAGACATTGTTTCGGCGTTAGACCACATTTGAAATCGTAAGAAATCATGACAAGAAAATTTTCACGCGAGATTTCCATGTTTACACAAAATTACCTTTTCTCAAATGCTGTACAAACAAAACCAGTTCACTTGGATAGGAACTGTCAATAGAAGTATAGGCGAAAAACGTCAAATTTATCAAATATGACAGTTGATAAACGCTAACAATTCTAGACCTAGTAGATTCCAGAGAATTTTCCAGCAGCCCACGAACTATAACTTGTAATGTAATTAAATTTTTTATTAGAAAGTTGAATCATTTTTAAATATTTGTTTACGAGGAATATCCGCATGTCCCATAACGCTCTCTGTTGCCTATTAATGTTATGATAGTATCACATGTTAAAAACGTTTCACGTTTGGATCGGTTAACTTATATCAATTGCAGGTGACTTCACTACTTTTGACGTTTTAAGATTAAATTAATTATGCTCTTGCTCAATTTTTCTCGTCTATGTAAATGATTAGTTTATTTATTGAAAAACACTGAAGAATTGTAATTTCATCCACGAAATTAATTACTATCTGAGGAAACTAACCGATTGAAAGAAATTTTAAAATAAAAAAATTATCTTTCAAGGAGGAGCGCGACGCGTAATTAGGTCAAGAGGCTTCTACTCGAAGAACTCGGATGATCCCTTCTTGTACGTTCCCGCACTATTTAAACATGATTCCCTTCCGGATTGCTGTGCAAGTGGAATGCTGCGCAAAAATTCCTTGATCGAGTGTATAATTAGGGTTAATATTGCAACTGCCAAGGTTCGACGCCGACTCTCATAGGAAACTACATAAATCATAAGAGAATTACGTGATTTTGACGTCATATTCTTTTGCGAGTTTGTTTCCTCGATTCGAAAATAATGCCCCTGAATGGAGTGTAGATCGTATATACAAGGAGGGTACATGGAGGTTTTTTTTTTTTTTAAATTGGCATCCAATGGGCTACGTGTAAGACTAGAGTGCGATCAATTTAAAATGTGCCGTCACAGCAATGCAGACCCCAAATTCATCGAAAAAGACCTCCTTATAAAATTTAAATGACGTGTAAATACGTACATAGCATAATAAATTCACATTTTCTGATCATGAATGTGTCATAACCAAATATCGGACGAAAGTATGGAACTCAATGTTATTCTCATAAGCGTCACGATAGATAAATGTGAGGTAGGCGGTATGCCGATCGCGTACTTTGCGTTTGTTGCCGCGTATTCATCGCATTAATAATCCGGCATACAAATGTCCTAAGACTGGTCATAATGTGTCGTAACCTTATTTGTAAATTAAAGAGCTGTCTCTACTACATTCATAAGATCCTAGTATACAATCAAACAAAAAAATAACATTAATATTTGGCGTAAGGTGAAGATGTATTACCCGAGGTTCAAGCTGGGTATCGAGTTGTTATCAATTTCGGCTTCCTTCGCACCGTTAAAGTGAATTTTCTCCTCTTGATCCCTTATTCATACTTTCATCAGGAAACGTTTGATACACTTGATAGGTCTACAAAACTGATACGTGTATTGTGTACTGTACATATTTTCAATAATCAATAACTTGAAATACGCTTGAAAAAAGGGCTAAATTTTCATTGGCAAATAATTTAGATATGCACGAATTAGTCTATTAGTGAGTTTTTGTGAAGATTTAATCCAGATCGATGACCTGGAAATGGCGGCTGTCTGGTAGAATGGTTAGTTTCATAATACAATTTAATCTTAATTGATTAAATGGTTTTCTGAGTATCATGATCGGGTTTAGGACGAGAAAAACAATTTTATTCATTCAGCTGACAGTTTCGGATTTATTTATTTATTTAAAGCCTTCTTCAGAGCCTGAAAGATGTTACATCTAAACATTACAAAAAATTAGAAAAAGTTTTACCTCTGATTAAAGTGTATAAAGTTACAACCCATAGTGGTCGGAGTTAAAAATTGAAACCGCAACAGGAAAAGAGAAAAAAACCAAAGCTCAGTCTAAGACTGGCACCTACAAAAATGCTTGTCCTTACGGTTTTTTTTTTTTAAATTTCAAAACATAACTGGACTATATCAATCAACAACCGGATGACTAATATAACAATTAACAATAAAACAAAGTTAGAATAAAGTTGGAAACGTGCTCCAAATGACAGAATGAAACTGTTCTTTTTACAATCTAATCTATCCGTCGAAATTTTAATTGAGTTATCTAGTAAAAAAGAAGTAGGCACGGGCCGAAAGAAATCTTATGACGGTCCCACCGCGTGGAATAATAATTTAGAACGGTTCCCACGAATTAGATGCAATGCGCTTGCAAACGCTTAAAAAGATGAGGCAATTTCATCTAAAAATAGAAACTCCGAAAGATACTATTTAATTAAAACCACAAAAACAGTACCGATGCCTCGAGGACTGTACGCCGTTTTATGGCCGGAATATTTTAAAACGAATGCACAAAAGCGTCTGAGTTAAAACACGAAGCGTGAAATCATTTGATGTTTTACGAAGTTAAATATTCCAGCAACAAAGATGATGGTGGAAAAAACTGCTTTTAAATGCAATAAAATCTGACGAAAAAAGTACGGCATGAAGCACTTCACCACACACGCGGTTTCCTAATATTATTCAATCGAGAATAAATGCGAGTTAAACTTAATATTACAGGTTGTTTCCCGAGAAGCGGGTTCCAAACTGTACATTCTGATGAGACATAAACTGAATCATTATTATGTTTTCCTAATCTAGTGAGTTTAGTATGTACTGATATACTATTTTGTTATTAACAAGTCAGTTTGTGTATATATTTCAACTCGCCGTTTAATTAATTAAAAGTATATTCTTTGGTCATTTGAATTATTTCTTTTTTCACCCATTCCATCCAACCATCTCACATTCCGCAATATATTTATTGTACCGTGACAGTTTTGTTATGATTAAATTTAACTTTCAAATTAGGAGTGTAGTCTCAAAGAAATCAGGTTTCTGAGTTATTACAGATTCAGTACCGCCGTTATTTGGTACTAATAGTCAAGATATTTTCCCTAATATTTTTTTTATACCTGTAGAATTGGAAAAATATCTCCTATCTTACTGGTGAAGTGTAATAATACTGTCGTAATCGGAAACGGGATACGACTTGTCCACAAGGATATCAAAAGTTTTAAAATTTCCAAAAAAAAGAGAATGAACTCACCAAGTCAGCCCGAATCAGTAATAAACGATTGACCTTGACACCAGAGAAGTGCTTCTCAAGCGAAGAAAACAATTCGCACTTGGGAAAAAAATGTCACGTAAATCAAAATAGGTTAACACACTCTAATGAACGTGTGTCCCTTACCAGAGAAAGTTTTACACTGAAACGAGGGCTAAATGAACGTATGGAGTAGAGAGGAAGTCAGGGCTGCCAATTGTCTCACAGAAATATTTATCACAAATACAAGCGACCGTAACAGAGTTGAAAATTGGTGGCAAAACTGAAGATGAAACATGGCGTTAAACAAAAAATTTACAGATACGTTTTGGTCGAAAACCCGATGACGCGGATAAAATGAAGAGTGTAACTCTCTCGGTAGAAGCAGCAAATAAGTTAGAAGCCAACCTAAATAATCAAAGAGCGATAGTCTTCCAAAAAGCAAAAATTCTGATCGAATGTAACAACAAAAAAACTAGGAGAGAAACGGACGGGTTTAGGTAATATAGCACGGCCAGTGTCATGCAGCTGAAGCAATCTGGGCCTGTAACAGTCCTAATACGACTAATACGTGAAAATCTAAAACAAGAAAAGCGTTTCAAAGCACAAGCAAGAAAGTTAAAGAATTAGCAAAACCTAATATGAAAAAGGAGACTCAAAGATTCAAAGCCATGACGCTCCAGGAGGCAAGAGTAGTCAATATCACATGCAGGATAGATCCCACCTATTTTAAATAACAAGAACTTCAAGAACTTTTTCTGAGCTATTTCCACCATTAGCTGATGCACTGCATAAAATGGATATACCATATAATGGCGACGTCTTCTAATTTAGATCGAACGAAGGAGTTGAAAAGAATCACTAGCGTTTCAGTATGATTGAACTCCTTCCAGATTCTCATTATGAAACCCAGTGATCCAAAAGAAACAGAGCACATGTCAGATATATGGTTAGAGAAGTGCAGCTCTTCATCAAACAAAACCCCTAAATCTCTTACGGACCTCTTCTGATCGATCGCGGCACCATTAATCGATAGGGCTCAGCTTCTTACTATAAGAGACAAAACAACAAGACATGCAAAAGACACATTTTCAGTTTCGAAACCTGACTGTTTGCTTGTTTTGCTTTTGTCCACATTCATTTTTCGCTTGGGCCATGTACCCATTTTTTTTGCTTTTTCCTAATCGACGAGGTACAGACGGTGAACAATTTTGAATAAAAATTCTAAATTCCTAGTTTTATGATAATAAAAATAAAAAACTCCTGAAAGAATTTGGTATACTTAATAACATTTATTATAGTTATATTAGGTTGTTCGGAAAAAAATGTCGTATTTTCTTTTAATTTAGAACGCTTGTATTAAACGAAATATATTAATTTTCATTAAACTATGCAATTGTCATTGTGATTAGTGATCCTTTGCCATCATTCTGCCTGCATTTGTATTCCTCGATGATACCAGCCAAGTTCTTTAGAGTCAAAAAATTCTTGATGTGTCGTGTCGACTTCGCAATATTCAATAAAATTTCTGTCTTAAAGGAAATGTTTCATCGAACAAAACATATGGTAATCCGAAAGAACAATGCCCGGACTGTACGCAGAAAGAGGTAGAAAAGTCCATCCAAACTCCATCAGTTTTTATTGAGACCTAATTGTATTATGCGGTTTTGCATTATCCTGGTGGCGGATCGCGTGATTTGTATTTACTAATGCAGGGTACCCTAAACGTAAAATTTCGTGTACTTTGGTAAGTTAAGCACAACAGACTGCAGCATTAACTGTACGGACATTTGAAACAAGTTCAAAGTGGATCATACCAAAGATATTCCACCAAACACTGAACATTACTTATCTTCCAAAACGATCTTTGTTAACGACTGAAAAAGACATTTGTCGAAGATTAAGCCACTGTTTATACCAGTAGGGATTCTTAAAAGCATCCATATTTCTTCATAAATAATGATTTGTCACAGAAACCGATTGTGGCGGGGAGTTTGGGGTAATTTTGTACAAATTTTTAAGTTGTTTAGGTTGAGATTCATTTAAGTTAGGTGAAATTTTTGTAGAAGGTTTAATAATCGTACTATGACCTCTTAAGTGGCACCAAATGGTTGAATTGAATGCACCCAACTCGCCTGGCAATCAGTATACCGGGTGCCCCGCGCCATGTGCTCACCCTTCTAAAATCTTTATTTATTAATCGATTAACCTGAATTTTGGATTCTATAAACTAAGCAAAAAATGAAATTTTCCGACATACTGATGGTCGTCATAGGACTTCCGGTTTCGCCGGAAGTGATATCAACTTTCTTATTTTAAATAGAACACCCTATACATTTTTACATATTTAAAATCTACGAATCATTACGAGTCCGAATACGTATCAATTGTTAATTTTAGTTTCTATGACAACGAAAAAAAAACTTCTTTATTTTTCAATCTAGAAAGCTATGAATCGCATTTTTTCGATGTAATGCGATCAAGTCTTTCGAGAAAATAACTCCTTTGATGATATTCTGATTTTTACCATTTTCACAGTATCTGAATACGCTGATACCAAATACGTCATATTTTCTTTGAAAATAATTTAAAATAGAGCATGTCTTATTGAAATGTTACACTCCCTCTATTTCAAATGACTTTCAAAGAAAATATGACGTATTTGGTATCAGCGTACTCAGAAAAAAATGTTCTGTTGAACTAAGCTAAGAAACATATGAGGTTCTATCGAAAAAAATGAGTTAAGAGCTACTGAAAATTTCAAATACTATAAAAATGTTAATCAAATCATCAAATGCTTCCCTACAAATAAAGATGACAAAGTTACGACTCCAATTAACAGATGGCGCCACAAATTTTGGGTTTGAAAAGCTCTCGGAAAGTAGCACTACGCGTAATACGTTTAAATTGTTTTTAAAATTTGTTTCTTGAAAAAATTATTCTCAGCTGTTTTGAAACTGTCTTCGGAAATTTAAAGAGAACAAAATTAATTGCGGCTACAGGTTAACAGATGGCGTTGTTTGTGTTTGGCGCTTCTTTGCTAACGATTTCTGTTCAACTTCTTGTTCTTCATAACAATTATTTTATTTGTATTTTGTAATATTATTTCTTCAATTTTCTAATCATTTTCATCAAATACTTCCCTACAAATAAAGACGACAAAGTTACGACTTATGGTAACAGATGGCGCCACAAATTTTAGATTAGAAAAGCTCCCGGAAAGTAATACTACGCGGCATACGTTTAAATTGTTCCTAAAATTTGCTTCTTGAAACAAATTGTTCTCAATTTTATGAAACTGTCTTCAGGAATTTAAAGAGAACAAAATTAAGATGCGGCTAAGAGTTAACAGATGGCGTTACTTATGTTTGAAACTTTTTTCCCAACGATTTCTGTTCAATTTCTTTTTTGTTCATAACAATTATTTTACTTGTATTTTGTGAGCATTTTTCATCGAATGCTTCGAAGGCTATTTGAAATTTTCATTAGCTCTTAACTCAGTTTTTTCGATAGAACCTCATATGTTTCTTAGCTTAGTTCAACAGAACATTTTTTTCTGAATACGCTGATACCAAATACGTCATATTTTCTTTGAAAATAATTTAAGATAGAGCATGTCTTATTGAAATGTTACACTCCCTCTATTTCAAATGACTTTCAAAGAAAATATGACGTATTTGGTATCAGCGTACTCAGAAAAAAATGTTCTGTTGAACTAAGCTAAGAAACATATGAGGTTCTATCGAAAAAAATGAGTTGAGCTAATGAAAATTTCAAATACTGTAAAAATGTTAAAAATCAAAATACCATCAAAGGAGTGATTTTCTCGAAACACTTGATCGCATTAGAACGAAAAAATGCGATTCATAGCTTTCTAGATTGAAAAATAAAAAAGTTTTTTTTTTTCGTTGTCATGGAAACCAAAATTAACAATTGATACGTATTCGTATTAGTAATGCTCCGTAGATTTTAAATATGTAAAGATATATAGGGTGTTCAATTTAAAATAAGAAAGTTGATATCACTTCAAAATTCAGGTTAATCGATTAATAAATAAAGATTCTAGAAAGGTGAGCACATGGCGCGGGACACCCGGTATTGTAGTAACCGTATTTTCTTTAATAAATTACAAAAAAGAATTAGTTAATTTGAAAGGGCAACCCGAGGTACGACTCCATCGAAGAGTAAAATCGCCATTTCTAAATTTTACAAATTCATGTTGGGCAGGTCTTAACATTAAGAGACTCTTTGTCTTCTTCTCACAGATATTCTAAGTTACTTGTGCAGCCATTTTCCTTCTTAAACTCGTATAACAATAGGTTCAAGAATTCTTCGTTTTTTCTTTATTCTTCGTAAGAACACACAATTAAGTACCGGTTAACATTTGCGTAGTATATTATTTAGAGAAGTATACTCTTCAATTTGCAAATAAAAAATTATATCTCACTCCCTTCGAAATATGAATTAGTTGATAAAGAAAAAAAACGACATTTTTTTCTGAACAGCCTAATAGAGTTTATTCATTTCATTTTTAATAAATTTTACAAGTGTAAACCACTGATTCTGTCAAATCTAAGCAAATAACAAAGATTGTTAATTTGAAATGGTTGTTATTCAGCTTTGAAAGACGAGACGAGTTTCATTGAGAGAAAAACGACGCGCGAGCGCACAACTTTCACGAATTTGAACGGCGCGTCCAAAAGCTCGCTCTTGCAGTTCCGACCGGTCATCCAACCTCGGTACTAACCATTCCTGGGGCACCGCGCGAAAGCTCCGCGATCGTGAACGCGTAAAACTCGTGAAAGTTTTCCACAACTTTTAAATAACTTAGTACTTACTCATCATTCGTTTGGTAACTATGTGTGTCTGCATGTAATTAAAAAAAAAGCGACAGCAATGAAGCAGCAACTATTTGTTTGTAAATGCTGTAAAGTTTAATTAAGAAGCGCCCTTCCAGAAAGTGTTTAGAATTTTTAAGGACGGACGTCTTCAATTAGAATACTTTTAGAATGAGAAAGTGTCAAGGGAAGTAAGTGTTTCTCAGGGCTTAGGGTGACGTAACAAATTCGGTGATTACTATTCGGATAAAAAAGACAGATAGATCGTTTAGTTGCTTCCCAGAAAATAGAAACTTCTTTGAGCGTGAAATGAAAGCAGTATTTTCTTGTCTTTGAAATTTAGTCGGAGCTTCGGATTATTCTTTCGTTCACCTGAATACATTATAGTACTTTGATATTCAGTTTGCGTGTGCTTTAATTTAGAAGAGTTTGTTTTAAATTACCACGATAAGATCAGTCAGTGGTAATAAAATATCCATTTTGCTACCTTTGAATTTATTTATTCTGTTCTTGCCTGGAGTTTCAATACTTTGCATAATACAACCGACTTGGTGATTAATTTTATTTAAAAATGGACTCTTAAGTTAAGAATTTTTAATTACGTATGCAATAAACTATTCGGTAAAATGGATGCAGAAATTAAAGTAAAAATTTGCAAATACACATTTCAAAATTTTACAAAAAGTTGAATTACATTAAAAAGCAATTTGTGATATTAATGTTTTTATATTACACCCGTCGGTGAAATTTTATGTGATCTTAATAACTAAAAATTTTAGTGAATGCATCAGGATGAATAAAACCAGTTTTTAGTTGTAACTATCAAGCTTGATAATCAGGCAGTGGCGTAACTGGAAGTCAAGTCGCCGGATTGCAAAATTTTTACCGGCGCGGGCGGCGTCTTTAATAAATCACAATATTTAGTTTAGTTAATATTAGTAGGTAGAAAATCATTTAACTATTTTATTAAAATTAAAGAACAAAATTAAAAAAAAAACTCATTTCTTTACCTGCTTACTTAAGTAAATCAAAACTGGCTTTTGGATTATTTTCTTTCAAATAGTGACAAAAGTTGTCAAAACAAAATTTTAGATTAGAAGAGCTTCCGAAAAGTAGCACTACGCGGCATACGTTTAAATTGTTCTTAAATTTAAATACATGGGAGACGCGGAACGAGTAAATAGTACATTCGGGGTAAAAAGTGTCCACAACTAAGTGGGCCGAATTCTTTTCCCTGTGTATGAGTGTTAGAGGGCGCAAGTTAACACCCTCCATGTCTTGCTTTACCGGGACTAATTTTTAGGCAAATTGGTTTGGCCGTATAAGACATTCAGGTGGTCGTGATAAAGAGTGCAACGCTATGGCCCAGGATAACAGATGGCGCCAAAAGTGTTTGTAAATTCTTTTCCTTTAACTATTTAAGTATATAATTTTATTTAATCGAAATAGTTTTTCTAACTTTTTTCAGTCGTTTTGGAATCTCTTCCTGGCAAATTACAAATTTACGGTTCGGATTAACAGATGGCGCTACAAACGTCGTTCATTCGAAATTGATGCTTAAAACGTAGTTTTCTTAACGTTTTGAAACTGTTTTCAGAGATTAAGAAAATCTGCAACTATCATATTTATATTTGCTTGCTAAGATTTCTTTTTTACTGTAAAGGTTCTAGAACAGGCGGCTATGGTGTCTTAGCGGCGATTTTTTTTTGCAATTCACGCAACCCCTGTATTAGCAACGCCACTGTTAAAGCCAATGAAAATATTTCAAAGTTGGCCATGTGATGCTGTGATTATTCTTTCTTTTGTAATCTCTGACGCAATTCAATATTGATGATCATTCGGAAAAAATATAATGTCAATAAAATGAGTGCATGTTTTAGATTTTTTATTGCCTTAATAAAAATTGCACAAAAATTAAAGTAGGGTTGTTAAATTTTGATGTCTTTTGAAAAATTGCGCGTTCATGAATCAAAAAGTCATGGCTCTGCTATACATTTTTTTTTGTAAATAGTTGCACCAACATTGATTATCGTTAAACTCGAATTAAAATGAAGAAAGTCCTATGTTTCATCTGAGATTATTTAAACTTGACCATGGCTCAGCTTAAATAAAGGAAAGAGCTATAAAAATTTTTGATGAAGAAAGCGCCTGATAACTAGTTTCAAATGAAGTATGCATGAAAGTTTCTTTAGCCCGGAATTAATATAAGATCGCTAGTAAATGGGAGTAGTACATTTTGCTTGTTAACAAAAAATGTAATTTCTTGGGTCTGGGTAGGCGCCTATGACACTTCTGCGCCGGGTTGCATCACAACCCCTGCAATCCCTGTAGCTACGCCACTGTAATCAGGACCCGGTTGCAGATATTTTTTTCTTTGAAGAAGCAGAGCGTCGCTTATTCCGAATCCTAACACTTCTTGCACTTGCACTTGCACTTGCATAAAATGGGACCGCTTTAGCTGGCCATGACTTAAACATTAGTCCCGTTCTTGGCATTAATCAGCGTAAGTAACGTTTATTATTTCGTAGGCTCACTTTTGGAGAATGAATTCATCGATATTTTTTTTTATAAAAAGCAAACCATAGACGTACGTGCTAGCTTATTTGTTATAAAAAGTAATCCTTGTAGCGTGTTCACTACGCGTTTCCACTTGTGAGAGAAGGTAACACTACCGGCCGCATATGGATAGTAGGCGGAGCGTGACATTAAAATATATTTTCCGGAGGTTGCTGATAATACTGGGGAAGAGAGGTAGATAAACAAAGTGAATATATTACTTTCATAGAAAAAAAATAATGAAACAGTGATACGTTTATTTTTTAAGTGGAAACTTTCATGACTTATGACCTAAAAATGCAACTGAATTCGTACTTTGGCTATAATAAAATACGTACAATGCTATACTAATAAAATATTTGGCTACATAAAGTTCACGTAAAATTTGTAGTTTTATGTTTTATAGCAGCACAAAATGAGAGGGTAATGATATTTTAACTTAGAATATAGTTAGACGCAATATATTCAGCATTAAAGGAAACGTATGAAGTGTTACGTAAACAAATAATTTTACCTCTTAGTGTCGTAAGTTATGATTATTCTCTTCAAACGCTGATTATACTATTAACGATGAAAAATTTTTAAATTTACCAAGGGAACCCGAGTAGGTAATTTGCCGATCAGAATTAAATTTTGAGCATACCATCAAATTGTTGTTACTTTATTATATAGAGCACGGAGTTAGGTGCATTTTTAAGTCATAAGAACTAAAAATCCATGCTTTACTGATTACATTAATATAATCTATGCATGACTTTCTAAGTACAAAGTTTTTTTTTTAATCTCAAACCGGACAGAAAAATGAAGGGAAACACACTCAACGTTTCGCTATAGATTTATAGCTTCGTCAGGAGTAAAGATGAAGTAAAAATGACACAATTATTCTCAAATAATAAATATATTTGAGAATAATTGTGTCACTTTTACTTCATCTTCGACGGTTATTTCATTTCATCCTGTAGATCATAACAAGGGTATATTAACAAAAATTTAATAGTTTTCGAGAAAAATACAGTGGCAGATTTTCACTAAACCGTTTGAGAACTGCTGGCATAGCTAAAAGTGGAACGCGGCCGCCTGTTGAATTACGACCCGAAGCCGAAGATAGCTCAGGGTCAGTACTTCACTTGATCTTGAGCACGAACAACGTAAATCGGCCGCCCGGTTAGCTGGTCAACCAAAACGTTTACAATGTGCCTGGATTTATTAAAGTAAATGTAACTTCACTGTAAGTAATTACAAGTTTAAGTACATATTTTTAAATTAAAAACTCGTGCATTTCAAGAAGTTGTGGTTCGTAATTGCCGAACAAATTAAAAACGAGGTACAAACAAACTGTAATTTCTCATTCCATATGTATTTGTAATAGACTTATCAAAATTTGACATTTACTTTTTATCCATGGACCATACGTAGTAATACTTTCATAACTAGCAGCGAGATTACAGCAAAAGTTTATTTACATAAACGGGCGAAGGAAGAACATTTTTCACGCGCTTGCGTAATTGGTGCATAAATTTTCGGATTTATTAATCGATACTTGATATCATAAAACTTATTACTTCGCCCAGTGAATTAAAATTGTAAATAAAACAATTAAAAAACTACATCATCTATTATTATTACGAAACGCTGCGTTGAAGATCGAGTGCGATAACGGTGAGCGAAGAAGGGGTTGTTGACCTAAAAATTTTTTCTAGGACAGTTCAACAGTCCCAAACAAGTGGTACCTGCGAAATTTTTTGGCTATGATACGGTAGCCACCAAAAAATACCCGCAGAAGGTAGCATTTCGTGTACTTATACTGAGGTTTTTTTTTTTATTTGCACACAGTAAAAGAACACCCTGCAGGATAAATAAACGTCAGAACATACATACAGAGCAGTAGAGTACATACTTTAATTAAAACTGTAGATGTTTACTAAGTTTATAAAAGCGCTTGATTGGTAAATAATTTTTTAGTTTAACATTAAATTGAATTAAAGAAGTACTGTATTACATCCATAGGAAGTTTATTATTGTAAATGGCCACACATGAATAATGAGGCGAGTTTCACGTTGTCGTGTATAGTAATGTTCTCAGTGCTTCACAGTTTTAGTTGGATAGTGATCGTTAATACAATTTTTATCGAATTTACTAAAGTTTTTCTAACAAATAGTTCACATTTGTATACAAAGATGATGATAACTCTCATTATTCGCTGCTTAACAAATATTGGTTTACAGGACTCCCTTGTCGTAATATGTACAAATCTTTTTTGATTAAGCAAGGAGGTATTACCCCAATTTATTATGTTGTATGCAATACGTGAATAAGCCCTAGCATAATACATTTGTAGTAATACGGTTTAGTTGTAAAATCGCGTAATACGTTTTGTTTAACTGACTACTTATATTTCTTGATTCACTTGCATACACTATGTCAACCTTGGGCTTAAGAGTAATCCTAAGAAATTATTTTTTTTTCTTCGTGATTATATTGGTTCTTTTCCAAATTTAATATAAGACAATTTATGTAGCACCAATCTGACATTGGATTTTCTTATCTTAATTATTAAATATTGTAATGCTTTAGGGTTCGATGCTGACACTGCCGCTGACTTATCCTCGGCGTACATGATAACAAAACATATTTAAATCATGTATTAACATTAAGAAAATAAGTGGTCGCAGCACCGAACCCTGGACAACTCCCATATCTACTTCATGTTGATCTGACTGAGTGCCATTACTTGTTATGTTCAGTCTCCTTTCCGATAGAAAAGAAATAATCCAAGATAATACGTTTCTTCGAATTCGCATACATTGCAGTTTTTCAAACATCACCAATAATAAATCATCTTTTGTAAAATAATTGTATTGTTGTAAACTACAAAAAAAAATAATACAAAAGACGGTTAATAGATGTCGCTTTATACACAATTATTAATGTAAGTACAACCGCCGACGGGTGACGGTTTTTATGAAATAAGTTACGTTTTTTTTTTAACTTACTGCAACTAATCATAATAGCAAAGAGCCAACTAAAACATAAAAAGCTTCAAGGGCATTAGAAGAATTATTGATATTAATCGAAATATTTTGACTTTCTCACTTCCATTTCTTTACTCTACAATTGTCATAAATAGTATAATTATATCTTGCCAAGATTTACAGATTGTAAAGGAATATATAATAAAAATCACCGAATAATAATCTAGGCTATCATTACAACAAAATTAAAACCAATAATCGAATACAAAGCGTAGCAATGTAAAATATTTAAATTAAACATTTAAATTTAAAAAATGCTCGTCTTATTTATTTTTATTAAAATTTAATAATATTAATATTAAAAACATTACTCAAAATTTTTTCTTCATCTTTCTTTTCACGTGTGGATTTGTATAGTGTGTATATCAGCAATACTTATAGCGTTTCACAATATCTGAAATGTTTTGGTATGTAAATAGTTAATGTGGTATAACAGTTTTTAATTTACAAAATAGTTTAATAATATGAAACGACGAATTTGACTTGAATTTGGGCTTCAAGTGTTGGTTCGTTTACAGAGTCTGATCCATTCCTTACGTATCGTACCTGATCGAAATCATTTCATTTAGGAATGTTATGATAAATCATTTTTATGTTAGTGTTTTTTTAGAGAAATGTGAACGTTATTGCAACCAAATACTGCACAATGGCATCCTGCATTTTTCTTAAAAATATGAGTTAAAACACTTTTAATAACTCTAAGCACACGTTAAACGCTCAAGAAATACGTGTACACGATCCTGGTCCGTTTATGACGTCACACACTAGTGGGGTCAGGGTGAGAACGCGACAATATTGCAAGTATAGCAATCTGGTTATCCTATGTATTTTTGTATCCTTGAGTTAGCATTTACTTGATTCGTTTTGAAAGTGACTGAATCTCCAACCCTTGTTATTATGTGAGGTTAAAACAAGATGGATATATTCTACAGCAATCAATTAATAACGCTATTATTAGACAGATTTACCCAACAATTTGCCAACTGTTATTCAACGCTGTTTGCTTAGCTAGAGGAAAGCGTACTAGCGATTTACAAAATGGCGAAAATAAAAGTTCAATTTTCACATTTACAATTCACTAATAACTTTAAACTAAATAAATTAAACTCTGACATTAAAAACTATCTCTGATTCTAACTGCTTGAATCTCAATAATAATAATGAATGAATGAATTGATTTACAAATTTTCTTTTTTAAAGTATTGGATGTGACAAAGTACATTTCCTAAAACTTCGGGTCCCTTTTTAAACTATCCGTATTGGATGTGACAAAGTACATTTTCTAAAAATTCGGGTCCAACAGTCGATATATCAGAACTGTTTGCGTCTCGTTCATTTAAACGCTCCTCAATTATTCAGGAAATAGGGACCTTTTTTGTTTCGAAAGATAATTAAACAACAGTTTTTTTATTTGAAATAATATTTTTTATTCAAGCTTGCATAATAAAATAACTAAAATATTGTGATATCCGATAGATCATCATCTTTTCAGTAAGGCAAAAAGTAGTGACATGTTTTGATCAAATAGCTGAAGTTTTACCTCTGACTCGCACGTACCTACACTTCGCCAAACAATTTTTTACATTGCAAGAATACCAACGTTTTGTTATTTTCTCTTTTTCTGTGCAAAACCAACCCTTCTTATTACTTTTTACAAAAGACGCAATAAAAATGTGACGCTCGCTAAGATCCTCGACACTCACCCCCATCTGCTAATTTGTTTAAATTGAAAGTTACACAGGGTTTTCTGATTCAGTACGTCTCATTTTACCTCTCAAGGCGACGTCCCTCTAATTAGTGCATGTTCGTCTTATTTGCTGAAATTCTACTGTTATGTGAACGGAATATTATATTTCATCGGGGGGATCGGGTAATTTCTTAATGAAGATAATCTTCTCTCGTTTCGACTCCCATTACCAACCAACCACAGTTTGCGTAAGTCAAACTCGATGAAGTCACTGTCTATTATGAAAAAAAAAAACAACAGGAATTGTTAAGATATTATATATACAGTGTGTGCCCAGATTTACTTACCATACAGTAGTTTTTATTTTCATTTTTCTAAA
Source organism: Prosopocoilus inquinatus (assembly GCA_036172665.1). Classification (NCBI taxonomy): domain Eukaryota; kingdom Metazoa; phylum Arthropoda; class Insecta; order Coleoptera; family Lucanidae; genus Prosopocoilus; species Prosopocoilus inquinatus. Next base: position 33,585,264 of record CM069877.1, read on the forward strand.
ATTCTAAAATGAAGCTGTGCTTGTTGAATGCCCGTAGTAAATTTTAACTTAACTTTAACTATTTTTTTTTAATTTTAACTATTAGTTTGTTCACCTTAAAATAGGTGTGAGTTTCTTTTGTTCGTTGTGAAAATATTAAAATTAATAATTTTTGTTTGGGTTGCTCGGAATTTATTCTTCGTCGTGATTTTTCCAACGTAGCAGTTTTTTTGGATTAAGCAAAACTCTTCTACAGCAACAATAAAAACCTCCGTATGTTAAGTAAATTTGGACACGCATTGTATAAGTAACAATAATGTAAATCCCGTCAAGTCTGAGGTTCCGTGGAGATCCCCAGTTACAAATGAGTCACGTCAATGAGTCAATTCAATTTTTTATTTTTTTATTTTTTACTTGGATTTTTTATTTCTTTATTCAAATCAAATATTCTATTAACGCACTCGTTTGGGTGCGATAATAACGCTGTTATCAAAGCAAAATAAAAAAAAAGTTTTTACGTAACACGTGAAGTCTGTCAAATTTAATTTTTTCTTGGAAGTTGCTATCACTTATTACAGTTACGTGAGTCACTTGGTTACTTATGATACCTGGTGGTAAGTCGTGCTGTGACTTCAACAACTTTCCCGTAGCTAAACTCTGAAAGAGATGGGGGTGGGTTAGATGGTAAACTAAGGGCTCCAGGAAACAACCCCAGCTGGTGAAGCACTACGGAACCGCTTCTCAAAATTCCACGACGTGCGCTGATAAACAAAATTGCAAGCAGTCTTATTGACACTCATACCTTCAAGGGAGGGAGGGATTGAGATGCAACAAAATACCGTCACGTATATATTAATAAATATATTGACACACTTACAACGCTTGTGATAACAATACAAGTTAGCTTTCATGCCAAAATCAAATAAAAAAATTAAAGAATCTCGTAACACAACTCGATAGAGTTCTATACTCTACACCGCACAGAATCGACTCGAAATCGCAAATGGTGAACACTACTTAACTGATTTAAACCTGACTTAAACTTATACTCTAATATGCAACGCAAAAAATGCACCGGAAATATTTACGTTATAATAAAACGAAATAAAGAACATGCAGTTTATGTTACTCTGGTCAGCTATCTAGAGACGTTTACAAGTCGATGGGCGTCAAACTTCTGCGTCAGCGCCTCCCTTAAGCGTTCATTGAATTTCTACTCTACCGCCAATCATGATAATGGCGACTTCCTTCTACGCCCGGACCGGTACGTGAATGCTCGACATTCTAACAGAATGATGCAATCCAAAAGCGTAGTTCACCGTACTTGTAACGGTTCCCAGAATATTCGGAAGGATACGTCGCAATGAAACGGCTTTGTTCCGATAAACAAACGAAAGAGTATGTAATCGCGCTCTCACGCCCAACGATCATCCACCTACCTTAGACCCTACGAATCTTCTCAAGCGGTTGGCGCCGGAACGGTACGTGAATGCTCGGCACCCTAATAGATTTATGCAGCCCAAAAGCGTAATTCAGCGTACTTGTAACGGTTCCCAGAATATTCGGAAGGATATCTCACAATTAAACGACTTTGTTCTAATATATAAAAGAAAGAATATGTAACCGCGCTCTCACGCCCAACGATCATCCACGTACCTTAAATTCTACGAATCTTCTCAAGCGGTTGGCGCCGGAACGTTACGTGAATGCTCGACATTCTAACAGAATGATGCAACCCAAAAGCGCAGTTCACCGTACTTGTAACGGTTCCCAGAATATTCCGAAGGATACGTCGCAATGAAACGGCTTTGTTCCAATAAACAAAGAAAGAATATGTAACCTCGAGCTCACGCCCAACGATCATCCACCTACCTTAGATTCTACGAATCTTCTCAATCGATTGGCAACGATGCTCACAAAACACCTTAACAGACACGTAGAGCTTAATTCTTTCTAGTCAAACTGCTTAACTGAATCTTGTAACACAATTTTATATAGGTTCCTGTATTCAACCAAACACCAGTGTTTACCTTCTCAACCGATTGGCAAGGAGGCTTACAAAACTTCTCCACAAACTCGTAGAGCTTAATTCTTTCCAGTCAAATTGCTTAACTAAAATCGTTATATTACATATATGAGTTTTCGTAAAATTTTGTTTTACTCTTCAGGTCTAAAATTGCACATTTGAACGAGTATGATAATTTCTTATCATTTGTCGTAGAATCCCAAAACCTCTAACAAATTAATTCCAGGGCTTATAAATGCTGATTTTTTAAATTAATATCGAGCATATTAATTTTATGATACATTTGCATCTTACTTGGTCTTTTGAAACGTTCATAACTCATCTCAATCTAGGGGAAGGTCTGTGGAAGTAATACATTTAATGCTGCTTCCGACGCGGCGCGGCGTAAATGAATTATTGAGTTTACGGAGTTGTTTACTTTTGACGGGTATCGAATAATTTTTTTAAATAAGAAAATTACGTTTTTTTACGGACGTCCGTCCGTCCGGGGAATTGGAATCCATAAAGCAGATTAGCATAAAACCGGCGGTTCTGTTTGAACTGGTTCGAACAAGCCGAGCGAAAAAACAATTTTATGTTTGGCTTCGATTGATATCCCGTTAATTTATCGCTTTTTATGCGCTCGAGAAAACCGAATGTTATTAAAATTGCTCCGGAAAGCTTTTTTAATTAATTTGCTAATTACGATTCATCGAAATGTGAAATTACTAAAAAAAATCTGTAAGTGAATTAAAAGTAATTAAAAATAAAATAAAAATATTAAGCATAAGTAAGATAAGTACCAAAGACGTCCTCGTAAAATTAGTATGAATAACCTCAAAAGAGTAAGTATACTAAGAAAGAGGTTGGAGGAGTATAGTAAAAATAATCGAGCAGGCTTTTAGTGATTTACTCCGCAAAGGTAAGAAGCAAGAGAGGTAAGGACAAGACAAAAAAATGCAGTACATACAAATATGAACCTCTTCTTAAGATTCATTGTCCTGAAAACTGATTTTGAAGTTAAGTAACTGTTTTTTTTCCTGCCCGTTTGGCTGGTAATAATGTCTTGTTAAATCCAAAAATTTTCCGTATCCAAATCTTCCAAATGGTTCACAAAAAGAGAAACTCATTCGCTGCATGAAATCGACGTAGATATTTATTTACCAGTTCTAGACCGGTCAGAAAAAAATGTAATTCAAATACCCCTAATTGATAAAAAATTTTGTTTCTATATAAATGGAACGAATAATATCTGTACTAAATGATGATCAATTAATACAATTTTTTAATGATGAAGTATTTCAACAATATATTATTAAAGAATTAGAAAAACGAAACATGAAATCTTGGAAAACGATTTAATTGTATTCAAAATTAACAGAGGAATCCATAAGAGAATTTTCAGATAAAGTTGGTTGGGATGGCTTTTTAAATTATGAAAATATGTTGGTATAGATAATGGTTGTCTTGCTTTTAAATTACAACTATTGCACGCTGCTCCTCTTTATTTACCAGTATAATGACTATGATCTGCTACTTTATAATTACTTTTTATAAATTCACAAATTGTAAGCTTTAAGATTATATGATAATATTCGTTTATTCGGTTTCATCAAATAATATATTTTTTCAACATACTCATGTATCTTATTCATAGAATGTTCATCAATATCTTCTCCTTTACAATTGTTTAGAAGATTCTGGAGATTTTGAAATATTATTTTCTATATTTTTACAACCTTTGAGGTATTTAATTTTAAGAAACCGTGGATCAAGTAAAACAACAGTATTATGGAATATTATTACAAAATATCCCTTCCAATAAAGAAAGAATGTGTAATCGGGTGCTCACGCCCAGCGATCACCCACGTACCTTAGATTCAGAGAATCTTCTCAATCGGTTGACACCGGAACGGTACGTGAATGCTCGGCACCCCAATAGAATGATGCAGTCCAAAAGCGTAATTCGCCGTACATGTAACGGTTCCCAGAATATTCGGAAGCTTGCAGCGCATGAAACGGATCTGTTCCAATAAATAAATAAAGAATGTGTAACCGCGTGCTCACGCCCAACGATCATCCACGTATCTTAGACTCTACAGGTTGGCAAGGATGCTTACAAAACACCTCAATCGACACATAGAGCTTAATTCTTTCCAGTCAAATTTCTTAGCTTAATCTTGTAACACAGTTTTATATAGATTTCTACATTCCACCAAACACTTGGGTGTACCTTCTCAACCGGTCGGCAAGGATGTTTACAAAAGCACTCGTCAGACACGTATTTCTTAATTCTTTCCAATAAAACTGCTTAGCTCAATCTTGTAATATGTGTGGTTCAACTATCATACTTTCCTCCGATCTGAGATGATTTGATCCTCACCAGCTGACATTATTTGCTCAAATTTCCGAACTACTTTTCAAATTTATGCCCTGAAGATAAATGTGATTACTCAAACTATTTATTGCAGACTCATTGAGTAATAATTACGTAACATCGGCACCTGATTCATTCTACATTGCAAGCAAACCTTGGCCTACATTTGCACATCGTTTACATAACACCAGTTGCTAGCAAAGTAAAATAAGTCATCAGGATTTTCTAAGACCAACACCTAAATCGAACCCCACACAGACTGGAAAGTAGGTCAATCATTTCATATAAATAGGTAGCTTCTCTGATCATAAATCAGTTGGACAACACCCTTGTCACAGTCTGTGAATTCATGTCAGCTAGTGATTTACGTTTTCCATCTGTCATGTAAGTTATAAGTATTTTATAACTCCATATAAATATACCTTTTGTATTTTGTGTTGCATCAAATCTATCGACGCCAAGCAACCCCTGAAGTTTACGATGCTTTTCGATATAAATGCGAATACCAATAAGCAGCGTAACAATGTTGCAGAATGATTGTTATAGCAATTATATTTCCTTTTCATTGAATGTCACTGGAAGGAAAATAGAGAAATCTTCTTCATTCAATTGATAAAATAATATTCGTTTGATTCTGTTCACTTCTACTGTTCGCAGTAAAGCCTCCAACTTACTTCAGATTCGTTTAATTTAACTTTAAAGTGCAAGATATAAAACTGACGGAAATATTTTTTATGTCAACTATTTTTATCAACATACGTGTGCACGGTTACCAATTTAATTAGGCGTTATTAAATTGCATATATTAACACACCTCCTCAATTTAATAACCATACATAAAATTGATGTTTACAGAAACAATAAAATTCTTCAAAAATGTCTGTCAAGTTCCAACTGCAGGCGTAGTTTTTCAAATTGACATCTTTGCAAACCTTTCGTCAGGATGTCTGCTGCTTGATATTCATTCTTGACATATTGGACGTTTAAGATCTTAGCGTAGAGATCTCGAATGAAATTGTATTTGATTTCAATATGTTTGAGACGCTTGTGTTCCCAACGCGGAAGTACGTGAATGCAAGCTTGATTGTCTTCAAACATTTTTACTGGCAGCTGGACATCATTTCCGAATTCGTCGAGTAGATTTTTCATCCACAATAGTTCAGTAGCGGCCACTTGCAAAGCAATATACTCTGCTTCGGTAGAAGATAAAGCAACACTCGTTTGTCGTTTCGTAGACCAACAAACTGTGTTTTCAAAAACTTTCAATAAACATCCGGATGTAGATTTTCTATCTTCTTCGCTTCTCCAATTTGCATCGGCGTAACTCACCAAGCTATCTTCTTGCTTTTGTCGATAAATGAGTCCTAGGTCCAATGTTCCCTTAATATAACGAGTGTTCAATAAAAAAAACGGTCAAGTAGGCTGTAGCAGGCTTTTGTTGTCGGGAACGCATGTCGTGATTAACATCTTTTGAATTTGACAACTTTGACAAGTTGATGGTTAACCTAACTAATAAAAGTCGAAAGCTGCTCCTGCATTTTTTTTAATATTTATACTTAATATAAATATTCGGTAATAAACGTTTATTTGAAATGTCTTCTTTGAGTTAAAGTGAGGTTAGAAATACAAGTGACGGTTCACGCTCGTCGTATGAAGAACCCTACGCTAGACGTTCAGAATAAATGCATAGCTATCTAGACCGTTTTTTTTAATTGAACACTCGTTACCTTAGAATTCTCTTCAAACCTTTCCATTCAACTTGCGTCCAGTTGTTACCATGGCATACATAAGACATTCTATCAACTCTCAGTAGGGTTGATCCAAATTTTCAATTTCATCTTCTGATGTTCCTCCTGCTTCAGGCTTAGTTTCTATAGGTGTAGAATTTGATTTACATTCTTCCATGTTAAACCTTTTCAGCAAATTTTGGAGATAAATAGGCTGACTGGGAAATATCTCATTTTCTTTTCTGCGGATGTTAATTCCCCAAAGTGGGCTTGGTTCCCCTAAATATTTCATTGGAAATTTTCTCTTTAGTAGAGTTTTAACTTCTTCGATTTAATCTTTATCATCTCCTATTAGCAATATGTCATCAACGTACAGTAACACGTAAAGTTTCGTATTTCCAGACTTATAAATGTATAAACATTTATCAATGTCCGATTGAAGCAGTCCAATTTCCTTTGTATAAGTATCAAATACTTCATTCCAAGCTCTTGGTGCTTGTTTTAACCCATATAACGTTCTATTTAACTTGCACACTTGTCCTTCTGTGCATTCGACTTCTTTACGTACTGTCATGTAGATTTCTTCTTTCAAAGTTCCGTGAAGAAAATTATTTTTCATATCTGTTTGTTGTAATTGCAAATTTTCTTTGGCAACTAATGACAGTAATGTTCTGAGTGTGGTCAGACGTGCGACAGGAGTATAAGTTTCTTCAAAATCATAACCTTTCCGCTGGCTACAACCCTTTATCACTAATCTTGCTTTAATTTTTTCCACATTCCCCGCTCCATCTCGTTTTAATTTAAAAACCCATTTATTATTTATAAATTTCTTTCCAGGTGGTAATGTAGTTAAACTACAAGTTTTATTTTCTTCGAGAGCCTTTAATTCTTCTTTTACTGCTCTTTTCCACTCTATTTTGTCGCTTCTCATTTCTATGTCTTCAAAGCTTTCTATACATCATCTGCGAACGTTTCAGCATTCAGAGCCAGTACAGCATAATCCTCCAAATATTCTTGCCTTCTTCGATTTCTGCCACTACGTCGAACACTTTCTTTCTCTGCTTTCGTGAAAAATTCTTCACCTTCCTTGTTCATTCCTTCTAGTTTATCATCTGTCGCACATATTTTTCTTTCTGCTTTGTCTCTGTAGGCAATTCTTCTTTACTAAATTTTTCCTCCAGAAAAATTACATTCTTTCCGAAAAGAATTTTCTTTCCTTCCGGACACCAAAGTTTGTATCCATTGGAACAATATCCTACAAGATAACATAACTTAGACATCGAATCAAATTTACTCTTTCTAAGTTCCTTGGAGTTTAGTACATACGATACACAGCCGAAAGCACGACGTTTCTTGAAATTAGGTTTCTGCTCATACCATAAAGCAGCTGGTAGTTTTCTATTCAGTGCTGAAATTGGACTTCTATTTATCAGATATGTAGCTGTTAAGACCAGAAATAATAATAATAATTCTTTATTCATTAGTCATGGTGCAATGATGTAGAATTTGATAGGTATACACAGCTTACAAAAAGAAAATAGCAACACAGATCATAAGTTACTTATAAATATCAAAATGTACATAAATATCACAAACATGATCAGTTCATAGCAAGTTATTAAAAATATCACATGAAGAAAAGGTACATAAATACATATCACAAACATAAGACTGCTTACGAATTAAAAATTTAATGTAGTATAGAGGCATAATGAAGCATTCTCAAGAAACATTGATATCATTTAAACGCTATTGACTAAAAAATTCGTTGACAGTATAAAACACATTATTTAGAAGATATACTTTTAGTTTTTTTAACAAATAGTTTAACATTACTCACATCCGTGATTTCGGTGGGCAGTTTATTGAAAATCTTGAAACTGTTGTAGAGAAATGATTTTTCATAAAGACTTGTTTGTGGAATCTTCAATTTGATTTGGTTTTTCTTGCGGGTTAAGTAGTCGTGGGAATCAACTTTTTGTAAATCATTTCGACTGTTCGTAAATGCGTAGATTGAGTTTTCATATATGTAAAGGTTGATGATCGTTAAAATACGGAGTGAAGCAAAGTGGTTTCTGCAGGATTCGCGGGGAGGCAGATTTAATATAATGCGTACGCATTGCTTTTGTAGTTTAAGAACTTTGTCTAAGTTATCTCTGTTTCCCCAAAACAGTACAGCACAGCGTGCAATTGACTCAAAATAGCCGTGATATGACGACAGTAAAGATACTTTATTACAGATCGGTCTTAAACGCCTCAAAGCAAAAACTGCCCTTGTCAACTTCGGACATAATTTATTGAAGTGTTTGGACCAACGTAATTCGCAATCGACAACTAAGCCAAGAAATGTTTTTGTAGAAGATGGTTTTATTAGCAGGTCTTTATAGTTAAAAGAAAGAGTCGGTTCAAAATTTGTTGAAGGGAAAATTAAAATATTTGTCTTCTCGCTGTTAATTTTTAGATTATTGGCGGTAAACCAGTTAACAAATTCATGAAGCGTACCTTCGATTTTGTTCTTTAATGAGGTTTCATCCTCGCAATACACGCATACACTGGTATCGTCGGCGTAGAGTATAAGTCGGCCATCAATATTACACGGAAGGTCATTCATGAAAATTACGAACAGAAGATGACCTAAAATTGAGCCCTGAGGAATACCTTTATTTACCTGGAGTAAATTCGAATTAAAGTTTTGACCAGATGCCTTGTCTGTAATCGCCGTATACTGTTTCCTGTTTTGTAAATATGAACTCAACAGTTTCAAAGGAGTACCTCTTATACCGTAAAATAGCAGTTTGTTTATTAATATATTGTGGTCGACCAAGTCGAATGCTTTGGAGAGATCACAATTCAAACAGGCCACAAGTTTTTTCTCATTAATAAGATTGTATAAATTAGATAAAAAAGATGTAAGGGCTGTATTAACGGATCTCTCGGCACGAAAGCCATGTTGAGCACTGTTAGCAAAATAATCTTATTTTAAGTCACGACCAAAGACTTAGTTAGTAAAGTTGAAAATCTAACGGGATATGGTTACTGGACGATTAGTAAAAGGCAACTCCTTTGTTTAAGGCCTCAATATTTCGTTGTATTTAACAACTTCATCAGGAGGTTTACTATAAAGTTAACAAGAGGTTAAATAATCCAAATCTTAAGGTTATTGATTTGGTTGTTGATATCATCACAGAGGATTGGCACAGGATTGAACCTTATTGTAAACTCACTCTTGAACAATTTTTGAAGTGTTTGAATTTCATTTTTAACAACAATTATTTTTCATTCAATAACGTAATTTACTTACAAAAATTCGGTGTACCTATGGGTAACCCCATTAGCCCCATATTAGCCCTTATGGTGATGTACAAATTATTAGATTTTGTTATAGATAAATTAACGTTTCAACTTCCGTTTATTTATAAATATGTTGACGATTTGATTACTGCAATTCCTGTAGACCAGTTGCAATATATTCTGATCACTTTCAATAGTTTTAATGAACACCTACAATTTTCTATTGAAGAAGAGAAAAATAACAGTGTACCTTTTCTTGACACACAAGTAATTAGAATGGAAGATCAGAGTATACGACTAAACTGGTATCAAAAACCAACAGCCTTTGGCAGATATATTAATTTTCATTCTAGCCATACAATGAAACAAAAAATGAATGTAATTATTTCAATGAAAAACAGAGTTACTCATGTTAGTCATCCGGTCTTTCTGAAAGAAAATTTAGATAAACTATTCAAACTTTTCACTAATAATGGTTTCCCCAAAGCATTAACTTACAGATTAATTTACCAAAACAACAAATTGCCATGTCATCTGGATGATAACAATAATGATAGGAAATTCAGAAAATTAATACACATTAAATCCCTAAGTAATAAAGTCATCAATATTTTTAAAATTTTAAATTTTTGAACATTGTACAATATAATAATCATACTATCAATAGTGTTTTCACTAAAACCAAGGACAAGACACCTTTTCTGTTTAACAGCGGTCTAGTTTACTCAATACCATGTACTGATTGCGAAAAAGAATACATTGGGCAAACGGGACAATGGTTAAAAAATTGCATTTCCCAACATAAAAGCGACATTAGAACAGGGAAGGTAGCTTGTGCCTTGGCATTTCATGCTGTGGAAAGTGATCACCGATTTGATATTGACAATACTAGCATTTTAACCCTTGAAAAAAATCTAAAGAACAGACTTTTCTTAGAAATGATTCATATTCAAAAGAATGAACATTCTGTCAATTTCAGGTCGGATATTGACATCAGCAACATTTATGCCCATATTCTTAGGTTTGTTAAAAATAAAAAAAAATCATCAAAATAGTTTTCAATTCAGTTAATTTTTTTTATGAACTTCCCTCATTTCGTTACTTAGGGTAATCAGTTTTGTTAAGTTGTTCAGTTGGTTACTTGATGCTTTGACAATTACCGCCAATTCCGCCATTGTTCTTGTGCACATGTCTGACTTAAGTAACGTAGTACGACGTTTTTATTTTTCTTGTAATTTTAACATGTAATCATAGCCCAATTGTGGCTTCAATGATTGTATTTGTTGACCAATTCATCCATCTAGTAAGTAGTGTAACCTTAAGATTTAGATTATTTAACCTCTTGTTAACTTTATAGTAAACCTCCTGATGAAGTTGTTAAATACAACGAAATATTGAGGCCTTAAACAAAGGAGTTGCCTTTTACTAATCGTCCAGTGACCATATCCCGTTAGATTTTCAACTTTCCTAACTGTTAACAATGTTATTTTTGACAACTCGGGATTTAATAGCGGACTCAAAAATTTTTGATAAAGCCTGCAAAATTGCTATAGGCCTATAGTTTGAGACAATAAATTTGTCTGATTTCTTGTGCGCAGGTAGAATTTTAGCGGTTTTAAAGCATTGCGGGTATTTACCTGTTTCAAAACTACAGTTGATAATATTACTTATGATATTTGCAAGAAGGTTAATATTATATTTCAAAATTTTTATAGGTATGTTACCTGCGCCGGTAGCATTCGTGTTTTTTAGTGCCTTTACGATGACCTTAATTTCTGATTCATCTACAGGTAATAGAAATAATGAATGTCGCGATGTAAAATTCATTTTCTTTAGTTTTTCATAACACTCGCCATTGTTTACACGACTGATATCATTTTGTATTGATCCGAAATACTCGTTAAATAGATTAGAAATGATTTTTGGGGAGTCAACACTTTGATCATCCACCTGGAGACGGAAAGATTCATTATCATTATCCGAGAGTCCTACTTCATCTTTTAAAATATTCCACACAGTTTTAGCAGTATTACGGGAGTTAAAAATCAGTTTATCATTATCCATTTTCTTCGCAGCTTTTACTCCTCGCTTTAAGATTTTTGCATACTTTTTATAATAAAACAGTAAAGTCGGATTGTTAAAAAAACGAAGTGTGTGAAAAAGTGATCTCATAGTTTTTGAAGAGATGATAATATCCTTGGTGATCCAGGTTTTCCGAAGTATTTTTTGTTTGCACTTGATTGGAAACGAATTCTCAAAAGGTTCCGAAAAAACTTTGTAGAAATTCCTTAACTTAATATCTACATCATTTGCGTTATATACTATATCCCAATTAACGAGTTGCAACTTTTCTGCAAATTTTTGTAGATTAGAGATAGAGTAATTCCTATACTGTACAGGGTGGATTAATTTCGATGTCTCTTATGGGCATCTCCGTAACTATAACAGATAGAAAAAAACTAATGGCCAAGTGTCGATCTCTTTTTTGGAGATTAAGTCAATAGCGTAAACAAAAATTGGCTATCTTCTTTTGTTTTCAAGTTATGGCCAAAAATTGACATTTTCGACTTTTCGTTTTTCGGTCATGTCTCGTTTATTTCTAGAGATATTAAAAAACTGTTTGATCATTATTAGGACACTTTTTGGAATACAATTCAGTGATGTAGTTGCTTTTTTAATATTTACTTACATTTTCAAGTTATAACATAAAGTTATATTTTTTTAAATAGAAATCATAGTAGGCAATGTCCTCATTAAATAGAGATTTTTTTCTGTTTTCACAAATATATACTTTGTTGGGTTTATTTCTTATAATTAATAGGTAAACTGCCATTTTTGTTATTAGCCTTGCGTATTCTAGTCTCAGTAGGCTGGCTTCCATGCAGTGTCGACATTTTTTTTGTTTTTATTAAATATTAACGAACTTTCAAACCTTTAGACAGTTTTGGCGGCTTAAAAAATTTCACATGCACTTTATTTTACAAAATTCCGTTTGAGAAATGTAGCACCCATCGCGACCGATCTGGCAAAAGCTTTTATATTTTTATTAAATATGAATGCACGCAAATTTAGTTTGATACATGTCCGATTTTGTTTATATTTTACTATTTGTGTGTTTGTTTTTGTTTTTCGTGCTTTTAATAAAATATAACTCAAGAGAAACAAAAAAAAAGAAAGCTTAATTTAGTTCTAATTTAGTTATTATTAACTTTATGTTTATCCGAACAATTTGTATTTTAGTGTTAAATCATGTTGTCTTTTCGCTTCTCTTGACAATTTGTTTATTTACATTTTTTCACTTCTGACGAAACTATGAAGCGATAGCGAAACGTAGAGTGTTCTTGCGATTTCACAGTGTCCGTTTTAAAGTTTCAAAACTATTTTCTCTCACATATTTCATCGAACAAGAGTCGACTTCAATTATAAATTTTTTATAGAAGTCATTTCTTGTCCGATGGAAATTGTATAAAAAGTGTTTTCAATTTTAAAAAGACATTGTGAAAATTATAGGAACGATCAATGTTTCTTCCTAACGAAGCTATAAACCGATAGTTAAACGTTGAGTATTCGAGCAATTTTGACTGTTTAAAGATTGAAAACAATTTTTCTATAAATTGAATGATAAACTCATTTTCAATAGAAAGCCAGACAGGAACTCTTATCAGAACGGTCGCTCAAAACGATAAAACGGAAATTTGTAAATTAACGCGAATACGAAATTATTTACGCAGCCAAAACTTTGAAAATATTTGAAAGCTCGTTAAAATTTAATAAAATAAAAAATCGGCTCCGTATAGAACCCAGCCTACTGAGACTAGGATATTTACGCAAGGATAATAATAAAAATGACAGCTTTTCCTATTAATTATAAGAAATAAACCCAATAAAGTATATATTTTTGAAAACAGAAAAAAATCTCTATTTAATGGGAGCATTGCCTAATATAATTTCTATTAAAAAAAATATAACTTTATGTTATAACTTGAAAATTTAAGTAAATATTAAAAAGTAACTACGCCACTGAATTGTATTCCAAAAAGTGTCCTAATAATGATCAAACAGTTTTCTAATATGTCTAAAAATAAACGAGATATGACCGAAAAACGAAAAGTCGAAAATGTCAATTTTTGGCCATAACTTGAAAACAAAAGAAGATAGCCAATTTTTGTTTACGGTTTTGACTTAATCTCCAAAAAAGAGATCGAGACTTGGCCACTAGTGTTTTTCTATCACTTATAGTTACGGAGATGCCCATAAGAGACATCGAATTTAATCCACCCTGTACATCAAGAGTAAGTTTAACACAATTTATATTATTAAAACAACAGATTGAAAGTTGTGATCTGAAAAGTCAACGGCCGAATTTTCAATTAATAGGTTATCATTGGCCATGAAAAAAATTTAAAAAGAGATTGTCAATACACGTCGAGGAAGATTTCGCAATACGAGTGGGGTCTTTTACAAGAGGCGTGAAATTGTAAGAATGTAGAAGGGTAAGGAAGTTAGCTGATCTACCATCTGATTTTAACAAATTTATATTGAAGTCGCCACGTAATATGATCTTTGTTTTTTTATAACTCGTTAAATCATGTAATAAGAGATCCAACGTTTCTAGAAAACTGTTTGTATCATACTGTGGGGTTCTGTGTATATTAATTATGGTAATATTACCAAGACGAATGGCACAACATTCAAAACACAATTCTTTGTGATATTTAGAACAATCGATGCAGCTAAACTGTAAATTATTCTTTAAATATATTGCAGATCCACCTCGCCTCATTACGTTACGACTAAAATGTGCCGCTAACTTAAACCCGTTGATAGTGGTTAATTTAATTTCGAAATCACGGAGCCAATGTTCGTCTAGACAAATGACATCAATGTTTCTCTCCGTCAAAAATATCAAATTCAAATTTTATTCCTTCATTCTCAAAATATCCCCTTAGTCCTTTAGAAATATATTCCCGCCCATTATAACATCGAAATCTTCATATTTTTAAATTAAATTGAGCTGTAGCAGTTTGAGAAAAAAGTTTAAAATATCGTAAAACTTAAAATTTTGTCGTTATCGTATGAGGTGGGACTAATAGGGCCAATTAAATCGCTATGAATTAGCTCAAGAGGTCTTTTCGAACATATTTGCGTTCTTATGTAGGGTAATTGTGTCTGCTTACCTTCAATGCAATACCTGTACTCATTCCATCAACTTGTAACTTGAGCCTTTCGATTCCGTCGTAGTTTAAATGCCTCAATTTGTAATGCCACAATTCCGCATTGCCTGTTATGCTTGAACTGAATAAAGTCTTCAGAAAACTTCAAAGCATAAAGTTTTGCGTTATTCCTTTGTACTATAGCAACGACTTTATTTGCGTCTTGAATAATTCCTTTTCCGTCTCCAAATATCACTCGAAGACCATTCATCTCTAATTTCGTAACCGACAGTAAATCATACTGTAATTCAGGTACTGGTACAACTTCTTTTATTGTAATAAATGTTGTTTTTCCGTTAACAATGCTTGTAAAATTTATATCAACCATTATTTTGGCTTCCAGAAATACTCCGGTTATAGCAACTCTTATTTTTAACGAATTTTGTAAAAATTTTGTATTCTCCAGTCGAACATTCCTGCTGACCAAATGTTCAGTTGCACCAGAATCTAGAAACCAGATTATATTTGTATTCGTGCTCTCTCCAACAATAGCTGAAAAGCAAACATTTTGAGGGTCCGTTTCTGCTGCCAGTGTTAGATGATCTACTGACAACGTTTCAAGAGTCATAAATTACTAAATACTTCAAATTCTGCAGGCACTGTCAATAGCAAGTTGCAGACAACATCTATTTCCTCCAAATTAGCTCCAGTTGCACGCAATTCTCGAACTAATTTATCAAACTTCAAAAAGTGATCACCTAAGGTGTAATTTTTAATGTAAAATTTCATTGTCGGTAGTGTTTTGCGTAATAATAATTGATTTGCCATACCTTTTCACTGAAACGTAGCCGCAAGAGTCCAAAGGTGATAATTTTTTATACAGGGAGTCATCAAATAAGTTTCACGTATTAAGTTCTTCGTTACTTAAAAAACGAATTCTGCATATCTTAATTTTTTTTGGTGAAAAATGTAAGAAATTAAAGCCCCCATAAGAGCCCGGAGTCTTTTTGTTTGAGAACATCTGGCTGATCGTGTGTGGATTTTTCTAAGCAAAACATTACATTATAAACAAAACATAAAGCAATAAAACGACATCGAAATTAAGGGCACTGGGTCAATAAAATCTTCGCTCAGCAACTCCATACCAAAAGAAAATAAACATCCATCACGTGTGTGGCATTATTTACTGAATTAATTAAGTTAATTTTCTGCTGACAAAAGTGTAACAATAAGTAAAAGTTGGGAAATAAAAACATTTAAGGTAACATTCTAAAAATTATCGTAAACAATGCACGTCGGTATTCATCGTTCCTTCATTTATGGTTTGATTATTTTGTTTTGCTTACACTGTACAAATAAATGACATCGAGGAGTATCTGCAAAGAACCTATTTTTTACTTAAATTATTGTCGAATGCTTGTTCATTTTACGTATTTATTTATTTAGTCTTGTCGTTATTGAAGACTCTTTAGTTATTCAATAAAGAATAAAGTTTATGTTTATGTGATTCATACTAAGATCTACTTATTGTCGATAATCTAATGAAACAAATTTAATTCTATAATCAGTGAGAGTAGATTTAAAATGGTCTTCTTTAATCAAATTGCACACGTGGGCAACCACCGGGACACTAGGAATTTGAAATTGTGTTTACATAAAACATCACAGCTTTTAAAGATGCGATCAAGCACTTGACCTTGACTTTCGCTGGAGTTTTATTTTAAGTCTTTACGCACGATCGACCAGGAGTTCTCAAACAAATGTACCAACGCTCCTTTAGTAGGTAATTCTTTTATTTTTGAGTTAGACCTTTAATAATTGCGGCATTAATTTTCTTACATGACGAGGAACTTGCAGTATTAATATGTGAAACTAATTTGATTACACCCGGTATATGTATGTCATTGTATACAAGTTTATCTTTTTGCCAATAAAATCATTATTATTATTTATTATTATTATTATTATTATAGGTTGTCTCTTTGTCTTTGGCATATTCCAAATGGCTATCGGATATTCTTTGAATAATTTGGGACATGCACTTACGATCAAGCTTCCGCAAGTCTCGATTCGAAATTTCCAGTTGTTGAAATTTGTCCCGTCAAATAATGGAATGCGATATTTTTCTAAATCCGCTGTCATGCTCAATCAATTTATCATGAAGCGCACAAGACCAGTTTCCTTAATCTTGCACTTTATCCCAATCTGGGCCCATAACCTGTTCACTTCTACTGTTCGCAGTAAAGCCTCCAAATTATTTAGATTCGTTTAATTTAACTTTAAAGTGCAAGGTACAAAACTGACGGAAATATTTTTTATTTCAACTGTTTTTATCAACATACGTATACCGGGTGGAAAGTTTCAAACCCGAACATAGTAAAGTTCCATCGAGAACTACGTTTCTGTAGATTACTGCTCGCCATTTGAAGATACAAGAATGGTAATGGTATTAAATGAAAGATAAAATTAAGGCCAATGTTATCGTGTTAAAATTATTCCTATTGTGTTAATACTTTTGAAATAAAAATAAAATTTTTAAATTTCAAATGAAAAATGTAGTCGCCTTAGTATGTCAGATTTGAAGTTTGTAATTCAATAACCAGAATTTTGTACAATATGCTTTTTATTCAAAATAAAATTCCATTCATCTGTGTAGCATACTGACGATAAAAAAACTGTTAGGATTTATTTTTTTGCTCCTGCATTGCTTCACAAAATACTTTCCTACTATTATTGTTAATTTCAATACAATATTGATGGCAACTGGATTTGTGGAACTGTTGTTCTTTTTTTAATATTCTTTACAGTTGTGTGTTACTTATTCTTGAACAGGGTGAAACTTATTTAATTCTTAGTACAATTGAATTTAAAACTGATTTAGTATCGACATTGTCGGTATTGATTGCCCATGGCGTCACTTCAAGTTTATTGATAGTATCAGAAACAACAGTATTTTTGTATGCAATGACGAATAATACAATTATCATTCTAATAAAGAAAGAGTTGTTGTAACTTAAACGACAATAGTACCTACCTATTATTTGCTCTGTACAATAATTCATAATACTTTTTGACTGACGTATAAATTATTTTCCATTAATTAAAACAATTGAAAGTTACAACCTGACATAGGCGACTAAATTTTTCGTTTCAAATTTGAAAATTTTATTTTTATTCTGAAAGTATTAATATTTAGGAATAATTTTAACACCGTAATATTGTCCATAATTTTCTCTTTTCTTTAATACCATTGCCATTTTTGTATCTTCAAACGGTGAGCAGCAATTCACAGAAACATATGTTCGGGTTTGAAACTTTCCACCCGGTATATGGTTACCAATTTAATTAGGCGTTATTAAATTGCATATATTAATAGATTTGAAGGGCCTGAAATCGTAATTTCTACCACGTATTAAATATCCAGTATTGTACTATAAGTTGTGTGCGTTAGATAATTCAAATCTTTTGGTTTTATTGAGAAAACTGAAATATATGGGAGGAGCAATTCCATTCACAGCTGGGGCTTAGTTCATCCTGGCGCCCTTTAATACCTTTCGGACCACGGCCTTTCTTCACTAAGCTGTCTAGGTCTACAGCTTAATATGCAAAACAGCGCAAACTTGTCATTTAAACGTAAGCATTACCAGACGTAATGAATTGTGAATTCTTTGGATACCTTTCAAACCGCTTATCATTGTAATGATCGAAAAGGAAGATGCGGCATTCGCCATCCCCGAAATCTCATTAAACATTGTGTTCTCATTTCTGCAAACATTTCAGCACTCGAGTGTCTCATCAGGCTGAAACTTATCACGCCTATCGACGAGCCGAATTTCATCTCTACAATTTCCAAACCGCAGGAGGATTTTGTTATGAAAGGAATCGTTTGAATGCGAGCACAAAATTAAACCCCACATTCGAAATGGCCAAACCGCTGAAAGTTTCAGTGTTAAATCGTTCGCCGAACCCCAATGGGACGTCGCAAAGAGGAGGCTGAAGATGGATCAATTTTGCAATAAATGATTTACGCGGCGTCTGAAAATAAACAGATTCCAGCGAGAGGCGCTTGCTTAATCTCCTCCTCGACGTCGACGACGGAATTGTGTGCGCCGCGCCGTGACGATAAATTAATAATTCCTGGAGAGCGGTTTCGCCGGATAATATGATTGTAAAACGCGTAGTTTATGAATGCGTGTGGTATTTTATGAATTGAGGAGGGCACGCGGCTCGGAGGAAGTTTATTGTAATACATACATTTTACGATGTGGAATGCTTACGGAAAAAAAACGTTTGTTTGGTTTTGTAATTCCTTTGTTTAGGATTAACGGCTGGACACCGTGCGCGTGTGTGGTACGTGACTGTTGCCACATTCTTTACAGATTCAAATATTTTCAGTAGACTTTATGTTTTACGTCTTCTGTTATATTTGCCTTGGTATGGGCTATTAACGTACCAAAAGGTGATATCGTTGTATTGAGAAAAGACGACGCATTAAGTGAGCTTTCGAGAGAAAATGGACGAACAAGAGAAATTTCCCAAATATTAATAATTTAGAATAACAATATATCATTAAATAGAATTAATTAAATTATGAAAACGACGTACCTACACACAATTCGGCGAAATTGAGTAATGGCGCGCAGTCAGTGTTGTTAAGTATCTAGATGCAAGTATCTAGATACAGTATCTAAATACTTTTTGAGTATCTAGATACATATCTCAGATACTACTAAAAAATCTAACTGCATCTGCAACTAGATACAATTACAGTGTATCTATTCATATGAGATAGAAACTTGAAAATTATTTTAAAAATTGGGAAAGATAATTGACAAAAGGAGAAAATCAAAAGGAAAAGACTGTATTGTTGATTTTATCAACTTTTCTTGATTATGGGAACGCTCTCTTAGCTACAACAAGATTGTAACTAAGGATCCTAGATTCATTTGACATTTAACTTGTCTGATAAGTAAATAGAATCATTTCTGTTGATAACTTTATATTTTACGTTGACTTGACTTGGTTTCATACAAAACCAGGTAATTACTTATCAGCTTATTGATCAACTTAATTACAAAGGTAAATTTTCTATTTAAAAAGCCATACTGCTGAAACAAATTGTGAAAATTATCACAGATTTTAGTGTGTACGTTATTCACATATTCATACGACAGCTTCGTCAATTTTCACAAAAAAAATCGATTTGGATCGCAAATAATACCATACCTCCACTACTGCATAGATTATTGAATTTTACACTTGCAAGTATCTTGATAAACTGGAGATACTTTTTTTGTATCTATATCTGTATCTAGATATTTTCCGGAAAAAAATATCTGTAGCTGCATCTAGATACATATTTGTGAAAGTATCTGCATCTGTATCTAGATACTATTAGAAATGTATCTTTTACAACACTGCGCGCAGTGAATAGTGTGTGCCGCTCCCAATATATTTTCATTAATATCTTATAATCGGCTTTAGTAAATCCTTGATTTTACTAAATATCAGCTGTACACTTAAAACTCTTCTAAAATGGTTTTAACAAAAAGCCAACGAGAAGAATATATTGACCTTATAAAGGAAGTTTTGTTAACTGTTAAAGCAAATCAAACAAACGAGGTGGCCGTTGACAAAGACCTCGTTCTCACCGATTTAAAAACTGGTATTGAGTGTATCAATGAAAAACTAGATGCAACTGTCAATAGGTTGGAAGTAAATAATAATAATAAATAATAAGGCGTGCGGTGTATAAATGAACGAAACCGAATCTTTAAAACTAAGTTTTAAAAACGAAAAAAGTGGAATTTTTTTGGTGAAAGTTACGCGAGTGAATTCGTCTAAGTTAATTATCCTTAATGGTGTAATTATTTGAACGAAAATTACATTGATTTATTGGTTTCGCCTTAAAATACAAATAGTAGGCGTTAATTACAATCGATCGGTGATCTTCGCTGCCACAAAAACAATTGAGTTTTTTGTGTTTAAAATAAAACCAAGTCCTGATATAAACAATGAGCTCAGCAATTGTCACTCGACACCAAAAGCAAAAACTTGTAGAAGTAAAAAAGCCAATTTCTAAATTAAACGCTAATAATAATAGTTACATTAGTATTACTCACAGTGATGGAGAGCAATCTAAATCAAGCTTAGGATCCATTAATGTTGAACTAAGAGATAAACTGGCACTGGCGCAAACGGAGATCGAAAACTTGAAAGAATCTAATATAACAAACTAAGAACTAACATAAGTCATCTAGAAATTGAGGTAAACGCAAAATCAAAAATAAGAGATTGTAACAAAATTAAATACCAAGCAAAACTTAAAAATTATCAACTGTTACACCCAGACTGAAAAAATCATTAACAACTCATCAGGCACACAAACCGATGATCGAGAAGACACTGTACTAAGGAATCTCAATTTCGAAAACAGTGTAAATGATTTGGACGTAGAAGAAATTCTGAACTTGGATATCAGTAAAACGTTAGATACTACAATGTTAAAATCTGAAATTACAAAACTGAGAGACAAATGTTTGATATTTAAACATAAAATAAACACTTTATCCCAAGCCGTTAATATACACAAAAATAACGAATACAATGAAACAGCTACTCAGAACAGTACGAAGAATATCATACAAAATTTGGAACATGTAAATAAAACAATCTCTACAGAGAAAACTATTGTTGGGAAGAAAACTCATAGTTTTATCATTCTTAGTGATAGTCACGGAAGACGGTATAATGACATTTTGGAAGGTATCTTACCACAGGAGTTAAAAATTTTAAGTTACATCAAACCCAACGCTAAAATACACTCCGTGGTGAATAACTTAGATGGTATAATGAAAGACATTGGATCGGACGACTACCTATTTATACAGGGAGGTATAAATGACTTGGACTACTGCTATGATAGTTCACAAATTAGAAAACTTACCGATACTTTTAGATTAATTATGGAAAATACTAGAGGAGTAAACACAATAATTAGCACCATCTTGTATAGGTACGATAAACCACACCTCAATGGCATAATTGAACACGTAAATAAACGACTTTATTTAATGGCCAGAGAATATAGCCACATTGAAATATTCTGTATTAATAACCTTCTCTACCGTTCTCACTACACGGGACAAGGCTTACATCTTAAGAATTTTGCGAAAAAAACTGTATGTTCTGAATTAGCACAATATACTGTTAATTATCCTGTAAAAACCCAAAATCAACATTATGAAGAAAATTTTTTAATTCACCAGAAAATCTCCCCTGTAATATAGAGGCAAATACACAATCTTCTCTGGAGAAAGCCGACACCCCAGGCAATAATTTTAATTCATTACTGACGACAATACCAGTTGAACTAAAACTTTTACATTTAAATGTTAGAAGTGTGAGAAACAAAGAGTCGATGTTGGAAGTGTTTCTGGAAAACCTAAAGCCCGACATTGTGTGTTTTACTGAGCATTGGTTAACCTCAGAGGAGATGGTATCGCTTAATAATTACAATCTAATTAGCAATTTTAGTGGAAATAAGAAGCGTGGTGGAGGAGTTTGTATTTTCGCTAGAAAAAACATTACAGCTGTGATATTAGTTGCAATGCTATTGAAGAGAACTGCGAGATGGTTGCATGTACGCTTACGGTAATGAAGATAAAATATTTAATAATATCAGTATACCGATCGCCTCATTCTGATTTAATGGAGTTTTTTCAAAATTTTGATTCACAATTACTCGAGCTGTATAAATATGCCGACTTTCATGTAGTCTGTGGGGATTCCAATATAAACACATTACGGGCATCATCTGATTCAAAAGATCTCATCAATTTAATGCTGCAGTATAACTTGGCCTTAAGAACCAATCAAGCTACAAGGATAAATAAATACTCGGAAACTTGTATTGATAACATTTTCACGGATTTCGATTGTTCCGTTAGCATTGGAGAAACATTTCTTTCGGACCATACTTTTCAGATACTTGATTTCGTAATCTATGAGGTTAATCGTGATGACACAACTTTTTATAAACGTAACTTTAATATGTCCAGTATGACCTTATTCTATGAAAGTTTATTATCAGAAGAATGGAAAGATGTATATAGAGCAGAAGGGATTGACGAAAAATTTGATACCTTTAAAACTATATTTATGTGTTACTTCGGTACTGCCTTCTCTATTAAACAATCAAAACTAAACTTCAGTCACAAAAGTACCTGGTTAACGAATGATATTAGAAATATGGGTTATATGCTAAACGAAATGCAACAAATTGATAGAAGACTGAACAATGATCGGTACCATCAACGTTTCATCGAATTTAAAACAATTTACAAAATAAAAACAGATCGAGCGAGACACAGTTATAATTCCAATAGAATTGTAGAAGCGACAAATATTTCCCGCGAATGCTGGAAAATTATTAACGAAAGTCGACCTGAAACATATTTCACAGAGTGTCGTTTGGTGGACTCGAGTAATAATATAATACTTGATAAAACCGAAATCACCGATATGCTAAACAAGCACTTTGTAAAAAATTCAGCAAAACCTCCAACTAGCAAAAAATGCGCAACAGATCTATCTTTTCCAGAATCCATGTTTTTAGCACCAACAGATAAATGTGACGTGAAAATGTTATAAAAACAAAATGCGTTAAGAAAAGTACTGGAATAGACAATATTCCCGGTATTGTCTTGAAAGCTGTTGCTGATTTAATAGCAAGCCCTCTGAGTCATTTAATTAACGAATCATTTTCGTCGGGCCAGTATCCTTCCGATTTGAAAATATCCAAAATTATTCCCGTGTATAAGAACAAGGGTAGTCGTCTGGACGCAGCGAATTATAGGCCAATTGCTTTGCAAAGCCAGTTCGGGAAAGTATTCGATGAAATCTTTCATAAAAGGCTTATTTCATATCTTCACAAGCATAAAATTATCTCCAATGCACAAGATGGTTTTCGGAAAGGAAAATCAACAACAACAGCAATCACTGATACCTTTAATTTGGTTCTTACCGAGCTCAACAGTAAAAGGAAAGTACTAGCACTATTTTGTGATCTCAGTCGAGCATTCGACACTGTCAACCACAATTTACTTTGTCACAAACTAGAAAATATGGGTATAAGAGGATCCGTAAACCGGTGGATAAAATCTTATCTCTGCGGTAGAACAGAAAAAGTGGCGGTTAACGGCGAATTATCATCTGCGCTGGAAGTGAACAACGGAGTTCCCCAAGGGTCTATCCTCGGTCCCGTGTTGTTCACCCTTTTCATCAACGACCTATGTTGTCCACCTTCAACAAAAACAGTCATCTATGCCGACGACACGACGCACAGTGTTTCCGAGTACTAATAAAAATTGGGACAAAATTATTTAAAGTTTTATTTCGTTCAGAATTGTTATATTACATTGGAAAATATATGAAAAACAAAAATTCGTGAAGTATTGTCAGATAAGGATTTAATTTTTAGCCTAAAATTAATAATTATAAAATGTAAAGGAGTCGCGACGAAATATTTCCGCGAGGAATAAAGTAGAACAATTAAGACAGCAATCTTGCGAAATCTAAGCTATAAGCGGTTCACGTTTCATAACAAAACACCAGTAACACGCGCTATATGTGGGACAAATTAATACAACAGGTGACGAAAGGAGAACACAGAAACATGTCATAACAGTCGAATAGACAGATTTTCGCCTATATAACGTACGGAAGAAGATGGGAAGGCAGTCGAACCCGACTCCGGTAGGCTTAGTGCCTACTGTAAGAAGGGCAGCCGCCCTCGCAGTCGAACCAGCCGTCGACTCAAGTAGGCCTAGTGCCAACTTCTCCGGGAGGACCTTCCTCACCGACGCCGTACGGCCGCCGCCGCGTCGGGACGCTGCCCGTTCCACGGAGGCATCCTCACCGACGCCTTGCCGCCGCCACCCTCATCAGGACGCTGCCCGTTCCACGGAGGCATCCTCACCGACGCCGTGCTGCCGCCACCCTCATCAGGACATCTCATCGCAATTGCTGCAGCTCTCGAGATTGCCCTGGATCCGGTTAGCCGAATCGTCGGGTCTCTTCAACCCCAGCACAGAGGGATTCCTCATCCTCGCTGTCGCAACCGACTCGTCGCGATTTCGATAATCACGAAAATGCACCCCCGCACATTTAAAGATCGTCCGCCGATAGATAAAAATATTCATTTAATAAAGGTATACATTGTTTTGGTAAACTGTGTTTTCAAGCTCTACCACTGAGAACCCGCTACCTACCCCTAACCACGTGACAGTATTTTTTCGTTTTAGGAACAATAAGACAATAGTGTGTGGATGAAAAGTCTGGAACACCTTAAGTATTCTTAAATATTCCTAGCATTTTCTTTTTGCAAAAACGCTCAGACTAGCAAGTTATTACTACAGATATGCCATATTTCAGAGTAGTTCATTTATTTGTACAGTGGCGTAACATGAGGTATCAACAACTATTTTTTTAATGGAAACTTCGACTTCCAAGTCATATTTTTCTATGTATAGAAAAATTATAGGGTTACACAAGAAATATTTATGAAATAAAGGCCCTGCAAGTGTCACCAACGTTTCTTATTATAAAAAGTTAGAAAAATCTTTTAAAAGGAAATTATTAAAGGTATATGCGATGCAGGTACACTAACAAATATTGGACTAAAAATGTCAATGTCAAAAACGCATTCGTTTCAAGTTATTTTACTGCTTAAGAGTGAACGGAAAATACTTTTATATTTAGTTTATTTCATTTATAATTAAGTATTTAATAAAATATTAGGTAAATATTACTTTGTTTTTAATTTTTAAAATGTGTTTATTTCAACATATGACTTATTACCAAGGAAAAGAATTCGGTCCACTTACTGTTGAACACCCAATGTACTACTTATTTCTTCCGCGGCCCCGATGCATTTAAATTGCTATTGAGTAGGAAGGGAAGCGTTACAGTCGCACTTTGCAGAAGTTATTCTGGGCGAGGACTAATACAATGCGAATACTAAATTTTCGTACTGTTTGCGGAGCAAGTAGGCCGATTTCTTATCCCTGCTTATTACTGATAAAAAATGCAGGTTTATACTACTAATAATACTTCTAATAATAATAATAATAATACTAATAATACTTCTTCAATAGTTTTTGTTAGTCTCATACAAGTATGATTCAATAAATCTTGCAGTCTAATAGAGATACTTTTTTCATGTACAAGAAATGTAGTATCTGGTGGATAGCATTGTTTTTTGGCTTCCAGAACTTTTTTATGGGACGGGAACTTCAATTTATCCGCTTCTCGTATGATATTATACTGGAAGACAGATAATTGCGCGTCTAACATTACGCTCAGAGCCTCATCAGGCGTTAGAGGTCTGTTGCTGTACTCAGGTGAAGCGATTCGGAATGCTTTTAATTCATCAGACGAAGCATTTCGTACTGCATCGATCATCTTTGCTTTATCACGTTGACCTTCTTTGCGATAAATCTTAAATGCAGCAAAAGATAATTCACTAGCAGAGGCGAGACTTTGTAAATGTTCAGTTTTTCGTCGTTTTGTCTTTTCACCAGCCTCATCGAATTTAATACATGGGCGACCGCGCTTACTTTGGATTGTAAATAAAGGAAATTTTTCTGTTACACCGAGCCACTGTGTATTTTGTACATAAAAGCGATATTTTTTGGAAAAGCTTCATTATACTTGCTTTTGACCTTATTAAAAAATAGTGAGACACAATTTTTTAAATCTGTAGCTTTACTTGTGGGCAGTTTGTCCGTTCAATTAAGTAATTTGCTATATTCAATCCTTTACTAGACCAACTTTTGACAGGATCATTAAATATTCGGTCGACAAGTTCATAGCGAGAAAATTCCACGAAGGGACCTACGACAAATAATAAGTAAAAAATCAGAGGAGCGCAAAAAAGCGCAAATTTTTAAGTTTTATTATGAAAACACAAAGTGTATAGAACATTTAAATGCAGGTTTCCACCGGGTGATATTCGGAATTACTAAAGAAAAAACTTAAAATGAGAAGATAACAGGTGTAAAATATTTGTACGATTTGTACAATTATTTCTGAACCATTAAACACAGTAAAAACTAATAATATGTGAAATGGTTCATTAGTACATACCTTCCAAATCAGTTTTGCGCAAACTCACTTCACAAAGAAAATATAATTCACAATGTTGGGATAACTCTAGGATGAGTTATAATGACCGAACAACTAATGTGAACTTTGTCTAGCGTCTACTCGATAATTTCAAAAGGTACTTACCCTCTTTTTACGATAAATAATGAATAAACTTATGATTTAATATTTATTAAGTTTCTTGTTCACATATCTTCAGTTTCATATTTTGAATTTTGCCGTGTCTTGGCCACAGTGTGCGACGTTCATAATATCAAGTAACAGCCCCGAAGATCTGGTCCTTGAAACAAATAATGAACCAGCGGTGTTTGTGTAACGGGTTAACTTTAAATGTGATCAAAACTCAAATAAAGCCGTTTGTGACAAAAAATATTACAATCGAAACCTCGCCATTAGTCAAACTTAACGGTATTTCAGTAGCTTGTGTTAACCATTATAAGTTTTTGGGAGTGCATATTGATTGTAAATTAACCTGGAAATGTCATGTACATTACCTAGAAAATAAGTTAAATAGCCAAATATTTTTTATAGACTTTATAGACTACGACATACGGTTAATTACGAGGTTTTGAGATGCTTATATTTCGGTTTAATTCACCCGCTTCTTGCATATGGCATCATTTTCTGGGGTAACTGTGCTACATTATGACTGTTCCGTCACTGTATATTTATGAAATCGTGCTATATGCGCGATCAATTGAAAATACTGTTAGTCGAAATAAGGATTATCATAATTATTACACAAGAAAAAATGAAGATTATCGGTTATCTTTCAATCGCTTGACGATTGGACAAAGTGGTCCAATTTCTGCAGGCTTAACGTATTTAAACAAAATTAAAACTCTACGGAATAATTCGTTGCCCACTTGTAATCGTTATTTTAAAAGCAGATTAAAACAAACGTTAATATCAGGCGCCTTCTATTCGGTAGATGAATTTTTAAATCAGCATTATTGAATTAATTCATTAAAAATTTATGTTGAATTAATTCATTAGTTCAATAATTTACATTATATAACTTTTAACGCAATATTTATTGATTGTTTTTATTTTTTATTTTAATTTGTGGTATAAGTAAACGAATCTGAATAACGATGAGAATCTGAAATAAGATGAGGCTTTGTCTTGTCTATCTAACGTCACACTTACGTGATATGTATCTATGTAATAATTTTAATGAACAGATAAAATAGCGACATCTTACGATCGCTTTTTGACCTGACATTGTAGTAGGATAGACAAATTGAAGCGGATTTGCTCCTAATAAATCGTTTTTGATTACAGTGAAAACCTCGAGCAGCCTCTGGACAGCAATTTTTAGAAACAGCTGTCCAGAGGCTGCTCGAGGTTTTCACTGCAATCAAAAACGATTTGCACAAAATTTTTCTAAATAATTTTAATGTTACCACCAATTTTTCTGTGCTTGACTTGTGCAACAAACTTCTGTTTCTTGCATCAATAAAATTATTATTAAATTATTAAAAATAAACAAACTGGAGGAAAAAAATGCCGTTTTTCATCTTAAAATTGATCAACTCGAGCAATATTCTAGACGTGGTTGGTTGAGAATTTACGGGATTACCGAAGAAGCGAATGAAGACGTATAGTCAAAAATGCTGAATGTCTTAAATGATAACATGAAAATGGAAGTTCACAGCAACCAGCCACAGAGTTGGACGTGTTTCCTCAGGTGCTGCAAATATTCAAAGTAAAAAATCACGTGCAGTAATAAATTTGTCAAACATAGCACCAGTCGAGAAGTATTCGCCAAAAAAAGTTTTCTCAGGGGTTCGAAAGTCACTATCAATGAAGACCTTAAGAAGATGAGGGCCAACTTGTTAAGACGAGTATCGGAAACGGTTGGTTACAAAAACGCCTGGTCCTTCAATGGCAATATCTTTGTCAGATTTAAAAACAAATCTCTTCCCATCAAATCAATCAATCAATCAATTTTTGATTCTGTCTCAAACCCATTTAATATTCATTTTATCTGGTATTAAATTTAATTTTTTTTTAGTCTAGTTTTCATTTCTTCTTTCATTTCATTTCTCTTTTTTCCTTTCCTCATCTGTGTAATTGCGCTTTCATATCTTCTATTATTACGAATTCTTACACTTTAATTATTTCCTTCATTATTTGATTGTTTATTTATTTATTTGTTTTTCTTTGTTTAACTTCCGCTCTCCTAACTTTTAGTAGCTATTTTTCTCATTGAAGATGGATAGTAAATATGTAAAATTTTCTCACCTCAATGCCAGATCGATATTAAACAATTTTCATGAAATTAGAGATATTATAATCTTGAAATAACTACGATATCGTCTTTTTAAGTGAAACTTGGTTGAATAGTAGTATCGCTACTGAATCAATTAATATAGCCGATTTTGTTTTTGTCAGATATGATTGTGGAGGTATTGGTGCTTACGTTAAAAAATATTTAAAATTTGAATTAATTAAAGCTGAGATCACAAATTTCATTGAACATATGTGGATTAAAGTCACTTTTGGTTCTGTTTCTGTGTTAACAGGTGTTGTGTATAGGCCGCCTAATTATAATTTTGTCTATATCACACGAATGCATTTATATTCTTGGTGATTTTAATATTAATTTAATGTTACCCTGTGACAATACTGCAGCTAAATTTCTTGATATTCTGGAATCTTTTAATTTGGAACAAATTACAACTGTGCCCACTCGCATTACAAATAACGCCAGCACACTTATTGATCATGTAATAACAAATGTACATACTATTTCTGATCACTCTTTAATCTGCTGTATGATTTTTATAAACAAACCTTGTAATCCCGAGCTTATGCCATTCTCTTATCGTGATTTTACAAATATAAACTTATTCAATTTTAATAATGATTTAGAATCCATTCCTTAGCACATAATCTATGAATTTAACAACATTAATGATAAAGTCGACTTCCTAAATAGTAATCTATTAAAGCTGTTTAACCTTCATATGCCACTTAAAACTTTTGTATGCACTAAAAAACATTCACCGTGGTTGGTAGACATGATGAACCTCAAGGACAAAGCCTTAACACGGTTCAAATCTTCTGGTCTTTTAAAACATTGGACATACGACAAATCATTACGAAATTTAGTTACCAAATCCGTCAAATCCGTGAAAAAAGCTTATCTAGAACACAAAATAAAAAACACTAAACCGAATAATATTTGGAAACAATTTGGTCTTTATGACAACAAAAGAATTGATCTCCATGAGGATCTTAATGATCCGAATCAAATTAATGAATTAATACACTCTCTGAAAAATTTTAATAAACAGTTGCCAGACACCGTTTCTTCATATTTAAATGTTTCTCCGGTTTCATTAGAAAATTTTATTTTTTCTCCGGTTTCGGAAGAAGTTATACAATATCTTCTAAAGTTCCGTAGTAAAGCCTGCGGTGCAGATGATTTAAGCATAGATTCAATATACTTTTGTTGCCCATTTCTTCTACCTATTTTTATTCATCGTATTAACTTTTGCATTGTAAACGGTGTGTTTCCTGATTGTTGGAAAGAAGCACGTGTTCTACCAATGGCTAAAATAAGCAACCCTAAATCTTTTGAGGACATACGTCCCATTAGTATCTTATCTAAGATCTTAGAGAAAATCATAGATCGGCAGCTAAGAGATTATTTGTCATACCATAATATTATTCCAGAAATGCAATCTGGTTTTCGACCGGGTTATAGCTGTTCTACTGCTCTTTCTCATATAGTTGATGACATAGTGAATGAAGTTGATGATAACAGAATGGTTCTTCTAGTTTTGCTGAATTATACAAAAGCCTTTGACCTCATAAATCACAAAGTTTTGCTTGCAATTTTAAAGTTTATTGGTTTAAGTCAATGCGCCTTAAATTTTTTTGGTAATCATCTTGAGGGAAGAACTTAGAGAGTGTTTTATAATTGTAAATTGTCTAAGTCGTTATCCATTCATTGCGATGTACCGCAGGGGTCAATATTAGGTCCATTGCTGTATGCGATTTACACCTTTCAGCTGACAAAATCGCTGAAACACTGCAAGTATCACCTTTACGCCGATGATACTCAATTGTATTATTCATTTGATGCAAAAGACGTAGATATCGCTTGTACTCTGGTTAATGAAGATATACAAAATGTACTAAGAACTTCAAATGATCACGGCTAGTATCTTAATGCCGCAAAAACGAATGTAATGTTCTAAGTTTCGACTGCAATCTAGGAAGCTGTAAAACAAAAAGTGGACAATACCGCATTTTCATTGACTGGCTGTTGTAGAAATCCGGGTTTGTATATTGATACCGATCTTAAATTTTCAGCACATATTACTAAATTAATTCAAAGAGCTTACGCTAACTTAAAACTAATTTATATCAATCGCTCTTATCTCTCTTTTCATGTTAAACGTATGCTGTGTGATTCTTTAGTATTGTCCCACTTTAATTTTTGCGATGTTGTATACGGATCATGTCTTGACTTTTCAGATACTTCAAGAATTCAGGTAGTCCAGAATAGTTGTGTGAGATTAATATGCGATATTAGACGTAGGCAGCATGTATCACATAAGCCTGATGAGCTTCAGTGGCTTAATATTAAAAACAGGCGCTTTTTATATTACACTCAATTTTTTCATAAAATCTTAGTTTATAAATGCCCTCCGTACTTATACAACAAAATTCGCTTTCGTACAGATGTCTACAACATCAACATTAGAAACAGAGGACTTTTAACTATTCCACATCATAAGTCTGATTTCTATAAACGTTGTTTCAGTTACCACTTAACGTATGTTTTAAATCATTTACCACATTGTCTTCTTTTTCGTTATGAAACAAATTGAATCTAATACTATTTAATTCTCAGGTTTCAAATCGCTGATTTATTTTAATTTTTCTTTACCTACTTTATCTCTATCTACCTTATCTAGTTTTCCCTATCTTCCTTAACTTCTTGATCTTTATCTTCTTTCATAGAATATATTCACCTTCTTTATGTTTTGCGCACAGCATCATTTCTTATTTTCTAATTAGTGAGTGTGAGGGGAAGATCAGAGAATTAATTATTAATTTCTCTGACCTTGCACCGTTTAAGCATGAATTGTACTGATTTTGACTTTTTTATTTATTTTTTTTTTCTCAATTTGTTTCATGTTTAACAAAATTTTCGTTATTATTATTATTAATAAGGCAAAGAACAGAGGCCCTAAGTTGGCTCCTAGAGGAACATCAAACGGCCCATATCAGATAATATTAATAGGATAGGAAGATAAACCTGCTGGCGTCTATGTCCATTAGCAAGATAGGATTGCAAAAGAAGAGTTTCAAAGACCAAGGAAGCTAAGTTTATAACAGAATCTACTGGCAGGAGGAGGCGTGTGTCCATTGGTACTTACTATAAAAATATTTTTTTTAATTTGAGCAGCAATGATATAGAACAATATCCATCTTAAAGAAAATACTCGTCGCCTAATGCACACAATATTTTTCTTTTCGTGTCCTGACCACGTCCCAAAACAATATACTGACCGTATACCCACACACACCCGCGTTGACGCGAGCCTCTGGCAGTCTCACCCCCATACATCATAAGCAAACAGAAAATACAATCATCGCCCACTCTCGGCGGCGAAATCCTTTTACCGTAATAAATCTAATCGACCAGTTTGAGACGGCATACGGTAATTTATGGTGGAGTTTCTGGCCGGATCCCCTAAGACCTCTCCGGGAAAGGACGGACGGTCCCGCTTTGTTAATGTTAAACACATAATAGGATCTGGAAGGCAGGCTCGCGCATTATCGCCGACAGCGACGAGTTAAGAATTCATTCTGCGAGTCCCTCTTTCATAATTCGCTGTGTTTGCGAAAGTGAGGATTATTTTCTCAAATTTAATCAACTGTTTACAGCCGAAAGCGTTCGCCGTTTCTTCGAGGCAAACGATTTACATAATCAAACAAAGAGTTGAAAGTGAATGGTACGTTTGCAACAACGACTTGATCTTATAAATCTTGAGGAGTCGTGCTTGAAAAGGGCAATGTTCGTCTCTGCACTCTCGATAAAATGGAAGAAGCCAATGAATAAATTAGCATCTCACAAGAAAAGAAGAAGAGCCATTAATCGACACTTAAACGTAGATTGGGAACATCTGAAGAAAAAGGAAATTGATAGAAAAGCAATAAGAGACGATGATGATGTTTAAACTGACAACTGTTCTTCTCAACGGTAACCTCCTGAAGTTGGCAGTGGATAATTAGCTGTGATAATTCCAGAAATTATGGTAATTGCTCCTCAATTAACAACTCCAATGCTCCATCAACAAATCGCTCAAAGAGTTAAAAGAGACCCCTATCACAAGTGTCACAACGAAGTGTCATGCGATTCCCCGAGCCTAAAAATTCAAATATCATTCCAAAAAGATATCTTTTTTATTTATCCATGCTTTCAAGCT
The DNA here is from genome assembly GCA_036172665.1 of Prosopocoilus inquinatus. Lineage (NCBI taxonomy): Eukaryota > Metazoa > Arthropoda > Insecta > Coleoptera > Lucanidae > Prosopocoilus > Prosopocoilus inquinatus. The sequence continues at coordinate 33,618,413 of CM069877.1, forward strand.
TGATGGAGACCTGTGCTCGTCAGTAATCCAAGTATTGACCACCTAGGCTGCGACTGACTTCGGAATCTCCTTGGGAATTCGCCTTACAAATTGGAGAACCGCAGAAAACCAAATTCAAAGGGGTCAGGTTGAATTCTTGGCTTCCGGTTGGAACCACGTGTCTTGAATTTCTTCTACTGCCGGCCGACGTTTCGTTCTCCAATGCAGAAGAACTTCCTCAGAAAAACATGTAGAAAATTACAGCAACAGAAAAAGATCTGCTTTGGAAAATGCAGGAATGGGATGATTCGCCGTCGCTGATTCACCGTCGCCGATTGGCCAACGCCAATTCGCCGTCAACATAATTCGTCGTCGGCCCAACTTTTGGGCAGTCCAACTCGCCTTTGACAGTTTTATTTAGCTTGTTCATAAGTGTTCGTCGATCTCTCAACCTTGGTACTGGTTCTTCAAGTACAGGTTCTTCATACTATTCTTTATTTTTCAGTCCTCCCTCTTGCCTATTGTTTTCTTCTTCTATTATCTCTTCAATTTTCCGATTTTCCTGTTCAACTTCCTCTTGAGATTTGTCAGTCAACGTAAATGAGATATGCTCATCATTATTTGTAAATGAGCATTGGCTCCCTTCCATATTTAACGCAATAATTTTGTCAACTGAAAATTCTCTGCTTTGTTTTGGTTCTTGAAAGGACGATCCTAGAAGCGTTCTAGAACTGTCAGGCGTCTGCGCACAACAAAAAATGCTTCGATTTTCTCGTTATGCGCATGCTCCTTACGTTTCTAGGACTGTTCGTATGAGAACCAAAACATACCTTTCATTTTGCCATAAGATCCTTTGTGAAACCGATTAAATCTTGTTTGGTTCTTTATGGAATCTTAATTTCATCAAATTTAGGCGTTTTCTGCTATGATTTACTGAGCTCGGCACAATTGTTTTTAGTGAGAAGTTAAACGTCTTTGGCACCCCTTGGACCGTCGCGCCCTTTTATAGTTGCACCCCCCCGCACCCTAACTGCAGCCGAAATCGCTACGCCACCGAGCGAGCGATCAACAAAAAGGAACGGTGATGCAAGCCGAATATTTTCAAGAATTACGTTAAACTAAATTGGGAATATTTCATGGCGGGTGTTTTGAAAATTAAAAATTAGTGTTACAGAAACAATTGCAAAATGAAACCGTCACAGTTTTCTCGTTGTAAGAAAATAAACACGACTATTTAATTTATCTGTCAGTTCATGTTCATTAGCCAACGAATAAACTTAATTTTAATCATTCCCATGATTACAAAAAAAATTCAGCGGTAATTGTACCCGTACAAATTACAGCGAACAATAGGTGTGTTCTTTTTACCGCACAACTCACTTCAACTCAGATAAACGTTATTTCCGTTCGCGCGAACAAGTGAGTTTGAATGTGTATTTCAACCTGGCAACCAATAGGAGTGCACGAGTGACAAGGTAGGAGATCGAAATCACAGTTCATACTTACTTGTTCATGCCAACGGAAGTGACGTTTATCTGAGTTGAGATGAGATTTGCGGCAAAAAGAACACGCCTATTGTATCAGTACTTTTAAGTGATAATTTTAAACAAATGAAAATATTTATTTAATTAGCGTAAAACGGAATTGAAGGATTTGATTCATTTAATAGTCTTCCGAATACGATTCGTAGTCAATGTTGTCCATATCATTTTTGCGGTGATGCAACTCATGTCAGCGGCGCTGTAGAATTTGTTGACATTCGTAGCATCACCACAAAAATAATCGGCATAACCTTGACTACTCATCGTATTACATCTGATAATTATTGTTCGTTCAAATAGGTCATTTTGCAATTGGGTGTACCCGAACACATGAAAACGTTGTTTATTTGGTTTTTGCAATAATGAAGTCAGGTTTTAAAAAAAGACTGAAGATTCATGTAGCGCGAACTTGGACGATTTGCGCTTGCCTTGCAGGTCTTTTCAGTACCAACTTACGAATTTTACAATATATTCAGAGAATTACTATTCCAGCCTAAATGACGACTTGTAAAACGCACAACCCGTTATCAGGTGAATTAAGAAAGGGATAAGTTATTCAAGGAATACTTATTCTTCTCTTTATTCCACGATTGTAAAACTGGGCCTTAGAGTTCACTTTTTAGTGTTTAGTTTTGGAAAACATCACGTTATTTCGTGTAAGTAGTTTGTAAGTTCTTTTAAGTATATTTAGTTTTGAATAATAACACATTTTCCTGTTCTCGCCCCGCTGCGCTCAAGAACCTACGGTTTAACTTGATAATTTCGTTCTAGGTATGACTATGGCCAACATAAGGGTTAAAAACGCGTAAATTAAATGGATTTAGTAAAGCATTGCGTGTAAGCAAATATTTTATTTGTTTTATTGTTCAGTGCTTTTGGCCTTCAGAATTGTTTCTTTCGTCCGCATTTTCGCGGTTAATTTTAAGGACAGTTTTGAACTGACGCGATTGTAAAAAAAATGCGAATGTAACAATGGGGCGGCGCATCAAAATCAAAGTCTTCTCTCAGGTACATATATTTATTTTATACAATACACAAGCAGTTTCTCTGCATTAGAAATTAGAGTGCAAGGAATATTTTGGTGTTAATTAAAGAATTTGTATTTAACGTTTTTTGAAGGTTTTGAGAATTACGGTTCATAACTTCTTTGCTCGAAAAAGAAAACTTGTAACAAAACGACTCGTTGTATCTACAATTAAAGAAGAAGTGCTTCATTCAAGACAATACCTCTTGAAATCGTTACTTTTTTCGTACTGGGATCGAATAATCGATAATTTGAAGATTCCCGATCATATCCGACCATGACCAATTTCTTGGCTGTTTCATCGAATTTCTTTCTGAACTGTATTGGAATATGGACGTATACTGCAGATCCAAACATTTTTAAATGATCTAACTTCGGTTTATTACCTGTTCAATTTCATATGGAGTTTCTTCTTTTCTTGAAGCAGCTGTTTTGATTGTTGCTGCGTACAATTCTTTTGAATGATTCTTTCCATGTAACATCGATCTGGCATATTCTACAATGGTCCTGTTGGCACGTTTTGCGCGTCCGTTTTGTTCCAGTGTATAAGGATCCGTTATTTCCAATTGAATCCCATGAGTATTGAGAAAACTCACCATAAGTTGATTTACATATTCTTTGCCATTGTCTGCTCTTAAAATTTTAATTGACGTTGAAATTTATGCTGAACTAAATAATATATTCTTTAAATTTCTCAAAAACATCTGATTTGTGTCTGATGAAATATATGTGCCAGAAACCTGGAGCATCGTCTAATAAATTAATGTAATACTTGCAACCTCCAAAGGACTGAACTGACATAGGTCCTCCAACGTGAGAAGGTATAACATCACTTGTTTTTTTACAAGAGAATTATTTAGACAAAAGTTTTATCAACAACCTACATAGTTACGTTTTTATTTTTGTAGTATGCTTTGCTTGTAAATGTGTAAGTACCAAAATAATACTTCAACAATCAGGTTTAAAAGTCTTTCGAATTATTTAAATATCCAAATTTTACCTAGGAAACGAATAAAGATGTTTCAAATAAATTAAAATAGAACTACCGGGACCTATTCGATCAATATTTGCTAAATAATAATTTCAAATTTAGACGGACAAGTTATTCCAGTAATAGGTAGTTTGTAATGAATTGGTAACTTATTATAGCAAACTGAAATTTGTAAATTTTTATGACCACAGACCACCATCATATTGAATTGATGATTTTTTTTCATTAGTTTTTTCCATATGAATTTATTTTATAATTTTGTACTTATTATTATTTGGATGTAGACATTCATAATTTTATTTTCTGACGGTAATCCCTCTCTAGGTCAGTTTACCGACGGCGAATTTGCCAACGTCAAATCGTACGTACGTCAAGTTGACGACGACGAATTGGCGACGGCCAATCGACGACGGCGAATTGTCCTAGACCCAGAAAATGCTATTTACTACAAAATAATAACCAATACCACGCTGAAGTAAAGTAAATCGAATAGAATATATTGCCTAGGTGTGAAATTTGTATTGCAATTGTACTCCGATCAAAGTTATTAGGACCTTTGTCAAAAAATTGTGACAATTGTTTTGACAATTCTCTTCATTTGGAAATTTAATTGGATTAATTGTTGAGGGAATTGGTACCTTGCCGCCATCTAGTTATGGGTAGCCTAAATTCATTCAGTCGTTAACTGTATTCTTTTCAAATATTCAAATCTCTCTTATCAATATGTAATATTTTAAATTTGATTTTCTTTTCTTTTAAATTTCCTAAATATTATTTCCTCTTTGGATTATCTGTTTTCGAGCGCATCCGTTGATCGTAGGACCGGATCTGGGTGAGCTATTCGCTTGAGGTGCTTGAGAGAGGCCATTTCGGCATGTGAATGTTACTATTGAAAATTTATGTTTCTCGAAAACCATCTACCCTACAATGGCATCCTAAATTTTGGTTTACACCCATAAAAGCAAGGTGAATTTGTTATTCCACGTTATTTTGTATTTTTCCCATGCTACCGATATTTCTTTGTGTTCGCGATCCGCATTTCACGAGAAGAACGTGCCCCTTATACTAGATATTGGCGCAAAGTAATAATTTCATAATGGGCAAATTATTTAATCGTGGAACGATTCTAATTTAGAATCTCCCTCCTTTTTTCTTCTGAGATTTAATTCGGATGGGCCGTATGACCGCCCTTTGCACTTACCAATATTTCCATACCACCCCGTTTTCTTCAAGTTAGTACCGGTGAGAAGCGATATCACTATTTTTTGGTTGGGTCAGGATCCTTAGGCTGGTGGTTTAACATCTTCACCGCTGAACACGTCGGATCTTCGGACGCCGTGTCGCAGGTTTTTATAACCCAACTTTAACGCAAATTTAAGAATTTATATATATATATATTTCTTTTGTAACTTATTTTTTTTGGTATCTCAAATTATTCAAATTTCATTCAATTTCATTAAATTTGCTTAATTTCATTATTAATTATTATATTATAACTGTTTTATCACTTATTTCCAATTTATTTTTATATAAAAATCTTACTTGAGGAAAGAACATTAAAACATCTGTTTCATCGTTTTTAATTTCTTTAGAAAAATTAACCGTACACGCTAAGTTACTATGTTTTTGAATAACAACGTCTTCCGCCAAGGTAATTTTAATAGGAGCCGAAAATGTAGCCGAAAATCGCTCCTCCATCCTGTTTTCTGTTTCCTGATTGCTGCTGAACCTCATTTTTATAAATTTCAATTTAACCGCATAATTTGTGTCTTCCTCTCACATAGTTTTTCTCGCGAAAATGGATATGTATCTCTTACTCAACATAATAAATTAGTTAGTACCTCGAGTATGTCGCGGAAAATCGCTATTAATATGTTACCCCCCACCCCCTTTATTTTACTGTCTTGGTTAGTGGCGTAACTAAAGGTCAAGTTTTCGAGTTGCAAAATTTTTACCAGCGCCTTTTATTATAACATTTATTATGAAGAAAATAAAACTGAAAGAAAATCTTTTAACTATTTTATTAAACTCCGAGGAACAAATTAAAAAGAAAACTTAAAACTCAGGAATTAAGTTAAACTGAATTTGGAATATTTCATCACGGATGTTTCAAAATTAAAAATCGATAGAGTTACAGAAACAATTGCAAAATGAAACAGTCACAGTGTGAAAATAATTGTAGAAAAATGGTTCTTAGAGATTTTTAGCGAAGTTTAGAGGTTTAGAGTTCACTTTTGGAGTGCTTACTTTTGAGAAATGTTACATCGTTACATCATTATACAACAAAAAAGAAATTTTTAAGTAAACCGTAGATTCTTGAGCACAGGGGCCGAGAAGAGAACTTAATGTATTTAATGGAAACTACAAACTGAATACATTAGTTTGTAGTTTATTTTAAACATATTTAGTTTTAAACTATTTACAGTACTTTGCAGTTTCTTTTAAATATATTTAGTTTTAAGTAATAACACACTTTCCTGTTCTCGCCCTCTGTGCTCAAGGACTTACGGTTTACCTAATAATTTCGTTTTTGCTGGGTCTGCTCGGCCAACATGCGTGTCAAAAGCGCGTAAATTAAGCGGAATTATTAAAGCGCCCTGCGAAAGCGATTTTTTTATTTGTTTGCTGTTCAGTGCTCTTGGCCTACAAAATTATTCCTTTTTTCCTTCCGCATTTTTGCGGTTAACTTCAAGGACAATTTTGAGCTGATGCTATTGTAAAAAATTGCGATTCCAACAACAACAGCTGTCAAAATGTTACGTTAGAAAAGCTTCCGATAATTAGCGAACGCTAAACAGAATACGCTTAAATTGTTTCTCAAGCGCTTTTTTAAAGAAATTTGCTTTCAGCTGTTTTGGAACTGTCTTAAACTGGAATTTAAAGAAAACTAAATTAATTGCGGCGACAGATTAACAGATGACGCTGCTTGTGTTTGATATTTTTTTGAACGAAACTTTTCTAACCATTTCTGCTCAACTTTATTTATTTGGAATTGGCTTTTGTAACATTATTCTTCAGTTTTCTTAAAGTTTTTCAATTGTCTTGAAATGACATCTCCACAAATAAAATGGAAACAGTTACGGCTAAGATATCGCCAGAAACGTTTTTTAATTAAAACATTAAATTCTTTTTATTCAAATTAAATTCAACCATTAAATTCTTTTTATTCAAATTAAATTCAACCATTAAAATATTAATAATATCGTCCTTAAACATCCTTATGTTTTCACTTCTTCTTCTTCCGGTAAATAAAGAGTACAACATTATGGCAGGTAACAGATGGCGCCACATGTACTTTCAAATTCTATTTAAGTATAAAATTTTATTTATTGGAAGTTATTTTCAGGACATTTTCTTTGAACGTCGCTAACGTTCTTCAGTTGTTTTTGAATCTCTTGCGTTTTTGAATCTCTTGCCCGGCAAATTACAAATTTACGACTCGAATTAACAGATGGCGCTGCAACATCAACATCGAGAATGACGCTTAAAACGTAGTTTTCTTAGCGTTTTCGGATTGTTTTGAAATTGTTCTCCGACAATATTCCTTTTCCTCCTTTCTATATTTTGTATTTGAAAATGTACCTACATTTTTCAGGTGTTCTTGAAGTGTGATTTACAAATAAGCTTTCACTTTTCTGCCGCGCTTGTGAATGTTTTTAGAGTTCAACGTATTTCTTTTACTTAACTTCAAACAGGCGCGTATGACGTCTTAGCGCCGGGTGGCTTTGCAATCCCTGCAACCCCTGTTGTTACGCCGCTGGTCTTGGTCTTCAGCACAGCTTGCTTCCTTTCCTCTCCCTCAAACTGCTATGTTACACTTGGCCCCGTTTAAATGCTAACAACCGGTATACGAATGAAATAAAAGATACTTGAATTTATCCGAGGTTTTTGGTTACTGCTTTCTTTTGTTTATTTTGTGAAGCACCGAGGAACTTGAGGAAATATAATAAGCTGAATATATCCCTTCAATTATTAGGTCAGGAAGTTCAACTTTCTGCGCCTTTTGTGATTGTGACAAATGCGAATTATTATTTTTTTTAATTATGCTTTCTTTTACATCTAAAAAATAAAAATAAAATTGACAAGTGCATTGTATAAACGATTATTGACTCTTCGGTATCATTATCCTCCTGTTGCTGTTCTAAAAATTATGAAATTTGTCATACAAGCTCAGCTTTAAATCATTTAGAAGAATGTAATAGCTGTAATATGAACAGCAAGATGGCTTTCAGCTTATTTACGTAAATGGTGTTCCATAAGGTTATTCGAAATTTCGTCAACTATATCTTGGTCCGGTAATTCTAACCAATTATCGATACTGGAATTATGGAACGCATTGCTTTTTTGAATGACATTATGTTTCTTTAAAATACAGATTATTACTTCTGCATTAGTACTATCAAAAATAAATTCTATCATTTGTCTGATTATTTTCCAATCGCATTTATCCTTACCACAAGCTAATTTTGGTATCGCTAATTTTTTTACGTTGTTTTGCAACATGTGTTCTTTTAATTTAATTAATGAGTTAAATATTGCATAAAGTGTTGGTTTCTGGTAATATTTTCTTTTCGTTACTAAATAATATATAAAGCGAGTGTTACATTTTAAGTAAGCAATATTTCCAATTTCTGGTTTCTGTTCGCGTAACATATTGTTCAAAGGTGCTGGATCTCCAGAAGTAGTAATACACAGGCAGACACAATAAACTGTATTTGAACTTGGAATATGACAAAAGCATATATATTATTTTTATTATTTTTAACAACTGAATGATTGATTACTATCATTAAATATACATCAAGGCTACTGGATGTTGATGTGCAGCCTGAAGTGAACATCCTTAACACCCCCTCTCGAAGGCTGGACAGACTCGAAGTAATTTACTTCTCTAATCTGGTGACACCTTGATTTATCAGGCATTCCCAGTGTTTTGCTTTAGGTAGTCCTTTCGTTAATACATCCGCTGGCATTTTGTCTGTTGGCAAGTAATTTAGTCGAATCTCTCCAGATGAAAGAGCTTCTCGTACAAAATGATGACGTACATGAATATGCTTGGTTCGGGAGTGAAATATGGGATTTTCAGCAAGTTTTTGAGCTCCAATGTTGTCGTTACAAAGTTGTACTGTTGATACGTCATTGATTCCCATCTCCTTTGCCAATCGTCTTAAGTACATTGCTTCTTTTGAAGCTTCGCTTAGTGCCATATATTCGGCTTCTGTTGATGACATTGCCACAGTTCGCTGCTTCCTGGACTCCCAAGAAATCGCACCTCCATTCATTGTGAAGCCAAATCCAGTGTATGACCTTCGATCATCAATACACGCGGCCCAATCAGCATCCACGTACCCAGTGAGAGTATTGGTGCCTTTTCTGAAAGTAATTCCCACATCTAAGGTGCCCTTCAGATATCTCAGGACTCTCTTGGCAGCATGCCAGTGTTCTTTACTGAAACAGTCATTGAATTGACTTAACATACTTGCGGCATGTGTAATGTCAGGGCGTGTGGCAACCGATAAATACATGAGAGCGCCTACTAGCTCTCTGTAGGGAGGTTTTTCACCATCGTCCTTGGACCAAGTATCAGACTTTGATAATCTTGTTCCACTCTCAATCGGTGTAGCAATAGCCTTGCAAGCAGCCATCTGAAAACGATTTAAAATGTCTGTAATATATCCTTTTTGCGTTAAAGTTATGCCGGATTCGTTTCGAGAAAATTCTATTCCAAGACAATACGTGACTTCACCCAAACTTTTGATTTCAAACGATTTTTGCAAACAGTTGTAAACTTTGTCGATTTCTTTTAAGTTGCGGGACATAATCAATATGTCGTCGACGTAAATGATGATCAAAAGTAGATCATTTTCGGTTTTCTTCACGTATACGCATGGATCGTTGGTTGTCGGCTTGACATTCAATTTCAACAGCTCACTATTCAGGCGCTGATACCAACAGCGACCAGCCTGTTTCAATCCATACAAAGATTTTCTAATTCGGCACACGCTATTTTCGGTCAATTTTCCCAGCATCTTTTTGGCTTCTGCTATAACTTCAGCTGATGCACGCCTTTCCTGAACTATGAGTTCGAGGACTTCTTTAGTATGACTTGGTAATTCCATGTATATTTCTTCTTCAACTACTCCGTTCAAATATGCAGTCGTCACATCAAATTGTCGGATGTGCATGTCATAATGAGCGGCCATAGCAACAGCGAGACGTATTGAGCTCAATCGTGCTACCGGTGTGTAAGTTTCGTTGTATTCCACAACAGGTCTTTGAGAAAAACCCTTTGCAACGACTCTAGCCTTCCTTCTTGTAATGTTACCGTCTGCCCCGTACTTGTTTCGAAGTACTAATCGACTGCCGATCGTCGCTTTATCATTCGGACGGTCGACTATGTCCCATGTTTTGTTTTTTAGAATAGAAACAAATTCATCTGCAGTAGCAGCTATCCATTCTTCTTTATTTGGTCCAGAAAATGCTGATTTGACAGGAATTTCTGCCATGAAAGCAAAATCAGCCTTTTCCGCATACTCTTGGTATACTTTTCGCGGCCTACCTCGTAATCCTGTGCGAATGATTCGAGGCCTGCCTGGAGCACGTCTGGGATATCGTTCGTCGGACTCTTCTTCTTCATTCTCTTCTTCTTCATTTTCTTCCATGTCTTCACCGTCCATCGTTTTCTGAATCATGTCGACGTCGATGGTACCCTGGGACTCTTTGTTTAAATGACTTGGGCAAAAATCTTCATAATCGTGCTCTTCTATTTTTCGATCTGACTTCAGAAATCTAACATCGCGAGAGATTTCTACTTTTCGTTCCTTAGGTATCCACACTCTGAACCCTTTAGAGTGTTGTGCATAACCAAGAAAAATTCCTTCCTTACAACGGGGGTCGAATTTTCCTTGATTCTTTGATCGGTCCAAACAGTAGACTCTGCACCCGAATTCTTTGAATTCGCTAATATCAGGAACACTTCCAAGCCAGATTTCATGAGGAGTTCGTCCATTTAACTTGCTTGTCGGACAACGATTTCTAATGTAATTTGCTGTAGATACAGCCTCTGCCCAAAAAGAAGAAGGAAGGTGTGATTGTATCATAAGACATCTAGCCATCTCGACGAGAGTGCGATTCATTCGTTCCGCTACTCCATTTTGCTCCGGGTTATTCGGAACCGTCAGGCGACGCTGAATACCAGCATCGAATTGTGAATTTATGTATTCAGTGCCATTATCAGACTGTAAGAATTTTACTCTGACCTTCTGTGATTCCACAAGTTTCTTAAAATCTTGAAATTCCTTAAAAATTTCGCTTTTTCGATGGACGAATCGAACTACGCACCATCTACTTGTATCATCAATAAAAGTGACAAAATAACGCGCATTTCCATTTGAACAGACTCTCATAGGACCGCAGACGTCAGTATGAATCAATTCTCCGGGCTTCGTTTTTCTTTCTGACCGTTTCGGGAAGGGGGTTCTTGTCATTTTTCCCTGGAGACAAATCTCACATTCAACTTCAACGTCGGGATCTGTAATTTCTATTCCTCGCAGAGCTCCTTTCTTCAGGGCTTCGCGAAGATCCTTGAAATTTAAGTGTCCTAGTCGAATATGCCAGTCCATGATGGATCCTTTGCGATTATTTTCGGTCCGAGCAATTTTTCCATCTTCAGTGGTATGTGACTCTTTCACATAATACAGCCCATCCACTCGTTTTGCTACGACTATCGCCTTGCCATTCGTGTCCAAAACTCGTGCTGAAGTATTATCAAACACTACGTGATAACCCTTGTCTACAATCTTACTGACAGATAGAAGATTCGTTCGTAGATCAGGCACGTACAAAGTGTCACGCAAACTGAATGTTATGTCACGACCATAAGCATTCGTGGTGATCTTTACAACACCTTTTGCACATATTTCCGTCGTAGAATTGTTTGCCAATTTTAAAGTGTCAGATATGTCGGATTTCACAGTTGAAAACACGTCAAAGTTTTTGCACATATGCGATGTACAACCACTATCGAGGCACCATGTCTTATCACTATCTTGATAAGCTGCACGCGTGAATTCACAAGAAGCTGATTCGGCCGTTATGTATAAAGAACCATTTTCTTCAACCTTATTTGCCTTGTCTTGACTCTTCTTATAATTCACTGGACAATTGTTTGCTTTGTGTCCCATTTTCTTGCAACGATAGCATCTAAACATGAACTGCTTATCCTTTTCCCCTTTTTCTGATTTATTGGGAAAATTTCGTTCACTTTTGGACTTGTTTTTGATCCAATTTTTCTTCTCTGCAGTCATGGCATTTTGAACTGCATTACGTCTGTCACAGTTTCTTACATCGCTTTCCTCTACGATTTTGATTCGCAGTACGTCAGGCTTCGGTAAATCATCTCTAGATTCGATAGCGCACCTGAAGTATTCGAAACTGACAGGCAAACTGTATAATAACAGTATTGACAGCAAATCGTCGTTAATGGTCACATCCATGTCGTTCAATTTATCGACGGCATCAAAAAATTTTCTCAGATGATTACGCACATCCTCGCCTTCATTCATCCGTTGAAGTACGATCTGCTTCAAAAGTGTAGCTTTACGCGCTGGCCCCTTCGATTGGTAAATCGACTCTAATCTTAGCCATAATTCGCGCGAAGTAGTACAGTCTTTGATTTGTTTTAACTCGGAGGGTTGAATCGCCAAAATAATGTCAGACATTGCTTCATTGTCTTTTTCTTCCCATTCAGCAGCAGCAGCAACTGAAGCGGCATTTCCCTCCACCGTTTCGGGTTTGACTTTGGTTCCAGCCACGTAACCCCACGTGCGATTTCTCACCAAAAGAGCTTTCATGTGGATCTTCCACGTATCAAAATTATCTTTTGAGAGAGATTCAATTCGAACCATACTTGATGCAGCCATTCTAATTTTTGCTGTCTGATTTTCCCTTGTGCGTCTACTGGTTTTCTTACGGAACTTCTTCTGGTAAACTAATGAGCACTATCTGGGCCCATAACCTGTTCAAAGGTGCTGGATCTCCAGAAGTAGTAATACACAGGCAGACACAATAAACTGTATTTGAACTTGGAATATGACAAAAGCATATATATTATTTTTATTATTTTTAACAACTGAATGATTGATTACTATCATTAAATATACATCAAGGCTACTGGAGGTTGATGTGCAGCCTGAAGTGAACATCCTTAACACATATCAACTTTGTTAAACTTTTTTTTAAACATTTTTGCTATTCCCGCAGACATTTTAAAATCTTGACTAACGCAATGAGCTAAGCTGTATGAATCAGAAATGTCAAATAAATCTATAGTTTTTGTTTGAATATTCGAGACGTTTTTATTTACTTTATTTCTGTTTTTTATATAATCTAAACATTTCTCGTAAGAGACAGTATTTTCATTCATATTCGTTTTTACGATCTCTGGATTCTGACCTACCTCAACATTTACATGCTGCTCTTGCAGAACTACAGCATCTCCCGTTTCATTAAAGTCATTTACCGAGGAAGAATTATCTTTGCTGTTTACTGTTAAAATATTTAAAGAAACAGTTTTCTTTTGATAATTAATATTTGCTTTGTTTTTAAGTAAAAATTCATTTCCTAAAATTAAATGTGGTGATAGGTTATTAACTATCAAAGCTTCTACTTTAAACGTAACATTGTTTATAGTAATTTTAATAATTGTTCTACCCATCGGTATAATTTTATGATTGTTAATTGCGTTAAAAATCGGTGGATTTATTAATTCAGTAATTGTTCCCGCGTATTCTGGTCTAACTAAATTAAATTTGGATCCCGTATCTAAAATAATATTAATTTTTGTATCAATGATTTTCCCGTCAATTGTGAGAATGTTTGTACAATATAAACGCGTTTCTATGTCTTGATATGAAATTTTATTTTCCACGTTGTTATTCCGATTTTCAGATATGTAAAGTGCTTTAAATGGGTCCGTATTCCTGCTTTTTATATATTGGACAGAATCTAGGACCTCCGGAAACTCTGTCCCTTCTCGTTTCCCCGATTTCCGACATTAAACTTTTGTTTCTGTATAAATTCAGAATTTTTATTTCTTATTAAATCATTAATAACGTGGCTCATTTGATTGTAAGTTATTTCTATATTTAAAGCAAAAATTAGCAGTATGTCCACTTCTGTTACAAATTTGGCAAATCAATCTGCTATTTACTGTTCGTGTCTGCTGTAGACTTGAGCTCTTTCTTTTAAATTTTGATTGATTGTTATTTTGAGATGGATTTTTTTTTGTATGAAGTTTGTACTGTTACCTACTTTTACATTATCTGTCCATTTACGACTTGAACTATTTTGAAACCAATTTTGCGGTTCACTTTTAAAATTGCGATCACGTTCTTTAAAATATTCGGAATTCCTTAATCCCACTTTCATTTGTCTTACTAACAGATTCGCAACTTCATTTATAGAATCTTTTACCACATTGGAAAATATTTAATTGCGTCTCAAGTTTTCAGTGCTGGACGCCACAGAAAAAAATTGGTTTTGGAACGAATTACCGCGTCGTTCTGTTTCCGCAATAGATTCAATAATTTGTTCGATTTCAGCCAGATTTCTTGGTCGCGCTAGATTTATCATATGCTTATAATAAGGTAAAAGCCTGGCAATTACTCGTTTTAAAATCTCTGAGTCTGTCATGTTGGGATTAACTTCGTCACACAGGTCAAGGACGTCATAATAATATTGTATTAATGTTTTCTCAGCTGTTTGTCTCCTGCTTACCAGTCGCACTTCTAAATCAGTATCGTAACTGGGTCCTACAAATTTATTTTTAAACTCCTTTATTGTGAAATCCCAAGTTGCATGCGGATTTCTTTTTACGAATTCTTTGAACCACACCGCAGCGGTGTTTCTTAATGAATTTCCTAGGTAGCACAGTTGTAAAGATTCGTCCCAAGCATTTGAATGAGAGGCAATTTTATAATTCTTCAAAAAAAGAATTGAATCGAATGTAGGGGGATAGAAATATTTTAGGGTTAAGGGAGTTCTGTTATTATATAACAAAGAGATAGTATTTTGCATATTGGGGTTTTGAGGTTGATTACTATTTGAAAAGTCGTATTGGTTACGATGTAAGTTATTATCCGGAAGTGAGTTTAAATTGAAAGTTCTGTTAGAAGTATCATCTAATGTTGTTATTTTTGTTGCTTTATTACCTGAAAACTGAGAACGAGAATTTTCAACATTATTCTCATTACGAAAACGAGTTGATTTTGATATGGCAACAGTGTTCTTTTTTACAGGGGTTTTCGAATTGTGTTGTAGATGAAAAACACTATCATTTATCGGGTCTTTGGCTTCAAACATTTTTGAAGAATTATTATCTTTATCGAAAGGGATTTCGACAGGTAAAACGCTTGAAATGGATTCTGTTGGAAGAGGGGATGGTGTTGGACTACTCGAGTAGATTGAAGTTAATTTTAAAGGTTCTGTATTTTTCCATGCAAGAATACTTTGATCAGGTATATTTATTACTGATGAAGCAGAAGAAATGATAGAAGTTGGTTCTTTTGGGCCAACGTTTAAATGCTACACCTCTGAAGAAAGTGCGGATTCGTTTGGCAAACTAATTGAAAGCTGAGGAGGCGACCGAGGTAGCAAAGAGCTTCTAGCGGAGGGAAAAAAATCGTCTTTGCCTACATTTACTTCAATGTTATATTTTTCTGAATCTTGGCTTTTTAAAATTCCTGCAATTTTATCCTGTGACCGGGTTCTAGGTCCTTTGTCCTTAAACATTTTAACAACGCGATTTTCTTAAGTTCAATACTTTTAAAATTGCTGAGATAAAACTTTCATGCAAAATGTAAAAAAAGTGCAAGATCATAATTCCTATTGCAACAGGAAGTACAAGTCGAAGTAAATGCTGATGCAGAATAATCGTAACGCGTAAACCTGATCTACGCCGGAGTTTCATATTTAATTGAACCGCAACAATATAGAATTTTCTTGCGGCATCACAATTTTGCACATGAGATTTCCTGTCCGCTCGCTTTTTATGCAACATTTACAAAAAAGGATCATTTACAATTAACATAAACCGTTATTTGAAATGACTGAATACTTAAAATATTTTACGCAAAAATATGAAGATGACATTAACACATACTAAAATATTGAGTTTTAGATCACCCTTGAGATACCCTGAGCGTATACCCATTCCTAAATTATACTAACAATAAGTAAAAAATCTGAAATACTAAAAAAAATTTGTATAATTTTATAATTAAAGTAATAACAAATATAATGGCGAATTTTAATTAATTTTTGAAAATGTAGGAATTTCAATTCCTTAAGCAAAATCATGATAAAATTTGGCAACTTTTAATATGGCTAAATTTTAAAAAAAAAAAGGAAAAAAAATCGTGCGCTTAAGGCACCTCCACCACTGTCACGGGCCTCGCGGGAGCAAGGCACCGCAAGGGGGTAAACTCAGAGGGAGCACCCGCTTTAGGCATCATGGAGGGTACCTTGAATAAAAGAAAGGGTACTTATCTCGCTAAATTAGCAGGCTGGAGGTAGGTGGCCCTATTAAAACAATCAGCAGCTCCCATAAACCCAATTTATTCAGTCCCTAGCCTACGTACAATCCCGGGGGAAGTTCTCTTTGACGCACTCGTTAACCGTACCCACTACCAATTGTCTTCTTTGTCCGCGCTCCATTATGTCTTTCCTACCCCCCTACTGCTACTCTAAACGTTACCAACTAATAAACAATAAAAAAACGGTAGGTAATGCAGCGTATGTGGCATTATACATATTTACATTTACATTTCTTATTATTACGGTTGCTGTTTAATAGATTATTTTCTTTTTTTCATATTTTCCTGATATGGTTTCCCAGTCTTCCATACATTCTTTTCCTATCAAGGACCTTGGGTGGCGCCCTGTTTAGAATTAGAATCATGTTTCCATTTAGTCAAAGTTTTCACTTTGTGTACCTCGAAATATTTACATTTTATAATTTATTTTTGAGCCCACGAACCTCTGCTTCCGTAAATAACTGAGCGCCGTTGGCAAATGTTGATGTTTCTTTTTCATTTTTCTTTCAATTTGAAATATCGATTAAATTACGTCACAAAATGTGTAGCAAAAGTGGAATCTAGTTTTTCTAAACGTAAGCAAAGCACCTCACGTGTTCATTGACGCGAGTTTCTTTAAACTTCTTTCAATCTTTCTAACGTAAGTGGTTTTGAAGGAATTGCATGAAGAACAACTGTACACCCCATTATGTGATGAAATGAAATGAAATCTATGGAATCATTAGCTATTGGAAGAAAAAAGAATTTGTAAACCTCGTTGGGTTTTAATAACTTAATGAGTTCACAAATTTTCACTGATACATTGCCGGCTTAAGAGGGCAAGAGAGAGCTACTAAATACTCATTTTTAGTGGATCCTGGTATTATAGGGAAAACGTATTCAACTATACTATTAAACTAACTAGTTCTGACAGAATTGAAAATGGGTTTAATTAAAAAATCGCTGAGGAAAGCGAGTTAGGTCCAGTTTTCCAATTGCAGCTCAACTTTAAGGATCGCAAAGGCGCGAATAGAGTGCGGGAAGGGATGCCACAAAGTGCGTTTTCTAAAAGTTTAAGTCAACGGACAATATCAAAAAGTCAGCGTCTCTCGAGAATACAGTTAAAAGCGAGCGCGTTAATTGCTTTTTAATAAAATTAAAAATCGTCGATGTAGCGCAAGTAAAGTTTAATGACATGGATTCCCCCACGGAATCACCTTTATTACACTTTCGTTTGCATACGTTCCTTGACCTAAAAGACTGCAATGCAAGCAAACGCCGCGTCGGTCAATCCTTGCCAAACCCGCGTCAATAACCGCACCTATGAAATACAACCAAATGATTTTTGCCTAAAATACTCGTGTTAAATTTTGTGTAAAATCCAAAAAGTCACGTCATTCTAACTAAATTCCTCCTTCCTTCAAATAAAATCATCACGAATGATTAACCACGGAGCTTAAGAATAACGAAAAGTTTTTTTTTTCTAATTTAGCCTTCATTACGAACGATTAACTAAGGAGCTTAAGAATAAAAAAAAGGTAATTTTCTTCTAATTTAGCCGAACACTAACCTTTCTTGAAACTGGGTCAGTACAGAATTTATTTCTCAATCTATTTTTAGACGGCCAAAATAATTGGAAGCAGACGCTGCGAATGAAATTTCCAAGGGCGAAGCACATGCAAAATGTACATTAAGCAAATTGTAAGGGATGAGCAACGATCGAACTGAATAAGAAGAAAATTGCGTGTAATTGAGTCTAATTTGGACGATGAAGTCCTTGTAGAGGCGTAAATTAATTATGAGATCGTCTCGTATCTACCAATTCCGGCCGTTCAAACAAACTAAATGAGCAAAACGATGAATTAATTTGAAGGAAGATGTACAATGTAATATTGGTACTACTTATAATGTAGGCAGATTAAAAGACATTTTCGTCGGGGAAGGGGAAGTAAATGTAATGTTACGACTTCGGGGTTCATAAATAATATTCGCCGACAATGTTAAACACTTTATTAAAAACACAATCGTCTACACAACAGAATACACTAGAAATAACATTTATTTTAACAAGTAGCTCAGTGATGCTCGTATTGTTCGCTCCTAAATAGAACTGTCTCGGCAGCGTCCGGTATTTATTTTTAAGAGTGAATGCACTCGCTTCCAGAATCCAGAGTCTTCGCGTACGTACGGGAATGCTCCACAGCTTTCCTGAAATTACCTGCGGTATTAATACGA
The DNA here is from genome assembly GCA_036172665.1 of Prosopocoilus inquinatus. NCBI lineage: Eukaryota > Metazoa > Arthropoda > Insecta > Coleoptera > Lucanidae > Prosopocoilus > Prosopocoilus inquinatus. The sequence goes on from CM069877.1 coordinate 33,636,755, forward strand.
GCGTCCCCAATAACCCTTCTCACAAAGCCTGGGCGCCCCGAGCCGAACACTCTAACAACATTATGTTTTTTCGGTCTCCTTACGGGAACTATTAGTGTTATTTAAAATTTAGTAAACCTAAAGCTCCATGGCTGACAGATATTATTAAACTAATGATATCCATGCGTGACAAAGCTCATGCACCTTTTCTGAAAACTCGATTACCTATCACTGGGACTACTATAAATCCCTTGGGAATTTAGTAACTTACTCTGTAAAACAAGGAAAAGAAGCGTATTTAAATTTTACTCTATCTGCCTCAAATGAAACAGATATGTGGAGAGAGCTTAAAAATCTGAATGTATATTGCCGCCCTTGTAAGATTATTCCGGATCACCTAACTGATGTGAATGTTATCAACAATTTCTTTTTTAATTCTATCCAGTCTACTAGTGTTGATGATAACTTGTTGAACTATTACCTAAGTAATTTTCGTGTTAATTTTGAGTCCTTGTTTGCATTTGAACCTACTTCTGAGTTGGAAGTAGCGAAAATTCTATCTAGTATTAAATCTGAAAGCATTAGTGATTATGGTCTCACTGTTAAATTAATCGATATTTGTTGTCCATTTCTAATTCCATTCATCACTTTCATTAACAACCATTGCTTGCAGACTAGTTCTTTTCCTTCTTTATGGAAGGTAGCGTTGTTTCATCCTATACCAAAAGTAAACAATCCCCAAGAATTAAAAGATCTTCGTCCAATTAGTATATTACCTTGTCTCTCTAAAATACTTGAAAAAATTATGTACAGACAAATCAGTGATCATTTACATTGCTACAATATCTTACCAACACATCAATCAGGATTTCGTTCTGGATACAGTTGCGCAATTACCTTGTGTGAGTGACATCACTGATGATATTTTTAGAAATATAGAAAATAATAAACTTACGGGTCTAATACTCCTAGATTTTTCTCGTGCTTTCGATACTGTGAATCAAGCCATATTATTGGCCATTTTAAAATATATTGGATTAAGTCAAAATGCTGTCTTATTACTTAAAAGTTATTTGAAAAATTGGGTGCAAAAGGTTGTGCTCAACGAATCTGTATCCAATTCTATTGAATTGTTGCAAGGAGTTCCACAGGGCTCAATTCTCGGTCCTTTACTTTTTAATATTTGTACCTGCAATTTGACTATTGTATTACAGTATTGCAAGGACCACAGTTACGGTGACGACACTCCTTTGTATTATCATTTTATCCGAATGTCCGTCCATACTGCTATGTCTAACATAATAATAATAATAATAATGCTTTATTGATGATATAAACACAAGGTATATCATAGGTCAAAACATATAGAATAAAAATACAAAATACAGCATATTGTATAAAAAAGTATTCTAGGCAGTGTAAGTATGCTGGAGAAATTCTTCAATCGAGTAGAAAGTATTTTTTATTAAATAATTTTTAATGATATTTTTAAACTTCAGAAATGGAGTTGCTCTTATTTCGGCAGGCAGAATATTGAAGAATTTTATTGCAAAATAATTAGTTCCATTCCGAAATTTATTTAATCTGTGTTGTGGCAGTACTATGTCAGAATTGTGTCTAGTATTGTGGTTCTGAATGGACAAATGATCATTGTAATTACTGGCATTCAATTTTATGTAAATCAAACATTCAAGTATATATAATGAAGGAAACGTTAAGATATTAAGTTTTTTAAAGGAAGGTTTGCAACTGTCTCTATATCCAATGCCGTCTATTATGCGAATAGCTTTTTTTGAAGCTGAAAAATTCTTTTAGCATCTGGACAATGTCCCCATACCATTACAGCATATGACATGGCGGAGTGAAAAATATCGTAATAAGCCGCTATTACGGTTCTCAAGGGAACAGATTTAACTAAGTTTCGTAAAAGATAAGTAACCGTAGCAAGTTTATTAGCCAGATAATTAATATGTTCACCCCATTGTAAAGTAGAATCTAAATATACACCCAAATATTTGATACATTTTGTATTTGTGAAATTTGTTGTCTTAATGTTATTTGTATCTCTTAGAGAGAACAGCATATACTGTGTTTTGCTTTCATTCAAGCTGAGCTTATTATTTGTAAACCAGTTTTTAATTTGAATTACGGCATTCATAAAATTATCAGTTCCTTTTATCAAATCAGCATCACGACAGCAAACAATAATATCTTTTCGTTAGGTAGACATTTATCAATATTATTTATATACAGTAAGAACAAAGTAGGACCAAGTACAGATCCTTGGGGAACACCAAACGTAGTATTTACTGTATTTGAGCATTCGCCACGATAGCGAGCAAACTGTCTTCTATTCGTTAGATATGATTTTATTAATTTTATACTGGATACATCAAAATTGTAATATTCATCAAATCAAATATTCATCAAATCAAACATAAATGATGATATAATTAAACTAATAGATTTTTCTACTAGACATTCTCTAGCGATTAATTCAACTAAATCTACTGTAATTCTGTTTTGCTAAAACAATGGACCGAGAACGAGCTCGTAAAAATTTTGTTATTAAAGTTGGTGGTTCAACTTTAACTCCAGTTGAAACACTGTAAAGCTTAGGGATACACATTGACGATAAATTACGCTTTACTAAACATGTTTCCTCTTGTATTCAGAAAGCAGTAGCGAATCTGTGATTCATTTACTCGAATCGTGGTTTTCTTAATAGCAATATTAAACGTATGTTACTTGATTCCCTAGTATTGTCACATTTCCATTACTATGATATAGTGTATGAACCGTGTCTAAGTTATACTGATTCTAATAGAATTCAAAAAATTCAAAATTCGTGCGTTAGGCTTATTTTTGGTTTGCAGCGACGAAACCATGTATCTCATAAATTAAGAGATATAAATTGGCTTAATATGAAAACCAGAAGACTACTGTATTCAGCAATCTTTTTCCATAAAATTATTCAAACACAGACGCCTCCGTATCTTTATGATAAAATTAAATTTCGCACGGACGTGCATAATATTGACATTCGTTCGAAAGGCCTCATCACCCCACCTTTACACAAAACTGCCTTGTCCGAAAGGAGTTTCACATACAAAATTAGCAAAATTGTTAATAAAATACCGTCCAATTTAAAGTACCTAGTCTGCCTAGTTTCAAGAGGCACCTGAGGACATATTTGTATTTGAAACAATACTTCTACCCCCTTTAACTCTTTTATTTTTGATTTTAGGAAAAATGTTTAGTATAAAACTTATAGAGACTAATTCAAAGTTTCTCTGTGTGCTCACAGAAAAACAACTGATGGTCGGGCAAACGAGATATAAACTAAACTTAAGTTTTTTTTTTAATGGAACATCCTGTATATTATTACGATTTTCGATTCTAAATTAAATTCAACTGGGAGTACATATATAATAAAACTAATAACGTAGAAGGTGTCTATGAAATAATTTCTATTTACGTGGGCTGCTGGAAAATTTCTGGAATCCAGTAGGTCTAGAATTGTTAGCGTTTATCAACTGTCATATTTGAAAAATTTGACGTTTTTCGCCTATAATTCTATTGACAGTTCCTATCCCAGTGAACTAGTTTTGTTTGTACAGCATTTGTGAAAAAGTAATTTTGTGTAAACATGGAAATCCCGCGGGAACATTTTCGTGCCATGATTTCTTACGATTTCAAATGTGGTCTAACGCCGAAACAATGCCTCGATCGGCTTTATTTGGCTTTTGGAGATGAAGCACCATCAAAGAGCAGTATTTGTAATTGGTTTGCCGAATTCCAGGGTGGACATACCTCTCTCAGTGACGAATTTCGTGAAGGTCGTCCATCAACATCTATTGTTGCCACTAATGTAGATGCTGTGCGTGAAATGCTTGAGCGAGATCGACATGTGACATACCGTGAGATTCAAGCATCCTTACGCATTGACATGGAAGCAATATACCAGATCTTGCATGATCATTTGAACGTACGAAAGCTTTGCAGTCGTTGGATCTCACACAATTTAACAGAAGCGCAAAAGCAGGGTCGTGTCAAATGGTGCGAAGAAATGCTCAAGAAATTCAATGGAGGTCGTTCAAATTTATTTTATGACATCGTTACTGGTGACGAAACGTGGATCTATTCGCACGAGCCAGAAAGTAAACCACAATCTACCGTTTGGGTATTTCAAAATGAACCAAAACCAACAAAAGTTGTCTTCGCGGAGTGCTGCAAAGCAAATGATTGCTTGTTTCTTTGATTTAACTGGACATGTAGCAACCGTGGCTTTAGAGGATCGAAAAACCGTGAATGCTGATTGGTATACTACAATTTGTTTGCCGGAAGTCATCGATCAAATAAAAAGAAACAATCGAAATCGACGAATTATTCTCCATCATGACAACGCCAGCTCTCACTCAGCCCGTCAAACAGTTGATTTTTTGTCCAACAAAAATGTTGAATTAATGACTCATTGTCCAAATTCACCTGATTTATCACTTAATGATTTCTGATTGCTTCTCCTGTGATTTAGTAGGATAGAAGTCGCAACTACTGAAGATGGCAGCATAGCTGTAGAAATACGTATTTAGTTTAAAAAAAAAACATATTGTGGTCAAATCCAAATTTATTATTGCTTTGAGTTTAGAAAACACTTTTCAACGAGATTGCATCCACTATTTTTCACTATTTCACGAGGAAATTAATTCTATTGATTTTAACAGAAGCAACATTATTCACTTTCGTGTTAATTACTGGCTCACTTGTTGGTTATTGAACATGAAATAATATCTACAACAAAGTTCACCATAAATAATACCCATAAATGAAGTTGATTCTTTTCCGTTGAAAATTGTAAGTAAAAAGTTTTTTAAACTTGAACCGGTCAAAATTAATATTTGATAGTTTCGAAGCCTTTACGCTGAATGTTCATAAAGGTGTGGTTCGCATCCAAGAGTCTCATTTAAGTTGAACATACGTCGTTAAGCTACAATGGTTGCCATGATGTAAAGTCCCCCTTTATTAAATGGGAAAGGAGTTTCACATACAAAATTAGCAAAATTGTTAATAAAATACCGTCCAATTTAAAGTACCTAGTCTGCCTAGTTTCAAGAGGCACCTGAGGACATATTTGTATTTGAAACAATACTTAACTTATGCATAGCGATACACTGTTTTTCTTTCTTTTTTTTTCTTATTTTCTATTGTCTATTTATGCTTGATATTTTTGATGAGAGTGAGATTGAGGGAGAAAAGAAGAGTGCATTACTTACTTAACATATTATTTGTCAGAGTTAATTTGTAAAACAGAAATTCTGAAATTCGCCCTGAGGTTTAGCCAAATCAATATTGTTTTCTGTTTTTTTATTTTTAATTGTTTTGTTCTTTTTATGTACATTTATTATTCTGATTTGGTTAAATAAAGACATTTATTATTATTATTATTATTTGCCAGTCTTTTGGTATTTCTTCTTTTGTTCGCACACTTTATTACAAATTTGTAGTGTTAACTGGATTCCTCTCTGTCCCATGTTTTTCATCATTTCCGATGATATTTTGTCACAGTCTGGTGCTTATCGACACTTCAATTTCTTCACTGCTGTTTGTACTTCTTCAATCGTTATTCCTTCGCCTTTGTCTTCTTTTTCTGTTTCTGGTATAAATATTTCTTTACTCCTTTTGTTTTGGGTCAGGGTTGAGTGTCTCTTGAAAGTGTTCCTTCCATCGTTTCATTGTCTCATTTCTTTCTTTTAATATTTCCCCGTTTCTGCTTTTTATTTGAAATAAATTTTGCGTCTTCTCTGTCTTGAAAGATTTTAATATTTTATAAAACAATTTTCGATTTCCCTTGCTGTCTCTTTATATCTTTTCGCCAAACTGTCTCCAACTTGCGGTTTTTGCTGCTTTTACTAGGATTTTTTTTTTCTTTTTTCTCTCGTTTCGATATATTTCGTATTTTTCCAGTGTTCTATTTGATATGTTTTCCATGTTTCTTTTTTAATTCTTATTTGTGTTTTTAATTTGTGTATCCACCATTCTGTTTGTACCTTGTTTTCTCTTATTTATATTATACAGGGTGTTCTTTTACTGTGTGCAAATATAAAAACCTCTGTATAAGTAAGCGAAATGCTACCTTTTGTGGGTATTTTTTGGTGCTACCGTATCATAGCCAAAAAATTTCGAATAGACCACTTGTTTGGAACTGTTGAAATGTGCGAGAAAGATAGGAAGGTCAACTTCGCCTTCCTCTTGGTATGAATACGCCCACCGACGCCGCACGCGATGTCCAACGCAGAGTTTCGTAATAATAATCACTGATATCGTTTATTAATTATTTTATTTAAAGTTTTAATTCACTGAGCAAATTAATATGTTTTACGACATCAACCATCGACGAATAAATCCGAAAATTTATGCACCAATTAGGCAAGCGCGTTAAAAATGTTCTTACTTCACCCTTTTACTTAAATAAACTTTTACTGTAATCTCGCTGCTAGCTATGAAAGTATTACTACTTACAGTCCTTGGAAACAAAGTAAATGTAAAATTTTTATAAGTCTTTTAAAAATAATATGGAATGAGAAATTACAATTTGTTTGTACTTCGCTTTTAATTTGTTCGGCAATTACGAACCGCGGCTTCTTGAATTGCACTAGATTTTAATGTAACACTTAAATTTGTAATTACTTACAGTGAAGTTAATTTAAATTGTAAACGCTTTGACGGACCAGCTGATCGGAGCGGCGCTGAGTTACTTCGTTCCTCTTCGAGTTCCAATAAGGCACTGACCCTGACCGATTTCAGCTTCGGGTAGTAATTCAAGAAATGGTCGCGTTCCACTTTTAGCTATGCCAGCAGTTCTCAAACGGTTAAGTGAAAATCTGCCACTGCATTTTTCTAGAAAACTATTACATTTATGTTAAGAACATATGAGTTCAATCGTTGCCATTCATGGTGATATATTGCAAGTTTAAATATTTGCACACAGTAAAAGAACATCGTGTATATTATATCATACATTATATATTATTTTTGAAAATGTTCCAGAGCTGCTCTTCGTTTATTTCTGTGGAATTTCCTCTGTCTTTTATTTTCCTTGCTATTAATTTTTGGTACTTTCTTGATGTTTCTTTATTCTTAAGTTTGTATGTCTTTATTGATTCTGTCGGTATTCTTTTCTGGTTTGAATTATTATTCTTTTCTTCCTTGGTTTTGTACTTTTTCTCCAATTTTTGTTATTACTACATAATGGTCCAATTTCTGGTCCTCTTCTCACTATTATTGTTATTGTTATATCTTCTATTGAGACGATCAACTAAAATTTAGTTAATTATTGAAATCTACCTTCTACTTCGTACTTCTTTAGTATATTTAAGTATTTATGTTGAAAGAAAGTATTAGATACTATTAGATTATGCATCGTACTTTTTCCATTATTATTTCTGGTTTCTTCTCCGTTTCTATCACTTTATTGATGAACAGATAAAACGACATCCTACGATCGCTTCTTGACCTGACATTGCAAGGCGGCCATGCTTGCTGTCAAAGCATAATGAAAGTTTTTAGAAAAATTTTGTTTCAAATCGTTTTTGATTGCAGTGAAAACCTCGAGTACAACTGTACAACTGTTTCAACCCAAGTCGTTTTTGGTTTGCAGTGGGAATTTCGAGCTACGTTTCTGCTGACGAAGCCCCAAACAGGGCTGAAGCAGCTGTACAGAGGCTGCTCGAGGTTTTCACTGCAATGAAAAACGACTTGCAACAAAATTTTTATCACTTTATTGTATGTTTCAGTTTTTTCCCCACTGTACTGTTGAAGTCTCCCATTACGTATATTTTTCCTCTGGCTTCCTCTGTTATGTTAGATCTTCCCAGAATTTGTCATATACGGTCACGATTGTTTTTTGTTGATTGTTACTTTTTCACGTAGTTCTAGTACTAATATTCTTTCTGATATTGCTTTCCAGTTTTGTATTTGTTCTTCTACTTTTTTTGTTCACTATGCAACCCCCTCTTTTCTTTTTGTACTCCACTATATATCAATATATTTCATCTGGCCATTTTTATTTTGCCTCATCCCTTCTTCTTTGTTTTCTGTTACTGATCATACCTGTAACCTCATTGCTTCAAATTCTTCATCTAATTCCATCTCCGTTCCTGCTATGCCTCTAATATTTCATGTTCCTGTTTTCCATTCTTTCTGTGTGTTAAATATATTTTTCTTTTCGTTTCCTATTTTTTCTTTTCTTCTTTTCTTTGTTTCTCATATAATCTTTCTGATATTCAGTTGTATTGTTTTCTTTGTTTTGAATGTTATTTACACTTATTTTAGTTTGATTCATTTCTTTATAGTCGTTGTCCTTTTCCTTTACTTTCTCGTTATCAAATGTTCATTTCTTGTATAGTATGTTAGTTTTTCGTTTTTGTTTATGGTTACTTTGTTGAATCCAATCTTAACTTCTTTATTTTTGTTCCTTTCTTCTTTAGCGAATAATCTTATTTGTTTTTGTTTCTCTCTTTCTCTCTTAGTTAAATCAATTGCGATATACAACACCGTTTCCCCTCTCATTTTTAATTTAGATTTATTTATTAGCATTTCTCGTTTTCCTTTTGGTTGTGTAATTCTACTACGTATATTTCATTTCCTATTTTTGTGATTGTTTTAATGTTAAGTAATTTGCGCTTTAAATATTCACTCACTTCTTCATTTACTGTTATTGGTGCGGTGCTGTTGAGTTTTCTTTGAGACTTTTTTTTTTTAGTTCGACATTCTCGTTCTTTATGTTTTCATTTTCATATTTATAGTCTCATTTTTTTGTTTTAATTTCTTATTTATCTTCATTAAATACTTTTTGTTCTTCTCTAATTCGATAAATTTCTGTTTTGATTTCCTTCTGATCCGCTGTCATTTCTTTCTGGTTCCCTTTCATATCTTTAGATTAGACTTGGATTATAGAGTTAATGTAAACATGACCGTTTTTATACAAGCTGTTCTTTTACTGTGTGCAAATATTTAAACCTGTAATACATCACCATAAATGGCAACGATTAAACTTTTGTACCCTTAACATGAAGTTAATAGTTTCTCTCGAGAAAAATGCATTGGAAGATTTTCACCAAACCGTTTGAGAACTGCTGGCGTAGCTAACGACTGGATGGTACGCCGCCTTGCCTGTGTCACTTTAATATAGGTCAGTGTTTTACGATGTTGTAAACGAACATCTCTTTCATTCGTATGAGGCCTATTAATAGATCGTAACAGTCGAAACATTTTAAACGCGCTCACAAAGCGCATGGATTAATTAAAACAAGTGCCACTTCGCTCCAAGTAATTACAATTTTAGGTATTTTCAAATTATAAACCGACGATTTAATTACTCGACAAGAAATGCGGATGAGTTAAATAATGACATCACCGTCATTCATCGGTTTATTTCCGGATATTTACCTTCACAAGTAGTAAATTGTCTTTCGATTTCGAATTAAATAGATTAAGATTTCTTTAGTTTAATAAGGAATCTTTAAAATAATAAGTAATTTATCTACTGTTTGTACAATTTAAAATCGGTCGCATTACGTAATCACACTAGGCAGAATAAAATAGCTGTTAAAACTGATATGTGCTCACTGAGCATGACTGACATTAAATTTGCAATTTCTATTAATTCAATTATGAAATTCGGCCAAGTAAATCATTTTTAACGCGCCTGCATTGCAAATTCCAAAATTTACAAATTGATTAATATCTTAAAGTATTCTCGCATGCATTCGATAAAGTCGCAGTTTCGCATTTCTTTTAATGCTTTTTATTACGGCAATTCTTTGTGTTTTTACAACGGCGGCCGCTGTAACGCGTTTAAAGTGGGTCAGTATTACATTAGCGTTCTGCAGATATGAAAAATTTGACAAACGAAGAAAGATATTTGATTCGTAAAAACGCATATTAAGATTGTAATGGTATTTACAAATAACGAAAAAACAGATATGTTACTCTTGTACTCGGAAGTCCGCGGAAACGTACATAGGGCCCGGCCATTGTAATAAACGATATCAGTGATTTTTATTACGAAACGCTGGAGAATGAGTTTAAATGCCGGACTCTTTTTATGATCGGCACTATGTGTGTGGGCACACCCACTGACTACAGAGGAATGTGTCAGTGACCTTGCTAAACGTTTCTCTCTCGCACATCTTAGCAGTTTCAAACAAATGGAATGGTAATTGTATAAGATAGGGAAAAAAAATATTCATGAAAATGATTAAATTACACGGCAAAAAAATACCGTAGTGAAGCTTTACTTCAGTTCACACTGCCATCAACAAAACTCAATTATTTTGAGATAAAATCAAATTATATAAAAAAATGTAGTTACATATTAATAAAAAAAATTAATCAAAATTAATGATTAAAAAAAAATCAATCAATCAATCAATGATTAGTAGATTAAGCACAGACAAATACTTAGTAATGTGGTGATTTAAATTTGTGTCATCGTTGGCCGATAACCCCAAAAAAAAAACTCGAGTTCGAAGCAAGATAAAGTTTACATGAGTAAAATGGTGTCCTTCGAGCGACCACACCGATCGGATTCAACTTTTGACGGAAATTAATTTAGAGCCCTCCTTGATACTCTGCATTTTAATTCTTCCAGATGTTCGGAGCAGCAAACCCCACTCTGAGGAATTATACGTACTTATACTTATACTGAGGTTATTTTATTTGCACACAGTAAAAGAACACCCTGTATAACAGCAATAATATAACTTATTTGGTATTGAACTGCAAATGGGAAGAGATGTGAGAACGGAATTACATCTAATTCCAAAGCTGAACCTGCCCTGAATTTGAATTAAAAATAAATAGAAAAGTGTTCTATTTCGATTTACGAACGAAGCATTCAGAATAATATTTGTATGAAGAAAAGATGTGAAATCGGAATTATAATTCTACGCAACAACCACAAAAGACATTCCCTGAGATTCGCGTTTCAAATACGTTACATTGTCTGATTGCTTAAAAAGAAAGAATTCACATCGTAGACGTTCTTTTTCCAAGCACAAAGGCATTCACGTCGATTAACAAAAATTTATTTCTTGGGTGATGATTTCGAAAAATATAATGGTTTTGTGAATGTAACATGAATATGCATTTGGTTATTCTGGTATTGTCACATACCGTCACAAATCAAATTAAAAAGAAAATGTGTAGAGCACAGAATTCGATTTTGATCAAACACACAGGTATTTGCACTTCTGTGTTTTGGCAAATTATCAATTTCGGGCGTAATTTCAAACAGCAACTCATCGCTTCGAGAGGAATAGCACAAAGCTTTAAACTACTCGTCTGCGCGCTGCCTGGTGGATGTTAACAATATTAAACAGATCATTCACGATGTGATTTATTAAGTTCGGATTAAAGGAGTAAAAAGTTGCAAGAAAGACCAGAAACGAAAAGTGATTTCTATTCTAAACAGACGTTTTCAAACGAAGAAGGAAATTAATAGCCAGAAATAGATTTTCGTTAACGCGAAACGAGCTTTCAAATTACGGAGTATAGAAATGAAAGGTGCGGTTCGGTAATTCACCTGGTTGTAACTTCATTTTTGCGTGTGACTATACATATACCCTTTCAACCGAAGCGTGAAACTCGAAATTAATCCAACGCGGAATAATTCCTGATTATTGCCTTCTGAAGGGTGGCTTAATTTGATTGGAAGCCGTCGGTTTCTCATTTACATGATTACAGAAGTTTTGATTTCTTAGGAGAGGTCGCTTTAATTTATTGTTTCGATGCGCGTCCTGGTGTTTTTAAAAATATGAAGAGAATTTGTTATTAATTTATTTTTCATGTATACATTATGACTAATAGCTATATATTACATTAGTGTGCGCATAGTTTCATCTAAAGCTGTTTATTATGAAGTCAGTCATAATAATGCCGATTTTGAATAACAGTTTAATTATGGGTTCATAATTCCACTAGTGTTTTATAGACCTCATGATATACTCAAAATTGACGTTATTATGACTTCATAATAAACAGGCGTTGGATAAATGACTTTTCAAATGATGTCAAAGTGAATTGTGAACAGACATTCAAGAACTAACTCACATAAATCGTGTGTGTGTAATAAATCAAGATGAACGAGAGCGGCGATGCAAATTCGACGTCACTGGCGTACAACCCTAATTTCACCATTTTCATCAATGACAGCATTCTACAGACGTTTTACCACAAGAACTACATCGTGATGGGCCTGTACATCCCCGTGTTCATCTTGGGATTGATTGCCAACTCCATGGTGATCACAGTCGTTTTCAAATATCACGACATGAGAAGGTAAGAATATTTTTGAATTGTTCGTCTGTGTTTTATTCTGAGGTGTTTTATTGATTTCCCTTTGAACTTAATTTAATATCGGCTAATTGAAAACATACTTGTTGTTCAATACAGCCGAAATTTAATATAATACCAGCGTCAATATTTGCGCAGTAAGTCGATTCAATTAAAACGAACATAATGAATTCCACGGTGATCCTGCGAGAACAGGAAGGGCCCCGGTCGTTCCGGTCGAACTTGAACTGACCCAAACAAATTGGATCGAACTCTACGCGATAAAAGGATACGGACAGGTTAACGTTGAAAAGGACCAAACTCCATTGTCCGGCCTTCACATTTGACGTCATTTTTTTTGTTAAACGTACGGGGATCCTGACGAGCGCGAGCGTGGGCCGAAACGAAACATTGAAAAGCGCCCGTTCGTGTTTTTGATTTGTGCTCTTGATTAGGGTCCCGAGGGCGTATTTGCGTTTTATTTTTGACGTGAATGTGAAATACCTATTTTATTAACCCTTTGATTTATTTTTTTTTTAATGAATAATTTTTTATTTAAATCAGAACGAATAAGGCAACTCCTAGGTAACGCAGATTTTAATCAGATAATCTTCTTCAGCGATCGTGTAAACAAACCGGAAAAGGTTTGTTTACACGATCGCTGTCACCGTCAGCTTTTGTGAGCTTGTTGTGCTGTTTAGCTGAAGCTCAACCGACTGAACAATACCGCTCGTAAACATCGTGAGCAACGAAATGAGATAATCCTTTCACTTTCGTCGTAAACACGCCTCGCCTGTCTAATTTTGGCCACTGTAATTCGTTTTAATGACTAAATTGTTATATACTTTGTGGTTGGCGAAGAGAATTAAGTGCATCTTTTTTTTTTCACTTCCCAAGTAACCAGAAATGCTTTATAAACATTTACAAGAGTTTAATAAAGCATATAACTGCTTTATGAACAATTACAAGACTCTAATAAAGCATTTGTGGTTGCTTGGCTTCTCAATCGAAAACGCATACGCGCCACTCTGTTAAAAAGTAATTTTGCAAATTGTTATGCAGAATTATGTTTATTATCGCTTGCTAACTGTTTAAATAGCGCGCCCATCTTCGCCTATATAGTAAACGCAGCCGCTTCCAGATACGCATGGAGCCATCGCGAATTCTTCCCAAATTCTTTGACGCACATGTTGCGTGACTCGTATGTAAACACTGTAACAGAAAACTTACAACAATCTCAAACATTTCCAGGAATCTCTGAAAGATTCGGCTTTCTAACAGGTAACTCGTCCAAAAGCATCGCAAAAGCAGAATTTATTAGCGTTGCAGATCGATGGCTGTAGATACGAGTATAAGTTATATTTTCTATCAAATGCCTTTTAGAGACTAATCAATAAAGAGCAGATTTATATTTATATTTTTATATTTTAGAAAAATTTTGTGCAAATCGTTTTTGATTGCAGTGAGAACCTCGAGCAGCCTCTGGACAGCTGTTTCAGCCCTGCTTGGGGCTTCTTCAGCAGAAACGTAGCTCGACATTCCCACTGCAGACCAAAAACGACTTGCCCAATTTATTCGCAAATGCGATGTAAGAATGATGAACATATAAAATAGCGACATCTTACTATCGCTTTTTGACCTAACATTGCAGTAGGATAGACAAATTGAAGCGGGATTTGCTCCTAATGAGTCCCCCATCCAGAGGCTGCTCGAGGTTCTCACTGCAATCAAAAACGATTTGCACAAAATTTTTCTAAAATCTTTCATTATGCTTTGACAGCAAGCATGGCCGCCTTGCATGGGGGACTCATTAGGAGCAAATCCCGCTTCAATTTGTCTATCCTACTGCAATGTTAGGTCAAAAAGCGATAGTAAGATGTCGCTATTTTATATGTTCATCATTCTTACATCGCATTTGCGAATAAATTGGGCAAGTCGTTTTTGGTCTGCAGTGGGAATGTCGAGCTACGTTTCTGCTGAAGAAGCCCCAAGCAGGGCTGAAACAGCTGTCCAGAGGCTGCTCGAGGTTCTCACTGCAATCAAAAACGATTTGCACAAAATTTTTCTAAAATCTTTCATTATGCTTTGACAGCAAGCATGGCCGCCTTGCATGGGGGACTCATTAGGAGCAAATCCCGCTTCAATTTGTCTATCCTACTGCAATGTTAGGTCAAAAAGCGATAGTAAGATGTCGCTATTTTATATGTTATATTTTTATAATATATTTGTGCAACCTTTAAGATTTAAGATTAAGCTTCTGTTCACTACTAACTTTCGTATTAAACTTCAGTCATCATGGAGTGCACAAAAAGCATTTTTATTGGAATGTTATTTTCGTTCAAGAACCTGCATCCTGAAAAAATAGATTTGTGAACAACAGTAAGTGGAAGAAGAATAAAAAAAATCGATATTCTTTGCCGGTAAAATGCTTTGCATAAACTTATTCAATTGAATAACTCACTCACGTGAACTAGTAGAGACGCCGCCTTAAACGTAACATACAAATTAGGTATTAAAAGTAAAATTTTAATTTCCAATATTGCGTTTTTTAATGATATTGTCGCGGTAGGAAGGTACATCCACCACGTCACGCTTAAATTGGCACCTCCACTAGATCACGTGAGTGGAGGTGTGGCGTAGTGTTTTCAGAGGGTAGAACACAAACGTTTTACAAAAGTCGATACCTTTTATTAAGATTAAGTTTAAATTGTTGGGGATTTTTCGTGGATCAAAACGGGGTGGTTGCGGTCCTGGGTGTCCGTGCGGCGGCTGCGGTTAGCATTGGCCTGGCCTGGGTGGCGACGTACTTTGCGTCCGGGCTGCGGTTGTAGCTGCGATGGTCAAGGTCGGCTCGTTGCGACGTTTATGCTATCGGCGGTGGATGACTACGGTCGATCTTATGATCCTGGACGAAATGGCGTGTCCTTGATGCAGCAAGCAATGGCTTCAGCTGGGCAGGCTGCTTCGGCTCATCGAGACTGTGGTTGACCGGGGCTGAAGTTGGCAGCTTCTGGCTGGAGTTGACGGGGGTGACAGAGAGGCATCCTACAATCGGCCTCAGGATGACGGTGATCTCGGGAACAACGTCCTTGGTAGTTGGAATGGTCCTGGGCGGCTCCCCTTCTTCGAGTTGGCTGGCACTAATGACCACCGGAGTTAAATTTCGCTCTGTTGAAGTATATGTTCATACTTACATACACATAAGCAAAGCACTCTATAAAAATTAAAAAAAACGTAACTATGTAAGGTATTCAACACGCTCCACTGCTGATCAAATTTTAATCCGCACTTTTTACACGCATTTTTTGTTTATTCACGCATTGCGTTATTCCTAATATACCCTGTATCACTTGATGTAATCGCTGACCCCAGTTGCCGCGATGTTTTATTATGAAATATGAACTGTGTTATATCGGTGTACCTCACTTATTGTTATTACATTCTGACACTGTAGAAATTGCCCTCGATTATTTCACAAGCCCGTGCTTTCATAAATTCTTTTTATTATTTTTTACGAAAAACTCCCGTCGAGACAATATAAAATAGAGGTTATTTTTTACAGCAGCAAGTGACAGTTGTAAATAAGAGTATATGGGCATATACTCGATAGACGATCGAGAGACATATCTTCGTTAATCGCTTATCATTTCAAGGTATGCTAGAGTTTTTCTTCGACTGTACATACGTTATTTTGTTAACTAATTACTGTGGACTTCTTTTATACATATTCTGAAAAACTTTTCTCTGGATAACAGTTTTATTTTATTAAAGTCTTAAAATATCTTCTTAAGTATATCCTGTTGAATTGTAGCATATTAGGTGTGTTTGCTATCCTGCACTAGTGTACACTCAAGTATCTGTGTTTTGTTTTAACTTCATACATTAATACGAGATGATATACTTGAGTGTGCATTAGTGCAGAATAACAAACAGACCTATTACGTTAATTTTGTACATCAAATTAGTTAAAAAAACAAATATGTATATTACTGTAGTAATTGTTACAAAATAATTTCCTGTAAATGTTTTATTTTCTGACGAATATAAAACCTTCTGTTAGAAGAAAAGGACGTCGTATTTGGTACAAAACAACAAGTTATGGGCCCAGTTCATAAAATTGTCCACATTCCAATGTAATTTGAAGACAGAAAGTTCAAGTTTGAAGTAAAACTTGTGATGCCTAATTTTTCACATCGAGGTTGATCATTTCCTTGTACTTCAATCTGATTGAGACTGATGCAAAAGATGGATAAATTAAAAAGCTTTAACGTTCAGAAATTTGATGGCAAAAACTTTCAACTGTGGAAACATCAGTTGGAGATAATTTTTTGTGCTGAAGGTATTAGTGATGTTCTTGATACAAAACCACGACCCACTGAGAAGATTATAGAAAATTATGGGATGATCAAAATGCAAAGGGTATGTTAATTTCTAGATTTCTACCGCAATGGAATTTGATCAACTTCAGGTTGTCATGACATGTAATACCGCTTCGTAAATGTGGATTCGTCTTAAAGTTATTCATGAAAAACGATCAGCAATTAATAAACTTTCCCTGAAGCAAGAATTAAAATGTATCGGATACGGACACATTTGCACAGCACATTAGTAAGATTGAATCATTGGCTCAAAGATATTAATGAACCAGTAAGTGCTGTTGATAAGATTGCAAAAATGTTAGGAGGTCTTCGGGTGAAGTATGGTCCATTCATAACTGCTTGGGATTCTTGTGAAGAAAGTAAGCAAACGTTTGATAATCTTACTCCTAGATTATTAAAGGAGGTAGTAACAAAAATAGCCACACTTTTCAAAAACAATAAATAAAAGGAAAACAGAATGCTTCTTTTGTCATCAAAAAGGACATGTAAAATCCGAATGCAGGAAACTAAAATTAAAACTTTTGTTGCAAATCGTTTTTGATTGCAGTAAATCCCTCGAGCAGTTTTTGTACAGCCGTTTCGGCCCTATTTGGGGCTTCGTCAGGAGAAGCGCTTTGGTTTACTGTGAAACTCTCGAGCTACGCTTCTGCTGATGAAGCATCAAATAGGGCCGAAGCAGCTGTGCAGAGACTGCCACATGTAGTAGTAGTATTATTTTTTAAAGACGTTATTATGCACTCTTAAGAAGCAATTATAACTTTTTTTTATAAATATGAAAATCGACCACGAACGCCATCCTACTTATAGAAGGTACAAATGCAATATTTTTAACTGCAGTAATACAAATGTTTTAATACTTAGAGTTATAAGAACTTTCACAAATTATTCTTAAAACTAAATTGTTCTGTAAGCGTTTTTACTTTATTAAACATCTTAATAAGTCAAAAAAGTACGTAACGCTTCAAATAAGCAGCAATAATACAGTAATTTATCTGAAAGAAACACTTGGGATTCACAGGTTTCAAATACATGCTGTAATGTTCTTCGCCCCACGTTGCGGTAATATATGTATATATATACAAGGAGATTCAGGCAACCCTTTCATTAAAAGTTTACGGACTTCTCCTTCGAATTTCTGTTTAATATTTTGCAGTTATAAGTTAACGAGATGGATCTATCAAAATATAATATTTTCAAATTTCGGACACTTCCGCTTATACCGGAAGTTAGTGTCAACTTTCTTATTTTAAATAGAATACCCCAATTTTTAATGATTTTTTGAAATCTTCATAAAATTCTAAAAATATTTTGTGCAACATGTGATACAAGAAAAATTAACCGTTTCCGAGATATTTTCATTCTTTAAAAATAACTCAGACTTGCAGAACCTTGGTTATGATACTGCCATCTTTGTGCATGAAAAACCATGATGGCCATTTTTGGCCTGTAGTAGGCTACAGTAACATGCTTTCAGATCATGCCCAGTTTTGCACTTGATTGCTTACAGGCTGGTTGAAAAGTAACTTCTATTCGAACTAATTTCAACTGTCGAAAAGTCACGTTTTTTAAATGGAACGCCTAGTATATTTTTATACCTTGTGACTCGGGATTAAATGTTCTTTCGTCCTGTATTAGCATTCCCTGTACCTGTCTCTTATAGTTCGCTCGTTATCGATGATTTCTTTTTAGCACGTAATTTTTTTCCACTTTTCGGAATTATTATTTTTAAATAGTGGGCTGTGAAAACTAGAGAAATTATAATTTTTGAAATCATCCGTTTAATAGGAATACAAAAAAAAAAAACATTTAATCGCTACGAAGAACCAAAAAATGAATAATCAAACACTGACATATTAAATGTATTTGATGATAAAAAAATCGACAATTCAAGAAGTTAATAAAAAAAGTTGTTATATCGAAGAAAATGCGTTATTTCGTAGACAGAGTAGAAAGTTATTACTAATAAATAATAGCCGAGGACAACTATTGACCAACAATTTGTGTATTATTTTTAATATTTCTGATTTATTTATTAGTTTTCATAAAATTTTGTATTGTAAGTGTAAATTTCTCCTTGTAAATGTGTAAATAGTCATACCATGAATTCTAATACATGCGGCATATGTAAACAAAAAGTTCAGATGATAGATGTGTATTTAAATATTATTTGTCGGTTTTTAAAATGAAATTGAAATTACAGTCAGAAATTAATTTAAAAAACCTCAGTTTGCTAAATTTTCATAGCTCATATTCAGGAATAATACTGAAAAGTGAAAAAATTGATGTGTCAAAGAGAAAATCATGAATAGAAAGAGAAAGGTAAGAGATGGGTATAGGGAATGCTAATACAGTTCGAAAGAATATTTCATTCTGATTCTTATAGTATAAAAAAATACTGGGTGTTCTATTTAAAAAACATGACTTTTCGACAGTTGAAATCAGTTCGAATAGAAGTTACTTTTGAACCAGCCCGCAAACGATTTTGTGTAAAATTAGGTATGACTTGAAAGCTTATGAGCATACCCTACTACAGGCCAAAAATTGAAATTACGGCTTTTGTTACACAAAGATGGCAGCATCATAAACAAGGTACAGCAACTTTGAACTTTTTTTAAACAATGGAAATATCTCTAAAACGGCTAATTTTTCTTGTATCACATGTTACACAAAATCTTTTTAGAATTTCATGAAGATTTCAGAAATGTAATAAAAAATGGGGTATTCTATTTAAAATAAGAAAGTTGAAAGCAACTTCCGGTACAAGCGGAAGTGTCCGAATGTTGGAAATATTATATTTTAATAGATCATTATAGCTAACTTATAACCGCAAAATATGAAATAGAAATTCAAAGAGGAAGTCCTTAAACTTCTAATGAATGTGTTGCATGAATCTCCCTGTATATATATATATATATATATATATGCTGTAGTATTCTTCCGGGTAGTCCTCCGCGTTGAGTTCTCTAAAGAACTATTTGTCTTCTGACAACGTTTCGGCAAGGTCTCACTTGCCATCTTCAGGTCTTCGCTGCTGCTTGCCTGCTTCTGCTCCTCGTCGTTACTCGAGTCACAGTGGCTTCTGGTCGCGCTGGTGGTGGTTTAAGTACCGTGTTGCGGTCACGCGTCGTTACGCTTGGTGGTTTTTCCGCTTGACTTCTTGTTGTTGGTTGATTGGGTCGTGCCTGTTGACTGCTTTCTCCTAATCCTGATGGTCCGGGGTTCGCTGGTTTCTGGCTTCGGGTTACTGGTCCTCGACGGTCGGTGGATTTTCGGATCACTGGCCTCCAGGTGGGTGGTAGTCGTAAAGCATCATCTCTGGTGTTTAAGTTCATCTGATGTTTCTCGATTTCTATCGCTTCTCGGATGATGCGTTTGGTCTTGTGTTCTACGCTGGCAATTGTTCTGGTGTTGTCGAAATCTATTTTGTGTGAAGTCGCTTTTACGTGTTGTGCCAATGATGATGTTTTCTCGTCCTTCTCGACGGCCTTTCGATGTTCTTCTCTCCTGACGCTTATTTTTCTATTTGTTTGGCCTATGTAGACCTTGTCGCAATCTTGACAGGGAATTCCGTACACGCCTTGGCTTTCCAGTTGTATTTTAGTTTTGACTGTTGGCAGGATGTTTCCAATTTTCTTGTCGGTGTTGAATGATGTCCGGATATTGTGTTTCTTGAGTATTCTGCTGATCTTCTCTGTTGTCCCTTTAACAAATGGTAGGCATGCTGTTCCTACTATATCTTTTTCCTCTTCCTGTGTCTTGGGTTTGCGTTGGTGTACGGCTTTCCTGATTTGTTTGTCCTGATATCCATTTTTTATTAAAGATGAGCGGATTTTCTTCATTTCTTCTACCTTGTTTTCTGAGTCAGCCAATCTTTGGGACCGGGTGACGAGGGTCCTTACCACTGATTGCAATTGTGCTGGATGGTGATGTGATTGTGCGTTCAGGTACCGCTCCGTGTGGGTTGGTTTTCGGTATACGGAATGTCCAAGGCTTCCATCTGGTTTTTTCTTTATAAGTACATCGAGGAATGGAAGTTCGTTGTTTTCTTCGATTTCCATCGTGAACTTGATCTTCGGATGGATTTCATTCAGGTGTTGCAGAAATCTTCGTAGTTGCTCTTCTCCATGCTTCCATATTATGAAGGTGTCGTCCATATATCTGAGCCACAGGTGTGGTTTGTGACTTGCGGTATCGATGGCCCGTACTTCGAAATCCTCCATGAATAAGTTGGCGATTACAGGAGATAATGCTGATCCCATGGGTGATCCTTCTACTTGTTTATAACGTTGGTTCTTGAAGATGAAGTAGGTGTTCTTCAAGCAGTGCTTCACCAGGTCCATGGTGTCGTCTGGGATGTGGTGTTTTAGATGAATGATATCCACTGCTTCGTCTATTGGTATGTTGGTGAATAGTGAGACCACGTCGAAACTTACTAGCAGATCTCCTGGTTCTACGGTGAAGTCCTTTATACGCTCGATGAAGTGGCCTGCGTTCTTTACGTAGGATTCTGCTTCTTCGGCGTATGGCTGCAGTCGTTTGGCCAAAAATTTTGCTAGTGGTTGTAACGGTGATCCGATGGAACTGACGATTGGCCTCAGTGGTATCCCTTCCTTGTGGATTTTTGGTAATCCGTAGAGCTTTGGGCATCTGGATGATTTTTCCCTCGGGATCAATTGTAATTGCTGCTCTTGACTGATTGAGCTGGCTTTGATTTTAGCTTTCGTTGTCTTCTCTAAGTATGTCGTTGGATCTGTGGCGATGGTGTTGTACGCTGGGTCGTTTAGTAGGACCTCCATCTTCGTTTCGTAGTCGTTACGATCCATCACAACGGTGGCGTTTCCTTTGTCGGCTGGAAGTATGACAATTTGTTCATTTTTCTTCAGCGTGTGTAGAGCTTGTAGTTCTTCTCGAGATAGGTTCCTCTTTGGTGGTTTTGCTCGTCTTAGGATTTGGGATACATCTTGTCGTATTGTCTCCGCTGTGTCCTCCGGTAATCCGATGATGGATGCTTCCACACTGCATATTATGTTCTCCATTGGTATGCTGGCTGGTGCTGTCAATAAAACACCGTGCACTGGTGGCAGATATAGAGGACGAGGCAATTTTGGGCACGGACGTCATGTGTGCCCACGGATTACCAAAAATCCACAAGGAAGGGATACCACTGAGGCCAATCGTCAGTTCCATCGGATCACCGTTACAACCACTAGCAAAATTCTTGGCCAAACGACTGCAGCCATACGCCGAAGAAGCAGAATCCTACGTAAAGAACGCAGGCCACTTCATCGAGCGTATAAAGGACTTCACCGTAGAACCAGGAGATCTGCTAGTAAGTTTCGACGTGGTCTCACTATTCACCAACATACCAATAGACGAAGCAGTGGATATCATTCATCTAAAACACCACATCCCAGACGACACCATGGACCTGGTGAAGCACTGCTTGAAGAACACCTACTTCATCTTCAAGAACCAACGTTATAAACAAGTAGAAGGATCACCCATGGGATCAGCATTATCTCCTGTAATCGCCAACTTATTCATGGAGGATTTCGAAGTACGGGCCATCGATACCGCAAGTCACAAACCACACCTGTGGCTCAGATATATGGACGACACCTTCATAATATGGAAGCACGGAGAAGAGCAACTACGAAGATTTCTGCAACACCTGAATGAAATCCATCCGAAGATCAAGTTCACGATGGAAATCGAAGAAAACAACGAACTTCCATTCCTCGATGTACTTATAAAGAAAAAACCAGATGGAAGCCTTGGACATTCCGTATACCGAAAACCAACCCACACGGAACGGTACCTGAACGCACAATCACATCACCATCCAGCACAATTGCAATCAGTGGTAAGGACCCTCGTCACCCGGTCCCAAAGATTGGCTGACTCAGAAAACAAGGTAGAAGAAATGAAGAAAATCCGCTCATCTTTAATAAAAAATGGATATCAGGACAAACAAATCAGGAAAGCCGTACACCAACGCAAACCCAAGACACAGGAAGAGGAAAAAGATATAGTAGGAACAGCATGCCTACCATTTGTTAAAGGGACAACAGAGAAGATCAGCAGAATACTCAAGAAACACAATATCCGGACATCATTCAACACCGACAAGAAAATTGGAAACATCCTGCCAACAGTCAAAACTAAAATACAACTGGAAAGCCAAGGCGTGTACGGAATTCCCTGTCAAGATTGCGACAAGGTCTACATAGGCCAAACAAATAGAAAAATAAGCGTCAGGAGAGAAGAACATCGAAAGGCCGTCGAGAAGGACGAGAAAACATCATCATTGGCACAACACGTAAAAGCGACTTCACACAAAATAGATTTCGACAACACCAGAACAATTGCCAGCGTAGAACACAAGACCAAACGCATCATCCGAGAAGCAATAGAAATCGAGAAACATCAGATGAACTTAAACACCAGAGATGATGCCTTACGACTACCACCCACCTGGAGGCCAGTGATCCGAAAATCCACCGACCGTCGAGGACCAGTAACCCGAAGCCAGAAACCAGCGAACCCCGGACCATCAGGATTAGGAGAAAGCAGTCAACAGGCACGACCCAATCAACCAACAACAAGAAGTCAAGCGGAAAAACCACCAAGCGTAACGACGCGTGACCGCAACACGGTACTTAAACCACCACCAGCGCGACCAGAAGCCACTGTGACTCGAGTAACGACGAGGAGCAGAAGCAGGCAAGCAGCAGCGAAGACCTGAAGATGGCAAGTGAGACCTTGCCGAAACGTTGTCAGAAGACAAATAGTTCTTTAGAGAACTCAACGCGGAGGACTACCCGGAAGAATACTACAGCATTCAATACCCGCGGAAGCCTACGGATTAACATATATATATATATATATATATTTATGTAGTGTTGTGTCCTGTGTAAGTTAGGTGTGAAGTCCGATCGTTTTTTGTTTATAGATAGTTTATCAAAATATAAAAAAATATTCATGTATATATAAATATATTTAACTCATAAGAAATTCGTCAACGTAAATCAATGGGAAAAAATTCTGCAAGAAAAAAAACAAAACCCAAACTTAAAAAAAAATCGCAAACTAAATGAATAACTTATTAAACACCTCTTTCGGAAGTAGACGTGTAATTACCGATTATAGCGTTTTTTTTTTATATATATACGAACAACTCTTTTCCAAATAGTCATTCGATCGATTAATCGATTATTCGATATCAAAGTGAAATTTCGACCCCGTTTTATAATCAAAAAGGTTGTAATAGTTACTGATGTTTTAAAAAAATTTTGCCCTCTATTTTCTAAATTTTCTTAGAAATCATAATTTCAAATTTTTACTAAATTCACAATTCTAAACTTAATTTTAAATGTCACTTATTCTAAATATTTCAATAAAATTATTTACAATGTTCTTTTAAATCAACAACTTCTCATAAACTAATAATTTTGAAAATTTAATTTTGAGACTTACCCAACCCTAAATTTTACTATCAGTTTCACAAATTTAAATGTTCTTCCAACAGGTATTCCTAGTCTACACGTACTTCTTTAACACAAAATTTTAACACTTCCTTTTGTAGTAACGTCTCCGGTTAATGGAATGTTGAATGCAGTGCTGAGGACATCCTTGTGGAAACTCTTGACAACAGGTACAAACACTGTTGATGTGGTGTTGAGAATACATAGGAACATTTCTGGTTACTGAGATGTTGACTGTAGCTTCGTTGAGGGTGTCTTTTGTGGAATCTCGTTGATGGTGTGTTGTTGTCTCATGTACACTAATGCTTAAAAGTTTCGAAATGAAAAGCAATAAAATCGTTCGAATTTGAACCTTATTGAAACGGGCCTAATATATTTCGAACCTTAAGGAACAGAGACACTTTCTCCGCACCCCGATAGGAGGGTTGTTTACTTAGGTCCTATTAAACCCCGGCCGGTGCAGATGTTTATGGTTTGTTGAATTTCGTTGCCAGTATTTGGTTCCGAGTATTTATTGAGGCGACGCGCGGTTGCGAACGCGGACGCGGTGGCGAGTTTGTTTGTTCTCTTTTGCTTTAACTTAAAAATTGAACAAAAAATGTTTTTTTTTTTAATTAGAATATTTTATATTGTTAAATAACAGGATTTCAGATCATATTAAAAAGACATATAAATGTTAAATTGCTATAAAGGATCGACGATGTTAATTAATCTGAAAAATTATAATTATACCAAATTTCTGCCTTTATACACTTCTGGTTTGTTTGACTTCACAAAAATTTTATTCGTTTGTAGTTTGTGTATGTTTTTCTGTGGATTCTAAAATTTTCATTACGAGAAATACATAAATAGATTTTTAGTAAATATGAAATACAGGGTGATTTATTAGCTCACCGACAAGCTTTGCCATACGGAAAGCTCACATAATTTTAAGAAAATAATAACAATTAGGACATACGTTCGATTTTATTTATTTTTAAGTAAATAGAAGACCTCACAATTTTGATTCTAGTTATTTTGTCCCGTTCCTCTGTACAGCTGTTTCAGTCCTATTTGGGGCTTCGTCAGCAGAAGCGATCGCAGGATGTCGCTATTTAAGCGGTATAGAATAATATGTGTAATAGTTAAAAAATGCAATACTTGCGTTAAAAATAATATACATATTTCACTCTACGCCACAGAGGAAAAAATAATATTCTTCTTTTTAGTTTCTTCTCAAATCTGACATCAGTAAAATAAGTTGAAAAGTTCATCCACAAAGTTTGGCAAGTTTTCATTAATCTAGAAGTTAAGAGAAAATGATTAAATCGTATAACATTTATTTTGTGAAAATATGTGAATGATTTTTGAGTATTTGAAAAAATATATAGAATGAGCTAGATTATTTAAATTTGTTTCTTATTATAATAATATAAATGCTAAGAAGTTCTGCTCAACAAAGCTATTAATTAGTTGCAAAACATATGTGTATTTAATGAAACTAGAAAGTTAAATTTAATTAACGAAAAATAACAGATTTTATTTTATTGACTTATTTAATTTCAATTGCCAAAATTTCAGAAATTTTAATTTACTACACATGTTATAATATTTAGAAAATAAATTTTGTTAAATTTCTTATCCATCCAACTACAATGAAAGTCTTTCTAGCAGATTATTCAAGTTGGTTGAATAAGTTCGCATCTGTGTTAAATCGCTGTGTTTGCGATGACCGGTTTTATTATCGGAGTAGCAGGTACGGTTGTAAAAGCTATAAGGTTCATAATTGCAAAGCATAAAATTTCTTACTGCCAGTGGCATGTCTCGTACTCCGAAAACTTTATAGCAGAAGTGTACAAACACTGTTGCAACGGTGTGGAGAATACATGGAACATCTTTGGTTACTGGGATGTTAACAGTAGCCTCATTGATGGTGTGGTGTTGTTGTCTCTGCATGTAGCAGCTCTTCTTCATGTAGGTTTTTCATGTATTTAGTGTTATAATGTGACGTGTAAATTTTGTTGTAGGTATATGGATTTGTTTTGTTTTTCTAAAGCTGATAATTCAAGTTTCTTGCATCCCAATTAAACTTGATGTTGTTTCTACTTAATGATTCTCCAAAGGTATTATTTATATTAAGTTTTTACGTATTTTATTTTGGTATGGCAAGCTATTATCGCAATACGTAGGCAAATTGTATTCTGTTTTTATAGCACTGCACTAATAATTATTATTCGATGCCATAAAGAAGATCGGACACTAAACCGGCTGTAAATCCATTCCATCTCCCTACAGAATACGCTGACATACGCTTTTTATTGACTGTGGTATCAGTTGAGAATATTTTGCGGCATTTGCCGTTTATAAATAGAATTAGCTTTTATGAAATGAATCCCTGTCATAAAAGCTAAATAAAAATTAAAAAAAATATATATATAAAAGCGTGCATTTATTTCCGAGCTTTATTTGGTAGAATACATTCTGCGCTCTGTGATTCTACTAATACCAAATAATTTATATCAATTCTACCGGGTGTTTGTAAAATAAGTGCGGAAATATAGACGTGTATTACATCACCATAAATGGGAACTACTGAACTTACATGTCCTTAACAAGAGTTTTACACATTTCAAGAAAAACGCAGTTGAAAATCGGGCAAGAAATAATCGTACGTCCATGTCTTTGAAAGAAAACGAAATTTTATTGGAACAAAAAACATAAGTGCAATCCAGCAGTGAGTGAACTTTGCCGAAGTCGGGAGGCCAATAAAAGCGTTGTTTTTAATGTCGCGATAAGTCGTATTACAGTTGAGCTGAAAGAATTTGCTTAATTTTTTTTGATTATGACACATAATTTATTGTTTCGTATTCTTTGGGATCAACAGTTTAGTTTGGAAAAGTAATTAAACGAATTAAAGCTAAATATGATCCATCTACATAGCATTATTACTTATTAAAATGCCGCAATTCACGAACGGCGAGAGAACAGCACTTCAGAGGAGTGTATTCATAATGCCGTCGACAGTATTTGCGCTAATCCTGACATGAACACGAACACAAGAATCACTTTTTCGGCGAGCTCGTTTGTGTGTCGCTAATGACGCCACGTTGAACAATTGTTATAAACATTTCTAAATATCTAATAGTGAACGTTTGTTTGAATGTGATTCTCCACACAGATGTTATTCGGTGAGTGTCTTGCGTATTGGTCATTCCCACGATGTTAACTGTCTACGATTAGAAGCAAGTTCCGTAGTTTTTTTTTTTGTTATTTCATAAGCGCCGAATAAGAAACGGATAAAGGAATTTCCTTTTTGTTATACGATTTTTTTCTATTTGTTTCGTGTTGTTTACGCTGTCGGCGTACTGTGGTTAAAAATTTTGCGCATATTTTGCAGTCTCCCTGTGCAGGGAGTTCTTTTACTATGGGCAAATAAAAAAACCTCAGTATAAGTACGCGAAATGCTACCTCATCCCTCACCTTCTCACCCCTATCATAGCCAAAAAAATTCGGATGGACCACTTATTTGGAACTGTTGAAATGTGCGAGAAAGATAGGAAGGTCAACTTCGCCTTCTTCTTGGTATGAATACGCCCATCGACACCGCACTCGATGTTCAACGCAGAGTTTCGTAATAATAATCACTGATTTCGTTTATTAATTATTTTATTTAAAATTTTAATTGACTGAGCAAATTAATATGTTTTACGATATCAACTATCGACGAATAAATCCGAAAATTTATGCACCAATTAGGCAAGCGCATTACAAATATTCTTCCTTCACCCTTTTACGAAAATCAACTTTTGCTGCAATTTCGGTGCTAGCTATGAAAGTATTATTACTTACGGTCCATGGAAACAAACTAAATGTAAAATTTTTTTTAAATCTTTTGAAAATAATATGGAATGAGAAATTACAATTTGTTTGTACCTCGCTTTTAATTTGTTCGGCAATTACGAACCGCAGCTTCTTGAATTGCGCTAGATTTTAATTTAATACTTAAACTTGTAATTACTTGCAGTGAAGTTAATTTAAATTGTAAACGGTTCGACGGACCAGCTGATCGGAATGGCGCTGAGTTACATCGTTCCTCTTCGAGTTCCAATAAGGCACTGACCCTGACCGATTTCAGCTTCGGGTAGTAATTCAAGAAGTGGTCGCGTTCCACTTTTAGCTATGCCAGCAGTTCTCAAACGGTTAAGTGAAAATCTGCCACTGCATTTTTCTAGAAAACTATTACATTTATGTTAAGAACATATGAGTTCAATCGTTGCCATTCATGGTGATATATTTCAGGTTTAAATATTTGCACACAGTAAAAGAATACCCGGATGATTTTCAGTTTTTTTTTTCGGCATTGAAACGAACGTTTTCTATACAAGAGTTTCTACTGTTTTGCTTTTTATTATTAAAAGGGGACGTGTTATTTTTTCCTTTTATGTTTAAGTTTTGCTATTCCACTACAGCGCGTGCCACTTTTTGGCATCTCAAACAATGCAAGCATTGCGCTGTCGGGTTTAAAAAAAAATTGTTGATACACCGTAAATGATGTAGTACGTTATCTGATAAGTACATAACTAAAAATTTTACCCATACTTTGACAAAGTTAAATTTATTTTTTTAAAGTTATAACAAAAAATATAGAAAGTTGCCCAAGCAAAACACACATTTGGCAATGTGATGGATATATTAAGAAAGGATAGCTAGAAGGTGACAAGTATTTTAGTTCTAATCGAGAATATCATGCACAGTCAATTAAGAGCGCATCGCTCTATAGTTGAAAATCACGTAGGTCTGCAGATCTTGTGGTTTAAAATCCATCGATCTGAACATGATTCACTATATTACGTATACGTGTAATTAAATGCCGGTTGCTCATTTGCATGCGAACTTCGAGTTATATCACGACAGCTTACGGCTTACGGTCAGATGATTATCCACTTCATGTCTGCATAGATGGATTGCACCCACCCAAGAGCACAAACAACGAGATCAGTTTGGCATCAAAATTTGAATTATGCGAGGGTAAGTTAGAAGAGCAAACACATGTCGCATGAGAGCTGTTAATGAGTTAGTTACTCAGTTATGTAAACTTCCGTAAATTTAATGTGGCTCAGTAGTTAGCCAACTTTGGAGATCGTATCACTCTGCAACGTGAGTTTAAGTTTCACTTTGTTTGACCCAGCTCAATTTACGCCTGGAGTGGTGAATACCAAAAGGAAAAATGAGCGGAGACTGCGTAAACCAAAACAAGCCATTAATAGAAAAAAAAAATAATAAGAACAGGAATTTGACAGAAAAGAAGAAAAATATCTGCAGTACTGAAAATACAATTTAACACGAATTAGAAGAGGTTCTGATTAATTTTCTAAACTACAAAAATAAATTTCACTACAACTTTTACAAAAACATTATTTGCATATCTTACGTGCCTTTTAACAGTTCATCAGTAACGTATTTAAAGAATTTAACGCGGAGTATATGTGAATGCTTATGTTCAAGCCGTAAGCGTAAACATCACGTTGCTTAACCGAGGGCTGCGCACAGGCCGGCAATATAAAACAGGCGCGTAACAATTTATTTTTAAAATGAACGTATTTTATATCCAATTAGCGCAAGCCAAACAAATATCGCGCTCAGCGACTACCTAAAAACATCCAATCAAATATTATGCTAATAATTTCAGGCCGGCGAGCGTAAACACGTCCAAATTTGCCAAAAAAAAAGATCCTCGGAACTAAAATTTTTCTTTTTTGTAATTTTAATCCGTCGAGAAAGTTTGTATGTTTAAAGCAATCGTCTGGCGCTTGAGATAAGCAAAGTTCCGAATATTCCTCGACGAAAACTACCTAGGCAGGTGATCTACTCCAGTAAATACCTGGTGATTAATCATTCGTAAAATCGTCAACACTATATTTGAATTCCATCTAAATTTAGTAAACAACGTCTGCAGATTCAAGGATACATGGTGGTACATACTTGGTTTGCAAAAAATTACCATGAAATTCAGGTACCAAATTACCATGTCTCGAGGACGAGATTTTTCATTACCAATTATTCATCAAATCATCTTCAAATTTCACCTTCTTGAATATTATACTGTTACGAATTGGGGGTTTACAAATTACAGTCGTTAAATTTCAGAACACTTTAATTACAGACTGTCGCTTTACACAATTAAAAACACAATAGTAATGAGCTTGCAACACTTGTATATCAAATAACACTTCTACAGAATGTACTTTCTACTATTCGAAGTACGGACACTTTGCTTGCTAACTTATAACAACTCCACTAGCGTTCCGGTAAGACTTTTATAGTAGATCCCTGTATTCTGGAAGTTACTAGAATCATCGTGAACCAACTACAAATTGCTATAACATTCTGTGACGTAAGATGGGGTGGTGAAAAATAGATCTATTTGCGCGTCGCTGCTGTAACAATACCTTTAATTTTATATTTAAGACTAGACAGAAATCTATAAAAAAAATGTGCTAGTTACTGTACAGTAGGTGACAGCATTTTATTCTCTTCTTTCAACTTACAATGGAATATATCCCAGAAAATTAACGCAAGTTACATTGCTCGAAGAAGTAAAACAAAGTTAGCTTCAGAATAAAGTAAATTATAAATTGCGGTTTTATGAGCTACAAAACCATTTTAAGCAAAACAGAACAGTTTATAATTGAATTACTTTATAACGATTCACATGCCATTACTTTATAAAATGAAAGCTAATTTTATTGTAGATTGAATCATTGATTGAAATAATAATAATAATGATAATATGTTTATTGATCCACTAACTACAAATACAAAAAGAATAATTAATATCTAAATGAAATATTTTGGATCAAAGAGCTTAGATTCAGGTTGGAGGCGAACCAACCACCAGATCTGCCATCTGAGCCGAACTTAAATAAATAAATAAATTATAAAATGTTTGGCTCGGAGTAACACTTACTATTACCAATTACTCTGTAAACTAAAGATTAATTGTAAATTATTATTGACCCAAATGTCCGTTCTTTATTTTTAGTAATAACAGACGCTTAAAAGGCAAAAATAATATTTTTTTTCTGTTCCTGTGGTAAACAGTTCCATAACACAGCATAGTTGTAAGAAAAGGATCGTCGGAGAAACATAGTGAAATATCGTGGAATGGTGATGACATATTTACGCCGAATATTAATATTGTGAATGTCAGTTCGAAACGTTATTTTGTGGTAAAGATAGGCAGGAGTTTTGTTAGTTATGATATTATAGTAAAGTCAATGAATCAACGACTTTCTCAATATTTAGCGAAGACAAATATTCTGCCCACAACGCAATCAGGTTTTCGTCCGGGTTACAGCACTGCATCAGCTCTATTAAAAATTACTAGTGATATTCTTAAAGCAACAGACCAAGGTCATATTTCCATTTTAAGCCTCTTAGACTTTTTTAAAGCATTCGACACTATCAACCATGAACTCCTTTGTTGCAAATTGAAATATTACGGTGTTGAAAGTGATTCCTTAAATTTATTAGAATCGTTTTTGTCTAACAGGTCACAAAGAGTGGTAGTTGATGGAAATAGGTCTGATGCTGGAGCAGTTACTTCTGGGGTTCCTCAGGGTTCTGTACTTGGTCCCCTTCTGTACTTAGTCTATACAGCCGATTTTCAGGAACAATTAAAAATATGTAAAAGTCATTACTACGCAGACGACACACAATTGTACACCAGCTTTGATTTTAACAACAGAAAAATGTATGAAAATCTAATCAATGAAGACCTGCGTGCAATAGTATCTTTTTCAAAATCACACTGTTTGAATATTAATCCACGCAAATCCTCGCTCATTATTTTCGGTCCTTCTAAAGATCGGCAGAGGGCCATAGGCGACATTAACATATACGTAAATAATATTAAGATTAACTTTCAAACAGAAATAAAGAGCTTAGGTGTAATACTGGATGAAGAATTGAGATTTAGGCCACATGTTAACAAACTAATACAGCGTTTCTATGGAGCACTGCGTAGTCTTTACGTTGGCAAAGGCTTTCTAAATTCTAAAATGAAAATTACCTTATGTGATACCTTAATCTTGTCCATTTTTAATTACTGCGATGTCGTCTATGGCCCGTGCATAGATCAGGCCACCGAAATTAGGATACAAAAAGCCCAAAATTCATGCGTTAGATTTATTTTAGGTCTGCGAAGGCGTGACCACATAGCTCCTGGTATAATTTCTTTAAATTGGCTGAATATGAGCAACAGAAGACGACATCATTTACTTTGTATGACTCATAAGATTTTATCTACTAGTACCCCACCATATTTACTTGAATTTTTAGTGCCAAGATGTTCTATCCATAATCGTGCTTTGCGCAATACTTCAATCTTAACAATTCCTCAACATACAACCTCCTTATTTACAAGATCTTTCGGTTACGTTGCACCCACCATTTATAACAATATTCCTGAAAATCTGAAGACCATGTCTCTGTTTGCATTTAGGTCTAATTTAAAACAATTAATCTTTACAGAGCAGGTAGCATAGGTCTGTAGCATAATTTCTGCATAAATATTTGACTCTTCAATGAATTAGAACTTGACACGTGACTTGACCACGAATCAAATTAAGGTTAGGTGGAAGAGCGCTTCGGCGAACCTCGCCTGGTATTTGTAATATTTTTTTCTATTTAAAATATGTCCCTAATTTTTCAATAAAGACCGTATTATTATTATTATTATTATTATTATTATTATTATTATTAAGTGCAAACGCTATGGAAAAGTCGCCTGTCAGTCATATTTAACCAATTAGCTCTTTTCAACTTGTGAGATATCCGTTCATATTTTCGAATACCATAAATAAGTCTTAAGCAAGAGTTCTGAATCCTCGGAATACGAGATCTACCTGCTGCGCCAATATAAGGACCATACACGGGGTCACAAAAATTAAAACGTGACAATATAAGAGATTCATATAATAACAGTTTCAATTCAGGGTTGAGAAGGAATCTACTGCTATATAAAATTTTTAATTTTTGACCGAGAGAATTAATATAGTTTATAAAACGTAATTTACAATCCAGAAACACGCCAAAGATCTTGACACAATCCGCCAGACCTATTGTTTCACGTCCAATTTTAATTGCAGTACCTTGGTTAATCGTATCAATAAGATCAAGCGAACCGAATACTAACACAGAAGACTTTGAAGGATTTATGTTAAGATTATGATTTTCAGATAATAATCGAATATGCTCTAATTCACGATTAACACAATTAATTATATCTATATTGGTGTTATCCGGAAACGAAAAGAGGATCTGGGTGTCATCCGGGTAAGAATACAACTTAGAATAAGGAGTGATTGTATTAAAGCAAGGCGTATATAAAATGTACAATAAGGGACCGCAAATACTACCTTGTGGAACGCCATACTTAATAGAAATAAATTCTAAGACTTGATCTCTGATTTTTACTGCCTGTTTCCTATCTCGGAGGTAATTAGAAAAAAAGTTAATGACATCACTGCTCATGCCTACGTGATACAGGATCGACAACAAAATAACATGGTCTAAAGTGTCGAAGGCTTTAGAGTAGTCAATGGACACCATTAAACAAAAAAAATTTTTGTCCATTGAGTTAATAATATCATCGGTGATACCTAGAAGTGCAGAGCAACAACTGTGACCAGGTCTAAAGCCAGACTGATGAGCAGGCAAAATATGGTAATGACTCAAAAATGATCTTATCTGTTCACTCACAATTCGTTCCAAAACTTTGGATAGAGCAGGCAAAATACTGATGGGGCGTAAGTGTTTGTACTCGGTAGACTTAATTATTTTGGGAATCGGATTGACCATCGCCTCCTTCCAACACGAAGGAAGGACATTATGTTTTAGGCAGAAATTAACAGTATGGGTCACCTAAGGTACAATGAAGGGGCAGCAGACAGAAATAAGTTTAATGCTAAGTCCATCGGAACCTACAGCATTGGTTGATACATTACTTATTATCTTTTCGACCACAGATGGAGAAACGATGTGAAAATTAAATTTGTTAACAAAATTTGAATGACGATTACTAAGATAGGAAAAAATGACGTTAACTTTAGAAACGTTAGACGATGGAACCGAGTTAATAAAATAGTTATTTAAGTCATTAGGATTATCGAAACATTCGGGTAAATGATTATTACTTTTATTCGGAACTAATTTATTGAGAGACCTCCAGAGATGTTTAGGATTATGATTATTAAATTCCTGTTTTAAATATACTTTTTGTTCTTTACGAATGGCAAATGAAATCAATTGACAACGTATGATACATATAGGTAAATAAGAAAATAAGGACTACATACGAAATAAGTCATAAAACTAAATTGTTTTGTTAATGAAATATATAATAATAAGCATTAGAACAAAAGATAAAATCAAAAAGCTTTGCAAGAATCGTATAAAAAAAAGGAAAGAAAAGCTCACGTATTGGTACTGACAGATGATGAGAAATAGAAGAAAATTATCTTAACAACCGTTTAATTCCTTGATCTGTACTTGCGAAAATTGATCCGTCTCGTGTCCAAACTTTACTTCTACCGTACACCTCAATGGCGGAGTGAACCTGGGCTGTTCGAAAGTGCGTCAAATCCTCCCGGATAGTAAACACACTGCCCTTAAGATTTCTCTTTTCGTTAAAGACCTTCATGCCATAGGACAAAAATTTAACCAAGATCGGTCAAGACCCATTCCCAACATTCTTCCCCACTCGATGACATCGATCAATTGTATTTGGTTGAAAATTATGTATTTTCAAATTATTTTTCATAAATTCTGTTACAATTTCAGTCACGTTCTCATTAGCGCGGTCTTTGATGCCAAAAATCCTTATGTTATTGCGGCGACTGTATTGCTCTAGGCCGTCAAGTTTTTCATCGTGTCAAGCAAGGGTTTCTTTATGTACTTTTTTTAGTTCGGCGATCTCTTCCTGAACTTGAAGGATTTTATTTTCATAAATCTGTTTCATTTCATCCAACTTCTTATCAAGTAATTTGCCGATAATATTAGAGAAACATTCAAAGAATTCAGGTTTTTTAAATGTTTCGATAAAAACCGCCTCTATATCGGCGACTTCCTGGCGTGTTAAAACAATATTGCCAGTCTAACGACACTCTAAGTATTTGTAGAATAATGCACATAATATATGACAATACGTCGTTTTGATTAATTAATATGCATTAATTATTATTCGCTGCAGCTCCGCGAAACATTCACTCCCAGCCAAGCATCAGAATAAACTAAAATGTGAAACAAACAAGTCTTGTGAACTGGTTTCGAATTATAACCTCACATTAAACCTTCCTTCTGGATTCAAAAAAAAATCTTGTATCGATATTTATTCGATATTACGAATCGCGATACTTTGTAAAGTATCAATACTAGGAATAGTATTCATACTCTATAAAGTATCGCCCAACAATATTGCCAACGATAATTGTGTGACCTCGTCTTGCCTCTTCCACTATAACGCAGTGTAAGGGAAGAAATCCTAGAAGGATTTCATTTGCAGCAATGGGCGTTGCACATATTGTCACCATGGGAGATTTTCGTAAAAAATAATAAAAAGAAATTATTAAAGCACGGGCTTGTGTTTGACCGGGGTTGAAGTTGGCAGCTTCTGGCTGGAGGTTGACGGGCGGTGGCAGAGAGGCGTCCTACAATCAGCCTCAGGATGATGGGGATCTCGGGAACAGCGTCCTTGGTCGTTGGGATGGTCCTGGGCTGCTCCCCTTCTTCGAGTTGTCTGGCACTAATGCCCACCGGAGTCGAGCACAGTCAACCCAGCCAGAAGCTAACAACCTCGTTCAACCACAAGCGCGTGCTTTAATAAGCTCTTTTTATTATTTTTTACGAAAAACTCCCACTGTGAGAATATTTCCCTCGCTTTGCTTGAACAATCAAGTCTTTATGTCTTGCTTAGTCTAAGTTTGGGGTCTCTTCCTTGACCTTGAGTCACCAAACCAAAGCCGCATACGTTATCGTGGATCTGATCATTCTTGTGTACAACCAGTATACCATACTTGGTTTTACACCCGTTGTAGGCTAGTCTGGTAACCGCAAGGGTGGTCGCCGATCGCCTGTTATTTTGTTTAAGTGTTGGTTCTAAGTAAGTTTGGTGTTAAAGTTTACTTCAAGATAGTGGAATTCCTGTCTTCCGGTTGGAACCGCGTCTCTTGGATTTCCTCTATTGTCGACGTTTTGTTCTTCATTGCAGAAGAACTTCTTCAGGGCTGCGGCTGCTAATGGTGAAGAAAAACTGAAGTCTCAACGACTTACAAGAAGCAGTAGCAAGACCACCAGCAGTAGCACCACCACCACCACCAGCAGCAGCAGCCCTGAGGAAGATCTTCTGCAATGGAGAACGAAACGTCGGCAGTAGAAGAAATTCGAAGAGACGCGGTTTCAACCGGGCACCTGGAATTCAACCATGGACGACAGCCGCGGAAGCCTTCAAGTTAAACAGATTACTTCAAGATATTTCACTTTCCCCTATAAAACGAAGACGCAAAGAGTATGGCACAATATAGAATAATATAATAGTGGTGTATTGGGGACTGATCCGCAAGCGTTTCTCTTGAACCTACATTTTGAGTGCGTTCAAGGTTTCTTGCTTAAGAAGCTTGGCATGGTACTGAATTTCCCTTTTTCGGGTTTCACTAAATCTTATGCACACCCTGATGACAAGAAGTCATCGCTACTAAGCCGTCTCGAAGGCCTGTCCGTAACGAAATTGAACGGTAGAGGAAACAACGGACAACGTTCCGCCAGAGTGTCATCCAGTATTGATGTACAGGCCACCCTACCTTTGCACGCGGTCAATCCACCTGTTCCATCACTCTACGCTTAAGAGCCCTAGTAAAGGAATCAAAGGATTTATTGTTGAAATTTACAGTTTTATAAGTTGTAAATCGAATTTCTTGTACTTTGTGGTAGAATATGTTTTTTTATTGTAATAATAAATTAATAAATATTATTGTTTTATGACGCTACGTGGTAACAATAGGAGCGCTTTGCGCGTTTTGACCCGCGGTTTGTGGCTTTGCGCCCATCGTAATTTACCGTGCCTCTTGAAGCAAGGTCGGTCGTTCCCTCAGGCACCAAATTGTAAAGGATTGCTGCGTAACTGTACCCACTCAGTGGAGACGGCGTGGCGGATTCAGAAGATGTTACGGTAAAGGACGCCACCCTGCAACAGTTACGCATCCACAAGTGAAAGGTGCCCCCTGAAGATCTGCTTCTCCGTTAGTACACACCAAAATAAAGAGGGGCCCTCCCAAAGATATCCGTACCATAAAATAGGAGAAATTAAGTTCGATCAAAAATGTAATGTTTATAACGGCACAGCAGTAGGAAAAGTCTGTATAACTATAGTCCCGATTAGCGTTAATAACTGCGAATATAGCTAATAAATTCAACTTTGCCTACAAAAAGGGATGTTGGCACATCGACGTGAGTACTCTCGTGTTGCTTACAGTCTCAAGACAACACATCGAAAAACAACAAATGAATAGCGTGAAGGGCATAGGTCTAAAAACCAGAGAGGATGACAAAAATTAGAAAGAAAAGCTCCCAACATTTACAACAACATGCTCTCAAAACAGAGCTAAAATCTACTATTACATTTAACAGAACAAGTAAATCTCAACAAAACTACTTACATTAACAATGTAAATATACTCTCAAAAAAAGGTAAATAAATTCCCTTGACTATGCTGGCAAAGAAACTAATCAACCCTCCCGTCGAATTCGTCGGTGAATAATGAGGACGCTCTCTCCGTACCCCGCCACTGGCCCGAAGCAACCCCATGGAACGCCGACTCACGACATTGTTCCGAAGATGAGTAAAGAAAAATTGGAGAAAACTTGCTGAAATCCCTTCGGCGAATCGTCGAAAAGATGGCCGCGTCAGGCCGGAAACGAGAACGTTTCAAATTCTCTTTTTTTCGTCCCCAGCTTCAAGGAAAGACGGAAAACGTGACGGTCTTTCGAAGCTCAAAGAACGCTCACGGGTTAGCTGCATGGTAGCCTCGCCTCCTTGCACCGAATCGGCCGGTAAAAATCTGCCCGGAACCGCTTGCTACGAGGAGGAAAAGTATTTAATTATAGCCGCGAGCGGTAAACGCACGTGGAAACCATCAGATAGTAAAATCAATATGGTGATCAATATGGCTCTTACCCTTGCTATAAAACTCAAGCCAGAAATAAAATCGCACGTCCTTCAAAGCCGAAAAGCCGACTAATGGTTACAACAAAGTAGTGACTGGAATATGAACATTTTATCAAATTCAGAGATCCGTCAACAACGATCCGGAAAAACCGTTAACACACAACACGTTTAAAAACGTGCACAACGCTTAGTAATCTGTTCGTCAGCGTCAAAGGAAAGAAAAGTCTGCACACCGCAGTACCACCTGACATCGGGAGAGGCGCCCCTAACGACAACCGAAACGCATTCACACGTATGCACAAAGAAAAGCCTACCCGACTGGAACGGCCAATGTGAAAATCCAATGTAACAATGGTTGAGAAAACGACAGGGATTGTTACGACCATAGAATATAATAGAATTAGGAGTTATAAATCTGTTGTTATTCTTATTGTTCTAGCCAGAAAATAACAAATAATTTTACAGTCAAGTAAATTACATCATTCTGTAATACGCAGAATTTATAATTACGAATTATATGGCGGCGAAATTACCTTAGAGCAGAACAGATTGCAGATAGAGAGTAAACGACAATACTTTGCTCTTCTTCGTACATCTTTGACAGTGATTGCAATTTATTAGTTTGGAAACCCGAAGACAATTTTACGTTACGCTAGTCTTCGGTAGTTTAAACAGAATTTATAAATTTATCCGCTTATAAGCGAAAACTAATTTTGCAGAACAACAGGCGACAAGATTGTGGGGTAGAATTGCATTTTCTTGATGTAAAGTTTCTTTTAATCATATATTACATCTATTTTATGAAATTTCACTAGAAACAAAACCACGCGTACATTTTGTAACAGAGAAGATACGCAGGTACGCACGATAAGCTATTCAATTGTGAATATTTAAACGCCAAGACTAAAAATCTGAATAAGTCAGGTGAAATAAAACAGAAAAAAGACAGTACGACATTACATACGA
Source organism: Prosopocoilus inquinatus (assembly GCA_036172665.1). Lineage (NCBI taxonomy): Eukaryota > Metazoa > Arthropoda > Insecta > Coleoptera > Lucanidae > Prosopocoilus > Prosopocoilus inquinatus. The sequence goes on from CM069877.1 coordinate 33,676,096, forward strand.
TAATAGGCACGCGTCAAACGGAAAACGAGAAATTTAAAGCCGCAAGAAGAATGGCGTGGTTATTCGTGGGCAAAGTAAATTCGGATAATACTTCCAATGATGTCAGAGATTATCTAAAAAATAAATTTCCCGATCGCGATTTCGTTATTGAAGAAATAAAAAAACATGAAAATAACAAAAGCAGTAATAAATCCTTCAAAGTAGGATTCGACTATGACATGTTGCAAGACATGTACACAAAAGAGGTGTGGCCGCAAAACTTAGTAGTTAAACGTTATTTTTTTCGAGGATGGCTTAGAAAAAACCAACATCGATAAGCAAAACAAATCTTTATCTTTACGTAATAGCTAACATAAATATTCAACCACCAAAAATACGTAATAATACTAACAAACAATCGAACTATTGTCAGCTAAAACTCCTACATCTAAATGTCCGAAGCTTACGTAACAAAGTTCCTATGTTGGAAGTCCTACTGGATAGCATCATGCCAGATATTATTTGCATTTCCGAACATTGGTTAACCCCCGACAAGACAGTAACTCTTATCAACTACAAACTAATAAGTCATTTTGCGAGGAAAGAAAAGCGTGGTGCAGGAGTGTGCATATTCGTAAAAGAAAATATCGCAGCAAATGATATCCCTTGCATATCAATCGAAGAGGTCTGTGAAATGGTGGCCTGCAAAATATTCATAAGAAAGGCAACATATTTACTTATGCTCGTCTACAGATCACCTCACGCTAGCTTAGTCGAATTTTTTGACAATTTCGATAAACAGCTACTTCATTTGTACAACCATGCTATTCTACACATTGTATGCGGTGACTTTAACATCGACACTCTTCGCCCGACATCTGACTCGATGGAACTCAAAAATGCAATGATACAATTTAATCTAGAATTAAAAAACAATCGAGCCACGAGAGTAAGTAAAAACTCAGAAACGTGCATTGATAATGTATTTACAGACTTTGAATGTTCCGTAAGTACCGAAGATACTTTTCTGTCGGATCATACTTACCAGATACTCGACTTCTCAATCGTAGAAGATAAAGTTAACAACGCATACTTTTACAAAAGACAACTTAACGAATCCAATGTCAATTTATTTCGCAGTAGGCTACTGTCGCAAGAATGGACGGAAGTACTCATTAAAGATGGTGTAGATCAGAAATTTAACGCCCTTAAAACCATATTTATGCACAATTTCGAAATTGCTTTCCCCCTCGTCAAGACGAAGCGAAAATACAAACGTAAAAGCCCCTGGTTAACAGTTGATATAAAAAATATGTTCTCTATGCTCAACGAGATGCACCAGCTCGATAAAATTTTAAACGACGACTGGTATCACAAACGTTTCCTGAATTTTAAAGATCTTTATAAAATCAAAATTGACAAAGCCAAGCACACATACAATTCTGGAAGATTAGCTGAATCATCGAATATCTCCCGCGAATGCTGGAAAATCATCAACGAAAATCGGACCAGTGCGGCCAATGGTGCTTGTCAAATATTAGACCCAAGAAATTATACTCCATTGAATGAGAAGGAAGTACCCGATGCCTTAAACCAATATTTCGTTGAAATTTCAACATCTTCTCCGACCACAATGAAATGTGTAACAACTCAAATCCAATCGGAATCTATGTTTTTATCGGCAACCGATCGATACGAAGTTGAGAGAGTGATTCGTGCTAAATGTGTTAAAAAAAGTGCGGGCATTGACGGTATTCCTGGGACTGTTCTAAATGCTACCGCAGATATAATAGCCGTTCCTTTGAGTCACATAATTAACGAATCGTTTCCCCGCGGTCAATATCCTTCCGAACTTAAAATTTCAAAAGTGGTCCCTGTATATAAGAATAAAGGAAGCCGATCCGAAGCTGAAAACTATCGTCCCATTGCCTTACAGTGCCAACTCGCAAAAGTGTTTGAAGAAATCTTTAACAGTCGCTTAACTTCTTTTCTGAACAAACATCAAATTATTTGTAACTCGCAAAATGGGTTCCGTAAAGGAAAATCGACTAAAACCGCTATAACGGATACATACAATTTCATTTTGAACGAACTAAATAACAAAAAGAAGGTGTTTGCTTTATTCTGCGATCTCAGTCGAGCATTTGACACCGTCGACCACAAGCTATTATGTTACAAACTTGAAGTAATGGGTATAAGGGGACTAGCGAACCAATGGATTAAATCGTATCTCAGCGACCGATACCAACAAGTAATAGTCAATGGTAGCTTATCAACGATGCTAGAAGTGAAAATGGGGGTCCCACAGGGCTCTATCTTGGGCCCCATCTTATTTACCCTCTTCATAAACGACCTGCCGCTGTGTTGCCCAACGTCTGCGAGAACTACAATTTATGCTGACGACACCACCTTCATCATCTCGGGACCAAGTACCGAAGACGTGGTCGCCAAGGCAAAGACTACTCTGTACGAGATGCATCAGTGGTGTTTGTGTAACGGTCTAAACTTGAATATATCAAAAACTCAAATGATGCCGATAACCACAAAGAATGCTACCATCAATGCTTCTCCCTTAGTTCGACTAAATAGTCTCTCGATAGCGTGCGTTAATCATTACAAATTTTTAGGTGTTCAAACCGATTGTAAATTGACGTGGAAATACCACATACAATACCTAGAACACAAGTTGAGTAGTCAAATATTTTTGATTTACAGAATGTGAAACACTGTTAATTTAGAAATTTTGTGGATGATGTATTTCAGCCTTGTATACCCTCTTCTTAATTATGGAATACATTTCTGGGGAAATTGCGCCACCGTCGAGAATAATATTTAAATTGCAAAAGAAAGTAGTTCGTTTAATCGCTGGATACAATTCAAGTATGAGCTGTAAACAATTTTTTCGTAACCACAAAATCATGACTGTTCCGTCAATGTTTATATATGAAGCAGTGTTATATGCCCATTCAATTGAACGTTCTGTTGAAAGAAACAACTACTATCATGATTACCCCACAAGGAAGAATAACGATTACCGATTACCCTATAACCGTTTAGTTATTGGTCAGAACGGACCAATTTATACGGGTCTTATATACTTAAATAAAATTAAAAGCTTATGGAAAACCTTGATGGATCATTATGATAGTAATAGTTTCAAACATATCTTAAAACAGTTATTAACAGAAGAGGCCTTCTACTCTACGGACGAATTCTTAAATAGAAGCTTGTAATACTTTAACTATGTATTTACATTTTTGTTTCTTTCTTAGTTGTAAACAGTTGACGTGTCTTTTGCGTGTATGCATTGTAATTATACATGTAACAGAGCATCATGACTAATAAACATTATTATTATTATTATTATTACCATGTTTCGATTTATTATACCTGCAAATACATGGGCTTGCTGCGAATATTTCTTGAATGGAGTATTTTTACTGCTACTAGTTTTAAAATTAACAAGTTGGCGTTAACAGAACAAAAAAAATGTTCGAAATACATTGTTTAAAAATCATTCGAATTTAAATTGCATTTGAATTATTTGAATTTAAATTGTGATCAGATAATGCTTCACAGTAAATTTAGAAAATTGTGTACTACGTCATTAAGTATTAATAAAAAGATTAATTAAAAAAATCGTTTAATAATTACTTACGGGTTATGACTGGATTCTTTTATATCCGTTATTTACATTCACAAATACAAGAGGTTCGCCTGAGAACAATAATAGAGCGCTGGGGGAGTGCATGTACACGATAATCCCGACTACAATACAGATCGTAATGTGCTAGTGTGTGTTCGCCGTACTATAAGAGCAGCGTGCCACGTATGTATTAGTGATTCGTCAGGAAAAACAAAATAGGAGCTATTGCCATAAATACGATGTTATTTACAGAAAACGGAAATGTCGTATTTTCTTTACATCACGCTATCCATAATTAAACATAGCGTAATTGTAATCTCGTTATTATACCGAAACATTTCTTAAAATTTCAATTTTTCACGGATTTAGTCTGTCTTAGAATTTCTTTTTTTTTATTAATATGATAAGAGTTCATTAAATTTTATTAATATTCTTAATACAATGGTTTTACTTCTGTACAAACAGCATTGAAGTTTACATTTGAATATATATTCCAAAGTATAATAACTAAAACTAACTAGATGTACAATATATTGTATTGGCATATTCCAACAGGGGCCTTTCGGAATTGAGTTGACCTTATTTATTTTCAAATTCGCAAAAGCAATTTAGATTCGCCCGGCAATTCACAGTGCACTGTACCGAGATAATTCTTTGCACGTAATTTATTTATGACGGACGAATTCAAACATTAGTATCGGGTTTCAGCTTTTCGTTTCCAAATTGCAACATGGTTTTACGCTAAAGGGAATGGCCAATCAGTCCGACATATCAACACATTTGAACGATCGGGGAATATACTCAAATGGAATCATTAATTTATTGTAATTGTAATCAATTTCAACACCTCAAAGTAGTATCTCTCAATAAATACCTCTGCCAATTCCTTTGTGACTTCACTTTTCTGGAGTCATCCGTAAATTATTCTTTTCAATTTTCGTGTTTCTTATACCACTCAAACACTTTCGACTGTTTCGTAACGTATTCACCATGCGTCATTTTCAACTGCTTCAGCTGTGTACAGGGCCCGAAAAAGGGCGTCGAGGCGTCTGCGGGAGTACTCACGCGCAAGCTTACATGCGAATAACGCACAAGAGGAACTATAACCACAGCATAAAGATTACAAAGCAGCGCAACTCGCATGGAAATATTTCGGAATGCTAAGCTCATTCTTTCACAGTCGTCGTTGTTGGAGGTAGTACTGGCGGACAGCGGCCTTAAATGCGGCAGCATACATTAATTTCTGCATCCGTGCCGACCAATCATAATATAAGGCATACAGAAGCGGAGTCTGCTAACGGCGCCAAATTAAAAAAAAAAATCTAATTCAAATAAAACATTATAGGAGTACCATTTAATACTGAAGAGCCTTCGATTTTTAAAAAAAAATTTTAATATAGTTTACTTGACGGATGAAATGAAAACGGAAGGATTAATTTATTTAATCAAAATAATTGCATAATATCTATTTTCTCTATAAAATAAATTACATCAATGATATAATATAATACTGAAGAGCAGTAATTCTGCATGTAGTTTATTATTTATTTAAAAAAAATTAGCCAAATATGACGGGACATGGTTTTAACTAAATCAAATTAAACGCAACTGATTTTTTTATTCTGATCTTCATCTTCATCTAAGAGCTAGTAATTCTTCATCAATTCCATCTGAACATTTTGTACCTACAGACATAAATATTTAATGGTAAAACCACGACCTAATAGATTTCACAAGACATACTCCCTTACCGTCGTCTCATGAAATCTAGTAGGTCGTGGGTAAAACTAGTAATTTTCAAAATACTCACCAATTCAGGATAATAAGTCTACTTTTCTATTTTCCTCTTCTTGTTTGTTTGAGTCTTCTCTCGCTCCACATTATTCCTAAACGTACTAAAAATGTCCATAAACTTTTCAAATGTTTTCTCGTCTGTTCTCGTGGTATAATTAATAACTTCCTCCAATGCTATCTATTAAAACATTAAAATTTAATAGTATTAATGTTAACATAATTCTCTTACACACCTGTCGCCTTCTTTCAAAATGAACGGGTTTGTTTGTTTCATTTTTTTTTCTCTTCTAAGTACTAACATAATTCATCTTGATACCTGATTTTACTCGTTGTAGGCTCTTGGATCTATAAAACTTCTTCTAAATTTTCTTCTCCTAGATATCCTACATTAAAAATACCTGGAATAGATTCATTCATCCTCCTTTCATACAAAACCACTTCGTGTATATGTTTACACAAAGCAGTTTTCACTGTAAACTCTGGACATTCACAATTATATCTATGTACACATACTTTACATTCTTTGCAACATATTTTTCTACAATCTTCGTCACACTATACAATATAAGATACAATATAAAATTTCTCACCTGCTGACGACTTTACTTTAAACTTACCAAATTGCACTAATTCTACAAAATCTTCCATTTCTTTTGCCTTCTTATGTGCTGTTACAGTGATTTTATGCTGGTAACGATTTGCATTCGGTCTCTCAGTGTTTATAATTTTTTTCCACATCTTCTCATTAACAATTTCTTCTAATAAATCTAACAGTTTTTCAATTCTAAAAATATTACAAATAAGAAATTGTGTAATTTACTAAAATATTAATTGATTTAAATAATGATTTCACCTGATGTTTTGATTTCCATTCATTTTATTATGCTTCAATATTTTATGTAAGCTTTGAAGTGCCATATTAGTGTTAATACCAGCATTAGTTCTAAAACAATGTGCCCACATCATAATTCGATCTTGATCCTGAAAATAATACCTAAAAATGATAAAACGTACCTATTTGATCATTTAACTAAGTATGTCTCAAATGAAAAACTTACTTTTTCAAGTAATTTAAGAAATCTAATTTGTTTTAATCTTCTAAATGTTTGAAATACTTTTCTTTCGGTGCTATAAAGTCTTCAATTTTTGTTTCCTTCAATTTTTTTCTCATTTCCTTCTTAATTTCCAACCTATTTTCTTGCTTCTTAAGTTTTGATCTACCTTGGATATACCAATTTTTTACAACGTGCCAGGTGCAAAGCAATCTTCTTGGTTTTCTCTCAATCTTCATTACCTCAGTCCATGGATTGTAATACTCTGGATCATCATCACTCATTACATATTAAGTTTCAATGTCCCCTCCTAATCTATCTCTTAATGCCATAAAAAGTACTTTTTGAATTATCTGATCTAATCTATTGGAAAGTAAAAATGCCACAGGGAATCCCATATTATGATCATCTTTTATCAAAACTCAAAATTCCATCGATTTGTTCCATGAATTCCATGCATACAAATTATGTGTTTGAAATTCCTTAGTTTCTTCTCCATGATATCATTCATGTAGCCCACAGCAAAATCTTCATCGCGTAAATCAGGATGACTTTCACCTAGAACATTTGTATTTTCCACCACCATACCTCCACCAGATTGCCCCAGAAATGAAAACCTTTTAAAGTCCCAATTAACTTTTCCCTTCTTTATTCCAGCCTTCAATTTTTAAAGCTGTAGCCACCGTGTCATCTGCATCTCGTTTCTTATCAATGTTAAATTTTCTTATCAAATATCCTAGATCTCCTTTTGTGATTAAATTTACACGCTCCAGTTGACTGTCCTTGACATTCTCTCTATGTTCACTTTAGAAATTATAACTAACCAACCGTGTGAGTCACTACGGTTACAGTTGTAGTAGATATATTGATTACCGTTTGAAGTTTTTCTTCTGACACATGCATAATCAACTTCTCTATTTTCTTTTGATCTCCACACTTCAAATTCATCAATAAAAACTTAGATCAGATTGTTTAATACTTACACTGTGTACCTCTGTTAAATGCATAATTAGATGGGCATTGTTTCCAAACATTTCCTGCTTTTCTTTCAAGCATAAGGGGCAACGAATGTGTTGCGATTTCTTTTCCTCCACTTTCTTGTCGTACATCGTCTTCAGATGTCGATTCTCCGTTGAAACACAACTAAACTCCTTCTGGCATACATCGCAGATCAGTTTGCTGGCACTAAAACACAATAGCAAAAGTTTTTTTCTTTTATTAAGTAAAACTTTCTACTATACCTTTCCATCCTAGAATTCAGTAAGTAATCTAAAACTGAAGAGTAGTTATTAAAATTATTAATTTTTTTTTTAATTTGCCGAGCTGAAAATTCTAATCAATTTAATAATACACAAATCGAGAATTGACAAAAATGACACAGATAAATATATAAAATTGCCAAAAAAGCAGATACAGGAGAATTTAAACCGCCAATTTAACCTTATGCCATATGACATTAGATTATTCGTTAGGTAAATAAGATTTGGCGCACTAAGTTTAGAGATTCTCTATTGGTCACAATAAGTTAGCCTTCTGATTGGTCCGCATGGGTATAGAAATTAATGTTTGCTAAATGTGGCGACTGTTACGTGCGGCGGCGGAGTCTGGGGTTGGCTTCATGAGCCAGACCAACGCCGAACGTCGTCTTAGAAAAACGGGCCCGTTATTGCTTGTCGGTTATGATGAAAACAAGCGGGCTCAAAGAAGCAAGCGATGCACCTAACAAAATCCGTAGTCGGACCCTTAAGCGGGGAAGTCCGGTGCGTATGTGGTTAATCATCCGAAACAAAGTCGGTTGGCCAAACTTATCACCAAACCACCGCACAGAAGCCAGAAAGAAAAACACCACGCACTAAACACTGAGGTAGCAAAAATTGTTTTAGTTAAGAGCGAACACTCGAGGGAAAAAAGGGAGCAACTTCGCCGTTGCCAATTGAAGAACATTCATGCAAAACTTGTCTTGAAAAGCCCAAAAAGGAAATTCAAGTTAGACATGGAATCAGGGGTATGTGATTGAGCTGCATCATCTGATGAGGCTTGATTCGTTCGTTCCTCGTGTAATATATCATAATAAATCAGAAATGAATAAATTAGGCGTTACCAGAAGATGTAACTTAGTAATAAACCCTTGATTCCATGTCCAAACACGAGTTTCGTCATTTTGGACTTTGAATCAAGTTTTACGTGAATGCTCTTCTAATAACCTGAGTAGACTGCAACACCCACGGACGTACAGTGAAAAGGGTGGCCTGGCCAAGTGCAACACCAAACGTTAAATTTACACGTAACAGCCGAACTACTTATCTATTACACTAGACTTCGTGGAAGTTTAAATAAACTGGAAATACTTTGTTCATTGGAGTAACTTTATTTAAAATACAATTAAAATTAAAGGAAATAATGCGAATCCTCCGAATCCGGAGTTTCTGTATTATTTTTACATTGTGATGCTAAACTCACCGGCACGAAAAACAGGGCACCTACATTTTTTTTAATTTTCTTTTAAAAAAAACTTAACATTTTAAATTTGATACTATTAACTATTATTGTAGCTCAAATCTAAACAAAACAACTCATTCTAAGTAATTTTTTAATATCACATAACCATTATTAAAGCTAAAAAAAAAAATTCAAAAACCGCCCAAATCCAAGTGGTGGAAACTGCAAAGCTAGGCTGCGGGTATTGTTTTGTTTCGATTGTTCTGAGTAAATAAACAAGTCAAGTGAAGTGTTGCGTTCGCTGCGTATCAAAAATTATGCTGTAAATCCTGAAATAGTGGCTGCTATGGTTGCATTACTTCAAGGCGGAAGAATTGAAAGATTTTTGTCCGTCAGTACGGAGTATCCAACAGTACAGTTCATCGTATTTTTACACGCTTCTTGGAAACCGGAAGTAGCAATAGACGACTTGCAAATGCTCCACAACGCAAAACTAATACCTATGATGATCGTTTTATCTTTTTATAAAGTTTGCGAGGTCGTCGTACTACAACTGTAGAAATCAGAAATCGACTTCATCACATCCGGGATGTCAACGTAAACAAAGGAACTGTTAGACAGAGACTTGTGAAGCAAACCTCAAAAGTCGCAGACCTGCGACACGTCCAGAACTTCTCAAACATCATCGTGCAGCAGTTTGCCAGAAACCAGAAGCACTGAGAAGAAAACCAATGGGGGCACGTTTTGTTTACAGATGAGTTCAGGTTTTGCCTGCGTTCTCTAGACGGTCGTGAGAGAGTATGGCGAAGGCAAGGAGAGCGATTTGCTGAATGTACTTTTAGCCCTAGAGTCAGCTATCAAGGGGGTTCAGTTATGGCGTGGGCTGGAATTTCTCTAGAAGCACACACACAGTTGTATATCGTTCCAAGAGGCTCCTTAACAGCTGTTAGGTTCATCGAAGAAGTGCTGCAAGATTTTGCTGTCCCGTATGGTCCTTTTATTGGATAACCTCCTATTGATGAACAATAATGCAAAACCTCATACCGCTGGAATTACTCGACAGTACTTAAACCAAGTTAATATCCCTGTTATGGGAATGGTCAATAGCGATTCCTGATGCAAATCCAATGAAACATGTTTGGGACATGCTTGGGCGCAGAATTCGAAGTCGTGTTCCGGCTCCTTTAACTTTGAATGAGTTACAACAAGCTCTTTTAGAGAAATAGGCAAATATTCCTCAAAATGCTATTCGATACTTGGTTCTAGGCATGCCAAGAAGAACGCAAGCAATGATTCAGGCACATAGGGGCAATCCACGTTATTGAAAAGCTTTTGTTTTTAAACTAATGGCATACAAATTGAGTTTACGTTGTTTGCTTACAACACAAAATTGTGTTTTTGGCCCTTTTTTTAGTTTGCATCCTAAAACAGCGTTTTACATTAAATCAATCTTCAATAAGTTTTTAAAATTACTTACAACTTGTCACATTTGTATTCAAACTATAGTTCTAGTAAAACTTTACAGAACGATTAAATTTATAATTTTAAATACATTTGTCAACAATTTCGCAAAAGGTTTGCAGCTCTTGTATTCCAACTTGCATTAGTTCAGAGCACACTGCATGTCATTATTATTGTACAACTTTGTAATGTAATGTTAAGTTTCCGGACAAGCAACAAGGCCGAAATGTTTCGATTCGACGATCAAACTACTTAAACTCCCTTCAACTCTCTCTGCGATGTAGGCATGTAAATTCAGTAACAAAATTAGCAACATGAAATGTATACGTATGGGGCATAACATCTGGAGTAAATCTAATTTTAGAGAAACTTTTAGGGTTACCTAAATTTGTGTATTATTTAACGAATTGAAAACTGACGACCAAAGTCGCAAATAAACCCGAAACGACCGACGTACCCCCGAAAGACAGAGATATTACCTCGCTTTACGACATCGCATTATTGAGTGAGCCGCAGCGGGCAAGCTATTCTAGGTTTACAAGGAGCTTACCTCGGTTAATACACGACGTAAATCAAACCCATAAAGTTTCAACTACATTCGACGTTAAGTAATATAATACTTAAGGTTGCAATGCAGATGCGACATGTATTAAAGAGATTAAATACCAACCAAGGCGAAGCATTAAATTTCATAATTAGGAAATAATTCGCTTAAATACGTGGACTGCTGGAAAAGTTTCTGGAAACGGTATGAAAAAACGCATATGAAATTTGGTAAACGGTATCATTGTTCTTCGAAGTATTCGCTTTTGACGTCAACACACTTTTGCATACGCTCGAACCAATTTCTAAAGCACGTTTTCCACTCTAAAGATGGTACCTCAGAAACCAGTGTCCGGAATGTTTCAACCGCTGCTTCAGCCGACGAAAATCGCTCACCACGCATTTTATTTTTGATATTTGGGAACAAAAAGAAAACATTAGGTGATAAATCAGGTGAATATGGACAATGAGTCATTAATTCAACATTTTTCTTGGACAAAAAATCAACTGTTTGACGGGCTGAGTGAGAGCTGGCGTTGTCATGATGGAGAATAATTCGTCGATTTCTATTGTTTCTTTTTATTTGATCGATGACTTCCGGCAAACAAATTGTAATATACCAATCGGCATTCACGGTTTTTCGATCCTCTAAAGCCACGATTACTACACGTCCAGTTAAACCAAAGAAACAAGCAATCATTTGCTTCGCAGCACTGCGTGAACGGACAACTTTTGTTGGTTTTGGTTCATTTTGAATTACCCAAACGGTAGATTGTTGTTTACTTTCTGGCTCGTACGAATAGATCCACGTTTCGTCGCCAGTAACGATGTTATAAACTAAATTTGAACGACCTCCATTGAATTTCTTGAGCATTTCTTCGCACCATTTGACACGACCCTGCTTTTGCGCTTCTGTTAAATTGTGTGGGATCCAACGACTGCAAAGCTTTCGTACGTTCAAATGATCATGCAAAATCTGGTGTATTGCTTTCATGTCAATGCGTAAGGATGCTTGAATCTCATGGTATGTCACATGTCGATCTCGCTCAAGCATTTCACGCACAGCATCTACATTAGTGGCAACAACTGATGTTGATGGACGACTTTCACGAAATTCGTCACTGAGAGAGGTACGTCCGCGCTGGAATTCGGCAAACCAATTATAAACACTGCTCTTTGATGGTGCTCCATCTCCAAAAGCCAAATGAAGCCGATCGAGGCATTGTTTCGGCGTTAGACCACATTTGAAGTCGTAAAAAATCATGGCACGAAAATTTTCACGTGAGATTTCCATGTTTACACAAAATTACTTTTTCTCAAATGCTGTACAAACAAAACTAGTTTACGTGGATAGCAACTGTCAATAGAATGATAGGCGAAAAACGTCAAATTTTTCAAATATGACAGTTGATAAACGCTACCAATTCTAGACCTACTAGATTCCAGAAAATTTTCCAGCAGCCCACGTAATAATAGTAATTTAGACGTGCTTTAAAACAATGGCTGCTGCATCCTATCAAAAGAGAAATATTAAATAAAAATTGATCGCTAACAGAAACGATGTCGTAGAAACCTATAAACAATTATAAAACCTATAAAAAGCAACAGGTTTTTTAAGTTATTTATTATGCGAACACTGCTACCTTTATAAGAGTCAATTACTATTTTAATACTCTCAGTAAAACTTACTGTTATATAATGTATAAAGTTGTAATACAACGCAAACGATCTTTCTCCAAATTCTGAGTAAATACTTTTATTTACGTCATCCATGGGGGAATATATACTTGAAACATGTTTGAAATTATCTTTACTTGTTTTCATCGTCAATTTTAAACATAACATAAACCAAAAAATATATAATTATAAACATAACCTCTAGATCGTCATTAGAAATTATGTCAAGCGCGAACTAGTAATTTGTTTTTCTTCGAAGAACCAAAGTAGAAAAATAGTGTAGTAAGCACCAGTGCACTTGTCCACTTGACACTCGCGTGCTAAAATAAAATGTCTTATGAAACTTGCTTTTCAATATAGATTAGAACAATTATACCGGGTGTCTCAGAATGGGCGACGATCGGCGATATACAGGGTGTCCCAGAGCTCCGTAAAAGTTCCATAACTTTCTTGCTATTCCAGGTATCGACTCATTTTTTTTTATATAATAGAAGCGCTTCCATCGCACATTCTAAAATTATTTTCGTTTGTATACAGGGTGTCCAAGTACTATAAAAATATTAAAGTTACGTCTTTTTAAATTGAAACACCCCATTTTGACTTCATTTTTGGATTCTACACTAAATTCTGCGTTAAATTTATTTGAGTCATTTTTACGTATCAATCATACTTCTTGATGTGAGTCATTTTTTTCTTGAAAATTCCCGGATGCAAGGTTCCACTCAAAAATTCGTAACTTCTAAACCACTAAAGACTTTTTTTTTCAGTCAGTGCCAAGGCTGTGACCCATCTTTTGAGACTTGGTTTGATCTAGAATGATTGATCACATCCTTGGCATTGACTGAAAAGAAAAATCGTTGTTTAGAAGTTACGAATTTTTGGATGGAACCTTGCATCCGGGAATTTTCAAGAAAAAAATGACTCACATCAAAAAGTATAATTGATACGTAAAAATGACTCAAATAAATTTAACGCAGAATTTAGTGTAGAATCCAAAAATGAAGTTAAAATGGGGTGTTTCAATTTAAAAAACGTAACTTTAATATTTTTATAATACTTGGACAGTCTGTATACAAACGAAAATAATTTTAGAATGTGCGATGGAAGCGCTTCTATTATACAAGAAAAAAATTGAGTCTATACCTGGAATAGCAAGAAAGTTATGGAACTTTTACGGAGCTCTGGGACACCTATAAGCTAACCGTAATACCTACAGCTTCAGAAGAAGAAAACTTATATTAAAAGTGACCAAAATAAATTCAAAGAAAATATTTTTAAGTATCTGAGTTGGCCGCAAGGGGGTGCAATAAATAGGCTCAACAATAAAAATTCATTTTACTAGCAAAAGTCTCAGAATAAGGTGTAGCTTTAATAGCGTCAATAGAAAGCTCAATTAAATCTGCACAACTTTCATTTTAGACTTATTATCGTATCACCGTTAATAAGGGTGGAGGAAACAGTTGAATTATTTACTTTCAAAAATATCATAACTTCGGTACTCTTTATCAGAAATTAGCGAACTTCTGCTCATTTGAAAGGGAATTTTAAGCTGATTTAAAGTTTCTATTCAACGACTACGGCTAATTTGTTATAAAGTGGCTAGAGGGCGCTATTTACGAAAGTAGTAGTTTTTCACAGTTTTCTAAAAGAAATTAAATGGAAAGGTGTGTTTCTTTTGCAACAGTTGCAAAGCCTATAAAATGGTGAACATTGTGGTGAAAACCGGAAATGAGTATCTTTTTTCGTTTTCGAGTTATTATCAAATACGTCTACGAATTGATGATATTAGCGGAAGGAGAAAGTTCAAACAAATGCTATCGAGTAATACTTTTAATTCTAAGATTAAATAATGCCTATAAAAGTTTCTATTAATGTTAAGACATTATTTAGAGGCATTTAAATGTTTTTAGGATTAGAGAATATTTAAACATAAGAATATAACAACAAATATAAAAACAAGAATAATTCAAACACTAAATAAAAGCAATGAACAATAATCATGCACTGTGACCAACAAAATTTCACTGTGCCACTATACAATACTTTTTCTAATGTGCGCTTAGAGTTGTGTAGAATATATTATTGATATCTTTACGGATAGTAAACGGCTATTTCGAAATGAAAGATGGATAATATTTTGAAAACATATTAGGTGCAGACCTTCAATCATTGTTGATTACAACGTGTTTCGTAATTGTTCAAAGTGATTTCCGTCATTTAACATTTTATTGTTCGTTACTTTCATTTGGTGCCTGTGTTTTTTTTTCATTTATGCTGTATTGTTCTTTTATTTAAATATTTGGCTCTCAAAAACAACTTAGTGCATTTAAATAGATTAATGCCTTTTTATTTACCCCGAAATGAAAGGTGTCACTCGATAGTATTTGTTTGAGCTTTTAGATTCAGTTAATAGACTCATTTGATAATAACTCGAGAACGAAAAAAGTTATCAATTTCGGGTTTTCACCAAAATGTTCTCCTGATTGGATTTTCTGTAATGACTGTAGAAGAAATACCCCTTTCCATTTAAATTATTTTGGGAAACTGAGAAAAACTATAACTTTAAAATTCCCTTTCAAAGGAGCCGAAGCTCGTTAATTTCTGATAAAGAGTACAGAAGTTATGATATTCTTTAAAGTAAATAATTCAACTGTTTCCTCCACCCTTATTAACGGTGATACGATAATAAGTCTAAAATGAAAGTTGTGCAAAATTAATTCAGTTTTCTAATGGTGCTAGCAAAGCTGCACCTTATTCTGAGACTTTTGGTAGTAAAATTAATTTTTATTGTTGAGCCCATTGATTGCGCCCCCTTGCGGCCAACTCAAATACTTAAAAATATTTTCTTTGAATTTCTCCTGGCCACTTTTACTATAATTTTTTTTCCCCTGAAGCTGTAGGTATTACGGTGAGCTATATGCCGCCGGTCGCTACCCATCCTGAGACACCCGGTATATCCACGTTGCTTCCGTTTGACGTTTTAGTTCGATAATCGTTACATACATTATCCATCGTTTATAAAAGCTCCAAATAAACAGATATAATACAGCAAGATAGCTGTAAGAAGCAATATACTATGTGTTACTTGAGTTGTAACGTAAAACTTTATTTACCAGACTGAAATGAGTCTAAGAGGGAATCAAAGAATACGACCACAACATGAAATAAAAAAATTAATTTCGCCAATCAAAATATTCTGCTCAAAAGGCGAGAATTAAATTTGTCAAAACCAAATAAAAAAGAAGTTACAAGGAAGAGTCGATGTGTTCTTCCGTCTTTCTTTAGCACAGCATTTCTCCTGCTACGTATAAAGCGAAATTTAATCAAGAGGTTTACGTTTCGAGACGAACGTGTCGGACATTCGATTCGAATACGATTTCATTTCCGGCAATTACTTTTTATTCCCGGTAAACAGAAGTAAAAGGAGAAAATAATTCCGACCGTCCTCGCAATGACACGACGTAAACATTTACGCGTTTTTTATCGTCGCGCTCGACCAATATATTCCGAATGAAAATGGAAATGGTGACCTGCTCATTATTCGTAGTAAGTTTCCACGTGAAACTCCGAGATGAAACGAATTTCCGATTTAATTGCCTGAAATTTCTTTTCTTTCTTATTTTTGTGATATTTTCCTGTCCTGAACGACGTGACGCCGACAAAAATATCAGTGACTCGGAAACAAACTATTTATGAAAAAGGCGTGAAAAATTAACTATTTAAATAATATTAATTTCGTTTCGTTCAAGCGAAAATGATTCCTCCTCTTTAACTCCTTCTGTGATGTTGAACTTTTGGATTGGTTGTTTAAAACCTACTCGACACTTTATTTTGTGTCGATATGTAAGAGAATTTTTTACAAATACTCTAACTCAGTCCATAATCAATTTAACTGATAATAAACCGGAAAAACTGACGTTTTTATAGCGAATTTTTCGTTCATTCATTAAAATGACAGTGCTAAACATCGATTAGATTTATATTTACACCTTGAAAGATTTAAATTCATTCATAACTGAAAATATGATCTATGAATCTATTTCAGTGTTACAGTCAATTTTTGATTTAACCGACCCGATCATGTAGGCTATTCTTTTTACATGCGCGTCGAGCACGTTGCGGTAGTTCGTCTATAATACCGCAAGCGGCATTTGAATGATTACCGGGCGAGCAAGTTAGTTATGGTTATATCTCTTAAGCTAGCTTTACACGATGCCTCATTTCGTGCCACAACGCAAGCGCTAATTGCATGCATCTACGCATGCAATAGGACTCAATAAATGCGTGCGTCTTAAATATGTGCAAAAATATTTTTACGAGAGTTGGTTCCACTGCGGATTACAAAATGGACGTAGAGCTTTTTGGAGTTCTTGCTTGCGTCACCTTGTCTCTCAGAAAATAGTGCATTGCGCTATAAAATCACGCATGCAGTCAAGCATGCATATCATTGCGTTATTAACGCATGCATCATGATGCAAGAAATAAGGCATCGTGTAAAGCTACCTTTACTGCTCTGCATGCTTTTGATGCGTTTTGGAGTTTTGTTTATGAAGAATTATACCAGCCGTTTTGAACGGATGGTGGGCCATTCTCATCCCCGCATCTGAATAATCGTTTGTCAGCTCTGTTGAGATGTGTCGCATTATTTTCGGCTTGTCTTTCCTATGGCAAGGTATGCGACGTGTTTGATTGTTCATTTTGTGTTCACTTGATTTTCACGTGCGTTTATCGCTTGCAGTATTGTGACCCTTAATCACCCGGGCACAAGTATGCTAATGACTAGTTAATGCTTATGTACGAAGGCAAAGGTCGTGTTTTTTTAAGGGCGCCACCAATTTTTTTTTTTTATTAGAAAAAAATTAATTGACCAACCCAAAATTGTAAACAATTGGAAATAAAAAAAGTAAAGTTTGGAGATATTTAGGAAATGACTAACTTTTCAAAATAATTTAAATAAATTGTAACGTATTAAAGCGCATAATAAAAAATATATATAAAGACACCAATAAAGCAAGAGCAATAAATTACATCTAATATGTGGTTCGAGTAAACCACAAATTGAATGGTAGTTGCATAAATAAGATATGGAAAAAAAATATTAATGAAAATTATTAAATTACACGGTAAAAAATAGTAACCGTAGTAAAGCTTTACTTCAGTTCACACTGCCATCAACAAAACTCAATTGTTTTGAGATAAAATCAAATTATATAAAAAATGTAGTTACATATTAATAAAAAAAATAATCAAAATTAATGATTAAAAAAAAAAATCAATCAATGATTAGTAGATTAATCATAGACAAATGTTTAATAACGTGATGATTTAAATTTGTGTCATCGTTGGCCAATAACTCCAAAACAGAAATTCGAGTTCGAAGCAAGATAAAATATATATATGTTCAGATTGGCTCACCGCTACCGTTCGGATTTTTGGCGAGAAGTTTTCTTATCCTTAAGTAGGAAAAAGCATTTCCTTTTCGGAACAGCTTCCGGAAATTTTTGGTCCGAGGAATGTCGTGCCCAAGGACTTTTCTCGGAACACATAAGTAAAATGGTGTCCTTCGAGTAAATGAGTAAAATGGTGTCCTTCGAGTAAATGAGTAAAATGGTGTCCTTCGAGCGACCACACCGATCGGATTCAACTTTTGACGGAAATTAATTCAGAACCCTCCTTGATACTCATGCATTTTAATTCTTCCAGATGTTCGAAGCAGCAAACCCCATTCTGAGGGATCAAGTTCTGAAACATTTTTGATAATTCCGACAAGAATGAGAAAAATTGTTTCCTATATGTTACTTTGGCCACCTTCTAGCAAGTACTGACGGGAAGATTGTCACATTGAGTTCGAGTAGACATGGTTATCGCCTTGTTTAGTTACGAAAACAGTGTTCGAATCTTGACTGGCGTGATGCGAAGCATCGCAGGAACCACTTTTTTTCTTTGGAAGTAGTTTCAACTCTGATAACTCCCGGACTCCCCTTCCGACGTCGAACTACTGTGAGAGAGCATAAGATTTTTCCATCTTTTTACTTCCTGGCAACGCATTGCGTAACATCACATCTCGGAGTGTGATTTTTCGAGATTTAGGTTCTAACATGAATTAAAAAAAAAAACAATTTAATCCCTATGGAGAACGAAGATTAAAAATGTATTCAAACATACACATTGTTTCGGCTTTATAATCATTTTTGTGTTTTTTAATCCTTTCGCTTTTAGGTTTTTCTAATTACCTTTAAATTACATATTTTTTGTGCCTTCGTAGTCGGTATAATATGAACGTTCGTTCTCGTATACTTTCGGAGATATAATATTGTGTATTAAATGTATAAGTATACATGGTTGCCTACGCGTAATTTTTAGCTGCTTGATGCGAAAAGTTGTAAAAGGTACAATCGCGATCAATCTAATCAAGACCGCTGCAAGCTAACTGCGCCCTTGTTGACGCTGGCAGTAAGTGTTATAAAACTGTTGTCCATCGATCTTTATCCGTTTGATCGCAACTGTACATAAGAGCTAGCAATTTGTATTTACAGCGGACAATTTACAAATATGAGCTAGCTGTTATTTAAATGTTATTTATATACTGCTCACTGTTATTTACCTGTTAGGACGACTCTTCGCTTTAAGCGTCTAAATTAATACGAGTTGTCCGCACAAGCGACTAAAATATTGCGATATGCAATCATACACACAAATTTAATACACAAGATTGTCACGATGGGAGCAGCAACTCGAAGAAGGGGAGCCGCCTAGGACCATCCCAACGACCAAGGACGCTGTTCCCGAGATCACCATCATCCTGAGGCCAATTGTAGGACGCCTCTCTGGCACCGCCCGTCATCTCCCTGCCAGAAGCTGCCAACTTCAACCCCGGTCAACCAGAATCCCGGTGAGTCGAACCAGCCTACCCAGCTGAAGCCACCGCCGCACCCCTGCTTGCCGCTTCAAGGCGACGCTAGTTGGTCCAGGACCACAAGATCGACCGTAGTCATCCGTCGATAGACGTCGCAACGAGCCGACCTTGACATCACAGCTACAGTCCGGACGTAAAGTACGTCGCCACCGCCCAGGCCAACACTAACCGCAGCTGTCACACCAGGGCCGCAACCACCCATTTTGGACCACGAAAAACCCCCATAATTTAAACTTAATATTAATAAAAGGTATAGCATTATCTACTCTTTTTTTTACGACTTTTTTAACGACATTTATTCCTCGCTTGTAATTTATAATGTATCTTTAATTATAAATGTTCGTTTGTTTTATTTTTTCCAATTGTTGTTCTTTTGATTATTTCCGTATTTTAATAAATAAGTACGCCTTGCAATTATACCTTTGTCTTTTTTACCATTGTCTTAAATTTTTGGTCATTTTTTTGATTATCTTTGTATTTTTAAAATCGTTTTTACTTCGTTATTATTTCTTTTTTCTATTGCCTTAAATTTTTAATTTTCATTTGTTTACTAACAACATTCACTTTTAACTTTTCTGTTTTAATTAACTTCGATTTTTTTTTTATTATTATTTCCTAAATAGTCTTCGCTTATCGATTTTATATGATGGTTTGCTACGTAATTAATTTTTTGTTATTTGTCTTCAATTTTTGATATTTTTTGACTACATGCGTTTTTGATTGTCTACTCAAAAATTGACTCCGATTTTTATTTTTATTTTTTAATTGTCTTCAGTCCTGTATTCTTTCTTATTAATTTTCGTTGGCTTCTTATCGTTTCCGATATTAAAAAAAAACGATTGACAGTTTCTACATTTAAATTACTTTTGGCGGCATCGTGGCGTTAACGCGTTTAGTTGATGACTTCAAGTACGTAGCCAGTATTTTGTTTCTGCATTCCTAAATCGGCAGTTTTTTATTTAGCGCTCAGTTTTAATCTGTCTCCTAAAACTTAATCTAATTCACAAAGAATGGAATCAATTTTGTGGTCCTGTTGATCATTTTTGATATGAATAATATTCACGTGACGTGACGTAATGAGTTACGTCCCTAGACCTTCCCCTCTATAGATCAAGGCAACCTCGTAATACACAGACCAGCTCTATCAACCTTACAATATAATTGTGATAACGCCATCTGTTACTATAATTCAAAATCTATTACAAAATTGAAGGGACTTCTATTACACTGTTTGTGTTTATTCTGACAACTTCAAATTAGCTTTAATAATAAGCTTATCACGTAACGAGTACTCTGAATTCGATAAGAAAAAGGGTATTATCTTTTTGAACAAGAAAGAAACTTCGGAAATTGGAACGAGTTTGAAGTTTATCGACGTTTATTTAGAAGTTTAATATACGTTTTAAATTCTTAAAAGCGCTGTCATCATTTTGTTATTAAATCCTCGGAAGAGCATCTAACTTTTTAGCTGCCCCAATTAAATCGAATTCATAAAAAATCCCTTGCAGTTTCCTTTCTTAATTGCCTGCTTTACTTCTGCGCGCCTCGGGAATATCAAGGGTGGAAGTTCTTTTAAGCCAGACAATTTTTCGTACTTCGCTTTAATATATCATCCCCGATCGCCTGTCTTTGGAAAAAATTGTCAAATTTAGAGCGCGCCTGATATGAGGACATAAAAAAACAAATCTGCCTGTTTATCGCGTACGTGCCTGAACTAAAAGCTGCATTAAACTTATTTAAAAAAAAGACCTGACGTGACTGACGCTGAAGCTTTTCCTTTTCTCGCCCTGTGCATTTCAACAGAACGCCCCCCGAACTTTCCCCAATAATCGCCCGAGCCCGCTTTCCTTTGTTTTGACTCCTACGTTTAATTTCCTCTTAATTGGCCCTGGCCCGCGGAAACGACTTCCATTTGTTGATTCGGATCGGTGATTGAGAAACTTTCCCCAAATGTAAACCCTTTTGTGCCAACTAGATTAATTACGTTGTTTTAAAGTCGATTTTTTTCTCTCTATCCCTCTCTCTGGTTGAACCAACGCAACGGCCCGGACATCAAAAAGCTTTCGAATCAAATTAAAAAAAAAAAAGGAATGAGGCTGGGTTAACGTTCGTTAAGTAAGTTGTTGGGGGGAGTTTCATGTTTGCTCTTTAGGATACGCGTGGAAACCCTTGCTTAATTATATTAAAGAAAACTTGCCAACTTTAGCGTTAAGAGGGTTAATCGGGCGACGGCGTGCTTCGTTAATTAAATTCGAACGTCGGCGATGTATGTAAATAAAGCGTGTGAGAATCGCACGTTGGTTCTTGGTTCTACGGATTATCTTACGGGTGGTTCGCTCCCTGAAACATCCAAGAGTTAATTAACATTAAAATTACAAACAAACAATGGAACTGTGCGAACTCCGAAAAGTTTTGTTTCAAATGCGAAATATTTTAGGGCGAACAAAAGGGTTGCTGTGTTTTAGGTTTTTTTTTTTAATCCTGCTCTAGTATATTTAATTGTGGTTTCTAAATTTTTAAATGTACCTAACTAATCAGAACACTATTATACTTTCAAACTAGAAGCAGAACATTTGAGTCTTTAAAAAAATAAGTTCGAGATTCGAAATTCGAATATTTGCGCACTTTTCGACATTCAAAGAAACCTTTCGAAATCTGTCCTAAAAACAAACTGGTAAAACCGTGTAAATTCCTACTAAAATATCTTTTGTCAAATTAAATTAGGGAAATGGAAATAAACTTCGCCTACGTGTGAAATTAGACTGTCGTGAATTCGTGTACATTTTTTTTTTTTCAAATGCGAAACATTTTAGAGTGCTGCAGTGTATTACAGTTTTTTAATCCCGCTCTAGTACCGTACCTTCAATTGAATTCCCCATTAAAGTGGGCTATGATTTCACTGTTTTTTTTTTCTCCTAAGATTTGCAGCACTGATAGCTGTTCAATTATTTAAATAAACAAATGTCAATTTGACACTTTGTATTTTCAATTAATTCAAAATATTAGAATTACAGCAGAAAATATTTATTGTTGAAAATTATTTTCAAACCGGTAGAATAGAAAATTGACAGTTTATTCATTATTCAATTAATCAGTGTCTACAGAAGTTTCGACAGCAGTTTCCTAATTTTGCTATTACTTATGAACAGATAGTTAAACTATCCATGCTTGTGTTCTTAAATTTCGTGAAACAGGATCACTTGGTCTCAAAACAGGGAGCGGAGTAGCTAAGAAAAGGACTGCAGCCTGCATTGAAGATGTTCGGGATCGAATGGAACACTCTCTCAAGAAATCTATTGCGAAACTTTCACAAGAAGTTCAGCTATCAGTGGGAACATGTCACACTGTTCTTAAAAAAGACTTAAAGCTTTATCCATATAAGATTCAAGCAGTCCACGAACTCAGGCCAGTAGATTTTCACAGAAGAACAGAATATTGTCAGTGGTTTCTTGAAAACTTAAACAACGACGACATTCTTGACAAGTGTTTCTTTTCCGATGAGGCCTGGTTTCATCTCTCAGGGTATTTAAATAAACAGAACATGAGAATATGGTCAGCAGAAAATCCCGATGAATTTGTGGAAACTCCATTACATCCATTAAAGATTGGTGTTTGGCTAACAGTGTCAAGAAGGCGTATCATCGGACCAATATTTTTAAGGACTTAGTAACTGCTGAAAGATACCGAAATGAGTTATTAGAACCTTTCATTAATCAACTACATGATGATGAACTTACAGAAGGGTTTTCTCAGCAAGACAATGCTACTGCCCACACAGCTCATCAAACAATGACTTTCCTGCACCAGTTTTTCGATAATCGGATTGTGAATTTTCCTGCAAGGTCTCCGGATCTCACAATTATGGATGGCTTCATTTGTCCGCACATGAAAAACACAGTTTTTAGAACTACGCGTCACACAATCGAAGAACTTCGTGCGGGCATTACAGATGTGTGTGCTAACATATCCCCCGAACACTTAGCAAACGGGTTTGAAAACATGAAACGCAGAGTACGCTTATGTATTCAAGCTGAAGGAGAGCACTTTGAGCATCTACTTTAAACTTTAATGTTGTGTTTTTATTTGATGTTATGATCAGGACTGACAGTTAATGACAACTGTTTTCTCTAGAATTGTGTCACCAACTTCATAAAAAAAATCACAGCTTACTTTAATGAGGAATTCAATTGAAGGCACGGTATATCTAAGTATGGTAACAGTATTACACTTTAAAACTAGAAGCAGAACATTTGAATCTTTAAAAAAATAGGTTCGAAATTCGAAATATTTGCGGACTTTTCGACATTCAAAGCAACCCTTCTAGACAAACTGTTAAAACCATGTACATTCCTGCTAAAATATCTTTGGTCAAACCAAGTTAGGGAAATGGAAATAAACTTCTCCTGTGTGAAATTAAGCCGTAGTGAACTCGTATACATTTTTGCTTATTTTTAAGAAAATATATAAAAGAAATCAGTGAAATAGTTGACGGCCAAAAATAACAATCACAAACCCAGAAGAGAAAGGGTTTTCAAAATAAATTGACAGCAAATAATGAATTCAGAAAATTGCGCGCAATTACTGTAATGTAATTAGTTCTTGGAAACAGGGTATAAAAGATCGACGAAAGTTTCAGTTGTGCGGACACCACCTGAAATAGGAAATCGCAGAAATTCGCCTACTCGAATTGTCAGACCTCAAGGAGGGCTCTCGAAGGACTTTGCGGTCTCGTTCGATTAAATTTGAATCCGAACGAGGATCCCGTTCACGTCGAAGCTCTCGAATTGCAATTCCGCCCACTGCCGGCCGACAATTTTTTTCTTATTTGCTTTGATTTATATGCGAGAACTTCGCCAATTATGGAAACGTTTAATAAGTCCTCGTCGTCGAATCTGAAATCCCCATTTTCAATTGCTTATATTCCTTCGATATTAATTTATTTTTGCCCACATATAATAAAAAGCTGAATATATTTTCCTAGATTAAAGTCAGTTCATGATTACTCTCCAGTACTAAAAGCTAACAGATCATAAATTAAACAGCCAGTTGATGTTTAAATTTAATTTTAACGCGGGAATCGAAAGTTTCCACGAAATTCAATTAAGCTTTTAGAGGCCTGAAGTTAATGTTTTCAGTAACTTCTGAACAAATTGAACGCAGGCAAAGAATTCCATCTAGAATCATATGGAAATTAGGATGAACTAAGCCATATGACTTGATTATAAAATTAATTTATGGCAAACACAGATTCAATGAAGCTCGAGCAAGAAAAGAATAGCTAAATTCTGCAGTTAATTAAAATCTTAGGTCATTTGAATGTCTTATTCCATTCACTATTCGCTTGAGAAACCCACAAAAGTAAGCCTTGAAACATTATAAGAGAAATTCAGTTAAATCTTATACAGTATATTGTAAATCTTATACAATATACTGTATAAGATTTAACTGAATTCAATATTATACAATATAAACTATATAAGATTTAAATGAATTCCTCTTATAATGTTTCAAGAGTTACCTTTGTCAGTTTCTATCTTCATCTATTCTATCATTTAATGATAGTTGCTTTTCCCTCTGCTGAAGGTACACTTGAAAATCTTAATTACTATTGACGAACAACACTTTCTACAATGTGAAGAAAATTCTCGTTAGTGAAGTAGTCATGGGTCGCCACTCGCTTCAATTTACAACTGCAATTTTCTCCGAAAACTGCTAACTTTTGGTTAGAGACATGTTAGCTCAATCGCTGCTACATACTTCGCAACACGTGACTATCTCTCGCGTGATGTTTGATTGCGATCGGGACGGTCGAACCTACCTGTGAACGGTCAAGGGAAAATCTCTCACAAAGTAGTGCCCAGCTCAGGGAGACGGTCGTGGGTACCAAAGTTACGCGGCAAGATACGTGGCCTGCTGGAAAGTTTTCTGGAATCTAGTAGGTATAGAATTGTTAGCGTTTATCAACTGTCATATTTGAAAAATTTGATGTTTCTCGCCTATAATTCTATTGACAGTTCCTATATAAGTGAACTAGTTTTGTTTGTACATCATTTGAGAAAAAGTAATTTTGTATAAACATGGAAATCTCGCGTGAAAATGATTTCAAATGTGGTCTAACGCCGAAACAATGCCTTAATCGGCTTCATTTGGCTTTTGGAGATGAAGTACCATAAAAGAGCAGTGTTTATAATTGGTTTGCCGAATTCCAGCGTGGACGTACCTCTCTCAGTGACGAATTTCGTGAAGGTCGTCCATCAACATCTGTTGTTGCCACTAATGTAGACGCTGTGCGTGAAACGCTTGAGCAAGATGGACATGTGACATATCGTGGAATTCAAGCATCCTTACGCATTGACATGAAAGCAATACACCAGATTTTGCATGATCATTTGAACGTACGAAAGCTTTGCAGTCGTCGGATCCCACACAATTTAACAGAAGCGCAAAAGCAGGGTCGTGTCAAATGGTTGCGAAGAAATGCTCGAGAATTTCAATGGAGGTCGTTCAAATTTAGTTTATAACATCGTTACTGGTGAGGAAACGTGGATCTATTCGTACGAGCCAGAAAGTAAGCAACAATCTACCGTTTGGGTATTTCAAAATGAATCAAAACCAACAAAAGTTCACGCAGTGCTGCGAAACAAATGATTGCTTGTTTCTTTGATTTAACTGGACATGTAGCAACCGTCGCTTTAGAGGATCGAAAAACCGTGAATGCTGATTGGTATACTACAATTTGTTTGCCGGAAGTCATCGATCAAATAAGAGGAAACAATCGAAATCGACGAATTATTCTCCATCATGACAATGCCAGCTCTCACTCACCCCGTCACCGTTGATTTTTTGTCTAACAAAAATGTTGAATTAATGACTCATTGTCCATATTCACCTGATTTATCACCTAATGATTTCTTTTTGTTCCCAAATATCAAAAATAAAATGCGTGGTGAGCGTGTAGGGATCACGCAGAAACCTCGTGCGTTCCTTAGCGGTAGTGAAATCGCCCGGCAACCAGACCCCGGCGTTGCCTGTGAATTCCTGGAACATGCTTTAATGCGGATCCCATAGAATTCCTCGGTATGCTAAAAATCTCACTTCTCTTGTTGTCGTTGTTTCAATCAGACGTGTGCGAATTGTAAATAAAAATTATTGTTAACCAAAGTAGTTGTGTTAGTAGTTTTTCCGTTACACCCACATAATTGGTGACCCCGACGTGATCGGTCGTAGCGTGAGAAATTAATGTGATTCGGTGATACGAGTTTGGGACAGCTACAGGTACTGTAAACATTTTTATTATTATTCGTTCACAATAGAGCGCGTGAGGTGCAAACCGGACAGAAGTGCGATTAGAAAGCGACCTAATAAATTCGAAATGAATTCCGAAATCAGTGGTGGTTCGTCAGATGCCCCATCAGTGAATCGCGTTGCGGTGAGGATTCCCGTTTTTATTCCTACAGACCCGCAGTTGTGGTTCTGCATGCTTGAGAGCAGTTTTGACGCCACCGGAATAACTCAGGACGCGACAAAATTCGGGTACGCGTTGAGTGGTCTCGACCAGCGTTACGCGTTAGAAGTACGCGATATTATAATCAAACCGCGGCCGGAAAGAACTTACGAACTCCTGAAAATCGAATTAATTAAACGGATTGGTGCAACGAGAGAGCAAAATACGCGTCGGTTATTAGAAGACGAGACACTAGGGGACAGAAAATCCACGCAGTTCTTGCGCCATTTGCGAAGTCTGGCCGGAGATGAGTTTTCGGACAATGTGCTTCAAACGTTGTGGTTGAGTCGACTGCCCAAGCACATCCAAGGTATTTTAGCGGCACACCGAGACCTAACGTTGGAGAAGCAGGCTGACATAGCCGACTCGGTGACCGAATCGTACGGAGAAGTTGGAAGAATTGCCGAGACTACAGCTACGCCCGTGTTGGACCGGCGAGTAACTCTACTAGAAGGTACATTAGCGAAGGCACTTGAAGAATTAGCAGCCATTAAACTGGACCAATCCACACGTAATCACGCCTATAGGAACCGTTCACGATCACGTAATCGCTCCCAATCACGACAACGTGGTGATCAGAGCGTGTGTTGGTACCACGACCGATTTGGCAACAAGGCAAGTAAATGCCGACAACCTTGCTCATTCATGGAGGTGTCCTCGGGAAACGACCAGGGCAGCCGTTAATGGCGACGGACGAAGCTGCTAGCCTGTCAACAAGTCGCTTATTTGTCACCGACAAGGCAACAAAAAGACAGTTTTTGATCGATACCGGTGCTGACTTGTGTGTGTTTCCGTATACCGAACTTCCGCGAGATCGAAAGAAATCAGAGTACCAGCTTTCTGCGGCCAATGGAACGGTGATTGCCACTTTTGGTACAGTCCTGCTCAATTTGAACCTTGGTCTACGGAGGCAATTTACTTGGAGGTTTGTGGTAGCCGAGGTAACCAAACCCATTATTGGTGCCGATTTTTTGGCCCATTACGGGTTGTTGGTGGACGTAAAAAACCGCAAGCTGCTAGACATGACCACACAACTCACAACCGCTGGAAAAGCCGCTGCTGGAGAAATCCCTGTTGTGAAGACGGTTTCTGGTTCATCGGTATTTCTTACGCTTTTAAAGAAATATCCGGAATTGACTCGTCCTAGAGGAACTCCTACTCCGGTGAAGCATAATACCAAGCACCACATTTTAACCACACCGGGACCACCAGTAGCACAGAAACCCAGAAGGCTTGCTCCAGATAAATTACAGGCAGCAAAAATGGAGTTCGAATCCATGGTACACTTAGGTATTGCGCAGCCATCCAAGAGTCCATGGTCATCAGCATTACATATGGTCCCGAAGAGCACCGGGGAGTGGCGACCTTGTGGCGATTACCGGGCTTTGAACGCTAGAACCTGTCCAGATCGATACCCGGTACGTCACATACAAGATTTTGCCCAATCGCTGGAAGGATGTAAGATGTTCTCCACCATAGACCTGGTAAGGGCTTTCAATCAAATACCCGTAATTGAAAAAGATGTCCCGAAAATAGCCATTAGCACCCCATTTGGTTTGTTCGAATTCAACTTCATGACGTTCGGACTAAGGAATGCAGCACAGACGTTCCAACGTTTTATCGATGAAGTTTTACAAGGCCTTACCTTCTGCTACGCATATATTGACGACATTCTTATTGCGTCCAAGTCTCAGGAGGAGCACCTAAATCACCTCGAGACGTTATTCCAACGACTTAAGGAATATGGAGTAATAGTCAACCCCGCAAAGTGCATTTTTGGGCAAGCAGAAGTGAAGTTTCTCGGATACTTGGTCACGCCGGATGGAACCCGTCCTCTACCTGACAAGGTGACAGCTATTAAAGACATTCAGCGCCCAGATACCGTGAAGAAGTTACGACAGTTTTTAGGTATGTTAAACTTTTATTGGCGTTTCATACCCAAAGCTGCGCACGTTCAGGCGCCTTTGAATCGATTATTGTTGGGAGACCGCAAAGACAAGGCACCAGTGGAGTGGACAGAAGAGACAGTCCAAGCATTCGAGAATTGCAAGCGGAGTCTAGCAGATGCAACGTTACTTGCCCATCCAATACCTGGGGCAGCACTAGCGATGTTTTGTGATGCATCAGATTTCGCAATCGGGGCGGTACTACAACAGTATACAAAAGGAAAATGGCAACCTCTAGAGTACTTTTCGAAGAAGTTGAGCGAAACCGAGAGGAAGTATGGGGCCTACGATCGCGAACTTCTGGCAATATATCAAGCGATCAAACACTTTCGCCATGCTGTGGAGGCTAGGACATTTATGGTATACACCGACCATAAACCAATAACCTTCGCTTTCCAGAAAAAGAACAATCAATGTTCTCCAAGGCAATTTCGCTACCTCGACTTTATTGCTCAGTTTACTACAGATATACGACATCTTTCTGGAGACCGTAACGTAGTAGCAGACATGCTTTCCCGTATTGAAGAGATGGAGGCCATGCTGAATTACGAAGCCCTCGCAGCATCTCAACTGAACGACAGTGAGTTACAGAAATATCTGAGGGAAGGTACCACACTCCAAATGAAGCATGTAAGATTGCCAGAGACAGACACATTGTTATACTGTGATGTCTCGACTCAGACTCCGCGTCCCTTCATCACCAAGCCATTCAGAAGGACTACTTTCAACACGGTTCATCGGTTGGCTCATCCAGGAGCAAATTCGACAACCAAAATGATGACCCAGCGCTATGTGTGGCCGTCCATCAAGTCCGACTGCAGGAAATGGGTACGAAGTTGTATGGAGTGCCAGAGGTCTAAAATTAGCAGACACGTCAAATCTCCAACCGGTACGCATGCGCCGCCTTCAACCAGGTTTGAGCATATCCACATCGACATCATTGTTATGCCACCTTCGGAGGGATATCGTTACTGTCTCACTATGATAGACAGATACACTCGTTGGCCAGAAGTCATTCCAGTCGAGGATCAATAAGCAGAAACGATAGCATGAGCGTTGTACGAGCAGTGGATTTGTCGTTTTGGGGTGCCGAAAAGGATTACAACAGATCAAGGCCGACAGTTCGAATCACATCTATTCAGGCAACTCAATCAGATGCTTGGAACGACTCATCTCAGGACAACCGCATACCATCCTTGTTCCAACGGCATGATCGAGAGGGTACATCGGCAAGTCAAGGCAGCGATCATGTGCCATAGCAACTCTACCTGGACAAAGGTACTCCATACCGTTCTTCTAGGAATTCGAGCCTCGTGGAAGGAAGACATTCAAAGTACAATAGCAGAGATGGTGTATGGACAGACACTGCGACTTCCAGGTGAAATTCTTGATTCAATAGTTAGGAATAAGCACTCTAGCGAAGCAGAGTATGTGAAGGAGCTAAGGCGAACGATGAAAAAGTTGAAGCCGGTCGATGGAACCCGTCATGGAGAGAAGGTAACCTTTGTATTCAAGGAGCTCTCCATCTGCAGACAAGTTTTCGTACGACATGAGGGAGTAAAAAAGATGTTGAACCCGCCGTACGAGGGACCCTATGAGGTAGTTGCGAGAGGAACCAAAACTTTCGTAATACGGGTCAATGGACGAGAAGTTACAGTTTCCATCAACAGACTTAAGCTAGTCTACGAGATGACGGAGAGCGAAACAGACAATCTTCGGCCGAATGAACAGAGTCAACACTCCCAGTCAAAATCGACTAGATCCGGACGATGCGTGAGATTTCCGGACCGTCTCCAGGTCGGATTTTAGTAGCCAAAATTCTAGCAGGGGGGTATATGTAGGGATCACGCAGAAACCTCGTGCGTTCCTTAGCGGTAGTGAAATCGCCCGGCAACCAGACCCCGGCGTTGCCTGAGAATTCCTGGAACATCCCTTAATGCAGATCCCATAGAATTCCTCGGTATGCTAAAAATCTCACTTCTCTTGTTGTCGTTGTTTCAATCAGACGTGTGCGAATTGTAAATAAAAATTATTGTTAAGCAAAGTAGTTGTGTTAGTAGTTTTTCCGTTACACCCACAAGCGATTTTCGTCGGTTGAAGCAGCGGTTAAAACATTCCGGACCCTGGTTTCTGAGGTACCACCATCTTTAGAGTGGAAAATGTGCTTTAGAAATTGGTTCGACCGTATGCAAAAGTGTATTAATGTCAAAGGCGAATACTCCGAAAAACAATGATACCGTTTATCAAATTTCATATGCGTTTTTTCATACCGTTTCCAGAAACTTTTCCAGCAGCCCACGTAGCCGTATCGATATATACCAAAAAAAAAGGGGGGGCGCAACCTAGTGTCGCTTTGCGAGTGAGAGATCTTCCAAATACCCCACTAGGGAAATATTCGGACAGCACGGTAGGATTCAACTCTAAAGGTCCTAGGTTCTTAATCAAAATTATCAAAAGGGGGTTCACCTTCCCAAGATAACCCAAAAAAAAGACCAAACTCGTTCTGGTATTAAAAAAATAGCATATAATGGAAATATAATCACAGTCTACAAAACAAAAAAAAATTAACAAATTTTTTATTTTATAATTGAGCGGGGAATCCAAAGAAGACATCTCTTTCACTTTCATCATTTTTTACAGTGCTTTCAATGGAACAACGACCCCCAAATAATTAATTAAATCAATGTCGTGTAGGACGAAGTTCGGTTTAAACAAGCCTCTTTAAATAAAGGAAATTAAGGGTTTCGTCCGGAGATCTTTTACGAGTCACATTTTTCATTCGTAGGAAGTTTAAATTTAACAAAGCGTCGAGCGGGCAAAAACACCGCTTCAATAAAAGTACATGACGCACAAACAAAAGCTTGCAAAAATTTGCCGATCAACAGGCTACTGCAGTGGTACTGAAGGTACGAGTTTATGCTTTCGCGATGGATCCACGCGTATGCCTCACATGTACGTAATAACATCAAAAGTAAAATCCAAAATGCGTACAGGAGAAAGAAAATAAATAATTAAATAAATAAATAAATTTTAGAAATTATGAAAATTAACAAACATAAAAAATGTAAGTCCCGGAAGGGGTGTTGGTTAGCCTGAGGGGCTGAACAGCCAGTATATAAAATAAGATTAATAAAGAAATGAACAGGCGTCAGCCAAAAGGGCCGAAACGTACAGCGAAACGAATTACGCAAAGAAAAGGAAATTTTAAGGAGGAGAAAAAAAAGAGGCGACTTATTGTAAGTCCAAACGGGAAAGGTGGTCCAAACGCGTCAGCGGCAGCAGATTATACACGAAGAAAATTATGGTCCCTCGACTGGAGATGTTTTCACGCCTTAGGAAGACGAAATTTCCGAGGGTCGTGGAACTTCGAGCTCAGTGGCAACAATGCCGGTCATAAACCGTACTGACTTTTGACCAATTTAAACGTTAATTGTTTACATTAATTTGGCACGACGGGGAAGAAGTGGATATAGTCGCACGGTTTCTGCGGATATTGCGATCTTAATTATTACTGTTATGACCACAGTATTTCCTGTTCAGTTCTTTATCTACATATTATGGGAAAGTTTATATTAAAATAAAACAGAATAAATTCCACCCGCAGTAATCAAACGAAATTAAAATTTCAAATAAAACGTAAGATCAACTTTTCGTTCGTTTACAGTGCGTTTTGATTGGTCAGTCAATTCCCATCTTGAATCTTGGACATCGCCATTTAACCTGAGTTCGTTGTTTGTATTGCAAGTAGTCCTTGACTAGACCTTCTTAGAGGTACGGTTCGTGGTGTGTAAAGGGTTGACCTCGTTTTCGGTGTCCACGTCCCAGAGTGACGGGGGAAACATTTTCGATTTGGCGAGAGCCTCAGGAAAGCATCGCCTGGTACGGCTAAGGTCACCTACTCAGTACCTTGAATCTTAAAAGTAAGTCTATAAGTCTATTCTATTTTCATGGAGTTTGAAGTCTCATTTTCTACGAATTCTTAGTGATATTTTTATTATCAGTAATTAGTTGTCTATTGAAACTGATGGGTTTTGTGTTATTGTCGCGATTGGAAAATTTTATTCAAAATTAATTTTATTTTTTTTTTACGCAAAATTTCATTACGCGTATTCAGGCAAAAAATTGTCTAGTTGCAGAGTTGCAGTCAACAAGAACGGTTGTCGCGACACGAATTCATTGCATGTCATTTGCGTTGCATTTTAATAACTGACCTAAGTCAAGATGCAGACAAACGCAGAGTAGACATAAAGGAAATTCGTGGTCGTTATACCTTACTTGCGACGCTTGCGTTAGCGTTTTTATTTTTTATTGTTAAAGAGCAATTAACGCGCATGCTTTTTCAATTGACGCTGATTTTGGACTTTCGTTCAACGACCCAAACTTCTAGAAAATGAACTCGTAGCATCCGTCAGGGGAATAGAAGGAGAAAGTTTATAAATTAGTAGAAACTTAGAAATTGGGATTATTCATTCAGCATTTAGTGATTCGTCATTATTAATTATTTCAAGTATTCAGTTATTTTAGTATTAATTATTTTTTTTGTTAGTTAGACCTTAATAAAATTTAGTTGTGATTATTTGTGTGTTGTGACTTCGGAGGCGATCCGGGGAGGCGACGTTGGGTAATGTAAACTTTTACATTTATTATTTTCGTTCGCAATGTCCCGTCCTGCAGGCGAGTGCTCAACATAATGTGAGACGCTATTTTCTCTCCCGAGTCGGACATGCGGTCCGTCCCTGGAAAATCTCAATGTGGTTAACACAAATCGGGACAAGATCGTGACATTATTTGCGAAGACGTTATAACAGGAATAGATTATGGAATAACATTATGGATTACAAGGAAATCCTTCTTATTACCATCGATACACATAAATAAGTACTGAAGTAAATCTGGCAATACTTTTGTTAATACCGAATACCAACCTGGCTTTTATTGCACAAAATTCCGTTAAAGATTTTTGCCATGCATCTAAAGCTGCATAAGAGTGAATGAAATACCCACAAACGAAATGCTGCATGAAAATCCATAAACGTGAACTTCTCTTTAATGTGACAGTATTTTTCTGGCTCACAACTTGATAATAAACAGAATGAGGTTAAGTACAAGTTAGAAAGTATGAGAATCTTAACTTGGCGGATGACACGCATTAATATTCATCAAATATATGCCAGTCAACTGAGATGCTAACATAATGATAAACTGTAACTCGTAAGTGTGAGTTTTATGAAGTCGCGACATCGCACGACCGAACTTTAATCATAATTAGAATTCAGCAAAGAATAAGGACGTTCAGCTAGGCGGTACGAATTTATAATAAGGATAATTTGTATGTATATCCAAAGCTTCCTAGTTTAACGTAACTGCGATTATTTATTTGATCGAAGCTTAAAGAAAGTTTAACTTTAAGAAAGCTTTTAAATCAAGCAGCAATTCTGTAACTCTCTTTGTCTTGGCTGTGACGAACATTTTTATTTCGTTCTCGTAAGCATAAAATGATGATATTGCCTAACCGTCCTAAGCGTCCTGCCGCTTCCTGTTGACATACCCTCGTCTCGTGTATTTTTTCTTTTGATGTTTTGGTCAGCGTATAAACATATATTTTATGCAAACTGTTTCTGGGTTTGAACTTTGAACAGAAGGGCGAGTTAGAACGTGGCGTGTAACATGTGTTTGCAAAAAGTAATTGCTTTGGGATTGGCGAGTGCGGGTTAAAGCTCTTAAGGACTATTAGATCATTCCTATGCAGGGACCACAGAGAATTTGTATGAAACTTTAAGGTGTTTGTTTTATTATGGCAATTCGGAAATTTTCCAGACGAAACGGATGAAGATTAAAATAAAATATTACAAGGGTTTTAATAAAATACAGAAAGGGTTTTCAATGTTTCAAAAGGGAGGGATTTCATCAGATAACTTTTGAAGATTTATTAATAATGATGAGATCACGCAAATAAAAAAACCTTTATTCAGATTTTATTTTATAATTGCGCGAGGAATCCAAAGAAGTCATCTCTTTCACTTTCATCATTTTTTACAGCGCTTTTAATGAAACAACGACCCCAAAAGAATTAATTAAATCAATGTCGTGTAGGACGAAGTTCGGTTTAAACAAGCCTCTTTAAATAAAGGAAATTAAGGGTTTCGTCCGAAGATCTTTTACTAGTCACATTTTTCATTCGTAGGAAGTTCGACGAAATGAAAATTCACCACCCCCGACGACGACGCGTCTTAATTAAATTTAGTCGTTAGTAAAGGACGTCGTAAATTTTTAATCCGGCTCTCCGGGACCGTCCCGGATCCTTCCGAAATTTCAAGCTGGCGTTGAATAATCGCCCTTTCTCCTAATGGATTTAACGGAGAGTCCCGTTATTAAATTTAAATTCGGCGCGAAATTAGGTTAAGCTAAAACACAACTAATTCATCGCGACGTTCCGGCGGCCCTACGGAAAAAACAAAATAATCCTTTCCGTTCTGCCTTTTCGAGGAATTCTTTCTTGTCCCCTCGCATTTTTAAAATTAAACTCAACGACTTTCAGAGATAATTTGAAACGTTTAAACCTAATCGCACTCATAAACATCAGATGCAAGAACAACAAATTTCCCAACGATGCGGAAGCGTAAACGTATTTTTCACTTGAGAAGATATAATCCTTTTTGAAACAAACGCCGCCGCCATGCGACAGTGGAATTTCTTGTGTCGTGGAGCAGAAAAAAAGAAATGATTTCGAACTGACTCTCAAGCTATTTTCTAAGCGATTTGACGAAAAAAATTGCAACAGTTTATTACTTGTCAAGAGCGTCTGGTTAAATTAAATCGGCCAAGGAACCCTTGGTCCTGCCACGCAGAGAATGAGTTCCTCGGCATTCGCCTTTGTTTCTATTTTCCGAATCAAGAGTTCTCGTGCGAATGCTCGAGCGAAATAAATTTCCGCAGCTCTCTCAACAAATACAATTATACTAACAAAATATTAATGTCGGGAATTTAATGCTAGCAAACGCTTTCACTCCGAATACATTCGCTTTCAAATAAGTTGATTGGATTTAAAGGTATTCAGACGATAACGAAAAAAAAATTATCTCGTTTTTATGTTAAGGCGAAGTTTTATTGGATTTTATTCGAAACTTTATTAAGTTAAATGTTTCGTAAAAATTACATTAATTTACACAATATACTTCGTTTAACAATTTCTTTCATATTATTCAGTGATGTGCGTGTAGAGAACTGAACGTAATTTACATAACTGTTTACATGTAGACAATGACGTAGTTTACATCATACTTTATTATGTAGACAATGTAACCTACTGCTTTTTTTCTCATTCCACGTGAAATCGTACAAAATTTGACCTTCATGTCTCCGAATTTAATAAAATTAGGTAAATCTATGTATTTTAGAAACGAAAACATTAAACCCGTATTTTTTTGTTAGTCTTTATTTTAATTATGTTGGCAAATATGGAGCGATCAATTTATGAAACATTACATGCATCACTGTAACTAAGTCAGAATATTTCTGGTATTAGATATCGGAAAAAAACGATCTTTGGCTCATTTTGAAGGTTGTAATATGTACTTTAATTACACCTGAAATAAGAAATAATTTTTTAAACTTTAATAATTTTTACAAAGCACCAAAATATATGATTGACAATTTCAGTGCCAGCTTGATCAAAAGTTCTAAAAAAAATCTCAGATATACCTCTAGGACACCCAAGCAATCCTAGAAAAAAATCAGGATGGAATTCCTAACAATTATTGAAAAATGAAATAATTTACAAGGTCATGCGTTGTGAATCAATCGACTTGTCGTAACACTGAGGCGTTCCACGTCGAATCGAACATCTACGGAATATAACATCTTTGTATTTGCTCCAATTTCTTTAATATTGCTACGTTTATAGGGTTTTAATTTATTTATTTAAACGAATAAAACACTCGGTAAAAACTTAATCGTAATTTAATAACGCTTACAAACTAATTTATTTATAACAATTTATTTTCACACTAAAAATCTAACTTCGACGATCGCTGTTAGAATTCGACTGCCTGGTGAGTCAACTTTGGCCCATTTTATATCCTTTGCGGCCGTCTCGAATCCTCCACGCTGGAGAAGTCTAGTCTGTTCGATGTAGGCCCCGGTGGCGTGACGGCCGATGACGCATAACAGCGAACCGACTTCTTGACGCCTTGAGCTAAGCCGGGTGGCGCGCCACAATATGTTCCCCATATTAAAATAATTAAGGCATATTTTTTTTGTTTTAGTGGAAGACAATTACTTGGTTATGTATAAAATATTGCTCTATCCGTATATTCGCGTGGAGTCTAATAAGAAAACTGTTATTCCGAATGTTTCATAAATCGCAAGTATCTCATGCTTAATATTTTTTAATATTCAATTAAAGTTTAAAATGCGCCCCTTTTAGGGGGTTTTGTTTTTAAAATACGAATTTATGTGTCAGAGACTTACTTTACAAAATCTAAAAAAAATGTATCATTATTTCTTTAAACTTATTTACATTTCAATATACTGATTTCAAAATTGAAATTCGAATAAGAAGTAACTTTACTTCTTAGCGACTTACTTTACAAAATCGAGAAAAACATCATTATTTCTTTAAACTTATTTACATTTAAATATATACACATGTGTTTCGAATTGGGTTCAAAAAAGGAAAAACTTCTTCATTTTTGAGTTTTCGAAAAAAAGTCATTCTTTATAAAAGTTTTTGCTTGTTCCAAAACCCCCAAAAGTGTTATCGGGAACGATAAATTCCTTTCGATAGGTGGGAAAAATGGAAAATTCTGTTTCGACTTTCATAAAATATGGCAAAGTCCAAAAATTTCGAGTAAAATCATGTTAGTCGGTATTATCAGTAAAAGTTACTAATTTGTGTATATATATATATAGCTATTCAGGCAAGAATATCAATTTTAGATTCTAGAGAAGTAAAGTTATTCTTATTAGAATAACAATTTTGAAAACAATATATTTAAATGTTTAAAATTTAAAGAAATAATGATTTTTTACGATTTTGTAAAATAAGTCGCTAATATATAAATTCGTATTTTAAAAATGAAACTCCCTAAAAGGGGTACATTTTAAACTTTAACATTAAAAATATTAAGCATGAGATGCTTGGGTTATATGAAACCTTCGGAATAACACTTTTCTTAGTAGACTCCGTACGAATAAAGCAATATTTTATACATGACCAAATAATGGTCTCCCACTAAAACAAAAAAAAATATGGGTTAATTATTTTAATATGGGGAACATATTAAAGAAATTGGAGCAAATACAAAGATGTTATGTTCCGTAGATGTTCGATTCGACGTGTAACGACAAGTCGATTGATTCACAACGCATGACCTTGTAAATTATTTAATTTTTCAATAATTGTTAGGAATTCCATCCTGATTTTTTTTCTAGGATTGCTTGGGTGTCTTAAAGGTATATCTGAGATTTTTTTTAGAAAGTTTGATCAAGCTGGCACTGAAATTGTCATTTATACATTTTGGTGCTTTGTAAAAATTATTAAAATTTAAAAAATTATTTCTTATTTCAGGTGTAATTGAAGTACATATTACAACCTTCAAAATGAGCCAAAGATCGTTTTTCTCCGATATCTAATACCAGAAATATTCTGACTTACTTACAGTGATGCATGTAATGTTTCATAAATTTGATGGCTCCATATTTGCCAAAATAATTAAAATAAAGACTAACAAAATAATACGGGTTTAATGTTTTCGTTTCTAAAATACACAGATTTAATTTGATTAAATTCGGAGACATGAAGGTCAAATTTTGTACGATTTCACGTGGAATGACTCATGAACTTTTTAACAATAATTCGGGCATTCTTTCGCTACTAATTTAAGATCACTTTCCTGTAATCGTGGTTCACACACTTACGTTCTATATGGCAATTAAGATAACAACAACAAATATGCATGCTGGATTTAATCAAAACAGTTATTTCATAATGTTGAATGATTTGTTGATGTTGATTAAAAAAATATTATTCTTTGTTTTTGTCACTTCAAGTTCAAACAGTTAACTAAATTAACATAACAATAAAATCCTAAAAATAGGAAGGTTCAAAGAGGAAAGGGGATTGATTACCTATCAGAATTGAAATTTTACGTAGAGTGGATATTAATCCGT
This sequence comes from Prosopocoilus inquinatus, assembly GCA_036172665.1. NCBI lineage: Eukaryota > Metazoa > Arthropoda > Insecta > Coleoptera > Lucanidae > Prosopocoilus > Prosopocoilus inquinatus. The sequence continues at coordinate 33,715,223 of CM069877.1, forward strand.
TTGCAAAAAAAAGTCTGTCTGTTTTTGAATTTAAAGACGTCATGTTGCGTTTGGATCACGATTTTGTGCGTGAAAGAAAGCACCTAAAAATTCAAAGATCCGGAGAGGCAAGGGGATTATGGATCATGGTCCGTTTCAACAGAATAACTTCTAGCGAAAGAACATTTCTAATCGAATCAAACGCCTTTAATGTGCGAAGGAGCGGACGTTTAATTTGAGTGCCCTGGACTAACGCTGTTTGAGGGCCTACTCAATTAACCCATATTGCTAACAAATACTGTCACGTCACGATATGATAAAGGCGCTACCCTGTCACGATAAGGTTATCCGATTATCCGAAAGTTATTAATTCGACGATTTGCACCATTTATATTATAACGGTCGCCACTATCGCCAATTGATTTACAAATTTTCATTTTTAAAGTGTCCGTCCAGGATGTGACAAAGAGTATTTTCTAAAAGTCCAAAAGTCGAGGAATCAAAACCGTCAGCATCTCGTTGAAACATAATTAACGAGCGAACGCGTTTTTTGTCTTAAATCAAATGAGCGTTTCAAGTAAGTTCGACAACTTGAATTTCAATTGTCAGCATGGAATCCCTTCATTTCAAACGTTAATTTTACCTACGCTCCGAAAAGGACTGATTTGTGAGCAAAACAAACGTCGGTAACTCATGTATACAGTTTCTATAATGAAAAATTTTTACAATTTAAACCAAAAATATGCGAGTTATGTTTAGTGTAAGAAAAAAACAAGAAAAACTAATTTAGAGTATTATTTTTCAAATGTGACAATACGTCACGTGGGATACAAGGTCAGATGAAGATCAGATGTAATCTGAAAATGCAAGGGCGCCAAATTCACAAATTAAAAAATTAAAAAGAAATTTTAATGCAAGTCTTACTTATAATTATGTTATCAAATTAATCGTTCATTTTAATAAAGGGTCAGCATAATAAGTAGTTACGACAAAATATTTTCTGAATGAAAAATTTAAATAAATTGTCCGTCTTGTTGACAAATATAAGTATTAAAAAAGTTAAATGTTAAAAGGAAGTCTCTCTTCTGGATGGTTTGAACAACATTAAAATGAAATTCGCGCAATTTTAATGTGATTCGAATAGATTATTTGATTTAAACAAAAGTCGAAAAGAATTCACGAATCACTATAAAATGTTAGGTTACATTTCCAAATCTATTTATTAATGGCATTTATAAATGGCGTTTGCGAATTTGATTTAATTAGTTTTGAAAATTGATTTGTTACGAAACATGTCAATCTTTGTTCTTGTGATGAGAATGACTGATGAACAAATCCGTATATTTGAAAACGTAACCTATATTTTATAGTAACTCGAGGCTTATTTTCGATTTTTGTTAAATGGTTTGGTTTTAAATCATTTGAGTTTCCGAGTTGATACTCACCTTATTTCTCCACACAATTTTGTTCTTGGATTGAACCAGACCAGCCAAATCTTCATATTCAATTAAATAACTCAAAAGTAACAAAGCATTTTTCTTTCACCTCACCACATCACTCCTAACTAAGTAACATTAACTAACAATGCCTGTCCTTGGTATTGCAACTGTAAATATCAACGGTCAATGATTTTTCTACATTCTCTACTCAGTCTACATTGCCTACACATTGTGCACATGTAAAGGAACAACACTGATATTGTTACGACTTCGGGATTCGTAAATAATAATCGGGACTTGATTTTGATTTCAAAAACTATAATGAACAGTAGCTTAACACAGCTCAAACTAAACAAACAATAACTTAAAATAGCTTTTATGTTGATAAATAACACTTAAATATTTCACCGCTTATTTCGCCCAAGTTGCTCACACTACCGCTCGCTCAATGTAAATTTGTTCAAATTGCGCGCCGCAAACTTTGGCCAAGACACGGAAAAAATCAAAATGTTAAAATGAAGGTAGACGAAAAGAAACTTAATAAATATTAGATCTGAAGTTAATTTATTATTTATCGTAAAAAGAGGGTAAGTACCTTTTGCAACTATCGAGTAAGTGCTAGACAAAGTATCATATTAATTGTTATGTCATTATACTCGCCATAAATTTATCGCAACATTGTTAATTATATTTTCCTTCTGAAGTGAGTTTGTACAAAACTGAACTGTGTAATCAAATGTGGAAGGTATGTTTAATTAATCGTTTCACATATTATTATTTTTTTTGTGTTTAATGGTTTAGAAATAATCGTACAAATCATACAAATATTTTACACCTGTTATATCTTTTTGATGAAACTTTTTGTTTAGTAATTCCGAATATCACCTGTTGGAAATCTATGTTTAAATGTTCTATACACTTTGTGTTTTCATAATAAAATTTAAAAACTTGCGCGTTTTTGCGCCACTCTGACTTTTTATTTATTTGTTGTAGGTCACTTCGTGGAATTTTCTCGACATGAAAATCATATTTGTCAAAAAATCAATGAAAAATGAATTTTAAAGAATTTAAACAAACTAGAACATTTTAGTAATTGTATCAAATTTAAGAAAAGAAAAAAATATGGAACATTTCTTTCAACAGAGGAGTGATAATTACAAAAGAAGAATTGATAAAAATGCTCCGATCAAACATGTGAGATAAATACATACATTCAGGAATTGGAAGTTGCTGCAGTATTTTATCTTTTTCCTGCTACTTTCTATACGGAGTGTAAAATAAATTCTATTGGAGACTGAGGGTAAAAGTCTGGAACACCCTAAATATTTGCTAAACTATTTTGTTTTTACAAGAACGCTCGAACTCGATTCCTACATTCCAGGTTATTAATTTTCAGCAATCATTGGGGTACAATATAAATTTCTTTTTTCGTAATAAATCACCATTTTTATTTACCTAGTGTTTTAATAAATATTTAATTTTGAATGAAGTAAATTAAATAAATATAAAATTATGGCCCGTTCACTATTAAACAGTGAAACGATGCATTTTTGACATTGTTATTGACATTGACATTTTAGACCAATATTTTGTTAGTCACAGTGCCCCTGCATTTATCTTTAATAATTTCCTTTGAAGAGACAGTGAAAATTTTCTCACATTTCATGATAATAATGAGCGTTGATGTGATAATCTGCATTCAAAATGCTTCCTCTATTTGTTTTGTTTCTTTATTAATACTTGAACATTTGTTTCAAAAAGATTCTTATGTGACTATAATTTTTTTATGTAGTTGTACGTAGAAAAATATGCCCGCTTGGAATTCATAATAAAACTACAGGTTTCCATTGAAAAAATAAAGTTGTTCTAGTACCCTAATGGTACGCCACTGTATAAATAATTGAACTGAAATGTAGATTTATAGTAATAACTTTTCTTTTTGCAAAAAGAAAATATTTTCGGAAATATTTACTTTACCAGACTTTTTCTTCACATTTTATGTATTGTTTTATAGTTCCTAAAACGAAAAAGTAAGAATTTTTATATTTTGCATGTATTTTTCAACGTAATATAACTACATATTTTTAATGAAAAAAAAATTTAAATAATTTTGTCCAAGTTTTTATTAGTACTCGGCAACACTGTGCGCCGTTCTCCTTTTAAGTATTTAATGCCCCGTGTAGAGCAATCTTTCTTAAAAGACGGTTGCACCAAACACTTAACCCGAGCTTAAATTTAATTATTATTTATAATATGATATTTGAGATTTCGTAAGTCACATTCTAAACGGCGCTTAAAGTTAAGCTCGGCTTAAGTGTTTGGTGCAACTGGCCCTTAAATATAATACTCTCTCAACGTTACTAACTTTTCGATTATTATATTCAAATTGCTACCAAAAAAAAAATTACATTGGTGTATACTTGTTTACATTATTGATTTAAATCATCGCGTGATTTGGTTATTTAAAATCCATTAATTTCGTTATCCTTCTCCTGCGTACATAATTTTAATTAAATCCGTTATTTGATTTGCGAGATTTATTAAGTGTATTATATTAATTGTTTATTCGAGTAACTGTCGATTAATTTAATTTAATATTCACTGCGTCGCGTCGTTCCCCTCCTGCATTATAAAATATTTTCATTGCGTTCGTTATTCACGAATTCACTTTATTACCTATTATGCCGAACGGGAAACATTTATCGAATAATTTTATTATCAGTTTATCTGGAAATTAATTTTATATTAAATGTTAACCACAACGTGGCAAAGATTTTAAGGACCGATTTGTAAATATTGTTTGTGCTATCTACCTGAGTAGAAACAAGATTTGTGTTGAGAAACTTAACTTGGTGCACAGCCAGAAGCTTCGGTCGTGACGGGCGTGTGTCTTTACCTAACGCGAAAATAAAAAAGGAGTGCCACCTAATTTTAACTGGAGATGAGGAGAGGATCGAAGAGAATGACTCAATTTATGCAACACTTTGAATGTCGTAAAATTGTCGACAAAATACATGCAACAGTTACAGAATGTTAAAAACTACAGTGTGTAGTGGGCTTAACAACACCAAGTGTGTGGGCACCTTAAACCTTAAACTTGAATCAGACAAAACTATGAAAAGTGACCTGAATTTAAAATGTTAGCCAAACTCCATACGAAATCAATCAGCGTCAAAGCAATTCAAATTAACTAATGGCAGATCTGTCACAAGCCTTACAAAAGTAGACACAAGAATGTTAATGTCGCTTTACGTACTTAAATGCATTATACTTCCATTTGTTTCGTTTTACAGTTCGTTAGTTAGTACAGTTATTATCATATAGAAAACGGATTTAAACATCGCATCTTGTTCTGCTTTTATAGAGACCCCTTTTCAAGAATGATGCTGATTTACTGGTAGTCTGAAGTGCACGTCGATCTTCCTCAAGCCATCGAGAAGCTAGAAGGCGTGTTACAGTACTTTACTGTTACATCAACTATAAGAAACATTATAAATTACTGACTACTAGTAGATATGCTATGCTGGTTCAGCGCCACTTTCCTATGGAAAATTAACATTGTTTTACAAATGTGTATGTATGGTTACCTACGGTCGCGAGTTGTTGGCGCTCGGCATTTCACGATCAGCTTTTAAGCAGCTTAAACGGATTAGGATCAACTTTTAACAGCTTGCTGTTCAGAAGCTGATCGTAATCCGTTAAAGCTGTTTAAAAACTGATTGTAATCCGTTAAAGCTGTTTAAAAGCTGATCGTCAAATGCCGAGCGCCATCAACTCGCGACCATAGGCAACCTTTACACATACATTTTTTTTAAGGGTGTCGTAATTGATTCCAAAATATTTCTACAAAATCTTTTACTACATTTTAATCCATTTTTAAAGGCTTGAATAATTTATTCGCATATGGGAATAAATTGGTCAAGTCGTTTTGAGTTTGCAGTGGGAATTTGGAGCTACGTCTCTGTTGATGAAGCCCTAAACAGAGGCTGCTCAAGGGATTCACTGCAATCCAAAACGATTTGCAACAAATTTTTTTAACATTTTAAAAAGATTACGATGAGCTTTTTAACAGCTTTAACGGATTAAGCTGTTAAAAGTTGATCATGAAGCTGTTAAAAGCTGATCGTAATCTGTTAAAAGCTGATCGTAATCTGTTAAAGCTGTTTAAAAGCTCATCGTAATCTTTTTAAAATGGATCAAAACGTAGTATAAGATTTTGTACGACACCCTTAAGAAAATTGTCAAGCAAATCCAATCTTGAAGTTAAAGACGAAAATTAGGATTGCGACGACGACGACGACGGAAAATTTACATATTACATATTATAGTATATGATGTATGTATAAGCATGTACATAGGTGTCTTCTACTTGAAACCCCCTTCAAAAAGATTACGATCAGCTTATAACAGCTTCACGATCAGCTTCTAAACAGCTTTAACTGATTACGATCAGCTTTTAACATAGCGTTTCCCAAACTGTGGGACACACAGTTTGGGAAAGTCCCCCTAGGGGGGCGCGTAAGTCTTCAAAGGGGAGCGGAGCAGAATAAATTTTGAGAACTTAAACGGAAATTGCAACTAATTTTTCATATTACTTTTTACAAGAGATTGCATATACACTTGCTTGCAAAAAAATCGCGTACACCTTCAAAATCAAGTAGCCGAGTTTTCACCTATTTTTTGCTTTGTAAATGGATATTTTGAGAATATAGAGTGATTTTTTTTTACTCTGAACATACAATGTAAATGCATCAAAACATGTGTTATCAAATGTAAAGACGAATGTCTCAAATATTCTATGAAGTACAATGAAAGCATTTGATAGTCATTTAGCATCAGTGTCCAACTTCAAGATTCTACGAAGGGGGGGGGGGGGCGTGAATCATAACAGAGTTCATAAGGGAGTCGCGAAACCTAAAAGTTTGGGAAACGCTGTTTTAACAGCTTGACTACCAGCTTTTAAACAGCTATACGGGTCTATTCTGTATCGAAGCTGTTAAAATTAACGCCACTGTTAAAAGTAGTATTATAACATCGCTGTTAACTGCTTTAACCTAAATTGCTATTCCGTAATTGATTTTAACACCGGCGTTAATATTGAATATTGACGTTATAATTGGAAATTATAACAGCGGTGTTAAAAATACGAGTAGAAAATGACGTACGCCTATGCATGTGCTTGCGCATTTAGCAAATCAACACGTGAATTGCCGCGAAAATAGTGAAAACACAACCTAAAAATTTTGGTACTTGTATGTTCCTTAGTTTTGCCCTGCAACTTTGAGATTTGTTATAGATACAATTTTTGTGTATTGTGTGATAATGAATTCAATTGGTATGTAATACATGATTTTATTATAGTGTACATATAAACATGTAATTTATTGTACAGTAAATGAAAGGAAACGGGCTAGAACGACGAAGAAACAAATCGACACAATGGTCGATTATATTATGGAAAATATGCCTATGGTGGACAGAGATAGTTATCCTTATGATAAGCAATGGGAGGAATTGAAAAATGTATTAAATGACACTGAAAAGGGACCACAAAAGAACGTAAAGGAATGGAAAAAAGTAACAATTTTAAATTAATATAAGTTATACAAAGCTAATATATTATATATTTCAATAGGTATTTAAAGAACTAAAAACTAACGTTAAGAGACGGGGTCGGGAGGTGAAAGTAGATTTAAATAGAACAGGTGGTGGAACTTCAAAGGTCAAACCTCTAACTGAGGTAGAGGAAAAAGTACTATCATTAATTTCAAAAGTGACGGTTGAGGGTGCAGAAGCAGTGATAGAGCTTGGGATTTGCAATGAAGAGGTAATTGTAATAAATTATTGTAATTTTAGTATTGGAAATTACATTAGAGTCTAATTTCAGGAAACAAATCGGGTAGAATCATTGGTGGAAGTTAGCAATGTAAATAATCTAATTGTTGAAGAGGTATTTTTATTATAAAAATCGCATTACACAGAATAATCATTGACTTTTTCAGCATGATATGAATGTTGATGAAATTGTGCAAATTGTGACCTCATCTTCACAGGTAAATTTGTATTTAGAGCACATTGTAAATAGAACTGAAGTTCTAATGTTTGTTTATGTGTAAGGTGTCCCAGATACCGAGTTCGCCATCAACGTCAAAACTGAAAAAGACTCCTGTAAATAGACGAAGGAAGAGACAAATTAATCAAAAAACAATGTTGGAGACTGCCATTGAACGGCAAGCAGAGGCGAGCTAAGCATTGGCTGCTTCTATTAACAATTTAAGTTCCTCGATAAGGTTTTTGGCAGAAAACATTGGCGAAGCAATTTCACAATAATTATATATTCATTTTTGTTTATTTTTTTATTTATAATAGCTTTTTTTAGTTTGTTTTATAATTAGTTTAGTTTATTTCATTATTAAAATGATTTAATACAACATTGTTTCTAATTCTTCTGCCCTGCACCAAGAAATTTGCATTTTGAGGATCTAAAATTAAAAAAATAAATAAAATAAGGTATAATTAAAATCAAATCATATTAACCTAAATTAACATGATTTGGTTCTACAATTTGTGGATCATCGTTTATCTCGTCAACCTCATTAAAAAGGATAGCGATATTGTGAATAACAGCACAAGAATAGATAATGTTAGCGGATTTTACTGGATGATAATTTAATGCACGATGTCGAAGTAGACACCGAAGCCTGCTTTTAAGGACACCATTCAGTCTTTCGATACAGTTTCTTGTGACTATGTGTCGAGAATTGTATCGACTCTCTGGTGTACCCTGTATGGCATTATTGAAAGGTGTTAATGGCCAAGGCTCTGTTGGGTAACCCGAATCACCTATGAAGAAAATTAAAAAGTATAACAAATATGAAAAGTATTTACTATTCATATTTCTTTACCTAGTAAATGTGTTTGCTCATCACCATTTAAAAAATTGTTGACTAAATGTCTTCGAATATTTGACACCATCCAAATAGCAGAATCATGGGTGGATCCAGGAAAACGCGCATTTATGTTTAAGATGCGTAGGTCAGCATCACAAATCTATAGATTTTAAATAAATACACATTTTATAAAATGTAAGTTATATGGATAAAAATATGATTACAATTTGGGTGTTAATGCTGGCATATCCCTTTCAATTAAAATAAACACGTCCAGGATACTGTTCGTCATATATTGGAGGTGCTATAATGGAAATGTGGCAACAATCAATTGCCCCTATGATATTAGGAAAATTATATTGTTGAAGAAAACTGTAAATAAAAGAATTAATATAATTATTATTTTACATCAAAAAACAATTATACCGTGCTTTCTTTGCATTTTTTTCTCTCTCTGTCATAGGGAATTTAATCCACTGCTGAGCTAAATGATTAACAATTATATCTGTTACTTTTTCAATACATCTGCTAACCGAGGGTTGGCTTAACCCAAACAAATTATTTGCTCCTGCACCAAGCTGATAGCTTCCATTTCCAAAGAAATTTAATGCTGTCAGCACCTACACAAAATTATTATGAGTAACGTAATTTTTTTATTTACTATCTATTTACAATTATAAAGTCGGTAATACTAGTAGTCCGCGTTGCAACTAAATATGGCCTAATTTCATTAATTAATTGCCTCGCTATATCTTTCCTTAAACGGAACATTCGTCTAAAATTTTCATTTGGAAGTTCGAATGGATTGCTAGTATCACGTAGATGCCTATGAAATTGTCTTACTTGTTGGCTGAAAAAGAATACTTTTTATTTGAATAAATTATTTTATATTCGGTACGTATATTTTTTAAGGAATAATTTGATTTATCCTTTAATTATTAATTTATTTGATAGATTGATACTTACCGTCTTTCATTTTCTTCAACTGCTTCTAATAACATTAGATTTGCACCAAAATCACCTATTTCTGTTATCGTTGGTGGAACAAAAAGTTCAAACGATATAGAAACAATGTAAATGTGTTTACGACCACTTTTCATACACTGCGCATGCTACTGACTATTTTCAATTCCTCTCTACCAAGAAATACCTATTATTTACCTTATATTCCTTGTACTTAACCTTTGCTGTTAAAAATTAACGGCATCTCTTTAGGTGTCGTTTATTTTAACATGGAAATGCTTCATTTTAACACCAAGCTGTTGAAATTTTAACGTTAAGTGATCGTACAGAATACCAAAACGGTGTTAAAATATTTTTAACATCAACCTTCAAATTAACATGACGTTAATTTTAACAACTTCGGTACAGAATAGACCCCTTAGTAGATTACGATCAGCTTTTAACAGCTTCACGATCAGCTTTTAACAGCTCGACGATCAACTTTCAACAACTTTCGGTTCAAAAGCTGATCGTAATTCGTTGAAGCTGTTTAAAAGCTGATCGTCAAACGAAGAGCGTCAACAACTCGCGACCATAGGCAATCATACAGTGTGTCTGTTAATGTCCGTACGCCTATTAAGTTGGTATGCATGCAACTTGATCAACTTGTAGTGGCAATCATGCCGTTTGCGTCAATTCTGGCAGAGTACATTGGCGGTTCGTTAAACATTTTCTCACTGGTCTTACAGAAGATGCTTGATATGTTTATTTCTTTAATTTCGAAATTTCTTTTCAAGACTCCTCAATTAACATTTTTGAATCCGATGTAAGTAATATTTTAATATAAATTTCAAATTACGTTCAAGTAGATAACTTATTGCGTTATCTTTATGCTAGGGCCACACTAGCGCGTAATGCCGTTAATTACTGCGCTATTTGGCATCAAACATAGGTGTAGCCACGGTTTAACAGGCTAATTTGTTATCGTCGTTATGAATGGCGTTAAACGTTAGACGATAGCTCGGGTGGCGGTCTGTTTTGAAACATCAAAAGGATTTAGCGCGTCATTTAACGCTTATTTTGGCCACACTAGCTAGCATTTGTGAATTAACTCACCCAACAGGTTTTAGCGTAGTTGTTATGTGTTCAAGCTTGAGCGTAGTTAGAGCTTGAGCTTGGTTAATGATTTTAAATACAATGGGCCGTATTCTCATCTCATGATTAGAGTTGTTTGTAACTAAAGCCGTGATGAAAATAAACAAAAACGATATAGCTTTATGCGAATTTAATGAGTAAGAGAGTGATAGAGAATTTAATCACGGCATTACTAAATTAAAAACGAGGTTAGAATATGAGCCATTTGCACGAAATGGACTGATAAAATAAATCGAATAATTATGAAATAATCGAGTTTTTAGCCTTGGGTTTTGTCTGGTCCAGTAATAATACAATAAACGTATAATATAATAATTTAACTTATAGAGTACACCAGTCTCCATCTTGAAATTATTTTATTAAAAAGCGCGTCATTTATTGACTTAACGTCAAATGCAAGAGTAGCCCTTCAATTTATCGCGTAGTTTAATCTATATTTCTTGACACCTTGATTATTACGATAATGGGCGTTAGGCGTTAATGTTAGTGTGGCCCTAGCTTTAGACAATTTTCTCCATTATTAAAAATATTCATGGCTGAACAAGATGCATAAGTACGTTCTTTCGGAGTGCAACTCGAAATCTCGATGTAAATCACCTGGGTGACTTAACTAAACCTCTTGTCAACATTCTTCAAACACAAATGGACCAAAGTCAACAAATCATTGCAAAAGTTATCAGTACGATCAGACAATCAGGTACGTGGACATTGAAAATAACGCAAGTCCTGAGTTATGCGGTTTTTGTAGATGTTAGTTACGCAGTCAGGCCAGAATTACCGAACGTGTGCCACGGAGTATCCTCATTCTTTTGCTGAAACCAATTTACATCTGATAATATTCTTGTTCTCTGCACGTACCAGTATAAATTATTTACAAGAGTTTCATGGGAATTGCATCATATGCCCAGATTTGTGACCTTGGCCATCGAAAACTTCAAATTTGACACCTCCAGACTATTTTCTTTTCGGTCATGTGAAAAATAATGTTTCATAAAAACATGAAATCAAAACCGATGCTTATCAGTGTTTTTTCATTTAATAAAGCCTTTATTATAATTCCCACATTAGCAAGCCTACAGAAACATAACCCTAGATTTCATTACATTTTGAAACCGCGACTTTTTACCACGCCACTGGACTTCACCAACTGTAAAATAATTAATATCAATGTTACCAACATAATTGACGTACAATCATTAACAGACACTCTGTACATACAGGGTGGCCCAACGATGCGTATTTCTTCTGTGAGGCTTTTGGGAAAAAAATTAGGAAAAAAATCTATAAAGAATTTTATACTAGACAATTCGCGACATATTGTAAAATTATTTTGAACTATACAGAGTGATCAGAAAAATGGTGGTTCGTGGAAACTTATTTTTTTTAATGAAACACCCTGCATGTTTTTAGATATTTGGATGCGCCAGAGCGAGCTGATTACAACGGTATAAAGATATATTGATTTCATTGAATAACTTTCGTAAAATAATTTTTTTTTCTTGAATAATTTTGCAAAAATTCAGTCAGTTTGAATATGAATTTCTGATTACTGAGGTAACACAGACGAACGAAAATCTACTCGATATTTTTGGAACTTTGGCCTTTATGAAAATGCGAACAAAGTTAAGATATCTTTTTGCATTATACCGAGCGATCGATACTTAGGAAACATTTGGTATCTCATTTTTTTTTAATGGAACGGCCTACTTTTTATTTCAGAAATGGATAGCATTTAAATGTAGCTTTCTGCTGATATAAGGTACCTTTATTTTTAATAATTTCGTCACTAGAAATTTTCTTTTTATAAGTATTTCAATGGTCGGCGTTTTAATCTATACACCCAGTATTGCTAATTTCCTATCTAAATTCAATCATTCGAAGTCATTTTTCGATCACTTGATTCTACTGTCAAAGATTTCTAATTTGAATACCCCCGCGATAGGATTTATTTTACCAAAAATAATTTAAAAACAGACCATTGAAATACTTGTAAAAAGAAAATGTTTAGTGACGAAATTATTAAAAATAAAGTTGTATAACCTTATATCGGCAGAAAGCTACATTTAAGTGCTATCCATTTCTGAAATAAAAAGTAGGCCGTTCCATTAAAAAAAAAAATAAGATACCGAATGTTTCGTAAGTATCGATCGCTCGGTATAATGCAAAAAGATATCTTAACTTTGTTCACATTTTCATAAAGGCCAAAGTCCCAAAAATATCGTGTTAGATTTTCGTTCGTCTGTGTTATCTGTTAATCAGAAATTCAAATTCAAACTGACTGAATTTTTGAAGAATTCTTCAAGAACAAAATTTATTTTACGAAAGTAGTTGAATGAAATCAATATATCTTTATACCGTTGTAATCTGCTCATTGCGGCGCATCTAAATATCTAAAAATATACAGGGTGTTCCATTAAAAAAAATTAGTTTCTACGAACCACCATTTTTTTGATCACTCAGTATGCCGCGTATTGTCTAGTATAAAATTCTTTATCGATTTTTTTCCTATTTTTTTTCCAATAGGCCTCACAAAAAATACGCATCGTTGGGCCACCCTGTACATATTTGTGACGCAACGTTAATTCTTCATATGTAGGCCTAGGCGCATTTTAGGCGGAAGGTTTCGTTAAATATACGAGGAAATACTAATATGCTGAAGCGATCATAGTCGGAAAAAGTTCTAATCTTTAACACGTCTGCCCTGTAAAAACAAGACAATAAACTAGTCGAAGCCCGAGAAGTCCTCGAGATGTCTGTGCGGCACGCAGCAACCACTACAGTTCTGGTCGACTGGATAGAAAAACTTGTTTACACAATCGATTCATTCCGAAATGAACTCACATTCTTTTTGCAGTGACGGCGCTATAATTGACATAAATTAAATGTATTATGCCAGTCTTTCTAAAAGTTACATTAAATAATTATAATGTATTCATAATTATTAATTTGAAAGAAACTCTAAAGGCGAATATGTTACACACGTAATTTACATCAAACGGTTGTTTCTGTTGCAATGAGCGCCGCGAGGGTGAGAGTGCCTCGGTCATATAAGCCGTTCAGCGGCGACGTTGAAATCTACGCCGCTGCTTTGTTTATCTTTATTCTGGTTTTTACCAGATATCCTAGGAATGTCCGACCCTTATTCATAACAAATTTGCGTAGAACCGGTTTAGTATATCTACTACTATTAATTACAATTCAGTGCTTCAATGTCTCCCAATTTTAAGCGAATGGAAATTTGTACGAATGTAAAATTACCTCATGGACGGTTTTCAGTATCACGGCAAAAACGCACGGGAACGAAACTCAATTAAAATGTACGCTTCTGCAACAAACTGCACATAATTTATTCGTCGATAAAAATTCACGAGGCATACATTTCCAGCGCAACTTTTTTGCATTATAGGCGCCGCCAACACCGAAAAAGATTAACATAAATTTACACCGCTAACCACCTGTTTCGCCCGCACGAATTTCCTGAATTATTTATCCGCTCGTTCAGACCGGATGCAATTTCGTTCGTTCAAATGAATTAATTATTTAATGTGAGCCAGATCGAGCGCGCGTGAAACGAAATCTTATTTGGTCGGATTAATTATGTATATGGAAGTCTCGTCGCTTTCAAGAGCAGGAGGAATAACTCCACGTCACGATAAAGTAGAAGACATTAAACGTATTAAAATGTATTGGAGACTGCGGTTTGTAGTACAAAGAAATTGGATTTAACCTTCTAACCAAAAAAAGTTTGTTTAAAAACTAGATACATATTTCGGCAGCTATGCTGCCATATTTAGTAGATGCCTTCTTCTTCATCACAAGAGAAGTGACTGTGTCATGCCTATCGCTACCTTATATACTAATTCGTTCCGCTCCAATGAAGCGTGCTCTCTAAAGCGAGCGTCTCACTGGATTACTTCAACCAAGTCAAGCAACACGGAACCTGCCAAAGACCCATGATCGGTGGTCATTAAATCTCTCTTATTTTTGTGTATGAAAATGGTTTCAAACCCGTCTAATTTCCTGTTCCTTGACGTTGCTTTTACTAACCTAAGATTGTTTAAATCTATTTTATGACTGGTGTCAAAAATATGTTAGGCAACACTGGATTTTTCAATTCTATTGTACTTTAAATGAGCTAAGTGTTCTTTAAAACGTGTCAGTATATTTATTTTTGTTTGCCCAATATAAATTTTTTAGTACACCCTTGGCAAGATATTTCATAGATTCCTGATTTCTGATTTGGTTCAGTTTTGTCTTTAGGGTTTGCCAGTAAAGGTTTTCCTATTATTATTAGTACGAGCGACTGTATACCCCTGCGTTTTAAAAATGCTATTTAAACCTTTAGAACAATATTTGTCAGACGGAATTTTAATGTATTTGGATATGTTTATTATTACGGTTCGATTTGAATTCACGCTTAGCTAATTATAATATTTTATTTCGATTTCAAATTCAGGACAATAGGCATAGTCGATTTTTTTGTTTTTCCGGGTAGCATAGCGATATAAACAGTCGAAAATAACACGCTCACCAACGAAGGCTGTCATTTACGTTCAGCGTTTTATTTATTTATTGAAGGTCACTCAATGTGATGAGGATTTCTATTTTCGTTGTTGATGAATCTCTGGATAATATAGTTCCAGCATTGAATGGATTTGTAACGTGTTATCGACTCAGACCACCCGTGTTCCTGTCAACTTTGCCTTGTGTCTCGTCCTTTATTTTTTTTATCTGCCCTAGAACGTCGAAAGGGGTAAGTTTCTGTTCGATTAGAGTAATTTTTCGTTCTGCATTTCGCTGATGTTACATTTTAATCCAATAGCAAAAACCGTGGGGAATGAACCCGAACCCTGGTGAATCTTAGAGTTTCGTCTGATCCGGACCTTAGTTGGCGTGGTCACCCTCGATTTCGAGAGCCTCTTCCTACTTCTTAATTGCTGCTGGAGGTTCAGAAGTCCCGTGTGGAGCCTACCGAATCAAATAAGTCACTCGAGAGCCGTAGCTGATTTAAGAACACTCAGAACGTAGGATTGGTGGAAGTTGAATTGTGTCGTGAGAGTTTTGTTACTTTTCTTTGCGCCTTTATTGGCGGTATTCTCCATTATTGATCCCGGATTGTCATTTGAACTCTCGAGATTTTGATTAAGACCTGCATTACCGTACCATTTTACTTTGCCGTCCAACATAACGTTTTGTAAATGTTCTTGTAAACCGTAGAAGAGATCTCTCGTCGGTAATTACGCGTTTTCTGCGCAGTGTATAGACCACTCATATATTTAAAGATAAATTTCTTTTTATGATTCGTGCGGTTTGACAAGGCTGTCACTATATCTGCTTATGAGGTGACAGATGTACACATGTAGCGGATAAAATCCATAACTCCGTTAATATTTGTAATAAAGCAAAAATCTAAAAGGGGTATAGCGATTCAAATTACAGCGCATAAGAAGAAGTATATTTTGAGATATTTTCATTAATTTTTTTTTTCGGTTGGTTTTTTTAACTTACTTTCAACAGTATAAAATTTTGAATCGATTACATAACTAAAAATTCAAGAAAAACGGCCATAAAAGTTTAATTGTAAAGTTGAAGAAATTAACAGAATATCTAGTTAGCTAGGTGTAAAACAAACAAAATTTGTTTGATTGACAAGAACTTGTAAATACCAATCACAATAAAGTGAGTATTTTTATTCCCTGTGGATAGTAGGAGTTACACTAATTATTAAAAACCTTTTACCAAAATGGTGTTGCTGACTGAAAAACAAAGAATTGAAGTTCTAATGATGATTGGGTATGGCGATCGAATTAGAACTCATCAAGAGGTGTGTCGACTTTTTATAGACAAATATCCTGATCAGCAAATAAGTCAATCCACAGTCAGCAGAATAGAAAATAAATTTCGAAATTACGGTATTGTGAAAGACCTTCCAAAAACTGGCCACCCTAAGACAAAATTAATTGACGATGTGCAGCTTGATATTTTACTAGAAATAGAAAATAATCCGCATTCGACTAGTCGAGACATTGCTTTAGAGCACAACTTGAGCCATACCTCGGTACTGAAACTTTTAAAAATGCAAAAGTTTCATTCGTATAAAGTAAAATTAGTCCATGAGTTAGCAGAAACTGACTATGATCATAGACAAGAATTTTGTGAAGAAATGTTGGAAATTTGCAATCGTGATCCAATGTTCTCGCAGCGTATAATTTTTTCTGATGAGACAAGTTTTACTTTACATGGAACTGTTAACAGACATAATTGTCGATATTGGTCTGGGGAAAATCCCCACTGGATGCAAGAAGCTCATACTCAACATCCCCAGAAGCTCAACGTATGGACAGGAATTGTCGGTGACAGAATTTAAGGTCCATGCTTTATCGAAGGTAATTTAACTGATGAGAAATATCTACACCTCTTACAATTCGAATTAGTACCTGCATTGGCGATATTATTTCCTAATGAAAATGACTGTGACGTACCAAACAATAACATTTGGATGCAACACGACGGTGCTCCGCCACACTACGCAGTTGATGTGCGACGTTATTTGGACGAGATGTTCCCAGGTAGATGGATAGGAAGAAGAGGTCCAATGGAATGGCCAACTAGATCCCCTGATCTAACGCCATTAGACTTTTTTCTATGGGGGTATTTAAAAAGCAAGGTGTATAAAAATAGACCTAACAACTTAGACGATCTTAAAGAAAGAATTCGACAGGAGTGTAGGTTAATAACACCTCAAACTATTCAAAATGTAATAAATGAATTTTATGAGCGTCTTGGGTATTGTCAGTTGGTGCATGGTCGTCAGTTTGAACATTTATTGTGATTTCAATGACTGTCAAAATCAAATTTTGTTTATTTACACCTTAATTTTGTTTCGTTTTAAACCTAGCTAACTAGATGTTCTGTTTATTTCTTCAACTTTACAATTAAACTTTTATGGCCGTTTTTCTTGAAATTTTTGTTATGTAATCGATCCAAAATTTTATACTGTCGAGAGCAGGTTAAAGAATCCCACCGAAATCAAAAACAAAAAGTATAGGTTGTCATTTAAAAAAAATCTTGATGACGTCATAACTTAAAAAAAAAATTCATGAAAATATCTCAAAATATACTTCTTCTTATGCGCTGTAATTTGAATCGCTATACCCCTTTTAGATTTTTGCTTTATTACAAATATTAACGGAGTTATGGATTTTATCCGCTACTTAGTTTCCACGCTGTATGTACCTTTCTTATTGCGTCCTATAAGTTAAACTTTATACGGGCTTCTGTCAATTTAGATTATGCGTGCGGGTCTAGTTCTGTGGGAATTTTGACGTTTAATAACGTGTGCAGTCCTAGCGGTACCACGTATTTTACCAACCTACTTGGGTATATCTTTGCTAGGTGGCGTCCTTATTACATCTAGGTATCGAGCTACCGACAATCATATTGAAGCCCACCCCATCTCCACTGAGTAGGGCATAACCCCAAGTAATTTACAACATCTACGAAATTTCCCCAGAATTCGCAGCATATGCAGGGTCAAAAAGATCGTCGAAAAAGTAGGTAGCATTATTTCTACCGGTAACAAAGTGGTAAGATTTTTGATGTTGGCTTTGTTCACGATTTTCCTTAAAGTATTTTCTAGGACATCTACTGAGTAACCATTGTGGACTGCTGTATCTTTAATAAATCTGAGTTCTCTGTTGTATCTTTCTTTTGAGAGTAGGAAGTTGACTAATCTATTAAGTAGAAAATAAATTGCAGAATACTTATGCGACAAGACATGTTGTGAGTCATTAACAATAAATCTGTTGGTGCTTATTTCTTTCCTGTATATATCAAGTTCTAATTTGCTTTCACTATTTCTAATAACCAAGGCATCTAGAAATGGTAATTTCCCATCAACCTCTTTTTCAACCGTGAATTTAATTCTAGGAAATTTAGAATTTAAAATAAACCAAAAAATCCTCTATTCTGCATTCCTTGGTATTAAAAACAGCAAAAACATCATCTACACATATAAACCAAATTTTTGGGAAATAATTACAATTTTCTTTGAGAGAAGTTTCTAAAATACACATAAAAAGATTAGCAAGATATGGTGACAAGCAGTTTCTCTTTGAAGTCCCTTCGGTTTGTTTAAAAAATTCTCCATTCACTTGGAAACAATTTTGCGACATACATAAGTTTGTGAATTGCAAAAATTCATCTATCTTACATTGTTCTATGTTGTTGGAGGCTAGGAGATCTTACAGGTAGTTTAATGTGTTTGGAATGCAGACACTGGGAAATAATGATTGGACATCAAAGGATACCAGTATTTCATCACCGCTTAGTGTTACATCTCTAACGCGTTGTATGAAATCTACTGAGTTTTTGACGGAAAACACGTCTTTGGAGTTAGAAAGTTTGTTAAACTCGGTGTTTAACCATTTTGATAGTAAGTAGGTGGGAGAATTAATCCCGGATACTATTGGTCTTACTGATTTGCCGGGTTTATGTATTTTAGGCAGCTCGTATAATTTGGGGAGGATCGGATTAGAAACTATAACTTTTTATTTGTTCTATTTGTTTTTGGAAAAGAGGACAAATTTTAATGGTCTTCTTTAGTGTCCAATCCAGTGTTGCCCAACATATTTTTGACACCAGTCATAAAATAGATTTAAACTATCTTAGGTTAATAAAAGCAACGTCAAGCAACAGGAAATTAGACGGGTTTGAAACCATTTTCATATACAAAAATAAGAGAGATTTAATGAACACCGATCATGGGTCTTTGCAGGTTCCGTGTTGCTTGACTTGGTTGACGCAATCCAGTGAGACTCTCGTTTTAGAGAGCACGCGTCATTGGAGCGGAACGAATTAGTATATAAGGTAGCGATAGGCATGACACAGTCACTTCTCTTGTAATCAAGAAGAAGGCATCTACTGAAGATGGCAAAGCTGCCCAAATACGAATATAGTTTTTAAACAAATTTTTTGTGGTTTTTTCTTTATAAAACGTATTGTTCGGGAATTTCGTTTGATGTTGGTCTGTCTTTTCAGAATTTAGATCCACGTAGAAACTCTTACAAGACGTATTCAAAAAGCGAATAAAACTCCGTCGTCCTTGTAAACTAAATTTTTTTCCGATGCGGCGCATCCACCATTTTTGCAATTTAAATTTTGCTTCCTACGACGCGCTCAGAGATTTTAATATACCACACATATTTTATCAGGAAATGATATTATAGAAGCACAGATCCCGGAAACATAAATTGCCGCGCTCCCCCCCCCCCCCCTTCCGGCTTTCCCGGCGCAGCTTTCGCGTTAGAAAACGCGCGCTCTCGCCGGACTTTTAATTACACGCTGCGTCTTAACTGATTAAGCTCGGGCTTACGGCAGCTTTAGGATCGTTTCTGTAAATTAGGCTTAGCAGAGGGCCGTAATTCTATCAGGGGGTCACGCGACCTTCCAAATACACTTAATTAATTAGGCCGACGTCTTTCTTTCTTTCTCGTTTTAAATCGCTTAAAGCTGAAGCTCCTCGGTGAAATCGTGTAAACATCTGACGGTGACGCTTTTCACGGAAATATATTACGGAAACGCGAATGTGAAATCTCGTTTGCCAGCGCGGGTCACATCCATGCAAAATTTCGCTCGACATCGGTTTCTTCACTTCTTGTCACTTAAAGGTGCTGCAGAGCTTAAAAGCTCGTTTAGTTCGTATACTATATCCAATTTACATACATGTCATTTACACAGACTTTATAAAACCGTTTGACGAAGAAAGACGTAATATTCTTATAGTTAAATCAAACTTGCATTTGGAAATACATCAATTATAAAGAACCAACTTACAATAAATAAACTGGCACGGATTTAGATTCATGGAGGTGTAGAGCTAACTATGACCGATTACGATTTGAGCCCACTTCGAATCTCATTGTATTCCATCGTACCTTCGCATGTTAAAACGTGCGGAACGCGTACCCTATTTATAGAAATTATCATTCGCATTGCACAATTGTATGTACAGTCCAAGCAGTAAATCTTCATACTAATTCAGTCAGCCGTAGGATGAAATCACAACTGTGGTAATGACCGTAGTCTTTCAAATTCAATTCAGTTTGTTACGTGGTAACGAAAGGAGCACATTGCGCGTTTGGACCCACAGTTTGTGGAACTGCGCCAATCGTAACTTACCGTGCATCTGGGATTAAGCCCAAGCTAACTTACCGTGCCTCTGGAATCAAGTCGGTCGTTCTCTCGAGGACTACAATGATATGAAGAATTGCGTAATTGCGCCCACTCCGTGGAGACGGCGTGGGAGATTATTCACGTATTACAGTCAAGGGCACCAGCCAGCAGATACTACTCAGCCCAAGAGTAGAGAATGAAACACGGCCGAAAAAAGTGTATTCCTGGAAGGTGCAACTTCCCAGGACCCGCTTCCCCAATAGTAGGCCACAGGTGAAGGTAAAAAACAAAAGTGATCTTTTAGTACTCTCCCAAAAGCGTAAACCCCGGCAATAAAAGATATTTAAATCCGAAAAAAAGGATCCATTTATTATTTCAACAAAATAGGGTTGTGAAACCAAGCAGCCCCGTACTGGGTTGTCAGACACATTAATATCAATAATATTGAATATATTACATCTTCCTAAATCGAAAGATGTTGGCGTAACGATATGAGTACTCTCGCGTGGCTTATAGACTCTTATCATCTAAATAAACAAATTTATGGCGTGAAGCGCGCAAGACCAAAATATACGTAAAATACAATAATATACAAAACAGTAAGGAGCTGATTTCAAAAGTACGGCAATTCCCTCACTGACTTGAGCCTGAAAATCTAACAGTTAAAACACACACAAAAAAAATTAAACTAGTGAAATTGGCGTTGGCGTATCGACGTAAGTACTCTCGCATTGCTTAGAAATTCTTATCACATAAATAAACAAATTTACGGCGTGAAGCGCGCAAGACCAAAATGTACGTAAAATGCAATAATAAAGAAAACGAGCAAAATTATGGCAAAACGCTCACTAACTTGAGGCTGAAAATCTAACAGCTATCAAACACACTCACACACAAAAAAATGAAACTAGCAAAATTGGTTATACGGACAAAAGTGTAAATGAACTTAAACAAAAAAAATAATAATAAATGTATAAATCAGGTCCCAAATTGCGTTGCCACAAAGTGACCAGCAAAGAAAAGTTAAAATTATTGCAGGCAAAATATTCCTCCCGCCGAGTTCGCAGGTGAAAAACACAGGCCAACACTGACCACGCCAAGGGCTCGAAGTATGCAAACCCCCCAAAAATGTTACACCCATGGTGTAACGTTACGCAACACGTTGCCGAAGAAGGAAAAGAGATGGAAAAATCTTACGCTTCCTCTCAAGAGTTCAAATTCGATAGGATAGTCCGGGAATTGCCGGGATGGCAACAGCTTCCAACCACGAAAGCGGGCCAACGCTTCCGGTACTAAGCGAGGCGATGACCAGTCTGCATGAAATCGGCGTTAAATACTACCCGGGACTACTTGCTTGCCGTTAACAACAAGCCGAAAAAATTAAGGCAAGGTGTAAACTAGAGCGGAAACGCGCACGCGGCGGCGGATTTGTTTTTTCTCCTTATGGCCGTACCGTCACCACACCGTTTCCACTCTGGTTTGCACGTCGCTTATCGTGGCGTACTCCCAGAGCCGAAAGATTGGACCTAGCCTAGGGGGGCAATATAACGGTACGGCTTATAATCCATTCACAACGGCTAATGAAATGTTCAATACAGATCATCCAAACAGGCATCAAAGCACGCAGCGCGATTAGAAACGTGAATAAATGTTTAGAGTTGAAAGTGCATTTTATTGGAGACAACAACATCCGGAATTGAGATGAGGATTACATTAACAACGTCATTCATCAGCATCCAGACTGGATAAAACAAAGTTAAACCAAAAAACTTAACCATGATAACAATCGGTTGGCTTGGCGCAAGTCGTCACACTGTTGTTATTATTTTAAAAATAGAAATTTTGCATTCAGCATTTAAACGACTTATTTAAACAAGCAATTTTAAAACGGAATACCGAGTTCATTGCGGACAGGTGTTTAATTGGTACAACAAGTGCAAACCAAGAGTATCATTAGACAGTTGTGCGTAAAACGAAAGTCAAACTAACAAAAGAGGTGCTAACCTGGAGTGATGATTTGGCTATCGTGAATTCCGGGGTTCTCACGTGTGTAAAGTAGATAAGTCTTTTGCTCATCTACAACAAGAGTTGGAAGGTTTCATTCCTTCAAGAGAGCAAAACCCTGAATTTCAAAAAGAACCAAAAAGAGCTACCAGCCGGCCCACTACTAGCAATACGTAGGTAGAGTGATATCGCGGTCAACGTCTGCTACACTTCCCGTCAGGATTTAAGTGCACAGTGTTGAAACGCGTTGAGTGGGAGAGAGTAACGCGTTCTTGAATTAGAGACTATGAAAATGACTCATAACATCAAAGAAATACCTAAATCCGTGTTTTAGTTATATTTAAAATTTTAATTTAATATTTTTAAATGTGATTACGATGAGAAATAAAACAATGGATTAACTAACAATACGGGGCTACTGTTAATGTATTTCCATCGATGACGGTTACAATTGCATTCCTACACATTTCCGCTCTTTATATATTTATTTGTGGACCTAATATTAATTAAAATTTATTTTATTTATCCAGTCGACAATTAGCGCAGTACTTCAAACAATCCGACGCCCACATACACTTTCTAATAATTAGAAAAATCGTTCATTAGATACACCACTAATAATTTCACTATTAGATTTTCTATAAAACCATTTAAAATTTGCGGAAATAATTAAATTACACCAAAATAAACATAATGGTTTATTTACTTCTTTTCATTTATTTCTCTCATTACCTTTCTTCCTTTGTTTGTTTTTTTGTTCTGTAATTGTTTTTTTATAACTGTTGGGCAAATATATATTGTTACGATGATGATGATTATTATTATTAAAACATACACATTTTCTGTCTTCATTCATCAAAAAGTCAGTGGCGGAGTGGCAATTGAGGTACAAAGGGGTGTGT
Organism: Prosopocoilus inquinatus; assembly: GCA_036172665.1. NCBI lineage: Eukaryota > Metazoa > Arthropoda > Insecta > Coleoptera > Lucanidae > Prosopocoilus > Prosopocoilus inquinatus. The sequence goes on from CM069877.1 coordinate 33,738,707, forward strand.
AATTATACACCCCTTAACAATTATCGAATTCGCTACAAAACAAGGCAAAAATGGACCTTACTGAAATATTTCTTAATAATTCGCGGCTTCTCTTCAGTGTTTTAAAACATTTGGTATAGACGCAGTAGCGATAAATGAAAAACAAATTAGAAAAACAAAATGAAAAAAGTCAATCTGCTGATGAAAACAAAAATTAAAAATAGAAAAATATGTTTAACCGACCAATTAAGAAAAACCAAAAAATAAATAAATAGCTGAAATAATAATCGCCAAAGTGACAAGTAATTGATGAAAAAAGGACAACTAATTAAAAAAAGACACAAAACCCAATCGACTAATTAAGAAAAACAAAGGACAATCAACTCAGGCACAAAGAAAAACTATTAGGAGTCGGAACAGTGAAGGGTTGATTGAAAAAATAAAACTTACGTTGAAAACTGACCAGTTAAGGAAAACATTTGACAGTCATCCGATAAAAACAGTTGATGGCCTGACGGGAACAATGAAACAGTGAAAAAATAAATAACGATCGCCAAATGAACATTTACAACCTAAGCCAAAAATTAAAAGAAAACAATCGACTAGTTAAGGAAAATAAAAGGAAAAAACTGAAAGTTGAAAAATATGTCCAATCGCTCAGTTAAGATAAACAAAAAAAACAATAATAAGTAAATAAATAACAATTGCCACATAAAAATCGATGAAGGACTGACGAAAAGAGAATGCAACTAACGAAAAATAAAACTCAAAAACAATCGAATAATTAAGAAAAACAAAAAGCAATCAAATTAGAAAATAAAGAAAAGCAAAAAATTACAATCGAACAGGGAAAGATTGAAAGAAAACCGACAAAAAAATGAGTAAAAACAAAATTTATACGTACAACCAATCAATCCAGAAAAACATGTGACAATCGACCGTAAAAATAGTCGACAGTAGATGGGATAGAAGAGATCAACGAATAACTAAACAAATAAATAAAAAACAATCACCAAAAAAAATATTAACTGCCAGATAAAAATTGACAAACAATTGACGACAAAAAAAATTACAACTAAACAAAAATAAAACAGAAAAAACAATCGATTAATTAAAAATAAAGCAAACGACGGACAGCTTAGGAAGAAAAATTAAAAATGACAATCGAATAGCGAAATAACGCAATAAAGCTGACGATAGAAAATGAGTAGAAAACAAAATTTATGTACACAATTCAAAAAAAATGTGACAATCGACTAATAAAGACAGTCGATGGAGTGACGGTATGGGCAGGGTAAATTAAAACCTAAACGAGTAAATAATAATCAGTTAACATACTTAAACGGTATGTGTAATCAATGTGTAATCGTGTTAGTATTCCAGTTACGAAACCAAGAAACAACCCGCGTATTGCGAAACTGGAGCACTTATTCGCAAGCCTTTTGCAAACTCAAGTGCTAATTCACGACCGAGTTGAGTAAGCTCAGTTTCGTGAACAAACCGGTATAAATAATACGAGCCGAATTCGGAACTAAATTCGGAACTAGTCGTTAACTAAATCGTTAGTTTCATTCACATCAAGTGACATGCCGTCTCCACCCCCGATTGGACGCCGCCATCATTTCCCCTGGTATACACTGTCATCGCCCCTAATCTAAATCAATAAAGACGTGTGGTATATTATTCTAACCGAAATGTTTCAAAAGCTCTACCTACGCCCTAACAAATCGTAAGTTCGAACTTAATATTAATTATATAGCAAACAAATTTGTACGTTAGGATTTATTGAATTCAGGATTGATGTCAATCGGCTATCGAATGTAACCATCTAACTGGCAGTAGCGCCACCACTGGTTGGTGCGTCAAACTTCGATTTCGTCGGCTATTGCCAACCGTCGGGCGTCGGTGACCTTCGAAAAGGGCTTGGCTGTTGCTGGGCGACGACCTTATATATGGAGTTCCGTTGCGTACGTAATTCGTATACGCCCTCGGCAGGAAGAGATTCCTCGCAGAAAACAGGGAAGCGCGATGAAAAGAAGAAAAAGGAAGGATTTCCCCGTTGGAACAAAGAAATCGAGTATAAATATGGGTCGCTCGAATAGCGTCATTAATTACCTGTCTATTTGAATTAGAAATGGAATATCCGCTCGGTTAAATCAGCTTACAGCAAATCAAAAGTCGCTCAAGGCTCAAGGAATGCCCGTGTCATTGTATTTAATTAGAATGCGGCATTAAAGTTATGTCCCAATTTTTTAGAACACACACGCATGTACACCTTGCAGTGTTGAAAACGCAAGTGGCGCTCTCCTTTCGCTTTCTGAATGCGAGCAACAAACAGCTCAAAATGGCGACCAATCAGAACACAGAAATACACCTGTGGTTGATGAATATTGACAATATCACTGTCTTCGCTTGTTAAAGAAAATCTTTCAAATGTTTTTTTTTCTTTTTGTAAAATTGGTTAAACAGAATTTTGTATGCGTTCAATATTTACATAATGTAATGGAAAAAAGAACAAAAGATTTAACACCCTGACGCACTAATCGATTAGAAAAAAGCCCCGAAATCCAGAACAGTGTTTGGCATCTTAAAATGAAACCGAAGTTACAGAAGTGCAGTATTGAACGTAATTGTTGCACTCAATTAAGGGTATTTTTTGCATAACAATTGCAATATCTGATGCCCAGCTTACGCGAGAATCCAACCGGGAGAAAACGTTTTTTTTTTTTTTGTTGGAACACCATGTTGAGTTTCTCATCGAGAATGTTACACTTATTTAGATAAGACATGAGTATATAACAAAATAATACGTAGTGTATTCTAGTATTTAGCATTTAGCTCTTAACATTACAGTTTTATTGACTGTGAATAACGTAATGCATTCTTGTTACAGTGTTACGAACTATTTCCTGGTGAACCTATCAGCGGCGGATCTTCTCGTAACTCTGGTCTGCATGCCTAACGGAGCGTGGCAAGCGTACACACGGCTTTGGCATTTCGGAGAAGTCGCCTGCAAGGTCTCCAAGTACTTACAATGTAAGTTCCCAACAAATCGGCTTCCACTTGAAGGCTCCCACAAACTGATAAAACTTTCCCCCTAATCGTACGCAAGTATAACAAAACCGGCACAACCCCCAAAAAAAAAAATTCAAAATCCGAAACGCAAACACTCTGACACATTAAAGGAGTCATTTTACAACTACTTATAAACATTATAAAACTTTGCTTCTTAATCGTGCTTGAAACTCGTTTGGAGTCGGAGAAGTTTTCAAATAAAGTAGTTCCTGCTCGAAGACCCAAGTTTCATTTTAAAGTTTTTTGAATTTTCATCTGTGCAAATGTAAACAGAAAAAAAAAGAAATTAAAATTCTCTTTGCCGCCCAAAAACCCATTATTCTTAATAAAGCGGGGCGGGCGGCTTCCTCTTAAAAACAAAACGGGCGAAATTAATTAAGATAAGGCCGCGGCGCAATAAAGTTTAATTTGGCGAGATAAGGAAGGTAAATTGTGGTAGGCAGGGCGCAATCACGCCGGGCCATTTGTTCCGGAACGGGGCCTTGTTTGCGCGCGGGCTCTCACCATTACTATGTTTGTCGATCTCGGCCTGTTATTGTGTTTGGGGCGCCGCTTATTTTGTTGACAGTCTCTTGATGATGAGCTCTCGTTAAAAAAGTCGGCGACTCGTTCGCGGAAGCATTTGCCTTATTTGGAACGGAACTTTATAGTGCTGTTTTGTCTGAGGAAGTTTCCTGAAATGGAGGAATGATGAACTCGTCTCTACAGAATGTCTAAAAATTTAAGGAAAAAAATATTAACGATGAATCGGCAAAAACTTTTCATTTGCAAGACCATTAGAATAAACAGGTATGCATATGATTGCGAAAGAAAGAAGAGTCAAGCTTCAAATTTCTTTAAGAGTATGAGTTAAACCAGATACGGGGGCCAGGGAGTTACTCTAGCTGAAGTGCGCACTGTAGAACCGACTCCCAAGAATCTACAGCGTACGCTGATAACTAGAGAGCGGATTTATATGCGAGTAATTTTGATGAAATATGCGCATATATATGCACTAAAAAATGATGAAATATGCACATATATATGCACTAAAAATGGCGAAATATGTGCAAGATAGGCCGAACACTTCAAATAATGCAATAACTGGTCTACTGTGTTTTATGGGCATTCTTATTCAAATAAAAAACATTATATTTTATACAATTTATTTACATTTATTTGTAAACGCTTATATGAAGGAAGTATGTATATTATGTATGTACATTATTAAGTAAATATTATAACGACTAAAAAAATCTTCGATTATAATTTACAACAATGTGTTTTTCCAAGTTCTCTACCAGGAAATTTTGCCTTTTATCTGACAAAATATTTTTATAAATTGAAAAACTCCTTTCAACATCCACGGAGGTAATTGGGGCATATTTAAAGTGACTCATAGCTGAAAATTCTACACTTAAGTCAATTTCAAAGTTTCCATTCAAAATTTCGTAAATTTCCTCAAGGGTTTTGAAGCCGCTATTTTTTATCTAAAACGGATAAACATTTTTTATTTACTGAACTGCCGATTTTACCTGGAACTTTTGAAATATTCTCTTTAAATTCTTTAACAATTTTAACGGATTCTATTAAAGACATTTTCGGTTTTTCTAAATTGTTTATTGTTTGTATTACAAAACTGTAATGCATTTTGATGAAGTTCAGTTGATTTGCCAATGAAGTTTTTGTTACAATATTTTGTGCCTTTGCAATAGCAGCACTATCTTGGGCATTAAACTCTACAACCAATTCCTTAATTGCTACAAAATGTTCAGCATAAAACATTGCCGCTTCCAACCAAGTTCCCCACCTAGTCAACACTGGTTCGGGAGGTAAAGGTACATTCGGCAATTTTTCCCTGTACAACTGAACTCGTTGGGGACTTTTGACAAATATTTTTTTAATGGTACTAATTAGTAGATTTACATCAGAAAATTCACATCTAATATGTTCAGCTACTCTGTTACATCCATGAGCTAAACAATTCACGTGAACTAAATTTTTATAGAAAAATTTTGTGCAAATCGTTTTTGATTGCAGCGAGAACCTCGAGCAGCCTCTGGACAGCTGTTTCAGCCCTGCTTGGGGCTTCTTCAGCAGAGACGTAGCTCGACATTCCCGCTGCAAACAAAAACGACTTGCCCAATTTATTCGCATTTGCGATGTAAGAGTGATGAACAGATAAAATAGCGACATCTTACTATCGCTTTTTGACCTGACATTGCAGTAGGGTAGACAAATTGAAGCGGGATTTGCTCCTAATAAGTTCCCCATGCAAGGCGGCCATGCTTGCTGTCAAAGCATAATGAAAATTTTAGAAAAATTTTGTGCAAATCGTTTCATTATGCTTTGACAGCAAGCATGGCCGCCTTGCATGGGGAACTTATTAGGAGCAAATCCCGCTTCAATTTGTCTACCCTACTGCAATGTCAGGTCAAAAAGCGATAGTAAGATGTCGCTATTTTATCTGTTCATCACTCTTACATCGCAAATGCGAATAAATTGGGCAAGTCGTTTTTGTTTGCAGCGGGAATGTCGAGCTACGTCTCTGCTGAAGAAGCCCCAAGCAGGGCTGAAACAGCTGTCCAGAGGCTGCTCGAGGTTCTCGCTGCAATCAAAAACGATTTGCACAAAATTTTTCTAAAATTTTCATTATGCTTTGACAGCAAGCATGGCCGCCTTGCATGGGGAACTTATTAGGAGCAAATCCCGCTTCAATTTGTCTACCCTACTGCAATGTCAGGTCAAAAAGCGATAGTAAGATGTCGCTATTTTATCTGTAAATTTTTATAAATTGTTTTAAATTGCTGCCCGGCTTTAACCATGTAAGGGGCAGCATCTGATACCATAAGTAAAATTTTTTCAGTAGGAACTACATTAGGTGAGAAAAATTTCATAAAACATTCATTAACAGATCTTAAAATACTTAAATGATTAGTTTTGTCTAACTGTGTACAGGCTATTAAATAAGATTCACTAGGTTTATCTTCCCGCAAAGACCCTATTAACAAATTTACAATGTAACGCCCACAAGAATCAGTAGTTTCATCCACAATAAAATAAATATATTGATTTTCTACGATTTTCTTGACTTCTTTTAGAGTATCGTTGTAGATGCGAGGCACGTAATTTTTTCTTAACGTACTTTCATCGGGAACATTTTTCTTGGTATATTTTCCAAAAAACTTTTAAAAATAGAATTTTGCAGTTTTTTCACAGGTATGTTTGCACAAATCATCGCCTCGCATAAATCAGCATTAAATTCTTGTTGTTCATTAGATGAAGTCATCAACGACGGTCCACTGTCTAAGGGTAATTGAAATGTTTTCGATTCATTCATCTTCTTGCATTTTGACTTGTGTAGTTCTGTCCCGACATGTTATGTGACCGAAAATTTTCGTTGGGTTGGTATCTACAACAAGAACTTGAATTTTTTTAAACAGTCTGAACTTTCAATATTCAAGAACCAAGCAAATATTTACCTAAGGAGGAAGAAAACAAACTTAAAACTTACCATTTTACTACAGGCTTTACAGAATACGCTTCCATTGGTGTAAGCAAGCTCGGGATAGCTTCTGATCCAGGAATTAACCAGGCTCGAATTGTCTTTCGGCATATTGCACTTCTCACAAACAAAAATACTTTTACGGAAGAACTAAACGTTCGCAGCAATAACCGACTAATAATCCGTGAAGAAGTGATGAAACAATATAGCAAACATGAACGCCCCACCGCATCGTTAAGAAAGTACTTGGAAATCCCTAATTCACTACTTGGAAAATTCTGCCTGCTTAAGCCCAAGAAGGGTGCAAACTAGACCCTAATTAATGCAACAACATGTTCTGACGAATTAAGAATTCAGGAAAAAATTTACTCACTTCGACACAAATTCTTTAATTCATATATATGCACGTTTTTAAGAAATATGCGAAAATTGAACAAAATGCTCAAATATGCAAAATATGCATGCAATATGCATTTAGCATAGAATCCGCTCTTTACTGATAACCAAAAACTTCCAAGAGATATTCTGTCATTCGCTCATTCAAGATAGTTTTTACAACGCAGAAAATCACCAAAACGTATTCGATAATAAATACTTTTAGTCCAGTCACACGCTTATGTTGAAACAAGCCTTAAAGGCGCAAAGTAACCCAAATACTTCAAAACCGAATGGCGATTCAATAATTTGATACGATAATTAACTTAAACAATGATAGATTACAAATAGTTTCAGCGCTGATCTTCACAGAGTTCTAGAACGTTAATTCAAATTTCTTAAATTAGGCTTGTCTTCAAAACCAAAGCTAAACATTAAACTGATACACACAAAGTGCCGAAAATATTTACGCAAACATAACATCGTCAACTAGAAAACAGGTGTTCATTGTCCGTTACGGTTTTTAGTCAAATGTATATCGTGAACCGCCGCCGCCACTCGTGAAAACGTCGAACTTCGCCCAATGCTATCGTATCAACTGTCATACCTCGTCAAAACGTAGCACTTCGCTCAATGCCATCGTACCAACTGTCTACACCGATGGCCTTCGGGCAAGTATGTCGTTCATTTAGCGTCGACCGTGAGGAAATGGAACTCTACATCGTATTCAGTGGTACACCCCCTCACCCTGTAGGAGAAAATACAGAAGGAAAAGTAGACGCAAAAGAAAAAGCAGATTCCTATGTCAAAACAAAGAACGACGACCTACATTTAAACATCGTAACATACCTCAGATTTTACTCGCAGATCTGAAAATTGTACTGAAATAGTTTGAGAAGCTGTAAGGAATACAAAAGAGATACTAAAAGGACAATAGGAAAGAGAAAAATAAGGTCAAACAGAAATGTAGAAGGCCGGAACTGAACTGAACTGTAACAGCAAAGGAGGACTTAAAAGAAAAATATCGACTGTCGTTCACCGACGGCCTTCGGGTAGGTACCTTATTCACATAGTGTCGACCACGAAGAAATGGAACTTTTACAGCTATTCAGTCGTGCCTCCCCCCCCCCCCCCCTTCCCGCAGCAGAGAAAGTAGACACAAAAGAAAAAGCTGTTTTCTATGTCAAAACAAGGAAATCATTTGCAATAGCGAGAGCCACATTTAAACATCATGATGTCGCGGTAAGAAGGTGGCGCCTGCACTATGTCACGTGAATGGAGGGATGGCATAGGGTTTTCAAAGGGTAGTAAACACAAATGTTTTACTAAAGCTGCTACCTTTTATTACTATTAAGTTTAAATTGTTGGGATTTTTCGTGGTCCAAAGTGGGTGATTGCAGTCATGGTAGTCCGTGCGGCGGCTGCGGTTAACATTGGCCGGCCAGGCCACCACCGCAAAGTACACCAGGACGCAAAGTACGTCACCACCGGCCAGGTGGTGACGTACTTTGCGTCCGGGCTGTAGCTGCGATGTCAAGGTCGCCTCGTTACGACGTTTATGCTAGCGGCGGCGGATGACTACGGTCGAATGTGTGGTCCTGGACGGAGTGGCGTGTCCTTGATCCGGCAAGCAGGGGTGCGGTGGTGGCTTCAACTGGGCAGGCTGGTTCGGCTCACCGGGATTGTGGTTGACCTGGGTTGAAGTTGGCAGCTTCTGGCCGGGGGTTGACAGGGGTTAATATTGGCAGCTTCTGGCTGAGGGTTGACGGACGGTGGCAGAGAGGCGTCAGGACAATGGTGATCGCGGGAACAGCGTCCTTGGTCGTTGGGATGGTCCTGGGCAGCTCCTCTTCTTCGACTTGGCTGGTACTAATGCCCACCGGAGTCAAGCTGTGGTCGACTGTGCGAGCGGTTCCCCTTCTTACAGTTGGCACTAATGCCCACCGGAGTCGCTCCTGGGTCAACTGCTACCCAAATTTTAACCCGCACTTTATATGCGCAATGTTTGTTTATTCATGCATTGCGTTATTCGTAATATGCCCTATGTTCTTTGTATCACTTGATGTAATCGCTGGCCCTATTGCCGTGTTTCTGCTGTTGTTTTATTATGTAATACGAGCCGTGTTATATCGGGTTACCCCTCGTCGGGTGGGGCAAGGTGCACAGTGCCCACCCTGTCCTATGAATAGTACGTTCCAGTTCCTCGTCCGGGCAACCCCGAAAAATAAATTCGTTTGGAAAATGCATCCACATTTTCTTTTGAAGTTGTTGTCGATTCGTCAATTGTTTTTTGGTAAAAGGAGTTGTAAAGCCGAGGAAGAGCTCTGTAAACCTCCGATTAAATTTAGTTCAAGAATTACAAGTCCCGAAAAAGAAATTTCTTTGGAAAATGCACCCATTTTCGCTTTTGCAGTTGTTGCCCACCCGCAATGAATCATCACGAGCCGCCACTGGGGTTATCTCACTTATTGTTATTACATTCCGACACTGTTGAAATTGAGATGGATTTCACAAGCCCGTGCTTTAATAATTACTTTTTATTGTTTTTTTACGAAAAACTGCCGTTCATTAATTTATTAAATCGTCATTCGTGTTGTCATCAGTCACCTTTAAAAGATCTTGCTTTTTAAAGTTATCTATGTTTATTTCTATGTTGTGTTATATTTTTTTTCAATGATAATAATATACTGAATATGTAACACATTTGTTACTATTCTGTCTATAATGTAAATATTTTTTTAGCTTGCCAAATTGCTTGCGTGTCAAACAAAAATAATTTCAGAAATTAAGTGGACCCACAAAAAAAGGCAGATATTTGCACATGTGGAAATGTACGTTTTTAAGATCAAACAAAGTGCAACTATGCACAACTTTCTTATTTTCAATTTTTTTGATGAGCACTACAACTGTTAAGCACACAGACTTGCTACGAGATCTGAACTCTTTTCTTAACTGAAACAAATATATTATTAAATGAAATACAAATCTTAACTTACAGTTCTCTATTACATGCCTCGGAACCCCCTGCTCTGCATGTAAAACTAGGATTTCCCCTATTAAATTATTTTAATTCTCTGATTTGACTAACTACTACTAACATACCTCAGATTTTACTCTCAGATCCAGTTAATCCTCTCGGAAAATTTGCTCAACAGGAAATCAGATGACAGGCTTCCATAATTCCAAGTATACCATTCTATAGAATTTTGAAACCCAACTGTGCACAACTTGAAGCAAACAAACAAAACATGTGCTCACCTTAACGTGCCAAACGGAAACGCGTGATCGAGATGGAAGCTGCCGGTGCGTTAGTAAACCAAGTTAGTTTCATACTTGGAAAAGTTTGAAAAAGACAAAAGATACACAACTAGAGGAACATAGCAAAAAAGTAAATGAAAGAGAATAGTAAGGGGATTTCAAATAGTTTTGCGTTCGTAATATTAGCCTACAGTCTGCTAAGCTTTTTGATATTTGAGATTTTGCAAAACGAAAACTTCAAAACCCTTCTAAATCGTAACAATATAAATTGGGAAAGCAAATTAAGCTTAATTAATTACCGTCCCGTGCGTTGATACAATAATGTGGTGCGCCACTCAGCTCACTACGTCACACTGAAGGCATCAAGAAGTTGGTTCGTTATTGTGCGTCATCGGCCGCCGCACCGCCGGGCTGCCTATACCGAACAAACTCGACTTTTCCAGCATCTTCGAAGATGGAACAAACGAAAAGGCAGCGTAGAATATAAAATCGGCCTGGGTTGACTCAGGAGTCAGTCAAATTCTAATTAGCGATCGTCGAAGTTAGACTTAGTGTATAAAATAAATTGTTACAAATAAATTAGATTGTAATCATTATTAAATTACGGCTAAGTTTTTTTACCGTGTGTTTTATTCGATTAAATAAATTAATTTGAACCCTAGAAACGTAACAATAAGTTTTCTTTTAACTTTGAACATAAAGTTCAGTGTTAGAAAGAACGAATCAATGTATTGCAGGAACTATGAGTAAAAGCAGAAAATGTAGTCTTCGCAGTCAATAAGATTTAAATTTTAAAGTACTACGCGTTTTGAAATAATCAGGGTAATCACCGCTATGACTTTGCTCGGCAAATCTCAAGACCAAGGCACCAATAATTTAGTATTACAAAATGGTATCTTGGAAAATAATTAAAGACACCATGTCACCACTGTCATAATTATTTGTTAAAATTAGTCTACTTCATTTGCATCTGTACGTTCCGCGATATTTTATTATTCCATGCTGTCTAATTAGTTTCAAATGAATGAACCATTGTACCCAAACTAACATGCCAAAGCGTTCCATCCAATTTTCTCGCCGAAAATTTAGCAGTACTCTTAATATTCCTTCCCGCAAACGAACTTCACTTCCGCTTGTTACGTCCTACCAGAATTACATTCGGGCGTTAATTTATCCACGCATTATATCTAGCATCAAACGCCGCAACACGTTTATTTCCGTTTGCGCAGCAGTTCGGGACTTCCCCCCGTTCCGGAGAGTTCCTTTACACAGGGATCGAGAAGCTGCTGCTGCTGCTGCATCGGCCCGGAAATTTCCGGTCGTTCCGGCAAGCTGTCGCGTATACGTATTATTTCGGTTTACATACTAAGAGTCGACAGTCTTCAAATCTCTGCGATTAATTCGGAATGCGTACGTTGTCAGCACTGGAGATTATGATAATCAGGCGTTTCTTATTCCTCGCCGGCTCGAACGTTTTATTTCGGAATTTGATTTCAGAGTTATTTTAATAAGAGAGGGAAAAAGTTTTAAAATTCGTTCTGAGAGAACGAAGAGATCTAGAAAGCAAGCCAATTTAAATATTATAAGCAACGTACATGATGTATTTATTTATTTATTTATTTATCAATCAAAACTACATGGTCTGGTCAACAGGTTGCAAAACCCTATTACAGACAGAACAAAGCACTTTAAAAGAGAAAAATGCGACGAATGCAAATATTAATGTAAAACTAAAAACTAAAAAAAAAAACTGAAAACTAAAACTAAAAATAGCGGGCGATGGCAAATATGAAAAATAAAATTTAAAGTATGAAAATGAAAAAACTAGAACAGGTAAATATAAAATAAGAATTAACGAGATAAATTTGATATAATTTGTTTAAATGCAGAAAACGGTCCGAAAAGTAAATCAATGTCATTAATACGATCATTATAATCTCTCATCATTCTGGGGATTGGAGAAAACTTTGTGACATTGGAACAATAAATCGGTACCCTAAAAACATAATTGTCACGCAGATATTTAGAAGGAACATTAAAGCAAAGTTCTTGAAGTACGTAAGGGGAGTCAAATTTATTTATAATGTTACATAAGGATATTAAACAGGCTGTTTTCCTCCGATCTTCTAAAGGACTTTGATTCAAATAATTTAAACGTTGAGTGTAGTCATCATAACTTACGTTCATGCCCCGATAAATGACTCTAGTGAATTTTCGCTGGATAGATTCTATCCTTGCAATATGAACTGCATAATAGGGAGACCAAACCATACTTGCATATTCAAGATGTGATCTGACATATGCACTAAACAAACTCTTTTTGCATCAATACCTAAGAAATGCTTGGTTATCCGAAGAATGAATCCAAGCATAGTATTTGCTTTTGTAACAATATTATTTTCATGACAGGTAAAAAAAAAAGATAGGTAGATAATGGTGATACCTAGGTCTTTAATAGCAGTTACACATTTCAGAGGGTTATTATTTACAGCGTATAGTGTAGTAATAACAGATTTATTAAGAGTGCAGTGCATATACGAACATTTGTCAACTTTTAACAAAAGCTTATTTTGTAAGCACCAATCATTTAAAATATTTAAATTATATTGAAGAAGGTTACAGTCCAATGAAGAAGAAATGCAGTTAAATAGTTTTAAGTCGTCGGCGTATAACAGATGTTTGCAATTCAAACAAAAATATAGGTCTTTCATAAAAACCGAAAACAAAGTGGGTCTAAGATGTGAGCCTTAGGGAACGCCAGATGTGACCAATATTTTATCGGAGTAACAACCTGCAATTACTTTTTGGATTCTATTGTTGAGATAAGATCTAATCCAAGACAAAAAGAAGCCAGAAACGCCGTAATGGTATAACTTATCAATCAGTATATTGTGATTAACTTTGTCGAAAGTTTTCGAGAAATCTGTATAAACTACGTCTAGCTGCTTACGCTTGTTAAAGGTGTCAATGACTACTGACAAAGCATAACAAGTTAGTGGTAGTAGATCTTTTCGATACAAAACCGTGTGGATTCTGGAAAAGATAAGAATTTAAATGGTTTAGAAGCTTGGAATTAATAAGTGATTCAAATACTTTGCCAAAGGTACTTAATTTTGAGATAGGTCTATAGTTTTTAACGGATTGTTTGTCACCAGATTTGTGAATTGGGGTTATATAAGCTAATTTCCATTGACTGGGGAAAACATCCGTAGAAAGAGATTTATTATACCGGGTAATTAAACAAAAAATGGGATTTTTTGACATACTGCTAGTTGTCATAGGACTTCCGGTTTCGCCGAGAACTTTTTTATCTTTCAATATAGAAAGCTATGAATCGTATTTTTTCGATCTAATGCCATTAAGCGTTTCGAGAAAGTCACTCCTTTGATGGTATTTTGAATTTTAACATTTTTACAGTATTTGAAATTTTCGTTAGGTCTTAACTCATTTTTTCAATAGAACCTCATATGTTTCTTAGTTTAGTTCAACAGAACATTTTTTTCTGAGTACGCTGCTACCAAATACGTCATATTTTCTTTGAAAATAATTTAAAATAGAGCACGTCTTATTGAAATTTATTGAAATTTTCCGGCAAAACCGGAAGTCCTATGACAACTAGCATTATGTCAAAAAATCCCATTTTTTGTTTAATTTTTTGTCTCCAAAATTCAGGTTAATCGATTAATAAATAAAGATTCTGGAAGGGTGAGCACATGGCACGGGACACCCGGTATATCAAAGACAACGGATATGCTAAGACTTGTCTGCATTCATTTATAAACAAGGGACTTATTCCATCGGGGCTATATGATTTAATAGTATCGATTTTACCAAGTAAAAACAATATTTCATCTTGAGTCACAAGTACATTTGAGAAAGCAGAGGAATTAGAAAATGTTGAAAATTTGGAATCAGGAGCTAAATTAGTTAAATTTGTACGATTTGCTTCAGAAGAGTCATAAATTGAGGCAAAATATTGTCTAAAAGCTTCACAAACGGAATCAGGTGAAGAGGCATGAAAATTCTCAAACAGATGCAGGAATACTATTGGACGCTTGCGTGGATTTCACGTAAGACCAAAACGTTTTAGGGTTATTTATAATGTTACGCTCTGTATTTAGTATGTAACGTCTGAAACATTGTTTACTTGAGACTTTAATATCGGAGCGAAGTTTCACAAATTGGACATAATCGTACCGTTTGTAGCGTAACCTAAATTTATTTTTACGTTTAATTAGGGCAATGAGCTCTTTGGAAAAAAAAGGCAGGTTGTTTATTACATCTACGAGTAATGGGAACATTGTTTTTATTACAATTATTAACTACAGAGTAAATATTTTCAAGAGCAGTATCGACGTCACAACAATTTAAAAGTAGGGACCAATTTATTGTTACCAACTCATTGCATATATTGATGTAATTCACTTTTCTGAACTGATAACTGCTGTAGCTAGTATTTTGAATTAATTTAGTTAAGTTCAGTTCAATATTGCAGCATAATGGAGGATGGTGATAATCAACGTGCGAAAGACTACTCTCTAATCATGAAGTCACAGTAACAATTAAATCCGATAAAACAAGATCAAGCATAGGACTATTAACATTAGAGATGCCATTATATTGACTAAAACCCCAAAATGCCTTAGAATCAACCAGTAGGTCTGATACAATTGTAGAATTATTAATACAGGATAACTGGACACCGCCATTTTCCATATACCATTCTAATTCACTAATATTATATTTGCGAATAAATTGGGCAAGTCGTTTTTGGTCTGCAGTGGGAATGTCGAGCTACGTTTCTGCTGAAGAAGCCCCAAGCAGGGCTGAAACAGCTGTCCAGAGGCTGCTCGAGGTTCTCACTGCAATCAAAAACGATTTGCACAAAATTTTTCTAAAAACTAATATTATAGTCACCAAGCATAAGAAATTTGTCATTGTTATTAGAATTTATGAACATTTCACGCATTCTATCAAAATGGGATTTATATGTGTCCGTTAAAGAGTTCGGAGGAAAATAAACCGCACAAATATAAAGAAAACTTTTAGTGTTATCAATTAAACATTCTAACTTTATCCATAGTTCCTCAGAACGTAGATTACTGCTAAAAACTAATTTATTTATAAACTTAGTTTGCAAAGCTATTAATACACCTCCACCCAGAGTAAGATCAGTTTGTATGAAAATTTCCATATGTGATTCATCGCTACCTTGACATGATGACGCATATAACCGAGTGAACTGCAACGAGCTATCACCAACATCACGCCCGGAACGGTAAAGCATGCCTCGAGAAGCTCTTGGAATACTCCACCACAATCTAAAAATACTCGGCACTCCAGAGCTTTTCTGTCGTCCGGCGTTCGTATATAAACTAAACGCCGATGGAAACAGCGTTTAGTCAGAGTTGAAGGTGTAATACAGTCGGGGTTTAGACTAGTTTAATCTATGTCAATCTAACGTCTTAATTATTCTAAACGTTCGACGTGGATTTACCGTAACAATATTTCATTGCGGGCATGAGACCACAGGAATGTTTTCGAGTTAAATGTTTGGAAATGGTTAGTACTATGTATTTTAAATATGCACAGAACGTATTTGAATATTTTAACAGTGCAGAACAAAAAAAACACAATGAACTCATACATAATAAACAAGTTTACATAAATTTAATTGCAAACCAAAATATATTCACCATTTTTAATTTTAATTTCATTTTAAGGTGTTGCTGTCGCGGCCAGTGTCTTCACCATAACGGCAATGGCCTTGGATCGTTACATGGCCATCACCAAGCCGTTCGGTTTCTGGAGGTGCATCTGCTTCAATAAGAAAACTGCGATCGTCATCATCGTGCTTCTGTGGATTGCGTCCATGACAATCTTCGCTCCGACTCTCTTCGTCTGCAAGACTCAAGTGGACAACCTGTTGCTCATCACCTTTTGCTTTGAGGATTGGGAGATGGTCGGGCGATATTATCCGAGGCACATCTTTGGCATCGTTTGCTTTGTCGTCATGTTTGCTATACCTGGTAAGACAAAAGATATTGTTTTTCTTTTTAATTATTACTTGTCACATGATCTCATAGCGCAACGAAAGAAAATATCTTCGTTCGAAAATATTTTTTTATGTTTATTTAAATTATCACATAATCAGATAGTGCAACGAAAAAAGTGTTTTTTTTGTTTGAAAAGATTTTTATGCGCAAAGTTTTTAACCCAGGAGATGAAGAAAAGAGTATTTTTTTTGTATTTCACCTAGATTCTGCGTTACTAACTGAAGTCCGTAAGTTTCGATCCAAAAACTAGAACTATTTAGATCAGGTTTCAACCAAAGTTTGCACAAAATGCGTAATCCCCGTTCTTTTGTTCTAATATGAATATCTTAAATATCATTCGTCTGTCTTATTTCCCTCCCATTGCCTTTTATATAAAAGAAAATGTCAGAATAATTGAAATTAACCTCTGCCCACAATAATTTTATATCCGTAGATACGTATTTCGGCAGCTAAACTGCCATCTTCAGTACGCTACCAACTTAAAAGCACTAAAAAGATCAAAAACCACCTAATCATCTTAACAAAATCATAAAAATGTTAAAACTAACAACAATCTAATCATTCTAAAAGATATATATGTCTAAATGTAAGTAAACACAAATTAACATGCAAAGATCCAAAATTAACCGTCAGAAAGACCCCACAAATAAGTCCCAATCAAACAACACGGAAACAAACATTCCAAAGACTCGAAAAAAGCTCCCATACCAACGAACAAACAGGCACAAACTCCCTGCCATTTGACACCCAAAAATCCTGAAGATAAATCAGATACGTTAAGTATAAATCGGAAAAAAAACACAAAAAACAAAAAAACATGTAAACACCTAAAATTAACCGTCAGAAAACCTTACAAACAAGAGCCAACCAAAAAACACGGAAACACGGAAATAAACAGTCCAAAGACCCGATAAAACTTCTCACTCCAACGAATAAATAAGTATATAATTCCCTGCTATTTGACACCCAAAAATCCTGAAAATAAAATAAAATATACATATTACGTGTAATTCGTCAAAAAACAACCTACAGATGAGAGCAAATCACACCCACACACCACAAGTTAAGAGCACTTTAGGAAAATTGTATTGTACCTGTAGTGACTTAAATGTTCTTGAAATCGTGTTAATATATTTCTATTTGTTTGTTCAATATGTTTACTAGTACATTCGTTACACTTAATTTCATAAATTTCTGTTCAACATCAACTTTATCTTTCGGGTTTCCCAATAAAGAATTTATGGTATAGTTAGTTGAAAAACCTAATCGTAAGTTTTGGGTTTTAAAAATATGTTTTAAACCTTTGCTCAAAAACGGATCGAAAGGCATTTTTAACAAATTTTCCTAGAGATGAAGTGCTAGAATTTTGGACCTGTGTCCCATAGCTAATCTTCCTAATTACATTATCTACTATTTGGGGGGTATAACCGTTATGAACCGCTCTTTTCCACTTACTAAACCCCGATATGATAAAGAACTTAAATATATTAAAAATGTTGCGGTTCATAACGGTTATACCCCCCAAATAGTAGATAATGAAAACATGCCTATCCTTAACACCTGGGACGAGGCTGAAACAAGTCGTATGAGTTTCAGTCCTCCAGAGCCACACAAAAACCTACAAACACACGAGATAATCTCCTCCGAACTTCCTCAGCAATAACCAAAATGTGTGCCGTCCTGCAGACGGACACCAAACAGGGCAAAGTCCCTTCAACCATCTACCAGGCGCTGAGGGCACAACAACGAAGACTGACTCGCTCTAGGCGCGTCGCAAATTAATAAAGCCAAAACTGACTTTTGTATTATTTTTTTCTACTTCAATTACATTCTGCATTACTAAAAACAGAATTGCGTTTCGATCCATAAACTAGAATAATTATTTAGATAATAATAATAATAAAACTATAATGAGGTACATAATGTGTAATATATATGTAAAGGGTTAAGTGGTTTTGACTTAGACTGCTCTTAAAAAGCCGTCTGTTTTTAAATGTCAAAGCCAAAAAGATATATATATATACATATAAAAAAGAAATACATGGCGCAAGTACTTATACTAAAAAGAAATAAAATAAAGTTGAAAGAAAGAAGAAAGTGAAAAGGAAGATAAGATGAAAGAAAAAAGAAAAGGAAGACAAGAAGGAAAAAAATTATATTAACTGTTGAAACTGCCCATCTGCTGCTCACGCATATACGCTTTAAATGTACTACGTTTAAAAGCGGAAACCGAAATTGTTTTAAAATTTTCTGGAACGGAACTACAGAAGGCTGCGATGCAATACGAAAAAGACCTCATAAATTTTGCAGTTTTATGTGCAGGAATAGTAATTACATTTTTGTGACGTATATTGATGTTATGGATATCCGTACGAAAGGTAATTTTATTATATAAATAAGGTTGCGTTTTTTCCTTAAAAAGTTTTGTAATACAAATTAGCACGATGGAGTAGTCGACGGTTAGACATGTTCAACCACTTGCAGTCGCTTAAACAGTGTGAAACGCGCTCAAATTTTTTAATTCCATATATGAATCTTAGACAAGAATTTTGAATACGCAAGACTCACAGACTCACAGTAGTCAAATCGTGAAAGGATTCAAGAATTGATTAAGAGTAATTTCCTTTTTTTTGCTAAGAATAAAACGATTGGAATATAAAATTTTTAAAATTGAAAACGATTTATGCAGTAAGTTATTTACATGTGTTTTGAATTTTACTTCGTTGTCAATCCATAAGCCAAGATTCTTGACTTGACTGAGAAAATTGCATTATTTTCCTGTTTAAGGTGATACATAACATACACGACTGTCCCATCCTACTTTCTAGAATTAGTCTTAGAGTTGGTAGACCTAATTCCAAAATAAGAAACGTATTTTATGCACCCATTGTCAGAACAGATACAGGAATGAGTCCTCCGCTTAAGCAAATTATTTATAATTATAACTGTGTTGAGCAATTATTGCACATATTTAATTGCACAATTTTGGAAATAAGAAATGCGGTTCATTAAAACTGGTGTACTCAAGTGTCCTATAATTGGGCCTGTTCCGTTGGACACTTTAACCAAATAATAATAATAATAATTATTATTATTATTATTTGGTAATTTAATAATAATAATTATTATTATTATTATTATTATTGTATCGTCAATTTTTAGGTCTAGATGGTCACTTAGAAAAGATTTGTATTTATTGCCAAAAAGCATTATAAAAGATTTCTCAGCATTAATTTCTAGGCCATGACGTCTTGAAAAATAAACAATCGACTGTATGTCTAAATTTACATTGATATTAACCTGATCTACATCCTGAGCTTGAAAATGATAATAGAGCTGGCTATCATCAACGTAGGTGTGAAGCTTGCAGTGTCGGAGGCAGTTACTAAATCTTAAAGTGTAAATAATACTAGATCAGATCTGAACTACGTTTTGCACTAAATGCGTAATCTTTGAACTTTTCTTCTAATATCGATGTTTTAAATACTATTCGTCTTATTTCCCTCTCTTGCCTTTTATTATAAAAAAAAATTGTCTGAATAATTAACAGTTGGCATTGTGTTGCTGTATTCTTTATTTAAGACAAACTAAGTTCGGAATTTTGCGCTCCATAACAACATCTAATGTTAATCAGCACTTGAGTGTACATTCAAGCAATGAAAAGACATCCCCCTCACAAAATGTAAATTTAGTTTAGAACACTATATCGAATAAGCGGAGCCAGCCAACTGAGGAGCACGTGCCTCGATGTACCTTCCATCTATTTGATTGTCCGTCTGCTCGGCGTGGTGGTTTAGCGATACTACCGCACTTTATGGGGAGAACGTCCTTTTATTACTTGAGTGTACACTTAAATTATCCTATAAATGATTGTAGACGAGTAAATCATCATACTTCCTATGTATTTGTTTCTATGAAGTAACATTTTTTTTTCTGTTCTTATATTGCTTGGCTTATATGTACAGTCATTCCTTGTAGTAATGTCTCCCCTATAAATTTTAAAAGGCGGCCTGATACCTTCTGACCATTCTAATAGTAGATAGACAAGCAAGCCGACAATTAGGTAAACATACACAAGTGAAATACATGAAATAAAATTCAAGGCGCGTTTGTTTACCTGTTAGACAGCGACTTAATAAAAAAAAATTATCGAGGAGACATTACTTTTAATCATAACTATACTTTTTAACATGTAGAATCTTTTCTGTTGTGGAGTAATTCCGAGATTTTCTTTATTTCGTTACTCTTTTTGATATTTCTGAAATAGTTTGTCCTTCCTTTGATTGGAACCATGAGTAATTAGAAAAAATAATAATAATTGAAAACACACAGAAATTATTTACGCCAAACACAAGTCTCCTACTAATTAATTTAATTTATGAAAAGATTGAGTTATTTGGGAAATTAATAATGAAGTTTGAAAACTGTATACAGCGCATTTTCATATAAAACAATTTAATTTAGAGAAGTTAATTATTAAATGTTACTAACATCTGACTTTAGAAAATTCTGTTGCTTTGATAGCTTATTTAATTCGGATGAAACTTCTCAAAAAAGTCACAACAGTATTATGACTAAAGCACGGATTTATGTACATTTTTACGTCGTGAATCATCATTTTACTATGCGTACGCCAGACTAAAAAGATCATTCTAGTGAAATGTAAAAATGTACCTAAACCCATGCTTTAGTTATGACAACAAATTTATCATGTAAAGTTATTTAAGATATTTAAGACACGTTTATTTCTAACAACGATATTGTTACGAATTTGGGGGTTCACAAATTATAGTCGCTAATTTCAGAACACTTTCATTATAAGCTGTCGATTTACATAATAAACAACACATAGAGCTTGTCTATCAAATAACACTTTAACAAAATGTATTTTCTATTTATTCGAGGTGCGAATCCTTCGCTCGCTAACTTCATAACTAACTACTTCTGACGGATCGTACGGCCTATATAGCAAAGCCCTCTATTGCCCGAACATGCTAGAATGATCGAGTAGTTTCCGGTCATGTTCTGTGACGCCAGGTGGCGTACCGATGCTAAAAATAGATCTGTTTCCGTGACGGATGCAACACTGCCCCCCTCTTAGTTCTGTTCGTCCCGAACAGAGTACGGAGCCAAACGGTCGATGTGGATCACTTTCATCTTCCCACGGGGTAGATTTTGTATCCTATAGACCATATCATTGATCTTCTTAATTATTTGATAGGGTCCATCCCAAGGCGCCTGTAGTTTGGGGCACAGACCACGACTCCTTCTGGGGTTATACAGCCACTTCTTGGAATCTTGTTTCATTGGCTCGTCGATCGTAGCGGGCCTTCATTTTGTCTGTCGCCAAACTGATGTTACGTCGGACGTATTCGTTCATTAAACGGCGTTCGAGTTCTTGCGAGTATTCACTTAGTCCCAGTCGAGTCCCAAATTTTAAGTCACAAGACAGACGCATTTCTCTTCCGCATAAGACACTGTATGGAGTTCGTTTAGTAATGTCATGCTCTGCAAAACGGTACGCCATCAGGAAAAGGGGAAGATGTTCGTCCCAGTCCCGTTGGTTCTTCGAAACAACTTTAGCCAGATGTCTCTCCAAAGTCCTAGTGAAACGCTCCACCATTCCATCTGACTGTTGGTGCAAGGGAGTTGTTCGCGTTTTGAAAATGCCTAGTAACCTGGTTAATTCCTGGAAAATGTGTCGTTCAAAGTTCCTGCTTTGGTCGGAATGGATCTCCATGGGTACTCCAAATCTTGTTATCCAATTCTCTATCAAGGCATTCACAACGGTTACTGACTCTTGGTTTGGCAAAGCATAACCTTCTGGCCATTTGGTGAAATAATCAGTCACTACCATAATGTATTTGTTTCCGTGGTTGGTTTCTGGAAATGGGCCGGCTATGTCAATGGCAATCCTCTCGAATGGTGCTCCAACGTTGTAAGGGTGTAATTTTCCGCGAGTCTTTCGCGGGTCCGGATACTGCAGCACATGTAGTAGACCTGGCACACCAATTTTCCACATCAGTTCTACATTTCGCCCAGTAGATCCTTTCTCGTACTTTCGACAATGTCTTATTGATGCCCAAATCTCCACCGGACGTACCGTCATGAATTTCCTCCAGGATCTCACCGACCCTTACCCTTGGAAGCACGAGTTGGTCTTTCATCTCACTCCCATTAGGTGTTTCCCATTTTCTCATTAGCAACCCACTCTTCAACTCCAGAGAATCCCATTGTGCCCAATAGGTTTTAAACACTGGATTCTTCCCCGATATCTCTGCCCAGGTGGGACGTTGCTGTCTTTCCTTCCATTCGATTATGGTTCTTCTCGCTGTTCCCTCTTAATGGTCTCGGTTTGCCACCTGTCTATTACGACGCTAGTTCTTCTGATGGGAATTATCCCTTCTTTATTTTCTGCTTTTGAGCAGTGCCAACAATCCTCAGGACAAGGTCTTCTTGAGAGTGCGTCTGCATTATTATGGACACGACCTGGACGATGTTCGATTGTAAAATCTTTCTATCCATCTGGCAAGCTGGCCTTCTACGTTCTTAAACTGAAGCAACCACTTCA
The DNA here is from genome assembly GCA_036172665.1 of Prosopocoilus inquinatus. NCBI lineage: Eukaryota > Metazoa > Arthropoda > Insecta > Coleoptera > Lucanidae > Prosopocoilus > Prosopocoilus inquinatus. The sequence goes on from CM069877.1 coordinate 33,761,505, forward strand.
ATGCTGCATGGTCTGTTCGAAGATGAAACTGTCGCCAGTAAAGATACTTGTGAAAATGTTCTGTTGTTTTCACCATGGCAACAAGCTCCTTTCTGGTTACACAGTAGTTCCTTTCAGCTTTCGACAAAACTTTACCGAAGTAACCAATAACACGTTCTTGCCCGTCTTGCACTTGTGACAGTACGCCTCCAATCCCGTAGTTGCTAGCATCCCATTTCTGACACCAATTTGTTACGAATTTGGGTGTTCACAAATTATAGTCGCTAATTTCAGAACACTTTAATTATAAGCTGCCGATTTACACAATAAACAACACAGTACTAATGAGCTTGTCTATCAAATAACACTTTTACACAATGTATTTTCTATTTATTCGAGGTACGAATCCTTCGCTCGGTAACTTCATAACTAACTACTTCTGACGGATCGTACGGCTTATATAGCAGAGCCCTCTATTGCCCGAACATGCTAGAATGATCGAGTAGTTTCCGGTCATGTTCTGTGATGCCAGGTGGCGTACTGATGCTAAAAATAGATCTGTTTGCGAGTGACGGATGTAACAATATTGTAAATGTGTTAAAGAATTCTGTCCAAGGTTACTAGGAACGATGTTGTCTTCAACAAATTTTATTAACCGACGTGTTTAGGATTTAGGAATTTGCTACAAGTCCGGATGATGAAGCCGGGGGGGAATCGTAGCAAAATTGAAGATGTAATTAAAAATGACAGAAAAAAATAATTTATAATGGCACTTTGTAAACTGAATTTGAAATTGGAATTTTACAAATACATAAATGTAAACCGGTACAACACAATATTATTACGAATTCGGGGTTCGCAAACAATAATCGTCACTTGATTTCAAAAACGTAAATTAAACACTAGGCTTAATACAGTTCAAAGTACGTAAACTATAACGTACAACACTTATTTCAATCAATAACACTTTAATATTTCACCGTTTATTTCGCTCAAGACGATCGAACTATCGCTCGCTAAATGTAACTGTTTTAACTGCGCGCCATCCGCACTTGTTTATACGAGACCGCTGTGATAGAATTACCTCGAACGCCGTGGAAGGAACGCCAAGTTTCTGGAACATTCCAGGCAAAAAGCGTAGCTTCTTGAAACGTGTAACTACGCATTTCCATCAACCTGGGAACAGTCGGCTGACCAATAGATGGCGTCACTCGTCTGAGTAATAAATTTATTAGTGTCCGGCTGTAACAATATGTTAAAATTGTTTAAGTAAAATAAAGTTCGTGACCTGTTCGATCAGAAGAGAAAATTCAATTTGCAAGATGCTTTTTACAAATTGTCCTTTTTTGTCATTCTCAGCTTTTTCGTTTTTTACGGAGGCCAAGGGTCGTGAGTGACAGTTCAAAAAAAAATAATAATGGGCGCCACCAATTTTACCTTTTGTGTGGATCATGCGACCAAATAAAAAAATTGGAAATAGTTTAATGAAGCATGAAAAATCAAAATGTTGATACAATTAAAATAAATATTGTTCATAAATTAAATTAGATTTATCCAAAAAAAATCATTGATCAAGTTGATTAAATGTTGACGTGTTAAATTTTGAATACTGTCGTAAAGCTTTAATCAGTTTACAGTTTGTTGTACAACTAAAATTAATAATGAATCAACAGAATTAAATTAATTATAATTAAATAGTAAGAATTAATTTAATAAGTATTAAATAGTTTGAAATAAAAAAAAAAATATAATGACTGAAAAAAAAAAGAGTTACGGAATCGCACCAGGATTGAGGGGTGCAGCTATTTTTCTGTTTTGTCCCAATTTTTCTTATGGGCAAGAAGAACGCGGTGTAAATAAAGACGTAATAAAAGCAAAACGCTCACCAATTTACTCAGACTTGTTTTTCTTTCGGCTCGGACGGAGGTGACTATTTTTGACTTGGAGTTTACAGCCCAAATAAAGAAACTTTTAGGCTCGGTGGAGTCAACTGTTCGGGAACCTTCTTTGGCTAACGATGAAAAGATGGAGTCTCCACGCCGTCAAAAGAAATTTGCGAAATGTGCGTCTGCCTTGAAACTCTGGACGAAGGGAAAATGTTGAAAATAAAAAATGTGAGAAAAAAAAGGAAAAGCCTCACCCTAAAAATATTAGGAGTTTCACACCGAAAATAATTTGCAAAATGCAAATTTTATAAACGACAAAAGTGTACCGCACACACAGCAAGCGGTCGATACGAAAACCTGTTTAACTTAGCCGAAATCGCAGACCAAATTCTGAAAGTTTTTATATCAAATCAAAAGAATATGCAGAAATTGTCTTCTAAGCGTTAGGCGTTGAAATGGCTAGGAATTTGAAATGACATAGGAAATTAAATGTAATAAATATTAACCGTTACAAAACACAACATCGCTCTTCGTTCCTAGTAACCTTGGATACATAAATCCTTTAATAAATTAATTAATTTGCGGCTACTAATATCACATTTGCAATATCCAATATCATATTGGCTATACTGTTGAAAATAATAACACCAGCCTGTGTTATTTGTAATTGAAGTTGACTCTTGTCCGATGATGAAAATTGTAAGTAAAAAGTTTTTGATCTTTAACCGGACAAAATTATAAATAGATATGCACTCAACATTTCTCTATCGATTGATAGCTTCATCCCACCGAATTTTTGTATTAAAATTAACACGTTTTCGTGTGAATATGTAATAATTTTGACACTAAACACTGGACTGGTTTTTCAGTGGCTTATCGAGAATGATATTGTATTTTAAAACTTGTAGTTTATTTGTAGGTACTAACTTTAAAGTAATTCGAAAGTGGTCATTCAATTTCCGCCTAAGATTAACACAATCAATAATTGTTGTAAACATATTATTTAATATCTTAAAAAATAAACTCTAACTCTTTATTAAAATTACGTGCGTGTTTTGTACGCTTGACAAATAAACCGAAATTGCCGCAAAAGTATTGTTGTTAGTGTTGTAATATATTCTGCTACCTACTTGGAGTAGAAACAAGATTTGTGCTTAGGAAATTAATTCTCAGCACAGCCAGCAGCTACAGTCGTGACGGATATGGGTGTTAGTTAACGCGACAAAATTGAACGCCACCTTAATCTTAACTAGAGGCGAAAAGAGGATCAAGGTAAAGGGGAACGGAAATGGACTAATGCAATAGTTTAATCACAAACTTCATCAGCTATAAATACACTAATAATTCAAAAGTCTAAATCAGAAACAGCAAAACATGACGAAACTGAATGTGAAAACAGAATGACAGTAATTATCAGGCTTAATTAGCCTTATTAAATAAAAGCGAACAACTCTACTCTAAATTGTATTCAACATCGAAATGTAGCAAAAAGGTACGGTAAATTAATTGCAACAAATCTTGTCATCAAACAAACATGAAAATCACTTCAAAGTAACCAATTGGTGTATCAGTCAAAAAATTGTACGGCGTGAAGCGCCCAGGCAATTGCGTTAAATTAAGGTCGTGAAACGCCTTGGTCAAAACAAACTCCAAAGTCGCATGCGAAATTTGGCGTACGGCCGTAAATAAGAGAATCTCCCACCAAGACGACATCGCATAGCGTCGAGAAAGCGTCGTTCTTCTAAGGCGGTCGTCAGACGTAAACTACAACAACTAAAACTTACATCCGAAACTAACAAATCGTGCCCAAAACTGAAAAGTTCGTCAAAAGTCAAATCCAACGAAATGTCGTACGACGAGGAAACCTTCCACAAAGATCCTCAACCAAACCAAAGTGTGGACCGACCGTCAGGATGGACACAACGCGAAAATGGGGCAACGCCTCCGCCCCCACGAACAACACCAGCAGGTGCTGGAGATATCGGACTCTCCGAGGCGTGCCACGAACAAATGAAGAGAAATCAATCCTGAAGGATGTTGTAGTCCTATCTAGAAAAACAATAGATTCTCCGAACGATATCTATTATCATATGAGAATTTCAAAACTGGAGTCCGCAAACGCCTCGCTGCTCTTAGAAGTCGACGAGGACGAGCTGTAACAGTATTTCCGACGCTCCTGCGTAAGGATCTTTGGTGTCAATGGGGATAGAAACGAGGATACTTCTGCTAAAGTACTGAATATCCTTAACAACAAAATGCAACTGCAAGTAGATCAGGGCGTCATCGATGTCTGCCATAGGGTAGGGACTTCGCAGGATGACAGAAGTGTAGGAGGAGAAAGAAATAAGAACCATGCAATTATTGTTAAATTTATCAGCCATAAGTTTAGTCGCGAAGTACATGCTAAAAAAAGGTTGTTAAAAGGATCCAATATTTTTATTAAGGAGGATCTGACTAAAGTTTGTGTAAACCTGCTAAATCTGGCGTCGAGAGATTTCGGATTCAAAAATGTATGGTCAACATATTCGTAAATTTCGCAGGTAAACGGCACGTAATTAGAAACCCGTCCGATATTGAGCAAATAAGAAAGCATGGAGCCTCGCCCCCGGTCATAATTTTTTTTTGTGGCATTTCGTTTTTGTACAATACATTTTCTTGACCATCGATACATTATCTTATCGCTGTTTTTTTTTTTTTGTTTTCAGCAAAACATATTTATTTATATTTCGCACGCTCGCGATATATTATTAATTTATCGTTTCATTTCTCGCTTAAATTATTAATCAACTTGCATAGGAATTTTGTAGTTATATGTTAGGTAACGGTTTAAAAGTCGCGCATTTAAATGTTAGATCGGTTGTAAACGATATTCATAATTTAGTTGATATTATATTACTCAATAATTTTGATATTTTTTTCTTATCCGAGACATGGCTTTCGAATAATATACGCTCTAATATACTTGAAATCGAAAACTTCAAATTTGTTAGGTGTGATCGAAATAAAAGTGGAGGTGGATTGGGTGTTTACATCAGTAAGTTTTTTAATGGACAGATAAAATTGCGACATCTTACGATCGCTTTTTGACCTGACATTGCAGTAGGATAGACAAATTGAAGCGGGATTTGCTCCTAATAAGTCCCCCATGCAAGGCGGCCATGCTTGCTGTCAAGGCATAATGAAAGTTTTTAGAAAAATTTTGTGCAAATCGTTTTTGATTGCAATGAAAACCCCGAGCAGCTGTTTCAGCCCTGCTTGGGGCTTCTTCAGCAGAGACGTAGCTCGACATTCCCACTGCAAACAAAAACGACTTGTCCAATTTATTCGCAATTGCGATGTAAGAGTGATGAACAGATAAAATTGCGACATCTTAAGATCGCTGAAGAAGCCCCAATTTCTAATAAGTTTTTTAAATTTTCGTTAGTTACTTCAGAAATAACACCTTTCATTGAACATACGTGGCTCAAGTTACCTTTTGAAAATACATGTATCTTAATTGGAGTTGTATACAGACCGCCTAATTACAACTATGCCGATTTCTTACCCTATTTTGAAGAGGTCGTGCTGAAACTGTCTGCATCTTATGATTGTATGTATATTCTTGGTGATTTTAACATAAACCTTACGATCCCTTATAGTGCACTAGCACTATCTTGAACTTTTGGATACGCTGGATCTTAAACAAATTATAAGTCACCCAACTCGTATAACTATAAGAACCTCTACATTGATTGACCATATTATTACAAATTCCAATAATGTCCTGGAATCTGGTGTAATGGATGCTATTAGCTCTTCTGATCATTCATTAATTTGGTGCTTGATTCCAGTTAAACGTCTTGACAATCATATATCTCTTTTTTCTTATCGGGACTTCAAGCATATCAATATGAATAATTTTAATGACGATTTGATTAAAAATTTTTGGGATGAAATTTATTATTTGGATGATATTGATATGAAAATTGAGTTCCTAAACACCAATCTTTTACAACTGTTTGATATACACATACCCCTCAAAACACGTCAGGCTTCGAGTAAATTTTGCCCTTGGCTTACACCTATCTTAAAGTTAATGATGGATTTGTGCAATAAAGCTTTACAAAAGTTTAAACGTACACAACTCCAAGAACATTGGCTGCATTACAAAATCTTAAGAAATTTAGTTACTTTATCTGTTAGATCCGAAAAGAAATCCTATTTGGTTATAAAGTGCAATGCTAATGCTATTTGGAAACAACTTAAGGATTTTGGCATTTGCAATAGCGAGAAGGTCGCTATACCGGTAAGTCTTGGCAATGCAAATAGCATTTTTGGAATTCCATTTTATCTGATGATATTGATTCTACCCAACTGATAAATTTCTATGTAAACAATCCCATCACGAATGAAAGCTTTGCATTTTCTCCAGTCACAGAAGATGAAATTTGTAAAATTCTCTTACACTTTTCTCGTAAGGCGTGTGGCTCTTGCCAATTTTTAAACATATAATTAATTATTGCATTGACCGTAGTGTTTTTCCTATGAGGTGGAAGGAAGCGCGAGTGTTACCGTTGCCGAAGGATAACCATCCTGAATCTTTAACGGATGTACGTCCCATTAGTATACTGCCAGTGCTCTCTAAACTCCTTGAAAAGGTATTGAAAAGCAATTGAGAGAATTTCTTACCCTTCATAATTTATTTCCTGAAAAGCAGTCGGGTTTTCGGCAACATATCAGCTGTTCTAGTGCTCTAACTTCTATTACTGATGACTAGAGACCGGATATATAAGTTTTTACAAGTTTTTTACGCTAACATACCTAAACTTGGCGTTTTGTATTTATATGTTTGTCGATTAGAGAAGCCCAAAAATGGTAGTTTTATTTCGCATATAACTTAATATTTTAGACTTTTGCGCATATTTATTTTTTATCCATATATTGACATAAATAACATTATAATTCCATATACGGTCAATATTCAAGTCTGCAGCTTTTCCAAGAAGTAATTTATTCTCCTCAACGTCTGGCCACTTTATTTTACGATTTCCCGGAATGTGATTTTCTGGGAATCTGTAGCGACTTGCACTTGCATTTTGCACTTATGTTTTGCATTTCAGTTTGAGATAAGAACTCCGTGAATGTGTGTGACTAGTGACTAGTGTATTTATCAACGCTAATTAGTTGTTATTTTCTTATTTAATTTAAAGACGAAATAAATTCAGTGCTTATCTTTTCAAAATGCCGAAAGTAGCATCCTCTCGATCCGAGCTATTGAAAAAATGGATTAAAGCATCTAAACATCTAACTACAGATGGAAAAGTTATTTTTTGCAACGCATGCTCAAAACAGGTAGATACCTTACAAATTCTCTTAAAAATCACATTTTCATTTTGACAATATTTTAAGGTGTCGTCAGACCAAAAGTGCCAGATTGATCAACATTTGGCTACAAACCTCCATAAGGAGTCGGAGAAAAGATGTGTGTCTAACTTTAAGCAGTCTTTTATTTCTTCAACAGCCAGTAACTCACAGGGCAGTGACACAGGAAATGAATTCTCTTTAGACTTGTGCAGTGCTATGGCAGAGTCAAACATTCCTTGGCATAAACTTGAACAAGCAAGTTTTCGAACTTTTTTGGAAAAATATTGCAATCGTCATATTCCAAATGAATCGACTTTGCGGAAAAACTATCTAAGTATATGCTACCAGCAACGGATGAAGACAATAAGAGAGAAGCTTAGCGACAACAATATTTATATAGTAGTTGATGAAACGACAGATGCCTGCGGTCGTTATGTAGCAAATATGTTAGCAGGAGTATTAAGCAACACAGTTGCACCAATATCTTATTTGGTAAATAGTGCAGTTTTGGAAAAAACAAATCATTCAACGATCGCACGTTTTATTAACGACAGCTTGACACTTTTATATGCACCTAATCAAGTTAAATCGGAAAATATATTACTAATGGTGTCTGATGCAGCAGCCTACATGATAAAAGCAGGACAGGCTTTACAGGTGTTTTACCCAAATCTGATGCACTTCACTTGTATGGCTCACGCAATGAATAGGCTCGCTGAATTGGTGCGACTAGAATATGCAACAGTAAATAAGTTGATCAATAACTGAAAAAAGGCGTTTCTTAAAGCCCCACTGCGTATACAACACTATAAAGAATTAGCTGCTGACCTGCCATTACCACCAGAACCAATAATTACGAGATGGGGTACGTGGCTTGAAGCAGCAAATTTTTACGCAGATAACTTTAAACAATTAAAGGAAATTTTCTTAGAATTGGATGATTCCAATTCAGCGGCTTTAAGAATTTGTAAGGAATGCATGTCGAACACAAACATTGGGAATCAATTAGCATTCATTAAAACTCATTTTTCGGTTTTAATATCCACCATTAAAAAGTTGGAATCATCCCAGACGGCTCTATTAGATTCTTTTGAAGTGGTCGATGATGCAATTGAAAGTGTAAAATCAATTCCAGGGGAGATAGGAGAGAAGTTAATGACAAAATTAGACAAGGTTCTATTACGTAATCCTGACTACAATAAAATGAGGAAAATCTGTTTAGTTTTAAAAGGTCAAAGTGAAGAGGATTTGGACATGGACCCCAAAGATGTAGCATCCATGAAATTTGCGCCCATTACTTCATGCGATGTCGAGCGTTCGTTTTCCTCTTATAAAAATATTTTGACAGACAAACGACAAAATTTTACCCCAAATAATTTAAATCAACTGTTGATTATATTTTGTAATCCTACTATTTAAGTGTTAAGTGTTAAAATTACTTATATGAAACAATTTATGTTTTTATTATTCTAAAGTATGTATAAGTAAAATAAAATTTTTATCGCATATAATATCCATATTTTGATCCATTTTAATCGCATAAAAAAAACTTATTTTCCATTTTTTTAGCACATATAAATCCGGACTTTACTGATGACATTGTCACTGCTTTGGATGATAACAGGTATGTTCTATTAGTGTTACTAGACTATTCGAAAGTGTTCGATCTTATTAAACATGACATCTTGCTCGCTATTTTAAAATCAGTAGGTCTTAGTGACTATGCCACGAATTTCTTCGCTAGTTACCTTGCAGAAAGGTCACAAAAAGTGTATTTTAATGGAAAGTTATCTGATTCTCTCAAAGTTAAATGTGGTGTTCCACAGGGGTCTATTTTGGAACCTTTATTATTCACTTTATATACCTCTAGGTTATTGGAAGTAATTAAGCACTGCAACTACCATTTGTACGCTGATGACACGCACCTATACTATTACTATTGTTTTAGGGCTAGTGAAGCTTCAATCGCTAGTCAGCATGTCAATGAGGACATTAACAATTTGATGCAAATTTCTGAAAAGCACGGTTTACGACTCAATCTATTATTCGGTAAGGAAAATTCTCGTGCAGACGTGGTGAAAATCTTAGATATATATTTAGGTGGTATTCCTCTTTATATCTCAGACAATTGTAAGAACTTGGGTTTGCACTTAGATTCTAATCTTAAATTTACTACTGTTTCAACAGTCATTCGAAGAGCATTTACGAGTTTAAAATTAATCTATGCGAATCGTCATTATCTTACAAGGAATATTAAAGTCATGTTGTGCGAATCTATTGTTTTGTCCCATTTAAATTATTGTGATATTGTGTTCGATTTATTTCTGTCTTATTCTGACTCAGCCAGAGTACAGAGAGTTCAAAATAACTGTATGCGGCTCATTTTTGGTATAAGACGCAGACAGCGCATTTCACACAAATTAATAGAATTAGGCTGGTTAAACACGAAAAATAGAAGGTATTTACATACTGCTGTTTTTTACCACAAGCTCATAACATATAAATGCCCACCATATCTTTATAATAAAATTAGATATTGCACGGATGTTGATAATTTTAACATTTCTTCTGGACTTCTTTGCATACCGAACCACTCCACTGAATTCTGTAAGCGCTCCTTTAGTTATCGTATCACAAATATTATGAACAATCTTCCACGAGGCCTCTTAATGTTATCACTTCCAAACTTAAGTAAAAAGTTAAAAACCATGCCTCTACGTGACCAAATTTTGTAATGAATTGCAGTTAATTTTCAGTTACAATATAATTCATGTTATTGTTTTTTTTTTCTCCTGTGCGCTTATATAGAATATAGGTAGATATTTCTAGGGGCAGGTGCAGAGGGAAGATCAGGGGCCTAACTTTGTTAGGCCATCTCTGACTCTGCTACCAATTAGGTACAAGAATTTTTTTTTCTTCTCACCTTTTGTACACTTTTTTGTTACCTGTACTTAATAAAAGTTTATTATTATTATTATTATTATTATTTATTTATAACTACAAAGCAGTGTCGACTCGAGAATTGTGCAGCACTAATTCATGGCCGGATTATTTCGAAACGAAAGCCCAAACGAGCGTTTAAAAGAAAACGCAAAATGTGAGGTTATATGCAGTTTGCGATTTAATTATTTCAGCGACGAAGAGAAGATGGTAAAAAAAACTGTGTTCAGCGCAATAAACGCCGATGAAAGGTGGTAATAAAAAGCTGTTTCTAATCGTGATAAAACAGGGTACGTCAGTTGAAGCATTTCAAACACAAAAAGAATTTCTTAACGTTACGAAATCGAAAATAATTGCGAGATGAACGGAATATACAGGTCGTTTTTTAAAAGCGATTTTTCACACCGTAACACATGTGAATATACCTTAAAGAAAATACTATTTGTAAACTATTAGTAAACGCGGTTTTATTTGCCTACGGGTAAACAGAAATCGCCTAAAGGGCTTGTATTTGAAAAATTGATAAAGGGGACATCTAACTGCGGAAACAATCTAACCAAAGATTAGCCTATGATAAACCTAAACGCCGCGTGCGCCGCCCACGTTTCTCTGCGACTTTCCCCGAATACATTGCTACTTGGAGGCATCTCATAGTCTAAACCTGCCTTTATGTTTGAAATAGGAGCCCAAAAGCTTTATGTAGCTGACAACTGCGTTTTAGTATAAGAGATACAGGAGTCTGTAAAATACCTGAAAATCTATTCAACAATGTATTCTTTGTTGATCTTCCTCTTGTAAAAATATGCGGACGACGGTTGGCGACTTTTCATCCCCTTTTGTCCCCAATTCTTTTAAACAATTTGTAAAAAGTTGGATCTCGATTTTCTTTGTCGGTAACGCTTCTGGTTTGAAAACAAGCCAGAAATCGATTTTCCAATTTGTTTTCGCCCTTTTCTCTTTCTGGTTTTACTCTCTTTCGACTCGGGAATAGAATAAAAACCTTACTTGCGAGAATATCTCATATAAAAACGCTCTAATTTTTAGATATAACAATATATTAAAACAGCTTAAAATGTAAGGATGTATGTAGTGATGCGAAGTATTTATAAAAAAAAAAAATAAACGTCGCGATAACTTGTAATTATAATTGCGTCAAGGTTAGCTAGCAGCATCGGAGCGTTCTTCTGCAACGGAGATTGCGGAAGTTGCGATATGAAATCTAATTAATTCTTTTCATTAAAGGTGTTATTGCTTTACAAGGACCATACCTAATTACCCACTTAAGTGGGAGGAAAATGCATAAAAAGGTTTGCACGGGCAGAAATTACGAATTCTGATGCAGCTTCTTTTTGACTTAAGCTTAAAAGTGCGTGTCCGTTCCTAGTCGAAAATGAATATTTTCAGTTTTCCTCACTTTGAACTTAATTTTCGCGAAGAAGTTATTATACTTCACGGATGTTTGTTTTATTTTTCTGGTAATTAACCGAATAATTTTTTTAAATTTTATTTAACTGTGTTTCGAAAAGTTAACGTAGGCGAGTTTAAAGAATAATTCATTTTACGCATAAATTTTTTCTCCTTATTTTCTTAACCCAAGCTTTGTATTTTTCTCTCTCCAAAACCCTTTCTTGTTTTGTTTCATTTAATGCTATAAATTCGTAGATACTTAATTATTTTATTAAATTGAATTAATTTTGGTTATTTGTAAAATTTGTTATTTAATATTTTAATAAATTTCACTCAAAATTAACTTTTTTAATGTAAATGTATTGGAATTTCACGATTTTGTTTATGCATTTTTTTATTAAAATCTTTTTGAATTATAAACTGTTCTTTTTACGTTTTTGTTTTTTTTTGTACTTTTGTAAACTAGATTTTACGTTTTCTTTAATATATTATATTGTTATATTTAAAATTTGGGCATTTTTATTTGAGATAATCTCGCAAGTAATGTTTCCATTTTGAAGTCCAAATTAATAAAATAGAAAAAAACTCGGTTAAATTGATTACAAAACATAGACACCGTGAAGTATAGTAGTTTCCTTCGCGATATTAATTACAAACTAAGGAAAAGTGATTGATTAAAAAAAATTAATCTTACAACGAGGCATAAGAGGCTTCGACTCGAACTAGAAAGATCGACTTCTCATCCGCTGCTAGGGCATTTATGCACTTTTCTCCTCCCTGATCTGTATTCAGAGAGGGGATATCGAATGTTGCATTTGCTATGCATAAAAAATTCTTAATCGTGTGCATAATCAAGCGTAATATTGCAGCTTCCACGTGCTCGTTCCCAATCTCTTGGTTGCATGCTACGTGCCGCATGCAAAAAATTCGAAGAACTACTTTACCTTGACCTTGTTGCGATTCATTATATTATTTAATTGCAACATAATTTTTAGAAAAACGTTGCGTCTCTACGTACTAATACTGATATTCGATCCTTTACACTCTTCTAAAAGCAGCCTGATGTTTCCATTCAACTTTTTAGCATGTTTAGCAAAAATTTTAGCGATAGTTTTCAGTAATTCCTTGCCTTTGTATCTGCAGCAGATTGTCATGTCTCTTCCTTTTAATATTGCTGCTAGAGTCACTTCAGCCCCTCTCCGAGGAGTAACCATATTCTTAAAAAAAATTCAAAAGTCATTTCTAACTTAATACTTCCCTGGATCATTTTTCTTTAAGTTTTCCAATTTATATTCCTTTTAAGTTAATTATTCCTGAAAATATGAATCACAGAAACGCTAGCTTTTGTGTTTATAAAAGTAACTGAAATGGCAAGAAAACAGTACCAATGTATTTTACTATTTAGTTTTGGACAAAATTAATAAATAATTAATCAAGTGTGTCACAAAATCTGATTATGGTATTTAGGGGCGTAAATTGTTCCGGGCCGCTAGGAACAAATTAGCGTTTAACGACCTTCCCCCTACACCTCACAATGCAGATGCTAGAATTTAGTGCCAGAATTTACATTCTATAACAATCTATGTGTTTGCGTTATTTTCCGTAATTACGCCACCGACAATACAGAGGAAATTTCATTTAATGAATAAGTACAAAGTACGCAAAGAATGATTAAAAGTCGGGGCGAAATAATTACATACCAAAGCCACCAATTTCTTAGCTATTCTTTTAGAATTCGGGAGCAAAGTAATTAGTGCCACTAATTCCCGCAATCACCAGCAATTTTTTAACAATTTTCACAAAAATTGTCGGTGTCGCATGCGACACGCGTGCAATTAAAAAGGAAGACATTTTTAAATAACATACAATTAAATAATCGACTAAAAAATTATTTGGAAATGTCGAATTGATTATAAATTTCCTCTAATTAGTGCTTTTCGTGCAATGATATTAAAGTATCAGGTGTTTTATCTTATCTGAATATCCCACGTTAATTTACGTCATAGTAAATATACTGAAAATAAAATGCAAATGTACTGGGAATTGATTGAATAACAAAATTTGATTAGCCTCCGAATATAATTATTGAAACGACGCGTCGTCAATTTACACTACATTAAAGAGTCGCATTTCATTTACATATTCAACATTAATATTTTTCAACTCCAACTATAACAAATTTCATAGAGGGAAATATATTGCATAATGTGGAAACTGTAACAAAAATAAATTGATGGATTATCGGATAATTCAAAAAACTAGTATAATTTAATACAGTAAAATAAGGATTTGTCTTCCGAAAAAATCCAACCTAACTGAGCTGAATATTTGTATATACCTTTATATAGCCGTTATAAATAACATACAAGAAGTCCACACCGATATCATGCCGGCTTCACGTGTTATTAGAGGTCAAACGTCAAAGGAAATGCTTTCTCGCGATTATCTCGCTTGCTATTGGTCTGATAACAATTCGGGTTATTACAAGAATTGTAGATTAAATAATTTTCCACAAACAAGTTCTTATACATTTTTACGTGCGATGAACCGTTTTCATGATAGAAGGTCAAGAATAACAGAACAGTAAAATGCATTCATTTCCATACCATTTTCGAGGTAGAATACGAGGGGTCTTTTGTTATATATCTTTTTTTAGGTAGGAACAATTCATATTTCAAATTATTATCCTTCTTCGTCGCTGTCTTCCTCTGGTATTTCTTCCTGCTCTTCTTTTTCTTCATCTCTTTTTTTCGGCATCATCAACTTTCTCGGATGTACTTGATAGTAAATAATATAAATAACTTATTTCATCAACATCGTCACCTATTTGTGTATTATTTTTATTATTACAACTGTTAGAAGAATCAGCCTCAGGAGTAGCATGATTTTCCACGACAACGGCAACATACTATAGAGCATGACAATGCCACTTTCCTGCATCCATAATTAGTACCAAAATCTTTCAAACAGCTGTAAAAAATTGTGTTCAGCGGTACATCCGATGCAGACGTAATTACTAGAGCTTAGAATTATACGCAATAAAAATGTTTTAAATATGCTGCATATACGCAGACAAAATATGTGAAAACATGCAAGAAAAAATCAGATATATGCCTCATGCTCATGAATTAAGAGATATGCTCCGAAAAAAGTTAAATAAAAATACCATTAATTTAAAATTATAATAAATAAAATCGTTAATAAATAAAACTATTAATAAATAAAACTCTTAATAAATGGAACTATTAATATACATATAAATTATTTCTAGTCAAATCAATGTGATGTATTGCAAGAACATATCAAATATTTTTCAAAGTTAGCAGCTAAAAGGCTTTTATAAGCTGAAAAGGACCGTTCAACATCACATGAAACCTGCACGGTTGCGTATTTAAATTTTGATAGTAATTTTCAATACCGATAGCATTTTCCTCTTTCCCCGAAGGAAGATTAGATATTTTACGGAGTGTTTGAAACTATAAATACATTTCGAAAAGCAGCACCTTGAGATAGAACGTTTTGTGATGTATGATTTTCGATAAATGCTTAGAACGTGTTGTTCTCCAGTTTATAAAATGGTATATTTGCACATATAAAGGCTCTACACAAATCTTATCTAAATTTATTACTATTAAGTTCCAATTGTTGGTTAAAAGCTCCTTCATTGTATAAAAATGTTTGTCTGTGGTTTCTATTTTTTTTTTACTTTTTTCTTGATGTAAGCTGGTGTACAGATATTGTCCAATCTGATCTTTCCTACTACATGAAGTCTAAAACGAAAATAATACTGTTGACAATTTGTTTAAGTCAGGAATTGCAATTATTAGTAAACAACGTATAAATTTAATAAACCGGCAATTATTAAGTACTCCTAATTATTAATTTTTATTTTAACTGACTTGTTTGGAACAAGCATAACTAAAGAGCGGATTCTATGCTAAATGCATATTGCATGCATATTTTGCATATTTGAGCATTTTGTTCAATTTTCGCATATTTCTTAAAAACGTGCATATATATGGATATTTGAAAGAATTTGTGTGGAAGTGAGTAAATTTTTTCCTGAATTCTTAATTCGTCAGAACATGTTGTTGCATTAATTAGGGTCTAGTTTGCACCCTTCTTGGGCTTAAGCAGGCAGAATTTTCCAAGTAGTGAATTAGGGATTTCCAAGTACTTTCTTAACGATGCGGTGGGGCGTTCATGTTTGCAATATTGTTTCATCACTTCTTCACGGATTATTAGTCGGTTATTGCTGCGAACGTTTAGTTCTTCCGTAAAAGTATTTTTGTTTGTGAGAAGTGCAATATGCCGAAAGACAATTCGAGCCTGGTTAATTCCTGGATCAGAAGCTATCCCGAGATTGCTTACACCAATGGAAGCGTATTCTGTAAAGCCTGTAGTAAAATGGTAAGTTTTAAGTTTGTTTTCTTCCTCCTTAAGTAAATATTTGCTTGGTTCTTGAATATTGAAAGTTCAGACAGTTTAAAAAAATTCAAGTTCTTGTTGTAGATACCAACCCAACGAAAATTTTCGGTCACACAACATGTCGGGACAGAACTACACAAGTCAAAATGCAAGAAGATGAATGAATCGAAAACATTTCAACTACCCTTAGACAGTGGACCGTCGTTGATGACTTCATCTAATGAACAACAAGAATTTAATGCTGATTTATGCGAGGCGATGATTTGTGCAAACATACCTTTGAAAAAACTGCAAAATTCTATTTTTAAAAGTTTTTTGGAAAAATATACCAAGAAAAATGTTCCCGATGAAAGTACGTTAAGAAAAAATTACGTGCCTCGCATCTACAACGATACTCTAAAAGAAGTCAAGAAAATCGTGGAAAATCAATATATTTATTTTATTGTGGATGAAACTACTGATTCTTGTGGGCGTTACATTGTAAATTTGTTAATAGGGTCTTTGCGGGAAGATAAACCTAGTGAATCTTATTTAATAGCCTGTACACAGTTAGACAAAACTAATCATTTAAGTATTTTAAGATCTGTTAATGAATGTTTTATGAAATTTTTCTCACCTAATGTAGTTCCTACTGAAACAAATTTTACTTATGGTATCAGATGCTGCCCCTTACATGGTTAAAGCCGGGCAGCAATTTAAAACAATTTATAAAAATTTAGTTCACGTGAGTTGTTTAGCTCATGGATGTAACAGAGTAGCTGAACATATTAGATGTGAATTTTCTGATGTAAATCTACTAATTAGTACCATTAAAAAAATATTTGTCAAAAGTCCCCTACGAGTTCAGTTGTATAGGGAAAAATTGCCGAATGTACCTTTACCTCCCGAACCAGTGTTGACTAGGTGGGGAACTTGGTTGGAAGCGGCAATGTTTTATGCTGAACATTTTGTAGCAATGAAGGAATTGGTTGTAGAGTTTAATGCCCAAGATAGTGCTGCTATTGCAAAGGCACAAAATATTGTAACAAAAACTTCATTGGCAAATCAACTGAACTTCATCAAAATGCATTACAGTTTTGTAATACAAACTATAAACAATTTAGAAAAACCGAAAATGTCTTTAATAGAATCCGTTAAAATTGTTAAAGAATTTAAAGAGAATATTTCAAAAGTTCCAGGTAAAATCGGCAGTTCAGTAAATAATGTAAAATGTTTATCCGTTTTAGATAAAAATAGCGGCTTCAAAACCCTTGAGGAAATTTACGAAATTTTGAATAGAAACTTTGAAATTGAC
Organism: Prosopocoilus inquinatus; assembly: GCA_036172665.1. NCBI lineage: Eukaryota > Metazoa > Arthropoda > Insecta > Coleoptera > Lucanidae > Prosopocoilus > Prosopocoilus inquinatus. Next base: position 33,778,782 of record CM069877.1, read on the forward strand.
TTAAGTGTAGAATTTTCAGCTATGAGTCACTTTAAATATGCCCCAATTACCTCCGTGGATGTTGAAAGGAGTTTTTCAATTTATAAAAATATTTTGTCAGATAAGAGGCAAAATTTCCTGGTAGAGAACTGTTACCGTGCAAATTTCCCCGGTTGTTTTGAGCCACCCTGTATGTTGTGTGCGAGCTAAAAATAGATGTGTTTTTAGGCGAACAGTGGGCGTGTCGCGAACTCCACTTCCTTCGCATTTGCGGTTTCTTTTATCGCCCACGTAACCCCCTTTGATAATGCCGCTCGTTCCGAGCCGCGCTTAAATTACACATATTCCGCACTTGTTTTTACGACCTCGTGTTCTTCGAGAGAATACGTTTGTTTATTTTACTCAAGGAAAAGTCTTGGATTGTTTTCGATTTCATTCTATGTCGCAATATCTACCGCCGTGTGAAACGAACCATGACATTCGAGATTGATTGGCTGGTTTTAATCAGACACTCAATGGATGATTCTGGAATGTTCTCCCCCCGTTCCCCCCCCCCCCCCCGTTTTAACTCGTTACCACGAACCAAGGTCTGGATTCAGTCCAAAGTTGATTCCCGCAGTGATCGCAAGTATTTTTGTGTGGGTGATTTTCACTTGGTGTTGTGCGTGAATTCGTCCTCTGCGTGGGCAAATTCCCCCTTCGGCTTTGGGCCGGATTCTGTGCGATCGCTGCAGCAATAAACGCTTGTTTGGCGTTTTTCTAAGAAAGCCTGCTTGTTAGGGCAGGTGAGTTAATAAGTGTGGGAATGTGTTTGATTCGTGTGTAACGGGGGCATATTTGTTTCTTTCTTCAGGCTTTTTCCTTCCCCCCTTTTATATTGCGTTTGGGAGTTCGGAGTTTCTGCGAGAAGTGTAGAAATCACCTTCCGCCGTCGGACTCGACCTGAGACGCGACGCGTTGTCCTTCCCCGTGGCTGTCGTGTTGCGGCCCGATGACAAATTTGTGCCCGCCTGACTGACCATCGGACAAGGTTGGATCTTTAACGTTGTTTTTGATTGATTATTATTGCGAATCACGAACGCTCGTTTTACCTCGAACGTTACTTGACGAGTAGAGGACCCCTTACGAGGGATTTGAATTAATCATTTGCTTTGCTGTTTAATAAGCAAGTTTTCTTTTTGCGTAACCATTTAATCTGTAATTGGTTTTTGTTTGTTTGTGGCCTGTACGCGCCACTATAAGGTACAGTGTAATTTTGTTGTGTCGCATTTATTTTGTTTGATGTGTTAGTATGTAAACGGATTACCTTTATTTCTCTGTTCTGTTTATTTTGTGTGTTAAATAAAACAATTTTGTTTAACAAGGACGTACCGCGTTTTTCTTAATTTCCCGCGGAAAGAAAATTAAATTGAGTGGCGCCTTTTTATTAGGTTGTTGGTTTGAGATTGCTCCCACCCCGTCACGACTGTTTGCTGCCGGATGCGTCGAAACTAACGTCACGATGCAACATCTGCCTATCTTACGGAAAAGGTAAGGTAGCAAGTTTTGACGCCCATCGTGCGGGGCCTCGATTTGTTTTGCGTTTTGTTTTCCGAAAAATTACGTCCAAGTTAGACAGAATTGTTTGTTTTATTGCGGAATTTTGCGCTTTGATATGGATCTTAAATTGTTACCCGATCGCCTTAATGCGGAAGAAATTAACTATGAACTCTTAGCGAGAGGTGTACAATGTGATGGTAATGTTGCGCAAAAAAGAGCGTACCTCAGACGACAATTGCGCTTGGAAAAAGATTTGCGCTTACCTTTACCCAAATATGACGTGTTATTTGACGAAGACGCGACTGCCCTTCAGGAAAAGATTAGCGAGATTCGCTGCTTAATTGAGTCTGTCCCTGGCTCGACCGCTGTTTGCATTGTAGACAAAATTTCAGCCAAATTGGCTCACGCCATCGGACGCGCACAGCGTTCTCAGCCTTTGACAAACGACGAAGTACAACAACGTAAGTGTATTTTACAGACGTTAAATGAACTCGCGTTTGACTTTGAACAGACGACGTTAAGTTTCAGTCCTAAAGAAACTGAAGTTGTTAGGGCTCATGCGTCTCCCTTACTTGATTTAACGGCGATTGCGGATCATTTTCGAAATGATCAATCATCCATGATTTGTGTCAGTCCGAATGTTGTTGCGTCTCCTAGTGCGACTTCGTCGCCAAAAATTACGACGTCCCCGCCTAAAGCTGTTCTTCTTGAGTCCAAGGTTACGACACACCCTGTAACCGCGATCGAAATTAAATCGGTTCCTGTTTCCAAATGGGGTTTAACTTATAATGGGAATAATAAGATTCTCTCCCTTAGCGCCTTTTTGGAACGCGTTAGCGAACTCCAAATTTCGAGAAACGTTTCGGAAGCAACTCTGTTCGCTTCAGCGTCCGATTTATTTCGCGATAAAGCTTTAATCTGGTTTCGGGCAAATCGGAAATTTTGCAATAATTGGTCCGAACTCGTGCAAGGTCTTCGTGACGAGTTCCAACCCCATAACTATGACGACAAGTTATTTGAGGAAATAAAGAAACGCACCCAGGGTCCCGACGAATCAATGGGAATTTATATTTCTGTCATGCTCAATTTATTCGATCGTTTGAGCATCCCTGTCGCGGAAAATGTTCGCATAAAAATTCTTCTGAATAACATTGCCCCTTTTTATCAGCGTCAGTTAGGACTAGTCGAGGTTACTTCTGTCACCCAGTTATTGAAGATAGGTAGACAATTAGAGGTTCGTAAGTCCGCCGTAGAGGCATACATGCCTCCACCTCGTAAGAACAATACTCTAGAGCCTGACCTAGCCTATGTACAAGCCTGCGCACCAACCGTAAGTGAGTGTAAGGTAGATCCTCCTAAACCTACCAAAGCGTTTAAGTGCTGGAATTGTCAAAAGACAGGCCACCTATCCCGTGATTGCTCTGAACCCTTACGTAGGCATTGTTATCAATGTGGACGTCCCAATGTCACCACTAAGACGTGCCCCCTGTGCTCGAAGAGTCCAAAAAAACTCCCGAACAACGCGTTAGATGACCGGCTAGTGCGTTGCTTTAAAGTAACAAATCCGATCGAATCTCTGACTGTACAACCTGTTTTAGACTTTGTCCTAGCTCATGCAAAAGATGACGAACGCCCATATCTGTCTGTATCCATCTTAGGCATTCCATTTCTTGGCCTCCTTGATTCAGGTGCGTCTCGCACAATTGTTGGTAGTTCAGGATGGGAAATCCTTCAGACTTTAAACTTACCTTTTACGAAACATGTGACGTCATGCACTGTTGCGAATGGACAACCCTGTAGTAGTCCTGGTAATGTTACCACCCCTATCCAACTTCGTGACCGGGTCAAAGTGATTGACGTTCTTGTCGTTCCTGAGTTGCCGCATTCCTTAATTCTCGGCGCAGATTTTTGGAAGTTGATGGGCATCGTCCCTGACTTGCGCTCCGGTGAGTGGAGTTTTGGAAAGGAATTCATTGACTCAGTCGAACATGTCACATCTTGGGGTCATCTGACAAATGATCAACAGACCCAACTCAATAAACGGACCGAACAGCTGTTTGCTGATTCCAGAAACCGTGAACTAGGATGTACCCAATTGGTCGAACATGTCATCCGTACTGATAGCCCACCAATCAAACAACGATATTACCCGATTTCGCCAGCAAGACAAGCCATCGTCGATACAGAACTTGACGACATGATCAAGCGTGGAATTGTTGAGAAATCTAAGAGTGCTTGGTCATCGCCCATTCTTCTTGTACCCAAAAAGGATGGTTCTTTCCGCTTTTGTGTGGACTATCGGAAGCTCAACCAAGTTACGACCAAGGATGCTTATCCTCTACCTTATGCCTCGAACACCCTTGACAAACTCAAAGATGCTAAGTATCTATCTTCTTTAGATATCAAATCAGCATACTGGCAAATTCCGGTTGCCGAAGAATCTCGCCAATACACCGCTTTCACCGTACCTAACCGCGGTTTGTATCAATTTCGCAGAATGCCTTTTGGTCTTCATAATTCTCCTGCAACTTGGCAAAGATTTATCGACTGTGTAATCGGTGCTGATCTTGAACCACATGTGTTCGTCTATTTAGACGACATCATTATTGTGACTCAAACCTTCGACAAACATCTCGAAGTACTCTCCGAAGTCCATAAACGCCTGACCGAGGCCGGACTAACCTTGAACGAAGAAAAATGCCATTTTTGTCTTAGCGAACTCAAGTACCTAGGGTATGTAGTGGATCGTCATGGTCTTCATGTTGACCCTGAAAAGGTACAGGCAATTCTTAAGATGCCTAAGCCAACTACGGTTAAGGAAGTTCGCCGTTTGATAGGAACTGCTTCTTGGTATCGGAGGTTTATCCCTGGATTTTCCACTATTATCTCCCCTTTGACAAACCTGCTTAAGAAAAATTCTAAGCATAGGTGGGATGAGACTTGTGATGAAGCTTGGGGAAAAATTCGTGAGCACTTAGTTTCTGCTCCAGTTCTCTCATGTCCCGACTTCACCAAAGAATTTACGATTCAAACGGACGCATCCGATTATGGTCTTGGTGCTGTCCTTACCCAAGAACAAGACGAAGGTGAGAAAGTCATCTGCTATCTAAGCCGCTCGTTGACTCGAGCCGAGCGTAACTTTTCAACAACCGAAAAGGAACTCCTTGCGATGTTGTGGGCCATAGAAAAACTTCGGCCTTATGTAGAAGGTTCGCACTTTAAGGTCATCACAGACCATCACTCTCTCCTTTGGCTTAATAAGTTGCAGAATCCTTCCGGTCGATTGTGTCGTTGGGCTGTGCGCCTACAACAATATAACTTTAGCGTCATCCATCGCAAAGGAAAAGATCACGTTGTTCCTGATATGCTTTCTCGAACCGTCCCTGTTATCGACTCCATCGATTTTGACAACGTTCAGGACAGTTGGTACTTGAATTTCCTCAAGAAAATTCGTTTGACTCCGGAAAAGTTTCCTAGTTTCCGTGTCGAGGGAAATGTCATTTATAAACTGGTCCGAAACACATATTATCGTTTGGCTGAAGATGAACCTCATTGGAAGACTGTTGTCCCAAAGGATTCTCGGTCAAAAATACTTCAAGAAAGTCATGACTCTCCAACCAGTGGTCATCTAGGAATTTATAAGACGTATAATAGAATCGCTCAAAATTACTATTGGCCTAAGATGCATGCTGATGTGGCAAAGTATGTCCACCGCTGCCAGACGTGTATCCGTACCAAACCTGAACAAAGGGCTCCAGCTGGTATGATGGGAGGTCACTCCAAGATTACTCGTCCTTGGGAGGTCATTAGTATCGATCTTGTTGGACCACTCCCTAGATCTTCTCGTGGTTACCAATATATCCTAGTGGCTACTGACTGTTTTAGTAAATTCACCCTGTGTTTTCCTCTTCGTAAAGCTACCGCCCCAAAGATTGTGCAGCACATTGAGGAAAATATTTTCTTAGTTTTTGGTGTACCTCGCACCGTTATTTCCGATAATGGAGTCCAATTTAAGTCCAAAGAGTATCAAAAACTTCTGACGTCATACCATGTACGCCCTGCGTACACTTCGTATTATCATCCTAAGGCGAACCCTGTCGAACGCGTTAACCGCGTTATTAAGTCTATGTTGACTGCTTATGTGGCGGAAGACCACCGCAAATGGGATCTATTCTTGCCCAAGGTCGCTTGTGCTCTTCGAACCGCTCGTCATGAAGTTACTGGTGTGACTCCATACTTCCTCAATTTTGGTCGTGAGATGTGCCTAAAAGGTAGTCTAACCCCTGATAGTACCCCTGATAAAAATGTGTCTTTGGAAGTTGTCCCTCAGGATCCTAAGGATTTACAATCTCGTACCGTTAAGTTTGCCGTGCTATATAAGGACGTACAAGGAAGGCTGCAAAAGGCTTACGAGAAGGCTAAAGGCCGTTATGATCTCCGTAGGCGTAAGGTTGAGTATCACCCTGAACAACGGGTTTGGCGTAAAAATTTTGTATTGTCGGATGCTTCTAAGCATTTCGCGGCCAAGTTGGCCGATAAGTTTGTTGGGCCTTTCCTCATTAATCGTCGTGTGTCGTCAGACACGTATGAACTTAAGGATTTTGATGACAATATACTTCCTGGCACCTGGAATAGTGAACATCTTAAACCAGATCCCCCTGATGAATAGGTTCACCCTATTCGTTCTTTCGACCTGCGGGATGGGTCCCTTAGAATTCTCCCGACGTATCTTCTGCGTGGAGTAAAAGGCTCCTAAAAGATTCAGTCCCAATTCCTCTAACACCTTTGGAATCGAACGTCTTCGGATGTTCACGTGTGATGAAGGTACTTTTCGGACAGTCTAGTCGTTTGCGAGAAGTCGCCTTGCAGTTTGCGGAAGTTGTGGGAATGACAAGAGAGTCGGATCTCGTGAAGACTCTTCTTGCCCTCTCTTTTCGTGAACTTCGCTATGAGTGACGTCTGGCAGGCCTCGCGATTGTGACGTGAGATGCCTCTATCCACATGCATATTGCTTTCCTTTCTACTTGTTTCACCCTTTCTTCTACTCTAACTCTTCCCCTTTCGGATTGATCAGCTCGGCCCTGCCGACTCTGAGATATCTCTTAGCACCCGCCAGAGCGTGTGGGAGTTCCAAGCGTGCTGGATCCCGTGAAGGTATCGCTTGCCCTCTCTCTCGGACGTACCGCTATCGGATGTTCCTCAGAGGAATCGGAGCTGTAGTATGGTGTGTTCCGATTGGAGGACTTTTACTTTCCTGTTGTCTGTCTTCCTCAACTTCTCTTTTTCTTTCCCCTTCCCCCCCCCTGTAACCTCTACCTTTTTGGGTGTCCTTTTGAGATTTAGTCATCTCAAATTTTTTTTTATTACCCGGATTCGACTTTCTTCAGTTTACTTTTTCCTAAAGTAGGAAAACTCCCGGTTGTGACTGTTTTTCGCCTGACGAGAGCTTATCTCGTTGTGAGGATTTTGTAACATTTCAACGAACATTGCTTGGGTAGTGGCATGGCCGCGCGGTGTATCGATCGGTAGTGGTATAGTTAACTTCCTCTTCTTGTGTTTGCCAGGTGGCGTGGTGTTTCCTGGTCAGACGATGTTGATGCTTGTCAACATGCGGACCCCACCTGACTCTTTGTTTCCCTTTTTCTCTTCTCGCGTACCAGTCCGGTTTGTGCTCCGTGTGGGCGTGTTGCTGCTTGGGTAACGTTTGGTTTGAATTTTTCCCGTGGTCTTTGACCAATGTTCGTTTTGTGTAAAGTTTTGTCCGCAGTCTTAGACTATGAGTTTCCGTCCGCGTTCCCGTATCGTTGCCTTTCCCCATACATGCCCGGATTATTCTGAGTGTCTCTTTATAGTTTCGTCTAGAAATTTTCCTTAGGTAAAATTTCCATCGAAGTAAGGGTGGGATTGTTACCGTGCAAATTTCCCCGGTTGTTTTGAGCCACCCTGTATGTTGTGTGCGAGCTAAAAATAGATGTGTTTTTAGGCGAACAGTGGGCGTGTCGCGAACTCCACTTCCTTCGCATTTGCGGTTTCTTTTATCGCCCACGTAACCCCCTTTGATAATGCCGCTCGTTCCGAGCCGCGCTTAAATTACACATATTCCGCACTTGTTTTTACGACCTCGTGTTCTTCGAGAGAATACGTTTGTTTATTTTACTCAAGGAAAAGTCTTGGATTGTTTTCGATTTCATTCTATGTCGCAATATCTACCGCCGTGTGAAACGAACCATGACATTCGAGATTGATTGGCTGGTTTTAATCAGACACTCAATGGATGATTCTGGAATGTTCTCCCCCCGTTCCCCCCCCCGTTTTAACTCGTTACCACGAACCAAGGTCTGGATTCAGTCCAAAGTTGATTCCCGCAGTGATCGCAAGTATTTTTGTGTGGGTGATTTTCACTTGGTGTTGTGCGTGAATTCGTCCTCTGCGTGGGCAAATTCCCCCTTCGGCTTTGGGCCGGATTCTGTGCGATCGCTGCAGCAATAAACGCTTGTTTGGCGTTTTTCTAAGAAAGCCTGCTTGTTAGGGCAGGTGAGTTAATAAGTGTGGGAATGTGTTTGATTCGTGTGTAACGGGGGCATATTTGTTTCTTTCTTCAGGCTTTTTCCTTCCCCCCTTTTATATTGCGTTTGGGAGTTCGGAGTTTCTGCGAGAAGTGTAGAAATCACCTTCCGCCGTCGGACTCGACCTGAGACGCGACGCGTTGTCCTTCCCCGTGGCTGTCGTGTTGCGGCCCGATGACAAATTTGTGCCCGCCTGACTGACCATCGGACAAGGTTGGATCTTTAACGTTGTTTTTGATTGATTATTATTGCGAATCACGAACGCTCGTTTTACCTCGAACGTTACTTGACGAGTAGAGGACCCCTTACGAGGGATTTGAATTAATCATTTGCTTTGCTGTTTAATAAGCAAGTTTTCTTTTTGCGTAACCATTTAATCTGTAATTGGTTTTTGTTTGTTTGTGGCCTGTACGCGCCACTATAAGGTACAGTGTAATTTTGTTGTGTCGCATTTATTTTGTTTGATGTGTTAGTATGTAAACGGATTACCTTTATTTCTCTGTTCTGTTTATTTTGTGTGTTAAATAAAACAATTTTGTTTAACAAGGACGTACCGCGTTTTTCTTAATTTCCCGCGGAAAGAAAATTAAATTGAGTGGCGCCTTTTTATTAGGTTGTTGGTTTGAGATTGCTCCCACCCCGTCACGACTGTTTGCTGCCGGATGCGTCGAAACTAACGTCACGATGCAACATCTGCCTATCTTACGGAAAAGGTAAGGTAGCAAACTTGGAAAAACACGTTGTTGTAAATTATAATCGAAGATTTTTTTAGTCGTTATAATATTTACTTAATAATGTACATACATAATATACATACTTCCTTCATATAAGCGTTTACAAATAAATGTAAATAAATTGTATAAAATATAATGTTTTTTATTTGAATAAGAATACCCATAAAACACAGTAGACCAGTTATTGCATTATTTGAAGTGTTCGGCCTATCTTGCACATATTTCGCCATTTTTAGTGCATATATATGTGCATATTTCATCATTTTTTAGTGCATATATATGCGCATATTTCATCAAAATTACTCGCATATAAATCCGCTCTCTAAGCATAACAATAAACGAATTTTCTGTTTCTACCGCTACCGCTTGCCGTCATTCTCTGTAACGATGAGATAAAATTGAAAACAGTTTATTAATTTAAAAAATCTGGAAAATATCTTCAAAAGACTAAATATGCTTCAAATATGCAATTAAGCTGTAATATGTATCATAAGCACTAACCCAGTATTTATATATGTACATGCTCAATAAAATTTAAAGTATGTGTTATTTTCAGTAATTTGTATAAGTAACAAAACAAAAACATCTTGCATACCTTAAAATTCAATATGCATTTGCATATAATTATCAGCTCTAGTAATTACGTAGTTATATTTTAAAATATCATTTTTCATTACCCGTCCCCACTGATGTGGATTTAATTCATGATTTAACCAAATTTGTACTTAGTAGTATACTCGGTTGTGCAACTACAGCTGTGGAAGGCAGTAACGAAAATTTCACTCGGACGTGAACCTTAACACAGATCAAAAGGGGGTCGCGAAACCTAAATGTTTGGGAAACACTGCTCTGGTGAACTGTTTACTCCACCCTTTAGAGACTCTTTTGATACGCATTTAATGTGTATCTATTCCAGTTTGTATGTCTTATGAATTAAGAGCGAGTTACGCTCCCTATTTCATTCGCAGCGCGATATAGAGTAAACGGTTCATCGCTCGTAAAAATGTATAGGAACTTTCTTGTGGGGAATTATCTAATCTCTAATTCTTATAATAACCCGAATTGTTGTCAGACTAATAGGAAGCGAGATAATAGCGAGAAACCATTTCTGTTGACGTTTGACCTTGAATAACACGTGAAGCCGACATGACATAGATGGGGACTTTTGATATGTTATTTATAATAGCTACATAAAAGTGTATACAGCGTGGAAACTAAGTAGCGGATAAAATCCATAACTCCGTTAATATTTGTAATAAAGCAAAAATCTAAAAGGGGTATAGCGATTCAAATTACAGCGCATAAGAAGAAGTATATTTTGAGATATTTTCATGAATTTTTTTAAAGTTATGACGTCATCAAGATTTTTTTTAAATGACAACCTATATTTTTTATTTTTTATTTCGGTGTTTTTTTTAACCTACTTTCAACAGTATAAAATTTTGAATCGATTACATAACAAAAAAATCAAGAAAAACGGCCATAAAAGTTTAATTGTAAAGTTGAAGAAATAAACAGAACATCTAGTTTGCTAGGTTTAAAACGAAACAAAATTAAGGTGTAAATAAACAAAATTTGATTTTGACAGTCATTGAAATCACAATAAATGTTCAAACTGACGACCATGCACCAACTGACAATACCCAAGACGCTCATAAAATTGATTTATTACATTTTGAATAGTTTGAGGTGTTATTAACCTACACTCCTGTCAAATTCTTTCTTTAAGATCGTCTAAGTTGTTAGATCTATTTTTATACACCTTGCTTTTTAAGTACCCCCATAGAAAAAAGTCTAATGGCGTTAGATCAGGGGATCTAGCTGGCCATTCCATTGGACCTCTTCTTCCTATCCATCTACCTGGGAACATCTCGTCCAAATAACGTCGCACATCAACTGCGTAGTGTGGCGGAGCACCGTCGTGTTGCATCCAAATGTTATTGTTTGGTACGTCACAGTCATTTTCATTAGGAAATAATATCGCCAATGCAGGTACTAATTCGAATTTTAAGAAGTGTAGATATTTCTCACCAGTTAAATTACCTTCGATAAAGAATGGACCTAAAATTCTGTCACCGACAATTCCTGTCCATACGTTGAGCTTCTGGGGATGTTGAGTATGAACTTCTTGCATCCAGTGGGGATTTTCCCTAGACCAATATCGACAATTATGTCTGTTAACAGTTCCATATAAAGTAAAACTTGCCTCATCAGAAAAAATTATACGCTGCGAGAACATTGGATCACGATTGCAAATTTCCAACATTTCTTCACGAAATTCTTGTCTATGATCATAGTCAGTTTCTGCTAACTCATGGACTAATGTTACTTTATACGGATAAAACTTTTGCATTTTTAAAAGTTTCAGTACCGAGGTATGGCTCAGGTTGTGCTCTAAAGCAATGTCTCGACTAGTCGAATGCGGATTATTTTCTATTTCTAGTAAAATATCAAGCTGCACATCGTCAATTAATTTTGTCTTAGGGTGGCCAGTTTTTGGAAGGTCTTTCACAATACCGTAATTTCGAAATTTATTTTCTATTCTGCTGACTGTGGATTGACTTATTTGCTGATCAGGATATTTGTCTATAAAAAGTCGACACACCTCTTGATGAGTTCTAATTCGATCGCCATACCCAATCATCATTAGAACTTTAATTCTTTGTTTTTCAGTCAGCAACACCATTTTGGTAAAAGGTTTTAATAATTAGTGTAACTCCTACTCTCCACAGGGAATAAAAATACTCACTTTATTGTGATAGGTATTTACAAGTTCTTTTCAATCAAACAAATTTTGTTTGTTTTACACTTAGCTAACTAGATATTCTGTTAATTTCTTCAACTTTACAATAAAACTTTTATGGCCGTTTTTCTTGAATTTTTTGTCATGTAATCGATTCAAAATTTTATACTGTTGAAAGTAGGTTAAAAAACCCACCGAAATCAAAAATAAAAAATATAGGTTGTCATTTAAAAAAAATCTTGATGAGGTCATAACTTAAAAAAATTCATGAAAATATCTCAAAATATACTTCTTCTTATGCGCTGTAATTTGAATCGCCCTTTTAGATTTTCGCTTTATTACAAATATTAACGGAGTTATGGATTTTATCCGCTACTTAGTTTCCACGCTGTATAAAGATTCAGCTGAGTTGGATTTTTTCGGAAGCTAGCGCATTTCTTAAATTTATTTTACTGGGCTAAATTGTCCATATTTCACTTTAAGATTGACAGCTTTTTCAAGGTAAATAATAAAAATCAATTAGTTTGCCCTTAACATCTTATTATAACATCTGAAACCCACCCCTTTGTTCCCTGAGCTGGATGCCGCAAGAGTTAACTTTTGCTGCACTTTGTTATCGACTCTGGCAGGTAGGTTCTGGGGCCACCTTTAGAACCATAGGGCCTCTATTGACATTTTTTATAACAAATTAAAGGAAAGAAGTAATGCGTTTTGTAAAATGCACCATCCTATTTAAAAAAAAAAATTGAAAAAGCAAACCAATTGAATCGATGAGTGCAGCATAATCATGTTCAGTCCAAATTTACTATTTTGAGAAAGCAATTGATAATTTTCTCTAGATTTTTATTTTAAATAATTATTGGCTTCAGGACGCTTCAGATATCATTATCTTATTTTAAGCCAATAATTCACTTAAAATAAAAATTTAGAAAGTTATTTGTTGTTTTCTCAACACAGTAAAATTGGATGAACACGATTATGCACTCATCGATTCAATTAAAGATTGAGATCATAGAAATTTTCAGGGTTGTAGTTCTTAATATACAAAGCAACTTTGCTAAAAGTACTTTTACTTTATCTATACTTTTATTTTGATAAACAAACCCATATAAAAACGCCGGGCGGAACTTGGAATGCAGTCGATCACTAAATTCTAGTGCGACTCGCAACAAAGGACGCTCTCGTTCTCCCGAACAACGTCGCCGTCGCCCTGGACCAACGCCGACGCCAATCAGCCCGTCTCAACGATAACCCAGTCGGTCACTAAGCCATTGGTGCCGAATCAACGAGAGATACCCTCGCCTGGACATCATCTCCGACGCCCTGAGGAAAAAATCCGTCATGCAAAATGCATCACACTATTAAAAAAAAATTAAAAAGCAAAGCAACTGAAGATTGAGGTCATAGGAATTCTCAAGGTTGTAGTTCTTAACATAAACAGCAACTTTACTAAAAGTTCTTATACTATATCTATACTTTTATTTTGGTAAACAAACCTATGTACAAACGTCGGGCGGAATTTGGGATTACAGTCTATCCCTAAGTCCTAGTACGACTCGCAAGAAGGGAGGCCCTCGCTCTCCCGAACGTCGTCACCTTCGCCCTGGACCAACGCCGACGCCAATCAGCCCGTCTCAAAAGTAATCCAGTCGCTCACTATGCCACTAGTGCCGACGTCATCAAAAATTTTCTTTAAAATCTATATTTTTCTCAATTTTTCTGTTCCCGATTTTATAAAATATTATAGAGATAAGAAAAATTTCGGGGAAGTGACTTTATTTTTTGAGAACTTTATTTTGTGATTAATAATAATTTTTCTTATAAAAATCCTATAATATGGCCGTAAAGAGAAAAAATATATTATCAATCTGACGTCACAGTCCCAGATTGTGACGTTACATTCCCGGATTATGACGTCACAGACCCAAATTATGGCGTCACAATCCAAGATTACGACGTCACAGTCCAAGATTATGACGTCTCAAGAAAAAGGGAAAAACGCCAGTTTGTGGCAAATAAACAGTAATTTAACTTTTACTTAAAACATTTTTTGTAAAACCTATAATAGCGGCTCAATGATCAGATCAACCTTCCTTACTTTTTATTCACTCTGTATATTTGTTTGCAATTTCTTGCACATACTTTTTTATTAATTAAATACAAACGTTCTTTGTGATTGCACACAAACATATTTCAACTCGAATATCAGAGGATATGAGTGATTACTGCGTCATAAATTTCAACAGCGTGTCAGTTGATATAAAAGAATCATTCAAATTTAAAATGGTGGCTATTCAATGTTCATATTACCTGTAGGAGAATTATCCATAGTTTCGGAAAACACAAGTCCCAACAGAATCTTAAAAACTAGGCGTAAACTTTCAGGTTTAAGAAAAACCAAACATGAGCGTTTCGTTTACTGTTTTGTGTATTCCAGTTTGAAAGCCGCACGCTTAATTACTTAAATAACTAAAAATTTTATGATGTCTTACTAACTACCGAAGTATATTACACGAAAAAAAATCGACTTTTTTAAATTGGTACTGCTTACTTTAAAATTTTTGCACAGTTAAGTTATGCATTTCGGCCACTGTGCGTCGCCCTGGACCAACGCCGACGCCAATCAGCCCGTCTCAACACGCAACCCAGTTGCTCACTGAGCCATCGGTGTGGATTTAACGAGAGGTGTCCTCGCCTGTTATGCAAAATGCACCATGTCGAATTTGAGATGGCAATCGATCACGTCAAGTCCTAATTCGATTCACAACAAGGGACGCCCTCGCTCTCCCGAACATCGTCGCCATCGCCCTGGACCAATGCCGACGCCAATCGGCCGGTCTCAACAAGCAACCCAGTCGCTCATTAAGCCATTAGAACGAGAGGTGCCCTCGCCTGGACATCATCTCCGTCGCCCTGAGAAAGAAATCCGTTATGCAAAATGCACCGTGTCGAATTTGAGAAGGCAATCGATCACTACGGCCTGATGCGAGTCACAACAAGGGATGCCTCGCTCTCCCGGACATCGTCGCCGTGGCCCTGGACCAACGCCGACGCCAATCAGTCCATCTCAATAGGCAACCCAGGCGCTCATTAAGCCACTAGTGCCGATTCAAGGAGAGGTGCCCTCGTCTGGGCATCATCTCCGTCACCCTGAGGAAAAAATCTGTTATGCAAAATGCTTCATGCTGTTTAAAAAAAATGTAAAAAGCAAAGCAATTGCATAGGATTTCTCGGGGTTGTAGTTCATAGCATACAAAGCAACTTTGCTAAAAGTACTTTTACTTTATTTATACTTTTATTTTGATAAACAAACCCATATAAAAACGCCAGGCGGAATTTGGAATGGGAGTCAATCACTAAGTCCTTGTGCAACTCGCAAGAAGAGACGCGGAATTTGGAATGGGAGTCGATCACTAAGTCCTTGTGCAACTCGCAAGAAGAGACGCCCTCGCTCTCCCGAACGTCGTCAGCGTCGGCGTCGCCCTGGACGAACGCCAACACCAATCATCCCGTCTCAAAAGTAACCCAATCGCTCACTAAGCCATTAATGCAAAATGCACCATGACGAATTTGAGATGGCAATCGATCACTAATTCCTGATGCGATTCACAACAAGGGACGCCTTCGCTCTCCCGAACATCGTCGCCATCGCCCTGGACCAACGCCGACGCCAATCAGCCCGTCTCAACAGGCAACCCAGTCGCTTACTAAGCCGTTAATTCCGATTCAACGAGAGGTGCCCTCGCCTGGACATCATCTCCGTCACCCTGAGGAAAAAATCTGTTATGCAAAATGCATCATGCTATTTAAAGAAAAATGAAAAAGGCAAAGCAATTGAAGATTGAGGTTATAGGAACTCTCGGGGCTGTAGTTTATAACATACGAAGCAACTTTGCTAAAAGTACTTTTACTTTATCTATAAAGAACAAATTTTGGAAACCCCTGGAGATTTCAATAATTTAATAATATTCTCAAAAA
Organism: Prosopocoilus inquinatus; assembly: GCA_036172665.1. NCBI lineage: Eukaryota > Metazoa > Arthropoda > Insecta > Coleoptera > Lucanidae > Prosopocoilus > Prosopocoilus inquinatus. The sequence continues at coordinate 33,794,321 of CM069877.1, forward strand.
AAAAACTAATAAAAAAGATGAATTTTTGTTTGTATACTCCTGAAGATATCCCACGTAAGAACCGAAAATTTCTAATTTCAACTTGTAGGAAAGTTATTCTTACTTTGAAGCTCCCTCGATCAATACTCTGTAAAAATAGAAAAAAAAACAGATTGCCTTTGAGGGCCATCGCTATCGCTACCAGCATTCCGCCCAGATTATAGTGGATTTGCGTCCGCACAAAGGCAAACCGAAATCACAATATTTGCAGGCGACCGCTTATACGATAACGGGCCACTCGAAACGTCGGTATTAGTAGCGATTATGTGGAACTGTGCGCAAATATTTGCCGGGGCGGCAGACACCGAGCCGGCCCAGGCCCCGGCCTCCCGTTATCACCAAGATCTGTTTCGGAAGAGGCCCGCAAAAGAAATATTCATTAACATGAAAGCCTGGCGATAAATCATTTCGGCGAGCGGCTGCGTGTAATCCCTTTTATTTAGAGATTTGTAAATTACGGAGGTAATTACTTTGCCGTCGGCGTCGGCGTCAGCGTCGTTGCTTTGAATTATTATCTCGTGCAGTCGTTCCTTAATTTCATTGACTTATTTACCCTCGTTTATAAAAAAAATTGTCAGTATCATCTTTTTTTTTTTCAATTCAAGTCTCGTTGAAATATTATTAATGAGCGAGCGCGTTCATTGTTTTGACGATACGAGTCGAAGAAGCCCTGAGTTTAAATGCCACTTGGCCAATACTGTATGTAGAGTTTTGAAATAACTCCTATTTGTTTTTCCTAGTGAAAACATTGAACTTAAAAGGAGCTGTCCCGATCGTTTCTGGACGGCAAACTCGGGGTAATAAAATCTTTATTTCTCGGCCAAAACAAACTCCCATCATATATGAGAAAAACGATGTGCCACACGTGTCAAACGTATTGCATTCGTCGAACGAGCGAATTCCTCATGTTTTATGCAGAAGTTGCATTCAGACGTTCTGTTTTGCTCGGCAAAGGCACTTAATACGCTCTTACTTCTACTTCTGTTATGCCGTCACGAAAGTAATAATCGAAAGAGCAGCGGAGGATCCCCAAGCACCGGCAATAACTTCACGGATGTCATTTCATCATAAGAATCATAAGAAGTTGAGGATGTGTAAGATTCAATATTTGTGCATGTGCTTGTGCTGATGATGAGGTTTCTTTGCGAAATTACCTTCCGTCGGGATATCTCGAGGAAATTATATTTCTGAAAGTTATTTTCCCGCATACCTACTATCTATTAAAAATCATGTGATAACGTATAAAAATAATGCAACCAAATTTACTGTTTCTTGAGGAATTAGGAATTCTTCTATCATTTGCCTGTTTTTACTACTCCTTGCTTCTCTTGCAATTGTTGGATTGTTAGAATTATACCGGCTGTTTCAAATTGCGTGTACACTGAAGGGATCTCCTAAACCGTAAGAGATACAAATACGGTTAAATGGAAGAAAAGTTGCACGAATCAATGCGTTATTCGCATCCATCGACGGAATGATTTTATTGTTATTTCGTCTTGAGATATTAATGAAAATGTAAAAAAGTCGATTTCCTTTTTCCTCTGTATCTCTTTTATTATACATAATTTTGAAATTCTGATTTAACTTTCTAGGGGCACTTTTCGATTCTGCTTCGAATAGGGGTATCAGAATTGAAATCAAACGTTTCGTCTTTCCCCGACCATCATCAGTTTCAATTTTTTAAATACAACTTATATCTTTTTATTATTCTACTCGATAGCATTTTTTCTCCCGACTGTAATCATATATCATACTTAATAGTTGATATTAATTTGAAGCTTAAATAAATCAGATTTTTATATGAATATTTTATTTAATACATAATTTCAAACTTTTGGTTCATTTCCTTGTCTTTTTATTAATCTATTGCATAGCATTTTTTCTTTACTTAATACTTTAGAAAAATTTTGTGCAAATCGTTTTTGATTGCAATGTTAGGTCAAAAAGCGATAGTAAGATGTCGCTATTTTATATGTTTACTTAATACCTTTTTTTCAAGTAAGTTTAAAATATGATAAAAAGACTAATAGAGTTTCGTCATGCTTTACTTAATAAGTTATTCACAACTACTATTTTTTTATTTGTTAAGTATTAACAAATAACAAACAAATAACGTTCAATTGTCGGAAGGGGAAGAATCAATAAATATTAATTAAATTAGGTTAGATGGGTAACACAAACAAATAAACAGCTGTATAAATCTAGGAGTATCAAATTACCAGAACAAAATAAACAATGGCTTGAACAAAATTCACAAAAAAATGAATTTGTGAAATAAATAAAGTGAAATTAATAAATTGAAATAAATCCTTGAGATGTCCCCCACCGTTTTCAAGACATACGTTCGTTCTTAATCCTATGTGTTGTCTAGCGTGTCGAATATGAATTCGTGAAACATTTCTGCAAGAATTTAATCTTCGCCTTCTTAGTTCCACATTATTATATATCGCAAGGTTACTAACTGTTTCAATTTTCAAAATCCACAACTAGCTTTACCCTGTTTAAATTTTGCATGGTGGTCCCAATATACTATGTCAAACTCCGGCTGGTAATTCACCTCGTCAAAATAAGTAATAAAGTTTAGTACGATTTTTGGATCCAACCACGTTTAAAAAAAAAACTAAGATAGTAAAATGTTGAGAGTCGCTGAGTACTAAAAAAATTAAAAAATTTATACATTTTTATAGAAATTATCTTTCAAATTTGTAACTTTGTTTCTAGCTGCCAATGTCTTTGTAGAAGGCACTATTCAGTGATATCCAAACATTTTTAGTATAATTGAATCGATGAGTGCGTAATGGTGTTCAGTTCAAATTTACCGTGGTGATAAAACAACAAATAACTTTCTAGATATTTATGTTAAATGACTTATTGGCGTAAAATTCTTTCAGATAAGGATGTCTAAAGCCTCCTGAAGCCAATAATTACTTAAAATAAAAATCTAGAGAAAGTTATTTGTTGTTTTTTCAACATAGTAAATTTGAACTGAACACCATTGTGCACTCCACGATTCAATTAGTATTCAGTTTTTCTTTTAAACCAACGGCGTAGGCCAAAATTACAAAATTAGGCTGTTTCCTTCCTTCACTAAAGCTGAGATATCAGTCTGGTACGTTATACCAGAATAACCAGAAGATATTTGTCGGTAACAATTAATTTTCGTAAGTGCAGTGCATTATTACAATTTACACTGTAGTTAAGAAAATGAAGAAAAATTTTAAATCCATTCAATTTTAAAGTCAAACCAGAATGTCAAAATTATTTATAATCAAAGAGCTATAGAGGAAAAAAGAAAATTCACTTTTCTACATTTTAATTAATATATTAAGAAGAAAAAATAAAATTATTCTGTTAATGGATACAAATAACGCATTGATTCGTGCAACTTTTCTTCCATTTAACCGAATTTGTATCTCTTACGGTTTAGGAGGTTGACTATTTATGACCTAGTGTTAAGACATTCACCTTATAAACCTGACCTAGCTCTGTCTTTTGTCTTTTGACGCCAAAAATCCAAAAAAAAAAAAAACATTTCAGGGCAAATCGTCTTGCATTGAATGAAACTGACAGAAGCTATTGAACATTATTTTGCAGGAAAGTGACAAGAAAATTAGATAAGTTATACGTGAAGCTGCCTAGCTCAAATGGAAGAGTTGTGGAGGACCGAACTTCAACGACAATTTGTTCGTAGGTAATAAATCAACAGCCAGAGATAATTATCCAAGAGGAATCTTAGTGAATCCAAAACGCTTTTTGCTACGAAAGGATCGCTCTGCTAAAGTATCAATTTTACTAATTTGCATAAAAGTGGTGGGCTGCATAGACTCAATAAATAAGCTCAAACATGGGACCTCAAAATAATTTAAAGGAAATAAATATTTGAGTGTATTGCAAATAGACAATTTCTTCGGCCGGAGTCATAACTCGGAAACTGTAGCACTAGCCTCTATACAGAAGCGATATCCTATGTTCTGCAACCCGGTAAAAGAGAAAAAGGGTCAGATTTTTGTTGCAACCACTTGCCACCACCTGTTTAATATGGCGACAAGGGAATGCTCAGCGCTGTTTGGACCCAGGTCCGCGATAGAAGATGGAGGAGTGCCTGCACCAATCCGGAACTTACCTTAGCCTCGGGACCAACAAAAAAAAAAACAAAATCACCTCGGTCATAAATCTTACTTTAATTATTGTAAACGAGTTTGTGTAAATCGCATAGATCCAAAATTGTATGTGATTACGCCTAAATACGGGGCGATCAACGACCATGCCTTAAATAAGCACATCTACAGGGTCCAACTCGTGGACAGAAAAAGCGCCTTTACGGGAGTACTCACGCGTCAGCTTACACCAAAGCATAATAATGGTTCACTTCAACTCCAACCCAAAGTACAATTGAACACCAAAAAAAATTACGGCAAAGATCAGCGCTGCGCTCAAGCATGAAGGCAAAAAAAAACTTTAACATTAATACAAAGTAAACAAACAAAAGAAATTTACGATAAGGTTTGATGCTCTGAAGGAGCCCCTCAAACTGATAACAGAATTTTAACGTTAACTTCGAGCAACACACGAATAATAAAAAAAAGGATACACGACCCAAAGGGCCGAGGTACATAAAACAATACGCGAAGTGCGCCAACTAAGGCACAGGGAAAGAGGAAATTTCTCTACGCGGAGGTGACGAAACAAAAGAAAGAAAAAGGCGGCGTCATTCTTCAACGATAATGACGAGGTACGGAGGCGAATCAAAAAATATAATAGAATAAATCGACCTTAGTATTCCCTCTGACCCGACGTCGACGGTTCTGCGTGTCCTGCCTAGGACGTTTGAGTGATGGCTGCCCTTTTCGACGGAGCTTAAGATGGCGGCTGCCGGCTCGTCTCGTTGTAACAACACGTCCGTCGATGTAACCCCGATATTACGAAGAGATTCGTCAGCTCACGTGTGTAGCGACCTAACGGCCTAGCGACCCCCTTGCCTGAGACTAGCACTATAATAACGGAGAACAAAAAGGGAATATTTAACAAAAGAATGACCACGAGGTCGTCAAACAAAAACTCACCCTACGTAACGTAGGTGCTCAAGAGATCCCAGATCCGCACAATGCGATCCCCGCTTGACACTCGGGGAGAATATAACGACGGTGAAGGTAACCCACAAAAACCCGGGCCGAAATTTGGAAAATCCACACTGAAACTAACAAACCGGCTGCACTCGCCATGGACGATAATTCAACTGTACTCAACGCGTCCCCGCTTGCGTTCACTCCCACTCCCATCGCAACGCAACCCTTACAACATCTAACAGGCGACATCTAAACGTCGGGGACATAAGCGCGGGGGAAAAGAAAGGAGACCAACACCAAATTGATTACAGGAATGTAACCGTAACAGTTCGATATCCAAAGAAATGTTCGGTAGTAAAAGATGTGTCTGATATTAAAAGCATCCGATCTTAAAAGCCTAAAAGAACGAAAATATTAGGAATGGCTAAACAACATATCGCACATTCGTGTAACTTACATGTATATATTTACAGGCTTCTAATTATTGCAAAATTGCGCTCATAATGGATAAAAAAAAGTACGGTTTCGGAAGGAGAGTGGTTTCAGAACCGTACAAAATCTTACTTGAATTGTGTCCCTACCTAATTTGACCCATGAGCCATCGCTGAGAGCGATTTCCTTGTTCGGTAGCAAGTTTGAGCTGATAGCTAAGAATACTCTCACAACGGTGATTCCCCTCGTGACGTCGAAACAAGGCCGTCAGTCGTCTGAAGATTGCCAAATTCTCTTCCTTCGTTATGTGTCATTCTTCCTACGATTTTTTTTTCTCTCGAATACTTATTAAGGGTATTGAATGAACTTACAATTAATGAATTAAAAGAGAATGGTAACTTTAAAAAATATATTGAAAGAAAATAATTTTAAAAAGAAAACTATAAAGAGATAATAATTGCAGATAGTTCACGAAATAAATCTTTTATAACTGCAGTAACCTAAAACATAAGAAAATATTAGAAGTTTACAAAATATAATGATAAAAGATAAAGGAGAGACAAGGATTTTTAATCTGTCGATTGCAGCGATTAGTTTTTTAAGGTGAATTGATTCGACTCACCAAATGGAGTCTAAAACTTCTCGCAATTCGTGATTTATAGATCACAATTATTTTGTATAAAAAAGATGTGAAGAATTTTGTTCGGAACCGCTTTAGAAACAATCATACACTACGCCGGAAAGGTTTTTGCTTTCCGTTCCCGAGTATTAAGCTCGCAGAAAATTACTGAATTTAAATAAAAGAAGATTGAATCTGGAGTTCAATTTAGAATCGCACGGAATGAGATAATTCGCTTTAAAACTACTAGAGTTTACGTAATAACTAAGTGCTAATTGAAACGCTAATTGCTTTTATCAACTTGCATGCCCCATCACCCCGCCTGGCTGCGATGCGCTTTTACTACGACCCGACAAGGGGTGCAGTGGTGTCGTTTTGCGTAGTTTTTTCGAAAACCACCGGCGCGCGTCAGCGTCTCCATGAGAAACGCGAAATCAGCTTTTCAAATGCTCAAACGAAAATAAAACATAAAGATTTGACTTAATATTGTATTTCATCGAAGACGCGAATCCGTCTTAATAATGTATTTCATCAAATGCGCGAAACTCAAGCAAAGTATATTACTTACCAACTGTAGTTGCAGTTCTTACTAAGCTTATATCATCTGCTTAATATACTAAATGAAATTAAATACTTTTCCTTTACACCTACTGAAATTTTGAATTTTTACAACGTAAAATTAGTTGCAAGTCACTTTTAAGCTCAAATAGAACCTAAAGAGCTGTCCAGGAGATGCTCGGGAAATCTACTACAATCGATGTAGTTCATTCATTCCAATCAACGACCCGTGATCGATTTAATCACTCTCTACGATTTTATCGTTCATCTGAACCTAGTTTATGTAGATGTTTATGTTGAAGTCGGCGCTAAATCCGGGGCTTATAAAAATAAATTAATAAAATTAACTTTAATGCGAAATGGATTCGCAACGAGTCTATTTACAAAAAACGTTTCCGAACTAATGGAGTGCACTTAAATTCTGCATCGAGGGACATCGCCTAAGCATCGATCCGCTTTTAGGATCGGTGCTCATATGATCCTTGAAAAACACGCCAAAGCTTCTAGTCCGATCCAAACTAAACAAAAGAATCACATCGAGTGTAAACCGGTCACGTGTTCGCTTCGATAATCCGATTGGATAGAGACTCGCCATCCACACTATTCAAACCGTTGCTCGTGCATCGCACGTTCAGAGCTTTTTCAAGTAAATACGCAGCTTTAGACACCTCTTAAATTTTTAATAAACATTATCGAAATATTTTATTTTTAGTTTGTAAATACTATTTTTATTATTCTGCCTTATGTTATTATTGAATTTTCCGCTTGGTAATGCAAAATATTTTACCACAGTATGCCGACAACATAAACAACACGAAAAAATACAGAAAAAAAATCGAATAATAAAAAGAAAATTAGGTTTTTTCTTCTTTTTAATTAATAATAATAATAATAATAATAATGATAATAATATTTATTGCTTCCATTAGACCATGATACATGGTATTGGATTAGTCAGTAGCATAAATACATGTAAGAAAAAGCCTTAAAAAAATGTATCGAAATCAATGATATAAAATAAGTAAGTATACGTACATCACAGACAAATAATTTAATTAATTTGATTTAAAACGAGTTGTCCTGCATAAATTCATCGAACGAATAATAACACTTATTAATTAATAACTGAGCAATATTTTGTTTAAAATTACTGACACTTAAAGACTTATAGTGATCTGAAATTTTATTGTATGACTTGATGGCTAGATACTTCGGCGATTTTTTGAAAAATGATATATTGTGTTTTGGTATCTCTAATACAGATTCATTTCGAGTGTCATAACTAAGGCCTCGAATCTGAGGGTCCAAACTCAGAGACGTTGTATTCCGCGCGCGGCGGGGTTCGATTTCTCGCTGCATTTCCGATAGGCACGGGTATTCTACGATCGAATTCTGCGTCTCATTAATTTTGATTTTGACGATTAGACATCTATTTGATTGCTGAGTCTGTCCGTAAATATTGAAGAGTTCAAAATTTACCTAGAGAAAGCGTCTCTCAGAATCTGTTATGTTAAGAGATCAATTTCTCCATTTAAAAGACAAGGCAAATCGAAACGAACGAACGAATGAAAATTTGGAATGCTATTTAATAATTAATTTTAATAACAATGAATAGCTAAGAAATTTTAGTATTTTCTTATCTATTTGAATTTCGAATACCTGAGAATACTCAACAACGCACGTCTCTGTTAAATCGGGCAATCGAACGATTCAGAGCTGCGCTACACCGGGAGTGTTACGATCCTTTAGTCATAACAATGATGACAGTTCAACCTAGACCATCGAGTTGCATTTCTTTTCGCATACAAGAGCAACTGGAAATGAAAATACTTGACACTGTCATTATCTGCCACTTTCTAAATAAATTACGACAGCTTGTTTTACAGTTTACTCCTTCCATAAAACGCAAAGCTCGTTTTTGCAGGAGAAAAATTCGTTCGACATCCCTTCCTAAACCCCAAGCTAAAATGCCGCATGACAGCACTGAATGAAAATTAGAAAAGTAATATGTTCTTAGTATAAACGGATTTACAGATCTTTTAAGATGTTTTAATGTATGGCATAATGGCGCTAGTTTATTGCATAGCATGTCAATGTGTTGAAACCATTTACATTTAGTGTCAATAACAATACCTAGGAATTTAGCCTGCTCAACTCGCGCTATACTGTTTTTATTGTAACGAATCAATAAACTGTGGTCTAAGTCTCGTGATACAGAGAAATTTATATAAACCGATTTTTTTTTATTTAAGACTAATTCATTTTCCAAATAATAGTCTTCAGTGATAAGCAAATTTGAATTTGCTGTTGCTGTTGCTTGAATACTATTTGTGTCCTGAACAAATAAAGAGGTATCGTCTGCAAAAATCACGGCGTCACTTAACGGAAAGTCATTCACATACAAAATATACAAAAGTGGTCCGAGGACAGAACCTTGAGGAATACCTCGATTTATAGTTAATACATTCGATTTAGTTCTGTTTAATGCAACATAATGTTTCCTATCCTTTAAATAACTCCTGAACCATTCTAATGCTAGACCTCTTATACCGTATGTTACAGTTCATTGAGTAATATTTTATGATGTACAATGTCAACAGCCTTACTAAGGTCTAGAAATAAGCCCAAACGTGTGTTGCCTTTATCTAAATTGACATATAATTCATTTAGGAATTTTAAAATAGCCGTCGTGGTGGAAAGACCTTTTCGGAAACCGAACTGAGTTTTATTCAGTAAGTTATGTTTGTCCAGGAAGCGCATTAATTTTACACTAACAATTTTCTCTATTATTTTTGAAAAGCAGCTTAATAAAGAAATGGGTCGATAATTTTCGATTAATTCTTTAGAATCTTTTCTATGCAATGGATTAATTTCTGCCATTTTTAATTTATCTGGAAAGATACCCTGAGAAAATGAATTATTTATTATTGCAGTCAAAGGGGTAACTATTTCTTTTATACATTGATTAATTATAAATGGGCTAATTCCGTCACTTCCAGGAGTATAATTTGTTTTAAAGGATGACACAATATTCAAAATATCTTTTTCAATAATAGGACCTAAGAAAAATGAAAAAATATTATGCGATAGATTTACAGCAGGCACATTTTTGTCACTTCCTACTAAGTCGCGAATGTCACTATTTGCTTTGTTTAGAGAAGTGGCAATATTGTTAAAATATAAATTGAAATGATTAGAGATTAGAGATGGGTTTGTTATTTTTTTATTATCAATTTTCAGATGTATGTCTTTCTGTGGTATTTTACTTTTACGAGAATTTATGATATCCCATGCAATTTTAGATTTATGTCTGGATCCAAGCAATAATTTGTTGTAATACATTTGTTTTGCTTTTTTTATAACATTTTTGTAGACTTTCTTGTATTTTGTGTAATATTCTTTCACTGTTACATTACCATTTATCTGCAAAAAATATAAGTTTTTAAATGATATTTTTATACCTTTCGTTAACCATTTTGGAGTATGTACTTATTTGTTAGACTTATATTTCCAGGGGAAAGATTTATCATAACTATCCACTACAACATTTATAAATTCGTCATACTGCTCGTTCACACAAGTACAATTTATCGCTTTATCCCAGTTTATCTGAGCTTGCAATGTTTTGAATTTTTCTAAATTGAAATAGTTTTTTATCTGACGATATAATAATAATAATAATAATAATAATAATAATAATAATAATAATAATAATATTTATTGTCAACTGGTCTTTCAGACATGGACATTGTCAATTCATAATTAATACATAAGATAGTTTAGCAGTAAAACAGATGACGCGCTAAAAACAGTATAACAGTATAATGACAACATATAAAATAGAAAAGACTAGAGATAGCTATGAACTATTTCAATGCGTCGCAGTATATTCTTGAAAACTGTAAAAACAGTGCCGCAGTAGGTACAATTTTACTTCTTTAGCGAATTGCTTAAAATGTTTAATGTGTTTCAGTTCAGTGGGTAGCGCGTTATATGCGGTTATCATTTTATATTTTGGACCTCGTTCATATCGAGAAGAATGATGTTTTGGTATCATTAAATTACTACCATGTCTCGTGGTCATGGCCGTCGACACATCGCAATTTCTTATAAAAATGTCAGAGTTATAAAATCCACCGTGTTGCCTGTAAAAAAGTAACAATTTATAAATATATAAGCAAGGAAGTGGAAGAATATCTAAGTTTCTGAAATAATTTCTACACGACGTTCGTGACGGAAGTTTAAGCATGCATCGAATTATTTGCTTTTGTAACACGAAAACCATATTTGAATTAGTAGATGACCCCCAAAATAATATACCATGGGATAAATGACAATAAATGTAAGCATAATAAAAAATTTTTATTACATGAAGACTAACTTCATTTCTCAGTTGAAAAATTGCATAGAACGCTTTTCTCAGTTTAGCACATATGTTTTTAGTTTGTTGTTCCCATTTCAGCTCAGAATCCATAGATACACCTAAAAATTTTACTGTTTCACTTTCTTTAACTAACTTTTCAGTCATTGTAATGTGGAAGGACTCTTCTTGAGAAATTTTATTGTAAAAACTTATCGCAGTAGTTTTTTGTTCATTTAAATATAAAGAATTTGACTCACACCAATTAATCATGTTTTTGATTACGTTTGTAGCTACCATGGATAGATTAACGATGGTTGATTCACTAAAAATGCAAGAAGTGTCATCAGCAAATTGATACAATGAATTTATTTTTAAGTTCGCATGAAGATCATTAACATATATTAAGAACAAAATAGGGCCCAAGATAGAACCCTGTGGAACTCCTTGTGAAACATCAGCAAAAGAGGAAAGCACATTTTTCTTTATTCACGACTGCATTGATTGAAACTTTTTGTGTTCTGTTAGTCAAGTTTTTATCCAAAAGAAACGCGTTGTTGACCGTGTCAAATGCCTTTGACAGATCAAAATAAACGCCGATTACCTTATTATTCTTTTCTAATTCCTCTAATATAAATGTGAGGGATTCAAATATAGCAAGTTCGCAGGATTTTTTTGGTAAGAAGCCGAATTGGCGCGTGGTTAATAAATTTTAAAAGAAGATAAGATAACAATCTCACATATATGGCATTTTCAAATATTTTGGAGAATGACGATAGTAATGATATGGGACGGTAATTATTGATGTCAGTTCGACTTCCATTTTTATGGACAGGAATTACTTTGGCTTCCTTAAGTTTCGTTGGAAAAATGGCGGATTTAAACATTTCATTGATAATATTGGCCAATGGCTCTGCTATATGTTGGGCACATTTATGGAGAATTTTAACGGGAATTTGATCCAAACCTGATGATAATTTTGGATGAATATCATTAATTATATTGAATATCTCCAAAACACTACATGGCTTTAGAAACATTGATAAAGTGACTGAGACCGTAACAGTTGATGCTAAATGATTGTAAATAATATAGAATTGTTTCATTTGTAGTAGGCGTTAACTCTGAATATAAAACTAACATTTGTGCTGCATGGTCTGATATACCATTGTGAATTACCGTACTCTTACTGAATTCTACCGGATATGAAGTACAAATATTGTCCAGACAGTTTTTACCTCTAGTAGGATCACTGATTGTGCATAGAGTGTCATACGAGCGTAACAAATCTTTAAATTTGTTTAATGGGGGGGGGGATGCTTCTAAAATATTTATGTTAAAATCACCGCACATTATAATATAGTCATTATCAGATTTGCTTGCAATTTGTAAAGCTTGATTCAATTTATTTAAAAAAATATCAAAATTACCGTTTGGACTTCTATATACAACTAGAACGATCAAGTTAGTATTTTCAATAACAAATTTAGTTTCTGCACATTCAAAATGCAACTCAGTAGATAAATCTCTTATGGCATCAATGTTATTACTAGAGAGCGGATTTATATGCGAGTAATTTTGATGAAATATGCGCATATATATGCACTAAAAAATGATGAAATATGCACATATATATGCACTAAAAATGGCGAAATATGTGCAAGATAGGCCGAACACTTCAAATAATGCAATAACTGGTCTACTGTGTTTTATGGGCATTCTTATTCAAATAAAAAACATTATATTTTATACAATTTATTTACATTTATTTGTAAACGCTTATATGAAGGAAGTACCTATGTATATTATGTATGTACATTATTAAGTAAATATTATAACGACTAAAAAAATCTTCTATTATAATTTACAACAATGTGTTTTTCCAAGTTCTCTACCAGGAAATTTTGCCTTTTATCTGACAAAATATTTTTATAAATTGAAAAACTCCTTTCAACATCCACGGAGGTAATTGGGGCATATTTAAAGTGACTCATAGCTGAAAATTCTACACTTAAGTCAATTTCAAAGTTTCCATTCAAAATTTCGTAAATTTCCTCAAGGGTTTTGAAGCCGCTATTTTTATCTAAAACGGATAAACATTTTTTATTTACTGAACTGCCGATTTTACCTGGAACTTTTGAAATATTCTCTTTAAATTCTTTAACAATTTTAACGGATTCTATTAAAGACATTTTCGGTTTTTCTAAATTGTTTATAGTTTGTATTACAAAACTGTAATGCATTTTGATGAAGTTCAGTTGATTTGCCAATGAAGTTTTTGTTACAATATTTTGTGCCTTTGCAATAGCAGCACTATCTTGGGCATTAAACTCTACAACCAATTCCTTAATTGCTACAAAATGTTCAGCATAAAACATTGCCGCTTCCAACCAAGTTCCCCACCTAGTCAACACTGGTTCGGGAGGTAAAGGTACATTCGGCAATTTTTCCCTGTACAACTGCACTCGTAGGGGACTTTTGACACATATTTTTTTAATGGTACTAATTAGTAGATCTACATCAGAAAATTCACATCTAATATGTTCAGCTACTCTGTTACATCCATGAGCTAAACAACTCACGTAAACTAAATTTTTATAAATTGTTTTAAATTGCTGCCCGGCTTTAACCATGTAAGGGGCAGCATCTGATACCATAAGTAAAATTTTTTCAGTAGGAACTACATTAGGTGAGAAAAATTTCATAAAACATTCATTAACAGATCTTAAAATACTTAAATGATTAGTTTTGTCTAACTGTGTACAGGCTATTAAATAAGATTCACTAGGTTTATCTTCCCGCAAAGACCCTATTAACAAATTTACAATGTAACGCCCACAAGAATCAGTAGTTTCATCCACAATAAAATAAATATATTGATTTTCTACGATTTTCTTGACTTCTTTTAGAGTATCGTTGTAGATGCGAGGCACGTAATTTTTTCTTAACGTACTTTCATCGGGAACATTTTTCTTGGTATATTTTCCAAAAAACTTTTAAAAATAGAATTTTGCAGTTTTTTCAAAGGTATGTTTGCACAAATCATCGCCTCGCATAAATCAGCATTAAATTCTTGTTGTTCATTAGATGAAATCATCAACGACGGTCCACTGTCTAAGGGTAATTGAAATGTTTTCGATTCATTCATCTTCTTGCATTTTGACTTGTGTAGTTCTGTCCCGACATGTTGTGTGACCGAAAATTTTCGTTGGGTTGGTATCTACAACAAGAACTTGAATTTTTTTAAACAGTCTGAACTTTCAATATTCAAGAACCAAGCAAATATTTACCTAAGGAGGAAGAAAACAAACTTAAAACTTACCATTTTACTACAGGCTTTACAGAATACGCTTCCATTGGTGTAAGCAAGCTCGGGATAGCTTCTGATCCAGGAATTAACCAGGCTCGAATTGTCTTTCGGCATATTGCACTTCTCACAAACAAAAATACTTTTACGGAAGAACTAAACGTTCGCAGCAATAACCGACTAATAATCCGTGAAGAAGTGATGAAACAATATTGCAAACATGAACGCCCCACCGCATCGTTAAGAAAGTACTTGGAAATCCCTAATTCACTACTTGGAAAATTCTGCCTGCTTAAGCCCAAGAAGGGTGCAAACTAGACCCTAATTAATGCAACAACATGTTCTGACGAATTAAGAATTCAGGAAAAAATTTACTCACTTCGACACAAATTCTTTCAAATATGCATATATATGCACGTTTTTAAGAAATATGCGAAAATTGAACAAAATGCTCAAATATGCAAAATATGCATGCAATATGCATTTAGCATAGAATCCGCTCTTTAGTTATTACGCTCTACGTGGTTTTTCGCCAAAATAGCAACGCCACCGTGTAGGTGTATTTTTCTGCTGTTGTGATTCGCAACGTAAAAATTATTTAAACTTAAAGAACTAATATTGTCATTCGTATACCAATGTTCACTAATACACAAGATATCACAGTTTATATCACTTCTAATTCTTCGATCTTGTTACCAAGGCACTGGATGTTTTGATGTATCACACATACCATTGTTAAGTGGAGTTCCTTCTTTCCTTCGCCACGTTGAAAAAACTGTCTTTATCTGTACATACTGGGTATTCATTTGTAGTTGATTTTACGGATTCCTCTAAAGGGGCTGTAAGTTGTCGACTGCATACGTTGTCCATAAAATTGAATATGAGACCACTGATATATCTTTTTGCTCGTGCTCGCAAGTGGATACCATCTTGTGAGTAGTCTTTAACTGTAATAACGTTATTTACACAGAATATACTGACATGGTCATATTTGTTGGCTAAATTATACAATTAGTAGTTTATATGTTCGATGATTTTATTTGACGATTTATCGCAACATGTAAAGGGAATAGTGGATATGATAGTATTGGTGTGAGTTGTACTATTTATCACATATTCGAAATGATTTATTAGTGTTCTGATACATTCGCTGTCGTAGCATTCATTTACATCATTTGTTCCAGCGATTAGATAAATAAAATCCGTTTTACTGTAACCCTTAACTAAGTGGTTTAAGTTTTCTGCTATCTAACGCACTTTGGCATTTGGTTTCACTATTCCTGTAATTGATGCTACTGATAAATTATCTTAGAAAAATTTTTTGTGCAAATCGTTTTTGATTGCAGTGAGAACCTCGAGCAGCCTCTGGACAGCTGTTTCAGCCCTGCTTGGGGCTTCTTCAGCAGAAACGTAGCTCGACATTCCCACTGCAGACCAAAAACGACTTGCCCAATTTATTCGCAAATGCGATGTAAGAATGATGAACATATAAAATAGCGACATCTTACTATCGCTTTTTGACCTAACATTGCGGTAGGATAGACAAATTGAAGCGGGATTTGCTCCTAATGAGTCCCCCATGCAAGGCGGCCATGCTTGCTGTCAAAGCATAATGAAAGATTTTAGAAAAATGTTTTTGTGAAAATCGTTTTTGATTCAATCAAAAACGATTTGCACAAAAAATTTTGCAATGTTAGGTCAAAAAGCGATAGTAAGATGTCGCTATTTTATATGATAAATTATTCTTCAAATAAGAACTTACGTGTCGACCGTGGCTATCACTCAGTACCAATATTTTGTTCGATTTGTCAATTTTGGGATCCTCGTTCGAAGATACCTCCTTTGTAATGTTTATTTCATTTTTATTTCCTAATGAGATTATGTTTTGGGTAGATTCCGTTTGCGATTTTTTGTTGGACACTTGCGACATATTTGTTTGGGTTGCTGTTGTAATACGAATTAAATTGCGAGGATTTATTTTATCTATAATTTTAGTTTGATTTTCAATAACCAATTTGTAACTCCCTATTTGATCAAGTAGCTTATTAGTTTGCTTTTTTAGGGTATCATTTTCTTGTAGTGATTTGTTATCGTTATCACACTCAGCTAGTTTATTTCGCAAAGTAAGAATTATATTATTTGTGTCACAAATTTCTTTTGTTCCTTTATCGTTTTCTTCAGTTTCATCGTGTACTATACTTATGTGTTTACTGTTGCATTGTTTTGGTTTTTTTTTTTGGCACGGATTGCGATTTCTTTTCCTGTATTTTACTTCTTATCAGCCCTGAACGCGTAGCCGACATTGTTCGTGATTCGGTTTGGTTGTTTTTAAATGCAAAAACTCGTTTAACGAAGAAAAGATTTTTAAAAACTTATGTCTCTTTGTAATATTTTCACGATTGTGAATTAATAAATGTATTAACATTCATTAATTTGCTGAATTTACACTTCACATTAACAATTTTCTCACTCACAATACTGAACGAACGTACCATCTGAAGGATTCGTTGTTAATGCGATCGTCTTTTGTTATTATGTTATTATTTTTTTGTCTGTTTGTTTGTTGCTTCCGCAAAGAACATTCTGTGTTTGGGTTTTTTTTATTTTTAGCAAGATCATTCGATCGTCTTTTGTTTTCGCTACTTTATTTTATTTTTAAATTTTTTTCGTTTTTCCTTTTCAATTTGCCTTTGTCTCTTTCAGGGTTAGATTTTTTCCTTATTTTGACTGATCTTTTGTTGTTTAAGTTTAAGCGATCGCTTTTGCTTTTAAAATTTTTTGTTTTTATTTATCCAAATTTTCGAAACAGAATCCTTGGTGGACTATTATTGGAATAATCATTTTTTATTTGTATCTTGGTTAATAAAAATTGAAACATTATTTATATTAGACAGTAATTTTCCGTAATTCAATTTTTCTTTCTGGAAGGTTGGAATTTGCAGTATCTCCCTAAATTCAAAAGGAAATCAGCTTTACCTACACAGATTTTGCTTCTTCTTGTGTTAATTCCGCTTCCTTGAAGAAATTCAACGTCAAATTTGGCACACATTTATTTCACGTTAAGCAGACCTCAAGTACAAAACAAGAAATCTGAATTCAAAATGTTTTGGTCTATTATACGTATCGCGAAGTAAATCCGGAAACACACTGTATATTTCTCTTATCTATGGATTTATTTGACCACCGGCGATATATAAAGATTAATTTTCGAAAATCAGAGTAGAATGACCACAGAGTATGACTAAAGAAGATTCGTCACTTAGATGACAACGTCCGCATTAAAATTGGAACTATAACAAAAATCATGAGAAATTAAAATTTTAACTATGAATTCACGAAACAAAATCAAAGAATGTAAAATAACGGTCGGTGATAAAGTGAACGTTACAAAGCAAGAATGATTTATCGAAGTTATTAAAAATAAGAGGACGGTTAACAAAAATAAAGCAAAACTTTACTGTCGAGTTTAAACGCCCTTATGCCACCCCAAGTAACACATATATTACTTCTTACAGCTAAATTACTGTATTATTTCTGTTTATATTCTGAGCGTTACGTACTTTTTTGATCTATTAAATTTTTAATAAAGTAAAAATGTTTACAGAACAATCCAGTTTTACGAACATGATCTGTAAAAGTGCTTATAACTGAGTAATAAAACATTTACATCACTGCATTTATAAATATTGTATTTGTACTTTCTACAAGTAGAATGGTCGCTTTTCGTGTTTATAAAAAAAAAGTTATAATTAATTCTTAAGATGCATAATAAAATCTTTGTAAAACAGTATTATAGTTTTTATAATGTGGTTTAAACGCCGTAAAATAATAAATATACTGTCGCCGTCAAAAAAACGTGGACACTTTTCTTGACGTAAATTTAACGATACTAAAACTTTTTAGCTGCAATTATGAACTGTCATCCAGGAATGACAAACAAATTAGCTTTTTTAAAGATAAATTCATTTTTGTAGAATAAGATGTAATTGCTTAATTTAATTTTAGGGTTCAGCGTGATATAAATAAAAAGAGCAAAGTTTTTTTATAACACTTTAATCACTACACTGTTTTAATTAATAACTTTCAAAGAAAATAAGAGAGAAATTTACACCAAAAAAAAAAAGGAATGACTTCCGTGGCGAACTGAACCTTAACACCTACTTAACTGTGATGACTAATTACTAACGCTTACTTATTAAATGTACATTTCCACCCCTACGCCACCCCCTTTGTTTTGTAGACCGCACTGCACAAGTTGGCACTTCCTCAAGAGAGAGGGCGGTTGAGTCCTCTATTTTCGCTACATTTTCCATTTTTGTTTTAGCTCTCTGGCTAACATGTGATAAAACTTTTCAAACTGAAATAAGGATTGAGCTTGTAAGATTCCGAAAACTTAAACCTGTATAATATAAAAAATATTTAATTTCTTTCCTGTATCATGTAGACGTTAAGAACTATGAGATCTGCGTCGACAGTTAGTTTTCACGGGTAAAATAATATGATTGCTTATCTTTCGTGTATTCAATGCTATCCCATATTTTATAAAATCCTTAAGTTACATTTTAAGTTTAATTTGAGCACGTACTGTTGATTCAGCATCCCAGGCCCAGGTCTGAGAGCGTGGGAAGCTTAGGAAAAATAAGGCAAAATGACATTATTACGCCATCTAGTTTTGAGATCATCTGGAGTAGAAGCTCGACCCAGGAACGCGGGGAGGAAGTCGCGAGATAATTCATAAAAAACGTTGACATTTGATTTTGGAGTTAGTTAATCCGCGGAACTCCTTTCAGCTTCAGAAAAGCTCGCGTTTTTTTCCTCTTACCGGGCGATTTTAACTGAATTTCAGTTTTAATTTTTATTTCATTAAAGTCAGTAAATTTTCTCCAAGTTTGAAATTCGCGTACGGAAGGCAGAAGCCTTCCCCGTGTAGTGAGTAACTGTATATTTAAAACCGTCCGAACTGAGTATCATTTTTTGCTTTATATAAAATAATATTATCTCCTTAAGTTTTGTTTTGGATTACGAGAAGACCTTTCGATTCAGTTTGGTAAGCTAACAAACCGCTTGAAGACTAATTACTGCAATCGAAAGTGCAATCCTTGTCTCTCTCCCCCTTTTTGTGAATGTTATTTTTGTAGGTAAAGTTTGTTTTTACAGTTTATCTACACTTCAATCTGTTATTTTTTTGTTGTTTTTGTCATTTTAATTTTGTTGTTTATTTCTTGTTATTTTCATGTTCTTATTTTTTAATAGACTGGTTAAATTTATCAAACTCTTTTATTTACTAATTTTAAGTTGATCCTTTTACCTTCTCCAAGAAGTCCGAGGAGAACATCTTCGTAAGGAGAGAGACAACGACAAGAAAGAGATTTGACAATCTTCAGGGATTAAAACGGCACTGTTCGACTTTTCGGGGAAGACACCGTCGAAAGTACATTTTTGGCCCATTTCTCACAAACTTTAGCTACCGAACAAGAAAATTGCTTTCCACAGTGGCCCGTTGGTCAAAAGAGCAGGTTGGGTATTCTATAAGACGCGGGGGCGGATCCGTCCCTTATTCGGCGCTAATGAAATAACACAAAAGAAAACTTATGAAACTTGCTTGATTGATGACTAATACGCAAGACACACTCACCGAATATCATCTCTGTGGAGGATCATATTCAAACAACCGTTCAGTATTCGACATTTAGAAATGTTTATAACAATTGTCCGACCTAGCATCCATCATTAGCGGCACACAAGCGAGCTCGGCGAGAAAGTGGTTCTTATATTCGTGTGCATGTCAGGATTAGCGCAAATACTGTCGATGCCATTATGAATACACTCCTCTGAAATGCTGTTCTCTCGCCGTTCGTAAATTGCGGCATTTTAATAAGTAGTAATACTATGTAGATAGTAATCATATTTAGCTTTAACTCGTTCAATCACTTTTCACAAACTAAACTGTCGATTCCAAAGGATATGAAGCAATAAGTCGTGTCGTAATCATAAAAAATGAAGCAAATTCTTTCGCTCAGCTGTAATACGACTTATAGCGACGTTAAAAACAACGCTTTTATTGGCCTCTCGACATAGGCAAAGATCACTCACTGCTCGATTGCATTTCTGTTTTTTGTTTAAAAAAATTTACTTTTCTTGACCTTCCTTAAAGACATAGACGTACGATTATTTCTTGCCCGATTTTCAACTTTGATTTTCTCGAAATGTGTAAACCTTTGTTAAGGACATGAAGTTCAATCGTTTCCATTTATGCTGATGTATTACAGGTTTAAATTTCTGCACTTATTTCACAAACGCCCGGTATTTAGTATCCAAAAATGACATTTCTTTCTTCTACTATTCTCGTTTTAATTTGGAAGTCTTAAATAATTGACTTGTAAGAGGATCGCCTCTAATTTTAACTTTTAATTGTAAGCCTTTATGGGGGATTTTTTTTTTAATGGGACGTTTTTTTTATGGGAAAGAACTTTCGCTTTCTCGCCTTTGCGTGAAATTACCGCCGCCTGAATTTATGGCGCCATCATCGAGCCTCATAAAGCTTCCGTTTTATGGGTGAATAAATGTGTCACGCTAATGCATGGGCGAGCGATATTAATTTCGCTCCTCGGATTACCATAATCCCAAATTGTTTTATTGCGGTTTTATTGATTAGTCTGTAGATTAAATTTAGCACTGCCTAATGACAAACTGCCTGGTCTTTTTTATCTGACTCTTCCGAAGGGCACCCTACACACGACGGCCAGTACGCTGAGCTCTCAGCGGTTCGACCACCACGTGTAGGACGCCCTCCTTGGAAATACAAAAGAGAACCGTTCACCAATTAATCAACTGTGTGCGTGCCAAAACGAATTTATTTTCTGAGAAAACGACGGCAAATGCGTGTAGTATTAAAACTGATATCATTAGGGGTGAAGCATGAAGAATCAGAATGTCATTTGCCTAACTACCATTTCAAAAGCTTAACTTTTCGGCATTTCTTTTAGTTTTTGTCATCATCATCAACGTTTTGAACTTTTCCTAACGATAAGAAAAAAGCAACTCGCGTTACGCCAGAATCATTTTGAATATTTGAATGTAGTTAATACATTAGGTATTATTTAAAATAACTTACAAGTGTCTCAAAAATGGTGTCCATCCTTGGTTACCTGACATTATAAATATAAATTGACATTATATACCAATAAGTATGAATTCATTTGCAGAAAAAGTATTGTAAAAGCTTCCACAGTTGCCTGAGTTCGCGTAATACTTGTAATGCTCGCGTTCCAGTTTCATAACCCGCGCCTCGGATTTTACTGATTATGCACGCATAAAGTTTAAATGTGTTAAATATTTTCGTAATTTTTAAATTGTTTTCTAAATAATCTAATTGTGACAGTATATTTTTGAGATACCTTGTATAACTTCTAGAGTACAATATACTTAATGAACGTCTTATTTAGGTGTCCTGATGTTATGGGCTTACTCGATGATGGGGCGAAAATTGTGCTCCGTCCGACCACCCTTCGACAACAACGAAGGCAGCGTCAGCACTCAACAGGTGAGTCAAACCGAGGCAATTTGCAATTTAATCCCCAAATTATAGCAATAACGAAGCGCCTGATGAAAGTTATTGTAGAACGAGAGTGAGCACGGACGAAATAATTAATTGGCATCCCCTGTCTCATTATTACGCTTCATTTATCTGAAAAATAATACTCATTGTGTGAGTTCGCGATTTGATTAACTTTTTTGAAACGGAAGCTACGCTGAAAATTAGGCAATAACAGTGTACGTAGAATTAATTTGTGTTCATTAATACTGTACTGCCGTGCCATCCAATGAATTCCTAATTAATGTAAGCTGGGATTTTCTTTTTTCTGAGATTGGCGACACGCAATACAGGATTGAGAGGACATTTGTGAATCATTATCAGCCTGTTTGTTTTTAATCTATCAATTCGAAAGTAAATGTTATGTTATAATTCTTACTTTTCGTAAATTGAAAATACAACTTGCCAAAATTTTACTTTTGTTTAAAAAAAATAATAATTAGATTATAAATGTTTCTTTCTAATATTTCTGTAAATATGATTTTCTAATCCGCTTAATATTCTGATTACTTAATTCTTTAAATAATATGAACCATGTCCAATGTCCAATAATTCTAAATATCCTCTGTGGTTTAGTACAGACATTAAGAAAAATCTAAGATTAAAATACTACTACCTCCGTAAGTGGAAGTCTACAGGGCTTGACTATTATAAGGACGAATTTCAACGTCTGCGGCTGAAATTAAAAATAAATATATCTGTGGCCTATAATAACTACCTTAATGTGATTGAAAATAAAATTTCAGTTGAACCATCGACTTTTTGGCATTTTATCCAGACTAAAAGATACACTTCGAGAATTCCATCCAAGGTTTACTTGAATGATATGTCTTTTTCGAAGCCTCAAGAGATTGTCGATGTATTTGCACAGGCTTTTTATTCTGTGTATTTACCACAAAGTGTTTCTACCTCGCTGCCTGATACATTTTCTAATCTTCCTTCTTTCCATATTGATGAAGTTAGTCCTGAAGATGTTTATAAATGCAGTCGAAATTTAAAAAACAAAAATACCGCTGGTGATGACAATATACCAAGTTTTTTAATTAAAGATTGTGCATGTGTTTTCGCTACACCATTATCAAAAATTTTCAATTTGTCACTTCGTACATCTAAATTTCCATCTGCTTGGAAACTTGCAAGGATTTGTCCTGTTTTTAAAAAGGGTGATGCTGCCAAAGTCTTCGAGTTGGTTCTGCATAACATTATAATGAAAATTACTAGAATCTTTATATCTCCTTCTCAACATGGCTTTATGTCCAGTCGCTCCACCACCACTAATTTAGCAATTATTTCTCAAGAGATAGCTGAATCATTTGATCGCGGTAATCAACTGGACGTTATCTACACTGATTTCACTCGTGCATTTGACACTATAGACCATACTATTTTGTTGAATAAGTTAAGTGCTTTTGGTTTCACTAAGCCGTTACTTGCTTTAATTCAGAATTACTTGCAGAATAGATTCAATTACGTGTACTTTAATGGCTATAAATCTGAAATCTTGACGGTATACCCTCTATCATAATAAAACAATTTAGATATGAGCTTATAAAGCCTATTACTTACCTAGTAAATCTATCCCTTCGAACTGGCGTTTTCCCAAACTACTTCAAAACCGCTATTGTGAAACCCATACATAAGAAAGGTAGTGCCGCAAATTTGACTAATTACCGCCCAATATCTCTCATCTCCAGCATATCTAAAATATTTGAGTATGCGTTGTTTGTCAGATTGGAATCATTTCTGAATAAATACAATATTCTTCACAACATGGTTTTAGGAATGGTCAGTCTACCACGACGGCCATCTTCGAGTTCTATAATGAAGTACTTAATTAATGATAAACAGCACCCTGTTGGTATCTTTTGCGACCTTTCTAAGGCGTTTGATTGTGTATCTCATGTTCGTCTTCTGGAGAAACTTAATCTTTATGGCATCAGAGGACACGTTGCTCAGTGGTTTTTATCCTACCTAAGTGATAGGTTCCAGTTGGTGGAAGTTAGTTTTACACAACGCAATTCTCGACTTAAATTTAGATCTGGGCCGTTACCAGTTACCATTAGAGTACCCCAGGGCTCTATCCTGGCTCCTCTCCTTTTCAGTATTTATGTTAATGACATAAATTTTTTGAGTGATTTTGTTGTTGTAATGTATGCTGACGACACCTCTTTCATTGTTTCAAGCAACTCGGAAACAGCTGCCCGTCAACTTGCAAATTCTTTAGCTCAGCGTATGTATTCCTGGTTTTGTGCTAACAAACTTTTCTTGAATCTTTCCAAAACAAAAGCTATGTTTTTCCATACACGGCAAAGACGCATTAACGAATCTGGTGGACTCAAGGTCGGAGATAATTCTGTGCATTTCGCAAATACTACATCCTTTCTGTGCCTTCAACTGTCAGATATTCTCACTTGGGATGACCATGCGAGACAATTAGTTTCTAAATTGAGCACTTTTGCCTTCCAATTCCGTATGCTGCGTAGTGTAACTGATATCTCCGTGCTAAGGACAACATATTTTTCAGACGTACAGTCAAGACTTTCCTACGGCCTTATATTTTGGGGTAGTTCCTCTGCCTTTAACACGGTCTTTCTTGCTCAAAAAAGAGTATTACTTTGCATGACTGGCACTTCGCTTAGAGATTCCTGTCGTCCAATCTTCGCTAAACTTAACATTCTGCCTTTGGCTTGTTTATATATTCTGCAGCTTGTGTGTTACGTCCATTCTAATCGAAATAATCTGGATAATAGAACTGTTCAGCCTTATAGTACCCGTCATAACGAAATTCTTCCCAAACTGTATAATATGGCTATAACCTACAACGGACTTGTCAATACTGGTATAAAGCTCTATAATGCTCTTCCAACAGATTTAAAAGATTTAAACAATGTGCATTTTAAATCTCAAGTTAAAAACATTTTGTTAAGGGATAAGCTCTATAGTATAAGTGAATTTTTAGATCGGCTTAAGTAATTATGTTATGAATTTTGTTGGACTTATTCTACTTGTAGAACTAATAAATATTATTATTATTATTATTATTAGGTTCCGCGGTCTAATTTCTCCGCCGCCACACAAAACTGCACTATTTGAGAGATCGTTTTCTTTTTCTATTAGTATAGTAAATACAATTCTTTGTCCAATGAGCTAAAACACCATGACACAACAACTTTTAAAAAAACGCTAAAGTCCCTTTTATTAATTAAACAATTTCAAATGTGACAGATTTTGCGCGGATTAAGAGCTACTTGTTTAAACTTATTCTCTGTTTTCTTTACTCTCCATTCTGTTTGCTATTTATTGCTAAATTTCCGTCTTTTGCTCCTTCCTCCCATCGAGTGCACTATTACTATCATGATTTATTATTATTTTCTTTTACTTTTCTAATTGATTGTATTTCTACACACATTATAAGTAGTTTAGACTAGAACGTTTTCGTTTTTGTTCTTTTTAATTTTAATTTTCTTAGTTTAAGTTTTCAATTTTCATTTACATATATGTAGATATAGGTATATCAAATATCAAGGTTAAATTTGAAAGCAGACGGATATATTTCCAAGTCTGAACTTGCGCCTTGCGTTTGCCTGGTTTAGATTAATATTAAACAGCGTGTTTATTTTATTTGCTTTTTTTCGGGCAATAAAGACATTTATTATTATTATTATTTTAATTAATAATTAATTTGTTTTTTTTTTTATTTTTGTGCCTTACAAACTACGACCCCAAAGATTTTTTTCATGTTATGCAATGTTATGCTATCTATATACCTGTGCAGCACCAGCAAAAAATTGTGCCGTGGAAATTAACTTCCTCATGACGTGCGTAAAAATTAATACTAGCGAAAAATTGGACGCTACTTAATTTTAATTAGAAATTAAGAAAGGCGCCAACCGTAACTTACCGAACCTCAGAAGCAAGGTCGGTCGTTCTCTCGGAAACTAAGATGTGAAGAAAAGCTGCATAAAGATGCCCACTCAGTGGAGACGCCAGGGCCCCACTCAGCAGTGTAAGAAGTAATTATTAGTGGAAACAAGAAAAAAAGGAAATCTTTGAGACCCCTCCCCAAAGGTATACGTTCCAGCAAATATAAACAATAACTAAATAAACTTTAGATCGGCCTTATTGCAGCACATAGTTGTATATTAAGTAAATGTGCATAACCCAAAACGGGGAGATCAATCGTAAATCTATCGAAGGGCAAAGGCGCAACGACGTGACTACTCTCATGTTTGCATACAGTCTCAAGCATCATAGTTATAAATCCAAATCTAAAGAGTCTAAGTCTAAGAGAATCTAAGAGTATTAATTAAACAAAAAGAAAACGTTAAAATATTTGGAAACAATAGAAACAATAACAATCCCTTACAAGAAAATAGAAATTACTGTCGACCACTAATCGTTCATCGTTATCCTGGAGGTTCATCAACCCTTACAGGTTCAGAAACAATAAACGCAATAAAAATTACGAACACGAAGACAGAAGAGCAATTTACTTCAAAGCAATGTGATAACTCAACGCAATAGAAAATTTTTAAATCGAGAGGCAACAATAAAAACAAAGGAAAACGGTGGTTGAGTTGGTTTGAGTTGGATGGAAATAATAACAGAAAAGAAGGAAAATAGTAAAAACATTAGAAAATAGGAAAACAATAAAAATAATAATATATGCTACGCGTTCCAAAGAAATTGAAAGAAAGAAAACGAAAGGATTTAAACAATGTAAGGCGATAAAAACAATAGAAAGAAAACAGAACGATGCAAAAATGAAAACCGAAAAGGGAACCAAAGCAAGTAAGCCAGTGCGCTTCCAAAAAGGGTAAAAATAAGCAAAACAATCAAATGCAAAACTTTCCAAAACTATGTAAAATTTACGCCCTCTGAAGGAGCCAAAAGCCATTAACAACTAACATGAACTATGTAAAGACAAAATGCAAATGCAAAATAAAACGCAAATTAAATATAAAGGACAAAATGTATGAATATGACTCTAATAATTATAAAAAAAATTAAAAAAACAAAACAACAAACAGCACATCCCTCTCCGCTAAATTCGTCGCCGGAAACTCCAGTAAACTCAACCCGATCTCCGCCACTGGCAGAATGCACGCCCGTGGGATGTCGTCACGCACACGAATCCGAAGGGCCAAAAAAAAAGTTGCAACTACCTTCCTCAGGATTTCTTCCTGAACAGGAAGTCAATAGAATAGCTACCACAGTCCTAAACGGGGACGACAGTACTTTTTTCTCCCAGCGAAAATAGGGAGAATATAACATTTCCCGAAAATCAAACGTCGCTTACGAAGTTGGGCGAGAGCAATCGCCCAGCACCGATTTCGCCGATGAAAATCTGCCCCGGACTACTTGCTATAAAGGAGATAAAGCGCGGAATTAACGATCGCGAAACAGTAAACACACGTGGAAAACAATCAAGTAACAAAACGGAAGAACAAAATGATGCTTACCTTGCAGATGATATGCATGCCCGGAAAAGAGTTTTCACGTCCACCAAAACCGCATAAAAACGACCCCCAATTTATCAGGACAACGATTAACGAAGAGAATGAATCATCATATCACAAATACATGGTAAAATCGTTGCTAAAAACAGCTCCAAACTCACCTCGCCTCTCAGACGTGACACACCTGCACCGTTTCGTAGCTCGCGGTCAAGAAAAAAGAAACATGCGCCCCGTTGGAATAATTCGCCCAGCAATAATCAAGAACACCATGCATGTACAATGGGAAACCTACCCGACCGATTACAGCGAAAAATGAATGTAACAAGTCATCATCTAACCTTAACAATGAGTCACATACGGGAATTTTCATATATTAGGGATTCTCGTAACAATACACCAAAATAAAAGGATTCGTTATATACGGAATCTAATCAGTTTACATTTAAAAGCAAAACTTAATTTAAAACAAGAGCAATATACCCAAATGAAAGTGACGTAAGCAGATATGCTTTCGCTTACACAAATCGCAATAGATTAATTAATTCAACAGATTAATTGCTACATAGTTAAATCGCCAACGCAAACTTGACAGTCAGAAGTCATTTGACATCTCCTTGAAATTTGCCGATAAAGAAAGCCGACGCAAGTGTTTACTATTAAAACGCAAAAAAAAACAGTAAGTTTTTAACATTCACGGACAACGGCAGTCCCTTTAATAACAGATGGCGCCCATCATTACGTCGTATCCCTTGATGTCAGAATTCAGATTCTTATCGTTATTAAGTTTATGCTATTCAGTACACTTTATTTAATTAAGATGCTTTATTAATTAGAAATCAGGTCGAATTACAAGTAACTTAAATTATAAATCGTGTTAAAGTGTTATTCATTTGAAAATACAAAATTAAAAACATGCAGCTTGTATAACGAAAGCATTAGTCAGCTTTCAATTGATTAGTATGGTGCCCAAGCGAAAAAAGTCGAATGCAGTTAATACTTCCGACTCCATGAATTTTTATGTATTTTTAATATGCTCTTAAAGCCCATAATGAGTTATGTAGAAAGACAACAGATGTCTAAGTTTAGCACACATGTTTTAATAATTATCATTAGTACAACAGTTGAATACAAGATACTCTGTGTTTCTTAAAACAACTTTTTTGCACTTAGGTAACTCTTGTACTACACGTCTCAATTGAGATCATACTAAGGTCTCTCAAATGAAACGCATCTTCCAGTGCGTGGGTTTTCTAGGAAACCCCGGGACTAACAAGCCACCCTGGAACCTGTAATAAATAGGACGGGAGAGAAAGTTCAAAATAGGATTCATCATTTTTATTTTTACAATTTTGACAACTTCACTTGTGTCGCATCTTCAGTTCTCCATTCACGTAGCAATCATTTGAACAAAGTAAAAAAATAATTAATAAAGCGGACTGCTGGGAGAATATAGTGCGACCACGATGAACGATATGTTAGGTGACGCCAGGCCATGTGTCGATTTGTGCATGAAAGCGTGAGATCAACTGCGAAAGCGACAACTGAAAGAGGGGTTCAAATATCATTGCGCCAGAGAGAACGGTGTTTAATCCTTCAGCATGAGACAACATTAAAATATTTCTCGCGGTTGCGTGCGCGTTCCGACAGCCCGCGCTACTACCTATTGATTCTTCACCGTGAGTACGACTAATAATTTTTACAATTTTTAATCTTATCCTCAAAAAATCGCCCCCGATATTTGCAAAATATATTCTGTGATGACGTTACATCGCGGGACACACCGTGGAATATAAGAGCGACGCACAGTGATCCAGAATGGAATTTTAGCGCGACAAAATTATTTTTTTATACCTAAGTTTCCAAAATGATGAAAATAACAA
Source organism: Prosopocoilus inquinatus (assembly GCA_036172665.1). Lineage (NCBI taxonomy): Eukaryota > Metazoa > Arthropoda > Insecta > Coleoptera > Lucanidae > Prosopocoilus > Prosopocoilus inquinatus. The sequence goes on from CM069877.1 coordinate 33,823,635, forward strand.
AACAGTAACTTTTTAACTACATTCTCTATAGAAATCGTATGATAGTATCACAATACAGTTACTTCTATAAGGATTTTTGCCTAACTTTAGAACGATTACGTTACCTTACAAGAAAACCTAAATTTCTCTGCAGGGTGTTAATAAAAAAACCTGTACAACGTTTGGCAGGTGATAGTAGAGATGAAGATAAGAAAACAATTCCAATAAACCCATGTTCAATACTCAATACAGGATGTCCACGCTTGGTATTCACTTTTCAAAAAAAATATTTTTTAAATAAAATCGAAAAATTATTATACATTAAATTTATTTAATTTATCGATCCCGAATTTTACGTAAAAGTAAAAATTCTAGAAAGTGAACACATAACGTGCACACCTGTATTGAGTAATGGACATGGGTTTATTAGAATTTTTTTCTTGTTTTGATCTCTACTGTCACCTGCCAAACGTTGTCCAGGTTTTTTTTTTTTTTTTATTAACACCCTGTAGAAAAATTTAGGTTTTCTTGTGAGGTAACATAATCTCCCTAAAATTAGGCAAAAATCCTCTGAGACCTGCACTGCTTTTAAAAAGACAGAAGTTCAAAAGAGTTTGTAAAAACGCACTAAAATGGTTAAAATAAGATTTTCATATTTGTCCTATTGCAGTCAATAGAAGTGATCTAATAGTTCAGAGTCTTTATTTTTAAAATCTGTTTTCATTTTTACTTACATGTGGTATAGGTACTATGCCCGCCAAAAAAATCTGGGACATCAAATATGTCCTACTGTAAATATAACGAATGTTTTTACATTACCATAGAAACAAGCTCCAAATAACAAGCTAAATGGCTTAAAGCTGCATTCCAACTTATAAAATAAGTGAAAAATGCGTGTAGACAGTTGTCCCAGATTTTCTTGGCAGCCATAGTACATGATTTAAAATTAGTTCCAATTGAATTATTTCGTGTGACACAGCCAATAGCATATCCTGTACATTATAGTTTATTTCGATTCGCCTTTAAGAGTAAAAAATGTTTTGGTGTTTTCCACACTAGATGTTTATCAAAATTTGGTATATAAATTTTATATTATACGAAACACCCTGTGCAATTGTAACTAATTTTTAAATCATGCATATATGTATATCACACGCAAGTAATAGCAAAAACAGATTTTAAAAATCTGCATTAACAAAGACATTATCTATGGAATACGTAGTATTGGCTCACCCTGTATATGCACTAAAAAGTAATTAAATAAAAACTATTAATATAGTTTATTAACATGAAATACGAATTGTTTTGAAAAATCTTAAATTGATCAAGGAATTTGAATTATTTCACTAAAATCATATTATTTACATATTTTTGCTAATACCGCATTCTTTTAAATTCTAATCCTTTTTAAGGAAATCTAAAAAAGTTTTAGTTTTTCTAGAGATTTCTAGGCAAATATATTCTATAAAATATGTCTTTCCTCTTGTTAGCTCAATCCATGGACACACTGTTTAAGACATTCTCATATTTAGTACTCATATTCAGAGCCAAATCAAAAGCGAATTTTGAAGAAATCTTACAAAGTAGCAAAAAGTAGCACTTGTTTGGACAAAATTATTTTAAAATAAACTAACTACAATTACATAACTCGCAAAAACATCTCATTTGATCTCTTTTTTAGTTCTTGTCTTTGAAAGTTTAAAATGCAGATATTTGTTACACTTTTATTTGAATTAAAAAAATATATAAATAAACCTTCAGATCGGATTGATCATAAATGGAATTATATAAGAAAAAGTAAAGTAACAAGATCTCACCAAACTTACCCAATAAAACCTTCTAAAATATTGTCAGACTTATGTTTAACTTATTACATTTTCAATCACGTTTGATACCTGAAATGTTCACGCGTGATTTGACAGCGCTACAGAAGCGTCAATAAAAGAAAAGCTTGCGAAACAAATAAAATAAACATGGAAGAACATTAAGAAAAATATTTTTTTTATTTTGATGTTTATTCAAATGTTTCAATTTGTTTTCATTTTATCGCGCTAGAATTCCATTCTGGACCACTGTGCGACGCAGAGTAAAGTTTATTATTTAAACTTCAAACTTTATATACGTAGATATAAATCTGTTTTAAGTCTGTATTTTTTTAAACTTCTTTAACTCATCGTCAGACGATATTCGAATAAATGCGCTCTAATTAATTACTATCTCGAGAAAGCTATTACGAATGTTTTATTACTTTCTGTAAAAAAGAATAATTTCTGTGTAATTTTTTTATTATATGTTCAAGCAATTTTAATATCGTTTTTGAAAGCAATTTATAAAGGGGCGGGAGAAAAAAAAACAAAAAGAAGAAATTAATTTAGGAATGGAAAAAGTAATGTACTTGATTATATAAAAAAAGAAACAAATTTTGCCTTTGAGCAAGAACACGGACAGAAAAATTATTATTAATTAAGGAGCGAATTTTTTTTCTTCTTTCAAATTAATAAAAGAGCTCTCATGCATAAATAAGACATCATTTAATTACACCAGCTTTCTTTACTTTTCTAGCAACGGAAAAACGGTACGACAGTTTTGGAAGAGATTTCAATGATGTATGAGAACACGACGCCTTTTCTTATTAATCTTACTCCTATTATTTTCCAGATCAATAAAATCAAACCAACTTACACAATTGTAACTTAATCTGATGTAAGTTTATTCGCCGAATAAAAAAATAATAATAATATTACCCAAAGCTAAATTGAAATTTGCATTAAATTTAGGTGTGTAAGAGAAAGCGATTGTTTCTCTGCATACTTGCTTGTAGAGTTCAAGCATTGTTTAAAATCAGGTTCATTTAAACCGCTTTTCAGTGAGAAATGCAAGCAAGGATTTTACATGTAACAAAGGTATGCCCGCCTGAACTTCTCACTTCTCACATTAAAACTAAAGCAACATAAATCTTGCGCCGAAACAAGAGTTAAAGAGGTGACTTTATAAGCCACTCGTAATTCACAAAATGACGAAAAGCTCATCTAAGTTTGCGGAGGAGAACTTTCCAGATATACTACGCGTCAAGTTTTGCCTCCTAAGAACTTGCAGCAGCACGAATGAGCAAAAGTATTTTAAAAGTAATTAATTTTATCTTACTAGGAAGGAAGGACGCTCGCTTATAACGTCGCCGTCGTTATTTTCATTCTCCGATTATTTTTTTTCTCTCTAACATATTTACAAGAATCAAGTGTCGCCGCCGCCGAAATGCTTAAACACAATGAAATTCTACTAAGAGGATCCATTAAGGCAAAATCGATTTTCCTTCGCCCTGTCTCATATGACGAGAAAAAAAAAAGAAAATGCTCAAACAAAGCCCCACCTGCTTTTTTTAAGGCGTCGACGTCTGACGGCTGAATTGATTTATCATCTTCATAAATCGCCGCCGCCAAAACAACCCGTGATGATGATGATGACGTCAAGGTCGGCCGCCTTTCTTCCCACTTTCATCTAACTTTTGCCATTAAGTCGCCGTCACCGCCGCCGCCGCCGGAATTTTCAAATTGCGCGCGAACGAAGTTAGCCCTCCCCAAGAATGATGTTTAAATTAACCTGGAAGTTAAATTGGATAAGGCTGCGGCAAAAGGGGGGAATTCTATTATCTCGCGGAGGGCGTTCGCGCGTCATCACAATTCAAACATTTAATTTAAAAGTACGAGGAAAATTAGAGGCGGTGTTTTACAATGAAAATTCGACGAGGATGGGAATGTTCTCGCTACAGATTTTTGTGTCCAAATTACGCAAGTAGTTCAAGTTAATTACTCACGTTTCTAGTTTCATGGTTCTTGAAACAAAGTAAGTGAATTCAACCCTTTAATTGCAGAAGTCGTTAATAAGTGACTTGATAAAAAGTTGCTCTCTCGTTGATTGGTCTTGGCTTTAGAGCTCTTTTATCTCCTTCAGATGAAACGAAAAATTCAGCTGGTTGAGGTGGTCCTGAATGATAAGCTTTTGTGAAAAAGGAATAATGAAGTCGGTATTGCTCGGTCTGAGATACCAGGGATGCGGCGATAAACGACCCGAGTCAGTGGAGGCGGTCATGGGAAAAATCATCTTTACACAGGAACTAGTAGGAGAAAAGACCTAACCGCCTGGTGATGGTCGTCATGCTTTGAAAATTCACTGCTAGAAGTGAATCCTGGAGATACTTTCACCCTAATACTAATTGAGGAACAAGAAGGCAAAAGAGTAACTATAATCGTGATCTCTTAAAAAAAATAAGCCGGGTTAATATAAATAATAATAATAATTTTAGAAAAATTTTTGTGCAAATCGTTTTTGATTGCAGTGAGAACCTCGAGCAGCCTCTGGACAGCTGTTTCAGCCCTGCTTGGGGCTTCTTCAGCAGAAACGTAGCTCGACATTCCCACTGCAGACCAAAAACGACTTGTCCAATTTATTCGCAAATGCGATGTAATAATAATAATAATAATAATAATGATATGTTAATAATAATAATAATAATAATACGTTTATTGATCTGACTGTTAAGGTTAACAATTGGTCACAATAATAATGTAAAAACAAAAGGTGAATTAAATTAAATTAAAATCCTACAAAGAATGCCAATAGTACAGTCAAACCAAAAGGTACACCATCAGTGAGCTCGAAAGGAGCACACTGTTCTCCCTGGCGTACCTTTAACTTAAGAGAAAGAAAAAAAAGAAGATAAAAGAAAGAAAAAAAAATAAAGAAAAAAAAAGTCAAGGAAGAAATTATTCTGGAAAAAAAAGCATGGGGAGCAAGAAGCGAGAAAAAAGAAGAATAAAGTAGAAGTGGCTGGATAGGAAAAGAAAGGAAATAAGAGTAGAGAATGTGAAGAAGGGGAGAAAGTCGAAGACTTGGAGTAAATGTTTGTAAAACAACAGAGAGAGAGAGAGAGAGAGAGAGAGAGAGAGAGAGAGAGAAACGAGGTAAATAAGAAGAGCAAAGAACAAGGAACACGGCTGCAAGAATTCCAGCAATAAAGTTCTCATGAAATTTTGAATTGTTCGCTCACTTAACAGTCTTATAAAGCAATGTATCTTTCAGCTTACGTTTAAATATTTGAGGTGGTAATATCTTAAGGCCAGCATCAATGTTGTTTAAACATTGAGCGGCAGCATAGCTGAAGCATCTTTTGAACAAGGACGTATGATGCAAGGGAATATCCAGTAGGTCCCTGTGTCGGACGTTAATGCTGTGAACATCGGTCCTGTGTCTTAATTTGACAAAGAGATAGGGAGGGGTTTTTGAAAATAAGATTTTATGACTGAAGCACGCAAGATGAAAGAGTCATATGTCTTTCATTTGAAGCCAACAAGCAACGCTCAGTTTGTGCGAAATACGTTCCCGTCTAGGGATGCCAAAAATGAAACGCAGGCAAGAGTTCTGCACAACTTGAATGCGCCTGGAATCATTAGAATCCAAACACGAATGATATATGACATCGCAATAATTAAAATGGGATAGAACTAGGCTATCACAAAGGGCTATTTTGGCCTTGGTGGAAATGATATGCCTACTGGGGTATAACATTTTCAAATTGCAACAAGCCTTGCTGATGCAGGAGGTGATATGCTCTTTGAATCGTAGATTATTATCGATGATCAGACCCAAGCTTTTGAAATTGTCACGATGGGACAGAATAGTGTCATTTAATATAATTTTAATTAGAGGCAAAGCGGCATTACGATCTTTAATTCTACCAAAAAGGGAAAAATAAGATTTACTGGGATTAATTTTTAAACAATGTTTGGACGAAATGGAAAGCAGTTCAGCCAAGTCACTATTAACGTTTTTGATCGTAAGATGTAAATCAGATAGGTCAAATGACGCGTACAGCTGAGTGTCGTCTGCGTACATGTGATGCTTGCTAAAAATATTTGAGAAAGTAAAAAAGTTCGACACGTAGATAGTAAAAAGTAACGGTCCAATTATAGATCCTTGAATGAGAATTTTCTTTCAAAATTCAGACAATTAGGGAAAACCTCCCTTGATTAGGCGAACTAGTACGCTGCCACCAATGATGCACCAACTTATTGATAAAAGGGCGATCAGGTCCATTTAAGAAAATCAAAGAAATTGAATTAGAAATTCTACTTGTATTCTCATGTAATTATTCAGTTTCTTTACTTTGGCTTGATTTTCGAAAGCCGTGCGGTTCTTGGTTCAGAGACTGTACAAGCATTAAACCCTATATAATTAACAGTTAACATGCAAGAAATGAAATTCTCAACAAAGTAAGAAAAGGGAATGTATTGAACACTTAGGTTACAATTAGAAATAACTCAAAAGGAATATAAACTGTAATGGGTTCATGCATCACATATAAAACGGAGAAAATCATCCACAGAGAATGTCTCTGCTGGCTATTTACAGTGGGATTCAAAAAGGGGGCCAACTGCGCGAGGGGAATAAACTCAAAAAAAAATCAGACAAATGTGAAAGCTTGGATTTAAAACAAAACCGTGAAACACAAGTACCGACTCGATTGGAAATTCGGCTCAGCCATAAAACTAGAAACTCTAAGCAATCAAACAAGTTCGTTCCAAGTAATAAGATAGACCTTAGGTATTTCCTACATTTTGGACGGATAACCAGTGAGAGTTTAAGAACGTTTTATGAATTACTATGAATTACCTGCGGTTTATGAATTATAGCGAACTGTAAATGAACGCATAGTGTAAGTTTTGTTTATGAGTACGGGCCTAAGCTTCTTTGCGATATTCAAGCCCTCCTCCGACGGCTTGAAAGCGGAATGTCGATGGACAAACGACTCGTACGTAAACGGCCGACCGGAACAGAAAAACGCAGAAAAAAGTGAAATTTGCCGGGTAGAAAATCCAATGTACTTAGGAGGAATGATGGCCCACCACAAGAAGCCTGAGCACACAGGGCTCACACATTCGCTTGGTACAAAGTCTGAACGACTTAGGCCCGGTTTCTGGAAGCAATTTATGGGTCGATTTGTTTAACTAAGGATTGGAATGTGACATACGTTATGTTATGCTCCCTACTATGTCACAATCTAATCATTAGTTAAACTAATCGGCCCATAAATCGCTTCCAGAAACCGGGCCTTAGGAGGAGTGATAGCCCACTACAAGGACCCTGAGCATACAGCGCGTCGGGCTGCGCAAAAACAGATGCAAACGTGTAGACAATGTAGAAAAAAGTTAACGGTTCGTTCAAGCAGTTTTAAATCCGATAAGGAAAAATGACCGAAATCTGCTCGGGAGAAACCAATTCCTTCAGTAGAAGCGGTATATACCGTGCCTTGAATTGAATTCCTCACTAAAGTGGGCTATGGTTTTACTGTTTTTTTTTTCTCCTAAGATTTGCAGCACTGATAGCTGTTCAATTATTTAATTAAACAAATGTCAAATAGACATTTTGTATTTTCAATTAATTCAAAATGTTAGAATTACAGCAGAAAATATTTATTGTTGATAGTTATTTTCAAACCGGTAGAATAGAAAATGGACAGTTAGTTTATTCAATTAATCAGTGTGTACAGAAGTTTCGACAGCAGTTTCCTAATTTTGCTATTGCTTATGAACAGCTAGTTAAACATATCCATGCTTGTGTTCTTAAATCTCGTGAAACAGGACTACTTGGTCGCAAAACAGGGAGCGGAGCAGCTAAGAAAAGGACTGCAGCCTGCATTGAAGATGTTCGGGATCGAATGGAACACTCTCCCAAGAAATCTATTGCGAAATTTTCACCAGAAGTTCAGCTATCACTGGGAACATGACACACTATTCTTAAAAAAGACTTAAAGCTTTATCCATATAAGATTCAAGCAGTCCACGAACTCAGGACAGTAGATTTTCACAGAAGAACAGAATATTGTCAGTGGTTTCTTGATAACTTAAACAACGACGACATTCTTGACAAGTGTTTCTTTTCCGATGAGGCCTGGTTTCATCTCTCAGGGTATTTAAATAAACAGAATATGAGAATATGGTCAGCAGAAAATCCCCATAAATTTGTGGGAACTCTATTACATCCATTAAAAATTGGTGTTTGGCTAGCAGTGTCAAGAAGGCGTATCATCGGACCAATATTTTTTAACGTCTCAGTAACTGCTGAAAGATACCGAAATGAGTTATTAGAACCTTTCATTAATCAACTACATGATGATCAACTTACAGAAGGGTTTTTTCAGCAAGACAATGCTACTGCCCACACAGCTCAGCAAACAATGACTTTCCTGGAGCAGTTTTTCAATAATCGGATTGTGAATTTTCCTGCAAGGTCTCCGGATCTCACAATTATGGATTACTTCATTTATCCGCACATGAAAAACACAGTTTTTAGAACTACGCGTCACACAATCGAAGAACTTCGTGCGGGCATTACAAATGTGTGTGCTAACATAACCCCCGAACACTTAGCAAACGGGTTTGAAAACATGAAACGCAGAGTACGCTTATGTATTCAAGCTGAAGGAGAGCACTTTGAGCATCTACTTTAAACTTTAATGTTGTGTTTTATTTGATGTTATGATCAGTACTGACAGTTAAGGACAACTGTTTTCTCTAAAATTGTGTCGCCAACTTCATAAAAAAAATCACAGCTTACTTTAATGAGGAATTCAGTTGAAGGCACGGTATAAAAATTAATTACAAAAAAAAAACCGGAAGATTTTCCACGAGGTCTGTTTAGGATATGCACCTATTCTTGACACGACGCTTTTGTGTAGTAGTGACGCAGTTTCGTCTTCGAGTGAGTTCTAATCAACTTAAAAACGCAAAAACGTCCAGGATAAGAAGAAAATTGATTACGCGGTTTCCACGCTTACAAATATTTGCAGAAGAGTTAAAGTTTTTAGAAATCAAATGTCCAAAAAGAGAGACAGGCAGAAAGAGAACTGTTCTCTTTTGACCACCGACGGACGCGAGCTAAACTCATTTATTCCGCACTGATAACGAACCAGGCCTGGTTTAAAAGTACTTTGCATTAAAAAAAAAACAAGAGCGGCGAGCATTTTATTATCTTCCTTCCTCGCATTACAAACCAACGGTCATGAAAAAATTTAAATTCAAATAAAATGTCTTTATTATAAATAATAAATTAACTTACATGATTTTCGCATTTACACTAGGGGAGGTTTTTTTTGGTTTAGGGGTTTTATCGCTACCAACTGTTTGTCCGCAAGTTGCGTTCAAGTACTTAGAGACATTGTAATGTGTAACCTTTTAGAGGAAGAAACATATTTATCTCAATCTGATTCGTTAAGATCAAGGCTAAGCTAATATTTTCACACGGCACGATTCAGCGCGCTAAAAGCATAAATAGTGAAGCGAGTAAATAGAACAATAAAAAACGACATGTTTAAAAATTTTAATCTACAAGTGGATAAATTTATTAAAACATATTGTTGAAAAATACAACAAGAAGCATGGAACCATTGGTATGAACTCGATTGAAGTATGAAAAAGAAACGAAAAGAAATGATTAAATACCGTATATAATAAAGTTAAATTAGTTGACTTCACGGGTTGAAAATTCAGTGTCGGAAGTCACGTACGCATTTCTAAAATAAGAGGAATTTTCGATAAGAAATACTTACCTGATTGGTCCACTAAGATTTTTACGATTCGGAAAGTACAACTGACAAATCCGATCACTTGTTTATTAAGAAATGCAACCGGAAGTGTTATATAAGGAGGATTTTATAAAGAACGATTACAAAAAGTAAAATACCCAGACGTTTATCTGGTAGAAAAAGTTTTAAAACGAAATAAAAATAAAGTGTTCGTAAAATGGCTAGGTATCAATAATACACATAACAGTTGGATAGATAAGGCAAACATTGCGTAACATAGTAACCGTTATCTCTGTTAGTGTGTGACGTACACTTTTTGTAAGTAAGGTTCTTACCTGTTTGGTTGCTATAGCTCAGTAAAAGTCGGAGGCTGAGGGGAATTCGGAAGGATAATTCTTTGAACAGTTTTTCTAAAGAAAAGTTGCGTACTGCGTCAAAGAAATAAACGGTAACTAACGAACGAAATTGAGCGCCAAGTAATTTCTTTTAACTTTAATTACTAAAAAAAAGTCCGGTAAGTTAAATACGCAAATTTTGTTTATATCAAGTTTCTTAAATTGTCTCATTTATTGAAAATTCAGAATGCATATAACAAATAAATATAATTTGAAATTAAAAATGGGTTGCATAATTTAATAAAAGATGAATTAGCACAGAATACCAATAATTATCAATAATATTTACAATGTAAAGGAATGAAAGTAACGTAGTGTTTCTTAATATTACAAAAACTTACAATAAAATGTACAATGTAAATCCTAATATTCTTTTAGTATTGACAATCAAAAACGATAATCAAGCAAAATCTTTATACGATAAGGTAAGCTTTAAAGATACTTTATTTATGGTACGATAAAGGAATAATGTCCTTAGACCATTAACGTTACAATAAGCTCCAACGAAAGGTTGCATACGATACGATAAATAAGTAATGTGTTGTCTTGCTTGCATGCGGTACGACAAAACAAATGATGCAGTTTCTTATCCTCTTGAAAGTTACGACGCAAAATTCAGAGTAGCTCCAAACGGTAACGCAAAATCTGAAGTTATCTTCTCGACAAAGCGGGATCGAAGGTGGTACCGGCATTAGCAACTTGAGTAGCACCCAACGAGAAAGCTTCGGGTCGTAGACAAAATATCCAGACGTGGAATAATTCGGTAGCGGAAAAATTCGGAACCGGAAAAATATCCAAAGGTGGAACAATTCGGTAGCGTGGAAAAACTCTACATAAATCGAAATAGAAATTTTAGATAATGATTTCCTAATCGTCCTTAAATACAAAGTATTTTCCTTACGATCTTTGAGCCAGTTTTTCCAAATCAAGTACGGAAGAGAACACGTAGTGAAACGGCCTTGGCAGAAAAATGCTCTACGGGAGAGGAGTAGACGGACGATAATAAACCGACACAAAGTAGGATAAAAATTCAATCCAACGGTTGAATTATAAGCCGCCAACTGCACCAAAATTGCATCCAGTCAACACGCATCTCAAAGATGGAGGCTCTTGACCACACACACCATGTCGTTCTTCTCTAGCCACCTGCAGGGCGGATGCAGAATGTCACCGGAGTGACGTCATTTCCGCAAACGACATCGATAAATAAATTGATCGTGACCAGGGGCGATATCTAATTAGTAATTTCCGAAAATTAGAGCAAAAGAAGATTCCTAACTAAGAACTGAAACAAAAGTTGTGAGAAATAGGCGTGTTAAGAGTCATAATAACGACATAAATTAAAGAACGAAATGGTGTTTGTTTGAAGTTTACAACTAAAATCACAGGAAAATACGAAACGTGGCAAAAACGTATGTCCTAAAATGGAAACTTACTGAAGTACCGTACAATAACCGATGCGATCATGCAAGCAAAAGAAAATTAATAATTTTGTTCAAAATGATAATTGCAATAATTTATTACTAATATGTTTATAAGTACTGTCAAAATTGTAGCTGCCTTGTCTAGAAGTCGTTTCCGGAAACTCGTTGTCAGATGTCTGGTTTCGTACATCGTTGATTTGGGGAACTCGTTGTCAGATGAACGAAAATTATGCATCACGCTTTTGGAAAGACACCTCAAAAATCATCCTGCCTTGTTTAGTTGTTCTACATCTACCAAAAAATAACAAATAAAATAAAATTGAAATTAATAACTACATATATCATTCTGAATACAATTACTAATTTTCTTTTCTTTTCGTGTTCTTATCGGTTATTATAATATGACATCCTGTACTCACGCACAAAACTTGCGTCTGAATTTTTGAACAACGTGTACATAGCCGTACCAGTAACTTCAATTTGTTAGTAAGAGAGTAGCAACGAGAAACGCATTTTTTTATTGTCGAACAATAAAAAATGTACATTATCGACATTCAAGGCTTCCAATATAAAGACAGTGAATTCATAATTCGATAAATAACATTATTAAATACCAGAAAGAAAATTATACATCAGGCTTTTAGAAAGACACCTCAAAAATCATCCTGTTTTCTGACAAATTGAAAAAACACTACAAGGACTACAAGGAATTTGCACGGTCTAGACTGGGATACAACGTTTGACTACTACTTACCTCAAGAAAACATGGGTAACTACATCAGGGGTCTCGTCGGAGATGAAGTCGTCTATGTAAAAGGGCTCAATAGGAAAGAGCTTTAAGATGAACTTAAGTGTCCGAATTTAAGAATTTTAAAATGTAATTATCTTCAAGGTCATTATAATTTACATGTTTATAATACGTTAGATTGTACTAAACCTAATGTGTATGTATTACATCAACGGTTTGTTAAAGAAAGTAATAAAGAACTCTAAAAAGAAATTTAATTTGTTTTATTAGATTATTAAAATTACAAATAATTTTAATGATGTTGACTAAACTATTTTCGAAAGTAATTAGTAAAATGAATACCAGCTAGACGTAAACAAACATTTTTTTAAAGACATTAGGAACGCGTTTATATTTTTATAAAATCGCAAATAATTTTAATGAACTAGACTATTTTCGAAACATTTTTTATACTTAAAATTAAATAATAAGCATCACGTTTTACAATTTACAATCGTTCCGTTTAGCAAACTCGTGTATAATAATAAAAAGTTTTGTGTGGATAAACAACGTAGAAGATATCAAAATATCTTTTGGTTACATCACATCTAAAGCCTTCAAAAGAAAAAAAAGAACATGAATTTCAATACTCAATTAAATGAATTGAGAATAAAATTGAAACTGCGTGATTTTGCATTAAGCAAGTCTGCGTTCGTTCAGGGTCATGTCGCATTGCATACGTGGGCTGCTGAAAAATTTTCTGGAATCTAGTAGGCCTAGAATTGTTAGCGTTTATCAACGGTCATATTTGAAAAATTTGACGTTTTTCGCCCATAATTCTATTGACAGTTCTTATCCAAGTGAACTAGTTTTGTTTGTACAGCATTTGGGAAAAAGTAATTTTGTGTAAACATGGAAATCTCGCGTGAAAATTTTCGTGCCATGATTTTTTACGATTTCAAATGTGGTCTAACGCCGAAACAGTGCCTGGATCGGCTTCATTTGGCTTTTGGAGATGAAGCACCATCAAGGAACAGTGTTTATAATTTGTTCGCCGAATTCCAGCGTGGACGTACCTCTCTCAGTGACGAATTTCGTGAAGGTGGTCCATCAACATCTGTTGTTGCCACTAATGTAGATGCGGTGCTTGAAATGCTTGAGCGAGATCGACATGTGACATACCGTGAGATTCAAGCATCCTTACTCATTGACATGAAAGCAATACACCAGATTTTGCATGATCATTTGAACGTACGAAAGCTTTGCAGTCGTTGGATCCCACACAATTTAACAGAAGCGCAAAAGCAGGGTCGTGTCAAATGGTGCGAAGAAATGCTCAAGAAATTCAATGGAGGTCGTTCAAATTTAGTTTATAACATCGTTACTGGTGACGAAACGTGGATCTATTCGTACGAGCCAGAAACTAAACAACAATCTACCGTTTGGGTATTTCAAAATGAACCAAAACCAACAAAAGTTGTTCGTTCACGCAGGGCTGCGAAGCAAATGATTGCTTGTTTCTTTGGTTTAACTGGACATGTAGCAACCGTGGCTTTAGAGGATCGAAAAACCGTGAATGCTGATTGGTATACTACAATTTGTTTGCCGGAAGTCATCGATCAAATAAGAAGAAACAATCGAAATCGACGAATTATTCTCCATCATGACAACGCCAGCTCTCACTCAGCCCATCAAACAGTTGATTTTTTGTCCAACAAAAATGTTGAATTAATGACTCATTGTCCATATTCACCTGATTTATCACCTAATGATTTCTTTTTGTTTCCAAATATCAAAAATAAAATGCGTGGTGAGCGATTTTCGTTGGCTGAAGCAGCGGTTGAAACATTCCGGACACTGGTTTCTGAGGTACCATCTTTAGAGTGGAAAACGTGCTTTAGAAATTGGTTCGAGCGTATGCAAAAGTGTATTGTATTATTCCAGAAACTTTTCCAGCAGCCCACGTATTTTAGGTACAAGTAACTCTCAGAATATAATCTCACTGGTTACATTTTCCGGTCGGTGTCAATATTTAGTTGGAAAAAAACAATATTTTCTTGAACATTTCATTTTCATACTTACTAAAATGCATTTCGTGCTACCTTTTAGTTTTGCATTGCTTTCATTATGTAACAAGCACGTAATCAACATAATATTCAATGTTCTTTTTAATCAACAAGAACCTGGATCGTTGAAAACGTCTTCCGAATTTACAAGATAATTAATTCTGAATTGAATTCGCCGAAGACAATTGAATTACTCTCCTCAATTGTATCTCAACAAGCGACACTCTCATTGTTCCCTACTTTCCTTTCATCCTGCAAACAACCCGGCGGGCGGTGCAAAAAACTTGGATCGATTTTCACGTCCATCAGCCACTGACTGAGACGAGCAGGTTTAGAAGCGATCACATTTCACCCCGGGAAATTTATCGCGAGCGCCACGACATCCGGAAGCGTTTTATTTCAACGCCTTTAAATCGACATCTGTCCATGTTTTTTCGTATTATCGGCGGGCCCCCGCTTCTATTATTATAGCCACCGCGAAATAGAAAACGCGTGCGTCTTTTTTATAAAATAAAAGGGGCCCTTCTTATCTCTAACGCTCGATTGCTTTTCCAGAGCTACCGCCTAGTCAAGGAGCGGAAGAGGGTGGCCTGGATCTTGCTGCTTTTGGCGTTCATGTTCGCCGTGTGCTGGCTACCCTACAACACGATTAATTTATTCATCGACACGACCGGAGACAACAACGTGGGCCCCACGGTTCAACAGTACATGCTCTTATTGGGGCATGCCAACTCCGCCCTCAACCCTCTCATCTACTGCATCATGTCGAGGAATTTCCGGCGATCGGTTAAGGACCTCGTTTGTAAGAGCAGAGTCAAGCAAGACGCCAGAAGGAATAACCGTTTAAAGGTAAACAGAGTGCATTGATCATGTTGTTGCCTTCGTTAACGAAAGGTGGCCAAGGAAACGTTCTCTCATTCCCAACATTTCATGTTGTAATTTGAGTGCGTTGAACCGTTTATCTTACGTAAATTGACTGGTTTTATTGAAACTGAAGGCGCAATATCCAAGCTTTATACAGATCCAATTACCAATCTACGGAAATTTTTTCGTACTTTTATCCGGGTTGCTGACGACCAATTAACATTCTGTCCCCATCCAATTTTGTTTTGTTCAAATCGATTGCGGTGAAATGTTTTTAAACCCTAAACCCATTATCGAAATTGGAAAAAATTTTAATAATCCTCGAAAATCAAGCATGCCTTCTTCTTGCATTCGAGATTTTTTTGTCATCCTACCATCGGAAGACAAAATCAGAATTTTTCGAAAGTCTAACTCTATTACATATTCTTCCTTACTTTGTCACTAGGGACCCTCTAGTTAGAGTCTGGCAGAATGGCGTCTGCTGGCGTTTGAATTGGTTTAATAGTTTGAAAATAATTTCATCAAAGTGGCCACATGGTGGTATTAGTTGCTTTGTAGCAGATATTAATGCCAGATGTGGAAGCCCATTTTATGTTTAAGCTAACAGAAGGGACAAGCCACGTTATCCAAACAAATAGCGCGTTGCCGGACATCCCCTAGTGGGGTGATCGATCGTAATTTTATTAGGATTAGACCAAGTTTCATGGCCCAAACCGAGGACAAGAAGCGCTTCGACATGAGTACTCTTGTATCGGCTTACTTTTGCGTGAAGTGCATCGGCCGAAAACTGCATGAACTTTGTTTTACACTCTGAAGAAGCTAAAGATTAAAACAGTGAAACACTGAACTAGGTATAAATAAAATGATAAAAGCAAAAAGTGAAATAAATAGACTGCAACGTGTAAATATGAATCTAAAAATTTGACATTTGTCGTAAACAACAAAAGAAAAAAGAAAACCTCCCCTGGCCACGTTGCCCAATAAATAGGAGCGTCTCTCTCCGCAGATTTCGTTGCAAAGAACTGCCACAGCCCGGCTCGACGCGACTTCGCTGGTGAAACGCACGCCAAACTCCGCCCCGCAGGGGGTCGAAAAAGGAAAAAAAAATAAGAACTTTCTTAATTGGAAATCCTTCGGGTAAGAAAAGAGGGCGGACCTGCGATGAAATCGAATCGGGACGGCGATGCCTTACTTTCCTTTTTTTCTTTCTTACCGGAGGCTCAAGGGGCAAACGCTTCCACATTTTATACGTGGCCCATTAGGATAAATCGGTGCAAGCACTCGACGCCAAACTACCGTACTGCCCCTCACTTGTCACTAAAATAAAGAACAAACGAAACAGGATTAACGATCGTGAACGATAAACGCACGTCGCACGCAGACGGCTCATAAAGTGGAGGACAAAATGGCTTACATTTCTCCTCAAGGGCAAGCACTGAAAAGTAGTTAAATTCCCTTCACTGAACCCGTCGGACACATCCGCAGCTCAGCTCGAGGCGACGTCACTGCTGAGATGCATGCCAAACTCCGCACCGCAGTTGGTCGAAAGAAGAAAAAAAAATAAGAACTTTCTTACTTAGTAATCCTCAGGGTAAGAAAAGAGGGCGGCGCTGCGATGAAATCAAATCGGATGGCGATCCTTTTTCTTTTTCTTTCTTAACGGAGGCTCAAGGGGAAAACGCTTCCACAGCTTATAACGTGGCCCATCGGGAGAAGTCGGGGCAAGCACTCGACGCCAAACTACCGTACCGCCTCTCACCAGTCGCTAAAATAAAGAAAAAATGAAACAGGATTAACGATCATGAACGATAAACGCACCTGGCGCGCAAACGGTCCATAAAATAGGGGACAAAATGGCTTACCTTACTCCTCAAGCGCAAGCACTGAGACATAGGTAAATTCCTAAGTTCACCTAAGATCCGAATTACACCGAAGCCTCAACAACGAGGCGGACTTCTGACGAAGCGAAAATATCCGCACAAAAACCAAAATCACCAAAAATGTAGTAGCAACGCCCAATTCGCGACGTGTGAACAACGGCATCTCGGACAACGTCCTCCACGCTGGCCCCCGGAAAAGCAGAATTGCGTGTGACTGTCTCGTCATCTAGCGATGGCTGACCACACTCAAAACAATAACGCACGAAGGGAAGTCTACTCGACAGAATGCACGGTGCGAAAATTTCGTAACAGCACAACAGCCCCTCACTAGTTGCTAAAATAAAGGAAAAACGAAACACGATTAACGGTCGAGAACGATAAACGCACATGGCACGCAGGCGGTTCATAAAATATTCCTCAAGAGCAAGAACTGAACCGTAGATAAATTATCTCGTTCGCTCCAGATCCGAATTACTCCGAAACGTCAACAACGAGGCAGACAAGGTCTGAAGAAGTGAAATTATCCTCACAAAAGCGATAAAGCCGCCAAAAATTTAGTATCAATGCCTAATTCGCAGCGTGTGAACAGTGGCCTCTCGAACAACGTCCTCCACGCTGACCCCCAGAAAAGCAAAATTGCGTGTGACCGTCTCGTCACCTAGCGACGGCTGACCGCACTCGAAACAATAACGCACGAAGGGAAGTCTACTCGACTTAATGCACGGCGAGAAAGTTTCGTAACAGCATGAAATAGTAACGCAGAATTTATAATTTGCAGAACGAGATAGCCGAAAGAATAAAAATGGGGTCCAATAAAAATACCAATAAGAAATGGTTTAATAAAAAAAAACCGATTCTACATGAAAGAGAGAAAAAATGACGCTGTTAATGACTGAATTGGAACATACCTGTTTAATTATAAACAGATCTTAGAAAAATTTTGTGCAAATCGTTTTTGATTGCAGTGAGAACCTCGAGCAGCCTCTGGACAGCAGGGCTTAAACAGCTGTCCAGAGGCTGCTCGAGGTTCTCACTGCAATCAAAAACGATTTGCACAAAATTTTTCTAAAATCTTTCATTATGCTTTGACAGCAAGCATGGCCGCCTTGCATGGGGGACTCATTAGGAGCAAATCCCGCTTCAATTTGTCTATCCTACTGCAATGTTAGGTCAAAAAGCGATAGTAAGATGTCGCTATTTTATATAAACAGATCGTTTGGACAGGATGCTGTCAGCACTTTACAGGAGACTACGAGTCGATCGAATTCCAGTTGAACTTTATGAATTGAATCTTGCTAACAATAATTCAGCACAGATTCACAGGAAGACGTAGCACACAACCTTACCCGAACGGTATCGGCATCGATAATGGCCGGAAGATAGGCCTATATAAGCGCGTTTCTTGCTTCTTCTCGTTACAACCCAAAGTAAAAAACGTGACGTTCAGAATATTTCAAGTAGAGGACGAATAAGAAGTCAACATTTCAAACAAAGACCTGAAATCGTTTTCGGAATACAAGGCGCGACGTTGTCACGTCTACATAGTAACCCAGAGCGGCGTTCGTGAAGACGCTGTTGCCAAAACCGATCCGATAGATTTAGACTGTAAGAAAAAAATCAAAATGAAGTTTCAGCTTAAAGGTGTGAAAGATGTACAATGGTGAGCGTGAATAACGTGACGTGTCTTAGAGCTATAATGCGCAAAGTCATACTTTTCAATTACAGAAACTGTATGCATCGGTAAGTTTCTTTAGCTGCGAATGCGAAACTTTATTAGTTCCTATCTCTTCTTAATAACGTTCTTAATCTCGTTTATCCCTAAGAGATTACATAGGTATCAAAAGCGTGTTTAGAAAATAGCACGTCACCTTTTTGAAATTTACTCTGCGATATTGCAATTTTTGCTTTAATCAAGCAAGCTTCCGGTCATTGCAGCTGTAAGAGATGCAACTGTTTTTATACTGAACCGAGCGCAAATTATTCAAGCTTAAAGCACGGACATTTCTAATTATATGTAAAATTTCTCAAGCTTAGAATTATGTTTCTCCTTCGTCATGTTCTACGATAACGTTTTTAATATGCAGGTATTAAAAAGGGATTAAACTCGACGCTCGTTCTGCTTACTTTCATTATACCTGTTTAAAAATTCGAAATGGGGGAAATATTTTATATGAAAATAAATGTACATTTATTTATTTTTATATACCTACAGTGTTTTTTTTTTTTTTTTTTCAAAAAGAAAAGCTTCGTCTCACCTGAACAGTTTCAAATGTTAATGAAACGCCTGAACGATCCGAGTGGTAAGGGACCGGCCTTGCAATCGTAAGGTCGCGGGTTCGCACTCCCCTCGAGATATTTCTCGGAGGTGGTCGTTACTCACTTCAGGTCTCCTTCAGTGTTTGGAGATACAATTCGACACTGCTTGCCCTTCAACGGCGAAGAGGTTTGGAAGTAACAAAGCCATGGAACACTTTACACACACAAAAACACACTCCCGCTCCCAAGGTCCTGAAAAGTCCATGACTTAAGACCCCGTTGGGCAAAACACCACAAATTAAAAAAAAAACCGAAGAAGGAAAACGATCTAACCGATTTGAAGGTGACAGGATTAATTAAAATTTATTGATTAAGAAGGGGTGTAGGGGACTTTGTTTCCTGCCATAAGGTCGTCATCGCTGCGAGAAAAATAATTAGCAAGTAATTTACCAACAAATTCTGAAATTGGATGCCTCGATTCGATACAAATTTTAAACGACTTTAAACGGGAAGTCATCCGTTTATTATTAACCAGTTCTGAAACTTTAACGTGTAAAAAAGCGAGACCGCCGCACAAAAGGAGGCTCAGGGCATTCTTGCGGAAGCTTAACCGTCTTCCTTCAGAAGGAGCGCGCAGATTGGTTGGCATTAAAGTGTCGGTGAAGTCTTTTCAAACGGTTCAAGTTCGCTGAGTCTTATTGTGCTCGCCGAAGCACTTCTCTGATTAATTGTTTGCCCCAATCTAGTGAATACAAATTAATTACTGCAACGTTAATGAGGGAACTTGGTCGCCGATAATGACTTGTTTGCAGAAAATTAATGCTCATCTTGAAGCCACATTCATCTGAAACTTATTCTCCCTCCCCCGCCGCCAAAAAAGAAACCTGCCTGTATATGATCAGCGCTTAAAGTTTGTAAAACTTTTTACATGTCACTGCTACCTCCTGCATGAATTTACTGCTTTCGCACCGAATAACGATGGCAGGTAAGCGCTGAGGAAAACGATTCTGTTGTCCCGAGCCTGTACACAGTTGAAGATGGGTGAGGTTGAACAGGTCCACGGCGCCAGGAACAAAGCAGAAGCTATGCACTGCGGAACTCGTCCTCCAAGGGTCGCAATGCGCTCCAAAATTTCGAAAACTTTCAGGAGGATATCACACTTGTGATCAATCAATTCGTCGCCACAAAAGCCAACGTACTTAAATCGTGTATTACTATCCACAACTTAAATTCACATGGATACTAGAGTCTAAGTTAAAGAGACCAATCGTACGTACGAGGTGTTAACTTTACGCAACTTAAACTGTTATTAACTAGAAAATAACGTAAATGTTCATAATATGTCAAGCGGTAACTTGTTGTTTACAAACAAAACGCAACCACAGATTACTCAGTACGAAAAATAACTCTGATGCACTAAGTCCCGAAATAATTGAGTAATTGGCGGTATCCATTAATCAAATATCAATATTAAACGATACGTTATGGTTTTGTGGTCCGAAAGTTGGTTATACTGTAACCTGTTGTCGAAAACTTGTTCTTCAAGTGTCAGACGTCGTAGAGATGGCGCACAGTGTTTCCGAGTACTAATAAAAATTGGGACAAAATTATTTAAAGTTTTATTTCGTTCACTTGTTATATTACGTTGGAAAATATATGAAAAACAAAAATTCGTGAAGTACTTTTTCGTTTTAGGAACAATAAGACAATATTGTGTGGATAAAAAGTCTGGAACACCTTAAATATTCTTAAATATTCCTAAAGTATTTACTTTTTGTAAAAACGCTAAGACTAGCAAGTTATTACTACAGATATGCCATATTTCAGAGCAGTTCATTTATTTGTACAGTGGCCTAACATGAGGCATCAACAACTAATTTTTTTTTAATGGAAACTTCGACTTCCAAGTCATATTTTTCTACGTATAGAAAAATTATAGGGTTACACAAGAAATATTTGTGAAATAAAGGCCCTGCAAGTGTCATCAACGTTTCTTATTACAAAAAGTTAGAAAAATCTTTTAAAAGGAAATTATTAAAGGTATATGCGATGCAGCTACACTAACAAATATTGGACTAAAAATGTCAATGTCAAAAACGCATTCGTTTCAGGTTAGATTACTGCTTAAGAGTGAACGGAAAATACTTTTATATTTAGTTTATTTCATTTATAATTAAGTATTTAATAAAATATTAGGTAAATATCACTTTGTTTTTAATTTTTAAAATGTGTTTATTTCAAAATATTACTTATTACCAAGGAAAAGAATTCGGTCCACTTAGTGTTGAACACCCAATGTACTACTTATTTCTTCCGCGGCCCCGATGCATTTAAATTGCTGTTGAGTAGGAAGGGAAGCGTTACAGTCGCACTTCGCAGTAGTTATTCTGGGCGAGGACTAATACAATGCGAATACTAAATTTTCGTACTGTTTGCGGAGCAAGTAGGCCGATTTCTTATCCCTGCTTATTACTGATAAAAAAATTGAGGTTTATACTACTAATAATACTTCTAATAATAATAATAATACTAATAATACTTCTTCAATAGTTTTTGTTAGTCTCATACAAGTATGATTCAATAAATCTTGCAGTCTCATAGAGATACTTTTTTCATGTACAAGAAATGCAGTATCTGGTAGATAGCATTGTTTTTTGGCTTACAGAACTTTTTTATAGGACGGGAACTTCAATTTATCCTCTTCTCGTATGATATTATACTGGAAGACAGATAATTGCGCGTCTAACATTACGCTCAGAGTCTCATCAGGCGTTAGAGGTCTGTTGCTGTACTCAGGTGAAGCGACTCGCAATGTTTTTAATTCATCAGACGAAGCATTTCGTACTGCATCGATCATCTTTGCTTTATCACGTTGACCTTCTTTGCGATAAATCTTAGATGCAGCAAAAGATAATTCACTAGCAGAGGCGAGACTTTGTAAATGTTCAGTTTTTCGTCGTTTTGTCTTTTCACCAGCCTCATCGAATTTAATACATGGGCCACCGCGCTTACTTTGGATTGTAAATAAAGGAAATTTTTCTGTTACACCGAGCCACTGTGTATTTTGTACATAAAAGCGATCTTTTTTGGAAAAGCATCATTATACTTGCTTTTGACCTTATTAAAAAATTGTGAGACACAATTTTTTAAATCTGTAGCTTTACTTGTGGGCAGTTTGTCCGTTCAATTACGTAATTTGCTATATTCAATCCTTTACTAGACCAACTTTTGACAGGATCATTAAATATTCGGTCGACAAGTTCATAGCGAGAAAATTCCACGAAGGGACCTACGACAAATAATAAGTAGAAAATCAGAGGAGCGCAAAAAAGTGCAAATTTTTAAGTTTTATTATGAAAACACAAAGTGTATAGAATATTTAAATGCAGGTTTCCACCGGGTGATATTCGGAATTACTAAAAAAAAAACTTAAAATAAGAAGATAACAGGTGTAAAATATTTGTACGATTTGTACAATTATTTCTGAACCATTAAACACAATAAAAACTAATAATATGTGCAATGATTCATTAGTACATACCTTCCATATCTGAACGCCCAAATCAGTTTTGCGCAAACTCACTTCACAAAGAAAATATAATTTACAATGTTGCGATAACTCTAGGATGAGTTATAACGACCGAACAACTAATGTAAACTTTGTCTAGCGTCTACTCGATAATTTCAAAAGGTACTTACCCTCTTTTTACGATAAATAATGAATAAACTTATGATTTAATATTTATTAAGTTTCTTGTTCACATATCTTCAGTTTCATATTTTGAATTTTGCCGTGTCTTGGCCACAGTGTGTGGCGGTTCCCTGAGCTGGCGTAGCGCCGCGTGGAGCGATGACCTTCTTGTAAGACGCTATAGTAGGGTGTCGTCCCTAAAATGACGTCAAAATAGGTAGACAGCAAAACGGAAAGGCATTGGAATAAAGAAATCTAATATGAGCATGGGTCATCTCATAAATACTTGACTGTTTAACGCAGAAACGGAAAATCCGCTTGGAATAAGTGGTTTATAACAACAACACTTATCAACATAATGTATTGCTCACCTCGTCCAATGCCAGCGGACCACTGAGCTCGTCGTCGTCCTTGGAAAGGCAATCCGCGGAAAGTGGTACACCGACAGGTTCCGGCGGTCCACCCGCAATCGTGGACGACGTGCAAGTGCTGCCAGTCGGGGGATTCCCCATGATAGGAGACGATAAACAGTTGTCCGTTGTATCGTTGTTGACACATGCTTCCAAGTATGCGAACGCCTTCATCACGATCTCCGATGGGAAGCATGTCGTGACATAGTCGTCGTCGGACGCCAGCTCGAAATATGTTGTCCACGAACGCGTTTTGTCGGGGTTCTCTAATTCCGAATTCTGCAGCTTCCTCAAGCAGCGCAGCAAGGGAAGAATCGGATGGCTCAACGTCAGTATCAACTTCGTCGAAAATTGAGTCAAGAGTTGCGTCAACTCTGTTGGAGGTTTCCATAATTCTTCACATAAATGCAATATTTCTAGTATTGATAATGATTCCGCCATGAACACCAAGATATATAAAAGTTAAAAGTTACAGAAAGAAGGTTAGCGTAATTTCCGGATGCAAATGTTTCCGCAAGCAAAGAAGACACTGTGTCCAGTGTTGATAAGTATTTAGTGGTTCGAAGCAATTCACGCACTATTCAGAATGCATAAATTTATACCTACAAAAAATAAATAAATATTACATATACACAATTACCTCTACGTACTTCCGTGACACTCCGTTCCAAAAAACTTTTTCTAACGTATGAGTATATTCCTGAGACCAAATCGCACTGTCCAGTATGTTAAATGTTTCCGTACATGTAGAACAAATAGAAATAAGACAATCCCAATTGTCTTCGTCCTCGGGACGTTCAATCGGACGCCGATTATGACGTCGGACGTCGATTATAACGTAGGAATCAATTCGGCAAAATGTAGTGGAGGCGTAGTTAATTTCGTCGAGAAGTTCGCCAATTTTGGCATAGACTTCATCTTTATACTGCCTCGACGACAATGTTTTCATCTGATCGACAATTACTTGATCAGCTAGCACATCACTTAAATGTGCTTGAACAGGACCAGGAATCGTAGTGAACGATTGAATATCAAAAATTACACCAGAAACATCGTAATGCGTAGCGGACGCACAACAGGATACTGAAGAAGCCATGACGAGAGATATTTAACCGAAGAACGAAACGG
The DNA here is from genome assembly GCA_036172665.1 of Prosopocoilus inquinatus. NCBI lineage: Eukaryota > Metazoa > Arthropoda > Insecta > Coleoptera > Lucanidae > Prosopocoilus > Prosopocoilus inquinatus. The sequence continues at coordinate 33,848,032 of CM069877.1, forward strand.
AATTATATAGTACTCTCCCCCGAATGCTGGAAAAACTGCGACAAAACATTTCACCAGTAACGCCAAACCAGCGGCGACTCGGAACTCTGCCCCGAGCCAGGACTGGGAGGTTGTCGTATAAGAAGACAATTGTCTTCTTATATTCCAGTAGCAACAGCAGCAGCACGTGTGACGTCACCGGCTGTTGCTGTTGATGTACGCTGGTATACCAACAGCAGCAGCCCGTGACGTCACACGGAAGTCTGTACCTCGTGCCGGATAGCGATAGAGCAAATAGCCGGAAATAAATTCTCTCACGAACGCAATCTCGGTCAATCAGATTAGTTACAGATAATGTAACTTCCAGACCCAAGGAGAGTACATCAGCGCCCCTAAACGGATAACGAACAGTGTGGCCTTCGGTCAACAACTAAAACGCATCACACATGAATATTTAAAAGAAGCAGGGAATTAAACTGTAACTCCACAGTAGCAGGAGCTTCTATCAAGGTGACACCACTATTTAATGAATAAAATTATTAAGTTATGTAGGGTGAAATTTTTGACTACAAAATATAATTTACTTTGTGCTTTATGATAAAAACAAACAACACAAATTCAATGTGTGCAAACGCTAACAAGGCCGCAAGCTGTTGTGTGGGTGTTATACGTGACACTTCTACGTTGTTTTAATAAATGGGGGAGCCGAAATGCCTTTTACAACACCGTCAAAACTCATAAATCCACATTTGCATCGCCCCGGTGCAAACTATAGTTAGTTACATGCCTCAGTGATTCAATTTTCAGACAAAAAAATCCCCGGGGAACAGAGCGACGCTTGGCCAGACGCCCAGTGACAGAAAATAAAAACTATTAATTAAATGCTTAATTGCGTCTGGGCGAAGTGAGCCCGTTCTAACTGGTCCCTCGACGAACATTGAAAATTAATAGGGTTAATGGATACCCATCAAGTCTCCGAACGATGGGTGCGAAATTATCGGTAATTACCTGCGGATATACGTCCTGTCCGATATAATTGGATTCCATCCGGTAATTAATTTAACTGCTTTAATTGAAAAGAATTTTGTTTTGCTTGAAAGGTACTTGTTCCAATTCAGGCGATGAATTCTTCTGTAAATAGTATTACGACTTCGGGACAGTTTATTAAAAACACAAAACATTTACACACAGGATACATTAGTATTACTTCGGAACGCTTATTTTTTAACACGGTTATATATCACCTTATTCGCGTAAGCTGCTCGTACGTATCGGCTGCTAAAATAAAAACTGTCCGAAGAGCGCGCCTGATCCCGTTTGTATAGATACTTCGCGCGCCCTAGAAATGTATCGAGCGGCGAAGGTTTTCGCTTCTATACTTGAACGTTCCGTACGGGTGGCGTGCCTTCCAGGAAACAGTGCACCTGCACTGCATTCCACAATAAAGTTGCCTGTCTGTCTAAACCGCGACACATCTTCACTCAGCACCCCAGGATTTTAATTTAACAATAGTAACCCAGTTTCCTAGCTTATCTTACAGATTAAATAAGTACTGTTTGTTAAAATCCAGTTACTTAGAATTAGCCTTGAAACTTTTTCTCTTTTCCTTTCTTCATTACACTATGGATTTATCAGCATCAGATTTGACTTATAAACGTCTTGTCATGTCTCGTATCCATCGTTTTGAAGCTTGACTTCTTTTCTTCACCGATCATCTCAGTTCGATTCCTCCAAGTCCGTTTTCCTCTTCCCATTTCTGTAACTGCTGTTCATCTCACTTTTTCACACATCAGAATAGCACCGTTTTCTCTCCGCTTTTACTCCATCACTAAATCAAACTTGGCTTACAATAATCGTGATACAGATAATAATAGGCTTTACTAACACGAAAATACGCATTTCCTCCAAAAGTAAGCGCAAAGTTTAACTGAAAACTACTGTAAGACGTGCGAGCGGGGGGGTTGGAACCCACTTTTCAACCCCTCTTATCCCCAATTTTCACAATCCTACAATGTTGTATTTCGGTTTATTTGTTAATAGCACCCTGGTTTTAGCGTAGAAAGCCAGGAAATAATTTCCAAATCGTTTTCCACGAATTGCTCGAATGGACTCTACTTATATTTTTGGGACTTATCGAAAATGGCCCACTTCTTATATCTTTCTCTGCTTACTTCGTAGTTCCTCCTTATAGTAATTCAAATAAAAATCTGAATCTGAATATATTCAACTGTAATACAAACAAGGAATATGCAAGTTCAATTTAATTAATCAATTAATGGCATAAAGTTCAAACTACAATATGAAAGAGATCTACATAAACTAATTTACTTCTAAAAAAACTTTGCTTTTGTTAACAGTAGCGCTTTGTTCAAACTCACCCTTACCAGTCGTAGATGCTTCTCAGGTACACTTTATTTAAATAAAATCAGGAAAATTGAATGGTGATAATGTGAATGAATAATAATATATGTCTTTATTATGCAACAAGAATAAATACATTTCAAAATAAAAAGAACAAGAACAAAAGTAGCACAATCGCAAGGCGAAGTTCAGATTAGCTTAAGTTTTTCTGCTATTAAACTTAACCTCGAAATGAAGAAGAGATCCTGTACAAGAGTGTATGCCTAAAATTAAGTCGTAACTACTTAAGTAAAAGAAAAAGTCAAAAATAATAAACAAGTTCTAGTTAATTTACGACGAAGAAGTTTTTTTTTTAGATGTGTGTCACACCCGGACTACATATTTCTTCTCTGGTGCTATTTATCACGAACTAGAATGACCGTGGGCAGCGAAAGCTTGAGAATTGTGTTACGCAATGCATAGAGCTTTCGAAATGAGTCACCGCTGAGTCACATTCCGTAAAACAGAGTATTGTGCAAGCTTGTTCCTCTTCCTTTTTTGTTAACATAACGCTCTAGTATGATTTCATTTCTAGGAATTGCAAGCTGACTGATATTTTCGTTATATAAACTTCATGTTTTTAATTTTATATTTTCATATGAGTCGTACTTCGATATGATTTTTAATTCAAATTAATCACACTTCGACCTGATTTTAAATTGATATTACAAAAAATTGTACATAGTGCCAAAGAAATAGCAAAAACGTATATAAAACTTAACTAAAAAATTTCTGATTAAGAAAATTTTGCTTTCACTTTTAAAAGATTTTTGTAAGGTAGATGCGAGAAATGGTGTATGACTTTATTGCGTAAACTTGCGGCTTGATAAGAGAAATAATTCCGAAATTTAGCCGCATATTATAGCAAAAAATGCTGTAAACGTGACATGATATGTAAATGAACATCAGAACATTCCACAAATTTTACAAACAAGGACGACAGTAGCGTTTGTAAAAATTTTCAAGACGAGATTTAATCTCCTGCTATTCAAAGTTCGTATGCAAACTAAAGATAAAACGGCAAAAGACACTTGAAACTTTCTGAAAACGACTTTGATGAAATATTATAAATTTATATAAGGTCCACACAGAGCTAAGTAAATAATAAAAGTCTCAAGAAAAAAACAGATTGCATGAAACGCCCGAAATTAGGCATCATAAATTTAAGAAAATGCAAACAACAACCATAATATTTCAATTTATTTAACGGCAATTTATGATTAATATTGTTGAATGTCTTCGAAAGACGCCATTGTCAATAAAGTCTGTTGCGCAAAGTAAAGCTAAAGTAGTATTAAGGCCGAAATCCAGACTAGAAACTAAGTAAAATATTATGAAAATTAAAACAAGAAACTGAAACAAAATTTTTCGAAAATTTTCGAGTTGTTAAGATACTAACAGCTCTTAAATCAACTAGGGACAACGAATTAGTAATTCTGAATAGGCAACAAGTTTATAATATTAGTTTTCCAAAACACAAAAAACTAGGAAACATTAATTCAACCATTCAAAATATGTGTTACGAATTTATTAATTAATTACTATTAATGCCACAGTTTTAACACATAAGTCGAGCATCGAAATTGTAAACATTACAAAAAGAAAATTAAGATAAAATGTAGAAATTTATAATTAATGTTACAGACAGAGTGTGCAGTACCTCTGAATTTTCCAGGTCAATGATCCTGATCACGTACTTTTTCTTTAATATTCGTGATTTACTGATCGCAACTTTTTATGTTACGTAAATTGCATTGCCCGTTTTTATTGAAAATGAAGGCGCGGTATTCAAGCTTTATACAGATCCAGTTCAACTTGAAAGCTTCCGCGGCCGTCGTCCATCGTTGAATTCCTTGCTTTCGGTTGGAACCGCGTCTCTCCTCGGATTTCTTCTACTGCCGACGTTTCGTTCTCCATAGCAGAAGAAGGGAATATAAGTCTCAACGACTTACAAGAAGCAGCAACAAGACCACCAGCAGCAGCAGCACCACACCAGCGGCAGCACCAGCACCACCACCAACAGCAGCAGCCCTGAGGAAGTTCTTCTGCAATGGAGAACGAGACGTCGGCAGTAGACGATATCAGGGGAGAAACGCGTTTCCAACCGGAAGCCAGGAATTCAACGTTTATACAGATCCAATTACCAATCTGCGGAGCTTTTTCCTCTACTACTTTTCTTCAGGTTGCTGACGACCAATTAACATTCTCTCACTATCCAATTTTGTTTTGTTCAAATCATATGAGCCGAAGAGTTTTTAAACGCTAAACCCATGTACGAGGACTTTAACGAAATTGAAACAAATTTTAATATTCCTCGAGAACTAAGCATGCCATACCCTTTTCTTGCATTTGAGATTTTCTTGTCATCCTCCCATCAGAAGACAAAAATCAGAATTTTTAAAGTCTAGTTAATCTATTCTCTAGTTAGAGTTTGGCGTGAATTTTTAATTGGTTTAATAGTTTTAAACTAATTTCATCAAAGTAGCCACGTGGTGGTATTAGTTACTTTGTATCAGATATTAATAATCGATGTAGAAAACTACTTTACTGCCCCTCACTAGTTGCTAAAATAAAGGAAAACCGAAACAGGATTAACGGTCGTGAACGATAAATGCACATGGCACGCAGACAGTTCATAAAATACTCCTCAAGAGCAAGAACTGAAACGTAGGTAAATTATCTCGTATCAGATCCGAATTACTCCGAACCGTCAACAACGAGGCAGACTTCTGACGAAGCAAAAATAACCGCAGAAAAGCGAAAAGGCAACCAAAATCATCAAAAATTTAGTACCAACCAACTTCTGACGAAGCGAAAATACCCGCAGAATACCGAAAAGGCAACCAAAATCATCAAAAATTTAGTACCAACACCAAATTCGCAACGTGTGAACATATGACAACGTTATCCAGGTTGGCCGCCAGAAAAGCAGAATTGCGTGCGACCGTCTCGTCACCTAGCGACGGCTAACGGTACTCAAAATAATATCGCACGAAGGGAAGTCTGCCCAATAGAATGCACGGTGACAAAATTTCGTAACAGTATAAAATAGTGAAGCAAAATATATACTTTACAGGTTGACTGGAAGGGTCGGACTAGGAAAGATTAATTCAACCACTCGTAATAAGTGTTACGAATGTATTAATTAATCATTATTAACGCCATAGTTTTCACAAATAAATTGGGCATCAGAATTGTAAAGATTACGAAAAAAGGTTAAAATAAAATGTAGAAATTTATAATTAATATTACAGACAAAGTGAACAGCACCTCTGAATTTTCCAGTACAATGAGCCTGATCACGTACTTTTTCTTTAACATTCGCGATTCACGTATCGCATCTTTGTTAGACACATTCTCTTCTTCTATTATAAGGCGATCGGGTGGATTTTTCAAGGAACATAATAATTTATTTTCGATGGTTCTTGCTCGCGAGAATTGCAAAAAGGATATGAAACAAATAAAACGTTATTCACTTTTGATAAAGCGAACAATCAAGTTTGCGAAACGTCAAGTAAGTAATAAAATTATATTTTTAGCTCGGTTTCTAACATGTTTTATTTGTTTCATACTCTTCATGAACGTAATAATGGAGTACGTTAATAAATGAAGAACGTGGGCGTACCCACAGGGTAATAAAATCTGATTCGGTCGAGTGCTATGAGTGCGTGGTAAATTTCTGAAGATTAGAGGCACTCTCCGAGTGAGGTTTTTGTTTTATTTACATCACACGTTATTACATAAACGTGGGTGTTGCAGATACGGTGAGATGAACAAATACCGTTTGATATTTAAACTTTATCGGTATCTACCCCCATTCAATATTTGGTTTTGTTTATTTTCCTAACGCTTTCTTAAAAAAATAACTCGCATCGATGGAAAGAGTAAATATAATTTATTTTATAACGTTATTCCATCTGTATCGCCTAATACGTGTAACATACTGTACGTATCTTCCGAAATTTATCAAGCTCTTGTTCAGGGGCGCTATTGTCAAGTCACTCGACTAAAGTCATATGCGAAAATGTAGTCAGAATGAAGTAGATTCTAATAGAAAGCTTTACAAATCGTTCGAGAATTTTGACGTCAATTTCGCAAACGACTTTAATCGAGTGACTTGAGAATAGGACCCCAGGGCGTTTCTTGAACGCTTCTAGGGTGAAGTGCGTTAGGTTTTGAATAGAATTACGAACTCCTTTTGAACATCCCGGTGTAACTCTTAAGTCTCGTCCATCAGAGAATCATTTCCGAACGCGCTCAATTGAGTAAATGTTCAGAAAAACTGTAAACAAAAACAAGTATGTTGTTACTGATGCGTTATGAGCGTCATATACTTGTAACATATATTTTCTTTGTTATCGTTTGAATAAATTATTGTGAGCTTTTCCTCCATAAGCTGAAAGTACGTCAGGAATTTTTCATATAACCGTTCAGGGAATGTTTTACTTTGTTTGCTTTTCTACAAATTTCGGCCCCTCGAGGTATGAAGCAATTCTCAGTAACAAAATCCCGCCGCGTTTCAATAGGAACGGCTCTCGAGGAATGTGAATCGAGTTACCTGAAATGATAAATGAAGCCCAAATTATTATTGATCATCCGAATAGTTCTCCTAATGAAAAATATTTCGCCGAATCGACGCTTTTCCGATTTCCCCCTGATTGATTTTCGCGTCGGCGAAATGAAGACGGACATTAATCACCGCGCCCCCAATAATTCACGGCGAATTTTGCGCCGTCAGGTTTTGACTGCGAATATTTACCGGCAAAATCAGCTTTAAAGTTGTTTTATGAAATTCCAAACGCTGTAAACTACAGACGCAGATAAACATTTAGCTTTCGACTTACTTCCACGTCGGATTCCGAAAGAATTATGAGAGTTTAAGGGCGCAAGCGGAGTTTGGAAGTGTGCCAGGTAGGCGTTCGATTTTTCAGGGGAATTAATGCTTTCCATCGGCTGTAACTTCTAACGTGGGAGTTTCAGAACTTTATTTGTGCCTTTAGCGTCGTCCGGAAGTGCAAACTGAAATTTAATGGGCCAGAAATGCAGTTTTATCCGGCGCATCCGCCAATTTTTAAGCAGATTTAATAGAATGATTTACGTTCTACAAAAAACTAGATGCTCTTAAAGTTAAAAATAGAAAAAAAGAATTTCTTCTCGGGGAATACGATACTTTAAACACTATCACTAACTTCTCTTTTAATACCTTTATGAATTACAATCGGTTTATTTATAATTTATAATTTATAATCATAAAAAATGAACCTCGTTAAGCTTTCAGTGTAACCTCAACAACAACACCAACAATAACAACCTGTTAACATGATACCATGAGAACGCTAATTATGAGACCCGTTGTTTACTTTCCCAACGCACCCCTCAATTTGAAAGTAAAATTTCCTTGTTCAAGCTCGTAATTACTGTCTGGCTAATTAAAATTAATTATCGGGATCATTTTGTTGCAGTGGGCAGACAGCTCCGGCAGTTCCCAACGTCTCTACCAACTGCAGAAACTTTACACCCCGCCGGTCATCCACAATTACCTGCACCATACGCTGAGCAGGCAGCAATCCAGCCAGAAGACGACGAAGACCTGCGCCGTATAATGGGCGAGTGATCCAACGAATTTGATCAACGGCGATTGCTGTAGTCCCTTCAAGCATGAGGTGCTTCATTCGATGTCTCGTGTCACCCTTAACACACCACCACCAGGCCCTTCTGATTTGTCAGTCAGGACGTGAGCCCAGAGTTTTGTAACTGTTTACTGTGACGTACGTACATACATACATACATACATAGATGTTGATAATGTTTCCAATAAAGTCATTTAAATATTCTGTTTTCATTTTAATCCTTTAAAAGCAAAATTCAAAGTGAATAGATGAAACCTGGGATTGAACAAATCCTATTACTATTGAATGATGAGTACATTTTATTTAATTCGGATATTTTATTAAATTAGAACTCGTAACATGACTCTCTGGAAAATGTAAGACACATACAGCATTATTCAACGAAAGCATTCATCAAGCTTTTATGTACCGAAAAATTAGATCAAGGGCATTAATATCGTTGGAACATCACTGATAAAAGAAATAATTATAAAATGCGTTCAATTAAATCCGTTATCGAGATGGCTTGGAACTTGCTTTTATTTTATACCGGCATGTCGTAGCTTAGTACGTATATTGAATAACTGCGAACTGTCAGCGTTGTTTACTGTCAAAGGTTTTGTTTACATTTTCGAAGTATTGTGTTCCGTTATTTGTGTTGTTGCTTTAATTCCTTTAAAAAAACAGTTCTTTTGGGAACTAAACTGCCGAGAAATGTTTACTACTGAACATAGAGTGTTTATGTTAGAATCGTATTTTCGAAATGGACGTAAAATTGACGGCAATTGGGTATATTCTAGACCAGATTGTTTAGAAGAGTTCAGAGCTAAATTTCCGGAGTTGATTATTGACTACAACCATTTTAATGCTACGCTGGATCGATGTGTTACGCTATTTCGTGAAACTGGAGGTGTCTTAAAAAAGGAAGGTTCTGGTCGTCCTCTTAAACGAAGTCAACAGGTTATCGATGATGGACGAGAAATCATGCAAAATAACCCAAAAACAACTGTTCGACAATTAGCGCAACAAATGGAAGTTTCAGTTGGAACATCTCATACGATGTTAAGAAAGGATTTACATTTATATCCTTATCGACTAACAGCAGTTCACGAATTGAAAGACATTGATATACCGCAGAGGTTAGAATTTTGCCAATGGTTTATATGATGAATCGTGGTTCTACTTGTCTGGATATGTAAATTCGCAGAATATGAGATCTTGGAATTCAGATAATCCTCATATGTTTGTTGAACGTCCATTGCATCCTGAAAAAATTGGTGTATGGGCCGCTATAAGTGGCAGACGATTAATTGGACCAATTTTCTTTGAAGGTGTTTATAAATATATAAATCATAAAAATAATCTTTAAACTTATATTCGCATGTTAATTTTTAGGTACGCTTAATGCAACAAGATACCGAAATGAAATTTTAAATGAATTTTTGGAGAACGTTCACGATGATGAGTTAGAAGGTGGTTACTTTCAACAAGATGGTGCAACACCCCACTGTACAGCAGAAACATTGGCCATGCTTCATGAATTTTATGATGACCGAATTATAAGTCGCAACACTCCAACACCATTTGCTCCGAGGTCGTGCGATTTAACACCTTGTGATTATTTTTTATGGCCTTACCTTAAAAATTCAATATTTGCAACCCCTATGAACAATCTAGAAGAACTACAGCACCGAATAAGGCAAAAATTTGAAGAAATTAATCAAAATCCGAACTTGTTAGAAAATGTAGTCGTGAGTTCCCTTAAACGTAGAGTTTTAAAATGTTATGAAGTAGGTGGTGGGCATTTTAAGCACCTTTTGTAAAAAATAAATGTTTTCGTTAATTGCATTCTCTTATTCAATTTATAGAAAATCATAAATGGGTATAAAAAGTTGGGTTATGTTTATTATAATCATGTGGCTTAAGTTAACGCGACTTCGTAAAATTTGCATTTGACATAAGCCAAAAGAACTGTTTTTTAATGGAATTAAAGCGACAACACAAATAACGGAACACAATACCTCGAAATGTAAACAAAACCTTTGACAGTAAACACCGTTGACAGTTCGCAGTTCTTCAATGTACGTACTAAGCTACGACGTGCCGGTATAAAATAAAAGCAAGTTCCAAGCCATCTCGATAACGGATTTAATTGAACGCATTTTATAAGGTCATGAATCCTTATGTATTTATTTCTTCTGATGTTCCAGCGATATTAAAATCCTGCAAGAAAACTTTGGTTCGAACCTTGGTACCAGAAAAAAAAATAGAATAAGTCATCAAGGTTTTTTCTCTATACCAACGTTTTTCTGATCAGAAGGAGAGTTCGACAAGACAGTTGCCACGGTGCACGAACTCCCTGACATCTAGAAAAGCGCATCTTCAGTTCCGAATGCAATTTAGTTGGTGTATCATCACGCGTCGTGAAGTTTTCAAAATTCTAAATTCTTTTTTTTAATCAGTCAATTGTCTAATTTATTTTAATTTAAATACCGTGTACCTAAGATGAGAGTAAGCTTAGGTAAATTGTTGTAGTTTTTATATGTCTTTCCCAGTATATAACAAAGTATTTTCCCCTTTGTCTTTACAATCTACTAAGTTACACATACCGGTTTAAACACTATAAATAATTTTGCTACTTATACTGTAAATAGAATAATACGAGACATACATTTGGAGATTCATTAAACATTCGAACTGCAGTTAGATCGTCCAGGACATCGCCAACTGGTAAGTACTGGTTTTTCCCATTCGAATTTAATTCTGAGAACGTGAATTTTAAAATTATTTTTGTTGTTGAGCGACGGTAGTTGTAAGAAAGGGCTTGTTTCCAATCAACCGGAATCGCTAACCGCGTTAAATCTTATTTATTTTGATATACCTTGCACGAGTGAACTGTTGAAATCATATTGTTGCGACTTCGGGGTTCGCTCGTTGATTAATTTCAAACACTTTCTTTAATAAGACACAATCGTTTACACGATAGAATAAATACACTAATATTACTACTATAATAAATAACACATCTATATTCCACTGTTTATTCGCCTAGCACTATCGGTTGGTAAAATAACGCGAGCCTGATCCCGTTTACAAAGCTACTTCGTACGCCTCAGAAATATATGGAACTCTTCGCGTCCTCTCTAGAATACTCTGTACGAATGGCGTGCCTTCCAGAAAACACTGCATCTGCATTCCACAATAAACGGCCAGCGTCTGCATGTCTAATCGCAACACATCGACACTCGGCACCCCAGCCCGCGACTTGTAACAATATTGAGATTTGCATTTTTTTAAATATATTGCGAAATCAAAAATGAAATTAGGCGTTCCACCTGCCACCATTTCCGAAATGGAATTTTAACAAACGAACTTTTACTATTCCAACTAGAACAGTTTGGAACAATTAATTATATTTTATTTAAGTTTTACGCTTATTTGGGAAAAACTTTTATTCAAAACATTAACAAGACTGTAAATTAGCAGCGTATTTTACAAACCAACTTGTTACATGTATATTCTCCCGTTCTTGCCCTTGGTAGCTCGTTCCGTTCAATTATTATTTCTATGGTTTTGAAAGAAACATAACCTCAATAAAAATCTGATTTACTAGATTTTATAAAAACGCACGATATATCAAATTAGCGTTTTAATTTTATTCTCCGCTGCTGTACATATTTCAGAATATTCTTTTATCTTCAAGTAATTGCTATTTCTTCTTTTTACGAACAAAAGTCAAAGTGCCATGTGCAGCCTGTAATGAAATAAGTTTCACGCATTAAAACTGTAAGTTCTTCATCACTTAAAGAATTATTTGTGCAAACATGAATTTTATTAGTGAACATGAAAAAATTAAAACCCCCCAAGAGCCCGGAGATTTTTGTTTGAAAACCTCTAACCGGTCGCCGTGTATCAGTTTCTACCTCTGGTTTCTACAAGCGTTGTAAAACAATAAAGCGTCAATCGAATTGAAGGGCACTGGGTTAAAATCTTCGCTTACGTAACTCCATAACGGAAAAGAATTATAAATTTCCATCGCGTTGCTTACGAAATCAATCAATTTTTCTCAGTTTTCACGTAATTATTAGCGATCATCCAGAAACTCCTAAACGAAGAACGAAGAAATGTATTCGTTTGAGGAAATAATGAACAAAGCGACTATCAATTAAAGCTACTAATAATTTCTTTTTTCATCATTTTAATACGCGAAGCAATAACTGATGCGTATTATTGGTTTACAAAGATTAGGACGTCAAGATCTAATAATCGTCGATTATATTATCTAATGAAACAGATTTAATTCTGATCAGTGCAAGCAGATTCAAATTGTTCTTCTTTAATCATAATGCACATGTGAGCCACGACCGAGACGTTGTGAATTTGAACTCTCTTCTTTAATCAGTCGGGGATTCTGTTTTTATTGTGTTCACGTAAAGCTTGTAAAATGCGATCAAGCAATTGACCTTATATTTTGCTGGAATTTTGTTTTGTAACGTTGTTTTTGCGCACGGCTGACCAGAAGTTCTCAAACAAAAGAGTCAACGCTCCTGCAGTAGGTATTTTTTATTTATTTTTGAGCTAGACCTTTGATAGTTGCAGCATTCATTCTCTTACATGATAAGGTATTAATATGAGAAACTGATTTGATTACACCCTGTAGGTGATTGATAGATTTCTAGATTGCAATTAATTGTTAAAAATTAAAACGTTAATAGCATCCTAGTAACTGGTTACTGCTATTTTTTATACATAAGGCGCAAGATGTTCATCTCAGGCGGGTTTTTTCAATTACAGTTCAACTTTAAGCTTCGCTTTGTTACCATGGTGTAGCAATTGTAAGCACAATTATTTCCACAGGAATAAAACAGTTTATAGTTAAAGTTTGACCTTAGGACAACCTAATGTCAAAAAACTATTTCGAGACTTTAAGTATTTTGACTATAATGCTTTTAAAGCAGACCTTGAAGCGACCAATTTCGATGATATTTATTATATGAATAATATTGATGACATGGTTAATTATTTAAATAATAATATATGTAATCTATTTGATATTCATGCGCCACTAAAGTATTGTTACATTACAAAGCCCAAAAAACATGGCAACTGACAACGTGAAACTAATGATGAAACTGCGTGATAATGCTCACCGTCGTTATAAATTATCACGTTCTCCTCAGCATTTCGAATACTATAAAACTTTACGAAACTTAACAAATGCTGCCGTCAAAACTGAAAAGAAAGCATACTTAAATTACAGGCTGCGTCACAGTAATCGAAATACTGTGTGGAAAGATATTAAGGATCTAAATATTTATTCTAAGCCCAGTAACACTTATATCCCTACGCAATTATCTGATGCAAATCAAATTAATGATTACTTTATAGATTCCCTTTCGAATAACTCACCTGATGACGAAATTTTACAGTTTTACAGACTTAATTTGCACCCAAATGTTCGGAATACTTTTAAATTCACAGGTGTTACAGAACCTGAAATAAGTAAATTGTTATGCTCTATTAACACGAATGCAAATGGATGCGATGGAATTAATATTAAAATGCTTAGTTTCTGTTGCCCTCGTATAATACCCTTTATCACTCACATAATTAACTTTTCCATACTAAATATGGTGTTTCCTAAAGTTTTGAAAATAGCTCATGTTATTCCGATTCCGAAAGTATCAGAACCTACTGATTTCAAAGACTTAAGACCAATAAGTTTATTGCCAATAATGTCCAAGCTACTAGAAAGAATCATGTGCAAGCAAATCATGAATTATCTGAATGACTATAACTTGTTACCAAATAATCAATCAGGTTTTCGTAAAAATTATAGCTGTTCTACAACTCTTATGCATATTACTGTTGAGATCCTTAATGCAGCTTATCGGGATGAACTCACGGCACTAATTCTTTTAGACTTTTCCAGAGCTTTTGAGACGGTCAACCACAAGTTACTTCTATCAATTTTGCGCTTTGTTGGGTTCGGAAACTGTGCTGAATCTTTTATAGCTAGTTACTTAAATGATAGGCATCAAATAATAAATATTCACCATAATTACTCTAATGCACGTGCAGTTAAGACCGGTGTTCCTCAGGGCTCAATTTTAGGGCTATTACTGTTTACTTTATACACCAGTCATTTAAGCAAATGTCTCGAGTATTGTACTAGTCATTATTACGCTGATGATACTCAATTATATTATTCATTTAAAGCCAGCGATATTGAACAAGCAAATCAATTTATCAATTCTGATATCTTGAATTTATCTCGGGTGTCTAAGCAACATTGTTTAATTTTAAACCCAAAAAAATCTGTAGTAATGCTCTTCGGAAAAACGTTTCAACGTAAACTTTCGACTAACTTACTTAATATTAAAATAGGTGAAGAGAGGGTACCATGTTCCGAATCTGCTAGAAACTTGGGACTTGTTTTGGATACAGATGTTCGATTTGTTAAGCATATTAATAATTGTATTAAAAAAGCGTTTACCAATATAAAATTACTATATGCTAATAAATCAGTTTTCAACATTGCAACTAGAACAATGCTTTGTGAATCCCTGGTCTTATCGCATTTTACATTTGCAGATATAGTGTACGGTCCTTGTTTAGACTCGTTAACGAGTAAAAGAATTCAAAGAGTTCAGAACACCTGCGTACGCCTCATATACGGTTTAAGAAATAGAGAACGGGTATCATTTAAATTAAAAGAAATGCATTGGTTAAATATGGCTAACAGGCGTAAGCTTCATTTAGCAAGTTTCTGTATTAAACTTATTCATGAAAAAGCTCCATCTTACCTTTATAATAAAATACGCTTTAGAACAGATGTGCACAATATAAACATTCGTCATAAAAATGTAATAACTCCACCTCTACATAGAACTGCTCTTTTTGAAAGATCGTTTCAATATAATATTGCCACTATATTCAATGCACTATCTGATGACTTAAAAATCTTAAACAAAGTTCAATTCAAAAATAAATATAACCATGCTTTGCATATGAAACAAATGTAAAATAGTTGTATTTATGTAACTAGATCGCCGAAATTTGGAAGTAATTTTTCACATAGTCTGTATATTTATTTTTTTTTCTTCTAAGTACAACTTTATTTGCTTAAAAAAAAACTGTATACTGTCAAAACTTGCATTCTTATCTCCCTTCTCGTTAATTAGAAGTGTAAGGTTAAGTGGAAGAACAGTGCAACCTGGTTGCAACTGAACTTCGCCTTTTGGTTCGAATGAACCGTATGTCTAATTTTGTTAATTAGGATTTTGTTTACATTTGGGCCAATAAAGAATATTATTATTATTACGGCAATCAGGACGACGCGTCGCGTTACACTCCGAACAAAGAGAACGAGAATTTTAGGGACGATCCAAATCTGACATCGTAATGTATAGGATGTACCATTTCAAATAAAGAAGTTGCATCCAGCAGCACTGTTTTGATTCACCCTGTATAGATGAAAATAATTTTATGCTGTAGACCTCTCAGATTTAAAGGAAAAATACGTTAAAACTTTTTTTGTATATTCTGTAGTTGTCAAGATTTAGCCTGAGAACACTCCCTTGGGACACTCTGTATAGCAAACCTCTCTTCCAACAAACTGCTAAATGGAATCTGAAATATACCTCCCTATATATCTAGGGACATTGTTTCACGTGAGAACATAGTCGTTCCGCCATACTTTGTTCAGAATTTGAGAAAATAATTGAAATTAACCTCCGCCCACAATAATTTTTATATCCATAGATACGTATTTCGGCAACTAAGCTGCCATCTTCAGTACGCTACCAACTTAAAAGCACTAGAAAATGTCTAAAGACAACCTATGATTATGATTTTATGATTTTGTCAGTGTGACTAGGTTATCTTTAGACATTTTTTAGTGCTTTTAAGTTGGTAGCGTACTGAAGATGGCAGCTTAGCTGCCGAAATACGTATCTACGGATATAAAAATTATTGTGGGCTGCAGTTAATTTCAATTATCTCTTAAACCACAGTCTCCTTTACTATTTTAATTTGAGAAAAGTGAAATAGTTACGGAAGGGAAAGTTCTGGAACTTCCTACAAAGTTCCTACAAACTCGGGCAAAACCGTGGAAGAATGATGTGAAGTCGTATATCTTCCAACGTCTCGCCCATTTGTAGCAGATATTTAAATCCAAGAATGATTCTTTGACAATATCGATATTTCTATCTAGACTTTACCGTCCGCACATTAACTTTCTTGAACTCTGTAACTAGGGCAAATCGTATTTAACACCTAATTTCAATTTCTATTAGATTAATACCTTCAAGCTTCAGTGTCGCTTTAGCTTAATGGTCTAAGCACTCGGCGCGTTATCGAGAGACCCGGGTTCAATTCTCGAAGGTGACCGAATTTTTTTGTCTTTCTCCAAGTGTTTCTTTCCTCGTATTTATTATTAAATTTATTAATTGAAGTTTGTTCTTGTCCGATGAAAATTGTAAGTACAAAGTTTTTTAATCTCAAACCGGACAGAAAAATGAAGGGAAACACACTCAACGTTTCGCTATAGATTTATAGCTTCGTCAGGAGTGAAAAAAAAAAGTAAATAAACAAGTTGTCAAGAGAAACAAGTCATCAAGAGAAACGAAAAGGTAACATGATTTTAAACTAAAATACGAGTTGTCCGGAAAGAGAAAAGTAACAGAACTAAATGAAGACTAATTTTTTTTTTTTTTAATTAATTAATTGACAGATCCATATCCTGTTTAAAGAGTCTAGAAAACTACAAAATATGTCATTTAAATTTTCAATGTCCGTACGTTTATTAATAGAATTTGGACACATTTTAATTTTACACATTTCTATGAAACGTCTTTTAAAAATATTAGATTCACTGTACAAAATGTCAGTATTATCAAAATCAAAATTATGATTATTTACTAATGAATGCTCTACAACCATTGAATGATTTTGATTATTTTTTTGAATATGATATTTATGTTGGTCTAAACGTTTTCTTAAATTTTGGCTCGTTTCTCCTATATAAACAGAATTACAATTTGAACATTTGATTTCATAAACCACGTTAGGTTGTTTTAATTTCGGTATTTTGGTTTTTAAATTCGAAAAAATTAAATTTAAATTATTCACAGATTTACTGGCTAAAATTAAATTATGTTTTTTGAAAATGTGTTTAAATGTATTGTGTAATGGTTCAATATAAGGCAAAGATATGTATTTATGGTTCGAAGTTTGTCTAATGTTTGAATTTTGTAAGTATTTAATACGATTTTTAATTACTGATTCAATAAGTTTTATTGGATAAGAATTTTGAATAAGAGTTTTCTTTATTAAATTTAAGTTATCATAAATGAAAACTTTATCAGAAAGTAAAATAGCTCGATCAGAGTTAATGAAATAATAGTTGCAATTTTATAATTTTTAGGTGTGTACGAGTGAAAATTTATGTACCTACCTGACCAGGTAGGTTTATGAAACCAATTAGTAATTAATTTATCATTCTGTCTGATAATATTTACATCAAGAAAACTCAATGAATTATTATTTTCTTTTTCTACTGTAAATTGTAATCTATTATGAAAAAAATTAAATTTATTTAAAACAAAATCTACCTTATCAGAAGGCAAAATCAATAAAATGTCATCTACATAACGAAAATATAACGTTAAATCGAATGATAAAGAGTTAATAACAGATTTTTCTAGTTCTTGCATAACAATTTCAGCTAAAGCCGGAGATAAAGGAGAACCCATTGCTGTACCAAAAATCTGTTTATAAAATTTATCATTGAAAGCAAAATAAGATGTTTCAAAACATAAATCAACTATATCTAAAAAGTTACCTTTGGAAATATCAGTAAAATCTTTAATCTCTAACCACCTATCATTAATACTTTTTAAAGCTAAATCTTTAGGAATGTTAGTAAATAAAGAAATAACATCTAAAGAAATTATAATGCAATTATTTGGTACAGTTATTTAAGAAAACGTTTAGACCAACATAAATATCATATTCAAAAAAATAATCAAAATCATTCAATGCTTGTAGAGCATTCATTAGTAAATAATCATAATTTTGATTTTGATAATACTGACATTTTGTACAGTGAATCTAATATGTTTAAAAGACGTTTCATAGAAATGTGTAAAATTAAAATGTCTCCAAATTCTATTAATAAACGTACGGACTTTGAAAATTTAAATGACATATTTTGTAGTTTTCTAGACTCTTTAAACAGGATATAGATCTGTCAATTAATTAATTTAAAAAAAAAAAATTTGTCTTAATTTAGTTCTGTTACTTTTCTCTTTCCGGACAACTCGTATTTTAGTTTAAAATCATGTTACCTTTTCGTTTCTCTTGACGACTTGTTTCTTTGACAACTTGTTTATTTACTTTTTTTCACTCCTGACGAAGCTATAAATCTATAGCGAAACGTTGAGTGTGTTTCCCTTCATTTTTCTGTCCGGTTTGAGATTAAAAAAACTTTGTAATTAAATTTACTATTTAGAATGCAACATTGATCGGGTTTTAAAACGTAAAATTAATTCAAATCATTCAGCTTATTGTTTCGGTTTTATTTTAAAGCCTTCATCAGAGCCTGTAAGGTCTTATAGAAAAGCTTATCTCTAAAATTATATAATCTAGAAAAAGTTTTTAACTTCGGCATAATACCATCAGTTTTCTCGTGACAAACATGAGAATCGATATGCGCGAAAAATTAGACGCCACTTAATTTTGATCGGATATACAGAATTTTTAAAATTTCCTCAGTTTATTAAAATCAAATGAATCACAAAAGCAGTAAACGGGACGTAAACCAGTTATTTTACTTTGAAACTCAAAGCTCAATTTAAAACAACAGTATATTAATGCCTGTCCAATGAATCGCGCTTGGTAACACACCCACATACCGCGCGACCAGCTGGGAGACGAAATGAAACTGCATCGGCCGACACTCCTTTAAAATTTGCCGATAAAGAAAGCCGACGCAACTATATTCGCCCCCTTTGACAATTTGTCACAGTCGAATTTTTTATTTTCAAATTTTGAATCCGGCCCGGTAGGCCATTCTTCTTAGATGCATGTCGAGTGCATTGATCTATTGATCTATTACAGCGCCGGACTTGGCATTTGATTGTTTCCCGACCGCGTTAAGGCCTTTCGTTTTTCGACTAGGGAGCGAATAAGCTATGATCTCTGATAGTGCCTTTTTGAATGTTCTGAATGAAGAATTAAATCAGCCGTCGTGAACGGATTTTAAGCTGCGTCGCTGTTGCAGGTCTCGTAGTGCAGGGACCGTCTCTTGATTCTGTGAGTTGGGGCACGCTATTTTCTGTTTACCGTTTACGGCAAGGTTAATTCTCCATTTAAATTTTAATTAATTTTAAATTTAAAATTTAAGCAAGTTTGCACTTTGACAAACACATACTGTCACGCGTCGGTCGTCTCCAGCAGGTTACGAGCTGTCGGCGTGAGGACGCGGGGGTTGCGTAGCTTGGGGGTGAAAAGGGAGGAACAAGGAAACTGCAAACCAACTCATTAAAACAACAAGGATTACCTTTATTGTTTAAAGGTCAGAAATACAGATAACTGTATCCCACGACGACGATCAGATTAACTCATATCTTTTACAAATTACGCCCATCTTTTATACTGCCAAGGTACGTGACGTCATGACCAATTCTGCAAAACTTTAATTGAACCCGTACTTTGCTTGGTTGCTGAAAAGGTGATGTCAGAATTTTCACGTTGTTTTCAATCATCATTTCTATTAAATCGTGAATTAATTGATTGTGTTTAAACACTTATACAATGCCCTAGTTATTTGCGTTTTTGCAAGTTTGCGGATTCGTGCTACAAGTTCATCGCCTGAGTCGTTGCACCAGCAAACCGCTTATCAGCAAATAACTCGTATTGCATTGGAAAACATACATTTTAAAAATTAATTAAATGCGATTTTCAAATTTTCCGTAATCGTGACATAAACACACTACAAGTGGGTTTAATAAAAGAAGCCTTGGACTAGTTTCGCTGAATCTGCACATTTTTTAAAGTTCATTGACTCGTTATACAAACACGCTTGATACAATACAACCCTTCTTCAAAAACTAAACGGGGGTTGGATTTATTTTTTTTCTCAACAACCTCTTCTGGTATGATGACGTCATTGCCAACATTCTTCAGAGCTGCAAGAACTAAAGATTTTTTCAACGGCCTCCTCGGCTCAGGAACTAAAGGGTAACTTCTTCACCTCTTAAATCACTTCCCTAACTTAGGGGATGACCTTCAACGATGATCATGCCATCCGCAATTTTTTTCAAGGTCAAACTGTCCCAGGATCCCGCTAGCTATACTACTTATTGCTTATTTGTTTTCCACGTGCGTTTACCGCTTGCGGTTGTCTATTTTCACATTTTCTTCTTTCTAAAAAGTAGCCCGAGCAGATTGTAACGTCGACTTCGAACAGACTGGTTATCGCCTCGCTTAATACGGGAAGCGTTGTTCCGATCTCGATTGAAGTCACGCGAAGTGTCGTAGGAAACCGCTTTCGTTCGTTGGAAGCCGTTGCCATCCCGACAATTTTCGGACTCCTCCTCCGACGTCGAACTTCAAAGAGGAAGCGTAAGACTTTTTCAGCTCTTTTCCTTCCTTGTCAACGTGTTGCGTGACGTCATATCACGGAGTATAATGTCGATAATGTGAATTTGTCGGGGAGAGAACTGGTAACGTTGGCGTGCTTCACACCATTAACGGGATCAGTGTTAGCCTGAATTTTCTTTCGGCGGAATGGAATATTTTTGCCTGCGACAATTTAATTTCTTTTTGCTGGTCAATTTGTGGTAACGTAGTTAGGGATAACTATAGTCGGGCCGCCGAAGAAACGGAGTGATCACGCGCTGCTCTTGTGACACCGACACGGAAAGCCGTATTTACATCAAACACCAGAAATTACCACTTACCACTATTTTATTCAAATATTTAATTAAGTCTTAAGAAAGACTGATTAATAATAACGCCAATTTGTTAAAAATAGGAAAAATACGAACTACTGGAAATATGACCACGTTGTTACTCTGCAGAGTGACCGACACTGTAGGCTAGTGTAAATCTGTCGGTACTTAGCTCACAGAAACAGCAATCACGTGTATATCACGCAGTTTTATTACTCCGTTTCTTCGGCGGCCCGACTATAATGAAATGGCGTCCTGAGTGCGAACTTTTCAAAAAGGTAACTTGATCAGGTTTAGGACAACGAGAAAATGATTTTAATCATCAAGGTTCAGAATAAAACCGAAACTTGTCAACTGAATGATTAAAATCATTTGCACTAACCCGCTCAAGTAACCTTTTTGAAAAGCAGTCAGAGATTTCGTTGTTTCTTTCGTGATTATATACGGTATATTTACATTTTTATTGACCCACAATATATATTCCAAATTTTACTAGTTTTTTTTTTGTCAGTTTAATTGGTTCAAGTGAGAAGAACTCCTGAGAGGAAGCGCAAGATTTCTTCATCTCTTTTTCTTCTTCGGCAACGTGTTGCGTGACGTCACTATGGGTGTAATATTTTTCGGGGTTTGTCGTGGCCATGTTTCGAGCCCTTGACGTGGTCAGTGTTGGCCAAGCGTTTTCTTTCTCCTACGAACTCAGCGGAAGGGATATTTTGCATGCAATAATTTTTTTTTTATGGTCGCTGTGGTAACGTAGTTATGGGCTTGCTTTATTTATTTATTTATTACTTTTTTTGTGTAAGTTCATATTTACACTATCGTTGTCCATATAACCAATTTTACTAGTTTCATTTTTTGGGGTGTGTGTTTGATAACTGTTAGATTTTCAGGCACAAGTCAGTGAGCGAATTGCCGTAATTGTGTAGTTTTCTCCATACTGTTTTGTTTTTTCTTTTTGCATTACACGAACATTTTGGTATTGCTCGCTTCACGCCACAATTTTTTATTGTATTTTCAAGAAAACAGTAAGCCACGCGAGAGTACTCACTGCAGGTCAAAACGCGCGACACGCTTCTTTCGTTACCAAGTAAAAAATTTCCACGTAATTTTGTTTTATTGAAGTTTTTCAAATTTTAGAATTGCATGACCATTTTATCCATAATAGTTTCCGAGGGTACTATCTGGCAGATAAATTTATCCGTAGGTGAAGAAATCGGGCCTAAAATAAAGAAGTTGCCTTTTACTTACAGTTCGCTGTTTATTCTGTTACGTTTTCTAAGTTTTCTTCCAACTAAACCTGGTCATAACTTGATTGATGTAATGGAAACATTATGCTGGTTCCAACTAAACTGATCTGACAAATGATATTACATGTATATCTGGAAAACAGCTCAGGCTTCGTTTGTGTCAATGTCATTTTGAAGTTAGTTGCGAAAACAATGAAAGACTAATTTTTGTGTCATTTCGGCAAAAATATGTAACAAATAAAAATTATATTTCGAGAGTTACTTGTAAATAAAATAAAATACGACCCTGAACAGACGGAAAACTTGCATGACGTGAGCGCAAGTTAGGGTAACGTATGCAAAGACTAGCCTTGGCCCTGCCAATCAAGACACAGAAGTTCATACTCTCACTAAACACTTACGCGTCATAATGTCTTTAAATACTGCAGCACTCAATACAGGAGCTGAGTTGTTAGTATTAAAACCCTTAAACCAAAAGCTCATCTGGTATAAGTATCGAAATCATGTCCCTAAGTTAATCTAACATTTATAATAAATGTATTTCTAGTTGTATTTTTAATTTGACGTGTTCCTGTCCAAAAATTTCCATAACAATACTTCATCACTGAGTTTAAACGAATAACTTGCGCATAATATCACTTGTCACATCAGTCAAGTGGGCGTCCAGGCTTATGTAACTAGCCATGGCAAGTTAGTCACAACGTAACAATATATAGATAAGGAAATCGGTTACTGGAATGGAACATAAATATCGTTTCTGATTTAGGCTTAAACACACGCGTAATTGGATTTTATATACCGTGCCTTCAATTGAATTCCTCATTAAAGTGGGCTATGATTTCACTGTTTTTTTCTCCTAAAATTTCAACACTGATAGCTGTTCAATTATTTAATTAAACAAATGTAAAATTGACTCTTTGTATTTTCAATTAATTCAAAATGTTAAAAAAAAATTACAGCAGAAAATATTTATTGTTGAAAGTTATTTTCAAACCGGTAGAATAGAAAATGGACAGTTAGTTTATTCAATTAATCAGTGTGTACAGAAGTTTCGACACCAGTTTCCTAATTTTGCTATTACTTATGAACAGCTAGTTAAACATATCCATGCTTATGTTCTTAAATTGCGTGAAACAGGATCACTTGGTCGCAAAACAGGGAGCGGAGCAGCTAAGAAAAGGACTGCAGCCTGCATTGAAAATGTTCGGGATCGAATGGAACACTCTCCCAAGAAATCTATTGCGAAACTTTCACAAGAAGTTTAGCTATCAGTTGGAACATGTCACACTATTCTTAAAAAATACTTAAAGCTTTATCCCCTATAAGATTCAAGCAGTCCACGAACTCAGGCCAGTATATTTTCACAGAAGAACAGAATATTGTCAGTGGTTTCTTGATAACTTAAACAACGACGACATTCTTGACAAGTGTTTCTTTTCCGATGAGGCCTGGTTTCATCTCTCATGGTATTTAAATAAACAGAATATGAGAATATGGTCAGCAGAAAATCCCCATGAATTTGTGGAAACTCCATTACATCATTTTATTAATCAACTACATGATGATGAACTTACCGAAGGGTTTTTTCAGCAAGACAATGCTACATCCATTAAAAATTGGTGTTTAGCTAGCAGTGTCAAGAAGGCGTATCATCGGACCAATATTTTTTAACGACTCAGTAACTGCTGAAAGATACCGAAATGAGTTATTAGAACCTTTCATTAATCAACTAAATGATGATGAACTTACAGAAGGGTTTTTTTCAGCAAGACAATGCTACTGCCCACACAGCTCATCAAACAATGACTTTCCTGCAGCAGTTTTTCGATAATCGGATTGTGAATTTTCCTGCAACGTCTCCGGATCTCACAATTATGGATTACTTCATTTGTCCGCACATGAAAAACACAATTTTTAGAACTACGCTTCACAATCGAAGAACTTCGTGCGGGCATTACAGATGTGTGTGCTAACATAACCCCCGAACACTTAGCAAACGGGTTTGAAAACATGAAACGCAGAGTACGCTTATGTATTCAAGCTGAAGGAGAGCACTTTGAGCATCTACTTTAAACTTTAATGTTGTGTTTTTATTTGATGTTATGGTTAGTACTGACAGTTAATGACAACTGTTTTCTCTAGAATTGTGTCGCCAACTCCATAAAAAAATCACAGCTTACTTTAGTGAGGAATTCAATAGAAGGCACGATACTTTGGAGTATCCCTTTCTTCTGTTTGTTATGTTTTCGATGAAATTCACTTTGTATTACCTAATAGTTTACGGCGGGCTTTTTGCGTTTTTGTTTTAAAGTCCCATATAATTATAACCTCTTGAGCCAGATCAGCCCTTTTTTTTATTTAGCCCACGCCGAGAGGGCTCTTCGTACTCGTGCGAGCGCGATATTTTACCTTGTTTTTATGACCGAGTGGTTTACGGCTGAGCTAATGCATTGAAGTCCATGCAGCAGCAAGCGAGGGTGTTTTTTTTTTGGAGGGCAGGGTTTTACGACGCCTGCGTTCGCGAAATAAAATTTGATGTGCGATCGTAATTTCCGAGAAACGAATGGCAACGCAAATGACCTAGCTAGGGAATTACAGATTTGAATGAAATTGGACCCGAAAAAGTTGTTTTTTTTATTTGCTTAATTATCATTTGAGGGCGCTTTTTATTATGGCCGTAAACGACTATCTCGAATTGAGGGTTAATCCGTCTTTTATTTCTACAGATAATAATATGAGCAGAATAAGATCGTTACTCTTATACCTACCTACTTATTTATTGTGCACTTGGGTATTTGTTAAGACTGAACCTGACTATTACCTTTTCCCTAATTTTCTGCTTCTTTATCCTTTCATTTCTTTAACTTTAACAAAACTTGTCTTCCTGAACGTTCATCTTGTTTACATTCTTACCAGTCGATTAGTTTCTATGATCTGTATATACAGGTCTTTTTAATTGAACATAGCCCACGTGACTAATCCTTGCCTAACAGTTAGATAGCATAGTAATTAATTTTCCACAGTCGCGTCGATTCAGGGCTTCAAGAATTTTATCCAGCGATTAAGGAACTGGTTTGATATTCATAGTTCAGGGGCCTATTTCTTAAAAGGTACAAGACTTATAATACAAGTGTATACGCTTGTAAAGAAGTTACTTTTCACAAATTTAAATTTCTGGGAATTACACTTGTAATATACAAGTAACAAGTCGACCATGACTTTTATACAAGTAATTTTTTACAAGTGTAAGTAAATTTAGATAAATATTCTCTAATAGTTGATACTTGTTAAAATATAAGTAAATTTCTACGAGTGTCAAGCAACCCTTTGTAAACTTACAAGTAGCGCCTTACTTGCAAAATACTGTAATAAACGAAAGCGTTTGTTTCATTTTAGTAATTTAATTTAATTTGTGAATATTGAATATTTCAGATCAGAAATTACTGTTGTGAGAAGACCGAAGACTTTTAGGACGAGGAATAATTATGGACATATGGAGATGTCATATGAATGTAATGAAAGGTTTAGATTTACAGCTGAGAAACTACAACTTCTGCTCAACCTACTAGGTCCCCATTTAGAGAGGCCCACTCAAAGAAATCATTCACTGTCTGCTCAATTACAACTGCAAGTTGCCCTCCACTGGATGGAGACAGGTGCACAATATCATGCCATTGCAGACATGCATGGCATCTGTAAGGCCAGTGTTTGTAGAATTATCCACAATGTAGTGACTGCTGTCAACAATACCATTTTTGAAGCTTATGTTAGGTGGCCAGAAAATATGCACATCGTAGTAGAACGATTTTATGCTGTTGAAGGCATGCCAATGGTTTTCGGTTGCCTTGATGGGACCCTGATTAAAATAGATGTCCCTAGCGTAAACGAAGAAGTTTTTGTAGACCGTCATGGAAACCACTCTATCACTTGCATGGTTGTATGCGGTCCAGATATAACTTTCTATTACTCGTATGCTAACTGGCCTGGAAGTGTGCATGATTCTCGAGTTATGAAAAATAGTGGTTTATTCCAGCAAATAATAATAATAATAATAATAATGCTTTATTTCCAACAGGTAACAACCAATTACAGGAAAAAAAAAATAAATAAATTTAATCGTACAATTCGCGGCTAAGGAGAAAAGTTATAATAAAGATAACCTAGTATCTAAGTAAGACATTATACATACAATAGCAAAACTAAACTAACAATAAGTGTCTTTGCAGTGACTGACTAAAAGAAAAAGAAGACTAAAAGAAAACCGGCTAACGCTCAAACAAATCAGTTGCTTCAGAAATTATAAACGTTATAGAATCAGCATTTATGTCTCATCTATTAGAGATGCGATTGAAATAATGACACATTACTGAAATGGGGGATTTAAATAATAAATTAGTACGGCTTGAGGCAACATAGAACGTTTGATTTTGGCGTGAATTAAGTCTGGGAATAAAGAAATTTAATCTATCAAGCAACCAAGGGCAATCACTTTTGAAACAGATTAAGTTATATAAGAATTTTATAGCCGAACAAATACGTCTAGTATGTAAGGACGTACAGTCATACCTAGATAACAAAACTTTTTGACTAAAGCCTTGGTGAGGATATTCTCCATCTTGGAGGAAGCTTAAGAATTTGAAAAATTTTCTCTGCACTGCTTCAATAAGGTGAATATATGTAGAGAAAATGGGAAACCAAACAATGGAGCAATATTCAAGTCTTGATCTTATAAGACAGAAGTATAAAGTACGTAAAGTTGTTACATCCGAAAATTCTCTACAGTTGCGATAGATAAAACCATAAGTTTTATAAGCCTTGGAAACGATATTTAAAATATGCTGTGTAAATTTTAGGTTAGCATCAAAAGTAACTCCCAAATCAGTAATACAGTCAACTCGTGTTAAGCGAATATCGTTAATAGAGTAAATAAACAAATACGGAACATGTTTTTTAGAGTAGGTAATAACGGAACATTTAGGTATGTTAAGAGGAAGAAGACCAACAAACTATAGCATCAAGATTTCTCTGAAGAATAAGACAGTCAGAAATTGAAGTGATTTTTAAGAATATTTTCATATCATCAGCAAAGAGCAACTTGCAGCAAGATATAACACTATTTATGTCGTCTATAAATAGTAAGAACAATAAGGGGCTAAGATTAGACCCTTGTGGCACCCCAGAGGTTGGTGAGTATTTATTAGAGAAAAAATTTTGGTATTTGACTGTATTCCATCTGTCAATGAGATAGGATGAAAATAAGTTAATTAAATGTTGTGAACAACCATAACAACGCAGCTTTTCTAATAAGATGTAGTGATCGATTTTATCGAAAGCTTTTTGAAAATCCGTATATACTACATCGACTTGACCTTTGTTGTCTACACATTCCGAAACATACTGGGTAAAAGAGCATAGATTCATCGCAGTTGATCGTTTTTCCATAAAACCATGTTGATCGCTATCTATATAAAACTTTACTGAGTGATAGATGGATTTTACTAACAGACTTTCAAAAACCTTCGCAAAGTTGCAAATGATAGTGATTGGCCGGTAATTCTCGACACAGCTTTGGTCTTCCTTCTTAAAGACTAGACAAATAGAAGCTTCTTTCCAGATTGTGGGAAATACAGAGTGTTTTAAAATTAGATTATAAATTATAAGTAAGGGTTTTACAAATATAAAAGCACAATCTTTGGCTAAGAAACTAGGAATTCCATCAACACCAGCAGTAAAGCTGTTCTTTAGATTTTTCAAGGCACCCAATATATCATTTTCAGAGAATTTAGGAACATTCACTGTTGTGCTGTGAGGTATAGAATTAGTGATGTTTATGCGATCTGCATTACCCTGATTAGATGGATTGTAAACGCTGTTGAAGAATAGAGCAAAGGAATTAACAATATCCTGAGGAGTTGACAGCTCAAGACCGTCATATTTCATTAAGCCTGGAATCCGGGTCGAGCCCTTTTTCTGCTGAATATACTGCCAAAGACTTTTGGGATTTGAACGTATATTTCCTTCAATATTGTGGATGTAGTTGTTATACGTAACATGTATTAGTTGTTTACATCTTGATCGATAGTATTTGAATAAGTTTAGATAATCGTCAGATTTGAATTTCTTATATTTCTTGTGAACATTAGCTTTGATTTTAAGTAAGTTAATGATTTCTGTGTTAAACCATGGTGGATATCTGCAAGAGTGATGGGACCGCGAGTAATACTTGGGAACAGAAGTTTCAAACACTGCATAAATTAAATTGTAAAAAACAGAGCAAGCTTCATTAACATCGTTAATATTTTCCAATTGGGACCAATCCACGGACAGCAAACAATCATATAAAGCAAAAAAATTCGCCTTTCTAAAGTTAAAATTGGAAACTTCGTTATTGTTATGGAAGACCTATTCGAAATGGAATTCTTCTAGATGATTCGGCATATCCCCTTAAAGACTGGCTACTTCCTCCGATTGTAAATAATGATGAAACCGCCGATTCCTAAGAGCTCATAAACCTATTCGAAGATTAATTGAAAATGCTATAGGTATATTAAAGGAAAAATTTCCATATCTCAATCATCTTCGATTAAAGCCAAGATCGGCCTGTGAAGTTTTTAATTGTTGCGTTTCTCTATGTAACTTTTCAAGACTTCTTGGAGATAATCTTATTAATAACCTGAATGATGAATGATGAGTACGAACCACGGGATGAAAATGATCAACACGGACTGGCAGAAAGAGAGGAACCAACTGATGAGAGAGGAGAAAATCGGTTTCAAAAAATTCTTAACTACTTCAGAAATTAATCATGTGTTTCATCTTCATTAAGAAATAAATTATCCTGTGTTATTAATAAAATATTCTCCCCATTGTTATTATTCGGCCTTTCAGTTTCCGTTGTTATAAGGTTTACTTTTATGTCATGTGTATATTTAGAATGAACAACATTCAGTTTACGTTCCAGTTCGAAAACTTCCAATTTTATTTTATGGTTGTATGGAAGTTCTAAATATTCCTAATTTTCTCCTTTTAAGTCCTTTTTATATTTAAGTATCATCAAATATCTTTGAACCCTTTGTGGCAAATTTCATATCTGCAAATGAAGTAAACTGAATAATGCTAATAACTTACATTAAAGAATTACATAGATAGGAATATTTTTTCCAGATAGACTAACAGGCGACCAGATGCGTGAATCTTCTTCCGTGTTTTTATTCATTATTATTCAAAACAATTCTTAAGGGTCCAAAGGCGAACTTACTCTTTCTCTTGGAAGTGATATTTAGCTTCTCTTTATGTTGAACTTCTAACTCAACATCGGAGTTTAGAATTCCAGAATCGTCACAGTCGGTGTCTAAAATATTTGTGCTCTTGCGAATGACTTTCTCTGCCATTAAATCAGTCGAACCTTTGCCATCGACGATAGGAGAGTCCTTAACAATAATTTCAAGTACAAGATCATCAATTGGCGTAAACTTTTTATTTTTGCCTCCAGCTGAACCTGTTTTCTTTGCATTAACTCTTTCAGCCCAAAAAAAAAATTAATCAAATGTGAAATAACCGGGGATCAAAATATCTAAAAATATAAAAAGAAAAAAGCTAAATATTACGTTCAATTTTCGATGTGTTTCAAAGACATAACAAAAATATAATATTTAAAACTGAAAGTGAATGGTGGAAAATGTTTTTTTCTTGAGCTCTTTAAAAAACGCACCTTCTCTATGGCAAAAAAAAAACATTTTTCAAACCCGTGTGATGTCACGCAAGATTTGATATAAAGGCTGCGGTAAGTGAACAGTCGAAGTGGTCAGACCAAATCACGTCATTAATTTCCTCAATTGCTGATTGGTTGGAGGGTTTAGTCGGACTGTTGACTTGATTCTGTGCAATTTGACTGCTCACTTAACTCGACCAAAATCTTGCACAAGTGACAGAGAGGTATCGAATCAACCAGCGAACATTCAGTGTGGTAGCCTGTCTATCTCAATTTTAGAAAAGATCAATGCGAAATGACATTTAATGTTTTGCACTTTCGTTTTCGAAATATTTTGAAATGAAGATATTGTTACGTACCCCACCGAGGGTTCGAAATTTGGGGGGTCGTATCCCTCTTCTTGGGGGTCGTCGCGCTAGCTCGAGGTACCTGTGACAATGAAAAGGGTACTTACCGGCAGTTCTCTATGGGGGATCCAATAATTACTCCAGTCTCCGATTATATAAGCAGTTTATTGTCCCCCAAAAGAGGAGGTGTACCAGGCAACACCTTCCACTATTCACTGTCTCTCACATCCCGCTTACCTGGTACCCCTCCTTCATTATTCCAGATACCCACCAACAGGTGGCCTCTGGGGCACGTTCACGGCAATTCCCCCTCCCTCCAAAATATGCCTCCTGGCATTTTCATTTGATTTCATCAATTTTGAGGTTTTAAGGTTTCTGCCTTGAACGTTCCCCATTACAATTTACAAGTTACATTATTTGACATTTTTTCTGAACATGTAATTTGTTTTATTAGAAACTTTGTAGTTAATTTTCACCCACGTGGTAGCCATTTTGAGCGTAATTTTTTTTCTTTTGGCGGCGGCGTTTTCGGTGTTGTTCACTCTGACGATCATCATGTGTTGCAAAGAGGGCCAGGCATTGGGTAATCCCACGGTTCCCCTCCCAAATTCTTCAAAATCATCATTCAATTCTAGTTTATGTTTTTGCCAAAATTCTCCCCTAGGTATAAAGGTACAAAGTGTTGGAGTATTCTTACTTTTAACTTCTTCTGAAAATTTTATTTTGCAAATGCCACTTTCTTTTGCATTAATCGTTACTGGTTGTGCTAAATTAACTTTTATAACTTTGTTATTAGCTATTTCTTTAATTAATTCTTCTCCTGGTAATTCCTCCCAGCCGTTTGTCTTGATTATTTCTCTCCATGAATTTTCATTTCTTCGTACATTTTTAGTGTGTAAGTCGCAAATCACAATTTCTATATTTGTATCTTGAAATATATATGAAATTATCTTTTGTATGTATTCCCAATTACATTTATCTAACCTGCAACAAATTTTCGACATCGCCACGAATCCAATATTATTTTTTAATGTATGTTGTTTTAGTTTTATTAATGCGGAAAAGATATCCTTGTACGTTGATTTGCCGTTTGAAGATTTTTTTTTGTTATTAGGTAATAGATGAATTTACCATTCATATTTATAAATGCTAAGTCACCGACTCTACAATGCTGATTTCTTAACTCAGTTACGTTATTAAATTTTAATTTGAACAATTTTGCTATTCCTTTTGACATCTTTAAATCCGCCGCTACTGCGTGTGCTAAACTGTATTTCTCTGATACATCAAAAAGACTACCTTGTTGAACGGTTATATTTTCCGGTAAATTAATAATTCCGTCCCAAACCTTCAAGAAATGTTCATATGTACAAGTTTGCTTATTTAGTTCTTGCTGTAAACCCTGACCTATGTTATGTTTGTCACATACCTTCAGATTATTATTACATTTAGCTTCGTCTTGTTTTGAACTCTCCGGGAGTGATGCGCTATTATGTA
This sequence comes from Prosopocoilus inquinatus, assembly GCA_036172665.1. NCBI lineage: Eukaryota > Metazoa > Arthropoda > Insecta > Coleoptera > Lucanidae > Prosopocoilus > Prosopocoilus inquinatus. Next base: position 33,879,778 of record CM069877.1, read on the forward strand.
TGTCATTTATTTTTAAATTATTAAAAGAAATTATAATCAACGAAATTAATTATAGTACCATTATCACGCAAAAAGGGAAAACCTAAAATCAGTGGGGCGGCCGCTTGTTCTAAAACAAAGGCCTTTATTTTTGTTGACATGTTATTTAATTGAATTTCAATTTCAGACATGCCAATCGGATTTATGTGCTTTTCATCTACCGTATTGAGTATTGGAGAATTTTCTAATTTTTTAATGGTTTTTGCAAGTCGTTTTATGACAATGTTATACGCTGCGCCCGTATCTAAAATTGCATTTATTTTTTCATTTCCTACACTAACATTTACTGATAAGATATTCATCTTATTTACATGAATTGGAATTATTTTTTTCGTCCCATTTAGATCATTATTTTGATTTTGCGGTAAATTTGAGACTCCATTTTTGAAAAAGGCACGGACAGAATTTAGAGCCTCCTGTAACTCTGTCCTTTTCCATTTAAATTTTCTTTGTTTTTGCTGGTATTTGACTGATTAATTTGCTCTAAATTTCGCACAAAAGCAACCTTATTTCCTTTTTCTGCTTCTTGTGATTGATTTCGCGATCGAAGTTGTATGCACATGTCAGCTGTGTGACCCCTTCGTTTACACCATTGACACTGATGTTGAAAATTCCTAAATTGTTCTTCTTTATTACGCTCTTTTGTACTTGCGTAATATTCATTATCCTTCTTATCTCTATTTATTTTTTGACCGTAATTATACTGCGGCCTATATTCATCGTATTTCCGTTCTTGCTTCACTTGATAAAATCTTGTGTTTTGATGATTTGGAAATGCTTTACTGGATGACTTTGGCTCGAAATTGTATTGATCAATTCGTGTCTTCGGAGTATAATATTTATTACCTCTTGAAGTCGAATTTTTTTCTTGCCTATCAAGTTTTTGTATTAATTTTTCTAGGAGTACTTTCGTCGTGACTTCTTCGGTAGTTTCATTTCTTTTCTTCTTTTCTTCTTCATTTAATGTGCCATTTCTTGACAAATAATATCCTTTAGGAGAATCGCGTTCTTCTTCCCTTTCAGTCTCTTGAATTTTGTCGAAAAATTGTTCCATTTCACGAAGAGTTGAAGGATTCCTAATATTTATCATGTGACGATATTTCGGAAGTAACCCTGTTGATATTCTGTACAAAATTTCTTCTTCTGAGATGTTTAAATTGGTTTCTTGGCACAAATCTAGGTATTTATAAAAGTAATCGGAAAGTAGTTCATTTTTTCCTTGCTTTCTTGTTGCTAATTTGTCTCGTAATTTAATGTCGTGTCCTGGACCTATGAATTTTTCCTTAAATTTTTGAACTGTAGTTTCCCAATCTGCGTCTGGGTTATTATTTATAAATATTCTTAGCCAACTATCTGCACTTCCTGTTAGTGAGTTTCCAAGGTAAGCTAATTTCATTTCTTCATTCCTTGCATTTTTTTGGGCCGCCAAATTATATTCTTTCAAAAAAATCATAGGGACATCAATTGTTGGATTAAATGTAGGAGGTTGTACGTATTTCGGAAACAATGGCTTCCTACTTTGCAGCGCTGATATTATCGATGTGTTATTATTACATATATTACCCCTTCTTATAGGAGTTTTCTCCTTAGATAATTCTTCCTCGCTGGGGTACATGACTGTAGTTTGAATATTCCTTCTAATATTTTTTCTACATTCGCTTCATTATTTCTTCCCAACTTGTCCAATTTTAGTTTGGGTACTTTTGGTATAGTTCCAGTCTTATTTATTTTAGGAAGATTTTTGCTAAACACTTCGTTAATAATGGATTTTGGTATTTGATATTCTACATCTGCTTCTTCTGTAAAATTACTTGCTTCAACTTTTTCCTCTAATGATAATTGGGTAGTCCGCGTAGAAGGAGGTGGGGGTGGCGGTGAGGGTGGTGTTATCATTCGCACATTTTTTGTGGTGGATATTTTGGAGGCTTCCAGCCTTAAATTCTGACTATCTACCGGCGCTTCTTTCTCAACAGGTGAACGAGGTGTTAAAATACTTCTGGCAGCAGGGAAGAATGCCTCCCGATCCAGTGCGATGTCAAAATAAAATTTGTCTCCCGTTTTTGGCGTTTCATCTTGACTTTTTGTTTTGCTTCTTGTTCCGGAAGCCCTTTTACGCAAGATTAAATTTTTTTTTTTATAATTATTTATTGAAAAATGTTTATTTGATACGCTTAAATTTTATCTAATGCGTTTAATTTTAACTCAGTTTTGTCCCACAAAGTACGCGTTAAGAATTTTGCTTATTAATCAATGCTAGCTACCAACGGAAGTTTTTACTCAGAAAACACTTATTCCGCAGATTACGGTCGACCGGCGGCGGCGGCAAAATATTACGCACCTACTTCGATTCTTTTTACAGTTAGCGACCTGACAAACTTGCTGACTCTGCAATACGTGCCTGTATTTTTCCAGTTTACAGAAAATATTAAAATATTTATTTTTTATTTAAATATAGGTTCACAACTGATAAAAAGTAATTATTTAAATTATTGTATTATCTATTCTGTATTTTTCTTTCCACTGAGATATTGAGATTGTTCAGTGAAAATATCCAAAATAATACAGGATTTAAAAGTACCTAATTACAGAACAATAATTTGGTACATCGAGCTTTTTAGGCGCCTCCACCTTTGTTACGTACCCCACCGGGGGTTCGAAATTTGGGGGGTCGTATTCCTCTCCTTGGTGGTCGTCGCGCTAGTTCGAGGTACCTGTGACAATGAAAAGGGCAGTTCTCTATGGGGGATCCAATAATTACTCCAGTCTCCGGTTATATATTGTCCCCCAAAAGAGGAGGTGTACCAGGCAGCACCTTCCACTATTCACTGTGTCTCTCACATCCCGCTTACCTGGTACCCCTCCTTCATTATTCCAGATACCCACCAACAGGTGGCCTCTGGGGCACGTTCATGGCAATATCTGAGTACGCACTAATACTGCAAATAAAAGCATTTATAATGTCTTCGAAAATTCTGTTTTCGCTCTTCTTTAATCAGAAAATCAAAACCAATTTCATTGAATATTACCTTAGGCTACTAATCGACCGAAAACCATAGAAAATGGGACACCTCTACATTAAAATAAGAAAACTTACCAATGTTCCACGTTTTATGTTGGACCAAAACGTATCTCGAATAAAAGAATAATCTTTGTCAGCATTCACCAACTCAAAGGCTTTACAACTGTGTAAGATTTTATTCCATTCCGCAACTTTCATTTCTTTTGTAAGAGAATCGGAAAATGCCCCGAAAAGAATATGTCTTTAGAATCCCGTATTTGGCGGAACACAGTCAGTTTTTTATCCATTTTAGCTATTTAAAAAATTATTTAATATTAATAATATACAAAGAAATATAAATCCTACAGGACGCACAGCTTGAATGGTTATTTATATTTAAACAGCTGATTACACTTGTGTTTTTACACTTGTCAATTATAAAAAATCTACAAGACTTGTAAAATTGTTTTTAGAAACAAAATTTACAAGTTCTTGTGAAATATTTAATGTAGCTTGTAACTTGTTGACTTGTAGACTTGTGTTTTTTGAGAAACAGGCCACAGGTCACGTGGGATACAGGATTAAATGAAGGTCTGGTACATGCTCCTCTATTTTATTTTTCTGAAATCTTTTATATACGTAACATACACAGAATTGTTTGTTTCGGTGTTTTTAATTGTGCTACTTTTCTCATGGTTGAAAATTCCTCACCTGTCGAATAAAATAAAGTAAATTCAATAAAAATGTTAAACGTCCGACATCCAATCATCACAGCCATTATCTCGTACTACAAATTAAATTCCGAAATTCCCCCAGTTTTTTTTCCCTCTCGACCTTTCCACTCTCGCCCCTCGGCTCGCAAAACCAATTGGGACCGCTCACTCCGAAAAAATTAGGACAAAACGCCCGGCGTTTTAAAAGCCGCCATAAATCATGCATCAAAGGCGTTCCTGGCTGAATTATTTACGCGGTTTTTAAGTCCAAATTCGGGCGTTATTTATTCGTTATCTCTTATTCTGCGGCGCTCCGGCGGACAGCGGCGGTGCTCCGGGTAGCTCCGGTAAGGCAGTTCTTTCATTAGATGGATGAGGCTGTCAGTTTCAGTCGTTCTCGTTCTTTACCGACGTAATGTACAGCCTAGGCCTCACGGTTAATTGATGGAAAGGGGCTCTGAAGTGCGAGGACATATTTAATTCAAAGTTGGAAATTAACTTAGCCAATTGCAAGAGAGTTAAAACAGCTTCGAAGGAATTGACAATTAATCTCAATTATATAAGCTGACAATGCTAAATTTAATTTAGTTTCAATATTTCAGCTGAATTAATAAGCCCTTAAACCAAGAGAAGTATAGTTTTTAATTATAAAATATTTATTTCTTAATTACCCTCCCCTGTTTCATTATTCTTCTAAAAGATTAGTTTCACGAAAATCATCCCAGAAATGTTCGGAAAGAATTAAGTAAATATTGCGTGCGTTTCTTTAAGTTTTAACTACGATATTCCCTTAGTTTTTAATTTACTTTGTGGTGTAAAAACAAGAGGAAACCTGGAGGAAAAAAATTTGTTGGTTTGTGTCTTAAGCATTTATCTTAATAGTGAAACAAGTCAATTCCTATTCGTTCGATCTCGTTTAAGTTGTAGCTACAATAAAATCATTTTCAAAACTACAACTCCGGCTCTAAAATGAAGATAAATAAAAAAGTTTTCCCCGTATTTCTCCGGATAGAATAGACTCGTCTGGAACTTTACTACGTTCTAAGCTAGTTTCGTCGAAGATAAATTCCACTTCATAAACATTCCACAAAATAAAAGGAATAATACAATATAAAGCAAATACATCTCGAAATGTGGTGATGTTGATATAAAATAAAAATATAAAGAAACTTTGTCCCACAAAACATTATTACGTAATGCGATTTCTTTTATATCTACCTAAAAATGTAGAGTGCTTTAAAAGCTGGGATTCGATACAGTAAATCGAAACAACTCAAAAGAAAAATAATAGAGTTTGCGATGTGCCTTCTTTGAAGAAAACAGGACACAATCTGATTAATTTTAAATTATAAATAGCAAAGTGGTAACCACATCTAATTGCCCCTGCTTTGAAGCCTAAAAAAAATCCACGTAAACATCTCTAAAAATTAGATTATACAGGGTGATTCAGAGTAAGTGTCCGACCCGTTAGGAGCGTATTCACTCAGGTCATGCAAGTGCGAAATTGCAAGAGCCATTTCAAAAATCACACCTCCTTTGAATCCAAAATGGATATCACAATTCGTTTCTTACGTATTATTCTTACGGAAAGCCCGAAATTAAAACGTTTTACTGTTTCATTTCAAGGTAAACGCTAGTGTTTCGTTCCATTCCACGCGAGTTCATTGCTCTTGTGACGCTGTTACCACGAAAAGATTTAAAAGCTAATACTCCTGGATTCCAACATCGTAATACTGGTAACAGATAGCGTTGTCTTTGGACAACTGGTTGCCACGGCTGAACTTGGTGGAGAATGGGCGGGGTAACTAAATATAAACAAATAGGGCGCCAGGGAATTACCTTCCCAATTGTCAAACACACTTTGATGCTTTCCCAAGGCCTCAATGTGCGCGCTTGAAGTATTCTCAATTTTCTCCAGGAGATTTTTCCTCTCTTGATGCGTTCAAAGTAGGAGATTAACATAAGCAAAACACGTTCAGTGATACGGTGTTTATTAACACACACATACACTAGTTGAACAAAATTTAACAATGTTTAAACTGTAACCTATCAAAACTTTAAATGATAGCCATAATACGCGGGATGGACAGTTCTGACCTCACAATCGGTGCTCCAAAGACACCACGAAATTTACGTAGACGTTACTTAAATATTAAACTAAGTTACGAACTATTAAATACGTAAGTTGCTTTCGTGTCCGGTAAAATAGTCGGCATGCAATTCGAATCAAAATAATAATGGTATACGTCACTCTTTGTCGCTCAGCAGAGCTCCAGTTCCTGCGAGAAGCGTAAGATGTCACTAGTTGGTAGTCGCCGCTTCGTTCCAAGACGATTTTCAATCAGCGATGCTGCCAACGGCGGTCCAACTCCAGATGTCTGTCTCGCTCTAATGTCGCAACGGAGTCCAGCGATTCAAACACAGGTGCGTTTCGTATTCGAAATGTTCACATACCCATTCGGGAACTGATACCAACGCTCAGTACTAATACTAATGCAATCAGTAACAATAACCAACAACAAACAAACGACTCTGCTACTTAGCAAACTCGTTGGACGTGAACGTATAAACGTTCCACAAGACTCGGGAGAGATATTTGCTTCCGGAAAATCCGTAGAAAAGTGGTTTTGTTTAAACAAACACAAACCGTCGATAGCACTGAATATGCGTCTGCCCTCGCCCGAGTCAGAAGAAGGAATGCCCGTAATACACAATGGCCGCTGAAGAAGATGATTTCCGTTTTATAGACTATACAAAATGGCCAAACCAATGGGAAAATTATGACGTCAGAAGACGGAGATTAAACACCAATAAGAAATTATTAATTTGAAAGAATCGCTTCCTGCCGCGAATGTTACAGCGTTGCCAGATGACACAACGCCGAGCGTTGCCGGTAGGCGTCCAGTAGCAACGTTGCCAGTTCTTAGCCGAATCGGAAATAAATGCGTAATAACAAAATCGACTGTAACAACTCCCCCTTCACCAGCAAGGAAATTTTTCCTGAAAGGACAAATTTCAGAAACCCAACGCGAGTCTTCAAAGATGGAAAAGAAAACTGGTGGAGGCGCCACGCCAGGAAACGAAGAGGAGGACAAAAGAAGAATTCCAGTTGAAACACACCATACTGCAACCCGGGACGTGAGATGTTCCAAGTCAAACTTACCAGTAGAGAGGGTAGGAAGTGCTTTCACGAGATCTGGCACGCCCAGTCTCCCACAACACTCGCAAGCAGTGACCAACAAAAACATCTCTCGGCCAGAAAGGCTGAGCTGATCAATCCAACCAGAGGAAAGAAAGAAAGAGAGATTTAAAAGAATAAAGAGTAGAAGGAGATAAAATTGAAATAAGGATAGAAAGAGAAGATAATGTTTCACGATGGATAAATACGTTCTTCTTCACAATCACGAAGCGTGCCAGTCATCACTCATATGCAATGTTCGCAAAGAGAGAGGGCAAGGAAAGTCTTCACGTGATCCAACTTCCTTGTAATTCCCACAACCTTCGCAAACCGCTAGGTGACATCTCACAATCAACGAGACTGATTCAAAGAGTATTATCCATCCAAGAACATCCGAAGATGCTCGATTCCACAGATGTAAAGAGGAATTCCAAGAATCTTTTAGGAGCCTTTTACTCCACGCAGAAGATACGTCGGGCGTATTCTAAGTGACCCAACCCGCAGGTCGAATCAAAAATGAAAAGATAGAAACAACCATAACCTTAGTCATCAGAAGGGCTAGGCTTAAGGTGTGAGCTATGCCACGTACCTGGCAAGATTTTACCATCACAATCCTTCAGCTCGTAAGCGTCTGTGGAAATTCGGCGATTAATGACGAAAGGACCGATAAACTTATCAGCCAGTTTGGCTGCGAAATGCTTAGAAGCGTCCGATAAAACAAAATTCTTTCGCCATACCAACTGATTTGGTTCGAAATCGACTTTACGCCTACGAAGGTCATAACGGCATTTAGACTTTTCATAAGACTTTTGAAGACGTTCCTGAACATCTTGGTACAATCTAGCAAATTTACCAGAACGAGATTGAAAATCAGTTGGGTTTTGCTCAATTTCCACATTTATCTCGTCAGAGTCCGGGGTTTTCTCAGAATTAAGACTACCTTTGAGACACATTTCTCTACCGAAATTCAGGAAATACGGAGTCAATTTAGTAACCTCATGACGTGCAGTTCTCAACGCACAAGCAACCTTCGGTAAAAACAAATCCCATTTACGATGATCTTGGGAAACATAAGAGATCAACATGGTTTTGATAACACGGTTGACCCTCTCAACAGGGTTTGCCTGAGCGTGATAATAAGAAGTGTAAGATGGTCGAACATGATATGACGTCAGAAGATTTCGATATTCACGGGATTTAAACTGGGCTCCGTTATCCGAGATAATAATACGAGGAACTCCAAAAAGTAGAAAAATATTCTCCTCAAGATGTTGAACTATCTTAGGGGTAGTAGCCTTACGAAGAGAGAAGCACATCGTAAATTTACTGAAGCAATCAGTTACCACGAGAATGTATTGGTTGCCTTTCGTCGAACGAGGTAGAGGTCCGATAAGGTCGATGCTTATGACTTCCCAGGGTTTTGAAATTTTTGTGTGCCCACCCATGCGTCCAGCAGGTGCTTTCTGTTCGGGTTTAGCTCGAAGACAAGTCTCACAACGCTGTACATACCTAACCACATCAGAACGCATTTTGGGCCAGTGATAATCTTGGGCAATACGGTTGTAGGTCTTATAAATGCCTAAATGCCCACTAGTGGGAGAGTCATGGCATTGACGTAAGATGTCAAGGCGATTTTCTTTCGGAACGACCTGTTTCCATTGACGATCAGCTTCAATGAGATGGTAATAAGTACATTGGATAAATTTGTACAATTTGTCTCCCTCAACTCGATAGTCCGGAAAATTCAATGGGGAAGTCTTAACCTTACCGAGCAAATTCAAATACCTGGCATCTTTCACATTAGCACAGTCTATGGAGTCAACAATTGGTACAGCACGAGAAAGGGCATCCGGAACGACATGTTCCTTGCCTTTACGGTGAACAACGGTAAAATCATATTGCTGAAGTCGAACACTCCACCTGCATAACCGTCCAGAAGGGTTTTGTAGCCTATTTAACCATAACAAAGAATGATGGTCGGTTATTACTTGAAAGTGACTACCTTCCACATAGGGACGAAGCTTTTCAATAGCCCAAAGCATAGCCAACAATTCCTTTTCACAAGTGGAATATTTTCGCTCAGCTCTAGAGAGCGAACGACTCAGATAGCAGATGACCTTTTCTCCATCCGATTGCTGTTGCGTAAGTACCGCACCAACACCATAGTCTGAAGCGTCAGTTTGGATGACAAACTCTCTTGTGAAATCCGGGCATGAAAGTACAGGAGCAGAAACCAGATGCTCACGAATTTTCTCCCACGCCTCATCACAAGTTGTATCCCATCGGTATTTAGAATTCTTACGAAGTAGGTTCGAAAGGGGTGCAATAATCGTTGAAAAGTTCGGGATAAAACGTCGATACCAACTTGCCATACCCATGAGTCTGCGAACTTCCGTGACAGTACTAGGCTTAGGAATTTTTAGGATAGCCTCAACCTTTTCAGGATCTACACGAAGACCAGTATTGTCAACAACATAGCCCAAATACTTCAGTTCATTACGACAAAAATGACATTTATCCTTACCAAGAGTTAAACCTGCGTCAACTAATTTCTTATGAACTTCGGCTAATACTTCCAGATGTTTCTCGAAAGTCTGAGTTACAATAATGATGTCATCAAGATAAACAAATACATGGGGTTCCAAATCTGCACCTATGACACGGTCCATAAACCTTTGAAAAGTTGCCGGAGCGTTATGCAAACCAAAGGGCATGCGTCGAAATTGGAATAAACCACGATTTGGTACCGTGAAAGCGGTGTATTGACGAGATTCCTCAGCGACAGGTATTTGCCAATAAGCAGACTTGATATCTAGAGACGTGAGGTATTTAGCGTCTCGAAGTTTATCTAAAGTAGCCGATACATAGGGCAAAGGGTAAGCATCCTTAGTCGTAACCTGGTTAAGTTTTCTAAAATCGACACAAAATCGTACCGAACCATCCTTTTTGGGGACCAAGAGTATTGGAGATGACCAAGCGGAGTTTGACCGTTCCACAATTCCTAATTCGATCATTTTGTCAAGTTCTTTATTGACCATCGCTTGTCTAGCAGGGGATATCGGATAGTATCGTTGCTTGATGGGGGCACTTTCCGTCTTGATGACATGCTCAACCAAACTAGTGCAACCTAATTCCTTTTCGTCGACGTTATGGAAAAGTTTCGTAACCATTTCGTCAAGTTGGCACTGTTGTTGAGGATTGAGATCAGAGCGAGATGTAATATGCCCGATGGAACAGATGTCCTCATTACGAAAGGTCCACTCACCAGATCTTAAGTCGGGGACTATACCCATCAATCTCCAGAAATCTGCACCCAAAATCAATTTATGAGGCAGGTCAGGCACAACAAGAATGTCGATAATCTTAACGCGATCCCTTAACCTAATCGGGGTAGTAATACTTCCAGGGCTCAAACAAGGTTGACCGTTAGCGACAGTGCAAGTTCTTTGATGCTTAATGAAAGGGAGGCCGAACGCCTTAAGAATTTCCCATCCAGGCCCACCGATTATTGTGCAGGAAGCACCAGAGTCCAACAAACCTGAGAATTTTATGCCAAAAATCGTTACTTCTAAATAGGGTCTTTCATCGCCTACCGCGTTAGATAAAACATAATCAAGTCATGTCAAGATATGAGAAGGGGTGGTCGGTTTTGATAGTCGAAAGCATCGCACTAGACGACCATCTAATGCGGAACTGAGAAGTTTTTTTGAACACTTAGGGCAAGTTCGGGTTGTCTCATTAGGCTTGCCACAACGGAAACAGTGTTTCTGAACAGGTATAGTACAGCTGGCCGAAAAATGGCCTACCTTTTTGCAGTTCCAACATCTTTTGACTGTGTCCCTGGTTTGTCCAGATGGTTTTGGGCTAGAATCAACCGCGTTACATTGAGCAGGGTCAGAAGGTATCGCGCTGACATAAGCTAAATCCGGTTCTAGAGAATGTCCTTTACGTGAAGGAGGTACATATGACTCAACGGCAACCTTTCGTACTTCCAATTGCCTACCCAGCTTCAGTAACTGTTCAATGGAATTTATTTCGATCAGTCCTAATTGATTTTGGTAGTAAGGGACCAGATTTTTGAGAAGGATCTTAATCTGTACGTGTTCAGGCACATGAGTATTCAAACGATTAAATAGATTGGTCATAATTGAGACATACATTCCGATAGATTCGTCATGACCTTGCGTACGACGCTTAATCTCTTCGAAAAGACGATCATCAAAATCAGGGGATTGAAATTCCTCACGCATAAGTCGCACTAAGTCTTGCCAAGACTGGCAGCGATGTCGATTTGCACGAAACCAAATGAGTGCTTTGCCACGGAATAAATCAGAAGCTGAGATTAGTAAAGTTGTCTCCGAGACGTTACGCGAAATGCAAAGTTCCTCAACTCGCTCTAAGAAAGCGTTAAGCGACACGTGTTTGTTGTCACCAGAGTATACAAGGTTCCATTTAGATACCGGGACCGACTTTAAATCGCTTGGCTTGGTATGCGCATGATCAAGATTAAAACTGCGTCTAGGATTTTCACCAATTGGACTTGACGAAAGAAAAAGCGTGTTACATGCACCAGACGAATTTGGTGGAGGCGCTTGAACTATGGGTGCAGGCACGGGTCTAAGATCGTTGTCAATTTCCATGTCTAAATTCCTGTTGTCATCGTTACTATGCATGCTCAAAGCTGTTACGTCACTATGACTTGGACTTAAATTAGGCGAAGACAGTTTTAGTCGCAGCGCATTAGCTTTCGCTTGAAATTGCATATTTAGTTTGTCTAATTCGGTTTTAATTTGACTGCTCGCATTTATTTCTGAGTCCGTGATAGCTAGACACCGATTTACTCGAGCAAAAGCATGTGCGAGCTTTGAAGAAGTCTTTTCATAATAATAGTTAGTCGTAGTCCGGGTTAATGATTCAATAAGCGCACGTATTTCTATTACTTTCGATTGCAAGGCTGCGAAATCATCAACGAAGGGCACTGAATATTCTACGGTAGTGAGACGCGATTCACTCTCTGCATGCAATAGATTCTTTAGTAATTCGGCTTTCTGCGAAACGTTTCCACCGTCAGTGATTCCACGCACAAGCAACTCATATGTCAGTTCTTCGGAACTAAGTCTGTCAAAGCGCACTTTAATATCCATGTTTTGCTATGTCCCAATAAATCTACCCTGAACGCAATTCTAAAGTGAGTAAAGTTAACAAAAGCCCCACTACTTGGGCGTCATTTACTGTTACCACCAAAAGATTTAAAAGCTAATACTCCTGGATTCCAACATCGTAATACTGGTAACAGATAGCGTTGTCTTTGGACAACTGGTTGCCACGGCTGAACTTGGTGGAGAATGGGCGGGGTAACTAAATATAAACAAATAGGGCGCCAGGGAATTACCTTCCCAATTGTCAAACACACTTTGATGCTTTCCCAAGGCCTCAATGTGCGCGCTTGAAGTATTCTCAATTTTCTCCAGGAGATTTTTCCTCTCTTGATGCGTTCAAAGTAGGAGATTAACATAAGCAAAACACGTTCAGTGATACGGTGTTTATTAACACACACATACACTAGTTGAACAAAATTTAACAATGTTTAAACTGTAACCTATCAAAACTTTAAATGATAGCCATAATACGCGGGATGGACAGATCTGACCTCACAATCGGTGCTCCAAAGACACCACGAAATTTACGTAGACGTTACTTAAATATTAAACTAAGTTACGAACTATTAAATACGTAAGTTGCTTTCGTGTCCGGTAAAATAGTCGGCATGCAATTCGAATCAAAATAATAATGGTATACGTCACTCTTTGTCGCTCAGCAGAGCTCCAGTTCCTGCGAGAAGCGTAAGATGTCACTAGTTGGTAGTCGCCGCTTCGTTCCAAGACGATTTTCAATCAGCGATGCTGCCAACGGCGGTCCAACTCCAGATGTCTGTCTCGCTCTAATGTCGCAACGGAGTCCAGCGATTCAAACACAGGTGCGTTTCGTATTCGAAATGTTCACATACCCATTCGGGAACTGATACCAACGCTCAGTACTAATACTAATGCAATCAGTAACAATAACCAACAACAAACAAACGACTCTGCTACTTAGCAAACTCGTTGGACGTGAACGTATAAACGTTCCACAAGACTCGGGAGAGATATTTGCTTCCGGAAAATCCGTAGAAAAGTGGTTTTGTTTAAACAAACACAAACCGTCGATAGCACTGAATATGCGTCTGCTCTCGCACGAGTCAGAAGAATGAATGAATGCCCGTAATACACAATGGCCGCTGAAGAAGATGATTTCCGTTTTATAGACTACACAAAATGGCCAATCCAATGGGAAAATTATGACGTCAGAAGACGGAGATTAAACACCAATAAGAAATTATTAATTTGAAAGAATCGCTTCCTGCCGCGAATGTTACAGCGTTGCCAGATGACACAACGCCGAGCGTTGCCGGTAGGCGTCCAGTAGCAACGTTGCCAGTTCTTAGCCGAATCGGAAATAAATGCGTAATAACAAAATCGACTGTAACAACGCAATACAGCTGTGGTAGTGTCCACCAACCAATCTATATCCGAATCTTTAATGCATTTTATCTTGTCGCATTCTCATTACTGCAAAAGACGAAATCTAAACATGACATTGCACGAACTCCCATCGACTAATTTGTTTAAATCGAAAGTTACAGAGATTTTCTGATACGATACTGTACTATTGGCATTCTTTGTAGGATTTTAATTTAATTTAATTTACCTTTTGTTTTTTACATTATTATTGTGACCAATTGTTAACCTTAACAGTCAGATCAATAAACGTATTATTATTATTATTATTATTCGTCTCGTTTTACCTTTGAATAGTTAACAGGTAACATCCCTCTAATTAGCCCGTGGGCTCATCTTATTTGCTAAGATTCTCCTGTTGTGTAAACCAAATTACGTGTATCTCATTACGAGGTGAGAAATTCCTTATAATGAAGTTAATCCTCTATTGTTTCGCTTTCCGTTAGGTTCCAACCACAGTTTGCGTAAGTCAAACTCGATCAAGTTACTGTTTATTATATAAAAAAAAAAACAAGAACACTTGTTAAAATAATGTGTAAGTGAATCCCATCCAAGTCTGAGTACCTACTACGCCATACATACTGCCACAATTAATATACCTAATTTCTGAAGCAAACAGTTGAAAAGGCTGATTGTTTTATTTTTTATGTTAAAGCTCTGATGATAGTTAAGTTAAGTTAATAGCCAGGCAAATTGTTTTAAAACACAGGAGAAACCTTGGCAAAACAGTAGATTCCGCATACCATCCCACTAAGCATACCCACTAAGCATAGAATGTTACATAGCATTTCTGAAACGTTTTCAGCACAACAACTTAGCAACATTTTGAACAAAATGTTGATAGAATATTACGAATGGTACATGGAATGTTATGAAACACCAATGTAATGTTACCACATAACAGAATAATGACATTTATTGAAAATATCGAAATAATTTTACAGCTTGGCATGAAACATTACATAATATTGTTGGAACATGTAATTTTTATGATAAGTAACGTTGTATTGAAATGTTATAATAACAACCCAAATTCAACGATGTCACAATTATTTAATGCGCATGTGCACAATAATATGGCGTCGCAGCTTTCCCTTCACTCTTCACTAGTTCCGTCAATTTACTAAACTTATTCGACTTATTTTCCGATTGCTGCTGATAGTGCTGATTGGCGTTGCTGTTCTTAATTTGGGGACATGAAACATCATCTATTTAATAAAGAGGTAAGCAGTTTGTGGGCTAATTTAATACTTTTATTTTACGTATTAAATTGTATGTTTATGAATCATCGTTAACATGCGCAATATGTCGCAGTTTGAATTTGTACCTACCTCTTTCAAATGTTTAGTGTTAAAAACGCAAAATCTATAAATGAAAAATATATCTCGACTTCTTACGTGACAAAAACTGATAGCGTTTTCTACTGACGTGCACTATATGCACTCCAACTCATTTTATTACTTGAGGTTAGAAGAAGATGGGAGGTACACTGAGTACGACTCAGTGCATAAGATTCTACTTTTTTTATATCTACAAATTAGCATATTTATTGGTGAAAGTGACAATGCTAGAATAAATTTTGAAAGTATTATTTTCATATTTAAAAGAAAATAGCTTGAATTCAGGTTCATCGCATAACCTAAATTTTGTATTCTGACAGTTCTTGCGATTACCACAGAACTTGTACTGTTCAATCTACGGTACGAACCATCTCGACCAAAAAATACTGGGATAAAGGAGTTCTAATTTTTGGTAGAAATTAAGCAAAATATTTTGGTTTAAACCCAACTTTGAACAAAAGTCAGAATGAAGTTACTTGTTATGGTCTTACTTTGACAATAAAAGTAGTTTTACTGATTCTTAATTCGCGATGGTACTTTTGTTTCCAAGGCTACTCGAGGTGTATTTTTTTTGTTGAAGGCTCGTTATAAGAAATACACTTTTAAAAATTTATTTAAAAAAGTTTATTTATTAAATGTAAAGGTGTCAATACGGGAATTCCCTTCATCCACTACGCCCTTTCAAATCTAAATTTAGAGCAAAATAGTGGAAATCAACTGAAAATTTTTACAAATACAGCCAATTGTATTACTCTATAAAATTTGTGCTGGATTTATCTTACTTTTAAGCCAAAGCTAAGCAAAAAGACAAACATTTGCTTTCACTTCAGATTTGGAAAGAGACATTGTCTTAGGAAAAGGGAAAAAAACCTATGCAGTTAGGCTGCGCTATCGTTTTTTCATAAATCCTCGAAAGTGGTGCTTTGCTACATTTTAATGATAGAATACAGAATGCAATATACACGTAGAAAATATAGAGGTAAAATGCTTTATTTATTTTACGTATTTGTAAAACAGATAAATTTCAGATTATCAGTCACATCGTCTAAAGTGTTTTTATATTAATAAGGAAAAACTGATGAAGGGTAAGTAATACGATTTTCTTTAATAGTTTTGACATTATAATGTACTTATATATCATTTTCTTAATTTATATTTACAGAATTTTGCCACCTCACCGAGAATAAAATTTTTAGCATGGTAAAATGATGATGAAGCCATACAAGTTTTTGAAGCAAATGCATGATTAACAACGATTACATAGAAGTTTTGGACCAAACTCAACTCAGCGAATAGACAGCTGATACGCAGCTTTACGTAGTATTGTCTCCCGCCTGCAAGTACACCTATTTCGCCTGCTCAGATTAATAAGCGGATTAGATTTTATAATTATTATGATCTTCACGGTTTATATTCGGTGTTTCAACATATTATTTTGATTATAAATACATAAATGGATGTCCACCCAAGTTTCATTAATTGTATTAATAAACACTTTGCGTAGGATTTTTTAGATTCCTTCTGTCACATTTAGAAAATATAATCTATGTAGATACTTTAATACAGGATATACTTTATCTTTGCATTTGATCATTGGGACTTTCTTACAAGAGGATGGGTTTCGAATTTATTAAATCTATCTCTGTCTCACAAAATAAGGAAATCTCAGGATAAGGAAAATTTGAATATTATACATATGTGAGTAAGATTCCTTTGCAATTACTTATTATGAATAGTTTCGATTACAGTCGGATCCCTTAGACAGCTGTTTCGACCCAGTTTGGGGGCTCCTGAGCAAAACTATATTAGGTAGTGATTGCTGCGGATTTTTAGTTTGCAAAATGATGCGATGCTAATGTGCGGTTTGCTTTAAAGGTATCCACTATGTTTCACTTCTCAGCTACAAATCCCTGACTTTTTAAATTTATTAACGGATCTGTTCTAAATATTTGCAAATTGCAAAAAAAGAACATATTTGATCTTGTTTAATCACGAAAAGTTACAAAGAAAAGTTGTTTAGAATCAGAAAATAATCCGAATTCTCAAATTTGGGCGAAAAATTTTAATTTTTAATTATTCAAAGACAAGCTGAAATAATACATTTACAGTGAATATTTTCTTTTGTAACTGACCCATGGAGAGCAAAATAACAGACCTTTTGAAAAATGGACACCACATGATGAAGGCTTAGGATAACATATAGATAATGATATTTTTGGTTCTGTGTATTTCAGCTAGCTAAATTTTGCTGTTAATCAAATAATTAAAAATCAAAAATTTTCGCTGAAATTTGGGAATTGGGGTTATTTCCTAATTTTAAACAACTTTTCTTAATAACCTTTCATGATTAGACAAGGTGAAAATTTTACAATCGATGCGTAAATAAAATAAAAAAAAAGGACAAGGGTGTGCAGTTGAGAAGTGAAACACAGTTTGTTGTACTGCAACAGTAGTGCTATGTTTCTAAAGGAACGTCAGTGACACATTCCTAAAGGAACGTTCATGAAACAAGTATATAGGAAACATAAAGATAATATTACATGTAAACATTAATAAAACATTGCAATTTATATTTATGCAGCGTTAATAAAGAGACGTCGGGTCAACATTTTTTTTGTAACGTTATTCTGCAACATCGCTTACTAGGACATAGAACTATTGGCGTAACGTTACTTTCTACATTAAAAACGTTTAACCGTAAATATTACATCTAACAAAATAACGTTCACACAATGTTTATATAACATCTTTTTGCTTAGTTTGTAGAATGTTACGTAGCATTTCTGAAACGTTTTCAACACAACAACACAGCAACATTTTGAACAAAATGTTGATAGGATATTACAAATTGTATGTGGAATGTTATGAAACACCAATGTAATGTTACTACATAACAGAATAATAACATTTATTAAAAATATCGAAATAACTTTACAGCACTGCATGAAACATTACATAATATTGTTGAAACATGATACTTTTATGATAAGTAAAGTTTTATTTAAATGTTATAATAACAACCGAAATTCAACGATATTTCTCAATTATTTAATGCGCCTGTGCGTAATAATATGGCGTCGCAACTTTTGCTGCTCTTCACTAGTTTCGACAATTTACTAGACTATTTTCCGATTGCTACTGATAGTGCTGATTGTCGTTGCTGTTCTTAATTTGGGGACTATTTAATGAACAGGTAAACAGTTTATGGACTAATTTAATACTTCTACTTTACGTATAAAACTGAATGTGACACCTTAAGTATACTATACATATGTATATAATATATATTATACATATATTTGGAAAATATCTTGTATTAACAAATGCGCAATATGCCGCAGATTGAATTTGTACTACAACGCTCAACTTAAATGGTACTCCTGCATGCGAACCACACCCGTAACAACATTGAGCGTAAGGGCTACGAAACTGTCAAATGGTATCATTTATGGTGAGCGTCGTTATCTACCTCCTACCTCTTTCAAATGTTTATTGTTAAAAACGTAAAATGAAAAGGAGTAGGAACGTTAAATCACAGTTTCCTAAAGAAAAATAAAATATCTGACAATCGAAAAAATACAGGGTGTTTGAAAATCGCTAGTACAA